>JAZHRO010000031.1:28937500-33937500 GCA_037157565.1 Thalassia testudinum | reverse complement strand
TTAGCCCCACCTATTGCACCCACAAGATTTACCTGGAAGATGGGACCCGACCTTCCCGTCAGATGCAGAGACGATTAAACCCGAATATGTGAGAGGTTGTCAAGAAGGAGATCATCAAGTGGCTTGACGCTGACATCATTTACCCAATCTTCGATAGCCCCTTGGTGAGACCTACTCAAGTGGTTCCCAAGAAAGTTAGGCTCACCGTTGTCACCAATGAGCATGGCGAATCCATCCCCACCTGCACCACCACCGCATGGTGGGTGTGTATTGATTACAGGAAGATCAATGAGGTGACCAAGAAAGATCATTTCCCCTTACCATTTATTGATCAGATTCTCGAGCGATTGGCAGAGCAGAAATATTTTTGCTTCCTGGATGGATATTCAGGATATAACCAAGTGACAATTGCACCTGAAGATCAAGAGAAGACCACATTCACTTGCTCGTATGGCATGTTCGCATTCCGTCGTATGCCATTCGGGTTATGCAACACACCTGCTACCTTTCAGCGTTGCATGCTAGCCATCTTTTCAGAGATGGTGGGTGAATACCTGGAGGTCTTTATGGATGATTTCTCAGTTTTTGGGAACTCATTCAACCATTATTTAAGCAACTTGGAGAAAATCCTGAAGCGATGTATCGAGGTTATCTTGGTGTTAAGTTGGGAAAAGAGCCATTTCATGGTTTGAGAAGGAATTGTCCTCAATCACATTGTATCGCATAGGGGCATTGAGGTAGATTGAGCTAAAGTTGATTTGATTTCCAAACTTCCCCACCTAGCTTGGTCCGGCAAATCCGCTCGTTCCGTGGACATGTTGGCTTCTATAGAAGGTTCATCAAAGACTTCTCCAAGCTCTCCAAACCCTTGACCAACCTTCTGGCCAATGACATCCTATTCAACATGACATCTGATTGCATCCAGGCGTACCACACTCTTAGGGAATCCGTCTTCACTGCACCTGTGTTACAACCCTCGGACTGGTCCTAGGATTTTGAGATCATGTGTGATGCATCAGACTTTGCCATCGACACAGTCCTGGGACAGAGACAAGACAAGAAACCTGTGGTGATCTACACACAAGCAAGACGTTAGACGAGGCCCAATGGAATTATAGGTCATAGAGAAAGAACTGCTTGTCGTAGTTTTTGGACTCGAAAAGTTCCGATCTTACCTTCTAGGATCCCACGTGACCATCTATACGGACCACTCGACCATCCGGCATTTGTTGGCCAAAAAGGATGCGAAACCCAGGTTCATCAGATAGATCCTGCTCTTACAAGAATTTGACCTAGAAATTCGCGACAAAGCCGAATTAAAGAATGTTATGGCCGATCACCTGTCCAGACTTCACCTGGACCACATTGGGCCCTCCTTACCCTTATCTGACACGTTTCTCGATGAGAAACTTTTGGCTGTGAAAGACAGGAAACTACCTTTGTATGCCGACTTCGTCAACTACTTGGTAGTAGGATAAACCCCGCACAGCTGATCCAGACAACAACGGGATAAGTTCTTGGCTGAAGCCAAGTACTATTTCTGGGATGATCTCATGCTATTTCGCCTTTGTGCCAACCAAATCATTAAGAGGTGTATTCTAGAAGATGAAGTTCAGAGTGTGCTATCTTTTTGCCATGACCAAGCGTGTGGTGGCCACTTTTCGGGGAAGAAGACGGCTGCAAAAGTTTTACAGTTCGGATTTTACTGGCCTTCATTATTCAAGGATGCACACAACTTTGCTAAGACTTGCTCTCGCTGCCAGACTCTAGGGACCATGACCAGGAAGGACATGATTCCCCTTCAGCCCATTCTGATCGTCGAGATCTTCGACGTTTGGGGTATTGATTTTATGGGCCCCTTTCCACCATCCAACAGCTTTGAGTACATCTTAGTCTCTGTAGACTCTGTCTCCAAATGGATTGAAGCCATCGCCACCCGTAGTTGCGATCATAAAGCCGTCATGGACTTTGTTAAGCAAAACATCTTTTCTCGATTTGGAATACCGAAGGTCATGATCAGTGATGGTGGAAGTCAATTTATCCACACCCAATTCCGTGCCCTACTCAGAAAATATAGGTTACCCACTGCATTGCCACCTCGTATCATCCGCAAACTAATGGGCAAACTGAGGTCTTAAACAGACAAATCAAGAACATTTTACAGAAGACTGTGAGACTTGACAGGAAGGACTGGTCCACAAGACTAAATGATGTCCTGTGGGCATACCAGACCGCTTTCAAGACCCCGATAGGCATGTCGCCTTATCTCCTAGTCTTTGGCAAAGCTTGCCACCTTCCTGTCGAGTTGGAACACTGGGCTTACTAGGCTGTTAAGTAATGCAACATGGATTCTCAGTTAGCCGGTGCACAAAGGATGTTCCAGCTCTCTGAGCTCGAAGAAATTCGTCGGGACACCTTTGAGAATAGTCGGCTTTACAAGGAGAAGATGAAAGCCGTCCATGACCGACTCATCCACAGAAAGACCTTCGAGCCCAATCAGCATATCTGGCTTTTTGACGCCCAACTCAAACTCTTCCCTGGGAAACTTAGATCCAAGTGGGTGGGATCGTATAGGGTAGTCAAACCCTATTCCACTGGGGTGGTTGAAATTGCAAATCCGAACACTGGGCACACTTTCATAGTAAACGGTCAGAAACTAAAGCACTTCCTTGCCCAGGTTCCCCCAGAGGAAGTTGTCACCCTCATTGAGGGTTGACACGAGGCTTCGCCCAGCTGAAGGTGTTAAACTCAGTGCTTCCTGGGAGGCAACCCAGAAGATTCAGACTGATCAGATATACAGCTTTGCTCAGGTGATGTCTTTCTGAACCCTCGTTGCTTCAATTTAATTGTCAATGAGGACATTGTCTAACTTAAGCATGGGGGGGTGGTAATTTGCATATTCTAAGTTCATTTTAATCAGTCTGAATAAAATAAAATAAAAAAATGATGAATTTAGGAAGAAAAACTTAGGCATTAGGAACTTGTCAACAGTGAAAAATAATACGAAAAGAACCTGAATACTTAGACTTTTCAGGCCTTCAGGCTTAATCAGCCCTGGTGTCCATTAAAATACGGATTTAGCTTCGAATCCTTGCAACCTTAATTTATTTTAATCCACTAATAAAATAAGGTGATAAGTATACGACTTATCAACTCACCCTCTGACTCGAAGGGACTTTAGTCTAAGCATCTGCACACATTTTTGCACTGACTTACTCTTCGGAGATTCTGACAGAAATTGGGTAGCTAATGAACCTTCTAGGGTGGTATGGCTAGCAAGCTGTCGTGGGTAACAGTCCATTGGCCGGTTGTCCAGAGCCTAGCCAGAGGTCCACTTTCTTCTTATTGCCTCTGGGTAAATTTGAGATCAGGGAAGCCACCTAGTAAATAATAAAAGGAAAAAAAGAAAGAAAATGAAAAAACAAAAACAAAAAATAAAATAATAAAATAATAAAAAAGAAGAAAAAAGAGAGAACAAAATAAGCCACACTTTACCGCACGAGTATGACTAGCAAGTGATCGTGGGTAACAGCCCATTGGCTAGTTGTCTAGAGCCTAGCTCACTAAATGCACAAAAAGATCCAAAACTAAGGAAGAAGTGGGGAAGTAGAGCAATCTGGGGAGATATACACTGGAAACACCCTTATGTTGATCCCAAATAAAATAAAAGTAGGGAGAAAGCTATCGATCGGACAGATACACCTTCAGGCAAAACACTTCCTTTTCTGGTCACCTAGGGGCGTAGAAACCTGAGGTATGTCTGAATTACCGTTGAGTGAGTCTATCACGATTTTCACACCAAGATGCTTAGCACTTAGAGTCTTTTTCGAGTTTTGGGTGGGTTGGGTAGCTGTAAAAGTTACCAACACACTCTTAACTCCAAAAACCCAAAAAAATGAGAAAAGATGAAAAGAAAAAAAATATATATATGCCTTAAACCAAGGATGCAGGCGATTCACATTTTGGCAGACACCCGGGTGCTGTTTAGTCTTTGTAGATCAGGATCTTAGTAGATTTCCTCCTATTGACAAGTAACAAAATGTATAAGTAATCACTTCCTGAATTCTGACTGAGAATAATGACTAGGATGAACCTTGCTAGAGACTAGCAAAGAGTAAGCATGGGGGTATGATAACACTACATTTTAGGGTAATAATTCTGCTAATTGGGGTTTATCTTAAAGATAATATGCACAAATAGCACATCATGAATGGGCATGAGAGCATTGCATGCATTGCATGTTAAGATTACTTATAAACCAGTATTAATGGCCATTTGCACAAGTTTATGTCAAAATAGGCCTTAGATGAGCAATCAGACCGCATGGATGGATTTAGAACGATGAATGGAGTCCAACAGACTCAAAATCGGCCAAATTCGACATCCGGAGCTCCTACAAATGGCCCAAGAAGTTTTGACCGTTGATGTAATGATCAATGGCCATGAAGCTGCCACATGGCTCCATCGTCGCGCCCCTCAGCCACAGCGCAGCACTACCGCACCGCGGATCGAACGGCTGAGAGCGCACACCCCTCGCCCCCACATCCGCAGTGCCCACGAACCTGCAGCAGATCACGACCGTTGGATCTTCATCCAATAGTCGCCAGCACCGCGCCAGTGCGTCGTATCCGCAACAATCAGAGGACGCAGCGCAATGGTACGTGCCTCACCCTCATGCTATGGGGTGCGGGTTCGAGGTGCCCGCCACACCTCAAATTCGAGCGATCGTGAGGCACGTGCAATTACAACCGCTCATCAGCGATCGAACGGCGCGGAAGCAAGGGACGCGGCGCTATCGCAGACACTCATGCCAGACACGCGTGATGATGCGTGCGCACAGCGCTCGTGAGGCATGATCTGAAGGAGTGCTCCGCGCGCGATCTCAACAGTCCGATCTTCGATTGGACGGTCCTCAGCGGCCGCACACGGATCGCGAAGGAGAAGAGGAATAACGCACGCGTGCAACCGGCGAGAAGGGGGCTGCACAATGGTTTTGGCATGGGTTTAGCGACATTCCGGACATCGACGGAGCCCATGTAATTAGAAACCCCTCTTCCTATATAAACCCCTTCCAACTACCCATGTAATTCATTCAATAGACTTACAAGTGTTCCACCCCCTCCTAGCCACCCTTAGCACACTTTTAATCACTGGAGTCGACAAGTCGTCGACAGAGCCCTCCTCCACCGCCGTGGCCACCTCGCCGTCTCCTTTCTCTTTCCCCCTCTCTCTCTAGCTTAGCTTTACTTTACTTGTGCTTAAACATTTATCTAGTGTTGTAATTGTAAAACTCGAGTTGCATGTTAAATATAGTATTGATGTTGTTCTCATCTTGATCTAAGTGAATGCCATGACTTAAAAGAACTCTAACCCTACTCTCTCTCTCTCTCTCTCTTTCTCTCTCTTACTCGCTTTTCTCCCATGTTTTCTTGCGTAAGTAAAAACCCGCCATTTCTGTGACAACTAAGTGACAGAAAAACCCGATTTCATGCCTCCCTGTGTACGACACTCAGACTCAAATCCATTTCTATCTTTAAAATCGACGCAGCGAACGCAAGCTACAATGACACTCTTAAACAAAAGCGTCCGTAGCGTGTCACAGGGTAGCTACCTGTGCATTTATCGCGCATGCCATAGTCACCGCTACATCGCGACCATGACTTCGGGGTGGTAGACCGGGTGTAGGACTATCGCGGGGTACTCTCCTGGCTAAGAGAGTGCCACGTGTACATCCTACATTGTGGGAAAACTGCATCAAGATCATTCCCTTAGGGAACATGTGGATTAAATAACGATGTGGACCCTTACTAGAATACGCAAATAATTAAACACATAGTGCATTATAAACGGAACTAGATGATAATGGGTAACTGGAAAATGCATGAATGGTTTATTGCTTTTCTTTCATATTTAAATGCATTTAATGTTCTTATGTGCCATTCTACTCAGCATTAGCTGATCACGGATATATATAAACATGTTCAGGTCAGGGAGTTGAGTAGCCAACGCCACCAGCTGCAAAGAGTGCTGGGCCCAGTTGAGCCCAGCAGTAGCTTGTCCATTTTTCCTTTCCATTTTAGGGACTTTTAGTTACTGTTCGTGAGTATTTCTTATATATGTTGAAACCTATTGTTATTTATGTCCTTTCTATTTTGGTTGTGATGGCTAGCTAGCGAACTTTATTTTACCGCCTGTAGCGTGTTGTTCTTCTTGAACTCTGTTCTACTTTCCATTCTTGCCTTTTTTTTATTTGCTTAGCTACGTTGCATGTGTGGTTTGTGAAAATGTTTATCCTTGCATTTGGTTTATTTCTCGTTGGATGACTGGGTCATGGGATTTAATCGAGGTGGGTTGTTCCCAGGCTCAACGAGGGGCTGGGTTCAGGTTGTAATAATAATTGATACATGAAAGCAGTAACAAAACATAAACTTGTTGTACACCAAAGCATAAAATGTACTTGTCAACAGAGCATGCATACTTGCGCAACGACAAATTCCGTACGTCGATGACCCACAATGACAACCTAAAAGTAAGTCACAAAGTAGGGATGAGCCAATTGGCTCAACAGGGAACAATTATCTACTGTATCTCAACCAAACAGGATAGTATACAGTTTCATTTACTAGCTAGTTCCTATCCCAAAGACACACTCTAGGTTCTAGTTTCTCGAACCCTACCTGGTACGACTAATCACCTTGGTCTAGTAATCCATTAACAAGTTACCCAAGTTCCTTCCTCGATTTGGTGTAATAATTTATTCTCTCACTCGCCTCAATGATCAAATTCTGAAAATTCATCCCTCTCTACTAGATGAGATTGAGACGCATCCTTTCCTTTGAATCCTAGTTTGATTGTCTAACCCTAGCCAAGGGAGAGATTAGCAGTCTGTTAATCCTCTAGAAAGGCGTGCCCGTTCTCGATGTATCGAGAACGTTGCTGACTTTAGTCAGAAGAGCCGGGCCTCTTGGGAGCTACTTAGGCCTATGGCTTGTGATCACGAAATACGAGCCCAAACGGTGTCCAATAGGGACTAGTCACAAAACAATTAGATCATTATTGCAGGATTGGCCAGAATTGTCAAGCTACACTAATGCTCCCGCTAGGAGCAGCTCTTTGTAGGAGCGCAGTCCTTGGGTGTGCCCTCTCAATCTACCATTGGACAAGATCTCAACCAATCCGTCTCAGTACCCCAGCCATCTCCGCATATGCGGGCGCCTAGTGAGCCCCTTGCTCGAGTACCTTCACATCGAGTTGGATTTGAGTACATCTAAGTACCAAACACCAGTGATAGCCCCAAGGTTTTTCACCAACCTAGGAACCTTCCTGATCCGAGGCAAATCTCCTTTGTTGCCTCTTACCACCGCAACAACTCGGGTCTTCTACCTGAGCAGTGAACCCGTGGTTCACCAAGTCTAAGGGGTAGCCTTACGAGCTCACCTAGTTGACTTATCATCTCATTGATTTCATTTGGGTTTCGTGCCCGGAATGTAGTCCTAAGGACCTATTGGATTCCCTGGGGTCTTACTTAAGACCTTAGGATCCAAGCATTTCCTCTTATTAGACTCAAATCGAGTCATAGATGTCATCTCGTGGGATTCAAGTCATTACTTAGTCAATTCAGATAGCTTTTAATGTGTTTAGGGAGCTTCATGCTTAAATTATTGGTGTACACACACAAACACACCCATACATATGCTTCACCCCTCTAGGATCTAATTGCAAATTTTTCCCATTCATCCCTGTCCATTGGGGTACCTATTAGACCCCCAATTAGGTTCTAACATTACATAGGATTTCTAATTATCAGAATCACATAGTTCAATACAATTATTACATTTAAAAACTATCAAACATCAAGGACTCGCTCCCTATCATTAGTACACTCAAACAAAAAACCTCTGTTATCAGGTAATCCTGACATATTGCTAGGTTAAGATGCTTGTCCAAACCAGGACTGCAAAACCCCCCTTTCATGCTCGAAACCCAAGTTTTGAACCACCAATACACGCACACATCTATACCCTGAACCCAAGAGATCCTTGATCTCAATATTATGGTTTCACCCTTAACCCGATCTATTCAATTAATCTCTTCACAGAGTTTAACGATTTAGAACAAGCACACCAGTACCGGTCCTAGTCTTAGGTACTGGTGTTGGGCACCCCTGCCGCCAAGTCTAATGAACTCACGCGGTATCGGTACAGGCCACCAATAGCAATACAAGGTGCCTTCCATACCAGAGTTAAGTCCCTTTTTAACTTATTTCAATTCAACAAGTACTGATAACTGCCATCATCACCAGTATCGGGCGTTTGCCGCTCCCAAACCCCAGCTTAAACCCTCCGTTTGATTACCCAAATTATACAATTAACAGAGGGGTGGGTAAGTCCTGCAACCTCTCAAGATGGCTGTCCTCGTGTAGGGGCAAAGATTCACATGAAACCTATATTAGCAGCCCATTGCTAAAGTTGATCCTCTACTCACCCAGGACCTACACTGGGTACAGAAGTGCCTCCCACGACATACAGTTGGACCCTAAATCTTTATTGTTACAAAAGTTCCTAATGGAACTTCCCTTCCACCATTACAAGATTGTGCTTATCTAACCCGTTAGGATTTCTATACCTTTACCAAAACCCATTAGGTTTAGTTTATACCACACATTTTGGCCTCGCGGGTATTCTGGCGACATGGCTTCATGCATTCACTTTAGAATCTTCTCTTTATTATTTCCAGATTAGGATTTGTACCACTAAAGGATCTGTTTTATGTCCATTTAGGACCAACCATCCCGGGTCCTAATTATGCCCAAAATCTGAGTTTCCTGACATTAAATGCTAACTAGGATTCTTAGCTTATATTCATGGTTATCAGGCCGGGGTTTAACTAATTAGATTAAGCTCCTGATTCCCGTAGGAAAGTTCTGTGCGAAACGGAACCACAAGCCTCAAATTGGAGGTATAGCATCATGTGTCAGATGTCCGAGAATAACATCCCACTTTCGACAGCTATCGGTGACCGGCTGATTCCTTGGCTAGACATCCGAATCAAGCATATTGGGCACTTGATGTAATATCAGGCGTCTAATCACTAGGACTTAGTCCCTGGAATGGAAATCCAGTTGAAGGGACGTCTAACCAAGGGATCAGACGTTAGGATCAAGGGTATCAGATGCCTAATGGATCATCAGACGTCGGATAGCCCACTCAAAATCACATCTGAGTTCAGGATGAGTTCCTAACATCCAAAAGTCACGTACAATAATCTTTACCCGAAGAATTATTGTTTACAACCTGAATTCAGTTTATAACTGTATACAACCACATGTATTTGCACATTTTATCCTCAAACTCAACTCAGCCAACCAGTACCAGTAAGCTTTAGTATTGGTACTAGGCAACGCCAGTACCAAATTCACAAGTTCCAACCAACACTGGTGTTACGAACATGGCATCAGACTGCACCCGCCGCCTTCGTCTTCTTTTCCTCTCTCTACCTGCAGACACGCCATCTCCCTCTTTTCTCTCTCCCCTCACTGCCTATATAAGCTCTCGCTCTCTCCCTCACCCTCATCTCCTCCGCCCTTCTCTTCTCCTTCTCCCTGCCAGTGCGAGAGCACGAGCGAGTGGGGGAGCGACGGGCGTGGGGTGTCGCGGAGGGGCTGCTGCAGCTTGGGCAGCAGGCGGACAGGGCGCGATGCGGCCGTGCGTCGCGGGCGGAGAGCGGATCGGGCTCTGGTTCTGGAAAATTTTCCAGAATCAGACGTTACGTCCAGATGACGCTGAAGACGTCTGCGGGACGGTCCAGACGTCTGACAAGTAAGATATTTTCTTACCTTCTCCTTTTTCGCGTGTACGGCCTTGCAACCGTCCGCCGTAGTTTTTCTGCATTTCGTCATACTGAGAGCAGGAGTGTGGGTGCGCAGGTTCTGCTCGGGAGGGTGCGAGGGCTCGCCATCCCACGTGAATCAAACGTCTGGCCGCAGTACCAGACGACGGAGAGGTCTCCAGATGTCCGGGGTGACAATCGGACGTCTGGAAACTGACTTCAGACGATCCAGCGAGCTTCTGGACGTCTGAAGGACTACACAGAAGAAGGTATGGCATGATCGACGTTTTAAGACGTTTGGAAGAAGTTCCAGACGTCTGATTTTGGACAGACTCGTCGTTTTTGGCCTGTTTAGGGTTCGTTCGAAGTCTGTTTTCCGCGTTTCAAGTTGCATTCGTTCCAGATTCATTTCCTCTACCTATTCACAGCAATTGTATACCGTTTGAGAAACTCCTTGTGTTGATCCTTGTGCCAGGATTGTGTTCCGTTGCGACTCAGGGGGTTGCGGAGGCACGCGGGATTGCCGACCACACCCCCAGTACCCCCGATTTCGTAGGTAGAGTGGCCCTGTAAATTATTTAACAAAATTTGTACAATTATGAAACAATTGATAGAGTCTAGGGCATTGCATGAACCCTAGGACTGAGGAATTAGGTTGAATGGTAGATCCTAGGGTATTGTGGCTCGCCGCTCCTCTATAGTTCTAATATTTCGTCGTAGTATAGTATAGAGAAACGGTTATCAGTTTAATACAATTTGTTACTCGGAAATAAAAGTTTTCCCGAGGTCGAACTCAGGAAGCAAACTATATTCTAGAAGTACAATGTTTCTATTACAAAAATGAGAGAGAGAGGGATAGAGATTTGTCTTGTTGGCTTTTTCTTCTTCTCTTCTTTCTCTTGTCTTTGTCTTCTTCTTCTCTTCTCTTCTCTTCAGTTGTTCCTATTCTTTTGCTTCCAAGCTTTTCTTCTCTCTTCGTGTTCTGCTTCTCTCTTCTTTCAGCTCTGTCTTCTTCCTTCTGTTCTTTTTCTTTCTTTCTTCTTTTTGTTTCTTTCTTCTTTGCGGTGCCTGCTCTTCTTTCCTTCTTCTCTGCAGAGCGTCGTCTGATTTTTCAATCAGACGACTTAAGTAGCCTCTGCTACAGTGCGTCCTCCTTTCTTCTTTCTTTCTTCTTCTTCTTCTTCTCCCATTCCTTCTTCTTCTACTTTGCTTCAAGCAGCCACGGCGTTGGCTGCTTCTTCCTTCTGCTCTCTTCTTCTTCTTCTCTGCCTTGGCCTGCACACTCACAGCTTGGTCAGAGGGCAAAACCTAATCCTACCCTCCCCTGAGTCTCTCTCTCTCAGATTTCACTCGTAGGATCGCTCTCCCAGAGCCGCTGGGTATTCGGGTACGGGTCGCGCCCGAGTCCAGGCCCACCGGCGTGCGGTGGTGGGCGAGGAGTGCAGGTCGGGTATACGGGTCGGGCCAGGTCTGCGGGGGGTGGTCGCGGACGAGGCCGGGTAAGCGGGTGAGAGGGACCTCACCCCGTGTAACTGAGGCGATAAGGGTACATCACTTTTCTAATTTATGCGGGTGCGCGACCTTCAGAACTACCGAGGTGGGACTAAATGTCCCACCCCAATTTGGCGCCTACAGCTGAGAAAGCTGCAGGCAATTGCGGCTGTTGCAAGGCTTTCACCCCAGCTGCGGGCCTGGGCAGCTGCGTGGGGGCGAACCGCGCATCCTGGAGAGTCAAGCCTGGGCGAGGCGAACCTGCAGCTGCAGGCGGAAGAAGCTCCACCTGTTCAGCAATGGCGGCGGAGGACGGGTGACCTGTTCACAGAAATACGGCCTCTCGGCCTAGTCAGAAGGTGTAGGGAGCTTCGCCGGAGTGCGGCGAAGCTCGTGCGGGTGGTGGCAAGGCGTGGGGCGGAGTGCAGGGGCTGCCCTAGGTCGGACTGTGGCCGGGGGAATGGGTTTGTTCGGGGGGTCTTTAGGTAGCGAATGGCAGGAAATGAAGGGGCGGAAGTGGTTCAGCGTGAAGAGGCGGAGGTTTTGGGTCGGTCGGCGAGTCGTGTGGAGTGGTGGAATGATGGGGGCGATTCGCTGGAGGTTGGCCGGAGATGGAGGAGGAGACAGTGGTCAGGAGCAGTCGAGAGCTTAATTGAATGTAAAATAGCGAGGAAAAGAAAGAGGGGGAAGTGGGGAGAAGTTCTGACCTAGTTGTAGAGTCGAAGGGGGCCGGAGTAGGGTGACAGTCGTATCGATTGTCGTTGGAGAAGAAGGTGCCTAGAGAGAGGGAGCGGCGGCGAGGAGAGAGCGGTAGAGCACGCGTTGGGTACGGCGCGACGTGGGAAGAGCGGGTGAAGGCAGCTCTGCTGCTGGTATTGCGGCAGAGCGACGAGGAGGAGGAGGAAGAACCGCCGGAGCTGGAGGGCTTCTTCCGAGTGGGAAGAGAGGAAAGCTGTGGGTGATTCTCCGTCAAAACCGAGCTCCTAAGTGCGGCAGACGGAGGTGGCTTTTATAGAGGTGAAATCAGAAAGGAGGGCGGAGGGAGGCGATGTGCCTCCCTCGCCGGAGGACGGTTGGAGATGGAGACCCATACCTTTTGTGCATTCGCACGGGAGGTACGGGCATCCGCAAAGACCATGGAGGTGTCCCTGCGATAGCAGACGTCGCAGGGAACCCCTAGTTGTCTTGGCAGAGGGTCTCCCTCACCCTGCGCGGCGCCATGCTCCGCGCAAAGTCGCCGGAGCATGGCGCTGCTCAGGGTTTTGCAGGGAGGACCCAAATGCAAAGAACGAAGAAGACTTAGGGGCTAAAATGCAAGGGTTTCAAAAGTTGAGGGTCAAAAAGTAATAGATGAGGACCAAAATGTAAAGTCGGTCAAGAAGGTCTTTCCTTAGGCTCAAGTTTTTATACATGACTAAATAGGACCTAAGGATTCTAATGGTGAATTTTATTTATAGATCAGACCTTGTTTGCCCGATCAATTTGCATAAAAACCCAAATTAAGTCATTAATTGGGCATGGTTCTCAATAAAGGTCAAAATGGGTTCCTAAGGCCAAATTGAAGGTTCTAAACCCTAGAGATTATTTTTCTATGAATTTTAAAGGGTTTATTCGATTTTTTATTTGCCTCGAACCTCGTGAATTGAAGTGGGTTTGTTTTTAGGGTTACAGGATGTCATTTAATTCCTTGAAGTTGCTGTAACCCTTATTGGATCAACTCATCCCACTTTTCTTCTTATTAGGTTAGTTTGACCTATGTTTGGACCCTGAGTTACCCTATTTTCAGATTGAGTTGGTGAAATTACATTTTTACCCCTTAGTTCCTGTTTTCTTCACAAACTCAGAATTTCTCTGAGTCAAGCCTTTCTATGGTTATGTAGGAGCTTTTTCTTGCAAATCTAGGTTAGATGGTGCTAATTTAGGGTTTATGACGAGGTTCTCATCATATTACATGAATCCTAGGACTGGAAAACTAGTTGAATATATACATTGCAGTTTTGGAAAAGTGGAAAGGAAATGATAACTACCTGTAAGTTGGTTAATAGCTGCCTATTATAATTGGATGATTACGGATGAGAACATGAATTGTATGGACATAAACCTGGAACAGTGAGACCTAAGTTGGCTGAGTTAAAAGAGCTTGAACCCTACGGGGAATTAGGAGTAGAACTCCTGGAAAGTGAATGGAATAGATTGGGGAAGTGAGCTGGCCCTTGAGTACGGAGTACCTAGGAGAGCGACTGTCCCCTTGTTTAGTGCAGAGCGGAGCTAGCCGCCCCAGGGACTCGGGGTTAGGACTGGCCACTTTGTACCGACTTTTGGCCCTCGTGTACATAGTACCGAGGAGAGCTACTAGTGTAGGGAGAACACTAGCTACCCCACAGGCCCCGGGGTTTTGCTAGCTCTCCTACACCGACTTGTTAGGCCCACTGGGCAAACCAGGGTAGTCAGGCGAGGGTGCGCGGACTGTGGAGGGGCAAGACCCCTGTTTGGTTACTGTGGAGGGGCTGGACCCCTGTTACTGAGAGGGCTCTGCCCCATACTGGTTTCGTGCTGTGCTTTGGGCGCACCTGTTAATGGAAACGACTGATCGCATGCCTGTGCAGGGTAGCTACCCGTGTGTTTATCACTCGTGCTGTAGTCACCGTTACGTCTGACAGTGACCTTGGGGTGGTTGACTGAGGGTAGGACCACCACGGGGGACTCTCCTGGCCAGGTGAGCACCACGTGTCACTTCTACTTTTCGAAAAAGACTGCAATCAAGATCGTTCCCACGAGGAACATTCGAGATCAAGAGAAGGATCTGAGAAATAAATCAATAATAAAATAATAGAAAGACGCAAATAAAGAAAGTAAAAATATAACAGCTACTGTCCACTCTACTGCTTCTTCTAGCTTTTAGTTGCCACTCTACTCAACGTTTCGCTGACGTGTCACTCTTGTTAACTTTTCAGGACCAGGTGTTAAGCAGTTAGAGTCAGCGGCTGCGGAGGGCGCTGGGCCTAGTAGGGTCCAGTAGAGTTACCTGTAGTACTTTTTGTACTTTTCTTCCACTGTAGTGGGTAGTTTTCTTTGTTACTCCCTGTACTTTCTTTATTGAAACTTTATGTTATGTACATGTTTATTTCCCTTCTGTTGTGGTGGTGTATATTGTAGTAGTTCTTTTTCTTACTGCTGTATTTTGTTATTGCTAGTTATTTTCGTGCTGAATGTGGTTTATTTTACTGCTCTTTTTGTTACTTTCCCGTTGGACGACTAGGTCTTGGGATTAGTCGAGTCGGTCCGATTCTCGTGTCTCGTAGGGATTCGGGAATCGGGTCGTTACAACTGGTACTGGGCACCAATACCGGTACTGCGTGCCATCAGTTTTGTATCAACATAACCCAGCTAGTACTGGTACTAAACAATAGTATTGGTACTGGGCACCACTGGCCTTCTACCAAAGACCTAGCTAGTACCGGTACTCAACACCAGTACCTGTACTGGGCAGCCCAAATTCACTGACTGGAATCATACAGTACCGATACTGATCACTAGTATCGGTATTGGGTGCTCTTAGTCCCCATTTTAGTGAGTTACATTGTGGTGCTAGGTCAACTAGTACCGGTACTGATCATCAGTACCGGTACTAGGTGCTCTCAGCACCCAGTTCACATTACCAAGCACCCATCCTGTTACCTATAAGCCTACCTGGCTATTTTGATTAAAACCCTTCCCTTTATCACCTCTAAACATGGAAACAAAAGGGGAAGAAGAATCTCTACCATTTCACATGCAACAAGGAATCTTAAACCGAAACAACCCTTTCTTTTGGCTATTCCAGATCATGGAAACAAGAGAGTAATCCTACCTCAGTTGGAGTCTCCTTTCTCTTCTCCTCGTAGCAATAGCAACAATTGTTGGTGCTAGAGCACCATGATCATTTGTTTTGATGATAACAAAACACGTGTTATTTAACATTTGCACTTGGAGTCTTAGATTTCAGGTCAATTGCAAATGTAGACGTGTTTAGACGGAATTCGAGCTCGCATCCAGGACGGATTGGAGGAGCTTGATGGAGAACAGAGGAGATTCGCGAGGAGCGCTAGATTGAAGATGGAAGGACAAGAAGAATATGATAGAATTTTGTTTAATCCTTTCATGTACTTTTGTTTTTATTTGCTTGCTCTTTTTATTTCCTTAGAACATTATGTTAAAGAGCCTCAAAGTACCCTAACAGTAGTCCTAGGAACACCTGCACAACCCTAGGATACTTAGGTTTTCTGTAGAGCACTTAGAAAATCAATATAGGGTTCAAACAGAGTTTCCAGACATTTAATTCCCAAATCAGACGTCTGATAAAGTATTTTAAGACGTCTGACTGTTGTTTCAGACGTCTGATAACTATTAGGCTGGACTTAGTGTTCTGTCTGATGAAATCAGACGTCCAGACCTTAGACCAGACGTCTTAGGAGACGTCTGATGACTTTGCCAGACGTCTAATTAGTGGACTGTTGGCTGGCTTAGCGAACAGTCAAGAATGTGTCCATTAGAGCCTTATCAGACGTCCATAGGACTTTCCAGACGTCTGATAATTGACCGTTTTGCCTCGACTGACCCGAAAATCTCTTCTCAGAGATTTTGTAGCCGTTGCAAATCCATTCCCACGAAAAAGTAGGTTTCCAGACGTCCAGACATAGTGCCAGACGTCCTATATGTCGTCTGATTGACTTGCACAAGAACCCTGTTTAGATCTGATTCAAGTCAAGAAGAGACCCGCCCAAAATCAAACGTCTGACCTTGAAATCAGACGTCTTAAAGTGAACTTCCAGACGTCTGATGACAGAATTAGACGTCTGATAAGCCTGTCAGAGCAATGATTGTTCCTGATTTCGGGCTGATTCACTTGGGCTTTGTACCCAACGGCTATGGAAGCTTTTCCAAGCCTTCGAAGGCCTTCCTAAGGCCTCTATAAATAGAGGGGAACCTTTGCAACAGAAACACACACCTAGAGAGACCAAGATACACAAGAAACACTTTGTAATACACTTTCCACTCTCTTGTGTCCTAGCTAGCTCTTGCTCTCCAAGCTCAAGCTCCATTCTCTTGAGAGCATCAAGCTGTTGCGTACCCGCTCTCCCGTCGTTGTTCACGAGAGTGACGTTGCGCCGTCGCGTGGCACACGCATCTGCGTCGTCGACGCACTCCTTTCAAATGGAAGCATCCTATTTCCTATAGAAGCTTAGGTTAAATATTACTTTGTTGGCTCTATAGGATTACTTATTTTATCTTTGTTATTTGGTTGGATATTCGCTTTGCAAATTCCCGTCTCCTTCGCGAGACAAAATCCTTCTCGTGAAGAGAAGGGGTTGAGGTACGCTACCCTCGTCTAAGTAGCGTGGTTGTAATTGAGGTTGAATCACCCTCGTTTTAAAGTGATTCGGTTTAGTGGATTTTGATCAACTTGCTTGATCGGGAAATCCTAACTCGAGAGGGTTAGGTGGTGGTTTTCACCCGGTTTGGGTTTTCACCTAAAAATACTTTGTGCCTTTTGTGTGATTGTTATTTTGTGAAGATTGTTTATTGTTTATTTCCGCAATTATTGCATCATCCCTCCTGGTAGGGCGAACTTTCAGTAACCACATCAGCAACAGCAGCAGCTTCAACAACAGCTGTAGCAGTAGCTCTCCTCCTCTTCCTTCCCTTCTCCTCCTCCTCGTAGCAGCAGCAGCAACTGGCAAGGAGGAAGGGGCACTAGCTGAGGGGGAGAAGAAAAATTAGATTTTCTTTTAAATTTTTAAATCTCTCTCTCTTATATAAGGGTTGGATATTTTGCATCCAAGCCCTTCAGCTTCTTTCTTGAGCCTTAAGAAAGGCCTCCAAACATGTTTTCCTTATAAATGACCCCTCAACTTTTCATTTATTAACATTTTGTTAATGACTTAGGGAATTTGTTTAATTCCAAGGCTAATAATCACTAAATTAGGGTTCTCTAAACCCTTAATCTCACATTAAGCAACCAATCAGGATTTTAAATTAGCTTATTAAGTGTATTACAAATTCGGGACATTACAGCATCGCCTTCCTCGTAGACATACACCTCTTCGAGTGGAACTTGATCACTAATTTCTTGTATTTTTATCTTTGTGATTGCTTGTGATATTCATTAATTCAAATCCCTTGTTGATCAGGCCCTCGATTAGATACGTAAATACTATTTTAATATCACCTGCAATGTTATGTCATGATGGTTGAAACTTTGGATAAGATCTCAAAATGACCATTGGATGAAATCTCATATCTACGTTTAACCAAGTTTATCTTAATTCTTTAATATTTAAAAATTATCTACGATCTCAAAAATTAAATAAACAACCATGTCTCCACCGTTTAAAACTTGCAAGACAGTCGTAAACAATTTAATTCTCAATAAATAGGATACACCGGTCAACCGTCATCCGATTTTTTTCTGGGGAAAAAAAAAAAGTTATCTGATGTCAGCGTGACTGACCGATGCATTAACTTCAGTAAGACCGCGCACGTTTCCACAGAGATATGCTGCATTTATCAGACTTTATTTATAAGCCGACAACCTGGAGAGCATTGATGAAAACTTCCAAAGTCCAACGATGCGAAACAAGGTTTCAAACGAGGTCCGTTTTCTGACATCTTTGCCTGATGACTGCGGTCAATTTTTTTTTTAAGGTTTTTTTTTTTAATATAAACAGCATCGAAACCCACCAATATTACACATTTAACGCTACGAGTTCTCGAGTTAGATATGTGCCATTTTCAAACATTACCGTGTTAGCAAGAGCACAGTTCAGCTAGCATGGGGTTGGATGTTGACTTATACTTGAATAGCTGCACAATTAAAAAGGTAGTGGAAAAGGTAAAAAATAGCAAAGGATCTTCTTTGAAGGCATTTGGATAAATTGGTTGAGGCGACTCGCGGGAAGGGAGGCAATGGCATTTGTTAAGCTTAAAAAGATCATAAGGACAAAGATGATAGGTATCATTTTCTTCACATATTTAAATAAAGATAATCAATCATTTTGCAATAGATAAATTCAAGTGGCATCGTTGTAAAAATTACAATTCACCGACTCACTTCTAAAAGCCAAGTCAAGGGCCATACATTCACATCCTTCACCAACGCACACAGGGTGCCAAGAAATGGAGTACAAGAGGATATGGGCACATTTTACCATGTAAAAGTGCCACCATAGTTTAGAGTGAAGCTTTGCATTATTGTTGTTTGTGTGTGTGAAAATGTACATATGAGGAATGTTGAACGTTTCAAGTTCACCTGCAAGGCTACAATTATCATATAGAGGAAGGAGATGGAGGCATATAATACATGAGCATCATAACATTAATGCTACGTAATATTGTGCTATAATGCTCATGCGATTTCCTACTCAAGCATCCTCTCATTCTTGTGAGAGATCAGATCAAATAGTCCCTTCATCAACAAAACATACAATATTGGTGTGGCATGTGCATATAACTTATATTTAAAGGCACCCCAACAAGAGGGCAGGAATATAATATAATGAATTAAAAAAATGCGACCTTTTGCTTCATAACCAGACTTTGGTCATTGTAACTTTGCCATAACTTCGCCAAGTTTTCTTTAGCAAAATCTATAACATAAAGAAAGCACTACCTCATGGATGTGCAGAGTTGTAATTCTGCCAAAAAATACGTACATAAAAAGAAACCCGTGGAAACCATCTCCCTCCACCAATAACAATCGCAGGAGGGGCAAATATTTAACCAGTGGGAAAACATTGGGTACCAAATGAGCAAGTTAGCTACCAAAATATGCATTTTGAAAATGTTCAACAACTTCGAATCCAACACTTACATGCATAACCACCTAATTTACAAACTTATCCGACTCGACAAAGATGGCAGCTGCCTTTAATTGAGCAGTTGCAAGAACGTGTGACTGAGCATTAGTTTGAATCCACAGGCTTTCTGCATCGAAATCCATGAAGCCTTGCGATCCAATGCTCTAATACACAATGAAAGTCATCATTCTATTTATGTTCAGAGCCAAAAGCAAGCCTCTAACTGTATGATCTGGATGTCTACTGCTTAGCAATGTATTGCCACATTCTCTGTTTAGTCAAACAAGGGATCATGTATGTGATCAACAATGAATTGCATACACGGACGACTAGATGGCCTTTCCATCTAGCTTGGTTTCTAATTCTGTTGTGCAACTGTCATCTTTGTTTGGAGACAAGACCCAATCCTGATTGCTATGCTGCATGCTTCCCAAATGAATCCAAATGTATTCGCATTTTCCTCAAAGCTCACACAAGATATTGGCTTCTGGTGAGCAGAATTTTATATTTCAAGTTGTAAAAGTTGTGGGTCTAGGACATTAAGATCATGAAAAACATAGCTACAAACTTGAAGAGGAAAATAAATCAAGATATCAATTTTTACTGCTTTCTTTTTCATGTTTTATCCAGAGAATATATTCGTTGATTGCATCTACTTATTATATGGAACACTACTAAAAGCTAAAAGATTAACATTTATTGAGAACAGTATATGCAATCCACCCCCACCCCACCCCCCCTCCCCCAACCCCAAACACAAAAAGCTCATAATAATAATAATAATAATAATAATAATAATAATAATAATAACAACAACAAAAATGATGATGGTGGTGATGGTTGCAGCCCATTTGTGGTTGTCTCAGACTCTCAAATGTTGTTTTGCTTGTCCCTCTCATCAAGAAAGCACCTTAACCATTGCTTCCTTCACACCATGAAAACAAAGCCTTAACAAAAAGCAAAAGGCACTTGAACTACCACTTCCACCCTTCACAACACAAACGCTATTCCTTTACATCATCATGTGCCCAATTAAACTGCCTCCATCTTTTGCACAGCACAAATCCAACATATATATAATCACGTGCCCGGAATGTTAGATGAAGAATTGGAAAATGAAGTCTATTTTCCAAAAGAAAAACCATAAAATGCCACTTTGACCCATTCTTCAAATATTGCCCCCTCTAATCCCCTTGCTAACATCCTCATACATGTCCGAAGGTCACGGACGTTTGGATAAAGACTATGGCGAGGAATAGCCTTGTGGTGACCAGTGATTGCTGGCATTTCTTGTGGGAGGCAGACCATGCTATCATGTTGATAGGCTAACAGATGTGGGATGAAATGTTTGGATGGATAGGGAACGAAGGGAGTTCATTCATGGATATCCTCAATACAATGCCACATTCTCTTGGATACACCCTTCCCTTCTCAAACACTTTCTTGTACCACAGGACACTAACTGTTATGAACTCCATGTACACACACACACACACACCAACTGTTATGGACAGTACCATGAGAGACAAATGCCATACGCGACAATATTTAAAGCTACTATATTGTCAGATAACGGGCCACACCTTGATCTCCAGTGCTAGACCATTCTCAGTGCACCTCTTCTTTGCTTGTCCACATGTCTATATACCTTAGCTTTCAGCCAGCTTCCACATGGCTCCACATCAGTATGGGTGCATATCACATCCATTTTCCATCTCAACCCACTGCCAGGCCCATAAGATCAAGATGTCAACACCACCTACATTATTCTCTCTTATAGGACCCTGCCACTAACAAAGTCATCATTCACCCCTCCCTTGCCAAATCTCCAACATCAGGGCCAACCCTTGCCACACCCACAAGGTGTAAGGGATGTTAAATTGGCAAAGTCATTGGATACCTGGGTACTAAGGTTGTACTCCTTCGATGCAAATCTCAGTTAAATTGCTAGATGCCTTCCCTTTATCAATTCTCCATTAAAATTACTTGCTTTCAAGATTTATGGGAGAGTGAAAATGAAGAGCTGGGGAATTAACTAATTCTTGACGGATGCTGGAGCCATAAGATGTGAGTTTAATTTACCATAAGTTTGCTTGTCTTGTTTCAATTTGATCTTAGGCTTTTGATTTCCATTCTCCTTCTCTAAGCTAGTTCATGCAAAGTTACGACCTGAACCCGACCCCTCGTGGAACCCAGGAACGGCTCACCTCGATTAACCCCAAGACCCAGTCGTCCAGCGAGAAACAAACCAAATGCAAGGATAAACATTTCTACAACCACACATGCAATGTAACTAAGCAAATAAGAAAAAGACAGCAACGGAAAGTAGAACAGAGTTCAAAAAGAACCATACTCCACTGGAGAAAACATAAAGTTTGCTAACTAACTATCACAACTGAAGTAGAAGGAACATAAACATCAACAGGTTCCAACATACTAAGAGTACTCACTACAGTAAACAGGACCTCTGAAACAAAAACTGAAAAAGGATCGGACTACTGCTGAGCTCGGCTGGGCCCAGCATCCTTTGCAGTCGGTGGTGCTGACTGCTCAATTCCCTGGCCTAAACAGATATACATATATGTTTTGTCAACTAATGCTGAGTAGAGTGGCACACAAGACATTTAATGCATTTAAAATAGAAAGAAAGAAATAAACCATTCATGCATCTTACAATTACTTATTGTCATCTAGTTTCCTGCATATTCAACTATGTGTTTAATTATTCGTGTATTCTAGTAAAGGTCCACATCATCCTTTAATCCATATGTTTCATAAGGGAACGATCTCGATGCAGTTTTCCCACGATACAGGATGCACATGTGGCACTCTCCTGGTTGGGAGAGTACCTCGTGGTAGTTCTACACTCGGTCTACCACCCCGAGGTCACGGTTGCAATGTAGCGGTTACTACGGCATGCGTAATAAATGCATGGGTAGCTACCCCGCATTGACATGCGATTAGTCATTTCCATTAGCGAGTACGCTCAACGTACAACACAGAACAAAACATGAGCCACACCCTTCAACAGTCTGTGTACCCTAGCCCGGCTATCTTGGTTTTCCCAGTGGGCCTAACAAGAGTCGGTGTAGGGAGGTCAATCTTAACCCCAGGTCCCATCCCAAGGGGTGGCCAGCTCTCTCCCTACATTAAAGTGACGGTAGCTCTCCTCCGTACCATGTACATCAGGGCCAACTCACTTTCCGTACCCAAGTCCGAACAGTCAACCAACATACTCGTAGGCAGTAAGTCCCATCATATATCGAATATCCATATTACTGTACTATGATTCCTTTCCTAGTTCCCCGTGGGATTCATGCATAGTACTTGGCTTATTTCATTTCATGGTATGTATCTGTCTCATATTCTGGTTTCTTATTCATTTAGCAGGCATCTCATAAATTAACAGGTTATGCAATTATCACAATCATTTTCCAATATTTCATTTCTCACAGTAGGGAATTTAACCACATGCATTATCAATTTATAGCAAGCAAGATTCATGCATCGAACATAAACATTCACATTCTTAGTCCTAAGGTTCATCTCATGTCCTAGGTTTCAAGCAGATATTTCTAATTCAACATGCACTCTAATGATTTAAATCACAGGAGTAGAGAGGACCACTCTATCAAAGTGTACGGGAGATATGAGGGCACGAACGATGGATCTCGATGTATCCGCAGGTCCCATGTGCACTATGAACTGGAGACCTATTCCAAAGAGTTGATCACACCAACCATTAACATTGTTGACCATTATGTCAAGCAAGCTCAAAATAGTATGGATAGGACCTTAATACGTAGGGAATTTTGAAAGAAAACTAATGGTACTTTTTTGTGCAAAATCGACTTTGTTTGACCCCTGAAACCGACTCAAACACGCACACCCTGACCAAAATCAGACGTTTGGGGAGAGTCCTAGATGTCTTAAACCAGTGCAGGATCTCACCTTGCATTCCTGCATCTGTCTCCATTGTCTGCTTCCCCTTACACCTGTCTGAGGGTGTCTCCAGACGTCTGGCACTGCACCTAATCGTCTGGGAGAGTAGTCGGACGTCTTATGCTGCTTCCAGATGTCTTAAAGTGCCTTGATCACTACACCAATGCGCCTTCCCAACATCTCTGGCACCTCGACACTCTACGTGCTTACCAGACATCTTGAGTCCGTTCCAAACGTTCGGCGACCCCTCCAGATGTTTGGTAAATGTCGTAAACATCTGATAATGCCGAAAAAATGACCTCCAGCTCCGCGCGCAGAGCCTTCCTCGCAGCGCCTCTCTTCCTCCGCTCCCAACCTCACCCTCTCTCAATCTCCTTCACACTCTCCCTCTCACGCCATCCCTCCCTCGGCTGCACACCTCTTTGCTACATAGGAGTCGGTGGATGTGGGGGCGGGGGGAGGTTGCTAATGGAGGAGGGGGGTTTTGAAGGGTGCATGGGGAATGGGGGGTATAGTGGGCATGGAGGTATGGTGGGGGGTATGGGGTATGGTAGGTATGGTGGGGGGTATGGGTGAGGTGTATGGTAGGGGTTTTTGCGTTAAAATCCCTTAAAAACTAAAATACTGCACACGGGATCCTTTTGGTGCGCAGAAATTGCGATAAGGTCCCTAATTAGTGGAAAAAAATCCAAACAACCATTAAGAAGGGTCATTTCAACATAACAAACTTAAAGAAAGTTTCGTCCCCAAAACTTGAGCTAAACTAGGATGAGGGAAGAAACAGACATGCACATAACAAACTTAAAGAGGATCAAAGTAGGTCAGAAGCAACATACCCTCAAAAAGCTCCAAGTACTAATCTCGCATCGTCGCCTCAGGCTCCTAAGTCGCCTCCTCAAACTGCTGGCTTCTCCACAGAACCTTCATTAGTGGCACCTCCTTCCCCCTGAAGTTCTTGTCGGCTCTATCTAGTATATGTACTGGCCTCTCGGGGTCGGTCAAGTTATCCCCCACCTCGATGCTCTCGTAACTCAAAACATGGCTGGAATCGGCAATGTATCTCCTAAGGTTAAACACATGAAACACGTCATGCACTCCACAGAGCTGGGAAGGAAGGGCAAGTCGGTAAGCAACGGATCCTACCTACTCCAAGACCTTAAAAGATCCCACAAACCTCGACGCGAGCTTCTCTTTCACCCTAAAACACTGTAAGCCCTTCATGGGTGAAACATGGAGAAAGATGTGATCCCCAACCTCGAACTGCACCTCTCGGCGCTTCTGGTCAGCATAGCTCTTCTATCTGCTCCTAATGGTACAGAGTCGTCTG
Source organism: Thalassia testudinum (assembly GCA_037157565.1). Classification (NCBI taxonomy): domain Eukaryota; kingdom Viridiplantae; phylum Streptophyta; class Magnoliopsida; order Alismatales; family Hydrocharitaceae; genus Thalassia; species Thalassia testudinum. Next base: position 33,913,077 of record JAZHRO010000031.1, on the reverse strand, counting down.
TGAATCTGCTCTATCACCTCCTAACTTTGACAGATCAACCTGGGACCAACCTCCCACTTGGTCCCCACCTCGACCCAACTCAAGGGAGTCGTACACTTCCTCCCATACAATGCCTCATAAGGTGTCATGCCAATGCTCGAGTGGTAACTATTATTGTATGCAAACTCTGTCAGGGGCAAATGCTCCTCCCAGGAGCCTCTCCAGTTTAGTACACAAGCATGTAGCAGGTCCTCGAGGGTGGTGCGCTTTGACTGTTCATCGGTCTGGGGGTGGTAGGCAGTGCTGAACCTCAGACGAGCCCCCAAGGCCTGGTGAAACTCGGCCCAGAAGTAGGAAGTGAAACGAGTGCCTTGTTCTGATATGATCTCACAAGAGACTCCATGAAGGCGCGCTACATTTTTGATGTAGCGCTCTACTAACTGTGCTGGCCCAAAGGTGACCAAACCTGTGCCATCAAAACACTTTAAGACGTCTGGGAGTTGGTCCAGACGTCTGGTCAGACGTCTGAAAATTAATTTTTGTGTGCGTACGGCCTCGAGTCTGCACGCCGCTTTCCTTCTCTTTCTTCTCCCCTCGTCGAATTGCAGAACCTTTCCCCCTCACGCCTACATATACCCCCTCCTCTCCCTCACGCCACCCCGCTCCCATCCACCTCCTTCCTTTAGCGAGAGCGAGGGCGAGAGAGGCGAGTGCAGTCGAGTGTAGCGGTAGAGAGGCGGAGCAGCGGGAGAAGGGAAGAGAGGAGAGTGCACGCGGGCCGAGAGAGAGCTCGCCGGAAGTGCTCATGGCCGGTCGGGCATGCGCATGGTGGAGGGGTGTGCCAGGGAGATTTCCCCCGACACTGTTGCAGCTAGAGTAGCGGACGAGTGAGTGCGGCGTAGCCACGCGCAATAGGAAGAAGACAAAGGAAGCTTCTGATTCTGGGATTCTTTCCCAGAATCAGACGTCTGGACTTACATTCAAATGATGCGGACGACGTCTGGAGGAAGCTCCAGATGACTGAGAGGTACGTCCTGCGCCTTATGCTTCCCTTCGAGGATACGGCAATGCAGCCCGTTCCGCTGAGGCTCTGATACGCGTCGTGTTAAGCAGATTATGTTGCGCGTGCAGGATTTGTTTCGGGAAGGCGTGGGGACACGCCCTCCCACACAGTTCAGACGTCAAGGCGAGGCACCAGACAGCGGAGAGCGTCTCTAGACGTCCGAAGAGGTGGTCGGACGTCAGAAACTAGATCCAGACGGTTCAGAAGGATCCTTGGACATCTGAGGAGCAGCGCAGAGTGAGGTATGGTTCTGGACTCCTTTTAAGATGTCTGGAAGGTGTTCTAGACGTCTGATTTGAGTCAGAATTATTATTTTTGACCCGTTTAGAGTTCGTTTGAGGTCCGATTTCTTCAATTAAGATTCCGTTATTCTTTGTATAAGTTCCTCTACTTGTTGGAATGATTTTTATCATGTTCTGAGTGGTTTCTTGTGATTGATCCTTGTGTTAGGACCTCGTTCCATTGCAGATTTGGGGGTTGCGAAGGCACGTGGACCTGTCGATCGAGGCCCCATTATTCCTAGTTTTGCGGGTAGAGTGGCTTCTCCTGGTTAATTATAAACATAAATACATATCTGGAATGAAAATTAGATCCTAGGGTATGGCATGAATCGTAGGACTAGAAATACTGGAATGAAAATTAGATCCTAGGGTATGGCATGAATCCTAGGACTAGAAACACTGGAATAATTGTATTGAATGCATGAATTGCAGTCTGAGATGGTTAAATAAAATAATAATAATTGCCGGTAAGTGGATAACAGCTGCCTGTGGAATGTAAAGTACTATTAGCAACTATTGCATGTATGTTCTTGTTATTGAAATTAAATACGAGCTGCCTGTAGATGAAATGAAAATAGAAATGATGGAACCTAGTATGGCTTGGCCTGAGAAACATGAGCATGAACCCTACGGGGAATTAGGAGTAGAGCTCCTGGAAATAAATGGAATAGAACCGGAAATGTGATTGGGGAAGTGAGCTGGCCCTTGAGTACGGAGTACCAAGGAGAGCAACTGTCCCCTTGTTTAGAGCATAGTGGAGCTAGCCGCCCTAGGGTTGGGACCCGGGGTTAAGACTGGCCACTTTGTACCGACTTTTGGCCCTCGTGTATACAGTACCGGGGAGAGCTACTAGTGTAGGGAGAAAACTAGCCACCCCACGGGGCCCGGGGTTCAGCTAGCCATCCTACACTGACTTGTTAGGCCTACGGGGCAAACCAGGGTAGTCAGGCGAAGGTGCACGGATTGTGGAGGGGCGAGACCCCTGTTTGGTTCTTAGGGGCTAGACCCCTGTTACTGAGAGGGTTATACCCTATACTGGTTTCGTGCTGTGATTGGAACGCACCCGTTAACGGAAACGACTGACCGCGTGCCAGTGCAGGGTAGCTACTCGTGCATTTATCGCGTGTGGGGTAATCACCGTTACGTCTGTCAGCGACCTTGGAGTGGTTGACTGAGTGTAGGACCACCACGGGGGACTCTCCCGACCAGGAGAGCACCACGTGCTACTTCTACTCTTCGGAAAAGACTGCAATCAAGATTGTTCCCACAAGGAACACTCGAGATCAAGAAAAAGACCTGATAAATAAACCAAGTGATGAAAGAAAGGATAATTAGTTAAATAAAGAAAGAAATTGAAAACAACAGTTACTTATCTACCTTTATTGTTTTTAGTTAGCTGGTTGCCACTCTACTTAGCGTTCGCTGACGTGTTGTACTCATAACCCTTTTCAGGTCCAGGTGTTGAGAAGTCAGAGCCTACGGCTACAGAAGGTGCTGGGCCTAGTAAAACCCAGTAGTTGTACCTTTTTGTACCCCATTTCCATTGTAGTGAGTATTTTTGTTACACTTCTGTACTCGTTTATTGTAAACGTTACATTCCTGTACAATTTCAAATTCTCTACTGTTGTGGTGATGTGTATTGTAGTAGTTTATTTCTTTACTGCTGTACTTTTGTTACTGTTAGTTGCTTGCATGGTAAATGTGGTTTATTTTTACTGCTTTTGGTTACTTTCTCGTTGGACGACTGGGTCTTGGGATCAGTCGAGGCGGTCCGATCTTGTGTCCTGTAGGAATTTGGGAACCGGGTCATAACAAAAGGTGACTCGGATCGGTAGAAACCGTGCCGTCTTTGTCAATCTGTCCACTCTTACCTAGACTGCATCGTGTCCCTGCTATGTAACTAGTAACCCCACTACCAGGTCCATAGTGACACTCTCCCACTTCCACTCTAATACAAGAACTGGCTGTAGCGGTCCTGCGGGCCTCTGGTGCTCGGCCTTCAGCTGCTGGCATACCAAACATTGCTAAACAAACTCACCAACATCCCTCTTTATCCCTCTCCACCAGAAGTCACATCGCAAATCATGGTACATCTTAGTGTTCCCAGGATGTATGGTGAACCCGGACCCATGTGCCTTAGCCAGAAGCTCCCTCAACCACTCCTCATCTCTAGGAATGCACAAATGTCCCCTCATGTATAGGATCTCATTAGTAAAAGTGAAGTCTCCTGGGTCTCCTGTCAACACCTTGTCTCACAGCATTTACAGATACGGATCAGCCATCTGTCCAGTAATGATATGGTCTATAAGGTTTGGTCGTGACTGCCTCATCACTGTCACTGCCCCGCAGTACCCTCGTGGCTCGTGGGGTCGCCAACTACCTACCTCCTCCATGAGTCTCCAACTCTGTGCCTATAAGCTGGTCAAGTGGGCGGGTGCCTTCCAGCTCAAGGTGTCAGCCACCACAGTAGCATTCCCAAGGTAATAGGAGATGCTGTAGTCTTAGTCCTTCAGAAGCTTTAACCAACGCCTCTGTCTCATGTTGAGCTTCTTCTGATAAAACAAGTACTTAAGGCTCTTATGATCCGTGAAGATCTCAAAGGTCTCATCATACAGGTAGTGCCTCCATGTCTTCAATGCAAAGATAACTACTGCCATCTCTAAGTCATGAGTGGGGTAATTATGCTCATGGGGCTTTAGTTGCTGCGAAGCTTAAGCGCAACGTGGCCCTATTTCATGAGCACACCACCCAACCCTTGCAACGAGGTGTCAGTGTAAACCACAAATCCGCCACTGCTGTCTTGAATGGTGAGTACAGGAGCTGAAGTCAGCCTCTCCTCCAACTTCTGAAAGCACAACTTACACTCGTCTATCCAAGTGAAAGGCACGTCCTTCCTGATCAACTGAGTCATAGGACGTGCAATCTGAGAAAATCCTCTGATAAACCGCTAGTAGTAGCCTACCAGCCCTAAGAAGCTACATATTTCTGTCATCGTACGTGGCCTCTCCCAACGAAGTACGGCCTCAACCTTGGTCGGATCCACAGTAATCCCATTTCCTAAGACCACACAGCCCAAGAAAGAAACATGTCCAAACCAGAACTCGCACTTGCTGTACTTGGCATATAGCCTGTGCTGTCTCAAATTGTCCAGTACCATGCGTAAATGTTATCCATGTTGTGACTGATCCCGGGAGTAAAGTAGCATGTCATCAATGAATACTACCACAAACTAATCCAAGTATGGCCTGAAGATGCGATTCATCAGATCCATGAAAGTAGCAGGGGTATTGGTCAGCCCAAACGACATGACCAAGAACACATAGTGTCCATACCGTGTACGGAGAGTTGTCTTGGAGACGTTGGTCTCCCTGATCCTTAGCTGATGGTAACCCGACCTCAAGTCTATCTTAGAGAACACCGTGGCATCTCTCAACTAGTTAAAGAGGTTATCAATGCAGGGCAGCAGGTACTTGTTCTTGATGGTGACCCGATTCAGCTGTTTATTGTCAACACAAAGCCGAAGGGTGTCGTTCTTTTTCTTCACAAGTAACATAGGGGCCCCCTTTGGGGATGCATTGGGCCTCACAAACCCTTTCTCTACCAAATCCTGCAATTGAGACTTAAGCTCTCGCAGCTCAAATGGGACTATCCTGTATGGTGCTGTAGAGATAGGGTTGATCCCTGGTATCAGTGAGATCTCAAACTCGATCTCACGCTCAAGTGGTAGTCCTGGTAGCTCCTCTGGGAAGATGTCAGGGTACTTGCGGACCACTGGAATACTCCGTTAGTCAGCCACTAGGCTAGGCTCTGCTACAACACAAGCTAGGAAGCTCTCACACCCCCGGCTCAGTAGCTTTGTTGCCCGAAGCGTGAAGATGCACCTAAAACCTCCATCCACTGGCTGGTCGTGGAACTCAAAGGGAGGTAGCTCAGGTATGGAGAAGACGATCTTCCTCCCGAAACAGTCCACTAGGGCATGATAGGCAGACAACCAGTCCATCCCTAGAATCACGCCGAAATCTTCCATCTGGATCATAATCAGATTAGCAGGGAGGTTGTGTCCCCCTATAGTGACCTCACAGTTTATGAAAACCTCCTTTGTGACAAACGACTGTCCACCTAGGCCTCTAATCAGGAACGGATCCTCTAACAGTATACTATTCGGCCCCAGACTAACGGCAGAACTCGTGGAGGCAAAGGAATGAGTGGCACCAGAATCGAAAACCACATACACTAATTTGCTAGAAACTGCAACCATACCTGCCATCACAGAACCTGAAGCTCTGGCGTCTCTGTGAGTTAGGGTGTTAACACGCTCCTCAACCTTAGGTGCGGAAGAGACAACTAGGCTCTGGGTCGGGTGAGCAGCAGTTGGTCGATGCCCTCCTTGCGACTGCTGTCCACCCCCTCGTGCCTGGTAACTGCTGTCGCCAGATAGGCCTCCAGTACTCGGTGCTAGAAGCATCTAATGTGCTTCAACCCTAGATAGGCAGTCCCTCCTCATGTGGCCCAGCTGGCCACACTGGTAGTAGAGAGGGACACAACCTCCTCCTCCATTTGTCCCTACTAGTAACTGGGTAGGGGTTTGGTGCAGTCAGCTGGCCCTGATCTGGGGCCCCCAAAGGTCACTGGTGGCCCCACAGTGCAGGACGACTCCCCCGCAGGCACCGTGTGCCTCCTCTCCCAGCGACCCTGTGAGTGCTCAGATTGGTAGGGCCTCTTCCGCCCTTCGTCAGTGTCCCGCACAGTCGGGTTGGTCTCCTCATAGGTCATGGCCGCCTCGACCATGTGGGAGAAGGTAAGCAGCTTCAGGGGCTTCACATACCCTCGAATAGCATGTCGGAGGCCCTCAATGAATCTCCAGAGGCACTCCTCCTTTGTAGATGCGGCTTTCGGAGCGAAACATGATAGCTCCAAGAAACGCATACAGTACGCGCTAACCATCATCGCCCCCTAGCGGAGAGTATGGAACTGCCGCCTCCTCTGGTCCTACCAGGTCTGTGGGAAGTACTTCTCACAAAAGAGTGCCACAAATTGGTCCCACGTTGGCTCTCCCCCTTCCTGGCCTCTAATTGCCCTCCACCACCCGTGGGTTGCACTCTTTAGCTGGTATGTGGCGAAGGCCATGTGGCACTCTGTAGGAGGGTAGAGTATGTCGAAGATCTTCTCCATCTGCTCTAGCAAGTCCTTTGCCCTAGATGGGCTCTCCTTCTGATGTAAACACATTTACACTACTCAAAATGTCTATTTATGCATGTTCTTAAGCATAGGATTGCATTTCATGATATAAATATTGCATTACATGCATCATCTTGCATTTAGAGTAGTTTGAATAAAATGGAGGTTAATTGTCTCCTTTTATGTGCTTGGACAGGGCAAATATTTTATCGGGGCCTCGGATCAAAGATCCAACTGTATGGATATGATCAGGGCGACGATTGGAGTTCAACGACTCCAAGATCGCCCTAATCAGGCATCCGTAGCATCAGATAGAGACCGGGGAACCCTAGAAGATCAAGGGCCAGGATGGTGTAAATCCGCATTTCAGATGGAAAATCCGACCACACGGATGAATTCGGATCGACGATCGCAGCCCAACGACACAAAAATCGAGTCAATCCGACATCCGTGGCACCATCTACAACTTCCAGAAAATGGACGGCCAAGATGGCGCCACTTGGCGCCATCTCAGCCGCCCAATCGGCCGCATGCGTCTTGTGAAGACCGCGCACCGTCTCCTCTCCGCCGTTGGATCTCGATCCAACGGCTGCGGTCGCTCGCGCTTAAAAGCGTCCGCGCGACCATTTCGCCCGCGTAGCGCAGCGGCGACGCAGCTGCGGGCGAAGCGGAGGTCGCGGGTTCGAGCCGCGATGAGGGGGTGGAAGGCGCGGGCGAGCGGGCGCGCACGAGCGTCAGATGAAGATCCAACGGCTGCGCGCGCTCAATCAGGACGACGCGCGATTGCACGCCGGGCGTAACGCGCGATCGCACGCGGGCGGGCGCGCTACGCAGCGGGCGCGGACGCGATCTAAGCCGTCCGATCTCGCGATCGGACGGCTGAAAATCAAGCGATGTGCGTAGGCGTTACGCGCGGGCAGCCGAGTGGGCGCGCGTGGGCGCGGCGGCTACGCCCACGTTGAGGGCTTTAGCGACGGTTTTATCCGTCACTAAAGACCCCTTATTTATTATTTTGAAGATGTAATGTCCATTTTGCCCCCACTCCTTGCAACTATAAAAGGAGACCCCCTCCATACGAAATTTTCATCCCTTCCTTCTCCTCTCTACCTCTCCAAAGCTCAAGAGAAGCTTGTCCCACATCCGGGATGCTTCTCGCGAGATAAAGTCCAAATTTTCGTCCCCCTTCGGAAGTGGATCCCGCGACGACGACGGCGTGCTGCTTCGTTCCCGTTCTTCTGCTTCGTCCTCCTTCGTCCCGCTTCGTTCTCCTTCGTCCAGGCGTCGTCCCGTCCGGCTCATCCTCCAAGCGACCGTCGAGGAGGATTCTCTCTGCCTATTCTTTTTACTGCTTTCTAGAGTAGTCTATTCGTCCTCCGAGCGATCGTCGAGGAGGACATTTCTCCCTCCATTCTTTTAATGCTTTCTAGAGTAATTGTTTTATGTTTTCTAGTTGTAACGAAAGAACTCTTTTATGATAAATTCCTTGTCTATTCTACATCTCATTTTGATTTCCATGTATAGTATTCCTTCTCTCTCTCTTACTCTCTCTCTCTCTTTTATTTGTTGTAGATACTTAGATAGTTTAAATTGAATTTCTTTGTGACAAAATAAAAAGAAACGCGAAGTTTTTAAATCAAACGTTCGCCTCCCTGTGTTCGACCCGGAATTTTAATTTCGGTATAAATTTTATTTGTTGAACACGAATCCTTCGCTTTCGAACTACAACGACGGGTTTTCCAAAACCGAACACGTTAGCGTAGCTTCGTAATACGTTCAACATTTTGGCGCCGTTGCCGGGGAGGCAACGCTCTTTGATTTCTCTTCGCATTTTGTAACTTACAAATCATTTACCTCACTTTTTTTTTTCCTTTCTTATTGTAATTGCAGGTACTCTTTTGAGACAGGCAAAAGCGGTAGATCGGAGTAAAGTGTTGTGGAAGGTTTTGTAAGTTATCCCCCACCTCCCACCCATTAGATTTTATTTCATCACATAATAATTCAAACAACAATCAACCTAGGTGTTCTTATAAACTCTAAGGTTAGATTGTTTGTTGATTGACATCCATACTCACTCCAACCCCCACATTAAAAAAAGAAAAAAATAAAAAAAAATCTCACAGAGGTACACAACCTCATCTGATTTTCTAACTCAACCGGTAAACCAATCTTAGGAGCCGGTACACACATCCAAACACATAATCGAGTAGAAATCAGATTAGGTAATCATTTGTGTACCTAATTAAGTGGTGCAACAGGTCAATTGATTGAGTTGATTGGGCCGCACTACTTCAAATAAAATCAACTCATCAAGTAGCTGCCAATTAGGTTCAACTCTTAGGGATCTACCAGGCACTCCACATTCTTTTTAAACTTTAAAGGAAAATATCTTCACCTGTGCTTGCAAAACCTGGTGTGCCAATGAAACTTGATTGAAAACACCTAAAGATGAATCCTAAAAGCTACTAAGCAAGATTTGAACCTTAAAATTCACCACATCAAAAATAATCTTGCTTGAAAACCACTAGTTGTGCACGCACACACAAAGCAATCAATCATTAAGGGCACAACCCATTTAAAGGGCCCATCACATTCTAAAGCACATTCAAACCGAGCCCTAAATAAAACAGAGTAGACGTTGGCCTTAAGGATTTGACTCGCTCTTCAGAACTCAGAACGAGATTATTTTCGATTAGTCTGTTTCTACTGTTCAATCTGATGTCTAGCTAGGGGAGCAGAGTCAAACGATCGCGGCTGGGGGGTACACTAGGAACCGGAGGCACAAGCCGAAGGAAGAACCTTCTCCCCAGTCCCTCCTTCTAACTGGTTGGATTGAACAGACAGAAGTAGATCAAATCGTTCCTTTATCTCAAGACGGGTTGTGGGAGTCTGTAGGTCTGTAGGCTAACCCATTTAAGGACAGGTTTGATTGTTTGTATTGCAGGGCACCTTTCTTCCTCCAGTGTCTCATGAATCCTTCCACATATTTCACGCATTCCCGCTCTTTCCCTCCTGTTGTAAATTATCCTCAACATGACAATTATCCCAACTCGTATTGTAATCGACCATCAGTTAGTTGGGATAATTCGGATTGGGGATACAATTCCGGACCCCCGTGTTTAGGGTCTAACCCTGAACACTTTGATTCTCAATTCTATCCTTCTCAGAGTTGCATCGATTATAGATTGTCCTCCTTTCATGAACAACCTAATGCGATCTACAATCAAGAAGGATACACTGATCCTTACCCATCCTCTGATTTCACTGCCTTTAGGTCATCACCATCCTTTGAACATTCTGAAATGACCTATTTTCAGGAAGGGTATAACGAATCTCAATTCGTTAATTCCTCTGCTTTGACGTCAAACCCGCCCAATCCTGAACCAACTCATTTGGTTCAGGTTAATCAGGTTCAAGATAAGGTTCTGGCTAACTTGAGAAATATCATACAATCTTTAGAAGTTCAGCCAATACCTTGCATTGAGAGATTGGAGCCCCTGATTGAAATGATTGATGATTTAAACAAGTCTTTGTTGGATTGGCTCCAGGATGTTAATGATAAGAACCCAGGTGAGTTTCTACTCGGGAAATTAGCGAAATTGAGGATGAGATTCGTGGTTGCTTTGATTCAATCTTGGGATGATTCCCAGGATGAACCCTCTTCAGGAAAGCCCATGACAGAACCCGCTCAGGCACCTGTTGGGGGGAACATGTGTTACGAGGCTGACCAGATTGAATTAAAGCAACCAATTAAGGATGATCTGATTTCTTCACCTGAGATCCCTGAGCCGGGTTACGAGAAAACGTATGTCTCCTGGGAACACAAAGTGACAACTGATTTTGGGACATACATTGATACGAATCCTGATTTCTTTGATGGTGAAGATTCAAGTTGCGAAGTCTCACACGAGTTTTCAGATCACGATTTTTGTGAGACGATTGGGCCTGAGGAATCTGATAGATCATTTGATAGCCCAATAACTGAGGAAACTGATCTTATTAGGGCACACGATACAGATCCAGAATCGCATTTTCTGGAGGAATTAATTCAATGCCCTGATTATCAGTTACACCCTGTTGAGCTTATTGATGATTCTAATTCTGAGATAATTAGACCCAAGTCAATTTTGATTCTGCCACAACATTTAGACTTGGAGATTCCAGACGGGGTGATGAATATACAAGAGGTCTTGGAATTTGATACACTTAATGAGGAGGATAGGAGCGGGGAAGTTCTAATTTGGGAAGTTAATTTTGGAGGAAATGGAAGATTGAGTCGAAGGGTTCCTTTTAAGCTGAAACCATCAAATCAGAACCCTTACGACATTTGTTTCGAGGATGTTCAACTCAAGCACACATTCAACGATTATCCTTTTGAGCTTCAATTTTCTGTAACCCGACTTTTTGGTCTTGGGTTGCATCCTCAGAAATCGCAGGCCTGATCCCGCTTACATTCTGATTTTAGGTTTTGGGTAATTTTTATCCAGAACCTAAGATATTCTCGATTATGGGGTGTGGGTCTGCACCACAATCTGGTCCACATCTGTGGACCTCTGTTGACAGGTCGAAGGATTCTTCTGTTTATTCTAATTTCGACCTGCACTTCTGAATTCTTCATTTCTTTTCTTTGTATAGTGTGCCTAGCTGAAGGCACTAAACTCAGCACATATACAGTTCTTTTTCATTTTCATCTCGGAGCGAACCCAATATCCACGCAATTCAGGTGCTTTCTACGCTTTTCCACTCTGTTTTATGTCTTTTTAATACAATGAGGACATTGCATTAGATAGGTATGGGGGGTGGATATTTATCTTTGAATTCATTCGTCAGCTCCGTAGATTTGTTGTATTTTATAAAAAAAAAAAAAAATCAAAATTAGGAAAGAGAATTTGGGTTTAAGAAAATTTTCGATCTTAAGAAATACTATATTATGGTTTGAACACAAAGACCCTTCAGGTCTTTGGACTTAATCAGCCTATGTATCCACTAAAATGTGGATTTATTTTTCGAGTTCTCGCCAACCTGAATTTTATTATAATTGAAATAAATAAGTTTGGGTGATAAGTACACGACTTGTCAACCCGCCCTCTGATTTAAGGGAATTTTGAGGTTTAAGCATCTACACACTTTCTTTGCACTGACTCGTTGTTTGGCGATTTTAACGGAAATTGGGTAGCTAATGAACCTTCTAGGGTGATATGGCTGGCAAGTTATCGTGGGTAACAGCCCATAGGTAGGTTGTCCAGAGCCCAGTCACTGGACCTTTCTCTTTTTGCTGCCTTTAGGTAAATCTTAGACCAGGGAAGCCACCTACTTAAAAAAAAAAAAAAAAAAATCAAAAAGGGGAAAAGAACAAAAAGAAATAAGCCACACTTCGCTGCACGAGTATGGCTGGCAAATTGTCGGTGGTAACAGCTCATCGACCGGTTGTCCAGAACCCAGCTCAGAAAATGCACTAAAAATTCCCAAAACACTTAGGAAGAAGCGGAGAAGTAGAATAAACCGGGGAGATATACACCGGATTCACCCTTGTGTTGACCCCGTTAAAAAAATAAAAGTAGGGAGAAAGCTACCGGTTGTAAAGATACACCTTTAGGCAGAATTATTTTTGAGGTCCCCTAGAGGCGTAGAAATCCGAAGTCCGTTCTAATTGCCGGTCAACGAGTCTATCACAATCACAATAAGATGCTTAAAACTTAGGGTTCTCATCAAATCTTGGGTGAGTTGAATGGCCGTAGAAAGCCACTCTTAAACCCTAAAATTTGAAAATCCAAAAAAAAAAAAAAAAAAAATAGAAAAGAGTAAAAAGAGAAAAAGAAATTTTTCTTTGAATAAGGCGAGGCTTGAGGCGGTCTGCATTTTGGCTGATACCCGGGCACTGTTGTGTCTTTGAAAGTTCAGTTCTTAAGTAGACAATTTCTTAATGATTGAAAATAACTCAGGTCCAAATAATCTAACCTAATTCTTTTATAAATAACATATAGTTTTTGCTAGGGACTAGCAAAAGATAGGCATGAGGGTATGATGTAAACACATTTACACTACTTAAAATGTCTATTTATGCATGTTCTTAAGCATAGGATTGCATTTCATGATATAAATATTGCATTACATGCATCATCTTGCATTTAGAGTAGTTTGAATAAAATGGAGGTTAATTGTCTCCTTTTATGTGCTTGGACAGGGCAAATATTTTATCGGGGCCTCGGATCAAAGATCCAACTGTATGGATATGATCAGGGCGACGATTAGAGTTCAACGACTCCAAGATCGCCCTAATCAGGCATCCGTAGCATCAGATAGAGATCGGGGAACCCTAGAAGATCAAGGGCCAGGATGGTGTAAATCCGCACTTCAGATGGAAAATCCGACCACACGGATGAATTCGGATCGACGATCGCAGCCCAACGACACAAAAATCGAGTCAATCCGACATCCGTGGCACCATCTACAACTTCCAGAAGATGGACGGCCAAGATGGCGCCACGTGGCGCCATTTCAGCCGCCCAATCGGCCGCATGCGTCTTGTGAAGACCGCGCACCGTCTCCTCTCCGCCGTTGGATCTCGATCCAACGGCTGCGGTCGCTCGCGCTTAAAAGCGTCCGCGCGACCATTTCGCCCGCGTAGCGCAGCGGCGACGCAGCTGCGGGCGAAGCGGAGGTCGCGGGTTCGAGCCGCGGTGAGGGGGTGGAAGGCACGGATGAGCGGGCGCGGACGAGCGTCAGATGAAGATCCGACGGCTGCGCGCGCTCAATCAGGACGACGCGCGATTGGACGCCGGGCGTAACGCGCGATCGCACGCGGGCGGGCGCGGACGCGATCTAAGCCGTCCGATCTCGCGATCGGACGGCTGAAAATCAAGCGACGTGCGTAGGCGTTACGCGCGGGCAGCCGAGCGGGCGCGCGTGGGCGCGGCGGCTACGCCCACGTTGAGGGCTTTAGCGACGGTTTTATCCGTCACTAAAGACCCCTTATTTATTATTTTGAAGATGTAATGTCCATTTTGCCCCCACTCCTTGCAACTATAAAAGGAGACCCCCTCCATACGAAATTTTCATCCCTTCCTTCTCCTCTCTACCTCTCCAAAGCTCAAGAGAAGCTTGTCCCACATCCGGGATGCTTCTCGCGAGATAAAGTTCAAATTTTCGTCCCCCTTCGGAAGTGGATCCCGCGACGACGACGGCGTGCTGCTTCGTTCCCGTTCTTCTGCTTCGTCCTCCTTCGTCCCGCTTCGTTCTCCTTCGTCCAGGCGTCGTCCCGTCCGGCTCGTCCTCCAAGCGACCGTCGAGGAGGATTCTCTCTCCCTATTCTTTTTACTGCTTTCTAGTATAGATTTACTGCTTTCTAGAGTAGTCTATTCGTCCTCCGAGCGATCGTCGAGGAGGACATTTCTCCCTCCATTCTTTTAATGCTTTCTAGAGTAATTGTTTTATGTTTTCTAGTTGTAACGAAAGAACTCTTTTATGATAAATTCCTTGTCTATTCTACATCTCATTTTGATTTCCATGTATAGTATTCCTTCTCTCTCTCTTACTCCCTCTCTCTCTTTTATTTGTTGTAGATACTTAGATAGTTTAAATTGAATTTCTTTGTGACAAAATAAAAAGAAACGCGAAGTTTTTAAATCAAACGTTCGCCTCCCTGTGTTCGACCCGGAATTTTAATTTCGGTATAAATTTTATTTGTTGAACACGAATCCTTCGCTTTCGAACTACAACGACGGGTTTTCCAAAACCGAACACGTTAGCGTAGCTTCGTAATACGTTCAACACCTTCCCCTTGAAAGAGGGGAGCTTCAGCTTCCGAAACTGGGCGAAAAGCTCAAGGTGGAGCCGCAATAGGGGAATGGGTGCACCTCCCGATAGGGAGAACTCGTGCTCAGTAGTGTCTGAGGGTGGTTGGGGTGGTGGAGGATCACTCGCTCCCCCTTTAGCTCATCCAGTATTGCGGATGCTTAACTGTCTCATAAAGGACTCACCTGTGATTTCCCTACTCGGAGGGGGTGAGATCAGCGTGACGTAAAAAATTACGGAAAAGATAATAAACAATCTCACAAAAAATTCAATCACACAATGCACACAAATATTTTTAGGTGGAAACCCAAACCGGGTGAAAACCACCACCTAACCCTCTCGAGTTAGAATTTTCCAATCAACCAAGTTGATCAAATCTACTAACCGAATCACTTTAAACGAGGGTGATTCAACTTCAATTACAACCACGCTACAAGTGCGAGGGTAGCGTTCCTCAACCCCTTCTCTTCACGAGAAGGATTTTGTCCCACGAAGGAGACGGGAATTCGCAAAGCGAATACCCAACCAAATAACAAAGATAACAAATAATCCTATAGAGCCAACAAAGTAATTTTAAACCTAACTTCTATAGAAATTAGGAAACTCCCCTTTGCAAGGAGTGCGTCGGATCGATGACGCGGGTGCGTGAGCCATGCGACGGCGCAACGTCGCTCTCGTGAACTACGGCGGGAGAGCGGGTGCGCAAAATCTTGATGCTCTCTAGATGAAAAACTTGAGCTTGGAGAGCAAGAGCTTCTTTTTGGACACAAAAGAGTGGAAAGTATGTTGCTTAGGTGTGTGTCTTGTGTGTTGATGAGAACCTCATCATGAGCCATAACTAGCTCATTTTGACCTAATACAAAGGATAAAAGCTCCTACATAACTCAAGGAAAGGCTTAACTCAGAGAGATTCTGAGTTCACAAAGAAAACAGAAACTAAGGGGTAAAAATGCAATTTCACCAATCCAATCTAAAAATAGGGTAACTCAGGGTCCAAACATAGCTCAAAGCAACCTAATAAGAATAAAAGTGGGATGAGATGATTCAATAAGGGCTACAGCAATTCCAAGGAACTAAATAATAATCTGTAACCTTAAAACAAACCCACTTCAATTTGCGAGGTTCGAGGCAAATTAAAAATAAAATAAACCCTCTAAAATTCATATAAAAATAATCTATAGGGTTTAGAACCTTCAATTTGGCCTTAGGAACCCATTTTGACCTACATTGAGAACCATGCCCAAATTAAGAACTTAATTTGGGTTTTTGCGTAAATTGACTGGTCAAGCAAGGTTTAATCTTGAAATAAAATTCACCATCATAATCCTTAGGTCCCAATTAGTCATGTATAAAAACTTGAGCCTAAGAGGAAACCTTCTCGACCAACTTTACACTTTGGTCCTCATTTATTTACTTTTTGGCCCTCAACTTTTGAACCCTCACATTTATACCCCTAACTCTCCTTCGTTCTTTGCATCCAGGTCCCTCCTGCCAAAACCTGACCAGCACCATGCTCCGGCGACCTTGCGCGGAGCATGGCGCCGCGCAGGGTAAGGGGGAGGGTCTGGCGAGACAACCGGGGGTGCCCTGCGTCGTCAGCCGTGGCAGGAACACCCCCCTGGTCGCTGCAACCCACCATACCGGCCGTGTGAACGCACGAATGGTATGGGTCTCCATCTCCGGCGTCCTCCGGCGAGGGAGACACGTCGTCTCCCTCTGCCCTCCTCTCTGATTCCGCCCCTATAAATACCCCCGTCGCTCCGCCGTTCTCAGCAGCTCGGTCCTGACGGAGAAAGACCCCCACTTCCTCTCTTCCCACTCCGACAGGAAGCCCTCCAGCTCCGGCGGCCTCCCCTCTTCCTCCTCGTCGCTCTGCCGCACTACCAACTGCAGGGTTGCTCTCCCTCGCTCTTTCCCCGCCACGCCGCACCCAGCTGGTGCCTCTCCGGCCCTCTCCTCGCCGCCGCCCCTTCCCCTGGGCAGCTTCTTCTCCAGCGACAGTCGATGCGACTGTCGCCTGCTCCGGCCCCTCCTCGTCCTGCTAAGTAGGTAGAACTCCTCCTCTTCATCCCCTCTTCCTTTTCCTCACTTTATATCTTTACTGTTGCCCCGATCCGACCAATCGCCCTCACCTTCTCCACCTCCGGCCCCTGCTCCGGCGACCCGCTCCCATCACTCCAGCAACCCACACGGCTCGCCGACCACCGCAGAACCTCCGCCTCCTCACCCTGATCAACCTCCACCCTTCCACTTCCCCCAAATCACCCTCTGCAACTCCACCTAACAAACCCATCTCCCAACCTGCAGTTTGACCTAGGGCGGCCCTTAGGCTCCGCCCCGCTGCCTGCACACCCCCCGACCACCTTCGCCGTGCCACGGCGAAGGTCCTCCGCATTTCTGATTGGGCCGAGAGGCCGTTTCTCTGTGGGCAGGTACCTGCGCTCGCCGCCGCCATTGTTGAAGCAAAGCAGCTTCTTCACATGCTGCCCCAGGTGCGCCACGCCCAGGTCATGCTCCCAGGCAGTGCGAGGCGTCTTCGCGAAGTACCAGGCTGCAGTCGAGTCGAAGCTCTCGCGCGAAGCCCCCGCGCTTCGCCTCGACTGCCGCTGCTTCCTCCGCGCAGGCATCCAAATTGGGGTGGGACATTTAGTCCCACCTCGGAAAGCCACTGAGGCGAACGGGCGCTTAAAGGCAAAAAGTGCCTTAAGCTGTTCGCCTCAGTTCACGGGGTGAGGTCTGTTGAACTTATTTACGAAGCTACGCTAACGTGTTTGGTTTTGGAAAACCCGTCGTTGTAGTTCGAAAGCGAAGGATTCGAGTTCAACAAATAAAATTTATACCGAAATTAAAATTCCAGGTCGAACACAGGGAGGCGAACGTTTGATTTAAAAACTTCGCGTTTCTTTTTATTTTGTCACAAAGAAATTCAATTTAAACTATCTAAGTATCTACAACAAATAAAAGAGAGAGAGGGAGTAAGAGAGAGAGAAGGAATACTATACATGGAAATCAAAATGAGATGTAGAATAGACAAGGAATTTATCATAAAAGAGTTCTTTCGTTACAACTAGAAAACATAAAACAATTACTCTAGAAAGCATTAAAAGAATGGAGGGAGAAATGTCCTCCTCGACGATCGCTCGGAGGACGAATAGACTACTCTAGAAAGCAGTAAATCTATACTAGAAAGCAGTAAAAAGAAATAGGGAGAGAGAATCCTCCTCGACGGTCGCTTGGAGGACGAGCCGGACGGGACGACGCCTGGACGAAGGAGAACGAAGCGGGACGAAGGAGGACGAAGCAGAAGAACGGGAACGAAGCAGCACGCCGTCGTCATCGCAGGATACACTTCCGAAGGGGGACGAAAATTTGGACTTTATCTCGCGAGAAGCATCCCGGGTGTGGGACAAGCTTCTCTTGAGCTTTGGAGAGGTAGAGAGGAGAAGGAAGGGATGAAAATTTCGTATGGAGGGGGTCTCCTTTTATAGTTGCAAGGAGTGGGGGCAAAATGGACATTACATCTTCAAAATAATAAATAAGGGGTCTTTAGTGACGGAAAAAACCGTCGCTAAAGCCCCGCCGTCGCCGTCGCCGCCGCGCCCATGTGCGCCCGCTCGGCTGCCCGCGCGCGTAACGCATACGCACGTCGCTTGATTTTCAGCCGTCCGATCGCGAGATCGGACTGCCTAGATCGCGTCCGCGCCCGCTGCGTAGCGTGCCCGCCCGCGTGCGATCGCGCGTTACGCCCGGCGTGCAATCGCGCGTCGTCCTGATTGAGCGCACGCAGCCGTTGGATCTTCATCTGACGCTCGTGTGCGCCCGCTCGCCCGCGCCTTCCACCCCCTCACCGCGGCTCGAACCCGCGACCTCCGCTTCGCCCGCAGCTGCGTCGCCGCTGCGCTACGCGGGCGAAATGGTCGCGCGGACGTTTTTAAACGCAAGCGACCGCAGTCGTTGGATCGAGATCCAACGGCGGAGAGGAGACGGTGCGCGGTCTTCACAAGACGCATGCGGCCGATTGGGCGGCTGAGATGGCGCCACGTGGCGCCATCTTAGCCGTCCATCTTCTGGAAGTTGTGGATGGTGCCACGGATGTCGGATTGACTCGATTTTTGTGTCGTTGGGCTGCGATCGTCGATCCGAATTCATCCGTGTGGTCGGATTTGCCATCTGAAGTGCGGATTTACACCATCCTGGCCCTTGATCTTCTAGGGTTCCCCGGTCTTTATCTGATGCTACGGATGCCTGATTAGGGCGATCTTGGAGTCGTTGAACTCCAATCGTCGCCCTGATCATATCCATACGGTTTGATCTTTGATCCGAGGCCCCGATAAAATTTTTGCCCTGTCCAAGCACATAAAAGGAGACAATTAACCTCCATTTTATTCAAACTACTCTAAATGCAAGATGATGCATGTAATGCAATATTTATATCATGAAATGCAATCCTATGCTTAAGAACATGCATAAATAGACATTTTAAGTAGTGTAAATGTGTTTACATCATACCCCCATGCCTATCTTTTGCTAGTCCCTAGCAAAAACTATATGCTATTTATAAAAGAATTAGGTTAGATTATTTGGACCTGAGTTATTTTCAATCATTAAGAAATTGTCTACTTAAGAACTGAACTTTCAAAGACACAACAGTGCCCGGGTATCAGCCAAAATGCAGACCGCCTCAAGCCTCGCCTTATTCAAAGAAAAATTTCTTTTTCTGTTTTTACTCTCTTTTTTTTTTTTTTTTTTTTTTGGATTTTCAAATTTTAGGGTTTAAGAGTGGCTTTCTACGGTCATTCAACTCACCCAAGATTTGATGAGAACCCTAAGTTTTAAGCATCTTATTGTGATTGTGATAGACTCGTTGACCGGCAATTAAAACGGACTTCGGATTTCTACGCCTTTAGGTGACCTCAAAAAGAATTCTGCCTAAAGGTGTATCTTTACAACCGGTAGCTTTCTCCCTACTTTTATTTTTTTACCGGGGTCAACACAAGGGTGAATCCAGTGTATATCTCCCCGGTTTATTCTACTTCTCCGCTTCTTCCTAAGTGTTTTGGGAATTTTTAGTGCATTTTCTGAGCTGGGTTCTGGACAACCGGTCGATGAGCTGTTACCACCGACAACTTGCCAGCCATACTCGTGCGGCGAAGTGTGGCTTATTTCTTTTTGTTCTTTTCTCCTTTTTGATTTTTTTTTTTAAGTAGGTGGCTTCCCTGGTCTAAGATTTACCTAAAGGCAGCAAAAAGAGAAAGGTCAGTGACTGGGCTATGGACAACCTACCTATGGGCTGTTACCCACGATAACTTGCCAGCCATATCACCCTAGAAGGTTCATTAGCTACCCAATTTCCATTAAAATCGCCAAATAACGAGTCAGTGCAAAGAAAGTATGTAGATGCTTAAGACTCAAAATTCCCTCACATCAGAGGGCGGGTTGATAAGTCGTGTACTTATCATCCAAACTTATTTACTCCAATTAAAATAAAATTCAAGTTGGCGAGAACTCGAAAAACAAATCCACATTTTAGTGGATATACGGGCTGATTAAGTCCAAAGACCTGAAGGGTCTTTGTGTTCAGAACATAATATAGTATTTCTTAAGATTGAAAATTTTCTTCAACCCAAATTCTCTTTCCTAATTTTGATTTTTTTTTTTTTATATAAAATAAAACAAATCTACGGAGCTGACGAATGAATTCAAAGATAAATATCCATCCCCCCATGCCTATCTAATGCAATGTCCTCATTGTATTAAAAAGACATAAAACAGAGTGGAAAAGCGTAGAAAGCACCTGAATTGCGTGGATATCGGGCCCGCTCCGAGATGAAAATGAAAAAGAACTGTATATGTGCTGAGTTTAGTGCCTTCAGCTAGGCACACTATACAAAGAAAAGAAATGAAGAATTCACATGTGCAGGTCAGAATTAGAATGAACAGAAGAATCCTCTGACCTGTCAGCAGAGGTCCACAGATGTGGACCAGATTGTGGTGCAGACCCATCCCCCATAATCGAGAATATCTTAGGTTCTGGATAAAAATTACCCAAAACCTAAAATCAGAATGCAAGCGGGGTCGGGCCTGCGATTTGTGAGGATGCAACCCAAGGCCAAAATGTCGGGTTACAGAGAATTGAAGCTCAAAAGGATAATCGTTAAATGTGTGCTTGAGTTTGACATCCTCGAAACAACTGTCGTAAGGGTTCTGATTTGATGGTTTCAGCTTAAAAGGAACCCTTCGACTCAATCTTCCATTTCCTCCAAAATTAACTTCCCAAATTAGAACTTCCCCTCTCCTATCCTCCTCATTAAGTGTATCAAATTCCAAGACCTCTTGTATATTCATCACCCCGTCTGAAATCTCCAAGTCTAGATGATGTGGCAAAATCAAAATTGACTTGGGTCTAATTATCTCAGAATTAGAATCATCAATAAGCTCAACAGGGTGTAACTGATAATCAGGGCATTGAATTAATTCCTCCAGAAAATGCGATTCTGGATCCGTATCGTGTGCCCTAATAAGATCAGTTTCCTCAGTTATTGGGCTATCAAATGATCTATCAGATTCCTCAGGCCCAATCGTCTCACAAAAATCGTGATCTGAAAACTCGTGTGAGACTTCGCAACTTGAATCTTCACCATCAAAGAAATCAGGATCCGTATCAATGTATGTCCCAAAATCAGTTGTCACTTTGTGTTCCCAGGAGACATACGTTTTCTCGTAACCCGGCTCAGGGATCTCAGGTGAAGAAATCAGATCATCCTTAATTGGTTGCTTTAATTCAATCTGGTCAGCCTCGTAACACATGTTCCCCCCAACAGGTGCCTGAGCGGGTTCTATCATTGGCTTTCCTGAAGAGGGTTCATCCTGGGAATCATCCCAAGATTGAATTAAAGCAACCACGAATCTCATCCTCAATTTCGCTAATTTCCCGAGTAGAAACTCACCCGGGTTCTTATCATTAACATCCTGGAGCCAATCCAACAAAGACTTGTTTAAATCATCAATCATTTCAATCAGGGGCTCCAATCTCTCAATGCAAGGTATTGGCTGAACTTCTAAAGACTGTATGATATTTCTCAAGTTAGCCAGAACCTTATCTTGAACCTGATTAACCTGAACCAAATGAGTTGGTTCAGGATTGGGCGGGTTTGACGTCAAAGCAGAGGAATTAACGAATTGAGATTCGTTATACCCTTCCTGAAAATAGGTCATTTCAGAATGTTCAAAGGATGGTGATGACCTAAAGGCAGTGAAATCAGAGGATGGGTAAGGATCAGTGTATCCTTCTTGATTGTAGATCGTATTAGGTTGTTCATGAAAGGAGGACGATCTATAATCGATGCAACTCTGAGAAGGATAGAATTGAGAATCAAAGTGTTCAGGGTTAGACCCTAAACACGGGGGTCCGGAATTGTATCCCCAATCCGAATTATCCCAACTAACTGATGGTCGATTACAATACGAGTTGGGATAATTGTCATGTTGAGGATAATTTACAACAGGAGGGAAAGAGCGGGAATGCGTGAAATATGTGGAAGGATTCATGAGACACGGGAGGAAGAAAGGTGCCCTGCAATACAAACAATCAAACCTGTCCTTAAATGGGTTAGCCTACAGACCTACAGACTCTCAAAACCCATCTTGAGATAAAGGAACGATTTGATCTACTTCTGTCTGTTCAATCCAACCAGTTAGAAGGAGGGACTGGGGAGAAGGTTCTTCCTTCGGCTTGCGCCTCCGGTTCCTAGTGTACCCCCCAGCCGCGATCGTTTGACTCTGCTCCCCTAGCTAGACATCAGATTGAACAGTAGAAACAGACTAATCGAAAATAATCTCGTTCTGAGTTCTGAAGAGCGAGTCCAATCCTTAAGGCCAACATCTACTCTGTTTTATTTAGGGCTAGGTTTGAATGTGCTTTGGAATGTGATGGGCCCTTTAAATGGGTTGTGCCCTTAATGATTGATTGCTTTGTGTGTGCGTGCACAACCAGTGGTTTTCAAGCAAGATTATTTTTGATGTGGTGAATTTTAAGGTTCAAATCTTGCTTAGTAGCTTTTAGGATTCAACTTTAGGTGTTTTCAATCAAGTTTCATTGGCACACCAGGTTTTGCAAGCACAGGTGAAGATATTTTCCTTTAAAGTTTAAAAAGAATGTGGAGTGCCTGGTAGATCCTTAAGAGTTGAACCTAATTGGCAGCTACTTGATGAGTTGATTTTATTTGAAGTGGTGCGGCCCAATCAACTCAAACAATTGGCCTCAAATGCACCACTAAGTTAGGCACACAAAGATGGTTAACTTAGAATGATTTCTACTCTTTTATGTGTTGCTTTATGTGTACTGGTCCCACAGATCAGAACCCAGTTGAGTAGAAACAAATCAATTCGGTTAAGTGCCTTTAAATGTGGGTGTACATTGTGTATTTGTTGAAAATTACCCCACAAAATTATCTTTTTACTTTTTTTTTATATAAATGAAGGTGGAATGAATGTGAGTGAGAATCCAAACAACCAAACTATTCCTAGGATTTATGCAAACACCTAGGTTAATTGGAATTTGGATTCAATGTGGCGAATGAAATCTATGGAGGGGGAAAGAATGGGTAATAACTTACAAAACCTTTCACAGCACTTTACTCCAATCTACTGCTTTTGCTTGCCTCAAAAGAGTACCTGCAATTACAATAAAAAAGGAGAAAAGTGAGGTAAATGATTTGTAAGTTACAAAACGTGAAGAGAAATCAAAGATCGTTGCCTCCCCGGCAACGGCGCCAAAATGTTGAACTTATTTACGAAGCTACGCTAACGTGTTTGGTTTTGGAAAACCCGTCGTTGTAGTTCGAAAGCGAAGGATTCGAGTTCAACAAATAAAATTTATACCGAAATTAAAATTCCGGGTCGAACACAGGGAGGCGAACGTTTGATTTAAAAACTTCGCGTTTCTTTTTATTTTGTCACAAAGAAATTCAATTTAAACTATCTAAGTATCTACAACAAATAAAAGAGAGAGAGGGAGTAAGAGAGAGAGAAGGAATACTATACATGGAAATCAAAATGAGATGTAGAATAGACAAGGAATTTATCATAAAAGAGTTCTTTCGTTACAACTAGAAAACATAAAACAATTACTCTAGAAAGCATTAAAAGAATGGAGGGAGAAATGTCCTCCTCGACGATCGCTCGGAGGACGAATAGACTACTCTAGAAAGCAGTAAATCTATACTAGAAAGCAGTAAAAAGAAATAGGGAGAGAGAATCCTCCTCGACGGTCGCTTGGAGGACGAGCCGGACGGGACGACGCCTGGACGAAGGAGAACGAAGCGGGACGAAGGAGGACGAAGCAGAAGAACGGGAACGAAGCAGCACGCCGTCGTCGTCGCGGGATCCACTTCCGAAGGGGGACGAAAATTTGGACTTTATCTCGCGAGAAGCATCCCGGGTGTGGGACAAGCTTCTCTTGAGCTTTGGAGAGGTAGAGAGGAGAAGGAAGGGATGAAAATTTCGTATGGAGGGGGTCTCCTTTTATAGTTGCAAGGAGTGGGGGCAAAATGGACATTACATCTTCAAAATAATAAATAAGGGGTCTTTAGTGACGGATAAAACCGTCGCTAAAGCCCTCAACGTGGGCGTAGCCGCCGCACCCACGCGCGCCCGCTCGGCTGCCCGCGCGTAACGCCTACGCACGTCGCTTGATTTTCAGCCGTCCGATCGCGAGATCGGACGGCTTAGATCGCGTCCGCGCCCGCTGCGTAGCGCGCCCGCCCGCGTGCGATCGCGCGTTACGCCCGGCGTGCAATCGCGCGTCGTCCTGATTGAGCGCGCGCAGCCGTTGGATCTTCATCTGACGCTCGTGCGCGCCCGCTCGCTCGCGCCTTCCACCCCCTCACCGCGGCTCGAACCCGCGACCTCCGCTTCGCCCGCAGCTGTGTCGCCGCTGCGCTACGCGGGCGAAATGGTCGCGCGGACGTTTTTAAACGCGAGCGACCGCAGCCGTTAGATCGAGATCCAACGGCGGAGAGGAGACGGTGCGCAGTCTTCACCAGACGCATGCGGCCGATTGGGCGGCTGAGATGGCGCCACGTGGCGCCATCTTAGCCGTCCATCTTCTGGAAGTTGTAGATGGTGCCACGGATGTCGGATTGACTCGATTTTTGTGTCGTTGGGCTGCGATCGTCGATCCGAATTCATCCGTGTGGTCGGATTTGCCATCTGAAGTGCGGATTTACACCATCCTGGCCATTGATCTTCTAGGGTTCCTCGGTCTTTATCTGATGCTACGGATGCCTTATTAGGGCGATCTTGGAGTCGTTGAACTCCAATCGTCGCCCTGATCATATCCATACGGTTGGATCTTTGATCCAAGGCCCCGATAAAATTTTTGCCCTGTCCAAGCACATAAAAGGAGACAATTAACCTCCATTTTATTCAAACTACTCTAAATGCAAGATGATGCATGTAATGCAATATTTATATCATGAAATGCAATCCTATGCTTAAGAACATGCATAAATAGACATTTTAAGTAGTGTAAATGTGTTTACATCAAGGTCCCCTTCACCCGCCCGACTACCCGGCCTCGTCCGCACGCACGCCTCGCGGACCTGGCCCGACCCGACTTAGCCTTACCTGCACTCCTCGCCCACCACGCACGCCGGTGGGCCTGGACCCGAGCGCGACCCGCTTACCCGATTACCCGGTTGCTCTGGGAGACCGTTCCTAAGAGCGTCTTCTGTGAGAGAGAAACGCGGGTGGGGGAGGGTAGAGTAGGTTTTGCCATCTCTGACGAGAGCTTTGAAGTGTGCAGGCACAGGCGAAGAAGAAGAAGACGAGCGAGGCAGAGAAGAAGGACGACGAAAGCTGAAGGAAGAAGGAGCACTGTAGCAGCGGCGGTTTAAGTCGTCTGATTGGAAAATCAGACGACGCTCTGAAGGCAGAAAAGAGGAAGAAGAACAGGACCGCAAGAGAAAAGAAAAAGAAAGAGACAAGCAGAAACAAGAGCTGAAAGAAGAAGAAGAACATCTCCCACTGCTGCAGATAAAGAAGACAGAAAGAAAAAGAAGAAAGAAGGAGAGACGACGTCCTGACAGCAAAAGCAGAATAAGAGAGCACGAGAAGAAGATCTGAAGAACAGAAGGCAGAAGAAGACCACAAGGAGATAAAGAAACCAAAAGCCAAAGAGGAAGAAGAGAAGAGAAGAAGAAGAAGCCAAATTTTCATCTCTCTCTCTCTCTCTCTTTATTTTTGTAATAAGAATTTGTACCCCTAGAATACGACTTGCTCCCTGACTTCGACCTCGGGAACTCTTTTATTTTCTGAGTAAAAAAATTATATATTTGAAATGATGGCAATAACTGGCTATACTACAACGCTAGAACAAAACCTAGTTGTCGCCAAGTCATTTCTTGGCGCCGTTGCCGGGGAGCAACGGCTATTCTAGAGGTAAACATTCCTGTTTCTTTTTAGTTTCTGATAATCTCCTCTCTTTTGTGCAGCTACAGGAAATCAAGAAGACAAGCAACCACACAACAACCACTCTGAGGACAGGTTTTTTTTTTTTTCCTCTCGCTATTAACCCCTAAACTCTAAAGAGGAAGAAAAGAAAAGAACAAGCAATATAGGGCTAACCTGTCTTCCATACTTAGTAACCATAAAAAGTTGCATGTTTTCAACCCATTATTCCTGCACACTATTAAGGGTATTTAAGGGCTAACACATTCTTGCTTGAGCCCTAATTACCCAACAAAGAGCTAACTGGACCAAGTAGAGCCAACTTAGGATCCAACACTAGGGATTTAGAGACACACTCTTTAAGCAAGAATTGAGAAAACCAAATGAAATGTGCCCAAGCCCTTGTCTGAAAACACTTATTCAGAGAAACCCTAAACAATTGGCTCTCTAAACACTTGAACCCAAAAAGAAAGGACCCAAAAGCTCTCAAAGGAACAAGAGGTAAAGTTGACCCCTTGGGTAAACCAACCTTGAAATTAGGTCACTTTCTCACTCAAAATACCTAAGAGTTCAAGTGTAACTTTAAGCACCCCAATCTTAAACTAAAATTGGTAGACTTAAGAGGTCAAGATCCCCATTCTGGTCTACCTGGAACCGCAGTGACAAGAGAGGTCGGGTGGGGGAAACCCTGTAACCCGTGGGGACGCTCTACCGTGTAGGGGTCTTTGCGGGACTCTCCCTCTCTGGCTGCCCAGGTAATTCTCAGGTGGACGATCTTTCTGATCAAGGGGTCCATCTGCCCCGAACCTCTATAGTCACCCAACATTTTTTGGGTGTCTTGATTGGGTCCAGCACCTTCTTATCTCATCCAGTCCTTCAGTATTTTGCAGGAGGTCCTTGAAACCTCCTATAGAAATTCACTCTCCCCGAGGCTAAGCCTCGGCTCCCTTGTTTTTGCAGAAATCATTCGCATAGCCCCTCTTTCCTCTGATTCTGAACAAAGTCCGCTTCTTCCATTAATTCAAACTTCTGATTCTATATCTTGATTCCACCACCTGATTCGAAGATGCAGCCTAATTACCTAGCAAGACTACCATGTAAAAAACCTGAATATCTGAGATCCATGAAAGATAAGATGATTTAGGATGCTCTTGAATTCTATGAAATCAAATATAAACCCTCAACACCAATAGAAAACATTCAGGTTGATGTCCCAACAACCACAGCTTTCATCATAAACTGTGCCCAAATTCTTTTGACAGAAGTTACAAAAGGATCAACCCGAGATATGCTCATGACAGGATACATTGAGATAGAAAAATTACACCAATCTGAATACCTTCAATGCTTGACAAATCCTGTACTTTGGGAACAACACCAAGATGCCCTTACAAAACGGGTAGAAATGATGAAATCACTAGAACAAACTATCAACCAGAAATACCCGTATATACCAGAAACAGAGGATGAACCATCTTGGAACAGTATTAAGGAACAATCCAGTTTCCCAGATCTCTGGACTAAGGCACGAAGTGGTTGTAGAATCCCAACCCAGATAGAAGACAATGTTGAATTAGGTTGGAATATTGCAGGAGAACACAATGATGAGCCAAACGTAGACCATGAATTGCCAAGCCTAGAATTCCAAAACTCCTGCAATAATGAGATCAGAACTAAACCTTTTGAGGGTATAAATTCCGCCCCTTATTTTGATAAGGTGGCCCTCGAAGGTTATTCAGACTTAGGTTCTAGTAACTCTACCCACATCCTAAGCCTAGAACCTAGATCTGAAACTTATTGGAAAGATTATGAGGCCCCTTATGAGAAAGATCAAATTTTTACAGAGTATGATTCCAGGCCTCTATTTGATGAATATCCCTCTCCAACATCCTCAGGAAATCTGATCGATTTTTCAGAAAACATGCCAATTTATGATACAGAAACTGAGGAGTTGGATGAGCAAGGTTTTAATGGGGTCTATCCTACCAGCTTCGAGCTTGAACAGAACACCTTTTTGAGCCCAGAATTGACATATAGGCTAGAACCCAGTCAGGCTGCTGATTCCACATCTGATGATTTTTGCTGTGGTGGAATTCATGATCATGAATCTCATTTTCGCCAACTCTCCGACAATTTCAGATCTGACTATAATTGCGGAGAGACTTTCCTTCCTGAACACGCCAGGCCCATCTACGACCTCAGTTCACATGACTCTGACTCCGACTCTGAGGTCCTGATTCCCGAGATCACTGATAACACAGAATCATTCCTTTTCGATCCTCAGGAACCAAAAATAGAAAATGCCAAGAGTGATTGCAACCCAGAATTCAAATCTTTTCTCAATTCAGATTTCTTTCATCCTACAGACACTCTTCAGGCATTTGATAGTTACCCAGAGGACTCTTTACAGAAAGTCACCTGTCATTCCTTTCTAGAAGAGCCCTCACACACAGTTGCCACCTCGTCTGCACACGCAGAACTAATCAATACCTCTTCCCAACCCCGACCCGCAACCGGACTCAATTTCTATCCAGATTCACCTCTCACCGAGCCGATTGCATTTCCACATCGGGTTTGGAACACTGATCAGACTACATATCATGCTCCATCATTCTCTGATCACCCCTGTAGGGTTTCCGCGTCATTCATTGATTATTCTATGGGTTCCTACTCTGACCAGGCTGATTCGACTCAGCCAAACCCTGCGTTTTCACTTCCACATCCATCTGAGCTTCATAGTATATGGTGGGTTCCACACCTTTTTATCCACATCTATCAACCCACCAGATTGATTGGGTTTGGGCTACATCATCATCCTGTCGATCTAAACAAGCACCTGGTTGGACCAACCAGGCTCTTAATCAAGGTGCTTGTCTTACAAAACTCTGCTGATTTGATCATCCCCTCTCCATCGCATTTCCTGCTGGACTGAAGGCGTAAAACTCAGCGCTTAACGGGAGGCAACCCGTCATTTTCCTAAAAATCCAAAACCTTTTTCTGACACCTTTTTGCACTTAAGGTTCACCCTTGTAGACAGCCGACCCCACCTCAGATGCTTGCATCTGAGATTAGAAATCGTCCGCAAAATTCAACCCGACCCATTCACTCATCCAAATTTCTGTCTTAAGGAATGAACTAAGTTAAATAAAAACCCCCTAGGTTACAATGAGGACATTGCAAATTTTAGGCATGGGGGGTATGAAAGTGCAAAACTTGTAAGAAAAGGTTTCAAACAAAAAATTCACATATGCCAAAAACACCGTAAAAATTAAAAATTTTCGAAAAAAATAAGAGGAAAAAAGGAGAAGGAAATTTTGTGAAGGAGAAGGAGAAAAGAAACAAAATGAAAAAGGAGCACAAAATTATGAGAAAAGGTGATAGTCATTAGTAAGGAACTAAGGAATTAACCTAAGTTCTAGACCTCATTCAAGAAAATAACTGAAAAGTGCATAATGAGATTAGTAAGAACGTAAACCTTAGGCATTCTTGAATAGACTCTTAGTACCCATTGAGATCTGGACACTCAAGAGGTTGAGGAAAATGAAAAGCTGAAGTATTACGTCTAAGGCTTAAGGAGTATTTGGCCTCATTAACTAATTTTTGGTTTACGGGACTCAGTAACCTAAGCACCCTAACCTCACACACAGCCTGGTTCAGTAAGCGTAAAAATAAAAATCACGTAGAAGCGTCGCAAAATTCTGAAAAGAACACCTAGAGTAGGAGCGGCCGATCAACACAAGTTGATTTGGACGAGTTCCCAGCGCGGAGAGGCGGGAAATCCCCTCGAAGATGCGTAACAAAATATCATCTCCTCGGTGCTTGTCTCTTAGGATATTCACATATCCTACTGGGGGCATGTAAGCACTGTGCTGGTTCAGATTCCATGGATGGCATTATCTCGAAGTGTCAATTGCCAGGGTCTGGATTCGGCCACGGAACACCATGGATGGGATTATCTCGAAATCTCAATAGCCAGGGTTCCGGGGGTTGCCATGGGCGGTGCTATCTCGAAGCATCAATCGCCAAGAACCCTTGAGGATTGATGATGGGAGCAATGAATCTGATACAGACCGTGTTGAAAAGCCAATCCTAAGCTAGAATTAAAAAGAAAAAGAGAGAAAACTCTCCAAACAGATAAATTTTCTCTCTCTCTCTCTTACAAAACGCACTGCGAACTGAGCCAGGGCTAAAATCATTTCAAGCACGGGTGCTTTAACCACAAAGTCCAATAAACCTTAGGATAGTTCTTGTGGGCCTTAAAAACCTTTGCTAAGGACTAAGGCTAAGGCTAGACAGATTTAGATCTTGATTGGTACTAGAGTACCTTTTAGGCCTATGGTCAGCATTCTAACCTAATCTAAGCTCAAATGAAAAAGCACTTATCTGAAGCTATTAAGAACTTCATGGTCTAGAACAAGGGTTGAAACCTTAAGTTTTTGCTAAGGGACTAGCAAAAGCTAGGCATGGGGGTGTTGATGAGAACCTCATCATGAGCCATAACTAGCTCATTTTGACCTAATACAAAGGATAAAAGCTCCTACATAACTCAAGGAAAGGCTTAACTCAGAGAGATTCTGAGTTCGCAAAGAAAACAGAAACTAAGGGGTAAAAATGCAATTTCACCAATCCAATCTAAAAATAGGGTAACTCAGGGTCCAAACATAGCTCAAAGCAACCTAATAAGAATAAAAGTGGGATGAGATGATTCAATAAGGGCTACAGCAATTCCAAGGAACTAAATAATAATCTGTAACCTTAAAACAAACCCACTTCAATTTGCGAGGTTCGAGGCAAAGTAAAAATAGAATAAACCCTCTAAAATTCATATAAAAATAATCTCTAGGGTTTAGAACCTTCAATTTGGCCTTAGGAACCCATTTTGACCTACATTGAGAACCATGCCCAAATTAACAACTTAATTTGGGTTTTTGCGTAAATTGACCGGTCAAGAAAGGTTTAATCTGGAAATAAAATTCACCATCATAATCCATAGGTCCCAATTAGTCATGTATAAAAACTTGAGCCTAAGAGGAAACCTTCTTGACCAACTTTACACTTTGGTCCTCATTTATTTACTTTTTTGGCCCTCAACTTTTGAACCCTCACATTTCTGCCCCTAACTCTCCTTCGTTCTTTGCATCCGGGTCCCTCCTGCCAAAACCTGACCAGCACCATGCTCCGGCGACCTTGCGCGGAGCATGGCGCCGCGCAGGGTAAGGGGGAGGGTCTGGCGAGACAACCGAGGGTGCCCTGCGTCGTCAGCCGTCGCAGGAACACCCCCCTGGTCGCTGCAACCCACCATACCGGCCGTGCGAACGCACGGACGGTATGGGTCTCCATCTCCGGCGTCCTCCGGTGAGGGAGACACGTCGTCTCCCTCCGCCCTCCTCTCTGATTCCGCCCCTATAATACCCCCGTCGCTCCGCCGTTCTCAGCAGCTCGGTCCTGACGGAGAAAGACCCCCACTTCCTCTCTTCCCACTCCGACAGGAAGCCCTCCAGCTCCGGCGGCCTCCCCTCTTCCTCCTCGTCGCTCTGCCGCACTACCAGCTGTAGGGTTGCTCTCCCTCGCTCTTCCCGCGCCACGCCGCACCCAGCTGGCGCCTCTCCGGCCCTCTCCTCGCCGCCGCCCCTTCCCCTGGGCAGCTTCTTCTCCGGCGACAGTCGATACGACTGTCGCCTGCTCCGGCCCCTCCTCGTCCTGCTAAGTAGGTAGAACTCCTCCTCTTCCTCCCCTCTTCCTTTTCCTCACTTTACATCTTTACTGTTGCCCCGATCCGACCAATCGCCCTCACCTTCTCCACCTCCGGCCCCTGCTCCGGCGACCCGCTCCCATCACTCCAGCAACCCACACGGCTCGCCGACCACCGCAGAACCTCCGCTCCTCACCCTGATCAACCTCCGCCCTTCCACTTCCCCCAAATCACCCTCTGCAACTCCACCTAACAAACCCATCTCCCAACCTGCAGCTTGACCTAGGGCGGCCCTTAGGCTCCGCCCCGTCGCCTGCACACCCCCCGACCACCTTCGCCGTGCCACGGCGAAGGTCCTCTGCGTTTCTGATTGGGCCGAGAGGCCGTTTCTCTGTGGGCAGGTACCTGCGCTCGCCGCCGCCATTGTTGAAGCGAAGCAGCTTCTTCACCTGCTGCCCTAGGTGCGCCACGCCCAGGTCACGCTCCCAGGCAGTGCGAGGCGTCTTCGCAAAGTACCAGGCTGCAGTCGAGTCGAAGCTCTCGCGCGAAGCCCCCGCGCTTCGCCTCAACTGCCGTTGCTTCCTCCGCGTAGGCATCCAAATTGGGGTGGGACATTTAGTCCCACCTCGGAAAGCCACTGAGGCGAACGGGCGCTTAAAGGCAAAAAGTGCCTTAAGCTGTTCGCCTCAGTTCACGGGGTGAGGTCCCCTTCACCCGCCCGACTACCTGGCCTCGTCCGCACGCACGCCTCGCGGACCTGGCCCGACCCGACTTAGCCTTACCTGCACTCCTCGCCCACCACGCACGCCGGTGGGCCTGGACCCGGGCGCGACCCGCTTACCCGATTACCCGGTTGCTCTGGGAGACCTTTCCTAAGAGCGTCTTCTGTGAGAGAGAAACACGGGTGGGGGAGGGTAGAGTAGGTTTTGCCATCTCTGACGAGAGCTTTGAAGTGTGCAGGCACAGGCGAAGAAGAAGAAGACGAGCGAGGCAGAGAAGAAGGACGACGAAAGCTGAAGGAAGAAGGAGCACTGTAGCAGCGGCAGTTTAAGTCGTCTGATTGGAAAATCAGACGACGCTCTGAAGGCAGAAAAGAGGAAGAAGAACAGGACCGCAAGGGAAAAGAAAAAGAAAGAGACAAGCAGAAACAAGAGCTGAAAGAAGAAGAAGAACATCACCCACTGCTACAGATAAAGAAGACAGAAAGAAAAAGAAGAAAGAAGGAGAGACGACGTCCTGACAGCAAAAGCAGAAGAAGAGAGCACGAGAAGAAGATCTGAAGAACAGAAGGCAGAAGAAGAAGACCACAAGGAGATAAAGAAACCAAAAGCCAAAGAGGAAGAAGAGAAGAGAAGAGAAGAAGAAGAAGCCAAATTTTCATCTCTCTCTCTCTCTTTATTTTTGTAATAAGAATTTGTACCCCTAGAATACGACTTGCTCCCTGACTTCGACCTCGGGAACTCTTTTATTTTCCGAGTAAAAAAATTATATATTTGAAATGATGGCAATAACTGGCTATACTACAACGCTAGAACAAAACCTAGTTGTCGCCACGTCATGTGTCTAATTGTGTAAAGGCTCCCCTCTATTTATAGAGGCCTTAGGAAGGCTTTGGAAGGCTTAGGAAAGCTTCTATAGCCGTTGGGTGCAAAGTCCAAGAGAATCAGGCCGAAATCAGGGACAATGATTGCATTGACAGGGTAATCAGACGTCTAATTTTGGCATCAGAAGTCTGGAAGACCACTTTAGGACGTCTGAAAATAAGGTCAGACGTCTGATTTTGGGCGGGTCTCTTCCTGACTTGAATCAGATCTAAACAGGGTTCTAGCGCAAGTCCATCAGACGACATACAGGACGTCTGGCACTATGTCTGGACATCTGGAAACCTACTTTTTCGTGGGAATGGATTTGCAACGGCTAGAAAATCTCTGAGAAGAGATGTTCAGGTCAGTTGAGGCAAAACGGTCAATTATCAGACATCTGGAAGGGCTTAAGGACGTCTGATAAGGCTCTAATGGTCATATCCTTGAGTGTATGCTAAGAGAGCCAACGGTCCACTAATTGGACGTCTGGCAAAGTCATCATACGTCTCTTAAGACGTCTGGTCTAAGGTCTGGACGTCTGATTTCATCAGACAGAACTAACTATGTCCTGCCTAAATGTTATCATACGTCTGAATCAACAGTCAGACGTCTTAAAACACATTATCAGACGTTTGATCTTGGAATTAGACGTCTGGAAATGCTGTTTGAACCCTATATTGGTTTTCTAAGTTCTCTACAGAAAACCTAAGTATCCTAGGGTTGTGCCGGTGTTCCTAGGACTACTGTTAGGGTACTTTGAGGCTCTTTAACAAAATGTTCTAAGGAAATAAAGAGCAAGAAAATAACGACAAAAGTACATGAAAGGAATAAAATGGAATTCTATCCTATTCTTCTTGTCCTTCCATCTTCAATCTATCGTTCCTCGCGAATCCCCTCTGTTCTCCATCAAGCTCCTCCAATCCGTCCTGGATGCGAGCTCGAATTCCATCTAATCACGTCTCCATTTGCAATTGACCTGAAATCTAAGACTCTAAGTGCAAATGTTAAATGACACGTGTTTTGTTATCATCAAAATAAACGATCGTGGTGCTCTAGCACCAACATTGCCTTCTACGTCCTTAGGGGGAGGTGGCTGAGGAGGCTGCTGAATCTCCTCCCGCGCTATATCCCGGATTAGTTGGGCGAGGTCCTGTGCCTAGATGCTTGGGAGGAGGGGTGGATCAACTGCTACCTCGAGTCCGACATGTCTACCCCCACGACCACACCCACGGCCACATTCGCAGCCTGCCACATGAACTCCTCGACGAGGCGTCTCCTATAAGGAGATGGAAGAAAAGGAACAGGGATTGTCAATGATACTAGATTATAGAAAGAAATAGGACTCATAAGCGAAGATCAAGATAACACGTTGTGATGGCTATCTCAGCTACATGCACATGAGTAGTTACTTCTAGTCTATTTGGTTCATTTCTCAGGATGACCTTGCTCTGATAACATCTTGTTACGGCCCGAACTCAGCCCCTTGTGGAACCCGGGAATGGCTCGCCTCTACTAACCCCAAGACCTAGTCGTCCAACGAGAAACAAACCAAATGCAAGGATAAATATTTTCACAGCCACACATGTAATGTAACTAAGCAAATAAGAAAAAAGCAGTAACAGAAAGTAGAATATGTAAATCCCTACTTGGAGGGGGAGATCAGGGTGACGTAATATAATGCGGAACTATAGACAATTACACAATGTACACAATAATTTTTAGGTGAAAACCCAACCCGGGTGAAAACCATCACCTAACCCTCTTGAGTTAGGATTTTTCGATCAACCAAGTTGATTAAAACCACTAACGTACTACTTAAACGAGAGTAGTACAACCTCAATTACAACCATGCTACTTTATATGAGGGTAGCGTACCTCAAGCTCCTTTTCTTCACAAGAAGGATTTTCTCTCACGAAGGAGACGGGAATTCGCAAAACGAATACCCAACATAAGCAAAGTAAAATACAAGAATAGTCCTATAAAGCCAACAAAGATATTCTTAACTTAAGCTTCTATAGGAGTTAGGATGCTTCCCTTTACAAGAAGTGCGTCGACGACGCGGATGCGTGAACCACGCGGTAGCACTTCGTTTCTCTCGTAATCGCGGAGGGAGAGCAAATGCGCAACAGGAATCAAGCTCTCTAGGTGTAGAACTTAAGCTTGGAGAGCTAGAGCTTGAGCTACTTCTCTTGGACACAAAAGATGTGGAAAGTATGTTGCTAAGTGTGTCTTGTTGTGTTCTTGAGTGGCAAAGGTTCTCCTCTATTTATAGAGGCCCTAGGAAGGCTTTGGAAGGCCTTGGAAGGCTTCCATAGCCGTTGGGTACAAGCTCCAAGAGAATCAGGCCGAAATCAGGATTAATCATTACACTGACAAGGTTATCAGACGTCTGATCCTGGCATCGGACGTCTGGAAAACCAGTTTAAGATGTCTGATTATAGGCGGGTTTCCTTCCTGACTTGAATCAGATCTAAACAAGGTTCTAGTGAATTGTCAT
The DNA here is from genome assembly GCA_037157565.1 of Thalassia testudinum. Classification (NCBI taxonomy): domain Eukaryota; kingdom Viridiplantae; phylum Streptophyta; class Magnoliopsida; order Alismatales; family Hydrocharitaceae; genus Thalassia; species Thalassia testudinum. The sequence continues at coordinate 33,877,564 of JAZHRO010000031.1, read as the reverse complement.
CAAACGACATACAGGACGTCTGGAAACCTACTTTTCTGCGGAAATGGATTCCCAAGAGAGTGCAACGGTTAGAAAATCTCTGAGAAGAGATTTTGGGTCAGCCGAGGAAAAACGGTCATGTATCAAACGTTTGAGGTCCTCTACAGACGTCTGATATCGGCTAACGGTCATATCCTTCATTGTTTGCTAAGGTAGCCAACGGTCCACTAATTGGACGTCTGGTAAAATTATTAGACGTCTGGACTAAGGTCTGGACGTCTGATTTCATCAGACAGAACTAACTAAGTCCAGCCTAAATATAGTCGGACGTCTGAGTCAACATTCAGACGTCTTAAAAGTATTTATCAGACGTCTGAATTTCAGATTAGACGTCTGAAAAGGCTGTTTGAACCCTAGTTTAGTTTTCTAAGTTCTCTATAGAAAACCTAAGTATCCTAAGGTTGTGCAGGTGTTCCTAGGACTATTGTTAGGGTTCTTTGAGGCTCTTTAACATGAATCTAAGTAACAAAATAAAAAGCAACAAAAGAAACAAAAATACATAGAGTACAAGGAAAGGAAATCTATTCTATCCTTCGTCTCCTTCCTTCATCAAGCCATCGCTCCTCGTGAAGCTCCTCTGTTCTCCGTCAAGCTCCTCCAATCCGCCATGGATGCGAGCTCGAACTCCGTCTAACCACGTCTTCATTTGCAATTAACCTGAAATCTAAGACTTCAAGTATAAATGTTAAATGACACGTGTTTTGTTATCATCAAAATAACCGATCGCGATGCTCTATCACTAACAAAATAGAGTTCAAAAAGAACCATACTTCACAGGTGGAAAAATAAAGTTTGCTAGCTAGCCATCACAACTGAAGTAGAAGAAACATAAACATCAACAGGTTCCAACATATTAAGAATACTCACTACAGTAAACAGGGCCTCTGAAACAAAAACTGAAAAAGGACTAGACTTCTACTAGGCTCGGCTGAACCTAGCATCCTCTACAGCCTGTGGTGTTGATTGCTTAATTCCCTGACCTGAACAAATATACATATATGTTTTGTAAGCTAATGCTAAGTAGAGTGGCACACAAGACATTTAATGCATTTAAAATAGAAAGAAAGCAATAAACCATTCATGCATCTTACAATTACTCATTGTCATCTAGTTTCCTGCATATTCAACTATGTGTTTAATTATTCGTGTATTCTAATAAATGTCCACATCATCCTTTAATCCATATGTTCCATAAGGGAGTGATCTTGATGCAGTTTTCCCATGATGCAGGATGTACACATTGCACTCTCCTGGCTGAGAGAGTATCCTGTGGTAGTCCTACACCTGGTCTTCCACCTTGGGGTCACGGTCACGACGTAGCGGTGACTACAGCACGCGCGATAAACGCGCGGGTAGCTACCCCTCACTGACACGCGGTCAATCCTTTCCGCTAGCGGGTACGCTCAACGTACATCACAAAATAAAACAGGGACCACACCACTCAACAGTCCGCGTACCCTCGCGCGACTATCCCGGTTTGCCTAGTGGACCTAATAAGAGTCGATGTAGGGAGACCAATCCTACCCATGGGTCCCATCCCAAGGGATGGCCAGCTCTCTCCCTACACTAAAGTGACAATAGCTCTCCTCGGTACCACGTACATGAGGGCCAGCTCACTTTCCATACTTAAGTCCGAACAGCCAACCAACATGCCCATAGGCAGCGAGTCCCATCATACATCGAATATCCATATTACTGTACTATGATTCCTTTCCTAGTTCCCCGTAGGATTCATGCATAATACTTGGTTTATTTCATTTCGTGGCATGTATCTGTCTCACATTCTGGTTTCTCATTCATATAACAGGCAACTCGTATATTAACATGTTATGTAATTATCACAATCATTTTCCAATATTTCATTTATCACAGTATGTAATTTAACCACATGCATTATCAATATATAGCAAGCATGATTCATGCATTGAACATAAACATTTACATCCTCAGTCTTAGGGTTCATCTCATGTCTTAGATTTCAAGTAGATATTTCTAATTCAACATACACTTTAATGATTTAAATTACAGGAGTAGAGAGGACTACTCTATCAAAGTGTATTGGAGATATGGGGGCACGAACGATGAATCCCGATGTATCCGTGGGTCCCGTGCATACTACGGACTGGGGACTTATTCCAAATAGTTGATCACACCAATCATTAACATTGTTGACCATTATGTCAAATAAGCTCAAAATAGTATAGATACGACCCTAATACGTAGAGAATTCTGAAAGAAAACCAACGGTAATTTGTTTGCGCAAAACCGACTTCGTTTGGACCCTAAACCAGCACAAACACACGCACCCTGACTAAAATCAGACGACTGGGGAGAGTCTTAGGCGTCTTAAACGAGCGCAGGATCTCACCTTACATTCATGCGTTTATCCCTGTCGTCTGCTTCCCCTCACAGCCATTTGAGGGTGTCTCCAGACGTCTGGCTCTGCTCCCAATCGTCTGGGAGAGCAGTCGGATGTCTGACGCTGCTTCCAGACATTCTAAAGTGCCTCGAATGCCGCACCAACGCGCCTTCCCAACATCTCTGGCACCTCGGCACTTTGCGTGCTTACCATATGTCCTGAGTCCGTTCCAGATGTCTGGCGACCCTTCCAGATGTCTAGCAAATGTTGCAGATGTCTGATAATGCAGAAAAAATGACCCCCAACTCCACGCGCGGAGCCTTCCTTGCAGCGCCTCTCTTCCTCTGCTCCCAACCTCACCCTCTCTCAATCTCCTTCACGCTCTCCCTCTCACGCCCTCCCTCCCTCCCTCAGCTGCACACTTCTCTATGGTAGGGGAGGAGTCGGTGGATGTGGGGGGGGGGAGGAAGGCTGCTGTGGTGGAGAACAAAATGGTGGAGGGGGGGTTTTAAGGGTGTGTGGGGAATGGGGGGTATGGGGTATGGTGGGGGGTATGGGTGAGGTGTATGGTGGGGGGTTTTTATGTTAAGACCCCTCAAAAATTAAAATACTTCACACGGGATCCTTTTGGTACGTAGAAATTGTGAGAAGGTCCCTAATTTTTGGAAAAAAAATCCAAACGATCCCTTGGAAGGGTCCTTTCATGCAGTGTGATATTGCAACCTCTATTTGCATTTAGCATTTTGTTAAATTGAGATCCTATCTACATGAATCCAAATTGGTTATATAACTGGATTGTTCAAGCTAGTCAAAAAATCCATGTGATCTCTGAAAAATTGAAGGCTGTACATGTGTTTTGGAGTTTTGGGTAGCTCCAAGCACATGGAGAAGTGTTTGTCCTTATCAAATAGCCAACAAGCTGAAAAATAACCTACCATTTTTTTCACAGCAAGGCAACAAGAAGGCATAATGCAACTTCTTCAAACAAGAACATTCAGAAAATTTTCAGTGACAGATTCCAAAAGAAGCCATCTGAAATATTTGAACCTGGTGGAAACCAATCCTTTCCTCATATCGATGTAAGCCCTTTTCTTGATGAGATGTTGAGAGCATCTGCGTTGCTGGGGGAGACGAGGCTCCCAATCTCTCACAATCCTGGGAGGAAATAACCCTGAAACCAAGAATAGGATCAACAGATATTTTGCGTGGAAAAGGGAATTGCATTCTTCTTGCTTGTTTTGTGAAATGCGCCCCCTCCACCGCACGTATAGAGGACTCTTCCCCTTCCACACTCTTCCTTTGAATGCATTATGTAACAAACACTGATGGACTCAACAAAAGACAAATTCCAAAGCATGACACTATATAGTATGCACCCAGATGGTATACACTATGGACTCTTGGCCATACATAGCCTTCTCCCGTATACAAACTTGACCAAACTCTGGACACTACAACCTTAAACCAATTACTTCCTTACTAGGACGTTGCCCCTCCTTCCAAATTTCCAATCGATTATAATATGGCTGCCTAGTTATTGCCATGTGGCTGAAACATCCCGGGTATCACATCAAGCTTTTGCCCCCTCTAGGAGTACCGTCATTCTCAATGGACCTTAGCCATCCCAAGCAGGTGGCTTGCAAGTATTTGTAGGGATCCCATGTCTCATGTGTAGGATCAACCCTATAGCGTGAGACCAATCACTAATTGTGATATATATATATATATATATATATATATATATATATATATATATATAGAGAGAGAGAGAGAGAGAGAGAGAGAGAGAGAGAGAGAGAGAGAGCAATACTTAAAACCGTATAAATGCATGCTAAATAATGATCGTCTGATTGTGATCAGAGAAGAGATAAATATCACCAATTGAAACAGAGATGGTTTTGGCTCAACGTGTCAAATAAGGAATTTTCTAAAATAAAATGATTCTGTCGATAATATGATTAAATGATTTCCTAAAAAATGTGTAACAAATCAAATCTAATATATATTATAATTAGAAAATAATTACAAACATATTCGTAATATAGAAAGCAAACGTAGTAATAATATCTCATACATCACATAATTTGTTAATTAAAAACAACATTTTGTTTTTCTCAAAAAAGAAAAAAAAACTAATAGTAAGTATTAGAAAAATAAAATACTGTAATAACTTAGCTTGCAATTTGTAATATAAAATGAAGTTGATTATAATAAAAAATTTTTAACATTGTAATAGAAATAATATAAATTGTAATAAATACAGACACTTGCAACAACTTATGATATTTATTAAATTGTAAATTATTGACTTAAAAAAGTTAAATTAACATTGTAATATAATTTACATTAAAACAAAAAATGAAAATAGTGTAATCTAATGATATATACTATAATTAGAATGTATTTAAAAGCACTGTAATAGAAACAACCTAAGTTGTAACAAATACAAATACGTATTATAAGTATTTGTCATTACCGTGGTTTCGATAGTTATTAGATTTAAAAAAGATAAACTAATATTGTAATATAATTTATGTAATTAGTGATATGGTTGTTCATTAAATATTATAATTATTATCGTAATATGCAAAAGACACATGGAATGAAATAAAATAATGTACTACAGAAGGGATATTGCATACATTCATATTTAAAGGTGTAATACAATTGTATCTATACAATAAAATATATGACATGGATTCTAACATGTGTAATATAAATTGTAATGAATTGTGGATCACGAAAAATAATGATAATGATGAGGTCGACGTAAACAAACTAAGAGAATATTATGAATTGTATTAAAAGTGATTGTAAAATATAACGTAATAAAATAATTACTATAAAAAGGATTTGTTAACTATGATAATTAGTAAAATCAACGAAACCACCATACAATGGAGGGAGTGGTTTCATCATGATCAATAGCAAATCAAACAGCGGAGAATTATATATATATATATATATATATATATATATATATATATATATATATAATGTCACCATCTTGTTGAAATATTGACGACCAAATATTTTGCCATCTCATTTTCCTATAAAATCTCATATACATTGCCTACACTAAATTTGCATTTTATGTACTCATTCTCCATTCTATTTTAGTTAAAAGGCCTAAGTTCAAAGGTATCTACACAGATATAAGTTCTCATTGACTCCTACCCTCATTGCAATCCTCTTTTGTCAATATATAAGTGCACCTGTATTTTTGCACCATGACATGCATATCATGTCATTACTCTTCACCCAGCATCTATTCGGTCAGTTGTGATCCAAGAAGGTTCAAGTGCTTAAAGAGTGTATTTTTCGAAACAAATATGATTTTCTCGAGAAGTTGTTGCTTTCATTCTTCCTTTTACGTTGTTTACAAAATTTGGGTCTTCCGGGTTATATTTGATAGCTGTTTCCCAATTCCATTTCTACTGCAAAATTGGACATGGGGGTGACAGGCTCATAATTTAAGGGACTAGTAAGTATTGAAAAGAATTAACCTTTGAGACATCCTCACTCGAGATTAGGAGCCAAATCCAAGGTCTCAAGCTTTGTTTTAGCAAACTGAAAATAAGCAAAATCCTTTCTCCTCCTAAGACAAAACACGGGAATAATGAAATTTCACTTTTTTAACTAGCAAGCTTTACAATTATGATGCTGAGGGCCACAAAATGGACCAGTAAGCAAGACAAAATGAACTCTTTCCTCCATTAAATAGTCTTTGCCTCTATTAAGACATGCACAGAGTCATAGCCAGACTTTATCTAGATAAGAAAGATTTGGAGCACATATAAAAGTAAGCAGCATGAGCAATCACCACTATCCAAAAATTCCACATTTATCAATATCTGGCGCAGATTATTATGCCCAATTAATAAGGTAAGCAGGTAAATTTCCTAACAGTAGGTGAAACCGAAAAGGTTGTATTAATTCCATGAGCAAATTATCTTTGGCTCATAGGTAATACACCCCACTGGTATCGTAGAAGTCATAAGATTAAATCTCATGTTCAACGTATTTACCTACTCAAAAAAATAAAAAATCTTTCGAAAAAAAAATCCACGAGCAAATCACATCCTTTGTGGTTGAATGGTGCACTTGAATATGGTAATAATAAAGGACAAAATTTGTGTCTCCCTTTGCAAGAAACGAGTACTTCTAAACCATATAGAAAACCGGAAAGGGATTGATTTCGAGTTTCGACTATTGCTCTTGAATGGAATATATAACCAGGAAGGGCACTGAAATTTCAATTTATTTGTGACCTTCATATGATTTATAATTTCTTATCAGATCAGATTCTCCAAAAAAAATTATTAAATCAAGGAAAACATTCCTTAGTTAAATGTAATCTTAAGTCGTTTCCAATAAAACGTAACAATTGCTTTGATTATGTATATAAATATATGCTAAATTATATTTTTCAGATGCCTTATCCAAAATAACAACTAATTTAGACAATTAGCAGTAAGACCATTAAGGGATGTCATTCATTTTTCCTTGTTGACCCTTTCTTGCAAGTTTTCACCTGTACTATTGCTAAACCATCTAGATCATAAAAGAGGTTGAGAATTTTACAGAGAAAATATAAGTCAGTTCAAAAAAAGGCAGCATTGATTTTTTTTTTAGGCATGGTAAATTTCTGAAAGAAGTCAATTGTGCACTCTGGGCTGTAAGGGCTCAAATTCTAATTATGAAGTTACTGAATTAATCCGGATGCTTTGGCTTAATTAAGATTGTATATTGGTCAAAAATTTTGGCTATGGAAATTTGTTTGGTCCTTAAACATTGAACTATGGGCCAACACAAGTCTTGTTTACCCAGTTTAAGGCCCAATTGCAATAAAAACATAGTTTGGGAAATGTAATTAAGGATCGATTTGCAATCAAAAATGTTGGAGGACTGATTGAAAAGCCCAATTTTGAGGTGGGAGGACATCTTTGCAAAAGGGATCACCTTAAGTGGTGGATCAAACTACCATGACCTTCACCTCCATTGTCTTCTCCCTTCTCCCTAGCCTCACCAGCATTGCTGACCTCCTCTCCTCACCTGAAATGACTCTTTTCAAGGGTTATTTTGATTTTTTTTCCAAACTTTTGGTGCCTTGTCACAATTTCTGTGCATCAAAAGATTTTCGTGTGTAATATTTTTCATCCTTGAGGGGTTTAATGCAAAAAAACCTTGACCATACCCATCCCCACACCACCTTACCCCCTGCCCCCCATGCCTTATCCCATACCCCCCATGCCCCATGCTTTCCCCCCATCCCCATACACCTCCCCCATACCTCTCCCCATCCCTCACCATCCATAAAACCCCCCTCCTCCATTTGCTCTCCACCAGAGCAGCCGAGAGGGAGAGCAGGGAGCGGGAGGAGATTGGAGGAGAAGGCCATGTGTGAGGAGAGCTTACGAGGGGGAGGAGGGTGTGAGGGAGGCAGAGGAAAGCTCGCGCGGAGGTTTTGCAGAGTCATTTTTCCACAGATTCAGACGTCTGCAACACTTGTCAGACGTCTGGGACGAACTTAGTGAAATTTCCCTACTTGGAGGGGTGAGATCAGCGTGACAAAAAAAATGCGAAATTGAAATATAAAGCAATCTCACAAAAATAATCGCACAATGTACACAGGTATTTTTAGGTGGAAACCCAAACCGGGTGAAAACCACCACCTAACCCTCTCGAGTTAGGATTTTCCGATCAACCAAGTTGATCAAAATCCACTAAACGAATCACTTTAAACGAGGGTGATTCAACCTCAGTACAACCACGCTACAAGTACGAGGGTAGCGTTCCTCAACCCCTTCTCTCCACGAGAAGGATTTTGTCCCACGAAGGAGACGGGAATTCGCAAAGCGAATACCCAACCAAAAGATAAAGATAAAATAAACAATAGTCCTATAGAGCCAACAAAATAATTAAACCTAGCTTCTATAGGAAATAGGAAACTCCCCTTTGCAAGGAGTGCGTCGACGATGACGCGGTGCGTGTGCCACGCGATGGCGCTACGTCGCTCTCGTGAACAACAGCGGGAGAGCGGGCGCGCAAACTGAATTTAGCTCTCAAGATGATGGAGCTTGAGCTTGGAGAGCAAGAGAGACACAAAAGAGTGGAAAGTATGTTGCTTAGGTGTGTATTGTGTTTTTCTAAGTGTATCTCTTATGTGTTTTTGTGTTGCAAGGGTTCCCCTCTATTTATTGAGGCCTTAGGAAGGCTTTGGAAGGCTTAGGAAGGGTTCAATAGCCGTTGGGAACAAAGTCCAAGTGAATCAGCCTAAAATCAGGAATAATCATTGTTCTGACAGGCTTATCAGACGTCTAATTCTAGCATCAGACGTCTGGAAGTTCACTATAAGACGTCTGATTTTGGGCGGGTCTCTCCCTGACTTGGATCAGATCTAAACAGGGTTTTTACGCAAGTCCATCAGACGACATACGGGACGTCTGGCACTATGTCTGGACGTCTGGAAACCTACTTTTACTGTGGGAATTGATTTCCAAACGTTGCAACGGCTAGAAAATCTCTGAGAAGAGATTTTGGGTCAGCCGAGGCAAAACGGTCATTTATCAGACATCTGGAAAGGCCTAAGGACGTCTGATAAGGCTCTAACGGTCATATTCTTGAGTGTCTGCTAAGCCAGCCAACGGTCCACTAATTGGACGTCTGGCAAATCCATCAGACGTCTTCTAAGACGTCTGGTCTAAGGTATGGACGTCTGATTTCATCAGACAAAACTAACTCTGTCCAGCCTAACAGTTATCAGACGTCTGAAACAACAGTCAGACGTCTTAAAATACATTATCAGACGTCTGATTTGGGAATTAGACGTCTGGAAAGTCTGTTTGAACCCTATATTGGTTTTCTAAGTATTCTACAGAAAATCTAAGTATCCTAGGGTTGTGCCGGTGTTCCTAGGACTACTGTTAGGGTTCTTTGAGGCTCTTTAACATGAAATATCTAAGGAAATAAAGAGCAACAAAAGAAACGAAAAATACAACAAGTACAAAAGAAGGAAATCTATCATATTCTTCATTTCCTTCCATCTTCAATCTTTCGCTCCACGCGAACCTCCTCTGTTCTTCATTAAGCTCCTCCAATCCATCCTGGATGCGAGCTCGAGTTTCGTCTAAACACGTCCACATTTGCAATTGACCTGAAATCTAGGACTCAAATTGCAAATGTTAAATAACACGTGTTTTGTTATCATCAAAACAAATGATCGTGGTGCTTTAGCACCAACAATCTCCCCCTTTTTTATGATGACAAAACCGTAAATAATAATGCATAAAAAATCCTCCCCCTTTTTGACATTATCAAAAAGGTTTGATTGGTTTTAAATTTCCTATAACTCCCCCTTAAGACATGCTCTTCTATGAATTTATTTTAACAAAGGTGATATTCTCCCCCTTTTTGTAACAACAAGATAGCTATTATTTTTCTCCCCCTTACTAAAGAAAATTTAGCTACCTTATATCTCCCCCTTAAAAATTGACAATTAGCTCATCATTTTTCATTTTTTAACTCCCCCTATCTAAATGCTTATAACAAGATAGGGTTAGGAATTTTACCTCACCTACCATGGCCAATAAAATGGCCCGAATGGTGGTGGTGGATGCCACATCGGATGGGGCTCCCATCCGTAGCTTGGAGGCCTGGGCATTGGCGCCGGTCTCCAATCTGGTGGTCGACGTGCGGCGGGTCCGTTATTTGTTCGCCGTCTCGTCGGTCTTCTTGTTCTCCTCCTTGGTCTACTCCTTGGTTCTCCCAATTCGAGTTGACCAGCCTTGAGCTTGTAGGTCCAGTCCCTTATGTTGTAATTATCCCTGAACCCTACAAAACAAGATTCTAATTCTTTTTTCGGTATCCAAGTGGGCTTGGATCCGGATTTGTTAGAAGGTCTCCTTGATGGAGATCCTTTCTCAACCTTAGGGCTATAAAACTTGTCTACTTTGTTGATTAATTTGTTAGAATTTTCCCTAAGACATGCAATTTCTTTTTCTATAATACTCATCTTAGTCTTTAAATCATAGATTTCTAACTTTAGACTATCATTTTCCTCAATCAACTTATTATTTTCATTGATGAGGTTATGATTTTCTAATAATAGGTTATCATTTTTAGGACAAGTTTCTAGATCCTTAAGTTTTATTTCTAACCTATCATTTTCATTTTTAAGAAAACTAAGGTTCTTTTTAATGCTTTTATTTTCTATCCTAAGTGATTTACTAATCTCAAAAAGTTCATTAAAAGCTTCTTGAAGATCGAGATTTACCTCGTTGTCTGAGTCGCTTTCGCTTTCGCTGTCACTTCCTCTGGCTATGAAGCCGAAGCAAGCGGTTTCTTCTTCTATGGTCTTTTCTTCTTCTTCCTCCGAGCACGAATCGTCCCAAGTGGCTTGGAACGCCTTCTTCTTAGATTTCTTCTCTTTTTCCTTCTTCTTCTCCTTTTTGAGAAGAGGGCATTCTGGTCGCAGATGCCCTTTCCCGTTGCAGTGGTAGCAACGTCTCGGGCTTTCCTTCTTCTCCTTTTTCTCTTTCTTTAATTCCCTACAAAACTTTGAAAAATTTTTAAGTAAAATTCTAAAGTCTTCGTCGTCGGAACTTACCTCGCTATCCGACGTGGCTCTGAAGGCGAGAGTCTTCTTTAGTTTAGGCTCCGGTGTATCCCTCTTCTTCTGCTTCAACTTAGTCTCGTAGGCCATCAGATTGCCTAGGAGATCTTCCATGTTGAGCTCCTCCATTTCGTTCGCCTCTTCGATAGCGGTGACTTTCTGTTCCCATTCCGGTCCAAGGGAACGAAGAAGCTTCCCTTGAAGCTCCCCCTTGATGAAAGTCTTCCCTAAAGCTTTCAAGTTATTTACTATGAGAGTGAACCTAGTGTTCATCTCACTTAAAGTTTCGTTAGTTTTCATAGAAAAAGCCTCAAATTCTTGTGAAAGTAAATTGAGTTTAGAAGTTTTTACCTTAGAGGTACCTTCATGAGTTACCTCGAGTGTGTGCCAGATCTCGTATGCGGTGGCGCATTGCGAGATTCTGTTGAACTCCTCCGGGCTGAGCGCGCAATACAACGCGTTCATTGTTTTCGCGTTGAGAGAGAGCTCCCGGATCTGCTGCTGCGAGTATCCTCCGGCGGGTTTCTCTGGGATGTCGAAGGGGGTCTCGCACCTGGCCCAGATTGTGAAGTCGGCGGCTTGAAGCCACGTCTTCATCCGCAACTTCCAGTAGGGGTAGTTGCTCCCGTCGAAGAACGGCGGACGGGTTGTGGACTGCCCCTCGGAAATCCTGCTTGTGGAACAGCTTCCCTCCATGTGATCTTTCCGCGGATGTTACTCCTGTCGGCAGAAAACCTGCTCTGATACCAATTGAAATTTCCCTACTTGGAGGGGTGAGATCAGCGTGACAAAAAAAATGCAAAATTGAAATATAAAGCAATCTCACAAAAATCAATCGCACAATGTACACAGGTATTTTTAGGTGGAAACCCAAACCGGGTGAAAACCACCACCTAACCCTCTCGAGTTAGGATTTTCCGATCAACCAAGTTGATCAAAATCCACTAAACGAATCACTTTAAACGAGGGTGATTCAACCTCAGTACAACCACGCTACAAGTACGAGGGTAGCGTTCCTCAACCCCTTCTCTCCACGAGAAGGATTTTGTCCCACGAAGGAGACGGGAATTCGCAAAGCGAATACCCAACCAAAAGACAAAGATAAAATAAACAATAGTCCTATAGAGCCAACAAAATAATTAAACCTAGCTTCTATAGGAAATAGGAAACTCCCCTTTGCAAGGAGTGCGTCGACGATGACGCGGTGCGTGTGCCACGCGATGGCGCTACGTCGCTCTCGTGAACAACAGCGGGAGAGCGGGCGCGCAAACTGAATTTAGCTCTCAAGATGATGGAGCTTGAACTTGGAGAGCAAGAGAGACACAAAAGAGTGGAAAGTATGTTGCTTAGGTGTGTATTGTGTTTTTCTATGTGTATCTCTTATGTGTTTTTGTATTGCAAGGGTTCCCCTCTATTTATTGAGGCCTTAGGAAGGCTTTGGAAGGCTTAGGAAGGGTTCAATAGCCGTTGGGAACAAAGTCCAAGTGAATCAGCCCGAAATCAGGAACAATCATTGTTCTGACAGGCTTATCAGACGTCTAATTCTAGCATCAGACGTCTGGAAGTTCACTATAAGACGTCTGATTCAAAGGTCAGACGTCTGATTTTGGGCGGGTCTCTCCCTGACTTGGATCAGATCTAAACAGGGTTTTTACGCAAGTCCATCAGACGACATACGGGACGTCTGGCACTATGTCTGGACGTCTGGAAACCTACTTTTACTGTGGGAATTGATTTCCAAATGTTGCAACGGCTAGAAAATCTCTGAGAAGAGATTTTGGGTCAGCCGAGGCAAAACGGTCATTTATCAGACATCTGGAAAGGCCTAAGGACGTCTGATAAGGCTCTAACGGTCATATTCTTGAGTGTCTGCTAAGCCAGCCAACGGTCCACTAATTGGACGTCTGGCAAATCCATCAGACGTCTTCTAAGACGTCTGGTCTAAGGTATGGACGTCTGATTTCATCAGACAGAACTAACTCTGTCCAGCCTAACAGTTATCAGACGTCTGAAACAACAGTCAGACGTCTTAAAATACATTATCAGACGTCTGATTTGGGAATTAGACGTCTGGAAAGTCTGTTTGAACCCTATATTGGTTTTCTAAGTATTCTACAGAAAACCTAAGTATCCTAGGGTTGTGCCGGTGTTCCTAGGACTACTGTTAGGGTTCTTTGAGGCTCTTTAACATGAAATATCTAAGGAAATAAAGAGCAACAAAAGAAACGAAAAATACAACAAGTACAAAAGAAGGAAATCTATCATATTCTTCATTTCCTTCCATCTTCAATCTTTCGCTCCAAGCGAACCTCCTCTGTTCTTCATTAAGCTCCTCCAATCCATCCTGGAAGAGAGCTCGAGTTTCGTCTAAACACGTCCACATTTGCAATTGACCTGAAATCTAGGACTCAAATTGCAAATGTTAAATAACGCGTGTTTTGTTATCATCAAAACAAATGATCGTGGTGCTTTAGCACCAACACTTAGGACGTCTAGAAAGCACACAGAGTGCCAAGATGCCAGAGACGTTGAGAAGGTGTGTTGGCACGTTGTTCGAGGCACTTTAAGATGTCTGGGAGCATCTCAGACGTCCGACTGCTCTCCCAGACGATTGGGAGTAGTGCCAAACGTCTGGAGACACCCTCAGACAACTGTGAAAGGGTTTTAGATGTCTGAAAAAGACACAGAAAGCAAGGTCTACAATCCGTGGTGCACACGGGACCCGCGGAGACGTCGGGATCCATCGTTCGAGCCCCCATACCACCCGTATACCCTAGTAGTGTCTTCTCTACTTCTGTGGTTTGAATTAGTAAAGTGCATATTAAATTAGAAATATCTATTTGAAACGTAGGTTATGAAATGAACTCTAGGACCAAGAATGTGAATGATTTATTTTCAGTGCATGAAATCTAAGAATGGATGTAGTGATAACTGGAATATTAAATGATGAGGTGATCGCTTATTCTATAAATAATAATTGCTTATCCTGTAAATTCACAAGCTGCCTGTTATATGAATAAGAAACCAAACTGCGAGACAGATACATGCCAAGTACTATGCATGAACCCTACGAGGAACTAGGAAATGAATCATAGTACAGTAATATGGATATTCGATATATGATGGGACTCGTTGTCTACGGACATGTTATTTGGTTGTTCAGACTTGGACATGGAAAGTGAGTTGGCCCTCGTGTACATGGTACCGAGGAGAGCAACTGTCCCTTTAGTATAGGAAGTGAGCTGGCCCTCGTGTACGTGGTACCGAGGAGAGCAATTGTCTATTTAGTATAGAGGGGAGCTAACCGCCCCTTGGGTTGAGACCCGGGGCTTAGGATTGGTCACCCTACACCGACTCCTGTTAGGCCCATTGGGCAAACCAGGATAGTCAGGCGAGGGTACGCAGACTGTTGAGGGTAAGGCCCCTGTTCTATTCTGTGCTGTAAGTTTGGGCGTACCCACTACGGAAAGAACTGACCGCGTACCAATGAGAGGCAGCTACCTGTGCATTTATCAGGAATGCTGTAGTCACTGCTACGTCGCGATCGTGACCCCGGGGTGGTAGATTGAGTGTAGGATTACCACGGAGTACTCCCTCAGCCAGGAGAGTGCCACGTGTACATCCTACATCGCGGGAAAACTGCAATCAAGATCGTTCCCTTAGGGAACAAGTAGATTAAGAAATGTTGTTAACCCTTACTAGAAATCGAATCAGAAACACATAGACGATCTAAACGAAAAACAGATAATAATACATAACTGGAAATTGTATGATTAGTTAACTGCTTGTTCCTTTATGTTTAATTACATGTAAATAACATATACATTACTCTACTCAGCGTTAGCTGACCACAAATATATGTAACTTGTTCAGGATAGAGAGTTGAGCAGCTAGCACCACTGGCTGCAGAGCGTGCTGGGCCCAGTCGAGCCCAGCCATAGTTTTACCTTCGCTGTTTCCATTTCAGAAGCTTCTTTCTGTTGTTAGTGAGTGTTTTTAGCATATAGTGTCAGTCTCTGTTATATCTCTAGATTATGATGGCTATGTCTGTAACTATACTTTTCCGCTTGTGGCATGTAGCGCCTAAAGATTTCTGTTCTATTTTTCCATTACTGCCTATTATTTATTCTCTGCTTAGTTACATTGCATGTGTGGTTATGGAATGATTGTGCATTTGGTTACTTCTCGTTGGACGACTGGGTCTTAGGATTAGTCGAGGTGAGTCGTTCGCAGGTTCCACGAGGGGTCGAGTTCGGGTCGTAACAATATGGTATCAGAGCAAGGTCGACTTGAGAAATAAACCAAATGGTGTAGAAGTAACCACTCATATGCATGTAGCTAGGATAGCCATCACAATGTGTTATCTTGATCTTCACTTCCGAGTCTTATTCCCCTCTATAACCCAGTATCATTGACAAGCCCTACTCTTTTTCTTCCCTCTCCTTGAAGGAGATGCTCCGTCGAGGAGCTCTTGAGGTAGGCCACGGACCTGGCCATGGGCATGGGCGTAGGGGCAGATGTGCCGGACTCGAGGCAGCGGTCGATCCACCCCTCCTCCCGGGCATCCAGTCTCAAGACCTTGCCTAGCTGATCCGGGATATCATGCGGGAGGAGATTCAGTAGCCTCCTCCTCAGCCACCTCCCCTTGAGGGCGTGGAGTCCTTTGTGAGACAGTCGAGCCGTCGCAGTGCTAGATGAGCTAGAGGGGGAGGGGGTGATCCTCCACCACCCCCAGACACTACTGAGCATGAGTCTTCCCTGCCAGAGGGTGCACCCGTTCCTCTATTGCGACTCCACCACGAGCTTTTCGCCCAGTTCCGGAAACTGAAGCCCCCCTCTTTCAAGGGGGAGGAGAGCTCGTCTGGGGCAAAAGATTGGTTGGAACAGATGGAGAAGATCTTCGACACACTCCACCCTCCTATAGAGTGCTGTGTAGCCTTCGCTACGTACCAGCTAGAGAGTGCAACCCACAGATGGTGGAGGGCTGTTAGAGGCCAGGAGGGGGGAGAGCCAACGTGGGACAGTTTCATGGCGCTCTTCTGCGAGCAGTATTTCCCACAGACTTGGCAGGACTAGAGGAGGCGGGAGTTCCACACTCTCTTTTCAGGGGGTGATGATAGTTAGCGCATACCGTATGTGTTTCCTGGATGAAATGACCCTTCCCAAGGGTCGGTAGGCTTTTTCCAGAGACTATGGGGAGTTTCATGCAAATTTTAACCCCTAAGTATTTGATGGAAGGACTTGTAGGAGTTTGGGAATGTTGTGGGGCATTCTATGCAATTTCCCAGTACCCACACCCACACCCCACACACACCACTCCCTCCCCCTAACCCTAACCCTAATCCACACTTATAAAACTACCCCATTTCTCGATTCCCGTGCCCTACACTAACACCCTCCCTCTCCCTGCGGCACCATCTCAACCCCCTTCCTCCCCCTTCTTCCCGTGTTCCCTCTGCTGTGGAGCTGAGATGCTGGAGCTCGAGCTCGCGTGGAGGAGTTGCTGGAGTTCGACTGCGAGGAGGAGTTCGTGAGGAGCCACTGTTGAAGCTCCTACGCGAGGTGGGAGGGAGTTGTCACGAAGAGGAAGTCTGTTGCAAGGGGGAAAAGCCTCGCACACAGTTCTATGGAAGCATTTTTCCTCCGAATTGGACGTCTGAGAGGAACCTCAAACGTCTTATAGGACGTCCGGAGCTGCATCCAGATGTCTGATCCTACACAAAAATCAAAGGTAACACCCTACTTGAGGTCTATACTTTTCGTATCGTCTCCCCTTACCCTGCTGTAGACCTAAGTGCGTTGAGGGTTGTGCATGTGTGGCGCAGGGCAAGGGGAAGAGCCCCCGCGAGGGAAGGAGGGTTCACGAAGGGTTCTGGGAGGAGTTTCTCCGCATATCAGACGTTTGCACCACCAGGCAAACATCTTACCGGACGTCTGGAGTTAGTATCAGACATCCGAAGAGGCGATTTTTAAATGGTAAAGTCCTGACCCAGTGTGATTTATGTGTACGTTTTGTCGCCACGTGATTGTACAAGTCTGTGTGCGCCTGCAGAGTCGTTGGGAAGAGGAGCAGGCGTAACTTTCCAGATGCTTTAGGACATCTGGACGCATTTACAGATGCCTGATAGCTATCCCAGATGTCTCGGTGTGTGGACAGACATCTGGAAGGACCCCAGGACGACCGTGAGGGGTTCCAAACGTCTAGTATCAGCACAGAACGTAAGGTGAGCTTCCTGTTGCCGTTTAAGACATCTGGGACCTCTCCCAGATGTCTGATTTTAGTCTGATTTGATGGATTTAGGCACCAAGCGGCTGGTCCAGTTGGACCTGCCTGCCTGGTTCGGTTCAAGTGAACCAAGAAGGGTGTTTGGGTTGATTCAGAGCCCAAACGAAATCGATTTTTTTTGTAAATAAGGTACCATTGGGTTCCTATTGGAAATTCCCATGTGATGGAGCCTTGTTCTAGCTATTTTGAACTCTTTTTCCTGTCTCGAGAAATATTGAAATGGTTCGTCTAACCGTCCATGTTAATAGGATGTCCGTCCATGGTGTGCACAGGACCCGCAAAGGCTACGGGGTCTGCCGTTCGTGCCCCCACATCTCCTGGTTACCCTGGTAGAGTGGTCTTTACTATCCCTTGTGAATTAAATGATGAAAGTGCATGTTATTTAGAGCTAATTGGTTGAACCCTAGGATGTACCATGAACCCTAGGGCTGAGATAGAAAAATGAATAATTATACATGCCATGAATGTTAAATTGTGGTAATGTTTCCTGAATATGCTAAATTATGAGCTGCCTGTTTATATTCGTTGAATCATGGCTTGAACTGAAATACATATTATATCCTGTTTAGCTTGATTGATGGGATAAGTGTCGAATTGTGAAACCATGAGCTGCTTGTTATACCCTAAAATTATCATGATATGAATAGAGGCATGTGTACTGTACGAAAGTAAGAAATTCCTATACACGAACCCTACGAGGAACTAGAAGAGGAACTCACGTGTACGGAATAAATATCGGATGTTGATGGAAAGTAGCTGGCCCTTACGTACATGGTATCGAGGAGAGCTACTGTACTTAGTATAGGGGGAGAGCTAGCTGCCCCACGGGACCCGGGGTTAAGATTGGCCCCCCCACACCAGCTCTTGTTAGGCCCACTGGGCAAACTGGGATAGTCGGATGAGGGTACTTGGACTGTGGAGAGGCGAGACCCTTGTTTTGAGAGGGCAAGGCCCTATGCTGTTCCTTATTGTACTTTTGGGCGTACCCGCTAGCGGAAACGACTGACCGCGTGCTAGTGCAGGGTAGCTATTCGTGCGCTTATCACGCGTGCCGTAGTCACCGCTACGTCGCGACCGTGACCTCAAGGTGGTAGATTGGGTGTAGGACTACCACGGGGTGCTCTCCCAGCCAGGAGAGTGCCATGTATGCATTCTACATCGCGGGAAAACTGCAATCAGGATCGTTTCCTTAGGGAACAGGAAGATTGAGAGACATTGTGGACCTTTTGCTAGGAATCTAACCCATGAACAGTAGTTGTTAAATTAAATATTGATTGGATAATTAGATAATTACATGTAAATCTGTGGTTTTCTTTATTATGTAAATGATATAACTGTCATATATGCCACTCTACTCTACGTAAGCTGACTCCCCATTATATATAATCATGTACAAGTCAGAGTGTCGAGCAGCAGCACTACCGGTTACAGAGGGTGCTGGGCCCAGTCGAGCCCAGCCTTAGCCTCCAGTACTAGTTCTCTTTTAGCTTGTTCTACAATAGTGAGTGATTCTATTTCATGTTGGAATCAATGGTGTGAACTTTTATTGTCGTGATGGCTTATTTTGGATTATGTTTAATTTCTTTTTGAGCTCTAGTTACTTTCGCTGCTTCCTTTAATTATTCTAGCTACTTGCATGAGTGGTTTTGTGTTGGCTTTGTGCATATGGGTTAATTTCTCATTGGACAACTGGGTCTTGGGATTAGTTGATGCGAGCTATTTCCGAGTTCCCAAAGGGGCCGGATTCAGGTCGTAACACTGGAGTTGTCAAGCTTCACCCCGATAGCTACATCTACAGAGGAGGAGCGCCTATGGAGGTTCACTGAGGGTCTCCGGCCTGCTATTCGGGGGTATGTGAAGTCCCTGAAGTTACCTATTTTCTCTCGCATGGTTGAGGTGGCCATGACTTATGAAGAGACCAACCCGACCGTGCAAGACACTGACGGAGGATGGAAGAGGCCCTACCAGCCGAAGCATTCACAAGGCCCCCGGGAGAGGAGGAACACGGCACCTGCAGGGGAGTCATCCCTCTCTGCGGGGCCACCAGGGGCCAGCTGACTGCACCAGACCTTCGCCTAGTTACCAGCAGGGACAGATGGAGGGAGGAGGTCATGTCCCTCTCTGCTATCAGTGTGGTTAGCCTGGCCACATAGGGAGGGACTGCCCATCTAAGGTCGGAGCACACTAGATTCTCCCAGCATCGAGTACTGGAGGTCGATCTGACGGCCGCGGTTACCAGGCATGAGGAGGAGGACAACAGTCGCGAGGAGGGGACTGACCAGCTGCTGCTCACCCGACCCAAAGCCTAGCTGCCTCTTCCGCACCTAGGGCTGAGGGGCGTATCAATGCCCTAACACACGGAGACGCCAGAGCTTCGGGTTCTGTAGTAGGAGGTATGGTTACAGTTTCCGGTAGATTAGTTTACGTGCTATTTGATTTTGGAGCCACTCATTCTTTTGTCTCAAGGAGTTTTGCCGTTAGTTTGGGGCCAAACAGTACACTATTAGAGGATCTGTTCCTGATTAGAGGCCTAGGTGGACAGTTGTTCGTCGCAGAGGAACTCTTCATAGACTGTGAGGTCACTGTAGGGGGACACAGCCTCCCTGCTAATCTGATTGTGATCCAGATGCAGGATTTCAGCGTGATTCTAGGAATGGACTGGCTGTTTGCCTATCATGCCCTAGTGGACTGTTTCGGGAGGAAGATCGTCTTCTTCATACCTGAGCTACCTCCCTTTGAGTTCCACGGCCAGCCAGTGGATGAAGGTTTTAGGTGTATTGAAAGATCGACCACGATTCGTATAAAAATCATCGTTGTTATAGTATGTATCACAAATACAAACTGTTATCGCGTCCATTTTATTTAATTACATAATTTTTACTGGTTTATTCCAGATCGTTCACTGAGAGGCAGTTATTGATATACATCACTCTTTAAGTTCAAGATTATTCTTTAATTCCAAAAAAATCAGTTTTATGTACAATAAAGAAAGAAAGAAAGAATGAATAAATTAATGGTTTAATTATGTACAAAAAAGAATCAATGAAATGCTTGCAAACACTAATTATAAACAAGTATCAAACAATACGTAGATATACTCTATGCTATCTATTTATAAGTCATCTTATTAATACTTACCTATGTATATAATATTAAGTAATAATACATACTAAACTAACTTAACTTAATATACTAACATATACAGTAACATATATAATATCTACAGTGATAGATTTAAACGATGCTAAACCCCAGAAAAACTACGTACAAAATCTAAGGTAGAAGCTAGGGTCTATAGCGACACTTATTTTATCTTTAGCGACGGTTTATTCTATCAGTAAAGCTACGTAGTTATTTATATACATATGCATGGCTATATTGCTTATACGTATATGCTTTCTCATGTTCTCTCCGGCCAATACATAGAGATGATTTTTTTATTAAGCTTCTCTTCTATGTTAACTTTTAGCTATCTTCTTGAGTTCAGTCATTAGGGCCTTTACTTAACAAAAATTGGTTTTTAGTTGCAGGCACACCGTTCGAGGGATACACAACACCTGAGGACTGGGTGGGACCAGACCTCTACTAAGTGCGGCCCTAGTTCGTTAATTAGGCCTATTATTCACGCTTTATGCTCATAACTAGGCTTAATCAAGCCTTACCACAGTAACCGACCCACAACCCACACACAGTTCAGATATCATCACAATGCTCAGATCATAAATGCTCATAATTGGGTCAGTAGGAATGGGTATGTTCGGTTGTTGTGCGTCGAGAGTATGACGACTGAACTGCCTATGACACAATTTAGTAAAATAGCGCTACGAGCGCTCTAACATACCCGATATGGCACTAACTGGGCGTGGGTCTACGCTAGAATTCCAATGCACAGCAGTGTTAATTTCATGATTTTGGCCCTCAATTTGAGGGCCATAATTTATTATAAAATAAAAATAAATTATAGAATAATAAAGTATTTACATAGTTCTATTCAATTGTACAACTAATTTATAATTTTAATTATAGTTACTATATAAATAAATTCAATAAAGTCTACAATTTGTACATATTGAGTTTTAAGTTTTATTCCTTAATTACGTATAAATTAGTTAATAAATGGTCAAATTGACCTTATATAGAGTTAGTATACATGTTAAAGTATTTAATAACTATTTTTATTATATTTTACAAGTTTTATTTAGATTTTATTTACATTTAAATAACAGATTTTTGGATTATTTTGTTTATAAATTAAATTTAAATAGTAGAATACAATATAAATATACTTAAATTAGCTTAAATTACTTAAACTATATTAGTCTAAATGTACAGTATAAGCTAACTTAGTTTTAACTTAAATGACTAATTTATTTTAATTTTAATCTAATAACTTAGCTATTAACTTAATAAATTAAGTATTTATTCTATATATACAATTAAATTATGGAACAGGGTTAAATATGTTTATTATATACATATAAATACGTATATACAGTATTATAACTTAATATGGTTATTTATAGTGTTTACTAATTTATATAGCCTAATAATACATATAAGTTAGTTTAATTAATAAATAGTTAATTAATTTAGTTATATATAGTGTAATCTAACCTAAATACTTAATTTATATACTACAACATACACATAAGTTATTTAATCCCTATATATGTATAGTTTACATTATAGATAAATAAACTTTACAATATAGCTTATATATACACTTATATACATAGTATACAAAGGATTTTTAGGTGTTTTTGAGTTTTTTCAGCTTTTTATGAGTTTTATGTCTTTTATAGAGGTAGGAGAAGAGATGGAAAGAAATGGATGAGGAGAAAGAGATTTTTTTTGTTTTTTTTATGTTTTGTTTCTTTTATTAAGTTCCATGGTATATAGAACCGTCGATTGGTATATTCTACTAAGTCGGAGGTTTGGATTACCATGAAACTTGGTATACATTTAAAGAAATACCTAATCTTCAATCAGACAGGTTTATTTTATTTTTTTTAGGTTTTTGTCTAATTTTTCTTGAATTCCAAATCTCACTTATCTTAAGCCTTTTAAGGGTTTTCTAATGAATCCTAAAGGTTAGAATGGGACCTATAGTATCTGGAAAGGCAGTGGAATGCCTTGAACACATTCAATATGATATATAAAAGGTACGTATGCAATTAAGCATGCAAGCCAATGTATATTTTAATTAATCACACTAAATGGACAGTTAGGCTTATCAGTTAGCTGACAAGGAATTAAAAATAAAGGTACAAGCATTCAAATAATGTTAAACATGAATTGAAAATACATGAAAGCTTGTATAACATTCAATACATCATTATATGCAAGCCAGCCAATTACAAGACTTAAATCTAAGCTACTATCCTAAAATTCTCAGATCAAAAACTGCCTGCAACAGAAATTGAAAACAAGCAACAGAATCAGCAGTTGCTGAACTCATTGATGGAAATCCAGCAAGACTGAAGTCCAGCAATCAAAGACAGCAGCTGAGGCTGCCAACTTCAATCACTGCAGCCGACTGAATTCTTTTTCAGATGTC
Organism: Thalassia testudinum; assembly: GCA_037157565.1. Classification (NCBI taxonomy): domain Eukaryota; kingdom Viridiplantae; phylum Streptophyta; class Magnoliopsida; order Alismatales; family Hydrocharitaceae; genus Thalassia; species Thalassia testudinum. The sequence goes on along the minus strand of JAZHRO010000031.1, from coordinate 33,854,709 downwards.
TTAACTGCTATTGCAGTCAAGATAGACTTCAAAGAATCCAATCTGCAGCAGGGACATGAGTAAACTCCAGCAGAGCAATTCCTAAATTAGTTACTTCTATCCTAGATCAGATTCAAAAGGACCTTATCAAGGGTATAGAAAAACTAATTAGGAGAATACTCAACTGGAAAAGGGGGAAATGTAGCTGCAACTGCAACACTTTGATATAAATCTGGGATTTGCTCACACAAAAAGAAATCACTATAAACACCATCTGACAAGGGTTTCAATTCTTATAAAAATCACTTAGGAATGTAAATCAAACTCAAAACCCCTTGTTGATAAAATCTTATCAAATCAGCTCTAAAAGAAAGCTGATCTAACATCTTTCTAATGCCATAGACAGCATGTAGAAAGAGTGAAATCAAACCACTTAAAACACAAATTCAAATCCCAGAACTCTGGAACCTTAAGAAATAGGGAAAATTCCTTAGGTTAGAAAATCAGAATTGTCCTAAAACAAATAAAAGATGCATGGTAGAGTCTCAAATCAACTAAGTGATTTTCATTGACTCAGCCGTGCATTCAAGGCATTAAATTCCTCACAACAACTCAAACCAAATTATGGCTCATCTGAGGTGAATTCTAATCTCAAAATCACCTTAGATTCCCATCCAAACAGTGAATTGCAATCACACAATTTCAGTTTGCCGAATCAAAGCATTCAAAGCTCAAATAACTGAAAATCTTTGAAATCTGAATTCCAAGAAGATTCGGCAAACTGGTTCCATTTTATCTCAGACCAGAGGCTTTTGTGATACAAATGGGATGAATGGGAAGCCCCCAATGTGATTTTCGATGCTAAGTTTAGATCTGAGATTAGAGGCCAATCAGATTTGAAATTAGGTCTATTGAGTGGGTGAATTGCGAGAAATAAATCGCGAGAAGCGATATGAAAAACATGGAGAGGAAGAAAATTCATGATCAATGACAGTGTGAAAACGTCGCTTTGATCTGGAATGATCAGAGGAGGTGAGGGGGGGTTCTAATTCTAAATCAACTCCTAATGCTAAACTAATCAGAACAGCAGATCAATCACTAATTCTAACTCTAATTCTACATCTAACCTATTTAACTACAGCTACAGCTAACCTACAAATAAGTAAAACTATTCTAACAGGAAGAATGGGACCTGTGGGTCTTTAGCTGGCGGCTAAGGAGGAAGAATGGAGGGAGATGGACTCCAGCGGAGGGGAAAAGCATTCTAGTGAAGCTTCTGGGTCGTCCACAGGCATACGTCATCCTTAGCAACGAGGAGAGTCAGAGAGAAGTCGGAGAATTCACAGCCGGTGGCTGTGAAATCTGGATATCGATGGAGAGGGGTGGCTGGAGTGGAAGAATGATCGCTAAGAATGTAGGAGGGAGCGATCCCTTGCGCGTGTGACCAAGGAGGTGCTTAAGTAGCCAGCAGAGTGGATTTAGGCACCGCATGAGTGAAATTACTCGACGAGGGCACCGGCGGTGAGGATGAAAGGAGAGAGTGTGAGGGGTAGCCAAGTCAAAATCTGACCGTAGGATGGGATCTGAGGGTAGTGGTGACCACATGCGCCAAGTCATGCGAAGGTTCGAATCAGATTGAGTTGCAGATCAAGATCAAGTAAGAATGGACGATCCAGATGGCATGTGTTCTTCACGTGCTACAGTGCATGTGCAGCTGCTCCAGGCATGTGAATTCTAATGGTGAAATTGCAGGATGAGCCCTTCATCGAAAGGGTAGAAAATTTGCAGTCAGGCCTATAAGTAATAAGAATATGTAACTGAATGGTCCCTAAGGGCTTACAGAATGGTCCCTGCATGTTACAAATAGGTCCTAGGAAGTTCTCTAATGAAGGAAATGTAATGCATAAAGGACCTAAATGTAAATCCTAAATTTTAAGGCCTTAATGATGTCCAAATGCCTTCAAATTTTTATATATGCTTAATTGAACATTTAGGAAGTTAATTGCACTTTTGATTTGAAATTTTAAACTTGTTTGTGTGTTCAATTTACACTTAGATCATCATTTGACCTTTTTTTTAAGAATATCTCATTTTATAACCTAATTATGCAATTTTAACACAGAATTAATGTTTTAGGTCTTTTTCTTTGATTCCCACACTTAACCCTTTTTATGTGTTAATTTGGTATTGTTTAACCTAGTTTTTTGCTTAATTTTAGCTTTTTAGCTATGATGAGTAGCCACTCATCATGCATCTCCACGCTTTGGGCAGTGAAGCTACCGAGACAAGGGTGCGAAGGCTTCCTAGCTTGTGTTGTAGCGAAGCCTAACTAGGTGGCTAACTTACAGAGTATTCCAGTGGTCTGCGAGTACCCTGACGTCTTTCCAGAGGAGCTGTCAGGACTACCACCTGAGTGTGAGATCGAGTTTGAGATCTCACTGGTTCCGGGGATGAGCCCCATCTCTTCTGCACCGTATAGGATGGCCCCACTTGAGGTGCGAGAGCTCAAGTTTCAGTTGCAGGATCTAATAGAGAAGGGCTTTGTGAGGCCCAATGAGTCCCCATGGGGAGCCTGTGTGTTATTTGTGAAGAAAAAGGACGGCACCCTTCGGCTTTGTGTTGACTATAGACAGCTGAATCAGGTCACCATCAAGAACAAGTACCCCCTACCTCGCATTGATAACCTCTTTGACTAGTTGGGAGATGCCACGGTGTTCTCCGAGGTAGACCTGAGATCGAGTTACCATCAGGTGAGGATCAGGGAAACCAATGTCTCCAAGACAACTTTCCGTACACGGTATGGACACTACGAGTTCTTGGTCATGTCGTTTGGACTGACCAACACCCCCGTTGCTTTCATGGATCTGATGAACTGCGTCTTCAGACCGTACTTGGACCATTTTGTGGTGGTATTTATTGATGACGTGCTGGTTTACTCCTAGGATCAGTTACAGCATGGATAGCATTTACGCATGATACTAGACACATTGAGACGACACTGGCTGTATGTCAAGTACAGCAAGTGCGAGTTCTGGTTGAGACAGGTTACCTTCTTGGGCCATGTGTTCTTAGGAGATGGGATTGTTGTGGATTCGGCCAAGGTTGAGGCCGTGCTTAGGTAGGAGAGACCACGTACAGTGACAAAGATACGAAGATTTTTAGGACTGGTGGGTTACTACCGACGATTTATCAGGGGGCTCTCCTAGATTGTGCATCCCATGACTCAGTTGACTAGGAAGGGCGTGCCCTTCACCTGGACAGATGAGTGTGAGTTGTGCTTTTAGGAGCTAAAGGAGAGACTGACTTCAGCTCCTATACTCACCATCCCGGACAGTAGTGGCGGGTTTATGGTTTACACTAACGTCTCGTTGCAAGGGTTAGGTGGCGTGCTCATGCAGCGGGGTCACATTGTCGCTTACGCTTTGCAGCAATTAATGCCCCATGAGCATAACTACCCCACCCATGACTTGGAGTTGGCGGTAGTTGTCTTCGCGTTGAAGACATGGAGGCACTACCTGTACAATAAGGCTTTTGATATCTTCATGAACCATAAGAGCGTCAAATACCTGTTTGACCAGAAGGAGCTCAATATGAGGTAGAGACGTTGGTTAGAGCTCCAGCAGGACTACGACTGTAGCATCTCCTATCACCCAGAGAAGGCTAATGTGGTGACTAATGCCTTGAGCCGGAAGATGCTCGCCCACTTGGCTAATTTACAGGCACGGTGTTGGAGACTCATGGAGGAGCTAGGCAGTTGGCGACCTCTAGAGCCACGAGGGTACTGCGGGGCTGTGGCAGTGATGAGGCAGACACGACCAGAGATTATTGACCGTATCACTACTAGATAGATGGCTGACCCATATCTATAGGCATTGAGAGACAGGGTGTTGACAGGGAACCCAGGAGACTTCACTTTGGCTGACGGGGTCCTACGCATAAGGGGACATTTGTGCGTTCCTAGAGATAAGAGGCTACTGAGGGAGCTGCTGGCTAATAAGCACAGGTCTCGATTCACCATACATCTCGAGAACGTCAAGATGTACCATGATTTGCGACATGACTTTTGGTGGAGGAGGATGAAGCGGGATGCTGATGAGTTTGTGCAGTAGTGTTTGGTATGTCAGTAGGTGAAGGCCAAACACCAGAGGCCTGCAGGGCTATTATAGCCACTTCTTGTGCCAAAGTGGAAGTGGGAGAGTGTCACTATGGGCCTGGTAGTGGGATTACCAGCCACACAGTGCGAACAGGATGCAATCTGGGTGATAGTTGACAAATTGACGAAGACGGCATGGTTTTTGCCAATCTGTGTCACCTTTGGGTCAGCACAGTTAGCAAAGTGCTACATTAGATATTTGGTGCACCTTCATGGAGTCCCTCGTGAGATCATATCAGATCGAGACACTCGTTTCACTTCCCAGTTCTGGGCAGAGTTTCAGTAGGCCTTGGGGACTCGTCTGAGGTTCAGCATTGCCTACCACCCCCAGATCGACAAACAGTCGGAGCGCACCATTCAGACTCTCGAGGACCTGCTACGTGCTTGTGTACTAGACTGGAGAGGCTCCTGGGAGGATCATTTGCCCCTGGCAGAATTTGCATACAATAACAGTTGCCACTCGAGCATTAGCATGGCGTCTTATGAGGCTTTGTATGGGAGGAAGTGTACGGCTTCCTTGAGTTGGGTCGAGGTGGGGACCAAGTGGGAGGTTGGTCCCAAGCTGATCAGTCAGAGTCAGGAGGCGATAGAGTAGATCTACAAATGACTCTGCACCATTAGGAGTAGACAGAAGAGCTATGCTGACCGGAAGCACCGAGAGGTACAGTTTGAGGTTGGGGATCACGCCTTTCTCCGTGTTTCGCCCATGAAGGGCTTATAGTGCTTTAGGGTGAAAGGAAAGCTTGTGCCTAGATTCGTGGGGCTCTTTGAGGTCTTGGAGAGGGTAGGACTCATTACTTACCAGCTTGCCCTTCCTCCTCAGCTCTCTGGAGTGCATGACATGTTCCATGTGTCCAACCTCAAGAGGTACGTCGTCAATCCCAGTCATGTTTTGAGCCACGACAGCATCAAGGTGGGAGACGACTTGACCTACCCTAAGAGGCCAGTTCAAATACTAGACAGAGCCGTCAAGAGTTTGAGACAGAAGGAGGTGCCACTGGTGAAGGTCCTGTGGAGAAGATAGCGGTACGAGGAGGCGACTTGGGAGCCTAAGGCAACTATGCGAGATCAGTACTCGGAGCTTTTTGAGGGTACATTGCTTCTGACTTACTTTGATCCCTTTAAGTTTGTTATGCACATATCTATATCTTCCTACATCCTAGTTTAGCTCAAGTTTCGGGGGCCAAACTTCCATTAAGTTTGTTATGTTGAAACGACCCTTTCCAAGGGTCGTTTTGAATTTTTTTCTGAACTTTAGGGGCCTTGTCGCAATTTCTTATAACCGAAAGATTTCCGTGCGAAATATTTTTCGTCCTTGAGGGATTTAATGCAAAAAAGCCCCCACCATACCCATCCCCACACCACCTTAACCCCCCCATGCCCCATGCTTTCCCCCTATTCCCATACACCTCCCCCATACCTCTCCCCATCCCTCACCATCCATAAAATCCCCCCTCCTCCTCCATTTGCTCTCCACCAGAGTAGCCGAGAGGGAGAAGGAGAGGGAGAGCGGGGAGCGGGAGGAGATTAGAGGAGAAGGTCGTGCATGCGGAGAGCTTGTTAGGGGGAGGAGGGTGTGCGAGAGGCAAAGGAAAGCTTGCAGGGAGGTTCTGCAGAGTCATTTTTCCACAAATTCAGATGTCTGCAATACTTGTCAGATGTTTGAAGGGACGTCTGGGACGGACTCAAGACGTCTGGAAAGCACGTAGAGTGCCGAGGTGGCAGAGACATTGGGAAGGTGTGTTGTCTTGACGTTCGAGGCACTTTAGGACGTTTGGGGGCATCGTCAAACGCCCGACTGCTCTCCCAGACGACTGAGAGTAGTGCCAGACGTCTGGAGACACCCTCAGATAGCTGTGAAAGGGTTTCAGACGTCTGAAAAAGACACAGAAAGCAAGGTCTATAGTTCATGGTGCACACGAGACCCGCAAAGACGTCGAGATCCACCATTCGAGCCCCCATACCACCCGTATACCCTAGTAGAGTGATCTTCTCTACTTCTATGATTTGAATTAGTAAAGTGCATATTAAATTAGAAATATCTATTTGAAACCTAGGTTATGAGATGAGCCCTAAGACCAATAATGTGAATGATTTATTTTCAGTGCATGAAATTTGAGAATGCATACTGTGATAACTAGAATATTAAATAATGTGGTGATTGCTTATTCTATAAATAATAATGTGGTGATCGCTTCCTGTTATATGAACAAGAAACCAGACTGCGAGACAGATACAAGCCAAGTATTATGCATGAACCCTACGGGGAACTAGGAAAGAAATCATAGTACAGTAATATGGATATTCGATGTATGATGGGACTCGTTGTCTACAGACATGTTGGTTGGTTGTTCGGACTTGGACATGGGAAGTGAGCTGACCCTTGTGTACATGGTACCAAGGAAAGCAACTGTCCCTTTAGTATGGGAAGTGAGCTGGCCCTCATGTACGTGGTACCGAGGAGAGCAACTGTCCCTTTAGTGTAGGGGGGAGCTAGCCGCCCCTTGGGTTGGGACCCTGGAGTTAGGATTGGCCACCCTAAATCGACTCCTGTTAGGCCCACTAGGCAAACCAGGAAAGTCGGGCAAGGGTACGTAGATTGTTAAGGGGTGAGGCCCCTGTTCTGTTTTGTGTTGTACATTTAAGCGTACCCGCTAGCGGAAAGGACTGACCGCACGCCAGTGCGGACTAGCTACCCGTGTGTTTATCGCGCGTGCCATAGTTACCGCTACGTCGTGACCGTGACCCTGAGGTGGTAAACCGAGTGTAGGACTATCACGGGGTACTCCCTTGGCCAGGTGAGTACCACGTGTACATCCTGCATTGCAAGAAAACTGCAATCAAGATCGTTCCCTTAGGAAACAAGTGGATTAAGAAATGTTATGAAGCCTTACTAGAAATCGAATCAGAAACACATAGATGATCTAAACGAGAAATAATTAATAATACATAACTAGAAATTATATGATTAGTTAGCTGCTTGTTCCTTTATATTTAATTGTATGTAAATAACATATACACTACTCTACTCAGCATTAGCTAACCACAAATATATGAAACTTGTTCAGGACAGGGAGTTGAGCAACCAGCACCACCAGCTGTAGAGGATGTTAGGCCCAGTCGAGCCTAGCCATAGTTATACCTTCACTGGCTCCGTTTCAGAAACTTCGTTCTGTTGTTAGTGAGTGCTTTTAGCATGTAGTGTCGGTCTCTGTTATATCTTTAGATTATGATGGATGTCTATAATCGTACTTTTCCGCTTGTGGCATATATCACCTTAGGATTTCTGTTTTATTTTTTCATTACTGCCTATTATTTATTCTCTGCTTAGTTACACTACATGTATGGTTGTGGAATGATTGTGCATTTGATTACTTCTCGTTGGACGACTGAGTCATAGAATTAGTCAAGGCGAGCCATTCTCGGGTTCCACGAGGGGCCAGGTTCGGGTCGTAACATCACCTCTCTTCACAACACCACCAACATCTCCAAAGCTCTCCTTTTCTTACTAAACCCTCTCCATCTCTAGCACTCTAGAGGGGGCTCCAACCTTTATTGAAGATTTGTCGGAGAAGATGAGAGTTGGGCTTAAGTGAAGAAGAAGAAAGAGGATATTGGGCTGCTGCTCAAGAGATTCTCTTGAGGAGGGAAGGAAGCTCAGGGGGAGGAAAAGGAGAAGGCTTGGCTCCATCACCACCATCATCTTATTCAAACCAAAGACATGGTAGGGAGTTACCCTTCTTTGTTTCTCCTTTCTTGGATGATCTCTATCGTTTTAAGCTTTGTGAATTTGATCAAAAATGATTTTAGATTTGTTTGGAAGATTTGAGTTGACGTTTTGCTTCAAATTTTGAGTGGTTGATTGTGATGATTTGTGATTTTGGGTTTACATGATGGAGCTTGTGAGTTGAACCCATCTTCTTGTTAGTTGGTTAAACATGTCTTAATATGTTGAGAAAAGAAGGATTTCTAAGTGTGTTTAAAGTTTTGAATTGAGTTTTGAGAATATTTATATTGATTTTGGTGGGTTTCTTTAAAAAAGAAGTTCGTCTGTATTTAGAAATTCATGAAATAGAGCAACTTTAATCGATTAATTTTAATACCGATCAATCAAACTACACTGGATTTGATCGATCAGATCTAAGGTTGATTGATCAAACATCAAGTGTTAATCGATCAGCACCAATCACCTACTCTAATCATGTGTTTTGAGTGATTTAAGGGTATTTCTTAGTAGGATTTGGGTTCATTCAGTCTAAATTGGTTCAACATGAACTTGTAGGAATTCATTTCCATGTTATTAAGGAATGAATTACAACCCTACCACAGTCTAGTAAGAGTCAACATAGTTGTTGACTATTTTTGTGGAAGAGGTTAATGATTACAAAAGAGTATCAAGAGTCATTAAGGGAATTTGTAAGATTGATCACACTAACTTAGTGAACCAAAGGGTTCCCCATGCTCGAGTTGGATGCTTGAGAAAAGTTGGTACTTGGCAGCTACCTGTAGTTAACCAATACTCGGATGGTTCCTAGTTATAGTGATAAGCTTTAAGCCGGCCACTGTAGGAGGTACTTGAACCAGGTCTAGCTAGCACCGACTGGTGGATGACATTGGGGTACCTGAGAGTTGTAGCTAATGGTAGTTGGGCTAAAGCTCTCGACTAGCACCTGCAAGTGGCAAAAGGCACTGGGGTACCAAGAGGTAACAAGATGAGATCTCCAAGGTTAGACTTAGCAACACTTGGAGATTTCTGTTCCTACCAGGAGCATTGGTGTAGCCATGACATCTATCTTTTCTCTACACCCGAAGATCTGGAATGATTGTAGACCTATTATTGATTAATCTAAGTCGAGTTAGCTCCTCAAAATCTTGAGACACTAGCCTGGGTAGCTCTTAAGATGCCTTACTTTGTTGACTAATGTCAACAATGTTATAGAGAACAAGTACGCACCTCACTCTAGAATCATGAGTATAAGTAGTTGCTTCCCTAATCGAGAAGAAACATCTCATACCGATGTCAAAAGGAGGGTAATTCACATCACCTCCCATGTAGAGGGATGATTCTAACTAATTTAACCTAAGATGTGAGAGAAAGAACAATGATGGCTTGGTAATTAAAATGGACGTCTTTGTTAAATTCTAGGTCTAAGTTTTAGGTTTAGACTTGGGAGATACACCTAAACGCCATTCGATTCTTTTGTTTACACACTTGTTTTGCTCCTACTAGGTCAGCTGACTCATCCTTATTTGTAACCCAATTTCAAGGTAGGACGTCGTAGTGTTACACCATTTGGATGAGAAGGTTCGAGCGGGAGTTTTTAGAACAAGCAAAACAACAGCTTTAGCTCAGTGGCATTTGGAAGCAGTGATGGTAGAGCCACAATTATTAGAGTCACAAGTGGACCCTCCCACCAAGTTATCGTGGGGAGATAATCTTGGAGTTTATGACAGATTCCTATTAACTTCACAACGTCATCAATGCAGCAAGTTACACACCCAACAGTGAATGATGGTGAAGTTTCTAACTCTCGGTGTTGTTATTTAGTACTTTAGATGTGTTGTTGCTTATTTTGCAAATTCTTGTAAATAATGCAGTTAGGCACCACTAGAACTTGTAAATAACAGTTTAAAACTTGTTAATCGTGGCTCTTGTGGACTAACACTTCCGTAATAGAATTTAGCTTTCTATGGTTTTTATGCTTTTGTTGTCTAATATTTTGTTTTGAAAGACTTTTGTTGCCTAATATTGTTTTCTATGCCATGCTTTCGACACCGAATGTCAACTATTGAAGGAGTTTAGTTAATAACATTTTAATGGTATTAAGAGTAGGACTACTAACCAACCCTAAACATCCTGGTCACTGGGGCCTAATATAATCACATTTGTTAATCTAATTTCTGATTCCCCGGGATGTTACATGGCGTGACTTGGGCTCTTATGTCCAAGTAGATTCACTCTCAGTTTCGACCCATTGAAAATGGGCTTCCAAGGAACTGGGCCCAAGGGAATAAAAGAGCGGTGAAATGCATGTCATATGGTATGACTCTCCACCCCAGAAGGCAAAGTGGAGATACTGGCAATTAGAAGAGAGAGGTCCCTCCTTTGACCATCATAGACAAATCAACCAAAGAAAACAGTCATCAAGTTATCTAAAGAGAATCACAAAATACATCTTTTCAATTGCTCTCTCCATCCCTTAAATGGATTCATCTTAGGTGTATATTCCTTACAAAGACCGAGCCTGCCTCCATACATTTCTCCTTTTCCTTATTATATGTCTCATTTTTCCCACAATCATGGGCAATATGAAATTTGCCAAAGGGAAGGAGACGTAGGAGATCATGGCAAATTATGAATGGTTGCCCTTGTGTTATGAGGAGTGTGCTATGTTCGGACCTGTTACCAAGCTCAACTCGGAGAAGCTGGAATTGCAGAATACGGAAAAAGAATATCTTTGCAGTTATCCACTCAGATACTACTAACTACATGCTTTCTTTCACATTGAATGCCTCCACATTGTTAACCTCTCTCTCCAGCATGAACAAATAACCTAGGCCTACGAGGACCATGTGAAGTAGGAAAGTGAGGTGACAAGCAAGATGGAAGAGAGGGATCAATCATTAGAGAGCTAACTCCCGGAAGGACTTAGCAAGTAGAGTGCTCTCCGAAATATTTCAAATGCACAGGGCATGGATGAGAATGTATGAATGACCTCAACTCATTCTCTCACTCTCTCTTAATAGTCTATGATAGAGTTTACGCACAAAATAATGGCATCAACCAGAGATGCTGAAAGACCTGAATGTAGAAAGACCAATATCAATCCCTTTTGCCTGTGTCCCTTTTCACTACAGCTTTTACAAATTTCAATGATCGACATTCAAAAAATTCTCCAGGCTTTTTACAGACCAAAATCCACATCTCATTTAAAAAAATCACTTAGGACATTTACGCCTGCATATAACAAATTTAGAATTGCATTATAGATGCAATGATGTCTATTTTAAGGAAGCTTGTTCAAGTAAGTTGCAGAGTTTTAATTTAGCAAGTATGCATACTAAATCAGAAGAGATGCCTGAGAAGCAAGAGGAAAAGTCCGTCAAGGTGGATCTCCTAACCATGATGGAACATCCCAACAAAGGCAGATTCTTGCTAAGATAACGATGTTACAGTGGAAACTGGCACATATCCATATATAGTGAACTTCATACAACTTAGCCCGTAGATATATTAACAGTGATGACCATTCACAAAGGAATGCAATGCATATATAGTGCAGTAGTACATTGCTACTAGAAGCACACAGAAACCAACTCATGGCTTGCCTTATATCATATAAATACAACACCATCAGAATAAAGGACAGTCACTCTACACTATGTTTTTATTTTTTTTCCCAACCAGTTACACTCAGGCAATAATGAATGATAACATCCATTCAGAAAGATGTATAGATTACTCAAAAGCACGGCATAAGTTACATCATTATTCCTATGCACTAAAAAGAAAAAACTAAGAAAAATGGAAGAAGTACCTCTTTGTATCAAAGGCAGAATTAAAACAAGTGGGCATACTGGTATACAATACAGACACCCACATAGCCTTGTAGCCAAATTATTATGATTTAGGGTATGCCTTCAATTGACGTAGGATACTCCACATGAAGGTGGACACGAAGAAGAGCATCACCCCAGTTGCAATTGCATACTTGAGACCAAGATTGACCAGCAGATTCACTAGAAGTCCAGCAAGGACAACCCCAATGAAATTTGCAGAGATCGCCGTCGAGAAAGGCATATCCAGAACAGATGCCACAATTGCACCAGTCCAGGCACCAGTTCCAGGGAATGGCACTGCAACAAACAGCATCAAGCCGAGCCATTGGAACTCCCTCACTGGTCCGGCCTTCTCCCTCGCCCTCCGCAGCAAGGCCTCCAACAACTTGGCCACAGAGGAGGAGCCATGGTCCCTCTCAGAGAGGAAGGTCGCCAGCCTTCTCAAGTAAAGTAAGATGAATGGTACTGGAAGCATGTTGCTGGAAGATGCGAAGAAGAAACTCAATAACCACAATCAGAATAAGTTAATGATGCTATTGGGAATTAACAGAAAAAGTAAAAGAGAAAAAATTACTTTATGCGACAATCAAGAAGCTATTTCCTTGAGTACATCAACAAATTTGCTTTTTCAAGAGGCAAAATCCTATGCTATTTCAATGGACCTTGTTACATCATAAGGCAGACTTTAAGTACAGAGAAATCGCCTCAAAGGCGAGTTTAATAACATGATGAATATGATGTTCAAAATTTTAGAGCCAAACCAACCGATTTCCGTACTTCCCATCTGCAAATACTATGTTTAGAATTGTACGATTGATGGTAGTTGACTACCTGAGCTTGGGTATACATTTTTTGGAAAATGTCTTTTTTTTTAAACTATGGAAAGTACTATAATTACCCTTTTTCTGTAGGGGAGGGGTGGATGGATCTTTATGTAAACTCAAAAACCCCATCGTTTTTTGTTTGAGTAAAAGGGAAATTTACTCAATAATTTAATAGCAATACAACCAGAAAATAATGAGGGGGCATGCCCTTCGCTACAACCACACAGACATGTGAAGCCTTATACTTTCAGTACATCACACACAATTTTATCACACAACTCCTCTACCATGCAAGCTCCTCTGGAATGGATTCTTTTGTTTCACTCTTTCCATAAATGCCATACCATTGTGCAAATGACTCGACGACAAAGAAGCCTGACCCGTGTATGCAGCCTGGCAAGTTCAAGTGCCTGATGGATTTACTGGGCCATGCAACCCTCAAGGTGCAGCCTAGGTAGGACTTCAGCCATAACCATCGTGCTGATCTCGCATCCAAAGAAAAGATGGTTGGTATTCTCCTCCTCCGATCTGCACAACCTGCATGTGGCCTCATCAAGGAGTCCTCACAAACATAGCCTGCACTTGGTTTGTAGCCTTCGACAATAAGCCAATAGGGCACAAGCCGACCAATTTGGTACACACTTCTTGGCCCATATGAGCTTGGACTCCTCACGTGGTAACGCCGTATGTTGGACATCATCCCACAGTTGATGGTCCAGCCATCTCCATGTCTCCCTCCCATGGTCATCTTTGCAGACAAAAACCCATCTTTCTGAGAAGCGAGAAGCAACAGTGTAACATGTTTGCTTTTGTGCTTCAGTTTGGATAAACTCATCTCAAACTTATAGACTAGTTAGAGTTTGATGTGCCTTCCTGTGATCTGATGTACCTTCCTAGGTAGCATTATTTTTATTATCGGAATTGCTTGTATTTACACTTTTTTCTTTATGAAAATGTAGATTAACCCCCCTTATTCCCACGCTTGTTTACACGCCTCCGAAAACAAATCATCACTGATGCTAGTTTTTATAATGCAACAGTGATTTTTAATGTACAACTAAAACGCACTGGTGATATATAATATGAGTACAGGTGGTATTAAATTTTTCAGGGAGTGTTGAATGAGTGGGGCTTAATATCGTGGCTTTTTTTCCCACCAGGGTTTGGCCAAACTATGAGGATTCCTAACTTTTGCAAGAGAGACTCAGATTCAAATCTCTATCATTGCATTACCTAGAGGGTCAGCGTAAGAGAGATGGTCAAGTCCTCCTCAGTTTATCCAAATGGGATCCTGGTCATCAGAAAGGAAGTGGCTTTTTCACAAAAAGAAAAAAGAAAAAAGAAAAAAAAAGAGAGCAGTGAACAATACCGTTAACATATAATTATATTCCCCAATTGCAGCATTTAGGAACTACTACTTCCGCAATTAACAGAAGATGAGGATACCCGACGACGGAGAGCGCCGTGAGGAGCAGTGGATTAAGCTGCATCCAGTAGCCGACTGGGATCGCGCCGCGGAGCTCGAGCACGGGAAGCGAGGCGAGCGCGAAGACGATCGCCACATCCGGCCAACCCGTGCCCCTCAGCGCCTCCGCGATCCGGAGGCCGATCCTCGAGGCCCTGATGGAATCCACGGCGACCGCGCCCGTCGAGGCGGCCGCGCCGCTACACGCGAGCAGCAACAGAGGCGCGAGCGCGGGCAGAGAGAGCACGAGGGCCCTCCCGATCGAGGGGAGCGGCGGAGGAGTAGGAGAAGTGGGGAGGCGAGACGAGCGGGGAGAGGGGACTGCCCGCCATGTGTTCGAGGAAAGTCCCGAGAGAGGGAGGGGAGATGGGAAGTGGGAGAAGAGGGGAGTGGTTGGTGGGTGTTGTCTCGGTGGTGGTAAAGAAGAAGATAGAAGAGATTTTGATGATGAGGAGGTGGAGAGAATGCGGATGGTTGGGAGGTTCCTATGCTTGTTGGCTGCGGGGATTTTCGGCGCAATGGGTGGGGAAAGGAGTATGGAGGGTGCCATTCTTTGGAGAGGACTGGTGGAGTAGGCAAATGATGATGGCTAACAGTGAAGTTGAAGAACTACGAGGAATAAGAATGAGGATGATGGGATTGGAATTGGATCAGGCAAGGGTTAAGGGCAGGTGTACGGACATGTAAGTAAATTATGCTCAAAATTCACCCCCATATGCACTTATTTTAAAGGTATTTTTTTATGTGAGTATCCTTTAAAATTTTGGATGTAACGTGTGTACCATTATATTTCTTAGAGTGAAAATATTTCATGCATTCGAATTATTCGAGTGCTTTACATTCTTTCTTACTAGGCGTTGGATCAAAGAATGGAGCCTAACGATTGTGGTGCAAGGAGTATTGATCGGAGTAGGAGTTAGAGCATATCAACTGGTGGCTTTTTTTTTTTACTAGGGTAAGATTATAGTGGTTTGTTTCTCATGTATATGTGAACATCCTTGTGTAGGAGTAGCATGCAACTTAGGTGAGAATTGTTGCTATTACATATTCAACCGTATTTTAGTTAATTGAGAGATCTTGAAGGGTAAGATAACGATGAAGATGAGATTTTCTACTTCCTAAAAATGATACAATTACGTTCGGGTTAAGATGTTGTGAAAAAAATGATAATAATTGTATTTGACAAGGACTTTTTATTTCTTCTAATGATAACGTTAGATGTATGGTTGTGTAATGCAATGGAGGTGCTTAGTTGCTGTCAGCAATTATAATATGATGTTGCACATGATTACTATAGCATTTCCCACAACCATGTGTCACATTGTCTACGATGTATATGCATATGATGGCCAATTAAATCTCTCCAAATCCTTAGAATTTTGCTTTACACACACTCCACACCATCAAGTTAAATACAACTTCTTTGTTATTGGCATGTGATCCATGGTTTTTGTGTCATAAGTTTGGACCACCATTGATGGGCATCATCCTATACAAATTATTCATTCTCGTCTGGCCCACCATATTGCACTTTAGAATACATAATTTGACTCAACTTTTATTTAATAATGTGGCAACAAAATGGTGTTTATAGGTAAATGGGAAGCATGCTCGTTAGATTATTATGGGAAGTTCAAATTAGCTTGAAACTCGCAAACTAGCCCAAAGCTCTTTCATATTCAAACAATACTAATAAAGCACTATCTTTGAACCTCTTCTCCTCTCATTAGTGTATTTAGTGGCCTCAACGATATTGGCAAGCAAATGGCGTAGGCACGTAGCAAGAGTAACATAAGCAATTGCATAATGGTTTGTGCTGAGAAAAATCCTTAAACTTCAACACACGTTTATGCTTGAAAGCACCTGGATAAAGGCTAAATGCCTAATAATAAGACCCTTCTTGAGTACTTATCGAGGAGAAATTATGGTACAATTAGTATTAATTTTATCATAACTAGAATAGTCTATTAATCAAGCCATAGGATTTGAAGCAGTAATTATCCATTCAGTAATCATCAAAGTCTTTAATCAAGTCAGGTATATGCTCAAACAAAGTCTAACTTGACACAGAAACAAGAAATCAAGTTGAACAAACCATCTAGATGGTGCCTGATTTCTAAAATTTCAAATTTTCCAACTTTACATGCAATGTGATTCTTAAAGAAGTCAATACCCTTCCTCATGATCATACTGCATCCTTAACAAATTAAATGATCCTTTTGCAACATTATATAAGGAATCAACCCCAAATGTCGATACCAATCAGAAGCATGTCCTATGAATAATTTGAGTTCATCCATGGTCTAGCACGTGATATCAAAAACATAGAATAAGTTTTGGTGAGTGATGGAGAGAGCCAAAACAGAGGAAGAAGTCACGTTTTTTGTTTGGCTGTAAACAGTGGAAGAAGCATTTCTCATGAAAAGATAGAATAGAAATTTCCCGAAATTTCACTCTCAATCTTGGGAATGGGATGCACCAAACATCGTATTATGGGTCTAATCCCACGTACCAGACAGCTACCCCTTTTCATGGGCTAAGGGGGTTTGGATATTGATTTGATGTAACAAAACTGGCATAACATCTAGCAACATTGGATCTGCGAGGAGGGAAATCAATTACAGAGTTTAGAGTCTCCTCCTCCAGGGCATTTTTGCCAAGTAATGATAAGAGTTTAAGCAAAAGGAATGGACTAAAAATTAGGGCATTGGTTAGAGCTAAAAATGACCAATTTCTGTTAAACATAATTGACTCCTTCGATGGATCGTAATGCGAGGGTATTGCTGTAAAGGCTATCAACTTTGACGTGGTTTTCATTGTAAATACGATGAAAAAGTATTTTGCAACGTCAAGCGCCTCTATTTACTTCGTACTTCGATAATTCCACCCTGCTCATGAGACCAAGAAACTTCCAAAACTGCCAGCATTTTGCCATGGAGTAGTTTAATTACATAGCTTTTTGGTATGCTCTAATTTCAATTAGAAATGATTCCCTTAAAAAGCAAGTACAAATTTTCGATGAGGTATGCATTTTTATACAAAACGCTACATAAGTTCTATCTTATGTGAGGTTTCTTGACCATTGGTATCAATCCTAGCCAATAGGATTAAAAGCCTGCACAAGTAACCAGACCATTCCTTCAAAAAACCAAAAGTAATGTACAACCATCACCACCACACATCAGTGGGACGATCAACGGTCCCCTTTCACCATCCTTGTTTTCTCCAGAATATACTTCCCCTCTTTGTATTTTTGGCTTTCTTCGTGAGCCTTCTCCTGCATCGCAGCAAAATTGAAGGAACAAGATATCAGGTTCAGAGGCCCAGAATGCATAAAAGCATTAAATGCACATGCACAGAAGGCAAGACAAGGAATTACAACGACAGATACAAAGTGTCAATATTTAAGCAATTTTAAGTATCTCCATTTCTAGCCTGGAGGAAGAAGAAGAAACACGACACACAGAAGACACCCTTGCTTAAAGGAATCCAAACAGATGGTTGTCCAGAACATGCCTGATGAAGGACTCTCACTCAAGGAATGCTCCAGAGAATACTTCTCACTAGATTACCTACCCTGGAGGCCTCACCCATAGAAGGGGGTTCCACTCATGGGACACCTCCCAAGCCAGGTGCCACTCCACAGGAGAGAAGCGTTGCTCTCACAACTTTGAATTTGCCTTTCAACATAACTATTGCCTTCTTGTTGCATAAATCACCTGAGACTCCAGACAACTCTAAATTTTGGCCAACTGCATTGAAGAATTTCCAAAACTGACCTCAATTGTTCAAAAAATTATTTTTTGTATGGCATGTCTACTCCAATCTTCACGAGTGTCCACTTTGTCTCCCACACTAGTTTTGCATTTCCATTGCACAAAGTTGAGAACTTTGAGCTTCAAGAACCTCTCTCAAGGGTTCAAGTTTTCTGCATCTCCTTCACTTGTCCCATCCATTAGCATAATTTCATCTAAAAAAAGTAGGCATTATGGTACCTCATCTTCAATGTGATTTTCATTGGATGAGCTATAACGAGAATATAGGAATGTGAGCTTAAAGCAAAATCTTACCAAAGGCCTATACTCATGTCCATGTATCTTGCATTCACATGTTAGTCTTAACATAAGCTGCATCTCCAACATGCATATCTTTTGTAAAACAGATAAACAGAATCAATACTCCTTTCATCACCAAGTATCTCCATAAAAGAATCCATAGAGATAGTTCCACATGCCTTCCTCAAATCAATGAAAACCAATATCGATGTCCATCTAAACTTTAATGATTTCTAATTTTATCATGTGCATCTACCGGTGCATGCTTCTTATAGACATATCAAGCATGAAATGACAAGCCCATTGAAATGGAGCCCATACACCCGTCCAAGGTGCAGCAATGGAAAAGCCAAAAGAAAACAACAATTACAATTTTCACACAAAGTAGAGAGAGCTTTAACTCTTCGACTTGCACTAAACTACCAGCTTGAAGGGGTCCGACCTTTGCAAAAAAGGGTAGTCTCTTCTCACTTGCGTGGCTCACCCATTTTTGGTCTACATTTTATTCTCATTTGCATTCATGACAACACATGCACAAAGGCTAGGATGGTGGGAAAAGTTGATGACATCTTGTATTGATCTTTTCCCATTCCCTATACCTTACTGCACTCCTACTACTGCTTTCTCCCATTCTGGCCCACAGGGGCACCTCCCAACACTAATGGCAGGTCAAAGGGAGGCTAAAATGATTGGTGCTAGAAAATTAGGAAATAGTATTTTAGGATTAGTTAAATTAGGCAAAGTTGTTTTGTTTTATCTCTATCTACTTTGATTAGGATTTGACTTGATTTTGTTTCCAAATTAGTTAGTAGGATTATGATTGTTATTATAATCCCCTCTATATAAGGAGGGGTTAGGAATTTTTCTTTTTAATCAATCTCATTCAATAAAATCCATTTCCAAATTTTCCAACATGATATATAAGCGCGAACAGTCCCATGGAATTCCAGGACTGCCAAACCTTTCTCCTGCGCACAGTCACCTCTGCATGCTCTCCTTTACGCACTTGCCATCGTTGCGCTTCTTTGTGCCTGTAGTGCATACGCATGCAAGTCTACCTTCCTCCACGCACTCTGCGCAAGACCTCTATTGTGCCACTTACTACTATGTACAGTGATTGCTTGCCCACTGCACCTCTGCGTGTGGGTTCTCCAAGCTGTGTGCAAGTTACACACGTTGTTGCCTTGTCCCCACACACACCTACATGCGATCTACATTGGCACCATACACACCCACATGCAATCTGCATCAGCCCTGCACGCATCTACGTGCACCCTGCTATGCACTTGCACGCGTGCACACACACATCAGTGTGCTACTCCACACACCTTTGCATATGATATCTTCCCATGTACGTGACCCTCCTGCATCTTTGTGTCCTTTCATGCAGGGTTGTGTGATCAACTTTGCGGATCACAATGTCAACTTCGGGATCGTCTTTCACTATTGTTGAGGCCAAGACTTTCTATAGTAGTTCAGGGCACCTCGATCAAACTTAACAATACCCAAAACCACATCCTTTGGTCCAAGGCCTTGAAAATCTTTATTGGAGGCCAGAAGAAGCTTTATATTCTAACCAAAGAAGAACCTGACTCCAAAGACAAAGACTACAACAAGTGGAAGCAGGATAATTGCATGGTCAAGAACTAGCTTATGAAAAGCATAAAGCCGAAGACCGCGGCTAATATGTTGTACAAGAACACGAAGGACATTGGGGATAACTTGGCCAAGAAATACTCCTAGAAGTCCAACAACTCCAGGTTGGTGGATGTCTACTGTAGGATATGGTCCACTAATCAGGGGGGCTTATCCTTAGTTGACTATTACATAACTATGGAGGCACTCTATGAGGAACTCTCAATCTTCTAGCCCTCCTGCTATGAAGCTCAAACTTCTCAGAGGGCTAAGTGGCAGACTCATAGATTCCTTAATGGATTGAACCCTCACTACCGGTCTGCCAAGGACCAATTTCTGTCCTCTGACGCAATACCAAACCTAGAGACAGTTTACAACCACCTTCAAAAGATCAATGAAGATGTCTCTTCGGTGATTGTTCCTACCACCATTTCTAAGAACTTCTCCCTTGTTGCCTTTGGAGGGCAAGGTGGTTGCTCAGTTGATCACGGTGGTGGATACAGTGTATGAGGCCAAAGTTACCATCATATCCATTGCAACCCTTGACAGATATTGGGACAAGTTCGCAAGCCCCCTTGGGTCAATCAAACAACTACAAAGGTGACTGCAACTATGATTGGGGTAACTAGTCTCCTCTCAAGTTTACTTCCACAGAACTAGAGTGCCTGCAGTCTCTCTTAAGGAGTGAAACGTCCTCCTCTACTACTATCATGGTTGTAGCACCTACTACTTCTCTAGACCAAGGTGCTAGTGCTTCTGATCCAGCATCTAGCTTCTTGGTAGAAGATGATGAATGGTGGGACTTTAAGCATTGCTCTTCCACATCTACTACTATGTGCTTGAGAACATTTCCCAATGCGTGGCCACTACTACTACGACTATTGTGTCATGCTACTATTATACTACAATGTCTAATACTCTTACAGGGACTACTATTGCTACAGTCTACACTACTTCTTGCTTCTCCAAATTCTACATTAGGGGGGATTCTCATTTTTGCTGTACCTCCCGCAAGTTGGGCACTGTATGCTCAAACTTGGAGTGTTAAGGAATTAGGAAAGAGTATTTTATGAGTATTTAAATTAGGCAAAGTTGTTTTATTTTATCTCTTTCTATTTTGACTCAAATTTGATTTGATTGAGTTTGTTTCCAAATTAGTTAGTAGGATTAAGATTGTTGTTGGAATCCCCTCTCTATATAAAGAGGGGTTAGATATTTCTCATTTCAATCAATCTCATTCACTAAAATCTATTTCCAAATTCTCCGCCAATCTAACCAAAGGCCTTTAGTAGACCCAACTCTTAGGCCACATGTTTTCACATCTAGATGTAAAGACAATGAGAAGCGCAATATAAACAATTGTTAAAACATCTAAAAAATGTCAATTCACAAAGAACCATAATACTACAACCTAATTTCCAAGTACAAGCACCTTGTACTACTAATATTCAGTTTTATTTGCAAATCCCTTCATACAATACATATTATGTGATTCTTTTGAAAAATTACTCTAGAGCAGAGATGAGGGACCGAGAGTGAGAGAGACACAGAGAGAAGGAAAGGGACCATGAGGAGGAGAGAGGTCATGCGAAGGAGGGGGATGAGGAGAGGCTGGGGGTTCGCCGTGAGGTGGATGGGTGGACCGTGGTCGTGCGGAGGAGGCGACAGGGGGTGCCCTAGGGCGACGTCGGAGGGGGCTCCCCTGGGGAGCGCGGACAAGGAGGCAGAGCGCGGGGAGAAGCGGATGCTGCAAATGTCTTGGCCTCGGGCAGTGGGCTCGAGATTGCCACGAGCCATGGATGTACTGGAGGTGCGATGGCTATGGCCACCGAAGCATGGTCTATGACCGTGGGAAAGGTGGCAAAGGTAGAGCTTCACCACCTTTCCCACTGGCGGGTCCAGTGACGCAGGCTGAAGTTGACGCACCGTGGTCTAGGGTGGTGGTCGAACTACGAACAACTGTTGAGGAGGGCCTAGTGGGGGAGGTTGTGGAGTGGCGGGCGTGGCCTGAATAGGTCGTCACTGCGCTGAGCTGCCATCTAGAGGGGAGGAAGATGGAGATGATCCCCTTTGCCAATGGCAAGTTCTTGGTGCTCTGCCTCCCTTCGTCGAAGAGGGACCAACTAGGCTTCGAGGAGCTCTGATTGGAGGCGGGGAGCCTGAGGTGGCGGAGACCTTGTCTCCATGATGGCGCATCATAGGAACGTCCACTGGAGAGGCTGAGGCTCAAGGTGGTGATCACTAGGATCCCTTGGTGGCTGAAGGTGGTGGAGGCGGTGGTGGCACCATTTGCTTGTCTCAAGGAGTGCAAGGGTGAGGGACTCTTCGGAAAACCAATCGTGACAGTTGTAGAATCAAAGGTGGGAGTTCCGCTCATGGAGAAGGTCCTCCGTCATGGGGGCTCGTCATGGGTGGTGTCGTGCTTGACCACGAGGACCCCCGCGGCAGCGGTGGTAGGGGGCAGCTTTGCCGTAAGGCGTAGGGGGTTGAACAGAGCTTTGACGGTGCGTAGTGAGGTCGTAGCAATGCTACAAGGGCCGAGTAGGTCTTGGTGCCCCAAACGGAAGGTGAAGCGTCCAAGTGCTGACGTGGAGCCGTTGCCCGTGGTGTCCGCAGTGATTGCAGACGGAGGCACCTTGAACGTGGACACATGCGTGATGGCTGCAGCGGGGAAACAGCAAGGGGAAGCAGAACGAACAGGGGAAACTTCAAAGTTATTAATGCGTGCTAAGGACGTGGAGGACTGCGCAATTTTAAAGGGGTCGAGTGGGCTGGACACTCAACTCTGGTCGGGCGAGGATCCGGTTACAATTGGGATGGGCACTTCTTGCTTTGGAACGGGCATGGTCTTGTTGGACACTGAGTTCACCACCGCGGATATGCCTGCCGAACCATCATCAAGAGGCCCTCGCACGTCTCTGCGAGCGGGAGAAGAAGGCGTTGCACGCGCTAGGGGACCCTTGGAGGAGCTTCTCTCAACGTGCAGAGGGGGTCCCAAGAAGAACACCCTCTTCTCCGATGCGATCCAGGAGAGGTGGTGGGGGTCTCGCAGCATCAAGTGGAGGCTATGGAGGAGGTTGTTCGTTCATGATCACCACGGCAGGAGGCTTCCTCTAGGGGGGCAACGTCGCCGACTCGCACGTCGGACTGGGGCGATGACACACGGGATGGGATTAGCCTGACAGGATGGCGTCCACATATTGTGCGAAGGGGCCGCGATAGTGGACTCAGATACAATAAAAGATGGATGTTCCAAAGGGCCACTTGTGGTGGAGCCTGGATCCGGGTGGTGGTGGATGGCTGTGGGGGCCCATCCCAACAGCCAACGTCAGGGGGCACTGGACATGTCTAATGAGGAGGTGCGTCGGATGGCGAAGGCGGTGGGCTTTTGTCCGACAGCGAGAGAGATATCCACATGTTCCTAATGATTGGGGTTCTTTCGTGGAACGTCAGGGGTCTTAATGATCCGTTAAGGATGTTGGCGCTAGGGGGATATATCCGACAATGGAGGGCAGATGTTGTGCTACTTCAGGAGACGAAGCTGACTACTTGTGATAGGAGGATGTGGAGAGAAATTGGGGGTTCGCAAATGGAGGGATTTCGGGCCCTCGATACGATTGGCCGCGCGGGTGGGCAGCTACTTGGGTGACGCTAGGAAGCCTTCACACTGGAGGATTGCTTAAGAGGAAACCATGTCATATCCGCCAAGCTGGTAAGAAGAGGAGATAGAGCCAGGATGGTTGTTACAGGTGTGTGGCCCGGTTGATGCTCATGTGAGGGGCATGATGTGGAAGGAGCTTGCGATGGTGGCGATGGATTGCCATGGGGCTCCATGGCTGCTTGCGAGAGACTTCAACACCACACGACAGATTGATGATAGACCTGACGAGCGGGGGAGACAGGATCTTGGGTCTGAACATTTTGCGAAGTTTGTGGCTCTGCATGGGCCACTCGACCTGGTACTGACATCCTATGTGTACACATGGAGGACCATCAGCAACTAGAAGTTCAGGATTGACATATTCTTGTCCAATGTTGAGATGGAGGCATTCCCGTTGGCAAATGTTTTACCTCTGGAGTGGCCTTTCTCGAACCATATGCCTCCCATGTGGAGATCAAATGAAGGAATCTTCTTTGGCACCTATTTCAAGTTTAACAAATCTTTCTTGATGGAGGCGGGCTTTAAGAGCCTAGTGGAGAAGTGGAGATCCTTGGAGGCTGAGGGGTCAACTGCGATTCGACTGTCGAAGAAGTTGGTCGGTCCACAGGATCACCTGAGGGTTTTTAGGAGGGAGCTCTAGGAGTCCAGGCATGAGAAGAAGACTAAGGCTCTCGCTGAGATCACTAGGCTTGATAGATGGAGGAATTTGGATTGCTAACAGTAGAAGCTAGAGAGCACATGATGAGACTGTTGCGTGTGGTGTAGGAGGACAAGAAGGCAAAGGTGGAGTGGAAAACGAGGTCGAGGCAGAAGTGGTTGAGGGAGGGTGACTCCAGCACCAAATTTTTCCATCAGGTGGCATTGGCTAGAAGGACAAGGAACTGGATTGAGAAGTTGCTGGTGGATGGGACGACCTACTCAAGCATAGAGGAGGTGGGAAGGGCAGCAACAGATTTCTTCAGTGAGTTCACAAGGAGGTGTAGGAGGGGGATTTGGAGATGGAAGGGGGAGGATATACAGAGCATCTCTGTGGATCAAGTGTTGGTCCTCATGGCTAGCTTTACGGAGGATGAGGTGAGGGAAGCACTGCAGGGTTTCAATGTAGATGGGTACCTAGGTCCGGATGGTTTCCCGGTTGTCTTTTTCAGGGAGTTCTAAACTTTGGTCAAGGAAGAGGTGATGCAAGTGATAGAGGAGTTTGTAGCAAGGAACAGGGGCTTTGACAGGCTTAATAAGTTCTATCTTTTCCTTTTGCCTAAGAAAGAAAGCACGGAGGCCATTGAGGATTTCAGGCCAATTGCTTTGTCTAAAGCTATATATCTTATTGTTGCAAAGGTCCTGGCTAACAGGCTCCATGGGCTTCTTGCTGGCTTGATATCGCCCGTGCAGATGACCTTCGTTCCAGGGAGAAGCATCTTGGATATGGAAGGTTTGGTCGCTTGGAGGACGGAGAAGAAAACAACTTTTCTTTGGAAGGTTGATTTTAGTAAGGCTTATGATTCGATCCAGTGGGATTTTTTGTAGGCCACCCTGGTGAAGGGGGACTTCCCTCAGGCTTGGATAGATTGGATGAAGAGGTGTGTTACGAAGACGTCCTTATCTATGTTGATTAATGGGAACCCTACGGGCGGTTGGGTGCAACCTAGGAGGGGAGTCAGGTAGGGTTGCCCTCTCACCCTGATGTTGTTTGTCCTAGCGGTGGATGCCCTTGCAAGGGTGACTCACAGATCTTGTGCAAGAGCCTGATTAAAGATTTTGCGGTCGGTATTGACATGGAGGTTCTGGTGCTGCAGTATGTGGATGATACGTTGTTCTAGTTAAAGGGTTCGTTCTGAAGGCTAAGAGGATGCACATCCTTCTAGAGCTTTTTGGTGAGGCCCGAGGCTGCAGATCAACTACTGGAAGTCGAGCTTTGTTCTGATGAATATGTCAGTTGGGGAAGTGGAGGCATCTAGAGATGTTCTCGGGACAGGAGTGGGAGCACTGCTATTATCATATTTGGGGTTGCCTTTGTATGACGGTCATCTCAAGTTGCAAGACTGGATACCCCTGTTGGAGAGGATAGAGAAGAGGTTACCGGGTTGGTCCTTCAGGTTGCTTTTTTTTTTGGGGGGAGGGTTGACCCTGGTAAAGGCCATGTTGCGGTCCTTACAGTATACTTCTTCTTCGTCTTCAAGGTACCGTGTTAGGTGGAGAACAAGCTTACAAGGTTGATGCGTGATTTTTTCTAGTCTTATTGTGGAGACGGCAGGGAAGGGAACGAGGCTGGTGGCCTGGGAGGAGGTTTGTCGACCCATACACGAAGGGGGACTAGGGTTCAAAGATGTGGAGAGGGTTAACTTGAGCCTTCTCACGAAGTGGATTACTAGGCTAGTGGGGTGGGTGCAGGGGCTTTTCGAAGATGTTTTGCAATGGTGCTATGTTTCCTTCCTATCTCAAGGGCCTTTGGATTCCCCACCTCCTGGTGCTTCGCATTTCCTAAGAGCATTGGCGACGATGCCCCCGAAGTTGTGCACCTTTTCGCCACTTGTGGTAGAGGGGGACTATTTTCGATTCTGGTAGGATGATTAGCAGAGTGTTGGTAATGGCTTCTGTGATAGGTACCTTCGCCTCTTTGTAAGGGCTGTGGATCGGGAGGCAACGGCGGGGAGCTGCTGGGATAGAACCTAGCGTTCGACCTTTCGAGGGGGGGCCTCTCGGACCAAAGGTGTGCAGAGTTCCAGCAGTTGCTATGCGAATTGGAGGGTTGGGCACCGAAGGGTGGGAGAGATGCCTACTATTGGGACAAAGGGGAGTTCGCCATGGCGAAGGCTTTCTGTAGGCTTGGTGCCACATCGTAGACTTTGGATGTTGACCTGTTGAATGATTGTAGGCTACTTTGGTCAGCAGATTGCCTGTTAAAGGTCAAAATCTTTACTTGGCTTGTAAGAAGAGGAAGAATCATAGCAAAGGCGTGGAGGGCGAGGTGGGTTCAAACGGATGATATTAGCTTCCCTTTTTGTGAAAGGGCAGATGAGGATGTTTAGCACCTCTTTTTCTAGTGTCCCTTCGTTGCACAAGTTTGGCAGAAGATGGGGATTGATTGGATTGCTCCTGATGACATGGATGGTTTATGGTCTTCGTTCCAGAGGGGAAACCCTCTTGGTGGAGACAACACTTTCAGATCCAAGAAAGAGAGAACCAGGGTTTTGGTGATGTTGTGGGGTGTGTGGCTGAGAAGAAATGGTGTGGTGTTCGGAGGCTAGAGGCCCTATGTCGAGAATATTGTTTGCTCCATTTCTTCCCAAGTAGTGTTTTGGGTGTCCACCTTGTAAATTTGAGATGTAACCTCTCTTTGAAGGAATGAATTCGGGAGGTTATCACTCGGATAAGCACCCTTTTGCTTTTCTAAAAAATAAGTACTCTAGAGCAATATCATAGAAAATGTTAATCGACATGACTTACATATCTCCAGCCAAGAATCTGTTGGCAGCAACTACAATACACATCATTGACAGTGTGTAACCCTGTCAGGAGCACCCTATCTTCCGTAGGGCCAAGAAAAATGTTTACCCTGCAATTGAAAATAGAATATCATGTATAATACAAGACATGTGCATCCATTCGATGAAAAGGTGTCTCAGAGACAATATCACAGAAATATTTGAATAGAACGTATCATTTCCTCTGGCAAAGTTGAAAAGATCATCCATCAAGTATGGAATACCTGAAACCTAACAGACTGATAGCATGAACAGGTAAAACTAGTTAACAATGAAAAGCTACTTTTTTATTGAGTAGTTTACATAAAAGTCCCTAATCTTACTATGTCTTCAATGCCGTCCCTGATGTATTAACATCAACAATGACATCCCAAATTTCCCTAATTTTACCAATGTAATCCCTCTATTGGGTTTTCAACAGTCTCTATTACATTGATGATATGCCACAAACTTTTGAGAATTTCTCAATGGAAATGTCCTCTGGTGTTCTCCTAACATAACCCCATCCCCTCACATAATCCTCATAGGACTCCATCCCCTTCTCTACAACCACCTTCCTCTCCCCTCTGCCAAACCCCACTAGTACATTACAAAAAGCAAGCCTCACCCTCATGAGTCAAGGCACATATGTCAGAATTCAAAGCCTTATCCTTGGTTTGATGTCCTTTTCCAAGGGCGTTTCCCTAACCAATATCCCCTCATAAAAAGTAGCCTGACATATCACATAATTCAGGGACTATTCCTAGAATATTACTCATTATCCTCAAGAAACTATTTGTCAGGAAATATTTGCCAAGGCACATCCTTGACATTTATAAGGTGATATTCCTTGGTTATTGTCATATGCTAGGAATAATCCTTGATATATATTGTCAAGGGCATTCCTTAACACCTCCTTAGCTTATACTCTTTTCTCCTGTTAGTGGTCTGAGCTCGTTCCCTCTGCCAACCATCCCTGATCTCATATAACTTGTGAAAGGGGGATATACATTGGTAAAATTATGAACATTGGCATAACATTGATGATGTTCAAACATCAGACAAAACATTAGTGATATTAAGGACTTTCATGAAAATTGCTCTTTAATTTAGAAAAAGCAAAGGGTGATCATCCAAAATCATTTCAAAAAAACAAGATATTATGAACATAAGATCTTCCACCTATTAAAACAGTAGCATTTCTTTAAACCCAATTTCATCAACCTAAAGTCAAAGTTGTCGTCTCTAGGTTCTAGATTGAAAGCAACTGGACCAAGAGACCGTCTCTCACAAGCAAAGCTGTTCCAAGACTGAGCTTCTTCCGAGGAGTAAATCCATCCAATGTCTGCCCTCAACAAAACCTCATTAGCAAATGCAAAGGGAAAAAGGAGACTGTTAGAGTAAGTGTCCTTCATCATGTTATTTTCTTTTGCAGTTTCCTCATGTGAGGACTTAGTAGGTCATCTTTCCCCGACCATCTATTTAAGGAGATTAAGCTTATTGACAATCAATCATCCCATTCTTCTCTCCAACATGGTATTAGAGCAAGCTGTGCTCTCAGTAGCACCTTCGTGCATGATTGTCAACTATTTGCCTCAAATCTATCATCTGTTTTCTAAGTGTGCGTGTCTTTTTGCATCAACTACTTTTTTTGCACCTTAATATGCTTGATGCCACAGACCATATTTCTTTTGGCTCCCTAGGATGCACGCATCATGACTTTCTAGTCCCTCTTTGTGGAAACCATAAATCACAGAATTCTATGCATTTTTAGGAATGTTAATCTAATGCACAATCCGTTGTTGCCTTGATTGTTAGCAGCTAATTAGTAGTCTTCTTGTGCCTTCAACGTAGTTGCATCCAAGTGTTCCGAGGTGTAGGTGAAGCCTCTTCTACTACTACTGTGGTTAGACGTACCTGAATCAGGAAGGAATTGGGATTCAATTAGTATTGTATTTTTTTAAATGTTAATTTGGAATTCAATGATATTTAATTGATATGAGAACATTGACGAAACAAAGATAAAACAAGAAGACAGGCCTTAACATGTAAAACATGTATACTTTGTGAGAATATCGGAAGCAAACAAATAAAAATGGATATTACAGAAAACAACAAAAACAGGTATTACATAAATCTTCATATAAAAATCAACAGATTAAACAGTTGAATAACCAATTGAACACATAACTGATTAATCAGCCTGCCTGCTCAGAGTGGCCAAGTATTTGACTAGTATTTTTTTCGTACGCAGTTCAGTAAGGTAGCCAAGTATGACTACTCAACCTATTCAAGACAACATTACAAGCATGCTATTAACAACTTTAATACCAAGGAAATAGTAGAGTTGACCCAAATCCTTTGTAACAAATCTCTATTAGAGAAAGGTTTTCTTCAAAGAAATACTAGATGATATGAACATCATAAAACATCATCATGCCAACACTTGAAATGGACATTTAACAAAAGGCAAATGATCTGATGTTGATATCCTAAAGCCAAAATGCGAGACCACTTTGGATAATGAACCAAACAAATCAGGTTCTTCAATTTGCAAGCCCATTTACACTCCCCTTAAACTTCACACCCTTTTTTTTGGAAAGGTAAAAGGATAATCACCCAAGCTAGTGATTCTCCATCTTCATTCCAACTCAAATCAAGTTACATCATTCAAAAGGGCATACCCTTCTATTACAAAGAGCTCCACATCTCCCTCAAAGTTCAGGCTACAAGCAATATGTTTTCCGCAAAAACATTCTCTCCTCTAAAAATAAACCCGCTTCTTTGTAGCCATAAAGCCCATAATACCAAGGTTCGAAACATCAATTTCAATGTCATCTCGATATATTTTGAAGTGTGCATTCTGCCAGCATGCCAAGGACACGCCATGTTTACGTCTATGTTTTGACGTCGAATTTAGACAATTTTGATGCCCCAAAAATAGTCCATCTCAAAGGCACACCGATGCATGACGACAAAAATGGTAGAAGTAGTCAAAATGATTGAAATTTCAAAAAAAAATTATTTAAATGGATAAATATTTTTATTTAAGCCACAAACCCCGTCTTATACTTCCTATTTAAATGAATAACTATTTCTAAAATTAAGAACTACAAGAAGATAAATACTAATGCAAATTTAAACTTAGGATTTTATTTTTAGGAATTAAACAAAGGTTTCCTTAATTCTAAATTGTAACTAAACCTATATGTTCATAATGATAATAAATCTAGACTCTAGTGTGTAAATCTACTCTATAATTAGAGATAAATGTGGAATGGAATCAAATCACAAGAAAAGAATAGAGCAGCAGTTGTAGTTGTCTTTCCTTCTGTTGAGGAGAAGATAAAATTAGGATAGGGCATTAAGGTAGGTAGAGGGTAGGGGGAAGAGCAGCAGCAGCACGGGGCAGCGGGGTGCAGCCACATGGGCCAACAGCAGCAGTAGCAGCATCAATGGCCAGTAGCAGCGCAGGGCTGCAGGGCGCAGGCCAGCAGCAGCGGCGGCAGCAGCATGGGCCAGCAGTTGAAGTGCAACATAGCAACCAGCATACACTTGAAATGTTGACCATGCTGACCATGTCGGCAAAATGCTGTCAACATCGCCAGCATGTCGACAAAACACCTGCACTTCAACTTTGTTTTTACATTGAAATGGCCCACCAGCTGAAACCCCCATTTCGGCAACATGCCAACGGCATGCTGCCAACACTTCAATCACTACATAATACAGCTGAAAGTAAGCCCTCTCCTTGTTGAATCTGTAAGTACCTTGTTGAAGAACCTCCAGAACTCCAGTGAGGATGAAGAATCAATCCAAGTAATATTTGCCCTTTCCTACAATCCTTAATGATGGGACAAGAGACAAACAAATGCTAGCATTCCTTCCATGCATCACTGTAACAGGAAAGGGTAGCATCTAACTCCACAGCAAACTTCCTTCGATAAACCGTCATAAAGAGCCTCTCCCTTCCGGGCAAAGATTTTGACCTTTAAAAAGGAAGCAGTCTTCCATATCAATATGCATTCTTTAATAAAATCAACATCCTCTTGTGCACCCACTTCCTGCAGTAATCATCCTGCCACTTTCACCCATCCTTCTCCTCTTACCTCAGCCCGGTCCCATCCCACTCTTGTTGCAGCAACAAAAACTCCTCCATCCACTGCTCTGATAAAAAACCTGAAGATAAAGGTGTCTATGTATTTCCATCCTAATAATTTTGATAGTAAGGCAAATAATCTTTGGTATCGCTCTGATAGGGGCCCATTTCTTCTCCTATGATCAAGCAAAATTTGAACCCTTCGCCAAGTTTAACATCAAAAAACTGTATAGAGGGGCATCACTCAGTATTAATCCTCTCCAAAATGCCGAAGTGCTTCAAATCAAACACATTCTATTTTTTTCCATGTAAACCTCTCCTCGTAGCAACACATCATGAACAACCGAACAAGTCCCTCCTATCACCCACGATTCAAACCACCCATTTAGGCAAAAGAGCATGGTTCATAGTTTTAATGTGAAGAACACCTAAACCACCCATGTTGCATGTGAAATTTCTCTGATACGCCATCATATAAAATGGACTTCTTTTTTCTTTTCACAAGATTATAAATAAAATTCCTTGACATCAGGTTGGGTAAAGACCAGCATTTGATTCATTGCCATAGAAATAGTTTACGTAACTAGTGCCCTTTCTGACTGGTGGTGGGAAGTGATTGTGCCCTGTCTGTTTTGTAGTAATGGAATTGCAAAGGAAAGGAATTGGCCAATGAATGGAATGAAGTAAGGAATGAACTTTTCTCTTCCATTGTTTGGTTTAATTTAGAAATGGAATTATCATGATGGGAATCAATTCCATTGTAGTATTTGGTACTAATTATCTTTTGATAGGAATGGAGTTGGGAGTTTTTGCAAAATATGACCCATTATTTTAATTAATTATAAAATGTTTGTGTGGAGAATGCGGCTGCCATGTGGAAGTGCCAAGTGGCAGGTCCATCAATCAAGAGGGGTGCCGGCCCTAGTGGTCTAGGTTTAGGGTTGCTTTGGGTCCAAGTTAGCCTATTTTATTATGTTAAGTGTCAAATAATTAGAGTTGTTAGTGTGACATTTACTTATTATTTTTAGCCAATCATTGAGCTGTTATTTACTACTTTCCATATTTAGAGTTTGGAATAATCTCTTTATATACAAAGAGATCTTATGTTATTTTTGATTGAGTTACAATAAATTAATTTCTATCACAACAACTCCCTTTCTCTCTCTTTCTTCTCACCGCCAGCCTCTCTCTCTCCACATGTTAACGCCTGCTCTACTTGCACAAATCCTCACATGGTATCAAAGCCACCGGTCTGGGCCTCTCCACTCATCTATGCGTGGAACAAAGAGTTGCGAGGAGAGGAGATCATGCACAAGAAGGTCCAATCTTGTGCGTGAGCCTCCACATACATTGGAGCCTCGCTTTTTGAGGCATCTTCGTCGACATGAGAGTTCTCTCAAAGAACTCCGTGAAGGACCTTGGCGCTTTACGCAAGGCCCAAGGAGACAAGAAGGGACCTCCAGCAAGTTGCTTCCCTCATGTATCCAGCACCTTACGTGGAGTGTACAAGTAGAGGAAGGCTTGTTCTTCGAGGATGAGGATGGCTGAAAAAGAGAACCAGATTAACGCTAGAGAAGGAAAGGTTATAATTCAAGGCACTATGATCAAGTTTCAGGGTGCCTCGAACTATATCCTATGGATGCGGGCTTTCAAGATCTTCTTAGGCGGCCAGGACAAATTGCATGTCTTATTGAAAGAGAAGCCCGAGTCCAAAGACATGACAAAGAAGTGAGAGATAAATGACTACATGGTGATGAATTGGCTGATGAACTCAGTCGATCCATCCATCGCCTCGAATATGCTATACAAGAAGTCAATGTTCGAGATGTGGGATTTCTTCGAGAAGAGATACTCCAAGAAGTCCAGCAACACCCACATCACCAACATACATACACACATCTGGATGGCAAATCAAGGGGATCTTCCTCTTGATAAATATTATTCGAAGATGGAGACGTTATTTGAGGAGTTTGAGATCTACAAGCCCGTCGGCTGTGACAAGTAGACTGTTACGCGTGAGACGTAGTAGGCCGCGAGATTCCTGTCGGGGTTACATCCCTAATAGTAGTCAATATGTGACCAGATCTTGGTGCTGGATGACGAAATGGATCTTGTGACAATTTACAGTCGTCTCGAGAAGCTTGGAGAACCAAAGACAACATCCAACAAAGTTGTGGTGTCTGAAAACACCGCATTGGCTACTTTTGATGGAGGTGCAAGTTGAGGAAGAGGACATGGTTGAGGCTCTAGTCAAGTCTATCCTCCATGTCAACCTTGCAAGCGCACCAATCATTTGCAAGATCGATGTTGGGACAAGTTCGGCAAACCTAGATGTTGGGCTACTAGCACCTCACGTGTTGATTCCCTTACACTTGTGAATCTTGAAAAGATTTGAACCATGTTTCAGGAAGAGAAAGAGAAGAAGATTACAGTGGCCGTCGCGACGACCATTGAGGTTGCCTAAAAGGCAACGACTACGGAGATCGCAAGAAGCTATACCATGACTTCTACCAAAGAAAAGAACGAGACTTTAGAGCTCGAAGGAGATGAAGAATGGTGGGGACTCTAGCCCCACCACGAGTTGAGCAAGTCATTGTCCTCTCAACTTCGACTTGAGGGGGAGTATGGAGAATGCAGTCTGCCATGTGGATTGCCACGTGACAGGTCAGTTGTTCAAGAGGGTGTCGGCCCTAGAGGTCTAGGTTTAGGGTTGCTTTGGATCCAAGTTAGCCTATTTACTATGTTAGGTGTCAAATAATTAAAGTTGTTAGTGGGATATTTGGTTATTGTTTTTATCCAATCGTTGAGTTTTTATTTATTGTTTTTTATATTTAGAGTTAGGAATAATCTCTATATATAGAGAGATTTTATGTTATTTTTTATTGAGTTGCAATAAATCAATTTCTACCACAACAACTCCCTCTCTCTCTTTCTCTTTCTTCTCACCACTGACCTCTCTCTATCTCTCCATCACCCTCCACTGACCTCTCTCTCTCTCTCCATCACCCTCCACGCTCCACGCGTGGGATCTTTCACATGGCAAGGCCCACTTTGCTTCCACAAATCCTCACAGTTTGCATGTTAGCCAGAATTATAAAGGAACTTTTACATATATGCCCCTTTATAGTCATAATATTACACAAATGTCCTTGACTTTTTGTTACTTATGCATGTAACTCTACAATGTCAATAATTCGTCTTCTACAAGCATACCATTTGGCCCCATTAGATTATTGATCAACAAAACTACAAATTTTCAACATTGAAAACTTTAGAATAAATACCAATGTAATTTGAGTTTGTAAAAGCTAACTAAAAAAATGTTGGCAATTTCAAAAGGAGAATATCTTGTAATCACATAAAAAGTAGAAATAAAAAGACCTCAGATAATACAACAACAACAAACAATGGTATAATAGGGAGAAAATATAAAAGGGGTCGTGGGGTGGTGGAGTTATAAGGAGACAAATCTGTAAGGGGTGGGGTCATGGGGTGGTTATTGAGGGCTTAGAAATAGATATCTTAAGGGGGTGTTAGGAATGGACAAGGTTACCACCGTGGGAATCAAAGGTGGGTGGGATTTGTGATTACCCTCATATTTTCATCATCCAAACAATGGAAAGAGATTGGGATGGGATACCCCATTCCATTCCCCCTTTGATTACTCCCAAACAAACATGCCCTTAAAGAAGTCAACTCCATATACCTAGCTTAGCCTCGGCCTTTCATCAATGCATTCCAAGGTTCGAAATGCCGATTTCGATGTTGTGCCAATGAAATTCTAAGTGTGCATTTCGTGGGCATGCCGAGGGCATACCGTGGAAATGCCCGTTTTTCGATGAGCGTGTCGAGGGCATGCCAATGCATACCAACAAATAACAGTAGTCAAAAAAACCAGCAGCAACCTCGGCATGGGCACCTATTTCGCTGGCATGCCGACAATATCCCTATAAATCAACACTTTATCCGTGTCGGCACGGCCCCTACTCGAAAATGGCCTTGCCGACGACATTTAAAACAATGTACATTCCACACTGTGCATTGCAATCTACATGTAGACTAGTTAAACATTGGAACCAAATCAACCGACTTGTTGGTATCTCTATTTTGATTAACAGGAGAATTGACTCACGTATGTTTCCCTAATTAACAAGTCTCACAATCACAGGATATTGATTCAAAGATCGAAGGTAGCAATTGATAGAGATTCTAAAGATAGAGAAGACCAAAATGCAAATGGCACTAGTACCGACTTGTACAAGAAGCAGTTGACACGATTGACTTCACAAGACCAATACATTGACAGAATAGGCTATATTGTCATCTTTCTTCCACAAGGCATACTTCCCAACCTTGGTCTTAAGTTCTTGCACAAGGACATGCTCCTGCTCATGGACTACAACTAATCTCATAAATACATAGGACATGCATGTTTAATTACTACAATCTAACCAAATAGTAAAAGCAAAGAGGTGGGAATTGTTGAATAGCTTTGTTTCCCTAGATAGGGACATTAACTTAGAAAATAATGAAGTGGATATGAACAATCCAACTGAGATAGGGACATACCAGAAAATGACAAAGAAAATCAACCAGATATATACTTTCCTTCTTCACAGATTTGAATAACAATCAACCGACCATCCACACAGAGGCAAAAGTCTCGATATGCTGTTAGTGAGAAACATATTTGCTCCTTGGAGCACCTTTCCCCAAAAAAAAAAAGTTGCTTCTAAGGATTAGGAACTAAAGCAAGGAGCCTTGTGCTTAAGGCCTTCCCATGTGTAATTTGAAATTTGTAAGCTAGAGCTACCTAAAGTTTGGAGCCTTATGCTTACAGGCTATGATGATATGTATAGGTTGCATAACTGGACTTCATGGCAGCAGCAAAGATTCAACTCAGGATAGAAGACAAGGAAGCTAAGAGAGCACCCCACCCCGTCCCTCCTACATTCCCCCGAGAAAGCTGCCGAACACCATAGAGTGGACCAATTGGTAGATTTCTCACAAAGGAACTTTTTTTAGTGGTAACACATGGAACAAGACACCTAGTGCACCCAACAATATATCATGTGAAATGGAACTCGATGATATTGTTGATTGTCCCTTAACCACACTATGTAGGGGATTAAAGGTGGAGAAATTACGTAAGGATTCACCAGGGTAGAACAACCAACATGAGAAAAAGAAGAATCTCTCTTTTTTCTACATGAATCGTACACTTCTAAAGATAACACAACACTCTAAACAACAATAACACAATCATTGATGTAGATAAACACTCACAATATTTCTTGCACCAATAATTCGTAAATAGTCCATGCTTCTATATGCTTGTACTTCAAACTTAATTTACAATTGAGCTTTTTCATTACTTTTACAAATTCAATATCATTAATGTTAGAGTATTAGGAATAATTAGGAAAGAGTCCTTTTTTATTTAGGTTTAGTCTATTTAGTTAAGTTTGAGAGTCTTAAGTCTCGTTTTAGTATTCCTATTGTTACTTCCTATTCTGATTACCCGTGCGCCATCGTACATGTCGACCACTGCTCCTCTGTGCACCACTACGCATGCAAGCCACTACCCCTTTGTGTGCCACCGCATGTGCAATCATGCTCCTTATGTGTGCCATCGTGCATGTAGCCCTAACCCTCCATGAGCTACTACATGTGCAATCATGCTCCCTGCGTGCACCATCGCACATGCAACCCTACTCCACGCACGTCGGTCCTCCCTGCTATGTGCCATCATGTGCACCATTGCCTGCTGCAATTGTGCACAAGTGCACACTGCCCTACTACATACGCCAAGCACGCCACCTTTTTCTATAACATGCACATCATGCGTGCCCTGCCTACACCATGTGCCACCCATATACATGACTACCTACAACGAAGTGCACATTGCCAGTCGATCATGCACATTGCACACACTCCACTCGCATGGAGCTACCGTTTGTCGCGTGCACACAAACGCGTGGCACTGCTCTTTGCCTCGCACACATAGCGAATAGCTACACTGCCAATGATGTTATTGCAGCCATTGCTACTATAGCTAATGTTGCCACTACTGTTGTTGTTGTTGATGAAGTTGTTGATGTCGCTACTGTCATCGATGATCCTCGCAACCTAGAGATGCCACTAGTCAAAGTTCTAGCACTGACGAAGCTTCCATGACCCCAGCAACCAATCTGAAGCATTCCTACTATGGAGTTATGAACTCTGTTTGCTCAGTTTGATGACTTAGGATCCAGGCAGCTTGCTGTTGTGGTTTTGAACCACCTAGATGTTGGTGCCATGATTTCAATCCTCCTGCCTACTGCTACATGCATGGTGCACGCTCCTATAAGCGAGATTACGCATCTTTGAAGCCTGCTTAACTACCCTTCTTCCTGTACTGGTGGGGGATTTGAGCAAGGTCCTCATCTCTCGCCCATGCTTTCTTGGGATTGTCTTCCTAACTGCTTGAGATTGTCTCTCACTACTTCTGCTACTGCTTAGGATCATCTCCTACTGCTTACCTGCCTCTACTCCCTGCCTGCTCCTCAAGATGTCTACACTGGGGGGGGGGGTCCAATTTTTTCTATTGCTACAAGTTGGGTGTGATACAAGCTCTAACTTTGTAGAGAGTGTTAGAGTATTAGGAATAATTAGGAAAGAAAGAGTCCTATTTTATTTATGGTTAGTCTATTTAGTTACGTTTGAGAGCCTTGAGTCATGTTTTAGTAGTCCTGTTTATATTTCCTATTCCTATTATGTTTACTATGTAATTTGTTAAGCTAACTCTCTGTATAAAGGAGGTTAGGTTGTCTTTTCAACAACAAGAGGCATTATTTTCTTCCACAATTACATCTCCCAATAATTGCCACCAACACATGGAATTAAATTTTGTGATGAAATATTACTTTATTCCACGTCTTTAACCTTATAATATTAGAAAGAACTTACATACAAGTTGGACCAGAGAACTCTCAACGGATCCCGTCAAGGGGAGTGGATGTCTACCTTTAGTTTGTCATGACATTATGACAAAGCTGAATACTCTTGAGAAAAATTTTACTTACTTTTCTATAGTAAAATAAAGGAAAACACTTAGTGGTTTATACACAGGGCACATGTAAGTGCCACATCACAAAACATGTCTACTACATCATGTGACACGTCATGTACCATCCCCTCCCCCCTATAGTAACAAGCCACATCAACCATGACATGTCAGCGCCACGTAAACACCGCGTGTTCCATGTAGGATCTTGTGTACAAACTTGTGTACAAAGTTATGTCCCTATATCACTACTCTAAAATAAACTGCACAAATATAACCTTTCTAGACCGTGTCTTGAAAATAGTGACAATCAAATTCCACATGCTTGGTTCTTTTAAGAAATACCGAATTAGTCACAATAACTCTATCATCTTACGCAACTGCCATCCATAAGACATTTTATTTTATCTTCAAGGGCCAATATTTCATTAAGCAGTTCCACGAGACATTTCAATATAGACTTTGCTCGTACCCCACTTCTCGTGCCATACCTCGTCATGAGTAATGCATACTAAAGAAAGAGACATCATTTTGCTTCTCATTATGCCATATAACAAGATTATGCTCAACAAAGGTGTAGACCACGATGGTAGATTTTCCATCACTGGTTGAGGACAAACAATCTGCATCTAAGTATCCAACCACAAGAAGAGATGCACTATAGTGAACAAAAGTCATTTACATGGGGAGGACTTCAAATACCTCATCATCAAAGTAGCTTCCTAATTAGCCTTAGTAGGCTTATCCATAAATGCTATGATCCTTTTACAACAATGGATATGTTCAGCCACAAACCTAGCGTATATGTGATTTTTCGGGACCATAAGTACAAAGCTGGGTTTTAATGCAAGAATACAAATTTCCTGTTAATTAACAGATATTTTCTCAAAGAGAGAACCAAAACTCATTCAAACCTCAATTTCCAAAAATTGGCCAAAGGTCCCTTGGCCACAAAGTACTGTTGAAAACACATCTTAGTGTCATGAGCCCCCATTCATTATCACGGGTTAGAATGATCTTTTCAACATAGGCAACAATGATCACTGCTACATTGTGAAAGATAACAAGTGATTAGAAGCAATATATGCATACCTCAAAAGCCCAATTTCTCGACAAGTTCTCATGGTTTTGTAAACCAAATACCAAAAACTGTCTTTTTAGTTCGTAGACCTTTAAAAGCTTCCTCTACAGTCAGCTATTGTCATAATATTTTTCTTTTATAAATAGTCTAGTGTCATAATAAAGAGGATGAGGAAGGAGAACTTAAAAACGATAAAGTAAAAATAACAAAAGTAACAGAAGAGAATCCTCGACAATTCTCTTGACTTGCTGTAAAGAAAACATACAGTTGTTTGGTTAGGGATCTGTAACATTAGTTTCAATCTGTATATACCCAACTAATATGGTGTTACAACCGAAAACTAATAAGTTGGCAGTAAAAGTGCTCTTGCATGGTTCCTCTTACACTAGTTCGCCTCAGGATTAACTTCTGGAACATTTTTACCATTTCAATGCCTTCAAACGAAAGCCTCCAACTACTTTGAAAA
Organism: Thalassia testudinum; assembly: GCA_037157565.1. NCBI lineage: Eukaryota > Viridiplantae > Streptophyta > Magnoliopsida > Alismatales > Hydrocharitaceae > Thalassia > Thalassia testudinum. Next base: position 33,815,225 of record JAZHRO010000031.1, on the reverse strand, counting down.
TATAGCACTGAGCTTTATACTTTGACGTTGGATATCAGCCGAAAATGGCTTGTCCGGTAAGACAGTAACATAAATCTAAAATTATTATTTTCGTGCAAAATCCCACTGTTGCATTTACTAAATGTCTGATGAAGTCAGAGCACATCAATTTTATCTTAGAATATCCCACCATTGCCCTTAATACCTCAACCAATCACTCAACCTCAACTGATGAAGAAACATATAAAAGGTTCAGATCAATACCAGATGCATCCTTGAAGCAACATCAGCAAACTACATGAGTGTAGTTGAGCTTGAAGATTCCAATATGATGCGTTGGTCTTTTTTTGATCGCTTTCAGATATCTGTCTAGGACTCAGTTGGCAGTACGATCTCACAGGGATTGACATGTTGAAGATTATCTTTATCCACTACCTCGATTAATTTTTTTCTCCAAGGCATCAACAACTCCACTCTTCCCAAATAATGATAGGTTGGCAAGTACAATATCGATATTGCCAACCATCTCAAAGTCAGACAAAAAACGGAGTAACTAGGAAGAACACCCGTACCATGCCAACGACAATTTGCTACCAAAGTCAATTTCCCCATTGTCTTGCTCCATTCGTCATTTCATCTGTTTGGCCAAGTAATTAGCTAAATACAGTGTCATATTACGTGCCCGTTATACATATGGAAATGACACAGAATTATCCAACAGATCTATCACCTAACAGACCCTATATACAGTTACTTTCCATCAAATGCGGGTCCATTTCAAAAGAATCCATAAACGCACAAAAGTATCAAGCAACACAAAAGCATAGCTGCAAACTACATCATCAGGAAACCATGGCAAAATTCGCAAGAGAAGAAAGGTAAAAATTATGGAGAACCAAAAATGTAAAACTTCCACAATCACAGTAAAGAAAAGGTAACAGAATCACACAAGTAGCAACCCAGAACAAGTAATCCACCCAGTCAAACGAAACTCCACAACGGGAGGAGGCAATCCCCGCTATTAAAATGGACGCAGGACTTCCAAAGACGTCACTCCGCATCAAGCAATGAACTAAAAACATCCAATTCAGCATGCTGCCGATGCAGTGGTAGATAAAAATTTCAGTGCAGAATTAGTCATGTGTGGAAAAAAGAAACGAGGAAAAGAGTGAGTAAACTGACGCGGATTTGAAGAGGTACGCGCGGCCATAACGGCCCTGGAACTCCTTGGAGATGATGGCGTCGGGGGAGGCCGAATGCGCCTTGCAGCACTTGCATTTAAAGATCTTCGGACCCTCCAGGGTTCGCAGGTACAACAACCCCATCTTTCTTTCTAAATCACAAAAAAATCCCAACCAATAGCAACACCAACCACCACTACGGTAACACACCAAGGTTCGCCCCACTTCCACCACCGCCAACCAATCGGACTCCAGAAACGAGACCAAGGAACGGAGGGAGGAACCCTAGAGAAGGAATCGGACGTTGGGGGAAAATTGCCAACCCGCTCCCTCCCTTTTCTCGATTGCTTTCTGGCACTCCGATCGAGGACGATTGGCCGGTGGTCCTTTTATATATCCAGAGGATCGGGATCAGAAGCGCCAGCGGATCAACCAACCCTCTTCCTTTCTTTAACGATCGTCCGTAAGGCGTTGGTGGATGACGAGGGAATGGGGAAGTGTGATCGGGAGTAATGACTAGACGTCTGTGATTTTGGAATCCTCCGTTATTGTTAATGGTTAATTAATTATTAATTGGAAGGCGTGGTGGAGGGAAGAAGACGGGAGGATGCCGTCCTGCGTGGCGGTTTGGCAGATGCGATGGTTTTTTTAGTAATTTGTTTCTCCAATTGAAGATTTGAGAGGAAGGAAAGAGACGAGGTGGGGTAAAAGGAGTGGTGCTTTAAAAATCATGCCTGATTCTTTTTTTTAGTTAAAATAAAGTTTGATCCTGATCATTTGGACGAGAGTCTACCTATTCAACCGGCACATGGATAGGAGGAGTTTTCATATCCAATCGATTTTCATGATAGAGTTACAAGTAAATCATAATCATGTACGGATATAAATATGTAATTATAAGATTTTTATTCACATTCAGCACCATCGTCTCCAACTCTCTGTTCTCGAGAGAAACCCTGACCCCACTATCGACAGGTGGGGTCTTGGTTGATCTTCGAGTTGCCCGGGGCCCCACTCTCCCCTTCATCACTGCCTCCTTGCCCTCTCCTCCAACTGATACCACTCCCCTCCCGTCGCAATCCCCCCACCCTCTCCTCTTACCACTACCTCCCTTTTCCATCTTTCCTCCCCTCCCACTCCTCTACAATGGTTATTTGTAGTGTCTTCGGCTTCAGGTAAATGTGACTAGGTATCTGGTTCATTGATCAATGAATTATGCTTGACGGTGGTGCGCCAACTGACTATGGCTACCCCTTGGTCCGTACATGTAGGCTGTCCTTGATGCTCTAACCCAAGTTGAAGCTGTTGTGAGGATCACTCATCGTGTCGCCTCCATCGACATTCTCGCTTCCATCTATCGTCAACATTAGCGATTTTTTGTGGTGGTGTTCATCTTTTTCCTTTTTTTTTTCCTTTTCTTTCTTTGTTCTTATCTAGTTCATGAGTCACGCTTAAATCCACACCAAACACGGTCAGACTCCTGACCAATGTTCATCTACAGGTTATGCCTGTCTCACACATATCATCGACATTGTCTAATGGTGTGAATTGTTATCCATAACATGGAAGACTGTTTCAGAAGCAAGCCGAGTCGTGCACCAATGTTCAACTATTCGTGTGTTTTGTTTTTCTCCTTTTGGGGCGAGGTTACTCCTTATTTTGGAAAATGTGGTTCCCTTCTTTGGAGGGGGTGATGTCATGATGTTAGATGCTTCTTCCTATCAATGAAATTTACCTTGCAAAAAAAACTACAAAGATCTTATTCAGATTTAAAACTGTAACTTAATTGTTAGGTTTAAAAAGTTGATTTTAATGGTGTTCTGACAATTTTGAGAATGCTCATTTAGGAAGCATATAAAGGACATACAAAACTTCAATGATGAATTACAATTATCCTGGTTGTAATGACCTACATCTACCTAGATTTTTTTTTCAAAGCATTTATGTTTATTGATTCATGTGATGTAGAGTGATGCATATAATGATCTAACAATAGCTAAGATAAAGTTCCAATGAATACAAATTCAAACGAGGTTCACATACCTATATTCGCAAAGTTGATCCAATAAATCTTAAAATAATCTTATTTCCTGTAATGAACCCATGGTGCCTGATTCTGTAGGATTTCAAAAGAAACATATGAGTTGTAAAACTCAGTAGTCACAATAACTTAATTTAAGAGAAATAATTAATGAACCCAAATATTTAACGTAATCAAATAGCAAGAGCTTTTGAGTAAGGAAACGCACGTTGCAACGCATTTTGCAACACGCGATAATATGTTGAAAATCAAAATCAACCGATTGAAAATGATAATCAACTAGTTGAAAATCAAGCAAACTAAAATACATCGATTGAAAATGATTTTTAGCTAGTTGAAAATTAAAACACACCGGTTAAAAATCAAAATACACCTATGTTTTAACATTTCACCGGTGGAAAATGATTTTTCACTTGAAACATGATTTTTCACCTCTGGAAATTGATTTTTCACTTAGAAAATGATTTTTCATTGGTGAAAAGTAATTTCCATCGGTAGAAAATTAAAATACACCGGTTGAAACTATTACTCTCATCTGTGTGTTGTAAAACGCATGGTAAAGTACGTTTGTTTACTTTTTCTCTAATTCTAATAGATATATTGCTATATCTAATTGTACATTATCAAGTATAACGACCATATCTCATGAGAACTTAATTTCCATTACCTAAAAATAATGAGTCACAAGGTGCTTCACACTAATTACGCTTCCCTTTCTACTTTATTGGATTATTGTCTTAAACTTTTATGAACCAAAAGATAACACATTTCACAAAACGTCATTTCATAAATAATCCTTTCATAATAACTCAAGCAATAAATCACTATTATTGTCATAATTCTTATAGTCATTCAATTCTTCAATATTATGAACTTATACTTTAAAAAGTTTACTTAAATATAAGAAATTTATAACTTATAAATTTCAAACATTCCTCCACAATTTCAATTTATTTATACAACAATGTTCTATTAATCATGCTGTATGCATAAGCATATTCTATAACCTTATTTGTCTATAGGCAAATCTCCTTATAACACATTTCATGGGCTTTTCTATAACAATATTCATTTTTAATAATATATTGTATGGCATTTCATAACAATTCCATGGCAATTGTTTGCTTTATTAAATCATTTCTTACATGGATATGTTTGCCTTAGTTCACATCTCATTAAGTGATTTTAATGGCTTAATTACAAGCACAAGCGGTCCATGAAATAATAATAATAACATGTCAGTATAACTACAATTGAGGTAGACTTATCTTTTACTATTGTGGTTTATAAAACCATACACCCTTGAAAGGCGTTACCTCCTTGGGAACAATGAGACTCCTTAAGTTAATGCCTTAATATATTCATGAATCACAATTCCATACTTTTCATGAAAAACCTAATCATGTAGTGTCAATTATCTTGCTATTTTATAAATATTGATCTCGTCATTTCCTTTTTGCATATCATATTTAATTATACACACCTCAATAGTCTTAATTCATTTCCTTATACCGATATCCTATATATCATATAATTTGCACATATACCTTTAGAAAAGAAGTACATTGTATAGTCATTAATTTTCATATACTTAAATCATGATCACATATTCATAATTTTTCAAGTAATGAATACATAAATAAGTTAATAGTCCATGTAAGTTTGTGACTTATAAGATCATATAATAAAATCAATACTATTATCAAGCTGTTTCATTCAACATATGTTTATAACAATTAATTTGAATAAAACTAAATATAAGTCATTTATGATCAATAAAGAGGTTCATAATATACCCGAAAAATTATTTGTAAACATTAAAGAAAGTGTAAAGCCCGATATATTTACACCTGTCAACTATTATCACATGTTAAAGAAAATATAAAACATCTTCGAGTCAACATTAGAATCAGACTTTCTTAATTTAAGAATAAAACATGTTCTACTAGAACATTAAATAAAACATGTTCTACTAGAATGGCTGTAATGTAAGAATAAAAAAGGAGTTGCATATGTAACTTTCTTAATTTACCTACACTTAATGATGGGATATGAGAGGACATGCCACTAATATTTTTTTTTCATATTGATGGCCTTAACAACTCAACATTAGAATCAGACCAAACCATAAAAGCTACGTGGATATATGTGAATTAACAACAATTATCATTTTACATTGACATCCTTATTGTTCACACATTAAAAAAAAAGTATAAATGTAAGTTGATGCTTATACGTGTATTCATACTAACCAGAGACAAAAGAAAAAGATAGATCATGACATGTTTAAGGATGAATGCAATGCATTTGTCACATCTAAAACAATCCATGAAATTGAAAAACTTATCTATGAGATCTTAAAGAAATCTTGCATGGTTTTCCAATAAATATTTGGAATTTTCTGCATAAGTATAAAAATCGATCACTTATAGAGAATACAGTTGGCATACCTTTCTTTACATATCAATGTCATGAGAGAACAAGTGAGGAATAGATTATAATATCTATAGGTCACACGAATTAGATTTCAAATGCAATAAAGTTATTTTTTTGAAACATGGAGTTTTCTATGGGAAAGGATATTTGGTTGATTGTGATCTTTTATTTAGGATTAAATGTGACACTTTTGGTTTGGTTAATGCATTATTTGATTCTAACTCTTGTTTTTTCCTTATGCTATTTCCAAGAGATGATGTTTCACGTTGCCTCCTCCCCCTATTATTTGGTAGGGGTTTGCCTTCACCTTTTTTGCCATATCGTGGCAACTTTATCCCTGCCCGCTTCACCTTGTAACTAATCTCAACTTCGCTCTCACCTTTGGTCTCATCCTTTTCCTCTCGCCGAGGTTGATTTAGCCTTTTGGATGGCTGCCATAGTATTGATTGGTTGCGACCTCAATTGGGTGTGCTGCTCGATGGGCCACATGATCTTTTCCAGGTCGGGGGTTATGTGGGCTTGGATTGGCCAACTCTCATGTTGAGTTGTTGTCCTGCTTTGTCGATGGTCTCCCCTTTCAGCCGAAGATGATTGATTGCATCTATTACATGTCATCCAAGCTTCTCTTTGTTACTAGGAGCCTCACTTCTCTCTGCCTCCCTTGCTCAGAGCTAGTACTTTAAGAGCTTTACTTTTAGATCTACTTTATACTTCATGTTTTTACCTTCTCTTGGCTTAGATGGCAGTCCATGGGAAGTTCCTTTGTGAGTGGTTGCTGATGTACCTTCTGAATTGCTAGTTAATTAAGGTTAATTGTCGTATTGTAGTATAGTGTCACAATCCAAACAGATGTCATTTATTTATATATAATTTTTACTGATTTATTCTACGTCGTTCACTGTAAGGTAGTTATTGATATACATCATTATCTATCGTCCAAAAATCATCTTTTATTTTAAAAATGTTAAGTTTATTTACATCAGAATGAAAAATGAATGAAAGAATTAACTAATCTAAGTCAATTATGTACAACAATGAATGAATTATGTCAATAACAATGCCTCAAAAATATAAACAGGTAGAAAGGCATCAAAAACTAATTTAAACTATTCTAGGTTAATTATGTACAATACTATTTAAGTAATGCCTTAATATAAGCACAAAAAGATTATTTATACTAACATATATTATATACTATATTAACATATATAAACATCACTAAAAAGCCTTAAAAACACTTACACACAAGATAAGGCAAAAAGTATATATAACACATAATATATACTCTACATACTTGTGTATACCTATACTATACTATATATATATACTAACTATACACTTATACTAACATACATATACATACACGACTAACACACTATAGACAACCTATTTCTCTAACACTTAACACCATATAACACACTCACAGACATATGCACACAACACTTAGTCAAATTTACTTAACTTAACCCTAGCTAATCTCTAATCCAAAATTTATTTAATTGGCAGGCTCAGCCCTTACCAAGATTAACAACCCACTAAAAGCCAGATCAACAACTACTAATCTTAGATCCATAGTTTTTATTAGTGTATTTTAGCATAATTTTTGTCTAATACCAGCCTAGACTGCTCGGCCTAGCCGAACCAGGCTCCCAGCCCACTCTCTCTCTCTCTCCCTCTCTCTCTCTCTCTCTCTCTCTCTAAAGTCGGATATGTATGCTATGGGATCTAACCCCTTAACTAGGACGGTAAGCATGTACACACGATTCCTTAAATATTACTGCGATCGATTCTACGTTAACAATGTGGCACAAATGAAAGCATCCAAATGTGGCGCTTTAACGTGATTTATTACTTATTTCAAGACTTAATTTAGGTATTAAATAATTGATTATTTTAAAATTAAATTATATAGTTTTGTAGGCTATACATAGGGTTTTTTATTGATATAGTTATTTTAACTTAATTAAATATATAAATATATTTAAAAATTCATTAAAGTTATACACAAATACACATTGATTTCAGCCTTAATTCCTTAATTAAAGTATAAATGAATAAATTAATGGTACAATTGACTTATAAATTAGTTAGTTTACATTATTAATTTATTATTATATATTTTTAATTTATTTTTATTGATTTATTTCGATTTATATACATTTAAATACATGGTTTACATATAAATACATATATATATATAGATTTAAATACTATTCTACAGTATATATGAGTTATAAATATATTGAAAATACTTAAAAATATCATATACAAGTATATAGCATAATTTATTTCACTAGTTTATTAAATTACTAATTTCAATTATATTAACTTGATAATATACTTAATTAACTTATGAATATAATTATGTATAATATATAGATAAATAAATAAATAAATAAAAGGATAGAGTACTGGACATTATAATTACTTTAAGTTATATCTACAGTTATAATTACTGTTCTAAGTATATACATAGCTATTTATAAATACTTAGGATTATGTACATATATTATAAATAAATAAATACTTAATTTAATAAGATACTTTATATATATATATAAGATACTTTATATACTTAATTTAATCTTATATATAAGTATAAATACTATATACAAAGGTATTTTTATGGGATTTTTAGTATTTTTCAACTTCTTTTTTTTTGTGTTTAATAGAGATAAGGGAAGAGGGAAGAAAGATGAGAAGTGACACTCTTTTTGTATTTTTGTTTTTGGTTCTTTTATTTCTAAATTAGAAAAGATTTAAGCTTCTGCTGGTATGTTCTCTTAATTAATGGACTTAAAACCCAAATTTAACTTGACACACACCTAAGACTAAACCTAACCTCACTTAAGAAAACTTTTATTTTATTTATTTACAATTATTTTTAATTTATTTTTTGTATTTACAAATTAGGCAAAATGAGGCTTAAAAGAGGTTTGAATATGAGCTCAAAAGCCAAATCAATGTATCACAAGCTCTGGAAATGAATATATAAATTCAATAAACTTCTAGATATCAAGTAAAATAGGTTTAAACGTATAAACTTGACTTTCTCTTTGGATTAAGCAACTTTGTTAAATTTGGACAATTATCATATTTTAAAATTGCTGACAAAGGATTTCAAAGTCAAAAGTACATGCTACTCCGTTTAGATTAGGACAATTAATAGTACGTAAATGCTTTTTACTTCACACTTTAGCATTACCAACTCTGAAACAACTCAATAGAACTTGAAACCAAATAAGATCCATTCAACTTAAACCTTCCAGTTATGATTAAAACCATCAGGTTGCTGTTGCTGCTGTCAAATAGAATAAAAGTCAGGCTTTTGAAGCTTGATCCAATAAAATTCCAGATAATAAGACACATCTAAATGGTAGCTGAATGTTTGTCTAACTTAGACAATTCACTACAAATTCAATATTAGTCAAAACCACTCAAGAATCATGATTAAAACTCATTCATCCAGAAATATTGTTATGCTGACAAACATGGCTCAAATCAGAGTTTAGAATTCAAATACTTAAATACTCAAATATGTTGCATAGTCAGCAAAAAATCCTTCGCAGGTCTTGTTCCAGCCATTAAAAACTTAATTGGATCATTAATCATCAAGATCGACATGAAACCTGAGCAATGAAACTCAGATCTCCAAATCTCATTTGAATCATTTTAAGACCAATCTCAAATGTCGCATTCACACCTAAAATGATTTAAAACATATCGAAACATTGATCAAAGTCTAGTAAGTCTTAAAAACCCTAATATGATCTCCCTCCTTTCCTCATACAACGTGAGGAGGGTGGATCAAACTAGACTTAAAAACCACTTGCAAACCAATTCAAACCCTTCATTAGAACCATTCAGACTTGATCAAATCCTCAAATATCAGATAAAATTGATTTGCAATGAATCCTACTGTCACCCAAGTGGACCTTTGATCTTAGATCGCCACAATGATTTGATCATCTAGGATCTCTGCACACTATTGATTAATGTACAAAGGTCCTAGGCGATTCTTAAAAAATAGTCCGGTCACTGCGAGGGCTTCAAAATCATGCATAAAAAATCCACAGCCCTCACTACCAGAGAAAGCATAAGTCAGTAAGAGATGAGAAATTAGGCATGAAGAATTCAAGCAAGAAAAATCTAATCAAATGAGTTCTAATTCATTACATTAATTTCAATTGAACTCTTATCACATCAATTCGATAAATTCAAACCAATTAAGACTATATTAAATCTCCAATCTCTTGATCAAGCATGAGAAGCAAATTCAAGTAAATCAAGTGAATTCATGTAATTCAAATCAATGGGAGGGCTATTGTGATCTGCTGAAATGAGTGAGATAACCCTCAAGTGATTTTTAGTGTGATTTGGATCAGGAAGCTAGAGAGCTTCAGATCCAAATCAGCTATAATAGATAGAGTGAGATGATGATCAAAACATTGAGGAAAACAATACAAGGTGATTATGGGATGGAGAGGAAGGTCAATGGATCAAATCGAAATGCATGGATGAAATAGCCTTTCTTACCTGAATTTATCAGAATAGGCTTTGCTAAGGAAAGTAAGATCTAACTCTAATCTACCATGGACTAAGGAAATCAGACACTGAATTCTACCCTAAACAATCTAACTACACTAAATTAAACTAGGAAAACAATTAAATATAATCTATAAAGCATTGAAATCCTCTTCTATATGGATGAATGGGACCTGAGGACCACGGCCGACGGCCAATGGCAATGAATGGAGGGACAGTGATTCCAGCTGACAAAGAGCTCGCTAGTGGAGCCCCTAAGTCACCTTCAAGTGTTGTGTGACCTCTAGTGGCAATGACGAGATGAAGAAAGGGGCTCTGTCTTTGTCACAGATGGTGACGAAGGGAGAAGGAGAGCTAGAGTGGAAGGAAGGTGACTAAGCTCGAGGAAGTAGTGGGGAGCTAGGTAAAGGGTCGAGGGCTTGCTGAGGAGCTCAATTTATAGGTGTTATGAGCTAGGAGTGATCGGGTATTGTAGGTGTAGGCAATTGAGGATCAGCGGCTAAGGAAAGGGTTGAGGAGTTTTGGGATGAAAATTAGTTGAAGGATGTGATATGGAGACCGACGTGCAACCATGGCCACCGATGCTAGTTGGTAGAGTGAAGATCGACCGTAGATCAAGTGAGGAAGAGAATGGACGACCAAGATGCCACGAGTTCTTTGTGGATGAACAATGTCAAGTGTTGGAGTTGCAGGCATATTGGGGAAATTGCAGGAGAGGCCCTTGAGGTCGAAACAATATAAAAATTGCAAAGGTATCCATAAGTGACATTTTCATAGCCAAAGGGTCCTTAAAAGCTTACATAATAGTCTCTGGCAAGTTTTGGCTTTATAAAATGTGAATGGGATGCATATGCATGAAGGACCTAGATGCAAATCACTAAATCCGAGGTTCAAATGATGTCCAAATGCAATGAACTCTTTATGGCATATGAATTGAATATCTTAGAACATAATTTAACCGTTGATTTGTACTTTTAAGCTCAAATTGGTGTTCAATTGGCAATTAGAACATCCAAGCGTATTTTAGGCATAGAATCTCTCAAAATTGACCTAATCATATGTTTTTAGCACAAATTGAGTGTTTTAGGTCTTTTTCCATAAATCCCACGCTTAATTCATTTCTTGTGTTAGTTTGATTGCCCAACCACATTCCTTGCCCTATGCAACCATGTGTGGAACTTCACGTAAAGCACTTCTTAGCATCTTTGACATTTCACCTATAAGTGGATTTGTATCGATCCATATTTTCTGCTACTTAATGCATTACGGTGGTTTGTTGGAATTGCGAAGTTTGCCTTAGCATGGGGCCATTGCATTGCATTTTATAAGGTCTGGATTATTGGGTTGAAAGTATTTCCTTTGGCCATGCAAGAGGCTAAGGTTTAATTCATGGTTGGAGGTGGGATTGTTGGTTAATTCAGCTTAGATCGCTGTCCACTCTCATGGTGTCTATGTTTTTGTTGGGACCACATGAGACATCGAACCTTCACATGATCAAGCTTCAATCTAACAAGTTTTGACTTCCAGCATTTGCCAGTCTTTTGTTTACGTGGATTGAGTTGATCGCCAGAGATTTCTCTTGGTGGCGTAGTTGTCATCTTCGAGCATGGAAGCTCTTCTAGGAATTGTTACTTGTTAGACACATTTCTTTTTCTTATGTTGTATTTTTACTTTCTTGATCTAGTTTTGATTTAGAGTTTTGTCTTCCCCCTTCTTGTGAGTACCTTTTCCCTGTGATATGGGGAGTTCCTCTCTCTCTTCTTAAGGGGGCATGGTTGTCTCCTCTATTCCCTTGCCCTTCAGAGGGACTTTTGTAATGAGTTCCTGCCCTCATTAATGAAATCCATGTATTTTCCTTCAATTGCATACAATCATCTTTCTTTTTTCTTTTTGTGAATTAAAACTCTATTGATTGTAAAAGAAACTGCACACAACATGATGTAGCCAGTAAGGGGTAGTAAAGAGGAACAGGAAATCACACCCCACGAAGGGGGAATACAAATACTTTACGAGTTTGTGACACAAGGGAAGGCACCTCCCATAGGGAGAACACAAAACACAATAAGACAAAAACAAAAAGGTTAAGAAAGAAAAAACAAGCATTCAAATGAAAGTAGCTTCATAAACTAGATAATGCTCCATGCAGAAGTTGATGCTTGTGCAACCAGGAGAACACTTCTAATGATCAACACGATTTGAACAAACAAGAAGCCAAAAAATGTCGGAATCGAAACAAGCTAAATAAATCTTGTCCATATTAAGTGTGGGCTCTCACATGGTCCTTGGAGAGGAGGAATTGTGGAAGTGGAAAATAAATCTTGAGCCGAAGTTGATTTGCAACCAAATTTTTGGACGACATCTCAAGGCCAAGAAGATGAAGGCACAAGGTGAAGATGAATGAAGGCGTTGTGATGACGTCAAGGCAAGAACAAATGGGCTTCTCTAGACATGCAGAGAAGATGGAGGGCAACAGGGAGGTAGAGGAGACCTTAGCTAGCTTTCGATGAGCAGTCGAGGGCCTAGATCTGACAACTATAGTGTTTTCTTTGGGTGGGGAGAGGATAGCAATTAATTGAGGAGGGGACATCAAATCAGCTTTCAATGTTTCATACCAATGGAATTTTCATCACAAATATAAATATGAATGGTTGGATTCGATCAAATTGTGATATTATCAAATCCATCCCCCATTCAGTGATTCCTTACACTTGCAAGATCCACCCATAGTTAACATATCGTGTTGTTAATAATTTACTCACGTAATAGTTTACTCGTAGGCTCCTCATTCATCCCTGCTGTTTGCATAAAAGGACATCTACTTCATCCACTATTTCACCTTTCAAAAAGCAAAAATCTAAATCAACTATTGCAGAGAGGCGGACTCAGCACCCAAAGCTTGACGGATTGGTCCACTACACGAGGAAGTAGGCCCATAGCTTGTAGGCCTAGTGGGTTTGAGCCCGGAGTCAAAAACTAAAGCCATTCAGGTGCTCTAAGGTCCCGTTTGGTAAGGGGAATAAGTTTGTGGGATAAGTTGAAGGAGTAAGATAAATGGTGGAATAAGTGACTTAACCCGTTTGGACATTTTGGTGGGTTAAAGTTATTTCACAGAAAGGGTGGAATAACTTTACGTCGGGTTAAGTCCATTTAACCTGACGTAAATAGAAGATAGGTGAAGTGACGAGTTAAATACTTAACTTACCAACCAAACAAGACCTATGCAAGTCATACCTGACCCAAAACTAAATAATCCATCTTGACTTTGGGCCTCAATATATCCATTTAAACGAAATGCCCTGATGGAGCATACCCATGATGAATGTGTACAGTGCCTCAATCGGGGTACTTACAAACAAAGTCCAAGCGTCAATATCTCATCCGAGATGGGATGATGGATCTAAAAGCAACACGGCTAAACTAGAAGGGCGATATGTCGTAATTTCCCCCACGCTTTAAAAAGTATCGAAGATTTAAAAGGTCCAAAGCGCGTTTCCCACTCACCTCCCATTCAAGACGTCCGATTCTCACGCCTTTCCCGAAAATTTTCCCGCCAAAACCTACCAATTCGTCTTGCCTCCATCTTCCCCCCACCAAAAGTAAAAAAAACCCAAACTCTTGGCATGAGCATCCACAAACACAGATACCTCCCCCTGCCCCCCCCCCCCCCCCCCCCACCCCGCCACCCAATTCTCTCGAACAACCATCAGATCCGTCTACCAATGGGCACCGGCAGCATCGGAAACAACGGCAGATCCGGCGAAATCCACGTGATCGTCGGGCCGATGTTTGCCGGGAAGACCACCGCGCTCCTCCGTCGTGTCCAGTTGGAGAGGAGCAACGGAAGGTAAAGGAAACCAAAGTCCACGATCACCCACATCTCAAGCACTTGCCTGCGCTGGTGGTGTTGATATTTGCATCTGATTTCCTTAGGAGCGTCGCGATCATAAAATCCAGCAAGGACAACCGCTACGGCCTTGACTCCGTCGCGACGCACGACGGTGCCAAGATGCCCTGCTGGGCTCTCACCGAGCTCTCCGCATTTGCTGCGGCTGTTGGAGCTGAGGCTTACAATGAGGTAAGGCAATTTATCGTAACTTCGTGGCATGTTGTTTGTGAGTTCTGGTTGGGGATTTGAAGTGGTCTGTAATTTGCCGAGTACTCGGTATGACTCGCGTATTTGTGTATAAACAAGTGTGGATGAAGTGACACCAATATCTACTTTTGAACGGGTATACCGTAACGACTCAGTTCTAAACTCAAGATAAATAGAGAGAAATTGGCTTTGATAATCACCCAAAATAGTTGAGTTTAAGTTGTCAAATAATAATTTTTAACTTTCTTATATTTCACTACTTATTTTGATGAGTTTATTAAGTAGGACTTATGATACTGCTAATTAAGCTTGAATTTTTTTTTTTATTTGCTTCATGATGGACATGTGTTGGTAGCATTCTGATTTATGGGAATTTTTTGTCTGTTTTTCTGCCGCTCATAGTTTGGGGTAATACATATAAGGAGATGGTTGAAAGGCAATTGATCCAGATAGTTTTTGTTTCTTTGCATATGTCTGGACTAAGTTGTTTTCTGGTTATGGCTGATTAACAGGTGGATGTGATTGGGATTGATGAGGCTCAGTTTTTCGATGATCTTTATGAATTCTGTTGCAATGCAGCTGATAGCGATGGAAAGATTGTCATTGTTGCGGGTTTAGATGGAGATTACCTCAGGTATTGCCATTTTCCTTTTTCCTCTTTAGGTGCTTGTGACTGATAGTTGAGTTAATTGCTGTTTGTGTACCTGCGGATCGCCTAATTGCGTTGGTCTGGTATGTCTGAAAATGTGATGGACTGGATAGAAGAGGAGGGCATTCATAATGACAATAGAATGTTAATTAGAAAGATGATGCAGAGATGTATTAGATGGTTTGGTTATTATTGGTCCATGTTGAAAGTTGTGTTGACTGTTTAATTGGTAATAGGATCCTACTCAAAGATCCATTTACATCTGGTGGAGTATCCATCTAATGAGTCGCATACTTTTGTTTCTGCTTAGCAGCATGTTCCCTTAAATGCCAGAGTTGTTTAACTTGCTTTATATTGATAGGAGAAGATTTGGTTCCATTCTTGATGTTTGCCCCTTAGCCGATTCTGTCACCAAGTTGACTGCAAGATGTGAAATTTGCGGCAAGCGTGCTTTGTTTACATTGAGGAAGACAGAAGATAAACAGACAGAGCTGATTGGCGGGGCAGCGCTATACATGCCGGTTTGTCGGCAACATTATGTGAAAGGTCAAACCATTTCAAAATTTACAACTGCAGGAGCTGTACTAGAATCGAAACAACTTCGGCCTTGCTCACATATTGGAGCATCTTACTTGGCTAAGTAGATTGTTTTGTTTGGAATCACTGATATGATATATATGATTCTCCAGCCACTAGGCCTTGGTGCTGCTGGTAATAGAATGGAATGTACTGAAGCACTATTATTGGAGCCCTTCTCAAAGTTCTCCTCTCGAAGGCTTTTGTACTGTTACAGTTCCTGATGAAAAATTATATATAGTAGTATTAATTCAGGTGACTCTTTGTTCTTTCCCGAGCAGTATGTTTTGGATGCTTGGTGCAAATTTACCTACAGGAAGGCTAAGCTTGAAATCTACTGAAGTTTGATCGTATGGAATGAATCAAATTGTGGTGATCCTGGCACTAATGATGCCAAATTTCCAGAGAAGGGTGCTTTTTCCTTGGAAGGGAAAAGGACATTGCTGAAAGTTACCACCCAGATTTTGTTAAGTAACTGAATTTCCCATGCTTCACAACCTAAGAAAGGAGAAAATCATCTCCCATAAAAAAAATCCTGCTCCGTCAATACAAGATAAAGCCTAAATCACCTGAACAAAAGAGAAATGTTCCATGACAATTACTGAAAAGATAAACAAGTATTCCTAATCCCACTAACTCTAGTTATTATGTCAATAATAATACGGTCAACATGATCTGAGAGATCTTCCTCAACTGAAGGATCTTAATCTCTTTGGGTTTGTCATATGAACTGTCTGCTTAAGTGTCATGCATTTTACTCTCCTCACTATCTGTCATGAAAGTAGGGTTCCCACTCCAATTATGCCCTATCAAGTAGTATTTAGCAACGGGATAATTGTTTGCTTCTACAATTGACTACTAACAGACAAAATCTTGATATCCCAGTAAAAACAAAATCTATACAAAGGGGATTTTTGAAGGTATCCTGGTTTTATTATTGGCAAGAGCGTGTAATAGCTGCTGAACTTGTAAGGTCATCTTTCCACCTTTTTGGAAATCCCCTCAAATTATGTTATGCAAGTCTGGCCAGTGCTAGTTTCCAAAATATGCTATCAAATCATAAAAGGGAAGACTTGATTTTCATGTTATTCTTTTTACTAGCATGTCATATACCTCATCTGAATGCACATGCAACCTCCTACTTGCCAAGAACTCAACAATTTGATCCACATTAATTGAGCTACAACCCTCCCTCCTGGCACCCCTTTGTGTTGTCTGGCACGTTGCCTATTTCTTCTTCTTGGTCACAAAATCCATAAATGCTTGGTAAATGTAGATATCTTCTGCTATCCCTTTGCTCCAAGCTTGGCAACTCCCTATGCAAGTCCTTGTTCAACAAGCTTTGCCTCCCATCCATCCTCAAGCCGCCAACTAAAGCACTCCACATGAAGACATAAATTGGCATTAGGGATGCAAATTTTAATCAATCCAACTTGAACTCAACCAATTTTAGTCAAATGGAGAGGCCCAAGGGGAAGGAAAGGATGATCCAGGGGGGGGGGGGGGGGGGGGGGTGGGGTGGGGAGGGCTCTGATCAGATCCCAAGCTTCTCGAAGGTAGAAAACACTCGCAGAGGGGAGGGAGGAGGGGGCAATGCTTCATTTTTTTTTCTTGTTTGACTTTATTGTAGGCATGATCTCATTGTAAGGTTCATTTGTAAATAGATACCCAATGGGCTAATGGGTACCTAATGTTGATTCTAAGAATTCATATGCATTAATTGGGGTGCATATTAGGGGTGTACATGGGTCGAGTTTAACTCGAACCCCACCCGATCCAACTCGATTAGGTTAGGTTGGGAATTTCTCAACCCGATAAAACATGGGTTGGGTTGGGTTAAGTTTGAGGTTTAATCAACCCAAGGCAACCAACAACTCGATCCAACTCAATTTATAATTTTATACATATATATTATATTATATAATATATACAAATATATTATGTAATTATATGTATATAATATATAAGGGGTGCCAAGCTACAACAAAACCATCATAACATTGACATCTCCTCACTCTCCTTCCCAAATTTCCAATTGTAGCACTAGCTCTTCAAGTCATGGTCTCACTAAACCCTTATCTTTCCTACCTCCATCGGCCTCAAGTGGTGTCCTCTCCTTTTCTCAACTCCAAGCTCTAGGCAGTGTTCTCTCCTCTTGTCGGTGGTGGCTAGTGGTACCTTATGCTCTTCAGCTAACCCATCTCTTCTCTCATCTTCTTCCCCACAAGACCCCCCTCTCTCAGCACCATCACTCCTCTTCCCCCCTCCTCTCCCCTCAACGACTATCCCCCCACCAGCCACCAACATCCGACAACCACCTCTCCTCTCTTCTTCCCTGTAGAGACCCCACCACCACTATCGGATGACTCACCTCTCCTATCTTCTTCCATGTAGAGATTTCACCACCACCATTGGAGTACTCTCTCTCCTCTCATCTTCATTCTTGCAAGAACCCCCTTTTTTCTTTTAAGTGTTTTTGTCATTTTGAATGATGTTGAGGAATGTACTTATGTATTATTTGATTTTGTTAAATTCTATTATTAGGTATGTCTTTATCTTTTCTTGTTACTTTTAAATCATATCTTTATTTTTTTTACCTATTTTATTTGCTTTTTTATAAGATATAAGTTGTTTATGAATTTAAATTTTTTTGTTATTAAATATGAAAGATATAGGAAACATGTAGGAAATAAACATAAGCCTTAACTAGTTAATAATCCATTCAACTCAATCCAACCCGATCTGGTTTTTTGAGAGTTGAGTTGGGTAGTATAATGGGTTGGGTTGGAGAAATTCCAACCCTCAAATCGTGGGTTGAGTTTGGATTGAGTCCCAGCCAAACCTAACCTAACTTGTGTACACCCTAGTGTATATATATAGTGATGAGATGGAAATTTATGTTGAAATCAAAGAAAAAAGGGTGGAATCTTTAGTGTCACATTGGAAGTGGGCAAAACCCAAGTTGAGTATGTAAGGACTTTAGTTCTCATTGCTTATGTAGCAAATGACTAAGGGAGGGGTTGAGGGCTACACTTGTGTGCATGCGCGTAGTGCCCCATCTCTACCCAGCTTGGGTTCGAGCTTGGGTTTAAGTGTGAATTAATTTGGAACTTGTAACTTGGATTTTTTGCTACAAAAATTGTTTTGATTTTTTGGCTTAATTTAATTGGTTTAGCTACTAGTTCTTCGAGTCATATGCGTTCACCTACGTATCCTCGATCTTCGCCCACGTTGTGTAGACTATCTTAGTTACGCGAGGGTTTCTGCATTGGATCTCTCTCTCTCTCTCTCTCTCGTTCTATTCTTTGCAGTCGTCGTCTTTGAGGCTCTTACTCTTGACTCTCTTGACTCTTGAGGTGGTATTTGAGGATGTCTGTTATTGAAGTGTGCTGCTCTTGGAGATGGATTGTCAAATCCTTAGAAGAATATGCTAGATCTTGTTGCACGAGTACTGTGGAGGGTAAGAACTTCTCTAAGGGAGTCCTTTATGAGCATTTTGATCGGAGTAGCTTCCAAACTTGTTTTACTTCTTTTTTATGTGCTGATGCATGTTATTTGTTTGATGTTTTATTATGGATATTGCCAATTTATGCCTGCTCGAATTAATTTGCCTGGTCTAATATATTTGATCTATGGTATTATGTTGGAAATGCATAACCTATTTGTGTATCTTGTCATTAATGAAACTAATTCTAATAAAATCTATTCAGATTTCATCTTGAAATATATCTGTTTCATGTGGATCTATTCTAAACAACTAGCTATATTACTTAAGTTTAAGTTGACAAGTAGTAATTCTTAATCTTTTATATCTCACTACTCATTTTTATGAGTTTAATATGTGAGATTATGCTTTAGAGTGTTACAATCTCTCTCACTTGAAATCTTGATATTCTCATAAGGGTTCAATCAATCAATGCACTCTTGGTAGTAGTAGTGGCCCCATCCTATGGCGCATTTTTTTGCCATCCTAAGGGTAGCTCTTTTCTCCTACTAGAGGGAGTTTGATGTTGATCCCATTTGTAATGACCTAAGCCTAAACTCGAGTTTAATTGAGAAAAATAATAATTGACAACTTATTTATTGGGTATGAGTCCTATAAATCTAAACAACTACCCAAAATATTTAAGTTTAAGTTAACAGGTAATAATTCTCAATCTTTCATATCACAATACTCATTTTCATAAGTTTATTATATGACACTATTTTTGAAGGTGCTACATGGGAGGTGCCAAAAGATGACAAGGGAGCTGCTGACATGGATACCGGTTGCGACGAGGATGACGGGTGATCTGATTGAGGCAGTGGGAGAAGTTGAAAGGAGCACAACCATGAACAGTACTGCTGCCTATCGATAGGTTGAGGTGTACTTGAATTATTGTTTTCCATTTTCCTTTTGCAACTGCTTAAATGAAGCAGTTTGCTGGCCCTTGTGGCTGCAGGGATGTTGCTGAAACAAACAGGCCTTAGCCAAAGGGGTAAATTGTTCTCCAATGTAAATCGTAGAATACATTGATCGGTCCTCATCAGTTTTTGTTTTTTGGTAGTCGAATCTTGTTTTGTAGAGTAAACTGCACACCAGGTCATAGTTTATTAGGGTGGGAGCAACCTAGAGTAAAATTACTAACTAAACAATCTAAGTAGGTTTGATATTAGTTGCATTTTTAGACGAAGCATGAATAGTGTGCCAATTGGGGGACTTCTTGTGAAACCACAGTCATAGTGTGGCATGTAAATGGAACAATTTGAAGATTAAGACCCTAATCAAAATCTGGCATAGATTAACATAGTATTTGTAATTTATCCTTTTTTATTTGAACCAACATTCTGGCCCTCTGACACAGCCCATAAGGTCGCTACTTTGCATCATGCAGGGAATCACTTCGTTTGATATAATTATTTAAAGTTGCATCCCACTGCCTTTGATTAATTACCAGTTATGGCAGCATTCTAGAGTAGTTCTCTGTTGTTATTTCATAAGGAAATCTCCTTGTGCATCTTTTTGCAAATGAAATTACATATATACCACTGCATTCCACGGGATTACCTTCATACTAGAATTATTGCAAAATCATCCAGCTACTCTTCAAACCCCTTTATTGAGAGAGCCCTCTCTTTAATATGAGATTTTGAATTCTTTGCCTAAGAGGTTCAGGGACCAAAAGAAAGGGTTTGTAAAGAAAAAAATGCCCGAAATTCTCAAGAAACTCTTTGGAATGGAGTATAAAGAAAGTGATGGTTGGTTTTCAAGATCAATCCACAAAATCCTCTCAGTTGGGTTATCACCAAAGTGATCTAAATCTCAAAGAATAATGATATTTAGTGTCTATTTTTCTTCTCTCTCTCAAAGATTGCACTATGTACTTGTCTCAAGAAGGAGAGCTCAACCTACTTCAGAAAAATTTGCATTGATTCCCTCACATAAGAACCAATATTTCGTGAAAACGATTGGTCTGTGTTTTTTAAGTTCCATGTGTGCATTATTTTTACCAAACCTGTTGATGGGCCTCAGTTCTAGGTTGGTCTAATATTGTCCACCACCAAGTTTGCTCCTGGCTCAATAAGGTTCGGATAGAACAGAATGATCAGAACATCAATTGCACAAAGAACACAAGAATTTGTTAGGTTTGACAATGTCTCTCCATGTGCTATTAGGCAAATAGACTACATTGTCTTTGATTGGCAAAGCCCAATCCAGAGAAGTAGGATTGGTTCTAGTATACTTTCCCTTTTGGATTTGGGGGCTCGATAAGCTTTATATACTTTGACCATCGACCTTCGATGTGGTAGGAGTGTCACTTATCGTTCCCATACAAAGTAACAATCTTCTTTGATGGCGATTTGCTGTTAGACCATGATGATGGTTGCATCTAGTTAGATATTGCACCTCATACCATGGCAATCAACTCAACATAATCCCTAGTGTAGGCCTCGTTTCATTTTTTGAGACAATGGCTCATTTCTGATGTAGGCTTATTTGGGTAGGAGCACCCCATCCAACTCTTTTCCTTCTGTCTCTAGCGTGAAAGAATCTATCCCTGAGCCTTTAAAGGCATTCATTAACCCAGATTTGCATGGTCGAATCCACATTGGTCCAGAGCCTACTATGCCTATCTTGGGAGCATTTGAACCCCTCTAGTTAGGTTCGCCCCTAGCATGGATGTGGTTGAAGGGTTAGGCTGACACTTGATCCCTATCACTGATGAAGTGTAGTTATGATATTCAAAAGAGTAAATTACATAAAAGTTCTTGATCTTTACATGAGATTTCAATGTAGTCCCTGAACTTCAAATGTTGTCAATATTATCCCTTATCTTTGGTGATGTTGCTAACTTTAGGATATTTTATGACCAAAATACCCTTATTACTAAACCCATATTGTAAAATCTATCCCCTCATACATTCCCAAGCCATTGCCGACCACCTTCCCCCCAACCCACCACCACAGACCTCCCCTCCACCCTCCCACCCACTGCCCTCCCCCTCCAACTCATCGACCATCTATCCCACCCACAAAGCTACCCACCTCATCTCTTGCATTAATCACCTCGTAGCCTCAGATCTCACATCACCCACCCATAATGCAGCCTCGCTTACCTTTGTATCTCCCACCCATAGTGCTAGTGCCACCCACCTCTTGCGCTGGCCACCTCTTCTTCCATGCAGATGGGGTTTGATGTTAGGGGTCTGGGAGTGGGGGTTTAGGGTTTGTTGAGGAGGAGAGTAGCTTTTAGGGACTGATTTGGGGAAGGAACCTTTTCCCTGTTATGGGGGAGGGGGCATTTTTGCCCACAATTAACACAATATAATGTTGTTAGAGGTTTTAAGGAAGGGGGAACAACATTGAAAAAATTTAAAAAGATCGGGAATGACATTGATGATGTTTGAGTTCAGGAACTACATTGAAATCCCATGTAAAGTTCAGGGACTTTTATTTAATTTATTCTATTCAAAATGCAAACTACGCATGTGTCATTGTCTAGGCATGCCATTAATCCCCTCAACCATCCAGTTCCAAACATGGACACTGCTCTTTTATTGAACAGAAATTTGCTAACAAAATCAGTTACATGTAATCAATTATGCAACAATCTAAGACATCTTGTACATTATACAGATCCTCATCAAACGTAACAAACATGACAAAAGAATCACAGATTGTACAGGCTATCAGTTATTTTCCTAGCAAACGCCTTCCTCTCGCATTTGCTCCCTTCATCCTAGTATTCAAAATATCCACATCACCACGCAACCCATCCAGAGCCTTGTTCTGCCTGCAAGCAGATTACAATGTCGGTTGAAATAACTGCACGGATACTATCAACTTTCTGGTAAAACTAACTTGAGAGTTCTTTTTTTATTTTGGAAAAGTAACTTGAGAAAATTATTTTAGGGGTTATGCAAATTGATTAGGCATTCAGCACACTCCATAATAAGACTTCTAACGTTAGCTACTGTGTGGTTTCAATGAATGGAATATGTGCGAGCTTCCCCAATGAAAATTGCAACCATATATTACTCCTGGCAGAAATATCTAAAATCTTTTATAAGTGGGGTTCTGAACCTATGCATGTAAAATTTCAACCGACCTGTCTATCTCGAAAGTCATTTCAGAAGCCATGTCCTTGAGTAGGTTCAGTGAATTACTCAAGTCTGTAAGCATGTCATCTTGCTTAAACTTTTCCATCTAGTGAGATAAAATCAGCTCCATCAGTCTCAGAAAAAGAAAGAAAATCAATGTGTTAACGCTATGTAAATGCTGGGATTGACATACCTTGACCTTCTCTTGTGCAGAGGTCACTTTTCCCTGTTTTATATTTGAATTTTCCTTTGATTGAGTAAAAGACAAACTGAACCATTCCTCTTGATCCACGTGGCTTCTTTTTTGTTCAAGTGAATCATCTATGATAAAACAGAGAGAGTTGATGATAATTGCCGGATCTTAATAAATTTTACCCCCTTAAACTTGTATTATTATCTTTAACCTGAGATGAGAACAGGTCCCTTGACTGGCTGAGCTATTTTTGGCTTCCATGACTTGGAGAAAATACTCCCTAGACTTCCCAAAAGCTTCTCTCCCTGAGAAAGGCAGAGGAGCACAGATCATGTTACTTTTCATCTTCTAGAACAGCTCTAGTTTATTTCAGTAAGCAGATCTGCCAGAAGCTACTTTAAAGGATGATATCCATGACACCATAATAAAAACAACAGTAAGAACAGAAATAATAACAGATAGTGCATGGCTGTCTGGCTGGCGAGAATGGAGTATCTAATATTTTCATTGGTTAACATTATAAAGGTTCCTTTCCAGGCTGATGATTTGGCAAGCAGTTCAGGCATCAGTGAATATCCAACAGTATATTTTTATGAAAGGAACTCAGAAATGAGCAGTTACAATGTAAAATTATTGTCAAAGCCATTAGCCTGATGAGCCAGGGCCCTAGTGGTGAACTGAAGAGGACTCTTACCCGACTAAGGTCGCGATCAATATCAATGGCAGAAAGATGAGCCTTTGTTATCTGCTCACCCTGATGATGCAATTTGACAAGGCTATCTGCAGCATCTTCTTTTATATCCTCAACAATCTTTAGGCAATTCCTTAGGGCCTCTGTTGTTCCTTCAGCCTTGTATATGGCATAATTCTCTTGTTGTTGCACATTCCAGTTTCCAAATGTCCTCAAACTTTCATACTTGCTACGTTGTTTCATGCCCAAAGGGGGAGCTGATGAAGGTCCTCCCCTCTCTCCACTTTTCCTGCAAGAAGAGCATTCTGCAGTAGGCTTGAAGAAGATGTCACGTTCTGGAGTTCTTGCAGGTCTAGGTGAAACCTCGGATTCTGAATCAGAATCAAATGGATTTGTCTTTGTTGACTTGGGATGATAAGAGCAGTGCCTATCATTCTCAAGCATCTTCAATCCTATTGATCTTGTGGTGACAGAAAGATGAATGTGATAGATGCCAACCAAATCAGAAGCATGAACAATATAACAATATATAGCCAAGAGATAACAAAGAGAAGAATTATGGAAGTGAAGGCACTAAGTCACAATGAACTCTAAAAATCCAAATTGCAGAATATGGATCGAAAATCTTTAATATGTTAGAGAATCAACGGAACTACAATGCAAACAAAATGAAAAAAAATTACAAACACAAAAGCACATGCAGATATTGAAAGAAAATCCATTGATCCCAAGGGAAGATGCTCCAAGCCAGGTTAAGACATGAATCTCATCAATCTACAAAGGAGAAAAGATCTTAAGGCAAGATAAAATAGGACATGAGAAAAGCATATGTAACAGATAGAGAACTGAGAAACTCTCAGTATATGAGCGACAAAACATTTTGAAAAATAGAAAAACAGAACAGAAATAATGAAATAACTAATATAACAATGTAGTTGCCCCTAATACTAATATCCAATGATGAGAAGAACATAATGTGGTATAGCCATGGAAGTGCGAAAGCTTGAGAATTACAAATTTTCTCCTGCTAGAACATTGAATGGGAAGTGTTAGGTTTGTAGCCAGCACTTTAGTTTGATAAAGGTCCACAGTTCCTCGGAGCAGATCATTAGTATTATAATAATAAAAGGAAGTTATGCTACCCTTTAAATTTCTTGAGCTTTGGAGTTTTATATCTATTGGGAGAGTTGTAGTGTGATTATTTAATCCCACATGGTGTTGTGGGGTTTTCTATTGTGTGGTGACCTATAAATAAACGTGTACATAAACACGTTCTATCGGGACATTTCTCCTATAATTTTCTCCCTGCTCCACATGAATAGGATTTTCACATAAACCCAACTATTATTATTTATTTTTTATTTATGCTTCTGCTTATTTTAGATTTCAACTTGATATCATAGCATGTTTATTCCTTAGATTTTATCCTTTATTGCATATACTTTTCTATCTATTGTACGAGAATATCTTTCTTGATTCTTGTTTCAATGTATCGTGCACCACGACATGAAGAAGAGGGAGATGCAGATGGTGTTTGTTTCTCCACGTGCATGGCCGGCTGCGCATACGGAGAGGAGCTCCTTTGATGAGAGAGGACAGAGCCGGAGTTGTCCTCGTAGATCACGTGGAGGGGCACGATGTTGGAGATCTCGATATCCTCTGATCTGTTGCGATGGAGCAGAAAAGAGCCGCGTGCGGGCAGGGCCATGGTGGGATTAGGAGACGCGACCGGGGCGTGACGTCAGTGACCGGCAGTCGACGTGGAGTAGCACCCCTAGGTGTCAACGATGGCGGCGGCAACTCGCATAAGCGAGGAAGACAGAGTCAGGGCGATCTCTAGGAGTGCGTGGAGGCGTTGATGGTCGAGGAGCATCCGACGGAAGACGCTCAGTGGTGGAGCTCTGTGGGCGACGCAACTAGAGCGGATGCGGTGGCGGTGGTTGCACGGAAGGAGCGTTGTGTTCTGTAGAGGACGTTGGGTTCTCTCCGAACCCTAAGGTGAAATGTTCGTATCCTTCGTAAGTCCTTGATGTTTAGTCCCTTTTTAAATAAGGGAAATAAGGAAGGAAATAAACGAGAAAATAAATGAGAGAGAGAAAAAGAAAAAAATAAAGAAAGAAAAAAAGGAAAAAGATAGAGAAAAATTGAAAAAAAAGATGATAAAAAAAAAGATGAAGTTTATGTTTGAGAGAAGATTTCTCTAACTTTTATTGTTTTATTTTCTTGTTATTATTATTTTTTCTCCCATATGAGGATGGGAGAAAGGGGGGGGTGTGGGGCTTTTTGTAGTCACTCTTATTTGAGAGTCCTTTTTGTTCATGGACTTCACATAAGGAACTCAACTTTGGGAGGTTCAGAGTTTTGAGGTCTTTAAAGGAAGAACTCATTTCAGGTTTCTATGTGGGAGATCTAGTTTTATGGACTCCAGAGAGGGAGATCCACCTTCGAGGTCTTTAGAGGAAGATCCCGTTTCAAGGATACTAAATGGGGAGCCACTAACACCAGGTCTCTAGAGCCAGCTATAGTTCATCCAGCAACTCCAGCCCATGTTCCCACTTACAAGCAAGAATCAGTCCAGAGGATTTGTGTTACTGTGTAGAGTGGATTTGTGTTACAAGCTTGAGGGGGAGTGTTGAGAGAGTTGTAGCGTGGTTATTTAGTCTCATATAGTGGAGTCAAACTTTCTGTTGTGTGTGGTGACCTATAAATAGGCATGTACTCCTCCTAAATTCTTTTGAGAAGAACAATACAGAAACATGTCCTATCGAGGTGCTTCTCCCGTGGTTTTCTTCCTGCTCCTTGTGAGTGGAATTTCTATGTTAACCTAAGCCTTCTATTATTGTTTATGATTTGATTTATGCTTCCGCTTATTTTAGATTTCAACTACATTTATTTACACCCAAAGTCTTTTCTTGTCATAGTCCTATCACCATCTTTAGAAGATTAAGAGAAGCTAACGTCACCGAGGACAAACACATGACATGGATGTCCAAATGGATTTGTTAAGAGAATTGTATAGTGGTGTTTAGTCCCACATAGTGGAGTAGAATTTTCTTCTGTGTGTGGTGGCCTATAAATAGGCATGTACCCCCCACTTATTCTTTTGAGAAGAAATAAAGAGAAACACGCCCATAAGAACACTTCCTACGTGGTTTTTTTATCGCTCTTTGTGAGTGGGGTTTTCACGTAAAACCTAAGTGTTCCTTGATTGATTTATTGTTTTGATATCATGCTTCCACATGATTTAGATCTATCAACTTACTATCAGAGTAAGTTGATTCTTGAGTTATATTCCTTCTTGAATTATGTTTATTCTTGGAGCATTCTTAGTAGCAGGTATTGCCACGATGCGAGGATATTGTGCCTGTAATTAGTGGAGTCGATCTCACACGAGATCTCTCGTGGATTTGGCGATGTGATGAAGAAGGCACTTGCAAGGGTGTCCGCGAGATCGTTGAATAGAACATGACGAGAACAGGCGACGCGGTGAGGAGGGCCTTAGGCGAGGTGATCTACAGCCTCACCGGGCGATGCTCCTCCAATAGTGCCTAGGTGGAGCATCGACAAGTTGAGGTTGGAGAGGTTGAGGGTGAGCACTGGGAATGCAACCACCTTGGCGGAGAGCTTGAGGGCGAGGGGGTTGTGATAGTGAGAGAGGGCGATCTCTTGCTGGACGAACCAGAAGGAAAGGTCGATGGCAACCCTCTTGTCGCATAAGAAGTCAACCCCCCTCGCGTTGTGCATGCGGCTTCAGCAACTCCCATCGTCGCGGGAGAAGGCTGCAGTGGTGGTGGATCTTAGGTTTTAAAACCCTAAAATGGTAAATTGCAGCTTCTATCGTCTATTTCCTTATCTCTATTTGTTAGAGAAAGATGAGTGAAAAAAAAGGGAGATAGTAAAGAAAAAAAAGTTGAAAAAAAAGAAAAGAAAAAGAAGTTTAAAAAAATGATGAGCATGTTCATGAGAAGAGGAGAGAGGCTCTTCTCTAGTTTTATTTTGTCTTCTCGTTATTTTCTTCTCCCATTCAGGAGTCTCTTTTGTTCCTGGATTACACTTGAGAAACTATAACTCTGGGAGGTCCAGAGTTTTGAGGTCTTCAGAGAGGGAG
The DNA here is from genome assembly GCA_037157565.1 of Thalassia testudinum. Classification (NCBI taxonomy): domain Eukaryota; kingdom Viridiplantae; phylum Streptophyta; class Magnoliopsida; order Alismatales; family Hydrocharitaceae; genus Thalassia; species Thalassia testudinum. The sequence continues at coordinate 33,787,152 of JAZHRO010000031.1, read as the reverse complement.
ATCCTATTTCGAGGTCCTTAGAGGAAGGACCCATTTCATGTTTCTATGTGGGATATCCAGTTTCATGAACTCCAGAGAGGGAGATCCATTTTTTGAGGTCTTCAGAGGAAGATCCTTTTCAGGGATATTGAATGGGGAGCCACTAGCACCAGGTCTCCAGAGGAGAGACCTCTTTTCAGAGCTAGCTACAGTTCGTTCAACAGCTCTATCCCGTGTTCCCACCTATAAGTAAGAACCAGTCTAGAGGTTGTGTTCTGTTGTGTAGAGTGGGGTTTTTTTGTGTAGGTCTTACATAGTGGAATATGATTTTGTTATTTCTTTTGAAAAGAAATAAGAGACACACCCATAGGGGCACTTATCTCGTGATTTTCTCCCCGCTCTTTGTGAGTGGGGTTTCCACGTAAAACCAAACTGTTTCTTGATTGATTTATTATTTTGATATTGTTAGGAAATAAATTAATTAGGAATATTTGATTAGTATTTACTATTTTTAGATCACGGTTGGTTTCCATGTTTGCCCTTGCCTCTCTCTATATAAAGAGGGCTAGAGTCTCTCTTTTTAATAATAACAAGAAGGGTTTGATCCCACCTAATAACAAGAATCAATTTTATCCCACCTAAAAGCTCTACATGGTATCAGAGCAGGTTTGATCTCGTGGGAAAGAAGAAAAAGGGAAGAAGAAATCCTAGAGGGAAAACCCTAGAGGAGAGGGGGGGCTCCAGTGAAACATCGGAGAGGCTCTCTCCTCTCCACAACCCTTCCTCTTCCTCTCCCGCTTCTACTACTGCTGCCACCTCCAGCCACTTGTGGAGTGGTCACCGGGGCCTTGCCTTCGCTCGACCAACTGGCTGGCCACACGTCGTTGGTGAAGCCCCATTTGATCGACGTCGCCCCTTGATGATGGGGGAAGTTCGGATCTAGGTTTTGGACCCTCGAACCTCGCTCGATCGAGTGTTTAAGGGCACCATCGTGTTCCTTGGAGGCCGCTCTACCGGACCAAGAAGATTTGGTCCTCCTCTGACCTGTTGGAGTGTCGTTGCGCTCCTCCCTACCACTGTAGTGCCGTTGCCCACAAAGAATAGAAGAAAAAGAAAAGAGGGAAGAAGGAGGGAGAGGAAGAGGGAAGCTGATGATGGCTCCACTCCTCTCCTCTCTTCTCCAATTGCACCAGCAATAGTAATGGCATCTGCCATTCTCTCTCTGATTTCGATCAAAAGAAACAAAAAAAAACGAGGTGGATTTTAGGGCCTTTTGTGCTCAGGTCCTGTAAAGTTGTCTTTTGTTTTATTGGGCATGCAGCCTTTTAAGTGTTAGATTTTTTGTCTTTTAGGTCCTTATATGTTGAGTGGAGACACGAGATTTAAAGATGGGAGTCGCTTCAAGATGTCAAAGTTCAAGCAGTGCTCTCACATACCTCAAGGGAAACCTAGCATTGATTGGCTTTGTGAGGGCGTACAAGAAGGGACACTTAGGACTGAAGGCACGAAGAGAGAACTTCCACATCAACAAAAGTGGATCTTCACTACCTTATGGATCCAAGCCTTCGCCATCTCCCGCATCTTGACTTGCGGGGGAGTGTTAGGAAATAAATCAACAAGGAATATTTGATTAGAATTTACTAATTTTAGGACTTGGTTGATTTCTGTGTTTGCCTTTGTCTCTCTCTATATAAAGAGAGCTAGGGTCTCTCTTTTTAATAATAACAAGAATCATTTTATCCCATCCAAATATCATGCTTTTGCATTATTTAGATCTATCAACTGAATTCTTGCAATTAGAGTATCTTCCAAACCTAGTTTAGAGTCAACTCAACTTCTCCCTTCGAGTGTACCATTTCTCCACCCTTATTATCCTCTGGTCCATTATTTTAGAAAATGGACTCTTTAGGAAGAAACTTCCATTGGAATCTCTCAAGCAACTCTAGATGTGGCTAATTGGTACACTTTCTAGGTCCAAACAAAATGATGGTTGAGATACCCTTAATCTTAAGTGTTGACGATGCCTTAAGCACCCATGGCTTGAGTATGATCTGACACAATTTTAAATGGATCTTGGCTATAGATTTTTAAATCTAATTATGGATCCAATTAGATATGTAACTTATATATCTGTGTGTTAGAATTTCTAGAATTTCTTGGGATGTTATCTCATGTTCTTTTACTGAGAGAGCGCAATCCTTGGTCTCTCTTAGGGTTTGGGTTGGGTGGTAATTTGTAATTTTTCATCTTTATAGTGGAATCTCTTCCTCTTTGCTCATGGTTTTTCCCTGCTATTCAAGAGGGGTTTCCCATGTAAATCTTGGTGCCTTGTGGTCATGCTTGGTGATTGCTTGCTTGCACTATTTCTTAACAAACTAGTATTAAAGCTTCTTTATGTGGATGGACATTACCGTGAAAATGATGACCACATTCGAAGCTGAGAAGTTAAATCACAATGTCAACTTTGGCCTTTGGAAGGTCAAGATGGAGGTGATCCTTATTTGACAAGGCATAGTGCAAGTGTTAAAGGGGAAGGAGAAAATGCTCATGACGATGTTTGAGGAGAACAAAGAGGAGATGGATGCGAAGGTGAGGACAAGTATGCAACTATGGTTGTTGAATGACATTCTTCGCAAGGTCATGGAAAAGAAATAAGTGGTTGTAATGTGGTTTAAGTTAGAAAGCCTTTATATGACCAAGACCCTCGCATATCAACTTTGTCATTTAAGATGAAGATCGAGCTTTGTTGTTGTTCAGGGAAACCTTAATTTATGGTAAGAATGAAATAACCATGAATGATGTGAAGATGTCCTTGTTCTCCAAAGAATTAATGGGTCGATTGTTGGCATTTGGTATTGAAAGGAAGGCAAACCTTTTGAATGTGAGGGATAAAAACATGGAATGAAGCATGGCCAATAAGTTGAAGGATGACAAAAAGAAGCCTAAAGGGCAAGACAATTTTCTTTAGGTACTGCAAGAAAATCGAGCACACAAAGGATCAATGCCAAGAAAGACCAGCCAGGACGATCCAGAGAAGATTTTGCCAAAGTGAGTATGTGGAGGGTGAATGTTTTGGTTGGGGCTTTGTGTTAATAATGGTTATTGTTCCACATAGATTAAAAGATGAGTGGCTTCTTGATTCCAATTGCACCTACTATGTCACGCATAACAAGGATTGGTTCTCCATGTACATAGATCAATTAAAGGTGGAGTTGTTGTGATGGCGATGATTTGCAGACTAGAACTCTAGGGATGCCCTCACATCCTATATATGATGAAAAACCTCATCTCTCGGCACCATAGAGAAGGGGCACAAGTACTTAGTAGACAATTGTGTGCTCAAAGACACTAACTCACAGGATGGTTATCCAATTATGTCCTGAAAGAGATTAGGAAAGCTCTAGGGGTTGTTGCAGCCATCACTGGTGGCTGCTGTGGCCTCCTAATGCCACTTGGAATGGTCCTGCAACCTGTTGCTTCCTAGTGTAACCCCTGCAGTCGCCTCTTGCGGTGCCTTGGGCTCCGTGCGGGTCCCTATGCAATAGCCAATTCGTATCTTGGTGCTTTCCATGCGAGGAAGCATTGACCATCGTAGCTTGTCATCTTCGATGCTAGCTTTGATTAGGTGTCTTACCTACAAAACTATTGTCTTCTTGAAGTCTTAGGACCACTTAAAGTCTTTGGAAGGCCTTAGATCCATGAGAAGTTGCTGAAGTTGGATTTAGATTTGAAACAGTGAATAACTCACTTCTTTAGCCCCAACATGGCTACATTTGAGTCCTTTATCATCTCTGAAGTCAAGCCTATGACTTTGTCTACTTCTTTTGTAGTCTGAGGCACCACTATAAAAACTCAATGGTGTCACAGGTGTTCAAGATTTTTGTTGGTGGCCACAAGAAGCTTTACATACTCATGAAGGAACCTGTGTAGGCTAGTGCTGCATACTTTAACAAATGTGAGCGGGATAATTACCTTATGATGTATTGGATGATGAACAATGTTGAGCCTCAGATTGCGGTGAATTTCCTATACAAGAAGAATGCTAAAGAAACCTGGGAGAGCCTAGAGATGTACTAGAGATCTACACGTCCGCTTAGATATAATTTATCGTTACATCTGGTCCACTTCTCAATGGGATTGTTCTCTACCTGAATATTTTACTGAGATGGAGGGATTTTTTGAGGAGCTAAATATTTTTCAACCCTCCTGTTGTGACACCAAAGTGGCCAGAGATAGACTTGGCAGGTCTATAGGTTCCTGGATGGTCTCAACACTAGGTTTACTTCAGCCTGTGATCAGATTCTTGCTATAGATGAAATATCCGACCTGGAAGCTGTCTTCGGGAGGCTCTAGGAGATTGCATCTAATGTGACTCCTATTACTACTACACCTCCCACCACTATGGAGGCCTCTACCTTTGGAGTCTCTGTTAGGCGTGGTGCTCTAGGTGTTTGATGTGGAAGAGGTTGTGGATGTGGGAGGATCTATAGTCCATGTGTCCATTGTTAGAGAACCAATTATCCTTCTGAGAGGTGCTAGGCCAAATTTGGCTATCTTGGTTGAGTGAATGCAGTGGTTGTTAAGGGGGAGAATGCCCCCACCTCACCTAGAGTCCTTGCTTTCTTTGATAGTTGATGCTTATGCCTGACTCATGCAGATATTGAGGCAGGGAGTTATAGTAGATACCTTTGCTATCTTTGGCAGCAACTACAGGCTTTGCCAACCTAGCCACTACTGCATTGACTTCATCTTAGGTGGTCGACTCAGGTGTTTCAAATCATCTTACTGCTAAGAAAGATACCTGCTTGTCTTTGCGATCATCCTCTAATGTTACTTCGATCTGTCTAGCAAACAGAACCTACTCTCCTATCACAGCAATGGAGATGTTCAGCCCTCTGACTTATTAAAGTTGACGATGTCCAATCCCTCCTTCATGAATTCAAATGATATAAATAATGTTAAAGCTTAAAGGAATTGCCAGAATTCAAGTTAAAATTCGAGCTAAATAAAATTTATATCCCAAGAACCCACCAACTGGCCATATCTCTTCTCTCCTGATCAATCTTTCAATCAACTAGGCTTGTTGCCACTTTCCGTCTCATTGACCGTATAGTTGGTTTTCATTAGAGAATTGCTGGAGCAAACTTCCTTATAGATTTTTTTCTAAATACTGGGAAATTCAATAATACACTTAAACCTCTAAGGCACGAAATACCTATAATCAGATTCCCTACATTTTCACTCTACACACAACTTAGGAGGAGCAATACTACCTCACTACGAGCTCTTTCATACTCATTGTCTAGTGGTTCAAGATCTTGTTGAGGTTCTTGGCACATATGTATGCTTTAGCGTCCTTTTTTTCGTAATCTCGTCAGGATCTTGTTTACACCAATCTTCTACATAAAGAAGATTAAGGTTTTTAAGAAGATCAGATTCCTCTCGTCCTTCAACAGTTTCCATTGTTTACCCACCAATTTCAAATAAGCAGTCACATTCAGCGTCCCACAACTACCTATGCACAGTTCGCAAGGAAATATCACTGGCATCCAAACTAATGAAAGCAATATATCTTAAACTTAAAAGTGGAAATAAGATTTGATCCAAGAAACATCAAAATCAAAAAATGGGTGGTTGCAACAAAACCACCAAAAGTTTTGCACGACAGCAACAACGAAGCAAGAACGTCCCAAAAATGTGCACAACAATTTGAAAACAAGAAAATGGACCCAAACTCCAGACAGGAGGCGTCAAGAACAGAATGGAGAACTTGCTATGGTAAACCTAAGGTTCTTTTACTTCTTGGTATCGCATCCACAGAAGTATCTGGAGTTTCGATGCGGTGGAAGCACCCAAACGAAATGGATCCCATCCTATTCCGCTTGTAGGGAATGCCGTATAATTAATTGGGGGAGAGACGGATCGGATTGGAAAACGCAAGGAAGAGAGATCTCACCAGTAGAAAACGGAAGTAAAGGGAAGACGGGAAGATTGGAGAGGCAGCAGTAGAGGTACAGGTAGAGAGGGGGATGAAGAATGTACTTGTTGTGGAGGGCGTTCCTTCTTGGGCAGAGGGAGGAGTTTGAGATGAAGCGCTCACGGCCGTCCGATCTGAACCGCTGAAGACGATGCTCAATCACGGGGTTTTGAACTTTTGAGAGCGAGGAGTGGCTTTGATTTTTGTAGAGAGAGATGGCAGCGGACGTCACGAGGATTCGACCGTTGCCCTCATCTCTCTCTCTCTTCCCCACTTCGTTTCTTTAAAGAAATTTTTACGCACATGTCCAAAAATATTTGATATCACGTTCATACCCTCCTATATATATATATATATATATATATATATATATATAATTGACCGTTGATACGGTACCGTAAATATTAGTTTAATGGGTGTTTATTTATTTTACACTTTTTGTTCGACGCGGTTACTCTGCGTTTATTTTTCTTTTTTTGCACCCTCTCTCATTTTTTTTTTATACATTATTTATCATTATGTTTATTTTAAATTTTATCTTTGTTATTGGCTTCCTCATTTCATGTTCTTTTATTAGAGATTAATTTACATGTATTTATGAGAAAGTATAAAATAATATATATGTAAAATCAGACTTTATAAACATAATGCATTGATGTATTTTTTTGAGTAGAAATGCTTATTTATCTTTTACTTTTTAATCGTTATATTTTGATGGAAAATTAAAATATATTGATTTATTTTGATTTTAAATCAATTTATTTCAATGGAAGATAAAAGTACATCAACTGAAAATTAAAATATATTGGTATATTTTGTTAGGTGAGGATACTTATTTATTTCAATCGATATATTTCACTTCTCAACTCATATATTTCGATAAAAAATTAAAATACATCAATTAAAAATTAAAATATATTGATATATTTAATTTATTGAGTGAAGACATCTTAAATGTAATATAAAGAAATAATTTACATATTAATCATATCACTATTTATTTTTTAATTTCTAATCTACATTTCCTCCTACTCTCTCCTAATATAAATTTTTTTTTAATAATAAAATTTTAATATAATTTTAACTTTTATACTGCAAGTTAAAAACTAATTCACGTAAAATTGCTGTTCCAGTTATGCCGCTATATATATCCTCATATTCGTCAAAGCTAAACAAAAGGGCACACAGGCACCGCGGCGTAAGCTTTTAAAATTAGATATTTGCTATGGTGCTTTCAATATTTACTCAAACATCATTCGAATTTTCTGCGTTTGCCGCTCCATTAGTTAATATTTTTGATGACTTACAACGTTAAAAGCGATGAAAACTTATGTTTTTACCCACATATTTTTCTTTGTCCCTTCCCCTCCTTCCCGTTTTCCTTCCACCACCCCTTCCTTTTGAAAATATTGTGGTGGTCAATTATCACGAGTAAATTTCACCTCTGATACTTTTTGTTGTTCGATGACCTTATTTCAAACATTTCCTGGGAAGGCCTTGTAACGTTACGAGAAGTTGTTATTTGTTCTCCTAGACGATCGAAAAAGAAACTTTTCGAACTTGTAATTAAAGCTAACTAGGAAAATCTGTCATAATTATGTATTGAATAATACTCTATCCTTACAAAGAGTATGGTGAGATAATTAGCTTAGAATAAAAGACAACTTTCAAATGTCTGGCGTGTATACTGGATATTGGGAAAAATGTCAAATTTGTTATCCTCGAAAATGATGGTTTCAAAGCATGATTCTAAATGTTGTAAGAGGTGTTCACAATCTAACCTCCTAATGGTTTCCTACTGGAATTGTTTCAATCATGGTATGCACCTCATGATCCTTTCCTCGTTTGCTCTTATCAAATATATAATTGTCATTGGCATTCACATTTTAAACCATTCATAATGAAATAAATTATGGCATTTGATATGAATAAAGACTACTAGCTCTAGTTGTCTTCGTCTAGTCAATTGCTACATTTGCATGGGTATCTTAACTCACACACAAAAGAGAAAAAGAGTAAGCTAAAAGCTTAGTAATGAAATAAGGGATTAAGTAAAATGGCTAGCACAAGGGTAATCTCACTTGGCTCTTGGTTCTATTACAATTTATTCCTTATTCCTTATATCCTTTCTTTATGACCAAGTCATATCATTTCCTTAGTCTTGTTAGTCTAGGGTAAACTCACTAGTTGAACTATCCCATTGTACTACCATGCTAATATGCAATTTCTATAGAAATAACTCCTAATTTACTCCTTTGTAGCTCAACGCAACATTGATATTCTAGTACCCGGTAGATCCTTCTAATATTATTTTTTAGGTGCCTACACATACTTTGCTAGCCATTCCATAAAGTTGATAGGTGTCTTGTTAGATAACCTCTAATTTGTCCATGCCTATACTCAGTAATAAGCCACTTCAACCATGACATACAACATGGTTTTACTTTACAAGATTCTTTTCTCATCATCTCAAATCTTTGGAAAATTCATACTCAATGGTTACAATATACTTGGATAACTTCTCAAGTGTGGTTGCAACACACTATTTTTCACTAGGTAATCCTCCTAGGTCACCAATACTTTTCCAATCTTAGTAGTCAATCACCATTCCAAACCCAAGACTAGACGATACACACACACACATATAGGTATTACCTCATAGTCAATCTCGTAAATCATTCCTCTAGTCCCCTCTCAACATTACGGTTGTAGAGAGCCCATTCTCAGCATTATCCGGCTCTTGGACGATGACATTGGTAGGACAATCTTCGATCACTTCTTTCTGAAAAGTTTCCCCCCTCTTAGAGGTGAAAGCAGTAGAATAATCCACAAGGACATGACATTTTCCTTGGATTGCATCAGAGAGCATTACCCTGTCCTTATGCAGAGGCACAACGTTTATCCTAAAGGGTCCCACACTACCTCCATTTCGAGCTCTTACTTTAAATCGAGACCTTGTAGGCTCTACTAAAGTATGCTGATTGGTAGATATCTTTAAGTTTCCCTCACCAAAAGGAGACAAATTGCTATCATTCCCTTGTCCATTAGAAGATTTGTCATCCATATCAGATACTTGCCCACTCCAAATCCATGCGTCCTTTTACCCATTATGTCAACTATAGGGTTGGGCATGTTAAACTGACCATCATTACCTTGTAATGAGTTGGAAGATGGCTAATCTAACTTGCTTCGCAAGCTGTGGCTAGTAGCTCCAATGAACTAATGATGGCATCGCCATCATTCAGTATATCTAACCTAATTTGGATAAGTTTTAAGATTAAATTCACCTAATTAATATATTAAAAGGGTATAACTCAATCAGGGCAGAAGAAAGAGAAATTGATAAAAATTGGGGTTAATTTTACAATTTTCACTAACAGTTATAAATGCAGAATAGTTGGAGGATAAACCTATGCTTAATTAAATGTCAATTGAGCTTAAATATCTTAAAAGTGGGTTGGTATTGAGTAATTTATGATTAAAATTCAAATTGAATGTTTATTTCTAATAAAAAACCCTAAATTCAACCCTACTTTAATTAAAATAGTTTCGATGGAAGTGAATGTAATCTAAATCCTCTAAAAATTAATTAAAAATATTTTATAAGGTTTGACACAATCAATTTGACGATCGGAACTCGTTTTAACTTAAAACAGAATCGTAGACGAGTATTTGGTACATTTTGGATCTAAACGTAAATTGACCATGAAAAATACATCAAAACCCAAAATTGAAGTCACCATCAACTTTTTTATGTCCAAATTGGGCTACCATAAAAATTTGGGTTCATTTGGGCTTCATCTTCGTCAACTTTGCATTTTGGTCCTTAATTCTTGATTCCTTACAAATGCCCCCTTAACTTTCAATTTTCTTGCAAAATAGTCCCGGCCAGCACCTTCTCCACCTTCCACCTCCGACACTGCCGGCCACGCAACTCTGACGAGGTTGTTCGTGCAACCTCCGACCCTCTCCTCGTGTGCCAACAAGTTATAAACCTTCTTCCCCTGATGTCGTTGCAGGTCGTCGAGTTTTGGCGAGCATAACTCCCCCCCTTCCTTCGCGAGTGCCGCCATTAACACTGACCTTGAAGCTTCTCAATCTTTGTCGTCCACCGCTTATCCGTCGAAATTGGTAGAGGGCTCCTCTTTCTCTTGTTGTCGTCGTTTTCCCCAACAACGGAAGCAATTCTCCTACCCTCTTCCTCGCTCCAATCTTCTCGACGTCCTCTTCTTCTTCTCCAAGTCTGGCGGCCACGTCGACCCCTTCCCCGTCCTCCTCTCCTCCTCCTAGGTAACTCCTCTTCCCTCCTTCTAGATTAGAATAGGCCCCTTAGATTTAGGTTTTAACCCAAGCAACCCCTCCTCCATCTCCTTCCCCACTCACGGCCACCCTTCGGTCACGCGCCGGCGCTAATTCTGGCAAGCACGCCTCACCACTTTGTCCACCTGCGTCGGTGGCTATTGACCCCGCAACCTCCATCACGCCACGACGCCTCCAATCACTCACCGAACACACATGCCCACTGTCACCTTCTTCAACTTCGACCGCCCTCCTTTGACCTCGTCCCAGCCAATAGCCACCGCCATCACCTTCAGCAACCTCCACCAAAGCTTCTCGACCCCTTGGTTGAGAGCTTTGATGCAATTTTCATGAGGCCAAGTAGCCCACCGCCGGCAGCCAAACACACTTGTCGTGTTTGCACCTCTGACCATCTCCATGCTCCAAGCTTCGCGTGAAGCTTCCTGAAGGCACGATGAAGTTTTTGCAACCTGCAACGAGAAGTTCCATGCCTCCTCTCCTCAATCGACCTCCTCGTTGGTCCATGCTTCTGTCACCCTCTCCTATGCATTTGGTGACAGCCTCCAAGACCCGAAGCTTCGTGTGAAGCTTCTTGATGGCACAACGAAGTTTTTGCAACCTGCAACGAGAAGTTCCGTGCCTCCTCTCTTCCAGTGATCTCCTCGCCGACAGCCTCCTCCAACCCCCTACTGTCAATGCAAAAATAGAGAAGAAGAGGAAGAGAAGGAAGGAGGGTAGGGACCTGAATGCAAACTCGTAGGGATCTGAATGCAAACTCGTAGGGAACTAAATGCTGGCATCTAGGGACTTAAATGTGAGAAAATCATGCTTTTAGGGATTGATTTGTGATTTTAGCTATATTTATTGAGCATTGATTCCAATTTTCGATGTTTGGCACATTTGATGGAACACTATTAATACCTAATATATTTAGTACTTAACTACTTTATTGAATTAGTATCTTTAATTAAGCATCGATTAAAATATAATTCGCTTGCTTGTGATATTAACATTGATTAATTAAGTATTTCTAAACTAGATTGATGATACAAGGAATTTTAATTGTTTACATCTAGTTCTCGACCCTTAAGATTTAAATAGTGATTATCGTGCATTAAGCTTGCTCCTAGAGACAACCTCGGATTTTTCTCTATTAATTCGAGTTATAAATTTAAATGTAAATGCATTTTTATCGACTATACTACGACATGAACGAATTTTAAAACATGGTAGGAGCTCGTCAACACTTAACCTTCTTCCCTATTAGGTTGATTCCCTAACAACCTTTAACGTAGAGAATCTTGGGACGTATTGCGAAGTGATCGACCACGGTTCGTACAAAAAATTGTCGTTATTGTAGCATATGTTACAAATACAAACCGTTATCGCATCCATTTTATTTAATTACATAATTTTTACTGGTTTATTCTAGGTCGTTCACTGGGAGGTAGTTATTAACACATCACTCTCTAAGTCCAAGATTATTCTTTAATTTCAAAAATATTAGTTTTATGTACAATAAAGAAAGAATGAATAAATGAATCAATAATGCATGAATTAATGGTTTAGTTATGTACAAAAGAGAATCAATGAAATGCTTGCAAACACTAATTACAAATAAGCATCTAATAATACCTAGATATACTTTATATTATCTAGGTATAGAGTGGCTGTGAAATCATGGAATGGCTCCGTGGCAAGCGAGAAATTCGGGGGTCCCTGGGGGGGTGGGGTCTCTCCCCTCCCTCTCCTTTAAATATACTCTATACTATCTATTTATAAGTCATCTTACTAATACTTACATTTATATACAATACTAACTAATAAGACATACCATACTTACTTTACTTAACATACGAATATATACAGTAACATATATAATATCTATAGTGACAGAAATAAACGTCGCTAAACCCTAGAAAAACTATGTACAGAATCTAAGGTAGAAACTAGGGTCTATAGCAATACTTATTTTATTTATAGTGACAGTTTATTCCGTCAGTAAAGCTACGTAGTTATTTATGTATACATATACAGCTCAAACACTTCTATACTACGTATACTCTTACTATTTACAATATACTTGGGATTTACATATATATATTATTTACATATACTTCACATACGGATATATGTATACATATATTTCTTCTTCTCTATTCTTCTCTTTTACACCTACTCTCTCTTCTCTGTTTCCTTCTCTTCGGCTAACACTTGGCTTTCTTCTTAAGTCATTAGGGCCTTCACTTAACAAAAATTGGTTTTTAGTTGGCAGGCACATTGTTCGAGGGATACACAGCACCCGAGGATCGGGTGGGACCAGACATCTACTAAGTGCGGCCCCAGTTCATTAATTAGGCTGGTTAATCATGTCTTAAGCTCACATTTGGGCTTAATCAAGCCCTCGCAAGGTGTCGAACCCTCGGCTCACACACCGCACACCAAATGCTTAGATATGCTCAATGCTCAATGGGTAATGGTCAGTGGTTTCGGGTGCCTGGAACTCGTGACGATTGGCCTTTCCTATGCATAAAAACAATTTATAGCACTACACGCACTCTTGCGTTTCCGATGTGGCATTATTGTGCCTTGTTTGAGCACTGGATTTTAGCGCACCTGTGTTAATTTTGTGATTTTGTCCCTCAATTCGAGGGCCATAATTTATTATAAAATAAAAATAAATTATAGGGTAATAAAGTATTTACATAGTATTATACAATTATACAATTAATTTAGAATTTTAATCATATTTACTGTATAAATAAATTAGTTAAAGTATACAGTTTATATATAGATAATTTTAGGTTTTATTTCTTAATTACATATAAATTAGTTAATACATGGTCTAATTGACCTTATACAGAGTTAGTATACATGTTAAAGTATTTCATAAACATTTTGATTATATTTTACAAGTTTTATTTCTATTTTATTTATATTTAAATAGTAGATTTTTGGATTATTTATTTATAAATTAAGTTTAAATAGTAAATACATAATAAATATACTTAAATTAGCTTAAATTACTTAAAATACATTAGTCTAAATATACAGTCTAAGTTAACTTAGTTTTTACTTAATCTACTAATTTATTTTAATTTAATCTAATATCTTAATTATTAACTTAATCAATTAATTATTTATTCTATATATAGATATAATTAAATTATGGTAGAGGGTTAAATATGTTTATTATATACATATAAATACGTATATATAGTATTATAACTTAATATTGTTATTTATAATGTTTACTAATTTATATAGCTTAATAGTACATATAAGTTAGTTTAATTAATAAATAATTATTTAATTTAGTTATATACAGTGTAATCTAACCTAAATACTTAATTTATATACTACAATATATACATAAGTTATTTAATCCCTATATATGTATAGTTTACATTATAGATAAATAAGTTTTACAATATAGCTTATATATACACTTATATACATAGTATACAATGGATTTTTGATATTTTTGAGGTTTTTTTTACTTTTTATGGTTTTTATGTTTTTTATGGAGGTAGGAGAAGAGATGGAAAGAAATGGATGAGGAGAAAGAGATGTTTTTGGTCTTTTATGTTTTGTTTCTTTTATTAAGTTCCATGGTATATAAAATCGTCGACTGGTATATTCTACCAAGTCGGGGGTTCGGATTACCATGAAACTTGGTATACATTTAAAAATACCTAATCTTCAATCAGACAGGTTTATTTTATTTTTTTTAGGTTTTTATCTAATTTTTATTGAATTCCAAATTTCTCACATTCTAAGCCTTTTAAAGGTTTTCTAATGAATCCTAAAGGCTATGAATAGAACTAAAGTATTTGGAAAGGCAGGGGATTGCCTTGAACACAATCAGTATGATATATGAAATGTATGTATGTAATTAAGCATGCAAATCAATGTATATTTTAATTAATTACACTAAATAGATAGTTAGGCTTAACAGGTAGCTGACAAGGATTGAATAACTGAATTAACAAGTAATCAAATGCATTTTAAAAACATAAAACAATACAAGAATGCTTGTACACATTATAAACAACAATACACAATAGGTCAGCCATCTACAGAACTGAAACCTAAGCCTACAGTTCTAGAATTCTCAGATCAGCCTCTGCTGCAGCAGAAATACAACAAGCAGCAAAATCAACAGCTGCTGAACTCATTGTTGGAAATTCAACAAAACTGAAGTCCAGCAATCAGAGACAGCAGCTGAGGCTTTCAACTTCAATCATTGCAGCCAATTGAATTCTTTTTCAGACATCTTAACTGCTACTGCAGTCAAGATAGACTTCAAAGAATTCAATCTACAGCAGGGCCAAGAGTAAACTCCAGCTGAGTAATTTCTAGATTAGTTACTTCTATGCCAGATCAGATTCAAAGGGACCTTATCAAGGGTATAGAAGAACTAATTAGGAGAATACTCAACTGGAAAAGGGGGAAATGTAGCTGCAACTGTAGCACTTTGATATAAATATGGGATTTGCTCACACAAAAAGAAATCACTATAAACACCATCTAATAAAGGTTTCAATTCTTATAAAAATCACTCAGGAATGCAAATCAAACTCAAAATCCCTTGTCGATAAAATCTTATCAAATCAGTTCTATAAGAAAGCTGATCTAGCATCTTTCTAATGCCATAGACAACATGTAGAAAGAATGAAATCAAACCACTTAAAACACAAATTCAAATCGCAGAACTCTGGAACCTTAAGGAATAGGGAAAATTCCTTAGGTTAAAAAATCAGAATTGTATTAAAACAAATAAAAGATGCACGGTAGAGTCTCAAATCAATTAAATGTTTTTCATTGACTCAGTTGTGCATTCAAGACATTAAATCCCTCACAACAACTCAAATCAAATTATGGCTCATTTGAGGTGAATTCTGATCTCAGAATCACCTCGGATTCTTAGCCAAACAGTGAATTGCAATCAAAGATATCTCAGTTTGTTAGATCAAAACATTCAAAGCCCAAAATGGATAAAAATCCTTGAAATCTGAATTCATAAAACATCTGGCAAACTGATTCAATTTTAGCTCAGATCAGGGGCTTTTGTGATAAAAATGGGATGAATGGGAAGCCCCTAATGTGATTTTTGATGCTAATTTTAGATTTGAGATTGGAAACCAATCAGATCTGAAATTAGGTCTATTGAGTGGGTGAATTGAGAGAAATAAATCGCGGGAATGAGAAGCGATATGGAAAACATGGAGAGGAAGAAAATTCATGATAAGTGACAGTGTGAAAACGTCTCCTCTGATCTGGAATGATCAATGGAGGTGAAGGGGGTTCTAATCCTAAATCTACTCCTAATGCTAAACTATTCGGAACAGCAGATCAATCACTAATTCTAACTCTAATTCTACATCTAACCTATTTAACTATAGCTACAACTAACCTACAAAGCAGTAAAACTATTCTAACAGGAAGAATGGGACCTGTGGGTCCTTAGTCGGCGGCTAAGGAGGAAGAACGGAGGGAGATGGACTCCAGCGAAGGGGAAAAGCCTTCTAGTGAAGCTTCTGAGTTGTCCTCAGGCATACGTCATCCTTTGCGACGAGGAGAGTCGGAGAGAAGTTGGAGAATTCACAGCTGGTGGCTGTGAAATTTGGGGATCGGTGGAGAGGGGTGGATGGAGTGGAAGAATGATCACTAAGAACGTAGGAGGGAGCGATCCTTTGCGCGCGTGACCAAGGATGTGCTTAAGTAGTCAATCAAGTGATTTGATCACCGTGCAGGTGAAATTAGGTGTATAGGGCAAGGGCGACGGTGATGAGAAGAGCGGAGTGTGCGGGCTGCCATATCAAAAACTGACCGTAGGATGAGATTTGGGGGTAGTGGTGACCACACGCGTCGATTTGCGTGAAGCCTCGAATCAAATTGAGCCGTAGATCAAGAGGCAAGGGAAGATCGACAGTCAAGATGGCACGTGTTCTACGCATGAACAGTGCATGCGCAGCTGCTCTAGGCATGTGAATTCTAATGGTGAAATTCCAAGGATGTCCTTTAACGAAGGGTTAGAAAATTAACATGCAGGCCCTTAAGTGGTAAGAATATGTAACTGAATGGTCCCTAAGGGCTTATAGAAAGGTCACTGCATGTTACAAATAGGTCCTAGGAAGTTCTTTAATGAAGGAAATGTAATGCATAAAGGACCTAAATGTAAATCCTTAATTTCAAGGCCTTAATGATGTCCAAATGCCTTCAAGTTTTTATATAAGCTTAATTGAACATTTAGGAAGTTTACTACACTTTTGATTTGAACTTTTAAACTTGTTTGTGTGTTTAATTTACACTTAGATCATCATTTGACCTTTTTCTCAAGAATATCTTATTTTATGACCTAATTATGCAATTTTAACACAGAATTAATATTTTAGGTCTTTTTCTTTGATTCTCACAGTTAACCCTTTTTATGTGTTAATTTGGTATTGTTTAACCCAGTTGCTAGATTAACCTTAGCTTTTTAGCTATGATGAGTAGCCACTCATCATACCCCAATGCTTAGGTTTTGCTAGTCCCTTAGCAAACAATTCATTAAAGTGCATAGCAATTAGTCATCAGCAGGGTAAGTGTGTTAAGATATCTTCTTTTTCTTTTCTTTCTTTTTCTCATAAAGTTAAATGTTTAAAGATGATCTTTAAGCTGAAAAGATTTTCTGATAAACCAACTGTGTTTATGTTTGGACATTATGAGAACCTTTTTGCTTGGGAAGACTGACCAGAACTCAAGACTTATATGACATTGACCATCTCTTGACTAACAAGGACTCTTGATATTTTAACCTTAAGTCAAATTCCAGGACTCAGGAGGTTTTACAGAGACTCGGAATGCTAAGAGGTTATGGCTGTGTTTTGTGATAAGTCAGGACTAATTAGGTGAATTTTAAAACTCAATCCCAGGGTTTCACTTCTTTTTAAGTCCAGGTTGGTCCTAGCTTCAGCTCGTGTTTTTGGATCGACTCTCAAGAAACGAAGAATACTCAAGCCTAACTCTTATTGTGTTTGTGGCTCAAAGAATATTTGGTGGAACAGGGTATTTGTACTGAACCCTGAAAACATTTTTGGTGGAATTTTTTGTATTTACAGGCTTTGGAGAACATACTTGACTTATTCTAAAGAATTTTTCTTTTTGAACTTTTTTTTTTGCTAGTATGTCTCCAACAACTTTATTTGGTAGAGAGCACCTTATTTAGTGGGTGAGTTCTTTGGTGAAAAGAGCTTCTCCTAGACACAAGACTAAAGACTAGGACACAGAGTCTACCTGCACGCACATGTAAGGACTCCACCTTCCCTAATGAACACTAGGGTTGAATTTCAAATTCACAAGGTCTTTCTTGATACTGTGTAGTGTAAAACAAGGTTACTTAGACTCTTAAGTCAAAGCAAACTAGCGAATCCTGTACTGGTAACTCAGGTACAAGAATATGTCCTAAAGTTAGGAGAGATCGTGGTCTATCTTGTCAAGGCTCAAAGTGTATTAAGTCAAAGCCTGAACGAGTCAAGCTATAGTGGCCCAGAAAGTCAAACCAGCAAAGGTTGAATGTCCATAAACACTTATTCTATTTTTGTTTTCAACAAGAAGATCTTAGTTAAACACTTATATTTCTTTCAAATTCTTTTCTCTCCTCAAAATTGAGTTCTCCCTTAACAATAGAGTGCATGTCCCTTATTATATTTTTGGAGTTTTTGTGTTTTGTCATTTTTTTTGTATTTTAGCTTTGTAATTTCTTTTTTCCTCAAAATTTTTTAATTTTTTTGGTATTTTTGATAATACTATACTATACATACTACAAGTGTGTCTACAATTGTATTTCAGTAAATGATTCACCATTTATACCTCGCCATGCTTGAATGTTGCAATGTCCTCATTGAATGAATATGGTGGATGCAAATGCATGCCATGCTTTTCACTATCCTAGACCGGGTGACGGAAGGAAGTCGGAATGAGGAGATAAAATCTTTGTGTGGACGATTTCAAGTCTGATAGAAGATCAGAGTAGAAAGTCTGGCTAGGATGTGAAATGCATGATATATGTGACAATGCGATTTATGCTAAAAATGCAAGGGTAGACACCTAGACAAGAAAGGTGAAAACAAGAAAGGGTAAAACAGCTATATACAAGGACAGGTTTTTGCTAAGTTTAACGCCCTCAGCTGGGCGTAAATCCAATAGGTAATTCAAAATGTAGGAGCGAAATGGTAGAATTGACAAGTCTGAGATCATGTGGCTCAATAAAATATTTTAGTCTTTGTCCATTGACAGTGAAAGGTTCAGATTTATCAATCTTAGTGATCTCAATGGCTCCATTATCAAAGATTCTCAAGATTTTGAAAGGTCCAGTCCATTTGGATCTGAGTTTCCCTGGGAAGAGTTTCAGTCTAGAGTTGAAAAGGACTTTCTAACTAGGGTGAAATGATTTCCTATGAATGTGACGGTCATGGAAGGCCTTAAGTTTATCCTTATAAATCCTCTAGCTTTCATAAGATTCATTCCTTAATTCATCTAGCTTAGAAATTTGTAATCTTCTAAGATCGCCAGCCTTCTCTAGGTCCAAATTACACTTTCATGGCCCAATAGGCTTTGTGCTCAAGTTCTACGGGAAGATACAGTGTTTCCCGTACACAAGTCTAAAAGGAGACATGCCTAAAGGGGCTTTGTGAGGTGTCCTATATGCCCACAACACATCAGAAAAGGCAGGAAGACCAATCCTTTCTATCAGGTTGGATGGTAGTCTGTAAAATCTTCTTGATCTCTCAGTTGGACAATTCAGCTAGTCCATTGGTTTGAGGGTGATATTGTGTAGTAATCCTATGTGACACCCCATACTTTTGAAGTAGGGACTGAAAATGTGTGTTTCTAAAGTGAGATCCTCTATCACTAATGATGGCTTTTGGTACCCCAAATCTAGAGAAGATAAAGTCTTGGACAAATTGTGTCACAACTCTATGATCGTTAGTCCTCGAGGGGATGGTTTCAATCCATTTTGAAACATACTCAACTGTTAATAATATATACTCGAAGCCATAAGATTTTGCAAAAGGCCTCATGAAGTCAATGCCCTAAATGTCAAAGGTTTCGCACACTACAATCGGATTCAAGGGCATCATGTCTCGGCGACCAATACTGCCGAGAGATTAACAATGTGAACTTGCCCTACTATATTCATGTGCATCTTTGAAGATTGTGGGCCAATAAAAATCGCTTTGCAAAATTTTTGCAACAGTCTTTTTGCTAGAGAAATGACCGCCACATGCTTGGTCATGGCAGAACGACAGCATGCTCTCTATCTCCTTATCAAGGACACACTTCCTAAGAATTTGGTCTTTGCAGTGCTTGAAAAGCCATGGTTCTTCCCAGTAATAGTTCTTGGCCTCGGATCTAAGTCTGTCTTTTTGATGTTGGACCCAATCAGAGGGAATGATTCCAGAAGCCAGGTAGTTGACAATGTCAGCATACCAGGGAAGATCAGAATGGATGACCAGCATTTGCTCGTTAGGGAAGTGGTCAGAAATATGTAGTGAAGGAGAAATTGCTTCTGAAGGAAGGCGGGATAAGTGGTCAGCTATCACATTCTGCTTCCCGACCTTGTCATGAATCTCTAAATCAAATTCCTATAGAAGCAGGATCAATCTAATCAGATGAGATTTTGTGTCCTTCTTGGCAAGAAGATGTCGAACTGCAGTGTGGTCAGTGTAGACTATAATGTGGGAGCCTAAAAGGTTAGGTCTAAATTTTTTCAGTGCAAATATTACAGCTAACAATTCCTTTTCTGTGACAATGTAATTCCTTTAAGGTCATGCTAGTGTAATAGATGACTGCGGGTTTCCCTTCTAGTTTTTGACCAAGGACAGCCCCTATTGCATAATCAGAGGCATCACACATGATCTCAAAAGGGTGAGACCAATCCGAGGGTTGCAGTATTGGTGCGTTGGTAACCAGATCACGAAGTGTTGTATAGGCATGAACACAATCGTCAAAGATCTGGAAGTCTACATCCTTAGAGAGGAGATTGGTGAGTGGTCGGGCTATTTTAGAGAAGTCCGCTATAAAGCGGTGATAAAAACCAACATGCCCGAGAAAAGATCTAATCTGTTTAACCGACGAAGGTAGTGGCAGTTCAAAAATCAATTTTACCTTCACACGGTCAACCTCTATTCCTCTCTCAGAGATAAGGTGACCTAGAACTAGTCCTTCTGGTACCATAAAATGTGATTTCTCCTAGGAAAGTACCAGATTCACATTTATGCATCTTTGTAAAACCTTAGTCAGGTGGTCTAAACATGCATCAAATGTGCTCTCGAAGACCGAGAAGTCATCCATAAAGACTTCTAAGCAATCACCTATCAAATTGAAAAAGATTGCAAACATACACCGTTGAAATGTAGTAGGTGCGTTGCACAATCCAAATGGCATCCAAGGAAATGCAAAGGTTCCATAGGGGCAGGTGAACGTCATTTTTTCCTGATCATCGGGGTGAATCGCCACCTGATTATATCTTGAATAGCCATCCAAAAAGTAGAAAAATCTATTCCCTGCCAATCTTTCCAGTATCTGATCACTGAAGGGCAATGGGAAATGATCTTTCTTCGTGGCTTGGTTGAATTTTCGGTAGTCAATACATACTCGCCATGAACTAGCAATTCGTGTAGGGGTGACTTCTCCAAAATCAGTGGTTATGATGGTAAGTCCAACCTTCTTAGGCACAACCAAAATAGGACTTACCCATTAGCTATCAAAAATGGGGAAGATAATGCCGTTGTCTAACCACTTAATCATCTCATTTTTAACCACCTCCTGAAGTGTAGGGTTCAATCTACGTTGGGGCTGCCTAGTAGGTCTAGATCCTTCTTCAGTGAAAATCCTATGTGTGCAGTAGAAAGGACTAATGCCAGTCAAGTCAGAGAGGTTCCATCCTATAGCCTTTCTATGTGCTCTCAAGATAGATAAGAGTAGTGATTCTTGATCAGATGATAAGAGAGAGTTGACAATCACAGGATAGGTTTGATCAGGTCCTAAGAAAACGTACTTCAAAGAATTAGGGAGAGGTTTGAGCTCAACAGGTACAGGATCAGATGAAGGAGCAGGTGTAGAGATTTCAGAAGATCCTAGAGACACTAGAGGAATAGGAGGCAAGTCCTTAGTCTCTAAGGTTGGTGTCTCAGTGAAAGTCAGGTCAAAATCCAAAGAGTGTTAGGGTTCTAAATTCAGTGAATCAATTAAAGTATCCTCAACCAACCGATCCAAAGAATCCAAGGAACATATTTCCTCAATTAAACTACATGATGGTCCTCTTTGGGCCTAAAAAATATCAATTTTTATCTTTTGATCTCCAAATTTCAATTCTATTAGGCCCTCCTCACAATTAATGTTTGCCTTGGCCGTAGCCAAGAAAGGTCTTCCTAGAATGATAGGTGTGTTCTGAATATCCTTAGGTACTTCCATGTCAAGGACTATAAAGTCTATAGGAAAGCAAAAATCCTTGACCAGTACTATAACATTTTCCAACACTCCCTGAGGTGTCTTAACTGATCTGTTAGCTAATTGTAGGGACACCTCGGTTGGCTTCAGATTGCCAACCTCGAAATGTGTCAATAGGGAGGTTGGGATAAGATTGATGGAAGCACCTAGATCAACTAATGCTCTATTGAATGTAGTGTTACCTATCATGTAGGATAGGAGAGGGGTGCCTGGGTCTTTCATCTTAGTAGGGAGGGTGCTGGATATGATGGAACTAGCTTGTTCTGAGAGGATGATTGGACTACTACCTTTTTGAATCCTTGCTTTATGCTTAGGTGTACATAGGTATTTTAAAAACTTAGCATAAAGAGGTATGTGGCGAATTGCATCCAACAAGGGGATGTTTATGTGTACTTGCTCAAAGAGCTTAAGTAAATCTTCCTCAGGTGCCACACATGTCTTTTCCTTTCCTTTCCCCTTCTTCTTTAAAGCCTCTGGAAATGGTATAGAAGTGGTGATAAGAGGGTCATTCCTAGGTAGAGAAGAAGGAAACAGTGAATCAGATGGAGGAGTGGAGGTAGAAGGTCCAGAAAAAGATGTAGAAGTAGGAATAGGTGGATCTACAGTGCTTCTACCACTCCTAGTGACTATGGCATTCAGTTCAGCCCTAGACGTAGATGGTAACTTAGAGCTTGGTAACAGAGGTGGTTGGCTTTGTGGATAAGAAGAATTTGGACCCGTGTAGAATTCAATGTCGTGCAAGGGTTGTGAAATGGCATGTGCTTGACCTTGCACTGCAGGTCTAGGTTGAACATACCTCTGGGCAAGTATGTTCCTCAGATTGGGTTCTGCTTGAGCTGGGGTGAATGTGGTTGACGGGATTTCGTCAAGTGCGATAGCTGGGCTCTCATCTCAGCTAGTGCTGTGTCCTGTCTCTGCTGCATAGCAATGTTCTGTTGTTGCATATCAGCAAGAGTTTTCATGATAGACCCCAACTGATCATCTCGTGTAGGCCCAGGTTGAGAGTATTGGGTGGGCCTGGGTTGGGGTTGCTGGTAGGCACGCGGTGGATAGCCGTGTGTTTGTGGAGGTGGTGCTCGGATCAGGTTGTGCTGTGATGGTGTAGAAGGTTGGTGATAAGGAGGTCTCTGTGAATTTCCCGACTATGAGAAATTTGGATGATTACGCCATCCAAGGTTATAGGTTTGTGCAAATGGGTCATTGTGAATGGCGTGGAGCTCCTCCGAAGCTCCAGAAGGTGTAGGGAAGTCAGTGTAGGGAGGAACAAAGGTTCCTCCAACCGGTCAAGGATAAGGAAATGAATAGTCCGGTAGTGCAGATTGTTTCACTTAAAGGTTATTCACAGTTTCCGTCCCTGTGAGAAACTGGGAAGAAGTGTGTGGTGTAGGTGATTGAGAAAGAGATGATGAAGGTTTAGAGAGAAATTTCCATACTTCATCTACTTTCTTCTCGATTAAGCTCACCTTATCCAGCTGACTAGCCACTATCTCTAAATCTCTGCTGCTGGATTGGGCTTCGTGTACCCCCAAATGTGAGTGGAAATGTGAGGACTTTCTATTAAACACGCTCATCGAAGCATTGTTAATAGAATTCTCGGCCATACCTTCGAAGAGCTCAAAGGCTGAGTCCTCATCTCGACATAGGAAATTGCCTCCACAAGCGGCATCTACAAAATTCCGTGTGTCATCATGGAGCCCATGATAGAATATCTGGACCTGTTGCCAGCGTGGGACACCATGGTGGGGACACTTTCTAAGAAGCTCATGGAATCTCTCCAAAGCCTCGTGCATTTGTTCTCCTGAATTTTGGGTGAATGTGGTCATAGCTTGCCATAAAGCGTTAGTGCGGCCTACAGGAAAGTACTTTTTTAGGAACTCATGTTCCAAAGAAGCCCACATGTCTATCGGTGCAGTCGTGCAAGTGTTCTGAACCAAATGGCGGCTTTATCCTTTAATGAAAAGGAGAACGTTTTCATTAAAAGAGTGTGCTGATCATGGCCTTGTAGATCCAAGGTTTGGGTAAGATTTTTTAGCTCCTCTAAATGCTGAAAAGGGTCCTCAGAAGCAAGTCTATGGGAGTGAGGTATAAGTGTTATGATGTTTAGCTTCAGTTCAGCAACACGACCCCCATCGGCATATCGTACCACAAGCATAGGTTGGGCAACTGCGGGATTATAGTAATCCCGTAGTTGGCGTCTACGATGTGGAGGTGGTGCCTAAGGGTTTCTAGGTTGAGGTTGTGGTTGGGGGTTAGCTAGAAGATTAACAGCTTGTGCAAGCAATTTACCTGTTAGGTAAGAGTGTTCATTTGCAATTGTGTTTCAAACAGGTGTTGAAGATGAGGCATAGGTCCTCTCTCCGGTGGGGGGTTAGGGAAATTAGGATATGGTGGAGGTTGGAACCTATGGATTAGTGGTGGTGGTGGTGGAGGATGTGCAATAAGATGTGGAGGAAGTTCTTCGAAATCCTCGAATTGTGCGGAATCATGATCATCCTCATGATGTGTGGAGTAGTGGATAGGAGTTTGAGACTCGGGAGGTATAGGATTGGATGTGGAAGCAGAAACTTGGACATCAGTACCCAAGGGGAGTACTAACTTGGGGTTCTGGGATCTCCTACCTTCCATTGAGTTGCTTTTTGAAAGTGAGTTTTAAGAAATCAGTCACAACTCAATGGAAAGGACTAATCTTGCTAAATCTCACAAAAATCAGAAATCCCAATCAAATGTCAATCAATCAATAGACCAGTCTAATAAGCAAGCGAGAAGAATCGATTTTTTTTTTACCTAGAGGTTGCTACAGAAAGTAATATAATGCGCAAACAACTGTTTCAAACAATTGTACGCGTCCTAAAGATAGATTTAGCGAAGTGCAGACCTCTAAAATCCACTGGGAGTTTGGATAAGACTGGCGTGTGAATCCAGATCCTGTGGGTGCTCAAGGAGATGAGGTAGAAAACCGGTGTAAGTGATTCTTATGTGATCTTGCTGTGTACATGATAGCAATCAACACAATGGCGTGAAAATCTCAGTCAGGGTTTCAATCAAATTTTTAACGTCTCCTTTTGTTTTGATTCAAATGATTTTAAGGTAAATTTTATGCTACTCGCCTCACTTTTTAATCAGTTCAAACAAGAGATGGTTTTTTTAGAATTTAAGTCAAATGAAAGTATGGTAGGACTTTGAGAAAGGTAAAGAATGCGTACCTGACTCCAGCAATCTACAGTATGCAATTTGACTTTAAATTTAAATATAGTAGTAAGGAATGCAACATACAGATGGATGCCTAAGGATATGCTGCTGTTAGATAAAGATGAGATCTTTTTTGAATTTTTGATTTTTTAAATTATTTTTTTGGATTTTTGAAATAATGCAACAAACAAAAACAAAGAAAAGAAATTGATACGGAAAATCGCAAATGAAAAACCACGTCGATGAGAGATGAGTTCGAGAGATAAAAGAGAAAAGTCCAAAAAGTCCACAATTATTACAATAATGTGTGAGAATAGGCTCTCACAACTTATGCCCAACAAATGGTCCTATGTAATATACCTATGTCCAACTAAATTATACTACTATAATCTACTAATCTACTACTATACTATGCGGCTGCTCTAAGGGAACAACTCCGCTTGGATGTCGGGTTAGAAGTGCAGCGGGTCCGCCAGGAAGATGACCTCTGCCTGGAAGATGACGCTACTCCTCCTACTCAGGTGCTGCAAAAATAACAGATGATTAGTAAAAGAATCAAAGAATGTATATACAACAAAGAATTAATCAATAAAAGAATGATTATGTACAAACAATGAATATGAATGAAAGCAAAAATTATATACAAATGAAGAATTAAAGAGTAATTTTGGCGTATAGAGAGTTGCCTCCCCAGCAACAGTGCCAAAAAATGTGAAGCGATCGACCATGGTTTGTATAAAAAAATCGT
This sequence comes from Thalassia testudinum, assembly GCA_037157565.1. Classification (NCBI taxonomy): domain Eukaryota; kingdom Viridiplantae; phylum Streptophyta; class Magnoliopsida; order Alismatales; family Hydrocharitaceae; genus Thalassia; species Thalassia testudinum. The sequence continues at coordinate 33,761,461 of JAZHRO010000031.1, read as the reverse complement.
CGTTGTTATAGTATGTGTCACAAATATAAACCGTTATCGCGTTCATTTTATTTAATTACATAATTTTTACTGGTTTATTCCAGGTTGTTCACTGGGAGGCAGTTATTGATATACATCACTCTTTAAGTCTAAGATTATTCTTTAATTCCAAAAAGATCAGTTTTATGTATAATAAAGAATGAATGAATAAATGAATCAATAATGCATGAATTAATGGTTTAATTATGTACAAAAGAGAATCAATGAAATGCTTGCAAACACTAATTACAAACAAGCATCAAACTATACCTTGATATACTCTATACTTTCTATTTATAAGTCATCTTATTAGTACTTACATTTATATACAATACTAACTAATAATACATACCATACTTACTTTACTTAACATACTAACATATCCAATAACATATATAATATCTACAACGACAGAAATGAACGTCGCTAAACCCTAGAAAAACTATGTACAGAATCTAGGGAAGAAAGTAGGGTCTATAGTGATACTTATTTTATTTATAGTGACAGTTTATTCTATCAGTAAAGCTACGTAGTTATTTATGTATACATGTATAGCTCAAGCACTTCTACAATTACTCATATGTTTGTAAGTATTTATGAGTAACAAGATAGCATATGCCGCTCTAAGATCCTACTTAATCAAGATGCTAAGAGTTTATTCATCACTAGTGCATCCTCTTTATAGGGCTATTACCCACATGCATAATAGGCTTATAGTTGGTATATCAACATTTTGTCTTGATTATTCACACTGACTCCAACCTATTCCATCCTTCCTTGACTATGGATGATTGGTTCATTTAGTGGCTAACTCCATCACCTTATTCGTACTTTAATCAATCCATCCCTAGGTTGAAGACAATGTATGCTTCCGACTTCAAATTTAAGAGACCTAGAGTGTACTACAAATAAGGACCACGAGAAGGCTCGTGCGAAAGACATAATTTAGAATAGAGAAATTTTGATTAGTAACACTTTTGAAAATCACAACTTAGATAAGTTCATTTTGGCGTATGTGGTAAAAGAATCACATCAAGTCCTTTTATTAAAGGGTGATACCATGTTATGAGACTCTTACCAAGATTTCTTAGGCCATCTCAAGACCTTTGGATGGCTTGTCAAATTAGTCACATAGGACTCAAGGAAATCAAAACATAACTTTTAGGACCCTAGATGGGAACTTTGAGTGATGGTTATGACTCATTGATGCAAGTTCCACTCATTGAACTTATTCAAGCTATTTTATGATTATTTGGGATGACTTTGCTTTGATACCATCTACTATGACCTAAACCCCTATCCTGATAGTCGGACAAGGGTACGCGGACAGTGGAGGGGGGAGACCCCTATTCTGTTCCGAGGGGCGAGACCCCTCTTCTGAGAGGGTAACGCTCTGTGCTGTTGCGTGCTGTATGTTTGGGCATACCCATTAGCGAAAACGATTGATTGCTTGTTAGTGCGGGTGATGACATCGCCATCATTCACTATATCTAACCTAATTTGGCTAAGTTCTAAGGTTAAATTCACCTAATTGACATATTAAAAGGGTATAACTTAATTAGGGCTAAAGAGAGAAGAATTAATAGAAAAGGGGCTAATTCTGCAGTTTTCACGAACAGTTACGAATACAGAATAGCTGGAGGGTGAACCTATGGCTAATTAAAGGTCAATTGGGCTTAACTATTGATGGGAACACTATCATGAGCCCTAACTAGCTCATTTGACCCAATGAAGAGAATAAATGCTCCTACATAACCAACTGAAGGTCCTAATTCATTGCATAACCTTTCTGAGAATAACATAAGAAACTAGGGGTAAAACTATAATTTTACCAATGCAGTACAACCACAGGTTTTCTCAAGGGCTAAACAAAAGTCAAATGGTCTTAAAAAGATTATAAGTGGGTTGGATCAGACAGAAAATGGTTTGTGTGTATCCTTTGAATTAAATGACTTCTTGAAACCCTGAAACAGATCCACTTGATTAACCAAGGTTCTGGTCAAGATAAAATTCACCTAAATCCTTTAAAAATCATAAAAAAATATTCTCTAAGGTTTAGAACCTTCAATTTGGCTATTGGAACCCATCTTGACCTAGAATGGGATCTCAAACAGATATTTACCGAAATTTGGTTTTTGCAGAAATTTTCCAATCAAACGTGATCAAACCCAAAATCCAACTTCACCATTGGATTCCTTAGGTCCAAATTAGGTTTGTACCAAAATTTAGACCCAAGTTGAGTTTGCCTTGGCCTCGTTTGCAAAAAGGTCCAACCTGATTACATTTCTACCCCTAACTTTCAAAAAACCCTTACAACAAGCCCCCTATGTTCTTCATTGTTTTCACAAACAGGTCCCTCGGCCATTATAGCTGAGGAATCCTACTCAGGCAAGCTTTGGAAGGAGAGTTCTCCCTGATTGCTAAGAGAATTTCTTCCAAAATTGGAAGGGAGATTCTCTGAGAAATTCTCTCTCGTCTGAACCCTCGTTTGAGATCTGATTCCTTCCCAATCTCTCATGCGAATGCATGATATATGGGTATCTCAACGACTTCCTTCTCCGACGAGCCTTCAAGCTTCCCAAGCCTTAATCGACCTTCAGGCTTTATTTAAAGGAGCCAAGACCTCTCCGATCTCTCCACGCTCGAATTCTGCCGTGAAAACCCCTAATTCCTCTCTTCCGTTCATGGCCATAGGTTCCTCGACGTCCGGTGACCTCCCTTGCTCGTCCTCATCATTCGACCGCCATATCTGCGATGGATTCCTCCTCCTTGACTTCGTCCGTGCCTCGCCGTACCCGCAGGTGCTTCCCTCTCTTCGTCCTTGCCAATCTCCACTCATCGGAGTCACCTTCATCTCCAGCGTTGGCCACACCAAACCGATGCTTCGCTCGCCCCCTTTGTCTCTTCACCTCCCAAATAAGCTCCCTCTCCCCTCTGCATTCTTCTCCACCCTTTATTCTTCAAAACCGACCACTGCTGACCTCCATCACCTCCATCCCTTCCATCTCCGACCGCTAACTCCGGCGAGGCCACCCCACCTCCACAAGCCATCCCAACCCTCGCTGACAAGTCCACGAGCTCCGCCTCACTCCACTGAACACGTCCCCTCACTCCACGCACCGCGCTACTCACGCAAACCACCCCCCGAACACACCCACACACTCGCACATAGTGTGCCCTAGGCACGCACGCACAGACATTGCCACGCCACGCCAACACCCCCAGCATCTTCGCCATGCTCCAGCAACCCTCTCTGAACATTTTCACGTGGCCGCAAGGCCGATCTTGTGATTTTAGGTTCACCGCCCCTCCGCCATTGTTGCGGAGCTTGAAGTAAGCTTGCTGCAGTTCTAGGTCGGCCAAGCCTAGGTGCTGCTATTCCAGGTGCGCGGAAGCCCCTCACGCACGCACTTAGGCCTTCAATTGGAGTCGAAGACCTCTGCGGCTGCTGCAATCGCGAAGACCATCTCTGCAGGCACACGCAAAAGGAAGGTGGGACATTTAGTCCCACATCCGAAGTGAGCGACTGCCCGCACTTGCATAAGAGGAAAAAGTGACATAGCCTTGTCGCCTTAGATCCACGGGGTGAGGTCCCACTCACCTGACCCGGTCTCATCCATGATCACGCCCTGCGGACCTGGCCTGACCCAACCCAACTGCACACCTCACCCACTACTGCATGCCGGTGGGCTTGGTCTCGGGTAAGCACCCGACCCGATTATTCGACTATCTGTGTGGCTCTGGGGGAGCGTATCCTAAGAGAGAAAGTGAGGAGAGTTATGCGTGGGTAGGGGCAGGTTTTTCTATAGGGTGCTTCGGTCAACACCTAGCCCCAAGCTGAAGAGGAAGAGGAGGCCAGAAGAAGAAGAAAGGAAGAAGAAGGAGAAGAGAAGGTGGAAAGCTGAAGAAGAAGGCCAAAGCTGAAGGCCAAAGGTAGGAGCTGAAGAAGGAAGAAGAAGGAGCAGCCAAAGCCGAAGAAAGAAGAAGAAAGAAGAAGAAGGAGAAGAGAAAGGCAGAAGACAGAGAAAACTAAAGAGAGAGAGAAGAATCGTGAAGGCAAAGACAAAGGAAATTAGACAGAAGCCAAAGAAGAAGATGAAGGAAGGAGAAGACAGAGAAGAGAAGGAGAAAAGAGATCATACACTTTAAGTCATCTGATTAAAGAATCAGACGACAAATTCTAGTCTCCATTGCATATTTATATTAAATCATTTGGTGATATTGTAGCAGTATTTGGTGATCTACATCACCATTTTACTCCCATATTTTTGTATTCTGATACTGTTATTATTACAATTTCTTTCAATTTAAATTGTGATCTTGATTTCTAAATACCAATTTTCTTCCTATGTTCAACCTCGGAAATCTTTTCGAGTAATAGAAATATATCTGTTTTGAACGCTATTTCGGCTATACTACAACGCAATACTTTTAAAACTTGATTCAGCGCGACAAACATTTTGGCACCATTGTCAGGGAGCAACGGGCAATTTGGAATTCTTTATTACAATTCCTGATTTGGTACTAACTTGATATATCTCTTTTGTTGTGGTTGTTTCAGGGAGAAGATTCGAAGGAAAGACAGCCGCACATCAAACACAGCAGGGGCAGGTAATTTTTGATTACTCTTTTTCTCTTATGCCCCTCATTCTGAAAAGGAAAAAAGAGCAAAATCAATGACGGCTACTTGCTTTCCATTCTTAGCTAATTCACCAAGTTGCCTGATTTGATTTCAACAACAAAACTGATTTGTGCACCTTTTTAAGGTAACTAGGGCTACCACATTCTTGTTTGAGCCCTAGATGCCACATTTGGCAAATTAAATTAGACCAAAATTAGAGCCAATTAAAGATTTCAATTTAGGGTTTCAGAGACACTTTCATAAGCAAGAATCAACTCTTCAAACTGATGTGTGCCTAAGCCTTGGTTGAAGTGATTTATTCAAGTAAACCCTAAAATTCAGGCTCTTAATCTCACTTAAATCCTAAAAGAAGGGACCTAAAACTTCTCAAAGGACAAATAGGTGAAGTTGACCCTCCTTGTTGGGTCAACCAACCTTGAAATTAGGTCACGTTTTGCACTCAATAATCTAAAGTTCAAGTGAAATCTTAAGCACCCTTGCTCTTTAATAAAATTGGTAGACTTAAGAGGTTAAGTCCCCAGTCTGGTCTACCTGGAACATCAGTGACAGGAGAGGTCGGGTGGGGGAAACCTTGTAACCCGTAGGGGTGCTCTACTGTGTAGGAGTCTTTGCGGTACTCTCCCTCTCTGGCTGCCCAGGTGTTTCTCAGGTGGATGGCTTTTTGACTAAGGGGTATCATTCGCCCCGAACCTCTATAGTCATCCAAATTTTTTGGGTGTCTTGATTGGGTCCATCACATTCTACTCTCATCCAGACCATCAGTGCATGTTCGGTTGGAGGTCCTTAAGACCATCCTTGAGGCCTCCTTTAGTTATTCATTCCCGTCGAGGCCAGGCCTCGATTTCCATGTTTGTGCAGTAACCCCATCACATAAACATCTCCTCTGATTCATCTGAACCCAATTCTCCTTCTTCCATCATCATGGCACAACCCGTAGAAGAAGGGAATAACCTTGAAAATCAACTTCAGCGCCTTAATGATTTATTCCAAGCCTTTGTGAATCCACTACAGCATCCTATGATGTAAGATCATTACAATCCCGCAGTGGTGGCGATTGAACCTTGAATCCAAATCCTGGCTGGAGGTCCTGATTCTGAACTCAAGCCCAACATGATTCATGCTATTCCAAAGTTTCGTGGGCTCAATTCCAAGGATCCTTTCTAGCACATCAAACAACTCAAGCATCTGGCCCAGACCTTCGGGTCAGATGTCCAAAATCGGGATATCCTTCTCATGAAGATGTTCTCCTTCTCTCTCATGGATAAAACAACTCAATGGTATCAGACTTAAACGCGTCCTATCAACACATGGGTTGAACTGCAATCCGAGTTTCTAAAAAAGTTCTTCCCAGTTGGTCGGACGAATGCTTTACGACACCAGATCACACACTTCACACAGCAGCCTGGAGAACCACTTCACGAGGCATGGGATCGTTTCCTATATCTCATGCGAAGGTGCCTGGTAGTTTCTTACCTCAACTCAGTTAATTAAATTAATTTTACTTAATTATGAGTAGAGAAAAGTCACTAAGGTTAACTCGAAATTGTGTCATTTAGTAGTATAGGGTCGAATTAACCTAACATTTTAGAAATTTTTTTACTGGTTGAGTCTAGGTCGTTCACTGGGAGGTATAATTCATTCTAAATTCACTAGTTATCTTTTATTTTTCTTTATAAGTATAGGAGGTATATTTAAGTTAATTATAAAAGCATGAATTTTGCAAAAATTTGATGAAATAACATGCAAAATCCCATATGAACTCTCATTTTCAATATTAAAAACATGTAAATTCTTTATTTATTTCAAATGATTTAAAGCAAAGAAGAGTTTATCTAGTCAATACATGCCTTAATACAATAATTAAGAGTAAAAGGAAATAAAAATATAACAAGAAAAATCAATTTCTTTTCCTTTATTCGTTCAGCCTCTCTTCTTTCTCTTCTTCTCTTTATCTTCTTTTTCTTTTATTTCTTAATCCTTTATTTTTTTTTCTTTCTCTTTCTTTGTCTACTTTCTCTTCTTTTTCTCTTCTGCTCCTGCCTTCTTCTTCTCCCTTATTCTTCTTAAGTATTTCCTTTGTGCCTACCTGCCTTCTCCTTTCCTTTATTATGAGCTTTCCTCTCTTACTTAGCCTTTCATTCTTCTCCTTTCCTTAGCTTCTCCAGCATCTGCTTCCTTCAGCTCTTATTTCCTTCGACACTTAGCCTTCACAGTTTCTTCATTCTCTTTTCTTTCTCTTTAAGCTAAATTGGGTTTATTTTCTTCTCAACCAAAAATTTATTTTTGATTTGCAGCGAGGTCCTTTCGAGGATACACAACACCCTGAGATCAGGGTGGGACCAGACCCTGCTCGGTCCTCGCCTAATTTCATTGGGGTTCATTTTCAATTTTTTTTCTTTCTTGAGCCAAATCGACCCAACCGCCTCCCAAGTCTCGCCCTCCCAGGGCCACCGCATACACACGCCCACTCAGGCGCATACCCACAGGCGCACTCGCCCACACACACATACGCTATGCTTAGAGGTCAGATGTTCAGATACACATCGAGCGCTTGACTACTGGCATGCCTTAAACACAAATAGCTTTTATACCAAGGCGGGCACTCAAGGATTCTCGATGTGGGACTAAGTTCTCCCCCTCCAGACCTGACTTCAGGTGAAGGTTTCTCCCTACTCAGAGCTCCAAATCAAGTGAAATAAAGCTTGATGGAAAGCTCTAAGATGGCTCTACATGATTCCAGGGTCAATTTAAGGTTCAAAGGATGATTTCCTCTTTGATTTGAAGGGTGAAATTAGGGGGTTCCTACGGGTAAAATACTACCTGGAATTGGTTTTAAACTTACTGTGTCTTCAGGGTAGTTCTTTTAGCTTATCTAAGGGTCTGAATAGGTCATACAGGTGATTCCTTAGCTGCTTGTGTGGGTTTTAAGCTCTTAAGAGCTTCAGGAAACACTCAGAAGCTCAAAGCTTCTTTGGAAGCTTTAGAGACAGGATTTTAAACTCTGAAATGTGAAACAGACAGCTAAGGACATTTCTAATCTATTGGAATAGCTTCTAAGGGTTGTTATAAGCTTGTCTGGGCAGGATTCAACATCAAATTTCATCCAAAATCTACTGTCGTCAGTTTGGGTTAAAAAACAACCGAAATTGACAGATTGTTAATTCTATCCAAATTAACTCCCAAAGCTCAACCAATTCTTTCTAAAATCATTCAAATGAGTCTTAGAAACACTTCAGACTCATCAAATCATCAGATTGAGTCCAGAATCAGAGAATCAAACTCAATTTTGAGTTCGAAGCTTAAAATTTGACTTTCTGATTAAAACCTTTTAACAAGAAATTAAAGCCTCAAACAACATCTTCTTAATCCCAGGAATATGCTCAGACCCTAAAATAGATGTTTTGGCTGAAGATTCTAGGGTTTCAGGCTCATCGCCTGAGTTTCTGATGTAGTTTGTTCGTCGGAAGAACCAAAGGTTGTTACACTAATTTAAGGATAGAAATGCGTTCAGTGCATAACATTGAAGCTTCTAGACCTATTAAATGCATCTAGAAACTGTCTGTCAGACTTCTCCAACTCTGTCGGAGTTGGAGAAGATGAAAGCCTGCTCAAGCTCTAGGCACTTAAATCTCAAATAAACACTCTCAAAACAATCAGTGATCCTCAATTCATCAATCTGGAGCTTCACACTATGTTCTACAGGCTGAAGATTAGATTTGACTTGCTGGAGCTCATCGGAGCTCCGGTGAGTCCAGAAAAATACAAATTGTGTACAGAAAGGTGAATCTGTGCCATTTTTGATCCAAAAAGGATTCTGAGGTTGCAAGGAACCTCAAGATCACATTTAATTCCTCATTATCTCTTTATATGTAAGATTTAACAGTAAATTTAGTTTAAATGAAAATTGAGTTAGTTGAGGCACAGGACTCAGTCTCCCACTCAAATAAGTGGTTGAGACTAGTCAAAGAGTAATTGCGATCTTAAATATATAATTAATTTAAGGTTTTAACTACTCCTGAGCCGCCATTGACAGCGAGCTCAGGAGCTTTAATAGAATTAGGCATTTAGGTTATAGGTGGTAATTATTCAAATTGAAGTGTAAAATAGGGTCCTTAGATGATGAATAGGTGATGGAGGACTCTATGAATGTGAATCTAAGCTCAGTTACTGCTGCCATGGATAGCGACAGTGATAGCATCAGTGTTTTAGTGAATTAGAAATGGTCATGAGTGATAGAGGAAGGTGGACAATGGCTTAAAAAGATGAAATTATGGCTCCAGCAAACTCAAGGAACTTGCCGGAGTCGAAGAAGATGAAGTCTGAAATCTGAAATCAAGCTAAGCTAACTAACTAATTAACTAACTAAACTACTCCTACTCCTACTCCTACTCCTACCTACTGTTACCTGGACAAGGGGTCAAAGGGACTCTGTTGACGGCTCATGACGGAGGACGAAATCAGAGGGAATGAGAAAGATCTCCGGCGAGCGAATTTGGATGGAGCAGAGGATCTCCTTAGTCGTCGCCTTTGTCCAGAGATGCGGCTAACCTCGGCGAAGCTCCTTGATGAGAGCCTCATCATGTGCCATAACTAACTCATTTTGACCCAATAAAGAAGATAAAGCTCCTACATAACTTAGAAGAAGGCTTAACTGAAGGAACAAGTGCTCTGAGAAGAAAACATGAAATAAAGCTTAAAACTGCAATTTTACCATTGCAGTATGATGAGAACCTCATCATGAGCCCTAAACTAGCACCATTTAACCCTGATTTGCAAGAAAAAGCTCCTACATAACCTTAGAAAGGCTTGGCTCAGAGAGATTCTGAGTTTGCAAAGAAAACAAAAACTGAGGGGTAAAAATGTAATTTCACCAATCCAATCTGAAAATAGGGTAACTCAGGTCCAAACATAGGTCAAAATAGCCTAATAAGAAGAAAAGTGGGATGAAATGACTCAACAAGGGCTACAGCAACTCCGAAGAATTAAATGACATCCTGTAACCCTAAAAACAAACCCACTTAAATACACGAGGTTCGAGGTAGAGAAAAAATCAAATAAACCCTCTAAAATTAATAGAAAAATAATCTCTAGGGTTTAGAACCTTCAATTTGGCCTTAGAAACCCATTTTGACCTACATTGAGAACCATGCCCAATTAACAACTTAATTTGGGTTTTTGCATAATTTGATCGGTCAAACAAGGTTTAATGTAGAAATAAAATTCACCATCCGAATCCTTAGGTCCTAATTAGTCATGTATAAAAACTTGAGCCTAAGAAGAAATCCTTTTGACCAACTTTACACTTTGGTCCTCATATATTTACTTTCTGGTCCTCAACTTTTGAACCCTCACATTTTGGCCCCTAACTCTCCTTCGTTCTTTGCATTTAGGTCCCTCCTACAAAACCTGAGCAGCACCATGCTCTGGCGACCTTGCGCGTAGCATGGCGCCGCGCAGGGTAAGGGGGGGCTGCGTCGTCAGCCACCGTAGGAGCACCCCCCTAAGTGCTGCGACCACCCATACCGCCCGTGCGAACGCACGGACGGTATGGGTATCCTTCCTCCGGCGAGGGAGACACGTCGTCTCCCTCCGCCCTCCTCTCTGGTTCTGCCCCTATAAATACCCCCGTCGCTTCGTCGTTCTTCCCAGCTCGGATCTGACGGAGATACCCCCTCACTTCCTCTCTTCCCACTCCGACAGACGCCCCCTTGCTCCGGCGGCTTCTCCTCCTCCTTCTCGTCGCCCTACCGCACTACCAGCAGCAGGGTTGCCTTCCCTCTCTCTTCCCGCGCCGCGCCGCACCCAGCGCGCGCTTCTCCGGCCCTCTCCTCGCCGTCGCTCCTTCCCCTGGGCAGCTTCTTCTCCGGCGACAGTCGATACGACTGTCGCCTGCTCCGGCCCCTCCTAGTCCTGCTAAGTAGGTATAACTTCTCCTCTTCCTCCCCTCTTCCTTTTCCTCACTTTAAACCTTTACTGTCGCCCTCGATTCCGACCAATCACCCTCACCTTCTCCACCTCCGGCCACACTCCGGCGACCCGCTCCCATCACTCCAGCGACCCACACGGCTCGCCGACCACCACAGAACCTCTGCCTCCTCACCCTGATCAACCTCCGCCCTTCCACTTCCCACCAATCGCCCTCTGCAGACCCACCGACCAAACCCATCTCGCCACCTGCAGTTTGACCTAGGGCGGCCCTTAGGCTCCGCCCCGCCACCTGCAGACCCCCCGACCACCTTTGCCGTGCCACGGCGAAGGTCCTCCGTGTATCTAATTAGGCCGAGAGGCCCTTTCTCTGTAAACAGGAACTTCACTCGCCGCCGCCATTGCTGAGGTGAAGAAGCTCCTTCGACCTGTTGCTCCAGGCGCGCTGCGCCCAGGGCACGCTCCCAGGCTGTGCGAGGTATTTTCGCGATGCGCCAGGCTGTAGTTGAGGCGAAGCCCTCGCGTGAAGCCCTCGTGCGAAGCCTCAACCGCCGCTGCTTCCTTCTCACAGGCGCCCAAATTGGGGTGGGACATTTAGTCCCACCTCGGAAACCCACTGAGGCGAGCGGGCGCTGGCGGAACGGTGGCAGCAACTAGCTTTTCTTACGTCGTTGTAGTACAGATAGTTATTGCCATCATTTGCTAATATTTGTTACTCGGAAAATACAGTTCTCCTGAGGTCGAACTCAGGGAGCAAGTCGTATTCTAGAGGTATACAGTTTCTATTACAAAAGGTAAAGAGAGAGAGAAATAGAGAGAGGAGGAAATTTGGCTTCTTCTTCTTCTCTTCCTGTTCTTCTTGTCTTCTCTCTTCTTCTGTTCTTCGGATCTTCCTCTCGTGCTCTTCTTCTTCTATCTTTTTCTTCAGATCTTCGCTGCGGGTCCTGTTTCTTCTTTCCTTGCGCTTCTCGTCTTCCTTCTTTAGCTCTGTCTCAGCCGCTTCTTCTTTGTTTATCTCTTTGTGGTCTTCTTCTTCTGCTTTCAGGACGTCGTCTCTCCTTCCTTCTTCTTTTTTATTTGCAGCAGTGGTGATGTTCTTCTTCTTCTTCTTTCTTTCTTCTCTTCCTTCAGAGTGCCGTCTGATTTTTCACTCAGACGACTTAAGTCGTCGCTGCTACAGTGCAGCTCGGTGCTCCTCCTTCCTTCAGTCTTCGTTGGCCTTCTTCTTCTTCTCTTCTTCCACGGTTCTTCTTCTTTGTTCGCCTGTGCCTGCACACTTCAAAGTCTACGTCAGTGGGCAAAACCTACTCTACCCTCCCCCCCTGCATCACTCTCTCTCAGAATTCGCTCTTAGGAAAGCTCTCCCAGAGCAACTGGGTAATCGGGTACGCGGGTCACGCCCGGGTCCAGGCCCACCGGCGTGCGGTGGTGGGCGAGGAGTGCAGGTCGGGCTAATCGGGTCAGAGCCAGGTCCGCGGGGCGTGAGCGCGGACGAGGCCGGGTAATCGGGCGGGTGAAGGGGACCTCACCCCGTGTGCTGAGGCGATAAGCCTCTAGCACTTTTTCAATTTGTATCAGTGCGCCGCTTCGGAGTCTTCCGAGGTGGGACTAAATGTCCCACCCCAATTTGGCGCCTGTGCGGAGGAAACAGCGGCGGTCGAGGCTTCGCGCGAGGTACTCGCTCCAACCGCGCACCTGGGACACTTCGCGAAGACGCTTCGCGCAGCCTGGGAGTCAGACCTGGGCGTGGCTCGCCTGGAGCAGCAGGTTGAAGAAGCTTCGCTGCTCAGCAATGGCGGCGGCGAGCGAAGTACCTGCCCACAGAGAAACGGCCTCTCAGCCTAATCAAATACGCGAAGAACCTTCGCCGTGGCACGGCGAAGGTGGTGGGGGGGTCAGGCAGGTGACGAGGCGGAGCCTAAGGGCTGCCCTAGGTCGAAATGCAGCACGAGAAATGGGTTTGGTCGGTGGGTCTGCAGGGGGTGAATGGCGGGGAATGGAAGGGCGGAGGTTGATCAGGGTGAGGAGGCGGAGGTTCTGTGAGGGTCGGCGAGCCGTGTGGGATGCTGGAGTGACGGGAGCGGGTCGCCGGAGTGTGGCCAGAGGTGGAGAAGGTGAGGGTGATTGGTCGGAATCGAGGGAGACAGTAAGGGTTCAAAGTGAGGAAAAGGAAGAGGGGAGAAAGGTGAGAAGTTATACCTACTTAACAGGACGAGGAGGAGCCGGAGCAGGCGACAGTCGTATTGACTGTCGCGGAAGAAGAAGCTTCCCAGGGGAAGGAGCGATGGCGAGGAGAGGGCCGGAGAAGCACGCGCTGGGTGCGGCGCGGCGCGGGAAGAGCAGGGGAAGGCAGCCCTGCTGCTGGTAGTGCGGCAGAACGACGAGGAGGAGGAGGGAAAAACCGTCGGAGCTGGAGGGTTTCCTGTCGGAGTGGGAAGAGAGTGAAAAGAGGGTGTTTCTCCGTCAGGACCGAGCTGCCCAGAACGGCGGAGCGACGGGGGATATTTATAGGGGCCGAAACAGAGAGGAGGGCGGAGGGAGACGACGATATTTATAGGGGCCGAAACAGAGAGGAGGGCGGAGGGAGACGACGTGTCTCCCTCGCCGGAGGACGCCGGAGTTAACATACCCATACCGTCCGTGCGTTCACACGGCCGGTATGGGTGGGTACAGTGCATAGGGGGGTGTCCCTGCAGTGGCTGACGACGCAGGGCACCCCCCATTGACTTGCCAGAGTCCCTCCCTCACCCTGCGCGGCGCCATACTCCGCGCAAGGTCGCCGGAGTATGGTGCCGTGCAGGTTTTGGTAGGAGGGACCTGAATGCAAAGAACGAAGGAGAGTTAGGGGCCAAAATGTGAGGGTTCAAAAGTTGAGGGCCAAAAAGTAAATAAATGAGGACCAAAGTGTAAAGTTGGTCAAGAAGGTTTCCTCTTAGGCTCAAGTTTTTATACATGACTAATTGGGACCTAAGAATTATTATGGTGAATTTTATTTTCAGATTAAACCTTGTTTGACCGGTCAATTTACGTAAAAACCCAAATTAAGTTGTTAATTGGGCATGGTTCTCAATGTAGGTCAAAATGGGTTCCTAAGGCCAAATTGAAGGTTCTAAACCCTAGAGATTATTTTTATATGAATTTTAGAGGGTTTAGTTGATTTTTTTCTCTACCTCGAACCTCATGTTTTTAAGTGAGTTTGTTTTTAGGGTTACAGGATATCATTTAATTCCTTGGAGTTGCTGTAGCCCTTATTGAATCATCTCATCCCACTTTTATTCTTATTAGGTTGCTTTGACCTATGTTTGGACCCTGAGTTACCCTATTTTTAGATTGGATTGGTGAAATTACATTTTTACCCCTTAGTTTCTGTTTTCTTTGCAAACTCAGAATCTCTCTGAGTTAAGCCTTTCCTTGAGTTATGTAGGAGCTTTTATCCTTTGTATTAGGTCAAAATGAGCTAGTTATGGTTCATGATGAGGTTCTCATCAGGCGCTTAAAGGCAAAAAGTGCCTTAAGCTCTTTGCCTCAGATCACGGGGTGAGGTCCCCTTCACCCGCCCGATTACCCGGCCTCGTCCGCGCTTACGCCCCGCAGACCTGGCTCCGACCCGATTAGCCCGACCTGCACTCCTCGCCCACCACCGCACGCCGGTGGGCCTGGACCCGGGTGCGACCCGCATATCCGATTACCCGGTTGCTCTGGGAGAGCTTTCCTAAGAGCGAATTCTGAGAGAGAGAGACGCGGGGGGGGAGGGTAGGGTAGGTTTTGCCCTCTGACGAAAACCTTGAAGTGTGCAGGCACAGGTGAAGAAGAAGAAGGACTGCGGAAGAAGAAGAAGAAGAGAAAAAGAAGAAGAAGACGGAAGCTAAGGGAGACACTGTAGCAGCAGCAGTTTAAGTCGTCTGATTGCAAAATCAGACGACGTCTTGAAGGCAAGGAAGAAGAAGAAAAGAAGAAGCAGGACCGCGGCAAAGAAGAGGAAAGACAAAGAAGAAGAGAAAACAAGGAAGAACAGAAGACAGAAGAAGAAGAGCACGAGAGGAAGATCTGAAGAACAGAAGAGAGAAGACAAGAAGAACAGGAAGAGAAGAAAGAAGAGACAAAGAGGAAGAAAGAAGAGAAGAAGAAGAAGCCACAAAATTTTTCATCTCTCTCTCTCTTTATTTTTTAATAAGAATTTGTACTTCTAGAATACAACTTGCTCCCTGAGTTCGACCTCGGGAACTCTTTTATTTCCGAGTAAAAAGATTATATATGTAATGATGGCAATAACTAGCTGTACTACAACGCTATTTCTATAACAAAACCTAGTTAACGCCTCGACCATCACTTTGGCGCCATTGCTGGGGAGCAACGGCTATTCTAGAGGTAGACATTTCTGTTTCTTTTTAGTTCTAATAATCTCCTCTCTTTTGTGCAGCTACAGGAAATCAAGAAGACAAGCAACCGCACGACAACCACTCCGAGGACAGGTAATTTTTTCCTCTCGCTATTAACCCCTAAACTCTAAAGAGGAAGAAAAGAAAAGAACAAGCAATATAGGGCTAACCTGTCTTCTATACTTAGTAAACCATAAGAAGTTGCATGTTTTCAACCCATTATTCCTGCACACTATTAAGGGTATTTAGGGGCTAACACATTCTTGCTTGAGCCCTAATTACCCAAACAAGGAGTTAAAAGGACCAAGTAGAGCCAACATAAGATTCAACATTAGGGTTTTAGAGACACACTACTTAAATCAAGAATGGAGAAAATCCAAAAGAAGTGTGCCTAAACCATTGATTGAACATACTTATTCAGAGAAACCCTAAACAATTGGCTCTCTAAACACTTGAACCCAAAAAGAAAGGACCCAAAAGCTCTCAAAGGAACAAGAGGTAAAGTTGACCCCTTGGGTAAACCAACCTTAAAATTAGGTCACTTTCTCACTCAAAATACCTAAGAGTTCAAGTGTAACTTTAAGCACCCTGATCTTAAACTAAAATTGGTAGACTTAAGAGGTCAAGATCCCCATTCTGGTCTACCTGGAATCTCAGTGACAAGAGAGGTTGGGTGGGGGAAACCCTGTAACCCGTGGGGACGCTCTACCGTGTAGGGGTCTTCGCGGGACTCACCCTCTCTGGCTGCCCAGGTAATTCTCAGGTGGACGATCTTTCTGATCAAGGGGTCCATCTGCCCCGCACCTCTATAGTCACCCAACAATTTTTGGGTGTCTTGATTGGGTCCAGCACCTGCTTATCTCATCCAGTCCTTCAGTGTTTGGCAGGAGGTCCTTGAAACCTCCTATAGAAATTCACTCTCCCCGAGGCTAAGCCTCGGCTCCCTTATTTTTGCAGAAATCATTCACATAGCCCCTCTTTCCTTTGAATTTGAACAAAATCCCCTTCTTCCATCTTGATTCAAACTTCGATTCTATAGCTTGATTCCACCACCTGATTCAAAGATGCAGCCTAATTACCTAGCAAGACTACCATTCAAAAAACCTGAATATCTGAGATCCATGAGAGATAAGATGATTGAGGATGCCCTTGAATTCTATGAAATCAAATGTAAACCCTCAAAACCAATAGAAAACATTCAGGTTGATGTCCCAACAACCACAGCTTTCATCATAAACTGTGCCCAAATTTTATTGACTGAAATTTTAAAAGGATCAACCCGAGATATGCTCATGACAGGATACATTGAGATAGAAAAATTACACCAATCTGAATACCTTCAATGCTTGACAAATCCTGTACTTTAGGAACAACACCAAGATGCCCTTATAAAATGGGTAGAAATGATGAGATCACTAGAACAAATTATCAACCAGAAATACCCGTATATACCAGAAACAGAGGATGAACCATCTTGGAACAATAGTAAGGAACAATCCAGTTTCCCAGATCTCGGGACTGAGGCACAAAGTGATTGTGGAATCCCAACCCAGATAGAAGACAATGTTGAATTAGGTTGGGATATTGCAGGAGAACACAATGATGAGCCAAACTTAGACCATGAATTGCCAAGCTTAGAGTTCCAAAACTCCTGCAACAATGAGATCAGAACTGAACCTTTTGAGGGTATAAATTCCGCCCCTTATTCTGATAAGGTGGCCCTCGAAGGTTATTCGGACTTAGGTTCTAATAATTCTACCCACATCCTAAGCCTAGAACCTAGATCTGAAACTTATTGGGAAGATTATGAGGCCCCTTATGAGAAAGATCAAATTTTTACAGAATACGATTCCGGGCCTCTATTTGATGAATATCCCTCTCCAACATCCTCAGGAAATTTGATCGATTTTTCGAAAGTCATGCCAATTTATGATACAGAAACTGAGGAGTTGGACGAGCAAGGTTTTAATTGGGTCTATCCTACCAGCTTGGAGCTTGAGCCTAGACATAATACCTTTTTAAGTCCAGAATTAACATATAGGCTAGACCCCAGTCAGGCTGCTGATTCCACATCTGATGATTTTTGCTGCGGTGGAATTCATAATCATGAATCTCATTTTCGCAAACTCTCCGACAACTTCAGATCCGACTATAATTGCGAAGATATTCTCCTTCCTGAACACGCCAGGCCAATCTACGACCTCAGTTCACATGACTCTGACTCCGACTCTGAGGTCCTGATTCCCGAGATCACTGATAACACAGAATCATTCATTTTCGATCCTCAGGAACCAAAAATAGAAAATGCCAAGAGTGATTGCAACCCAGAATTCAAATCTTTTCTCAATTCAGATTTCTTTCATCCTACAAACACTCTTCAGGCATTTGATAGTTACCCAGAGGACTCTTTATAGAAAATCACCTGTCATTCCTTTCTAGAAGAGCCCTCATACATAGTTGCCACCTCATCTGCACACATAGAACTAATCAAAACCTCTTCCCAACCCCGACCCGCAACCGGACTCGATTTCTATTCAGATTCACCTCTCACCGAGCCGATTGCATTTCCACATCGGGTTTGGAACACTGATCAGACTACATATCATGCTCCATCATTCTCTGATCACCTCTATAGGGTTTCCGCGTCATTCATTGATTATTCTACCGGTCCCTACTCTGACCAGGCTGATTCGACTCAGCCAAACCCTGCGTTTTCACTTCCACATCCATCTGAGCTTCATAGTATATGGTGGGTTCCACACCTTTTTATCCACATCTATCAACTCACCATATTGATTGGGTTTGGGCTGCATCATCAGCCTGTTGATCTGAACAAGCACCTGGTTGGACCAACCAGGCTCTTAATCAAGGTGCTTGTATTACAAAACTCTGCTGATTTCACCATCCCCTTTCCATCGCATTTCCCGCTTGGCTGAAGGCATCAAATTTAGCGCTCAATGGGAGGTAGCCCGTCATTCTCTTTAAAAACCTGAAACCTTTTCTAAAACCTTTGTGCACTTGAATTTCCCACTTTAGGACAGCCGACTCCACCTCAGGTGCTTGCATCTGAGATTAAAAATCGTCCGCAACAGTCACCCCGACCCATTCACTCATCAAAACATCTGTCCTAATGTATGAACTAAGTTGAATAAAAACCCCCTAAGTTACAATGAGGACATTGCAAATCTTAGGCATGGGGGGGTATGAAAGTGCAAAATGTGTAAGAAAAGGTTTCAAACAAAAAAAATTCACATATGCCAAAAACACCATAAAAATTAAAAATTTTTTGAGAAAGAATAAGAGAATAAGGGGAGAAAGGAAATTTTGTGAAGGAGAAGAAAAAAAGAAACAAAAGGAAAAAAGGAGCACAAAATATGAGAAACAAGTGATAGTCATTAGTAAGGAACTATGGAATTAACCTAAGTTCTAGACCTCATTCAAAAAAATAACTGAAAAGTGCATAATGAGATTAGTAAGAACGCAAACCTTAGGCATTCTTGAATAGACTCTTAGTACCTATTAAGATCTGGACACTCCTCAAGAGGTTGAGGAAAATGAAAAGCTGAAGTATTAGGTCTAAGGCTTAGGGAGTATTTGGCCTCATTAACTAATTTTTAGTTTACGGGACTTAGTAACCTAAGCACCCTAACCTCACACACAGCCTGGTTCAGTAAGCGTAAAAATCAAAATCACGCAGAAGCGTCGCAAAATTCTAAAAAGTACACCTAGAGTAGGAGCGGCCGATCAACACAAGTTGATTTGGACGAGTTCCCAGCGCAGAGAGGCGGGAAATCCCTCGAAGATGCGTAACAAAATATCATCTCCTCGGTGCTTGTCTCTTAGGATATTCACATATCCTACTGGGGGCATGTAAGCACCCTGCTGGTTCAGATTCCATGGATGACATTATCACGAAGTGTCAACTGCCAGGGTCTGAATTCAGCCACGGAACACCATGGATGGGATTATCTCGAAATCTCAATAGCCAGGGTTCCGAGGGTTGCCATGGGCGGTGCTAGATTATCTCGAAATCTCAATAGCCAGGGTTCCGGGGGTTGCCATGGGCGGTGCTATCTCGAAGCATCGATCGCCAGGAACCCTTGAGGATTGATGATGGGAGCAATGAATCTGATACAGACCGTGTTGAAAAGCCAATCCTAGGCTAGAACTAAAAAGAAAAAGGGAGAGAAAACTCTCCAAACAGAAAAACTTTCTATCTCTCTCTTATAAAATGCACTGCGAACTGAACTAAGGCTAAAATCATTTCAAGCACGGGTGCTTTAACCACAAAGTCCAATAGACCTTAGGTTAGTTCTTGTGGGCCTTAAAAACCTTTGCTAAGGACTGAGAGCTGAGGCTAGACAGATTTGGATCTTGATTGGTACTAGAATACCTTTTAAGCCTATGGTCAGCATTCTAACCTAATCTAAGTTTAAATGAAAAAGCACTTATCTGAAGCTATTAAGAACTTTATGGTCTAGAACAAGGGTTGAAACCTTAAGTTTTTGCTAAGGGACTAGCAAAAGCTAGGCATGGGGGTATGATGAGAACCTCATCATGAGCCCTAAACTAGCACCATTTAACCCTGATTTGCAAGAAAAAGCTCCTACATAACCTTAGAAAGGCTTGGCTCAGAGATATTCTGAGCTTGCAAAGAAAACAGAAACTGAGGGGTAAAAATGTAATTTCACCAATCCAATCTGAAAACAGGGTAACTCAGGATCCAAACATAGGTCAAAACAACCTAATAAGAAGAAAAGTGGGATGAAATGACTCAACAAGGGTTACAGCAACTCCGAAGAATTAAATAACATCCTGTAACCCTAAAAACAAACCCACTTAAATACACGAGGTTCGAGGCATATAAAAAATCAACTAAACCCTCTAAAATTCATAGAAAAATAATCTCTAGGGCTTAGAACCTTCAATTTGGCCTTAGAAACCCATTTTGACCTACATTGAGAACCATGCCCAATTAACAACTTAATTTGGGTTTTTGCATAATTTGACCGGTCAAACAAGGTTTAATATAGAAATAAAATTCACCATCCGAATCCTTTTGTCCTAATTAGTCATGTATAAAAACTTGAGCCTAAGAAGAAACCTTCTTGACCAACTTTACACTTTGGTCCTCATATATTTACTTTCTGGCCCTCAACTTTTGAACCCTTACATTTTGGCCCCTAACTCTCATTCTTTGTTTACGTTTAGGTCCCTCCTGCAAAACCTGAGCAGCACCATGCTCCGGCGACCTTGCGCGGAGCATGGCGCCGCGCAGGGTAAGGGGGGGCCTGCCAAGTCAAATGTGGGTGCCCTGCGTCGTCAGCCACCGCAGGAGCACCCCCCTGAGTGCTGCGACCACCCATACCGCCCGTGCAAACGCACGGACGGTATGGGTGTCCTTCCTCCGGCGTCCTCCAGCGAGGGAGACACGTCGTCTCCCTCCGCCCTCCTCTCTGGTTCTGCCCCTATAAATACCCCCGTCGCTCCGCCGTTCTTCCCAGCTCGGATCTGACGGAGATACCCCCTCACTTCCTCTCTTCCCACTCCGACAGACGCCCCCTTGCTCCGGCGGCTTCTCCTCCTCCTTCTCGTCGCCCTACTGCACTACCAGCAGCAGGGTTGCCTTCCCTCGCTCTTCCCGCGCCGCGCAGCACCCAGCGCGCGCTTTTCCGGCCCTCTCCTCGCCGTCGCTCCTTCCCCTGGGCAGCTTCTTCTCCGGCGACAGTCGATACGACTGTCTCCTGCTCCGGCCCCTCCTCGTCCTTCTAAGTAGGTATAACTTCTCCTCTTCCTGCCCTCTTCCTTTTCCTCACTTTAAACCTTTACTGTCGCCCTCGATTTCGACCAATCACCCTCACCTTCTCCACCTCCGGCCACACTCCGGCGACCCTCTCCCATCACTCCAGCAACCCACACGGCTCGCCGACCACCACAGAACCTCTGCCTCCTCACCCTGATCAACCTCCGCCCTTCCACTTCCCACCAATCGCCCTCTGCAGACCCACCGACCAAACCCATCTCGCCACTTGCAGTTTGACCTAGGGCGGCCCTTAGGCTCCGCCTCGCCACCTGCAGACCCCCCGACCACCTGTAGCAGCAGTTTAAGTCGTCTGATTGCAAAATCAGACGACGTCTTGAAGGCAAGGAAGAAGAAGAAAAGAAGAAGCAGGACCGCGGCAAAGAAGAGGAAAGACAAAGAAGAAGAGAAAACAAGGAAGAACAGAAGACAGAAGAAGAAGAGCACGAGAGGAAGATCTGAAGAACAGAAGAGAGAAGACAAGAAGAACAGGAAGAGAAGAAAGAAGAAACAAAGAGGAAGAAAGAAGAGAAGAAGAAGCCACCAAATTTTTCATCTCTCTCTCTCTCTTTATTTTTGTAATAAGAATTTGTACTTCTAGAATACGACTTGCTCCCTGAGTTCGACCTCGGGAACTCTTTTATTTCCGAGTAAAAAGATTATATATGTAATGATGGCAATAACTAGCTGTACTACAACGCTATTTCTATAACAAAACCTAGTTAACGCCTCGACCATCACAGTACATAAATGGGATTTCTCAGAGGAAAGAAACATAGGTCAAATAGTCTAAATGAGATAAAAAGTTGGTTGAGTCAATCAGAAATGGGTTTATGTGCAATCTAAGAATTAAATGACACTTGGTAACCCTAAAATAGATCCGCATAAATTAACAAGGTTCCGGTCAGAATAAAAATCAAGTAAACCATCTAAAAATCATGGAAAAACATTCTCTAGGGTTTAGAACACTTAATTTGGCCCTTGGAACCCAATTTGACCTAGATTAGGGTCCTAGCTCTTCAATTAACCTAATTTGAGTTTTTACGCAAAATATCCAGACAAACGAGATCAAACCTAAAATCCAACTTCACCATTGGATTCCTTAGGTCAAAATTATGTTTGTACCAAAATTTGGACCTAAGGGGAGGTCATCTTGACCTACTTTGCAATTTAGTACACCCAAAGCACAATTTGGTCCCTATCTTTTGAATATCTTTGCAGAGAGCCCCCTAAGTTTTTCGCCCCCTTTTCAATCCGGTCCTGCTGCCATTGTTAGGGCAGAACCGAGCTCCGACGAGGTTTAGAGAGGGATTACTCTCTAATCCCTCAGAGATTCCCTCCCAGAAATGGAAGGGGGATTCTCTGAGGAATTCCCTTCCTTCTAAAGCCAATTACAATCACTGGTGTGAACCCAATCTCTCGTGTGAACGCACGAGAGATTCGGGTATCCACCCACTTTCCAACTCCGGCGAGCCGGCAGAGGTGATTGCGTGGTCTCCACGCGCTATAAGGTTTGGCCAGCGCCTATAAAAGTCTCCCCAGACCCTGCCGCAGAACCTAAGCTTGATTTTGACGGAGATCCCCTCCAATTTCCCTCTCTCCCATCTCCGGCCAAAAGACCCGCAAGCTCCGGTGACCTCCTCTCCTCCTTCTCGTCGCTCTGCTGCCATACCAGCAGCAGAGTCAACTCCGCCGCTTCCTCCCACGTCGCGCCGTACCAAGCGCGCGTGTTCCTGACCTCTTCCTCGTTGCTGCTCCCTCCCTCAGGGTCCTTCCCTGACGATGGCAGTTACGCGCCGTCCACTCCGCTGCCTCTCTTCCTTCCAGATCACCCCAGATACCCTCTCCATCCTCTCCTCTCTCTTTCCCCCCTACTATTTTATCTGATTACCCCCCGACAGTGCCTAACCACCTCCATCGTCCTCGCCTCCGACCGACCTCCGGCGAGCCGCCCACACCACTCCGCCCCTCCACACGGCTCGCCAACCCCCTCGTGAGCTCCGCCTCACCACCAGGAACTCATTCCACCCCTCCACTGCCACTCCAGACCCCCATAGTAGCCCCCCGAACAACCCAACACCTCCGGCTATAGGTTGACCTAGGCACGCACGTCTAGGCCGACCTGCAGCCTGCAGCACCGCCCACCGCCTTCGCCGTGCCACGGCGAAGGTTTCTAGCTAATCTGATTGGGCCAATAGGCCATTCTTGTGTGTGACAGGTTGTAGCCTGCCGCCATTGATGGTCGAAGCAGCGAGGAGCTTGTAGCAGCTTCAGGCACCAGGGCTTCCAGGCTGCAGGTGCAGTAGGTGCACGCAAGTGTTGCGAAGCGACTGATGCTAGCAAGTCGCGCTGCGAAGCCAGCAGCTGGGGCAATTGCACGACGAGAATTCTGCGGGCGCGCGTGAAAGTAGGACTGACCGGATAGTCCCACATCGTGGGATCGCAAAACACAGGTATAGTATAAATTACTTTTGTGTTTTACTCTCATTGCCTCCGTAAGCACAGGGGTGAGGTCCCTCACCTGCCCTCACACCCGCCTTGTCCGCGGCTTGACCTCGCGGATCTGGTGGGATCCGACCCGACCCAAACCTTGAGCACTCCTCGCGCACCACCACTTGTCGGTGCGCCTGGCCCCGGGTGCGAATCCGACCCGACTACCCGTGTGGCTCTGGGAGAGCGTACTTGAGTAAATTGCTTGAGAGAGAGAGAGGGACAGGGGTAGGTTTTGCTTTGGCTGTGGTGTGTGCAGGAAGGAAGAAGCAAAGGAAGCAGCGAGCACCAGCTGCAGAACAGGAAGAGAAGAAAGAAGAAGAGGCTGTGTAGCAGAAAAAGAAGGAGAAGCTTTCGTAGAGATCCAAAGAGAAGGAAGAAGGAAGGCAAGGCAGAAGAAAGAGAAGAACGAAGAGAGGCCAAGTGAAGACTGCAAAGATCAGAAGAAGAATCCTTCGCAAGACAAGAAGCAAAGGCAGAAAGAGAAAGAAGTGCAAAAGAGAAGAAGAGCAACGAAGAAGAAGAGAGAAAGGAGATTACATTTAAGATGTCTGATACAGAAATCAGACTTCCAATTCTATTTTTCTTTCACAAATCCTTTTTAAATTCTCTCTTTGAATCAATCCTTTTCAGTTAACAGTTGTATTCTTTGGTTTTAAAAAGTACTGAGATTGCTCCCCGTGTTCGACCTCGGATACTCTAGTATTTCGAGTAATAAAATTCTTTATATTTGTTTAAATATTTTGTCGGTCATACTACAACGTGATGTACTTTAAACTGGCACAAAAACATGAGAACACTCCTCAGCTGATCAAGATGGATGGAGGAAGTCGGAGAATGGTGTGGAAGATCGCCAGAGTTACAGACGAATAGCCTATTGGGTCGGCTCAGTGTTAGAAGAGGGAAGGAAGTCAACTTACAGAAATTGAGGGGGTAGGGGTCTATTTATAGCTGACGGTGATGAAGAGGGCGGTAGAGTCTGGACGAAGAAGAAGCTTGGGAGGTTAACCTCCGGCATCGTCTCCGACGACGGTGAGGTTAACTCCCACCTAAAATTAGGATTTCAGAGTAATCCAGACCGATGGATGAAGATGGGATGGTGAGCGTAGGCTCTAGGGACTTGGAGAAGGAAGAATGATATCGTCAGGGCGGTGATCGAGCAGTGGAATCACCCTCTGTCGTCAGCCGTTCAACCAGCTGAAGAAGACGATGGGGACCTATGTGCGATGAAACCTAAGGACCTATATAAAAATTAAGGACCTAAATGTAAACCAAAGTTTTAAAGGTTTATTTTAACTTAGATCTTTTTCAACTTTTTATATATGTTAGTACATAAGGTAATTATTATGTTTTCACCTTGAATTTACATTTTTGACCTTTTTAGGTTAATTTATTAAATTAAGTAAAATTACTTAAGTTATTATATACTTATGTATACATTATGTTTGAAGTTACTTAACTTATTAATTAAGGGATTGACTAATAAGATCTCGAGTCTAATTATTAATTAGATTGTTAATAATATTAATTGAATGATAAAATATCATTTTTAACTTATTTTAAGGTCCTTCACTATATATCCCTTATTTTATAATTAACCCTTATATATTCATATCCTTAGCTAATTAACTAGAAAGACTAGTTAATTTGGGGTAATTAGAGATCATGATGAGTCTCTCATCATCCCATTATGGAGTTCCTAAATAGGAACAAGTCCAGTCTTTTTACTAGGGAATCCGTGAAGATATCCGTTTATTCGTCAATGCAACTTGCGGACGAAATATCATGGGTCAACATGAAGACATTGTGTGGGAGATTCTCAAGAATATGTGCGAGAACTCCATCAATAATGACTCCATGGGCTTATTCGACTGGATGAATGCCCGCGCATTTACAAATCCAAGGGGAGCACATGAGACACAGGGCCTGTCCTCATTTGTCGACTTGGAATTGATGGCCAGTCGTTTGGACAAGGTCTCTATCATTGAGAAGAAGGTAGATGAGCTAACTCGACATTTGCAGCGAGCCACCTCTGCGCAAAACCCATTTTCACAGCCGCCCTTTGGTAGGGAAGCTGTGCATAATATCTATCACTGATCTTCTTAGGGGATGGACCCGTATCCACCCCCGTCTGACTTTAGGATCGGAGGAAACTCCGATCCTGCTTACTCTAGTTGGGGGAACTCTGAACCCTCGTACTCTGATTTTCCAAGGTTCCTCAGACCTGCGAGGACCTCAACGCCATCCGGAATGACCTATTCTCTAATACCTATAACCTTGGATGGCGGAATCATCCCAATTTCCTGTGGGCGGGAAATAATCAGAATCAAAGACCACCATATCAACCCCGTCCACAAGCTCCTCGTCCAAATCAGCTGCCTCAGCCTCGTCCCAACCCCACCTATCAATCTGGGCCAACTCAGACAGATCAAATGACTCTCATCCTTCAGACTCTGTCTAACATTCAAAAGACGAATGCAGCTATGCAAAAACAACGCAAAGACGAGATCACAGGGGTTTGCAATCAACTCGCCCAGATGGCAAATTCCCGCCAACCTGGCACACTCCCTTCGCAACCTTTGCCAAATCCGAATAACGTGCCAAACCAGAGGCATGTTATGAATCCAAATCCGGGCCAAGCCCGCATGATTTATCAGGCCCCTTCTACTCCATCACCTGAAGGGATGGAAGCTTCAACATCATCTCGGAATTTCAGCAGTAGCCACCAATTTTACCGACATCGAACTAGAACTAGGCAGGACTAAATTCAGTT
This sequence comes from Thalassia testudinum, assembly GCA_037157565.1. Taxonomy (NCBI): domain Eukaryota; kingdom Viridiplantae; phylum Streptophyta; class Magnoliopsida; order Alismatales; family Hydrocharitaceae; genus Thalassia; species Thalassia testudinum. The sequence goes on along the minus strand of JAZHRO010000031.1, from coordinate 33,735,434 downwards.
ACAACCCGTAGTGGTAAAGCAACACAAGACCCACCTAGTAGTAACCCAAGCCACTTTCAACCTGGTAGTAACCGAAGCCCTAGGATAGTCATCCAGGATACCCCTATCCCAGATTAAGAACCTGGACCTATTCCCGAGGCCTTGACCAAGAGAAAGAGGACAACCAAACCCATGACACTTGAGGAGGATCTGGTCAAGCTCTTTGAACAGGTCCAGATAAACATCCCCATGATGGATGCAATACGCCACGTACTGGCTTACGCACGATTTCTGAAAGATGTGTGTACATCTAAGCATAAGCCACGAACTAAGAGTGGGAGCCCAATCATATTGTTAAAGAAAGCCAGCTTTGTAATTTTGAGCAAACTCCCACCTAAGGCAAAAGACCCAGGTACTCCCCTGATTTCCTATACAATTGGTGATATCCAATTTGATAGAGCTTTATTGGATCTAGGAGCCTCCATAAACCTAATACCTACATCCCTACTTGACCATCTTGAGGAATCTGAGCTTAAACCGACAGAGGTGACACTACAATTGGTAGATCGATCTATTAAGTCACTTAAAGGAGTTCTTGAGGATGTCATTGTTAGGGTTCGGGATTTCTATTTCTGGGTGGACTTCGTAGTCTTGGATATAGATGCTCCAGAAAATCCGCGAGAACACACCAATCATACTAGGGAGACCCTTTTTGGCCATTGCTAGGGCCAACATAAATTGTGAGGAGGGCCAAATTGAACTGAAATTTGGGAACCAGACATTAAAGATTGACATCTTTAAGGTCCAACAAGGGATTAATTCTGGAGTTATAGAACAGATATGTGACATCAAGGCTGTGGTTGACGATTCGTATATTGAGGAAAACTTGACTACTTCTGATCAACCACAAGAGGATCAAAACACGCAATTAGAAGAGTCCGAACTTGACCTAGACACACTCATAACTCCTTCCCTTGCTCCTGACACACACCTTGAACCACCCGCTGCTGCTGATAACCCTGTCTTGGAACTCAAGCCTCTTCCCGAGCATTTAAAGTACGTCTTTTTGGGTTCCAATCAGATGTTTCCTGTGATTATCAACTCTAGACTCACACCTGATTAGGAATCTTATTTGATTACTGTTCTCCAGCAACATCAAAGAGCCATTGGATGGACTCTCGATGATTTGACTGGCATCAGCCCCTCTTACTTCACACATCACATCTATACTGAAGAGGGCACACAACCTTTCCGTGAAATGCAGAGACGTTTGAATCCTAATCTGCAAGAGGTCGTGAAAAAGGAGATCATCAAGTGGTTAGATGCTGGGATCATATACTCGATCTCCGACAGTTGATGGGTGAGTCCAATCCAGGTTGTGCCTAAGAAGGCAGGACTCACCGTGATCATGACTGAAATCGAAGAAATCATACCGACCAGTGTGGCAAATTCGTGGAGAGTGTATTGATTATAGAAGACTCAATACCTCCACAAAGAAGGATCATTTCCCACTACCGTTTATTAATCAAATCCTCGAGAAACTAGAGGGAAATAGGTTCTTTTGCTTTTTGGACAGGTACTCTGGTTATATCTAGGTGGCAATCCATCCTGAGGACCAATAAAAGACCACTTTCACCTGCCCCTTCGAGACATACGCTTTCTGAAGGATGCCGTTCGGTCTCTGCAATGCACCTGCTACTTTTCAGCGGTGCATGCTTGCCATATTCTCAGATATGGTAGGTGATTATCTGGAAGTTTTCATGGATGACTTTTCAGTGTTTGGCGAATCATTTGACGATTTCCTCCTGCACTTGGTCCAGATCCTCAGGCGGTGCATTGACGTGAATTTGGTTCTTTCTTGGGAAAAGAGCCATTTTATGGTGCCTGAAGGAATTATCCTGGGATATCTCATATCAGAAAGAGGCATCCAGGTTGATCGAGCCAAGGTGAATCTGATTTCCAAACCCCCTAGGCCTAGCTCGATCAAGGACATCTGATCTTTTCTGGGGCACGTCAGTTTTACCATTGATTCATTCCTGATTTCTCAAAGATCGCGCACCCCCTGACCACTCTACTATCTAAGGATGTTTCCTTCGAAATCTCCAAGGAATGCACTCAAGCATTTGAGATCCTACGTGATCGAGTTACTCAGGCTCCGCTCCTACAGTCCCTTGATTGGTCTCAACCCTTTGAGATCATGTGCAATACTTCTGATTTCACTGTAGGAGCGTTGCTTGGGTAGAAAATTGACAAGAAACCCGTGGTCATCTACTACGCTAGCAAGACACTTGACGAGGCTTAGCGTAACTACACAGTTATTGAGAAAGAGCTGCTAGCCATAGTATTTACCCTGGAAAAGTTTAGATCATATCTTCTGGGTTCCCGTGTTATCATTTACTCCGATCACACAACTGTGAGGCATCTCCTTGCGAAGAAGGATGCGAAACCTCGACTAATCTGTTGGATCTTGCTGTTGCAAGAATTTGACCTCGTGATTTACGACAAGGCGGGAAAATAGAATGTGGTAGTTGATCACTTGTCCCGCCTTCCTTCTAATATTATCGAGCCTTCCGGACCCATTATGGAACATTTTCCGGATGAGCACCTCTTGACTATTAGTACAGGGCTTCCATGGTTTACTGATCTAGTAAACTACCTGGCATCACATTAGATCCCGTTCCATTGGATGAAGGCCAAGAAGGACAAATTGCTTTCCGATGCCAAGTATTACATCTGGGAAGACCTGTATCTTTTCCGCATCGGTGCTGATTAAATCATTTGACGGTGTGTCTCGGAAGCGGATATTCAGGGCATCTTGTCCTTCTGCCATGATCAGGCATGTGGTGAACACTTCTCTGGTCATAAAACAACAGCTAAAGTCCTCCAGTGTGGCTTCTATTAGCCCACGATTTTCAATGACGCATACAGTCACTGTAGGGCATGCACTCGTTGTCAGACCTTAGGCAACATGAGCCACCATGATATGATGCCCTTACAGCCGATTCTCGTATGCGAAATCTTCAACATCTGGGGGATTGATTTTATGGGACGCTTTCCTGTTTCGGATGGCTTTGAGTACATTCTACTCGCTGTTGACTATGTGTCCAAATGGATCGAAGCCATTTCGACCCGAACCAATGATCATAAGGTGGTTATCAAATTCATTCATCAGAACATCTTTTCTCGATTTGGGATTCCACGTGCTATAATCTCTAATGAAGGGATCCATTTCACTAATGCTCAGTTCACGTCACTGATGACTAAGTGTCACACTGAATCTCTACTCCTTGTCACCCATAAACTAGTGGTCTAGCTGAGCTATCAAATCGGGAGATCAGAAAAATTCTTCAGGTCACTGTTCGACTTGACAGGAAAGACTGGTCATCCTAACTTCCGTAAGCTTTGTGGGCTTATAGAACCGCCCACAAAACCCAATTAGGTATGTCTCCCTTCAGATTAGTGTACGGGAAGGCATGCCACCTCCCCGTCGAATTGGAGCACAAAGCCTATTGGGCAGTACGGAACTGCAATCTAGATCTTTCTAAGGTAGGAACCCACAGAAAGCTTCAAATGAGCGAGATCGATGAATTACTCCACAACGAGTATGAGAACTCGCAAATTTACAAAGAGCAGGTTAAAGCCTTCCACAATAAGCACATATCTAGAAGATCTTTTTCCTTGGTCAAAAAGTCCTACTCTTTGATGCCAATCTTAAACTGTTCCCAGGAAAACTTAGATCAAAATGGATTGGTCCTTATCTCGTCCGACGAACCTTTGGAAATGGAGCCATCGAGATCAGTCAACTCAGCCACAATTTAGAACCTTTCGTCGTGAATGGTCAGAGACTCAAACCGTTCATTGACCTTATGATGAGAACCTCGTCACAAACCCTAAACTAGCCCCATTTAACCCTGATTTGCAAGAAAAAGCTCCTACATAACCTTAGAAAGGCTTGGCTCAGAGAGATTCTGAGTTTGCAAAGAAAACAGAAACTGAGGGGTAAAAATATAATTTCACCAATCCAATCTGAAAATAGGATAACTCAGGGTCCAAACATAGGTCAAAACAAACTAATAAGAAGAAAAGTGGGATGAAATGACTCAACAAGGGCTACAGCAACTACGAAGAATTAAATGACATCCTGTAACCCTAAAAATAAACCCACTTAAATACACGAGGTTCGTGGCAGATAAAAAATCAACTAAACCCTCTAAAATTCATATAAAAATAATCTCTAGGGTTTAGAACCTTCAATTTGGCCTTAGAAACCCATTTTGACCTACATTGAGAACCATGCCCAATTAACAACTTAATTTGGGTTTTTGCATAAATTGACCTGTCAAACAAGGTTTAATCTAGAAATAAAATTCACCATCAGAATCCTTAGGTCCTAATTAGTCATGTATAAAAACTTGAGCCTAAGAAGAAACTTTCTTGACCAACTTTACACTTTGGTCCTCATATATTTACTTTTTGGCCCTCAACTTTTGAACCCTCAAATTTTGGCCCTTAACTCTCCTTCGTTCTTTGCGTTCAGGTCCCTCCTGCAAAACCTGACCAGCACCATGCTCCGACGACCTTGCGCGGAGCATGGTGCTGCGCAGGGTGAGGGGGAGGGCCTGCCAGGTCAAATGGGGGTGCCCTGCGTCGTCAGCCGCCGCAGGAGCACCCCCCTGAGTGCTGCGACCACCCATACTGCCCGTGCGAACGCACGGACGGTATGGGTATCCTTCCTCCGGCGTCCTCCGGCGAGGGAGACACGTCGTCTCCCTCCGCCTTCCTCTCTGGTTTTGCCCCTATAAATACCCCCGTCGCTCCGCCGTTCTTCCCAGCTTCGATCTGACGGAGATACCCCTTCACTTCCTCTCTTCCCACTCCGACAGACGCCCCCTTGCTCCGGCGATTTCTCCTCCTCCTCCTCCTCGTCGCTCTGCTGTAATACCAGCAGCAGAGCCACCTCCCTGATCTTCCTCCGCGTCGCGCAATACCAGCGCGCGCTGCCTCTGCCCCGTCGTCGCTGCCGTCCTCCCCCACTGGGCACCTTCTTCTCCGGCGACAGCAGGTACAGCCGTCCGCCTCCTCGCCCCCTTCGTCCCTTTAGTTAGGTTAGAACTACTTCCCTGCCTAATCACCCTCACCTTCTCCATCTCCGGCCAAACTCCGGCGACTCGCTCCCGTCATTCCACCACCCCACACGACTCGCCGACCCTCACAGAACCTCCGCCTCCTCACCCTGATCAACCTCCGCCCTTCCACTTCCCACCAATCGCCCTCTGCAGACCCACCGACTAAACCCATCTCTCAACCTGCAGTTTGACCTAGGGCGGCCCTTAGGCTCCACCCCGCTACCTGCAGACCCTCCGACCACCTTCGCCGTGCCACGGCGAAGGTCCTTCGCGTCCTTCGCGTATCTGATTAGGCCGAGAGGCCGTTTCTCTGTGAGCAGGTACTTCACTCGCCGCCGCCATTGCTGAGTGAAGCAGCTTCTTCGACCTGCTCCTCCAGGCGCGCCACGCCCAGGTCAGACTCCCAGGCTGCTCGGGGCATCTCTGCAAAGAAGTCCTAGGCTGCAGTTGGGGCAAAGCCTTCGTGTGGAGCCTCGATTGTGCGCTGCCTCCTCCGCGCGGGCATCCAATTGGGGTGGGACATTTAGTCCCATCTCGGAAACTCACTGGGGTGAGTGGGCGGTTAAAGGCAAAAAGTGCCTTAAGCTGTTCGCCTCAGATCACGGGGTGAGGTCCCCTTCACCCGCCCGATTACCCGGCCTCGTCCGCGCTCACGCCCCGCAGACCTGGCCTGACCCGATTAGCCCGACCTGCACTCCTCGCCCACCACCGCACGCCGGTGGGCCTGGACCCGGGCGCGACCCACGTACCCGATTATCCGGTTGCTGTGGGAGAGCTTTCCTTAGAGCGAATTCTGAGAGAGAGAGACGCGGGGGGAGGGTAGAGTAGGTTTTGCCCTCTGATCGAACTTTGAGTGTGCAGCCACAGGTGAAGAAGAGGAAGAAGAAAGCCACAGAGGAAAGAAGAAAAGACACACTGTAGCAGCAGCTACTTAAGTCGTCTGATTGAGAAATCAGACGACGCTCTGAAGGCAAAGAAGGAGCAGAAAAGAGAACAGGATCGTCCAACCGAGAAGAAGATCAGAAGAAAGAAGTAGAAAGAAGATCTGAAGAACAGAAGAAGAAGAAGAGAAAACAAGGAAGAACAAAAGGCAGAAGAGAAGACCACAAGGAGATAAACAAAGAAGAAGAAACCAAAAGCCAAAGAGAAGAGAAGACAAAGAGGAAGAAAGAAGAGAAGAAGAAGAAGCCAAATTTTCATCTCTCTCTCTCTCTCTTTATTTTTGTAATAAGAATTTGTACCCCTAGAATACGACTTGCTCCCTGAGTTCGACCTCGGGAGAACTTTATTTTTCGAGTAACAAATATTTGTAAATGTTGGCAATAACTACTGTACTACAACGCTATAACAAAACCTAGTTGTCGCCACCGTTTGCCACCTTACCGATACAAATTTGGCTGAGACATCCTTTACCCTCCATTCTCCCTGAGCTCAATTCACCTAGCCGATGGCATTAAACTCAACGCTTAACGAGAGGTAACTTGCCATTCTTGAAAAACCCCGAAACCTTTCTTGACATTTCTATGCTGACTTCATATTGCACTTTAGGGTTCATCCATTAGAATAGCTGACCCTACCTCAGGTACCCGTACCCGAGCTTGAAATCGTCCGCAACAGTCACCTCGACTCGTTCGCCCACCCAGACCTGTTCTAATGAATGATCTAAGCTGAACTCAAACCCACCTAATTTACAACACCTAATTTACAATGGGGACATTGCGAATCGTAGGCATGTGGGGGTATGAAAGTGCAAAACGCCGTGAATATCATCTCACAAGAAAACGTTTCATCAAAAAAATCACATATTTCAAAAATACCAAAAAAATGAAAAAAATTCTTGAAAAAGAACAAAAAAAATTGAGAGGAGAGAAAATTTTTGGAAGGCATATCAATTTTGAGGAGAAAAAGGGGAGAAGTGAAAACTATCAAAAAGGAGCACAAGTTGAAAAAGAAAAAGAGATAGTCATTAGTAAGAAATTAAGGAATTAACTGAGTTGTAGACCATATCAAGAAAAAGAAAAGGAAAGGCAAAAAGTGCTAATGAAACACATGATAGATTAGTAGGAACGCTGATTTTGGGCCTCTTGGGCTATACTCCTAGGCTTAAAAATTCAAGTATCCGCTAAGATTTGGATAGTCCTCAAGTGGTTGGGGAAAATGCGAAGCTTAAGTAGTAGGTCTAAGGCTTAGGGAGTATTCAGCCTCGTTAACTGACCTCTGGTTTGCGGGACTCGGTAACCTAAAAACCCCAACCCACACACAGTCTGGTTCAGTGCACATAAGTATCAAAATCACGCAAATGCGTTTAAATTGTTTTGAAAAAGTCGCTTAGATTATGAGCGGTCGATCAACATAAGTTGATTTGGACAAGTTCCCGACATGGAGAGGCGGAAAATTCCCCTCGAAGATGTGCAATAACATATCGTCTCCTTGGTGCTTGTCTCCTAGGATATCTACATATCCTATTGGGGGCATGTAAGCACCCTGTGCTGGTTCAGATGCCATGGGCAACATTATCCCGAAATGTCGATTACTAGGGCCTGGATTTAGCTACAGAATGCCATGGGCAGGATTATCTTGAAATCTAGAAAGCCAGGGTTCTGGGGGTTGTCATGGGCAGTGCTATCTCGAAGCATCGATTGCCAGGGACCCTTCAAGGATTGATGATGGGGACTAGGAATCCGATACAGACCGTGTTGTGAAGCTAATCTGAAGCTAGAAATAAAAAGAAAAGAGAGAGAAAACTGTCCAAAAAGAAAATTCCTTTGTCTCTCTCTTACAAAAATGCACTACAAACTGAACTGAGGCTAAAATATGTTATAAGCACGGGTGCTTTAACTGTAGAGTTCAACAACCTTAGGATAGTTTCTGTGGGCCTTAAAAACCTTCATGGCAGACTGAGGCTAGAGTTGGCTAGGTCCATATCTTGGTTGGTACTTGAGTACCTCTAGGCCTACTATCGACATTCTAACCTAATCTACAAAGGAAAGCACACATCGCAATTTTGAGCATCAAAAAGATTACATGGTCTAGAATCAAAGTTAAAACCTTAAAATTTTGCTAAGGGGCTAGAAAAAGCTAGGCATGGGGGTATGATGGGAACACCATCATTAGCCCTAAGTAGCTCATTTTGACCCAATGAAGAGAATAAATGCTCTTACATAACCAACTGAAAGTCGTAATTCACAGTATAACCTTTCTGAAAATAAAATAAGAAACTATGGGTAAAACTATAATTTTATCAATGCATTACAACCACGGGTTTTCTCAATGGCTAAACAAAGGTCAAATGGTTTTAACAAGATTATAAGTGGGTTGGATCAGACAGAAAATGGTTTGTGTGTATTCTGTGAATTAAATGACTTCTTGAAACCCTAAAACAGATCCACTTGATTAATCGAGGTTCTGGTCAGGATAAAATTCACCTAAACCCTCTAAAAATCATAGAAAAGTATTCTCTAGGGTTTAGAACATTCAATTTGTCCATTGGAACCCATCTTGACCTAGAATGGGGTCTCAAACATATATTTTCCCTAAACTAGTTTTTTGCATAAATTTCCTAGTAAAACATGGTCAAACCCAAAATCCAACTTCACCATTGGATTCCTTAGGTCCAAATTAGGTTTTTACCAAAATTTGGACCCAAGTTGAGTTTGCCTTGACCTAGTTTGCAAAAAGGTCCAACCTGATTACATTTCTACCCTTAACTTTCAAAAATCCCTTACAACTAGCCTCCTAGGTTCTTCATCATCTTCACAAACAGGTCGCTCCACCATTATAGCGGAGGAATCCTACTCCGACGAGCTTTGGAAGGAGAGTTCTTGAAGTGTCGGTTTGGATTTGACCGGGTTTTGGTTTTGTTATAACGTTGTAGTAAAGCCGGTTATTACCAACATTTCAAATATAAATTTTTTTACTCGGAAAATAAAAGAGTTCCCGAGGTCGAACTCAGGGAGCAAGTCGTATTCTAGAGATATACATGTTTCTTCTACAAAATAAAGAAAGAGAGAGGGAAAGAATTTGTTGTTCTTTTCGTTTTCTCCTCGTGATGTTCTTCTTTCTTTCTTTTCTTCAGATCTCCTTCTTCTTCTTTGTTCTGCAGAGGTGATGTTCCTCCTTCTTTCTTCAGATCTCCTTCTTCTTCTTCTTCGTTCTGCAGAGGTGATGCTCCTCTTCAGATCTCCTTCTTCTTCTTCTTCTTTCTGCAGAGGTGACGCTCCTCTTCAGATCTCCTTCTTTTTCTTCCTTATGGCTGCAGAGCTTCTACCTTCAGCTACTAAGTCTTCCTTTCTTCTTCTTCTGCTTTGGCCGTTGCTCTTCTTTTCTTTCTTTCTTCAGCCTGCCTTCTTTCCTGCTCTGGCTGCTGACCTTCCGTCGTCTGACCCGGTGCTTCGACGACTTAACTATGCATTTGCTACAGTGCAGCTCCTTCTTCTTCCGCGGGTCTTCTTCTTCGCCTGCGCCTGCACAGTTCAGAGTTTTTCGTCAGAGGCAAAACCTACTCTACCCTCCCCCCCCCCCGCGTCTCTCTTTCTCTCTGAAACCACTCTTGGGAAAGCTCTCCCAGAGCTACCGGGTAACCGGGTTCGGATCAGGCCCGGGTCCAGGCCCACCGGCGTGCGTGGTGGGCGAGGAGTGCAGGTCAGTCGAGTCGGGTCGGGTCGGTTCGGGTCAGGTCCGCGGGGCGTGAGCGCGGACGAGACCGGGTAACCGAGCGGGTGAAGGGGACCTCACCCCGTGTACTGAGGCAGTAAGGCTACTGCACTTTTGCATCTTATGTCGCTGCGGCTCTTCAGGCGTTTCCAAGGTGGGACTAAACGGCCCACCTCAATTGCGCACCCGCAGCGGGGAATTCAGCAGGAGATGGCGGCGTCACGCGAAGCTTTCTGGCTTAGCTGCGAACCTGGTGTTTTGCCAAAACTCCTCGCAAGGCCTGGGAGTGAATCTGGGCTTGCGCTGAGCGTAGCGCGCCTGTAGCTGCAGGCGGAAGCAGTTCCTCCTGCGCGTCAATGGCGGCGGAGGTCGGGTGGCCTGTTCACAAGAAAACGGCCTCTCGGCCTAATCAGAGAGTGCCAGGAGCTTCGCCAGGGTGCGGCGAAGCTCGTGTGGGTGGTGGTGAGGCGCGGGGCGGCGTGCGAGGGCTGCCCTAGGTCGGACTGTGGGTCGGAGGATGGGTCTGTTCGGTGGAGTTGCAGAGGGTGATGTGGGGGAAGTGGTAGGGCGGAGATTGATCAGGGTGAGGAGGCGGAGGTCCTGCGGTGGTTGGCGAGCCGTGTGGGTCGCTGAGGTGATGGGAGCGGCTCGCCGGAGGGTGGTCGGAGACGAAGGGGGTGAAGGTGGTCAGGGTCGGTCGAGGGCTTAAGTGAATAAATTGAAAGCGGGGAAAGAAAGAGGAGAAGAAGGGGAGTGGCTCTAGCTTACTTGCAGGGACGAAAGGGGAGGAACAGGGCGACAGTCGTATCGACTGTCGCCGGAGAAGACGATGCTCAGGGAAAGGGGCGGCGGCGAGCAGAAAGCCGGAGAGGCGCCAGCTGGGTGCGGCGTGGCGCGGGAAGAGCGGGGGAGGAAGTCTCTGCTGCTGGTATTGCGGCAGAGCGAAGAGGTGGAGGGGGAGGAAACCGACGGAGCTGGTGAGCGTCTGCCGGAGGAAGAAGAGAAGAAAGTTGGGGATTTTCTCCGTCAGATCGAGGCTGCCCTGGTCGGTGGAGCAGCGGGGGGTATTTATAGGGATCAAACAGGGAGGAAGGCGGAGGGAGACGACGTGTCTCCCTCGCCGGAGGATGGCCGGAAACGAGAACCCATACCGTCCGTGCGTTCGCACGGCCGGTATGGTGGGTTATAACGACCAGGGGGGTGTCCCTGCGACGACTGACGACGCAGGGCACCCCCGGTTCACTTGCCAGGTCCCCCACCTCACCCTGCGCGGCGCCATGCTCCGCGCAAGGTCGCCGGTGCATGGTGCTGGCAGGTTTTGCAGGAGGGACCTGATTGCAAAGAACGAAGGAGAGTTAGGGGCCAAAATGCGAGGGTTCAAAAGTTGAGGGCCAAAGAGTAAATATATGAGGACCAAAGTGTAAAGTCGGTCAAGGAGGTTTCTTCTTAGGCTCAAGTTTTTATACATGACTAATTAGGACCTAAGGAATCTGATGGTGAATTTCATTTTCATATTAAACCTTGTTTGACCGGTCAATTTGCGCAAAAACCCAAATCAAGTTATTAATTGGGCATGGTTCTCAATGTAGGTCAAAATGGGTTCTAAAGGCCAAATTGAAGGTTCTAAACCCTAGAGATTATTTTTCTATGAATTTTAGAGGGTTTATTCTATTTTTACTTTGCCTCGAACCTCGTGAATTGAAGTGGGTTGTTTTAGGGTTACAGATTATCATTTAGTTTCTTGGAAGTGCTGTAGCCCTTGCTAGATCATCTCATCCCACTTTTATTCTTATTAAGCTGCTTTGACCTATGTTTGGGCCCTGAATTACCCTGTATGCAGATTATACTGGTAAAATTGCACTTTTACCCCTTATGACTTGTTTCCTTCTCAAACTCAGAATTCTCTGAGTTAAGCCTTTCCTTGAGATATGTAGGAGCTTTTATCCTTTGTATTAGGTCAAAATGAGCTAGTTATGGCTCATGATGAGGTTCTCATCATACCCCCATGCCTAGCTTTTGCTAGTCCCTTAGCAAAAACTTAAGGTTTCAACCCTTGTTCTAGACCATGAAGTTTTTAATAGTTTTAGATAAGTGCCTTTTTTATTTGAGCATAGATTAGGTTAGAATGCTGACCATAGGCCTAAAAGGTACTCTAGTACCAATCAAGATCCAAATCTGTCTAGCCTTAGCCTCAGTCTTTTAGCAAAGGTTTTTAAGGCCCACAAGAACTAACCTAAGGTTTATTGGACTTCGTGGTTAAAGCACCCGTGCTTGAAATGATTTTAGCCCTGGCTCAGTTCGCAGTGCGTTTTGTAAGAGAGAGATAGAAAGTTTTTCTTTTTGGAGAGTTTTCTCTCCCTTTTTCTTTTTAGTTCTAGCCTAGGATTGGCTTTTCAACACGGTCTGTATCAGATTCCTTGCTCCCATCATCAATCCTCAAGGGTTCCTGGCGATCGATGCTTCGAGATAGCACCGCCCATGGCAACCCCCGGAACCCTGGCTATTGAGATTTCGAGATAATCCCATCCATGGTATTCCGTGGCTGAATCCAGACCCTGGCAATTGACACTTCGAGATAATGCCATCCATGGAATCTGAACCAGCAGAGTGCTTACATGCCCCCAGTAGGATATGTAAATATCCTAAGAGGCAAGCACCGAGGAGATGATATTTTGTTACGCATCTTCGAGGGGATTTCCCGCCTCTCTGCGCTGGGAACTCGTCCAAATCAACTTGTGTTGATCGGCCGCTCCTATTCTAGGTGTTCTTTTCAGATTTTTGCGACGCTTCTGCGTGATTCTGATTTTTACGCTTACTGAACCAGGCTGTGTGTGAGATTAGGGTGCTTAGGTTACTGAGTCCCGTAAACCAAAAATTAGTTAACGAGGCCGAATACTCCCTAAGCCTTAGACCTAATACTTCAGCTTTTCATTTTCCTCAACCTCTTGAGGAGTGTCCAGATCTTAATGGGTACTAAGAGTCTATTCAAGAATGCCTAAGGTTTGCATTCTTACTAATCTCATTATGCACTTTTCAGTTATTTTCTTGAATGAGGTCTAGAACTTAGGCTAATTCCTTAGTTCCTTACTAATGACTATCACCTTTTTCTCATAATTTTGTGCTCCTTTTTTCCTTTTGTTTCTTTTCTCCTTCTTCTTCACAAAATTTCCTTCTCCTCTTTTCCTCTTATTCTTTTTCGAAAAAAAAAAATTTTAATTTTTATGATATTTTTGGCATATGTGAATTTTTTGTTTGAAACCTTTTCTTACAAGTTTTTGCACTTTCCTACCCCCCCATGCCTAAGATTTGCAATGTCCTCATTGTAACCTAGGGGTTTTTATTCAACTAAGTTCATACATTAGGATAGCTGTTTTGATGAGTGAATGGGTCGGGGTGACTGTTGCGGACGATTTCTAATCTCAGATGCAAGCACCTGAGGTGGAGTCGGCTGTCCTAAAGTGTGAACTTCAAGTGCAAAAAGCTGTCAGAACAAGTTTCAGGTTTTCAAAGAGAATGACGGGCTGCCTCCCGTTGAGCGCTAAATTTGATGCCTTCAGCCAAGCGGGAAATGCGATGAAGAGGGGATGGTCAAATCAGCGGAGTTTTGTACGACAAGCACCTTGATTAAGAGCCTGGTTGGTCCAACCAGGTGCTTGTTCAGATCAACAGGCTGATGATGCAGCCCAAACCCAATCAATCTGGTGGGTTGATAGATGTGGATAAAAAAGTGTGGAACCCACCATAAACTATGAAGCTCAGATAGATGTGGAAGTGTAAACACAGGGTTTGGCTGAGTCGAATCAGCCTGGTCAGAGTAGGGATCCGTAGAATAATCAATGAATGACGCGGAAACCCTACAGGGGTGATCAGAGAATGATAGAGCATGGTATGTAGTCTGATCAATGTTCGAAACCCGATGTGGAAATGCAATCGGCTTGGTGAGAGGTGAATCTGAATAGAAATTGAGTCCGGTTGCGGGTCGGGGTTTGGAAGAGGTTTTGATCCGTTCTGTGTGTGCGGATGAGGTGGCCATTGTGTACGAGGGCTCTTCTAGAAACATATGATAGGTGATTTTCTGTAGAGAGTCCTCTGGGTAACTATCAAATGCCGGAAGAGTTTTTGTAGGATGAAAGGAATCGGATTCGAGAAAAAAATTGGATTCTTGGTTGCAATCACTCTTGGCATTTTCTGTTTTTGGTTCCTGAGGATCGAAAAGGAATGATTCTGTGTTATCAGTGATCTCGGGAATCAGGACCTCAGAGTCGGAGTTAGAGTCATGAGAACTGAGGTCGTAGATAGGCCTGGCGTGTTCAGGAAGGGGAATCTCTCCGCAATTATAGTCAGATTTGAAATTGTCGGAGAGTTGGCGAAAATGAGATTCATGATCATGAATTCCACCACAACAAAAATCATCAGATGTGGAATCAGCAGCCTGACTGGGTTCTAGCCTATATGTCAATTCTGGGCTCAAAAAGATGTTCTGTTCAAGCTCTAAGCTGGTAGGATAGACCCCATTAAAACCTTGCTCATCCAACTCCTCAGTTTCTGTATCATAAATTGGCATGTTTTCTGAAAAATCGATCAGATTTCCTGAGGATGTTGGAGAGGGATATTCATTAAATAGAGGCCCGGAATCATATTCTGTAAAAAATTGATCTTTCTCATAAAGGGCCTCATAATCTTCCCAATAAGTTTCAGATCTAGGTTCTAGGCTTAGGATGTGGGTAGAATTATTAGAACCTAAGTCCGAATAACCTTCGAGGGTCACCTTATCAAAACAAGGGGTGGAATTTATACCCTCCAGAGGTTCAATTCTAATCTTGTTATTGCAGGAGTCTTGGAGTTCTAAGCTTGGTGATTCATGGCCTAGGGTTGGCTCAGCATTGTGTTCTCATGCAATATCCCAACCTAATTCAACATTGTCTTCTATCTGGGTTGGGATTTTACAACCACTTTGTGCCTCAATCCCGAGATCTGGGAAACTGAATTGTTCCTTAATACTGTTCCAAGATGGTTCATCCTCTGTTTCTGGTATATACGGGTATTTCTGGTTGATAATTTGTTCTACAGATTTCATCATTTCTACCCGTTTTATAAGGGCATCTTGGTGTTGTTCCCAAAGTACAGGATTTGTCAAGCATTGAAGGTATTCAGATTGGTGTAATTTTTCCATCTCAATGTATCCTGTCATGAGCATATCTCGGGTTGATCCTTTTGAAATTTCAGTCAATAGAATTTGGGCACAGTTTATGATGAAAGCTGTGGTTGTTGGAACATCAACCTGAATGTTTCCTATTGGTGTTGAGGTTTTTTCTTCTTTTTCATAGAATTTTATGGCATCCTCGATCATTTTATCTTTCATAGATCTCCGATATTCAGGTTTCTTGAATGGTAGTCTTAGGTGGTTTGGCTGCATATTTGGATTAGGCGGTGGAATCAAGATGTGGAATTAAAGGCTTCGATGTAGACTCATGTTGTGCCAAGATGGAAGAAGGGAGTATCAGAGGAAAGATTAATGTGGTGGTGCTGCATAAACAAGGGAACTGAGGCCTAACCTCAGGGCAAGTGAATTCCTAAAGGAGGATTCAAGGACCTCCTTCCAAGCATATACTGAAGGATGTGATGAGATTAAAAGGTGCTGGACCCAATCAAGACACCCAAAAATGTGTTGGGTGACTATAGAGGTACGGGGCAGATGGACCCCTTGATCAGAAAGATCGTCCACCTGAGAATTACCTGGGCAGCCAGAGAGGGAGAGTCCCGCGAAGACCCCTACACGGTAGAGCGTCCCCACGGGTTACAGGGTTTCCCCCACCCGACCTCTCTTGTCACTGCGGTTCCAGGTAGACCAGAATGGGGATCTTGACCTCTTAAGTCTACCAATTTTAAGATCAGGGTGCTTAAGGTTTCACTTGAACTTTAGTCTTTTTAAGTGCAAAGAGTGACCTAATTTAAGGTTGGTTGACCCAAAGGGGTCAACTTTACCTCTTGTTTTCTTTGAGAGCTTTCAGGTCTTGTCTTTTAGGGTTCAAGTGTTTAAAGAGAGAGCCAATTGTTTAGGATTTTTCTTGTTAATTATTTTCAATCAATGGCTTGGGCACACCTCTTTTGGCTTTCCTCAATTCTTGATTAAGGGGTGTGTCTCTACTGAAATCCTAATGTTTAACCTTATGTTGGCTCTACTTGGTCCATTTAACTCTTTGTTGGGCAATTAGGGCTCAAGCAAGAATGTGTTAGCCCTTAAGTACCCTTAATAGTGTGCAGGAGTGATGAGTTGAAAACATGCAACTCTTTATGGTTACTAAGCATGGAAGACAGGTTAGCCCTATATTGCTTGTTCTTTTCTTTTCTTCCTCTTTAGAGCTTAGGGGTTAATAGTGAGAGGAAAAATTTACCTGTCTTCGGAGTGGTTGTCGTGTGGTTGCTTGTCTTCTTGAGTTCCTGTAGCTGCACAAAAGAGAGGAGATTATCAGAAATTAAAAAAAAAGAAACAGGAATGTTTACCTCTAGAATAGCCGTTGCTCCCCGGCAACGGCGCCAAAATGAAGTGTCGGTTTGGATTTGACCGGGTTTTGGTTTTGTTATAACGTTGTAGTAAAGCCGGTTATTACCAACATTTCAAATATAAATTTTTTTACTCGGAAAATAAAAGAGTTCCCGAGGTCGAACTCAGGGAGCAAGTCGTATTCTAGAGATATACATGTTTCTTTTACAAAATAAAGAAAGAGAGAGGGAAAGAATTTGTTGTTCTTTTCGTTTTCTCCTCGTGATGTTCTTTTTTCTTTCTTTTCTTCAGATCTCCTTCTTCTTCTTTGTTCTGCAGAGGTGATGTTCCTCCTTCTTTCTTCAGATCTCCTTCTTCTTCTTCTTCGTTCTGCAGAGGTGATGCTCCTCTTCAGATCTCCTTCTTCTTCTTCTTCTTTCTGCAGAGGTGACGCTTCTCTTCAGATCTCCTTCTTTTTCTTCCTTATGGCTGCAGAGCTTCTACCTTCAGCTACTAAGTCTTCCTTTCTTCTTCTTCTTCTGCTTTGGCCGTTGCTCTTCTTTTCTTTCTTTCTTCAGCCTGCCTTCTTTCCTGCTCTGGCTGCTGACCTTCCGTCGTCTGACCCGGTGCTTCGACGACTTAACTATGCATTTGCTACAGTGCAGCTCCTTCTTCTTCCGCGGGTCTTCTTCTTCGCCTGCGCCTGCACAGTTCAGAGTTTTTCGTCAGAGGCAAAACCTACTCTACCCTCCCCCCCCCGCGTCTCTCTTTCTCTCTGAAACCACTCTTGGGAAAGCTCTCCCAGAGCTACCGGGTAACCGGGTTCGGATCAGGCCTGGGTCCAGGCCCACCGGCGTGCGTGGTGGGCGAGGAGTGCAGGTCAGTCGAGTTGGGTCGGGTCGGTTCGGGTCAGGTCCGCGGGGCGTGAGCGCGGACGAGACCGGGTAACCGGGCGGGTGAAGGGGACCTCACCCCGTGTACTGAGGCAGTAAGGCTACTGCACTTTTGCATCTTATGTCGCTGCGGCTCTTCAGGCGTTTCCGAGGTGGGACTAAACGGCCCACCTCAATTGCGCGCCCGCAGCGGGGAATTCAGCAGGAGATGGCGGCGTCACGCGAAGCTTTCTGGCTTAGCTGCGAACCTGGTGTTTTGCCAAAACTCCTCGCAAGGCCTGGGAGTGAATCTGGGCTTTGCGCTGAGCGTAGCGCGCCTGTAGCTGCAGGCGGAAGCAGTTCCTCCTGCGCGTCAATGGCGGCGGAGGTCGGGTGGCCTGTTCACAAGAAAACGGCCTCTTGGCCTAATCAGAGAGTGCCAGGAGCTTCGCCAGGGTGCGGCGAAGCTCGTGTGGGTGGTGGTGAGGCGCGGGGCGGCGTGCGAGGGCTGCCCTAGGTCGGACTGTGGGTCGGAGGATGGGTCTGTTCGGTGGAGTTGCAGAGGGTGATGTGGGGGAAGTGGTAGGGCGGAGATTGATCAGGGTGAGGAGGCGGAGGTCCTGCGGTGGTTGGCGAGCCGTGTGGGTCGCTGAGGTGATGGGAGCGGCTCGCCGGAGGGTGGTCGGAGACGAAGGGGGTGAAGGTGGTCAGGGTCGGTCGAGGGCTTAAGTGAATAAATTGAAAGCGGGGAAAGAAAGAGGAGAAGAAGGGGAGTGGCTCTAGCTTACTTGCAGGGACGAAAGGGGAGGAACAGGGCGACAGTCGTATCGACTGTCGCCGGAGAAGACGATGCTCAGGGAAAGGGGCGGCGGCGAGCAGAAAGCCTGAGAGGCGCCAGCTGGGTGCGGCGTGGCGCGGGAAGAGCGGGGGAGGAAGTCTCTGCTGCTGGTATTGCGGCAGAGCGAAGAGGTGGAGGGGGAGGAAACCGCCGGAGCTGGTGAGCGTCTGCCGGAGGAAGAAGAGAAGAAAGTTGGGGATTTTCTCCGTCAGATCCAGGCTGCCCTGGTCGGTGGAGCAGCGGGGGGTATTTATAGGGATCAAACAGGGAGGAAGGCGGAGGGAGACGACGTGTCTCCCTCGCCGGAGGATGGCCGGAAACGAGAACCCATACCGTCCGTGCGTTCGCACGGCCGGTATGGTGGGTTATAACGACCAGGGGGGTGTCCCTGCGACGACTGACGACGCAGGGCACCCCCGGTTCACTTGCCAGGTCCCCCACCTCACCCTGCGCGGCGCCATGCTCCGCGCAAGGTCGCCGGAGCATGGTGCTGGCAGGTTTTGCAGGAGGGACCTGATTGCAAAGAACGAAGGAGAGTTAGGGGCCAAAATGCGAGGGTTCAAAAGTTGAGGGCCAAAGAGTAAATATATGAGGACCAAAGTGTAAAGTCGGTCAAGGAGGTTTCTTCTTAGGCTCAAGTTTTTATACATGACTAATTAGGACCTAAGGAATCTGATGGTGAATTTCATTTTCATATTAAACCTTGTTTGACCGGTCAATTTGCGCAAAAACCCAAATCAAGTTATTAATTGGGCATGGTTCTCAATGTAGGTCAAAATGGGTTCTAAAGGCCAAATTGAAGGTTCTAAACCCTAGAGATTATTTTTCTATGAATTTTAGAGGGTTTATTCTATTTTTACTTTACCTCGAACCTCGTGAATTGAAGTGGGTTATTTTAGGGTTACAGATTATCATTTAGTTTCTTGGAAGTGCTGTAGCCCTTGCTAGATCATCTCATCCCACTTTTATTCTTATTAAGCTGCTTTGACCTATGTTTGGGCCCTGAATTACCCTGTATGCAGATTATACTGGTAAAATTGCACTTTTACCCCTTATGACTTGTTTCCTTCTCAAACTCAGAATTCTCTGAGTTAAGCCTTTCCTTGAGATATGTAGGAGCTTTTATCCTTTGTATTAGGTCAAAATGAGCTAGTTATGGCTCATGATGGGGTTCTCATCAGTTCTCCTTGATTGCTCAGAGAATTTCTTCCAAAATTGGAAGGGAGATTCTCTGAGAAATTCTCTCTCGTCTGAACCCTCATTTGAGATCTGATTCCCACCCAATCTCTCATGCGAACACATGAGAGATATGAGTATCTCATTGACTTCCTTCTTTGGCAAGCCTTCCTTCATCATTCGACCGCCATATCTGCGATGGATTCCTCCTCCTTTACTTTGTCCATGCCTCGCCATACCCGCAGGCGCTTCCCTCTCTTCGTCCTTACCGATCTCCACTCATCGGGGCCGCCTCCATCTCCAGCGTCGGCCACACTAAACCCGACGCTTTGCTCACCCCCTTCATCTCTTCACCTCCTAGATAAGCTCCCTCTCCCCTCAGCATTCTTCTCCTCCCTTTATTCTTCAAAACCGACCACTGCCGACCTTCATCACCTCCATTGCTTCCATCTCCAACCACCAACTCCAGCGAGGCCACCCCACCTCCACAGGCCATCCCAACCCTCGTCGACAAGTCCACGAGCTCCACCTCACTCCACTGAACACGTCCCCTCACTCCACGCACTTAGCCGTGGGTAGGGGTAGGTTTTGCTATAGGGTAGGGTAGGGGTAGGTTTTGCTATAGGGTGCTCTGGCCAACACTTAGCCGCAAGCTGAAGAGGAAGAGGAGGCCAGAAGAAGAAGAAAGGAGGAAGAAGGAGAAGAGAAGGCAGAAGGTTGAAGAAGAAGAAGGCCAAAGTTGAAGGCCAAAGGCAGAAGCTGAAGAAGGAAGAAGAAGGAGAAGCAAAGGAAAAAGAAAGGCAAAGGCAGAAAGAAGAAGAAAGAAGAAGGAGAAGAGAAAGGCAGAAGACAAAGAAAGCTAAAGAGAGAGAGAAGAATCGTGAAGGCAAAGACAAAGAAAATCAGACAGAAGCCAAAGAAGAAGAAGAAGGAAGTAGAAGACAGAGAAGAGAAGGAGAAAAGAGATCAGACACTTTAAGTCATCTGATTAAAGAATCAGACGATAGATTCTAGTCTCCATTGCATATTTATATTGAATCATTTGGTGATATTGTAGGAGTATTTGGTGATCTACATCACCATTTTACTCCCATATTTTTGCACTCTGATACTGCTATTATTGCAATTTCTTTCAATTTAAATTGTGATCTTGATTTCTAAATACCAATTTGCTCCCTGTGTTCGACCTCGAAAATCTTTTTGAGTAATGGAATTATATCTATTTTGAACGCTATTTCGGATATACTACAATGCAATACTTTTAAAACCCGATTCAGCGTGACAAACAACTATCTTAAAAGTGGGTTGGTATTGAGTAATGCAGGATTTACATTCAAATTGAATGTTTAACTCTAATTAAAACCTTAATTTCAACTCCACTTCAATCAAAACAATTCTGTTGGAAATAAATGTAGTCTAAACCTTCTAAAAATCAATTAAAAATACTTTATAAGATTTAGAATAGTCAATTTGACAATTGAAACTCGTTTTGACCTAAAATAGAATGAGAGACGGGTATTTGGTATAATTTGGGTCTAAGTGTAAATTGACCATGAAAATGACAAAAAAACCCAAAATTTAGGTCACCATCAACTTCCTTATGTTAAAATTAGGTTACCATAAAAATTTAGGCTCATTTGGACTTCATCTTGGTCAACTTTGCATTTTGGTCCTTAATTCCTAATTTCCTTACAAATGCCCCCTCAACTTTCAATTTCTTTGCAAAAATGCCCCCACCAGCATCTTCTCCACCTTCCACCTCCGACCTCGCCAGCCACGCAACTTCGGCGAGGTTGTTTGCACAACTTCTGGCCCTCTCCTCGTGCGCTAACAAGCTATAAACCTTCCTCGCCTCACGTCGTTGCAAGTCGTCGAGTTTTGGAATGTGTTCACCCCTTCCTTCTTCCTTCTTGAACCTGCCATTAGCAAGACCTTGGAGCTTCTCCTTCGACCCTTCTTCTCTGCTCCTCTCCGCCAATCAAGACTGCAGATCACTTCCTCTCGTCGTCGCCATTCTCCCCATCAAATGAAACAGTCTTCTACCCCCTTCGTCACTCCAACTCATCTCGCCATCTCCTTCTTCATGGCTGGCCACCACGCCGACCACCTTCCCATCCTCCTCTCCTCCTCCTAGGTACTCTCCCTTCGTTCTCTTCCTCCATAGAATAGGTTAGGACCTCTCAGACCTCACAACCATCACCACAACTCTCTCCTCTCCATCTCCTTTTCCACGGGCAGCGACTATGCCGGCCAAACTCCTGCCACGTGCTAGCGTCCACTTCGGCAGCAATGCAGTGTCGTTCCATGCCACCTCCTGCCTCACCAACCACCTACAAAGCTCCACCCCGAACAAAAGCCCTCTTCCAATTGAGGGTACCGATGCTCCGAGGCTTCCACCGAACACAACCCTTGCCGTCATCTTTCTCGACGTTGATGACTCTTCTTTAGCCTCATTGCATCTAATTACCACCGCCAACACCTCTAGCTCTCCACAGTGAACCTCCCTGCCCCCTTGGTTGGGAGTTTCGACGTCTCTCGCGTCAAACACCATCGCCGGCCTACTCATCAACCCTGACGGCGCCGATCACGATCCGGCCACCCGTAAGCCTCCAAGCTTTGTGAGAAGCTCTGTGGTAGCACAAGGAGCGATTTGTGACATCCAGCAAGCCTTGCCGTGCCTCGAGGATCTCCGTTGACCATCACCTCCTCACGCCACCACCCTCCTCATCGCCAACTCCGGTGCTTCGCTGAGCACCCTTACACCTTCAAACTAGGCAGGAAGCTTCGCGAGGACACGCTCGAAACACTGTCACCCTTGGTGAAGAGCTTCGTGCTTGGGAGCTTCGCCGACCTCCATTACCGACGGCCTGCAGTGGGTTTCACGCAAGGAGGAAGGGGAAGAGGAGGAAGAAGGGTAGGGGGCTAATTGAGAAGAAAATAAAGTTTCAGGGACCTAACTGCAAGAGCTCAAGGATCGAATTGCAAGTTCTCAGGGACCTATTCGTAAAACTCGAGGGATTAATTTTAATATGTGAAAGTAATCTCTTAACCTCTCGTATCTTTTGGTGGTTTACTGCTATAACTTGACAAATATTCTTGTTAAAGCTCATGTGTGCCTAATTTAATGCGTATATGGTTATCATTGATTAATAACATTTTATTGAGCTTTTAATAAATATTTCTTACACTGCATACAATTTCTATTCTCTACAAATTAAGTGCATTAGTGAACTTTTCTTACTTTCTTAGAGTTATCCATAAGTTCACTTAAATCATCGGAAAAAAAATCAAATAGTGATATTCACACACTTCATTACTCCCAGAGACGACCTCGGATTTCTTTTTGATTCGAGTATTAAAAATTTGAGTGCTTGATTCGTTTTGATCATTATGCTACAACGAAATGTTTTTAAAACACGATCGAAATGTGTTAGCATTTTGGCGCCGTTGCCAGGGAGCAATGCACACTTATCACTATTATTTTTGATTTTATTTCTAATTTTTGACATATCCGCCTTGTTTTGGTTGTTTTGCAAATTAAATCTGACTGAGGGCATCTGGCTTCTTTGATCTTTGGACAACCACTCCACGGCAGGTAACTCTCTCTCCTATCTTCTTAATCCCCTCATTTCTAATATAGATAAAAAAGGGGCAACAAAGAAAAAATTTTTAGGACTCTACCTTGCCTTATGATTCTAGAATTATCAATTGTGGCAATTCATTTTCTGGGAATTAATTGTGAGATTTGATTAAAGATTAGAACACACAATACCTAAAATTTTTATGCCTATTAGGGACTTATGCTTAAATTGTTTAGCATATTTAGACTTTCACCTTCTTGATTGAGTTCAATGTGTTACTTAAATTCAAAATTGGACTCCATTGTAAAGCCAAATAAGGGTTTCAAAATTTTAGGGTTTTGATTTGTAGTACACATTTGCAATGTTATAAAGGAAGGTAATTTCTTGCATTGTGTTCTACCCCAAGCCCTTGTTTGAATTGATTTAAAAATTCAAACCCTAAAATTCAGGCTCTATAATCACTTGAACCTTAATATTGAGACTTAATAACCTGTTTGCGAACCAAATCAAAGGTGGTTCGGGTAAGTTAACCTGGATTTCATCCTTTAATCATAGGATAGGTCAGGTGAAGATGGAGGATTTCGGTGTAATCCTAGGGATGAACTGGCTGACTGCTTATCATGCCCTAGTAGACTGCTTTGGGAGGAAGATCGTCTTTTCCATACTAGAGTTGCCTCCTTTCGAGTTCCACGGCCAGCTAGTAGATGGAGGATTCAGGTGCATCTCCACACTTCGAGCAGCAAAGCTACTGAGCCAGGGGTGTGAGGGCTTTCTAGCTTGTGTCGTAGTAGAGCCTAGCCCCGTGGTCTACTTACAGACTATCCTGGTAGTCCGTGAGTACCCCGACGTCTTTCCAGAGGAGCTACCAGGATTGATACTTGAGCGTGAGATCAAGTTTGAGATCTCACTAATACCGGGGATCGGCCCCATCTCTATTGCACCATACAGGATGGCCCCACTTGAGTTGTGATAGCTCAAGTCTCAGTTACAGGATCTATTGGAGAAGGGCTTTGTGAGGCCCAGTGCATCCCCACGGGGAGCCCCTACCTTGTTTGTGAAGAAGAAGGACGGTACCCTTCGGTTGTGCGTTGACTATAGATAGTTGAACCGGGTCACCGTCAAGAACAAGTACCCACTGCCTCGTATTGATGACCTCTTTGACCAGCTGAGAGACGCCACTGTGTTCTCCAAGATAGATCTGAGGTCGGGTTACCATCAGTTGAGTATTAGGGAGATCGACGTCTCCAAGACAACCTTATGCACGAGGTATGGTCACTACAAGTTCTTGGTCATGTCGTTTGGGCTGACCAACGCCCCCGCCGCTTTCATGGATCTGATGAACCACGTCTTCCGACCGTACCTAGATCAGTTTGTGGTAGTGTTCATTGACGACGTGCTTGTCAACTCTTGGGATTGGGCACAACATGGACAGCATCTCCGCATGGTCCTGGACACTTTGAGACAGCACAGGTTGTACGCTAAGTACAGTAAGTGCGAGTTCTGGTTGAGACAGGTTACCTTCTTGGGCCATGTGATCTTGGGAGACGGGTTGGCGGTGGATCCAGCCAAGGTTGAGGCCGTCCTCAGGTGGGAGAGGCCGCGTATAGTGATAGAGATGCACAGTTTCCTGGAGCTAGCAGGCTACTAAAGGAAATTTATCTGAGGTTTCTCGTAGATCGTACGTCCTATGACTCAGTTGACCCGGAAAGACGTGCCCTTCGCCTGGACAGACGAGTGTGAGTCATGCTTTTAGGAGCTGAAGGAGAGGCTGACTTCAGCTCTTGTACTCACCATCCCAGACAGTAGTGGCGGATTCGTGGTCTACACCAACGCCTAGTTGCAGGGATTGGGTGGTGTGCTTATGCAGCGAGACCACGTTGTCGCTTGCGCTTCGCGGCAACTAAAGCCCCATGAGCACAACTACCCCACCCATGACTTAGAGTTGGCAACTGTTGTATTCATGCTGAAGACATGGAGGCACTACTTGTACGGAGGGACATTCGAGATCTTTACTGATCATAAGAGCCTCAGATACCTATTTGATCAGAAGGAGCTCAACATGAGACAGAGACGCTGGTTAGAGCTCCTGAAGAACTACGACTGCAGCATCTACTATCTAGGGAAGGCCAATGTGGTGGCAGATGCTTTGAGCCGGAAGGGGCCCACCCACTTGGATAGTTTACGGGCACAAAGTTGGAGACTCATGGAGGAGGTGAGTAGTTGGTGACCCCAGAATTCATGAGGGTACTGCGGGGCAGTGACAATGGCGAGACAGGCACGACCAGAGTTGATAGATCGTGTCGTTACTGAACAAATGACGAATCCATACTAATGGTACGATCGACCACGGTTTGTATAAAAAGTCATCGTTGTTGTAGTATATGTCACAAATACAAATCGTTATCGTGTCAATTTTATTTATTTATATAATTTTTACTGATTTATTCCAGGTCGTTCACTGGGAGGCAGTTATTGATATACATCACTCTCTAAATCCAACATTATTCTTTAATCCCCAAAAGATCAATTTATGTACAATTTTGAATGAAGGAATGATCAATGAATGACATAATGTTTTGTCGAAAGCGAAATCGGGTTTAAAATAAATGCATCGTCGTAAAGTTGAAATCGCTTTGAAAACAAATAGATTTTATTACTCGAAGTTTAAGTTTGAGTTCAAACACAGGAAGCAAATGGAATTCACGCACTAATCTCAATAGTAGATGTAAATTGAACATATAAAACTACTCAAAATCTAATTCAGAATGTAAAGCATGAGTATATAGAGCATAAAAAGAATTGTAGCTACAACTAATGAAGATCTGATGAAAAATTGGACGTCTGATTATAAAATCAGACGTCTTATAAGTGTGGTGCTACAGTGTCTTCCTCTTATTTTTCCTTCTTCTTCTACCTTCTGCTTCTTCTTCTTCTTCTTTCTTTTGTTCCTTCCTGCCTTGGCTTTCTCTTCCTTCTTTCTGTTCTGACTTCTTCCTTTCTTTCTTTGGCTTTTTCCTTCTTCTCTGGCTCTTCTCCTTCCTTCTATCTTCTTTTTTTCTTTTCTTTCTTCTCTGTTCTTTACCTTGCGAGCCTCAACTGCTTTCTTCTTCCTCTTTCTTTAGCTTCTCTTCTGTCGTGCCTTCTCCTTCCTTAGCTTCCTCTGCGGCTTCTTCCTTCCTCTTCCTTGGCTACACCCTTGGCTTCTTCTTCCTTTCTTTTTCTCTTGAGAGCAAAACCTACCCCTATCCTCCCTCGCGAACTCTCTCTTTCTTTCTCTTAGGCTCGCTCTCCCAGAGCCTTCTCGGGTTAACGGGTAGGGTTAGCGCACCCGGGACCAGGCCCACCGGCGTGGGTGGTGGGCGAGGAGTGCACGGGTAGTCGGGTCAGAGCCAGATCCGTGGAGCGTGGGTCGCGAACGAGGCGAGTGGGATGAGTGGGACCTCACCCCGTGTCAGGAGGTGATAAGCCCCTGACACCTTTTCCACTTATATCACACCACTCGCTTCAAATCCTCCGATGTGGGACTAAATGTCACACCTTCTTCGCAGACGCTCTCACAGTAGGGTCGTGTTCAATTGCAGGGGCTGTTGGGCGGCTTCGACTCCAATTGCTGGTTGGAATCGTGCGCGAAGGAAGTTCGCGTGTCTGGGAACCTGACGCCTGGAGCCTGGAGCCTTGGATGAAGCTTGCAAGCTTCTTCGAGCTTGCTCCAATGGCGGCCGAGCACCTGTACCTGTCCACAAGCAAACAGCTTCGCAGCCTCTGCAAATCACACAGGGAGCTTTGCCTTGACACGGCGAAGGTGTCTTGGTGGTCAGCGTGGCGTGGGGCGGCCTGGGCATGCGTGCCTAGGTTGCCCTGTGGCAGTGAAGATGGGTGTGTTCAGGGGATGTGTTGGGAGTATGTGGCGATGAATGGGAAGAGGGGTTATGATTAGTGAGATGTGGCGGAGCTTTTGAGGTGGTTGGCAAGGTGGGTGGATGCGTGGATCGGCGGGAGCACCTCGCGGTGGTCTGTTGGAGGTGGTGTGTGAGCAGTGAGGCAAAATGACAGAAATAAGTGAGGGAAAAATAAAGAGCAAAGAGAGAGGACTTATCTAAGAGGGAATAGACGAAGGGGGGAGTGGAGGAGGCGGACGGCTCGTATGTGTCGTCTCCGGAGACGAAGGCCCAGTGAGAGGAGGACGGCGACGATGAGAGGGAGGCAGGCACGTGCGCAGGTGTGGCGCGACATGGACGAAGGAGGCAAAGGCAACTCTGCCACTGGTATTATGGCAGAGCGACGAGAGGAGGAGATAGGAGTCGTCGGAGCTTGCTGGGATTTTGGCTGGAGGGGAAGAGAGGAAAATTGGGGCTTTTCTTAGGCCAAATCAAGCTTGAGATGAGTGGAAGGATCTGGGGTCCCTTTTATAACCCCTGGCAGAGGGCCTTGTGCTTGGAAGGCAAGCTTCTAAGCACGGAAACCTCGCCAGAGTTGGAAGGTTGGAATTGGAGCTCCAAATTGGGTTCACATGAACGGGAATTCCTTAGAGAGTCTCCCTTTCAAATTTGAGAGGGATTCTCTGAGGAATCAGGGAGTTGTTTCCCTTGAATCCTTGTCGGAGTGGGATTTCCTCCGTTGTAATGGTGGAGGAACCTAATTGCAAATAATGACGAGGAAGTTAGGGGGTATCTGCAAGAGTTTTCAAAAGTTAGGGGTATAATTGTAATTGGGCTGGACTGATTTGCAAAATAGGTCAAGGTGAACTCCCCTTAGGTTCAAATTTTGGTATGAACCTAATTTGGACCTAAGGAATCCAATGGTGAAGTTGGATTTTAGGTTTGATCACATTTGATTGGGAAATTTACACAAAAACCTAATTTAGGGTAAAAATTTGACTAGGACCCTTATTTAGGTCAAAATAGGTTCTAAGGGCCAATTTGAAGGTTTTAAACCTTAGAGGATATTTTTTCATGAATTTTAGAGGGTTTAGGTGAATTTTATCTTGACCAGAACCTTGTTAAATTAAGTGGATATGTTTTAGGGTTAGAAGAAGTCATTTAATTCCCAGATTTCACATGAACCCTTTTCTGTTTGAACCAATCCACTTTTTATCCTGTTAAGACTATTTGACCTATGTTTAGCCCCTGAGAAATCCCGTTGTTGCACTGCAATGGTAAAATTACAGTTTTACCCCTTGTTTCTTGCTTTTCTTTCAGAAGGATTTTCCCTTGATTTAGGACCTCCAGTTGGTTATGAAGAAGCTTTTGTTCTCTTTTCTAGGTCAAAATGAGCTAGTTATTGCTCATGATGGTATTCCCATCACGTAATAACTCAATTATATACAATAAAATGAACTTAAATGCTTACAAACAAGTATATACAAATAAGCATCAAACACTATGATTAAGTATTATATACTATCTATTTTTAACTTATAATACTAATACTTACATATATATACGATAATAAGTAACAATACATACTATACTTAACTTAACATACTAACATATATAGTAACATATAGAAGAGCTACAACGATAGAAACAAACGTCGCTAAACCCCAGAACAACTATGTACAGATTCTAAAGTAGAAACTAGGGTCTATAGTGACACTTATTTTACTTATTGTGACGGTTTATTCTGTCGATAAGACTATAAAGTTATCTATATATATATAGCTCAAATAATATCTATACTTCTTATACTTAATATATATATACTTATTATTTACAGTATACATATATATATACACTATATACACATATACAGGCAGTTTCTCTTCTTGTCCTTTTGTTCTCTCTTCTGCGGCTTTCATTACTTAGCCATTCTCTTGTGTTCTTCCTTGTTCTCTCATCTCCTTTCTTTCTTAACTCATTACAACCTTCACTAATCCAAAAATTAGTATTTAATTGGCAGGTAGCACCGTCGAGGGATACACAGCACCCGAGGATCGAGTGGGACCAGACCTCTACTAAGTACTGCTCTGGTTCTTAATTAGGCCAGTTAATCACGTCTTATGCTCACATTTGGGCTTAATCAAGCCCTCGCACAGTGTCGAGCCCCCAGCTCACACACTGCACACCATTCACAACATCACACTTAATGCCAAACATATGCTCAAATTAGATGAACAGGTAATGGGTTTTGGGCGCCCAACGCCTGTGATGACTGAAGAGGATAGAACACAAATACAATATAAGCACCTCAGCACACTTCGTACCACACGATGTGGCACTGTATTAGCGCCACTGTTGCACTGGAAATCCAGCGCCCAGTGCTGATTTCGGATTTTTGGCCCTTAATTTGAGGGCCATATTTTATTATAAAATAAAATTAAATTATATGACAATAAAGTATTTACATAGTACTATACAATCGTATAGTTAATTTAGAAATTTAATTATACTTACTATATAAATTAATTCAGTAAAGTATGCAGTTTATACATAGCTAATTTTAGGTTTTATTCCTTAATTACGTATAAATTAGTTAATATATGGTCTAATTAACCTTATATAGAGCTAGTATATATATTAAAGTATTTAGTACAGATTTTTATTATATTTTACAAGTTTTATTTCTATTTTATTTACATTTAAATAATAGATTTTGGACTGTTTTACATATAAATATAGTTTAATTAGTAGAATACAATATGAGTATACTTAAATTAGCTTAAATTATTTAAAATATATTAGTTTAAGTATATAGTATAAATTAACTTAGTTTTAACTTAAATTACTAATTTATTTTAATTGAACTTAATAATTTAACTAGTAACTTAATAAATTACTTATTTATTCTACATATATAATTAAATTATGATACAGGGTTAAATATATTTATATTATATATATAAATATGTATTTACAGTGCCATAACTAAATAAGCTTATTTTTAGAGTTTATTAATTTATATAGCTTATTAGTATATATGACTTAGTTTAATTGATAAATAGTTATATAATTAAGATATATACAGTCTAATCCAACTTAAATACTTAAGTTTTCATACTACAGATATAATTAAGATATATACATAAGTTATTTATTCCTTATATGTGTATAATTACTCTACAGATAAATAAGCTTCTTATATATCTTATATTTACAATTATATACATAGTATACAAAGGATTTTTTGGTATTTTTGGATTTTTTCAGTTTTTTATGGGTTTTATATCTTTCGTGGAGGTATGAGATGAGATGGAAAGAAATAGATAAGAAATAGGAACTATTTTGTTTTTATATTTAGTTTCTTTTATTAACTTCTATGGTATACAGAATCGTCGGCTGGTATGTTCTACCAAGCCGAAGGTTCAAAATACCATAAAACTTGGTTGAAACTTAGAAAAATACCTAATCTTCGCTTAAACAAGTTTATTTTATTTTTTTAGCATTTTTATATGATTTTTATTTAACTACACAGTTCATTCATTTTAAGCCCTTAAAGGGGTTTACTAGGGTGTCTTAAGGCTAAGAATGGAGCTTAAATGGGTTGAGAGGCAGTAGACTACCTCAATAGTCTCAGCACAATATAAGGAAAAGATATAAACATTTAGGCACGCAATTCCACATGAATTTCATTTCATCAAACTTTAATGGATAGTTAGGCATTTAGACAACTAGCTGACAAAGATTTCTAACAATATTACAGGCATTCAAATGATGTTTAAAGATACACTAAAATTACATGAAAGCTGGTTTACAACTCAATACCCATATGCAACATAACAGCCAATTATAACATTTAATCAACACCCACTGTCCACTGATTTTTAGACTCTCATCAGTTGCAGCAAAATAAACTGCAACAACAGCAAGCTTAACTCCTACAGCTACTGAAACAACTGCTATAGGAACTGCTACTGTTGTGGTTTATTTCAGACCTTTTAAAAGAAGATCAGATGTCTTAATTGCTGCTACAATTAAGAGATCTTTCAGAGAACCAGATCTGCAGCAGGGAAGATCAAAACCTAAATCCAACTAAGTAAACCTAATTCAGTCACTTATAACCCAAATCAGATTCAAGAGAACCTTATCAGGGATATAAGTGAACTAGTTAAGGGGATACTTAACTAGATTTGGTGGGAACGTAGCTGCAACTGCATCAATTTGCTATAATTTTGGGATTTATGAACACAAACAGAATTCACTTAAAGAATAAATCTAACAAGGGTTGAAATTCACATAAAGAACCACTTGGAAATACAAATCAAAATCCCTTATTAGTAACAGTTCGTCAAATCAAATCAGAAGAAGAGCTGATCTAACTCTTTCTAATGCTATAAACAACATGTAGAAAGAGTTAAATCAGTCAATTTAATACACAAACTCAAATCCCAGAGCTCTATAAAATTAAGGAATACTGAGAATTTCTTAGGTTAAAAAATTAGAATTGCAACTTAAAGCAACTTATGAATACAAGGTAGAGTCTCAAATCAACAAAGTTGATTTTCCTTGGCTCTACCATGCATTCAACACATTTAAATCCTTGAAAAGAACAGATCAGGTTATGGTTCATCTGAGATGAATTCTGACATCAGAATCATCTCAGATTCCTAGCTAATTAGTGAATCAAAATCAAAATACTTCAGTTTACTCAATCAAAAATCATTCAAAGCTCATTTGGTGTAAAATCCTTGAAATCTAAATTCAAGGTAAATCAAGTAAACTGAATCCATTTCTTAGCTTAGATCAGGGGCTTTTATGATAAGGATGGAATGAATGAGAAGCCCCTAAGATGGTTGTTGATGCTAATTTCAGATTTGGGGTTGAAAACCGTACAGATATGAAATTAGATCTAATGAATGGGTGAATTGCGAAATAAACATCAAGGGAATCAGAAATGGAATGAAAAACATGTAGAGGAAGAACAATATGAATAGTGATTGGGTGAATTTCATCTCCTCTGATTTGGAATGATCAGAGGAGGTGAGGGGAGGGGGGAAATTAAATCTAAATCAACTTCTAATGCTAAACTAACACACACAGCAGATCAACACTACTTCTAGCTCTAATTATATTCCTAATCTACCTAACTACTACTATAGCTAAACTACAAAGCATGAAAACTATTCTAACAAGAAGAGTGGGACCTATGGGTCCTTAACCGGTAGCTAAGGAGGAAGAATGGAGGGGGATGGTGCTCTAGCAGAGGGAAAAGCCTTTTAGTGAAGCTTTTGGGTCGTCCTTAGGCATATGTCATCCTTAGCGACGAGGAGAGTCGGAGAGAAGTCGGAGAATTCACAGCCGATAGACGTGAAACCTGGGAATTGGTGGGGAGGGGTGGCTAGAGTGGAAGAACGATTGCTAAGAATGTAGGAGGGAGCGATCCCTTGCGCATGCGACCACTGAGGTGCTTAAGTAGCTTGCACAGAGAATCAAGGCACCGCGAGAGTTTGGTTAAGCTACGAGGGCACCGGCGGCGAGGATGAGAGGAGAGAGTGTGCGGGCTGTCAAATCAAAAAACTGACCGTTAGTTGGGATCTGAGGGTAGTGGAGACCACACGCGCTGAATCGCACGAAGGTTCGAATCAAGGAGAGCCACAGATCAATCCCGATTAGAGATCACTGGTTTAGATGGCCCATGTTCTTTGCATGAACAATACACGCGAGCTGTAGGCTTGTGTTGATGAAATTACAGGGCACACCCCTCAGCGAAGGGGTAGAACAATTGCAGACAGACCCATAAGTGACAGAGAATGGTTACGGAGTGGTCCTTAAGGGCTTACAAAGAGGTCCCTGCAGGTTACAAATAGGTCCTAGGAATTTTTCTAATGAAGGAAATGTAATGCATGAAGGACCTAAATGTAAATCTTTGATATCAAGGCCTTAATGATGTCCAAATGCCTTCAAGTTTTTATACAAGCTTAATTGAACATTTAAGAAGTTAATTATACTTTTGATTTGAACTTTTAAACTTATTTGTGTGTTCAATTTACACTTGGATCACTATTTGACCTTTTTCTCAAGAATATCTCGTTTTATGACCTAATTATGCAATTTTAACACAGAATTAATGTTCTAGGTATTTTTCTTTGATTCCCACACTTAACCCTTCTTATGTGTTAATTTGACATTGTTTAACCTAGTTTCTAGCTTAACTTTAGCTATTTACCTATGATGAGTAGCCACTCATCACATACCTGTAGACATTGAGAGATACGGCATTGATAGGGAACCTAGGAGAGTTCTCTTTCACTGATGGGGTCCTACTCATGAGGGGATGCTTGTGCATTCCTAGAGACGTGGAGCTGTTGAGAGAGCTCCTGACTGAGCTCTTGACTGAGGCACATGGGTCTAAATTCACCATACACCCTAGGAACGTGAAGATGTACCACGACCTACGACATGATTTCTGGTAGAAGGGGATGAAGCGGGATGTTGGTAGTTTTGTTCAGCAGTGCCTGGTATGCCAATAGGTGAAAGCTGAGCACCAGAGGCCTACAGGGCCGCTACAGCCACTTCCCGTGCCAGAGTAGAAGTAGGAGAGTGTAACTATGGATCTAGTAGTGGGATTACCTGTGACACAGCGATGACATGATCAAGTTTGAGTGATAGTGGACAGATTGACGAAGACGGCACGGTTTCTGCCGATCCGAGTCACTTTTGAACCAGCACAGTTGGCAGAGCGCTACATCTGAGACGTGGTACTCCTTCACAGAGTCCCTCACGAGATTATTTTAGATAGAGACACTCATTTCACTTCCTAGATCTGTGTGAAGTTTTAGCGGACTTTGGAGACTCATCTGAGGTTCAGTATAGCTTATCACCCCCAGACTAACGGACAGTCGGAGCACACCAATCAGACCCTTGAGGATCTCCTACGCACTTACGTGCTAGACTGGAGAGGCTCCTGGGAGGAGCATTTTCCCCTGGCAGAGTTTGCATACAACAGCAGCTACCACTCGAGCATCAGCATGGCACCGTATGAGGCTCTGTACGGGAGGAGGTGTATTGCTCCTTTGAGTTGGGTTGAGGTGGGGACCAAGTGGGAAGTTGATCCCAGGCAGATAAGTTAAAGTCAGGAGGTGATCGAGCAGATCCACAGACGACTCCGTACTGTCAAGAGCAGGCAGAAGAGCTACGCTGACTTGAAGCGTAAGGAGGTATAGTTTGACATTGGAGATCACGTTTTCCTTTGTGTTTCACCCATGATGGGCTTGCAGCAATTTAGAGTGAGAGGGAAGCTCACGTTGAGATTTGTAGGGCCTTTTGAGGTCTTGGAGCAGGTAGGACCCGTTGCTTACCGACTTGCCCTTCCTCCCCAGCTCTCTGGAGTGCACGACGTGTTCTACTTGTCCAACCTTAGAAAATGCATCGTCGACCCTAACCATGTTCTGAGCCACGAGAACATCGAGGTGGGGAACGACCTGACCTACCCTGAGAGGCCAGTACAGATACTAGACAGAGCTATCCGGAGTCTGAGCCGGAAGGAGGTACCCCTGGTGAAGGTCTTATGAAGAAGCCAGCGGTACGAGGAGGCTACTTGGGAGCCTGAGGCGACGATGCGAGAATAGTACCTGGAGCTTTTCGAGGGTGCGTTGTTCTGACCTATTTTGATCCTCTTTAAGTTTGTTATGCACAATTACGTTTAATTTTCCATACCCTAGTTAGCTCAAGTTTCAGGGATGAAACTTCCTATAAGTTTGTTATATTGAAATGACCTTCCCAAGGATCGTTTGGCAATTTTAACTCCCTTAGGTTTTTATTATGGATATGTGAGGGAAAAAGAGAACTTGCGGGGGTGCCCCCATAATTTTCCCAAACCATCCCCCTACCCCAGACACACACACTCCACAATACCTTACCCCCCTCACCTGGATACCCACGGCACCCTCCCCATTCCCTCCAGCTCCACCTTGCCTCTTCCCATACCTCCCTTCTCCATATAAACCCCCCTCCTCCTCCATTCGTTCCCACACCACCGCTGAGAGGGAGTGGGGGAAGGAGAAAGTGGAGAGCAGAGGAGACCAGAGGCCTGAGAGTAGAGGGCTCGTGAGGGAGACGGGGAGGTGCTGCAGTTGCTGTAGATTCTGCGACGAGAAGAAGCTCACAAACGATTCTGCGGAATCATTTTTCCGCAGAATCAGACGTCTGGCAAGACTTTCAGAGGTAATATCAGACGACTAATAGTGCATAATTTTCAATCATTATTTCCCTACCGAGATCTGACCTTGCATGCATGTGTCAGAGGTTGGAAAGGTGCGCTGGTGCGAGGATCGAGGTGGTTACAGACATCCGGGAGTGTTGCTAGACGTCTGAACGAAGTTCCAGACTTTCGAAAAAAGGCGCCCTGAGCAAGGTGAGTCTCTGAGTTCATTTAAGACGTTTGGGACTCTTCCCAGACGTTTGATTTTGGTTAGAGTTGGTGTTTTTAGGCCTGTTCGGGGCCTAAACGGAGTCAGATTTCCACAAACGAAATGTCGTTGGATTCCATTCGAGTTTCTCTACGTAATGACATAGTGTCTATGCAGTTTTGAGCTCGTTTGACTTGTCGGTCGGTGTTATAGCTCTCTAGTTTGTAGAGTATACGGGACCTACAGAGACGTCGGGAGCTATCGTACGAGCCCTCATTCCACCTGGTTAACCTGGTAGAGTGGTTTTCACCTTAATCCCAGAGTTAATAATTAAATTGCATGCGTAGAATTATTTGAACCCTAGGACTGAAAGGAGACAAATGCATGCTACTTTAGAATATATTCGATTGAACTCTAGGTTGTGAAATGAATACTACGGATGGAAGAAATGCATGTGTAGTTAATGAATGATTGAGTTACTGTGGTGCTTCCTGAAAAGAAATAAATCATGAGCTGCTTGTACTACCTATAATGAACCATGTTGTGAATGGAAATACATACTTGTACTAAGTAATCAATGGTGGAGTTTGAGTTTCCTATTCTACATGTAACAAACTAGATATGGAAATAAGAAAGTCTATGTACGAACCCTATGGGGAATTTAGAAAGAAATCAAGAATATTGTAGTACAGAAAACTTGATGGTTTTGGAATATGTTGCCTTTGGGCGGCTGTTTGGACTTGGTTACGGGAAGTGCGCTGGCCCTCGTATATCAGGAGAGCAACTGTCCCTTTAGTGTGGAAAGTGAGTTGGCTCTTGTGTACGCGGTACCAAGGGAGCCACTGTCCCTTTAGTGTTGAGGGGAGCTAGCCGCCCCTTGGGTTAAGACCTAGGGTTAGGACTAGTCACTCTATATCGACTCCTGTTTGGCCCTCGCGTACGTGGTACTAAGGTGAGTTACTTAGTGTACAGAGGGAGCTAGCCGCCCCATGGGGCCTGGGGTTAGGACTAGCCACCCTACACCGACTCTTGTTAGGCCCGTTGGGCAAACCGGGATAGTCGGACGAGGGTACCCGAACTGTGAAGGGGCAAGACCCTTGTTCTGTTTTAAGGGACGAGACCCTTGTTCTAAGAGGGCAAGGCCCTGTGCTATTCTATGCTGTACATTTGGGCGTACTCGCTAGCGGAAACGACTGACTGTGTACCTGTGCCGGGTAGCTACCCGTGCTCTTATCGAGCGTGCCGTAGTCACCGCTACATCACGATCGTGACCTTGGGATAGTAGACCGAGTGTAGGACTACCACGAGGGACTCTCTTGATCAGGAGAGTGCCACATGTACATCCTGCATCATGGGAAATCTACAAGTGAGGTCTTAATTGAGATTGTTCCCTTAGGGAACAGGAAGATTTAGCAATGTTATGGATCCTGATTAGAGTACTCGACTGAGAAAAACATAAATGAGATAAACGAAAATAAATGATAATGAATAACCGGCAATGTATAATTAGCTAGTTGCTTGTTTAATTATGTTTAGTTACATGTAAATGACTTAACCACCACTCTACTCAATGTTAGCTGACCACAAATTTCTATAACCATGTTCAGGTTAGGGATTTGAGCAGCCAGAGTCATCGGCTGTTGAGGGTGCTGGGCCCAGTCGAGCCTAGCCATAGTTTCCTTTGTTTTGTTTCACTGCAGAGAGTTTTGTTGTAGTGAGTACCTGTAGCTTGTGATTATATTCAGTTATATTTCTACCGGTTCCCTGTTGTGATGACTATATTTGTAACAATACTTTTCCGCTGTATCATGTAAAAATCTAGTGGTTTACTGTTCTCTTTCTTTTACTGTTAGTTATATATTTTCTGCTTAGTTACATTACTCGTGTGGTTGTGGAATGAGTATGCATTTGGTTGTTTCTCATTCGACGACTAGGTCTTGGGGTTCGTCGAGACGAGCTGATCTTGAATTCTGTAGGGAGCTAGGGTCGGGTTGTGACATTGTCCAACACATAATCATAAAATATAATACATGCACAACGAGTATAAACATACATCAAGCATGAAAAGGAAAAAAACTGGATTTAGATCATAAAGGTCAGAAGTAGCATGGAATCAAAGGTACAATAAATAGACATCATGAATAAATGAAAGAGTGCAAGTCCCAAGTAAGCAATACTAAGAATAAATGACAAGGTAGAAACTAAACTAAGTGAGTAATTAAGTCCTACAAACTAGCTATAGTGTGGAACTCAGATTGACGACGTCTTCACCTAAAACCACAGAACTTGGCTACTACTTATCAAGACCTGAGTATAGAGTCAAAATATAAAGCATCATTAAATGTTGAGTAGAGTAGCTAAGCAATAGGCAACACAAACATTAGAGAAAAAGCAAGGGAGTATGAAACGGGTACTTGCAATGGTATAGTTATTTATAATTAACTAATTGGTATTCAATGTCTTAATCATGTGTGTGTGCCTCCACATATTTCAAACATTATTAACCTAGAATCAATTCCTCAAAAACTACGAGGAGATATTGCTGTAATATCCTAGGTAATAGGATCAACACAATACACTCTTAGCTAGAAGAATAGCTCTCACCTATCTTATAACTTGGTTAATTACCGTGGTCTCAACCTAGGTGAAGTAGTAATTACAAGCTCATGTATTATGCATGTGAAACATGCCAATGCATACTAATACCATAATTCATATATCAATTTCCATATTCAACAAGGAACCCCTTTAACCATCAATTTAATTACATCGGGCATTAATTGATCATTTGATCATTCTTAAATTTTGTTCATCATCTTTATTTAGCATAAACCATTAATTAGCTAGCCGAAATCAGCCATAAATAAGGTCCATTATTGGTCCTGGGTTAAATCGACCGGTTTGATTATATTTTATTACTCGAAAATAGAAAATCTCCGAGGTCGAACTCAAGGAGCAAAACTTGATTCTAGAAGCATAGAAAATCACAATTTACATTGTACACTGCTTTACAAAAAAGGATTAAAGAAAGGAAAATTGTCTCTTCTTTTCTTTTCTCTTTCTCCTTTTGTCTTCCTTTCTCTCTCTCTTTTCAGACGTCTGACTTCAAGGGTCAGACGCCTTAAATGCCACTTGTTACAGTGCTTTTCTTTTCAGCTGCTGCTGGTTCTTCTTCTTCTTTCTTCTCTAGACTGGCTTCTTCTTCTTCCTTGCTATCTTTGCTGTACGCCTTCTCTTCTGACTTCTCCTTCTGCCTCTGCTTCTCTGCAGCTACAGTGCCGTCTTCTTCCTCCTCTTCTGTTTCCTCTGCTGCTCCAAGTCCTTCTTCCTTTCTTCTCTGGCCACAGCTATCTTCCTGCGGCTAAGTCCTTGCCGCTCCTCTCTTGCTTCCTCTCTTGTTCCCTGCACAGGCGTCCGGTTAGGCAAAACCTAACCCCTACCCTCCCCGCGTCTCTCTCTCTCAAATTCACTCTAAGGTTCACTCTCCCAGAGACTTAATCGGGCATGCGGGCCGGGTGACGCGCCCGGGACCAGGCGCACAGGTGTGGGTGGTGTGCGAGGTGTGCACAGGAAGGTTATTCGGGTTGGGCCAGGTCCGTGGGGGATAGTCGCAGACGACGCCTTGTGAGTGAGGGCGAGGGACCTCACCCCTGTGTGACTTGAGGCGATAAGCCTAAGTCACTTTTGCAATTTATGTGCAGTGGAGCGCTCGAAAACTAACGAGGTGGGACTAAACGTCCCACCCGCTTCTGCGCTTGCGCCCGCAGCAGGTCGTCGCCTAATTGCAGATGCTGCAGCTGCCTTGGCTTCCAATTGATGGGCGAGCTTTGTTCGCGAAGGATGCCCGCATGTTGAGGATTTGGAATCTTGATGCCTGGGGCCAAAGAGAGGCTTGTGAGCTTCTTCAAGCTCGCTCCAATGGTGGTCGAGGCCCTGTACCTGTCGACAAGAAAAATGGCCTCATGGCCTCATTAGATTACTTAGGAAGCTTCGTCGTGACACGACGAAGCTGGCCCGGTGGTTGGCGTGGCACAGGGTGGCCTGGGCGTGCGTGCCCAGGTCACCCTGTGGTTGTGTAGGTGGGTGTGTTCGGGGGGCGTGTTGGGAGGTGTTGGCGGTTAGTGGATGTGCGGAAGGTGATCAGTGGATCATGGCGAAGCTCGTGGGGTGACTGGCGAGGCGTGTGGAGGTGCGACGCTGTGGTTGCGCCTCGCCGGTGGTTTGCCGGAGGTGGAGAAGGTGGCGGTGGACAGTGGTGTAGAAGGGTCAAAAGTGCCAAATTAGAGAGGGGAAATGAAGAGGGGAGAGAGGAGAAGAGTTGTCACTTACTTAACAGACGAAAGGAGGGTGGAGGGGACGAGCGGCTATGTTGCCGTTGCTGGACGAAAGAGCCTAGGAGAAGGGACGGTGACAAGGAAGAGGTGCTGGAGGGCGCCTGCTGGTACGGCTAGGCGCGGCGGACGATGGCAGAGGTAACCCTACCACTAGTATGGTGGCAGGGCGACGAGAGAGGAGGAGGGTCACCAGAGCCTACGGGCGAATGGCCGGAGGAGGAGGAGACGAAATTTGAGGGTTTTCTTTAGCCAAATCAGGCTTGAAGGAAGTAGCAGGGGTTGCCGTTCCTTAAATAGGTGTTGGCAGAGACAGAGTCGCAAGGAGGAGACAAGGATACCTTGTCGGAGGCATGGTCGGAAAATGACCCATACCTCTTGAGCGTTCGCACGAGAGGTATGGTGGCCGGCAGGGCATGGGAGTCGGCCCATGCTGTAGGGGACAACGCAAGGAGTCCTCCTTTCAAATCTAGGGTCGGCTCCCCAGGTCTGTGTAGTGCCATCCCTCGCGCAAAGTCGCCGGAGGTATGGCCTACACAGGTCGGTGGCAGAGGGACCTGACTGAAGAAAGAGACGAGAAAGGTAGGGGGTATCTGCAAGAGTCCAAAAAGCTAAGGGTCAAAAAGTAATTGTTGAGGAACATTTTGTAAAGTGGGTCAAGGAGACCTTTCCTTAGGCCAAATTTTGGTATAAACCTAATTTAGACCTAAGGAATCCAATGGTTAGGTTGGATTTTAGGTTTGACCATTTTTGACTGGATATTTTGAACAAAAATCTAAATTAGGTCAAAAATTGGGTATGGCTCTCAATCTAGGTCAAGATAGGTTCCAATGGCCAAATTGAAGGTTCTAAACCCTAGGAAATATTTTTTTATGAATTTTAGAGGGTTTAATTGATTTTTATCTTGCCTGAAACTTTGTGAATTAAAGTGGGCTTGTTTTA
The DNA here is from genome assembly GCA_037157565.1 of Thalassia testudinum. Taxonomy (NCBI): domain Eukaryota; kingdom Viridiplantae; phylum Streptophyta; class Magnoliopsida; order Alismatales; family Hydrocharitaceae; genus Thalassia; species Thalassia testudinum. The sequence continues at coordinate 33,695,169 of JAZHRO010000031.1, read as the reverse complement.
GGGTTACAGAATGTCATTTAATTCCCAGATTTTGTCATAACCCTTTCCTGATCAAACCATCCCACTTTTTCTCTTAGTAAGCCCATTAAAAAGAGATTTGTCTAGGTCCTTAGAAATCTCATTTATGTACTGTAATGGTAAAATTGTAGTTTTATCCCTTGTGAATTATTTTATTCTCAGATTTGCAATTCCTAGATTTAGGCCTTCCCTTAGGTTTTGTAGGAGCTTTTGTTCAATTTATTAGGGTAAAATGTGCTAGTTAGGGTTCATGATGAGGTGCTCATCAATTATCATATTTGAATTTAGCTCTTAATCCACCATAACTTTAACATTTACAAGCTTCAATTATGTTCTTAATTATCAATATCCACTAATGACATAATAAATCAGCCTTAATGATGTGCATACATCTGATTAACCTAAAATGTCTATTAATGCATGTTCTTAGTGTCACATTAGCATCATATATTATAAATATTGCATCACATGCATCATCTTGTATTTAGGTTAGTCTGTATAAAATTTAGATTAATTTTCTCTTTTTATGGTCAGGTAACATGGTAATATTCAATCAAATCCTCGGATCAAAGATCTAACCGTACGAATTTGATCAAGGAGACGATTGGAGTTCAACGACTCCAAGATTGCCTCTATCGGACTTCCGTAGCATCAGATACAATTCGAGGAAGGTCAAATATCATGGGCCAAGATGGGGTAAATCTGCTCTTTAGATGATAGATCTGACCGCATGGGTGGGTTCGAATCGATGATCGCAGCCTAACGAAGTGAAAATCGATCCAATCCGACATCCGTGGCACTATCTGCAACTCATAGAAGATGGACGGCTAAGATGACTCCATGTGGCACCATCTCAGCCATCCAATTTGGCCTAAGACACGTGCATCACCTCTTCATGTGTTGATCAAAGCCGGTCAACCGTTAGATCATCGATCCAACGGCTGAGATTGGATCTCGGACAGGCGTCTTCACCATCTAAAGCTAAAGAGAATCCAACGATCCAAATCACGCGACACACGATTGCTGATGAGAGACTCATCATGAGTCCTAACTAGCACATTTTGACCTAAATAAGTATACAAAAGCTCCTACAAAACCCAAGGGGAAGCCTAAATAAAAGAAATATAAATATAAATATAAAGCAACACACAAGGGGTAAAACTGTAATTTTACCAATGCAGTTCACAAACGGGATGTCTAAGGGTCTAAACATAGGTTAAATGGGCTTAACAAGAGAGAAAGTGGGGTGATTTGATCTGAAAAGGGTTATAACAATTTTTAGGAATTAAATGACATTCTATAACCCTAAAAATAAACCCGCTTTAATTCACGAAGTTCCTAGAAAGATAAAAGTCAAATAAACCCTCTAAAATTCATGGAGAAACATCCCTTAGGGTTTAGAACCTTCAATTTGGCCAGTGGAACCTGTCTTGACCTAAATTGAGATTCATACCCAATTTTTGACTTAATTTGGGTTTTTGTGCAAATTGATCGATCAAACGTGGTCAAACCTAAAACCAAACTTCACCATTAGATTCCTTAGGTTTAAATTAGGTTTATACCAAAATTTGGACCTAAGGGAAGGCCATCTTGACCTACTTTACAAATTGGTCCTCTTGAATTACTTTTCGACCATTATCTTTTTGAACCCTTACATTTTGCCCCCCATCTTCCCTTTCGTTCTTTACAGAACGGTCCCTTTGTCACCCCACGCAGCTGCCCATACCTCCGGCGACCTTGCACGGAGGATGGCGCCGCGCAGGGTATGGGAGCCGCTCTCAGAAACGAAAGGGGGGTTCCCTACGTCGTCCTCTTTCGCAGGGACCCCCTCCCATGTCCTGCCATTGCCCACTCCTCTCGTGCGAACGTGCGAGAGGAATGGGTCTCTACTTTCGGCCAACTCTGGCAAGCTCTCCATGATCTCTCCTCGAGATTCTTTTCTCGCCAGCTGCTATTTAAGGGACGGCAGGGCTCTCCGGTCATCTCAAGCCTGTTTTGGCCGAGGAAAACCTCCAAACCTCGTCTCCTCCTCCGGTCAAGTGCCCGCAGGCTCTGGTGACCCTTCCTCCTCCCCTTCGTCACTCTGCTGCCATACTTGCAGCAGAGTTCACTCCGCCTTGTCCTCCCATGCTAGGCTGCACCAGCTGACACCTTCCTGACCTCCTCCTCGTCACCGTTACCCCCCTCTGGGCAACTTCTTCTCTGACGTTGGCAGGCACGCGCCAAGCGCCTCCTCCTCCCCTTTCGTCAGTTAAGTAGGTAAACACTCTTCCCCTTACTCTCTTATTTATTTTCCCCTTATTAATTTTCTGTTTCCACCCACCGACCACCACTGTCCATCGCCACCTTCTCCATCTCCGGTCGCCCTCCGGCGAGGCATTCCAGCCGCTCCACACCTCCATCCACCTCGCCAGCTACCCCTTAAGCACCACGACACCTCACTGATCCTAAATCCGCACTCCATTCACCACGCCACACCTCCAGAACACCCCCTGAACACACCCACTCTCACGCACACAGTGTGCCCTAGGCGCACGGCCATAGGCACTTTCACGTCTCGCCGACCAGCTCTGCACACTCGCCGCACCTTAGCGAACCTCCCTAAGCCTTTTGATGTGGCCGCGAGGTCATTTTAGTGTTTTCAGGACCTAGGTGCTCTCCGCCATTGTCGAGCAAGTTGAAGCTACTTCGCGAGCTTCTTCACGTCCATTCGCTCCAGGCGATGCGGAATTGAGGCACGAGCGTGTCCAGGTCTTCAATTGGGGTCGTAAGCTGCGACTGCTGCCCCAAATCTCTCGAGCCTCCTGCCTGCAGACGCACAAAGCAGCAGGTGGGACTTTAGTCCCACCTCGGAAGTGTGTGGGCGCGCGCCCACACAAATTGAAAAAAGTGTTCCTGGCTTATCACCTCGAAACACTGGGGTGAGGTCCCTCGTCCTCACTCACCGGGTCTCGTCTGCGAAACTGCCCACGCGGACTTGACCCGCAACCCGATTACCCTGATCTGTGCACTCCTCGCGCACCACCCACGCCGGTGCACCTGGACCCGGGCACGCGACCCGACCCGATTACCCGGCTTTGGGAGAGTGTACCAAAGAGAGATTCAGAGAGAGAGAGAGACGCGGGAAAGGGTAGGGTAGGTTTTGCATTCGCATGTGTGCAGGGAGCAGGTGAAGAAGAGAAGGAAGGGAAGCAGCGAAGACTTGGCCGTAAGGAGAAGAAGAAAGAAGGCGAGGACTTAGCCGCAAAGCAAAGAAGAAAAAAAAAAAAGAAGGTGAAGCCACAGCAAGAAGGAGAAGAAGCTGAAGCCAGGAAGGAGGAAAGCTAAAGAGAGAAGAAGACGTAGAAGAAAGAAGAAAGAAGAAAGAAGAAGAAGAAGAGAAGACAACTGAAGAAAAGAAGAAGAAGCCAAGGAGGAGCTGCTACAGAAAGAAGGAGGAGGCACTGTAGCAACAGGGCCATTAAGGCATCTGATTCAGAGAATCAGACGTCCGAAAAAGGGAAAGGCAGAAAAGAAAGAGAAAAAGAGAAGGAAAAGAAAAGAAGAGACGGGAAAGAGAAGAAAAGAGAAAGAAAAGAACCGTAGCTGCTGAAAGAAAAGAAGCACAGTGAGAGAAGAGAGAAGAGGAAGAAGCCAAGAGAAAGGAGAGAAGAAGAAAAAGAGAAATTTTTGCTCACTCTCTCTCTCTCTCTTAAATTTTTGTAACAGTAATGTGAGCTTATATGTTTCTAGAATGATGTGTGCTCCCTGAGTTCGACCTCAGGATAGTCTAAATCTCGAGTAATAAATAAATTAAACTGGTGATCGTTTTCTGCAATATACTACAACGAATATATCATTAAAACACCGCAAACGACGAGCTGACCAATTTCTCTCCTCGCCAGTCCACGTATGCAATGCAGTGGATAAAGCGTTCACTTGCCTCAGGACGTAGGATTGAATCTTGCACTGCCTCTTTTGAGCGCGAATCCAATTTCAATTAGAACTGTTTGATCTCGCATGGATAGCTCTAATCTTTCCACGTCAGGCGCTTAAATGCTGAAGGCAAGTGCCGCATGCACTTTTGAACGCGCGATCATTTATGCTGTAGGAACGGGCGTGATGGCGTTTGAGTCGTCTGATCTTTTGATCAGACGGCTTAAATAGAGAGAACATGCATTAGCTGATTGCGCGGAGAAGAAGAAGAGGCGTGCGCGAGTGGGGCGCACGTCGCCCACGTCCAGTCCTTTAGTGACGGATAAATCCATCATTAAAGACCCTAAATTAATGTTTTAAAGTGTAAAGACCTATTTGCCCCTCTAATCTATACCTATATATAGCCCTAAGACCCCCACACCTTCTTCATCCCTTCCTTATCTTCTCTTCCTCTCCAAAGCTCAAGAGAAGCTTGTCCCACACCCGGGATGCTCCTCAAGAGACAAAGTCAATTTTTCGCCCTCATTTCTGAAGCGGATCCCGCGACGACGACGACGTGTTGCCTCGTTCCCATTCTTCCTGCCTCGACCTCCTTCTTCCCGCTTCGTTCTTCGTCTTCCAGGCGTCGTCCTGTCTGGCTCGTCCTCCAAGCGATCGTCGAGGAGGATAACTTCTCTCTCCCATTCCTTTTTCCTACTTTCTAGAGTAGAATTTTCATGCTTTCTAGTTGTAATTGTTTTCCTACTTTCTAGTGTAATTTCTCGCCTACTTAGTTGTATAAACATTTTTAAGTATCAAGTGGATGTTTTCTCTCTCTCTCTCTCTCTCTCTCTTTCTTTGATTGTTTATAGTGCTTCATTTCATTGTAATTACTCCGTTCTTTATCAAAAACATGAAAAAAATATAATTGTGAATTTGGATCGACATAGCCTCCCTGAGTTCGACCCGGGATTTCAATTCCAGTATAAATTTTATTTGCTGAAGACGAGTTCTTCGCTATTCAAACTACAATGATAGGTTTTCAAAATCAAATTCGATAGCGTAGTAATTCAACGTTTCAACATTTTGGCACCGTTACCGGGGAGCCAACGATTTCCGATCTTCTTTTCGCATTTCATGCACTTTATTGTCTTCTAACTTTCTTTCTCGTGGGTCTATTGTTTTACAGAGACCTCCATCAGGGAATTGTCAAGCAGTAGATCAGAGTAAAGTGCAGTTGAAGACGACTGTAAGTGCTCCCCATTCTTCTCCCTCCATAGATTTCATTTGTCACATTAAATTCAAATTCCAATTAACCTTGGTGTTTACATAAATCCTAGGAATAGTTTGGTTGTTTAGATTTCCACTCACACTCATTTCACCCTCGCTTATATAAAAAAAATAAAAAGATAATTTTGTGGGGTAATTTCAACATACACACAACATACACCCACATTCAAGGCACTTAACCTACTTGATTTGCTTCTACTCAATCGGATTCTGATATGTGGAACCAGTACACACAAATCAACACATAAAAGAGTAGAAATCATTCTAGGTTAACCATTTCTGTGTGCCTAACCTAGTGGTGCAGTTGTGGCTAGTTGTTTGAGTTGTTTGGGCCACACCACTCAACCTAAAATCAACTCATTAAGTAGCTTCTTCTTAGGGTTTTCAATCTAGGTTCATACCAGGCACTCCACTTTATTTTTGGTTTTAAAGGAAAGCAATCTTCACCCGTGCTTGAAAACCTGGTTTGCCTCAAACTTGATTGAAATCAACCTAATTCTAAACCTTAAAAGCTACTTAAGCAAGATTTGAACATTAAAATCTATGCATCACAAATAATCTTGCTTCAAAACCCTGGTTGTGCATGCACTTACACATAATCAATCATTAAGGGCACAACCCATTTTAAGGGCTTATCACATTCCATAAGCACTACAATCCCAGGCCTCAATAAGATCGAGTAGACGTTGGCCTTAAGGACTGATTCGCTCTTCAGAGCCTAGTCTGAGATTGTTCATGATTAACCTACTTGTACTGATTAATCTGATGTCTAGCTAGGGGAGTAGCGTCAAACGACCGCGGCTGGGGGGTACACTAGGAACCGGAGGCGCAAGCCGAAGGAAGAACCTTCTCCCCAGTCCCTCCTTCTAACTGGTTGGATTGAGCAAACACAAGTAAAGTAAATCGTTTATAATCTTAAGGTGGGTTTTGGGAGTATGTAGATCCTTAGGCTACCCCACTTAAGGACATACTTGTTTTATTGTGCTGCAGGGTCCTTGTCCCTAGTTCTTCCGACCTTTTCCCAGTTTATGTTGGGAAGATGGTCATTGAATCCCTGATTGGAAGGACCACTAGAGTATTCTAGGAGGCGTAAATTGGATTTTGGTCAAATTGATCCCATTTCCGATCAACAGCCTCCTCTACCTCGGGATCCACTGGAGGAATTCCGAAGGCAGCTTGAACAAATGTAGAGAATGCAGGAATGGTTCTAGAGAATGCAGGGTGCTCAGCCCTTGAAGGATTTTTATGATCCTTTAAATTACGGGGAACGTCCCGGCGTCCATAATCCGGCCAGAGACGTAGAAATCAAGCCCCAGGTGTTAAGCCTGATCAAACATTACTATGGGCTTGGCTCTGAAGACCCATTTCAGCACTTGGAGGACTTGATAACTTTGGTCCAGATCACCAAGGCACGAAATGTGAATGAGGAGCAAATGATCATGAGGCTCTTCCCCCACTCTCTTAGGGATAAAGCTTCTCATTGGTACAGGACTATAGGAAGACTAATTGCAACTTGGAATGAGTTGAAATCGACCTTTCTGAAGAAATTCTTCCCTGTCGGATGTACCGATGCTTTGAGACGGGCAATCACTACCTTTACCTAGCGGTCGGGGGTGTAGTTTCATGTGTCCTAGGAGCGATTCCATGACCTATTGCGGAGGTATCCACACCATGAAGTGTCGAAATGACAACTCGTGCAGATCTTCTATCACGGGTTGACTGAGGTGAAATTGCACTAGAGGGGGGGTGAATAGTGAAATTATAGAATATTGTAATACAAAAAAAATTCAATCACAAAAGGTGACACCAGATTTTTAAGTGGAAACCCAAGATGGGTGAAAACCACCACCTAAGCCAATCTCTGGACTTAGGATTTTTGATCACAAGGTGATCGATCCACTAACCACACTACTTGAACGAGGGTAGTGTACCTCAATTGCAAATCCCACCTCCTATCCCTAAACGGAGGTTTCTTCCTTCAAAATGAAGAGACGGGACTCGATAGGCCGGATACCCAAAGTAAAAAAAATAAGAAGTAAAATAACACCTATAGAGCACCCCAATACTTTAATTACTTTCTTATCTACTAAGCATGAAAAGAACTCCCTGAGGATTTGTAGAACGGAGTAAGCCGGGAGGTTGGATTTACCCTTTGATCAGAGTGTTGGCACATCACAAGGATAAGATGGAGCTTAGAGTAGCGAGCAAGTGATTTTTCTAACGAAATTGTATCTCAAGAGGTGTGTTTTTCCTAAGAGGAGTTGTAATCAATTTATAGTGAAGTTTGGAACCTTCAAGAACACTTGGGAGGGCTTTTCTAGCTGTTGGAGACAAATCCCAAGAGATTAGGACGAAATCCACCATAAATCAGGGTAATGATGAGTCTGACAGCAATATCAGACGTCTAATTTTAGGATCAAATGTCTTATAGGATGTCTGATTATACTTCTGGTCGTCTAATACTGTAGGCCATCCTAAACTAACTCCATTGGACCAAAAGAAGGACGTTAGATATTTTCACATAAGATGTCAGATTAGGTTATTGGATGTCTGATTGCATCGCAAAAATACACCTGCACTTGTGCTGCCTTGTGCTATTTCCTAGCATTACCAGTGCATATTAGGTATCCATAGTTGCATTTGTAAAAATACACGCATGCATGAATTTAATTGAGAGGGGAGGAGAGTGAAATAAATGGCCGTGAAATCACATTTTTCCTCAAGTGCTGCTTTGCAAAATTCACCATCTTTATTTTTAATTTTATTTGACTTTGAATTTCTCTGCACGGCTGTAGGCATGGCCTCTTCTTCCTCTTCGCGCCATGCTCTACAGCAAGCTTGCCTTGCAGCCACATGCCCTGCCAAGCCCTGCCAAGCCATGCACAGCTGCATGCACAGCCAGGGCATGGCTGTGCATGCCTTCTTCCTCTATAAAAAGAGCTCGGCTCTCTTCTTTGCAAGCGGAGCCTGGTACACCCAAAAAAACCCAACGCAGCTCTTCTTCTCTAGGCCGCCTCCTCCCCTTCTCCCTCCATATACAGCCTCTCATCCTCTGAGGAGCCACTCTACAGGCAGGAGCACCTCACAGTGGTGCACAACCACCACTGTGAGTCCCACCACCGCCCAGCTCATCAAAGAGCCGATGGGTGTGGTGGTTCTCTCTCTGTTTCAACTTTCCAAGCCATTTTCGCCATTGGAGCAGGAGCTTCAAGCTTTGAAGCTCAAGCTCCACACAATAGCAGCACGGCACCGGACTCCTCTTCCACACGTGCAAGCTACCGCGCAAGCCAGCAGGTCGCCCTCGCCCTCCACCGCGCACGCCAGCAGCCCTCTCCGGTTGCCCTGTTGCGAACCTCTCCGCGCAAGCCACCAGCCGGCTCACCCCTTCCACGCGTGTGCCAGCCAGCCACATCGGCTCCCTGCACTCACGGAACCAGACATGCCCGGTCGCGTGGCTCGGCCATGCACTGTAGCCACTGTTCATGCCAGTCAGTGGAACACTGTGGCTACAGTGCGGTGACCGGTAAGTTTCTCACTCAACCGATCATCCGGTGCGTCGCAACCGCTTCTAGCCCACTCCCACATCCAGCCCTGCGCCTGCTCCAGCGCCCGCTTGCGCGTCTGCGTGCGCTCGCATCTGCCAGCGCCCGCACCCGCCAGCGTTTTTGCCCGCTCCCTTCGCCCGCGTATGCCTGCGTTTGCTCGCTCCAGCCCCTTCGCGTAGCGCGGTGCGCTGTGGTCCTCTCCCCACGCTCACTCCCTCCCAGCGCGCGCCCCTTTGCGCACATACGCGCCTGTGCGTGCACGTGAAACCATCAGACAACGCCTGGCAGCCTCAGACGACTTAACCCCCGCGTCTTCACTCCAGCAGCGCTCTCTCTCTCTTACAACACTCTCTCACTCTCTCTCTGCACACACACACACACACTCACACTCTCGTACACACACCTATACACTAATATATACTTTTATATATATATACGTACATATATATATTTATATACATATATAGATATATATATACTTATATCTATACATATAGTAGTACCTATATAACTAAGTATTATTATACATATATACATACACACACACACACATATATATTTATATATACATATACTTATATACGTATATATATATATATACATCTATACATATATCTATCTATACATATATTTACATATCTATATATATATATATACATATATATATATACATATATATACATATAACTACATATATACGTATATATCTATAACCATATATATATATTTACATATAGATATATATTTACATATATATATATATTTTCATATCACTTACCATACGTGATGTCGCGGGAATATCTCCACCAGTTGCTGATATTCCCCGATACACGCGTACAGAAAGCGTGTTCGCACACATCTTCCACTAATTCACCTTACACTCCACGCGGCACTTCGTCCTGTTGGTTGCGTCTTCCTAGACGACGACCGACTCGACATCGTGCTACACGCCATCTCCGCCTCCACCCCCACCCCTTTATACATATATAATATATACCTATATATATACTATATTTACTTTATCTCTATTTTTCTTTCCTGCCAGTAAAAAGATAAAAAAATATATAAAAGAGAAAAGAGAATCCTTGACTTGCAGGTACTCAGTCTTGCGAATAGCAAGACCAATTTTGGAACCCTAATTTGGCTGAAAGCCAAGAACCTGATTTTGAGGGTGTGCCTCAAGGACAAGAATTATCAGAAAAAAATCTTAAACAGAAAAACACCCAAAACACAATAAACGAATGGAAGAGATTCATTGTAGGAAAGACGTAGAAACTTCACTTCTAATCCCACTTCCCTGAGTTCGACCTTGGGCCTAAAAGTGACCAAGATAAAATCAAGTAGAACAGGTAAAAAAATTTGTAAAGAGATGGTTAGGCTCGATTTAGGTTAACCACTATACACATTTCAACGATAAAATCACCATATTAACACACCTGACAGCGAATTCCCCAGTGTGCTATCCTTCTGCCATGATCAGGCCTGCAGAGGCCATTTCTCTTGGAGGAAAACTGCAGCCAAGGTGTTGCAGTGCGGTTTCTTTTGGCCCTCCCTTCACCAGGATGCACACAATTATGCCAAGCATTGCACTAGGTGCCATTCGTTAGGGTCAATGTCACGTCATGACATGATGCCCTTGCAACCCATCCTAGCTGCGGAAATCTTCGACATTTGGGGAATTGACTTCATGGGTCCCTTTTCTCCTTCCAACGGCTTCAAATTTATCCTTGTGGCTGTTGATTATGTTTCAAAATGGATTGAGGCTATTCTCGCGCGTCGTGCTGACCATATTATATCCACTCGCTTTGTCAAAGACCACGTCTTTGCGCGCTTTGGGATCCCTCGAACCATTATCTCAGATGGAGGAAGCCACTTTACCCATGCATCTTTTCGGGCACCTCTGAGGAAATACGGAGTTCACCATCGGATCGCATCCCCGTGTCATCCTCAGACGAACGACCAGGCAGAGGTGTCGAACCGGCAAATCAAGCAAATTCTCCAGAAAACGGTTCGGCCTGACCGTAAGGATTGGTCCGACAAGCTGATTGATGCACTTTGGGTGTATCAGACTGCCTTTAAGGCTCCCCTTGGTATGTCTCCTTATAGAATCATTTTCGGGAAGCCTTGTCATTTGCCCATGGAGTTGGAGCATCACGCTTATTGGGCGGTTCTCCAATGTAACCTCGACCCAGACCTGTGTGGTAGAGAAAGGAAACTCCAACTCCAGGAGCTGGAAGAGCTCCGTCATGAAGCCTATGATTCTGCTTTAACTTTCAAACAACGCACTAAGGCTTTTCACGACAGCTGTATTCAGCGGAAAGAATTTGAGCCATCTCAGCAAGTTTGGCTCTACAATGCCCGGCTCAAATTCTTTCCTGGGAAACTGAAGTCCAAATGGACTAGTCCTTTTCTGGTCTCGAGACCATTTCCCAACGGGGCCGTTGAAATTGAAGATCCCAAATCTAGGCATAAATTTATGGTCAATGGGCAGCGTTTGAAACCCTATCTTACTCATGAACCTACCCCTGTTGGAGAAACTGTTGCCCTACTGGAGGGTAACTAATTTGTGCCTCATTCTGAGTCCAGTTGGGGACGTTAAATTCAGCGCTTGTTGGGAGGCACCCCAACAACACTTACTATCCACCATCACTTTTCACGCCACTGTCACGATCACATCACTTTTCACTTCACTGTCATGCTCACTTCACTTTTTATTTCACCACCCACCTTACCACCCTGCTGTATACCCTGCACCTCTGCTCTTGTTACCCGATCTTTCGTCCTTCCTCTACCCTACCCTGCATGCATATGAGGACATAGCATCGTTTGGCATGGGGGGGTGGATAGGCATCTTTAGGATCTGGGTATTTTATGGTATCATGTAGTTTGTATCTATATATATATATAAATGAAAATGGTGTTTAGTAATGATCTAAAGGCTGAAACAAAAATATAATAAGTGTTTATGGATATTCAACCTCTATTTTGAAGACTTTCCAGGCCACAGAAGCTTGATTCGCTCAGGCTCGGCTTAATTTACTTGAGCATTGACAAGATAGATCATAATCTCTCCTAACCAAGGACGTATTCTTGTACCTGAGACACCAGTATAGGATTCATTGGTTTGCTTCTACTTGAGTGCCTAAGTAATCTTGGTTCACACTACACATATCAAGAAAGACCAGGTGAACATAAGATCCAACCCTAGTGTTCATTAGGGAAGGTGGAGTCCTTACCTGTGCGCGCAGGAGCCTGGGATAAAAAGTCTACCTGTACGTGCAGGTAGACTTTTTATCCCAGGCTTTAGTCTTGTGTTTAGGAGAGACTCTTTCCACCAAAAAGAAACTCTCCCACCAAAAAGAACCTCTCCCACCAAAAAGAAAAGTGTGCTCCTCCAAATAATGTTGTAAGAGATATACTGACACGTGTTTCAAAAAAAAAAAAAAGAGAGAAGATGAAAATAGGTCAGTATATCTCATAAATGTCTGTAAAATCTTCCTACAAAAAAAAAAGTTCTTCAGGGCAAAAACCCTATTTTTTTTGAGCCACAAATGTCAGAAAATGGGAGTTGAGTTTTCCGTCATCTTTTTAAGGGTCAATCCGAAGACACGAGCTGAAACTGGGACCAACCTGTACTTAAAAATTCATGAAACCCTGGACTTGAGTCTAAATGTTCATCTAGTTAGTCTTGATCCTTCACTATGCACAAGCCATAATCTCTTGAGCTCTCGAGTATGGCAAAAACCTCTCGAGTCCTGAAAATCGTACTTAAGGTTTAAATATCAAGAGTCCTGGGTAGTCGAGAGATGATCTATGTCATGTGAGACTTAAAGTACTGGTAGTCTTCTCTGTAATTGGTTCTCACAATATCCAACAATAAACACACCTATGTTGCCTTAGAAGAAAATCTTCAGCTTAAGATCATTTCTAAATACAGTACAAAAAAATGTTTTGCTAGGGACTAGCAAAAGATAGACATGGGGGTATGATTGCACCGTAAAAATACACCTGCAATTGTGCCGTCTTGTACTATTTCCTAGTATTACCAGTGCATATTAGGCATCCATAGTTGTATTTATAAAAATACACTCATGCATGCATTTAATTGAGCGGGCAGGAGAGTGAAATAAATGGTCGTGAAATTACATTTTTCCTCAAGTGCTGCCTTGCAAAATTCACCATCTTTATTTTTAATTTTATTTGACTTTGAATTTCTCCACGTGGCTGCAGGCATGGCCTCTTCTTCCTCTTTGCGCCATGCTCTGCAGTAAGCTTGCCCTGCAGCTGCATGCCCTGCCAAGCCATGCACAGCCGCATGCACAGCCAGGGCATGGCTGTGCATGCCTTCTTCCTCTATAAAAAGAGCTCGGCTATCTTCTTTGCAAGCGGAGCTTGGTACACCCAAAAAAACCCAACGTAGCTCTTCTTCTCCAGGCCGCCTCCTCCCTGTCTCCCTCCATACGCAGCCTCTCCTCCTCTGAGGAGCCACTCTACGAGCAGGAGCACCTCACAGTGGTGCACAACCACCACTGTGAGTTCCACCACCACCCAGCTAATCAAAGAGCCGGTGGGCGTGGTGGTTCTCTCTCTGTTTCAACTTCCCAAGCCATTTCCGCCATTGGAGCAGGAGCTTCAAGCTTTGAAGCTCAAGCTCCACACAACAGCAGCACGGCACCAGACTCCTCTCCCGCACGAGCAAGCCACCGTGCAAGCCAGCAGGTCGCCTCGCCCTCCACCGCGCACGCCAGCAGCCCTCTCTGCGCGCCCTGTCGCGAACCTCTCCGTGCAAGCCACCAGCCGGCGCACCCCTTCCACGCGCGTGCCAGCCAGCCGCATCGTCTCCCCGCACTCACGGAACCGGGCATGCCTGGTCGCGTGGCTCGGCCATGCACTGTAGCCACTGTTCACGCCAGTCAGCGGAACACTGTGGCTACAGTGCGGTGATCGGTAAGTTTCTCACTTAACCTGTCACCCGGTGCACCGTAACCGGTGCTAGCCTGCGCTAGCGTCTAGCCCCGCGCCCGCTCCAGCGCCTGCCTGCACGTCTGCGTGGGCCCGCATCTGCCAGTGCCCGCACCCACCAGCTCCCTTCGCTTGCGTACGCCTGCGTCTGCCCGCTCCAGCCCCTTCGCGCAGTGCGGTGCACTGCAGTCCTCTCCTCATGCTCACTCCCTCCCAGCGCACGCCTCTTTGCATGCATACGCGCCTGCGCGTGCGTGTGAAACCATCAGACGATGCCTGGCGGCCTTAGACAACTTAACCCGCGCGTCTTTACTCCATCAGCGCTCTCTCTCTCTCTCTCTCACAGCACTCTCTCACTCTCTCTGTGCACACACACTCACACTCTCGTACACACACCTATACACTAATATATACTTATATATACATACACATACATATATATATATTTATATACATATATAGATATATATATACTTATATCTATACATATAGTAGTACCTATATAACTAAGTATTATTATACATATATACATATATATATATGTATATATCTATATATATATATACCTATATAACTAAGAATAAGCATAGATACATATATATATATATATATTTATATATACATATACATATCTATCTACATATATCTGTATACATATATTACTATATATATATATACATACATATACATACATATATATATATACATATATTTACATATCTATATATATATACATATATATATATATACATATATATACATATAACTACATATATACCTATATATCTATAACCATATATATATATTTACATATAGATATATATTTACAGATATACATGCATACATATATTTTCATATCACTTACCATACGTGGTTTCACTAGAATACCTGCACCAGTTGCTGATATTCCCCAATACACGCGTACAGAAAGCATGTTCGCACACATCTTCCACCAATCCACCTTACACTCCACGTGGCACTTTGTCCTGTTGGTTGCGTCTTCCTAGACGACGACCGACTCAACACCGTGCTACACGCCATCTCCGCCTCCACCCCCACCCCTTTATACATATATAATATATACCTATATATATATATACTATATTTACTTTATCTCTGTTTCTCTTTCCTGCTAGTAAAAAGATAAAAAAATATATATAACAGAGAAAAGATAATCCTTGACTTGTAGGTACTCAGTCTTGCGAATAGCATGACCAATTTTGGAACCCTAATTTGGCTCAAAGCCAAGAACCTGATTTCGAGGGTGTGCCTCAAGGACAAGAATTATCCGAAAAAAATCTTAAACAGAAAAATACCAAAAACACAATAAACGAGCGGAAGAGATTCGTTGTAGGAAAGGCGTAGAAACTACACTTCTAATCCCACTTCCCTGAGTTCGACCCTAGGCCTAAAAGTGACCAAGATAAAATCAAGTAGGCTAGGTAAACAATTTTGTAAAGAGATGGTTAGACTCGATTTAGGTTAACCACTATACACATTTCAATGATAAAATCACCATATTAACACACCTATCCGAGTCTACACCAACGTCTAATAAAGGGTGGATTCGTTCCTGTTTTCATCAGATCCAAATAGGCTACTAGGTTTAAAGGATCAGACATCGTTATGGATGTCTGAGGAAATCACCAGACGTCTGAAAACCAAAAAAACACTTCCCTACTTATTCTGCCAAAAGATTTTATGGCCGTAATGAGATACGTCCAGAAAATCATGGGCAATAGTCCAAAGGTAGACGTCTGGAAGTGTGTCCAGACGTCTGGAAATTCATTTTTGCCTACACTTAGTCTAATGGTTAGTCTGAGGACATCTAGGTAAAGAATCAGACGTCTGTGTAAGGTTATCGACGTCTGATAGTGAAGTGCTTTGACTGACGTTTATGAGGAGACAAACTAAAGGCAGAACTCTTGAAAATTAGATGTCTGAGACACTTGTCAGACCTCTTAAAGTGGAAAATCAGACGTCTGACCATTGTTTTAGACGTCTGATAAAAGTATAAGTGTTGGGTTTTTGTTTCTAATTTATTCTAAGTGTAGAGAGCATAAGTTAGCTATTTATATGTTATGTTTGGGGGCTCTTTACAACATTTCTAGACTCAAATAAAATGAAAATTACAACCTTTGAAAGTTTACATTGAAAAGCCTAAGACCTAATACTTATGCTACTTGTCTTCACGCTTTTAATCTCCCGTCTTGGAAAACTTTATGAAATCCTGCAAATATGTTTTTACAGAGAGAAATAATATGCTACGCTTTATTTTTTATTTCATTTTCTTCATTTTGTAAAATCATCAAAATATTATATATGAGTGGTTGAACTAACAATCTCCCCCTTTTCGATGATTTTCAAAATATAGCTATAGGTTCCTATTTTCTCCCCCTAAAGGTTGTACTTGGTAGTCTATATCTATTTGAGAAGTTTATTTTTATATTATTCCCTAAGTTCTTACCTACATTCTTCTCCCCCTTTTTTGAACATCATCATGGAAGGTTGTTAAAGGGAGTTGAGATCCAAACTTCAAGAGTGATATCTACAAAGTGGAGTGCATGAAGAAAATTTCATGTTTAAAAGATGACAAGGCATTAAAGAAAATTGATTAGGAATAGAAATATTTAAGCACGGACTAGCTATTTGTTCCCAAAAATATTAAGTACGGGGTTAAGGCCCCTTAATACAAACTTGGAATAAAAGAAAAAAAGAAAGAAAAAAGAAGGAAAAATAGAAGCACCAAACTATTCTTCTTGATCTTGGTGGCGACGGCGATGAGTGTGTCCGTGCCCCATCTGCAAATTTTGGACGTTTGATCTAAGTTCGTTGATGTCGCGGTGCATGCTTCCCATGTAGGTGTACATCTCGCCGGTTTGACGTAGCAGGAGGGAGAAGCCGAAGGAGAGGGAATCTGTGGCTGGATCCCATGCTTCATCAAAGCTCGAGCGGGGAGCTTCTATTTGAAGGGGCCGTGGTTCATGGAAGTCTGGAAAGGGTGGAAGGGGCTCTTCTTCAATGGGATCGTCGGCGGGCTCAAGATGCTCCCTAAGTATATGCATCTTGGCGGCTATGGCCCGGTTGTAAGGCTCAATCTTCTTGTCAACAGCTTGGTCAGTTATGGAAATCCGATGGGTTGAAAAATTTTTGGATAGAATAGACCCAAACGGAAGTAATGCCCCATGGTCTTCATTCATGACGCGAACAATGAGCGGCAATAATTGAAAGGAATATGACGGACAACCGCAAAAAGGAGCGCCTTGTGTTGGCGTGAGATGTAATCAAAACCTCCTGATTTGTTTAGGAGGTCCCACCCAAAAATGCGAGAGAGTAGACGTGGAAGGGGTTTGAGATTTTTGCACGGTAGGGTGCCAAGATTTTCAGCATATTTTTCAGGGAGGACTAACTCTTGATTGATAACTTCTGGGTTGTATTGCCTCAGAATGTCATTGAAGTCATTTCCCTCATTGGGGGTCGTAGTTTCAGAGGTGATGTGGATTTCGCGTCCAAATAAGCGGGTATGGAGTTCAAGTTCATCGTTGCTGTAGTCCTCAACGATGTTGGCATAAAAGAGACGGCAAGGATCAGGGAACACACCAAGAGTTCCAATGCCAGAGTGGAACTGACGGTCAAAATATTGGAAGAGATGGAGAGTTTGGAAGTGTTCCCGAAGGTTTAAATGGGCAAAATCATTCCAAATAATAAAACGAGGGCATTTAACTTTGCCATTCGCAAAGCGACGAAATCGCTGCCTAGCGATGTCGCCCCACAGCTGATCTACCAAATAGGTGGAAGAAGAAGTGGAAGAACCCTCAGCTTGCTTCCTACGGGGAGGCATATTTGGTAGAATGGGTGGTTAGGTTTTGGAAGAAATGGGTGGTGTTTTGAGGATAGAATACCTGCAAAAACATCCATACAAAAACATTCAACCAACCAAACAACATTCACCCAAAAGATTTCAACAACACAGATTCAAACAATGCAATCATCATTGATAAAAAATATGTGGCAGTATGCCTTAAGGCAATACAACCTGCCATGTAGTTGTTGCAATATACCTTTGGATTCAAGTCACTAAAATGTCGGCTTGAATCTCGTGAGGTAATACCCTTTCCATGGAAGATGCAGCTAGGGCTAACAAGGTTGGCTTGACCGAGGGTTAGGGTTCTAGGGCTGATAATGTCATGAAATGCGCAAGTAGGCAGAGTGAATCAAGAAGGAGAACAAGATGCTACTAGGGCTAACAAGGTCGTGGGTAAAAGAACGTGGAGATGCCTTAAGAGTTGAGAGGGTATACCCACGGGAAGAGGGAGGCCTCCAAATGCATGGTCGAGAGGCAGGGAGGACGCACGCAGAGGAGCAGCAGCTCCGCTAGTCGTCGAGTAGGCGCGACGGTCGTCTGGCGGCGAGCAGAACTTCGCCAACTGCAGCTGTGGGCCGTCGGGTGTGAGGGAGAGCGGTAGGGATTTGAGAGAGGAGAGTGGGACCTTGCGAAGGGGATGTTATATCCCAAGGTCACGGAGCAAGTCTCCCCCTGAAGTTGGGGAGATTTGCATTTCAAACCATCCAGAGAACAGACGCGATTCGCAGATTTTTCCCCGATCAGACGTCTGGAGATGATGTCAGACATCGGGATTGGGCTTTAGGGATTTTAGCCCTTTTGATGGCGACGTCTGTTTTATCCATCAGACGACTAATTTTAAAATTAGACGTTTGATTTCTGCAGGCATACCTCCCTGGAAAATGATTTATTCTCCAGGTTGTCGTCTGAATTCTGTCTCAGACGACAAAGATGACGTCTAAATCTAAAATTAGACGTCTGATTTCTACAAACAATCCTTCCTGGATTTTAGTCTAAAGTTACAGGGTCGTCCGATTTTCCTGTCAGACGACCTATTCGACGTCTAACCACAGAATCAGACGTCTGACTGATAGTATATGTTTTGACTCATAGATAGACGTCTGTCAACACATCTGGACGACGCCCCAGACATCTGTGAAGGATGACAGACGTCTGAGATAGCTCTTTTGTCAACACTTTGGTTAGATAAAATCGTCGTCTGTCCCAGATCTTTAGATGACGAATTTTTATGTATAAGACGTCTGATAGTTTAATTAGACGTCTGATATTGCATAGAATGTGCATTTTGATGTTTGAACTGAGAATGAAGGCTTTTAACTTAGTAAAGACAAGGCTCCATCTATGCTCATGACAAAGGAAGTTCCATTAAATCACTAAATTCTTCAAATATCACTTAGCTTACATATGCCTAGTTTCCTACGTATATAATTAAAGCGATCATAATTCAAAGGTTTAGTGAAAATATCAGCCAATTGCAGTTCAGTACAAATAAATTAACCTTGATTTCTCCCTTAAGTACATTATCTCTAAAAAAGTGATGTCGAACATCAATATGTTTTGTGCGAGAGTGATGTACGGGATTTTTCGAGAGGTTGGTAGCACTAGTATTGTCACATAATATTTTTATCTTATTAAATATCAAGTTAAAATCCTTCAAAGTATTTTTCATCCAAAGCACTTGGGAACATGCTAGTGCGGCGGTTATATATTCAGCTTCCGTAGTTGATAGGGCTACAATAGATTGTTTCTTTGAGAACTAAGAGACTAGTGATTCGCCCAAGAATTGGCACGCCCCACTAGTACTCTTCCTATCAGTGCAGCTACCTACGTAGTTCGCATCGCTATATGTAACTAAGTTGAATTGTGGACTCCTAGGGTAGAATAAGCCATAATCAGATGTGTCAACTAGATATCTAAATATTCGTTTTACAGCATTTAGGTGTGATTGTTTAGGGTTTGATTGAAACCTAGCGCATAAGCAGGTACTAAACAAAATATCAGGTTTACTGGAAGTTAAATACAGTAAAGATCCAATCATGCTACGATAGAGCTTTTGATCTATGGGCATACCTGATTCGTCCAAGTTTAGGGAAATTGTGACACTCATAGGAGTGTTCTTCCCTTTACTTTTGGTCATATCAAATTTCTTCAGCATCTCCTTTGTGTATTTTGATTGACACACAAAGGTTCCAATTTCGAGCTGAGTGATTTACAAGCTTAAGAAAAACTTGAGCTCACCCATTAAACTCATTTTGAATTCTTCCTGCATAATTTCTGAAAACTTTCTACACATAGATTCATTAGTAGCACCAAATATAATATCATCTACATATATTTGAACTAATAAAATATTTTTTCCTTTTATTTTAATGAATAATGTGGAATTAGCTTTCCCTATAGAGAATTTTGCATTTAACAAGTAGTCTTTGAGCCTTTCATACCAAGCTCTAGGAGCTTGCTTTAGACCATATAGTGCCTTATTTAATTTGTAGAGAAAATGAGGCTTATCATGAGACTCAAAACCAGGAGGTTGTTTTACAAAAACTTCCTCCTTAATGAATCCGTTAAGAAACGCACTCTTAACGTCCATTTGAAAGAGTTTAAAGTCAAGAAAGGTAGCATAAGCAAGAAGCATGCGGATTGATTCGAGTCGAGCTACAGGAGCGTAGGTCTCATCAAAATCAATTCCTTCTTCTTGGTTGTACCCTTGTGCTACCAGCCGAGCCTTGTTTCGAATGACCATACCGGATTCATTAAACTTGTTCCGAAATACCCATTTGGTATCTATTACCGTTTGCCGTTCAGACTTAGGTACTAGATCCCAAACTTCATTCCTTTGGAATTGGTTGAGTTCCTCCTGCATGGCCATCATCCAAGGTTCTTTGGAGCACGCTTCCTCTACACTCTTAGGTTCAACTTGAGATACATAGGTGGAGAGACCAAAGGAGCAACTAAAATGAGATCGGGTTTTAACACCATCAGAAACACTTCCAATGACTTGACTTTCGGGATGATCCCTTTGATATATCCAATCTTTTGAAAGATTATGGATATTGGAGTTTGGAATGTTAGACACATTAATAGTAGAATCATCTTCATCATCCATATTGACTCGATCAATGGAGGAGGAGTGAGGAGATTTATCGAAGGAAACATCAAGGTTTTCCTCCACTATTAATGTGATCTTGTTAAAAACCCGATATGCCTTACTACGTGAGGAATAACCAATAAAGATGGCTTCTTCACCTTTTGCATCAAATTTATCTAAATTAGAGCGGGTATTCAAGACAAAACTTCTACATCCAAAAACTTTAAAATAACTAATTTTGGGTATTTTCCCATAGTATAGTTCAAAACAAGTTTTTCGCAATTCAGATCGAATTAAGGTGCGATTTAACACGTAATAAGCCGTGTTAACCGCCTCAGCCCAAAAGTACTTCGGTAACCCCGAGTCTATGGGCAATGTTCGAGCACACTCTTGAAGAGTACGGTTCTTTCTCTCAACCACCCCATTTTGTTGAGGTGTTCGAGGAAAAGAAAACTCATGAGCAATACCATGCTCTTGACAAAAATCATCAAATAAGAAATTTTCAAACTCGCCCCCATGATCACTACGGATACGAGTGATTTGGTAGCCTTTTTCAGTTTGAACTTTCCTACAAAAAATAGAAAAGACGGAAAACACTCCTTATTTGGATCTTAAGAAGGAGACCCATGAAAACCTCGAAAAATCATCTACAATTACAAGGCAATATTTGCATCCATTGAGGCTCTAATATTTTGTAGGTCCAAACAGATCTAGGTGAAGTAGTTCTAAAGGTCTTGATGTGGATATAACTTCTTTGCTTGTAAAACTAGATTTCATAATCTTACCTAATTTATATGAATCACAGATAGTCTCATTTAAAAATTTTCCTTTAGGAAGACCTCAGACTAGTTCATGTTTAGCTAGTTTTTGAACCAGCTTCATATGAACATGTCCTAGTCTTCTATGCCATATACTTAACTCATCATTTGCTATAAGACATTCATAAGTGCCATTTTTATCAAATTTTACGACATAAATGTCTTTAAATCTAGTTCCCTTAAGAAGGGTTTCATTGGTTACTGCATGCATAATTTCAAACATTTTAGAAGTAAACACTACCTTAAAGCAGTTATCACATATTTGACTGACACTTAAAAGATTATGTTTTAGTCCTTTAACTAGAGAAACATTTGAGATGGGAGTGAGAGGGTTACCTATTTTACCAAGACAAATAATATAGCCCTTGTGGTTGTTGCCAAATGTAACTGTTCCTCCATCCGTAGGTTGGAGGTCCAAAAATAGGTGCTTGTCTCCCGTCATATGTTTGGAGCATCCGGAGTCCATCACCCATCGGCCTCCTTGGTGGCGGTGGTCTCCTTGTCTTCTTCCTTGTAGACCTTCTTCCTCCTACAAAAGATCTTCGATGGTGACTTGGTGTTTCTATAGGTCTTTCTAATTTGAGTCGTCCATCCTTTATTTTGTATATCCAATTTTTGACATTATGATGTCCTTTCATCCCTACAAAACAAAGTGAGAGTTGTCTTTTCGGTATCCATTGTAATGTGAATTCGTATTTGTTAGTGGTCTCCTTTAGAGGAGGGTCCTTTTTCGGCTCACTTTGACTAGGTTCATAAAAGCCTAATCCAAATTTACTTGAGGAAGGTTTTTGATGGGCATGAGTTTGTCCAAGTTATCTTTCCCTTTGTAAATTTGGCTAGGTCCTCAAGAAGTTGATTTGACTTTTCTTCTAGGTGATTTATCTCTATATTCATTATGTCTAGTTTATCTTCTAATGCCCTAATCTCTACTCTAAGTAAGCTATTTTCATCCTTTTTAAAGGAGTTTGATTTTTCAAGCACATGGATTTTGTCGAGTAATTCTTCTCTATCTAGAAATTTTTGTTCACTCATTGCCGTATACAAGTCATTTGTTAATGACTCTTTCTCAATCATTAGATTTCTTATTTTCATATTTAAAGCAGTGGTTTCTTTTGTAAGAATTAGATTCTTTTCTTCAAGATCATTGATTAATCTCTTATTTTCTAAGTTTTCTTCTTTTAAAGCCTTGCTTTCGGTTTTTGTTTTCTTAAGATCTACATATAGTGAATCAAAGGCATCTTGTAATTCATGTAAAGAGTAGGAGTTTACCTCAGGTTCCTCAGATTCAGACTCAGAACCATCATTTGTTGCCATTAATCCCAAGCATGCCGTTTCTTCATTTGTTTCCTCCTCTTCTTCTTCGGAGGTGGAGTCATCCCACGTTGCTTGAAACGCCTTCTTCTTGAATCCTTTCGGCTTGGAGATCTTCTTGTAGTCGGAAGGTGTTGAACGCTACGAACCTACGCTAACGTGTTCGATTTTGGAAAACCTGTCGTTGTAGTTCGAAAGCGAAGAATTCGTGTTCAACAAATAAAATTTATACTGAAATTAAAATTCCGGGTCGAACACAGGGAGGCGAACGTTTGATTTAAAAACTACGCGTTTCTTTTTATTTGTTACAGAATAATTCAATTTGGAACCATCTAATTATTTACAATAAATAGAAGAGAGAGAGAGAGTAAGAGAGAAAGAGAATATTACATAGAGAAATCAAAATGAGATGTAGAATAAACAAGAAATTTTTGTATTGAAGAGATTATTCATTACAACTAGAAAGCATAAAACAATTACTCTAGAAAGCGATAATTTTACTCTAGAAAGCATTAAAAGAATGGAGAGAGAAATGTCCTCCTCGACGATTGCTTGGAGGATGAGTAGATTAATCTAGAAAGCAGTAAATCTATACTAGAAAGCGGTAAAAAGAATATGGAGAGAGAAATCCTCCTCGACGGTTGCTTGGAGGACGAGTCGGACGGGACGACGCCTGGACGAAGGAGAACGAAGCGGGACGAAGGAGGATGAAGCAGAAGAACGGGAACGAAGCAGCACGCCGTCGTCGTCGCGGGATCCACTTCCGAAAGGGAACGAAAATTGGACTTTATCTCGAGAGAAGCATCCCGGGTGTGGGACAAGCTTCTCTTGAGCTTTGGAGGGGTAGAGAGGAGAAAGAAGGGATGAAAATTTCATATGGAGGGGGTCTCCTTTTATAGTTGCAAGGAGTGGGGGCAAAATGGACATTACAACTTCAAAACAATAAATGAGGGGTCTTTAGTGACGGATAAAACCGTCGCTAAAGCCCTCGACGTGGGCGTAGCCTCCGCACCCACGTGCGCCCTCTCGGCTGCCCGCGCGCGTAACGCCTACGCACGTCCGCGAAGTCTCAGCCGTCCGATCGCGAGATCGGACGGCTTAAATCGCGTCCGCGCCCGCCCGCGTGCGATCGCGCGTTACCCCCGGCGTCCAATCGCACGTCGTCCTGATTGAGCGCGCACAGCCGTTGGATCTTCATCTGATGCTCGTCCGCGCCCGCTCACCCGCGCCTTTCACCCCCTCACCGCGGCTCGAACCCGCGACCTCTGCTTTGCCCGCAGCTGCGTCGCCGCTGCGCTACGTGGACGAAATGGTCGCGCGGACGCTTTTAAGCGCGAGCGACCACAGCCGTTGGATCTCCATCTGACGACGGAGAGCGATCGGGCGGGGGCCTTCACAAAATGCAAGCGGCCGTTTGGGCGGCTGAGATGGCACCACGTGGCGCCATCTTGGCCGTCCATCTTCTGGAAGTTGTAGATGGTGCCACGGATGTCGGATTGACTTGATTTTTGTGTCGTTGGGCTGCGATCGTCGATCCGAATTCATCCGTGCGGTCGGATTTATCATCTGAAGTGCAGATTTATACCATCCTGGCCCTTGATCTTCTTGGGTTCCCGGGTCACTTATCTGATGCTACGGATGCCTGATTAGGGCGATCTTGGAGTCGTTGAACTCCAATCGTCGCCCTGATCACATCCATACGGTTGGATCTTTGATCTGAGGGCCTGATAAAATATTTTCCCTGTCCAAGCACATAAAGGAGATAATTAACCTCCATTTTATTCAAACTATTCTAAATGCAAGATGGTGCATGTAATGCAATATTTATATCATGAAATGCAATCCTATGCTTAAGAACATGCAAAAATAGATCTTTTAACTAGTGTAATTGTGTTTACATCATACCCCCATGCCTATCTTTTGCTAGTCCCTAGCAAAAACTATATGCTATTTATAAAAGAATTATGTTGGATTATTTGGACCTGAGTCACTTTCAATCATTAAGAAATTTTCTACTTAGGAACTGAACTTTCAAAGACACAACAGTGCCCGGGAATCAGCCAAAATGCAGACCGCCTCAAGCCCTCGCCTTATTCAAAGAAAATTTTCTTTTTCTCTTTTTACTCTTTTCTAATTTTTTTGGATTTTCAAATTTTAGGGTTTAAGAGTGGCTTTCTACGACCATTCAACTCACCCAATATTTGATGAGAACCCTAAGTTTTAAGCATCTTATTGTGATTGTGATAGACTCGTTGACCGGCAATTAGAACGGACTTCGAATTTCTACGCCTCTAGGTGACCTCAAAAAGAATTCTACCTAAAGGTGTATCTTTACAACCGGTAGCTTTCTCCCTACTTTTATTTTTTAACGAGGTCAACACAAGGGTGAATCCAGTGTATATCTCCCCAGTTTATTCTACTTCTTCGCTTCTTCCTAAGTGTTTTGGGAATTTTCAGTGCATTTTCTGAGCTGGGTTCTGGACAACCGGTCGATGAGCTGTTACCACCGACAACTTGCCAGCCATACTCGTGCGGCGAAGTGTGGCTTATTTCTTTTTGTTCTTTTCTCCTTTTTGATTTTTTTTTCTTTTTCTTTTTTTTTTAAGTAGGTGGCTTCCCTGGTCTAAGATTTACCTAAAGGCAGCAAAAAGAGAAAGGTCCAGTGACTGGGCTCTGGACAACCTACCTATGGGCTGTTACCCACGATAACTTGCCAGCCATATCACCCTAGAAGGTTCATTAGCTATCCAATTTCCGTAAAAATCGCCGAACAACGAGTTAGTGCAAAGAAAGTGTGTAGATGCTTAAGACTCGAAATTCCCTCAAATCAGAGGGCGGGTTGATAAGTCATGTACTTATCACCCAAACTTATTTATTCCAATTATAATAGAATTAAAATGGCGAGGACTCAAAGACAAATCCACATTTTAGTGGATACACAGGCTAATTAAGTCCAAAGACCTGAGGGGTCTTTGTGTTCAGATCCTAATGTAGTATTTCTTAGGATTGAAAAGTCCTAATGTCCAACTAATCCTTCCTTTTTTTTTTTTTATAAGAAGAGAAACAATTTACATGGATTTCACAAGGCTGACCAAATAATTCAAGAATGAATCCACCCCCCCATGCCTAGCTGATGCAATGTCCTCATTGAAAAAGAGACATGAAAGAGAGGGTAGAATATGAAAGATGTCACCTGGATATGAAGCTCGTATCAGCCTTGTGTCATATTTACAATTGCTGAGTTTAATGCCGTCAGCTAGGCGAAGTCCAGCCAAAGAAGTCACAGAATGGCTAGAGCAACAGAGTCTGAAACGGGTTCTGGAAGATTACAGTCAACAACAGGCTTCAGACGTTGACCGTTGACTTTAAAGGTGTTACCCGTCTTTGGGTTAGAAATCTGAACGGCACCATTTAGAAAAATCTGATCAATTATGAATGGGCCATTCCATTTAGATCTAAGTTTACCAGGAAAGAGCTTAAGTTTAGAATCGAATAACCAGACCTTCTGGTTTGGCTCAAAGCTCTTGCGGGAAATCATTTGATCATGTAGAGCTTTGGTCCGAGCCTTGTAGATCTTAGCGTTCTCATAAGCATCATTTTTAAGCTCCTCCAACTCAGATAGTTGGAGTTTCCTGGTCTTCCCAGCTAGATTTAGATCTAGATTGCATTGTTTGATTGCCCAGAATGCCCTGTGTTCAATCTCTACGGGTAGATGACACGCCTTTCCATACACCAAATGGAATGGAGACATGCCGATGGGCATTTTATACGCCGTACGGTAGGCCCAAAGAGCGTCCTCAAGCTTTTGAGTCCAATCCTTGCGATCAGGCCTAACCGTTTTTTGCAGAATGTTCTTGATCTCTCGATTGGAGATCTCGGCTTGTCCATTCGTTTGGGGATGGTAAGGTGTGGAAATTCGATGATTAACCCCGTATTTGGCCAATAAATTCCGGAATTGGGCATTAGTAAAATGAGTGCCACCATCACTGATGATAGCCCTCGGAATCCCGAACCTATTGAAGATATTTTTCTTGACAAAATTGATGACCACCTTGTGGTCATTGGTTCGGGTGGGAATTGCCTCAATCCATTTGGACACATAATCAACAGCAACAAGAATGTACTGATGTCCAAATGAAGGGATAAAGGGTCCCATGAAGTAGATGCCCCAAACATCGAAAATTTTGACAGGAAGAATAGGGTTTAGGGGCATCATGTCTCTCTTAGTTATTCTCCCGAGTGCCTGACATCGAGAACATGACCTTGAGAAATCCTGGGCATCCTTGAATAAAGACGGCCAATAGAAGCCAGATTGCAAGATTTTTGCAGCCGTCTTTCTTCCGGAGAAATGTCCACCACACCCAGATGCATGGCAAAACTCGAGTATACTGTTGAATTCATTCTCCGGTATGCACCGGCGAATAATCTGATCAGAGCCGATGCGATACAATTTAGGGTCCTCCCAAAAGTAGTATTTGGCCTCAGATTTGAGTCTATCTCGTTGTTGCTTGGTCCAATCCTGGGGGATTTGACCAACGGCCAAATAGTTAACAATGTCAGCAAACCATCGGGAGTGGACACCTAAAACTGTAAGAATGGTTTCATCCGGAAAAGTGTCAGCAATCGGAATATCCGGACAAGAGGAATCACCTAGGAGTCTCGACAAATGATCCGCTACCACATTTTGTACCCCGGCTTTATCCTTGATTTCAAGATCAAATTCTTGAAGAAGAAGAATCCAACGAATAAGCTGGGGTTTAGCATCCTTTTTAGCCAAGAGATGTCTCAAGGCCGAGTGGTCGGTATAAACAATAACATGAGACCCCAAGAGATAAGCCCTGAATTTTTCCAAAGCAAATACTACAGCTAGTAATTCCTTTTCAGTAACAGTATAATTCCTCTGGACTTCATCCAGAGTTTTACTGGCGTAGTAAATGACAGAGGGCTTTCGGTCAATTTTCTGACCCAGGACAGCCCTGACCGCGTAATCAGAAGCGTCGGTCATGATCTCAAATGGGGCTATCCAAATTGGTGGTTGCAAAATTGGAGCACAGGTGACTGCCGTTTTCAGAAAATCAAATGCCTTTCGGCATGATTCGTCAAAAACAAACGGCGTTTCTTTGGCAAGAAGATTGCTCAAAGGTCGAGCAACCTTCGAAAAATCCTTGATGAATCTTCGATAAAATCCCACATGGCCAAGAAATGATCTGATCTGTTTAACAGATGTGGGATGAGGAAGTTTAGCGATAACATCAACCTTAGCTTTGTCCACTTCAATTCCCCGTTCAGAGATTACATGACCCAAAACGATGCCTTCTTGGGTCATGAAATGACTCTTTTCCCAGCTAAGGACCAGTCGTGTCTTGATACATCGCTTACGAATCATTTCTAAATTAGCCAAACAAGAGTCAAATGATTCTCCGAAAATAGAGAAATCATCCATGAAGACTTCCATAAACTCTCCCACCATGTCGGAAAATATGGCTAGCATACACCTTTGAAAAGTCGCAGGTGCATTGCATAACCCAAAAGGCATCCTACGAAAAGCAAAGGTTCCGTAGGGACAGGTGAAAGTAGTTTTTTCCTGATCCCCGGGATGGATAGGAACTTGATTATATCCCGAGTAGCCATCAAGAAAACAGAAGTACTTCTGCCCAGCTAATTTTTCCAAGATTTGATCAATGAAGGGTAGGAAAAAATGATCCTTTTTAGTGGCTGTGTTCAACTTCCTGTAATCAATACAAACTCTCCAAGAGGAAGCTGAACGAGTTGTGACAGATTCACCTCTCTCATTAGTCACAACAGTAATCCCGGCTTTCTTTGGAACAATCTGAACGGGACTTACCCAGGGACTGTCAGAGATTGGATAAATAATTCCTGCATCGAGCCACTTGATGATTTCCTTTTTGACCACTTCTCGCATATTTGGATTTAATCTCCTCTGCATCTGGCAAGAAGGGCGGGATCCATCTTCCAAAAATATTCTATGATTACAGTAAGATGGCTCGATCCCCCTGAGGTCATGAATGGTCCAACCAATTGCCTCCTTATGTTCCTTTAGGACCTTAATCAATTTAATCTCTTGCTCCTTTGTCAATTTAGCACTAATAATCACAGGGAGCGTATTCTGCGGTCCTAGAAATTGATATTTTAAATTCTCGGGCAATGGTTTCAATTCAAGCTGGGGTGGGGTAATGAGTGATGGTAGGGTAGATGCTGAAGATTCAATAAGAGGAAGAGGTTTTGAGTGAACAAAATCAGTAACCTCTTCCGAAGATGTCAGTTCAGAGGGTTGCAGGTCAAATTCATTAACCAAAGAGGAACTTTCAATTGAAGAAACTGTCAAACAAGTTTCAATATTAATATTATCCTCATCAAGTTCCTCAATAAATCCACAATCCTCAAATTTGTTTATCGCCTTAAAAATATCCAATTTCATTCGTTGGTCCCCAAAGGCGATTTCCATGCTACCGCTTTCACAATTAATGTTGGCCTTTGCGGTAGCTAGGAACGGGCGCCCCAGAATGATGGGCGTGTTCCTCAGATTATCTGGTACATCCATGTCAAGGACAAGAAAATCTACAGGAAAATAGAAATCCTTGACCTTAACTATAACATCTTCAATAACACCTCGCGGGTTTGTGACCGAACGGTTCGCTAACTGTAGCGTTACTGAAGTTGGCCGAAGTTCACCTAACCCAAACTTCTCATAAAGAGAAGTTGGGATTAGGTTGATGGATGCACCGAGATCCAAAAGTGCTCTATCAAATGTGTAATCTTCGATAACGCAAGAAATCAAAGGAGCACCAGGATCTCTCTTTTTCTGAGGGAGGTAGTGCAGGATAACAGAGTTAGCCTGCTCAGAGAGTACCACCTTCCTCGGAACAGATTCTCTCGACTTACGCTTTTGTGTACATAATTCCTTTAAAAATTTTGCATAAGCCGGTATGTGCTTGATAGCATCAAGGAGCGGAATATTGATCTCAACATTCTTAAATAAATTCAGAAGCTCCTCATTGCTATCAGCAGACTTCTTCTTTGCTTTGGCTAGGGCTTCAGGAAAAGGAACATTAGTTAGATCTTTGGAATCAGGTTCCTGAGCCTTGATTTCTTCTCTAGAATTCTCCTCTCTCTCCTCGGATTCTTCAGGATTCAAAAGATCAGAATAGTGTGGTTGTGGATCCTGAGTCTTCTTACCACTCCTCAAAGTGACAGAATTTGCAGAAGCATAAGAATTTGGGTCTTGGGGAGGGTTAGGAAAGATTGGAGGGGCTTGATTGATCATGAATTGTTGATTATCAGAAGAAGAAGACGAGGAACCCTGCTCAACCACCTGAGCATGTGCGTGCGGGTCCCTCTGATTTCCGTACCCTTGGGCTTGATTGCCCGAATTTATAATGTTTCGCAGGTTGGGTACAGGTTGGGATGGTAGAGATCTGGGTTGACGAGAGTTAGCAATGAGCCCGGATTGCAAGTTGTCCAGCGAGTTTTTCATTTGCTGCATAAGCTGGAGCATAGATACTTGCATCTCTACCATTTGACGGTTCAAATCAGCCTGCCCTGCGGGTTGACGGGCATTCCAAGTTGGCTGATTGACCTGATTCGGAGGCAACTGAGTATATACTTGACCCTGACCCATTGGACGTTGTGGAGCATAGTTGCTGGGTCGGAATTGGGTCTGTTGTCCCGGATTTTTCCAAGAGAAGTTAGGGTGGTTTCTCCAACCTGGATTATAGGCATTCGAGTAGGGGTTGGATCTAACATTCTCTTGTATAGCACAGACATCCTCATAGGGTGAGGATGGAGAGAAAGAAAGGGAAGGATCAGAAAAACTGGGATCAAAGGCCCCAGTTGGGAACCCATGGGGTTCCGAGAAATGCTGACTCATAGATTGAGTCACATCGAGTTGATTCACGAACTCCCGTCCAGAAGGAGCTCGTGGGGAATGGAATCCCGAATTTTGGGATTGAGTGGATTGAGAGTTGTTCATAGAATTGCTAGCCATCCACTCTTCCATTCTTTTAGCAACCAAGTCCACCTTATCAAGTTTATTACAAATCAATTCCATATCAAGTGAATGAGAGTCCTGGACTTCATTGACATTTGATCTGGGTTGCTGGGACCGGTTAAAAGTATCCATGGAGGCATGATTAATTGAATTCTCACTTATTTCCTCAAATAAATCATGTGCACTATCTGCATCTTTATTGAGGAAATTGCCTCTGCAAGAAGCATCCACATGGTTTCCGAGTTGCTCATTCAACCCATGATAGAAGATCTGCACAAGTTGCCATTTCGGCACCTCGTGGTGTGGACACCTCCGCAATAAGTCTTGGAATCGCTCCCAGGCCACATGAAACTGCTCCCCCGGCCGCTGGGTAAAAGTAGTGATTGCCCGTCTCAAAGCATTGGTACGACCGACTAGGAAGAATTTCTTCAGAAAGGCCGATTTCAACTCATTCCAAGTTGTAATTGGTCTTCCTATTGTCCTATACCAATGCGCGGCTTTATCCCTAAGAGAGTGGGGGAAGAGCCTCATGATCATTTGCTCCTTGTTAACGTTTCGAGCCTTGGTGGTCTGGACCAAAGTGGTCAAATCCTCCAAGTGCTGAAACGGATCTTCGGAGCCAAGCCCATGATAATGTTTAATCAGGCTTAACACCTGGGGCTTGATTTCTACGTCACCGGCTGGAATCTGGACGCCGGGACGTTCCCCGTAATTCGAAGGATCATAAAAATCCTTCAAGGGCTGAGCGCCCTGCATTCTCTGGAACCATTCTTGCATTCTCTGCATTTGTTCCAGCTACCTTCTAAACTCTTCCTGTGGATTTTCAAGCAGAGGAGGCTGTTGTTCGGCCATGGGATCGAATTGACCAAAATCTAACTTGTGCCTCCTAGAATGTTCTAATGGTCCTTCCAATCGGGGATTCAATGACCGTCTTCCCAGCATAAACTAGGAGAAGGTCGGAAGGACAGGGGATATGGATCCTGCAACACAACAAAACAAGGCTGTCCTTAATTGGGGTAGCCTAAGGATCTACTGACTCCCAAAACTAGCCTTAAGACTGTAAGTGATTTACTTTACTTGCGTCTGTTTAATCCAACCAGTTAGAAGGAGGGACTGAGGAGAAGGTTCTTCCTTTGGCTTTCGCCTCCGGTTCCTAGTGTACCCCCCAGCCGCGGTCGTTTGACGCTACTCCCCTAGCTAGACATCAGATTAATTAGTACAAGTAGGTTAATCAAAAATAATCTCAGACTAAGCCCTGAAGAGCGAATCAAACCTTAAGGCCAACGTCTACTGTAACGACCCGGTTCCCGAGTCCCTACGAGACACGAGAACCGGACCGACTCGACTAATCCCAAGACCCAGTCGTCCAACGAGGAAGTAACCAAAAGACAGTAAAATAAACCACATTCAGCATGAATATAACTAACAGTAAAAAGTACAGCAGTAAGGAAAGAAACTACTACAGTAGGCACCACCACAACAGTAAAACAACATTTATCATATAACAAAAACTGCAGGTAAAGAAGGTACAGCGGAAACAAAACTACTCACTAGAACAGAAACAAAAGAAGGTACAAAGCTGTGGCAACTCTACTGGACCCTACTCGGCCCAGCGTCCTCTGCAGCCGCCGACCCTGGCTGCTCAACACCTGGTCCTGAAAAAGGTAACGAGTGTAACACGTCAGCAAAACGCTGAGTAGAGTGGCAAACTAACTAAAGGCAACAGTAGAGTGTACAGTAGCTGTTATGTTCTATTACTTCCTTTATTTACATCTTTCAATTTTTCTCACTATTTCATTTACTTCTCAGATCCTTTACTTGATCTCGAATGTCCTCGTGGGACGATCTTGATTGCAGTCTTTTCCAACAGTAGAAGTAGCACGTGGTGCTCTCCTGGCCGGGAGAGTCCCCCGTGGTGATCCTACCCTCAGTCAACCACCCCAAGGTCACTGACAGACGTAACGGTGACTACGGCACGCGCGATAAACGCACAGGTAGCTAGCCCGTACTGGCACGCGGTCAGTCGTTTTCGTTAACGGGTGCGCCCAAAGCACAGCACGGAACCAGGGCAGAGCCCTCTCAGTAACAGGGGTCCAACCCCTCCACAGTAACCAAACCGGGGCCTTGCCCCTCCACAGTCCGCGCACCCTCGTCTGACTACCCTGGTTTGCCCTAGTGGGCCTAACAAGTCGGTGAAGGAGGCTAGCAGAACCCCGGGGCCCGTGGGGTAGCTAGTACTCTCCTAACACTACTAGCTCTCCTCGGTACTACGTACACGAGGGCCAACAAGTCGGTACAGAGCGGCCAAGCCTAACCCCGGGTCCCTGGGGCGGCTGGCCCCACTCTGCACTAAAACAGGTACAGGTACTTCCCTTGGTACTGCGTACCCAAGAGACAGTACAACTACATCTCAGTTCCATTCCTTTTCTTTCCAGGAGTTCCACTCCTAATTCCCCGTAGGGTTCCAGCCCTTTATCTCAGAACATCATATGTTTCACTTTCCAGATTCACGTTCTCAATTTCCATGATCTCAAACATGTTTCTTTGTTCATAACAGGCAGCTGTTAATTAATTTCACAGGCAGCTTATATATTCCTTTCCATTTTTCCAAGACTGCAGTAATATACATTCCACTAGTTTTTCCATCCTAGGATTCATGCCATATCCTAGGATCTATCATACAATCTAGTTTTCCGGCCCTAGGATTCATGCAACACCTAGGAGCTATCATTCCATACATTTCTCATTCCTAGGGTTCATGCAATGCCCTAGGTTCTAGTTATGGTTCCATACTTTAACAGATTTTATTAATGCTTAAAACCACTCTACCAGGTACAACGGAAGTAATGGGGGCGTGGTCGGGAATCCCGCGCGCCTCCGCGACTCTCAAGACGGCAACCGAACGAGGTCCTATCACAAGGATCAAACACAAGGAGTGTCTCAAAACAGTGTATAGCTACTGTAGGCGGGTAGAGGAATAAATTCTGAATCGAACGCAACTCGAATCGTGGAAGACGGAGCCCAAACGGGCCCTAAACGGGTCGAGAAAGACAATACTGTGCAAAATCAGACGTCTGGAACTCCTTCCAGACGTCTTAAACGGTGGATCAGAGAATTACCTGTTCGGCGTGGTTCCCCGGACGTCCAGAAGTCTGTGGCGACGTCTCTCCTAGATCCCAGACGTCCGATGGTCTCTCCGGACGTCTGGAGGTCACTCCCGCCGTCTGGTACAACTTCCAGACGTCGGATTCGCAAAGGATGACGAATCCGAACACCTGCGCACAGCCAACCCTCCTCCTTCAGTACGGTCAGTCGACAAAAGAAGAAGGAGAAAGCGGAACTCACCTTTCAGACGTCTGTATGATCACACAGACGTCGACCTTGCCGTCTGGATATCAGTCCAGACGTCTGATTCTGGAGATTTTTCCAGAATCAGAACCTCGCTCGGCCTCCGCTCGCGACGCCGCCCGCGTCGCACCTCGCGCGTCCGCTGCTCCGCCCGCAGCAGGTCCCTCTTCGCGACGCTCTGCGCCCCCTGCGCCCTCCGCCGGCCGGCCAAGCCGCTCCCGGCGAGCTCGCCCTCACGGCAGAGTCCCGCACTCGCACGCCGCAGCTCCTCCGCGCCTTTGCTGCGCCGCTGCCGCTGCGCCCTCGCGTCCGCTCGCTCCGCCCGCAGCAGGAGAGGAGGAAGATGGTGGAGACGGGAGGGGAGGCGCGCCCCCTCCCCCTTTTAACGCCGCGCGGAGAGGAGGAGAGAGACGGCCGCAGTCGCCTGCAGCCGCAGAGAAGATGCGGATCGCAGGTCTGCGCGCACAGGCGCGCAGACGAATATCCCGTGCGAGTATAACTGTTCGTCAGACGTCTGTAAACTATCCCGGACGTCTGGTCAGACGTCTGGATGTGATCCCAGACGTCTTGACAGACGTCTGGGCCACCTCCCAGACGTCTTAAAAGACGTCTGGGGTACGCGCTCGTTACATCTACTCAATTTTATTAAGGCCTGGGATTGTGGTGCTTATGGAATGTGATGGGCCCTTACAATGGGTTGTGCCCTTAATGATTGATTGAAATTTGTGTAAGTGCGTGCACAACCAGGGTTTTCAAGCAAGATTATTTATTATGCATGAATTTTAATGTTCAAATCTTGCTTAAGTAGCTTTTAGGGTTTCAAATTAGGTGAATTGCAATGAAGTTTCTAAGCAAACCAAGTTGTAAAACATGGGTGAAGATAGTTTTCCTTTAAAATCAGAAAAAAAAGTGGAGTGCCTGGAATATACCTAGATTGAAAACCCTAAGGAGGAGCTACTTGATGAGTTGGTTTTAAATAAAATGGTGCGGCCCAAACAACTCAAACAATTGGCCACAATTGCACTACTAAGTTAGGCACTCAAAGATGGTTAACCTAGAATGATTTCTACTTTGTTATGTGTTGCTTTATGTGTACCGGTTCCATAGATCAGAACCCGGTTGAGTAGAAAACAAATCAAGTTGATCAAGTGCCTTGAATGTGGGTGTGTGTTGTGTGTTTGTTGGAAATTACCCCACAAGATTATCTTTTTGTTATTTTTTTTTTATGAACGAGGGTGGAATGAATGTGAGTGGAAATCCAAACAACCAAACTATTCCTAGGATTTATGCAAACACCTAGGTTAATTGAAATTTGGATTTAATGTGGCGAATGAAATCTATGGAGGGGGAAAGAATGGGGGAACACTTACAGTTGTCTTCAACTGCACTTTACTCCAGTCTACCGCTTGTTGATTCTTTGATGGAGGTCTCTGCAAAACAATAGACACAAGAGAAAGCTAGTTAGAAAACAAATAAAGTGCAAGAAATGCGAAGAAAAGATCGGAAATCGTTGCCTCCCCGGCAAC
The DNA here is from genome assembly GCA_037157565.1 of Thalassia testudinum. NCBI lineage: Eukaryota > Viridiplantae > Streptophyta > Magnoliopsida > Alismatales > Hydrocharitaceae > Thalassia > Thalassia testudinum. Next base: position 33,659,496 of record JAZHRO010000031.1, on the reverse strand, counting down.
GGCGCCAAAATGTTGAACGCTACGAACCTACGCTAACGTGTTTGATTTTGGAAAACCTGTCGTTGTAGTTCGAAAGCGAAGAATTCGTGTTCAACAAATAAAATTTATACCGAAATTAAAATTCCAGGTCGAACACAGGGGGGCGAACGTTTGATTTAAAAACTACGCGTTTCTTTTTATTTGTTACAGAATAATTCAATTTAGAACCTTCTAATTATTTACAATAAATAGAAGAGAGAGAGAGAGTAAGAGAGAAAGAGAATATTACACAGAGAAATCAAAATGAGATGTAGAATAAACAAGAAATTTTTGTATTGAAGAGATTGTTCATTACAACTAGAAATCATAAAACAATTACTCTAGAAAGCGATAATTTTACTCTAGAAAGCATTAAAAGAATGGAGAGAGAAATGTCCTCCTCGACGATTGCTTGGAGGACGAGTAGATTGATCTAGAAAGTAGTAAATCTATACTAGAAAGCAGTAAAAAGAATAGGGAGAGAGAAATCCTCCACGACGGTTGCTTAGAGGACGAGCCGGACGGGACGACGCCTGGACGAAGGAGAACGAAGCGGGATGAAGGAGGACGAAGCAGAAGAACGGGAACGAAGCAGCACGCCGTCGTCGTCGCGGGATCCACTTCCGAAGGGGAACGAAAATTGGACTTTATCTCGCGAGAAGCATCCCGGGTGTGGGACAAGCTTCTCTTGAGCTTTGGAGGGGTAGAGAGGAGAAAGAAGGGATGAAAATTTCGTATGGAGGGGGTCTCCTTTTATAGTTGCAAGGAGTGGGGGCAAAATGGACATTACAACTTCAAAACAATAAATGAGGGGTCTTTAGTGACGGATAAAACCGTCGCTAAAGCCCCCAACGTGGGCGTAGCCTCCGCGCCCACGTGCGCTCGCTCGGCTGCCCGCGCGCATAACGCCTACGCACCTCCGCGAAGTCTCAGCCGTCCGATCGTGAGATCGGACAGCTTAAATCGCGTCCGCGCCTGCTGCGTAGCGCGCCCGCCAGCGTGCGATCGCGCGTTACCCCGGCGTCCAATCGCGCGTCGTCCTGATTGAGCGCGCACAGCCGTTGGATCTTCATCTGACGCTCGTCCGCGCCCGCTCGCCCGCGCCTTTCACCCCCTCACCGCGGCTCAAACCCGCGACCTCTGCTTCGCCCGCAGCTGCGTCGCCGCTGCGCTACGCGGACGAAATGGTCGCGCGGACGCTTTTAAGCGCGAGCGACCACAGCCGTTGGATCTCCATCTGACGATGGAGAGCGATCGGGCGGGGGCCTTCACAAAACGCAAGCGGCCGTTTGGGCGGCTGAGATGGCACCACGTGGCACCATCTTGGCCGTCCATCTTCTGGAAGTTGTAGATGGTGCCACGGATGTCGGATTGACTTGATTTTTGTGTCGTTGGGCTGCGATCGTCGATCCGAATTCATCCGTGCGGTCGGATTTATCATCTGAAGTGCAGATTTATACCATCCTGGCCCTTGATCTTCTAGGGTTCCCGGGTCACTTATTGGATGCTATGGATGCCTGATTAGGGCGATCTTGGAGTCGTTGAACTCCAATCGTCGCCCTGATCACATCCATACGGTTGGATCTTTGATCTGAGTCCCTGATAAAATATTTACCCTGTCCAAGCACATAAAAGGAGACAATTAACCTCCATTTTATTCAAACTATTCTAAATGCAAGATGATGCATGTAATGCAATATTTATATCATGAAATGCAATCCTATGCTTAAGAACATGCAAAAATAGACCTTTTAAGTAGTGTAATTGTGTTTACATCAGAAGGCTTCTTGGGTTTCTTCTCATCATCCCTTTTGAGTAAGGGACAATCTTTCCTTATGTGACCTCTCTTTTTGCAATTATAGCAAATTAGAGGTTCTTCCTCTCTTTTCCCTCCCTTGATCTCTCCTCTATTTCTGAGAAACTTTTTAAACTTTTTAGCTAATAAAACAAATTCTTCGTCATCGGTACATACCTCATCATCCGAAGTAGCTTTGAAGGCTAAGGTCTTCTTCTTTGGCTCCGATGAGATTGATTTCTTCTTTTGCTCCATTTTTGATTCGTAAGCCATGAGATTCCCAAGTAGATTTTCCATGTCTAGATCCTCTACTTGGTTGGCTTCTTCTACTGCCGTTACCTTTTGCTCCCAGGTCCAAGGGAGCGAAGGAGCTTCCCTTGAAGCTCCCCCTTTATAAATGTCTTTCCTAAAGAATTGAGGCTATTTACGATTAACGTGAATTGGGTGTACATGTCCCCAAGTCTTTCATTCTCCTTCATAGAGAAAGCTTCGAATTCCTGCGATAACAAGTTTATCTTTGAGGATTTAACTTTAGACATACCTTCGTGAGTTACCTCCAAGGTTCTCCAGATCTTGTGGGCGGTTTTGCATTGGCTGATGTGGTTGAATTCCTCTGAGCTGAGTGTGCAGTAGAGTGAGTTCATTGCCTTGGCATTCAGTCTAAGGTGATGAATTTGCTCCACTGTGTATCCTGTTTCTGGTTTCTCAGGAATGATATATGCGGATTCACATTTCTCCCAAATGGAGAAATCGTTGGCTTGAAGCCACATCTTCATTCTCAGCTTCCAGTAAGTGTAGTTTGTTCCTTCAAAGAGTGGTGGTCGAGTGATGGATTGCCCCTCCAATCTTCCTGTGGAAATGACCTTCCCCTCCATGTGATCTTTCCGCGGATGTTACTCTTGTAGGCCGAAAACCTGCTCTGATACCAAATGAAATTGCACTAGAGGGGGGTGAATATTGAAATTATAGAATATTGTAATACAAAAAAATTCAATCACAAAAGGTGACACCGGATTTTAGGTGGAAACCCAAAATGGGTGAAAACCACCACCTAAGCCAATCTCTTGACTTAGGATTTTCGATCACAAGGTGATCAATCCACTAACCACACTACTTGAATGATGGTAGTGTACCTCAATTACAAATCCCACCTTCTATCCCTAAACGGAGGTTTCTCCCTTCAAAATGAAGAGACAGGGACCCGACAGGTCGGATACCCAAAGTACAAAAAATAAGAAGTAAAATAACACCTATAGAGCACCCCAATACTTTAATTACTTTCTTATCTACTAAGCATGAGAAGAACTCCCTGAGGATTTGCAGAATGGAGTGAGCCGGGAGTATGGATTTGCCCTTTGATCAGAGTGTTGGCACAGCACAAGGGCAAGATGGAGCTTAGAGTTGTGAGCAAGTGATTTTTCTAATAGAATTGTATCTCAAGAGATGTGTTTTTCCTAAGAGGAGTTATAGTCTATTTATAGGCAAGTTTGGAACCTTCAATAACACTTGGGAGAGCTCTTTTAGCCGTTGGAGACAAATCCCAAGAGATTAGGACGAAATCCATCACAAATCAGGGTAATGATGAGTCTGACAACAATATCAGACGTCTGATTATACTTTTGGTCGTCTAATACTGTAGGCCATCCTAAATTGACTCCATTGGATCAAAAGAAGGACGTCTGATATTTTCACATAAGACGTCTGATTAGGTTATTGGACGTCTAATAAAGGGTGGATTCGTTCCTGTTTTCATTAGATCAAAACAGGGTTCTAGGTTTAAAGGATCAGACGTCATTATGGATGTCTGAGGAAATCACCAGACGTTTGAAAACCACAAAAACACTTCCCTACTTCTTCTGCCAAAAGATTTTATGGTCGTAATGAGATACGCACAGAAAATCATGGGCAACGGTCCAAAGGTAGACGTCTGGAAGTGTGTCTAGACATCTAGAAATTCATTTTTGCCTACGCTTAGTCTAATGGTTAGTCTGAGGACATCTAGGTAAAGAATCAGACGTTTGATAGTGAAGTGCTTTTACTGATGTTTATGAGGAGACAAACTAAAGGCAGAATTCTTGGAAATTAGACATCTGAGACACTTGTCAGACGTCTTAAAGTGGGAAATCAGACGTCTGACCATTGTTCTAGAGGTCTGATAAAAGTATAAGTGTTGGGTTTTTGTTTCTAATTTATCCTAAGTGTAGAGAGACTAAGTTAGCTATTTATAGGTTATGTTTGGGGGCTCTTTACAACATTTCTAGACTCAAATAAAATGAAAATTACAACCTTTGAAAGTTTACATTAAAAAGCCTAAGACCTAATACTTATGCTACTTGTCTTCATGCTTTTAATCTCTCATTTTGAAAAACTTTATGAAATCCTATAAATATGTTATTACAGAGAGAAACAATATGCTACGCTTTATTTTTTATTTCATTTTCTTCATTTTGTAAAATCATCAAAATATTATATATGAGTGGTTGAACTAACATGAGCAACTCAGAAATCACGTGGATGCTTCTTGCGAAGTCAATTTCCTCAATAAAGACGCAGATAGTGCACACGATTTGTTTGAGGAAATGAGTGAGAATTCAATTAATCATGCCTCCATGGATACTTTTAACCGGTCCTAGCAGCCCAGATCAAATGTTAATGAAGTCCATGACTCCCATTCATTTGATATGGAATTGATTTGTAACAAACTTGATAAGGTGGACTTGGTTGCTAAGAGAATGGAAGAGTGGATGGCTAGAAATTCAATGAACAACTCTCGGTCCACTCAATCCCAGAATTTGGGATTCCATTCGTCGCGAGCTCCTTTTGGACGGGAGTTCGTGAATCAACTCGATGCGGCTCAACCTGCGAGTCAGCATTATTTGGAACCTTACGGGTTCCAAACTGGGGCCTTTGATCCCAGTTTTTCTGATTCTTCCCTTTCTTTCTCTCCATCCTCACCCTATGAGGATGTCTGTGCTGTACAGGAGAATGTTAGATCCAACCCCTACTCTAATGCTTATAATCCGGGTTGGAGAAACCACCCTAACTTCTCCTAGAAAAATCAGAGGCAACAGACCCAATTCCGACCCAGCAACTATGTTCCGCAACGACCAATGGGTCAGGGTCATGTGTATACTCAGTTGCCCTCAAATTAGGTCAATCAACCAGCTTGGAATGATCGTCAACCCGTAGGGCAGGCTGATTTGAACTGACAAATGGTAGAGATGCAAGGATCCATGCTCCAGCTCATGCAACAAATGAAAACCTCGCTGGACAACTTGCAAATCGGGCTCATAGCTAACTGTCGTCAACCCGGATCTCTACCATCCCAACCCATACCCAATTTGCGAAATATCCTGAATCTGGGCAACCAAGCCCATGGGTATGGAAATCAGAGGGACCTACACGCACATGCTAAGGTGGTTGAGCATGGTCCTTCCTCTTCTTCTGCACATCAATAATTCTTGGCTAATCAAGTCCCTTGAATCTTTCCTAACCCTCCCCAAGACCCAAACTCATATGCATCCGCAAATTCTGTTACCTTGAGAAGTGGTAAACAAACTCAGGATCCACAACCACACTGTTCTGATTTACCGAATCCTGAAGAACTTGAGGAGAGAATGGAAAATTCTGGAGAAGAAATCAAGGCTCAGGAACCTGATTCCAAAGATCTGACTCATGTTCCTTTTCCTGAAGCCTTGATCAGATCAAAGAAGAAGAAGTCTGTTGATAGCAATGAGGAGCTTCTGAATATTTTCAAGAATGTTGAGATCAATATCCCGCTCCTCGACGCTATCAAGCGTATACCGGCTTACGGGAGATTTTTAAAGGATTTATGTACACAAAAGGGTAAGTCGAGAGAACCTGTTCCGAGGAAGGTGGTACTCTCCGAGCAGGCTAGTTCTGTTATCCTGCACCACCTCCCTCAGAAAAAGAGAGATCCAGGTGCTCCGTTGATTTCTTGTGTCATCGGAGACTACACTTTTGATAGAGCACTTCTGGATCTGGGTGCATCCATTAACTTAATTCCAACTTCTTTTTATGAGAAGTTTGGATTAGGTGAACTTCGACCGACTTCAGTAACACTGCAATTAGCGGATCATTTGATCACAAATCCATAAGGCGTTATTGAAGATGTTATTGTTAAGGTTAAGGATTTCTATTTTCCTGTAGATTTCCTTGTCCTTGACATGGATGTACCCAAAAATCTGAGGAACACACCCATCATTCTGGGGCGTCCATTCCTAGCTACTGCTAAGGCCAACATTAACTGTGAACACGGTAGCATGGAAATCGCTTTTGGGGATCAACGAATGAAATTGGATATTTTTAAGGCGATTAATAAATTTGAGGATTGTGGATTTATTGAGGAACTTGAGGAGAATAATGTGAACATTGAAACTTGTTTGATGGTTTCTGTAATTGAAAGTTCCTCCTTTGATGATGAATTGGACCTGCAACCCTCTATGGCAGACCTGCCATCTTCTGAAGAGGTTATTGATTTTGTTCAACCTCTTCCTCTTGATGAGTTATCAGCATCTTCCTTACCTTCAATCATCAACCCGCCCCAACTTGAACTGAAACCATTGCCTGAGAATTTGAAATATCAATTTTTAGGACCACAGAAGATGCTCCCTGTGATTATCAGTGCTAAATTAACAAAGGAGCAGGAGATTAAATTGATTAAGGTCCTGAAGGAACACAAGGAGGTAATTGGTTGGACCATTCATGACCTTCAGGGGATTGAGCCATCTTACTGCAATCATAGAATATTCTTGGAAGATGGATCCCACCCTTCTTGCCAGATGCAGAGGAGATCAAATCCAAATATGCGAGAAGTGATAAAAAAGGAAATCATTAAGTGGCTCGATGTAGGAATTATTTATCCAATCTCTGATAGTCCCTGGTTAAGTCCCGTGCTGATTGTTCCCAAGAAAGTTGGGATTACCGTTGTGACTAACGAGAGAGGAGAATCTATCACAACTCGTTCAGCTTCCTCTTGGAGGGTTTGTATCGATTACAGGAAGCTGAATAGGGTTACAAAAAAGGATAATTTCCCTTTGCCTTTCATTGATCAAATATTGGAAAGATTAGTCGAGCAGAAGTACTTCTGTTTACTTGATGTCTACTCAGGATACAACCAAGTTCCTATACATCCCGAGGATCAGGAAAAAATTACTTTCACTTGTCCCTACGGAACCTTTGCTTTCCGTAGGATGCCTTTCGGTTTATGCAATACACCTGCAACTTTTCAAAGGTGTATGTTAGCCATATTCTCTGACATGGTGGAAGAGTTTATGGAAGTCTTCATGGACGATTTCTCTATTTTTGGAGAATTGTTTGACTCTTGTCTAACTAATCTAGAAATGATTCTTAAATGATGCATCAAAACACGATTGGTCCTTAGTTGGGAAAAGAGTCATTTCATGACACAAGAAGGCATCGTCTTGGGTCATGTAATCTCTGAACGGGGAATTAAAGTGGATAAAGCTAAGGTTGATGCTATCGCTAAACTTCCTCCTCCCACATCTGTTAAACAAATTCAATCATTTCTTAGTCATGTGAGATTCTATGGAAGATTCATCAAGGATTTCTTGAAGGTTGCTCGTCCTCTGAGAAATCTTCTCGCCAAAGAAACATAGTTTGTTTTCGACAAATCATGTCGTAAGGCATTTGATTTCCTGAAAATGGCAGTCACTTGTGCTCCGGTGTTGCAACCACCGATTTGGATAGCCCCTTTTGAGATCATGACCGATGCTTCTGATTACGCGGTTGGGGCTATTTTGGGTTAGAAAGTTGATAGGAAGCCCTCTGTCATCTACTACGCTAGTAAAACTCTGGATGAAGCTCAGAGGAATTACACTATTATTGAAAAGGAATTGCTAACCGTAGTATTTGCTTTGGAAAAATTCAGGGCTTATCTCTTAGGGTCACATGTCATCATTTATATCGACCACTCGGCCTTGAGACATCTCTTGGCCAAAAAGGATGCCAAACCCTGACTTATTCGTTGGATTCTTCTGCTTCAAGAATTTGATCTTAAAATCAAGGATAAATCCGGGGTACAAAAAGTGGAGGCAGATCATTTGTCAAGACTTCTAAGTGATTCTTCTCGTACAGACGTCCCGATTGCTGATACTTTTCCAGGCGAAACCATCCTTACAGTTTCAGGTGTCCAAACCCCGTGGTTTGCTGACATTGTTAATTATTTGGCCGTTGGTCAAATCCTCTAGGACCAAGCAACAACGTGATAGACTCGAATCTGAGGCTAAATACTACTTCTGGGAGGACCCTGAACTGTACCGCATCAGCTCTGACCAGATTATTCGCTGATGTATTCTGAAGAACGAATTCAACAGTATACTTAAGTTCTGCCATGCATCTGCGTGTGGTGGACATTTGTCCGGGAAAAAGACGGCTGTAAAGATTTTGCAATCTAGCTTCTATTGGTCATCTTTATTCAAGGATGCCCAGGATTTCTCAAGGTTATGTTCCCAATGTTAGGCAATCAGGAGCATAACTAAGAGAGATATGATGCCCCTAAACCCAATTCTTCCTGTCGAAATCTTCGATGTTTGGGGCATCGATTTCATGGGACCCTTTATCCCTTCATTCGGACATCAGTACATTCTTGTCGCTGTTGATTACGTATCCAAATGGATTGAGGCGATTCCCACCCGAACCAATGACCACAAGGTGGTCATCAATTTTGTCAAGAAAAACATCTTCAGCAGGTTCGGGATTCCAAGGGCCATTATTAGTGATGGTGGCACTCATTTTACTAATGCCCAGTTCCGTAATTTGCTGGCTAAACATGGGGTTAATCACTGAATTTCCACACCTTACCATCCCCAGACGAATGGACAGGCTGAGATCTCCAACCGGGAGATTAAGAATATTCTGTAGAAAATGGTTAGGCCTGATCGCAAGGACTGGACTCAAAAGCTTGATGATGCTCTTTGGGCCTACCATACGGTGTATAAAATGTCCATCGGCATGTCTCCATTTCATCTGGTGTATGGAAAGGTGTGCCATTTACCCATAGAGATTGAACATAGGGCATTCTAGGCAATCAAGCAATGCAATTTAGATCTGAGTTTAGCTGGGAAGACCAGGAAACTCCAACTATCTGAGTTGGAAGAGCTTAGAAATGATGCATATGAGAATGTCAAGATCTACAAGGCTCGGACCAAAGCTCTACATGATCAATTGATTTCCCGCAAGAGTTTTGAGCTGAACCAGAAGGTCTGGTTATTCGATTCTCGACTTAAGCTCTTTCCCGACAAACTTAGATCAAAATGGAACGGCTGGTTCATTATCGACCATATTTTTCCAAATGGAGCCGTTCAGATCTTTGACCCAAAGACGGGTAATACATTTAAAGTCAACGGTCAACGTCTGAAGCCTGTTATTGATCGTACTCTTCCAGAACCCGTCTCAGACACGGTTGCTCTAGATATATTGTGACTTCTTTGGCTGGACTTCGCCTAGCTGATAGAATTAAACTCAGCAGTTGTACATATGACACAAAGCTGACCTGAGCTTTATATTCAGGTGATATCTTTCATACTCTACCCTTTCTTTCATGTCTCTTTTTCTCAATGTGGACATTGCATCAGCTAGGCATGGGGGGGTGGATTAATTTTTGAATCATTTTGTCAGTTCTGTGAAATTCTAGTAAATTGTATTTCCCTTCTTATATATACATAAAAAAATTGAATTAGGAAGGAATACTTGGACATTAGGACTTTTCAATCTTAGGAAATATTTCATTAGGATCTGAACACAAAGACTCTTCAGGTCTTCGGATTTAATCAGCCTGTGTATCTACTAAAATGTGGATTTATTTTTCGATTCCTTGCTATCTTAATTCTATGGTAATTTGATTAAATAAGTTTGGGTGATAAGTACACGACTTATCAACCCACCCTCTGATTTGAGGAAACTTTAAGTCTAAAGCATCTACACACTTTCTTTTCACTGACTTGTTGATCGCGGTTTTAACGAAAATTGGGTAGCTAATGAACCTTCTAGGGTGATATGGCTGGCAAGTTATCATGGGTAACAGCCTAACGGTAGGTTGTCCAGAGCCCAGTCACTGGACCATTCTCTTCTTTCTGCCTTTAGGTAAATCTTAGTCCAGGGAAGCCACTTACTTAAAAAAAAAAAAGAAAGTCAAAAAGAAAAGAAAAAGAAAAGGAGAAAAGAAAAAAAAAAGAAGAAAATAAAAGAAATAAGCCATACTTCGCTGCATGAGTATGGCTGGCAAGTTGTCGGTGGTAACAGCTCATCAACAGGTTGTCCAGAACCCAGCTCAAGAAATGCACTTAAAATTCCCGAAACACTTAGGAAGAAGCGGAGAAGTAGAATAAACCGGGGAGATATACACTGAATTCACCCTTGTGTTGACCCCATAAAAATAAAAGTAGGGAGAAAGCTACCGGTCGTAAAGATACACCTTTAGGCAGAACTCTCTTTTTAAGGTCACCTAGAGGTGTAGAAACCCGAAGTCCGTTCTAATTGCTGATCAATGAGTCTATCACATTCACAATAAGATGCTTAGAACTTAGGGTTCTCATCAAATCTTGGGTGAGTTGAATGGCCGTAGAAAGCTACTCTTTAACTCTAAACTCAAAAATCCAAAAAAAAAAAATGAAGAAAAAGAGAAAAAGAAAATTTTCTTTGAATAAGGTGAGGGCTTGAGGTCGTCTGCATTTTGGCAGATACCCGGGTGCTGTTGTGTCTATGAAAGTTCAGATCCTAAGTAAAAATTTTCTTAATGTTGAAAATAACTTATGCTCAAATAATCCAACCTAATTTTTTTTATAAATAGCATGTAGTTTTTGCTAGGGACTAGCAAAAGATAGGCATGGGGGTGTGATGTGCGTACATCTGATTAACCTAAAATGTCTACTAATGCATGTTCTTAGTGTCACATTAGCATCATACATTATAAATATTACATCACATGCATCATCTTGCATTTAGGTTAGTCTTTATAAAATTAGGTTAATTTTCTCTTTTTGTGGTCAGGTAATAGGATAATATTCAATCAGGGCCTCGGATCAAATATCTAACCATACGGATTTGATAAGGGTGACGATTGGAGTTCAATAACTCCAAGATTGTCCCGATCGGACTTCCGTAGCATTAGATACAATCTGAGGAAGGTCAAAGATCATGGGCCAAGATGGTGTAAATCCGCACTTCAGATGATAGATCTGACCACACGGATGGGTTCGAATCGACGATCGTAGCCTAACAACGCGAAAATCGGTCCAATCCGACATCCGTCACACTATCTGCAACTCATAGAAGATGGATGGCCAAGATGATGCCATGTGGCACCATCTCAGGAATCCAACCTGGCCCAAGACATGCGCATCACCACTTCATGTGTTGATCAAAGCGGCTCAGCCGTTGGATCATTGATCCAACGACTGAGATTAGATCTCGGACCGGTGCCTTCACCATCTGAAGCTAAAGAGAATACATTCTTGACCGTTGGATCTCGATCCGACGGTCTAAATCACGCGACGCACAAACGCTCTCCTCGCCAATCCATGCGTGCAGTGGATAAAGCGTTCACTTGCCTTAGGACGCAGGATCGAATCCTGCACCGCCTCTTTTAAGCGTGGATCCAATTTCAGTCAAAACCGTCTGATCTCGCATGAACAGGTCTGATCTTTCCATGTCAGGCGCTCAAACGCTGAAGGAAAGTGCCGCACGCGCTTTTGAACGTGCGATCATTTGCGCTGTAGGAATGGGTATGATGCTGTTTGAGCCGTCCGATCTTTTGATCGGATGGTGTAACGACCCGATTCCCGAGTCCCTACGAGACACGAGAACCAGACCGACTCGATTAATCCCAAGACCTAGTCGTCCAACGAGGAAGTAACCAAAAGAGCAGTAAAATAAACCACATTCAACATGAAATATAACTAGCAGTAACAAAATACAGCAGTAAGAAAAAGAACTACTATAGCATGTACCACCACAACAGTAGAACAACATTTATAACATAACAAGAATTGCGAGCAAAGAAAAGTACAGAGAGTAACAAAAACTACTCACTACAGTGGAACAAAAAGGGCACAAAAGAACAGTGGTAACTTTACTGGACCCTACTCGGCCTAGCGTCCTCTGCAGCCGCTGACCCTGGCTGCTCAACACCTGGTCCTGAAAAGTAACGAGTGTAACACGTCAGCGAAACGCTGAGTAGAGTGGCAGCTAAACTCTAGAAGCAGTAAAGTGTACAGTAGCTGTTTTATTTTCTTTCTTCCTTTATTTACGTCTTTCTATTGTTTCATAATTTATCTATTTCTCAGATCCTTCACTTGATCTCGAATGTTCCTCGTGGGAACGATCTTGATTGCAGTCTTTTCCGAACAGTAGAAGTAACACGTGGTGCTCTCCTGGCCGGGAGAGTCCCCCGTGGTGATCCTACTCTCAGTCAACCACCCCAAGGTCACTGACAGACATAACGGTGACTACGGCACGCGCGGTAAACGCATGGGTAGCTAACCTGCACTGGCACGTGGTCAGTTGTTTCCGTTAACGAGTGCGCCCAAAGCATAGCACAGAACCAGTATAGGGCAGAGCCCTCTCAGTAACAGGGGTCCAACCCCTCCATAGTAACCAAACAGGGGCCTTGCCCCTCCACAGTCTGCGCACCCTCGCCTGTCTACCCTGGTTTGCCCAGTGGGCCTAACAAGTCGGTGCAGATGAGCTAGCAGAACCCCGGGGCCCGTGGGGTAGCTAGTACTCGGTCTACACTAGTAGCTCTCCTCGGTACTGTGTACACGAGGGCCAACAAGTCAGTACAAAGTTGCCAAACCTAACCCCGGGTCCCTGGGGTAGCTGGCTTCTCTCTACACTAAGCAGGTAACAGGTGCTTCCCCTGGTACTACGTACCCAAGAGACAACGCACCTCCACATCTTTCTTTCTCAGTTCCATTTCATTCTCTTTCCAGGAGTTCTACTCGTAATTCCCCGTAGGGTTCCAGCTCCTTTAATTCAGCACAATTCGGTTTCACCTTCCAGTTTCACGTTCATACAACCCATGTTCTCAATCATGTTTATTTATTCATAAGAGGCAGCTGTTAAATCAATTCACAGGCAGCTATTTGTTCCTTTCCACTTTTTCAAGACTGCAGTATTCATATATTCCACTAGTTTTCCCATCCTAGGATTCATGCCATACCCTAGGATCTATCATACAATCTAGTTTTCCAGCCCTAGGATTCATACAACACCCTAGGATCTATCATTCAATCTAGTTTCTCATTCCTAGGCTTCATGTAATGTCCTAGGTTCTATTTATGGTTCCATAATTTAACAGATTATGCTAATAAACTTAAAAGCCACTCTACCAGTTACAACGGGAGTACTGGGGGCATGGTTGGGAATCCCGCGTGCCTCCGCAATCCCCGAGACTGCAATGGAACGGGGTCCTATCACAAGGATAAAAAATAAGGAGTTTCTCAAAATAATATATAATTACTGTAGACGGGTAGAGGATTTAATTTCGAAAAGAAAGCAACTCGAAACGCGGAAAACGGACTCCGAACGGGCCCTAAACGGGTCGAAAACGACGAAACAGTGCAAAATCAGACGTCTGGAACCTCTTCCAGACGTCTTAAAATGAGGGTCAGATGGTACCTTTGCTCTGTATAGTCTCTCAGACGTCCATAAGCCTGCGGGGGCGTTTGGCCTAGTTGCCAGACATCCGATGGTCACCCCGGACGTTCGGAAGTCTTTCCCGTCGTCTGACACTGTAGTCTGACGTCTGATTCGCGTTGGATGGCCAATCTCAGAACCTACGCATACCCATTCCTCGCTCTCAGTACGAACGATCGAAGAGAAGGAGGAAGTACGAAAATAACTTACCTTTCAGATGTCTGGACAGTCCTCCAGACGTCTTCCCCGTCGTCTGGTTGGAAACCCAGACGTCTTATTCTGGAAAAACTTCCAGAATCAGAGCACGACTCGCCCTCCGCCCACAACGCACGGCCGCGCCGCGTCTTGTCTGCCTGCTGCTCAAGCTGCAGTAGACCTCCCGCATCACTCCGCGCCCGCTGCGCCCCTGCCGGCCGGCTCTAGCAGCCCCGGCAAGCTCGAACCCTCACGGCCGAGCGCCTCCTCCCTCACGCAACACTTCCTCCCACACTCGCTGCGGCTGCCGCCGCCGCCGCTCGTTCACTCTCGCACTGGCTGGAAGAAGAAGGGGGCAGAGGAGATGAGAGTGAGGGGGAGGGTGAGGCCCTTTTAAAGCCGCGCGGGGAGAGGGAGAGAGAGAGAGCGCAGACTGCGATCGCAGGAGGAGAGAGGGAAAAAGAAGGAAGGTGCGGCGGTGCAGGTTTGCGCGCACAGGCGCGTAGACGAAATCCCGCGTGCTGCAGAAATCAAATCCCAGACGTCTGGAAGGGGTTCCAGACGTCTGGTCAGACGTCTGGAAGGGGTTCCAGACGTCTGATCAGACGTCTGGGCCACTTTCTAGACGTCTAAAGCCACATTCGTAACAGATGGCTTAAATCGAGAGAACATGCATGAGCTGATTGCACAGAGAAGAAGAAGAGGCGCACGCGAGTGGGGTGCACGTCGCCCACGTCCAGGTCTTTAGTGACGGATAAATCCGTCACTAAAGGCCCTAAAGTAATATTTTAAAGTGTAAAGACCTATTTGCCCCCTTTAATTTACACCTATATATAACCCTACGACCCCAACACCTTCTTCATCCCTTCCTTCTCTTCTCTCCCTCTCCAAAGCTCAAGAGAAGCTTGTCCCACACCTAGGATGCTCCTCAAGAGATAAAGTCAATTTTTCGCCCTCATTTCGGAAGTGGATCCCGCGACGACGACAACGTGTTACCTCGTTCCTGTTCTTCCTACCTCGACCTCCTTCTTCCCGCTTTGTTCTTCGTTTTCCAGGCATCGTTCCATCCGACTCGTCCTCCAAGTGATTGTTGAGGAGGATAACTTCTCTCTCCCATTCCTTTTTTCTGCTTTCTAGAGTAGAATTTTCATGCTTTTTAGTTGTAATAGTTTTTCTGCTTTCTAGTGTAATTTCTCACTTACTTAGTTGTATAAACATTTTGAAGTATCAAGTGGATGTTTTCTCTCTCTCTCTCTCTTTCTCTCTCTTTCTTTGATTGTTTATAGTGCTTCATTTCATTGTAATTACTCCGTTCTTTATCAAAAATACGAAAAAAAAATATAATTGCGAATTTGGATCGACGTAGCTTCCCTAAGTTCGACCCGGGATTTCTATTCTGATATAAATTTTATTTGTTGAATATGAGTTCTTCGCTATTCAAATAAAACGACAGATTTTCAAAATCGAATTCGATAGCGTATTAATTTGACATTTCAACACTTAACTAGATTTAAAGCACAGAGGTGATTTTTTGTATCTAAACCAAAACACATTTGTGATTTTTGGATCAAAATACATCAGTGCAATTTGGTTTTGAACCAAAATATTTCGGTGCAAAACGATGCGATTTGGTTTTGAGTTAAATTATTTTACCCTAGTATAATTTGATTTTACATTGATGTATTTTAATTCAGAAGTGATGGATATTTTTTGAATAGTGATTAATCTTATCATGTGACCATATTTGCAGTGTTGTTTACATTATTCTTTTAAAGATATTTTACTTATGGGCTCCTCTCGGATAAAGGGAGTACTAAATCCCCTCCACTACTCTACATTTTGTATCTCCACCTTTGCATTACATTTGTCTTTGTAAATTAAGCACATCCTCTTGTCCTGTCAAAACAATAAGTGGATATGAAGCCACCTTCCATCATTCCCGGCCCTTTCCATCCAAAGCTGCTTCTGCCATTGTATGCAAATCATGTAGGACATGCAAGTGTTTGTAGTGTCCAAGTAATGTGTGCATTATACATGTTGGTTGATTTGCTTAGTCACATCGCACGATAGATCCTCAGGTCCTACTCGGCCTTAGGCCCCCTTTCAGCATGTGCTAGATTTGTCGTTGGCATTCCCACACAACTTCCATATTTGATTTCTTAATTCACCTCTTTGTCTGTTGTAATTATACGTAGATATCCAACTTAATCTCAAGTCTAATCAAGGTCACGATGCTTCTTTGCTTGCTCCATAGAGATATCTCCATCATGGAAATGTAGAATATATGCCACTGAGAGAATTTATGCTTAATTACATGGGAAAAGCCTAGCTGATAAGATAGGAAGCGCAAAAGATTAAAAAGAATGTCTGAGTTATAGGGTCTTTTACACAAAAACCCACTACCCTTTCCGGGACTACAAAAAAAAGAGAGGATTTTTACATATATATATATATATCTCTGTAAATTTTCGATAAGATGCATATACTTCCATATTCTTAATATTGACATATATATTCCTATAAATTTACTCTGTTAATAACGTATGCTCCTGCTCCGTTAAACCAACCTGAAAACATAAAAAAAAAGAAAGATTTATATTTTCATCTCTAAATATATCTCTCCCTTATTTTTCTTCTTAAACTCTCACACCTCCTCCTTCTCTTGGTAGACCCTAATGGCATCCTCAGGCAACCCATTCCTCTCGTAACCCAAGACCATCGTGCTCCACAACAAGAGGTCCTTAGAAGGTATATGGTGGAAGACCTCCTCCGCCTCCTCCTCATCACCAAAAGACAAGTACATCTTGATCAGAGAGGCCTGCACCGACACCTCACCACCAAGTGCAGCAGTCTTGACCACGTACCCATGCAGCTCCTTCCCTAAGCTCTCATCACCCACCAATCGACAAGCTTTGATAACACTAGTCATGGTCCTCGAATTAGGAATCAGAGAGAGGCACCTCACTATCCGAAATAACTCGAGCACCACCATGTACTTGTACTTTAGGTATCCCGAAACTATCACTCTCCATGTCTTTTGGTCTCTACTAAGCATTTCGACGAACACCTTCCAGGCATTCGACGTGTCCCCACACTTCAGGTACATGGAGGACAACGCGGTCAGCACATCGACGTTGGACCCATACCCAAACCTGACGACATGGGAGTGCACCGCCCTGGTCCTCCCCACGTCCCCGATGTTGCCGCAAGCCTTCAGGAGGGACGGGAACATGTATATGTTCGGCCTCTCCCCCGTCTGCAACATCTCGTCGTAAAGCTCTAAGGCCTTGTCAAGGAAACCCAACTTCACGTACCCACCAAGAATCGTGTTCCAGGAGAAGTTATCCCTCTGGGGCATTTCGTTGAACACCTTCTGTGCATTACGCTTGTCTCCAAACTTCGCCAAAATGTCGAGCAACACGTTCCTGAGTCGAATGCTCAAGCTCCGCTCATGAGCATCCAGGTGGGCATGGACACGGTACGCCTCCTTCGTCGCACGCTTGCTCTCGCATAGTCTAAGGAGGGACCTGTAGGCTTCCTCGTCGGGCTCTTGGTGTGCAGTGGAGTCAAAGAGGAGGAGGAGAGCCTCATCTAGGAGGAGGGGGAGGAGGAGGTGTGAGGATTTAGGGGAAAAAAATAAGGGAGAGATATATTTTGAGATGAAAATATAATTTTTTTTTTATATATATATTTTTTGACGTTTCGTTATGTTTAATGGAGCAAGGGCATACGGCTTTAATAAAGTAAGCTTATAAGATTATATACGTAAATATTAAGAACATGAGAGTATATACGTCTTATTAAAAATTTACAAAGGTATATATGTAAAAAAATAAAAACTAAAAAATGAAAGGACATGTTGTCCTCTTATGTGGAGTGAAGGATTGAGATAGACTTTGCTGAAATTTTTGCATCTTTAATGAAGTAAAAAATATTATTAAAAAAAAGTAAAATTAGTGTTAATATGTAATTATATTTATTTAGATATTAGTGTTAACATTAGTTTGTGTTTATTTATATTGATGTTAAGATATGGTATTAACCCTTATGATGTTGACTTTATAGTGATAGGAATATAAAATACGAGAGATATCAGAGATGCGAGTGATGTATAATTTTAACTTAAATTTAGCTAACATCAATTGAAGCTGATGTTAGAAAAATTCATGTTAAAGTGACTAAACTTGAATCATAAAATGTTAAATAATTTAAGTAAATGAAGATTAATCTCTTTTTAAGATATTAACAATTCAAATAAATTAAACCTAAAAATTATGTGTTCTTAACTAAGCCATGCAAATACTTAAACTAACAAGAAAAATGTTAAAGGCACACCCCTCTCCCAAATTTCCCCTCTGACAAGAATCGACGAAGGGGACCAAAGAGTGGGCTTTGCGTGAACGATGGGATTTGAGCTTTGATTTGAGGCATGGGGAAAGCTATTAAAACTCCTATCAATGATGCGACTGGGTACAAGCACGCATGATAATGCATAACAATGAATAATATAATGGTAGCCACTCAAACTCTCACAGCTACTAAGAAGGGAATTTTGTTAATTGAAAATATGGAATTCACGGTCTCCTCCTCAACCTCTTTCTCTTTCAATCGGCATGCGGGGAATTGAGGTTTCTTCTCTTTACTTTTAGATTTCAGAGTCGTAGCTTTGATACATGAGAAATGTTTTGCAAAGATCCTGGAGGTGAAAGCAAGGGCCAGGATCGAAGGGCGTGGACAAAAGCGTAGACTATGATGTGAACAAACTAACGCTCTTGATACATAGGACCTTACTTGCTTGGAATAGAGAAATGAAAACGGACGTAAAATTTGAAGTCGAATTCCACGCTCCCTCTTTACACTCAATCGGGGGAACCGCAGTCGGATGGGATCCGCGCCCTTATCTTATCTGTGTATAGAGATTGGATGGCGGAAAAAGGAGACTTCGAAGGTGACATGGAAAAATGCTTGTCCTAGCTGTTGCTCCCTGGAATACAAGTATAATAACAGTAAGAATCATTATTTTCCTACAAGATCCCTCTTCATTTAAGTTCTCTATTCTTTTCATGTGTTGACTTGTATTAGTCTGTGTTGTAAATGTTAAGATCTTATGGGTTTAATTGAAATTAATTTATCTTTAATTTAAGTTATAGGTATGTGTTTTAAGTATCGATACCCATAGGTATAGTTTAGAATTCATATTTAGATGAACACTCGTCCAGTATTCATAGTGTATTGGTACTTGTACTAAGTACCGGTACACATAGAGTGCTGGTATTACTCTAGGAATAGGCTAGTCTCAACGAGTACCGGTACTCATCAAGAGTATCGATACTTGTTGAGTACTAAATGCTTTGCCTGTAACTCACTAATATCGGCATTCATGACGAGTACCAGTACTTGTAAGTTACAGATCCTAGTCATGTTGAGCCCAGAACTGGACCTGAGACTTATGTATCCGATACTTGTTGTGAGTATCGGTATATACAAGTCCCAGATTTTGGGTTTGAATGACTTAGAACCTAAATTGCACCTAGCTGGTACCGGTACTCATGAAGAGTGCCGGTGCTAACAAGCTACTTGGAGTTCTATAACCTTGATTGTACTTTGCATGTACCAGTATTTATCAAAAGTATTGGTACTTGCAACGGTTACGAGACGTGTATTGAGTCATTCAGAGAATATGAATCAATGTCCTTTTGATCTTTAAACCTGTGATTCTAATGGTTGATACATATGTCCATTTGAATCACATATAAACATGAAAACAACAAGACATGCAAAAACTAGAACGTATCTAATATATGAAAATTAACATGTGCATGTTCTTGCAAAACATATGATGTTTGCATATATAAAAGAATCTATCAACATTGAGAAGATATACCTCCACTCATCATGATTGTATACAACCTAGGTTACCATATGGATCTTCCAAGGGATTGATTCCACTTTTACCTTTACTAGATTGAGAGTAGCTTTTGAGGAGAGCAGAACACCACACATCGTTCAGTCTCTCTTTCTCTCTATTCCTTTAGGTCAAGATGAGTGTTAAACCTTAGAGAATATTATTTGTTCCCTTAGGAACCATAACCCCCGTAGTAACTAGCAATTATCCCACTAATTGTAAAATAGGTAATTAACATATCCTCTCATCAAGAAAATTCTAATTACAATTAAATCTCTACACATATAAATTTAATTACCACACTTTTCTTTTACATTACATACCATATAAATTTAATATAATTAGTTGATCACTTTACATATGAATACAAATTAATGACAATCTTTAAAATAATTATATTTATATATTCATGTACAAATTTATACATATATTAGATCGTAACCTAACTGTCTTGCTTTTCATCTTTAAGATGTCTCCCATAGGAGGACACTTCCTCGTGGTACTCTCATTATTTTTTTTTTTCTAAGATTAAACTTTCATTTATTAAAGAAAAAAAATGATACAAAATCTGAAAATAAAGAAGAAGAAAATCCTGTACCTTTCAAAGCCGAGAAAATAACTTCCCTCGAGAATGAAAATTCTAAAATCATCTACACAAAGAAAATAAAAGAAATAAAAAAAAGAAAAAACCCTAACATCATTTTCGCTGAAGGAGAGCGGGCGGGTGGAAAGGCTACCTCATGGTGCTCTCATTGTTAAACTCCAGGTGGGATTTTGTTTGGGTGCATGCTTAGCTCATCAGAGCCATATCCACGGACGTGACATTGGATATGCTTCTTTTGGCCAGAGGCAACATCACACTTCGTCATGGTTCTCCCATTGTCTTTTTTTTTCTCCAAAGAATGGTGCCCTCGTTGTTAAAACTCTGTTTGTAGATCATCTCTTGCGATATTTGAAAGGTTCTTTGGTGGGATTTTGTTTGGGTGCATATGCTTAGCTCACCATTGCCAAATCCACGGACATGACGTTGCATATGCTTCTTTTGGCTAGAGGCAACATCACACTTCGCCATGGTACTCTCACTGTTAAAACCCTATCTGTACGCAGATCATCTCTAGAAATATTTGACCTACACCTAAGGTGGGATTTTGTTTGGGTGCATGCCTTTGCTCATCGTTGCTATCTTAGCTCATCCTTGCCATATCCACGGACATGACATTGTATGCTTCTTTTTGGTCAGAGGCTACATCACACTCGTCTAGGTGATGTTTAACAGGTAGATTGAGTACGTTGACTTGCATTTTGTTCATTACTTAACTCATCTCTCGTTTACATTGAATTAGAAGAAGTTAACTCGAAATAATCATATCTTATCACATTTGTGGAATAATTTTAACTCTCGTAAATGTCTATACACTAAAATTTACTTGTTTTATCATTTTTTTCTTATTCTTCTACTTTTCTTTTTTTTTAGGTAATAAACATTCCAATAAAAGGGTAGAAGTCGACATTAAAGGATACATCCTATAGGGAAAGGGAGAGAAAGAGAAACCTGACACTCTTAAAAGAGGGAGGTTACACTCCGTAAAAACAGAGGAAGGCCAAAATATAGAAAAACCAAGACAAGAAACAAAAGAAAAAGAAGTGTCCCGAGATTGGGAACTAGTTGAACTCTCAGAGGGAGAGCGACCTCATGCTCGTTGAGACGGCAAAGTGTCAAGGAGATAAAATCTCAAAAAATACGCTAATGAGAAAATCGAATAAATCAGCCATTGACATGTGTTAGAAATCTCAGCCGTAATAAGCACAGGGTTACACATGGTCCCTAACAAAACCAAGACTATATTAAAAATCAAGAAAAAGAAGACCAAACATCTCCAAAATCACGAAGGCATCCACCACGACAATAGGCCGCCAACCTCGTTCGCAACCACCCACTGACATCCACGGCATGAACATCAACCTCTGTTCATCGCGTGCACGAAGGCTCGATTGCCATGGCCTTGTCAGACCCACATCGCGTCAGCTCGACCGCTTCTGTTGGCTCAAGCCCGCATCGCGTCAAGATCGACTGCCAGCCGCCCGCACCGCGTCAAGCATATCAACCTTGAAATGCTCGATTACCTCGACTGTGTTAGGCATGCACCTCGTCAGGCACGACCGCCTCGGATGCCTCGACCGTGCAACCACCACGAGCCACTGGAGACACCACGGTCGAGTAGCCACCATGCCATGGATCTCTCAACTGCCTTGGCTACCGTGCAACCACCACGAGCCGTGCAACCACCACGACTGAGCAACCACCAAGCCACGGATCGCTCGATCGCTTCAGTCACTGTTGTTACGACCCGATCCCGGTTCCGTATAGAACACGAGATCGGCTTGCCTCGACTAGATTCCAAGACCCAGTCGTCCAACGAGAAATAACCGAAAGTAGAAAATATTCCATAACTACACATGCAATGTAACTAAGCAGAAAATAAATAAGAGACAGTAAAAGAAATATAATGAAATGTCTCACAATATTATATGCCATCACATCTACAATAGCGAAAAGTAAGGCGGAAATGTAACTGAAATAGTCATACATATATCAAGCACTCACTGCTATAACAAAAGAACGTGATGGAACAGAAAAGTGACAACAGCTTTGGCTGGGCTTGACTGGGCCCAGCTCCCTCTGCAGCCGGTGGTGCTGGCTACTCAACTCCCTGAGCTGAACAAGTTTACAAAATCCGTGGTCAGCGAATGCTAAGTAGAGTGGTGCTTAAGCCATTTATATATAATTAACATAAAACAAGCAACTAGCTTATTAATCATTTCTATTTATCTCAACTAGGTGTTTCCGGTTTGTTTATTCTACTAAAGATCCATACATTTCTTGATGTTCATGTTCCTCAAGGAAACGATCTTGATTGCAGCTTTTCCCATAATGTAGGATGTACACAGTGTGCTCTCCTGGCTGGGAGAGTCCCTAGTGGTAGTCTTACACTCGGTCTATCACCCCAAGGTCACAGTCACGACGTAGCAATGACTACGGCATGCGTGATAAGCGCACGGGTAGCTACCCAGCACTAGCACGCGGTCAGTCGTTTCCACTAGCGGGTACGCCCAAACGTATAGTGAAGAATAGAACAGGGCCTTACCCTCAGAAACAGGGATCTCGCCCCTCAGAATAGGGGTCTCTCCTTTTAATAGTCTGCGTACCCTTGCCCGACTATCCCGGTTTGCCCAGTGGGCCTAACAAGAGTCGATGTAGGGTGGCTAATCTTAACCTCGGGCCCCGTGAGGCGGATAGCTCCCTCCCTACACTAGTAGCTCACCTCGGTACCATGTACACGAGGGCCAAACAGGAGTTGGTGTAGAGTGACTAGTCTTAACCTCAGGTCTCAATCCAAGGGGCGACTAGCTCCCCTCAACACTAAAGGGATAGTTGCTCTCCTTCGTACTGCGTACACAAGAGCCAGCTTACTTCCCGTCTACTTACAAGATTCTTTCCGTATATAGGAGTTCTTCTCCTAGTTCCCCATAGGGTTCATGCTCGTATTTATTTCATTTCATTTCTCAACATGCATATCTTGTTGTTCACCTTATGATTCTCATTCACATAACAGGCAGCTTGTGTTTTTACAACTGAAGAAGTATCACACCATGTATCTATACAATTTCTAGCAATTAGGGTTTAACAAGTATCTCAAAGTAAACAGTGTAGTAATTGACTTTCTGCGACATGTTAATCAATCACTCATAATAAAGCGTTGCCGGGTTTTTATCCTCGGCAACGACATCAAAAATATGGAACGATCGATCATGGTTCGTATAAAAAATCATCGTTGTTGTAGTATATGTCACAAAGACAAACCATTATCGCGTTAATTTTATTTAATTACATAATTTTTAGTAGTTTATTCTCCGTCGTTCACTGGGAGAAAGTTATTGATATACATTACTCTCTAAGTCCAATATTATTCTTTAATTCCAAAAAGATTGGTTTTATGTACAATTATGAATGAATGAATTAATTAATGATCAATGAATGACATAATAACTCAATTATGTACAATAAAATGAACTAAAATGTTTGCAAACAAACATATACAAATAAGCATCAAACACTATAATTAGGTACTACATACTATCAATTTATACTTATAATAGCATTTCTTACATATATATACAATAATAAGTAATAATATATACTATACTAACTTAACTTAATATACTAACATATACAGTAACATATAAAGTATGTACAGCGACATATATAAGCGTCGCTAAACCTTAGGAAGAAGTATGCACATAAGCTAAGGTAAAAACTAGGGACTATAGTGACACTTATTCTATTTACAGTGGCGAATTAGTCTGTTACTAAAGCTATACTGTTATTTATGTACATATATAGCTCAAATATTACTTATACTACATATAGATATTATTTATTTACACTATACTATATATACTTGTATATACACATATATTTTTACGATCATTCTTCTTCTTTCTCTTCTGTTCTTCTTAGCTTAAGGCTCTCTTATTCTCTCTTCTTCTCTCACACTTAATTTGCATGGCACCCATTTTCTTCTTAATCAACCCCTTGATAATTAAGACCCATGGTTACTGTTCATCTAATTACAAAAATTAGGTTCTTAATTGGTGGGTGGCCTTTTCGAGGGATACACAGCACCCTCAAGGGGTGGGATCGAACCTCTACTAAGGGCTGCCCTAATTCATTAATAAACCCATTTAATCCGATTTAATGCTCAATACTAGGCCCACATAGGCCCATGCACAGTGCCAGGCTCCTAGCCCGCACCGCACCACAACTCATCATCGCAAACCATGTCTAATGCTCATACATATGCTCGTAAGGGGAGGGGGATGTTTGCGCCCAGCATGTGACGACTGGGCAATCGACAGGGCAAAAACAATATAAGGTGCTACGCAATAGCGTGTGTTCATGATGTGCATGCATCTAAATAGCCAAAAATATCTATTAATGCATGTTCTTAATACCATATTAGCATCATGAATTGTAAATATTACATAACACGCATAATCATGCATTTAGGTCAAATTGTACAAATTGTATAGTAATTATCTCCTTTTATGGCCATGGATAGTGCGACTTTTAATCGGATCCTCGGATCAAAGATCTAAGCATACGGATCTGATCAGGGAGACGACTGGAGTTCAACGACTTCAAGATCGCCTCGATCGGACTCCTGTAGCATCAGATATAATCCAAGGAAGGTCAGAGATCAAGGGCCAAGATGGTGTCAATCCACACCTCAGATGACAAATCTGACTGCACGGATGGATTCAGATCAATGATCGCAGCTTAACGACGTGAAAGTTGGTCCAAATCCGACATCCATGGCACCGTCTACAGCACATAGAAAATGGATGGCCAAGATGGCGCCACGTGGCACCATCTCAGCTGGCCAATTGACCTAAGGACCTGCAGTTGCACTTCTGAAGGCAAAGGCACGGATGATCTGGGTCGTTGGATCTTGATCCAACGATCATGATCGCACGCGCCTAATTCCTAAGTGAGACAAAGACGAGGCCATAGAGCATTGGTCGTGGGTGCGCTTGTGAAGTAGAGGCCGCGGGATCGAATCCTCGCAAGCCTCAAATTGAGGTGAAGACGTGGGGTGCATTCAATTCAGCAGTTCGATGCAGATCGTGTGGGCGAGGAGAGGGCGATGTGGCCCAACAGATGCACGCGGTTCACGCACGTGTGATTAGATGCAAATTCAAATGCCCAATCGGACTTGAGGAATGCGACGCATTCTGAGCTATTGGATGAGAGATCGGATGGCTAAAGATCGATGATCTTGCGAAAACACGAGCATGCACGGTTACGCTAAAGAGGAAAGGGTGCACGGGTGGGTGCGCACATAAGGTCATGATCGGGTCTTTAGTGACGCTTAATTCCGTCACTAATGACCCCTCATTTAATATTTTGAATTTGTAATGACCAAATTACCTCCAATCCTTGCAACTATAAAAGGAGACCGCTAGCCTATGAAATTCTCATCCCCTCCTTCACCTCTCTTCCTCGCCAAAGCTCTAGAGAAGATTATGCCACACCTGGGATGCTCCTTTAGAGTTAAATCCAAAGTTTTCTCGCCCCATTTCGGAAGTGCATCCCACGACGACGACGACGTTATGCCTCGTTCCTGCTTCTTCTTGCTTCGTCCTCCTTCCCGCACTATCCTCCGTCTTCCAGGTGTCGCTTGTTCGGCTCGTCCTCCAAGCAATCGTAGAGGAGGATAACATCTATCTCCCTTCTTTTCATCACTTTTTAGAATAGAATTTCCCACTTTCTAGCTGTAATCGTTTCCTACTTTCTAGTTGTAATCATTTCCCGCTTTCTAGCTATAAAACCATTATTCATAAATCAATTGATTGTTCTCTCTCTCTCTCTCCCGTAGTGTTAATATCAGTTCCATTGTGATTATCTCGCTTTTAAACAAAAATACAAAAAAAATATAATCGAGGATTTTAGATCGACGTAGCCTCTTTGTGTTCGACACGGAATTTCTTTACGAATTTCAGTTAAATTTTATTTGTTGACGGATTGCTTCGCAAATCGAACTACGGCGGGTTTTCAAATCCAACTCCAATTGTGTAGTTTTTCGCGACAACATTTTGGCGTCACTGTCGAGGAGACAATGATTCTCGATTTTCTTTCCGCATTTCGAGTAGTTTTTTTTGTTTTCTAACTTATTTTATTTCTCGTCTAGTGTTTTGCAGGTACCTCAACAGGGAATCTTCAAGCGGTAGATTGGAGTAAAATGTAGTTGGAGAAAACTGTAAGTGCTCCCCATTCTTCCCCCTCCATAGATTTCATTTTACAACATTAATTCAAACCCCAATTAACCTTGGTGTTTACATAAATCCTAGGGTTAGTTTGGTTGCTTGGATTTCCACCCACATTCATCTCACCCTCATATAAAAAAAATCAACAAAAAGATACTTCTTGTGGGATAAATCAAACATACACACTACATACAACCACATTCAAGGCACATAACCTAATTGATTTTTATCTACTCAACTGGGATTTTGATATGTGGAACAGGTACATTCAAAACAACATATAAAAGAGTAGAAATCAGTCTAGGTTAATCATCTTGTGTGCCTAACTCAGTGGTGCAATTCTGGTCAATTGTTTGAGTTGTTTGAGTCGCACCACTTAACCTAAAATCAACTCATTAAGTAGCTTCCCTATAGGGTTTACAATTTAGGTCAATACCAGGCACTTCACTTTACTTTTTGATTTCAAAAAGAAAAGATCTTCACCCGTGTTTGAACTTCTGGATTGCCTCAAAACTTGATTGAATTAACCTAATTCTAAACCCTAAAAGCTACTTAAGCAATATTTGAACCTTAAAATCCATTCATCCAAATAATCTTGCTTGAAAACTCTAGTTGTGCATGCACTCACACATATTCAATCGATCATTAAGGACACAACCCTTCTTAAGGGCCCACCACATTCCATAAACACTACAATCCCAGGCCTAAATAAAATCAAGTAGACGTTGGCCTTAAGGACTGATTTGCTCTTCGGAGCCCAGTCTGAGATTGTTTACGATTAACCTGCTTATACCAATCAATCTGATGTCTAGCTAGGGCAGTAGCGTCAAACAACCGCGGTTGGGGGTTACACTAGGAATTGGAGGTAGAAGCTAAAGGAAGAACTTTCTCTCCAGTCCCTCCTAACTGGTTGGATTGATTGGATGCAAGTTGATAACACTGCATCTTAGGGTGATAAATCTGTCAATTGGGGTTCATCTTAAGAGCAAAATGTACAAATAACACATCATAAATAGGAATAGGAGCATCACATGCATTGCACATCAAGATTTCTTATAATTCATTATTAATGGTCATGTGTACAATGACATGTCAAAATAGGCCTCAGATGAGCAATCGGACCACATGGATGTATTCAGAACGACGAACGGAGTCTAACGGACTTGAAATCGTCCAAATCTGACATCTGGAGCTCCTGCAATGGGCCCAAGAAATTATGATCGTTGATCTGATGATCAATGGCCCACGGCATGCCACGTGGCGCCCGCTCATCGCATCTCCACTGTCGCTCGCTTCTGCCTTCACCTGGAGGATGAATCTCAGCCTTCGATCTTCGATTGAACAGCCGAGAACGCTCGCGCGCCCGATGCTCTCCGCGATAATCCGCCCCTACAGCTCAGCGGTCGGCACTTCAACCTCACAATCAGCGGCGTGGGTTCGAAACGCCTGCCGCTCCCCAATTTTGTGCGATTTGAGGCGCGTTCAATTTCAACCGCTCGATCAGTAGCAAACAACGTAGATGGAGCCGCGCGGTGCAATGGATGCGCGCGAATGCCCACGCGTGCGATAATACGGCAGGCACGCGCCTCAGCAGTGATCCGCAAACGTGCTCTTTGCGGGATCTCAGCCGTCCGATCTTCGATCGGACGGCTTACAACGCACACGCGCGGATCGCCTCCAAAGAAGCACAAGGTGCGCTGGTGACCGACGGGCGAAGGGGGCTACACCGACGGATTTAGTATGGGTTTAGCGACGTCCCGGATGTCGCTAAAGCCCATACTTGAATTAGAAAACCCTTTTGCCTATATAAACTCCATCCAACCACCCATGGAAGGCATTCAAACCACTTGCAAGTGTTCTACCCCATTCCTAGCTACCATTAGCCCTCTTTGTAGTCGCCGAAGCCAACGAGCCGTCGATGGAGCCCCTCTCCACCACCGTGGCTGCCTCGCTGTCTTCTCTCTCTCTTTCCCTCTTTATCTTAAGCTTTACTTTATTTGTGTTTAAACATTTATCTAGTGTTGTAAAACTAAAGTTGCATGTCAAATGAAGTTGTTTCTTATTTAGTTACTTGCCCTCTTTTATGTTCAAGTTGCATGTTGTGAATGAAAAACTTCTAACCCTATTCTCTCTCTCTCTCTCTCTCTCTCTCTTTCTCCCTCTCTCACTCGCTTTTCACCCACGTCTTTTTGCAAGCAAAAATCCGTGATTTCCATGACATTAAGTGACAAGAAAAATATGGTTTTCATGCCTCCCTGAGATCAACACTCGGATTCACGTCCATTTCTTCATTTAAAACCGACATTGCGAGCGTAAGCTATAACGACTTTTTTAAACACACGCGTCCCACACACGTCACAAGTAGAGTAAATCGTTTATAATCTTAAGACGGATTCTGAGAGTCTGTAGATCCATAGGCTACTTCACTTAAGGACATTCTTGTTTTGTTGTGCTGCAAGGTTCTTATCCATAGTCCTTCCTATCTCTTCCTTGTTTATGTTTGGAAGGAGGTCATTGAATCCCCGATTGGAAGGACCATTAGAGTATTCTAGGAGGCGTAGATTGGATTTTGGCCAAATTAATCCCATGGCTGATCAACAACCTCCTTTGCCTCAGAATCCATAGGAGATGTTTCAAAGGCAGCTGGAACAAATGCAAAAAATGCAAGAATGGTTCCAGAGAATGTGGGGCGCTCAGCCCTTGAAGGAATTTTATGATCCTTCAAATTATAGGGAATGTCCAGGAGTCGAGATTCCTGCTGGAGACGTAGAAATCAAGCCCCAGGTGTTAAGCCTGATCAAACATTTTCATGGGCTTGGCTCTGAAGACTCGTTTCAGCATTTGGAGGACTTGACCACTTTGGTCCAGACCACCAAGGCACGAAACGTGAATGAAGAGCAGATGATCATGAGGCTCTTTCCCCACTCTCTTAGGGATAAAGCCGCTCATTGGTACAGGACCATAGGAAGGCCGATCTCAACATACAACGATTTGAAATCGACTTTCCTGAAGAAATTATTCCCTGTCGGACATACTAATGCTCTAAGATGGGTGATTACTACCTTCAATTAGCGGCTGGGGGAGTAGTTTCATGTTCCCTGGGAGCAATTCCAAGACTTATTGCGGAATTGTCCATACCACGAGGTGTCGAAATGGCAGCTCCTGCAGATCTTCTACCATGGGTTGATTGAGTAACTCAGAAATCACGTGGACGCTTGTTGCTAAAGCAATTTTCTCAACAAAGATGCATATAGCGCACACGATTTGTTTGAGGAGATGAGTGAAAATTCAATCAATAATGCCTCCATGGATACTTTTAACCGGTCCTAACAATCCAGATCGAATGTTAATGAAGTCCAAGAGTCTCATTCATTCGATATGGAACTGATTTGCAATAAGCTGGATAAGGTGGACCTGGTTACCAAAAGGATGGAGGAGTGGATGGCCAGAAACTCAATTAACAATTCTCGATCCACTTAATCCCAGAATTCGGGATTCCATTCGTCGCGAGCTCCTTCTGAACGGAAGTTCGGGAATCAACTGGATGCGACTCAACCTGCGAGTCAGCATTGTTCGGAACCCCACGGGTTCCAAACTAGGGCCTTTGAGCCCAATTTCTCTGATCCCTCCCTTTCTTTCTCTCCATCGTCACCCTATGAGGATGTCTATGCTATACAGAAGAATGTTAGGTCCAACCCTTACTCCAATGCTTACAATCTAGGTTGGAGGAACCACCCTTGCTTTTCCTGGAAAAACCTAGGGCAGTAGACCCAATTCTGACTTAGCAACTATGCTCCGCAAAGAGCAATGGGTCAGGGCATGTTTACACTTAGCTGCCCCTAAATTAGATCAGTCAGCCAGCTTGGAATGCCTGTCAACCCGTAGGGCAAGCTGATTTGAATCAACAGATGGTAGAAATGCAAGGATCTATGCTCCAGCTCATGCCGCAAATGAAAACCTCATTGGACAACTGGCAAATCGGGTTCATTGCTAATTCCCGTCAACCCGGATCTCTGCCATCTCAACCTGTACCCAACCCGCGTAATATGCAGAATCCTAGCAATTAAGCCCAAGGGTATGGGAATCAGAGGGACTCGCACGCACATGCTCAGGTGGTTGAGCAGGGTCATTCCTATTTTGCTTCTTTAAATCAAAGGTTTCTAGCTAATGAAGCCCCTCCAATCTTTCCTAACCCTCTCGTATGCATCTGCTAATTCAGTTACCTTGAGGAGTAGAAAACAAACTCAGGATCCACAACCACACTGTTCTGATCTACCAAATCCTAGAGAACCTGAGGAGAGAAAGGAGAACTCTGAACAAGAAATCAAGGCTCAGGAACCTGATTCCGAAGATCTAACTCATGTTCCTTTCCCTAAGGCCTTGAGTAAGCCTAGGAAGAAGAAGCCTGTTGACAGTAACAAGGAGCTCTTGAATATATTTAAGAATGTCGAGATCAATATCCCACTCCTCGACGCTATCAAACACATGCCGGCTTATGCTAAATTTTTAAAGGATTTATGCACACAGAAGCGTAAGCCGAGGGAACCTGTTCTGAGGAAGGTGGTACTCTTCGAGCAGGTTAGTTCTATTATCCTGCATAACCTTCCTCAGAAGAAGAGAGATCCAGGTGCTCCTTTGATTTCTTGTGTCATTGGAGATTACACTTTTGATAGGGCACTTTTTGATCTAGGTGCATCTATTAACCTAATTCCGACTTCTCTTTACGAGAAGTTCGAATTAGGTGAACTTTGGCCAACTTCAGTAACGCTGCAGTTAGCGGACCGTTTGGTCACAAATATATGAGGCGTTATTGAAGATGTTATTGTCAAGGTTAAGGATTTTTATTTTCCTATAGATTTCCTTGTCCTTGACATGGATGTACCTGAAAATTTAAGGAATACGCCCATCATTCTGGGGCATCCGTTCCTAGCTACCACTAAGGCCAATATCAACCGTGAGAGTGGTAGCATCGAAATCGCTTTTGGGGATCAGAGATTAAAATTGGATATTTCTAAGGCGATTAACAAATTTGAGGATTGTGGATTTATAGAGAAACTTGAAGACGACAACTTGAATATTGAAACTTGTATGGCGGTTTCTACAAATGAAAGTTCCCCTTGTTGTGATGGATCTGACCCGCAACCTGTTAGTGCTAGAGCACAACGATCGTTTATTTTGATGATAACAAAACACGTGTCTTTTAACATTTGCTTTTGAGTCCTAGTTTTCAGGTCAAATTACAAATGGAGACAGGTGTTTAGACGGAGTTCGAGCTCGCATCCATGGCGAATTGGAGGAGCTTGACAGAGGCAAAGGAACTTCGCGAGGGGCAAAAGCTTGAAGAAGGAAGGAGATGAAGAATATGATAGATTTCCTCTTATCTTTTTCTATGTAGTTTTGTTTCTTTGTTTCGCTCTTTATTTCTTTCTTAGATCTTATGTTAAAGAGCCTCAAAGAACCCCTACAGTAGTCCTAGGAACACCTGCACTACCCTAGGATACTTAGGTTTTTTGTGGAGAACTTAGAAAATCAAAATAGGGTTTAGACAGCCTTATCAGACGTCTAATCTGGAAATCAGTCGTCTAATATTAACTTTTAAGATGTCTGACTATTTGATCAGACGTCCAAAACATCTAGGCTGGACTTAATAGGTTTTATCTGTTAGAATCTGTTGTCCAGACCTTAGTCCAAATGTCTTAGGAGATGTCTGATGCATTTGCCAGATGTCAATTAGTGGAACATTGGTTGCCCATGTTCACGTTGAGGAATGACCGTTAGCCTTATATCAGACGTCCGTAGAGGACCCTAGACGTCTGATATGTGACCGTTTTGCCTCGACTGACCCAAAATATCCTTTGAGAGATTTTCTAGCTGTTACCTTCCTTGGGAATCCATTTTCGCAAAAATAATAGGTTTCCAGATGTCCTGACCTAGTGCCATACGTCCTATATGTCGTCTGATGGCCATACACTAGAACCCTGTTTAATTCTGATACAAGTCAGGAAAGAAACCCGATTAGAATCAGATGTCTGACTTAGTTCCCAAACATCTTAAACAGGTTTTCCAGAAGTCTGATACCAGGACTAGACGTCTGATGACCCTGTCAGAATCGTGATTGATTCTGATTATGGCCTATTTTGCCTTTGGTTTAACCCTAACGGCTATGAAAGCCTTATAAGGCCTTCCAAAGCCTTCCTAGGCCCTCTATAAATAGAGGAGGACCTCTTGCCTTGCAAAATACACCAAGACACACCAAGCAACACACTTTCATATCAATTTGTGTCTTTTGATCTTGAGAAGAAAGCTCTAGCTCTCCAAGCCTAGTTTTACATCCATAGAGCTTCATCTGAGTTGTGCACCCGCTCTTGCTTCGCATTTACGAGAGCGTCGTTGTGGCAAAGCATGGTTCAGGCACCCGCGTCGTCACGCCGATGCACTTCCACCCAAGGAAAGTTTCCTAACTCCTATTGAAGCTAGGTTTTAATATTTGTGGCTCTATAGGATTGTTGTACTTTTATTGTTCTTTGGTTTGAGTATTCGCTTTGCGAATTCTCGTTTCCATCGAGGGACAAAATCCTCCTTGTGAAGAGGAGGGGTTGAGGAACGCTACCCTCGTACTTGTAGTGTGGTTGTATTTGAGTTTGAACTACCCTCATTTAAGTAGTTCGTATAGTGGATTTGATCGATTAGGTCGATCCGGAAATTCTAATTCGAGAGGGTTAGGTGATGGTTTTCACCCGGTTTGGGTTTCCACCTAAAAATACTTGTGTCTATTGTGCTCATTTTTTGTGAGATTGTTATCTTTCTAATTCCGCATTTTTTTACGTCATGCATATCTCACCCCCTCCAAGTAGGGAATCACACAACCCTCTATGGAAAACCCGCCACATTCTGAAGAGGTTATTGATTTTGTTCACTCTCAACCTCTTCCTCTTGATGAATCTTCATCAGCATCATCCTTACCTTCAATCTTAAACCTGTCCCAGCTCGAAATGAAATATCAGTTTTTGGGACCACAAAAGATGCTCCCTGTGATTATCAGTGCTTGATTAACTAAGGACCAGGAGATTAAACCGATCAAGGTCCTAAAGTAACACAAGGAGGCAAGTGGTTTGACCATGCATGACCTTAGGGGGATCGAGCCATCTTATTGCAATCACAGAATATTCATGGAAGATGGATCCAGCCTATCTCACCAAATGTAGAGGAGATTAAACCCTAATATGCGAGAGGTGGTCAAGGAGGAAATAATTAAGTTGCTCGATGCTGGAATCATTTATCCAATCTCCGATAGTCCTTGGGTAAGCCCCGTGTAAATTGTTCCCAAGAAAGCCGGGATTACCGTTGTGACTAACGAGAAAGGAGAATCTGTCACAACTCATTCAGCTTCTTCTTGGAGGGTCTGTATCAATTACAGGAAGTTGAACACAGCTACGAAAAAGGATCATTTCCCTTTGCCCTTTATCGATCAAATCCTTAAAAGACTAGCTGGGCAAAAGTACTTCTGTTTCCTATACGGTTACTAGGGATACAATCAAGTCCCTATCCAAACTGAGGATCAGGAGAAAATAACTTAAACCTATCCCTACGGAACCTTTGCTTTATGTAGGATGTCATTCGGCTTATGCAATGCACTCACAACTTTTCAAAGGTGTATGCTAGCCATATTCTCTGACATGGTGGGGGAATTTATGGAAGTCTTCATGGACGATTTCTCTATTTTCGGAGAATCGTTTGATTCTTGCCTGGCTAATCTTGAAACGATCCTTAAACGATGCATCAAAACAAGACTAGTTCTTAGGTGGGAAAGAGTCATTTCATGACACAAGAAGGCATCGTCTTGGGTCATGTAATCTCTGAATGGGGATTCAAAGTTGACAAAGCTAAGGTTGATGCTATCTCTAAACTTCCTCCTCCTACATCTGTCAAACAAATTCGATCATTTCTTGGTTATGTGGGATTCTATAGGAGGTTCATCAAGGACTTCTCTAAGGTTGCTCGACCTTTAAGCAACCTTCTCATTAAATATACGCCATTTGATTTCAACAAATCATGCCGTAAGGCATTTGATTTTCTTAAAATAGCAATCACTTGTGCTCCAGTGTTGCAACCACCAGTTTGGACAGCCCCATTCGAGATCACAACCGACGCTTCTGATTACGCGGTCGGGGCTATTTTGGGTCAGAAGATCGACAGAAAGCCCTCTGTCATCTACTACGCTAGTAAAACTCTAGATGAGGCCCAGAGGAATTACACTGTTACTAAGAAGGAATTGCTAGCTGTAGTATTTGCTTTGGAGAAATTTAAGACTTATCTCTTAGGGTCTCATGTCATAGTATATATCGACCACTCGGTCTTGAGACATCTCTTCGCCAAAAAGGATGCCAAACCCCAGCTTATTCGATGGATCCTTCTGCTTTAAGAATTCGATCTTGAAATTAAAGATAAATTCGGGGCACAAAATGCGGTGGCAGATCATCTTTCGAGACTTTTGAGTTGTTCTTCTCATCCGGATATTCTGATTGCTGATACTTTTTCGGACGAGACTATCCTTGCAATATCAGGTGTCTAAACTCCGTGGTTTGCAGAAATCGTAAATTATTTGGTCGTTGGTCAAATCCCTCAGGATTGGATCAAGAAACAACGAGATAAACTCAAATTTGAGGCCAAATATTACTTCTGGGAGGACCCTGAACTGTATCGCATCGGCTCTGATCAGATTATTCGCCGATGTGTTCCAGAGAATGAATTCAAAAGTATACTTGAGTTTTGCCATGCATTTGCGTGTGGTGGACATTTCTCTGGGAAAAAGATGGCCGTAAAGATTTTGTAATCTGGATTCTATTGGTCATCTTTATTCAAGGATGCCCAGGAATGCTCGAGGTCTGTTCCCGATGCCAGGAACTTGGGAGCATAACCAAGAGAGACATGATGCCTCTAAACCCGATTCTTCCCGTTGAAATCTTCGACGTTTGGAGCATTGATTTCATGGGACCCTTCCTCCTTCATTTGGACACCAGTACATTCTTGTTGCTGCTGATTACGTGTCCAAGTGGATCGAGGCTATTCCCACCCGAACCAATGACCACAAGATGGTCATTAATTTTGTCAAGAAGAATATATTCAGTCAGTTCGAGATTCCGAGGGCTACCATCAGCGATGATGGTAGTCACTTTACTAATGTCTAGTTCTGTAATTTACTGGCAAAATATGGGGTAAATCACAGAATCTCCACACCTTACCACTCCCAGACGAATGGATAGGCTGAGACCTCTAATCGGGAGATTAAGAATATTCTGCAGAAAATGGTTAAACCTGATTGTAAAGATTGGACTCACAAGCTTGAGGATGCTCTTTGGGCCTACAGAAAAATCCAGTACGCAGAACTTTTTCACGGCGTTTGTCTTCCAGCGAGCTCCGCCCGCAGGGCTTGTAGTAGCTTCTCCAGCGGCTGCAGAAGGTTGCAGGACCTCCTCCTGTGACCTCCTCTCCTCTCGCATGAGCTCCCTCGGCTCCCGCGACTCCTCCATTCATGGCTCTCTCCTCGCACCTCTGAGCTCCTCGGAGGTCCTCACACCTCCGAGTTCCTTGCTGTTGCAACCACAGCGAGGGCAGCTCCCACGCGCGAGCTCTCCTGCTTGAACTCCTCCAGGCTCTCTCCTCTCTCCAACGCTCTCCCCTTCCTTTCTCACACACTCTCCCTCTCTCCCTCTCCTCCGCTCACGAGCTCCTCTCCTCCACGTGTGGCTGCAAGTGGAGATGGGAAGGCTGTGGCTCGTCGGCAGGTGGTGGAGAACGAAGGTGGAGGTGGTGGTGTGAAGGTGTGAAGGTGGAGAGGGGTGTAGGGTTTAAATAAGAGTGGGGTTAGGGTTTAAGGAAGGAAGGGTGGTGTGTGTGCGTGAGTGTGTGCATGGGTGTGTGAGTGGGAAGAGAGTGGGGGAGGGAAAAATTGTGTGAGACCCCCTCGAAGTTCCCTCTTTTGTCGTAAACCCCACACGCCTAAACCCAAGGGGTTTAAAATGTCGCTCACGCCCCTACCTTATCAGAAAAACTTCGAACGGTCCTTGGAAAGGATCATTTCAGTTGTGCAGCCACCACGAGCTGCTGGAGACCATGCATGTCAAGAAGGAGCTTCTATCTTCAGAAAGGAGAGGTCAGGGGGGAGACTAGAGGTAGGGGGAGGGGTGGGGGCTCAGATCAGCCATGTACAACCAATCAGAGCCCTAATTTTCTAGGATTTATTTCTTTCTCACAGAGGGAAAAGGAGGAGCAGGTGGGAGCTGTGTAGTTTCCTATTCCTCTACTTATTCTATAAACATATTCACCTTACTCACCACCCTAGAGAATAATTAAATAGGATTGTATGTCCCACTGTGACCCTCACTTCAGGCCTATATACTTTGTTTGCATCTATCTATCTTCTATACATCACTATGTATACTCTTTATTCACTCTCATAACTTTCTTTTTAGGGGTAATTGGATGAACACTCATTCAATTGCATTTAGTGAAATTAGTTATGTTAGAATGGTTAGTACGTGTCACATCCCACCTCTAATACCCTAAATCTTTAAGCCTTAAAATAACATGTTTCTAGGAAGGATGGAAAAGCAATTTACCTAATATAACATCCAAGTGCAGGAAGTAAAACTCAAAAACTCATTCTTTGTGCTTGGGTTGGTTGCCCAAATGAGGGGAGTGGCAAAAGGTAACACTTCTCTCCAAACAAATCACATTATTGCCAATCTTGGATGCCCAAACCTTTGTGCATGAGTGCTTAAATTTGGTAGCCACCTTCTTTGTCAAAATTTGTGCCATTTTCAACACCATCACATCTATACTTCTTCCTTAGATACTATATGTCAGAATTGAAGGCATAAATTTGGATTAGCTCAGGTATTTTGTGATTTTAATCATTGAATTTGATGATATCATGTTGGATTTAAGAGCCTAATTGTATCAATCGGGATGTAATTGTTATATGATAATGTGAAAATTAATGTTGAAAACAGGGAAATTTGGGAGAGGTTTTTAATCCCATACTAGAAGTGGAAAAATCTCTTGATAGGTGTAAAAAGCTTCTGCATCCCATGACTTATGTTGCAAAGAGTGAGAAGTGGGGCCGGAGACGATGCATGCAAGCATGTGCACCTCGCCACCCTCGGCTTGACTTTGGCTCTAGCTCGAGTGAGAATCAATTTGGAAGTTGGAACTTGGACTCCTTTGCTATGGACTTTTAATCTCACGATTTTGATATGAATTGGTCGATCAAAAGGTAAAATTGGTCAACTAATTATTTTGAACGATCAATAAGTTAAGTTTAGTTGATCAATTGGTTTGGTCGACCAAAAAGTCAAGTTTGATCGACTATTTTATTTTGGTCAATCAATTGCCGTATTTTCATAAAATGAGAATTTCCATAAATGTTAGGTTAAGATTGGTAGAAAAATCTCTAATCAGTCTTGTTGATCTTGCAAAAGGAGATTGAGAGGTCTATAAGAGGTTTTTGATTGATCAAACCATTAAATTGGTAGATCAATAAGGAATTTAGTTGGAAATAAAATTATCTTGGCTTCATTCTCTTGAGGTGGTTTTAGAGGACGTTCAAGATTGGAGTGCACCGAATCTTGGAGGAGAATCATCATATCCTGGAAGAAGTTCGTTAGACCCTGACGCACCGGTATTGTGGGGGGTGATACCTTCTCTAAAGGAAGTCATGAATCGACGCTTCGATTAGAGTAATCTCTAACATTTCTTCGTTTTATTTATTTGTACGATGATGAGAGCCTCATCATGAGTCCTAACTAGCACATTTCGACTTAAATAAGTATATAAAAGCTCCTACAAAACCTAAGGGAAAGCCTAAATAAAAGAACTATAAATCTGAATATGAAGCAACTCACAAGGGGTAAAACTGTAATTTTACCAATGCAGCACACAAACGGGATGTCTAAGGGTTTAAACACAGGTCAAATAGGCTTAACAAGAAGAAAGTGGGAAGATTTGATCTAAAGAGGGTTATAATAATTTCTAGGAATTAAATGACATTTTGTAACCCTAAAACAAATCCGCTTTAATTCACGAAGTTCTAGGCAAGATAAAAGTCAATTAAACCCTCTAAAATTCATGAAAAAACATCCCCTAGGGTTTAGAACCTTCAATTTGGCCATTGGAACCTGTCTTTACCTAAATTGAGAACCATACCTAATTTTTGACCTAATTTAGGTTTTTGTGCAAATTGACTGGTCAAACATGGTCAAACCTAAAATCAAACTTCACCATTAGAATCCTTATGTCTAAATTAGGTTTGTACCAAATTTTGGACCTAAGGGAAGGCCATTTTGACCTACTTTACAAATTGGTCCTCATGAATTACTTTTTGACCCTTAACTTTTTGAACCCTTGAACTTTACCCCCCAACTTTCCTTTCATTCTTTGCAAAACGATCCTTCTTCCACCCTACACAGTTGCCCATACCTCCGTCGACTTTGCACGGAGGATGGCGCAACGCAGGGTATGGGGATTGGCCTCAGAAATGAAAGGGGGTTCCCTGCATCGTCCTCTTCCGCATGATCCCCCTCCCATGCCCTGCCATTGCCCATGCCTCTCGTGCGAACACATGAAAGGAATGAGTCTCTTCTCTGGCCATTCCCCGGCAAGCTGCCCACGCTCTCTCCTCGAGATCTTCTCCTCGCCAACGACTATTTAAGGAACGGCAGGGGCTACTGGTCACTTCAAGCCTGTTTTGGCCGAGGAAAATCCCCAGACTTCATCTCCTCCTCCTCCTCCGGTCATTCGCCAGTAGGCTCCAGCGACTCTCCACTTCCTCTATCGTCGCCCTGCCACCATACTAGTGGCAGGGTTAGCACCGCCATCGTTCTTCATGCCTCGCCGTACCAGCAGGCACCCTCCGGTCTATCTTCCTCGTCGTCGTCATCTTCCTCACAGGGCGTCGTCTCCGGCGATGGTAGAATTGAGCTATCCGCCTCCTGCCCCCCTTCGTCTGCTTAGCTAGGTAAAAGTTCTTCCATTTTCTCCCCTCTTTATTTCCCCCTCAACAAATTTTAGTTTTGGTCCCTCGACTGCCACTACCACCACCATCAGTTCCACCTCTGGCCACCAACTTCGGCGAGGCCGCTCTACCTCCACAGGCCATTCCACCCCTCGCCAACAAGTCCATAAGCATCCCCTCACTCCACTCAACATTTCCCCTCACTCACACCACCACTCTGCTCACCCAAACACACCCCCGAACACACCCACACATACGCGCACAGTGTGCCCTTGGCACACTCACGCAGACGCCTCCGCACCACGCCGACCACCTCAGCACTTTCGCCACACCTTGGTGAAGCCCCCCAAGGTATCTGACAGGGCCGCGAGGCCGTGTTCGTGTTTTCAGCGATAGAGCAGCTCGCCGCCATTGACGAGCAGGTTGAAGTTGCTTTGCAAGTTGTTCTAGGTTGCGGTGCTCCGAGTTCCCAGGTCCAACAGGTGCAGAACACTCTCACGCACGCACTCAGGCTCTCAATTGGAGTCGAAGGCCTCGGTCGCTGCCCCAATTGATCACCCCTTTCTCTTGCAGGCACACGAAGCAGCAGGTGGGATTTTAGTCCCACCTCGGAAGCGGAGGCGCACCCACATCTGCATAAGAGAAAAAAGTGACTGAGGCTATTTGCCTCAAGTCACATAAGGGTGAGGTCCCTCGTGCTCACTCGGTCTTGTCGGCGGCACTGCCTACGCGGACCTGACCTGCGACCTGAATATCCTGCCTGTGCAATCCTCACGCACCACCCACGCCGGTGCGCCTGGACCCGGGCACGCGACCCGACCCGATAACCCGTATTTAGGAGAGTGTACCAAAGAGAGATTCAGAGAGAGAAAGAGATGCGGGGAAGGGTAGGGGTAGGTTTTGTGTTCTTGTGTGTAGGGAACAGGTGGAGAAGAAGAGAAAGAGAAGCGGCGAGGACTCAGCAGCAAAGAGAAGAAGAAAGAAGAAGGCGGAGGAGATGCAGTAGCAAGAAGAAAAGAAGAAGAAGCCAAGGAGGAGCTGCTGCAGAAGAAGGAGTTGAAGCCAGGATGGAGGAAAGCTACAGGAAAAGAAAGAGAAGGAGAAGAGCCGCAGTAGCCGAAGGAGAAAGAAGAAGGAAAGGCCGAGAAGACAACTGAAGAAAGAAGAAGGAGGCACTGTAGAAATAGGACCGATAAGGCGTCTAATTCAGAGAATCAGACATCCGAAAAAGGGAAAGGCAGAAAAAGAAGAGAAGGAAAAGAGAAGAAGAGATGGGAAAGAGAAGAAGAGAAGGGAAAGAGAAGAAAGAAAGGAGAAGAAAAGGATTCTTTTGTTCTCTCTATCTCTTAAATTTTTGTATTTCATAATTGTGAATTTGTAAGCTTCTGGAATCAAAGTGTGCTCCCTGAGTTCGACCTCGGAAAATTTTAAATTCCGAGTAATAAATTGAAATAAGCTGGTGATCGCTTTTCGCAATATACTGCAATGAACATAATTTTATAACACCGCGAAATGGAACCCACCAGTTTTTGGCGCCGTTGCCGGGGAGCAACGGATATTCTAAAAGCTATTAATTCACAATTTCTGATTTACTATTGGCTTAATCTCTTCTCTTTTGTGTGCAGGCATAGGAAATCAAAGAAAGAGCAAGCAGTCGCACAATAACCACGCCAAGGGACAGGTAATTTTCTATCCTCTCTTTTGAGCTTCTAAAATTCTAAAAGAGGAAGAAAAAGAAAAAGCAATTTAGAAATAACCTATCTTTCATACATTGTTAATCGCAAAAGTTGCCTATTTTTCAATTTCAAACACATTCTATCTGTTCATCCACTAAAGGTATTTAGGGTTAAAACCTCCTTACTTGAGCCCTAATTACCTAATCTTAAGGCGACTAATTGGACCAATTAGAGCCAACCTAAGACTCAAAAGCTAGGGTTTTAGAGACACACTTTCTAATCAAGAATTGAGAATT
Organism: Thalassia testudinum; assembly: GCA_037157565.1. Classification (NCBI taxonomy): domain Eukaryota; kingdom Viridiplantae; phylum Streptophyta; class Magnoliopsida; order Alismatales; family Hydrocharitaceae; genus Thalassia; species Thalassia testudinum. Next base: position 33,618,098 of record JAZHRO010000031.1, on the reverse strand, counting down.
CCCAAAAGAAGTGTGCCTAAGCCATTGCTTGAAAACATCTATTAAGAGAAATCCTAAGCAATCCGGCTCTTAGTCACTTGAACCTTAAAAGATAAGACCTAATACGCTCTTATAGGAACTAATAGGTGAAGTTGATCCCTTTGATCAACCAACCTTTAAATTAAGTCACTCTTTGCACTCAAAAGAATAAAAGTTCAAGTGAAACCCTAAGCACCTTGATCCTAATTAAAAGTGGCAGACTTAAGAGTTCAAGGTCCCCATTCTAGTCTACCTGGAATCTCAGTGACAAGAGAGGTTGGGTGGGGGAAACCTTGTAACCCGTGAGGGCACTCTACCGTGTAGGGGTCTTCGCAGGACTCACCCTCTCTGGCTGCCTAGGTAATTCTCAGGTGGACGACCTTCTGATTTAGGGGTATCATCCGCCTCGAACCTTTACAGTCACCTAACATTTTGGGTGTCTTGATTAGGTCCAGCACCTGCTCACCTCATCCAATCCATCAGTGTATGTTTCGTAGGAGGTCCTTAAAACCTCCTCTAGAAATTCACTCTCCCCGAGGCCAAGCTCCGATACCCTTGTTTGGGCAACAACCCCTTCACATAGACCTCTCTTCTGATTCTGAACACACTTCACCTTCTTCTTCCACAATGGCTCAACCTGTTGAGGAAGAGAATAATCTTGAGCACTAGCTCCAGTGACTCAACGATCTCTTCCAGAACTTCATGAACTCACCGCAGTGTCCCATGATGCAAGATCACTATAATCCCGCTGTAGTGGCAATTGAGCCTCGAGTCAGAATCCTGATTGAAGGACCTGATTCCGAGTTAAAGCCCAACATGATCCACGCCATACCTAAATTCTATGGGCTTAACTCTGAAGACCCCTTCCAGCACATCAAACAGCTTAGGCATCTGGCCCAGACCTTCAGGTCAGATGCGCAAAATTGGGATATCATACTTATGAAGATGTTCTCTTTCTCCCTTATGGACAAGTCATCCCATTGGTATCAAACCTAGACCCATTCGATCAACACTTGGGAGGAACTTCAGTCCGAGTTCTTGAAAAAGTTCTTCCCCATTGGTCAGACCAATGCCTTACGCCATCAGATTACTCACTTCACGCAACAGATGGGAGAACCTCTTCATGAGGCATGGGATCATTTTCAGGATCTCATGAGAAAATGCCCCCATCACGGAGTTCCTAAATGGGAACAAGTCTAGTCTTTTTACCAAGGACTCCGTGAGGATATTAGACTGTTCGTCAATGCAACTTGCGGAGGGAATATCATGGGTCAACATGAAGACACCGTGTGAGAGATTCTCGAGAATATGTGCGAGAACTCCATCAACAATGACTCCATGGGATTATTTGACAGGATGAATACCTGCACAACGATGAACCTTAGGGGAGCACATGAGACGCCGGGCCTGTCCGCATTAGTCGATCTGGAATTAATGGCCAGTCGATTGGACAAGGTCTCTATTATTGAGAAGAAGGTGGATGAGTTGATTAAGCATTTGCAGCGAGCCACCTCTACGCAGAATTCCTTCGCACATCTCCTTCCCGCACGGCAAACTATGCAGCACATTTTCCATCGACCTTCTCCAGCGATGGACTCGTATCCACCCCCATCTGACTCTAGGACCGGAGGAACCTCCGATCCTTTCTATTCTTGTCGGGGGAACTCTACTCCCCCATTCTCTGACTTTTCTAAGGCTCCTCAGACTTGCGAGGACCTCAACGCCATCCAGAATGACCCCTTTTCCAACACCTACAATCCTGGATGGCGGAACCATCCCAATTTCCAGTGGGTGGGAAATTCCCAGAATCCCAGACCATCCTTTCAGCCCCGTCCACAAGTACCTCGTCTTTATCAGCCTCCTCAACCTCGGCCCAACCCCACTTATCCACCCGGGCCTAACCAAGATCAAATGTCCCTTATCCTCCAAACTTTGGCTGACATTCAAAGAACGAATGCGGCTACTCAAAAGCAACATAAGGACGAAATCACAGAGGTCCGAAATCAACTTGCCCAGTTGGCAAATTCTTGCCAACCAAGCATTCTTCCTTCTCAGCCTCTACCAAACCCTAATAGCGTGCCGACCAAGCGGCGCGTTATGAACCCAAACCCAGGCCAAGCACACATGGTTTATCAGGCCCCTTCTATTCCCTTACTTGACGGGATGGAAGCTTCAACTTCCTATGCGGGTTATTAACAGCAGCAGCCCATTCTACCAACCCCTAACCAGAACTAGGCAGGACTTAATTCTGTAACAACCTGTAGTGGTAAGGCGACCCAAGATCCACCTTATCCAGACCACTCCAAGCCTGGTAGTGACCTAAATCCTTGGGCAGTTGATGAGAACCTCATCATGAGCCATAACTAGCTCATTTTGACCCAATACAAAGGATAAAAGCTCCTACATAACTCAAGGAAAGGCTTAACTCAGAGAATTCTGAGTTTAAGGAGAAAACAAGTCATAAGGGGTAAAAATGCAATTTTACCAGTGTAATCTGCATACAGGGTAATTCAGGGTCCAAACACAGGTCAAGCAAACCGAATAAGAAGGAAAGTGGGATGATCTGACAAGGGCTACAGCAATTCCAAGGAACTAAATGATAATCTGTAACCTTAAAACAAACCCACTTCAATTCACGAGGTTCGAGGCAAAGTAAAAATAGAATAAACCCTCTAAAATTCATAGAAAAATAATCTCTAGGGTTTAGAACCTTCAATTTGGCCTTCAGATCCCATTTTGACCTACATTGAGAACCATGCCCAATTAATAACTTAATTTGGATTTTTGCATAAATTGACCGGTCAAACAAGGTTTAATCTAGAAATAAAATTCACCATCAAATTCCTTAGGTCCTAATTAGTCATGTATAAAAACTTGAGCCTAAGAAGAAACCTTCTTGACCAACTTTACACTTTGGTCCTCATATATTTACTTTTTGGCCCTCAACTTTTGAACCCTCACATTTCTACCCCTAACTTCGTTCTTTGCATTCAGGTCCCTCCTGCCAAAACCTGCCAGCACCATGCTCCGGCGACCTTGCGCGGAGCATGGCGCCGCGCAGGGTGAGGGGGAGGGGCTGGCAAGTCAACCGGGGGTGCCCTGCGTCGTCAACCGTCGCAGGAACACCCCCCTGGTCGCTGCAACCCACCATACCGGCCGTGCGAACGCACGGACGGTATGGGTTTCCATCTCCGGCGTCCTCCGGCGAGGGAGACACGTCATCTCCCTCCGCCCTCCTCTCTGATTCCGCCTCTATAAATACCCCCGTCGCTCCGCCGTTCGAGGGAGCTCGGTCCTGACGGAGAAAGACCCCCACTTCCTCTCTTCCCTCTCCGATAGGAAGCCCTCCAGCTCCGGCGGCCTCCCCTCTTCCTCCTCGTCGCTCTGCCGCACTACCAGCTGCAGGGTTGCTCTCCCTCGCTCTTCCCGCGCCACGCCGCACCCAGCTGGCGCCTCTCCGGCCCTCTGCTCGCCGCCACCCCTTCCCTCGGGCATCTTCTTCTCCGGCGACAGTCGATACGACTGTCGCCCGCTCCGGCCCCTCCTCCTCCTGCTAACTAGGTAGAACTCCTCCTCTTCCTCCCCTCTTCCTTTTCCTCATTTTACATCTTTACTGTTACCTCGATTCCGACCAATCACCCTCACCTTCTCCGCCTCCGGCCATCCTCCGGCGAGCCGCTCCCATCACTCCAGCAACCCACACGGCTCGCCGACCACCGCAGAACCTCCGCCTCCTCACCCTGATCAACCTCCGCCCTTCCACTTCCCCCACATCACCCTCTGCAACTCCACCGAACAAACCCATCTTCCGACCCACAGTCCGACCTAGGGCAGCTCTTGGGCTCCGCCCCGCCGCCTGCACACCCCCCGACCACCTTCGCCGTGCCACGGCGAAGGTCCTCCGCGTTTCTGATTGGGCCGAGAGGCCGTTTTTCTGTGGGCAGGTACCTGCGCTCGTCGCCGCCATTGTTGAAGCGAAGCAGCTTCTTCACCTGCTGCCCCAGGTGCGAAGCGCCCAGGTCACCCTCCCAGGCTGTGCGGGGGCACTTCGGCAAAACGTTAGGCTGCAGTTGAGGCGAAGCTCTCGCGCGAAGCCCCCGTGCTTCGCCTCGACTGCCGCTGCTTCCTCCGCGCAGGCACCCAAATTGGGGTGGGACATTTAGTCCCACCTCGTAACCCTTCAGAGGAGAGCGCCCGCATAAAGGCAAAAAGCGCCTTATGCTCGTTGCCTCCTGAGCACGGGGTGAGGTCCCTCTCACTCACTCGCTCGCTCGACCTGGTCTCGTCCGTGCTTACGCCTCGCGGACCTGGCCCGACCCGACTTAGACTGACCTGCACTCCTCGCCCACCACTCACGCCGGTGGGCCTGGACCCGGGCGCGACCCGTACCCGGCAACCCGGCAGCTCTGGGAGAGCTTTCCTAAGAGCGGCTTCTGTGAGAGAGAGACGCGGGGGAGGGTAGAGATAGGTTTTGCCCCTCTGATCAAGCGGTGCAAGTTTGCAGGCACAGGTGAAGAAGAAGAACCGGAGAAGAAGACTGACGGAAGAAGAGCAGCCAGGACTGCTCGAAGCAAAGAGGAAAAGGCGAAGAAGAAGAAGACGAGCGAGGCAGAGAAGGACGACGAAAGCTGAAGGAAGGAGCACCGAGCGGCACTGTAGCAGCGGCGGTTTAAGTCGTCTGATTGGAAAATCAGACGACGCTCTGAAGGCAGAAAAGAGGAAGAAGAACAGGACAAGGACCGCTCTGCAGAAAAAGAAAGAGACAAAGCAGAAGCAAGAGCTGAAAGACGAAGAAGAACATCACCCACTGCTGCAGATAAAGAAGACAGAAAGAAGAGGAAGACCACAAGGAGATAAAGGAACCAAAAGCCAAAGAGAAGAGAAAAGAAAGAAGAAGACAGACGAGAAAGAAGAAGCCAACAAATTTTCATCTCTCTCTATCTATCTATATTTTTGTAAAAGAAACTTTGTACCCCTAGAATACAACTTGCTCCCTGAGTTCGACCTCGGGAACTCTTTTATTTTCCGAGTAAAAAATTATATATTTGAAATGATGGCAATAACTGGCTATACTACAACGACATAACAATAAAACCCGGTTATCTCTTCACGCCATCGATATCAATTTTGGCGTCGTTGCCGGGGAGCAACGGCTATTCTAGAGGTAAACATTCCTGTTTCTTTTTAATTTCTGATAATCTCCTCTCCTTTGTGCAGCTACAGGAAATCAAGAAGACAAGCAACCGCACGACAACCACTCCGAGGACAGGTAAATTTTTCCTCTCGCTATTAACCCCTAAACTCTAAAGAGGAAGAAAAGAAAAGAACAAGCAATATAGGGCTAACCTGTCTTCCATACTTAGTAACCATAAAGAGTTGCATGTTTTCAACTCATTAGTCCTGCACACTATTAAGGGTATTTAAGGGCTAACACATTCTTGCTTGAGCCCTAATTACCCAACAAAGAACTAACTGGACCAAGTAGAGCCAACATAAGATTCAACATTGGGGTTTTAGAGACACCCTACTTAAATCAAGAATGGAGAAAATCCAAAAGAAGTGTGCCTAAACCATTGATTGAAAATACCTATTCAAAGAAAACCTAAAACAATTGGCTCTCTAAACACTTGAACCCTAAAAGACAAGACCTAAAAGCTCTCAAAGAAAACAAGAGGTAAAGTTGACCCCTTGGGTCAACCAACCTTAAATTAGGTCACTCTTTGCACTTAAAAGACTAAAGTTCAAGTGAAACCTTAAGCACCCTGATCTTAAAATTGGTAGACTTAAGAGGTCAAGATCCCCATTCTGGTCTACCTGGAACCGCAGTGACAAGAGAGGTCGGGTGGGGGAAACCCTGTAACCCGTGGGGACGCTCTACCGTGTAGGGGTCTTCGCGGGACTCTCCCTCTCTGGCTGCCCAGGTAATTCTCAGGTGGATGATCTTTCTGATCAAGGGATCCATCTGCCCCGCACCTCTATAGTCACCCAACACATTTTTGGGTGTCTTGATTGGGTCCAGCACCTTCTAAACTTACCTCTTCCAACAGTGCATGTACGGAAGGAGGTCCTTAAGACCACCCTTAAGACCTCCTTTAGAAATTCTCTCTCGTCAAGGCCAAGCCTCGACGCCCGTGTTTGTGCAGCAACACCCTCACATTATTCTCTCTTCTGATTCAGAACCAAGTTCTTCTTCTTCCCCCATCATGGCTCAGCCAGTTGAGGAAGAAAATAATCTGGAACACCAGCTCCAGCGACTCAATGACCTCTTCCAAAACTTCGTGCACCCACCACAGCGTCCTATGATGCGGGACCACTACAATCCTGCTGCGGTGGCCATTGAGCCTCGAGTCAGAATCCCGACTGGAGGACCTGATTCCGAATTAAAGCCCAACATGATTCATGCTATACCTAAATTCCATGGGCTTAATTCTGAAGATCCCTTCCAGCACATCAAACAGCTAAAGCATCTGGCCCACACTTTTGGATCAGATGCGCAAAATCGGGATATTCTTCTCATGAAGATGTTCTCCTTTTCTCTTATGGACAAGGCCGCCCATTGGTATCAAACTCAGACCCGGCCGATCAACACTTGGGAAGAACTTCAATCCGAGTTTTTGAAAAAGTTTTTTCCCGTTGGTCGGACCAACGCCTTGCGCCATCAGATTACACACTTCACTCAACAATCAGGAGAACCTCTCCATGAGGCATGGGATCGTTTTCAGGATCTCATGAGAAAGTGCCCCCATCACGGAGTTCCTAAATGGGAACAAGTCCAATCTTTTTACCAGGGACTCCGTGAGGACATCCGCCTTTTCGTCAATGCAACTTGCGGAGGAAACATCATGGGTCAACATGAAGACACCGTATGGGAGATTCTCGAAAACATATGCGAGAACTCCATCAACAATGACTCCATGGGATTATTCGACAGGACGAATACCCGCGCAGCGACGAATCTTAAGGGAGCACATGAGACGCAGGGCCTGTCCGCATCAGTCGACCTGGAACTAATGGCCAGTCGATTGGACAAGGTCTCAATCATTGAGAAGAAGGTGGATGAGCTGACTCAGCACTTGCAGCGAGCCACCTCCGCGCGTAACTCCTTTGCACAACCTCCTTCCACACAGGAGACTGTGCAAAACATCCTCCATCGATCTTCCCCTAGGATGGATCCATATCCATCCCCATCTGATTCTCGGATCGGAGGATCATCCGATCCTTTCTACACCAGCCCGGGGAACTCCATTCCCCCTTTCCCTGATTCTCAGGAGGTTCCTCAGACCTGCGAGGACCTCAACGCCATCCAGAACGACACATTCTCCAACACTTACAACCCTGGATGGCGAAACCATCCCAATTTTCAGTGGGCGGGAAATTCCCAAACCCAAAGACCACCTTTTCAGTCCCGCCCACAGCCCTCTCGTCATTACCAGCTGCCTCAGCCTCGGCCCAACCCTACTTATCCATCAGGGCCAAATCAGGATCAAATGTCCCTAATCCTTCAGACTCTGGCTGACATTCAAAGAACGAATGCGGCTATTCAAAAACAGCACAAGGACGAACTTACAGAGGTTAAAACTCAACTGGCCCAGTTGGCAAATTCTCGCCAGCCAGGCACACTCCCTTCCCAACCTCTTCCTAACCCAAATAACGTGCCAACCCAGAAGCGCGTTATGAATCCAAATTTAGGCCACGCACAATGGATTTATCAGGCCCCTACTGCTCCATCTCCAGATGAGATGGAAGCCTCAACTTCTTATGCGGGATTTCAGCAGCAGCCACCCCTCTTACCAAACCCAAACCAAAATCAGGCCGGATTAAATTCTGTAACAACACGTAGTGGTAAAACAACTCAAGACCCGCATTATCCAAACCACTCCAAGCCTGATAACCATGACCCTAGGATAGTTATCCAAGATACCGCTGTTCCGGATCCACAACCTGGACCTATCCTAGAAGAACCAACCAAGATCCCGTTTCCCGAGGCCTTGACCAAGGGAAAGAAGACCACCAAACCCGTGGCCCCTGAGGAGGACCTGGTCAAGCTCTTTGAGCAGGTCCACATAAACATCCCCTTGATGGATGCAATCCACCACGTACCAGCTTACGCACGATTTCTAAAGAATATATGTACACCCCAGCGTAAGACGCGAACCAAGGGAGGGAGCCCAATTGTTCTGTCAGAGCAAGCCAGCTCTGTAATCCTCAGTAGACTCCCACCCAAGGCAAAAGATCCTGGTACTCCCCTGATTTCTTGCAAGATAGGTGGTACCCAATTTGATAGAGCATTGTTAGACTTGGGTGCATCCATAAACCTGATACCCACATCCTTACTTGACCATCTAGAAGAATCTGAGCTAAAACCAACCGAGGTGACATTACAATTAGCAGATCGATCTATAAAGTCACCAAAAGGGATTCTCGAGGATGTTATCGTAAGAGTGCGGGATTTCTATTTTCCAGTGGACTTTATAGTCTTAGATATGGACGCACCTGAGAACCCTAGGGATACACCAATCATTCTAGGGAGACCTTTCTTGGCTACTGCTAGAGCCAACATCAGCTGTGAGGAGGGCCAAATAGAGCTTAAGTTTGGAGATCAAACACTGAAAATTGATATATTTAAGGCCCAACAAGGAATTAATTGCGGTGTCATCGAACAAATTTGTGACATCAGGACTTTGGTTGATGAATCACACTTCCAGAATGACTCGATTATGCCTCATCAACCACAGAAGGATCTTGACCCGCAAACAGAGGAGTCGAATCCAGATATGAACAACCCAGTAACTCCCACCCTTGAACCTCACATCTATACTGAACCACCCGCTGCTGCTGATAACCCCATCCTCGAACTGAAACCCCTTCCTGCTCACTTGAAATACATCTTTTTGGGTTCTAATCAGACCCTTCCTGTGATTATCAATTCCAACCTCAGTCTTGAACAGGAATCCCGTCTGATTGTTATCCTCCAGCAACATCGCAGAGCCATCGGATGGACTCTCGATGATTTGACTGGAATAAGTCCCTCTTATTGTACTTATCATATCTATTCAGAAGAGGGCACACGACCTTCTCGTGAAATGCAGAGACGCTTAAACCCCAATCTGCAGGAGGTCGTGAAAAAGGAGATCATCAAGTGGTTAGATGCCGGAATCATCTACCCGATCTCCGATAGTCGTTGGGTGAGCCCAATTCAGGTCGTGCCCAAGAAGGCAGGACTCACCACTATAACGACTGAGACCGGAGAAATCATTCCTACCCGATTAGCCAACTCGTGGAGAGTCTGTATAGATTACCGCCGACTCAATTCCTCCACGAAGAAGGATCATTTCCCACTACCCTTCATTGATCAAATTCTCGAAAAACTTGCGGGAAATAGGTTCTTCTGCTTTCTTGACGGGTACTCCGGTTATAACTAGGTGGCAATCCATCCTGAGGACCAAGAAAAGACCACGTTCACCTGCCCCTTCGGAACATACGCTTTCAGAAGGATGCCTTTCGGTCTTTGCAATGCACCCGCTACTTTTCAGCGATGCATGCTTGCCATATTCTCAGATATGGTAGGTGATTATCTGGAAGTCTTCATGGATGACTTTTCAGTTTTCGGAGCATCATTCGACGATTGCCTCCAGCACTTGGTCCAGATACTCAGGCGGTGCATCGATGTGAATTTGGTTCTTTCCTGGGAAAAGAGCCATTTCATGGTGCCTGAGGGAATTGTCCTAGGACACTCAATTTCGGAAAAAGGTATCCAAGTGGATCGGGCTAAGGTTAATCTGATTTCTCACCTTCCTATGCCTAGCTCGATCAGGGACATCCGTTCCTTTTTAGGGCATGTCAGTTTTTATCGACGATTTATCCCTGATTTTTCAAAAATCGCGCGCCCCCTGACCACTCTTCTCTCCAAGGATGTTCCTTTCGAAATTTCCAAGGAATGCACTCAAGCATTTGAAATCCTGCGTGACCGAGTCACCCAAGCCCCGATCCTACAGTCCCCTGATTGGTCTCAACCCTTTGAGATCATGTGCGATGCATCCGACTTCGCTGTAGGAGCGATTTTGGGGCAGAAAATTGACGGGAAACCTATGGTCATTTACTACGCCAGCAAAACACTCGATGAGGCTCAACGTAACTATACGGTTACTGAGAAAGAGCTGCTAGCTGTAGTATTTGCCCTAGAAAAATTCAGATCGTACCTTCTGGGTTCCCGTGTCATCATATACTCGGATCACACAGCTGTGAGGCATCTCCTTGCAAAGAAGGATGCGAAACCTCGATTAATCCGATGGATCTTGCTGTTGCAAGAATTTGACCTTGAGATTCGCGACAAAGCGGGAAAGCAAAATGTGGTAGCTGATCACTTGTCCCGTCTTCCTTCTGAAATAATTGACCCTTCCGGACCCATCACTGAGCATTTTCCCGATGAGCACCTGCTGACTATTGGTACTAGCCTTCCATGGTTTGCTAATGTAGTAAATTACTTGGCATCTCATCAGATCCCGTCCGATTGGCCGAAGGCCAAGAAGGATAAATTACGCTCCGATGCTAAGTATTACATTTGGGAAGACCCGTACCTCTTCCGCATAGGTGCCGATCAGATCATCCGGAGATGTGTCCTGGAAGGGGAATTCAACAATATCCTCTCTTTCTGCCATGACCAGGCATGCGGTGGCCATTTCGCCGGGCATAAAACCGCATCAAAAGTCCTCCAGTGCGGCTTTTACTGGCCCACACTGTTCAAAGACGCATACAGTCACTGTAAGGCATGCAGTCGTTGCCAGACTTTGGGCAACATGAGCTATCGCGGCATGATGCCTATGCAACCGATTCTAGTATGCGAAATCTTTGATGTTTGGGGGATTGATTTTATGGGCCCCTTTCCTGTTTCGGATGGTTTCGAATACATTCTGTTGGCTGTGGACTACGTGTCCAAATGGATTGAAGCCATACCGACCCGAACCTGTGATCACAAAATCGTTCTCAAATTCATTCATCAAAACATTTTCTCAAGGTTCGGGATTCCTCGTGCAATAATCTCTGATGGGGGGACCCATTTCACAAATGCTCAATTTAGGTCACTGATGACCAAATACGGGGTGTCTCACCGAATCTCTACTCCTTACCACCCCCAAACTAATGGTCTAGCTGAGCTGTCTAATCGGGAAATCAAGAAAATCCTGCAAGTCACTGTTCGACCTGACAGGAAGGACTGGTCGTCCCGACTTCCGGAAGCATTGTGGGCCTATAGGACCGCCCACAAGACCCAATTGGGCATGTCTCCCTTTAGACTGGTGTACGGAAAGGCATGCCACCTTCCCGTAGAACTGGAGCATAAAGCCTATTGGGCAGTACGGAACTGTAATCTAGATCTTTCCAAGGCTGGGACCCACAGAAAACTCCAAATCAGAAAGATCGATGAATTACGCCTAGACGCGTACGAGAACTCGCAAATCTACAAGGAGCGGGTTAAAGCCTTTCACGACAAACACATCTCGAGAAAAGATCTTTCATCCTGGTCAAAAGGCCCTACTCTTTGATGCCCGACTAAAACTCTTCCCAGGAAAACTGAGATCCAAGTGGGTCGGACCATATTTGGTCCGACAGGTTTTTGGAAATGGAGCAATCGAAATCAGTCCACTCAGCCACGATTCTGAACCTTTCATCGTGAACGGTCAGAGACTCAAGCCGTTCATTGATGTAACTTCTACTGATTTGGCTGAAGCATCTTATATCCTCCATTCCCCTTGAGCTTATTGCGCCCAGCCGATGGCGTAAAACTCAGCGCTTAACGGGAGGCAACCCGTCATTTTCCTAAAAATCCAAAACTTTTTCTGACACCTTTTTGCACTTAAGGTTCACCCTTGTAGACAGCCGACCCTACCTCAGATGCTTGCATCTGGGATTAGAAATCGTCCGCAAAAATTCAACCCGACCCATTCACTCATTCAAATTTCTGTCTTAAGGAATGAACTAAGTTAAATAAAAACCCCCTATGTTACAATGAGGACATTGCAAATCTTAGGCATGGGGGGGTATGAAAGTGCAAAACTTGTAAGAAAAGGTTTAAAAAAAAAAAAAAATTCACATATGCCAAAAACACCATAAAAATTAAAAATTTTTGAAAAAGAATAAGAGGAAAAGAGGAGAAGGAAATTTTGTGAAGGAGAAGGAGAAAAGAAACAAAATGAAAAAGGAGCACAAAATTATGAGAAAAGGTGATAGTCATTAGTAAGGAACTAAGGAATTAACCTAAGTTTTAGACCTCATTCAAGAAAATAACTGAAAAGTGCATAATGAGATTAGTAAGAACGCAAACCTTAGGCATTCTTGAATAGACTCTTAGTACCCATTAAGATCTAGACAATCCTCAAGAGGTTGAGGAAAATGAAAAGCTTAAGTACTAGGTCCAAGGCTTAGGGAGTATTTGGCCTCGTTAACTAATTTTTGGTTTACGGGACTCAGTAACCTAAGCACCCTAACCTCACACACAGCCTGGTTCAGTAAGCATAAAAATCAAAATCACGCAGAAGCGTCGCAAAATTCTAAAAAGAACACCTAGAATAGGAGCGGCCGATCAACACAAGTTGATTTGGACGAGTTCTCAGCGCGGAGAGGCGGGAAATCCCCTCGAAGATGCGTAACAAAATATCATCTCCTCGGTGCTTGTCTCTTAGGATATTTACATATCCTACTGGGGGCATGTAAGCACTCTGCTGGTTCAGATTCCATGGATGGCATTATCTCGAAGTGTCAATTGCCAGGGTCTGGATTCGGCCACGGAACACCATGGATGGGATTATCTCGAAATCTCAATAGCCAGGGTTCCGGGGGTTGCCATGGGCGGTGCTATCTCGAAGCATCGATCGCCAGAAACCCTTGAGGATTGACGATGGGAGCAAGGAATCTGATACAGACCGTGTTGAAAAGCCAATCCTAGGCTAGAACTAAAAAGAAAAAGAGAGAGAAAACTCTCCAAACAGAAAAACTTTCTATCTCTCTCTTATAAAACGCACTGCAAACTGAGCCAGGGCTAAAATCATTTCAAGCACGGATGCTTTAACCACAAAGTCCAATAAACCTTAGGTTAGTTCTTATGGGCCTTAAAAACCTTTGCTAAAGACTGAGGCTAAGGCTAGACAGATTTGGATCTTGATTGGTACTAGAGTACCTTTTAGGCCTATGGTCAGCATTCTAACCTAATCTATGCTCAAATAAAAAAGCACTTATCTAAAGCTATTAAGAACTTCATGGTCTAGAACAAGGGTTGAAACCTTAAGTTTTTGCTAAGGGACTAGCAAAAGCTAGGCATGGGGGTATGATGAGAACCTCATCATGAGCAATAACTAGCTCATTTTGACCCAATACAAAGGATAAAAGCTCCTACATAACTCAAGGAAAGGCTTAACTCAGAGAATTCTGAGTTTAAGGAGAAAACAAGTCATAAGGGGTAAAAATGCAATTTTACCAGTATAATCTGCATACAGGGTAATTCAGGGTCCAAACACAGGTCAAGCAAACCGAATAAGAAGGAAAGTGGGATGATCTGACAAGGGCTACAGCAATTCCAAGGAACTAAATGATAATCTGTAACCTTAAAACAAACCCACTTCAATTCACGAGGTTCGAGGCAAACTAAAAATAGAATAAACCCTCTAAAATTCATAGAAAAATAATCTCTAGGGTTTAGAACCTTCAATTTGTCCTTCAGATCCCATTTTGGCCTACATTGAGAACCATGCCCAATTAATAACTTAATTTGGGTTTTTGCATAAATTTACCGGTCAAACAAGGTTTAATCTAGAAATAAAATTCACCATCAAATTCCTTAGGTCCTAATTAGTCATGTATAAAAACTTGAGCCTAAGACGAAACCTTCTTGACCAACTTTGCACTTTGGTCCTCATATATTTACTTTTTGGCCCTCAACTTTTGAACCCTCACATTTATGCCCCTAACTCTCCTTCGTTCTTTGCATTCAGGTCCCTCCTGCCAAAACCTGCCAGCACCATGCTCCGGCGACCTTGCGCGGAGCATGGCGCCGCGCAGGGTGAGGGGGAGGGGCTGGCAAGTCAACCGGGGGTGCCCTGCGTCGTCAGCCGTCGCAGGAACACCCCTCTGGTCGCTGCAACCCACCATACCGGCCGTGCGAACGCACGGATGGTATGGGTTTCCATCTCTGGCGTCCTCCGGCGAGGGAGACACGTCGTCTCCCTCCGCCCTCCTCTCTGATTCCGCCTCTATAAATACCCCCGTCGTTCCGCCGTTCGAGGGAGCTCGGTCCTGACGGAAAAAGACCCCCACTTCCTCTCTTCCCTCTCCGACAGGAAGCCCTCCAGCTCCGGCGGCCTCCCCTCTTCCTCCTCGTCGCTCTGCCGCACTACCAGCTGTAGGGTTGCTCTCCCTCTCTCTTCCCGCACCACGCCGCACCCAGCTGGCGCCTCTCCGGCCCTTTGCTCGCCGCCGCCCCTTCCCCCGGGCATCTTCTTCTCCAGCGACAGTCGATACGACTGTCGCCCGCTCCGGCCCTTCCTCCTCCTGCTAAGTAGGTAGAACTCCTCCTCTTCCTCCCCTCTTCCTTTTCGTCATTTTACATCTTTACTGTTACCTCGATTCCGACCAATCACCCTCACCTTCTCCGCCTTCGGCCATCCTCCGGCGAGCCGCTCCCATCACTCCAGCAACCCACACGGCTCGCCGACCACCGCAGAACCTCCGCCTCCTCACCCTGATCAACCTCCGCCCTTCCACTTCCCCCACATCACCCTCTGCAACTCCACCGAACAAACCCATCTTCCGACCCACAGTCCGACCTAGGGCAGCTCTTGGGCTCCGCCCCGCCGCCTGCACACCCCCCGACCACCTTCGCCGTGCCACGGCGAAGGTCCTCCGCATTTCTGATTGGGCCGAGAGGCCGTTTTTCTGTGGGCAGGTACCTGCGCTCGTCGCCGCCATTGTTGAAGCGAAGCAGCTTCTTCACCTGCTGCCCCAGGTGCGAAGCGCACAGGTCACCCTCCCAGGCTGTGCGGGGGCACTTCGGCAAAACGTTAGGCTGCAGTTGTGGCGAAGCTCTCGCGCGAAGCCCCCGCGCTTCGCCTCGACTGCTGCTGCTTCCTCCGCGCAGGCACCCAAATTGGGGTGGGACATTTAGTCCCACCTCGTAACCCTTCAGAGGAGAGCGCCCGCATAAAGGCAAAAAGCGCCTTATGCTCGTTGCCTCCTGAGCACGGGGTGAGGTCCCTCTCACTCACTCGCTCGCTCGACCCGGTCTCGTCCGTGCTCACGCCTCGCGGACCTGGCCCGACCCGACTTAGACTGACCTGCACTCCTCGCCCACCACTCACGCCGGTGGGCCTGGACCCGGGCGCGACCCGTACCCGGCAACCCGGCAGCTCTGGGAGAGCTTTCCTAAGAGCGGCTTCTGTGAGAGAGAGACGCGGGGGAGGGTAGAGATAGGTTTTGCCCCTCTGATCAAGCGGTGCAAGTTTGCAGGCACAGGTGAAGAAGAAGAACCGGAGAAGAAGACTGACGGAAGAAGAGCAGCCAGGACTGCTCGAAGCAAAGAGGAAAAGGCGAAGAAGAAGAAGACGAGCGAGGCAGAGAAGGACGACGAAAGCTGAAGGAAGGAGCACCGAGCGGCACTGTAGCAGCGGCGGTTTAAGTCGTCTGATTGGAAAATCAGACGACGCTCTGAAGGCAGAAAAGAGGAAGAAGAACAGGACAAGGACCGCTCTGCAGAAAAAGAAAGAGACAAAGCAGAAGCAAGAGCTGAAAGACGAAGAAGAACATCACCCACTGCTGCAGATAAAGAAGACAGAAAGAAGAGGAAGACCACAAGGAGATAAAGGAACCAAAAGCCAAAGAGAAGAGAAAAGAAAGAAGAAGACAGACGAGAAAGAAGAAGCCAACAAATTTTCATCTCTCTCTATCTATCTATATTTTTGTAAAAGAAACTTTGTACCCCTAGAATACAACTTGCTCCCTGAGTTCGACCTCGGGAACTCTTTTATTTTCCGAGTAAAAAATTATATATTTGAAATGATGGCAATAACTGGCTATACTACAACGACATAACAATAAAACCCGGTTATCTCTTCACGCCATCGATATCAGCAGTCATCCAGGATGTTCCTATCTCTGTCCCAGATGAAAAATCTGGACCTATCCTAGAAGAACCAACCAAGGTTCCATTTCCCGAGGCCTTGACCAAGGGAAAGAAGACAACCAAACCCGTGGCTCCTAAGGAGGACCTAGTCAAGCTCTTTGAGCAGGTCCAAATAAGCATCCCCTTAATGGATGCAATCTTCCATGTACCGGCTTACACATGATTTTTGAAGAACGTGTGTACACCTCAGCGTAAGCCGATAACCAAGAGTGGGAGCCCAATTGTACTGTCATAGCAAGCCAGCTCTGTAATCCTGAGTAGACTCCCACCCAAGGCAAAAGACCCAGGCACTCCCCTGATTTCATGTAAGATCGGTGAAACCCAGTTTGATAGAGCATTATTGGACTTAGGTGCATCCATAAACTTGATACCCACATCCCTACTTAACCATCTGGAAGAATCTGAGCTAAAACCGACCGAGGTGACATTACAGTTAGCAGATCGATCTATCAAGTCACCAAAAGGGATTCTTGAGGATGTTATTGTAAGGGTGCGGGATTTCTACTTCCCTGTAGATTTCATAGTTTTAGATATGGACGCACTTGAGAACCCAAGGGATACACCAATCATTCTAGGGAGACCTTTTCTGGCCACTGCAAGGGCCAATATAAGTTGTAAGGAGGGCCAAATAGAACTGAAATTTAGGAACCTGACTCTCAAAATTGATATCTTTAAAGCCCAACAAGGAATTAATTGCGGTGTCATTGAACAAATCTGTGATATTAGAGCCGTGGTTGATGAACCACAACTTGAGGACAACATGATCATTCCTCATCAACCACAGGAGGATCTTAACCGCAATTAAAGGAGTCAGACCTTGAGATAGACAAACCCATAACTCCTACCTTTATACCTCACACTCACGTTGAACCACCCGCTGCTGCTGATAACCCCATTCTTGAACTCAAACCCCTTCTCGACCATTTAAAATATGTCTTCTTGGGTTCTAATCAGACATTTCCTGTGATTATAAACTCCAGACTCACACCTGATCAGGAATCCTATCTGATTACTGTTCTCCAGCAACATCGCAGAGCCATTGGTTGGACTCTCGATGATTTGACTGGAATAAGTCCCTCTTATTGCATACACGAAATCAGTCCTCTCAGCTACGATTCTGAACCTTTCATCGTGAATGGTCAGAGACTCAAACCGTTCATTGACGTAATCGGTACAGATTTGGCTGAGTCATCATTTATCCTCCATTCTCCTTGAGCTTATTGCGCCCAGCCGATGGCGTAAAACTCAGCGCTTAATGGGAGGCAGCCCGTCATTCTTGAAAAACCCAAAACCTTTTCTGCCATTTCTTTGCACTTTAGGTTCATTCTTTAGGACAGCCATCTTCACCTCAGGTACTCGTACCTGAGATTAGAAATCGTCTGCAACAGTCACCTCGACCCATCCACTCACCAAATACTTGTCCTAATCCATGAACTAAGCTAAATAAAAATCCACCTAATGTACAATGGGAACATTGCAAATCTTAGTCATGGGGGGGGTATAAAAGTGCAATTAAAGAACAAGGAAAAGGTTTCAACAAAAAAATCTGCATATACTAAAAAAAAAAACTTTGAAGGAGAAAAAGAGTGCCGGTAAACTTTATAAAAGGAGAAAAAGAGCAGAATGATAAAAGGAGCACAAAATGAAAGAGAAAAGGGATAGTCATTAGTAAGAAATTAAGGAATTTAACCTAAGTTCTAGAGCACATTATGGAAAAGAAAAAGGAAAGTGCATAACAAGATTAGTAAGAACGCAAACCTTAGGCATTCTTAAATAGACTTTTAGTACTCATTAAGATCTAGATATTTCTCAAGAGGTTGAGGAAAATGAAAAGCTTAAGTATTAAGTCCAAGGCTTAGGGAGTATTCGGCCTCGTTGACTGACTTTTGGTTTACGGGACTTAGTAACCTAAGCATCCAAATTCATAGACATAGTCTGGTTCAGTGAGCATAAGTATCGAAATCACGTAGAAGCGTTTCAAATGTTCTGAAAAAGTCACCTAGATTAGGAGCAGTCAATTAACACAAGTTGATTTGGACGAGTTTCCGGTGGGGAGAGGTGGGAAATTCCCCTCGAAGATGCGTAACAACATATCATCTCCTCGGTGCTTGTCTCTTAGGATATTTACATATCCTACTGGGGGCATGTAAGCACTCTGCCGGTTCAGAATCCATGGATGGCATTATCACGAAGTGTCAATTGCCAGGGTCTGAATTTGGCCACGGAACACCATGGACGGAATTATCCTGAAATCTCGAAAGCCAGGGTTCTGGGGGTTGCCATGGGTGGTGCTATCTCGAAGCATCGACTGCCAGGGACCCTTGAGGATTGATGATGGGGATAAGGAATTCGATACAGACCGTGTTGTGAAGCCAATCTTAACCTAGAATTAAAAAGAAGAGAGAGAGAAAACTCTCTAAACAAATAAATCTTCTGTCTCTCTCTCTTACAAAACACACTGCAAACTGAACCAAGGTTAAAAATATTTCAGGCACGGGTGCTTTAACCACAGAGTCCAATAAACTTTAGGTTAGTTCCTGTAGGCCTTAAAAACCTTTGCTAAAGACTGAAGCTAAAGCTAGACATATCTAGATCTTGGTTGGTACTAGAGTACCTTTTAGGCCTATGATTGACATTCTGACCTAATCAGGGATACAAGAGGAAAAACACTTATCAAAACTTGATGGAAGAAATTCATCGTCTAGAACAAAGGTTAAAATCTTAAATTTTTGCTAAGGGACTAGCAAAAGCTAGGCATGGGGGTATGATGAGAGCCTCATCCTGAGTCCTAACTAGCACATTTTGACCTAAATAAGTATACAAAAGCTCCTACAAAACCGAAGGGAAAGCCTAAATAAAAGAACTATAAATCTGAGTATGAAGCAACTCACAAGGGGTAAAATAGTAATTTTACCAATGAAGTACACAAACGGGACGTCTAAGGGTCTAAACACAAGTAAATGGGCTTAGCAAGAAAGAAAGTGGGATGATTTGATCTAAAAAGGGTTATAGCAATTTCTAGGAATTAAATGACATTTTGTAACCCTAAAACAAATTCGCTTTAATTCACGAAGTTCTAGGCAAGATAAAAGTCAATTAAACCCTCTAAAATTCATGAAAAAACATTCCCTAGGGTTCATAACCTTCAATTTGGCCATTGGAACCTGTCTTGACTTAAATTGAGAACCATATCTAATTTTTGACCTAATTTGGGTTTTTATGCAAAATTGACTGGTCAAACATGGTCAAACCTAAAATTAAACTTCACCAATAGATTCTTTACGTCCAAATTAGGTTTGTACCAAAATTTGGACCTAAGGGAAGGCCATTTTGACCTACTTTACAAATTGGTCCTCATGAATTACTTTTTGACCCTTAACTTTTGAACCCTTGCGCTTTGCCCCACAGCTTTTCTTTCATTCTTTGCAAAACGGTCCTTCTGCCACCCTGCACAGCTGCCCATACCTCCGGTGACTTTGCGCGGAGGATGGCGCCACGCAGGGTATGGGGATTGGCCTCAGAAATGAAAGGGGGTTCCCTGCATCGTCCTCTTCCGCATGATCCCCCTCCCATGCCCTGCCATTGCCCATGTCTCTCGTGCGAATGCACGAAAGGAATGAGTCTCTTCTCTGGCCATTCTCCGGCAAACTGCCCACGCTCTCTCCTCGAGATCTTCTCCTCGCCAACGACTATTTAAGGAACGGCAGGGGCCGCTGGTCACTTCAAGCTTGTTTTGGCCAAGGAAAATCCCCAAACTTCATCTCCTCCTCCTCCAGTCATTCGCCAGCAGGCTCCGGCGACTCTCCGCTTCCTCTCTCGTCGCCCTGCCACCATACTAGTGGCAAGGTTAGCTCTGCCATTGTTCGTCGTGCCTCGCCGTACCAGTGGGCACCCTCCGGTCTATCTTCCTCGTCGTCGTCATCTTCCTCACAGGGCATCGTCTCCGGCGACGGCAGAATTGAGCCGTCCGCCTCTTGCCCCCCTTCGTCTGCTTAGCTAGGTAAAAGTTCTTTCGTTTTCTCCCCTCTTTATTTCCCCCTCAACAAATTTTAGTTTTGGTCCCTCGACTGCCACTACCACCACCATCAGTTCCACCTCCGACCACCAACTCCGGCGAGGCCGCTTGTAACGACCCGGTTCCCGAGTCCCTACGAGACACGAGAACCGGACCGACTCGACTAATCCCAAGACCCAGTCGTCCAACGAGGAAGTAACCAAAAGACAGTAAAATAAACCACATTCAGCATGAATATAACTAACAGTAAAAAGTACAGCAGTAAGGAAAGAAACTACTACAGTAGGTACCGCCACAACAGTAAAGCAACATTTATCATATAACAAAAACTGCAGGTAAAGAAGGTACAGCGGAAACAAAACTACTCACTAGAACAGAAACAAAAGAAGGTACAAAGCTGTGGCAACTCTACTGGACCCTACTCGGCCCAGCGTACTCTGCAGCCGCCGACCCTGGCTGCTCAACACCTGGTCCTGAAAAAGGTAACGAGTGTAACACGTCAGCAAAACGCTGAGTAGAGTGGCAAACTAACTAAAGGCAACAGTAGAGTGTACAGTAGCTGTTATGTTCTATTACTTCCTTTATTTACATCTTTCAATTTTTTCTCACTATTTCATTTACTTCTCAGATCCTTTACTTGATCTCGAATGTCCTCGTGGGACGATCTTGATTGCAGTCTTTTCCAACAGTAGAAGTAGCACGTGGTGCTCTCCTGGCCGGGAGAGTCCCCCGTGGTGATCCTACCCTCAGTCAACCACCCCAAGGTCACTGACAGACGTAACGGTGACTACGGCACGCGCGATAAACGCACAGGTAGCTAGCCCGTACTGGCACGCGGTCAGTCGTTTCCGTTAACGGGTGCGCCCAAAGCACAGCACGGAACCAGGGCAGAGCCCTCTCAGTAACAGGGGTCCAACCCCTCCACAGTAACCAAACCGGGGCCTTGCCCCTCCACAGTCCGCGCACCCTCGCCTGACTACCCTGGTTTGCCCTAGTGGGCCTAACAAGTCGGTGAAGGAGGCTAGCAGAACCCCGGGGCCCGTGGGGTAGCTAGTACTCTCCTAACACTACTAGCTCTCCTCGGTACTACGTACACGAGGGCCAACAAGTCGGTACAGAGCGGCCAAGCCTAACCCCGGGTCCCTGGGGCGGCTGGCCCCACTCTGCACTAAAACAGGTACAGGTACTTCCCTTGGTACTGCGTACCCAAGAGACAGTACAAACTACATCTCAGTTCCATTCCTTTTCTTTCCAGGAGTTCCACTCCTAATTCCCCGTAGGGTTCCAGCCCTTTATCTCAGAACATCATATGTTTCACTTTCCAGATTCACGTTCTCAATTTCCATGATCTCAAACATGTTTCTTTGTTCATAACAGGCAGCTGTTAATTAATTTCACAGGCAGCTTATATATTCCTTTCCATTTTTCCAAGACTGCAGTAATATACATTCCACTAGTTTTTCCATCCTAGGATTCATGCCATATCCTAGGATCTATCATACAATCTAGTTTTCCGGCCCTAGGATTCATGCAACACCTAGGAGCTATCATTCCATACATTTCTCATTCCTAGGATTCATGCAATGCCCTAGGTTCTAGTTATGGTTCCATACTTTAACAGATTTTATTAATACTTAAAACCACTCTACCAGGTACAACGGAAGTAATGGGGGCGTGGTCGGGAATCCCGCGCGCCTCCGCGACTCTCAAGACGGCAACCGAACGAGGTCCTATCACGAGGATCAAACACAAGGAGTGTCTCAAAACAGTGTATAGCTACTGTAGGCGGTAGAGGAATAAATTCTGAAACGAACGCAACTCGAATCGCGGAAAACGGAGCCCAAACGGGCCCTAAACGGGTCGAGAAAGACAATACTGTGCAAAATCAGACGTCTGGAACTCCTTCCAGACGTCTTAAACGGTGGATCAGAGAATTACCTGTTCGGCTTGGTTCCCCGGACGTCCAGAAGTCTGTGGCGACGTCTCTCCTAGATCCCAGACGTCCGATGGTCTCTCCGGACGTCTGGAGGTCACTCCCGCCGTCTGGTACAACTTCCAGACGTCGGATTCGCAAAGGATGACGAATCCGAACACCTGCGCACAGCCAACCCTCCTCCCTCAGTACGGTCAGTCGACAAAAAAGAAGGAGAAAGCGGAACTCACCTTTCAGACGTCTGTATGATCACACAGACGTCGACCTTGCCGTCTGGATATCAGTCCAGACGTCTGATTCTGGAGATTTTTCCAGAATCAGAACCTCGCTCGGCCTCCGCTCGCGACGCCGCCCGCAGCAGGTCCCTCTTCGCGACGCTCTACGCCCCCTGCGCCCTCCGCCGGCCGGCCAAGCCGCTCCCGGCGAGCTCGCCCTCACGGCAGAGCCCTGCCCTCGCACGCCGTAGCTCCTCCGCGCCTTCTGCTGCGCCGCTGCCGCTGCGCCCTCGCGTCCGCTCGCTCCGCCCGCAGCAGGAGAGGAGGAAGATGGTGGAGACGGGAGGGGAGGCGCGCCCCCTCCCCCTTTTAACGCCGCGCGGAGAGGAGGAGAGAGACGGCCGCAGTCGCCTGCAGCCGCAGAGAAGATGCGGATCGCAGGTCTGCGCGCACAGGCGCGCAGACGAATATCCCGTGCGAGTATAACTGTTCGTCAGACGTCTGTAAACTATCCCGGACGTCTGGTCAGACGTCTGGATGTGATCCCAGACGTCTTGACAGACGTCTGGGCCACCTCCCAGACGTCTTAAAAGACGTCTGGGGTACGCGCTCGTTACAATATAACAAACTCAAAGGAAGTTTCGTCCCCGAAACTTGCGCCAACTAGGGTGCGGAAAAAGGATGTCCAAATAACCATAACAAACTCAAAGAGGACCGAAGCCGGTCCGAAAAGACGTACCCGCGAAAAGCTCTGGGTACCGCTCCCGCATTGCCGCCTCAGGCTCCCAGGTAGCCTCCTCGTACCGCTGGCTCCTCCACAAAACCTTTACCAGGGGTACTTGCTTTCGTCTCAACCTGCGGACGGCTCGGTCTAGGATCTGCACTGGCCGCTCGGGGTAGGTCAGGTCGTCGCTCACCTCGACGCTCTCGTGACTCAGTACGTGGCTGAGATCGGCTACGTACTTCCTGAGGTTGGACACGTGGAACACGTCGTGCACACCAGAAAGCTGCGGGGGAAGGGCAAGTCTGTAAGCAACGGGTCCAACCCGCTCCAGGACCTCGAAGGGCCCCACGAACCTCGGCGCGAGCTTCCCTCTCACCCCAAACCGCTGTAAGCCCTTCATGGGCGAAACACGAAGAAAGACGTGGTCCCCAACCTCGAACTGCACCTCTCTGCGTCTGCGATCTGCGTAGCTCTTCTGTCTGCTCCTGACAGTGCGGAGTCGTCTGTGGATCTGTTCAACTACCTCCTGACTCTGCCGGATCAACCTGGGGCCAACCTCCCACTTGGTCCCCACCTCAACCCAACTCAAGGGTGCCGTGCATTTCCGTCCGTACAGAGCCTCGTAGGGAGCCATGCCGATGCTCGAGTGATAACTGTTGTTGTATGCAAACTCTGCCAGGGGCAGGTGTTCCTCCCAAGAGCCCCTCCAGTCTAGTACACAGGCACGCAAAAGATCCTCAAGTGTCTGTATCGTGCGTTCCGACTGTCCGTCCGTCTGGGGGTGGTAAGCCGTGCTAAACCTCAACCTCGTCCCCAAAGCCTGCTGAAACTCAGCCCAAAACTGGGACGTAAAGCGGGTATCCCGGTCGGATACGATCTCCCGCGGAACTCCGTGTAGTCGCACCACATCACGGATATACCTCTCTGCCAACTGTGCTGGTCCCAAAGTGACTCGGATCGGCAAGAATCGTGCCGTCTTCGTCAACCTATCCACTATTACCCAGACCGCGTCGTGTCCTCGCTGGGTAACAGGTAAACCCACCACCAAGTCCATGGTGATGCTCTCCCACTTCCACTCCGGCACTGGAAGCGGCTGAAGCAGCCCTGCAGGCCTCTGATGCTCGGCTTTCACCTGCTGGCACACTAAGCACTGCTGCACGAACTCACCCACATCCCGCTTCATCCCTCTCCACCAGAACTCGCGTCTCAAGTCATGGTACATTTTCGTGTTTCCGGGATGTATGGTGAATCTGGAACCGTGTGCCTCAGTCAGGAGCTCTCTCAACAGCTCCTCGTCTCTGGGGACGCACAGCCGTCCCCTCAAGCGTAACACCTGGTCTGTGAAAGAGAAGTCCCCTGGGTCCCCTGACAGTACTCTGTCGCGCAAAGACTGCAAGTACGGATCGGCCATCTGTCCCGTGATGATGCGGTCTATCAACTCTGGTCTGGTCTGCCGTGTCACCGTCACTGCCCCACAGTACCCTCGTAACTCTAGAGGTCGCCAACTGCCCACCTCCTCCAAAAGGCTCCAACTCTGTAACTGTAGACTGGCCAAGCGTGCGGGCGCCTTACGGCTCAAGGCGTCAGCCACCACATTGGCCTTTCCCGGGTGGTAGGAGATGCTGCAGTCGTAGTCCTTCAGGAGCTCCAACCAACGTCTCTGTCTCATGTTGAGCTCCTTCTGGTCAAAAAGATATCTGAGGCTCTTGTGATCTGTAAAAATCTCGAAGGTCTCACCGTACAAGTAATGCCTCCATGTCTTCAGCGCGAAGACAACAGCTGCCAACTCTAGGTCGTGGGTAGGGTAGGTATGCTCATGGGGCTTCAGTTTCCGCGAAGCGTAAGCGACCACGTGACCCCTCTGCATGAGCACACCTCCTAACCCCTGCAAGGAAGCGTCCGTGTACACAACGAACCCGCCACTACTGTCAGGAATGGTGAGCACGGGAGCCGAGGTCAACCTCTCCTTCAGCTCCAGAAAACACGCCTCACAGGCGTCTGTCCAAGTGAAAGGCACATCCTTCCGAGTCAACTGTGTCATAGGACGTGCAATCTGCGAAAACCCTCTGATGAACCGTCTGTAGTAACCTGCCAGTCCCAGGAAACTGCGAATCTCAGTGACTGAACGCGGTCTCTCCCACCTGAGCACTGCCTCGACCTTGGCGGGATCCACCGCCAGGCCGTCTCCAGAGATCACATGA
This sequence comes from Thalassia testudinum, assembly GCA_037157565.1. Taxonomy (NCBI): domain Eukaryota; kingdom Viridiplantae; phylum Streptophyta; class Magnoliopsida; order Alismatales; family Hydrocharitaceae; genus Thalassia; species Thalassia testudinum. The sequence goes on along the minus strand of JAZHRO010000031.1, from coordinate 33,592,827 downwards.
CCCAAAAAGGTCACCTCCCTCAACCAGAACTCGCACTTGCTGTATTTGGCGTACAGCCTGCGTCGTCTCAGAGTGTCCAGAACCATCCGCAAGTGCTGTCCGTGCTGCGTCCGATCTCTAGAATAGATGAGTACATCATCTATGAAAACCACCACAAACTGGTCCAAGTACGGTCTGAACACCCGGTTCATCAGGTCCATGAAAGCAGCGGGGGCATTGGTCAGCCCAAACGGCATGACCAAAAACTCGTAGTGTCCGTACCGGGTGCGGAAAGCTGTCTTGGAGACGTCGGTCTCCCTGATCCTCAACTGGTGGTATCCAGACCTCAAGTCGATCTTGGAAAACACCGTGGCACCCCGCAACTGGTCAAACAAATCGTCAATCCTCGGCAGCGGATATCTGTTCTTGATGGTGACCCTATTCAGCTGTCTGTAGTCCACACAAAGGCGTAGGGTCCCATCCTTCTTCTTCACAAATAGTACCGGGGCTCCCCAGGGAGACGCACTGGGCCTCACGAAACCCTTCTCCAAAAGGTCCTGCAACTGAGACTTGAGCTCTCGCAGCTCAAGCGGTGCCATCCTGTATGGCGCGGTGGAGATGGGGTTGGTCCCTGGTACTAGTGAGATCTCAAACTCGATCTCACGCTCGGGCGGTAGTCCTGGTAACTCGTCTGGAAACACGTCGGGGTACTCTCTGACCACCGGGATGCTCTGGAAGTCTGCCACGGGGCTGTGCTCTGCCACCACACAAGCTAAGAAGCCCTCACACCCCTGGCTCAAAAGTCTTGCCGCCCGAAGTGCCGAAATGCACCTGAAACCTCCGTCCACTGGCTGCCCGTGAAACTCGAAGGAAGGCAACTCTGGAATGGAGAAGACAATCTTCCTCTCAAAGCAGTCTACCAATGCGTGGTAAGCGGACAGCCAATCCATCCCCAGGATCACCCCAAAGTCCTCCATCTGTATCATAATCAGGTCAGCTGGCAGGCTGTGTCCCCCGATGCTGACCCCGCAACCCGTGTACACCTCCTCAGCTACAAACAGCTGACCACTCAGACCTCTGATTACGAACGGGTTCTCTAACAATGTATAATCCTGGTCCAAACTAACTGCGAAACTGTCTGCGACAAACGAGTGCGTAGCGCCGGAATCGAAAAGCGTGTAAACGAGTCTGCCAGAAACTGAAACCATACCTGCTACCACCGATCCCGAAGCTCTGGCGTCCCTGTGTGTTAGGGCGTTGATACGCCCCTCAGCTCTAGGTGCAGACGAAGCAGCCACACTCTGCGTCGGACGGGTAGGTGCCGGCCGGTACCCTCCTCGCGACTGCGGTCCTCCTCCTCGCGCCTGGAAACCGCGGCCTCCTGCGCGCCCTCCAGTGCTCTGCGCGGGAAGTATCTGCTGACCTCCTGCCCTAGATGGGCAGTCCCTCCTGACGTGGCCCGGCTGGCCACACTGGTAGCAGAGGGGAACCCGACTCCCACCCTCAGTGAGTCCCTGCTGTCGGCTAGGCGGGGGTCCGGTGCTGGCGACTGGCCCCTGTCGAGGGCCCCCAAAGGCCAGTGATGGCCCTGCACAACGTGACGGCTCTCCTGCGGACGCCACGTGTCTCCGTTCTCGCCGGCCCTGTGAGAAGTCTGGCTGAAAGGGCCTCTTCCGCCCGCCGTCGGTCTCTCGCGCGGACGGGTTGGTCTCCTCGAAAGTCATGGCTGCCTCTACCACCCTCGAAAACGTCGGTAGCTTCAGGGGTTTGACATACCCCCGGATCGCAGGCCGGAGCCCCTCGGTGAACCTCCAAAGGCGCTCCTCCTCAGTGGCTACCGCTGTCGCTGCAAAGCGGGACAGCTCCAAGAAACGCGTGCGGTACGCGCTCACGGTCATCGTCCCTTGGCGGAGAGTGTGGAACTCCCGCCTCCTCTGGTCCTGCCACGTCTGGGGAAAGTACTGCTCGCAGAAGAGGGTGACGAACTGGTCCCACGTCGGCTCGTCCCTCTCCTGTCCCCGGACCGCCCTCCACCACCGGTGTGCCGCACTCTCCAGCTGGTACGTGGCAAAGGCCACGCGGCACTCCACCGGGGGGCGAAGGGTGTCGAAGATCTTCTCCAGCTGCTCAAGCCAGTCCTCTGCCTCGGTCGGGTCCTCATCCCCCTTGAAGGAGGGGGGCTTCAGCTTCCGGAACTGTCCGAAAAGCTCGAAGTGGTGCTGTAGGGGAGGTGCTGGTGCGCCTCCAGGCGAAGGTGTCTCGTGTACAGAAGTGTCGGAGGAAGGTGGGGGCGGCAGGGGCCCATCCCCTCCCTCGTGTCCGGCGCCGCGTCCGTCGCGTGGTCCCACAGAGGACTCCCCCTCTGCAACCCCAGGAGGAGGTGCTCGGGGCGGTGGGTGGAGCTCCTCTCGTACAATATCCCGTATCAGTCTGGCGAGGTCCTGGGCCTGGATGCCAGGGAGTGGTGGCTGGTCCACCGAGACGTCAACGACAGCACGTCCACCTCGCCGACCTCGCCCTCGGCCGCGCCCGCGGCCAGTCTCGCCAGTCCCACGACGAGGCATCTCCTGCAAGGAGACGCGAAACAAAACGGAAACGTCAAAACAGACGGTACCTAACAACACTTCTAAGAGCTCATGTCAAGAGATATGTTGTGGTGGCTACTCTAGCTATAAACATGTGAATTGGTTATTTTCCAGTCAGTTGATTCACTTCTCGGGACGACCTTGCTCTGATACCATCTTGTAACGACCCGGTTCCCGAGTCCCTACGAGACACGAGAACCGGACCGACTCGACTAATCCCAAGACCCAGTCGTCCAACGAGGAAGTAACCAAAAGACAGTAAAATAAACCACATTCAGCATGAATATAACTAACAGTAAAAAGTACAGCAGTAAGGAAAGAAACTACTACAGTAGGTACCGCCACAACAGTAAAGCAACATTTATCATATAACAAAAACTGCAGGTAAAGAAGGTACAGCGGAAACAAAACTACTCACTAGAACAGAAACAAAAGAAGGTACAAAGCTGTGGCAACTCTACTGGACCCTACTCGGCCCAGCGTACTCTGCAGCCGCCGACCCTGGCTGCTCAACACCTGGTCCTGAAAAAGGTAACGAGTGTAACACGTCAGCAAAACGCTGAGTAGAGTGGCAAACTAACTAAAGGCAACAGTAGAGTGTACAGTAGCTGTTATGTTCTATTACTTCCTTTATTTACATCTTTCAATTTTTTCTCACTATTTCATTTACTTCTCAGATCCTTTACTTGATCTCGAATGTCCTCGTGGGACGATCTTGATTGCAGTCTTTTCCAACAGTAGAAGTAGCACGTGGTGCTCTCCTGGCCGGGAGAGTCCCCCGTGGTGATCCTACCCTCAGTCAACCACCCCAAGGTCACTGACAGACGTAACGGTGACTACGGCACGCGCGATAAACGCACAGGTAGCTAGCCCGTACTGGCACGCGGTCAGTCGTTTCCGTTAACGGGTGCGCCCAAAGCACAGCACGGAACCAGGGCAGAGCCCTCTCAGTAACAGGGGTCCAACCCCTCCACAGTAACCAAACCGGGGCCTTGCCCCTCCACAGTCCGCGCACCCTCGCCTGACTACCCTGGTTTGCCCTAGTGGGCCTAACAAGTCGGTGAAGGAGGCTAGCAGAACCCCGGGGCCCGTGGGGTAGCTAGTACTCTCCTAACACTACTAGCTCTCCTCGGTACTACGTACATGAGGGCCAACAAGTCGGTACAGAGCGGCCAAGCCTAACCCCGGGTCCCTGGGGCGGCTGGCCCCACTCTGCACTAAAACAGGTACAGGTACTTCCCTTGGTACTGCGTACCCAAGAGACAGTACAAACTACATCTCAGTTCCATTCCTTTTCTTTCCAGGAGTTCCACTCCTAATTCCCCGTAGGGTTCCAGCCCTTTATCTCAGAACATCATATGTTTCACTTTCCAGATTCACGTTCTCAATTTCCATGATCTCAAACATGTTTCTTTGTTCATAACAGGCAGCTGTTAATTAATTTCACAGGCAGCTTATATATTCCTTTCCATTTTTCCAAGACTGCAGTAATATACATTCCACTAGTTTTTCCATCCTAGGATTCATGCCATATCCTAGGATCTATCATACAATCTAGTTTTCCGGCCCTAGGATTCATGCAACACCTAGGAGCTATCATTCCATACATTTCTCATTCCTAGGATTCATGCAATGCCCTAGGTTCTAGTTATGGTTCCATACTTTAACAGATTTTATTAATACTTAAAACCACTCTACCAGGTACAACGGAAGTAATGGGGGCGTGGTCGGGAATCCCACGCGCCTCCGTGACTCTCAAGACGGCAACCGAACGAGGTCCTATCACGAGGATCAAACACAAGGAGTGTCTCAAAACAGTGTATAGCTACTGTAGGCGGTAGAGGAATAAATTCTGAAACGAACGCAACTCGAATCGCGGAAAACGGAGCCCAAACGGGCCCTAAACGGGTCGAGAAAGACAATACTGTGCAAAATCAGACGTCTGGAACTCCTTCCAGACGTCTTAAACGGTGGATCAGAGAATTACCTGTTCGGCTTGGTTCCCCGGACGTCCAGAAGTCTGTGGCGACGTCTCTCCTAGATCCCAGACGTCCGATGGTCTCTCCGGACGTCTGGAGGTCACTCCCGCCGTCTGGTACAACTTCCAGACGTCGGATTCGCAAAGGATGACGAATCCGAACACCTGCGCACAGCCAACCCTCCTCCCTCAGTACGGTCAGTCGACAAAAAAGAAGGAGAAAGCGGAACTCACCTTTCAGACGTCTGTATGATCACACAGACGTCGACCTTGCCGTCTGGATATCAGTCCAGACGTCTGATTCTGGAGATTTTTCTAGAATCAGAACCTCGCTCGGCCTCCGCTCGCGACGCCGCCCGCGTCGCACCTCGCGCGTCCGCTGCTCCGCCCGCAGCAGGTCCCTCTTCGCGACGCTCTGCGCCCCCTGCGCCCTCCGCCGGCCGGCCAAGCCGCTCCCGGCGAGCTCGCCCTCACGGCAGAGCCCTGCCCTCGCACGCCGCAGCTCCTCCGCGCCTTCTGCTGCGCCGCTGCCGCTGCGCCCTCGCGTCCGCTCGCTCCGCCCGCAGCAGGAGAGGAGGAAGATGGTGGAGACGGGAGGGGAGGCGCGCCCCCTCCCCCTTTTAACGTCGCGCGGAGAGGAGGAGAGAGACGGCCGCAGTCGCCTGCAGCCGCAGAGAAGATGCGGATCGCAGGTTTGCGCGCACAGGCGCGCAGACGAATATCCCGTGCGAGTATAACTGTTCGTCAGACGTCTGTAAACTATCCCGGACGTCTGGTCAGACGTCTGGATGTGATCCCAGACGTCTTGACAGACGTCTGGGCCACCTCCCAGACGTCTTAAAAGACGTCTGGGGTACGCGCTCGTTACATCGCTCTACCTCCACAGGCCATTCCACCTCTCGCCGACAAGTCCATAAGCATCCCCTCACTCCACTCAACATTTCCCCTCACTCACACCACCACTCCGCTCACCCAAATACACCCCCGAACACACCCACACATACGCACACAGTGTGCCCTGGGCACACTCACATAGATGCCTCCGCACCACGCCGACCTCCTCAGCACATTCGCCACACCTTGGAGAAGCCCCCCAAGGTATCTGATAGGGACGCGAGGCCGTTTTCGTGTTTTCAGGGATAGAGCAGCTCACCGCCATTGACGAGCAGGTTGAAGTTGCTTTGCAAGTTGTTCCAGGTTGCGGTGCTCCGAGTTCCCAGGTCCAACAGGTGCGGAACACTCTCACGCACGCACTCAGGCTCTCAATTGGAGTCGAAGGCCTCGGTCGCTGCCCCAATCGATCACACCTTTCTCCTGCAGGCGCACGAAGCAGCAGGTGGGATTTTAGTCCCACCTCGGAAGCAGAGGGGCGCCCGCACCTGCATAAGAGAAAAAAGTGACTGAGGCTATTCGCCTCAAGTCACACAGGGGTGAGGTTCCTCGCCCTCACTCGGTCTTGTCCGTGGCACTGCCCACGCGGACCTGACCCGTGACCCGAATATCCTGCCTGTGCACTCCTCGCGCACCACTCACGCCGGTGCGCCTGGACCCGAGCATGCGACCCGACTCGATTACCCAGCTCTGGGAGAGCGTACCAAAGAGAGATTTAGAGAGAGAGAGAGATGTAGGGAAGGGTAGGTGTAGGTTTTGCGTTCTTGTGTGCAGGGAACAGGTGGAGAAGAAGAGAAAGAGAAGCGGCGAGGACTCAACCTCAAAGAGAAGGAGAAAGAAGAAGGCGGAGGAGATGCAGCAGCAAGAAGAAAAGAAGAAGAAGCCAAGGAGGAGCTGCTGTAAAAGAAGGAAGGAGCTGAAGCCAGGAAGGAGGAAAGCTGCAGAGAAAAGAAAAAGAAGGAGAAGAGCTGCAGCAGCCGAAGGAGAAAGAAGAAGGAAAGGCCAAGAAGACAACTGAAGAAAGAAGGAGGGACTGTAGAAACGGAGCCGATACGGCATCTGATTCAGAGAATCAGACGTTCGAAAAAGGGAAAGGCAGAAAAAGAAGAGAAGGAAAAGAGAAGAAGAGACGGGAAAGAGAAGAGAAGGGAAAGAGAAGAAAGAAAGGAGAAGAAAAGGATTCTTTTGTTCTCTCCCTCTCTTAAATTTTTGTATTTCATAATTGTGAATTTGTAAGCTTTTGGAATTAAAGTGTGTTACCTGAGTTCGACCTCGGAAAATTTTAAATTTCAAGTAATAAATTGAAATAAAATGTTGATCGCTTTTCGCAATATACTGCAACGAACATAATTTTATAACATCGCGAAACGGAACCCACCATGCTATTATATGTTATTTGTTCTTTATTTTATTCTGGATCTTGTCAAATCATATTTGACTTATTTGATTTAATATTTTTAATTTATGTGAAAACGTTAGAAATGTATGTTTTTATTTATTTTCTATATGTGTTTATTCCAACACATCATTCATCTTAAGTGCTTACTCAAGTTATTGGATCCCTAAATGGATTAAGGTCTCTCTCTAGTAAAGACACTCGAGCTTCATTCAATATGTTTGACTTGTTTAATTTAATATTTTTGATATATATAAAAATAATAAAATTATATATTTTTATTATTTTCTATATATATTTATTTCAACACATCATTCATCCCATATGCTCACTAAAATATTTTTGGATCCCCAGATGGATCAGTAAAGACACCCGAGCTTCAGTCAATTGAATTCACATTCAAATCTTTCATTTTTTATTTGACAGGGGGAGTACACGGAACATATTGAATCAAATTTTAGTAAATGTATAATTCAATTTAGCCTTTTTGGATTGAGATTTTGGCAATCCAATCTTGTTCGAACTGTAGTCCAATGTGTAAAATTTCAGGTCAATTTAGATTGGATCATATTTTTCTTATTTTTCTTTTTAATGGCACATGATTCGATAGATAATTTTTTATTAGTTAATGCAAAGATTCAAAGAGAAAGATTCTTGAATTGAAATTTAAAGTTTATTATTTTCTCTACTTTTACAATGTCACCCACATCTCTACAAAAAATAAAAGAATATATATATATATATATACTTCATGGAATCTATAACAAAATTAAGGGACTAACTTAATGAGATTCAATTGTTAGTCTAACTTTTTCATGAATTATGAATTGGATTGGATTGGATTATACATATTATAAATTTAATAGATTATGAATTTAATTGGATTAGAAGTGGTCTTAACTTAATCCAATTTAACTTATAATAGATTGAAAATTTCCTACCTAGAAAGGAAAAAATTCAATCCAATCGAGTCCAATTAGATTAGGATGGACCAAATTATGGAGTAATCCAATCCATATATTCACACCTTTACCACTTGACTTGTGAGCGAGGGTAGAGTGATCGCCTTGTAGAGATTTGATGTTTTGGTCATGATCCAATGATGGAATTGTAGTCTTGGTAGCTTTGGAAAGCTCTCTTGAAGTTTTATGACCAGGTAAGGAGGAAGTGCATAGATTCAAACGTATATGAGTTTTGAATTACTTTTGCTATTTAAATACATCATCGATTTGATTTAATTGTATATGTGATTTTTGAACTTAATTCTTAACACACCTATTCTTTTTCACCATTGATACTAATGACAATTATTGATACATAAAAGCATAAATAATTAGTGCCGATGACCATCAAAAGTTAAATTTAATTAGAACATCGTACTTATAGTCTCTTGCTCTCGACCTCTCAGCTTTCTCACTCGGCAGATGGAGTATAGGGACTCTTAACCGTCCCATTGCAAACTCGATATGTTCTCCCAATATTAGCTTAGTATACAACTTCGGTTGCTTGACAAAGAAGTCAAATGATAAGAAATCCTAATTTCCTACTAAATCAATTGGAGAATTGGACGAGGGTGAGATGATTTTCTCCATTTACGTCGTCATATATAACTTGCAATCAGTGTAACCCTATGCACTCTGAGTACGTTAGCTATGCACTCGGAGTACGTTAGCAATTGAGAGCATGGAAGTAACCGATAAATTAGTAACTAATTCTGAGTCCGCATCTTGAGGTACAGTATAAAAGATAAAATTGTATCGTAATTTTATTATTAAAAAATATTATTGTAATATCTATGCGTGTAAGAGAGAGATAGAGTTTAGATTGAAAAAAAAAAAAAAAATAGTGACATCCGGAAAATATATATTTAACGATGTAATATCTCTATCTAATAAATTAAATATATTAATATAATTTAATTTTTAATTGATTTATTTTTATTTTTTATTGAAATATATTGGTTAAAAAGTAAAATACATCGGTTAAAATCAATAAGCATCATCACTTAACAAAATATATTGGAGTATTTTGATTTTCAATCAGTGTGCTTGTTCTTTACATAGGACATATCGATTTAAAATGAAAATACATTGATATATTCTAGTTTTTCACTAAAATATATTCATTAAAAAAAAAATAAATATTCTAACTCAAGATATACGGCTACATTTTTATTTTTAACTTGTGTGTTTGAAATCAAAACATTAAAACATACATCACTTGGTGCATTTTAGTTTTTAATCAATATCTTAGATTAAATTTATATAGCCTGATGTTGTATATGTATTATTTTATGTTTATGTGAAAATATATTTAATATTGATATTTAATAAAAAATTCAAGATAAGGAGATCAATAATAAAGATAAAATTTAAAATAAATGTACATGGTAAATAATATGTAAGAAAAATAAAATAAGAAAAAAAAAAAGGAGAAAGAGTGCGGCTAAGAGAGAGAAAGGAAAAACAAAAACTCAGATCGCCGATCAAAAATGGAAAGAGAATAAAATAAATGAACAATAGCTTACAGTGCCCTTCGATAAAAAGAAAAAAAAACTACAGTGCTGCATCAAATGGCTAGGTATATATATTAAAGTTAGAGTTTTTTTTTATTAATGGAAGAGCTTCATTGATCATAACAACCTTACAAATGATATGGAACGGAGGAATTGTCCCAATGCCCAACAAGATCCTGCTGCAAACAGAATTTTGCAAGAGTGTGGGCGTGAACAACTCCACTCCTGCCAACGAAAACAATCTTGAAATGAGGATGGCGAAGGATGAAGTCTCGACATCTGCATACAGCATGAAAGGATCTCCACGAGGGCTGCGAGAGTTTGTTGATTTGGTTTCTTGGACACTGGGCATCACCGAGGATTTGCCCCTCCAAGAAACCCAAATGCTGAGCAAATTGAAGGCCATGGAGTATGGCTAAGGTTTCAGCTTATTGAGGGTCAATTGTGAGGTGTTTTGAGGCTTGTGCTGCTATGACATCGCCATTCTCAGCAAGGTGGATTGCAGCAGCAATGGCAAAATTTGATCCCATTGCAGCATCAACCAGAAAAGGCCTTTGAGATAAATTTAATTCCTGACAGGGGGGCTGCATATCAAGCACATCACGTACTGGCAGACAAGAATGACTTGAAGAGCTTGAGTAGTAGTTGAGGGATACAAGTATAGTGCTTTTTACTTGCACTGGGTCTGCAGGAGGTTGCCCATGAACTACTTCGCATCTATTTATCCAGAGAGTATGTGAGCAACAAGGTAAGGGAGGTCCGGGTTAATGTCTGCCCTAGAAAGCTAGGAACTGAGGTTATGATAGGTCTCAAACCAGCCAGCAGTTGATGACCGAAGACGAATTCCCATAACAAGGTTAGACACTTGTTATGGCCCGTAGAGAAATAGAAATCGAATTATGTATAAAGAACAAATGTACGTACGCGGAGAATCAGTGATGCAATGACTCGACATGCATGCTTTCTTAATTATAAACGATGCCTGTAATATTCGGATCCATATCTGATTGGGTTGCCGTGAGCACTGTCCAACGTGCACTAATGTGTTGTCGTCGCAGACCAACTTACGTGGATCTATACAATCTTTTTATATTGAATCGAAGTTGGGGGTTGCTTGGTTGGGCAATTGTTAGTTAATCTCGTTTTTATATATAAAAAGTAATCCCCTGTGGCTTGGCTTATGGAACGATGGTAGTTAGTTGTTTGCAGAGATATATGACAAGAACGAGGGGATACGGAGATCGATCGAGATTAAAAAAAACGGGATTCTGTAGGATTCCCTCGTTGCTTATTGGAACACGTAAGGTGGCAAATTGGGTATTTATTTATAATACTTAAAGCGAATCCCCGAAAGGATGAAGATAATTAATTATAAGTATGCATCGTTGATTGCCGTTATGCTTGACAGAGAACCATAGACATAGATCGTACATCAATTCGAATATTTGATATTGATATTGGTGGGAGTAAGGTATTTGTCAGATTCCGAATCATTTCGGAATAATAATTTAAAATGTTTCATAACTTAGTTCGAATGCGCGTGACGTGTGTAGAGTGCGGAGAGTTGCGAACGTTCTCACCTCATCTAGCTTTTTTTTCACGTAAAAAGAATATTAACACGCGGTGATGGTTGAAATCAATGATAAATTATTTTTTTTATAAATTTAAAAATTTAAATTATCGTCAAAATAATTTACATTGATATAAAAATATCTTATTATATTTGAAATAATTTTATATTAATATAATTTTATTTTACATCGATGTAAAATAAGATTGTACATGTAAAAGATTAAGTTTGAAGTATTTTTTTATACATGATAAGTGATTTTTTACTTAAAAAGTTATTTTTTATTTTACGATTTAGGATTTAGTCTTTAGTATTTATGTTTTTAAATCATAAATCCTAAATCCTAAGATGAAACTCACATCTTATAAGAGAAATTATTTTTCATAAATTTAAACCTTATATCCTAAATCCTAAATCCTAAACTCATAGGTCAAAATTACTTTAAACAGGTGCAACATTATTTTATACTGGTATAAAACCACCAGATCACCTTTAAAATAATTGTGTATCATTGCAAAATGAAATTGCATCGTTACAAAGTCACTTTAGAATAATTTATCATTAGTGCAAAATCATTTGCAATGGTGCAAAATCATTCAAAATAATTTATCATCGGTGCGTGTAAAGTGATTGATTACCGGTGCAAAGTTATTTATCACCTATCGTTTTAGTTTAAAGCATTGTATTATTTTTTTTAATGCTGTTGAACCTATCACGTAACAGACTTTTAGTTCTTTTATTTCTTTACATTAAATATCTAGTAGAGACCACGTTCACACTACGTTATACCACAAAATGTATCACATCATGCATTTTCTTATATTTTGGCTTTAGGTTCAACTATGATAAATTTTGATCGAATTTGAATGCATACTTTTATTGGATATGAATCTAGATATGGTATTGACAAAATTTGAAATGATTGATGAGTAGTAAAAATGTACAAAAATATATAATGTGACATATTTTGTAATGTATAAATATGGGAAATGGGTCTCTACCGTAAAGTTGGTATTTAATATAAAAAATTTAAAAAATAACTTAAGTGCACCTACCTACTTAAAAAAAATTATCATCACTTGCGTTAATGGGCACTGGTATTTTTGGTTTTGAATCAAAATATATTATTATAAAATAAATTTTAACATAATTTTATGCATGTCAAGAATGATTTTATTTTGTATTTAGAAGTAGAAATAGATTTTTTGAGCAGCAGTAGACTTCAATATATATATATATATATATGACATTAATTATATTATTTTTTCATGTGAACGAAAGATAAATGATGTTATCTTTACTTTTGAATTTAATTTTTTGATTATCTCCATCATCACTTTTAGGTTTTATTTGGTTGACGAAACAAATGTTAATTTTGTACTTAATTCCACATTTGCCATCTCTACTTTTGGAATTGTGTAATTATAAAATTAGGGGTGTAATTTTGAAATTAGACAATTCCACCCTCTCAGGTGGAATTATCTAATTCTACTTATTAATTTTGTCTACTTTTCAATTAACATTTTCCTTATTCTACTAACTTATTCCACTAAACAAATATTTTAAGTGAAATAAAATTCTGTATTTTCTTTGACAAGATAACAAATTCAACTAAATACTCAAGTAAAATAAAATTTTTTAATTTCTCTATTTCTCTCACTCCTAATTTTTATTCCTCCTAATAATTCTTCTCGCCAAACATCATCTTATTGTTTTGTTCTTACATCCATTTAGATACTTGGTACGATAAATGTTTTATGTATGATAAAGTTTGAGGTGATGTGAGACTTTGGTGCGTTTATAATCGGTAACGATCATTTGCAACTAATTTAACTTAGTCTTGTATATTTAAATTTAAAAGATCATATTAACTCCTTAACGTAGAAAATTTTGGATTCCTAAAGTATTCTTTTTTCGTAAAAAGATTTGAACTCGAAGCATGTTCTTTTTGTAATCAAATCTTTATGCATATATTTATTATGTCTTAAGCTAATATTAGTTTTCAACCTATGTGTTGTTATGAGAGTGTAAAATTCAATCACTACGAAAGTGTAAAACTCAATTATATAAAGTTAAATATGAGTTTTGATCGTTGCATCTTGATCTTCGATCAGTGGAAAATTAACACACAGATATTACAAAATGTATTATCCAATGCATCTTGATTTTCGATCGGTATAAAAAAAAAAATATCGATCAAAAATCAAACATACTGTATATTGCAAAATACATTACTTGTAATTTTATTTCCAATCAATATCTGAGATTAAATTTACACTCATTAATTTTATATATGTATTATTTTATATTCTCATAAAAATATATTAAACATATCTTTAATGAAAGATCATACGATGAAAAGATCGGTGTTAAAGATAGAATGTTAAATGAAACATACATGATAAATAATGTGTAATAAAAATAAAGTATAAAAAAATAAATAAATAAATTGAGAGGGACAGGAGTGAAGATGGACAGAACATTGCTCAGAACAAAAAATACAGACAAGAGAGATGGCATGCACCATGGCAGAGGGGAAAAACAGTACAGACTTGTTCCTATTCCTCCACATTGAATCACTTATGTCAAGGATCTTATTTACATCGAGTGTAATTTTTATTTGAAACAGATTCATATCGAAGTGTTTCAAATTTTGATAAGGAAAAGCTACATCCAATCTGCATCAGAATTTCTAGTATCGACATCGTAAGTAAAAAGGGTCTCGGAGTAGCTGAACCACGCATATATCCGAACCATATCTTGATAATTTCATTTTTAACCATAGATGTAATAATTTCATATATAATATTTATCCGTACGCAAACAATACTCTCGTGTTCATGTAAAGTTTGCATGGATATTGTCATATATCAACTTGTATTATCCTCATCGATTTGTGTCAGATCGACATAAATCACAGACTGCGACACCCCTGTAGTAAATTTATTAAATTGATTACTTCTATTTGGTAATTTTGATTTAAATATTTTAGGTGGTTGACGTGGATGTATTAGAATTATATTTAATAAATGATCAATGTTAATTTTTTTCTGATTAAATTCAGCTTGTTACATGTCATAACAAAGCTATGAATCAATAAAAAATGTGAGGACCTCTGTGATAACCTTGCAATATGCAAAATCCACAATGGCAATAGCCTCGGAAATGATTCTATATATAATCATAACATTCCACGCAAGCAAAGTTAATTAAGGAACTCCATGATACTTGACTAATTACAGGATTAAAAAAAGGACAAAAGTGAGGAAGAGATGGACAAAAATAAAAAGAAAAGGAGAGACAAGAGTAAGTTGAAGGGGGGGGGGGTGGTGCGCAAGAAGGAAAGCTTTGCTCCATATGTTCACTGTCACTCCCATGGGCGTGTCATATGCTTCCCACAACAGCAGCTTCCCCCCCAGGCAACAACACGATGCACCCGTGCCTTGATTTGAGGCCACATACATCCTCCCTTCTTGGTGTGTTGTTGCTGGTGGATCCATGGGAGGTCGGTCTATGCTCCTGCGTTTGCTCCTCCTTCGCCAGTTACAGTACTTAAAGGTATCTCTTGCGCCTGCTTCATCTCTTGGTTCTCCCTGTGCTTCCCCCACAACACGGAGTACAGCCCCATTACTATCAGGACTGCCCCAAGAATTCTGCTTCACCATCCCAAAAAATATCAGAAAATCTCAAATAATCACCTTTTGCAAATTAATAATAATTAATTGTTAGTCTTAGAGCATAACTTTTTAATTTCAAGTAAATATGAGGACGTACATGTAAATGATCGTATAATTTTAGCCTTACCCTCCCAAATAAATCTTCTCAGCAAGAATGAAGGCGCCCATTGCAGCAACTATGATCATCATCAGAGGACTGAAGGCTGAGGCAAACACGGGACCCCTTTCCAAAATCACAATCCCTTGAAGGTAATAAGTTATTCCCGACGTAACGATTCCCTGCACATCATGCGCATAAAAAGCTTCTTATTTCTCCAAACCATATATATATATATATATATATATATATATATATATATATATATATATATATGCATCCAACTAGTGAGTGAATTTATTGCGACTCACAGCGTAGGCAGCAGCAAGTAGGTTCATGTCAAAACCAATCTTCCATGAGGATCGATCGTGCTCCACGAAGAGGGTGACGACTATGGATTGCATAGTGCCCAGGAAGCATATGAGAGTTCCGAGGGATAGCGGAGCCGAGTACCTCTGTAGGGTATATGCCTGAAAAGTTCCATTGATAAAAAAATATTTCGGTAAGAAATTCCCTATTGACGGTAACCAATTTAATGCATGCAGACTATTAGGATTAATTTACTTGAAAAGTTAAGGAAGTGATATTAAGAAATGTGAAACTGGTGTTAACTTCAATTGTGTTTACTTGTAGAATATTGTTACCATCAATTTGTGCTTATTTGAATTGGTGTTAAGTTGAAGTGTTAACCCTTATGGTATGTACTTGTTAGTGGTGTTAAGAATTTGAATCAGAAATCATGAAAGTACAATAAAATCGTGAGACTTAAATACGGATTTGTCTAACATCAGTAGCAACTAGTGTTAGACAAACCATTGTTAAGAGTTCTTAATCCGTGCTAACTAAAAGAGGATTAACCTTCTAAGTAAATAAGGGTTAATCCCTCAAAAAAGAGGTGAACCCCTCAAGTAAACTAGCCCTTAAGGTTAGTTTACTTTGTCAGAGGGTGGTGGGTGTTGTTAGGAAACTTGGATTGTGCGAAGTGGATCTTTGGTTACTTTTTATTTTTGTTTACTTTGCATGTAAAGGAACACCAATTTTTTGTTTACCCGAAGCTCATGTCATAGATAAATCAGAGAGTTATGAAATCCATGTTTTACTTAGCACTTTCTCTCAAGTGGTATTAGCATAACATGGAGTTAGATGGGCAAGTACTCCTTGGTTTGGAGCTGGGAGGTTAAGTGAGCTAGCATACATGGAGGGGTTTAAGGTCTTGTTTGGTTAGTGGGTTAAGTATTTAACCCGTCATTTAACCTACCTTCTGTTTACGTTAGGTTAAGTGAACTTAATCCAACGTAAAGTTATTTCACCTTCTCTATAAAATAATTTTAACCTATCAAAACGTCTAAATGAGTTAACTCACTTATTCCACTATTTATTCCACTCCTTCAACTTATTCCACAAACTTATTCCTCTTACCAAACAGGACTTAAGTGAACATGGAACCTAACCATTAGGGTGATCTAATTTTAAAATCGGAAATAGACCTTGAGAGAAAAATATCAGGACTCATTAGCAAGTTACCCAAAAAATACGTAGTATGGGGACATCGATGTATACCAGGATGATGAAAAGAACTGCCCACGCTGCGGTGGAGAGGATGATGAAGATGGGTCCTTCGATCGAGTTCTTGTTGGTCGAGTCAGCACCGTCAACCTTGCCCGCACCATCAGAGTGGATGTGAGCGCTGGGGAGGATGTCTACGATAGGCCCCTTGTAGAGAGTCATCACCATGGCACCGGCCACGGTAGCCAGAGTGCCTATCACCTTTGCTTGGTACCTTATCCTTCTCATGTCCACTTTCTCCATCCTGCACGTATATGAACATCTATATAGAAGTTCCAATTAACGTGTAACCGTGACTTGTGACTTTAAGTTAAGGGCAATTCATTGTTAAAAGTCCGTAATTATCATTTTGCAATCCTGTTTTATTTGCAACTTTTAGTTCATTGACCATGGGATATAAGGAAAATGGATGGAGAGACAATAGTGGTTGAAGCTCATATTTAATGTGGCTTACATGAATACTTACCTATAAATTAATATGCCTACCTGAAATGGGTGAATAAGTACTATTACTGATTTGCGTATGCATGTCACGTAAATATATATGTGATATAATTAGTAATTTACCGGCAAAGCACAGCCGTGACGAACGTCATGGCAGGGAAGATGTTGCTCATGGCGCTTGCGAAGGTTGGCGATGTGTACTTCAATCCAGCATAGTAGAAGTTCTGGTCAATCACCGGTCTGCGGTACATGCATGATACATGTTAAAAGGACTATATAGATATCTTAATGGAACAATGATATATATATATATATTCTCCATCCTCAGTAGTTACATATCAAAGACGCTAATAGGTGAAGTTTATGGACGACCACAGAAGATGACCTTCATTTTTTTCCCTTCTTCTGTTACCCAAAACGGAAGAAGTTAATGGGCCCGCACCATCAACTCTCAGGTAACGTAGAATTAGAGCTGAACCATATACCCAAACAGATAGAAAGTAACCTTCGGTGCATGTTTGAAGTGAGAACTGACCCAACCATTTTAGCTTATATTTCCATTAGAATGCTAACATATTTGACAGAAGGTAAAAAAAACATAATTTTTTTCTGTCGTAGCTCTTTTTTTTTTAGTTCTTCCATCGATCCTTTGTTTTTTCTTCCAACAAGAAAAAGGCTCGAAGTGATATATAGTCACGTACCCGAGGAGACCCATCACGAATATCAACATGAAGGTGGCGAGCGTCATCTTGGGTCTAATCTTCCTGTCATTTAAAATGAATATTTTGGTAAATAAAAAGACTAGAGTGCTAATTAATCGAGCCGGCCGTGTGTCATACATATTTGAATCGGATTATTGATTGCAATTGAACGATCAAGATATATACCACTTACAATCGCTTTTATTTGTTGCATCAAATGCATTAATTAGGGTGCGCACCTCTCAACGACAAGAGCAAATGGAGCCATGGATGCGGTGGCGAAGGCGTGGCGGTAAACGACGAGCACGAAGTGGCTCATGCCTTGATTTAGGGACACTTTGGTGATGATGTTCATGCCGGCGTAGCCGAACTGGATAGCCACCATGGCTACGTATGGTTTTATTCTCTGGAAGAAGCTTTTAGGTGCCATTGGTACTCAGAAGGTGGAGAGATTTGATGATTCTTGGGAGAGGGAGGAAACCCAAGTTGATAAGGCACTTATTTATAGGCCTCATCCATCGCCATGAAGGTTTTTGTGCATGAAGACGTCAGCACCCCAACATAGACCATAATATAAAGAATTAACTAAGAGCTTTTCTTTTGGGAAGAAGTTTATCTTAATTGTGCTCCACCTCGCCTCCTTTGCACTTTGGTCCACTCAACCACTAGCTTTGATCCATTAATTCAATCTGATCGAGTGAATGATTAGTCTATGAAAATCAAGAAAAGGGTAAATTTCATAAGATACCTGTGCACTTCCATTTTCTTCTCTTCTTGGAAACAAGAAATCAATGTCAACCATATTCTCTACTGCATCCAACAAATTCAATCCCTCGTGACATCAAAAGCAATGTGGCCTCCCTCACGTATATTCACCCTTCAGCCAATTCTTTAGTAGCTAAGGTGGCCATTTTCACCTTGGACCAATGGGCCATCCTTTCGTTAGTTAGGGATCTCCCTGCACGTATTCAAGGCATTATTATCTTGGATAAAATTTAGATGCCCTATGTGATTTCTTGATTGTGGTTTTTCTATCTGTTGTTGGCCGCTCTTGCTGGTTCTCTTTTTTAGGTTTGTGTTGGGATCTGTTTGTTTTGTGGTGTAGGTGGGGTGCATTTTGTCTCTGATTTTGTACTAGGACACGAGTCGTGGTCTGCTTTTTTCCTTTGTACTAGGTGGGTTTTAGTTTGGTCCCCCCATCTCTTTTTTTAACTTCCAAGGAGTGGGGGATGAATAGAAATACTCCCATTTGTTTTTAAAAAAAAAATCCAACAAATTCAATCCCCTCTCACCTCTAAGCAAGGACACCACCCAAACCTTAGAATCTCCACCTTTCAAATATGGGCAAGGTGCTTGATATTGGTCAAGTCTTTTAGCACTTGATTCAAGGCTAGGGCTCAGGCATTTTAACACTACGCAAGGCTGTTAAAGGGGTTGGGTCAAGTCCGACTTGACTCAATGAATCTGTTTATAAATGACTTGGGTCTGGGTGGACTTGTTTAATCTGGGCGAATTGTTTAATAAACGAGTCCAAACTCATGGACTTGTGTTCACTTGACTCATTTATCTATAGGTGAGCCTGACTTGACTCATTTAGGTAAATGGGTTTACAAGCCAATGGTTGGACCCACCCTGACCTACCAAATTTTAAGTAGATCTGGATCAAGTTCAGATCTAGTAATAGGGTCAAGTCTAGGTTGGCTTAAATGGGTCAAGTCATTTTGACAGACATAGCACCTTGTATGGTCATTTCTTGTTTAGAGGTTCTACAGAGCGAATTCAACTGAGACATATTGTTTGTATACCTTCATGTTTTTTGGCAATGGTTCCAATCTCCAATGGGACTACAGCGAAGGGTTGAAACTTCAGCAAATTCAAGTAATATCCCTCAATGGCAACAGTGCTCCCTAGTGTGGTTTGTTGGCACAATTTTTTCAATTTTTGATGATGTCTTCGCAAACTTTTTCTTTAAATTTGGGGATCTAGAGAGTGGAAACCCTTACACACCCTAGAAGGTTCTTAAACTTCAATCAATTTTTGCTCTCTAGTTCTCCTTCTAATGGTGGCAGTTTAGTTAAGTGTGGGGAGATTGAAAGGAAAGAATGGTGGAAAGACTAGTACCTCATGATTGTATTTTTTTTTTTAGCTAACAAACTTAAAACATTAAAAGAAGAATAGAAGAAGATGAGGAAGACACTCAAGAAGGGTTGCCTTTGCTACTTTGCTCTGTCTCTGTTCACATTGGTAGGATCAAGTGGATCAAAAGGATGATTTCATCTATCTCATTAAATTAACATTTGATCTCAACAAATATGCATTATACTCCAATCTAGACAAATTGAACTATTGGACCAAGTGAATCTTCTCCTTAATTTCAAGGGATATTCATGTATTATCTTATGTATAAATATATAAGACTATGTAACTAAATGAAATATGTAATTCTTCCAATATTAAAAAAAAAACATAATTATGAATGAAATATGCACTATTCTAAGGTACTCTTCTCCTGCAACTAGATGAATTATCCTTTACATCAAGTTAAATTCTTTATGCATTTATACTGTCTTTAACTAGCCTAAAGCTCTTTTCAATGCTCAATATAATAGGGTACTGGAGTCCAAGACATAAATACACATATTGTGCACAATTGATGTTGTTAGCTTTGGTTCATATAAGTAGTCCATAGGAGAGAGGATTACTAAGAAGAATTACATCCAAGTTGTGAACTCTTAGGCTTATTATTCCATAAGAAGAGAATCATGAGGACTAAATATAAAATGCAAAACAACAATATCACTGATTTCTATTATTCCAAATACTAGATACATCTACTTTTTCAATTGCAACCAATTTATTGTTAGGGCTTATTTTGTCCTAGAACATGAAATATTGAAAAGTAAAATCAAGAAGATGTCAACGTGTCATCTTTCTACATTATCTTTCATAGTGCTTATCGGTTGTGCAACATCGTTAATAAGCTCATTACAAATTCCTAGGTTAGGGTTTTCAATGTACAGTATAATATAGGAAAATCTTAGATCAATTACTTATTTATGAGTTTAAAACAAATTAATCTCACATGTAACGTTATATGAGAGGGTTCTGGAGGGGGGAGTGGAGAGGGAGAGTGCTAAAGAGGAGGGGCTCGTGTTGGGTTGTGTTTCCTTTGTGTGTGTGTTCGTGCGTGTGTTTGGGGTGTTAGGGTGGGGTTTTTGTTGGTGTTGTGTGTGGTGCAGTGTGCAGGGATGAAGTGTGTGTGTGTTTGTTTGTGCTGGGGGGTGGTAGTGGTGGTGGAAGTATTAAAAGAACAAAAAAAAATCTCATGTGAATGTTGGTGTATAAGTTGAAATCATTGGCTTTATACAAACTACATCAACGTATACTGAATGTCATCATAATCCCACTGTTGCTGTATGTAACTTTTTGTTGTAGTGTGTGTGTGTGTGTATGTAACAAGGTGGGCCACAGACCTTGGATGTGCCAAGCCATTCACACGTACCATAGCAACTCCTGTCGATTTGGAGTTAACATTGGGATAACAGCTCTCATCAGACCTCATGGTGTAGATCCATAACTATTGCAATATGTAAATTCCACAATGCCAATAACGTTGGAAATGATTCTATATATATATAATCGTAACATTCTACTGAAGCAACGTTAATTAAGGACCTCCGTAATAGTTGATTGATTCCAGGATCAAAAAAAGGACAAAAATGAGGAAGAGATGGACAAAAAGAAAAGGAGGAGAGACAAAAGTAAGTGGGGGGGGGGGACAAAAGGGAAAGCTTTGCTCCACATGTTCTCTCTCACTCTCATGGGCATATCATATGCATCCCACAACAACACCTTCCCCCAAGCAACAACACAATACACCCGTGCCTTGATTTGAGGCCACATATATCCCTCCTTATTGGTGTGTTGCTGCTGGTGGATCCATGGGGGGTCGGTCTATGCTCCCGTGTTTGCTCCTCCTCCACCAGTCACAGTACTTAAAGGTATCTCTTGCGCCTGCTTCGTCTCTTGGTTCTCCTTGTACTTCCCCCACAACACGGAGTACAGCCCCATTACTATCAGGACTGCCCCAAAAATTCTGCATCACCATCCCAAAAAATATCGGAAAATCTCGAATAATCACTTTTTTTTTTTGCACAAAATATTTAATTGTAAGTATTAGAAGGTAACTTTGTAATTTCAAGTAAATACGAGGACGTGCATGTAAATGATCGCATAATTTTAGCCTTACCCTCCCAAATAAATCTTCTCAGCAAGAACGAAGGCGCCCATAACAGCAACTATGATCATCATCAGAGGGCTGAAGGCTGAGGCAAACACGGGACCCTTTTCCGCAATCACAATCCCTTGAATGTAATAAGCTATTCCCGACGCAACGATGCCCTGGACACCATGCGCATCAAGACTTCTTATTTCTCCAAACCATGTAAGTATACATATATATATATATATATATGTGTGTGTGTGTGTGTGTGTGTGTGTGTGTGTGTGTGTGAATATATAAATATATCAAACTAGCTAGTGGGCTAATCAATTTATTGCGACTCACAGCATAGGCAGCAGCAAGTAGGTTCATGTCAAAACCAATGTTCCATGCGGATCGATCGCGCTCCATGAAGAGGGTGACGACTATGGATTGCAAAGTGCCCAGGAAGCATATGAGAGTTGTGAGGGATAGCTGAGCCGAGTACCTCTGTAGGGTGTATGCCTATAAAGTTCCATTGACAAAAGAATATTTCAGTGAAAATTTCAAGTTACGCTAAACAAGTTCATGCTTGCAGACTATTTTGCGGAAAACTTGGATTTTGGGAAGTGGAATTTAGGTTAATTATTTCTATTTTTGTTCACTTTATTCGCAGGTAAAGAAACACCAATATTTGCTTACTTAAAACTTGTGCCAAAGATATGCCAGAGAGCTATGAAATCCAATGTTTTACTTAACACTTCTCTCAATTGATATTAGCGTAACATTGGCTTTGGATGGGCAAGTCCCGAGTTTTGGGCTGGGAGGTTAAGCGGGCCAGTAAGGGTGATCTAAATTTAAAATTGGAATTAGACCTTGACAGAAAAACATCAGGACTGATCAGCAATTTGCCCAAAAACACGTAGTATGGGGGCACCTATACCTGGATGATGAAAAGTGCTGCCCAAGCTGCGGTGGCGAGGATGATGAAGATGGGTCCTTTGATCGAGTCCTTGTTGGTCGAGTCGGCGGCGGCGCTGGCCTCGCCCGAGCCATCAGAGTGGCCGTGAGCGCTGGGGAGGATGTCTACAATAGGCCCCTTGTAGAGAGTCATCACCATGGCACCAGCCACGGTGACCAGAGTGCCTATCACCTTTGCTTGGTACATTATCCTTCGTATGTCCACTTTCTCCATCCTGCATGTATATAGAAGTTCCAATTGACCTATAAGTTAAGCGCAATTCATTGTTAATTAAAGGTCGGTCCGTAATTATCATTTTGCAATGCTCTTTCTATTTAATCGTTGACCATGCATATGGGATGTAAGTAAAATGGATGGAGCTCATATTTTAAGTGACTTACATGGATATACTTAATTGCCTATAAATATGCCTACCTGAGATGGGTGAATAAGTACGTACGTAATTGATTTGCGTGTGCACGTAAAGTAATTATGTGATATAATTAGTAATTTACCGGCAAAGCACAGCCATGACGAATGTCATGGCAGGGAGGATGTTGCTCATGGCGCAGGCGAAGGTTGGCGATGTGTACTTCAATCCAGCATAGTAGAAGTTCTGGTCAATCACCGGTCTGCGGTACACGCATGATACATGTTAAAAGGACCATATATATCGTAATCTAACAATGATATATATATTGTCCATCATCAGTAGTTATATATCAAACACGTTAATAGGTGAAGTTTATTGATTTTATGCGTTTAAACTTCCAAGAAAGGAGGACCACATGAAGTGGCCTGCACTGTATGTTTGAAGTGAGAGCTGACCCAACCATCTTAGCTTGTATTCCCACTGGAATGGTAACATATATGATCGAAGGTACAAACAAACACAATATATATATATTTTTGTAGCTTATCTTTTTCTATTTTTAGTTCTTCCTCCCGTTGTTTTTTCTTCCAACATGCATGAAAGGGGTTGAAGTGATATATGGTCACATACCCGAGGAGACCCATCACGAATATCAGCATGAAGGTGGCGAACGTCATCTTGGGTCTAATCTTCCTGTCATTTAAAATGAATATTTAGTCAATAAAAAGACTAGAGTGCCTAATTAACTAAGACCTACACTAAGGTAATGGAGCTAAGAGGATCGAGCCGGTGTGTCAAATATTTGAATCAGATTTTTGCTTGGAATCAAACGACTAAGAGGGTAGCATATATTAAGTTGAGTGACTTGCAACCACTTTAATTTGTTGCATCGAATGCATTAATTAGGGTGCGCACCTCTCAAGGACAAGAGCAAATGGAGCCATGGACACGGTGGCGAAGGCATGGCGGTAAACGACGAGCACGTAGTGGCTCATGCCTTGATTTAGGGACACTTTGGTGATGACATTCATGCCGGCGTAGCCGAACTGGAGAGCCAGCATGGCTAAGTATGGCTTTGTTTTATGGAAGAAGCTTTTAGGCGCCATGGGTACTTGGAAGGAGGAGATATATGATGATCTTGGGAGAGGAAAGAAACCCAAGTCAAAACAAATACAAGCAAGTTCGCATAGGACTTGAAGTGATATGGGTTTCTCCCTGAGGAAGCACCGTGGTGATGAGGCTCTTATTTATAGGGCTCATCCATCCCCATGGAGGTTTGTGCATGAAGACATCAGCACCCCCAACATACACCATAATATATAAAGAATTAAAGAGCTCTTCTTTCGGGAAGAAGTAGTTTTGTGGTCCACCTGTAGTCTCGTCACCTGAGTATATATGCACTTTGGTCCACTCAACCACTATCTTTGAACCATTAATTCAATCCGAGCGAATGATTAGTCCATGAAAATTAAGAAAAGGTTAACTTCCACAAGAAAATCGATCGTGCACTTCCCTTTGCTCTACTCTTGTTGGAAGCAAGAAAAAAAATGCCAACCATATTCCATAAAATATAAGGACGTGAAAAACGATTCCATGAAATATAAGGCCACGAAAAACGAAGTCGTTTGACCCCTGCTCAAAATAATCCTAGATGTCCCCGAACCAGTCTTAGACTGGTTGAAAAGACTCAATTCGCACGCATACCCTAGATAGCTGATGCCCTTTGCGCGTCAACACTCTGACTCGTCCTAGAGCATTCCCTCTCCGTAGCATAAGCGATGACCTGCTTCATTCCTTATGTTCGTGCACCTCGCAAATGGGAGGTCAACTCTTGCCTTCCTTCTCTTTGTACACTCTCTCAATGCAACCTTCCAGGCCATGTCTCGATGCTGGACGTACCATGCCTATCACTATCCCAACCATATGGAATGGACCTACACTCCTGAGAAATTTCAATCTCGCTTCTCTGTTCGCTTGATTTTCTTTCGCCCCTCCTTATTATCTCCTTCCCCTCATTTTTCCTTCTCCTCTTCTTTTCCTTCCCTTAAGCCTCACCATAGAAAAACAGATGATGGGATTAGACTCTCATTATCCTATTCATAGGTTTATTATAAGCTCGATTTAGGATTAGGAGAGAACTAAATTTTAATAAAAATGACTTTAGATTCGGTTTATATACACCTCTGGCTCATTTTAAGTGTGTTTCTTTTGCGTAACTTAAATTACATAGTCCAGATTTTCATGAGATAAGATTGGTTAGAAAGTTTGTGACGACATGAATTCAACAATCTATGTTTAACTTATTCAAATAATTTCGATCGAGGTTTGATCGAACATGATAATTTTCATATTTTACGAGATACTTCGACTCCTACTGTACTCGGTGGATCCCAATGGGATTGATCTGACGCGATCAACACAGGATTAGCTCGAGAATCGAATTTTTTGGCTTTACGGAAGAGTGGGGAAGAGGAGGGGAAGGTGGAGCACTGGCCAAAGAAGGAGAAAGAGGATGTGAACAGACAAGTGGTAACAGCAGCAACGGGCAAAGATGACACTGGCAACAATGGGTGGGATATTACGAGGGATGACGAGCAACTTTAGCGGAGAGGAGATCGGCAGGAATGGGACATGTGGTGATGGCTTTAAGAAAAGCTTGGAAATCCTTTGGGCAATATATACTTTGATTAACATGGCCTCGGAACTAATTACGCTACGATGGCCTGTCAGGGGTAATACCGTATAAGTTGTGTTGCCATTTATGAATAGCTAGCTACCTACAAAATTAGCTAATAAGTTAATAATATAACATTATGAATCTGTAAGTGGCTGATTAATACAAGAAAGGTTATTACATGGTTAATAATCAAGGATAAGAAAAAAGTAATTAGATAAACATTAAGAGGTTGCATAGGACACACAACCTGGATGTGGTGAGCGGTGGATTCACGGGAAACCTAGATGAATCCAAGAAAAAGTTGGTAGATAAATTCTAACTGAGCTTTACACCAGAAAATAGATGATTCTCAGTTATGATGGTTGGCCAATCACTAACAATCAAGACTCGAAGATTCATGCGAGGAATATTGAGGTAATCAAGGATAAGGTGCACCAAGGAGTCACATCCTAGGTTGTATGGCTGCATGTGTAAACATGTAAGTATGAGAATAAGCTGTAGGGCTAATAAAATGGGTTTATGACCCTATGAGGGGTGATTGTACAACTTCATACATGTATATATGTATGTGGGGAGATAGATAGAATGGAATCCTGCGACTCTGTGAACTTGGGAGTTCACCGTATTCCATCGAAAGCCCAAGACTTGTGGTAGCTGGTAGCTACTAGTGACATCTAACCCAGAACTTGGAGAGTTTCGGGTTACAATGACGGATCGTGTGCCATCATTGACATGAGATACCTGTAGAGAAAGCATTGTAAGCATCAATATGTGTGGATGACACCAACTTTCTTGGATTTGTGACCGGTGATATTTGTAGAATAAGCAACATGAGGTTCGTTCTCTTCAAACAATAAGCTTTTGGTGTTCTTGGGAGATTCAGTTGCGTTTGGTTGCAGGTTTGGGGAAATTCAGGTTAGGACTGGAGTGGGATAAGTTATGAAAGACATGTGTTTGGTGGATTTGTAATGATTGATATGATAATGTGATGTTAGAGGGTAATATTTTAATATTATGATATGATATGGGTGAGTATATTATGTTGCAGTTTATATATTTTAATATATACTGGTGTTGATGAGATGTTGTGAATGCATTTTAATAGATATATTATGTTAGGATGGATATATTTTAATATATATTGGTGTTAATGTGATATAAGAGATAATAATGATTGATATAAAGTAGAAAAACGTGAAATCCTTTGGTGGGAATTCAAAACCCACCCCAACGCCCTTCTGAACCCTCATTCCATCTTCAAGCTTGTATCCAAACACAACTCATCAAAACAAGGCTAGTTTACGATAGAGGATAGCTCGCATGGGTTAGGTTCTTTGCAACAAGAGATAAGTGCCCCTGTTTCTATTTACTTGAGAATGGGGGTTAATCCCTAGTTGTATTTATTGAACGGAGATTATATATCTTGTGATGTGACAAGATGTGAGGGTTAATTTGGGGGTGATAAGACAAGGGTCACTACAACATAAATGACTTTTGACGTCGATTCAAAATCAATGACCAATCTATTATAACCGACGTCAATAAGCGACGCCATTAATACCGTTGCTGTTTAGATTTGCTGTTGGTTACAAGGATAATCCGACGTGAAAATAATGTATGACCATTAGACGAATTAACGTTTTTGACGTCATTTCATAACCGACGGCAATTATTTTTGCCACCGATTATATAAAAACCAACGGTATATGTAAGTCACTTCTTCGCGCATTTACATGCCCTTTTTGTCTTTACCCCGTCGTTTAAGCCAGTTTACCGTCGCATATCTAACCGATGGTAAAAATATTATTACCGTCGCTTATAATTAACACCGACAACATAAACCTACTTTTTGATTTACCTTGCTACGTTTCTTGCTGTCGCTTATTTAAATAAGAGACGGCAAAAATTTTATTACCGTCGCTTATATGCTGTCGGATATTTAAGCAAACGACAGTATATAGGTGACGGTACAAAAATTTTTGCCATTGTCTATTTGAATAAGCGACGGTAAATGCATGGGCATTTTTTTTTTTATTACCGACGGATGGAAACTACCTACTAAACATACTTACAAGTCATGCTTTTATAAAAAACAAGTAATATAAACGAACAAAAATTTATATTTCATTAATATAAGATGTAGCACATTAAAAGTTTGAAAAGGAAATATTTACACAAGAAAAGAAAATGGATAAAAATCAAAATATAGTTACCCCAATGCCACCTCCACCACCCATAGAGTCATCGTCGTCTCATCTGTAGCTGCTGGGATTTATAGAAGATGAATGCTCTGACTGACCCTTATTCTGAATAAGGGCTATAAGCTGCTGAAGCTTATCATCCATTTCATTTATCTTATTCTTCATCTCTGCCTCTCTCTTCTCCCTCCCCTCATCTCATCTCTATAGTGTGTTAATCTTTTGATGCAACTGATCGACAACACTAGATGAGACGACACCTTTCCTTGTATACCAGGTCGATAACGAGTAAGCCTTCTCATCACTACGAATGAAACCACCGTGGTCTAGCGGCATCACCCTCCTAAATGCCTCCTCTGGATCCAAAGGCTGTTGGACGTTATCGGAGGTCTTGTCACCGACGAGATGTACTAATTGTACCATTTGATCCTAAATGTATTAAAAACTATTATTGTAATATATATATATACAAAGTTATAAATTTTTTGAGTTTAAAAAGCTTATGTATTTCTCTTGGTATGACTCATGAATCCACTTACGAGTACCCTCAGCTACTCGGTTACTGTGGGTGACCTCGAAGATTTCCATCCTCATCATTTCCATCTCATCATGTGCTGCATACTGAAAAAATAAAACGATACAACTAAGTTCAAATAAATTAAAAATTAAGTAATATTTAATTGAAAAGTAATTTCAATACTTATATAATGGCTCATGCCTGTCTTGATGCTCCTTCGACCCAAACAATGGGTCTGTGGTAAAGCTTTAGTTCTATTGGCTTTATTTCTTTTTGCTTGCTCCTATAGACATACACAATAATATTTTTTATGAATTTAAGATATATGAAATAATAGAATAATTTCTAATCGTTTACTAACCTCTGTCTTTGGATTCATCCAATGCTCGCATGCCTTCTTCCAATCAGGCATGACATTAGGAGGAGCTTCACCCATTGTCTTTTCGGGTGAACTCTTGTTCGAGAACCACTAAATACCAAATATAAATTGTTAGAAATAATATAAGAAAATATGTATATAATAAAAATGAAAATGTTTAAAAATTCTTACGTTTTTCTTGGTCTCTGTCTTCCAATCCCTGTGGATTTTGGTGGTATGTTTAAGGATATATCGAGAGGCATTAGGGTTGTCACCCCAATCGTAACTTTGCTACATTAATTTTAAAAATATATATGTCAATGTTACTTTAAAATAAATTTAAGATAAAATTATAAAAGAAATAACTTTTGTAAATAAAATTATTTTCAATTGACGGATGAACTGCCCCTTCAGTTTTTCAGGCACCTTCCTCTAATCGAAGTAGGAAATGGGCACAATGGACTTAACAATTATTTCCACTTGACTGATAAAGCTCGGGTAATCCTCCGCCTCCCCTATGGATCGAAGCCTAATTGTTAATCTCATGCCTTCGGGGATACGTTGGAGGTATAAATTTTTTGTCTTCCCCCGCCATTTTCTTAATCTACCTGTGTAAACATTAATCATATTCATTATACATTTTTGAAGAAATGAAATTTACTTCTTAAAGGGATATGATTTCTTACCCAAACCTATATCCATGAAATAAATCGACGGTAAAAATATACTTGCCGTCGCTTACTACAGCGACAACGAATATTAATGACAATCGCCAACTCAATCACTTTTGTTCAACTGATAGTTGGTTAAGTACAAATCTTCGTCATCATTTATAAAAATAAGTAACGATAAATATAATATTAATGTCGATTTTATTAATCGACGGAAATGCATCGACAACATAACCCAATTTTCTAATAGTAGGTTAACTTATCCCCCAAACAAGCTCATGTTATATTATCCCAAGATAAGAAGATCACAAGAGATCAATTTATCCCATAAAGTAAACATACAAAAGTTACCTCCAAAAAGGGGGAATACCTACACCGTAAATCAACCCTAAAAGTTATGACTTGCTAAATAAAAATGCTGGAAAGAATGACATAAAGCAGCTCCATTACACCCCCGCAAAAGCATTATGGTCAAATGGTAGGAACTTCAAACCTTGACGGGAGATACGTGTACAAAACCACCATCCTCGTGTTGCCTGGTGACAACCATATGAATAATAACATTAACGATCGATCACAGTCGCAATAAAGACGAAGGAGGCCAATGGGCACTCTCCACTACTGGGAAGGCGTGATCAGGTTGCCTCATTTTTCTAGCAAATGGGTCCACAATTTCAACTTTAGCGTTGCGTCTGATTAGGCGGCAACTAGAGATTGTTGCCTAAGCCGAGAAGGATCCAAGGCGGCTCGTTGGGACTTTTCTCAAAGTAGTGCCATCGCGATTTAAAAGCAAAACTTTTCATCGAGATCATCTCTTGTTCACAACGGATGTATAACATTCTCAGCTAGCCAACATGGCAAGTTGAGGGTTAGCTAATGGGAGGGGTTAGTTAAATTGGATTAGCTTCTTTAATTATAATGAGGAATAATTTCTATTTATATATATTTATTTGAGAATCGGAGTTAATCTTTATTGGTGTTTATAAATTAGAAATTGGAGTTATTTTGTGTGGTAAAAAGATAATGTTTGCGTAAATATGAAAGTTAAAAATGTATGGTATGATTGGAAAAGATATATTTACTGTTAAGATGGTAAGTAAGTTAGTTGATATTTTTATTTACGATAAAATAAAAATACATGATTAGAAAAATTAGACATGAAAGAATACAATTATCCTAACTCCTTTCCCCCCACACAGGTTTGGATAAAATAAGTTAAATAAAGGTTATATTATCTCCCACCGTAAGCATACAATAACTCCAGAAGCTAAAAGCTATTCCACCCTGTAAGCAAAGCACACCGGTGAAATGGTGGCTATGTATTATTGCCAACATCCATCCGTTGTCTCGACGTGAATCTTCCTTTCTACTCGATAAGTATAAGTTTAGCATTGTTTCTCTAAGACGTCTTCCATATCCAATTTTCAAGCTCTCCCTCTCTCTAGAATTTAAGGGGGACTGACATTAATCCAGCTGAGATCGACGTAAAAAGACTAGTATTGGCACCGTCGAGGATGATGTTGATCAATAATGTCAACATAACGTTTTCCCTTTAGAGAATGCTTCGGAATAGGGCCAACAAAAGCGAAATTTTCGATTTCAATTGTGAAGAGAATATCCTTACCATGGTCCGGTCGAATATTCCTGGGTAGATACTACCCAATTCCAACCAAATAATCGAAGTGGTGATATATGTCAGTGTGAAGGTCGCGAAGATAGTGGACGATGCGGCGAATCGTCCGTGGATAGAGGATGCGGCGACTTCAGATTTCGAGGAAATCGTCGAGTAGGATTTGTGGATCTTTGTATATTCGACCAAACAAAAAAAAAAGGAAGCACGGCCAATAAACATGAATGGCATTCTATTTCCAGAAGCATCTCTTTTTTGTATGCGAATTGAGAACGTTATATATATACATATATATATATATATATATAATTATGACTTGTTAGTGCGAAGACTTTATTGAGATGGTGAAGGAGCGGGTGCGAAATTAAAGGCCGCTGCACCTGCACCTCTTTTTTCTCTCGACATCCTTCTTTGTGCTTGTCCACATGCACTTAAAATCTCCGAAGGTGTTTTAACAAGCGAATAGACACGACAAAAATAGGTGCATATGTGGTAACCTTTTACTCTTGGTAAACACGGTACAACAAACGTTAAAACATCGATTGCATTGAGAGGGACTAGCAATTCTTTAAAAAAAAAAAAAAAAGAAGGGTTGGGTAGCAAGATTTTTTATTAACGAGATCTAACGTGAGAAAAATTAGGATTTAGAAAATTCCATCATGGCAGTCATAAAGATTCATTTATTAAATAAAATAATAAAAACTCAGGTAAGTTCATGATCGAATATAGGAATGTGATGTTTCATTACGTGGGAAATCCACGTTTACGTTCATTTATTTTTAGATGTTTTATGATTTTATTTTTATTTAGGTATTTTCAGATACAAAAAATATCTTAGGAGAATTATCTAATCTACTCTACTCTACATGCAGAATAAGGGTGAGAGAAAGAGAGAGATATAAAGAGAGAGGAAGAAATAGGTAATTTATATGCCTAAATAAATATCCATTACAGAAAATAACGCAGTAATTAAAATTACAGTAGAAAGTAGTAAAGAGAGAGATAGGAGAGAAGTTATCTTTCTTAACAACTGCTTTGAGGACAAGCTGCTTAGATGATGCTCATAAGAATGAGGACAAACGTGGAGGAAGAAGAACAGAGCTTGGACGAAGTGGGGATGAGGCAAGGCGACGCTGTAGCGGGATTTGCTTCCCGGAAGGATGGTGAGAGGACGACCGACAAGTACTCCACAAACGAGGGTTGAGAAGGTGGAAAAATTATTTTAATTACTCTACTAGAGTATCCCGGGGCTTGAGACTCATTCAAGAAGGATTCTTGAGCTCTAGAGTGGGAGAGGAAGAAGTAGGAATGGATGAAAAGGAAGGGAGCTCTAAGGCCCTTTATATAGTGGTAAAATAGGGGCAAAATGGGCATTTAAGGCCCTCCATCCGAACCACATGGCTAGGGAGAATTAGGGTCGTTCAGCGTTGATCGTTAATCATTGATCTGATGGCTCTAATCGCATCTCAATCCCACGCTCAGCTCACTCTGATCACGCACGTGCCACGTGGTGCATGTTAACGTGCTAAAGTCGGATTTAAAAATCGTGTCGCTTTGTAATATAGGTGACTAAAGCGGAATTAACATTTAAATTTGTAATCTAAAATTTTGAGAGTAATCGGAGGTTGTCTCTGGAGCAATTAAAGTGCGCAAGAACCATTATGTGATCATAAATAAAGATTAAGGCTTAAGAGTTTGATACAAAAAGAAATGTTAAAGCAAGATTCAAGTTCAAACTCATAATATAAGTTGCTATTAAGTTCAATATATATATATATATATCAAAAACAAATGGATTCACTTCTAAAGGAAGTAAGCCTAGTATCTTTGGTAACTTAAAGTAGGATATCTTTTTTTCTTTTTGCAAAATTGGACCACTATGCCTATGCACCCCAATGGGCCTATTTTTCTTTAAGCAGCAGAACAAGGCCAGCCCACTATGCGTGGGCCTATGCGTGCACGCGAGAGGTTGGGGACCTGACCCCTTGATATTGGGCGAGAGGGTAGGGGATGTGAACGCTAAAATAGCACCTTAGTGCTGCATGGCTTAACGAGGTGGGACTAAAGCCCCTCATCTTCTCCTGTGTTCGCCCTTGCAACAGCAATCGGCGAGGTCCTTGAGCGTCAGCCATTGGATCTTCACGATGAACACGTGGATGGGCTCACGTGAATGCTTTGAGGGTGCTGGTGCGGGGAATCCTTGATCAGAGTGCCAGATGGTCAGATATTTGCTGGATAAGATGGTTGGAAAGTCGAACGACGAACACGTCGAAGCCGAGGATGACAAAGAACTCCGGTGACCTCTTGTAGACAAAATACAAGGTCTTTCGACCCCAAATCAGATCTAGAAGCCTTGGGGTGAAGCCCTAATGCACGTGACAATGTCTAAAGGGTGAGTGGGTGTGTGTGAGGTGCTAGAGAAGAAGCTCGTCGGAGCTCTTGATGAAAGTGGTCGGTGGAGGTGGTAACATGGTCAGATGGCATATTTGGGCTGCCTAGAAGCTACATTGGACTGCAAGGAACAAAAACCCTAAAGTAATTGGAAGAGAAAGGGAGAGGATACTAGTGGCAGTGGCGGGCCTCTAGCGACGAAGTGAGATGTGAATTGGATCAAAGGAAGGGGTTGAGTAGCCGTGTTCGATGGTAGGGAGCACGGCGAGGAGTCGAGGAAGGCAATCGTGGTCTCAGTTGGTGGAGAGACACGACAGAGTGAAGGGGAGGATGGAGCTCCAAGGTCCTTATTAGCGGTGCACAAAAGAAAAGAAGGAAGGGTGGCACACTTTTTGTACAAGAAGACTCGAAAGGACCTGGAAAGGCTTTATAGCCTGATGGTCGAGCTCGTCGGGCCTTGTAGTTGCGAGAAAAGCACCTCCGAGCTCGTAACTGCAACGACTTTGATCACGGATGGGGAGCTCTAGAGTGGGTCTCCGGTGCTAAAGATCGCTAGCAGGCGCGGGGAGGAAAGAGGACCAAGTGCTCTTCAAGGTTGGTGGCCAACCGATGCTCGGATTGGTTGGAATTCATGCTCAAAGTTTGACGGGGGACTCAATCAATGGTGGCTGAGGGGGAACACGGCTGACATTAGCGTGACATAAGACACGAACCGTTATGTAAGAAAAAAGGACCTAAAAGTTATGATTGTGGACCAAATTGAGAGGAATTTGAAATATGTGGGCTAGAAAGCAAAGTAGGTGAAAATGATGTTCAAATAAGCCCAACCTTTTATGGTAGCCTAATTAAGACTTAGGCGCTCGGATTGGTCAGATTTCACGCTTAAAGTTCGACAAGGGACTCGACAATGGTGACTAAGGAGGAAGATGGCTGACGTCAGCATGACATTAGACACGAACCATTATGCAAGAAAACATGACCTAAAAGTTATGATTGTGGACCAAATTGAGAGAATTTGAATTTGAGAGCTAGAATGCAAAGTAGGTGAAAATGATGTCCAAATGCCTCAATTTTGGACTTTGATGTCACCTGATTGGTTAATTAACATTCTAACTCAAATTGTATTAATTAATTACCTAGGTCCTTAATTGTGGTCAAAATGGATTTCTTTAATCAAATTCATTATTCTAAATCTTGTAGAATATTTTTAGATGATTTTTAAAAGGCTTAGATTTCATTTATTTCCATTATAACCTAGTTAATTTCAGTTAGGCTAAAATTAAGGTTTAATTATTTATTAGCTAACTTATATTTCAGGAAATTCATAAATTGACTAGTTCAGGCCTGCTTAGTTAAATTTTAAGCTCATTTGACCATTTATTCAATGTAGGTTTACCTCTAGGTTAAATTGTATTTGTATTTGCCTGTTAAAATGTCAGAACTAACCTATTTTATAGCATTTTCTCATCATTTAGTCCATAATGAATTAAGCCCTATTATTTAGTAATCATACATAATTAATGTACGAAACTAGCTAAATGGGACTAGATATAAGAGATGATGGTGCTATCATCAGCGCACCGAGGGCTGTGGATGGCTGGTCGCATGTTTGTGCATGCGTCCCCTCTCGCGCACATCGTGCACTAAGAAGTTATGTAGGCTCGATGAAGGGCTGTTGAGGACCATCTAATCTCAGACCAACGATCGAGATCGCGTGCAGAGCGCACTTTCGATGCGTGATGATCGCATAGTTCCACGTCATCTCTTGCATGCAACATGGATGCCATTTGTTGTGCCACGTCGCCACCTCTAGTGCCGATTGATCATCATCCGATGGTTGAATTTCGCCTCATCTCTTCTCAATGAATTTAATCCGCTGAGCGTGGATCGAACATGTGCGTTGCGCTCTTGATAGGGCTCTTGCCTGCTATGCTATGCACGTGGATTGTTACGGGGATGGAGTGTGCTCTCGCGCTCACAGTCGTTCGAAGGAGAGGAGGGCAGCGGCGGTGGGCAGCTATGATGGTGCTGTGTGGTGCCATCGTGCTCACCTATCTTCTTTACTTCATATCGAGTGCTACAAAGCTTCGATCAAGACGATTCTCGCATTGTTGGACTGCGATTGTCGCTCTAACTCCATCCGTACAGTCGGGTTCATCATCTGTGGCTCCGATTTATGTTGCTCGTGGCTCTGACTTATGTTAGTCATCCGTGGCTCTGATTCTAGACATAAAAATAGGAAAATTAATATACAAATTATATAATCTACTCTAAATGAATGATGATGCTTTTATGCTATATTTATAGTGCCATGTAAATCTAACTAACCTAGGAATATGCATAAATGGGCATTTTATCCTACATAAATGTGTTAAAGTCAAGCTCTATCAGGTATAACGTGTATATTATCTGAAGTACTTCGTCCATTATAGACTTATCACTACAACAATTTGTACCTACACCGACAGTCCAAAATATCATCACTATAGCTAAAATGGACTATTCCAACAGTCAATGATGGGAACACCATCATGAGCCCTAACTAGCTCATTTTAACCTAAAAAAGAGAACAAAAGCTCTTACATAACCAACTGGAGGTCCTAACTCAATGAATAACCATTATGAGAGAAAAGTAAGAAACAAAGGGTAAAACTACAATTTTACCATTGCAGTATAACAACGGATTTTCTCATGCGCTAAACACAAGTCAAATGATCTTAGCAAGATAGAAAGTGGGTTGGTTCAAACAGAAAAGGGTGCATGTGGATTTTAGGAAATAATTGACTTCTTGTAACCCTAAAACAGATCCACTTGATTTAATAAGGTTTTGGTCGTAATAAATTCACATAAATCCTCTAAGAATCATGAAAAAATATTCTCTAGGGTGTAGAACCTTCAATTTACCTTAAATTAGGTTTTTGTGTAAATTACCCAGTCAAACGTGGTCAAACCCAAAATCTAACTTCACCATTGGATTCCTTAGGTTCAAATTAGATTTATACCAAAATTTGGACATAAGGGGACCTCATCTTGGCCTACTTTGCAAACAGGTCTAGCCTAATTACATTTTTACCCTTACCTTTTGGAAACTTCTGCAGAAACCCCCTATCTTTCTCTTCGTTCTTTGCAATTAGGTCCCTCCACCATTATAGTGGAGGGAATCCTACTCTAGCGATGAATCAGAGGCAAGATGCCTCTGATTTCTCAGAGAATCCCCTTCAAAATTGAAATAAAGATTCCCTAAGAAATCTTCTCCAGTTTGAACACAATTAGAAGCCCTAATTCCTACCCAATCTCTCATGCAAATGCATGAGAGATTTGGATCTCTCTGAGTTTCCATCTCCGGCGACATTGTCGTGCTTGGAAGCTTGACTTCCAAGCTCAAATCCCCCCTCCAGGGCCTATATAAGAAACCCTAATTCATTCCGCACCTCCTCAGCTTGGAATTGGGTTGGTTCACCCCACTTTCTTCTCACCTCGTCAGCCACAACTTCTCCACAAGCTCCGGGGGCACTATCCCCTTTCTCTCGTCGCCCAACCATAATACTAGTGGTTGGATTACCTTCCTCTCGTTCATCTGCGTCAGCCATACCAGCTTGACGCTACCTTTGTCCCTGTCGTCGTCGACGCCTCACCTATGGAGAGCTTCGTCTCCGGCATGGCAACACGAGCCGGCCGCCATCCCTACCTCCTTCGACCTTAGGTTAGGTTAGTTTAACTTCTCTCTCCCTCCTCTTCCTGTTCCCCCTCTTTATTTCTTGAAACTATCCCTCGACGCCACAAATCACCACCACCTTATTCATCTTCGGCCACACTCCGGCGAGGCGTCCCCGCTGCTCCGCACCTCCATTCGCCTCGCCAACCACTCCATAAGCATCACCACACCTCACTGAACGTAACCAATCACCTCACTCACCGCGCCACACACCCAAACGACCCTCGAACACACCCATACACACAGCTACAGGTTGCCTTAGGCACGCACGCTCCGGCCACCCCACGCCATGCCGACCCCCGCACTACCTTCGCCGTGTCTCGGCGAAGTTGTCTGCACTTTCTAACGAGGCCGCGAGGCTGTTTTCTTGTTGACAGGTGCAGGTGTCACCACCACCATTGACGCACACGAGGAGCTTGCTTGCAAGCCTCCTCCAGGTGAATCACCCCAGGCATGCGGAATCTCCTCGCGCACAGCTTTAGCCAAGCAATTGGCACTGAAGACCTCAATAGCAGTTGCAATTTGATCCGCTATCTACTGCGGATGCACAACAGGAAGGTGGGACGTTTAGTCCCACCTCAGAAGTGAGTAAGCGTGCGCAGTGAAATAAATTGTAAAAGTGAATACGGCTTATCGCCTCGTGACCACGGGGTGAGGTCCCACTCACTCCTCTCACAGCCTTGTTCGTGGCACTGCCCACGCGGATCTGGCTTGACCCGTATACTCGACCTGCACTCCTCGCCCACCACGCATGTCGATGGGCTTGGTCCTGGGCGTGCATCCGACCCGATTACTCGAGACACGGCTCTAGGAGAGTGAGCCTAAGAGAGAAAAAGGAAGAGAGATCGCGGGGGTGGGTAGGGGTAGGTTTTGCTCCCTCGCAGGGAAAAAGAAGAAAAAGCCAAGGAAGAGGGGGTTTGGAGCCAGCGAGCACTAAGGAAGGAGAAGGCAAGGACTGAAGAGGAGACCGGCCGAAGAAGGGCTGAAGAAAGAGAAAGAGAAGGAGCTGAAGGTTGAAGGGCTGAAGAAAGAGAAGGAGAAGGAGCTAAAGGATGAAGGGCTGAAGAAAGAGAAGGAGCTGAAGGCAGAAGAAAGAGGAGTCGCAGAGAAAGAAGAAGAAGAGATGGGTTAGAGCAGCTGAAGGCAGAAGGCAAAAGAAGCAAAGGCACAGACACGAAGAAAAGAAAAGTAGAAGAATCCAGGATAAAGATAGAGATCAGAGAAAAAGAGAAGAGAAATAGCACTGTAGCAATCACAAGTTTAAGACGTCTGATTCACAAAATCAGACATCCATTTTTTGTGCTCTTCATATACATTGATATTTAGTGTTCACATTTACATTTTTGCACTATAACTCTGATTTTCATTGCCTATTATATTAAATTTTAAAGTTATGCTCTTGATTTTTAAACCTAAATTTTCTCCTTGTGTTCGACTGTAGACTTAAAACTTCGAGTGATAAAATTTATTTGTTTTCGAGTGATTTCAACTATACTACGACTCATTGATTTTAAAACATTGGTCTCACCCGATAAACAGTCAACCTTGATGTCCTCTTAAGAAGTGCCGCTGTAGACTATCCCGATGGTAAAAACTGTCGGTGTTGCACCTGATGTTGCAGCAACAGTCAACTTTCTAAAGGTTGTCCAATTGGACTTTCATGCTAGCAATGACGATTTTACCCATTGATGTAGATGAAGACTATCAAATCTAACATTGTAAAATGTTGGCAAATCGTCACTAATGGTAAGTATTCCATGTTTAAATTAGTATTTGGTAACAAAAAAAAATGTTAGTACAAGATTACATTTTGATGAACACATATAGTGACATTTTTTTCATTATTGTTGCATCATTTCTTAATATGTTAATTGTTGAAGCGGAAAATCGTCGCAAATAGATTTGAGTTTTGAAAATGCGTTGTTGTAGTATGATTTGCGAGAAAAACCGTTAACAGATAAATTTTACCGAAACTCAAAAGGAATTCCAAGTCGAACACAGGGAGGAGGAAGTTTGATTAAAAACTGCGTTTGTTTTGTTGTCATGAAGCAGATTAACTGGTTGAATTGAATCTAAACTAACTATCTACTTAAATAATAATGAATAGAAGAGAGAGAGAGAATATTACAAATAAAGACAAAATAGAGATAAAATAAACATGGATTTCATAATCACATAATGATGTCTATTACAACTAACCACTACAATAGAAAGCGAGAAATCTTACAACTAGAAAGCGGTAAATCTACTTTAGAAAGCAGTAAAAAGATGGTGGAGAAAAGTTATCCTCCTTGACGGTTGCTTGGAGGATGAGCCATGTTGACGGAGCGCCCGGACAAAGGTGGTGAGATGTGGGACGAAGGAGAACGATGATGGACGACGGAGGATGGGGCAGGGTGACGTCGCAGTGGGATTCGCTTCCCAGATGGCGGTTAAAGAACCGCCGCAGAATGCTTCACGAACGGGATTAGAAGGAGAAAAAATTATATTTTTAACTCTAGAGGAGCATCACGGGTTTGGGACAAGCTCTTAGAGCTTTGAAAGGGGGTGAGGAAAGAGAGGAAGGGATGATGGATATGTGGGGGTCGTATGGATATTTATAGGTGAGGTTTAAAGGGGCAAAAATGTCATTTTATCCTTTAAATTTTAATATACAGGTCTTTAGTGATGGATTTATTCGTCACTAAAGAGTCGTAGGCATAGGTCGTGCACGACCGGGCCTCATCTCCTTCTCTACTGTTCAACGCCTTCATCGCGCGTGCATACTCTTAGCCGTCCATCTCGCATCCAACGGCTTCGATTGCATCGTGCCTGCACCTTCATCTTCTCTTCTTTAACACTTAAGCTCACGATCTCGTGATCTCAGCCGTCCGATTACGAGATCAGACCTCTTAGGATTCATCTGCGCCTCATCGCACACCTGCGTCTGATCAGGTGTTTAAGCGCGCGTGCGATGCTCTTGCTTCAGCCATTGAGTGTATGCCGCGGATGAATCAAAGCTGTCCACACGAGATCCGGTGGTCCTGATTTAAATTGGATCTGCGCTCAACAGAAGCACTGTGGGATTCGTTCTCGCGACTTGGAGGCGCTGAAGTGTTTTATCCACCGCGCTAAGCGCATGGATAGGCAAGAGGAGCATTCATGTGCTATTTGATCTTGACTGTTGGATCTTGATTCAATGGTCGAGATCAAATGTGTGGTTCTTCTCACATGAGGCATGGCTTGAGGGGGCAACCTGATCAATTCTTAGCCGTTGGATGGGAAGGCGGGCAGCGAGTGCTAACTCGTTTCGATCGTGTTTTAAAAACGTTTCGTTGTAGCATAATGATCAAAACAAGTCAAGCATTTAAATTTTTAATACTCGAATAAAAAGAAATCCGAGGTCGTCTCTGAGAGCAATGAAATGTGCGGATATCACTATTTGATTTTTTTCCGATGATTTAAGTGAATCTTATGGGTAACTCTAAGAAAGTAATACAAGTTCACTGATGCACTTAATTTGTAGAGAATTGAAATTGTATGCAGCGTAAGAAATATTTATTAAGCGCTCAATAAAAAGTTATTAATCAATGATAATCGTATATGCATTAAATTAGAGACACATGAGCTTTAACAAGAATATTTGTCAAGTTATTGCAGTAAACCACCAAAAGATACGAGAGATTAAGTGATTACCTTCACAAATTAAAATTAATCCCTCGAGCTTTATGAATAGGTCCCTGAGAACTTGCAATTCGATCCTTGAGCTCTTGCCGATAGGTCCCTAGAACTTTATTTTCTTCGCAGCCAGGCCCCTTGCCTTTTTCTTCCTTCTCTTCCTCTTCTTTTATTTTGCATGAA
This sequence comes from Thalassia testudinum, assembly GCA_037157565.1. Classification (NCBI taxonomy): domain Eukaryota; kingdom Viridiplantae; phylum Streptophyta; class Magnoliopsida; order Alismatales; family Hydrocharitaceae; genus Thalassia; species Thalassia testudinum. The sequence goes on along the minus strand of JAZHRO010000031.1, from coordinate 33,551,896 downwards.
ACCCACTGTAGGCTGTTGGCAATTGTTACGACCCGAACCTGGATCCCTATAGGACCCGAGATCGGCCCACCTCGACTAATCCAAGACTTAGTCGTCCAACGGAGAATAACCAAAAGCAGAAAATATTCCACAACCAGAAGTACAACGTAACTAAGCAGAAAATAATACAGAGACAGTAAAGGAAATAAAACGAAATGTCTCATAATAATGTAGGTCATCACAACTACAACAGCGGAAATTAAAGCGAAAATATAATAGAAATAGTATTACAGATATCAATACTCACTATCAACACAAAAGAACGTATTGGAATAGAAAACTCAACAGCTAAAGCTGGGCTCGACTAAGTCCAGCTCCCTCTGCAGCTGGTAGTGCTGTGTGCTCAACTCCCTGACCTGAACAAGGTTATAAAATATTGTTGTCAGCTAACTCTGAGTAGAGTGCTACCTAAACCATTTACATGCAATTTAACTTAAGATAAGCAACTAATTTATTATTCAATTCCATTTAGCTCAACTAAGTGGTTTTAATTTGTTTATTCTATTAAGAATTTGGCCATTTATTGATCTTGACTATCCCTCAAGGCGACGATCTTGATTGCGGTCTTTCTCATGATGTAGGATGTATACGTGCTGCTCTCCTGACCAAGAGAGTCCTACACCTAGTCAGCCACCCCAAGGTCACGGTCGCGACATAACGGCGACTACGGCATGCACGATAAGCACACGGGTAATTGCCCCGCACTAGCACATGGTTAGTCGTTTTCGCTAACGGGTATGCTTAAAGGTACAGTATAGAACAACACAGAGCCTTGCCCTCTCAGAACAGGGGTCTCGCCCCTCAGAATAGAATAGGGGTCTCTTCCCTCCACAGTCCGCGTACCCTCGTCCGACTATCTCAATTTTTCCAATGGGCCTAACAAGAGTCGGTGTAGGGTGGCTAGTCCTAACCCCGGGTCCTGTGGGGTGACTAGCTCCCTCCTTACACTAAGTAGCTCACCTCGGTACCACGTACACGAGGGCCAAATAGAAGTCAGCGTAGAGTGACTAGTCCTAACCCCGGTTCTCAACCCAAAGGGGCGGCTAGCTCCCCTCTACACTAAAGGGACAGATGCTCTCCTTGGTACCAGGTACACAAGGGCTAGCTCACTTCCCGTCTACTTACAAGGTTCTTTCAGTATACAGGAGTTCTGTTCTTAGTTCCCCATAGGGTTCATGCTCGTATTTGTTTCATTTTGTTTCTCGACAAGCACAACTCGTTGTTCATCTTCTGATTCTCACTCATATAATAGGAAGCTCGTATTTTTATAACTGAAGGAGGATCATGTCAGGTATTTAACAACTGCTAGCAATTAGGGTTAACCTGCATCTCAAGCAAATAGTTTAGCTCAAGTAATATTCGTTCATTTATGCCCTAGGGTTCATTTCACATCCTAGGGTTCAAACAAGTTGTTCTAACATGCACTTCATTTTTTAAATTTTAATATTGAAGTAACAACTCTACCGAGAATCATGGGAGGAATGGGGGCCAGAGCCTCAAGTCCTGTCATCTCTGCGGGCCTCGTGTACCCAACTAGCTAGAGATTTATATAGATGACCAACCACATCAAACGAGTTCAAAATTGTATACAAGTGACACTAACTCGTAGAGAAACTTAAGTGGAAAACGACGGTAATTCGTTTGCGAAAATCCGATTTTGTTTGGGTCCTAAACGGGCGAAAAATGTGCATACTGCCTAAAATCAGACATTTGTGACTAGACCAAGACGTCTTAAACGAGCTCAGAACCTCACCTTGCTTTCCTGCGGCTTTTTTAGATGTTCGAACTCCTCTGCAACCTTCTGAGGGTGATCCCAGACGTCGGATACTCCCTCCGGTCGTCTAGGGGAGCCGTCAAATGTCTGGTATCGTCTCCAGATGTCTAAAAGTATCTCGAAGGGCGTGCCACGTGCCCTTCCCACATCCCGTACCTGTGCATGCACGCGATTTTAAGAACGCAACATGTAAAAGGTTAAGTACGTGCATGCGGCACGTACACAGGACATACCTCGGCACTCTACATGCTGTCAGATGTCCGGTGCCAGCTCCGGACGTCCTGAGGATCCTCCAGACGTCTGGATGGAGTTCCAAACATCTAATGCTACAGAAAATGGTCCTGCAGTATCGTCCTGTGAGCTTCTCCTTGCGCTCTCCTCCACCCACAGATGCCGCAGCAGCACCTCGCGCAGCTGCAGGAGGTCACACCACCTCTCCTGAGCTCCTCCAGCTCCTCCCTTAAGCTCCTCCGGCCGCACCTACACTCTCCTTCTCCCCTGTCCACACTCTCCCTCCCCTTCTTGACCTCGCTCGCCCTCTCTTCCGTGCTCCTCTGCCTTGAGCTCCCCTCCTTCCTCCCAACTCGGGGCGGCAAGGGGGACAAGGAAGGAGTGTCGCTGGCAGGGTGGTGGAGGGCGAGGGTGGAGGTGGTGGTGGTGGTGATGGTGAGGGTGGTGGAGATGGTGAGGGAATGCAGAGGGTGGAGGGGTTTTTAAAGAGAGGAGGGTGTGGGTTGCGTGCATGGCTGGGTGTGTTGTGTGGGAGGAGAGAGAGAAAAATTGTGAGATCCCCCTGCCAAATCTTCCTCTTCTTGCACGACCCTCACAGCTAAATCCAGGGGGTTTAAAAATTGTGCCCAAACCCTATCTTTCTAGAAACTACCAATGGCCCTTGGGAAGGGTCATTTCAGCAATTGTAAAGACTCGTCTTGATTTTAGACTTTTAAGACATCTGGAGTGTTAGCCAGATGTCTGGCCAGATGTTTGGACCCGTTCCCGGATGTCTGAAAATTGAAAAATCTATACGCACTCAGCGTTCTGTGTGCAGGCGGCGTGCAGACCCTCCTTCTCTCTCCTTCCTTCTTCTTTGTTCCCCTTGCAGAACCCTAACTCGACCTTATAAAAGGCCACCCCTTCCTCTCCTCCCCACTCAACCACTACCACCACACCCCCGCCACTCCATTGCCGTGAGTAAGGGCGCACGAGAGAGAGAGAGCGCGAGAGAAAGGAGGAGGAGCATGCGTGAGGAGGAGAGGGCCGAGGTCGAGAGCTTCGTGGAAGCTCGTCGGAGGCTCACATGGCCACCGCGACGCATGTGAGAGGAGGAGGGTGTCAGAGCGTCGTCCTTGACTTTCTGCAACAGTTGGGGCTGCAGCGGAGCGAAAGGAGTCGCGGCGGAGCGCGTCGAGAAGCCTAGGAGCGCAGTCTGATACTGGAATTTTTCCAGTATCAGATGCCTAGAGTGTCTTCCGAATGACCGGCTGGATGTCTGGCGCCAACACCGGACGCCTGAAAGTAGTTGTATTGCCAAGGTACGTCTTCCTCCCTGTTACGACCATGCAAGCTGCACCGCAGATGATTCGGTTTAGCCTAAAGTGGGTTGTTGCTCTGTCGTGCGCAGGAGCACCCTTGGGAAGGTGCGCGAAATGCCTTTCCACACACTTTTAGACATCTGGACAGCTTATCAGACGACCGGAGGCGTTTCTAGACGATCGGAGGACTGGTCAGATGTCTGGAACTATGTTCAGACGGTCGCGGGGGAGTCCTGGACGTCTGAGGTCACTAGAGGAGCTTGAGGTTAGTCTCTATGACTTTTAAGATATCTGGACTTATTTCCGGACGTCTGATTTGGGTCTGCAGACACGTTTTTGACCCGTTTAGGGCCCAATCGGGATCCATTTTACGCAAACGGAATATCTGTGGTTTCCTTGTGAGTTTCTCTACGTATTAGAAGCCTTTATACATTGTTCTGAACATTCCATTGTGATGTGTTCCTTGGTATAGGACTTCGACTTGTTGCGTGTCTGGGGCTTGCAAAGGCACGTGGGTCTGCAATTCTAGTCCCCAGTACTCCAGGATTGCCTGGTAGAGTGGTCCACCCCTGTTATACTTATTAAATATGAATGCATCTTTGAAAATTAGACAACTGGAAACCTAGGTTGTGGAATGAACCCTAAGACGAGAAATGGTTGAACCAATTGTTTGCTTAATTGAAGGTATATTTATATATGAATGAGCTAAATAGCTAGCCACAGCCTGTAAATAAATACGAGCTTCCTGTTAGATTATGAGCTTCCTGAGATAACTAAACAGTTACCTGTGATATCACTTGTTGCATGTGCTAATTTGTGGAAATACGAGCTGCATGAATGTAAACGAGAATTGTATTGTGAATGATGAAACCTGGATTGTAATAATATGGTGAACATGAGCATGAACCCTACAGAGAGTTAGGAGTAGAGCTCCAGTGGTTAGATGGAAAAGTCTTGAATGTGGACGGGAAGCGTGTTGGCCCTTGAGTATGTGGTACTAAGGAGAGCGACTATCCCCTTTTAGTGTAGAGCAGAGCTAGTAGCCCTTGGGTTGGGACTTAGGGTTTGGATTGGCCACTCTACACCGACTTCTGTTGGCCCTCGCGTACACGGTACTGAGGCGAGCTACTTGTGTAGGAAGGGAGCTAGCCACCCCATGGGGCCTGGGGTTCAGCTAGCCACCATACACCGACTTGTTAGGCACTTTGGGCAAACTGGGGTAGTCAGACGAGGGTGTACGGACTGTGGAGGGGTGAGACCCCTGTTTGGTTCTGAGGGGCTAGACCCCTGTTTCTGAGTGGGCTAGGCCCTATACTGTTCCATGCTGTACTTAAGCGTACCCGCTAGCGGAAATGACTGACCGCATGCTAGTGCGGGTAGCTACCCATGTGCTTATCGCGCGTGCCGTAGTCACTGTTACGTCTGTCAGTGACCTCGGGGTGGTTGACTGGTTGTAGGACTACCATGGGGGACTCTTCCGGCCAGGAGAGCACCACGTGTACCTTCTACTCTTCGGAAAAGACTACAATCAAGATCGTTCCCACGAGGAACGTGCAAGATCAAGAAAGAAATCTAAAAGTAAACCAATGGGGTGAAAAGAAATTACCAGTAAAATAAATAACTGGAAAAGGATAAATATATCTACTAGATTTTACTGCTTTAGATAGTTTGGTTACCACTCTACTCAGTGTTTGCTGACTCCGTTTGCTCATAACACTGCTCAGGTCTAGGAGTTGAGCAGCTCGAGCTATCGGTTGCAGAGGGTGCTGGACCCTGTCGAGCCCAGCCGTAGTTTTCAGTACTTTTATTGTACTTTCTTTTCTGCAATAGTGAGTTTCAGACTTTTTGTTTCTGTTCCTGTTACTGTTGCTCTTGTTCTACTTTCTTGTTGTTGTGGTGGTATGTACTGAACTAGCAGCTTTTACTTTCCTTACTGCTTGTTCACTTTTACTGTTTAGTTACATTACATATGTGAATGTAGTTTATTTTCCTGCTTTTCAGTTATTTCTTATTGGACGACTGGGTCTTGGAATAAGTCGAGGAGAACCGATCTTGGGTCCTGTAGGGATTCGGGAACCGAGTCGTAACAGCAATGAAGGAGGTTGGCGAAGCTCCTAAGCAAAAAACTCATCGCTGAGGGTGGTAATGTGTTCCACACACTCTCACGGAGCTTCTCGTGAAGCTTGACCACGCGAGGAGGGTAGTGGCAGCCGGACGGAGGTAACGAAGAGGGCGGTGGCATATGTCTGCGGTGGGGACGTCGTGGAGTCGAAGCTCACTTCTAAGGGGTTGGGAAGCTCCTCCATGATGTACTGAAAGTGGTCGTGACCTTGATCTGGTCCGAGGAAGCTCGGAAGTGGCTGGTGGAGGCCAGGAGGACGTCGGCGGACGTGGGTGTCCGATGGCTATCTACGGTGAGTAATCCCTCAAATTGTTTGAGGGGTTCTTCTCGTGTTGGCATGGCGGAGGTCATGGGTTGAATGGCATTGTGGAAGGAGGCGAGGAGCGAGGTGGAGGGCTTGTCGGCGTGGTCGCCGAAGTGGTGGTTGGTAGGTAGTCGTGCATGGAGAAGAAGATGGCGTGGGATGTTGTTTTTTGGTTTAAACCAAGTTCTAAATGGCCTAAACTAATCTAGAAGAAGAAGGGGAGAGGAAGAGTTACCTAAGAAGGAGAGGAGGTCATAGAGGAGGCTGGCATGGGTTGCCAAACTTGGAGAATAACGAGGAGACGGTGTGGAATTTTGGAGCGACGAAGAGGTGGATGAACTGCCTCCTTTAATAGGGAGAACGGCGACGACGAGGGGAGATGAAGCCCTCAACCAATTTTAGTGGACGAGCTGTGGAGGATGAAAATTGGGAAGCTCAAAGGTCGGCATTAATGGCGGTGCTCATGGAGGAAGAAGGAGGGGAGTTACGCTTGCCAAAACTCGATGATTTGTAACGACAAGAGGCGATGAAGGTTTATAACTTGTTGGCACGCGTGGAGTGGGTTGGAGGTTATGCAAACAACCTCGTCAGAGTTGCGTAGCCGACGTAGTCGGAGGTGGAAGGTGAAGGTGCTGCCAGGGACTATTTTGCAAGAAAATTGAAAATTAAGGGGGCATTGGTAAGGAAATTAGGAATTGAGGACCAAAATGCAAATTTGTCCAAGAATAAGTCCAAATGAACCTAAATTTTTAAGGTAATCTAATTCGGACATAAGAAATTTGATGGTGACTTCAATTTTTGATTTTGATATTGTTTGGTAGTTAATTTACATTTAGATCCAAATTATACCAAATACTCGTCTATTATTCTATTTAGGTCAAAACGAGTTCCGATCGTTAAATCGACAGTGCCAAAACTTGTAAAATATTTTTAAATGATTTTTATAAGGTTTATATTACACTTATTTTCATCAGAATTTTTTTAATTGAAATGGGGTTGAAATTAGATTTTTTATTAGAATTAAACATTCAATTTGAATGTAAATCCTAAATTACTCAATATCTACCCATTTTTAAGACATTAAGCTCAATTGACCTTTAATTAATCATAAGTTCACCCTCCAGCTATTCAGCATTCGTAATTGTTTGTGAAAACTGTAGAATTAACCCCTTTTTCTTTTAATTCCTCTCTTTTCAACTCTAATTGAGTTGTACCCTTTTAATATGTCAATTAGGTGAATTTAACCTTAGAACTTAACCAAATAAGGTTAGATATAGTGAGTGATGGTGATGCCATCGACAAGCGATTTGGACGGTCCGGATGGCGCGATGTGGCATCATCTGGACCGTCCATCTTCTCTTCATTATATGTGGTGCCACGGATGTCGGATCGGACTGATTTTTGCGTCGTTGGGTTGTGATCGTCAATCCAAGCCCATCTGTGTGATCGAATTTATCATCTAAAGAATGGATTTACACCACCTAGTTCCTTGACCTCTAATCTTTCTCAGACTGCATCTAATGCTGTGGAAGTTCGATCGGGGGGATCTTAGAATCGTTGAACTTCGATCGTCGACCTGATCAAATCTGTACAGTTGGATCTTCAATATGAGGCCCCGATAAGATATTGCCCTATTTCCTGGCCACAATACGAGAAAATTAACCTAAAATTTATACAACCTAATCTAAATGCATGATGATGTTTGTTTTGCATTATTTACAATGTATGATGCAACTTAGTGTCTAAGAACATACAAAAATAAATGGTTTATGTGATATAAAAGTGTTACATCACACCCCCATGCCTATCTTTTGCTAGTCCCTAATAAAACTACATGCTATTTATAAGAGAATTAGGTCAGATTTCTTGGGCAATAGTTATTTTTCAACACGTAGGGATTTCAACTACGACCTGAACAACAGAAAAATAACAACGCTCGTGTGTCTACCAAAATGTAGGGATTTCAATATTTCTTCTTTTTCTTCTTTTCTAATTTTTTTGGATTTTTGAGTTTAGGGTTTCGGAGCAGCTTTGTACAGTCACTCAACCCAACTAAGACTTGAAGAGAACCCTAAGTTCTAATCATCTTTATGTGTGAAATGTGATAGACTCGCTGATCGACGATTAGAGCAGACTTCGAGTTTCTACGCCTCTAGGTGACCTTGAAAAGAAATTCTGCGTAAAGGCGTATCTATTCGACCGGTAGCTTTCTCCTTACTTTTATTTTTATGTGGTCAACATAAGGGAGAACCCAGTGTATATCTCCCAAACTTATTCTAGTTCTCCGCTTCTTCCTAAGTGCTTTGGAATTATACATGCATTTTTTTGTGAGCTGGGTTCTGAACAACCGGCCGATGAGTTGTTACCACCGACAACTTGCCAGTCATACATGTGCGGTGAAGTGTAGTTTATTTTTCATCTTTTCCTCTTTTCTATTTCTTTTTCTTATTTTTTTGGATATTTTGCTATTTTGTTTCTTTTTTTTTAATTAGTTCTCTTACTTGATCTAAGATTTATCTAAAGGTAGCAGGAAAGGAATGGTCGTGTGACTGGGCTTTGGACAACCAGCCAATGAGCTATGACCATTGACAACTTGCCTGCCATATCACCCTAGAAGACTTAGTAGCTACGTAATTTTCGTTAAAATTATCGAAAAGCGAGTTAGTGCAAAGAGTGTGTAGATGCTTAGGCTTAAAGTTCCCTCAAATCAGAGGGTGGGTTGATAAGTCGTGTATTTATTGCCCTAACTTATTAACCAATTTAAAATTGACTTCACATGGTGTACACTCGGGCTTATTAGGCCCTATGACCTGAAGGGTCTAAGTGTTCAGGTCCTACTTTATTATTTCCTAAAGTTGAAAATTTCTAAAGCCTAAGCTCTATTTTCCTAATTCAAATATTTTTAAAAAATAAAGAGAGAATAAAAAGAATCTACGGAGCCAACAAGATGATCCAGAGATGAATATTCACCCCCCCACGCCTATCTAATGCAATGTCCTCATTATATTAAAAAGACATGAAATAGAGTGTAGTAGATGATGGGAACCTTATCATGAGCCCTAACTAGCTTATTTTGACCTAAGAAAGAGAACAAAAGCTCCTACATAACCAAGAGAAAGACCTAATTCAAGAGATTACTCATATGAAAAGAATACATAAAACAAAAGGTAAAACTGTAATTTTACCATTACAGTGCATCAACGGGATTTCTCAGGGCCTAGACATAGGTCAATTGAACTTAATAGGAGAAAAAGTGGGTTGGTTCAGTCAGAAGAGGGTTATTGTGAAATTTAAGAATTAAATGATATTCTGTAACCTTAAAATAAATCTACTTAAATTCACATGGTTCCAGGTAGGATAAAAATCAAATAAATCCTCTAAAATTCATGAAAAAATATCCTCTAGGGTTTAGAAGCTTCAATTTGACTTTTGGAACCTGTTTTGACCTAGATTGGGATCCAAGCTCAATATTTGACCTAATTTGGGTTTTTGTGCAAAATATCCAGTCAAACGTGGTCAAACCTAAAATCTAACTTTAGAATTGGATTCCTTAGGTCCAAATTAGGTTTTTACTAAAACTTGGACCTAAGGGAAGGTCATCTTGACCTACTTTGCAAAATTATCCACCAATTACATTCTGACCCTTAACTTTTGGAAACCCTTGCAAAAACCCCCTCAACTTTTTGTCACGTTCTTCATTCAGGTCCCTCTACCATTGTAGCAGGGACCCATACCTCTGATGAGGTTTCGAGGTGGTTTTCTCCTTATTTCCCAAGGGAGCTGCTCCTAGATTTGAAAGGAGAGCTCTCTGTGAAACCCCCTACCTCAAGAGCAACTCCCCATGCCCTAAATCACCCCATACCACTCATGCGAACGCTCGAGTGGTACGGGTACCACCTCCGGCAATGCCTCTGGCAAGGACTTTTGGCTGCCACCTTGCACCTGATCTTCTGCCTGTGCCTTTATAAGCAAGCCCAGATCCCTCCGCATCGGGCAAGCTTGTCCTGGCCAGAGAAAACCCCAAAATCTCCTCCGTCCTCATCTCCGATCTGACGCCTGTAAGCTTCGGTGACCTCCTCTCCCTCGTTTCGTCACTCTACCACCATACCAGTGGCAGAGTCCTCTCCGCCGTGCTCCTCCGCATCATGCCGTACCTGTGCGAGCCTCTCCGACCCCATCCTCATCGCCGTCATCCCCATCTCAGGGCCTTGGTCATCGGCAATGGTAGGAACGAGTCGTTGGCCTCCTGCCCCCCTTTCGTCCCTTAAGTAGGTTCGCTCCTCCGCCGCCATTAGCGAAGGTGTGAAGGAGCTTGCTGCAGCGCTCCAGGTTGAGTCCACCCAGGTGCTGCGCTCTAGGTGACACGCATTGAGTGCATGAACGCTTCCAGCCAGGTAGCAAGCGTCGTGAGGCACCCAGCTGCGCCAATTGCATTGACCTTCTTCCTGCGGGCGCCAGCAGAAGCGGGTGGGACTTTAGTCCCACCTCAGAAACGGCCAGTGCAGGGGAGTTCCTTGTATTGATTTTGCGTTTCTTTCTTAGCACCTCAAGTAACATAGGGTGAGGTCCCTCGCCCACTCCACCCGCCTCGTCCGCAGCCACTCCTACGCAGACCTGGCTGACCCGATTACCCTGCACTCCTCACGCACCACCCACGTCGGCGTGCCTGGATCTTAGCGCATGATACCCGATCCGTTTACCCGGCTGGCTCTGAGAGAGCGAAGAGAGAAATAGAGTGAGAGTGACGCGGGGGAGGCTAGGGGTAGGTTTTACTCTGTTCTGTGCAGGGAAAGGAGGACGAGGCAGCTGAGGAAGAACTTGAATGTAGGGGCAGCAAAGTAGAAGAAGGAAGACGACACTGTAGCCGCAGAGAAGCTGAGGCAGAAGAAGGAAGGACTTGGAGGTGCAGGTGAAGAAAACAAGGCCAATGTTGAAGAGGCACGTAGCCGCAGAGGCAGGAGTTGCAGAAAGAAGAAAGCAGGAGTGGCCAAGAAGATGGAAAAGGCAAGGAAATAAGAAAGAAGAAGAAGCCAAAGAAGGCAGAAGAAGCACAGTCGTAGCAGAGAAAGAAGAAAGAATGAGAAGACAAAAATCACATCTCAAGCACTGTAGCAATCTGCAAGTTAAGACGTCTGATTCACAAGAAAAGAAGACATCAGAGAGAGAAAGGAGAAGAAGAAAGAAGAGAACATTCAACCTCTTCTCTTTTTGCATATTTTCCCTTTACATTGAATTGCATTGATATTTTTGAACATCATCTTTTGAGTAATTTCAAAGTTGTGAATTTAGCTTCTAAAATACTAGTTTACTCCCTGAGTTCGACCTCGGGAATTTTAAATTTCGAGTAATAAAATTGTAAATTGTTTATATGACGATTTCAAACTATATTGCAACGAATGTCTTTTTTAAACACGATCTCGTCACGCAAGAAGTAGAGTAGGAAGCACCTAAATGACGTGATTTCTTGATCAGCTAGGAGATGAAAACAAACTGTATATGTGCTAAATTTATTACCTTCAACTTGGCGCACTATACAAAAGAAGAAATCAAGAATTCAGAGGTGCAAGTCAGAATCAAGATAAGAAAATTTATTTTTGGACTTGCCAGGAGAAGATATCCACAGATGTGGGCGAGGTTGTGATGTAGACCCATGCCTCATGGTCAAGTGTAGCTAAGATTCTGGATAAAAAATCCCAGAACCTAAGATCAGTATGCAGGCGAGGTCAGGCCTACGATTTGTAAGAATTCAAACCAACTCGGAAAATAGGAAAATCAAGATCAAAAAGATAATTAGTGAATTTGTGCTTGGATTGCACATCCTTAGAATAAAAAATGTCATAAGGGCCCTAGTAAAAGGTTGGTAGTTTTAGGACTATAGGAACCCTTAGACTTAAATTTCTACTTCCCCCGGAGTTGGCTTCCCATATCTTCATTTCCAAATTCCTATCCTCCATAATCAGGATTACAGATTCCTGGACCTCCTACATGTTAATCACCACATCTAAAATTTTCAAGTCTAGGATTTGTAGCTAAATCATAATTGACTTGAGTCTAGTGATTTCAAAATCAAAAACGTCAATATGCTCGGAGTGATTCATGGATCTCGAGTGAAGAAATTAATTCATCCCCAATTGGTTGCTCTAGAAAAACTTGATCTTCCCCAATCTCATAAGATGTGTTCCCCCCAACAGGTGCTTGAGCGGATTCTAACATTTGTTCTCCTAAAAGGGGTTTATCCTGGGAATCATCCCAAGATTGAACTAAAGCAACCACAAATTTTATCCTCAATTTCGATAACTTCCCAAGTAAAAACTCACACGGGTCCTCATCCTTAACATCTTGGAGCCAATCTAACAAATATTTGTTAAGATCATTGATCATTTTAATCAGAGGCTTCAATTCTTCAATGCAAGGTGTTGGCTGAGCTTCTAAAGATTGAATGGTATTCCTTAAGTTAGCCAACACCCAATCTTGGGCCTGGTTCACCTGATCCAAACGGTTTGGTTCAAGGTTGGGTAGGTTTGGGTTCAATCCAAGGGTGTCAACAAATTGAGGTGCTTGATACCTTCCCTGATAATAAGTCATATTGGATTGTTTAAAGAGGGGTGGTGACCTATATATAGTGTAATCTGGGGGAGGGTAAGAGTTGTAATCAGGATATTCTTCTTGATTGTAGATCGGGTTAAATTGATCATTACCGGGTGGAGATCTATAATCAGTATATCTCGAAGAATGATAGAAAGCACAATCATGGTATGCAAGGTTGACCCTGAATACGGAGGTCCGAAATTATACCCCCAATTAGGATTATCCCAACTAGTAGATGGGTGAGAATGAGTCTGGTTGGGATAATAATCATCTTAGGAATAAGATGTGTCAAGAGGGTAAGAGTGGAAATGTGAGTAGGTTGTGGAAGCATCCATGGTAAAGTGGGAGGAAGAAAGGTGCCTTGTAGTACACACAATCAAACCTGTCCTTAGGTAGGTTAGCCTAAAGATCTAGAGACTCCAAGAACTAGTCTTGAGATGAAAAGAATGATTTGATGTACTTCCTTTTGGTCAATCCAACCAGTTAGGGGGAGGAATTGGGGAGAAGGTTTTTCCCTTGTCTTTTGCCTCAGGTTCTTTTGATACCCCCTGGTTGATTGACTCTGCTCCCCTAACTAGACATCAAATTGAACAGTAGAAGTAGATTAATCGAAAATAATCTTGATCTAGACCCTGAAGTGCGAGTTCAATCCTTAAGACCAACGACTACTCTGTTTTGATTAGTCTTGGGTTCGAATGTACTTTGAAATGTTGTGGGCCCTTTATCTGGGTTTTTCCCTTTTCGATGTGTGATTTGTTTCAAGCAAGATTATTTTTTGATGCAGTGAATTTTAGGGTTTAAATCTTGCTTAATAGCTTTTAGGATTCAACTTTAGGTGTATTCAATCAAGTTTAGTTGCCATACCAGGTTTTAAAAGCACAAGTGAAGATGTTTTCCTTTAAAACTTAAAAGAAAGTGGAGTGCATAGTTAATTCTTAAAAGTTGTACTGAAATGACCCATTGCCCTTTTTTTCGGATAAGACGTCTGGGCTGTCAGTCTGACGTCTGGACATATGTCCGGACATCCGAAAGTAGAAGAATATCGTATATTCTTTCTCTCTGCATACGGGCGGCGCATAGAGCCCTGCTTTCTCTCCTTCACCCCCTCACCTAAACACTAACTCCCCTCCTATATAAACCCCCCCTTTCTCTTCTTCCCTCCTCCTCACACCACTCAAACCACCACCGACTCCACCTTCTTCTGCGATGGCCACGTCCCCCCTCCCATCTCTGCTGCAGGTGTGGCAAGGAAGGAGAGCCACCGGCGAGGGGAAAGCGAGGAGGAGTGAGAGCGAGAGAGTGCGACGAAGTGAGAGCGAAGGAGGTGGACGACGTTCGCAGGAGCTCGGTGGAGCTCGAGGAGGAGTCATGGGAGAGAGGAGGACGCCGATGATTAGTTACTCAAGCTCCTATAGCTGCTAGAGCTGCCACTGCGAGCGGAGGGCGAGCGGTGTGAAGAAGTTATGATACTGGAAGTTTATAGTATTAGAGGTCTGGAGTGAAGTCCAGACGACTGGCAAGGCACTAGGACGTCCAGAGCTGATGTTGGACGTCTGAAAGCGCAAATCTCGTAAGGTACGTATCTTCCTGTGCCACGCTGATCATAGCGCAGGGGATGTCGACTGATCGTTGTGTCTGCGGGTGCTCGTACACAGGTGAAGGCTTTGGGAAGGCACGTGGTGTGCTTTCTCGAGTACTTTTGGATGTCTGATCACATCGCCAGACGTCCGGAGGTACTTCCAGACGATTGGAGGCCTTGTCTGATGTCTGGAGTTGCCCCCAGACGGTCGCAGAGAGAGTCTGGATGTCTGAAGTAGCCACCGGATGTGTAAGGTGAGTTCTGACGTCTTTTAAGACGTTTGGGACTAGTCCCAGACGTCTGATTTTTGTTAGTAACTGCATTTTTGGCTTGTTTAAGGCCCAAACGGAATCAGATTTCCACAAATGAAGTACCACTATTTTCCACGCAAGTTCCTCTACGTGTTCGTGTTGAGTATCTACTGTTTTGAGCACCACGCAAACAGGGGACTCTCCCGACCAAGAGAGCACCACGTGTGCCTTCTACTTTATGGAGAAGACTACAATCAAGATCGTTCCCACGAGGAACATGCAAGATCCAGAAATACTTGGATACTTTGAGAAATAGATGAACCAGAAAGACATAAATGAGATAAATAGAAATGAGAACTAAACCTGTTGTTGCTTTACTGTACTTACACTTAAATAATGTAAACACCACTCTACTCAACGTTCACTGACTATGTCTTTCGTAACCCTGTTCAGGACCAAGAGTTGAGCATCCCAAGTTTCCAGCTGCAGAGGGTGCTGGGCCCAGTCGAGCTCAGCCGTAGTCGTTCTTTCAGCTCTTTCATTTTCTCTACTGTTGTTGTGAGTAATGGACATATATTTTAATGTTCCTGTTACTTTCTGTTTCCTTTCCATTTTTTGTTGTTGTTGTGGTGGCATCTACTATGTTTTGAGACAGTTGTTCTACTTTCTGTACTGTTTCATTCTTTTCTTTTGCTTAGTTATATTGCATGTGTGGATGTGGTTTATTTTCCTACATTTGGTTATTTCTTGTTGGATGACTAAGTCTTGGGATTAGTCGAGGCGAGCCGGTTTCGGGTCCTGTAGGGATTCAAGAACCGGATCGTAACATGAACCCTAAGAGGCAGTTACTAAATGAGTTATTTTTAGATGAAGTGGTGTGATCTAAACAACTTAAACAGTTGGCTTGATGCACCACTGAATTAGGCACATAAGTGATTACCTAATCTAATTTCTACTCAATTATGTGTTGATGGGTGTACCGGTTCCAAAGATTGGGTTACCGGCTGAGTAAGAAGAATCAGAAGAGGTCGTGTACCTCTATGAGATTTTTCTTTTAAATTTTCTATTTTTAAATGGAGGGTGAGGCGGGTGGAGGTGACAAACAACCAAGACTAACCTTACGGACCCTTCAACTGCACTTTACTCCAATCTACCGCTTTTGCCCTCCTCAAGAGAGTACCTGTAATCACAATAAGAAATGAGAGAAGTGACGTAAAAGATAAGATAGAAAAATGTGATAAATGAAAGGGCGTTGCCTCCTCGTTAAAGAAGCCAAAATGTTGAACGGGATTTGTACGCTGAAAATTTAAGTTTCAAAAACCCTGTCGTTGTAGTCGCGTAAAAATCCGTTAAATAAATAATTTAACTGAAACTCTGGTGAGTCCCAGGTTGAACGTGTGGAGGCGTACGTTTGATCAAAAATCATGTTTATAATTATTGTCGTAAAGTAGATGAGCTGGTCGAATTAAATCTACGCTAGTTATCTACTTAAAGAATAATAAATAAAAGAGAGGAAAATAATAATACAAATAAAAAAAATAGAGAGAGAATGAACAAGAATTTCATAATTATAGAAACATGTTCACTCCATCTATGTGCTACACTAAAAACCAGAAAATCTAATCTAGAAAGCGGTAAAAAGACAAGGGGGAGAGAAGTTATCCTCCTCGATAGCTGCTTGGAGGACGAGCCGCATTGACGGAGTGCTCGGATGAAAGTCGTGAGATGCTGGACGAAGGAGAACAGAGCTGGAGGACGGAGGACAAAATAGGGAGACATCTAGAGGATCCCCTTCCCGAAAGGTGGTGAGAGGACAATCGTGGGATACTCCACGAAGGGGGTGAGAAGGTGGAAAATTTGTTGCTATAACCTTAATGGAGCATCACAAGTTTAGGACAATATCATAGAGCCTTGGAGGGGGAGTGAGAAAAGAGGAAGAGATGATCAAAATGTGGAGGTTGTAGGGCCTTTTATGAGTAAAGAATAGGGGGCAAATAGGTCATTTTAACATTAAAACATTAATGTAATGGACTTTAGTGACAGATATAACCGTCACTAAAGCCCCAACGTCGCTAAACATGCGTGCTCCCCCCACCCCTTCATCTTCATGCATTGAGCATCCTCCATCGGATGGCTTAAAAAGCCGCTCGATCGCTTCCCCATCAAACGTTAAGTGCGCTCACGTGCGATGGCGCGTCTGATTGTGCGTCATATAGATAAAATGACGATATTATCTATATGCCTAATCCGTGCAATCAAACGTCGAAGAAATATTATTTTCAGGTTTTTCCTAAATTCTTGATTGCCTCAAAAATTCAGTGCCATAAATTTCAAGTCAATGGAAGTTGTATAAAAATTCCTATGATACTTTGAACTCTGAAAAATCAGGAACAATAATCGAATTGATAACAGATTAGTGCACAAACTTTTTAAATTTTTCTACAACTCTAATTTATGCAAAATTTGGATAGGTTGTTCCTGACTTTGAAATCCACGTCTAGTAAAAATTTGAGAATTTTTGGACATACAAATCTTCAGAAATTGAATTTTTAAGATAAAATGTTATTTCAGCCGGAAAATCAAGAGAGAATTTTTCTTTTCAATAAGCAAATAAATTCTAACAAATCCTAAGGTTTAAGCAAATCCTAAATCTAACTAATCTAAACTATAGGTACTTACCTAAGGTTCGAACCTGCAATTCCCGTTGTCGTGTTTCGTTCTAATTTACTTGCTTTCTAGCACACATGAAATCAATGGAAATAGAAAGTTAGAAATCTCAAATTCACACAAAAAAAGCTTCAAAAATTTCCGTTGCCTTCCTCGAAGTGGTGCCAACTTGTTCGGCACGTAAATCTTGTTTAAGAAGATTATTTAGTTGTATTATAGCGCAAAAACACATCGACAAATAATATTTATAAAACTAGTGAGTACCGGGTTGCTTGCAGGGAGTCAATCTTGATTTTTGTAAAAGCTTTTCAATAAAACTAGTTATATATATATAACTATATATATATATATGTATAAAGCAGATATCAAGAGAATCAGAATTTTATTTCAACGAGAGAGAGTTTCTCACAATAGAAAATACTAATAGAAACAGATAGGTAGTAGATAGATAGAAAGAGAGAGGGAAAGGGAGAGAGGGAGAGAGACGACATCGCTTGTACGATGCTTGTGCGAGATGCAATAGCACCTTAGATCCAGAGCGTCGGGATGAAGCTCAGAGTAGAGTTACAGAGGGATGGAGTATCGCAGAGAAGAAGGTGGAAGAGATGTTTTGAGTCTATAGCAGGAGTTGATGATTCAAGAGGGGGGCTTTGGCCATCTTTTATAGTTTTTATGCAGGGTAAAAAGGGTATTTTGGCCCTCTATCTCATGTAACAACTCCTGGGCAATTAGATCCGTCGATCAGAAGATCAACGAATCAGACCTGGCCTTAAAATAGACTCCAACGCACCTTCATCGCGTGGATTGAACCTGGGCCTGACACATGGCAACTCCACAACCCATGATCCGCAATCCGACGGCCCTGCTCGCCTGCGCGCAACTGCTTCTCTTCTTCGCGCTCGCCGCTCGCTCAAAATGAGTGCCTAATCCTTAGCCATTTAATCTCACGATCAAGCGCCTTAAAGATTACCCGCACTTCCTTCGCATCTATGGAAACGTGTGGGATCGCACGTAGGATCCCTTGTTAGCATTGGGCGCTCCTCATCGCGTCACGTGGTCGCACCTGCGTGCACCGATCTCCATCCAACAAGCAATAGCGCCTGCACACGACTCTTTCTTGATATGAGCATCGCATGGCTCGAACTCGTGCGCTTCACTTCCGCCGCAAGCTCATGAGCCAACGTACTACGCGTATGCTATGTTAAGGTTTCCTCTTTTTATCTAGCTAGTCGTAGTCGTTAGATGGTTAGCGTTGTTTCATCGTGGACCACTGGATGGCCATCCAACAGTTGAGAGTGGGTGAGGGATGGTCTTCAGAGATGGGCCGGTGGTGAGGGGTGGCTATGATGATGCCACGTGGCGCCATCATATCCATCCATCTTCTATTCTTTGTATCTGGTGATGTAGACCTCCGATCGGGTTGATTTTTTCACCATTGTACTGCGATCGTTGATCTGGATCTATCCGTGTAGTTGGATTTTTCTTCTGAGGCTTGGATCTTTGTCCTTTGGTTTCATGTTCTTAATTCTTTTATGGACTGCACATGATGCCGTGGTTGTCTGATTGATACAATTTCAGAAGCGTTGGGCTGCCGTCGTTATTCTGATCAGATCTCTTTTGTTTGATCTTCCATCTGCGACTTCGAATCATCTGCGATTAAAATCATCTCTCATTAGTACATAAAATGATGATATTATCTATATGCCTAATAAACTAGCTATTGTATAAATTACGATGCCTATGAATGCATTATTCCTAAGTTATATTAGAATGTAGCTTAATTTAGGTGATTTAGGTTGCATGGTTACTATGTAATTGCACCCTCATGCCTAAATCTTGCTAGTCCCTAGCAAATGCAAGACTTAATGCAAAATGATCCTATATGAATAATTTTTATCAAGTGTTTGACTAGAGGTTTATGTCTTTTATTTTCATTCGATGCTTTAGAAATCCAAAAACCTTGAATGTGTTTTGTTGTAGCCTATGCAATGGATCCAAGTGAAAACCAATCCACATCTAAAGCTCGTACTTGACCCTTAGCAAAAATCTATTGGGATAGGCAAACTTCTCCCCTCGGGGTTATACGATAATTTGTAAATTCAACCCTGGCTTTTAGCTTAGGTAGAAAATAATTTGCGTTAAGTTGATTTATTTTTGGTGGCTCACACTCATCTCGTGCCACAAATAGACTAGTACTTTATAACCTGGATTTTCGGACTATTAAATAATTCAACTCAGAGAGGCAATAAACTGTGCTCTTTTTAATTCCTTTGTACGCGTTCTCTCTCTTCCTTTTTCTTTCTATCTCTTTTCTTCTTCTTCTTTTATGCCTCTCTTTTCTTTTCTTTTAGGGCTTACAATCTCACTAGATTTGTTAGTATATTTGGTGGTCTCTCTTGGCATTATCACTTTGATTAGGTTCTGATAACTTAAAGACTAAATCAGAATTTCTTAACCCGTATTCAGATAGCCTGAAATACAGAAAAGTAGGTAAGGCTGTATTTGGAAGATTGTGAGGGGCATAGGTCAAAGAAATTGACAACGGTTCATATAAAAAAAAAATCGTTATCACGTCAATTTTATTTAATTACTTAATTTTTACTGGTTTATTCTAGGTCGTTCACTGGGAGGCAGTTATTAATATACATCACTCTCTAAGTCCAAGATTATTCTTTAATTCCAAATATAGAAATTTTATGTCCAACAATGAATGAATGAATAAATGAATGGTATAATTATGTAAAAGAAAAATCAATAATAATGCTTGCAAATACTAATTACAAACAACCATCAAACATTTCATAAGTATACTCTTTATTGTCTACTTATAAGTTATATTACTAATACCTACATATATATACAAAACTAACTAATAATACATACCATACTTACACCACTTAATATACTAACGTATACCGTAACATATATAGTAGTTACAGCGACAGATATAAACGTCGCTGGACCCAAAAAACTATATACAAACTCTAAAGTAGAAACTAGGATCTATAGTGACATTTATTTCACCTTTAGTGACATTTTATTCTGTCAGTAAAAATATGAAGTTATATATATACATATATATAAAGCTATACTGCTTATACATATACTTATTATTTACCTTGTACTTATTTATGTACAAATACTATCCATACAGATATACATTATATATTATACATACATATATCACCTTCCTCTCTAACTTCTCAAATCTCCTCTGAGTTTCTTCTTCTACTATAAATTTTCTCAATGGCTAACATATAAGAGTTCTTAAGCTTACTCTCTTCTCTATGTTTAGGGCCCTTACTTAACAAAAATTTATTTAATTTGCGAGCATGCTTTCGAGGGATACACAACGCCCAAGGATCGGGTGGGACCAGACTTCTATTAAGCGCACCCTAATTTCTTAATTAAGTCGCTTAAGTATGTTTTTGGCACAGATTTGGGCTTAACCAAGCCCTTGCACACCACACACCGACCCCCAGCCCACACACAGCTCAGTACTCATATGCTCGTAATGCTCATAGGATGATCGGTTGTTTGGGCACTCGGTGCTCGTGACGATTGATTGTTCTATGCAACAAAATCAATTTAAAGTGCTATGGGTGCTTCACAGCACACGATATGGTGCTATTTTAGCGTCTGCATAGCGCTGGAATTCCAACAGCTGTGCACATATTTGTGATTTTGGCCCTCAATTCGAGGGCCATAATTTATTATAAAATAAAAATAAATTATGGGGTAAAAAAGTATTTACATAGTACTTCTTGATTGTACAATTAATTTAGATTTTTAATTATATTTACTATATAAATAAATTCAATAAAGTATACAGTTTATACAAACATAATTACAGGTTTTATTCCTTAATTACATATAAATTTGTTAATATATGGTCTAATTGACCTTATACAGAGTTAGTAAATATATTAAAGTATTCAATATATATTTTTATTCTATTTTACAAGCTTAATTTCTATTTTATTTACATTTAAATAATTCAATTTTAGACTATTTTATGTATAAATTCAATTTACATAGTATTATACATTATAAATGCCTTAAATTAGCTTAGCTTACTTAAAATACATTAGTGTAAATATACAACATAGATTAACTACTAATTTATTTTAATTTAATCTAATAACTTAACTAGTAAATTAATAAATTAATTATTTATTCTAGATATATAATTAAATTAAGATACACTGATTAATATGTTTATTATATACATATAATTACGTATATACAGTATTATAACTTAATATAGCTGTTTATAGTGTTTACTACTTTATATAGCTTATTTGTACATCTACATTAGTTTAATTAATAATTTGTTATATAATTAAGATATATATAGTATAATTTAACTTAAATATTTAGTTTACATACTACAATATATACATAAGTTATTTTTCTTATAAATATGTATAATTTACTTTATAGCTAAGTAGGCTTACTAAATAGCTTGGGTTTTATAAACTAGCTGACAAAAGATTTAAAAGTAAAAATACAAGCATTCAAAGGATGTCAAAAAGAATTCATTTAGTTTACATGAAAGTTTGTACAGAAGTTGAATACAACATTCTACACTAGGCAGCTATTTAAAACCTTAGCTATTGTCCATATGGTTTATTTAGACATAGAACTTCTGCTGAAACAGTAGAAACAACCCAACAACAACAGCAGCAGCAGATCTCAGTAGAAGCTGCTGAACCTAACCCAATCATCAAACCAAGTCCCTCTTTAGATGTCTCAACTGCTGCTGCAGTTAACTCATCTAAAGAGGAAAAGGTTTGCAGTAGGAAGAAGGGGTTAATTCCAACATGTACCTCCTGATTTAACCCTTTTTATCCCAGATCAGATTATGGACAACCTGGTCAGGGATTTAAATGAGTTAATTCAGGGAGCACTTGACTGGAATTAAGGAGGGGAATGTAGTCGCTTCTGCAGCAAGTTGCTATACATCTGGGATTTAAAGACAAAATCAGAAATCACTCTAAAGAAAAACTCTGACAAGGGTTTAAATTCTCATAAAAATCACTCATGAATACAACTCAAACTCAAGATTCCTTGTTAATAAAATCTCATCAAGCAAAGCTGAAAGAGATATGATCTAGCTCTTTCTAATGCTATAAACAGCATGTAGAAGGAGTTAGATCAATCTATTTGAAATCTAAACTTAAATCCCAGATATCTGAAACCTTAAGGAGTATTGAGAACTCCTTAGGCTAAAAATCAGAATTCTATTAGCAAACAACTCATGAATACAGGATAGAACCTCAAATCACAAAAGTGATTTTCCTTAGCTCTATCATGCATTCAAAGCATTGAAAATCTCATGAAAATCCAAATCAGATTATGGCTCATCTGAGGTGAATTCTAACTTCAAAATCACCTCAGATTCCTAGCTAAATAATGAATCAAATAAGAAATAACTCAGTTTGCTAGATCAAAGAATTCAAAGCTCACAAACATCCAAATCCTTGAAATCTGAATTTATAAAAGAAATCTGGCAAATCGGTTCCAATTTAAGCTCAGATCAGGGGCTTTTGTGACACGACATGAGATGAATGGGAAGCCCCTTAAATTGAGTTTTGACGCTAATTTCATATCTGAGGTTGTAAACCAATCAGATCTGAGATTAGGTCTAATGAGTGGGTGTATCGCAAGAAAAATTGAGGAAATCAGAAGTGATATGACAATGCGTAGAGGAGGAAAATCATGAACAGTGACTGGTGGAAATCGTCCCCTCTGATCTAGGATGATCAGAGGAGGTGAGAGGGGGGAAATATCTAATCTAAATCTACTCCTAATACTATACTAACATGCACAGCAGATCAACATAAATTCTACATCTAATTCTATTGCTAATCTATCTAACTAATACTATAGCTAAACTACAAAACAGTAAAACTATTCTAAAAGGAAGAATGGGACCTATGGGACCTTAGCCGGTGGCTAAGGAGGAAGACGGGAGGGAGGTGAGCTTCGACGGAGTGAAAAGCCTGCTTGTGAGACTTCAGGGACGTCCTCAGGTGCTATGTGGTCCTTAGCGACGAGGAGAGTTGGAGAGAAGTCGAGGATTTCACAGCCGGTGGCTGTGAAATCAGAGATTTGATGAGGAGGGGGAACTAGAGTGGAGGAAAGATCTCTAAGAAAGTAGGAGAGGGCAATCCCCCGTGCACGCGACCATAGAGGAGCTTAAAGAACGATTGTAGTGATTCCAGGCATCGCGCAAGTGAGATTACTCAACGACAGTACCGGCGGCAAGGATGGAAGGAGAGAACGCGTGGGCTTCCAAGTTGAAATCAGACCGTAGGATGGGATATGGGGGTTGGGGTGAGCACACGCGTCGCTTCACGCAAAGCTTCGAATCAAATCGAGCCGTAGATCTTGATCAATGAGAGAACGGATGGTTGAGGTTGCATGTGTTCTTCGTGTGAATAGTGCACGCGCAGGAAGCAGCTGCGCAGGTTTCTATTGGGTAAATTGCAGGGTGAGCCCTTTTACGAAGGGGTAAAAACTTTACACAAGAGCTCGTAAATGGTAGGAAACAATTACAGAGTGGTCACTCTGGCTTTTAAAGAAGTCCCCGCGGGTTACAAATAGGTCCAGAAAAGTTTTCTAACAAAGGAAATGTGACACATAAAGGACCTAAATGTAAATCTTTAGTTCCAAGGCTTTAATGATGTCCAAATGCCTCCAAGTTTTTATATGTGCTTAATTAAACATTTAAGAAGTTAATTATACTTTTTATTTAAACTTTTAAACTTGTTTGTGTGTTCAATTAACACTTAGATCACCATTTGGCCTTTTTCTCAAGAATATCTCGTTTTATGACCTAATTATGCAATTTTAACACAGAATTAAGATTTTAGGTCTTTTTCTTTGATTCTCACACTTAACCTTTTTTATGTGTTAATTTGATATTGTTTAACTTAGTTTCTAGCTTAACTTTAGCGTTTTAGCTATGGTAAGTAGCCACTCATCAGTAGGCGTTGTTGCCGCCTTACATTTGAAATAAATTCTAAAAACACTTATGAATAGTTTTTTTCTTTTCTACTTTTTCTTTCTTTCTAATTTTTTTTCTATGTATATATATATATTTTTTTTCTTTTATTTTCTTTTTCCTCTAATTTTTCTATAAATGTATATATATATTCTTTTCTCTCTTTTCCTTTCTTTTTCTCTTTTTTTTTTGCATCCAAATGTCTACTAATGCAACACAGTATAGCATACGGACTTTTATTTACGAGGCATTATTCGGGATTATGGGTGTTCAAGAGGATATCGGGTGGCTTATTTGGTGGAAGTGCCTATTTTCAGCATTGGAAAGGAAATGGATAGGAAATGTATTTCTGACCTTAACATTAACACCCTCCTTCAGTTGAGGATTTCGTAAAGGACGATCGTGACCATCCACCTTAGTCCTAGTTTTATCAGAACCCACTCTGCGTATTTGCCTTATTTGGTGGCTCTCAAAACATTTGCACTAGGAACTTGTACGCAGAAACCGAGAGTGAAAACTATGCCTAACTCCTAGTATCATTATCTAATTATCCAGAAGTTAAGATTCCTCATACTAGCATTTCTACTCTCACCTCACACTTGTTTGGTGGATTTGTTAGAATATAGTTTGCCTGACTCCTTAATTACTGTCTCAGGGCTTAGGAAAAGAGGTACTGCTTCTTCTCGACAAACTAAGGATGTTTATTGTTCTTCACAGAGGATCTATTGCAAATTCTATGTGTAAGTGTGAAATTATACTGGATTCTAAACTCAGGAATCAACTTAAGAATAAATTCTTAATAAACCATTAATAAGAATTCTTTATGCCTAAATGCACTAAAAATTCCTCTATGTCACCTACCTTCTCTTCCTCTGCCTGCACCCCTACCTCGTGACAATTCTTCTTTTGCAACCCTTCCTCTTTCTCTCTCAAGATCGTCCCGATTTAGGTAAATGACCTAATGCCAACATTGGATCGGCCACATATGCTTTTAGTGTCCTCGGAAATAGCATTCGTGGATTCATTTTCAACTTCATAGTCTTCAATATCATGCAACCCATGCCCTTCTACCTTCTTGGTAAGTTGGTCAAGTAAGTTCTTCATTTCCTTATCTCTTATGTTTGAAAGTAAATGAGGTGTATTTAACCACCTCGTCATTTGTTCTTTTGTAACAAGACTTACCTAATGTTAAGCAAAATAAATGATTATTATTATATAAAAAATATAAATTGAAATTTTAGTAATTTATTTAAAGTATTGTTATTACGCGAAATCGATGTTTTAAATGATGTAATCGCCATAGCAAGTCGAAATCACTCGAAAACTGATAAAATTTATAACTCAGAATCTACAAAGAATTCAAGGTGGAACACATGGAGCAAATATGGAATTCACAACATTAATCGCGTTCAGAATTAATGAGCACAATTAATTGAGCAGTCAAATAGATATCCAATGAATAATAACCTGTCACATTAGTTATTCAATGAAATCCAATGTATCTAGAGACAAAAAGAATGAAGAGAATCTAATGATTGGTGATTTGCATCCCCAATTAAATACTCTAATTAAGCATGCACCTCATAATCAATTTAACCTTAACCATAGGACTTAAATATTGCAATAGTAATTCTTTAAAAATACTCAATCAAACGAGAGATGCATCAATCAGACGACTTAAGTGAGTCAGGCATAAGGCTTCTTCAAAGCCTTTCTCTTCTTCTTCTCCACGGGTCCTCTTTTGTTCTTTCCTTCTCTTTCTAGCCTGCTCCTTTTCTTCTTCTTCTCTTCATCTTCCCTTCCTTCAAACCTTCCTTCTTTCCTTCTACACGAGCCTTCTCTTTTCCTTAAGGCTTTCTCTAAGCCTTCTTTCCTTCCTTCACAAAGCCTAAGTGTCAGGCGTGTCAGCACAAGGCACGCACCCTGAGGCACATGCACAGAGAGAAAAACCCTCCCTCGCTCTCTCACAAATCTTCTCTTTCTTTTCTCTCAAACCCTAGGCAAGCGGATAGTCAGATCCGGGTCGAGAGCATGGACCAGGGTCACCATCGTGGGTGACGACCGAGGTGTGCTATAGGCGGGTTATCGGTTGAATGGGGCAGTGAAGGACCCGACCCCTCCTGTGTTGGGTGATAAGTTCAAAGCACAAATTCAATATAAGCATGCTCACATGCTTTTCACTCCACTAGGTGGCACTATCTTTGTCCCCCTCCTTTGCTCAGCAGCAGAAGAGGTGGTTCTCCCAATCTCGAGCGGAAACGAGGCTGGTTGCTTCAATTGGTAGCCTGGGCGTGTACTTGGAATAGCTCAGTGTAACCTAGGTGAGGTTTTAACTAAGAATGTGGCTGGAGCTTGAAGAACATGGCCAGAGAAGATGGTGCAGCAACGGGGCTTCGGCAGGGGACCTGAAACATGAAATATGGGCATAAGCCCTTGTTAAAATGCTTAGAAGGATCGCAGTAGGGCGTGGAAGGTGATGGCGGCGTTCGTGGGGTGTTTCGTGCCCAGATGAGGTTGGGCAAAGTAAAAAATGAAGTGTGGCGGAGGTGGTGTTCGATAGGTCGTGTGGATGGACAATCCCATCAATTTCTTAAGGGGTATCTTATGTGTGGATGAGGTGATGCTTGTGAGGGTGTTGGCGAGGCATATGGTGCGATGGAGCATCCCGGAAACCTTACCGTAGGGCAGCCGAATGTGGGGAAGATGGAGGGCGAACGGTGGCAGCGTAGGTTGAATTGAAGGATTGGAGGGAGGAAAAGGAAGTAGAGGAAGATAGCAACCTAACTAACCTAAGCTAACGGATGAAAGGGGAGGAAGACGTCAGGTATGGTATGGTCGACGTCGTGGAAGGTGAGGTCTCCGTTGAGGGAGAACGGCGAGGATGAGGGTGGAAGGAGGCGCCTGCTGGTATTGCAAGATGTGGAGGAGCTTAAGGAAGAAGAACAGGTCGACTATAGTCTGTGGCGGCTGACGAAGAAGGTGGATGGAGAAGCTTGTCGGAGCTTGCAGGGAATTTGGCCACAGAGAGAAGAGGGTGGAATCTGGTTCAAAACTAAGCTAAGGGGGTGAGGTTTTCATCAAGAGTGTTTTTATAAGGCTTAAGAGGGCATTCCAAGCTTGGAAAAAAAGCTTGGATGCTCGAGATCTTTGCAAAATAGGAAACCGACGTTTTCAAATCTTTCACATTAGGTATTAGGTAAGACCTAGGGCTCAAGATGCAGCTCAGATTGAAGAGGATCTTATCAGGAGTTCCCCTTCCAATTTTGGAAGGGTTTAGGCAATGAAATCAGGGAGAAATCACAGATGGAAACTCGGTTGCAGGTGTGTTCACATGCCAATGGCGGTAGGGGCCTCTTGGTGAAGGTGATGACAAAGTTGGGGGCCTCTTTGCGAATATTTCAAAAGCTGAGGGGTTATTTGAGAGAAAAAGAATTAGACTGGACTAAAATGTAAACTAGGTCAAGATGATCTCTGATTGGATCCAAATTTTGGTACAAACCTAATTTGTACCTAAATAATCTAATGGTGAAGTCTTATTTTGGTTTTGACCAATTTTGACTGGGTAATTTACGTAGAAATCCAAACTAGGGTAATTTCATATCTGAGATTCTATTTTAGGTCAAAATGGGTTCAGATGGTCAAATCAAAGATATCAAACCTTATGGTATATTTTTATATGAATTTTAAAATGTTTATATGAAATTTATCCAAACCAGAACCTTTGTTCGTTAAGTGGGTCTGAAATTAGGGTTTCAGGTGCTATTTTGACTCTCGAAGTGCGCGGAAACCCGTTTCTATTTTACGGACCCTCTTATTAGCCATTAATGAACATTTGACCTTAGATTAACCCCTAGGAAATCCCGTGGTTACTTTGAATTTATGATGTTTTGTTAAAATTGCAAATTTAACCTTGTTTTAATGCACTCTTCTCAGAAAGGATATGGGATGAATTACGACTCTCCGGTGATTATGTAGGAGCAGTTGTCTTTTGATTGTGATTAATTAAAGCTAGCTATCGCTGATGATGTCATTATCATCATACCCTCATGTCTAACTTTTGCTAGTCCCTTAGCAAAATCAAGCATGTCCTGGATCTTTAAGCCACTAAATTTGTTATGCAGATGAGATGAATGTACTGTGTCCTCCCATCTGTGTACGGATTCCAAATTACCTATAATACGATCAAAAACATTTTGAATATTGTTATTATATAATAAATTAAGAATTTATAATAAATATGAAATTTAGTAACAGTAATTACATGCAACCTGATAAGTGCGTGTTGTATCTAACTCATTTTGGAAGTAAATATGATTTGTTATTCTGACATTGTTATTAAATTACTTACTAATGCTCCACCTGAAACATAACTTTATCATGTTAAGAAAAGAGTAATGAATTTAGTAATTATTATTATATTGAATATTTTGAATCTACCATACACTTAATGATGCAATATGTATCAAATGAGGAGGAAATGACATTTCTTTTAGCCTCCTAATATGAAGGTGTTTTCAAATCCATAACTACAAAAATAATTTAAATATTATAGCGTATATTTAAAGAAATTTATAAAATTTATATAAATTAAGGTAAAAATTACCTGTAACATCGTAAAAAAAGAGTATACGTTTGTTGTTGACATCGTGTTGTTTCATTTAATTGGTGGTACAATTGAGCAAATAAAGCAGCTCCCTAAGTTAATTGCCTGCATACTCCAAGATCTTCTAGTAGTAATAAGTACATACAAATGTATAAAAATATTGGTGAAGTATGCATAAAAACGTTAATCAAGAGTATTGTATGTGTTTTATTCATAGTACTTAATTGAGACCCTATTTTTAGTCGAATTCGGAAGGATATTAGCTTGTAAGTAAACCAAAATGATACCTTAAGCACATTCAATCGCATCATCTTTTGTCTCTACAAACTCGATGTTATCTATAAAGTTAGACTTCAACCATGTCATACTTAACCCTTGAGAGGTTAAGTGTTTTTTACTTGGATTCTCATCCAAGTCTTCTCCAAGTAATTCCACACACTTTTCTCTTCAATCTCTATGTTGTACAACACCTGTCACAGGTGGTCCATGCACTTGAAGACCCATCAAAATCGCGACATCCTTTAATGTCACAGTGGCTTCTCCTTTCGGTAGACGGAAAGTGTGAGTTTCTGAATACCAGCGCTCAACCATAGCATGCACAAGTGAATGATTGAGTTACGGGCGCTCCAAAACCCACTAACACCAACTGTTGTTCCTCTAAGTTGTTTCTTTTTTCCAATACTTAATTCATCATTATGGTATATTTAATAAATCTTACTTACAATAAAAGTTGTTATAATTACAAAAAAATTTTCAGAAATTACTTTTATAAATGAATAATATCAAATAATAAAATTTACAATACCTGTGTAACGCCACGTCGATCCGAATTGGAGATATGAGAACGGTTCTTTGGATAAGCTTGTAATCACGTACATTCTGCTTTGCCATCTATTATTATATGAAAATAGAAAAAAGACGTATATTATAAAAGAAAAAAAGTTAGTATATGCATAATCAATAAAATGTAAAAGTCATATTTACTAAACAAAAAAAAATTAGCCTCAAAAAAACTTTTTTATATCTGAAAAAATTTCCACTTCTTCCTAAATGATATATCTTATATTATTTCACTAGTAATATTTTATTTCATAAGTATAATTTTACTTAATTTTTATAAATTTTATGATTTTCATTTCTCTTTTCTGACTAAGTAAATTTATGAACTCTTTTTTAAAGTTAATTAATTGCTAATAACTTAAGCTTATTGCTAATTTTCTAGTTAAAAAAATTCTTTTATTAATTTTCAAATATTATTATATGTTATTTATCAATTCACCATTTCTTTTATCATTATTTTAAAAAGATAACAAATTCTAATAAAATATGTTAAATTTTAATATAACTTATTTTTAATAAAATATTATATTTACATTTATTTCTTACTAAAAAGTAAATATATTAACCGTAACAGTCATTTAATTATTACTAAATAATATCATTATCATTATGAAAATTATATATTTCAACGTAAAAACATGAGTTTTATTGCAATCGAGTAACAAATAACAAATTCTTATATATTTACAAACAACAGTTACATTGCAATGATTATTATTATCAAATACAAAATAATAAATTTATTTAACACTATTGCACGTGATACGAATGACATAATTTTATTTATTATTACATTTTAAATTTTTATTAATTCTCAATATCTTATGTATTATTATAGAAATCAAAATAAAATAAATTAATATAAATGTCTATAAAATAACTACACATGATACTAACTATTCTTTAAGAAAAAATAAAATTACCTTATTGTTAAGTGTAGATGTCGGACCGAGTGGAAGAAAATTCAGAGTTGGGGAGGAAATCTCAACAAGATTAATGAATGAAGAGGAATGGAGGAGGATGTGTGATGAGAAGAGGGGAGGGTGTGTTTATATAGGCGAGCTGGGGAAGGGGGGGCACGAGGCAGGTATAATGGCTAGGTAGAGGTTTAACGTTCGCTCGTGCATACTATTGGTCAGAGGTCATTGGATCCTTTGACAGGTCACTGGATCATCCAGTGACCTCCGCCCAACGTTTTCCTGGGTGTAACAATTGGTTGGAGGTCGCTCGACTTGTCGAAGGTCATCGGATCATCTGGTGACCTCCACTTAACAACCCGTTACAGGGTGAGGATCGATGATTGGTTGCTATATGGAGTAGCGACCTTTGTAGGTCACTCATTCATCCACCCACCTATTAACCTCTTTTATTCCTTTTTAGATTCCTACCCCCTATCCTAATACATACCCCACCCCATGTCCCCTAGGCTAAAATCCCCACCATATTCTCCACCGCGTACAACAAATTCAGTTCCTACCGACATGGACTCTCATTCGCTTGATGGGAATGAATTAATCGAACAGAGCTAGTGGTTAAGCGGACCAAGGTAAATATGTACGACGTGACGAGATAACATGTGGACCACAAAAGCTCTTCTGCCCGAGGAATATCTCTCTATATATTATGGTGTATGGGGATGAATAGTGCCTCACCACCTCGGAGCTTCCCCAGGGAGAAACCCATCTCAGTTCCAAGTCCTATGCGAACTTCGCTTGTATTTGTTTTGACTTGGCTTTCTTCCATATATCTCCCCTGCAGACCATCACATATCTATCTCCTCCTAAGTAACAATGGCGCCTGAAAGATTGTCACAGAGAATAAAGCCATACGTAGCCATGGTGGCTCTCCAGTTCGGCTACGCCGGAACGTATGTCCTCACCAAAATGTCGCTAAATCAAGGCACCAGCAACTACGTACTCGTCGTCTACCGCCACGCCTTCGCCGCCGTGACCATGGCCCCGTTTGCTCTTGTCCTTGAGAGGTGCGCACCCTAATTAATGCATTTGGTGCAACAAATGAAAGTAGTTGGTATAAGTAGAATATATATCTTTGTCGTTTAGTTGCGATCAATGATCAGATTCAGATATGACACACCAGCTCTATCCTTTTAATTTACGTAGTGTAGGTCTTAGTCTATGCTTGGATGCAAGGTTAGTAAAGCTTTTTTCGCATTATAGAATTTTCTTTAAAATTTTTTTTATTATTTCAACACAACCTTAAATACTCACTTTGATCTCTACTATTACTTTTAATGTTAGATCTGCATCTTTCATTCGTATTTTTTATATTAAATAAATATTCACAATAAATTAATACATTAATTATTTTATTTCACTTCCTAACCCTTCATTTATTCTGTATTAACTAATCCCTCCACTGTTCTCTGTTCGCATTCAAACAGACTCACAGTTAATTAAATGCTCTAATCTTTTTATTTACGTACTAAATATCCATTTACATGACAGGAACACGAGACCCCGGATGACGTTCACCACCTTCACGTTGATATTCGCGATGGGTCTCCTCGGGTATCTGACTACATCTAACTTCAAATCCTTTTCGCGTTGACAGAAAAAACAGAGGGAGGAATAATTAAAAATCAAAAAAAGGAATATATATATATATATATATATATATATATGTCATCTTTGATTATTATATATATTTTTTAATATTTTTTATTATTATAAAAATATCCTTCCCATCTTTTCTATGCTAACAAAATGCTCATGCTTCTAACTATGACTCAAAAATATTTATGTTAATAGAAGATGTGAGGGTTATTTTTATATTAATAAAGAATACCGTAAATCGCATAGAAAGGTAGTTTTATGTCAATCTTCATTTTTTTTTACTGCTAGAGGAGATTCCATCATCCATTTAAAGGATTATTTCTCCATTCGACATATACATTTTACCTTTTAAAAATCCTGTACATTACATTTATGTCAATCAAATATGCAATGCTTTAAAGATAAAATGTGTAGGTTGAATATAAGAATAATTTTTTAAATAAAGGATGTAATTTCTTTGAAAGGTCAAAAAAGTAAACGTTGGTACTGAAATCTTTTTTTATATTGTTAAAAAAATTTTTATTATTACAGAAATATTCTCACATTTTTTCTCCCTTAACATAAATGCCCCTCAATTAATAGTTGTTATAATTTAAACTAACAGCTGTTAATTTAGGAACATTTATGTTAACTAACACCAATTGGATATAACCACCAATTGCTGCCATTGTGCCAAAAAATTCTCTACACAGCAAATCAAAGGAAAAAGCATATAATTATACTTGAAAATCATAATGGCTATATATTCTCACCTTATAAAGAATTTGTCGATCATTGAACTTAATCTTATGACCAATGGGATGCTAAGTAAGGGATTTGTATGGAATGTCAAAGCTATAGATGATAAAAGAATATAAGTCTATTCATACTAAATATGACAAATTAGTTATTCAAAAATATATAAGGAAGTCTTCTAAATTATTTTTCATTTCACATATATATACGATAAAAGAGTTCATTTAGCACAACAATCTAATTTGATAGAGAATTGAGTAATTACTTATGTTATATCAAAACAAATTTGTCAAAATAAAATATAATGATTCATTTCTCTTCTTAACGACATAAAAAACTTCATATAACAAAACAAAGGAAAAAGCATTTGATTATTCTCGTAAATCTCCTAATATGTTGATGGCTATTACATGCATCACAATAGTTATATATCCTAATCTTATAAATAATTCATTGATTTATATAAAATGCCAATACAATAACTTTTAAATGAAGATAAATCTATTCATACCAGATGCAGTGACTATTGGAAATTTTACAAAGAGCTCTTCTAATTTTCTTACGCTTGACGTGTATATACGAAACTGTAGCGTTTGAATATTTTTTGAGTTAATATATATATTGTCAAAAATATAGAGTAAATATATATTATAATTGATGCTACGATATGTCAAAAGTAGTATTTACAAAGAATATTATGAAATGCATTGCCTGTCGGAAAACGATAGATGCTTAGGAGGGTTTTTCTTTTTCAATTAAAAATTAATACACTAAAAATTCCCACAAACTGGAAACAGCTACCAACCGTTGACATTGTACGAGCCTGGTATTTGAAAAACAATAGACATTAAGTAAGGTCTTTTTCAATTAAAAATTAATACACTGAACAATATACCTTTGAAGGATAGGTCTCGCACTAGCTGGATACAACCACCAACTGTTGACATTGTGCCAAACTTGCATTTGAAATTATTTCATGCAAAAAAAATCCTTAGTTCATGTGATCTTAATTATGGGAGAGGGTAGGTTTTCCCGTTGAAAATGTTGAATAAATAATATTACACAGAAGAATACCCATCCTCAAATACGAATCAAAATACAAATTTGTTATTATGTAAGCAGGTTCAGCTCATTGCCCTTTTCCGTCTGACATGCACCTGCACCATCTCAATACTATCTCTCTGCTTGGGGCATGCTGTTTTTCCTAAGCCTTTTATCTTTAATAAAATAATAAATTATGTAAAAAGAGTAACATCAACCGGCACTACTCCACGGACGATACTATAGATAAAGGCTCCCTATGATAAGATGAATAAATACGTCTAACAACCAGAGAAATAAGGATTAAATAAAATTATAAATAATGAAACAAGTGAATTAATATATTTATATGTTTTAACATAGCAAAATTATTTTATAGAATATTTTTAAAGGATAAATATTTAACCTAAACACAAATTTATTTAACTCGTTGATCAAACACTTCCTAAAATTACCGGATAACCGTATATATTATACTCCTTTAACATGTATCGTGTACCGCAGACCGGTGCTTGACCAAAACTTCTACTACGCTGGATTGAAGTTTACGTCGGCAACCTTCGCATGCGCCATGATCAACATCCTCCCTGTCATGACATTCGTCATGGCTGCGCTTTGCCGGTAAATTACTAATTATTATGTCACATAATTACATTACATGCACACACAAATCAATTACGTACTCATTCACCCATTTCAGGTAGGCATATTAATTTATAGGTAATTAGGTATCCATGTAATTAGTCACTCTAAATATGAGCTTCAACCATTACCAGTACTATTGCCTCTCCATCCATTTTCCTTATGTATTCTATGTTCAATGATCCAAAGTTGAAAATAGAAATAGCATTGCAAAAATGATAACTACGGACTTTTAACAACGAATTGCCCTTAACTTGATGTCATAAGTCACGGTTATATATACGTTACTTGGAACTTCTATATACATGTTCTTGTGAAGTATGGAGGAAGTGGACGTAAGAAGGACGAGGCACCAAGCAAAGGTGATAGGCACTCTGGTGACCGTGGCCGGCACCATGCTGATGACCCTCTACAAGGGGCCTATGGTACGCATCCTCCCAAGCGGTCGTGTCCACTCTCGAGGCTCGGCCAAGTCCAGCGACGCCGACTCGACCTACAAGGACTCGGTCAAAGGACCCATCTTCATCATCCTCTCCACCGTAGCTTGGGCAGCGCTTTTCATCGTCCAGGTACATACATATAGATATATTTATATATAAGTGCCCACATACTACGCATTTTTTTGAGTAAATTGCTAACCAGTCCTGATATTTCCTGTCAAGGTCTAATTCCAATTTTGAACTTAGATCGCCCTGAGGGTTAATTTCCTTGCTCGCTCAAACCGTTCCCTGTTTAATAGTCCTATGAACCTCCCATCTCAAAGCTCAGGACTTTGTCTATGCAAGCCCATGTTATGCTAATATCAATTGACATCGAAGCGTTACGTAAAATATGGATTTCATAACTCTTTGACATATTTTTGACAAAAATTGATGTTCCTTTTACCTTAACCTGGCCAAAGCTGCATGCATGAACTTGGTTAGCATCTGTTGGAATTTTTATTGGAATTTTTTTTTTTATCAATGGATCTTCGTAGACATACACCCTACAGAGGTACTCGGCTCCGCTATCCGTCACAACTCTGATATGCTTCCTGGGCACTTTGCTATCCATAGTCGTCACCCTCTTCATGGAGCGCGATCGATCCTCATGGAGGATTGGTTTTGACATGAACCTACTTGCTGCTGCCTCTTCTGTGAGTCACAATAAAGTCATTAGCCCACTGGTTGGATATATTTATATATTCACACATATATATATATATATATATACATACACGTACGTATACGTATCCTTTCATGGTTTGGAGAAATAAGAAGTTTTTTGTGCGCATGATGTCCAGGGAATCTTTGCGTCGGGATTGGCTTATTACATTCAAGGGATTGTGATTGCAGAGAGGGGTCCGGTCTTTGCCTCAGCCTTCAGTCCTCTGGTAATGATCATAGCTGCTGTTCTGGGCGCCCTCATTATTGCCGAGAAGACTTATTTGGGAGGGTAAGACTAAAATTATAAGATCATTTACATGCACGTCCTTGTATTTACTTGAAATTACAAAGTTAGGTTGGAAGACTTACTATTAGGTTTGCACAGAGTGATTATTTGAGACATTCTAATATTTTTTGGGATGGTGATTCAGAATTCTTGGGTCAATCCTGATAGTTATGGGGCTGTACTCCGTGTTGTGGGGGAAGCACAAGGAGATGCAAGAGATGAGGCAGGCAAAGCTAGCGCAAGAGATACCTTCAAGCGTGACTAGTGAAGGAGGAGCAAACACAGGAGCATATATAGATCAACCCCCCATGGATCCACCTACAACAGCACACCAATAAGGGAGGATATATGTGGCCTCAAATTAAGGCACGGGTGTATTGTGTTGTTGCTGGGGGAAGCTGTTGTTATGGGAAGTATATGATATATGCTCGTAAAAATCATCTTCATGTTAAAAATGATATTTTAAATGTCGTTATTGTATAGTCATCACAATACAAATAAATGTTACATCATTTTATTTATTTGCATAATTTTAACTGATTTATTTTAAGTCATTCACTGGAGGTAATTATTAATATACATTACTCTTTGTATCCAAAAATGTTCTTTTATTTCAAAAATATATAAGAGAATCAACTAATATGCACTACAATACCTTAAACATAAGCACAACTCAACAGACATCAACAACTATGTGTAACTACACTCTGTTAGTTATGTACAACTATTCTAAATAATACCTAAGTATAGGTACAAAAATGATTACTAATATACACTATACTAAATATACTAACATCTAATGTTGACTCTAATAGCATTCATTATATATCCAGTAACATAAATATGTATCGCTATAGCCTTAGTAAAATATGTATAAAACATAAGGCAACGGAATTGTTCACTGACATTTATACAAATCTATAGTGACAGATACATATGTCACTAAAGCCGTAAAATTTATTTATATATATATACATATAAGGTTCAAACAATATATACTATTCTAAATATATTTATAGATATATATTATATATATGTATACATTATATATACATATATAATTTATTATACAATTACATATATTACACATATACTATACATATATATTATACACATTATACATATAAACATATACATATACACATAGGAGTCACAACATAGCAAAGGCACTTCCAACACTTAAAACTTCTCACACCCCTCTTCTCTCTTCTTTGACACATAGCCAAATTTTCAAATCCTCTCTCACTACAACAAGTTCGACTTTTGCCGTCGGTTGAGAACTGACGGTAAAGCCATTAGAACCGACGCAACAAGGTGACAGCAAAGATACCATCGCTGTTCCTTTTTTCCGTCGGTTACAAGGAATATCCGACATCGAAATATCGTTCATCCAACAAAGCAATTTGGCCTTTTTCCGTTGGTTTCCAACCGACGATAATTTGATTTACCGTCACTTATTTAAATAAGCGACGGCGTTGTTAAGTTACTCTTTCGCACGCTAACGCACCTTTTTCAGTTTTAACATCGTTTAAAGAAAATGCCATCACTTATAAAAGCGACAGTAAAAATACTTTTACCGTCGGTTATCATAAGAAGCAACGGTATAGAAATCTTCTACCGATGCTTATATAAAATTTTTAGCGTCGGATATTTGCCGTCGGATATTAAATAACCGACGGTAAATGTATGGGTTTTTTTTTTTTAATTACCAAATGATGGAAAATATTTACTAAATCTACTTAAAATAAAAATGAACAGAAATTTATATTTCATAAATATAAAATCTAATACAATAAAAGTTTGAAAATGAAATATTTACATAAAAAAGGTTACATGAAAAACATAAGAAAAGAAAATAAATAGAAATCAAGATACAGCTGCTCCAATGCCACCAGCTCCACCTACACCACTCATGGAGTCGTCATCGTCTTGTCTGTAGATGCTGGGATTTGTGGAAGATGGATGCTTTGACTGACCCTTCTTCTAAAAAAGGGCTATAAGCATTTGATGCTTATCATCCATGGCACTCATCTTATTATTCATCTCTACCTCTCTCTTCTCCCTCTCCTTAGCTAGATTTCCTTTAACACCCAATTAAGGGCACCACAGGAAACTAGATAAGATTAGTTAGTATACCAGAAAAGAGCAAGAATAAGCAACCGAAATTTCACCACACATGGCTACATGTAACGAACAAAACTAAGTTATCATCAAATCTTTAAGGACATTCTTTAGTTCGGTACTTCACCGAACTAAAGTCGATCGAGTCATATGGCATGCTATAAAAACAACACATCATGCATGTAAGTGAGGTATACATACACTTCCTGCATTGTCCATATAACATAATCATAAGTCTCGATGAGTAAGTAATTTGGACACAATTTAACTCGAAGGACTTTTACCCTAGGGGTTAGAATACCTAATGTTTGGTCTCGGGTGCATATATTTTCTTTAGCAAGTATGTGTATCTAAATAATAACTAATTTAAACATTAAAAAATTTTACCAAAAAATGACAATATCATTCAATTAAATAAAAAAGATTGAATGTATATATATATATACCTAAAACCACTGAAGCTTCCGAGTGTACCCGACATTGATAACTTGCAATTTCAAAAGTAAAATTATTTAAATAATAAGTTATAATTATATTCCTAAACCCTAACCTAAACTAAACATGCAAACCAAGGGCGAGAGCAAGCGAAAACCCTAACCCATACCCTAACCCTGACCCAAACCAAACGTCTAAACCCAAGCCCAACCCAACCTCCATAACCCTCGTCGAACTCAAATCCTAAAACCCTAGGCCAAGCACCATATACACAACCTAATACCAAACCTAAACAACATATATTAATCCCAACTAAACATTAAGACAATTTTGAAAAAAATTTGACAGAGTTTCCGCTTATATTTTCAGTTTTATATAAACCTGCATAGCAAAATAATACTCATAATAAAAGTAGGCACACCACACATTAAATTTCATTCAATCAAACAAGTGGGCACACCCCACATTCAAAATAAATCATACAACAAATAACATTATGTGGGCATACCCCACATCTAATATAGTCCTAAAATATCATAAAAATAAATTTAAACAAATAAATTATACCTCTGATGTATTGCAGCTTCTGAGCGTGATCAAGCGTGACAGTCACCAACAACCTATAAATTCAAAAGTGTAAAATAGATTAAATAATCAATCATCATGTTATTAATAACTTAACATTTTAATTTGATATAATTAGGAAAGGAAGATGAGAAGGAGATGAAGAGGAGGGTGGAAGTAGGGAGGAGAGGAGGATGGGGGAATGCATAGTAGCAGGATGAGGAGAAGGACAAGGAGGAAGTAGGTGAAGGAGGATGGAGGGTAGGTGTGTTCCCTGCAAGATGAAGAGGGAGGCAAGGAGGAGAGGTGAAAAAGGGGTTGGGGAGGAGGAGGGGGGCGACAGGAGGAGGTCGGTCTGGAAGGGGAGGCTGTTGGAGGGGTCAAGGAGGAGGAGGGCACGGCAGAAGGGGGAGGAGAAGGAGGGGGGTCGGTTTGGAGGTGGAGGGGCGGTAGGATGGAGGAGGTCGATAGGAGGGGTTAGGGAGGACGAGGAGGATGGCAGGAGGGGGAGGAGGAGGATGGGGTCGGGGAGGAGGGGTGGCTGGAGGATGGCACGGTGGTGGAGGAGGCTGGCAGGAGCGGGTCGGGGGTAGAGGAGGATGCCGGCAGGAGTGGGTTAGGGGTGGAGGAGGATGCCGGTAGGAGGGGGAGGAGGAGGGGGGTAGCAGGAGGCGAGGCGACGGGGGCAAGAGGAGGTAAACGACCGGCGTGGAGGAGGAGGGCGCGAGGAGGATGACGAAGAAGAGGAGGAGGAGGATAAGGAGCTACGTGAGGAGGACGAGGAGGATAGTCGACGAGGAGCTCCGACGGTGAGGGTTTAGAGAGAGGGCGGCGACGATTCAATGTATGATTGGGGAGGAGAGGGCTCTGTGCAGGAATATGTTAAACAGACCTTTGCCGTCGGTTATATCAGTAACCGACGAAAAAGGATAAATTCAAAGCTCCCCCCATCGTGCCCAAATTTTGGCTGAAAATTGTAACTGCCCGCTTAACCGACATTTACCATGGTTATATAAGAAACCACTAGTAAATGGTAAATTACATCTCCCCTCCATCGTGCCCAAACATTCTGTGGAAAATTTAAACCGACATTCCGTCGTCACTTATTCATATAACTAACGGTAAAGAGTAAACTATAAGACGTCTGGAATAAATGTTAGACGTCTAATACAAAGATCCTCTCCTTCCTATTTTTATAAGATCGAAATAGGGTTCTAGATAAGTTGCCCAGACGACAGGTCAGACGTTTGACAATATGTCGAACGTCTGGATAGAGATATCACTGTGGAAATAGATTTAGTACAGAAAAATACATTCCTTCACCATTGCTTATTACACTAAACGTCGGCAAAAATATATTTCTCATCGATTTCTACAGCAACGGTGAATATTAATGACAATTGCATAGCGAATCGCTTTTCTTAGACTAGCGGTTGGTCGAGTACATGCCTTCGCCGTTGCTTACTTTAATAAGCGACGGTAAAACTATATAGTAACCTATGCTTAATATTAATGGCAAC
This sequence comes from Thalassia testudinum, assembly GCA_037157565.1. Classification (NCBI taxonomy): domain Eukaryota; kingdom Viridiplantae; phylum Streptophyta; class Magnoliopsida; order Alismatales; family Hydrocharitaceae; genus Thalassia; species Thalassia testudinum. The sequence continues at coordinate 33,511,526 of JAZHRO010000031.1, read as the reverse complement.
CGCGTGCCAAATCTCTTTTCTTCAACGGGCAGCTGGTCGAGTACAAGTCTTTGTCGTCGCTTAGTTAAGTAAGCGACGGCAAAAATATTATTGCCGTCGTTTTTATTGGCTGATGGCAACTAACTAATGGGAACACTATCATGAGCTCGAATGAGAAACTCACCATGATCTCTAATTACCCCTAATGAACAAGCCTTCCTAGTTAATTAGCTAAGATTATGAATATATAAGGGTTAATTATAGAATAAGGGATATTTAGTAAAGGACCTTAAAATAAGTTAAAAATGACATTTTATCATCCAATTAACATTATTAACAATTTAGCTAATAATTGGACTCGAAATCCTGTGAACCATTCCTTTAATTAATAAGTTAAATAACTTAAACATAATGTATACCTAAGCATATAATAACTTAAGTAATTTCACTTAATCTAATAAATTAACTTAAAAAGGTCAAAAATGTAAATTCAAGGTGAAAACATAATATTTACCTTATTTACTAACAAATATAAAAAGTTGAAAAAGATCTAAGTTAAAATAAACCTTCAAAACCTGGGTTTACATGTTGGTCCTTAAAATTCATTGCAATCCGGTCCTTAATTCTCACATAGGTCCATAAGTTTCATTACATTTAAGTCCCTTTTCATCTTCTTCAGCCGAATGGACGGCTGGCGACGGAGTGTCACGCCATCGCACGATCACCGCCCTACCGACAACACCCTTCTTTGTCCAAGCTCTGGCAGCTTGCTCTCACCAATCCACCTTCATCCACCGATATGGATTAATCGAAAATCCTAATTTTCAGTGGGAGATAACCTCACCGTCGCCGGAGATGACGTCGGAGGTTAAGCTCCTCAAGCTCCTTCTTCGGCCAAACTTCACCACTTTCTTTGCTGCCAACCACTATAAATACCCCCTTACCCCTCCGATTTCTCTCAAGTTGGCTCCCTTCTCTCTTCTTCACTGCAGCCGACTTCGATAGGCTATTCATCCAAAACATCGATAACTTTCCATCTCACTTTCCGACTTCCTCCATCCATTCTGATTAGTCGAGGAGATCCGCCGTGGTCTGCCACCTCTCTGGACAAAGGCTACAACCAAGGAGTCCTCTGCTTCACCTCGAATCCACCCACCAGAGATCTTCCTCTACACCCTCTGATTTCATCATCCATTATGAACCTTCGGCGGAACCTTATTGACCCCTTCGTCCAGGTAACAGTAGATTAGGAGTAGGAGTAGGATAGCTTAGTTAGTTAGATAGTTAGTCAGATTAGAGTTAATTCTAGATTTTAGTTGTCATCTTCTCCGACTCCGGCGAGCTCCTTGAGCTCGCCAGAGCCCTAGTTTCATCTTTTGAAATCGCTATCCACCTTTCTTTAACCCCCATAACCATTTCTAATCCATTTAAACACTTAATTGATCATTTAATCGCTTAATTAACTTCCACCTCCACCGACTACTGTTGCTGTCCATGGCGACAGTAGCAGGCTTAGATTCACCTTCATAGGGTCTTCCATCATCTATTCATCACTTAAGAACCCTAATCGACACTTTAATATGTAGAATTACCATATATAACTTAAACGCCCAATTTTTAATTAAGCTCCTGAGCTCGCTGTCAATGGTGGCTCAGGAGTAGTTCAAATTCTTAATTATATATATATTTATGATCACAGGTATTTTTTGACTTGTTTTGACCACTTAATTGAGTGGTAAAACAGATCCTGAGCTTAATCCACACAGATCCCTTGAAAAATGAAATTCACTGTCAAACCTTTACTCTAATGAAATAATGAAGAATTAATTGAGTTCTTGAGGTTCCTTACAACCTCAGGAACCTTCTCAGATTAAAATGACACATTTTACCAACCTGTACACAATTTTCACTTTTTCTGGACTCACTGGAGCTCCGACAAGCTCCGGCGAGTCATTTTTCTTCCTCAGCCTGTGGAACTTGGTGAGAAGCTCTAGAATGATATAATATGGATCACTGACTAATTTAAGGTTGATTCTTTGAGGATTAAGTGTCTGGAGTTTGAGATATGACTTTGCCTTCTCCAACTCCAGCGGAGTTGAAGAAGTCCAACAGAGGTTCAATAGAGGCACTTGATGAATTCAAAAGCTTCAGTGCAATGCACTGAGGTAAATTATGCCCTTAGAATACTGTAACAATCCTTAGATTCCTCTGATGAACTAAACACATTTGAAGCTCAGGCGGCGAGCTTTTAACCCTAATTTTTAGGGTTAGAACACCTATTAAAGAGGCTGAGCAAGTTCCTGAGGTTGAGAAGATCCTATTTGAGGAATTAATTTCTTAGGAGAAGGCATTAAACAGAAAGTCAAATTTTTGAGCCTCATAGTCAAACATGAAGAGAAGATTCTGATTCTGAGCTCAAAATGAGGAATTGAAGAGAGAGAGTTGATTCTGAGATGTCTATGAAAAGTTTTAGAGTGATCAAACTGAGCTAGACTTGTAATTTAGTGAGAATTCAAACCCTGCCAGTTTGGGTTGTTTTCGAACCCAAACTAACTGCAGTGGTATTTTGATGAGTTTTGACCTTTAATCCTGCCTAGATCAATCTGTTACAACCCTTAGAATTTATTTAATTCAATCAGATATGTTCTTCTGTGTCTATCTATCTATTTTAAGTCTTAATTCTGTTCTCTGAAGCTTACAGAGAAGCTTGAAGCTTCCCTGCTGTTCCTGAAGCCTCTAAGAGCTCAGAACCTACACCTGCAGCTGCGGAATTAACCTTAGAACCTGTACAGAGCCTTAGCTGAGAGAGACAAGTCCATCTGTGAGCTCTGCAAAATTAAACTTCACCTTCTAGACATTTTAACCCGTAGGAACCCCTTGATTACACTCTTTAAATTGAAGAGGAAAACATCCTTTTATCTTTAAATTGACCCTGCAACTGTGTAGATCTATCTTAGAGCTTTCCAACAAGCCTTGAATCACTTGGAACGGGCTCTGAGTTAGGAGAAATCGTTGATTGAAGTTGGGTGTGGAGGGGCGAACATAGTCCCAGATCGGTTAACTACGAGCACGTGCCTTGGAACAAAAGGAATTTGTGCAGTAGCCATGTCAGTCGTCAAGTGCTCGGCACGATCTGATCATCTGACCTTATGAGCATATGTGTGTGTGTGCAGGAATGTGTGCCTGTGGGTGTGCGCCCGAGTGGGCGTGAGCGAGTGTGGCCCTGGGAGGGCGAGGCCTGGGAGGTGGTTGAGCCGGATTGGTTCGAAACTATAAACCAAAAAATGAACCGAAATCGAACCTAATTGAAATCAGGTGAGGATCGAGTAGGGTCTGGTCCCACCCTTATCTAAGGGTACTGTGTATCCTCGAAATTACCTCGCCATAAATAAAATAATTTTTGGTTAAAAAGTAAAAAAAACCTAGTTCAATTGATGGTTCAAGGGAAAGTTAAAGGAAAGAGGAGCTAATGGCTAAATGCTGAAGAGATTAAGTGAAGACCTGAAAGCTAAGGAAGAAAGGAGGAACATGTACAAAGGAGCAAAAGAAGACTAAGGGAAGAGAAGAAGAAAGCAGGGACAGAACAGAAGAAAAATAAAGAGCTCGAGAGAGAGTAAAAAAATAAAAGATTAAAGGAAAAGAAGAGAAAGAAAGAAAGAGAGATGAAAAAAAGAGAGGCTGAAGAAATAAGGAAGAATTTGTTTTTCTTGCTATATGTAAAATTTCTTTTTATTTGCAATTATTGTAATAAGGCATCCTCTAGCTAAATCAACTTTTCTTTTCCTTAAAACATTTGAATAAATTCATATGCCTTTAATGTTGAAAATTCATATGGGATTTTGTATATTTCTTAAAGTTTAAATCATTTTTCAAAATTCATGTTTTTATAATTAGCTTAATATACCACATAAACTTATGAAGAAAATAAAAAATAATTGGTGAATTTAGAATGAATTATACCTCCCAGCGAACGACCTAGACTCAACCAGTAAAAATTTCTAAAATGTTAGGTTAATTCGACTCTATACTATTAATCGACATAACTTCGGGTTAACATAAGTAACTTTTCTCTACTCTAAATTAAGTGAAATTAACTTAATTACTGAGTTGAGTAAAGAAATGCATCAAGCCCTAACTAGCTTATTTTGACCCAATAAAAAGAATAAATGGTCCTACATACCCAACTGAAGGTCATAATTCACTACATAAACTTTCTGAGAGAAACACAAGAAACTATGGGTAAAACTGCAATTTTACCAATGCAGCACAACCACCGATTTTCTCAAGGGCTAAACAAAAGTCAAATGATCTTAATAAGATAACAAGTGGGTTGGATTTGACAAAAAAGGATTTATGTGAGTTCTGTGAATTAAATGACTTCTTAGAACACTAAAACAGACCCACTTGATTAACCAAGGTTCTGGTCAAAATAAAATTCACTTAAACCCTCTAAAAATCATATAAAAATATTCTTTAGGGTTTATAACCTTTAATGTGGCCATTAGAACCCATCTTAACCAAGATTGGGGACTCAGATATTTGCCCTAAATAGGGTTTTTGCATAAATGTCCCAGTCAAATTTGCTCAAACCCAAAATCCAACTTTCCCATTGGATTCCTTAGGTCGAAATTAGGTTTGTACCAAAATTTGGATCCAAGATAAGTTTGCCTTAACCTAGTTTGCAAAAAGGTCCAACCAGATTACATTTCTACCCTATCTTTCAAAAACCCTTACAAATAGCCCCCTAGCTTCTTCATCATCTTTGCAATTAGGTCCCTCCACCAATATAGCGATGGAATCCTACTTCGGTGAGCTTTGGAAGGAGAGTTCTCCTTGATTGCTCAGAGAATCTCTTCCAAAATTGGAAAGGTGATTTTCTGAGAAATTCTCTCTCTTCTGAACCCTCATTTGAGATCTTATTCCTTCCCAATCTCTCATGCAAATGCATGAGAGATATGGGTATCTCAACGATTTCCTTCTCTGGCGAGCCTTCCTTGCTTGGGAAGCTTGCTTCCCAAGCCCTAGCCGACCTCCAGGGCTCTATTTAAAGAAGCCCAGATCGCGCCAACTCCTGGATGCTCGAATTCAGTTGCAAACACCCCTAATTCCTCTCTTCCCGTCACGGCCGTAGTCTCCTCATTGTCCGATGACCCTCCTTGCTCCTCCTCGTCGTCCAACTGCCATACCTACGGCAGATTCCACCTCCTTGACTTTGTCCGCGCCTCACCGTACCAGCAGGTGCTTCCCTCTCTTCGTCCTAGCCGATCTCCACTCACCGGAGCCACTTTCGCCTCTGGCATTGGCCATACCAGACCCGATGCGTCGCTCGCCCCCTTTGTCTCTTGACCTCCCAGAAAAGCTCCCTCTCCCCTCTACTATCTTCACCCTTTTTTCCCTAAAATCGACCACTGTTTACCTCCATCCCTCCTATCTTCGACAACCAACTCCAGTGAGGCCGCTCCACCTCCACAGGCCACCCCAACCCTCGCCGACAAGTCCATAAGCTTCCCCTCACTTCACTGATCCTCTCCCCTCACTCCACTCACCGCACCACTCACTCAAACCAACCCCTGAACACACCCACACCTTCGCACATAGTGTGCCCTAGGCACGCGTGCGCACGCACTGCCATGCCACGCCAACACCCCAGCATCTTCGCCGTGCTTCGGCGACCCTTTCTGAATATTTTGACGTGGCTACGAGGCCGATCTTGTGACTTCAGGTTCGTCGTCCCTCCGCCATTGTTGCGGAGCTTAAGCCAAGCTTGCTGTAGCTCTAGGTCCACCAAGCCTACGTGTAGTTGTCCCAGGTGTGTGGAAGCCCCACCCGAATGCACTCAGGCCTTCAATTAGAGTCGAGAGTCTCTACGCCTGCTGCAATTGCGAAGCTCACTCTACCGACGCGCGCGTAGAAAGGGTGGGACAATTAGACCCACCTCAGAAGTGAGAAATCGCCTACAACTGCATAAAAGGAAAAAGTGCAGCGGCCTTGTCGCCTCAGATCCACGGGGTGAGGTCCCACTCAGCCGACCCGATCTCGTCTACGATCACGGCCGCGGAGTTGGCCTGACCCGACCCGACTGTACTCCTCGCCCACTACTGCACACCGGTGGACCTGGTCCCGGGTATGCACCCGACCCGATTACTCGATTGTCTGTGTGGCTTTGGGAGAGTGTATCCTAAGAGAGAAAGTGAGGAGAGCTGCGCGTGGGTAGGGGTAGGTTTTGCGAGAGGATTCTCCGGCCAACACTTAGCCGCAATCTGAAGAGGAAGAGGAGGCTAGAAGAAGAGGAAAGGAAGAAGGAGAAGAGAAGGCTGAAGGCTGAAGAAGAAGAAGGCCAAAGCTGAAGGCCAAAGGCAGGAGCTGAAGAAGGAAGAAGAAGGAGAAGCCAAGGCCGAAGACAGAGAAAGCTAAAGAGAAAGAGAAGAATCATGAAGGAAAAGACAAAGGAAATTAGATAGAAGCCAAAGAAGAAGAAAGGAGAAGCCAAGGAAGAAGGAGAAGGAAGGAGAAGACAGAGAAGAGAAGGAGAAAAGAGATCAGACACTTTAAGTCGTCTGATTAAAGAATCAGATGACAGATTCTAGCCTCCATTGCATATTTATATATTGAATCATTTGGTGATATTGTAGGAGTATTTGGTGTTCTACATCACCATTTTACTCCCAGATTTTTGCACTCTAATACAGTTACCATTGCAATTTCTTTAAGTTTAAATTGTGATAGTGATTTCTAAATACAAATTTGCTCCTTATGTTCAACCTCGGAAATTTTTTCGAGTAATAAAATTATATTTGTTTTGAACGCTATTTCGACTATATTACAACGCAATACTTTTAAAACCCGATTCGACGCGACAAACACTAATCGACGGCATATCCCATTTTTCTAGTTGTGTCTCACACATGACACTTGCATCATTGTTCACCCTAATGAAAATTAGGTTTTATAATGGGTGGACAAAACTTTCGTAGGATACACTACTCTCAAGAGGGTGGGACCACACCACTACTAAGCTTGCTCTAGTTCATTTAGGATACGTTTTCGTTCAGTTTCATTTTGGGCCCAATAGTAGGCCCATAGTAAGTCCAGCATAGTGCACGACCCCTTGCCCACGAACTGTTACAAATCATGCTCATATGCTCGGATCAGAGAGGTGGGAGAGGGGTATATGGTGAGGGTGCACCCAGCGCATGTCGACTGGTGTGCCCTCTCACTAAATTCATTATATAGGGTGCAAACTGCTTGTCACCACACGATGTGGTGCAATTGTTAATCTCACTTGAGCATTGCGCAACGCATAGTTGCGCCTTGATTCCACGATTTTGGCCCTCAATTTGAGGGCCCAATTAAATTCTATTTTACAAATAAATTATATGGTTACAAAATCCTTTTATAGGGTTGCATAATTGTATAATTAATTTACCAAATTAAGTTATTTATATATATATTAAAATAAGTTAAATTTAAGAAATTATGCGCGTTAAATTAAGGTTTAATTTGTTAATTAATGTACAAATTGTTAAATTAATCACGAAATTGACTTCATAAATAGTTAATTTATATATTAAGGTATTTACTAGACATTTTTAAGTTATTTTTAAGCCCTTATTTTAATTTATTTACATTTAAATACATGTTTTGTATAGGTTTGTACATATTTAAGTTATAAATACGATAATATAATATAGATATGGTAAAAATAAGTCAAACATGCTTAACATAATACTATACAAATGTACAGTATAGATTACTTCACTATTAACTTAATTTACTAATTTGTTCTTTTTAAATAAATAACTTAATTAACTAACTTAATTAATTACAATAAATACATAAGTAAATTAATACATAGGTATGGTACGGTATATAATAATTAATTAAATATGTATGTACAGTATTACATAAGGTTAAAAATATATACATAGGTATTCATAATTACTTAGGATTATATACACTTATTATAATATAAATTAATATATAAATATAAATTAAAGTTATATATAAAATAAATCATCCTAAATACTTAATTTAATATATAGAATACACGTATAAGTTAATTATGTACATTATTTACAAGCTTTACAATATATACATGTAACTTAGTACAAAATCAAATTTACAACTATAAATATATTATATAAAGTAGTTTAAAGTATTTTTTCACATTTTCTGCTTTGTATGGCTTTTATATGTATAATACAAGTAGGAGATGAGAGCAAGTGTGAGATGAGAGGAAAGAACTCTCTTTTTATTTTGGTGTTTTGAGCTTCGGATCTTTTATTAAATTCCAAAGTAAATCAAACCGTCAGCTAATATATTCTACCAGGTCGAGGGTTCAAATACTTTGAAATTTTGCATACGATTAAAAAATTACCTAATCGTAATCAATACACCTTTATTTGATTTTTTTGTAATTATTTTATGATTTTTATTTATACACGAATCTAACCCAATTTAGGCCTAAATGTATGTTTAAAGTGAAACCTAAGGCACTAAAATGGATTCTAAAGGGTCGGAATGGGATGTTGAGCTATAAGCATATCTAGCAAACACTATTAGACAAGATGGAGCATTAAAACTAATTTTTTCACAAAAAATTGCATTAACAATATTGTTTGGACAGATATATAATGACTAAACAACTGGCTGAAGATATGAATTATTTGCCATTTCAAATCAAATTGAGGTCCAAAACTTGTACATGAATGCTTGTGGCAATATCTGATGGCATCACCATCATCCGTTATATCTAACTTAACTTGGCTAAGTCGTAAGGTTAAATTTACCTAATTAAAATATTAAAAAGATATAACTTAATCAGAGTTGAAGAGAGAGAAATTAATAGAACAAGAGATTAATTCTGTAATTTTTATAAACAATTATAAATGCAGAATAATCGGTGGCTAAACATATGGTTAATTAATGGTCAATTGAGTTTAAATGTCCTAAAAGAGCATTGATATTGAGTAATTTAGGATTTTCATTCAAATTAAGCGTTAATCCCAAATTAAATCGGCTAATTTCAACCCCTCTTTAATTAAAATAGTTTTGATGGAAATAAATGTAATATAAGCCTTCTAAAAATCAATTATAAATATTTTATAAGATTTAGCACAGTTGATTTAAAAATCGAAACTCATTTCGACCTAAAATAGAAATGTAGGCGGGTATTTGATACATTTTGGGTAAAATTATAAATTAACCATGAAAAGAACATCAAAAAAAAATTAGGCTCATTTGGACTTCATCTTAGCCAAGTTTGCAATTTGGCCCTTATTTCCTTAGTTCCTTGAAAAAACCCCCTTATCTGATGTTCTTTCGCTCAACCCTTAACTCTTCATCTCCTTCACAAGAAGTTCCTTCGACCTTCAGGCAACCATGGTGCGTGGAACGGTGAGTTTCACATGCGAGTTCCGGCCGCCTTACACCGCGGTTGCCTTCGACGATTGAAGTGAAGTTGCTCTTCTCGTTGTTCCACGTCCATCGGCAACCGGCCCGCCCCCAGTGACCTTCTCGCAACCTCTAGCCTTCGCTTGCTCCAGGACTCGCCTATAAAGACTCGTGAGCCCCTTCCGAGTTCCCTCCCCTGGAAATCGCGAGCGTAACCCTCTTATTCTTCCTCCTATGCGTACTGCCATTGAAGGACCTCAGAGCTTCATCGACCCCTTCATCCACCGCTCTCTCGCCGAAATTGAGAAAGGGCTTTCACTCCTTGTCATCCCATGAAGCTTCACACATAGCTTTGGAGCTTCTACCTACTCGCGTGCTAAATTGGAGTTTTAAGATTGTCATGCTGTAGTATAGCTAAAATAGCGCTCAAACAAATAAATTTGATTACTCGAAAAGGTTCCGAGATCGAACACAGGGAGCAATATGTAATTTAAAGCTCAAGATCACAATAAAAAACAATGTCAGGATGAATATGCCAAAAAGAATGGAGTAAAATGGTGATTTAAATCACCAATTACTCCTCACAAATAACACTTAGATCAAGTCTCAAGTATATGCAATTAAAGTATCAGATGTCTCAAATAGCCTTGTGCTACAGTGCTTGAGATGCAAGGGTCTCTTACTTTTCTTCGTCTCTGTTTCTTCTTCTTTTCTCTTTTTTGCCTTCCTCTGCTACTCAAGCCTTCTTCTTCTTTTCTTCTGTTCAGCTACTTCACACAGGGGGGTGAAACTTCTTCAATTGGCTAAGTGTCAACCAGTTCTCTCTGTCACAAAACCCTCTCCCTACCCGTGCGATCTCTCATTCTCCTTCTCCTTCTCTCTTACGCTTCGCCCTCCCGGGGCCTCTCAGTGGGTAATCGGGTAATCGGGTAGGGGCAAACTCGGGTCTAGGGCTGCGGGCATGGTTGCAGCCAAGGAGTAAAGGGCATAGGCAGGTCGGGCGCACCAGATTCGCGGGTCAGGTGTCGCGGACGAGGCGCATGTAAGGGGAGCATGTGGGGGACCTCACCCACTATGTGTCGAGGCGATAAGATTAGAGCAGAAAAAGAATTTATGCGGCCTCTTCTGCTCGAAAACCCACGATGTGGGACTAAACCACACCCATTCTTTACATGCGTCTGCAGCAAGGAGATCCCTCTGATTGGCGTAGCTGCTAAGGGAAGGGGCTTCAATTGACCACCTGGAAGTGGTGTTGAGGCTATTCTGCGCATCCTGGAGATGGAGCCTGGAGCTGCAGGCCTGATTAAAGCTTTAAGCAAGCTCGCGGCTGCTGCGTCAATGGCGGAGGAGGCTGGAACCTGAAATCCAAGAATAAGGGCCTCGCAGCTGCGTCAGAAGGTTCAACATATTCGCCCTGGAGTGGCGAATGTAACGGTGGTGGTGGTACACTGTGATAGTGCGTGAGGAGGTCTGACGACCTCAAGAAGGGTGGCCTAAGGTGCGTGAGTTGGGTGCAGGTTCTGGAGGAGCAATTAACCTAACTAAGTTAGGGCTTTTGCACCTGAGGTCGAGGTGGGGGTGTGGAGCATGGAAGCGGCGACCAAGGTGAACTGTGGAGGCCGCTAGGGCTCACCAGAGGTCTGTCGGCGAGTTGGAGGATGAAGTCACGGAGGGCGTTGGTGGGGTTTAAATGAAGTGTGGAGTTGCTGTTGTGATGAGGGGAGGCTGAGGAGTCGTTTAAGGGGAGTAGCAGACGATGGGGAGCGAATCTGGCGTCGGATGTGGAATGGTCGATGCCGGAGATGAAACTTGCTCAGATAAGGGGTGGACGGCGAGGATAAAGGAGATAAGGACACCGGCTGGTGCTGCTCTACGGGGAAGAAGGCAAAGAAGGAGAATATGCTGCTGGTATTGCGGTCAGACGACGAGGGGAGGCAAGGAGGGTCACCGGAGCTTGAAGAGCAATTCGGCCGAAGGAGGAGAGAAGAATTTGAGGGTTACTTTGGTTGAATTAAAGCTTGAGGGGTTCGGCTTGGCCTGCGCTTTCTTTTATAGGTCATCAGAGGGTGGTTATAGCTTTCCAACTTCCCAAGCTTGGAGAGCTCGCCGGAGTTTGGAAATTCCTTGATACCAAAATCTCTCATGCATTCTCATGAGAGATTGGATAAGTTTTAGAGCTTAGGATCAGATTCAAAAGGAAGGGAATTTCTTGACGAACTTCCCTTTCAAATTTGAAAGGGATTCGTCACGAAATCAAGGAATTCTTTCCAATTTAAAGTTGATGGAGCAAGTAGGAATAGGTTTAATGGCGATAGGGACCTTTTTGTGAGAATTTTGACAATTTTAGGGGTCTGTTTGAAAGGATTTTGAAATTTAAGGAAAGAAATGTAATTAGATAGGACCAATTTGCAAACTAGGTCAAGACAAACTCATCTTGGGTCCAAATTTTGGTACAAACCTAATCTGGACCTAAGGAATCCAATGATGAAGTTGGATTTTGGTTTTGACCACATTTGATTGGGTAATTTATGAAAAAGCCAAATTATGGCAACTGTCTGTCTGTGACTCTATTCTGGGTCAAAATGGGTTCTGATGGTAAAATTGAAGGTTCCAAACCCTAGAAAATATTTTTATATTAATTTTAGCGGGTTTAGGTAAATTTTACCCTTTTCAAAACCTCAGTTACTTAAGTGGATTTATTTTTATGGTTTTAAAAAGTCATTTAATTTTCAGAACACGTGCAATACCTTTTTTGATTATTCTAACCCACTTGTTATCTTTTTAAGACCATTTAACCTTCATTCAACCCTTGAGAAAACCCATGGTTGTACTGCATTCATGATAAGCTAGTAAATTTACAGTTTTAACCCTAGTTTCTTATTTTTCCCTTAGAATGATTATGCAGTGACTTATGACTCTATAGCAGTTATGTAGGAGCATTTACTTACTTAATTGGGTCTAAATGAGATAGTTATGACTCATGATGGTGTTCCCATCATACCCCCATACCTAGCTTTTGCTAGTCCCTTAGCAAAATTTCAAGGTATTAACTTTGATTCTAGACCATAAAACTTTTGAAGCTTAAAACTTTGATGTGTGCTTCCTTTTGTAGATTAGGTTAGTATGCCGATAGTAGGCATAGAGGTACTCAAGTATCAACCAAGATCCGAACCTGACCAGCTCTAGCCTTAATCCGCCGCGAAAGTTTCTAAGGCCTACAGGAACTAACATAAGGTTCATTGAAATCCGTGGTTAAAGCACCCGTGCTTGTAACATGTTTTAGCCCAGGTTCAGTTTGCAATGCATTTTGTCAAGGAGAGATAAAGGAAATCTTCTTTGTTTTTGTAGAGCTTTCTCTCTTTTCTTTTTATTTTTAGCTTCGGATTAGCTTTACAACACACAGTCTGTATCGGATTCATAATCCCCACCATCAATCCTCACAGGGTTTCTAGCAATTGATGCTTCGAGATAGCACCACCCATGGCAACCCCCAGAACCCTGGCTTTCGATATTTCAAGATAATCCCACCTATGGCGTTCTATAGCTAAAACCCGACCCTAGTAATCGACATTTCGAGATAATGCCACCCATGGCATCTGAACCAGCACAAGGTTCTTACATCCCCTGGTAAGATATGTGGATATCCTAGGAGACAAGAACTGAGGAGACGATATGTTATTACGCATCTTCGAGGGGAATTTCCTACCTCTCTGCGTCGAGAACTCGTCCAAATCAACTTGTGTTGATCAGCTGCTCCTAATCTAGGTAACTTTTTTTCAAAACAAGTTTAACGCATTTGCGTGATTTTGATACTTAGGCCCATTGAACCATACTGTGTTTAGGTTTGGGTGCTTAGGTTACCGAGTCCCGCAAACCAGAGGTCAGTTAACAAGGCCGAATAATCCCTAAGCCTTAGATCTAATACTTAAGCTTCGCATTTTCCCCAACCTCTTAAGGACTATTCAGATCCTAGTGGGTACTTGAATTTTAAAGCCTAGGATTGCAACCCAAGAGGCCTAAAATCATCATTCCTACTAATCTCTTCTTTGTTTCATTAGCACATTTTGTATTACATTTTCTTTTTTCTGATTTTGTCTAAAACTAAATCAATTCCTTAATCTCTTACTAATGACTATCTCTTTTTCTTTTCTTTTCAAATTATGCTCCTTTTTGACATTTTTACTTCCTCTCCTTTTGTTTTCCTCAAAATCTGATATGCCATAAAAATTTTGTTACGACCCGGTTCCCGAATCCCAACAGGACACGAGACCGAACCGACTCGCCTAATCCCAAGACCCAGTCGTCCAACGAGAAAGTAACCAAAAAGCAGCAAAATAAACCACATTCACCATGCTAGCAACTAACAGCAACAAAAGTACAGCAGTAAAGAAGTAAACTACTACAGTATACACCACCACAACAGTACAGAAGTATAAAACTACAAGAGGCTACTCACTACTACAAATGAGTACAAAAGAACTACAACTACTGGGCTCTACTGGGCCCAGCATCCTCTGCAGCCGTGTGCTCTGGCTGCTCAACACCTGGACCTGAAAAGGGTTATGAGTACACGAAATCAGCGAACGCTGAGTAGAGTGGCAACCAACTAACTAAAGCAGTAAAGGTGGACAGGTATCTGTTGTTTTTCAATTTCTCTCTATCTTTAACTAATTATTCTTTCTTTCACCACTTGATCACAAATGTTCCTCATGGGAACGATCTTGATTGCAGTCTTTTCCGAAGAGTAGAAGTAGCACGTGGTGCTTTCCTGGCCGGGTGAGTCCCCCGTGGTGATCCTACACCCAATCAACCACCCCAAGGTCACGGACCGACGTAATGGTGACTACGATACGCGCGATAAGTGCACGGGTAACTACCCCACATTGGAACGCAGTCAGTCGTTTCCGTTAGCGGGTACGCCCAAAGCACAGCACGGAACCAGTATAGGGCATAGCCCTCTCAGTAATAGGGGTCTAGCCCCTAAGAACCAAACAGGGGTCTCGTCCCTCCACAATCCGTGCACCCTCGCCTGACTATCTTGGTTTGCCCAATGGGCCTAACAAGTCGGTGTAGGGCAGCTAGCTGAACCCCAGGTCCCGTGAGGTGGCTAGCTCTCTCCCTACACTAGTAGCTCTCCCCGGTACAGTGTACACGAGGGCCACAGAGTTGGTGCAAAGTGGCCAAACCCACCACGGGTCTCAACCCGAAGGTGGCAAGCTCCCCTCTACACCAAGAGGTAACATGTGCTCCCCTTGGTACCACGTACTCAAGGGCCAGCACACTTCTCAGCACATTCCCAGATCCATTCCATTTATTTCTAGGAGCTCGTCTCCCAATTCCCCGTAGGGTTCATGCTTATATTCCTTGTGCCATTCCATACCAGGTTTCATCATTTCTATTTCCATTCTCGGGTTATACACATGCAATTTGTAACTCTATTCCATATTCAGTTTATTCACAGATAGCTCGTGTTTCCAACATTCACCTTTCCATTTCCAGTTCATATACATGCAGCTCATATTATGTCATTTAACGTAAACAACAGGAATTCACATGCAACACTTTGCTAGCACAAATGCTTTACATTTCACAGGCAACTGTTATTCATTTACAGGCAATTGTTATCATTCTATCAACTCATTCAAGACTGTAATCCATACATTCAATACAAACATTCCAGTATTTCTAGTCCTAGGATTCCTTCCATATCCTAGGATCTAATCATTCATTCCACACATGCATTTAGGTTTTAATTAAATTAAGGGGAAGCCACTCTACCAGTAAACCCAGGAGTAATAGGGGCTTGATCAGAAGGTCCACGTGCCTCAGCAAACCCCAAACCCACAACGGAACGAGGTTCTCAGTTCTATGCTACTCCTTAGACGTCCTGGAACTCCGCTGGGCCTTCTGGTCCCAATTCTAGACGTCCGACAACCTCTCCGGACGTCTTTGTGAATCTGCTGAATAACCTCAAACTGCACCTCTGACTGTGCCTCTCTGACGCGAAGGAAGACGTGATCCCCAACCTCAAACTGCACCTCTCTACGCTTTCGATCGGCATAGCTCTTCTGTCTGTTCGTGACAGTGCGGAGTCACCTGTGAATCTGCTGAATAACCTCCTGACTCTATACGAATGGAGGTGTACTGCACCCTTGAGTTGGGTTGTAGAATGAATGATTAGATCCTAGGATATGGCAGGAATCCTAGGACTAGAAATACTGGAATGTTTATATTGAATGTATGGATTGCAGTCTTGAATGAGTAGATAGAATGATAACAATTGCCTGTAAATGAATAACAGCTGCCTGTGAAATGTAAAGTATTTGTGCTAGCAAACTGTTGCATGTGAATTCCTGTTGTTTACGTTAAATGACATAATATGAGCTGCATGTATATGAACTAGAAATGGAAAGGTGAATGTTGGAAACACGAGCTATTTGTGAATAAACTGAATATGGAATAGAGTTACAAATTGCATGTGTATAACCTGAGAATGGAAATAGAAATGATGAAACCTGGTATGGAATGGCACGAGGAATATGAGCATGAACCCTATGGGAAATTAGGAGATGAGCTCTTGGAAATAAATGGAATGGATCTGGGAATGCGCTGGCCCTTGAGTACGTGGTACCAAGGGGAGTACATGTTACCTCTTAGTGTAGAGGGGAATTTGCCGCCTTCGGGGTTTGGTTTGGCCACTTTGCACCGAATCTATGGCCCTCGTGTACACTGTACTGGGGAGAGCTAATAGTGTAGGGAGAGAGCTAGCCATTGCATGGGGCCTAGGGTTCAGCTAGCCGCATTACACCGACTTGTTAGGCCCACTGGGCAAACCAGGGTAGTCAGGCGAGGGTGCACGGACTGTGGAGGGGCGAGACCCCTGTTTGGTTCTTAGGGGCTAGACAACAGTTACTAAGAGGGCTATGCCCTATACTGGTTCGGTGCTGTGATTTGGCCACACCCGCTAACGGAAACGACTGACAGCGTGCCAATGCGGGGTAGCTACTCGTGCGCTTATCGCGCATGCCGTTGTCTCCGTTACGTCTGTCCGTGACCTTGGGGTGGTTGACTGGGTGTAGGACCACCACGGGGGACTCTCCTAGCCAGGAGAGCACCACGTGCTACTTCTACTCTTCAGAAAAGACTGCAATCAAGATCGTTCTCATGAGGAACATTCGAGATCAAGGAAGAGGCCTGATAAATAAACCAAGTGGTGAAAGAAAGAATAATTTGCTAAAGAAAGAAAGAAATTGAAAAATAATTGCTACCTATCCACCTTTACTACTTTAGTTAGTTGGTTGCCACTCTACTCAGCGTTCGCTGATTTCGTGTACTCATAACCCTTTTCAGGTCCAGGAGTTGAGCGGCCAGAGCACACAGCTGCAGAGGGTGCTGGGCCCAGTAGAGCCCAGTAGTTGTAGTTCTTTTGCACTCATTTGTAGTAGTGAGTAGCCTGTTGTACTTTTATATTTCTATACTTTTTTGTTATGCACATTATATTCCTGTACCCGTTTACTTTCCTGTTGTTGTGGTGGTGTATACTATAGTTATTTACTTTTTTACTGCTGTACTTTTGTTAATGTTAGTTGCTAGCATGGTGAATGTGGTTTATTTTTCTGCTTTTTGGTTACTTTCTCGTTGGACGACTGAGTCTTGAGGTCAGTCGAGTCAATCCGGTCTCGTGTTCTATAGGGATTCGAGAATCGGATCGTAACAAGATGGTGTAGGGCGGCTAGCTGAACCCCGGGTCTCGTGGGGTGGCTAGCTCTCTCCTTACACTAGTAGCTCTCCCCGGTACAGTGTACACGAGGGCCACAGAGTCGGTGCATTGTAGCCAAACCCACCACAGGTTTCAACCTGAAGGCGGCAAGCTCCCCTCTACACTAAGAGGTAACATGTGCTCCCCCTGGTACCACGTACTCAAGGGCCAGCACACTTCCCAGCATATTCCCCGATCCATTCCATTTATTTCCAGGAGCTCATCTCCTAATTTCCTGTAGGGTTCATGCTCATATTCCTCGTGCCATTCTATACCAGGTTTCATCATTTCTATTTCCATTCTCAGGTTATACACATGCAATTTGTAACTCTGTTCCATATTCAGTTTATTCACAGATAGCTCGCGTTTCCAACATTCACCTTTCCATTTCCAGTTCAAATACACGCAGCTCATATTATGTCATTTAACGTATACAACTGGAATTCACATGCAACAGTTTGCTAGCACAAATACTTTACATTTCACAAGCAGCTGTTATTCATTTACAGGCAATTGTTATCATTCTATCTACTCATTCAAGGCTGCAATCCATACATTCAATACAAGCTTTCCAGTATTTCTAGTCTTTGGATTCCTGCCATATCCTAGGATCTAATCATTCATTCCACACATGCATTCAGGTTTTAATTAAATTAAGGGGAAGTGACGGAATGCCATTTTCGCGCATTTGAAAGTTGTCGAAAGTCGTAGTATAGTCGCGCAAAACGTTTGTCAAAAAATTGTTTTGTAAAATAACGAGACTTGAGTCCCGGTCGTTCGTCTCTAGGAGGCGTGTTTCTATTTTTGAAATCGATCTTAAAGTCGCTCTACTTAATATTCTGGTGCGCAATATATAGACGGTTAAAGAACAGGCTCTTAAATCATGCAAATAAAATAATCATTCAGCTCATGGTGATTTCGAACACATAAAGAGAGATATATATATATATAAATGCATTTTCATTCATTCATTTTGGGAGAGTTGTTTGTACAGGAAATCTAGAGGAAAGCTTATACATGAATGCTTAAAATTAAATCTAACTACCAGAAAATAATTGCATACAAGAATTGACGGGGGGATTTCGCATGCATCATTGGGGGAGAAGTAAGACTACTCTACTAAGCAGTAAATGAAAACAATAAAAATTATGAAGAGCATGATCTAGAGCTAGAAGAATAGAGGGCATTCAGGGGTGGTCCCCGATGGCCTTGGAGTGGTCGAGAAGAGAATGAGGGGCGGCCAATGTAGCTTAGGCCGACCCTTGGAGAGAAGTAGGGTTGATTCAGCATCCCGGCATGGTGTCCTCCATGGTGGTGGTAGTGAGCTTGTGGAGGTGGAGTGAGTGGCTAAGTGGAGGTGGCGTGAATGGCACCAATGGAGAGCAATTGCCAAGGGAGTGAATGGGTGCCAATGGCCACCCATGGGGTCTTTTTATAGACCCAACGGAAGCTCTCTAGAGAATTATGGAATTCTCTAGAGAGGCCTATGGCAGGAGCTCGTGGGAGAGTGAGAGAGAGAGGGTGGATGGTGGTTTTTAGATCCACCAAATGTGGATCTAAAAATTGAATGGCTCTTGGTTGCTATTTTTGGCAACCAAGGCAACCACACATGGTAGAGAGTTCTAGAGAACTCTAGGCTAGATATTTTCGTGTGGATGGTGTGTGTGGGTGTGTGTGGGTCGAAACATAGGTGGCTAGGTTGATTAGGTTGGGTTCTAGTGGGTTTAGGTCAAGGTAGGTCTCAAATTAGGGTTATAAACCCAAATTCAGTAAGGTAAAGTGCAATTAAACTTAATACAAGTTTAATTGGGTGTGTGGAAACTTAATTGAGAGTAAAACAACTCAATTAATTCATGTCTAAGTCAATTGGACTCTCACTGAGTCCAATTGGACAGTGTGTGCTAAGATCAGGGCTCAATTGGACTCAACGAGTCCAATTGAATAGGCTGATGGAATTGACTAAGATCCAAGTCAATTAGGTTTAGTGAGGACCTAATTAGGTCCTTAGGGAGGTCTAGAGGTGATGTACTAGGGTTTGGGCACCTTAATTTAGGTTCCTATGGGGTTGGAATTGGGATTAGGGACCTAGAGATCCAAGATCAAGGCTTAAATCTTAAAACAGGAATTGGAAAGCAGTATCAGACGTCTAATTATATAATCAGACGTCTTATACTCAAAAATCAGAAGTCTAGACTTGTCGTCTGGACGTCCAATCAGAGTCAGGAAGGATTTCAGGTTCTGTTTTGGGTATTCTGCAAAAATTGGACGTCTGACAAAGTGTCTGGACGTCTAATAACACTGCAGAAGTGGGTTTGAAGTGTGCGGGAGTTGGCTAAGGGTCCTGGACGTCTTAAAACTTATCTGGACGTCCAGAGAAGGGTTGGAACTAGGGTTTTAGGGCTTCCTAGGGTGTTGTGACCTAATCTAAGGGTGGCTAAGGCTTGGGGAAGTCTCTAGGCTATCCTAGGGCTAGGATGGACCTAAGCTCTTCACATTTTATTGCTTTACTTCTACTTAATAGAATTGAAAACCTTTAACCCCCTTACATTATTATTCCTACATCTAAACTAGGCCTTCTGCTCCAGCTCCGCCACAACTCCCGTTATTTCAGATCCAGCTTCAGATCCTGCTCCAGATCCAGCTCCAGATCTACTTATTGCCTGCAATTGACATAATACACTTAATCAGTACATTATAACATTATTTTATGCATAGCTAAAGGAAAGCAGTAAAGATGCAGGTAATGCATATGCATGCATGAATAACCCTAACTTATGCTAAGTCTTAGACTAATTTAGGTCAATTAAGACCTTTGATTGCTGTGCAATCATACCCCCATGCCTAA
Organism: Thalassia testudinum; assembly: GCA_037157565.1. Taxonomy (NCBI): domain Eukaryota; kingdom Viridiplantae; phylum Streptophyta; class Magnoliopsida; order Alismatales; family Hydrocharitaceae; genus Thalassia; species Thalassia testudinum. The sequence continues at coordinate 33,491,550 of JAZHRO010000031.1, read as the reverse complement.
ATCTTGCTAGTCCCTAGCAAATGCAAGACAAAATTATTTACAGCAAGGGTCCCTAAGGGACTGGTTATTTTATCAAGTGTTTGGATAGAGATTTTTCTCCCTTTTGTTTTCATCCTATGCTCTAGAAATCTAGACAATCGTGAAGGTGCAGCTATGTAGCTTTTGCAACAGATTCGAGTGAAAACTAATACACCTCTAAAGCCTGTACTTGACCCCTAATAAAAATTCTAGCGGAATAGGCGGATTTCTTCCCTCAGGGTATTCAAGATATTTTATGAATTCCACCCTAGCTTTAGGCTTAGGTAGAGAATCTTTGAGGGAAAGGATTGTATATTTGGTGGCTCATTCTCACTTGGTGCTACATAGAGACTAGTACTACAAAATCCAGATTCCCGAATTACTAAGTAACTCAACTCAGAGAAAGACGAGAAAAACTATGCTCCCTTTTGATTCCCTTGTATTCATTCTCTCTTGCTCTTTTTCTTTCTTTTTCTTAGAGCTCACAACCTCACCAGATTCACATATAGGATCTGTATTTGGTGGTCTCACTAGGCATTAACACTTTAATTGTGTTCTCATAACCCTAACACTAAGTCGGAATTCCTCAGCCAATATTCGGGGGGTCAGAAACGCGGAAAAATAGGTTAAGGCCCTATTTGGTGGGCCTCAAATTTGTTTGGTGGTATTGCCTCGATGCAAATGAAATATTCACAAACTCTTTTTCTTTTTCTTCAAAAATTTTTTTCTTCTTTTTATTTTTTTTTTCAGTTTTTCTTTCTTTTCATCATTCTTTTTCTTTTTCTTTTCTCATTTTTTTTTAAATATATTTTTTTTTCTTTCTTTCATCATAACTCAACTGGCATACATCCATAAACTTTATTAAGGAGGCATTATTGGGGATTGGTGGTACTCAAGAGACATTGGTGGCTTATTTGGTGGAAGTGCCTACTCACGGCACCGGGAGAGACGGATAGGACGGTGTATTTCTGACCATGACATTAATACCCTCCTTCAGCCGAGGATTCCATAAAGAATGGTCATAACCATCCACCTTAGCCTTAGTTTTATGAAAACTTGCTCTCCGTGTATTTGCCTTATTCGGTGGCTCTCAAAATTTCGCACAAAAATGTATACGCGGGAATCGAGAGCGAAAACTATGTCTAATCTCAGAGTATCATTACCTAATTATCTAGGATTCCAGATTCCTTGCACTAATCTTAGAGCACCAATACACTCTACTCTCACACTATTTGGTGGATTTTTTGAAGAAAATCAGCCTGACTCCCAAAATACTGTCTAAGGGTTCAGGAAAAGAAGCACTGCTTCTTCTCGACAAGCTGAAGACGTTTATCAGCCTTCACCGTGAATCCATTGCAAATTCTACGTGTGTGTGAAAAGTTGTACTGGATTTCAGATTACAGGAATCAACTAAAGGATAAAATCCCTAATGCATTCTCTTAATAAAATAATCTTATTCATGAATGCAATATCTATATATTCTATAAACATGTAACCTCATATAATTTGTACTTCGTGAATTTCCCGTATCAGGTTACAATCAACTTGACCTTAAATTTAGAACAACAGGTGAGCGGGTGGGTCGGAATTGGTTATTGCGAACGATTTCTAGCTTCAATGCGAGCATTAGAGATGGAGTCGGTTGTTCTTTTATTTAAGGTCTTAAAGTACGTTTTACATGCAGCTCCGAGGTTTTCCTAAATGTTGGCATAAAATTTTTTTCAGTTTTTTGCTGTACTACCCCCCCCCCCCCCCCCCCATGCCTAAGTTCTTGCATGTCCTCATGCATGAATATAAAAGAAAATAAATTCACCAGAGGATGAGTGGGTAGAAGTCACCTGGAATTGCTCCTGAAATTATATTCAGCACCGGCCAACCTGTTAACATGCAATATACAAAAGGGAAATATGCTAAAACAAAAATATGCTATGTATAAAAATGGTTATGTATAGATGATGGTGAAATGGTATTTATACGTGCTGAGTTTAACGCCTTCAGCTGGGCGAGCACTCAATCATTGATCTATGTCCTCACTAAGATGAATAGTCTCGTCAGGTGGAGGAGGTTCCTGGGCCAAAAATGGCTTGAGGCGCTGGCCATTTACCGAGAATCTATGCCCAGATTTGGGGTCCTTGATCTGGACTGCCCCATTAGGATATGGTTGCATCACAACATACGAGCCAGTCCATTTGGACTTAAGTTTCCCTGCAAACAGTTTCAGTCTTGAATCAAATAACCAGACTCGCTGGTTGGGCATGAATACTTTTCTCTGGATGTGGCGGTCGTGAAAGGCCTTGGTCTTGTCCTTTTATATTAATGCATTCTCATAGGCCTCCTGCCGGATTTCTTCTAATTCGCTGAGCTGGAGTTTCCGTTCTCGACCTCCTGCATCGAGGTTGAGGTTGCATTTTCGCACCGCCCAAAAGGCGTGGTGTTCCAGCTCTACAGGAAGGTGACAGGCCTTGCCATATGCCATGTGATATGGTGACATTCTGAGTGGGGCCTTGTATGCGGTCCGATATGCCCAGAGTGCATCGATTAATTTGTCGGGCCAATCCTTCCTGTCTGGTCTAACCGTCTTCTGGAGAATCAGCTTGATTTGACGGTTAGACACTTCAGCCTGCCCATTGGTCTGCGGGTGATACGGGGTGGCTATGCGGTGATGTACCCCATATTTCTTTAATAACGACCTGAAATGGGCTTGGATGAAGTGGCTTCCCCCGTCACTAATCAGATCACGGGGTATTCCGAATCTCGCAAAAATATTTTGCCGTACAAAAGAAATGACGATCTTGTGGTCAGCTCGTCTTGCCGGGATGGCCTCGACCCACTTTGAGACATAATCAACGGCTAGCAATATGTACTCGAAGCCATACGAGTTCTGAAAAGGGCCCATAAAATCTATGCCCCAGACGTCGAACACTTCTACGACCATGATGGATTGGAGTGGCATCATGTCTCTCCTAGTCATAGAACCAATCGATTGACATCGTTTACAGCGTTGGGTGTAATCATGTGTATCTCTGAAGATGGTTGGCCAGAAAAATCCCGACTGCAAAATTTTTGCAGTGGTTTTCCGTCCTGAGAAATGGCCACCACATGCATCATTGTGGCAGAAAGATAACACACTGGGGATCTCAGAGTCTGGTATGCATCTGCGAATAATCTGGTTTGCTCCAATGCGGAAGAGTAGTGGGTCATCCTAGAGATAGTATCTGGTCTTTGGATAGGTTCGCGGGAATTTTGCCTGCAACAAGGTAGTACGCGAAATCCACATACCAGGGGAACTCAACAGAATGAATTGCCAAAAGTGATTCATCCGGAAATTGTTCATGGGCAGGGAATAAGGAATGTGGTCTGGGTCCAATCTGGATAGGTGATCTACCACAACATTTTGTTTCCCGGCTTTGTCGCGGATCTCGATATCAAATTCTTGTAATAGAAGGATCCATCTAATGAGTCGTGGTTTGGCATTCTTCTTTGCCAACAAGTGCCGGAGGGAGAAGTGGTCAGTGAAGATTATGACCTTGGACCCTAATAAATATGATCTGAATTTCTCCAACCCAAATACTACTGCTAGCAGTTCTTTCTCGGTGACAGTATAATTGCGTTGAGCCTCATTCAGCGTCTTGCTAGCATAGTATATGACAAAAGGTTGTTTCTCCCGATGCTGGCCTAAAACAGCACCGATGGCAAAATCAGAAGCGTCGCACATCATTTCGAAGTCAAGCGACCAGTCGGGTGGTTGAAGAATCGGGGAGTTGGAAACAGCGCTTCGTAAAGTCTCGAAGGCGCTGAGACACGAGGTATTAAATTCAAATGGGATATCGGTAACCAGGAGGTTCGTCAAAGGCCACGCAATTTTTGATAAATCGCGTATAAATCTCCAATAGAAGCCGACATGGCCCAAGAATGATCTAATCTGCTTGGCCGAGCTAGGTGGCGGTAAGTGGGAGATAATCTCTGATTTAGCCTGGTCGACCTCGAGTCCATTTTTGGAGATCCTGTGCCCTAGTACTATACCATCCCTCTGTTGGTGCTAGAGCACCACAATCATTTGTTTTGATGATAACAAAACACGTGTTATTTAACATTTGCACTTGGAGTCTTAGATTTCAGGTCAATTGCAAATGTAGACATGTTTAGACGAAATTCGAGCTCGCATCCAGGACGGATTGGAGGAGCTCGATGGAAAGCAGAAGAGATTCGCAAGGAGCGATATATTGAAGAAGGAAGGAGATGAAGAATAGGATAGATTTCCTTCTCTTGTACTCCTTGTATTTTTCGTTATTTCTGTTGCTCTTTATTTTTGTTACTTAGATTTCTGTTAAAGAGCCTCAAAGTACCCTAACAGTAGTCCTAGGAACACCTGCACAACCCTAGGATACTTAGGTTTTCTATAGAACACTTAGAAAACCAATATAGGGTTCAAACAGCATTTCCAGACATCTAATTCCAAAATCAGACGTCTGATAAAGTATTTTAAGACGTCTGACTGTTGTTTCAGACGTCTGATAACTATTAGGCTGGACATAGCTAGTTCTGTCTGATGAAATCAGACGTCCAGACCTTAGACCAGACGTCTTAGGAGACGTCTGATGGATTTGCCAGACGTCCAATTAGTGGACCGTTGGCTGGCTTTGCAGACAGCGTTGAATATGACTGTTAGAGCCTTATCAGACGTCCATAGGACTTTCCAGACGTCTGATAATTGACCGTTTTGCCTCGGCTGACCCAAAATCTCTTCTCAGAGATTTTCTAGCTGTTGCAACGTTTGGAAATCCATTCCCACAGAAAAAGTAGGTTTCCAGACGTCCAGACATAGTGCTAGACGTCCTATATGTCGTCTGATAGACTTGCACAAAAACCCTGTTTAGATCTGATCCAAGTCAGGAAGAGACCCGCCCAAAATCAGACGTCTGACCTTGGAATCAGATGTCTTAAAGTGAACTTCCAGACGTCTGATGCCAGAATTAGACGTCTGATAAGCCTGTCAGAGCAATGATTGTTCCTGATTTCGGGCTGATTCTCTTGGGCTTTGTTCCCAACGGCTATAGAACCTTTCCTAAGCCTTTCAAAGCCTTCCTAAGGCCTCTATAAATAGAGGGGAACCTTTGCAACACACACTAAGAAACACCTAAAGACGCCAAGATACACAAGAAACAATTTGTATTACACTTTCCACTCTCTTGTGTCCTAGCTAGCTCTTGCTCTCCAAGCTCAAGCTCCATTCTCTTGAGAGCATCAAGCTGTTGCGCACCCGCTCTCCCACCGTAGTTCACGAGAGCGAAGTTGCGCCGTCGCGTGGCTCACGCACCGCGTCATCAACTCGACGCACTCCTTGCAAAGGGGAGTTTCCTAATTCCTATAGAAGCTAGGTTTAATATTACTTTGTTGGCTCTATAGGATTATTTATTTTATCTTTGTTATTTGGTTGGGTATTCGCTTTGCGAAATCCCGTCTCCTTCGCGAGACAAAATCCTTCTCGTGAAGAGAAGGGGTTGAGGTACATTACCCTCGTCTAAGTAGCGTGGTTGTATTGAGGTTGAATCACCCTCGTTTAAAGTGATTCGGTTTAGTGGATTTTGATCAACTTGGTTGATCGGAAAATCCTAACTCGAGAGGGTTAGGTGGTGATTTTCACCCGGTTTGGGTTTCCACCTAAAAATTCTTGTGTACTTGTGTGATTGTTATTTGTAAGATTGTTTATTTTATTTCTGCAATTATTACGTCACCCCCTCCTGGTAGGGCCGGAACTTTCACCCTCACAATGAAATGGCTTTTCTCCCAAGATAGTACTAGGTTCACCTCAATACATCGTTTCAGGATCTTTGTGAGGTTATCAAGACAAGATGCGAAATCATCTCCGAAAACAGAGAAATCATCCATGAATACCTCCACATAATCCCCAATCATGTCAGAGTAGATAACCATCATACAACGCTGAAATGTCGCTGGTGCGTTGCAGAGGCCAAAGGGCATCCACCTAAAGGCGAATGTTCCAAAGGGGCATGTGAATGTGGTCTTGTCCTGATCTTCCGGGATAATTGCTACCTGATTATACCCGGAGTATTCATCCAGAAAGCAGAAGAAACTGCATCCGGCTAACCGTTCCAAGATCTGATCAATGAACGGCAAAGGAAAGTGATCCTTCTGGGTAGCCGTGTTCAGTTTCCTGTAGTCAATGCAGACCCGCCAAGATGTCGCAGTGCGAGTCGGGATGGATTCACCCTTATCATTCTTTATAACGGTGAGTCCTGCTTTCTTGGGCACTATCTGAATCGGACTCACCCACTGGCTATCTGAGATTGGATATACAATGCCTGCATCCAGCCATTTGATGATCTCCTTCTTAACAACCTCTAGCATATTCAGGTTTAGCCGTCTTTGAGGTTGTCTCGAAGGTTTCACCCCCTCATCCGTGTAAATGTGATGAGTGCAATACGAGGGGCAAATACCGCGGAGATCAGCAATACTCCACCCAATAGCAGCCCTATGGTCTTGAAGTGTAGAAACTAATTGATGCTCCTGTTCTTGGGTTAAGTGGGCATTGATAATGACTGGATATGTCTCACTTTCACCCAAGAACACGTATTTGAGTGAGTCAGGTAAGGGCTTCAATTCAATTACGGGTGGGTAAGAATCAGAATTTAGAATGGGAGGAGTAGAATCGAGGGTGGGAATCTGCTGATCCGTGTGCACGTGAATTCCGACTGAGTCGCTCCCTGTGAAGTCGGTTGTGACTGCTTTAACGGGAAACCCGTTAGCTGTAGTCACGTCTTCCTGTGATAACAGGGGTGATTCAGTACTATATGGATCAAGATAGCTGGATTCAAGGGTGCTATGGTCAGAAGCACACCCCAAACAGTCAGATCCTCGAGGAGATATGTGTAATGCGGTAGTTTCAATCCCGTGTGGATTGAGGTCCGAGAACCCTGATAGTGAAGACGAATGAGACATTGGGTCGTCACAAAGGAGCCCAATGTTACCACAGTAAGCCGAATCTTCATCTTCACCATCCTCCTCTATTCGATCACAGTCGAAGTTCTTTGCTGCCCTGAATATGTCTAGTCGAAGTCGCTCATTGCCTAGGGCAATCTCCATACACCCGGATGCACAATCGATGTTTGCTCGGGCTATCGCCAGAAATGGGCGACCCAAAATAATTGGTGCATCTCGGAGATTAAGAGGAACTTCCATATCGAGAACGAAAAAATCTGCGGGAAAGCAGAACTCGCGGACTTTTACGATCACGTTCTCAACCACCCCCCTCGGTGTTTTGACTGATCTGTCAGCCAGCTGAATTGTAACCGAGGTGGGTTTCAACTCCCCAAATCGAAATCGATCAAATACGGCGGTGGCAGTTAAGTTGATGGACGAACCCAAATCTAAGAGGGCCCGATCAAATGGAGAATCCTGCAAAAAGCAAGATATGAGTGGCGTGCCAGGGTCTTTCTTCTTTGGCGGTAGGTCAGCTAGAATCATGGCGCTAGCTTCTTTCGACAGTACCGCCTGTCGTCCAACTCTCGGCTGTCGCTTCGAGGTACAGTAGTCCTTGAAGAACCTAGAGACAGCGGGAATGTGGTCGATAGCCTCGAGGAGGGGGACTTGAAGGCCTAGTCATGGCAGAAGGACAAAATGTCTTGAATTTTTGCTTCCGAAACACATCATCAGATGATCTGATCAGCACCAATGTGAAAGAGATACGAGTCTTCCCAAAAGTAGTACTTGACATCGGAAAGTAATTTGTCCTTGGCTTTAGGCCAATCGGACGGGATCTGATGTGATGCCAAGTAGTGTACTAGATCAACAAACCATGGAAGTCCCGTACTGATAGTCAAGAGGTGCTCATCGGGAAAATGTTTAGTAATGGGTTCGGAAGGGTTGATAATGTCAGAAGGAAAATGGGACAAGTGATCAACTACTACATTCAGTTTCCCCGCCTTGTCATGAAACTCGAGGTCAAATTCTTGCAACAGCAAGATCCAGCGGATTAATCGAGGTTTCGCATCCTTCTTCCCAAGGAGATACCTTATAGCAATATGATATGAGTAAATGATAACACGAGAACCCAAAAGATACGATCTGAATTTTTTCAGGGCAAATACTACGGCTAGCAGCTCTTTCTCAGTAACTGTATAGTTACGCTGAGCCACTTAAGTGTCTTGTTAGTATAGTAAATGACCACGGGTTTCCCGTCTATTTTCTGCACAAGTACCCCCCCCACAGCGCAATCTAGGTCAAACTGTGTGCGTATGAGTGGGTGTGTTCGGTGAGGTGCTTAGGTGAGTGGCATGGTGAGTGGACTAAGGGGAAATGATAAGTGAAGTGTGGCGGAGGTTTTGCGTGGGTCGGCAAGTGCCTTGGTGGCCTGTGGAGGTGGGATGGCCTCGTCGGAGGTGATGGCTGGAGATGAAGGAGATGAAGGTGCGAGGTGCAGCAGAGCTCGAGTTGAAGTGGAATGAATGCGGAAAGAAAGTAGACGTGAGAGGGAACTTGGCTAGGTCGTTAAGGGACGAAGGGAGGCGGCGAAGGTGTCAGGTCTGGTATGGCCGATGCCGGATACGAAACCAGCTCCGGTGGGGTTGGACGGCGAGGATGAAGGTGGAAAGGACGTCTGCTGGTATGGCGAGACGCGACTGAAGTCAGGGAGGAGGAATCCGCTGCAGGTATGGCGGTCGGACGACGAGGAGCAGGGAAGATCGCCGGACGTTGAGGAGCCTACGGCCGTAGGAAGAGAGGAATTAGGGGTGTTTGTGGCCGAAATCAGGCGTGGAGAATGCGATTGGATCTAGAGCTTCTTAAATAGATCTTCAGAGAGGATTCCAATGGTAAAGTTGGATTTGGGTTTGACCATGTTTGATTGGAAAATTTATGCAAAAATCTTATTTAGGGTAAATATCTGTCTAAGACCCTATTATAGGTCAAGATGGGTTCTTATGGCTGAATTGATGGTACTAAACCCTAGAGAATATTTTTCTATGATTTTTAAAGGGTTTAAGTGGATTGTATCCTGACCAGAGCCTTGGTTAATTAAGTGGGTCTGTTTTTAGGGTTTCAAGAGTCATTTAATTCTGAGAATATACACAAACCCTTTTCTGTCTGATTCATCCCACGTGTTATCTTATTAAGACCTTTGACCTTTGTTTAGCCCTTGAGAAAACCCGTGGTTGTACTGTATTGGTAAAATTGTAGTTTTACCCCTTGTTTCTTGTATTTCTCTCAGAAAGGTTATGTTGTGAATTATGATCTTCAGTTGGTTACGTAGGAGCATTTATTCTCTTCATTGGGTCAAAATGGGCTAGTTATTGCTCATGATGGTATTCCCATCATACACCCATGCCTAGCTTTTGCTAGTCCCTTAGCAAAATTTTAAGGTTTTAACCTTGATTCTAGACCATGTAATTTTTTGATGCTCACGACTGTGACGTGTGCTTTCTTCTATAGATTAGGTTAGAATGCCGATAGTAGGCTTAGAGGTACTTAAGTACCAACCAAGATCCGGACCTAACCAGCTCTAACCTCAGTTTACTGCAAAGGTTTTTAAGGCCCACAGGAACTATCCTAATGTTCGTTGAACTCCGCGGTTAAAGCATTTTTGTAACATATTTTCGCCTTGGTTCAGTTTGCAGTGCATTTTTATAAAAGAGAGACAGAGGAATTTTCTTTAATTTTGGAGAGTTTTCTCCTTGTTTCTTTTTATTTCTAGCTTCGGATTAGCTTCACAACACTGTCTATATCGGATTCCTAGTCCCCATCATCAATCCTCGAAGGGTCCCTAGCAATCGATGCTTCGAGATAGCACCGTCCATGGCAACCCCCAGAACCCTGGCTTTCGATATTTCAAGATAATCCCACCCATTGCGTTCTGCAGCTGAATCTAGACCCTGGCAATCGACATTTCAGGATAATGCCGCCCATGGCATCCGAACTAGCACAGGGTGCTTACATGCCCCTGGTAGGATATGTAGATATCCTAGGAGACAAGCACCGAGGAGACGATATGTTATTGCGCATCTTCGAGGGGAATTTCCCACCTCTCCGTGCTGGGAACTCATCCAAATCAACTTGTGTTGATCGGCTGCTCCTAATCTAGGCAACTTTTTTAGAACAATTTAAACGCATTTGCGTGATTTTGATATTTAAGCACATTAAACCAAACTGTGTGTGAATTGAGGTGCTTAGGTTATCGAGTTCCACAAACCAAAGGTCAGTTAACGAGGCCGAATACTCCTAAGTCTTAGACCTAATACTTAAGCTTTGCATTTTCCCCAACCTCTTGAGGATTATCCAAATTTTAGCAGATATTTGAATTTTAAAGCCCAGGATTATAGCCCAAAAAGCCTAAAATCAGCGTTCCTACTAATCTTTTCTTTGTTTCATTAGCACCTTTTGCCTTTTATTTTCTTTTCTCTTGATATGGTCTAGAACTAAGTTAATTCCTTAATTTCTTACTAATAACTATTCATTTTTCTTTTTCTTTTCAAATTGTGCTCCTTTTTGACATTTTTTAACTTCTCCCTTTTCCTCCTCAAAACTGATATGCCCACAAAATTTTCTCTCCTCTTGTTTTTTTTGTTCTTTTTCACAATTTTCTATTTTTTGGTATTTTTGGAATATGTGATTTTTTTAATGAAACCTTTTCTTATGAGGTGATTTTCACGGCATTTTGCACTTTCATACCCCCCCATGCCTACGATTTGCAATGTCCCCATTGTAAATTAGGTGAGCTCGAGTTCAGCTTAGATCATTCATTTGAACAGGTGTTCGGTGGGTGTATGGGTCAGGATGACTGTTGCGAACGCTTTCAAGCTCGGGTATGGGTACCAGAGGTCAAGTTAGCCGTTCTAATGGATGAATCCTAAAGTGTAATATGATTTCAACATAGAACGTGTCAAGAAAGGTTTCAAGTTTTTCAAAAATGACAGGTTGCCTCCCATTAAGAGCTGAGTTTAATGCCATCGGCTGGGCTCAATGAGCTCAAGGAGAATGGAGGGTAAAGGATGTCTCAACCAAATTTGTATCAGTAAGTTCAATGAACGGTTTGAGTCTCTAACCATTCACGACAAAAGGTTCCATTTTAGGCCGATTGATAAATTGGGTTAGGCCGAGGCTGAGGCGGCCGATATGGATGAGGAGCTTGTGGTCAGGGCGGGTATTGAGGTCTCTGATTTTGATTATTGCCTGACCACGTGAAATTGGGATGATTACGCCATCCAGGGTTGTAGGTGTTTGAGAATGGATCATTCTAAATGACATTGAGGTCTTCGCAGGCCTGAGAAACCTCGAGAAAATTAGAATATGAGGGTTCAGAGTTCCTCCAACTAGAGTAGGTGGATCCATAGTTTCCTCTGTAACCAGAATCAGACTAGGGTGGATATGGGTCCATCCCCCGAGAAGGTTGGTGATAAATGTTGTGCACGGCCTCCCTGCTAGAGGGTGGTTGTGTGAACGGGTTTTGCGTAGAGGTGACTTGCTGCAAATGTCGAGTTAGCTCATCCACCTTCTTCTCAATGATAGAGACCATGTCCAGATGATTGGCCATTAGTTCCAAGTCGACGGAAGAGGATAGGCCCTGCGTCTCATGTGCTCCCTTTGGATTCGTTAATGCACGGGCATTCGTCCGGTCGAACATGGCCATGGATTCATTATTGATGGAGTTCTCGCATATATTCTCGAGAATCTCCCACATGGTGTCTTCGTGTTGACCCATGATTTTTCCTCCACAAGTCACATTGACGAATAATCTAATATCCTCACGAAGTCCTTGGTAAAAAGGCTGGACTTGTTCCTATTTAGGAACTCCGTGATGGGGGCACTTTCGCATGAGATCCAGAAAACGATCCCATGCTTCGTGAAGTGGTTCTCCTGCTTGTTGTGTGAAATGTGTGATCTGGTGCCGTAAAGCATTTGTCTGACCAACAGAGAAGAACGTTCTCAAAAACTCGGATTGAAGTTCCACCCATGTGTTGATTGGACGTGTTTGGGTTTGGTACCAGTGAGGAGCTTTATCCATGAGAGAGAAGGAGAACATTTTCATGAGTAGAACATTCCGATTTTGAGCTTCTGACCCAAAAGTCTGGGCCAGATGCTTGAGTTGTTTGATATGCTAGAAAGGACCTTCGAAATTAGACCCATGCAATTTGGGAATGGCATGAATCATGTTGGGATTGAGTTCAGTATCAGGACCTCCAGTGGGGATTTGTACTCGAGGTTCGATTGCCATCGCAGCGGATTGTAGTGATCATGCTTCATTGGGCGCTGCGATGGGTCCACAAAGGCTTGGAATAGATCGTTGAGGCGTTGAAGTTGATTTCAAAGATTATTTTCCTTTGCAGGTTTTGCCATGATGATGGATGAAGGAGAATCAGGTTCAGATGAATCGGAAGAGATATCAATAGGATTGGGTTGTTGCACAAACAAGGAGGTCGAGGCTTGATCTCGACGTGAATGAGTGGCTAAAGGAGGCCTCAAGGATGGTCTTAGAGACCTCCTCCTGAACATGCACCGATGGAGTAGATGAGAGGTAGAATGTGATGGACCCAATCAAGACACCCAAAAATTTTGGATGACTATAGAGGTTCAGGGAGGATGATACCCTTAAGTCAAAAAGCCGTCCACCTGAGATTTACCTGGGCAGTCAGAGAGGGAGACTCCCGCAAAGACCCCTACATGATAGAACGCCGCCACGGGTTACAAGGTTTCCCCCACCTAACCTCTCTTATCACTGATGTTCCAGGTAGACCAGGATGGGGACTTGACTTCTTAAGTCTACCAGTTTTAAGTAAGAGCAATGGTACTTTAGAATTTCACTTGAACTTTAAGATGTGTTGAGTGCAAAAAAGTGACCTAATTTGAAGATTGGTTAACCCAACAAGGTGGGTCAACTTCACCTGTATTGTCCTTTTGAGAATCTTAGGTCCCTCTTTTAGTGTTCAAATGACTTTAAGAGCCTAATTTTAGGATTTTGCTTGAATAGATCAGTTCAATCAGGATCTAGGCATACATTGTTTGGAAAGATGATTTCTTGATTAAGCAAGTGTGTCTCTAAAAACCCTAAATTGGAATCCATAATTGGCTCTAATTTGGTCCAATTTAATTTGTCCAAATGTTGTACCTAGGGCACAAACAAGAATGTGATAGCCCTAAATACATTAATTTTCAAGTGGGTGCACAGATCAAGATTTGTTGTCTTAATAAAATGTATCAAATCACGCAACTTGATGAATTATCTAAGGATAGAGTGCAAGTAGCCCTAATTGATTTTTTCGTTTTAACCTTTTTAGAATTAGGGGCTTAAGGGAGAGAGAGTACTTAGAACTTATCAGCCCCAGGCGAGTTTAATGTGCAGCTGATCTTCCTTGAATGTATCCCTCCTGAAACAACCACAGCAAAAGAGATATAGCAAGTTACAATCTAAATCAGGAATTGTAATCAAGAGTTCTAAATTGCCCGTTGCTCCCCGGCAACGGCTCCAAAATGCTCGCATGCTAAATCGGTGTTTTAGGATAGTCGTGTTGTAGTATAGCCAAAATAGCTCTCAAACAAATAAATTTTATTACTCGAAAAGGTTCCGAGGTCGAACACAGGGAGCAATATGGAATTTAAAGCTCAAGACCACAATTTAAATCAAGAATAAAGATTACAATAAAAAATAATGTCAGGATCAATATGCCAAAAAGAATGGAGTAAAATGGAGATTTAAACCACCAATTACTCCTCACAAATAACACTTAAATCAAGTCTCAAGTATATGAAATAAAAGTATCAAACATCTTAAGTAGCCCTGTGCTACAGTGCTAGAGACTCAAGGGTCTCTTGCTTTTCTTCTTCTTCTCTGTTTCTTCTTCTTTTCTCCTTTCTGCCTTCCTCTGCTGCTTAAGCCTTCTTCTTCTTTTCTTTTGTTCAGCTACTTCACACAGGGGGCAAACTTGTTGAATTGGTTGAGTGTCAGCCAGTTCTCTCTGCAGCAAAACCCTTCCTGGTTGCGTTAGGGTTTCGTCGTGTTATTTTAAAGTCCTAGGCATTGTAGTATATCACGAAAAGCTATCACCGGCTTACAATTTATTACTCAGAATTAAAAGTTTCTTGAGGTCGAACTCAAGGAGCAAACTATGATTCCAGAAGCATATGAATTCACAATATATATTGTTTTACAAAAATAAAGACAAAGGAGAGAGAAAGAGAGAGCAAAAATTGCTTCTTTTCTTTTTTTTTTTCCTTTCCTTCTCTTCTCCTTTCTTCTTTCTTCTGTGCCTTCTTCTTCTTTGCTGCAGAGGCTCCCTCGTTCTCTTTTCTCTTTCTTTTTCTCTGGCCCGTCCTCCTCTCTTCTCTTCTGCTCCACTCCTTCCTTTCCTTCCGACATCTGATTCAGAAATCAAATGCCTTATCTGATCAGCCTCTCCTTCTTCTTTCTTTCCTCTTGGCTTCTCTGGCTTCTTCTGCACCTCTCCTTCCTTCTCCTTTCTTCTTCTCTGCAGGTAAGTCCCAGCTGCTGCTCTTCCTCTACTTCTTTCCTTCTTCCTTCCTTCTTCTCCTCAGCAGCTCCTTGCTTCTCCCTTCCTCACCTGTTCCCTGCACACACACACAAGCTCAGCGCAAAACACCAACCCTACCCCTTTCCCGCGTCTCTCTCTCTCTGAATCTCTCTTTGGTACGCTCTCCCAGAGCTGGGTAATCAGGTCGAGTCACGTGCCTGGGTCCAGGTGCACCAGCGTGGGTGGTGCACGAGGAGTGCATAGGAGTGGGGGTAGTTGGGTCGGGTCAGGTCCACGTGGGAAGAGCCGTGGACGAGACCCGGGTGATAGGTAAGGAGGGACCTTACCCCAGTGATTCGAGGTGAAATGCCTCTGCGACTTTTTAAATTTATGTGTGGGCATGCGCCCACACACTTCCGAGGTGGGAGTAAAGTCCCACCTCCTCTCCGGGCACCTGCAGGAAAGAAAGCTCTACCAATTTGGGACGGAGGCAGAGGCCTTCGACCCCAAATTGATGTCCTGAGTGTGTGCGCGAATACCCTCCGCATGCTCTCGGCTGCAGACCTGCAGCTGAAGAGGCCTGGAGCTGCTCGCTAAGCAGCTCCTGCTATTCGTCAATGGCGGCGAGGGGGGTCGAGACCTGAAAACACTAAAATGGCCTCACGGCCACATCAGAAAGCTCAGGAAGCTTCGCCAGAGTACGGCGAAGGCGGTGTGGGGGTTGGCGTGCTTGTGGCCATGTGTCTAGGGCACACTGCAGAGGTGCAGGTGGGTGTGTTCGAGGGGTGGTGAATGGAGGGCGGATTTGGTGTCAGCGGGGTGTCATCGTGCTTTAGGGGTGATTGGCGAGGCGGATGGAGGCGTGGGGCGGCGAAAACGCCTCGCCGGAGGGCGGCCGAAGATGGAGAAGGTGGTGATGGACAGTGCTAGTCGGTGGGTGTTATAACCGAGTATCAAGCGTCGTTTAAGACATTTGGGAAGTGGTCCAGACGTCTGGAAACCTTCCCAGACGTCTGGAATTTAATTTTTTCAGTGTACGGGTTCGCATCTGCGCGCATGCGCGCAGACTAAACCCGCCGCCCTCCTCCTTCTCTTTCCTCCCTCCCTGCAGACGCAGCCTTTCCTCTTTCTCTCGCCCCACACTGCCTTCAAATACGCCTCTCCCTCACACTCACTCCACCACCTTCTTCTTCTTCTTCCCCCTGTCAGGGAGAGAGCGAGCGGGCGGGAGCAGCAGCAGCGACTGCTGCGAGTGCATGGGGAGGAGGGGCTATTGCGAGAAGAAGAGGGAGCTTGACCGCGAGGGTGCGAGCTCGCCGGAGCAGCTAGAGCCGACCGGCGAGTGTGCAGCAAGCGTGGGGTGTCACAGAGAAGCTGCTGCAGCTCAGGCAGCAGGCGGGCACGGCACGGCACAGCCGTGCGCTGCGAGCAGAGGGCGAGGAGGTCCTGATTCTGGGAAAATTTCCTAGAATCAGACGTCTGGACTTACGTCCAGACGACGAAGGAGACATCTGGAGGAAGGACCAGACGTCTGAAGGGTAAGTTATTTTTATCTCTTTCTTTCGTGTGTACTGCCATGCAGCCGTTTCCGCCGAAGTCTTTTGCTTCCTTTGGTGTTGAGAGCGGGCGCGTGTGTGTGCAGGATTTGTTCGGGAAGGCGCATGGGCACGCCATCCCACATAGATTAGATGTCTGGGCACAGCACCAGAGATGGAGGGGGCCTCCAAACATCCGGAGTGACAGTCGGACGTCTGGAAACTAAGTCCAGACGGTTCAACGGGCTTCTGGACATCTGAAGGACCACGTAGATCAAGGTATGACTTGAGAGATCATTTAAGACGTCTGGAAGAAGTTCCAAAAGTCTGATTTTGGGCTGGCTCGTCGTTTTGACCCATTTAGGGTCCGTTCAGAGTCCGTTTTCCGCGTTTCAAGTTTCGTTCTTCTCAGATTTAGTTCCTTTACTTGTTTACGGTAATCGTATGCTGTTCTGAGTAGCTCCTTGTCTTTAATCCTTGTGCTAGGATCCCGTTCCGTTGCGGCTCTGGGGGTTGCAAAGGCGCGCGGGCTTGCCGATTACGCCTCCAGTACTCCCGATTTCGATGGTAGAGTGGCTCTTTAATTTATTTATCAAAGATTATACACTTGTGAAATAATTAATAGAGTCTAGGGCATTGCATGAACTCTAGGACTGAAAAATTAGATTGAATGATAGATCCTAGGGTATTGCATGAATCCTAGGACTGGAAAACTAGATTGAATGATAGATCCTAGGGTATGACATGAATCCTAGGACTGGAAAACTAGATTTAATATCTATACATTGCAATCTTGGAAAAGCAGAAAGGAAATGATAACTGCCTCTAAATTGGTAAACAGCTTCCTGTTTATGAATGAATAATTACTGTTGAGAACATGTGTTATATGGGTATAAAGCTGGAACGGTGAAACCTAGATTGGCTGAGTTAAAAGAGCATGAACCCTATGGGGAATTAGGAGTAGAACTCCTGGAAAGTGAATGGAATAGAATTGGGGAAGCGAGCTGATCCTTGAGTACGGAGTACCAAGGAGAGCGACTGTCCCCCCCTGTTTAGTGCAAAGCGAAGCTAGCTGCCCCAGGGTCCCGGGGTTTGGTCTGGCCAATTTGTATCGATTTTTGACCCTCGTGTACACAGTACCGAGGAGAGCTACTAGTGTAGGGAGAGCACTAGCTACCCCACGAACCCCGAGGTTCTGCTAGCCCTCCTACACCGACTTGTTCGGCCCATCGAGCAAACCAGGGTAGTCAGGCGAGGGTGCGCGGACTGTGGAGGGGCAAGACCCCTGTTTGGTTACTCTGGAGGGGCTGGACCCCTGTTACTGAGAGGACTTTTCCCTATACTGGTTCTATGTTGTGCTTTGGGCGCACCCGTTAACGAAAACGACTGACCGCTGCCAGTGCGGGGTAGCTACCCGTGCCATAGTCACCGTTACGTCTATCAGCGACCTTAGGGTGGTTGACTGAGGGTAGGACCACCACGGGGGACTCTCCCGGCCAGGAGAGCACCACGTGCTACTTCTACTTTTCAGAAAAGACTGCAATCAAGATCGTTCCCACAAGGAACATTCAAGATCAAAAGAAGAATCTGAGGGATAATTCGATAACGAGTAAACAGAAAATATAAAGAAAGAAATTAAAAATATAACAGCTACTGTCCACCTTACTGTCCTTAACTTTTAGTTGCCATTCTACTCAGCGTTTCGCTGACGTGTCACCTTTGTTACCTTTTATGGACCAGGTGTTGAGCAGTCAGAGTCGGCGGCTGCAGAGGGCGCTGAGCCAAGTAGAGCCCAGTAGTGTTACTGTGTAGTACCCACTGTACTTTTCTTCCTGTTGTAGTGAGTAGTTTTTGTTACCTCTGTACTCTTTTCATTGTAAGCTCCATGTTTATGTACATATTTATTTCTTTACAATTGTGGTGGTGTATACTGTAGTATTTCTTTTTTTTATTGCTGTATTTGTTACTGCTAGTTATATACATGGTGAATGTGGTTTATTTTACTGCTCTTTTGGTTACTTTCTCGTTGGACGACTGGGTCTTGGGATCAGTCGAGTCGGTTCGATTCTCGTATCTCATAGGGATTCAGGAACCGGGTCGTAACAAGATGGTATCAGAGCAAGGTCGTCCCGAAAAGTGAACTAACTGAATGGAAAATAACCAATTCACGTGTTTGTAACTAGAGTAGCCACCACAACATTCTTTTGACATAAGCACTTAGACTTCTTCGTTAGATATTATTTATATTGACGTGTTTCCATTCTGTTTTCGCGACTCCTTGCAGGAGATGCCTCGACGAGGGATTAACGAGGCGGGCCGCGGGCACGGTCGAGGACGAGGTCGAAGGGGTGGGCGTGTCGAGGTTGACGTTTCAATGGACCAACCACTGTTCCCGGGCATTCAGGCCCAGGATCTCGCCCAGCTGATACGGGACATAGTGCGAGAGAAGCTCCACCCGCCGCCCCAAGCGCCTCTCCCTGGGGCTGCGGAGGAGGAGTCCTCTGTGGGACCACGCGACGGACGTAGCGCTGAATGCGGGGGAGGGAATGGGCCACCACCGCCCCCACCTTCCTCCGACACTTCTGTGCATGAGACTTCCTTACCTAGAGGTGCACCCGCATCTACACTGCAGCGCCACTTCGAGCTTTTAGGGCAGTTCCGGAAGCTGAAGCCCCCCTCCTTCATGGGGGATGAGGACCCGACTGAGGCAGAGGACTGGCTCGAGCAGATCGAGAAGGTTTTTGACACCCTTCGCCCCCCCGTGGAGTGCCGCGTGGCCTTTGCCACTACCAGCTGGAGAGCGCGGCACACAGGTGGTGGAGGGCGGTCAGGGGACAGGAGAGGGACGAGCCGACTTGGGACCAGTTCGTCACCCTCCTCTGCGAGCAGTACTTTCCCCAAACGAGGCAGGACCAGAGGAGGCGAGAGTTCCACACTCTCCGCCAGGGGACGATGACCGTGAGCGCGTACCGCACGTGTTTTCTAGGGCTGTCCCACTTCGCAGCGACAGCAGCAGCCACTGAGGAGCGCCTTTGGAGGTTCACCGAGGGGCTCCGGCCTGCGATTTGGGGGTATGTCAAACCCTTGAAGCTGCCTACGTTCTCGAGGGTGGTGGAGGCAGCTATGACCTACGAGGAGACCAACCCGTCTGCGCAACATACTGACAGCGGGAGGAAGAGGCCCTATCAGCCAGACTTTTGACAAGGTCGGCGAGACAGGAGACACGTGGTGCCTGCAGGAGAGCCGTCACATTTTGCAGGGCCATCAGTAGCCTTTGGGGGCCCTTGACAGGGGCCAGTTGCTAGCAACGAACCCCCGCCCAGCCGACAGCAGGGACCCACTGAGGGTGGGAGTCGGGTTCCCCTCTGCCACCAGTGTGGCCAGCCGGGCCACATCAGGAGGGACTGCCCGTCTAGGGCAGGAGGTCAGCAGATGCTTCCCGCGTCGAGCACTGGAGGGCAAGCAGGAGGCCGTGGTTTCCAGACGCGAGGAGGAGGACAGTAGTCACAAGGAGGGTACCGGCCAGCAGCTACGCGTCCGACGCAGAGTGTGGCTGCTTCGTCCGCACCTAGGGCTGAGGGACGTATCAACGCCCTGACACACAGGGATGCCAGAGCTTCGGGATCAGTGGTGGTAGGTATGGTTTCATTTTCCGACAGACTCGTTTACACGCTTTTCGATTTCGGCGCTACACACTCGTTTGTCGCCGCCAGTTTCACGGTTAGTCTGGGGTAGGATTGTGTGCTGTTAGATGATCCGTTCGTGATCAGAGGTCTGAGTGGTCAGCTGTTTGTAGTTGAAGAGGTATACACGGGTCGCGAGGTCAGTATTGGGGGACATGGCCTTCTCACTGACCTGATTATGATACAGATGGAGGACTTTGGCGTAATTCTGGGGATGGACTGGCTGTCCGCTTACCACGCCTTGGTGGACTGTTTTGAGAGAAATATCATCTTCTCCATACCGGAGTTGCCTTCTTTCGAGTTCCTCGGGTAGCCAGTGGACGGAGGCTTCAGGTGCATTTCTTCACTTCGAGCGGCGAGACTTTTGAGCCAGGCGTGTGAGGGCTTCCTAGCTTGTGTGGTGGCAGAGACCAGCCCTGTGGCAGACTTCCAGAGTATCCCGGTGGTCAGAGAGTACCCCGACGTGTTTCCAGACGGGTTGCCAGGATTACCGTCGGAGCATGAGATTGAGTTTGAGATCTCACTAATACCAGGGACCAGCCCCATCTCCACAGTACCATACAGGATGGCACCACTTGAGCTGCGAGAGCTCAAGTCTCAGTTGCTGGATATTTTGGAGAAGGGCTTTGTGAGGCCCAGCGCGTCCCCCTAGGGAGCCCCGGTACTTTTTGTAAAGAAGAAGGATGGTACCCTACGCCTTTGTGTGGACTACCGACTGCTGAATAGGGTCACCATCAAGAATAGGTATCCGCTGTCGAGGATCGATGACAAATTTGACCAACTGTGAGGTGCCACGGTATTCTCCAAGATCGACTTGAGGTTTGGATACCACCAGTTGAGGATCAAGGAGGCAGACGTCTCCAAGACAGCTTTCCGCACCCGGTACGGACATTACGAGTTTCTGGTCATGCCGTTTGGGCTGACCAATGCCCCCGCTGCCTTCATGGACTTGACGAACCGGGTGTTTTGACCGTACTTGGACCAGTTTGTGGTGGTATTCATTGATGATGTGCTCATATATTCTCAAGATCAGACGCAGCACGGACAGCACTTGAGGATGGTTCTGGACACACTGAGAAGACGTAGGTTGTACGCCAAATACAGCAAGTGCAAGTTCTGGTTAAGGGAGGTGACCTTCTTAGGTCATGTGATCTCTGGAGATGGCTTGGCTGTGGACGCAGCCAAGGTCGAGGCAGTGCTCAGGTGGGAGAGACCGCGTACGGTTACTGAGATTCGCAGTTTCTTGGGACTGACAGGCTACTACAGGCAGTTTATCAAGGGCTTTTCACAGATTGCACGTCCTATGACACAGTTGACCCGGAAGGATGTGTCCTTCACTTGGACAGACGCCTGTGAGGCATGTTTTCAGGAGATGAAGGAGAAGCTGACTTCGGCTCCCGTGCTCACCATCCCAGAAAATAGTGGCAGGTTCGTTGTGTACATGGACGCCTCTTTGCAGGGGTTATTGGGTGTGCTCATGCAGAGGGGTCACGTTGTCGCCTACGCTTCGCAGCAACTGAAGCCCTATGAGCATAGCTACCCTACTGATGACTTGGAGCTGGCAGCTGTCGTCTTCGCGCTGAAGACCTGGAGACACTACTTGTACGGTGAGACCTTCGAGATTTTCACAGATCACAAGAGCCTCAGATACCTGTTTGATCAGAAGGAGCTCAACATGGGACAGAGACGTTGGTTGGAGCTCCTGAAGGACTATGACTGCAGCATCTCCTACCACCCGGGAAAGGCCAACATGGTGGCTGACGCCTTGAGCCGGAAGGCGCCCGCACACTTGGCCAGTTTACAGGTACAGAGCTGGAGCCTTTTGGAGGAGATGAGCAGTTGGAGACCCCTAGAGTTACAGGGGCACTGTGGGGCAGTGACTGTGATGGGACAGACGAGGCCAGAGCTGGTAGATCGCATCATCACAGGACAGATGGTCGACTCGTACTTGCAGTCCTTGCGTGACAGAGTACTGTCAGGAAACCCTGGAGACTTCTCTTTTACAAACCAGGTGCTGCACATGAGGGGACGTTTGTGCATTCCCAGAGACGAGGAGCTGTTGAGAGAGCTCCTGATTGAGGCACACGATTCCAGATTCACCATACATCCCGGAAACACGAAGATGTACAATGACTTGAGACGCGACTTTTGGTGGAGAGGGATGAAGCGGGATGTGGGTGAATTCGTGCAGCAGTGTTTAGTGTGCCAGCAGGTGAAAGCCGAGCATCAGAGGCCTGCAGGACCGCTGCAGCCACTTCCAGTGCCGGAGTGGAAGTGGGAGAGCATCACCATGGACTTGGTGGTGGGCTTACTTGTACCCAATGAGGACACGACGCAGTCTGGGTAATCGTTGACAGATTGACGAAGACGGCGCGTTTCTTGCCGATCCGAGTCACCTTGGGACCAGCACAGTTGGCAGAGAGGTATATCTGCGACGTGGTACATCTACATGGAGTTCCGCGGGAGATCGTATCCGACCGGGATACCCGCTTTACATCCCAGTTTTGGGTTGAGTTTCAGCAGGCCCTGGGGATGCGGTTGAGGTTCTGTACAGCTTACCACCCCCAGACGGACGGACGGTCTGAGCGCACGATATAGACACTTGAGAACCTTTTGCGTGCCTGTGTGCTGAACTGGAGGGGCTCTTGGGAGGAGCACTTGCCCCTGGCGGAGTTTGCATACAATAACAATTATCACTCGAGCATCAGCATGGCACCCTACGAGACTCTGTACGGACGGAGGTGTACGGCACCCTTGAGTTGGGTTGAGGTGGGGACCAAGTGGGAGGATGGCCCCAGGCTGATCCGGCAAAGTCAAGAGATAGTCGAGCAGATTCACAGGCGACTCCACACTATCAGGAGCAGGCAGAAGAGCTTTGCAGATCGGAAACGCAGAGAGGTATAGTTTGATGTTGGGGACCACGTCTTCCTTCGTGTTTCGCCCATGAAGGGCCTGCAGCGGTTTGGGGTGAGAGGGAAGCTCGCTCCGAGGTTCGTGGGGCCCTTTGAGGTCCTGGAGTGGGTTGGACCCATTGCTTACAGGCTTTCCCTCCCTCCTCAGCTTTTCGGTGTGCACGACGTGTTCCACGTGTCCAACCTCAGGAAGTACGTGGCCGATCCCAGTCACATCCTGAGTCACGAGAGCGTCGAGGTGGGCAACGACCTAACCTACCTCGAGCGGCCAATACAGATTCTCAACAGAGCCGTCCACAGTCTGAGACGGAAGCAAGTACCCCTGGTGAAGGTTTTGTGGAGGAGCCAACGGTATGAGGAGGCTACCTGGGAGCCTGAGGTGGCGATGCAGGTGCGGTACCCGGATCTTTTCGCAGGTACGTCTTTTCGGACCGACTTCGGTCCTCTTTGAGTTTGTTATGCAAATATCGTTCTTTCCCGCACCTTAGTTAGCGCAAGTTTCGGGAACGAAACTTCCTTTGAGTTTGTTATAACCGGGCATCAAGTGTCGTTTAAGACGTCTGGGAAGTGGTCCAGACATCTGGTCAGATGTTTGGAAGCCTTCCCAGACGTCTGGAATTTAATTTTTTCGGCGTACGGGTTCGCGTCTACGCGCATGCGCGCGCAAACTGAACCCGCCGCCCTCCTCCTTCTCTTTCCTCCCTCCCAGCAGACGCAGCCTTTCCTCTTTCTCTCTCCCCGCGCTGCCTTCAAATACGCCTCTCTCTCTCCCTCACCCTCACTCCACCGCCTTCTTCTTCTTCTCCTTGTCAGCGAAAGAGCGAGCGGGCAAGAGCGACAGCAGCGGCTGCTGCGAGTGCGTGGGGAGGAGGGGCTGTTGCGAGAGGAAGAGGGAGCTTGACCGTGAGGGTGCGAGCTCGCCGGAGCAACTAGAGCCGACCGGCGGGTGCGCAGCAAGCGTAGGGTGCCGCGGAGAAGCTTCTGCAGCTCAGGCAGCAGGCGGGTGCAGCGCGGCACAGCCGTGCACTGCTGCGGAGGGCGAGGAGGTCCTGATTCTGGGAAAATTTCCTAGAATCAGACGTCTGGGCTTACGTCCAGACGACGAAGGAGATGTCTGGAGGAAGGTCCAGACGTCTGAAAGGTACGTTATTTTTATCTCCTTCTTTCGCGTGTACGGCCATGCAGCCGTTTCCGCCGAAGTCTTCTGCTTCCTTTTGTGTTGAGAGTGGGCGCATGTGTGTACAGGATTTGTTCGGGAAGGCGCAAGGGCATGCCATCCCACATAGATCAGACATCTGGGCACAGCACCAGACGACGAAGGGGGTCTCCGGATGTCCGGAGTGACAGTCAGATGTCTAGAAACTAAGTCCAGACGGTTCAGCGGGCTTCTGGACGTCTGAATGACCGCGCAGATCAAGGTATGACCTAAGCGATCATTTAAGAAGTCTGGAAGAAGTTCCAGATGTCTGATCTTGGGCAGGCTCGTCGTTTTTGACCCGCTTAGGGTCCTTCGGAGTCCGTTTTCCGCATTTCAAGTTTCGTTCTTCTCAGATTTAGTTCCTCTACTTGTTTACAGTAATCGTATGCTGTTCTGAGTAGCTCCTTGTCTTTAATCCTTGTGTTAGGACCCCATTCCGTTGCGGCTCTCGGGGTTGCGGAGGCGTGCAGGCTTGCCGATTACGTCCCAGTACTCCCGATTTCGCGAGTAGAGTGGCTCTTTGATTTATTTATAAAAGATTATACACTTGTGAAATAATTAATAGAGTCTAGGGCATTACATGAACCCTAGGACTGAAAAATTAGATTGAATGATAGATCCTAGGGTATTGCATGAATCCTAGGACTGGAAAACAAGATTGAATGATATATCCTAGGGTATGACATGAATCCTAGGACTGGAAAACTAGATTGAATATCTATACATTGCTGTCTTGGAAAAGAAGAAAGGAAACGATAACTGCCTTTAAATTGGTTAACAGCTTCCTGTTTATGAATGAATAATTACTGTTGAGAACATGTGTTATATGGGTATAAAGCTGGAACGGTGAAACCTAAATTGGCTGAGTTAAAAGAGCATGAACCCTACAGGGAATTAGGAGTAGAACTCCTGGAAAGTGAATGGAATAGAATTGGGGAAGTGAGCTGACCCTTGAGTACGGAGTACCTAGGAGAACGACTGTCCCCCCTGTTTAGTGCAAAGCGGAGCTAGCCGCCCCAGGGACCCGGGGTTTGGTCTGGCCACTTTGTACTGACTTTTGGCCCTCGTGTACACAGTACCGAAGAGAGCTACTAGTGTAGGGAGAGCACTAGCTACCCCACGGACCCCGGGGTTCTGCTAGCCCTCCTACACCGACTTGTTCGGCCCATCGGGCAAACCAGGGTAGTCAGGCGAGGGTGCGATGACTGTGGAGGGGCAAGACCCTTGTTTGGTTACTGTGAAGGGGTTGGACCCCTGTTACTTAGAGGACTTTGCCTTATACTGGTTCCATGCTGTGCTTTGGGCGCACCCGTTAACGGAAACGACTGACAGCGTGCCAGTGCGGGGTAGCTACCCGTGCGTTTATCGCGCGTGTTGTAGTCACCGTTACGTCTGTCAACGTCCTTGGGGTGGTTGACTGAGGGTAGGACCACCACGGGGGACTCTCCCGACCAGGAGAGCACCACGTGCTACTTCTACTTTTCATAAAAGACTGCAATTAAGATCGTTCCCACGATGAACATTCAAGATCAAAAGAAGAATCTGAGGGATAATTTGATAACGAGTAAACGGAAAATATAAAGAAAGAAATTAAAAATATAACAGCTACTGTCCACCTTACTGTTTCTTAGCTTTTAGTTGCCACACTACTTAGCGTTTCGCTAACGTGTCACCTTTGTTATCTTTTCAGGACCAGGTGTTGAGCAGCCAGAGTCGGCAGCTGCAGAGGACGGTGGGCCTAGTAGAGCCCAGTAGTATTATTTTGTAGTACCCACTGTACTTTTCTTTCTGTTGTAGTGAGTAGTTTCTGTTACCTCTGTACTCTTTTCATTGTAAGCTCCATGTTTATGTACATGTTTATTTCTTTACTGTTGTGGTGGTGTATACTATAGTATTTCTTTTCTTTACTACTGTATTTTGTTACTGCTAGTTATACACATGGTGAATGTGGTTTATTTTACTCGTTATCGGTCCGATTCTTGTATCTCATAGGGATTCGGGAACCGGGTCGTAACAGTGGGTGGAAATAGCAAATTGAGAAGAAGGAAATAACAGAGAGAGAAAGGGGAAGGTTTTTACCTACTTAATTGACGAAGTGGGAAAGAGGAGGCGCCCGGCGCGTGCCTGCCGACGTTGGGGATGAAGGTGCCCAGAAGGGGGTAATGGCGACGAGGAGGGGATCTGGAGGCGCCAGCTGGTGCGGCCTGGTGTGGGAAGACAAGGACGAGTAGACTCTGCTGCCGGTGTGGTAGCAGAGCGACGAAGAGGAGGAGGAAAGGTCAACGGAAGTGTTTGGCTGTCTGATCGGAGTGAGAGGCGACGAAGTATGGGGGTGTTCTTCGGCCAAAAAGAGCTTATCCTGACCGGAGGACCCTACCACTCCTTTTATAGCAGCTGGCGGGAGGATATTCTCGAGGATCGATTGTGGAGAGCATGCCAGAGTTGGACGGAGATGGAGACCCAATGCACGAGAGGCGTGGGCACTAGCAGGCCATGGCAGGGGATTCCTACGAAAGTGGACGATGCAGGGAACCCCCCTTTCGTTTCTGAGAGCGGCCCCCATACCCTGCGCAACGCCATCCTCCGCGCAAGGTCGCCGGAGGTATAGGCGCCTGCATGGGGTGGCAGAGGGACCGTTCTGTAAAGAACGAAAGAGAAGCTGTGGGGCAAAAAGCATGGGTTCAAAAAGATAAGGGTCGAAAAGTAATTTAAGAGAACCAATTTGTAAAGTAGGTCAAGATGGCCTTCCCCTAGGTTCAAATTTTTGTACGAACCTAATTTAGACCTAAGGAATTCAATGGTGTAATTTGATTTTAGGTTTGACCATGTTTGACTGGTCAATTTGCATGAAAACCTAAATTAGGTCACAAATTGGGCATGGTTCTCAATTTAGGTCAAGATAGGCTGCAAAGGACAAATTGAAAGTTCTAAACCCTAGGGAATACTTTTTCATGAATTTTCAAGGGTTCAGTTGATTTTTATCCTACCTATAACCTCGTGAATTAAAGCAGATTTATTTTTAGGGTTAAGAATGTCATTTAATTCCTAGAATGTTGCTATAACCCTTTTCGGCTCAGGCTATCCCATTTTCTTCCTTATTAAGCCCATTTGACCTATATTCAGACCCTTAGACACCCTAATTGTGCACTGCATTGGTAAAATTACAATTTTACCCCTTATGACTTATTTTATTCTTTAATTTAGAATTCTCTGAGTTAGGCTTTCCTTTAGGTTTTGTAGGAGCTTTTCCACACTTCTTTAGATCAAATGTGCTAGCTAGGGTTCATGATGAGGCTCTCATCATACCCCCATGCCTAACTTTTCCTAGTCCCTTAGCAAAATTTTAAAGTTTTAACCTTTGTTCTAGACCATGAATTTCTTATCAAGTTTAGATAAGTGCTTTTTCTCTTATATCCTTGATTAGGTCAGAATGCCGATCATAGGCCTAAAAGGTACTCTAGTACCAACCAAGATCCAGATCTGTCTAGCTTTAGCCTCAGTCTTTAGCATAGGTTTTTAAGGCCTACAGGAACTAACTTAAGGTTTATTGAACTTCGTGGTTAAAGCACCCGTGCTTGAGATATTTTTAGCCTTGGTTCAGCTCGCAGTGCATTTTGTAAGAGAGAGAGGTAGAAGATTTACTTGTTTGGAGAGTTTTCTCTTTCTTTTTTTTTTATTCTAGCTTAAGATTGGCTTCTCAACACGGTCTGTATCGGGTTCCTTGTCCCCATTATCAATCCTCAAGGGTCCCTGGCAGTCGATGCTTTGAGATAGCACCGCCCATGATAACCCCCAGAACCCTGGCTTTCGAGATTTCGAGATAATCCCGTCCATGGTGTTCCGTGGCCGAATTCAGACCCTGGCAATTGACACTTCATGATAATGCCATCCATGAAATCTGAACCAGCAGAGTGCTTTACATGCCCCCAGTAAAATATGTAAATATCCTAAGAGACAAGCACCGAGGAGATGATATTTTATTATGCATCTTCGAGGGGAATTTCCCACCTCTCCGTGCTGGGAATTCGTCCAAATCAACTTGTGTTGACCGGCCGCTCCTACTCTAGGTTACATTTTTAGAATTTTTGAAACGCTTCTGTGTGATTTTGATACATATGCTTACTGAACCAGGCTGTGTGTGAAATTGGGTGCTTGGGATACTAAGTTCCGTAAACCAAAAGTTAGTTACCTAGGCCAAATACTCCCTAAGCCTTGGACCTAATACTTAAGCTTTTCATTCTCCTCAACCTCTTAAGGAATATCTAGATCTTAATAGGTACTAAGAGTCTATCCAAGAATGCCTAAGGTTTGCGTTCTTACTAATCTTGTTGTGCACTTTCCTTTTTCTTTTCTTTATGTGATCCAGAACTTAGGTTAATTCCTTAATTTCTTGCTAATGACTATCATTTTTTTTCATTTTATGCTCCTTTTTTTTATTTTGTTCCTTTTCTCCTCCTCCTTTGTAAAGTCCATAAAAATTTCTTTCCTCCTCTCATTTTTTTATTCTTTTTCAAAAAAAATTTTCAATTTTTATGTTGTTTTTGACATATGTGAATTTTTTTGTTTAAAATCTTTTCTTACGAGTTTTGCACTTTCATACCCCCCCATGCCTAAGATTTGCAATGTCCCCATTGTAACTTAGGAGGATTTTTATTTAGCTTAGTTCATACATTAGGACAAGTATTTTCGTGAGTGGATGGGTCGGGGTGACAGTTGCGGACGATTTCTAATCTCCGATGCAAGCACCTGAGGTGGAGTCGACTGTCCTAAAGGATGAACCTTAAGTGTGGAGAGGTGTCAGAAAAGGTTTCGGGTTTTAGTGTGGAGATGACGGGCTGCCTCCCATTGAGCGCTGAGTTTTACGCCATCGGCTACTTGCAACATGCTCAGGGAGAATGGAGGATAAATGATGACTCAGCCAAATTTGTAGAGGTTACATCGATGCACGGTTTGAGTCTCTGATCGTTCACGATGAAAGGTTCAGAATCGTGGCTGAGCGGACTGATTTCGACGGCTCCATTTCCAAAGATCGGTTGGACAAGATATGGTCCGACCCCCTTGGATCGCAGTTTCTCAGGGAAGAGTTTGAGTCCAGCATCAAAGAGTAGGACCTTCTAACCAGGATGAAAGATCTTTCTAGATATGTGCTTGTCATGGAAGGTTTTAACCTGCTCTTTGTAAATTCACGAGTTATCATACGCATCAAGGCGTAATTTATCGATCTCGCTTATTTGAAGCTTTCTGTGGGTTCCAGCCTTAGAAAGATCTAAATTACAGCTCCGTACTACCCAATAGGCTTTGTGCTCCAGTTCGATAGGAAGGTGGCAAGCCTTCCCGTACACCAGTCTAAAAGATGACATGCCTAATTGCATCTTGTGGGCGATCCTATAAGCCCATAAAGCTTCTGGAAGTCGAGATGACCAATCCTTCCTGTCAGGTCGAACAGTAACCTGCAGGATTTTCTTGATCTCCCGATTTGATAGCTCAGCTAGACCATTAGTCTGGGGGTGGTAAGGAGTAGAGATTCGGTGAGACACCCCATATTTGGTCATCAGTGACTTGAACTAAGCATTGGTGAAATGGGTCCCTCCGTCAGAGATGATTGCACAAGGAATCCCGAACCGTGAGAAGATATTCTGATGAATGAATTTGATAACGATTTTATGATCACAAGTTCTGGTCGGAATGGCTTCAATCCATTTGGGCACGTCATCCACAACAAGCAGAATGTACTCAAAGCCATCCGAAACAGGGAAGGGGCCCATAAAATCAATCCCCCAAATATCGAAGATTTCGCATACGAGAATCGGCTGCAAAGGCATCATGTTGCCCAAAGTTTGGCAACGACTGCATGCCTTGCAGTGACTGTATGCGTCCTTGAATATAGTGGGCCAATAAAAGCCACACCAGAGGATTTTTTATGCGATTTTGTGCCTAGAGAAGTGGCCACCGCATGCCTGGTCATGGCAGAAGGAGAGAATATCATTGATTTCGCCCTCCGGACACATCTTCGGATAATTTGGTCAACACCTATACGGAAAAGGTACGGGTCTCCCCAGATGTAGTACGTGGCATCAGAGCGCAACTTGTCTTTCGTGGCCTTCGGCCAATCAGACGGAATCTGATGAGATGCCAAGTAGTTTACTATCTCAGCAAACCATGGAAGCCTAGTACCAATAGTCAGTAGGTGCTCATCAGGAAAATGCTCCGTGATGGGTCCAGAAGGGTTGATGATCTCAGAAGGAAGGCATGGCAAGTGGTCAGCTACCACGTTCTGTCTTCCCGCCTTGTCGCGAATCTCTAGGTCGAATTCTTGCAACAACAAGATTCATCGGATTAATCGAGGCTTCACGTCATTCTTGGCAAGGAGATGCCTCACAGCTATGTGATCCGAGTAGATTATGATGTGGGAACCCAGGAGATAGGATCTGAATTTTTCGAGGGCAAATACTATGGCTAGCAGCTCTTTCTTCGTAACTGTATAGTTACGCTGAGCCTCGTTAAGTGTTTTGCTAGTGTAGTAGATGACCACGGGTTTCCCGTCAACTTTCTGCCCTAGAATCGCTCCTACAGTGAAATCAGACGCATCGCACATGATCTCAAAGGGTTGAGACCAATCAGGAGACTATAGGATCGGGGCCTGAGTGACTCGATCACGAAGGTTCTCAAAAGCTTGAGTGCATTCCTTGAAAATTCAAAGGGTACATACTTGGAGAGAAGAGTAGTCAGGGGGCGTGCGATTTTCGAGAAATCAGGGATGAAACAACGGTAAAAATCGATGTGCCCCAGAAAAGAATGGATGTCCTTGATCGAACTAGGCATAGGAAGTCTAGAGATCAAATCAACCTTGGCTCGATCCACTTGGATGCCTTTCTCAGAAATTAGATGTCCTAGGACGATCCTCTCAGGCACATAAAGTGGCTCTTTTCCCAGGAAAGAACCAGATTTACGTCAATACAACGCCTGAGTATATGAACCAAGTGCTAGAGGCAATCATCAAATGATGCCCCAAAAAGTCAGAAGTCATCCATGAAGACCTCCAGAAAATCACCTACCATATCAGAGAATATGGCAAGCATGCACCGCTGAAAAGTCACGGGTGCATTGCAAAGATCGAAAGGCATCCTTCGGAATGCATACTCCCGAAGGGGCAGGTGAACGTGGTCTTCTCTTGGTCCTCAGGATGAATCACCACTTGGTTATAACCGATGTACCCGTCAAGAAAGCAGAAGAATCTATTTCCCGCTAACTTCTTGAGAATCTGATCAATGAATTGGAGTGGGAAATGATCCTTCTTTGTGGAGGATTTGAGTCTTCGGTAACCTATGCAAACTCTCCACGAGTTGGCTATTCGGGTAGGTATGACTTCTCCGATTTCAGTCGTAATGGTGGTGAGTCCTGCCTTTTTAGGCACAACCTAGATTGAACTCACCCAACGACTGTCGGAGATCGGGTAAATGATCCCTACATCTAACCACTTAATGATCTCCTTTTTCACGACCTCCTGCAGATTAGGATTCAAACGTCTCTGCATCTCACGAGAAGGTCGTGCACCCTCTTCAGAATAGATACGGTGGGTGCAATAAGAGGGACTTATTCCAGTCAAGTCATCGAGAGTCCAACCAACGGCTCTGCGATGCTGCTGGAGAACATCAATCAGATGGGATTCCTGATCAGGAGTGAGCTTGGAATTTATAATTATAGGAAATGTCTGATAAGAACCCAAAAAGATGTACTTTAAATGATCGGGAAGGGGTTTGAGTTCAAGGATGGGGTTATCAGCAGAAGTGGGTGGTTCAGGGTGAGTGTGAGGTATAAGGATAGGAGTTATGGGTTAGTCTATCTCGATGTCTGCCTCCTCTAATTGCGGTTCGAGATCTTCTTGTGGTTGATGAGGTATAATCAGGTTATTCTCAAATTATGTTTCATCAACCAAAGCTCTAACATCACATATTTGTTCAATGACACCTGTTGAACGAGTTTGCGAATCGTTACGCTTACGTGTTTGGTTTTGGAAAACCTGTCGTTGTAGTTCGAAAGCGAAGAATTCGTGTTCAACAAATAAAATTTATACCGAAATGAAAATTCCGGGTCGAACACAGGGAGGCGAATGTTTGATTTAAAAACTTCGTGTTTCTTTTTATTTGTCACGAAGTAATTCAATTTAAACTATCTAATTATTTACAATTAATAAAAGAGAGAGAGGGGTAAGAGAGAGAGAGTATTACACATGAAAATCAAAATGAGATATAGAATAAACAAAGAATTTATCATAGAAGAGACTGTTCATTACAATTAGAATGCATAAAACAATTACACTAGAAAGCGATAAATTTACTCTAGAAAGCATTAAAAGAATGGAGGGAGAAATGTCCTCCTCGACGGTCGCTTGGAGGACGAGTAGATTAATCTAGAAAGCAGTAAATCTATACTAGAAAGCAGTAAAAAGAATAGGGAGAGAGAAATCCTCCTCGACGGTTGCTTGGAGGATGAGTAGATTAATCTAGAAAGCAGTAAATCTATACTAGAAAGCAGTAAAAAGAATAGGGAGAGAGAAATCCTCCTTGAGGGTTGCTTGGAGGACGAGTCGGACGGGATGACGCCTGGACGAAGGAAAACGAAGCAACACGAAGGAGGATGAAGTAGAAGAACGGGAACGAAGCAGCACGCCGTCGTCGTCGCGGGATCCATTTCCGAAGGGGAACGAAAATTGGACTTTATCTCGCGAGAAGCATCCCGGGTGTGGGACAAGCTTCTCTTGAGCTTTGGAGGGGTAGAGAGGAGCAAGAAGGGATGAGAATTCGGTATGGAGGGGGTCTCCTTTTATAGTTGCAGGGACTGGGGGCAAAATGGACATTACAACTTCAAAATAATAAAAGAGGGGTCTTTAGTGACGGATAAATCCGTCACTAAATCCCCGACGTGGGCGTCGCCTCCGCGCCCACGTGCGCCTCCTCGGCTACCCGCTCCTCAACGTCCACTCGCGTCCAGCGCTTTTCAGCCGTCCGATCGTGAGATCGGACGGCTTAAAATGTGTCCGCGCCCGCTATGTTGCGCGCCCCCCGCACATCTGATTGCGCATCCGATTGCGCGTCCAATCGCGCGTCGACGCTATCGGGCGCGCGTGGTCGTCCGATCTACATCTGACGCTCCACCCGCGCCCAATCGCCGCGCCTTCCAGCCCCCTCTCCACGGCTCGAACTCGCGCCCCACGCTCGCAATAGCGCGCTCGACCACTACGCTATGGGGCACGGATGGTCGAGCGGGCACTTTTAAATGCGAGCACCCACAGCCGTTGGATTAAGATCCAACGGCGGAGAGCGATCGGGCGCGGAGCCTTCACAAGATGAAGCGGCCGTTTGGACGGCTGAGATGACACCATGTGGCGCTATCTTGGCCGTCCATCTTCTGGAAGTTGTAGATGATGCCACAGATGTCGGATTGACTCGATTTTTGTGTCGTTGGGTTGCGATCGTCAATCCGAATTCATCCGTGCGGTCGGATTTATCATCTGAAGTGCGGATTTACACCATCCTGTCCCTTGATCTTCTAGGGTTCCCGAGTCACTATCCAATGCTTCGGATGCCTGATTAGGGTGATCTTGGAGTCGTTGAACTCCAATCGTCGCCCTGATCACATCCATACGGTTGGATTTTTGATCTGAGGACCCGATAAAATGTTTGCCCTGTCCAAGCACATAAAAGGAGACAATTAACCTCCATTTTATTCAAACTACTCTAAATGCAAGATGATGCATGTAATGCAATATTTATATAATGAAATGCAATCCTATGCTTAAGAACATGCATAAATAGACATTTTAAGTAGTGTAAATGTATTTACATCATACTCCCATGCCTATCTTTTGCTAGTCCCTAGCAAAAACTATATGTTATTTATAAAAGAGTTAGGTTAGATTATTTGGACTTGAGTTATTTTTCAATCATTAAGAAATTGTCTACTTAGGAACTGAACTTTCAAAGACACAATAGTGCCTGGGTATCAGCCAAAACGCAGACCGCTTCAAGCCCTCGCCTTATTAAAAGAAAAATTTCTCTTTTTTTTTCTCTTTTTCTCTTTTCTAATTTTTTTTTTTTCAAATTTTCGGGTTTAAGCGTGGCTTTCTACGGCCATTCAACTCACCCAAAATTTGATGAGAACCCTAAGCTTTAAGCATCTTATTGTGATTGTGATAGACTCGTTGACCGGCAATTAGAACAGACTTCGGATTTCTACGCCTCTAGGTGACCTCAAAAAGACTTCTGCATAAAGGTGTATCTTTACAACCAGTAGCTTTCTCCCTACTTTTATTTTTCACGGGGTCAACACAAGGGTGAATCCAGTGTATATCTCCTCGATTTATTCTACTTCTCCGCTTCTTCCTAAGTGTTTTGGGAATTTTTAGTGCATTTTCTGAGTTGGGTTCTGGACAACCGGTCGATGAGCTGTTACCACCGACAACTTGCCAGCCATACTCGTGCGGCGAAGTGTGGCTTATTTCTTTTTGTTCTTTTCTCCTTTTCTTTTTTTTGATTTTTTTTTTTTTAAATAGGTGGCTTCCCTGGTCTAAGATTTACATAAGGGCAGGAAAAAGAGAAAGGTCCAGTGACTGGGCTCTGGACAACCTACCTATGGGCTGTTACCCACGATAACTTGCCAGCCATATCACCCTAAAAGGTTCATTAGCTTCCCAATTTCCGTTAGAATCGTCGAACAACGAGTCAGTGCAAAGAAAGTGTGTAGATGCTTAAGACTCAAAATTCCCTCAAATCAGAGGGCGAGTTGATAAGTCGTGTACTTATCACCCAAACTTATTTACTCCAATTAAAATAAAATTCAAGTTGGCGAGAACTCGAAAAACAAATCCACATTTTAGTGGATACACGGGCTGATTAAGTTCAACGACCTGAAGGGTCTTTGTGTTCAGATCTTAATGTAGTTTTTCCTAAGATTGAAAATTTTCTTAAACCAAAATTCTCTCTCCTAATTTCGATTTTTTTTTTAATCAAAATAAAACAAATCTACGGAGCTGACGAATGAATTTAGAGATAAATATCCACCCCCCCATGCCTATCTAATGCAATGTCTCATTGTATTAAAAAGACATAAAACAGAGTGGAAAAGAGTAGAAAGCACCTGAATTACGTGAATGTCAGGTCCGCTCCGAGATGAAAACTAAGAAAAACTGTATATGTGCTGAGTTTAGTGCCTTCAGCTAGGCACACAATACAAGGAAAAGAAATGAAGAATTCACAAGTGCAGGTCAGAATTAGAATGAACAGAAGAATCCTCTGACCTGTCAGCAGAGGTCCACAGATGTGGACCAGATTGTGGTGCAGACCCACACCCCATAATCGAGAATATCTTAGGTTCTGGATAAAAATTACCCAAAACCTAAAATCAGAATGTAAGAGGGATCGGGCCTGCGATTTCTGAGGATGCAACCCAAGACCAAAAAGTCGGGTTACAGAGAATTGAAGCTCAAAAGGATAATCGTTGAATGTGTGCTTGGGTTTGACATCCTCGAAACAAATGTCGTAAGGGTTCTGATTTGATGGTTTCAGCTTAAAAAGAACCCTTCGACTCAATCTTCTATTTCCTCCAAAATTGACTTCCCAAATTAGAACTTCCCAGCTCCTATTCTCCTCATTCAGCTTATCAAATTCCAGGACCTCTTGAATATTCATCACCCCGTCTGAAATCTCCAAGTCTAAATGATGTGGCAGAATCAAAATTGACTTGGGTCTAATTATCTCAGAATTAGAATCATCAATAAGCTCAACAGGGTGTAATTGATAATCAGGGCATTGAATTAATTCCTCCAGAAAATGTGATTCTGGACCCATAATTTGTGCCCTAATAAGATCAGTTTCCTCAGTTATTGGGTTATCAAATGATCTATCAGATTCCTCAGTCCCAATCGTCTCACAGAAATCGTGTTCAGAAAACTCACGTG
Source organism: Thalassia testudinum (assembly GCA_037157565.1). Lineage (NCBI taxonomy): Eukaryota > Viridiplantae > Streptophyta > Magnoliopsida > Alismatales > Hydrocharitaceae > Thalassia > Thalassia testudinum. The sequence continues at coordinate 33,455,771 of JAZHRO010000031.1, read as the reverse complement.
AGACTTCGCAACTTGAATCTCCACCATCAGGATCCGTATCAATGTATGTCCCAAAATTAGTTGTCACTTTGTGTTCCAAGGAGACATACGTTTCCTCGTAACCCGGCTTAGGGATCTCAGGCGAAGAAATCAGATCACCTTAATTGGTTATTTTAATTCAATCTGGTCAGCCTCGTAACACGTGTCCCCCCCAACAGGTGCCTGAGCGGGTTCTGTCATTGGCTTTCCTGAAGAGGGTTCATCCTGGGAATTATTCCAAGATTGAATCAAAGCAACCACGAATCTCATCCTCAATTTCGCTAATTTCCCAAGTAGAAACTCACCTGGGTTCTTATCCTTAACATCCTGGAGCCAATCCAACAAAGACTTGTTTAAATCATCAATCAATTCAATCAGGGGCTCCAATCTCTCAATGCAAGGTATTGGCTGAACTTCTAAAGATTGAATGATATTCCTCAAGTTAGCCAGAACCTTATCTTGAACCTGATTAACCTGAACCAAATGAGTTGGTTCAGGGTTGGGCGGGTTTGACATCAATGCAGAGGAATTAATGAAATGAGATTCGTTATAACCTTCCTGATAATAGGTCATTTCAGATTGTTGAAAAGATGGAGATGACCTAAAGGCAGTGAAATCAGAGGATGGGTAAGGATCGGTGTATCCTTCTTGATTATAGATCGTATTAGGTTGTGCATGAAAGGAAGACGATCTAGAATCGATGTAGCTCTGAGAAGGATAGAAATCAAAATCAAAGTGTTCAAGGTTAGACCCTAAACACGGGGGTCCGGAATTGAATCCCCAATCCGAATTATCCCAACTAACTGATGGTTGATTATAATACGAGTTGGGATAATCATCATGTTGAGGATAATTCACAACAGGAGGGAAAGAGCGGGAATGTGTGAAATATGTGGAAGGATTCATGAGACTCGGAAGGAAGAAAGGTGCCCTGCAATACAAACAATCAAACCTGTCCTTCAATGGGTTAGCCTACAGACCTACAGACCCTCAAAACACGTCTTGAGATAAAGGAACGATTTGATTTACTTCTGTCTGTTCAATCCAACCAGTTAGAAGGAGGGACTGAGGAGAAGGTTCTTCCTTCGGCTTGCGCCTCCGATTCCTAGTGTACCCCCCAGCCGCGATCGTTTGACTCTGCTCCCCTAGCTAGACATCAGATTGAACAGTAGAAACAGACTAATCGAAAATAATCTCGTTCTGGGTTCTGAAGAGCGAGTCCAATCCTTAAGGCCAACGTCTACTCTGTTTTATTTAAGGCTAGGTTTGAATGTGCTTTGGAATGTGATGGGCCCTTTAAATGGGTTGTGCCCTTAATGATTGATTGATTTGTGTGTGTGTGCACAACCAGTGGTTTTCAAGCAAGATTATTTTTGATGTGGTGAATTTTTAAGTTCAAATCTTGCTTAGTAGCTTTTAGGGTTTCAAATTAGGTGAATTGTAATCAAGTTTCTAGGCAAACCAAGTTGTAAAACATGGGTGAAGATTGTTTTCCTTTAAAATCAGAAAGAAAGTGGAGTGCCTGGAATATACCTAGATTGAAAACCCTAAGGAGGAGCTACTTGATGAGTTGGTTTTAAAATAAAGTGGTGCGGCCCAAACAACTCAAACAACTGGCCACAAATGCACCACTAAGTTAGGCACTCAAAGATGATTAACCTAGAATGATTTCTACTCTGTTATGTGTTGCTTTGTGTGTACCGATTCCACAGATCAGAACCCGGTTGAGTAGAAAACAAATCAAGTTGATCAAGTACCTTGAATGTGGGTGTGTGTTGTGTGTTTGTTGAAAATTACCCCACAAGATTATCTTTTTGTTATTTTTTTTTTTTTTTTATGGAAGAGGGTGGAATGAATGTGAGTCAAAATCCAAACAACCAAATTATTCCTAGGATTTATGCAAACACCTAGGTTAATTGGGATTTGGATTTAATGTGGCGAATGGAATCTATGGAGGTGGAAAGAATGGGGGATAACTTACAAAACCTTCCACAGCACTTTACTCCAATCTACCGCTTTTGCTCGTCTCAAAAGAGTACCTGCAATTACAATAAGAAAGGAGAAAAGTGAGGTAAATGATTTGTAAGTTACAAAACGCGAAGAGAAATCAAAGAGCGTCACCTCCCCGACAACGGCGCCAAAATGTTCAACGGGTTTGCGAATCGCTACGCTTACGTGTTTGGTTTTAGAAAACCTATCGTTGTAGTTCGAAAGCGAAGAATTCGTGTTCAACAAATAAAATTTATACCGAAATGAAAATTCCGGGTCGAACACAGGGAGGCGGACGTTTGATTTAAAAACTTCGCGTTTCTTTTTATTTGTCACGAAGTAATTCAATTTAAACTATCTAATTATTTACAATTAATAAAAGAGAGAGAGAGGGTAAGAGAGAGAGAGAGTATTACACATGGAAATCAAAATGAGATATAGAATGCATAAAACAATTACACTAGAAAGCGATAAATTTACTCTAGAAAGCGTTAAAAGAATGGAGGGAGAAATGTCCTCCTCGACGGTCGCTTGGAGGACGAGTAGATTAATCTAGAAAGCAGTAAATCTATACTAGAAAGCAGTAAAAAGAATAGGGAGAGAGAAATCCTCCTCGACGGTTGCTTGGAGGACGAGCCGGACGGGACGACACCTGGACGAAGGAAAACGAAGCAAGATGAAGGAGGACGAAGCAGAAGAACGGGAACGAAGCAGCACGCCGTCGTCGTCGCGGGATCCATTTCCGAAGGGGAACGAAAATTGGACTTTATCTCGCGAGAAGCATCCCGGGTGTGGGACAAGCTTCTCTTGAGCTTTGGAGGGGTAGAGAGGAGAAAGAAGGGATGAGAATTTCGTATGGAGGGGGTCTCCTTTTATAGTTGCAAGGAGTGGGGGCAAAACGGACATTACAACTTCAAAATAATAAAAGAGGGGTCTTTAGTGACGGATAAATCCGTCACAAAAGCCCCGACGTGGGCGTCGCCTCCGCGCCCACCCACGCCTCCTTGGCTGCCCGCTCCTCAACGTCCACGCACGTCCAGCGCTTTTCAGCCGTGTGATCGCGAGATCGGACGGCTTAAAATGCTTCCGCGCTTGCTGCGATGCGTGCCCCCCGCGAGTCTGATTGCGCATCCGATTGCGCGTCCAATCGCACGTCGACGCTATCAGGCACGCGCGGACGTCCGATCTCCATCTGACGCTCCACCCGCGCCCAATCTCCGCGCCTTCCAGCCCCCTCTCCACGGTTCGAACCCGCGCCCCGCGCTCGCGATTGCGCGCTCGACCACTGCGCTATGGGGCGCGGATGGTTGAGCGGGCAGTTTTAAATGCAAGCACCCACAGCCGTTGGATTAAGATCCAACCGCGGAGAGCGATCGGGCGCGGAGCCTTCACAAGATGAAGCGGCCGTTTATGCGGCTGAGATGGCGCCACGTCGCGCTATCTTGGCCATCCATCTTCTGGAAGTTGTAGATGGTGCCACGGATGTCGGATTGACTCGATTTTTGTCTCGTTGGGCTGCGATCGTCGATCCGAATTCGTCCGTGCGGTCGAATTTATCATCTGAAGTGTGGATTTACACCATCCTGACAATTGAGCTTCTAGGGTTCTTGGGTCACTATCTGATGCTACGGATGCCTAATTAGGGCGATCTTAGAGTCGTTGAACTCCAATCGTCGCCCTGATCACATCCATATGGTTGGATCTTTGATCCGAGGCCCCGATAAAATGTTTGCCCTGTCCAAGCACATAAGAGGAGACAATTAACCTCCATTTTATTCAAACTACTCTAAATGCAAGATGATGCGTGTAATGCGATATTTATATCATGAAATGCAATCCTATGCTTAAGAACATGCATAAATAGATATTTTAAGTAGTGTAAATGTGTTTACATCAACATCGCAATTAATCCCTTATTGGGCCTTAAAGATATCAATTTTTAGGGTTTGAGTTCCAAATTTCAGTTCTATTTGGCCCTCCTCACAACTAATGTTGGCCCTTGCAGTGGCCAAAAAAGGTCTCCCTAGTATGATCGGTGTATCCCTTGGGTTTTCAGGTGCGTCCATGTCTAAGACTATGAAGTCTACAGGGAAATAGAAATTTCTCACCCTAACAATAACATCCTCAAGAATACCTTTGGGTGACTTGATAGATCGATCTGCTAACTGCAATGTCACCTCAGTCGGTTTTAGCTCGGATTCTTCTAGATGATTGAGTAGGGATGTGGGTATCAAATTAATGGAGGCACCTAAGTCCAATAATGCTCTATCAAACTGGGTTTCACCGATCTTACATGAAATCAGGGGAGTGCCTGGGTCTTTTGCCTTGGGTGGAAGTCTACTCAGGATTACAGAGCTGGCTTGCTCTGATAGTACAATTGGACTCCCACTCATGGTTCGCGGCTTACACTGAGGTGTACACACATTCTTCAGAAATCGTGCGTAAGCCGGTGCGTGGCGGATTACATCCATCAAGGGGATGTTTATTTGGACCTGCTCAAAGAGCTTGACCAGGTCCTCCTCAGGAGCCACGGATTTTGTTGTCCTCTTTCCCTTGGTCAAGGTCTCGGGAAATGGAACCTTGGTTGGTCCCTCTAGGATAGGCCTAGGTCTTTGATCTGGGACAGGGATAGGAACATCCTGGATTACTATCCTAGGGTTTGGGTCACTACAAGGCTTGGAGTGATCTGGATAAGATGGATCTTGGGTCTCCTTACCACTACGGGTGGTTACAGAATTCAGCCCTGCCTGGTTCTGGTTAGGGGTTGGTAGGATGGGTTGCTGCTGCAGGTAACCCACATAGGAAGTTGAAGCCTCCATCCCGTCAGGTGAAGGAATAGAGGGGGCCTTATAAACCATATGTGCTTGGCTCGGGTTTGGGTTCATAATGCGCCGCTGCGTCGGCACGTTATTAGGGTTAGGAAGAGGCTGAGAAGGAAGTGTGCTTGGTTGGCGAGAATTTGCCAACTGGGCAAGTTGATTTCTGACCTCTATGATTTCATCCTTGTGTTGTTTTTGAATAGCTGCATTCGTTTTCTGAATGTCAGCCAAAGTCTGAAGGATAAGGGACATTTGATCTTGGTTTGGCCCAGATGAATAAATGGGGTTGGGCCGAGGCTGAGGCGGCTGATAAGGACGAGGTGCTTGTGGACGAGGCTGAAAGGGTGGTCTTGGATTCTGGGAATTCCCCGCCCACTGGAAGTTGGGATGGTTTCGCCATCCAGGATTGTAGGTATTGGAAAATGGGTCATTCTGGATGGCGTGAGGTCCTCGCAGGTCTGAGGAGCCTCAGAAAAGTCAGAGAATGGGGGAGTGGAATTCCCCCAGCTAGTATAGAAAGGGTCGAAGGTTCCTCCGATCCGACAGTCAGATGGGGGTGGATATGAGTCCACCCCAGGAGAAGGTCGGTGGAAAATGTTCTGCATAGTCTCCCGTGGGGAAGGAGGCTGTGTAAAGGAATTATGCGCAGAGGTGGCTCGCTGCAAGTGCTGAGTCAGCTCATCCACCTTCTTCTCAATAATAGAGACCTTGTCCAATAGACTGTTCATCAATTCCAGGTTGACTGATGCGGACAGGTCCTGCATCTCATGTGCTCCCCTAATGTTCATCGCTGCGCGGGTATTTGTCTTGTCGAATAGTCCCATGGAGTCATTGTTGATGGAGCTCTCGCACATATTCTCGAGAATCTCCCACACGGTGTCCTGATGTTGACCCATGATATTTCCTCCATAGGTTGCATTGACAAATAGTCTAATATCCTCATGGAGTCCCTGGTTAAAAGACTAGACTTGTTCTCATTTAGGAACTCCGTGATGGGGGCACTTTCTCATGAGATCCTGAAAACGATCCCATGCCTCATGAAGAGGTTCTCTTGTTTGTTGCGTAAAGTGAGTAATCTGATGGCGCAAGGCATTGGTCCGATCAACGGGGAAGAACTTCTTCAGGAACTCAAACTGAAGTTCCTCCCAATTGTTGATCGGCCGGGTCTGTGTTTGATACCAATGGGTGGCCTTGTCCATAAGGGAGAAAGAGAATATCTTCACAAGGAGAATATCCTAATTTTGCACATCTGACCCGAAAGTCTGGGCCAGATGCCTTAGCTATTTAATGTGCTAGAAGGGGTCTTCAGAATTAAGCCCATGGAATTTAGGAATGGCATGAATCATGTTGGGCTTTAGTTCAGAATCAGGTCCTCCAGTCGGGATTCTGACTCGAGGCTCAATTGCCACCGCAGCGGGATTATAATAATCTCGCATCATGGGATGCTGCGGTGGGTTCATGAAGTTCTGGAAGAGATCGTTGAGTCACTGGAGCTGGTGCTCTAGGTTATTCCCTTCCTCACCTGGCTGAGCCATTGTGGAAGAAGGGGAATTAGGTTCAGAATCGGAGGAAAGGTCTATGTGAAGGGCTGGTTGCACACGCAAGGGTACCGAGGCTTGACCTCGGGGAGAGTGAATTTCTAAAGAACGTTTCAAGGACCTCCTACCAAACATACACTGATGGAGTGGATGAGTTTAGCAGGTGCTGGACCCAATCAAGACACCCAAAATGTTGGGTGACTATAGAGGTTCAGGGTGGATGGTACCCCTTATTCAGAAGGTCATCCACCTGAGAATTACCTGGGCAGCCAGAGAGGGTGAGTCCCACGAAGACCCCTACATGGTAGAGCGCCCCCACGGGTTACAGGGTTTCCCCCACCCGACCTCTCTTGTCACTGAGATTCCAGGTAGACCAGAATAGGGACCTTAACCTCTTAAGTCTACCACTTTTAATTAGGATCAAGGTGCTTAGGATTTTCACTTGAACTTTAACCTTTTGAGTGCAAAGAGTGACCGAATTTAAAGGTTGGTTGATCCAAGGGATCAATTTCACCTATTAGTTCCTTTTGAGAGCTTATTAGGTCTTGTCTTTTAGGGTTCAAGTGACTTAAGAGCCGAATTATTTAGGGTTTCTCTTAATAGTTGTTTTCAAGCAATGGCTTGGGCACACTTCTTTTGGGAATTTTCCATTCTTGCTTAGGAAAGTGTCTCTAAAACCCTAGCTTTGAATCTTATATTGGCTCTAATTGGTCCAGTTAGTTGCCTCTAGATTGGGTAATTATGGCTCAAGCAAGAAAGTTTTAGCCCTAACTACCTTTAATGGATGTACAGATAAAGTATGTTGAAATTTGAAAACAGGCAACTTTGGTGTTTTACTACGTATGAAAGACAGGTTATTCCTAAATTACTTTTTTTCTTTTTCTTCCTCTTTAGAATTTAGGGGTTTAAACGAGAGGATAGAAAATTACCTGTCCTTGGTGTGGTTGTTGTACGGCTACTTGTTTTCCTCTTGATTTCCTGTGCTTGCACAACAAAAGAGAAGAGATTAGTCAATAGGAAATCAAAAATTGTGAATCAATAGCTTCTAGAATGGCCGTTGCTCCCCGGCAACGGCCCCAAAAACTGGTTACGTTAGGGTTTCGTCGTGTTATTTTAAAGTCCTATGCGTTGTAGTATATCACGAAAAGCTATCACCAGTTTACAATTTATTACTCGGAATTAAAAGTTTCCCGAGGTCGAACTCAGGGAGCAAACTATGATTCCAGAAGCATATGAATTCACAATATATATTGTTTTACAAAAATTAAGACAAAGGAGAGAGAGGGAGAGAGCAAAAATTGCTTCTTTTCTTTTTTTTTTCCTTTCCTTCTCTTCTCCTTTCTTCTTTCTTCTGCGTCTTCTTCTTCTTTGCTGCAGAGGCTCCCTCATTCACTTTTCTCTTTCTTTTTCTCTGGCCCATCCTCCTCTCTTCTCTTCTGCTCCGCTCCTTCCTTTCTTTCCGACGTCTGATTCAGAAATCAAATGCCTTATCTGATCAGCCTCTCTTTCTTCTTTTCTTTCCTCTTGGCTTCTCTGGCTTCTTCTGCTCCTCTCCTTCCTTCCTTCTCCTTTCTTCTTCTCTACGGATAAGTCCCAGCCGCTGCTCTTCTTCTTCTTCTTCTTTCTTTCTTCCCTCCTTCTCTACAGTAGCTCCTTACTTCTTCCTTCCTCACCTGTTCCCTACACACACACACACAAGCTCAGCGCAAAACACCTACCCTACCCCTTTCTCGCGTCTCTCTCTCTCTGAATCTCTCTTTGGTACGCTCTCCCAGAGCTGGGTAATCGGGTCGAGTCGCGTGCCCGGGTCCAGGCGCACCGGCGAGGGTGGTGCACGAGGAGTGCACAGGAGTGGGGGTAGTCGGGTCAGGACAGGTCCGCGTGCGAAGAGCTGCGGACGAGACCCGGGTGATAGGTAAGGAGGGACCTCAGCCCAGTGATTCGAGGCGAAATGCCTCTGCGACTTTTTCAATTTATGTGTGGGCGTGCGCCCACACACTTCCGAGGTGGGACTAAAGTCCCACCTCCGCTCCGTGCACCTGCAGGCAAGAAAGCTCGACCAATTTGGGGTGGAGGAAGAGGCCTTCAACCCCAAATTGAGGTCCTAAGTGTGTGCGCGAATACCCTCCGAGCGCTATCGGCTGCAGACCTAGAGCTGAAGACGCCTGGAGCTGCTCGCTAAGCAGCTCCTGCTGTTCGTCAATGGCGGCGAGGGGGGCGAGACCTAAAAATACTAAAACAGCCTCACGGCCACGTCAGAAAGCTCAGAAGCTTTGCCAGAGTACGGCGAAGGCAGTGTGGGGGTCGGCGTGACGGGAAAGTGCCTGTGGCCGTGTGCCTAGGGCACACTGCAGAGGTGCTGGTGGGTGTGTTCGAGGGGTGGTTTGGAGGTGCGGGGTCGTGAATGGAGGGGGGATTTGGTGTCAGCGAGGTGTCGTGGTGCTTTAGGGGAGATTGGCAAGGCAGATGGAGGCGTAGGGCGGCAGAAACGCCTCATCGGAGGGTGGCCGGAGATGGAGGAGGTGGCGATGGACAGTGGTGGTCAGTGGGTGGAAATAGCAAATTGAGAAGGGGGAAATAACAGAGAGAGAAAGGGGAAGGTTTTTACCTACTTAATTGACAAAGAGGGAAAGAGGAGGCGCCCGGCGCATGCCTGCCGGCGTTGGGGATGAAGGTGCCTAGAAGGGGTAACGGCGAAAAGGAGGGGATCTAGAGACGCCAGCTGGTGCGGCCTGGCGTGGGAAGACGAGGGTGAGTAGACTCTATTGCGGGTGTGGCAGCAGAGCGACGAAGAGGAGGAGTAAAGATCGCCGGAAGCGTTGGGCTGTCTGACCGAAGTGAGAGGGGACAAAGTACGACGGTGTTCTTCGGCTAAAACGAGCTTATCCTGACCGGAGGACCCTGCCGCTCCTTTTATAGCAGCTGGCGGGAGGAGATTCTCAAGGATCGGTCGTGGAGAGCATGCCAGAGTTGGTCGGAGATGGAGACCCATTCCTCTCGTGCATTCGCACGAGAGGCGTGGGCACTAGTAAGCCATGGCAGGGGGTTCCTGCGAAAGAGGACGACGCAGGGAGCCCCCCTTTCATTCCTGTGAGCGGACCCCATACCCTGGGCAGCGCCATCCTCTGCGCAAGGTCGCCGGTGGTATGGGCGCCTGCGTGGGGTGGCAGGGGGACCATTCTGTAAAGAACGAAAGAGAAGGTGGGGGGAAAAAGAAAGGGTTCAAAAAGATAAGGGTCGAAAAGTAATTCAAGAGGATCAATTTGTAAAGTAGGTCAAGATGGCCTTCCCTTAGGTTCAAATTTTTGTACCAACCTAATTTGTACCTAAGGAATTCAATGGTGTAATTTGATTTTATGTTTGACCATGTTTGACCGATCAATTTGCGTAAAAACCCAAATTTGGTCACAAATTGGGCATGGTTCTCAATTTAGGTCAAGATAGGGTGCAAAGGCTAAATTGAAGGTTCTAAACCCTAGGGAATATTTTTTCATGAATTTTAGATGATTTAGTTGATTTTTATCCTACCTAGAACCTCATGAATTAAAGTGGGTTTGTTTTTAGAGTTACAGAATGTCATTTAATTCCTAGAATGTTGATATAGCCCTTTTCTGCTCAAGTTATCCCACTTTCTTTCTTATTAAGTCCATCTGACCTGTATTCAGACCCTTAGACACCCTGATTGTGCACTGCATTGGTAAAATTACAGTTTTACCCCTTATGACTTATTTTATTTTTCAATTTAGAATTCTCTGAGTTAGGCTTTTCTTTAGGTTTTGTAGGAGCTTTTTCACACTTATTCAGATCAAATTGTGCTAGTTAGGGTTCATGATGAGGCTCTCATCACTCCCCCTACCCATGCGATCTCTCCTCTTTCTCTCTTAGGCTCCGCCCTCCCAGGGCCTCTTAGTGGGTAATCGGGTAATTGGGTAGGCGTAAACCCGGGTCTAGGGCTGCGGGCGTGGTTGCAGCCGAGGAGTGAAGGGCTAAGGCGGGTCGAGCTCTCCAGATCCGCGAGTCAAGTGTCGCAGACGAGGAGCATGTGAGGGGAGCGTACGGGGGACCTCAACCCCTTGTGTGTCGAGGCGATAAGCCTATAGCAGAAAAATAATTTACGTGGCCTCTTCTGAATAAAACCCACGATGTGGGATTAAACCACACCCCATCTTCACGTGCGTCTGCAGCAAGGAGATCCCTTTGATTGGAGCAGCTGCTAAGGGCTGGGGCTTCAATTGACCACCTGGAAGTGGTGCTGAGGCTATTTCGAGCTGAGGCTATTTCGCGCTGAGGCTATTTCGCGTAGCCTGGAGCTGCAGGCCTGATTAAAGCTTTAAGCAAGCTCGTGGCTGCGCGTCAATGGCGGAGGAGGCTGGAGCCTAAAATCCAAGAATCAGGGCCTTGCGACTACGTCAGAAGGTTCAGCAGATTCGCCGTGGAGTGGCAAGTGTAACGGTGGTGGTGGTACACTGTGATAGTGCATGAGGAGTTCTGACGACCTCGAGAAGGGTGGCCAAAGGTGAGTGAGTTGGGTGCAGGTTCTAGAGGAGCAATTGACCTAACTAAGTTAGAGCTTTTGCTCCTGAGTTCGAGGCGGAGGTGTGAGGCGTGGAAGCGGTGGTGGAGGTGAACTGTGGAAGCCGCTAGGGCTCACCGGAGGTCTGCCGACGAGTTGGAGGATGAAGTCGCGGAGGGCATTGGCGGGGTTGAAATGAAGTGTGGAGTTGCTATTGTGATGAGGGGAGGCTGAGGAGTCGTTTAAGGGAAGTAGCAGACGACGGGGAGCGAATCTGGCGTCGGATGCGGCATAGCCGGTGCCGGAGATAAAGCTTGCTCTGATAAGGGGTGGACGGCGAGGATGAAGGAGATAGGGACACCGGCTGGTGCTGCTCGACGGGGAAGAAGGTAAGGAAGGAGAATCTGCCGCTGGTATTGCAGTCAGACAACGAGGGGATTCAAGGAGGGTCGCTGGAGCTTAAAGAGCAATTCGGCTGGAGGAGGAGAGAAGAATTTGAGGGCTACTCTGGTCGAATTCAAGCTTGAGGGGTTCGGCCTGGCCTGGGCTTTCTTTTATAAGTCATCAAAGGGCGGTTAGAGCTTGGGAAGCAGGCTTCCCAAGCTTGGAAAGCTCGCCGGAGTTTTGGAATTCCCTGATACCCAAATCTCTCATGAGAGATTAGGTAAGTTTTAGGGCTTAGGATCAGATTCAAAAGGAAGGTTATTTCTTGACGAACTTCTATTTCAAATTTAAAAGGGATTCGTCATGAAACAAGGGAGTTATTTCCAATTTAAGGTCGCCGGAGTAAGTAGGAATAGGTTTAATGGCAGCAGGGGTCTATTTGAAAGGATTTTGAAAGTTAAGGGTAGAAATGTAATTAGATGGGACCAATTTGCAAACTAGGTCAAGACAAACTCATCTTGGGTTCAAATTTCGGTACAAACCTAATTTTTACCTAAGAAATTCAATGGTGATGTTGGATTTTGGTTTTGACCACGTTTGACTGGGTAATTTATGCAAAAACCTAAATCAGGGCGAATGTCTGTCTTTAACTCTGTTTTGGGTCAAAACGGGTTCTGATGGTTAAATTGAAGGTTCCAAACCTTAGAGAATATTTTTCTATGAATTTTAGAGTGTTTAAGTGAATTTTATCCTAATCATAACCTCAGTTAATTAAGCGGGTTTGTTTTTAAGGTTTCAAAAAAGTCATTTAATTCTCAGAACACGTGCAAACCCTTTTCCGATTGTTCTAACCCACTTGTTATCTCTTAAGACCACTTGACCTTCATTCAACCCCTGAGAAAACCCGTGGTTGTACTGCATTCATGATAAGCTGGTAAAATTATAGTTTTAACCCTAGTTTCTTATTTTTCTCTCAGAATGATTATGCAGTAACTTGTGACTCTCTAGCAGTTATGTAGGAGCGTTTACTGACTTAATTAAGTCAAAATGGGCTAGTTATGACTCGTGATGGTGTTCCCATCACTACCCTTCTTCGCTCCAACTAGTCATCGCCGACGTACTCTTCCTCCTTGTGTTTCGTGGGTCTCTTCACCCCTCCTTTCATCAAATTAGGATAGGGCTTAGTTTTTGGAGCTTCGTGGCACAGTGCATTGCTCCATTCGCCACGTCCATCATCGCCTTTCATAGCCACGAGGACCTTCTTTGCAAGCCCTTATCCGCCATCTCCACCAAATATTTGCTTAGGGCTTTTCTCCAACTCATCACGTCAGAGCTTTTGACCATTTAATACACATCTTTTGACCTTTGTTTTGACGAGTAGGTACATGCCGGAGTTACCATTGGATCCCATCACCTCCATATCCGGTCGTTCCCTTGCCATCAACGCTCCTCCGATCGCCGATCCAACTCGTCCACCAAGTTGGTGACCTCCCCACGACCCTTTTCCCCCCTCAGCTAACCCCATCCAACGATTGGTGACGAAGGGCGATAGAGCTCCGGTGATGACCACCAGTTGGGGTGAAGAAGAAGAAGAGAAGAAAAGGTCGAGGGACCTTTTTGCGAGAAATGTTCCCATCTACAAGGGTTCCTAGCTACCTACTCAAAAGTTGCAGGGACCAAAGTGAAACAATTTAAGGGCAGATTTGAAAATCTTATGGAATCTTATTTCAAAACCTGATCTGAGTAAATTTTACTGCAATAATTTGTCAAACATTTCTGTTAAGGTTAATTTATGCCAAATTTGATGCATAAGTGATTATCATTGATTAATAATTTCTTTTAAGCTTTAAATAAATAATTCTTTGCACTCCATACAATCTCTATTTTCTATAATCTAAGTGCCACAATGAACTAGTTTTATTTTCCTGATTTCATCATAAGTTCACCAAATCATCTACAAAAAAATTAAATAGTGATATTTGAGCATTTCTTGCTCCCAGAAACGACCTCGGATCTCTCTTTTAATTTGAGCATAAAAAATTCAAATGTTAATTCGCTTTGGCCATCTATACTATGACGCACGTTTTTAAAACCCGATCAAAGCGAGTTATCATTATCCTAACATAATACTCATCCCAGTTTCCTTAAATCTTTAAAATCCCAATTCAATTTGCTTGGATCAGTCTTCAGACAATACACAACAACTGCTATCAAATTTCAGCTGCTGTTGCTCAAAATGGTAGCAACTACCACAGTTGGAATCAAAAGTTCATGCTTTAGATAAGATCCTACACACTAGCAGCTACTACTACTAAAACTCAACAACCATTGTTGCATAAATCTCAAAATCGTCAGCAGCTAATGTTGCTACCAAAAAAATCAGATTGTTGAGAAAGCCAATTCCTACTCTCAAATATGAACCAAGCATTTGAAATCCAACTTTCAACTGTGACAAACTAACCATCATAAGATTTGCAATCTCTGTAAAACCAAATCTGGAATTAGATGACCCTAAAACCCTTAATATGATCTTCACCTCACACTATAGATAGTGTGGAGACAAAGATCCATATCGGTCAACAAAATTCACCTCAAACAACTTCCAGATCTTCGTTGAACCATTTTAGACCTAAATCAGCTCTTCATGTGTAGATTAAAACAATTTGGGTGCATGAACACTTTGTCGCCCAAGTGGCTAATCGTATGAGCATGCTTAGGTGATCTGAGCATCTAGAGGTCCTGCACACCATTGACTGGTGTTCAAGATCTCTAGGCAATGCTCCCAGACTCATCAGGTCATCGCAGGTGTCTTACAACAGTTCGAAAACCTAGGCTCTCCAGCTACCTTATACAACACCCAAAAAATAGTGAATCGAGTTAAAATTGGGCTTAAAAAACATACTCGATCAAAATCCATTTCAATGAGTTCAAATTCACCGCCATAGGCTTAATTGAACTCTTAAAACATCAATTCACTCAATTAAACACAATTTAAATCAAATTGACTCAATGGTCTCCAAATCAGGCGTGGCAATGAAATCCATAGAGATTGAGTGAATCAACGCAATTAAAACGGAAGAGGGGGTCTTGTGGATAGATGGATTGAATGTGAGACCCCCCCCCCCCACCTAGTGGTTTTAGGTGCAAAGACAGATCTAAGAGCCTAAGCTTCAGATCTGACCTTGGCCTTGATGGAGGGGTGAAAGATGAATTAAATTACAAGGGAAAATCAGAAGGCGATCATTAGATGGTAAGTAAGAAGAGTGAATAAGAGAACGATAATGAATCTCTCCTCTGATCAGAATTGATCAAGGGAGGTGGGGTATCATTACACTAATCTATTCCTAACTAAACTACCAAATCCGTGAATTATCTAACTAATTCTACTCCAATTAATCAATACTACACTAACAGACACTACAACTAACCTAGAAAGTCGGAGATCCTACACTAAAAGGAAGAACGAGACTTGAGGATGGAGAGGAAGAATGGAGGAAGAAGACTCTGGCAAAAGGGAAAGCCCACTAGTGGAGCTCTGGGTCGCTCCCAGGTGTTATGTGATCCCTAGCGGCGAGAAGAGTCAAAGAAGCGGAGCTTCATCGCCAATAGCAATGGAGCTGGTGGCAGAGTAAAGAGAGGAACCAGAGGGAGGAAAGACTCGCTCGAGAGTGGCAGATGGGGAGCTGATGAGAGTCACACAATCTCAGGTGTAGTGATTAAATAGGTGCGGGAGTGAAGCCGGTGACCGTGAGGTGAGATTAAGTGTAATTAGGGCGTACGGTGGAGATGAGATATATGTGTGTGCGAGAAGCTCAGACCAAATCTCAGCTGCAGGATCTGATCAACGTGAGGCTACAATCCTTCGCTCAAATGCGCACGAACATTGGTGACAGATCCACCATTGGATGGATGGCGGAGAGGATAAACGGTAGCTGCGCTTCAAGTTCATCTCATGAATAGTGGACCAAGTGTGCTGTAGGTGTTTTGGGACTTTTTGAAAGAAACCCCACGAAGGGTGAAACAGAATGGAAATTGCGAGTGGACCCATAAGTCGAAAGATTTATAACAGTGCAGTACAAAAGGCTTACACATATGTCCCTGTAGATTTTCAAACAGGTCCTTCAGGTTTTATGCAAAAAGAAAATGTGAATGCATAAGGACCTAACTGTAAAGTCACTAATGAAATGTCCTAATGATGTCCAAATGCAATGAAATTTTTTATTGGAACTTAATTGAACATTTAAGAACGTGATTTTACTTTTAATTTGAACTTTGAACTTAGAGATGCATTCAATTGGCAACTGATCATCATTTCGCATTTAGTAAAAAAATTTCTCATTTGATAACCTAATTATGCGATTTTAACTTCAATTTGCTGTTTTATGCCATTTCTGCCATTTTCCACACTTAACCCTTTTCTTGTGTTAATTATGTAGTGTTCAACAAAGTTTCTAGCTTAACTTAGGTATTTTAACTCTGATGAGCCACACCTCATCAATATACCCATGAGAGTGAGAGAGAAAACATGGAGCAAAGCTTTCCCTTTTTCCCCCACTTACTTTTGTTTCTCCTTTACTTTTTCCTTTTGGCCATCTATTCATCATTTTTGTTCTCTTTTGATCCTGGAATTAGTCAAGTATCATGGACGTCCTTAACATTGCTTCAGCGGAATGTTACAATGATATATAGAATCATATCCATGCATGGTTATTGGCATTGTGGAATTTTCATATTGTAGTAGTTATCGATCAGCATTTTGAGAAGGATGAGGTCACGAGATCTCATGAGAGCTGTTGTATATCACAATGCCAACTCCAAATCGATGAAAAGGTTATTATGGTATGTGTGAATGGCTTAGCACATTCAAGGACTGTGGCCTACCTCGTTACGTAGCGTTAAACTTATTACATTTACATTATCATAAGAGTGGTACCAATCTTAGATTTGAAGACAATTCAATGAACTCAATGTAGAAAGATCATAAGCACAAAATCAATCACAACGACACATGCATGATTAACGTGGAAACCCTCTTCGATGGAAGGCAAAAAATCATAGGAACGATGATCCCTAGTCTCCCTTACCTTGAAGGCTAGGGTTTCTTCTTTTTTCTTCTAAACCTCTAAAATTAGGAGTGTGTTAGAAATATATAAAACTAGGTTATATGAGTCCACACCGAAGATCTCTATACCTGTTTACCTATAACTCAGCAATCCCTCTCAAGTTGAGCATAAGCATCAAACATGGCCAACTTATCAACGTTTTCTACAAATTTTGTCATTGAAAGAGCTTTTGTGAAGACATTTGCAACTTGGTCCTTGGACTTAATATAGGGAAGGCACAACTACCCAGTGGTTATCTTCTCTCTAATGAAATGACAATCCAGCTCCACATGTTTGGTGGGATCATGTAACATTAGATCATTCGCTATGTTGATTGAAGCTTTATTATCATAAAACAATTTCATAGGGAGCATGGTAGACACACCAATATTAGAAAGGATGAACTTCACCCAAAACATTTTTGTGACACCAAGTGCCATGGCCTTGTATTCTACGTTTGCACTAGATCTTGCACACGCTAACTACTTCTTACTTCCCCACATAACCAAGTTACCTCCCAGAAAAATGGAAGATCCTGTAGTAGACCTCTTGTTATCAATTGATCTGGCCCAATCTGCATCAATATAGCTCTCAACTTCCAATTCATTACTCTTTGTGAATGGCAAGCCTTTGCCTCGACCCTTTTTTTAAAAGCACAAAATTCTATTCATAGCATTAGGATGTACATTAGTGGGAGCAAGCATAAACTGCATTACAGTATTCACTGTGCAGGTGATGTCAAGTTAGGTGAGTGTAAGGTATTTCAATTTTCCCATAAGTTTTTGATACCTTCTCTTTTGCAAATCATCAAGTGGCTTTCCCAACCTTCAAGCTTAGCCTATGATAGGTTTCAGTAGGGGTGGTCACTGGTGTGATGATCCTGACCCTAGCATCCAGACCAATCCAATGGAATCCAACACATCAAGTACAATAAGTAAGCACAACATAATTGAAGTCACCTAACATACAAACATAAAATATAAATATAGTTATTTGTGACAATTGTAAACTGTCGTGACCCTTTGACCATCGCTACTTGCTACCGCCGAACGATGCGAAGCCAAAGAGTATTTGCGACGGTTATATGTAACAACCAACGAGAATAGGTGGCCACATAGTGTCATGTTTCATTGTTTGGAACTGTCGTAATTAATATACTTTGTGACAAGTATCTAAAAGCAAACATTAAAATCATAATGTGATGGTTTTTCAACTAAGGCAATTTGTTTAATATGAAATTACATAATGTTGCTAGCCACACTCATACAACCAAAGCAAAACTATATTCTGCGATGGTTATACTTTAACCGTCGCAAATAAATGTATATATTTTTTTTTAATTTAGAAATTAACAATTGCCTAAACTATCAAATTAAATTTAAATAAATGATACAAAATATCAACAATAAATCTCAAATTAAACATTCATTACTTAAAAATAATTCATAAAACATTTATAAAAAGAAGCATAAATAAAAATGTCGAAAAGAGCACAACAAAAGGTGCAGATTAAACTTCTACACCTATCTCGCGGTCAGCTCCACCTCCACCGAAACCATTGTCACCCGACCCACGTTGCGTAGGAAAGTGGAATGTAGTGTGATCAAGTCCACCTGATCAAAGGAAGGCCATGATCTGTTCCCACTATATCTTCTACTGTAACATTCTGCTCCTACCAATCATGCCTCTACAATTGCATCTCCTCCCTAGCAGCTGTAGTGTAACGACCCGATTCCCGAATTCCTACGAGACACGAGAATCGGACCGACTTGACTAATCCCAAGACCCAGTCATCCAACGAGAAAGTAATCAAAAGAGTAGTAAAATAAACCACATTCACCATGTATATAACTAGCAGTAACAATATACAGCAATAAAGAAAGGAAATACTACAGTATACACCACCACAACAAAGAGAAATAAACATGTACATAACATGAAGCTTACAATAAAGAGAGTACAGGGAGTAACAGAAAACTACTCACTACAGCGGAAAGAAAAGTACAGAAGGTACTACAGGTAACACTACTGGGCTCTACTAGGTCCAGCGCCCTCTGCAGCCGCTAACTCTGGCTGCTCAACACCTGGTCCTGAAAAGGTAACAAGGGTAACACGTCAGCGAAACGTTGAGTAGAGTGGCAACTAAAAGCTAAAAGAAGCAGTAGAGTGTACAGTAACTGTTATATTTTTTCTTTCTTTATTTATATTTTTCCATTTATTCACTGTTGATTTATTTATCAGATCATTCTCTTGATCTTGAATGTTCCTCGTGGGAACGATCTTGATTGCACTCTTTTCTGAAAAGTAGAAGTAACACGTGGTGCTCTCCTGGCCGGGAGAGTCCCCCGTGGTGGTCCTACCCTCAGTCAACCACCCCAAGGTCGCTGACAGACGTAACGGTGACTACGGCATACGCGATAAGCGCACGGGTAGCTACCCCGCACTGGCACGCGATCAGTCGTTTCGGTTAACGGGTGCGCCCAAAGCACAGCACAGAACTAGTATAGGGCAGAGCCCTCTCAGTAACAGGGGTCCAACCCTCCACAGTAACCAAATAGGGGTCCTGCCCCTCCACAGTCCGTACACCCTCTCCTGACTACCCTGGTTTGCCCGTGGATCTAACAAGTCGGTGTAGGAGGGCTAGCAGAACCTCGAGGCCCGTGGGGTAGCTAGTGCTCTCCCTACACTAGTAGCTCTCCTCGGTACTATGTACACGAGGGCCAAAAGTCGGTACAAAGTGGCCAGACCTAACCCCAGGTCCCTGGGGCAACTAGCTCCGCTCTGCACTAAATAGGGAGACAGTTGCTCTCCTTGGTACTCCATACTCAAGGCCAGCTCACTTCCCCAATTCTATTTCATTCACTTTTCAGGAGTTCTACTCCTAATTCCCCGTAGGGTTCAGGCTCTTTTAACTCAGCCAATTTAGGTTTCACCATTCCAGGGTTATATCCATACAATTCATGTTCTCAACCGTATTTATTCATTCATAACAGGCAGCTGTTAATCAATTTACAAGCAGTTGTCATTTCCTTTCCACTTTTCCAAGATTGCAATGTATATATTCAACTAGTTTTCCAGTCCTAGGATTCATGCCATACCCTAGGATCTATCATTCAATCTAGTTTTCCAGTCCTAGGATTCATGCAATACCGTAGGATCTACCATTCAATCTAACTTCTCAGTCCTAGGGTTCATGCAATGCCCTAGACTCTATCAATTGTTTCATAATTGTACAAATTTTGTTAAATAAATTAAAGGGCCACTCTACCCGTGATACCAGGAGTACTGGGGGAGTGGTCGGCAATCCCGTGCGCCTCCGCAACCCCCACAGCCGCAACAGAACGGGGTCCTAACACAAGGATCAATCACAAGGAGTTTCTCAGAACAGTATACAATTACTGTAAACAGGTAGAGGAAATAGATCTGGAAAGAACGAAACTTGAAATGCGGAAAACGGACTCTGAATGGACACTAAACGGGTCAAAAACGACGAGTTTGCCCAAAATCAGACTTCTGGAACTTCTTCCAGACGTCTTAAAAGGTTGATCAGGTCATACCTCGGTCTGCGCAGTCCTTCAGACGTCCAGAAGCCCGTTGGATCTTCTGGTCCTAGTTCCCAGACGTCCGATTGTCACCTCGGAAGTCTGGAGGTCCTCTCTGTCGTCTGGTACTGTGGCCAGACGTTTGATCCGTGAGGGATGGCGAGCCCTCGTGCCCTCCCGAATAGAACCTGCGCACGCACACAATCGCTCTCATCACGAAGAGGCGCAGAAGAACGCGGCGGACGGCTGCATGGCCGTACACGAGTAAAAAGGAGATGGTAGGAAAATATTGTACCTGTCAGACGTCTTCGGCGTCGTCTGGACGTGAGTCTAGACGTCTGATCCTGGGAAATTTTCCAAGAATCTGGACCCTTTTCGCTCTCTGCCCGCGACACACGGCCGCGCCGCGCCGCGTCCGCCTACTGCCCGAGCTACAGCAGCTCCTCCACGCCACCCCAAGCTCGCTGCTCTCCCGCCGGCCGGCTCTAGCTACCCCGGCAAGCTCGCACCTTCGTGGTCGAGCTCTCTTCTTCCTCTCGCAACACTCCTTCCCGCACGCTCGCAGCAGCCGCTGCTGCAGCACTCGCTCAGGCTCTCGTTGGCAAGGAGGAGGAGAAGAGAAGACGGTGGAGTGAGGGTGAGGGAGAGGGGGAGCGTTCTTATAAGGTAGCCACGGGGAGAGAGAAGAAGGAAATTGACGCCTGCAGGGAGAGAAAAACGAAGGCTGCGGGTTCAGTCTACGCGCGCAGACGCGAACCCGTACGCCGAAAAAATTTATTACCAGATGTCTGGGAAGGGTTCCAGACGTCTGCGACACTTCCCAGACGTCTTAAACTATGTCTGATGCCCATGTTTGTAAGAATATAACAAACTCAAAGGATGTTTCGTCCCCAAAACTTGCACTAACTAGCGTGCGAGAAAGGACAGTATATACATAACAAACTCAAAGAGGACCGAAGTCGATCCGAAAAGACGTACCCGCGAAAATTTCCGGGTACTGCTCCCGCATCGCCGCCTCAGGCTCCCAGGTGGCCTCCTTGTACCGTTGGCTCCTCCACAAGACCTTCACCAGGGGTACTTGCTTCCGTCTCAAACTGCGGACGGCTCTGTCAAGAATCTGTACTGGACACTCAGGGTAGGTCAGGTCGTCGCCCACCTCGACGCTCTCGTGGCTCAGGACGTGACTGGGATCGGCGACATACTTCCTAAGGTTGGACACATGGAACACGTCATGCACACCCGAAAGCTGAGGAGGGAGAGTAAGCCTGTAAGCAACGGGTCCAACCCACTCCAGGACCTCAAAGGGCCCCACAAACCTCGGCGCGAGCTTCCCTCTCACCCCAATCCGCTGCAGGCCCTTCATGGGCGAAACACGAAGGAAGACGTGGTCCCCAACCTCGAACTGCACCTCTCTGCGTTTCCGATCCGCGTAGCTCTTCTGCCTGCTCCTAACAGTGCGGAGTCGCCTGTGAATCTGCTCAACTACCTCCTGACTCTGCCGGATCAGCCTGGGGCCAACCTCCCACTTGGTCCCCACCTCGACCCAACTCAAGGGTGCCGTACATCTCTGTCCGTACAAAGCCTCATAGGGAGCCATGCCGATGCTCGAGTGATAACTGTTGTTGTATGCAAACTTCGCCAGGGGTAAGTGCTCCTCCCAAGAGCCCCTCCAATCCAGTACACAGGCACGCAAAAGGTCCTCAAGTGTCTGTATCGTGCGCTCAGACTGTCCGTCCGTCTGGGGGTGGTAAGCTGTACTGAATCTCAACCGCGTCCCTAGGGCCTGCTAAAACTCAACCCAAAAATGGGACGTAAAGCGGGTATCCCGGTCGGATACGATCTCCCACAGAACATCGTGTAGACTACCACATAGCGGATATGCCTCTCTGCCAACTGTGCTGGTCCCAAAGTGACTCGGATCGGCAAGAATCGCGCCGTCTTCGTCAATCTATCAACGATTACCCAGATTGCGTCGTGTCCTCGCTGGGTAACAGGTAAGCCTACCACCAAGTCCATGGTGATGCTCTCCCACTTCCACTCTGGCACAGGAATTGGCTGTAGCGACCTTGCAGGCCTCTGATGCTCGGCTTTCACCTGCTGGCACACTAAACACTGCTGCACTAATTCACCCACATCTCGCTTCATCCCCCTCCACCAAAACTCGTGTCTCAAGTCATGGTACATCTTCGTATTTCCGGGATATGTGGTGAATCTGGAACCGTGTGCCTCAGTCAGGAGCTCTCTCGACAGCTCCTCGTCTCTGGGAACGCACAGACGCCCCCTCAGGTGCAGCACCTGGTCTGTGAAAGAGAAGTCCCTCGGGTCTCCTAACAGTACTCTGTCACGCAGGGATTGCAAGTACGGGTCAGCCATCTGTCCCGTGATGATGCGGTCTATCAGCTCTGGCCTCGTCTATCATGTCACAGTCACTGCCCTACAGTGCCCCCGTAACTCTAGGGGTCGCCAACTGCCCATCTCCTCCAAAAGGCTCCAACTCTGCACCTGTAAAATGGCCAAGTGTGCGGGCGCCTTCCGGCTCAAGGCGTCCGCCACCACGTTGGCCTTTCCTGGGTGGTAGGAAATGCTGCAGTCATAGTCCTTCAGGAGCTCCAACCAACGTCTCTGTCTCATGTTGAGCTCCTTCTGATCAAATAGGTATCTGAAGCTCTTGTGATCTGTAAAAATCTCGAAGGTCTCACCGAACAAGTAGTGCCTCCAGGTCTTCAGCACGAAGACAACAGCTGCTAGCTCCAGGTCGTGGGTAGGGTAGCTATGCTCATGGGGCTTCAGTTGCCGCGAAGCGTAAGCGACAACGTGACCTGGTGGCAGTTTTCCCAACCGTGGCTAGTCTTTGTTTGTTTTAATGCTTATTACAAAAGTATCGTTGTGGTATATAATGAGACAGCTACGGTTGTCGTTACCATTACAATTTTACTCGGAAATAGTTTTCCCGAGGTCGAACTCAGGGAGCTACTGGAATTCTAGAAGTACAATGTTTCTATATTACAAAAATAAGAGAGAGAGAGAGAGGGAGAAATAGATTTCTGTCTTTTGGCTTTTTCTTCGTCTCTTCTTTCTCTCTTTGCTTGTCTTCTTCTTCTCTTCTTTTTCTCTTCTTTTTCTCTTCTTTATGGGTCTTCTTCCTTGGTCTTCTGGTTGCCTTTAGTTCTTCTGCTTGTCTTCCATTTCCTTTCTTCTTCAGTTTATCTTCTTTCTTACTTCTTCTTTCTTTATCTTCTCTTTTCTTTCTCTTCAGCTGCGGAACCTTTTCTTTTCTTTTTCTTCTGCTCTGCTTTGTCTCCTCTGAAGCTTCATCTGTCGTCTGATATCTCAGTCAGACGACTTAAATGGCGGTTTGCTACAGTGCTTCCCCTCTCTTGTCTTCCTTTGCTGCTCTTTCTTCTTCTCTTCTTCTTCTTCTTCCCGCTTCTTCTTCTTTGGCCTTCTACCTTGCTCAACTGCAAGGCTTCTTCTTCTTCTCCTGCTCCTCTTGTTCTTCTTCCTACGGCCAAGTGTGAACCTTCTTCCCTCGCACCTTGTCCCCGCACTAACCACAGCAAAACCTAACCCTTCCCTCTACCCGCACGTCTCTCTCTCTCTGTAAACCGCTCATAGGAAGCTCTCCCAGAGTTGGGTTATCGGGTCGAGTAGCGTACCCGTGACCAGGCACACCGACGTGGGTGGTGCTCAAGGAGTGCCGGGTAAACGGGTCGGCCAGGTTCGCGTAGCGTGGGTCGCAGACGAGGTGGGCGAGTGGGCGAGGGGACCTCACCCCGTGTTCTAAGGCACTTAAGTGAAAACACAAAATCAACTTAAATGGGTGCGGCGCTTTGAAATCCCACGATGTGGGACTACACTTTGCCCCTTGCGCGCGCGCACCCTCAGCAGCTGCGTCCTCGTTCCTCTTCGCAAACCAGCTGTCAGCCTTCGCCCAAGTCCCTCCAGTTTGCCTCAGCTACAATCCTGCTGCTTCAGGGCCTGGAGCTCACTTGGAAGCTCCTCGCCTTGTCGCCAATGGCGGCCGGGGCTGAACATCTGCCGAACACAAACATGGCCTCTCGGCCTAATCAGTTCACAGGGGGACCTTCGCCGTGGCACAGTAAAGGTAGTGCAGGGTATAGCAGGTTGCGGGGCGGTGCTTGGCGGCAGCCCTAGGTCGGACTGCAACCGAAAAAATGGGTTTGATCGGGGGAGTGTTGTGGAGGTGTGGAGTGGCAGTGGAGGGGTGGGGGGTGTCGGGTGAGGTGAGGCAGAGCTTTTGGGGTAGGTGGTGAGTTGTGTGGAGCGGTGGATTGACGGGGGCAACTCGCCGGAGAGTGGCCGGAGATGGAGAAGGTGAGGGCGGTCAGGCACGGTCGAGGGGTAATTGAGCGAATTAAGTTGGGGAAAAGAAAGAGGGGAGGAAGGGAAATAACTGTTACTTACCTATAGGGACGAAGGGGGCCAAAGCAGGGCGGTAGTCGTACCGACTGTCGCCGGAGAAGAAACACCCAGAGGGGGAGAGCGGCGGCGAGGAAGAGAGCAGGAGGGCGCACGCTGGGTACGGCGTGACGCGGGAAGATCAGGCGAAGGTGGCTCTGCTGCTGGTATTGCAGCAGAGCGACAAGACGGAGGAGGAGGGGCCGTCGGAGCTGGTGGGTTTCCGTCGGAGTGGGAAGAGAGGAAGGGTTAGGGTTTTCTCCATCAGGACCAAGCTGGGAGAATCAGCAGGCGACGCTGGTCCTTATAAAGGCGATGGCAGAGGGGTGGGCGCAGGGAGACGACGTGCCTCCCTCGCAGGAGAATGGCCGGAAGTGTGACCCATACCTTCCGTGCATTCGCAAGGAAGGTGTGACGTCAACAGATGGCAAGGCGGTGTTCCTGCGACAGTAGACGTCGCAGGGAACACCGGGTTCAATCTGCAGGACACCTCCCTTACCCTGCGCGGCACCATGCTCCACGCAAAGTCGCCGGAGCATGACGCTACGTAGAGATTTGCAAGAGGGACCTGAACGCAAAGAATGATGAAGAAATTAAGGGCCAAAATGCAAGGGTTTTGAAAGTTGAGGGTCAAAAAGTAATAGATGAGGACCAAATTGCAAAGTTGGTCAAGAAGGTTTCTTCTTAGGCTCAAGTTTTTATGCATGACTAAATTGGACCTAAGGATTTTAATGGTGAATTTTATTTCTAGGTCTGACCTTGTTTGACCGATCAATTTACGTAAAAACCTAAATTAAATCATTAATTGGGCATGGTTCTCAATATAGGTCAAAATGGGTTTCCGAGGCTAAATTAAAGGTTTTAAACCCGAGATTATTTTTCTATAAATTTTAGAGGGTTTAATCGATTTTTACCCTGCCTCGAACCTCGTGAATTGAAGTGGATTTGTTTTAAGGGTACAGAATGTCATTTAATTCCTTGGAGTTGCTGTAGCCCTTGTTGGATCATATCATCCCACTTTCCTTCTTATTAGGTTAGTTTGACCTATGTTTGGACCCTGAGTTACCCTGTTTGCAGATTGTATTGGTGAAATTGCATTTTTACCCCTTATGATTTATTTTCTTCTTAAACTTAGAATTCTCTGAGTCAAGCCTTTCTTTGAGTTATGTAGGGGCTTTTTCTCGCATATCTAGGTTAGATTGTGCTAGTTAGGGTTCATGATGCGGTTCTCATCATACCACCATGCCTAGCTTTTGCTAGTCCCTTAGCAAAAACTTAAGGTTTAACCTTTGTTCTAGACCATGATATTTTTAATAATTTCAGATATGTGCTTTTTCATTTGAACTTAGATTAAGTTAGAATGTTGACCAAAGGGCTAAAAGGTACTCTAGTACCAACCAAGATCCAGATCTGTCTAGCCTCAGCCTCAGTCCTTAGCAAAGGTTTTTAAGGCCCATAAGAATTAACCTAAGATCTATTGGACTTTGTGGTTAAAGCACCCGTGCTTGAAATGATTTCAGCCCTGGCTCAGTTCGCAGTACGTTTTGTAAGAGAGAGAGATAGAAAATTTTTTCTGTTTGGAGAGTTTTCTCACTTTTTTCTTTTTAATTCTAGCCTAGGTTGGCTTTTCAACACGGTCTGTATCAGATTCCTTGCTCCCATCATTAATCCTCAAGGGTTCCTGGAAATCGATGCTTCAAGATAGCACTGCCCATGACAACCCCCGAAACCCTGGCTATTGAGATTTCGAGATAATCCCATCCATGGTGTTTCGTAGCCGAATCTAGACCCTGGCAATTGACACTTCGTGATAATGCCACCCATGGAATCTGAACTAGCAGAGTGCTTACATGCCCCCAGAAAGATATGTAAATATCCTAAGAGACAAGCACCGAGGAGATGATATTTTGTTACGCATCTTCGAGGGGGATTTCCCACCTCTCCGCGCTGGGAACTCATCTAAATCAACTTGTGTTGATCGGCCGCTCCTACTCTAGGTGTATTTTTCATAATTTTGCGACGCTTCTGCGTGATTTTGATTTTTACACTTTCTGAACCAGGCTGTGTGTGAGGTTAGGATGCTTAGGTTACTGAGTCCTGTAAATCAAAAGTTAGTTAATGAGGCCAAATACACCCTAAGCCTTGGACCTAATACTTAAGCTTTTCATTTTCCTCAACCTCTTGAGGAATGTCTAAATCTTAATGGGTACTAAAAGTCTGTCCAAGAATGCTTAAGGTTTGTGTTCTTACTAATCTCACCATGCACTTTTTATTTCTTTTCTTGAATGAGGTATAGAACTTAGGTCAATTCCTTAGTTTCTTACTAATGACTATCACTCTTTTCTTTTATTTTTGCGCTCCTTTTCCATTTTGTTTCTTTTCCTTCTCCCACAAAATTTCCTTTCTCCTCTTATTCTTTTATTCTTTTTTTAATTTTTTTTTTAATTTTAATTTTTATGGTGTTTTTGGCATATGTGAATTTTTTTGTTTAAAACCTTCTCTTACAAGTTTTGCACTTTTATACCCCCCCATGCCTAAGATTTGCAATATCCTCATTATGACTTAGGGGATTTTTATTCAGCTTAGTTCATTCCTTAGGACAGATGTTTTGATGAGTGAATGGGTCGGGATGATTGTTGCGGACGATTTCTAATCCCAGATGCAAGCATCTGAGGTGGAGTCGGCTATCTATAAGGGCGAACCTTAGGTGCACAAAGGTGTCAAAAAGGTTTTAGGTTTTCAAGGAAAATGACGGGTTGCCTCCAGTTAAGCGCTGAGTTTTACGCCATCGGCTGGGCGCAATAAGCTCAAGGGGAATGGAGGATATAAGATGATTTAGCCAAATCAGTAGAAGTTACATCAATGAACAGCTTGAGTCTGACAGTTCACGATGAAAGGTTTGGAGTCGTGGCTGAGCGGGATGATTTCGATGGCTCCATTTCCAAAAATCTGTCGGACCAAGTATGATCCGACCCACTTGGATCGCAACTTTCCAGGGAAAAGTTTGAGTCGGGCATCAAAGAGTAGGACCTTCTGACCAGGATGAAAGATCTTTCCTGAGATATGCTTCTCATGGAAGGCTTTAACCCGCACCTTGTAGATTCGCGAGTTCTCATACACGTCTAAGCGTAATTCATCGATCTCACTAATTTGAAGTTTTCTGTGGGTTCCAGCCTTCAAAAGATCTAGATTACAGTTCCGTACAGACCAATAGGCTCTATGCTCCAGTTCGACGGGAAGATGACACGCCTTCCCGTACACCAGTCTAAAGGGAGACATGCCTAATTGGGTTTTGTGGGCGATCCTATAGGCCCACAAGGCTTCCGGAAGTCGGGACGACCAGTCCTTCCTGTCAGGCCGAACAGTGACCTGCAAGATTTTCTTGATCTCCCGATTTGACAACTCAGCTAGACCATTAGTTTGGGGGTGGTAAGGAGTAGAGATTCGGTGAGACACCCCGTATTTGGTCATCAGTGACCTAAACTGAGCATTTGTGAAATGGGTCCCCCCATCAGAGATTATAGCACGAGGAATCCCGAACCTTGAGAAAATGTTTTGATGAATGAATTTGAGAACGATTTTGTGATCACAGGTTCAGGTCGGTATGGCTTCGATCCATTTGGACACGTAGTCCACAGCCAGCAGAATGTATTCGAAACCATCCGAAACAGGAAAGGGGCCCAAAAAATCAATTCCCCAAACATCAAAGATTTCGCATACGAGAATTGGCTGCAAAGGCATCATGTCGCGATAGCTCATGTTACCCAAAGTCTAGCAATGACTGCATGCCTTGCAGTATCTGTATGCGTCTTTGAACAGTATGGGCCAGTAAAAGCCGCACTGGAGGACTTTTGATGCAGTTTTATGCCCAGAGAAATGGCCACCGCATGATTGGTCATGGCAGAAAGAAAGAATATTGATGATTTCTTCTTCCGAGACACATCTCCGGATGATTTGATCAGCACCTATGTGGAAAAGGTGTGGGTCTTCCCAGATGTAATACTTGGCATCAGAGCGCAATTTATCTTTCTTGGCCTTCGGCCAATCAGACGGGATCTGATGAGATGCCAAGTAGTTTACTATATCAGCAAACCATGGAAGTCTAGTACCAATAGTCAGCAGATGTTCATCAGGAAAATGCTCCGTGATGGGTCCAAAAGGGTTGATAATCTCAGAAGGAAGACGGGACAAATGGTCGGCTACCACATTCTGCCTTCCCACCTTGTCGCGAATCTCGAGCTCGAATTCCTACAACAGCAAGATCCATCGGATTAGTCAGGGCTTCGCGTCCTTCTTGGCAAGGAGATGCCTTACAGCCGTGTGATCCGAGTAGATGATGACATAGGAACCCAGGAGATACAATCGAAATCCTTCAAGGGCAAATACTACGACTAGCAGCTCTTTCTCCGTAACCGTGTAGTTACGCTGAGCCTTGTCAAGTGTCTTGCTAGCATAGTAGATGACCACGGGTTTCCCGTCAGCTTTCTGCCCCAGGATCGCTCCTACAGCGAAATCATATGCATCGCACATGATCTCAAAGGGTTGAGACTAGTCAGGGGATTGTAGGATAGGTGCCTGGGTGACTCGGTCACGAAGGTTTTCAAAGGCTACTGTGCATTCCTTGGAGATTTCAAAGGGTACATCCTTAGAGAGAAGAGAAGTCAAGGGGCGCACGATTTTCGAGAAATCCGAAATGAAACGACGGTAAAAATCGACGTGCCCCAGAAAAGAATGGATGTCCTTGATCGAGCTAGGCATGGGAAGGCGAGAGATCAGATCAACCTTAGCTCGATCCACTTGGATGCCCTTCTCCGAAATTAAATGTCCCAGGAAAATTCCCTCAGGTACCATGAAATGGCTCTTTTCCCAGGAAAGAACCAAATTAACATCGATGCATCGCCTGAGTATCTGGACCAAGTGTTGGAGGCAATCGTCAAATGATGCTCCAAAAACTGAAAAGTCATCCATGAAGACTTCCAGATAGTCACCTAACATATCTGAGAATATGGCAAGCATGCACTGCTGAAAAGTAGCGGGTGCATTGCAAGGACCGAAAGGCATCCTTCGGAATGCGTATGTTCCGAAGGGGCAGGTGAACGTAGTCTTTTCTTGGTCCTCAGGATGGATTGCCACCTGGTTGTAACCGGCGTACCCGTCAAGAAAGCAGAAGAACCTATTTCCCGCTAGTTTCTCGAGAATCTGATCAATGAAGGGTAGTGGGAAATGGTCCTTCTTCGTGGAGGAATTGAGTCGGCGGTAATCTATACAGACTCTCTACGAGTTGGCTAATCGGGTAGGAATGACTTCTCCGGTTTCAGTCGTTATAGTGGTGAGTCCTGCCTTTTTAGGCACGACCTA
Organism: Thalassia testudinum; assembly: GCA_037157565.1. Taxonomy (NCBI): domain Eukaryota; kingdom Viridiplantae; phylum Streptophyta; class Magnoliopsida; order Alismatales; family Hydrocharitaceae; genus Thalassia; species Thalassia testudinum. Next base: position 33,426,089 of record JAZHRO010000031.1, on the reverse strand, counting down.
AATTGGGCTCACCCAACGACTATCGGAGATCGGGTAGATGATCCTGGCATCTAACCACTTGATGATCTCCTTTTTCACGACCTCCTGCAGATTGGGGTTCAAGCGTCTCTGCATTTCACGAGAAGGTCGTGCGCCCTCTTCTGAATAGATATGATGAGTGCAACAAGAGGGACTTATTCCAGTCAGATCATCGAGAGTCCACCCGATGGCTCTGCGATGTTGCTGGAGGACAACAATCAGACAGGATTCCTGTTTGGGATTGAGGTTGGAATTAATAATCACAGGAAGGGTCTGATTAGAACCCAGGAAGATGTATTTCAAGTGAGCAAGAAGGGGCTTTAGTTCGAGGATGGGGTTATCAGCAGCGGCGAGTGGTTCAGAATAGACGTGAGGTTCAAGGGTAGGAGCTATTGGGTTGTCTAACTCTGGATTCGACTCCTCTGTTTGCGGGTCAAGATCTTTCTGCGGTTGATGAGATATAATCAGGCCATTCTGAAAGTGTGTTTCATCAACCAGTGCCCTAATGTCACAAATATGTTCGATGACACCGCAATTGATTCCTTGTTGGGCCTTAAATATATCAATTTTCAGGGTTTGATTCCCAAATTTGAGCTCTATTTGGCCCTCCTCACAGCTAATGTTGGCTCTAGCAGTAGCCAAGAAAGGTCTCCCTAGAATGATTGGTGTATCCCTAGAGTTCTCAGGTGCGTCCATGTCTAAGACTATAAAGTCTACAGGAAAGTAGAAATCCCGTACTCTCACAATAACATCCTCGAGAATCCCTTTTGGTGACTTTATAGATCGATCTGCTAATTGTAATGTCACCTCAATTGGTTTTAGCTCAGATTCTTCTAGATGGTTAAGTAAGGATGTGGGTATCAGCTTTGTGGAAGCACCCAAGTCTAGCAAAGTTCTATCAAATTGGGTATCACCTATCTTGCAGGAAATCAGGGGAGTACCAGGATCTTTAGCCTTGGGTGGGAGTCTGCTTAGGATTACAGAGCTGGCTTGCTCTGACAGAACAATTGGACTCCCACTCTTGGTTCGCGACTTACGCTGGGGTGTACACACATTCTTCAAGAATCGTGCGTAAGCCAGTACGTGGTGGATTACATCCATCAAGGGGATGTTTATGTGGACCTGCTCAAAGAGCTTGACCAGGTCCTCATCAGGTGCCACGGGCTTGGTAGTCTTCTTTCCCTTGGTCAAGGCCTCGAGAAACGGCACCTTGGTTGGTTCTTCTAGGATAGGTCCAGGTCTTTGATCTGGGATGGGAACGTCCTGGATTACTGTCCTAGGCTTGGGATCACTACCAAGCTTGGAGTGGTTTGGATAAGGTGGATCTTGGGTTTCCTTACCACTATGGGTTGTTACAAAATTAAGTCTTGCCTGGTTTTGATTGGGATTGGGTAAGATGAGTTGCTGCTGATAGCCTGCAAAAGAAGAGGAAGCCTCCATCCCGTCGGATGAAGGAACAGAGGGGGCCTAATAAATCATATGGGCTTGGCCCGGGTTTGGGTTCATAACGCGCCGCTTTGTTGGCACGTTATTCGGGTTAGGAAGAGGTTGGGAAGGAAGAGTGCCTGGCTGGCGAGAATTTGCCAACTGGGCCAGTTGATTTCGAACCTCTGTAAGCTCGTCCTTGTGTTGTTTTTGGATAGCCGCATTCGTTCTTTGAATGTCAGCCAGAGTCTGAAGGATAAGGGACATTTGATCCTGATTTAGCCCTGATGGATAAGTAGGGTTGGGCCGAGGCTGAGGCGGCTGGTAAGGACGAGGGGGTTGTGGGCGGGGCTGAAATGGTGGTCTTTGGGTTTGGGAGTTTCCCGCCCACTGAAATTTGGGATGGTTTCGCCATCCAGGGTTATAGGTGTTGGAGAATGGGTCATTCTGGATGGTGTTGAGGTCCTCGCAGGTCTGAGGAACCTCCAGAGAGTCAGAGAAATGGGGAATGGAATTCCCCGGGCTGGTATAGAAGGGATCGGATGACCCTCCGATCCGAGAATCAGATGATGGATATGGATCCATCCCAGGAGAAGATCGATGGAGAATGTTTTGCACAGTCTCCCGCATGGAAGGAGGCTGTGCAAAAGAGCTATGCGCAGAGGTGGCTCGCTGCAGGTGCTGAGTCAGCTCTGTTGGTGCTAGAGCACCACGATCATTTGTTTTGATGATAACAAAACACGTGTTATTTAACATTTGCAATTTGAGTCCTAGATTTCAGGTCAATTGCAAATGAAGACGTGTTTAGACGGAACTCGAGCTCGCATCCAGGATGGATTGGAGGAGCTTGACGGAAAACAGAGGAGGTTCACGTGGAGCGAAAGATTGAAGATGGAAGGAAATGAAGAATAGGATAGATTTCCTTCTTTTGTACTTGTTGTATTTTTCGTTTCTTTTGTTGCTCTTTATTTCCTTAGATATTTTATGTTAAAGAGCCTCAAAGAACCCTAACAGTAGTCCTAGGAACACCGGCACAACCCTAGGATACTTAGGTTTTCTGTAGAATACTTAGAAAACCAATATAGGGTTCAAACAGCACTTCCAGACGTCTAATTCCCAAATCAGACGTCTGATAAAGCATTTTAAGACGTCTGACTGTTGTTTCAGACGTCTGATAACTGTTAGGCTGGACATAGTTAGTTCTGTCTGATGAATTCAGACGTCCAGACCTTAGACCAGACGTCTTAGGAGACGTCTGATGACTTTGCCAGACGTCCAATTAGTGGACCGTTGGCTGGCTTAGAAAACACTCAAGATTATGACCGTTAGAGCCTTATCAGACGTCCATAGGACTTTACAGACGTCTGATAAATGACCGTTTTGCCTCGGCTGACCCAAAATCTCTTCTCAGAGATTTTCTAGCCGTTGCAACGTTTGGAAATCAACTCCCACCGTAAAAGTAGGTTTCCAGACGTCCATACTTAGTTCCAGACGTCCTGTATGTCGTCTGATGGACTTGCGCAAAAACCCTGTTTAGATCTGATTCAAGTCAGGGAGAAACCCGCATAGAATCAGACGTCTGACCTTGAAATCAGACGTCTTAAAGTGGCCTTCCAGACGTCTGATGCCAGAGTTAGACGTCTGATAACCCTGTCAAATGTAATCATTGTCCTGATTTCGGCCTGATTCTCTTGGACTTTGTTCCCAACGGCTATAGAACCCTTTCTAAGCCTTCCAAAGCCTTCCTAAGGCCTCTATAAATAGAGGGGAGCCTTTGCAACACAAAAACACATAAGAGACACTTAGAAATACACTTGGATACACCTAAGCAACATACTTCCACTCTCTTGTGTCCAAGAAGCTCTTGCTCTCTAAGCTCAAGTTCTACATCTTGAGAGCATCATTCCCTTCGCGCACCCGCTCTCCCGCCGTTGTCTACGAGAGCGACATTGCGCCATCGCGTGGCACACGCACCGCGTCATCGTCGACGCACTCCTTGCAAAGGGGAGTTTCCTAAATCCTATAGAAGCTTAGGTTTATTATTTTGTTGGCTCTATAGGTTTATTGTTTATTTTACCTTTGTCTTTTGGTTGGGTATTCACTTTGCGAATTCCCGTCTCCTTCGTGGGACAAAATCCTTCTCGTGGAGAGAAGGGGTTGAGGAACGCTACCCTCGTACTTGTAGCGTGGTTGTACTAAGGTTGAATCACCCTCGTTTTAAAGTGATTCGTTTAGTGGATTTGATCAACTAGGTTGATCGGAAAATCCTAACTCGAGAGGGTTAGGTGGTGGTTTTCACCCGGTTTGGGTTTCCACCTAAAAATACCTGTGTACATTTTGTGATTGCTTATTTTTATGATATTGCTTTATATATTCAATTCCGCAATTTTATTACGTCACCCCTCCAAGTAGGGAAATTACAAGCTCATCCACCATCTTTTCAATGATTGAGACCTTGTCCAATAGACTGGCTATTAATTCCAGGTCGACTGATGTGGACAGGCCCTGCATCTCATGTGCTCCCCTAAGATTCATCGATGCGCGGGTATTCGTCCTGTCGAATAATCCCATGGAGTCATTGTTGATGGAGTTCTCGCACATGTTTTCGAGAATCTCCCACACGGTGTCCTCATGTTGACCCATGATATTCCCTCCGCAGGTAGCATTGACGAAAAGACGGATGTCTTCACGGAGTCCCTGGTAAAAAGATTGGACTTGTTCCCATTTAGGAACTCCGTGATGGGGGCACTTTCTCATGAGATCTTGAGAGCAATCCCATGCCTCGTGGAGAGGTTCCCCTGTTTGCTGAGTGAAGTGAGTAATCTGATGGCGCAAGGCATTGGTCCGACCAATGGGAAAGAACTTTTTCAAAAATTCGGACTGAAGTTCTTCCCAAGTGTTAATCGGCAGGGTCTGAGTTTGATACCAATGAGCGGCCTTGTCCATAAGAGAGAAGGAGAACATCTTCATGAGAAGAATATCCCGATTTTGTGCATCTAACCCAAAAGTTTGGGCCAGATGCTTCAGCTGCTTGATGTGTTGGAAGGGATCTTCGGAATTAAGCCCATGGAATTTAGGTATAGCATGAATCATATTGGGCTTCAATTCGGAATCAGGTCCTCCAGTCGGGATTCTGACTTGAGGCTCAATGGCCACTGCAGCAGGATTATAATGGTCCCGCATCATAGAACGCTGCGGTGGGTGCACAAAGTTTTGGAAGAGGTCATTGAGTCGCTGGAGCTGGTGCTCCAGATTGTTTTCTTCCTCAACTGGCTGAGCCATGATGGGGGAAGAAGAAGAGCTTAGTTCAGAATCAGATGAGAGAATAATGGGGTGGGGTCGCTGCGCAAACACGGGCGTCGAGGCTTGGCCTTGACGAGAGTGAATTCCTAAAGGAGGTCTTAAGGGTGGTCTTAAGGACCTCCTACCATACATGCACTGTTAGAATAGATGAGTTTAGAAGGTGCTGGACCCAATCGAGACACCTAAAAATTGTTGGGTGACTATAGAGGTGCGGGGCAGATGGACCCCTTGATCAAAAAGACCATCCACCTGAGAATTACCTGGGCAGCCAGAGCGGGTAAGTCCCGCGATGACCCCTACACGGTAGAGCATCCCCACGGGTTACAGGGTTTCCCCCACCCGACCTCTCTTGTCACTGCGGTTCTACGTAGACCAGAATGGGGATCTTGACCTCTTAAGTCTACCTCTTTTACTTTAAGATCAAGGTGCTTAAGGTTCCACTTGAACTCTTAGGTATTTTGAGTGAAAAAGTGACCTAATTTTAAGGTTGGTTGACGCAAGGGGTCAACTTCACCTCTTGTTTCCTTTGAAAACTTATTAGGTCTTGTCTTTTGGGGTTCAAGTGTTTAGAGAGCCAATTGTTTAGGGTTTCTCTTGTATAGCTCTTTTTCAAACAAGGTTTAGGCACAACCCTTTTTGGGAAGATTTTTTCTTTGTTAATAGAAGGTGTGTCTCTAAAAACCCCAGATTTTCAATCCTTGGATTGGCTCTAGTTGGTCCATTTTAGTTGCCTCAAAATTTTAGTATCTAGGGCTCAATCAAGAAGGTTTTAGCCCTAGTTACCTTAGTTAGATGAACAGTTAAGCATGTGTTGAAATAGGCAACTTTGATGAATTACTATGTATAACACAGGTAGCCCTAAGTTGATTCTTCTTTTGTTCCTTTTTCAGATTTTAAGGGAGTTAAGAAAGAGCTAATGAAGATTACCTGTTTGTTGGAGTGTTTGTTGTGCGGCTGCTCTTCTTTCCTGTTCCTGTGCCTGCACAAGAGAGAAAAAGATTAGCAATTGTTTAAAAGAATTTCAAAGCTTCTAGAATAGCCGTTGCTCCCCGGCAACGGCGCCAAGAAATGGTGGCAGTTTTCCCAACCGTGGCTAGTCTTTGTTTGTTTTAATGTTATTACAGAAGTGTTGTTGTGGTATATAATGAGACAGCTACGGTTGTCGTTACCATTACAATTTTACTCGGAAATAGTCTTCCCGAGGTCGAACTCAGGGAGCTACTGGAATTCTAGAAGTACAATGTTTCTATATTACAAAAATAAGAGAGAGAGAGAGAGAGGGAGAAATAGATTTCTATCTTTTGGCTTTTTCTTCTTCTCTTCTTTCTCTCTTTGCTTGTCTTCTTCTTCTCTTCTTTTTCTCTTCTTATTTATGGGTCTTCTTCCTTGGTCTTCTGGTTGCCTTTAGTTCTTCTGCTTGTCTTCCATTTCCTTTCTTCTTCAGTTTATCTTCTTTCTTGCTTCTTCTTTCTTTATCTTCTCTTTTCTTTCTCTTCAGCTGCGGAACCTTTTCTTTTCTTTTTCTTCTTCTCTGTTTTGTCTCCACTGAAGCTTCATCCGTCGTCTGATATCTCAGTCAGACGACTTAAATGGCGATCTGCTACAGTGCTTCCCCTCTCTTTTCTTCCTTTGCTGCTCTTTCTTCTTCTCTTCCTCTTCTTCTTCCTGTTTCTTCTTCTTTGGCCTTCTGCCATGCTCAGCTGCGAGGCTTCTTCTTCTTCTCCCGCTCCTCTTGTTCTTCTTCCTGCGGCCAAGTGTGAACCTTCTTCCCTCGCACCCTGTCCCTGCACAAACCACAGCAAAACCTAACCCTTCCCTCTACCCGCACGTCTCTCTCTCTCTCTGTAAACCGCTCATAGGAAGCTCTCCCAGAGCCGGGTTATCGGGTCAGGTAGCGCACCCGTGACCAGGCGCACCGGCGTGGGTGGTGCGCGAGGAGTGCCGGGTAAACAGGTCGGCTAGCTCCGCGTGGCATGGGTCGTGGACGAGGCGAGCCAGCTGGCGAGGGGACCTCACCCCGTGTTCTGAGGTGCTTAAGTGAAAACACAAAATCAACTTAAATGGGTGCGGCGCATCGAAATCCCACGATGTGGGACTAAACTTTGTCCCTTGCGCGCGCGCACCCGCAGGAAGGCGCGACCTGGCCTCAGCAGCTGCGTCCTCGTTCCTCTTCGCAAACCAGCTGCCAGCCTTCGCCCAAGTCCCTCCAGTTCGCCTCAGCTGGAATCCTGCTGCTTCAGGGCCTGGAGCTCGCTTGGAAGCTCCTCGCCTTGTCGCCAATGGCGGCAGGGGCTGAAGATCTGCCGAACACAAATAGGGCCTCTCGGCCTAATCAGACCACAGGGGGACCTTCGCCGTGGCACGGCGAAGGTAGTGCGGGGTATAGCAGGTTGCGGGGCGGTGCCTGGTGGCAGCCCTAGGTCAGACTGCAACCGAAAAAATGGGTTTGATCGAGGGACTGTTGTGGAGGTGTGGAGTGCTAGTGGAGGGGTGGGGGGTGTCGGGTGAGGTGAGGCGGAGCTTTTGGGGTAGGTGGCGAGTTGTGTGGAGCGGTGGATTGACGGGGGCAACTCGCCGGAGAGCGGCCGGAGATGGAGAAGCTGAGGGCGGTCAGGCGCGGTCGAGGGTAATTGAGCGAATTAAGTTGGGGAAAAGAAAGAGGGGAGGAAGGGAAATAACTGTTACTTACCTATAGGGACGAAGGGGGCCAAAGCAGGGCGGCAGTCGTACCGAATGTCACCGGAGAAGAAACACCCAGAGGGGGAGAGCGGCGGCGAGGAAGAGAGCAGGAGGGCGCACGCTGGGTACGGCGTGACGCGAGAAGATCAGGCGAAAGTGGCTCTGCTGCTGGTATTGCAGCAGAGCGACGAGACGGAGGAGGAGGGGCCGCCGGAGCTGGTGGGTTTCTGTCGAAGTGGGAAGAGAGGAAGGGTTTGGGTTTTCTCCGTCAGGACCAAGCTGGGAGAATCAGCAGGCGACGCTGGTCCTTATAAAGGCAGTGGCGGAGGGGTGGGCGCAGGGAGGCGACGTGCCTCCCTCGCCGGAGAATGGCCAGAAGTGTGACCCATACCTTCCGCGCGTTCGCACGGAAGGTGTGGGCGTCAACAGATGGCAAGGCGGTGTTCCTGCGACAGCAGACGTTGCAGGGAACACTAGGTTCAATCTGCAGGACACCTCCCTTACCCTACGCGGCGCCAAGCTCCGCGCAAAGTCGCCGGAGCATGGCGCTGCGCAGAGACTTGCAGGAGGGACCTAAATGCAAAGAACGACGAAGAAACTAATGCCAAAATGCAAGGGTTTCAAAAGTTGAGGGTCAAAAAGTAATAAATGAGGACCAAATTGCAAAGTCGATCAAGAAGGTTTCTTCTTATGCTCAAGTTTTTATGCATGACTAAATTGGACCTAAGGATTTTAATGATGAATTTTATTTCTAGGTCTGACCTTGTTTGACCGGCCAATTTACGTAAAAACCTAAATTAAATCATTAATTGGGCATGGTTCTCAATGTAGGTCAAAATGGGTTTCCAAGGATAAAATTGAAGGTTCTAAACCTTAGAGATTATTTTTCTATGAATTTTAGAGGGCTTATTCGATTTTTACCCTACCTCGAACCTCGTGAATTGAAGTGGGTTTGTTTTTAGGGTACAGAATGTCATTTAATTCCTTGGAGTTGCTGTAGCCCTTGTTGGATCAGATCATCCCACTTTCCTTCTTATTAGGTTAGTTTGACCTATGTTTGGACCCTGAGTTACCCTGTTTGCAGATTGTATTGGTGAAATTGCATTTTTACCTCTTATGACTTATTTTCTTCTTAAACTTAGAATTCTCTGAGTCAAGCCTTTCATTGAGTTATGTAGGGGCTTTTTCTCGCATATCTAGGTTAGATTGTGCTAGTTAGGGTTCATGATGCGGTTCTCATCATGACCCCTCTGCATGAGCACACCCCCTAACCCCTGCAAGGAGGCGTCCGTGTACACAACGAACCCGCCACTACTGTCAGGGATGGTGAGCACGGGAGCCGAAGTCAGCCTCTCCTTCAGCTCCTGAAAACACACCTCACAGGCATCTGTCCAAGTGAAGGGCACGTCCTTCCGGGTCAACTGTGTCATAGGACGTGCAATCTGTGAAAAATCCCTGATAAACCATCTATAATAGCCTGCCAGTCCCAGGAAACTGCGAATCTCAGTAACCGTACGCGGTCTCTCCCACCTGAGCACTGCCTCAACCTTGGCTGGGTCCACCGCCAAGCCATCTTCAGAGATCACATGACCTAAGAAGGTCACCTCCCTCAACCAGAACTCACACTTGCTGTATTTGGCACACAGCCTACGTCATCTCAGTGTGTCCAGAACCATCCGCAAGTGCTGTCCGTGCTACATCTGATCTCGAAAATAGATGAGTACATCATCAATGAATACCACCACGAACTGGTCCAAGTACGGTCTAAACACCCGGTTCATCAGGTCCATGAAGGCAGCGGGGCATTGGTCAGCCCAAATGGCATGACCAAAAACTCGTAGTGTCCATACCGGGTGCGGAAAGCTGTTTTGGAGACGTCTGCCTCCTTGATCCTCAACTGGTGGTATCCAGACCTCAAGTCGATCTTGGAGAATACCGTGGCACCTCGCAGCTGGTTAAACAAGTCGTCGATCCTCGGCAGCGGATATTTGTTCTTGATGATGACCCTATTCATCTGTCGGTAGTCCACACAAAGGTATAGGGTACCATCCTTCTTCTTTACAAACAGTACCGGGGCTCCCCAGGGAGACGCACTGGGCCTCGCAAAGCCCTTCTCCAAAGGATCCTGCAACTGAGACTTGAGCTCTCGAAGCTCAAGTGGTGCCATCCTGTATGGTGCGGTGGAGATGGGGCTGGTCCCTGGTACTAGTGAGATCTCAAACTCGATCTCACGCTAGGGCGGTAGTCCTGGCAAGTCGTCTGGGAACACGTCGAGGTACTCTCTGACCACCGGGATACTCTGGAAGTCTGCCACAGGGCTGGGCTCTGCCACCACACAAGCTAGGAAGCCCTTACACCCCTGGCTCAAAAGTCTCGTCGCCCAAAGTGCAGAAATGCTACTAAAGCCTCCGTCCACTGGCTGACCGTGGAACTCGAAAGAAGGCAACTCCGGTACGGAGAAGACAATCTTCCTCTCAAAACAGTCCACCAAAGCGTGGTAAGCGGACAGCCAGTCCATCCCCAGAATAACCCCAAAGTCCTCTATCTGTATCATAATCAGGGCAGCGGGAAGGCTATGTCCACCAATACTGACCTCGCAACCCGTGTACACCTCCTCAGCTACAAACAGCTGACCACTCGGACCTCTGATCACGAACGGATCCTCTAACAGCATATAATCCTGGCCCAAACTAACTGCGAAACTGGCTGCGACAAACAAGTGCGTAGCGTCGAAATCGAAAAGTGTGTAAATGAGTCAGCCGGAAACTGAAACCATACCTGCCACCACCGATCCCGAAGCTCTGGCATCCCCGTGTGTCAGGGCGTTGATACGCCCCTCAGCCCTAGGTGCAGACGAAGCAGCCACACTCTGCATCGGACGGGTAGCTGCTGGCCGGTGCCCTCCCCATGACTGCTGTCCTCCTCCTCGCGCCTAGAAACCGCAGCCTCCTACTCGCCCTCCAGTGCTCGACGTGGGAAGTATCTGCTGACCTCCTGCCCTAGACGGGAAGCCCCTCCTGATGTGGCCTGACTGGCCACACTGGTAGCAGAGGGGAACCCAACTCCCTCCCTCAGTGGGTCCCTGCTGTCGGCTGGGCAACGGTCTGGTGCTGGCAACTGGCCCTTGTCGAGGGCCCCCAAAGGCCGCCGATGGCCCTACAAAACGTGACGGCTCTCCTGCAGACGCCACATGTCTCCTCTCTCGCCGGCCTAGTGAAAAGTCTGGCTGGTAGGGCCTCTTCCACCCGCTGTCAGTATCTTGCGTGGACGGGTTGGTCTCCTCATAGGTCATAGCTACCTTCACCACCCTCGAGAACGTAAGCAGCTTCAGGGGTTTGACATACCCCCGAATCGCAAGCCGGAGCCCCTCGTTGAACCTCCAAAGGCGCTCCTCCTCAGTGGCTACTGCCGTCGCGGCGAAGCGGGACAGCTCCAGAAAACGTGTGTGGTACGCGTTCACAGTCATCGTCCCCTGGCGGAGAGTGTGGAACTCCCGCCTCCTCTGGTCCTACCACGTCTGGGGCAAGTACTACTCGCAGAAGAGGGTAACGAACCAGTCCCAGGTCGGCTCGTCCCTCTCCTGTCCCCTGACCGCCCTCCACCACCTGTGTGCCGCACTCTCTAGCTGGTACGTGGCAAAGGCCACGCGGCACTCCACCGGGGGGCGAAGGGTGTTGAAAACCTTCTCGATCTGCTTGAGCCAGTCCTCCGCCTTGGTCGGGTCCTCATCGCAATTGAAGGAGGGGGGCTTCAGCTTCTGGAACTGCTTGAAAAACTTGAAGTGGCGCTACAGTGGAGATGCAGGTGCACCTCCAGGCAAAGGAGCCTCATGCACAGAAGTGTCGGAGGAAGGTGGGGGCGGTGGCAGCCCACGCGTCCAGCGCCGCGTCCGTCGCGTGGTCCCATAGAGGATTCCTCCTCCGCAGCCCCAAGGAGAGGCGCTCGGGGAGGTGGGTGGAGTTCCTCTCGCACTATGTCTCGTATCAGCTGGGCGAGGTCTTGGGCCTGAATGCCCGGGAGCAATGGCTGGTCCACTGAGACATCGACCGCAACACGCCCACCTCGCCGACCTTGTCCTCGGCCGCGCCCGCGGCCCGCCTCGCTAGTCCCTTGTCGAGGCATCTCCTGTAAGGAGATGCGAAACAGAATGGAAATACGTCAATAATGAACGATATCTAACGAAGAAGTCTAAGAGCTCATGTCAAAAGAAACATTGTGGTGGCTACTCTAGTTACAGACACGTGAAATGGTTTTTCCCCGGTCAGTTGGCTTACTTCTCGGGACGACCTTGCTCTGATACCATCTTGTAACGACCCGATTCCCGAATCCCTACGAGACACGAGAATCGGACCGACTTGACTAATCCCAAGACCCAGTCGTCCAACGAGAAAGTAACCAAAAGAGCAGTAAAATAAACCACATTCACCATGTATATAACTAGCAGTAACAATATACAGCAATAAAGAAAGGAAATACTACAGTATATACCACCACAACAAAAGAGAAATAAACATGTACATAACATGAAGCTTACAATAAAGAGAGTACAGGGAGTAACAGAAAACTACTCACTACAGCAGAAAGAAAAGTACAGAAGGTACTACAGGTAACACTACTGGGCTCTACTAGGCCCAGCGCCCTTTGCAGCCGCTGACTCTGGCTGCTCAACACCTGGTCCTGAAAAGGTAACAAGGGTGACACGTCAGCGAAACGCTGAGTAGAGTGACAACTAAAAGCTAAAAGAAGCAGTAGAGTGTACAGTAACTGTTATATTTTTTCTTTATTTATTTATATTTTTCCATTTATTCTCTGTTGATTTTTTTATCAGATCAATCTCTTGATCTTGAATGTTCCTCGTGGGAACGATCTTGATTGCAGTCTTTTCCGAAAAGTAGAAGTAACACGTGGTGCTCTCCTGGCCGGGAGACTCCCTCGTGGTGGTCCTACCCTCAGTCAACCACCCCAAGGTCATTGACAGACGTAACGGTGATTACAGCACGCGCGATAAGTGCACGGGTAGCTACCCCACACTAGCACGCGATCAGTCGTTTCCTTTAACGGGTGCGCCCAAAGCACAGCACAAAACCAGTATAGGGCAGAGCCCTCTCAGTAACAGGGGTCCAGCCCCTCCACAGTAACCAAACAGGGGTCCTGCCCCTCCACAGTCGCGCACCCTCTCCTGACTACCCTGGTTTGCTCATGGGCCTAACAAGTCGGTGTAGGAGGGCTAGCAGAACCCCGGGGCCCATGGGGTAGCTAGTGCTCTCCCTACACTAGTAGCTCTCCTCGGTACTATGTACACGAGGGCCAAAAGTCGGTACAAAGTGGCCAGACCTAACCCCAGGTCCCTGGGGCAACTAGCTCCGCTCTGCACTAAATAGGGAGACAGTTGCTCTCCTTGGTACTCCGTACTCAAGGCCAGCTCACTACCCCAATTCTATTTCATTCACTTTTCAGGAGTTCTACTCCTAATTCCCCGTAGGGTTCAGTCTCTTTTAACTCGGCCAATTTAGGTTTCACCATTCCAGGGTTATATCCATACAATTCATGTTCTCAACCGTATTTATTCATTCATAACAGGCAGCTGTTAATCAATTTACAGGCAGTTATCATTTCCTTTCCACTTTTCCAAGATTGCAATGTATATATTCAACTAGTTTTCCAGTCCTAGGATTCATGCCATACCTTAGGATCTATCATTCAATCTAGTTTTTCAGTCCTAGGATTCATGCAATACCGTAGGATCTACCATTCAATCTAATTTCTCAGTCCTAGGGTTCATGCAATGCCCTAGACTCTATCAATTGTTTCATAATTGTATAAATTTTGTTAAATAAATTAAAGGGCCACTCTACCCGGGATACCAGGAGTACTGGGGGAGTGGTCGGCAATCCCGTGCGCCTCCGCAACCCCCACAGCCGCAACAGAATGGGGTCCTAACACAAGGATCAATCACAAGGAGTTTCTCAGAACAGTATACAATTACTGTAAACAGGTAGAGGAAATAGATCTGGAAAGAACGAAACTTGAAACGCGGAAAACAGACTCCGAACGAACCCTAAACGGGTCAAAAACGACGAGTCTGCCAAAAATCAGACGTCTGGAACTTCTTCCAGACATCTTAAAAGGTTGATCAAGTCATACCTCGGTCTGCGCAGTCCTTCAGACGTCTAGAAGCCCGCTGGATCGTCTGGTCCTAGTTCCCAGACGTCCGATTGTCACCCCGGACGTCTGGTGGTCCTCTCCGTCGTCTGGTATTGTGGCCAGACGTCTGATCCGTGTGGGATGGAGAGCCCTCGCGCCCTCCCGAACAGAACCTGCGCACACACAAACCCGCTCTCATCACGAAGAGGCGCAGAAGAACGCGGCGGACGGCTGCATGGCCGTACTTGCGTAAAAAGGAGATGGTAGGAAAATATTGTACCTGTCAGACGTCTGGACCTTCCTCCAGACGTCTGATTCTAGGAAATTTTCCCAAAATCAGGACCCTTTTCGCTCTCTGCCCGCGATGTATGGTCGCGCCGCGCCGCGTCCGGCTGCTGCCCGAGCTGCAGCAGCTCCTCCGCGCCACCCCACGCTCGCTGCTCTCCCGCCGGCAGGCTCTAACTGTCCAGGCAAGCTCGCACCTTCGTGGTCGAGCTCTCTTCTTCCTCCCGCAACACTCCTCCTTCCTGCACGCTCGCAGCAGCCGCTATTGCCTCACTCGCTCGCTCACGCTCTCACTAGCAGGGAGGAGGAGAAGAGAAGACAGTGGAGTGAGGGTGAGGGAGAGGGGGAGCGTTCTTATAAGACAGCCACGGGGAGAGAGAAGAAGGAAAGCGGCGCCTGCAGGGAGAGAAAAATGAAGGCTGCGGGTTCAATCTGCGCGCGCAGGCACGCAGACGCGAACCCGTACGCCGAAAAAATTTATTACCAGATGTCTGGGAAGATTTCCAGACGTCTGGGACACTTCCCAGACGTCTTAAACTACGTCTGATGCCCATGTTCGTAACACGTAGCAATCTGGTTATGTCATTGAGTTGCTTCTACACCTACTCCACCAATGACCTCAGTTGAAGACATGATTGATGGCACTTTCTATTTATACTAGCTGGAGAGCATCTAACTTCTGCCCCTGCTGCGATCTAAGTCTTCGAGTTCAAGAGGCAACACTATCCTAAAAGCCTCCTCAGGTGTCATAGGAGGCTGCTAGGTCTTGGAGCTCTTGTTTGTAGGAGGAGGATGGACTAAGTTCCACATTTCTACCTAAAAACATTTAAAGTTAGGTAACTAAGATATAAGTAAAGTTGAAATGAAAATCAATCTTTTTTATTTAAAAAGAAGTGAAAATTTAAATTAAATAAATGAAAGTTAACTTACATGCTTGGCCTGGTGAGACTCGTGAATCCATGTTCGCTCGCCATTGATTCTAACTTTACTATAAGTGATCTCATAAACTTCAAGATAATCCAGCTAAGCACCATCATGTGCACCAGTCTATAAACAAAAAAATATAAAATATAAGTAAGAGGTTTAAGTTACATGTTAAATGTAAATGTAAATAGTAAATAAGAAATTTACTTACATATCTTGTCTTCAGTGCCCCAATATTCAATCGACCTAAGGTGTGAGTCTACGGTAGAGCTTTAGACCTATTGGCCTTATTCTCCTCCACCTAGTCCTGTACCAAGTACATAATTATATTAGTAAAAATTTAAATTAGTTTATTAAGTAATTTAAACATGTAATGAATTATGTACCACTGTTTTAGGTTTCCTCCATTGCTCATAGTAATCCTTCCAGTCTTTTGGTCAAATGGTAGGAGGCACATTCTTCAATGCATCCTCATATGACCTATTCTTAAAAAACTAAATAACATATAAAAAAAAAGTTAGAACACTTGATTAATATATATATATGAAAGAAATTAAGATCTTTCTACCCTTTTCTTCATATTAAATCTCCCTTCTTGGTGATACCTCATTGCATGGCTAAGGATATACTTGGGGGTTTTAAGATTGTCCCCGTAATTGAAGATTTCTTGTAAATTAAGCAAAATTATGTACATAAACATATATGGCATATCAAAAGATATGTAATAATTGATTATCACCTGCAAATAATGAATGAGGTCCCTCGATTTTTCTTATTCTTGTTGTGGTCTTACTTTATCCGAAGCCCCCAAATCTGTCCTATTAAGATTGCAATGTTATACATTAATCTCTTGCAATATCATTTTCAAAATCTTGTAGAGTTATTATATATTCATGTATTTTTTAGTTTCTTGACCATCGAGATCATTTACGAGTGATATGGATTTTTCACTTCATCGTCTTATTTAGCCTTGAAGACCTCTATCTTCTTCTAAGGATTGGTCAAGTCCTACCCTTTTGCCAATTGAGCAGTCAGCTACACTCTTAATCATACGAGTGAGTGTTAATGGGCCAAAACATGGTTTAAAAATCACTTCATTGTAATATAGTCGAAATAGCTTGAAAACAGATGTAATTTATATCTTGAAGAATCGTCAGGAAATCAAAGGTCAAACACAGTGAGCAAGTATTGCAATTTAATCTCAAAGATCACAATAGAAGCACAAATATAAGTAGTTATAACCAAAATTATATTAAAAATGATATATATATGAAAGTCAATATCAGAGTGTAAAAAGAATGGGATAAAATTGTGATTTAAATCACCAATTACCCCTTTACAATTATCTCAAATAAGTGCACAGTACTATCAGCCAAATAATCCACGTAGTACAGGGCCACTGTGAATAATGTCAAAAGGATCAGACGTCAGTTTCTCAAGGCAAACGACTTAAATGTCGCCCTGCTGCAGTGCCTTCAAGAAGCTCAAGGGCCTCATTTCTTCTTCCTTCTCAAGCCGCAGCAAAGAGGCGCAACACAACACAACAGAGGCAAAGGCCTCTTAATAGCTAAGTGTAGAGAGATAGGGAGCAAGGGCAAGAACCCCCCTTCACTCTCTTTTTCCTTCGTTCTCTTCTTTCTCTCAGAAACCCAGCCGTAGTTGAGTAAACAGGCGAGTATACGAATCTAGGCAGAGGGACTAGAGCTACTGAATGTGAGTAGTAGATGAGGTGTGAAGAGTGGTGTGAGGGACCCGACCCCTCGTGTACTGGGCCAGGGGTCGTAGGCAGGAAATCAACTTATGCAGTGCTGCGAGCTCCTAATCCCACGATGTGGGACTATCTGATCCCTCTTCTTACGCAGCGTAGCAGCAGCTGTTGAAGGCATTGATTGGAGCAACAGGTGTGCACACAAGGTCCAATTGAGATCTGGAGTGAGGCCTGGGTACAGTTCGCGAGTCTTGAGGATGAGACCTGGAGCTGCCTTGCCCAGAACACCACGAATGAAGCTGAAGAAAACAACGCGGCGATGGAGCTCCAATGGCGTACCTGAAAGCACGAAGATGGCCTTACAGCCAAGTCAAATATGCTCAGAAGCTTCATGTGAGTGCGGCGAAGGTGATGTTGGTGGTGGCGAGCGGTGAAAGTGCGTGTGTGAGCATGGCAAAGGTGAAGAATGAGTGCGAGGTGTTGGTGCTAGAGCACCACGATCATTTGTTTTGATGATAACAAAACACGTGTTATTTAACATTTGCAATTTGAGTCCTAGATTTCAGGTCAATTGCAAATGTGGACGTGTTTAGACGGAACTCGAGCTCGCATCCAGGACGGATTGGAGGAGCTTAATGAAGAACAGAGGAGGTTCGCGTGGAGCGACAGATTGAAGATAGAAGACAAGAAGAATAGGATAGATTCTTTTTAATCCTTTCTTGTATCTCTTGTCTTTATTTTCTTGCTCTTTTTATTTTCCTTAGAATATTATGTTAAAGTGCCTCAAAGTACCCTAACAGCAGTCCTAGGAACACCGGCACAACCCTAGGATACGTAGGTTTTCTGTAGAATACTTAGAAAACCAATATAGGGTTCAAACAGCACTTCCAGACGTCTAATTCCCAAATCAGACGTCTGATAAAGTATTTTAAGACGTCTGACTGTTGTTTTAGACATCTGATATCTGTTAGGCTAGAGATAGCTAGTTCTGTCTGATGAAATCAGACGTCCAGACCTTAGACCAGATGTCCTAGGAGACGGCTGATGGACTTGCCAGACGTCCAGATAGTGGACCGTTGGCTAGCTTAGCAGGCACTCAAGAATATGACCGTTAGAGCCTTATCAGACTTCCTTAGGCCTTTCCAGACGTCTGATAATTGACCGTTTTGCCTCGGCTGACCCAAAATCTCTTCTCAGAGATTTTCTAGCCGTTACAACGTTTGGAAAATCCATTCCCACAGTAAAAGTTGGTTTTCAGACGTCCAGACATAGTGCCAGACGTCCTGTATGTCGTCTGATCAACTTGAACAAAAACCCTGTTTAGATCTGATTCAAGTCAGGAGGAAACCCGCATAGAATCAGACGTCTGACCTTGAAATCAGACGTCTTAAAGTGGCCTTCCAGACGTCTGATGCCATAATTAGACGTCTGATCACCCTGTCAAATGTAATCATTGTCCTGATTTCAGCCTGATTCTCTTGGGCTTTGCACCCAACGGCTATGGAAGCTTTTCTAAGCCTTCCAAAGCCTTCCTAAGGCCTCTATAAATAGAGGGGAGCCTTTCACACACCCATATACACTTAGAGACACAAAAATATACCAAGAGAAATAAGAGACACACCTAAGCAACTTAATTCCACTCTTTTGTGTCCAAGAGAAGCCCTTGCTCTCCAAGCTCTAGTTCCATTCTCTAGAGAGCATCAAGCTTCGCGCACCCGCTCTCCCGCCGTTGTTTACGAGAGTGAAGTTGCGCCGTCGCGTGGCACACGAACCGCGTCACCAACTCGACGCACTCCTTGCAAAGGGGAGTTTCCTTATTCCTATAGAAGCTAGGTTCATAATTTCTTTGTTGGCTCTATAGGACTTGTTGTTTATTTTGTCTTTATTTTTTGGTTGGGTATTCGCTTTGTGAATTCCCGTCTCCTTCGTGGGACAAAATCCTTCTTGTAGAGAGAAGGGGATGAGGAACGCTACCCTCGTACTTGTAGCGTGGTTGTACTGAGGTTGAATCACCCTCGTTTTAAGGTGATTCGGTTAGTGGATTTGATCAACTAGGTTGATCGGAAAATCCTAACTCGAGAGGGTTAGGTGGTGGTTTTCACCCGGTTTGGGTTTCCACCTAAAAACATTTGTGTATTTTGTGTGATTGGTTTTCTTTGGTGAGATTGCTTTATATTTTATTTCCGCCTTTTTTTACGTCACGCTGATCTCACCCCTCCTAGTAGTGTTGGAACCTTCACGAGGGTGGTTGTGTTCATTGGAGGGATAGGGCGAGCAGTCCCCTCAATTTTTTAAGAGGCTTTACATCAGTGGACTCAGCGGAGGTGTGGGAGTTGATGGTAGGCGATTTGGTGGTGTGAGGCGGTGGGAAGGTTTCGCCAGCGGTATGCCGGAGAGATGGAAGACAGCGGTGGAGGGGGCGCGTCGGTGGTCGAAAATGAGGTCTGGAGTTGCTGTGTTGACAAGTAGATGCTAAGGGGTCGACGAGAGTAGCTAGCGAACGAGGAGGAAGCGAAGGAGGCGTCGGCCGTGATGAGCCAAAGTCGGAGAAAGTGAATGCTCTGAGGAAGGGAATGACGGCGGGGAAGGGGTTAGAGGACACCGCGTAGGTTTGGCACGGTGCGGTTTGAAACGAGGAAGGACGATCGCCGCCTATTGTACATGGCGGCTGGCGAAGAGGCCGAAGGTGGAAGGTTGCCGGAGACAAGTTGGAGGGAGCCAGAGGGAGGAGAAAGAAGAGGAATTGTGGCTCAAAAACTTGCTAAGGAGGTGAGGAAGGTCACGAGCATCCTTTATAGTCCATTGTTAATGGGGCTATTGCTGAGGAATCTATCCCAAGCAACGGTGCCAAAATGTTGATCGGGCTAGATCGAGGTTTTAGAAAGATGCGTTCGTTATAGTAATAAATCCTCAAAAATAGCTCGAATAACAGATAAAATTTATAACTCGAATGAAAGTTTGAGGACGTTCGCTGGGAGTAAGTAGGAATTCACGCACTAATCTCAATAAATAATGTAAATGAGCATACAATTTGAGTTAAAGATATAAGAAATTGCAATCAAAATTAATTCAGAATGATATAACAATAATGTCAAGTATCAATGTGCAAAAATAATGGGATAAAATAGTGATTTGAATCACCAATTACCCTTCACAATAATATCAAATATCTCAATAGTATTAATCAAAAGTGCACTATGCATTAATCAATATCGCTGGGAGCAAGTAGGATAAGTGCACAGTGCACTTTTGTTGAATCTTAGACGTCTGCTCAGCCGATCAGACGGCTTAAATCACTGAAAGGTACAGCTCTTCTTCTTTCTCTTTCTTCAGCACCTTTTCTTTTCTTTCTGTGCCTCGACTCTTCTTCTTCTTTCTCTTCTCTAGCTTCTTTTCTTCTTCCTTTTCTTCTCGCACAAGGGGAAGGGTTTCTTCTTCAAACGGCTAAGTGTCAGCCGTTGGTCTTCAGAGCAAAACCCCCTCCCCCCTCGTGCTCTCTCTCTCTTTCTCTCTTTGGGATTCGCTCTCCTAGACCTCGGGTAATCGAATTCGGATCTAAGCGTACCTGGGACCAGGGCTGCGGGTGTGATATCGCAGTCAAGGAGTGAAGTTGGGTTAGGCTAGTCAAGTCAGCACCAAGTCGTGGGGAATAGGTCACGGGGGAGGCGCAAGTGAAGGGTAAGCGGGGACCTCACCTCCTGTGTTTAGTTGAGGCGATAAGTCGCTGATAGAAATTCAATTTATCCCGCTGCCCTACTTCTAAAACCCACGAGGTGGGACAAAATCAGTCCCCTCTCCCTTCGCCTCAATGCAGCAGCTGATGTTGAAGGCCTTGATTAAGGCAGCAGGTAGGCACACAAGCTTGAATTGAGATCCTGGAGCGAAGCTAGGATGTAGTCCGCAAGTCCTGAGGATGCTGCCTAGACGTGGAACGGCTGGAGAACAACGAAGAACAGGAGGAGATGACAGTAGCAGCGGAGCTCCGACATAGAATCTGAAAACTTGAAATACGGGCTAAAAGCTCCGGTTAAAAGGTTCAATAGCGTCGCCATGAGGGAAGGAAGTGAATGGCGGTGATTTTGTGGTGTGGGAGTGCATGAGGTGGCCGGACGGTAAAGGAGTTGGACGGAGAATAGTGGATTGGTCGACAGGTGACTGGGGTGGTCGAGCGGCCTAATAGAGTTAGGGCTTTTGGTTGTAGGCCCACGGCGAAAGTTGTGGGCTTGTCGGTGAGGGGGATGGAGATGTGTAGCAGAAGAAAACCCTCACCGGTGATGTCGTCAGAGGTGGATACAAGAGCGGCTTGCGTAGATGTTAAGGGAATATTTTGGGCATTTTTAATTGGAAACTAAACTAAGAACCTAGAGAGACCTAACTACCTATTCTATGTGGACGAAAAGGGGGAGAATCCATGCCAGGGGTACGTCAGCAATGGAGAAGACGAAGTGCTCCGGTGGGGGTAGGACGGTGAGGATGAAGGAGATAGAGGCGCCCGTTGGTATGGCGCGACGCGGAGGAAGACAAGGAAGGAGGATCTGCCGCCGGTATTGCGGTCAGATGAAGGAAGGAGTCGGAGGAGCTCGCCGAACGTCGAGGAGCTTCGGCCGGATGAGGAGAGATGAAATCAAATGGGAATCTGACCGAATTCGGGCGTGAGGAGAATGGCAAGGTCCAGGGAGCCTTATATAGGGCTCTAGAGGTCGACTTGAGCTTCCCAAGCTAGGAAAGCTCGTCAGAGCTAGAAATCTAAAGATACCCGAATCTCTCATGCGTTCGCATGAGAGATTGGGAAGGTTTTAGGGCTAGGATCTGGCTCAATAGGAACAGAATTCCTTGACGAACTTCCCGCGGTTATTCTGTATTCATGATATGATGGTAAAATTGCAGTTTTAACCCTGGTTTCTTGTATTTCTCCCTGAAAGGACTAGCAACAAATTATGGCCTTCTGATGGTTATGTAGGAGAATTTAATGACTTAATCAGATCAAATTGAGCTAGTTATGGCTCATGATGGTGTTCCCATCAGCCATTAGATGGGCTTCCAAGCATGGAAATAAGCTTGAAGAGCTCGAAATTCTCAGGCTTAGGTTAATGGATTTCCAAGAGTTCGCATGAACTCTTGGGCGAATTAGGAAGGCCATGAAGGAGCTCGGATGGAAGGGGATCTCCTTAGGAGTCTCTCTTTTAATTTTAGACGGGTTTCTCTACATATTCAGGGAGAAAACCTCAATCGAAACCTTCCATCTAAGGATGGAAGGTTCCAATTGTGGTAGAGGCATTTTTGTGAAGAAGACAAAGAAGTTGGTGGGCTATTTGAAATATTTTCAAAAGTTAAGGGGCTATTTGAAAGAAAAAAATGTCAGGGCAGGATTAAAATGTAAACTTGGTTAAGATCTCTGATTGGGCCCAAATTTTGGTGCAACCTAATTTAGACCTAAGGAATCTGATGGTGTAGTTGAATCTTGATTTTGACTAAGTTTGACTGGTCAATTTACACAGAAACCCAAATTAGAGTAACTTCTTATCTAAGACTCTATTTTAGGTCAAAATTGGTTCCAATGGTCAAATCAAAAGTACCAAACCTTATAGAATATTTTTCTATGATTTTTAGAAGATTTAGGTAAATTTTATCCTGACCAAGACCTCAGTTAATTAAGCGAATCTATTTTTAGGATTTTAGATGTCTATTATTTCTCGAGATGTGTGAAAATTTGTTTCTGTCTGCTGAACCCTCTTCTTGGATATTAATGTCCTTTTGACCTTTAATTATTCCCTGGAATACCCCATGGTTATTCTGTATTTGTGGAATGTTATTAAATTTGCAGAAATAACCATGTATTCTCCTTTTCTTTTCAAAACAAACTAATGTGCCCTTAGGACCTTCTGATGGATATGCAGGAGCTTTTATCAACCTTATCACTGAGCTAGTTAAGGCTCATGATGGTGTTCCCATCAGTGAACTTAAGAGATGTTACATCCATGTTAAAGGACGATGGCAAACTATTTCAAATGGTTGCCACCTGCAATTTCCTAGGAATTTCTGGCCTCATAGCTCCTATGTCGTTAGCCATAACAATATATTTTTTACGTGATCAATTAACTTGTCTATTCCCTTCATTTTGCATGAGTTATACTTGAAAAATAGAAGCTGAAGACACACTTCCAATTTTGAATCGTATTTTTCGATTATAGTATTCCATAAATCATATGAATTTTGATGACTTTCAAAAATTCTTATCAAGTTATCCTTCATGTGAATTAACATCAAATTTGTAGCCCTATTGTCATTTGCCTCTCAGAATTCATGGGCCTTAATTTCATCCATAGTTGAATTATCAGATAATTTCTATCTAGGTTTATCAATTATATAACTAAGATTGTCGTGCATTAGACTGTATCGAATTCTACAACTCCACATCTCATGGTTTACACCGTTAATATCTGATTTCCCTAGCTTAGCTCTAAATAACTTTTTAACCATTTTATCCCTATATTTAGAGGACGAAATAGACGAGAAAATTGAGGAGAAAAAAATGAGGGAGAGAAAGAAGAGGAGAGAGGGGGAGGTACATTTTAATTTTGTTAATGAGAGAGAGAAAGAGCAACTAAAACAAAATAAGTTTTCTTGTCAATTATAATTTTTAAGAAAAATCTTTTTAAAAAACTAGGAGCTTTTTAAAAAAAGAAAAGAAAAGATCCCCACTTTACGTTTAAGGTGGCTTTAAAAAAATGTTCACAAAAAACTTCCCCTTTTTTAATAAAGGTTGTTCAACGGTGAATTTTTTTTTCAAAGAAAATTATTTCCTTGCCCGTTTGATAAAAAAATCAAACCTCCTCTTGTTTAAAGGCATGTGAACAAACAACAACCGTTAATTTCTTTTATTTGAAAAACGGTGGTCTTGTAAGAAAAATTCAATGGACTTAAAGACGATTAGGCTACGGTTGGGCACACGAAAAAAAGGTTAGTTAGAAAATAAATTTATCTTTTATTTTACGTGTGCAAGGGAAGACAATGAGGAGAGTAACCCTAACGATTCCAAGAGGGATTGGAGGTAGCAGCGAGTGCTCCGATGGCAGTGGGGTTGCAATGGCGGGATCACGTCGGCGCACCACAAGAACAAAAGCGCGATCAGAGAGGCCGTGTGGACGTCGTGCGGCCGAGTGATGAGGATGCGTCGAGGGTGACAAGGTGATCAAAGATTTTGGAGAATTGATGCATCGGGTGGTAGATTGGGCATGGGAAGGCTTCTGAGATCATGGTCGCCGATGTTCTGGTAATGAGATCATCGTCAACAAGAACAATGAGTGCTTTGATACCAATCTTAAAGAAAAACACTCGATCACGATTGTTGCATGCTCCAATGACGTAATTTTTTCTTATTCTTGTTGTGGTCTTCCTTTATTCGAAGTCACCCGTATATATATATATATATATATACATATAGGACAATACCGTAGCTTGTACGTCCCCCAAATCCGTCCTATTCAGAATGCAATGCCCATACGTTAATCTCTTACGCTATCATTTTCAAAATCTAGAACAGTTATTATGCATTCAGAGATTTTTCGACATCTTGGCCATTGATGTCATTTAAGGGTGACATGAATCCCCTTGTAACCGTTCAAAAAAAAAACCGTCACAATTTCTTGCTGCACATACAACACACATGAAGGCAATAATAGGCAACTTGTCCCTCTTATCTAAAACCCATCCGTTTCAAGCCACTATACTGTCACGAGCCCTTACATCTGGTTGCCCCTTACTCCATTCAGACCAAAGAACTTCCGATATAAAGGCCATGAAAGATCCCTACCAACAGTATTCCACACTTACAGGAAGTAACAATGCCAATCCCCATTGCCTTCTGCCTCCACTGCCTCGTCTTCCTCCTCCTTCCCAGCATAGTTGTACACTGCAGCCCTCCACCCGATCCCATCCACTGCCTCTCACCAGACGCCAACTGCACCGTCACCAACATGTACGGTGCCTTCCCCGACAGATCCACCTGCCACGCCGCCAAAGTCGTCTACCCTACCTCCGAGGCCGAGCTAATCGCCACCGTCGCCCACGCCGTCCGCACCAAAACGAAGATCAAGGTCCACAACACCCAACATTATTGTTTCGCTTTTGAGTCTGATTTCAAAATTTTATTCCTACCAAAAAATAAAAAGTTCCTCCAAATTGCCTCATTCTTCGACTTCTTCCCCTATCTTCAACAAAGCTTAATTTACTGCAACATTTTTCGCACACATTCACTTTCATAGCCAGCGTCACTTCTTTTTTTTTTTTTTTTCTTTCCTTTTATAATTTGTTTTGGTTAAGCAAGGTAAGATTTCAATATTCTGATCTTTTAGATGAAAGTACATCTACTCAACTACCAGTCCATTCAAGTGAGTTGACGGTATATGCAAACGTGGATTTCCGTGAATGATCACAGGCTGTCAGCCATCACTCCAACAGCATTCCCAAGCTGGTGTGCCCCGACGGGACCGAGGGACTCCTCGTAAGCACGAGGCACCTCGATCGCGTCGTGGCGGTGGATGCGAAGGCGATGACGATGGCAGTAGAGGGAGGGATGAGGCTAAGGGAGCTTATCGATGCGGCGGCGGAGCACGGGATGGCTCTGCTCCACTCACCCTACTGGTGGGGCGTGACCATCGGCGGGCTCCTATCCACGGGCGCGCACGGGAGCTCCGTCTGGGGGAAGGGGGGTGCAGTGCACGAGTACGTGGTGGGGCTCAGGATGGTCACACCCGCGCCCGCGGCCGACGGGTACGCCGTGGTGAGGGCGTTGGACGCGTCGTCCTGCTGCAGCGAGGAGTTCGATGCCGCGAGGGTCTCCCTTGGCGTGCTCGGCGTCATCTCCCAAGTAAGTGATTAGTTCCGTTTGCTCCATGGGACATCACGTGCATCTGTTTTCGACTTTGGCGCCATTCCGACTTGTTTCATGGATCCGCTTGTGATCGATGCACATGGTGGCTTTTATCCTTATACTGATGTGACTGCTTAACAATTTGGATCAAGTGCAACCGTTTGTGGACGCACGACGTCCTCTCAACTTCACCTAATAGGGGTCCCGTTTGTTTTCGTTCGTGGGTTCACATGAGAGGCGTGGCGGGTCAAGTGAGGGCGTTTAGATCCTGAGAAATGTTTGAGGATAAAAAAAAAAAAAAAAAAAAAATCCATCCCAAAACTTATTTCTCCTCTTTAGCAAAAATGGGGCATAGTGCCTGCCTGAAGGTGCTCAGGTGGTGCTGGTCTTAACGTCGGATCAATTGAGGAGGGAAAGCACCAGGCACATTGGGTTCGAATTCTAGCTTCATCTGGGGGTGACACTGTAGTAGCTCATCTCCCTCAATTTACGCATAATAAATTTTGGGTCCTAAGAAAAAAAAAAAAAAAAAAAAGAAGGGACACAAATCTATGTCGTGATACTTCTTCTTAATTTTATTTTATTCCTTTCATCTAAAGACCTGCATTCCATGAGTAAGATATTGTGTGAAAAATAAGACTAATAAATATGTGTCCCATGCCTTTTTTCCGTAAGAAATGGTTGATGGTCACATATGTATACACATAAATAGATTTCAATACAGACGTGTATATATATATATATATATGTGTGTACATATATACATGCTTGGGTAATAATGCACATACATACATATGTATTTATGTGTATCGTTATTTACGCATGTAAGTTCATACTTAAATGTGTCTATGCATATGCATGGTTATATGTACGCCGTGACCCCTATCCCTACTGGTATTCCCACTCATAAGAAATCGACCATGTTTTGTCATGATGTGATGGAACGTTGGCGGCAGAAAATGGGTATGCCAAGGCAACCTGGGGAGTGGGTTACCAATATATCTATCTGGTTACATATCCATCTACACATGCACATGTGTGTGTGCTTGTATAATTTATTTATGTATATATTCGTACCATAAGATTTTTATATTTTGTTTCGTATTAGAGGTTATTATTTGTTTGATGTTTATGTCTATATATACACACATAGACAAAGACGTATACCAAGTTTTGTATATGCTTGCAGGCATGTACCTATGTATGCGTGTGTGTCCACAGTTCATACCGCTGAGAATCGTGTTATGTGAGTGTTTTTTCTTTTCTTTTATTCTTTATTAATAGTGAACATCTTTGAACTTTACCAAAATCCCTTTTATTTTGAGGATTAAGGTTATATAATAAAATAATTAACTTTTTTTTTTTAATTTGATATCAAAATAGTGATCTAAGTTCATGTCTAATATCTTTCACTTTATCTCTATAAAATAAAAGACTATTCACAATATCATGATTCTCAACGGAGATATCCATGTAAAGGATAATTATGTCCACTTGCGCAGGCATATAACATTTGTGATTAGTTGGACTCATGTAGCTAAAATGAACCAGCATGATTTGAAATCTCACGTGGTAAGTTTAACCATATGAACCGAAAGTATTCGAGTACTTAAGATAGGATTTAACTTCGATAAATTACATATGACACTTTATGGAAAACATAAATTCTTATCTTGATCATTTTAACTACAAAAGAGATGTAAAAGCACTATTATCAAAATTTAGTAGTCATGTTTGATTTGTAGTTGTTTAATATTACTGGTTAAGTTAGCCCAAACTTTGTTGTGGTTGAATGTAAAAATTGATAGTTTGGAAAACACAACCACATCTAAATATTAAGGTAAAAATGTCACAATTAGAGAGATCTGTCGCACATATTGACGAAGGAAGAAAAATTTTCTTCATAATTTTTGTGGCTTAATTGGACATCATAGTGAATTCGATCACCTGATATTTTGATAGATTCGACTGCTCGACGTCTTGGTAGATTCGGTTGCCTGACGTCTTGGTAGATTTGGCTACCTAGTATCTTGGCAGATCCAACCTGATCTAGCAACCCGACGCAACTAACAACCCGATAACCAATCAACAGGTCCTGTTTATTGAAGTTGAAATACACAATCATTGCATCGATCTTTATGTTAGTAGCCGTTTGATGGTTATTAAATTTAATTTTCTTAATGGCTAGATTGTGGGATCGTGAGAAAATCCCATGAGATCCACGATCAAGGGTAGTGTAACTTATGAATACCTGGATCGTGCTAGTTATTATTTTTTATACAATCTAAGAGAAAAAAAAGTAAGAGTTTGACTTGTACTTTCCACTAAGAACCAATGAAATTTGAGAGTACATATCTCCTGCAAGACGTCCATATCTTTCTTAAATATATTGTCTTTACTTTGAGATATTTCTTTTCTTCTCTTCACTTATATGTCACAAAAATAGGAATTACAATGAAAATAATCTATCACACTTAAAAATGCTAAATACACAAAAATTAGAATGAAGAAAAAACATTTCTAATGGATAATAAGCATACACCTAATAATAATGCTATGTAAAAATCTTGAAAAAAAATAGAACAATGTCTATAATTTTAAAGAAATTATAAATAATAATAAATAAAAAAATAATGTGTAACCTTATAAAAAGCTTTATCAAATTTAAATATCAATATTTTAAAAAATATTTTCTTAGTTTACTTTAATTTTTTGGACGTGAGTTGAAAAATGTAAATATTAACGTAAAAGTTGATGTATGGCCGTAAATATAATCTCTCCCTCTTTCTTTTGCAAAAAAGGTATTGTCATGTGGTGGTGTCTACCACTGTTAAAACTAACAACAAATCACTTTCGTATAGGTGAATGGTTGTATAAAATCACTTTACACCTCCAAAAAAGTTTTGCACAGATACAAAGTAAAATTACACTGATAGAATATTACTTTAAACTCATTTACATCGGTAGAATATTTTTTTGCACAAGTCTAAAGTAAGATTGCACCTTATTTTAAATTACTTTGCACGATTTTTTTGCAAGAGTATAATTATTTTGCATGGGTGTAAAGTAAGATTACACCTTACTTTGAATTATTTTACCCCGGTGTAATATTTTTTTCCATTGGTATAATTTTTTTTTGCACGGGTGTAATATTTTTTTTCACGGGTACAAAATTAAATTCCAAGGTTTTCTTCTTGTTTGATAAGTGATTTTATATTTGAAATGTGATTTTTCACTTTAAGGTTTATTGTTTAGTCTTTAGTGTTTAGGGTTTAACACCCTAAATCCTAGATCCTAAACCTTAAGGTAAAAAATCACTTCTCATACGTAAAATCATTTTACACAAACCTAAATCTTAAACCCTAAATTATAAATTCATAAGTCAAAATTTTTTTGGATAGGTGTAAAATTATTTTAGACAAGTGAAACTAATCTTGAAATAATTTATCATCGATACAAAATAATCTATCACTTATATAAAACTTTTATCACTTATATATTTTTTAAGTTCAAGTGATACACGGGTTTCTTTAAACATGATAAATGTGACGAGGATTTTCACATAACAAGTGTTAGATTTGTTTATTTTTTTATATTAAATATCTATTATTAAGTGATCAATATTTCCAAAGCTATATAAAATATAAAAAAATAATACCCACGTCACCTTTTACCTTACAATCTACACTTTCCTATATTTCAACTATTTATTTTTATAAAAAGTACGCAGTCAATTTTCTTCCCCTCTTTTATCTTTCCCCAACTTATTTTCATACAATTCCATGTCTCTATTTTATATGAGGGGGGAGAAGCATTGTGACGTACAGAGGGAGACGAAAGAGCGGGGGGGAGGGAATGGCGTTGTCTCAAAAGCATGGATCGCACTTTCTCTTTTCATTTTTCCTAAAATTACGCAGTCAAAATTCTCTCCGGCTATTCCATGTCTCCATGTCTGTATTTTTTAAGCATGGTGACGTACGGAGGGCAACGGGGGGAGGGGAGGGGGCGCGGTGGTGTGCGGGGAAAATTATGATTTTTTTTTTCTGTTATACTTGATACAATTTCTTTTTTTTTTTGGTTTCTTTTCCATGTGCAAATGAAAACAATGTTGACTCTTTTTTAAACATGTCATCTTATTTTTGAGGTGTTTCTTCTCTTCTCTTCACTTATATCAGGATCATGCTAAAAAAATCTATCATTGAGATCGAGACAACATGTAAATGTGATTAATTTGAAAAAACTTAGCATAAAATAAAAATGCATTTCTAATGGATAATAAGTATACACCTCCTAATAATGTTACACGAAAATCTTAAAAATAGATAAAACAATGTCTAAAATCTAAAAGAAACTATAAAAAATAATAAATAAATAAAAAGTAATGTATAACCTTATAAATAGGTTTATTAAATTTAAATATTAATATTTTTAAAAATATTTTCTTTCTTTACTTTGTTTTTCTTTAATAAAAACTACCCAGTCAATTTTCGTCACCTCTTTTCTCTTTCGCTAACTTTTTTTCGAACAATTCCATGTCCCTATTTTGTAGGAAGGGGGAGAAGCAGTGTGACGTAAAAGAGCCGAGGGATGACGTGTCTCAAAAGCATGGATCGCACTTTCTCCTTTCTTTTCTTTTTTTTTTTTAATTACGCAGTCAAATTTCCTCCGCTCTTTTCCCTTCCCCTAACCTTTTTTTCGTACGATTCCATGCCTTCATTTCTGTATACGGAGCGAAACGAAAGAGAGAGAGGGAGAGATGACGTGTCTCAAAAGCATGGTTGGGGGAAATTTATTTTCTATTTTTATTTTACGTATACGTTTCTTGTTTCTTTCCATGTGCAAATGAAAACAATATTGACTCTTTTTAAACATTTTAATCTTTTCTTGAAGATATTCTTTTTATTTTCTCCACTTATATATCGTTAAATTCAGACTATAATAAAAAAATCTACCATTGACATTGAGATTAAATGTAAAAATGATTAATGTGTGAAAATAAGCATGGAGAAAATATGCATTTCTAATGATAATAAGTATACATCTCCTGATAATGTTATACAAAGATATTAAAAATAAATAAAATAATGTGTAAAATAGAAAAAAAAACTATAAGAAATAATAAATCAAAAAAGAGTAATGTGCAATCTTATAAATAGCTTTATTAAATTTAAATAATAATATTTTTGTTAAAAAAAGCTCTTTACTTTGTTTCTCAGTTATATGAAGGGGCGATGCATGTGAGGTACAAAGGGAAACGTAAGAGACAGGAGAGCTTTCGTGTCTCAAAAGCATAGATCGCACTTTCTCACTTCTTGTTTTAAAAGATCACACAGATGACTTTCTTTCCCTCTCTTCTCTTCCCTTTCCTTTCTTTTTTTCATACGGTTCCATGTCCCCACGTCCATATCTATACTAATATATTAAACGTCGATCTTGAGCGGCCACGCGTCAAATCCCCCCCCCTCCCTCCTCCCCGACTCCACATGCTCTCCCCAACTCTCCATTCTCCACCAAATAATTTCCATCCTTCGTCGTGAAAAATAAGAAAAAAATTTGCACAAACTGGCAAGACCACCTTCAGGGGGCTTCTTTTGCTTATACATCCCTTAACATCTTTTTTTTCCTCAACTATGAATACAACCACGCTCACAAGTAACGGTGCACACTCACTTACATAATTATCCAATGTTAAGAATTTTATTTTAAATGGTCGTTGATTTATTCTTTAATCAAATATTTAATTTTATAGATTATCAATTATTAATCGAGTAAATATAATTTTTTTTTTGACACAAAGGAAGTTTAAAGTTGGAATCTTCAACTCTCAGAAACGATGTTCGACCATCGTTCCGCACTCCTCGGGATTTTGATTGTTTTGGATTAAATTATTTATTTTTATTTTGATAATAAATTAGATATTATTTATATACAAAATAGATATTAATTAAATTCCGATCATCACGTGTCGATCCTTTCATTTCATCCCCCTGCCCCTCCCGATTCCTACCTCCTTTGGTCTCTGCTATGCCTTTCTCTATTCCCCCTCCCCTCCCCACTCTCTCTCACACATACTCACGAGACAACATTAATGTTCCTCTCACTCCGTACTTTCTTCCCCATCCCTCCCTTCTCTCTTCCCTTTTGAGTCACGATATTATTTAGTACTTATTTCTCTCTTATTTTTGCTTTAATTAGATAATTTCTAAGTAGTTAGATTTTTTTAATTTTTTACCATACATATTTTACATAATATACTATTTCAATTATTAAAATAAAAATTACTATACATATATTAGATAATTTAATAAATTATATTATATATATGTATGCGTTATACTTTTATCGAAAATAACAATATTTTTGTTACGAAATGCGAGCCTTTAAATAATTTCTAACTAAGTATATTTTTTAATTTATTTATATGTATTATATATATCATATATATTATTATTCTATTATTTGAGATAAAATTTTATTTTAATTATTAAAATAAAATTATTTATACTTATATTTGATGATTTAATAAATAATATTATTTATTTTTTTATATTTTCTACCAAAAATATGATTATTCTTGTCGTAAAATTCAAATCAAAGTTTTTAATTTTTATGTAAAAGGGAAGACGTGAAGAAGAGAGGGCAGGGATGACGTGCCCCCAAGAGTATGGATCACACTTTCCTTTAGATGTACTATATATTATTGATTTTTTTGTGTCATCTCGTGACTACATTTGATTGTAGTATGTTATTTAAAGAATTCTATCATGAACATAATAATATATTTACATTCATATATTGAATTTTGATTTACTCACTAATTTATTTTTTTGTGGAGATAAGGGATTCGACTTTAGAAGTGATCAGATTTTCTAGAATGGATGATTCGATCGAATAATAGAAGTAATATCAAAAATAGTACAAGAGTTGATTATCTAGTTTCACCATAAGAGGTGTATATGTCGAGGAAGATGAGGATTCTCAACTATACACTAGAATTTTATAAGGTTACAGAGTATACAATCTCTCAATTTCTCTTGAATTGCTTGGAGGAGGAATTAAGTGTCTACCCACCTATTTATAGTGTTAAGATGGAGATCTCAACAATATCTTCTGAGAGGATCGGGTTCGGGCTCCAAGCATGATTTCCTAAGCGAATCACGCTTCTAGCAAGATCTTCTGAGCAGATACGCTGCCAAGTTATTAATGGCGACTGCTACTGTCAGCATTTATTAGAGGCTTCAGGCCTGTTGTACTCCTACTCAACCTTCAATGGATAGGACCTTCCAGGTTAGGCTGAGCCCCGCTTGCTCATATGCAGGCTGGTTGGACAGCTATATCCGTCTGCGTAGGGAGTTCTATTGGATGTAGACGGGTCGGATCTTCAAACCACCCTATATCCAAGCCTCTCCAGGTTGGATCCTTCCTTTTGAGCCTATCGCGGGGTTTTAGGTTCGAGGGCATTTTAGGCCCCTCATCGTATGTCCCATACTCTCAAGCTAGCGTCTGTTTACCGAGAGAGTAACACATGTCCCCCTGAGGCGAGCGAGGAAAGGTTGGCTCATGGAGCCTTCGCGGGAGGAGTCAACGACATCCTCGCTCCGAACCCTTGGCGAGGACGACGGGGAAGGCGCATTGTCCGCTCCTCCAACTCCAGGTGAGACACCGGAGGTGATTTCCCTTGGTGACTCCCCCTCGGAGGCACCGTTGGAAGCGGTTCGGCCAGAGGGTACCTTTGGTTTTGCTGTTCCGTCGGCTTCACCCACGCCTTTACCTTACTAGCACGGGAAGCGACTAGTGCTGGTGACATTTTTGACCGACCCTCCTACCGGCGAAGTTCTACCAGTGATCGGGTTCTGGTGGATCCGTTCGAGTGGGGGGCTCGGGGATGATTGCCCGTACCGTCGGGTTCGTTGTTGGATCCGTGCTAAAGGGTACTTCTGCGGGATCTGAGCTTGGGCCTGGTGTGCCTGTTCAGCCAGGGAAGTCTAGCTCGGCCCCAGACAAGGAGAGGCAAGTGCTAAGGCACCAGAATGACGACGTGTCCTGGGCTACTTCTGGCTCTCGAGGCATGGACTGGAATAATGTGTTCTTCTATTGCGTGTGCGCGGTAAGCTTGTGAGGTTTGTTTTTGATTTATGGGCTGCAGCTACTCATATTCGGACGTGCCAGTAATTTTCAGGCGAAGATGCTTAGTTTGTGCTTATTCCGCATGGTGGTGTTCCCCTGGACATTCCTGCCCTGACTGGTCTAGGCAACGCGGCGGAACTAGTGCCCAGTGAGTCATGACAGGCAAAGCAGAGCATCGGCAATCACTCCGACAAGTGGCAGAGACCAAAGCTGCGTGGGAGAAGGCGATAGAGGAGGCGAAACAAAGGCTCCGTTCCCAGCAGGAGGTCGCTAGCCAAGCGGGCTAGCTGGAGGCGGTGTTGAGGAAGACCCACTCCCTACTACGGAGGGCCTCTGCCATTGAGGAGGAGCTAGAAGCGAAGCTTATGGGGGAGCACCATGCCTATTTGGTAGCTCTGGGGGATATGTCTGAGCGCCTCCTAGTCGCTTGCGCCAAGGTCACCTCCTTGAAGGAGGAAGTGCAAGTGCTCAAGATCGAGAATTCTTCCTCCGTCGAGGCGTATGAGGGGACTCTCGAGGAGGAGCACGTCCATCTAAGCCCCTCGATTAATAGACTTGCCTCCATGCAAGCAAGTCTAGAGAATGCAGAAGTGGACGCGAAAAGGTTGAAGGCTGACCTCGTCGAAGCCCAGGAGCAGACTTCTTCACCACAGGAGGAGGTGGAGGAAGTCGCAAAGGAGGCAGGAGGGCCGAAGCTAAATGCCGAGCTGGTCATTGACTTCCTTGTCAGGGACCCACCTATCGGACCAATCCAGGACGAGCTTGCTCATGATATCAGGAAGTAGACTTTGGCTTCCATTCTGGCCCTTGTAGGGGGAAAGCAAGTCTCCGCAGATAAGGTGTGCAGCT
Source organism: Thalassia testudinum (assembly GCA_037157565.1). Lineage (NCBI taxonomy): Eukaryota > Viridiplantae > Streptophyta > Magnoliopsida > Alismatales > Hydrocharitaceae > Thalassia > Thalassia testudinum. The sequence continues at coordinate 33,391,755 of JAZHRO010000031.1, read as the reverse complement.
GGTCGATCAACTGCCTAGTGTCAGAATATGACCGCCTCATGGGGCCTTGTCTTATTGCTAATGACAAGGGCGTGGACCTACCCACAGATCGGTCGTCTGACGATGGAGTGGCCCCGTTGGCCACCGAAGAGGAAACACTACCAGTTGCCGTGGAGGCTAGCCCGGCAGAGGTTGCTGGCCCAGCTGCAGGGGTTGTTAATCAGCTTCGCCTTTTGCCTGCAACTGGTTAGGACACGTTTGAGCTATGGGAATAGAATCCCCCAGCAACATTTTGTTTTTTTTTAGGGATGTAACAAAACACATTATTGGAATGAAACGAAGAATCCCTTCTCTTTATTGCTCATGGGTGGCTATCTATGGTACATTCTTAAGTTTCTCGCGTGCCAAGTGAGGGGGATATCCCTACCGTCTAGAGATTGTAGTTCGTAGAAGTCACCCGGACTGTCTTTACAAACCTTATAAGGCCCTTCCCATGATGGGTCCAACTTTCTGCCCGACTGGGTTGGCATAGAGACTTCACACTTACATAGAACCAAGTCTCCTTAGGAGAACTTCTGCGCCTTGATGTGCTTATTGTATGAGGCAACTGCGACTTCTTTGCGCTTGAGGGACGTCTCAGAGGCTTTCTCCCTTAGCTCGTCTAGGAGGTCAGGGGATAAGCAGACTTGATTATCATTGGTGGTCGGGACGTAAAGTTGCATTCTATAGGTGGGGAGGACTGTTTCGATGGGCAACTGGGCTTCCATGCCATATACCAAGGTGAATAGTGTGTGGCCTGTGCAAGTCCTCTAGCAAGTCCTGTATCCGCAAAGAATGTCTAAAAGTTCCTCCACCCACCTCCCTTTGGTTGAATCCAACCGGCGTTTGAGTGCTGAGATGATGCTGCGGTTGGATACCTCGGCTTATCCATTCGCCTGGGGATGGCCCACTGTTGTAAAGCACAGACAGATATTCCAGCTAATGCAAAATTCCTCGAACTTTGTGCAAGCAAACTGGGTTTCGTTGTCTGTAACTATGTAGTGGGGTATCCTGTATCAAGCTATAATGCTCTTTCGGATGAAGGATATGACCCTGTCGACCAAAGGGCTAACCATGGCCTCAGCTTCGACCCACTTAGAAAAGTAAACGACGGCTTCCAAGATGAACCGCTTCTGAGCAAACGCCAGTAGGAAAGGACCGACGAAATCCATTCCCCATTTCGCAAAGGCGATGGGTGACATGACGGGCACTAGCTTTCCAGGCGGCAAGTGGTGCAGGGTGGCGAACTGCTGACACTTGTCGCACTTGCACACAAAGGTTTTGCAATGCTCTTTCATTTAGGGCTAAAAGTAACCCGCCTAAAATAGTCTGGCCTGGAGCGCCCTGTATCCTTCGTGGTTCCTGTAAGTGCATCCGTGGGCCTCTTGTAGGACTTGGGTTGCCTCGTCTTGAGTTAGGCAACGTAGCAGGGGGTGGAATACCCTCGCATGTATAACTACCCTTGAATCAGGGTATACCTAGAGGCCTTGAGGTGAAAGGACTTGGGTTGAGGTTCTCTGGGGGGTAGCTCTCCAGAGCTTAGGTAAGTAACGATAGGCGTCATCCAGGAGGTGGACGGCTCAATCATGAGCATCTTTGGAGTGGGACAATTGGCTCTTTTAGAGTCTGAAGACAAACGTCTTTGTCTTGAACCTGAGGGATGGCGGCAGCGAGTTTTGCGATCACGTTTACAAAGGGGTTGTTCGTCGGGATACCGACCTGATAGAGACGATTTTGAAATCTACCAACTCCGCCTAATGGGATCTAAATTCTGATCCTTTTAAGATAGATGTTCACTTGCTTGACCATATTTCCACTCGTGATTTTATAAATAGGTGATGATCAGGCTCCTTCGTAAACGGAAGATCCAACTTAACAATCACATGCAAGTAATCACAAAAAGGAAATAAGGAAATTGGTGACCCAGTTCGACCGCAAGGGGTATACGTCTAGAGGAGGGCAACGCTCCAGAATCTCCACTAGAATTAGCGGTAATACAAAGTATCTATTTTTCTCTCTCAGATTGTGTGAAGAGGACCTTCGAGGGTCTTCACGAAAATATCCTAACATCATAGGATCTTTCACGACGATCTTCACAAATTCTCCAATATGTCCATTATTTGGCTATTAATAGCACTGGTAGTGCCATTGTTACTGCCGACGTAGATGTAGTGGGTGTTATCATCGCCTCTTTGACGCCAGTTGGCTCGAGTCTTTCGACGGGTCGATCCTATCCGAATCCGCTTGGATAAAGGCAGGTCTAAATCCATCTAAACGTAGATAGATTAGGTGAGATCGGATCTACTTATTTACCCGATATCCAAATAATCAGATCTTTCTTAAACTTCGTACAGAATTTTAAATCTAAAAATACTTTTTACCCTTTCTCCCCTTCCTCCCCGCCTGCAGAAAGCGAAAGGTGAGGTGAGTTTGGGCTCCGGTTGGCCGTACAAGGCCGATCAGAGCCCCCCCAAACCTCCAGCAGCGCCCTCCTTCCCCCCGACCTCTCCTCTTCGATGGGTGACCTCTCTCCTCAACATGCATAGGCATGCATCGACGTTCATGCTCGCTTGTCCTTGACTCTTCGCGATGGCGGTGGAGATTCGAGGTGGTTTGGGCATTGGTGGCGGCTGTGCTGCGGTGCCATGGCGTGGAGTGCTAAGGTGGATCAACGTGCTGCTTTGAGGTGCGAGGTGGCGTTCGACGAGCTCCGGCAAGTCAAACGGTGACGTCACAAGCGGTGGCAAGATGTTTGGTCCGACGATGTGTGAAGCAACATGGTGTGATGCGGTGTGGTGGCTACGGCATTCGAGAGGTGGCATGACGTGGTGGTGTTTGTGTTGTTGTTGTGAGTAATTTTGCTTGTGGGAGTGGTTTGGTTTTCTTTTTCTTTTTTCTTGTGTAGTTTTATTTTATTTAGGACCACGTGTAGCCCCGGATTTATCACCGTCAAGATTCCTAAAACGAGTCAGTGGTCGATTTATTCGATTTCTCGTTAACACAATCTTCGAGATTTTTTCCCGTTAACGCTTTACCGTTCTACGAACGTGGGGTCGCTCTCCTTCAGGAGGTCGACCGGTTCCCAATTCTCGGGACGTTTCTTTTTCTTTCTCCTTTGTTTCTTATCTTACTTTTCTAAGTTTTTATCTTTCCCCGTTGTAACGGGACATAACTTTCCTCTTTTAAAGGCGTCAAGCTTCTTCTTACCTTCCTTTTTTGGGATGCATCCCTATATATCAAATTCTTTTCTTTTAATAAAATACTATTTTCCTAAAAAAATTGAAAAAGATAAGTTTTACCCTCGTCAGGTGAGACACTTCTTATGTATGCAGGCATGTGAGTATATCAATATGCTTGCGTATAGGCGTACCATCATGTCTGTCTAATCGTAGTTTGTTGTCAGATGCTGCCAACTCAATTACAACTTATGTACGTTGCTAATATTCTTGTTGGCTCTTTCTGCCTATTTTTATTAATTTATCAAGATCATGGACTTATAAATATCGGAAATATATAAATGGATATTAGTATAATGGTATAGAATTCCTTAAGTGGTACCTATTTGCCACTTCTAAATTGTGTTAACGCTGCAGTGGAAAACTGGGAAGTATGGGAGCAGCGACGAAATATTCACCAGTGTTCTGCTGTTTGTTGTCAAAGGTGGGAAAAGTATTGCCGAACATCGTCAGTTTTCGAAGGAGGGTAGAGATCAATCGGAACCACAGAATTGAGGACGGAATAGATTGCGCAACAACTGGGATAAAACCAAAAGAAACCTAACTTTTCCTTTCACCAAATCTATCCTTTCTGATCGGAGTCCATTAGATTGGACCCTATTTGGCTTCAAGTGATGAGATTATAGTCGGTTGCCTGACCGATTTGGGTTAATACCCACCACCTCCCTATTAGCAACTACCTCATGGTCGTGCTTCATCGACGCAGCAAGCTTATTTAGCCGACCAAGCGCCACTCGGTCGTTGAACCCGTCTATACCCACAGGCAGACTTGCCAGCTGATATTATTTGAAGGGGTCAATCTTCTTGGATAAACATTCCAACGTAACACGTTGTACAAGATCATAGCTAAGATTCTCGGTAGGTGGCTCAGCAATCTCACGCCTAAATTGGTTCGCTCTTGGCAATGGAGGTCGACTTCTGATTACGCCATGCTGGCTTATGAATTCGCAAAGCATTTGGTTCCCTTGAGAGAGGAATACTTCCATTAAAATCCAACGACAAAAATCAATCACATGGTATGACTGCTGGTGATACCGTCGGAATCTTTCTCCTAAAGATGTTTATCTAATTGTGTAGGTGACTCTGAAGCTGGAGCCCATGTTCAAGAGGTCGATTACGAACGAGTTGAGGGACGATTGGGATCTGGCGAGAAGGGCAGCGAGATTTGGGAAGGAGCACGAGTTTGCAGCGATTACTTGGCTCCCGGGGCAGAGGAAGGCTTTGTACACGATAGATGACCGCGTCGACGTCGAGGCACCGGGGAATGGACTCAATGACTACCTCGGATTCCGGCCACAACCCACTTTGGTGTTGGCTGCAGATAGAATTTCAGGTCCATCTCTTCAACTCACCGAAAAGATTGCGATATAAAATGATATTTAAAAATTTACTTCTTCTTTTTTTTCGTAAGAAGTTTCAACCGACTTTCTTACGTCAAATTTTACAGGAATAATTCCTCATAATAGAGATTAATCTTATCGAATGAAAATGATATTTTGATTTAGATTAAGGTTGAGTACTTAACATAGAATAAGTTATTTTAGGATCCATATAGTGATAAATTATTTTTGTAGATTAACTTATATATTTTTATAGGTTAACTTAGAAATATTTCAAATAACTACGAATTAATTCACTAAGATAAACTTAATGACTACCAAACAAAAATATAAGATAACCCTTACGTTTTGAACAGTTGGTTATCGGCTAATTTTCCAAACGGCCGATGTTTGTTCCCTCTTCTCCACTTAAGAAACTTTATGCTTGGAGTTTTCTTTTTATAAAAAAAAGAAAATTCAATTCATTCAATTTTTCTAGGAAGCAATCTTAGAAAATACAAGGTAAATTGGAGTTATACATAAACAAATGTATTTTACAATGTATTTTACAATAAATGGATAAGAATGGTATTTCAACTAATGTATTTTGATTTTTCACTAATGAAAATCACTTTTCAAGTTAAAAATCATTTTTCATAAGTAAAAAATCATATTCTAAGTGAAAATTTTTTTCTATTGGTGAAAAATCAAAACATACCGGTGTATTTTCATTTTCAATTAGTGTGTTTCAATTTTCAACCAGTGCATTTTAATTTTCAACCAGTTGAAAATCATTTTCCACCGATGTGTTTTGGTGTATTTGATTTTCAACATGTTGAAAATGATTCTCAATCGATTCAATCCGTTGAAGGAGAGAGAGTGAGCTCACAACCCGTGCATGACCGGCTAACTAAGAATCTTAGCCAGTCACTGTTGCTTCAACCAGTCACCACTCACTTGCGGTAACCAGTTGGCACAACAGTGATCGACTAAGTTTCTCAGTTCATCGAAGATGTGCGGTGATCTCTCTCTCTCTCTCTAGTTCAGCCCACACGTGGCGATCTCTCTTTCTTTCTCGTTAAGTTGGTTCGTGACCGGGTTGCGATCTCTCTCTCCCTCTCTCATTTAGGTGGTTGAACCGGTTGAGAATTGAGCGGTGTGCGAGTAAGTGAGAGTGGGTGCCAACCCTCAACTAGTTGATTCTTCATCACGTATTGAAAAATACATTGACATGTACATTTCCGTATTCGCATCTCCCGATGTAATTACAATAAACTTTACGCATGAAGTTGCAATGGCGCTCTAAGAGCTTACGTCGAGAAGTGTGGACTGTATGATTGGAGGAAACGTACCCAGGTCTACGATCATGTAAAAAAATTTAGCACTCGTATTTTTTGTCTAATTGTCGAGACATGTTGTAACCTGACCACGAACAAAACTTGATCCATCACGCAGATTTTGAACAATATTAAAATCCAGATAAAAGCTTATATATTTGCAAAGGATTGGCAATAATTGGTAGAACAAAATCGTCTCTATGTTAAAAATAATAATTTAAGAGTGTCCTTATTGAAGTATAATAACACAATGTAAATAGATGTCGTGTTATTTTATTTATTTATATAATTTTTACTGATTTCTTTGAGATCATTCACTTGATATACATCACTCTTTATGTTTCAAAAATATTTTTTTATTTTAAAAATATCAACTATATTTATAAAATAAATTAATAAATTAAAGAATGAATAAGTGAGTTAATTATGTACAAAAGAATCAATTAATTTTATCTACAATAGCTCAAATATATTTACAACTAAGGAAGCATCGAAAATTAAGTAAAACTACTCTATGTTAGTTATATACAACTATTCTAAATAATACCTAAGTATATGTACAAAAAAATAATTACTAATATATACTAGACTAAATATACTAACTTTAATAACATATATTATATAGACAGTAACATATATAAGTGTTTCTATAGCCCTAGTAAAAATATATACAAAATATAAGGCAAAAGAATTATTTTCTAACATATAAATACACCAACAGTGACGAATATATATACCACTAAAACCTTAAAAAGTATATTCATACACAAAAGGCTCATATGTATATTATCCTATTTTATATACATATATGTAAACTATACATACATACTCGTGTATATTTTATTAATTATACATATACTATTATATACACATATATTCATATACTATGCATATGCAATATATATATACCATAGGCACAATACACACATACTACACATACATAGTTCCCATAGTCGACTCAACACTAGGGTAATTTTAAGTTGAGTTACACATTGAGGGGTTCTTCAACCTCCAACATTGGGTCAATTTTTCATCTTTCCTCTCTTCTTAACACACCTAACTCTCACTTAACAAAAATTAGGTTTTTTTATTGGCGAACTAGCTTTTCGTGGGATACACAGCACCCATATGAGTATGAGTTAAATCAAACCACTTCTAAATCGATTCTAACTCTTACCTAAGTATTTTATAATGCATAATCTCAAACCATATTCGGCTCAACCAAATGGAACCAAATTGGGCCCACACAAGCCCATCAAACTCCGAGCCCACCTGCTTAATAGTATCCAATATGCTCAAGGGTATAGGGGTGAGGATTTCATTTGCACCCAACGCTCGACGATTGAGAGTTGTTTCGTGGAATTTTTCTTATACCGAATGGATGCCTCGCTTGTCCACAGTGTGGTACTATTCTAGCATTGAATTGAGCATGCAATTGTGTTATGGAGTCCGAGATTGAAGCCTCGATTTGAAAGCCTAATTGATATCCAAATTTAAATTAAATTATATCATTATAACACCCTCACATATGACTACATAATTATATAATTAATTTATAAAATTAATTTATTTAATTATATTTTAAAATTACTTAAAGTTAATACATTTTACATGTTAATTTAAAATTTAAATCCTTAACTAAGGTACAAGTTGATGAGTTAATTATTCAATTGACTTTATAAATAGTTAATTAACATATTAAGGTATTTGTTATACATTTTTTATTTATTTTAAAACATTTATTTTAATTTATATATATGTATTTACACATTATAACTAGATATACACATAATTTGGTTAAAAATATTATTATACTTTATAAATATATTTTAAATAGATTGAAAATATTTAAAATTAATATATACAAGTAGACAATAGACCATAGACAGCATGAACATTTAAAATCAGATTAGAACTCTAATACTTATAAATACAAATCAATTCTTCATTTGTACAACCTTTCGGACCTCCTGTAGGACCTTGAAAGCACCATTTAAACTCAAAAGGTCAGAATTAAATTAGCTTGACTCCACAATGTATGTTATCCCAGTTGGGCTTTTACTTTGGGTTAACAAGTGATTTGATCACTTGGTCTTTTTGAACATCATTGACTAATGTTCAACGTGATCTATTGATCCCATAAAAATCACTAGACCATTATTTTGACCTCCATTCAGAAACTCTGATTCTCTTTAGCCAAACTACCCAAATTCAAGGCATGAATTAGGCAAATACTTATCTGAACATCAAAACAATCTTAAAACACCTTAGAATCCTTGCATTATACTTGATTCAGTTAAATAAAAACTCGAATTGCTCGATTAAACCCATTACAAATTAAATTGACTCCAAATCTTGCAATTGGGCTTAAAATCCAATTACTAATCAATCGAGCAAATTCGATACAATTGAATCCAGATCAGGGGGTCCTTGTGAATAGATGGAGTGAATGGGAGACCCCCTAGTTAAATTGTAGTCGCAAATTCAGATCTAAGAGCCAAAACCTTCATATCGAAATTAGGCCTTGATGGAGGGGTGAACTGTGATTAAATTGAGGGGAGAATAATGAATGCGAATTATGAGATGTAGAGGGAGATTAACACGTCGATACGAAGGTGGGGAAACACCTCTTTGATCTGAATTGATCAGAGAGGGTGAAATCGAGACTAGTCTATTCTACCTCTAATTTAACTAAACTGGATTTGACCTATTAGTTCGCTAGCTAATTCTACTCCTAGTTGATTTACGCTACATTATAATTATCCTAGAAAGCAGAAGAATCTTAGACTAATTGCAAGATTAGGACCTTTGAGAGGATCTACAGCTGGTGGCTATAACGAAGACGGAGGGAGGTGCTCCGAAGGACGGAAAGCCCACTAGAGAAGCTCAGGGTCGCCTTTAGGTGTTACGTGATCCTTAGTGTCGAGGAGAGTCAAAGAAATGGAGCTTCATCGCATCAGCAATGGAAGTAGGGGGTTGTTGAGGAGAGGAAACCGAAGGGATGAAGGACCAACTCGAGAGATGTAGGAGGGGGCCGATGGCTCGTACGGGGGTCGAAGGAGCTTCTTACGTAGGCGTGCGAGTGAATCAATGCACCGCAAGGTATTGGTGCTAGAGCACCACGATCATTTGTTTTGATGATAACAAAACACGTGTTATTTAACATTTGCAATTTGAGTCCTAGATTTCAGGTCAATTGCAAATGTGGACGTGTTTAGACGGAGTTCAAGCTCGCATCCAGGACGGATTGGAGGAGCTTGACGGAAAACAGAGGAGGTTCGCGTGGAGCGAAAGATTGAAGATGGAAGGAAATGAAGAATAGGATAGATTTCCTTCTTTTGTACTTGTTGTATTTTTCGTTTCTTTTGTTGCTCTTTATTTCCTTAGATATTTCATGTTAAAGAGCCTTAAAGAACCCTAACAGTAGTCCTAGGAACACCGGCACAACCCTAGGATACTTAGGTTTTCTGTAGAATACTTAGAAAACCAATATAGGGTTCAAACAGACTTTCCAGACGTCTAATTCCCAAATCAGACGTCTGATAATGTATTTTAAGACGTCTGACTGTTGTTTCAGACGTCTGATAACTGTTAGGCTGGACATAGTTAGTTCTGTCTGATGAAATCAGACGTCCATAACTTAGACCAGACGTCTTAGGAGACGTCTGATGACTTTGTCAGACGTCCAATTAGTGGACCGTTGGCTGGCTTCGCAAACACTCCAGATATGACCGTTAGAGCCTTATCAGACGTCCATAGGACTGTCCAGACGTCTGATAAATGACCGTTTTGCCTCGGCTGACCCAAAATCTCTTCTCAGAGATTTTCTAGCCGTTGCAACGTTTGGAAATCAATTCCCACAGTAAAAGTAGGTTTCCAGACGTCCAGACATAGTGCCAGACGTCCTGTATGTCGTCTGATGGACTTGAGTAAAAACCCTATTTAGATCTGATCCAAGTCAGGGAGAGACCCGCCCAAAATCAGACGTCTGACCTTTGAATCAGACGTCTTATAGTGAACTTCCAGACGTCTGATGCTAGAATTAGACGTCTGATAAGCCTGTCAGAACAATGATTGTTCCTGATTTTGGGCTGATTCACTTGGGCTTTGTACCCAACAGCTATGGAAGCTTTTCTAAGCCTTCCAAAGCCTTCCTAAGGCCTCTATAAATAGAGGGGAGCCTTTACACCAATACACACCAAGAGAAACACAAAACATACACAAGATACACAAGAAACAATTTGTATTACACTTTCCACTCTCTTGTGTCCTAGCTAGCTCTTGCTCTCCAAGCTCAAGCACCATTCTCTTGAGAGCATCAAGCTGTTGCGCACCCGCTCTCCCGCCGTAGTTCACGAGAGCGAAGTTGCGCCGTCGCGTGTTCACACACCGCGTCATCGTCGACGCACTCCTTGCAAAGGGGAGTTTCCTAAATCCTATAGAAGCTTAGGTTTATTACTTTGTTGGCTCTATAGGTTTGTTGTTTATTTTACCTTTGTCTTTTGGTTGGGTATTCACTTTGCGAATTCCCGTCTCCTTCGTGGGACAAAATCCTTCTCGTGGAAAGAAGGGGTTGAGGAACGCTACCCTCATACTTGTAGCGTGCTTGTACTGAGGTTGAATCACCCTCGTTTTAAAGTGATTCGTTTAGTGGATTTGATCAACTAGGTTGATCGGAAAATCCTAACTCGAGAGGGTTAGGTGGTGGTTTTCACCCGGTTTAGGTTTCCACCTAAAATCTTTGTGTACTTGTGCGATTGATTTTTTTGTGAGATTACTTTATATTTTATTTCTGCAATTATTACGTCACCCCTCCAAGTAGGGAAACTACATTTGGTATCAGAGCAGGTCTTGCTGTTTCGGCGTAACAACCAAGTAAGAAGATCGATGGAGGGAAGCAGTTCCGCGTGTACGATTTCTGAGGGGCAGTCCACAACCCGTCCGCCCTACTTTGACGGGAACAACTACAGCTACTGGAAGCTGAAGATGAAGACGTGGCTCCAAGCCACTGAATTCGAGGTATGGGGATGTTGCGAAACCCCATACGAGATCCCGAAGCGACCCCAAGGAGGCTACTCGCAGCTGCAGATTCAAGATCTTTCACTCAACGCAAAGGCAATGAATGCCCTGTATTGCGCATTGAGTCCGAAAGAGTTCGAGAAAATCAAAGAGTGCACCACCGCCCACGAGATATGGAGGAGGTTGGAAGGCACTCATGAGGAGACAAGCTCGGAGGAAGAAGAAGAAGAAGAAGAAACCGCTTGCTTTGGTTTCATGGCCAGAGGAACCAACAGCGACAACGAAAGCGGAAGCGACAGAGACAATGAGGTAAATTTTGATCTTCAAGAAGCTTTTAATAAACTTTTTGAGATTAGTAAATCACTTAGGATAGAAAATAAAAGCATTAAAAAGAACCTTAGTTTTCTTAAAAATGAAAATGATAGGTTAGAAATAAAACTTAAGGATCTAGAAACTTGTCCTAAAAATGATAACCTATTATTAGAAAATCATAACCTCATCAATGAAAATAATAAGTTGATTGAGGAAAATGATAGTCTAAAGTTAGAAATATATGATTTAAAGACTAAGATGCAAACTATAGAAAAAGAAATTGCATGTCTTAGGAAAAATTCTAACAAATTAATCAACAAAGTTGATAATTTTTATAGCCCTAAGGTTGAGAAAGGATCTCCATCAAGGAGACCTTCTAACAAATCCGGATCCAAGCCCACTTGGATACCGAAAAAAGAATTAGAATCTTGTTTTGTAGGGTTCAGGGATAATTACAACATAAGGGACTGGACCTACAAGCTCAAGGCTGGTCAACTCAAGTTAGGGGAACCAAGGAGTAGACCAAGGAGGAGAACAAGAAGACTGACGAGACGGCGAACAAACAACGGACCCGTCGCACGTCGACCACCAGATTGGAGACCGGCGCCGATGCCCGGGCCTCCAAGCTACGGATGGGAGCCCCATCCGATGTGGCATCCACCACCACCATTCGAGCCATTTTATTGGCCATGGTAGGTGAGGTAAAATTTTTAACCCTATCTTTTTATAAGCATTTAGATAGGGGGAGTTAAAAATTAATGAGCTAGTTGTCAATTTTTAAGGGGGAGATATAAGGTAGCCAAATTTCCTTTAGAAAGGGGGAGAAAAATAATAGCTATCTCATTGTTACAAAAGGGGGGAGAATATTACCTTTGTTAAAATAAATTCATAGAAGAGCATGTTTTAAAGGGGAGTTATAGGAAATGTAAAATCAATCAAACCTTTTTGATAATGTCAAAAAGGGGGAGGATTTTTATGCATTATTATTTACGATTTTGTCATCATCAAAAAGGGGGAGATTGTTGGTGCTAGAGCACCACGATCATTTGTTTTAATGATAACAAAACACGTGTTATTTAACATTTGCAATTTGAGTCCTAGATTTCAGGTCAATTGCAAATGTGGACGTGTTTAGACGGAGTTCGAGCTCGCATCCAAGACGGATTGGAGGAGCTTGACGGAAAACAGAGGAGGTTCGCGTGGAGCGAAAGATTGAAGATGGAAGGAAATGAAGAATAGGATAGATTTCCTTCTTTTGTACTTGTTGTATTTTTCGTTTCTTTTGTTGCTCTTTATTTCCTTAGATATTTCATGTTAAAGAGCCTCAAAGAACCCTAACAGTAGTCCTAGGAACACCGGCACAACCTTAGGATACTTAGGTTTTCTGTAGAATACTTAGAAAACCAATATAGGGTTCAAACAGACTTTCCAGACGTCTAATTCCCAAATCAGACGTCTGATAATGTATTTTAAGACGTCTGACTGTTGTTTCAGACGTCTGATAACTGTTAGGCTGGACATAGTTAGTTCTGTCTGATGAAATCAGACGTCCATAACTTAGACCAGACGTCTTAGGAGACGTCTGATGACTTTGCCAGACGTCCAATTAGTGGACCGTTGGCTAGCTTCGCAAACACTCCAGATATGACCGTTAGAGCCTTATCAGACGTCCATAGGACTGTCCAGACGTCTGATAAATGACCGTTTTGCCTCGGCTGTCCCAAAATCTCTTCTCAGAGATTTTCTAGTCGTTGCAACGTTTGGAGATCAATTCCCACAGTAAAAGTAGGTTTCCAGACATCCAGACATAGTGCCAGACGTCCTGTATGTCGTCTGATGGACTTGCGTAAAAACCCTGTTTAGATCTGATCCAAGTCAGGGAGAGACCCGCCCAAAATCAGACGTCTGACCTTTGAATCAGACGTCTTATAGTGAACTTCCAGACGTCTGATGCTAGAATTAGACATCTGATAAGCCTGTCAGAACAATGATTGTTCCTGATTTCGTGCTGATTCACTTGGGCTTTGTACCCAACGGCTATGGAAGCTTTTCTAAGCCTTCCAAAGCCTTCCTAAGGCCTCTATAAATAGAGGGGAGCCTTTACACCAATACACACCAAGAGAAACACAAAACATACACATGATACACACCTAGAGAGATCAAGATACACAAGAAACAATTTGTATTACAGTTTCCACTCTCTTGTGTCCTAGTTAGCTCTTGCTCTCCAAGCTCAAGCACCATTCTCTTGAGAGCATCAAGCTGTTGCGCACACGCTCTCCCGCCGTAGTTCACGAGAGCGAAGTTGCGCCGTCGCGTGCTCACACACCGCGTCATCGTCGACGCACTCCTTGCAAAGGGGAGTTTCCTAAATCCTGTAGAAGCTTAGGTTTATTACTTTGTTGGCTCTATAGGTTCGTTGTTTATTTTACCTTTGTCTTTTGGTTGGGTATTCGCTTTGCGAATTCCCGTCTCCTTCGTGGGACAAAATCCTTCTCGTGGAGAGAAGGGGTTGAGGAACGCTACCCTCGTACTTGTAGCGTGGTTGTACTGAGGTTGAATCACCCTCGTTGTAAAGTGATTCGTTTAGTGGATTTGATCAACTAGGTTGATCGGAAAATCCTAACTCGAGAGGGTTAGGTGGTGGTTTTTACCCGGTTTGGGTTTCCAACTAAAATCTTTGTGTACTTGTGCGATTGATTTTTTTGTGAGATTACTTTATATTTTATTTCCGCAATTATTACGTCACCCCTCCAATCAGGGAAACTACACAAGGTACGCTTAGGCAGGTAGGTCACTAATGGTGGAAGAGGGTTTGGTGTGCATGCGGGAAGGTTTAAATCAAATTTCCACCGTTAAATCAAATCTGGAGGTGGTGATGGAGCTTCGCACAAAGGCACGTGAGGATTGGAGGTAGATCAATTGTTGGATGGGATGCGCATCGAATGGACAACAATTGTAGCTCATGTTCTTCACAAGCTACAATGCCTCGTGAAGCAGCAGGTGTGTTGGTGAATTTACACCAAGGATCACAAAGGTGAAACGGTTCGAGTTTTGCAAAGGAGCCCGCTAATGAAAAGAATTATGACAGAACGGTCCCTGAAGGCTTACAAAGTGGTCCCTACGATTTTCAAAAAGGCCCTTGGTGCTTTAAATGTGAATAAAATGTTGTGGAATGAGGACCTAAATGTGAAACTCTAAATGAAGGTCCTATTGATGTTCAAATGCAACCAAGTTTTTATGATAGCTTAATTGAACATTTTAGAACATGATTCCACTCTTAATTTGAACTTTTGAGCTCAGAAATGTGTTTAATTGGCAATTGGATCATCATTTTACATTTGTAAATAGAATATCTGTTACGACCCGGTCCCCGGATCCCTATAGGACTCGAGACTGGCTTGTCTCGACTAATCCCAAGACCTAGTCGTCTAACGAGAAACAACCAAAAGTAAGAAAATAAACCACATTCATATATGCAATATAACTAAGTAGAAGAAAAGAACGAAGAAGTAAACAAAAGTAGAACAGCTGTCTCAAATAGTACATGCCACCACAACGACAACAGCGGAAAGAAAATAAAAAGTAAAAGGAAAAGTAGCTCAAGGGTCCAGTACTCACGACTACAACAAGAACTAAAGAGCTGGAAAGAAAACAACTACGGCTAGGCACGGCTGGGCCCAGCTCCCTCTGCAGCCAGGAACTCGGGCTACTTAACTCCTGGTCCTGGACAGAGTTGCAAAAAGATAGAGTCAGCGAACGCTGAGTAGAGTGGTGTTTACATTATCTAAGTGCAAGTAAAGTAAAAACAACAAGCAGGTTTTATTCTCATTTCTATTTATCTCATTTGTAGGTTTCTGGTTCATTCATCTCTTAAGGTATCCAAGTATTTCTTGATCTTGCTTGTTCCTCGTGGGAACGATCTTGATTGCAGTCTTTTCCGTGGTGTAGAAGGTACACGTGGTGCTCTCTAGGCCAGGAGAGTCCCTCGCGGTAGTCTTACACCCAGTCAACCACCCCGAGGTCACTGTTGCGACGTAACAGTGACTCTGGCACACGTGATAAGTGCACGGATAGCTACCCCGCACTGGCACGTGATCAGTCATTTCCGCTAGCAGGTATAACCAAAGGTATAGCACGGAACAGCATAGGGCCTTACCCTCTCAGAATAGGGGTCTCGCCCCTCCACAGTCCGCGTACCCTCGTCCGACTATCCTGGCTTGCCCAGAGGGCCTAAAATGCCGGTGTAGGTTGGCTAGCTTAACCTCGGGTCCCGTAGGCTGGTTAGCTCCCTCCCTACACTAGTAGCACACCTCGGTACCACGTACATGAGGGCCGACAAGAGTCGGTGTAGAGCAGTCAATCATAACCTCAGGTCTCAATCCAAGGGTGGCTAGCTCCGCTCTACACTAAAAGGGACAGTTGCTCCCCTTGGAACTGTGTACCAAGGGCTAGCTCACTTCCTGTCTACATTCCAAATTCCTTTCATACACAGGAGTTCTACTCCTAATTCTCCGTAGGGTTCATGCTCATTATTCATCTCATTTGTCCATATTCAGATCTCAAGTTTCATAACTAGTTCCTCATCCACATACAGGCAGCTCGTGTTTTCACAATTTAATTCTCAATTATTTACATGCAACTCGAGGTTTCACCGTTCACTTTCTCATTCACATACAGGTAACTCGTATTTTAGCATGCATCTCATAGTTACACTATTACCATTTGCTAGCAATTTATTTTAACCTTACGCTCAAGTAAATGGTACATCTCAAAACAGGCTCATACATTTCTACCCTAGGGTTCATTCCACATCCTGGGGCTTGATCCGATTATTCTAAACAGGTACATTCTTATTTAAATATTCACAACTGAATTAAACCACTCTACCAGGAAACATGAGAGTAATGGAGACTCGAACCGCAGACCCATACGTCTCTGCGAGCCCCAAATGCATAGCAGACTGAAACCTTATACCAGGGAATACATCCCAAAAGAAGAGTTCAGAACGGTGTGTAACAAACTCTAGTATGTAGAGGAACTCGAGAGGAAAGTACAGGTATTTTGTTTGCGTAAAACGGACCCCAATCGGAGCTTAAACAGGTCAAAAACGTGCCTACTGTCCAAAATCAGACCTTTGGGAATAATCTCAGACGTCTTAAAAGATGTCAGATCTTACGTTGTGTCTCCTGCGGTATCCTCAGACGTCCGAAGCCCCCTGCAATCGTCTGAGGTGAGTTCCAGACGTCTGATCCTCCTTCCAATCGTCTGGAAGGACTTTCGGAAGTCTAGCGAAGTGATCAGACGTCCAAAAGTACCTAGAAAAACACACCGCGTGCCTTTCCAACACCTTTTACCTGCGTATTAAAGCCGCAGACCCAAATCAGGCTAGACAGATCTTCGTGGTGAGTCCTGCATGGCTGTAACCACGCAAAAGCACGTACCTTAGCACTGCACGTGCTTTCAGACGTCCGGCTCCAGATCCGGACGTCCTGCTGCCGCCACGAACGTCTGATCGATACTGGAAAAAATCCCAGTATTAGAACACCTCCCGCGAGCTGTCTCCTTCGAGAGCTCGCCCGCAGGAGCTTCCGCAGTCCCTCCCGCGGCTGCAGAGGGCCAGGAGGTCGCCTCCTCGAGCCCCTCCTCGCATGCGTGCCTGCCGTCGACCGTGCGTGCTCCACCGAGCTTCCACCGAAACTCCTCCATGCTTCCGCAGCTCCTACGACTCCACGCAAGCTCCTCGAAGGTCCACCGACCTTGGTCCTCCTCCTCCTCTCTCTCTCTCTCTCTCTCTCTCTCTCTCTCTCTCTCTCCCTCGCCGACCCTCGCTCCTCCTCACTGCGGCTGCAAAGAGGGGAGGGAGGAAGGATGGAGGTGGTGGCTGGTGGTAAGGGGGTGGTGAGAAGGAGGTTTAAATAGAAGGGGGTTTAGGGTTTAAGGGTGAGGGGTGAGGAGGAGAGAGAAGCGTTGCACGTCGCCCGCGCGTAGAGCGTAAAAGAACGTATGAAATTTTCCACCTTCAGACGTCCGGGGCCCTGTCTAGACATCTGGACAGACATCTGACTTAAATTCCATACATCTTATCCAGCCAAAAAGACAACGGGTCATTTCAATATCTCATTAATTTATCTAATTATTCTTTTTTAGCCTAAATTTAATGTTTTAGGTTTTTTTCCTTAATTTCTACACTTAACCTTTTTATTGTATTAAAAAGATAATGTTCAACATAATTTATAATTTAACTTTAACATTTTAGCTAGTCACACCTCATCATTAACTCATACCACAATTTACAATTTATTTCATGCATTCTCTAAATATTGAAATATCATCGGTGATAGATAAAAATATATCTTTGATGACACTCGAAATGTTATTTTACATAATTAAATATCACTCGTGTTATCTTATACACAACTATAAATATCACCGGTGAAAGTGATATTTGGTTTTGAAAGAGAGTATGTGAACATTTGTATCAATGCAACGTTTGCACATTGGGAAATTACTTTCACCTTTTAATAATTGAAATTAATTTTATTTTAATAAAAGTCAAAATTAATTATATTTATTGTGGCTATATGGAGGGAAAAAAACAAACCTTCTTTCCATAGATATCAAATTTTTATTTATCAACTTATCAAATAAAGAATTTTACAACATTTTCTCAAACATTAAAAAAGTGCTATGATGTCTAAAATTTAATGGAATATCTCTCTAAAATGAACCTTGTTTTGAGTATATAAATAATATGAAGTCAAATATACTTTTGTTCTTGTAAATGATTCTAAAGACATGTATATTAAACATCCCTTTTGTAAATATTGTGTGTATATAAGTATTTGAGTAAAGAGAAATAATATATAACACATAGTACATATTTATGAGTACATGCCTCTCTACAGTGTTGTGTTTCTTTTTTAGGCCTACCCGTTTAAAAATATGACCACGTAAATATTGCGTAGGGTTAGTGTCTGACAACTTTATATTTGGCCATGATATTGAGTTACTGTTCTTTCTAAGACCAACATACTTGTTTTCATAGTTTACTAAATCCTGTCCTAATTATTTCAAAGTGGTTCATTGACTTTGTTTAGTGATCAGATGCGCGTTAGTCCTATTAAGTGATTTCTGTATATTATTTTCCAACATGTGCAGCATCAATTGTACAAAATTTGTTCATGAAGATGGGCATCAGACAAAATTAAAAAGCTATCAGATCTAATTGAAATTTTCAACTACTAAATGTTAGTTACAAAAATAGATGATCGAATAGTTATGTAAGTTTCATCAATTTATAATTAACTACATTTTAGTCAAAATGAAAGATTAAGCAATTAGGGTTTATAGGGGCAAACGACATTGAGGAATGAGCCTATTAGGAAAAATACAAAGCCCCCTACGGAAACTCCAAGAAATCCAAAGAAACATACATTTTCTCGCTTCTTATCCCCTCTTATTGTTCTAAGATTGAGATATTTAAGATATGCACCATTCATGATTTATTCCTGCAATCAACGGTGGGGAGCACATTGGCTTCAATGCTGGCACATGCCCAGCCATATTCAATGGATTGGGCAAAATAGTCACACAAATGGGTGTTGCAAATTTATAAAAACATAAAAAAAAACAGTGCCTACACTAATTTTTGTCCAATCAAGAAGCAATTTGCCAAAATAAAGGATTTGTTACTATATTGGGAGAAAGAACACATTTTTTTGTGTTTTCAATTATTTTCTTAACCCAGAGTCCAAATTATTTAACTTGGTAGAATTTCATACTAAACGCACGTAGAGGAGATATATGATAAATGATAGGGGCAAGACTTCCTGCAATCCTTTTCTTTATCAAATTCTTTTATATATCGATAATCTTTCATTTACATGTATCACTTTTTCTCTGGAAAACGGATGTTACTTCTTCGTATCTAGATGTGTATAAACTAACTTTTACAAGCAGTCAAAATTAAACTTATATCATTCAAAGCAAACAATTTTCATTAGAAGAGCTTACTTAGATTGATTTGTCCAACTGATAAAGTTTCCTACCTTTCCCACTTAATTTGCTTACCTTACGGACTCGAAATAACATTTTCGTTTTTTTTTTTTTTTTTGCAACTTATAAATTCCATTTAGATGAATCGAAGAGAAATCAACCTTACCCAACATATACTCAAATATAAGGTTTTTGTTTAATTTCTAACGGGGAATATTTTCCCTTCGCCGTCCAGAGGAGGCCGCCGACGAGAGCGGCGTCGCCGCCGGCAAGTGCCTGAGCTCGAGGCTCCTCGACGCGATCCTCCTGGCCACCGCCAAGGGCCTCTCCAACAACGGCGTCGTCTTCACCGGCTACCCCGTGGTGGGCTTCCAGAACCGCATCCAATCCTCCGGCGGGTGCCTCGTGGGCCCCGAGGACGCGCTCCTCACGGCCTGTCCGTGGGACCCGCGCGTGGAGGGCCTCTTCTTCCATCAGACGGCGGTGAACGTACCGCTCCGCAGCGTCCCCTCCTTCGTCGTGGACGTCCAGAGGCTCCGCGACCTGGAGCCCGAGGCCTTCTGCGAGGCGGACCTCTACGGGGGGGTCCTCATGCGGTACGTGGGGGCCTCCGGGGCCCACCTGGGGGTGAGGGAGGACTCGGTGTCCTTCGACTTCACGTACTACCGTAGCCGCGAGTCGGGGGTTCCCCGGGTCAACGGGGCGGTGTTCGAGGAGGTGGAGCAGATGGCGCTGCGCAAGTATGGAGGGAGGCCGCACTGGGGAAAGAACAGGAACGTGGCGTTCGACGGGGTGGCCGGGAAGTACCGCGTGGGGGAGTTCCTGAAGGTGAAGGGGCGGTTTGATCCGCTCGGGTTGTTCTCGAGCGAGTGGACCGATGGGGTGTTGGGGGTCGGGGGCAGGAGGAGGAGGAGGAGGAGGAGGAGGAGGAGGAGGAGGGCGGTGGTGGTGGAGGGGGATGGGTGTGCCTTGGAGGGCTTGTGCGTGTGCTCTGAGGATAGGCATTGCCTGCCGGAGAAGGGGTGGGTGTGTGAAGGAGGGAGGGTGTACGAGGAAGCGAGGGTTTGCAGGAGAAGATCCAGTACTTAACCAGAGGGCTTAGTTTGTTTTACCCCCCGTGTGGTATGAGAGGATATGTGCCAATTCGTCCATCGCGCCAAATCTTATCCTCCTTTTGTTTCGCACGTGGAAAGTTAGAGAAAATATTTGATGTACAGAAGAAAATTTACCGACCAATAAAAAAATAGAGATATGAATCCTTGAAGTTGTATTTTTTTTTTTTTTTGTCTTATTCTCTCTTCCTGTGATGATCCACATCCAATGAGTGATACGTTAGGTGGAAGACTTTACACAAAACATGACACCACTTTGCAAATGCAGCAATCCAATGACATTTGTTTTTCCTTGAAGCATAAACTTGAGTAAACTACACGAATATCTCTTATTCTTTGCCCTCCCTCCCGAATAGACTAAGACTATTTATGTGAGGTTCTCTCCCAAAGTGTTCCTTTGATAGCAATCGGACGCATCCATTTCTCGGGAGTAGACTATTTTATAATGTAAGGAGTTATAAATTATTTTATTGTAAACTTATACAAAATTATTTTACATTTAATAATTTTATATTATATAAAATTATTTAAAATTTATTTTACATAAATTATTTTAAAATCATTTTTCATCCTAAGATAAGTTTATATCAATATAAAATTATTTTGCATTCGTTCATCACATGTCTGTATGTTACTCAATAGGTCACATAACGTATTTTTGTATATTTACTCAAATCCAATTGTGTGAATATTGCAGCGCTCGTTACTAAGATCTAATTTCCGGAAAGCCGGTTGGGAACTCTGAGTTAGGATGATTGATTTGATACCTTAACCGCGTAGTTAACATGAACCTGATGCTAAGATCTTTCAAATTTTACGCAGGTAGATCCGAAACCAACGTAGCCTTCCCAGTTTGCTGAATCTCGAGGTCTCACCTTGGATCGGCCACTTATGTCGTAGACCTTCTGCCGACTGAGTTGACCGTTGGTCGAAGGGTTCCCTTCATTGCTGTCATCTTTATGAGTAATTTATTTTAACCTGTTAATCTTAAGATTAATTTATTTTAGGATTAGAAAAATAGTATTGAAAAATGTAAAATTAATGTTAATACGTAGTTGTGTTTACTTATGACGTGGCATTAACATCAATCTGTATTTACTTGAATTAGTATTAAGTTGTGGTGTTAATTCTTATGATGTTTACTTGATAGTAGTGTTAGGTATATAAAATACGAGAGATGTCAGAGACATAAGTGGTGTAGAATTTTAACACGAATTTAACTTACATCAGTTGAAACTGGTGTTAGACAAACTCGTATTAAAGTTACTAAATTCGGATTAGCAAATAAGATGTTAAGTATTCAAGTAAATGGAAGTTAATCCCTCTTTTGAGGGGTTAACCCTCTAAGTAAACCAGACCTTAGATGCTGAATGGTACCCATCCACAAAGTGATTTGAAAATTTATTTTTTTGACTGCTTGGTGTCAATGTAATTTTAGGATCCTTGGTTCTCCCTGAGCCATCTCCATTTCTTTGGGTACAAGATGATTAAGGCGTTACCCATGCATAGGTTGCAAAACAACGTAAAAAATAATGTTAGATAATTTAATTCGTTGATTAGTAAATAGAGTAAGCAATGGCCCCACAAGGTACAGTCGAACGATGGGGACTCCTGACTTCGTAGGAGAGATCTACGTCTGAGTCTTTATCCCTTTAGGATTGATATGCTGGGGATGGTCAATTCCTCTCATTCCCCAGAAAAAAAAAAACAAAGAGTAAACAATGGGAGACAGGGAATTGGAAAACAAATTGGGAAGGGATAATCCCTCCCGCTCCAAATAAACACACAAATCACAATCTCGACCCCATATTTGAAGGCTCACGAGGTAAATAAAATTATCTCTTCCTCGAATCCAATTGTCTTTTCTTGTGATCATTGCTTTAAATTGTGTTTTTGGGAAACCCTTCCCAAATACGTCGAGTGGCCGTAGGGAGTGGGCTTCGTGGCTTTTACTTGCTTGAGGATTTCCGAGAGACGTTTGTGTTTGGGGTTGCAAGAGGCCGTTGCGTTGAGGTAAAAGAAAAGAAAACATAAAGCCCAATGGGGCTTTATTTTCTATTAGAGGCCTTGTGGCCCATGTAGTTGAAGAAAACAAGGTAGATGTAAATACAAGTGGTTATTTGGAAAACTTAGAAGAGATTTGATAACAAAGGTAAAAGCCTTATCTTTGGAAAATTAAAGAGAGGGGCTTCTATTGTTGAATACATACACCAAATCAAATTTCTACTTTAGATGGGAGAAAGATTAGTTGATATAAAGTTGGGAATTTGGGGTGTAAGAACCGTCAACGAAATAAAAAATGGTGTATGAGAGCTTTATTTGGAGATATTTGATTGATTAAGTGTTAAGACTTGAATTTGAGCATTGCCATTGAACTCGACATGAAATTTCTTTGTTCAATTGAGCATGATAAACTTATTTTTTGAAACACAAAAAGTAAAGTCCATCAAAAACTGGCCCATTAAACACAAGTAAGTCCCAATTGAGTGGAAGAAAGAGTCAATCTAACTGCAAAGCAAAGGAAAGCTCGTGACACCAACCGACGTTGGGGCTAGCATCTTGGGCTAATTGGCTTAAATAAGCCGACTAACTTGCCTACTAATGGCAACTAGAGCACCCTAATCGCATGTTTGCCTGATACTTAGATGGTAGGAGAATGCTTGGAAGAGTAAGGTAAGCTAGTTTTCCACCACACCAAGTTCGATGGTGCCAAGCAAGAAATGGTGTGAGTAGCACAAGGATCAAGGCAACGATGCAAGAGTTGAGGCAATGACTCAGAAGACAAATAGATGCATGAGTCGACTATACTCTATAATGAACAAATGCTTATAAGTCATAATTATGATATAAAATCCGTCGTAAAGAGGGATTCATATATCCAAAGAAGGAGGAAATCACCGTGAATTGTACATAAATAAACAACTAATAGATGATTAAGAATTAGATCCTTTCCCCAATCCTAGATCACTAAAGTTTGGTATCTTTTTTTGCTGTGTCCCTTCTCTTCCTCTTTCAATCTGGTTCCTTGGGCCAGATTGAAAACAAATCTAAATATAAACCTGATGTTGTTGGACGGCAGTGATTATAACCTAAGATATTATATCCTACTTTGGTAGATTTAGTAAATATTAATTGACATTACGTATTATAAAGTAGTCATTGTATATCAGCAGAGACGTAGTAATGCGGTCAATAACGCAATTAATCCCACTCATGATCATTTATAGACGAGTTAAAAATACACTTCTCAATTACTATGTCCATGGTATAGGATAGGGGGAACGGCGAGAGGTAGAACATGAGGCTTAATGAAATTTTATTTCTTGGCAAATTGTCTCTCAGGAACGATCAATTTGAATTCGGTGTTGACAGATGTTGCGGATGTTTGACATATAATAAATTTTTTGAGTGCACCCTTTCACTGAGAAAGGGCGCAATGGTTCCCCTGCGATGGTAGGGCGATTAGGGTTTCTTCTCAGTCCAAGTAAGCTCCTCTCTCACTACTAATACTCCTCTCTTCTAAGCTTCCTTTTCGAAGGTCCCGTGTTGGGCCTTCTTGTGTTGTCTTTTTCTTGCTTGGGGTGCTGGTGAATGTTTTGGGTTTTTCTGGGAGCATCTCATAAACTTTGGTGGCATTGCAAGGCCTCTCCATTCCTGTGCGTTGGTGTTAAGTGGTGTTGTTGTGGGGAGAAAATGGAGCAGAACGAGGCAGACATAATAGAAGGAATAAGGAAGATGTTGCAGCAGAAGGAAGATGCAGGAATTATTCCCATCAGTGCAGATGATTTGAACGACCCGTTAAGGTGGAAGCGCTGCATGTTTTTCTCAGTTATTACTGACAAAAAAGTTAGGAGTAAAGGCGTGGTCGAGGTCTTTACCAGAGCCTGGTCCTTTGCAAATCAGCCAGCGATCACTGAGGTTGCTTCTAACAAGTGGATGGCAAATTTCTCAACTGAGGCTGAGGTGACGACAGTCATGAACGAAAGTCCTTGGCACCATGATGGAGAATTGATAGGCATGGAGGCTGGTATGCCAGGGAAGAAACCTTCTGAATATCTTTGTAATTCTGTCAGTTTATGGGTACAGTTATTTGACATTCCTCCTGAGTACAGATGCTGGACTGTTTTGATGAGGGCAGAAAAGGCCTTTTAGGCAATTAAGGATATAGATTTGGATGAAGAAATAGGTGTCAAATTTGTGAGGATGAAGGTGGAGCTGGATATCAGTAATCCAATTGTAAGGTAGCTGGAGCTTTGTTTGATTCGGCGTGGATCTATCATGATCCCCTAAGGTGTGAAAAACTACCTAGATTATATGCATTTTGTGGCAAACTTGGACATGAACACAAAGATTGTGCTAGTCTTTTGGAAGTGAGAAGCAGGATGAGGGAGATAAAAACGCTGGAAGCTAAAAGATTGCTCGAAAAAGAAGTAATCTTTATTTATGATGAAACGCTCAGGGCTGAAAGTAGAATTGAAGGCAGGGCTATTGGAAAGCAAAGACCAGACAACAAAATAATTATGCTCCGATACTCAAAAGAGATATTCTGCTGATTGAGGAACCTGAGGAATTTTAGGAGGACGAGCCTTTGTTGAGACGTAACTCAAAGAAAAATGGGATGCAAGCTGTTGTAGATACTGCTGAAATGCAATCTGAGGGTGGAGGGAGAGGTGGGGAAAAGAAACTGGCTGAAAATCATGAAGTTCAAATGAAAACTTTGGCTGATATCAGTGGAAAAGGACTCATAAGTGAAGATTTGATTGCAGCTACTGAAGTGGAAACTAATACAAATTGCAATCTACAAATCCAACAGTTTGGACAGGAATCAGTTTCTAAATGCCAGCACTCGTCGAGGGAGAAGTTTAAAAGGATTCCCAGAAATATTAAAAAGACTGATTGCAGCACTATGGTTAATGTGAAAAGGAGGATGCTGGTGGCAGTGGAAGGTGAGGAAAGCAGGGGTAAGAAAATTTGTTGGTCAGTGGAAGAGCAGAAGGGGCTTGATGAAGACAATGGGCTTAAGGTGGTTGAGCCTGATCAGCCGCCCATGATGCAATGAATTTTCTTTCTTGGAACAGCAGAGGTTTGGGATCAGCCACAGCTGTTCGACATCTAAAATCCCTGATAAAGGCTACAATATCTGATTTTGTTTTCATATCAGAAACGCAGTGCAGGAAAGAAAATTTTGCTAAAGTTGAAAGAAGTTGTGAATGGTTACAAGTCTTTTGCTGTACCTACAGAATGGAGGTCAGGTGGTCTGGGCATTTTGTACTTGGCATCTTTGAATATAGATATTTTGTATTCTGAACCTCATTGTATATTACTTAATATAAATACTCAGCAGTGTTCGCGGTATTTAGCTTGCATTTATGATATAGGAAAAAATTTTAACTCAGGATGGGTAGACTGTTGGGAAGATTTGCAAAAAAATCTCGTTTGTATTGTAAATTTTAATGCAATCTTATCGGCTGAAGGTAAATTGGGGTGGGGGGGGGGCGCAGCAATTCCATATGTAGACAGTTATGCCATTTAAAAAGATTTATATCTACCTTTGGTTTATTTGATTTCGGGTATGCTGGTAAGTGACATACTCAAGATGTCGATCATAATAAGAGTGTTGTTGTCGGATTTGTATTTCCAACAATAGTGTCAAAAGTTGATCACAGACAATCACATTGCATAGAAATAATAATTTAATAGTATCATTATTATAGTATAATGTTACAGATGTCGTGTTATTTTATTTATTTAAATAATTTTTATTCATTTATTTTAAATATCTCAGTGAAAGGTAATTATTTATATAATCATTTTATATATTCTAAAAATATCAATTATATTTATAAAAAATAAATAAATAATAAATTAAATTAATTATATACAAAATGAATCAATTAATTCTAACTAAAATATATTTACAACTAAAAAGGCATAAAAAACTAAGGAAGACTATTCTATATTAGTTATACGTACTATCCTAGATAATACCTACGTATAGATACAAATATAACTATTAATATATACTATACTAAATATACTAATATATATTAATAATTTTAATAACATATACTATATATACAATGACATGTATGAGTGCTACTATAGCCTTAGTAAAAGTATGCAGTACCTATAAGGTAAAAATGGTTATATTTACTGACATATATATACCATAGTTTCAGATAAAAATATCACTAAAGCCTTAGAAAACATATATATACACTTAAGGCTTATAGTACTCTATTATCCTATTCTACTCTACTTATATATATATACCATACAACATGCACTCACTCGTATACATTGCATATATGCAATTTATTTATTACACATATTGTTGTATACATGTACTATACACTGATATATATTTGTAAACAAATACACTATACCAACACACTAAGTAAACACTTCATACAAAGTACACTCATGTTTCAACACTTAGAATTCTCAAACCCTCATTCACAACTCTCCAACACTTAGTCTCATACAAAATCACGAAGGCTTAACACTTATTCTTCACTTAACAAAAAGCTCAATTTTTTTATTGGTGGACTGGTACGATTCGCGGAATACACAACACCTCAAAGGAGTTGGATCAAATCGCTTCTACAAATCGGCCCTAGTTCTTAGTTAGGTGGTTTATAGTGCATTCTCTCGACCCATATCCAGTTCAACTAAACCGGACACGAACCACCAAGCCGAGTTCCTAGCCCACGTATGCTCAGAATAATATGCTCATTTCATGCTCAGAGAAAGGGAAGGGGTATATGGTTTTGTGTGCACCCTGCGTTATGGCGATTGTTGAGGCTGAGGAGACAATTCCTTTTACAACATTGCGCGAGGTTGTTGCCACACAATAAGGCGCTATGGCTCGGCTGATTTAGGTGCACACTTGCATGATTTTGGTTCAATTTTAGGCCTTGATTTGAGTGCCTAATTGAAGTTTAATTTCAAAATAAATTGCATCATTGTAAAGCCTTTACATAGAGATACTTAATTGTATAGTTAATTTATAATAGTAAGTCATTTAATTATATATAAAAATTAGTTAAAGTTATTGAGTTTTTATTTTTCACATGTAATCGAATTTAAGGTTTAATTACTTAATTAATGTATAAATTAATAATTTAAGAAGTCAATTGACCTTATAATTAGTTAATTAACATAATAAGGTATTTATTATATATTTTTAATTTAATTTAGAACATTTATTTTAATTTACAAGCAATTATTTATACATTTAAACTAGATATCTACATATTTACGATATAAATAATTCAATACAGAATAAATACATTATAAATATGATGAAAATATTTAAAATAATAATATACAAATATACACTATAAATTAGTTTAGTAATAACTTAATTTAATAATTTATTTTATTTTAACTTAACAATCTACCTAATTAACTTACTAATCTAATTATTTGCAAAAGGAAAAGTAAAAAACAAAAATGCCTTGGAGCCTGGGGGAGGAATGGTGTATCAAAGAAGATTGCCCTCTTGTAGTGGAGAAGGACTGGAAAGATGAAGGAAGAAAGGAAGGTATTACTATATGGGAAAAAGGGAAAAGGGTGGCAGTTGAATTAACCTCTTGGAATGCCAAATCTGAGAATAACTGGAAGGTTAGGAAATCTAAAATTGAAAGCCAATTATTGGAAATTTAAAATAATGTTCCAGCCAATCATGATTGGAGTAAGGAACAACAACTATTGAGACGGTATGAACATATATTATTACAAAAATAGATTCATTGGTTTCAGAGATCTAGAAAAAATTGGATACAAAGCAAAGATAGAAACACAAAGTACTATCATGTATATGCGAAGAATAGGAAAAGGAAGAATACGATAGATTGGATTTCACTCCAAAATGGGGAGTATACGGGAGATCATGAAAAGATCAGGAAGGCTCTTTTTGAATTTTATAACAAATTATATTGTTCGGAAGCAAGCTCTTTCAATCCCAAGAGGGTATTCATAGAACATGATTGGCCTATGGGAGTGGAGGAAAGATGGTGCTTGAAATTACCGGATGAAGATGAAATACATGATGTGCTTTTCTCCATGCCTCATTGTAAAAGTCCAGACCCGATGGCTTACCTATTCTTTTTTACCAGAATAGTTGGCACATTGTTAAAAGAGATGTTATAAGGTTTGTACAAGATTGTTTCTTGAAGCAAAACATGCAAGGAAGTTATTCACTCTTTGAAGAGATACAAAGAAGCAAGGCTCTATAGTCATGGAAGTGGATATGGTAAAAGCATTTGATAGAATTGAATGGAATTTTTTCTATTTCTATTTAAGTCCAATAAATATTCCTTCTTCTCTTGTAAATCTTATATTGTCCTGTATTACATCCACTTCATTCCAAATTTTGGTTAATGGCAGCCCTCGAATATTATTATGCCTTCACGTGGAATTAGGCAAGGCTGTTTGCTATCTCCTTATATTTTCATATTATGCTCTGAGGAAGTTTAGATATGGCTCTACATAGCTGCACCGTATCAGGCTACAAATTGCATAGGCTTGGTTCTTCTTTGACTCATCTAATGTCTGCCAATGACACAATTTTATTTGCTAAGGCATCTATTGGTGAAGCTCAGAGTCTAATGGATATTTTAAATGACTACGTGGGCTGCTCAGGACAAAAGGTCAGCTATGAAAAATCAAACATATTTTTCAGTTAGGGGATGGGTACAGATCTGAAGTGTTGGATTCAAAATATATTGATGGTAGCCCCTATGTATGGTGATGAATTATATTTAGGATGTCCTATTATGGATGGTGCTTCTCAGTCCAAGCTTAATGAGTTATTATTGTCTAAATATTCAGAAAAATTATCTGCCTGGAAAGGAAGAATGCTCTCTCAAGCGGGGAGAGGTGTATTGATTCAAGCAGCCCTTTCCTCAATCTCAAGATATCTTATGACCACTATTCTTTTCTCTAAAAAATTATGTGCAAAATTAAATGCTATTGTCAGGGATTTTTGGTGGGGAGTTTCTGGAGGTAAAAAATACTCTTAAAGATGGGTTGGTCCTTATGTCAAAATCAGGAAGGAATGTGGCAGAGACCAATGAGAGAAAAATACTTTCCGAATGCATGGCTCTTTTCCCGAATATCTTCCTAAACCAAATGATTCCCATATTATGAAGGCACTAGCCACCATCAAAGATATTCTCATTGAAAATATTCTCTGGCTGGTTGGAGATGGTCAAAAAATAAATGTCCAGTCTGACCCGTGGCTGCTGAATGGGGAAGGTCTGATTATCCCGCAAAACCAGTTAGCTTGTCAGGTATCTAAGGTGGCTGATCTGTTAAATAATGATGGTACATGTTGGGAGATAGAGTTTTTACAAGAATGTTTTCAACCTCTGCTTGCTGAATCAATAGCGTAGATACAAATCCCTCGGGGTCCAGATATGCTTATTTGGAAACCTACTCATATTGGGGAATTCACTGTTAGATCGGCCTATCAGAAATTACTTAAGAATGAACATCGTAATGCATTGAGATTGTTGATGAGAATCAATTGAGGTGTAGTAGGAAGCTCTGGTCGTTTAAGAGCTTGGCGCCAAGAATGAAGGTATTTCTTTGGAAGGCCATTGTTGAAGCTCTTCCCTTGAAAGCATCTCTTGTAGCTAAAAAGATCATTAGGGAGCCAGATTGTCGTTTCTGTTTCGCTAACGGTGAGAGTCTCAACCATCTTCTATGGGAATGTCCTTTAATGAAGGCTATTTGGTTCTCTTGGGGTATTAGAGTACAAGGTACGGATGCTTTCTACTGGGATGAGGTGCTGAATTATAGAAACCATTTTTCTTAGGCAGGCCTTCATGAAAATCTGATTTTTTTTTTATATAATACATGCATTATGGATTCATAGATGTAATGTAGTGTTAGATGGTCAACAGCCGAGCCCTCACAAGGTTATAGATGCTGCTAAAAACATGACTACCTTCTATTCTCTGTATGAGAATCAATTTGGCAGCAACGTCTTCACAAAACTAAATGATACTGTCAGTAACTCCGAGGAATTTGCAAATTGGGAGGGCAATCGGCCAACGATCCTGGTGGATGCTGCTGTGGGGGATTCCAATTCTATGGTTGCTGCATTCCATGTGGATGTGGCTGGAAATATTGTAGCAGCTAGCTAATTCAAACAGCATTCAGTCGAATTGCAGCTTCAGGGTAGAAACTTGGGCAATTTTCTATGGTCCTCGAATGGCTATAAAAGCTGGATCATTGGATGTGACAATTTGCTCAGATGCCAACTCTCCGGTGAACCAAATCAACACCTGTCAACGGCCTAATTGGAAGGTTAGGCACCTAAACCATACTCGTGCTTCCATGCTTCAGAACAATCAACGATTTTTCCTTTTCAAAGTGAATAGGTCGGTTGTTTCTCCTGCACATATCCTAGCACGTCACTGCCTTAATTAGGAATGTTTTGCAGGGATCTTGAGAATATCCTTTGTTTTCTTGTAACCTTCAAAGCTGTCAATAGAAAAGTCTTCTCTTGAGAATTAAAATAATAATAATAATAATAATAATAATAAATATCTACTTTTTCATTGAATTATTAAAATCAATTCGGTAGTAAATAATGTGACATTAAAATATCATGCAGCATATGTTTTTTTTTTTTTGTTGTGCATAAACCTAATCAAGAGAAAAACTAAAAAATTTAATTGATTTTTGGCGGACCTATTTTGAATTTGCAAAGACAAAGGTTATCAATAATAATTATTACTTCCATTTATTGCTTGGTACTTAGCTGACTCTGTCAGCTTATTTTATTGGCCGGATCTGTTTCAGAATCACATTGGTGCAAACAAATAGCCAACATCGAGGTCAGTAATCGAAGTCGAAGTTGCAAGTAGACCTTACTTATTCTATTTTCACTTTTAAGTCTATAGTATTTTATTAGATTGCTCGTAAATGAAGTTAATACATGGATACGCTCCATCTTTTCTTTGACGTGAATTTGTTCTAATTTTTATGCTCTCACGGTCGAACATAATGTTACACACTCATATCTCGATAGGAACGGTGAATATTAGGAGCTAAGGATAACAAAAGATTATGTTAATCTAAAAGGGATAAGCGGTTTCATACGGTAAGCTGACCTCCCTAAATGTGTGATTCAAAAAGGTATCCACCGACGTCGAAGTTCCGCTCCCACCTATTCCCGTGCCCTTCGAAGCTTCACTTTTCTCTGGAGCTTCACTCTGAGCCCCCGATCACCGGATAGACCTCCCTCCTTAGGCCCTCTCTGCTACGTCGATAGTCCATCCTTGCCAACATGTAGGACGATCGGATGCTCAGAGAGTCCGTGCGGCGGCGAAGTGGTCGAGGGGACCTATGGCGTGTTGTAGTCGACGACGGGCGACGTGGGCTGTGTTCGAGCGATGCGGGGGCAACGTCGGTCGTCGACGGTGGCAGCTACATCTAGATCCCTACGTTTCAACATGTCATCGATGTTCTTTTGGTCTTGCTGTGCGGTGACGAGCATGGGATGTGCGGCCGCATCTTTCGTCTCCGACGAGCGGTCGTCGACGTGCAGGGGCTCACCAGTCCGTTGCTTTGGTGGGCGGAAGTTGTCGCGAGTCCGGTCGATGGTCGGCGGTTGGCGGTGGTGGTCCCTGATGGTGTTGCTCTGATGACCTTTTCCTTTTTGTTTTGTTTGATTTTGTTGGGATCATGTGTGATCTGTTATTATGATCAAATTCGATTTTAATTTTTTGGTTGATTTATTTGATCTTGTTGACGTGTTTTTTTTAGATTTGTCTTATTGGTGTCTTACCGTAACTATGAGCGTGGAGTCGCCCTCCTTTGGGAGGTCATCTGGTTCCTGATCTTGAGATGCTTCTTTTTTTTTCTCCTTTGTTTCTTATCTCGTTTCTTGTTTTTGAGTTCCCTCATTCTATGGGACATATTTCCCTCTTTATGGGTAAGGTTTCTCCATCTCTCCCTTCCACTGTGAGTCAGTCTCTTGTATTAGGGTCCTCTCTTCAATGCAAAGTTTATGTTAAAAAAAAAAAATGATATTAAAATGTATTTCCAGTGCGCTCTCCTCTCGACAAACTTTAGGAGCTAGTTTACGGAGGAGGTTATCCTCTCTTTTTAAGAGATAACCTCTGTTTACTTCATAGGACAACTTAATCTCTCATGACATTTTTATCCTGGGATAAGTTAGCCCATGTTTGTAGGAGTGTTAACTTTTATCTCCTTACTTCTCCCCTCAAATTTACTCATATTTTCCATCACATCACATGATAATCCCATTTCTTAACTCTCGTTTGATAAACACAAACAAGGGTTAACCTTATTTTCAAGTAAATAGAAATAAGAGCTATCCTTTGTTGTAAAGAAGTTAACCCGTATTATCTCCTATCATAAACTAGCCCTAGGTCTTCCTTTCTGTCGTCATCAGGCCCCAACTGGCCAATAGGCTTGTATGATTGAATGCCCTCCCCGGCTTGCAAGGTGCTTGGATGATGTATGTTGTTTCTTTTCCCATTGGTGATTCAAATCTTGCTCATCAATGAAAAATAATGATACCACTCATAAAATTCACAAATCACAGTGGTACTAGTCACATAGCCACAATTCTACGATTTAGGAAACTAAGTGGATTCACTCCACTATCAGGAGATACACTTTCTTTATCCCTCTAAATATTAGTCAATTTCAAACCTAAAACTTGGCCTAATGTCATCCACCAAACATTCCAAATAATCCCTCGAAAGTGCATGAGATACGTTAATCCCACTCTCTTTACATCAAATCAAAGGGAGGGTGGGATAAGTTTATCCCCCATCTACCTAAAAAGATGATTGTTTAATCCCACATCACCTAAACTGTCCCCTAGATGATGGAGGAAAACACATATTAATTGAAATGTTTTTTTTCCCCTGCGGTTTCTAATTACCAAAGCAGGGATTAAAGATCTCAGGTACCTCAACCGGTAACACCATGATCATCGACGAAGTCCTTTTTCGTGAAATTACATTATGGTTACTTATACGACGCATATCTTGTTTTCGAATGCGTTACCGGATGGTTATGTCGATTTCTTATTTTCATTTTAGCCTATCGGTCTTCCATTCCGAGATAGAACTTCCTTCGAACTTTTATATTCAAAATCAAATATGTACCATCAATTAACATTGCCTCCATGTATCCCTGTTTTTTATTTCTTTGGTTAGTATATACTTACCTACATGCAAATCTGCTCCCAATACGAACAAAAAAGTCCATTTTCAAGTAAAAATGCACTCCCTCTGCTGAGAAGAAAATATTCGTTTGTAATTTTATACTTCAAAGCTAATTAATTTTAAATCTATAGTGTCCCTCAAACATTTTTCAAAAGAAATCTATAAGGCCGAAAACCAAATCCAAAACCCAAACTCAGATTCCTACATCCAAACATCCATCTTCTGTTTCCAACAGCTAACCCAAAAAGATATCATATTCCTTTACCACAAAATATTCCCCTTCACATCAGAAGCGGCTGCATCAAGTATACACGTATCTCTATCGATTCTTCCGTAAAACAAAGAAGGAAAGGACCAGAGAGAGACCCATCTCCCTCTCTCGTGGCCTCCGCATCAAGCACTAAAACACATGAACATCGACATCCCTTCTCCAATACCAACAAGTAGCAACAACGACACCAAGAACACAACAAGAACAAAGACACCTCCGATGCTCTTCACTACATAGTCACATAACCAAACCATCTGATGATCCAGAGGCGAATCAGAGGTACCCACCATTCCCCAACGGGCTCACCCTGTTCTTCCTCAGAAGCACCCTCAGCTGCGCCTTCTGGCACTCGAGCTTCAGCCCTCCCGTCTCCCCTTTCCCTTCCCTCGCCCGCACCATCCTTGGGAACTCCACGAACCCAATTGCACCCCTCCTTATATGCGGGTTCTCCCTCCTCCTCCTCCCCTTCCCCTCCTCCTCCTCCTCCTCCTCCTCCACCGCCCTGCCCTCTCCCATCGATTTGCGTGCATGGGTACCTTCTAAAATCGCAGCTTTCTGGAACCCCACGAGCCTCTCCTCCATCTGCAGCCTCGCCTCCGTGAGCCTCCTTTGCACCCTCTCCTCCCTCATCACCTCCATCGCCCTCATGGCCCTCCTCTCCTCCACCACCTCCTCCCTCACCCTCCCCATCTCCTCCTTCGCGCGTCTCGCCTCCAAAGATAGCACCTTTATCTCGCCTTCCACCGCCTCCCTCCTCTGCCTCTCCCCCTCGAGCTCCCTCGCCAGGGCCATGCACTGGGTCTCGGCCTTCCTCCGCCGCCTGCGCTCGTTCTCGAGCTCCGCCCTGAGGGCCTCCAAATCAATGGAATTGGGATCGTTGGAGCGGTGGCGGCGGCGTTGTCGGCGGTGGCGGTGGCGGTGGTGGGTTGGGTTGTGGAATAATGGGTTGGTGTAGGACTTCCAGGTGGTTGGTGCGAGGCTGTCACTGGGTCCTTCCCCTGTTGGGTTGTTGCTCGCTTGCTCCCCCAACACCATCATCATCGTCTTCTCCTCCTTGCTGCTCGAGCTCCCCTTCTTTGTTTGCTTGGTTTGATATAAATCTCTCTCTCTCTCTCTCTCTCCTTCTCCTCTCCGTATGTCTAATGCCGAGGATAAAAAGAGAGGGAGGGATTCACATGCTCCGCGAGGGGGAGGTCAGGGGTGTATTAAACAAAGGATAGGATGGTCTTCTTCTCAACTTATCTTTCTTTTCGAGGATTTTTATATAAACATACTTAAGAACTTTCAAAATTATTTAAATATTATAAAAAAAATCTATATTTATAATGTCATAAAAAGATTTACTTCATTTACGTGAACATTAATTCACTTGGCAATCTTTTTTGAAAGGAATTCACTTGGCAATCTTCTCGTCGATCAAGAGAAAATTTAGGCTGTTAATTTATACTTTTAGATTTATATTGACATAAGAATTAATATGGTTTAGATTTTAACTGGTAGATTGACGCGAAAATTAATATTTACGTAAATATGCATGTTCGTATGGTACTTAAGTGATTTTAAAAATTTATGATAATATTTATGTAAAACCCCATTTCCTTTGTTTATTTGTAGTGAAGGGCGAGGTGGCTGCGATGGCACATGACGTCGCATCTGATGGATGTTAATGTCGGGGGAGGGGGGGGGAGGGTGACAGCTGTGTAGGTGGTGGTGGAGGGGAAGTGAGGGCCACATGTCCCATGTGATTGCAGTCTTTGCTTGCAGAAAGAGCAATAGATGATCCAAAAAAAATTTTCTGCACGTGTTATTTGAGATTTATGTCTTTCTTTCGATAAAAGAGACTTTCAAATAAACTTTTAAACAAAAACTTACGAAAAACCTTTCTCTTAAAAAATTAGGTCCCTTCGATCCCTCCACCTTCTTCGAATCCCTTCAGTCAGAGCAACCAGATGGTTGCCTTGAGTTGTTTTAGGTCTTATTGGATTATCTGGATACCACACATGCTACTAACATGTGATTCAAGGAGATCAGTTTGCAGTTGGCTCGAATACTAATCCAACCTGCTACGGTTAAAGGCCAGACGTGTGGATTCGGGCGGGCTGATCACCTTTTCTGCACTCCGGAAGAAGTCTTTTTTTTTTCATTTTTTTACTTATTTAATTTGATCTGACCTGAGTTAGTAACAAGGGCAACTAAATCATTTAAAAAGAAATTATCCTATCGATAATATTATAGAATCGGCGTTGATACAGGTAATGTTCAGTAGACTATTTATTTCAATTTATTTATTTTCTGTCAATATTTTTTCCTCTGGTTTCCTTTCACCTTATATATTACCGGTCAAATCTTTCACCGTCCATTATTTTTTTTAGGATGCAGGTTAAAAGATATAAAAATTGACGAAAAAATAAAAGCGTAGAATTTGATGTTAACTTATATTTTTTTTTACGTGAAAAAAGTGTTCATATATGTTAGGATCTCTAATTTTTGAATTAATAATAAATTATCATCGTATAGATGTAAATCACTTAAATTTTATTCGAAATTACTTTAAATCGGTACGAAATCACTTTATTTGTGTACTATCTTATTTTATATGTGTGTGAAATCACTTTACACCTTCAAAATAATTCTATACGGGTGTAAAGTAAGATTATACCGATACAATCTTACTTTAAACTACTTTAAACGGATGCATATTAATTTTACACGAGTGTAAAATTAAATTTTAAGTATTTTTTTACCTAAGACAAGTAATTTTACATTGAAATGTGATTTTTCCACCTTAGGATTTAGGATTCAGTCTTTAGCGTTTAGGGTTTACTATAAATCCAAAACACTAAACCTTAAGGTGAAAAATCACCTTTTAAGTGAAACATCACTTCTCATATATGAAACCACTTTACATAAATCTAAACCCTAAATCTTAAATCATAAACTCATAGGTCAAAATCACCTTTCATGGATGCAAAATCACTTTGAACAGGTCAAACTACCATTGGAATAATTTTGCACCGATCCAAAATGGGATTGCACAGATGCAAGACACTCTAAAATAATTTATCACCAATATAAAGTAGTTTATCACTGATAAAAATTTATTTATCACCGATACAAAGTTATTTATCACTTGTACGTTTTAGGTTTAAAATGATGTAGCGATTTTTTTAAATGTGGTAGGGATCACCACATAACAAACCTTACGTTTTTTTATTTCTTTACATTAAATATCAATTATCAAGTAGACTCACGTTCTCAACGATACATAAAGTACAAAAACAAAACTCACACATTTCCTTGCGTTAGTACATTGTTACGACTCGATCCCAAATCCCTACAAGACCTAAGACCAGCTCACCTCGACTAATCCCAAGACCTAATCGTCCAACAAAAAATAACCAAAAGAAGAAAATAATTCACATCCACACATGCAATGTAATTAAGCAGAAAGGAAACAAGAGACAGTAAAAGAAATATAGCAAATAGTCTATCAATATTACAGGTCATCACAACTACGACAGAGGGAAGTACAGCAGAGAAGTAACTGAAACAGTATTTCATAAAATAAAAATACTCACTACTACAACAAAAGCTAGGAAAAGAGTAATGTAACGACCCGGTTCCCGAGTCTCTACGAGACACGAGAACCGGACCGACTCGACTAATTCCAAGACCTAGTCGTCCAACGAGGAAGTAACCAAAAGAGCAGTAAAATAAACCCCATTCAGCATGAATATAACTAACAGTAAGAAAGTACAGCAGTAAGGAAAGAAACTACTACAGTAGATACCACCACAACAGTAGAACAACATTTATCATATAACATGAACTGCAGGTAAAGAAAAGTACAGCGGAAACAAGAACTACTCACTATAACGGAAACAAAGAGGTACAAAAGACAGTAGTAACTCTACTGGACCCTACTCGGCCCAGCGTCCTCTGCAGCCGCTGACCCTGGCTTCTCAACACCTGGTCCTGAAAAAGGTAACGAGTATAACACGTTAGCAAAACGCTGAGTAAAGTGGCAACTAAAACTAAAGACAACAGTAGAGTGTACAGTAGCTGTTATGTTCTATTACTTTCTTTATTTACATCTTTCAAGTGTCTCCCTATTTCATTTATTTCTCAGATCTTTTACTTGATCTCGAATGTTCCTCGTGGGAACGATCTTGATTGCAGTCTTTTCCAAAAAGTAGAAGTAGCACGTGGTACTCTCCTGGCTGGGAGAGTCCCCCGTGGTGATCCTACCCTCAGTCAACCACCCCAAGGTCACTGACAGACGTAACGGTGACTACGGCACGCGCGATAAACGCACAGGTAGCTAACCCGTACTGGCACGCGGTCAGTCGTTTCCGTTAACGGGTGCGCCCAAAGCACAGCACGGAACTAGTCCAGGGCAGAGCCCTCTCAGTAACAGGGGTCCAACCCCTCCACAGTAACTAAACCGGGGCCTTGCCCCTCCACAGTCCGCGCACCCTCGCCTGACTACCCTGGTTTGCCCCAGCGGGCCTAACAAGTCGGTGTGGGAGGCTAGCAGAACCCCGGGGCCCGTGGGGTAGCTAGTACCTCCCTACACTAGTAGCTCTCCTCAATACTACGTACGCGAGGGCCAGCAAGTCGGTACAGAGTGGCCAGTACTAACCCCGAGTCCCTGGGGCGGCTGGCTCCGCTCTGCACTAAACAGGGGGACAGTCACTCTCCTTGGTACTCCGTACTCAAGGGCCAGCTCACTTCCCCAAAACTATTCCATTCACTTTCCAGGAGTTCTACTCCTACTTCCCCGTAGGGTTCCATCCTTTTTACTCAAACATCCAGGTTTCACTTTCCAGTTTCACATTCTTACAATCCATGTTCTC
The DNA here is from genome assembly GCA_037157565.1 of Thalassia testudinum. Taxonomy (NCBI): domain Eukaryota; kingdom Viridiplantae; phylum Streptophyta; class Magnoliopsida; order Alismatales; family Hydrocharitaceae; genus Thalassia; species Thalassia testudinum. The sequence goes on along the minus strand of JAZHRO010000031.1, from coordinate 33,353,060 downwards.
AACCACGTTATCTATTCACAACAGGCAGCTGTTAATTCAAATTACAGGCAGCTTTATATCTCTTTCCATTTTCCAAGACTGCAGTATTATACATTCCACTAGTTTTCCCATCCTAGGATTCATGCCATATCCTAGGATCTATCATACAATCTAGTTTTCCAGTCCTAGGATTCATGCAACACCTAGGAGCTATCATTCCATCTATTTCTCATTCCTAGGGTTCATGCAATGTCCTAGGTTCTATTTATGGTTTCATAATTTAACAGATTTTAATAACTTAAAGCCACTCTACCAGGTACAACGGGAGTAATGGGGGCGTGATCGGGAATCCCGCGTGCCTCCGCGACTCCCAAGACTGCAACTGAACGAGGTCCTATCACAATGATCAAACACAAAGAAAGTCTCAAAACAGTGTATAGCTACTGTAGACGGGTAGAGGAATTAATTATGAAAAGAACGCAACTCGAATCGCGGAAAATGGAGCCCGAACGGGCCCTAAACGGGTCGAAAACGACGACACTGTGTAAAATCAGACGTCTGTAACTTCTTCCAGATGTCTTAAAAAGTGGATCAGAGAATTACCTGCTCAGTGTGGTTTCCCAGATGTCCAGAAGTCTGCGGGGACGTCTGGCCTAGCTCACAGACGTCCTATGGCCACCCCGGACGTCTGGAGGTCACTCCCGCCGTCTGGTACAACTTCCAGACGTCTGATTCGCAAAGGATGGCGAATCAGCGAGCCTGCGCACAGCCAACTCCCTCCCTCAATACGGTCAGTCGACAGGAAGGAAGAAGAAAGTGGAATACTCACCTTTCAGACGTCTGTATGATCTTCCAGACGTCTCCCTCGCCGTCTGTCTATAAACCCAGACGTCTGATTCTGGAAATTTTTCCAGAACAGGGCACCGCTCAGCCTCCGCTCGCGACGCCGCCCGCGTCGCACCTCGTGCGTCTACTGCTCAAACCGCAGCAGGTCCCTCTCCGCGTCGTTCCGCGCCTCCTACGCCCTCCGCCGGCCGGCCAAGCCGCTCCGGCGAGCTCGCCCTCACGGCAGAGCTCCGCCCTCGCACGCCGCACCTCCTCCGCGCTCACTGCGACCGCCGCTGCCGCCCTCGCGCTCGCTCTCTCTCGCGCACAGGAAGGAGAAGAGGAAGGGGACGGTGGAGACGACAGGAGGGGAGGCGTGGCCTTTTAAGGCCGCGCGAGGAGGAGGGAGAGAGAGCGCGGCAGGCCTGCAGCCGCAGAGAGAGAGGGAAAAAGAGAGAGAGAGAGGAATCGCGGGTCTGCGCGCACAGGCGCGCAGACGAATCCCTCGTGCGAAAAAATAACTATTTTACAGATGTCTGGAAACGATCCCAGACGTCTTAAAATATGTCTGGGGTACGCGTTCGTTACAAGTAAGAAACGCAACTAAGGCTGGGCTGGACTAGGCCCAGCTCCTCTGTAGCCGGTGGTGCTAGCTGCTCAACTCCCTGACCTGAACAAGGTTATAAAAATTTTCAAAGTCAGCAAACGGTGAGTAGAGTGGTAATTTAGCCATTTACATATAATTAAGACAAGCTATTAACTAATGCAATTAAGTAATTACTCATTTTCATTTAGTTCAACCAAGTACTTCTAATTTGTTGTTCCTTTATTCACTTAAATCATTTCTTGATCTAGCATGTTCCTTACGGAAACGATCTTGATTATAGTCTTTTCCATGATGTAGGAGGTACACATGGTGCTCTCCTAGCCGGGAGAGTCCCCCGTGGTAGTCCTACACCCAGTCAACCACCCTGAGGTCACAGTTGCGACGTAGCGGTGACTACGGCACGCATGATAAACGTGTAGGTAGCTATCCCACACTGGCACATGGTAAGCCGTTTCCGCTAGTGGGTATGCCTAAAGGTACAGCACAGGACAGTACAGGGCATTGTCATCTCAAAACAGAATAGAACAGGGGTCATGCCCTTCCATAGTCTGCGTACCCTCGTCCGACTATCCTGGTTTGTCCAGTGAGACTAATAAGAATCTGAGTAGGGCGGCTAGTCCTAACCCTAGGCCCCTTAGGGTGGCTAGCTCTCTTCTTACACTAAGTGGCTCACCTCGGTACGAGGTACACGAGGGCCAAACAGAGTCTGTGTAGAGTGTCTAGGCCTGACCCTAGGACTCAACTCAACGGGCGGCTAGTACTCCTCTACACTAGAAGGACAGTGGCTCTCCTTAATACCGTGTACACAAGGGCCAGCTCACTTCCCGTCTACAAGAGTTCTCCTCCTAATTCCCCATAAGATTCATACTGGTATTCCTTTCGTTTCATATTCCAGACTTTCAAATTTCTCTATTTACATTACCGGTTCCATTCTTAAAATAGGAAGCTCATGATTTTCTCACTGACAAGGCATCACATTAAACTAACCAATACATTTGCTAGAATTTAAAGTTGTACATACATCTCAAGTAAACAGTGTAACTCAACCATACTCATTTGTTCCTACCCTAGGGTTTATTCTCATCCTAGGGTTCTACATGTATCTCAAGTATACAATATATCTCAAACCATACTCGTATGTTCCTGCCCTAGGGTTCATTCTCATCCTAGGGCTCATTCAAGTTATTCTAAACATGCAGTTCATTTATTTAAATCATAATAATAATGTAAACCACTCTACCTACAATCACGGGAGGAATGGGGGCTCGGATCACAGATCCCGTCGCCTTCGTGGCTAGCACGTACTCGACTGGTTGGAGACCTATACAGTTAACCAACCGCATCAAATGAGTCTAAGACCGTATACAAGTGACACTAACTCGTAGAGAAATTCAAGAGAAAAACAACGGTAGTTCGTTTGCAGAAATCCGATATCGATTGGGCCCTAAATGGGCCAAAAACACTCACATTGTCCAAAATCAGACATCTAGGTCTAGTCCCAGACGTTTTTAAAGACGTCAATACTCACCCTGGGTTTCCTACGTCTACCTCGGACGTCTGGACCCTTCCGCGGTCGTTTAAGATGAGTTTCAGACGTCGGACTCTCCTTCCGGTCATCTGGAAGTATGGTCAGACGTTTGGTGACATGTCCAGATGTCTAAAAGCGCCTCGAAAAGTGCACCCCGCGCCTTTCCAACACCCTGCCCCCTGCTTACGTATGTGTAGACCTAAAAATGGCTGGACAAATCTCTACGGTGAGGCCTGCATGGCCGTTAACCGTACGGAAGTACGTACCTTGGCATTGAGCGTGCTTTCAGACATCCAGCTTCAGCTCTGGACATCCTTCTGCTACTCCAGAAGTCTGTGGTGTACTCCAAACGTCTGATATTGGAAAATGTCTAGTACGCAGAATTCTCATGAGCCTTCTCCTCCGCGCGGCCCCTCCGCACTGCCCACAACTGCTATCTGCCAGCTTCAGGAAGCCGTAAGCCCACCTTCGCGAGCTTCTCCTCCTTGCACACGAGCTACTCTGAGCTCCTCCCCTCGAGCTCCTCTCATGCTCTTGCAGCTCCCTCGCGAGCACCTCTCGAGCTCCCCTCTCCTCCGCATCCCATCTCTCTCTCTCTCTTCTTCCTCGCCACATGCTGCGATGGTGCCTAAAAGGAAGGTGGCGGCCAGCAGGAGGGAAGGATGAAAATGGTGGTCAGTGGGGATGGAGAGAGTGGCGTGGTGGGGGGGGGAGTAGGGATTAAATAGGAGAGGGTTAGGGTTTGGGGTAAGGAGAGAGAGAGGTGTGTGTGTGCGCGCGCACACGGAAAAAGAACACAAGGTACGATTCTTTTACTTTCAAACGTCCGACCCCCTATCCAGGCGTTTGGATAGGCATCTGACAGCTAATCCAAATGTCTTAAACAATCCAAAAAGGGCAGCAAGTGATTTCATACATACATTTCCCTACTTTTTGGTTATTTCTTTGTTCAAAATTCTTTTGCCTCTCTCTCTCTCTTCTCTTCCCTCTCTCCTCTTTTCCTTTTATTCTTTTTTTAATTTATTTTCTTTGACGTCATTTAGAAAGTATGTTCGTTTTTAATTTTATCTTTGTCATCGACCTCCTCATTTTGTATTCTTTCATTAGAAATCAATATTGGATATGTTTCTACGAGAGTATGAAATAATACACAATTACATTATTATTTAATTAATACAAAATCATGTAATATAAATCTAATCTAACATACCGATTGAAAATAAAAACATTGGACATTGTATTTTGCAATGGGCATTGTACTTTGATTTTCAATCAGTATTTTTCCCTGAATACATTTTGAAACATGTGGTATATTAGTTTTCAACTAATCGAAAATCAAGATATATCGGTTGAAAATCATGTTAGACTTTCATAAGAAATTTTTTTCAGATGCATTTTGAAATGTACAAAATATTTAGTTTTCATTGATAAAAATCAAGATACATCGATTAAAAATTATATTAAATTTTTAAGTAATAATATATAAACAAAATCCCTTTTCTATTTTTCTATTCAATAACCTTTAAATAATATAATTTTATTATAATTTTAACTTTTAAACTCTTACCGCAACATGCATGTTAAAAATTATTTTAAATTATTAATTATGTCAAGAATCAAATTATAACATTAACATGAGTATTATGTTGATATATGAGTATAACACTTTCAACTTGATCCATCCAAATAATTTAAAATTTTTGAAAAAATTAAAATAATATATATCTTTGCACATTGTGTAATGCATTGACTAATGATTCTAATTTTTATACTTTTACTTTTTATCGATGCGAATTATTTCTGTGTAGGTGAAAAAATTATTTTCGTTGGTGAAATATTATGTCTAAAGTGAAAAAAATTATTTTCCACATGTGTTAGCATTTTTAACATATATTATATTAATTTTTTATTAATGAATAATTTTTCACCAATATATTTTTATTTTAAATTTATATATTTTAATTTTAAATAGATGTATTTTAATGATGCGGATCCAAATATTATTAGGCATGTTATAACTTACATCCCCTTGCTCACGTCTTTAAAATTTTAATACGATTAACCGTTGGGTCAGATCCACCCAACTTGATGTATCAAGAAAAATCATTAGTTACGTCATTGATTCTCATCCTTAATTATATTTTTGAAATATAATTACTATTTATATGTGACATTAATTTTAGATTAATTTGTTTCCTACTGTCGATGTAAGAAGACTTACGCAGAATATAACATGTCCAAAAATATTGAATCTCACCCAACCTGATCGATCGAAACTGATGAACTAGATAGGCTCACCCGATTAGTTCGATTAAATCATAAGCGGCTATTTTGCCGATTCAAATCCAAAATAACTCCAATTAAATGACCCAACCCACTTAAATCGATCCTACACCCACCCCGACTCACCAATGGGTCTACTGCTGTGCCACCATAGCTCCCGTTTTGCCTCGATGATCGTAATGATGTGGCAATTTCTGGGTCGTTGTAAAAGTTCAGCATTGATGGTCACCGTCAAAGTCGTTGGGTCGACACGTCATTCTTTTCATTGCATAGAGGATCTCTACCATCTGTCGGGGATGAGTTGGAGATGTTTTTTATTTTTTTTTCTGAAGTAAATTTTCATTAATAAGGGATGGAATGAAAGGATGCATCTAATCAGGAAGAGAGGGAAGAGAAACGTCGTCGCGAAGAGGAGGAGATTATGTTCCGTAAAAATAGAAGAAATTAAAATTTAGAAAATAAGATAAAGAAATAAAAGAGAAAAAAAAATAAAAAAAATTTCAAAAATAAAAATCGGATAACATCTCGATAGAAATTAATCCATACTTATACTTACGATAAGGCGTCAAAACATAAAATGGAAGATCATGTTAACGAAAAATCAAACATAACAATCTAAGGGTGGAAATCAACCAATTACATATGTTAGTAAACTCGGCTGAGTTGGAGATGCTTTTTGTTTCTATGCTGTTCCTTCCTTTTCCGGTGGCAAAGCCGTAGAAAGAGAAAGGGTTTTGTTTTCTTTATGGGCAGGTGCACAGGAAAGGCTTGTTGATGTCCATGAAACGATAGCAATTAATGTTAAATGCAGGGAAAAATAAAGTAATTACTAAAGAATTATTGATGATTTTTAATTGTAGGTGCAGCTTATGATTTTTTTTTTTGTTTTAAACAACTGAAAAAATCATCAATGACCGTTTAGTTATGAATCAAAATATATCAATAATATTTGATTTATGAATAAAAATAGATTAATGATATTTTATTTTAAATCAAATAACATTAGTGATTTTAAATTACATTGATGTAATATAAGAAATATCACTCATTGGTACAATTTAGCTTCATAAATAGGTGTTGTATTGTGTATTTGTGTACCCCACGTCTAATCATTAAGTTGTGATTTACAAGATTCGTTGGAATTGGGAAATGTTTAACATGTAAATTGATTAGAGCCCAAGGTGAACTTTACCAAGTTACACATAGAGAATGGATCCGATCAAATATCAGCAAACACATGAAGACACAGGTAATTAGTAACTTAATTCCACCATTAAGGATGTATATGTGAAGATGGAATTTAACCTTTGAAAATTGTACTAAGTGAGAGAGTGAAAGAGAGAGAGAGAGTACAAAAGTACATGAGGAATGATTCTTTTTACCATTATCATGTGGTTCCTTTTATACTAGGGTTCCTCTGTACACGTCCAACCCTACATACATAAATTGAAATCCTACAATTATAGGTCATGGCATTCAACAACGATCTTCTCCCGCACATTCCTTCGTCAGATTACTTCGTCACGTTCCTTCGTTTAGTAACCATCCATCTACCTAATCACTTCCAGCTAACTCGCCTCCAAAGAGGAGCTCGACTGGCAAGATCCTCGTCAAGCCCTATGAAACGACCCTTTCCAAGAGTCACTTTGATTTTTTTTCTGAACTTTGGGAACTTTGTTGCAATTTCTACACACCAAAAGGTTTCCATGTAGAACATTTTCATCCTTGAGGGGTTTAATGCAAAAACCCCCATGCCCATGCACCTCCTCCCCCCCCCCATGGCCCTACACCCCACATTTCTTATACCATAGCCCCCATGCCCATGCACCATACTCCCTATGCCACCTTACCTCTCTCCATCCCTCACCATCGATAAAACCTCCCTCCTCCTCCATTTTGCTCTCCACCAGAGCAATTGAGTGAGGGAGAAGGAGAGGGAGAGCGAGGAGTAGGAGGAGATTGGAGCAGAGGGCGAGGTCGTGCAGGAGCTGCTGCAACTCCCGAAGTGAGAAGAAAGCTCGCAAGGAAGTTTTGAGGTATTTATTTCTGCAGATCCAGACATTTACAACATTTGTCGGACGTCTAGAGGGGTCACCAGACGTCTGGGCCGGACTCCGGACATCTGGAAAGCATGCAGAGTGCCGAGGTGCTAGAGACGTTGGGAAGGTGCATTGGTGCAGCATTCGAGACACTTTAGGACATCTGAGAGAATCGTCAGACACCCGACTGCTCTCCCAGATGACTAGGAGCAGTGCCAGACGTCTGAAGACACCCTCAGACGGTAGTGGAGGGTTTCAGACATCTAAAAAAGATGCAGAAAGAAAGGTGAGATTCCACAGTTGTTTAAGACGTCTGAGACACTTCCTAGACATCTGATTTTGGTCAGGGTATGTGTTTTTGGGTCGGTTTAGGGTTCAAACGGAGTCAATTTTTCACAAAAAAGTATCGTTTATTTCCTTTCAGAATTCTCTACGTGTTAGTGTCATACCAATGCTATTTTGAGCTCGTTTAATAGGTTAGTCAATGATATAGGTCTCCAGTCCGTAGTGTACACGGGACCCGCGGAGACGTCGAGATCTGTCGTACAAACGCCCATTTCACTTGTATATCCTAGTAGAGTGATCTTCTCTACTTTTGTGTTTTGAATTAGTAAAGTGCATATTAAATTAGAAATATCTATTTGAATCCTAGGATATGAGTTGAACTCTAGGACTAAGAATGTGAATGATTATTTTCAGTGCATGAAATCTGAGAATGCATGTTGCTAAACTTCATGCTGTGATAGCTGAAATATGTAAATGATGACGTAATCGCTTATTTTGGAAATGATAATTGCTTATCCTATAAATTCATGAGCTACCTGTTATATAAACAAAAAACTAAACGGCGAGACAGATACATGCCAAGTATTATGCACGAACCCTACGGGGAACTAGAAAGGAATCATAATACAATAATATGGATATTCGACATATGATGGGACTCGTTGTCTATGGGTATGTTGGTTGGTTGTTCAGACTTTAACATGGGAAGTGAGTTGACCCTCGTGTATGTGGCTGTCCTTTTAGTGTAGGGGGGAGCTAGCCGCCCCTTGGGTTGGGCCCCAGACGTTAGGATTGGCCACCCTACACCGACTCCTGTTAGGTCTACTAGGCAAATTGGGATAGTCGGGCGAGGGTACGTAAATTGTTGAGGGGTGATGCCCTTGTTCTATTGTATGCTGTACGTTTGGGCGTACCTGCTAGCAGAAAGGAATGACAACGTGCCAGTGCGGAGTAGCTACTCGTACATTTATCGCACGTGCCGTAGTTACCGCTACGTCGCGACCGTGACCCCAGGGTAGTAGACTGAGTGTAGGACTACCACAAGGTACTCCTTCAGCTAGGAGAGTGCCACGTGTACATCTTGCATCGCGAGAAAACTGCAATCAGGATTGTTCCCTTAGGGAACAAGTGGATTAAGAAATGTTATAGAGCCTTACTAGAAACCAAATTAGAAACACATAGCTGATATAAACGAAAAATAGATAATAATATATAATTAGAAATTGTATGATTAGTTAGCTGCTTGTTCCTTTATGTTAAATTGCATGTAAATAACATATACACCACTCTACTCAGCACCACCGGCTCTAGAGGGTGCTGGGCCCAGTAGAGCCCAACCATAGTTGTACTTGCTCCTTTTCCGTTTCCGAGATTTTCTATTATTAGTATTCTGGATTATGTTGAACCTTGTTATTGTTACGCTTTTATTATTTGTAATGGCTAGCTAGCAAACTATACTTTTATTTTTCGCTTGTGGAATGTTACTTCTGTTGAACTCTATTCCTATTTTTCGTTTCCAACTTTTAATCAATTTGCTTAGTTATATTGCATGTGTAGATGTGGAAATGAAATTTATGCATTTGATTATTTCTCGTTAAACGACTGGATCTTGGGATTTAGTCAAGGTGGCCATTCTCAGGTTTCGTAAGGAGCCGAGATCGGGTCGTAACACCCTATTTGGGTGTTTCTCTGGTGATTCGGGGAGACATACAAATTGCACGTTCTGCCTGAGATAGGCTGGATGCAACACTCACCTTGGTGGCTTAGGGTATCTACTTGGATAGGTAGACAAGGCATACCTGTCAAGGTTATAAGTACACGTTGTAGGCTGGACTGATTCAATGGGCCTTGTTGGGTTGGGCCCATGCTTGGGATATTCTCCTCCTCTTCATAACTAACATATGAAGATAAACTATCGAACATTAGACCTTTATTGAAATCAACTGAAAATAAGAACTCTGGAAAGAAAGGTTAAATAATTAAATTTCAAAATCCCTATGTTTTAGCCATTAATAATAAGAAAAGCAATTTGTTGACCCCCTCACCCCAAGAAAGCCTTAGCGTCGCCGCTACAAGATCTCTCCCCTTAATGTAGGATTTGAGCCCCCAACCGACCTTTCCGTGTCGACTAGGGGTCCCCTTTTCCCCTTCTCTCCATTGCCTCCGTTGTTCCCTCTCCTCTCTAGGTTGAGAGGTTTGTCGCCCTCCTCCATCCTTAGTCAGAATCCCTACACCCACTCCACTCCAAGCTCCAGCCATAGTTATTTTTTCCATCGGTGGCTCAAACCCCTTGTTGACAATGGTCATTATGTTCGATGCAGGCAGTTCGAATGTGGCCTTGGGTGGTCGTCTAGCTAAACCTTGGTTGGATGGCTTCAACTTGGAAGGAGGCCATACATCTATGAGTTTCATGATTCATCTTCTATGACGCCAGAATGACTCATTGGTCATCTTTCTAGCTAGTTTCAACTTTGCCTCTAAGGGAAATGCCTTAGTGTTACTCAACTTTGGTGCTTGATGTTACTCAAGTTTTGTGGACAAAGTTCTTTGATTGATCTTGTCTTCCTTGCACAACAGTCACAATCATTGCCTTTGTGTTGTTTGTGCCACACTAGAAATCAGGCATGACATGATCGGGTTTGTTGCTAATACCTATCTATCAACTTCTCCGTATCATGCAGATCATCAATGTTGTTCTAACGTCACAAATCATCATCCAAGTGATGAGCAAGTCTAAGAAATAATTTGGGTCGAGCACCTTTTATCTCTTTTTTTATCATTTGTATGTTTTTTTTTTCATTTACTTCTTAATTGTAAGTTTTGTGTTTTCCCTCCTTGGGGCAAATTGTTAGTCGCTTCCAAGCGAGGGTAAGTTCCCTTATCCGGAAGGTGCGGTGTTTTCCCTTCTCCCCTCATTCTTTATTGGTTGCATGCAAATCTAATTCTCGTTTAACAGAGTTTATCATTGCAAATAAAGAAAAAAGAAAAGCAACGTTTTAAGCCAAAGAACATGAAATCAAAAGAATTTTCGCATAAAGATATTTGAGGAAAACTAAAGGTCACAACAGCGCCTCCACTTTTTGTTACACCTTACGCTGCTTATAGCAACTAGATTTGATACGTACAGAAATTCACACCCTTTTGTTTTAGTTAAAGTAACGAGTCCAATAATTTTTTATTTTTTAACGTTTTTAAGATCCATAATTCAATTCGGTAAATTGAAGAAAAATTAAATATTTTCTGCGTACCAATCTTCTAAATAATATAGAAATAAAAATTTAGAGGATATTTAATTGATTGATTAAGTAAATTTACGTTAGATTAAATATTTAACTTGTTATTTAATTTATTTCCTATTTATATTAAATTAAGTGGAATTGATAAAAAAAATTTTATTTTATTTTATTTATAAAATAAATTTAAATCTAATTAATTCATTTATCCTATAATTTATTTTATTTTTTATTTATTTCTTTGTCCACTCCGCAAATTTTTTCGCCTGTTAGACAGGATCTTAAACAGGTGCGTCAGAATTACGGACAAAACTTCAGTAGAAAAGGTGTGCTTTCTTATCCAACGAGTAAACGAGCCTTTTCCTGCAGTCGTGTCAGATGGCAGGGGTAAAAGGGAAAATAAAGAGGACAGTTGATGCCATTGATTCTACTTTATGAGGTCATGAACGACCATATCCATGGATGAGTCCTAGGTTCAGAAAAGTACCGTCAAGAAATTTAAAATTAATATTAATATATAAATATTTTTAGTTATGCAACATAGGTAAAATTAATTTATATTTATTTAAATTGATGTTAACTTACGATATCTAATTAACAGTATAATTAAAAATATAAAAAATAAAAAATATTTAAAGATATAGGTGGTGGGTGATTTTAATATATATTTAATTAATAATAATTGAAATTAATATCGGATAAATTTATGTTAAAGTGATTAAATTTAACTTCATTTTTAAGGATTAATCCTCAAGAAAATTAGACCTAGAAAAAAAAACTAGTATTCTTTCCGTTCAAATATAGAAAAGTTGTATATTTCTTACTATACCATATGGATACATAATAACCCAGTTCGGTCATCTCCTGCAGTTACGACCCCCACATTTGGTGGGGTTCTGCGCGCGGGATTGAACCCAAGAGCGGTGGTGCACGAATTGCATCTCCTCCGATTCGCCCACCAGCGTTCGAGGTTTTAAAAGACAAGAGATGCATAATATATCCAGACTAATTCATCACATTACATACATAGGTGCGCAGAGAAACATGTCAATATTATGAACGTATGTACACATATAGTTCTGCATTGGCAATGATATAACTTTATTACTTAGTCCAGTTTGAATATACGACGTTAGAATTAGTTTCAAGATTCGAGTTGAAGTTATTATAAATTTTATGATGCGAAAAAGAAATCAATATTTTTAAAACTTAATTAAAGAAACGATGTTATTTACTTGTGTATTTTATCGAAGTGTCTTTTTGAATCGAAACATTTAGTAGATTGAACTTTGACGATGGCAACAATTACCATATTCGTCAAGTCTAAGTCTAGACATTTAAGAAGGAATCACCATCAGTAAAGCCAAAAAATTAATGTCAGTTTTTGCACGGAATAAGAAATCTCAATTTTGAGTGATGTATTTTAATTTTTCTTATTTAAGAAGATCATTTTTCGTAGGTAAGAAATTATATTTAAATAAAAAATTATTTTTGATAATTATATTATTTATTTTTAACTTATATATTTTAATTTTTAATCACTAGAAAATTATTTTAAATAATATTGATTAAGTGTCGGAATATATTTGTACATCTCATTTCTAATCGATATATTTTTACTTTTAATTGATATATTTTAATTTATAATTCATATATTTGTTTTTAAATCAATGAATTTTAACTTTTAATTAATGTAATTTTATTTTCAATTGATTAATTTTAATTTTTAACTATTGTATTGTATTTTAATTTTTTTAACGAAAACATGTGTGGAGGTCACATTGCAACACTCGTGTCCATTAAAAAAATGAGAGGAAGATTTTGTCCTCAGAGCACTTCGAGATTTGTCTGTGCCAAAAAAGAAGATGATAGTCAGGCACTCTTACAACGGCCGTAAACGGTTTAGAATCTTCTAAAATCCATTTGGAACGATCAATCACTTAAAAAAGCATAACCTATCTATATCTATATCTATAATAACACTAAAGGAAGGTATGGGCCTCAACTTTCCACCACGTCACCCTATCGAAGGAAAAAAAGAAAAATCACTGAGTAATTTCTCTTCCCTTTCTTATCTCTCTTCTTTTTATATTGCCTCTAAGAATTGTTGGCACTAGTTCTCCTCATCTCAAGTATTTAACTTTTATCTTATTTATCATTTCTTTATATAATTTTTGAGATTCGTCTAGTTAGTGTCTTACTATTTTACGAATGTAGGATTATCTTTTTGTTGAGAGATCGTTCAATTCTCATTCTTATAGTATATTCTTTTTTCTTTTTGTTTTATTTCATATCTGTCTTTTTATATTTTGTATTAACTCATTTTTGCGAGACACTTTCCTCTCTGTGGGAGAAGATTTCCTTTTTTTCTTTGCATCCACTTGTAATATATTTTTCCCCTTTTAATTAAATTATTTTCCTAAAAGAAAAAAAACTCTTATCCTATCCATGTGTTCATATCCCCAATTCTCTCACCTCTCTCTTCCCGATTCATCTTCCTCACTGTAACGACCCGATTCTCGAATCCCTACGAGATACGAAAATCGGACCGACTCGACAATCCCAAGACCTAGTCGTCCAACGAGAAAGTAACCAAAAGAACAGTAAAATAAACAACATTCACCATGTATATAACTAGCAGTAACAAAATACAGCAGTAAAGAAAGGAAATACTACAGTATACACCATCACAACAGTAGAGAAATAAACATATACATAACATGAAGCTTACATTAAAGAAAGTACAAGGAGTACAGAAAACTACTCACTACAGCAGAAAGAAAAGTACAGTAGATACTACAGGTAACACTACTCAACCCTACTAGGTCCAGCGCCCTCTGCAGCCGCTGACTCTAGCTGCTCAACACCTGGTCCTGTAAAGGCAACAAGGGTGACACGTCAGCGAAACGCTGAATAGAGTGGCAACTAAAAGCTAAAGAAAGCAGTAGAGTGTACAGTAGCTGTTATACTTTTACTTTCTTTATTTATATTTTTCCATTTATTCACTGTTGATTTATTTATCAGATCCTTCTCTTGATCTTGAATGTTCCTCATGGGAACGATCTTGATTGCAGTCTTTTCCGAAAAGTAGAAGTAACACGTGGTGCTCTCCTGGCCGAGAGAGTCCCCCGTGGTGGTCCTACTCTCAGTCAACCACCCCAAGGTCGCTGACAGACGTAACGGTGACTACGTCACGCGCGATAAACGCATGGGTAGCTACCCCGCACTGGCACGCGGTCAGTCGTTTCCGTTAATGGGTGCGCCCAAAGCACAGCACGGAACAAGTATAGGGCAAAGCCCTCTCAGTAACAGGGGTCCAGCCCCTCCACAGTAACCAGACAGGGGTCTTGCCCCTCCACAGTCCGCGCACCTTCGCCTGAGTACCCTGGTTTGCCCAGTGGGCCTAACAAGTCGGTGTAGGAGGGCTAGCAGAACCCCGGGGCACGTGGGGTAGCTAATACTCTCCCTACACCAGTAGCTCTCCTCGGTACTGTGTACCCGAGGGCCAAAAGTCGGTACAAAGTGGCCAGTCCTAACCCCGGGTCCCTGGGGAGGCTAGCTCCACTCTGCACTAAATAGGGGGATAGTTGATCTTCTTGGTACTCCGTACTCAAGGGCCAGCACACTTCCCCAATTCTATTTCATTCACTTTCCAGGAGTTCTACTCCTAATTCCCCGTAGGGTTCAGGCTCTTCTAACTCAGCCAATTTAGGTTTCACCGTTCCAGGTTTATATCCATAAGATTCATGTTCTCAACCATATTTATTCATTCCTAACAGGCAACTGTTAACCAATTTACAGGCAGTTATCATTTCCTTTCCACTTTTCCAAGACTGCAATGTATATATATATTCAACTATTTTTCCAGTCCTAGGATTCATGCCATACCCTAGGATCTATCATTCAATCTAGTTTTCCAGTCCTAAGATTCATGCAATACCTTAGGATCTACCATTTAATCTAATTTCTCAGTCCTAGGGTTCATGCAATGCCCTAGACTCTATCAATTGTTTCATAATTGTACAAATTTTGTTAAATAAATTAAAGGACCAATCCCGTGCACCTCCGCAACCCCCACAGTCGCAACGGAATGGGGTCCTAACACAAGGGTCAATCACAAGGAGTTTCTCGTAACAGTATACAATTACTGTAAACAGGTAGAGGAAATAAATCTGGAAAGAACGTAACTCGTAACGCGGAAAACAGACTCCGAACGGGTCAAAAATGACGAATCTGTCTAAAATCAGACGTCTGGAACCTCTTCCAAATGTCTTAAAAGTTCGATTATGTCATACCTCGGTCTGTGCAGTCCTTCAGACGTCCAGAAATCCGCTGGATCATCTGGTCTTGGTTTCTAGACGTTCGATTGTCACCCCGGACGTCTGGAGGTCCTCTCCGTCGTCTGGTACTGTGGCCAGACGTCTGATCCGTGTGGGATGGCGGGCCCTCGCGCCCTCCCGAGCAACACCTGCGCATACCCTCACCCGCTCTCATCACAAAGAGGCGCAGAAGAACGCGGCGGACGGTTGCATGGCCGTACACACGTAAAAAGAAGATAGGAAAATATTGTACCTGTCAGTCGTCTGGACCGTCCTCCAGACGTCTTCAGCATCGTCTGGACGTAAGTCCAGACGTCTGATTCTGGGAAATTTTCTCAGAATCAGGATCCGGTTCGCTCTCCGCCCGTGACGCACGGCCGTGTCGCGCCACGTCTGCCAGCTGCCCGAGCTGCAACAGCCCCTCTGCGACACCCCACGCCTGCTGCTCCTCCGCCGGCCGGCTCTAGCTGCTCCGGTAAGCTCGCACCCTCGCGGTCGAGCTTCTTCCTTCCTCTCGCAACTCTCCTCCTTCCTGCACGCTCGCTGCGGCCACTGCTGCCGCAGTCGCTCACTCGCTCGCTCGTGCTCTCGCTGACAGGGAGAAGGAGAAGAGGAAGGCGGTGGAGTGAGGGTGAGGGAGAGGGCGATGGTATTTAAAGGCAGCGCGGGGAGAGAGAGAAGAGAAGCGACGTCGTACTGCAGGGAGGGAGAGAAAGAGCAGGACGAAGGCAGCGAATTTAGTCTGCACGTGCATGCGCGCAGATGCGAACCCGTACGCCGAAAAAATTTAATACCAGACATCTGGGAAGGATTCCGAACGTTTAGCCAGACTTCTGGGTCACTTTCCAGACATCTTAAACTACATCTGACGACCACGTTCGTAACACTCACCATCTTCTACCACATGTCCAAACCCTCGTATCCACTTAGGCATGCTCATCCCATTATAAAAAAAAAAAAATCTCCCCTCTTTATTCGAGTAATGTCATCCCATTGTTGAAAAAGGAAACTTTCCTCTCTTGAGTAGAGTAATTAATTTAATTTCTTAAAAATATTAAATTTTTACCATTATAAATTTTACCAATAACATCGAAAAGAAAATCCCACAAAAAATCCCTTCTCCTGCAAAATAAATTTTGTAAAGAAATTTTCACTTTCTACCAAAAACAAATCTTAAAAAAGATTTTACCATTATATATTTTTACTCTAAATCAAGCAGATGATTGTGGATGAAGAGAAATTATACGTGATTCATGATATATCTTTTTAAAATCTTAAAATTATATCTATAATTTATATTATTATTAATTAGCCAATTTAATTAAATAAATTTTTAATTATACTTTAAATATCATTACAGTGAACCTTTTTAATATTTAATCAAATAATATATTACAATTAGATGTAAAAAAACTTTACGGACTCTCCCAACAAATTATAAATGTATCACGCGTCTATAATAAATTAAATTACGGTTCACGGCATTGGGCATGTCCCCTCCCAATCCACGCACTTTACCCAGCAAATCGATCGGTGCTTTGGTAAAGTGCCGACCCCCAAATCCCTCTCCCTCTCCCTCCACTTCATATCAGCGCCGACATGCAAATCGATCGGTGCCTTTTCTTTTTCATAAAATTAATCTGCTAAATCATACAATGCTTTAACGGAAGGGGTTGGAAGAGAAAAAGATATGTAATTTTTTGTGACAATTGGAAGAGGCAACTACAGTGCAGTGAATAGAGTTTGTGTGACTTAGTCTCGCACGGGCCTTTAGTAGATTGAGAGAAGTGAAAAGCATATGAATGTGACATATTTTGACAAAGTGTAAATGAGTGGCTTCGACTACAAATAAATGACATATCTCATTTGTTATCATACAAGAATGAATAATAATTAAGAAAAATAGGTACAAAAATATTTTCTTGGCAAAATCGACATTTTTCTTTCAATAAATCAAACGTAGACACTCATGGCTGCACTTTAATTGATTGCTATTTTAGCATAGATATAAAGAATTAAGGAAGGATAATATTTAATATATTTGTAGTGAAAGATGCTAGGTAAAGTTTACCTAAGTTAGATGCAGCCTCTCTTTTGATATATATATATATATATACACCACAATGTTCATAGATATCTAAATGAGGATCCATGTGTAATCATTAGATCTTTACTTACTCTTAATAAAATCACTACTAAAATCACATAGTGGTTTTACTCAATAACAAATAAAATAACTACATTTTTGGAAGATTATCATAATTTTCTTCTCATAGTTTATTATTGTGCGATGTTCTTTACTTGAGTTTTGTGATCTCTCTTATTTTATCTTTTCATATAATCCTATGTGTCATATATATGAACCAATTAATTTATGTACCACGTAACAACTCCCTCCCTATCCACCTAAACAGAGAGAGAGAGAGCGAGCTCCAAAGCCAATGAAGTTCGGCTTCGAACAATTGTATAAGGTCGATCACCCACCCCCACCTCCAGAATTGCTTGCTCATCCTCTAAGATCCACCCTCTCTAGTGTGCGAGATTCAATTTCGACATGCACGACCGTTTGTGGTTCGAGGGGGCCTTGCCTTGTCGTGGTGGCAGTGCAGCTTGTTGAGGTGATGGAAGCAGCAATCTGGGACAGGGTCATTGTTACGACCCTGTTCCCAGATCCCTACAGGACTCGAGACCAGCTCGACTCAACTAATCCTAAGACCTAGTCATCCAACGAAAAATAACCAACGTATGAAATAAACCACATTCACACATACAATATAACTAAGCATAAGGAAAAACGAGATGTAAAGGAACAACAGAGCTAAAAGACTCAACAAAGTAATACATGCCATCATAACAACACAGTGGAAAAGAAGATAGAAAGTAACAAGAACAGTAAAATAGATGTCTTACTCACAACAACAATAGAAAACTAAAGGGCTGGAAAGAAATGACTACGGCTAGGCTCAGCTGGGCCCAGCACCCTCTGCAGCCAGAAACTCAGGCTGCTTAACTCCTGGTCCTGAATAGGGTTATGAAAAGATAGTTAGCGAATGCTAAGTATAGTGATGTTTTCATTATTTATGTGCAAGTAAAGTAAAACAAGCAACTAGGTTTTATTCTCATTTCTATTTATCTCATCTATATATTTCTGGTTCATTTATTCCACAAAAGATTCAAGTATTTCTTGATCTTGCTTGTTCTTCGTGGGAATGATCTTGATTGCAGTCTTTTCCGTGGAGTAGAAGGTACACGTGATGCTCTCCTAGCCAGGAGGGTCCCACGGGGTAATTCTACACCCAGTCAACCACCCCGAGGTCACTGTCGTGACGTAGCGGTGACTATGGCATGCGTGATAAGCGCATGGGTAGCTACCCCGCACTGGCATGCGGTTAGTCGTTTCCGCTAGTGGGTGCGCCTAAAGTACAGCACGGAACAGTATAGGGCCTTTCCCTCTCATAATAGGGGTCTTGCCCCTCCACAGTCTGCATACCCTCATGCGACTACCCCGGTTTGCCCAGAGGGCATAAAAAGTCAGTGTAGGTTGGCTAGTCCTAACCCTGAGCCCCGTGGGGCGGCTAGCTCCCTCCCTACACTAGTAGTACACCTCGGTACTACGTACACGAGGGCCAAACAGGAGTCGGTGTAGAGTGACTAGTCCTATCCCGGGTCTCAACCCAAGGGGTGGCTGGCTCCCCTTATATACTAAAAGAGACAATCGCTCTCCTTGGTACTGTGTACACAAGGGCCAGATCACTTCTCACCTACATACCATATTCCATTCAAACACAGGAGTTCTACTCCTAATTCCCTGTAGGGTTCATGCACATATTCATCTCATAACTACACTAATACCATTGCTAGCAAATTATCTTAAACATGTACTCAAGTAAACAGTATAGCTCAAAACAGGTTCATACATTTCTACCCTAGGGTTCATTCCACATCCTAGAGTTCAATCCAATTATTTCAAACAAGCACATTCTTATTTAAATATTAACAACAGAATTAAACCACTCTACCGAGTATCACGGGAGGAATGGGGGCTTGCACCGCAGATCTCATTGTCTTCGCAGGTCCCGAACACACCACCGGCTAGTAACCTATACCAGTGACTAAGTCACATTAGACGAGCTCAAAATAGTAGGTGCTCAACACTAACACGTAGAGAAACTTGAGAGGAAAACAACGGTACTTCATTTGCGAAAATCCGACTCCATTTGGGTCCTGAATGGGCCAAAAACACGATTACTGTCCAAAATCATACGTAGAGGACTAGTCCCAGACGTCTTAAAAGACGTCAGATCTTACCTCTCACTTTCTGCGGTTGCCTCAGACGTCCATACTCCTCTGCAACCGTCCGAGGAGAGTTTCAAACGTCTGACCTTCCTTCCAATCGTCTGGAAGGGTCGTCAGACGTCTGGCGATGTGGTCAGACATCCAAAAGTGTCAGGAAAGGCCCACCGCATGCCTTTCCAATGCCCTGTACCTGTGTATGAAAACGCAAACCTATCTTCAGCCAGACATTCCTATGCTACGGTCTGCATGGTGGAAAGTAGCGTAGGAACACGTACCTCCGAGCGATAATAAGCTTTCAGACGTCCGACTTTAGCTCTGAACGTCCTGATGCCTCTCCAAACGTCTGATCGATATCCCAGATGTCTGATACTGGAAAACTAGTATCCAGAACTCCCTTGCGTAGCTGCAGGAGCTCGAGAAGCTCCCCGTCGACATCCTCCTCTCTCCCACGAACTCCTCCTCGAGCTTCACCGAGCTCTCGCGGCCGTCGTCCCTTTCCCCCACTTTCCTCTCACTCCCTCGCACTCTCTTGCTCTTGCTCTTCCCCGTTCTCCCTTGTTGGCTCCTCTCCTTCCTCGCCGCGGTTGCACCAGGTTAGGAGGTCGTGAGCCTGGGCGAGAGAGCACCTGCAGCTGCAGGTGAAGGAGCTTCAGAAGCTCGGTAATGGAGGTGAAGGGGCGTCGACCTGAAAACAAGAATACAGCCTCTCGACCCAATTAGAGGATGCAGGGAGCATCCCCGGAGGGCGGCGAAGGCAGTGCGAGTGGTGGCGAGGCGTGAGGCGGCGTATGGTGGTAGCCCTAGGTCGGACTGTGGTCGGAGAGGTGGGTTTGCTCGAGGGGTCGTCGGGTGGCGTTTGGCAGTGGATGGGAAGGGGGGATTTGTTGAGTAGAGTGAGGGGAAGCCTTTAGGGTAGTCGGCGAGGCATGAGAAGGTCTGTGGAGGTGGGATGGGCTCGCTGGAGAGGGTGGTCGGAGACAGAGCAGGTAGAGGTGGAGGTCGTGTGCAGTGAGGTGAAAACATAAATTGAGAGAGGGAAAATGTAAGGGAGGAGAGGAAGCTATTTACCTAGGTTTTGGACGAAGGGGGAGGGCGAAGCCACCGGCTCGTATCTGCTGGAGCTGGAGAAGAAAGGGCCCTGGAGGAGGAGTGCGGCGACGAGGAAGCAGGCGGAGGGTGTCGGCGGGTACAGCACGGCACAGACGAGAGGGCTAGGAGAACCCTGCTGCAGGTGTAACGACCCGATTCCCGAGTCCCTACGAGACACGAGAATCGGACCGACTCGACTAATCCAAAGACCTAGTCATCCAACGAGAAACTAACCAAAAGAGTAATAAAATAAACCACATTCAGCATGAATATAACTAGCAGTAACAAAATACAGCAGTAAGAAAAAGAACTACTATAGTATACACCACCACAACAGTAGAACAACAAATATGTACATAACATGAAGCTTACGATAAAGAAGTACAAGGAGGAACAAGGAAACTACTCGCTATAGTGGAAGAAAAGTACAAAAAGAACTGCAGGTAACTCTACTGGACCCTACTAGGCCCAACATCCTTTGCAGCCGCTGACTCTGGCTGCTCAACACTTGGTCCTGAAAAGTAATGAGTGTAACACGTCAGCGAAACGCTGAGTAGAGTGGCAACTAAAAGCTAAAGAAACAGTAGAGTGTACAGTAGCTGCTATATTTTTACTTTCTTTATCTACGTCTTTCTATTATTTCACGATTTATTTATTTCTCAGATCCTTCACTTGATCTCGAATGTTCCTCGTGGGAACGATCTTGATTGCAGTCTTTTCCGAAAAGTAGAAGTAACACGTGGTGCTCTCCTGCCCGGGAGAGTCCCCTGTGGCGGTCCTACTCTCAATCAACCACCCCAAGGTCGCTGACAGACGTAACGGTGACTACGGCACGCGTGATAAGCGCACGGGTAGCTACCCCGCACTGGCATGCGGTCAGTCATTTCCGTTAACGGGTGAGCTCAAAACACAGCACGGAACCAGTATAGGGCAGAGCCCTCTCAATAACAGGGGTCCAACCCCTCCACAGTCCGCGCACCCTCGCCTGACTACCCTGGTTTGCCCAGAGGGCCTAACAAGTTGGTGTAGGAGGCTAGCAGAACCCCGGGACCCGTTGGGTAGCTAGTGCTCTCCCTACACTAGTAGCTCTCCTCGGTACTGCGTACGCGAGGGCCATCAAGTCGATGTACAGTGGCCAAACCCACCCTGGTCTCAACCTGAGGGCGGCAAGCTCCCCTCTACACTAAGAGGTAATGTGTGCTCTCTTTGATACCACGTACCCAAGAGACAACACACTTCCACGTTTCGCTTTCTCAATTCCATTATATTCTCTTTCCAGGAGTTCTACTCCTAATTCTCCGTAGGGTTCATCTTCTTTTCGTTTGGCCATTTAGGTTTCACCGTTCCAGTTTTACGTTCATACAACCCATGTTCTCAATCATATTTATTTATTCATAACAGGCAGCTGTTAATCAATTTATAGGCAGCTATTATTGCCTCTCTACTTTCCAAGACTGCAATATTTATATATATCACTAGTTTTCCAGTCCTAGGATTCATGCCGTACCCTAGGATCTATCATTCAATCTAGTTTTCCAGTCTTAGGATTCATGCAATACCCTAGGATCTATCATTCAATCTAGTTTCTCAGTCCTAGGGTTCATGCAATGCCCTAGACTCTATTAATTATTCCACAATTGTAACAAATTTTGTTAAATAAATTAAAAGCCACTCTACCAGCTACAATGGGAGTATTGGGGGCGTGGTCGGCAATCCTGTGTGCCTCTACAACCCCTAAGACTGCTACGGAACGGGGTCCTAACATAAGAATCAATCCCAAGGAGTTTCTCAGAACGGTATACAATTACAGTAAACGGGTAGAGGAATTTATTCCGGAAAGAACGTAACTCGAAACGTGGAAAACGAACTCCGAATGAACCCTAAACGGGCCAAAAATGACGAGTCTGTCCAAAATCAAACGTCTGGAACTTCTTCCATACGTCTTAAAATGTCGATCATGCCATACCTTCTTCTGCGTAGTCCTTCAGACGTCCAGAAGCTCGCTGGATCGTTTGAAGTCAGTTTCCAGATGTAGGATGGTCACCCCGGACGTCTGGAGGAACTCTCGCGGTCGAGCCTTCTTCTACTCCTCCGCCGGCCGGCTCTAGCTGCCCCGGAAAGCTCGCACCTCGCAGTCGAGCCTTCTTCTTCCTCCCGCGACACTCCTCCCTCAAACACGCTCGCTGCAGCTGCTGCTGCCGCACCCGCTCGCTCGCGCTAGCAGAGAGAAGGAGAAGGAGAAGGTGGTGGAGTGAGGTTGAGGGAGAGGGCGGTGCTATATAAAGGTAGCGCGGGGAGAGAGAAAAGAGAAGCGACGCGTCTGCAGGGAGGGAGAGAGGGAGCAGAACGAAGGCAGCGGGTTCAGTCTGCGCGCGCAGGCACGCAGACGCGAACCCGAACGCCGAAAAAATTTAATACTAGACGTCTGGGAAGGGTACCAGACGTCTGGGCCACTTCCCAAACGTCTTAACTGCGTTAGATGCTGTGTTCATTGTTGGTGCTAGAGCACCACGATCATTTGTTTTGATGATAACAAAACACGTGTTATTTAACATTTGCAATTTGAGTCCTAGATTTCAGGTCAATTGCAAATGTGGACGTGTTTAGACGGAGTTCAAGCTCGCATCCAGGATGGATTGGAGGAGCTTGACGGAAAACAGAGGAGGTTCGCGTGGAGCGAAAGATTGGAGATGGAAGACAAGAAGAATAGGATAGATTCTTTTTTATCCTTTCATGTATCTCTTGTATTTATTTTCTTGCTCTTTTTGATTCCTTAGAACATTATGTTAAAGAGCCTCAAAGAACCCTAACAGTAGTCCTAGGAACACCTGCACAACCCTAGGATACTTAGGTTTTCTGTAGAACACTTAGAAAACCAATATAGGGTTAAAATAGAATCTCAAGACGTCTAATTCACGAATCAGACGTCTGATAAAGAATTTTAAGACGTCTGACTGTTGTTTCAGACGTCTGATAACTGTTAGGCTGGACATAGTTAGTTCTGTCTGATGAAATCAGACGTCCATACCTTAGACCAGACGTCTTAGGAGACGTCTGATGACTTTGCCAGACGTCCAATTAGTGGACCGTTGGCTGGCTTAGAAGACACTCAAGAATATGACCGTTAGAGCCTTATCAGACGTCCTTAGGACTTACCAGACGTCTGATAAATGACCGTTTTGCCTCGGCTGACCAAAAATCTCTTCTCAGAGATTTTCTAGCCGTTGCAACGTTTGGAAATCAATTCCCACAGTAAAAGTAAGTTTCCAGACGTCCAGACATAGTACCAGACGTCCTGTATGTCGTCTGATAGACTTGCACAAAAACCCTGTTTAGATCTGATTCAAGTCAGGGAGAAACCCGCATAGAATCAGACGTCTGACCTTGGAATCAGACGTCTTAAAGTGGCCTTCCAGACGTCTGATGCCAGAGTTAGACGTCTGATAACCCTGTCAAATGCAATCATTGTCCTGATTTCGGCCTGATTCTCTTGGGCTTTGCACCCAACGGCTATGGAAGCTTTTCCAAGCCTTCCAAAGCCTTCCTAAGGCCTCTATAAATAGAGGGGAGCCTTTGCAACATAAAAAAAAGATATACACACCTAGAGAGACATATACACACTAAGACACACACCTTGCAATACACTTTCAAACCTTTTGTGTCTAAAGAAAAGACTCTCTTGCTCTCCAAGCTCAAGCTCCATTTTCTTGAGAGCATTCAACCGTTGCGCGCCCGCTCTCCCGCTGTTGATAACGAGAGCGACGTAGCGCCATCGCGTGGCACACGCACCGCGTCATCGTCGACGCACTCCTTGCAAAGGGGAGTTTCCTATTTCCTATAGAAGCTAGGTTTAATTTTGTTGGCTCTATAGGACTGTTGTTTCATTTTATCTTTGTATTTTGGTTGGGTATTCGCTTTGCGAATTCCCGTCTCCTTCGTGGGACAAAATCCTTCTCGTGGAGAGAAGGGGTTGAGGAACGCTACCCTCGTACTTGTAGCGTGGTTGTATTGAGGTTGAATCACCCTCGTTCAAAGTGATTCGGTTAGTGGATTTGATCAACTTGGTTGATCGGAAAATCCTAACTCGAGAGGGTTAGGTGGTGGTTTTGACCCGGTTTGGGTTT
Source organism: Thalassia testudinum (assembly GCA_037157565.1). Taxonomy (NCBI): domain Eukaryota; kingdom Viridiplantae; phylum Streptophyta; class Magnoliopsida; order Alismatales; family Hydrocharitaceae; genus Thalassia; species Thalassia testudinum. The sequence continues at coordinate 33,328,453 of JAZHRO010000031.1, read as the reverse complement.
CCACCTAAAAAATTCTTTGTGTACATTGTGCGATTGCTTATTTTTGTGAGATTGCTTTATATTTTTATTTCCGCAAGTTTATTACGTCACCCCTCCTGGTAGGGAAGAACCTTCAATTGGTATCAGAGCAGGTCTCGCATTTTCGGCGTTACAAACCGGCGAGGATCTGAACATGGAGGGAAGCTGTTCCACAAGTAGGATTTCCGAGGGGCAGTCCACAACCTGTCCGCCCTACTTTGACGGGAACAACTACAGCTACTGGAAGCTGAGGATGAAGACGTGGCTCCAAGCCACTGAATTCGAGGTATGGGGATGTTGCGAAACCCCATACGAGATCCCGAAGTGACCCCAAGGAGGCTACTCGCAGGTGCAGATTCTAGAGCTCTCACTCAACGCAAAGGCAATGAATGCCCTGTATTGCGCGTTGAGTCCGGAAGAGTTCGAGAAAATCCAAGAGTGCACCACCGCCCACGAGATATGGAGGAGGTTGGAAGGCACTCATGACGATTCCAGCTCGGAGGAAGAAGAAGAAGAAAAGGAAGAAACCGCTTGCTTTGGTTTCATGGCCAGAGGAAGCAATAGCGACAGCGACAGCGAAAGCGACTCCGACAATGAGGTAAACCTGGATTTACAAGAAGCTTTTAATGAACTTTTTGAGATTAGTAAATCACTTAGGGTAGAAAATAAAAGCATTAAAAAGAACCTTAGCTTTCTTAAATCTGAAAATGATAGGTTAGAAATAAAACTTAAGGATCTAGAAGCTAATCCTAGAATTGATAACCTATTGTTAGAAAATCAAGACCTCATCAATGAAAATAATAAATTGATTGAGGAAAATGATAGTCTAAAAATAGAAATTTCTGATTTAAAGACTAAGATGGATATTATAGAAGAAGAAATCGCATGTCTTAGGGAAAATTCTAACAAATTAATCAACAAAGTTGATAATTTTTATAGCCCTAAGGTTGAGAAAGGATCTCCATCAAGGAGACCTTCTAACAAATCCGGATCCAAGCTCACTTGGATACCGAAGAAAAAATTAGAATCTTGTTTTGTAGGGTTCAGGGATGACTACAACATAAAGGACTGGACCTACAAACTAAAGGCTGGTCAACTCAAGTTGGGAGAACCAAGGAGTAGACCAAGGAGGAGAACAAGAAGACCGACGAGACGGCGAACAAACGACGGACCCGCCGCATGTCGACCACCAGATTGGAGACCGGCGCCAATGCCCGGGCCTCCAAGCTACGGATGGGAGCCCCATCCGATGTGGCATCCACCACCACCATTCGGGCCATTTTATTGGCCATGGTAGGTGAGGTAAAATTCTTAACCCTATCCTTTTTATAAGCATTTAGATAGGGGGAGTTAAAAATGATGAGCTTATTGTCAATTTTTAAGGGGGAGATACAAGTTAGCTAAATTTCCTTTAGTAAGGGGGAGAAAAATAATAGCTATCTTGTTGTTATAAAAAGGGGGAGGACATTACCTTTGTTAAAAATAAATAGAAGAGCATGTTTTAAGGGGGAGTAATAGAAAATTTAAAATCAATTAAACCTTTTTGATAATGTCAAAAAGGGGGAGGATTTTTTATGCATTATTATTTACGGTTTTGTCATCATCAAAAAGGGGGAGATTGTTGGTGCTAGAGCACCACGATCATTTGTTTTGATGATAACAAAACACGTGTTATTTAACATTTGCAATTTGAGTCCTAGATTTCAGGTCAATTGCAAATGTGGACGTGTTTAGACGGAGTTCAAGCTCGCATCCAGGACGGATTGGAGGAGCTTGACGGAAAACAGAGGAGGTTCGCGTGGAGCGAAAGATTGGAGATGGAAGACAAGAAGAATAGGATAGATTCTTTTTTATCCTTTCATGTATCTCTTGTATTTATTTTCTTGCTCTTTTTGATTCCTTAGAACATTATGTTAAAGAGCCTCAAAGAACCCTAACAGTAGTCCTAGGAACACCTGCACAACCCTAGGATACTTAGGTTTTCTGTAGAACACTTAGAAAACCAATATAGGGTTAAAATAGAATCTCAAGACGTCTAATTCACGAATCAGACGTCTGATAAAGAATTTTAAGACGTCTGACTGTTGTTTCAGACGTCTGATAACTGTTAGGCTGGACATAGTTAGTTCTGTCTGATGAAATCAGACGTCCATACCTTAGACCAGACGTCTTAGGAGACGTCTGATGACTTTGCCAGACGTCCAATTAGTGGACCGTTGGCTGGCTTAGAAGACACTCAAGAATATGACCGTTAGAGCCTTATCAGACGTCCTTAGGACTTACCAGACGTCTGATAAATGACCGTTTTGCCTCGGCTGACCAAAAATCTCTTCTCAGAGATTTTCTAGCCGTTGCAACGTTTGGAAATCAATTCCCACAGTAAAAGTAAGTTTCCAGACGTCCAGACATAGTACCAGACGTCCTGTATGTCGTCTGATAGACTTGCACAAAAACCCTGTTTAGATCTGATTCAAGTCAGGGAGAAACCCGCATAGAATCAGACGTCTGACCTTGGAATCAGACGTCTTAAAGTGGCCTTCCAGACGTCTGATGCCAGAGTTAGACGTCTGATAACCCTGTCAAATGCAATCATTGTCCTGATTTCGGCCTGATTCTCTTGGGCTTTGCACCCAACGGCTATGGAAGCTTTTCCAAGCCTTCCAAAGCCTTCCTAAGGCCTCTATAAATAGAGGGGAGCCTTTGCAACATAAAAAAAAGATATACACACCTAGAGAGACATATACACACTAAGACACACACCTTGCAATACACTTTCAAACCTTTTGTGTCTAAAGAAAAGACTCTCTTGCTCTCCAAGCTCAAGCTCCATTTTCTTGAGAGCATTCAACCGTTGCGCGCCCGCTCTCCCGCTGTTGATAACGAGAGCGACGTAGCGCCATCGCGTGGCACACGCACCGCGTCATCGTCGACGCACTCCTTGCAAAGGGGAGTTTCCTATTTCCTATAGAAGCTAGGTTTAATTTTGTTGGCTCTATAGGACTGTTGTTTCATTTTATCTTTGTATTTTGGTTGGGTATTCGCTTTGCGAATTCCCGTCTCCTTCGTGGGACAAAATCCTTCTCGTGGAGAGAAGGGGTTGAGGAACGCTACCCTCGTACTTGTAGCGTGGTTGTATTGAGGTTGAATCACCCTCGTTCAAAGTGATTCGGTTAGTGGATTTGATCAACTTGGTTGATCGGAAAATCCTAACTCGAGAGGGTTAGGTGGTGGTTTTGACCCGGTTTGGGTTTCCACCTAAAAAATTCTTTGTGTACATTGTGCGATTGCTTATTTTTGTGAGATTGCTTTATATTTTTATTTCCGCAAGTTTATTACGTCACCCCTCCTGGTAGGGAAGAACCTTCAATTGGTATCAGAGCAGGTCTCGCATTTTCGGCGTTACAAACCGGCGAGGATCTGAACATGGAGGGAAGCTGTTCCACAAGTAGGATTTCCGAGGGGCAGTCCACAACCTGTCCGCCCTACTTTGACGGGAACAACTACAGCTACTGGAAGCTGAGGATGAAGACGTGGCTCCAAGCCACTGAATTCGAGGTATGGGGATGTTGCGAAACCCCATACGAGATCCCGAAGCGACCCCAAGGAGGCTACTCGCAGGTGCAGATTCTAGAGCTCTCACTCAACGCAAAGGCAATGAATGCCCTGTATTGCGCGTTGAGTCCGGAAGAGTTCGAGAAAATCCAAGAGTGCACCACCGCCCACGAGATATGGAGGAGGTTGGAAGGCACTCATGACGATTCCAGCTCGGAGGAAGAAGAAGAAGAAAAGGAAGAAACCGCTTGCTTTGGTTTCATGGCCAGAGGAAGCAATAGCGACAGCGACAGCGAAAGCGACTCCGACAATGAGGTAAACCTGGATTTACAAGAAGCTTTTAATGAACTTTTTGAGATTAGTAAATCACTTAGGGTAGAAAATAAAAGCATTAAAAAGAACCTTAGCTTTCTTAAATCTGAAAATGATAGGTTAGAAATAAAACTTAAGGATCTAGAAGCTAATCCTAGAATTGATAACCTATTGTTAGAAAATCAAGACCTCATCAATGAAAATAATAAATTGATTGAGGAAAATGATAGTCTAAAAATAGAAATTTCTGATTTAAAGACTAAGATGGATATTATAGAAGAAGAAATCGCATGTCTTAGGGAAAATTCTAACAAATTAATCAACAAAGTTGATAATTTTTATAGCCCTAAGGTTGAGAAAGGATCTCCATCAAGGAGACCTTCTAACAAATCCGGATCCAAGCTCACTTGGATACCGAAGAAAAAATTAGAATCTTGTTTTGTAGGGTTCAGGGATGACTACAACATAAAGGACTGGACCTACAAACTAAAGGCTGGTCAACTCAAGTTGGGAGAACCAAGGAGTAGACCAAGGAGGAGAACAAGAAGACCGACGAGACGGCGAACAAACGACGGACCCGCCGCATGTCGACCACCAGATTGGAGACCGGCGCCAATGCCCGGGCCTCCAAGCTACGGATGGGAGCCCCATCCGATGTGGCATCCACCACCACCATTCGGGCCATTTTATTGGCCATGGTAGGTGAGGTAAAATTCTTAACCCTATCCTTTTTATAAGCATTTAGATAGGGGGAGTTAAAAATGATGAGCTTATTGTCAATTTTTAAGGGGGAGATACAAGTTAGCTAAATTTCCTTTAGTAAGGGGGAGAAAAATAATAGCTATCTTGTTGTTATAAAAAGGGGGAGGACATTACCTTTGTTAAAAATAAATAGAAGAGCATGTTTTAAGGGGGAGTAATAGAAAATTTAAAATCAATTAAACCTTTTTGATAATGTCAAAAAGGGGGAGGATTTTTTATGCATTATTATTTACGGTTTTGTCATCATCAAAAAGGGGGAGATTGTTGGTGCTAGAGCACCACGATCATTTGTTTTGATGATAACAAAACACGTGTTATTTAACATTTGCAATTTGAGTCCTAGATTTCAGGTCAATTGCAAATGTGGACGTGTTTAGACGGAGTTCAAGCTCGCATCCAGGACGGATTGGAGGAGCTTGACGGAAAACAGAGGAGGTTCGCGTGGAGCGAAAGATTGGAGATGGAAGACAAGAAGAATAGGATAGATTCTTTTTTATCCTTTCATGTATCTCTTGTATTTATTTTCTTGCTCTTTTTGATTCCTTAGAACATTATGTTAAAGAGCCTCAAAGAACCCTAACAGTAGTCCTAGGAACACCTGCACAACCCTAGGATACTTAGGTTTTCTGTAGAACACTTAGAAAACCAATATAGGGTTAAAATAGAATCTCAAGACGTCTAATTCACGAATCAGACGTCTGATAAAGAATTTTAAGACGTCTGACTGTTGTTTCAGACGTCTGATAACTGTTAGGCTGGACATAGTTAGTTCTGTCTGATGAAATCAGACGTCCATACCTTAGACCAGACGTCTTAGGAGACGTCTGATGACTTTGCCAGACGTCCAATTAGTGGACCGTTGGCTGGCTTAGAAGACACTCAAGAATATGACCGTTAGAGCCTTATCAGACGTCCTTAGGACTTACCAGACGTCTGATAAATGACCGTTTTGCCTCGGCTGACCAAAAATCTCTTCTCAGAGATTTTCTAGCCGTTGCAACGTTTGGAAATCAATTCCCACAGTAAAAGTAAGTTTCCAGACGTCCAGACATAGTACCAGACGTCCTGTATGTCGTCTGATAGACTTGCACAAAAACCCTGTTTAGATCTGATTCAAGTCAGGGAGAAACCCGCATAGAATCAGACGTCTGACCTTGGAATCAGACGTCTTAAAGTGGCCTTCCAGACGTCTGATGCCAGAGTTAGACGTCTGATAACCCTGTCAAATGCAATCATTGTCCTGATTTCGGCCTGATTCTCTTGGGCTTTGCACCCAACGGCTATGGAAGCTTTTCCAAGCCTTCCAAAGCCTTCCTAAGGCCTCTATAAATAGAGGGGAGCCTTTGCAACATAAAAAAAAGATATACACACCTAGAGAGACATATACACACTAAGACACACACCTTGCAATACACTTTCAAACCTTTTGTGTCTAAAGAAAAGACTCTCTTGCTCTCCAAGCTCAAGCTCCATTTTCTTGAGAGCATTCAACCGTTGCGCGCCCGCTCTCCCGCTGTTGATAACGAGAGCGACGTAGCGCCATCGCGTGGCACACGCACCGCGTCATCGTCGACGCACTCCTTGCAAAGGGGAGTTTCCTATTTCCTATAGAAGCTAGGTTTAATTTTGTTGGCTCTATAGGACTGTTGTTTCATTTTATCTTTGTATTTTGGTTGGGTATTCGCTTTGCGAATTCCCGTCTCCTTCGTGGGACAAAATCCTTCTCGTGGAGAGAAGGGGTTGAGGAACGCTACCCTCGTACTTGTAGCGTGGTTGTATTGAGGTTGAATCACCCTCGTTCAAAGTGATTCGGTTAGTGGATTTGATCAACTTGGTTGATCGGAAAATCCTAACTCGAGAGGGTTAGGTGGTGGTTTTGACCCGGTTTGGGTTTCCACCTAAAAAATTCTTTGTGTACATTGTGCGATTGCTTATTTTTGTGAGATTGCTTTATATTTTTATTTCCGCAAGTTTATTACGTCACCCCTCCTGGTAGGGAAGAACCTTCAATTGGTATCAGAGCAGGTCTCGCATTTTCGGCGTTACAAACCGGCGAGGATCTGAACATGGAGGGAAGCTGTTCCACAAGTAGGATTTCCGAGGGGCAGTCCACAACCCGTCCGCCCTACTTTGACGGGAACAACTACAGCTACTGGAAGCTGAGGATGAAGACGTGGCTCCAAGCCACTGAATTCGAGGTATGGGGATGTTGCGAAACCCCATACGAGATCCCGAAGCGACCCCAAGGAGGCTACTCGCAGGTGCAGATTCTAGAGCTCTCACTCAACGCAAAGGCAATGAATGCCCTGTATTGCGCGTTGAGTCCGGAAGAGTTCGAGAAAATCCAAGAGTGCACCACCGCCCACGAGATATGGAGGAGGTTGGAAGGCACTCATGACGATTCCAGCTCGGAGGAAGAAGAAGAAGAAAAGGAAGAAACCGCTTGCTTTGGTTTCATGGCCAGAGGAAGCAATAGCGACAGCGACAGCGAAAGCGACTCCGACAATGAGGTAAACCTGGATTTACAAGAAGCTTTTAATGAACTTTTTGAGATTAGTAAATCACTTAGGGTAGAAAATAAAAGCATTAAAAAGAACCTTAGCTTTCTTAAATCTGAAAATGATAGGTTAGAAATAAAACTTAAGGATCTAGAAGCTAATCCTAGAATTGATAACCTATTGTTAGAAAATCAAGACCTCATCAATGAAAATAATAAATTGATTGAGGAAAATGATAGTCTAAAAATAGAAATTTCTGATTTAAAGACTAAGATGGATATTATAGAAGAAGAAATCGCATGTCTTAGGGAAAATTCTAACAAATTAATCAACAAAGTTGATAATTTTTATAGCCCTAAGGTTGAGAAAGGATCTCCATCAAGGAGACCTTCTAACAAATCCGGATCCAAGCTCACTTGGATACCGAAGAAAAAATTAGAATCTTGTTTTGTAGGGTTCAGGGATGACTACAACATAAAGGACTGGACCTACAAACTAAAGGCTGGTCAACTCAAGTTGGGAGAACCAAGGAGTAGACCAAGGAGGAGAACAAGAAGACCGACGAGACGGCGAACAAACGACGGACCCGCCGCATGTCGACCACCAGATTGGAGACCGGCGCCAATGCCCGGGCCTCCAAGCTACGGATGGGAGCCCCATCCGATGTGGCATCCACCACCACCATTCGGGCCATTTTATTGGCCATGGTAGGTGAGGTAAAATTCTTAACCCTATCCTTTTTATAAGCATTTAGATAGGGGGAGTTAAAAATGATGAGCTTATTGTCAATTTTTAAGGGGGAGATACAAGTTAGCTAAATTTCCTTTAGTAAGGGGGAGAAAAATAATAGCTATCTTGTTGTTATAAAAAGGGGGAGGACATTACCTTTGTTAAAAATAAATAGAAGAGCATGTTTTAAGGGGGAGTAATAGAAAATTTAAAATCAATTAAACCTTTTTGATAATGTCAAAAAGGGGGAGGATTTTTTATGCATTATTATTTACGGTTTTGTCATCATCAAAAAGGGGGAGATTGTTGGTGCTAGAGCACCACGATCATTTGTTTTGATGATAACAAAACACGTGTTATTTAACATTTGCAATTTGAGTCCTAGATTTCAGGTCAATTGCAAATGTGGACGTGTTTAGACGGAGTTCAAGCTCGCATCCAGGACGGATTGGAGGAGCTTGACGGAAAACAGAGGAGGTTCGCGTGGAGCGAAAGATTGGAGATGGAAGACAAGAAGAATAGGATAGATTCTTTTTTATCCTTTCATGTATCTCTTGTATTTATTTTCTTGCTCTTTTTGATTCCTTAGAACATTATGTTAAAGAGCCTCAAAGAACCCTAACAGTAGTCCTAGGAACACCTGCACAACCCTAGGATACTTAGGTTTTCCGTAGAACACTTAGAAAACCAATATAGGGTTAAAATAGAATCTCAAGACGTCTAATTCACGAATCAGACGTCTGATAAAGAATTTTAAGACGTCTGACTGTTGTTTCAGACGTCTGATAACTGTTAGGCTGGACATAGTTAGTTCTGTCTGATGAAATCAGACGTCCATACCTTAGACCAGACGTCTTAGGAGACGTCTGATGACTTTGCCAGACGTCCAATTAGTGGACCGTTGGCTGGCTTAGAAGACACTCAAGAATATGACCGTTAGAGCCTTATCAGACGTCCTTAGGACTTACCAGACGTCTGATAAATGACCGTTTTGCCTCGGCTGACCCAAAATCTCTTCTCAGAGATTTTCTAGCCGTTGCAACGTTTGGAAATCAATTCCCACAGTAAAAGTAAGTTTCCAGACGTCCAGACATAGTACCAGACGTCCTGTATGTCGTCTGATAGACTTGCACAAAAACCCTGTTTAGATCTGATTCAAGTCAGGGAGAAACCCGCATAGAATCAGACGTCTGACCTTGGAATCAGACGTCTTAAAGTGGCCTTCCAGACGTCTGATGCCAGAGTTAGACGTCTGATAACCCTGTCAAATGCAATCATTGTCCTGATTTCGGCCTGATTCTCTTGGGCTTTGCACCCAACGGCTATGGAAGCTTTTCCAAGCCTTCCAAAGCCTTCCTAAGGCCTCTATAAATAGAGGGGAGCCTTTGCAACATAAAAAAAAGATATACACACCTAGAGAGACATATACACACTAAGACACACACCTTGCAATACACTTTCAAACCTTTTGTGTCTAAAGAAAAGACTCTCTTGCTCTCCAAGCTCAAGCTCCATTTTCTTGAGAGCATTCAACCGTTGCGCGCCCGCTCTCCCGCTGTTGATAACGAGAGCGACGTAGCGCCATCGCGTGGCACACGCACCGCGTCATCGTCGACGCACTCCTTGCAAAGGGGAGTTTCCTATTTCCTATAGAAGCTAGGTTTAATTTTGTTGGCTCTATAGGACTGTTGTTTCATTTTATCTTTGTATTTTGGTTGGGTATTCGCTTTGCGAATTCCCGTCTCCTTCGTGGGACAAAATCCTTCTCGTGGAGAGAAGGGGTTGAGGAACGCTACCCTCGTACTTGTAGCGTGGTTGTATTGAGGTTGAATCACCCTCGTTCAAAGTGATTCGGTTAGTGGATTTGATCAACTTGGTTGATCGGAAAATCCTAACTCGAGAGGGTTAGGTGGTGGTTTTGACCCGGTTTGGGTTTCCACCTAAAAAATTCTTTGTGTACATTGTGCGATTGCTTATTTTTGTGAGATTGCTTTATATTTTTATTTCCGCAAGTTTATTACGTCACCCCTCCTGGTAGGGAAGAACCTTCAATTGGTATCAGAGCAGGTCTCGCATTTTCGGCGTTACAAACCGGCGAGGATCTGAACATGGAGGGAAGCTGTTCCACAAGTAGGATTTCCGAGGGGCAGTCCACAACCCGTCCGCCCTACTTTGACGGGAACAACTACAGCTACTGGAAGCTGAGGATGAAGACGTGGCTCCAAGCCACTGAATTCGAGGTATGGGGATGTTGCGAAACCCCATACGAGATCCCGAAGCGACCCCAAGGAGGCTACTCGCAGGTGCAGATTCTAGAGCTCTCACTCAACGCAAAGGCAATGAATGCCCTGTATTGCGCGTTGAGTCCGGAAGAGTTCGAGAAAATCCAAGAGTGCACCACCGCCCACGAGATATGGAGGAGGTTGGAAGGCACTCATGACGATTCCAGCTCGGAGGAAGAAGAAGAAGAAAAGGAAGAAACCGCTTGCTTTGGTTTCATGGCCAGAGGAAGCAATAGCGACAGCGACAGCGAAAGCGACTCCGACAATGAGGTAAACCTGGATTTACAAGAAGCTTTTAATGAACTTTTTGAGATTAGTAAATCACTTAGGGTAGAAAATAAAAGCATTAAAAAGAACCTTAGCTTTCTTAAATCTGAAAATGATAGGTTAGAAATAAAACTTAAGGATCTAGAAGCTAATCCTAGAATTGATAACCTATTGTTAGAAAATCAAGACCTCATCAATGAAAATAATAAATTGATTGAGGAAAATGATAGTCTAAAAATAGAAATTTCTGATTTAAAGACTAAGATGGATATTATAGAAGAAGAAATCGCATGTCTTAGGGAAAATTCTAACAAATTAATCAACAAAGTTGATAATTTTTATAGCCCTAAGGTTGAGAAAGGATCTCCATCAAGGAGACCTTCTAACAAATCCGGATCCAAGCTCACTTGGATACCGAAGAAAAAATTAGAATCTTGTTTTGTAGGGTTCAGGGATGACTACAACATAAAGGACTGGACCTACAAACTAAAGGCTGGTCAACTCAAGTTGGGAGAACCAAGGAGTAGACCAAGGAGGAGAACAAGAAGACCGACGAGACGGCGAACAAACGACGGACCCGCCGCATGTCGACCACCAGATTGGAGACCGGCGCCAATGCCCGGGCCTCCAAGCTACGGATGGGAGCCCCATCCGATGTGGCATCCACCACCACCATTCGGGCCATTTTATTGGCCATGGTAGGTGAGGTAAAATTCTTAACCCTATCCTTTTTATAAGCATTTAGATAGGGGGAGTTAAAAATGATGAGCTTATTGTCAATTTTTAAGGGGGAGATACAAGTTAGCTAAATTTCCTTTAGTAAGGGGGAGAAAAATAATAGCTATCTTGTTGTTATAAAAAGGGGGAGGACATTACCTTTGTTAAAAATAAATAGAAGAGCATGTTTTAAGGGGGAGTAATAGAAAATTTAAAATCAATTAAACCTTTTTGATAATGTCAAAAAGGGGGAGGATTTTTTATGCATTATTATTTACGGTTTTGTCATCATCAAAAAGGGGGAGATTGTTGGTGCTAGAGCACCACGATCATTTGTTTTGATGATAACAAAACACGTGTTATTTAACATTTGCAATTTGAGTCCTAGATTTCAGGTCAATTGCAAATGTGGACGTGTTTAGACGGAGTTCAAGCTCGCATCCAGGACGGATTGGAGGAGCTTGACGGAAAACAGAGGAGGTTCGCGTGGAGCGAAAGATTGGAGATGGAAGACAAGAAGAATAGGATAGATTCTTTTTTATCCTTTCATGTATCTCTTGTATTTATTTTCTTGCTCTTTTTGATTCCTTAGAACATTATGTTAAAGAGCCTCAAAGAACCCTAACAGTAGTCCTAGGAACACCTGCACAACCCTAGGATACTTAGGTTTTCCGTAGAACACTTAGAAAACCAATATAGGGTTAAAATAGAATCTCAAGACGTCTAATTCACGAATCAGACGTCTGATAAAGAATTTTAAGACGTCTGACTGTTGTTTCAGACGTCTGATAACTGTTAGGCTGGACATAGTTAGTTCTGTCTGATGAAATCAGACGTCCATACCTTAGACCAGACGTCTTAGGAGACGTCTGATGACTTTGCCAGACGTCCAATTAGTGGACCGTTGGCTGGCTTAGAAGACACTCAAGAATATGACCGTTAGAGCCTTATCAGACGTCCTTAGGACTTACCAGACGTCTGATAAATGACCGTTTTGCCTCGGCTGACCCAAAATCTCTTCTCAGAGATTTTCTAGCCGTTGCAACGTTTGGAAATCAATTCCCACAGTAAAAGTAAGTTTCCAGACGTCCAGACATAGTACCAGACGTCCTGTATGTCGTCTGATAGACTTGCACAAAAACCCTGTTTAGATCTGATTCAAGTCAGGGAGAAACCCGCATAGAATCAGACGTCTGACCTTGGAATCAGACGTCTTAAAGTGGCCTTCCAGACGTCTGATGCCAGAGTTAGACGTCTGATAACCCTGTCAAATGCAATCATTGTCCTGATTTCGGCCTGATTCTCTTGGGCTTTGCACCCAACGGCTATGGAAGCTTTTCCAAGCCTTCCAAAGCCTTCCTAAGGCCTCTATAAATAGAGGGGAGCCTTTGCAACATAAAAAAAAGATATACACACCTAGAGAGACATATACACACTAAGACACACACCTTGCAATACACTTTCAAACCTTTTGTGTCTAAAGAAAAGACTCTCTTGCTCTCCAAGCTCAAGCTCCATTTTCTTGAGAGCATTCAACCGTTGCGCGCCCGCTCTCCCGCTGTTGATAACGAGAGCGACGTAGCGCCATCGCGTGGCACACGCACCGCGTCATCGTCGACGCACTCCTTGCAAAGGGGAGTTTCCTATTTCCTATAGAAGCTAGGTTTAATTTTGTTGGCTCTATAGGACTGTTGTTTCATTTTATCTTTGTATTTTGGTTGGGTATTCGCTTTGCGAATTCCCGTCTCCTTCGTGGGACAAAATCCTTCTCGTGGAGAGAAGGGGTTGAGGAACGCTACCCTCGTACTTGTAGCGTGGTTGTATTGAGGTTGAATCACCCTCGTTCAAAGTGATTCGGTTAGTGGATTTGATCAACTTGGTTGATCGGAAAATCCTAACTCGAGAGGGTTAGGTGGTGGTTTTGACCCGGTTTGGGTTTCCACCTAAAAAATTCTTTGTGTACATTGTGCGATTGCTTATTTTTGTGAGATTGCTTTATATTTTTATTTCCGCAAGTTTATTACGTCACCCCTCCTGGTAGGGAAGAACCTTCAATTGGTATCAGAGCAGGTCTCGCATTTTCGGCGTTACAAACCGGCGAGGATCTGAACATGGAGGGAAGTTGTTCCACAAGTAGGATTTCCGAGGGGCAGTCCACAACCCGTCCGCCCTACTTTGACGGGAACAACTACAGCTACTGGAAGCTGAGGATGAAGACGTGGCTCCAAGCCACTGAATTCGAGGTATGGGGATGTTGCGAAACCCCATACGAGATCCCGAAGCGACCCCAAGGAGGCTACTCGCAGGTGCAGATTCTAGAGCTCTCACTCAACGCAAAGGCAATGAATGCCCTGTATTGCGCGTTGAGTCCGGAAGAGTTCGAGAAAATCCAAGAGTGCACCACCGCCCACGAGATATGGAGGAGGTTGGAAGGCACTCATGACGATTCCAGCTCGGAGGAAGAAGAAGAAGAAAAGGAAGAAACCGCTTGCTTTGGTTTCATGGCCAGAGGAAGCAATAGCGACAGCGACAGCGAAAGCGACTCCGACAATGAGGTAAACCTGGATTTACAAGAAGCTTTTAATGAACTTTTTGAGATTAGTAAATCACTTAGGGTAGAAAATAAAAGCATTAAAAAGAACCTTAGCTTTCTTAAATCTGAAAATGATAGGTTAGAAATAAAACTTAAGGATCTAGAAGCTAATCCTAGAATTGATAACCTATTGTTAGAAAATCAAGACCTCATCAATGAAAATAATAAATTGATTGAGGAAAATGATAGTCTAAAAATAGAAATTTCTGATTTAAAGACTAAGATGGATATTATAGAAGAAGAAATCGCATGTCTTAGGGAAAATTCTAACAAATTAATCAACAAAGTTGATAATTTTTATAGCCCTAAGGTTGAGAAAGGATCTCCATCAAGGAGACCTTCTAACAAATCCGGATCCAAGCTCACTTGGATACCGAAGAAAAAATTAGAATCTTGTTTTGTAGGGTTCAGGGATGACTACAACATAAAGGACTGGACCTACAAACTAAAGGCTGGTCAACTCAAGTTGGGAGAACCAAGGAGTAGACCAAGGAGGAGAACAAGAAGACCGACGAGACGGCGAACAAACGACGGACCCGCCGCATGTCGACCACCAGATTGGAGACCGGCGCCAATGCCCGGGCCTCCAAGCTACGGATGGGAGCCCCATCCGATGTGGCATCCACCACCACCATTCGGGCCATTTTATTGGCCATGGTAGGTGAGGTAAAATTCTTAACCCTATCCTTTTTATAAGCATTTAGATAGGGGGAGTTAAAAATGATGAGCTTATTGTCAATTTTTAAGGGGGAGATACAAGTTAGCTAAATTTCCTTTAGTAAGGGGGAGAAAAATAATAGCTATCTTGTTGTTATAAAAAGGGGGAGGACATTACCTTTGTTAAAAATAAATAGAAGAGCATGTTTTAAGGGGGAGTAATAGAAAATTTAAAATCAATTAAACCTTTTTGATAATGTCAAAAAGGGGGAGGATTTTTTATGCATTATTATTTACGGTTTTGTCATCATCAAAAAGGGGGAGATTGTTGGTGCTAGAGCACCACGATCATTTGTTTTGATGATAACAAAACACGTGTTATTTAACATTTGCAATTTGAGTCCTAGATTTCAGGTCAATTGCAAATGTGGACGTGTTTAGACGGAGTTCAAGCTCGCATCCAGGACGGATTGGAGGAGCTTGACGGAAAACAGAGGAGGTTCGCGTGGAGCGAAAGATTGGAGATGGAAGACAAGAAGAATAGGATAGATTCTTTTTTATCCTTTCATGTATCTCTTGTATTTATTTTCTTGCTCTTTTTGATTCCTTAGAACATTATGTTAAAGAGCCTCAAAGAACCCTAACAGTAGTCCTAGGAACACCTGCACAACCCTAGGATACTTAGGTTTTCCGTAGAACACTTAGAAAACCAATATAGGGTTAAAATAGAATCTCAAGACGTCTAATTCACGAATCAGACGTCTGATAAAGAATTTTAAGACGTCTGACTGTTGTTTCAGACGTCTGATAACTGTTAGGCTGGACATAGTTAGTTCTGTCTGATGAAATCAGACGTCCATACCTTAGACCAGACGTCTTAGGAGACGTCTGATGACTTTGCCAGACGTCCAATTAGTGGACCGTTGGCTGGCTTAGAAGACACTCAAGAATATGACCGTTAGAGCCTTATCAGACGTCCTTAGGACTTACCAGACGTCTGATAAATGACCGTTTTGCCTCGGCTGACCCAAAATCTCTTCTCAGAGATTTTCTAGCCGTTGCAACGTTTGGAAATCAATTCCCACAGTAAAAGTAAGTTTCCAGACGTCCAGACATAGTACCAGACGTCCTGTATGTCGTCTGATAGACTTGCACAAAAACCCTGTTTAGATCTGATTCAAGTCAGGGAGAAACCCGCATAGAATCAGACGTCTGACCTTGGAATCAGACGTCTTAAAGTGGCCTTCCAGACGTCTGATGCCAGAGTTAGACGTCTGATAACCCTGTCAAATGCAATCATTGTCCTGATTTCGGCCTGATTCTCTTGGGCTTTGCACCCAACGGCTATGGAAGCTTTTCCAAGCCTTCCAAAGCCTTCCTAAGGCCTCTATAAATAGAGGGGAGCCTTTGCAACATAAAAAAAAGATATACACACCTAGAGAGACATATACACACTAAGACACACACCTTGCAATACACTTTCAAACCTTTTGTGTCTAAAGAAAAGACTCTCTTGCTCTCCAAGCTCAAGCTCCATTTTCTTGAGAGCATTCAACCGTTGCGCGCCCGCTCTCCCGCTGTTGATAACGAGAGCGACGTAGCGCCATCGCGTGGCACACGCACCGCGTCATCGTCGACGCACTCCTTGCAAAGGGGAGTTTCCTATTTCCTATAGAAGCTAGGTTTAATTTTGTTGGCTCTATAGGACTGTTGTTTCATTTTATCTTTGTATTT
The DNA here is from genome assembly GCA_037157565.1 of Thalassia testudinum. Classification (NCBI taxonomy): domain Eukaryota; kingdom Viridiplantae; phylum Streptophyta; class Magnoliopsida; order Alismatales; family Hydrocharitaceae; genus Thalassia; species Thalassia testudinum. The sequence continues at coordinate 33,312,332 of JAZHRO010000031.1, read as the reverse complement.
TGGTTGGGTATTCGCTTTGCGAATTCCCGTCTCCTTCGTGGGACAAAATCCTTCTCGTGGAGAGAAGGGGTTGAGGAACGCTACCCTCGTACTTATAGCGTGGTTGTATTGAGGTTGAATCACCCTCGTTCAAAGTGATTCGGTTAGTGGATTTGATCAACTTGGTTGATCGGAAAATCCTAACTCGAGAGGGTTAGGTGGTGGTTTTGACCCGGTTTGGGTTTCCACCTAAAAAATTCTTTGTGTACATTGTGCGATTGCTTATTTTTGTGAGATTGCTTTATATTTTTATTTCCGCAAGTTTATTACGTCACCCCTCCTGGTAGGGAAGAACCTTCATTCATAACAATATAACAAACTCAAAGGAAGTTTCGTCCCCGAAACTTGTGCTAACTAGGGTGCGGGAAAGAACAAAATATATAAACATAACAAACTCAAAGAGGACTGAAGCCGGTCCGAAAAGACGTACCCACGAAGAGCTCCGGGTACCGCTCCTGCATTGCCGCCTCAGGCTCCCAGGTAGCCTCCTCGTACCGCTGGCTCCTCCACAAAACCTTCACCAGGGGTACTTGCTTTCGTCTCAACCTGCAGACGGCTCTGTCAAGAATCTGTACTGGCCGCTCGGGGTAGGTCAGGTCGTCGCCCATTTCGACACTCTCGTGACTCAGGACGTGACTGGGATCGGCAACGTACTTCCTGAGGTTGGACACGTGGAACACGTCGTGCACACCAGAAAGCTGAGGAGGGAGGGCAAGTCTGTAAGCAACGGGTCCAACCCGCTCCAGGACCTCAAAGGGCCCCACGAACCTCGGCGCGAGCTTCCCTCTCACCCCAAACCGCTGCAGGCCCTTCATGGGCGAAACACAAAGGAAGACGTGGTCCCCAACCTCAAACTGCACCTCTCTGCGTCTCCGATCCGCGTAGCTCTTCTGCCTACTCCTGACAGTGCGGAGTCGCCTGTGGATCTGCTCGACTACCTCCTGACTCTGCTGAATCAGTCTGGGGCCAACTTCCCACTTGGTCCCCACCTCAACCTAACTCAAGGGTGCCGCACACCTCCATCCGTACAGAGCCTTGTAGGGAGCCATGCCGATGCTCGAGTGATAGCTGTTGTTGTATGCAAGCTTCGCCAGGGGCAGGTGCTCCTCCCAAGAGCCCCTCCAGTCCAGTACACAGGCACGCAAAAGGTCCTCAAGTGTCTATATCGTGCGCTCCGACAGTCCGTCCGTCTGGGGGTGGTAGGCTGTACTGAATCTTAACCGCATCCCCAGGGCCTGCTGAAAATCAGCCCAAAACTGGGACGTAAAGTGGGTATCCCGGTCAGATACGATCTCCCGCGGAACTCCGTGTAGTCGTACCACGTCGCGGATCTACCTCTCTGCCAACTGTGCTGGTCCCAAAGTAACTCGGATCGGCAAGAATTGTGCCGTCTTCGTTAGTCTATCCACAATTACCTAGACTGCGTCGTGTCCTCGCTGGGTAACAAGTAAACCCACCACCAAGTCCATGGTGATGCTCTCCCACTTCCACTCTGGCACTGGAAGCGGCTGTAGCGGCCCTGCAGGCCTCTAATGCTCAGCTTTCACCTGCTAGCTCACTAAACACTGTTGCACGAATTCACCCACATCCTACTTCATCCCCCTCCACCAAAACTCGCGTCTCAAGTCATGGTACATCTTCCTGTTTCTGGGATGTATGGTGAATCTGGAACCGTGTGCCTCAGTCGGGAGCTCTCTCAACAGCTCCTCGTCTCTGGGAACGCACAACCGTCCCCTCAGGCGCAGCACCTGGTCTGTGAAAGAGAAGTTCCCTAGGTCTCCTGACAGTACTCAGTCGCGCAAGGACTGCAAGTACGGATCTGCCATCTGTCCTGTGATGATGCAGTCTATCAGTTCTGGCCTAGTCTGTTGTGTCACAGTCACTTCCCCACAGTGCCCCCGTAACTCTAGGGGTCGCCAACTGCCCACCTCCTCTAAAAGGCTCTAACTTTGTAACTGTAAACTGACCAAGTGTGCGGGCGCCTTCCGGCTTAAGGCGTCAGCCACCACGTTGGCCTTTCCTGGGTGGTAGGAAATGCTGCAGTCATTGTCCTTCAGGAGCTCCAACCAACGTCTCTGTCTCATGTTGAGCTCCTTCTAATCAAAAAGGTATCTGAGGCTCTTGTTATCTGAGAAAATCTCAAAGGTCTCACCGTACAAGTAGTGCCTCCAGGTCTTCAGCGCAAAGACGACAGCTGCCAGCTCCAGGTCGTGGGTAGGGTAGGTATGCTCATGGGGCTTCAGTTGCCCCAAAGCGTAAGCGACAACGTGACCCCTCTGCATGAGCACACCCCCTAACCCCTGCAAGGAGGCGTCCGTGTACACAACGAACCCGCCACTACTGTCAGGGATGGTGAGCATGGGAGCCGAAGTCAACCTCTCCTTCAGCTCCTGAAAACACGCCTCACAGGCGTCTGTCCAAGTGAAGGGCACGTCCTTCCAGGTCAACTGCGTCATAGGACGCGCAATCTGTGAAAAACCCCTGATGAACCGTCTGTAGTAGCCTACCAGTCCCAGGAAACTGCGAATCTCAGTGACTGAACGTGGTCTCTCCCACCTGAGCACTGCCTCAACCTTGGCTGGATCCACTGCCAAGCCGTCCCCAGAGATCACATGACCTAAGAAGGTCACCTCCCTCAACCAGAACTCGCACTTGCTGTATTTGGCATACAACCTACGTCGTCTCAGTGCGTCCAGAACCATCCGCAGGTGCTGTCTGTGCTGCGTCAGATCTCGGGAATAGATGAGTACATCATCAATAAATGCTACCACGAACTAGTTCAAGTACGGTCTAAACACCCGGTTCATCAGGTCCATGAAAGCAGCGGGGGCATTGGTCAGCCCAAACGGCATGCCCAAAAGCTCGTAGTGTCCGTACCGGGTGCAGAAAGCTGTCTTGGAGACATCTGCCTCCTTGATCCTCAACTGGTGGTATCCAGACCTCAAGTCGATCTTGGAGAACACCGTGGCCCCTCGTAACTGGTCAAACAAGTCGTCGATCCTTCGCAGCGGATATCTGTTCTTGATGGTGACCCTATTCAGCTGTCGGTAGTCTACACAAAGGCGTAGGGTACCATCCTTCCTCTTCACAAACAGTATCGGGGCTCTCCAGGGAGACGTACTGGGCCTCACAAAGCCCTTCTCCAAGAGGTCCTGCAACTGAGACTTGAGCTCTCGCAGCTCAAGTGGTGCCATCCTGTAGGGTGCGGTGGAGATGGGGCTGGTCCCTGGTACTAGTGAGATCTCAAACTTGATCTCACGCTCGGGTGGTAGTCCTGGTAACTCGTCTGGGAACACGTCAGGGTACTCTCTGACCACCGGTATGCCCTAGAAGTCTGCCATAGGGCTGGGCTCTGCCACCACACAAGCTAGGAAGCTCTCACACCCCTGGCTCAAAAGTCTCGCCGCCCGAAGTGCCGAAATGCACCTGAAACCTCCGTCCACTGGCTGCCCGTGAAACTCGAAAGAAGGCAACTCCGGCATGGAGAAGACGATCTTCCTCTCAAAATAGTCCACCAAAGCGTGGTGAGCAGACAGCCAGTCCATCCCCAGAATTATGCCAAATTCCTCCATCTGTATCATAATCAGGTCAGCTGGCAGACTATGTCCCCCGATACTGACCTTGCAACCCATGTACACCTTCTCAGCTACAAACAGCTGACCACTCGGACCTCTGATTACGAACGAATTCTCTAACAGCATATAATCCTGGCCCAAACTAATTGCGAAACTGGTTGCGACAAAAGAGTGCGTAGCTCCGGAATCGAAAAGTGTGTAAACAAGTCTGCCAGAAACTGAAAGCATACCTGCCACCACCAATCCCGAAGCTCTGGCATCCCTGTGTGTCAGGGAGTGGATATGCCCCTCAGCTCTAGGTGTAGACAAAGCAGCCACACTCTGTGTCGGACGGGTAGGTGCTGGCTGGTACCCTCCTCGTGACTGCTGTCCTCCTCACACCTAGAAACCGCGGCCTCCTGCGCGTCCTCCAGTGCTCGACGCGGGAAGTATCTGTTGACCTCCTGCCCTAGACGAGCAGTCCCTCCTGATGTGGCCCGGCTGGCCACACTGGTAGCAGAGGGGAACCCGACTCCCGCCCTCAGTGGGTCCCTGCTGTCGGGTAGCGGGGGTCCGGTGCTGGCGACTGGCCCTTGTCGAGGGCCCCCAAAGGCCACTGATGGCCCTGCAAAACGTGACGGCTCTCCTGCGGACGCCACGTGTCTCCTCTCTCGCCGGCCCTGTGAAAAGTCTGGCTGGAAGGGCCTCTTCCGCCCGCCGTCAGTGTCTCGCGCGGACGGGTTGGTCTCCTCGTAGGTCATAGCTGCCTCCACCACCCTCGAAAACGTAGGCAGCTTCAGGGGTTTGACATACCCCCGAATCGCAGGCCGGAGCCCCTCGGTGAACCTCTAAAGGCGCTCCTCCTCAGTGGCGACCGCTGTCGCTGCAAAGCGGGACAGCTCCAGAAAACGCGTGCGGTACGCGCTCACGGTCATTGCCCCCTGGCAGAGAGTGTGGAACTCCCGCCTCCTCTGGTCCTGCCACGTCTGGGGAAAGTATTGCTCGCAGAAGAGGGTGACGAACCGGTCCCAAGTCGGCTCGTCCCTCTCCTGTCCCCTGACCGCCCTCCACCACCTGTGTACCGCACTCTCCAGCTGGTACGTGGCAAAGGCCACGCGGCACTCCACCAGGAGGCGAAGGGTGTCAAAAACCTTCTCGAGCTACTCGAGCCAGTCCTCTGCCTCGATCGAGTCCTCATCTCCCTTGAAGGAGGGGGGCTTCAGCTTTCGAAACTGCCCGAAGAGCTCGAAGTGACGCTGCAGTGGAGATGCTGGTGCACCTCCAAGTAAAGGTGCCTCGTGCACAAAAGTGTCGGAGGAAGGTGGGGGCGGTGGCGGCCCATCCCCTCCCCCGTGTCCAGCGCCGCGGCCGTCGTGGGGTCGCACAGAGGACTCCCCCTCCGCAACCCCAGGGAGAGGCGCTCGGGGCGGCGGGTGGAGCTCCTCTCGCACAATATCCCGTATCAGCTGGGCGAGGTCCTGGGCCTGAATGCCCGGGAGCAGTGGCTGGTCCACTGAGGCGTCGATAGCAGCACGCCCACCTCGCCGACCTCGTCCTCGGCCACGCCTGCGGCCCGCCTCGCTAATCCCTCGACGAGGCATCTCCTCCGAGGAGACGTGAAACAAAACGAAAACACGTCAATATGGAACGATATCTAACGAAAAAGTCTAAGAGCTCATGCCAAAAGAAAGGTTGTGGTGGCTACTCTAGTCACAGACACGAGAATTGGTTATTTTTCCGTCAGTTGATTCACTTCTCGGGACGACCTTGCTCTGATACCATCTTGTAACGACCCGATTCCCGAGTCCCTACGAGACACAAGAATCGGACCGACTCGACTAATCCCAAGACCTAGTCGTCCAACGAGGAGGTAACCAAAAGAGCAGTAAAATAAACCACATTCAGCATGAATATAACTAGCAGTAACAAAATACAGCAGTAAGAAAAGGAACTACTACAGTATACACCACCACAACAGTAGAACAACAAATATGTACATAACATGAAGGTTTCGATAAAGAAGTACAAGGAGTAACAAGGAAACTATTCACTACAGTGGAAGAAAAGTACAAAAAGAACTGCGGGTAACTCTATTGGACCCTACTAGGCCCAACGTCCTCTGCAGCCGCTGACCCTGGCTGCTCAACACCTTGTCCTGAAAAGTAACGAGTGTAACACGTCAGCGAAACGCTGAGTAGAGTGGCAACTAAAAGCTAAAGAAGCATTAGAGTGTACAGTAGCTGCTATATTTTTACTTTCTTTATTTATGTCTTTCTATTATTTCACGATTTATTTATTTCTCAGATCCTTCACTTGATCTCGAATGTTCCTCGTGGGAACGATCTTGATTGCAGTCTTTTCCGAAAAGTAGAAGTAACACGTGGTACTCTCCTGGCCAGGAGAGTCCCCCGTGGTGGTCCTACCCTCAGTCAACCACCCCAAGGTCGCTGACAGACGTAACGGTGACTACGGCACGCGCGATAAGCGCACGGGTAGCTACCCCGCACTGGCACGCGGTCAGTCGTTTCCGTTAACGGGTGCGCTCAAAACACAGCACGGAACCAGTATAGGGCAGAGCCCTCTCAGTAACAGGGGTCCAACCCCTCCACAGTCCGCGCACCCTCGCTTGACTACCCTGGTTTGCCCAGTGGGCCTAACAAGTTGGTGTAGGAGGCTAGCAGAACCCCGGGGCCCGTGGGGTAGCTAGTGCTCTCCCTACACTAGTAGCTCTCCTCGATACTGCATACGTAAGGGCCAGCAAGTCGGTGTACAGTGGCCAAACCCACCCTGGTCTCAACCTGAGGACGGCAAGCTCCCCTCTACACTAAGAGGCAATGTGTACTCTCTTTGGTACCACGTACCCAAGAGACAACATACTTCCACGTTTCGCTTTCTCAGTTCCATTCTATTCTCTTTCCAGGAGTTCTACTCCTAATTCCCCGTAGGGTTCATCTTCTTTTCGTTTGGCCATTTAGGTTTCACCGTTCTAGTTTTACGTTCATACAACCCATGTTCTCAATCATATTTATTTATTCACAACAGGCACCTGTTAATCAATTTACAGGCAGCTATTATTGCCTCTCTACTTTCCAAGACTGCAATATTTATATATATCACTAGTTTTCCAGTCCTAGGATTCATGCCGTACCCTAGGATCTATCATTCAATCTAGTTTTTCAGTCTTAGGATTCATGCAATACCCTAGGATCTATCATTCAATCTAGTTTCTCAGTCCTAGGGTTCATGCAATGCCCTAGACTCTATTAATTGTTCCACAATTGTAACAAATTTTGTTAAATAAATTAAAAGCCACTCTACCAGCTACAATGGGAGTATTGGGAGCGTGGTCAGCAATCCTGCGCGCCTCCGCAACCCCTAGGACTGCAACGGAACGGGATCCTAACACAAGAATCAATCCCAAGGAGTTTCTCAGAACGGTATACAATTACAGTAAACGGGTAGAGGAATTTATTTTGGAAAGAACACAACTTGAAACGTGGAAAACGAACTCCGAACGAACCCTAAACGAGCCAAAAACGACGAGTCTGTCCAAAATCAGACGTCTGGAACTTCTTTTAAACGTCTTAAAACGTCGATCATGCCATACCTTCTTCTGCGTAGTCCTTCAGACGTCCAGAAGCTCGCTGGATCGTCTGAAGTCAGTTTCCAGACGTCCGATGGTCACCCCGGACGTCTGCAGGAACTCTCCGTCGTTTGGTACTGCGGTCGGACGTCTGATTCATGTGGGATGGCGAGCCCGCGCGCCCTCCCGAGTGCAACCTGCGCACACACACTCCTGCGCTCAGCATGACGAAGCGCAGACGAAGTCGCGGCGGACAGCTGCATGGCCGTACACGCGAAAAAGGAAGGATATAGAAATATTGTACCTGTCAGACGTCTGAATCTTCCTCCAGACGTCCTATGTGTCGTCTAGACATAAGTCCAGACGTCTAATTCTGGGAAATTTTCCCAGAATCAGGACCCGGTTCGTCCTCCGCCCGCGACGCGCGGCAGCGCTGCGCCACGTTCGCCTGCTGCCCGAGCTGCAGTAGCCCCTCCGCGACAACCCACGCCCGCTGCTCCTCCACCGGCCGACTCTAGCTGCCCCGGCAAGTTCGCACCTCGCGGTCGAGCCTTCTTCTTCCTCCCGTGACACTCCTCCATCCAACACGCTCGCTGCAGCCGCTGCTGTCGCACCCGCTCGCTCGCTCGCGCTGGCAGAGAGAAGGAGAAGGAGAAGGTGGTGGAGTGAGGTTGAGGGAGAGGGCGGTGCTATATAAAGGCAACATGGGGAGAGAGAAAAGAGAAGCGGTGCGTCTGCAGGGAGGGAGAGAGGGAGCAAAATGAAGGCGGTGGGTTCAGTCTGCGCGCGCAGGCGTGCAGACGCGAACCCGTACGCCGAAAAAATTTAATACCAGATGTCTGGGAAGGGTTCCAGATGTCTGGCTAGATGTCTGGGCCACTTCCCAAACGTCTTAACTGTGTCAGATGCTGTGTTCGTAACAATATAACAAACTCAAAGGAAGTTTCGTCCCCAAAACTTGCGCTAACTAGAGTGAGGGAAAGAACGAAATATATAAACATAACAAACTCAAAGAGGACCGAAGCCGGTCCAAGAAGACGTACCCGCGAAGAGCTCCGGGTACCGCTCCCGCATTGCCGCCTCAGGCTCCCAGGTAGCCTCCTCGTACCGCTAGCTCCTCCACAAAACCTTCACCAAGGGTACTTGCTTTCGTCTCAACTTGCGGACGGCTCTGTCAAGAATCTGTACTGGCCGCTCGGGGTATAGATTTAGAGGGTTTATTTGATTTTTATCCTGCCTCAAACCTCGTGAATTGAAGTGGGTTTGTTTTAGAGTTACAGAATGTCATTTAATTTCTTGAAGTTCTATAACCCTTTTTAGATCAGATCATCCCACTTTCCTTCTTATTAGGCTTGTTTGACCTGTGTTTTGACCCTTAATTACATTGTTTGCAAACTGCGTTGGTGAAATTGCAGTTTTACCCCTTATGATTTGTTTTCTTCTTAAACTCAGAATTCTCTGAGTTAAGCCTTTCTTTGGGTTATGTAGGAGCATTTTCTTACATATCTAGGTTAGTTTGTGCTAGTTAGGGTTCATGATGAGGTTCTCATCAGTGGGTCATTTCAGTCGATGTGGTGGCAACTGAGTGGCTTCTGTTGATCTCGTCCTCATCATTCTCGAAAGGCACAACCGCAGCGGCTCAAGGTGGTGCGATAACTTGCTGGTGGTATTAGTGACCATGTGCGCAGTGCCTCTCAGAGTTCAGCTGCTTGGTTGGGTGGCATTGACGACGATCGCGGTGGCCTTGGTGGATGCGTCAGCTTGGTTGCTTGTTGGTGGTGTTGTTCCGTGTATTGGAGTGTGTTGATCTTTCTTTCTCTCTCTCTCTTTTTAGGTTGCTCAAAATTGTGTTTGGGACCATGTGTGACCCTGGGCTTTTACGGCCGAGTTTACTAACATGAGTCAGTGACCGAATTTGACCTTTAGGTCGTTATAGTAGTCTTCTCGTTCGCACGATCTTCTTGTTTATCTCGTTGGCACTTTACCGTATCTATGAACATGGGGTCGTTGATGAGGTGTGGCTCATCGTAGCTAAAATGCTCAAGTTTAGCTATAAACTAGGCTAAACACTATATAATTAACACAAGAAATGAGTTAAGTGTGAGAATTAATAGAAATGACCTAAAACAGCAAATCAGTGTTAAAAATGCACACTTAGGTCATAAAATGAGATATTCTATTTAAAATTGTAATATGATGATCCAAATTTCAAATTAAGCACATATTTGGGTTCGAAAAGTTTAAATTAAAAGTAAAATCAACTTCATAAATGTTCATGTGTACTTCAATAAAAACTTGGTTGCTTTTAGACATCATTAAGATCTCGCATTAATGATTTTTCACTTAGGTCCTTAGGTCATTCACAGTGTTCTACGTTTAAACCCTCAAGGATCTAATTGCAAGCCACCAGGGGCCTCTTTGTAAACCACAGGGACCACGCTGCAAGACTTTTTACCACTAATGGGTCCCCTTGCAAATCTTCCACCTCTTCAATTGTTTGGGCTTCTTTGCAAATTTTCCTTTATACCTGTAGTACAACTCTCATCACAGGTGCACAAGTCATGCAAAGAACAAGCATAATCAGCACCGTTGATTCTTTCCCTCGTTGATCCTACGGCTAGACCTAATCGAAGCTTCGCATGCATTTGTGCGTAGCTTCACCCCTCACCTTAGATCCCATCTAACAGTGGGAATTTGACGTAGACCTTCCCACACTCCTCTTAGTCAATCACCACCATCATACCCAATGCTTAGGCTTTGTTAGTCCTTTGGCAAACAACTCATTAAAGTGCAAAGCATCCAGTATCAACCAGGTAAGTGTGATGAGATATCTATTTTTGTTTTTCAAATTGTTAAGTGTCAAGATGTGATCTTTAAGCTGAATTTTTCCGATAAGCCAATTGTGTTTATGTTTGGACATTGTGAGAACTAGTCGCTTAGGAAGACTGACCAAAACTTAAGACTGATATGACATAGACCATCTCTCGACCAACAAGGACTCTTGATATTTAAACCTTAAGTGTGATTTCTAGGACTCAGAGGGGTTTACAAAGCTTAGAAGTTAAGTGGTTATGGTTGTGCTTAGTGATAGGTCAGGACTAACCAGGTGAACTTTAAAACTCAATCCTAGGGTTTGACTTCTTTTTAAGTCAAGGTTGGTTCTTGCTTTAACTCATGTCTTCGAATTGACTCTAAAAAATAAGGAAGACTCAAAATCAACTCTTATTGCGTTGTGGCTCAAAGAACATTTGGTGGAAACAAGGTATTTGTAACGCACCGTGAAAATATTTTTGTGGAAGACTATTTACAGGACTTGGAGAATATACTTGACTTATTCTAAAGAATGACTTTTTCTAAAAGTTTCTTTTGACTTTTTTTGATTTTTTTTCTCACAAATAAATGTCAGTATGTCTCGACAACTCTACTTGGTAGAGTAAACTTATTTGGTGGATGAGTACTTTGATGTAAAGAACTTCTCCTAAATACAAGACTAAAGACTAGAACAAAGAATCTACCTATACGCACAAGTAAGGACTCCACCTTCCCTAATGAATACTAGAGTTGAATTTCAAGTTTATAAGATCTTTCACGACATTGTATAGTGTAAATCAAGGTTATTTAGACTCTTAAAGCAAAGCGAACCAACGAATCCTATACTAGTGATTCAGGTACAAGAATACGTCCTAAGTTTTAAGAGATTGTGGTCAATCTTGTCAAAGCTTAAAGTGTATTAAGCCAAAGCATGAGCGAATCAAGCTACAGTAGCCCGAAAGGTTTAACCTACAAAGGTTCAATGTCCGTAAATACTTATCCTATTTTTCTTTTTAACTATATGATCATAATTAAACACTTATATTCTTTCAATGCTTTTCACTCTATTTCAATGTTAGAGTTCTCCCTCAACAATAAAGATCAGTAAGTCCGTTATTGTATTTTTAGAATTTTTATTTTTTTTATATATTTTTGACTTTGTAATTTGTTTCAAAATTTTCAATCCTTTGATATTTTTGAGAATACTATACTATATGCACTACATGTGTGCCTATAATTGCACACTTGTAGTATATACTTTTATATATAAGTTAAACCAAAGTTATATATTCATATTGTATAATATGGAGATATTGAGTATATACAGCTTATATATGTATTCTATATATTAAAAATTTAGGATGATTTATTGTATATATAACTTTATTTTATAATTATCTATTAATTTATATTAATTAAATGTATAATAACCTAAGTAATTATACAAACCCATCTATATGTATATAATTGTATCTAGTACTGTACATACTTATTTAACTATATAATGTATATCGTATAACACTTGTAAATTGATTTAATTATATATTTACAATAGATAATTAAGTTATTAAGTTAATTAAGTAATTTATTAACTTAAAATAAAATAAATTAGTAATTTAAGAGAATACTGAGATAATTTGTAATGTCTACTTGTATAAGATTATGTTAAGTATTTTCAACATATTTATACATTATTTATATTGTATTATAGTATTTATAAATTATTCATGTATAAAACTAACTTAAACGAGCAATTAAATGTAAATAAATTAAAATAAAGTTTCTAAAATATAATAAAAATATGTAATAAATAATTTATTCTATAAATTATCTATGTATAAAGTCAATTTGGTAATTGAGTCACTAATTTATATATTAATTAACAAATTAAACTGTAATTTAATGTATACAACCAGCCAACTTTAACTAATTTAATTACATTTCTAAATAATTTATTTCTCTAAATTAATTATACCATCATGTAACCCTATATAAGAACTCTATAATTATATAATTTATTTATAATTTAAAATAATTATGACCCCTTAAATCGAGGGCCAAAATCTCAAAAATCAGACGCTGCACAATGCAACATCATGCTCTTTTCAGCCTGTGGGATAGTCCCACATTGGAAGTGCTGGATCGCTCAAAGCAGTATAAATTGCCTTTGTGCTGGCGTCCCCACGGTCGTCAGTGTAGGGCACATATAATTAAGCTTGCATACAGGGTTACATTGGGGCACGTGTTACATGAGCCTACAGGCGTGCATGGGTGTGTGCTTGTGCACGTGAGCAAGTGGGTGTGTGGGCATGTGAGCGCGTATAGGCCTGACATTGGGCCGAAAAACTATACCAAAATTCACCTAATTAAAACTAGGGTATGCCCACAAGTAGTGGTCTGGTCCCACCCTATTAAGAGCTATGTATCCTTCGAACGTAAGTCGACCTGCCCATTAAATCAAAATTTTAAGCCCATGAATAGTGTCTGTGCATGAGTGAGAGGAGAACACCTAAATTTGACTAAGTATAAAGAAGAAGAGAGAATTAAAGAAAAGGAATCAGTGTAGCTGTGAAAACGGCTAAGTGTTGGTTGTTATGCTTGTGTGTGTGCATGTGTATATGTATATATATAGTATAAATATAAAGTATATGTATATAAATAAATAATTATAAATATGTAAACGTATATAATTAGTATATGTATATAAGTAGATTAGATATTGTTTGAGTGCTTATGTATATGAAAAAACTAGAGCTTTAGTAACAGAAACATATGTTACTGTATATAGGTATATATGTTGGTATAAGTAGTTCTTTTTGCCTTAGGTTATGTATATATTTTACTAAGGCTATAGTATCGTATATATATGTTACTGTATATATAATAAATGTTACTAAAGATAATAGTATGTTAATATAACTTAACATAGTTTATATTAGTAGCTATTTTTGTTACTTATATTAGTTGCATGTAATGAACATAATGTAGTAGTAGCTAGTTTTTGATACATGTTTGTCTTATATATGTTTAAGGCATTGTAATGCTGTATATAATTAATTAATTAATTCATTGTTTAATTTATTAATCCTTTTTGTAACTGAATTTAATATTTTTGAAATAAAAGAATATTTTTGAACTTAGAGAGTAATCTATAATAATAACTATCTCCCAGTGAATGATTTGGAAACTAACCAGTAAAAATTGTAATTAAATAAAAATGACGTAATATCGATTTGCATTGTAACACCTTTGCTACAACAACACATAAAACACCATTTTTATTCAAAACACGATAGTCGCTCATTAGTCAGCCTCCTTCGGGAGGTCGTCCAATTCCCAATTTAGGACTGCATTTTCTTTTTCTTTCTCCTTTATTTATTGTCTTGTTTTCTGAGTTTTGACTACCCCCTATTTCTACGGGACGTAACCTTTTCTTCTTTGCAAGGGCATCAGGCATTTCTTTTCTCTCCCTTCCCCGATCAAGTATGTCATTTTGTATCGGGTGCTTACCCTTATGAAAACTTCCTTTCAAGAAAAAAGAAATTTATGTACCACGTATCTTTTGTAATACAAACATCATATGACTTTTGTATTATATCATTTAAAGCAAATATTTATATTTTTGTTGTATTACAACATATAAATCAATGTTTACAATTTAATATACGTTTTAAAACATGGCTATTATTTTATTACAAATCATATTCAAGTTGTTATAATTATAATACCTATTTTTTACAAATATTCTTCTTCGACATTACAACGCATGTACTTTACTATTACAATGTAAATTTGTTTCTAATACGTATAATAGATTATTTTTCATGAACGAATGATGAAATTTGTGAGATGTTTATTAATTGATTTCTCAGTGTATTACATTTTTATGTTCTACTATAATTTTTTTGAATATGTCAATATGGTTGTATTACAAGATTTTAGTATAATACATAATACATTAGTTGTACTCAATATTATCTGATTATCCTATGGTGTATTATATTATATGTCACATTTTGTATTATAAACTTATATTTATTTTTAATTTTTCTTAACCGTTAATGTTTATAATTTAATATACTTGTTAAAACATGGCAACTATTTCATTACAAATCATGTTTTAACTATTACAACCATAATACCTATTTGTTACTAATGTTCTTACTTTACATTACAATCTATGTACTTTGTTGTTGCAATATAAATTTATTTTTAATAAGTAAGATATATTATCTTTTACGAATGAAAGGAATGATTATATATCATCAAATTATTACAATCATTAATTTTTTTTATATTTGAATATTGTATTACAAACATTGTATTTATTTTGGTAAATAAATCAGTATCTACTTGTAGTCTGTATGATTTGATTAGATTTAACCACATCACTTTTTTTAGAAATTATTTTATTCTAGATGACTTACAAGTCCTTTTTTTTTTTTGAAACATTCATCATTTTCACTACAATGCAAAACTCCCATTGTTACTTTTGATGGTTTTACTTTAGTTCGTGGGATTTCAATATAATGATAATTATATTATGCTTATATAAATACTTTTAAGTATAATTTACGTACAACTAAGGTATATTTCTATGTAAAATTAATGTTTCGGAATGAAAATTTAAGAATTAAAATCATTTATTAGAAACATAAAGTACACAAAAATTCATTAAAATCATATAACCTTAGCACCTCCATTAAATAGGGTTGATTTTCGTGATACTTAGGCCATTGCAATTGAGTTTTTTTTGATGTAATGGGTAGAAGAGTTAGATTGACTTGAAATTTTATACATAATATGTTTATATAAAGTGATATCAATTATTAAGTTTTCACTTAAAAATATTGCTATAGTAAAAGATATTAGGTGAGCTTCACAGTCCTCCCTCTCTCTCTCTATATATATATATATATATATGTGAATGAGACATACTGTATTCTTATAAACTTCATATACCAAAGTTACGTTTCAAAATAGGGAAAAAAATAACCCACGTCTTCCTCCACCTTACTCCTCCCTATGACCACCACCTCGTACCCCGCACCCACCACCCCACCACTAGTAGGGTCTCTATGGCCAAGTGAGGGTAGATGGATAGCTGTCGAGGTCATGGCGGTCTGTGGTGGAGATTTTTGGATTGAAGAATCCAAAATGTGAAGAAGAAGAAGAGAGGAGGAAAATGCATTTGCATGATGAGGTAGAGCATTGATGTAGACAGCAAAGGTTGGCTAGGAGCTGGAAGTGACCATTTTGGTCAATGGTGGTTGCCACCTTTGTACCAACTATGGAAGGACCAGGGGAGGAATCAAAAGGGATGCAGGGGGTGGGGACGAAATGAAGAGATGATAGAAGGGTGATAAAGTTTATAGATGTAATTTTGAACAATTTCAAGGGTATGAATGTAAATATCTCTTTTTAAAATGGTAAAAAAATATTATAAAAATATTGCCATAATTTTCAAACTTTGTCAATACTTTTACCGACATTAGAGGAATATTTTCTCCCCTACCGACGAAAATTTACCTTAAAGGATATAGTCATGCCTGGTCTGCATGATTTCAGGCGTATAGATATACATATAAAGTTAAGAGAAATATAGATATAATTCAGTAGGATTCCATAGACATAGATAAAAATATCCCATATATATGTGTGTGCGTGGAAATTGGATAGGATCAACTAAGATTTGCGAGTATTCTGACCCCACCAGTGCCTCTTTCTAGACTGCAGACGGTGTGTAGCAAGTGAACCTTTGGAACCAAACGCCCCGAACCATGCTGAAAGTCTGATCGGTGGCATATAGATAAACTAATAATTTAACACGATAGAAATTTAGAAACCCAAGATCGCATTCCGAGTCACCCAACTTGGAGATAATCAAGCAGCTGCTTTCTAACGTCTGCATCAACCTCTGCAAGGCGACAGAGGAAGAAGCCTTTGGGGACACGTCACGCTTTAACCAACCAATTCGCAACATCATGGCTATCATGATTCATGATCTGAGTACGAAAACAAAATTCAAGTGGCAATGTCCCGACAGCTGTGGCCCCCCTTAGCTTCGCTGTTCGGATCAGCGGATTGGGCTCATCATGCTTCCCCCATATGAACAGGAGACTAGTCCATAAGTGCAACCCTATCCATTTCATCCCCGCCGCACACCACACACATTTGAGGACATAGATGGAGGACCTCAAGTCTCAGATCAAAATGGAGCGTGAGATGAGGGAGAAGGCTGAGGCGGTGAGCGCGATGCTAACTTGGGAGCTCTTGGAGGAGAGGGAAGCGAGGGAATTGGCGGAGCACACGTGCGAGGAACTCGTGGAGGGGATCGAGCGTGCGAAGGTGGAGATCGAGAGGATGAAGAGCGAGATGGAAGAGGAGAGGAAGATGCGAAGGATAGCGGATGTTTGGAGGGAGGAGAGGGTGAAGATGAAGCTCGCGGAGGGCAAAGTCGCCATGGAGGAGATGGAGATGGCAAGACGCTAAAGCCACCAATGGCGACGGCGGTCCTACCATTAATTGATAATCAAGGCTATCTCGTGTATTCCATCGGGCTGCGTTAGACACCATTTGTTGTCTTGCAAATGATATCTATCCCTCACCAAATTTATTCCCATGTTTTGAATTGGGTATTTTGTTGATTTTGTTTAGTGTATGCATGGCAATCATCCCAATCAAATTAATTGTAAGGAGCAAGGACCTTCTTTTCATAATACTTACTTCTCGTAAAATCAGAAAATTTGTCTCATGGTTCCAACGATCCTAAAAGCATCCCTCATTCTTTCCTGAAAGATCTATAGAAAGCTCACGTCGGAATCAACGTTATAACTCACGCTCCCCTTATCTGAAATAGGTCACATGGGTAAGAGGGATCTTGCTCCCCCGATCTGTAATGTGAATGATGTGACGATCGTTTCGCGTGGGATTTGTCGCGGAAATTAAATGGCGTGTGGAATTGACTCTTCCTCCGTTTGGTCTTAGCAATAATGGTACCTTGTTGTGGCGCTTGAGGTGTTCCCTGTGGCAAAGGTCCCCCATAGAGGTCAAAGCAAATTCTTCTATTGTATATGTAGGAGAAGGTAAGGCACCGGTTTTGGTGATGATTGGTGTCGTCACGGGTAAGGACCCTAAGCACCTGTCTTTGGGACAAGAATTCTTTTACCTTTTTACTCGTAGACTCTATAGATTACAGGTGTATCCGAGTTACTGATCTTTTCTGCTTTCGAGTTACGTAAGCTTTCACGTATGTAAGATTCGATTCTAGTCTTTTTTAGATGGCCTCGACTCATGGCTCGATGAGAATTCATGAATCCAGCATACATATGTAATTTCAAAATAGACGTTGATGTATTTATCGATAACAAGCAGTAGCATAATCGGTAAAGCCTTGTCTATTATAACAATAGATGTGAACACAAGTTCCATCGATTGCATGTAATTTCTGACAGAATGAACTGATTAATGGTCTCAATAATTTTTAAAATATGCAATATGTATCGTACTCCTTTTATTAGGAAACATGTATTGCACTCTTATGAAGAACAAACAATATTAAAATACGGTAAGCTCACACACACACACACATATATATATTTTGTAGCCAATAAAATGCAAGCTCAAGTGTTATTATTTTGTTCAAATAAAGTTAAGCTCATTAACAAGCTTGATTAAAACAAACTTGGATCTAATTGTACTTGGGCTTGGGCAAGCCTTTATTGAGCCTAAGTCCACGATTAAGCTGAGCTAGCTGTATTGGACTTGAGCTTAAGTTCATTGAGCTCGAGTCTAATTGGACTTAACTAAGGTTTGATAAAGATCCTTGATTAGGATTTTCTTTTTCCTTGAAACTCTTTTCATTAGGATTGATGGTAAGAGGAGATGATCGTTTTGCATCACGTCAAAGATGTATTAGTTTTTAATTCATATTTTGCTATAAGAAGGTCAAAGTTAATTGTATGAAAATTTAATATGATTTTTAATCGATGTATTTTAATTTTTAATCGATGAAAATCATCGTATGTTGTAAAATATATTATCTGGTGTATCTTAATTTTCAATTGATGAAAAACATAAATATTAATCGAAAATTACTATATGATGTATTACAAAATATATTTTTTAATATATTTTAATTTTTGATCGACCTTTTAAATTAAATTTATAATACTTAATTTTGTAGATATATTATTCTATAATTTTATGAAAATATACTTAATATTGGTACCTAATAAGAAAACATAACATGAAATGATCAATGACTTAGATAAAATTTAAAATGAGTGTATACATCGAATAATATGCAATAAAATTATATATATATATATATATATATATATATATATATATATATATATATATATATATATATATAAGTAAAAAGACGACAGAGAGAACGATTGCAACGAAAGACTGACCAAAAAATTAAAAAAAAAATGGAGGGAGATTTGCCGTACCAATGGAAAATATATTTATATAAAAGTTTGTTTGCATGTTAACCGAAACAACAACGCTCGCCGTTATGTTCAATTATTAACTAACTTTAGGTATTTTAAGCGTGTCTACACGCAAAGGACGTCGGCAGAGAAACTTGTGTCAGTAACATATTTGGTATCGTATGGATTCTCGCTTACAGCTTCACTCGTATGTGTTTATTATTAATTAAAAAAAATGCAATCCATCATATTATAAGTGAGAACATTAAAATATATTAATTAAAAATAATTTTGATGGATAATTTTGAAATTGAAAACTACTTTTCAACATCGTTAAAAAATATAAATTTATTTTATCATTCCACCGCCTACTTCAAAAGCAGTCTTTCACACATGAAACATTACTTTTCATGTAAGAAAATAATTTTTTACTTAAAAAAATAATTTTTACCGAAAAAAAATAAAAATTACGGATTCAAAAGGAATATTTATTTAAGTGAACATGTGATTCTCTCGCAATTTTAGTGGAATCCCACGCATTAGAAAATAAGTTGCAACATAAATTTTCTTACTTTTTCACGTATGCAAATGCGATAGATCGAGTGAAATAAGGAAAGAAAAAACAAAGAAGATTTTTGCAAACCAAAATCTCAAATCAGATCTCCCTCTATGATCTTACCAATACCAAAGAGACATGTCAACGCTCTCCTTTCATTCATTCCTTGAGAATAGCGTCCCGTTGCTACTGTGAACGAGCGACTTCGAGTTCAGATAATGAATAAATCGTTCAACGATCTACATTTTTTTTTTTTTTTTAATTTCTCAATAACCATACATTAGCAAGAAAAAAGTGGAAACAAGCTATGAAGCATCAAAAGGTTCACAAACTCCAAAAGCACTACGTAAAGCTAACAAGGTCTAAGAAGCCCATTCTAACTTTTAAGGTTGAAACAGAAAATCGAAACATTCCTTCGCATAAGATCCACATAGATGAGACGCATTGTTTTACTTAATCTTCTTCTTCGGCCTCAGCTGGTTGGTATGCCCGCAGTTCTTCTTGCGACAGTTGACGGCCCATAGCATTTGCGGCAGATCATCTTGTCCTGGTTGTACCTCCTGGCAAGCGCCATCAGAGAAGGCTCAATGATTCCACCCGTAAGCCTCATCAACACCAAATGGAGGGTTGACCCTTTCTGGATGTTGTTATCGGCGAGGGTGCGGCCATCCTCGAGCTGCTTCCCGGCGAAGATCAGCCTCTGCTGGTCCGGAGGGATCCCTTCCTTATCCTGGATCTTGGCCATGACATTGTCAATGGTGTCGCTGCTCTCGACCTCGAGGGTGATGGTCTTACCCGTCAGGGTTTTCACGAAGATCTAGGCATCTTTGCTTTCCTCCTCCTCCTCCCTCGGGAACGATCGAACGAGCGCGGCCGCGGAGATGGATGGAAACGAAGGGTTCAACGATCTAAATTAACAACGAGCTAAAGTAGCTTTGCCCTTTCAAACAGCTTAATTTTACTATTGGCTAAATTTGAACCTCATGCCGTCCTCTGTGATCATGGAACAACGAGCCATACAGTCAATCAGCTTGAAGGAAAACTATAGGGTTTGCTTTTCCCTCGAAACCCTTTTTCAACCTTTTTGATTTCTTTCTCCTCCTTGAACTCATTTTGGCAAAAGTTAAGTCCCTTCCTGATTTATTGTTAAAAGTAGATGACCTAAGCTGACATATTCCATCCCCTGTGGCATTAGTGGAGGAGAAAAAGTAACGGAATGTTTTTTTACAATGAATGGATGAATGTGGTGATTTGAGTACATATATTTTGATTTTTTATGGTTGAAAATTAATTTTTAATTTTTTTATATAAAAAATTATGTTTTAAATAAAAAATTATTTTATATCGATTAAAAAGTATTTTCATTTTTGACCGTGTAATTAATTGGTTGAAAATTAGAATCAAATATTTGAAAATAAAATTCAACCAATTAAATTTAAATATATCAAAATATATTGATTAAATTTAATTGGTTGAATTTTATTTTCAAATATTTGATTCTAATTTTCAACCAATTAATTCTTAATCGTACATTGCAAAACACGTTGTAATAAATATTTCTGTACTCGTATCTTTAATGGTGATGGGTGTTTAATTGTACAAAGGAATAAGTAGCAATTGTAGAGTAGAATAATATACTTTTACATGGAAATCTCAAAAATAATGCGATGGAGAGTACTTGATCAATGTTTTAATATGTCGGATTAGGCCTACAAATCTACGTCTATTTGATCTTAATCAAAGACTGAGAAATATTATAATTCTGTCAGTGAAATTCGATGGTTATTTTATTTTAACTATAAGAAAAATTATTTTTGGTGTCGATTAAAAATTGTCCCTAAAAGTAATAAAATCGTTTCAAGTTGGTGTCGCAAAAAGTTCCGAATCGATTACTCTTTTGCAATGGTTATTAATAGTAACTGTTTCTATAGTATCAACCCTATCTGTTGTGATTAGCTTTCTTTTGCGACCACTTAAAATCGTCATTAAACCACTTTCGTGACAATTGTTAAATAACTATCACAAATTCATTATCGGCAATGGTTCTTTGATAACCATCTCGAACTATAATTTCATCACGATTGCATAAAAGTTGTGAAAAATAGGTTGTGAGGAGTGGTGAGTAATTTTCCTTACTTTCGTGACGGTTGTAAGGTACATTGGAGACGGTTATTAGAATAACCATTGTCAAATATATATATATTTTTTTAATTGATTAAATTTTACTAATGATAATCAAAGATAATATTTAAATTAACCTACGTAACATCCAAATAACACATATATAACATTTAATAAAATAGATATAATAGAAAATAAACATTACATTACTATAAATTAACCCAGAGAATGTTTACAAAAAATAACATTACATAAATAAACCTTAAATTAACATTATATAAATGAAAATAAGAAATATAAAGCAAAAATGCAAGTTAAACTCCCGCACCAATACCATGATCAGCACCTCCTCCACCAAAATCGCCATCTGGCCCACGACATGTAGGATAATAGAAGTTGCTATGATTAGGTCCACCTCTACCACAAAGTATGGCTATCATCTCCACCCACTACGCCTACTACTGTGCCATTTGCTCCTTGAAATCCTACCTTTGCTGGCGGATCTCCTCTCTAGCAGCTTGAGCTCTTCGATCACGTCTATCAACTACCTCTGAGTCTGTTGTACCTGTGACCTCAGCTGCTCCACCTCAGTAGAAGACACACCAGACGATCCTTTCAGTCTGTACCAAGTGGTGAGCATCTAGCTCTGACCTCCACTGCGAGCAAATCCACCATGTTCCTAAGGCACGATTGTTCTGAAAGCCTCCTTAGGTGTCATAGGAGGCTGCTGGGTCGTAGAGTTCTCGTTTGTAAGCGGAGGTGGGTGGATCAAATCATACATTTCTCCCTAATTACACTTTTACCTAAGTAATATGTTCGATTGAAATGAATTAAATTTAAATAATTAAAAAGAAATAACTAACATGCTTGGCTTGGTAGGTTTCGTGAATCCATGTGCACCCGCCATCCGTAACCTTGCTATGAGTGATCTCATAGACTTCAAGACGATCCAATTGAGCACCGTCATGTGTAATCGCCTAAAATTAAGTAAATATAAAAGATAGTTAATAATTTAAAGCTACATGTTAATTAGAAATATAAATAAATAGGAAATGTACTTAAATATTTTGTGTTGAGCTTATTAATACTCATCCAACCCAAGACATAAGTGTGCAGTGGAATTTTAGCCCTATTAGCCTTATTCTTCTTCGTCTGATCCTGTAGAAAATACTTATATATATTCTTATTAGCAAACAAAGTAATAATAATTGAATTTTAATGCATAACAATTATTTAACTACCTTTGTCTCAGGCTTCCTCCAATGCTGACAACAATCCTTTCATACCTTTGGCAGTATGGAAGGAGGTACATTCAAGGCCTCCTCATTTGGCCTTTTCATAAAATACTAAATAACAAACAAAATAAATTATATAATTAAAATGTATATATCAAAGAAATTTTAAAAAAAAATTGGTACTGTTTTTTTCATATGAAGTCTACAGTCTCGATGATGCCTCGATGAATGGTTGAGGATATTCTTGGAGGCCTCTTGATTGTTCCCCCAATTAAAGATTGCCCCTAAATTAAATATTTATATACATCAAATCACATTAAAAGAAACATATATAAACCTCAATATATATTAATTACCTCTAAATGATGAATGATCTCCCTTTTGAGCTCCTTTGGGACAATCTACCAATCAAAACAAGAGAAAGGGATGATACTCTTTGGACTATACGTCGTCCCCGTCCCCCTTGTCGTCAGGGTCGTGGTTGTCAACCTCACCCTTAGGGTCGAGTAACATTACAAACCGAGGATGACTGACTTCTTCCCCTTCCTAGTAAAAAGGGATTGTGTAAGTGCACCAGAAGGGATATATGTGTGTGTATTAGGGGATTAAAATTGGAAGTGGGTAAATATGTATCGATGGTAAGAGTGTAAGGGTCCTAGGGGGGAGCAGGTTAGGTAGGGAAGGTCTAGGTGCGGGGAGGCTATGTGGTACGTGGCTACATGGATGGAAGCTGTGTGGTACGGGGGTCCTAGGTATCGAAGGTAGTATCAGAACTACTCTGACAAGAAGCCCACCTCTTTAGTTTCACCATCTACACAACACAAGGAAACAATTAGTGACAAAAAATACGTAAATATATAATGCATATTAAAAAATATGCATATAACTAAAAGCAATTATTATTGTTACCTTGAAATAATACTAATCACATAGAAGGAAAAAATTAACAAAAGTGCGTCAACAAACTATACTAAGAGTAAACACATTATTATATCATAATAGTATAAGAATGATTTATGAGTAAGTTTATATTATAAAAAAATGTTTGTAAATTATACCTTATATTTTAATGTTTATTGTACTTGGATCTAAATCTGGTTGTTGAAGTTATTGATATGTTTCAAGTTCTAATTTAGGTTTCTCTTCCTTTTAAAAATCGTAATAACTACGTGACATTATTTTAATGGAAATTATCCATCCACTTTTGCTATTATTAGTCACGTAAAAGACTTGAGAGACTTGATATACTAAAGTGAATAGCTCAGTGCTCTAAAGAATTCGACGGTTATTATTTAGACTTATATAATTGTACTTCTTATCAACCTTAAACTCAATGTCTTCATTTAAAACATTAAATCATTCACACTTGAAGAGAACAAGTCTGCAATCATATCTAAAGTTAATCTCAAGAATTTTCTCAATCTGTCTATAATAACCATCACACCCACTGGCTAATTTACAAGGAACAACAACGGCAGCTTACTGTGTAGCCTTTACACCATCAACAGATTTGATTCTGTATCTAAAGCCATTTATGATGTATCCAGAATGGTAATGTTCACAACTCAACGGACGATCAGATATTAAGTCAAAATCTTCTACCTACCATGAGTTGTTATTTTCTTTCATTTTACTAACACATTGCTCAAACCACTCAGGAAAGAGTATATCGCGTAGATTTGGATGTAATGATTGTTTAAATTCATTGTAGAAAGGGTTGACTTAAGGAATTTGCTTTAATATATACAAGTGTGTCAATTGCCAATCTAACACAATGTTATGATCATGTACTCCATTTAAGCACCTTCGACAACGACAGAAAATCAACTGTAGAAGTTCCCCTCATATGAATGATTTCCTATCATCATGAAATGCTCAATCCAAGAACTCCGTCACTCCATTCTTATATCGAATGTAATTTTAATTTCTCAAACTAATCTAAGACTTGTCTATTGTGACCTAAATAATTATTAATAGATATAAAGTTCTCAAGTTAATGTCACATTATATTTATAAACATCTACAAGGAAAAAATCCACTCTTAAATGTACCTAAATCACCCACTAATTATGAATAGACATTAACATGTTATGAGAGGCTCATCATTGCTCTTAAATACCCTTAATTAACTAATTTTCCTAGTTAATTAGCTAGGAAGATGTCTAATTAGGGTTTAATTATGATATAAGGGATAATATATTAAAGGACCATAAAATAAGTTAATAATACTAAATTAAATGTCAATTAATGCTATTAATAATTTAAATAATAATTTGGACTAGAATTATAAATATTTAGCTACCTAATTAATGTTTAATTTAACTTAAGCATTAATTATACCTAAGTATGTAATAACTTAAGTAACTTAAGTAATTAAATAAATAAAGCTAAATAGGGAAAAAAATGTAATTTCAAGGCATGAATATATTATTTATCTAATTTACAGTTATATATAAAAAGTTGAAAAGAAATTAAATTAAATTTAACTTAAAATGCCTTATTTTACATTCTGGTCCTTAGAAATCATTTCAATTGAGTCCTTTTATGTATTTTTAGGTCCTTAAGTTATTTTGCATTTGGGTCCCTATGAGCATAACCCGTCTTCTTCCTCTTCTTCTTCCTCACACTGGACGGTTGACGATAGCCGACCACTGCAACCTTTGATGAAATGACACTTCCCAAGGGTCGTGGGGCCATTTTCTTGAATTTAGGGGGGATTGCTGCAATTTGTAACCCCTTGGATTTTCTATTTTGGGGGTCTATAGATAAATGAGACTCTTGCGAGGCATTTCTTGCAAAATGCCCCGACCCCACCCTCACCTACGCATACCCCTAAACCCTAAGCCCCTCTCTATTTAAACCCCCTCTTGCCTTGTTTCCTAAGCCACCCACCTCTCCCGTTTCCTCCCTCGGTGCCACCAGCAACTCCCCTTTTTCCCCTTCTTCTTCGTGTCCTCCCTGCCCAAGCAAGGAGCTCCTGCTACTAGTGTTGAGTGCGCAAGGAGGAGCATGGGTGAGCTAGCGACGGAGCTTGGAGGGAGGGCATCCATGCGGAGCTGAGGGAGTGTCGTTGCTGCTACAGCTCCAAGTGCGGGGTGATTTCGCGAAGAGAAAGGACTCACGAACGGTTCTGCAGAATCATTTTTCCACAAAACCAGATGTCCGGGGAGTCCAACAGACGTCTGATCGGACATCCGGAACTGTCACTGGATGTTTGATACCACGTAGAATGTGAGGTAACGCCCTATTCGAGACTTCTACACGATTTTCAGGACGCTCTCCTCTACCCAGTGGCATAAGTCTTCCATTCGTGGTGTACACGGAACTAGCAGAGGTTGCGAGGTCTGCCGTTTGTGCCCCCACATCTCCTGGTTACCTTGGTAGAGTGGTTTTTGCTATGCCTTGTGAATTACATAATTGAAGTGCATGTTACATAAGAAATTTTGATTTAACCCTTAGGCTGTGCCATGAACCCTAGGGCTGAGTTAAAGATGCATGCTTAATCTGTTGTGATGTTTCCTGAATATGGTAAATTATGAGCTGCCTGTTATTATTATTGAACCATGACTTGAATTGAAATACAAGTTAGATCCTGTATAATTGATTGCTGAGATAATTGCCGGATTGTGAAACCATGAGCTACTTGCTATGTGTTTGTTACGACTCGGTTCTCGAATCCCTACAGGACACGAGAATCGAACCGACTCGACTGATCCCAAGACCCAGTCGTCTAACGAGAAAGTAACCAAAAAAGCAGTAAAATAAACCACATTCACCATGCAAGTTACTAATAGTAATAAAAGTACAGCAGTAAAGAAAAGAACTACTACAGTACATACCACCACAACAGTAGAGAATTAAAAACAGGTACAGAAATATGAAGTTTCCAATAAAAATGTTACAAACCGTGCTTTCAAACGTCTTTTAAGACGTCTGGGAGGTGTCCCAGACGTCGTACCAGACGTCTGGTATCACTTCCAGACGTCTGGGATTTATTTTTCTGCGCGCACACCGATACGTTTGCGCGCCTGCACGCGCAGACCTGCTCCGCCTCTTCTTTTTCCCTCTCCCTCCTGTGCCCTCTGTCGCGCTTTCTCACTCCTCCTCGCGCGGCCTTAAAAGGCCACGCCCTCCCCCTCACTCCCGTCACCTCCGCCCCCTTCCTCTTCTCCTTCCAGTCGGTGCGCGAGAGCGGGCGCGAGTGAGCGGCGGCGGCGACAGCCGCGGCGGGTGCAGGAGGAAGTGCTGCGCAGGGGAGGAGGCGTCGGCCGTGAGGGTTCGAGCCTGCCGGGGTTGTGGGAGCCGGCCGGCGGGGGCGCAGCGGGCGCGGATCGACGCGGGAGGCCTGTTGCGGCTCGAGCAGCAGGCGGAGCACTCGCAGCGCTGCCGGGTGTCGCGAGCGGAGGGCGAGTTGTGCCCTGGTTCTGGAAACTTTTCCAGAATCAGACGTCTGGGCTGATAGCCAGACGACGGGCACGACGTCTGGAAGACTGTCCAGACGTCTGAAAGGTGAGTTATTTCTGTCTTCTTCCTTTTCTTTGACTGACCGTACTGAGAGAGAGAGATGGGTACGCGCAGGTTCGGTGATTCGCCATCCAATGCGAATCGGACGTCTGGCTGTAGCACTAGATGACAGGAATGACGTCCAGACGTCCGGGGTGACCATCGGACGTCTGGGAACTAGGCCGGATGCCCCCGCAGGCTTCTAGATGTCTGAGAACCCACGCAGAGTGAGGTAATTCGCTGATCCACTTTTTAAGACGTCTGGAATAAGTTCCAAACGTCTGATTTTGCACTGTTTCGTTGTCTTCGACCCGTTTAGGGCCCGTTCGGGTTCCGTTTTCCGCGTTTCGAGTTGCGTTCTTTTCGGAATTAAATCCTCTACCTGTCTACAGTAGCTGTATACTGTTTTGAGAAGTTTCTTTTGTTGATCCTTGTGATAGGACCCCGTTCCGTTGCAGTCTCGGGGGTTGCGGAGGAACGTGGGATTCCCGACCACTCCCCCAGTTCGCCTGTTGTAACCGGTAGAGTGGCTTTAAGTATAATCTGTTAAATTATGAAACTATAAATAGAACCTAGGACATTGCATGAATCCTAGGAATGAGAAATAGATTGAATGGTAGATCCTAGGGTGTTGCATGAATCCTAGGGCTGGAAAACTAGATTGTATGATAGATCCTAGGGTATGACATGAATCCTAGGATGGGAAAACTAGTGGAATATGTGAACACTGCAGTCTTGAAAATGTGGAAAAGAAATAATAGCTGCCTGTGAATTGAATTAACAGCTGCCTGTTATGAATAAATGAACATGATTAAGAATATGGGATGTATGAACGTGAAACTGGAAAGGTGAAACCGGAATGCGCTGAGTTAAAGAGCTGGAACCCTACGGGGAATTAGGAGTAGAACTCCTGGAAAGTGAATGGAATAGAATTGGGGAAGTGAGTTGGCCCTTGAGTACGGAGTACCAAGGAGAGCGACTGTCCCCCTGTTTAGTGCAGAGCGGAGCTAGCCGCCCCAGGGACCCGGGGTTAGGACTGGCCACTCTGTACCGACTTGCTGGCCCTTGTGTACGTACTACCGAGGAGAGCTACTAGTGTAGGGAGGTACTAGTTACCCCACGGGCCCCGGGGTTCTGCTAGCCTCCTACACCGACTTGTTAGGCCCACTGGGGCAAACCAGGGTAGGTAGGCGAGGGTGTGCGGACTGTGGAGGGGCAAGGCCCCTGTTTGGTTACTATGAAGGGGTTGGACCCCTGTTATTGAGAGGGCTCTGCCCTGTACTAGTTCCGTATTGTGCTTTGGGTGCACCTGTTAACGGAAACGACTAACCATGTGCCAGTGCGGGTTAGCTACCCGTGCGTTTACCACGCGTGCCGTAGTCACCGTTACATCTGTCAGTGACCTTGGGGCGGTTGACTGAGAGTAGGATCACCACGGGGGACTCTCCCGGCCAGGAGAGCACCACGTGCTACTTCTACTATTCGAAAAAGACTGCAATCAAGATCGTTCCCACGAGGAACATTCGAGATCAAGTGAAGGATCTGAGAAATAGATAAATTGTGAAACAATAGAAAGACGTAAATAAAGGAAGAAAGAAAATTAAAACAGCTACTATACACTTTACTGTTTCTTTAGTTTAGCTGCCACTCTACTCAGCGTTTTGCTGACGTGTTACACTCGTTAGCTTTCAGGACCAGGTGTTGAGCAGCCAGGGTTAGCGGCTGCAGAGGACGCTGGGCCGAGTAGGGTCCAGTAGAGTTACCACTGTTCTCTTGTACCTCTTTTTGGTTCCACTGTAGTGAGTAGTTCTTGTTTCCACTGTACTTTTCTTTACCTGCAGTTCATATTATGTTATAAATGTTGTTCTACTGTTGTGGTGGTACATACTGTAGTGGTTTTTTTCCTTACTGCTGTATTTTCTTACTGTTAGTTATATTCATGTTGAATGTGGTTTATTTTACTGCTCTTTTGGTTACTTCCTCGTTGGACGACCAGGTCTTGGGTTTAGTCGAGTCGGTTCGGTTCTCGTGTCTCGTAGGGACTCGGGAATCGGGTCGTTACAAAAAGAGTATAAGGTGAAACAGAAATACTCACTACTGCAGAAAATGGGTACACAAAAGTTCAACTACTGAGCTCTACTAGGCCCAGCACCCTCCGCAAACATAGGCTCTGGCTGCTCAACACCTGGTCCTGAAAAAGCTGACAAATATGACATGTCAGCGAAACATTGAGTAGAGTAGCAACCATCTAGCTAAGAAAACAGTAAAGGTGGACAAGTAGCTGTTGTTTTTAATTTCTTTCTTTATTTCTCTATTTACACTTTCTTGATTTATTTCTCAGGTCCTTCTCTTGATCTCGAATGTTCCTCGTGGGAACGATCTTGATTATAGTTTTTTCCGAAAAGTAGAAGTAGCACGTGGTGCTCTCCTAGCCGGGAGAGTCCCCCGTGTTGGTCCTACCCTCAGTCAACCACCCCAAGGTCACTGGCAGACGTAACGGTGACTACGGCACGTGCGATAAACACACGGGTAGCTACCCCGCACTAACACGCGGTCAGTCGTTTTCGTTAACGGGTGCGCCCAAAGCACAACACGAAACCAGTATAGGGCAGAGCTCTCTCAGTAACAGGGGTCCAGCCCCTCCATAGTAACCAAATAGGGGTCTTGCCCCTCCACAGTCCGCTCACCCTCCCCTGACTACCCTGGTTTGCCTAGTGGGTCTAACAAGTCGGTGTAGGACGGCTAGCTGAACCCCGGGGCCTGTGGGGTGACTAGCTCTCTCCCTACACTAGTAGCTCTCCCTGGTACTGTGTACGCAGGGCCAAAAGTTGGTACAGAGTGGCCAGACCTAACCCCGTGTCCCTGGGGCGACTAGCTCCACTCTGCACTAAACAGGGGGACAGTCGCTCTCCTTGGTACTCCGTACTCAAGGGCCAGCTCACTTCCCCATCCACTTTCCCAGTTCCATTCTATTTATTTTCTAGGAGCTCTACTCCTAATTCCCCGTAGGGTTCATACTCATATTTCTCAGGCCAAGCCATACTAGGTTTCATCATTTCAGTTTCATTCGCATATAGCCCGTGTTTCCTGTAGATTCGTCCCTAGTAGGAGGGGTGACGTAATAATTGCGGAAATAAAATATAAACAATCTCACAAAATACAATCACACAAAGTACATGAAGATTTTTAGGTGGAAACCCAAACCGGGTGAAAACCACCACCTAACCCTCTCGAGTTAGGATTTTCCGATCAACCAAGTTGATCAAAATCCACTAAACGAATCACTTTAAACGAGGGTGATTCAACCTAAATTACAACCACGCTATAAGTGCGAGGGTAGCGTTCCTCAACCCCTTCTCTCCACGAGAAGGATTTTGTCCCACGAAGGAGACAGGAATTCGCAAAGCGAATACCCAACCAAATAACAAATATAAAATAACAATAATCCTATAGAGCTAACAAAGTAATATTAAACCTAGGCTTCTATAGGAATTAGGATTCTTCCCTTTGAAAGGAGTGCGTCGGCGACGCGGATGCGTGAACAACACGACGGAGCTACGTCGCTCTCGTGAACTACGACGGGAGAGCGGGTGCGTAAAACTTGATGCTCTCAAGATGTAGAGCTTGAGCTTTAAGATCAAGAGAGACACAAAATATTAGAAAGTATGTTGCTTGGGTGTGTCTTGTGTTTCTAGGTGTGTGTTGGTGTGCAAGAGGTTCCCCTCTATTTATAGAGGCCTTAGGAAGGCTTTGGAAGGCTTAGGAAAGGCTCCATAGCCGTTGGGTGCAAAGCCCAAGTGAATCAACCCGAAATCAGGAACAATCATTGCACTGACAAGGTTATCAGACGTTTGATTCTGGCATTAGACGTCTGGAAGACCACTTTAAGACGTCTGATTTCAAGGTCAAACGTCTGATTTTGGGCGGGTCTCTTCCTGACTTGAATCAGATCTAAATAGGGTTCTGGCGCAAGTCCATCAGACGACATACAGGACGTCTGGCACTATGTCTGGACGTCTGAAAACCTACTTTTTCGTGGGTATGGATTTGCAACGGCTAGAAAATCTTTGAGAAGAGATTTTCGGATCATTCGAGGCAAAACGGTCAATTATCAAACGTCTGGAAGGGCTTAAGGACTTTGCTGGTCTAAGGTCTGGACGTCTGATTTCATCAGACAGAACTACCAAGTCCAGCCTGAATGTTTATCAGACGTCTGAATCAACAGTCAGACGTCTTAAAACACATTATCAGACGTCTTATTTTTGAATTAGACGTCTGGAAATGCTGTTTGAACCCTACATTAGTTTTCTAAGTTCTCTACAGAAAACCTAACTATCCTAGGGTTGTGCCGGTGTTCCTAGGACTATTGTTAGGGTACTTTGAGGCTCTTTAACATGAATCTAAGTGACAAAAATAAAGAGCAACAAAAGAAACGAATAATACAAAGAGTACAAGAGAAGGAAGTCTATCCTATTCTTCATCTCCGTCCTTCAAGCCATCGCTCCTCGCGAATCTCCTCTGTTTTCCATCAAGCTCCTCCAATCCATCCTGGATGCGAGCTCGAACTCCGTTTGGTCATGTCTCCATTTGCAATTTGCCTGAAATCTAAGACTCCATGTAAAAATGTTAAATGACACGTGTTTTGTTATCATCAAAACAAATGATCGTGGTGCTCTAGCACCAACATTTCCAACATTTAATATCAATTTAAATACAAGCATTTCAAATTTAGTTTCCAACAAAAGGAATTACATGTAGCAATTACTAGCAACAGTACTCTACATTTCACAGGCAGCTATTATCCAATTACAGGCAATTATCATTACTCTATCTACTTTCCAAGACTGCAATTCAGGTATTCAAGACATTCGTTTCAGTGTTTCTGTTCTTAGGATTCATGCCACACCCTAGGATCTATCATTCAATCTAGTTTTCAAGTCCTAGGATTCATGCCATACCCTAGGATCTATCATTCATCTCAGAGATGCATTAATGTTGGTAAATAACTAAGGGGAGCCACTCTACCCACAAAATCGAGAGTAATAGGGGCATGATCGACAGGTCCACGTGCCTCCGCAACCCCCAGAACGAGGTCCTAACACAAGGATCAATCACAAGAAACCACTTAGAACAGGATACAAGTATTTTAAACAAGTAGAGGAACTAAATCTGAGAAGAACGGAATCTTAGACGCGGAAATCGACCCTCGAACGGACCCTAAACAGATCAAAAATAACAATTCTGACTCAAATCAAACGTCTAGAACACCTTCCAGACATCTTAAAAAGTGGTCCAGGTCATACCTCACTCTGCACTGCTCCTCAGACGTCCAGGGATCCTGCTGAATCATCTGGACCCAGTTCCAGACATCCGACTACCTCTCTGGACGTCTGGAGATGCTCTCCGCTGCCTGGTGCCGTGCTCAGACGTCTGAACTACGTGGGAGGGCGTGTCCCCGCGCCTTCCCGAAACGAAACCTGCATGCGCGACGAAAACCCCTTCAACACGACACGTCTCAGAACCTCGGCGGAACGGCCTGCATGGTCATATCCACAAAAGGAGGTAGAGGAGAAATTTCGTACCTCTCAGTCGTCTGGAACTTCTTCCAGACGTCTCCCGCATCGTCTGGATGTAGGTTCAGACGTCTGATTCTGGGAAAATTTTCTAGAATCAAAACCTCGTCGTCTTCTTCCCGCTGCGCGCGAGCTCGCCACGCAGCCGCTCGTCCGCTGCTCGAGCTGCAGCATCACCAGTGGGGATCTCCCCAGCAGGACGCTCCACCGCGAGCACGCCGGCCGGCCTTGAGCTGCTCCGGCGGGCTCTCTCTCTCTTTCTCGCACGCTCTCCCTCTTCTTCCCTCTCGCTGCACCTCTTCCTCTCCGCACCGCACCCGGTAGCAGTAGCTGCCCTCGTTCTCACTCTCACGCTCACGCTGGAAAAAGGAGGAGACGGTGGGGTGGTGAACGAGGGAGAGGGAGGGTATTCGAAGGTGTGGGGGAGGTGTTTACAGGTCGACGAGGGGACAGAGAGAAAGAAGAAGGAGGCGGGTTGCAGTCTGCGCGAGGCACGCGCACAGACTCGAGATCGTACGCATGCCAAAATTTATTTCTAGACGTTTGGGAAGGCATCCAGACATCTGACCAGACGTTTGGACCAACTCCTAGACGTCTTAAAGTGTGTTTGATGTCTCGGATCTTAACAGTGTTTAATTAAGCATGACATGGATGGAGATATTTGGATGCTACGGAAATAAAGAAAGCTATGCATGAACCCTATGGGGAATTTAAATGAAATCTGAAACCGTGCTGTGGAAAATTTGTGGAGTAATAGAACATGTTGCCTACGGGCGGTTGTTCGGACTTAGTAAGGGAAGTGTGTTGACCCTCGTGTACACGGTATCGAGGAGAGCAACTGTCCCTTGGTATGGAGGTGAGCTGACCCTCGTGTACGTGGTACTGAGTAGAGCTACTATTCCTTTTGTGTAGGGGGCAAGCTAGCTGATAACACCACGCAAGGGGGTAGTAATTAGGTTGAATATGGCCCATCTTTAGAATAAAAGGCACAACATAAAGTAGAATAGGAGCATTGCATGCATCAAGTACCAAGATTGCTTATAAACTGTATTAATGGCCATTTGTGTAAAGCATTTATCAAAGCAGGCCTCAGATGAGCAATCGGACCGCACGGATGGATTCAGGACGACGAACGGAGTCTAACGGACTCAAAAGCGGCCAAATCCGACATCCGGAGCTCCCACAATGGGCCCAAGAAATCCTGACCGTTGATCTGGAGATCAACGGCCTAGAACGCGCCACGTCGCCCCGCCCCCGCCGGCCGCACGCCCCCAAGCCAGCCAAGGACGCATCTCGGCCGTTGATCTTCGATCGAACGGCCGAGATCCGCGCGCTCGCCCGCGGTCCCCGCGACAAAGCGCGGGCGTGGCGCAACGGTTAGCGCGCACGCCCGCGTCGCGGCGACGCGCGTTCGATTCGCGCGGAGCGAAAATCATCTGCGGGCGAAGGGCGCGGCAAAATTGAGCCGCGCGATCAGAAGCGAGCGGCTAGGATCGCGCCACGCGGCGCGACGACAGCGCCCCACCTCCCACGCGCGCGCGCACGCCGGGCGGAAACGCGCGCGCGCACGCGCGCCCGAAGCGCGATCCTAGCGCAGGCGCGGGAGGATCTCAGCCGTCCGATCATCAATCGGACGGCTCTCGTTCGACGCCCACGGATCGCGCCTGAAGAGAGAGAGGGGCGGGCGGCTGACCGGCGGCAGAAGACCTTCACCGACGTATATGGAAGCGGTTTTAGCGACGTTCTGGATGTCGCTAAAGCACATTCTTCTTTTAGGAAGCCCTTAACTCTATTTAAACCCCCTTCTACCACCATTCAAGGCATCCTCTCCCACTTGCAACTACTCCACTCCTCTCCTAGCTAGTCTTAGGCACTCTTGTAATCGCCGGAGACGACGAGCCGCCGACGGAGCCTCCTCCACCGCCGTGGCTGCCTCGTCGCTCTCCACTCTCTCTCTACCTCTCTCTCTCTCTTTTAAGCTTTCATTTACTTATGTTGAAGCATGTATTTAATGTTGTAAACCATGAACTATGAATGCATGTTTAATGAAATTTTTTTTTCATTTAGTTGCCTTTTTAATTTCTGTTTAAAGTGCATGATCAAAACCAAGAGCTTTCTAACCCTAAACTCTCTCTATCTCTCGCTCTTCAAAACCGTTTCTTTCGCAAGCAAAACTCCGCCTTTTTCGTGACAACAAGTGGTAAACAAAATCCGATTTCCACGCCTCCCTGAGATCGACACTCGGACTCACCTCCGTTTACTTCTTTTAAAACCGACGTATCAAGTGCAACTATAACGACACCTCTTAACACACACGCACGAAGGCACGTCAGTTTTTGGCGCCGCTGCCGGGGAAGCAACGGATTTGTTTTATCACCTCCATTCCACCTTCATTCTCATATCGTCTAATGCCCTATTTTCCTTTTTACTTGATGGTTGCAGGAATTCGGCGCATGGACGGCGAAGCGACGCATTCCACTATGGTAGCAAGGAAGTAGGCGCCTCGAGGACCGATAGTAAGTACTCTCTCTCTCATTGTTTGCTTGCGTGAAAAAGCTAAAAAAATCATAAAAACTAAAAAAATTGGCGTGGTGAATGATTGCTTGACCCACATTCTTAACACACCACCCTACAAAAAAATGTACACTCTAATATACTGGACAAATTCTTGGAGTGTTCTTTTCTTTTTCTCTTGAGTGGTGTTTGCGAAGCCACCGTGAGTTGACCTGGGCCGCATCACTCAACCCTAAAAACTAACTCATCTAATAGTAGCTGCACGATCTTTAGGATGAGTACACTAAGTTTTTTTTAGAGCCTCTACAAGATAAAAAGGAAATCTACTTTCACCAAGTTGTGTGTAGAACTTGACGTGCCCATTGAAACTTGTCTGAAAGCATTAAGACACGTCAACCCTAAAAAACACTAAAGTAAGGATGAAACATTAAAAGACACCACACCCTAAAAATTCTTGCTTTAAAACCCTGTTTTGTAGAAGCACACACCTTGAAAAGTGGAAAATTAAGAGGCACCACCCCAATCAACGCCTCATCACATTACCCTAAGCACAAGCACTATCCTAACCCGTTAAAACTGAGTAGACGTGCCCTAGGCAGGACTGAGTTAAGTCTCAAAAGGTGAGGTTTTGTTCGCTAGGCACTTGGCTTTCATTCCCTTGGTAGAATCTGGTGGCTAGGCTGCGGGGCAGTGTCAAACGACCGCGGTTGTGGGGTCTATGGAACCGGAGGCGTAAGCCAAAGGAAGAACCTTCCCTGCAATCCCCTCGTAATCAACCTGGCCAGATTAGCCTTGAGAAGGGAAGTCCAGTGCTTACGGACTTAATCACCCTTTGTGAGATTTCTAGGTCTCCTAAGGAATACACCATAAGGATTAGGCTTGCATGCTTGATTGAAACACATTTCTCGCATCTGACGCCCTCCGCATCCCCTCCAGTTCTTCTCTAGTGTATGCACGGGAGGCGCTCACTGCATCCCGAATTGTGTGTTTTGGGGCAGGAATCTAGGCGACGTAACTCTGTTGAAAACATGGCTGAACCTAGGGTAGATGAGGCTGAAGATCAACCCCCACCAGATGCTATGGCTGTCGTCCAGGCTCAAATCAATGCTAACCATCGGCTTCAGCAACGACAAATCCACACCATCATGCAAGCCATACAACGGTTACAGAACCCGCAAGAACAACCACCACCTTTCAATGACATACCAGGACAACCACCACTTGATTTACCACCGTTTCAGAACCAGCCAAGACCCCTCCGTGATTTCTATAACCCTTCTGCCATTAGAGTCGAGCCACACCTTAGGATCCCCGAAGGGGGAGACGATTTTGAGCTAAAACCTAATGTATTAAGTCTAATCCAGAGCCACTTTCATGGAAGCTCAAATGAAGACCCCTTTCAGCACCTAGAAGATCTCGACCGCATAGCAAGAACAGTAAAACCTAGGAACATTAGCCTTGATATTGTTCTAATCAAGATGTTCCCTTTCTCATTAAGAGACAAGGCTTCTCATTGGCTTAGAACCCTAGGTAGACCCATCACCACCTGGGAGGAACTGAGGCATGCATTTTTAAAGAAATTCTTCCCCATAGGAAAGACCAATGCCCTCAGAAGAGCTATCACTACCTTCACACTCCAGGGTGGGGAACAATTTCATGAGGCGTGGGAAAGATTCAATGAACTTTTGAGGAAATGCCCACACCACGAAGTTCCAAGGTGGCAATTAGCCCAGATCTTCTACCACGGTCTGGATAGCAACCTACGGAACTTCGTCGATGCCTCATGCGGGGGAAACTTCCTAAACAAAGACGAGGAGAGCGCGTTTGAGCTCTTTGAGTCTATGAGCGAGAATTCGCTCAACAATGCCTCCATGAACCAGTTTAACAGATCCAGTCAACCCCGTGGTGGGATTTATGAGATACAAGCAAATTCTGGAATGGTTGACATGGACATTATTGCCAAAAAGTTGGATCGAGTGGAATTGGTGGACAAGAAGATTGATGAGCTTCTAAACCAGACCAGGAACCCCTTGCAGACTTTCACCCTAGCAAAAGGAGCACATAATGTTGACCTGGTCCAACCCTTCACCCAACTAAACCTGGACCAACCCCCAACCATGTTCCAAGGAGGGACCTTTGCTCCCTCGACCCTTGATTACTCCCTTCCTTCTTCATCAACATCGGCTATTCTAGAAGATGTGCAAGCCGTCCAAGGATATGCAAAACCTGACCCTTTCTCCAACACTTACAACACCGGCTGGCGTAATCACCCCAACTTTGGTTGGACAAACCAGAAACTACCGCAATTCCAAAACCAGCCCAGGCCAAACCAACAGCCACACTTGCCCCCCTATCAGCAAGGACCACCAGTTAGACCCCAATATAACCAAAATAGGGCGGCCCCTCCCCCACAAAACCAAATGGACACCCTAATAAAGATGATGGCTGACATGAACCAAAAACATCTGGAGGAAATGGCCTTGGTAAAGGGACAGTTAAGCCAACTCTTGGACTGTAAACAGCAAGGATCTCTACCTTCCCAACCACAACCAAACCCGCGAAACATAATTAACAGAGGCCCCAATTCGCAAGGGTTCCAAGGCAACCCCGGGCAGGCTCATATGGTCCAACCGGCTCCACAAGCACCTCCTGGGTTTGGCGCCTCTTCATCCTCATCTTCTCAAGGATCACCCCATGGCCCCAATGCCTCTGCAAATGCGGTGACCTTGAGAAGCGGCACCAAAACCCAGGATCCCAAATGGCCGACTCTCCCCGAGACTTTACCCGACTTAGAAGAAGCACCAACCAAGGACCCAAACATGGAACCAATCCAGACACCCTATCCTGAGGCCTTGGAAACAGTCAAGAGAAAAAAGAATACTGTGGAAACTGAGGAGCTGATGGAAATTTTTAAACAAGTACAGATTAATATTCCGCTTCTAGAAGCTGTCAAACACATCCCCGCTTACGCCAAGTTCTTAAAGGATGCCTGTACACCCAAGCGTAAGACGAGACCTCAAGCACCTAGGAAGGTTGTACTCTCTGAGCAAGCCAGTTCCGTGATATCAAGCAACCTTCCACTCAAACGAACTGACCCAGGAGCACCCCTGATTTCCTGCAACATCGGGGACATGACATTTGATAGAGCGCTCCTGGACCTAGGTGCTTCTATCAACCTAATTCCCACAACCTTGTACCACCAATTTGGTTTTGGGGAGCTGGCACCAACCCCTGTCACCATCCAACTGGCGGATAGATCAGTGAAAACCCCGAAGGGGGTTGTCGAGGACGTGATTGTACGGGTCAAGGACTTCTATTTCCCAGTCGACTTTTTGGTGCTCGACATGGAAGTCCCTGAAAAATTACAGAACGCACCCATAATCTTAGGCAGACCTTTCTTAGCCACGGCTAAAGCAAACATCGATTGCGACACGGGATGTATGGAAATCGCCTTCGGAGACAGGAAAATGCAATTAGATATCTTCCGGGCAACAAAGTCTTTTGATTGTGATTACATTGAGGAACATGATCCCGTGGAAACTTTAATCGAGGAATGCCTTACCCTCAATTCTGTCTCAGACCACCAAACCCGTAGTTCTGACTCGCCACCATCATTACCTGTGGACCTCTGTAAGGCTGAGTATCATCACATGACACCATTTGAAGAAATCAATGTTGATCAACTACCGCCCTTTCCATTCCCATCGACTGTGGTCCCACCCGCACCTGAACTTAAACCATTGCCCGAGAATCTCAAGTACGTCTTCTTGGGACCTGGCCAGACCTTCCCAGTGATTATTAATTCCCATCTAACCAAGGATCAGGAACTAAGGTTGACTGCAACTCTTTCAGAACATCGGGCCGCCATTGGTTGGACCATCTCAGATCTAAGAGGAATTAGCCCCACCTATTGCACCCACAAGATTTACCTGGAAGACGGGGCCCGACCTTCCCGCCAGATGCAGAGACGGTTAAACCCTAACATGCGGGAGGTCGTTAAAAAAGAAATTATCAAGTGGCTCGACGCCGACATCATCTACCCTATCTCTGATAGCCCCTGGGTGAGCCCCACTCAAGTGGTTCCAAAGAAGGCTGGGCTCACCGTTGTCACTAATGATCATGGCGAATCCATTCCCACCCGCACCACCACCGCATGGCGGGTGTGTATTGATTATAGGAAGCTTAACGAAGCCACTAAGAAGGACCACTTCCCCTTGCCATTCATTGACCAAATCCTTGAAAGATTGGCAGGGCAGAAGTATTTTTGCTTCCTGGATGGATATTCAGGATATAACCAAGTCGCAATTGCTCCGGAAGATCAGGAAAAGACCACATTCACTTGCCCGTATGGCACATTTGCATTCCGTCGAATGCCGTTCGGGTTATGCAACGCACCCGCAACCTTCCAGCGTTGCATGCTAGCCATTTTTTCAGAAATGGTGGGTGAATACTTGGAGGTCTTTATGGATGATTTCTCTGTATTCGGGAATTCATTCGACCATTGTTTGAGCAACTTGGAGAAAATCCTGAAACGATGTATCGAGGTTAACTTGGTGTTAAGTTGGGAAAAGAGCCATTTTATGGTTCAAGAAGGAATTGTCCTCGGACACATCGTTTCGCATAAGGGCATCGAGGTAGATCGAGCTAAAGTTGATTTAATTTCCAAACTTCCTCCACCTAGTTCGGCCCGACAGATTCGCTCTTTTCTAGGACATGTGGGCTTCTACCGAAGGTTCATCAAAGACTTTTCCAAACTTTCCAAACCCTTGACCGACCTTCTAGCCAACGACGCAACTTTCCACATGTCTCCTGATTGCACCCAGGCTTATCATACCCTCCGGGACTTAGTCTCCACCGCACCGGTACTTCAACCCCCAGACTGGTCCCAGGGTTTTGAGATTATGTGTGACGCATCAGATTTTGCCATAGGCGCTGTCCTGGGACAAAGGCAAGACAAGAAGCCCGTGGTGATCTACTACGCGAGCAAAACGTTGGACGAGGCCCAGCGTAATTATACGGTCACAGAAAAAGAGTTGCTTGCTGTAGTCTTTGGACTGGAAAAATTCCGATCATACTTACTGGGATCCCACGTGACTATCTACACCGACCATTCAGCCATCCGGCACCTGTTGGCCAAAAAGGATGCAAAACCCAGGCTCATCAGATGGATCCTGCTTTTGCAGGAATTTGACCTGGAAATCCAAGACAAGGCCGGATCGAAAAATGTGGTGGCTGACCACCTGTCAAGACTTCATCCAGACCACATTGGACCCTCCCTACCTCTATCTGATACCTTCCCTGATGAACACATCCTAGCCGTGCAAGACAAGAAAATGCCATGGTATGCTGACTATGTCAACTACCTGGTTATAGGACAAACCCCGCACAGCTGGTCCAAACAGCAACGGGACAGGTTCTTGGCTGAGGCCAAGCACTATTTCTGGGATGATCCCATGCTGTTTCGCCTCTGTGCTGATCAGATCATCAGGAGGTGCCTCCCCGAAGACGAGGTTCAGAGTGTGCTTTCCTTTTGTCATGACCAAGCATGTGGCGGCCATTTCTCTGGCAAGAAAACAGCTGCAAAAGTTTTGCAGTCTGGATTTTATTGGCCGTCCCTATTCAAGGATGCACACATCTTTGCCAAGACTTGCTCACGATGCCAAACACTAGGGACAATGACCAAAAAAGATATGATGCCCCTTCAGCCCATTTTGATTGTCGAAATTTTCGACGTTTGGGGTATCGATTTTATGGGCCCCTTTCCACCATCCAACGGCTTCGAGTATATCTTGGTCTCGGTAGACTATGTTTCCAAATGGATTGAAGCCGTCGCCACCCGACGATGCGATCACAAGACGGTCATGGACTTTGTAAAGAAGAACATCTTTTCCCATTTTGGAATACCCAAGGCCATGATCAGTGATGGTGGAAGCCATTTTATCCATTCCCAGTTCCGTGCCCTACTTAGAAAATACGGGGTAACCCACCGCATTGCCACCCCGTATCATCCACAAACAAATGGGCAGACTGAGGTCTCAAACAGACAAATCAAGAACATTTTACAGAAGACTGTGAGACCTGACAGGAAAGACTGGTCCACACGACTTGATGATGCCCTGTGGGCATACAGGACCGCTTTTAAGACCCCGATAGGCATGTCACCTTACCGCTTGGTCTTTGGCAAAGCTTGC
The DNA here is from genome assembly GCA_037157565.1 of Thalassia testudinum. Classification (NCBI taxonomy): domain Eukaryota; kingdom Viridiplantae; phylum Streptophyta; class Magnoliopsida; order Alismatales; family Hydrocharitaceae; genus Thalassia; species Thalassia testudinum. The sequence continues at coordinate 33,271,214 of JAZHRO010000031.1, read as the reverse complement.
CATCTCCCTGTCGAATTGGAACACCGGGCTTACTGGGCTGTTAAGCAATGTAACATGGATCCCCAGTTAGCTGGTGCGCAAAGGACTCTTCAATTATCTGAGCTTGAAGAAATTCGTCGGGACGCCTTTGACAATAGTCGGCTATATAAGGAGAAAATGAAAGCCGTCCACGACCGACTCATTCATAGGAAAACCTTTGAGCCAAACCAACAAGTCTGGCTATTTGATGCACGCCTGAAACTCTTTCCAGGGAAACTTAGGTCCAAATGGACAGGACCATTTCGGGTGGTCAAGCCCTATTCCAATGGGGCAGTCGAAATCGCCGATCTTAATACCGGGCACACCTTTACAGTCAATGGTCAAAGATTGAAGCATTTCCTGGCCCAGGTACCCCCCAAGGAGAGTGTCACCCTTGTTGAGGGCTGACACCAGGCACCGCCCAGCTGGAGGCGTTAAACTCAGCGCTTCCTGGGAGGCAACCCAGCGGATTCAGACTGATCTGGTAGTTTACGTCACTCAGGTACTATCTTTTTGAACCCTTTTGCATCCATGCATCTGCCAATGAGGACATTGTCCAACTTAAGCATGGGGGGATGGTAAACTGCATAATCCTGAGCTTAATTAATCAGTCTGAATGAATAAATTAATTGATTAAAAAAAAAAAAAAAAAAATGAATTTAGGAAGAAAAACTTAGGCATTAGAAACTTGTCAATAGTGGGAAATAATACAAAAAGAACTTAAACAGTTAGACTTTTCAGGCCTTCAGGCTTAATTAGCCCTGGTGTCCATTAAAATATGGATTTAGCGGCGAACCCTTGCAACTTTAAGCTATTCTAATCCACCTAATAAATAAGGTAATAAGTATACGACTTATCAACTCACCCTCTAACTCAGGAAAACTTTGAGTCTAAGCATCTACACACATTTTTGCACAGACTCACTTCTCGGAGATTTTGACAGAAATTGGGTAGCTAATGAACTTTCTAGGGTGGTATGGCTGGCAAGTTGTCGTGGGTAACAGCCCATTGGCAGGTTGTCCAGAACCCAGCCACAGGCCATTTCTTTTTCACTGCCTCTAGGTACATTTGAGATTAGGGAAGCCACCTACGTAAAAAAAAAAAAAAAAAAAAAAAAAAAAAAAAAAAAAAAAAAAAAGAAGAAAAGAAAATAAACCACACTTCACCGCACAAGTATGGCTGGCAAGTGATCGTGGGTAACAGCCCATTGGTCGGTTGTCCAGAGCCCAGCTCAATAATTGCACAAAAAAAAGAAGACCAAAAACACCTAAGGAAGAAGCGGGGAAGTAGTACAAGCCGGGGAGATATACACTGGAAAATCCTTGTGTTGACCCCAAGTAAAATGAACGCAGGGAGAAAGCTACCAATCGAACAAATACACCTTTAGGCAAAAATTTATTTTCTTTTCCGGTCACCTAGAGGCGTAGAAACTCGAAGTCTGTCTCAATTACCGTTAAGTAAGTCTATCACAACATTCACACCAAGATGCTTAGCACTTAGGGTTTTGACCGAGTTTTGGGTGGGTTGGGTAGCCGTAAAAAGTTACCAACCCACACTGAATTCTAAAAATTCTAAAAAGACATATATAGATATATACGTATACATAAGTATAGTTATATATACAAAGCAAGGATTCGGGCGATTCGTATTTTGGCAGACACCCGGGCGCTGCTTAGTCTTTGTAGATTAAGATCTTCGTATAGTTCCTCTTATTAACAAGTAACGAAGTGCCTAAGCAATTACTTCTTGAATTCGCCAAAGAAATAAAGGCTAGAATAAACCTTGCTAGGGACTAGCAAGGAGTAAGCATGGGGGTATGATAACACCACGCAAGGGGGTAGTAATTAGGTTGAATATGGCCCATCTTTAGAATAAAAGGCACAACATAAAGTAGAATAGGAGCATTGCATGCATCAAGTACCAAGATTGCTTATAAACTGTATTAATGGCCATTTGTGTAAAGCATTTATCAAAGCAGGCCTCAGATGAGCAATCGGACCGCACGGATGGATTCAGGACGACGAACGGAGTCTAACGGACTCAAAAGCGGCCAAATCCGACATCCGGAGCTCCCACAATGGGCCCAAGAAATCCTGACCGTTGATCTGGAGATCAACGGCCTAGAACGCGCCACGTCGCCCCGCCCCCGCCGGCCGCACGCCCCCAAGCCAGCCAAGGACGCATCTCGGCCGTTGATCTTCGATCGAACGGCCGAGATCCGCGCGCTCGCCCGCGGTCCCCGCGACAAAGCGCGGGCGTGGCGCAACGGTTAGCGCGCACGCCCGCGTCGCGGCGACGCGCGTTCGATTCGCGCGGAGCGAAAATCATCTGCGGGCGAAGGGCGCGGCAAAATTGAGCCGCGCGATCAGAAGCGAGCGGCTAGGATCGCGCCACGCGGCGCGACGACAGCGCCCCACCTCCCACGCGCGCGCGCACGCCGGGCGGAAACGCGCGCGCGCACGCGCGCCCGAAGCGCGATCCTAGCGCAGGCGCGGGAGGATCTCAGCCGTCCGATCATCAATCGGACGGCTCTCGTTCGACGCCCACGGATCGCGCCTGAAGAGAGAGAGGGGCGGGCGGCTGACCGGCGGCAGAAGACCTTCACCGACGTATATGGAAGCGGTTTTAGCGACGTTCTGGATGTCGCTAAAGCACATTCTTCTTTTAGGAAGCCCTTAACTCTATTTAAACCCCCTTCTACCACCATTCAAGGCATCCTCTCCCACTTGCAACTACTCCACTCCTCTCCTAGCTAGTCTTAGGCACTCTTGTAATCGCCGGAGACGACGAGCCGCCGACGGAGCCTCCTCCACCGCCGTGGCTGCCTCGTCGCTCTCCACTCTCTCTCTACCTCTCTCTCTCTCTTTTAAGCTTTCATTTACTTATGTTGAAGCATGTATTTAATGTTGTAAACCATGAACTATGAATGCATGTTTAATGAAATTTTTTTTTCATTTAGTTGCCTTTTTAATTTCTGTTTAAAGTGCATGATCAAAACCAAGAGCTTTCTAACCCTAAACTCTCTCTATCTCTCGCTCTTCAAAACCGTTTCTTTCGCAAGCAAAACTCCGCCTTTTTCGTGACAACAAGTGGTAAACAAAATCCGATTTCCACGCCTCCCTGAGATCGACACTCGGACTCACCTCCGTTTACTTCTTTTAAAACCGACGTATCAAGTGCAACTATAACGACACCTCTTAACACACACGCACGAAGGCACGTCACTAGCCACCCCATGGGGCCCAGGGTTAGGATTGGCCCCCCTACATCAACTCCTATTGAGGTCCACTGGGCAAACCGGGATAGTTGGGTGAGGGTACCCAGACTATTGAGGGGCGAGACTCCTATTCTGTTTTGTGCTGTACGTTTGGGTGTACCCGCCAGCGGAAACGGCTGACTACGTGCTAGTGCAGGGTAGGTACCCGTGCGATTATCGCGCGTGTTGTAGTCACCGCTACGTCGCGACCGTGACCTCGGGACGGTAGATTGGGTGTAGGACTACCACGGGGTGCTCTCCCAGCCAGGAGAGTGCCACGTGTACATCCTGCATCACGGGAAAAACTACAATTTGTAGATTCCCTACTAGGAGGGGTGACGTAATAAATTGCGGAAATATAATATGAAACAATCTAACAAAATTCAATCACACAAAGTACACAATTATTTTTAAGTGGAAACCCAAACTGGGTGAAAACCACCACCTAACCCTCTCGAGTTAGGATTTTTCGATCAACAAAGTTGATTAAATCCACTAAACGAATCACTTAAATGAGGGTGATTCAACCACAATTTACAATCACGCTACAAGTGAGAGGGTAGCGTTCCTCAACCCCTTCTCTTCACGAGGAGGATTTTGTCCCACGAAGGAGACCGGAATTCGCAAAGCGAATACCCAACCAAAGAACAAAGATAAATAACAACAATCCTATAGAGCCAACAAAGTAATTTTTAACCTAAGCTTCTATAGGAATTAAGATGCTTCCCTTTGCAAGGAGTGCGTCGACGACGCGGATGTGTGAACTACACGACGACGCGGATGTGTGAACTACGATGGGAGAGCTGGTGTGCAAATGCTTGATGCTCTCTAGATGAAGAACTTGAGCTTGGAGAGCAAGAGCTTTCTTCTTAGGATCAAGTGACACAAAATGATGTGAAAATGTATTACTTGGTGTGTATTGAGTGGCAAAGGCTCCCCTCTATTTATAGAGGCCTTAGGAAGGCTTTGGAAGGCTTTGGAAAGCTTCCATAGCCGTTTGGTGCAAAGTCCAAGAGAATCAGGCCGAAATCAGGAACAATCATTGCACTGACAGGGTTATTAGACGTCTGATCCTGGCATCAGACGTCTGGAAGATCGATTTAAGACATCTGAGAACAAAGTTAGACGTCTGATTTTAGGCAGGTTTCTTCCTGACTTGAATCAGATCTAAATAGGGTTCTAGTGTAAGTCCATCAGACGACATACAGGACGTCTGGAACTATGTCTGGACGTCTGGAAACCTACTTTTTCTGCGGGAATGGATTTCCAAGAGATTGCAACGGCTATAAGATCTCTGAAAAGAGATTTTGGGTCAGCCGAGGCAAAACGGTCATTTATCAGATGTCTGGAAAGGCTTAAGGACGTCTGATAGGCTCTCACGGTCATATCCTTCAGCATTTGTTAAGCCAGCCAACGGTCCACTAATTGGACGTCTGGCAAAAGCATCAGACGTCTTCTAAGACGTCTGGTCTAAGGTCTGGACGTCTAATTTCATCAGACAGAACTAACTAAGTCCAGCCTAAATGTTATCAAACGTCTGAATCAACAGTCAGACGTCTTAAAACCCATTATCAGACGTCTGTTTTTAGAATTAGACGTCTGAAAAGGTTGTTTGAATCCTATATTGGATTTCTAAGTTCTCTACAGAAAATCTAAGTATCCTAGGGTTGTGCTGGTATTCCTAGGACTACTGTTAGGGTACTTTCAGGCTCTTTAACGTGATGTTCTAAGGAACAAAAAGAGCAAGGAAATAAAGACAAAAGTACATGAAAGAAATAAACAGAATTCTATCCTATTCTTCTTGTCCTTCCATCGTCAATCTATCGCTCCTCGTGAATCTCCTCTGTTTTCCATCAAGCTCTTCCAATCCATCCTGGATGCGAGTTCGAACTCCGTCTAATCATGTCTCCCTTTGCAATTGACCTGAAATCTAATACTCAAAGTGCAAATGTTAAATGACACGTGTTTTATTATCATCAAAATAAACAATCGCGGTGCTCTAGCACCAACAATCTTCCCCTTTTTGATGATGACAAAATAATAAATAATAATGCAAAAAATCCTCCCCCTTTTTGACATTATCATAAATGTTTGATTGATTTTAAATTTCCTATAACTCCCCCTTAAACATGCTCTTCTATGAATTTCAAAAGTAATTTCCTTCCCATTTTTGTAACAAGATAGCTATTATTTTTCTCCCCCTTACTAAAGCAAATTTAGCTAACTTACATCTCCCCCTTAAAAATTGACAATTACCTCATAAATTTTTTAACTCCCCCTATCTAAATGCTTATGATAAAAAGATAGGGTAAAGAATTTTTACCTCACCTACCATGGCCAATAAAATGACCGAAATGGTGGTGGTGGATGCCACATCGGATGGGGCTCCCATCCGTAGCTAGAGGGCTCGGGCATCGGTGCCGGTCTCCAGTCTGGCGGTCGATGTGCGGCAGGTCCATCATTTGTTCTCCGTCTCGTCGGTCTTCTTGTTCTCCTCCTAGCTCGAATCGTCTCAAGCGGCTTGGAACGCCTTCTTCTTAGATTTCTTCTCCTTTTCCTTCTTCTTCTCCTTTTTGAGAAGAGGGCACTCTGGTCGCAGATGCCATTTCTCGTTGCAGTGGTAGCAACGTCTAGGGCTCTCCTTCTCCTTCTTCTTTGATTCCCTACACAACTTGGAAAGCTTTTTAAGTAAAATTTTAAAGTCTTCGTCGTCAGAACTTACCTCGCTATCCGACGCAGCTTTGAAGGCAAGAGTCTTCTTCGATTTTGGCTCCGGTGTATCCTTCTTCTTCTGCTTCAACTTTGTCTCGTAGGCCATCAGATTGCCTAGGAGATCTTCCATGTTGAGCTCCTCTACTTCGTTTGCCTCCTCGATGGCGGTGACTTTCTGTTCCCACTCTGGTCCGAGGGAACGAAGAAGCTTCCCTTGAAGCTCCCCCTTGATGAGAGTCTTCCCTAAAGCTTTCAAATTGTTTACTATGAGAGTGAACCTAGTGTTCATCTCACTTAAAGTTTTGTTAGATTTCATGGAAAAAGACTCAAACTCTTGTGAAAGTAAATTATGTTTAGAACTTTTTACCTTAGAGGTACCTTCATGAGTTACCTCGAGTGTGTGCCAAATCTCGTATGCGGTGGCGCATTGCGAGATTCTATTGAACTCCTCCGGGCTGAGCGCGCAGTACAACGCGTTCATAGCTTTCGCGTTGAGTGAGAGTTCTCAAATCTGCTGCTGTGAGTATTCTGCGGTGGGTCTTTTTGGGATGTCGAAGGGGGTCTCGCAACGATCCCATATTGCAAAGTCGGTGGCTTGAAGCCATGTCTTCATCCGTAACTTCCAGTAGCTATAGTTGTTCCCGTTGAAATAGGGTGGTCGAACGTTGGACTGCCCCTCGGAAATCCTGCTCGCGGACATGCTCCCCTCCATAGGATCTTCGCCGGTGTGTAACGTCGATAACGCGAAACCTGCTCTGGTACCAATTGTAGATTCCCTACTAGGAGGGGGTGACGTAATAAATTGCGGAAATATAATATGAAACAATCTTAGAAAATTCAATTACACAAAGTACACAATTATTTTTAGGTAGAAACACAAAGTCAACTCTTGAATGGACTTTGGTCAACTCTGGAGTTAATTCAAAGAAATTTTAGTTCAAATTCTAATTTAATAGGTTATTTAGAATCCTGAGATGATTTAGAGATTGTTATGATTGATTTTAAGATTCTTAATTGAGGTTTGAGAAGGGTTGGAAGATCGGAATAGTATGGGTTCATTTGAACCCAGTACTGTGTTATGTGACTTTTTGATGAATTTGAATCCAAATCCTACCCAAATCTTTTGTTTAGGACCTCCTAAATCTGTTTAGACAACCTGTTGAGGTTGTTCTCTCTCTGTTGGATGAATTGGAGCTCAATTCAAAGCTCTGAACACTGAGAATGAAGCTTCTCATCTTCTCAACCTCTACTATTTGCTGAGCTTCTTCCAGACTCTTGTCTTCTCCAGATTGTGCGGAATTAATCCCTGAAGGTGTTTAGACCTTCAGCTGAGGGCTACAAGTCTTCTTCAGGTCATTAGACCTGAATTCTCCTTTCAACAGGCCATTTTGGCCATGCAAAATAGCCACTTTCGTCCTTCAAATAGAAGGATCAAAAGAGATTGAAGCATCAAATTGATGCATGACTTTTGTAGAGCATCTAAACAGCTCTCGATCGAGCCTTTGTTCAATTGATTTGGTGAACTGAGCTACTAGGATTCGCCAAGCAGTGTTTGGCCTGGAACTTCTGAAGAAGGTCCCACGTCAGGAATTCTGGAGTGCACGACTTAGGATAAATTGTATTTGCACTACTACCCCCTCGGTTGTCAGCACAGGGCGCAAAGAGAAATTGAACATGTGTGCGGGTGCATGCGTAGGTGTGTGCGCCTGTGTGTGTGCATGGGCCCGAGTATGGGCGTGGATGTGTGTTGGCCTGATTGGGCCTGGTACTGTGCATTAATGAACATAAATGAAATCCACCTTAAATAAACTAGACCCGAGCTCAAGTAGGGTATGGTCCCTCCCCTAGTGGGTACTGTGTATCCTCGAACGAGCTTGGGTCGCCCATTGAAAACCTAATTTTTATAATTGAAGAGAGTAAATGAGTTAAGTTGGTGAAAATTTGGCTAACTATAGACATATGGCATAGTAAAGAAGATAAAGACTTAAGGAAGCGAACAAAGAAAAGAGTTAAGGAGAAAAAGATAAAGGAAAACAAAGAGGGCTTAGGGAGAGTTAAAGAAGATCAAAAGAAGAGAAGAGAGGAAAAGTTAAAGAAATTAAGAAGTATAAAGAAGAAGAAGAGGGAATGAAAAGAGTTAACAAAGAGAGAGTTGGGTTCGTAGAGAAGATAAAGAGAAGAGAAAGAATAAGAGAGCTTAACAAGAAAATAAATGAAGAGAGAAGAGAAGAAAATTAGACGTCCTTACTATTGCTTAAAAGTTTGATTTACATTTTTAAGTCATCTAACTCAATTTTCAGACGTCTGATTTCAGGGATAAAGTTATTATACAATTTGTTTTGAGTTTTTAATTGTTGGAAAGGTATCGTTGACTCATGTATTATATTCTATGGCTTATACTTTTATAATAAGAGATTGTAATAAACAATGTTTAGTTGGTTTAATAATAGATTTCTTTTGTAAACTTGTTTCTTCTTAATGGAATATTTCATGCTTTAGATTGACTAATCTTTTGTGCTATATTCATGTACTTAAAATATTGTTAATTATAATCTGATTGATTAAGTAGTTAGTAATTTATGTTTATGGATTAATGGTGAATTAAGCTTACCATTATACCTCCCAGTGAACAACCTGGGCTCAGCCAGTTAAAAAGAACTTAAAAATCTAAAATGTTAGGTTAACTTGACCTTATACTACATTCACGACATTAATTCGAGTTAACCTAAGTTACATTCTTATGCAATTAATTAAGTCAAATTAACTTAATTAACTATATTGAGAATTAACTCATCAACATGTTACATATGTGTTTGTATTTTGATTATGATTTTCACTTTAATAGCCCATCCTTGAGGATTTGATTACAACGTTACTTGTTACATGTAACCGGTGTCTAGAGAAATTTCAATAGCATCTCCTCGCACTTCTCCAGTATACCTCCAAAGACTAACCTTAACTGCATTCTAATAACTTTTATTTAAGGGTGCTTTAAGAACGTAGATAAAATCAGTTGGTATACTGGAGAAGAGTAAAAAGAAATTACCGAAATTCTTCCAGATATCGATTCCATGTAATAAGTAATCCTAAGTTGTGGTCAAATCTTCAAGGACCCCCTTAGTTAAGAACTTCTCTAAACTAATGATGTCGACTCTTATAGCATGTTATAAAGACAAAACTCGTACATGTAAGTGAGGTATACAGACACTCTGCATTGTCCGTATAACATGATTGTATGTATCGACGGGCAAGTATTTTGATATGATTATCCCCTCCCAAGGGTTAGAATGCCTATTATTTGACTTCAAGTGCATTTAGATTTGTGCAGGTGTATGTAATACTAAGAGCTGATAATTAAATATTTAACACAAGTAATACATGTGGATACACCCACACATTTAGCACAATAGAAATTACATAAAAATAATAAAGATGTGCGCACATCTCACATTTAATTTATATCAAACAACACTTGCAACACATTTAATTTATATCAACATTTATCATATATATGGAACGATAAAATTAAATAAAATTAACATCTCGAACAAGTGAATAATTATAATAAGTTACATGTAGACTTAACAAAATTTATTTCACAAGTAAATTGAATTTTCAAAACTAAATTTACAAGTAAATTTAAATTAAAAAATTAAAACATAAATAAAAAAGGGAGGGGATAGTTTGATGGAGGAGGGGGTGGTTGAGGAAGGTAGAGGAGGGGAGGGGGGGGTGGAGGAGGGTGCAGGTGCAGTGTGGGGGAGGGGGGGGGGGGGTTGTGAGGGGTAGTGGTCGTGGCCGAAGATGAGGAGTGTTGCTCACCGTAGGGAGGGAGAGTGGACGGCGTAGGGCAGATGTGGCGGCAGTGCGAGGGAGAGTCGACGATCGAGAGCTTGCACGAGGAGATTTCGAGAAGGTTTAAGGGGAGGGGGGAAAGGGGCGCATGCGAGGAGTTATATTCACATTGTCAAAAATCAACCGACAAATTTAACAATCGGCAACGGTTGATCAAATCAATCGTTGTTAAAAAGAAACTGACAACCTTAATGAATAATTTGCGACGGTTGATCGAACAGCCATCGCCAATAAGCACAAATTGCCGCTTCAATTTCCGCCCTTCTATATATATATTTTGCGCAGCGATACTCATTAGCGCTGATTAATTCTTGATCGTCGCTAAACGTCCTGAACCCTCTCTCCACGCAAAATATCTACAGAAGCACAAGAATGAAATTCGTGTGCATTGGTGACGATTTTTCCTTAACCGTCACGAAATGTTTGCAAGTGACAACAAGTTATACTTAACTGTCACCAAATTTCAAACAAAATGATGACTCACGCTCCCAAATGTAATTAATGATATTGAATTACATATCCATCGTTAATTATTCATTATCAATGATGATTTCATGACCATCTCAAAATAATAAACGTCAATAATAACTTTTCATATAGTGTTCACTCCTTCTTAGGATTGACTTCTTCCTTCGTTTACAACCAAACATTAAAAAGCAGCTTGTCTCATTATTTTGGCTCCTTCCACTATTCATCAAAATTTATCCTATTTTTCCAATCTTACCTATCAAGTGACAACTCTGAGAAATTGCGAATGGGATACTTGTATCCTTTCCTCTCAGGTGGATTATCCCACTAGGACATCCTACGGCCAAAAACAAACCTTGAAATGGATTGAATGACTATTACGGCGGAACCTTTTTTTATATCTTTCTCCTTTTCTTTTGAGATTCCATTCCTCTCAAGTGGAATATCCAACTTGTTAATCGATTGGTTAACGAGTTGACCAATTTCCAAACTCGAATTTAAGCTCGATAAGCTTGACAAGCTGAACTTGAGTTAAGCATCACTCGATTCACTAAGGACTCGAGTTAGAAAAGGCCGTAAATATAGTCAAACATATACATCATACAATATAAGTACTTGATGTAAAAAATTACTAATATAAAAAAAATAATTTTTCCAAATCCTCGTCCTTTACAACCACCACACCCAAACACCCCCACCACCCCATCCCTTTCCATCGTTGCCGGACAGCGACGCCCAACCAAAAACTTTTAATTATGCTCAATGTCATGAGTGGTGATTTCCTACTTTCGTACCTTTATTTCATATCAAAATTTTTTATATATTTTTTTTAGATTTTTAAACCTATAATATTTGTACTTTAAATAATCTTATTAAACCCCATCAAAAGATAAAAATAATTTGAACAGATTAGGAATCGAGTACAGTGATAGGTTTGATAAGGGCTTGAGCCCAATCGAGTCTGGGCCTTGGCTGGCTCAATCAAGCTATATGGAGTCCAAGCCCAAACCCAAACCCAAACCCAAACCCAAACCCAAGCAACTCAGCTCGTTACACTCAATAGACAACTCTACTACGATTCCATGGATTCATCAAATGAATTATAGCTTTTCAACAACTAAGACCTATTTCAAGACATTCGACGGGTATGACAAGTTCCAGGCCAGAGAAAAAAAACAGAAGGTAAGGTAATTTTAACTTTCTTCCATAGAGATAAACTTTACGAAGGAGTCTCCTCCCAACGCCACTTTGAAATTGGATACCCAATTCCTGGAGGAAAACTACCAAGCAACGATGGTTCAAATGGAGATCGATGAAAGGATGATGGGCCTAATGGCCTTAATTAAGCCACGCTTCCAATTGGAATTGGAACTATACAGATATCTCGATTGTGGAGGAAACTAGAGATAATGAACTATGGAAGCATAATAAAGCGGGATGTCCGACTCTCAATCATGTTTTTCTATAGATAATTAATTCGATCGACACTTCAGATATCAATACTTATAGAAATAAAGGAACATGGAAATGTTTTTCTATATGTAGATAATTAATTCAACACTTTAGATAATAAAACTCGAGAGTTAAGAATGGAAGCATGGTAAGATGAGAATATGTCCGCCTTTGAATTAATCAGGTCTTCTCGAAGCATTCAGAAGTCCTAAATGCTGCCAATTTTCGTAGTCAAGTCACTGGAAACCACGTAGATGGAGGACACTAATTAAATTCAAGCACAAAATTAAAATTTTTCTTTGAGGTCATGCTGCTATATATAAACTGAAGCGCTCGTAAAAACTGAAGCGCTTCTCAAAATATTTGCGGAAATTAACCTGATAAAGAATTGGTCAAAAATCCAGGTTCTGATGTCAAGCCGAAGTTGTTGCATTAAAAGACGTTTAAGGAGGTAACCTGAAGCAATGGTCATGAATCACATTCAAGCATTCAAATCATGACCATCAGTTCATGGAGAAACCACATTCCATAGAATTGAAAAACTAAGACTAAAATCCACATGCAGTTGAATGCTTTACTGGCATTCCCTATATGTGCAACCAAAAGGCATAGAAACGAATAACGACGCAAAGGCAGTAAAAGTCATCGGGCAAGATTTTGATCAGATTTACTAACACGAGTACGAGGAGAGGAGAATTATCCAAGCACAGGTTAATAATGCCTGCATAGGAAGAAGTGGGATGCAAAGTTTCTCCAGAAGTTCATGGGCATCACAACTCATCTACAGCATCTTGAGTCATTGATTAGAGAGGGAAAAAGAACACACTCTTCAATCTAAAGTTCCTACGATCTTGAAGGAAAACAAACTCGATCATCATCGCCTCTTTGCTGCTCTTGCAACTAATTTTGTTGCCGTGGGATGCTGCACCTCCTCCTAGTGTGGTTGGAGGTGGTTGCATTGGCTCGGAGGGAAAAATGATAAAAAGAGAGAAGAATGGAACGAGGGAAAGAAGCCAATGAGATGGGTAGAGAGACGCCATCAACAGCACGTTAATTCATTTCACTTGTAGATCTGGTGGTGAGATCCAATGGTAGAAGGCATAAGCAGCAGACAAGTAGCCTGTAGTTGACAACAGGGTCCTTTTGGCCTTACAAATTTAAGTCAGAATCATATTATATATTGACTCATTTGTATTACAAGATTGTTGCTTTATAACATGTAACTTGTAATATAATTTTTCTCACATGTATTAAAAAATTAGTTTCTTACTTCTAATATAAGTTTTTATATCTTTTTTTACATATTAATACTTGTAATATAAGTTTTCTCAGCTGTATTATAATTAATTTCTCACTTGTAATATAAAGTTTTTAATTTTTATTTAAAATAAAATTTTCACGATACAAGTTTCCTTCTCGTGATCATTAGTGTTACTTTTATAGAATGATTTTTTTTGGGTTTCATTTAAAGAATGGATATGAAATATAGCCTTCGGTTGTTTTATTTCTTTTGAGGTTTAATTTTTTTTTCTTTTCTAGTGCCTACTCATACATGAATACATATTAGAGGTACTTTTTTAGAAATGTCATAAATGTTTGACGATATCTATTTTGAAATGCTAAAGAGATTTTATTCTTATTCACTTTTGAAAAAGATAGAAATGCCATTTAGTCATTCTAAGACCACTTTTCTTAATTTTGGTGGTTTCCTCTTTGTCCGTTAGTTTATGATCTATTGCCCCATAATTGATGCTTTTTTTTATGCTTTATGATTTGAGCATTGTGCTAAAAAAATCCTATATTTGTATCTATTGGAAAATGTTTTCCCTTAACATTTGTCAAAAGATAATTTAGAAAGTCAGTGTGTATATTTAGAATGCACACAATCAATTATTGCACTAGTTTTAAAAGTTATATTTTCACATAAATAGTGAATTGTATTATAAATCTATTCATAAAGCATATTTGAAATGTAATAAATTGATTATTACACTATTAATGTTGAAAAGTAAGTATTAATATTTAATCATATTACAACTCCTTCTATCACCAAAATGGAGTTATATTACAAATTTTTACATATATTATAATTTAATTTTTCACTTGTAATAGAAGCTTTTATATTTTTATTACGATAACTAATTGTAATATATATTTATTGTATATATTATAAGTTTATAATATATATATCTATATATAGTTGAGGTGGAGCATTCGGTCGAGTGGGGTTTGACTTGATTTTATTATTTGGGTTAGGTTTTTACGTCAGGCCTAGAAAGGGTTGTTAAAGGTCAAAAAATTCTATCAGATCTATTTCCATGAATTATTAAATAAAACCTACTTAAGTCTACTAAAGTTAATTTTTTATTATTATTCAAGTAAGTTCCAGACACATCCGTTAAGGTCTAATTTAAAGTTGAAATTATATGGGTACAATCATAATAATTTTGAAATATATTAATATTTCACGATAATCTTACAACTTCGTATATGCTACTACAGATAAAATATACTATATGAATAAAATATAACTCAACTAAGCACGTTATCTTGCAACTTTAAATTATATTCATTTAATAAATGTAACTTTAAAAGAGAAAATTTATCCTATGAAGAAACTTTCTTCTTTTAACATATAATAATTATTTCTCATTAAACAAACTCAACAAAAATTAGAAAAAAATAAACATACTAAATTTGTAATTAAAATTACCTTATCTAAATAGTCACCATATCTCAACTATTTGTAATACCTTTTTAAGAATCATACTTTGAAATTTACACATACAAAATCACAAGTCATAAAATAACACTATAAAATTATATATAAACAGACACAACCGACCTATTTGGGTTATCTCGGGTTCAGGCTGTGCCAAGCCTAAATATAAACTTTTAAAAAGATTAAGGGCGCCCAAGGTCAACCCTATAATCTTTGGTTTCGAGTCGGGTCGAATTTTTTCAAATCAAGTTCGGGATAAGATTTGACTGACTCAACCCAATGATTCACCCTAGTTATATATGATACTTCTAACTAAGCTATTCAAGTCACCCCCTTCACCACCAAGGCTCTTGTCATTCCTATAAACCTCTGCTTTAGTTTCACTTGGTTCACAAGTTGTCTGCTAAGCTCAAATTCTCTTGACGTTCGTTTTAAGACATATCCTTTCACCCTATTGGTCTAAATAACTAGTACAACATCTAGCATCTACTTTTTAACATGTTTGTATGTCTACCTTTTTAATCGATAGCCTGTAAAGAAATTGGCTCCACACCATTGGCCGACAAAGGAATGGATACCGATCCACCAAATGACTATTTGTATCATTAGATGTTTGCTTTGCCATTTTAAAATTGATTGTCCTTTGTTAATTTGAACTTGCTCCATTCAACGTCATTTTCTATGGAACGTTGCAACTCTAAAAGTTGCATCTCTTCACGAGCTTGGAAGCTACTTTTGGTGTGTTCTGGATGCCTACTTTGCAAAGTAGATAGACCACCATCAGCTATGTCTCCAGAGGGCCACTGCATCATAGGGATGCTCCCCTCTCTTTAGAGAGGAGGGGCTCTCTCTCTCTCTCTCTCTCTCTCTCTCTCTCTGCAAGTTACAACTTCAGTTCCTTTTCAGTGACCTTAATTCTTTAGCCCGTAGCCTCCTCTTGCAGTTGCACTTTATGTCACTTTTGACTTCACCCTTTTACCAACCACCATTCTCTTGGAGGAGGGGAGATCATCCATAGATTTCCTTAGATCTCATCCTCCACCCTCACCTTGGGTTCATGCAGCCCTTCCCTCCACCAATGTCGGTGGCTCCTTTTCTTATCTCTAATGGCCATTTTCAATCCTTGTTATGGCCTATTAAGTCGAATTATGACATCTTGAATTATACAGACTAATATTTTAAAAATCAAATTGACTGTTGAATCGATCAAGTGTTGATTTATCTTTTTGGTATTTCAATCAATAATTTATATAAGTTGAATCGGTGATGATGTTAATATATTAAAAAAGAAAAAATCATAAGATCTTTAATTTAATTTGTTTTAATATAACTGGATCCAACCTGATTAAACTCATGTTAAAAAAAAAGTTAATAAAAATATGTAGTGAAAAAATTATCTTGTAGCTATAGTTAGTTAAAATTAACATGTTTTTAATAAATATTAAATAAAATAATAGATATAATTAAAATTGAGAGTGTAACTTTAAAAAACACATAACTCTGTGCAAGTGTGTAAAGTCACACGTATTTTTCGTTTTCTTTAATTTTTAATCCTACGGATAAAATGGATGATCAATTTAATTGAATTAATTGATTTAACTCAATTTTGATTGATTTATTCTCAATTTTAACTTCTATCGTCCAAATTGATTAATCTAACCGATAAGACACTGCTCTCCGATTGGACCAACCCGATTTTTGAAACCATTCAAACAAAGTGGCCGGGTTTCAACCTCAAGCTACAAAATCTAACAAATGTTGTTAGCCAAATCTATAGATGAACTGCTGCTTCCCACCACACTTTTACTAGATATTACCATCAAGAACTAGTTCTCGACCCACTCCTGCTAGATTTTTAGCTTCTTGGGTAATGTGTTTGAACTGGTATGGTTTTAACTAGAAATTCCATCAATCACAACATGCCTCGGAAGAGTTTATAGTGATGATTCTAGGTGTGGTCGCTGAGCATATGATGGGTCACAGCTTGCTCACCATACGTAACCATGACCTTTTTTTTTTGTCAAATTTCATTGCTCACATCTATCAAGTCAGGTAGGAACTTGGTTTAATACGAAAGAGACCCATTTCTTTGGATCTTCCATATCTTCTCATTTTACATGGATCCTTCGCTTGAAGAGATATTTAATTCAGTACCCTTATCATTATTCACTGCGTACAGCTATAGTAACGACCATCGGATGGCTATCAGACTTGGATTTCCTTTATTCTTTATTGCTAAGTTTATTTCTTTTGTTATCTGTCTCATCCCTTGCTAGGCAAGTTACTCGTTGCCCCGTTTGGGGTTACAGGTCTCTCTTTCCTTCTTCTTAGCCCTTGTGCCATTGTTCTGCCACTTTTTTAACCTTCTGTGGAATAAATGATTTTTCTCCAAACAAAATTTGGTAAACAATCGCCTCCAATCATATGCAACAAAGCCAGAGACCAACGATCGACATTATTATCATCTTCGTTAATTGGTAACTACATCTAGTTTACCCTTAGCTAGTTAAATGATGCTAAGAATCAGCAAACAAGAGTATTCTACTGAGCTTAACCATATATGACCACTATCTTTTTAAATAAATAAAGCTACAATCGTTAGATCCATAGCACCTATTATGTCTGCCTTGAACCACATTACTGATAATTAGAAGTGCAACATAAACTAAGACCCATTAGATTTTCTGAATTTCTACATTGCAATCCCATAATTCTGTTAGAACTACTCTTGATTTTGTCTACATACCCCCTCACCATCTTTAGTAATAAGCACATCCCTTTATAACCATGGGGTGTCCCCATGGAAGGGATTGCCCTCGTTAAAATCTTATCCTGTGTTGAATTCTACAATTAATCTTAAATGGGTTTTGAATTGTGCAACCATTGTTAACCCCCCTGTTCTTGTTTTATTTTGCTGGAGTCTTAACCTAAGAGTTAACATCTATTTATGTTTAATTGAGATAAATGCTAATTAACGTGGGATTTTAAGAGGGGGTATAAAAAAAAAAATCAGAAGAAAAGAGGCCTTAACAATACCTTGAATTTAACACCCACATGGATCCAAGTTTTTGAAAAACCCATGCCTTCTCTTCAAAACACACCAACTTCAGGATATTGCTTATTATCTCTGTCTATATATGTTACCGTATCTGAACTTCAACCTTCACCCTCTCTTCTCATAACATCTCCTGGAACAAAACTTAAGAGAAATGGGAAACGTAAACACATTCCCACAATAAATCCAACGTCCCCTTGTCAAAAAATAATAAGTAGGTACACACATCCACAAGTTACAATCATTTCCCCGGGCTCATTTTAATTTAACTCATGGGATAACCTAATTCATGACCACTTTATCATCAGATGAGTTAATGTAAATTTGTTGGAGGTTAACTTATCCCCCCCCACCCCCCATGACTTATCTCTCAAATTTACTCATTTCTTTCATCACATCACATAATAACCTCTCTTTTTGACCTCCATATTTAGTAAACACAAATAAAGATTAACTTCCATCGTAAGCAAATAGAAATAGAAATTATCCTCTGTTATAAAAAAAATTAACCTGTATCAACTGTCCTCTACCGTAAATTAACCCTTCGTGTTTGAAAGCTTTCGAGGTGGTGATTTGCGTAAAATCGTCGCTCAAAAATTAAAGTCTCCGACATCCTCTGAAAATATACCAACATTATCATCCTAATATCACCGTAACCCTCCTCAGATCAAAGACAATACTCGCAGTAATCAGATTCAAACGCAAGTAAACAGAAGAACAAAGATACGGAAACAAATTAAACTCATGACCCGACACTTAAACACCATCCACGTACGTCCTCTCATCATCGATCCAACACATTACACACGTACACCCCCAGTAAATAAACACCACCAACCTCAAGGCAGACACAGCTCCGCCCTTCTCCTCCCCGCAGCCGCCGCCGCAGACGTCGGGCTGCTGTTGCCGCTGCTGTCGGAGAGCGACACGAGCGTCCCTCGCTGCAACGCGCCCGTCGGAGACGGCAGCACCCTCGTCGGGCTCACCCCCTCCCCCTCGCAGCAGTGCCTAGTACTCCCAGTCGTCATCACATCGATGTAGGAGGAGCCGCACGCGGCTCCCTCCTCCCCCACCGCGAAACCCGCGTGGCTCGGCCGCAGCGCCTCCGCCAGCGGCCCACCCCTCAGCAACCGGTCGGTACTCCCCTCCACCGAGAGGGTGAGTCCAGATTGCCGCATATTGGGATCGTCGTAGGTTAAACCGCCGGAGCAGAAATCCACGCAGATCCCACCTCCCGTCCAATTGGAAGCACCACTCCTCCTGTCCAAAGGATAAACTAATTTATTGGTAAATGGCAATACTATAGATTAAAGTAAAGACGTGGGTCGTCGGTTTTTAATTAATTACTCTCACCGGTTGGAGGGAACAGAAGCCGCATGTCTTTCCACAGGCTTTCTTGAACGGGAGCGGCCCCTATTTAGGTGGCGCTCGCAGTACTTCTGGTCAGGCACGGCCTCCCTCGAGCACCTCCACTTCTTCCCGTCCGTCCTCCGGCACCTCCCGGCCTCCGGGTCCGCGCTTCCCCCCGCCGAGAACCGCACGCCTCCTCGACCCACTGCTCAACAAACCCCAACTCAACCTTGGTTAATTAATTCGTATCACACGCCTGCCTTCTTTGGGCATCTCAGCCGCTAAGGCGTCAAAATTATGTCAGTGAGAAGTGTAGGTGCGAATCTCTATGCATTATTTGAAAAAGTAGAGGAGAGCATCCATCTCACTTTTTTTTTTTTCTCTTAAGACGAGAGTTATCGTCTTTTATTCGTACGACACAATTATCTTACCCACATCACCAAAGCAAAGCGAACAAATGCATGCAATTAGATTGCCGTAGCACAATCAGAATAAATTCTTTCATCTAATGGATGACGTACGATCGGGGTAGGGCGGAGCGAAGGAGCCGGTCCCGAGGAGGAGATCGAGGGGGATCGGGACGGACGAGAGGAGGTACTTGTAGATCAGAGCCTGCCGGTGCAGCTCCTGCCACTGCCCCGGAGTGAAGAGAGGGTACGGTTGGGTCATCACTCGTGCTAACCCTAAAAAAATTAACCGTCAAGCCATTTAAATGCTTTGAGCACATGAGAAGCGTGGTTGGAGAGATTAATTACGGACTACATGTGGCAGATGTCGTTGATCATATTATAGATACCTTGGGATCTGAAGGAGACGGGCGCCTGTGGAGCTCTGGCTGTGGTGCAATCGAAGCAGCTGTAGGCGTTAGCGGTGCCTTCGGGATCTAATCGGGTGATGCAGTCGAGGGTGGAGGAGGGAAGAGAACCGACAGTGGAGGAAGGTGCCTGGAAGAAATTGGGGAACCCATCGGAGCGGATGAGCTTCTGAGGTGGCTCGTGGTGGGCGACTGAGGTGCCAAAGCCAAACCCCAGGTTCAACCCTCCAGCTCCTCCTCCCATGTTGCTCGATCTGTGTATATAAAAATATGTGGGTGCACGCTTGTCTAAGACAAGAAGGTGTGGGGGGCAGGGCTCAGAGGGCGGCTCTGAAAAGGTGAGAGAAGAGGAGAGGGAGGAAGGGATAGGTGTGGATGGGAAAGGGGGTTGCAGCTCGGTGTGGCTGTGCAGTAGATGCTGCTACTTGCTGCTGCTGCTGCAGCCCGTGGGGGTGCATGTGATTAAGATCCAGCTGCTGGTGGTGGTGGGTAGAGACGTGCCTCCATGCTTTTGTCCACGTTGCAGATGGGGAGGCTCTTTTAAGGCTGGTTGTGGTTCTGGTTTTGGTGGGCGTTTGTTTTGATGATGAGGGATATGGAAGGGGGGGGGGGGAGGGGGGTGTTGTTTGCTTCTGTGGGCTCTTGCTTCCCTTCTCCCCAACATCCACACACAAACCAAACCACCGCCTTCTGAACTCTCACTACTTACTTACCCACGGTCAAAAGCTTTACCACCACCTCCTTGTTGCTATTGTTCTGATTCTACCCTTTTCCCTTTTTTTCTTTTTGATCTCCTGGGATCTAATCCTTGACTCCGTAGTTTCCCTTTCGAATACGTTTTCCACACATTTTTTCCCAAGAAGGTTTCGACGCACGCGCGATGGCTCCTGAGGCGTCTGACCGGATCTATGGAGGGCATGGTTGGGTGTTCTTTGGAGGCTTTTGCGTTGCGTTTTGAGCTTTAGTTGCCCAAAGCACAACGAGGGACCGAGGCACAAAAGAAGCCCGATAGCACAAAAGGAGCCCACGGGCGCAGAGGAGGGACCAAAGCCCTTTCTACACACGTGGATATCTTCGGGGCCAAGAAGTGGTTGTGGAAGGGCTGGCAAGCAGTATGAATCTCGCAGCACGTTCTGTAGCACCAGGTTGTACGTTGGGGCTATATTGCATTCCCTACGCATTGTTGTTTTTTCCGTGTGTGGTTTGGAGATGCTGTGTGTAGGTTACGTTTGTTGCCATGAAGCACTGTTCTTTTGTTCTGACGAGCAATATGAATCCCGTAGCACATTTTCGTAGAAGAAAATTGTACATTAGATATATTGCATTCCCTACGCATCGTTTTTCTTTCCATGTGTGGTCGGGAGATGCTACGTGTAGGTTGGTTTTGCTGCGTAGGTGTGGTCTTTTATTTGTTTGTTGCGTTGGTGTGCCTCACAAAGCATGATTGTTTAATTTTTTAGTTGTAGTTTTTTTCGTTGTTGCGTGGGGGATCGTCTCTACTTGATTCGATCTAGCTTGATATGTAAGTTGGGTTGTTGGGTAAGGTGGGTGTGTGTTTGTGTGCTGTGTTCGTACACTTTGCAAAGCATGACTCTTGTGGTGCATTGTTTGCGTGATGGACACTTGTTGCATTGTTCATTTATGTGCCTAGGGTATATGATTGTTTAATTTACTTCGAGACTTGAGTGTTACTATAGATGTGGCCAATGATTGGGAGTTTGTATTTGGGGAAGAAGGCATGTATGTAAAAGAAAAAGCTTGTGATGGTTCACTGTAAGAGGAGCTTTTGGCACCAATTTAAAATGGTCATCGAAAGGTTACACGAGAAGTCGCATTGCGATAACAATTTGACGATAGTTATAAGACACAATTATCGCCAATGGTGTGCCATCCCCTAATGAACAAGTCACACTTTCAACAATTTATACCCATCGACATAGGTTTTGGCAACGATTTTTAGGAAATCATTGCCAATACTATTGTTGTTGATTTTGGAAATCGTCGCTAAAAGGTTACAAAAACACAAAAACAAAATTATTTACACTATTACCGACGAGTTATCAATCGTTGCAAAAGTGTGAATTGGCATTGATTTATTAATAACCATTGCCAAACCGTCTCAAATGTTCATTTAGTTGCAAGTATTTTATAACCATTGTCAAATGTAATTTTTTCACAACAACAATAATAACTTTTGACTACATTATATTCAAAATCGTCACCAAATTAAGGTAAGTACTACTTTTAGACTTTTTATTTTGTGATATACATATCCCACCAATTCCACAACACAGATAAATAAGTCATACATGAACTCCATACCAATCATTTATAAAAAAACAATCATACAATGTATACAAATAAAACTAAATCATATTACACTAAAAATGTATAAATAAAATAAACATATAAAAATGTATACAACTATATTACGTTGCAACACTTACGCCACCAGCCACACACCGATCGAAATCATCATCGTGTCAATGATACGATGTGAAGTAAAAAGATGGTTGATTTCCATGAGCTACTCAGTAGCCTACTTCAATTGCAAGGTCTATATTGTCCATCTGTTTTTGCCTCTCTCCATCTCGATGCCGCAACATCTCCATCTTTATCCCTAGCCGGTAGACAACTCCTAAAGACGACTCTTTTCTACTAGACCAACTGAAGATTGTCTCACTCCTTCCCACTCTACGAACGAGCGCTACGAATAAAACCGCCATACTCCGATGACATCACGATCCTGAATGCCTCCTCTAGTGTCATAGGAGGCTACTGATCGATCCCAAAGTTCTTGTTTGCAACCTCAAGAGAATGAATCAATTCAATCATATGACTCTAAATATATTTTAGATTATGCTAAGTATTATCATATGAGTTATAATTGAATGTTTTTCGCATAACTTACGCATCTCTCTTGACTGATGAGCCCAATCTCTCAATCATACCTTCGAATGTGAACTTACTTTGTGTCATCTCATAGATTCCAACTCAACCAAACTGAATACCATCATATGCATCCTTCTCCAAATTGAATAAAAAAATTAGGTAATGTTTTCGATATAAACTGTAAAATGTATGTATTTATATATCTAATCTCGATCGAGTCTATACTCATTCAACCTAAATAGTAGACCTATGGTAAAACTTTAACCCTATAGGCCACAAGAAATAAATATTTCACTTAATACTAACAATTCTTAGTCCAACAAATTTAAATCTAAAGAAAGAAAGAAAAAGATTCCATGTGAAATACAAAATGAACAAACTACAAGTCTCAATTCCATGGATCATAACAGCTCACCCATGATAGCTACCTCACTACTTAATCCCACCACTCTATTAAACACCGCTATCCAACCTCAGTTATCTGAGCCTCGAACCTAATATAGTTAGCACCGGCAACCAAACAGGTGTAATCATTTGTTAGTTAGCAAGATCCATTACAGCTTCCAAAAATGGTATTTGAAAGGGAATCTTGCCTCGTTCCCTCAAACGGTTGTCTCCCATCTTTGGCTTACCACCTCGCGTAGACGACCCGTAATCACTAGATACGAGGACGAGACCTAACCTCCGAATCTCGTTGGGTAGGGTTGAACAATCGACTTTATCCTAGAGTTAACTTAGGCTCGGCATAAGCTAATTTAATTAATTGGATCTATTTAATTTGTAAAATCCTAACTTAAATTTAAGCTCATTACAAAGTAAATGAGTTGAACCCATTCATTATTCAAAAAAAAAATTATGACTTAATTCTAATAGATAGGAAATAGGAGAGTATTAATTATTAGAATAATAAATTAATTAAAATCATAAAATTTTAAATTTTATATACTTATTTATGATTGTAATAATGTAACGAAAAAATAAGACGTATTTGGATCAGATAAAAAGAAATCGGAGAAAATTATCTTATATTAAGTTATTCTTAATATTTATTATTTTAAAATTTGAATATATCACATATACATATATTATTACGATTTGATTCCTAGATTCCTATAGGATCCGAGATCGATTTGCCTCGACTAATATCAAGACTTAATCGTCCAATGAGAAATAGCAAAAAATAAGAAAATAAACTACATTTACACATGCAATATAACCAAGCAGAAGGAAATAACGAAGCAGTAAAGAAAGTAGAATAACTGTCTTAAAATAGTACATGCACCACAACAACAACAGAAAACAAAAAGTAACGAGAACAGTAATTTTAAAATCTAGTACTCACGACTACAGCAGAACAAAAGAGCTGTAAATAAAACTACTACGACTGGACTCGGCTGGGCCCAGCTCCCTCTACAGCTTGAAACTTAGGCTGCTCGACTTCTGGTCCTGAATAGTGTTACGAAAAGACGGAGCCAACGAACGCTAAGTAGAATGGTGTTTATATTATTTATGTGCAAATAAAGTAAAAACATCAAGCAGGTTTATTTCTCATTTCTATTTATCTCATTTATGTATTTTTGGTTCATCTATTTCTCAAAGTATCCAAGTATTTCTTGATCTTGCATGTTATTCGTGGGAACGATCTTGATTGCAGTCTTTTCTATGGAATAGAAAGTACACGTGGTGCTCTCCTGGCCGGGAGAGTCCCCCGCGGTAGTCCTACACCTAGTCAACCACTCTGAGGTCATTGTCGAGACATAGTGGTGACTACGACACATGCGATAAGCGCATAGGTAGCTATCCCGCACTGATACGAGGTCAGTCGTTTCCGCTAGCAGGTACGCCTAAAATACAACATGGAACAATATAGGGTCTTGCCCTCTCAGAATAGGGATCCTGTTACGACCTGATTCCCGAATCCCTACAGGACCTGAGATCGGCTCAACTCGACTAATCCCAAGACCCAATTGTCCAATAAGAAATAACCAAAAAGAAGGAAAGTAAACTACATTCACTATGCTAAGCAACTAATAGTAAAAGAGTACAGCAGTAAAGAAAGTAAAAGCTGCTACAATACATATCACCACCACAACAGTAAAACAGTAACAAGGTACAGGAATGTAAAGGTACAGAAACGTAAAGGTACAAGAGTCTGAACTCACTACATAGAAAGTACCACAAAAGAAGACTACTGCTACTGGGCTCTACTCAGCCTAGCACCCTCTGCAGCCGAAGACTCGGGATGCTCAACACCTTGACCTGAAAAGGGTTATGAGTACACAAAGCTAGCGAACACTGAGTAGAGTGGCAACCAACTAACTAAAGCAGTAAAGCTAACAGGTAAACTAGCTATTCCAATTCTTTAATTTACAAGTTATTCCTTTTCACCCATTGGTTTATATATTTTCAAATCTCTTTCTTGATCTCGAATGTCCTCGTGGGAACGATCTTGATTGCAGTCTTTTCCAAAGAGTAGAAGGTACATGTGGTACTCTCCTGGCTGGGAGAGTCCCCCGTGGTGATCCTACACCCAGTCAACCACCCCATGGTCACGGATAGACGTAACGGTGACTACGGCACGTGCGATAAGTGCACGGGTAGCTACCCCGCACTGGCACGCGGTCATTAGTTTCCACTAACGGGTGCGCCAAAGTACAGCACGGAACAGTATAAGGCCTAGCCCTCTCAGTAACAAGGGTCTAGCCCTTAAGAACCAAACAGGGGTCTCGCCCCTCCACAGTCCGCGCACCCTCGCCTGACTACCCTGGTTTGCTCAGTGGGCCTAACAAGTTGATGTAGGGTGGCTAGTTGAACCCCGAGTCCCGTTGGGTAGTTAGCTCTCCCCGGTACAGTGTACGCGAGGGCCAAGAAGTCAATGCAGAGTGACCAATCCTAACCCCGGATCCTAACCCAAGGGTGGCTAGCTCCGCTCTAAACTAAACAGGGGACAGTCGCTCTCCTTGGTACCATGTACTTAAGGGCCAGCACACTTCCCCACTCACATTTCCAGATCCATTTCATTTATTTCCAGGAGCTCTACTCCTAATTCCCCGTAGGGTTCATGCTCATATTTCTCATACCATTCCATACCAGGTTTCATCATTCTCATTTTCATTCTCAGGTTATACACATGCAGCTCGTATTTCTATCATTCACATTTCCATTCTCAGGTTATACACATGCAGCTCATATTCTATCATTTGACGTATACAACAAGTAAGGCCACATATAACTGTTTAACTAGCACAGGTAATTCATATGTCACAAGCAACTCTTGTTCAATTGCAGGCAGTTGTTAACATTTCTATCTACTCATTCAAAACTGCAATTCAATCACGCATACAAACATTTCAAGTACTTCTCGTCCTAGGATTCATGCCATATCCTAGGTTATAATCATTCATTCCACACATGCATTCAGGTTTATAATTAAATTAGGGGAAGCCACTCTACCAGACAACCTAGGAGTATTGGGGGCACGAACGGCAGGCTCACGTGCCTCAGCAAGACCCGAACCCACAACGGAACGGAGTACTATAACAAGGAACTATCACAATGGAACATTCAGAACAGTATAGAAAACCTTCTAACAAGTAAAGGAACTCACAAGGAAAACACTGATATCTTGTTTGCGTAAAACAGACCTCAAACTGACCCTAAACGGGTCAAAAACAGAGTTACTGACTTAGATCAAACGTCTGGCACAATGTTGTTGACGCGCGAAACTCGATCGTGTTTTAACAGTTAATTACATCGTAGTATAGGTGATCAAGCGTCGTCAACAAATAAAAGTTTTATTACTCGAAAACCTAAGTATCCGAGGTCGAACAGAGGGAGCAATTGGAATTTACTACTAATCTCAAGAATGGAATTGAACACTTTAATTACTCAAAACTTTAATTCAAATGTAAATGCATGAGTTTGAAAAATAATTGAGGCAAAAAGAATATGTTTCCCTTCTTTAATTCTTCTTCTTCTGATTTTCTTCCTTTCCTCTTCTTTGTGCTTCTTCTTTCTCTGCAGTGCCTTGCTTTTCTTCTTATTTTCTTCTGCCTTGCTTCTTTCTTCTCCTGCAGTATCTTTTTCTCTATGGTTCTTCTTCTTCTTCCTTGGCTCTGCTTTCCTTCCTTGGTTCTATTTTTCCTTCAGTTCTTCTCTTCTTCCTTCGCCTCTTCCTTTTCTTCTCTTTTTCCTCTGCGAAGGCTTCCTTCCTTCTTCTTTATTTCCCTTGCTAGTAGCTGCTAAGTGTTGGCTTCACTCCTTCCTTCTTTCTTCCTTCCCTGCACAACCACAGCAAAGCAAAACCTAACCCTTTACCCACACCCGCGCGTCTCTCTCTCTCTGTAAACCACTCTCAGGATGCTCTCCCAAAGCCGGGTTAACGGGTTGGATCGCGCGTCCGTGACCAGGCGCACCGGCATGAGGGTGGTGCGCGAGGTGTGCTTAGGACAGGGTCGGGTCAGGTCGCCAGATCCGTGTGATGAAGCCACGGACGAGGCGGTGAAGATAGGTGAGGGACCTCACCCCAAGTGCGTTCGGAGGCACTGAACCCGTATCACAAAAACAATATAAACCATGCTAGCTCTTTGTAAGTTACCGATGTGGGACTAATGGTCGCTGCCTTCGCTCGCGTGCCCGCAGGAATCTATCCCTTCAATTCCTGCAACTACAGGCTTTGTGGCATCGCTCACTGGACCCCTTGGCTTCGCAAGACCTGCCCAAGTCAGCTGCTCCTGGAATCTTGCAGCCCTGAAGCCTGGAGCAAGTGTGGAGCTTCTGCAAGTTATCATCAATGGTAGCAGGGGCATGGAATCTGTCAGACCCGAAAAAAGCCTCTCGGTTTAATCAGATCACCGGGGGACCATCGCCGTGTCACGGTGAAGGTGAAACGCTAGGTGGCAGGCCGTGGGGCGGCCTAGGCGTGCGTGCCTAAGTCGCCCTGTGGCCGAATGGATGGGTGAGTTCGGGGGACTGTTGTGGAGGCTTATAGGGATTGTGGATGGGCGAAGGTTACTCAGTGAGATGAGGAGGAGGTTATGCGATGGTCGGCGAGGCGTGTGGGACTGCAGAGCGATAGGAGCGTCTCGCCGGAGGGTGGTCGAAGATGAGGAAGGTGATGGTGAACGGCGGCGGTCGAGGGGTTTTGGATGAAATAAAATGCGAGGAATGAAAGAGGGGATAGAGGAGAATGGTTTTAACCTAACTAAAGGGACGAAGGGGACAAGGAGGCGGATGGCAGTACCTGTTGTCGCCGGAGAAGAAAGCGCCCAGTGGAGGAAGACAGCGGCGACGACGGGGCTAGGGCAGTGCGTGCGGGTGTTGCGCGACGTGGAGGAGGATGAGGAAGACGACTCTTCCACTGGTTTTGTGGCAGAGCGAGAGGAAGGGGAAGGGAGCTCGCCGGAGCTCGCTGGACTTCTTGGCTGGAGAAGAAGGAGAGGAATTTGAGGTGGAATTCCGACCAAGTCGAGCTGAGGAGTTGCGGCCGGAGTTAGGGCTTAATTTATAGGTGTTTAGCCGTGCTTCTGGTGCGTGGAGGGCACGCCTTCTGTCACCAACGCTTCGCCGGAGATGGAAGGTGGTTAGATACCCAAATCTCTCATGCGTTCACACAAGAGATTGGGTGCAAATCTGAGATCATGGTCGGGCTTAGATGGAAGGGGATTCCTCGGAGAATCTCCCTTCCAATTCTGGGAGGGGATCTCTGAGGGATCTGAGAGCATTCCCTCTCTAATCCTCGTCGGAGCAGGATCTCTCCCCAATAATGGTGGAGGGACCTGATTGTAAGATTGGAGAGGAATCTAGGGGGTTCAATGTGAAGGTTTTCAAAAGATAGGGACCAAAATGTGATTGGGTGTACTAAATTGAAAAGTAGGTCAAGATGATCTCCCCTTAGGTCCAAATTTTGGTACAAACCTAATTTGAACCTAAGGAATCCAATGGTGAAGTTGGATTTTAGGTTTGACCACGTTTGACTGAACATTTTGCGTAAAAATCCAAAGTAAGTCAATTGATGAGCTAGGACCCTATTCTAGGTTAAACTAGGTTCCAAAGGTCAAATTGAGTGTTATAAACCCTAGAGGATATTTTTACATAATTTTAGAGGGTTTATTTGATTTTTATCCTGACCGGAACCTTGTTGAATTAAGCGGGTCTATTTTAGGGTTACCAAATGTCATTTAATTCCTGAATTGCACATGAACCCATTTCTAATTGATTCAACCCACTTTTTTATCTCATTTACACCATTTGACCTATGTTTTGTCTATGAGAAATCCCATTTATGTATTGCAATGGTAAAATTACAGTTTTAACCTTTATTTCATGTTTTCTTCTCAGAACACTTGTGCCTTTAATTAAGCCCTCTTCTATGTTATGTAGGAGATTTTGTTCTCTTTATTAGGTCAAAATGGGCTAGTTATGGCTCATGATGAGCCTCTCATCAAATGTCCAGACGTCTTAAAAGTGTCCAGAAACGCACCTCAGGCTCTGCGTCGACCTCAGACGTCCAAGACCTCTTCTGGACCGTCTAGACCTAGCTCCAGATGTTCGACCTCCTCTCCGGACGTCTGGGAGTGCTTCCAGCCGTCTGGTAAGCTGCCCAGAAATCTAAAACGCGTGGGAGGGCATGTCCCATACCTTCCCGAAGTAATCCCTGCACGTGACAGCAAAATCTCCTAGGATTAGCCACGCAAAGCGTAGCTGCGGAGCGGCTTGCATGGCCGTATCCGTAAAAGGGAATGTACCTTCGTGAAGATCTGTCTTCAGATGTCTGGAGTGGCCTCCAAGTGTCCACTCCGTCGTTTGGTTGTCACTCCAGACGTCTAATTCTGGGAAAAACCCAGAACCAGAACCTCCTCCTACTCGCCCTCGCTGCACGCAACCGCGCCTCGCCTCCTCTCCTGCAGCTCCGGCTGCAGTAGTGTCGGGGATGACTCCCCCGATGCTCTCCTCCTCCCTTATGCACCGCTACGACCGTGCGCTCTCCGACGAGCTCCCACACGAGCTCGCTAGCTCAAACTCCTCCTCCTCTCCTTACGTCGCCTCTCCTCCTCGCCGCCGCTCTCGCGCTCTCTCTCACGCTCGCTTCTTTCACTGCGGTGGAGAGGAAAGGGAAGAAGGTGGCTGTGGGGTGGGGAGAACGAGAGAGGAGAAGTGGGGTTTATAAAGAGGTGCGTTAGGGTTTTGGGTGGAGGATAGAAGAGGGAAGGAGAGAGAAGAAGAGTACTGTCTGCGTGCAGCCCGCATGCAGACGCGAAGCTCATACCCAAATATTTCGATTTCTAGATGTCTGACCGACAATCCAGACGTCTTAAAAGGCTCAGGACAGATCGGGTCTTTACAGGTCCCACCCTTCCACAGTCTGCGTACCATCGTCTGACTACCCTGGTTTGCCCAGAGGGCCTAACAAAGTCGGTGTAGGGTGGCTAGGTTAACCCCGGGTCCCGTAAGGTGGCTAGCTCCCTCTCTACACTAGTAGCACGCCTCGGTACCATGTACGCAAGGGCCAATAGGAGTCAGTGTAGAGTGGCCAATCCAAACCCCAGGTCTCAACCCAAGGGAGGCTATCTCTGCTCTACACCATAAGGGGACAGTTGCTCTCCTTAGTACCGCATACACAAAGGCCAGCACACTTCCCGTCTACATTCAAGATTCCTTTCATTCACAGGAGTTCTACCCCTAATTCCCTGAAATGACCCGTTGCATTTTTAGCCGGTTAAGACGTCTAGAGTTTCAGTCAGACATCTGGACACGTGCCTGAGCATCTGAAAGTGAGATTTTCGTACTATGCTTTGCGCTCTGCACGCGGGCAGCGCGCAGAGGCCTCTCTCCCCCCGCACCCTCACCCCCTTAAACCCTAACGCCCCTCTGTTTAAACCCACCCCCTTGCCTTCTCTCCACCCTCACACCACTCTCCAGCCACCACCACCACCTCCAGCGTCTCCCTCTTGCGGCCGTGGCGAGGGAGGACGAGAGTGATGAGAGAGGGGGTGAGCGAGGGAAAACGAGAGAAAGGAAGGAAGAGAGCATAGAAGGTCGGAGGACCTTCAGGAGCTTGGCGGAGCTCGCACAGCTGGTGGCGGGCATGTGCGCGAGGAGGAAGGGCTCGAGGAGGAGGCCTCCCGGCCCTCTGCAGCGGCTGTGTCTCGCTACAGGCGATGGCGCGAGGTTAGAAGCATCGCGAAGCAGGTTCTGGTATTGGAAGTTCTCCAGTATCAGATGTCTGGGATATCGTTCAGACGGCTGGCGAGGTGCCAGGACGTCCAGAGCTGAGGTCGGACATTTGAAAGTGCAATATCGCGAGGTACATACCTTCCTGAGTTTCTTTCCGCCATGCAGAAGTTTTCAGCGCAAGAGGTGTTGGGCTAAAATTATGCCTGCATTTTCGTACGCTGGTGAAGGCTATGGGAAGGCGTGCAGTACGCTTTTCCAAGTACTTTTGGATGTCTGACTATATTGCCAGACGTCCGATGGTCCTTCCAGATGACTGGAAGGAGGGTGAGATGTCTGGAGCTGCCCCCAGACGGTCGCGAAGGGATCCAGACGTCTGAACACATCGTAGGAAATACAAGGTGAGATTTGACGTCTTTTAAGA
The DNA here is from genome assembly GCA_037157565.1 of Thalassia testudinum. NCBI lineage: Eukaryota > Viridiplantae > Streptophyta > Magnoliopsida > Alismatales > Hydrocharitaceae > Thalassia > Thalassia testudinum. The sequence continues at coordinate 33,240,024 of JAZHRO010000031.1, read as the reverse complement.
CGTCTGGGACTAGTCCCTCATGTTCATCTCATTTATCCATATTCAGATCTCATGTTTCATAACTCGTTCCTCATCTATATACAGGAGCTTGTGTTTTTATAATTTAGTTGTCAATCATAAACATGTAACTTGTGGTTTCATAGTTCAATTTCTTATTTACATGCAGGCAGCTTGTATTTTAACATGCATCTCAAATAAACTAGAGTAGTTCCATATCATGCTCATACATTTCTACCATAGGGTTCATTCCACATCTTAGAGTTTCAATCAGTTTAATCTAAGAAAGCATATTCTTTATTCATATCTAAATAATTGCATTAAATCACTCTACCAGGTATCACGAGTAGAATGGGGGCCTGTGCCGCAAATCTCGTCATCTCCGCAGGCCCCGAACACTCCACCGGCGGGTAACCTATACTAGCTACTAATTTACATTAGACGAGGTCAAAACAGTAAATACTCAACACGAACATGTAGAGGAACTCAAGTGGAAAATAGCGGTACTTCGTTTGCGGAAATCCGATTCTGTTTAGGCCCTAAACGGGACAAAAACACGATTACTAACCAAAATCAAATGTCTGGGACTAGTCCCAGACGCCAGATCTCACCTTGTGTTTCCTGCGGTATTCTCAGACGTCTAGATCCTTTTGTAACCGTCTAGGGGCAGCTCCAGACATCTCACCCTCCTTCTAGCCGTCTGGAAGGGCCATTGGACGTCTGGTGATGCGGTTAGACATCCAAAATCACCTTGACGTGCGCACCCTGCTCCTTTCCAATGCTCTGCACCTGCGTGCAGAGCACAGACCCTATTTTCTAACCCAACACCTCCTGCGATACAATCTGCATCACGGAAAGTAGCGCAGGAAGGTACATACCTCAGGATATTATGCCTTCAGACGTCCGACTTCAGCTTCGAACGTCCTGATGCCTTGCCAGTCGTCTGGACGATAACCCAGACATTTGATACAGGAAAACTTCCAGTACCAGAACCTGCTCCACGATGCTTCTCTTCTCGCAACGTTGACCGTAGTGCACCACAGTAGCTTCAGCAACTGCAGAGGGCCGCGAGGCAACCTCCCCAAGCCCTTCCTCTTGAAGGTCCTTCGACCTTCCACGCTCTCTTCCTTCCTCTCTCTCGTTCTCCCTCGCTCGCCCCCTCTCGTCACTCTCGTCTTACCTCGCCACACCCGCATAGGGGGATGCTGGAGGTGGTGGTGACTGGTGGTGAGGGGGTGAGAAGAAGAGAATGAGGGTTTAAATAGGAGGAGAGTTAGGGTTTAGTGGTGGGGTGTGGAAGAGAGAGAGGCCTCTGCGCGTCGCCCACGCGTAGAGCGAAAAAGGGAGGTACGTAAATCTCACTTTCAGACGTCCGGGCATGTGTCCAGACGTTTGACCAAAACTCCAGACGTCTTATCCAACTAAAAAGGCAACTGGTCATTTCATAAATATAGGTTATTTATATATTTATGGGTCAGACCTTAGATTGGGTTAAGTTTAAACCAACCTATGACCTGATTCTGATCTATTTGATTAATAAGTAAAAATTTTAACCAAAACTCAATTCTTAAAATTATGAGTCGGGTCCAAAGTTAAATCAGGACAACCTAACCTAATGCTCAGCCCTACATGCGGGCACATGAAATCTATTTTGTTTTTCATGCTCAGCCCTTTGCCATCGGGTTCAAACATGCCTGACCAATGGGCCCTTCCTGTATCTAACAACAATCTATTTTGTTTTTCACCTTGCAGGGAAGATTCGACCCACAAAGAATTAGATTCATAATATGGTCACTTCCATAGGCTATCTGAACTTAACCAACTGGAGATTGCAATCCAATTTGATCAGTTTAGATTATGTATTATGCCTAATCAAAATGATAAGCTTGGTTTTTCTTTTTTTATTACTCCCCAGTTACGACCTTGTTAAAAGATAAAAGGTCGAGTAAATATTAAGATATTGTTCCTTCAATTTTTTCTGGTAACACAGTGAGTACATCATGTTTCAAGCTGGTAGGATAACTTAAAATTTCTTTTAAACAAAAAAACAAGAGTTAACAACAGAGCTCAAATATTTTCGCAGATTAACTCTACAGCAAGACCTCGAAAATTAAGTGATAGTGAAGATGGAGAAAATCTTCTTATTATGAGCTCGATTTAAAGAGACTTGCAATAATTTTTTATCTTAAATACTTTTCCCTAAATCAAAGGAAAATTTCACCCAAGTAAGCGAGCCATGCCACCTCTCTTGAATAGGTGGATGACTTGCCTCTCCAAATCAAGTAGATCACCTACCAAATCATTATCAAGCAGATCGCTCACCATAAGGCGAATCATCCATTTGACCTAAACTAAATAGACTACTTTTGAACACACCTAATCAGGCAAGTAAAGCCTCCCACTGTTGGTTTTTGGGAGCCTAATTGCATTAAGCAGGATACAATTAATATCTAATGACGTAAGAATTTATATTGAAATCAGTGATATTTGGTAGAGGTTTTTAATCCTTTAGTGGAAGTGTATAAAGTTATTCGTGGGTGTAAAAGGCTTCTGCCTCCAATGGCTTATCTAGCAAAGAGTGAGAGGTGGGGTTGTGGACCACACACATGCATGAGTGCGCCACTCCCTAGCTGGGCTCCTACTCAAGCTCGGGTGGGAATAAATTTAGAACTTAGACTCTTTTGCTACAGATTTTTAATATCATTATTTTTATCCTGAATTGGTTGATTAAAAGATAAAATTGGTCAATAAATTATTTTGATCGATTAATGGATTAAATTTGGTCGATTAATTAGTTTGGTCGACCAATAAGTTGAGTTTAATCGATCAATGGGACTAAATTAATCGATTAATTTCCGTATTTCCATGAAACATGATTTTCCATAAACGTCGGGTTGTGGGCTCTGCATAAAGGCCACAAGGAGGTCCTCATTTGACGCACAACAGGAACAGAAAATCTCTCTCCACTCTCCCTCCCCCCCTCTCTCTCTCTCTCTCGTTCTTATACCTTTCTTTCTTGGTCCCTTCGTTCAACGTAAGATTGGTAAAAAATCTCTAATCAAATTTGTTGATCTCACATAACAGTTGAGAGTGATCTACAAGAGGTTTTTGATTGGTCAACCAATTAAATTGATAAATCAATTAGGAATTTGGTTGATCCACCATATTGCTTCAATTTCGTTCTCCTGAAGTGGTTTTCGATGATGTCCAAGTTCGAAGTACATCGAATCTTAGAGGTGGATCATCGTGTCTTGGGAGACGTTCATTAGACCCCGATACTCTGGCATTGTGGAGAGTGATACCTTCTCTAAGGGAGTACTTTATGAATGCTTGGATCGAAGTAATTTCTATCATTTCGTTATTTTATTTGTTTGTATTATTACATGTTCTTTATTCTTTATTTTATTTTAGATCATACCATATCATGTTTAATTTGTTTAATTTAATATTTTTTAACTATGCGAAATCGTTGGACAAACTTTGAATGTTAGATCATCTCACCAAGTATACACTCTTTGAAGTAAAATTCGGTTAACAATTTCCCGTGCCTTTTTCTGTACTCGAGATTTGTAGTTGGACCATTATCTATCCTAAACTTAATGGAATTCTATTTGAGCTATCATCAAAGACAACAAGAGAATTAAGTTCACACGTTATGCCATAGATAATATTGTGTACCATCCTAATTTGATCTAACATGAAAAAAGGAAAACGTAACATCCAACACAATCCACTGATACTAGCGTCCTGTTTAATAAGGGAAGTAAATTTATGAATAAATAGTGAAATAATTCAGTTAATTTATTTAGATATTTTGATAAATTAAAATTATTTCATAAAAAATATAAAAATAATTTTAACTTAAATTAAATACACTTAACCTAAAATGGAGAAAAATCAAACACCCACAGAATCTACGTCATTCGAAGGATAACTTATTCTAAAATAAGTGACAGTGAGATAAGTGAAAAGTTGGATGCGGCCATTATTTACAGTTTTTTAATAATTTATTACAAGTAAAAGGAAAAATTAGACGTTATTTTCGTAAGCATCCACATATATATATATATATAATCATAATAAACGTCTAAGTAAAATCAAGCATGACATAACTTCTTTAAAATGCTTGGTCTGAATCTATTGTAACTCAGTCTTTCAGGTCTGTCACGGTAGATTTTTTTTAGCGGCAACATTAAACGTCTAAATAATATTATAGTTATATGAACATTTAAAAAATAAACTCTTGAAAATATCTTTTCTTCCTCGTAGTAATATTTTCTATTAAAAATTGAAAAAAGGAAAATTGTAACGAAAACAGCTTCGTAGAAGCCTACAAAACCGGTGAAATATCCCATCCCTACGATTATCATCCATCCCACTCCACCGGGTTATTCCTGAACCAAACGGTTGTAAACGTTCGATTTAAGTTGATTCAACGGTCTTTAACCAAACCTCATCCCCATGCAGCCCAACCCGTGGAGGGGACCCATCCTTGGGCCCACCAAACCCCGGCCCAAGAATGGGCTGTCAAATGGGGCCACATTAAACACAAGGGCCTTTGATGGCGACCCGTCAGTTTAACACCGGAGGGGCGCCCCCCTGCGGTCCTCCTGCCAGCTTCGCAGAGAATGGTGGGGATGACGACACCGGCAACGAACGGTCCCGATCGGCGCACAGCCTGTCGACGCCCAAAAGCGGCCGTTGATCGCGATGGACCCACCCTCCAAACACCACTTGCGTTTGCGTTTGCTCCCCCAGCGGTGGCAGCACTTGCTTTGTCTCTGCCAGCAGCTGGCGTCGGTGGTTAACTTCGAGACCTCGATTATGGATGGATGGATGGATGGGCCAAAGTTGCAACGTGCAAGGTGGATACGAGATCTTCCCGCAACCAATGCCGACACGGATCCAGGTAAGATCGGAATTTCAAGAGAAACTTTGTGTGGGGTAATTACTTGGGTGATTTTTTTTTTTGGTTTCACTGCGACAAGGAATCATGTCGCAAGGTAAATCTTGGAAGATGGTAAGTATCTCAACTCGCAACTCTTTGGTAAATTTTGTGTAAGGCAAATCTTGAATAGGGGTCAGTTAACACGACAATGTCAGAGCCTCTTCATAACATCTCAATTGGTTATCAAAAATCTTTCATAGCCTCTCGTGCCCAGAATCCATCACACGGATTACCTTCCACAGGGTAAACAATGGGATAAACCAATTCCGAGGGGGTCACGGGATTGCATTCCTCCAATGTTTTCGTTGCCTAACACCGGATATTTTACCCCCGGGTGACAATTCCCCAAAGAAAGGACAAAGCCATCACCCCCCGCAATCCAAACAGACCCTAAGGTGACATGAGTAGGTTATCCGCTGCCACACCTGCAGGAGGTAGTGAGTTGGAGTGAATAAATTCGTGGAATAAAAACGAGACGACGTAAAATGGTGGAATGGGTGGATTTTAAAATTTGTGACTTTAGGTAGATTAAATTTATTTTAAAAATATATTTACGTCGAATTAAGATGTGAATGAAAGATAAGTTAAGTGATAAATAAATATGAGTTAAATATCTTAACCTACCTGGCAGATATTTTAACCTAAACATGATCACCCATGTCGAGGACAGAAGATTGGATCCGCCCAATCATATGTGACTACAGACCATGTGGCCCTTCATGCTTTAATGACCTCTTTCTTCCTCCGATAAAAGGGATGGAGAAAGTGCGACGAGTTGGGTGAGATTGGTCTCAACATTGGAATATAGGCATGCGCATTTTTGTTTTTGTTCCTGAACGGTTAAATAAACATATTTATTAACTGCCATATTTATCTGTTAGTAAAGTCCTCGGTGTAGATGCAGAGGATCTTTCCGAAAACGTGTAATACAATGTAACGTTCCATCCTATTCTATTTTGAGTCCTACCATATCTCTAATAGATAAGAGGTGTTTAAACCTTACCATTAACAATAATATTTACCTCTCAATGAGACAATATTAAAAAATCGAAAGATGCATAAAGCATGATTATCTCTTTCAAAATCGTAAGCTAAATTATTTATAATACAACCATACATCGACATGCAATGCAACAATTCTCCTGCAAAAAGTTTTAAAGAGGAATCACACACTGGGTCCCCCATTTCAAATTAGCAAATATAAGTGGCATGAGTTGCAGCTACCTATCAATCTCGCAAGGTGCCCTCTCAAACTGCTAGACAATATTTCTAACTCAAGGTCAAGAGGTGCAAGTAGCTTTACCCTAATAGCTATACACCAGAATGTAAGCCCTCCTAAGGGAATCTCCAACTATTCAATTGGCTCCCTAATTTCAAAGTACTTTCTTAACTCTAAAATCTGGAGCCACTCGAGAAGGTTTGTCAGCTCCAAGTAAAGTGCAAACCATCAACAACTCCTGACGTGCATCTTAAGGGTGCTAGTTGTTGTCAAAATCAGGCTAATAGCCTTCTCTGAAGGAGCCTATGAGCTACACCACACCAACAACGTGACCCAATTGATGCCAACTGGATGCAAGAGAGGTGACTACAAGGGGTAGATTCAAGGTGCTTGTAAATATGAACTCAAGGTCTGAGTTTGTAAAGAATAAAATGGAAAATGTATGATTTTATCAATATATCAATACCGTCAAAGATAGCTTAAGAGTGTACAAATATCAATCAAACTCAAATGAATAAGATAAGAATTTGAGAATAGTCCCTCATACTTCCCAGAGTTAGAGCTTGAAGATATTAGAATAATGCAAGAGAGTTAACACAAGAGCCTTAGAGTGTAGTAGTGAGAAAAAGGTGCATAAATGCAATTGAAAACTCTCCAAGTGATAGATCAAGAGTGTTTAGACACAAGTGAGAGTTATATCCCATACAAGGCACTTCAAGGATATTTATACAAGTGCTTGAAAGCCTAAAACAAATTTTTAGACATTCCAGAATGTTTGGCATTTGACTAAAAAGATGCAACACTTGAAAGTTTGGACAATTTTCAAACTTACTAAATAGTTTGAAATTAAACACTTACTATAAAAGATTAGACACTCAATTTCTACAATAACTAGGCAAAGTACTTAAACAAAGACAAAACTAAAGGATATAGAAACTCATTAAATGCTTCAACTCATAACCTAAACGTCTACTTTTATAATTTAAGCACACATTAGTCAATTAAGAAGAAGCTATTAAACGTTTAATCAACTATTTTGAATTTTACTTCATGTTCGATTAAGCTATTAGGTTAAGAGTTTAATGCGACAATTTTTCAAGCACTAAACTTTGGAATTTGATCAAATGCATCCTTTGGTTTATAAAAGAGATTTTTGAATAATTAGACGATCAATAAACAATTAAAAAGTAACTAGTTGAAACTTAAGATAAAGCAAAACAAATAGGCAACTTGAGACATCTCTTAAGTGTTTAGAGACCCTATAAACCTAAGTATACGAGAATCTTGAACTAATCCTCTTGTCATTTCTAGGGGCAATAGTTCTACTATTATTTCCAATCTAATGCCTAAGAATACTTCCCAACCTATGGTTGCTCCGATTATATTAGCTCCTCAAGGGACACATCCCATGGAAACATGGTTCATGCATGAAATTTCTAAGAAAAAGGTTTATCAAGTTGTTCTCTATCCTTTGCCCCAATCCCGGCAAACAGTTTATCAAGAAGAAGAACTCCTTAATTTCAATACTGCTATTAAGCATCCTCAATGGATCAAGGCCATATCTGATAAGTTTAATGCTCTCACTTAGAATGGAACTTAAACCTTGGTACCTCGATGTTCAGATACGAATGTGAACTGACCTGTCACCTTTTGGTAGTTTAAGACGTCTGGAATGTTCACCAGACGTCTGTAGAGATCGCCGGAGGTCTGAAAATACTTTTTCTCTTTCGCACGTACCATACGCACGCCACACCTTTCCCCTCACCGTCTCTCCCCTCCCTGCGACGCCCACTCTGCATGAGTCCCTCGCCCATGCCCTTCTTCTTACCTCCTCTCCCTTTATAAATCCCCCTCCTCCTCTTCGTCTCACACCATCGCAGCTGATCTTGGGTCTGAGTGCGAGAGCGGAGGGCGCCGTGCTGCTTTGCTGTAGCTTCTGCTACGAGGGAAGCCTAGAGCAGTTCTGCAGAAGTCATTTTTTCGCGAATCAGACGTTCGGAGTGACCTCCAGACGTCGAGGCAGACATCCGAAGGTGGAATGAGATGTCTGGTAGAGATTTATTTTTCCCGTAATTTCTCTACCAAGTCCTGACAATGCACGCGCAAGTGTCACAGGTTGGGAAGCACGTCAGCGAGAGGACCAAGGTAGTTTCGTACGTTTGAGAGTGTCTCCAGACATTTGAAGGAACCCTCAAACGTCGGCACTGCATTCCAGACATCTGATAAAGGCGCTACAAGAGAGGTATGCCTGTGAGTTAGTTTAAGACGTCTGGGACGTCTTCCAGACGTCTAATTTCTGTCAGACCTCATGTTTTTAGGTCCGTACAAGGCCCAAACGATGTCGATTTTCTGTAAATGAAACGTCTTTGTTTTCCATACGAATTTCTTCACGTAATGGTACCTTGTCAGTATCATTTGGAACTCTTTTGACCTGTCAATCTATGTTTTAGGTCTCCCGTTCGTCAGGTGTACGGGACCTGCGAAGACGTCAGGAGATACTGTACGAGCCCTCATTCCACCTGATTATCCTGGTAGAGTGATTCTGACTATAAATCTCCAAGATTAATAAAATACATGCAATTAGTTAAACCTAGGATGTGAGATAAACTCTAGGAAGAAATAAACGTATGCTCTAGAATACATCTATTCAATTGAACCCTAAGTTATGACATAAACACTAGGGCTAGAGAAAAACACATGTGAATGATTGAGTAAATCATGAGCGGTTTGGATTATCTGGAATGGACCACATTATGAATAAACCTGTACTGTGATTAAGCTGCCTGTCCTGTATATATCAAACCAGATATAAGGAAATTCATGTACAAACCCTACAGGGAATATAGAACGAGACAAGAATACCATAGCACGGAGAACCGAATGGTTCTGGAATTGCTGCCCACGGGCGGCCGTTAAGGGAAGTGAGTTGACCTTCGTGTACGCAGTACCGAAGAGAGCAACTATCCCTTGTAGTGTAGAGGGGAGCTTGCCGCCCTTGGGTTGAGACCCGAGGTGAGTTTGACCACTCTACGTCAACTCCTGTTGGCCCTCGCATACGTGATACCGAGGTGAGCTACTTAGTGTAGGGGGGAGCTAACTGCCCTAGGGGGCTCGGGGTTAGGCATGGCCACCCTACATCAACTCTTGTTAGCCCATTGGGCAAACCGGAATAGTCGGACGAGGGTACGCGGACTGTGGAGGGGCAAGACCCCTGTTCTGTTCTAAGAGGGCAAGGCCCTGTGCTGTTCCGTACTGTACGTTTGGGCGTACCCGCTAGCGAAAACGACTGACCTCGTGCCAGTGCGAGATAGCTACCCGCGCGCTTATCACCTGTGCTGTAGTCACCGCTACGTCGCGACTATGACCTCGAGGTAGTAGATCGGGTGGAGAACTACCACGGAAGGACTCTCCCGACCAGAAGAGTGCCACGTGTGCATCCTACATCACGGGAAAACTGCAACCAAGATCGTTCCTTTAGGGAACAAGAAGATTAAGTAATGTAATGGATCCTGATTAGAGATTTCTATACAGCAAACCGTTATAAGATATTGGAATCGGAAAGTAATATGTCAAACTACTTATTAAATGCATTTTATGTTTTAGCCACCACTCTACTCAGCGTTAGCTGATTCCAAATGTATAACCTTATACAAGTCAGGGATTTAAGCAGCCCAAGTCACCGGTTGCTAAGGAAGCTGGGCCTAGTTGAGCCCAGCTGTAGTTTCTGCTGCTAGTGAATTTCTGTAGTTACACTTTCCAGTACTTTTCCACTGTATTCTCTATCATTTATATACTAGTTTTTTGTTGTGATGGCTGTATTTCTGTTCTTGAAGGCATGTAATATTTTAGTATTACTGTTCTATTTCTCCTTTTGTTGCCAATTTCTCTCTGCTTAGTTACATTACTTGTGTGGTTGTGGATTGATGCTTATTATTTGATTATTTCTTGTTGGACAACTGGATCTTGGAATCAGTCGAGACAAGCCGATCTCGGGTCCTGTAGGGATCTAGGATCAGGCCGTGACAGAATGTCATAAGCAATAAGTGGGTGTATAAGATCAAGTGCAAACTCAATAGTACAACTGACCATTTCATCAAAAAGAAAGTCAAGATTACTTTGAAACTTTCAGTCCTATTATCAAACATACCATTGTGAGTCTGCTTCTCACTATAGCTCTGACAAATAAATGGTTTTTACATCAATTAGACATACATAATGCATTCTTGCATGGATAGTTGGAGGAGGAGGTTTATATGCTCCAACCATAGGGTTTTGTGAGTCAAGAGCATCCGGATTATGTATGTAGACTTCATAAGTCTCTTTATGGCCTTAAACAGGCCCCTAGGGCTCGGTTTCATTGTTGAAGTGCCTTTCTTCTTGAGAATGGTTTCTCTGGATCCAAAACAAATACCTTATTATTCATCTCTACTATGGCAAGTCATCAACTTTATTTCTTGATTTACATTGATAATATTCTTGTTATTGGTTCTTTTAAGTAGGCTATAATTGATATTATTACCAAGTTTAAATATGCATTTCAAGTCAGAGATTTGTGTTTTCCCTCGTACTTCCTAGTCACTGAGTTCCAACTTACTAATGTTTGTCTTCCTCTATCCCAACAACGTTATTTGGCTAACCTTTTAGTTGAAGATCATATGGATATTGCCAAAGTAAGTACGACTTCTTTAGTTCCCACTTCATATGTTTAATTGATTAAAGGGAATAGCGCTGCCTTTCCCACTCCTTACATCTTCAAACAAGTTGTGGGCTCGTTACAATATTTATCATTTACAAGGCCTGGCATTAATAAACTATCTCAATTCATGCACATACCCATGAATATTCATTTTGATGTATTAGAACGTCTTCTTTGATATTTGAAAGGCATTTTAGACTATGGTTTACATATCAGTCCTCATAATACTTTGAGGATACTTGCTTTTGTTGATGCTGATTGGGTAAGTAGTTTAGATGATTGCCACTCTACCACTGGCTTTATTATTGAAATGATCCTCTCCAAGGGCTATTTGAGAGATTTCCCAAACTATAGGGCCTTGACGTAAATTTTGTTGGTGCTAGAGCACCACGATCATTTGTTTTGATGATAACAAAACACGTGTTATTTAACATTTGCAATTTGAGTCCTAGATTTCAGGTCAATTGCAAATGAAGACGTGTTTAGACGGAACTCGAGCTCGCATCCAGGACGGATTGGAGGAGCTTGACGGAAAATAGAGGAGGTTCGCGTGGAGCGAAAGATTGGAGATGGAAGACAAGAAGAATAGGATAGATTCCTTTTTATCCTTTCATGTATCTCTTGTATTTATTTTCTTGCTCTTTATTTTCCTTAGACATTATGTTAAAGAGCCTCAAAGAACCCTAACAGTAGTCCTAGGAACACCTGCACAACCCTAGGATACGTAGGTTTTCTGTAGAACACTTAGAAAACCAATATAGGGTTAAAACTGACTTTCCAGACGTCTAATTCACGAATCAGACGTCTGATAAAGGATTTTAAGACGTCTGACTGTTGTTTCAGACGTCTGATAACTGTTAGGCTGGACATAGTTAGTTCTGTCTGATGAATTCAGACGTCCAGACCTTATACCAGACGTCTTAGGAGACGTCTGATGACTTTGCCAGACGTCCAGTTAGTGGACCGTTGGCTGGCTTAGAAGACACTCAAGAATATGACCGTTAGAGCCTTATCAGACGTCCATAGGACTTCACAGACGTCTGATAAATGACCGTTTTGCCTCGGCTGACCCAAAATCTCTTCTCAGAGATTTTCTAGCCGTTGCAACGTTTGGAAATCAATTCCCACGGTAAAAGTAGGTTTCCAGACGTCCAGACTTAGTGCCAGACGTCCTCTATGTCGTCTGATGGACTTGTACAAAAACCCTGTTTAGATCTGATTCAAGTCAGGGAGAAACCCGCATTGAATCAGACGTCTGACCTTGGAATCAGACGTCTTAAAGTGGACTTCCAGACGTCTGATGCCAGAGTTAGACGTCTGATAACCCTGTCAAATGCAATCATTGTCCTGATTTCGGCCTGATTCTCTTGGGCTTTGCACCCAACGGCTATGGAAGCTTTTCCAAGCCTTCCAAAGCCTTCCTAAGGCCTCTATAAATAGAGGGGAGCCTTTGCAACATAAAAACACACAACATATACACTAAGAAAGACACAAGACACACTTAGCTATACACTCTCACACTCTTGTGTCCAAGAAGCTCTTGCTCTCTAAGCTCAAGTTCTACATCTTGAGAGCATCCAGCCGTTGCGCACCCGCTCTCCCGCCGTTGTCTACGAGAGCGAAGTTGCGCCGTCGCGTGGCTCACGCACCCGCGTCATCGTCGACGCACTCCTTGCAAAAGGGGAGTTTCCTAAATCCTATAGAAGCTTAGGTTTATTACTTTGTTGGCTCTATAGGTTTGTTGTTTTATTTTACCTTTGTAATTTGGTTGGGTATTCGCTTTGCGAATTCCCGTCTCCTTCGTGGGACAAAATCCTTCTCGTGGAGAGAAGGGGTTGAGGAACGCTACCCTCGTACTTGTAGCGTGGTTGTACTGAGGTTGAATCACCCTCGTTTCAAAGTGATTCGGTTAGTGGATTTGATCAACTAGGTTGATCGGAAAATCCTAACTCGAGAGGGTTAGGTGGTGGTTTTCACCCGGTTTGGGTTTCCACCTAAAAATCTTTGTGCACATTTTGTGATTGCTTATTTTTGTGAGATTGCTTTATATTTTTATTTCCGCAATTTTATTACGTCACCCCTCCTGTTAGGGACGAACCTTCAATTGGTATCAGAGCAGGTCTCGCGTAATCGGCGTTACAAACCGGTGAGGATCTAGATCATGGAGGGAAGCATAGCCGCAGTCAGAATCTCCGAAGGGCAATCCACCGTCCGACCACCCTATTTCGACGGGAGGGACTTCGGATATTGGAAGTTGAGGATGAAGACGTGGCTTCAAGCCACGGACTTCGCTCTATGGGGATGTTGCGAAACCCCATACGAGATCCCGAAGCGACCCCAAGGAGGCTACTCGCAGCTGCAGATTCAAGATCTCTCACTCAACGCAAAGGCAATGAATGCCTTGTATTGCGCGTTGAGTCCGAAAGAATTCGAACGAATCCAAGAGTGCACCACCGCCCACGAGATATGGAGGAGGTTGGAAGGCACTCATGAGGAGACGAGTTCGGAAGAAGATCTCGGAGAGAAGGAAACCACGTGCCTTGGTTTCATGGCAATCGGAGAAAGCGACATCGACAGCGAAAGCGACTCCGACAATGAGGTAAACCTGGATTTACAAGAAGCTTTTAATGAACTTTTTGAGATTAGTAAATCACTTAGGGTAGAAAATAAAAGCATTAAAAAGAACCTTAGTTTTCTTAGAAATGAAAATGATAGGTTAGAAAAACAACTCAAGGATATAGAGACTAGTCCTAAGGATAATAACCTGTTATTAGAAAATCAAGACCTCATCAATGAAAATACTAAATTGATTGAGGAAAATAATAGTCTAAAATTAGAAATTTCAGATTTAAAGACTAAAATGAACATTATAGAAAAAGAAATTGCATGTCTTAGGAAAAATTCTAACAAGTTAATCAACAAAGTTGATAATTTTTATAGCCCTAAGGTTGAGAAAGGATCTCCATCAAGGAGACCCTCTAACAAATCCGGATCCAAGCCCACTTGGATACCGAAAAAAGAATTAGAATCTTGTTTTGTAGGGTTCAGGGATGACTACAACATAAAGGACTGGACCTACAAGCTCAAGGCTGGTCAACTTAAGTTGGGAGAACCAATGAGTAGACCAAGGAGGAGAAGAAGAAGACCGACGAGACGGCGAACAAATGACGGACCCGCCGCACGTCGACCACCAGATTGGAGACCAGCACCAATGCCCGGGCCTCCAAGCCACGGATGGGAGCCCCATCTGATGTGGCATCCACCACCACCATTCGGGCCATTTTATTGGCCATGGTAGGTGAGGTAAAATTCTTAACCCTATCTTTTTATCAGTAGCATTTAGATAGGGGGAGTTAAAATTAATGAGCTAATTGTCAATTTTTAAGGGGGAGATATAAGGTAGCTAAATTTCCTTTAGTAAGGGGGAGAAAAATAATAGCTATCTGATTGTTACAAAAAAGGGGAGGACATTACCTTTGTTAAAATAAATTCATAGAAGAGCATGTTTTAAGGGGGAGTTATAGGAAATGTAAAATCAATTAAACCTTTTTGATAATGTCAAAAAGGGGGAGGATTTTTATGCATTATTATTTACGGTTTTGTCATCATCAAAAAGGGGGAGATTGTTGGTGCTAGAGCACCACGATCATTTGTTTTGATGATAACAAAACACGTGTTATTTAACATTTGCAATTTGAGTCCTAGATTTCAGGTCAATTGCAAATGAAGACGTGTTTAGACGGAACTCGAGCTCGCATCCAGGACGGATTGGAGGAGCTTGACGGAAAATAGAGGAGGTTCGCGTGGAGCGAAAGATTGGAGATGGAAGACAAGAAGAATAGGATAGATTCCTTTTTATCCTTTCATGTATCTCTTGTATTTATTTTCTTGCTCTTTATTTTCCTTAGACATTATGTTAAAGAGCCTCAAAGAACCCTAACAGTAGTCCTAGGAACACCTGCACAACCCTAGGATACGTAGGTTTTCTGTAGAACACTTAGAAAACCAATATAGGGTTAAAACTGACTTTCCAGACGTCTAATTCACGAATCAGACGTCTGATAAAGGATTTTAAGACGTCTGACTGTTGTTTCAGACGTCTGATAACTGTTAGGCTGGACATAGTTAGTTCTGTCTGATGAATTCAGACGTCCAGACCTTATACCAGACGTCTTAGGAGACGTCTGATGACTTTGCCAGACGTCCAGTTAGTGGACCGTTGGCTGGCTTAGAAGACACTCAAGAATATGACCGTTAGAGCCTTATCAGACGTCCATAGGACTTCACAGACGTCTGATAAATGACCGTTTTGCCTCGGCTGACCCAAAATCTCTTCTCAGAGATTTTCTAGCCGTTGCAACGTTTGGAAATCAATTCCCACGGTAAAAGTAGGTTTCCAGACGTCCAGACTTAGTGCCAGACGTCCTCTATGTCGTCTGATGGACTTGTACAAAAACCCTGTTTAGATCTGATTCAAGTCAGGGAGAAACCCGCATTGAATCAGACGTCTGACCTTGGAATCAGACGTCTTAAAGTGGACTTCCAGACGTCTGATGCCAGAGTTAGACGTCTGATAACCCTGTCAAATGCAATCATTGTCCTGATTTCGGCCTGATTCTCTTGGGCTTTGCACCCAACGGCTATGGAAGCTTTTCCAAGCCTTCCAAAGCCTTCCTAAGGCCTCTATAAATAGAGGGGAGCCTTTGCAACATAAAAACACACAACATATACACTAAGAAAGACACAAGACACACTTAGCTATACACTCTCACACTCTTGTGTCCAAGAAGCTCTTGCTCTCTAAGCTCAAGTTCTACATCTTGAGAGCATCCAGCCGTTGCGCACCCGCTCTCCCGCCGTTGTCTACGAGAGCGAAGTTGCGCCGTCGCGTGGCTCACGCACCCGCGTCATCGTCGACGCACTCCTTGCAAAAGGGGAGTTTCCTAAATCCTATAGAAGCTTAGGTTTATTACTTTGTTGGCTCTATAGGTTTGTTGTTTTATTTTACCTTTGTAATTTGGTTGGGTATTCGCTTTGCGAATTCCCGTCTCCTTCGTGGGACAAAATCCTTCTCGTGGAGAGAAGGGGTTGAGGAACGCTACCCTCGTACTTGTAGCGTGGTTGTACTGAGGTTGAATCACCCTCGTTTCAAAGTGATTCGGTTAGTGGATTTGATCAACTAGGTTGATCGGAAAATCCTAACTCGAGAGGGTTAGGTGGTGGTTTTCACCCGGTTTGGGTTTCCACCTAAAAATCTTTGTGCACATTTTGTGATTGCTTATTTTTGTGAGATTGCTTTATATTTTTATTTCCGCAATTTTATTACGTCACCCCTCCTGTTAGGGACGAACCTTCAAATTTCATGCACCAGGAAACCACTTAGGGACCTCATCCGAGTTATTTGGCTAGCAAAGGGGCTTAACGTAAAGTTTACACCCCTACTTCTCACCTCTTTGACCCTACGTAAACAACTCTAAGAACCTAGGATTATTTTCGTAATTTTCTCCGACCCTACGAGCCCTAAAACCCTACCCGCTACCCCCTTTAAAACACCTCCCTCACAACCCCCGTTCCTTCCCCACACCACCTCGAGCAGCACTCCCTATCTTTCCCCCCATTTGCAACAAAGAGTGAGGGAGAGGGAGAGCGGGCGACAGAGAGTGAGGGAGAGAGAACGAGCGGGAGAGGGGAGCTGCAGTGGCGCGCAACGCGAGGAGAGCACGATGCGAGGCACTGTAGCCACTGTCACAACGCATTTGGTGCGTGAAGCGGGGGCGAGTCCCGTGTTCATTTAACATCCACAACACCCTGCAGACGGCTAGGGGGCTCCACAGACGGCCGAGGCACCCTTCAAACGTCCGGGGACGTGTGAGGCTTGAGGCGCGACTTGCTAGAGGTGTTTGCGGCAAGGATGGCCTCGAGGAGTGAGCTGCGTTGGAAATCAGCACTCGTACAGAGCAAGTTCGCACGGGGAAAGCACATACGCAAGGCACCCGAGGCGTTGTTGGACGTCTAAGGGTGGTACCAAACGTCCGGGTAAAGTCTCGGACAGTTGGGACTGGCAGCAGACGACAGAGGGAGAGCAGGGACTTTAGGTGAGGTTCTGAGTGCGTTTAAGGCGCCTAGGACTCACTCCAGATGTCTGGTAGCAACAATGGTACGCGCTTGCTGCAGACGAGCGGTTGGTCTAGCTAGACCAACCCGTCCGACCTGGTTCAAGAGAACTAGGAAGGGTTTTTGGGCCGGTTCAGGGCCAACGAGGTCGGAATCGGGCAATCAAAGTATCGTTGGAAAGCTCTCTAATTTTCCTACATTTTAGAGCCATTTCTACACTGTTTTGAAATAATTTTGCATACTGAAATGTCAGTTAGCGTGTTTGATGCCCCGTTTGACCATTAAATTGGTGTAGGCCCTGTGTCCATGGTGCATATGGGACCAACAGACGCGTCAAGGTCGGCCGCTCGTGCCCCCATATCTCCCAAACCCCTATGTAGAGTGGTTTTCCTCTACTCTTCTTCTTTGGTTTGGTTAAGTGAATGTTCAAAATTAGAGAATTCCATTGTGAAACCTAAGTTATGAACACAAGTTTGAAGTCAATTATGCTTCGCCTTTTTACGGAATTGATGACTGCCACCCTAACTGTATGGTTCTGGTATTAAGTTAACAAATTAATCTAGGGTTGTTTGCTAAATGTGTATAATATCATAGAGCTTGCTCGATACGAAATAAACCCTAAGTATGTGAATGATGCATGTTTATCTTAATGCATGGACTTTGTTTGATATAACATAAAAGTGAATGATTCTTGATCTCTAAATGAATGGAACTACCATTGAATGAGCTTGGTAACAATAATAGTTAAGACGTACTTGAACACTAAGGTGTACTAGAAGAACAAATTACTTGCTATGGTATGAAACTTGGATAAAGATGAAATAACTCGCCTACAGTGTTGCACGATTGTTTCTTGGACTCTAGTTTGGGGGCGAGCTGGCCCTTGTGTACGTATGTACCGAGGAGAGCTATTCACCCCTTGTATAGGGAGAGAGCTAGCCTTTCCTTGGGTTGGGACATAGGGTAGGAATGACCTACCTACATTGACTCCTTTTAGGCCCACGGGGCTAACTAGGATAATCGGGTGAAGGTACGCAGATTGGTGAGGGACGCGACTCTGTTCTATTATGTGTTGTACGACTTAGAGCGTACCCGTTAGCGGAAAGCACTGACCGCATGCAGTACAGGATAGCTTCCTGTGCACTTATCGCGTGTCCCGTAGTCACTGCTACGTTGCGACTATGACCCCAGGGTAGTAGACTGGGTGTAGAACAAAAGCGGGGTGTTCTCTCAGCTAGGAGAGTACCACGTGCACGTTCTGCATCGCGAGGAAAACTACAGCAATATCATTCCGTTAGAGAACATTTGAACCAAGAGATAACGGGACCCTTTTATTAGAATATTCGAAACACTAAATAGCTAGTACCTAAAAATGAAAACAAAATATGAAATGATGTGAAACATTTATAATTATCTAAAATGTTTACTGTTTGTAAATTCAATTTCATTAGTTAATTTTGCACTTGTCACTCTACTCTATTTTTGCTGACAACTGTCACTTATGTTCAGGTCAGGGAGGCGAGCAGCCAGTACTACCGGTTGCAAGGGTTGCTGGGTCTAGTTGAGCCTAGCCTTAGTCCATCTTCCTTTTCCGCTATAGTTGGATTTTACCACTGCTATAGTGAGTACTCTTATTTTGAACTATTAGTTACGTTCTGTTCTTCGCTTTGGCTGTGATGGCTATGTGGAGAATCTTGCTATTCTCTTATGGTACTGTTTACAGTCTACTCTTCAGTTTTCTACTTTCATTTAAGTTCTAGCTATGGTACATGTGTAGATGGCTTGCTTTTATAATGTTATTTCTTATTGGATGACTGGATCTTAGGCTAGTCGAGACGCTATGATCCGAGATCAACATAGAGCCAGGTTAGGATCGTAACAGTTATTTTTGTTGACATTACGCATATTGGTTAGACCTCTAAAAAGTAACATGCAATTAGCAAAACAAGAGGTCAAACTTTGAAGTGATGTTGAATATAATACTAGAGATATTGCATTGATAGACACAAATAACATGTACATGGACCACAACCACAGACATGGATTCATCTCTTTAAAATTTGTCGTTATATATGTGTAATACCTTCATGTCCCTTCATTTGGGTTTAATGTTACTTGAGAAATTATCGATCTTAGTATGTGTATCATATTGAATGCTTGAAAGAGACCAGTAACTTTCTCATTGTACGAGACAATAAAATGCAGGATTTAATTTACCTCTTAAATGTCAAGCAATGAGAGTAAATGGCGTTACGAAAGTTTCCTATAAATGGTTGGCTTGGTGGAAAGAATTGGTCTCACCTGAGCACCAGGCATCTTTTGCGATGTGCCCACCTTCTTGGTGTATGTACGGGTTAGGGATGCAAATGAGTGGGCATTTTGATCAGGTTTGACTAAATATGTATCTATATCTATGTATAAAATTTATATCTATATCTTATTTAGATATCTATTAAATATAAAAATTTAAATTTATATCTATATCTATCTATCTATCTATCGACTATCCATTTATTTATAGAGAATATAAATTAATCTTACAATCAAATCCTATTAAAATTAGAGCTAAAAAAGAAAAAAAAGATTATAACATGTTTTATCAATTATTTATTTTTAACAAGTTTGAAACATAGGAGTTTAGGTTACTCTAATTTTAGTAAATCCCATTAAAATTATTACAAGAAATAACTTCAAAAGAAATGTATCAAAAATAAAAAATACAAATAAAGATTAAATACAAGTACATTTAAAAGAAAAAGATACACATCTCATAAATAAATATTCAATGGAAGCTTTCTTAGCACTCTCGGCCTTAAAAATCATGGAGGAATCAAAAGAAAAATTAAAGTTGGGAGAATGAGGAACTTTAATTGGCTAAAACTTATATAATTCGAGTAAATAAGGATTTTATTCAGATACTCAAGTCGGATAATCAAGTATAGATTAATATTCATATCCATATCCGATCAAATTTTTTTAATAAAACTAATACTTGAACCTTGTCAAGATCAAGTTAAATTTTATACATTCCTTACATGTTTGGTTTAGTCAAATTTAAATTGAATTTACTAAAACTTATATAGCTATTCCCGATCAGATAAAAAGGTGGAGTATTTCCTGGTATCATGTGAAACCAAATGCATTATTTATTTTCATCAGCAAAGAGGAGCATGTCAATATAAAATCATAATCTTGATGTTATGTGAATGAATGTTGTAACATCAGTGATACGTAATGTCACAAAAAATGAGTGCGGTGTACGCAAGTGTTGTGACATTAGGGCTATGTATAGCAACATTGACGGTAACGCCATAAAATAAGTGCTATAAAGCACTTGAAGTTGTCATGGCTCGCTGGATGGGTAGTTGCATAACAAAGGCATGTATGTGTGAGTTTTTAAATTTTACCAACTAATATTCGTTCTATTTTCCATCACATGCATTAAACATAAACCTATCATGATCCTAAACTCATATTACATCCAGATCACAGGAACAAGATTCTCCATTTCTTTGAAATATTTTACTAAGATTGCGGTACCTAGACGAACATCAGGTGCAAACTCTACTACACACTTGTAAACATATGCAAGATTAGACCTGAGAAATGGGTCGGGTTGCTGCTTGCCTGGCCCATCAATGAGTCACGCTTGGGCTCACGTAATTGTAGATTGGTCCAACTAGGTCTAACCCATGTTTCAACTTACTTTTCAATAGGCTAAGCTTAAGTTTTAGCTTCATTATCTGACTTGGTCCTGCTGCTTATAGTTTAGACAAAAATAAATAAATAAATAAATAAATAAATAAATAAAATATGTTATTATTGTGTAAAGCTTAACTTTTCTCTCTCCATTTTTTTTTTTTGAGATAGAGAAGAAAGCTATTGTGTTACGATAGTAATTCGGGAACTCTCTAAATTTTTTTCAAAATGTTAAGATTCAAAATATTAAAATATTAAAAATAATACAAGTAAGATAGCTTTGGTCTACAGGGATGCTATTCAGGCTTGGACCAAGGATATTTTAGGACCAGCCTCGGTCGGTTGGGGCCATGGCTCAACTCAGCTCAGTGTATAAATAAATCTACGCATGGTTTGATCTTTCTGAAAATAGCCATTCCCTCAAGTGTGCCTACAAAGTGGTAGAAATTTATGTTAAGTCATAAGAAATCAAATGAGGTTAAGGTTGTCAATCAGAATCTAAGAGTCCATTTACGTGGAAGGATATTCCCTCAAAATTGGAGGTATTCCTCAAAATTAGAGTTTAGCACTAAGTTTACCCGAACCCACGTTTAGAGAGGAGATAACTCAGCCGTCTCCTTTTCTCTCTCTTTCAATAGATCAAATCAAGAAACCATTCCTAGTTTATCCCCTCTTTTAGTAAACACCCCCAACGGGATAATCCTAAGTTTTAAGTAAACATCAACACAAGATATACCTTTTTTTCCGATTTGCAAATCCAAGTACACAATCCACTCTTGTAAATTATCCCTAAAGACTAATTTATCTTATGGATTGTCCCTTTAAAATAGAAATAACACAATTTCCTTGCCAAGCTAGATTAACCTAAGTTACAAGAGATTAACCATCACCATTTTATCCCACAAAAATAAAGTAAATTGTAATTATCTTATCATACAAATAAAAAATTCTTTTAAATTATCCCATTACATTTCAAACAATCAAATATTAATCCAAAGATATAACCCTTCTAACTTTCAAATAAAATCATAAAATAACCTTTTTAAAATTCATATCTCACGCACTTCTCTATTCACCGTCCCAAACTAGACATAAAAGTTGGCCTCTATTTACTTTCAAGAAAATTAAAGACTCGAGGAGGCTGACCGCTGGACGGGTGGAGACCACCGTTTGGTTGCCCCCATGCCCGAAGATTGTGCTACAAAAGCACAAGCGAAACTCTTCATTCCTATCCCACGGACTCCACGCCATGCCTATTAACCCTGACATTCTCAACGACATCCATTAGCTTAGGACTCTTTTATATCGTGGGATATCTTATATTTTTATGAAATATCTTATATTTACAAAAGGAAAATAAATAAATTCATATTTTATCTTAACTCAGGTTTTCTCAACCTCAGGTATGAGTGATAGATGAGTTATTCCATATTCAAATTCCTTGTAATCCCAACTTATTCTCAACTTATCCCCTTGATTGACCCTAGGTGGTCATCAAAGATTTGTGAAGATTGGAAGCGCTACTTAGCTATGAACATCCATCACTAAGAGGGAGTGGTTAAACCTCCATTGCGACAGGAGGATTCAATCCAACGAACATCAAGCCATCACAAGGGAAACCAGGAGATTTGGCAATTCAGTTCCACCACAAGGGGTATACATCTGAGGGGAGGATGATATTTTTAATTATGCATTAGAATTTGAGAGGTTCCAAGATTTCTCTCTTTCGCAGCCCCCTTCTCTTAGGGTCCTCTCTCTCTATTTATAACATGGAAAGACCTCTAACCTAAGGGCCTCTCGCGCCCTTTCTGTCAGACGACGTGCCTACTGTCACGGCATAGGTGGTCACTTCCATGTTGTCATATCTTTGGTCTTGATTATGTCGAATCTTTTGGCAGATTGAGCGGATCCCAGTTTAGGTCTGACTTGTCCCAGGCGGGACGGGAGATCCCGATCCCACCTGCTTACCCTGTAATCAAGTAGCTGGATCCTCTACTGCACTATATGCGGAGTTTTAGATCCAGGGGCAATTTTTGCCCCTCATCAGCCCCCACTCTCTAGCTAGTGTGAGCTGCTGCGAGAGTAGTGAGAATGCCCAAACTCCACGGTGGATGATGCCCCCAGATGTTCTGTCGGCTGAGATGAAGCAGAGAGAACATTTGTAACGGAGGAGTTGGGTGGTCTTCCCTTGTCTCCTGCCGCTTGCCAGAGGTACGTGGTTTGGGTGTATGAGCCCGCATTCTTGTTGACCTTAAGAGGCGGCGCTTTGCCGAATCTGAACGTTGAGTGTGTAAGCCCAAGTTTGTGCCAGCCTTAAGAGGCAGCACTAGTTGAGCCTCAAGTGAATGAGCCCTAGCTCATGCCAATCTTACAAGGCAGCGTTCGTCGAGCCTAGGGCGAATGAGCCCTAGCTCACGCTAGCCTTAAGAAGCGGCGTTCATTGAGTCTTAGGGTAAATGAGCCCTAGCTCACGCCGACCTTAGGAGTCAACGTTCGCGGAGCCTGGGGAGAACAAGCCCCAGTTCATGCTGGCCTTAGGAGGCGTCGTGAATGAGCCTCAGCTCACGCCAACCTTAGGAGGCTGCCTTCGTCGAGCCTGGGGAGAATAAGCCCTAACTCACGCGTTCGTTGAGGCGAGCATCAATTTTTCTTGGCGTAGGAGGTCATGGCCTCAAATGTCAAGTCCGCTCAAAAAGGCAACTAGTGTGGTCTGAATGTCCAGCGTGTCAGCTTTTTTAGCGTCGATTCAAATGTCCAACGTGTAGTGTTATTGACCATTGGTTTTGTTAGTGCAATCAACCTACCGTGTAATCCATGTCGTATCTTGGGGTATTTTGTTCCTCGGGAACCTGCAACCCGCTGGGTCGAGGAGGTGGAACGATGTCATCACCCTCGGAAAGTCGTAGGGAGGCGATTATAAATAGAGGCCTATAGTGGGTCTTATTTCACTGCCTCTCTCCCCCTTTCGTTGTGCCTGAGGGACTTATCAGCTGTGTGGAGGAACATCTATGTTTCATTTGCTCCCTTGATAAAGCTTCATCGTCAAACTTCTGCATGTTCGGCGGATCGACCGAAGGGCGATCATGTGCAGTTCTTCAAATAGGGGTAGGCCCCTCTTGGTGCCCCCACTCGACACGTGGGTGGAGGTGAGGGCTCCCAACCCCTTTTTGTGGTTTGATACGCTTGTTGCGGCATTGGTGGGTTCGAGACCTTGGCCATTTTTTGTGGAAAAGGGGTGTGCCCGGAGGCGCTATCCTTTTTTTCGCATACTAACTTTGTTTTGTTTCTTGGCGCAAGTTCTTAGGGAGGCACTATCCTCCTTTTCACATACTAACTTTGTTTTGTTTCTTGGCGCAGGTTCTTAGTGGTTTTTTCCATTGGATAATTTTGGGCATCGCGATGGCTCCTTCCGATATGAGACCCATCTTGTGTGGGGGAAAGGCCTGGGCCGACGTAAGGAGGTCTCTTTTTATGTTTGGAGACTTCAAGGGGTGGGAGGCCGACAGCAAATAGAAGCAGAGCAGGTTCCCTTAGGGTGTCCACAAGGGGAGCTTGGCGGGACATTTGTTCAGAAGGAGTCAGCTATGTTCGCCTCTCTAGGCCCAAGTGGGGATGAGACAATGACGTGCTACGGATGCATTTGTTCAAAACGATCATTATAGTTTGCATATGCAACATCAATTTTAAATGAAGAAACGGACGTGAGTCCGAGTGTCGAACTCAGGGAGGCGTTAAGTTCGATTTTTCTTGTCACTTAATGTCACGGAAATGACGGGTTTTTTTTCTTGCTTGTGAGAAGACGTGGGAGAAAAGCGAGTGAGAGAGAGAAAGAGAGAGAGAGGGAGAGAGAGAGAGAGAGTAGGGTGAGAGTCTTTTAAATCATGGCATTCACTTAGATCAAGATGGAAAACAACATCAAAACTGTATTTAACATGCAATTCAAGTTTTACAAATATAACAATAGCTAAATGCTTAAACAAAAGGAAAGTAAAGCTAGAGTATAGGGAGAGAGAGAGAGAGAGAGGGGAGACGGCGAGGTGGACACGGTGGTGGAAGAGGGCTCCATCGGTGGCTCGACTCCGTTGATTACAAGGGATGCTAAGGGAAGCTAGGAGGAAGGTATAACACTTGCTAAGTGAATTCAATGCTTTACATGGGTGGTTGGAAGGGATTTATATAGGAAGAAGGGGTTTCCAATTTAAGTATGGGCTTTAGCAACGTCCGGGACGTCGCTAAATCCATGATAAAAGCGTCAGTGTAGCCCCCTACCCGTTGGTCTCGCACGCACGCCCGTTCTTCTTCACGCATGATCCATGTGCATGTGTTGTAGGCCGTCCGATCGAAGATCGAACGGCTGAGATCTCGTGGAGGATGCTCTTGGATCGTGCCTCAAGCATGAGTGAGCGCGGGCGTTGTCGACCATCATAGGCACGCGCTTGGAGGATCGACACCTGAGGACATGCCGCGTAGCGCTATCAAGACCGCTCGATGGCGATCGGGCGGGCAGTCGAATTTGAGCGCGAAGGCGAATTCAGCGGATGAGCTGCAGCGCGTGATTTGAACTCGCGTCTCCTATGTGAGAGGCAGGGGTGCGATCGTTGCACTGCGGATGCGGATGGTCGTGCTTCTTCACCAATCATCATCCATTCGATGGAGATCGAACGACTGCGGTTAGATTTGCGTGATGGGGTGATGTCGCGCGGCAGGCGGGGGCGCTCCTGATGCTGCCACGTGGCCACCTCGTGTTCATTGATCATCAGATCAACGATCAGAACTTCTTAGGTCATTTGTAGGAGGTCCGGATGACGGATTTGGCCGATTTTGAGTCCGTTGGACTCCGTTCATCGCTCTGAATCCATCCGTGTGATCTAATTACTTATCTGAGGCATGTTTTAACATGAACTTATAGAAATGACCATTAATATTCTTTAATAAGTAATCTCAATGTGCGATGCATGTCATTCTCTCATGCCCATTTATGATGTATTATTTGTGCACATTACTCTTAAGATAAACCCCAATTAACAGAATTATTACCCCAAGATGTAGTGTATCAGGCTGTGGATGTTTCGCTGGGGGTGCTGTCCCCTTTGGTTATGCATGGAGAATCCATCGGACACTAGGCCACGGGGGCGTCCTTCGGGGCCCGGGTGAAGGTCACTCCTTTGTGGAGGATAGACGCTTCTACCGCTCTACTTGGATCCCTTGGTAACTCTGCAACGGTGGGGAGGGGGGCCCTACTGCCAGTAGCTCCTGTGGTGAGAGTGTATTTGCCCAACCAGATATGGGGTAGAGCTTAACGAGGGCAATGGCAGGAGTGGGTTCTTTTGGTTAGAGAACGGCCGCAGCGCTTGCCTAGGTAGTTAAGCTCAATCGGTTATCCCTTGTGGAATGGCTTGATGAAGGCCTTATGGTATAGACTAGGTGGCGTACCTCACTGATAGATTGGAGGGTACTCTGCACCTCTGAGTCACTTCGCCTGCCTTGGGCAACCGTCGTGGCTCATCAAGACTTGTTGATCTGCCAGCAGGCTCCTCGGTCAGCCATTCTTCCTCTATAGAGGGGGCTGAGGGGGGCATCCCGCCGATACCCAAGGTTCACTGCAGACTTGGGCAAGAAGCGCTTAGACGAGAAGAGACTGGTCTTCACTGAGGAGACGTCTGAGGCGTGTCCGTCAGGGGCTACAATATTTGTCAGTCCTGACGCTGCACTATCATCTATGTTGTTTAGGGTAGGCAGGCTAGAAGACTTGGGTCAAAACCAATGACTCCTGATGAAGGGCGTTGCCAGTATCTTTGTAGTGACTTGTCTCTTTTCAGTTGTAATGTAGCCGGAGACAATGATCCCAGGGAATGTAATAGAAGATATTTCTTATAAAAGAAAAAGGCTTTCTATTTCCTCTTTTCTTATCTTTCCTTTTCGTGCCATTGTGAATTCTTGCTCGTATGCCAAGTATGAGGATCGATTTGCCGCCTAGGATTTATCACTTGGAAGGGTTATATAGACCGCTTTGACGAGTTGTTGCTTGATACCTATTGTGGGACATCCTGGTTATTCACTCAAATGACTTGGCATAGAGGCTTGTCCTGTTATTCTATCCCGGCTGATTTTTGCGGGGTCAACAGAGGTGCCCATGCAGGGGGCTACCCAAGGCGACGGGTGGGTGCTTATGCTCTGTGCCTGGGTAGTCGTCTGTGTGTGGTCCATAGGGACCCTCTAGCGTACTCCCCGCATAGTCATACAAGGCACTAGGAGAATGGTCGGGCTACGGAGTACACATAGTATGACTGTAGGGGGCGGGGGGAGGGGGGGTGGTGGTTGACGGGAGAATCCCAGGATTGGCACTACCCCTCCAGGCGGAAGGTGGTGTCGGGGCTACTCTATATTTAGTGCTCTCGTGTACGCTTAGAGTTGATCCCTCGCGGAGTGGTCTGACTGGGAGCGGTTGCTCCGCGTGCGTTAATTTGAAAAGCTCTCCTGGTGGGGGAGAAAAAGGAGGGGGCGGAAAATCCCTGCTTGTCTTGCCGATTTTTAAGCGGGTTGCCCTAGTCCATTGGGGTTTGCCAGGGCGGAGTGGAGATGGGTACTCAGACTTCACCTGTGCCACCCGGGCCCTTTTTTTGGGTGCCAGAAGGCTAAGGAGCTGTGGCTGTCTTAACTATGCAGTTACCCACCTGTCTTTCTGTTGGAGACAAAGGGGCCTTGGAATTCCTCATATTTGGGTCTGCCCTTTTGTCTAAGAACTGCTCGCTTAAATTTTGAGGGAAATTCATTAGTCGGGATAGGGTCGATTTTGATAGTACCCTCTGCGTGTCCCGTATGAGGGTTGGGCAAAGGTGCCCATCGCAGGAGTCCTTCGATGCCTATTCCTGACAAGGGAGCCCTGGGGTAGGCTCTGCTGGTGGAGCCTGTGGGCGTGCCTTGTTTAAGGCTACTGCTTTCTTAGAGAGTTGTGCCCAATATGAGGGTTTAATAGAATCGATCTGGAGAAACTCCCTTGCCTCATCCCTAGGCTCTTTAGCTGAATCATACTTGCCTAAATGGGGGAACCCTTTGCCTGGACGAGCTAAGCAGTGTCGATAGGGTAGGATCGAGTAGCCACAGATAAAGAGCCTAGCTGAATTCCTATGAGGACTGGCTGGGATCTAATTGTTCAATCGTGATCCATTACCTCGGCTTCTTGCAGAGATAAGGGCCTGGAAGTTGGTCATTAGGTGATTGCCTGCATCCACAAAGGCGGTCGTTAGCCCAACCGTTTTTGGAGAAGGGGAAACTTTGTCAATATGGTCGCCAAGTGTGATACCGTCGCCTAATACCTTACCTAGCTATGTCCTTGGACAGGTAGAGCACAGGGAGAGATTTGTGAGGGTCAACCCTTGGGGGTGACCACAAATAAGAGTCTACCTTAGTAGGTGGCAATGAAGGGAGGCCGACTACAGAAGCTGGCAACGGGAACAGAGAGCCAGTGCTCGAATTTTCTTGGTCCTGTGTCCGAGCGCACACTGGGCAAGGCTCGAGGTGCAGGGGCCCAAGCTAACATCATTGTTGTGATGTGACGGTGCGTCGTGCCATCAAGAACGTGGGGCGCTAGAGCCCCAGTCCCTATCGGCCTTGGTGGCTGGTACACTATTGTTGGGCGAGGTGGCCCAGATTCCCGCGATCTGTTCTTGTTAACAAATACTTCTGAGAGTGGGGCAACTAGAATCCTGCAGTTGGGCAATATCAGTGCGATAGGAACTTTAGGGTGCACGGGCCTTAGTTCTTACTAGCCTGGGGAGCTGTTATTATATCCATTGGAACGTGGGGCGTGGGGGCCCCCATTCCAGCCATCCTCAAGATGTGGCCTGTTGGCCTTAAGATGTAGCAGCATAGGAGATCTTCGGGTGTGTCAGCCCGAGTTTTGGTTGCCCAAAAAGGGTGGCTCGCCATCCTCGGCATTATAAGGGAATGTCAGGTGCGTCCGCCTGAGTTCTTACCGTCCTTAAGAGGTGGGTGGCTGACCTTAAGAGGCAGCAATATAAAGGAACGTTGGGCTCGTCCATCCGAATCTGAGATGACCTTAAGAACTGGCTAGTTGGCCTTATGAGGTGACTTGTCAGCCTTAAGAGGTGACAATACAAGGGAATGTCGGGTGTGTCCACCCGAGTTCCAGCCGACCTTAAGAGGTGGCCTGTCGGCCTTAAGAGGCGGCTTGTTGACCAAAATAGGCGACAATACAATGGAACACTGGGCCCTTCTGCCCGAGTTTTGGCAGACCTTAAGAGGTGACATGGTGGCCTTAAGAGGCGGCTTGTCGACCTTAAGAGGTGATAATACAAGGAAATGCCAAGCGCGTCCGCTCGGGTTCCGACCGACTTTAAGAGGTGGCCTACCAACCCTAAGAGGAGTCTTGTCAACCTTAAGAGGAGAAAATACAAGGGAACGCCGGTTGCATCCGCCCGAGTTCTGGCCAACCTTAAGAGGTGGTTTGTCGGCCTTAAGAGGTGATAATACAAGGGACCCGAGTTTCGACTGGCCTTAAGAGGTGGCATGTTGGCCTTAAGAGGTATCTTGTCGGCCTTAAGATGCGACAATACAAGGGAACGTCGAGTGCATCCGTGTTACGACCCGATTCCCGAATTCCTACGAGACACGAGAATCGGACCGACTCGACTGATCCCAGGACCAAGTCGTCCAACGAGAAAGTAACCAAAAGAGTAGTAAAATAAACCACATTGACCATGCATATAACTAGTAGTAAAGAAAAGAACTACTACAGTATACACCACCACAACAGTAAAGAAATAAACATGTACATAAACATGATGCTTACAATACATGAGTACGGGGGTAACAGAAACTACTCACTACAACAGAAGGAAAAGTACAGTGGGTACTACACAAGTAGAAACTACTGGGCTCTACTAGGCCCAGCACCCTCTACAGCCGCCGGCTCTGGCTGCTCAACACCTGGTCCTGAAAAGGTAAGAAAGGTGACACGTCAGCGAAACGCTGAGTAGAGTGGCAACCAAAAGCTAAAAAATAGTAAGGTGGACAGTAGCTGTTATATTTCTAATTTCTTTCTTTATAGTTTCCATTTACTCGTTATTGAACTATCCCTCAGATTCTTCTCTTGATCTTGAATGTTCATCGTTGGAATGATCTTGATTACAGTCTTTTCCGAAAAGTAGAAGTAACACGTGGTGCTCTTCTAGCCGGGAGAGTCCCCCGTGGTGGTCCTATCCTCAGTCAACCACCCTAAGGTCGCTGACAGATGTAACGGTGGCTACGGCACGCGCGATAAACGCACGGGTAGCTGCCCCGCACTGGCACGCGGTCAGTTGTTTCCGTTAACGGGTGCACTCAAAGCACAGCACGACACCAGTATAGGGCAGAGCCCTCTCAGTAACAGGGGTCCAACCCCTCCACAGTAACCAAACAGGAGTCTTGCCCCTCCACAGTCCGCGCACCCTCGCCTGACTACCCTGGTTTGCCCAGTGGGCCTAACAAGTCGGTGTAGGAGGGCTAGCAGAACCCCGGGGCTCGTGGGGTAGCTAGTGCCCTCCTTACACTAGTAGCTCTCCTTGGTACTATGTACACGAAGGCCAAAAGTCGGTACAAAGTGGCCAAACCTAACCCCAGGTCCTTGGGGCGGCTAGCTCCGCTCTGCACTAAACAGGGGGACAGTCGCTCTCCTTGGTACTCCGTACTCAAGGGCCAGCTCACTTCCCCAATTCTATTCCATTCACTTTCCAGGAGTTCTACTCCTAATTCCCCGTAGGGTTCATGCTCTTTTAAATCAGCCAATTTAGGTTTCATCATTTCAGCTTTATATTCATATAGCCCATGTTCTCAACCGTAATTATTCATTCATAATCAAGCAGCTGTTAACCAATTACAGGCAGTTATCGTTTCCTTTATACTTTTCCAGACTGCAATGTATATGTATTCAAGCTAGTTTTCCAGTCCTAGGATTCATGCCATACCCTAGGATCTATCATTCAATCTAATTTTCCAGTCCTAGGATTCATGCAATACCCTAGAATCTATCATTCAATCTAGTTTTTCAATCCTAGGGTTCATGCAATACCCTAAACTCTATTAATTATTTCACAAGTGCATAATTTTTAATAAATAATTGAAAGGGCCACTCTACCCGCAAAATCGAGAGTACTGGGGGCGTGATCGGCAAGCCCGCGCGCCTCCGCAACCCCAGAGCCACAACGGAATGGGGTCGTAACACAAGGATCAATTACAAGGAGCTACTCAGAACAGTATACAATTACTGTAAATAGGTAGAGAAACTAAATCTGAGAAGAACGAAACTTAAAACGCGGAAAACGGACTCCGAACGGACCCTAAACGGGTCAAAAACGACAAGTCTGCCCAAAACCAAACGTCTGGAACATCTTCCAGACGTCTTAAATGATAGCTCAGGTCATACCTTGATCCTGCGCGGTCCTAGACATCCAGAAGCTCGCTGAACCGTCTGGACTTAGTTTCCAGACATCCGATTGTCACTCCAGACGTCTGGAGACCCTCTCCGTCGTCTGGTGCTGTGCCTAGACGTCCGATCTGTGTGGGATGCCGTGCCCTTGCGCCTTCCCGAATGAGTCCTGCACATATACGCAGTCGTCCTCAACACGAAACAAAGCAGAAACCTTCGGCGAAACGGCTGCATGGCCGTACATGCGAAAGAAGAAGAAAGGTAAAATATCATACCTTTCAAACGTATGGACCTTCCTCCAGACGTCTCCTGCGTCGTCTGGACGTATGTCCAGACGTCTAATTTTGGGAAATTTTCCCAGAATCAACACCTCGTCGCCCTCCACTCGCATCGCACGGCCGTGCCGTGCCGCGCTCACCTGCTGCTTGAGCTGCAGCAGCTCCTCCCCAGCACCACACGCTTGCTGCGCACCCGCCGGTCGGCTCTGGCTGCTTCGGCGAGCTCGCACCCTCACGGTCAAGCTCCCTCTTCCTCTCGCAACAGCCCCTCCTCCCCACACACTTGCAGCAGCCGCTACTTCTGCCCTCGCCCACTCACTCTCTCGCTGATTGGAGGAAGAAGAAGAAGGCGGTGGAGTGAGGGGAGGGAGAGAGAGAGAGGTGTATTTGAAGGCAGCCGCGGGGAGAGAGAAAGAGAAAAAGGTGGCTGCTTCTGCAGGGAGGAAGGAAAGAGAAGGAGGGCGGCGGGTTCAGTCTGCGCGCGAATGCGCGTAGACGCGAACCCATACGCCAAAAAAATTTAATTCCAGACGTCTGGGAAGGCTTCCAGACATCTGGACCACTTCCCAGACGTCTTAAATGATGTTTGATGCCCTGGTTATAACAATCCGCCTAGGTTTCAGCCACCTTAAAAGGTGGCCTGGCGACCTTAAGAGGCTGTTGTGAGTGTGGTGCGTGTTGGTGCTAGAGCACCACGATCGTTTGTTTTGATGGTAACAAAACACATGTCATTTAACATTTGCACTTGGAATCATAAATTTCAGGCAAATTGCAAATGGATATGTGATTAAACGGAGTTCGAGCTCGCATCCAAGACGGATTGGAGGAGCTTGATGGAGAACAGAGGAGATTCATGAGGAGCGATAGATTGAAGATGGAAGGACAAGAAGAATAGGATAGAATTCTATTTATTCCT
Source organism: Thalassia testudinum (assembly GCA_037157565.1). Lineage (NCBI taxonomy): Eukaryota > Viridiplantae > Streptophyta > Magnoliopsida > Alismatales > Hydrocharitaceae > Thalassia > Thalassia testudinum. The sequence continues at coordinate 33,207,731 of JAZHRO010000031.1, read as the reverse complement.
TTCATGTACTTTTGTCTTTATTTTCTTGCTCTTTATTTCCTTAGAACATTATGTTAAAGAGCCTCAAAGTACCCTAACAGTAGTCCTAGGAACACCAGCACAACCCTAGGATACTTAGGTTTTCTGTAGAGAACTTAGAAAACCAATATAGGGTTCATATAGCATTTTGAGACATCTAATTCCAAAATCAGACGTCTGATAATGTGTTTTAAGACATCTGACTGTTGATTCAGACGTCTGATAACAATTAGGCTGGACTTAATTATTCTGTCTGATGAAATCAGATGTCCAGACCTTAGTCCAGACATCTTAGAAGACAACTGATGAATTTGCCAAACGTCCAATTAGTGGACCGTTGGCTGGCTCAGCAAACACTCAAGGATATGACCGTTAGAGCCTTATCAGACGTCCTTAGGCCTTTCCAGACGTCTGATAGATGACCGTTTTGCCTCGGCTAACCCAAAATCTCTTCTCAAAGGTTTTCTAGCCGTTGCAACGTTTGGAAATCCATTCCCACAGAAAAAGTAGGTTTCCAGACGTCCAGACATAGTGCCAGACGTCCTGTATGTCGTCTGATGGACTTGCACAAGAACCCTGTTTAGATCTGATTCAAGTCAGGAAGAAACTCGCATGAAATCAGACGTCTGACCTTTATTTCAGATGTCTTAAAGTGGTCTTCCAAACATCTGATGCCAGAATTAGACGTCTGATAAGCTTGTCAATGCAATCATTGTTCTTGATTTTGGCCTGATTCTCTTGGGCTTTGCACCCAACGGCTATGGAACATTTCCTAAGCCTTCCTAAGGCCTCTATAAATAGAGGGGAACCTCTTGCACACCAATATACACCAAGATACACAAGACACACCCAAGAAACACACTTTTTACTCTTTTGTGTCCAAAAAGAATCTCTTGCTCTCCAAGCTCTAATTCTCCATCTTGAGAGCATCAAGCCTTCGCGCACCCGCTCTCCTGCCGTAGTTCACGAGAGCGACGTTGCGCCGTCGCGTGGCTCACGCACCCGCGTCATCGATCCGACGCACTCCTTGCAAAGGGGAGTTTCCTAATTCCTATAGAAGCTTAGGTTAAAAATTACATTGTTGGCTCTATAGGATTGTTGTTATTTTATCTTTGTTATTTGTTTGGGTATTCGCTTTGCGAATTCCCGTCTCCTTCGTGGGACAAAATCCTTCTCGTGAAGAGAAGGGGTTTGAGGTACGCTACCCTCGTATAAAGTAGCGTGGTTGTAATTGAGGTTGAATCACTCTCGTTTAAAGTGATTCATTTAGTGGATTTGATCAACTTGGTTGATCGGAAAATCCTAACTCGAGAGGGTTGGGTGGTGGTTTTCACCCGATTTGGGTTTCCACCTAAAAATATTTGTGCACATTGAATGTTTGTCTATTTTGTGAGATTGTTTATATTATATTCCGCAATTTATTACGTCACGCTGATCTCACCCCCTCCGAGTAGGGAATCCACAGTGCAAGCGCCACCCTTTGTCGGTGAAGGTCGGTCATCATGGGAAGTCTTTATCTTTTCTAGGACAAGATTGGTCGTCAACTCCTATGAAGCGAAGGCCTTACGCATCAAAGTTGGGGTCAATGGGGTTACCCTTTCGACAGCGAGGAATACACGCGTATTGGGCATTCATCGTTGGCCTGGTCTATAGTCACAGGGACCTCAGAAGGGTTAAGGTTTCTCCTAACCCTGACAAGCTTAACAATGTTGTGAGGCGAAATGGAGGAAAAAAATCGAGGGGAGGGGGGGGGTGGCGATTGCCAAGTCTGAAGAGTCTGGTTATAATCCTGAAGTTGCTTGGCAAATCAGCTGGGTTTGCCCCTAAAGGTGTCTGTGGATAGAAACAGTATACTAGGGGGGAGTAAATAGTATCACTTAAATAATTTGAATCAAAAATAAATCCACAAAAGAATTAAGTATAGATTACACCTAAATTTATAGTGGAAACTCAAACCGAGTAAAACCACTACCTAAGCCTCTCAACTGAAGATTTTTTCGCCTAGGCGAAGCTAGTCAATCCACTAACATACCACTTAAACGAGAGTGGCACAACTTCTTTACAATGATCCCTTCTCTTAATAACCTAAAGAGAAGTAAATAACAACAACGGATTTCTCCCAACAACTTGGGATCCGTTAATCAAAAGCAACAATATATAAAAGAATAATAGAGAACCTATGGAACCTCAATAAAAGTCAAACTAGAATTTCAACGGAGGTTTGAATCGTCGTGCTTTGAAAGACATGAAAGCAAGAGCATAGAAACGCTTGGAAAGGCACGATAAGCTCTTTTGCTTTTGAGTTGGTTTTCTACTTGAGAGTGTGCGTTAAAAGGGCTACGTACGACCTCTATTTATACTAGCAAATCGACCTGAAAAGGAAATCAAATTAGTCAACCACTTAAGGTAGATTGGTTGATCAAAATAAGGTTTGATCGATCAATCTAATTATTTGATCGATAAATCATTGGTTGATTAATTAATCTAAATGGTCAATCAAAAGTGTATTTATCAACTTCCTAAAACAGGCTGGTTTGATCGATTAATTAAGTTGATTAGTCAATCAATGAATTTATTTGGTCGATCAAGAAGCCTAAAAACTTGTTATTAATATGAAGCGTGAAAATCCGTTTGAAACTTATTTTAAGGTTCCTTACAAAATATTCTAAACTCAATAAAGATAAAATGACACTGAGATACAGATCAGCATTCTTCTAACTTGATCCATGATCGAAGCTTTGATCCGTGAGAAAGAGTCTTGAAATATTAGTCTCGCAAATAACATAATTTTGATGCATCAAAACAAAGGCACTTACATTCTCCCCCTTTTTACTGACAACAAAATTATAATTATGTATAGAAATATGAATTCAAATAGTTATGCATAATATCTCCCCCTTTTCGTTTCAACAAAAAGTAAAACATGCTACTGTTAATTTCAATTATCTCCCCCTTAAGCATGTAAAAACATGCAATTTAAAGAGAGAAAAATTTAGCTGAGAGAGATAATGCATATAAAATAATATAAATGAGTCTAGATAAGCATAGGAAGATAAAAAATGGTCTGCAAGAAATATAAAGTTTTACAAACCATAAAGCTAATCAAAATAGAAACTAAGCTAAAACTACTCATCTAAAGATGCCATGAATGCATCCATTGTGCTATGGAGGTTGGTGTCTAACTCAAGATCCATCGAGTCAGATCACTCTGAAGAAGTAGGCTAGACAATACATAAGCATCTCTAAACTGACGATCTGGGGGTTGGCTACTAGATGTCCAGCGAGGAGGTGTGTTAAGACCCGTGCTGTTTGAGCCTTTTAAGACATTTGGACTGTGGGTCAGACGTCTGGTCAAACGTCTAGACACCTTCCCAGACGTTTAGAAATTGAAAATTTTGAGTACGAGCTCGCGTCTGCGTGCGTGCTGCACACAGACAGTACTCTCATTTTTCCTCCCCTTCTCTCTCTCCCCGCCTCCAGCAAAACCCTAACCCACCGATCTATAAAACCCCCTCCTTCTCTCTCGTTTCTCCTCACTTCTCAGCCACCAGCCCCTTCCCTCTTCTTCTCCACTCCAGCGAGAGGGGTAGCCCGAGCGAGAGAGCGCACGGGTGGCGTCGAGGAGGAGTGGCATGGGGAGAGGAGGAGGAGAATGAAATCGCGAGCTCGTGTGGGAGCTCACCGGTGAGTGCACGGCCAAAGCGACGCGTGCGTAAGGCGGAGGAGTGCGTCGGGGAGGTCCTCCCCAACACTGCTGCAGCCGAAGCTGCAGGTGAGGGGGTGCGGCGCGGCCACGCACGGCGCAGGAGCAGCAGAAGAAGGTTCTGGTTCTGGGTTTTTCCCAAAATTAGACGTCTGGAGTGACTTACAGACGACGGTGCGGACGTCTGGAGGTGGTTCCAGACGTCTGAGGTGAGGGCTTCACGAAGGTACGTTCTCTTTGCAGATACGACCATGTAGGCCGCTCTGCCGATATCCTGTTGCATGCCCTTTTGAGAAGATTGCATGGTTTCGTGAAGGATTCGTTTCGGGAAGGTGCGATACACGCCCTCCCACGCATTTCAAATGTCTGGGCGACGTACCAGACGATGGGAAGCGCTTCCAGACTTCCGGAGAGGTGGTCGGACGTCTGGAGCTGGGTCCAAATAGTCTAGAAGACTTCTTGGACATCTAAGGATTGGCGCAGAGACTTAGGTATGCTACTGGGCACTTTTAAGATGTCTGAAAGTTGTTCCAGACGTCTGATTTGAGACAGAAACCCTATTTTTGACTTGTTTAGGGTCTGTTTGAGTTCCATTTTACGCAAATAAGATATCGATGTGTTCCTTGTGAGTTCCTCTACTTATTAGAAGGTTTTCCATACTGTTCTGATAGTTCCCTTGTGTTTGTTCCTTGTGATAGGTGGTAGGGTTAAACTACCAGTATGTATATTTATTTTTATTACTCGAAAAATAGAAACTTTCCGAGATAGAACTCAGGGAGCAACACGTGATTTTAGAAGCGTACAAAGTCACAACTTACAACATGGATATATACTGTTTTAAAAAAAAAACACACTAAAAGAAAGGAAAACTTGTTCTTCTTTTCTTCTCTCTTTATTCTTCCTCTGTCTTTCTCTCTCCAGACGTCTGACTCCAATGTCAGACGACTTAAACTGCCATTTGCTACACTACTTCTGCTGGTTCTTCTTCCCCTTGGCTTCTTCTTCTCTTCCTCTCTACGGCTTCTCTTTCTTCAGCTTTTGCTCCTGACTTCTTTGCCTTGCATCTGCAGCTTCTTCTTCCTTGGTCTCTCTCTCTCTGCTCGGCCTTCTGGGCTTCTTCTTCTTTCTTTTTCTTTAACTGCGTATCTTCTTCTTCTTTGCTGCACTCCCTTGTCTTCTTCTTCTTATGACCTTCTCTGTTGCATCGCCTCCTCTTCTTCCTTGGTTCCTTCCTCTGCCTTCTTCTTCTTCTTTCCTTCTTCTTTAGCTTCTGCCCTCAAGTCTTCAACTTCCTTCCCGCAACTCCTTCTTCAGCTTCCCTTCCTTAGCCGCTCCCTGCACACATGAGTGCAAAACCTACCCCTACCCTCCCCCGCATACGCTCTCTCTCTCTATTTCTCTCTTCACTCTCCCAGAGCCAGCCAATTGGGTATTCGGGTCGGGTTACGCGCACCTGGGTCCAGGCGCACCGGCGTGGGTGGTGCGCAAGAAGTGCAAGGTAAATAGGTCGGCCAGGTCCACGTAGCGTCAGTCGCGGACGAGGCGGGTGAGTGGGCGAGGGGACCTCACCCCGTGTTCTGAGGCGGTAAGCAAGAAACACAAAAACAACTTAAATGACTCACCTGCACCGAAAACTTCCGAGGTGGGACTAAAGTCCCACACGCTTCTTCACGCGCGTGCAGGAGGAACACCTGTGCAATTGATGCGGCTGTGGTCAACGAAGCCCTCGATTGCTAGGTGCGAAGGGGTTGTGGGATGCTTCCACACACCTGGGGCTCTTCTATCTAGAGTAGCGCAACCTGGAGCGAGCTCGCGAGCTTCTTCATGCCTGCTCCAATGGCGGAAGAGGGTCAGACCTGAAACTTAGCAATACGGCTTCCCGACCCTGTCAAACCACGTGGGTAGCTTCGCCGTGTCACGGCGAAGGTGATGAGGTGGGTGGCGTGGCACAGAACGGCCTAGGCATGCGTGCCTAGGTCGGACTGTGACTGTGAAAGTGCATGTGTTCGGTGGAAGAGTAGGTGTAACGACCCGGTTCCCGAGTCCCTACGAGACACGAGAACCGGACCGACTCGACTAATCCCAAGACCTAGTCGTCCAACGAGGAAGTAACCAAAAGACAGTAAAATAAACCACATTCAGCATGAATATAACTAACAGTAAGAAAGTACAGCAGTAAGGAAAGAAACTACTACAGTAGGTACCACCACAACAGTAAAACAGCATTTATCATATAACAAGAACTGCAGGTAAAGAAGGTACAGCGGAAACAAAAACTACTCACTAGAACAGAAAAAAAAAAGGGGTACAAAAGGCTGTGGTAACTCTACTGGACCCTACTCGGCCCAGCGTCCTCTGCAGCCGCCGACCCTGGCTACTCAACACCTGGTCCTGAAAAAGGTAACGAGTGTAACACGTCAGCAAAACGCTGAGTAGAGTGGCAAACTAACTAAAGGCAACAGTAGAGTGTACAGTAGCTGTTATGTTCTATTACTTCCTTTATTCACATCTTTCAATTTTTCTCACTATTTCATTTATTTCTCAGATCCTTTACTTGATCTCGAATGTCCTCGTGGGAACGATCTTGATTGCAGTCTTTTCCAAAAGTAGAAGTAGCACGTGGTGCTCTCCTGGCTGGGAGAGTCCCCCGTGGTGATCCTACCCTCAGTCAACCACCCCAAGGTCACTGACAGACGTAACGGTGACTACGGCACGCGCGATAAACGCACAGGTAGCTAGCCCGCATTGGCACGCGGTCAGTCGTTTCCGTTAACGGGTGCGCCCAAAGCACAGCACGGAACCAGGGCAGAGCCCTCTCAGTAACAGGGGTCCAACCCCTCCACAGTAACCAAACCGGGTCCTTGCCCCTCCACAGTCCGCGCACCCTCGCCTGACTACCCTGGTTTGCCCTAATGGGCCTAACAAGTCGGTGAAGGAGGCTAGCAGAACCCCGGGGCCCGTGGGGTAGCTAGTACTCTCCTAACACTACTAGCTCTCCTCGGTACTACGTACACGAGGGCCAACAAGTCGGTACAGAGCGGCCAATCCTAACCCCGGGTCCATGGGGCGGCTGGCCCCACTCTGCACTAAACAGGTACAGGTACTTCCCTTGGTACTGCGTACCCAAGAGACAGTACAAACTACATCTCAGTTCCATTCATTTTTCCTTCCAGGAGTTCCACTCCTAATTCCCCGTAGGGTTCCAGCTCTTTATCTCAGAACATCATATGTTTCACTTTCCAGATTCACGTTCTCAAAATCCATGATCTCAAACATGTTTCTTTATTCATACAGGCAGCTGTTAATTCAAATTACAGGCATCATAATATTCCTTTCCATTTTTCCAAGACTGCAGTATTATACATTCCACTAGTTTTTCCATCCTAAGATTCATGCCACATCCTAGGATCTAGCATACAACTAGTTTTCCAGCCCTAGGATTCATGCATCACCTAGGAGCTATCATTCCATACATTTCTCATTCCTAGGATTCATGCAATGTCCTAGATTCTAGTTATGGTTTCATACTTTAACAGATTTTATTAATAACTTAAGCCACTCTACCAGGTACAACGGGAGTAATGGGGGCGTGATCGGGAATCCCGCGCGCCTCCGCGACTCTCAAGACTGCAACCGAACGAGGTCCTATCACAAGGATCAAACACAAGGAGTGTCTCAAAACAGTGTATAGCTACTGTAGACGAGTAGAGGAATTAATTCTGAAAAGAACGCAACTCGAATCGCGGAAAACGGAGCCCAAACGAGCCCTAAACGGGTCGAAAAGGACGATACTGTGCAAAATCAGACGTCTGGAACTCCTTCCAGACGTCTTAAACGGTGGATCAGAGAATTACCTGTTCAGCTTGGTTCCCCAGACGTCCAGAAGTCTGCGGGGACGTCTGTCCTATACCCCAGACGTCCGATGGTCCACACGGACGTCTGTAGGTCACTCCCGCCGTCTGGTACAACTTACAGACGTCTGATTCGCAAAGGATGGCGAATCAGCGAACCTGCGCACGGCCAACCCCCCCTCCCTCAGTACGGTCAGTCGACAAGAAGGAAGAAGAAAGCGGAAACTCACCTTTCAGACGTCTGTATGATCTTACAGACGTCGACCTTGCCGTCTGGCTATCAACCCAGACGTCTGATTCTGGAAATTTTTCTAGAATCAGAACCCTGCTCGGCCTCCGCTCGCGACGCCGCCCGCGTCGCACCTCGCGCGTCCGCTGCTCTGACCGCAGCAGGTCCCTCTCCGCGACGCTCCGCGCCCCCTGCGCCCTCCGCCGGCCGGCCAAGCCGCTCCGGCGAGCTCGCCCTCACGGCAGAGCCCCGCCCTCGCACGCCGCACCTCCTCCGCGCTCACTGCGGCTGCCGCTGCCGCCCTCGCGTCCGCTCGCTCTCGCGCACAGGAAGGAGAAGAAGGAGGAGACGGTGGAGACGAGAGGGGAGGCACTCCCTTTTAAGGCCGCGCGAGGAGGAGAGAGAAGGTGGTCGCAGCGCGCCTGCAGCCGCAGAGAGAGAGAGAGGAATCGCAAGTCTGCGCGCACAGGCACGCAGACGAATCTCCGTGCGAACATAACTGTTCTCCAGACGTCTGTAAACGATCCCGGACGTCTGGTCAGACGTCTGGATGTGATCCCAGACGTCTGGTCCGACGTCTGGGCCACCTCCCAGACGTCTTAAAAGGCGTCTGGGGCACGCGTTCGTTACAGTAGGGAATGTGTGGCAGTTAGTGAAGGGGCGAAAGATGATCAGTGAGTGATGGCGGAGGTTCTGAGGTAGGTGGTGAGGTGGATGGAGGTGTGGAGCGTTGGGGACGCCTTGCCAGAGGTCTGGCCGGAGGTGGAGATGGCGATGGTGGACAGTGGCAGTCGAGGGATAATTCGTGAAATAAATTGAGGGGAATTGAAGAGGGTATAGAGAGGAGTGAGTCTAACCTGATTAAGTGGACGAATGGGGAGAGATGGCGACTGGCAGTACGTGCTGTCACCGGAGAAGATGACGTCTAGTGCAGGGAGATGACGGCGACGACGGGCTAGAGATGCTCGCGCAGGTGCTGCGCGAAGCGGAGGAAGATGGGGAGGACAGCTCTGCCACTGGTATTGTGGCAGAGCGACGAGAAGGAGGAGGAAGCTCGCCAGAGCTTGCTGGACCACTTGGCCGGAGAAGAGGATGAAATTGGGGAGGAACTCTGGCCAAGACAAGCTTGAAGGAAGCGACAGCCCCTGCCGTTCCTTAAATAGGTGCTGGTAGGGAGGGAAACACGAGAAGGCATGGGCTGGTCACAGGAGACGTGGCCGGAAAAGAGACCCATACTTCTCGCGTGTTCGCACGAGAAGTACGGGTGCCGGCAGGACATGGGAGGTGGTCCATGCGGAAGAGGACAACATAGGGGACCCTCCTCTCGCTTCTAGGGCCGACTCCCATACCCTGCGCGGTGCCATCCTCCGCGCAAAGTCGCCGGAGGTATGGCTTGCTGCTGCGAGTGGCAGAGGGACAGGTTCGCAGAAGACGAAGAAAAAGTTGAGGGGTATTCGCAAGGCTTCAAAAAGTTAAGGGTTAAAAAGTAATTATTGAGAACCAATTTGTAAAGTAGGTCAAAATGGCCTTCTCTTAGGTCCAAATTTTGGTACAAACCTAATTTGGACCTAAGGAACCCAATGGTAAAGTTTGATTTTAAGTTTAACCTCGTTTGATTGGATATTTTGCACAAAAACCTAAATTAGGTCAAAAATTGGGTATGGTTCTCAATCTAGGTCAAGATAGGTTCCAATGGCCAAATTGAAGGTTCTAAACCCTAGGGGATGTTCTTTCATGAATTTTAGAGGGTTTAGTTGATTTTTATCTTACCTAGAACTTTGTGAATTAAAGTGGATTTATTTTAGGGTTGTAGAATGTCATTTAATTCCTAGATGTCACTATAACCCTTTCAAGACCAAATCACCCCACTTTTTCTCTTATTAGGTTTACTTGACCTATGTCTAGACCCTTAGAATTCCCGTTGATGCACTACAATGGTAAAATTGCTGTTTTACCCCTTGTGAATTGCTTTATACTCAAATTTGTAATTCTCTGATTTAGGCTTTCCATTAGGTTTTGTAGGAGCTTTTGTACACTTATTTAGGTCAAAATGTGCTAGTTAGGGTTCATGATGAGATTCTCAACAATAGGACTTCGTTCCGCATCAATAGGACTTCATCAATAGGTTCTCATCAATAGGTTCATGCGGGTTCGGGGCTTACTGAGGCACGTGAGCCTGCCGTTCAAGCCCCCAATACTATTGGGTTTACTGGTAGAGTGGCTTCCCCTAATTTAATTACAAACCTAAATGCATGTATGGAATGAATAATTAGAACCTAGGACGAGAAATACTGGAATGTCTGTATTGAATAAATGAATTACAGTCTTGAAAGAATAGATAGAAATGATAACAACTTCCTGTAAATGAATAACAGCTGCCTGTGAAATATGAAGTACTTGTGCTAGCTAACTATTGTATGTAAATCTCCTATTGCATACGTTAAATGACATAATACGAACTGCATGTATATAAATTAAAAATGGTAATGTGAATGATGGAAATACGAGCTACCTGTGTATAACCTGTGTATGGAAATATGAACGATAGCAATACGAGCTACATATGTATAACCTGAGAATGGAAATAGAAATGATGAAACCTGATATGGCTTGGCATGGGGAATATGAGCATGAACCCTACGGGGAATTAGGAGTTGAGTTCCTGGAAATAAATGAAATGGATTTGGAATTGTGAGTGGGGAAGTGAGCTGACCCTTGAGTACGAAGTACCAAGGAGAGCGACTGTCCCCCTGTTTAGTGCAGAGCGGAGCTAGCCGCCCTTGGGTTGAGACCCAGGGTTAGGATTGGCCACTCCGTACCGACTTCTTGGCCCTCATGTATACTGTACCGGGGAGAGCTACTAGTGTAGTGAGAGAGCTAGCCACCCCACAGGGCCCGGGGTTCAACTAGCCACCCTACACCGACTTGTTAGGCCCATAGGGTAAACCAGAGTAGTCAGGCGAGGGTGCGCGGACTGTGGAGGGTTGAGACCCCTATTTGGTTCTTAGGGGCTAGACCCCTGTTACTGAGAGTGCTAGGCCCTATACCGGTTCCGTGCTGTACTTTGGGCGCACCCGTTAGCAAAAACAACTGACCGCGTGCTAGTGCGGGGTAGTTACCCGTGCGCTTATCGCACGTGCCGTAGTCACCATTACATATGTCCGTGACTTTAGGGTGGTTGACTGGGTGTAGGATCACCACGGGGGGACTCTCCCAGCCAGGAGAGCACCACGTGTGCCTTCTACTCTTTGGAAAAGACTACAATCAAGATCGTTCCCATGAGGAACATTCGATATCAAGAAAGAGATTTGATAAATAAACCAATGGATGAAAAGGAATAAATTATGAAATAAAGTAATTGAAAAACAACAGCTACCTGTCCACTTTTACTGCTTTAGTTAGTTGGTTGACACTCTACTCAGCATTCGTTGACGTTGTGTACTCATAACTCTTTTCAGGTCCAGGTGTTGAGCAGCCAGAGCCTACGGCTGCAGAGGGTGCTGGGCCCAGTAGAGCCCAGTAGTTGTAGCTTCTTTGTTGTACTTCTTTCTGTTGTAGTGAGTAGACTCTTGTACCCTTATGTTCTGTAATTTTACGATTTGTACTTTATATTCATGTACACTGTTACTTTCTACTATTGTGGTGGTGATATATATTGTATCAGTTTTTACTTCTTTACTGCTGTACCTTTTTACTATTAGTTGCTTAGCATAGTGAATGTGGTTTACTTTCCTGCCTTTTTGTTACTTTCTCATTGGACAACTTGGTCTTGGGATCAGTCGAGTCGGTCCAGTCTCGTATCCTGTAGGGATTCGGGAACCAGGTTGTAATAAGGTGTCATGATGTGCATACATCTAATTGGCCTAAAGTGCCTATTTATGCATGTTTCTAGGTCTATAGAAGTATCATGCATTATAAATATTACATAACATGCATTATCATGCATTTAGGTTAGATTGTATAAATTATAGGTTAATTTTCCCTTTTTGTGGTAAGGGGACAGGGCGAGATCATTTCGGGGCCTCGGATTGAAGATCCAACTGTTCGAATCTGATCAGGGTGACGATTGGTGTCCAACGCCTTCAAGATCGCCCCGATCGAACTTCCATAGTATTGGATACAATCCAAGAAAGATTAGAGGTCAAGGGCCAAGGTGGTGTTCAATTCGTACCTCATATGACAAATCTAATTACATTGATGGGTTCGGATCAACAATTGCAGTCCAACGGCACAAAAATCGACCCAATCCGAAATCCGTGACACCAGCTACAACCGAAAAAAGATGGACGGCTTAGCCACCCACGTCACCGCAGCCGTCACCGCAACTCTCCTTCACAAAGATTAGTTTAATCTCCATCGTTTGATCATCGTCCAAAGGTGGAGAGCGCTGGAGAAAGAAATCCAAAGCGTGACACAAGAAGAGGCGTAGTGCATTGGTCAAGCGCCCATGCGCAAAGAGGGAGGCGTGAGTTCAACCCCCACCTCGACTCAAATCAGGAGGAGAGCGACATGCGGGTGAAATTAACCAGTTAAATTTGATCGGGCAGCTGAGGAGGGGGCGACGTGGCACAATCATGCACGTTGGATGCGAGCACACGGCGGACACGCGCAATGACATGCCATGAGATGCGCCATCGCACACGAGGGTGTGCATAACGCTAAAGACAAAGGGGTTTTAGAACTCTTAGGCCATCCAATCTCTTGATCGGACAACTGTAATCTATCGAACGCGAGGGTACACGTGGATGAAGGTGAAGAGAAGAGGACACACTCGTGCTTTAACGACATGGGTCTTTAGTAATGCTTATATCCGTCACTAAATTTATCACTAAACACCCCAACATTTATTTTATAACCCATGAAATGACCTATTTGCCCCCCATTCCTATAACTATAAATGGGCACCCCTACCACTCATTTTGATCATCCCTTCTCTTCTCTTGTCACCTCCTCTAAAACTTTATGAGCTGGTCCCATACTCGAAATACTCCAATAGAGCTAACGTAAAATAATTTTCCATCTTTTAAGCCCCTTCCTGGAGCATCCTACAATTGTCCTCTTACCATCGTTCGAGAAGCGGATCCCACTGTGACGTTGCCTCATTTCGTCCTCCGTCCTCCAGCTCCATTCTCCTTCGTCCAGCATCTCACCACCCTCATCCGGGCACTCCGTCAACGTGGCTCATCCTCCAAGCAGCCGTCGAGGATGATAACTTCTCACCCCCTTCTCTTTTTACCGCTTTCTAGTGTAGGTTTCCCGCTTTCTAGTTGTAGCGATTAGATGTAATGAACATGTTGTTATGGTTATGAAACATTTGTTTATTCTCTCCCTATTTTCTCTTTATTTGTATTATTCTTTCTCTCTCTTCTATTAATTATTCTTTAAGTAGAATAGCTAGTAGATTAATTTCAACTAGCTAATTTGCTTTCATGACAATAATTCCAATGCGATTTTTGATCAAACGTTCGCCTCCTTGTTTTTGAATCGGGACTCACCAAAGTTTCAGCTAAATTATATGTTTGACGGATTTTTGCGCAACTACAACAATGGGTTTTCAAACTCAACTTTTAGCATAGAAATCACGTTTAACATGTCACCTGCTGGTCTCCTGCTAAAGGAGGAGGAGGAGGAGGTGCTGCTGATGATGGAGGCACGATAGTAGTTCGGCGAGGACGAGGAGGCCTGTGAAGCTACTGCTAAATCCCGTGAATAGACTCTCCAAGTCTATCCAAAACTGGCCTTGAGCATTCAAGTATTCGGATATCTAATGCCCATGTCTCATCATCACCATATCAGTCTCTCTATCTGTGCATCATCAATGAAATACCATCACTCACATCCTAAATGCTAACATAATCCCTACCAATAAGTGGTCTCTCCAGAAGGCCCCACTCCTGCTGATAGAAGGATGGAGAGGGTCGCACTAAAGGAGTACAAGTCGCAATGAAGTGCTCGTATGGAGGGAAAGGAGGAGGTACTGTTGAGGACTCCTGCGGCTGCTACTACTGCTGCTGCTCTTGGGCTACATCCTCACCACAGGCTCCCTGAGCTTGCTTCATCTTTGTATAAGTGAGTTTATCAAATATGGAGACTCTCGTAATAAATTAGTTATGATTTATATGCATTGGAACACTAAAATGTAGGAAGACATGTGAAAGAAGTGTCCCAAACTAAAAGGAGCTGGTGGGCTGCTTGTTTATCAAAAAGAGAATCAAGTGGTTCTAGTTGAACCGCTTGTTCTTAAGAAAAACATAAAGGATAATGAGCATAATGCCAGGGCAGTTATCAAATGAAGTAGATTTAGACAAAATTTTAAAGAAAGACACGATTAAGAAATCGTGGAAGACGACAGAAATAAGGAGACTTGGCATGACGACCCAAGTCATATTGAGAGGGAGTGAGTACAGACTCCCTAATTGCATCCGTCTGTGTCTGCTAATGAAGCTCCAGAAAGTAGGACCAATAGACGGACAACCAAGAATCTTAGAAATCACGTCCGCATTGACCAGAACCTCTATGCCATAGACTTTCGAGGTCAACTCAATATTGAAGCCCTCACCTGTGTTCTTGAGATTACAAGCCATGGGATCAACACCCGATATGCGGCTATTCTTGGAACCCGCATAAAAGTTCCATTCAAAAAGACGTAAAATCTTGTGATATATAAGTTTTCATGGATTCCAGGAAAGATAGACTCAAACAAGTTAAAATCAACCAGTCTACCAACGTATGGGGAAAGTTTGGCTAGAATGGAAAAACGTTCACGAGCAACCTCAATGATGAAAAAGTAGTCAAAAGTGTCATGACGAGAAGCAGAAGAGGAGGCACATGTGCATTTTGGAGCCATAACAAATCAGTAAAAGCACGTTAGTTGATCAATTAGGCAAGATCGGTCGATCAAAAGCAAGTCAAAAGCGATTTTGAAAAATCATCTTTTGGTCGATCTACCAACAATTTTGGTCCATCAAAAGCGAACAGACGCAAAAAAAATGGGTGTTTCCATGAGTAAGAAGCTTACAAATACTTCAAGATTTAACAAGCAATCATAAGATTATGCAAGAATATCATCATATCTACTCATAGCACATCTAATACTTAAAAGAAAATCCAAAAGAAATGGATTTATCTAAGTTTAGAGTGTACCATAATCGATCAAAGATTGGTCAATCAAGGAGAGTCGATGTGGTTGTCGGCAGAGTGAAGCACGGTCGACAAGGGAGGAAGGCACATGGGGAGGGTGTGCGAGGAGGTCCTTCACGGAGAGGAGGATGGCGTGATGTTCTGTTTTGTCAAGGTCGGCGTGGCGTCGCGAGGAGGTGTGGGTGCGTGCAAGGTTGGTGACGCAAGGAGGCTCAGCATCGAGTTGCGGTGGTGGTCACTGGAATTGATCGACCACGGTGAAGGAGGAGAGGTGGGGTCGGTGGAGTGTTTGAATGTAGAACCAAAGTTGTGGGGTAGTATGTAGTTAAAAAAATGGTTTTAAGGTAAAAAACGTTGGTATTTTATACAACTTAGGTTAACAAAATAGGTAAAAACACTTAGGGTAGGTAATCAAGTAGATTAGGTTCAGTTGAGTAGATTAGGGGAGAGATTAGAGGTGTTCTGGATCGCAATCTCGAAAAGTAAATCCACCAAGTCTTGGTCGATCAAAACAGAAAATGACCGATCAAGGAAGCTAATTGGTTGATCAGGGTTCAAATGATTGGAGGGAAAATTCTCGTCTAACCGGATTGGTCAATCAAACAACTAAGTTGATCAATCAAAACTCAAATTTTGGAGGGAAATTTCCCACAAAAGAATTTGGTCAATCAATCAACTATTTTGATCGATCAAAGATTTTGGTCGATCAACTTGAAAAAATTGATCGATCAAAGATTTTGGTAGATCAACTTGAAAAAATTGATCGATCAAAGGTTGAAAACATAGCAATTAAAATTATCACTTAAGCTCTTTTAACCGAGATAAACCTAGTGAATGGCATATTAGGTTAAATCTTTCCTTTGGCAAAGGTTTTGTAAAGATATCAGCTAATTGATTTTCTGTTTTAACAAATTCTAAGTTGATTTCACCTTTTAAGACATAATCTCTTAGAAAATGATGCCTAACATCAATATCTTTAGTCTTAGAGTGTTGAACAGGATTTTTGGATAGATTTATAGCACTAGTGTTGTCACAAAGTATTTTGTTATTCTTGTAGTATAGGCCAAAATCTTCTAGAGTTTGTTTCATCCATAATAGTTGTGAACAGACTAAAGATGCAGCTACATATTCAGCTTCTATTATTGAAAGTGAAACAGTGTGTTGTTTTCTAGCTAACCAAGAGACTAGCGAATTTCCAATAAATTGGCACATTCCACTAGTACTCTTTCGATCTATAAAGCTACCCGCATAATCAGCATCACAAAAGAAATAAAGTTCTAATGTGTCTTAGTTTGGATAGAAAAGTCCTAGGTCAAGTGTGTGGTTTAAGTACCTAAGTATTCTTTTAACAGCATTTAAGTGTACTTCCTTAGGGTTAACTTAAAAGCGAGCACACAAGCAAGTGCTAAAGAGAATACCAGGTCAACTAGCAGTTAAGTATAATAAAGATCTTATCATGCTTCTATACAATTTCTGATCTACAGACTTACCTGTGTCATCAAATTTTAGCTGTGTAGAAGTTGCTATAGGTGTTTCTTTTTCTTTCACCTTGTCCATGGAGAATTTCTTTAAGATCTCTATGGTGTATTTGGTTTGAGATATGAAAATTCCAGAGGATAGCTAGTCAATTTGAAGTCTGAGAAAGAACCGAAGTTCTCCCATCATACTCATCTCAAACTAATCCAGCATTACCTTTGCAAATTCTTGGCATAAAAGATTATTAGTAGTACCGAAAATGATATCGTCTACATAAATTTGTATTATTAAGAAATCATTTTCTTTTCTTATTGTGAATAAGGTTGGATTTATTTTTCCAATTTTAAATTTATTTTCAATTAGATAAGTTTTTAATCTGTCATACCAAGCTTATAGAGTTTGTTTTAGACCATATAATGCTTTGTTTAGTTTATACGTATTCTTGATGGTTGGCGTCTTCAAAACCTGGAGGTTGTTTGACAAAGACTTCCTCCTTGACAAAACCATTTAGAAAAGCACTTTTGATGCCCATCTGAAAGAATTTAAACTTTATATAGGCGGTAAAGGCTAGCAACATTCTAATAGATTTTAGGCAAGCTACAGGCGCATATAATTCATCAAAATCTATTCCTTCTTCTTGATTATACCCTTGGGGCACAAGTCCAGCTTTGTTCCTAACAACTTATCCTGATTTATTCAGTTTATTCCTAAAGACCCATTTGGTTCTTATAATGGTCTGAGAGTCAGGTTTTGAAATAAGTTCCCATACTTGATTTCTTTTGAATTGATTAACTCATCTTCTATTGCAATAATCTAGCAATTGGCAGAAAAAGCTTCCTTAACATTTTTAGGTTATAACTGAGAAGCAAAGGCTGTGAAAGCTAAAGTGTTGATGGAAGATCTAGTCTGAACTCCTTTGGATAGTTCTCCTATCATCAATTATTTTGGATGGTCCTTCATATAGGATATATCTTTGGGTAGTTCATCCGAAATGTTCTCCTCTGGTATGTTTGAAGGATCGTCTATTAGGTCATCATCATCATTTACAGAAGATTGAGGGTGAACTAGTGTTTCTTCAAATGATACATGCATAGTTTCCTCAACGACAGAAATCTTCTTGTTGAAAACCCTATAGGCTTTACTTCTGGTCGAATAACCTAAGAAGATTCCTTTAGAGCTCTTAGCATCAAATTTATCAAGATTATCCTTAGTGTTAAGTATAAAACATCTACAACCACATATCTCGAAATAGGAAATTCTAGGTTTTCTTCCATGAAAGAGTTCAAAAGGTGTTTTGTTTAAGATTAGTCTAATCAAGGATCTATTTTGGATAGCAAGTTGTGTTTATAGCCTCTGCCCAAAAATATCGATGCAGCTTTGACTCGCACAACATTGTACAGGCACACTCTTGCAGGGTCCTATTTTTCCTTTCAACTACACCATTCTAAGGTGTGACTCTAGGGAAAGCAAATTTATGTTTTATCCCATATTGATTACAGAAATCAGAAAAAGATTCTTTCTCAAATTCTCCGCCGTGATCACTTCTAATCTTAATCACTTCAGATCATTTCTCATTCTGTAGTCTTCCTACAAGCTTACTAAAAACATCAATAGTTTTTAAGAAGGAAACCCAAGTAAATCTAGAAAAATCATCAATTATGACTAAACAATATCTACACCTGCTTAAGATTTCGAATTTGGTTGGTCTGAACAAGTCTAAGTGAAGTAGCTCTAGGGGTCGGGAGGTGCTAACCATCCTTTTTGGTTTAAAAGGATTTTTGGTTTGTTTATCAACTTGACAAGCATCGCAGATTTTGCTTTTCTTGAAGTTGATCTTTGGCAGACCTTTGACAAGCTCATGTTTCACAAGTCTACTGTCGTTTCTCATGTGAACATGACCTAGTCGTCTGTGCCAAAGTATTGCATCTTCATCAGATGCGACAAGACATTCAAGATTGTCACATTTGCCGAAGTTAACAGTATAAATATCTTTATGTCTATTTCCTTTAAGAAGAAGAATTTGTTTTGTTTCTTTATCTCGTATTTTGAAACCATTTTATGTGAGAGTGATTTTATATCATTTATCACATATTTGACCTACACTAAGAAGATTGTGTTTTAACCCACTAACTAAATGCACATTATCAAATGATGTGGAGGAGTTACCAAGTTGGCCAGTACCAATAATATAACCCTTGTGATTGTTCCCAAATGTGACCGTACCACCTTCTTGGCGGTGGAGTTGCAGGAACAGGTCTTCCTCTCCGGTCATGTGCTTGGAACACTGGTCGTTCAATTCTCAACATAGTTAATTAAGGTTATTAGTCTTAATTAATTGCGTAAGAATGGACATAGATTAACTTGAATTGTTAGGATATTGTCGTTAATTGTAGTACAGCGTCAAGCTAACCTAACATTTTAGATTTTATTTCTTTTTAACTAGTTGAGCTCAGGTCGTTCACTAGGAAGCATAATTGTAATTTTAATTCACCATTTTTATTATTTAAGTTAATGATTAACTAATTACTACAATAATTATGAAATATGTTAAGCTCATGAATAAATGCACATAAGCTTGAACAATTAAAGCATACAACTATTCCATTAATGAAAAGAAGTGTACACGAATGATTTTACAAAGTATAACAAAAGAAAATGACTATTACATGAAATGCTTACAAAATAAGGAATAGAAGAAAATGTTGACAAGTGAATACAAATGGCTTTTAACAATCAACTGAAACATTTCATCTTTCCCTCAGCCCTCTCTTCTTCATCAAACGTCTGTTTGAGTAATTAGACGACTTAAACATAAAAATTAGACTTCTATTTAATGTATCAGACATCTATCTAACTCTTTCTCATTTAATTTCTGTCTTCTTCCTCTAAACTCTAGTCTCTCTTTCTTATTTTATTTAACCCATACCCATTCTCTCTCTTAGTTCTCATCACTCTCTTTACTTTCCTCCATTTCTTCTCTTATCCCTCTTAATTCCTCTCTCTTTATCTCGCCTCTTTCTCCTTAGGTCTCTTTTCTTTCTTGTCACTACACCTATCTCAATCTCTTTCTTCTCTTGTATCTTTTCTTTCTTTCGTTCTCACTGTGCACTCAAATCTCTCCACACTTAGTCAAATTTCGAACTTAAACCCAAATTTAACTCTCACCCAAAAATTTGTTAATGGGCAGCTGGACCTCTTTTGGGGATACACAGTGCCCACTAAGGGAAAAACCAGACCCTACTCGTGGCCCAACCTAGTTTATTTAATGGTGGATTTTAGTCTTTTTAGAGCAATGCACAATACCAGGCCCATTCCAGGCCCACACGCTCACGCCCACCTAGGCCCACGCATACATAGGGGTGCACACACATGCCTGCACACGCATATGCATGTGCGCACACAATCGGATCAAATGCTTAGTTAATTGCACCCTACGCTGACGACTAGCGGGTTGTTGCACGTTTTTGGTATTAAACCCACTCGATGCTTCCTTCATTCTCGATGTGGGACTTTCCTAGCCGCTTCTCCTTCGCACAGCTGCGTCTGCGGCTAGATCTTCGAGGACTGATTCCCATCCACTCAGAGGGTCAAATTGAGCACACAATAGCTCAATGGAAAGCTATAGAGACCCTCTATCCAATTCCAACACTAATTTGGTGTTTAGATCAAAGTTCATGGATTCAAAGAAGGAATACAGATGATTTGCCATGCCTAGAATGAGCTTTAGAGGAAACCTTCAAGTCAATTGACCTGCAGAAGATGAAACGCCTCTCATTTAAGAGATTAGGAGAGTTCAGTGATGCATTCCACATATTTGGAATAGAGGTGAAGATAGAGGAAGGCTTCAGGAGCTCCAGAAACATGAAAGCTTCGAATCTAGAGGTTCAGAGCTAAGATACAAGCTTGAATCAACTCTGCAGATAGATTAGGTCATCAATAAGTGATTTAGATTGGTTCAATGAATCAAAAAGGACTAATCTAAGTAAAGATTGGCTTCAAATCTTGACAAAAATCCCAAGAACAACTTTAGGTTCCATTTTGAACCCAAACTGTGCAGAGATTAGAATCTTCATGGAAACTCTATAAAACTAACTCAAATCAATTCTAATCAGTTTGAAATGAACCAAGGAATTTATCCTATCCATAAAATCTGACATTCAATCATGGATTCCTCAAGAACAGCTCTTGGTTAACCAACTAAGCTCAAAAGTTGACTTCCCAAATCAGAGCTTACAGATTCCAATTAACAGCTTAATTAGACTTAAATCAAACCAGGGAATCTACTCAAAGCCTTAAAATCACATTTTGAACACTCCTATAGTACTCTCAGGCTTTGCCTCCTGAGATCAAGTTGGTAAGTGTTTGGCAGAGGTACCTAAAGGTTCTTCGACCTAATTGAATGTATTTTTAGATTCCTCGAAACCTACTCATGCTGTAGAATCGATTTCCAGAACTTAAACCCTAATGGTTGCATCTCTCCAACTCTGATGGAGTTGGAGAAGACGACGATCAGTAGTAAAGAATCAACTTTAATTCTTAATTCTAAAGAGTGAAATCTGATCCTCGACTCAAGATTTATCATTCTAGAGCTTCTCAAAGAGTTTCAGATATTAAGACTTAATATGAGTTCGCCGGAGTTCACCGGAGCTCCTGCGAAGGCCATGAAAATACATTGGAGACCAAATCTCCAATAATTAAACTAAAAAATATCTCAAAGGGTTCCTAAGGTTACAAGGAACCTTAAGAACACCTCAATTGCTACGTTTAGTTATCTGATGCAAGGATTTATCAAGGAATTTAGTAAGAATGCCTCCTGAGTTCGTTTGAACTTAAGAGCAGCCCCCTCACTCAATTGAGTGAGGGGAAATGGTCAATGAGGTGAGACGATGGTGAGTGAGTGTGGAATTAGGTGGAAAAACTCCTTTGAGCTCTCCATTGACAGTGAGCTCATAGGTTGATGTAAATTAGGCATTTTGTTTGCAGATGATTATAGGTGAAATTAAAGAGTAGATCAGGGCCTTGTATTGATGATAAGCTGATGAAGAGCCCCTGTTAGATGTGAAAAAAGCCGAAGACCTCCGCCATGGGTAGCGGAGGTACTCCGGTGAGTATGTAGTGAATTAGATGTTTAGGTGATAGAATTAAGAAAGGAGGAGGTGGAATGTGATCGTGAGTAGTTGAGGAAATTGAACAAGTGATTTAATAGATGAAGGAAAGCTCAGCGAGCCGGAATTGGCTCGCTGGAGCTGTGGAAGATGACATGAAAAACTCAGCTTTACACTACACTAATGAACTAATTAACTAGCTAGATTTAAAGTAAATTGAAATCTAAGCTACTCTACCATTACCTGGATGAAAGGGGATCAGAGGTCTCCGTCAAAGGCGCATAATGGAGGACGAAATAGAGAGGGAGAACAAAGCTCTGACAGAGGAAGAATGCGACGTGTAGAAATGAGAGAATGGCGGCATAGCCTCGTCAATAGATGCGGCAGAAGATGGCGGAGATCAGAGGGAGGTGTAGGTCCTTGGAGAAGACCGGAGGGAAGAGGAAGAAGTCACCAGAGGTATGTGACGAATAGCCTATGGATGACTACGGTGGGAGAAGAGGGTAGGGAGTCGACGACAGAAATCGAAGGAGTAAGGGGATAATTATAGGTGGTGGTCGAGGCGTAAGGGGATGCATCTAGACGGGATATCGTCTAGGTTCATCCTAACACACCAGCATCGTCTTTGACGCCGATGAGCTTACTCACCTAGTCTAATTAGGATTAGGAGATGATCCAGACCGTCGAATGTAAAGGTGGAGGTGAGCGAAAGCTGGATGTCAATGGCGGTGGCTATGTGACCTGAGATGAGCGGTGATCAAATGGTCTGGACACCAGCCGTCTTCGACCATCCAAAGTGAAGAAGAAGAAGATGATGAAGAAGAAGACGGTGCTGTGCTCCAGGGGTATATTTGTAATAAAAAGTGAAGGACCTGAATGATATAAAATGACTCGATTGAAATGAAAATTAAGGACTTAAACGTAAACAATGAGTTTTAAGGCTTATTTTAATTTTTTTCTTTTTCAACTTTTTATATGTTATTATAAATTAAGTAAATATTACATTTATGCCTTGAAATTATGTTTTTGCCCTTTTTAGCTATATTTATTTAAGTGATTAATTTAAATAGGTTAATTACATACTTAGGTCATAATATTAAATAAGTTAGTTTAACTATTAAATAGCTAGCTAAAATGGTTATTAATTGAGTCAAAATTATTAATTAAATTATTATTAGGATTAATTAAAATTTAATTTAGCATTTTTAACTTATTTTGCAAGTCCTTGGTGATTTAACTCCTATAACATAATTAACCCTACAATTAATATATCCTTAGCTAATTAACTAGGAAAACTAGTTAATTATTGATAATTAGAAGCAATGATAAGTCTCTCATCAAACACCCATTGTCCATGATCCACCTTCCTTCTACTCGATCATGTCATTTGTTTGTGTTTGTGAGGTCTTGAATTGATGGATCTATAAAGTGCCTCCGGGTTTCCATTTGTTTCTTGATATGTCCACCTTTTACAGTCTACTTGACCTACAAAATAGAATTGCAAGAGTGCTTTTGGTACCCATTTTTGTTTGGATCTGAAGTAGTTAGCTGGTGCTGCCTGTTTAGGCAAGCTACCTTTCTCCTTCCTTTAGCTAGAACTAGATGCTTCATGATCATTTTTAGGTATGTAGCCTAACCCAAATTTTGTGGTGCTCTGGGTTTGTGTTCCTAAAAGTTTATGTAAATTTTTACTACCTTTAGTGAATTTAGCTAGATCATTTAAGAGAATAGTAGAATTTTCTTGTATCTTATCTATATCTACTTTTAGATTATCTATTTGTGATTTTAGTAAAGTAATTTCAACTGATAACTCTTTATTTTGTGAAGCAAACATATCTTTTTGTGCTTTCTCTTCTCCTAAGGCCTTTGCTAAGCTTTTATTTTCTACCTTTAGTGATTTAGTTATGTCATACATCTTAAAAAATGCTTCTAATAATTCATCTTGTGAAAATGAGGTTACCTCATCTTCTAGAGCCATAAGTCCTAGAAGAGCTTCTTCTCTGAAGGTCTCTTCTTCCTCTGAACTTGAATCTGACTCATCCCACGTTGCTGAAAAAGCCCTTTTCTTCCTATCCTTTATGGGGAATCTCTTCTTCTTCTCAGTGTCCTTGAGAAGTGGACAATCCTTCTTGATGTGTCCTTTCTGTTTGCAATTGTAGCAAATAATGGTGCCTACTTTCAATTATTCTTTCTTCTTTCTCCAGCTCCTTTTGTTTCTAAGGAACTTTCTAAACTTTCTTAAGAGGAGGGCTATGTCTTCCTCTTCATCTTTGCTTGAGAAATCTTTCAATTGATGGTTGGCTTCGAGCACCACAGTCTTCTTCTTAGTTCCTTCATCTTCATGCTCCTTCATGTGTTGGAGTTGAACCTCGTAAGCCATCAGACTTCCAATAAAATCATCTAGTTTTAGAGTGGACAAATCTTTTGATTCCTGTATGGTTGTTGTCTTTGTCTCCTAATCACTAGTGAGAGATCGGAGGATCTTCCTCACTAAGGCTTCGTTCTTGACTTCTTGGTCTAGATTCCTTAGAGAGTTTATAATGTCCATGAATCTTGCGAACATCTCTTTGATAGACTCTTCCTTCTTCATCCTGAAAAGCTTATAATTTTGAGTTAGTAGATTAACTATAGTTTCCTTTACCTTTGATGTTCCCTCGTGAGTGACTTCGAGAATGCTCCAGATCTCATAGGCTATCTTGCAGGTTGAGACTCGATTGAACTCTGCTCTGGAAAGCCTGCAGAAGATTGCGTTCATGGCCATCGCGTTATGCGTTGCCATTTTCTTCTAATTCGGAGTTGCTGCCATTCCCTCCTTAATGTCAGAACGTGTGTATTTTGAGGCAATGACATCCCACACCTCAAAATCCATTAATTCCAGGAAGATCTGCATCCTAGTCTTCCAGTATCCGTAGTTTGTTCCATCAAATAATGGAGGTCGAACTACTGACTGTACCTCTGCATACATGTCAACAGGTGACTTTGACATCATCTGAACAATAGAGCTTTGATACCAAGTGAGGGTGTCTGTGGATCGAAATAGTATACTAGAGGGGAAGGGTGAATAATATCGTTTAAATAATTCGAATAAAAAATAAATCCACAAAAGAATCAAGCACAGATTACACCTGGATTTATAGTGAAAACCCAAACCGGGTGAAAACCTCTACCTAAGCCTCTCAGCTTAGGATTTTCCAACTAAGCAAAGCTAGTCAATTCAGTAACATACCACTTGAATGAGGGTAGCACAACCTCTTTACAATGATCTCTTCTCTTACTAACATAAAGAGAAGCAAACAACAACAGATTTCTCCCAACAACTTGAGATCCATTAATCAAAAGCAACAATATATAAAAGAACAATAGAGAACCTATGGAACCTCAATAAAAGTCAACCAGAACTTCAACGGAGGTTTGAAGCATCATGCTTTGAAAGACGTGAAAACAGGAGCATAGAAATACTTAGAGAAGCACAAGAAGCTCTTTTGCTTTTGAGTAGTTTTTCTACTTGAGAGTGTGTTTAAAAGGGCAGAATACGACCTCTATATGTACTAGCAAATCAACCTGAAAAGGAAATCAAATTAGTCAATCAATTAAGGTAGATTGGTCAATCAAAATGAGGTTTGGTTAATCAATTTAGTTACTTGATCGATCAATCATTGGTTGATTAATTAACCTAAATAGTCGATCAAAAGTGTATTTATCAACTTCCTAAAATGGGCTGGTTTGATTAATTAATTAAATTGGTTGGTCGATTCATGACTTTGGTTGATCAATTAATCTATTTGGTCAATCAAGAACCCTAAAAACTTATTTTCAATATGAAGCGAGAAAATCCGTTTGAGACATATTTTGAGGTTCCTTACAAAATATTCCATACTCAATAAAGAAAAACATACACTGAGATACGGATCAGCAGTCTTCTAACTTGATCCATGATCGAAGCTTTGATCCGTGAGAAAGAGTCCTAAAATATTAATCTCGCAAATAACATAATTTTGGTACATCAAAACAGAGGTACTTACAACCTATTGCTGGATTACGCGGACTTGGTTCCCCTCGCCTTTTCTGTGTGGTCCTCCTGGGTCGCTCCTATTTAGCCCTAAGGGGCTTGAGCCAGGTTTCCATGCGTTGTTCTCATCCTTTGATGAGGTCGGGCATGTATTAAGAGGATTTGGCAGTGGACGTATACTGGGGCTTAGCCGGCTAAGCTGCCTAGCACTATTGTCAACCTGGCCACCTTAAGTGTGGCCACTTGGTTGAGGCGCCCGTCCTCGTCAAAGTTGAACGAAGGAGGGCCGCTCTCTCCCATTGGCCTCTCCTCAAGATTGCCAAAGGCCCATGGCTGAAATGCCTGATAGGGGGAGAGCGAAGCATCGTTACAGGAGTGGAGAAGGCGCTATGGGCGCGCCAACCCGAAAGGGGTGGCTTATTAACTCCAAAAGCTAGCCTGATCTTTGTATCTGGAGGTGAGCATCTTGGAGTAACGTGGGCATTGCTGCTGGAGGTCAATTACGCAGGTTGTCAGTCTGTCTCGAGCAATGTCGCTACTAAGGGTGCCTCAACCTCTACACTAACACGCCCGGTCAGCTGAAGGCGAGGACCTCGAGTAACGCGAGCATCCCGGTCGAGATTTCTACCTGGTCCATAGCTAGGGTGGTGTATTCTTCAAAGGGTTCGGGTCGAAGCTACCCCAATGGGGGGGAGCTTCGCCGAAGCATGCCTAGGCGTCCCGTCGAGTCAGGTGGGGAGGTTGTTGCCTGGAATGCCGCGTGCTTGGTTACACCCTTTTCGTCCTAATTAAAGATTGAGGGGAGATACCCAAGAGAGTCAATTCAGAAGGAATGGCTCATTTTCCTGGGGCGACATCGATCCCGAGGTTACCTTAACCTTTACGCTGACATGCTCACTCGACAGGGGGAGAGGGCCTCGAGTAACGTGACCGTCCCGGCTAGGATTTGATGGTAGTGTTCGTCAGATGAGGAGCCAGGGTGGCACCGACTACCAACTTGGGCGACGCACCGATTAACTTGTCCCTTGGTTCGTAAAGAAGACCATATCGGCTGCCTGCAATCACTAGAGATCCTTCTCAAGTTGGTCTTCTAGGCCCTCCATAGACCTATCCTTTCACTTGGAGGGTCTTGGGGGCAGTGGATCTTGGCCCGCAGACCGTCTCCCTTCATGCATGTTCGCCTGGTTCACGACCACGGGAGCGCATTTCCCAAGGGACTTACACCTTCAGCGGGGTTCGTAATAGTGACCTTCAGTGGGTCAATTCCACTCAAGCACATCCGCTTTGTTCATGGCTGAGGGAGTGCGTTTTCTCAAGAAACTCCTCTATCCGGTGAGACTCGTAACAGCGACCCTCAGTGGGTCAGTTGCTATCTCAGGGAAGGCGGCCCATCACCCATGGAAGGGGCCACTCTCGCAGACGAGTGCTGGGGCACGCCTACCCAGGGGTCTTTTCGCCTTCTACGGAGTTGACGTAGCTGCCGCATCTCTTGTCCAATCTATCGTAGGAACGGGAGGAGTTGCCTCGCTACGTGGTTCTTACGGCTTTGCTCCAAGCCCCACTGAGTGCTTTGATGCGTGCTCAATGGCGTCACGCCCGAGCTCTTGAGCCAAACAGTCCAACTCAAGGTGACGGGGAATCGTTGCCTCACGGGGCCTTCATGCTCTGAAGTGTTGAGCCTCAAATTGAACCAAGTAGGATCGAAAGGGCTCAGTTTTCCAGCACCCGACCTTTGACAACCTTTCGAGGTTGCCTTTAGCCCTTCGACGCTTGGCGAAGTGCTCATAACAAAGTGGCTATGTGCCGACCTCACCTGGGGTTGGCTCCCAAAGGCATGGCTGAGGTGCACCTTCCCTTCATGCCGGGCCTTGACTGGCTCTTTGAGTGTTTATAGCGAGAGGCTGCCATTACCCCCTACTCAGGTGAGCAGGCGGTATACACACGGGCATACGCCTAAGGCCGCCAGCCTCAGCTTTGTATCTCCCCTCCCTAGCCTGCGCCATGGGGAAAAGGGTTTGCTTCGAGCCGTCGGCCAAGCCATGCTTGCTTCCCTTTACTGGGATCAATATGTCAAGAGTGTCGTCGGGGCATGGAGACATCGAATCCCGACCAGGCCTCCCCTGAGGAGGGAGGAGCTGCGAGTGGTTAATACCACCGCGGAAGTCCTCTCTTAGGAGGGTTGAGGTAGGACACCAAGAGGGTGCTTCCTCCCAGCAATGGGATGCTCGGAAGAGCAATGGCATTTCTGTTTACGCTTCTCACAGACAACACCATTTGATGGGCCATAAATAGCCACCAAAAGATTTGTGAAGACTGGGAGCGCTACTTAGCCATGAGCATCCATCACTAGGAGGGAGTGGTCGAGCCTCCATTGCGATAGGAAAACTTGACCCAACGAACATCTAGCCATCACAAGAGAGACCAGGAGATTTGGTAACCCAGTTCCACCACAAGGGGTATACGTCTGAGGGGAGGATGATA
This sequence comes from Thalassia testudinum, assembly GCA_037157565.1. NCBI lineage: Eukaryota > Viridiplantae > Streptophyta > Magnoliopsida > Alismatales > Hydrocharitaceae > Thalassia > Thalassia testudinum. Next base: position 33,179,719 of record JAZHRO010000031.1, on the reverse strand, counting down.
CTCCCAATTATACACTAAAATTCGAGAGGTTACAAGATTTCTCTCTCTCATGGCCCCCTTCTCTTGGGAGCTTCTCTCTCTATTTATAACATGAAAAGACCTCTAGCCTAAGGGCCTCTAATGCCCTTTCTGTCAAATGACATGCCTGCTGTCAAGATATAGGTGATCACTTCCATCTTGTCATATCTTTGGTTTTGACTGTGCCAAATCTTTTAGCAGATTAAGCGGATCCCGATTTGGGTTCGGCTTGTCGCATGTGGGACAAGTGATCCCGGTCCCGCTTGCTTATCCTGTAGTCAGGTAACTAGATCCTCAACTAGGCAGTATGTGAAGTTTCAGGTACAAGGACGATTTTTGCCCCTCATCTCACGTAAACACCCCCACAGTATTATCTCGAGTTACACGTAAACAATAACATGGGATATTTTCTATTTTTAAATTTTTGCAATGAAATACATCACGCAACGTAAAAGATACGAGTACGGAATCACACGTTTTGCAACACTTGGCCAGAATCAACCGGTTAAAAATCAAGTTGACCAAAATACACTGGTTGAAAATGATTTTCAATCGATTGAAAATTAAAATACACCAGTTGGAAATTATTTTCAATCAAAACACACCGATCGGAAATGTTTTTAATTGATTGAAAATCAAAATATACCAATTGGAAATGATTTTCAATTTGTTGAAAATCAAAACACACCAGTTGAAAACCACCAATAAAAAGTTAAAATATATCGGTGTATTTTGACTTTTTATTGGTGGTTAATGATTTTTCACTTAGAATGTGATTTATGTATAAAAAGTGATTTTTCATTTATAAAAAATAATTTTCAATTGTGAAAAATTAAAATGAATTGATTGAAACCATCCCTCTCACTTTATGCATTATAAAACACGTTGCAAATATATATTTATTTACTTTTTCTTTTTTTTGCCAACATAAACTAACCTTTAGGACCTATTTGGCAATGAGGTTAACCCATGTTAAAGGTTATCTCAAATTTTTTCCAAATTTTTCCATCATTTCAATTCAAATTCTTATATAATAATTTCCAATCATTTTGTCTTACTTTTTTATTAAAAAATAATCACTACACCTTTTACTTTCACTTTTAATATTAAATAAATATACATTAACATTCTTCACTTCCACTTATATTATTAAATAAATATCCACTAACATTACATCAATATACTAATCCTTTTAACATTATACTTAATCATCTCCTTATTCCACCACTAAAACAAATACACTTTTCACTTATCCTTTTTTAACTCCTTTAACCTCGTTACCATACACAACCTTAATTTATATACAATCTTATCCCAATGCAGGGGTATACATATGTTTTACCAGCAACTTCACAGTTTTACCGGATCATCCAAATCTCGCAAACCACCTGACGTGTCCTTATTTTGTCCTCGCACCGCCCCACGAGTAAAGACACCGGAACACCATTCCACGGACGAAAACCACAGAGAGGAACAGCCATCACTAGTACAGAAGCGTGCAATTAAAGTAATCCATCCCAATCCGATCCAACCCAACCGTCCCGCTTCTTCGTAAACATCGCTTTGACCACAACATCCTCTCTCTCTCCCTCTCTCTCTACATTTGAACTCGACCCCCTCCTCTCCTCCCGCGCGAAATCCACCATCACGCAAACACACGACATACACCAACGGACAACGCAAGAGATCTCCCTTCCCCCCACACCACACAACACCTCTTGTCTTAATTTGTCCACCCCCCACCACACCTTTCAAACTGTGAACCCAACACTTCCCCCCCGCTCCCATTAATTCATGAGGAGTCCACGACAGCAGTACCATCAATCCCCTCTTCTCTCCATATGGGCTGTGCCTCCTCCAGCTTCCTCGAGGACGACAAGGAAGGCGCCTTGGGCGCCGCTGCCGGTGGTGGCGGGGGCGGCGGCCACCACATTGTCTCCCTCACCTCCACGACCTACGGCCTCCTCACCACCCTCGACAGCACCCCACCCACCTCCACGCCCCCTCGTCCGCCACCTCCACCTCCACCTCCCCCTCGTCCGCGCTCCCAACCCGAGGTCATCAACTCGTGGGAGCTCATGGAAGGCCTAGACCTCGCTTCTCCCACCGCCACCACCGTCACCACCGTCGAGGGTGGTGACGCGAATGGCAGCTCCTTCTCCTTCCCCTTGCTCGACCCACTTGCTACCTTCGAGCCGCGGTGCCCGCCGGGAGGGGAGGAGTGCGTGGTGCTCTACACTACGACGCTCCGCGGGGTCCGGAAGACGTACGAGGAGTGCAGCGCGGTGAGGGCGGCGCTGGAGTGGCTTGGGGTGTGGGTGAAGGAGAGGGACGTGTCGATGGACATGGGGTTCAGGGAGGAGCTGAGGGGGCTCATGGAGGGGAGTGCCGATGGGTGCTCGGTGCCGAAGGTGTTCGTGAGGGGGAGGTACGTGGGAGGGGCGGAGGAGGTGCTGAGGCTGCAGGAGGAGGGGCGGCTGGCGAAGATGGTGGAGGGTTTGCCGAGGAGGGCGTCGGGGGCGGGGGCGGAGGCGTGCGACGGGTGCGGCGGGTCGAGGTTCCTCCCGTGCTTCCGGTGCTGCGGGTCGAGGAAGGTAGTGGTGGGAGGGGGAGGGGGAGGGGAGAAGGGGAGGAGGAGGAGGGGTGGGGTGGTGGTGAGGTGTCCCGAGTGCAACGAGAATGGGTTGGTGCTCTGCCCCATCTGCTGCTAATTAAGTGTAGCTTTGAAGCTTTAATTGATGGGGTCGGTCTTCTTTGCATGTCTTGCGGTTTTCAGCAGTTGGAGAAGGGTTGACATAAAAAAAAATGCAGAGCACGTAAGGTCTGTTCTTCCTTTTTTTTTCCGTCATGTAATTAGGCGTCTCCTTTTTGTGCTTTTTTCTTCCTTTTTTTTTTTTTCGTCCCCGACTAAAAATCTCATGGGCCGAGTTGAGAGGGATGGTGATTCCGCACACACCAATCTGCGAGACAATGCAGGGTTGGGAATTCGAATATATGTTTCATGATTGAAGTTAGAAATCTTCATCATTCGACTATAAGGGGGTAGTTTGTTTGACATGTTATCCCCTTCCGAGTTGGTTGCAAAGTTGGCTTATCCTACATTAGAAGAGGGTAATCTGGCAAACTTTATCTTACACCTGATGCGGGATAAGTTATCCCGCACCATCCCACGGAGACAAGCAACCACGGTCCCCTCCTCACTCGAGGGCATTTGCGAACGATGATGCCCCCATCCCTCTGCTTGAATGGTGTCCTCCTCCTCCCTCTCCCTCTCCCTCTCCCTCTCCCTCTCCTCTCCTCGCCATTACGTTGCTCCAGCAACTCACATGAGTCGTGCATCCTCATATCTGTATTGCTCCCAGAACCTCGTAGCTATGGCTATCCCCTACCTTCTACAAATCTCAAAAGCAATCTTAGTACCTCGTTGCTACTTGATCACAGGCGAGGAATTTCGGCACCTCACCTTGAGTTCGTTTTCTTCTTACAATACCATCCATAGAATTCCACTATAGTTGGGTGCTCATCACTCGGGAAATTAAAATGTTGGATTCAACTCGGATGATATTTTAAATATTACCGGTGGTATTCAAATATATCTCGCAAAATGTTGTATTCATCTTCATTTTAATATATACATATTTATTCTCTTTTGCAGGTTCTGCTTTTACATATATATATATATATATATATATATATATATATATATATATATATATATATATATATATATTAAAGGACAATGATGAAACATTAATGAACTACATCCATTACATATTTGCATTATGAATGTCGTTTACCCGTGTTTAGTTCTTTTCGCTAATCTAATAAGTGATAAATTTACCATAAAAGAAAGTAAATGAATATTTTATAATATATTTTGTAATGTAAGGATGAAAATAATAGTTTAAATTGGTGTATTTTAATTTTTAACGAATAGAAATTATTTTTCATTGATGAAAAATAATTTTCAAATGAAATTACTATAATAGGTAAAAATTTATTTTCTATTGATCAAAATTTAAAACAAATCAATATAATTTCATTTTTTATCGGTATATTTTGCTTATCAATTGATATATTTTATTTTCAAGTAATTAAATTATTTCCAACTGATGTATTTCGATATATTTAAAAGTGATTTTCAATCGTTAAAAAAACATTCTCAAGTGATAGAATTGACCGGAGGAGAGAGAGAGAGAAAGCATAACTCGAGAGGTAACCGACTAACTAAGAAGCATAGCTGGTTACTTGTTGCACCAACTCGTCACTACTGGTGAGTGGTGATCAATTGGCTTAACAAGTCACTAGCTACACTTTTCAATTAGTTGGTCACCCCCATAGGTTTGTGCTCTCTCTCTCTCCTCCAACTGGTTGAGTAGAGAGGTGTAGTAAGTAAGGATGGGTGTCAACCATCAATCAATTAATTCTTAATCATATATTATAAAATATATTACAACACACATTTTCACACTAATATCCAAACTTATTTGACGTTAGTAACGAACAACCCAAAGAACTTAGCACGTCCATTTAAGTGTAATTTTCTTTACCTATCAAGTTATGCATCCCATCCTATCCATGTAATTAATGTAGCCACAATTATAAATTACATGCCCAACTAATTCTCTTAAAAATCATATATTAATAATAAATTACCACTCAAGTGATTCGTAACGTCATCTCTTATTAATTAATATTTCACTAACAAAAAAAAGATGAAACATTATTTTAAATAAATAAATCATATATTAGTAATTGTAAATTATCTATCAACTTATGGGCAGTGTCTTCGTTAATATGACCTTAATTATATTTAATTAGTTTTAAAATAAAATTTTTTACTCTAAATATAACATTTCTTGTAAATAATAAATTATAATTATCTTATTAAAGCAAACTACCATTATGAATAAATTAACTTTTAAATCAATAATTTCAAAGAAAAATATATCATTTAACACCTTATCTCATCGTCAACCTCTCGTACAACAAAGTTTCACATGCATAATAATCCTTTAAATTATCCTTTTACATTCCAAAACAACTGCAACTTAACCCAACAAAATAGCCCCTTTTGATTATTCCTTTTAATTTTCAATAAAAATGTAGAATAACCATCCTAAAATTTTCTAGCCCACGTATTTCTATCCCTCCACCGAAACCATGTCTAAATTGTTTGATTTTTCCCAAGAGTTAAGCTTGAGAGGTTGAGAGGGAATGACCGGATATCAACCTTTCGGCAACATAAAGATGATCACATACGTAATATCGGACAACAATTCCAATACCCGACTCATCTCAATTCCTACTCTATGCACTTCACCTAAGGTGAAGCATTGGATCAGTTCAATCCAACCTCGGTTCAAACTTAACCCAAAAAAATTTGACTCAACCTGAGTCCAAATATTATCTAAGTCAAGCTTACAAGTTAATTTTTAAAATAATTTGAGTTTACGCACGACCCAACTTGAACCTAAAAAAGCTTAAATAATCTCATTGGATCCTATTTGTACGTAATGTCCACTCCACCAGCTCCCACCTCGTTAAATTTATTCGTAGGAATCATAATTGTCTTTACTTTTTTAATATAATATACTTATTTGAGATATATTTTATTTATAATAATATATTTTATTCGTAATAATATATATGAAATTATAAGATTTTCATAAAAATATTATTGTATTTCATTTGATTAGAAGAATTATCATAATTATAATATCCAATGTTAAATTTTAATTAGATCCTGTCTTACGTAGATAATAATAAAAAATTAATTCCAATGAACTTAGATAGGTTTAATTTAAAAATTTATAAAAATAAATTCTAATAAATTCTATAGATCTTAAGGGACTTTCTAAACCCAACCTGTAAATCCGATCCAAACATCAAAATCAAATCATTTTAAACCTTGAACTCAAGATCCAAAAATTAAAATAACCTTTCTTAAATTTGAGCCGGATCAAGTCGGATCCGACTCAAAAGCTCCACCCTAACGCACACTTGCCATCTCGCGACGAATCCTCGGAGCGGTCAAACTTTCCACCGAGCGACCAGGTAGGATCTTGTGTTGATTTTGGATAATAATACAATTACCCATAAGCATGGTCAATCACATGCAACGAGATCTTCACCATTCGGTTCGCAAGTACGAAATCAAAATCTAGCGTCGTGGCATTCCCTGTCGTTGGAACTTGGAGGAGATATATGTTACCCTCACGGAATATGAGAGGTGTGATATCTTTCTACCAAAACTCTCATTTCTCCTCTTCTCGTGAGAGAAATTTTCGCATGACCGTTACTTTTACTGTGTTTGTTTTAATATTTTTATTCGATTTTTTTATCGGAGCATACTGAAGTTGTATCTATCTTGGTTTAGAATAGTAGCAAATCCGTTCAAGAAAGTAGCAATACTTTCAAATACCGCTATGTATGTATTATGATACAAAGTACCATAATATCTCTTTTCCTCTCCGTTCCCTATGAGCTCGTGCCCTTTTTTCTTCAATGTTCCCCGTATTTATGGGTTCTCCACGTTACACACCGCACATGACCGACCCTAAGGCTCTTGGAAAGTGAAGATCATGGACACAGCCAGTAGTCAATCAGGAATAATCATCGTGAAACTGCGATTTTTGAAATCTTACGGTAACCGTTACTTTGTCGGTAAGTAACTTGAGGAAATGTCACGTCTATCAATAAGACGAGAGGAGGGTAGCACTCCATCTAACCTTTCAGATGACTTGGGGTGGCATGGCTTACGAGTCCATCCGGCTTGCCAGGCGAGTGCTTAGGAGTCCGTCTAACTTACCGAGCATGCAATTAGGAACCCATCTAGTTTGCTAGGCAAGCTTGAGTTACACTTGACGTCTAACCCATGTGAGTCAATACATCCGCCTAACTCTCACAGGCTGATACAAGATTATAGTCGGACAAGCTTTACTTACCCACCTATGTCTAGATGAACCTGCGAGTTTTAACATATGTTGTATAAAATTTTGCTTGTATTATTTATTAAACTTTATTGGATTTTTAAAACTTATTACCGTGATGACCGGGTTAAATTTCATAAAAATATTTTTCTTTCCTCATCAGTATTATTTTATTTTGTATTATTACATGACATCAGAACCAATCGGTTCCACGGGGATTTCTTTCAGCTACCCAACTCCTAGTTTACTACTCCGTTTCAATGTTTGTGGCGGAGAAGATGTTTAATGAGAGATTGGTCGGCAATGATCGATCGACATCGATGACGATGGCACTTGTTTAAATCTGTGATTTTCAAGAAATTTTTATTCATTGTATTTGGTGTTAACTATTCTGTGAAGTTCTTTTAATTTTTGGGTGTCGCTTCCTCGCATCAGATGATCGATGGTATTTAATCGCAAGTCCACGTGATCACGATCAAAAAGCAAATGCGGTGGATTTTTTTATTAGTGGTGGTAGCTAATTAATCAGATTGACATGTACCGTTTTTGATCTTAAGCGATGGACTTGCAAATCGTGGATCTTCAAAAATATTGCCAGGCAATACTGTGTCTTCTGATCGTAGATTGACATGGCTGAAATTGGTTTCCCCCCCCCGTGTAAGCCTCCTTCAGGGACAAAGGGGTTATACACAATAAGATGTCTGGAGTTAGGATTTTTCCATACAAAATTCAAACCCGCCTTTTAGAAGAAAAAATATCTGTTAATTTTTCCCAATCGCTGGACTGCTCTAGATAAATTTTGTAAGGCATGTTTGGTTGACCGTAGACCATGAGAAGAAATAAAGGACCCATGTTCCATGTTTGGAAGAAGAGAAAAGGGAAATATAGTCATGTCAAAAGTTCCTTGGGATGGCATTATCCCAGCATAAACAAGCTTATTCCAACCTAATTCTCTCAATTCAAATTCAAACACGGAACACCTTATTTTATTCACCAAAATAAATAGACCCATGAGGACAAAGGCAACGAGGCGGTTCTATCCTTCGATTTCGAGGACCACTCGCATTGTTGGCGATGCTTAGATTGTGGTCATCGTGCATCCAATGATAGTGCATGGATTATTCATCCCGATTGTTATATCTTTTCCGTACAAGCTATTTCTACTTCGGCTATCAAATAAAAAAGAAATTTTTATGTAGTTATCACCGTAAATTTTCAAAATAAATTTTATGTCACTTAATTGTAACTATTGTTATTAATACCACTTTTAAATGTATGTCATTAATGAAAATGTTAGATGTTATGTTTTCGTTAGGGTTTTAACCACGATTAGCAAGAAGTTAACTGAAGTAAGATTCAGAGTGTTGATTTCGAAGGGAAATGGATGGTAGGGATTAGATTCATCTTATAAGCTGGATCGGATGGCTTCATATGTCATGCAAATCTCGAGGGTTGACGAATATCTCGTTGAGGATGGCGAGAAGAGATGATTTTGGTCGAGGAGCCACCATCTTCGCTTCATCGGCTCCAACCATCCACCTACTCCGTTCCTCTTCTCTTCATCACCTCCAACCATCCAGCTTCTTATCTTCACCGGTTGGAACCATCCACCTACTCCTTTCCTATTCTCTCCATCTACTCCAACCATCCGTCTACTCCTCTTGCTATCGCCGTCGTCTTCCTCAATACACTCCTCTCCCCATAGAGGCGCCCTTCATCAAGCGTACAGTAGAAGGAGCGATCGTCACCTCCGTCTCCTTCTTCAGCATCCAACACATAAGATGAAGTCCTCATCCAACCATCTTGCCTAACCCCCCTCACCTCAGTTACATGTTAATGTTGTCAATGTTACGCACGAAGTATGAAAGGGAGGGGGAACCTTTGAAGAAAGGCATAGCAGGTAAAGTTGATGTCTTAGGTGTACGTATCTAGGGTTTAAGGTTTGTAAGGGTTTAGGATTTTGTTAGTTGGATTTGGGGTTTTGATTTGTTGGTCATGGTTTGAAGTTTTGGTATTTGGTTTGTGGTTTTGGTTTTAGGGTTTTGATGGATAACTTTGGGTATGAATGGTTGGGGTTTTCAATTTTACCGCTCCATATATATTTTGTTTTGGTTTAGGATTTTCATTTGTGTATAATTTATTTGTGGTATGTGTTCTATTTTGTTGGTTTGAAATAGAATGGGGTGGTTTCAATGTGAAGAAGGTATCCTTGAGGTTCACCTATGGTATGGAGCTTGATACGAATTAATGAGATGGTCAGAAGGAGATAAGTATGAGGGAGGTACAAAGAAGGTTATTGGGCTTGATCCAGAAGTCACAGGATGGTTTGATCTGACCGAATACATGGCAAAGGAGTACCCATGGGTGGTGGGGAAGGTACTGATATTGAAGTACAGAGATCCTAAAGCAAGACCTCGTTGATATGTTGAGATAAAAATTGAATATGATTTGATGGAAATATTCAATGCTCATATGCAAAAGGGTGAAATCCCAGTAGAGTTGATTGTTACTTTCGAGGACATTGAGATAATTTGTTATGTAGATAGGATGGATGAGCGTAAGAGATTAAAGATGAAGATGAAAATAGTAGAAAAAAACTTACCTACATCAATACTTCCTCCTAAGGATGTAACTGAAGTGGCTTGTTCAAATGTGATGAATGAAAACCCTAAGGATGTACCTCAAGTGGACGATTCAAATCTAATGAATGGAAGCAACAAGGATGTACTTGAAGTGATTTGTTCAAACTTAAACATGACAGAAAGATCAACTATTAGTAGTGCTAGTAGTAAGTCAAATAAGAAGACTGTAAATGATCCTAAGAATCTACCAATTGAGGTTAGAAAATCTCCTAGGAAGCATGTTTGTAATGATAGTTAAATTGTCTCAACTCATGCTAAGAGAAGACTCAGTAGTCCATTGAAGAGAACTCCACAAGTTCCCTATAGGAGTAGCCCTAGATTAGCATCATCAATAGCTGGTACTTGTAATGTTGCTCCAATAACAAATGTAGATGAAGTTGTCATTGATTTACATGGTGCATCTACCAATGAAGTTAATGTTAATCAGTTTGCTTCAGATAGGAAGGGAGGAAGGATAAGCAGACAAATCCTATAAAGGAGAAGAGTGCTTCTAGTAGAGTCATAGAGGTTGTTGTGGTCAGCCATGGTAGGGTAGACATAGGCAGTGGTCGGTTAAATTCCTCAACACAGTTAATTAAGTTATTTAGACTTAATTAATTGCATGAGAAAGTAATTTAGGTTAACTCAAATTTATGTCGTGAGTGTAGTATAGGATCAAGTTAACCTAACATTTTAGATTTTTATTTATTTTTAGCTGATTAAGTCCATGTCGTTTACTGGGAGGCATAATAGTAAGCTTAACTAACCATTTAATTCCTAAGCATAAATTACTAACTACTTAATCAATCAAATTATAATTAAAAATACTTTAAGTACATGAATCTTGCATAAGAGATATTCAAATAAAAGCTTGCAACATTCGATTAAGAAAAAACATATTTACACATGTACTTTGTCATTAAGAATCAAGTAAACATGTTTATTACATCAAGTATTTCTAATTACAAGAGATTAAGGTAAGAAAAAACTAATCAAATGAGTACAAATGCCTTCTTTCATCATTTAAAGCTCAAAATATTAAAAGAGAATATTTCAATAAAAGCATAAATCAGAAGTCTAATAAGAAGATTTAGACGCCTTAAAAGTAAAATTAGAATTTTAAAAGAATAGACAGACGTCTGATTATCCTTATTTATTTTTCTTCTTTCTTCTTAATCTTCAGCCCTCTCGGTTTCTTCTTTACTTCTATTCTTTACTGCTGCGTCATTGCTCTCTCTCTCTGCTTAACCTCTTCTTACTGTGCTTAATAAATTCCACACTTAGCCATTAAACCTTCAATTACAAAAGGTTGGCTTTCTTATTGGCGGCTCAGACCAGCCGGAGATACATAGCATCCCCTAGAGGGCGGGACCAGACCCTACGAAGTCCGAGCCTAGTTTTTCTTAGGTGGTTTAATTTCCATTTCAAGCTCATGCATGGTATTCGGCCTCCCAGGCCCACTCGCCCACTCACGAGCTCACGCTCATGCCCACAGGCACACACACACACCCATGCGCAAGCACGTGCAACGCATGCACCCGCATCCAATGCTCGTTTCATTTTGCACCCTGCGCTAACGATCAAAGCGTCGTACGCACTTTTTCGATTTACACTAATGCGGTGCCTCACAGTCTTCCGATGTGGGACTATGTTCCCAGCTCCAAGCCAATCTTTCAATGAAGATTCTGGCTGGCTCATTTGTCCAATCTAATCGAGCAAAGGCTCGATTGAAAGTTGTTCAGATGCTCTATAGGATTGTAACACCAATTTGGTGCTTAAATCAGATCTGACCCTTTGATATGAAGGGGCGAAGATGAAGCTATTTCATAGACAAAATGGCCTTTAGATAGTTGAACTCAGGTCTAAGGACCTGCAGGTGAGCTTCTGACCTCTAGATGAGGTCAAGACTCGATACAGTAGATGATTTCGCTCTAAATGAAGGATAGAAGAGGCTTTGGGGAGTTACAGAGAGAGAGTTTGGCTTTAGAGCTTCGTACTGAAGCTCCAAAGCTCAGAATTGAGCTCTGAATAGGTCATTGGAGAGCTAACAATCTCAAGCAAATGATTCAACAACCTCTGCGAGTTGTTGCGACATAATCTAGGCAAATTTGGCATCCAAATCTCGCCCGAAATAAGTGAAGCTCAGTAATGGGTTTAAATGAACCCATATTGACAACAGCTGAATTCTCATGAAATCCTTAATTAATCAAGTTCAAATCAATTCTAAATCACTCAATAATTTCCCAAGAAACATTTTAACTCATCAAATCACTGAATTAATCATTCAATCATCAAATCAAACCTAGAGTTGAGCAATATCTGTTGGCAGTTGACTTTCTACCCCAGTCTATCTCAAATTCAATTGAAACCTTAGGTCGACTCTATTTTGCCTCAGGAATTGATCCTTAACGTTAAAAATAGGGTTTGATTAAGTTTGTTAGGGTTTCAAGCTTCATCGCCTGAGCACTAAAGTGAGTTTGTTTGACAGAACAAACCAGAGACTCTCGAAGGAATTAGAGATCAAGGATGAAGTATACCAGCTCTGCTCTTGCTTCTAAACCTAAAACTCAAGCCTGAAACCTGACGGAGAGGTCTCTCCAACTCCATCGGAGTTGGAGAAGACGGAGATCAAAATCGAGCTCCAGAAGTTTAAACAACAAATTAAACATTATTACATAATCCTTAAGTCCTAAGTAATCAGTTTGGAGCTCCTCAGAGCTTATCAAGGGATGAAGTGGAAAATTGACTCGCCGGAGCTCATCGGAGCTCCAGTGAGTCCGATTCTGATACACAGAGATGAAATCCACAATAAATCAGGCCATTAATGACCTGTAGAGTTTCCTAAGACCTAGACAGTCCTTAAGAACTCCTCAATTAACTCTTTTAAAGATCAGAACAACAGATTGTGCAAGGAATTCGAAAATTTGACATTCTGAGTTTGACAGAACTTAGAATGTCTCCTCTCACTTAATTGAGTGAGGGAAAGTGTTCTATGGGGTGAAGTGATGCTAATGGACTAAGTAGGTGGTTAACTCATTTCTGAGCCGCCATTGACAGTGAGCTCAGAAGAGAGGGGGAATTTGGGCATTTCTAGTAAATTGCTCTATAAGAGCAATTGAAAGCTTCGTAGAGGTCCTTAGGAGTTAGGGAGGTGATGAGGACCTTAATTGGGTGTAAGACTGGCTCTGGACACTTCACCATGGACAGTGAAGTATCCAGGTGCATATGACATGGTTTAGGTGGTTAGATGAATAATTAAGGTAGATCGGGGGTTGGAAAGGGTCCTAAGGTGATGTACAGGTGTTGGGAGACCCTATTGGAGGTGAAGAAGGCTCGGTGAACTCTGCCATAGATAGCGGAGATCACCGGTGAAGGTGAACAGGTCTAGGCGATATAGGCAGTAAATTGGAGGGGAAAGAAGTGTAGGTGAATCGTGAGGAGAGGAAAATGATCAGGTACTCGGAAAGGTGAATAGAAATCCATCGAAGCTGGATTTGGCTTCGTCGAAGCCTGAGGATAAGCTACTATAACTACTCTAAACTAACCTAATCCTACCTATTTACCTAGCTAAATCTACGCCTAAGAGTTAGCTCTACTTACCTGACAAAGGAGGTGAGGGATCTCGCCGTTGGCAGGACGAGAACGGGATCGAAATCTAGATTGGGTGAGAAGAGAAGCTCCGACCGATCGAAGTGGAGATCAAAGGGAGAGTGGGGAGCTCAGTCGCCGTTGGCAGGGCAATAGAGAGGAAGAGGAGGTGTGAAATGACCCTTTGCCCTTCTAGTAGGATAAGATGTTTGGAGTGTCAGTCAGACATCTGGACATAGGTCCAGACATCCGAAAGTAGGAGAATATCATACGTTCTTGTCACTTTGCGTGCAGGCAACGCGTAGAGTCTCTCTCTCCTCCATCCCCTCACCCCAAACCCTAAATCCTTCCTATTTAAACCCCCCATCTACACTCCACTCCCCCACCACTCGAGCCACCGCCACCTCCACATTCTCTTTACGTTCGGCCATGCCCCACCAGCCTCCCGTCTCTGCTATAGCCGCGGCGAGGAAGGAATGGAGCCGGCGAGGGAGAACGGGGAAGAGCGAGAGCGAGTGCGAGGGCGTGAGAGGAGAGCGGGGGAGAGGGATGACGGCTGCTGGAGCTCGGTGGAGCTTGAGGAGGAGTTCATGGGAGAGAGGAGGACATCGGCGGGGAGCTTCTCAAGCTCCTGCAGCTACTGGAGCTGGCGCTACGTCGTCTGAGGGCGAAGGAGCGAGCGGGGCGAGCTGCGCAAGGGGAGTTCTGATACTAGTTTTCCAGTATCAGACGTCTAGGACGTCGACTAGATGTCTGAAGAGGCATCAGGACATCCTGTTACGACCCAGTTCCCGAATCCCTACAGGACCCGAGACCGACTCGACTCGACTAATCCCAACACCCAGTCGTCCAATAAGAAATAACCGAAAAGCAAGAAAATAAATCATATTCACTATGCAAGGTAACTAACAGTAAATGCGTACAAGCAGTAAAGAAGTAAAAGCTGCTAAACAATACATATCACCACCGCAACAGGAAAGTAGAACAAAAGTACAGAACAGGAACAGTAAACAAAGTCTGAACTCACTAACAAAAAGGAAGTACAACAGTAAGAACTACTGCTCGGCTCGACTGGGCCCAACACCTTCTGCAGCCGGTGACTTGAGCTGCTCAATTCCTGGACTTGTAAAGGGGTTGAGTAAATGGAGTCAGCGAACGCTGAGTAGAGTGGTAACCAAACTATCTAAGTAAAAGCTAACAGGTACATTATCTTTTCCAATTATTTTAATTTACAAGAAATTTCTTTTCACCCATGGTTTACTTTCAGATTTCTTTCTTGAACTCAAATGTTCCTCGTAGGAATGATCTTGATTGCAGTCTTTTACGAAGAGTAGAAGGCACACGTGGTGCTCTCTTGGCCGGAAGAGTCCCTCGTGGAAATCCTACACCCAGTCAACCACCCCAAAGTCACAGATAGACATAGCGGTGATTACGGCACGCACGATAAACGCACGGGTAGCTACCCCACATTGGCACACGGTCAATCGTTTCCACTAGCGAGTAAGCCCAAAGTACAGCACAGAACAGTATAGGGCCTAGCCCTCTCAGCAACAGGGGTTTAGCCCCTCAGAACCAAATAGGGGTCTCGCCCCTTCACAGTCCACGCACCCTCGTCTGACTACCTCAGTTTGCCCAGTGGGCCTAACAAGTCAGTGTAGGGTGGCTAGCTGAACCCCGAGCCCCGTGGGGTGGCTAGCTCCCTCCCTACACTAGTAGCTCTCCCCGGTACAGCATACCGAGGGCTAACAGAAGTTAGTGTAGAGTGGCCAATCCTAACCCCGAGTCCCAACCCAAGGGCGGCTAGCTCTACTCTACACTAAATAGGGGACAGTCGCTCTCCTTGGTACCACGTACTCAAGGGCCAGCACACTTCCCACTCACATTTCCAGATCTTTCCATTCATCTTCAAGAGCTTTACTCCTAATTTCCCGTAGGGTTCATGCTCATATTCACCATATTATTCCATACCATGTTTCATCGTTCACAATTTCATTTTCCTATTGTACACATGCAGCTCGTATTTCACCAATTAACATATGCAACAAGTGGTATCATAGGTAACTGTTTAACTAGCACAGGAATTTCATATTCTAATAGGCAGCTCGTATTTATTAACAGACAGTTGTTTACAATTCAGCTCATTCATTTATGACTGCAATCTCAAACACGCATACAAACAGTGCAACTATTTCTCGTCCTAGGATTCATGCCACATCCTAGGGCTCTAATTATCTAAATTTCATAGATGCATTCATATGTTATAAGTAGAATAGGGGGAAACCACTCTACCAAGCAATCCGAAAGTACTGGGGGCTCGAACGGCAGACTCACGTGCCTCTGCAAGCCTCGAACACGCAACAGATCAAAGTCCTATACCAAGGAACATAACACAATGGAATGTTCAGAACAGTATAAAAAGGTTTCTAACATATAGAGGAACTCACAAGGAAACCACCGATATTTCGTTTGCGTAAAAGAGATCCCGATTGGACCCAAAACAGGTCAAAAACAAAACTGCAGAACCAAATTAGATGCCTAAAACCAAGTTCAGACGTCTTAAAAGTCACTAGAGTCTCACCTCAAGTTTCTGCATCGACCTAGACGTCTAGGACTCCTATTTGACCGTCTGGACTTAGCTCCAGACGTCCGACCTATCCTCCAGTCATCTGGGAATGTCTCCAGTCATCTGGTAAGTTGTCCAGACGTCCGAAACGTGTGGGAGAACGTGCCGCATGCCTTCCCAAAGCTACTCTTGCGCACGACAGAGCAGCACGTCCTTATTTAGCCAAGCAAATCATACTACGATGCAGCCTACATGGCCGCAGCCGCGGAAATGATGTACCTTCGCAAATACCTGCTTTTAGACGTCCGGTGTCATCACCAGACGTCCAGCCCGTCGTCTGGAAGGCTCTCCAAACGTCTGATACTGAAAAAATTTTAGTATTAGAACGAGCTGTCGCTCCTCTCATCGCGCTCCGCTGCAGCTTCTCCCTCTCGGCTGCAGCTCCTGCTGCAGCAAGAAGTTGGAGACGGCTCCCTGATGCTCTCCTCCTCCCACACACGCCATGGCAGCCGTGCGCACTCTGGCGAGCTCCCACGAAGCTCACGAGCTCAACCTCCTCCTCTCTCTTTCTCCTTCTCTCACGCACGCCTCTCTCACGGCAGTGAAGGGGGAAGGAAAGTGGTGGTGATGGAGTGGAGAGGAGAGGAAGGGGGTACTTATATAGGCAAGGGTTAGGGTTCGGTGAGGGGGAAGGAGAAAAAGAAGAGAGAGAAGGAAAGTTGTCTACGTGTAGCCAACATGCAGAACTGACCTCGTGTATAGATTTTTCAACTTCCAGACGTCTGGGAAGGGGTCCAGATGTCTGACCAGACATCTGAATGACAGTCCAGACGTCTTAAAAGGCTCAAACAGAACGGGTCTTTACACATTCGGAGCTGAAGTCGAACGTCTGAAAGCATATTATCGCGTGGAGGTACGTGTTCCCCACGTTACTTTCCGCCATGTAGACCGTAGCGCAGGAATGTTTGGCTGGAAATAGGTATGTGATTTCGTACGTAGGTGCAGGGCATTGGAAAGGCGTGCAGTGCGCCTTTCCAGGCACTTGTGGATGTCTAATCACATAGCCAGACGTCCGACGGCCCTTCCAGACAATTGGAAGGAAGGTGAGATCTCTAAAACCCTCCTCAGACGGTTGCAGAGGAGTCTGGATGTTTGAGGCAGCCGCAGGAAGTGAGAGGTAAGATCTGACGTCTTTTAAGACGTCTGGGACTAGTCCCAGACATCTGATTTTGGACAGTAACCGTGTTTTTAGCCCGTTCAGGGCCCAAACGGAATTGGATTTCCGCAAACAAAGTACCGTTGTTTTCCACTTGAGTTTCTCTACGTGTTAGTGTAGAGTATCCACTGTTTTTGACCTGTCTGATGTGAATTAGTCACCAGTACAAGTTACCAGCCTGTGGCATGTTCAGGGCCCACGGAGATGACGAGATTGCAGTGCAGGCCCCCATTCCTCTCGTGATATCCAGTAGAGTGGTTTAATTCAGTTGTTAACATTTAAATAAGAATGTGCTTCTTTGGAAAAATTGAATCGAACTCTAGGATGTAGAATGAACCCTAGGGTAGAAATCTATGAGCCTGTTTTGAGCTATACTGTTTACTTGAGTGCATATTTAAAATAAATTGCTAGAAATGGTATTAGTGTACTTATGAGATACTGTTTTAGACATGGAAACACAAGCTGCCTGTATGTGATGGAAAATTGAGAATTGGATAGTGTGATCCGGATATTGATATTGAGATGAATATGAGCATGAACCCTACAGGGAATTTACAGTAGAACTCCTGTGTATGAAAGGAATATGGTATGTAGACAGGAAGTGAGCTAGCCCTTGTGTACACGGTACCAAGGAGAGCGACTGTCCCTTTTAGTGTAGAGGGGGAGCCAGCCACCCCTTGGGTTGAGACCTGGGGTAGGACTGGTCACTCTACACCGACTCCTGTTTGGCCCTTGCGTACGTAGTACTGAAGTGTGCTACTAGTGTAGGGAGGGAGCTATCCACCCCAAGGGGCTCAGGGTTAGGACTAGGCAACCTACACCGACTTTTTAGGCCCATTGGGCAAACTGGGGTAGTTGTACGAGGGTACGCGAACTGTGGAGGGGCAAGACCCCTGTTTGGTTCTGAGGGGCGAGACCCCTATTCTGAGAGGGCAAAGCCTTATACTATTCCGTGCTATACTTTAAGCGTACCCGCTAGCGGAAATGACTGACCGCGTGCCAGTGCGGGATAGCTACCCGTGCGCTTATCACGCGTACTGTAGTCATCGCTACGTCGCGATAGTGACCTCGGGGTGGTTGACTGGGTGTAGGACTACCGCGAGGGACTCTTCCGACCAGGAGAGCACCATGTGTACCTTCTACTCCACGGAAAAGACTGCAATCAAGATCGTTCCCACGAGGAACAAACAAGATCAAGAAATACTTGGATCCTTTGTGAAATAAATGAACCAGAAATACATAAGTGAGATAAATAGAAATGATAATAAAACCTGGTTGCTTGTTTCACTTTACTAGCACATAAATAATGTAAACACCACTCTACTCAGCGTTCACTGACTCTACCTTTTCATAACCCTGTTTAGGACCATGAGTTGAGCAGCCCGAGTTTCCGGCTGCGGAGGGTGCTGAGCCCAGCCGAGCCCAGCCATAGTCGTTTCTTTCCAGCTCTTTAGTTTTCTGCTATTGTAGTGAGTAATAGACATCTATTTTACTATTACTGTTACTTTCTGTCTTCTTTTCCGCTGTGTTGTTTGAAAGTTCCCTACTCGGAGGGGGTGACGTAATAATTGCGGAAATAAAATAAACAATCTTCACAAAATAACAATCACACAAGTACACAGGTATTTTTAGGTGGAAACCCAAACCGGGTGAAAACCACCACCTAACCCTCTCGAGTTAGGATTTTCTGATCAACCTAGTTGATCAAATCCACTAACCGAATCAATTTAAACGAAGGTGATTCAACCTCAATTACAACCACGCTACAAGTACGAGGGTAGCGTTCCTCAACCCCTTCTCTCCATGAGAAGGATTTTGTCCCACGAAGGAGACGGGAATTCGCAAAGCGAATACCCATCTAAATAACAAAGATAAAATAAACAACAATCCTACAGAGCCAACAAAATAATTTTTAACCTAAGCTTCTATAGGAATTAGGATGCTTCCCGTTGCAAGGAGTGCGTCGAGTTGATGACGCGGTGCGTGAGCCACGCGACGGCGCAACTTCGCTCTCGTGAACTACGGTGGGAGAGCGGGTGCGCAAAGCTTGATGCTCTCAAGAGAATGGAGCTTGAGCTTGGAGAGCAAGAGCTAGCTAAGACACAAGAGAGTGTGAAAGTGTGTAGCCAAGTGTGTCTTGTGTATCTAGGTGTATATTTGTGTTGCAAAGGCTCCCCTCTATTTATAGAGGCCTTAGGAAGGCTTTGGAAGGCTTAGGAAAGGTTCTATAGCCGTTGGGAACAAAGCCCAAGAGAATCAGCCCGAAATCAGGAACAATGATTGCGCTGGACAGGGTAATCAGACGTCTAACTCTGGCATCAGACGTCTGGAAGGCCACTTTAAGACGTCTGATTTCAAGGTCAGACGTCTGATTTCATGCGGGTTTCCTCCTGACTTGAATCAGATCTAAACAGGGTTCTAGCGCAAGTCCATCAGACGACATATAGAACGTCTGGTACTATGTCTGGACGTCTGGAAACCTACTTTTTCTGTGGGAATGGATTTCCAAACGTTGCAACGGCTAGAAAATCTCTGAGAAGAGATTTTGGGTCAGTCGAGGCAAAACGGTCAATTATCAAACGTCTGGAAAGTCCTATGGATGTCTGATAAGGCTCTAACGGTTATATTCTACACTTTTTGCAAAGCCAGCCAACGGTCCACTAATTGGACGTCTGGCAAATCAATCAGACGTCTCCTAAGACGTCTGGTCTAAGGTCTGGACGTCTTATTTCATCAGACAGAACTAACTATGTCCAGCCTAACAGTTATCAGACGTCTGAAACAACAGTCAGACATCTTAAATTACTTTATCAGACGTCTGATTTTAGAATTAGACATCTGGAAACTCTGTTTGAACCCTATATTGGTTTTCTAAGTTCTCTACAGAAAACCTAAGTATCCTAGGATTGTGCAGGTGTTCCTAGGTGTAACGACCCGGTTCCCGAGTCCCTACGAGACACGAGAACCGGACCGACTCGACTAATCCCAAGACCTAGTCGTCCAACGAGGAAGTAACCAAAAGGCAGTAAAATAAACCACATTCAGCATGAATATAACTAACAGTAAGAAAGTACAGCAGTAAGGAAAGAAACTACTACAGTAGGTACCACCACAACAGTAAAACAACATTTATCATATAACAAAAACTGCAGGTAAAGAAGGTACAGCGGAAACCAAAAACTACTCACTAGAACAGAAACAAAAGAGGTACAAAAGGCCGTGGTAACTCTACTGGACCCTACTCGGCCCAGCGTCCTCTGCAGCCGCCTACCCTGGCTGCTCAACACCTGGTCCTGAAAAAGGTAACGAGTGTAACACGTCAGCAAAACGCTGAGTAGAGTGGCAAACTAACTAAAGGCAACAGTAGAGTGTACAGTAGCTGTTAAGTTCTATTACTTCCTTTATTCACATCTTTCAATTTTTCTCACTATTTCGTTTATTTCTCAGATCCTTTACTTGATCTCGAATGTCCTCGTGGGAACGATCTTGATTGCAGTCTTTTCCAAAAGTAGAAGTAGCACGTGGTGCTCTCCTGGCCGGGAGAGTCCCCCGTGGTGATCCTACCCTCAGTCAACCACCCCAAGGTCACTGACAGACGTAACGGTGACTACGGCACGCGTGATAAACGCACAAGTAGCTAGCCCGCACTGGCACGCGGTCAGTCGTTTCCGTTAACGGGTGCGCCCAAAACACAGCACGGAACCAGGGCAGAGCCCTCTCAGTAACAGGGGTCCAACCCCTCCACAGTAACCAAACTGGGGCCTTGCCCCTCCACAGTCCGCGCACTCTCGCCTGACTACCCTGGTTTGCCCTAGTGGGCCTAACAAGTCGGTGAAGGAGGCTAGCAGAACCCCGGGGCCCGTGGGGTAGCTAGTACTCTCCTAACACTACTAGCTCTCCTCGGTACTACGTACACGAGGGCCAACAAGTCGGTACAGAGCGGCCAATCCTAACCCCGGGTCCCTGGGGCGGCTGGCCCCACTCTGCACTAAACAGGTACAGGTACTTCCCTTGGTACTGCGTACCCAAGAGACAGTACAAACTACATCTCAGTTCCATTCCTTTTTCTTTCCAGGAGTTCCACTCCTAATTCCCCGTAGGGTTCCAGCTCTTTATCTCAGAACATCTTATGTTTCACTTTCCAGTTTCGCGTTCTTACAAACCATGATTTCAGTCATGTTCCTTATTCATAACAGGCAGCTGTTAATTCAATTTACAGGCAGCTTTATATGTTCCTTTCCATTTTTCCAAGACTGCAGTAATATACATTCCACTAGTTTTTCCATCCTAGGATTCATGCCATATCCTAGGATCTATCATACAATCTAGTTTTCCGGCCCTAGGATTCATGCAACACCTAGGAGCTATCATTCCATATATTTCTCATTCCTAGGATTCATGCAATGCCCTAGGTTCTAGTTATGGTTCCATACTTTAACAGATTTTATTAATACTTAAAGCCACTCCACCAGATACAACGGGAGTAATGGGGGCGTGATCGGGAACCCCGCGTGCCTCCGCGACTCTCAAGACTGCAACCGAACGAGGTCCTATCACAAGGATCAAACACAAGGAGTGTCTCAAAACAGTGTATAGCTATTGTAGACGGGTAGAGGAATTACTTCTGAAAAGAACGCAACTCGAATCGCGGAAAACGGAGCCCGAACGGGCCCTAAACGGGTCGAAAAAGACGATACTGTGCAAAATCAGACGTCTAGAACTCCTTCCAGACGTCTTAAAAAGTGGATCAGAGAATTACCTGTTCATCGTGGTTTCCCAGACGTCCAGAAGTCTGCGGGGACGTCTGCCCTAGATCCCAGACGTCCGATGGTCCCTCCGGACGTCTGGAGGTCACTCCCGCCGTCTGGTACAACTTCCAGACGTCTGATTCGCAAAGGATGGCGAATCAGCGAACCTGCGCATAGCCAACCCCCTCCCTCAGTACGGTCAGTCGACAAGAAGGAAGAAGAAGGCGGAAACTCACCTTTCAGACGTCTGTATGATCTTACAGACGTCGACCTTGCCGTCTGGCTATCAATCCAGACGTCTGATTCTGGAAATTTTTCCAGAATCAAGACCCTGCTCGGCCTCCGCTCGCGACGCCGCCCGCGTCGCACCTCGCGCTCCTGCTGCTCAGACCGCAGCAGGTCCCTCTCCGCGTCGCTCCGCGCCCCCTGCGCCCTCCGCCGGCCGGCCAAGCCGCTCCGGCGAGCTCGCCCTCACGGCAGAGCTCCGCCCTCGCACGCCGCACCTCCGCGCTCACTGCGGCCGCCACTGCCACCCTCGCGTCCGCTCGCTCTCGCGCACAGGAAGGAGAAGAAGGAGGAGACGGTGGAGGCGGGAGGGGAGGCGTGGCCCTTTTAAGGCCGCGCGAGGAGGAGAGAGAAGGTGGCAGGCCGCCTGCAGCCGCAGAGAGAAAAAGAGGGAATATGCGGTCTGCGCGCTCAGGCGCGCAGGCGACTCGCGTGTGTCGAAAATAACGGATTTCCAGACGTCTGGAAACGATCCCAGACGTCTTATCAGACGTCTGGTTGTGATCCCAGACGTCTGGTACGACGTTTGGGCCACCTCCCAGACGTCTTAAAAGACGTCTGGGGCACACATTCGTTACAATATAACAAACTCAAAGGAAGTTTCGTCCCCGAAACTTGCGCCAACTAGGGTGCGGGAAAAAGATGTCCAATAAACCATAACAAACTCAAAGAGGACCGAAGCCGGTCCGAAAAGACGTACCCGCGAAAAGCTCCGGGTACCGCTCCCGCATTGCCGCCTCAAGCTCCCAGGTAGCCTCCTCGTACCGCTGGCTCCCCCACAAAACCTTTACCAGGGGTACTTGCTTTCGTCTCAACCTGCGGACGGCTCGGTCTAGGATCTGTACTGGCCGCTCGGGGTAGGTCAGGTCGTCGCTCACCTCGACGCTCTCGTGACTCAGTACGTGACTGGAATCGGCTACGTACATCCTGAGGTTGGACACGTGGAACACGTCGTGCACACCAGAAAGCTGCGGGGGAAGGGCAAGTCTGTAAGCAACGGGTCCAACCCGCTCCAGGACCTCAAAGGGCCCCACGAACCTCGGCGTGAGCTTCCCTCTCACCCCAAACCGCTGTAAGCCCTTCATGGGCGAAACACGAAGGAAGACGTGGTCCCCAACCTCGAACTGCACCTCTCTGTGTCTGCGATCCGCGTAGCTCTTCTGTCTGCTCCTGACAGTGCGGAGTCGTCTGTGGATCTGCTCCACTACCTCCTGACTCTGCCGGATCAACCTGGGGCCAACCTCCCACATGGTCCCCACCTCAACCCAACTCAAGGGTGTCGTACACTTCCATCCGTACAGAGCCTCGTAGGGAGCCATGCCGATGCTCGAGTGATAACTGTTGTTGTATGCAAACTCCGCCAGGGGCAGGTGCTCCTCCCAAGAGCCCCTCCAGTCCAGTACACAGGCACGCAAAAGGTCCTCAAGTGTCTGTATCGTGCGCTCAGACTGTCCGTCCGTCTGGGGGTGGTAAGCCGTGCTAAACCTCAGCCTCGTCCCCAAGGCCTGCTGAAACTCAGCCCAAAACTGGGATGTAAAGCGGGTATCCCGATCGGATACGATCTCCCGCGGAACTCCGTGTAGTCGCACCACATCATGGATATACCTCTCTGCCAACTGTGCTGGTCCCAAAGTGACTCGGATCAGCAAGAATCGCGTCGTCTTCGTCAATCTATCCACTATTACCCAGACTGCGTCGTGTCCCCGCTGGGTAACAGGTAAGCCCACCACCAAGTCCATGGTGATGCTTTCCCACTTCCACTCTGGCACTGGAAGCAGCTGAAGCGGCCCTGCAGGCCTCTGATGCTCGGCTTTCACCTGCTGGCACACTAAGCACTGCTGCACGAACTCACCCACATCCCGCTTCATCCCTCTCCACCAAAACTCGCGTCTCAAGTCATGGTACATTTTCGTGTTTCCGGGATGTATGGTGAATCTGGAACCGTGTGCCTCAGTCAGGAGCTCTCTCAACAACTCCTCGTCTCTGGGAACGCACAACCGTCCCCTCAAGTGTAGCACCTGGTCTATGAAAGAGAAGTCCCCTGGGTCCCCTGATAGTACTCTGTCGCGCAAAGACTGCAAGTACGGATCGGCCATCTGTCCCGTGATGATGCGGTCTATCAACTCTGGCCTGGTCTGCCGTGTCACCGTCACTGCCCCACAGTACCCTCGTAACTCTAGAGGTCGCCAACTGCCCACCTCCTCCAAAAGGCTCCAACTCTGTAACTGCAGACTGGCCAAGCGTGCGGGCGCCTTACGGCTCAAGGCGTCAGCCACCACATTGGCCTTTCCCGGGTGGTAGGAGATGCTGCAGTCGTAGTCCTTCAGGAGCTCCAACCAACGTCTCTGTCTCATGTTGACCTCCTTCTGGTCAAAAAGATATCTGAGGCTCTTGTGATCTGTAAAAATCTCGAAGGTCTCACCGTACAAGTAGTGCCTCCAGGTCTTCAGCGCGAAGACAACAGCTGCCAACTCTAGGTCGTGGGTAGGGTAGGTATGCTCATGGGGCTTCAGTTGCCGCGAAGCGTAAGCGACAACATGACCCCTCTGCATGAGCACACCTCCTAACCCCAGCAAGGAAGCATCCGTGTACACAACGAACCCGCCACTACTGTCAGGGATGGTGAGCACGGGAGCCGAGGTCAACCTCTCCTTCAGCTCCAAAAAACACGCCTCACAGGCGTCTGTCCAAGCGAAAGGCACGTCCTTCCGGGTCAACTGTGTCATAGGACGCGCAATTTGTGAAAATCCTCTGATGAACCGTCTGTAGTAACCTGCCAGTCCCAGGAAACTGCGAATCTCAGTGACTGAACGCGGTCTCTCCCACCTGAGCACTGCCTCGACCTTGGCGGGGTCCACCGCCAGGCCGTCACCAGAGATCACATGACCCAAGAAGGTCACCTCCCTCAACCAGAACTCGCACTTGCTGTATTTGGCGTACAGCCTGCGTCGTCTCAGAGTGTCCAGAACCATCCGCAAGTGTTGCCCGTGCTGCGTCCGATCTCTAGAATAGATGAGCACATCATCTATGAAAACCACCACGAACTGATCCAAGTACGGTCTAAACACCCTGTTCATCAGGTCCATGAAAGCAGCGGGGGCATTGGTCAGCCCAAACGGCATGACCAAAAACTCGTAGTGTCCGTACCGGGTGCGGAAAGCTGTCTTGGAGACGTCGGTCTCCCTGATCCTCAACTGGTGGTATCCAGACCTCAAGTCTATCTTGGAAAACACCGTGGCACCCCGCAACTGGTCAAACAAATCGTCGATCCTTGGCAGCGGATATCTGTTCTTGATGGTGACCCTATTCAGCTGTCGGTAGTCCACACAAAGGCGTAGGGTCCCATCCTTCTTCTTCACAAACAGTACCGGGGCTCCCCAGGGAGACGCACTGGGCCTCACGAAACCTTTCTCCAAAAGGTCCTGCAACTGGGACTTGAGCTCTCGCAGCTTGATGTAAACACATTTACACTACTTAAAATGTCTATTTATGCATGTTCTTAAGCATAGGATTGCATTTCATGATATAAATATTGCATTACATGCATCATCTTGCATTTAGAGTAGTTTGAATAAAATGGAGGTTAATTGTCTCCTTTTATGTGCTTGGACAGGGCAAATATTTTATCGGGGCCTCGGATCAAAGATCCAACCGTATGGATATGATCAGGGCAACGATTGGAGTTCAACGACTCCAAGATCGCCCTAATCAGGCATCCGTAGCATCAAATAGAGACCGGGGAACCCTAGAAGATCAAGGGCCAGGATGGTGTAAATCCGCACTTCAGATGGAAAATCCGACCACACGGATGAATTCGGATCGACGATCGCAGCCGAACAACACAAAAATCGAGTCAATCCGACATCCGTGGCACCATCTACAACTTCCAGAAGATGGACGGCCAAGATAGCGCCACGTGGCGCCATCCCAGCCGCCCAATCGGCTGCAGGAGTCCTGTGAAGACCGCGCACCGTCTCCTCTCCGCCGTTGGATCTCGATCCAACGGCTGCGGTCGCTCGCGTTTAAAAACGTCCGCGCGACCATTTCGCCCGCGTAGCGAGCGGCGACGCAGCCGCGGGCGAAGCGGAGGTCGCGGGTTCAAGCCGCGGTGAGGGGGTCGAAGGCGCGGGCGAGCGGGCGCGCACGAGCGTCAGATGAAGATCCAACGGCCGCGCGCGCCCGATAGCGCCAACGCGCAATTGGACGCTCTGGTGGGCGCGCGATCACACGCGGGCGGCGCGCTACGCAGCGGGCGCGGACGCGATCTAAGCCGTCCGATCTCGCGATCGGACGGCTGAGACGACGCGGACGTGCGTATGCGTTACGCGCGCAGGCCAGCCGAGCGGGCGCGCGTGGGCGCGGCGGCGACGGCGGGGCTTTAGCGACGGTTTTATTCGTCACTAAAGACCCCTTATTTATTATTTTGAAGATGTAATGTCCATTTTGCCCCCACTCCTTGCAACTATAAAAGGAGACCCCCTCCATACGAAATTTTCATCCCTTCCTTCTCCTCTCTACCTCTCCAAAGCTCAAGAGAAGCTTGTCCCACACCCGGGATGCTTCTCGCGAGATAAAGTCCAAATTTTCGTCCCCCTTCGGAAGTGGATCCCGCGACGACGACGGCGTGCTGCTTCGTTCCCGTTCTTCTGCTTCGTCCTCCTTCGTCCTGCTTCGTTCCCCTTCGTCCAGGCGTCGTCCCGTCCGGCTCGTCCTCCAAGCGACCGTCGAGGAGGATTTCTCTCTCCCTATTCTTTTTACTGCTTTCTAGTATAGATTTACTGCTTTCTAGAGTAGTCTATTCGTCCTCCGAGCGATCGTCGAGGAGGACATTTCTCCCTCCATTCTTTTAATGCTTTCTAGAGTAATTGTTTTATGTTTTCTAGTTGTAACGAACGATCTCTTTTATGATAAATTCCTTGTCTATTCTACATCTCATTTTGATTTCCATGTATAGTATTCTTTCTCTCTCTCTTACTCCCTCTGTCTCTTTTATTTGTTGTAGATACTTAGATAGTTTAAATTGAATTTCTTTGTGACAAAATAAAAAGAAACGCGAAGTTTTTAAATCAAACGTTCGCCTCCCTGTGTTCGACCCGGAATTTTAATTTCGGTATAAATTTTATTTGTTGAACACGAATCCTTCGCTTTCGAACTACAACGACGGGTTTTCCAAAACCAAACACGTTAGCGTAGCTTCGTAAAATAAGTTCAACACAGCTCAAGCGGTGCCATTCTGTATGGCGCGGTGGAGATGGGGCTGCTCCCTGGTACTAGTGAGATCTCAAACTCGATCTCACGCTCGGGCGGTAGTCCTGGTAACTCGTCTGGGAACACGTCGGAGAACTCTCTGACCACCGGGATGCTCTGGAAGTCTGCCACAGGGCTGGGCTCTGCCACCACACAGGCTAGGAAGCCCTCACACCCCTGGCTCAAAAGTCTCGCCGCCCGAAGTGCCGAAATGCACCTGAAACCTCCGTCCACTGGCTGCCCGTGAAACTCGAAAGAAGGCAACTCCGGACTGGAGAAGACAATCTTCCTCTCAAAACAGTCTACCAAGGCGTGGTAAGCGGACAGCCAATCCATCCCCAGAATCACTCCAAAGTCCTCCATCTGTATCATAATCAGGTCAGCTGGCAGGCTATGTCCCCCGATGCTGACCTCGCAACCCGTGTACACCTCCTCAGCTACAAACAGCTGACCACTCGGACCTCTGATTACAAACGGATTCTCTAACAGTGTATAATCCTGGTCCAAACTAACTGCGAAACTGGCTGCGGCAAACGAGTGCGTAGCGTCGGAATC
Source organism: Thalassia testudinum (assembly GCA_037157565.1). Lineage (NCBI taxonomy): Eukaryota > Viridiplantae > Streptophyta > Magnoliopsida > Alismatales > Hydrocharitaceae > Thalassia > Thalassia testudinum. The sequence continues at coordinate 33,151,946 of JAZHRO010000031.1, read as the reverse complement.
GAAAAGCATGTAAACAAGTCTGCCAGAAACTGAAACCATACTTGCTACCACGGATCCCGAAGCTCTGGCGTCCCTGTGTGTTAGGGCGTTGATACGCCCCTCAGCTCTAGGTGCGGACGAAGCAGCCACACTCTGCGTCGGACGGGTAGGTGCTGGCCGATACCCTCCTCGCGACTGCTGTCCTCCTCCTCGTGCCTGGGAACCGTGGCCTCCTGCACGCCCTCCAGTGCTCTGCACGGGAAGTATCTGCTGACCTCCTGCCCTAGATGGGTAGTCCCTCCTGACGTGGCCCGGCTGGCCACACTGGTAGCAGAGGGGAAACCGACTCCCGCCCTCAGTGAGTCCCTGCTGTCGGCTAGGCGGGGGTCCGGTGCTGGCGACTGGCCCCTGCCGAGGGCCCCCAAAGGCCACTGATGGCCCTGCACAACGTGACGGCTCTCCTGCGGACGCCACGTGTCTCCGTTGAGTTCTCCTAACACGCCTGGTGTGGCGGCGGAAATCTCGTTCCACCACTAACTCCCCTGTCGTACGCTCGGAAGGGGGAGGGGGTGGCGACGTGGGTGGAAGCTGAAATTCTTCTCGAACCACCTCTCGAATCAGTTGGACGAGGTCCCGAGACGATATACTCAGGAGAAGAGGAGGGGTAGTATGTATTCCAAGCCCGACACATCTGTCCCCCGGGCCCTGACCTCGGCCGCGCCTGCGGCCCACCCTCCTAGCTCCACGACGCGGCATCTCCTACAATGGAGACGTGAAACAAAATGAAAAGCGTCAAAACAGACGGTACCTAACAAAACTTCTAAGAGCTCATGTCAAGAGATATGTTGTGGTGGCTACTCTAGCTATAAACATGTGAATTAGTTATTTTCCAGTCAGTTGATTCACTTCTCGGGACGACCTTGCTCTGATACCATCTTGTAACGACCCGGTTCCCGAGTCCCTACGAGACACGAGAACCGGACCGACTCGACTAATCCCAAGACCTAGTCGTCCAACGGGGAAGTAACCAAAAGGCAGTAAAATAAACCACATTCAGCATGAATATAACTAACAGTAAGAAAGTACAGCAGTAAGGAAAGAAACTACTACAGTAGGTACCACCACAACAGTAAAACAACATTTATCATATAACAAAAACTGCAGGTAAAGAAGGTACAGCGGAAACCAAAAACTACTCACTAGAACAGAAACAAAAGAGGTACAAAAGGCTGTGGTAACTCTACTGGACCCTACTCGGCCCAGCGTCCTCTGCAGCAGCCAACCCTGGCTGCTCAACACCTGGTCCTGAAAAAGGTAACGAGTGTAACACGTCAGCAAAACGCTGAGTAGAGTGGCAAACTAACTAAAGGCAACAGTAGAGTGTACAGTAGCTGTTAAGTTTTATTACTTCCGTTATTCACATCTTTCAATTTTTCTCACTATTTCGTTTATTTCTCAGATCCTTTACTTGATCTCGAATGTCCTCGTGGGAACGATCTTGATTGCAGTCTTTTCCAAAAGTAGAAGTAGCACGTGGTGCTCTCCTGGCCGGGAGAGTCCCCCGTGGTGATCCTACCCTCAGTCAACCACCCCAAGGTCACTGACAGACGTAACGGTGACTACGGCACGCGTGATAAACGCACAGGTAGCTAGCCCGCACTGGCACGCGGTCAGTCGTTTCCGTTAACGGGTGCGCCCAAAACACAGCACGGAACCAGGGCAGAGCCCTCTCAGTAACAGGGGTCCAACCCCTCCACAGTAACCAAACCGGGGCCTTGCCCCTCCACAGTCCACGCACCCTCGCCTGACTACCCTGGTTTGCCCTAGTGGGCCTAACAAGTCGGTGAAGGAGGCTAGCAGAACCCCGGGGCCCGTGGGGTAGCTAGTACTCTCCTAACACTACTAGCTCTCCTCGGTACTACGTACACGAGGGCCAACAAGTCGATACAGAGCGGCCAATCCTAACCCCGGGTCCCTGGGGCGGCTGGCCCCACTCTGCACTAAACAGGTACAGGTACTTCCCTTGGTACTGCGTACCCAAGAGACAGTACAAACTACATCTCAGTTCCATTCCTTTTTCTTTCCAGGAGTTCCACTCCTAATTCCCCGTAGGGTTCCAGCTCTTTATCTCAGAACATCTTATGTTTCACTTTCCAGTTTCGCGTTCTTACAAACCATGATTTCAGTCATGTTCCTTATTCATAACAGGCAGCTGTTAATTCAATTTACAGGCAGCTTTATATGTTCCTTTCCATTTTTCCAAGACTGCAGTAATATACATTCCACTAGTTTTTCCATCCTAGGATTCATGCCATATCCTAGGATCTATCATACAATCTAGTTTTCCGGCCCTAGGATTCATGCAACACCTAGGAGCTATCATTCCATATATTTCTCATTCCTAGGATTCATGCAATGCCCTAGGTTCTAGTTATGGTTCCATACTTTAACAGATTTTATTAATACTTAAAGCCACTCCACCAGATACAACGGGAGTAATGGGGGCGTGATCGGGAACCCCGCGTGCCTCCGCGACTCTCAAGACTGCAACCGAACGAGGTCCTATCACAAGGATCAAGCACAAGGAGTGTCTCAAAATAGTGTATAGCTACTGTAGACGGGTAGAGGAATTACTTCTGAAAAGAACGCAACTCGAATCGCGGAAAACGGAGCCCGAACGGGCCCTAAACGGGTCGAAAAAGACGATACTGTGCAAAATCAGACGTCTGGAACTCCTTCCAGACGTCTTAAAAAGTGGATCAGAGAATTACCTGTTCAGCGTGGTTTCCCAGACGTCCAGAAGTCTGCGGGGACGTCTGCCCTAGGTCCCAGACGTCCGATGGTCCCTCCGGACGTCTGGAGGTCACTCCCGCCGTCTGGTACAACTTCCAGACGTCTGATTCGCAAAGGATGGCGAATCAGCGAACTTGCGCACAGCCAACCCCCTCCCTCAGTACGGTCAGTCGACAAGAAGGAAGAAGAAGGCGGAAACTCACCTTTCAGACGTCTGTATGATCTTACAGACGTCGACCTTGCCGTCTGGCTATCAATCCAGACGTCTGATTCTGGAAATTTTTCCAGAATCAGGACCCTGCTCGGCCTCCGCTCGCGACGCCGCCCGCGTCGCACCTCGCGCTCCTGCTGCTCAGACCGCAGCAGGTCCCTCTCCGCGTCGCTCCGCGCCCCCTGCGCCCTCCGCCGGCCGGCCAAGCCGCTCCGGCGAGCTCGCCCTCACGGCAGAGCTCCACCCTCGCACGCCGCACCTCCGCGCTCACTGCGGCCGCCACTGCCTCCCTCGCGTCCGCTCGCTCTCGCGCACAGGAAGGAGAAGAAGGAGGAGACGGTGGAGGCGGGAGGGGAGGCGTGGCCCTTTTAAGGCCGCGCGAGGAGGAGAGAGAAGGTGGCAGGCCGCCTGTAGCCACAGAGAGAAAAAGAGGGAATATGCGGTCTGCGCGCTCAGGCGCGCAGGCGACTCGCGTGTGTCGAAAATAACGGATTTCCAGACGTCTGGAAACGATCCCAGACGTCTTATCAGACGTCTGGTTGTGATCCCAGACGTCTGATACGACGTCTGGGCCACCTTTTAAGACGTCTGGGGCACACATTCGTTACACTAGGACTACTGTTAAGGTACTTTGAGGCTCTTTAACAAAATATTCTAAGGAAATAAAAAGAGCAAGAAAATAAAGACAAGAGATACAAGAAAGGATTAAAAAGAATCTATCCTATTCTTCTTGTCTTCTATCTCAATCTGTCACTCCACGCAAACCTCCTCTGTTCTTCATTAAGCTCCTCCAATCCGTCCTGGATGCGAGCTCGAGTTCCGTCTAAACACGTCTACATTTGCAATTGACCTGAAATCTAGTACTCAAATTGCAAATGTTAAATAACACGTGTTTTGTTATCATCAAAACAAATGATCGTGGTGCTCTAGCACCAACAATCTCCCCCTTTTTGATGATGACAAAATCGTAAATAATAATGCAGAAAATCCTCCCCCTTTTTGACATTATCAAAAAGGTTTAATTGATTTTACATTTCCTATAACTCCCCCTTAAAACATGCTCTTCTATAAATTTCTTTTGACAAAGGTAATGCCTCCCCCCTTTTTTATAACAACAAGATAGCTATTATTTTTCTCCATCTTTCTAAAGGAAATTTAGCTACCTTATATCTCCCCCTTAAAAATTGACAATTAGCTCATAAATTTTAACTCCCCCTATTTTAATGCTACTGATAAACAAAGATAGGGTCAAGAATTTTTACCTCACCTATCATGGCCAATAAAATGGCCCGAATGGTGGTGGTGGATGCCACATCGGATGGGGCTCCCATCCGTAGCTTGGAGGCCCGGGCATTGGTGCCGGTCTCCAATCTGGTGGTCGACGTGCGGCGGGTCCGTTGCTTGTTCGCCGTCTTGTCGGTCTTCTTGTTCTCCTCCTCGGTCTACTCCTTGGTTCTCCCAACTTGAGTTGACCAGCTTTGAGTTTGTAGGTCCAGTCCTTTGTGTTGTAATTATCCCTGAACCCTACAAAATAAGATTATAATTCTTTCTTCGGTATCCAAGTGAGCTTGGATCCGAATCTGTTAGCGGGTCTCCTTGATGGAGATCCTTTCTCAACCTTAGGGCTATAAAAATTATCTACTTTATTGATTAATTTGTTGGAGTTTTCCCTAAGACATGCAATTTCTTTTTCTCTAGTATGTATCTTAGTCTGTAAGTCAGAAATTTCTAACTTTAAACTATCATTTTCTTCAATCAATTTTTTATTTTCATTGATGAGGTTTTGATTTTCTAATAATAGGTTATCATTTTTAGGACTAGCTTCTATGTCCTTAAGTTTTATTTCTAACCTATCATTTTCAGATTTAAGAAAACTAAGATTCTTTTTCAAGCTTTTGTTTTCTATTTTTAATGATTTACTAAGCTCAAATAGTTCATTAAAAGCTTCTTGTAAATCATAACTTACCTCATTGTCTGAGTCGCTTTCGCTGTCGATGTCGCTTTCTCCGATTGCCATGAAACCAAGGCACGCGGTTTCCTTCTCCCCGAGATCTTCTTCCGAGCTCGTCTCCTTATGAGTGCCTTCCAACCTCCTCCATATCTCGTGGGCGGTGGTGCACTCTTGGATTCGTTCGAATTCTTTTGGACTCAATGCGCAATACAAGGCATTCATTGCCTTTGCGTTGAGTGAGAGCTCTAGAATCTGCACCTGCGAGTAGCCACCTTGGGGTCGCTTCGGGATCTCGTATGGGGTTTCGCAACATCCCCATATCTCGAACTAAGTGGCTTGGAGCCACGTCTTCATCCTCAACTTCCAATATCCGAAGTCCCTCCCGTCGAAATAGGGTGGTCGGACGGTGGACTGCCCTTCAGAGATTCTGATTGCGGATATGCTCCCCTCCATGATCTTCTTGCCGGGTGTTACTCCGATCTCGCAAGAACCTGCTCTGATACCAACTGAAAGTTCCCTACTCGGAGGGGGTGACGTAATAATTGCGGAAATAAAATAAACAATCTTCACAAAATAACAATCACACAAGTACACAGGTATTTTTAGGTGGAAACCCAAACCGGGTGAAAACCACCACCTAACCCTCTCGAGTTAGGATTTTCCGATCAACCTAGTTGATCAAATCCACTAACCGAATCAATTTAAACGAGGGTGATTCAACCTCAATTACAACCACGCTACAAGTACGAGGGTAGCGTTCCTCAACCCCTTCTCTCCATGAGAAGGATTTTGTCCCACGAAGGAGACGGGAATTCGCAAAGCGAATACCCATCTAAATAACAAAGATAAAATAAACAACAATCCTACAGAGCCAACAAAATAATTTTTAACCTAAGCTTCTATAGGAATTAGGATGCTTCCCGTTGCAAGGAGTGCGTCGAGTTGATGACGCGGTGCGTGAGCCACGCGACGGCGCAACTTCGCTCTCGTGAACTATGGCGGGAGAGCGGGTGCGCAAAGCTTGATGCTCTCAAGAGAATGGAGCTTGAGCTTGGAGAGCAAGAGCTAGCTAAGACACAAGAGAGTGTGAAAGTGTGTAGCCAAGTGTGTCTTGTGTATCTAGGTGTATATTTGTGTTGCAAAGGCTCCCCTCTATTTATAGAGGCCTTAGGAAGGCTTTGGAAGGCTTAGGAAAGGTTCTATAGCCGTTGGGAACAAAGCCTAAGAGAATCAGCCCAAAATCAGGAACAATGATTGCGCTAGACAGGGTAATCAGACGTCTAACTCTGGCATCAGACGTCTGGAAGGCCACTTTAAGACGTCTGATTTCAAGGTCAGACGTTTGATTTCATGCGGGTTTCCTCCTGACTTGAATCAGATCTAAACAGGGTTCTAACGCAAGTCCATCAGACGACATATAGGACGTCTGGTACTATGTCTGAATGTCTGGAAACCTACTTTTTCTGTGGGAATGGATTTCCAAACGTTGCAACGGCTAGAAAATCTCTGAGAAGAGATTTTGGGTCAGCCGAGGCAAAACGGTCAATTATCAGACGTCTGGAAAGTCCTATGGACGTCTGATAAGGCTCTAACGATCATATTCTACACTTTTTGCAAAGCCAGCCAACGGTCCACTAATTGGACGTCTGGCAAATCCATCAGACGTCTCCTAAGACGTCTAGTTTAAGGTCTGGACGTCTAATTTCATCAGACAGAACTAACTATGTCCAACCTAACAGTTATTAGACGTCTGAAACAACAGTCAGACGTCTTAAATTACTTTATCAGACATCTGATTTTGGAATTAGACGTCTGGAAACTCTGTTTGAACCCTATATTGGTTTTCTAAGTTCTCTACAGAAAACCTAAGTATCCTAGGATTGTGTAGGTGTTCCTAGGACTACTGTTAGGGTACTTTGAGGCTCTTTAACAAAATATTCTAAGGAAATAAAAAGAGCAAGAAAATAAAGACAAGAGATACAAGAAAGGATTAAAAAGAATCTATCATATTCTTCTTGTCTTCTATCTCAATCTGTCGCTCCACGCGAACCTCCTCTGTTCTTCATTAAGCTCCAATCCGTCCTGGATGCGAGCTCGAGTTCCGTCTAAACACGTCTACATTTGCAATTGACCTGAAATCTAGGACTCAAATTGCAAATGTTAAATAACACGTGTTTTGTTATCATCAAAACAAATGATCGTGGTGCTCTAGCACCAACATTGTTGTGATGGAATATATTACTTTGTTGAGACTTTTAGCTCTACTGTTCCTTTACATTTTGTTTTTCCTTATGTTTATTTATATTGCATGTGTGAATGTGGTTTATTTCATGCTTTTGGTTATTTCTCGTTGGACGACTAGGTCCTAGGATTAGTCGAGGCAAGCTGGTCTCGGGTTCTGGAGAAATATGGAAACCGAGTCGTAACAAGGTAAGAGAGGCAGCACATCCTTGGCAGCTGCGCTCAAGAAGGAGAACAAAGATGTCGAAGTTGAGGAAGAACCTATTGACAAGCTACGGTGGGGTGGAGAAGGGAAGGGAGCTAATTAAGCTCAAATCATAGGGGTTCAGGCCTATTTATAGGGTTCGGCTATGGCTAAGGGGCTTGAATCCAGAAGGGTTTGCGTTTAGGTGCAGCTTAACCTCCGACGTCGTCTCCGACTCTGGTGAGGTTAACGCCTATATCTAATTAGGATTTATGAATAATCCAGACCGGTGGATAGAGGTAAGTCGGTGAGCACAACCTTCAGAAGCTTCGCGAGGGCAGAATGGCGTTAAATAAGCGATCATCAAAGGGTGACATCGCCGCCGAACATCAGCCGCTCAAGCGGCTAAAGAAGAAATGAAGAAGAAGAAGACGGTGTACACAGGGACCAATTTGCAAGAAAAATTAAAGACCTTTTTGGGAAGAAAAGGACTCGACTGTAATAAAATATAGGGACCAAAATGCAAACAGAGGCTTTTAAGGTTAATTTAAATTATTTTCTTTTCTAGGCTTTTATTTATATTTATAAATTATCTACATATTATATAAGTGCCTTGTATTTACATTTTTGACCCATTTATTTATATTTATTAAATTTATTTACTTAAGTTATTAAAGACTTAGGTCTTAAGTTATTCTTAAGTTAAATAAGATATTAATTAGGTAAGTAATTAGTGGTATTTTGAGCCCATTTATTAATTAAGTTATTAATAATATTAATTGACTTATAATTAGGTATTTTTTAACTTATTTTAAGGTCCTTTAATGATTTGTCCCTTATTACATAATTAACCCTTATATATACATATTCCTAGCTAATTACTTAATGAAACTAGTTAATTAGGGGTAATTAGAAGCTATGATGAGCCTCTCATCAGGAAGCCAATTGAGAAGTGCAAGGATAAGTAGGAGGTCAGTGCAAGCTACTGTATTTGAAGAAGTGGGGACTTCGTATGAGGACAGTGAATTTGTTGTGAATTCCATAGATTCATCTGGTGACAGTGACGATTTAGAGGGATTGGAGTAGAATGTGCAGACATTGGAAATGAAATTAATGTTTATGAGGGTAAGGATTTCATAACAAGCATTGAGGATTGTGAGATGGTTGTGGGGAAGGAATTCAAGAATATTGGGCTATTCAAGATGGCTTTATCTGAGTATTGTATTAAAAAATAATTGTGTCAAGGTTCTTAAGAGTGGCAAGCATTGGACAATTGCAAAATCTAAGGATCCAAACTGTCAGTGGAGGATACATGGGTCAACATTGCAGGATGGTGTGACATTTAGGATCAAAACTTTAAGGAGTGAGCATACTTGTACATCTATCAACCAAAGAAGGAACCTCATGGCCTCAAAAGCTTGGGTAGCAAATCATTGCATGAGGTGGTTGAGAGCAGATCCTAATTTGTCAATCAAAGAACTGGAGGAAAGAATTCATTCAGGGTTGAACATTCAACTACCTTATATGAGGATCTACAGAGGTATGGAGAGGGCTCTAGGAGTAATCTATGGTAAAGCTAAGTAGTCATATCAGAAGATCCCATCATTGGTTTATGAATTAAATAAAAGGAACCCTGCAAGTGTCATCCACTACTATAATAAGCCTGATAACTCCTTCTTGAGATTATCATGAGTTTTAAGGTTATGAAAGATGGGTTCCTAAATGGATGTAGACCCTTTGTTGGTGTAGATGCCTGTAACCTAAAGGGCAAGTACATGAGCCACGTACTAGCAACCACAGCCTTGGATAGCTCCGATGGTCTTTTCCCTATTGCTTTTGTAATTTATGAAGATGAATCAACCCCTTCATGGTCATGGTTTATGAGTTACCTAAAGGAAGTAATTGGTTTTCCAATTGGTGAGGGCCTGATAGTTATATCAGATGCTGATAAGGGTCTGATTTCTGCAATCAAAAAGCATTGTCCACAGTGTGAACATAGGGTATGTATGAGACACTTGTACAGTAACTTCAAGAAGTAATTCTCTCGGGCGGAAATGGATAGACTTGTCTGGTTTGCATCTAGGTCCTTTGATAGGAATCAATACATACACCACATGCGTGAGATTCAGAAGACCAATCCAATGGCTTTTGAGTATTTAGAAAGGGTGAAAGAGAAATGGAGCTGGCATAACCTTCACTAATTAGGTAAACAATCATTACGTAACTAACAACCTAAGTGAATCATTCAATATATAGATAAGTGATGCAAGAGAAAGGATTGTTTGTGACATAGCTGGCTGCCTTAGTGATGAGAGACTCATCATGGCACCCCTAATTAGCTAGTTTCCCTAGTTAATTGCTAGGATATACATATATAAGGGTTAATTATGTAATAAGGGATAAATCATTAAAGGACATTTAAATAAGTTAAAAATGCTAAATTATTAGCTAATTAATATTATTAATAACTTAATTAATAAATGGACTATAAATACCATTAATTAGTTACCTAATTAATATCTTATTTAACTTAAGTGTAACTTAAGACCTAAGTTCTTAAATAACTTAAGTAAGTTAATAAGTAAATAAATATAAATAAATGGGTCAAAAATGTGAATACATGGCTTTAATATAATATTTAGCTAAGTTATAAATATATATAAAAAGTTAGAAAAGAAAATAAGTTAAATTAATCTTAAAAGGCTCTGTTTGCATTGCGGTCCTTGGAATTCATTACATTTGAGTCCTTTCATTTCACCTAGGTCCTTTACTTTCCTCACATACAGGTCCCTGTGTACATTCTTCTTCTTCTTCGTTTCTTCTTCAACTGCTTCAACGGTTGACGAACGGCAGTGAAGACACCGCACAATCACTTTCCATCTGGCATTCTTCCTTCCTCTCTAAGCTCCTAGAGCTTGCGCTCACCTCCTTCATTTCATCCCACGGTTTGGATGATCTTCAAAACCTAATTAGGGCTTGGCAATAACTTCACCGGCGTCGGAGAAGACGTTGGTGGTTACACTGCATGTAGATGTATTTTCGTCCAAATTCAGCCTTCACAGTCGCTGCAACCTATAAATACCCCTCGACCTCTCTGATTTCAAGAGTCAGTCCCCTATCCTTCTTCCCCAACTGCGGTCGACGATAAGCTATTCCTATGCTACCTCCGGCGACCTCTAACCTTTCCTTCGGAGCTCCTTCGCGCGAGGGACTCGCCTCTCTCACCTCCTCTTCCTCTCCAGACAGCTGTGACAGAGACTTGGAGCACCGCATTCCCTTTCTCACCACCTTCAACTTCTTGCCGGAGCTCTATTCCCTACCTTCTGATTTCATCCTCCGTTATGAGCCTTAGATGGAGCTTCTCACCTCCCTTTCGTCAGATAAGTTGCCTTAACTCATAGGAGTAGGATTAGCTTAGTTTTAATGTAGATTAGTTTCATCTTCCCCAAGTCCAACCTTGCTAGGCCTTTATTCGCACTTCCAGGTAATGTTCCACTCTCCTTATCTCTCCACGATCCATTTCCACTTTCTTCCACTCACAATTACCACCTATACTGCCTAATACACCTCACCGTCACCGGCGATCTCCACTGTCTATGGCGGAGGTCCCCGAACCTTATACACCTCCATTAGGGTCTTCCACCGCTAGAACATCACCCTAAGGCCCTTCCCGACCTCAGTATTACCCCAATTATTCACCTATTCGCCTAATCCCAGCCACTCTCACCTGGACACCTCACTGTCTATGGTGAGGTGTCCAGAACCTATTCCACCTTCAATTGAGGTTCTACATCACCTGGACATCCCCTTAGGAACCTCACCAACCGCTTAATTGCTCCTATAGAGCTTCCTATTAGAAACGCCTAATTTCCTCCCATTTCTGAGCTCGCTGTTAATGGCAACTCGGAGATGAGTTATTCATCTAATTAAATAGTCCATTAGTATCGCCTCACCATACAGAACTCTTTTCCTCACTTAATTGAGTGAGGGGATACTCTCTGAGTTCCACTGAACTCAGGGCTTGCACTTTCTGAATTCGAAGCTAATTTTCTGATTTAATCTTCATTTGAGTTAATTGGTGAGCTCCTGAGGTTCCTTGTGACCTTAGGAGGCTTTTGAGATTTCTAATGGTCTGTTTCACAGAGTTTTGAAGTCTGGCAGACATTTCTTGGATTCACCGAAGCTCCGGCGAGCTCCGGTGAGTCATTTTTTAACTTCAGCCATAGATAAGTGTCGAGGAGTTCCATACTGCATTATTAAGGCTTAAGGATCATGAATTGGTGATTGGATTGGTGTTTTGACATTTGGAGCTCGACATAAGCTTCTATCTTCTCCAACTCTGGCAGAGTTCGAGAGATGTCTCCATTAGGGTTTTGTTTGTTTTAAGAGGTTCAAAAGCAAGATTGAGGCAAGATTGAGGACTGTAGAATTCATTCTAGCCCTCTGATCTCTTGTAGAACCTATGATTTGTTCTGCCAAACAAACTACCTTAGAGTCTCAGGCGACAAGTCTACAAACCCTAGGAAATTTGATCAAAGTCTATTTTTGAAGCTCTGAACACATTCCTGAGGTTGTTTAGAGTCGATCCTGAGCTATGATTTGTTCAGAGAATGATTAATTTGGAAAGTCAACTCTTGGGGCATTTCAATCAACTATAGGTTGCCAGTGGGCAATTCTTGAGTAAAATTGATGTTTGTTGAGTTGAATCTGATGTTAGGATGATTCTGAGGTTGTTAGAATAAATTTTAAGTTATTTTATTGAGGTTTTAAACCAAATCCGGTCTCTGTCCAGTTTGGGTCATTTTTGAACCCATACTGCCTTCAGTAGGTTCTTGGTGAGTTTTAATCACCAAATCTGCCCAGATCAATTGTTTTTAGCCTCCTGAATCAGTTTAGATCACCTGTTGAAGTTATTTTCTCTCTGATGGATGAATTGGAGCTTAATTCCGAGCTCTTAACACTGAGAATGAAGCTTTCAAGCTTCTGTTGCTTCCTGGAGCTGTTTAGAGCTCCCTTCCGTTCCCTTTAGAAGCAGAAACCTCTCCTGAATAGAGTCTTGAACCTCAGTTGGAGGTTTAAACCTCTCCTCAAGCATTCGACTTGATTTCATCTGCTGTAGGCCATTTTTGTCGTGTAAACCTCCCTGCTTCACCCTTCGAATCGAAGGGTCAGATTAGATTTGAACACCAAATTGGTGTTACAATCATGTAGAGCATCCAAAGGGCTTTCGATCGAGCCTTTGCTCAATCGAAATCATCCAGTGAGTCAGCCAGAATCGCCGACCACCTAAGAAAGAAAGTCCCACCTTGGAAAACCATGGCCGCATGACATGCTATATTACGATTTTCTGCACCTGATGTTTCGGTCGTCAGCGCAGGGCGCAAAATGGAAATTGTAACGACCCGATTCCCAAATCCCTACGAGACACGAGAATCGGACCGACTCGACTAATCCCAAGACCCAGTCGTCCAACGAGAAAGTAACCAAAAGAGCAATAAAATAAACCACATTCACCATGTATATAACTAGCAGTAACAAAATACAGCAGTAAAGAAAGGAAATACTACAGCATACACCACCACCACAGTAGAGAAATAAACATGTACATAACATGAAGCTTACATTAAAGAGAGTACAAGGAGCAACAGAAAACTACGCACTACAGCGGAAAGAAAAGTGCAGTAGTACTACAGGTAACCCTACTGGACCCTACTAGGCCCAGTGCCCTCTGCAGCCGCTGACTCTGGCTGCTCAACACCTGGTCCTGAAAAGGCAACAAGGGTGACACGTCAGCCAAACGCTGAGTAGAGTGGCAACTAAAAGTTAGAAGAAGCAATAGAGTGTACAGTAGCTGTTATATTTTTACTTTCTTTCCTTATATTTTCCATTTATTCACTATTGATTATTTCTCAGATCCTTCTCTTGATCTCGAATGTTCCTCGTAGGAACGATCTTGATTGCAGTCTTTCCCGAAAGGTAGAAGTAACACGTGGTGCTCTCCTGGCCGGGAGAGTCTCCTGTGGTGGTCCTACCCTCAGTCAACCACCCCAAGGTCACTGGCAGACATAACCGTGACTACGACACGCGCGATAAATGCACGGGTAGCTACCTCGCATTGGCACGCGGTCAGTCATTTCCATTAACGGGTGCGCCCAAAGCACAGCACGGAACCAGTATAGGGCAGAGCCCTCTCAGTAACAGGGGCCCAGCCCCTCCACAGTAACCAAACAGGGGTCTTGCCCCTCCACAGTCTGCGCACCCTCGCCTGACTACCCTGGTTTGCCCAGTGGGCCTAACAAGTCGGTGTAGGTGAGCTAGCAGAACCCCAGGGCCCGTGGGGTAGCTAGTACTCTCCCTACACTAGTAGCTCTCCTCGGTACTGTGTACGCGAGGGCCAAAAGTCGGTACAAAGTGGCCAGACCTAACCCCGGGTCCCTGGGGCGGCTAGCTCCGCTTTGCACTAAACAGGGGGACAGTCGCTCTCCTTGGTACTCCGTACTCAAGGGCCAGCTCACTTCCCCAATTCTATTCCATTTCCTTTCCAGGAGTTCCACTCCTAATTCCCCGTAGGGTTCAAGCTCTTTTAACCCAGCCCATTTTAGGTTTCGCCGTTCCGGCTTTACGTTTATACAACCCATGTTTTCAAGCATATTTATTCATTCATAACAGGCAGCTGTTAACCAATTTACAGGCAGTTATCATTTCCTTTCTACTTTTCCAAGGCTGCAATGTTTGTATATTCAACTAGTTTTCCAGTCCTAGGATTCATGCAATGCCCTAGGATCTATCATTCAATCTAGTTTTCCAATCCTAGGATTCATGCAATACCCTAGGATCTATCATTCAATCTAATTTCTCAGTCCTAAGGTTCATGCAATGCCCTAGACTCTATTAATTGTTTCATAATTGTACAATTTTATTAAATAAATTAAAGGGCCACTCTACCCGCGAAACCGGGAGTACTGGGGGCGTAGTCGGCAATCCCACGCGCCTCCGCAACCCCCAGAGCCGCAACGGAATGGGGACCTAACACAAGGATCAACACAAGTAGTTTCTTAGAACAGTGCACAATTACTGTAAACAGGTAGAGAAAATAAATCTGGAAAGAACGCAACTCGAAACGTGGAAAGTGGACTCCGAACGGGCCCTAAACGGGTCAAAAACGACGAATCTGTCCAAAATCAGACGTCTGGAACCTCTTCCAGACATCTTAAAAGGTTGATCACATCGTACCTCAGTCTGCGCAGTCCTTCAAATGTCCAGAAGCCTGTTGGATCGTCTGGCCTTAGTTTCTAGACGTCCGATTGTCACCCCGGACGTCTGAAGGTCCTATCCGTCGTCTGGTACTGTGACCAGACGTCTAATTCGTGTGGAAAGGCGAGCCCAAGCGCCCTCCCGAACAACACCTGCGAACACACGCATCCGCTCTCATCACGAAAAGGCGCAGAGGAATGCGGCGTACGGCTGCATGGCCGTACCCACGTAAAAAGGAAAAGGAAGGAAAATATTGTACCTGCCAGACGTCTGGGTCTTCCTCCAGACGTCTTCTGCGTCGTCTGGACGAAGGTCCAGACGTCCGATTCTGGGAAATTTTCCCAGAATCAGGACACTGTCGCTCTCCGCCCGCGACGCACGGCCGCGCCACGCCACGCCCGCCTGCTGCCCAAGCTGCAGCAGCTCCTCCGCGACACCCCACGCCCGCTACTCCCTCGCCGGTCGGCTCTAACTGCCCCGGCAAGCTCGCACCTCACGGTCGAGCCTTCTTCCTCCCGCGACACTCCTCCCTCCCACACGCTCGCTGCAGCCGCTGCTGCCACACCCGCTAGCTCGCTCGCGCTAGCAGACAGAAGGAGAAGGAGAAGGTGGTGGAGTGAGGGTGAGGGAGAGGGCGGTGCTATATAAAGGTAGCGCAGGGAGAGAGAAAAGAGAAGGCGGCAAGTTCAGTCTACAGGGAGGGAGAGAGAGAGTAGAACGAAGGCGGCAAGTTCAGTCTACGCGCGCACGCGCGCAGACGCGAACCCGTACGCCGAAAAAATTTAATACCAGACGTCTGGGAAGGGTTCCAGACGTCTGGCCAGATGTATGGGCCACTTCCCAGATGTCTTAACTGCGTCAGATGCTGTGTTCGTAACAGAAATGGCTTGGGTGCGGGTGCGTGCGATGCACATGCCTGCGCATATGTGTGTGTGTGTGCGCCTGTGGGCATAAGTATGGGCCCGTGAGTGGGCGTGTGGGCCTGGGAGGTCGAATACTGTGCACGAGCTTGAATTGGAAAATAAAACACCTAAGTAAAACTAGGCTTGGACCCAGTAGGGTCAGGTCTCACCCTCTAGGCGGTGCTGTGTATCCCCGACCGATCGAAGCCGCCAATTAGAAAACCAAATTTTTGTAATCGAAGGCTTAATCGGCTTAAGAATGCTAGAATTTGGTTAAGTGTGGAATTCATTAAGCACAGTAAAGAAGTTAAGGTTAAGGAAAGGAATGAGCTCAAGAAAATGATAAAGAGAAGAGATAAGGGAATGAAGCTAAGGAAGAGAGTAAAGGAAAAGAGAGATTGAGAGAGAAAGCAATGACAGAGCAGCAGTGAAGTATAAAAGAGAAGAAAAAGAAACAGAGAGGGCTGAAGATTAAGAAGAAAGAAAAATGGAGAAAGTTAGACGTCTGTATATTCTTTTAGACTTCTAATTTTACTTTTAAGATGACCAATAATATTTTTAGACGTTTGATTTGTACTTTTATTGCTATAATATGTCTCCTCTTGCTATTTTGAGGTTAATTGATGTAATAAGGCATTTGTACTCATTTAATTAGCTTTTTCTTGTCTTAATCTTTTGTAATTAGATGTAATGGTTGTAATAAACATGTTTACTTGATTTTTAATCACATGTGTAAATATGTTCTCTATTCATGGAATGTTGCATGTGCTAATTTGACTAATTCTTGTGCAATATCCATAGGCTTGAAGTATTCTAATTTAATATTTAGTTAATTAATTAATTATTAATTATTCCTTAGCAATTAATGGTGAATTAAGATTAAGTTATGCCTCCCAGTGGACTCAACCAGTTAAAAAAGAACTTAAAATCTAAAATGTTAGATTAACTTGACCCTATACTACACTCACATCATTAATTCGAATTAACCTAAGTTACTTTCTCATGCAATTAATTAAGCCTAAATAACTTAATTAACTATGTTGAGGATTTAAACGATCGCTTAGGCAGAAGTTGATGGTTCAATTTGATAGGAGGAGAGCAGCAGAAAATTGGAAGGGTGTTTTGCTTCCTACTATAATGGAATTCATCAAGTAGTGCACTAGAGAATTGAGGGGCTTCATTGTGATGAGGTTAGATGAAAAAAATGTAGAACTGGACACAGCATTAGGGAGGTTTGTGCTTGATATTGCAACAAGAGAGTGCAGTTGTAAGAAATGGCAGGTCACGGGCATGATTTGTCCACATGCTGCTGCATATATATATCAGTGAGACATATATATATGTTAGTGAGTATTATACAATTACAATGCCCCAATCAATGCTGTAAGGCCTGAAGCAATTGAAGCAACTCCATCAACACACGAATCACATATAGGAACTAACAATGACCCGACTGCCATATCTCTTGCTACTCGAAGGTATTTTTGTTTCCAATCCTATGCATTTTCCACCTATAGTTATCTCATATGTACAATTTCACTAACGTATTTTCTCATTTCTTTGAAGTGGTATCTCCTTAAAAGCATTGAAAAACATTATGAGAAGAACTACTCACAAGATTGGCCCTCATAAGAAAAGAAAGAGGCCAAGAAAGGGAGTTCCAACTGACATTTTACCAGATGGTCCACCAGTCCACTTCGATTAGTATATCATAGGTAAGTTGCTCCAACTATATTTCTTCTTCAGTTGTTTCCTTTAACTGTTAAATGACTATCTCTAATTTCATTACAGCATGGCATGTTCGATGGGAGTTTGGTTTTTTGTGAAGTTTGTAATGCTCTTGGATAGTATTTTTTTGTGCATGATATACATTAATGGTTGCTGCCATACCTTATTTTCAGGTGCTATGACTATTATTCTTTTGCACAGTATTTTCAAGTGTGTATACATCAATGGTTGAGTGTATTCTTTTTTTTAAACTTGCAGGTACTTTTGGATTTCTAGTACAAGATGAAGAAATGCATATTGAATGCTACTACATATTAATTTTTTTTGGGTGCATGTAGTCTTACACTTTTGTGTTATGTGACAATTATTAACTTTTATACTGATAGGAAACACTATAGTATGATATAGAATGATAGATATGGTAGCAAGGTTACTTCAATTTTTACTTTAGAATAGATGCTATGTGGACTTAATTACATGTTTCTCTGTTTGTAATGTAAGTTGTGAAATTATTTTAGTGTTATGTGAACTTAGTAGGTGTTGTGTAAACTTATTTAGGTATTTCATGAATGTTGTTTAAGTTTCAATTAAATCTCAGGTCTAGTACATTTCTACTTGTATTAAATTAGTTTTCATTGCCATGGACAATAATAGGCACATACTTACAAATAGACGAGTGGCCTACAATCATGAGTACAGATTTCAGGTAATTCTTTCCATTTACTAACAAATGTACACCCTCATAGCCACTATTACAACTAAGCATGTCAGAACTTTTTTCACATAGAGAATTAGTTCAATCAATTGCTTTTGCATATAGGTCACTACATCATCTATGTTGGTAACCCTTTCTTTCATCTCAATTAGCTCTCTAATCATTTTCATTTCTTTGTCTTTCGCAACCATTTGCAAGGTCACTTCTTCCTCTCCGAGCCATTCGAAGAACTTACAAGTCCTTCTACGACAAGTCAATAACTTCCTGCCACTACTCCAAGGTTGGCCAGAGGTCTTCACAGCAACTAGAAAATTACAGAAGCACGAGACCCTTGGAGCTTAAGGAGATTGATACGAAGATTGAGAGCACTCTATTGTACGGATCTTCAATCATTGTAATACCAAAGATTGTAACTCTATTCAGTACAATAGAGTCTATTTTAGATGTCAAATACTTGTATTCAGTGTATTTCCTAGGATTGTAACTTTGTGTAATCAAGTAAAATGTATCTCAGATATAAAATACTTGTATCTACCTAAGAATTTCCAATGAAATGTGCTTTCTTTTTTACCTCTTATTGTTTCTTCACTTGATCATGTATAAAAATACACACTCAAATAAGGCCTTAAATAGACAAAAAAATGAATTTCAACAAATTTGCCCAACCGTTGAGAGTATTTTTGCAATTGACACTTTTCCAACGATTACTCCCAAGGGCTACTTCTGACAACTGACGTCCGTTAAGTCTCAAGAAACGTTCCTTAACTCAAGGGATCATTTCATAACAGGACAATGCTTTCCAATGGCATTAATAACAATAGTTACAACCGAGTGGCATATAATTAATTTTGAAAGTTTACAGTGACATCTACGTAAAAATTCCTATAAAAAAAAATCTTTCATCATGTTTCTCTGCTAAATATCTAAATAACTTTAATACTATATAGCTTAATGTTTAATTAAAATAAATGTCGAGTTAAGTCTATTATAACATATACTTTTAATACATTGATCTAAACATTTCGAAAGTAGATTGTCACAATAGATCTAATTTGACGTTTGAAGTAAACGCCAAGATGTTGAGATCAAACATCTCTTAAAGGATACGTCATAATAGATCTAACCTAATTTTTATTTAGTTAAATATTTAGATAACAGCATAGTTATTTGAATGTTTAAGAAAATGTCCAAAGAAATCTTTCTTTCTTTTGGTGTGCATGCCCATCCTAGATGCCTACAAGGAGGTGGTCGCCTGCAAGCTCCTAGACCTCTCCTCTACACTCGTTCACATATACACCATGCACACATTGCATCCACAACGAGGGTATGTGGAGAACTAGAAGCAAGTGGTGGCGATCATGAAATCAATGTCGGTCACTCAAAACAACTTCCTGTGGTAGACAAGCACTCACTGCCTCTACTACAGTTGCACCTACAAGCAGTTGAACAACAAGCATCTCTATAAGATCCACTGCTCCTGGTACTTCCCATGGCACCAAGCCCTTCACCCCTCTACAAGTGCATCCTTGGGAAGCTCATTGGAGAGAACTCCTTCACCCTCTCTAGTGGTGGTTGGTAGTAGAGGGGTAGAGGGAGAGGAAGGGGAAGTCGTCGAAGGGTACACAATTTTAGGCATTGCCAAAGGAGTATGTGGTGTTCATGAAGGAGGTAAGGGATGGGGGGTAAGAGGAGGAGGGGATGTTTTGGAGAAAAGGAGAAAAAAGTTAAGAGGATTTTTTATAAAAATCTTCTAATTTTTACTCTAATCTTTTCTTAAGAGTATGCAATATAGGATACACAATGATATACATGTCTTTTACAATGATTATAAGGACATAAATGTAATTAACCTTATTTTGAAAGAGAGAAAGCTAACTTTGACTATGCAGATGGAATCAAATAATACAAAAATACAAGAAAACCCTAAATAAAGGGTAATCAATCTAGAACTAGTTGTACGGGAGAACCTCATAACATAAAAGAAATAAAATAAGTAAATATCAATAAACCCCAAGATAGACAGCATGCAAGATATATGAGGTTAGATTTTTGGGTCTTATATGGTGACTCCTTGGTGTGCATTAACTTATTCTTTGTTTTATTTTCTTACCCAAGCATGTGCTTCAAGAAAAATTTTGGAATAAACTATGTTGTAGCATCTATTTTTTTTCTATTCCTGCATTGCTACGCCTTTATTTATTAGATTCATGGTGAAGTTCGTAATTAGTGACAATCGTAGCCTATTGCATGTGAGGTTGACACCCAGGTTTCACGAGAGTATAGCCAAAAATGTTGTTAGATTGACAATAGATTGTAATTAGCAATATGTGTGAAAAATGAACATGTAGTTGTAGAACATAGATGACTGACATGTTGAGTATTTAAGCTATGGTTATAGGATCTCAAAGGTTAAGAAAAAGGAGAAAAGAGAGCAAGAAAGTCAAGGAAAGAAAAAGCAATCATAAGCTTAGAAGAATGGATCAAGAAAGACAATGACAAAGGTTAAGTAAACAATTTAGTAGATGAACAAGAACATTAATCAACTAGTAGAACAAATGAGACATGAGACATAATTTCCAAGTTGACTAAAATCAGCCTAGTCAACTAGTTGAGGTTGTAGTAAGTTAAAAGGGTGTAAAATTTTGTTAAACTCATCACTACCTCTTTCTCATTCTTCCAACCAACCAAGCATTCAAGGAACCTTCATCAACCACCAGTCTTATCAACTTCTAAAGCTTAATGCAACTAACATTGAGATTAAATGGAGTAAGAAGAACCTTCAACAACCCCATGCCCCTAGATAATCATCTCAAAACTACATCTAACAAAAGATTCTTGAGGAAACTTGATGGAACTTGGTTTGGAGAAATGGGTCAATTTTATAAAATTAATCTTTCAATCACAAGATTAATCTTTCAAATCAAGAGGGAAATTAATAGAATGGGCCTTTGTGGCAATTGCCACTATAAATGTGTTGATTATCACATGTATTCAAGAAGATTTTTGCAGGTTCATCTTGTGTTCTAGTCTCTAATCACCATAGTTGACTAAGCCTAAGAGTAGTTCTCTCCCTCGTTAAATCCTTTATTTCACTTTACCCCCACCATGCCAAAGAAAACTACTACTATTGGACCTCATAAGCATGTTGTTGCACAAGCTTGAGAGTGGTTGAGGGCCTAGTCATCCTACAAATGCTCTCCTACTTAACCTTTAGGGAAGAAGAGTTTTCTCACTTGTGATCCGTAATCTTCCTACTCAAGAATCAAGGGAAGAGTACCTTTAAATTCAAGAACATAGTATTTCTGAGGTCTATCCATTCTCTTCGAGGTTATCGTAAGTCCTTTTAGGAAGTTGAAGAAGGCAAGCTAAGTTACCTATTTTCCATTTTTGGGTAAATGGATCTTTGTAGGATTCGCCAAGTTTTACAAAAGTTGATCAACTTAATTCACAAGTAATTTTAGATTCATTTTACTTAGGTAATCAAGTTTTATAATACTAATTTGTAATAATCCAAATCTCATACTATCTTGGAGAACTAATTGTTGGTCCTTGACTTAATAATCCTTGATTGTATCTTCCCATGTAACTGACTTTAGTCAATATTAGTCTTGGTTTATCAATCCTTCTTAGATGACTATCCATCTTCTTTATTCTTATATACACATGAGTGATACTCTATCCTCTTGTCCTCATTATGTTTAAGACAATTCCTCAAAACCTGTACAACCATTGATCCATCTCTTCTTCAAACCTTAAGCATTATATGGATTTATCCATGTACGATCTCTCCATTAGGGAGCTTACCTCTTCAACCTTTGATTATAAATATATGCATAGTTATGTCATCTATTTCGTCTCTCTTATGAAGCTTCCACCTGATTTTTACATTTTACAAATGTTATCCCCTTCTTTTCCATTGACTAGTCATTAGAGTATCCAAGTCAATATCTATGTAATGGTAGCACCATCATTAGCCATAACTAACTTGAATTAGTTGAAATCAAATAACAAATGCTCCTAAATAACTGCTTGAGGACAGCAATTCCACGCAAATCCATTTTAACAAGAAAATGATAAAAAGG
This sequence comes from Thalassia testudinum, assembly GCA_037157565.1. NCBI lineage: Eukaryota > Viridiplantae > Streptophyta > Magnoliopsida > Alismatales > Hydrocharitaceae > Thalassia > Thalassia testudinum. The sequence continues at coordinate 33,129,906 of JAZHRO010000031.1, read as the reverse complement.
GTTAATTCTACAGTTTTAACACATCATAAATGGAGATTAACCATGGGATCACCCAGGGGTTAATTGAAGATCAAATGAGTATTAAAGTCCAAAAAGTGGGTCAATACAAATAGAAATAGGGTTTTACGTATTCCGAGAACTAAATCAGCACACCAAAACCCTAATTTCAGATCCACTTAAATTTAAGAGGTTCTGGTCAAGATTAAATTCATATAAACCTCCTAAAATTCATAGAAAAATATTCTAAGAGTTTTGATACCCTTGGTTTGACCATCTGAATCTATTTTGACCTAGAATAGAGTTGCAAATGGGATTCTACCTTAATTTGGGCTTCTGTGCAAATTGCCTAGTCAAACATGGTCAAAACTAAAATCCAAGTTCACCATTAGTTTCCTTGAGTCTAAATTAGCTAGGACTAAAATTTGGGCCCAAACAGAGTCCATCTTGACCTAGTTTGCAATTTCAGTCCTTGAAATCTTTACTTCTCACCATTAACCCCCTAACTTTTAGATTTCTTGCGAGCAGGTCGCTAACTTTCTCATCGTATTTGTATTTTGGTCCTTGCTGCCATTGGTGTGAACAGAGCTTCTCCACCGAGATTCAAGCGAAGTTTTCTCACTCAATTCTCAACCAAATCCCTCCAAATTTGGAGGGATGAATCATAAGATGATTCCCGGTCTTTTGGACCAAACTAGGAACCCCAAATAGCACCATAGACCTCAGGAGAACTCCGTGAAATCAGGGCTTCGTTTCCATAGTGGGTTGTTCCAATTCAAGGTTTCTGGGTAAATGAAGCCCAAAACCTTCACCTATAAATTATCCCCGAATTTCCACTGTTCTCCTTAGTCTGGTTTTGGCCCAAGAATCTTCTTCCTTCTCTCCCTTTGGCCACCTCCACCGTGACTTCGGCAAGCACCTCAATTTGACTTCATCGCCCTCTGCCACGTACAATAGGCAGAGGGAACTTCTTCCCCGACCTCATCCGCTTCTCGCCAATCACAGTAGAAGCTCTCCGACCTCTTTTTCCTTGTCGTCCTCATCTCTGGAGGTTTCACCTTCTCTGGCATCGGCCAATCACAGTCAAAGCCAACTCCCTCCCTTTTGTCCATTAGTTAGGCCTATCTTCTCTCTCTCTCTCTAGTGTCTCCCTATCCCTTTTTCTTCTCAAATCAACCAACGATCACCTCCTTTCCCCTCCGTCTTCTTCGCCTCCAGTGACACCTCCGGCGAAGTCGTCATGCCACCACCACCACAAGCTTGTACATGACCGTGCGAGCAAAATCCCTCAATCAACTTCACCTCACACCTACTAAAATGCCCCACCGAACAGCCCACCTCACAGTCATCTTCTCCGACCACGACAGGCATTCTCTGACCTCCGCATGCCATCCAACCACCACCATCGCACTCGCCTTTGCACAACGAAGCTCCTGAGCACTTCTGACTAGGTTGAGAGGCTATTTTCTCGTAATCAGGTGCCCTTGCCGGAGCTACTACAAACCACCATTCATCTCCGTCTCTATCCACCGTGCTCCGTCCACCTCCGGCTTCGATTCCACATTCAAGCATTGTGGCTTCATCTAAAGCACCTAACTACAGCTCTAATTTGAAGAGGCAGCAGCGTAAGCAACTGCAAGTGAAGAGAAGCTCACTCAACTGCAAAAGTGTGAAGAAAGGGAGACATTTAGTCCCACCTCGTGAGTGGAAGGGCTACCACTATTCACCTCATGACACGGGGGTGAGGTCCCCTCATGCCACACGTGCCTTTCACTCCTCGCTCACCACCATTGCCGATGAGCCTGGACCCACGACCCAATACTGTTTACACCCGATTACCCACCTAACCTATACCCGATTCTAAGAAGGGTAAAGAAGAAAATCTGAGGACGGGGGACGATTTTGCTTCGAGATTTGTGCCCTGTGCCTTGTGTGCAAACACGTAATCGTTTCAAGAGGCCTTGTGCATGTTCTAAGGTTTGAACGGTTAAGTCATTTGGGGATTATGCCTGACGTCTGACTTGAGTTTGATCTAAAATACTGTGGATATATTGGCTCCGTGATGACGTGGATTAATGGTTCAAGGCCACTATTGAGCTATTGATTTGTGTTAAATTGAATGTTTTGATATGTGCTTAACTTGAGGGATATCCTTGGTGATCTAAATCACCATTTTTAGTGTTTCTCTCTTCTTTTTATCATAACAATTTCTTGAGATATATTGGTTTATCATTGAATATCATTTTGAGTAGATTATTATTCATTGCATATTTTTATTATTGTGCTCATTAATTCTAATTGTGATTAATACGTGAATTCCACATTTGCTCCTTGCGAACAATCTCGAACTCAATTTCTATTTTCGAGCACTTAAAAATTTAAATGTTATATCATTTTTGTTGACTGTACTACAACGTGCATTTATTAAAACTCAATGGAAGTGTTATAACACTATGTGTCATAGGAATCTAAGAAATTAGAAGCTGGCCTTTCAAAATTCTTGTTCTCGTTGGGGAATTTAGCAAAATTTTTAATCAATTCATTGGTTTTATACCTCAAATCCAAATATGATTCTGTGCAACAAACTCTTCTTCCTATCAATTGCTTCTTTCTTCAACAAATCATTGTTTAAGTCAATGATTCCTTTTTCACTAATAGTGACTTCTTTCACTAGCAAGTACATTCTTCAAAGAAATTAGATTTCGTTTTAACTTCCACAACATCTTTAGGTCTCTTCTAGTCTTCACCTCTCCATTGCAGTCACCTTCTTAAGATTTCTTCATTCCTAGACTTAATGACATTTAATTTCTTTTACATCACTACAATGCTTTGATTCTTTTATGAGTATTCCTTCGGTTCACTTTTCAAATTATCCCATATGCTTTGCTAGACATTGTCATGAATCTTTGTTCCACTATTTTTTTTATTCAAGTCAACACTATTCCAAGTTCATTCATGACACTTCCTAGGGTTCACCATATCTTTCTTAACATCTAACAGTTGGATATCTGATTGAATAACATTGGACAAAGAGAGTTTTACAAGATATTCAAAGCTTCAAATTTGAGGGCAAACTCCATTTCTTGATTAGCTAGGTATCCATTCTCTACTTTTCATTATGGTATGCTATACATGTTTAATATTTTTCCAAAGCGAGTAATCCTTTTTCTTTAGAACTTAATCCTTTCTTCCTTCCATTGTGAGTGGCTTGCACCATTGAAGAGTGACTAATGCATCATTGCCTGATTTTGAAAACCTACAATACTGGTATTGGGTAGCATGTAGGCCATTGGTAACAAACTTCTATTTATGTTCCTCAATTAACATACAAGCTTCAATACCAAATGAAGGTTAGCAAGCACAAAAGTGGATTAAGGGGAATGAATATTGGTTTTTATTACTTCTATGTATGCTAGTTCTTTCCTATACTCAATAACTATCCATATCTCATTCATATCAATATAATTAATGTATAACCAGAGCAATAATCAAACCATTAAATACACAATTGCACAAGTATTTATAGAAGTACTATTTGTTGGTGCTAGAGCACCACGATCATTTGTTTTGATGATAACAAAACACGTGTTATTTAACATTTGCGATTTGAGTCCTAGATTTCAGGTCAATTGCAAATGTAGACGTGTTTAGACGGAACTCGAGCTCGCATCCAGGATGGATTGGAGGAGCTTAATGAAGAACAGAAGAGGTTCGCGTGGAGCGACAGATTGAAGATAGAAGACAAGAAGAATAGGATAGATTCTTTTTAATCATTTCTTGTATCTCTTGTCTTTATTTTCTTGCTCTTATTTTCCTTAGAAAATTATGTTAAAGAGCCTCAAAGTACCCTAACAGTAGTCCTAGGAACACCGGCACAACCCTAGGATACTTAGGTTTTCTGTAGAATACTTAGAAAACCAATATAGGGTTCAAACAGCACTTCCAAACGTCTAATTCCTAAATCAGACGTCTGATAATGTATTTTAAGACGTCTGACTGTTGTTTCAGACGTCTGATAACTGTTAGGCTGGACATAGTCAGTTCTGTCTGATGAAATCAGACGTCCAGACCTTATACCAGACGTCTTAGGAGACGTCTGATGGATTTGCCAGACGTCCAATTAGTGGACCGTTGGCTGGCTTAGCAGGCACTACAGATTATGACCGTTAGAGCCTTATCAGATGTCCTTAGGCCTTTCCAGACGTCTGATAAATGACCGTTTTGCCTCGACTGACCCAAAATCTCTTCTCAGAGATTTTCTAGCCGTTGCAACATTTGGAAATCAATTCCCACAGTAGAAGTAGGTTTCCAGACGTCCAGACATAGTTCCAGACGTCCTGTATGTCGTCTGATGGACTTGCACAAAAACCCTGTTTAGATCTGATTCAAGTCAGGAGGAAACCCGCATAGAATCAGACGTCTGACCTTGGAATCAGACATCTTAAAGTGGCCTTCCAGACGTCTGATGCAAGAGTTAGACGTCTGATAACCCTGTCAAATGTAATCATTGTCCTGATTTCGGCCTGATTCTCTTGGGCTTTGTTCCCAACGGCTATAGAACCTTTCCTAAGCCTTCCAAAGCCTTCCTAAGGCCTCTATAAATAGAGGGGAGCCTTTACACACCTAGATACACTAAGAAAGACACAAGATACACACTTGGATACACTTAGCTACACACTTTCACACTCTTTTGTGTCCAGAAAAGATCTTGCTCTCCAAGCTTAAGCTCCATTCCCTTGAGAGTATCAAACCTTCGCGCACCCGCTCTCCCGCCGTTGTTCACGAGAGCGACATTGCGCCGTTGCGTGGCTCACGCACCCGCATCATCGTCGACGCACTCCTTGCAAAGGGGAGTTTCCTAATTCCTATAGAAGCTTAGGTTTATTACTTTGTTGGCTCTATAGGTTTGTTATTTATTTTATCTTTGTCTTTTGGTTGGGTATTCGCTTTGCGAATTCCCATCTCCTTCGTGGGACAAAATCCTTCTCGTGGAGAGAAAGGGTTGAGGAACGCTACCCTCGTACTTGTAGCGTGGTTGTACTGAGGTTGAATCACCCTCGTTTTAAAGTGATTCGGTTAGTGGATTTGATCAACTAAGTTGATCGGAAAATCCTAACTCGAGAGGGTTAGGTGGTGGTTTTTACCCGGTTTGGGTTTCCACCTAAAAATTCTTGTGTACTTGTGTGTTTGTTCATTTTGTGAGATTGCTTTATATTTTATTTCCGCATTTATTACGTCACCCCTCCTCGTAGGGCCAAACTTTCACTATTGGCACTGTAAATATTACAATAAAACAAAATCATTTTGTTAGAATAAACATTAAGACTTAATTGAAGCAATTTGCTAGTGTAATGACCCGCTATGTTTTAGCCACTTAAGACGTCTGGAGTTTCAGTCAGACGTCTGGACCCGTTCCCGAACGTCTGAAAGTGGATTATTTCGTACTGTGCTTGCGCTCTCCGCGCAGGCGGCACGCAGAGGCTGTTCTCTTCTCTCTCCCTCACTTTTTCCCCCCGAACCCTAAACCCTAGACCCTCCTATTTATACCCCTCTTCCCTCTTCTCCTCTCCTCACAACACCAACCACCACCACCTCCATTGCTTCTGTGCGGTAGTGGTGAGGTCTGAGAGAGAGGCGTGAGAGGGGGGGCGACCGAGGGAGAGCGAGAGGGAGGAAGGAGAGCGTGGAAGGTCGGAGGACATTTGGGAGATCGGCGGAGCTCCCATGGCCGGCGGCGGGTGCGTGCGCGCGTGGAGGACATTGGCGAGGAGCTATCCAAGCTCTTGCAGCGGTTGGAGCTGCCGCCGCGGGCAAAGGCACGAGCGGAGAGAGCTACAAGGAGGTTCTGATACTAGAAGATTTCCAGTATCAGATGTTTGGAGTGAGGAGCAGACGTCTGGCGAAGCACTTGGATGTCCGGAACTAAGGCCGGACGTCTGAAAACATGAGTTGCGTGAGGTATGTACATTTCTACGCTGATCTCCGCCATGTAGAGTATCTCAGAGTAGGAGCTGTGGGACTAATTTGGTTGATGCGTCTTTCGTACGCAGGGCAGACTTTGGGAAGGCACGCGGTGCGCTTTCCTAGGTACTTTGGACGTCTGATCACATCACCAAACGTCCTGAGGTGCTTCCAGACAACCGAAGACCTTGTCCGACGTCTGGAACTGCTCCCAAACGGTCGCAGAGGGAGTCTGGACATTTGAATCAGCTGCAGAGAACATAAGGTGAGTTTGTCGTCTTTTAAGACGTCTGGGAAGAGTCCCAGCATCTAATTTTGATCAGAAATCACGTTTTTGGCCTGCTTAAAGCTCAAACGAAATCGGATTTCGGTAAACAAAGTATCGTTGTTTTCCACTCGAGTTCCTCTAAGTTTTCGTGTTGAGTATCTACTGTTTTGACCTCGTCTAATGTAATTGGTCGCTGGTACAGGTTACCAGCCAGTGCCATATTTGGGGTCTACGGAGGCGATGAGATCTGCGGCACAGGCTCCCATTCCTCCCGTTATACCCGGTAGAGTGGTTTAATTCAGTTATTAATATTTAAATGAGAATGTACTTGGTTGAAATAGCCGAATGGAACTCTAGGATGTGGAATGAACCCTATGGTAGAAAATGGATGAGCCTGTTTGAGCTGTATTGTTTACTTGAATGCATGATTAAGATAAATTGTTAGCAAATGCATGTATTATATTTTTGAGTTGCATGTTAGAATACGAGCTGCTTGTATTCAATTGAGAAATTACCTGTGAAAACACCAGTTGCATGTTATTGAGAATTAAACTTAGAAAACACACGTTACCTGTATATGGATAAGGAATGAATTATGAAACATGAGATCTAGATTTGAATAATGAGGTGAACATGACCATGAACCCTATGGGGAATTAGGAGTAGAACTCCTGTGGATGAAAGGAAATCTGGAATGTGGATGGGAAGTGTGCTGGCCCTTGTGTACGCGGTACCAAGGAAAGCAACTATCCCTTTTTAGTGTAGAGCGAAGCTAGCCTCCCTTGGGTTGAGACCCGGGGTTAGGATTGGCCAATTTACACCGACTCCTGTTGGCCCTCACGTACGTGGTACCGAGGCGTGCTACTAGTGTAGGGAGGGAGCTAGCCACCCCACGGGGCCCAGGGTTCAACTAGCCACCCTACACCGACTTTGTTAGGCCCTTTAGGCAAATTAGGATAGTCAAACGGGGGTGCGTGGACTGTGGAGAGGCGAGACCCCTGTTTGGTTCTGAGGGGCGAGACCCCTGTTCTGAGAGGACAAGGCCCTATACTACTTCGTGCTGTACTTTGGGACGTACCCGCTAGTGGAAACGACTGACCACATGTCAGTGCGAGGTAGCTACCCACGCGTTTATCATGCGTGCCGTAGTCACCGCTACGTTTTGACAGTGACCTTGGGGTGGTTGACTGGGTGTAGGACTACCACGGGGGACTCTCCCGACCAGGAGAGCACCACGTGTACCTTCTACTCTACGGAAAAGACTACAATCAAGATCGTTCCCACGAGGAACACGCAAGATCAAGAAATACCTGGATACTTGATAAATAGATGAAATAGAAACAAAGAAATGAGATGCATAGAAATGAGAAATAAACCTATTGTTGCTTTTACTGTAAAAGTACTTAAATAATGTAAATACCACTCTACTCAGCGTTCGCTGACTTTGTCTTTTTCGTAACCCTGTTCAAGACCAGGAGTTGAGCAGCCCGAGTTTTCGGCTGCAGAGGATGCTGGGCCCAGCCGAGCCCAGCCGTAGTTGTTCTTTCAGTACTTTCTGTTTTCCTTACTGTTGTAGTAAGTAATAGACACTTAATTTACAATTTCCGCTACTTCTGTTTCCTTTCCATTTCCAATTGTTGTTGTTATGGTGGCATGTACTAAGACAATTATTATACTTTCTTTACTGCTTTGTACTTTTCTTTCGCTTAGTTATATTGCATGTGTGAATGTGGTTTATTTTCCTGCTTTTGGTTATTTCTTGCTAGACGACTAGGTCTTGGGATTAGTCGAAACGAGCCGATCTCGGGTCCTGTAGGGATCCGGGAACCGGATCGTAACAAGATGGTATCAAAGCAAGGTCGTCCCAAGAAATGAACCGATTGGCTTGAGAATAACCACTCACGTACATATAACTAGGATAGCCACCACAACGTATCACTTTGATATTCGTTCCAGGTCTTTTTCTCGATGTAATCGGGTATCATTGACACTCTTGTTCTATCTTTCGCATCTCCTTGCAAAAGATGCCTCGTCGGGGAGTTCTCGAGGTAGGCCGTGATAATGGTCGTGGACAAGTTCGGAGGGGTGGACGTGCCAAACCTGAGGTACCCGTTGACCCACCTCTTCTCCGGAGCGTTTAGGCCTAAGATCTCGCCCAGCTGATCAGAGATATCGTACGAGAGGAGCTCCACTAACCTCCACGGGCACCTCTCCTTGAGGATATGGAAGGGGAGTCCTCGGTGGGACAGAGAGACCGTCATAGCGCTGGACGAGCAGGAGGGAGATGGGGTGGTCCTCCACCGCCCCCACCGCACTTTGACACTTTCGACACGAGCCCTCCTTGCCTGGAGGTGTAGCCATTCCCCCACTGCAGCTGCACCACGAGCTTTTCAAACAGTTTCGAAAGCTGAAGCCCCCCTCCTTCAAGGGGGATGAGGACCCGTCTGAGGCAGAGGACTTGCTGGAGTAGATAGAGAAGGTGTTCGACACCCTTCACCCTCCTACGGAGTGCCGAGTGGCCTTTGCTACGTACCAGCTAGAGAGCGCGGCACACAGGTGATGGAGGGCAATCAGAGGCCAGGAGGGGAGAGAGCCGACGTGGGACAAGTTTGTAGCTCTCTTCTGCGAGCAGTACTTTCCACAGACCTGGCAGGACCAGAGGAGGCGGGAGTTCCACACTCTCCGCCAGGGGACAATGAAGGTTAGCACGTACCGCACGCGTTTTCTGGAGCTGTCACGTTTCGCCTAGACAGCTGTGTCTACTGAGGAGGAGCGCCTGTGGAGGTTTACTGAGGGGCTCCGACCTACTATTTGAGGGTATGTCAAACCCCTGAAGCTGCCCACTTTCTCTCGTGTGGTTGAGGCAACCATGACTTACGAGGAGACCAACCCGATTGCGTGAGACACTGACAGCGGACGAAAGAGGCCCTACTAGCCAGAGTACTCTCAGGGCCATCGGGAGAGGAGGCACACGGCATTCGCAGGAGAGCCGTCTCATTTTACGGGGCCATCAGTGGCCTTTGGGGGCCCCAGACAGGGGCCAGTTGCCAACACCGAACCCTCGTCCAGCCGCCAGTAGGGACCTACTAAGGGAGGAGGTCGTGTTCCCCTCTGCTACCAGTGTGGACAGCCAGGCCACATCAGGAGGGACTGCCCATCTAAGGCCGGAGCACACCAGATGCTCCCCACACCGAGCACTGGAGGCCGACCTGGTGGTCGTGGTCACCAGGCGCGTGGGGGAGGGCAGCAGTCACGAGGAGGTGTTTGGAGTGCTCGATCGAGTTTTAAAGTGTCACGTTACAGTATAGCCAAAAAAGCATTCAAAATAAATACAATTTATTACTCGAATTTAAAGTCCGAGGTCAAACACAGGGAGCAAATGGAATTCACGCACTAATCTCAATAATAAATGCAATTTGAACACATAATACTACTCAAAAGCTAATTAAGAATATACAACATGAGTATGAAAATAATTGTAGCTAAAAATAAATGAAGTTATGAAAAATTGGACGTCTAATTATAAAATCAGACGTCTTACAATAATGTGCTACAGTGTTTTTTTCCTTCTTCTTTCTCTAATTTCTCTTTCTTCTCTGGCTTCTCCTTCCTTTCTTTCTCTTTCTCTTTCTCTTTATCTTCTCTTTTCTGTCTTCTTCTTCTTCCTTCTTTCTTCTCTTTCTTCTTCTCTACTCTTAGCCTTGCGAACCTCAGCTTCTTTCTTCTTCCTTGGCTTCTTCTCCTTCCTTCTTCTTCATCTGACCTCTTCTTCCTCTCTGATTTGGCTAAGTGTCAAGCCAATCTTTCCACAGCAAAACCCCCCTTCCCCTACATGGCGTTCATCTCTTCTCTCTTCTCTATTTCGATTCCCTCTCCTAGAGTGATGAGAACCTCATCATGAACCCTAACTAGCACATTTTAACCTAATAAAGTGAATAAAAGCTCCTACATAACCTAAGGGAAGGCCTAGTTCAGGAATTGTTAATCTGAGAAGAAAACATGACACAAAGGGGTAAAATTGTAATTTTACCATTGCAGTGCATCCACAGGATTTCTAAGGGTCTATACATAGGTCAAGTGGACTTAATAAGAGAAAAAGTGGGATGGTTTGGTCTGAAAAGGGTTATGGCAAGATCTAGGAATTAAATGACATTCTGCAACCCTAAAACAAATCAACTTTAATTCACGAAGTTTCAGGTGAGATAAAAATCAACTAAACCCTCTAAAATTCATGAAAAAATATCCCCTAGGGTTTATAACCTTCAATTTGGCCTTTGGAACCTGTTTTGACCTAGATTGAGGTCCATACCCAATTTTTAACCTAATTTAGGTTTTTGTGTAAAATATCCAGTCAAACGTGATCAAACCTAAAATTCAACTTCACCATTGGATTTCTTAAGTCCAAATTAGGTTTATACCAAAATTTGGACCTAAGGGAAGGTCATCTTGACCCACTTTGCAATTTAGTCCTCAAAAATTACTTTCTGACCCTCAACTTTTTCAAACCCTTACGTTTACCCCCTCATCTTCCTCGTCATTTTCTTCACTTAGGTCCTTCTACCACCCGCAGCAGCAGGCCATACCTCCAGCGACTTTGTGCGGAGGATGGCGCTGCGTCTGCATGGGGAGACGACCCCAAATTTGAAAGGGGAGCTCCCTGCGGAGCCCCCTACGGCATGGCCGCCCCCCATGCCCTGAAGAACACCATACCTCTCGTGCAAACGCGCGAGAGGTATGGGTCTCTGATCTTCCATACCTTCGGCGAGATTTTTCCCGCCGCTATCGTGCGCCTCTCGACCGGCCATCACCTATTTAAGGAGTGGCACTCCACACCGCATCCTTCAAGCTTAGATTGGCCTGAGATTCCCCCCTCCAATTCGTCTCCTCCCAACTCCGGCCGACTACCAGAGCTTCCGACGACTCTTCCTCGTCGCTCTGCCACCATACCAGTGGCAGGGCTACCTCCGCCGTCCTCCGCCGCGTCGCGTTGTATCAGCGGGCGCCCTCCAACTCCTCTTCCTCATCGTCGTTCTCTCCCCCTATAACCTTCATCTCTGGCGACAGCAGTACCGGCCGCTCGCCACCTCCGCATTCCCCCTTCATTCTGGACTTGTTAGATAAGTTCCCCTTAGTCCCCTCTTCATTTCCCCTCTTTCTATTCCAACTTTCGACCCCTCGCAGCCACTGACCACCGCCATCTTCTCCATCTCCAGCGACCCACCGGTGAGGTGCCTCCACCGCTCCACACCTCCACACACCTCGCTAGATACCTCACCACCTCCGCCACAGTACACTAATCATCTTGCGACCTTCCACTGACCGCCATACCCACTCTCTCCTCCCCCCGAACACACCCACCTTCACGCACACAGTGTACCCTAGGCACACGAGCACAGGTGTCTTCACGCCACGCTGACCCCCGAGCCACCTTCTCCGCGCTCTGGCGAAGCCTGCCGAGCATTCTGACAGGGCCGCAAGGCCGTATTCGTGATTTCAGGACCCGAGCCTCTGTCACCATTAACATCGAGCTTAGAGCAAGCTCGCAAGCAGCTCCAGACCTCCTCAGCCCCAGGACATGAGCCCAGGTCGCGCGGAATACGTCCGCACACAACTCCAGCAGCTAATTGGCCTCAAAGGCCTTGGCTGTCGCTGCAATCGCTTGCAACTCTTACTGCAGGCGCACAAGCAGAAGGGTGGGAAGTTTAGTCCCACCTCGGGCATTTTCGAGTGCCCCACAGTGCATAAATTGAAAAAGTGATAGAGGCTTATCGCCTCAATCACACGGGGTGAGGTCCCCTCACCTACTCACCGCCTCATCCGTGCTCACTCCTCCACGGGCCTAGTTGACCTGACCCGATAACCCTGCACACCTCACCCACTACCACACACCGGTGGGCCTGGTCTTGGGCACGCACCCGACCCGATTACTCGGCCCTGGGAGAGCATACCAAAGAGAGAAATAGAGAGAGAGAAATGAGGGAAGGGTAGGGGTAGGTTTTTGCCTAACCATGCCTGTGCAGGGAAGCTGAAGAAGAAGGAGGAGGAAGAGGAAGCAGAGAAGAAGAGGCGCAACACAGAAGGCAAAAGGAGCTGAAGCAGAAGAAGAGGAAGAGGAGAAGAGGCCAACTGAAGAAGAGAAAGAGGCTGAGGACTTAGCCACAGCAGGAGCTAAAGAGGAAGAAGGCAGAAGCAGAAGAAGAGCCAAAGAGAAAAGAAGAAGAGAAGAAGAAAAGGCCAAGGAGAAGAAGGAGAGCAGCAGCAGCCAAAGAAAGGAAGAAGAAAAAGAAGGCGTGCACTGTAGCAAACGTCATTTAAGGCATCTGATTCCTAGAATTAGACGTCTAAAGACAAAGAAAGAAGAGAGAGAGAGAGAGCAAAGAAGGAGAGAAAAGAAGAAACAAAGAAGAAAAATTCTATTTCCTTTCTCTATAGTTTTTTTTTGTAAAATAGTACATTATTGTGAATTGTGATCCTTTTTTGCTTCTAAAATCAAGTTTGCTCCCTGAGTTCAACCTCGGAGTATTTTTGACATTTCGAGTAATAAAATTAAATCAAACTGATGATCAAACTCATCACCACAGAGCCACATTCTGGTTGGGTAATCGGACCTAACGGAGACCCAATTCCAGGCTCACCGACATGGGTAGTGAGCGAGGAGTGAGTCGGTTCGGGTAAATGGGTCATGGCCAGGTCTGCATGGGCAGTGCCGCGGACGATGCCGTGAGAGGGGGAGAAGGACCTCACCCCGTGAGTAGGAGGCGATAAGGCCTATGCACAAAAACAATTTATGTGCATAAGCCCGCTCACCCACTTCCGAGGTGGGACTAAATGTCCCACCTCCCTTGCGAGCCCTGCAGCAGTAGGTGTTCCCTTTGATTGCGAAGCTGCAAGGACCTGTGGCTTCAATTGGCAGCCTGGAGTTGTGCACGAAGATGTTCCGCATGACCTGGGATAGCAACCTGGGGCTGGTGAAGTCTCGAGCAGCTTGCAAGCTTGCTCCGTGCTTTGCTCCAATGGCGGAGGAACGTTTGCACCTGAAATCACGCAAACAACCTTGTGGCCATGTCAGAATGTTCAGGAGGCTTCGCCAAGGCACGGTGAGTGTGCTGCGATGGTCAGCGTGGCGTGGGAACGGCTGTGGTGGCGTGCCTAGGGTTCTCTGTGGCCGTGTGAGTGGGTGTGTTCGGGGGCGCTTTTGGGTGAGTGGCGGAGTGTTGTGAGTAGTGGGAGATGATCAGTGGGGTGTTGCGGAGGTCGTAGGGTGGTTGGCGAGGCGGATGGAGGTGCGAAGCGATGGGGATTCCTCACCGGAGGTATGGCCAGAGGTGGAGAAGGTGATGGTGATCGATGGTGTCGAGGGGTATTTTCGAGAAATAAAGAGGGGGAACGGGAGTAGAAGAGAGAGGGAACTTATCCGGGAGTGAAGAGATGAAGAGGGAGGCAGGGATGGCGTCTGGCTTGTATCGCCCACGTCGAAGACAAAGGTGCTCAGAGAAGGTGGTCGGCGAGGACGAAGGGGATGCAGAGGTGTCAGCAAGTACTACGCGATGCAGACGAACGTGAGGGACAGGAACCTACCACCGGTATTGTGGCTAGGCGACAAGGGAGATCAAGGAAGGTCACCGAAGCTTGATGAGCGAACTGGCCGAAGGAGGAGAGACAAATTTAAGGGGTTTTCCCTGTCAATTTCAAGCTCAGGAGCTGCGGGGTGAATTGGGGTCTTAAATAGGCCTTGGAAGTCGATTTTGTGCTTGGAAGAGGAGAGACAAATTTGAGGGGTTTTCCCAGTCAATTTCAAGCTTAGGAGATGCGGGGCGAATTGAGGTGCTTTAATAGGCCCTGGAGATCGATTTTGTGCTTGGAAGCCAAGCTTCCAAGCACGGCAAGTTCACCGAAGATGGCAACTCAAAAGAGACCCGAATCTCTCATGTGTTCACATGAGAGATTGGGTACCAAGTAGGGCCTAAAATTGGGTTTACATGGAGGAGATTTCTCATAGAATCTCTCTTTCAATTTTGAAGAGGATTCTCTAAGAGATCAGGGAGAAATCACCCTTTCAATCTCGCCAGAGTAGCATTCCCTCCGCTATAATGGTGGAGGGACCTAATTGCAAAGAATGAAGAAGAAGATAGGGGGTCAAATGTAAGGGTTTTTGAAATCTAGGGGTAGAAATGTAATTGGGCTGGACCTATTTGCAAAGTAGGTCAAGAGGAATTCCCCTTAGATTTAAATTTTGGTACAAACCTAATTTGGACCTAAGGAATCCAATGGTGTGGTTGGATTTTGGGTTTGACAACGTTTGACTGGGCAATTTACGTAAAAACTCAATTTAGGGAAAATATTTGTCTGAGACCCCATTCTAGGTCAAAATAGGTTCCAATGGCCAAATTGAAGGTTCTAAACCCTAGAGAATATTTTTATATAATTTTTAGATAGTTCAGGTAAATTTTATCCTGACCAGAACCTTATTAAATCAAGTTTGTCTGTTTTAGTGTTACAAGAAGTCATTTAATTCCCAAAATTCACACAAACCCTTTTCTGTCTAAACCAACCCACTTTTTATCTTGTTAAGACCATTTGACCTGTGTTTACCCCTTGAGAAAACCCGTGGTTGCACTGCAATGGTAAAATTGCAGTTTTACCCCTTGTTTCTTACTTTCTCTCAGAAAGGTTATTCAGTGAATTAGGACCTTCAGTTGGTTATGTAGGAGCTTTTATTCTCTTCTATGGATCAAAATGAACTAGTTAGGGCTCATGATGGTGTTCCCATCAGGAGGGTACCAACCAACGGTTGCTTACCCAACCTAGAGTGTAGCTGCTTCACCTACACCGAGGGCGAAGGGGCGTATCAACGCCCTGACACATAGAGACGCCAAGGCTTCAGGTTCAGTGGTGGAAGGTATGGTTACTATTTCTGGCAGATTAGTGTACGTACTTTTTTATTCCGGCGCCACCCACTCCTTCGTTGCTATGAGTTTTGCCGTCAGTTTGAGGCAGGGTAGTGTACTGTTAGAGGATCTGTTTGTGATCAGAGGCCCAGGTGGCCAGTTGTTTGTAGCCGAGGAGATCTACACAAACTGCGAGATCAGCATAGGGGGACACAGCCTCCCCGTTGACCTAATTATGATCAAGATGGAGGATTTTGGCATGATCGTAGGGATGGACTAGATGTCCGCCTATCACGCCCTGGTGGACTGTTTCAGGAGGAAGATTGTCTTCTCCATACCGGAGTTGCCTCCCTTTGAGTTTCACGGACAGCCGGTGGACGGAGGTTTCAAATGCATCCCCACGCTTCGAGCAGCAAGACTTTTGAGCCAGGGGTGTGAGGGCTTCTTGGCCTGTGTAGTGGCAGAGCCTAACCTCGTGGCTGACTTTCAGAGTATTCTGGTGGTTTGCGAGTACCCCGACATTTTTCCAGAGGAGCTGCCAGGACTACCGCCTGAGCGTGAGATCGAGTTTGAGATCTCATTGGTACTGGGGACCAGCCCCATTTCTACTGCACCGTATCGGATGGCACTGCTTGAGCTATGAGAGCTCAAGTTACAGTTACAGGGCCTGTTAGAGAAGGGCTTTGTGAGGCCCAACGCGTCCCCGTGGGGAGCCCCTGTATTGTTTGTGAAGAAGAAGGATGGTACCCTGCAACTTTATGTCGACTACCAACAACTGAATAGGGTCACCATTAAGAACAAGTATCCACTGCCTAGGATTGACGACCTCTTCGACCAGTTGCGAGATGCCACAGTGTTCTCCAAGATAGATCTGAGGTTAAGCTACCACCAACTGAGGATCAGGGAGACCAACGTCTCCAAGACAGCTTTCCGTACTCGGTATAGGCACTACTAGCTCTTGGTCATGTCGTTTGGGCTGACCAATGCCCCCATTGCTTTTATGGATTTAATGAACCGTGTTTTCAGGCCATACTTAGACTAGTTCATGGTGGTGTTCATTGATGACGTACTCGTTTACTTGCGGGATCAAACGTAGCATGGGCAGCATTTACGGATGATCCTGGATACCTTGAGGTGACGCAAGTTGTACGCCAAATATAACAAGTGCGAGTTTTGGTTAGGGCAGGTGACTTTCTTGGGCCACAAGATTTCAGGAGATGGATTGACTGTGGATCCAGCCAAGGTAGAGGCCGTACTCAGGTGGGAGAGGCCACGCACGGTGACAGAGATACGCAGCTTTTTGAGACTGACAGGTTACTACCGGTGGTTTATCAAAGGATTTTCTCATATTGCGCGTCCTATGACTCAGCTAACCCAGAAGGACGTGCCCTTCACCTAGACAGATGAATGCGAGGTGTGTTTTCAGGAGTTGAATGGGAGACTGACTTCAACTCCTGTGCTTACCATCCCAGACAGCAGTGGCAGTTTTGTGGTTTACACCGATGCTTCATTGCAGGGGTTAGGGGGTGTGCTCATGTAGAGGGGTCACATTGTCGCTTACGCTTCGCGGCAACTGAAGCCCTACGAGCATAGCTACCCTACCCATGACTTAGAGCTGGCAGCAGTTGTCTTCACGCTGAAGACATGGAGGCACTACCTTTACGGTGAGACTTTCGAGATCTTCACAGATCAAAAGAGCCTCAGGTACTTGTTTGACCAGAAGGAGCTTAACATGAGATAGAGATGTTGGTTAGAGCTCCTGAAGGACTACGACTGCAGCATCTCCTACCACCCAGGGAAGGCCAATGTGGTGGCTGATGCCTTGAGACGGAATGCGCCCACTCACTTGGCCAGCTTACAAGCACAGAGTTAGAGACTCATGGAGGAGTTAAGCAGTTGGCGACCCCGGGAGTCACAGGGGTACTGTGGGATAGTGACAATGACGTGGCAGACACGACCTAAGCTAATAGACCACATCATCGTAAGACAAATGACAGATCCATACTTACAAACGCTGTGGGACAGGGTATTGACAGGGGACCCAAGAGACATTTCCTTCTCAGACGAGATACTGCGCATGAGGGGACGTTTGTGCGTTCCTAGAGACGATGAGCTATTGAGAGAGCTCCTAGCTGAGGCTCACAGGTCCAGGTTCATCATACATTCCGGGAACACAAAGACGTACCATGACTTGCAACGTAACTTTTGGTGGAGAGGGATGAAGCGGGATGTTGGGGAGTTTGTGCAGCAATGTTTGGTGTGCCAATAGGTGAAGACCAAGGATCAGAGGCCTGTAGGGCCGTTGCAGCCACTTCCCGTGCCAGAGTGGAAGTAGGAGAGCATTACCATAGACTTGGTGGTGGGTCTACCAGTTACCTAGTGAGGACACGATGCAGTCTGGGTGATAGTAGATAGGTTGACGAAGACGGCACGTTTTCTGCCGATCCAAGTCACCTTTGGACCAGCGTAGTTAGCAGAGAGATACATTCGAGATGCGGTGCGCCTGCACGAAGTTCCACGTGAGATCGTATCCAATCGGGATACCCATTTTACTTCCCAGTTCTTGGCTGAGTTTCAGCAGGCTTTGAGGACACGTTTAAGGTTCAGTACCGCTTACCACCCCCAGACGAACGGACAATCAGAGCGCACCATATAGACACTTGAGGACCTTTTGCGTGGTTGTGTGCTAGACTGAAAGGGCTCCTGGGAGGAGCATTTACCCCTGGTAGAGTTTGCATACAATAACAGTTACCACTCGAGCATCAACATGGCACCTTACGAGACCCTGTACGAACGGAGGTGCACCGCGCCCTTGAGTTGAGTCGAGGTGGGGACCAAGTGGGAGGTTGGTCCCAGGCTGATCCAGCAGAGTCAGGAGGTGATAGAGCAAGTTCACAAACGACTCCGCACTGTCAGGAGCAGGCAGAAGAGTAATGCTGATCGGAAACACAGAGAGGTGCAGTTCAAGGTTAGGGATCACGTCTTTCTCCGTGTTTTTCCCATGAAGGGCCTGCAACATTTCGGGGTGAAAGGGAAGCTTGTGCCAAGGTTTGTGGGGCCCTTTGAGGTCCTGGAGCAGGTGGGACTCATTGCTTACCGGCTTGCCCTTCCTCCCCAGCTTTCTGGAGTGCACGACGTGTTCCATGTGTCCAACCTCAGGAAGTACGTCGCCGATCCCAATCACGTTTTGAGCCATGAGAGCGTCGAGGTGGGTGACGGCCTGACCTACCCCGAGAGACCAGTACAGATACTAGACAGAGCCGACCGAAGTCTGAGTCAGAAGCAGGTACCCCTGGTGAAAGTCCTATGGAGAAGCCAATGATACGAGGAGGCAACTTGGGAGCCTGAGGCGGCAATGCGAGAGCGGTACTTGGAGCTTTTTGAGGGTACGTCTTTTCAGATCTACTTCGATCCTCTTTAAGTTTGTTATGCACTTTTACGTTCCTTTTTTTGCACCTAGCTAGCTCAAGTTTCGGGGTCGAAACTTACTTTAAGTTTGTTATGATGTAATGACCCGCTATGTTTTAGCCATTTAAGACATCTGGAGTTTCAATCTGACGTCTAAAAGTAGACTATTTCGTACTGCGCTTGCACTCTGCGCGCAGGCAGCGCGCAGAGCCCATTCTCCTCTCTCTCCCTCACTTTTTCCCCCCGAACCCTAAACCCTACACCCTCCTATTTATACCCCTCTTCCCACTTCTCCTCTCCTCACAACACCAGCCACCACCACCTCCAGCGCTTCTATGTGGTAGCGGCGAGGTCTGAGAGAGGGGCGCGAGAGGAGGGTGATTGAGGGAGAGCGAGAGGGAGGAAGGAGGAGAGCGTGGATGGTCGGAGGACCTTCGGGAGCTCGACGGAGCTCGCATGCCAGTAGCGGGTGCGTGCGCGCGTGGAGGACGTCGGCTAGGTGCTGTCCAAGCTCCAGCAGCTGCTGAAGCTACCGCCGCAAGCGGAGGCGCGAGTGAAGAGAGCTACAAAGAGGATCTGATACTGGAAGATTTCCAGTATCAAACGTCTGGAGTGAGGAGCAAACGTCTGGCAAGGCACCTGGACGTTCAGAGCTAAGGTCGGACGTCTAAAAACATGAGTTGCACGAGGTATGTACGTTCCTGCGCTGATCTCCGCCATGCAGAGTATCTCAGCGCAGGAGCTGTGGGACTGATTTGGTTGATGCATCTTTCATACGCAGGGCATACTTTGGGAAGGCATGCGGTGCGCTTTCCCAGGTACTTTTGGACGTATGATCACATCACCAGACGTCCTGAGGTGCTTCCAAACGACCGGAGACCTTGTCCGATGTCTGGAACTGCTCCCAGACAGCCGCAGAGGGAGTCTGGACGTTTGAATCAGCTGCAGAAAATATAAGGTGAGTTTGTCATCTTTTAAGACGTCTGGGAAGAGTCCCAGACGTCTAATTTTGATCAGAAACTGCGTTTTTAGCCTGCTTAAGGCTCAAACGGAATCGAATTTCTGTAAACAAAGTATCGTTGTTTTCCACTCGAGTTCCTCTAAGTTTTCGTGTTGAGTATCTACTGTTTTGACCTCATCTAATGTAATTGGTCGTTGGTATAGGTTACTAGCCAGTGGCGTGTTCGGGGCCTGCGGAGGCGACGAGATCTGCGGTACAGGCCCCCATTCCTCCCGTTATACCCGGTAGAATGGTTTAATTCAGTTATTAATATTTAAATGAGAATTTGCTTGGTTGAAATAGCCGAATGGAACTCTAGGATGTGGAATGAACCCTAGGGTAGAAAATGGATGTGCCTGTTTGAGCTGTATTGTTTACTTGAATGCATGATTAAGATAAATTGTTAGCAAATGCATGTATTATAATTTCAAGTTGCATGTTACAATACGAGATGCCTGTATTCAATTGAGAAATTACCTGTGAAAACACTAGTTGCATGTTATTGAGAATTGAACTTAGAAAACACACACTACCTGTATATGGATGAGGAATGAATTATGAAACATGAGATCTAGATTTGGATAATGAGGTGAACATGAGCATGAACCCTACGAGGACTTAGGAGTAGAACTCCTGTGGATGAAAGGAAATCTAGAATGTAAATGGGAAGTGTGCTGACCCTTATGTACGCGGTACCAAGGAGAGCAACTGTCCCTTTTTAGTATAGTGCGAAGCTAGCCTCCCTTGGGTTGAGACCCAGGGGGTTAGGATTGGCCACTCTACACCGACTTCTGTTAGCCCTCGCGTACGTGGTACCGAGGCATGCTACTAATGTAGGGAGGGAGCTAGCCACCCCACGGAGCCCGGGGTTTAGCTAGCCACCCTACACCAACTTTGTTAGACCCTTTGGGCAAACCGGGATAGTCAGACAAGGGTGACCGGACTGTGGAGGGGCGAGACCCCTGTTCTGAGAGGGCAAGACCCTATACTGTTACGTGTTGTACTTTGGGGCGTACCCGCTAGCAGAAACAACTAACCACATGTCAATGTGGGATAGCTACCTGTGCACTTATCACGTGTGCCGTAGTCACTGCTACGTCTTGACAGTGACCTCAGGGTGGTTGACTGGGTGTAGAACTACCACGGGAAACTCTCCCGACCAGGACAGCACCACGTGTAACTTCTACTCTACTGAAAAGACTGCAATCAAGATCGTTCCCACGAGGAACATGCAAGATCAAGAAATACCTGGATATTTGAGAAATAGATGAAATAGAAACAAAGAAATGAGATACATAGAAATGAGAAATAAACCTGTTGTTGCTTTTACTATACTAGCACTTAAATAATGTAAACACCACTCTACTAAGCGTTTGTTGACTTTGTCCTTTTCGTAACCCTGTTCAGGACTAGGAGTTGAGCAGCCCGAGTTTCCAACTGCAAAGGGTGCTGGGCCCAGCCAAGCCCAACCATAATTGTTCTTTCAGTACTTTTTGTTTTCCTTACTGTTGTAGTAAGTAATGGACACTTAATTTACTATTTCCACTACTTCTGTTTCCTTTTCGTTTCCAGTTGTTATGGTGGCATATACTGAGACAATTATTCTACTTTCTTTACTACTTTGTACTTTTCCTCTACTTAGTTATATTGCATGTGTGAATGTGATTTATTTTCCTACTTTTGGTTATTTCTTGTTAGACAACTAGGTCTTGGGATTAGTCGAGGCGAGCTGGTCTCAGGTCCCATAGGGATCCGGGAACCAAGTCGTAACAGCTAGGATCTCATAAGCAATCTCAAGAACAACCATGAAGATCTCACCTAATTTTATGGACAAGAAGGCAGACCAATATTTTGGAGCCAATTTTGTATCTAAACTTATATGAATACTTCAAAGAACAATCCATTGCTCATATTTTGAGTGTAGCTTTCTACCGAGGGATCCACGATTGTTACGAACGCGTGCCCCAGACGTCTTTTAAGACGTCTGGGAGGTGGCCCAGACGTCGGACCAGACGTCTGGGATCACATCCAGACGTCTGACCAGACATCTGGGATCGTTTCCAGACGTCCGGGATCGTTTCCAGACGTCTGGAAATCAATTATTTTCGACACGCACGGGTCGTCTACGCGCCTGAGCGCGCAGACCCGCATATTCGTTATTCCCTCTGCGGCTACAGACGCCCTGCCGCGATTCTCTCTCCTCCTCGCGTGGCCTTAAAAGGCCACGTGCTCCCTCCCGTCGCCTCCACCCCTTTCCTCTTCTCCTTCCAGTGCGCGAGAGCGAGCGCGAGAGTAGGTGCGGGGTTGCTGCGGCGACGGTCGCAGTGAGCGCGGAAGGGGTGCTGCGTGCGAGAGCGGCGCTCAACCGTGAGGGCGAGCTCACCGGGGCTGCCAGGGCCGGTCGGTGGGAAGCGCAGCGGGCGCGGAACGACGCGGGAGGCCTGCTGCGGCTCGAGCAGCAGGTGCACGAGGTGCGATGCGGGCGGCGTCGCGCCCTGGTTCTGGAAAAATTTCCAGAATCAGACGTCTGTGCTGATAGCCAGACGGCGAGGGCGACGTCTGGAAGACTGTCCAGATGTCTGAAAGGTGAGTTTTCCGTCTTCTTATTCCTTCTTGTCGACTGGCCATACTGAGGGAGGGAGATGGGTGTGCGCAGGCTCGGTGATTCGCCATCCAACGCGGATCAGACGTCTGGCTGTAGTACCAGACTGCGGGAGCGACCTCCAGACGTCCGGGGTGACCATCGGACGTCTGGGAGCTAGGCCAGACGTACCCGCAGACTTCTGGACGTCTGGGAAATCACGCTAAACAAGGTAATTCTCTGATCCACTTTTTAAGACGTTTGGAAGAAGTTCCAGACGTCTGATTTTACACAGTTTCGTCGTTTTCGACCCGTTTGGGGCCCATTCGGGTTCCGTTTTCCGCGATTCGAGTTGCATTCTTTTCGGAATTAATTCCTCTACCTGTCTACAGTAGCTATACACTATTTTGAGATACTCCTTGTGTTTGATTCTTATGATAGGACCCCGTTCCGTTGCAGTCTCGAGGGTCGCGGAGGCACGTAGGATTCCCGACCACGCCCCGATTACTCCCGTTGTACCTGATAGAGTGGCTTTAAGTTATTAATAAAATCTGTTAAATTATGGAACCATAAATAGAACCTAGGACATTGCATGAATCCTAGGAATGAGAAATAGATGGAATGATAGCTCCTAGGTGTTACATGAATCCTAGGGCTGGAAAACTAGATTGTATGATAGATCCTAGGATATGGCAAGAATCCTAGGATGGGAAAACTAGTGGAATGTGTAATACTGCAGTCTTGGAAAATGGAAAGAGATATAAAGCTGCCTGTTGTGAATAAATAACGTGGTTGAGAACATGGATTGTAAGAATGTGAAACTGGAAAGTGAAACCTGGATGTTTGAGTAAAAAGGATGGAACCCTACGGGGGAATTAGGAGTGGAACTCCTGGAAAGAGAAAGGAATGGAACTGAGATGTAGTTGTGTACTGTCTCTTGGGTACGTAGTACCAAGGGAAGTACCTGTACTTGTTTAGTGCAGAGTGGGGCCAGCCACCCCAGGGACCCGGGGTTAGGACCGGCCGCTCTGTACCGACTTGCTGGCCCTCGTTTACGCAGTACCGAGGAGAGCTACTAGTGTTAGGAGGGCACTAGCTACCCCACGGGCCCCGGGGTTCTGCTAGCCTCCTACACCGACTTGTTTAGGCCCACTAGGGCAAAGCAGGGTAGTCAGGCGAGGGTGCGCGGACTGTGGAGGGGCAAGGCCCGGTTTGGTTACTGTGGAGGGGTTGGACCCCTGTTACTGAGAGGGCTCTGCCCTGGATTGGTTCCGTGCTGTGCTTTGGGCGCACCCGTTAACGGAAACGACTGACCGCGTGCCAGTACGGGTTAGCTACCTGTGCGTTTATCGCGCATGCCGTAGTCACCGTTACGTCTGTCAGTGACCTTGGGGTGGTTGACTGAGGGTAGGATCACCACAGGGGACTCTCCCAGCCAGGAGAGCACCACGTGCTACTTCTACTTTTTGGAAAAGACTGCAATCAAAATCGTTCCCACGAGGAACATTCGAGATCAAGAAAAAGATCTAAGGAATAAATGAAATAGTGAGATGATGAGAACCTCATCATGAGCCATAACTAGCTCATTTTGACCTAATACAAAGAATAAAAGCTCCTACATAACCTTAGAAAGGCTTGGCTCAGAGAGATTCTGAGTTTGCAAAGAAAACATAAACTGAGGGGTAAAAATGCAATTTCACCAATCCGATCTGAAAATAGGGTAACTCAGGGTCCAAACATAGGTCAAAACAACCTAATAAGAAGAAAAGTGGGATGAAATGACTCAATAAGGGCTACAGCAACTCCAAGGAATTAAATAACAGCCTGTAACCCTAAAAACAAATCCACTTCAATTCACGTGGTTCAAGGCAAGGTAAAAACAAAATAAACCCTCTAAAATTCATATAAAAATAATCTCTAGGGTTTAGGACTTTCAATTTGGCCTTAGGAACCCATTTTGACCTACATTGAGAACCATGCCCAATTAACAACTCAATTTAGGTTTTTACGTAAATTGACCGGTCAAACAAGGTTTAATCTAGAAATAAAATTCACCATCAGAATCCTTAGGTCCTAATTCGTCATGTATAAAAACTTGGGCCTAAGAAAAAACCATCTTGACCAACTTTTCATTTTGGTCCTCATCTATTACTTTTTGACCCTCAACTTTTGAAACCCTCGCATTTTGGCCCCTAATTCTTCATCATTTTTTGCATTTTGATCCTCCCTGCAAAACCCTGCTGGCGGAACGGTGGCAGCAACTAGCTTTTCTTAAGTCGTTGTAGTACAGATAGTTATTGCCATAATTTGCTAATATTTGTTACTCGGAAAATACAGTTCTCCCGATGTCGAACTCAGGGAGCAAGTCGTATTCTAGAGATATACATGTTCTATTACAAAAATAAAGAGAGAGAGAGAGATGAAAGTTTGGCTCTTCTTCTTCTCTTCTTTCTTCCTCTTTGTCTTCTCTTCTCTTTGGCTTTTCTTCGTGTTCTTCCTCTATTTCTTGGTTGGACGATCCTGTCTTTTTCTTCTTTTGATTTTCTTTGTTTCTTCTTTTCTTGCCTCAGATCTTCCTCCCGTGCTCTTCTTCTTCTTTTCTTCTTCTTTGTCTTCTTCTTCTTCTTTCTGTTTCTTCACTTGGCTGCTCTGTATTCCTTTCTTTCCTCTGCCTCGCCTTCCTTCTTCTTCTTTTCCTTCTCCTGTCTTCAGGACGTCGTCTGATTTGAAAATCAGACGACTTAAACCGCTTGTTGCTACAGTGTCTCCCTTAGCTTCCTTCTTCACCTGTGCCTGCACGCTCAAGAATTCAGAGTCAGAGGGCAAAACCTACTCTACCCCCCTCTCCCCCGCGCATCTCTTTCTCTCTAAGTTCGCTCTGAGGACAGCTCTCCCAGAGCAACCGGGTAATCGGGTACGAGTCGCGCCCGGGTCCAGGCCCACCGGCGTGCGGTGGTGGGCAAGGAGTGCAGGTCGGGTTAATCGGGTCGGGCCAGGTCCGCGGAGCGTGATCACGGACGAGGCCGAGTCGGGTGAGAGGGACCTCACCCTGTGGTCAGGAGGCAGACAGCATAAGGCACTTTTTGCCTTTATGCGCTCGCACGCCTCTGAAAAGTTCCGAGGTGGGACTAAATGTCCCACCCCAATTGAGCGCCCGTCGCGGAGGGAGCAGCGGGCGATCGTGGCTTCACGCGCGGCCTTCGCCCCAACTGCGAACCTGGGACGTTTCGCGGAGACGCCCCGTGCAACCTGGGAGTCGAACCTGAGCGAAGGTGTGCCTGCACCTGCAGGCGAAGGAGCTCTGCCCGCTCAGTAATGGCGACGGCGGGCGAGTCACCTAGTCACAGAAGAACGGCCTTTCGGCCAAATCAGACAGGCGGGGGACCTTCGCCATGGCACGGCGAAGGTGGTCAGAGGGTCTGCAGGGGGCGTGGTGGAGCAAACAGATCGCCCTAGGTCAAACAGCGGGCGAAGAAGTGGGTGTGTTCAGTGGGTCTGCAAAGGGCGTTTGGTGGGCAGTGGAAGGGCGGAGGAGGATCAGGGTGAGGAGGCGGAGGTTATGCACCTGTCGGCGAGCCGTGTGGGGTGCTGGAGCGATGGGAGTGGTTCGCTGGAGTTTGGCCGGAGGTGGAGAAGGTGAGGGTGATCGGTGGGATATAGGTGGCGACAGTAAGGGTTTTCAGTATAGAAAAGAAAGAGGGGAGGAAGAGAAGTTCTACCTGCTAAGCTGGACGAGGAGGGGTTGGCGCAGGCGACAGTCGTATCGACTATCGCCAGAGAAGAAATTGCCCAGAGGAAGGAGCGGCGGCGAGGAAGGGACCGGAGAGGCGCCAGCTGGGTGCGGCGTGACGCAGAAAGATCGAGGGAAGGTAACCCTGCTGCTGGCAGTGCGGCAGGGCGACGAGGAGGAGGAGGAGAGGCCGCCAGAGCAAGGGGGCGTCTGTCGGAGTGGGAAGGGAGGAATTTAGGGGGGGATGTCTCCGTCAAATCCGAGCTGCCGAAAATGGCAGACGGCGGTGGCTTTTATAGAGGCGAAATCAGAGAGGAGGGTGGAGGGAGACGAC
The DNA here is from genome assembly GCA_037157565.1 of Thalassia testudinum. Taxonomy (NCBI): domain Eukaryota; kingdom Viridiplantae; phylum Streptophyta; class Magnoliopsida; order Alismatales; family Hydrocharitaceae; genus Thalassia; species Thalassia testudinum. Next base: position 33,103,739 of record JAZHRO010000031.1, on the reverse strand, counting down.
GTGCCTCCCTCGCCGGAGGATGGCCGGATCACGACCCATACCTTCCGCGCGTTCGCACGGAAGGTGTGGGCAATGGCAGAGATCGTGGAGGTGTCCCTGCGACAGCAGACGTCGCAGGGAACACCCCGTTGTCTTGGCAGGGGGTCGCCCTCACCCTGCGCGGTGCCATGCCTTGCCGGAGTATGGCGCTGCGCAGGGTTTTGCAGGGAGGACCAAAATGCAAAAAATGATGAAGAATTAGGGGCCAAAATGCGAGGGTTTCAAAAGTTGAGGGTCAAAAAGTAATGGATGAGGACCAAAATGAAAAGTTGGTTAAGAAGGTTTCTTCTTAGGCCCAAGTTTTTATACATGACTAATTAGGACCTAAGGATTCTGATGGTGAATTTTATTTCTAGATTAAACCTTGTTTGACCGGTCAATTTACGTAAAAACCTAAATTGAGTTGTTAATTGGGCATGGTTCTCAATGTAGGTCAAAATGGGTTCCTAAGGCCAAATTGAAAGTCCTAAACCCTAGAGATTATTTTTATATGAATTTTAGAGGGTTTATTTGATTTTTACCTTACCTTGAACCACGTGAATTGAAGTGGGTTTGTTTTTAGGGTTAGAGGCTGTTATTTAATTCCTTGGAGTTGCTGTAGCCCTTATTGAGTCATTTCATCCCACTTTTCTTCTTATTAGGTTGTTTTGACCTATGTTTGGATCCTGAGTTACCCTATTTTCAGATCGGATTGGCGAAATTGCATTTTTACCCCTCAGTTTATGTTTTCTTTGCAAACTCAGAATCTCTCTGAGCCAAGCCTTTCTAAGGTTATGTAGGAGCTTTTATTCTCTGTATTAAGTCAAAATGAGCTAGTTATGGCTCATGATGAGGTTCTCATCACCTGCTGATGAGAACCTCATCATGAGCCATAACTAGCTCATTTTGACCCAATACAAAGGATAAAAGCTCCTACATATCTCAAGGAAAAGCTTAACTCAGAGAATTCTGAGTTTGAGAAGAAAACAAGTCATAAGGGGTAAAAGTGCAATTTTACCAGTATAATCTGCATACAGGGTAATTCAGGGCCCAAACATAGGTCAAAACAGCTTAATAAGAATAAAAGTGGGATGAGATGATCTAGCAAGGGCTACAGCACTTCCAAGGAACCAAATGATAATCTGTAACCCTAAAACAACCCACTTCAATTCACAAGGTTCGAGGCAAAGTAAAAATAGAATAAACCCTCTAAAATTCATAGAAAAATAATCTCTGGGGTTTAGAACCATCAATTTGGCCTTTAGAACCCATTTTGACCTACATTGAGAACCATGCCCAATTAATAACTTAATTTGGGTTTTTGCGCAAATTGACCAGTCAAACAAGGTTTAATATGAAAATAAAATTCACCATCAGATTCCTTAGGTCCTAATTAGTCATGTATAAAAACTTGAGCCTAAGAAGAAACCTCCTTGACCGACTTCACACTTTGGTCCTCATATATTTACTCTTTGGCCCTCAACTTTTGAACCCTCGCATTTTGGCCCCTAACTCTTCTTCGTTCTTTGCAAACAGGTCCCTCCTGCAAAACCCTGCCAGCACCATGCTCCGGCGACCTTGCGCGGAGCATGGCGCCGCGCAGGGTGAGGTGGGGGACCTGGCAAGTGTACCGGGGGTGCCCTGCGTCGTCAGCCGTCGCAGGAGCACCCCCATGGTCACTGTAGCCCCCCATACCGGCCGTGCGAACGCACGGACGGTATGGGTTCGAATTCCGACCATGCTCCGGCGAGGGAGACACGTCGTCTCCCTCCGCCTTCTTCCCTGCTTCAACCCTATAAATACCCCCCGCCGCTCCACCGACGAAGGCAGCCTGGACCTGACGGAGAAAACCCCCAGCTTTCTTCTCTTCTTTCTCCGGCAGACGCTCACCAGCTCCGGCGACTTCCTCCCCCTCCACCTCTTCGCTCTGCCGCACTACCAGCAGCAGAGACCTCCTCCCCTGCTCTTCCCGCGCCACGCCGCACCCAGCTGGCGCCTCTCCAGCCTTCTGCTCGCCGCCGCCCCTCTCCCTGAGCATCGTCTTCTCCGGCGACAGTCGATACGACTGTCGCCCTGTTCCTCCCCTTTCGTCCCTGCAGTTAAGTTAGACTTACTCCCCTTCTTCTCCTCTGTCTTTCCCCGCTTTCGATTTAGTCAATTAAGCCCTCTACCGACCCTGTTCACCCTCATCCTCTCCGCCTCCGACCACCCTCCGGCGAGCCGCTCCCATCACCTCAGCGACCCACACGGCTCGCCGACTACCGCAGAACCTCCGCCTCCTCACCCTGATCCTCTTCCGCCCCTCCACTTCCCACCAAACACCCTCTGCAGACCCACCGAACACACCCACTCCCTCGCTCACAGTTTGACCTAGGACGACCAGACAGCCCCATCTCGCCCCCTGCAGACCCCCTGACCACCTTCGCCGTGCCACGGCGAAGGTCCCCCGCCTGTCTGATTTGGCCGAGAGGCCGTGCCATTGGTTTCAGGTTCCAGGCCTTGACCGCCATTGGCGAGGAAGCTCGAAGCCTGCTCGAGGTTGCTCCAAGCCGAGATATCCCAGATTGAATAGCCACGGCCAGCGCGGAAGAGTCTCACGCACACACCCTGGCCCTCGATTGGAGCTGTACGCCTCAACAGCCGATGCAATTGGGAGCACCATCCCTGCTGCAGGCGTGAGAGAAACGGGTGCGCGGATAGTCCCACCTCGGAACCTTCTGAAGCCACGCACCCACATAAATTGAAAAACTGCCACCATCTGTTTGCCTCAGTTACCACGGGGTGAGGTCCCTCTCACCCGACCCGACCCGACTCGGCCTCGTCCGTGACCACGCTCCGCGGACCTGGCCCGACCCGATTAGACTGACCTGCACTCCTCGCCCACCACGCACGCCGGTGGGCCTGGACCCGGGCCTGACCCGAACCCGATTACCCGGTAGCGCTCTGGGAGAGCTTCCGAAGAGTGATTTCAGAGAGAGAAATACGCGGGGGAGGGGGGTAGAGTAGGTTTTTGCCTTGACGAATAAACTCTGAAGTGTGCAGGCCAAAGAAGAAGAAGCAGACCCGCTGAAGAAGAAGGAGCTGCTGCACTGTAGCGAAGGCATTGTTAAGTCGTCTCAGCACCGGGGCAGACGACGGAAGGTCAGCAGCCAAAGAAGAAGAAGACCCGCTGAAGAAGAAGGAAGAGCAACGGCCATCGCCAAAGAAGAAAAAGAGAGGTCAAGGCAGGTGAAGACAAAGAAGAAGAAGGAATGAAGAGAAGCAAGAAGCAAGAAAAGAAGAAGACGATCTGACGAAAAAAAAAAGAAAGAAAGGAAACAGGGAAGATCTGAAGAAAGCAGAAGAAGAAGAAGAAGAAGAAGAAGAAGGAGAACAGGAAGAACCAAAGACAAAGAGGAAGAAAGAAGAAAAGAAGAAGAAGCCAAATTTCCATCTCTCTCTCTCTCTCTCTCTCTTTATTTTTGTAATAAAACTTGTATATCTCTAGAATATAACTTGCTCCCTGAGTTCGACCTCGGGAACTCTTTTATTTTTCCGAGTAAAAAAATTTTTATATGATACGTTGGTAACAACCGGCTTTACTACAACGAATTAACAACGGAAACCGACTCCACATCATTTTGGCGCCGCTGCCGGGGAGCAACGGCTATTCTAGAGGTAAACATTCCTGTATCTTTTAATTTCTGATAATCTCCTCTCTTTTGTGCAGCTACAGGAACTCAAGAAGACAAGCAACCACACGACAACCACTCCGAAGACAGGTAAATCTTTTCTCTCACTATTAACCCCTACACTCTAAAGAGAAAGAAAAGAAAAGAACAAGCAATATAGGGCTAACCTGTCTTCCATATTTAGTAACCATAAAAGTTGCATGTTTTCAACTCATTATTTCTGCACACTATCAAGGGTATTTAAGGGCTAACACATTCTTGCTTGAGCCCTAATTACCCAACAAAGAATTAACTGGACCAAGTAGAGCCAACCTAGGATCCAACACTAGGGATTTAGAGACACACTACTTAACTCAAGAATTGAGAAAACCAAATGAAGTGTGCCCAAGCCCTTGTCTGAAAATACCTATACAAGAAAAATCCTAAACAATTGGCTCTCTCTAAACACTTGAACCCTAAAAGACAGGACCTAAAAGCTCTTAAAGAAAACAATAGGTAAAGTTGACCCCTTGGGTTAACCAACCTTAAATTAGGTCACTCTTTGCACTTAAAAAGACTAAAGTTCAAGTGAAACCTTAAGCACCCTGATCTTAAAATTGGTAGACTTAAGAGGTCAAGATCCCCATTCTGGTCTACCTGGAACCGCAGTGACAAGAGAGGTCGGGTGGGGGAAACCCTGTAACCCGTGGGGACGCTCTACCGTGTAGGGGTCTTCGCGGGACTCTCCCTCTCTGGCTGCCCAGGTAATTCTCAGGTGGACAATCTTTCTGATCAAGGGGTCCATCTGCCCCGCACCTCTATAGTCACCCAACACATTTTTGGGTGTCTTGATTGGGTCCATCACCTTCTAAACTTACCTCTCCCAACTGTGCATGTACGGAAGGAGGTCTCTAAGACCACCCTTAAGAACTCCTTTAGAAATTCACTCTCGTCAAGGCCAAGCCTCGACGCCCGTGTTTGTGCAGCAACACCCTCACATTATTCTCTCTTCTGATTCAGAACCAAGTTCTTCTTCTTCCCCCATCATGGCTCAGCCAGTTGAGGAAGAAAATAATCTGGAACACCAGCTCCAGCGACTCAATGACCTCTTCCAAAACTTCGTACACCCACCACAGCGTCCTATGATGCGGGACCACTACAATCCTGCTGCGGTGGCAATTGAGCCTCGAGTTAGAATCCCGATTGGAGGACCTGATTCCGAACTAAAGCCCAACATGATTCACGCTATACCTAAATTCCATGGGCTTAATTCTGAAGATCCCTTCCAGCACATCAAACAGCTTAAGCATCTGGCCCACACTTTTGGATCAGATGCGCAAAATCGGGATATTCTTCTCATGAAGATGTTCTCCTTTTCTCTTATGGACAAGGCCGCCCATTGGTATCAAACTCAGACCCGGCCGATCAACACTTGGGAAGAACTTCAATCCGAGTTTTTGAAAAAGTTCTTTCCCGTTGGTCGGACCAACGCCTTGCGCCATCAGATTACACACTTCACTCAACAATCAGGAGAACCTCTCCATGAGGCATGGGATCGTTTTCAGGATCTCATGAGGAAGTGCCCCCATCACGGAGTTCCTAAATGGGAACAAGTCCAATCTTTTTACCAGGGACTCCGTGAGGACATCCGCCTTTTCGTCAATGCAACCTGCGGAGGAAACATCATGGGTCAACATGAAGACACCGTATGGGAGATTCTCGAAAACATGTGCGAGAACTCCATCAACAATGACTCCATGGGATTATTCGACAGGACGAATACCCGCGCAGCGACGAATCTTAAGGGAGCACATGAGACGCAGGGCCTGTCCGCATCAGTCGACCTGGAATTAATGGCCAGTCGATTGGACAAGGTCTCAATCATTGAAAAGAAGGTGGATGAGCTGACTCAGCACTTGCAGCGAGCCACCTCTGCGCGTAACTCCTTTGCACAACCTCCTTCCACACAGGAGACTGTGCAAAACATCCTACACCGATCCTCCCCTGGGATGGATCCATGTCCATCCCCATCTGATTCTTGGACTGGAAGATCATCTGATCCTTTCTTCACCAGCCGGGGGAACTCCATTCCACCTTTCCCTGATTCTCAGGAGGTTCCTCAGACCTGCGAGGACCTCAACGCCATCCAGAACGACCCATTCTCCAACACCTACAACCCTGGATGGCGAAACCATCCAAATTTTCAGTGGGCGGGAAATTCTCAAACCCAAAGACCACCTTTTCAGTCCCGCCCACAGCCCTCTCATCACTACCAGCCGCCTCAGCCTCGGCCCAACCCTACTTATCCATCAGGGCCAAATCAAGATCAAATGTCCTTAATCCTTCAGACTCTGGCTGACATTCAAAAATCGAATGCGGCCATTCAAAAACAGCACAAGGACGAGCTTACTGAAGTCAAAACTCAGCTGGCCCAGTTGGCAAATTCTCGCCAGCCAGGCACACTCCCTTCCCAACCCCTTCCTAACCCAAATAACGTGCCAACCCAGAAGCGCGTTATGAATCCAAATTTAGGCCACGCTCAATGGATTTATCAGGCCCCTACTGCCCCATCTCCAGACGAGATGGAAGCCTCTACTTCTCGTACGGGATTTCAGCAGCAGCCACCCCTCCTACCAAATCCAAACCAAAATCAGGCCGGATTAAATTCTGTAACAACACGTAGTGGTAAGACAACTCAGGACCCGCGTTATCCAAACCACTCCCAGCCTGATAATCATGACCCTAGGATAGTTATCCAAGGTACCGCTGTTCCAGACCCACAACCAGGACCTATCCTAGAGGAACCAACCAAGATCCCGTTTCCCGAGGCCCTGACCAAGGGAAAGAAGACCACCAAACCCGTGGCCCCTGAGGAGGACCTGGTCAAGCTCTTTGAGCAGGTCCACATAAACATCCCCTTGATGGATGCAATCCACCACGTACCAGCTTACGCACGATTTCTAAAGAATATATGTACACCCCAGCGTAAGCCGCGAACCAAGGGAGGGAGCCCAATTGTTCTGTCAGAGCAAGCCAGCTCTGTAATCCTTAGTAGACTCCCACCCAAGGCAAAAGATCCTGGAACTCCCCTGATCTCCTGTAAGATAGGTGGTACCCAATTTGACAGAGCATTGTTAGACTTAGGTGCATCTATAAATCTGATACCCACATCCTTACTTGACCATCTGGAAGAATCTGAGCTGAAACCAACTGAGGTGACATTACAATTAGCAGATCGATCTATAAAGTCACCAAAAGGGATTCTCGAGGATGTTATCGTGAGAGTGCGGGATTTCTATTTTCCAGTGGACTTTATAGTCTTAGACATGGATGCACCTGAGAACCCTAGGGATACACCAATCATTCTAGGGAGACCTTTCTTGGCTACTGCTAGAGCCAACATCAGCTGTGAGGAGGGCCAAATAGAGCTTAAGTTTGGAGATCAAACACTGAAAATTGATATATTTAAGGCCCAACAAGGAATTAATTGCGGCGTCATCGAGCAAATTTGTGACATCAAGACTTTGGTTGATGAATCACACCTCCAGAATGACTTGAGTATTCCTCATCAACCACAGAAGGATCTTGACCCGCAAATAGAGGAGTCCATTCCGGATGTGAACAACCCAGTAACTCCCACCCTTGAACCTCACATCTATACTGAACCACCCGCTGCTGCTGAAAACCCCATCCTCGAACTGAAACCCCTTCCTGCTCATTTGAAATACATCTTTTTGGGTTCTAATCAGACCCTTCCTGTGATCATCAATTCCAACCTCAATCCTGAACAGGAATCCCGTCTGATTATTGTCCTCCAGCAACATCGCAGAGCCATCGGATGGACCCTCGATGATTTGACTGGAATAAGTCCCTCTTATTGTACTCATCATATCTATTCAGAAGAGGGCACACGACCTTCTCGTGAAATGCAGAGACGCTTAAACCCCAATCTGCAGAAGGTCGTGAAAAAGGAGATCATCAAGTGGTTAGATGCCGGGATCATCTACCCGATCTCCGATAGTCGTTGGGTGAGCCCAATTCAGGTCGTGCCTAAGAAGGCAGGACTCACCACTATAACGACTGAGACCGGAGAAATCATACCTACCCGATTAGCCAACTCGTGGAGAGTCTGTATAGATTACCGTCGACTCAATTCCTCCACGAAGAAGGATCATTTCCCACTACCCTTCATTGATCAAATTCTCGAAAAACTAGCGGGAAATAGGTTCTTCTGCTTTCTTGACGGGTACTCCGGTTATAACCAGGTGGCAATCCATCCTGAGGACCAAGAAAAGACCACATTCACCTGCCCCTTCGGAACATACGCTTTCCGAAGGATGCCTTTCGGTCTTTGCAATGCACCCGCTACTTTTCAGCGATGCATGCTTGCCATATTCTCAGATATGGTAGGTGATTATCTGGAAGTCTTCATGGATGACTTTTCAGTTTTCGGAGCATCATTCGACGATTGCCTCCAACACTTGGTCCAGATACTCAGGCGGTGCATCGACGTGAATTTGGTTCTTTCCTGGGAAAAGAGCCATTTCATGGTGCCTGAGGGAATTGTCCTGGGACACTCAATTTCGGAGAAAGGTATCCAAGTGGATCGAGCTAAGGTTAATCTGATTTCTCGCCTTCCTATGCCTAGCTCGATCAGGGACATCCGATCCTTTTTAGGGCATGTCGGTTTTTATCGACGATTTATCCCTGATTTTTCAAAAATCGCACGCCCCCTGACCACTCTTCTCTCCAAGGATGTTCCCTTCGAAATCTCCAAGGAATGCACTCAAGCATTTGAAATCCTGCGTGACCGAGTCACCCAAGCCCCGATCCTACAGTCCCCTGATTGGTCTCAACCCTTTGAGATCATGTGTGATGCATCCGACTTCGCTGTAGGAGCGGTTTTGGGGCAGAAAAATGACAAGAAACCTGTGGTCATTTACTACGCCAGCAAAACACTCGATGAGGCTCAGCGTAACTATACAGTTACTGAGAAAGAGCTGCTAGCTGTAGTATTTGCCCTAGAGAAATTCAGATCATACCTTCTGGGTTCCCATGTCATCATATACTCGGATCACACGGCTGTGAGGCATCTCCTTGCAAAGAAGGACGCGAAACCTCGATTGATCCGATGGATCTTGCTGTTGCAAGAATTTGACCTCGAGATTCGCGATAAAGCGGGAAAACAAAACGTGGTAGCTGATCACTTGTCCCGTCTTCCTTCTGAAATGATAGACCCTTCCGGACCCATCACTGAGCATTTTCCCGATGAGCACCTGCTGACTATTGGTACTAGCCTTCCATGGTTTGCTAATATTGTAAATTACTTGGCATCTCATCAGACCCCGTCCGATTGGCCGAAGGCCAAGAAAGACAAATTACGCTCCGATGCCAAGTATTACATTTGGGAAGACCCGTACCTCTTCCGCATAGGTGCCGATCAGATCATCCGGAGATGTATCCCGGAAGGGGAAGTCAACAATATCCTCTCTTTCTGCCATGACCAGGCATGCGGTGGCCATTTTGCCGGGCATAAAACCGCATCAAAAGTCCTCCAGTGCGGCTTTTACTGGCCCACACTGTTCAAAGACGCATACAGTCATTACAAGGCATGCAGTCGTTGCCAGACTTTGGGCAACATGAGCCATCGCGACATGATGCCTATGCAACCGATTCTAGTATGCGAAATCTTTGATGTTTGGGGGATTGATTTTATGGGCCCCTTTCCTGTTTCGGATGGTTTCGAATACATTCTGTTGGCTGTGGACTACGTGTCCAAATGGATCGAAGCCATACCGACCCGAACCTGTGATCACAAAATCGTTCTCAAATTCATTCATCAACACATTTTCTCAAGGTTCGGGATTCCTCGTGCAATAATCTCTGATAGGGGGACCCATTTCACAAATGCTCAGTTTAGGTCACTGATGACCAAATACGGGGTGTCTCACCGAATCTCTACTCCTTACCACCCCCAAACTAATGGTCTAGCTGAGCTGTCGAATCGGGAGATCAAGAAAATCCTACAGGTCACTGTTCGACCTGACAGGAAGGACTGGTCGTCCCGACTTCCGGAAGCATTGTGGGCCTATAGGACCGCCCACAAGACCCAATTGGGCATGTCTCCCTTTAGATTGGTGTACGGAAAGGCATGCCACCTTCCCGTCGAACTGGAGCATAAAGCCTATTGGGCAGTACGGAACTGTAATCTAGATCTTTCCAAGGCTGGGACCCACAGAAAACTCCAAATCAGCGAGATCGATGAATTACGCACAGACGCGTACGAGAACTCGCAAATCTACAAGGAGCGGGTTAAAGCCTTCCACGACAAACACATCTCAAGAAAGATCTTCCATCCTGGTCAAAAGGTCCTACTCTTTGATGCCCGACTCAAACTCTTCCCAGGAAAACTGAGATCTAAGTGGGTCGGACCATATTTGGTCCGACAGGTTTTTGGAAATGGAGCAATCGAAATCAGTCCACTCAGCCACGATTCTGAACCTTTCATCGTGAATGGTCAAAGACTCAAGCCGTTCATTGATGTAACTTCTACTGATTTGGCTGAGGCATCTTATATCCTCCGTTCCCCTTGAGCTTATTGCGCCCAGCCGATGGCGTAAAACTCAGCGCTTAACGGGAGGCAGCCCGTCATTCTCTTTGAAAACCTGAAACTTGTTCTGACACCTTTCAGCACTCGAAGTTCACCCTGAACTAACACCCCCTAGGTTACAATGAGGACATTGCAAATCTTAGGCATGGGGGGGTAGGAAAGTGCAAAAACTTGTAAGAAAAGGTTTCAAACAAAAAATTCACATATGCCAAAAATACCATAAAAAAAAAAAAAAAAAAAAAAAATTTCGAAAAAGAATAAGAGGAAAAGAGGAGAAGGAAAATTTTGTGAAGAAGAAAAGAAACAAAATGAAAAAGGAGCACAAAATTATAAGAAAAGTTGATAGTCATTAGTAAGGAACTAAGGAATTAACCTAAGTTCTAGACCTCATTCAAGAAAATAACTGAAAAGTGCACAATGAGATTAGTAAGAATGCAAACCTTAGGCATTCTTGAATAGACTCTTAGTACTCATTAAGATCTGGACACTCCTCAAGAGGTTGAGGAAAATGAAAAGCTGAAGTATTAGGTCTAAGGCTTAGGGAGTATTCGGCCTCGTTAACTAATTTTTGGTTTACGGGACTCAGTAACCTAAGCACCCTAATCTCACACACAGCCTGGTTCAGTAAGCGTAAAAATCAGAATCACGCAGAAGCGTCGCAAAAATCTGAAAAGAACACCTAGAATAGGAGCGGCCGATCAACACAAGTTGATTTGGACGAGTTCCCAGCGCGGAGAGGCGGAAAATCCCCTCGAAGATGCGTAACAAAATATCATCTCCTCGGTGCTTGTCTCTTAGGATATTTACATATCCTACGGGGGGCATGTAAGCACTCTGCTGGTTCAGATTCCATGGATGGCATTATCTCGAAGTGTCAATTGCCAGGGTCTGGATTCGGCCACGGAATACCATGGATGGGATTATCTCGAAATCTCAATAGCCAGGGTTCCGGGGGTTGCCATGGGCGGTGCTATCTCGAAGCATCGATCGCCAGGAACCCTTGAGGATTGATGATGGGAGCAAGGAATCTGATACAGACCGTGTTGAAAAGCCAATCCTAGACTAGAACTAAAAAAAAAAAAAAAGAGAGAGAAAACTCTCCAAACAGAAAAAACTTTCTATCTCTCTCTCTTACAAAACGCACTGCGAACTGAGCCAGGGCTAAAATCATTTCAAGCACGGGTGCTTTAACCACGAAGTCCAATAAACCTTAGGTTAGTTCTTGTGGGCCTTAAAAACCTTTGCTAAAAGACTGAGGCTAAGGCTAGACAGATTTGGATCTTGATTGGTACTAGAGTATCTTTTAGGCCTATGGTCAGCATTCTAACCTAATCTATGCTCAAATAAAAAAAAGCACTTATCTAAAACCATTGAAAACTTCATGGTCTAGAACAAGGGTTGAAACCTTAAGTTTTTTTTGCTAAGGGACTAGCAAAAGCTAGGCATGGGGGTATGATGAGAACCTCATCATGAGCCATAACTAGCTCATTTTGACCCAATACAAAGGATAAAAGCTCCTACATATCTCAAGGAAAAGCTTAACTCAGAGAATTCTGAGTTTGAGAAGAAAACAAGTCATAAGGGGTAAAAGTGCAATTTTACCAGTATAATCTGCATACAGGGTAATTCAGGGCCCAAACATAGGTCAAAACAGCTTAATAAGAATAAAAGTGGGATGAGATGATCTAGCAAGGGCTACAGCACTTCCAAGGAACCAAATGATAATCTGTAACCCTAAAACAACCCACTTCAATTCACAAGGTTCGAGGCAAAGTAAAAATAGAATAAACCCTCTAAAATTCATAGAAAAATAATCTCTGGGGTTTAGAACCATCAATTTGGCCTTTAGAACCCATTTTGACCTACATTGAGAACCATGCCCAATTAATAACTTAATTTGGGTTTTTGCGCAAATTGACCGGTCAAACAAGGTTTAATATGAAAATAAAATTCACCATCAGATTCCTTAGGTCCTAATTAGTCATGTATAAAAACTTGAGCCTAAGAAGAAACCTCCTTGACCGACTTCACACTTTGGTCCTCATATATTTACTCTTTGGCCCTCAACTTTTGAACCCTCGCATTTTGGCCCCTAACTCTTCTTCGTTCTTTGCAAACAGGTCCCTCCTGCAAAACCCTGCCAGCACCATGCTCCGGCGACCTTGCGCGGAGCATGGCGCCGCGCAGGGTGAGGTGGGGGACCTGGCAAGTGTACCGGGGGTGCCCTGCGTCGTCAGCCGTCGCAGGAGCACCCCCATGGTCACTGTAGCCCCCCATACCGGCCGTGCGAACGCACGGACGGTATGGGTTCGAATTCCGACCATGCTCCGGCGAGGGAGACACGTCGTCTCCCTCCGCCTTCTTCCCTGCTTCAACCCTATAAATACCCCCCGCCGCTCCACCGACGAAGGCAGCCTGGACCTGACGGAGAAAACCCCCAGCTTTCTTCTCTTCTTTCTCCGGCAGACACTCACCAGCTCCGGCGACTTCCTCCCCCTCCACCTCTTCGCTCTGCCGCACTACCAGCAGCAGAGACCTCCTCCCCTGCTCTTCCCGCGCCACGCCGCACCCAGCTGGCGCCTCTCCAGCCTTCTGCTCGCCGCCGCCCCTCTCCCTGAGCACCGTCTTCTCCGGCGACAGTCGATACGACTGTCGCCCTGTTCCTCCCCTTTCGTCCCTGCAGTTAAGTTAGACTTACTCCCCTTCTTCTCCTCTTTCTTTCCCCGCTTTCGATTTAGTCAATTAAGCCCTCTACCGACCCTGTTCACCCTCATCCTCTCCGCCTCCGACCACCCTCCGGCGAGCCGCTCCCATCACCTCAGCGACCCACACGGCTCGCCGACTACCGCAGAACCTCCGCCTCCTCACCCTGATCCTCTTCCGCCCCTCCACTTCCCACCAAACACCCTCTGCAGACCCACCGAACACACCCACTCCCTCGCTCACAGTTTGACCTAGGACGACCAGACAGCCCCATCTCGCCCCCTGCAGACCCCCTGACCACCTTCGCCGTGCCACGGCGAAGGTCCCCCGCCTGTCTGATTTGGCCGAGAGGCCGTGCCATTGGTTTCAGGTTCCAGGCCTTGACCGCCATTGGCGAGGAAGCTCGAAGCCTGCTCGAGGTTGCTCCAAGCCGAGATATCCCAGATTGAATAGCCACGGCCAGCGCGGAAGAGTCTCACGCACACACCCTGGCCCTCGATTGGAGCTGTACGCCTCAACAGCCGATGCAATTGGGAGCACCATCCCTGCTGCAGGCGTGAGAGAAACGGGTGCGCGGATAGTCCCACCTCGGAACCTTCTGAAGCCACGCACCCACATAAATTGAAAAACTGCCACCATCTGTTTGCCTCAGTTACCACGGGGTGAGGTCCCTCTCACCCGACCCGACCCGACTCGGCCTCGTCCGTGACCACGCTCCGCGGACCTGGCCCGACCCGATTAGACTGACCTGCACTCCTCGCCCACCACGCACGCCGGTGGGCCTGGACCCGGGCCTGACCCGAACCCGATTACCCGGTAGCGCTCTGGGAGAGCTTCCGAAGAGTGATTTCAGAGAGAGAAATACGCGGGGGAGGGGGGTAGAGTAGGTTTTTGCCTTGACGAATAAACTCTGAAGTGTGCAGGCCAAAGAAGAAGAAGCAGACCCGCTGAAGAAGAAGGAGCTGCTGCACTGTAGCGAAGGCATTGTTAAGTCGTCTCAGCACCGGGGCAGACGACGGAAGGTCAGCAGCCAAAGAAGAAGAAGACCCGCTGAAGAAGAAGGAAGAGCAACGGCCATCGCCAAAGAAGAAAAAGAGAGGTCAAGGCAGGTGAAGACAAAGAAGAAGAAGGAATGAAGAGAAGCAAGAAGCAAGAAAAGAAGAAGACGATCTGACGAAAAAAAAAAGAAAGAAAGGAAACAGGGAAGATCTGAAGAAAGCAGAAGAAGAAGAAGAAGAAGAAGAAGGAGGAGAACAGGAAGAACCAAAGACAAAGAGGAAGAAAGAAGAAAAGAAGAAGAAGCCAAATTTCCATCTCTCTCTCTCTCTCTCTCTTTATTTTTGTAATAAAACTTGTATATCTCTAGAATATAACTTGCTCCCTGAGTTCGACCTCGGGAACTCTTTTATTTTTCCGAGTAAAAAAATTTTTATATGATACGTTGGTAACAACCGGTTTTACTACAACGATATAACACGAAACCGACGCTTCATCACCTGCGCAGCGCCATACTCCAGCGAGGTTTAGAGAGGGATTCCTCTCCAATCCCTCAAAGATTCCCTCCCAGAAATGGAAGGGAGATTCTCTGAGGAATTCCCTTCCTTCTAAAGCCAATTATAATCTCTGGTGTGAACCCAATCTCTCGTGCGAACGCACGAGAGATTTGGGTATCTTAACCTCTTTCCATCTCCGGCGACCGACCTCAGGCGATTACGCGCCCTCCACGCTCTGACAGCATGGCCCAGTGCCGATAAAATAACCTCAAAGCCCGGCCGCAGATCTTCAGCTTGATTTGGCAGAGTTTCCACCTCCAATTCATCTCCTCCTGTCCGGCCAAAGTTCCCAGCAAGCTCCGGCGAGCCCCCCTCCCCTCCCTCTTCGCTCTGCCACAAAACCAGTGGCAGAGTTATCTTCCTGACTCTCCTCCGCGTCGCGCAGTACGCACGCCGCCTCAGCCCCGTCGTCGCCGCCGTTCTCCCCCACTGGGTTCTTCTTCCCCGACGACGGCAGTTACGCGCCGTCCACTCCGCTGCCTCCCTTCTTTCCAGATCACTCCAGATACCCTCTCCATCCTCTCCTCTCTCTTTTCCCCCTACTACTTTATCTAATTACCCCCCGACAGTGCCTGAACACCTCCATCTTCCTCGCCTCCGACCGACCTCCGGCGAGCTGCTCCCACCACTCCGCCCCTCCACACAGCTCGCCAACCCTCTCGTAAGCTCCGCCTCACCACCAGGAGCAACTTCTGCCCATCCATCATCCTTCTACACCGCCACCACAGTCCCCCGAACAACCCCACACTTCCGGCCACAGGGTGACCTAGGCACGCACGCATAGGTCATCCTGCGGCCTGCAGCACCACGCATCATCTTCGCCGTGCCACGGCGAAGGTGCCCAGCTAGTCTGATTGGGCCAAGAGGCCATGCTTGTGTATGACAGGTTGCAACTCCTGCCGCCATTGACGGTTGAAGCAGCAAGCAGCTTCGCAGCAGCTCCAGGTGTTAGATCTCCCAAGTTCCAGGCGCAACAGGTTCACGCGAGTGTAGCGAAGCCCTAGGGGCCAGCAAGTCGTGCTGCGAAGCTCCCAGCCTTGGCCATAGCACGAAGAGAGCTCTGCGGGCGCGCATGGAATTGGGACAGATCAGATAGTCCCACATCGTGGAATCGCAAAACACAGGTATAGTATAAATTTTTTTCGTGTTTTATGCTCACTGCCTCCGAAAGCACAGGCGTGAGGTCCCTCACCTGACCCACGCCTGCCTCGTCCGCGGTTTCATCTCACGGATCTGGCGGGATCTGACCCGACCCAAACCTACGCACTCCTCACGCATCATCCACCTGCAGGTGCGCCTGGTCTCGGGTGCGAATCCGACCCGATTACCCGTGTGGCTCTGGCAGAGCGTCCTTGAGCGATTTGCAGAGAAAGAGAGAGACGTTTGGGTAGAGGGACGGGGGTAGGTTTTGCTTTGGCTGTGGTTTGCGCAGGAAAAGCAGAGGAAGAAGCGAACACTTAGCCGCTGCAGCAAGGGAAGAGAAGAAGGAAGAAGAGGCTGTGTAGCAGAGAAAGAAGGAGAAGCTTTCGTGGAGAAACAAGGATAAGGAAGAAGACCAAGGAAGGAGAAAATTTCGAAGGAAAGCACAAGAAACTCTGAAGAAAAGAAGCTAAGCAAGGCAGAGATCAGAGAGAAGGAAGGACTGCAGAAAAGACAGAGAAAAAGAAGACAGGAGAGAAACAAAGGCAGGAAAAGAGAAGGAAGCGCAAGGAAGAAGAAGATCTGTGAATCTGAAGGAAAGAAGAAGAAGAAGACAGGAGAGAAAGAAGATTACATTTAAGACGTCTGATATAGAGATCAGACGTCCAATTCTGTTTTCTTTTACAAATTCTTTTTATAACTCTCTCTCGTTGAATCAATTATTTTCATTTACAAGTTGTATTCTTTGGTTTTGAAAGTACTGAGATTGCTCCCTGTGTTCGACCTCGGATACTCTAGTTTTTCGAGTAATAAAATTCTCTATATTTGTTTGAACGTTTTGTCGGTTATACTACAACGTGATATTCTCTTTAAAAACCCGCACAAAAGCGAACGAACATTTTGGCGCCGTTGCCGGGGAGCAACGGGCACTTTTAAAGCTTTTGATTACAACTTTTCTATCCAATATTTGACCTAACTTCTCTCTTTTGTTGTGTTCAAGCAGGGAAAGCAAAACAAAAAGGAAAGAACAATAACTGCACAATAGACTCTCCAAGGAACATGTAATTTCCATACGCCCTCCATCTTAACTCTCTCTCAAAATCTAAAAAGGAAAAAAAGAAAAATCAACTTACGGCTACCTGTTTCATATTTAGTAACTCATCAAGTTGCCTGATTTTCATTTCAACACATTTTTGTCTGTTCATCCAACTAAGGCAACTAGGGCTAAAACTTTCTTGATTGAGCCCTAGGTGCTAATTTCTGAGGCAACTAAATTGGACCCACTAGAGCCAAGTTAAGGATTACAAAGCTAGGGTTTTTAGAGACACATCTTCTCTTAAACAAAGAAATAAATTGTCCCAAAAGAGGTGTGCCTAAACCGTGTTTGAAAAGATCTATACAAGAGGAACCCTAAGCAAATCAGGCTGTTAATCCATTTGAACCATAAAAGAAAAGGACCTAAAAACTCTCAAAGGAACAAAAGGTGAAGTTGATCCTTTGAGTCAACCAACCTTAAAATTAGGTCACTTTTTCACTAAAAATACCTAAAAGTTCAAGTGGAACATTAAGCACCTTGATCTTAAAGTAAAAAAGGTAGACTTAAGAGGTCAAGGTCCCCATTCTGATCTACCTGGAACCGCAATGACAAGAGAGGTCGGGTGGGGGAAACCCTGTAACTCGTGGGGACGCTCTACTGTGTAGGGGTCTTTGCGGGACTCTCCCTCTCTGGCTGCCCAGGTATTTCTCAGGTGGACGATCTTCTGATTAAGGGGTCCATCTCCTCGAACCTCTATAGTCACCCAACAATTTTTTGGGTGTCTTGATTGGGTCCAGCACCTTCTAAATCTCATCACATCTTTCGGTGCATGTTCGGTAGGAGGTCCTTAAGGCCACCCTTGAGACCTCCTTTAGAAATTCATTCTCGTCGAGGCCAAAACTCGACGCCCTTGTTTGTGCAGCAACCCCATTATATAAATCTCTCATCTAATTCAGACCCTGGTTCTCCTTCTTCTTCCATCATAGCACAACCCATTGAAGAGGAGAACAACCTTGAACACCAACTTCAACGCCTTAATGATCTCTTTCAGAACTTTGTAAACCCACCACAGCGACCTATGATGCGAGATCACTATAATCCCGCTGCGGTGGCAATCGAACCCCGAGTACGAATCCCAATTGGAGGACCTGATTCTGAACTGAAGCCCAATATGATTCATGCCATACCGAAGTTCCATGGGCTTAACTCTGAGGATCCATTCCAACACATTAAACAACTCAAACATCTGGCCCAGACCTTCGGGTCAGATGTACAAAACTGGGATATCCTCCTCATGAAAATGTTTTCGTTCTCCCTCATGGACAAGGCCGCACACTGGTATCAGACTCAGACCCGTCCGATCAACACATGGGAGGAACTGCAGTCTGAATTTTTGAAAAAATTCTTCCCCGTTGGCCGGACGAATGCCTTGAGCCACCAGATCACTCATTTCACTCAACAACCGGGAGAACCTCTTCACGAAGCTTGGGATCGATTCTTAGATCTCATGCGAAAGTGCCCCCATCACGGAGTTCCTAAGTGAGAACAAGTCCAGTCTTTTTACCAGGGACTCCGTGAAGATATTCGTTTATTCGTCAATGCAACGTGCGGAGGAAACATCATGGGTCAACACGAGGATACGGTGTGGGAGATTCTCGAAAACATGTGCGAGAACTCCATAAATAATGACTCCATGGGCTTATTCGATAGGACGAATGCCCGCGCATCAACGAATCTAAGAGGGACACATGAGATGCAGGACCTGTCCACTTCCGTCGACTTGGAACTAATGGCCAGTCGGTTGGACAAGGTTTCTATCATAGAAAAGAAGGTGGACGAGCTAACTCGACATTTGCAGCAAGCCACCTCTGCGCAAAACTCTTTTACACGACCTCCTCTGGCAAGGGAAACTGTGCAAAACATCTATCACCAATCTGCCAAGGGGATGGACCCATATCCACCCCCGTCTGCCTCTCGAACCGGAGTGACCTCCGATCCATTCTACTCGAGTTGGGGGAACTCTGAACCCTCGTATTCTGACTTTCCCGAGGTTCCTCAGAACTGCGAGGACCTCAACGCCATCCAGAATGACCCATTCTCCAATACCTACAACCCTGGATGGCGAAATCATCCTAACTTTCAGTGGGCGGGAAATTCTCAAAGACCACCATATCAACCCCGTCCACAAGCCTCTCGTCCATTTCAGCCGCCTCAGCCTCGGCCCAATCCCACCTACCAATCCGGGCAAAACCAGGATCAAATGACTCTTATCCTTCAAGCACTGGCTGACATTCAAAATACGAATGCGGCAATGCAAAAACAGCACAAGGACGAGATCACAGAGGTTTGCAACCAACTAGCCCAGATGGCAAATTCCTGCCAACCTGGTACCCTTCCCTCGCAACCTCTGCCCAACCCAAATAACGTGCTAACCCAGAAGCACGTTATGAATCCAAATTCGGGCCAAACACATGTGATTTATTAGGCCCCTACTACTCCATCGCCAGACGGGATGGAAGCTTCAACATCGTATGCGGGATTTCAGCAGCAGCCACCCCTCCTACCTAACCCAAATCAGGCTGGATTGAACTCTGTAACAACACGTAGTGGTAGAACAACCCAAGACCCACATTATCTGAACCACTCCAAGCCTGATAATAGCCAAGACCCTAGGATAGTTATCCAAGATACCACTGTCCCAGATCAAGAACCTGGACCTATCCTAGAGGAACCAACTAGGATCCCATTTCCTGAGGCCTTGACCAAAGGAAAAAGAATAACCAAACCCGTGGCTCCCGAGGAGGATCTGGTCAAGCTCTTTGAACAAGTCCAGATAAACATCCCGTTGATGGATGCAATTCGCCACATACCGGCTTACGCAAGATTCTTGAAAGACATATGCACACCTAAACGTAAGCCGCGAACTAAGGATGGGAATCCAATCGTACTGTTAGAGCAAGCCAGCTCTGTCATCTTGAGCAAACTCCCACCCAAGGCTAAAGACCCAGGAACTCCCTTGATTTCTTGTAAAATTGGTGAAACCCAATTTGATAGAGCCCTACTAGACCTAGGTGCCTCCATAAATTTAATACCTACATCCCTCCTTGACCACCTTGAAGAATCTGAACTTAAACCCACTGAGGTGACATTGCAGTTAGCCGATCGATCCATCAAGTCACCCAAAGGAATACTCGAGGATGTCACTGTTAGGGTACGAGATTTTTATTTTCCATTGGACTTCATAATACTGGACATGGATGCACCTAAGAACCCAAGGGACACACCAATCATATTAGGGAGACCCTTCTTGGCCACTGCTAGGGCCAACATAAACTGCGAAGAGGGCCAGATAGAATTAAAATTTGGGAATCAAAACATGAAGATTGACATTTTCAAGGCCCAACAAGGGATTAATTGCGGGGTTATACAGGAAATATGTGATGTCGGAGCTGTGGTTGATGAATTGCATATAGAGGACAACCTGATTACCCCTGATCAACCACTGGAGAATCAAAACCCGCTAGCAGAGGAGTGCGAACATGATCTAGACACACCTATGACTCCTACCATTGCCCCTGATACAAACCCCGAACCACCCGCTGCTGCTAACAACCCTGTCATGGAACTCAAACCCCTTCCCGAACATCTAAAGTACGTCTTTTTGGATTCAAATCAGACGTTTCCTGTGATTATCAATTCTCGACTCACACCTGACCAGGAACTCCGTTTGATTTCTTTTCTCCAGCAACATCGAAGAGCCATTGGATTGACTCTCGATGATTTAACTGGTATAAGCCCTTCATACTGCACACATCGAATCTACATAGAAGAAGGCGCACGACCTTCAAGAGAAATGCAAAGATGCCTAAACCTTAATCTACAAGAGGTCTTGAAAAAGGAGATCATAAAGTGGTTAGATGCAGGGATCATATACCGGATCTCCGACAGTCGTTGGGTGAGTCCAATACAAGTGGTGCCTAACAAGGCAGGACTTACCATCATCATGACTGAAATCGGAGAAGTCATTCCAACCTGAATAGCTAACTCGTGGAGAGTCTGCATTGATTACAAAAGACTCAATTCCTCCACGAAGAAGGATCATTTCCCACTACCGTTCATTGATCAGATCCTCGAAAAACTAGCGGGAAATAGGTTCTTCTGCTTTCTTGACGGGTACTCCGATTACAATCAGGTGGCAATCCATCCAGAGGACCAAGAAAAGACCACATTCACCTGTCCCTTCGGGACGTACGCGTTTCGAAGGATGCCATTCGGTCTCTGCAATGCACCCGCAACTTTTCAGCGGTGCATGCTTACCATATTCTCAGATATGGTAGGTGATTATCTGGAAGTCTTCATGGATGACTTTTCAGTTTTTGGACAATCATTTGACGATTACCTCCAACACTTGGTCCAAATACTCAGGCGATGCATTGAGGTGACTTTGGTTCTTTCCTGGGAAAAGAGCCATTTCATGGTGCCTGAGGGAATTGTCCTGGGACACTTAATCTCGGAGAAAGGCATCCAAGTGGATCGAGCTAAGATTAACCTGATTTCCAAGCTCCCTATGCCTAGCTCGATTAAGGACATCCGATCTTTTTTGGGTCACGTCGGTTTTTACCGTCGATTTATCCCTGATTTCTTCAAAATCGCGCGCCCCCTGACTAATCTTCTCTCCAAGGATGTGCCTTTCGAAATTTCCAAGGAATGCACTCAAGCATTTGAGATTCTACGTGACTGAGTCACCCAAGCCCCGATCCTATAGTCCCCTGATTGGTCTCAACCCTTTGAGATCATGTGTGATGCATCTGACTTCGCTGTAGGAGCAGTGCTGGGGCAGAAAATTGACGGGAAACATGTGGTCATTTACTACGCCAGCAAAACACTGGATGAGGCTCAGCGTAACTATACGATTACTAAGAAAGAGCTACTGGCAGTAGTATTTGCCCTGGAAAAACTCAGATCATACCTTCTGGGTTCCCGTGTTATCATATACTCGGATCACACAGCTGTGAGGCATCTCCTTGCAAAGAAGGACGTGAAACCTCGATTAATCAGATGGATCTTGCTGTTGCAAGAATTTGACCTCGAGATTCGCGACAAGGCGAGAAAGAAGAATGTGGTAGCTGATCACTTGGCCCGCCTTCCTTCTGAAATAATCGACCCTTCCGAACCTATTACAGAACATTTTCCTGATGAGCACCTCCTGACTATCAATACAAGTCTTCCATGGTTCGCTGATATAGTTAATTACCTGGCATCAAATCAGATTCCGCCCGATTGGCCGAAGGCCAAAAAGGACAAATTGCGTTCCGATGCCAAGTATTACCTATGGGAAGACCCGTATCTATTCCGCATTGGTGCTAATCAGATAATTCGACGGTGCGTTGCAGAAGTGGAAATCAACGACATACTCTCATTCTGCCATGACCAGGCATGCGGTGGACATTTTTCAGGACATAAAACCGCATCAAAAGTCCTCCAGTGTGGCTTTTACTGGCCCACAATTTTCAAGGATGCATACGATCACTGTAAGGCATGTTCCCGTTGCCAGACTCTGGGCAACATGAGCCATAGAGACATGATGCCTCTACAGCCGATCTTGGTATGCGAAATTTTTGACATTTGGGGGATTGATTTCATGGGACCCTTCCCGATCTCGGATGGCTTCGAATACATCATACTCACAGTTGATTATGTTTCCAAGTGGATAGAAGCCATTCCAACCCGAACCAACAATCATAAAGTCGTTATAAAATTCCTTCATCAAAACATTTTCTCAAGGTTCGGGATTCCACGTGCTATAATTTCCGACAGAGGGACCCATTTTACAAACGCTCAGTTCAGGTCACTGATGACCAAATACGAGGTGTCACACCGAATCTCTACTCCTTACCACCCCCAAACCAATGGTCTAGCTAAGCTATCTAACCGAGAGATCAAGAAGATCCTTCAAGTTACTGTTCGACCTGATAGAAAAGATTGGTCTTCTCAGCTTCCGGAAGCATTGTGGGCCTATAGGACCACCCACAAGACCCAATTAGGAATGTCTCCCTTCAGACTAGTGTACGAGAAGGCATGTCACCTCCCCGTCGAGTTGGAGCATAAAGCCTATTGGGCAATACGGACCTGTAATCTGGATCTTTCTAAGGCTGGAACCCACAGAAGACTTCAAATAAGCGAGATCAATGAATTACGCCATGATGCGTATGAGAACTCGTGAATTTACAAAGAATGGGTTAAAGCTTTTCATGACAAACACATTTCTAGAAAGATCTTTCATCCTGGTCAGAAAGTTTTACTCTTTGATGCCCGACTCAAATTATTCCCAGGAAAGCTAAGATCCAAGTGGGTCGGACCCTACCTAGTCCGACAAATCTTCAGAAATGGAGCCATTGAAATCAGCCCACTCAGCCACGATTCTGAACCCTTTGTCGTGAACGGTCAGAGACTCAAGCCGTTCATTGACATGACCAATATAGATTTGGCTGAGTCATCCTTTACCCTCCATTCCTCTTGAGCTCATTGCGCCCAGCCGATGGCGTAAAACTCAGCGCTTAACGGGAGGCAACCCGTCATTCCTTGAAAAACCCGAAACCTTTTCTGACATCTCTATGCGGAACTCATATTGCACTTTAGGGTTCATCCATTAGAACAGCCAACTTCACCTCAAGTATACCTACCCGAGATTAGAAATCGTTCGCAACAAGTCACTTCGACCCATTCACTCACCACACACCTGTCCTAATGCATGAACTAAGCTGAATTCGAACCCACCTAAATTACAATGGAGACATTGCAAGTCTTAGGCATGGGGGGTATGAAAGTGCAAAATGTCAGGAAATTCATATAAAGAAAGGGTTTCATAAAAAAAAAAAAAAAGACTTGATAGAGGGGAGGAACAATTCAAGGTCATACAAATGAGAGGAGGAAAAGAAAGAAAAATGATAAAAAGGAGCACAGAATGAAAATGAAAAGAAATAGTCATTAGTAAAAGATTAAGGGGTTAACTAAAGTTCTAGACCAAATCAAGAAAAAAAAAAGTGCTACGGAGACATAACAAGAGATTAGCGGGAATGCTGATCTTAGGCCTCTTGGGCTAGATTTGTTAGCTTAAAAATTCACGTATCCGTTAAAATCTGGATAATCCTCAAGAGGTTGAGGAAAATGCGAAGCTTGAGTATTAGTTCTAAGGCTTAGGAAGTATTCGGCCTCGTTAACTGACTTCCGATTTGCAGGATTGGGTAACCTAAGCACCCCAAATCCACACACAGTCTGGTTCAGTGCGCATAAACATCCAAATCACGCAAAAAGCGTTTAATGTTCTGAAAAAGTCACCTAGATTAGGAGCGGCCAATCAACACAAATTGATTTAGACGAGTTCCCAGCGTGGAGAGGCAGGAAATTCCCCTCGAAGATGCGTAACAACATATCGTCTCCTCGGTGCTTGTCTCTTAGGATATTTAAATATCCTACTGGGGGCATGTAAGCACTCTGCTGGTTCAGATACCATCGGCGGCATTATCACGAAATGTCAATCGCCAGGGTCTAAATTCGGCCACGGAACGCCATGGGCGGGATTATCTCGAAAGCCAGGGTTTTGGGGGTTGCCATGGGCGGGATTATCTCGAAACCTTGAAAGCCAGGGACCCTTGAGGATTGATGATGGGGACGAGGAATCCGATACAGACTGTGTTAAGAAGCTAATCTGAAGCTAGAAATAAAAAGAAAAGAAAGAGAAAAGCTCTCCAAACAAATAATCTTCTATCTCTCTATTACAAAAAACACACTGCAAAACTGAACCTAGGCTAAAAAAATGTCTCAAGCACGGGTGCTTTAACTGCGGAGTCCAACAAACCCTAGGTTAGTTTCTGTGGGCCGTAGAAACTTTTGCGGAGGACTGAGGCTAAAGCGGGTCAGGTCCGGATTTTGGTTGGTACTTGAGTACCTCTAGGCCTATTGTCGGCATTCCTACCTAATCACAAAAGAAAAGGAGCACTTATCATGATGGTTGACAGAAACTCATGGTCTAGAACGGAAGTTAAAACTTTGAAATTTTGCTAAGGGACTAGCAAAAGCTAGGCATGGGGGTATGATGAGAACCTCATCATGAGCCATAACTAGCTCATTTTGACCCAATAAAGAAGATAAAAGCTCCTACATAACCGAGAAGAAGGCTTAACTGAAGGAATAAGTGCTCTGAGAAGAAAACATGAAATAAAGGTTAAAACTGTAATTTTACCATTGCAGTACATAAACGGGATTTCTCAGAGACAAAACATAGGTCAAATGATCTAAATGAGATAAAAAGTGGGTTGAGTCAATCAGAAATGAGTTTATGTGCAGGAATTAAATGACACTTGATAACCCTAAAACAGACCCACTTAAATTAACAAGGTTTCGGTCAGGATAAAAATTAATTAAACCCTCTAAAAATCATGGAAAAATATCCTCTAGGGCTTAGAACACTCAATTTGGCCTTTGGAACCTAGTTTGACCTAGATTAGGGTCCTAGCACATTAATTGACCTAATTTGGGTTTTTACGCAAAATATCCAGTCATACGAGGTAAAACCTAAAATCGAACTTCACCATTGGATTCCTTAGGTCCAAATTAGGTTTATACCAAAATTTGGACCCAAGGGGAGGTCATCTTGACCTACTTTGCAATTTAGTACACTTAAATCATAATTTAGTCCCTATCTTTTGAATATCTTTGCAGAGAGCCCCCTAAGTTCCTCGCCACCTTTGCAATCAGGTCCTTCCGCCATTGTTAGGGCAAAATCGATCTCCGGCGAGGTTTAGAGAGGGATTCCTCTCCAATCCCTCAGAGATTCCCTCCCAGAAATGGAAGGGAGATTCTCTGAGGAATTCCCTTCCTTCTAAAGCCAATTATAATCTATGGTGTGAACCCAATCTCTCATGCGAACGCACGAGAGATTTGGGTATCTTAACCTCTTTCCATCTCCGGCGACCGACCTCAGGCGATTGCGCGCCCTCCACGCTCTGACAGCATGGCCCAGTGCCTATAAAATAACCTCTAAGCCCGGCCGCAGATCTTCAGCTTGATTTGGCCGAGTTTCCACCTCCAATTCATCTCCTCCTGTCCGGCCAAAGTTCCCAGCAAGCTCCGGCGAGCCCCCCTCCCCTCCCTCTTCGCTCTGCCACAAAACTAGTGGCAGAGTTATCTTCCTGACTCTCCTCCACGTCGCGCAGTACCCGCGCACGCCGCCTCAGCCCCGTCGTCGCCGCCGTTCTCCCCTACTGGGTTCTTCTTCCCCGACGACGGCAGTTACGCGCCGTCCACTCCGCTGCCTCCCTTCTTTCCAGATCACTCCAGATACCCTCTCCATCCTCTCCTCTCTCTTTTCCCCCTGCTACTTTATCTAATTACCCCCCGACAGTGCCTGAACACCTCCATCTTCCTCGCCTCTGACCGACCTCCGGCGAGCCGCTCCCACCACTCCGCCCCTCCACACGGCTCGCCAACCCTCTCGTAAGCTCCGCCTCACCACCAGGAGCAACTTCCGCCCATCCATCATCCTTCTACACCGCCACCACAGTCCCCCGAACAACCCCACACTTCCGGCCACAGGGTGACCTAGGCACGCACGCCTAGGCCATCCTGCGGCCTGCAGCACCGCACATCATCTTCGCCGTGCCACGACGAAGGTGCCCAGCTAGTCTGATTGGGCCAATAGGCCGTGCTTGTGTATGACAGGTTGCAACTCCTGCCGCCATTGACGGTTGAAGCAGCAAGCAGCTTCGCAGCAGCTCCAGGTGTTAGATCTCCCAGGTTCCAGGCGCAGCAGGTTCACGCGAGTGTAGCAAAGCCCTCGGGGCCAGCAAGTCGTGCTGCGAAGCTCCCAGCCTTGGCCATAGCACTAAGAGAGCTCTGCGGGCGCGCGTGGAATTGGGACAGATCAGATAGTCCCACATCGTGGAATCGCAAAACACAGGTATAGTATAAATTATTTTCGTGTTTTATGCTCACTGCCTCCGAAAGCACAAGGGTGAGGTCCCTCACCTGACCTACGCCTGCCTCGTCCGCGGTTTCATCTCGCGGATCTGGTAGGATCTGACCCGACCCAAACCTACGCACTCCTCGCGCATCATCCACCTGCAGGTGCACCTGGTCCCGGGTGCGAATCCGACCCGATTACCCGTGTGGCTCTGGGAGAGCGTCCTTGAGCGATTTGCAGAGAAAGAGAGACGTTTGGGTAGAGGGACAGGGGTAGGTTTTGCTTTGGCTGTGGTTTGCGTAGGAAAAGTAGAGGAAGAAGCGAACACTTAGCCGCTGCAGCAAGGGAAGAGAAGAAGGAAGAAGAGGCTGTGTAGCAGAGAAAGAAGGAGAAGCTTTCATGGAGAAACAAGGATAAGGAAGAAGACCAAGGAAGGAGAAAATTTCGAAGGAAAGCACAAGGAACTCTGAAGAAAAGAAGCTAAGCAAGGCAGAGATCAGAGAGAAGGAAGGACTGCAGAAAAGACAGAGAAAAAGAAGACAGGAGAGAAACAAAGGCAGGAAAAGAGAAGGAAGTGCAAGGAAAAAGAAGATATGTGAATCTGAAGGAAAGAAGAAGAAGACAGGAGAGAAAGAAGATTACATTTAAGACGTCTGATATAGAGGTCAGACGTCCAATTCTGTTTTCTTTTACAAATTCTTTTTATAACTCTCTCTCGTTGAATCAATTATTTTCATTTACAAGTTGTATTCTTTGGTTTTGAAAGTACTGAGATTGCTCCATGTGTTCGACCTCGGAGACTCTAGCTTTTCGAGTAATAAAATTCTCTATATTTGTTTGAACGTTTTGTCGGTTATACTACAACGTGATATTCTCTTTAAAAACCTGCACAAAAGCGAACGAACAGTGACCCTCACATCGAAACCACCAAGAACTTGGCCTTTTGGATCACATCCACACAGCCAAGAACAAGCAAGTCGCCCAAGAGAGGCTACTGGTCAACACCCTTGGCCTGTTGGAAGAACTCGCCAAGAACACCTTTCTAGCATGTTGTTCCTCATGCCCAAGCACTAATAGGACATCCAGGAAGGCTCCTAAATGCCATACTTGTGCATGCAAGCTGGGGGAGACGTGGGCTGATGGAGTAGTGGGTCATCTCCCTTCTTCTCTCAAGGGAAGAGGGTGATGCTTGATGAAGTTCCAAGCCATCCTTCTTCTCCTTGAGTCTCCTCTTCAAGATCTAGGGTTTGAGAGATTAGGAAGAAGCAACCGTCAACCCTTCTTCTATTCTCTATATAGTGGATGATGCACTTAATTAGAATCAATTTTGGGATTTAATCTAGGTTCAGGAAAATATTTATAAGGTTCCAAACTAAATCAAATATGGTGGGAATCCTTAGATCTCCATCCAAGGGCTAGGATCTAATCCTATTTGATTTTCACAAAATTGATCGATAACAACTTATGAGATATTTTGATCTAGTATCAAAACATTAATTAATTACAATTAAATCATTGGATTTTGTACTTAATCAAATTAAGTGCAATTAATCACTAAGTTGAATGCAATTTAATTCCTTAAATCACAACAATCAATCCTATCAAATAGGAATTCACCAAAATGACTTGATTTCATCACACCAATAACCACGGGTTCAGGATTGGTGAAATTATGACACTAGAGCTCCCTCAAGTATTCCAAATACCTGTGAATCTTCACACTGGAAGACATATGTAACCTCTAGGATTAAATCCCAAATTCATTATTCATTCTATTGTGGGTTGCATACTTTTCACATTCTTCTTATATCATTGAGATAAGAACAAAGACCAAATCCTTTCCTAAAGGACTGTCTTATTCTCTTCCATGTATAGGTCTAATCAGGATCTATACGACCATGCATGAAATTTCGTACTTCAAACTATACGTAGAGTGAGCTCGAGTTTCCCAATCTTCTACATACACCTATAACAGCAGATCTGTGTAATCCCTCCAAAAGATCATGTGTCTCTTGTGCCCTCATATGCACATCAAGTTTCCAGTCTTAGCACCGAAGTGAGTGCATCAATTATCAGTCTATTAAATGTACATACTTAAACACAAAGACACATATCTGTCTCAGGTTAAAGGATGTGCATTCTCCATAACAATAATAAGAGGACTTTCACATATCCATCTCGTCGTCCTTAAATCACAACAATCAATCCTATCAAATAGGAATTCACCAAAATGACTTGATTTCATCACACCAATAACCACGAGTTCAGGATTAGTGAAATTATGACACTAGAGCTCCCTCAAGTATTCCAAATACCTGTGAATCTTCACACTGGAAGACATATGTAACCTCTAGGATTAAATCCCAAATTCATTATTCATTCTATTGTGGGTTGCATACTTTTCACATTCTTCTTGTATCATTGGGATAAGAACAAAGACCAGATCCTTTCCTAAAGGACTGAATTATTCTCTTCCATGTATAGGTCTAATCAGGATCTATACGACCATGCATGAAATTTCGTACTTCAAACTATACGTAGAGTGAGGTCGATTTTCCCAATCTTCTACATACACCTATAACAGCAGATCTATGTAATCCCTCCAAAAGATCATGTGTCTCTTGTGCCCTCATATGCACATCAAGTTTCCAGTCTTAGCACCAAAGTGAGTGCATCAACTATCAGTCTATTAAATGTACATACTTAAACATAGAGACACATATCTGTCTCAAGTTAAAGGATGTTCATTCTCCATAACAATAATAAGAGGACTTCCACATATCCATCTCGTCGAGTCAATTCCTTAGCTCGACTTGCGTAACAACCCTGGATCTCTATTCAAATGCATAAGATGTAGATCAAAAGTATCAGCCAAGTAATAGTTTCTAAAAAAGATTGTCATTCTTCTCAAATTGGAGACAACAGTTGAATATTATGATGGTTATTGATGACTTATCAAAATCGTCAATCCAAATTATTTAGATTCATTGATACTCGCCATCAATATATCAAACATGATATAGTACATTATCCCAATTATATTGAGACCCATCTAACCGTATTAGTATATATTCATATGATCTGACACTTACATTTGAATCACGAACGAGTGATTTGACTTAGATTAGCTCACTCAGCATACATAACTCCAACAAAAATTACCTACCATTAGATTGTTGTGCTTCTTAATCTAAATGATTCACATGCTTACATGGAATTGAGCGTCATTTTTTTGGGAGCTCCAACTCTATCCTATATTCTCCCCACTCAAAAAGCAACACCAATAGATGGATCCATGACTTGCCTACCATTAATCCAACAACATTCATGCACTTTGTTAGATCCCAAGTATCCACGAGAGTGCAAGAACCACAAACTCATTTGTACAAGTGCCCTTGCTAGCATCACACTTTTGGAATTTAAATGCATTAACTCTTCACATTCACTCTTCACATTCACAAACTCCTTACATTGGTATCGCCATACATGCATATTCTATCATGACCATTTACGGACTAACCCTCATTTTGAGAGAATAAGTTCTATCTACTTCACCGAGTTAACACTAGCTTAAAAAATTCAAGTTATTAAAAGATAAAGTCTCTTTCACAAACACCATTGCTCCTGGTACTATAAAACCCCTCTACAGTGCTTCCTCGCTCGACAAGCCTCTCAATGTACTTAGACACCACAAATTAACATTTACTCAAGTAAACACAAATAGGTATTAATCTTTAACTACAAGCTTAATCACGAATAGGTATTAACACCATGACTTTCTACATTTCGAAATCCAAACTTCCCCAAATCCATAGTAAACAACCCTTTGCCCCCACCACCCCCAACCAATCCTCTCGATTAGGACTAAGCGTCAGGTCAGGCTACCCTACTCCAACCTTGGACCCAAGCCACTAGACCCAAGCCTATAACTTAAAGAGTTGGGTTTAGGTCAAGATTTTTGTCGATTAATTAAATAGACCCGTGTTAGATACTGGGTTAAACCAAATCTGACCTAAACCGACCTATTTAGGACCTATACATACATATATACGTTCTATATATACATAAATTAATATATTCAAATTTAAAAATAAAAAATTAACAAAAAAAATTAAATCTCACGACTCACCCATTCCTGTAACACATACATTCTCAATTTTCTATCACATAGTCTTTTGTTTGCGCACGATAATGAATGTGTTATTCACACATGAAGCTTTACCTATGCACCTAAATAATTTTCATTCACACCCATTCTTGTAAGTGCTTAATACACCCATTCTCATTCCCAAAGTGATGCACCTCCCCAGTCCTGACTCGAGTTTTACTGAATTATACATTTTATCATTCTTTTTTAATAATAAATAGGTTTAGCCCAAATTGACACACACTCAAGTAAACACAAACGGATATAAATCTCCAGCTACAAAATACACACGAACGGTAGTGGACACCACCTAATTTCTACATTTCAGATCCCAGACCCTCGAAAACTACCCCTTTCACCAAGGCTGGCATACCTACATGCCTACATGACCAGGAACCGTGTTGCAAGGTATAGAGCTTGTCACATTCCCAAACCAATCCGCCAATGGACCATGGTCCCTAGGGGTATCCTTGCA
The DNA here is from genome assembly GCA_037157565.1 of Thalassia testudinum. Lineage (NCBI taxonomy): Eukaryota > Viridiplantae > Streptophyta > Magnoliopsida > Alismatales > Hydrocharitaceae > Thalassia > Thalassia testudinum. The sequence continues at coordinate 33,072,446 of JAZHRO010000031.1, read as the reverse complement.
AATGAATCTCATTGGAGGGGCATTCCCGACAACGGAGTTAAAGTTTAGGGTTCCTACCATTGCTAGCTATAGGGTGGCAGGAATGCAAATTACCCTTGCACTTTTCCCTCGTCCCATCTGTCGTGGGTGCCACTCCCACACCTCCAACATGGGTCTCTAATACCATCTCCCTCACGTTCCCCTACTCCCAACTCTCCGCCTCCTTTTCCCTTCCCTTACATCCTCTTCCCATCCCCACAATGTACAATCACCACCCTTAACACCCCTCCCCACCCCCCGCCAAACAACAACAATGTCTCATCAGCAGCAGCAGCAGCAGCAGCGCCACCACCACCTCGCCAGCAGCAGCGGGCCCTTCGGCGACACGACCTACACGAAGCTCTTCGTGGGTGGCCTCGCCTGGGAGACCCAGAGGGACACCATGCGCCTCTACTTCGAGCAGTTCGGCGATATCCTCGAGGCCGTCGTTATCTCCGACAAGAACACCGGCCGCTCCAAAGGCTACGGCTTCGTAATAAAACTAACAAACCACCAAAACCCCTCCCAAGCACACACCACCCATCCCCATATCTCACGTGTACACACGCATACATATCATCCACAGGTCACGTTCAAGGACCCCGAGGCAGCGAGGAGGGCCTGCGAGGACCCCAACCCCGTCATCGACGGCAGGAGGGCCAACTGCAACCTCGCCGCCTTCGGCGCCACCACGAGCCACCGCAGTAGACCCACGAGGCCCCTCAGCCCACAATTGGGTCTGCGATCTTTCCACACAATTCAACCGCACCCGCACAACACCACCCACCGCTTCTCCTCCACCCCCCCCCCCCTCCCCCTCCCGCGACTTCCTCCTCTTCTCGAGATGATTCCATTCCCTCGTCTCTCCTTTTTGTAGCACACGGAAGGCTCAGGTTGGCGGCCTCCGCTTACGGCAGCTCGTCTACAACGGCCGCGATCGGGTTCTACCAGCAACCACACCACTATGCTTTCCCTTACTCCTCCTACGGGTAATGATTCTTCTGTTCTGATTCATGGGTCGACTTAGGAAGTTGACGATGGTGGTGCCTTTTTTTTTAATGAACGATAGGTACTACTCCGGGGGATATTCTCAGGAGGGGATGTACCCAATGGTGAGTGAATTGAGCAGATCAAGCTGTTATCTTGACGACCCAATTCGCAAAAAACAAAAAACGTGTGAAACTGATGGGCATTGGTGTGGGGAACAGAGCTATTACAGGGTATCCGGAGGAGGAGGAGGAGGTGGTGGTGGTGGTGGTGGTGGTGGGCAGCACCAGTTCGTTCCATACTACGCGGGTCCCACAAGCGCCGGCTTCTTGAGCAGCTACTACCCTTACTACGCACAGTACCTCCACCAGAGTGGCCATGGTGCGGGGGGGTTCCAGTATCAGCAGCCACTGCAGTACCCCTACCTGCAACACCCCCATCAGTACTCACCGGGAATCCTCTCACTCCCACCACAGCACAATGTGAATGTGGGTTTAGCACAAACGGGTCAGCTTCCACTCAAATTGCTTCCTTGAATTCTCTGTTTCGCAGTTCATCCAATTCTCATTGTTAGATTTGTTGTTGTGATGTAGGAGTATTAGTCCCCGCAGCTGCCGCGACCGCTGGCCCGAGCGCCTCGATGATCCAGGCTCCTCCGGCCCCAATGGATCGCAACCCACTAGCTTGATTCATATGTTCACATTGGCTCCATGCATATTGTTTGATTTTGAAGTCCAACATAGGGTCATCTCCAAGGACATACATGAAGGAAGGGAAAGGCTTAATTTGGATGGTCTTCCTTTCCTCGCAAGCAAGGGTGGGGGCACCCCCAAAAAACATGCCCACCACTTCCCCCATCACTGCTACTACCACCACCACCACCACCGTCATCATGCTGCAATGGGTGAGGAGGTAAGAGCCATCCCACCCACCACATTGCCTCCACCATCATGATTCCTGTCACTGACCACTTGATGTGCCTTGCTTAGCTGTTTACTGTTCTCCCAACAAAAGTATCTTGGCTGTCCTAATTATTTTTCGAAGGAGGCCGCGCGTGGACGGGACACGCGGTGGCCTCGTAGCGGCGGAGGACGATTTTATGTCCGTAAGCCGAGGCGGTGGCGGCGGCGGCAGGTCGAAGGAGGGCCCACCCCCGCCGCGCAATTTAACATAATGTAGTGACTAATGTATTCTTGGTTTCTTTAGTTCTTTCCATGGCATTCATTTTTCATTAATTGCCACTTTCATGTATGTGATATGTTTAGAAAGTCTAGTACATGTAGCTACCAATGTAACTATTCTGTTATTTGTTATGCTTTTGAGGTTACCTGATCATGTATATTTAGACAAATTGATGGGTAATGGTGTTATGGGATCCCATCTACCCCAGCTTTTTCTGGGCTTCTCTGGTAAAATGGTTCCGGTCAAGACTGGGGAGCAGAACTTTGTCCGGTGCAGGTATCGCAGTGGGTATCCGATGGGATGACGGGGTGGTGGTCAGAAATGGAAAGAAGGACGGGGATGCTTAGGCGGTTTCTTTTTGGTGGTGCGAAGAAGTCCAGGTTGCCATGCACCACCACCATGTAAGAGGAGGGTACTGCAAGAGCAGTGGCAATGGAGAGAGATGGGAAAGGGAAAGGGAAAGGGAAAAGGGAGAAGAGGGTGTGAAGCCAATGGGGGAGGGAGCATGTGATGGGAACGTGGGGGTGAGGTTGACTGGGTTTTAGGTGGTCAAAGTTGGAGATGGGTGGTTGGGAGAGGGTGGGGGGAGTAGGGCCGTTGCGCATGTGGGGGCTCTGTGGCGTGGTTGGCAAGGTGGCATGCAAAGGCAATGGTTGGCATTGGCAAGCAGCAGAAGCGTGTAGTGTTGTCGAGCGCGTGAGTATCCCCCCACTTCCAACTGTGGTTCAAAAAAATAAATACCTCTGGTACGCCAATCCATGCGTCCACTCACAGCGCCCTGAGATGATGCCACCATCAGCCGCACCCCCTCCCTCCCTCTGTCGGGGGGCTCCTCGTCCTGATCCCGACGCCTCTTCCCGGTCGAAGCTAAGCCCGGTGTCCAAGGAGAAAAATACAACTAAATGCAGTTTTTTGTAAGATAAAAAAAAATTTGTCGAAGCCTACCTGGGGAAAGAGGTACTGGTACGTGAGCATCGAATCCTTCTGCATCAAAAAAATTTAGCTCTGCTCACCTACATATGATCGGCGAGAACTTTTAAGTTTAGAAAAAGAGATTCAAGTTTAGCATCCTTACATTATCTAAGGCTTTTAGATTATAAAAGGGCATAAACACTGTTTTGAGGAGATAATCTAACTTTTATTTATCTTACTGACTTGTGTTATCTCAACCTTTATCTCTCCTCTCCTGTGTCCTCTTGCAATTAATTTTTCCCGATATATCCCTTCATTTTAATATAAATAAAAAAATATCAATTAACTTATCTATGATCCCAAGAACAAACATATCCTTTTCAATCTTATTCTTTATTCTAACTCTCATATTAAAGTAAGCACTCCTTTCATATCACATATTAATCTCAATTCCTAGTTCTTATTCAATAAATAAAAATAAAAGTTAACCTCCATTTATAAACAAAGATTATCTCCTTTTACAAAGAAATTAACCCAAATTAGTTGATCATTACCCTCGAGAACTGGTGTGAAAGACATTGTCAATTCCTCTCCAATTTGCCAAAAGGAATTCTAGGTCATTAAGAAAAGTTTACCTCTACGTAGGAGGATTACACATCCAAAGGATGATTCACATTTGCATTAGAGAAAACTAGAGGTTTTCCAGAGCATGCAGGAACTTCAACTCAAATCCCTTGAATAACCAAAGCAAAGCTCTAAATGGATTATCATCCAATCTCATGAGCAAAAAAAGGACTCACGCCAAAGCATCTTTGTACTAAGGTGATGATACCTCAACTGCTTGAGAAACAATGGACATATTTTATACACTTAGACTCTGTTTGGTAGAAGTAACCCCCATCTCTTTACCTTGGTGGAAGGGTAGTTGACTCGAGGTAACTTTATTCCACTAAGGGCAAGGAATAAAGCTAACCCACGGAACTTACTTCGGTTGTGGAGAAATTAATTCGATGGGTTTTCGTGACCTCCTCGCGCCCCTTTATAGCAATCAAGCGATCATCGCGCCCCTTTATGGAGAAGTTAATCCTGTAGGCGCTCGTCGCAATCGATGAGTACCCCATGGATGGCGATCGTGAGCCTCTCAGGACATGTCGATTGTGGTTTTCATCTGGCACTGGTGAAGGTTTCAGCTGATGTGGTCGACGGCCTCATCGTTAGAAGATATGCCTCATTTCTTAAATTTCTTGATTAAAGTTTCATTGAAATAGATGATGAGGGGAACCGTTGGTGTCAAGAGGTGTGTGATTTCGAAGTCGTTTTTATTATATTGATTAGGTTGTTGTCCCTCTTTTTGAGGGTTTGGTTGAACTTGGTTTTCGTGGATGGAGAAGAGGTGAGGTTTTCTTTGTCGATTTGTTTTGTCAAGTAGGGTTCTGAGAATTGTTGTCATATGCTACTATTTTCCTTGTCCTTGCCCTGTGGTTTTGCAATTAGGGTTTTCCGGTCAATGGTGGGTGTAGGAGGGTTTAGTATTCAGTATACCATTGTCCTTTCTCAGCTCTAAGTGTGCTGCCTTTATTAGCAATATCAAGTATTCTAGAAAGTTTTCGATTGTGGTGTATGCTTTACACTGAGATTTCTTCTGTAGGATGATGATGGTTCTTGTGCGTGAGTGAATGACATGGTTGTGATGTTAAGTCCGTTGAGGCTACAACTACTTGATATGTCCCATCTTATGAGAATCTTGGCTATTTATCTTCCATCTACGGTTGATGGCAACCATATAGAGTGATGGGTGTTGTTGTGAATTGATACCTTCCCATTGGTTGCCTTCCCTCCCTCATACTGTGGACATGGCAGGGCCTCCTAGCCCAGCGTACTCTCATTGTGGTAGAATCACTCGTGATTTGTGGGAAGAGATAAAGTTGAAGGTTAAGAGGCTACACCTATATAAATGGTTGCCTTGTCTCCTTGATGTAGTCACTTGGTTGGTTGCTCTAATCTTTATAGAAGAGGAGGAAGAGGAGGGTAATAAGTCACGCAAGCTCTCTCATGCAAGTATGTTATTTGGATTGTGTTGTTGACATTTCGTTATGGGCTTTCAGGTGCTCAAGTTGCAAGGAGTCGTCAACTTCTCCGGTACCTGAAGCGTTATCACAATAAGCTTACAGAATGACCATTTGGGAGGTAATTTCCTCGATCTTATTTTCTGTTAAATAGTCTTGGGATGTTTTTTGCAATGGAGTATATGTTTTTCATGTTTCATATGGTTGATCAGGTGTTTTCTTAGGTGGGATTATGACATTTTATAGATACACAAGTTGGGTTAAATTGTTGTCAATTGTATATGTTGTTTTCTTTGCTTGTGGGAGGAAGATGTTTTCGTAATTAATATGCAGTCCATGTCAGTTGGTATTGTAAGGGTTGGCCTTTCATTATATTCTCAAATATAGGGGGAGTTATAAGTATGAATGTTAAGTAAATATTGAAGAATAATGGACATGCTCACTCTTAGGTTTTAGCTTGGGTTTTTCGGTTGTTATATGATGCTCTTATATGCTGCCTTAACATCTTTCCTCTCATTAAATTTCAAAATATAAGAAATAAGTACTTATGCAATAACTTATCAATTAATCCAAATATACTAGCTATTTACCAAATATTTGGCCATTGCTCCTCCTTGGTGAGTACGATTGTGTTTTTTTTTTTTCTCCTTTTTAATAATAGCATCACATTTTAAGTTGGATGCAAATTATTATTTTCATGTATCTCATGGATAGTCATTTGTAATAGAGACTGTGTGTATACTTCTAATTCATTGGATAAGATTTAGGGGGTTGTTTAGATGGAGATTTTAGGGTTTGGAGTTTCGGAATGGTTGATGTGGAGTCTTAATTTTACTTTGCTATTATACGTTGTTATATGCCGTTGCCTTTGCTGTTATATGCCGTTGCCTTTGCTGTTATATGGTTATCTTAAAGTGAAACATAGTAAATGGTTCAAAGTGAAAGCACCTGCTATTATAACTATTAGCCAAAATTGCAATTGTCTATTGGAAGTAAAGCCAAGTTAATGGTTAAATACTGCCTTTATATGATGTTATAAGTTGCTACCTTTGCTGTTCAATGTTGTTGTGTGCCTTTGCTGTTATATGTTATATGGTGCTGTTATATGCTGCCTTAACGTCTTTCTTCCCATTAATTTTAAATATGTAAGAAATGAATACTTATACAGCAACTTACTTTGAAGGTATCAATTAATCCTATTAAATAGTATGTTTGGCAATTCCCTTTTATGGATCAGAACGAGGGTAATGGTCTAGAGGATGATGTATATGGCAAGGGTAAGTCATTTTCTCACAACCTATGATAAATTAATCGTGATTCATGTGTAATTCATTACTTTAAAAAAATGTATTAATCCTATTTGAAGGAATTAAAGCATACCATTCTCATTATGAAGAAAAAAGCATCCACTTTATTGTTCTGCATCTCCTCCCTTTCAGGAAGAAGTAGGGTTTTCTTATATGTAAACTAGTTTGCAAAGTGTATGCTTTGTTGATTATGTCATATATACATAAAAGAGTATCATACTACACTCTATTTTCTGTGATTTCGCATAAGCGTAAAGACTATTTCATATGGATCTATATTTTGCATAAAAATTAGATTGCATGTATCTTCACAAGTAGACTTTCGAGGTTGTAAATCCAGAGAAGTAAATTTTGGTTACAAGAGTGGACATCTACATTATTGCCAATTATGTGTTTACATTCTCATTTTGTTCCTGCCCATGGAGATGTAAGAAACCCAAAAATTGTTGGAAGGGGAATGTCAGTAATGAGATGGGACGAGGGATGACTTGTTTCTGATGATCATGCCAATTATAAGGAGATTGATAAATAGACAAAATGGAGGAAGGAGATTAGAAAGCTAGAATTACATGTTAACTCGCTTCGATCGTATTTATAAAATACGTGTCGTAGTACAATTGATTAGAGCAAGATGAACACTTAAAATTTGTATCTCAAGAAACAGAAAGCATATTCCGAGGTCGAACACGATGAGTAAGCTAATGCACGAATACCACTATTCGAGTTTATAGTCTAGGAACTAGATGCGATGTGATTAATTCAAAGTCCTTTTTTTTTACAAAATCTAGTTCAAAATATAGAGAAAAGATTCAAAATAAGGGAGACACAATAATGAGAAATCAACTTCGTAATTAAAACAATTAGTGTCTTTCTAATCAATTAATGCTTAATGAAATAATATAGAAATTATTGAGATTAAACACTAACAATTCAAATAATGTTTGCAAAATAAATTAATTCCATAAAATCCCTAAATATCCAATAATCAAGGCAAGTCAATTATTAACCCAAATATGCTACAATTTAGTCCCTGAAAATTTAGAAAGTATTGAGTCTCTTGCATTTGGGTCCCTGCAAAATTATTCTTTAGTCCCTACTAAATATTTTCTCTTTCAAATCTACCCTTGCCACCATCAAGAGCTTAAGCTACTTCTTCACATTGATGGAGCTGTTGATGCTCGCTTGAGTGAGGTCAACAAGGAGATCTGACCATTGGATGGGGCCTACAAGAGCTGAAGGTGGTCGTAGGAAGGTCATTGATTTGATGGTGACCTCTGATCGTCGGAGTAGCTTCGCTGATGGGAATGGCGGACGATGGTCGTAGCTCCGGCAGAGGTTGAGGTTCTCGATGAATGAAACTCCCTGCTAAGTGTTGTGGAGTGTTTAGCGTGGCCTTGTGGAGCTTCACTCAAAGGTTGGCCACATGAGGAGGACGGAGGAGATGCGCCTACATCAGAGAAGATGGGTGCGGCTAGTGGTGGTGGTTTGGCGCGAAAGGTGTCGAAACTCCACACCGAAGGGATGAGGAGTTTCGCCGCACCTTGGGGAAGGTGGTCGTGGTGGCTATTGGTTGTGGAGAGAGCAGAGGAGGTGCGGTGGACTCGAGGAAGACGGCGGTGGCAAGGAGAGTCTGGTGGGGTCCTCAAGGTAGAGAAACCCCAAATTAACTTGAGGCTTTTGTTCGTGGCGACATGACAGAACTTTGAGGATGGTCGGTGAGGAGGGAGGATGGCCTGAGCATCGAGGGGCGTGTGGTCGGTGCACGACCTGAGCTTGGCCGACGTTGAGGAAGATGACATGGTGGAGGTGGTCTTTGTGGTCGAAACCTAGATCTAATATGCCTAGTCTAATAAAGAAGAAGAGGGAAAGAAAGAGGTCAACCTAGGAGAGGACGAGGTGGACGAAGACAATGGCTGGCATTCCCCCTGGACGCATGGAAGAAGAAGAGGGCGGCGAGGAGATTGGAGCGGGCGAAGGGGTTTCGAGGGCTAAAACTTCGTGTGAAGCCCCGCATGATGAAGAGGAGGAGAAACCCTCTCCCAATTTCAACAGTAGAGTGGTGGAAGAAGGTGGCGAAGGAGAGCTTCAAGGTGTGTTAATGGCGTGAAGAAGAGGAGGAGGTGGTTCACGCCAAAAACAAGCACACCCGACTCATAGGGGCACGACGAGGCTTTATAACTCCTCGTGGCACGATGAAAAAGCCGGAGATAGCATGGAATGATGGCCGAATATGGAGGTCGACGCCGGCTATGATGGTGGCGTTGATGGAGGCATTAAACACACTCGTGAATCCACGCAGGGTTGCAAGCTAAATGATTCCTTCAAGTTTGGCAAGGTTTCGCAAACAAGATCATGAGAATTCCGCAATCAAAGTCGAGGTCAACAGCAGGTCGCAACCGTGTGTGAAGATGAACAAGGTGCTGGCAGGGGCACTTTTGCAAGGATTTTCGAAACTTAAGGAGGTCATTGTAAGGAAATGAGGTTTCAAGGCCTGAATTGCAAACTGGGTGAAGATGGTGTCTTATGGTAGCATAATTTAGGTCTAAGGAATTTAATGGTGACTTCGATTTTGGATTTTGGTGATGTTTGCATGGTCAATTTACATTTGGATTAAAAATGTATCAAAAACTCACCTAAATCTTTGTTTTAGGTTAACACAGGTTTCGATTGTTAAATTGACTGTTCTAATCATCATAGAATAGTTTTAGATAATTTTTAGATGATTTAGACTACATTTATTTTCACCGGAACCTTGTTAATTTAAGTGAGGCAAAAATTATGGTTAATTAAATGAAACCCTAGATTGATCAGTCTAAGCTCACTAGTTTATCTTTTTAGGCTTGTTTGACCTTTAATTAATCATACATTCACCCCTTACTATTCTGTAGTTATACTTGTTTGTTAAAAAAGCAGAATTAACCCTCTCTTTTATTAATTCCTCTTTCTTCAAACCTAATTGAATTATACCCTTTTGTTGGTTATTAAGATGAATTTAACCTTAAAACTTAGTCAAATTAGGCTAATTATGAAGGATGATGGTCTTACCATCATTGCAAATAGGTGGATTTGAGTGAATTGCAATATATTGATAAATCTTTACAATAATTTATGTTCTATTACTACTAGTAAATCCATTTCATAAATGCTGCCAACGTATCTACCTACTGAAATGTCTTTAACATAGTACCTATAATTTGTGATTTGCCTTCCTGCTTTATTATTTGAAGTTTTATTTTATGATGGTTCATGCACGTAAATATTTACATGCTTATAACCTTAATATAACGTTGCATCTGCCATGCCCAAAAGAAGTGTTATCTTTGTTGCTTCGTTGCTAAATTGTTCATTTATGTTCCTTTCCATGTCGATGTAATTTAATTCTACTTAACGATTGTATATGATTTTCTATTGAAAGTATAGTAGTTAAGAATAATTGTTGAAGGAATCATTGAAATCATAAATCTTATAGAATGAGAGGAATGAGTAATGGAGTGTCCCAACCAACCAATCAAGAGAAGGGTCATCCTAAGTCCAGTCGAGTAAGGGCTAAGAGAGTTAAGAACTAGAGCGTAAAAATTGACTTCAAGTTGATGTCCATTTTCAAGGAACACCACAATAATAATGATTGGGAAGGAAGTTCTTTTACGAAACATGGTTGGCAGGAAATTGTAGTTGAGTTTGACAGGGACACGCATCTTGGTTATGACCAGGCAAAGCTCCTCCATAAGTGGAGGGGTTTGAAGCAAAAATTCCGATCTTACCATCGACCCATAAACATGAGTGGGTGGGGTATGGATCCGATTACCATGTGTCCTGTAGCTCCTAGCCCAGGAGTTTGGCTGGAGGTAACTCTGTATACTTCCATTCTTATGTGTTCTTCATCCTTTAGTTTAGGTTTTCACCATACTTATATCGGATTGGTTTATTTCTTTAGTTGCCTCCAAAGCTACGGAAGCTAAAGGGCAAACAATTTCCCTTCTATGATGACATCAACAGCATTATTGGTAAGGACCTAGCTACAAGAGAGCATGCAATGTCTTCTAATCAGGCATCTGATTCATCTGATGAGGGCACACCCACCCCTTATATCCCCTCCTCTCCAGCAGTGGAGAGGAAAACCCCTCAGTCGGCTCATTTTGCGGATCACTAATATGATCGAGCTTTTAATGATCAGAATTACACCTTCGAGGAGCTCCTATCTTCAGGTCCCCCTCCACCTCCTGAAGCATTTGATATGGGTCGTTCAACCCACCTTTCTCAGGGTCAGCATTATTCTGAAGCCCTTCGCAAGCCAACCCCCCCCTGTGCCAGTATGAGTGTTGATACTGGGAAAAGGTTGAGTGCCAAAGGGAGTTCTAGCACTGGGAAAAGGCGTTGCACCAATTCGAAGACTGCAATTCCAGAAGGCATTCAGGAGATGAATGCATTGCTGAAGAAGATTGTCGATCATTACATTTCTAAACCGAGCAAAGTCAACACAAGCGAGGAGATTGATCGTTGCCTTAATATGGTTAAGGAGCGAGTTGCCTTCCTCTCCCCTTTTGATATTGTCTTGTTGGTGCAGCATTTCTCCAGGAGTCGTAACTGGGCAGTGTTCATGAACGTATTAATAATGCCGAAGCATTCTTCGATTGGATGCAGTGAGTTCTTCAGGGCTGACACTCACATCGTAATCCTCTTTGTCTGGCATAACAATAGTTGGCAAATCCCTCATCCTCTCACGTCACCATCTTCGAGTATGACATGACTCCAATTGGTTTCACATTTAGTTCTTTGCTTCCATTTAGTACCTTGCTTTCTTCTACTCTAGTGGTTATGTAATAAATTTGAACACTTTATCGTACATTTGAGTAGTTGATGGATGATAGAGCGTTAAATTTATGATTTTCATGAAATGTTTTTTATTCTCAGTATTCATTCTATGTTATGATAAGTTGGTGGTAGGCAAATATGATTTCGTCCAATATGTAAAGATTCTTACACGGTAGGTCGTCATGACCTTCATCTTTAGTTTCAGAAATGTCAAACTCTAGCACTTCCAACAGTACTAGAACCTCATTAGAGTCATGCAATTCGTCAAGCGAGGACTTTGTAGAAGATAGTCAAAATTTCTCAGAAGAAAGAGATGGCGACTGTGGAGTTGCTCCTGCAGCAGTTGTAATGGCGCAGTGCTACCCCATTGTCCCTTGGAGAATTCCTCGTAACACGAACTCCATGACATAACACAAGTGGATACATGACATCTTGTTCCACCCTAATCCGAAACGTTGTAGGGATGAACTTAGGATGTCGAAGGAAGTATTCTGGACATTTGTCGACTTGTTAAAAGAACGAACGAAGCTAAGGAACACATGAAACACGACTATGGAAGAGTAGCTAGGAATTTTCTTGTCTGTATTAGGATACGGTGGATCTAATCACCATCTAATGGAGAGGTTTCAATACTCTAGTGAGACGATAAGTTGCTATGTTAACATAGTCGAAAGGCAGGTTATCAAGATGAAGCAACTTCTCATCAAATTACCTAGTGTTGATGCACTGATCCCGACTGAGATCACAAGGAACCGAAAGTTCTTCCCTTACTTTCAAGTAATCTCCCAATTTATTAAGTTTTGTAAGGAGCGTACATATAATTTTCCTTCTTATTGAAGCTACTCTATTATCAATTAATAGGATGTTCTTGGAGCTATCGATGGATGTCATATTAAAGCCACGGTTAGAGGTGACCAACAAGCATATTATCGATGTTTAAAGTAGTACACATCTCAGAATGTGATGACCAAGGTTAACTTTGATATAGAATTCACCTGTGTGGTCACCAGGTTCGAGGGATCTGTAGGTTGACATGCATGTCCTAAATTGGGCATTGAATGTCGGCAAATTTTGTATCCCACAAGCTAGATGGTACCTGGTTGACCTAGGGTATGCAAATACCAATAGGTTCTTGGCCCCATTTCGAGGTATTGCATACCATCTTAAGGAGTACCAGGGTCAGGCGTACCACAATGCGAATCAAATATATAACCATCGACACACTTCCTTGTGCAATGTTGTTGAGCGCACTTTCGGTGTCCTGAAAGGACGATGGAAATTATTAGATCAGAGCCCATTCTACAAGTTTAGCAATCAGCGTCGAATGGTAATGGCCGCCTGCATCCTACACAACTTCCTAGTTCATTTGAACCAGATGATGAGCTATTCCAGGAATTACTAAAGCAGCAACAATGATGATGATGATGTGAAAGGCGAGGTTGATGATGTTGCTGTGAATGCTGGCACGGTGGTCCGTGACCATATAGCTCAATCTCTTTGGACCAATTACTCTAGGGGTAGATCTATGATTGCATAATTTCCCTATAGTGTAATGGTCTTAGAATATGTTATTTAGTACATGGTGCACGTATTTGAATGCTTTTATTTTTGGATGGCAATAACGTTATCGTGATGCTTTACTTTGATGTTGCCAATTCTTCTTTAACGAATAACATCTCAATTTCTCGATTTATCTTGACAATTAAAATATAGTCAATGAAGATTGCACCAAGGTGTGGACCCCTTTGGAGGCACAGTAGGAGATGCTCCTACCGTGAACTTTGCAATTTTATTTTAGAGGATGACACCGGCGATGATGAGACAATATAGCAGCGGTTGTATTATGTCTGCCCTCGGATTGACGGAGTGAGTTGAATTGATAGCTTCATTCACGCATGATCATAATGTCAAAACTGAAAAACTGAAGTTATATTCTCCGGCATTAAAAATGTAGGGATGCAGCTATGGGGTTCGAACTTCATATCACGAGCCTACACTACAGTATTCCCATGCGGAGTTCACCTTCTTAACTGCATTATATGCGAGGTCTGAGAGGGAGCTTGCACGCATTTTCCGTAGGGGGAATGCATCGGATGAATATGTCGGATGCCTGACTAATCACCAAGACGATCTCCAACATAGGCTAGAGGCTAAGAATGATGAAGCACGTAGGCTGCAACTGCAGGTTATATCATACAAGTCCCAGATAGCAAAGCTGTAGGAGAGAGATGTGACCTTGAGATAGAGCTCAAGGTTCGTCGTGTCAAAAGAAGCTACAAGGGGATGGTTGGACAATTTAATAGCATGTCCATGTAGTACCTCTATGTCGTCCGGGGCTTTCGTTTATTTTATATTTTGGCCGATCTTAGTCGTATGCTTTCTATTTGGGTTGTCTAGCTAGATAAATATTTGAAACATCGATATTTTCTTATTTAAGTAAGACATTTGCTTTCTATTGTCGTCTTATCCAAAATAATTATTCTTGACTAGTATTCTTTGTTGGTAATGGACTATGTACTCACCTGGGAGCATTAGTGGGTTCTCCATGCTCTATTTAGGAGGAAACAAGAGGGTTTAAACACACCATTGCTCATCGCATGATTATGAAGGCTGCGTTGTAGCAACATCGTGCTTCAGAACAAGGGAATACAAGCACGTCTACAATTCAAGCAGAGCAAGTACCAATTACTATATCATCGAGCCAATTGAGTTCAATTAACTTTTTCATACTCTGAATAATGCTAGAATTGTCAAGTATATGCCACTATTATCATATTACAAGTGGAAACATTTTGTTCTCTATGGACAATATCCTACCATTACAATGGACAACTTCCTATCTGATAAGCATCAGTGGTTAATCCTCCATTCATTATTGTGAAAGAAACAAGAGGGCCAATATGGAGGTAGACACTTCACCCGTGCTACCTGACAAAAGACACATGAGAAATTTATTCAGCAGACCAATTACCACGTTGGTCTCAAATGGTTCTATAAGTGCTTTGCTCATTATCGTAATACATATCTCCTTATCAGATGGTTGGTGGACTATAATGACCCGTTAATTTTTAGCCTTTTAAGACGTCTAAAGTTTCAATCAGACGTCTGTCCAGATGTCTGGACACGTTTCCAGACATCTAAAAGTAGAAATTTTCGTACTGCGCTTTGCGCTCTACAAGCGAGTGGCGCGCAGAGGTCCTTCCTTCTTTCTCCCCGCAACCTCACCCAAACCCTAAACCCTATCCTATATATATATATATATATATATATATATATATATATATATATATACCCCCCTCTCCTTTCTCCTCTCCACTCCTTACACCACAGCCACCACCACCTCCAGTTTCTTGTGCGGCTACAGCGAGCCTAGATGGGAGCAGCGAGAGGGGGCGAGCGAGGGAGAACGAGAGAGAGGAAGGAAGCGAGCATGGAAGGTCGGAGGACCTTCGGGAGCTGGGTGGAGCTCGCACGGCCAGCGACGAGTGCATGCGTGGGTGGAGGACGTTAGCGAGGAGCTGTCCCATCTCCTGCAGCAGCCGGGGCTGTCGCCGCGGGCGGAGGTGCTAGCGGAGCGAGCTGTGAGCAAGTTCTGATACTGGAAGCTTTCAAGTATCAGATGTCTGGAGTGAGGAGAAGACGTCTGGCAAGGCACCTGGACGTCCGAAGCTAAGGTCGGATGTCTGGAAACATGAGTTGCGTGAAGTATGTACGTTCCTACACTGATCTCCGCCATGCAGAGTATCTCAGCGCAGAAGCTACAGGACTGATTTGGTTCCTCCGTCCTTTGTATGCAAGGCAGACTTTGGGAAGGCACACGGTGCACTTTCTCAGGCACTCTTGGACGTATGATCACATCACCAGACGTCCTGAGGTGCTTCCAGATGACCGGAGACCTTGTTCGACGTCTGAAACTGCTCCCAAACGACTGCAGAGGGAGTCTAGACGTCTGAATCAGCTACAGAGAACATAAGGTGAGTTTGTCGTCTTTTAAGATGTTTGGGAAGAGTCTCAGACGTCTGATTTTGATCAAAAATCGCATTTTTGGCCTATTTAAGGCCCAAACGAAATCAGATTTCCGCAAATGAAGTATCGTTGTTTTCCACTCGAGTTCCTCTACGTTTTCGTGTTGAGTATCTACTATTTTGACCTCGTCTAATGTAATTGGTCACTGGTACAGGTTACTAGCCAGTGGCGTGTTCGGGGCTTGCGGAGGCGACGAGATCTATGGCACAGGCCCCCATTCCTCCTGTTATACCCGTTAAAGTGGTTTAATTCAATTATTAATAGTTAAATGAGAATGAACTTGGTTGAAATAGCCGAATGAAACTCTAGGATGTGGAATGAATCCTAGGGTAGAAAATGAATGAACCTGTTGTACTGTATGGTTTAATTGCATGCATGATTAAGGTAAATTTCTAGCAAATGTCAGTATTATAATTACGAGTTGCCTGTTAGAATATGAGCTGCCTGTATTTAATGAATAAGTACCTGTGAAACCACCAGCTGCATGTATTGAGAATTGAATCATGAAAACACGAGCTGCCTGTATATGGGTGAGAAATGAATTATGAAAGATGAGATCTGGATCTGGATAAATGAGGTGAGCATAAGTATGAACCCTACGAGGAATTAGGAGTAGAACTCCTACGAATAAATGGAATACGGAATGGTAGACGGGAAGTGTGCTTGTCCTTGTGTACGAGGTACCAAGGAGAGCAACTGTCCCCTTTTAGTGTAGAGCGGAGCTAGCCTCCCTTGGGTTGTGACCTGAGGTTAGGATTGGCCACTCTACACCGACTCCTGTTGGGCCTCGCATACGCAGTACCAAGGCGAGCTACTAGTGTAGGGAGGGATCTAGCCACCCCACGGGACCTGAGGTTAAGCTAGCCAACCTACACCGACTTTTTTTTGGCCCTCTAGGCAAACCGGGGTAATAAGACGAGGATGCGTGGACTGTGGAGGGGCGAGACCCCTGGTTGGTTCTGAGGGGCGAGACCCTATTCTGAGAGGGCAAGGCCCTATACCGTTCCGTGCTGTACTTTGGCATACCAGCTAGCGGAAACGACTGACCGCGTGTCAGTGTGGGGTAGCTATCCGTGCACTTATCACGCGTGCCGTAGTCACCGCTACGTCTCGACAATGACCCTAGGGTGGTTGACTGGGTGTAGGACTACCACGGGGGACTCTCCCGGCCAGGAGAGCACCACATGTACCTTCTACTCTAAGGAAAAGACTGCAATCAAGATCGTTCCCACGAGGAACATGCAAGATCAAGAAATACCTGGATACTTGAGAAATAGAAACACATAAAAGAGATACATAGAAATGAGAAATAAACATGTTGTTGCTTTTACTATAATAGTACTTAAATAATGTAAACACCACTCTACTCAGCGTTTACTGACTTTGCCTTTTTCGTAACCCTGTTCAGGACTAGGAGTTGAGCAGCTCGAGTTTCCGGCTGTAGAGGGTGCTGGGCCCAGCCAAGCCAAGCCGTAGTTGTTCTTTCAGTACTTCCTGTTTTCCCTACTATTGTAGTAAGTAATGGATACTTAATTTACTATTTCCGCTACTTCTGTTTCCTTTCCGTTTCCAATTGTTGTTGTTGTGGCATATACTGAGACAGTTGTTTTACTTTCTTTACTGCTTTGTACTTTTCCTCTGCTTAGTTATATTGCATGTGTAAATGTGGTTTATTTTCCTACTTTTTAGTTATTTCTTGTTGGATGACTAGGTCTTGGGATTAATCGAGGCGAGCTGGTCTCGGGTCCTGTAAGGATCTGGAAATTGGGTCGTAACATGGACTCTGGAGATTGGGTGTGGGATGGGGATTCCTACATGCTTATTCCATTACATTATGCAGGTCAATGGAACCATTAAGTATTTGTACTGCTATTACTTTTCCTTTCCGTCTCTAAGTTTTTTCCCTACAATGACGAAGCTTTTTGTTCAACAGCTTCATGGTTGTGATAGGTGACTCCAACACCGCTGCTTTACCCAGTATACTATAGTGGAGATGATTTTGAATTAGTGGGTGTAAGACCTAGTTGCCCACTTAAGTTATGTTGTTAAACTTACAATTATGCCGATGATATTTAAAGTTAATCATGAACCTCTACGATTGTACCAGAAGCTTTATTTCATAAGTATTTTTTCATTTTTTAACTTATGCACGCATACTTATTTATATCCTATTATGTATTTATTATTACATTGCGGCTAATCATTCATGTGCACGATGTTAATATCACCATATCCCCTTTAGTGCAATGATGGCTATGATGAAAGTTTCTATTATAATTATTACTTATACCAAGGATTAGTTTTTGGTAGTTAAGGATGGAGATGGTGATGCTAGCTACGTAGGAAAAGTAATTATATTTGTATGCATGGCACAGATGGCTACGTTATAGCAACCACATACAATATGCTATGACCCGTGTTGTTTGAGCCTTTTAAGACGTCTAGACTTTAGGTCAAACGTCTGGTAAGACATCTGGACTATGGGTCAAACGTCTGGTCAAACGTCTGAACACATTCCCAAACGTCTGAAAATTGAAAATCTTAGGTACTAACTCGCGTCTGCGCGTGTGCTGCACGCAGACAGTACCCCTCATCTTTTCCCTCCTTCTCTCTCTTCCGCCCTAGCAAAACCCTAAACCCGACCTTATATAAGACCCCCCTTCCCCTCTTCTTCCCACACCAGCCCCTTCCCCTCTTCTTCTCCACTCCAGCGAGAGAGGCAGAGCAAGCAAGAGCACGAGGGGCAAAATCAGAAGGAGAGGAGTGGCATGAGAAGGAGAGGTGAACTCGCGAGCTCGCGTGGGAGCTCACTAGTGAGTGCACTGCCGGAGCGGCGCGTGCGCGAGGCGGAGGAGTGCGTCGGGGAGGTCCTCCCCAACACTACTGCAGCCGGAGTTGCAGGCGAGAGGACGCAGCGCGGTCACGCGCGGTGCGAGAGGATGAAAACAGGTTCTGGTTCTGGGTTTTTCCCAGAATCAGACGTCTAGAGCGACGTCCAGACGATGGAGCCGACGTTTGGAGGAGGTTCCAGACGTCTGAGGAGGAAGTCTCGCGAAGGTACGTCCCTTTGCAGATACGACCATGCAGGCCGCTCCGCCGATACCCCTTTTTGCATGCCATTTTGAGAAGATCGAATATCTGCATGCAGGATTCGCTTCGGGAAGGCGCGGGACATGCCCTCCCATGCATTTTAGACATCTGGACGACATATCAGACGACGGGAAGCGCTTCCAGACGTCCGAAGAGGTGGTCGGACATCTGGAACTAGGTCCAGACGGTCCAGAAGAGTTCTTGGACGTCTGAGGATTGGTGCAGGGCTTGAGGTATGACACTGGACACTTTTAAGACGTCTGGAAGTTGTTCCAGACGTATAATTTGAGTCAGAAATGCTATTTTTGACCCGTTTAGGGTCCGTTTGAGGTCTGTTTTCCGCAGATAGGATACCGATGTTTTTCGTATGATTTCCTCTACTTGTTAGAAGGCTTTCTATACTGTTCTGAATATTCTCTTGTGATTGATCCTTGTGATAGGACCTCGTTCCGTTGCGGGTTCGAAACTTGCTGAGGCACGTGAGCCTGCCGTTCAAGCCCCCACTACTCCTGGGTTTACTGGTAGAGTGGCTACCCCTTAATTTAATTAAAACCTAAATGCATGTGTGGGATGAATGATTAGAACCTTGGATATGGCATGAATCCTAAGACGAGAAACACTTGAAATGTCTGTAATGGATGATTGAATTGCAGTCTTGAATGAGTAGATAGAATAATAACAATTGCCTATAAATAAATAACAACTGCCTGTGAAATGTAAAGTACTTGTACTAGCAAGCTGTTGCATGTAAATTCCTATTGTATACGTTAAATGACATAATACGAGCTACATGTATATAAATTGAGAATGGTAATGTGAATGATGGAAATACGAGCTACCTATGTATAACCGGTGTATGGAAATGTAAACAATAGAAATACGAGCTACATACGTATATCCTGAGAATGGAAATAGAAATGATGAAACCTGGTATGGTTTGGCCTGAGGAATATGAGCATGAACCCTACGAGGAATTAGGAGTAGAGCTCCTGGAAATAAATGGAATGGATCTGGAAATGTGAGTGGGTAAGTGAGCTGGCCCTTGAGTAGGAGTACCAAGGAGAGCAACTGTCCCCCTGTTTAGTGCAGAGCGGAGCTAGTCGCCCGTGGGTTGGGACCCGAGGTTAGGATTGGTAACTCTATACCGACTTCTTGGCCCTCGCATACACAGTACCGGGGAGAGCTACTAGTGTAGGGAGAGAGCTAGCCACCCCACGGGGCCCAGGATTCAGCTAGCCACCCTACACTGACTTGTTAGGCCCATTGGGCAAACCAGGGTAATCAGGCAAGCGTGCGCAGACTGTGGAGTGGCGAGACCCCTGTTTGGTTCTTAGGGGCTAGACCTCTGTTACTGAGTGGGCTAGGCCCTATACCGGTTTCGTGCTGTGCTTTGGGTGTACCCACTAACGGAAATAACTGACCGCGTGCTAGTGTGAGGTAGCTACTCGTGCACTTATCGCACGTACCGTAGTCATCGTTACGTCTGTCCGTGACCTTGGGGTGGTTGAGTGGGTGTAGGATCACCATGGGAGACTCTCCCGACCAAGAGAGTATCACGTGTGTCTTCTACTCTTCGGAAAAGACTGCAATCAGGATCGTTCCCATGAGGAACATTCGAGATCTAAAAAGAGATCTGATAAATTAACCAAGTGATGGAAAAGAATAATTAGTAAAGAAAGTAAATGGAAAAACAACAGCCACCTATCCACTGTTATTGCTTTAGTTAGTTGGTTGCCACTCTACTCAGCGTTCGCTGGCTTTATGTACTCATAACCCTTTTCAGGTCCAGGTGTTGAGCAGCCAAAGCCTACGGCTGCAGAAGGTGCTAAGCCTAGTAGAGCCCAGTAGCTGTAGTTTCCCTTGATGTACTCTTTTGTAGTAGTGAATAGACTTTTGTACCTTTACGTTTGTACTCTTAGACTCTTGTACCTTTACGTTTGTACTCTTACATTCTGTACTTTATATTCTTGTACCTGGTTACTTTTCTACTGTTGTGGTGGTATGTACTGTAGTAGTTTTACTTCTTTACTGCTGTACTTTTGTTACTGTTAGTTGCTTAGTATAGTGAATGTGGTTTACTTTCCTACTTTTTTGTTACTTTCTCGTTGGACGACTGGGTCTTGGGATCAATTGAGTCGGTCCGATCTCGTGTCCTGTAGGGATTCGGGAATCGGGTCGTAACACAATACAAATACGAGGTGAAATTTTATTACTTGCACATTGCGGATGGCTACTTTGCAACAACCCCGTACGGCAAAACGAGAAACAAATACAGAATATTAATTACCATCCATAAGTACTAAACTCTAATCCAATGACAATTATCATTTATATATGAAGCAACCTAAGCCTATCACAAATTCAATATCACCACATTTCCATAATTTATAAATGGCATGTAGTTCTCCAATTCTCTATCATGTAACATGTGAGCTTTTTATTTGACACCTAGCCTCACATTTTACTTAATCTTCTATCTGATAACATAAGTGATAGAATATCTAATAGCTGGTATTATCATTTTTCATCTTCTATCATATTATGTCATAAACCTCAGTCTCCTATACGATGGTTGTTTTGGTAGTTGTTGTATCTAGTTTATGATTCTTTCAAGTAGGCGTATAACTGGTAGCCATAATTTGCATGGTAACATAATCATAACGCAATATAATTTTCATTGCTTATGCTAATATCATATTAATTCTTTCTCAATCATCACTCGAACTTAGTAATGCCTTCTCTACAAGTGATTTCAACCTACTGATTGTTCTGATATTATTCATCCTTCAAGTTCTCGTTAACTTATTTCTGAACTTTGTTGATGAAAAATCCCACATGTCATGGCTATGGCTATTTGGAGTTAGCATGGAAAAGTTAGCATTGCAACAGGTGTTTTTCAAAAATAAAAAACCATTACAAGATATAAGCTATGCATTATGTTACAAGTTGCAATATCACCACACCTCCTCCCATCAGCCTTACTTCTTTTCTTCTTTCTGAGGCTGACCATGTCTGCTCCTGACCTGATTTTTGAAAAAAAATGTGGTTACTACAGCAAGCATTTACATTGCCACACCTTAACCAATTTGTAGAAATAGAATGTATGATTTCTGAAATAGGATGACCATGTCTACTCCTTAACCAATTTGTTTTCCTTACCACTATCATATTAATTTTTGGCACTCTTATGATTTCTCAATTATTTATGCATTACTATAATCCATTCCTCTTCATTACATTTATATCTACTTCAGATTAAAGTTTCCGGTAAAATTAGGAACCAAGAAGCACCATCCGAAATTATTCCTAATCAAGTATCTTGTTCCTTGAATACTACATAACTGTACATATTCCTTCCTACCAGTATTATTGCGATATCAAATCTTTACATACCTGAAACGGGAAGTGCACACATCTAAAGTTAAGTTCATCTACATCATAGTAACTTTTACAATTTATATTTCATAACTGTCTGCAAGCATTGTTTTTGGATCTTGTCAAATTTCCTATAACTATTATTGTCAGTTCCCTTCACCTAACATAATTTCATGTTATTTTTTACTTGTACTACTTATACATTGTAGTGTATAGCTCCATTCATCAGTAATTTTGACTATCCTCATATCTGTTAGCCTTATGTTTTAACTATTTATGACTGGTAATTTCTGATAACATACCTGATATAATCGCATGACTTCAAGCAACTTTTTTACATTCCTCAAGATTCCATAAATTTATTGTTCAAATTGTAATGTTGTTATTAATAGTTTTATTGATACTAACAAGTACATTTCTTAGATTCAAAAGCAAACCAATTCTATAATTTATAGGAATGTGAAGATAATGATTTACCCAAGTACCTCCCTAAACGATACATGATACAATTTCGTTGTCAATAAATTATTTCATGCCAGAGGTCTACTTCTATTTATTTTACTTAGATCAAAATAAGTTCAATACCTGATGTTTAATCTTTGTTGGCATTGTTAATTTGATTACATTTAGGCCTAACATATCTCAGTAGCACATATTCATCCATGATTATCACATTTTGTTGAGTTTACTCCCCATTCGTAATATGGTTCATCATTCCAATAGCTTTTGCTTTCAAGTGCTTAGTGTATGCAGTTACTGCTTATTCTGTTGGATAGATTCATTCTTTCCATAAATCATTTCTGATGGAATATATGAGTCCTTCAACATTCATTTCAATTGGGTCTTTTCCACTATTGCTTATGAATTCAAATCTAGTTGGGGGTTATTGGGGGTTTAGTATTTTGGTGCAGTAATTTTATTACCATTTTAATATACTTGCAAGATTTCTTGATGTACAGTATCTCCACTATCTTTGATTTGCATGCCTGCATTTCTCTACTATTATGTATTCATATACGTTTGTGTGTACTTGTGATTGTAGAATTTACTATGTTTGATCGTTTGTTGGGAGGTCAATTTGATAGACCTGCTATAACTGGCTGAAATATTACTCTCCTTTTGCTTATATGTAATTCCATTTTCAAGTAATTTCCCTACTAACCATTTCCAAGTCAAGGTCTTTGTTTTTTTATTGTTGTCTTCCATTAAAGGGAATAGCTAAGTATCTTACAGTACTTTTATGTCCTATTACAAAGAGTCTTACTTCATACCATTTTGCAGTCTTTCAATAACCTCCTCTATTTTTTTTCGAGAAATCGATTGCCTCCTCTATTTCATGCCCCTTTGCTATTTCAACGTTATATTTGTGAGCATCATCCTTTTACAATTGCTAGGCTTTACTTATGCTATCAATTGCTACGTTTGCTATTATGTTTACGTGCCCTTTTCCCATTTCATTTTCTCATGTGATATGTTAATTCTTTGTCTGGTATACCTTACTGAGTTTATACTATTACATCTCTTTTGCAATTGTGTACTAACTTCATTCTAGGGACATTGTGTGATGATGACACCTCTCACAAAGCACTTCAGTTTTACTTGAGAGGTCTTCTGAGCACACGTATTACCTTATATCATGTAGGACATACGTAACCAAGGTGTCAATGTGATGGCATGGTGGAATCACACGTTTTGCTAATGATCATTTCTCATGCATGGTTATATGAGATATATGCTATTACAACCAACGTTTCCTATCCGTTAAAGTTATACAATAATGGTATGAAAATATACAATTTTATTTCATTCCTATGCGACATAACAAATGTCTCTTTCTCTACATTTCTTCATTTTTTTTACCACGAATCTATCCAACTTACACATTTACACCATTTGCAGAAGCATTTCGTCACAAAGTTAATAAATGTCTCTTTCTACTATTTTATTTCTTAACATGCTATTTCATTTATTCTTATTTCTATTAAAGGAATGTCAAGGAGTTCTACTTCTATCGGCAAAAATCATGGATTGGGTCTTACATTGCATTAAATCCCAACCCATCCAACAAAGGTCTCCCCCATGAGGTTCGACATCAGTTTATGGGATGCTTCAAATTCGATCAACGAAATGTATTGAATACTTATATGTGCTAAATTATGTATGAAGATTATCCTACTTGGTTACCATGGCAGTGTCTATGACCCTCATATTTGGCTTACTATTCTATTTTGAATGATTATTACCATTTCAAATCCTAGTGACAGTAATCTGTACATTTTTACAAGACTTTTCTCGTTATGTCAGTCTACTCAATTCTCCAAATCAGGGCATGACACCATAAAGTATTATGGATGATCATTCCTCTATGTTAATAAAATTTTCTATTTTCTATAACAATGTCTATAAATGATTCCTTATGTTTGCAATAACACACTAATTTTATATGACAATTGCATCACATCAATAAATGTAATTTGTCACTACGTTAGGAAAAAGTAAGATGCTTTTGTCTCATGTCACATTATGAAATTGTCACTTGTCTCAAAAATAATACTATTACACAAGTACGGCCACATCTTTTATTTCGACATCTCCATTGACTTGTTATTTATACTAAAATTTCAACTCTACACACAAACTTAATAACAATTTCTTGTCATTGGGATATGACCCAAAAAGATACTCTATATAATTCCATGATTATTTTTTAAATCATGAGAATGACTCTTATTCGATATATACATACAGTATCTCTCTTCGATCTATGCAATCATAAAAATTTCTCCTAATGTATTTAATTCAATATCATTAACAAATGTTGTTATTTTTCTAATAGTTTACGATTAAGTGTTGTATAATGGGAGAATTTCAGGTAAAATTACTTCTCATTTTTGACAAATTTTATTTACAACTCTATTACAAATCTCCGTACCACGTTTATACAACAATAGCTTTGGAAAGGAAAAAACAATCTCCAACTCCATAACACTACCCAAGGGTAAAATCGTCCAATGCCAACTTCTCCAACACATAAATTAATATACACCACTTCTTACTCTACCAACTTATTCCACTAACCAAACACCTTACTAGAATAACTCCACTTTATTTCATGACTAATTCCACCAAACACAAACATCCCATCGGAATAACATCATTTTATTCCACCACTTATTCCACCAACAAAACATCCCAACCGGAATAACTTCACTTTATTCTTTTACTTATTCAACTAACCAACCAAACATCAAAACTCACTTAACCCATCATTTATTCCACTTCTTCAACTTATTCTAGAAATTTATTTCACTTACCAAATAAAACCTTACATATTATATAAAAGCTTTGATGAAAATTTAAATTTCTAAAGAATGAAATACAAATCCATGATTTCATATTCAAAGCATATTCAAATTTAAATTTTTTTAATAAATCAAATCCAAATCCAGGTGGACCTAGCGATATTCAATTCGATTAGAATCTTTAGCTACGAAACTTCAGTTGTCACCTTGAAGGGGAAGGCACAAACAAGGTTTGTTTTCCCTCTACTTCCACTCCTCTTAGTGTTGATCCTGTTGTCCCGGAACTTCCTCCCATTCTCTGGGCCACTCTTCCTCAACAATCAGGTGCTGTTGGTTGACATGCATGTGCTTGTTCACTCAATGTGATGATTCGTGGTGGCAGCACTGGTGGTCGAGCTCTAGTGTGGTCGATCCTCTTGGCCTCATGGGCTCGATGAGGGCGACGGTGCCTCAGATTGTGCATCGGGCGACGTCCTAGGCGCACAGCAATGGTTGTCCCAATCGGGCGACTTTCGATTTGTCGAGCACAAGGCCAGAGGTCATGATAGCGAGGCTCTAGCATTGGTGCTCTCGACGAAGGCTGAGGGCAGTTTTACATGTTGATCCTGTTGCTTAATGGTTGTATACTTTCTTAGTGTTTATGTTACTTTTTGTTGGGATTGTTCCCTGGCCTGGAAGTTCACGATTGTGCCTTATTCATAGCTATATTGCTACGGGTTTAGTTCGATCATTTTGATTTAGGTTTTTAGTTGATGTTGTTGATTTGTTTCCCCTTTAAGGGATGTTGTTGTTGTTGGTTGAGTTCTTCCTCTTAGGGGGTTGTTTTTGGAGTTCACCCATGATGATGGTTGGTGCAACAATGGAAAAATGGTTTCAGGTTGCTGCTACTCTTGGTGGAGGATGAGCTACTTTGCTGCTATATCAAAGCTAGTTGATGCAATTGCTGTATGACTGTGGAATAGGGGCTATTTTATATGGTCTCAAATTAGCCGTTTATGCTGGCTTGCTAGAGGTGGCGATTTACTTTGATGCCATCAATCCTAGCAACCAGATTAATGCCCAGCCTTTCTGGAAGGTCTGACACCTTATTCAAACGAATGGTTCAATGCTTCAGTAGTATCAAGAGCTGTAGCTTTCTAAAGTCAACAGAGTGGTGATCTCTCCTACTCTTATATCAGCTCATTTCTATCTTAGGAATGATTTGCATGATTACTGGGTGTCCTCTTTATTTTTCTTGTAATTTCAAGGCTGCTAATGAAGGTTCTTCGCAAAAAAAAAAAAAACCACTGGGAGACTCCATTGTATTTTTTAACAATTGTCCAAGGTCAAAATGAAAATTTACATGATTACTTGCATTTCAAGGGCCAATACCTTCAATTGGATGGGTCAATAAGGAGCATCTCGTGCAGCATCTCATGTTGGGACTCCCTGCAACCACATCCATAGGAAGCCACACTACAACAAAACACATACCATGCAAGAAGCTTTTACATATGCAGCATCCTTCATAGGAGATGCAACATCTAGAGATTGGTATCACCAGATAATCTCAGCGAGGACAGGAGAGTAGGCAAGTGAATCCTCTATTCTCAAGCCCCCCAATAACAGGCAGGGTCAAGGTACAAAGAGGTCTAACCATAAGAAGAATTTTAACCACTTTATCCAGCTACCAGTTCAGCCAGTAGCCTTAGATGAAGTGGAACACCTAAGTCGTTCTTCCCTAGGACAAGGGAAAGGATGCGATAGATATTGTGAGTTCCATGGGGAGTAAAGGCACATTACTAATCCGTCTACCCAAGATTTTCAATAAACAATCTCATCAAGACAGTTGAGTTGGATCAACAGGGTGGACTCTGGGCTTTTTGAAGTCAACGCCACTCTTTCTACAATGCAGAGAGGAGGTTGAGTAGAGAGAGGAGGCAAAGGAAGGTTGAGGAGAGGAGAAAGTTCATGTTCAAGGCCTACAAGGACGTCCTCTTCATGGCGTGGAAGGCATGAATGGAGGGGAGGTTGAAGAGAGAGGAAGGAGGTGGGTTGGAGGACAAAGAAGAAAGTTAAAAAAACGAAAGAGGAAAAAATTAAAGCAAGTAAAAAATGTTAGGGTCGCTTTGAAAAAAATGTGCATATTTTAATCCAAACCCATCTACGAAAACATTTCAATATTAATTTCTTAAACCATTAACGTTGTATTTTTTAATTGTTATATTTTTACATCTTAAAATTTGTCACTAATGCTTCTAGATTTTTAATGTTTTCTAGATATTGGGAAGTACCCTCTTTAGACTATTCTTTGTGTATGCAAACGTATCAAAAATCATCAAATCCAAATCTAATTGGCCAAACAGATCTAGATAAGTACTTGTGCATTTAGTAACTACCATCACCTACCCTCGTAACTCGTTGAAATGGAGATCAACATAGCTGTCTTAAGTCTGGTGCATTTCTAGGATTACCTTGACGTGCCATTGTATTTGCCTTCTCGTCGCAAAATAAGTCATAAACGACACTTAAAACCTCGCATCTTTCCTATTATTGGACAAAGGAAAATGTATTAAAGCTCCATCTTCCCCTGCCATATCCCAACTTATAAAAATTACATATAGTCACGTCCATGTCCATTTGAATGGATAGTATGATCCATTTTTTATGTATGGAGAAATTGTAAATTTAATACATATCTATACCTCAAGCCATATTGTAAAACTAAAGTATACCCAATAACTCATCCATGGATGTATGAGCAAATCGAACACCTATGAACTGCTCGCGTCCATATGCAATCAGTGACTAGAAATCAATGCACCAAGGTTTCGAAACATAACATGTACGAAAATGGAGAATTAACCCTCAACTCGATTGAACGGAAAAAGTCACTCTAAGCATCTTTAGAAGGGTTAAAAACTACCAATGAACAATTAGTCCTACGTGATCCTTGCAAAACCCATGAAGTTCATCTATAAGGATCTAGGGAGCAACTTAACCTGAAGATATATGTCAAAGCCCATGTACATGTATGCTCAACTGCACTGCCTGCCTGTCCAGACCAACATGGCTCACTGCATGGATGTGCGTGGAGCTCGTGGACGAACTGGAGTCTTCGATGGACTTATCCTGACCACAACAGAAAAAGGGCAGTTTAAAAGAGCTTCCTAGGAAAGCAAAAACTATCAACATGGGGAAGAAAAGAAGAGACTTCATGTGGCGGCAAGGACAAAGGACCTTATGGGCAACGTTCCTAAAACCACACCACTGCAGTTTAGAGCTGCAATCGCGCTTTCAGCCTGCAGGACAGGATGAAAAATTATGGTATTTACTTGTAGATACGATTAATTACAGTTGATTAGACATCAATAGCATTCCGTAGCATGTCACAAATTGAGATGCATCATTCACAAGCTTCACTAACCACCCTGTTTAAATAACCACCAAGAGTGGAAAGATGGCTTTTAACTTATTAGTACCCAGGCTTATTACCATACAGGCTTCATGAAAAGAAAGTTTCGCTGGTTTTTAACTTACAAGACACTAGCAGCTGACAATTCTGTATGTTAAAATAAATTTCAATGAAAGGCATTGTTCCACTCAGGCAAAGAACGAAGCCCACATGTGCATGGTGAGTATATGACCACTGGCAAGCTAAGTGCGGCACATGTAAAAACCACACCATAATTCTTGGAAGAAGAGAAGGGCATGTAATTGATGTGTTTTCATTTTCTGATATAATTGAATGCATTAAGATATCTTAACCATGCCATGAGCACTACATTACAGGGTTCATAGTCCCCCTTGACTTGTGATAGATTTTCTATTTTTGATCAAAGGTTTTCTTCAATTGGAAGATTGTTCTATTGGTTAAAGAGAAACTGTAGCCTCTCTTACATGAGAGATAGACACGGGAAAATTACATACTCATCCAGTCAAGAAATAAAAATATAAACTTAGTACATAAAGCATAGTACTTCCACACTCCCCCTCAAGTTGAAGCGTGAATATCTTCCAACTCCAACTTGTCACATAAAAATAAATGTCTCTTCTTGGCAAGGGCCATTGTGAGAATATCCACAAGTTACATCTCAAAGGTGACATGTGAAGTACTAATCTTTCATTCCTTGACTGCATTGCATACAAAGCGACAATCAACTTCGATGTACTTGATCCTCTCATGAAACATGAGATTGAAGGCAATATAAGTAGCCAACTTGTTGTCACAATACAAGGGAACAAGTGTCTGCATGGATATCCCAAGATCCTTTAGGAAAGCCACTACCCACGTAACTTTACATGCAACATCGGCCATTGCCTTGTATTCCGCCTCTGCACTAGACCTAGCAACCACAACTTGCTTCTTACTTCTACACGGCACAAGGTTCCCTCCAAGAAAGATTGCGTACCCTGCAGTCAATCTTCTATCATCAATAACTCCAGCCTAGTCTGCATCCAAGTAGGAAACAATATCAAGAGACTCACTATCTTTACAATGGAGGCCTTTCCCTGGACTTCTTTTCAAATATCTCAAGATAAGGCACACATCACACCAGTTGCTATAAGTCGACTTTTCCATGTATTGACTGACCCAACTTACGACAAAACTAATATTCAGGCAAGTTACTGTCAGATGGAGCAATTTACCAACTGTACTTTTATATCTCGTGACATTCTCAAATGGTGGATCCTCTTCAAGCAACATGACCTTCTAAGGCTTAATAGGGACTCTAGATGGTTTAGCTCCTAAGAGTCCTGCCTTCTCTAGAATCTTTGGATAATGATAGACCAAATGCCTGCTACACTACCTCCATCCTAAGAAAATATTTCTAGTCTACAAGATCCTTTGTCAAAAATTTCTTGCATAAGAATTCCTTTGCCTGATGTATGTCATCCTCATTGTTGCCAGTCAGGATCATATCGTCCACATAAACAACCAGGATGACCACCTCCAGAGCATGCTTCTTAATAAAGATCAAGTGATAAGACAAGGGTCGACCAAACTCAACTTTCTGCACCTCTATACTTAGCCCCTCCAACCATGCTCTATGACTCTGTTTGAGGTCATAAATAACCTTCTTCAATCTACACACACTTCCCCTAAACTGCATAACCTGGTGGCTGTTGCATGTAGGTCGCCACACAAAAATGCATTTTCGATGTCTAACTGATAAAGGAGCCACTTTCTATTTACTGTCACAGACAAAAGAATGCATATGGAGGAAACCCACACCACTAAGGAGAAAGTCCCAAGATAATCTACTCCATATGTCTACGTGAAGCCCTTAGCCACCAAGCATGCCTTGAATCGATCTATAGTACCATCGACTAAGTATTTTATGATGTAGACCCATTTGCAGTCAACTAGGGTCACATCAGGGGGATAGGGAACCAAATCCCAAGTGTCATGTGTGTTTAATGCATTCATCTCATCGTTCATAGCTGCTCTCCAGTGAGGATCATGTGAGCCTTCAACATAATCTCAAGGCAGTATAATACTAGTAAGCACCTTAGCAAAGTGTTGCACATCACCTGGCAAATGAACAATAGCATGTAATTGGAGATGGGATACAACATACAAGATCTGCTGGACTTCCGAGGTGCAATGGGCTATCATCCACATCTTCCTGGTTAGCTAGTGGCGATCCCCGCACTGGACGATCCTTTATAGGTTCTAGAGCAATGGGTGGTGGAGTATTCCTCTGATGATACACCTAAGTCTCCCGTGGAGCAAGGTCAATGTTTTACATCTTCTTCAAAGAAGAATGGTACCTTCTGGAAAAAGGTTGCATCTGCAATCACTATATACCTCAGGTGCACAAGATCATAGCACTTATATCCTTTCTGGGTAAAAGAATATCATAGAAATACGCACTTCACAGCTCAGGAAGAATGTCTTGTGCGCCAAAGACGTGGATGAAGCAAGTGCAACTAAATATATGTAGAGCCAAAGCAAGTACTCGGTCAAACTCCAAGTGCAATAGTTGGTATGGAATCCTGCCTCGAAGTACCGAAGATGGCACCCTATTGATTAAATATGTCACTGCCAAGACTGCACCTCCCCAAAATTGCTTAAGGACCATGTATACCAGAAGTGTCTTCAAAATATCTAGTATGTGACAAAGCTTACACTCCATTCTGCTGTCAATAAGTAGAATGATAGCACCCTCATATTTGTTGATATACGTGAAAAGTCATCAACAACCACTAAATAATAACGGTGAACCTGCCTATCTGGAATCCGATTCAAACCCCACAAATCCATACGTAACAACTTAAACAAAGTTATCGACCTAAGATAAGTACTCCCAAGATAGGAGGCACAGTGCTGTTTGCCCATCTAACAAGCATCACAACTAATCATGGCTGCAGGAGATATGTGGAGAATAACTCCTCAGAGGCTGTCCAGAGGGAGGTTTCTAAGTCAAAGGTGCCACTAAAATGTACTCCTAGCAACAAAAAAAACTTCTCCTCAACATGCAACAGCATGTGGAGACTGAACCAGATGATAAGCATCACCCTCTAGATGACCACAACCAATCATCCTTCATGTCAACTTGTCTTGAAATATGCACCTCACATCATCAAAAATGGCACAACAATTAAGTTCCTTAGTGATCCTACTGACCAATAGTAAGCCAATAGGAAAGTCTGGCACAAACAAAACATCAGGTAGTCTCAACATAGAGGTCACTAGCACCTCCCCCTAACCTTCTATCCTAGAGTGCCTACCATCTGTAACTTAAACAATCCTACCTACAACTACAGACCTAAGATGACTGAACCAAGTTCGATCTCCACTAAGATGTCGTACAGCTCCTAAATCAACCAACCACTCCATACTACCCTAATTCCTGTCACATGCAATAGAAACCAAATCGATGCCTCCCAAAAAACATCATAATGGCAAAAACCTCAAAGTAGCCTCTCATACTCACTCTGGGCAATGGTCACTACATCACCTACCAATCTCTGTACAGCAAAGATACTTTGCTCGACATGAGAGGCCATATCTCTACAACAGAACCACAAATCCATCAAGAAGAGAATCCAAAGCACTAAATTAGGGAGAGATCATACCACAATGATCAATACACGACATGGCAGTACTCCACAAGGGAAAGAACATGCCTCAATGAACTCAAAGATACCATCTTCCTTCAACTAGATCACTTTAAAGCCACAAATCAGAATCACAACATGCAATCAAATACCAAACATCACCAAGTCTACGATCTGAACCATAAAATCAAATCTGAATACTAGATCTCATATCATCACAAACATGTGCACAAGAGAAAGAACCCTTGCGCAGGACCACAAAGGCCCCAAGATGGTTGTGCACCGCCTAAGCTACCATAACAAATGCTGCAACAACGAACTATAGCCCGCAATGGACAACAGCAGGAAGCAACGCTGCCACCTACGCTAGGCACCAACCAACGACTCTGCACCACTAGGCAGCAGCATTGGTACCCCCCCTCCTAGCTGCAATAAAGTCGGTGAAGAGGAAGACCGACAAGGAGGAGAAGAGGGAGATTGGTGGAAGAGTTGGCGGCTTACTTGGGTGGGATATCTAGGGCACTAATCCAGAACCGCTACTCTAATATCAAGTTGAAGGAAATGAAGAACTTGACTTATTCTCAGGGGCTACCTCTCTTTATATAGAGAGAGGTGGGAATAAATTAACACAACCCCATGAAGAAAAGTGAAATGGCACAATCACGTGAATACAATAAATAAAGACAATAACTCAACAGTGATGTATGTGCACATGATGTTTAATGTATAGTTCTCTTATTGGTAAAGAAGGCCTGAAGATTTGCCTGCATAAATTCCAATGCACTGTCACTCCTAAACACTTGTATGGATGCAGAACACCTAGTCTAAATCTCTGCAAAGAATCTCTACACAATCTGAAATATCTCTGAGCAATTCATCGAGAAAACCCAACTGTATGTACTATAGTCATCCACAAACATGACAAAGTATGTATAGCCTCCAACACTAGTGACTCGCGTAGGCCCCCAAATATCATAGTATACTAGGTAGAAGGAAGAAGTGTTAATCCCTTTAGTGCGCTGAGAAAACGTGTTCCGACAATGCTTCCCCAATTAACAGGCCTCACAATCAAAGGTGGTATTAGGTAGCAATTCAAGAAACATCTGGTGCATTTTTCCCACAAGACCAAGTCTCTGATGCCACAACAAAGGATCTGTAGAAATAAAGACTGCATCAGCAAACTATGATGGAATATCAAGAAAATACAGGCCATCCTTCGCAATCCCCCCACCAGTAATCTCATCCATCTATTTAGCTTAAAAGTAGTAGTGTTTATTATCAAATATTACATGACATTGAAGATCTTTGCAAATGCTACTCACTGAAAAAAGATTTACGGGTAACTCTAGAGAACAGTGTACATCGAGAACTACAACTGTGGTGAGAGGAGAGAGCCATTCATCACTTTCACTGACTTCACACATCCAGATTTTGCGGAATTCTTCAGGAGTATCTCCTGTACAATGAATCAACGCTCCCAAGTCAATTATCCATTGCCTAGAAGGAATACTAGACATGGTCTTTTGCATTTTGCCCCTAACAACTGCCAAGGCAAAAACAAGAGGTGAAGATTTTCTGTGTGACCACAAATACAAGGTCCACATTCGAACCGATAGCACAATAGTCAGAAGAAAGATCGGTAGGTTATAAGAGACAATCTCAAGCACAATAAGGGAGACGATCCCAAGCACCAAAAAGGAGACACTAATCATTTCAACCATGTGTACTCCCATGAGATGAACACCAATAGCAACCACACCGATAGCAACAGCGATCATGCTAAGAAGAACATCTGGATTTGGATCAACAGATCTAGGGTGTTGAGATCTGGATGCGACAGCAGCAACAAATGTGGGGCCTATGGGCATTGAGAACACGCACCAACAGATCTAAATCACATGGAAGCAGCAACAGGGGCAATGATCACGTGGCAACAGCAACAAAGGCGACCTACTAGGGTGATGATCATGTGGCAACAATAGGGACAATCTGGCACCAGGGATGATGATCATTTGAACCATATCTGGGGCAAGATTATCCAACAGGGGCGATGATCATCCCCACCACCAGATCAAGACTACTACACTTTGGCCAAAGAGCAGCCAGTACACACGATGCATGGGCAATGATCTTTCAAGCAATGATCATGCACAAGAAAGAAAAAATGGTGAAATATTTAGTGGGATACTAGACCGTCGATTTAGGATCGTCACTCTAATACCATGTGAAAGGAAAAGATTGTTCCATTCACTAAAGAGAAACCCTAAACTCTCTTATATGAGAGAGAGAGAGAGAGAGGGGGGGGGGGGGGGGGGGGGGGGGGATTACATATTCATTCAATCAAGAAATTAGTACATAAAGCATAGTACTTCCACAAGACCTATATCCACAACAGACTACAACACCAAACCTTAAAACCACATACAAGTGTCATCATGACTCCCCATTGGTGCCATGAATGGCTTTCGCGCTCTTGTAAACCATGAACAGACAATGCAGGACTAATTCACCGCTTTAAAACATATTAAAGGATCCTAACTCCCAAATTATAGCAAATAACAGCAAAAGTTTGTTGAATTGACTTTAAGTGGTCGCTATATGCCCATTAACTAAACATTTGAACTTGACAGAAAATTTAGAGCAATGAACTTTTCTCCAAAAAAGTGTTTTCCTTCTCCCACTTGCCTGATTCCATTATATGGAAAATGACCATTTGCAATCCTGATAACTGTCATATTGGCAAGATAAGTTTGATTGCCAGATTTTTTTTCTATTTTCACACCTTTCAAGGTACGGCTCACTCAATCACTTTACAAGCCAAGCTCTACGCTCAACTTTGATCAAATAGGCAAACAATTCACGCTTCTTCCAGGTTTGCTAAGAAATAAGGTGTAAGAGAGGCTTTACATTATCTTCAATTTTTTTTTTGAGCATATCTGTAATTCAGATTCTATGCCCTTACAACATAGTTGGGGCTTTTTTACGTCAATTGATTGTAAAATGTAAACTATAAGGCCTTAATTAAAATCCTAATTGTCAAAGAATTTAGGAAAGAGTAATTTAGAATTAGTTAAAAGTTATGTTTTATCTTTTTCTATTTTTAGAGATTTAATTTGATTTGATTAGGATTGAGTTTATTTATATATTTATATTGGTATAGCACTCTCTAATTATCTTTTTGTTATATTTTTAGACTATTTTCTTATTTGCTTCTCCCTCCTGGACTTATGTTGTTATTTACCTAACATTTCTCTCTATATAAAGAGGTATAGGATTTTCTTTGAAAAATAAGATTATTCATTTTCTACGACTTGGTATTGGAGCGACGTTCTTAGATCGACATTCCAATATCCCACCCGCACAAGCCTCCATACCCCTCCACCTAAAACCCTACTCTCCTCTCTCCCTACCGGCACCTGCAACCACCTCCGTCGGCAATCCACTGGCCTCCACTGGCTCCACAAGGTGCCACCGCCTCCTATAGGCCACCGCCAACCCCTCAGGCCCACCGCCACCAACTACTACACCTTCCCCTGCAAGCCACCACCGCCGTCGCCTGAAGGCTCCCTACTGCTGCTACCGACTGTTGGCTGCGGGTGGTGGTGGCTGGTGGTGGGTCGTCCTCGCCCCTTAAAAGCACTGTTAGGGCCTTCCCCATACCCTAATATGCGCTAAGTCTTGGTCTAAGGGGCACTTATGACTCTTGGAATATTATCTAGGATCTCTAGATCTTAGATTTCATGATCAAGAGATCACATTCTCTCTGATTTCAGAGTTTTTCCATCTGAATATTGGCTTCAGATCGAGTTTGTGGCATCTTGTGGTAGTCCCAAGGCACGATGGCGTCTTCAAGCTCTTTGGAGGTGCCATCGGTTATCGCTATGGACATCGGGAGTTACAAAACTCCCTTCTTTGTTCCTATCGCCAAATTGAATGAGACCAACTATGTCAGATGGTCTCAGACGTTCCTCATAACTATCGAGGGACATGATAAGGAACATATTTTGAAGGAGTTAGAGCCACACGACAAGACAGGAAAAAATGCCATGTGGAAGAAAGATGATGCAATGATCCATGCTTCGATCATGAATTATGTGGAGCCTCAAATTGGAGATGGGATCATGTACTACAAGACAGCCAAGGAGACATGGGATTCTCTGTGTAACGCGTATTCTCACAAGAAGAATTCCAGCAAGATGTTTAAGATCCACCATACCATTAGTGGTCTAAAGCAAAAGGGTCAGTCACTATCCTAGTGTTATGATCTTTGAAGGAGCTCTTGCAGAAGTATAATGCCTGTCGTCCTATCTGTACCTGTGCAACTCATAGGGCACACAGGAGGAAGTATGCAAACCTTCAATTCCTAGATAGACTTGGACCAGATTATGAGGCTGCTAGGTCCCAGATCCAAAGTCTTGCTGAGCTTCCATCTCTTGAGGAAGCGTATGGTCGAGTGAGTAGGGTGATGGTTAAACCACCCCTGTCAAATGCTTAGTGGCTACTACACGTAGTGGACGTGGAGCTCCATCTACCAAGGGGAGAGGACGTGGGTGGTCGAGGCACGATTAGCAACCCCACATCATATGCTCACACTGTGGTAAGGTTGGTTACTTGAAGGCTTCATGTTGGTCGAAGCATGGTAGACCTCTTATGGCCAACCAAGCTATCTCTTCTGAGGAAGGGAGCGACATGGTGTCACATGCTACCTATGATGCTGTTGTCCAACGTCTTGCCCAGTTGACCCAGGAGACTGCTGCTGTTACCGATACTGCTACATTGGCTTCCTCAATTATAAATTCTGCTTATATCTCTGATAGTGGTATTTCTAACAGCACCTTGTGGCTAGTAGACTCAGGAGTCTCTCAGCATCTCAGTGGTGATCAGACATGCTTTAGACAGGTTCAGGTTGTTCCTTCTGGTAGATGTGTTCAAGTGGCAAATGATAGACAATGCAAAGTAGTAGACGGCAGAGGAGATGTGGCGGTGACTCCTTCACCAACATTGCCTAACATTCTTTATGTTCCTGATTTTCATATGTGTTTTGTCAATTAGCAAAATCACAAAAAACTTACATTGTCGTATCATTTTTGGTGAGCTGGGTTGTATCTTTCAAGACAAACTCACGAGGAAGACGATTAATGGCAGATATGAGGAGGGTGTATATCACCTGATCCAGACTCCTTTTGCTACTGTGTCAAGGCGAGGTTACTTTTAGTACTGGTACAGCTCTTCAGTGGTATCGTCGTCTTGGACACTCTTCACTGGACAAGCTACAACGTGTCATTCTTCACATTTCACCTACCACTAAGATTTTATGAGATGCATGCCAGCTTGGAAAGCATCACAAAGCCAATTTTTCTAGTTCTTCTTGGAGTTCTACTGCTATTTTTGATTTACTGCATATAGATGTATGGGGTTCTAGTAGAGTGTCAGATAAATTGAGTCATAGATTCTACTTATTGTTGATGACTTTTCAAGGATGTCATGATAGTTTTTACTAAAGAATAAATCAAATGTTGGGTCTGTGATTGAGACATTTATTTGGCAAATAAAGACTTAGTTCTTTACTATTACGAAGATTGTACATTCTAACAATACCTTAAAGTTTTGTACAACCAAGTTAGAATCTTTTTACAAATCTCTTGGAATTGTTCACCAGAAATCATGCCCCTATACTTCGCATTAGGATGATGTAGTTGAGAGGAAACACTGTTGTGTGTTAAATGTGGCTAGAACATTACTTACTCAGCATAATGTACCACTGGTGTACTAGGGTGATGCAATGTTAACTACATGTTATTTGATTAATGGATTGCCCAACTGAGCTATTCAGGAACAAGTTCCATGGCAGGTCCTTCATCCAGAAAAGGAATTGTTTATTGGGCCACCTCATGTTTTTGGCTGTGTAGCCTTTGTCCATGTTTTAGGACCTAGCAAAGATAAGCTTGCTCCGAGGGTAGTGAAGTGTCTTTCTGGGATCCAGTACCACCTAAAAAAGACATAGATGTTATGACTCACGAGGCTAAAAACATGGTGACTGCAAATGTCACTTTTCATGAGCCTATTCCATACTTCTCTACAAATAGTCATCAGTTAATGTTTGAGGGAGCCTCAATTCCTGTGCCTATACCACCAGTTCTTTTGGAGCAAATTCATGTTACTCACGGTGAGGATACCACTACTACAGAAGCTCCTACAAGGCAGGAGGCAGCGATTACTCATGTATACAAATTACCTATTACACATAGACAGCATCCATGGTGTCAAGAACACACCCCCCCCACCACCTCAGCCACCTATCTCCTCCCCTAGGAGGGTATGTGTTGATACTGACGTAAGTTGTCCTAATAGTGGTTGTACAGGTACTTTTGATGAATCTACTCCTACTAAGCAGCAGGCTACACCTCTTTCCACTGAGTTTATAGAGGACTTTGACCCTCCGATTGCTATTCGGAAGGCCCCTCACAGTTGTGCCCATTATCATACTGCTAAAGCAGTGTCTACTGCTAACCTTGGGAGACCTTTTACTATGTTCACCGTTGCTCTTTCTGCGACACAGCTTCCTACTTTTTATCAGCAAGTTATGCTAGATCCAAAGTAGTGTCAAGCCATGGAGGATAAGATGGCTACTTTACGCTCCAGGGGGATGTGGGTACTAACTACTCTACCTAGTCATGCCAAGACAGTGGAGTGTCGCTGGGTCTTTGCTCTCAAGTATAATCCAGATGGCACTATATCTCGCTACAAGGCAAAGTTGGTAGCGAAGGGATTTCCCCATACATATGGGGTAAATTTCTTTGATACCTTCTCCCCTGTAACACAGCTTCCTACTATTCGCATTCTGTTGGCTATTATTGCTCACTATGACTGGTATCTTCATCAGCTAGATGTGAAGAATGCTTTTCTGTATGGAGATATTCAAGAGAAGGCCTACATGCAATAGCCTCCAAGGTTTAAGACTCAAAGACAGTGTGTATGTAGACTGAAAAAGGTCATCTACGACCTAAGCAGAGCCCAAGGGTTTGGTTTCAAAGACTATCAAAGGAGGTACAGACCATAAGATTTGTGAGGCCTTCTGTTGAGCATTCACTCTTTGTCAAGAAGAGCACAGGCAGAGTTGTGGTACTCCTCGTCTATGTGGATGATCTCATCCTTACTGGAGATGACACTACTGGAATAGCTGAAGTGAAGAAGTTGGTTAAGGCCTTTGTAATGAAGGATCTAGGTGAACTTAGATGTTTCCTAGGCATTGAGGTGGCATGCAGCAAAGAAGGTATTATCCTTAGTCAGTGCAAGTATGCTCTTGATGCGTTGCAGGAGATAAGGATGCTAGGGTCTAAGCCTGCTAATATACCTATGGATCCCAAAGGACATCTCTATGATGCAGACTCTCGACCTATAGATAACAGATCTTATAGGCAATTGGTTGGTAAGCTACTATATCTTACTATTACACGTCCTGATCTCTCCCTTGCAATGAGAAAACTTAGTCAGTCCATGGACGAACCAACCAAGCAGCATTGAGATACTACTATGCAGGTGCTTAAATATGTGAAGAAAGCACCAGGCAGAGGTATTCTATTTTAGAAGGGCACATCTATGAGTATTGTTAGTTATTCTGATGCAGATTATGCAGGCCACATGGCAGACAGAAAGTCGACAACTGGTTTCTATACTTATGTGGTAGGCAATCTTGTAACCTAGAATAGAAAGAAA
Organism: Thalassia testudinum; assembly: GCA_037157565.1. Classification (NCBI taxonomy): domain Eukaryota; kingdom Viridiplantae; phylum Streptophyta; class Magnoliopsida; order Alismatales; family Hydrocharitaceae; genus Thalassia; species Thalassia testudinum. Next base: position 33,032,609 of record JAZHRO010000031.1, on the reverse strand, counting down.
CAGCAGGTTGTATCCAGGTCAAGTGCAGAATTAAAGTATCGTGCTATAGCGCAGACCACTACAAAGATGATCTAGGTCAGATCAATGTTGCGGGATCTACATGTCCAAGTGGAGGACCAATGGAGATGAGGTAAGATAATCACGCTGCTACTTACATCGCAAACAACCCAATATTCCATGAACGTACGAAGCACGTTCAGGTTGATTACCATAAAACCAAAAACCCGATACAGCATGGGATAATCTACACTACTTCACTGCTTCTGAAGATCAAATTACAGATATATTTACCAAGTCTCTTCCTAGATCCGCATTTGACATATGTTGTTCCAAGTTGAGTATAATTGATATATATACTCCAGCTTGAGGAGTGTTAGTGTAGCACTCTCTAGTTATCTTTTTGTTATATTTTTAGACTATTTTCTTATTTACTTTTCCCTCCTGAACTTATGTTATTTACCCAACACCTCTTTCTATATAAAGAGGTGTAGGGTTTCCTTTGAGAAATAAGATTATTCATTTTCTCCGACTATTTAGTTAGTAGGATTAGGATTAAGATTGGGATTACTTGTAATCCTCTCTCTCTATAAAGAAGGGTTAAGATCTCTTTTCATCAATTCTCATTCTAATAAATTCCATTTCGAGAATTCTTCAACATGGTATTAGAGTGGGAATGGTCCTATAGGATCTACAACTCGCCCCCTCTCCTACACATGATACCTTCTCCACATGTCTCTGCTTCTCACACATGAACAACACGTGTCCTACTCCATCATGCGTGCATCGCGTGCATCTTCTTGCTTATAGCAGATTCGCATGCAAGCCTACCTGCCCACCGCACCTCTGCACGTAGGCTCTCTTCACTTGCACGTCACACATGCACTACCTTGTCCTCACACACACCAACTCACAATCTACACCAGTCCACGTGCGCATCTGCGAGCAATCAATATTATGTCTTCGCACACGTGTATATCTGTAAACGATCTATGCTATGTCTTCGCACACATCTGCGTGCCTTCTAGTGTGGATGCCTGCATCACACATGCATCTTTGCGCCTCCTTATGTAGGATTGCATAAGAACCTACACAGATCAAGATGTCAACTTCGAGATCAACTTCCACTACTACTGAGGCCAAGACTTTAGCCTCTACTACTAAGACAAGGATAGACTAGTCTCCTCTCCAATTTACTTCCATAGAACTAAAGCGTGTGCAGCCTCTACTGAGGACCAAAACCTCTACTATTTCTGCAATGGTTGCAACCCCTACTGCTTCTCCTGACCAAAGTGCTTGGATTTTTGATCTAGCATCTGACTTCGTGGCTGAAGTTGATGAATGGTGAAGAGTTTAAGCAAGGCTCTCCCACCTCTACTACTATGTGCTTCGGAATGTTACATCATGTATGGTCACTACTACTGCTATGACCATTGTGTGGCCACTACTTTTGTTATGATTTTTGTGTCCTCTTGCTACTCTACTACAACAATTAATACTCTACAACAATTGCTACTTCTGCTACAGTCTACATTGCTTCATGCTCCTCTAACAATCTATATTAGGGGGAGTTCTCGATTTATGTGCCACCTTCAAGTTAGATGTTGTACGCTCAACTTAGGGAGGAGTGTAAGAGAATTTAGGAAAGAGCAATTTGGGATTACGTAAAAGTTGTATTTGATGGCTTTTTATTTCTTAGTGATTTGATTTGATTAGGATTGAGTTTGTTTCTATATTATTTAGCTAGTAGGATTAAAATTTAGATTATGATTGGGATTGCTTGTAATCCCCTCTATATAAAGAGGGGGTTATGATCTTCTCTTTTTATCGATTCCCATTCTAATAAAATTTCAATTTAAAAATTCTTCAACACTAATCAATTACAAACATTGCTCGAAGCATGAGAAACATCTGCAAAGGAAGAGGTGATGACGTTTCTTAACATCCCTTGACATGATCTTTTTGTTGTGTTCTTCAAAGTTCATATTAAAGTTGTCTGAACCTTGATGATACACATCATGTGCTCTAAAGAAAATCAGCTTTTCATTTATTATTCAAGAGATTTAACCCTAACCAATTTGTGCCACTTAAACAAACTAAGGTAGAAGCCCAGGCCACATAACCAAAATCCTGGTCCACTCAACTGCCCTTTACCCAACCCAATCAATCGCCATCCTCAAAAATATATCCTACTTATCAAGTAAAATCAAAGAATGAAGCTTATCATTTATCCCATCCTAAAGTAGATAGAGTATTATTACAACTGGCCAAAGAAGGGATTTTTTCAGCGCTATTGTTACACCACTGCAATTACTATTGTGATTTTACCTAGCCTATACATCCATGTAATTGACTTCTACAATCAGAAAAGAGAACAGTGTACCATTATTTGACACTTTTTACTTCCTCACACATTGTTATTGAAAATGCACTTTAATCATTTCATCAAAGAATAACATTTCTGCTTCATTTCAAAGGAACAACATGTCTGTCTTGATGTCTTGAAAACTGTACCAAATGACCAGTTGGACCACTTTGACTGGGAAGCATAGGGAAATTGGTTGGATATGGATGTGCTAAGGGAGAGCATGGACCACTTAAACCCAAGTTTGACCGCTTGAATCAGCCAAATCACATTTAAATATGAACACCAGATTTTGTAATACCACTTCAAAATTCTTGGCGTTAGGGCTGCACATGGGTCAAGTTCAACCTACAACATGACCCTATTTGACCCATCCTTACTGGGTGGGGTTGTGTCAAGTTAAAAGGTTCAATGGGTTGGGTTTGGCCAACTCATTAAAGTAGGAGCTGGGTCAGCTTGGATTGGAGCAACCAATCCAACCCAAACCACAATAGGTATAATTTTTTTTAATATTTGTTTTTAATAAATATATTATGACATTACACTCATTAGGCCTATTACATTTAAGAATTAAAATCCCATTAACATTTACTACTTTCTCTACAATTTTCCCCCATAAACGGATCACCCAACACTCCTTTTGTTACAAGCTTTGGATTATTTCTTAAGTTTTTGTTTAAAATTCTTTTTACGTTTTAACTTGTTTTATTTGTTTTGTTATAACTTAAATGGTTGTGTTATTTGTTTGTTTCACCAAATAGGAAACATACAATACAAGCAAAATACAAGTCCAACAGTTTAACTAGTCAACAACCCAAGCTAACTCAGTTTAAGGATTGGATTGCGTTAGGTTATAAGATGGGTTGGCTTAGATTGGAAAAATCACAACCCATATGGGTTCGGTTGTCAATTAGGTCCCAACCGTCACAACCCGATTCAACCCAACCCATATGCAGCCAAATTTAGTGAGGCCTCATCTGGAACTTAGAAATTGTCAAGTGCCTACCACTTTCTTGGAGTCTGTAGATCTGACAAACTGATTGATGAAGTTTCCACCTACATCAATTGGATCTTCTCAAGGGACAACCTCCATCTTCTTTGATGTATTAAACAACCAAGTTAAAGATAGCAAAATCTCCTTTCAACCTTGCTTTGAACTTCAATCAGCTGTGCTCCAGCTAATCATTGAAAAACCATCCTAAGATAGGACAGCAATTCCACTGTGTCACCATGTACTTGCTGCAGACTTTTCCATGCAAATCTACTGTTTTTGGAAATTAGTCCTCAAAGTCGCATCTCTTACAGACAAGGATCGGCAGGTTGTTATTGTTGGGAACTGACAGGTCAATAATAAAAACGTGATTTGATCCCCAAGCAAGCTAGGGGTCCTAATGTGTTTATTATTTGGGTCCTACACTTGTCTATAAATTATGAGGTGGTCTCCTTGGTCTGAGGGCTAAGCAGATGAGAAGAGATATGGTCGAAAGGGTCATTAAGTTGGGTCAAGAGCAAAAGGCTCTTCCATAAGGTGTCTTCATAATTCCTTTTATTATAGTGGATTTCCAAATTTCTTCCCATGGTTTTTCCCCTCAGAAGAGAATCTTTTTCCATGTTAAGTATGGCATGTTCTTTGTGGTTGATTTCTTACCAGTGTGATATATTGTCTCAATTATCATGCTGCAAACCGATGTTTGATTGTGCTGACAATGGGTCCATGACAGTGATCTGGCACAACAAATAGTACTGGAGCCACCGCCATGAGAGAACATCAACAAAGTCGATCATGCAGCTGAGAACAGTCCTCAAGATGGTGATGGCAACACCTGAGGAGACAGTGCTTCAGTGTGATGAAGAATAGTTATGGGAAGATAAAACTGTGCATGTACTGTAGTGGCAATTGCACATGAAGGTGTTGTTTTTAAAGAATGATGAATAGGCATAAGTCAGTGAGCAAAGCTAGTAGAGACTGTGGCGTTCAAGTCAACAAGGAGAAGTAGGGCATGATGGGTTCCTCCACTTTCATAGAGTAGGTATGAAACATATGAGGATGGTTACTAGAGATTCACATGATACCCTTTCATTGGGCTTTATTAAAAAAATAATGTCCTCTTGGTGATGTGATTGAGATAAGTTGGGGCATGCTTCATTATTTGCTCACCATTGTGATTATAAAAGGAAAAAGAAAAAGGTAAGATGGGATAAATATTGCATGGAAGGCTGAATCAACAATGAAGATGTTCTGACTACATAATTCACTTCAAATCAAAAGCAATTGAAGGCCAAATCAGAAGATCCAACAATCTAAGAGATTTTGGGCATTCTGGATGTACAGGACACTGCAGAACAGTCAAATTCAATTTCCATTGCAAAAATCATGCATTCAGTGTTGTTTGATTATGGCTGAGGACAATAAAAAAGGGATCAAGTTCAATTAAAAGATGCATAGATGATAGGCACACAAAAGCACATATCCGATGATGCACAAACTAATTTGATGTGTAAGAATAACTAAAGCTTCTATCAGAGTCTGTATAAGAGTGCATGATGGCCTAAGTTGCATTATTCAAAGAGAAGGGCTTGCAAGCTCAACTTGACAAGGGCTTGTGAGCTTGAGATATAGACTTTTTGAGCCAAGTTTGATCCCAAATTCCAGCTCATTTACCTTGTCAAGTAACTCGATTCCTTGGCTCATTTAAATTTTTTGTAATATAATACATATACACAAAGCTCAACACAAAAGGCATGGAAACTTAAGGGTCCAAGCATAAAATTTCACCATCAAATAGGACTAGGTCTTCCCAAAAACAAAAAAGAAAAATTCATGCAAGGTTCATTTTAAGTGATAGGCGAGCTCGCTTGGCTCATGAACCAACTCAAGCTCAAATGAACCAATTTTAAGGACTCATTTAAGTGATAAGAATGATTAAGCTCCTTTGGCTCATGAATCAACTCTAGCTCGAACGAGCCAAGCTTGGGCTAGTTCCTCGAGCTTGATCATCAAGACTACGCTCAAGCTAAGCCAGGCTTGTTGAGCTCAAGGTCAAGCTAGGCCTAGCACAGCTTTGTTTGCTTGATATCTATGCCCAAGTGCACATGACAAAGACCCAAATCTTCTGAATGATTAAGTTGTTGACTCGATGACTTAGAGTTGGCTAACGTTCTACCAGGCTTAAGTGTATATACATTAAGGTCAATGGTGCTTGCAGATTTCTGCGAATGCACATTTTCAAGAACATGAAAAGGGTGAAGGCAGTAGGTTTATTTACGAGTTGACCAAATGAAAGATATTAGAAGTAGCCATGACCAAGTAACAATGATTAATGATGCATGGCCGATCACAATGTGAAGGATACCATAGCCCTCCCAATTGATGACTTGTATTTAGCAACAACCTCCACATTCAAGGTAGAGATGTGCTCCTTTTGTTGATCGGGACGTCAAAATATCAACATGGATAGAGGCAGTTAGGTAATTCATTATCACTCACGAAATACCTGGAGGCTTTTTTGAAGGGTTGAGTGGTTAGTGGAGAGCTCCAAAGCAGAAAAAAGGAGAGCGAGAGGATGGAGAGGAGGATTGGGGGTAGATCTTGGTTTCCAAGCAAAGGGCTCGGAGGAGTGCGACACTTGAGGTTCTCTACTTCAAATGTCGTGGAAGAGAGAATATGGTGAAGGATTGCAGGGATCCAATTCGTTGCCTTCGTTGTGGTGGTCTTGGCCACCGTAGGGCAGTTTATGAGCAGGGTAGGTTGTCAAGGAAGATGAACGCTACTCCTTCGATGCCTCCACCTCCATTGGATGCGCCACTAAAGCAAGTTGAAGCACCTTAGTCGACAAAGGTCAAGGCTTTGGAGAGGACCCTTGCCACAGCCTTGGTTGGCGCCATACTTGAAGGTCGAGTGGAGTTGGAGGAGTTGAGTAGGCTTTCAGGGGCAATGGGGTTGAGGAGAGTAGGGGCCAAAGTTGCGATGTTCGGTCCGAGAAGATTCTTGGTGTTTGGTTTGCACTCGGAGTTATTGGAGAAGCCGGTCTTCTCTGAGCTAAGGTGTGAAGCGGGCGTGGCTCAATGGCAAAGACCGACAAAGCATGACGAAGCAATGAAGGAGCACCTGCCAATGAGGATGGGTCTGTTGGTGGATATTTAAGGAATCCTGTTGCGCCTTCACACATTAAAGGTGGTGGCGGCTATGGTCAGTGATCTAAATGTCATTGACATGCCTTCGGCAAGGCCTTTTTTGAGAAAAGCCCATGCCAATATGGTAAAGTTGTCGAAATGCTGGGATATCATCGGCATGTCGTCGACATGGTCGACATGCCAACAAAATTGATGATCATGCCGCGGCTGCTACTAATTTTTTTGACTACTTCTGTCATTTTTGCCGGCATGCATCGGCATGCCCTCAGCATTTCCACAACATGCTCATCAGCATGCCCACGAAATGTACACTTAGAATTTCATCGGCGCAGCATCAAAATCAGCATTTCGAACCTTGACTATGGTCACACCATTTGCAAAGGTCAAGTGGTGCAAAGGGGATCGGACTCAATGAAGGGAACATCTTGGTGATAACGCCATAGTAGAGATAATTCTAGTGAAGAAATTGATGGAAAAGATCACGCTTAGCCTTAGGGGGGGTTTCGTGGGTGATCGTAATCAGGGCAGTGAAGGATGTTTCAAGGACGTCCGTGGAGGTTCTGGCTAATGGTACGGCAGAGGTCAGTGGCAACGCCGCTATGAGAAGGTGGTTAGGGAGGTCAGCAGGGAAGTAGATTTGGAAGCCCAAGATTGCGCCAAAGGATTGCATGACGGCTCCACCCGCATCACTACAATCTCTAGGATGCATTCGTGCTAAGGTGGATGCGAGATCTGCGTAGTCAGTGGTGATGTCTCTTCAATGTAATGCATTGATTGTGGAGGCTGTAGAGCTTTTTATTGCCATAAATGAAGAAATTGAATGTCCTAGACCAAAGAATATAGTTCAGAGCACCATTAAGTTTGATGGAGGTGCCCTGAACCACAACATACAATAATAGTAGATGCCAAAGTCTTGGCATCCATAGAAGTAGTAGACGATGACCCTAATGTCATCATGTTCAAAGGCAGATCAAGTAGTCAGACACAGCAGACAGAGAAGAGCCACATGCAGGAGGTATGCGACATCCATGCATTAGAGAGGCAGAGATCACACACACAGAATGTGTAATAGGGAGTTGAGCCCATGCGCAATGGGCACGTGACAGGAAAGCAATGCGCATGGTGCACAGGTGTAGTGCACGCATGTAGTGCAAGCGGTGAGTGGTGCGCGTTGTAGAGCATGCAACAATCAGGCAACACACACGCAAAAGGCAAGTGGTGCACACACTATACGCATAGTAGATAAGCAATGCGCATGCGTGGAGCGCATGACAAGACAGACGTAGAGGTAGGCATGCGAGGAGTTGGCACGTAGGAAGGGCAACATGGCCTTGCTCGGTTTCCCGAAGATCAAGAATCCTACTCCGATACCATGTTGGTGAAAATAAAGTCTCATTTCAATTAGGAACCCTAACCCCCTTTATAGAGAATAAGGTTAGAAAAAATGCATAAGAAGCCTAGGAGGAATAGGAAACTAACAAACAAAAATAGAAAAAGAACTAAGACTCTCAAGCCTAATTAAATAGACAAAATCTAAATAAAATAGGACTCTTTACTAATTAATCCTAATACTCTACCAGCAACAATGTATTTGTGGCTTTACATAAATAACAAAGAAAGATACTAAAATATGGTAAGTAGACTAAAAAGCTTCACTGTGATTAATCCAAGTGATGTCAAGCAAAGCTTAATAGTAAATGTTAAGATGAATTAAATTGATCTTATTGACAGGGTACTCCTCTATCCATATACCACAACAATGTCAACAAAGTCCTAATAGGAAAAGTACTGCACGAGTGTTAAAAAAAAAAAAAGTACTACACAAGGAAAATAGAGATAGGAATACAATACAACAAAACCTAAAATAGGAGTGTTAAATAAGAAATGAGAAATGTTAGACCCCTTCAATCCCTAGAAATTCGTTCCCACCTCTCTTTATATATATAAAGGTAAAGTTTTAGTGAATAATGAATCAGCTTATTCTCCCTACTTGGTATCAGAGTAACGGTCTTAAACTGGTGCCTGGGTATCCCACCCAAAACCCTAGCCTCCCCAACCTTCCACCAAATCCCTCTCCTCTCTTCCTCTTCAAGGGCATCACCAGCCTCAACCAACCATCACCAGCCTCTACAAGCCAGCAACACATCTAGTGAGGCTTCCACCAACCTCCAGCGATGGCCCTTAGGGCCAACGCCGCCACCAGGGGTGGCAGTGAGGCCTCCCGCAGCCTCTTACGACCAACACCACCTTTAAGGGTGGCAGAGCACATCTCAGCAGCCTCAAGGCCAACTGCTGGAGCGGCAGGGCGTGACCTAGCAACCACCCTCGTGCTCGGCACCGCTGCCAAGTGCAACAGAGCCTATTCCAGCAGCCCCAAGGTCACAGCATTAGCCCCCAGCGGCCACCAGGGCTACCGCCCATTCCTCAACCACCCCCTATGATCTGGGTAGCACTACTAGGGCCCTCCCACATGCCTTAGTGTGCGCCTATGCTTGATCTGGGGAGGTGTTGGTGACTCTTCCCTTGATGTCTAAGACTCTGTTGTCTTCGATTTCATGATTGGGAGATTACCGTTTGCCTAATGACTTGGTTTCAAATCTGATAATCGATTTTTAGATCAGTTCTTGTGGTTATTTGGTCCCTGCTAAGGCACAATGTCATCGTTTGAAGGTTTTGAGATGGCATTGGAAGTAAGGTAGGGACAATGGAGTATGCTAGAGTGATTAATCAGGAACATGACATAAGTCATAATAGTGCGGGTTAGTTGGTTGATTCAGGAGCGTCCCAACATCTTTGTAGAGATAGGAGACATTTTCGGTATCTTATTCCTGAAGGACAGTGCAGGTTGTTGATGGTAGACTATCCAAAATTGATGGTCAAGAGGAGGTGCCTATCACCCCTACTCTGCAATTGCCAAATGCTTTACATGTGCCAGATTTTCCATTCAGTTTGTCATCAGTCAGTAGAATTATAAAGGATCTTAACTGCAGGGTCATCTTTGATGAAGTTGGATGTAATATTTTACAAGATAAGCTTACAGGGAAAACCATTACTGGTGAAACCAAGGAGAATGCTGTATATCATCTTGGGCAGGTGACTTTTGCTGGTGCATGTAATGGCCAAAATAGATATGCTGGTGGGAGTGCCTTGTACTGGCATGTTCGACTTGGCCATTTGTCGCTGGATCATCTTAGGAGAGTAATTCCTCACATCTCTCCTGCCACCATTATTACATGTGATGCATGTCAGAGAAGTAAGCATCATCCTTCTTCCTTTCCTGCTTGCTCATCACCTAGATCTGAGGCTTTGTTTGAGTTGCTTCATGCGGATGTTTGGGGTCCCAGCAGAGTCCCTGACAAGCTAAGCCACAGGTATTATCTTGTGATTGTTGATGACTTTTCCTGCATATCTTGAGTATTTCTCTTAAAGAATAAGGCTGGTACCATCATTGAGACCTTCTTGTTGGAAGTAAAGAAATATCCTACCACAGTAAAGGTGATAAAAATAGAAAATGCACTTGAGTTTTATGCCTCCAGGTTGACCAACTCCTACGAGGCTCGAGGTATTATTCATCATATCATATGTCCTCACACCTCTCAACAAAATGGAGTTCCTGAAAGAAAGCATAGGCATTTATTGGATGTGGCCTGCACGCTTCTAATTCACCATAACATGCCTCAATGGTACTGGGGAGATGCAATCTTGACTACATGCTATCTCATCAACAGGATGCCCAGTTCAGTGATTCATGAGCAGATTCCATGGCTTCTCCATCCAGATAGAGATCTCTTCCCTGTTTCACCATGAGTATTTGGATGTGTTGCTTCTGTGCACCTACATTCCCAAGGTCGAGATAAACTGGTTCCACGGACAGTCAGATGTGTGTTTTTAGGATACTGCAAGACTTAAAAGGGATACAGATGTTATAACCCCTATACTAGGAAGCATTACATTAGTGCAAATGTGACATTCCATGAGTCTATCCCATTTTTCTCTGTAGTTGGTCAGATATGCACTTCAAATGATGACGTGACCCCTATGCCAGTCCCTCTTATACCTTTTGGGGTAATTCCTGTTACTAAGCCACATCCTACTCCTACTACTACTACAGAGGCACCTCAAAGATTTAAAGATCCCATTGCTGCATATAGGAGGCCTCACACTACACTGTAGATGCCTCCTCCATTACCATCTTCCTCCACATAGGAGAATACAAATGTTTTGGGTAATGATACTGTTGTCTCGAGTGATGAGTCTACAGGTCCACCTGCATATATATCTACCTCAGAGCCTATCCATGAGTATGTGCCCGATGACCTTGATCTTCCAATTGCCATTTGGAAGGCATCTCGCCATTGCCCAAGATACCCTTATATAGGAGCAATTCCTACAGAGAGTCTTGGTACAGCATTTGAAGTTCTGTCAGGCTCTTTCCACCACCAAGATTCCCTCCAATCACCGCAGGCCATGTTGGATCCTAAGTGGCGCCAAGCTATGAACGACGAGATGGACACACATCGCTCGCGTGGTACCTGGCAACTTACTCAGTTGTCGACAAGTGCCATAGTGGTTGGTTGTAGATGGGTGTATACACTCAAATACAACCCTGACAAGTCAATTTTCAAGTATAAGGCCCGCTTAGTTGGTAAAGGGTTCACTCAGACATACGAAGTGAACTTCTTTGACACATTTTCACCTGTTGCACACCTATCCACAGTTAGGATTCTGATTTCAATCGCAGTGCAGAAAAACTGGCAGATTCATCATATGGATGTAAAAAATGCTTTCTTATATGAAGACCTACAGGAGGAAGTCTACATGCAACAACCCCCAAGTTATGAGGTTCAGGGGGAGTATGTGTGCAGGTTGCAGAAGGCTATCTATGGCCTTAAGCAGAGCCCGAGAGCCTGGTTCCAAAAGCTCTCTCAGGTGGTGTAGTATGTTAGGTTCCAAAGGTCGTCAGTTGATCACTCCGTATTTGTTAAGAAGACAGGGAATCGGGTGGTGGCACTGTTAGTCTATGTTGATGATCTGAAGCAGCGCCTGGCTGAGAGAGACTGGTATGCTGAGTGCCAAACCAGCAAACATCCCCATGGAACCCAAGGCACAATTGTATGACAAAGAATCAGAGGTGGTGGATAGTAGACAGTATAAGCAGTTAGTTGGCAAGTTGTACTTGACTATCTATCACTAGACCTGACATCTCACTTGCAATTGGCAACTTAAGCCAATTCATGGATAGACCAACTGAGTAGCACTGTGATGCTGCTATGATGGTGTTGAGATTCCTGAAGAAGGTACCAGGATAGTGACTTTTGTTTATGAGGGGAACATCCATGACGGTTGTGGCATATTCTACTGTTGATTATGCAGGTTGTCTAGATGACAGGAAGTCCACCACTAATTTTTACACTTATGTTGCTAGGAATCTATTACATAGAAGAGTAAGAAGCAGGCAGTTGTGTCCAAATCTAGTGCAGAGCCTGAATACAGAGCAATGGCACAGACAACTGTAGAGTTGATGTAGGTGAGATCCCTGTTGGCAAACCTTCATGTGCAGATTGGTGGGCCTATGGAGATGCGGTGTGACAACTGTGCAACTACCTACATAGCAAACAACACCATGTTTTATAAGCACACTAAACATGTGGAGGTGGATTGTCATTACACTCGTTATCTTATTCAGAATGGCTTAATTTACACTCCTCATGTATCTACTGATAATCAGGCAGCAGACATCTTCACCAAGCCGTTGGCTCATTCTTCATTTGATATTTGTTGCTCCAAGCCAGTGTTTTAGACGCCAACAGCATGCCACCGGCATGCTGAGGATATGGTCATTTTTTGGTAATAGCCATATCGATACGGAAAAGTTATCGATATGCACGCGTTTTGTTGGCATGCCAATGAAATCGTCGACATGCCATCGATAAGATCTATTGTGTTGCTGTTGCCGCTGACGCACTTTGCTACTATTGCTACTGTTGCTGCTGGCGCACTTTGCTACTATTGCTACCAGCCAGCCTAGTGGATTAGATCTCCAACATGAAAAATATTGATACGGATAATTTTGGGTCATCGATAACCTCAACAACCTGACATCAATACACAGACGTTTCCACGGCATGCCCACAATACATGTAATTGGAAATTTATTGGCACAACATCAGTATCGACACTTCGAACCTTACTCCAAGCTGAGCATGATTAATATCTATGCTCCGAGGAGTGTTAGACCCCTTCGATCCCTAGAAATTTGTCCCAACCTCTCTATATATATAAAGAGAGAGGGTTTTAGTGAATAACGAATCCGTTCATTCTCTTCTACTAGAAACAAATAAATAAAGGCCTAATAACAATAGCCCAACAGTTCTAACAGTAATCTTCCAAAAATTTAAAGACAATAGACTATATACTATAAAATGTGTCATATGGTTTAAAATTCCCTTCAAGGGCTAAGCACACTCAGCAAGTGGGAAATAGAAAGAAGTGTCAACTGTGCAGCGGGTTGTCCATTTGAGTGAAGAAAACTCTAGTCAAATCATTGTTTGACACATGCCTAGAAGATGGTCCTGCTGAGGTTTCTCCTATGCCTTTATTTCACTCTGGTAGCTACCAGCCATCCATTTATGTACTCCTCTCATCAGTTTCACACAGAAAAAATTTGCTGAAGTGTTCCAAGGATTCTTGCTGTTATATCAGCCTAAATAGCAACAAATATAAGACTTGCATTGGTTCAGAACTAAATTGACTGAAAATGCATGAGCTACTAATTTCAATCAGGCAGTGACACAGAGAACTCAGGGAATGATTACTGTTAAAACGCACGTCCAAGTTCATTTTAATGAACTTAGGCCTGGTCAAGTTATAGATGCAGTTTTCTGTTTTATATATATATATATATATATATATATATATATATATATATATATATATGAATTTTGGAGTTCATTTCATCAAAATTCTCATGAATTCATTTGCATGGCCCTAAGAAACATCAGTCCTTTGAGAAGACATCAGTTCAAAGATTATCTGCAGTAATTGGTAAAAAGTCAAGGTTCAGTGAAAGAGGAGATGATTTCTGGATAGATTGGCTACTTGATATTTTTATAGACATGATCTTCCATCTTACCCGAACATCACCAATGAACAAGAACTGCATAGTATTCACCAAGTCGAGTCAATAAAGCAAGAATCGTCATAAACAAACAACAAACTTTCTAGAACAGGATAGCGCAACTGACATTGTACAAGAAAGACACAACTCATCAAAGGATGAACTATGATAATACTTACAAATACAAACTCCACAAATGCAATGCGAGTATGATGATGAAAATCTCCAAGCAGTCTCAAGCGTGAAACCTACACATTACAAAACAACCGCAACATGCTAGGTAAACACAATCTGTATCACCCATTAACAAAACAAAAGGTCAACATCCTCAGCATACCTCCCCACAAACAGTCTCAAAAAACATCTTAACCTCTACCTGAGAAACCTGCATGGAAAATCCGCAACAACAGAGGTAATCAGCTCCTTGATAAGATCACAATTTTCACAAGATCAATCGAACCAAAATGATGCGTTACCCTTTTGTCTATATTTGTACAATAGATGGTCCTCGCACAAATCTCTCGCTCATCCTCAGACTACAACAAATGCAACCATTATTAGCAATCATTGGCGCGGACGAACAAGCAAGCAGGCAAAGACATCCTCCCACCCTTGGCAGGAATGTCGGGTTGACGGGAGCAATCGCAGTCTTAGATGGCAACACCCTCACTGGGTAGTAACCAAGCACGGTCCCGGCAAGGCCCAGAGCAGCCCGTGCACCCTCTGCAATCCCCACATTCCAAAAGACGCATAACCACGCAATCACCAAAAATTAAATATGAAAATCAACGACAGCCCCGTCGGCCAAGATCGATCGAAAAGGCTCTACCCTCATCAGTGAACTCTATGAACGCGAAGCGAAGCACCGAGTTGGGGTCGCCACACATCCGGCAGTCGACAACCTTCACATCGACAAAACCACCGACCATCACCAACTAACAACCACAATTTCCACTTGGAGACTCACACACCCCACACCTGACCACAGTTGACGAAAACCGCCGCGAGCTGCTCCTCCGTCACCTGAAATCCCCAACTCACGCTCTCAGAAGTACACAAAACGAGCCATATAACAACAACAACAATGCAGCAACAAGTTCTCGGTGGCTCCGTTGCACACATAAATCCACATTATAAAAAGGACACTCCAGTATTATTATATATATCATCACCAGTACACTTACCAAAAGAGAGTCTTAGTAACATAATGTACGATGCATAGACATAACCATTGCTATGAATTAATGCGAAATTTGCAGCTTCACCTGCTGATCGATATCGGACACGTAGACGGTCCTCCTTATGACCTCCTCCCTCTGTGCCATACTCGTCCTGCTGCTCGACCTCCTCCATTGCCCGCACCCGTTCTTCTTCTACCGACACAAAAATTCAAAAAAATAAATAAAGAAAAAAAAAACGAAACAACCGTCACCTCAACCGCTTAACCGTCGGATCATCATCGGTGGGACCAACGGGAGTACGTTTACACTTTTTTTTCTTTACCCCTCTGGTGCTGTTGCGGCCGCCGCCGAGGTCGAAGGAGGCGGCGTTGTTGGAGAGGCGAGGGGGGACGAACTCCTCGGCCATGGGGTTGAGCTTGGAGAGGAGCTCCTCCAGGTGCCTCACCTCTCGCTTGAGCCCCTCCGACGCCCGGTGGGCCCGGAGCGCCAACCCGCGCCCCACGTCGGGCCTCGGCGTCCGTGCGGTGGGGCCAGCCTGGAGGGAGGCGGCGTCGTTCGCGGTGGTGGTCTCGACCACCGCCATTATCGTTGGAGGAAGAAGTGGAGACGGTAGCGAGCGGAGAGGGATGAGGGAGAGGGGGTGGGGAGCCGCAAGGAGAGGTGAGGTTGGCTTTCGGTGTCGCTCCCTCCCGTTTATATCTGCGTAATTTGCGGACATGTTGCCGGTAGTTTCGGGAATTGTGCTTTCATGTACGAAGAACTTTTGTGTTGTCTTTTTGCTCCGGCGTTGGAGTTCGATTTTGCCGCGCCTTCCCTTCCTCCCGGGCGTCGGTTTCGCTGCTGTAAACTGCTGCTGTAAACTGCTGCAAGCAAAGTAGGGGCAACCTCGGAATTTCCACCACCACACGCATCATCGTACCAGGGTAGCTATCGCCGGATCTGATAGATATTTATATATAACTGAAACGCGACGCATTCGTGATTCTGCGTTAAAATGTACTAAACTAAACCCGTTTATATGGCGTGAATGTGATCTAATTAATATTTAATGTAGAAAAATAAAAGGATTATATTAAAAAATATTACCATATTATTTTATATTGACATAAAATTATTTTAAAGTGATTTTATGCTGATAATAAATTATTCTATATAATTTTATAATAATATAAAATTATTGTAAAGGTGTAAAATAATACCTAACATGATGTAGTTATTTTACACAACTGTAAAATAATTTTAATAATAATTTCAATAGTTTACATTCATGTAAAATAATTATTACTGACTTAAACAACGATTCCATCACATATCACTATTTTTTACATAAAAATCAAATATATCATATAAGAATTACATTTATATCTTCGTATATGTAACATCTTTCGTCACTTTTGATGTTTATATACCGACATCCTTTTACACACACACACACACACACACAGAGGCAATCGTTTATCCACGCTAACGTGCTATCCACCAAATCAGAAGCCCTTTCTTTAGATGTGCGTTGTATGCTCTATAACATCTCTTCCAGCCAACGTGGGCTCCCTATTGGATAGGCAGAGTTCTGAAATACTGCATTAAATAGATCGTGCGTTACACACACACACACACACACACACACACACACACATAAATGGCGTGAGAGGGGGAGCTGCTGCTGCCCCCCATCAATTAATGAGACTGCCTCTTATTAACGAGGGGATGGTAGTGGAGCAGAGGATGTTTTTGGCGGTGGGATTGGGGCAGTCGTAGTAATAAAGGCATGTGAAGCGCCTGTGCTGCTGTGTATGGTTCTTTGGCTATTGGTGACTGGAGGGGCTCTCTGACGGGTGTGCAGGGGACATAGGGAGGTGGGGAAGGGGCAGGATGGGAAATCGGAGGATTGTGCCAACGTTGCATGCACATATACGCTCAAAAAATATCGGACTCTTTGTGGGTTGGAAATTTCACGTGGAACCATATAAGTCATGAAATCGGTATGGCTTTGGTGAAGATGCTGGTGATCAAGCCAGGATGTGGGATATCTCACGAAAACATAGAAATCCCATGATATAATTGGACACTTAAGGCTTCATTTGGATAGCAGGATAAATTTAGTTATATAAGAAATAAGTTATTCATCACAGGATAAATAAGAAATGTTATTTGAAAGATACATAGGTGATATAATGGGATAAATTTGACTTATTCTTTGTTTGGAAAAATTAGTGGGAACAATGAAAATTTGTCATATTAAATATTAAGATATATGATTATATTATGTTTTTTTTTTCATGGATTAATTGATTAAGTTACGTTTAGTAGGATGTTTATGATATGAGTAATTGATGAAATTGAACTTCATTATGATTAGGGGAATAATTCATCTCAAGATGCAACTGGAGTACGATAAGTACCGAATAAAAGTAGGTTACTTTGACTTGCAAATATATCCATTAAATATCCCACATATTGGGAGCACTATATATATATATATATATATATAATACATTGGAGATTACATACTTTATTTTTTGAATATATGGAACTCACCTCTCATTAAATCTCATTCATCCAACAAATTGGGATGAATAAATATGAGTATAAACAAAAAAAATAAACTAAATCTCAAACAATCTTACATATTTTGAATTTCACGTGACATTAAAATATAGATGACATGAATGTTATGTAAATCAATTCTCATCCATATTCTACTTAATATATTTTATCACCTAAATGGTACACGATAAATAATCTTTTATAAAGAATGATCACGGCATTCTCTGACATATTTGGTGGTTCCAAAATAGTAATTGTATAATTAGGAATAACAGGTGCATTCAAAAATAATGAAACTGTATTAAAATTGATTTCTATATTATAAAGAAAGTGATTATCAAGTGATCGAGCATGAGGGCTTGTACCCAAAGATAGCTTTGTTGGCCAAAAATACCTTTTCAACTGCATGTTTTCTGAGACAAGATCCTGATTCCAAAAGGCACATTTTTAAGACCAACAAGACAGGAGATGGCAAGAAGATAATATGTTCCGTTACTCTCTAAGGACATGCATGACAATAAATACCAAAATGTAGAACACAAATATCTCTAAATCAGAATCCCACTTCCATTAACTACTAACATTTACTTCATTAACTAAAAACAGATTAAAAACTACTAACATTTCACCTCAATCTTTCCCCTGCCAAGAAGCAGATCTCACACTCACATCCGATCCCCGTGCACCCTCACCTGTTACATGATTATTAAAAACTACTCACATTTGTTTAATTAGCAACAATTAACCCACATATCCACTCGATCTGTATAATTAACTAAGTGTTGTTCCTCCAAGTCAGCACCTTAGGTTTGCTGAGGCCTTACACCACACCACAGCACTCTAACACACCACACCATCACCTTAGTCTAACTTGTACAACTTGTTACTCTAACTTTTAAGATGAACTATGTTTGAGACGCAGCAAGGCACTAATTTGCAGCATGTAAACAAGTACAAGTCCTATCGTTGTATATGAAATCATGCAAAGTTCACGAATATTACACTAACACATTTTAAAAACTCAATAGTTTTCTTCCTTTCTTTGCAAAAAAAATTGAATTATTTACTACTCTCTAATCAATTTTCCATGGACATCAACTTCAACAATTATAATTCAATGAAATAGCTAACAAAAACCAAACACTTTATGATCAAACAATTAAAGGAGACACTACAATTTCCCTAAGAAGAATGCATGCTTTTCCTTTGCAAGTTTTCAAATAAAAGAAACAGTAGATGGATAAAATTGTACTAAGTCAACTACATGCACATTGTGGTGGAATTGTGTGTGCAAAGAAGAAAGCATAAATTAGTGGCCTCATTGATACATAGAATAATTACTAACATGGTTATCTTAATAAAATCTCTCACCACATTAACCAAGTGTATGCAAATCACCTTACAACCATTCTTAGGGAGTAGATTATGATTAAAAATTCATTCTTGTCATTCCTTCTATGTACTCAATTTGAAACCATCTTCTTGTTTAAAGTACCATCCAAATTCACATGCTAATACTATTTGAAATCAAATTTTCTTTAATCAATTTGTTTAAAGTACTCAAATCCTCGTTGAAGGACAATGATCGCTAGGCACATCCACAACCTCATCGACGTCTAGCCACCAACGTACTAGCATCTATCGTAATCGAGGCAATGCCTGTCGTCCACATATTGCAAACCCTAACGCAATGAGGGAATAAAGGAGTAGGGTATCGTGGCCAGGTGAGAGGGCTTGAGAGTGGGAAACCACGACTGCATGGGGTCACAAGTTCTGCACAAGACAAAACGGGGGGTAAACAATGGGGTTAAAAAGTTCCAAGGGAGGACTTACAAATTCCAAGGTTCACTTCTCAAACCCTAGACAACTTATCTCATGATAAGTTGACCCAAATAGGAGATTTCCAAGGGTCTTCCCCCTTCAAAACGGAGCCATGGGAACAAGCTATTCATGGACTACAATGGCTTATCCTTCTATTTGATCACATGTATTTCATGTGCACTTTCATGTTTCTTCATCCCTTTACATTTGAGCTATCATTTTAATTCTTTTTGAAAACCCTAAAAATACAATAGGCAATGGATTTATGAGATAAACATTATGACCTTCTACAAAGACACCCACATCAAAAATGTCATGTCTACAACGTCATTTTCCATGAGTTAACTTTGTGCATAATACAAAAACTATTGGTGCACATACACTACTGTCATTGAATTTGATAATAACAAAATGATTATTGTTTTAACAGTTGCATTTAGAGATTAAGATTTCAAGTTGGATACATTAGATGAAGCTTGATGGAAGCTCAAGCTCAAACTCCATGGAAGGATGAAGGAGCATGTTGACGAAAAGCATCAAGGAGCAAATGATAAAGGCTTAAAGATTTGAAGAGAAGGGGAATAGGATTAGATTTATTTTGATGTAATTAATGTATATTTTGTTTTCCTTGCTCTACCTTTAGATATATGTTAAAGAGTCCTCAATTAACCTAGATAGCCACTAGGTAACCGAAAAAATCTAACCCACTCCTTAAAGGCACCAAAACAACCTAACTGAACTATAAGGAACCTTCCAATTTCTCTATGCACCAACTAGTCAATTTAGTCAGCCGACTGATTGAACCACCCATCAACCAACACTTATGTAGGGCATCAACCATCGATCAACCTAATTTGTAGACATTGGTTGTTCAACATTTTATTTCCTTGGAACTTATGCCTAATTAATACTCTGATCACTTAGCGAATTACCCTAGGTAGATACTCTAGCCAAACAACCAAGCCTCAACCAAGGATCATCCAATCCCATTGTAAGGCATCGAATGATTCTGTTTATCTGACAACCTATGAGCACAATTATTCATATCTAGGGATTCAAGAACTAGAACCCTTTAGTAGCCAGACGAGCGATTGTCGACCAGCCACTATAGGACCAAACAACTGATCATCATCCAACTAGTGAAGACTCCACTTGACTACTCACACCCATAAGGGCATCAACCAAAACTTCTTGTTGGTCGACTAACCCTTTACTAGCATGCTAACCAGGCGTCGAATAACTTCTTTTGTTTGATATTCTACACCATTTTCCAGAAATATGAAGCAATATTTGATAGACTTTAATATTCCTAACAGGTATATCTTATTTCTATGCATCGTTAGAGTGTTCCTATACCCTATATAAATTCCTATGAACACTCCCTTGCTTATACACAAGATAGACATAACATAGATACATAAGAAAAGTGAGGAAAAAGTGTAGGTCTCCTGGTAGGAGGGGATGACGCAATAAAGTGCGAAATAAAAAATATAACAATCTCACAAATAGTCAACCACACAATGTACACAAAGATTTTTAGGTGAAAACCCAACTTGGGTGAAAACCACTACTTAACCCTCTCGAGTTAGGATTTTCCAATCAACTAAGTTGATCAAATCCACTAACGTACTACTTAAATGAGGGTAGTATAACCTCAATTACAACCACGCTACTTTATACGAGGGTAGCATACCTCAAACCCCTTCTTTTCACGAGAAGGATTTTGTCTCACGAAAGAGACGGGAATTCGCAAAGCGAATACCCAACCAAATAACAAAGTAAATTACAAATAGTCCTATAGAGCCAACAAAAATATTCTAAAACTAAGCTTCCATAGGAGTAAGGATGCTTCCCTTTGGTGGAAGTGCGTCGATGACGTGGATGAGTGAACCACGCAACAGTGCTCTTGTAAACTACGGCGGGAGAGCGGGTGCGCAAATGATCGATGCTCTCTAGATGTAGAACTTAAGCTAGGAGAGCAAAAGCTTCTTCTATAGATCAATTTGACACAAGAATGTGGAAATGCTTGTACTTGGTGTGTCTAGGTGTGTGTTTGAGTGGCAAAGGTTCCCCTCTATTTATAGAGGCCCTAGGAAGGCTTTGGAAGGCTTCTATAGCCGTTGGGTGCAAGCTCCAAGAAAATCAGGCTGAAATCAGGGTTAATCATTACACTGACAGGGTTATCAGACATCTGATCCTGGCATCAGACGTCTGGAAAATCAGTTTAAGATGTCTGGGAACAAATTCAGACGTCTGATTTTAGTCAGGTTTCTTTCCTAACTTAACTCAGATCGAAAAAGGATTCTAGTGAAAGTCCATCAAACGACACACAGGATGTCTGGCACTATGTCTGAACGTATGGAAACCTACTTTTCTGCGAGAATGGATTTTCAAAAGAGTGCAACGGCTAGAAAATCTCTGAGAAGAGATTTTAGGTTAGCCGAGGCAAAACGGTTATGTATCAGACGTCTGAGGTCCTCTATGGACATCTGATACGAGGCAATGGTCATATCTTTCATTGTTTGCTAAGTCAGCCAACGGTTCACTAATTGGACGTCTGACGAAATCATCAGACGTCTGGACTAAGGTCTAGACATCTGATTTCATTAGACAGAACTAACTAAGTTCAGCCTAAATATAGTCGGATATTTGAGTCAACATTCAAACGTCTTAAAAGTATTTAACAGACATCTGATTTTCAGATTAGACGTCTGAAAAGGTTGTTTGAACCCTATATTGATTTTCTAAGTTCTCTACAGAAAACATAAGTATTCTAGGGTTGTGCAGGTTTTCCTAGGACTACTGTTAGGGTAATTTGAGGCTCTTTAACATGAATCTACGAAACAGAAATAAAAAGCAACCAAAGAAACAAAAAATACAAAGATTACAAGGAAAGCAAATCTATCATATTCTTCATCTCCTTCCTTCTTTAAGCCATTGCTCCTCGCGAAGCTCCTCTGTTCTCCGTCAAGCTCCTCTAATCCGTCCTGGATGCGAGCTCGAACTCTGTCTAAATACGTCTCCATTTGCAATTAACCTGAAATCTAAAACTTCAAGTGCAAATGTCAAATGACACGTGTTTTGTTATCATCAAAATAAACGAACGTGGTGCTATAGCACCACCAAAAAGATCGAGAACCTATTCTCTCCACCTACATCCACTTAGTGAGAAATCAAAGAGGAGGAAACTCTACTCTTGCTTTCAATTATTTTAAGTAATCTCTGAGAACATCATTTCACCACACTCCCACGTCCATCTACTTCTACCTTAAGAAAGTTTTATACCTTATAGAAGCTAATTTATTTACCATTCACTTGGGCTCTATAAGTTATTTTGTACTATGTTTCATTTTTGTTTATGTGCCCAAGTTTACAGATCCCTATCTACATTAAAGACAAAAATACTCTTCATTGAGAAGAACGATGTTAGGGTGCACTACCCTCAATCTAAAATAGTGTGGTTATGATTAAAGTTGGGTCACCCTTATTCAAGTGGTACGTTATTGGATTTTATCAATTCGGTCAATCAGAAAATCTTAAGTTTAGGTGACTTACATTGTGGTTTTTATGCGAGTTAGGTTTTCACTTATATCTTATCTTTGTGGTGAATGCATTATACATAATTGATTATTATTTTTATTTGTTCATCATTTTATTATCACACTATTCAAAGCATAATTATTGAAATCCTAGACACACAAACAAAACATGCAAAGTGAAAAAAATGTTCGAGATTCCAATCCCATGTGAAGAAACCAACCTCAAGTTGTAAAGCAAGGAATAGAATACAATAAGAATCCATATAATCTATAAAACAAGACTAGACTCTTCTATTCCGAAGAATATTTGCGAGAAGATATAAAAGTATCTCCTTCATCAATTGAATACTATCATATGTACTCTCTGGACTATATCTTAAAGAAATTTTTACATAAATATTTATATAATCTTTTGATATATATATATATATATCCCCAATTCATGGATATTATACAAATATCCTTGAAATATTATCTCTGTTAACGAATATATCCTTCCGTTAATTTTAACTTTAATAAATTTTAATTGTGGGTAAAAATTTTATGCAAATATCCTTATAATTTTTTGACATTACATACATACCCGTAATTCTTGAATATTATATAAATATCCTTAAAATCTTATCATAATTTACATGAGATACTTTTAAATAGACTTCCATTAATTTTAATTTTAACAACCATTCAATATCATTTTCACTTTAAGCAGCATTGATACTTTCTATTTCAATGTTTGCCCTCTTGGAATAATAATTTTGAAAAGTAATTTCACTTGTGAGGAGATTTTTATTGGGGCTTTAAATCAACTCCAATGCCATTTTGACAAATTTGAAAATGTTTGTTTTGGAGGTAATGTCAAAGATAAAACGAGTAAAAAAACTTTTCTGTTGGAAATCTTGGCATTAAAAATTGACGTTGTGAAATGTGACTTGATTTCAGGCGAAAGGACGTCACCTCGACAGACAACCTCTACAGCGCATTCGAAGAGATAAGAATGATCCGCCATAAGGTCCATACTTTTTCTAAAGTGAAAATGTAAAAAAATAAAAAAATGACACTTTTTTTTAATACATAGTTGTAAAGGATGTAATCCCTAACATAAATGATAATATTTAATGTATAAATTCATTAAGTGTATCCCACACACAAAATATTATTACGTAGTCGGATCCAATGTCATTGAAATAGCTATGAAAAGTACAAGTAACTTTTAATTGTGAATCAAAATATATTAATCTAATGTTAAAAATGTCAAAAGTACAATTTAGGTGCATTTCATTCTCCATTTTTATATTTATTTTGAATCAAATACTATCAATAATTTTTAATTATTAACCATAAATCATTGATAATTTTTTCTTAATTTTTTATAAATGATATTTGCTAGTCTTTGGTAAGGACCAATTACAAAAAAAAAATCAAGTACCATCACATGTTGAAACCCATACAAACATCTATAATCACTTTAAATAAATCACATGAGTGATTTTGTATTTTAAAATAAAATACAACGATATTTTTTTAAACTACATCGATATAATATAAAAAATATCACTGATATAATTAAATTTTATAAAAATATATTTTATCATATCTTTTCATATTAATTATTATAAATAAAAAATCACCAATAATTTTTAAAAATTCACCATTAAATTTTACATATTAATCTAATATTATCAAAAAAATTTAATTGTAGATGTAAATAACTGACGATTTAATAATTTTTGATGAACAATAAATCCCATCTCACGTCCCGTAACAAACATATGCCCAATTACGTGATAATGATAAATATCGTTGATGATATTCAAATATACTATTACATTTAACTAATAGATCCATTCAGATAGATAGGGCGCCTATACGAGAAAAACACGTGACGTAATTTCTACCCTATCATAGATTTTTGTACTTATCTTTTTTATCTTTAATGCTTTACACTGATTCAACAAAGTTCGCCGCCGTAGAAACAGTGCAAATCAAACGAAAAATCCTTCAGTACGATTTCTTTTATTGGGACAAATGTCAACATCACGCCAACACCTCACCACCAGTCCGATTTAGTTAGACCCTTGGAATCAAAATCAATCCCCAACATTTTTTAAAGGAATGTGCTTTACGAAGTTCACACACCCTACAAAAACAAGGAAATCGCAAGGGGCATTTAACTTACATCAGTGACTCTTGATATTTAATTTAGGGAGAGACAAACTTTTGCATAATTTTTTAGATTAACGTATATTCTCACTTTTTAAATCAAAAGGAATCATAGAATCGCGATTAATTTACCTTCACGTGGTTTGTTATGCAGCGACTATGCGCAAACAAGGAAGCAGCAGAATGGGGTATAACCCTTACTTTGGTGAGTTAACCCCAAGATAAACAGGGTTTAACCTTTACTTTGGAGAGTTAAACCCAAAACAAACTAGCCATTCCGTTCCAGGATTATCAAGGGGCAAAGATAAGAGAACCTGATCGTGTTCTACATGGCAAATTTCGTCGTATAGACACATGGTTATTTTGGTCAACCCTTAAAAAAACAAATCCATCCCGCATACATTTCTTTCATGAACACCAAGTAAGTGCATACGAAGATAATTGCCATCAAACAATTGAACCGTACCCCTTCCCACCCTTCTCACATAAGTTTTTGCTGTGAGATAACAATGGCTTTTGTATCTGAGTTTTGAACCATAAGCAAAGGATAAATTTATCCCAGAAAGTAAAGGAGAAATTTAAACGGCCATACTGAGCTTACAGGAACATCAGCATAAATCAAACGTCATAGGGCGAAAGAATGTACATGTGGAAGATTATGCATGTATATAATAAATATGCATACAGCTACAGGTTGCTCTTACACAGAATCAACCCCTCAAGGAGTAACTTTTCCCGGAAAACACCTGGAATTTTGGCTGTTCCGTTTTGGGAGGTTCCTCTGGTTCTTTCGCAGGAGCCTGCATGGATAAGCATAGGAACAGATTAAAGATTTTTCTTCGAAAGATAAAATGCAAGTCACAGTGCAGAACAAAGAACCAAAATTTCATATGTAAAGCTAGGTTTTTTAAGGAACCGACCAAGTTTTAGCAAAACTGCTCTACAGGATAATATTGATCGGTTGAAAGGTGGGACACAAAATGTTGCTATCCACGGGACTATACCTTAGTGCAAAAAATTGTATTCCCAAAAGGGCGGCCCCACGGGCACACAGACCAAACCGAAAAAGGAGGAAAAGAAAAGGGAAAAACATGGAACAGGTTGCACAAGCAAACCTTTTTGGTCTCTCTTGGAGCAGAACTTGAACCAAAAATGAGCTTCCCGGGGGGCCTCTGGGGGGAACTTGAAGTACTCTGTGAAGTTGAAGTGCTAGGAAGCTTTCCCCCATTGGATGCTTGTGCTGGACGATCCTTTGATAGAGAAGGGGAGGCTTGCTGAGTCACTGGTTTCCCATCTAATCGTCGTGCAGTGCCAGAGAAAGGATTGAACTTGGGTACTGTCTCTTCAGGAACCTCTTGGACTGGGAAAAAAATAATTTGGATGAAATTTGTGATCTCTACAGAAAAAGAATGGTCTGAATGGGAAATCATGCTGGACATAAAAATTAGCATAAGGATATATTGATAATATGCTGCTGGTTTTCCTCATCGGTGTTATCAAGGTAGCAGTCTATATAGAAAAACCAAGCCATGCATGGAAAACCCCACATTTTCAACTCACTTGAGTAAAGAATGTAAATCATATGATCCACCAGGTAATTAGAAACTCTGAATAAAACTGGAGGTTTCATTTAATATTGACAAATTTAACAAAGAGTCTCATGTAGTTATAAAGAAATATTTTAAAAAAATCTACACAGAGTCTCCAACCTTACAAAAATCTACAAAATATTTAAAACACCATGCTATTCCTCTCAACCAGAATATCCCACAAACAAAACCAGAGAATGCACCATCTTCACTTTAGAAAGTAGTAAAACTAGGCTGGAAACATCCCCTACCAAAATGTCCCCCGATACATTCAATCGAAAGCACAAAAAAATACAACCCAGTTGAGTGGTTTGGTAGTTGAGCAAGTGGACTCCATCCAAAAGACCAAGGATCAAATCTTACCTTACAAAAAAAAGGCCACACAAAATATGAGCGTGCATCCAAATATAATTAGCAATGGGGCAAGCTAAAAAGGATGGTTTAAGTCCTCTGCACCCAGTCAGCACAGGAAATAGTTTCGTTCGGTATTTGATGCCAACTGAAAGCTAATGACATCTGTAAGAACCCTCTTCCAGCAAGAAAGCAGAAAAAGGCACCTTACTCTCCTACTTAACTCCTTTAAAAAAAAACTCCTAGTTAACCAACGATTTCCTAAGAATCAAAGCTCTGTCTGGCTGTGGAGTAAGTCTGGGGCTGGATAACTTCTGATAGGGGATAATGGAAAAAAAGGTGTTTGGTTGGATAGCATAAGTAATGGGTTGGATGTTACACATCAGCAGATTTATTGTAAATTGGTATTGATTTCGTTCGGTATTTGATGCCAACTGCAAGCTAATGACATCTGTAAGAACCTCTTCCAGCAAGAAAGCAGAAAAAGGCACCTAACTCTCCTACTTAACTCCGTAAAAAAAAATTCCTAGTTAACCAACGATTTCCTAAGAATCAAAGCTCCGTCTGGTTGTGGAGTAAGTCTGGGGCTGGATAACTTCTGACAGGGGATAATGGAAAAAAAGGTGTTTGGTCGGATAGCATTAGTAATGGGTTGGATGTTACACATCAGCAAATTTATTGTAAATTGGTATTGATTGAGTGGTGGAAAAAATGATAGGTTAGATGTAATACATCTCATAGATTGACATCGAATACCCTGAGTATCCTCCATGAGTATCCACTGCACATTGTAGTAGACATCCTGCAAATCTTTTATTTCCTCCATCCCACCTCCACAAATACAGCTTTCTTGACTCATGAACACTGCAGAGCGGATCATAGACCTCCTAAGCATAAAAATTCCCCAATCCCAAACTCATCTGTCCACAACATGAGTCTTGTCAGTGTTAACGAAACCTTCATGAATATGAAAGATCTCTCGGCACACTAAAGGGCCAAAAAAGAAAATTCAAACCAGAAGTTTCTTAGGTGAATGTCATGATGCTGCTCCACCACAAATCTCGGCCAACTAATGCACATGGACTCCAGCGAAAGGTTGGAAACAATTGTAATGCAGTGCAAAAGGACAAGAGATAGACAAAGAATCCATCCAAACAAAAAGAAAAACAATTCCCCAATCATTTCCTGACAGGTTCAAACTAGATTGGGCAGAACTACAATGAACCCACTCAGAGAGGTTAGTGCTACTCAAATCACATATAGTTGCCCTAGTCTCTGCCTTAAGCAATTTACACTTGCAAAAACTAAAAGCTTGCTTCCATAGGTCATTGCCATACATGATACACATCACCCTCTCAGATGGTAGGAAAAATTCATTATCCTAAAAAATTTCACTAACACATGCCTAAGAAAGGACACAAGCAAACATGGCAGCAACTTTTACTCCAAAAGCCATTCTTCCACCAAAACTCGTCAATCCTACTCAAATTTCAAATTTCTTCTCAATTATGCTTGACATGCAAAAAATTGACACCTAAAAAGAAAGAAATGGGTGAAACGTGGACCAGACAAGCACAGGTCATTTCCACAAGACAGGAGCTTGGAAGTCCATGAGGGCTATAAAAATCTTTTCAGACGTCTCTACAGTCTCCATTGATGGTGTGTCCTCAGATCCTATACGAAGACTGATAGAAACAAAACTAAATGAATGATTCCATGCATGCAAGAAGATCATATTGACCTGCTAGGCCATCAGGGGAAACGGAATGGAATGAAATCCTACAAAGGCATCCACAACCAAACCCAAAACCACTCCAAAAAAGCTAACTAATACAGAGATGCATCTAGTTCATTATCTATGCCCCAACCGCAAAAAGAACACTGTTCACATAACCAAGTACATCAACTAGATCCATGCCACCTTTATTGGGGCAAAATACAGCGAACCCCCCATATGAAGAACTGAAAGCACACCTGGCCAATACATCAATTGCAGCACAATTGCTGGACTCCTAGAGGATGCCTCTGCCCCCATGTTATTCAAATAGTTACCTAAACAAATGCTCATCTTCTTTTAGATTACAGTCTTTTTTTTTTTCAGATGGTTATGATTTTTTTTCTTTAAAGATAGTTGTATAGGTTATTCAACAACAAATTTGTTACATATCCCTCGAACTACCACCTCGGCTCTTGAGTAAACCTTGATAAAACACCTGCACTGAACACCTCTAATCCATCATACTTAGATTTTAAATCTTATTAATATCCCCATTAAACCCCTTCATTCCATCATGTTCTTACATATGAACTGCTAGCAATGTATTATAGTTAGCTTTGCATCTGAACCCTCACAACTGTACAGAGAACGAACCAGCATTTGAACAGGAAACAAAATTGCGGGCATCTATGTCTGATTTGAAAATAAAAGATGCAGGGGGAATTAACCATCTTGTGTAAAAATACCAGTCTCGACAGATTGAACTCTTAATCACCATCACATTCTTATATGTCCATCTCAACTTAACTTGACATGGTGGAAACAAAACTGATTTCCGGTGTTAACAGATGTTGGATTCAAGTTCGACTCTTCAGGTTACTGATTCAAGTGCTGTTGAAGCCAAGGAGATGCCATCAAACATGTTACTAGACCAATCATTTTCCTTTCTTCTATTTTCAAAAGCATGTGTCTCAAATTCCCTCTATAGAGAAGATGTCAAATTCTGCAAATGGAATGAGCGATTCTAAGTGGACTGGACTACAAAATGGATTAACATTGCCTCCTTCCTCATTGGTTCTAACACCTTAGTTGCTGACCACAAGGTTAAGACAAAGCAAATGAAAGGTCTAGCAGTAGCATCAGATGACAACTGAGCAATTGGCAAACAGTAACTTCGTCCATAGGTCAGTATCTTTTAAACTTTGAACAGGTGGGATTAATAGTTGGGTAGAAACTTCCTATCTGGCAATGCCCCTCTTGAAGAGAAGAAATGAAAGCTGGTAAAGAAAGAAGAAAACAGACATCTTCTTGACCAAAATCATTAGGAAGAGCAGATATACGGGATGGACACCTTAGGGTTTTTTTTTACCAGAACATTCAAGGCAATCAGTCGGTGCTCTGGCACAATATCCAAAGGCTACGCCTACAATTTGGCCATGATGGTGCTAAAAGTGAAAGAATAGGCCTTCTGAAAACCACAAGCCTAAAGAGTGAGTTCAAGGACCTGAATGCATTGCAGTCCTTCAATCAGGAGTGATACTAAGAGTCCAAGAGACTCCATCTTTAAGTAAGTCCTTACCAGGATAATCACCATGCAAGCTAAGACAGTGGACAGGACAATAACTGGTTCATATAAGCAGCCTGGGGATGGGATCACTGACAAAGGATTCTAAAAAGTTGAATTTAGATCAAATGACAAAGAGGCTTTATGAGGGGAAAAGGCGCAGACAATGAAGGGCCAAGGATAGAGCCAGCCAATAATGTGGCATCAAGCTCTATACAGATGCCAGGCAGTGATGTCAAACATCGAATATTAGACAGGAGGCCTCACATAAACTCATTAAGTAACTCATGGATTGCGAGGATTGAGAATTATTACTTGACATCTTAAGTTTAACAATTTCGAGCAGTCGCATTCAATTGACTATCCTCAAGCCCACAGGTTGTTAGCATTAATGCTTCTTAATTAAAGCATGGATTTGAATTCTTATAATTGCAAAAGATATCAAAGCCAAAGCCCCTCAACTAGAAGGAAAGATAGGCAATGTGATGGCAGGAGTGCACCATCAAGAATAGTTGTCTGTACCAGTCACAGAATGAGATCATTGCCAGACTAAGTGGGGGAGTATTTAATAGCCACAATTTTTTTTTTGATAAGTAGCCACAAAAGTATTACATCAATGAAAGCTCAAGAGTCATACATTAAAAGTTGAGAATTACTGCCAAGAATTTTGGATGATTGATATGGATTTGTCATCCCCAAACTGAGAACTTGTCACGAAAAGCTTTTCTCACTGAGGACTCAATCCAGGACGAAGTGATTTGAATAGTATCACGACCATGAACTAACTAGAAACATAAGACCAATGCTGTGTTTGGTTGAGGCTTATGTTTCAAAACTGGACAACTTTTGGGATGTGTTAAGTTGAAAGAATGTTTGGCTAAGTGACGGAATGAGTTCCCTCCAAGTAAGTGTTGGAATGAGTGGGTTAGACATGAGGTGTTTAAGCTGAAAGAATGTTTGGCTAAGTGATAGAAGAAGTGGGTTAGTCATGATAGATGAGTTAATTAGATTTAACTAAATAACTGAGACTATTTTTTAAAGCAAAAGGCCAATTACATTAGTAGGACCAAACCTGGACTCAGCACCTATTCGCAGGCAGGGTATACCATGCCTACACAGGACAAAAACTTCTGCATGCAGACAAGGAGACCAATGCCTGTTAGTAGATTAGAACCACAAACTCATAAGCAAGGGACACAAAACTCAACCTTTACATAGACTCCATAGTTCATCTAGTGTTTTCAACAGTGCATCATGATTGTGGTCGACCTCTCTTCAAGTTCTTGTCCTTGGTGGCAACCACATACTTAGCCCACTTTCCAGTGCATCTGGCAAATCTATAGAGTTTATGACCGTACCTACCACTAGTGGGATTCAAATCCTATATATCCCCTTCAAGAGGAAAGTGCTCATCAACTCTACTAATTTGTAAATGAGATTTGCATTTTCTTTGTTTTATATTTGCCGTTCAGCAGTGTTGTGCTGTTTCGATTAGTAAGTGGAATAAATAGATATCAAATGTGATAGATAAGTTGATGTGCTGTAAGTAAGGATGTAGAAGTAGTAGCTTTTTAGATTAATGTTGAGTACCTTAACGTGATACAGAATTAACACATTGATATCAATCATCCAAAACCATGAGAAATAGGATAACTCATGTCTTATACCATATCCATACACAACCTAACTAATGTGTTACTTGCATGGGACTAAGTAAGGTTGACAATCAAGGCCAACGAATGAGTCCCCTGCTTGGCCTCAGGTTTGATAAAACCAGAATGGTCTTGGGCATGGGCTTGGGCTTAGATTTAGGCTTGATAAGACTCAAGCTCAGGCACATAGACCCTAGGCCCTTGTCAAGCTCACAAAAACAAGCATAGGCTCCATGGGCTCATGTCTGGATTAAACAAGCCTGGTAGAAATTGGCACAACCTCAAGAATGAGTGGCTAAATTCACATCAACATAAATAAAAAATAAACGTAGCTGAGAAAGAAAACAAACTAGTTTATAATAACTATATATAAGGTAGAAAACCATTATCTTCAATTTAAATAAGATTCCAAAAGTTGAAATAACATTATACAAGAAATGTTTGCTAAGAGTTCGGAAAAAATTCAGCTGCTAATGTTGTAAACGAGATCTAGGATAGGTCCAGTAAAAAATTATATGTACTACCATAAGGTTGTTAGGTGTAATCAACAAATATGTACTAAATATTTTCTTCTGAAAAAGTGAACATTAAATATTTCTAAAACATATATTTTTCCCCTTATTGAGCTCAAGTCTTTGTTGAGTTGAGCCCAAGCCCGTAAAGTTTTCTAAAGAAAAGACTACTGATTTATTCCAAATAAACAAGACTTGACCAATTGCGCTATAACTTGCTTTTCTAAGCCAACAACGTTATCAAGGCTTGGCTCTTTATTTTATCAAGTTGGGCTCGCAAGATTTTATCAGCCCAAACCAGAGTTGAGTTTATCAAGCTCAAATTTTTTCAACCACCCTAGGGCTAAGTGCTGCATCATAAAAGTGATGGCATGCTCTATTGGAGTTTGGAGGATAATCCTAATTGCTTCCACGTCTATCCAAGCATCCTCTCCTTGTCCTTCTTCAGTACACTTAGCTTTTCCAGCATTGCCATTGCACGCTCTGCTTCTAACATGACATCCATCACGGAGTCTCACCCGAATACTCAAGTTGTGTACTACCACTATGGCCTTGGCAGTCTCTTATCACCAACATTGACCCACTATGTTATCATCCGCCAATGTACCTCCAACAAGGTTGCCCACCACAATTATGACTTCTCCAATGTAGCCTCTACCCACAATGTCGAGTTGGCCCCATGGATAAGATCATATATGGTCGCTTCAACAACATTGTGTCACCTCGGTTGCCAACACGGCCTTGATGGGTTCTTCTATCCCCAATGTGGTTCAACCTCTTAAGTTGGTTGTTTCTGAGTGACCTTGCCTCCACGATTGGAATGCTTTACATTCTCCTATAAGAAAATATAAGCATGCCTTAAAATGCATGCTGAATGTGACAGCCCTCAAGGATCAATTTAAAATCTGAATGTGCATGCTCTCAAATGCCTCATTAAGGCCTTTAAGATTTTCATTTGTGCCATGGAGCTTTGTCTTGTGCCTTCCCAAGCCTTGATGAGAAAAGGTCTGAATGCCTTAGTCAAGCAATCCTCCTTACTTATCTTACTAGGAAAAAGTGATGATGAGAGTCATTCTATACGAGCAACCTCTAGCCTAGGGTCACGTCTTGCCTAGTGATTAACAAGCTAGTCATAAGCCTTGACGAGGACATCATTTCAAGTAGAGAACATTGTAAAATCCAGGTAGATTCTCCCATCAAAAACCTATTCAGTTATGGGTTGTAAGCATTGAGAATTATCACTTGATAACTTAGATACAAACAATTTGGGCAGTACTCTTCGGTCAATTGATCCCAAACTACACATTTTGTTGGAGTTAATTGTTTCCTCAAGCAGACTCAAATAAGAATTCAAGTCATTGCAATATTGTAGGTGGCATTCTCTGATTTGTACCTCCAAATTCTGCAGGTCCATTCCAATTTATTAAAGAATTTCTTGGGATGATTACCAACCTCCAGTAATCTTCCTTTTTCCTCTCAACAAAAAAAAAAATTATAGGTGGCATTGGTTATGAATAGGGGATGCAACATAATGGAGTTTCCCTTTCATCAGACAAGTTCCCTAGGCATTTGAATTATGTGGAGATCCTAGTGACGGAGAATTAGAAGATCAACAAAGAATTCCCTTTACATGCAAACTCTCACAAGATTAAAAAAAAAACACGAGGATCAAGTTTCTCAAGAATGCATGGAGATTTTCTTTGAAGCTCCTCTAAAATGGAGATTACGTAGATGAATATGACCATTGTATGGATCTCAAAATCTAACAGAGTGATGGTTCGAAGGTAAGTTCTTGCCAACATCTGAGCAGCCCATTTATATGGAAGGTCCAATCTTGTCTTTTTTTTCAGGTATATGGGAAATTTTCAGAATAGGTTAATGACAATATTGAGAGAGACTCCGGCATTCCCAATCTTCCCATTGCTC
This sequence comes from Thalassia testudinum, assembly GCA_037157565.1. Lineage (NCBI taxonomy): Eukaryota > Viridiplantae > Streptophyta > Magnoliopsida > Alismatales > Hydrocharitaceae > Thalassia > Thalassia testudinum. The sequence goes on along the minus strand of JAZHRO010000031.1, from coordinate 32,998,437 downwards.
TTTTATAATAGCTGCTCAATGAAATGATGATCCTAACATAAGTACCTGTTGCAATATATGCAGTTGAGGAGAACATGCAAGAGAAAGTCACCATTGCTTGTTAGTTGGGACATTGTTCAGCATTGAAAGCACTTGTTGCTTCAGCATTTTTAATCATTTTTCACCTTATCATAGGTATCAAACCAATTAATCTTCCAGCAACTAAAATCACGAAAATCATATGCCCAAACAAATTTTGATGGTACAAGCAACTTAAGTACCATGATTGCTAGTTATTCTTTACAAATATTCCTGAAAAGAGGAATACCAGTAGATGCAGGCCTTCCTCAAGGACAGAAACAAAGCAATTCCAGCTTCTAAAAGCTAGATTCCACCATGATCTCTAAGTAACATTGATTCCTTACCATCTTCCAACCAACAAAAAGGAAAGTTCCTTCTAATCCTGATCCTACAAATGACCAAAGGGTGCAACGAGTTAAAATGTCATATCTGACTGCACTGTAATATTGATAGCAGAACAGGAGTTTGGATTCAGCCCTTGTTGTCCCACGAGTTTAGAGTTGTTTATTTAATTAATGACAAGCTTTCATATTGTTGGTTTAAAAAAAAGAACAGGGAAAAAAAAAAAGAGAACACTCAAAACAACACACTGATTAGAAACTATGCACTTTGAGATCTCTACAAGTACAAGAAGAATCTGTTGCTGATAGAATATGCAAAGCAGACATCACATCTGTGTCTTGTCTACAGAGAATACAATCATTCTACAACTATCGGTAAAGCAAGAAGGAAATGTTTTACCTATGCTTGGTTATAGAAACGTAGAAAGATAGCATCAAAAGATTAAATAATAGTAGTAATAATAATCCATCATAAGTAAATCATCAATCCTACAATGCAAACCAAAAGCAAATGTAGAGACAAAACAAATAAGGAAAAAGAACCAAATAAGAACCTTGTGCAGGTACTTTGTTAGCAGGTATGGTAGCTGCAGGACGTTCAGGTTCTTTGTAATCTAGCGGTGGCGCAAAATCCACCTCACAGTCTGTCTCAATGATACTGACAGCAGGATCAGGCTTTGTTTCTATTATATCTATGTAGTACTTCTTGTTATTGTAAGCTACCATAATGCTATCTCCAATAGTTAGACACGAGAAGTTCCTGAGAGTTGTTTCCAGGCTGCAGAGTAGCAGAAAGAAAACAATTAGCAAATTACACCACGCACATACCCATTGGAAAAAGGGTTGTCCATGCACATGTGCGTATGATGTAAAAATAGAGTGACTAAAATAAAATCCCCCTGAACTTGTATCTGAATTTCAATGTCTACAAATTCCAAAATAATGACGTGATTCTCAACTTTTCTAATTGTACCAGACAAGCCCCCCCTTTACGAATCCATAACATAAATAAATTTCGAGTGCTACAACCTCTAATATAATATAAAGAAAAAAAGTAAAGTCCTGCTTGATTTCCAGTTTGTTGGAGCTGAGAGACGGTGAGTAGAAATATGCTAACCAGGTTCCTCAGTGATAGCACTATGAACCATCCCTTCCTTCTCTTTTCCCTGTTGAAACATTAAGCTTTCCAACTGGTGTAGCAGTAGCTAGTAGTTCTCTGCACCCCCACCGAACCCCGGCCCCCCACACAAACACAAACACCAAAAAAGAAAGATGTTCCACGTACCCAATTTCAACTGACAAATTCTTCTTCCTTTTTCCATGCTTCCCCTTTAGAAATCAGGATCCTACTCACCATCACCTCTCTTTGGTGGAAGAGATAGTGAAGAAGGTCATCAACACCTCTACCTGAAGAAATACACAGAGATCAGGAAGTACCTGTGGCTTTCTACTACTCATGGGAAGTGGATCAAGCTTAGTCTGAAGGAGGCAACAACGGGTAAGAAGTTACTGAGATGAAAGGCCCAAGCAATCTAAAGATCATCCCCATGCGTTGGATTTGTAATAGATGGAGAGTGCCCGCAGTAGTAGTAGAGGAGAAGGATGTCTGTGAAAGGAACCATCCAAAGAAAAATGTTCGCAAAAGGAACTCCACAAATAAGCCCGTGGCACTGGTCACATCTCCAGCATATGCAGGGAGGATGAATGCAGTCATGAAGAGCAAGATTTCATTCAACAAGCGGTTTGGCGCAAAAAAAATTGAAAGAAATACCGAACCAATGATTAGAACTCTCTGATAGGAAAAGAGAGAAAACCAAAGCAATGGCAAACACCCCATTAACAAATACACTAGGCCGGTGGTGATGTTGAGAGAGAGAGAGAGAGAGAGAGAGAGAGAGGAGTTTGCGGAATAGGAAATATTATTGCTAACTCAAGATCAAATACACTTGGCCGACTCTCTTTTATAGAGAGAACATATCCTCTAAAATAAGAAACAAACTAATCTTATCTCCTAAATGAGAAAGAATAAATCATTAAAAACAACTTTCCTAAAACCAACTTAACAAAATAACAAAACTTAGAACTTAAGTAAACCAAAACTAAGACCCTCGGTCCACTTAACCGCTGGCCCTGAAAGCCTCTATCCTGCTACCATGTGGCAATGTCACGTGACCTGGCTTGCTACCATGTGGCACTACCATGTGGCCTCCTTATTCCCAACATTCCCCCTCAAGTCCAGACCGGGAGGACAATAACTTGGTCTTCAACTTGTGAGGCTAGATGTCCCACCACTCTTCTTCTTCAAGAGTCATGCTCTCGGTCTTCTCTTTAGAAGAGTCAACGTTGTATCCTCTTGCGTCCTCCAAAGTCATTGCATCTGTAGCAACCTCAATGGTCGTCACAACAGCCGTTGTTGTCTTCTTCTCTTTTTTCTTTTTCGAAAGGAGCCACGGTGTAACCTCTTGCCACATCTTGAGATGTTGCTTTTGTGGCAACCTCGATACTCGTGGCAATGGCCGCCATGGTCTTGTCTTCTTTTGTATCTTCTCAAGGTCGATAGGCTTAAGAGAGTCTACATGTGAGGTGCTACTAGCCCCACTACGAGACCTCTACATCCTGATCTTCAAGAAAGAATCTTTTGACACCTTTTCTCTAGGAAATCTCTTCTTTTGAAGGAGAATAAAAAATCGGATATAAAGTGTCAATATGAATATCACAAACCATGTAACTAGATAGATCTCCTCTTTTCTTTTCTGGGCTTCAAACTCCAACATCTTCGTTTACAACGTGGCTTCGGTGACCGTAGCGGTGGCATCCATCATATTCTATGATCTTCCTTCTTCACGTAAGGCGCCGGATTTTGTCAAGGAAGATTCGTCGATGATAAAACCATACGTGTGCAATCAAGAAAACGCACACGCCAAAAGAGCTTAGAGCATAGGCTTTGATACTATGTCAAGATTCGCGCACGTGGGGCGTAAAAACAGCCAACAGGGGCTGTCAACATGGGAATCAGGGAGAAAGAGGGAGCAGCAACTACTAATTGGTGATGGTGACCAATCGGTGGTGAGGTCGGTGAAGGTGGCAGCCAACTGTGATGTTGAGAGAGAGAGAGAGAGAGAGAGGAGTTAACTTTACTAAAATCAACTTAACAAAATAACAAAACTTGGGACTTAAGCAAACTAAAACTAGGACCCTTGGTCCACCTAGCCGCCGACCCTGAGGGTCTCTATCCTGTTGCCACGTGGCAGTGTCACGTGGCCAGGCTAACTACCACATGGCACTACCACGTGGCCTCCTTATTCCCAACACTTTATGTATATTTTTTTCACGCTCAAACATTTGACAAATTATTAAGTCTGCAATGCTGTGCTCCAGTAAAATCTGATTGAGACTGGGTATGTGTCTTTAAAGACTAGTGTGACAATAAGTTTATTCTACCTTAGGTTTGTCTCACAAAATCAACAAGGCAAACATACCTCAACATTAAATGAAATTATTACATTTCCAAGGCCACATAAAGGTTGATTAGACGTTAGACTAACATAAAGATTTAAAATACTTATGAGGAAGGCATGTTAGAGCATTAGGAGATCAGAAATTTGATTTTTTTTCTTTTTTTTGAACCTGAAAGAAGCAATAGCAAAAGCTTCAGGATACCTCAGTTTATCATAACCTCAAATATATGGTTGAATCCAAATCAGCATTTCAAGGTCTGTATGTCAAATATGGTTGCTCTTATATATTGTAATAAATTGTTTAGGTTCCAAGAGGCTCCAATATCACTTTGCAAAGACGTTGGAACCAAACATAATAAAGTGATCCATTCCAATCACACATAATAAATCCATAAAGGAAAATTTGGATAAACATGCCAGTCAAAGGTTCAGAAAGCCATAGAACGCCATGGCCCAAAGATGACGCTGAAGCAACATTGAAATTTCAATTGATGTTTCTAGCAATCATCACATATTTGTGGTTGGGTGCAAAGATCTATTAGAGGGAGTCGATGCAGCTTAACATCTGAAGAAACTTTGAAAGACTTCACAGCTGAACAACTGAAGCAACAACTTCGAAGATTTGTCTGAAGACTATTTATCTTTAATCAATACAATCATCAAAGTAATCTATTTGAACTAATTAATTTCCTCCTTTACCCTTGTTTGACAAAATAGCAAATTTCCTAAGCCAATGGCACCAATTGCATATTACGAACTTTCAGCATTATTTAGATCTTGCTAAGGGAGCAAATTAGGATCTTGAAGAAAATGTACAAGAGATGATAACCATTTAAAAAAGAGTATGAAGAATGCTTATGGGAAATTTACATCAAGTGAATACATGTCGATGCACTTACATGGCTTTGGGGTTTGAGATGTCCAAAAAATCTTTGGTGTGAGGCCGCAATTTAACATATGTTCCCTTCTTAAGGGTAGCATTCTTCACTGTAACTATATCCCCCTCTTGCAAAAGCAGGTTTTGCATCATCTGAGAACAACATAGAAACATGGTTGAAAATCCTCTTTAAAGAACTTTTAAGATCAAGAACCATATATGTAAAAAAAAAAAAAAATGGTGAAGTTACCCAATAAGGCATGTAAACCATGCCTTCTTCCGCAATGAATTCCAGCACACCACAATGTGAAACTCGTTCGGCAGCAGTATTCCGAAGTTCAAACAACATAGGATAATCAATTTGCAGCGATGCTACAAGAGGAAGTACAAGTTCCCATTTAGCAGGGAAATAAAACAGTGAAGTAGCATTGCATCAAGTCAACTTTCTCATTTTACATTCAGAACAGAAAGTGATATCTGAATACAGTACAAACCCGAAAAAACATTGGCTTACCAAGCCGGTCAAGAGCAGAAGGAGGCATTATTACTGGAACAAGAAGCACATAGATGATACATTAAATAATAATAATTCAAGTGCAGCAAAATTTCAAAAACACAAATTGAAATTGTTGAAGTTGTACAAAGCATACTTTTGTCACCAGTTTCCAGCTGCGGCTGCAGAAAAACCAAAACAGGAAAGGTAAGCAACATCTTTTCAAAAATAAGCAACAATAAGCGTAAATAGTCACTAAAAAGGCTGCAATATACAAGTAAAAGACTTTTAAATATCATTATTCGGAAAAAAATTTCTCATGAGTGAGATTGTATGCAGTTCAGTTAAGGGGAAAAAAGAAAAGAAAACAATCAACGTTGTTTGCAACACTATTGATGAAAATCTTTGGGGAGAGTTCTAGTTTGCAGAATAAACTCCAGAAGGTAGTATATCTGCCATTTGGGATGACTAACGAGGAGATATCCGCGTGTGCAGAAGCCTTGGGCATTCTCTTACAACTTCCAATTAAGTACTTCCTCTACATACTTCTTGAGACTGAATTATGGTCATCAAGAGAATGGAGAAGCGACTACATGGCTTAGCAGGCAACTCGTTGTAAACGGGGGGAAGGTTGGTCCTTTTATCCATCGTCTTGGCTCCTCCAATTTACTTCCTCTACATACTCAAGATACTCAGATCTATATTGGAGAGGACTATGGACCTTTACTGCAGGTGATGATTTTCTTCTTTTGGTAGAGTAGGGTGGCGTGGGGATCATTAACTTGAGAGTGTTCAACAATGCTTTGGTCCTGAAGTGGATTTTCCGTATGGTGGGACCTCAATTGTCTTTTTGGAAGAGGGTTCCCTATGACTCATAGTTGGACAGCCCATAACCACACAAAAAGCAAGTGTTGTCTGCCTATCTATCCCACCTCAAGTCCCTCTTGGAATGCCCCATCATCTTATATTGTTTGTAATCCTTAAAGGGTCCTATTTAAAGCCCACAAAGATGATTGTTTAGCCAGGTGTTCAATCCTGGATGCAAATTTCTTGTAAGGAGTTGTTCTCCCCCTCCCTTGTAACTACCATATCATGGAATCTCGTGCTAGGAGCATGCCTCTGATATTTGCAATTTCAACCAAGTTGCATGCTAGCACATAGGGATCAGGTCAAAATTACAAGGAGTCAACTGCATACCATTGAAATTCTTTCAATGTGATGTTAAATTGTCAAATTCAATGCATACCAGCAAAATTCTGTACATGTGGACCCAAAATGTGGATATGTCAACACCATGTTGTTATGGATATTTTTGTACCTTTTTTTACTTTTTGGCCTATTGAAGGACTAGAGGTGCCATATTTCCATCACATAGTAGTAGAGCATAGTAGTGTTGTAATAACTACTAACTAGTTTAACATAAATTAGTAAAGAACAAATTCCTGGCTTGGGCAAGTGGTGATATACTCTTTTTATTATCAATTTTTTTGAAAAGTAAAAGGATAGTTATCTGAGAGATAACCACCCAAATTCATTCCATCAAATCATCATAACAACTACATCCCCAATTACAAAGTGGACTCCCACAAAGACACCTGGGAGGAGATGGATGAGAAGAAATTCTTCACATAAGGTCTGTCTCCCCTAAACACCACACCATTCCTCCCCAGCCATATACCCCACAACACCACCAACACCTTGGCTTTATCCCTTTTGGACTAAATAGTGGTCACTACTTCATGGATGCTGCCTCTCCGAAATGACAGCCAGAAACTGATCGCATCTTGGTGATCTATCCAACTGAGGCCCATTCTTCACAAAATCTGCTCAGCAAACAAACAATGGAAGAAGAGGTGTTACACGTCCTCATCTGCCTCACCACAAAGGGAACACCCCACGTCATCTGTATGGGCCCATCTTACCCTCCATACCTTCGTGACGATCCTTCCCCTCTGTAACAGCCAGGCGAAAATTTTGACTTTGGGAGGGCACTCTACCAACCATAGAAGTCTGCAGTCTTTGGAGAGATACAAATCCACCTTCTGTGAGGCAGTACCAAGCCTACGGAACACCTTCGCAACAGTAAAATCTCCATCATCCCAAACATGGGCGTCTCCCCCCACGCCTAGAGCCCAACCTTCCAACTCCTGAAGCATCTACTGAAACTCTGCTAATCTCTGGTCCAAGAGTCCCCCCCCCCAAAAAAAAGATGAACACCGAGCTCTGTCCCAACAACCACCAACCGTGGCAGTCGGGTCCACAACCCTCCCAAGTAGACGAGGAAACCTATCACCGAGGCTATCCCCAACCCCCTGCCAATCATCAAGCCAAAATCGAAATGCATCACCTTCCCCAAGGGTCGATGAGAAGAAAGACCGCACCCTCGGTACCACCGCCACCAAGCCTCTGAGGAATTGGGACACCCCTGTAGGAAGAACCTCCAACAATCCCCAAGAGTGAAAGGAACCATAGCATTGTCGCATGATGTCACCAAACATACCTCACTCCTCCCCTACCAACCTCGCAATCCACTTTGCAAGAAGACTCAAATTAACCTTCCCCACATCTCTAACACCCAACCCCCCTTCCTGCAGTAGCCAACACACCTCCTCCCAAGCCACTAGCCTCGTCCCCTTCCCCATCAACCCGACAGTAGACCAAAAGAAGTCTCTCATCAGCCCCATGATCTTCTTTTCCACCCGACGTGGGACCTTGAAAACGGATAAGAAATATGTTGGAATTGACGACAAAACTACCTTCACCAATGTCAACCTCCCCCCCCCCCCCCCCCCCCCCCCCTGTGATAGCAGCTTAGACGACCAGTCCGCCAACCTCCTTTCGATTCTCTCCAATAGCGGAATCCAATCTCGTAATCTAAGGCGACGATCTAACAATCGTAGCCCCAGGTAGACCAAGGGCAGTTCACCCACCCCAGTCCCAAGAGCCACAGCAACCACCTCCACCTCCTCGCCCGCCATGTTTAGCAGAACAAAGCACGATTTCTGATAATTAATCCCCAGCCCCAATACTTCTCTAAAGAGCTCCAACAGCATCCTCATCCTTCTTGACTACAAAACAGGCCCCTCAACCAAAAACAGCGTGTCATCTGCATACTGTAACACCGGGACCTCTCTCCCAACTCCAACCCCAAAACCTTTTATCAACCCACTAGCACAAGACTTGTGCGTTACCTTTGTAAGGGCATCTACCGCCAGCACAAAAAGCAGTGGGTAGCCCTGCCGAACCCCCCTCCTCGGCTGCAACCAACCTCCCACAGGATTCCCATTAATCAAGTTCGAGAAAGAGGTCATAGTCACACACCTCTTCATCCAGTCAATCCAAATCTAAGGAAAACCCCTCTTCACCAAGGATGCCCAAAGAAAATCCCACTGCACGAAGTCATAAGCCTTATTGAAGTCAACCTTCCACAAGAAGGCCTTCCTCTTCTCCCTCCTCCAAGCAGCCGAAGCCTCTAAGGCAAACACGAAGCCATCCAAAATTCCCCTTCCTAGAACAAATGTTGTCTGATCATTTAGAAGGGCACGGAGTATAGCTGCTAGGACCTTAGCGACAATGAGATAAACTGCATTCGACAGCGCAATAGGCCGGAAGTCCTCGATCGCCTCTACCCCATTTTTCTTAGGCAGCAAGAATAGATAGAACATATTCAATTGTCGAACCCCCTATTACCAGCTGCAAACCCCTCCATCATCTGCATCACCTCAAACTTGACTAGAACCCAAAACTCCTTGAAAAAAACAACAGGGATCCTGTCAGGACCAGGGCAACCCCTCTCCATTGAGACCCCACACCGCCTTCCTCACCTCGCCCTCCGTGAAGGCCGATGTAAGACTCAAGGCTTGATCCATCGTAACGCACGCCACATCTTCCCCCATCCACCTCTAGCTCCCTCTACTTCGCCTCCCTGTGAAATCCCTGAAGTATGCTGTAGCTGCCCACCCTACCTCCTCCCTTCCAGTGGAAGACTCTCCTCCCACCTACAGACTCTCAACCCAGTTCCCCTTCCTCCTTGCCGAGGCCATCTGGTGAAAGAATCTGGTGTTTGAATCGCTCTCCCCCAACCACCTCTGTCTCGACCTCATCTTCCATTCAACTTCCACCTTCCTATCCACTTCATGCACCACTCGGACCATCCTCTCCCTGCAATTTCTATCCTCCACAAAAATGGACTCGAGATCCTCCTGCCTGTCAATCCTAGATATCTCTGCTAGAGCCTCTACCTTCATACCACGCTTGGACTCCCTGATCTCCTTCCTATAGACCCTCAGAAGGTCTCGGAGGCCTGCCAGCTTCTTCGCCAGCCAAGTAGTCGCTAACCCCTCCACCTCCATCGAACCCCACTTCTCCACCCACGATCTGAATCCATCATCAATCAACCATGATCTATCAAACTTGAAATAGGTGCCAAAAAAGATCCCCTCGTTGGTTCTCCACAAGAGAGGCGTGTGATCAGAAAAAGGCCTCTCCGTAAGAGAAACATCTGCCAACAGGTAGGCCTCCATCAACTCGACACTAGAAAGGAATCTGTCAATCCTAGACTTCTGACCGCTAGCATTCCACTAGGTATAAGCACAAGAGACTGGGACCATGTCAACAAGGTCATGTAAGGCCACAAACTCCGCAAAATTCTCCGACCCAAGATCCTATCTACCCCTCCAACCAGACCTATCATCCACCTACAGTGTAACATGGAAGTCCCCTCCAATCAGCCACGGCACCCCCTGAGTCCTAGCTACCACCATCGCGAGCTCCTCCCACATCACAACCCTCGCCTGAGCCTCCGACGGACCATACACTCCGATCACTGTCATTCTGGCCCCATCCGCTCTCTTGATCAGCCTGGCAGAGATTATGTGATTTCCCCTGAAGCATTCCTCCAATGTGAAAGCATCCTCACACCATCCTATCAGGCTATCAACTGCCCCCCTACACGACCATCCGCATTCAAAGGCAAGAAACCCCAATCTCCCTCCATAACCTCCCATCACACTCTTTTTATTACCAATGAAATTGGAATAATAAAGTTTGTTATCATTAGGAAGAACTAATTAAGTGTTTGCATTTTATTTGTCATGGGCACAAACATATCAAGTTCTCTAATTGTTGAGCAAATTTCTTATTTTTCTATAGTTTAATCGGCATGTCTTAGCATGCCTCCATTTTTTATTACCAAAATCATCAAAATAGTGCCATCGATTTACATCCTTTTTTTCAGCATACCTCTATCATGCCTTCAAAATGCACACTTTCAAAATCATCAAAATTGACACATTGAATCTTAACCATCATTTAGTAACATCAAAGGAAGAACACTCCTCCCCAGACATAACCTTATTTAAGAGGTGAACTTGGCTAAAATCTCTTATGTGCTAGTGTGTGATTTGACTTCTCACCACATGTAGGATCCAACAACACCATTCAAATGGAAAATCTATTATTGGGTTCTATATCAATGTTGCCGGAAACTTTGTAGGCAACCTGCACTTTGTGTGAGAGACGATGAGGATGCACTACACTTGTTAGTATGGTGTGATTTTGTGAAGGACTATCATGTTTGGACATAAAAGCTTTGGAGGATGGCACCTTTGAGGATTTTTTGGGTTCCTTACGTAATTGGCCAATGGCAAAACCTAATGTCCGAGTTAAAGTGGTTATTGCTTTGTTGATGCAATACAAAATTTATATTACAAAGAGATCAAGTGCTTCATAGCAATTTTTTCATTATTTAATTTTAAGAGGGTGTCCTTGTAATTTTCCCTTCAAGTCTTTTCACTAAGGGATGCCTTAGTTAGAGATGCCTTAAAGACGTGTTGTTTTTCTTATGTTTCATTTTCATTCTATTTTTTGTTGGTTGGTAGCCTTTTACAAAGGAACCACCATTATGTTGCAGGAACAATTGGCATGGGTTGTTAAAGATTGCTTTCCTCCTCTCAATGTTTATCTTCTATTCTCACCCATACTCTCTCTCTCTCTCTCTCTCTCTCTCTCTCTCTCTCTCTCTCTCCACCATACCTCCCTTCCCATCCTGTGACCCTTCATCACCGCTCATACTTCCTTCCCTAACTCCACCAAAAACCCCCAAACACCAAACTCTCCCTCACCCCCTCCCTTTCCCCTCCCACATCACCTCTCATCTCCACCACCAAAGCCACCACTGTAACCCATCATCATTGCCACCCGACCCCTCCCACTCCACCTCTCCGCCCCGTAAATCTACACCACCACCAAAGCACCTCTACACAACAACCACTCACCTCGATGCCACTCCATGTCAACAGTCACCTCTACCGTGCACTACCACCTCCAAACGCCAACATCATCACCCAATAAGGTACCAACAACCTTACATCCCACCTACGTCACCCACCCCAACCCACCACTACCACCTCTTCTCGCATCAAAGCAACCACATCGTCACTCCAACCACCTCAAACAGAGGTTACTGCCTTCGTTGCAACCATAAGTAACACTATTCCAAATCTCCATCTTCCAAAGTCATTATCGGCACCACCCTCGATTTCGCCACATCACCCACCACTGCTCAACCCTACTAATCATAAGGCCACGTTTGGCTTCGAGAGCAGCAGCCATAGCACAACATTGGTACACGATATCATTGCATTCTCCACCTTATTCACATCAAACACCATCTGCTTCAACCTAGTTGCTTCACAGGTTCTACGAGTCAAAATTACTTATCTATTTATTTATTTCGCAACTTGTGCTGCACCATTTGTAATCAATGTATTTACAAGAAATCAAAACTATTTTCGGTGGGGGCAAGGGACGAATTTGGTTGGATAATGTTGTAAGGGAAGCACTATCTTTTTGCTTTTTAGTCGCAACACTTGTAATTTTACCCCCTTTGCTATTTATTGAAGTAATATAGTGGATGGCTACCAACCTCTAGTAGTCATCCTACCCCATTTTCCCAATGTTCTAAATGCCCACAACGTGCCCACAACATGCTAGCAAAATGACCTTTTACTAATAGGTCATATCGACATACATGTAATGTTGCAACATAGGAGTGGTAGTGATACTTTACCAAATATCGACATAATATGTTGACAATTTTGGCAAAAAAATTGATGGCATAGGTGCCCTAGTAACCCTTCCTGCCTAATAGAATTGTCAAATGCTTGTTTGAGTAATAAAAACTCTAGTGAGCATCTTCTAGCTTCTCTACAGTTAAATAGTATTTATTTAGCATTCTCTAAGTTATATTTAAACTACAATCCTTAGATTTATTGATCATATTATGAGTTTTAACAATTACATTTGCATACCCATAGGTTTATGTTAGATTAGCTTAACAAGTTCTATAATTGTTTCATCTATATGCTTATGAGTTAGATTAGATTGTTAGATTTTTTTTAAGATCAATGGATCTTGGGATTAAGAATAGATTATTAGCTCTTAGGATTAGCTACTTAAATGTTTTTCTGATAGGATCAATTTTTATATGTTTATCAAGTTTTTCTAACATAATCATATGAATTCAATACTATTCTGATCATTTTGATTGAATTTTAAGATTTCCTCATCATGTCTTTGGCGTACCTCCAAAATGTCTATTTTTGGGGGTATCGAAGTTATCGACATTCAACATCAAAATTCTAGTGTTTCCTCGATATGCCTTCAAAATAGATATTTTTAAAATCTTCCAAACGTCATCGAAATTGGCACTTAAAACGTTGGTTGAACCTAATTGGTTGGGATGAAAGAAGGGTGGCTATTAAGGGTGCGTTAACTTTTTTAGGAGAGATTTGATGAAACTATTAAGAAATGTTTAGGCCACATTGTAGGTGCATCCTGGGAGATGGTACACGATCTTGGTTTTGGACTCATGAATTGTGTTGCTTTAAGGTTATAATTAATGCCCATCCTTGGTTGGTTGCCATCGCTTTAGTCCCTTTGGTTGTGGTTGCAATCTTGCATATTACTATCAAAGTGCATCGTGGAGCTTACCCTTACATTGGAGGCACTTCAAGACATTTCTCTTAGAGTAGGAAAAATGTGGATCTGGAGGCATGGACATTTTACTATTAAGGAGGCTTATTTGTAGTACATTGGAGGAAACACCCCAATTGACCTAGAACTATAGGGCTATTGAGGGGTTAAGGTACCTACGTGGTTCCATTCTTTTACTTGGCTAGTGAGAATGAGAATTGTACCAAACAATTTAAAAGGGTTCAAAACCCTCTTATGTCCTATGTGATTCACATGTGGAGGATTTAGATCATCTCTTCTTTGCCTGCCTTCCTCTCAAAAAGATCTCTTCTTTGCCTACCCCTTTGCTTGGGAGTACTAGCAATGCACTTGTGTTAGACCACTGCTTTTCTCGTCATGGGCTCACAGGAGGCTTTTTGGAGTAGCATCCATTGGCACAAAGATGTGACAGATATGAAGCTGATCAGCAGGGCCATTCTCCTCTGCCACATTTGGCTGGAGCACAAAGGAGACATTTTTTTGGAAGTGAGGGAGGGTGTAGAGGTAGTTTTTTTTTTTGTTTTTTAAGGGGAAAGGGCCCCAAAATCTATTACAAAAAAGGTGTTAATTAAACCAGTACAAGTAAAGAGGTAAAAAGTTCATAACACTCTCCACACAGAACCTCTCCCTTCTGAATACAACCCCATTCCACTCCAGCCAAATCGACCACAGTAAATCATAAGCTTTTTAATGTTTCAAAATTCTTCATGAGAAAGAATTTGGAGATTCCAAAGCTCTGCGATGCTCCAGCAATCTCTAGAGAAGTTGCGGCAAAAGAAAATGTGGTTAATGTCCTCAATTGCTAGTGTAGAGGAAGTTATCTACCATTTTTCTTGTCTTTATAATTTTTAGTCTAACTAGCTCTCTTTATTATTGAAAACCAGAGGGTTAACATCTCTTTTCAACCCTCCCCTCCTTGCCATTCCAGAGAAAAAAGTAATGATATTTCTATCCTCAAGAAACTCTTTGTAATTCAGCATCATTATTTCTGTTGCAACAGCAGCCCCTTGAAGGTGATAAGGTATCCTAAATAGAAATTCTGTGAGCTATCCGTATCCTTCACATCAATTATTAATAGAACGAAGTTCTCATGTATGGAGAAGTGGATATTACGCTAATCTACATTTTGATTCCAATATCTGAGCATGTCCCGATGTTTAATTCCAATTGGTTGTATCATTTTACAGTGATACAACATAGAGATGTCAGGAGGCATGACAAGGACCCTGGAAAAAAAAAGGGAAATGTCATTATGACTATATTTTTTTATTTTTCTACAAGTACAAATGAAACTAGGCAAATGTAGCCTAGCTACTAAATCCAAGGTTCAAATATATGGGATCTAGTTCCAAGTAACCTGCTCTAAATGGCTCACAGCACACATGCCAACCAGGTCTAATATGAGGCATCCTAAACCAATCCTCATGCCTTGGTCATATTAACCAAGTTCTCTGCTTACTGACTAAAACTATGTGGTTCCTTTCAAAAAAACACATTGGATTATTGAGAACCTCAAAAGAACAAAGGGTTTTTTTTTTGAAAGAACAATGTTATATAGACATCATATAAAATGGCAAACCTTCTCAATAAAGGATGCTGGATAACAACGATACGTCTGCTCAAAAGTATTTCCATGGTAACCATATCCTTCGAAAAACTGCAAAAGATGTAAGAAAATGCTCAAAAGCTTCAGGCATTGCGAACTCCACTTCCAAATAAACTTCAAACAATCTTTTCAAATAAGAAAATAAACTTCAAATAGTAAAGGGAAACCATCACTATGATAAGGTGAGATGAAAATTATAAGAGATGATATTTTTCCCAGAGAAAAACAAAAAAAAAATCAAGAACTGATTGAAAAGGATAAGACAAGCTTGCAAAATAAATAAATAAAATCAACATGACCAAGAAAGTATGGGAAAAAAATATTCAGGCATAAAATTGATTAAAAAATGACATGGGAACCCTGAGAAAATTAACAAATTTGCCTAAAAGGTATCTTTTTGGCATATATAACAGAACTGAAAACAGTGAAGCAGGAAAAGTTATCAGAACTTGAAAATTTTTTGCAACAGTTTGTGCGTAAGAGCAAGGCATTGCATCAAGTTGGGCCATAAAGAAAGAATGACTGAATACACCAATCCAATCATACTGCTCGAGTTGAAGAGACCAAACCGGCTTTAAAAGAGAGAGGGGAAGCAAATCCAATTATATGTGACTTTTGAAGATTGCAATAAATAGCATTTGCATACAAGCAAGTTGACAACCAAAATACTGGTCAGATAGGTAAATCTTCTATGCTTCTTCTAGCTAGGAGGGGAGTACATGTTTTGAGAAAACTGGCCATTTCTATATGGCTATTGCAAAGCCTCAACATTTCAGCACATATACTACAGAAACAATGATTGTGTTGCATTTTTTTCCTGTTTTTAATATGGACATCAATTGCTAATTTCAAAGGGGTGCAAACTTGGAGTAGTGTGTTGGGTTTCAAGGTTGTATATTTTGGTTTAAGGGTGTACCTTTTGGTTGGATTGGCTTCCATATAAAGTCCCTAGGTGTTTGTATTTGTGGAAAAGTCAGCTGATGATTTGATATCCAGTACTGGTCAACCTCTTTTAATTGGGTTTAATCACATTTATCCTCCAACTATGGTGAATCTCTTATCTGTCTTATCTTCCTCCAATGAACTCCCCTAGTATTAGTTCTAATGGTGTCTTTTCCATTCCTCTACCCCTCTTTGGCCTTGGTGAATCTCCATTACCACCTCTACCCCACACCTCAGTCTCCAAGAGACCCCCAATGCTCCTTCCCATCCCCAAGGGACTCAAGCCTCTTTCCAACCTAAATCCCAACTCCTGCCCCACAAATCCCACACCACATCAACTGGTATCAGAAAAAACACCCAAGTTTTACTACAACCGATGATTCTTTGTTTTTTTGAAAGGGAAAAGGAGGGTTGACAAGGGTTGTTAACCCCATGAGATTCAGTAATAAGGATTACCAACGGTTAACGATCCATTGTTACACATCATCAATTCCTTACTCCATCCAAGACAAGATCTTTGTAGTAGAGGCACTTTTTTAAGGAGAAAAGGATGGTTGTATTAGAACCATAACCATCTACTTTATTAAGTTTCCAAAAAAAAATACAAGCAACAATTACATGGAAGCCCAAACGGCTCTACAAATCACTCTCCCTACAAACATTCTCCACAAAAGCACATTCCCACATAAAATGACACATTATTTTGTAGGTGAATTGCCCACAAGACCAAAGATGATGCAGCCATCTCCTTCTTTGATCTAAAGGGTCTCCCTCACTAGCTTCTCCAAATGTCCGATGCCAAAGAAGTGTCTACCTAGTGCAAGTAGGGCATCTACCAAGCATCTTTAGCAAACAGACAGGAAAAGAAAAGATGCCTGCAGTCTTCACCAACTTCCTTTTTCCTTCCATAAGGAACAAGTAGTATCCACTTGTGACAAGATCTTTTTTCTGTGCACCTTCATTGAAAAAAAAATGATTTTAAGGGGTATTTTGGCCTTCAGAGGAACCTACAACCTCCGAAAGACTCATCACCATTCATCTCCACCTGGAGGGAGGGCTGGCCAAAAGACACTAATAAACATACGGCACTTGATTGAAAACAAATTATCTTCCTACATCCAACAATCCATCTCGCAGCGTGGCTCTACTCTCACCAACTCGTTCCAAAGCGACATGAAATCTTCAAGCCGCTGATCAGAAAGATTTCCTACAAGCACTAGAGTCCAAGAGTTCTCCCTTGCATCCCAATAATCGACTATCGCGGCATTATGGTAGAAGGATCATTTTTACATGTTCATGACATGTTTATGATTCTTCTCTTTTGTAATTTTTAATGGATAATGATTATACCTTTCTGAAGATGATGATCCTTGAAGATGACTTTCAGGTGAAAGGTGTACTGTCTCCACAGTGAGATCCACTGTTCAAAATAGATCGTCAAACAAGTAGGCTAGCAAATCAAAATTGCACTCCTCAAACAGAACTGCAGTCCAACACTAACAGTTCACCTAATTCAATGAACATCTCTATAATGTTCTCATAAATATCATTCAAAAGAGTGTTGGATAGCTGCGTATTCCACCAGTTAGTAGGTCCAAGGTTCCAGATATTTATCAACTGATAGAAAGATACACCAAGGCAAAAATACCATAGATGCAAGACAAGAGGAGTCAATGCCTTCTTTTCCTTCAAGGATGCATCTTTTGGTTTAAGAGTGTATCGTTTGCTTGGATTGCTCTTTTTATTAAGATCACCTATAATTGTAGTTGAGGAAGACATGGTAAGATGTCTACTTTTGGTATATGTCCTTTAATTGGGTGAATTCCTATTTATCCTTCCTCCAACACTAATAGATCTTCATTTTTCTTCTTCTCCTTTGGACTTCGGTTTCCCCTCTTCTATTGCCTGCAGAACTTGGTAGATGCAAGCAATAGAGGAGGGGAATCCACCCACTTAAATTATGTCTAAATAGGACCTATTAGACTTACACCCTTCTCTGGCAGTCGGCCCCAATGTCACAGTCTCCTCCTTGACCTCTCATGTAGGGATGCTAATCAATCCGAACTTACTTAAACATAGATATGTTCGAATTCGAGTTCAATAACATGTTCAATGTTCGAGTTCAGTTTGGGTTTGCTAAGTGTTCAGTTACCTATGTTCAAGTTTAATTCAATAACAAAACCAAACGTCCGAATCCGGTTCGTTACTAGTTCTTTTACACTATTCGAACGAACATGTTCAGTAAGGTTCGATAACATGTTTGAAAATGATGTTCGGTATCAGCTCGTTCAATAAAAATTTGTTCAATAATGATCTAAACCAAATGTTTTCCTAAAGATCAAGCATACTCTAAGTTTTAAAAGGACATTAAAAGAACCCAACTTCAAAATTAAATAGTAAACTAAGAAATAATATCAAAAGTGTTAAGTTTGGTGCGATGCGGAGCGTGGAGGCTCTCCCATGTGAGGAGAAATGTGCAACAGATAGGTGCTACAGTTGGTCCTGTTCACGCACAAGAAGAACAGAGAGAGAGAACAGCAGTCCACGTTGGAGAAAAGAGGAGAGAGAGTTGTACTGATGGAAGTATTACTTCAACTCAAATTAAAAATTAGTACATGTGTTCTGTTTTATAAAGAGAACATATCCCCAATTAACTAAAACACATCTCCTAAAACAAGAAACAAAACATATCCCACTCAATCACAAATCAAATCCTAATTTACCAAACTAATTGACACATAAAACTTTCTAAAAATAGAAAACTTGCACCCAAAGCAAACCTAAAGAATAGGATCCAAAACCGACGCCCACTTGGGCCCTCTGACCGACTGCCACGTGGCACTACCAGGTGACACTTTATTCCCAACAAAAAGCACTAAAAGATAAACTATAAAATCATAAATTACTTAATATGGATTGGTTGATCCATCTTATTCTGCTTAATTTTGGGCATGATTTGCAATTACTAATAGTCAATTCATTTTGATAAACAAAATCATAAATTCCTTTTTCCTAGGATTTATCAATTTATGTAAATTAGTTAAACAAACATATATTTACTAAACAGTTTAAGTTTAAGATGAAGCCCTGCCATGTTTCAATGTCAAGAAGCAAGTTGCAGATATTTACCAGACAGTTTGAGACGAAGCAAATAATTGCATGATCTGCGATACTTGTTGACTAGAAATGTTTGCAGTTGATTGTTTTTTCATGATTAGTACAAGCCGCTGTTAATATAATGAAGATGAGGAACTCACTCAGGCAACTTGACTACATAGATTATTCTGTTACACTAGCAGTTATGTTACCTACAAATATCTAAATAGGGACACAACTGAAATAAGAAGCTTCAATTCATAAGTTCTTTTTTCGAGGATCTATCAATTTAAGCAAATTAGTAAAAGTGAATTAATTAAATGCAGAAAGCGAGGCGAAGTCAGAGGGGGAGGAGGGTGGCGGGGGGAGGGGGTGGTGGCGTGTGTGGTGGTGGCTCTGGTGAAGGAGGATGGCCGGTGAGGAGGTGGTGGGCTGTATGGTGGTGGTGGCGGCTCTGGTGATAGGTTCGGGTGGAGGGGAAGGCGGAGGGGGAGGGGGATGGCCGGCGAAGGGGGTGGTGGGCTGTGTGGTCGTGGAGGCTCTGGTGGTGGCGGCGGCTCTGGTGATAGGGCGGGGGGGAGGAGAAGGATGAGAGGGAGGAGGATGGCCAACAAAAGGGGTGGTAGGCTGTATCGTGGTGGCTCTGGTGAAGGATGGCCGTCGGAGGAGGAAGGCAGAGGCAGAGGAGGATGGGTGGGTGCGGCTGTGGTCGACGTCAGGGGGGGTGGCGGTGGCTGATGTAGGGGAGGAACAGAAGAGGAGGGAGGACTGAGGAATTGACCTCAACCATGATGGAGGAAGATGGCGGCGACAACGAGGAAGACGGCGACGAGGAGGGACTGCGATGGAGAGGCTGGCGACGACGATGACGACAGAGCTAACTCGGGTTAGGGTTTGCGAAAGTTAAAGAGGAAAGATTATGGGGGTTCGGGACTGGTGGCGAGGGGGTGAGAGACGAGTTGGTTCGAGGGAGGACGGATGGGACTCTTGCTTTATTTGTTTTCTCTTTCCTATTTTGAACCGTTCGCGAGACGGATTGGGATTCGCGGACGGATTTTGTATCAACGCATTATGCATGTATAATCTCTTTCTATCCACTTATTTATTTGTAATATATATATATAACTAAAATTTTTATCAAACGGTTATATTTTATATTATCATCCAATTCGTTGAATTAAAAAATTTAATTTCAATATTTATGTTAAATTTATTTTATTTTAAATAAATTTTTCTCAAATATTTTATCAAATAAATTCGAATCGAATTTAAATTATTTAATTTAATTCACCACCCTACCCTCATATATTTCTCTTCAACTATAAGTGACAAACATTCACAACAAAATAAATTTATAAAAATATCTTTAAACAATTATTTTCAAACAAGTTAAGACACATATCATTTGTATGACTACCGATTCATATCATCATTTTCTTAGTTTCAAATACATAGATAGCAAACACTCTATTTGACTTATCTAAGAAAAAAAGAGAAATATGCAATGTGTATCGACATCGTATAAAAGGAGATTCATATCATCATTTTCTTAGTTTCAAATACATAGATAGTAAACACTCTATTTGACTTATCTAAGAAAAAAAGAGAAATATGCAATGTGTATCGACATCGTATAAAAGGAGAAATAAGAGATGAAGACAAAATTCATCTCTAAATTAGAGAAGCAACTGATACAGAATCTCAACTCCACAATTTTATCTCTTGACTACAAAATTAACCTTCTCCTCCTAATAGCATCTCAAAGATTGTAAGGGTAATTTTTTCAATCGTAATCAAACAAAGTCCCCCAATAATCGCTACATCTAACAAGCACACCAACCAAGCATGAATCTTCCTTCAATTTAACCCAATGCATAAGTACCCTACCGCCTAAATGGCAGCAAAGATAGTTCCTTTTTTTACTTAACTAATTTACTTTTTAATCACACTATTAAAAACCTAAAGTCGATTGCCACATTAAAACAAGCCCATAAGACCTCCACTATTAAGTTACGATCTTTACAATCCCAATGGTGTTCATTCCTTGCAGTGATGAACTAGTAAAGGAAATTCATATGATAGCATCTAATCTTCCAATAATGGCATTTTAGCATCAATAACTGCACGAGATCTCAACAACGAAATCTAAAGACGAGAGAAAAAAGAATCGGAGACAAATAAATGATCTCACCATGATGACGGGAAGAAATAAAGAGATCAAGGGCAATGGTGAAGTTGGTAGCTTTTCGATTCAATGTCGATCACATCACGCCTCTCCCTTCTTGCGTGAACCCTATAATAGATTTATGCATGTAGTTTTAGGCATCAATTTAGTTTTAGGAATATGAAAAAGGAAGAAGTTATCTAAAAAAATAGTGGTAGAATAGTTTTTAAAACTTGTCTTTAGTAGATAGGAGCTTTGTGGTCTAATCCTTTTGTAAAGAACTCCCCTTTAGTATAAGTGAGTTACTTATTCTTAAATAAAACTCACCTATTTTAAAGGTGAGTTTCATGTTGTATCATAAAAAAGTAAAGCCTATACTAGGAGATGAGTTTTCTTTAAGTGAAACTTTATCTTCAGTAGAGGCAAGTTATTCTAATGATCTTTTTTTCAGCAAGTTCGGCTACTACATCAACCCCCAAAACTGACTTCAACAACAAAAACCTTCCTTTAAACATCCTAGATTTTCACCCTTTCAATTTCTCTTTATATATTTTATCAATGGAGTCCAATTATACAATTTAAGGGCTAACTAATGGTGGAATACACAAATAAAGAACACAGCAAAGACTCGTAATGAATTATCAAAAACTCGACACATCTATGAGCTTTGATAGTCTCAAGTAAAGTGGATAAATACATGTCTCCAAAGAGATCAACCTATAAAAGCTACGCATCATGCACCAAACTCTATCTCTTTTACAAAACAAGTTAAATGCATTATAGGGAACTAAAAAACTTCCAATGCTGACACATAAAAGACCACCACAACCCCCCTTCTATGAACATCAATGATAGCTGTAGATGAATTAGAAAATGAACTAATCAAGTTGAAACATCAGTCTTCTGCAAGCCATGGCATCTTCCAATAAACAAATAGTCTTACATCAACTTTAAAAGATATAAAAACCAAAAATTGATTCACTTTACTAGGAGATGTTATTCTTCAACAAAAGAAGATTTCGAGCATCCATCATCTGGTGCATACATGAAAATAATGTCATGTCATTATAAGAGAAGATGTCAAAATAGAAGAACAATTAATTCCTTCTCCTTCGAGTATACTACATCGAAGGTTAGAGACAATCAACATGTTCCAACTAGCCTTGCTGATCGATTTGGCTGATTTATGTCCCACTCACCTCTTTCAATTCATCGAAGTTTAGTGCTAATGGCAGCAATGGTAAGACACGGAAACTAATCTTTGAGGTCCCCTCTCTTGAGTCAAGCTCCTCAACCCTCCCCTTAAAGGGTGCTCTTGGATTGTAGTTGCAGCCCTAAATGTGGTGTCTCCTGTATCGACATTTGTATTAGCCAAACCTACATCCACTACTTTATTTGTATTAGGTAAATATATATATATATGTGATTTTGCCCTCTCAAACAAGAAAAGATGATATACATGGATCCACTACATTTGCTATAGGTGCCTGTGAAGCCTGTAGTACATATGATATCGAATTAGAAGCCTCAAGTGCTTCTACATCGATTGTTATGTTCGGTTTACATTTTATGATAATATTGTAAATTTGATCTTGTGCACTCAAAAAATAGTATACCTGGATCCACTACATTTGATGATGGATCTTGAACATGTGCCTAGGGATCTGCATGTATACCCTATCCAATAATTACTTAAAATTCCAATTTGTATGCACCCTGATCCTCTTCTTTGAATCCTTATCGTAATGAGACACTTTCCCATTTTGAACAACAATCCATCGAAGTTTAACAGAAATGATACAAATTCATTCATTTAAATTGATCGGAGCCCTCTTATAGAGTCCTATCGGGTTCAAAATAAGATGAAGATCCAATCAAGGAGATAAAGCAATCACATGATAACATACAATGATTAGTAATTCAGTTTTACGCTTGGGAGGGTATATGTCTAGGAAGGGGATTTAACCCATCAAGTTTTCACTGAATATGTGAAAAAGAGGAGAGAAGACAGAGTGCAAGTAATTTCTTGTTTGGGGTTGCTTATCCACAATGTGGGCAGCCTTTGCTCTTTTATATGAGCCATCCCCCAATATTCTTAGTAACTACAATTTGTTAAAGAGATCCTTATGATTATCCTTCTATAACCGTGCGATACCTTTAGGATTATACTTATGCAACCATCATGAGATTTTTAGTACTCAATTTGCTTAGATTCCGCACCGACTAGCTTTGACCATGTTATCTGTGTCCTGTAGAGGTAATGGTGGCAGTGTGTTGTCTGACTTATCGCCCTGCAAGGCCTTCCCATCTGACCCCCCTGTCAATATTCCAGTTGAGCCTTTTGTTAGGATCTACAACCTCTCTATTAGGTGGGCATCTTAAGTTGTTTATTCATATAGTCATCTACCCTCTCTTACTAGGTCCCTATGTCAAGGAATGGATTCATTTGCCTCGAATGGGCAATCGACATTGCTGAATTACTCTATTAGGTAGCGAATTTGCCTACCTTAAGTGGGCAATCGAGATTGCTAGATCTCTTTGTTGGGCAACAAATTCATTTGCCCTGAATACAAGTCATCATTTATTACTTGAGTTAAATCCAAATCTTATCCTTAAGCTTATAATCCATAGGCCTCTATGGGCCTTTGTTTGGTTAGACTTAGAGGAGAGCTTTTCTTCCCTCACTAATTGCCTCAAATTTTTAATTATGTTATACTAAGAGAGTGCAGATATATTTTTATCCCTCATGTAGCCCCTAACAACAGATCCCTAAATACATTTCAAGCAGGCGTTTGCTCAAGTAGGATATAAAAAAACTAATGGGGTGTAGGTGCATAAGTAATTAGGCACCACATTAGCCATTAACGATGATTTTAATGATAACAAACATCTCAAGTAATTGAGATTAAAATTGGACCTTATGCGTAAATATTGCAAGGTTGATTTTTAGGTTGAAACTCTCTCGATGAAATCCGAAGCCAAGAAGAATGAGGAGATCATGCTCTTCAAGTTTAGATCTCCTTGTATTATAGGAATTGAGTTGTAATTTTATATTCTTTAGAATGTAAGGAGAGCCCCAATCAAATCTTATATTAGTATAAACATAGGGGGTTCATATGTAATTCTCACAATACACCACACATAGCCTAAAAAGGTCAAAATATGTCTAAGTCTATAGGTGTTATTGCATGGCCCTAACACGTAATGAGAACCCAAGATATTAGTTTGGACAGTTAGAGGGCCTTTTTGTAAGCCATCTAACGTTAGGTATATTATACCTAACGTTAGATAATAGTTTGGTGTCATTTAGATGCTTTAGGAGTTAGCGAACATCGTACCTAACTAAGCACCTAACATTAGATAGTTCACCTAACATAGATCACTTTTACCTAAAGTTAGATAAACAATTTTCGGTCAAATTAAGCAATTCTAAGATATAGCAAACTTTGCATCTAACTGAGTACCTAACGTTAGATCACTCTTACCTAACGTTAGATAAAGCACTTTTTGACCAACTAAATTAGCCATTAGCAAATCAAATTGGGAAACAATTGAGCCATTGAATAGGGGTCTTTTGTGTTAGTTCAACCTCTCATATATAATATTTTGATGATTTTACAAAATGAAGAAAAAGAAATAAAATATAACCATAACATATTTTTCTCTCTAATAACACAATCGCAGGTTTCAAGGAGTTTTTCCAAGATGGAAGATTAAAAGCGTGAAGACCAAGTAACATAAGTACTGTCATAGGTCATAGGCCTTTTATGTAAACTTTCAAAGGTTGTAATCTTCATTTTATTTGAATCTAGAAATGTTGTAAAGAGCTCCCAAACATAACTTATAGATAGCTAACTTAGGCTCTCTACACTTAGGATAAATTAGAAAAAAAAACCTAACACTAAGACTCAAATCAGACGTCCATAACAACTGTCTGACGTTTGATTTTCAACTTTAAGATGTCTGACAAGTGTTTCAGACGTCTAAATACCTATACTCTGCCTTTAGTTTCTGACTTCATAAACATCAATTGAAGCAATCTTCAATCACACGTCCATAGCCTCATCCAGACGTCTGATACTTTACCTGTACGTCCTCAAAACAACAGTTAGACTAAGCATTCATCTTCCTTCTATATATAACAGGCAAAATACATTTTCAGACGTCTGGACATGCTTCCAGACGTCTACCTTTGGACCGTTGCTCATTTATTTCTGTACGTATCTCATTACGAACCAAAGATCTTTTATCAGATATCGTAGTCAAGTCCTTTTAGGTTTCCAGACGTCTAGGGAATCTCACAAACATCCATACAGATGTTTGTTCCTTCATATCTAGAACCCTATTTGGATCTGGTCAAAACAAGAATGAATCCACACGTAATTAAACGTCTAATAATTTTATCAAACGTTTTATGTGAAAATATCAAACATCCTTATTTCGATCCAATGAAATAAGTACAGCCTGGCTAATAGTATTAGACGACCATAATTGTAATCAGACGTCTGATATTGCTCTTAGACTCATCATTACCTTGATTTGTGATGGATTTCGTCTCAATCTCTTGGGATTTGCCTCCAACGGGTAGGAGATCTCTCTCAAGTGTTCTTGAAGGTTCCAAACTTGCCTATAAATAGACTACAATCCCTTTTAGGCAAAACACACCTCTTGAGATTCAATTCCCCTAGAAAAATCACTTGCTTACTACTCTTAGCCTCCTCTTGCCCTTGTGTTGTGCCAACACTCTGATCAAAGGGCAAACCAACACTTCCAGTTCACTCCGTTCTGCAAATTCTCAGAGAGTTCTCTTTATGCTTAATAGATAATGAAGTAATTAAAATATTGGGGTGCTCTATAGGTGCTGTTTTAATTCGTACTTTTATACTTTGGGTATTCAGCCTGTCGGGTTCCCATCTCTTCATTGTGAACGGAGGAACCTCCGTTTAAGATCGGAGGTGGGATTTGTAATTGAGGCACATGACGTGTGCGTGGGGCGCGTGTTTAGAAGAGTCGTTATAACTTGCACTCGCAATGTCGATTTTAAAATGAAGGAATGGACGGGAGTCCAAGTGTCTATCTCAGGGAGGTGTGAACACCGGATTTTTCTTGTCACTTACTGTCACGGAAATGGCAGGTTTTTGCTTGCGAAAAGTCTTGGGTGAAAAGCTAGTGAGAGAGAGAAAGAATAGGGTTAGGATTTTTTTCATTCACAGCATACAACTCAAACATACAAGAGAGTAAGCAATTGAATAGAAAACAACTTCATTTGACATGCAACTTTAGTTCATAATTACAATACTAGATGAATGCTTGAACATAAGTAAAATAAAGTATAAGATAAAGAAGGAAAGAGAGAGGAGAGAGAGAAGACGGCGAGGCAGCCACGACAGTGGAGGGGGGTTCCGTCGGCGGCTCGTCGTCTCCGGCGATTACAAAGGGAGCTAATGATGGCTAGGAGGGGGTAGAACACTTGCAAGTGGAGTTAATGCCTCCCATGGGTGGTTGGAAGGGGTTTAAATAGGAAGAAGGGTTTTCCAAATGAAGAAGGGGTTTTAGCGACGTCTGGGACATCGCTAAAACCCTTCTTAAAATGTCAGTGAAGGCCCCTGCCCACCGGTCGCTCGCGCGCATCTGCTCTTCTTCGCACTTGATCCGCATGCGCATGTCGTAAGTCGCCTGATCTTCGATCGGACGGCTGAGGTCACTCATGGGGCACGCACCTGGATCGTGCCCACGCCTCCCATGTCATCGCGGGTGTCGGCTTTGGACGCGTGAGATCGCGTCGCGTCGCTCCATCCACTGCTGATAGGCCTGTTGAATTTACGCGATGCGCATCTTTGCCTTCGCTTTTCAACGTAGCGCGATTTGAACCCGCGCGCGTGAGCGCGGGTGAGCGCTTCGACCGCTGCGCTGCCCTGCATGGATGGTTGCGATTGTGCGTCGGTGCTCGGCTGCTGCCGACCGTTGGATGGAGATCCGACGGTCGTGATCTGCTGCGGGCAAGGAGTGTAGTGATGGCGCAGGCAAAGGTGCGGCGTTCGATCGGACAGCTCAGATCGTTCTGCGATTGATGGACGGGGCTGGACGAGGCGTGCGGGTGCTGATCAGGTGCCACGTGGCGCCTTGTGAGTCGTTGATCATCAAATCAACGACCAAAACTTCCTGGGTTAATTGCAGGAGCTCCGGATGTCAGATTTGGTCGATTTTGAGTCCGTTAGACTTCGTTCGTCGCTCTGAATCCATCCGTGTGGTCCGATTGCTCATCCGTGGCCTATTTTGACAAGTACTCATACAAATGACCATTAATATTGTTCTATAAGCAATCTTGATGTGTGATGCATGCAATGCTCTCATTCCTATTTATAATGTGTTATCTGTGCATTCTATTTTTAAGATAAACCCTAATTAACAGAATTATCATCCCACGATGCAGTGTTAACATACCCCCATGCTTACTCCTTGCTAGTCCCTAGCAAGGTTTATTCTAGCCTTTATTTCCAGTCAGAATTTAAGAAGTAAATACTTAGACACTTCGTTACTTATCAATAAGAGGACATATACTAAGATCTTAATCTACAAAAACTAAGCAGCACCTGGGTGTCTGCCAAAATATGAATTGCCTGAATCCTTGCTTTAATGTATGTAAATATATATATTTTTTTATTTTTAAATTTTTTGAAATTAAGAGTGTGTTGGTAACTTTTTACGGCTACCCAACCCACCCAAAACTCAGACTAAACTCTAAGTGCTAAGCATCTTAGTGTGAAGATTGTGATAGACTCACTGAACAGTAATTTAGATAGACTTCGGGTTTCTACTCTCCTAGGTGACCGGAAGAGGAAGTGTTTTGCCTGAAGGTATATTTGTTCGATCGATAGCTTTCTCCCTACGTTATTTTAATTGGGGTCAACACAAGGATTTTTCCAGTGTATATCTCCCCGGCGTGCTCTACTTCCCCACTTCTTCCTTAAGCGTTTTGGTGTTTTTTGTGCATTTACTGAGCTGGGCTCTGGACAATCAACCAATGAGTTGTTACCCATGATCACTTGCCAGCCATACTCGTGTGGTGAAATGTGGTTTATTTTGTTCTCTTTTTTCTATTTCCTTTTTTTTATAGTAGGTGGCTTCCCTAATCTCAAATCTACCTATAACAAATAAAGAGGAGGTGGTCCCGTGGCTGGGCTCTAGACAACTTACCAATGGGCTGTTACCCATGACAACTTGCCAGCATATCACCCTAGAGAGTTCATTAGCTACCAAATTTTTGTCAGAATCACTGAGAAATGAGTGTGCAAAAATATGTGCAGATGCTTAAACTAAAAGTCTTTTTGAGTTAGAGGGTGAGTTGATAAGTCGTATATTTATCACCTTATTTAGTTGGTGGATTAGAGTAGCTTAAGGTTGCAAGGATTTGAAGCTAAATCCATATTTGAACGGACACCAGGGCTGATTAAGCCTGAAGGCCTGAAAAGTTTAAGTGTTCAAGTTCTTTCCGTATTACTTCCCACTATTGACAAATTTCCGATGCCTAGGTTTTTCTTCCTAAATTCAATTTTTTATTTTATTCAGATTGATTAAATGAGCTGAGGATTATGCAATTTACCACCCCCCATGCTTAAGTTGGACAATGTCCTCATTGACAAATACATGGATGCAACAGGGGTTTGAAAAGATATTACCTGAGTGAAGTAGGATACCTGATCAGTCTGAATCTTCTGGGCTGCCTCCTAGGAAGCGCTGAGTTTAACGCCACCAGCTGGGCGGTGCTTCGTGTCATCCCTCAATGAGGGTGACACTCTCCTTTGGAGGAACCTGGGCTAGGAAGTGTTTCAATCTTTGGCCATTAATTGTAAAAGTATGCCTAGTGTTCGGGTCAGCAATTTCAACCGCCCCATTGGAGTGGAGCTTGACCACCCTAAATGGTCCTGTCCACTTGGACCTGAGCTTCCCTGAAAAGAGTTTTAGGTGGGCATCAAAAAGCCAGACTTACTGGTTAGGCTCAAAGGTCTTCTTATGGATGAGTCGATCGTGGACGGCTTTCATTTTCTCCTTATACAGTCGACTGTTCTCAGAGGCGTCCCGACGAATTTCTTCGAGCTCAGAGAGTTGGAGTGTCCTCTGCGCTCCGGCTAATTAGGAATCCATGTTACACTATTTGACAGCCCAGTAAGCCCGATGTTCCAATTCGACAGGAAGGTGGCAAGCGTTGCCAAAGACCAAGCGATAAGGCGACATGCTTATCGAAGTCTTGAAAGCGGTCCTGTATGCCCACAGGGCATCATCCAGTCGTGTGGACCAGTCTTTCCTGTCAGGTCTCACAGTCTTCTATAAAATGTTCTTGATTTGTCTATTTGAGACCTCGGTCTGCCCATTTGTTTGCGGATGATACGGGATAGCGATGCGGTGATTAACCCCATATTTTCTAAGTAGGGCACGGAATTGAGAGTGGATAAAATGACCTCCACCATCACTGACCATGGCCTTTGGTATTTCAAATCGGGAAAAGATGTTCTGCGTAACAAAGTCCATGACAGTCTTATGATCTCATCGGTAGGTAGCGACGGCTTCAATCCATTTAGAAACATAGTCTACCCAGACTAGGATGTACTCAAAGCCGTTGGATGGTGAAAATGGGCCTATAAAATCAATACCCTAAACATCGAAGATCTCGACAATCAAAATGGGCTGGAGGGGCATCATATCTTTTCTGGTCATGGTCCCCAGTGTTTGGCAGCGCGAGAAAGTCTTGACAAAGTTGTGTGCAACCTTGAATAAGGAAGGCCAATAAAATCCGGACTGCAGGACTTTCGCAATCGTTTTCTTTCCTAAGAAGTGGCCACCACAAGCTTGGTCATGACAAAAAGATAGCACACTTTGAACTTCGTTCTCGGGGATACACCTCCTGATGGTCTAGTCAGCACAAAGGCGAAACAACATGGGATCATCCCAGAAATAATGCTTGGCCTCGGCCAAGAACTTGTCCCGTTGCTGTCTGGACCAGTTGTGCGGGGTCTGTCTTACAACCAGGTAGTTGACATAGTCAGCATGCCAAGGCAGTTTCTTGTCTTGCACAGCCAAAATGTGTTCATCGGTGAAGGTGTTGGATAAAGGAAGGGAGGGTCCAATGTGGTCTTGGTGAATTCTGGATAAGTGGTCAGCCACCACATTCTTTGATCCGGCTTTGTCGCGAATTTTCAGGTCAAATTCCTGCAAGAGCAGGATCCATCTGATGAGCCTGGGTTTCGTGTCCTTTTTAGCCAACAAGTGCCGGATGGCTGAATGGTCAGTATAGATAGTCACTTGGGATCCCAGCAGGTAAGGTCGGAACTTCTCAAGTCCAAAAACTACAGCGAGCAACTCTTTCTCTGCGACCGTATAATTTCGTTGGGCCTCATCCAACGTCTTGCTTGCGTAGTAGATCACCATGAGTTTCTTGTCTTGTCTTTGTCCCAGGACAGCGCCTATGGCGAAATCTTATGTATCACACATAATCTCAAAGTCCTGGGACCAATCCAGGGACTGAAGTACAGGTGCTGTGGAAACTAAGTCCCGGAGGGTGTGATAAGTCTGGATGCAATCAGAGGCCATGTGAAAAATGGCGTCGTTGGCCTGAAGGCCGATTAAGGGTTTAGAGAGCTTGGAGAAGTCTTTGATGAACCTTCGGTAGAAGCCAACATGTCACAGGAATGAACGAATTTGCTGGACCGAGCTAGGCGGAGGAAGTTTAGAAATCAAATCAACCTTAGCCCGATCCACCTCAATGCCCCTATGCGATACGATGTGACCGAGGACGATTCCTTCTTAAACCATAAAATGGCTCTTTTCCCAACTTAACACCAAATTAACCTCGATACATCGTTTCAGGATTTTCTCCAAGTTGCTCAAACAGTGGTCGAATGAATTCCCAAATATAGAGAAATCATCCATAAAGACCTCCAAGTATTCACCCACCATTTCTGAAAAAATGGCTGGCATGCAATGCTGAAAGGTAGCAGGTGCGTTGCATAACCCGAACGTCATTCAACGAAATGCAAACGTGCCATATGGGCAAGTGAATGTGGTCTTTTCTTGATCTTCAGGAGCACTTGTGACTTGGTCATATCCTGAATATCCATCCAGGAAACAAAAATACTTTTGCCCTGCCAATCTTTCAAGGATCTAGTCAATGAATGGCAAGGGGAAATGATCTTTCTTGGTTGCTTCATTGAGCTTCCTATAATCAATACACACCCACCATGAGGTGGTGGTGCGGGTGGGGATGGATTTGCCATGCTCATTGGTAACAACGGTGAGCTCGGCTTTCTTTGGAACCACTTGAGTGGGGCTCACCTAGGGGCTGTCAGAGATGGGATAGATGATGTCGGCGTCAAGTCACTTGATAATTTCTTTCTTAACGACCTCCCGCATATTTGGGTTTAATCGTCTCTGCATCTGGCGGGAGGGTCGTGCCCCGTCTCCCAGGTAAATCTTATGAGTGCAATAGGCGGGGCTAATTCCTCTTAAGTCTGAATGGTCCATCCAATGGCGGCCCAATGTTCCGAAAAGGTCGCGATCAACCTGAGTTCCTGATCCTTGGTTAGATGAGAGTTAATAATCACAGGGAAAGTCTGCTCAGGTCCCAGGAAGACATACTTGAGATTCTTAGGTAGTGGCTTTAGTTTGGGTGCAGGTAGAACAACAGTCGAAGGGAAAGGGAAAGGCGGGAGTTGATCATCATCAATTTAATCAAATGGTGTTGTTTGATGGTAATCAGCCCTACAGAGGTCCATGGGCAGTGATGGTGATGGGTAAGAACAGTCGTTATAGGATTGGTGGTCTGAGACAGAACTAAGGGTAAGGCATTCCTCGACCAAAAGTTCCACGGGATCATGTTCATCAACACAATCGCAATCAAAAGACCTGGTCGCCTGAAAGATATCCAACTGGATTTTCTTATCTCTGAAGGTGATTTCCATACATCCCGTGTCACAATCGATGTTCGCCTTAGCCGTAGCTAACAAAGTTCTGCCTAAGATTATAGGTGCGTCCTGTAGTTTTTCAAGGACTTCCATGTCGAGCACCAAGAAGTCGACCGAAAAATAGAAGTCCTTGACCCGCACAATCACGTCCTCGACAACCCCCTTCGGGGTCTTCACAGATCTATCAGCCAGCTGGATGGTGACAGGCGTGGGTGTCAACTCTCCGAAACCAAATTGGTGGTACGGGGATTTTGGAATCAGACTGATGGAAACACCTCAGTCTAGGAGCGCTCTATCAAATTTCATGTCCCCGATATTGCAGGATGTCAGGGGTGCTCCTGGGTCAGTTCGCTTGAGTGGAAGGTTGCTTGATATTACGAAACTTGCTTGCTCGGAGAGCACAACCTTCCTAGGTGCTTGAAGTCTTGGCTTACGTTTGGGTGTACAGGCATCCTTTAAAACTTAGCGTAAGCCGGGATGTGCTTAACTGCTTCGAGGAGCGAAATATTAATCTGAACCAAATTAAAGATCTCCAAAAGCTCCTCAGTTTCCACAACACTTTTCTTCTTGATTGTTTCCAAGGCCTCGGGGTAGGGTGTCTGAACATAGATAGGGTCTATTTCTGGGTCCTTGGGTTTTTCCAATGCCTCTTCTGAGATGGTGTTTCAGCTGGTGAAGTCTCGGAAGAGTCGGCGGCCATTTGGGATCCTAGGTTTTGGTGCCGCTTCTCAAGGTTACCGCATTCGCAGAGGCATTGGGACCATGAGTTGATCCTTGAGAAGACGAGGACGAAGAAGTACCGAACCCTGGATTCCCATCCCAAAACAAACAGCTCAGGATGCAGTGAGCGTCTCCCGTGCGTACACTAGAGAAGAACAAAGGGGATGCGGAGAGCGACAGATGCGAGAAGTGCGTGTTCAACTAAACAAACAAGCCTACTCCTTATGGTGTACTCCTTAGGAGACCTAGAAATATCCAAAAGGGTGATTAAGTCCGTAAGCACTGGACTCCCCTTCCCAAAGCTAATCTGGCCAGGTTGATTGCGAGGGGATTGCAGGGAAGGTTCTTCCTTTGGCTTGCACCGCCGGTTCCATAGACCCCACAACCGCGGTCGTTTGACACTGCCCTGCAGCCTAGTCACTAGATTCTACTCAGGGAACGAAAGCCAAGTGCCTAGTGAACAAAACCCCGCCTCTCGAGACTTAACCCAATCCTACCTAGGTTACGTCTACTCTATTTTAAAAGGGTTAGGACAATGCTTGTGCTAGGGTATGTGATGAGACGTTGATTGGGGTAGTGCCTCTTAGTTTTCCACTTTCAGAGTGTGTGCTCTAAACAAAACATGATTTTCAAGCAAGGATTTTTTTAAGGTGTGGTGTCTTTTAATATTTTATCCTTACTTTACTGTCTTTTAGGATTGACGTGTCTTAATATTTTCAGACAAGTTTCAGTGGACACGTCAAGTTTTACACACAATTCGGTGAAAGTAAATTTTCTTTTGTTGCGTAGAGGCTCTAAAATCCTAATATATTCATCGTAATGATCATGCAACTTCTATTAGATGAGTCATTTTTAGGGTTGAGTGATGAGGCCCAAGTTAATTCAAGGTGGCTTCGCAAACACCACTCAAAAAAAGAAAAAAAAGAACACTCCAAGAATCTTAGATTATTCAGAATGTTAGAGTGTTTTTTTTTTGTTGGGTGATGTATTAAGGATGTGGATCAGGTAATCATGCACCACACCAATTTTTTTTACATTTTACAATTTTTTTTAGATTTTTAAGCAAGCAAACAACCATGGGAGAAGAAATACTCATGACCGGTCCTTATTGCGCTTACTCCCTCATTACCGTCACGAATTGCACTGCATCGCTGTCCCAGCGTCGAATTCCTGCAACCATCAAGTAGAAGGAGACAAGGCATTAGACAATGTGAGCATGGATGTAAAATGAAAGTGACAATAAATCTGTTGCCTCCCCAGCAACGGTGCAAAAAACTGACGTGTGCGTGGGGCGCGTGTTTAGAAGAGTCGTTATAGCTTGCGCTCGCAACGTCAGAATTAAAATGAAGGAATGGACAGGAGTCCGAGTGTCGATCACGAGGAGGCGTGAAAATCGAATTTTTCTTGTCACTTACCGTCACGAAAATAGCAGGTTTTTGCTTGCGAAAAGTCATGGGTGAAAAGCGAGTGAGAGAGAGAGAGAGAGAGAGAGAGAGAGAGAGAGAGAGAGAGAATAGGGTTAGGATTCTTTTCATTCACAGCATACAACTCAAACATAAAAGGGAGCAAGCAATTCAATAGAAAATAACTTCATTTGACATGCAACTTTAGTTCATAATTACAATACTAGATAAATGCTTGAACATAAGTAAAGTAAAGCATAAGATAAAGAAGGAAAGAGAGAGAGAGAAAGAAGATGGCGAGGCAGCCACGGCGGTGGAGGGCGGTTCCATCGGTGGCTCGTCATCTCCGGCGATTACAAAGGGAGCTAATGATTGCTAGGAGGGGGTAAAACACTTGCAAGTGCAGTCAATGCCTCCCATGGGTGGTTGGAAGGGGTCTAAATAGGAAGAAGGGCTTTCCAAATGAAGAAGGGGTTTTAGCGACGTCTGGGACGTCGCTAAAACCCTTCCCAAAACATCGCTGAAGGCCCCTGCCCATCGGTCGCTCGCGTGCGTTTGTTCTTCTTCGCGCCTGATCCGCGTGCGCTCGTCGTAAGTCGTCCGATCAAAGATCGGACGACTGAGGTCGCTCGTGGGGCGCGTGCCTGGATCGCGCCCACGCCCCCCGCATCATCGCAGGTGTCGGCTTTAGATGCATGAGATCGTGCCGCGTGGCTCCATCTGCACCGTCCGCTGCTAATCAGGCGGTTGAATTTACACGGTGCGTGCCTTTGCCTTCACGTTTCAGTGCAACGCGATTCGAACCCGCGTCGCGTGAGCACGGGTGAGCACTTTGACTGCTGCGCTACCCTGCGTGGATGGTTGCGATTGTGTGTCGGTGCTCGGCTGCTGCCGACCGTTGGATGGAGATCCGATGGTCGTGATCTGCTGCAGGCAAGGAGTGTAGTGATGGCGCTGGCGATTGTGCGGCGTTCGATCGGACGGCTCAGCTCGTTATACGATTGATGGAGGGGGCTGGGCGAGGCGTGTGGGCGTTGATCGGGCGCCACGTGGCGCCTTGTGATCCGTTGATTGTCAGATGAACGGCCATAACTTCCTTGGTTAATTGCAGGAGCTTCGAATGTCGGGTTTGGTCGATTTTGAGTCTGTTGGACTCCGTTCGTCGCTCTGAATCCATCCGTGCGGTCTGATTGCTCATATGAGGCCTGTTTTGACAAGTACTCATAAAAATAGCCATTAATACTGTTCTATAAGCAATCTTGATGTGTGATGCATGCAATGCTCCCATTCCTATTTATGATGTGTTATCTGTGCATTTTGCTCTTAAGATAAACCCCAAATGACAGAATTATCATCCCACGATGTAGTGTTAACAGTACACTACCCTCGTTCAAGTAGTGTGGTTAGTGGATTGATCACTTTGTGATCAAAAATCCTAATTCAAGAGATTGGCTTAGGTGGTGGTTTTCACCCGTCTTAGGTTTTCACCTAAAAATCTGGTGCCACTTTTTGTGATTGAATTTTTGTATTACAATATTTAATAAATTTACTATTCACCCCCCTCTAGAGCAATTTCATTTGGTATCAGAGCATGTTTTCTGCTTTCAAGAGTAACATCAGCGGAAAGATCACATGAAGGGGAAAGTCATTTCCACTGGCAGATCTGAGGGGTAATCCACCACCCGACCACCACTCTTCGAAGGGACAAACTACACTTATTGGAAGCTAAGAATGAAGATGTGGCTTCAAGCCAACGATTTCTCCGTTTGGGAGAATTGCGAATCCGCATACGTCATTCCCGTGAAACTAAAATCGGGATACACAGTAGAGCAAATTCATCACCTTGGACTGAATGCTAAGGCAATGAACTCACCCTACTTCGCACTCAGCTCGAAGGAATTCAACTGCATTAGCCAATGCAAAACCGCCACGAGATTTGGAGAACCTTAGAGGAAACCCACGAGAGTACGTCTAGAGTTAAATCCTCAAAGATTAACTTGTTATCGCAAGAATTCGAAGCCTTTTCTATTAAGGAAAATGAAAGACTTGGGGACATGTACACCCGATTCACGTTAATCGTGAATAACCTCAAGTCACTAGGAAAGACATTTATAAACGGGGAGCCTCAAGGGAAGCTCCTTCGCTCCCTTGGACCTGAGTGGGAGCAAAAAGTAACGGCAATAGAAGAAGCCAACCAAGTAGAGGATTTAGACATGGAAAATCTACTTGGGAATCTCATGGCTTATGAATAAAAAATGGAGCAAAAGAAGAAATCTATCTCATCAGTGCCAAAAAAGAAGACTTTAGCCTTTAATGCTACTTCGGATGATGAGGTGTTACGACCTGGTTCCCGAATCCCAACAGGACCCAAGACCGGCTCGCCTCGACTAATCCTAAGACCCAATCGTCAAACAAGAAATAACCAAAAGGTAGGAAAATAAACCACATTCACATATGCAATGTAATTAAGCAATAAAAACATACAAGTAGTAAAGGAAAGTAAAAGCTGCTATTTCAGTACATACCACCACAACAATAAGAAAACAGAACGAAAGCAACAGTAACAAGAACAGTAGCAAAACTCTAAAACTCACTATAGCAGTAAAGAGAGTGCAACAAAAAGTGCTGAAAACTATGGCTAGGCTCGACTGGGCCCAGCACCCTCCGCAACCGGTAGCTCGAGCTGCTCAACTCCTGAACCTAAACAGTGTTTTGAAAAAGATGAAGTCAGCGAACGTTGAGTAGAGTGGTAACCATACTATCTAAAGTAGTAAAAGTAGCATGTACATTTATCTTCTTAAGTTATTTTATTTTACAAGTAATTCCTTTTCACCCCTTTTTATCAACATTCAGATTTTTCTTAATCTTGCATGTTCCTCGTGGGAACGATTCTAATTGCAGTCTTTTCCTAAGAATAGAAGGTACACGTGGTGCTCTCCTGGCCGGGAGAGTCCCCCATGGTAGTCCTACACCCAGTCAACCACCCCGAGGTCACTGACAGACGTAGCGGTGACTACGGCATATGGAAGAAGCACGGGGTAGCTACCCCACAATGATACGCGGTCAGTCGTTTCCACTAGCGGGTACACACAAAGTATAGCACGGAACAGTATAGGGCCTAGCCCTCTCAGAAATAGGGGTCTAGCCCCTCAGAACCAAACAGGGGTCTCGCCCCTCCACAGTCCGCGCACTCTCGTCTGACTACCTCGGTTTGCCCAGAGGGCCTAACAAGTCGGTGTAGGGTGGCTAGCTGAACCTTGGGTCCCAGGGAGTGGCTAGCTCCCTCCCTACACTAGTAGCTCGCCTCGGTACCGTGCATGTGAGGGCCAATAGAAGTCAGTGTAGAGTGGCCAATCCTAACTACGTGTCCCATCCCAAGGGCGGCTAGCTCCGCTCTACACTAAAAGGGGGACAATCGCTCTCCTTGGTACCACGTACTCAAGGGTCAGCACACTTCTCATCCACATTCCAGGCTTTTCCATCTAACCACAAGAGCTCTACTCCTAACTCCCCGAAGGGTTCAAGCTCATGTACACCATATTATTCCAATCCAGGTTTCATCATTCACAATTCAGTTCTTATTTAAACACAGGCAGCTTGTATTTCCACAATTTAATACATGCAACAAGTGATATCACATGTAACTGTTTAGTTATCTCAGGCAACTCATACTTATTTATAGGCAGTGGCTAACAATTTAGTTTATTCTCATATACCATTACAATTACGCAGAACAATTAGATCAATCATTTCTCTGTCCTAGGGTTCATGCCACATTTTAAGTTTCCAGTTGACTATTTTTCATAAATGCATTCATATTTAATATGAAAAATAGGGGTGGACCACTCTACCAGACAATCCGGGAGTACTGAGGGCTCAAACTATAGACCCATGCGCCTTTGCGAGCCCTCGACATGCAGCAAGTCGAAGCCCTATTCCAAGGCATACATCACAAGGAAGATTCAGAACAGTGTATAAAGGTTCCTAATACGTAGAGAAACTCACAAGGAACCCACAAATACCTCGTTTACGTAAAAACAGGTCCCGATCGGACCCCAAACGGGTCAAAAACGTGTCTGCACACCTAAATCAGACGTCTCGAAATAAGTCCAGACGTCTTAAAAGTCATAGAGACTCACCTCAAGCTCCTGCAGTGACCTACGACATCCAGGACTACCCCGAGACCGTCTAAAAATAGTTCCAGACGTCTAACCAGTCCTCCGGTAGTTTGGGAATGCCTCCGGTCATCTGATGAGTTGTTCAGACGTCCGAAAAGTGCGCGGAAAGGCGTTCCGCGTACCTTCCCAAGGCTGCTCCTGCGCACGATAGAGCAGCCACCCCATTTTAGTCTAAATCAAGTCGTCTACGGTGCGACCTGCATGACCGTAACCACGAAGAGAACGTACCTTTGCGATACAGATGCTTTCAAATGTCTGGTGTTGATGCCAGACATGCAGCTGGTCGTCCGGAAAGCTCTCCATACGTCTGATACTGGAAAAAAAATTCCAGCTTCAGACTGCGCTTCTCGCCGCACTCCACCGCATCTCCCCTCTCTCCGTCGCAGCTCTAGCTACTGCAGGTGGTCGAGGACGACTCTCCGACGCCCTCCTCCCGCATGCACCGCGGTGGCCGTGCGAGCTCCGACGAGCTTCCACGAAGCTCTCGACTACAGCCTCCTCCTCGCTCTCATGCTCTCTCTTGCTCACCCTCGCTCTCTGCAGTGGAAGTGGGTGTGGTGGTAGTGATGGAGTGGAGAGGAGAGGAAGGGGGTGGCCTTTTATATGGCAGCGGGTTAAGGTTCTGCAGGGGGAGGGAGGAGGAAAAAAGAGAGAGAAGAGTTCTACGCGCCGCTCGCGCGCAGAACACAGAAGGCGTAAAAAAATTTAATTTCCAAACGTCTGGAAAAGGATCGAGACGTCTGAACAGACGTCTGACTAACACTCCAAACGTCTTAAAAGGCTAAAAATGAGATGTGTCTTTGTAGAGAAAAGCGGCACTACTAGGAGGGGGTGAAGTAATAAATAGCAGAAATAAAATATAAACAATCTCACAAAAATTCAATCACACAATATGCACAATTATTTTTAGGTGGAAACTCAAATCGGGTGAAAACCACCACCTAACCCTCTCGAGTTAGGATTTTCCGATCAATTAAGTTGATCAAATCCACTAAACAAATCACTTAAACATGGGTGATTCAACCTCAATTACAACCACGCTACAAGTGCGAGGGTAGCGTTCCTCAACCCCTTCTCTTCACGAGAAAGATTTTGTCCCACGAAGGAGACGGGAATTCGCAAAGCGAATACCCAACCAAATAACAAAGATAAATGACAACAATCCTATAGAGCCAACAAAGTAATTTAAACCTAGCTTCTATAGGAATTATGAAAACTCCCCTTTGTAAGGAGTGCGTCGGATCAATGATGCGGGTGCGTGAGGCACGCGACGGCGCAACATCGCTCTCGTGAACTACGGCGGGAGAGCGGGTGCGCAAAGACTTGATGCTCTCATGATGTAGAGCTTGAGCTTAGAGAGCAAGAGATTCTTTTTAGACACAGGAGAGTGCAAATGCTTGTTCTTCGTGTGTCTAGGTGTGCAAGATGTTCCTCTCTATTTATAGAGGCCTTAGGAAGTCTTTGGAAGGCTTTGGAAAGCTTCCATAGCCGTTGGGTGCAAAGCCCAAGAGAATCAGCCCGAAATCAGGAACAATGATTGCACTGACAGGGTAATCAGACGTCTGATCCTGGCATCAGACATCTGGAAGATCACTTTAAGACGTCTAGGAACAACATCAGACGTCTGATTTTAGGCAGGTTTTTTTCTGACTTAGATCAGATCTAAACAGGGTTCTAGTGCAAGTCCATCAGACGACATACAGGACGTCTGGCACTATGTCTGGACGTCTGGAAACCTACTTTTTTGTGGGAATGGATTTCCAAGAGAGTGCAACGGCTAGAAAATCTCTGAGAAGAGATTTTGTGTCAGCCGAGGCAAAACAGTCATTTATCAGATGTTTGTAAAGGCCTAAGGACGTCTGATAAGGCTCTAACGGTCATATTTTTGAGTGTTTGCTGAGCCAGCCAACGGTCCACTAATTGGACGTCTGGCAAAGTTATCAGACATCTTCTAAGACGTCTGGTCTAAGGTCTGGACGTTTGATTTCATCAGACAGAGCTAACTAAGTCCATCCTAAATGTTATCAGACGTCTGAATCAACACTCAGACGTCTTAAAACATATTATCAGACGTCTGATTTGGGAATTAGACGTCTGGAAATGCTGTTTGAACCCTATATTGGTTTTCTAAGTTCTCCACAGAAAACCTAAGTGTCCTAGGGTTGTGCAGGTGTTCATTGGACTATTATTAGGGTACTTTGAGTCTCTTTAACATGAATTTAAGTAACAAAAATAAAGAGCAACAAAATAAACAAAAAATACAAAGAGTACATGAGAAGGAAATCTATCATATTCTTCATCTCCTTCCTTCTTCAATATATCGCTCCTCGCGAATCTCTTCTGTTCTCCATCAAGCTCCTCCAATCCGTCCTTGATGCGAGCTCGAACTCCGTCTAATCATGTCTCCATTTGCTATTGACATGAAATCTAATACTCCAAATGCAAATGTTAAATGACACGTGTTTTATTATCATTAAAACAAATGATCGTGGTGCTTTAGTACCTAATCCTAAATGAACGAAGTCTGGGATTTAGTACCTAAGCCTAAAGGGCAAACGGTAATAGGTACCAAATGGGTATTCCGGAACAAGTTGAATGAATCCGGTATAGTCATTTGGAACAAGGCTCGGCTGGTAACACATGGGTACAGCCAAGAAGAAGGAATTGATTTTGATGAGACATATGCTTTCATAGCTCGACTCGAATCAATTCACATGCTTCTTGCTTATGCCGCCTTTCTTGGCTTTAAACTCTTTCAAATGGACGTTAAGAGCGCATTTCTTAACGGATTCAATACGGAGGAGGTTTTCGTAAAACAACCTCCTGGTTTTGAGTCTCATGATAAACCTCATTTTGTCTATAAATTAAACAAGGCACTATATTATCTAAAGCAAGCTCCTAGAGCTTGGTATGAGAGGCTCAAAGACTATTTGTTGAATGCAAAATTTTTTATAGGGGAAGGTGATTCCACATTATTCATTAAAAGAAGAGGAAAAGACATTTTATTAGTTCAAATATATGTAGATGATATTATATTTGGTGCTACTAATGAATCTGTGTAGAACGTTTTCAAAAATTATGCAGGAAGAATTCAAAATGAATTTAATGGGTGAACTTAAGTTTTCTTGGGCTTACAAATCACTCAACTCGAATTTGGAACCTTTATGTGTCAATCAAAATACACAAAGGAGATGCTGAAAAAATTTGAAATGATGAAAAGTAAAGGGAACAACACTCCTATGAGTGTCACAACTTCCCTAGACTTGGACGAATCAGGTACGCCCATAGATCAAAAGCTCTATCGTTTCATGATTGGATCTTTACTGTATTTAACTTCCAGTAGTCCTGACATTTTATTTAGTACCTGCTTATGCGCTAGGTTTCAATCAAACCATAAACAATAACACTTAAATGCTGTAAAACGAATATTTAGATATCTAATTGACACATCTGATTATAGCTTATTCTACCTTAGGAGTCCAGAATTCAACTTAGTAACATATAGTGATTGGGACTACGTAGGTACCTGCACCGATAGGAAGGGTACTAGTGGGACGTGCCAATTTTTGGGCGAATCGTTGGTCTCTTGGCTCTCAAAGAAACAATCTAGTGTAACCCTATCAACAACGGAAGCTGACTACATAGTCGCCACTCTAGCATGTTCCCAAGTGCTTTGGATGAAAAATATTTTGAAGGATTTTAACTTGATATTTAATAAAATAAAAATATTATGTGATAATACCAGTGCTATCAACCTCTCGAAAAATCCTATACAACACTCTATACAAAATATATTAATGTTCGACATCACTTTTTGAGAGATAATATACTTAAGGGAGAAATCGAGGTTGAATTTATTTATACTGAATTGCAATTGGTAGATATTTTCACTAATCCTTTGAATTATGATTGTTCTAATTATATACGTAGGAAACTAGGCATATGTAAGGTAAGTGATATTTGAAGAGTTTAGTGGTTTAATGGAATTTCTTTTGTCATGAACATAGGAGCCTTGACTTTACTAAGTTAAGAGCCTTCATACTCAATTCAAACATCAAAATGCACATTCTGTGCAATATCAAATGTTTGATTAACATCTCAGACATCTTATACTTAAAAATTAGCCGTCTGAAGATATGGGGCAGATGTCGATTTTATATCTCAAAAGAGATGACAAAAGAGCTATTTCAGACGTCCATCATCATTCACAGACGTCTGGACCGTCGTCCAGATGTGTTGACAGACGTCTATCTTTGCATCAGAATATGTATTATGATTCAGACGTCTGATTATATAATTAGACGTCATATAGGTTGTCTGATCATGAAATCAGACGACAACCTGTAGCTTTAGAGTGAAATCCAGGAAGGTCTGTCTGCAGAAATCAGACATCTAATTTTAGATTTAGACATCCGGTAAGTCATCTGATACAGAGATCGGACGACAACCTGGAGAATAAACCATTTTCCAAGGAGGTATGTCTGTAGAAATCAGACGTCTAATTTTAAATCAATTGTCCGATAAGTCGTCTGATGGTTAAAATAGATGATGCCATCAAACGAGTTAAAATCGCAATGTTTAACAACGTCTCCAGACGTCTGATCTGGCAAAAATCTACCGCTTCGCATATATTCTCTGAATGGTTTGCAATGCAAATCTCCCCAACCTCAGGGGGAGACTTGCTCAAAGACCTTGGGATATAACATCCCCGTCGCGAGGTCCCACTTCCCCTCTATCAAATCCCTAAGCTCTCTCTCGCCCGACAACCGACAGCTGCAGTTGGCGCTGCTCCTCTCGCCACCAGACGACCGCTCCGCCTCCTCGACGACTGGCAGCGCTGCTGCTCCCTTGCGCACGGGCCCCCTGCTCCTCGTCCGCGCATCCGGAGACCCTCTCCTGTGGGTATAACCTCTCAACCCTTACGGCATCTCCACAAGCTTTGCTCAAGATTGGCTTTACTCTAGTCTACTCATAGCCTCATCTTGCTTTCTTTGATGATTCACTCGGCTTATTTGTTATATCATGCCCTTGTTTGCCCTAGGACCTAAAACCCTAGATCAAACCCTATTTTTTCTATGGAGCATAGATGTTCTTTGATTTTGGTAAGGGTATTACCTCACGAGATTCAGGCCGACATTTTAGTGGCTTGAATTCGAAGGTATATTGCCACAACATCATGGAAGGTTGTATTGCCTCAAGGCATACTGCCACACATTTTTTCTTGTATCAATGTTGTTTGAATGTATGTTGGTTGAATCTGAGTGGCATGTTGGCATTATTGGTTGAATGTTGGTTGCATGAATGTTTTTGCAGGTGTTCTGTCCTAAAAACACCAACCTTTCCTTCCAAAACCCAACCACCCATACCACCAAAAATGCCTCCCCGTCGGAAGCAAGCCGAGGGCTCCTCCACCTCCTCCTCCATCCACCTATTTGGCTGACCAACTGCAGGGCGACATCGCTAGGCAGCGATTTCGTTGCTTGGCACATGCCAAAGTCAAGTGCCTTCGCTTTATTGTTTGAAATGATTTTGCCCATCTAAACCTTCGAGAACACTTTGAAACCCTTCATCTCTTCCATTATTTTTGACCGACAGTTCCATTATGGCATTGGAACTATTGGTGTGTTCCCCGATCTTGTCCGACTTTTTCATGCCAACATCGTTGAAGACTATAGCAACGATGAACTTGAATTACATACCCGCTTTTTGGGCGTGAAATCCATATCACCTCCGACTGTATTTCCACCCTTCTTGCCATCCCTAATGAGGGCAATGACTTCAATGACATTCTGAGGCAATATGACTCAGAAGTCATAAATCAAGAATTAGTCCAACCAGACAAATATGTTGAAAATCTTGGCACCTTACCATGCAAAAACCTCAAACCTCTTCCCTGATTACTATCTCGCATTTTTGGGTGGGACATTCTAAATAAATCAGGAGGTTTTGATTACATCTCGCGCCAACACAAGGCTCTCCTTTTTGCCACCGTACCTCACATTCCCTTCAACTATTGCCGCCTCATTGTTTGTGTTATGAATGAGGATCATGGG
The DNA here is from genome assembly GCA_037157565.1 of Thalassia testudinum. Taxonomy (NCBI): domain Eukaryota; kingdom Viridiplantae; phylum Streptophyta; class Magnoliopsida; order Alismatales; family Hydrocharitaceae; genus Thalassia; species Thalassia testudinum. The sequence goes on along the minus strand of JAZHRO010000031.1, from coordinate 32,954,075 downwards.
GCATCTCTACCATTTGGGTCCATTTTATTCAAAATTTTTGCAAGCCATCGGATCTCCATAAATGACCAGGCGGTTGACAAAAAAATTGAGTCCAACAACCGGGCCATTGTTGCCAAGATGCACATACTTAGGGAGCATCTCGAGCCAGACGACGAGCCTGCTGAAGAACAGCCCCTTCCACCCTTTATGGATTTCCATGAAGAACAACCACTTCAAATAGAAGCTCCTCGCTCAAGCTTTGATGAGGCATGGGATCCCGCCACAGATTCCCTCTCCCTCGGCATCTACCTCTTACTGCGACTAACCGGCGAGATGTACACCTATATGGAGAGTATGCACAGTGACATCGACGAACTTTGTTCAGACGTTCAAAATCTAAAGATGGGACACGGACCTGCTCAACGCCGCCACTGCCGTGATCAAGAAGACTAGTTTAGTTCTTCTATTTTTTCTTTCTATCTTCCATGTTGGTTTGTATTAAGGGGCCTTGACCCCATACTTGAATATTTGGGAACAATAGCTAGTTTGTGCTTAAATGTTTCTTTCTACCTTCCCTGTTGGTTTGTGCACCTATATTCCTTTCCTAGTTAATTTACTTTAATGCTTTGTCATTTTTTATCCAACATGCAGTTTTATTAATGCTCTCCACTTTATAAATGTTACACTCGTAGTTTAAGTTTCAACCCCCTTTCAGAACCCTTTATGATGATATTCAAAAAGGGGGAGAAGAACATAGGTAAGAACTTAGGGAATACCGTAAAAACGAAAAAAAAAAACTTCTCAAAATAGGTATAGACTACTAAGTAAAACTTTCAGGGGGAGAAAATAAGAACCTACAGGTATATTTTGAAAATCATCAAAAAGGGGGAGATTGTTAGTTCAACCTCTCATATATAATATTTTGATGATTTTATAAAATGAAGAAAAAGAAATAAAATACAAGCGTAGCATATTTTTCTCTATAATAACACAATTACAGAGTTCATGGAGTTTCTCCAAAATGGAAGATTAAAAGCGTGAAGACTAAGTAGCATAAATATTGTCATACGTCATAGGCTTTTTATGTAAACTTTCAAAAGTTGTAATCTTCATTTTATTTGAGTCTAGAAATGTTGTAAAGAGCCCCCAAACATAACTTATAAATAACTAACTTAGGCTTTCTACACTTATGATAAATTAGAAAAAAAAGCCTAACACTAAGACTCAAATCAGATGTCCATAACAACTGTCAGACGTCATATTTTCAACTTTAAGACGTCTGACAAGTGTTTCAGATGTCTAATTACCTATACTATGCCTTTAGTTTCTAACTTCATAAACATCAATCGAAGCAATCTTCAATCAGACGTCCACACCCTCATCCATACGTCTGATACTTTACCTGGACGTCCTCAAAATAACCGTTAGACTAACCACCCATCTTCCTTCTATATATAACGGGCAAAATACATTTTTAAACATCTAGACATGCTTCCAGGCATCTACCTATGGACCGTTGCTCATTTATTTATGTGTGTATCTCATTACGAACCAAAGATCTTTTATCATATATCGTAGCCAAGTCCTTTTAGGTTTCTGGTGAGAAGCTCATCATGGTCTCTAATTATCCCTAATTAACTAGTCTTCCTAATTAATTAGCTATAAATATGTGAATATAAGGGTTAATTAGTAAATAAGGGATAAATAGTAAAGAACCTAAAAATAGGTTAAAAATGTTATATTATCATCCAATTAATATTATTAATAATTTAATTAATAATTTTACTCAAAATATTAGTAATAATTCATCTAATTAATGTGTTAACTAACCTAAGCATAATATATTCCTAAGTATGTAATAACTTAAGTAACATTAAATAAATTAATATAAAAATGTCAAAAATGTAAATTCAAGGTTTAAACATAATAATTGTCTTATCTATAATCATATATAAAAAGTTGAAAAAGATTTAAATTAAAATAAACATTGAAAACCTGAGTTTACATTTTAGTCCTTAAATTATCTATCAATCGGGTCTTTATTTTCCATTTAGGTCCTTAGTTTTCACTATAGACAAGTCCCTAAACTTCTTCTTTTCTTCTTCAACCGTCTGGACGGCTGACGACAGAAGGTGCATCCACCGCTTGATCATCGCCCATCTGACGTCATCCCTTCTTCTCCAAGCTCCTGGAGCCTGCGCTCAACATCTCCTTCTCATCCACCGGTCTGGATGGTGCCAAAATCCTATTTTAGGGTTGGAGATAACCTCACTGGCATCGGAAAAGACGTCGATGGTTATTTCCCTTCTAGCCACTAATCCGTCCAGATTTCACCTCTTTCTCAGTCGCCGTCAACTATAAATACCCCTTCACACCCTTGATTTCCACCAAGTTGGCTCCCTTTCCTCTTCTTCACTGAAGCTGACTTCGATAAGCTATTCTCTCTAAACTTCAGCGAACCTTCGCCTCATCCGATTTCCTCCATTCATCTTCAATAGCACTGGATCTCTGCCGAAGTCAACTCTGTCTTTTGACACAAGCGCTAACTAGGAGCTCTCCTCTGCTTCACCTCACAACCGCCCGCCGGAGATCTTCCGACAACCCTCTGATTTCCTCCTCCGTTATGAGCCATCGACGGAGATCCTCTATCCCCTTCGTCCAGGTAACAGTAGACTGGGTAGGTAGATTAGTTTAGTTAGGTAGGTAGATTAGGTAGTGTAGATTTAGCATTCATCTTCCTCGACTCTGGCGAGATCGTTGAGCTTGTCAGGAGCAATGATTTTGTTTTTTAAGTCACCGTCCACCTTCTTGAATCTTCCATGAACATTTCGATCATTTTAAATTACTAAATAGATCATTTAATCGCCTAAACCACCTCCACCTCCACCAACTACTGCTATCCATGGCAGGAGCAGTTGAGCTAATTCCACCTTCACTGGGTCCTCCATCATCTATTCATCACCTAAGGACCCTATTCCATACTTTAATTTGAATAATTACCACCTATAATGTAAACACCTAATTTTAATTAAACTCCTGAGCTCGCTGTCTATGGCGGCTCAGGAGTAGTTGAAGTCATTAATTATATATATAGTATATCAGATATCTGTTGACTTGTTTTCTCCACTCAATTGAGTGGGAAAACAAGTCCTGAGCCTGATCCAACTCAGATTTTATATAAAATGAATTCACTGTTAAATCTTTACTCTAATGAACACTTGAAGGAATTAATTTGTTCCTAAGGTTCCTTGTGATCTCAGGAAGCTTTTTGAATCTTTAATGACATAATTTCACATCATCTGTACACATTTCACCTTTTTCTGGACTCACAAGTTCTTCGGCCTATTAAACTTGGTGTGAAGCTCTAGATCAATGAATTGAGGATCACTGATTATGCTGAGGTTATTTCATTGAAGTTTAAGTGTTTGGAGCTTGTGATAGGTATTCATCTTCTCCAACTCCGGCAGAGTTGGAGAAGTCTGTCAGATAGGTTTTTGTCACATTTAAGGGGTCTGGAAGCGATAGTGTTGTCCCCTAAGTTCATTTCTATGCTTAAACCACTGTAACAAACCTTAGTTTCTCCTGACGAACAAACTACTTTTGAAGCTCAGGCGACGAGTTTAGAACCCTAGGAACCTTAGTTAAAACACCTATTTAAGGGCCTAAACCTATTTTTGTGATTGAATAGAAGATATTTTAGGCTTAAATTTATTGTGAAATGGCCAAACTTAGAAAGTCAAAATTTGAGGCTTTACAGTCAAACCTGAGTCTAATTCTCAGACTCTAGATTTAATCAGACCAATTAATGAGTTCAAGATGTTGCTGGAATGCTTTTGAATGATTTACATAAGGTTTGAGTGAGCTCTAATCAACTTTTTAGTAGAATTTGAATTCTGCTCAGTTTGGGTTATTTTTGAACCCAAGCTGATGACAGTAGATTTCTGATGAGTTTTGAATGAATAATCTACCCAGATGGATTTGTAACAACCTCTAGAGGTTGTTTTAATTGATTAACTGGGTCTTTAGCTGTTTGTTAATATTGTTTAGAATCTGAATCTCAGTTCTGAAGCTTCCTGAGAAGCTTTGAGTTTCTGTACCTTTCCTAAAGCTTCCGAGAGCTCTAAACCTTCAGCAGCAGTTGCGGAATTAACCCTTGAACCTATTTAGCACTTCATCTAGAAGTGAAAGTCCAGTCTGTGGACTTAGAATTGAAAAATCCACTTTACAGGCCTTTATGGACGTAGATAAAACAGAACATTCTCCCTCAAATCGAAGAGCTTAATTTCCCCTTTGAATCAAATTGACAATTCAATTGTGTAGAGCAACTTAAGAGCTTTCCAACAAGCTTTTATTTGCTTGGAATAGAGCTCTGAGCTATCTGGAATCGTTGTTTGAAGTTTAGTCTGGGAAGGGGAAACTTAGTCCCACCTCGGAAGAATCTAAACAGTCGCATTAGTATAAAATGTTTTTGCGTTATGGCTTCTTTAGTCGACAGCGCACGGTGCATGGTTACGAATGAGCGTTAGGTGTGTGTGGGCGCGTGTGCTCTCGGGTGTGTGTGCGCCTATGGGCGTGCGAGTGTGGGCCTGGGAGGCCGTGAGCCGGTTTGGCTTGAGACTATGAATCGGAAATAAATCGAACTAAATAAACCAGGCTTGGACCTAGTAGGGTCTGGTCCCACCCTGAGAGGGGTGCTGTGTATCCCCGATCGGTCCAAGCCACCCATTGAAAACCTAATTTTTGGTTAAAAGAAAAAAATCGGTTCGGTTCAGAAGGCAATGCGAGAGTTCTGAAGGATGCTAAGGGCTCAGAAGAAAAAGAGGCTAAAGACTAGGAAGAGAAGGAGAAGGAAGAAAGGCAAAGAAGGAGAAGGAGCAAAGGAAAAGAAGAGAAGGAGAAGAAGCGAAGGAAAGGAAGAGAAGGAAAGAAAGGAAGAGTGAATTCGTGGAAGGAAAGGAAGGATGAATAGGCACTAAAGAGAAAAGGCAGAGAAAGAAGAGAAGAAAGAAAAACAAGAAGATGTGAGCTCGAGAAAAGATCAAGAAAAAGATTAACAAGAAGATTAAGAAATAAGTAAAAAGAAAAAGAGAAAGAAAGAGAAAAGGTAAAAGAAAAAGAAGAAAAAAAGAGAGGCTGAAGATACAAAGAGAAGAGAAAGAAATAGTTTAATTTCTTACATTATTTTTAATTCCTTTTTGAGTTGAATGTTATAATAAGGCATATTTCCATTAGTAATACTTTCTATTGCCTTAATCACTTTGAAATAAAAAGAAATAAACATGTTTACTTGTTGTTAAAGAAGATCATTTGGGTAAATATGTTTTCTTATGGAATTTTGAATATTCTTTTTAATTTGAAATCATTAAGCAAAGTTCATATTCTTAAAGTAAACTTAATTATACTTTTCTATAAGTAGCTAAGATTTATTGGTGAATTCTAAATAAGCTATGCCTCCTAGTGAACGACCTAGTCCCAACCAGTTAAAAGAAACAAAATCTAAAATATTAGGTTAACTTGACCCTATACTACTCAATCGACACAAATTCAAGTTGACCTAAGTTACTTTCTTCTATACATAATTAAGTATAATTAACTTAATTAACTGTGTTGAGGAGCGACCCAACAGCTTCCAGATGTCTAGGGAATCCCACAAACGTCCATACAGACGTCTGTTCCTTCAGATTTAGAACCCTGTTTGGATTGGTCAAAACAGGAATGAATCCACACATAATTAGACGTCTAATAATTTTATCAGACGACTTATGTGAAAATATTAGACGTCCTTGTTTCGATACAATGAAACCAGTACAGCCTGGCTAATAGTATTAGACAACCATAATTGTAATCAGACATCTGACCCTAAAATTAGACGTCTGATGTTGCTGTCAGACTCATCATTACCCTGATTTGTGGTGGATTTCGTCCCAATCTCTTGGGATTTGCCTCCAACGGCTAGGAGATCTCTCCCAAGTGTTCTTGAAGGTTCCAAACTTGCCTATAAATAGACTACAATCCCTCTTCGGCAAAACACACCTCTTGAGATTCAATTCCCTTAGAAAAATCACTTGTTCACTACTCCTAGCCTCCTCTTGCCCTTGTGCTGTGCCAACACTCTGATCAAAGGGCAAACCCACACTCCCTATTTACTCCGTTATGCAAATTCTTAGGGAGTTCTCTTTATGCTTAATAGATAAGGAAGTAATCAAAGTATTGGGGTGCTCTATAGGTGCTCTTTTAATTCTTACTTTTGTACTTTGGGTACCCGATCTATCGGGTCCCCGTCTCTTTATTGTGAAGGGAGAAATCTCCGTTTTGGAATCAAAGGTGGGATTTGTAATTGAGGTACACTACCCTCGTTTAGGTAGTGTGGTTAATGGATTGATCACTTTGTGATCGAAAATCCTAAGTCAAGGGATTGGCTTAGGTGGTGATTTTCACTCGTTTTTGGTTTTCACCTAAAAATCTAGTGCCACTTTTTGTGGTTGAATTTTTTTTATTACAATATTTAATAAATTCGCTATTCATCCCCCCTCTAGTGCAATTTCATTTTGCACACCAAAACTAGTCCAAACACCCCTCTATATATATGAGATGATTTCCTAGTCATTAGTGGAAAGAGAACACCCCAAAACACACTCTAATGCACATTCAAGCCCACATTCAGCTAAAGCATATTTTTTGTATTCTTCAAAGTGATTGAAACTTTGATTCTCCAACTCTCACTTACTTGAAGCTTCATCACTTCAACTCCCAGCAACATCATCTTCTCACAATCACCAAGGGAATTCTTTTTAGTCTCCTAGATAGCTATTTCATATAATTGATTTCATATCTTTTTGGGCCTATCCATAGGAGATAAATTTTGTTTTAATTCAATTTTATTCCTTCATCTACTTGTAATCTGAGGGCCTAGGTTGTGGGTTCCTCTCCTCTTAAGTAAGAGGGGTTTCCTCTTGATTGGGAAATCAAGAGGGTTTGTGAAAGGGTTTGGTATCCCATTATAAGTACCGATTAGTATTCCGAGTTGGACTCGGGGCAACATCCTAGATTGGGAGATCTAGGTAGTGATTTTTACCTAGATTTGGGTTTCCACTATACATGCTTGTGTTGTGATTATATTATATTTTTTAATTTCTTGAGTATATCTTAAATTTACTTTAATTTCAATTAAAAATTTATTTACCGCCTTTAGCACTAATCACCCCCCTTCTAGTGCTTTTATGAGGTTCAATTTTTCTTTCAAGGGCATGTGGAAGCATGCCTATCTTTCTATTAGTGGTTTGTTCGCTCTTACTTAGGTTTTGAATTGCCTTTTGTCTGGCGAAGTTTTATTTTTCCAAATTTGGGCAAGTAGTGATAGCCACTGCCGTGTACTTCCCACTCATCGTGGTGACTTGCAGATGGCGCAAGTGTCATCATCATAAGATATCCCTTAAAGATGCAAGATGATGTGTCTAACCCTTTCTCATTGAGAGACGAACCATCATAACATAGTAGTCAGCATTTAACACCAACAGGACACAATATTAGGAGTTGTTCCATGCCCTTTTACCTGTCCCCATCTAACACTATAAATAGCGAGTAGGTGGGCAGAAAATGCACATTTACTGTGATTACAATGCTCCTCGTTTGGCGCCAACAGTTGACTAATTCTTTTTCGCTTTCAATCAAGTCATTTGGAAAAAGTGCCCATAGATATGTTGGGCCTTGCAAGAAAAGGTAGGTCAACTTATTATTCTGATGGTCTTTTAGTAGACACTTTTGCACCGTACACTTTTAATTCTAATGTTCGTAGTTGGTATGATATTAGTTAGTTTCTAGAGTCTCGTGACTTTAAGTCAAATAAGCTTTGAGGTCTTGAGTGAAGACCTTAGCTTTTGCCTCCTCGAGACTGTCAATTCCTTTATCATCTATAAATATGCAATCAAGAACTAGTTAAGAGTCTCTCTTAACCCTTTTAATATTTCCTTCTTGTCATACTACAAGTTGGCTCCGTCTCAACTATGTTGACTGGTGCTAAATACTTTTGTTGTACTTTGCTTTCACTTGAGTGTACGTCTTCAAATGGGGTTGTTTCACCTGAGTTTTGGGCTAATGACCCTCAAAGCTAGGAAGGGTAAACCTACCTATAGGTATAAGATAGTAGACCAAGTGGACAGTTGGGTATTTCACAGTGGGTCCAATCCATGCATTGTCAGGTTCTAATTGCATGGTTGTCAGCAAGCTTATTGACAACATAGCCAACTCTTCGAGGGAAATGTTATCCTCTTCCAATTAGTCATGGTTGATGCCAACTTGGCTAAAGAGTGGCTACAAAAAGTCAAAAATATAGGGTAAATTAGCTAGTGAGAAATAAACAAAAGAGGCCAAATGGGATAGTCAGGGAGAAATACACTAAGTTCGCTTTAATGTTGACCTCACGATAAAAATAGGGAGAGAAAAAGCTATTAATCGGTAGTAAGGCAAATCCGAAGATGAGGTTTGGTTGAGTAAAAAGTGGTCTTATATTTTAAAGAAAATGCGGTTCCTTAGAGTAAGTTGCCCACTTGTTGAGTTAGCACACGAGCACAAACTCACAGAATTTTCATTTCTTGCAAACCTTTAATGGATTAATGAGTTATGGAAAATAACTCTTGAGGCCCAAAACTACGGCTGATAGACTTTGATAGGATTTGCTGATTTGTATTTTAGCCTGTACGCAAGGGCTGTTGAGATTTTGTAGTTAAGATCTTCTACACAGTTTCCTTTGAGTTTGATGAAAATTGATGTCTGATGCGCACACATCTAATTAGCCTAAAATATTATTTATGCATGTTCCTAATGTCATAGAAGCATAATGCATTATAAATATTAAATAACATATATCATCATGCATTTAGGTTAATTTATACAAATTATATAGTAATTTACCCTTTTTGTGGCCAGGGACAAGGCGATATTATTTTGAGGCCTCAGATTGAAGATCCAACTGTACGAATCTGATAAGGGCGACAATCGGAGTCCAACGCTTCTGAGATCGCCCCGATTGGATCTCTGTAGCATTATATGCAATCCGAGGAAAATGAGAGACCAAGAGGCAAAGTGATACAAATCCGTACTTCAAACGACAAATTCAACCACATGGATGCGTTCGGATCAATGATCGCAACCTAACGACATGAAAATCGACCCGATCCGACATCCGTGCCATCAATTACATGCATTGGAAAATTGACGGCTCAGATGGCGCCATCCAAGCTGCCACGGTCACTGCAACCCTCCTTCGTCCGCACAATCAATCCCAGCCATTGTATCTCCATCCAACCGCTGAGAGCACACGACCATAAAATCAAGAGCACGACAATCGATGCTCGTAGCGCAATGGTTGCACGCTCCTTTGCGAAGAGAGGGACGAGTGTTCGAGCCCCGCCTCGCCTCAAACCAGGCCGCTCGTGTAGCGAAATTCAACTACTCGATTGAGATCGAGTGGTAGCGGCAGCGACTATGTGGCGATGCCAAGGGCATTGGATGAAAGCGTCGCGATCATGAGCGATCGTATGCAGAAGCATTTGATGCGCCGAAGGTGAGATGGTGCAAGTTCTCGACCCTTCGATCGCGATCCAATGGCTCAGAAGAAGCACCGCTTTAATGAATGTAACGCATGCGCGAATTGAAGCCACCCTTGTGCCCTGCGATCAAGATCGGATGCTCCTCCTCCCTTCGCACACCTTTACCGACATTTAGCTTCAGTGACGAATGCGTGTCACTAAAGACTTGTATTTAATTTTCAAGATATGAAGTGGTCCTTTTGCCACCATGTCCTCAACTATAAATAGGACCCTACGCCCCACACATTTCTTCATCCCTTCCTTCTTCTCTCAACTTCTCTAAGAGTTAAAAACTTAAGTTCCAAGCTCGCCCTAGTGCTCCCAAGCTACGGGAAGCTCAGCTAGAGTTAAAAATAAAAAATTTCCACTTCTCACCCCCTTTCGCGGAGCTCTCGCCAGTCGCCCTCTCGCCCTTATTCCGGAAGTAGATCTCGCAACGTCAACGTCATGCCTCATCCCCGGTTCTTCCAGATTTATAATACATCCTTTATCTTCGTTCTCTTTCTTGCAGGCATCGTTCGTCTGGCTCGTCCTTCAAGTAGTTGTTCGAGGAGGATAACTTCTCATCCCTTATCTTTTTATTGCTTTCTATAGCAGATTTTCAACTTTGTAGTTGTAATAAACATTGTATTAGTTATAAAAGTTGTTCTCTCTCTCTCTTATTTATATTGCAAGTAAATTAGTTGTTTATAATCATTGTGAATGCTTCGTTTATAAACAAAATTACAAAAAAATATAATTGCAGATTTAGAATCGACGTAACCTCCACGTGTTCAACCCGAGACTCACACGAGTTTGGATAAATTTATCTAATAGCGAGTTTTTACGCAACTATAATGACGGAATTTTAACTCAAATTTTTTTGCATACAAAATCTCGCTCATCAATGTCTTTATGCGTATATTATCTTAGCTTAAGCCCGCTTTTCGCTTTTCAATTAATTTTTTTTTTACTCGAGACTTGCAAAACTTAGCCATAAATGTGTAAGGAATGCTGAGTAGATATACATAATTTGTCTAATTTATGTTAATTTCATTAGCATTCACATTAATCATGCATTATAAATTTTGCATTTTAGACATTAATGCATCATGTTATTAGTTATGCATTTTAGGGTTAATTATTGCAGTTAAGGGCTGTCTATTCTTTGCAGGTGCCTGATAATTACATATTTAATACACTTAATATGTCTAAATTAGATTAATTCCTAAGTAAACATATCTTATTTAGGTTGTAAATAGTGCATCATAGTTATATTAGGCACATTAGGCTCTTAATTGCATTTACACATAATTTGTATATATTATAATAATCTTGGTGCAGAAATAAAATGCGGCGTGAAAGCAAGAGGCTGGAAGATTAGAATTGAAGATACACATTTTAGGAGGGGCAAAATATAGATTTATCAAAAAGGGGGGGTTTTAGTGAAATATGCCCTCAAAAGCCAATGTCCAACTCTAATATACCTAAATTTCTTTGGAATCATAAGGAAATTCCAAAGGAATAAGGGTATCATTGCAAATTTCACAAAAAAATAACCATGTGCATCATTTTCTAGCCTTATGAACCGTTTACGCGCAAGCCGTAGGCAATTTATGCACCCCATGCGTGGCACATTAGCATCGAGCATGGTAGCGTCGCTAGTAGCTCAAACGTGTGATCTGTGCACCCTATATCACACATGATTCTTGTGCACTCCAGCGGTAGTGCATGCTTGCATCCCACGTGCGAACGATACGCGTGTGCTCTCCTTGCTAGACCAGCTGCTCGTGCGCGATTTGCACTCACACCAACTCCCAGTGGCTCGCACCTATAGCTAGTGCACCTCCCGCGCGCAAAAGCCACACCAAAACTCTCTTTGCGCATGCCAGGTGGGTGAATTATGTGAATTGGCAAGCCATTCCACCTCCCCTCCACTTGTAAAATGACGATACCCCCTCCATTGCCCATTCATCTTCACCTACGCCTTTCCTACCTCCATTAGAGCTAGGAAACCTACCTTAGATGAATCATATCTTCTCCCCAATTACATTGGCCTCCATAGTAGGGTAGAAATTCCTCTCTCTCACCTCCCTTCAATCTTCCTCTCACCACCTTTCTATGACCGCCATGACTTGTCTCTCGCTTCCATTCTATGGAGAAGATCACCTCCATCTTTTCACCTTCATTCCCTCTAGATTAGAACCTTCTTCCCCCATCCCATACTCTACTAAAAGCTTGGTCGAAGCCTTCCTCTACCTATCATCTTCCTACCTCACACCTCTATTGTCTAACCTTCTCACCTCCATTGTCAGGCCATAATCAAGCACATCGTCTCGCCAAGTAGTTGTCTTAGGGAGATTTTTCTCGCATTCTCTCTCTTTTATTTTATTTTATGTATTTTTATTATATTTCCTCTTGTTGTAATAGAACCTTGCATATTCATAATACAAGTCTTCTCTCTCTTTCATGTGCTCATTATTATTAATCATTCTTCTCACCTCAATTATGTTTAGATAAAAAATCATAACCATTGCAAAAATTATAAAATACCAAAAATAAATAATCCTGCCAAATTTTAAGTGAGTCTACCTCCTCATATTCGACACAGTCTTACCTCCAGTTATTTTATAATTTGATCACAAATTTTTGCAAACTACAACATAATTTTTGAATTTATTAGTTGTAACTTTTTTGCATATCATTTTTGTGTCGTTGCCGAGGAAGCAACAGACTTTAGCTTTTCGCTTTTGTACCCAATTGCATTTATCATTTCTGACCTTACTTTGCTCTTATTTATCTATTTGTATGGACATGGCTTTTATATATTTGTATGTTCATACTGTTGTATGGGAATTGATTTCAAAGATACAAAACCTATGATCTTGTGAGTTGAATTTTTCTCCAAGTCATATTCTCATATTCATAGGCACATTTTTTTTCCTCTTACAATCAAATTAAATAGTTATACATCTTTTAAGTAAAGAAGATCTCAATCTAACCTATAAATAATTAAAATACGGCATCAACCTTAAACAAAAATATCATACAAGACTCACAACAACTATTCAAAACATAAAAAACAAATTCACATACCAACTCCAAGAAGTAGCTAGGAAGATGGTTGACGGTGAGAACAGCTAGCTGTAGATAGTTGGTGCTGGTTGGGCAATGGCATGAGGGCGAAGGTGACTTCTAGGTGGTTGGTCGTGGTCAGAGGGTGCAACTAGAGGTGGGCAGTCAAAGGGGAGTAGGAGGGCAATAAGGTAGAGACTAATCGGAGGAGGGTTGGAAAGATTGTTGGGGAGAGCAAGAGGTCGATGTTGGATGTTGGGTTGGGGGTGGAGGTGAAGGACTTAAGGGTATCGTTTTTTTTTTTTCAAACCATAATCGCCTACCAAAAAGTTGCAACAATAAGGAACCCCTCCTTACAATGGGTGAGTTCATCAAAAAATTAGCAACAAGCCTGTTAATCATACTTGCCTTTGAAGCAAGAGTTAATAGGACAAGATGTTACATTGGATGTGCTTGCCGAAGGCGATGTCACGTGTAGGGAAGTTGGGTGGCGGGTCACAACAAAGACTGCTCTCCCTGTACATGTGGGCGGATGATGGAGGAAGAAAAGTTGAAGAAGAAGATTGGAGGGGGGGGGAGGGCTTTAGATTTGGTGAAGTACATGATCTAACATTCAACATTACTTCATATAGATTGAGACCATTTGAAAGCAAATCCTAACAATATCGAACTCAATCTAAAAGTTTTCAAGCATGATGGAAACATTTATATGGTCATATCGAACATATTCTTGTCTAAATATTAAGATGCTACCTAGAGGGCACATTCATGCATAATTGTGTGAAAAGGGACTGTGTGCCTATATTCACACACATGAGGTAGAACGTCGCCTCTCATTATGTTTATTCTCTTTCTTGTATGCACACACTCCCTTGAACACCTGTGCATCTAAGATAATAGATTAACCGATCCAATTGGTTTCTTTCTTTTGAACTAATGCTTTATTTACATCTCGATAATTATGCCTGTTAACTCATGGGATAATGCATGATTTGTTATGAATATTGTCTAATATGGGATCATTATGATTAACTACTAGATAAGTATAAAATTTTAGATAATTATCTTTATTTGATTATTTATGAAATGTTTAATTACCTTGAAGGAGAACCTATTGTTGTATGTATGAACTGAACTCTATCTTTCATGGAGTAGGAATTGCTATGACCCCTAATTGATAAATTGATTGGGACAAATGTCAAAATTTCAAGATAGTGGCTCAATTGCTGATGTGAGAAATGATATAAATTAAACCTGATTTATATATGTTAGATGTTATGGGTAATTAAAGATATTATGAGTTTTACACGTAGAGGACCTGAAAATAGTCTTATGACTTGATTGAGAAGTTGTTAGAAATAAAATGTTATATTATATATATATATATATATATATATATATAGTTAGTGATTATATGTGGCCAAAGAATATTATGACTCTTTGTGACTTAGGTTTATAGTCTAAGTAGAATATAACTTAGGTTTTCCTTTTAGGATTGGACGTTGAGCTAGATGAAGCTACCCCGAAGTTGCCTCTTAAATTTGTTTTGAGGTTGTATAACGATTGCATTTTATGTCGTGAGTCATCAAGGTGGGTAAGACATCGTTGATCTCGATTGAATCTAATTTGAAAGACTTTACAACTAAAGATAAATCTTGATCTATAAGTTATATTTTCATTTAACAAGACTATGGATAATGATAGAATAATTAATAAATTAATGATTTAAGTGGTTACTAATTGATGCCACTAAGTTTTAAATAACTAAATTTAAACCATGCATTCTTTAATATTTTGTATTTCCAATTTCCTACTTATCATATTTATGCATATTCTTATATCCCATGTCATTAGTTGCTTATATTTTATATACATTATATTAGAAGTTTTTCTCATTAGTTTATCTTGAAATGTGAGTTAGCTGTTTCAAGTTTGGGCGATGGTTAGAGAGCTCTTGCAATAGGATGTGGACCAATGATCCAACGATTTATCACTTACCTACCTCATTCTCATAGTAGTATTATTAGTCATACCAGTAATTATTTCCATTCTAGTTTTCTTTGTAATATAGCGTACCACTGGACTTTTGTTTTAATTGATTAATTTTGATGTTTTGCTTGGATATGAATATGATATTTTATTTTATTTTTATGCATCTTAATTTTGGTTAATTACTCATTTAATTTTAGATGTGTTTCATTTTTATGTGTTGGATAATAGATGATTTAAAATTAAAATTTCCAACCCGATGTTGTTAAATGTCAAATTGCCACAAAATCATACACCCTAGTCACCACTAAAAATCTATTTATAAATAAATAATGCATAACTTCAAATTTCGAAAATTCGTGTAATACGATACGAGCAATTCGAATGAAATAAAATTTATAAGACCTACATGAGCACATTCCTTTGTTTCTTTTGTTTTTGATCTTTTTATATTTTATATTTTTTTCTTTTAAAGATCGAAATCAAGGGATGGTAGAAATGATTACGTACAAACTTTCAACTTTACATTGCATCTAAGCTTGCAACAAAGGAAATGCATAAAATAAGAGAACATAAAAGAGGGGAGTAGAGAAAGTGAGGGAGTGAACCATAAATTCATAGATTAATAAATTAAAGACAAAAGTAAACTAACAACGAACATTGATCAAAATAATAATAATAAAAAAAAACACAGAGAGGAACTAATATGAACTCCGATGCTAAAATAGGGGAGAAGAAGGGGAAGAAGATGAGGAGGAGGACGAGGAGGAGGAAGGAGGTTAGCGGCCCGGCGTTGCAGCAGCGGGAGGTGGTCGAGGATGGAAGCCGGCATCGAGGGAGAGGAGGACTGGATTGATGGGAGATGAGGGGAGAGTGGGAGACCGTCCCCAGGGGGCCTAAATGGGGGCTGCTAACGTAGACGTTGATGGCGCACGAGGAGAAAGTACGCGCCGAGTTGACGATGCATGCAGGGGCTGTGTTGCCGGAGACGATGACGTGGATGCGCTGGAGGCGTGATGTGCGCCCGAGGATAGCTGTCAAGATAGGTGTCGCGCGGTTTGCGTGAGGAAGTGGATCCGCGGTCGTGGCGCTCACATCCTCGCTGGATGCGTGCTGTTGGCGGAGGAGACGGCGCGGGTGGAGATGCCGAGCTCGCGTGCGTGACTGGAGGCGAGGAGGCGGGCGAGATTGCTTGTTGGGTTCGGAGGAGATGCAAACTTCGTGTGGGTTACGAAGTTGCGAAGGAAGAAGATGGAGTGATGGGCCCCCCTTGAACATTTGCAACCCACTCCAGACTTGGTGGGAATTGATTTGAGATTTCAAGTCCATCGAAGTTGTGGAAATAGATCTCAACATAAGGTGGGATATTGCGACATTGGTCCGTCTAGTCTGTTTTCTTTTGCACTTCAGCTCGTTGTACAAAGTGTGAATTTCTATGCTCATGCTTTCATCTAATTCTCCCTGCATCTAATGTATATAAGTTATGTATAAATACATGTACGATCCTAATATGCATCCAATGTAATATTTATTCTTTAAATGCACTATATTAACTTAGGAATGAATTATGAAATAGACATATTAGCATGTATTATTATGGGATTATGACATCCTCATATCTATCTTTTGCTAGTTTCTTAACAAAACAGAATGAAATGCTATATTCAGGAATAGAGTTAAGAATTGATTCCCTAGGGCTTTGTTTATTTACCAATCAAAAGAAATTTATACCTAGGACTTAAACTGCAAAGGTTCAACAGCACCCAAGTTGTCTACCAAAATGTAAACCGCTTAAGTCTTTGCCTTATTATAAACATACATAAATGTACATTTTTTTCTTTTTCTTGGTATTTATAATAATTTTTTTGAACTTTTATTTTTGAGTTTTAGGACAGTTTTCTACAACTACCTAATTCACTCAAAACTCGAGTTCCTTACAAGTGCTAAGCATCTAATTTGTATATGTGTGACTCACATTAAGAGCAATCGTAATCATCTTCAAGCATTCTTAAACTCCAGGTGACCCTAGCATAAAAGTTTTGAATAAAGGTTTATCTTTCTGATTGGTAAGTTTCTCTCTACTTTTTTTTTTTTTTTGTGAGATCAACATAAGGGCGAACCCCGTGTATGTCTCCTTAGGCTTTTATTTCTACTCCCCACTTCGCCTTATTGAGCATTTGTGAATATATGTGAGGGATGGGCCCTGAATAGTCAACAATAGGTGGTTATCCACGACAACGTGCCTGTCATACCCATCCGGTGAAGTATGATTATATTTTCTTTTTCTTTCTCCTTTTTATCATATATATATATATATTGTGTTTCTAATTTTTCTCTTAATAAGTGGCTCCCCTTGTCTAAAATGTACTTAAAGGCAATGATCAAGAGGATTAGGTCTAATGGCTGGGGTTTGGACACCCTGCAATGGGTGTAACGCCTCAAATTTGTAATACTTTTAATAGGCTAATTAAAAACCTTAATTGGTTGCTTAATGTGAGATTAAAGATTTAGGGAACCATAATTTAGTGATTTTTAGCCTTTGAATTAAACAAATCCCTTAAGTCATTAACAAAATGTTAATAAATAAAAAGTTGAGGGGCCATGTGTGAGGAAAACATGCTTGGAGGCCTTTCTTAAGGCTTAAGTAAGAAGCTGAAGGGCTTGGATGCAAATTTCACAACCCTTATATAAGAGAGAGAGATTTAAAAATTTAAAGGAAAATCTCTTTTTTTTTCCCCCACAGCCAGTGCCCCTTCCTCCCTACCAGCTGCTGCTATTGGGGTTGTTATTACTGCTGCTGCTACGAGGATTCGAAGGGAAGGAAAAGGAGTGTTGCTGTTGCAGCAGTTGTTGAAGCTGTTGTTGTTGCTGTTGTGGTTGTTGCTGCTGCTGCATGAAAGAAAAAAGGAGAAGAGGAGAGGAAAGGAGGTGGTGCTGCTGTTGTAGCAACTACCATTGTTGCTGTTGATGTTGCTGCTGCAGTTAGGAGAAGAGAAGGGAGCTCCAATTGAGGTAAGGTTATTCTCTTATTTCATTCTCTTGTTTTCATGATATGAGATAACCAAAAGAAAGGGTTGTTTTGGTTTAAGATTCTGCGTTGCATGTGAAATGGTAGAGATTCTTCTTCCCGTTTTGTTTCCATGTTTAGAGGTGATAAAGGGGAGGGTTTTAATCAAAATAGTCGGGTAGTCTTATAGGTAAAATGATGGGAGCTTGGAAATGTGAACTGGGTGCTGAGAGCACCTAGTATCAGTACTAATGATCAGTACCGATACTAGTTGACCTAGCACCACAATGTAACACACTGAAATGGGGACTGAGAGCACCCAATACCGATACTGGATGATTCTAGTTGGTGAAATGGGGCTGCCCAGTACCGATACTGGCTGGGTTGTGTTGGTATAAGGCTAGTAGTGCTCAATACTGGTACTGACTGGGTATTTGTGATATACGTTGGTGGTGCACAGTATCGGTATTGATGTTTAGTACTGGTACTGGCTGGGCTAAAAGAGAAATAACTTATGGTGCCCAGTACCGGTACTGGCTGGAACCTGGGATTTTGGTTCTGGGAGTTATCAGGCGTCTGATAAATTCATGAGACGTCTGACTGCCCTAGTCCCGATGTTTGATCTCTTGGTTAGATGTCCCTGCAACTCGATCGCAGTTCCAAGGACTAAGCCCCTAGCGAATGGACATCTAACATTGCATCGGACACCCAATGTGCTCGTTTGGATGTCTAGCCAAGGAATTAGATGGTCGTCTGTAACTGTTTGTGGCTTTTGGTGTGAAGCCATTGTTGGACGTCTATTCTTATAGTTAGACACCTAGACTAGTCTCTGGATGTCCAAGGAAGAGTTTGGACATCCAATATGGTTGGCTTGGGACGGGTCTCCCAGGTATTTTATCTGCGAACGTTCGGGTTGTGTATCAGACACCTTATGATGCATTTTGGACGTTTGACACTTGTACTGGATGTCCGATAAGATACTTGTAGTCTTGTTGTGTGTGGAATTTCCCCACGTGGGCCGGGAACTTAAAATGATTAGTTAAATCCCTATCTAGTGCCAAGAATGGAAGGTATTAATCCGTGTTAGAATTTAATGTTAGAAACTAGGATTTTGGGCATAATCAGAACTTACAATGATTAGTCCTGATGAGAAATGGAATGAACCTAAGTATGATGCATGAAGCCACGTTGTCAGGATATCTACAAGGCCAGATGTGTGATATTAAACAAGGTTTAATATGAAACATGGAAAGGGGATAGGAAACCCTAATTGGCGAATAAGCATAACTCTGGGATAATAGAGTGTGGGTTATGTCAAGAACCTTAATAGAATATGAGGAATTGAATGGGGGATTTAAGGTTTGGAACTTGATGCTGGAGACACCTAGTACCAATATTGGTAACCTGTGTTGGTACTAGCTGGCTTAGCATGAGCTAGAGATGGAACTTAAGGTAGGTATTGAGGGCACCTAGTATCGGTATCAATGACCCATAATGATATTGGATAGGCCTAATAGCCATGACAGAGGGTGCTCGATATCGATACCAGTACCGATGCTCAGTACTGGTACGGGATGGATCATTTGAAAAGGTGTGGTTGGAGCCTGATACCGACATCAGTGTTCGGTACTAGTACTAGAGGGGTTGGAAATTGTATTGAGGTTGCCCAGTGCCGATACTAGGGTTTAGGACCGGTACTGGCTGGCCTGTTGGAGGCTGTGCTGGGGGTGCACAGTATCGGTACCAAAGCTTGGTATCGGTACTGGTACTCTATAACCTAGAGGGGTGAAGAAGGTGCCCAGCCCCGGTGCCCAAGACTAGGACTGGTACTGGTGTACTCATCCTACATCATTGGACTTTGAAGAAGGATAAAATTGGCTTAACCTGGATGACGGCTAAAGAACGAACTTTGAGATCAAGGATCTCTTGGGTTTATTTTATAGACACATGTGTGTACTGGTGGTCTTGATTACAAAGGAGCTTGGTGGTGCAAAACCGGAGTTTCGGGCACGAAAGGTGGGTTTTGCAGTCCTAGTTTGGACAAGCATCTTGACCTAGCGATAGGTCAGGATTATCGGATAACAGATGTATGTTGTTTGAGTGTACTAATGATAGGGAGAAAGTCCCTGGTGTTTGATAGTTTTTAAATGTAATAATTGTATTGAACTGTGTGATTTTGATAATTAGAAATCCCGTGTAATGTTAGAACCTAATTGGGGGTCCAGCAGAAACCCCAATGGACAGAGAAGAGTGGGGAAAATTTGCAATTAGACCATAGAGGGGTGAAGCATATGTAGGGTGTGTGTGTGTGTGTGTACAACAATAATTTAAGCATGAAGCTCCCTACACACATTAAAAGCAATCTGAATTGACTAAGTAATGGCTTGAATCTCACGAGATGACACCTATGACTCGATCCGAGTCTAATAAGAGGAAATGCTTGGATCCTAAGGTCTTGAGTAAGACTGCAGGAGATCCACTAGGTCCCTAGGATTGCATTCCGAGCATGAAACCCAAATGAAATCAAAGAGATGGTAAGTCAACTAGGTGAGCTCGTAAGGTTGCCCCTTTAGACTTGGTGAACTACAGGTTCATTGCTCGGGTAGAAAACTCGAATTGTTTCGATAGAAAGAGGCTACCAAGGAGATCTGCCTCAGAACAGGAAAGGTTCCTAGGTTCGGTGACAAAGCCTTGGGGTTGTCATTGGTGTTGGTACTTGAATGTACTTAAATCCGACTCAGTGCGAAGGTACTCAAGCAAGAGGTTCACTAGGCGCCCACATGTGCGGAGATGCCCGAGGTACTGAGATGGATTGGTTGAGATCTCGTCCAACTGCGGATTGAGAGAGCATGATGAGAACCTCATTATGAACCCTAACTAGCACATTTTGACCTAATTAATTGAACAAAAGTTCGTACAAAACCTGAGGGAAAGCCTAAATCAGAGAATTGCAAATCCGAGAACAAAACAACACACAAGGGGTAAAACTGTAATTTTACCATTGCAGTACATAAACGGGATTTCTAAGGGTCTAGACACAGGTCAAATGGGCTTAATAAGAGAAAAAGTGGGATGGTTTGATCAAGAAAGGGTTATGGAAAAATCTGGGAATTAAATGACATTCTATATCCCTAAAACAAACCCACTTTAACTCACAAAGTTTCAAGCAAGATAAAAATCAATTAAACCCTCTAAAATTCATAAAAAATTATCCCCTAGGGTTTAGAACTTTCAATTTGGCCATTGAAACTTATCTTGACCTAGATTGAGAACCATACCTAATTTTTTACCTAATTTGGATTTTTATGCAAAATATCCAGTCAAACATGGTCAAACCTAAAAGCCAACCTCACCATTGGATTCCTTAGGTCCAAATTAGGTTTATACCAAAATTTGGACCTAAGGAAAGGTCGCCTTGACCCACTTTACAAAACGATCCTCAACAATTACTTTTTGACCCTTAGCTTTTTGGACTCTTGTAGATATCCCCTAGCTTTCCCATCCTTTTCTTCAAACGGGTCCCTCTTCCACCTCCCTGCGCAGGCCATACCTCCAATGACTTTGCGCAGAGGATGGCACCGCGCAGGCCTGGGGAGCCGACCCCAGATTTGAAAGGGAGACTCCTTGTGTTGTTACCTACAGCATGGGCCGGCTCCCATGCCCTGTCAGCCACCATACCTCTCGTGCAAACGCTCGAGAGGTATGGGTCTTTTTCCAGCCATACCTCCGATGAGGTACCCTCGTCTCCTCCTTGCGACTCTCTCTCTGCCAACACCTATTTAAGGAACGACAACCCCTGTCGCTTCCTTCAAGCCTGTTTTGGCCGAAGAAATCCCTCAATTTTCATCTCCTCCTCCTCCGGCCATTTGCCCGCAGGCTCCGGCGACCCTCCTCCTCCTCTCTTGTCACCCTGCCACCATACCAGTGGCAAGAGTACCTTCGCCGTCGTTCGTCGCACCTTGCTGTACCAGCAGGCGCCCTCCGATCCCTCTTCTTCGTCGTCGTATCTTCCCCTGGGTATCTTCATCTCCGGCGACGGCAGCACAGCCGCTCGTCGCCTCCTCCCTCCTTTCGTCTGTTAAGTAGGTGACAACTCTTCTCCTCTCTCCCCTCTTCATTTCCCCTCTCTAATTTTGCACTTTCGACCCTTCTACGCCACTGTCCATCACCACCTTCTCCACCTCCGGCAAATCACCGGCGAGGTGCAACCACCACGTCACACCTCCAAACGCTTCGTCGTGATGGGTAACATAAATTGAAATTGTGTTTTAGGCTTATCGCCTCAAGACACACAGGGGTGAGGTCCCTCGCCCTCACTCACCCGGCCTCGTCCGCGACTATCCCCTGCGGACTTGGCTCAACCCGAATACCCTGCCTGTGGACACCTCGCGCACCACCAACATTGGTGTGCCTGGTCCCTGGCGCGTCACCCGACCCGCATACCTAATTAAGGCTATGGGAGAGCGAACCTTGGAGTGAAATAGAGAGAGAGAGACGCGGGGAGGGTAGGGGTTGGGTTTTGCCTAACCAGACGCCTGTGCATGAAGCAGAAGAGGAAGTAAAGGATAAGGAGAGGCGAGGACTTAGCCACAGAAAGGCAGCTGCGGCCAAAGAGAAAGGGTGAAGGACTTGGAGCAGCAAAGGAAGCAAAGGCGGAAGAAGACGGCACTGTAGCCACAGAGAACTTGAGGCAGAAGGAGAAAGAAGAAGAAAGCAAGAGGCGCAGCTGAGACTTAGCCGCATGATGAGAACCTCATCATGAACTGTAACGAATGTGTGCCCCAGACGTCTTTTAAGACGTCTGGGAGGTGGCCCAGACGTCGTACCAGACGTCTGGGATCACAACCAGACGTCTGGGATCGTTTCCAGACGTCTGGAAATCCGTTATTTTCGACACACGCGAGTCGCCTGCGCGCCTGAGCGCCCAGACCGCATATTTCTTCTTTTTCTCTCTGCGGCTGCAGGCGGCCTGCCACCTTCTCTCTCCTCCTCGCGCGGCCTTAAAAGGGCCACGCCTCCCCTCCCGCCTCCACCGTCTCCTCCTTCTTCTCCTTCCTGTGCGCGAGAGCGAGCGGACGCGAGGGCGGCAGTGGCGGCCGCAGTGAGCGCGGAGGTGCGGCGTGCGAGGGCGGAGCTCTGCCGTGAGGGCGAGCTCGCCGGAGTGGCTTGGCCGGCCGGCGGAGGCGCAGGGGGCGCGGAGCGACGCGGAGAGGGACCTGCTGCGGTATGAGCAGCAGGAGCGCGAGGTGCGACGCGGGTGGCGTCGCGAGCGGAGGCCGAGCAGGGTCCTGATTCTGGAAAAATTTCCAGAATCAGACGTCTGGATTGATGGCCAGACGGCAAGGTCGACGTTTGTAAGATCATACAGACGTCTGAAAGGTGAGTTTCCGCCTTCTTCTTCCTTCTTGTCGATTAACCGTACTGAGGGAGGGGGGTTGGCTGTGCGCAGGTTCGCTGATTCGCCATCCTTTGCGAATCAGACGTCTGGAAGTTGTACCAGACGGCGGGAGTGACCTCCAGACGTCCGGAGGGACCATCGGACGTCTGGGATCTAGGGCAGACGTCCCCGCAGACTTCTGGACGTCTGGGAAACCACGCTGAACAGGTAATTCTCTGATCCACTTTTTAAGACGTCTGGAAGGAGTTCCAGACGTCTGATTTTGCACAGTATCGTCCCGTTTAGGGCCCGTTCGGGCTCCGTTTTCCGCGATTCGAGTTACGTTCTTTTCAGAAGTAATTCCTCTACCCGTCTACAGTAGCTATATACTGTTTTGAGACACTCCTTGTGTTTGATCCTTGTGATAGGACCTCGTTCGGTTGCAGTCTTGAGAGTCGCGGAGGCACGCGGGATTCCCGATCATGCCCCCATTACTCCCGTTGTACCTGGTAGAGTGGCTTAAGTTTATTAATAAAATCTGTTAAAGTATGGAACCATAACTAGAAGCTAGGACATTGCATGAATCCTAGAAATGAAAAATGTATGGAATGATAGCTCCTAGGTGATGCATGAATCCTAGGGCTGGAAAACTAGTTGTATGCTAGATCCTAGGATGTGACATGAACCCTAGGATGGAAGAATTAGTGGAATGTATAATACTGCAGTCTTGGAAAAAAAAAGGAAAGGAATATAAAGCTGCATGTAATTTGAATTAATAGTTGTCTGTTATGAATAAAGAAATATGATTGAGATCATAGATTTTGAGAACGTGAATCTGGAAAGTGAAACATATGATGTTCTGAGATAAAGAGCTGGAACCCTACGGGGAATTAGGAGTGGAACTCCTGGAAAGAAAAAGGAATGGAAACTGAGATGTAGTTTGTACTGTCTCTTGGGTACGCAGTACCAAGGGAAGTACCTGTACCTGTTTAGTGCAGAGTGGGGCCAGCCGCCCCAGGGACCCGGGGTTAGGATTGGCCGCTCTGTACCGACTTGTTGGCCCTCGTGTACGTAGTACCAAGGAGAGCTAGTAGTGTTAGGAGAGTACTAGCTACCCCACGGGCCCCAGGGTTCTGCTAGCCTCCTTCACCGACTTGTTAGGCCCACTAGGGCAAACCAGGGTAGTCAGGCGAGGGTGCACGGACTATGGAGGGGCAAGGCCCCGGTTTGGTTACTGTGGAGGGGTTGGACCCCTGTTACTGAGAGGGATCTACCCTGGTTCGGTGCTGTGCTTTGGGCGCACCCGTTAACGGAAACGACTGACCGCGTGCCAGTGCGGGCTAGCTACCTGTGCGTTTGTCGCGCGTGCCGTAGTCACCGTTACGTCTGTCAGTGACCTTGGGGTGGTTGACTGAGGGTAGGATCACCACGGGGGACTCTCCCGGCTAGGAGAGCACCACGTGATACTTCTACTTTTGGAAAAGACTGCAATCAAGATCGTTCCCACGAGGACATTCGAGATCAAGTAAAGGATCTGAGAAACAAATGAAATAGTGAGAAAAATTGAAAGATGTGAATAAAGGAAGTAATAGAACATAACAGCTACTGTACACTCTACTGTTGCCTTTAGTTAGTCTGCCACTCTACTCAGCGTTTTGCTGACGTGTTACACTCGTTACCTTTTTCAGGACCAGGTGTTGAGCAGCCAGGGTCGGCGGCTGCAGAGGACGCTGGGCCGAGTAGGGTCCAGTAGAGTTACCACAGCCTTTTGTACCTCTTTTGTTTCTGTTCTAGTGAGTAGTTTTTGTTTCCGCTGTACCTTCTTTACCTGCAGTTCTTGTTATATGATAAATGTTATTTTACTGTTGTGGTGGTACCTACTGTAGTAGTTTCTTTCCTTACTGCTGTACTTTCTTACTGTTAGTTATATTCATGCTGAATGTGGTTTATTTTACTGTCTTTTGGTTACTTCCTCGTTGGACGACTAGGTCTTGGGATTAGTCAAGTCGGTCCGGTTCTCGTGTCTCGTAGGGACTCGGGAACCGGGTCGTTACAAGATGGTATCAGAGCAAGGTCGTCCCGAGAAGTGAATCAACTGACTGGAAAATAACCAATTCACATGTTTATAGCTAGAGTAGCCACCACAACATATCTCTTGACATGAGCTCTTAGAAGTTTTGTTAGGTACCGTCTGTTTTGACGTTTCCGTTTTGTTTCGCGTCTCCTTGCAGGAGATGCCTCGTCGCGGGACTGGCGAGACTGGCCGCGGGCGCGGCCGAGGGCGAGGTCGGCGAGGTGGACGTGCTGTCGTTAACGTCTCGGTGGACCAGCCACCACTCCCTGGCATCCAGGCCCAGGACCTCTCCAGACTGATACGGGATATTGTACGAGAGGAGCTCCACCCACCGCCCCGAGCACCTCCTCCTGGGGTTGCAGAGGGGGAGTCCTCTGTGGGACCACGCGACGGACGTGGCGCTGGACACGAGGGAGGGGATGGGCCCCTGCCACCCCCACCTTCCTCCGACACTTCTGTACACGAGGCACCTTCGCCTGGAGGTGCACCAGCACCTCCCCTACAGCGCCACTTCGAGCTTTTCGGACAGTTCCGGAAGCTGAAGCCCCCCTCCTTCAAGGGGGATGAGGACCCGACCGAGGCAGAGGACTGGCTTGAGCAGCTGGAGAAGATCTTCGACACCCTTCGCCCCCCGGTGGAGTGCCGCGTGGCCTTTGCCACGTACCGGCTGGAGAGTGCGGTACACCGGTGGTGGAGGGCGGTTCGGGGACAGGACAGGGACGAGCCGACGTGGGACCAGTTCGTCACCCTCTTTTGCGAGCAGTACTTTCCCCAGACGTGGCAGGACCAGAGGAGGCGAGAGTTCCACACTCTCCGCCAGGGGACGATGACTGTGAGCGCGTACCGCACGCGTTTCTTGGAGCTGTCCCGCTTTGCAGCGACAGCGGTAGCCACTGAGGAGGAGCGCCTTTGGAGGTTCACCGAGGGGCTCCTGCCGGCGATCCGGGGGTATGTCAAACCCCTGAAGCTGCCGACGTTTTCGAGGGTGGTAGAGGCAGCTATGACTTACGAGGAGACCAACCCGTCCGCGCGAGAGACCGACGGCGGGCGGAAGAGGCCCTTTCAGCCAGACTTCTCACAGGGCCGGCGAGAACGGAGACACGTGGCGTCCGCAGGAGAGCCGTCACGTTGTGCAGGGCCATCAGTGGCCTTTGGGGGCCCTCGACAGGGGCCAGTCGCCAGCACCGGACCCCCGCCTAGCCGACAGCAGGGACTCACTGAGGGCGGGAGTCGGGTTCCCCTCTGCTACCAGTGTGGCCAGCCGGGCCACGTCAGGAGGGACTGCCCATCTAGGGCAGGAGGTTAGCAGATACTTCCCGTGCAGAGCACTGGAGGGCGCGGTTCCCAGGCACGAGGAGGAGGACAGCAGTCGCGAGGAGGGTACCGGCCAGCACCTACCTGTCCGACGCAGAGTGTGGTTGCTTCGTCCGCACCTAGAGCTGAGGGGCGTATCAACGCCCTAACACACAGGGACGCCAGAGCATCGGGATCCGTGGTAGCAGGTATGGTTTCAGTTTCTGGCAGACTCGTTTACACGCTTTTTGATTCCGGCGCTACGCACTCGTTTGTCGCAGCCAGTTTCGCAGTTAGTTTGGACCAGGATTATACACTGTTAGAGAATCCGTTGGTAATCAGAGGTCCGAGTGGTCAGCTATTTGTAGCTGAGGAGGTATACACGGATTGCGAGGTCAGCGTTGGAGGACATAGCCTGCCAGCTGACCTGATTATGATACAGATGGAGGACTTTGGAGTGATTCTGGGGATGGATTGGCTGTCCGCTTACCACGCCTTGGTAGACTGTTTTGAGAGGAAGATTATGTTCTCCATTCCGGAGTTGCCTTCTTTCGAGTTTCACGGGCAGCCAGTGGACGGAGGTTTCAAGTGCATTTCGGCACTTCGGGCGGCGAGACTTTTGAGCCAGGGGTGTGAGGGCTTCCTAGCTTGTGTGGTGGCAGAGCACAGCCCCGTTGCAGACTTCCAGAGCATCCCGGTGGTCAGAGAGTACCCCGACGTGTTTCCAGACGAGTTACCAGGACTACCGCCCGAGCGTGAGATCGAGTTTGAGATCTCACTAGTACCAGGGACCAGCCCCATCTCCACCGCGCCATACAGAATGGCACCGCTTGAGCTGCGAGAGCTCAAGTCCCAGTTGCAGGACCTTTTGGAGAAAGGTTTCGTGAGGCCCAGTGCGTCTCCCTGGGGAGCCCCGGTACTGTTTGTGAAGAAGAAGGATGGGACCCTACGCCTTTGTGTGGACTACCGACAGCTGAATAGGGTCACCATCAAGAACAGATATCCGCTACCGAGGATCGACGATTTGTTTGACCAGTTGCGGGGTGCCACAGTGTTTTCCAAGATAGACTTGAGGTCTGGATACCACCAGTTGAGGATCAGGGAGACCGACGTCTCCAAGACAGCTTTCCGCACCCGGTACGGACACTACGAGTTTTTGGTCATGCCGTTTGGGCTGACCAATGCCCCCGCTGCTTTCATGGACCTGATGAACAGGGTGTTTAGACCGTACTTGGATCAGTTCGTGGTGGTTTTCATAGATGATGTGCTCATCTATTCTAGAGATCGGACGCAGCACGGGCAGCACTTGCGGATGGTTCTGGACACTCTGAGACGACGCAGGCTGTACGCCAAATACAGCAAGTGCGAGTTCTGGTTGAGGGAGGTGACCTTCTTGGGTCATGTGATCTCTGGTGACGGCCTAGCGGTGGACCCCGCCAAGGTCGAGGCAGTGCTCAGGTGGGAGAGACCGCGTTCAGTTACTGAGATTCGCAGTTTCCTGGGACTGGCAGGTTACTACAGACGGTTCATCAGAGGATTTTCACAAATTGCACGTCCTATGACACAGTTGACCCGGAAGGACGTGCCTTTCGCTTGGACAGACGCCTGTGAGGCGTGTTTTCTGGAGCTGAAGGAGAGGTTGACCTCGACTCCCGTGCTCACCATCCCTGACAGTAGTGGCGGGTTCGTTGTGTACATGGACGCTTCCTTGCAGGGGTTAGGAGGTGTGCTCATGCAGAGGGGTCACGTGCTCATGCAGAGGGGTCACGTTTTTATGTAAATTGGCCTGTCAAACATGGTCCAACCTAGAAATAAAATTCACCATTAAAATCCTTAGGTTCAGATTAGTCTTGTATAAAAACTTGAGCCTAAGAAGAGACCTCCTTGACCGACTTTGCAATTTGGTCCTCTTCATTTACTTTTTGACCCTTATCTTTCGAAACCCTTGCATTTTGGCCCCCAACTTTTTCATGTTTCTTTGCAGAACGGTCCCTCCTGCAAAACTTTGCGCAGCACCATGCTCCGACGACTTTGCGCGGAGCATGGCGCCGCGTAGAGAGGGGTTACCGCCTTGCAAAGCAGACGCAGGGTTCCCTGTGACGTCCTCTGTCGTAGGGACCCAGCCATGATATCTGTCGGCCCCCATACCTTTCGTGCGAACGCGCGGAAAGTATGGGTGCCCCTTCTGGCCACGTTCCGGCGAGGCTAGCACGTCGCCAACCCGCTCCTCTCTCTTCGCCAGCCCCTTTATAAGGACTGGCACCCCCTGTTGGTTCCTTCAAGCTCTTCTTTGACGGAGAACACCCCCACACTTCATCCCTTCCTTCTCGATCAGAAGGCCCGCAGCTTCCGGTGACCTCCTCTTCCTCCTCGTCGCTCTTCCACCTTACCTGTAGCAGGGTTCTCCTTGCCCTCTCGTCTGCGCTAGGCTGTACCTGCCGACGCCCTCTGCCTGCTTCCTTGTCACCACCGCACTCCTCCTCCAGGGCCCTTTCTTCTCCATCTCCGGCAGATACGAGCTGGCGGCTCCTCCCTCCCCCCTTCGTCCAAAACCTAGGTAAATAGCTTCCTCTCCTCCTCCCTTACATTTTCCCTCTATCAGTTTACCTTTTTGCCCCACCGCACGCGACTTCCACCTCTGCCTACTCCACCTTCGATCACCTTCTCCGGCGAGCCCATTTCACCTCCACAGACCTCCTCACCCCTCGCTAACTACCCCAAAAGCTTCCCCTCACTTCATTCAACAAATCCCCCCTTCCCATTCACTGCCAAACGCCACCCGACTACCCCCCGAACAGACCCATCTCTCCGGCCACAGTCCGACCTAGGGCTACCTCCACACGCATCCTCACGCCTCGCCACCACCCGCACTGCCTTCGCCGCACTCTGGTGAAGCTCCCTGCATCTTCTGATTGGGCAGAGAGGCTGTA
This sequence comes from Thalassia testudinum, assembly GCA_037157565.1. NCBI lineage: Eukaryota > Viridiplantae > Streptophyta > Magnoliopsida > Alismatales > Hydrocharitaceae > Thalassia > Thalassia testudinum. Next base: position 32,924,785 of record JAZHRO010000031.1, on the reverse strand, counting down.
TTCCTGTTTTCAGGTAGAGGCCGCCTCACCACCATTACCGAGTTGCTGCAGCTCCTCTTGCAGCTGCAGGTGCTGTTCCACCCAGGTCCGTACCCCAGGACGTGCGGGTTGCTGCTGCGAACCATCCCAGGTCTGCAGCTGAGGCGAAGGCCCCGCGTGCTGTGCAATTGCCTTCAGCTTCCTCAGCTGCAGGCGCCAATCTGGGAGCTGGGACTTTAGTCCCACCTCGGAAGTGCTTGGCCAAGCGCCCGCACTTATAATTGAAAAGTGTTCAAGGCTATTCGCCTTTGAACACAGGGGTCAGGTCCCTCACGCACGCTGCGCGCCACACGCTCGCCCGCGTTCACGCCCCGCGGGTCTGGGCCGGATACGATTACCCAAAACCGCTCACTCCTCGCCCACCACCGCACGCCGGTAGGCCTGGTCCCGGGCGCGATACCCGTACTCGAATACCTGGCTCTGCGAGAGCGGTCCTAAGAGAGAAATCTGAGAAAGAGAGAGACGCGGGGGAGGGTAGGGGTAGGTTTTGCTTTCTAATCCTTGTGTGAGCGTGCAGGAGCAGAAGGAGAAAAAGGAAGGAAGGAAAAGAAGGAAGGTGGCTGTAGCCTTAACCGCTTAGGGTAGAGAAGAAGAAGAAGCGAAAGAGAAGAAACAGAAGAAGAAGAGAAGAACTGTAGCAAACCTACAGTTAAGTCGTCTGACCACTGCATCAGACGACGGTTGAGCAGCGGCCAGAAGAGATAAAGCAAGAAAAGAAAGAAGAAGACTGAAGAAAAAGAAGTCAGAGAAGAAGAAGAAGATTGTCACAGCTGCAGAAGAAGAGAAGAAAAAGAAAGAGAATAACAAAGAAAGAAAAAGAAGGAAAAGGAGAAGAGAAGAAGAAGAAGCCAAGACAAACTCTCTCTCTCTCTCTTATTTTTGTAATCTAATAGAGAACCTTTGTATTTATAGAATTCCAGTAGCTCCCTGAGTTCGACCTCGGGAAAACTATTTTCGAGCAAAAAATTTTTGTAATGATAACCTGGTAGCTGTCATATTACTACAACGACTGTAATTAAAGTATAACAAACGTAAACAAGCCTACCCCCATCATCACCGCACCAAGTAGCTAAAGCAGGATGAGAAGAAAATAGAGAGCAGAGGCATAGGGCAGAAAGAAAGGAAGAAAAAGGAGGAGGCGCAGCTCAACAGAGAAGAAGAAGAAGCCAAGAGGAAGAAGAAGAACTAGCAGCAGCGGCAGCTGAAAAGAAAAGGCAAAGCACTGTAGCAAGTGGCATTTAAGGCGTCTGACCCTTGGAGTCAGACGTCTGAAAAGAGAGAGAGAAAGGAAGACAAAAGAAGAAAGAGAGAAGAAAAGAAGAGACATTTTTCCTTTCTTTAATCCTTTTTTGTAAAATAGTATCTATTGTAAATTGTGATTTTCTACACTTCTAGAATCAAGTTTTGTTCCCTGAGTTCGACCTCAGAGATTTTCTATATTCGAGTAATAAAACATAATCAAACTGGTCGATTTTAGCACTGACTAGAGCACACCCGAGGATTGTGCTCCTACAGGGAGCTACTCCTAGAGGAAGCATTGGTGTGGCTCGACTATTTTGGCCAATCCTGCGATAATGGTCTGGTTTGATCTGTGACTAGTCCTTGTTGTACATCGTTTGGGCTTGTGTTTCGTGATCACAAGCCATAGGCCTGGGTAGCTCCCAAGAGGCCCGACTCTTCTGACTGAAGTCAGCAACGTTCTCGATACATCAAGAATGGGCACGCCTTTCTAGAGGATTAACAGATTGCTAATCTCTCCCTTGGCAAGGGCGAGACTATCAGGCTGGGATTCAAAGGAAAGGATGCGTCTCAATCTCCTCTATTAGAGAAAGTTGAATTTCCAGAATCTGATCATTGAGGCGAGTGAAGGAAATAAATTATTACACCAAATTGAGGAAGGAACTTGGATAACTTGTTAATGGGTTACTGGACCAAGGTGATTAGTCGAACCGGGTAGGGTTCGAAAAACTAGAACCTAGAGTGTGGGTTTGGTCTAAGAACTTGCTAGTAAATGAAACTGTACACACTATCCTGTTTGGTTGAGATACAGTAGATGATTGTTCCTTGCTGAGTTGATTGACTTATTCCTGCTTTGGGACCTACTTTCAGGTTGTCGTCGCGGGTCGTCGACGTACGAAATTTGTCGCTGTGTAAGTTTGTGCATGCTCTATTGACAAGTACATTTTATGCTTTGGTTTACAACAAGTTTATGTTTTGTTACTGTTTTCTCTATCAATTATGTGTCCTTTTCGGATTTTCTTCCATTTTATGCTGTGAATGGAACTCTTTTATAGCTCGACTTAGTTAGGTACAACCCATATTAAATAAACTAGCACCTCTTTCTTTTCTGTCCCTTGGGACTCTAACCCTCATTTGGGGGTCAGGGTTTTGGGATGTGACAATGGGGGGTTATCCACTATCACGTGTCAACCATACCACTCCTGTATGTTTTATGGCTACTTGATTTCCATTACAAATGCCCTAGAGTGAGTGCTAAATGTGTGCAGATGCTTAATACCCTTTCAAATTACAGGGCGGATTGATAAGCCACATACTCATCACCCCAATTTATTTATTTGATTAAACTTTTTTGTAGGGTGGTAAGGATTTGAGAAACAAGTTTACATTTTAGTGTACACCTAGGTTAATTAAGTCAAACACATCTAAAGAATCTAAGTATTCAGGTTCTAATGTATTATTTTCTAAGGTTGGTAAATTTTAATGCCTAAGTTTCCTAACTCTATACTTCTTTCCTTTTCTTTTTGTAATATATAATTTTTTAAAATTTCATTTTTTTTTCATGAATGCAGATGCAAAAACATGCGCTAAACATGGGCTGACAAATGTATCTCAACAAATATTCCACCCCCTCATGCCTAACATGAACAATGTCCTTATTGTTACTAAAATGCATAAAAGAGGTAGAGTAAAAGGATAACACCTAAGATTGAAAGTTAATCGGTTAGCCCGCAGGTCGAAATAGCCTAAAAATAAAAGAGAAATGAAAAGGAAATGAAACTGGGTTGCCTCTCAGCAAGTGCTGGTTTTTCGTTGTCAACTTACCACATTTAGCTCATAGGTTGACCAGGGCTAACTAGTCAGGTGGGGATGGTGGTGCTGAGTTCTCATGATAAACTTTCAGCATCTGCCCATTTACTTTTGAAATTTGCCAGGTTTTAGGGTCCTTAATTTCTACTGCCCTATAAGGTGATGTATTCATGATAATGTAAGGGCCAATCCATTTTGACCTGAGCTTCTCATGTAATAGCCTCAGGCGCACGTCAAATAGCCACACTTTTTTGATTAGGGATGAAGCTTTTACTGGAATGTATTCTCCATGTAGAGTTTTCGTCTTCTCCTTGTAAATACGTGAACTATCATAAGCGTCATTGCAAATTTTTTCTAACTCGGCCAATTGTAGTTTCTAATGCCTACCTGCCCTGTTTAATCTCAAATTAAAGGTCCTTATCGCCCAATATGCCTTATGCTCTAGTTCTACAGGCACGTGACAAGGTTTATCATACACCAATCTATAGGGAGACATTCCAATTAGCGTCTTATATGAAGTATAGTACACCCATTGTGCATCATCTAATTTAACCAAGTAATCTTTTCTGTCGGGTTGTACCATTTTTTGAAGGATTTTCTTTATCTTCCTATTAGATATCTCGGCCAGTCCATTAGTTTGCGGATGGCATGGGGTTGATATATATCTTATGGGTCACCCCATACTTGGCTAACAAGGACCTAAATTGATTGTGGGTAAAATGAGTCCCTCCATCACTAATTAAGGCTTGAGGCACTCCGGACAAGCTAAAGATGTTTTTTTTTGCAAACTCTATGACCACCTTGTACTCATCGGTCTAAGTAGGAATGACCTCAATCCACTTGCACACATAACAGACTGCAACTAGGATATATAAGTATCCAAAAAAGTTGGTAAATGGCCCATAAAGTCGATGCCCCACGCATTAAAAACCTTAACTTCCAAAATCAGATTGAGGGGCATTATGACTTTCCAGGTTATGTTTCTTAAGGTCTGGCATCTAGTACAAGATCGGGAAAAGTCATAGGCTTCTTTATGGAGTGACGACCAATCAAATATGCTTTATGACACTTTAGCGCTTGTCTTTTTCCTAGAAAAGTGACCTCCACAGGCATAAAAGTGACAAAATTCCAAAAATGCCATGGAACTCATTCTCCGGGACACATCTCCTAATGGTTTGATCCGCCTTGATTCGAAACAAATTGGGGCCCTCCCAAAAATAATACTTGGCCTCGGAAAGAAATATTTCTTTCTTGTTCTTAGGCCATTCGACAAGGATATAACCTAAGACTACATAAGTTAGCATAATCTGCAAACCAAGGGAGTTGGATCTTAGAAACAGCTAGGAGGGTCTCGTCAGGAAAATGACCATTCAATTCAAGTGACGACGTTTGGATATCGATCATGGATAAATGGTCGGGCACAACATTTGGTGTAAGGGTACCACGATTATTAATTTTAATGATAACAAAACACTTGGTACTTAACATTTGCATTTGAGCTTAAATTTTCAGGAATAATGCAAATGGATTCAAGTATGAAGAAGCTCAAGCTCGCATCCATGGTAGATTTGAGGAACTTGGTGGAGGAAGAAATAGAGACGGAGCTTTGCGTGAAGCGAGAGCTTTAAAATGAGAAGAATATGATGGATATTTGTCTTTCATGTATTTTGTATTTGTATTTGTCTTTGCTCTTTTATTTACTTAGATACTTGTTAAAAAGCCCAAAGATCTATACATTAGTTGTAGGAACACTTATGTATCACTAGGACACTTAAGTAAACCTTAGAATAGAAACAGAAAATCAAAATAAAAATCAGGCAATCCAATCATACGTCTAATGTAATTATCAGACGTCTGATAGTGACATTTAAGTCGTCTGATATTTGACCCAGACATTCAACTATCTAGGCTTCAAATTAACAACCTGTGCCTTTCCAGTTAGATGTCTTGGCTTAGTTTCAAACGTCTTAGAATACGTCTAATGCCATTGCCAGATGTCCAAGTAGAGGATTGTTGGCTTGTCAAAACATTATCTTCGAGGATTATCTGATGATTACATTTATTCTTTTTCCAGATGTCCGTAGAGGTGTCCAGGCATTTGATAAAGAGACGTTGGACCCAAATCCAAGGATGTTAGACCTATATCTGATCGTTGGCTCCTTGGAAACAATTCCCTTAGTTTTCAGACGTCCATACATTTATCCAGATGTCCAATATGTCGCCTAACCCTTTAAATCTAGAACTCTATTTGAAGCTGGTCAGAACAAGAACAAACCCGCCCTATTATTAGACGTCCAATTTTAGTGCCAGACGTTTTATTATAGCACTATAGATGCCCACCTAGATCCCTATTTTAATCTAATAAGATCAAGGATTTTGACCCTTTAAAGCATACATCTAAAGTTGACCTCAGACGTCAGACCCGATTATTAGACATATAATAGATTTGTTAGAGTCATAATGACCTTGATTTCGTTGGGATTTTGGCCCAATCTCTTTAGTCTTATTCCAAACGGCTACAAGAGGCTTCCAAAGCCTTTTTAGCACCTTTATAAATAGGGGAGGACCTTCACTTAGCTAAACACACTTTGATAGAATACTTTCCACCATATTTGTGTTAAAGAGAACATCTTGCTCTCCAAGTTCTACATTGCACATTAAAGAGCACCATTTTAGTTGTACACCCGCTCTCCCGTCTTCGCATATTTGAGAGCGTCTACGCGCCTTGCGTGGTTCGCACACACCGACTTCCATCTCAATGAGGTACCTTTTGCCTATAGAAGTTTGATTTAATATATACCTATTTGGGCTCTATAGGATTATTTTAATTTGGTTTTTGTTGTGTGGTTGGTATTCACATGGTGAATTCCCGTCTCTATCGTGAGACAAAATACTCCTCGTGAAGAGGAGGGGTTTGAGGTTACGCTACCCTCGGTTTAGCGTGGTTGTAAGAGGTTGTGTCACCATCGTTTAAGTGATACAGTTAGTGTATTTGATCTACTAGGTAGATCAAGAAATCCTAAGTTGAGAGACTTAGGTGATGGTTTTTACCCTAGTTTGGGTTTCCACTTAAAAATCCATGTGTTCTTGTGTGATTACATTTCGTGTAATTGATTTACATTTCTGCATTATATTTCATATTACGCAAATCTCACCCTCCTCCTAGTCCTAGAATTACAGAATCCACCTAATGAGTCTAGGCTTTGCATCCTTCTTGGCCAATAAGTGCTTGAGGGTTGAGTGGTCAGTGTAGACAATAACTTTGGATCCAAGTAGGTATGGGCGGAACTTTTCTTAGACATATACTACTGCTAGCAATCCCTTTTCAGTTGTGGTGTAATTCCTTTGAGCATCGTCAAGCGTCTTACTAGCATAATATATAACAATCAAATTTTTATCCTCCTTTTGCCTCAAAACCTCGCCTAAAGCAAAGTCAGAGGCGTCAGTTATTAATTCAAAGGGCTCATCCCAGTTCGGAGGCTATAGAATAGGTGCTTTGGTGATGGCCTCCTTAAGTAAGTCAAATGCCTTAAGATAATCTTGATTGAAGTCAAAGTCATGTTCCTTAGTAGATTGCTCGGGGGTTTAGCCACCTTAGAAAAGTCTTTTATAAATCGTCGATAAAATCCCACGTGGCCAAGAAATGACTGCACTTGTTTCATAGTGGACGGTGGGGGAAGTCTATAAATAGCCTCAATCTTAGCCAGATGCACCTCGATTCCCCTTTCAGAAACAACATGACCTAATAGAATTTCTTTTTGGACCATGAAGTGACTCTTTTCCCAAGAAATAACTAAATTCACTTCAATACAATTTCTTAGGGTCAATTCTAGGTTGCTTAGGCAACTCTTGAATTCGTCATTGAAAATCGAAAAGTCATCCATAAAGAGTTTCACGAAATCCCCCACCATGTCAGAAAAAAATAACAAGCATGTATCACTGAAAAGTGGCAGGTGCATTGTAAACTCCAAAGGACATCCTATAGAATGCATATGTTCCGTAGGGACAGGTAAATGTTGTCTTCTCTTGGTCTTTAAGGTGAATGGCTACCTGGTTGTATCCTAAGTATCCGTTCAGGAAACAAAAATATTTTTATCCAGTTAATCTCTCTAGGATCGAATCAATACAGGGAAAGGGGAAGTGGTCTTTTTTTATTGTAGTGTTCAGCTTCCTAAAATCTATGCAAACCTTCTAAGAAGAAGTTGTTCTAGTCTGCAGAGATTCGTCCTTCTCATTTGTAACTAGGGTCAGTCTCTCTTTCTTAGGTACCACTTGTACGGGACTGAAAGGGTCATCCGATATTAGGCAAATGATCCCCGTGTTTAACTACTTGATAATTTCTTTCTTAACTACCTCACGCATATTAAGATTTAGTCTTCTTTGCATTTTATGGGAGGTCCTAGCTCATTCCTCAAGGTAAATTCTATAAGTGCAATAGGAATGGTTAATTCCCCTAAAATCAACCAAGGTCCAACCAATAGCTCGCCTATTCCTAGATCAAACCTCGATCAATTGATTTTTTTTTGGTCAGAGTCAATTTAGAAATAATAATCACAACATAAGTCTGGTCTACTCCTAAGAACACATACTTTAAAGTCTTAGGGAGAGGTTAACTCAGGTTTGGGGTCGAGGGTGGATGGGGCCTCAGTGGGTCCAATAAGTTCAAAATCAGGAGCACCCTGGGAAGGCTAAATCTCCATGAAGTCTAGCCTTGATCGTAAGATTTCTGCAAATGTTATCAAGCCAAACATGATCTTTTAGTTTATTTTTCTTGTAATAACATACTCAAATAAATCACAATAAATCTGACATTAAATTATAGCTACACTTTAAGTATGTATTAAATTGTACGTATACTTTAAGTATTTTCTTAGAGAACTTCATTAAATAATCTTATTGTCCTCCACTATTAGGTTGGGTAGCATATCTTAGAGGCCCATTTTAATTAAGGCCTCTTGATACATTCACGTGTCAATTTCATGTTACTTGGATATTTTTCCTTCGATCACATTGGACAACATAATAGTTCCTAGATATGCTAGGTAGTAGTTTTTTCTTGCCTAACAATTTCATACCAGGAGCAACTTGAGTCCAGCGCTCGTTAATACCTCGCTACACTAAAACAGGCGGTTATGGTAGAAACAATATTAACTGTTGTTATTTATGTCCCTATCCTCCTCCATCCTCATCCATCCCCACCCTTTCTTGATCTTAGCCAAAAGGGCCAAGAAAGGTATATCCCCACCTTTTCCATGACGTCAAAAGGAGCGGAGCTACCGAACAAGCCATTAACTTCTGTAATAAACAGCAGTAGCATAAAGGGACGCCACGGATATACAAAGAAGAGGAGGGTTACCTCGACCTTTTACGTTATCAAACTATTGCGAACAAAGGGTTAGAAAGCTGGATCAGGGCCCGATTCTTCTCCTTCGGCATGGTCAAAGTATATGTCAAACTTACGTACAACGAAAACCTTTATCCCTGTCATACGTCAAGCAACGAAAATACCAACCATTGAGAAATTACAAAACCTTGCGAACTCCAACCAATCAAAACTGGAAATTCCCGGTCCAAGAGCAAAGACCCACACGCAAAAGCCAATACATCCCTTAATTATTACCCCTAATCTCCCATTCCCCGGTTTCTGGTCCATGTGCTGACACGTGCATCCCACAGCCTGCCCGGTATACGCAAGTTGCGACAAGCAAAAATAAGTAAGAAAAATAAGAAGGTTGCGTATATAAATATTTCCCCCTTTTCCGTTGCCAGAGCACCTCGGTCTTCCATCTCCACCTCACTTAATTTCGTTGATCACAAAAAAAAAAAAAAAACAAAAAACCCAGACAAAATGGGGGAGAGTCCTCGATGGACGCAATCCAAACTCTGGGGCACACATACAAAAAGAATGCAATACTGCATGTACCACAAAGAAGAGCGAAAAAAAGGGAAAAAAAAAAGAAAAAGAAAGGGGGTAGAAGAACAGAGGCCACACCAGTACCAATTCCCATCTTCTTCTCCCTTCTTCTCCACCAACCCTTCCTCTTTCTACCTCCCCACACTCTGACGGTTCCTCCTCCTTCAACGGACGTCATCTTCCCCACCTTTCCCTTCGGCTCTGCTGGGAAGACGCCCCAATAGACGCGACGCTTCCCCTCTTCTCCACCCTCCGATCGGCGCTCCTCGGTCGGGCTCGGCGGTTGCTGTCCCTCCTCTGCCCCACGACGCCCTCGAGCAAAGGCCACTCCCCAGCGATGGCGATCCCCGGATCGGGGGGTGGCGGCGGCGGCGGCGGCGTCCCAATCGCCCCCGAAGAGGAGAGGCGGACCGTCGACGAACTCGAGGCGGCGGCCGCCTCCACCCGCAAGGAGGGGGACCTCTACTACATCATCTCCAGCAAGTGAGTCCGATCTGATCTCGTTCGCAGCTTGTCGGAAGGGTTCTTCTGCGGGATCTTTCGGATGATACCGTTCTTTAGCGATCTGTTTGGTTCGTGTGGAGTTCGAGAGGTGGAGTGAAACCGGGAATTGCGAATTTTGGCTCTCTCGGAGCTGCGAGTGCGCGGGGGGCGGTTACGCGGTTCCGCATTCGCGGGAGATCGGGTAGTTGGGTGTGAGTTGGTTGTTTACGGGGTCGTTGAGTTTGAGGTCTGGAACGATTGGTGTGTGATTGCGGAAAAATACGCGTAGAGAGTGATGCCTTGATTTGATTTGCGTTTACGCGATATGCATTTGCTTGCGTGACGCGAGGGTTTAAAGATGAACTTCGCGTACCTGTTGCTCGGCTGCCAGCTTAGCCTCTGCGGCTGTTTGATGGATGGGATTCTTTGTTCTTTGTGCATGGATGGAGTATGGGGCATTGTGATTGTGGATGTGTAGGATGGGGGAGACGGGGATAGTGGAAAATTTGCGTCTTTGCTGTTATCGGAAGTTTTCTGTTTTGGATGGTTGAGTGTTGGACTAGAGATGGCTTTCATTGTAACATGAGGATACTCAATGTTGGTGCATGCTCTGGGGTATCTTCGTTCCACTCACTCTATCCTTGGGAAAGGGGCGAATTTCCAAGACTTAGGTTTGGAGGATTCGCATTGCTTGCAATAGGTACTATTTGCAAATCTTGTGAGCAAACTAGTGTGTAGAGGGTCTCTACAGGTGAGTAAGAATGATCGGTAAATCTTGTAAAAAAAAAAAAAACAAAAGAATGATACGGTAAAACTGGATTGATGGAATAACTCCTTTTCTTGTTGATGTGATTCTAAGACAAAAGGTAATAAACTTGCTTATAATGGAGGGATTAGAGAGAAACTAATTTTCTTTTTTGAGCAAAGCCAAGTGATTTAAGTTTCATTACATACTAAATAGGAGGTTACAAACAAAGAATTGTTCACGGAGAAGATTCGGCAAGAAAACCACAAAAGAAGCACCGGATGGCCAGCATAAATTTTTCAGATGAAAGTTTTTCTTCTTTGTTGTTGGGGAGTGGGGTTCCACTACCAGCAAGACCAACAAAAGGGGCTAACTTGCTGGCCTGATGGTCAGGAAGTCCAGCAAAATGCAGGTGCAATTAGCAGGGGATTGAAGGCACTATCCAAGGCAAGCAAATCAGGCTGTCCAGAAAGGCAAGCATTGCGCCTGTTCTTCGAGGTTGATACTCCTGTGACTTTAGAGGAAAGACCTATGAGGTAGAATAGGAGTTGGATTAAATGATATCCCTATTTTTGGTGAGTGAGTGGTTAAGATAGCACACTTGTTTGCTTGATCTGTAGTAACCTAACAGGTAGTTGAGCAATTTGTTAGCCACGGTTGAAGGCATGAAGAGAAACCATTTAATTTAGTTAATAGCCAAAAAGGGTAGCATTAATTAGGATGAGTAACATAATCAGAAAAATATAGCAGTTTGTTATAATAATAAGGCTTTTTCTCTACAACGTTTTCAATCATGCTTTGTTTTAGTTTGCCTGTTTGTTATTTTGGTTAAGAGGAAAGGTTTGGCTCAGGAATGCTGCTTTAATGTTAAGAGGTTGCGTTATTCGTTGTATAGAATGTATGTTAATTGATTAAGGAATATTGCATATACTTACTTGTGGAGAATTCCTAGAAAAATGTCAGGAGAAGGCTCTTTGGAAATCCTTTGGAAACAATGGTACATGTTGAAAATGAGCTAGCTACCTGGCTATGGTATAGGTTTTATGGCTTTTGCTCAATCTAAATGACAACATGCAAGAGAACTCCATTCATGGTTGGGGTGCTGAGGAAAAAGCTTGCATAAATTTAAATATATCCCAAGATTTGTGCATTGATTCATGTATATCCCAAGATTCATCTTCATAGTGAAGAGGCAACATGACGATGTAATGTGAGAATGTGCAGTTTGGAAACTTGTTACATTCATTGTGGCTTAACCTCATATTACCTTTGCTGATGAATGAATAGGCAAAAGTTCTTGCATGTACACATGAAGGCTCATTTAGAGGTTATGAGCATGATTTATTGTGTACCAGTAACGTGTCACTAACAATGGTCTCCTGTATGTTGTTGATTGCCGAAATAAGGTCCATCTGTGATTGAAAGTCCATCGTAGTTTTCCTAGCAAAAATTGATGGAAACCTAGTTATATTCCAAGATGTCTGAGAGAATTTGTTTTCCAATCTACATGAATAAATTTCCTATGGGGGAAAAATTGACTTGAAATTAGGTTATTAGAGGGACAGATTACAAAATAATGCAATCAAGAAAAAGGAAAGGTATGCTTTTACATTAAAGAACTGAAATAATATCCCGTACACATATTTTTCAGAAAAAAAAAAAAAAACTGTAAACATAACTGGAAAATACTACTGAGTAGTACTAGTAGCCATCCCCAACTCTATTTTTCTAAGCCAGTCATGGCCCTTGGAAAACTGAGCCTTGGGTAGGCTCTTTTCGGGATTCCAATGTAATGTAATCTACCTTAAACTGTTTCACTATCTTGTCATGTCTACTGATTATAAAATGCCAGATTTAGCATTACGCATTACATTGCACATTTTCTTCATGGGAATGTGTAATGTTTACCTAGTCAATATAAGCACCATTTGCATGCAGTACAACAGCAAATATTGTGGATTTGGCATTTTCATTCCCCATTTCACTTCAAAAGCACGATTTGAAATGTTGTCAACATAAGCACCGTTTTCATGTAGTACAGCAGTAAGTATTGTGGATTCAGCACCTTGATTGGGTAATTTGAACACCTGAGATACATGATTCTTGAAATTTCTCTATTATGAATGTATGCGAAATATCTGAATGCAGCTTTTGTAGATATGAACTCCTGTTATGAGTGTGCAAAGTGCTTGTTCAGTTTTTTTAATCTTTCTAGTTGTTTTCAACAAATGCGCTAAAAATTTCGCCAGTTAGATATGTTTGCTTTCGTCATCATTATTGTCCATTGTAATATTTTAGTTGTTTACAATGTTTATTAAGTGATGATATATTTTTTTCAGCCCCAATTGCTATGGTTTCTTATTAAGATGGGCTAGCTAACTGCTTGTTTTTGTTCTCTTGCATTTATTGTAGATGGTGGAGAGCCTGGCAGAGCTATGTCGGTTCCGATAGATTTAATATGAATCCATCTCTACCTGAAACCGAGGGCCTTGAATGTACCCCAAGTAGACCTGGACAAATTGATAATACTGAGCTGATATCAAATGAGATGGAAGAAGATGGTAATGAGTTGGTTATTGATAGAGGCTTGATGGAAGGCCCTGATTACATTTTGGTTCCTGAAGAAGTGTGGAAGAAACTAATTGAATGGTACTACCCCTTTCCCCCCCTTCTGTCCTTTCAACCCCCTGTTTGTTGTTTTCTTTATGGATAAGTTGCTTTTTGCCTCAACTGTCTCTGTGTTGCTGGTTCTTGAAATAAAATGATAATTGTTTGAGTCCACTCAATGTGGAAAGGCTTGGTTTTGGCTTTGGAATGAAATAGCAATTAAGTTTTGTAATCACCAACCAAGCCTTTGGAATAAAATGGTAATTGAGATTTTTAAGCACTACTATATAGTTTAATTATCTCCTCCCCCCTTGAAAAAAGAAGATATGGTTAAATTACCTAATGAGAGAAGCAAAACACAAGTTGCTGTTGTCAAGTTTGAATAGTTTCTTTATTGCTGAAAGAGTGTGTGGTCTTGATAAAGACAGGTGGTCACTAGTACTTCTGTTCAAAAGGTTGTTAATTGTACCCCTTTTTTGTAAATTGATAAAATTGAGCCATTAATTGGCTGCATAGGTCAACTGGTTATTTTGATTGTCGGGTTTAAAGTAATTGAGTGCAATTTTAAGCTTCATATGATGATCAAATTGATTGTTTATCATTGGTTGAGTTATTTGCTAAGTGGCTTTCTGAAGGAGTCTGTTAACTTTATTGTTTCTCCGATTTAACACTGTGCTCTTGATCTGACTCTTCCAACTTATCTGGTTGGGCTAGATGGACCTACGGGATATCCAAATTGAGATTTAGTCATCCTCAACCCTCTGTCAGTACCTCACTTTCACAAGCTTACCATGTGGGAACTATTTTTGGGGTGTTACATTTATAAATACTAATATTTTGAATAACATAAATCTATATTACCATATAACTAGTGGATTGATCTCACGCTTTGTAGCGAGGTATAAATATCAATGTGGAAAAATCGTATTTATTTTTAAGGAAATTTTAATAAGTAAAAAATATCATTTAAAGTTCACATTAAGATAGGTGAAATTACTTAAAATTGGATATATATAGTTTAAAATCAATGTATTTGGCCTTTACAAAAAAAAGATCAATGTATTTGGGCATTGTTTTCATAGACCCCGAATGTCCATTAAGTTAGCTCTCCAAAGCTTCTGGATATTACTTGCCAAGTACCATACATTTACTTCACCTTTGCCCAAAAATAAGGACCTTATTGAACAACTCCACCAACTAAAGGCAGAAAAATATTCACTTTTAGCCATGGTAGGTTATCAAGCTTAGGCCATAGCTTGACAGTGTTGAATCTAACTCGAGATTGGTAATGCCCCAGTACAATCAAGCTCGAGCTCGAGCTTCGCATTGAGCCACTGATTTTAGATTAGCTATTTTCTCTAATCTAGTGGGACATGTTCTGCATAGCTGCGGATTCTCAAGCAAAGGAGTTGAAATTGACTTTTCCTTTTAATGAAAAAAAATTGCATTAAGCGATGAATACTCAGATAAATAGCTAAATCACCCTAGCATTTGTTTGCTCATTGTTGTTCATTTCCTCTCTAGGTTTTTTTTTTTTTCCATTTTTGTTAAAATGCGAAGTGTTTAAAATTTTAAAATATTAAATTTGGAGTGCAGCATATAAGATCTGAATTTACAAACACTTGTAAACAAATTTCTTAGTGTAACTGTTGACATGATAGGAGCAAATGGTATTGCCATGATAGAAAATTTTCTCTGCAAGTAATGAACACTGAACAGTAGTCACAATAGAGTTTCTACCTTGATAAAACACCTAAACGAAGATTCTTGAAATTTGTTGCATACCAGATCCCTCTCTCGGAAGCATTCCAGAGGGTGCACCAAATGCTCACCCCTGAAAGTTGTTTTAATATCTCGTTTACATTTATTAATGTAAAAAAGAACCATTTATTGCATCCAAGAACCAAGCATACCAATACAAAAGTGAATTGGTCCCTAACGGTGGGGCCAAAGTAGGTGTGGTGCTGACAAAAGGTGCACCCATCTGTGGGAGGTATTCGGTACCAATATCTTTGCAACACTTTGGAAGCATTGGAAATTTATTACTGGAATTGGCTTATTATATGTGTATATATCAAACCTGGTTCTCCACTCCTCCTCTCTGTCCCAGTTCTGCAAGCTGAAGGTTCATGGACTCTACAGGATGGCATGCGACATTGGCGATCTTAGATATCGTGTCAAGGCAGTTTGGAAAGTTGAAACAATATTGAGCATTCTATGTTTCTTTGGATGAATTCTGTCACTTTTGGATTCTAATTTTCTTTTTGTTTTTTGTTCCCCCTCTTTTGAAGGGGCTGGAGGGGCAGTTTTGGTTAGAAAGTGGTGATGGTGATGAAGATATAATGGATATGGGATTCGAGGGAGAAGATGGTGGATGTTGCAGACGATTTGAACCTCGAATCCCCCCTCATTAGGACAGCAAAGCCCTCAGCATAATATTTTTATTATATTAATATTATACCCACCAACACAATATTAGCGTTCGTTGGACTCTGCGGATGCTACTTTGTTCTTGAACCTGTCAATGTCGTGCTTCACAGTTAGTGTGGGAGGAGGTGCCATGCCAGGAGGAGAGGAGGAATCGGGGAGGACAGGAAGTTGTCCTCTCAAGCATTTCGTTGAACACCTTATGTGCGGGGACTTGGTTGGCAGTTTAGGTGAAAAGGGTAGGGCTATAGCAGTGGAGAATCTTGGAGAAGCAAGAGGAGGATCTGGAGCTGCAATGGCACCGTGGGAAGAGGAGTGGTTGCTGCGTTGGAGCCTGGAGCTGTGAGGGCTAGCAGTGGTGGCCGTTGCCGAGGAAGGGTAAGGGCTTGCTGTTGGCAGACTGGGGATGGGTAATCGGGTGGGGTGGGGTGACGTGTCACAATGACAGCACCTGCATCTTCTTTTAGTTAATAGATAAATTACTATTTCGAAAATCAATTACTGAATATAATTACTATTTTCAGAGAGAAGAACCTTGGGAGGAAAATGTTCACATGTGTCTTTTAAAGGTTCTTGGGCTGCTTTGTAATTTTGAAATGCTGTAACCCCTTTTCTGTTTAAATGCAATGGATGATCACTCCTTGTGTGATTGTCCTTTTACTTGCTCTCCCCCCCCCCCCCCCCCACACACACACACAAAAATAATTACCTGTAAAATGATTTTATTATTGTTGGGAATTGGCGCGGAAGCTGAGCGTGGAGACTCCCGTACGCAGGAAAACAACCCAATGAAGGGGCTGTCAACACACAGTGGGAGAGCAGCCCTGTGGCTCCTTTAATGGACCGACCGGTCCTGATATGGACCAGTCTGGGAGCCTTGGACTGGCTGCTGGGTGTAGCTGGTCTTCTTAGACCTTGGGAACAGGTCCTGTGGACTAGGGGATCCACCGACCTGATGTACAGGCCTGATTGCAGGCTGGTTGGGTTGCTGGAGCGCCTTCAGAGGCTTGAGAATGGCCGGTTCAGACTTGAACCGGCTTGCTGGAACACGTGCAGGCTGTAGGGGGTCTCCCTTATGGCTGGCTGTGCTTGTCGAAGGAAGACAGAGAGGGGAGGAGCACAATGTTTGGAAGTATTAATTGTATTGCTCAAAGAGAAACATATGGTAAGGCTCTCTTTTTATAGAGAGTACATATCTCTACACTAGGAAACCAACTCACTCTCTAAATATAGTAAACTCAATCACCCAAGTAACTCTCTCTAAAAATAGAAAACATCAATCACTCAAAACTACCACAAAAACAACATTCTAAAATTAGACAACTTGCTCCCTAAGGGAGCCAAAAATAGACTTAAGCTCCTAAGTGGCCAGCGACCTAGACTCTTCTTGTTGCTGCCATGTGGCACTACCATATGGTCTGATGTGTGCCATGTGGCAGTGTCCACGTGGCTTTCTCTTATGTCCCAACACTCCCCATCAAGTTCGAGGTCGGGAGGTCGATAACTTACTCTTCACATGTAAGGTTATACGCCCCATCATTTTTCTTCTTCTTTTCTTCTTCACCAGAAACTTATATCTCTGATTTCGCTATCATCCTCCAAGATAGTTTGAATCGAAACGAACTTCAGTTCTGGTTGTGGTTGAGAAGAACTTTGGCCTAGCTAGAAAGAACGTCAACTCTAAAGAAGGTCGAGAAGAACTTCGACCAGAAAGAACTTCAGTTGAGTTGGGGCTGAGAAAAACGTTGGCCTAGTCGGAAGAACATTGGCTTATAGAGAAGGTCGGGAAGAACTCCAACTTTGAGTTGAGAGAAAATCGGAAAGAACTTTGGTTGAGTTGGTGCCGGGAAGAACATCGGCCTAGCCGGAAGAACGTCGGCTTATAGAGAAGGTC
Source organism: Thalassia testudinum (assembly GCA_037157565.1). Lineage (NCBI taxonomy): Eukaryota > Viridiplantae > Streptophyta > Magnoliopsida > Alismatales > Hydrocharitaceae > Thalassia > Thalassia testudinum. The sequence continues at coordinate 32,907,628 of JAZHRO010000031.1, read as the reverse complement.
AGGAAGAACTCCGACTTAAGAATAGTTGCTCGGAACGTTACTGCTCTGATACCATGTTGGGAATTGACGCGGAAGTGGAGCGTGGAGACTCCCGTACGGGGGAAAAACAGCCCAATGAAGGGGCTGTCAACGCACAAAGAGGGAGAGCAGCCCTGTGGCTGCTTTAATGGACTGGTCGGTCCTGATATGGACCGGTCTGGGAGCCTTGGACGGGCTACTGGGTGCAGCTGGTCCTCCTGGACCTTGGGAACAGGTCCTGTGGACCAGGGGAACCACCGGCCTGATGTACTGGCCTGATTGCAGGCTGATTGGGTTGCTGGAGCGCCTGCAGAGGCCTGCTGGACACGTGCAGGCTGCAGGGGGTCTCCCTTATGGCAGGCTGTGCTTGTGGAAGGAAGAGAGAGAGGAGAGGAGCACAATGTTTGGAAGTATTAATTGTATTGCTCAAAGAGAAACATATGGGAAGGCTCTCTATCCCTACGATAGGAAACCAACTCACCCTCTAAATATAGTAAACTCAATCACCCAATTAACTCTCTCTAAAAATAGAAAACATCAATCACTTAAAACTGCCACAAAAACATCATTCTAAAATTAGACAACTTGCTCCCTAAGGGAGCCAAAAATAGACTTAAGCCCCTAAGTGGCCAGCGGCCTGGACTCTTCCTGTTGCTGCCACGTGGCCTGATGTGTGCCACATGGCAGTGTCCACGTGGCTTTCTCCTATTTCCCAACAATTATTTTATTTGTAAGAAAATTGTTTCAGATGGTTACAAGTGGGCTATCCACTCCATGTGGATTGGAATTGTGTTTGATGCCTCTCACATGATATCAAACACAGTGGATATTCTGCACTAAGATAAACACTGCCTAATTCAGCAATATTTTACATCTTAACCTTTTAATTTGTTAGCATGTTATACTTAAAGTCCCCATAGGTAGGAGGACAAGAAATGAAAGTGGATAAGCCCTCATGTTGAAATAGAAAAATGGTCAGCCAGTAGTTGGACCTCTCCATTCAGTGGCAATCATGATGATCTCGCAATATTCATCCAGCCAAAATGTAACTCTTTCTGTGCTTGCAAATCACTTGGGTTTACTTTCATCTTCCTGAGATGTGATCTTTCTTTTACAGGTTTCAGTGGTCCATAAAACCCATATGTGCATGCACTTAGCACAGAGACAAGTTCAGAAATATGGATTTTGGCTGCAGTTTTAGTTCCATTATCCCTAGTAAATGTTGTACTGTACACATTATCTGTGTTTGGTCCAGCATGTAGCAGAATTTTTGAACATAAACTCATGTTTGGGAGTAATGCAGTGGTAACATTAGCTTGTTTCGATAACATGCGGCAGAATTTTTGAACATAAACTCAGGATGAGGAATGATGCTCTAATAAATTAGTTTGACTTGATTGCCATGATGTGAAAGTTGAATTGAAGAAAGATTTGGACATTGGAACAGATGCAAAGTCCTTCAGTTATTTGTGTTTTGTTTTTGTATAATTTCTAATGGTAGTTTATGTGACAACATTTTATTTATATGCTATTGTAACTTTTACATGCTGGTATAACTTTCATTTTGGCACTTCTTTTAGGTATAAGGGAGGACCTGATTTGCCGAGAAGACTTATCTTCAATCGAGGATTTCGTGAGGACACTTGGATGGTGGAGGTTCACCTGATTACTCTTCAACTAATTGATGCCAGAGATAACTCTCGACGAACTCTTCGAATAAGTAGAAAGGTGCTTTTTTTTGGCAAAAAAATTAGGATGGTGCTTTAATTCGTTTCACTGAATCTGTGACAATAGAGTAATACTGTTTCATTGTTGTTGATCTTGTGCTAGTGCATGGGTATCTGTTTTGACATGGTCTTTTGGCAAACTCATCCCAAATTGCTTTAATATATATTATTTTATTTGTTGTCTCTTGAACATGGTTTAAAAACTTTGGTACATTTGTATTTTAGGACATTTGCTTTTCTATAAGATTGACTCCTACTGGTACTTGTTTTCTACTTCAAAGAAGATGCTTTGGGTTGTCTTCATTTCTTTTGATTTGGTATATGTTGGTCCTAGCTCAACACATCATACATGCACTTCATCTCTCCTGCTTTACCATTTATTAGTGCCATACATTTTACCTAATTGCTCATCATGTTCCGGATATTTTCTTATGTTGTCCATCTAACTCAACTTCTTGATTTCTAATACTTCATCTCTTATGTTGTCCATTTCTAATACTTCCGTTGAGGAACAGCTTTAAGTCAACCTTGCATAATATTTCTTCTGTCACTGCTGTTTATGGTGTTGCATTTGTTGCCCCTTGTTTTTTCTCATACGTACATTAGTTGTCCCCTTGTGATAATAACATTTTCACAATCAGCAGCAGACACTGCTGGATTAGTAATTTGATGATCCCTCATTTTTGTTTGCCATGTTCTTGTTGTGGATTTTTCCCTTAAAGATTACTTCATTATCGAGACTAAACATGTCTCCACAAGAACCTGGTCAAGAAGTTTCTCAAAAAAAAAAAAGAACCTGGTCAAGAAGTTGAATTTCACAGATTTTTCTGTTTTGTAATAGCTCTGAGTTTATGCATTTTAGGGGTCTATTGGGGAGCTCTACGACAGGGTTTGCACTCTACTCAAGTTAGAGAAATCAAAGGTGTGACTGATGTTTTATTTGATTTTGTTCTACTTAATAACAATTTAGAAGCTCATTGAATATTTTATCAGGTCCGTATTGTGGATCATTACAATGGAAGAAAAGGTGCTATTCTGTCAGATCTCAATCAATCAGCCGAAGATGCTTTGATCATGGATCAGGAGGTATGCTTTTTCAGAATATATAAAGTATAAAGATCATCTATACCATAGTGACATTAACAGGCCAAGGAAAGTGTTCTTGCAAATGGATTAGGTGTATTGATGATGTGAATTTTACTGTGCGTTTTAATTTTTCTGATGTCTGTTGAGAATACCAAGTCTGCGTCATATCTTTGATTATAGTAATAAAGAAATGTGTTGTAGATTTTCTCAAAAAAAAAGGAACTGTTTTTATTTTTTGAAAAAAAAGTGTTCTAGAACCCTTGTAGATTTACTTGTTAGATGGGGCATATGGTGCTATCTGAGATGGGGTGCCCTGTAAGGTTTGGGAGAAGTTTTGAGAAAATATCTTAATATTGATGATGCACGGTGCATTGGCGATTCCATACATGGTCAACATGGATAGACATGATAAATTAAGCACTCCCAAGTTACCTATTCAAAATACATTTCAAACTGAAAAGAGCAGCTAAATCTTAAAATGGACATGACTGACCTAATTTCTCCTATGATCTAAAAGAATAAAAATTATAATATTCTTTTGGCAAGAAAGCATAGATAGTCATTCACCTTGATGCAAAATCCTCATTGTATTCGTCCATAAACAATTAAACAACAAAGGCAAAGCCTTTTTCAATTTTAAATGGGATCGGCTACATAGATTATTTGTCTCAATTCATAATATTTTGAGTTATTTTTATGCTTAAATTAAAGTAATTGACATTATTCTTTGGCCTTCCTTGCCCTCGCCAAGGAGGCTTGACATTTAACTCCTTACATCTGGGGCGTTAATTGGCCTTATGGAAATGTTCAAATCATATTAATCATGCCTCTCTCATTTTGTCCTTTATAGGTGTCGCTATAACCTTTTCCTTGATCATCTCATCAGGGATTTGATCCTCCCTTGTATGAGTAGACATTCATTTTAACATATTCATTTCTGCTATTGACATCTTTTGCACATGCATATAGTTGACAATCTTATACATGTTTAGAGTCATACAACTTGGTAGCTCTTATGCTTTTTTTTTTTTTGAAAAGTTGAAGGTTGGTTATCCATATGATAGACCAAAACCCATCTAGGCTATGATAGGTAATCCAGTCTATCCTCATCCTCCTCCAATCCTGTGCCACAAAAGGACACCCAAAGAACATGTGCTGAATATCCTCATCTACCCCTTTGCAGAAGGGGCAACTAAGGTCATCCATTGTAGTGGACTTCGCTCTAGGCCTTAGTAGAATTTGACCCTTTCTTATGAGCTAGGTGAAAATTCTGACCTTCAACGAGCACTCTGCTGACCACAACAACTTGCAATTCCTCTGGAGGTCAACATCCGTTGTCTGCGGGGTAGCACGCAATCTGCGAAAAGCCTTAGCCACGGTAAACTCCCCCTCATCCCAGCAATAGGCGCCCCTCTCTCCTTCTGGCTCCCATCCGTCCAAATCTCACAATAGATGCTAGAACTCTGTGCTCCTTTGGTCTGACGACACCCCTTGAAAGTGGGGCACCAGGCACCATTCCAACAACTCCCCACGGTTGCCTCCTTGTCCATGGCCCTTGAGAAGAGACGTGGGTACCTGCCACGAAGGCTACCATCTCCTTGCCAATCATTCATCTAGAATCTGAAGGTGTCCCCCTCTCCCATGTAAGGCAAGAAAAAAAAACACATCTTTGGAGCCATCGACGCCAATCCTCTCAAGAAATGTGATGCTCTAGGCAGTAGGGACTCGACAGCTCCCTAAGAGAAAAAGGAGTCATAGCACTGTTGGAGAGTGTCACCAAGAAGGCCTTGCTCATGCCCCACTAGCCTGACAATCCACTTTGTGAGAAGGCTGAGATTGACACTCTCCACATCTCTGTTCCATAATACTTGTTCTATAGTACTTTTCTTTTACTTGTTCCATAATACTGGTTGATTAGCGTTGCCTCCTTGTTGCACTTTTGGTCTAGCTTACACGGGTCCCTTGCAGCTAGTAGAAGAGCTTTCATTCTTCTTTCGTGTATATGGTTAGAGTGAAATGCGAGGGTTTTTAAAGGGGATATGGTGTTGGTTGATGGGGTCCTGCAGCATCATGTTTTTCTTTGTAACAACCACTATATGGTTCCCTGCTTTTCTTTAATGAATTCTGGGGGATAACATCTCTTGTTAATACCTTTTTTTTTTCATTTCAAAAAATTAAAAAAAAAAAACTTTTAAGGGAATCTTTTTTATCACATAGAATATCAGATGCTCTTTATCATTTTAGCCACCTTGCATTTATTAAATGTGTAACATGTCTAATTTCTTTATCTTGTTGAAAAATGAATTCTTAGAATTTAAATACATATTTGTTTGGAATGCACTCTACTACAATTTTCACATCATCTCCTCTTTGTTCCCTCTACCACTAAACTTATATTCCATGTATGCAATCTTTTTCCTACACATATGAAAGCCTTTAACATTCAGGCTTCTTTTAGAGCTCAAGTTTTTTGTTTACTCATTGTCTCATCAACTAGCATAATATATCAACCAAAAGTATACACCGTGACACCTTAGCTTGAATATGTTTTGTCGATCCATCCATGATTGAGGTGGAGAGGTAAGGGCTTGAAGCTGATGTTTAATAGGATCGATGGTAATATCAAAGTAGTCTATCAGTCTAGCCTTAGTCCTTGCACAAGTTGTAGCTCCACCAGACATATCCTTATGAGGTTGATAAACAAGATTGGCACAAGAAGAAAAATAATAAAGGGTCCTTGAATTTCTCGCTTGCCACGGAATACCTCCGTGATCATAGCCACGGCCACTCTTCGACGCCGAGTCAGGAATGACTGGACATAATCTGTCACCACACAAGCCTATGTGCGTATGGGCATGTTTGGGGGATTCGAACCTGATACCCTGCATAGGGAGGACTTTATGGGGATGGGCGGCACCAGTTATGCTGCTCTATTAACCCCGTAGGATATCTATCTCTTTAACAAAATTCTCCATAGGATATTTCTTGGAACAAAGTCATAAGTCTTCTTTGAATCAATGAAAACTATACTTTCTCAAAAAAAAAAATCAATGAAAACTATATGCAAATCCATCTTTTGAACCTTGTAGATCTCCATCACATGTCTTAAAAGATGTATTGCTTCAATAGATGAGTTGTTAAGTAAATCCAAATTGGTTTTTAGTTATTGTGGAGACTTGCCTTAGCTTTCTTTCAATCGCCCTCTCCCAAAGCTTTCTCGTATGACTCTCAATTTGATACCTCAACAGTTCTTTTTTTTCTTTTTTATTCTTGTATAGAGGTATTGCAATACTCTTTCTCCATTTTCTTCAAAAAAAACCTCTTCCTTCATTCCTCTGGCATCCTCTTGCCTCGTTAAATAGCATTAAATAATTCTGTAAGTCAAGTTATGCCTTCCTTTTCCATAGTTATCAAACATCTGTTGGTACAATTAATCCATAAACAATGTTTCATGTAAAAAACAATGTCATCACATATTGAGTCAAAGTTTCACAAGACCATATCTTTTCGATAGAACATACTCTCACAATGATTTCTACATGTTGGTGGCAAATATTAATTCCTTCTGACCAAATTGCCCAAAGAATTGCATGTAGTTTTGTTCTCTCTTTCTTCAACATGCGCACCCACACATGCACATACACATGCATATGCAACCATTGCTTGTTCTGTATTCAGTTTCGTTCTCACATTGCTCGTTCAACACTTGCACCTGTTGAGAACTGCAAATTCTGTCCAAATTACCATCGGAACATGTGATGTAGGTACAGAATAGAAAGGAAGTCCTTATTTGTGGCCCTAGACCTAGGAGAGGTCCTTTTTTACTGCTAAAAATTCTTATGAACATGTTTGCATTTGAAGGAGAATGGTCCTTTATGCAATTGAAAATAGATGCCACATACTTTTTTATGGACATGATAGCTTTATGGAGATGGCTATTTGGTGAGAATGTGTTGGGAGTCAATTTGGAGCCATGCCATTGAGATTCTGAAATTTTGGTGTTGTAATTGATGGTTGATAAATGGCCATTCAGAAAGACAATTGCAAAGTGGGAATCAATTGAAGAGGTGTGGAGAATAAGATTGATGATTTTCATGTAAAGCAATGGAGGATGTAAGTACAAACTCTTCCATGCTCAACAGAGTGAAAGCATGGATTCAACTTGTTGAGGGACAGTGATTGTGACATGTTTAGTCATTTTCTTTCCATGTCAATCTTCTAGTTGCAAGGTCTTTGGTAAAAATATTTACAATTACAATTTTTTAAAAAGTTTCTACAAGCACAAGTGAAATACATTTCTTTGCAAGTTCTGGTCATGTTCTTAAAGTTCTTTAAATGTGTTTCTGGATACATTTAGCCATAAAAGCAATCTCACTAATGTTTTAATCTAGTTTTTTTAGATAGGCTGGTGCTTTTACTAAAAGTTCTATGCATTCACTCTATCTTACTCTGTGCCCAAATTCATTGGCAATTATACAGTTCCAGAAAACTTGTATTTTACTGATATTTCATATGTATCAAACAGATTCTTTTGGAGATACAGCGTGATGGACCAGTCAGTCCAAGAAATGGAAAACCTTCAGCAGAAAATGGGTTAGCTTTGGTTCCATTTGAACCTTTGAGGACATCCACATCCATTGCTGGGGGACCTACGCTCTCTAATGGCAGTTCAAATGGTTTTAGGCCTGGTTTTCTTCATAGCAATGGTTTATATGCTGCGAGCAGGGATTTAGATGATGGAAACACTAGCTTGAGTAATGGGGCCAAAATTGATGGCAAGGGACTCACAGGATTGCACAATTTGGGCAACACTTGCTTCATGAACAGTTCTATTCAGTGTTTGGTTCACACTCCTGCACTTGTTGATTATTTTCTAAGTGAGTTCAGCGAGGAGATCAATGAGGAAAATCCCTTGGGAATGCATGTAAGAATTTGGTTCTAATTGAAGTTGCATAAATTTCCTGCATATAATATTCTTTCTCCATGCATGAGCATATGAGTGTTTTGGCTTTTAATTTTAGGTTTTTAATGGCTGATGCTTGGTAACTAATATGCATCATGTTAAAAATTAGGTTGGTTTTGGAACTGTTTGGTTTCAATGCTTCTAAACTAGTTACCCATTTCACATACTCATGAATGGCAAATACCTGGAAGTGTATGGCTTTTAAATCAACAGTGTGATAAAGACTGTATTTTACAGTTTTGCATTATATTATTATTATAATTTAGTTATAAGATCTATGCATGTGGTTTCTATTTACTTTTCCTTGTATTTTACAGGGTGAGCTTGCAGTTGCCTTTGGAGACTTATTAAGGAATTTATGGTCTTCTGGGAAGTCTCCTGTTGCACCTCGTGCATTCAAAGCAAAACTTGCACTATTTGCTCCTCAGTTTAGTGGCTATAACCAGCATGATTCTCAGGTTAGTATTTCTAGCCGCAATTCTAGTTTCTGATTTAGAGCTCTCTCTCTCTCTCTCTCTCACACACACACACACACACATGCGTGTGTGCACACACATGCAAAGTTTTTTTTTTTTTAAATGAGGTAGGATGAGATAGTTTTGTGTTATCAGCTGAGGTAGAAGCTTCATTTTTCAGGAGAAAGCATAAAAAATTAGCAAGGAACGTAATGGTGAATTAAAAATTTTTTAAAGATCCTTATCAGAAGAGAAAAAAGAAAAAGGATCTGAAACAGTTATGCATTAACAATGAGGAACTTGGGAAAGCTTTGGAAGAAAAACTTTGTAGGTCATGATTGAACTCCGAGACAATGTTGAATAGGTTATGGTGCAAATCACAACAACCAAACAAAATGTGGTTTTGCATATATCCCTTTCATGTTTAGGACTGTACACTTTCTCAGCACATGCCCATAAGAAACATGTTCTAAATTATATTGTGTAGGGGTTGCAGATTCTAATCAATTATGGCTATAGTTCTCTTCTTTAGCTAACACGATATTTTATGCTTCTTAAGTCTTGCTGATCTTTATTGCAAGCTAATGGGATCAATCTGACATTTGCTTGTACTGCCCATTGCGGCTGACATTTTGGTTAAGGGGTTGCCTCAAAGTCCAGTGACTGAATAATAATTACAAATTTGGCCAAACTGGTAACTTTCTTATTGACTTTCCAAAGAACAAAGACGAGAATCAACAACAGGAAGGCATTATATGATATAGCAGAAACAAATATTAAAATTCTAGATGTTTGAAACAATCAGAAAGAAGATGGTGTTGAGTTGTTCGAAAGTGGCTTTATAATAATCAGCAAACCTTAAGAAAGAAGTTATAAGTGAGGTAGATAAGAGAAAGACCAAATCATAGCAAGGCCTTGGTAGGGTCTCTATCCTCCCACCTAAACAGCAAGGAGAGTGAATGTCTGAGAACCATTATGTATTTTGCCCAGAAGGAGCATTATTGTTTGAAAAATTTGAATTTTCATCCAGCAAATGCTCCTCTTAATTATCATTTATTTCTTTTCCATTTAATTAAATCTTAGGAAATGTAGTGTTAATTTGAATACCTGGTCCAGAGTGTTTACTGCTAATGCTCTTTGCTTTCAGGAACTTCTTGCATTTCTTTTGGATGGGCTGCATGAAGATTTGAACCGTGTAAGACGTAAGCCCTTCATTGAAATGAAAGATTCGGATGGTCGCCCTGATGAAGTATATGCAGAGGAATGCTGGGCAAACCACAAGGCTCGAAATGATTCCATCATTGTGGACATATGCCAAGTGAGCATTTGCCAATTTCTATAGAATTTTGTATTGTCAAAAATACTATTATTTCTGACTTGCTTGAGTTTTTGTGCTTTGTAGTGGAATTTGGTAGACCATCGATTCAATTTAGATTGTAACACTGCATTTAGGAGCAAACTTCTATTTCTATTCAACACAGATTTGCTGGAATATCTCCGAGATAGTAATGCATCATAAATGGTTCTAACGGTTGAGAATGACTACTAGATAACTTGGGTTTTAAGCATTTTAGGTGGTTGATTTGAGTCCACTCAATCCATACCCAAGAGGTTTTTGAGGCCATTTTCTTTTCAATTAGACTATGGTCTAGACTCGAGTCATTAAAAATGGTACTAAAGCAATGAACTAATTGGTAATTTGATAACTAAGTGCTACACAAAGCTAAGTGCTTTAAAAACAGATGGTGGGAAACCACCTTTACAGCACACTTGTACAAAGCCACCTATAAAGTTCCATGTTGCTTGATAGTTGATTGATTGTATGAACCTTGCTAAGGACATTGGGATTTTAAGTGGGGAGGTTGTAACACTTACAAAAACGTAACATGTCGTAAAATTAGAAAGTGGGATGTAGTTGTAAGTGGTTTTTTTTGAGAAGGAAAAATGATGATTACTGGAGCTTGGTAACCATCCAAGTAATTCTATTAACAAAATTGGAACGGAACAGTTAATAACTTGGAAAAAGGATGATTACCGGATGTAGTTGTAAGTGTTGAGAATTACGGTTAATAACTTGGACTTACATAATTTTGGTTGGTTGTTTTTGCCCTATATAGTCAGTATGTTTTCGAGGAAGGTTTTCCTTCATTAGACCTGGATCTAGGCTGAAATGCTTAATTACTGTGTTTTATTTTTCGTCTATCACAGATGCTTTTCTCCATTAACTGGGTACTACTTATTGATGCCTAATACTAATAAAAATTGGGCTGTGAAAAGATTAGTAGATTACAATGTTGTCCTCCAATATAAAGCGTTGAATCAAGCAAACATACAATAGACCAAGAAATTACATGGAAAACCCTCCACAAATAGAGAAAACCATGAGAGCTTAAGTTCCACAAGGCCCTAGTACCCACTAGCATTTAGGGTTTTGTCTTCACTAGACATCACAATGAAGAGTAGACTTGACATCACAAAGAAGAGGAGGGAGTACATGGATCTACACTCAAGATCCATATACTTATTTATAAGTATTTTACACCACTCAACATAAAGTAATCATAGAAACACAGAGAACTGTTTGGGAATCTATGTAAATGTTAACCACAGAGCTTACAGATTGAACACTATCATGCTTAGCTAAATGTATTGTAAAATTCAGGTTTCTTTGGGGATTTGATGAAGAAAATGTAATTCAGAGACCTTATGTTATTCCATGCCAAGATTTTGATCATAACATACTTCAATGTGTCCTTTCAGGGAAAAAACATAAGTTTTTTTTGAAGATGGGAAGGATGACTACCGTGCTTCAATAGTCATCTGCTTCATTTCAAACCTTTAAAAAAAAGGGAACATACTTACAGGTGGTCGGTCTAGGAAACTGAAAAATACAGACTCCCTTGCAATGTTTTCAAGGCAAACTCTCTCCCTTTTGAAAATTCTCCCATTTGTTTGTAACCAAGTGGGCCACAGCACCCCAGCCATCATCCTGCTTCTGAGTGATGACCATAACTCTTGCAAATTGCTACCCACAACGCTAGGGAGTCCAAAGGACCTTGTCAGCTCCCTGAAGAAGTCACAACCCAGCAGGAAGTGCTGCACACTTTCTCTTTCCTTACGTGCAATTAATCTCTTCTTCCGGTAGCCAATGCTGCAATCCAGACTTGGTAGGCAATCTTTCTCTTCTCATCAACCCAAAAAAGATTTTAACCTTCAGCAGGACTTTCATTTTCCAGATTAATTTGTAATCAATGCCCAAAAAAGTGTCATTTTGGGGACCTGCTCCTCTAAGGATTTTATAGGCCTTTTTGGTGGAAAAGTGTCCTTGTGCCCAGGCCATATGATCCCTCCTCTCCTTGGTAGGCTAAAAGGGATGTAAGGACACCAACAAATCCTGAAAAGCTGCTGCTTGTGCATCTGACAAAACCCCTCTAAAAGTTGGCAATCAGGATCCCTCCTCCCTGGCAGGAGGGCTGTCCCAAACCATACCAATGGAAACATACTTTTGCGAAGCCAAGGCATATAATTTAGGGAGCTTAGATGCTAGGCTCCTTGTTCCTGTCTAGTTATCCTCTTAGAACCTAAAAGTTTCTCCGTCACTGAAGACAGGTTTAAAGAAGGATGAAATGTGATCTATAACCTTAATTAGTCCCCTACAAAAACTAGAGGCGTTGCGTGGGTTCAACCTCCTCTCTTCCTAATTAAGTGTTTTGCCGTAAGAGTCCCACAGCACCCTGCTCCACAGATCTTCATTTTTTTTGAAAAGGGAGATCATTTTTCAACAGCTTGACTACCCATTTTGACAAGAAGAAATCTCCAAAGTCCTGCAATTGTAAGATGCCAATCCCACTTTGCTCTACCGGTTTGCAAACATCTTCCTAGCTGACCAGGCTTTGAAATGTTCCTTCGTGATTCACACCTTTCCAGAAGAATCTTCTAATAGCATTGATTTTCTTAATGATGTTCTTCGGTGGCCAAAAGATGGAAAGGTGAAATACCGGAACAGTTGAGAGGATAGATATCACAAGGATTAGCCATCCCCCTTGGGACAAGATCCTCTCTTCCTCCATCCCAACAATCTTTTCTTAAGTTTGTCAACAAGTGGAAGCCAATCACCTGAAATAGATTGCTCTCCTTTTAAGGGGAGTCGAAGATAAGTAATGGGAAAACTTGCTGCTTGTATCTGAAGGGTAGGGGGGCATGCAACAATCTCATTGACTGTTGAATTCAAAGGGATAAAGGCTGACTTAGCTCACTGAAAGATCAGACACATCACCAAATATACGAACTAGAGAGTTTAAGTGCTCTACCTTAGGGCCTCCTCCCTCTATGAAGAAAATGGTGTCGTTTGCGTACTCAAGAATTGGTGTGACCAGGTCACTGCTTGAGGCTAGTGTGTACCCCTTTAAAAGCCCTCCTCTACAAGCCTTGAAAGCCATCAGTGCCAAGTTGCTAGTAGCGAGGATATACAAAAGGGGTGCTAATGCAAACCTAGCTGTGAGAGAAAATTTTAACTAAGTACTTACAGATAAACAAATGTAAATGCAATTTTAAATATTCTGCTATCTATAATATTCTCATATTCAGCCTACAAACACCCAAACAGTGTTGGCAAATTTATAAGATAGTGCATGGTAAATGATTGAAACAAATCCTAAAATTTTCAGACCACGTACCAATCCTAATCATTGACAGCCAGCAGGAATGTTCTTTTGAAAAAAAATGTATGGACAACCAATGACGAGTCTGCTGTGTGAAAAACAAGTAGGGAAACCAAACAATCCTGTGCAATGTTTGCTTAAACAATAAATGAAGGAAATAGGAAAAAAAAGTGAGGTGGTTACTTGCAATGAAGAGATACCTGGAAATCCTTGAGCAGTGGTGTTGGAACCGCAAGGGTGGCGGATGTGGGGTAGTGTAGGGGACTACAGGTAGTGATGGGGAAGTATTGGTTGGTGGTGGTTGCTGTGATGGTTCTTCGAGGAGTGGGTGGTTGGAGTGGGGTTGTTGGAAGTGCTGCAGATGGTGTGGCGGGAACTTGTTGGCCGTTGGCAAGCTCGAGGGCGTTGGGTGGTGGGTTGCAGCAAGGGTGGGTAGTGGAGAGTTGGCAGTGATGGTGGTGACTGTTGGGGAGTAGGCAGGTGGAGGAAGGTGGGATGATGGCTTTAGTTATGGGTTTGGGAGAGGAGAGTGATCAAGGGGGGTGCGTTGGGGTGGTGTTGCGGTGGAGTTGGAGAGAGGGGTGTGGTGTGGTGAGGGTTTTAGGTGAGGAGTGAGGGTGCAGAAGGGGGATAGTGGGGTCATGGGTGGGAAAAAGTTTAGTGATGAGATAGGGGTGAGGAAGGAACGAAGGTAAGAAGTGCAATGGGGGTGAGAGAAAAAGAGAGAGATGAGGCAATGTTATCTTCTAAGGAAAAAGAAATCCCAAATGTTTTTTCTATCTCCTTTATTACAATGTTTTCCCCTTTTAAAGGGTTTGCAAAAATAAAGACACAACTCTTTGGAGGAATCGGTGGAATGTGGCATCCCTTCGGAAGGGGTGCATAGGATAATTTATAATACAGTCTACAAATAAAATGGCGTATGGGAAGATTTGCATGGAAGCACTTGCATTTTGCTATCTTAGACTGCATTAGGTGCTAGTAGGTAGTCTTGTCTGACTCCTCTGCGGCTAAATCCAGTATCCAGTCGGTCTTTCATTCACTAATTCTAAGAAGTCTTGACACATTTTCATCCAATTGATCCTCTCGATTGGGAAGAGTCTCCTTCTAAACACCTGCCGTAGGCAGCTCCAAGAAATAGAGTCATAGGCTTGGGCAAAATTGACTGTCCAAAGAAAGCTTCTCTCTCGCCTTCGTCTCTAGGAGGCAATCATTTCCTTTGTTATAATGGACTCATGTAAAGACCTACCAATTGAATCAGACTAATGACTTGGGAATCACCTCTCTAGGTTGCTTTCAAGGACCTTAGCCACAAAAAAATAACCGAGTTTGACAAGGCTATAGGATGAAAATGTTCCATTAACTTGGTTCTTGGCTTTTTTTGCAATAGAAAAATAAAAGATCTGGTCATCCTTTCAAAGCCAAAGTTACCATCAAAGAATTCTCTATAAATGGCTATAAAATCCTCTTTCACCACCTCCCATAATTCCTTAAAAAAGAGGATGAGGAAACCCTCTGGGCCTAGTGAACCTTCAGCCTCCAAACCTTGAATAGTGGCAAGGACTTTGGCCTCAGTCACCTACTTTAGTAGAAGCCCAGAGGAGTCATCATCAAGCATAGGAGGATTTGTATCAAATCATTGACATTTGCTTGGGCTACTTCGCCTAGTGAACTTATGAAAATGCAAATCTAAAACCTATGCAATATGTTCTCTTTCTGTCACCAAGTTGTTGCTGGGTCGTAGCGAGCTCAAGAGATTTACTCCTTAAGCTGACTACCAAGTGGAAAAAAATGCGTGTTAGAATTCCCCTACTTTAGCTAAAGTTGTCTTGATTTTTGGCTTTAGCCCATCTCCTTTTTGAAATATTCTCGAAAAACCACCTCTTCCAATCTTTTCTTGTCCTTCTCCTAGGCTGTGAGCTCATGAACATTTGCCCATCAATCCAATTCAGCAATACCTTATCGAATGTCAACTTTGGTCTCCTTCCTCTTTTCTTGAGTCTCCTTTTTGAAGGTAATCAACTTTGTTCTCAAGCTTTGCAACTTGTTAGCCATAGTTCTTGTTGTAGAGGTGGAGGGTTGCACCTTACTCCACTTCTCTCGCATCGACTCTTTGAATCCTGGTTCCAATAGTCACAATTTATCAAACTTGAAATAGAATGTGAACTTTGCATCCTTGTTCCAGGACCAAATCGATTAGGTGCATGATTTGAAAATGGTCTTGGCTTTACTGTTACGTTTGTGGCCTACCAGCTGGAATCATTCAATGAGATAAACCAAACAAAGGAAACGATCAATCTTTGACTTGGCCCCACTGAGTTCCTCCACATAAATCTTGTGCCAACTATCGGTATGTGGTACAACTCCAATTTGGCCACAAGATCTGTAAAAGCCCCCATGGACCTGTCCCTTATAGTCTATCTTTAGTAGATAGGGTTGCATTAAAGTCCCCTCCGAGCAACCAAGGCCTACTATCAGCAAAGGAAGTCGCTTGTTGAAGCTCCTCCCATAGTTCCATCGTTAATGCTTCCTTACAAGGTCCATAAATGGATGTGAGAGTGGGAGTAAGTCCATCTGAAACTCTGATGAAGACTCCAGACAAAGTCCATCTGCCCATGCTTTGAGAAGTGGGTTCATGTGTAAACCCCTTCCACAGAATCAGGATACCTCCCGATCTTCCCATGATATCACTTGTTAAAAAGGACTTGAAAGTACTGCCCCCAATCTCCCTTATTGCGGTTAGGATGAAAGCCTCAAACGTTGTTTGATCAACATGAAATCCGCTCTTTAATCCAAGGCATAGTGTAGAAGTGCATCATGTGTCTGAATTCGGGGGGCCTCTAACATTCCATGTAAGGACCTTAACCATTGGTAACTGCTATAGCCCCTTTCGTAGCATTTGCATGGACATTTCTGGCTCCAACCATTGACGCCACCAATAGGTCGATCGACGACAACCTTAGGCCTTCTTCATTGGTTGCCTCCTTTAGCACTGAGGATCTTTTTAACTTGTACCTGCGCTTGTATATCTACCTCATCTTCGAAGGGAGTACCAGTCACCATGCATGATGGTGGTGATGCTTTCTTCTAGTCTTAATTAATTGAGAAGTCCCAGTTGTTGAAGAAAGCCACTACCATTGAAGAAGTCTCCCATGTGGGATCTTGAACCATCAAATGCGGAGCAGGTTGATCATCATGGTTCATCGCCAAGCTAGGAGGGGAGTTGGAGAGGCTATCGGAATCCTCTTCAGTCCACCCATGTCACCCTCCGAGTGGCCTAGACTTGTACCTTTGAGAGTAGAGAGGCGACGATATCACTCAGATGTGTGTCGATGTCGAGGACTACCTCACCATTGTTCTTTTGCTTCCCTTGATTCGGAAGGTTCCTTACATTCTTCACTAGTGTCGCCCCCACTGAAGAAGCAGCAATGGCATTTGAAGTCAAAAGGAGGTAGTTGCAAGGGTCCTGTAGAGGATGAATACTTGAGAGAGCTTTGTTTGGCAAGAATGGAATGCAACTTGGGCTCATTTGTAATCCAGAGTCGAATGCATTGACCTAATAAGAAGAAGAGTAGAACTTACCAACTCTGGATCCATTTCTGATTTTGGATTCCTGTTGGATGTGATATTCGGATCCAAGGTCCCCCTCAGCTTTGGCATGGGAGCCACTAGATCACCCTTAAGAATATTTGCATTTATAGTGGGTGACACCTCTTCCTTTCTTGCATCGGAAGGAGCTGCAAAGATTCCATTGTTAAGGGCATGACCTTTGGGCTTCCAAATGCTCGTGATGACCCTTTGTCTTCTTGCCACTAGAGCTTGAGCGTCCACCAAAGCACCTACCACGGTCGGTGGCAATGCTGCAACCACCTCAGCAAAGGACCTCGAACGTTTGCTCAGTTGCTCATAGTGACTGACCACTAGCCACGACATCCCCCTTGACTTCAGGACCACCCTCTCGGAGACTTGTCGGCAGCAACCTCCCCCATAGCTTCGATCATTCTCAAATCCTCTACTTTTGATGTCAAGCTCCAACACCCCTACAAGCTACCAAAGGTGGTAACTATCGAGCAGACTATTTCGATGGAGGATAGATGGAGTGAATTCCCCATTAAGGAGATGCAGACCACTGCCTTGGCCGAAGGCCTCTACCATCATACCCCCCCAAGTTCGGCTTTGTGGTCTCAAGAACTTGCGATCATCAACTATGGCGACAGAGAAACTCACCCCTAACCTCAGAAACTATCCTACATTTACCTTCACTTCTATCAATATAGGTTTCCTTGCCGCAACATCACCAACTAGAGTTGATTGTAGGAGAGTCCCAATCGTTTGTAAGGCTAGCGGCCAAGGGGCAACCACTTTGAAGCTCGAGGCTTTCGAGGGTGTCTGTAGTAGTGGTTGGGCAGCCACCACCGCCTTCCTTGCTCGAGGGTAGGTGACCCTTCGGTGCCCACTCCGTTGCAAAGAAGACAGAGAACCGGGTCTTGACACTCCTTAGTGAAGTAACCCTTTCCTCGACATCAGAAGCGAATAGTCTCCAATTTTCTCGTTGCACCTTCCCCTCTTCAGCTACCTTCCTCCCAACTCCATCCCCGTTGCCTCCCACGTCTCCGCTCTCTCTCCGTCATACTTCCCCTTGTTCATTCATATATGAGACTTGTGGTCTGGCAAATGGGGAGGAGGGGAGTCCCCCATTCACTCGCAGCTCTAGTTTTAGCTGCATTGGGCTTTTGGCTCCCATTATCTAGAGAGAGGTGGTCGTGGAGTGGCTGCAGCAGAGGTTTGGCAGGCACCAGGCCCACCACCTCCTTCCTTGCTTGAGGGCAGGTACAAAGAAAAAAAACAAACTTCAATGTGCTTTCTAAGTAGATAGCTAGAAGTGAATTATTTTTATCATAACTTTCTACCTACACTCCTATATGATTTTAAATCAAATTTTGTTTCTTGTTGAAGTGATCGGATATTGATTCCTATTGTGCTACTTGGCCAAATTGTTCATGTGGTAAATATGAAATTTTGAAGTAGTTTTTCGCATGTATTGTACTATGTTTAATTTCATGATTTTAGCCAAATATGTTTTTGTTCCACTCTTTCTATACCATATCCAAATTCTCAAGTTATCTCATTACTAGTCAAACCTCAAGCCAATGTACCTAAACAGGAGAGATCAGCCCCGCTTGTTTTGTGGTTTGTAGATTAGAGAGAAATGGGGTGATTTTTTAAGGTGAGAGAGCCTACGTTGAGAATGTAGCATGGAGGGCTAAAGGCTGTATTGACGGGTTGGGCTACTGTCATTGCTTATATGATGTAATCCTGTTTCTACTATGAATAAAACTTGGAAAGTTACTGACCTTGAGTAGCCTCCCTTTTATGTAGGGATGCACACGGATTGGATTAATATGTAATATAATTCATTCCAGTCTGATTGGGTTGGATTGTATTGGATTTTTTACTGTTATAGATTGGATCAAATTGGAAAATTTTCAATCCATTTTAATTGGATTGGATTTGTGTTGAGACCTTTACCAATCCAATCCGATCCGAAATCTGTAAAATTTAAAATATATGTATTTGATCCAATCCAATCCACAACCCATAAGAGAATAGAATTTGTACACACATATATCACATATAATAAGAAGAAAAAATAAATTCTTAAAGTCCCCAACCCCTCTCCCTAATTGACCCCCATACAATCCCTTTTTTGTGTCATATTAATGGCCTAATAGGGGAAAAAATATACTTTAGATTTGAAACTTTGATTTAGTTACTAGGCAACCATATACAAACAACAAAATTGTGCACAATTTAAAAAAAACAAAAAAAAATCTGTTCCAATCCGCTCGAATGTGGAATTTTACGGATTGCATTGGATGAGACCTTGAAATGGATTGGATTAGACTGCAAAAATTTTAATTCAAATAAAGTAGATTGGATTATGGATTTACTAGAGTCCGATCCAATCCGATCCGTAAACACTCCTACTTTTACCTTCTAGAACAAAAACCTTTTCGAAAAAAAGATACTTTTAAACAAATGCCAAATGTTGAGCAAGTCAAATGTATCCCACCATCTACCAATTTTCCCATCCAAACAGAAAAAGGCACAGAGATCCTACTTAGCCCTTCTTCTGTGACTTATTCATTAGTTTTCTAGCTAAACTGGCCTCTATGGATTTTTGTGGTAATTTTTGACATTTTATTTATTCTACTATTGATTCTTGCTAATTGTGCTTAGTCATTTTTATTTATTTCATAGAATATCATTCATTGTACCTAAACCAAAATCCTTGACTGGCCTTTCCCATAATAATTGGTTTGTCTATTCTTTGCGTCTATTCTTCAGTCAAATGCCATTTTTTGTTCTTGTTTGGATCTTTGGTTGCCGAACTATTTTGTTTGAGCTATAACGTTTTGGTTTCTATGTCAATGCCACATGCTACATGTTCTTTTCTTTTATCTTGTTCTTGTCACATCTTAGCATATGTTCATTGAACTCCTAATCAAAGTGGTTTTTTAAACCCTTTTTTTTGTTCTTTCAACTTTTCAGGTAGTTTCCTAGTTAAGTTTTAAGTGTGATTTTTTTTATGGTAAATTGTGCAGGGCCAATATAAGTCAACTCTGGTTTGCCCTGTTTGCAGCAAAGTTTCTGTTACCTTTGACCCTTTCATGTACTTGTCTTTGCCACTACCTTCTTCTGTCACGAGAACAATGACTATAACCATAATTCATAGCAATGGGAGTGCTCTTCCAATGCCATTCACAGTCACAGTCCCAAAACATGGCTGCTGTAAGGATCTTGCTCAGGCACTAAGTACAGCATGCTGCCTGAGAAGTGATGAAGCATTATTGCTTGCAGAGGTATGGTATTATATGTGCATGTCAAATATTAATGCCAGTTTGTCTTGAGAGTCTAGTTTTTGCTTCTTTTGTACTAAAACATTATGACTGCAGGTTTATGAGCATCGAATATATAACTACTTTGAGAATCCTTCTGAGTCACTATCTACAATAAGGGACGGGGACCAGATTGTAGCTTACACTCTGCCAAAAGATCACGAGAGACTATTGAAAGTGGAGATAATGCATGATGACAACACTACGTGCGTGGTCTTTTTCATTATTGTGTTTTAAATTCCTAACTTTCAATTTTATTTTTGTAATAAATAGGTTCTTAATTCTTTGATCTTGTATGGATTTGTTATCTTAATAGAAAACTTTTTGATAATCTTGACATCTGAACAAATTGAGGAACCTTTGACCTGCTTGTAGTTCTTATTATGTATGTTTCAGGATTTGCGCAAGTAGGAGCGTGGAGGCTCCTTGGCGTGGGAGAGAATAGTCCCACGTGGATTGTGGCATGCAAATCAAGAGAGGCTGCTAGGTGGTCGGCGACCTTGTGTAGTTGGCGCAGGAGGACATGGGCCATGATGGTGGCCAGTGGTGATGTTGTTGGAAGAAGAGAGAGGGAATGGAGTAGTAGACTAGGAAATATTGTTATTGACTCAAAGAAAATACAAGGGAAGACTCACCTTTTCAAAAAAAAAAAAAAAAGGAAAATACAAGGGATATGTTCTCTCTTTATATAGAGAGAACATATCCCAACATTTGTAAACAAAAGATCTTATCACTAAATAAATCCCAAATGTAGTTGTCTAAAATTCATTTACTAAAAATAGCAAACTTAACAATTAAGCAAAGAACTCAACTTGGTCCCTTAGACCACAAGATCGTCGGCCCTGAGGGCCCTCTACTACTTGCCACGTGGCTCTGCCACGTGGCTTGGATGGCTACCATGTGGCGCTGGCATGTGGTCTATCTTTATTCCCAACACTCCCCCTCAAGTCGAAGGTTGGGAAGCCAACGACTTGGTTATCAACTTGTGAGGCTAGACACTCCACTCTTCTTCTTCGAGAGCTATGCTCTCAGCCTTCTCTTTTAACATGTCGATGGTGAAGCCTTTTGCAACCTCCGAAGTCGTTGCCTTTGTGGCAACATGAGTAGTTGTCGCTATGGCGGTCGTTGTTTTGTCTTCTCGAAGTAAAGCTTGTAATTTTTGGAGGTCTTCATGAGTTAGGGAGTCCACTCGTGAGATGCTAATTAGCCTTATGTGATGGTCTCTCGAATTTCTCCCAGCACTTGTCTTGCGGATGGTTGGTACGTCTACAGTGCTGGTACTTTGGATAGATGCGGAAAGTCCCACGCTCTTGTCCTTGTCCATAGTCCACATTTGCTTCAGGAATAGCAAGTGCAGAGTTCTTGCCTTTTACCGAGTCTTCATCCTCGACAATCTCCATCTTGATAAGATGGCAGAAGATTGTCTTAAGATCCATCATGCAACCCTGATAGAAACTTGGCAGATTGCCAAACTGCTCGAGTTTCCCTTGTCACAACATAGAGGCTCCTAGATCTCCAACTTCTCAAATAGTGCCTCCATTTTCTCATAATATTTTGTCAATGAGAGATCTCCTTAACTGGCTGTCTAAACGCGTGTATAGAGATCAGTAATATGCGCATTGCTTGGGGTTTCGTCGTACCTTTTCTCGAGGACCGTCCAAATCTTATATGCGCTCTTTTTGTAGAGCATGTTTGAGATGATGGATGGGTCTATCGAGTTTATGAGTCAGTTCATGACCACATAATTCTCCTTCTCGAACTTCTTCTTTTTGTCCTTCAACTCTGGTGGCTCCTTAAGGAGCACGCCAAGCTTTTCCTGGCCTCCAACAAATATCTTGATGCCGCGAGCCTACAAGACATAGTTGGATGCGTCACTAAGCTTGATGGTTGTCTTGGAGACAACCACCTTGCTTTCTCCTGGATCAAACATGGCATCTTTGATTGTTGTGATTGACTTCATCATCTTCTCTAGCCTTTCTTTTTCGTGTAAGGTGCTAGATCTGTTGAGGACTTTCTGGATGTGGATATCAATGTGTAGTCAAATCTCCACATGCACAGGAGCCTAGACCGAATGCTCTGATACCATGATAGGATTTGCGCAAGTAGGAGCATGGAGGTTCCTTGGCGTGGGAGTGAATAGTCCCACATAGACTGTGACATGCAAATCAAGAGAGGCTGCTAGGTGGTCGGTGGCCTTATGCAGTTGGCGTAGGAGGCCATGGACCTTGATGGTGGTCGGTGGGGATGTTGTTGGAAGCAGAGAGAGTGAGTGGAGTAGTAGAATAGGAAATATTATTATTGACTCAAAGGAAATACAAGGGAAGATTCTTTTTATATAGAGATAACATATCCCAATATTTGGAAATAAAAGATCTTATCACTAAATAAATCCCAAACATAATTTCCTAAAACCCATTTACTAAAAATAGCAAACTTAACAATTAAGCAAAGAACTGAACTTGGTCCCTTGGACCACAAGACTGCCGGCCCCGTGGACCCTCTACTGGTTGCCACGTGGCACTGTCATGTGGCCCATCTTTATTCCCGCAGTATGAAAGCACCAAATCTTGTTATTTTGTTCAAGATGAACAAATGGTAATTAGGCAATCTTTCTCTTTTCACTTGCTTTTAAGAAAACAAACGGTAATAAGATAGATGGACTAGATCAAAACATACCAGCCTCACGGATTTCATGCCATCACACTTGGGTGTGAAGGCTTCTTTTAAGTAACATGGCCTTAAGCATTTTGGATCAAGTTGGCAATAGGCTCATGGGAGAGATGTTACTTAGGGTAGCATGTTGTAATGACTTGGGCATCTTGGGTCTTTACATAGACGATATTGTTTTTGAAAAGGTTTACATAGATGATATTAGATCCCGATTCGGTATCTTGAAGAACTAAGGGCCTTTTCCTTCAATGGATGGTCACCATTCTCATGTCACCATCCTCTTTCCTTTATATATAAAAAGACACCCTTTCATTCATAGCAGAAAACCATGTATCGTTTGAATCTTTCAATGTTCATTGGACTCTTTGAACCTGTGGCACAAAGTATTGGATTATATAGCATCAGGCTCTCAAAAAATAAATTGAGCATTTGACCATACCCCATAGGTACAGCTCACCCTGCTCATGTTCTTATAGAAGCTATTAGTGGGAATTTTTGACTTGATGTTGTTTATCAACCATAAATTTTCCTCTATCACACTTGACATGACAGCCCTTTTCTTTTGGATTTTGTTTAAAAAAAACTAGATTGAGCCTTTTTGGGGGGTCAAACAAAAATTCTGAATCCCTTTCATCAAAATTTTTGCACTAGTCGACCTTTTGGTCTTGAAGGGTTCCTTTCATTTTTTTACCAAACACCTGTTTAATATTAGTTGCTGATGAAGATTCACTTGCATCTACATAATGAAGATGCTAGAAGCCTAAAAGAAAGAGTGAGTACAATAGAAAAGAAGGTGCCTAGGAGAGGAAAAAGGTACCTCTGGTCAAGATGTAGGCTAGCCATTCCTCCTATTCTGCATGGTCGTTGTTGAAACATGTTATTTGATATGTGGATCTTGGGGGTAGATCCATGTAATCTCTGAGTCCTAAGTATTGTGCTTGCCCGGTCTTTTGCATAGGCTAGCCATCTGTTTCTATGCTCTCATGGTTTTTCCCATTTACTTAGGAGTGTTTCTCACCTAAATTGTCTCGCATGGCATGCCATTGATTATGCGCTTGATTTTTTATTTTGACATGATATTAGACTATGGATTTGCCATCTCTTTTGTTACATGTGGGCACGATGCAGTAGTTTGATGCATGCTAGTTGCTGCTACATCACCTAGGTGGAAGGCCAATGCATCGTGAATTTTGGCGACTATGTTTTGATATTGTGGGCTGCACTGATTGACTGCATATGTATTTTTGGTGAATAGGTATGGTGCTTACACATTGAAGGTTCTGGAGATTGCTGCTGGAGTTCTATCTACTGGTGTTTCTGTGATGCACTGCATGGTTTGGTGCTACTCAAATCGTGTTGCTTCAGATCTTCTTGGTGGCATGTGTGAACTTGCAATCTTGGACTGCCTTGCTGCTACCATGTGGTTTGCACATAGGCTTGTGCATGTGCACTACCTTAAAATAGATTGCTGTGGCAGTTGGTTCCATGTGACAATATCTGGAAAAGGGATGGTCGCTCTCCTCAATAGGATTAAGTCCAAGATCTTGACACCAAGGGGTTGGCATGGTAGGGTACTCCACTGGAATCCAAAAAGTCATGGGATCAAATCCCATAGCCACCATATTTACCTTATCAAAAAAATGGTCCAAGATCTTATGTTTAATTTTTTATCAGTCATCATAATCACTCAGTTAAATTGTAGGCTCATCATTTATGTTGATTGTTGTGTTCTTTCTACAAGATATGGGGAGAAAGATTGAGATTTGCTTGAAGTCCGGTGGCAAGGTTTGAAGTGCTGATATCGATGTCGTGCCGATAAATTTCCAAGTGTGTGTATCGTGGGCATGCTGAGGGCATGTCATAGAAACACCCGTGTATGGATGTTAGGTTATCGAGGTTATCGATAACAAAAAATTATCCGTATCAATATTTTCCATGTTGGAGATATAATTCACTAGGTTGTCTGGTAGCAGCAGCAACAATAATAGCAAAGTGCGCCAGCAGCAGCAGCAGCAGCAACACAACAGATCTTACCGGTGGCATGCCGACGGTGTCGTTGGCATGTTGGCGATACACCTTCATATTAATAACTTTTCCGTGTTGATGTGTCTATTGCCCAAAAATTGTCACATCGTCGGCATGCTAGTGGCTTGCCGTCGACATCTAAAACGTTGTCTGGTGGTCTACACAAACTGCTAGGGAAAATTGATATGGCTCTATGATTGCTCTCATGAACAAAATAATGGAAATCTATTAGCTTCTCTTCCTTATAGAAGTTTTTGAGTTTATCTACAGAATCACATTTCTTCAAATGTGAAATTTGCCAGCTTTTAAAACATTATTATAGGACTTTTAAAGGATGATAGAATAAAATTTTAAGTGCTTTTCATCAAGTGGATTCCAATGTATGGGTCCAACTAATTTCCAATCTACCACCACATTCTTTTTTGACATTTATTGTCAATTTTTCTGAGTGCACTTATGTCTATCCGATGAAGATGCAAGAATTGTTCACTCTGGCTGGGAAACCAATCTAGTGCTTCTGTTTTTTAATAGGAATAATGTCACTATCAATGTACTTCAATCTAGCCATGCTTACAAGTATTTTTGATGAAAAGGCATCATTCATGAAACTTCGTGCAACTATACTCCCCAAATTAGTGGCATGGATGAATGGAAGAATTGACATTTCACTGATGTTCCTCATGGGACCTTGTCTCGTGTCATTGGGGAGTACTCTTATCTAGCTTTTTCCACCTGATGAGCCAGCTTGGTTGTGTGTTATGTATGTCACTTGGCATTAGGCTGGTCAAAGTTCGATTTAAAGTTAATTTGTCTTTTTGGATATTCTCAGAAGGGGTACAGATATGCTGATCCAAGACTAGTATGCAGCTAAATATATGATCTTCTTTGAAGGATTGCTTTTTTGGTCCAAAATTTCTCTCAACGAGGAGGATATGGATATGGCAATGTATTGGGTTGTTTGGTTAGTGGATTTAGGAATGTAGAATAGATAGAGAACTTCAGGAAAAGTGGAGTAAATAAGGCAATTTAGGGATTTTGGTGTTTGGTTGACCTCGATGTCTTGTCAAGGAATTCAATGGTTTTATTCCAATTTTTTTGTTTGGTTAGTGGAACAAGTATGTGAAATAAGGTAGTTTTGTTATTTAAAAAATGGGAAATGGCTGAGCTGGCAGGAGAAGCAGAAGGATTAATGCAATTCCACTGTAGGAGAGGAGTTGGGCTATTTCAGCATTGAGGCACCTATTCTGGAATTGCAACATTCCAGAAATGAGAGCCCCAAATGCAGAATCAAATCCACTGTTCATCTAACAAACATGCCTTACGCCCTAGAGGATTTTGGAATATTATAAGACAATACTCAAGTGGGTAACGAGAGGGGTAGTGCAATGCAAGGGGATGAAAACAATGAATTGGAAGATTTTGGATCACATACATGTGAAATGGGGCCCTGTAGCAAGATGCAGACCGTCAGACAAAATTCCCGCTCATCCAAGCTCCAAAGATCCAGATCCTGCTCCAGACTTTTTGGATTTAGGTTTCCTTGCTCATACACCTCCTTTAGGCCCATGAATGAGTAAGAAAGATCTGAGTTTGATTTTGGTTCATATTTGTTTTAGAATGTTTGCATGACATTAACTAGACTGATGGGTTGAATCTGGATTATGAAATGTGCTGTATCCTATTGTAATGATTTCCAGTCCATTTCAATATCTGATCCAGTCCTCGCCAATGGACAAGCACTCATGCTATCAAGGAGTTGCAAAATAATACTGAGATTATTGCGGATTGTTTTTTCTATTTTGTTTTGTCTATTATCAATGCTTTCCTTAATTATTTTGTAGTCAAGGGACATGTTTGTTATTTTTCTCTTTGGCTAATCCTTTATAGATAGAAGCCTAGGGTTTTTGAAATACTTGAAGTTGATGTTTTCTTTCAACATGGTATCAGAGTGGTAGTCTTAGGCTAGAGCTCTATACCTTCTTGATTCCCGTCATCTTTTTTTCTCCACCAAATAAGAATCTCTAGCATTTGGGTGTGTGAACAACTTTGTTCTCATGTTTGACAACAACCAATCGTTGAAACTTGAGGAAGAAGCCACCATTGCGGGCCACTATGCCCCTGAGCCACTGATAGGGGCATCCTCGGACCATCAGCGACTAGTCGGACCATTGCAGGCCATCGGTTACCAACTGTTGCGTCATTAGCGATGTTTTTTCCCTTCAGCAATTGTAACTCCTTCCCCTCCCTACTACGAGTAGAGGCCTATCATAGGCTTCTTTTCCTCCTCTCAGTGCATTGTAGGGGTCGTGTTCATGACCCCTCTTCTATCTATCCTAACTTTGGTGACAAGCTTGTCACCAGAAGGGTCATCGGAGTGCCGCCAATACTCGATTTAGGGGCCTTTAGACTAGTGGTGCTCCTCTTGCTGCATTGCTCTTGTTTTGTTGGAGCTTTCCTCTTCATGTGAGGCCTTGTATTGGAGAATAGATGATTTGTGAGCATTTTATGTGAAGTTTTCTTACTATTTAGCAAATTTGGGTCTTCGATTTGGAGTATTAAAGCATTGTTGATTCTTCCACTCAAGGAGAGGGAAGTCACGGGGATTTGAAGAATCCTTGCTTTGGTCCAATCACCAAGTTTGATGGAACCAATTATGACCTCTGGTCTCAATCGATCTTCAATGTAGTTTTCTTTTTTGAAAAGGGGAAAGGGTAGGTATTAGGATGATAACCACCCAAGAAATATATTTGAAACAACAGGCTCTACGCCATATTACAGATTAACACTTTAGAGGGCAATAAAAGACATAACGGACTCCACAACATTCTCAACATAAGGACGCTGGCTCTTAAACACCACAACATTCCTCTCCAACCACATTCTCCATAGAACCGCAAGGGGCCTTGCTCTTTCCTTCTTTGTCCTGAATGCATTGTGATGCCCTCCTTTAATACCACATCTATGGGAGCTCCAGAATTCATCAAATGAGTTATTCTCCCACCATTCTTCACCAAATCGCCTCCACATCTGAGTTGCAAATGGGTACCTGAAGGAAAGATGTTGAACATCCTCCTCCCCCCCAAAGAAAAGAGGACAGTTGGTGTCTGCATTTAGGGCCCATTTCACCTTCTAGACCTTCGTCATGATCCTGCCTCTCTTGAGCAGCCAAGCATAAATCTTTACCTTCAGGGGCCAAGCCGCCGACCAGATTTGGTTGCAATCTTTCACCAAGTTGATGTCTCCCACCATCTCCAGATTCCCCAACCTCCTATATGCAGCACGAATCGAAAAATCCCCTTCGTCCCATCCATACATATCCGTTCTGTTGTCAGGTTGGAAACCCTCAAGCTGGAGAAGCAAAATTCTGAATCTCAATCCTCTAGTCAAACAAGTTCCCCATGAAAGTGGGGCACCAACACCCATCCCACAATGTAGCCACCATAGCCTCCCTGTCCACTGCCAACGCCACAGGTTTGGGGAAATGGTCACATAACTTCCTTATCCCGTCCAATCATCATTCCAGAACCTGAAAAGCCTCCCAGATCCCAGCACCAAAGTAAAGGTCTATACCTTTAGAGCCACACGGGAAAGGCCTCTAACAAAGTGCGAGGCGTCCTGGGGAGGAGACAACAACAAATCCCAGCGAATGTGCATGCCATGGCACTGCCGCAGGATCCTTCCAACCAAAAACTCCTTGTCTCCCAACAGTGTGGTAATCCACTAAGCCATGAAGTTGTCATTCATCCTCCCTACCTCCCTAACACCCGAGCCTCCTTCTTTAATTGGCTTACACACCTCCTCCTAAGCCGCCAACTTCGCCCCCCTCCTTGTCGCTCCATAACTTGTCTAGAAAAAGCCCCTCATCAAGCTCACAATCTTCTCAATCTGCTTGGGCATCTTCAAGACATAAGCAAAGTACGAAGGCATGGACGCCAAAATCACCTTCAAAATCACCAACTTCCCCTTAGAGAGAAGTCTATAGGCCCATCTTGCCAATCTTCCTTCCATCCTCTCCACCATGGGGACCCAATCTTGCGTAGAAATCCTCTTATCTGTCAGAGGCAGCCCCAGATATGAAATGGGCAATGCTTCCCTCTTAGTACCTAAAGCAGCACTAGAACCCGCGGCCTCCTCCTCCATGTGAAATAGGACAAAGGTAGACTTGGAGAAGTTAATCTGCAAACCAGAAGCCTCACTGAACATATCTCCTCGCCTCCATCCGGCCTCCCTTCACGAAGAGAAGTGTGTTGTTTGCATATTGTAGCACAGGAACAATCGTACCATCAAGAGAGAATCCCTCGAGGAGCCCTCCTTCGCAAGCTCTAACGGACGATTTTGCCAATGCATTTGCCGCTAACACAAATAGCATAGGTGCCATAGGACATCCTTGGTTAACACCCCTCCTAGGCTACACCCATCCCTCTGCCGGATTCCCATTGATAAGCATGGAGAAAGACATCGTCATAATGCACTGCTTCATGCATTGCACCTAAATTGGAGGAAAATTTCTCTTGACTAAAGAAGCCCGCAAGAAAGACCAATGAACAGAGTCATAGGCCTTCGTGAAATTGACCTTCCACATAAAAGCCTTTCTCCTCTCCCTCTTCCACTAAGCAAGGATCTCCGAGGTAGCAACATAATCATCAAGAATGTTCCTCCTTGGCAAAAAAGCAAACTGCAATTGAGAGATCACCCCCTCCAACACTCCCCTCAATCTGTCTGTTTGTTAGGATCTTAGCCACAATCAAGTAAATCACATTGGAAAGTGCAATGGGCTTAAAATCATCAATGGCCTCCACTCCATCTTTCTTTGGCAAAAGGAACATGAAAAACTTGTTAAACCTGTTAAAGTCAAGGTTGCCCTCCTTGAAGCCCCCTGGCACTTGCATGACATCATCTTTGAGCATCATCCAAAACTCCTTGTAAAAGTGTAGCAGGGAGCCATCCAGGCCTGGACATCTACATTCAGACCCAAAATCGCTTTCCTCACCTCACCCTTTGAGAAAGGGAAAATCAGCCTTGTAGCTTGCTCTTCATTAATGGTAGGTGTGCCAGATCCCAACCATCTCCACGTGCCACCCTACCTCCGACCAGTGAACTCCCTGAAAAATCCACAGTGGCCCTACCCACCTCCTCCCTACCAACAAATTCAGAGTCCCCCACCAACATCCTATCAATCCAATTTCTTTGCCTCCTTCCAGATGCCACCATATGGAAGAATCATGTGTTGAAGTCGCCCTCCTTAAGCCACCTTTATCTTGACTTCGTCTTCCATTCAACCTTAGTCTTCTTGTCCTCTGCCTGCACAACCCTCATATGGTTCGATCTGAGAGTTCAATCTCTGTAGTCAAAATACCAAGGTCGTCAACTCTGTCTAACCTCTCAATCTCCCCCAACGCTTCATCTCTCCTATTTAGATCCTCCTTAATCTACTTCCTATGCTCCCTCAGGAAGGTGCTGAGATCATGAAGCTTGGATTTCAACCTCTTGCCGTCGATCCACCAGGATGAAAGGACCTCCACTTCTCCTCAACCTTACCCCGGAACCCCTCCTCCAACAACCAAGCCTTGCCAAAGCTTGTACCACAACGACAACCTTCATTGAAAGTCCACATCAATGGCGTGTGCTCTGAGAACGGTCTCAAGGGGCCTGACCTCTGCCAACGTAAACACCTCTACAAGCTCCATCGAGGCAAAGAATCTATTTAATCTAGACATCTGACCCTCGGAACTCCTCTAGGTGTAGGCACGGAGGCATGCCCACCAAGCCATGCACAACAACAAACTTTGAGAACGCTGTCTAGCCACGGTCACGGCCACCTCTCTTGCCTGGCCTATCCTTTACTACAAGGGTGACATTGAAGTCCCCGCCAATCAACCACAGACAACCTTAAAACTTGATGGATGCCTAACTAAGATCCTCCCATATTGCATGTCTAGCCGAGTCATCATTTGACCTGTACACAGCCGATACCACACAGCAGAAGTCATCTCGGTGCCTTTTCAACTTGATTGACATGACTAAGGAGCCCACCAAAGAGTCCTCCAGAGAGAGGCCACTCTCCCAATCTCCCTCCAACCCACAACAATCCCCCCCGAGCAACCAACAACATCCAATGTAAGGAAGTCCACATACGTACGACCGCAATCTCTCGCCAAGTCTACTGCTTACACTACTGTAGCTTCATCTCCTACAGCATCACAATATCCGATCCCCATTTCTGCAAATAAGACCTCAAAGCTGACCGTCTAGACGGATCATTTAGGCCCCTGATGTTCCATGTTAAGGCTTTTAACATGGGGAAGATAGAGGAACTCCCCCACCGCTGAGCCTGAAGCCTGCTGCCTCCGCAATGCAATCATCCTCTGTAGCATTTGCTCCCAGGCCCCCTTCCTATCAACTTTGATCTGCGTGCATCCTTAGCAGCCCCAACGCTTTCAGGGTGTTCCTTCCCCCATCTCCTCCACAGGGACACCAACATCCCTGATCGTCGCTCCCTCCCTAGCTCCCATCGCAAACTGCTGCAGCTTCAAAGTAGCATCGCACATCACGCTCTGTTGGCTCGGCCTCCGACGCACTCTCACCTCCAGCCTCATTCCCCGCCACCCTCCTCCTAGGGCAACAAGAGGATCTCTTCACATGCCCCTCGCCCGCTCTATCGATCCTTATTGTCGAGCCACCACTGAGGAAGCTCCATTGTTGATAATATCTCATCCTGGTCGCTCGCCTTAGGTAGGGCCTCCATCTCGAAAGCTTCAAACTTCCGCCCTTATCAGCAGTGGAGCCCTCCTTGTAACGTTGGGGACATAGGTTGCATGGCTTCGACTTTGAAACCCTTAATATGGGATTCGAACCACTTGCCACCACCGGATCTAGGTTAGACTTGGACCCATCCAGGGAGGATTCACCCAAGGGTCTGGGCCTACTAATCTGCGATTTGTCCAGCTCAGCTCCTTGTTGGGACCTGCCGTCAACATTAATCACGCCCACCTTTGAATCCGCTGAGGATATCTCGTCCATCGCGCGTGCCTCAACCGACGCAATCGATGCCTTGGAATCCGCATTCCAACCGCAATGCATACACGAACGTTTTTCCTTCCAAAAATGTTCCACCAACTTGCCGCCAACACCGTCGCCTTCCATCGTGCCCCTCGATGAGAGGTGGGCCACCTTTGTCGCCTTCCCAGATCCTCCATCCACCGCCACTCCAGCTCCTATGCCGAGGAGAGCGTGCTTGAAGGACCTCTCCCCCACACAGGCTAGGCCAACCAACACCACCCAAGCCGCACCACCCAGCCATAGAACCACTTTCGAAGGAATCGCCCTGGCAAGTGAGACCTCCAATGCTGACTTCAGCACAGACAAATCCCCTTCCCTTACCCCTAAGGAGTCACACCTCTTCAACTTCGCGAAAGGCATCAGGAGTGCCTCCACTGTCTCTTTCGTATGAAGCTAGAGGGGGATGCCCACGACCTTGACCACCACCTTTGCCTTCAAAGGAGGTTACTCCATCGTGCCACGTCAGCCACCTCCATCGCATCGTCACCACATCCACCACAGAGGTCCTAAAGACGAGTCTGTTGGCGACCTCCGAATGGAGCCCAAACACCAAGTATCTCGAGTCAGACAATTTCGTGACCTTAACAGGAGTACTTCCACTAATCAAGGGGGTCATACCCTCCTTCAACCTCCTCCAATCCAAGGTTCCATGGAGCACCTCACCTACCAACATTCCCACAAGTTTATGATCAATGCATCACACTGGTGGAGGCCACGGTACCCCAACTTCAACAAGTGGAGCACCCGAAGGCGGAGGTGGCAACTCCTCCACCAGCCTTTCACCCGCACCCCTGCTCTGACCCACACGACATGCAGCCCTCCGATGGCCCAGACCACTGCACCTAAGGCAACGGATTGGCTCACGACAATCCACAGGTACGTGGCCCCAACCAAGGCACTTGAAGCACCGGACCGGTGGCTTATCCCCTTCTCTATGACACCTACCACGGACCTCCACCCACCCTCCTCCATCTTTGACGTCACCCCCATTGCTATCTCCCCTCACACTATCTCTCCTCATCCTCTTTTCATTATTTCAATGTAGTTGATGGTCATGATAAAGAACACATACTCCTCAAATTGGATCCCATCCACAAGACTGGTAAGTACTCTACCTAGAAAACAGACAATGCTATGGTGAGAGTGTAGATTATGAACACTACCATTTAGAGGATTGCAACTAAGACAATGTATTACAAGATAGCTAAGGAGATATGAAATGTCCTTTGCTGAACATATTCTCGGGATAAGAATGTAGCATGCATCCTATAGCTTCGTCACGAGATTGCCCACGAGACAAGATGGGAGACCACTTGCTCAGTACTATTCCACCATGCATTTGAGAGGCTAGATGCCTATATGCTTGTGTGTGCCTATCAGTTGAAAACTCCACAATGCACAGACTAAGGTGGGTCACTTTCTGGCTGGGTTATCCATCCTATGAGGCAGCAAGATCATAGATGTTGACACTACCAGAAATACTCACCATGGAGGAGGCTTATAATCATCTAAGCAGTCTTGTGGTTTCTCTCTCTCTCTCTCTCTCTCTCTCTCTCTCTCTCTCCCTACAGATAGGTTGAGCACACCTCTGCCATGGCAACATCTCAGGGTAGAGGGAGAGGTACTGGGCAATTCACTTGTGGCCGTGGATGCGGACGAGGTTGTCAGGGATGTACTAGATCCCAATGTTCACACTATGGGAAACTAGGGCATTTCGAAGAGATTTGTTGGTCAAAGTATGAGAAGCTTGCTAGTGATCACTAGGTGGTAACTGGCTTTGATCTTGGTTCAAAGACTACACCTACCACTAAGTTGAATATGATGATCTGATTCAGTGGTTGTCCTAGCATGGACTATCTACTTCACTCATTGCTGCTCCTAGCTTTTCCTCTAGACTTGAATATGTTGATGCTAAGATTGATGTTGCAGATTGGCTAGTCAACTCAGGTGCTTCTTGAGACGTGGGAAGGTGCAACAATTTGCTAGTTTACACCCAGACTCATTTGGGAGGACCATTGTTGTAGCAGATGGATGGAATTCTTTGGTCATTGGTCAGGGGGAGGTTCAGATAGCCCTCCGCATATGGTTGTAGAATGCTCTTCATGCTTCGGATTTTCCTTTGATTCTTCTTTTAGTTAGTCATATTACAAAGGAACTCAATTGCTAGGCAATTTTTTATGTTGTCACTTGTGTTTTAGGATATATTGGCATGGTAGTTGATTGGTTGTGGCTGTGAGGAAAGAGGAGTCTATTGCCTTTTGCACTCACCTTATGCTAGATAGGCTACTATGCCTGTTGGAGGCTCTTCTAGTTATTTATGGCACTTGAGATTTGGGCATCTTCCTCTGACGAATTTGAGACGTGTCATTTCGCAGATTCCTTCTACCGCTTTCGTTCGGTGTGAGATCTATCAATTAGGCAAGTACCATTGGAGTTCGTTTCCTAGTCGACAGTGCCATACATACTCCCTCAACCTCCTATAAGAGCAAAGGATGCCTCAAATCGATCTGAAATCGAGTTGAGGTATCCAAGTACAGGAGAGTCCCAAATCGAGCCTTAGAGGTCGATTTGGCTTCCAAAGAATACCTCGTTTCGAGGTGTGCCTAACATCGAAATCGAGTAACAAGAGCCACCATGGGCCGGGTAGGTATCCCAGCCCATGGAGTCGAGTAAAACCTGCTTCTAGGTCGATTTCGAGATTGATTCATTTTAATGTATAGGGTCCGAGTTGTGCTTTTGATCGCATGGGGCACTAATTTTATCTTGTTATAGTTGATGATTTTTTTTATTATCATGGGTATTTGCATTTAAGTGAAGTTGACACTATAATAAAGAATTTTCTTGTTGAAATAAAGATTCAGCTTGGTTTTCATGTGAAAATTATTAGTGCTGATAATGCTCTTGAGCTTTGTACTACTTCGGACTTTGTTCCAGGGATTGGGAATAATCCACGAAACTAGTTGTCCTTATACCTCTTAGTAGAATAGCGTTGCAGAGGAAGTATCGCCATAGTTTAGATGTTGCTAGGACATTACTTATTCAGATTAGTGTCTCCTTATCCTATTAAGGAGATGTTGTTCACATTGCTTGTTACTTGATCAATTGTATGTCGTCCATTGTTCTTGATAAGGAGGTTCCTTTTTCTATTATGTTCTTGAGAAGGAACTCTTTGAAGTCCCTCCTAAGGTCTTTAGCTGTGTATTTTGTTCATGTTTCTGGTCCCAGCAGGGTCAAGTTGTTACCTAAAGTAGTTAAGTACATTTGTCGATTACTTTAGGACCCAGAAGGGATACAGATGTTATGATCCGGTTGGTAGAAGACAATACGTCAGTGCGAATGTATCTTTCTTTGAGCCTGTTCCTTACTACTCGATGTGTTTTTATATTGTTGCTTCTATTCCTGAGAGTGAGTTTGTTTTTCCCATTCCAACTCTTTGATACTAAGCAGAGGGTGATGCCTGAGAATGGACATGATAGTAAATTTCTGCTAGCTTATTCATGTAGACACAGAGAGCAGCATAACCCCCTCCTCAAGTGCTTGTGTCGTCATCTTCTCTTAAGGTAATCCATTTTCTCTGTTAGTATTGTTGATTCTTCTAGTCCTAATGTCTTAGATGGTCCAGCACCTCATGATGCCTTCTTACCACCAGAGCCTATTGATACAGAGGAGTCAGCAAATGGCAGAGAGGAAATCAATCTTGACCTACCAATTGCCTTGCAAAAAGGGACTAGAATCTGCACTCTACATCCCGTCTCTAGAAATGTATCCCTAGCAAGTCACCTTCTATACTACGGGAAATTTATACTGGCTTTATCTAGTGTACAAATTTCTTCTACTGACCAAATGGCTTTTGGAGATCCACAGTGGAGGAAAGCTATGGTGGAGGAGATGCCCGCATTACACTTGCGAGGGACGTGGACACTTGTAGATTCACCATTTGATGCTACAATCGTTGGATGCAAGTGGGTCTTCACTGTCAAGTACTTACCTGATGGCTCAGTGGAGCGCTACAAGGCAAGACTAATGGTAAAAGGATACACACAGACCTATGGGATTGATTACTTTGATACATTCTCCCTAGTAGCAAGAATTTCTATGGTTTAGATTCTTATCGCAGTTGCAGTTCACCTTGATTGATTTTTACATTAGCTAGTCGTTAAAAACACCTCTATGGCGATTTTGAAGATGTGTATATGCAGCAACCTCCATGGTTTGATTTTGAGGGGGAGTATTCCAAGGTCTGCAGGTTACACAAGGCCATCTATGGTCTTAAACAAAGTCCACGTGCATGGTTCTAAAAATTGTTTGAAGTGGTTGAGCTATTGGGTTTAGGAGATTTGCAGCAGATCATCCCTTGTTTGTAAGGACGACAGCACAAGGGCGTTATGTAATTCTAGTCTATGTCGATGATGTCATTTTGATAAGAGACAACTCTGGTGGCATAGCTACCACCAAGGAGTTTCTGAGAAAACACTGTCAGAAAGGATCTTGGCTTGCTCAGATACTTCTTGGAATTGAGGTTGCTCATAATTTCAAAGGTCTTGTACTTTCCCAAAGAAAGCATATCCTTGATCTTCTTCAGGAGATGGGAGTGATGGGGGCCAAATTGGCCTCCATTCCTATGGATCCTAATGTATACCTCTACGAAGAAAATTCGATGCTGGTGGATGTAAGACAATTTAGAGGTCTAGTGGGAAAGATATTGTATGTGACACTTACATGTCCAGACATTGCACTAGCAGATAGCAAAGTGAGTCAATTCATGGATAAACCATGGAGAGTTCATTAGGGTGCAGTAATCATGATCCTGAGATATTTGAAGTCTGCATCAATGAAAGGACTCTTATTTACTTGGGGTGATACACTGGGCATGATGGCGTATACTGATGCAAATTATGTTGGATGCCTAAAGGACATGAAATCTACGATTGGATTTTGTACCTTTGTATGAGGAAATCTGGTTACATGGAGGAGTAAGAAACAATTTGTTGTGGTTAGGTCTAGTGTAGAATCCAAATACAAGACAATGGCACAAGCTATTGTAGAAATTCAATGGATCCGATCAGTTCTTCTGGACCTCTTCGTTTGGATTTTGGGTAAGTAGGTGGGATAGCTGACGTGTCATGATCTAGATGAATGCTATGATGAATAGTGATGAGATCGTGCTTCTAATGGGTTACAATGTATCAAAGGATAGCGTAAGTGATGGCTACATGGAGATGGGTGCAATGAATGTTGCCAACACGAGCGGTCAAATCAAACTTCTTGGGGATCTGCGTGTGTAGGATAAATCTCCCATATCCTACAAGTTATCCTATTCACGTAGGATACAATTTATCCTACATCCAAACGAACATGAGATGTGACACCCAGGTATCCTCATTTATTGCCAACAACCCAGCATTCCATTAGTGGACCAAACATGTAGAAGTGAACTATCACTACTAGAGACATGATTCAGAAGGGACACATTCAAACAGTTCATATGACATCAGGAGATTGGGCAACAAACATGTTTACCAAGGCTCTCCCTCACTCCTCGCTCGGTAAATGTTGTTCTAAGTTGTGCATGATTGACATCTATACTTTAGCTTAAGGGGGGAGTATTGCGGATTGTTTTTTCTATTTTATACTATCTATTATTAATGCTTTCCATAATTATTTAGTAGTAGAGGGACATGTTTGTTATTTTTCTCTTTGGCTTCTTCTCTGAAAATAGAGGCCTAGAGTTTTTGGAATAGATCAAGTTGATGTTTTCTTCCAATGGAGATATTCGAAATACTCTTAAGAGTGTTTTCCGGTCATAGCTAATGTAATAGTATCGCCCATGCCATCTATAGGCAAATTGAGGCCAAACTTTCTCTTTCTTCAGACTTTAGCAATTGATCATTGTGTTTTCATATACTCTACCTGTAACCACTTTTGCTAACATGAATTTGAGGAATCCAGTCTTCCTCTTGAATGTAATGGCACAAATCTAGTAAAATTTCTTATGATCTTGCCTTCTTCCTCCATTCTACCCTCACTTTTGAAAGGTTTTCAGATCTCTCTTTAGACTCCAAGAAAAGATGTTTCCTCTCAGCTTCCCTTCAGGAAGTACCTGACCTGTTATCTGATCTCTTTGCTAGAAGATGTCTCTCATGTAGGAATGACTTGGACTTTGACCTTGCTTTTCATTTGTTGACACTGACTGGATGGTGTCTGATTAATCAGGTTGGGTACCCACCACTACGACCTGCCTTCCAGTTAAGGTCTGCTCAAGAGGATTGGCCAAGGATACTTCTTGTCCAAGTCAGAATAAGGAAATACCTTATAAGTAGGAAAGGCTGCTTGCAAGTGCTTGCTATACCATCTGTGACCTGTCCATTAGAACAGCGAGAAGTGTGTGCCAGTGTAAGCCTCATCCAGGGTGAGGTATGGTAGACAATTTGCTTGGTATAATGTTCAGAACACAGATGAGAAGCTCCCCATTTCATTGGTATCTCTATGGTCTTAATTCTACACGTGTTTCTGGATTTGCTACTCCCATATTCCCAACATGCTCAGCTTCTAAACTGCAAGTTTGATGGGCTGTATGTCATCCATGCTATCTAATTCTTAGAGATCTGTTTTGATCCATATCAAGATAAAGAAGAAATGAGTGTCTAAATGATATATAGTTCATATTCTCTTTCTGAGGTTCCAAACATATTCATTGCTTCATAGAGACTGCGGGTTGTTGCATTCAACCTGCCTTGGAATTGTAAGATTCTCTGGTTCCACGGAAACTTTGTAATGATGTTATTGGTAGATGTAGCATGGTAGGATTGGAATTTCACAAGTTGAAAAGGCCAGATAATTTGCCTTGAAGTCGACATTAGGTGTCGTATGTCATCTACAATAATGCTCTTTCTGTGAACGGCCTGCTTCTGCCGCTTCTCTTGCATGGACAAAGGATAATTTACATAATAGTCACTGAACTTATACCAAAAGTTTGATATCATCCTTGATAGTCAAAACATGATGTCCCTGATTTTCATGAGGGAGATGGTATTGTCTATCACATTATCTTTTCTTATTTTTATGGAGTGTTTTCCCCTTGAGTTCCCATTGCTCCATACCTAGATGAACCATGGTGCTTGTGAGGGTTCTTTGAATGCAGTCCAGCAGTTGGCAGGTGAGGGTGGCCATGGACATGCCTTGCCAAGATGATGAAACATTCCAAACTTCCAATGCCATGGCACTCAAAAGTTGATCAAGAAGTGCCTGCTAGAAATTCAACAGGTGTTTATGGATAATTTGGGTGTTGGGAAGGTCATGCTTCGAGGTAAAGGGATTATAAGGGCATTTTTTTCCACCTTTTATGGATGCTAATGCATCCATTCGCTCATAAATAAAAAGGAATTTTACATGATTGGCCCCATGAACATATACATATTAGATGGTGTCGAGGACGAGGTGAGGGAGGTAGTTTGGGGCCTCAATGCGGAGGGGTACCCAAGTTCAGACGGGTCCCTGATCCTCTTCTACAGGGAATTTTAGACGCTGGTTAAGTAGGATGTGATGTAGTTGCTGACAGTGTTTGTGGATGGGAACATAGGTTTTGATAGATTGAACAGATTCTAGCTCTTCCTGCTACCTAAGAAGTAAGAGGTGGAGGTTATTAAGGATTTTAGGCCCATTGCCCTGTCAAATGTTGTCTATCTCACTGTGGCGAAGGTCCTGGTTAACAGGTTGCAGGGGATTCTGAAGGACATTGTCTTGCCAGTGCAAACGGCTTTTGTCTCAAGGAAAGGAATGTTTAACGACTTTGTGATAGCTATGGAGGCTCTAGCAGCATGTAGAAGGGCTAGGAAGATGGCTTTTCTGTGGAAGGTTGATTTCAGCATGGCATATGATTTAGTTCAGTGGGGCTTCCTATGGGTTGCGATGGCCAAGAAGGATTTTCTGCAATAATGGATTGACTGGGTAAAGAGATGTCACAACCACCTCCTCTATGCTTATTAATGGACATCTGTTGGGTGGATGGGTGTAGCCTAAACTTGGAGTTAGACAAGGTTGTCTTCTTACACCTATGTTGTTTGTTTTCATAGTGGACGCCCTTGCGAGGGTGGCTTTCAAATCTTGTGCTGGGTGTCTGTTTAGGGGCTTTGTGACGGGGCTTGGCAGGGAAGTTTTAATCCTGCAATATGCGGATGACACTTTGTTTCTTGTAGAGGGGTCCTCGTTGGAGGTAAGCAAACTTCACACTCTATTGAAGGTGTTTGGGGAGTCATCAAGATTGCTGAGCAATCATGGGAAGTTGAGTTTTGTGTCGTTTCACATGTTTGAGGGGGTGCTTGCGGTGTTGTGCTCCAGATAGATTTGGGACATTTACCTCTGTCCTACTTGGGCTTCCTGCTTATAGATAGACAACTTAGGGTGCAAGACTGGCTACCATTACTATAGAAGATGGAGAGGAGATTGTTAGGGTGGGCCTCCATATTGTTGTTGAGGGGAGGAAGATTGGTTTTGATTAAGGCAGTTCTTTCTTCCATTTCAGCTTATTTCTTATCGGTCTTTAGGGTTCCCCATCAGGTGGAGAAGAAACTCGCAGGTTTGATGCGTGACTTTTTTTGGACGAATTATGGGACAATAGGGAAGGGCATGGCTAGTGGCTTGGGATGAGGTGTGTCGCCTTGTAAAGGAAGGTGGGTTGGGAGTCAGGGATGTGGAGCAGGTCAACATGAGCCGTCTTACGAAGTGGATTGCTAGGTTGGTGCGTAGGGAGTAGGATCTTCTTGGTAGGGTGTTCCAAGAGTGCTATGTCTCCTTTCTTTATTGGGAGACCCTCGAGTCATCGATGATTGGAGCTTCGCCTTTCTTGAAAGGCCTGACATCAGTGGCCCTGATGGTGCGAGGTTTCTTTTCACCATATGTTGGTGAGGGGGACACTTTTAGATTCTGGTTGGATGACTGGCAAGGGTAGGGGGCCCTCTATAGTAGATACCCTTGTCTTTTCTCCAGGGCCATGAATAGGGAGGCAACTATTGGGAATTGCTGGGATGGTGCCTGGTGCCCCAGCTTTCGAGGCGTGTTGTCGGAGCAGAAATGCATAGAGTATTTGCACCTATTGCAGGATTTGGAAGGGTAGGGACTCGAAGGAGGGAGACATGCATGCTATTGGGATGATGGAGCCTTAATGGTTGGAAAGGCGTTCTGCAGGTTGCATGGAGCCTCTCAGGTGATGGATGTGGATTTCCCGTGGGATTGTAGGTTACTTTGGTCGGTGGCTTTCCCGTTAAAGAACAAAATCTTTGCATGGCTAATGAGAAGGGGAAGAGTGCTCACCAAGGTGTGGAGGGTAAGATGGGTGACAACAGACGACATTTGGTGCCCATTATGTGCACATGATGATGAGGATATTCAACACCTCTTCATTGGATGTACTTTTGTGGAGCAGGTGTGGAGGATGATGTGGATTGGTTGGATTGATCATGGCAGCTTGGAGAGATTTTGGTCATCTTTCCGAAGAGGTAACATACAGGGTAGTGGTATTGCGTTCATGACAAGGAAGAAGGGTAAGGTGTTGGGGATTCTGTGGGGAGTGTGGTTGGGAAGGAATGGGATTGTTTTTAGGGGCGAGACGCCTGATGTTGAGAATATTGTGACATCCATATCCTCCTAGATTGCATTTGAGGATTTATCTATGTAGCTCTTGATGTTATAAGTCCTCATTTTGAGCAATGAATTTGGGTGGTTATCGCTCAGATAACCACCCTTTTACTTTTCAAGAAAAACATATACATATTAAAAGTAGCCCCTACATTATCGTATTTGCTCAAATAGCCTCGTAAAGTTACTTGGTTTAACACTAGTCCCCCTTTGTTGGTATACACTAACAACAACCAAGCCTTCTACCACAGTAAGTGGGGTTAGCTATATGGATTCTTTGCCTCCACTCAGATTTGTTTTGAGCCATTTGTAGGCTTAAATTGAAGTAATTGCGGCCATATTTAATAGTTTTCTTCTAACACTTCTTTGGTCTTCTTCACCCCTTTATAACATGTTCAACCCCCAACTCCTCTCATTCTTGACTGGGGCATTTAGTGATCTTTTCTGCAAATGTTCAAACTACTTTAGACGTGTCTCTCTCATTTTATCTTCTATCGTTGTCATTCCCAACTTTTTCTCAAATAATCTTATTTGAAATACAACCCTTCCTTGTATGACTACACATCCATCTCCCTTCATCGGTGTGAACTTAGAAATGAAGCATGTATAAGTTAGGTTCTGTGAAATCTAGGGTTAATTAAAATTTTGTTGCCCATGTAAAGGTTGACATCTAATCAGAGTATTGAAAGAACAATGAAAATTGATAATCCTGTCAAATAAATGTAGACATAATAAGAGGTTGAAACTGTGATATCGTTAGAAGTTAAAAATGACATTGATTTGTATTAGAAAGGAATGACAGTACTTATTTCTTGACTTTCGCCTATCAAAAGTAGCATATTTCTTTCTGGAACTTAATTCTAGGGTATTTGTGTAAAGGGTACATAGACTTTTGAGGCTTTTATGTGTAAATATGAAATACTAGACATATATGTATCTTGTCAATACTTTACAAGGATATCTATGTAAAAAAATCTTAAAAATTAGAAAGCATGCTGATTTTTTGAGGTTCAAGGATAATGCAGTGGACAAAATGTATAGATCAAATAGTTTCCATATGGCCCTCAGTGGGTGGCTCAACTAGTAAGGCCCTTATATCATTATTGGGGGAACGGAGTTGCCGGTTCGAGTCTTGTCTAACGCTGAATTTACCTGGAGGCCATGGAGCTGGAGCGCTTGGGGTCTCTCGGGGACTACCTCGCAAGAGGGAACCTCATCATAAAAAAAAAAAAAAGTTTCCATATGAATGAAGCAATCGCCAGGGAATGCGTATTACGTCAAAGCATTCTATTTTATTTCAACATAGCATTTCCATGAATGTTCCTCACCACTTGTGGAATGCTTGGAAACATACTTGTGCTTTGGCAAACCGAGAGAACTTGGTTTGTCTTCGTGCATGCTTCAGTTTTTCGAGTCACTAAAAGATTCTTGGTTCTTGGAATGTTTTTGTAAAGCTTATTCTGTTTGTATGTTTTTTCATTCCAACAATTCAACATTTGTCCTTACAAAGGATATTGACCTAACATAGACATTCCGCCATTCCTCCAATGGGGGTTCTGTAATACATTGCTTGTAAGGCTCATTGAGTTACTAACTACATTGTTCTTCAATTCAGATGCTCTTCTGGCCGTCAAAGTAGTACACTCTCAAAGCTGATGGGAACACCACTTGTTACTTGTTTACCTAAGGGACACCATACTGCTACAGACCTTTTAGCTGTTGTCAAGACCGTGCTTAAACCTCTGATGCGTGAAATTGCTTCTTTGGACACAGATAAAATTAGCAATGACGAAGGCTCTAGTCCAGGTGTTAGTGATATCTCCCTGGAGGGGGAGGATAGTTGTCAGCCTCATCAAATGGATACTGAACCAGAAGAGGATGGTCTTTCACCTTCTAAGCTGTCAATAACAGATGCTAATGCATCAAGCACTTCACCTATCCCTACCGACTCTACATTATACAATGTTCCCTGTTTACGGTTGTTGTTGGAGTGGTCTAGGACGCTACATAACATTTACGACCCCGGCTACATGGATGATCTTCCAGTTTGCAAA
The DNA here is from genome assembly GCA_037157565.1 of Thalassia testudinum. Taxonomy (NCBI): domain Eukaryota; kingdom Viridiplantae; phylum Streptophyta; class Magnoliopsida; order Alismatales; family Hydrocharitaceae; genus Thalassia; species Thalassia testudinum. The sequence goes on along the minus strand of JAZHRO010000031.1, from coordinate 32,864,378 downwards.
TCTGGATTTCCACTTAAGAAGACACGCCAGGAGGCAATTTCCTTATTCTCGTGCTTGGAAGCTTTTCTGAAGGAGGAGCCTTTAGGCCCTGATGATATGTGGTAGGATTCCATATTTGTTCACTTCAGAATTTTTCAATTTTTATGTTTCTGTTATCTAAGTGGTTTATGTTATCTGTCAAAGGTATTGCCCAAGATGTAAAGAGCACAAGCAAGCCACCAAAAAGTTGGATCTGTGGAGATTGCCCAACATTCTAGTGATTCATTTGAAGCGGTTTTCCTACAGTCGATATTTGAAGAACAAGCTAGACACCTTTGTGAATTTTCCCATCCACAACTTTGACTTACGAAGGTACTTGAAGCATAGGCCATCTGGACTATCTTCTGTATATGAGCTATATGCTGTGAGCAATCACTATGGCGGCTTGGGAGGTGGTCACTACACTGCATATGCAAAGGTAAGTAAGAAAGTAATTTCTTTAGTGTTAAACTCAATTTTTTGGAATTAAATTTGTTGCATTAGCGCCTAGAGGCTTTGTCCTCTCCTAAACACATCCCTAAGATCGGATGTTTCTTTTGGGTGCAATACTTTGTGAGTTGGTATTTCTTGCTCTGAATGTTACCGATGGTGTGAACTCCAGGCTTAGGAGTCTGTTTTGTGCAAGTTGAGATTTATATACCGTAAGTCTGAAGCCAACCTACATCCTATCCATGTCCTAGCTGACCAGATTTTACTTAACCCATTTGTATAAGGTGGGACTTTATCTAACACTTAAAATCTTAAAATATTATTAAAGCATCTTGGCAGTTAATTCTCAGTGAGATAAAAATCTAATATATTTGGATAATACCTATACACATAACATGTAGTTATGTTTCACAGTAAAAGTTTTAGATTTTTAATATCAGGCATTTTATTGAAATTTTAATTAGTTTTCACTAAGTGAATTCCAAGCTGGTGAATGATCAATCTCATTAACTAGATTTTACATGGAGTAAGAACATGATTAGCCTTTAATTACTTAAAATTTATTTCTGGCCAACCTGAAGTGAAGCAGATGTTATTCACAAATTGATTCAGATTGGCGAGTTATTCACAACCTGGTTATAATATTTTCGTTGGTGGCAAATACAGTACCATACATGACTCTCTAATTTAAATGCTGTTTATTATTTCAGATTACATCTGATAGGCTGCCTATAAGTCAGTTTTGACGCACTTCTTTATCAACTTTTTGCAGCTGATAAATGAGAATAGCTGGTACCATTTTGATGATAGCCATGTTTCACTTGTTAGTGAGGATTCCATCAGAACATCAGCTGCATATGTCTTGTTTTATCGCCGCGTAAAAGCAGAATAGAGAAATACAAAAGTAATAACCTTGGTATTTTTACCTTGTTGCATTGAATACTCCCATTGATTTGGCACAGCGGCATGCTGAGCATTATCGGCAGCAAGGAGGTCTGGGGCAGTTAACCAAATTGAATCAAGACAGATGCGTTCAAATCCCTCTTCAGAAACGCAAGTCAGTTTTTTTGCCGGGGAATTCGACTGGCGATGTGGAAATTGTATTTTTTTGTGTGATTTTCCTGAAAAATATCAGGGGAACACAGTGCATTGGTAAATGCAAATATGAGTTGCTCCTCGCATATTCCCCTTGTTCTAAGAGGAAGTGTTTTCCAGCAAAGCAAATATGATTTGCTTATGTTCCTTACTTTTTCTATGTACTTGGGTTTTGAAGCCCATTGTTGTACTACTTCATTCATGTTGGATGCCCCTAGTTTGCGGCCAACAATTTTACCTCATGGAACAGGTTCTACGCCTCATGAGCTGTAGCTATTCACAGGGCTCAGCTTGCACCATTGGCTTTATGGTTAAGAACATGCTCGGCAGTAATTGCATCTCCCTCTTGGAGATGGGCCATTTCACCCATGCATCATGGATCTCACCATGTCTAGCTAAGTCGTATTCCTTCGTTTTGCAACTCGTTTTTTGTGGAGTTTTAAGAAAGGTTAGCTGTCTCAATATACCTTTTTGATCACGACAATTTTCAATATTTTCAGATAGATGTTCACGTCCTTTACCGGTTTTGGAGGCCTTAACCTCTCTCTTATGTGACATCAATCGGGGTGCATGAAATCATCAATAAACAGGATGGAATATGTGATAGCATGTCTAGGCCTCACATTCATTGGACAACAAATATCGGAATGAATAAAGATGCAAAAGAGGGGATTCAATGCTAATGACCTTTTGAAAAGGTATTCTAGTTGCTTTACCTACCATGCAATGTTCTTTTACCTATCATGCAATGTTCACATATGGGAATTGAATTTTGTGATAGGATCTAAGGTCTAGTTTGAGGTGAGGGATATAATTACATAGGATAGGAATTTTTGGAAGACATATCATGTGTCTATGTTTGGAAGTCAAAACAATTATCCGATTGAGTTAATCTATGTTCATTTAGAATGTAAGGTTATCTTATTTGTGTGGTAGGATAATTATGACTTGCTTTATTTTTGTGAGATTAGGGATGGTGATAGTTAATCTACATGATAATTTATACTACATTAAGTTTGGGATAAGTTATCCTATGTTAACCTAATTTGACAACTAAGTTGAGTTATCCTCATTTTAAAGAGATAATCTACCGAACGAATTACTTGTAAGAGATTTTCACACATCATTTTTTACATCAAAGTAGGCAAAGGGTCTCACCTTCCTCTATGGTAACAAGTGGGGGTGGGTCTCACTCTTGCCTAGTGGGACCTACCTCCCTTGTTAGTTGAGAGAAAGAGAAAGAGGTGGGCCCTTGTGTACACTTTGGTGTATAAAGGGATGTCCCCTTAAAATTTATTTTGTATAAAATGTGTCAATTGTTTCCATATATTTTTTACAAGATTGGTTTATATTTTACTAAGATTTTTTTCCCATGTAGATTATCGACTATCTAAATTGGAGAGAGGGGGGGGGGGGGGGTGGTGGAAGGGGGCGTTGTTGTGGTTGTTGGTGGAGGGCTCTGGAAACAAAATAAGAACGGATAAGAGATTTGGGAACTTAGGACTAGTTGGAGGTCTCGACATTCACATGAGTTTATGGTTTTTTTTTTTTTTTGTAATTTTGATCGGTATTCTCCGGTCACAATGCAAGAGGGAAGAGCAACGGTATAATTCAAATAGGTCCATGCAAGAAGGTTCGCATTATATATATATATAAATATATATATGCATGTATGTATGTATAAAGGGGCCTTATTTTGTGAGCATTATGTCCGTTATATAGTACAAAAAACACCGAACGTGCTTTGTTTGATTATGATCAAATGATTCAAGTTAAAATCACCAGAAATTCTTAAAGTAATTTTACAAATACATTAAATGATGAAGACTGCTATAAATGATAAGAAAAAAGATTCGTCCAATCATAATCTTGCATATTTTGCTCTTCTAGCTGTGTGCCTTCTTCTACACATTCCATAAGAGGTGGAGAAATGGATCAATTAATATTCCATAAATGAATACTAGTAATAAAATTGTATTACATATGTAATGGAAGGTGATACTTGTAATGGAAGTGTAACACCGGGGGCTGCAAAATAAAAAGTAGAAATTTTACGTGTAGAGTTTACAAGTGTCAGATGTATTCTAACATTACAAAAAATGATAGTTGTATCACGAACTTGTATTACAAAAATATTATAGAAATTTGTACAAGTATAATAGACACAAGTCATTTGTATTACAAGCATGCCATACAAACAAAAAATGCCATCGATGGAGAAAAATATTTTGTAAAAATTATCAATAATATTTAATTTTAAAATTAAAAATTACCGATGATATTTTAAAAAGGATAACGGTATACTTTTTTTAAAAGAAGGACAATGGTATATATAATACATTATATATCCCACAACATACCCAACCCTAGGTGAAATCTTAATTGGTTTTCATGTGTAACCCCTCCCCTCGACCCACCCTCTCCTCTCTTGCCTATCAATTTTGAATTTGAAAATTGGCTAGAAAAGAAACATCCCACCCACCTCCCTCCCCCACCACCCATCCACATCTACTGCTACCCTCACTAGTAGTTCACTAGCAATCGACACCTACTTCCACTAAGCTCCTCTTTTAACCTCAACCTCTACCAAACTTGACCTCCTCTTCCAGCCCCAACCTCCTCTGACCTTGAGGTCCTCCTTAGAACTCCTTCTCTAGTCGAACTCTTTGGAGCTCCTCCTCTACCAACCGAGATCCTCCTCCTTTGGCCCTAACCTCCCTCGAGATCGAGATCCTCCTCTTTTGGTTGACATCCTCTAAGACTAAGCTTCTCCTCCTGCATATCCTAGCAGCTTCGCCAAGCTCCTACACTGCAAGCGGCAAGCTTGGGTGCCGCCACTAGCACCACTTGTAACTGTTGGTGCTAGAGCACTACGATCATCTGTTTTGATGATAACAAAACACGTGTTATTTAACATTTGCACTTGGAGTCTTAGATTTCAGGTCAATTGCAAATGGAAACGTGATTAGACGGAGTTCAAGCTCGCATCCAGGACAGATTGGAGGAGCTTGATGGAGAACAGAAGAGATTCGCGAGGAGTGATATATTGAAGAAGGAAGGAGATGAAGAATATGATAGATTTCCTTCTCGTGTACTCTTTGTATTTTTCGTTTCTTTTGTTGCCCTTTATTTTTGTTACTTAGATTCATATTAAAGAACCTCAAAGTACCCGAACAGTAGTCATAGGAACATCGGCATAACCCTAGGATACTTAGGTTTTCTGTAGAAAACTTAGAAAATCAATATAGGGTTCAAACAACTTTTACAGACGTCTAATTCCAAGATCAGACGTCTGATAATGTATTTTAAGACGTCTGACTGTTGATTCAGACGTCTGATAACATTTAGGTTGGACTTGTTGTTCTGTCTGATGAAATCAGACATCCAGACCTTAGACCAAATGTCTTAGAAGATGTCTGATGACTTTGCCAGACGTCCAATTAGTGGACCGTTGGCTGGCTTAGCAAACACTCAAGAATATGACCATTAGAGCCTTATCAGACGTCCTTAGGCCTTTCCAGACATCTGATAAATGACCGTTTTGCCTCAGCTGACCCAAAATCTCTTCTCAGATATTTTCTAGCCGTTGCACTCTCTTGGAAATTCATTCCCACGAAAAAGTAGGTTTCCAGACGTTCAGACATAATGGCAGACGTCCTGTATGTCGTCTGATGGACTTGTGCTAGAACCCAGTTTAGATCTGATTCAAGTCAGGAAGAGACTCGCCTAAAATCAGACGTCTGACCTTATTTTCAGACGTCTTAAAGTGATCTTCCAGACGTCTGATGCCAGGATCAGACGTCTGATAAGCCTGTCAGTGCAATCATTATTCCTGATTTCGGCCTGATTTTCTTGGGCTTTGCACTCAACGGCTATGGGAGCTTTCCTAGGCCTTCCAAAGCCTTCCTAAGTTCTCTATAAATAGAGAGGAACCTCTTGCACATTAAGACACACCAATTAATATATTTTCACACCATTTTGTGTCTCTTGATCCTAAGAAGCAAGCTCTTGCTCTCCAAGCTCCAGCTCTTCATCTAGAGAGCATCAAGCTTTTGCGCACCCGCTCTCCCATCGTAGTTCACGAGAGCGACGTTGCACCATTGCGTGGCTCATGCACCCGCGTCATCAATCCGACGCACTCCTTGCAAAGGGGAGTTTCCTAATTCTATAGAAGCTAGGTTTAAATTAATTTGTTGGCTCTATAGGATTGTTGTCATTTATCTTTGTTATTTGGTTAGGTATTTGCTTTGCGAATTCCCGTCTCCTTCGTGAGACAAAATTCTTCTCGTGAAGAGAAGGGATTTGAGGTACGCTACCGTCGTACAAAGTAGCGTGGTTGTAATTGAGGTTGAATCACCCTCGTTTAAGTGATTCGTTTAGTGGATTTGATCAACTTGGTTGATCGGAAAATCCTAACTCGAGAGGGTTAGGTGGTGTTTTTCACCCGATTTTGGTTTTCACCTAAAAATTATTGCGTACATTGTGTGATTGAATTTTTTGTGAGATTATTTATTATCTTTTCCGTAATTTTTTATGTCACGCTGATTTCATCCCCTCCGAGTAGGGAAATCTACAGTAACACCCTAAAATCAAGTGTTAATCAACTTTCGTTGATTTTAAAATACTCGTCATAGGACAGTCAACCAAAGCGAATTAACATTTAAATTTATAAGCTCGAAAAATAGAAATAAGTCTGAGGTCATTCGTAGGGAGCAATTATAGAAAATCAATTCACTAATCACAATAATCAGAAATAGTAATTGCAAGTGAATCAGATAATAAAAAATGATATGCAATATATGTCAGAAATATGTCTCAGAATATCAAGTATCAGAGTGCAAAAAGAAAGGGTAAAAATGGTGGTTTGAACCACCAAATTTAACCCTACAATTAAGCTCTAATTAATATCTCGAATAAATCAACAATAACCACAATTGAATATCTAAGCAAATATCAGAACCAAGGCAAAGCACCAAGTCAGCTGTCATGATTATGGCTTGGATGCCTTATCTCCAAAGGGCCTCAGAAGAACCAAGGCTTAGCACAGCATAGAGGAAAGCCTCACAAGCAAAAGGCACAGGAGGCAAGCAGAATGACTAAGTGTTGAGCGAGGAGAGGAGGGGCACGAATCTCGAGGCTACAGTGCAAGACCCCCCCTCCCTCCTCGGATCTCTTTCTCTCTCAAGCTTAAACCTAGGTAAATAGTAACCAGGAAAACGGATCCGGCCTAGACTCACGGGCGTGATCGTAGGTGAGGGCGTACGCTAGTGCGTGCATGGGGGCGTGTGAGGGAACTCACCCCTGTGCATTCGAAGGCGAAGAGCCTTCTCACCGAATTCGTCTTATGTGCTTTCACGAGGCACTAAATCCACGATGTGGAACTAATGAAGAGCTCCTTCGTTGCGAACTGCAGCTGAATGGATGCTCCAACTAAGGTCAAAGTTGCTACCTGTTGCCTTGATTGAGGGTCAGGGAGACTTCAACACCTAAGGCCGCTTCAAGCAAGATTAGCAGTTGGCGAGAGAGGGCCAAAGTGGTGTTGTCGAGGTCAGACATTTGACAACGATAGAGAAGCTCTAGTGGCGACCTGAAAACTAGAATACGGGCCTTGAGCCCCAATTAGAACTCTCAGAGGGGTCATTGGCATGCGAAGAGTGTGATGGTGGTGGTTATGGGAGGTGTTGTGGTGTGTGGAGGTGTGACGGTGTCGGGGAAGGTGGGGATGGGCTGCGCCGTTCGACAACATGGTGGAGTGAGTGAAATCCTAAATAGGTTTAGGGCTTTTGTAGGTGGAATCAAGGTGAAGCTTTTGAGAGTGTTGGTGGAGCGTTTGGTGAAGTGGAGCAGTGGCGTGGACTCACCGGAGTTCATGCTGGAGTTGGAGAAGATGACGGGGGTTGAGGATGGTGTGTCGGTCAAAAGTAGCATTTGAGGGGTTAGAAGGAAGTGGGGGAGTGAGAGGAAGAGAGAAGAGAGACTTAGGGAGAGGAGAGTGGGTGAAGTCGTCTAGTAGTGATGGGCTGGAGTCGGAGAAGATGAGGTTGACAGCGAGGGAGCGGCGAGGAAGGAGAGGACGGAGACGCTCTTTCTTTGGCTAGAAAGATGCGCGACGAAGAGAGGACAGAGGGACACCCAAGTTGGTGGTTGGCTGGCCGGATGAGGGAGTTGGGGAAGCTTGCTAAGGCTTGAAGAAATAGTGGCCAGAGGAGACAGAGAGAAGAGGTATTCCCAATCGTTTCTTGGCTGAGGAGGACGGAGGGATCTTGACGACTCTTTATAGAGCTCAAGGCCGAGCTCTAAAGCAAGGAAAGAAGCTTGAAATGCCTGTGATTTTAGGGAAGAAGATCCCCTAAAATCTCGAGCTTGCCTGAGCTCTAGGGACCGACCTAGGGTTCCTGAGGCGACTTAATTGATTGGGAATAGTCTGAGGGTCAATCTCTCCAAGTTTGAAGAGATTTAGACCTGATTAGAGGGAGAAATCCTCCCTCGAATCTCGATTGTGGTGCTCAGTTCACACCAATGGAGGTAGGGACCCATTTGTAGAAAATAATTAGAAGGTAGGGACCCAATTGTAATAAATTTGAAACATGGGGGGTTAAATATAAGAAATAGAGTTTTTAAAAGCTAAAATGCAAATTAAGTCAAGATAGACTCTTATTGGGCCCAAATTTTTGTGTTAACCTAATTTGGATCCAAGAAATCTAATGGTGAACTTAGATTTGAGTTTTGACCACATGTAACTGGACAATTTGCACAGAAGCCTAAATCAAGGCAAATTTCTATCTTTAACTCTGTTCAAGGTTAGTTGGTCAAACCAAGAGTACCAAACCTCTTAGAATATTTTTCTATGAATTTTATGAGATTTAGATTAATTTTATCCTGACCAAAACCTCTCTAATTTAAGTGGGTTGATAATTAGGGTTTTGTGTATTGTTTCGATTCTTGAAATACGTGAAACCCCATTATAGTCAATGTTAACCCATTTGTTTGGACTTTTGAGCTTATTTGACCTTCAATTAACCCTAAGTGACCATGTGGTTAATTTGTATTTGTGATGTGCTATTAAAATTACAGAATTAACCATGATTCCTTATTTTCTTCTCAAATCAGAATGATGCGAAATTTTAATCCTCAGATGATTAGGTAGGAGATTTTTATCATTCAAACCTGACTAAATGTGACTAATTAGGACCCATGATTGTGTTACCATTATACTCACATGCCTATCTTTTGCTAGTCCCTAGCAAAATCCTATGGACCAAACTAGATCTTTAAGCCGGATGTAACCGTTATGATGCCTTACAAACATGAGCCCCTAGAAATTAGATCAAAATACCAACAACAGGCCTAGAGGTACTCAAGTATCAACCAAGATCCAGACCTGACCAGCTTTAGCCTTGTGTCTACGGCGAAGGTTTCTAAGGCTCGCAAAAACTAGCCAGAGGTTCGTTGACCCTAGTGGTTAAAGCACTCGTGCATATTTGTAGTGAGTCCATGTTCAATTTTCTAGTGCATTTTTTGTAGGAGAGATAGAGATCGAATTTTTATTTTGAGAGTTTTCTCTCCTTTCCTTTTATATTCCCATAAATCTAGCGTCAGATTAGCCCTAAACACAGTCTGTATCGGATTCCTTGTCCCCACCATCAATCCTCAAAAGGTCCCTGGCCTTTGATGCTTTGAGATAGCACTGCTAATGGCAACCCCCAGAACCCTAGCTTTCGACACTTTGGGATAGTGCTACGCATAGAGTTCTATAACTAAATTTAGGCTCTAGCAATCGACATGTCAGGATAATCCTACCCATGGCACCTAAACCAGCACGAGGTGCTTACATGCTCCTAGTAGGATATTTAGATATCTTATGAGACAAGTACCGAGGAGACGATATATTATTATATATCTTCGAGGAGAGTATTTTTTCAATCCACCTCTCCTAGCGGCGGTATGACCGAAGCTAAGTTTTTTGTTTGTTATAGAAATGGCATTGTAGTACAGATAGTCATTGCCACTATTACAATTTTACTCAGAAATGTTTTTCTTCCGAGGTCGAACTCAGGGAGCTACTAGAATTCTAGAAGTACAATGCGTTTATTACACAAATAAGAGAGAGAGAGAGAGAGAGAGAGAGAGAGAGAGAGAGGTAGATTGGTTTCTTAGCTTTTTCTTCTTCTCTTCTTTCTCTCTTGTCTTTCTTCTTCTTTCTCTTCTCGTCTTTCTTCTCTTTACTTGATCTTCTTTAGTCCTTCTTCTTCTTTATCTTTTTTTCTTTTCTTCTTTCTTTTCTTTGCTTTCAGCTGCGGCACCTTCTCTTCTCTTCTTCTTCTTTGTCTGCAAAACTTCTTCCGTCGTCTGATTTCTCAATCAGAAGGCTTAAGTGGCATCTGCTACAGCGCTTCCCTTGTGCTTCTTCTTCCTCTTTCTTTTTCCTTCTTTCTCCTACGGACTTTTTCTTCTTCTTCTCACAGTCCTTGCAGTCTTCTTCCTTCTTCTCACAGTCCTTCTTCCTCTCTGCCCTGAGCGGCCAAGGCTTCGGCCACCTTCTTCCTTCTTCTTCTTCTCTGCCTGCACACTCACACATCTGGTCACAGCAAAACCTACCCCTACCCTCCCCGCGTCTCTCTCTTTCACAGATTTCTCTCATAGGATCGCTTTCCCAGAGCCGGGTATTCGGGTACGGGTATCGCGCCCGAGACCAGGCCCACCGGCGTGTGGTGGGCGAGGTGTGCGCAGTGTCGGGTATCCGGATCCGGCCCAGACCCGCGGGGCGTGAGCGCAGGCGAGGGCAAGTGCGTGGGGTGCTTGTGCGTAAGGGACCTGACCCCTGTGTTCGAAGGAGAATAGCCTCGAACACTTTTTCAATTTATGCGCGGACGCTAAGCCGCGCGCTTCCGAGGTGGGACTAAAGTCCCACCTCCCAGACCGGCGCCCGCAGGCGAGGATCTCGCGGCTAATTGTAGCAACCTAGAGGATTTTCGTCCCAGCTACAGCCCTGGGAGCCTTCGTGGAGACACTCCGCGCAACCTGGGACCAGCTCCTGGGCGAGATCGAGGCTGCAGCTGGAGGTGAAGGAGCTCCACCTGCGCAGCAATGGCGCCGAAGGGGGGTGTGACCTGAACACAGCAATACGCCCTCTCGGCCTAGTCAGAAGATGCAGGGAGCTTCGCCGGAGTGCGGCGAAGCTCGTGCGGGTGGTGGCGAGGCGTGAAGCGGTGTACGGTGGCAGCCCTAAGTCGGACTGTGGTCGGGAAAATGGGTCTGTTCGGGGGATCTTTAGGTGGCGTGTGGCAGGAAATTAAAAGGGGGAAGCTGTGGAGTGGTGTGAGGGGGAGCTTCTGAGGTGATCGGCGAGGAGTGAGGAGGTTTGTGGAGGTGGAATGGGCTCGCCGGAGAGGGTGGTCGGAGACGGAGCAGGCGGAGGTGGAAGTTGTGTGTGGGGGCACGAAAATATAAATTGATAGAGGGGAAATTTAGAGGAGAGGAAGCTTTTACCTAAGTTCTGGACGAAGGGGGAAGGGCGGAGCCACCGACTCGTGCCTGACGAAGCTGAGGAAGAAGAGGCCCTGGAAGGGGAGAATGACGACGAGGAGGCAGGCAGAGGGTGTCGGCGGGTGCAGTGTGACCCAGACGAAAGGGTTAGGGGAACCCTGCTGCAGGTAAGGCAACAGAGCGACGAGGAGGAGGAGTTGGTCGCCGGAAGTTGCAGGCTGTCTGTCGGAGCTGGAGAGGAGGAAGTGGGGGGGTATTCTCCGTCAGAGACAGCTTATCCTCTTCTGCTGGCGACGACGGTCTTTATAAAGGCGAAGGCGGAGGGGTGGGTGCAGGGAGGCGACGTGCCTCCCTCGCCGGAGGATGGCCGGAACAGCAACCCATACCTTCCGCGCGTTCGCACGGAAGGTGTGGGCGATGGCAGAGGTCATGGAGGTGTCCCTGCGACAGCAGACGTCGCAGGGAACACCCGGTTCAATGGGCAGAGGGCCTCCCTCACCCTGCGCGACGCCATGCTCCGCGCAATGTCGCTGGAGCATGGCACTGCTCAGAGTTTTGCAGGGAGGACCTAAGTGCAAAGAACGATGAAGAATATAGGGGCGAAAATGGAGGGTTTCGAAAGTTGAGGGTCAAAAGGTAATAAATGAGGACCAAAATGTAAAGTCGGTCAAGAAGGTCTCTTCTTAGGCTCAAGTTTTTATGCATGACTAAATAGGACCTAAGGATTCTAATGGTGAATTTTATTTCTAGATCAGACCTTGTTTGACGGGTCAATTTACAGGATGTCATTTAATTCCCTAGGAATTGCTGTAGCCCTTGTTGGATCAAATCATCCCACTTTCCTTCTTATTAGGTTAGTTTGACCTATGTTTGGACCTTGAGTTACCCTGTTTACTGATTGTGTTGGTGAAATTACATTTTTACCCCTTATGACCTGTTTTCTTCACAAACTCAGAATTCTCTGAGTCAAGCCTTTCTATATGTTATGTAGGAGCTTTTTCTCGCAAATCTAGGTTAGATTGTGCTAGTTAGGGTTCATGATGAGGTTCTCATCATACCCCCATGCCTAGCTTTTGCTAGTCCCTTAGCAAAAATTTAAGGTTTTAACCTTTGTTCTAGATCATGATGTTTTTAATAACTTTAGATGAGTGCTTTTTCATTTGAACTTAGATTAGGTTAGAATGTTGACCATAGGCCTAAAAGGTACTCTAGTACCAATCAAGATCCAGATCTATTTAGCCTCAGCCTCAGTCTTTGGCAAAGGTTTTTAAGGCCCACAAGAACTAACCTAAGGTCTATTGGACTTTGTGGTTAAAGCACCCGTGCTTGAAATGATTTTAGCCCTGGTTCAGTTCGCAGTGCGTTTTTGTAAGAGAGAGAGATAGAAAATTTTTCTATTTGGAGAGTTTTCTCTCTTTGTTTTTTTTTAGTTCTAGCTTAGGATTGGCTTTTCAACATGGTTTGTATCAGATTCCTTGCTCCCATCATCAATCCTCAAGGGTTCCTAGCAATCGATGCTTCGAGAGAGCACCGCCCATGGAAACCCCTGGAACCCTGGCTATTGAGATTTCGAGATAATCCCATCCATGGTGTTCCGTGGCTGAATCCAGACCCTGGCAATTGACACTTCTTGATAATGCCATCCATGGAATCTGAACCAGCAGAGTGCTTATCATGAAAATGTTCTGTGATGGGTCCGGAAGGGTTGATAATCTCAGAAGGAAGGCGGGACAGATGGTCGACTACCACATTCTGCCTTCCCGCCTTGTCACGAATTTCAAGATCGAATTCTTGCAACAGTAAGATCCAACGAATTAGTTGGGGCTTCGCGTCCTTCTTGGCAAGGAGATGCCTTATAGCCGTGTGATCCGAGTAGATGATGACATGGGAACCCAGGAGATACGATCAGAACTTTTTAAGGGCAAATACTACGGCTAGCAGCTCTTTCTCTGTAACCGTATAGTTACGCTGAGCCTCGTCAAGTGTCTTGCTAGCGTAGTAGATGACCACGGGTTTCCCGTCAGCTTTCTGCCCTAGGATCGCTCCTACAGCGAAATCAGACGCATCGCACATGATCTCAAAGGGTTGAGACCAGTCAGGGGATTGTAGGATAGGTGCCTGGGTGACTCGGTCATGAAGGTTTTCAAAGGCTAGTGTGCATTCCTTGGAGATTTCAAAGGGTACATCCTTAGAGAGAGGAGAAGTCAAGGGGCGTGCGATTTTGGAGAAATTCGGAATGAAGCGACGGTAAAAATCGACGTGCCCCAGAAAAGAACGGATGTCCCTGATCGAGCTAGGCATAGGAAGGCGAGAGATCAGATCAACCTTAGCTCGATCCACTTGGATGCCTTTTTTCGAAATTAAGTGTCCTAGGACAATTCCCTCAGGCACCATGAAATGGCTCTTTTCCCAGGAAAGAACCAAATTCACATCGATGCATCGCCTGAGTATCTTGACCAAGTGTTGGAGGCAATCGTCAAATGATGCTCCAAAAACTGAAAAGTCATCCATGAAGACTTCCAGATAGTCACCTACCATATCTGAGAATATGGCAAGCATGCACCGCTAAAAAGTAGCGGGTGCATTGCAAGGACCGAAAGGCATCCTTCGGAAAGCGTATGTTCCGAAGGGGCAGGTGAACGTGGTCTTTTCTTGGTCCTCAGGATGGATTGCCACCTGGTTGTAACCGGAGTACCCGTCAAGAAAGCAAAAGAACCTATTTCCCGCTAGTTTCTCGAGAATTTGATCAATGAAAGGTAGTGGGAAATGGTCCTTCTTCGTGGAGGAATTGAGTCGGCGGTAATCTATACAGACTCTCCACACGTTGGCTAATCGGGTAGGAATGATTTCTCCGGTCTCAGTCGTTATAGTGGTGAGTCCTGCCTTCTTAGGCACAACCTGCATTGGGCTCACCCAACGACTATCGGAGATCAGGTAGATGATTCCGCCATCTAACCACTTGATGATCTCATTTTTCACGACCTCCTGCAGATTAGGGTTCAAACGTCTCTGCATTTCACAAGAAGGTCGTGCGCCCTCTTCTGAATAGATATGATGAGTACAATAAGAGGGACTTATTCCAGTCAAATCATCGAGAGTCCACCCGATGGCTCTGCGATTTTGCTGGACGACAGCAATTAGACGGGATTCTTGCTCGAGATTGAGGTTGGAATTGATAATCATAGGAAGGGTCTGATTAGAACCCAAAAAGATGTATTTCAAGTGAGCAGGAAGGGGCTTCAGCTCGAGGATGGGGTTATCAGCAGCGGCGGGTGGTTCAGCATAGACGTGAGGTTCAAGGGTAGGAGTTACTGGGTTGTCCAAATCTGGATTCGACTCCTCTGTTTGCGGGTCAAGATCTTTCTGCGATTGATGAGGTATAATCAGGTCATTCTGGATGTGTGTTTCATCAACCAAAGTCCTAATGTCACAAATCTGTTTGATGACACCGCAATTGATTCCTTGTTGGGCCTTAAATATATCAATTTTCAGGGCTTGATTCCCAAATTTGAGCTCTATTTGGCCCTCCTCACAGCTAATGTTGGCTCTAGCAGTAGCCAAGAAAGGTCTCCCTAAAATGATTGGTGTATCCCTAGGGTTCTCAGGTGCGTCCATGTCTAAGACTATAAAGTCTACAGGAAGGTAGAAATCCCGCACTCTTACAATAACATCCTCGAGAATCCCTTTTGGTGACTTTATTGATCGATCTGCTAATTGTAATGTCACCTCAGTTGGTTTCAGCTCAGATTCTTCTAGATGGTTAAGGATGTGGGTATCAGATTTATGGAGGCACCCAAGTCTAGCAAGGCTCTATCAAATTGGGTATCACCTATCTTGCTGGAAATCAGGGGAGTACTAGGATCTTTAGCCTTGGGTGGGAGTCTGCTTAGGATTACAGAGCTGGCTTGCTCTGACAGAACAGTTGGACTCCCACTCTTGGTTCGCAGCTTATGCTGGGGTGTACACACATTCTTTAAGAATCATGGGTAAGCCGGTACGTGGCGGATTGCATCCATCAAGGGGATGTTTATGTGGACCTGCTCAAAGAGATTGACCAGGTCCTCCTCAGGTGCCACGGGCTTGGTAGTCTTCTTTCCCTTGGTCAAGGCCTCGGGAAATGGAACCTTGGTTGGTTCTTCTAAGATAGGTCCAGGTCTTTGATCTGGGACAGGGATAGGAACGTCCTGGATTACCGTCCTAGGCTTGGGATCACTACCAGGCTTGGAGTGGTTTGGGTGAGATGGATCTTGGGTTTCCTTACCACTACGGGTTGTTATGGAATTAAGTCCTGCCTGGTTTTGGTTGGGATTGGATAAGATGGGTTGCTGCTGGTAACCTGCAAAAGAAGTGGAGGCCTCCATCCCGTCGGGTGAAGGAATAGAGGGAGCCTGATAAATCATATGGGCTTGGCCGGGGTTTGGGTTCATAACGCGCCGCTGGGTTGGCACGTTATTCGGGTTAGGAAGAGGTTGGGAAGGGAGAGTGCCTGGCTGGCGAGAATTTGCCAACTGGGCTAGCTGATTTCGAACCTCTATAAGCTTGTCCTTGTGTTGTTTTTGGATAGCCGCATTCGTTCTTTGAATGTCAGCCATAGTCTGAAGGATAAGGGACATTTGATCCTGATTTGGCCCTGATGGATAAGTAGGGTTGGGCCTAGGCTGAGGTGGCTGGTAAGGACGAGGGGGTTGTGGGCGGGGCTGAAAGTTGGGATGGTTTTGCCATCCAGGGTTATAGGTGTTGGAGAACGGGTCATTCTGGATGGCGTTGAGGTCCTCGCAGGTCTGAGGAACCTCCACAGAGTCAGAGAAAGGGGGAATGGAATTCCCCGGTCTAGTGCAGAAAGGATCGGATGGACTTCCGATCCGAGAATCAAATGATGGATATGGATCCATCCTAGGAGAAGATCGATGGGGAATGTTTTGCACAGTCTCCCGTGTGGAAGGAGGCTATGCAAAGGAGCTATGCGCAGAGGTGGCTCGCTGCAGGTGCTGAGTCAGCTCATCCACCTTCTTTTCGATGATTGAGACATTGTCCAATCGACTGGCCATTAATTCCAGGTCGACTGATTCGGACAGGTCCTGCGTCTCATGTGCTCCCCTAAGATTCGTCGATGCGCGGGTATTCGTCCTGTCGAATAATCCCATGGAGTCATTGTTGATGGAGTTCTCGCACATGTTTTCAAGAATCTTCCACACAGTGTCCTCATGTTGACCCATGATATTTCCTCCGCATGTTGCATTGACGAAAAGACGGATGTCCTCACGGAGTCCCTGGTAAAAAGATTGGACCTGTTCCCATTCAGGAACTCCGTGATGGGGGCACTTCCTCATGAGATCCTGAAAGCGATCCCATGCCTCATGGAGAGGTTCCCCTGTTTGCTGAGTGAAGTGAGTAATCTGATAGCGCAAGGCATTGGTCCATCCAACGGGAAAGAACTTTTTCAAAAATTCGGACTGAAGTTCTTCTCAAGTGTTGATCGGCCGGGTCTGAGTTTGATACCAATGAGCAGCCTTGTCCATAAAAGAGAAGGAGAACATCTTCATGAGAAGAATATCCCGATTTTGCGCATTTGACCCAAAAGTTTGGGCCAGATGCTTTAGCTGTTTGATGTGCTGGAAGGGATCTTCGGAATTAAGCCCATGGAATTTAGGTATAGCATGAATCATATTGGGCTTTAATTCGGAATCAGGTCCTCCATTCAGGATTCTGACTCGAGGCACAATGGCCACCGCAGCAGGATTATAATGGTCCCGCATCATAGGACACTGCGGTGGGTGCACAAAGTTTTGGAAGAGGTCATTGAGTCACTGGAGCTGATGCTCCAGATTGTTTTCTTCCTCAATTGGTTGAGCCATGATGGGGGAAGAAGGAGAGCTTGGTTTAGAATCAGATGAGAGAATGATGGAGTAGGGTTGCTGTGCAAACACGGGCGTCGAGGCTTGGCCTTGACGAGAGTGAATTCCTAAAGGAGATCTTAAGGGTGGTCTTAAGGATCTCCTACCGTTCATGCACTGTTGTAATAAATGAGTTTAGAAGGTGCTGGACCCAATTAAGACACCCAAAAATGTGTTGGGTGACTACAGAGGTGCGGGGCAGATGGACCCCTTAATCAAAAAGACCGTCCACCTGAGAATTACCTGGGCAGCCAGAGAGGGTGAGTCTCGTGATGACCCCTACACGGTAGAGCGTCCCCACGGGTTACAGGGTTTCCCCCGCCTGACCTCTCTTGTCACTGCTGTTACGAACGCGGCTTCAAGACGTTTTTTTTAAGATGTCTGGGAGGTGGCCCAGACGTCTGGAACCCCTTCCAGACGTCTAGGATTTATTTTTCTGCGGAGTACAGGGTTGCGTTTGCACGCATGCGCGCGCAGACCTGCAACCGCCACCCGCTATCCTCTTTTTCCCCCTCCCTCCTCCTGCAGGCGCAGTGCTGTGCTCCCTCTCTCTCTCCCCGCGCGGCCTTATAAGGCCCTCGCCCTCTCCCTCACTCTCATCTCCTTCGCTTCCCTCTTCTTCTTCTCCCAGCCGGTGCGAGAGCGCGCGCGAGCGAGCGGCGGCAGCGGCAGCTGCGGCGAGTGTGCGGGAGGAGGCGTTGCGCGAGGGAGGAGACGCTTGATCGTGAGGGTTCGAGCTTGCCGGGGCAGCTAAAGCTGGCCGGCGGGGGAGCAGCGGGCGTGGAATGTCGCATGAGGGCTGCTGCGGCTCGAGCAGCGGGCGGACGGGGTGCGACGCGGCCGTGCGTCACGGGCGGAGAGAGAGTCGAGCTCTGATTCTGGAAGTTTCTCCAGAATCAGACGTCTGGGATTCCAACCAGACGACGGTGAAGACGTCTAGAGGACGGTCTAGAGGTCTAGCAAGTAAGTTATTTCGTCTTTCTTCCTTTTTTACGCGTACGGCCATGCAGCCGTCCGCCGCGCCTTCGTCTACAACCCGTCGTACTGAGAGCGAGGAGTGGGTGCTTGCAGGTTCTGCTCGGGAGGGCGCAGGACTCGCCATCCAACGCGAATCGGACGTCTGGCCGCAGTGCCAGACGACGGAGAGGACTTCCAGACGTCCGGGTTGACCATCGGACGTCTGGGAATTAAGCCAGACGCCCCCGCAAGCTTCTGGACGTCTAAGGGACTACACAGAGCGAAGGTATCATCTGAACCACCTTTTAAGACGTCTAGAAGAGGTTCCAGACGTCTGATTTTGGACTGTTTCGTCGTTTTCGACCCGTTTAAGGCCCGTTCGGAGTCCGTTTTCCGCGTTTCGAGTTGCATCCTTTTCGGAATAAAATCCTCTACCCGTTTACAGTAATTATATACTATTCTGAGAAACTCCTTGTGTTTGATCCTTGTGTTAGGACCCCGTTCCATTGCAGTCTCGGGGGTTGCGGAGGCGTGCGGGATTTCCGACCACGCCCCTAGTACTCCCGTTGTAGCTGGTAGAGTGGCTTGTAAATTTATTAGTATAATTTGTTACAATTTTGGATCAATTAATAAAACCTAGGGCACTGCATGAATCCTAGGAATGAGGAATTAGATTGATTGATAGATCCTAGGGTATTGCATGAAACCTAGGACTGGAAACTAGATTGAATGATAGATCCTAGGGTACGGCATGAATCCTAGGACTGGAAAACTAGTGATATGTATATAATATTGCAGTCTTGGAAAATGTGGAAAGGAGGTAATAGCTGCCTGTAAATTGATTTAACAACTTCCTGTTATGAATAAATGAACATGATTGAGAACATGGGTGGTATGAACGTGAAACTGGAATGGTGAAACCTGAATATGCTGAGTTAAAAGAGCTGGAACCCTATGGGAAATTAGGAGTAGAACTTCTGGAAAGAGAATGAAATGGAACTGAGAAGGAAAGATGTGGAAGTGTGTTGTCTCTTGGGTACGTAGTGCCAGGGGAAGCACCTGTTACCTGTTTAGTGCAGAGCGGAGCCAGCCGCCCCAGGGACCCGGGGTTAGGTCTGGCCACTCTGTACCGACCTTTAGCCCTCGTGTACACAGTACCGAGGAGAGCTACTAGTGTAGGGAGAGTACTAGCTACCCCACGGGCCCCGGGGTTCTGCTGGCCCTCATACACCGACTTGTTAGGCCCACTGGGCAAACCAGGGTAGTCAGGCGAGGGTGCGCGGACTGTGGAGGGGCAAGGCCCCTGTTTGGTTACTGTGGAGGGGTTGGACCCCTGTTACTGAGAGGGCTCTGCCTTATACTGGTTCCGTGTTGTGCTTTGGGCGCACCCGTTAACGGAAACGACTGACCGCGTGCCAGTGCCGGGTAGCTACCCGTGTGTTTATCGCACGTGCCATAGTCACCGTTATGTCTGTCAGCGACCTTGGGGTGGTTGACTGAGAGTAGGATCACCACGGGGGACTCTCCCGGCCAGGAGAGAACCACGTGTTACTTCTACTTTTCGGAAAAGACTGCAATCAAGATCGTTCCCACGAGGAACATTCGAGATCAAGTGAAGGATCTGAGAAATAGATAAATTGTGAAATAATAGAAAGACGTAAAGAAAGAAAATAAAACAGCTATTGTACACTTTACTGCTTCTTTAGTTTAGTTGCCACTCTACTCAGCGTTTCGCTGACGGTTGCACTAGTTACTTTTCAGGACCAGGTGTTGAGCAGCCAGGGTCAGCAGCTGCAGAGGACGCTGGGTCGAGTAAGGTCCAGTAGAGTTACCGCAGTTCTTTTGTACCCCTTTTTGTTCCACTGTAGTGAGTAGTTCTTGTTACTCTCTGTACCTTTCTTTACTTGTAGTTCATGTTATGTTATAAATGTTGTTCTACTGTTGTGGTGATACATGCTGTAGTAGTTCCTTTTCTTACTGCTGTGTTTTTGTTACTGCTAGTTATATTCATGCTGAATGTGGTTTATTTTACTGCTCTTTTGGTTACTTCCTCGTTGGACGACTAGGTCTTGGGATTAGTCGAGTCAGTCCGGTTCTCGTGTCTCATAGGGACTCGGGAATCGAGTCGTTACACTGCAGTTCCAGGTAGACCAGAATGGGGATCTTGACCTCTTAAGTCTACCTTTTTTATTTTAAGATCAAGGTGCTTAAAGTTTCACTTGAACTCTTAGGTATTTTTGGTTTGAAGGTTGGTTGACCCTAAGGGTCAACTTCACCTAGGGACTCCTTTGAGAATTTAGGCCTTGTTTCTTTTTTTAAGGTTCAAGTGTTTAGAGAGCCAATTGTTTAGGGTTTTTCTTAATAGATATTTTCAACCAATGGCTTAGGCACACCACTTTTTAGGAAGATCTTTTCTTTGTTAATAGAAGGTGTGTCTCTAAAAACCTTAGATTTTTAATCCTTGGATTGGCTCTAGCTGGTCCATTTAAGTTGCCTCAAAATTTTGGTATCTAGGGCTCAATAAAGAAGGTTTTAACCTTGGTTACCTTAGTTGGATGGACAGTTAAGCATGAGTTGAAATGAAAATTAGGCAACTCTGATGAATTACTGTGTATGATGCAGGTAGCCCTAAGTTGATTTTTCTTTTTGTTCCTTTTCAGATTTTAAGGGAGTTAAGAAAAGGGCTAATGAGGATTACCTGGTTATTGGAGTGTTTGTTGTGCGGCTACTCTTCTCATTCTTTTACCTGCACACAAGAGAGAGAAAAAGATTAGCAATCTCTTAAAAGAAATTCAAAGCTTCTAGAATAGCCGTAGCTCCCCGGCAATGGCGCCAAGAAATGGTGGCGGTATGACCGAAGCTAGGTTTTTTGTTTGTTATAGAAATGGCGTTGTAGTACAGATAGTCATTGCCACTATTACAATTTTACTCAGAAATATTTTTCTTCTGAGGTCGAACTTAGGGAGCTACTAGAATTCTAGAAGTACAATGAGTTTATTACAAAAATAAGAGAGAGAGAGAGAGAGGTAGATTGGTTTCTTGGCTTTTTCTTCTTCTCTTCTTTCTCTCTTGTCTTTCTTCTTCTTCTTTCTCTTCTCGTCTTTCTTCTCTTTGCTTGATTTTCTTCAGTGCTTCTTCTTCTTTATCTTTTTTACTTTTCTTCCTTCTTTTCTTTGCTTTCAGCTGCGGCACCTTCTCTTCTCTTCTTCTTCTTTGTCTGCAGAACTTCTTCCGTCGTTTGATTTCTGAATCAGACGGCTTAAGTGGCATCTGCTACAGTGCTTCCCTTGTGCTTCTTCTTCTTCTTCCTCTTTCTTTTTCCTTCTTCTTTCTCCTGCGGACTTCTTCTTCTTCTTCTCACAGTCCTTGCAGTCTTCTTCCTTCTTCTCACAGTCCTTCTTCTTCCTCTCTGCCCTGAGCGGCCAAGGCTTCGGTCACCTTCTTCCTTCTTCTTCTTCTCTGCCTGCACACTCACACATCTGGTCAGAGCAAAACCTACCCCTACCCTCCCCCGCGTCTCTCTCTTTCTCAGATTTCTCTCATAGGATCGCTTTCCCAGAGCTGGGTATTCCGGTATGGGTATCGCGCCCGGGACCAGGCCCACCGGCATGCGGTGGTGGGCGAGGTGTGCGCAGTGTCGAGTATCCGGATCCAGCCCAGACCCGTGGGGCGTGAGCGCGGGCGAGGGCAAGCGCGTGGGGCGCTCGTGCATAAGGGACCTGACCCCTGTGTTCGAAGGCGAATAGCCTCGAACACTTTTTCAATTTATGCGCGGCGCTGAGCCGCGCGCTTCTGAGGTGGGACTAAAGTCCCACCTCCCAGACCGGCGCCCGCAGGCAAGGATCTCGTGGCTAATTGTAGCAGCCTGGAGGATTTTCGTCCCAGCTACAGCCCTGGGTGCCTTCGCGGAGAGACTCCGCGCAACCTGGGACCAGCTCTTGGGCGAGATCGAGGCTGCAGCTGCAGGTGAAGGAGCTCCACCTGCGCAGCAATGTCGCCGAAGGGGGGTGTGACCTGAACACAGCAATACGGCCTCTCGGCCTAGTCAGAAGATGCTGGGAGCTTCGCCGGAGTGCGGCGAAGCTCGTGCGGGTGGTGGCGAGGCGTGAAGCGGTGTACGGTGGCAGCCCTAAGTCGGACTGTGGTCGAGAAAATGGGTCTGTTCGGGGGGTCTTTAGGTGGCGTGTGGCAGGAAATCAAAAGGGGGAAGCTGTGGAGTGGATTGAGGGGGAGCTTCTGAGGTGATCGGCGAGGTGTGAGGAGGTCTGTGGAGGTGGAATGGGCTCGTCGGAGAGGGTGGTCGGAGACGGAGTAGGCGGAGGTGGAAGTTGTGTGTGGGGGCACGAAAATATAAATTGATGGAGGGGAAATTTAGAGGAGGAGGAGAGGAAGCTTTTACCTATGTTCTGGACGAAGGGGGAAGGGCGGAGCCACCGGCTTGTGCCTGCCGGAGCTGAGGAAGAAGAGGCCCTGGAAGGGGAGAACGGCGACGAGGAGGCAGGCGGAGGGTGTCGACGGGTGCAGCGCGACATAGACGAAAGGGTTAGGGGAACCCTGCTGCAGGTAAGGCAACAGAGCGACGAGGAGGAGTTGGTCGCCAGAAGTTGCAGGCCGTCTGTCGGAGCTGGAGAGGAGGAAGTGGGGGGGTATTCTTCGTCAGAGACAGCTTATCCTCTTCTGCTGGCGACGACGGTCTTTATAAAGGCGAAGGCGGAGGGGTGGGCGCAGGGAGCCGACGTGCCTCCCTCGCCGGAGGATGGTCGGAGCAGCAACCCATACCTTCCGCGCGTTCACACGAAAGGTGTGGGCGATGGCAGAGGTCATGGAGGTGTCCCTGCGACAGCAGACGTCGCAGGGAACACCCGGTTCAATGGGCAGAGGGCCTCCCTCACCCTGCGCGACGCCATGCTCCGCGCAAAGTCGCTGGAGCATGGCGCTGCTCAGAGTTTTGCAAGGAGGACCTAAGTGCAAAGAACGACGAAGAATATAGGGGCAAAAATGGAGGGTTTCGAAAGTTGAGGGTCAAAAAGTAATAGATGAGGACCAAAATGTAAAGTCGGTCAAGAAGGTCTCTTCTTAGGCTCAAGTTTTTATGCATGACTAAATAGGACCTAAGGATTCTAATGGTGAATTTTATTTCTAGATCAGACCTTGTTTGATGGGTAAATTTACGTAAAAACCCTAATTAAATCATTAATTGGGCATGATTCTCAATGTTGGTCAAAATGGGTTCTCAAGGCCAAATTGAAGGTTCTAAACCCTAGAGATTATTTTTCTATGAATTTTAGAGGGTTTATTCGATTTTTACTTTGCCTCGAACCTCGTGAATTGAAGTGGATTTGTTTTAGGGTTACAGGATGTCGTTTAATTCCCTGGGAGTTGCTGTAGCCCTTGTTGGATCAAATCATCCCACTTTCCTTTTTATTAGGTTAGTTTGACCTATGTTTGGATCCTGAGTTACCTTGTTTACTGATTGTGTTGGTGAAATTGCATTTTTACCCCTTATGGCATGTTTTCTTCACAAACTAAGAATTCTCTGAGTCAAGCCTTTCTATAAGTTTTGTAGGACCTTTTTCTCTCAAATCTAGGTTAGATTGTACTAGTTATGGTTCATGATGAGGTTCTTATCATCTCCGCGCTGGAAACTTGTCTAATCAACATGTGTCTTCAAGCTGCTCTTAAGCTAGATCTTTGGAAAACCTTTTCAGAACATAACACCTAAGGCATTATTTCTTCATTAAGGGCACTGAACCAGACTAGTGTGTGATTTTGGGTGCCTACGTTACCAAGTCCCACAGACCAAAGGGCAGGCAATGGGGCCAAATAATCCCTAACTCTTAGACTTAATACTTTTGCCTCGCACTTTCCTCAATCTCTTGAGGACTAATCTGGATCTTAACAAATATATGAGTGTTTAAGCCCTAAAACAGACCCAAGACACTTAAGGTCAGTGCTCGTCACTAATCTCCTAAGTTTTAGTTTTACAGATCTTAATTCATCATTCATTCCAGCCTATAACTTAGGTAAATTCCATACTCAATCACAAGGAACTATTTCATTTCCTTTCTTTTTGATTCTCCTTTTTTCTTTTCTTTTCTTTTCTTCTCCTTTTGATTGATCTCTCCTTTCTCCTTCCCCCCTTTAATGAAACCCCTCCATGAATCGAATTTCACAGCGTTTTGCAGTTTAATTTTCCCCCATGCCTAAAATTTGCAATGCCCTCATTGTAAATTAGGTGAGTTCGAGCTCAGCATAGATTATACATTAGAACAGGTTTGGTGGGTGGCGAACGGGTTAAGATGACTATTGCGAACGATTTTAAGCTTGATACAAGTATCAAAGGTGGAGTCGGTTGTTCGAATGAACAAACTCTAAAGTGTAATATGATTTCAGTGAAAAGATAGGTCATAAGGGTCTCAAGTTTTTTCAAAATGACGGGCTGCCTCCTGTTAAGCACTAAGTTTAACGCCATCAACTGGACGCAAGGTAGCTTAGGGAGAATGGAGATCAAATGATACTGTAGCCAGATTCGAATCGGTGAGTTCAAGGAACGGTTTGGGTCTCTGACCATTCACGACAAATGATTCTAAGTCGAGGCTAAGTTCACTTATTTCGACAACTTCATTTCCAAAAACTCGTCGAACGAGAAATGATCCAATCCACTTTGATCTTAGTTTTCCTAGGAAGAGCTTGTGCTTGGCATAAAAAAGTAACACTTTTTGACCAGGATGAAAAGAGTTTCCTCGAAATGTGGCCGTCATGGAAGGCTTTGACCTGCTCCTTGTAGATACGTGAGTTCTCATACGTGTCCTTGTGTAGTTCCTCGATCTCGCACATTTGCAACCGGTGGTGGATTCCAACCTTTATGAGGTCTAGATTGCACTTCCGTACTGTTAATGGCACAAGAAGGGGGGTTGAATTGTGCAATAAAATTCACAAACAATCGCAACAAAAAATACGTAGGTATTTAGAGAGGAAACCTCTGTGGGAAAATTCTTGACCTAGATTCTTCAATCTAGGATTTTGCCCATACCCAAGTAGGAATTACTAAAAACAAGTAATCTTACAATTCCCCTCTTCATGGACAAACCCCAAGAAGAGTTTTGCCCCTTTACTAAGAGAAAATGGGAAACCCACAAATTGGGTACCCAAATAAACAATAAAAAATAATAAAATATATTCCTATAAGCCTTGAATGAAATATGGAATAAAAATATTAGAATACTTTCTTATCAAGCCTATGAGTAGTCGGAAGAAAGTTTGCTTTCAAGAAGCAACAGCACAAGTGGAGCACAAGAGAGCATAAATGAGATCAAGAGCTTTTCAAATGAGTATAATGTATTTTTCTTTGTTGTGTATGCTTAAGGCTACCTTTGGGGGTATATATAGATCTATAGGATCTGATTTAGGCCTAGGTAGTCGTTGGAATTTGAATTGAAATGGAATAAATTAAGGTAGAACGACTACAATGCATTTACTTAATGTCTGACTGTATCAGACGTCCGAAAAAGCCATGACAGACATCTGAAAAGACTATTTCAGACGTCTGAGAATAAACCAGGACGTCTGAAAAAGCTTTAGAGGAAGAGTGGTCGTTACTGGATTTCACAAAATCAAATAAAGGGACGTTTGAACAAAAAAATAGGCATTTGAACAGTTAGTTTCAGACGTCTGAAAATAAAATTGGACGTCTGAAAAAGCTTCAGGGTCAAAGTAATTGTTACTGGAATGAAATTGGACCCAAACAGGGATCTAACGACATATGATCAGATGTCTTGCATAACATCTGGTAAAAAGTGAAGATGTCCTAAAATGGATGATTCGACATCCGACAAAATATGAAGACGTCTGAGGATCGACAACGTTCCAAAATCAAAGTGTAATGGAAATAATCAATTGTGGTCAATTTTAACGTTTGATAGAAAGTGAACATTGGTCATTTTCAGACATCTTAATAAGACAACAAACGTCTAAAAAATAACTAAGATTATGACCGTTGTTCTATTGAACTTAAAGAGATATCAAAAGCTCGAGGAGGCATCTGAAAGACACCACTTGACGTCTAAAGTAGAGAACAGATGTCTAAAAAACCTAGCTGACAGTGGTTGAAAAGACTGACTTTGAATCTAGGCTCTGGACAAGATCTTAGACATCTAGTGAAGTAAGTCAAATGTCTTATAAATCTGACTCAAATGTCTGAAGGGAAAATGAGACATCTGAAGAACCAACAGAAGTAAATCTTTACAAATTTAAGGACACGAATATGGATAGGAAGATTCTAAAGACATCCTAAGGATAATTGAAGACTTTTTTACATTCTAAACAAATAAAATAAACTACAAAAGAAGTTCTTTTACCCTTCCTTTTGCTCAATCATTTTCTTTAAATCCTTCCTGCAATATGTTAGTCTTTTCCAAGGAAATAGCCCATTTGTCATTATAAAAAATATAAGTATAAACATTTTAACAATATGTACTGTCCAATAGGCTTTGTGCTCCATTTCTACAGCGAGGTGACATGCCTTCCAGTACATGAGTTTGAAGGGAGACATTCCTAACTGGGTCTTATGGGCGGTCTTATAGGCCTATAAGGCTTTCGGAAGGCGGGTAAACCAATCAATCTTGTCAGGTCGAATAGTGACCTGAAAGATTTTCTTGATCTCCCGATTGGATAATTCAGCTAATCCATTGGTCTGGGGGAGATAAGGAGTCTACATACAATGCAACACTCCGTACTTTTTCAATAGGGACTGGAAGTGCACATTCGGGAAATGAGACTCAGCATCGGTGATGATGGCCTTCGGAATCCCAAATCTGGAAAAGGTGTTCTCTTGAATGAACCGGAGAACAACTTTATGATCATTTGTTCTGGTGGGGACGGCTTCGATCCATTTCGAGATATAATTAACAGTATGATGTATTGAAAGCCGTTAAATCCTGGAAAGTGTCCTATGAAATCAATTCCCCAGATGTCAAAGATTTCGCACATGATGATCGGATTCAAGGGCATCATATCGCGTGGGCCCATGTTGCCAAGGGTATAACAATGGGCACATGGCCTACAATAGGATTGTGCGTCTTTGAACATTGTGGGCCACAAGAACCCATATTAGAGGATCTTCAAAGTCTAGATTTGACCTAGTCATGACAGAGTAATGGCCACCGTAGCCTAGTCATGACAGAATGAGATGGCATCATTGACCTCGTTGTCGGGAATGCTTCTCCGAATCACTTAGTCATTACCAATGTGGAAAAGATATGGATCTTCCTAGATATAGTACTTGGCATCGGAAATCAGCTTGTCCTACCAAGAAGTAGACCAATCTGGCGAGACTTTCCCAGTAACCAAGTAGTTCATGATGTCTGCAAATCAGGGAAGCCCGTTAATGGCCAAGAGATGCTTGATAGCGATAATACGCGGTTTGTTAAATACGTCGTTGTAATGCGCAAAATCGATCAACTCTTAAATTTATATTCCTAGATAGGGGAGTATCTAGGGTCGTCCAAGGAGGCAATATGGTTGCAAAATTGATTCTCTTGCTTGGAATATATCTCAACTTTCTTTTTGGTAATTTTCAATATACCATTTTTCTTTATTTTTGAACTAAGGCAACATGCGAACTGATGGCGGGAAAAGTGTTTACACTTCCAATTAAGTAAACAACTCTAAAGTAGCAAGTAGAGCCTCTCCCTAAGCTCACTCTAGGCAAGTGGAGACCTAGAATAATTAGGGAGAGGAAGTGAAGAATGCTGAAAATAAGCAAAAAGAAATGCAAACAAGATATGCGAAAAAGGCAACTAGATAAGTGATAAAGTGTTTAACAAAAATGCCTAGTAGAGGAATGCTTCTACTACTTGATAATTGAAGTAAAAGAAAACACAAATCCTCTAAATAGATGGTGAAGAAGAGGGCTTCTTGCTCCAAGGTTGGTGGCTCCCAAGCTTGAAAAGAATCCTTCAACTCCTTCCTTGCAGAACTCCGCCAAGGTGATGACCTCCAAGGCAAGCCCTAAGGGGGCGTGCCCTAAGTTTCTCTCCAAGGGTGGACGTCCACCCTAAGTCCTTCTCCCTTGCCTGGCCGTCCTCCTTGAAGTGGAAGAGTCCTCCTCCTTGGCGTGGCCCAAGTTGAAGAGAGTGGGGAGAAGAAGGCACCAAAAGGGCTGGTGGTGTGCCCCTTTAATCTCCTTCTCTACTCCTTCTCCTTGGGCGTAGGTATAGGTGGATGTAGGTAGAAAATACACTAAAGGAGGATCCCCAAAAATGGTGGTAGGTGGTGGCCTTTTATAGAATAGGAGGGGGGCTATGGTGACCTTTGAAATGGATGGCCAAGATGAGTTGATGGAGGTGGTTGGAGATCCCATGGCCAAGGAGAGTTGGCGTCACCTTAAAGGGCACCAAGGGGTAGTTATGGGTGTTGACACCCTTTGGTGTTGGCGCCAAAATGGGCATTCTAGAAGGTCATTAGGTGGCGCCACCTTAAGGTTCTAGAAGGGGGGGTATGTGGATGGCTAGGATGGCTTATGTGGGTAGGTGTAGGGTGGATTTAAGGGGCTGAAAGTGGCGCCAATATAGAGGTGGTTAGGGGTGGTTTTTGGCGCCAACTTGAAGTGTCTTTTGGTGGAGATAATGGGGTGAAGGGATGGCTAGGAGGTGGCGCCAACTTGAGTAGAGTAGCTAGCTTAGGTAGGCTTGAGTTGGTGGAGCTAGCTAGGGTTGATTTTGGAGGTAATGAATGGCCAAGGAGCTGGTTGTTAGCTTTGCTAAGCTAAGCTAAGATAAGCTAAGCTAGTGACGTGCCTTCGTGCGTGTGTGTTAAGAGGTGTCGTTATAGTTGCACTTGATACGTCGGTTTTAAAAGAAGTAGACGGAGGTGAGTCCGAGTGTCGATCTCAGGGAGGCGTGGAAATCGGATTTTGTTTACCACTTGTTGTCACGAAAAAGGCGGAGTTTTTGCTTGCGAAAGAAACGGTTTTGAAGAGCGAGAGATAGAGAGAGTTTAGGGTTAGAAAGCTCTTGATTTTGATCATGCACTTTAAACAGAAATTAAAAAGGAAACTAAATGAAAAACAATTTCATTAAACATGCATTCATAGTTCATGGTTTACAACATTAAATACATGCTTCAACATAAGTAAATGAAAGCTTAAAAGAGAGAGAGAGAGGTAGAGAGAGAGTGGAGAGCGACGAGGCAGCCACGGCGGTGGAGGGGGCTCCGTCGGCGGCTCGTCGTCTCCGGCGATTACAAGAGTGCCTAAGACTAGCTAGGAGAGGAGTGGAGTAGTTGCAAGTGGGAGAGGATGCCTTGAATGGTGGTAGAAGGGGGTTTAAATAGAGTTAAGGGCTTCCTAAAAGAAGACTGTGCTTTAGCGACATCCAGAACGTCGCTAAAACCGCTTCCATATACGTCGGTGAAGGTCTTCTGCCGCCGGTCAGCCGCCCGCCCCTCTCTCTCTTCAGGCGCGATCCGTGGGCGTCGAACGAGAGCCGTCCGATTGATGATCGGACGGCTGAGATCCTCCCGCGCCTGCGCTAGGATCGCGCTTCGGGCGCGCGTGCGCGCGCGCGTTTCCGCCCGGCGTGCGCGCGCGCGTGGGAGGTGGGGCGCTGTCGTCGCGCCGCGTGGCGCGATCCTAGCCGCTCGCTTCTGATCGCGCGGCTCAATTTTGCCGCGCCCTTCGCCCGCAGATGATTTTCGCTCCGCGCGAATCGAACGCGCGTCGCCGCGACGCGGGCGTGCGCGCTAACCGTTGCGCCACGCCCGCGCTTTGTCGCGGCGACCGCGGGCGAGCGCGCGGATCTCGGCCGTTCGATCGAAGCTCAACGGCCGAGATGCGTCCTTGGCTGGCTTGGGGGCGTGCGGCCGGCGGGGGCGGGGCGACGTGGCGCGTTCTAGGCCGTTGATCTCCAGATCAACGGTCAGGATTTCTTGGGCCCATTGTGGGAGCTCCGGATGTCGGATTTGGCCGCTTTTGAGTCCGTTAGACTCCGTTCGTCGTCCTGAATCCATCCGTGCGGTCCGATTGCTCATCTGAGGCCTGCTTTGATAAATGCTTTACACAAATGGCCATTAATACAGTTTATAAGCAATCTTGGTACTTGATGCATGCAATGCTCCTATTCTACTTTATGTTGTGCCTTTTATTCTAAAGATGGGCCATATTCAACCTAATTACTACCCCCTTGCGTGGTGTTATCATACCCCCATGCTTACTCCTTGCTAGTCCCTAGCAAGGTTTATTCTAGCCTTTATTTTTTTGGCGAATTCAAGAAGTAATTGCTTAGGCACTTCGTTACTTGTTAATAAGAGGAACTATACGAAGATCTTAATCTACAAAGACTAAGCAGCGCCCGGGTGTCTGCCAAAATACGAATCGCCCGAATCCTTGCTTTGTATATATAACTATACTTATGTATACGTATATATCTATATATGTCTTTTTAGAATTTTTAGAATTCAGTGTGGGTTGGTAACTTTTTACGGCTACCCAACCCACCCAAAACTCGGTCAAAACCCTAAGTGCTAAGCATCTTGGTGTGAATGTTGTGATAGACTTACTTAACGGTAATTGAGACAGACTTCGAGTTTCTACGCCTCTAGGTGACCGGAAAAGAAAATAAATTTTTGCCTAAAGGTGTATTTGTTCGATTGGTAGCTTTCTCCCTGCGTTCATTTTACTTGGGGTCAACACAAGGATTTTCCAGTGTATATCTCCCCGGCTTGTACTACTTCCCCGCTTCTTCCTTAGGTGTTTTTGGTCTTCTTTTTTTGTGCAATTATTGAGCTGGGCTCTGGACAACCGACCAATGGGCTGTTACCCACGATCACTTGCCAGCCATACTTGTGCGGTGAAGTGTGGTTTATTTTCTTTTTTTTTTTTTTTTTTTTTTTTTTTTTACGTAGGTGGCTTCCCTAATCTCAAATGTACCTAGAGGCAGTGAAAAAGAAATGGCCTGTGGCTGGGTTCTGGACAACCTGCCAATGGGCTATTACCCACGACAACTTGCCAGCCATACCACCCTAGAAAGTTCATTAGCTACCCAATTTCTGTCAAAATCTCCGAGAAGTGAGTCTGTGCAAAAATGTGTGTAGATGCTTAGACTCAAAGTTTTCCTGAGTTAGAGGGTGAGTTGATAAGTCGTATACTTATTACCTTATTTATTAGGTGGATTAGAATAGCTTAAAGTTGCAAGGGTTCGCCGCTAAATCCATATTTTAATGGACACCAGGGCTAATTAAGCCTGAAGGCCTGAAAAGTCTAACTGTTTAAGTTCTTTTTGTATTATTTCCCACTATTGACAAGTTTCTAATGCCTAAGTTTTTCTTCTTCTTTTTTTTTTTTTTTTTTTTTTTTTTTAATCAATTAATTTATTCATTCAGACTGATTAATTAAGCTCAGGATTATGCAGTTTACCATCCCCCCCATGCTTAAGTTGGACAATGTCCTCATTGGCAGATGCATGGATGCAAAAGGGTTCAAAAAGATAGTACCTGAGTGACGTAAACTACCAGACCAGTCTGAATCCGCTGGGTTGCCTCCCAGGAAGCGCTGAGTTTAACGCCTCCAGCTGGGCGGTGCCTGGTGTCAGCCCTCAACAAGGGTGACACTCTCCTTGGGGGGTACCTGGGCCAGGAAATGCTTCAATCTTTGACCATTGACTGTAAAGGTGTGCCCGGTATTAAGATCGGCGATTTCGACTGCCCCATTGGAATAGGGCTTGACCACCCGAAATGGTCCTGTCCATTTGGACCTAAGTTTCCCTGGAAAGAGTTTCAGGCGTGCATCAAATAGCCAGACTTGTTGGTTTGGCTCAAAGGTTTTCCTATGAATGAGTCGGTCGTGGACGGCTTTCATTTTCTCCTTATATAGTCGACTATTGTCAAAGGCGTCCCGACGAATTTCTTCAAGCTCAGATAATTGAAGAGTCCTTTGCGCACCAGCTAACTGGGGATCCATGTTACATTGATTAACAGCCCAGTAAGCCCGGTGTTCCAATTCGACAGGGAGATGGCAAGCTTTGCCAAAGACCAAGCGGTAAGGTGACATGCCTATCGGGGTCTTAAAAGCGGTCCTGTATGCCCACAGGGCATCATCAAGTCGTGTGGACCAGTCTTTCCTGTCAGGTCTCACAGTCTTCTGTAAAATGTTCTTGATTTGTCTGTTTGAGACCT
The DNA here is from genome assembly GCA_037157565.1 of Thalassia testudinum. Taxonomy (NCBI): domain Eukaryota; kingdom Viridiplantae; phylum Streptophyta; class Magnoliopsida; order Alismatales; family Hydrocharitaceae; genus Thalassia; species Thalassia testudinum. The sequence goes on along the minus strand of JAZHRO010000031.1, from coordinate 32,832,309 downwards.
CAGTTTGCCCATTTGTTTGTGGATGATACGGGGTGGCAATGCGGTGGGTTACCCCGTATTTTCTAAGTAGGGCACGGAACTGGGAATGGATAAAATGGCTTCCACCATCACTGATCATGGCCTTGGGTATTCCAAAATGGGAAAAGATGTTCTTCTTTACAAAGTCCATGACCGTCTTGTGATCGCATCGTCGGGTGGCGACAGCTTCAATCCATTTGGAAACATAGTCTACCGAGACCAAGATATACTCGAAGCCGTTGGATGATGGAAAGGGGCCCATAAAATCGATACCCCAAACGTCGAAAATTTCGACAATCAAAATGGGCTGAAGGGGCATCATATCTTTTTTGGTCATTGTCCCTAGTGTTTGGCATCGTGAGCAAGTCTTGGCAAAGATGTGTGCATCCTTGAATAGGGACGGCCAATAAAATCCAGACTGCAAAACTTTTGCAGCTGTTTTCTTGCCAGAGAAATGGCCGCCACATGCTTGGTCGTGACAAAAGGAAAGCACACTCTGAACCTCGTCTTCGGGGAGGCACCTCCTGATGATCTGATCAGCACAGAGGCGAAACAGCATGGGATCATCCCAGAAATAGTGCTTGGCCTCAGCCAAGAACCTGTCCCGTTGCTGTTTGGACCAGCTGTGCGGGGTTTGTCCTATAACCAGGTAGTTGACATAGTCAGCATACCATGGCATTTTCTTGTCTTGCACGGCTAGGATGTGTTCATCAGGGAAGGTATCAGATAGAGGTAGGGAGGGTCCAATGTGGTCTGGATGAAGTCTTGACAGGTGGTCAGCCACCACATTTTTCGATCCGGCCTTGTCTTGGATTTCCAGGTCAAATTCCTGCAAAAGCAGGATCCATCTGATGAGCCTGGGTTTTGCATCCTTTTTGGCCAACAGGTGCCGGATGGCTGAATGGTCGGTGTAGATAGTCACGTGGGATCCCAGTAAGTATGATCGGAATTTTTCCAGTCCAAAGACTACAGCAAGCAACTCTTTTTCTGTGACCGTATAATTACGCTGGGCCTCGTCCAACGTTTTGCTCGCGTAGTAGATCACCACGGGCTTCTTGTCTTGCCTTTGTCCCAGGACAGCGCCTATGGCAAAATCGATGCGTCACACATAATCTCAAAACCCTGGGACCAGTCTGGGGGTTGAAGTACCGGTGCGGTGGAGACTAAGTCCCGGAGGGTATGATAAGCCTGGGTACAATCAGGAGACATGTGGAAAGTTGCGTCGTTGGCTAGAAGGTCGGTCAAGGGTTTGGACAGTTTGGAAAAGTCTTTGATGAACCTTCGGTAGAAGCCAACATGTCCTAGAAAAGAGCGAATCTGTCGGACCGAACTAGGTGGAGGAAGTTTGGAAATTAAATCAACCTTAGCTCGATCTACCTCGATGCCCTTATGCGAAACGATGTGTCCGAGGACAATTCCTTCCTGAACCATAAAATGGCTCTTTTCCCAACTTAACACCAAGTTAACCTCGATACATCGTTTCAGGATTTTCTCCAAGTTGCTCAAACAATGGTCGAATGAATTCCCGAATACAGAGAAATCATCCATAAAGACCTCCAAGTATTCACCCACCATTTCTGAAAAAATGGCTAGCATGCAACGCTGGAAGGTTGCGGGTGCGTTGCATAACCCGAACGGCATTCGACGGAATGCAAAGGTGCCATACGGGCAAGTGAATGTGGTCTTTTCCTGATCTTCCGGAGCAATTGCGACTTGGTTATATCCTGAATATCCATCCAGGAAGCAAAAATACTTCTGCCCTGCCAATCTTTCAAGGATTTGGTCAATGAATGGCAAGGGGAAGTGGTCCTTCTTAGTGGCTTCGTTAAGCTTCCTATAATCAATACACACCCGCCATGCGGTGGTGGTGCGGGTGGGAATGGATTCGCCATGATCATTAGTGACAACGGTGAGCCCAGCCTTCTTTGGAACCACTTGAGTGGGGCTCACCCAGGGGCTATCAGAGATAGGGTAGATGATATCGGCGTCGAGCCACTTGATAATTTCTTTTTTAACGACCTCCCGCATGTTAGGGTTTAACCGTCTCTGCATCTGGCGGGAAGGTCGGGCCCCGTCTTCCAGGTAAATCTTGTGGGTGCAATAGGTGGGGCTAATTCCTCTTAGATCTGAGATGGTCCAACCAATGGCGGCCCGATGTTCTGAAAGAGTTGCAGTCAATCTTAGTTCCTGATCCTTGGTTAGATGGGAATTAATAATCACTGGGAAGGTCTGGCCAGGTCCCAAGAAGACGTACTTGAGATTCTCGGGCAATGGTTTAAGTTCAGGTGCGGGTGGGACCACAGTCGATGGGAATGGAAAGGGCGGTAGTTGATCAACATTGATTTCTTCAAATGGTGTCATGTGATGATACTCAGCCTTACAGAGGTCCACAGGTAATGATGGTGGCGAGTCAGAACTACGGGTTTGGTGGTCTGAGACAGAATTGAGGGTAAGGCATTCCTCGATTAAAGTTTCCACGGGATCATGTTCCTCAATGTAATCACAATCAAAAGACTTTGTTGCCCGGAAGATATCTAATTGCATTTTCCTGTCTCCGAAGGCGATTTCCATACATCCCGTGTCGCAATCGATGTTTGCTTTAGCCGTGGCTAAGAAAGGTCTGCCTAAGATTATGGGTGCGTTCTGTAATTTTTCAGGGACTTCCATGTCGAGCACCAAAAAGTCGACTGGGAAATAGAAGTCCTTGACCCGTACAATCACGTCCTCGACAACCCCCTTCGGGGTTTTCACTGATCTATCCGCCAGCTGGATGGTGACAGGGGTTGGTGCCAGCTCCCCAAAACCAAATTGGTGGTACAAGGTTGTGGGAATTAGGTTGATAGAAGCACCTAGGTCCAGGAGCGCTCTATCAAATGTCATGTCCCCGATGTTGCAGGAAATCAGGGGTGCTCCTGGGTCAGTTCGTTTGAGTGGAAGGTTGCTTGATATCACGGAACTGGCTTGCTCAGAGAGTACAACCTTCCTAGGTGCTTGAGGTCTCGTCTTACGCTTGGGTGTACAGGCATCCTTTAAGAACTTGGCGTAAGCGGGGATGTGTTTGACAGCTTCTAGAAGCGGAATATTAATCTGTACTTGTTTAAAAATTTCCATCAGCTCCTCAGTTTCCACAGTATTCTTTTTTCTCTTGATTGTTTCCAAGGCCTCAGGATAGGGTGTCTGGATTGGTTCCATGTTTGGGTCCTTGGTTGGTGCTTCTTCTAAGTCGGGTAAAGTCTCGGGGAGAGTCGGCCATTTGGGATCCTGGGTTTTGGTGCCGCTTCTCAAGGTCACCGCATTTGCAGAGGCATTGGGGCCATGGGGTGATCCTTGAGAAGATGAGGATGAAGAGGCGCCAAACCCAGGAGGTGCTTGTGGAGCTGGTTGGACCATATGAGCCTGCCCGGGGTTGCCTTGGAACCCTTGCGAATTGGGGCCTCTGTTAATTATGTTTCGCGGGTTTGGTTGTGGTTGGGAAGGTAGAGATCCTTGCTGTTTATAGTCCAAGAGTTGGCTTAACTGTCCCTTTACCAAGGCCATTTCCTCCAGATGTTTTTGGTTCATGTCAGCCATCATCTTTATTAGGGTGTCCATTTGGTTTTGTGGGGGAGGGGCCGCCCTATTTTGGTTATATTGGGGTCTAACTGGTGGTCCTTGCTGATAGGGGGGCAAGTGTGGCTGTTGGTTTGGCCTGGGCTGGTTTTGGAATTGCGGTAGTTTCTGGTTTGTCCAACCAAAGTTGGGGTGATTACGCCAGCCGGTGTTGTAAGTGTTGGAGAAAGGGTCAGGTTTTGCATATCCTTGGACGGCTTGCACATCTTCTAGAATAGCCGATGTTGATGAAGAAGGAAGGGAGTAATCAAGGGTCGAGGGAGCAAAGGTCCCTCCTTGGAACATGGTTGGGGGTTGTTCCAAGTTTAGTTGGGTGAAGGGTTGGACCAGGTCAACATTATGTGCTCCTTTTGCTAGGGTGAAAGTCTGCAAGGGGTTCCTGGTCTGGTTTAGAAGCTCATCAATCTTCTTGTCCACCAATTCCACTCGATCCAACTTTTTGGCAATAATGTCCATGTCAACCATTCCAGAATTTGCTTGTACCTCATAAATCCCACCACGGGGTTGACTGGATCTGTTAAACTGGTTCATGGAGGCATTGTTGAGCGAATTCTCGCTCATAGACTCAAAGAGCTCAAACGCGCTCTCCTCGTCTTTGTTTAGGAAGTTTCCCCCGCATGAGGCATCGACGAAGTTCCGTAGGTTGCTATCCAGACCGTGGTAGAAGATCTGGGCTAATTGCCACCTTGGAACTTCGTGGTGTGGGCATTTCCTCAAAAGTTCATTGAATCTTTCCCACGCCTCATGAAATTGTTCCCCACCCTGGAGTGTGAAGGTAGTGATAGCTCTTCTGAGGGCATTGGTCTTTCCTATGGGGAAGAATTTCTTTAAAAATGCATGCCTCAGTTCCTCCCAGGTGGTGATAGGTCTACCTAGGGTTCTAAGCCAATGAGAAGCCTTGTCTCTTAATGAGAAAGGGAACATCTTGATTAGAACAATATCAAGGCTAATGTTCCTAGGTTTTACTGTTCTTGCTATGCGGTCGAGATCTTCTAGGTGCTGAAAGGGGTCTTCATTTGAGCTTCCATGAAAGTGGCTCTGGATTAGACTTAATACATTAGGTTTTAGCTCAAAATCGTCTCCCCCTTCGGGGATCCTAAGGTGTGGCTCGACTCTAATGGCAGAAGGGTTATAGAAATCACGGAGGGGTCTTGGCTGGTTCTGAAACGGTGGTAAATCAAGTGGTGGTTGTCCTGGTATGTCATTGAAAGGTGGTGGTTGTTCTTGCGGGTTCTGTAACCGTTGTATGGCTTGCATGATGGTGTGGATTTGTCGTTGCTGAAGCCGATGGTTAGCATTGATTTGAGCCTGGACGACAGCCATAGCATCTGGTGGGGGTTGATCTTCAGCCTCATCTACCCTAGGTTCAGCCATGTTTTCAACAGAGTTACGTCGTCTAGATTCCTGCCCCAAAACACACAATTCGGGATGCAGTGAGCGCCTCCCGTGCATACACTAGAGAAGAACTGGAGGGGATGCGGAGGGCGACAGATGCGAGAAATGTGTTTCAATCAAGCACGCAAGCCTAATCCTTATGGTGTATTCCTTAGGAGACCTAGAAATCTCACAAAGGGTGATTAAGTCCGTAAGCACTGGACTTCCCTTCTCAAGGCTAATCTGGCCAGGTTGATTACGAGGGGATTGCAGGGAAGGTTCTTCCTTTGGCTTACGCCTCCGGTTCCATAGACCCCACAACCGCGGTCGTTTGACACTGCCCCGCAGCCTAGCCACCAGATTCTACCAAGGGAATGAAAGCCAAGTGCCTAGCGAACAAAACCTCACCTTTTGAGACTTAACTCAGTCCTGCCTAGGGCACGTCTACTCAGTTTTAACGGGTTAGGATAGTGCTTGTGCTTAGGGTAATGTGATGAGGCGTTGATTGGGGTGGTGCCTCTTAATTTTCCACTTTTCAAGGTGTGTGCTTCTACAAAACAGGGTTTTAAAGCAAGAATTTTTAGGGTGTGGTGTCTTTTAATGTTTCATCCTTACTTTAGTGTTTTTTCAGGGTTGACGTGTCTTAATGCTTTCAGACAAGTTTCAATGGGCACGTCAAGTTCTACACACAACTTGGTGAAAGTAGATTTCCTTTTTATCTTGTAGAGGCTCTAAAAACCCTAGTGTACTCATCCTAAAGATCATGCAGCTACTATTAGATGAGTTAGTTTTTAGGGTTGAGTGATGCGGCCCAGGTCAACTCACGGTGGCTTCGCAAACACCACTCAAGAGAAAAAGAAAAGAACACTCCAAGAATTTGTCCAGTATATTAGAGTGTACATTTTTTTGTAGGGTGGTGTGTTAAGAATGTGGGTCAAGCAATCATTCACCACGCCAATTTTTTTTAGTTTTTATGATTTTTTTTAGCTTTTTCACGCAAGCAAACAATGAGAGAGAGAGTACTTACTATCGGTCCTCGAGGCGCCTACTTCCTTGCTACCATAGTGGAATGCGTCGCTTCGCCGTCCATGCGCCGAATTCCTGCAACCATCAAGTAAAAAGGAAAATAGGGCATTAGACGATATGAGAATGAAGGTGGAATGGAGGTGATAAAACAAATCCGTTGCCTCCCCGGCAACGGCGCCAAAAACTGACGTGCCTTCGTGCGTGTGTGTTAAGAGGTGTCGTTATAGTTGCACTTGATACGTCGGTTTTAAAAGAAGTAGACGGAGGTGAGTCCGAGTGTCGATCTCAGGGAGGCGTGGAAATCGGATTTTGTTTACCACTTGTTGTCACGAAAAAGGCGGAGTTTTTGCTTGCGAAAGAAACGGTTTTGAAGAGCGAGAGATAGAGAGAGTTTAGGGTTAGAAAGCTCTTGATTTTGATCATGCACTTTAAACAGAAATTAAAAAGGAAACTAAATGAAAAACAATTTCATTAAACATGCATTCATAGTTCATGGTTTACAACATTAAATACATGCTTCAACATAAGTAAATGAAAGCTTAAAAGAGAGAGAGAGAGGTAGAGAGAGAGTGGAGAGCGACGAGGCAGCCACGGCGGTGGAGGGGGCTCCGTCGGCGGCTCGTCGTCTCCGGCGATTACAAGAGTGCCTAAGACTAGCTAGGAGAGGAGTGGAGTAGTTGCAAGTGGGAGAGGATGCCTTGAATGGTGGTAGAAGGGGGTTTAAATAGAGTTAAGGGCTTCCTAAAAGAAGACTGTGCTTTAGCGACATCCAGAACGTCGCTAAAACCGCTTCCATATACGTCGGTGAAGGTCTTCTGCCGCCGGTCAGCCGCCCGCCCCTCTCTCTCTTCAGGCGCGATCCGTGGGCGTCGAACGAGAGCCGTCCGATTGATGATCGGACGGCTGAGATCCTCCCGCGCCTGCGCTAGGATCGCGCTTCGGGCGCGCGTGCGCGCGCGCGTTTCCGCCCGGCGTGCGCGCGCGCGTGGGAGGTGGGGCGCTGTCGTCGCGCCGCGTGGCGCGATCCTAGCCGCTCGCTTCTGATCGCGCGGCTCAATTTTGCCGCGCCCTTCGCCCGCAGATGATTTTCGCTCCGCGCGAATCGAACGCGCGTCGCCGCGACGCGGGCGTGCGCGCTAACCGTTGCGCCACGCCCGCGCTTTGTCGCGGCGACCGCGGGCGAGCGCGCGGATCTCGGCCGTTCGATCGAAGCTCAACGGCCGAGATGCGTCCTTGGCTGGCTTGGGGGCGTGCGGCCGGCGGGGGCGGGGCGACGTGGCGCGTTCTAGGCCGTTGATCTCCAGATCAACGGTCAGGATTTCTTGGGCCCATTGTGGGAGCTCCGGATGTCGGATTTGGCCGCTTTTGAGTCCGTTAGACTCCGTTCGTCGTCCTGAATCCATCCGTGCGGTCCGATTGCTCATCTGAGGCCTGCTTTGATAAATGCTTTACACAAATGGCCATTAATACAGTTTATAAGCAATCTTGGTACTTGATGCATGCAATGCTCCTATTCTACTTTATGTTGTGCCTTTTATTCTAAAGATGGGCCATATTCAACCTAATTACTACCCCCTTGCGTGGTGTTATCAGCTAGCTTAGCTAAAGGTGGAGTGGAGGAGAAGGTGTTGGAGCTAGGGTTTGGAGGAAGGAGCTGAGGAGGAGAGTCTGGAGCTGGAGCTGGCTGCTACTGAAGAGGCTGGCATGGGGCTACTCTAGCTGGCTTAGCTTGCTAGTTCTTTGCTAGCTACTAAGCCAAGCTAAAGTGAGCTAGCTTCTACCAAAATGAGCTGAGGTGAGCTAGGTCTGGTGCTCCCGAGGAGAATCAAGCTGGTTGAGGCAGCTAAGGTAGCTTAGCTCAACTGAGTTGAGCTAAGTTGAGTCCCCGGGAGCTGGACTTGAGCTTCCTGAGCTGAGATGAATTCTTCTTCAGCTGGCTGGAGTTGAGTGGAGCTGAATGTAGCTGGATCTGAGCTGGGGTGAACTCCTATCAACTCAGCTGAGCTAGCTAGAGCTCCCTGTGAACTAGTAGGAGCTGAGATGAGCTAGACTCAGCTAAGTTGAGCTGGATCTGAGCTGACTTGAGCTAGGGTGAGCTAAGATGAACTCTCTTGAGCTGCCATCCAGCTGAGATTAGCTGAATGGAGTTGGGATGAGCTAACCCTAGTTCAAGTAAGCTAGGTTCCAGTTGCGGTGAGCTGGATCAAGCTGAGGTGAGCTGGATCAAGCTGAGGTGAGCTGGATTAGGCTGAGTTCCAGCTAGTCTGGGCTTCTCCTTCACCATTTGCCTTCTTGAGTGCTAGGGTTTTAGGGATCTGTGCATCTGTACATCCCTAACACTCACAAAAACTCATTAAAACGACAATAAAAAAATGCAATGCATGCCTATCCTAATTTATGCCTAAATGCAGCCCAAAAACCTGTTTGCGGAGTAAAATCCTAAGAGCTAGGTTTGTTTTAATGCATAAGAATGATGATAAACTGGCGTTTATCAATGCTCATATGAAAAGTGCTCGGTAATAGGTCTAAACGAGTCAATGATCGAAGAGGAAGGTGAGACAAATGGTCAGCTACCACATTATACTTTCCCGCCTTGTTGTGAATTTCAAGAGTGAATTCTTACAACAGTAAGATCCAGTAGATTAATCTAGGCTTTGCATCCTTCTTCGTAAGTAAATGACTCACTACAGTGTGATCTGAGTAAATGATGACGTGGGATCCCAGTCTAGACCGAATACTATAATCGGCAACTTCTTCTCTGTAATCGTGTAATTACACTGAGCCTTGTCCAGTGTCTTGCTAGCATAATATAAAGCCATTGGTTTCCCTTCGATTTTCTGACCCAGCACCGCTCCTACTGCTTATTTAGACGCATCACACATGATCTTGAAGGGTTGAGATCAGTCAGGAGATTGCAAGATTGGTGCTTGGGTGACTCGGTCATGCAAGATTTCAAACACGTGAATCAATTCATGTGCCATCTCGAAAGGTGTCTTTTGAGAGAAGATTCGTCAAGGGACGCGCAATCTTGGAAAAATCAGATATGAATTGGTGATGGAATCCAATGTACCCCAAGAACAATTTGATGTCTTTGATCGAGGTAGTCACAGGTAATTTGGAAATCAGATTTACCTTAGCTCGGTTAACTTAGATTCCTCTCTCAGAGACAAGGTGTCCAAGTGTGATGCCTTCAGGAACCATGAAGTGGCTCTTTTCCTAGGAGAGAACCAGGTTCACTTCGATGCATCTTCGAAGGATCTGGACCAAATGCAGGAAACAATCGTCGAAAGATTTACAAAAAATCTAGAAGTCGTCTATGAAGACCTCAAGGTATTTACCTGCCATATTAGAGAATATAGCTAGCGTGCATTGCTGAAAGGTGGCGGGTGTGTTGCAAAGTCCAAATGGTCTCCTTAGTCAAACGACGGCCGAAACCCGTGTTTGCACCAAGCAACAATCGTGAAACGCGTGTTTTTGGTCAACCCTTAGTCAAACCTCATCAAAAGAGTACCATGTATGGTAGCATTGGATTTCTCTCATTGCAAGCTTTCCAACAGCACGTGTTTCACGTGAATCTAATGTATGTATCTCGTGTTCGGTCTAAAACAAGTCGATATTGACCTAAATGTAAGGTGAATCAATCATAGTGGTAATTTTGATATTTTGCCGACAAATCCCAACCCTAAACCTAATGTTATTTCTATAAAAAGGTCTCCTTGACTTGAGGGCCATCATTCTCTTCCCAAGTCATTTAGATTTAGAGAAAAAGAGAGGAAAGAAGAAGAAATCAATTAAGAAATTAGGATTGGGATTCGTAGGGACCTAATCATAATAGCGAGAAGCTCGGGCTTCCCACTATAATTGTCACGGTGGTGGAGGCAATGCACGTTGAGCAAGTGATGCGTGGCGACAACAATCAACGCGAGGGCGATGTATGGCATGATGTCAACGCGTGCTTGCAAGTGCTCGTGCATAAGGGTGAGGGCGTAGTGCACGGATTCACGACACGTGTCACTATCTACGACGGTGGGGTGCGAATTCATGATCCACGGGCACATATAGGGATGAACTAATGGCTAGCACATGTTGAGGGGGTAGGCTGGTGTGCGGTTCATTGAACCGACTGGTCTATTTCGGTTTAGGGACCCCCTCACGCTTTTTCTAGTAGTTCGAGACCTTTTTGACCTCGAAATTCGACAAATAAGATACCATTAGAATTGTGTCGAGGTGTACTACGTGTTGGTACTCTCTATTTGCATTTTTTATTATTTTTCCTAATGTGCAAAATCAGAAACGAGATTAATGTAATTCCAATCTTGTTATTGACATACTTGGTTTAGGAAAATTTCCTGGTGCATGCGTGGAGTACAAGGTGTGGCACGTGTTTCCAGGTCCTTTGTGCACGGTTCGAAATCACCGTGACCCTTTAGTGACATTAGGTAGAGTATTTTACCCATCCCTTTTCCCAGTTCGTTTTCAGGTATTATAGACCTATTTTACATAGTCCTTCACGGATATCATGTTGGTTAACGTGTATTTCTTTCTTTGGTGAGTTTAAAACTCTTGTGATAGTATTATTTTTGGTTTTGGGTACTTTAATGTGTAATAGATTGATGATGCATGAATGATTAATATTAAGAATGTTAAATGTGACCCTATCATCACTTATATGAAATGAACTCTATTTTATGTAAAACAAGTATCGTTATAATCGTTAATGACAAGTTACTTAGGACCACTGTCAAATTGGAAACTAACTAATTAGTAGTTAATTATGGGAATGATACGAACTCTTTCATAAACTTAATCAATGAGTGTAATTGGTGATATTTTTGTTGGATTAAATAATGTTATAACTTAGTTATTTGAAAATATTTTATTAACCAATATGATAGATTTGTCAGGATTTAGAGGTTAGATAACTAGTTTTACCCCTGCTATTCATCGGATTTTAGCTGTAGCTTTGGTCTTTTCAGATCGACTTGGGCTGATTTAGAGAGTTACTGATCTCAACTCTTTGATTAGGCTTAGCGGCCAACTAGGATAACGAGATACGTGGCTTAAGGGTGGGAGTTGTTCTTTCTTGGTCGGTGGGTAGGTCATTGGTTGTTTTCGGTTCAGCATGCATAGTGCTTGCACATGTCCACACCATACGACATAGCCACCACCCCTTTTTGTGATGACCCAGGGTGACTGATCAAGGTGACTTGATGGGTATAAGCTACATTCTCGACAGAGAAGATAGTTTATACCTATTTTGAGTTTTAATAAGTTACATAAGATCACCTCATGACCCGAGGCGTCGATTAACATGATGTGGACTATAATAACTTGGGCTTTAATGCATATAATAGATTGGATAACATAATGACTAATAAATTGATTAATTGATGATATAGTGCCCTTTTTCTCTTGCTCTCTTTGTTACTATTGTTATCCAGTTGTTGTTCTACTCTATTCAGTTTTTACTAACATGTTTTCTTGGGTTCCGTACTTAATTGTTGATGATCAACAAGGTGTAGTAGTTGTTGTTGGTCATTTTGTTGCGGGACCAAGGTCTATTGTAGGAGATGGTCTGTATTGAGAATTGTGGCTCATCTGGTTTTTCTTTCATGTTTAGATTCTATTTCTAGTCTTTTTGTGGTTGTACTGTTACTTGAGCACTAATTACTTTTCTGCTTTTTGTGGTGGATTTTATTTTAATTGTCAGCACTGTTATTTCTTTTAATGCATTATGAATGAATGTTTAACTATTAATATTTTATGACTATGTGTTGGATGACTACAATCCTATTTTTGTTGTTGCTTAATATTAACACCTAGTGACTCAGGTTTTGTTGGTTGGCAGGACTCTGGTTGTCCCACCACTGCCACGAGAGGCGAGTTGGGGTGCCACCAATACCACATTGGGAGTGGAAAGCTGAGGTAGCAATGAGCTAGGGCCACCACCACCACCTCCATGACAGAACTACCTTGCACCTCCTCTCATGTTGGAGTTGCTCCATGCTCGACACCTTTGGTTGTAGTTCCTCCATGCTCAACATGCTTGATACCTCCTACCCATTGCCAACATTGCTTCATGCTTGATAGTTCCAATTGAGGTTGCTCCCACGTCAAAGCTACTCCTCGCTCGGCACCTCCTCCTACGCCGGAGTTACTCCTCCCATGCCGGCTCCTTCGTTGACCCATGCTAGCACCATCCTCGGCAACCCATGCCCACATTATCCTCCTTTGGCTCTCCTTCAGTGAGCATTAACCTCCTCATCCAACCTTCAGTGAGCTTTCACCTCCTACTCCATTGAGCTTTGGTAACACCGATCTCGACCTTCGTCGAGTTCCTCTTTCTCTAGCCCCAAGTTTCACCAACATCAAGACTGACCTTTGTTGAGTTTCTTCATGTTTTTTCTCTTGATGTAGGTGTGGTTTAGTACTATCAACACCCTTACATATGTAGTGTTCGTTACAGCTCTAGTAGTATATAAGTTCATTTTTGGTGTTCGACTTTTTTGTTGTTCTACTCTTTCATATTTGAGTCATACTATGTTTCGTAAGAGAGTGTTAAGTGCTGACGACACCCTTCTAGGACTTATCTAATGTAACAACACTTATGAAAGTAGCAACTTCTTCGTATTATGTTATTCAAATATCTTCTGTAGCATTTTTTACATGTTTAATGTTTCAACTTTGTTGTGCAATTACTTAGTGAGACACATTTGTATGTTGTGAGTAGAAAGAGTAATGTTTAATTATGTAAACATGCAATGGTTTATAGTAGTACGAAAGCCAGCATTACCTATACCATCGAGCTTACAACACTAATGTTGATGCAAATAACACAAACAATCCTCATAATAACATTGATAATCCTGTAATAAGACGAACACTAGTAACTTATGATAGTGCTGTAAGCACTTCAATATTTCGAGTCTACGAAACTAATAATAGCATTGCCAACAATATCAATACATCCTGCAACTAGCACCTAATATTAGTAGGATAAACAATACCAACCTACTGTGATGCCATTAGCAACTGGTGGTTTCTTAAGCACCTATATTGGCACCTTATTATATACTTGAAATATATTACACTTCAATAAATCAAGCATGTAATACTATCAATGGTGACAACAATACTAACAATCTTTTATTATTTCGAACAATGGTGCTAACGACACCAACACCCTAAACTCTTGTTGGAAGTGGTGTTAGTAGTCATATATGATATTGCTAATAATACCAATAATGGGGCGTATCTTGCACTATTCACCTTCCTTTAGTGCATTTTCATTGTGGACATTATATTGTAAACCTATAGATAAGAAAGAACGATGACGTGACATTGATATTGATGGAAGAAAAAAGTTATCCTATAGGCACGTAGAATGTGAACTATGATTCAAGGGTCATCTAACTTTCCAACAGATGACATCATATTTTTCATCTTTGTGACAACCAAGTTATGACCTCACCGTTCTTGTAAATAGAGAAGAAAACTCAAGGTTGTGTTTGTTTCGTAGTAATGGAATGGAGATGGATGGAAATCAAGAATAGAATGAAATGAGGTAAGAAATAGAAATGAATAGTTGATTCCATTTCCTTATTTGGATTATGATAATAATGGAATTGTTAAAGATGATATAATTACTTTCAATTATTTGATAGGATTAGTTACTGGGATAAATGAATTTGAATTTTTTTTTGCATATTTAACCCAATACATTTTTTAAAATATGATAATTGTCAATTTTAACGTAAAATTTAAGTTATTTACTATTTAATTCGTTAATATTTTTAATTGACATAGAAGCCCTTAAATTTAAAGAAATATTTCAGTTTAGTCCATTATTTTATATGCATTACACTAATTCAAATTTAACATACATATCCAAACAGAATAGCAAACCAATAGATGAGGAAAATATTGAAGGCTAATTTATAAAATATAAATGTCTTAGTAATAAAAGTTCAACTATATTATTTATTATGATAATTTTAAAATATAAACTTACAACAATTTCAATTTAATCTAGAAAAAATTTCTTTCTTATTGGAGAATTTAAAAAAAATATATATGCTTTTTTTTATTATTTGAAAGCCTGAACTACCCGCTAAGGATCTGATTGAGTTTATAATATACATATTTTTTAGCAACAGATCTAATTTTTGATATACATCTTTCTTAACAAAAGATTGAGTTTATGATATATATATTACTATAACTTGTTTTGAAGGAGCATGGGAACTTAATAATTTATTGACATAGAACCTATTTTTGATATAGATTTGATGTTTTAGAAAAATCATAATAATATTATTTTAAATAAAATCGAACATACACATATATGTTCACACATAATTATTGATCAAATATAGTGTGGCAAAATCAACGTGGGATGTCTTTTTTTTTTTGTAAAGAAAAAGCATCATACATGCAAGAATTCATCTAATTAAAATGATGTCATTATTTAAAATATATTATTTTTGAGTGAGAGTCAAAGGAGGAGGCCATCGTATGCGAGAGGAGAGAGCATCCGATTGTGGTAAAAGAAAATAAAATACCAGCATCATCATGAGGGATGAAATAATAATGATATTTTTGGAAAGGGATAGACAGTTAGTAGGGGAAATAAATTTTAAATTTCTTGGGATGTGGTGGGATTGAAAATTACATCTCTAATAGAAATTAGATAATACTTGAAAATATTATTCCTATGTTATATTTAAGATCCAAATAAAAGAAAGGAATCAAGTAGGACATTCCCATTTCATTTATCCTTCGATTATCATGAAATCAGCATATAAAAAAAAAATACAACTTATTTTAAAATAAAAATTACCTCCAAACCGAATGCGATCAAACCACACCTTTTCTTCTGCCGTAATAAGATATTCGATTTATTTTTTTATCGTTATCTTTCTACTCGGATCCCAATAATTCCAATCCTCCATGACAGTCCATTCTCTTTCGAAAAGGGCTTTCAAATAAGGTGAGTGCATCCAACCGGGACTTTCTCATACACAATCTTATCCCATTTTTATGCATAATCTCATCCCGAGCCCTAGCGGCTGATCCCCCCTCCTGCTTCCACCACCACGACGCCTCGCCGCCGGTGCTTGCCGCCCCGTGCATCCGACCCGCCTCCACACCGCCGCATCTCTTCACAAGTCCATCCCCAGTGTTCCGAACCCCAACCACACCTGCTCGACCTTGCAACCGCCACTAGCCGCGGTTCCGACGCGGTCGCGCTTCGCGAGCTCCGGGTACTTCTTTGGTGTGCGAACTCCCTACTGATTCGTCTTCTTCTTCTTGTTTTTTGGTTTTTTCCCATCTTATTTTGCTCTTCTAGGATGGCCGTGGATTTGAAGGGCGTAACTCGTAAATTTGATAATTGAATTGTGCATCACCTTTAGTTAGGGATCTCTTTGCAACTCGTTTGCATTGCATCACTGTGATTTCGGTTATCGGGTTTGTCAGATGGGTATGTACTAACAATTGGGACCTTTTGTGTGTATTAAGTTAAGGAAGAACATTCTACTTCAGCTGAACATTCATTGTAAATTTGTCGTAATCGGCGATCCACTTTCTGTTCTTTCTTCTTTTCCCTCCATGGATCTATCTCCATATTTGGAAACTACCTGAAGATGGTGGTTTCTACATTCGATGGAATGACACCTACCAGTTTCGGGAGATTTCAGGTTATTGAAATATAACGGAATGACCATGACCATCTCCAACATTTTTTTTCCCCTTCATCGAAAGAAGGGGAGTTCTACTATTTCAAACTGGGGTTGCATGTTAACTGAACGAGATATAGACGAAGCGACTATAGTTGCAGTTGCCATTTTTGGGGAATTTTGAAGATTATGGTGGATCCACAGAGGAGTAACAAAGTTCAAAGGTCTAATGCAACATGGTTGACAGCTAAATGCACCATTAATCATACTGTTTTCTTTTTTTTTTTTTTACTGCGGCCATTAATGATACTTTTGGATCTTGACCTGGACAAAGTATTGTAGGAGATGGATTAGAAAATTATTGATCGTTGTAAAAGGTCAATTTGTGTAATTTTTTTTTTTGGATTATTTAGGATGATGATTCACTACATTCTGCATCTGGGATGTCATGTTGTTATTTTTGACCCGTGATCATTTCCTTCCCATCCTTCTTTTGGTTGTCTTCCCCACTTTCGCCAAAATTCAGACTGTCCATTGTTGCATCTGGCAGTCCCGATTTGGTTAGCGAGCTTGTGGTTGAACTATATTCCTATTTAGAATAGTTGGGATCAGCAGATTGAACACAGATATGGAGACAGAAATATTTGGGAGTTGAATTGTTCTCTGTCTAGTGAACTTCATTTATTTAGGGATTGGGCCTCACCTTCCTAAGACAGTTCTTGATGAAAAGGCGTGCTTACTAGTGATCTGAAGCTGAAATTGTTCAACTTGAACCTTTCAGAGAAATATAAAAGGTTGGTTGACTGATATTCACCACACATCTTACTAGGAGTTGGGAACCTTTTGTGAGTGAGCAAGGAGATTGATTTGTTGTCTGAAACATTAGTGATGCCTACCATAACCCTAAGACCAGTGGTTTTCTCATTGGTGGAATTGGCAGCTATTTTCAAGTTAGATAAGTGAAAAGTGCTCCGTATGTGCCACTAGATAAGTGATGTTTTAGAAATCTCTTTCATTGTAGACTACTCATATGGTAGTTCTCCATGTAGGTACAGCCTATCGTTCATTAGAAATCAGGGCCACGTGGATAAATTTCATCATTGATTTAATATTGAAATATATGCCTAATATCAGTAATTCATGTTATCCATTAGATTTCTCTATCAAAAAATCTTAACCTGTTAGATGCAAGAGATGGGAATTTTTTTGCCCTGACAGTGTTTGGATTAATGGCTTAACTAATGCTGACCAACAGATAATCCATCTACTTGCAGACTCTGGCCCATTTTTCTCAAGTTAAATAGTAATTGATTTTGACAATCAGTCCATCTTTTTCTTTTTTAAAGCAAAAAGGGGTAGCACATAAAACAAACAACTTTCGTAATATTAGTTGTTTGACACCTTTTATGTATTGTTTCTATTGACTTTCTGTTTCTTCTATTAAATCTTGGTATGTTAATTTCTTTCCATATGGCTAGTAATTGTATCCTTCAATGATTTCCAGAGAAGAAATGTCCAAGTTTCAGGAATACTTTTTTGAAACATAGATGACTTATTTTTTCATAAAAAAAAGCTTACATAACTTTTTTTGATAAGATGCTCCTTTTAATCTTTTTAAGTCTTGAATATCTTGGTTCTCGGGACTTCTGCTCCTGCAGTCAGAAATTTGTCTAACATAAATGCATAGTCTTTTTGGAATCTTTTATTCGTCCCATAACTCGAATAATTCTTGATGGTAGATGAAAGATGCTGGGACAACTAGGAGCTTTGCGGCCATTGATAGGGCTGTAGAGAGGGAATGGGAGAGTTCTGGTTTATGCATAATGGGAAAGGAGTTTCTTGCATATGCTCGGGAGATTTAGCTCTTTTGAACTGTGTATTCAGAAAGAGGATGGGCTGGACCATTAGTTATTTCAAATCTATTTTATCTATGGAGCTTTTGTGGAGGAAATCCAAAATGGAGCTTGTGGAGCACCAACTATCATCAAAAGTGTCCTCTTGGTTTGATTCAGATTTTAGTTTTATTTTGGAGCTTTTTTGGAGGGAATGAGCAATGGAGCTTGAGGAGCACCAATCTCATCAAGGATTTCCTCTTGGTTTGGTCCAAATTTTAATTTCATTTTTTTTTTTTAATTTTTGCTGTCTCTGGTTATGAAATTTCCAGTGATGCATGTTATCTTTGTCATTTTTAGTTCCTGTATGGATTTTTCTGACTACCTTTGCTACAATTTATTTTTGCAGGAGTATTCATTTACCTATCAATTAAAAGTAACAATGATTGGGCGTGATGGCTATACTATATACGTTGGCAACCTTCCTTCTGACATTAGAGAGCGTGAAATCGAAGATTTGTTCTACAAGGTTTCAGCAGCATATGTCTACCTTTTTCTGCAGAAGTCATTTTACTTCAGTATAGCCCAGTTTTACTTTATTTGTGGTTTGGGGCTTTTGTTTTGTGCTGACATTCAATCAGGCATCTGCGAGTAAATTGGTTACATTAAAAATGTTGTTTTGATTTTTCACTCTGCTGCTTTAGAAAATTGTTGGTTTCTCCCTTTTATAAAAAAAAGAATGTTGGTTTCTGCATTCAGATTTTTTTCCTAAAAGAATTTTTGCATTCAGTTGATAATAGACCGTGGAATATTTATTATTTCTGGTTAACAAATAAGTTAGGCTACAAGAGATAGAAAGGTTCTTTTGACTTTTATTCACATACTGACAGCTTTTTTTTCCTGTAATATGAATGAGATTGTTGTGCCTGTTTATTGTTTCTATGGAGTAGCATTTCCTTGAATGCTATCATTTTTCTGGATGCAGTTTGGTCGTATAGTAGACATAGAATTGAAGATCCCTCCCCGTCCTCCTGGATTTTGTTTCATTGAGGTACATTTTGGTTTGTAATGGTTACTTTTTCCCTGATCCTGTAGCCCTTGTTTAAGAGCCGATATTTTGCATAGTTTGAGAGTGCTCGAGATGCTGAGGATGCTATCAGAGGTCGAGATGGCTATAATTTTGATGGTCATAGGCTAAGGGTAATGGAATTTCAGTGAATGCTCTAATAATTTGCATTAGTCGTGGTTTGTAATTTCTTTAGTGATAGGTTGAGCTTGCTCATGGTGGTAGAGGGGGATCTGCATTTGATCGACGAGGTGGACCGCGAGGTAGAGGTGGAAGTTTTGGAGTCTCTCGACATTCTGAATATCGAGGTTTGTTTAGTGAAGTCATGAAATGTATTTTTTCAAATTATTATAATGCTTCTTGTATGACAATTTTCCTTTGGTAATGTTTATCTAATTTGATGCTTTTGCTTTTCTCTTTGATTGTTGTCACTGATTTGTGTTTTTAATAGTTGATGTTCGTGGACTACCTTCCTCTGCATCTTGGCAAGATTTAAAGGTTCTAAGTTTCCCATGTTGCTATTTCAATTTTTTACTCTATGCATTGTATCTGACATATAATTTGTTTTAGGATCACATGAGGAAGGCTGGGGATGTTTGTTTTGCTCAGGTTTTTCGTGATGGGGATGGTAAGTAGTGGTTGTCTTTAATGTGCATAATCAGCTTATATTTGTTACAGAGTAAATTGCGGAGGGGGAATCGATGAGTGAAAGAGAGGGGTGGGGTGACGAAGGTGGACGAAGAGGGATGGGTGGAGGTGTGATTAAGGAGGTTGAGGAGGTTAGAGGGTGTGAGATGCTTGAAATGCCTTGGTCGGGGGCACCTTGCGAAGAGTTGTCGTGATCCCGATAGGTGCTTCTCGTGTGGAGGAGTTAGCCATTCAAGGCGGTATGCTCTGTGGGGAAGCGCAGGGGTGAGAAGTGTAAGAGGTTCGGGGTCTTCCTCTTCCCCGGAGGGGGCCTCGTTGGTTGAAGTCATGGCACCTTGGTCAGCGCACGCGCGGTCCATCAAGGAGGGACTTACAGGGGCCTTGGTGGGGGTTGTGGTGCAAGGGAGTTTGGAGAGGAGAGATCTGACGAGGGGGTTGGCGATGGTGCTTGGCTTCGAGGAGGTCTTCAAGGTGGCGATGATCTTGCCATTGAATTTTCTAATCTTGGGTGGTGAGGAGGTTGGCAATTGAGGTGTCATCCATTGAGAGTGCTTGGGTGCGGTGGAGGTGGCCATCGGTGCACGATGGCACCTTGGCAGAAAGTACATCGAGGAAGGGGGAGGTGACGATGGATGTGGAAGGGATCCCGCTCGGGCTTCTCATAAGGAGGGTCTTAGAGGTGATTGTGGAACCTTTCGGGGGGCTTAAGTCTTGCACTAGACTTGGATTTGTCAAGGGAGATATGATGGTTGTCAAGGCGGCGATTGGGTTCTCTCCGGGCAAGAAGGTGGCCACGAAGCTTTCGCTGCAACTTGGTGGATCGTCTTGGGTTGTGGGGATCAAGTTTGTGCTGCAGGGTTGGAAGGTTGAATACAGAGGCTCTGCTTGGAGATGATCAGAGGCTGACACTTAAAGGTATGGGGGCTGTGAAGTGAGATGGTGTCGCCATAAGATCGGGAAGGATGGTTTGGAAGGTGAAAGGTTAGCGTGTGGATTGCGGCGGGGCCACGCGATCTCAGGTGTTCGTTGTAGGTCCCAAAGATTGTGGCACAAAAAATGTGGGCGCTTTGACTTCTGCTGGTGGCGATTATGGAAGAGATCATTTGCCGAGGAGCAAGATTGGAGAGGCAAAGGCTCTGGAGGCCTTTTTAGAGTTGGGTGTGCCTTTTAAGGGGGTTGAAGTCGAATCCAGATGTGGGTCCAGGTTTGGAATGGAGATGGGCCTATTGGCCCCTTTGCTTGATTGTGAGAAGGGTGTTATGGGCTCAGATGAAAGGAGGGGTGTTGGGCCTTCTCCTTGTCTCGATGATTGCAACGTGGGAGTTTGAATGACAATCTTGCCCATCACCATTCCATGCTTTGAGTTAGAAGCGGAGGGAAGGACTGTTGGTGGTGGGTTGAGGTTGAAGAGGGTGCAGTGGAATCCAATGACGCATCAAGGGCCTCACCTTTGCTTCCAGATGAAATGGAGCTTTAGGGGCCACTCTAGGAAGGATCCTTCGATTTTCGTTGGTGCAACGACATCTAAAGAAGAGGGGTCGAGGGGAGCGAGCCTTGGAGGTGATGCGATTGTAGTGGGTGGTGCGGAGATCAATGATTGAGAAATGAGATAGATGGTGTTTCGTGAAGCTGTCGATCGTGCAATGCAGAATGCTCTGTGAGGCGTAGTTGGGGAGGGTGAGGTGGAGATGGATGAACAAGAGAGAATTGCGGATGCAACATGTTTCAAACGTGCATCCGAGGGAGCTGCTTTAGGTCATTAATGATGAAGATTTTCACATGGAATGTGAGGGGTCAGAATGACCCCTCAAGGAGGGCAGTACTGAGAGAATATATTTGTTCCTAGGGCCTGGAGGTGATGCTATTGCAGGAGAGTAAACTTGGATGCTGTGACTAGTCAAGTTGGAGAGAGATTGGGTGCAGTTGGGTGGATAATTTTGTCGCACTAGATGCCATTGGAAGATCTGGTGGAGTTCTTGTAGAATGGAAAGATGATGCCTTTATTTTTGAAGAATCTTTTTTGGGCTCCTTTAATGTGATAGTGATGCTAAAGAGATGTCAGGATCGTATTAGGCTGGCCATTATAGTGGTGTATGGGCCAAATGATGAGGTGACTAGATCGCAGTTGTGGTGGATTTGACACAAGTGACTTTGAAGGTCTCTGGTTGCCCTTGGGTGATTGGGTTAGACTTCAATGTCACTTTGAATCCAGAGGATAGACCTGGAGATAGAGGTGGAAGTGATTGAGGGCCGGAGGCGTTTGTTGAATTTGTGTCTACTCATGGCCTTCTCGATGTGATTCCGAGCTCGTTTGGTTATACCTAGAGGAGCTCAGCAAGTTAGATGCATCGAATTGATAGGTTCCTGTCTAATTTGGAGGTCGCTAAAGCTTTCCCTTTGGCGAGTTTCAGGCCTCTTGAGAGACCATTTTCGAATCTTACACCTTTGCTATGGTAGTCAAATGATGAGAGGTACTTAGGACACTTAAAATTTGATAGATCATGGAGGAGGGATTTAGTGACAGGTAGGGAAGCGGTGGTGGTCCTTACATCCGAGTGGCTCGAAAGCAGTATGGTTGGAGGCTAAGCTGCGAGACCTCCAAGATTTTTTGAAGACGTACATGAAGCAGATTAGAGAAGAGCGGAATAGAAGGAAGGGTGAAGTCTTAGCGAAGATCACGATGCTGGACAGGGAGGAGGATTTGGGGAATCTTTCTGACACATACTGGGTGGCCAGTGTGACACTTCTTCATATGATGCAGGTGGAGGATCGTAAGATGGAAGTGGAGTGGAAAATCAAGTCCAGACAGAAGTGGTTGAAAGAGACTCCGATACTAGGTTCTTTCACTTGGTGGCTTCGGGTAGGCAAAGGAGGAATTTGATAGAAAAACTGCAGGTGTATGGTTGGGAGTTCGTGGGTAGGGAGGCAACAAGTGCTATAGCTGCAGACTGTTATAGAGATTTCACAAGAAGGGCATGTGGTAGGTGGAGATGGTTGGGGGTGGAGACACCAAGAATAACGACAGAGTAGGCAGATGATCTTATTTCACCATTTGATGAGGAGGTCCAGAAGGGGGTATGGGGGTTGAATGCAAAGGGTTGTCCAGGCTTGAATGGGTTTCCAATGTTTTTTTATAAGGAATTCAGGACCTTAGTTAAGGAGGATGTGTTGCAGGTTATGACTAAGTTTGCGGATGGCAATCAAGGATTTAACAGACTTAATAGATTCTATATGTTCTTACTTCCAAAGAAGGATGGTATGGAGGGCGAGATGGGCTCCTAGGGAGAGTAAGGTCTGCCCTTTGTGTGGAGGTGACGATGAGGATGTCGACCACCTTTTCTTCTCTTGCCCGTTTGTCTCGCAGATTTGGAGCCGTGTGGGAGCGAGATGGTGGAGCTATCGGTCTTTTAAGGTTTTTTGGAGCAGTTATAGAGGCGGAGGGGGCAACGTTGGGCAGAATGTCTTCCGTGCAAAGGAGAGGGCCAGACCGCTGGCGGTCCTCTGGGGTGTCTGGTTAGGAAGGAATGATGTCGTCTTTAGAGGGCAGAAGCCTTATGTGGAGAATTTTGTGGAGTCTATTTTTGCTTTGATTGAGCTTTGGAGTGAGTCCTTGTGAGTGACGGGTCTTTGTGATTGTCCCTTGGTATGGTGTTGGCTGGATAGCTTTCTCTTTTAATATATTTGGATAGTTATCATTTTGGATAACTACCCTTTCCTTTTTCAAAAAAAGATTTTAGGCCCATTGCACTTTTTAATGCGATCTACCTCATTGTTATGTCACTAATGCAGATGGCTTTTGTCCTAGGTTGGAAGATTCTAGATGGGTTTGTTATTACCTTGGAGATTCTGGCTTTTTGGAGGAGGGAGAAGAGGAAGGCTTTCCTATGGAAGGTTGATTTTAGTAAAGCCTATGATTCCGTCTAGTGGTCGTTCATTTGGGCTAGTTTGATAAAGAGGGGCTTTCCTACTTGGTGGGTTGATTCTGGCGACACGATTTTGGTGATGGGAAGCAATAGGTTCTCATGTGGGAGTTGAGGCAATGTGGGATGAGCAACCAACGATGAAGATTGATGCGCAAAATCGACGAGGGATGACATCGGGTAACACTGGAAGACACAAAGATGTTGGATGTAGGCCAGTAGTGCAAGTTCAGGTGGCAACATTGCAAGATTTGTCATCATGGTGATCAGAAAAGGTAGAGCGCTGACCAAATTGGGGTAGTGGTGGCTAGATTTGACGAGAACAAGCTAGAACAAGGCCATGAGCTATGAGATTTGCGTCGATGATGTCATATTTGGGTCGACGACAGTTTGATTTGTGTCGAAGAAGGTTGGAGCGATTTGGTGGTACTGGCCGAAGTCGATTGAATTGATGGTATGATAGGCATGCTATAGATCTGAGTGACTATGCATAAAGAACAAAAAAAATCCAATTTGTTAGAACAATGAATGGCTCTGATGTCTTGTAAAATATAAAAATTAGAAGCAAACAATGGAGACATGAAGCATTTGTTAAGCTAGTTTGAGAGGCAGTGTGCCTCTCTACATCTAGGCCTAGGGCTTCCCTCGTTCCAATGATCAATAGAGGAGGCCCTAGGGATTTATTTATAATAGCAAGGTTTCTTTCTTTCCAAGTAACGAAGATATTACAACATACAACCAGACTCTAAAATATTATTTATTTACATGAGAACCCAACACTCTAGTTTCATCACCAATGGCACATTATACCTTTATTGCTACATTGAGCCCCCCATGGAGACAATTTTTGTAGGCCTTGGTGACTACTATTGTACCAAGAAATCATTTGGAGGCTATGCAATGTATAGGGTAGAAAAATGGTAATGGTTGATAAGATGGATGCTTTGCAGTCTAGAGGACCATGGGAGTTCCTCGCCCGCTAGATGTTTAAGTGGTGGATCGCAAATGGGCATATATAGTGAATTATCTATCAAATGGCATAGTTGATATGTTAAAGGCATGTTGGACATTTATGGGCTCGAATGGCACTCGAGAGCTTGGTTTGATAGACTGAGTAGAGGTATCTAACTGCCGTTTCTTCAGATGGCACGAGACCAACATTATAATTATGACAATATATGTTGGCAAGATGATTTTGATGGGTGATGAGCTTGTAGGCATTCGGGAGACAATCCTTTTTGCGTTGAACATTTGTAGTGAAGGATCTTAGAAACCAGAGGAATTTTCTAGGCATTGAAGTGGTAATAGTCCTAGAGGGCTTGCTTTAGTAGAGGTATTTTCTAGCCATTGAATTGGTGGTAGTTCCAAAGGGCTTGTTCTATCATATAGAAAATATATCCTAGAAATTTTTGAGGAGACAGGTCTACTTGGTGCTAATCCCTCATCAATTCCTATGGAGTCAAATAAACGACACCAAGGAAGATATTTCATATACAAAGTAATATCAAAGGTCTAAATCAACAAACTAGCAACTCTTGTCCCTACACTCTAGCCTACATTTGTTCCTTACAACTCCCTTCTAACGCAGAAAGAACATTGACACTCCTTTGGAACCATTTTTTTTTAAAAGCAATCCTTTGGAACCATTCACTCTTGATGAGGAAAGAAACACTTGTCTCCTTTGCATTTGACTTGTAACTACAACTTGTTTATCCGGCTTGCTTCAAGTTGAGTTTACAAAGGATGCAAACTTTTCATGGGCTAGCTCTTTGTTATGTTGAGGATATAGACTAATCCTTGAAAGAAGCGCAATGGGGCCTAATTAATGCTGAAGATCCCCCAAGTCAATTTTTGAGGCAACTTGGATTAGCTGCCGCCCATGCTTGTAGCTTCCTTACACCACTTCCCATCATCTTTTGGAAAGGTGTTGAGGAAATGTTCCTGCCAATGTTGATACCCGATGATCTACCATTTGAAGATCCTGAGAGATATAAAAGTGTTGTTCAGAAGCTCCTTTACTTAACTGCAACTAGGCTAGATATCAGTTTTGTAGTGAGTAGAGTGAGTCAACATATGATTTGAACCTTGTTACAGTGATTAGCAAAATGTTTGTCTTATTCTTCAGTGCCTAATGAGATCACTAAGGAAAGCTCTTTTCTTTAGGAGTGGTCATCTTGATCTCTGTGCTTATTTTGATGTAGACTACACCAGCTCTCTAGATGATAGATGATCTGCTATTGGATATGCTGCTTTTCTAGGTGGAAATTCGGTGACTTGGCATGGCAAGAAGCAAAATGTAGTTGCTCGATCAACTGTAGAGGTAGAATATAAAGTGATGGCTCACACACCGTGAGTTAATGTGGATAGTGCCATTCCTAGATGATATTGTACTTCCTATTGCTTACCTTATTCTCACGTTCTATGACAAGAAGTTTGCCACACATTGCATCCATTCCATTCTTTCACGAGCAAACAAAGCATATCGTAGCTGATTGTTGTTTTGTTTGCAATATGTAAATGATGGAAAATTGCCATGCCATTTGATTCCTCAAAGAATCAAGTAATAGATATTCTCAACAAAGAACTTCCAAGGAAGACACATCTTGATTTGACAAGCTTTGCATGATGGATATACATGCTCCAGCTCGGGGAGGAGTGTTGTTCTTTATTTGTGATTTTATATTTTGCCATTTCTTGAGCACTTTCATGTCATTTTTCCTTTACGCGCTCTATATAAGAGAGGCAATCTTTTCTTGAATAGAGTACACCATTAGATTCTTTACGAAGCCAAAAAGAGAAGAACTTGTAGATGCAAGTTATATCAAAAATGAAGACTAATGAGTTCTTGTGGCAAATATTTGAGTCTTCTATTGAAGCTTTGGTTGAGGCAAGGGAAAGGAGGTTGAGGCAAGGTTACAGGGAGCTTGCGGAGTTTCTGGAATTGAAGTGAAACATGTTAACATTAATGTGATGAGAATTTTCAGAGCCAATAAGGGTATAATTGGGGTTTTGGACATTTTGGAGATGGCCTATGATATTTTGGAAATAATAAGTTGTGAAGGATTTTCAATAAGAGGGGTTCCAGAATTGTTTATTGGCCTTTGAAGGATATGTGCAGATAATATCTTGCATGAGAAGTCATACTGGGTTGAAATTACTATCGCTCAGCATCATCAACCATCTGATTTAAGCTCCTACTTTTTTACTAATTACTGAAACTCATTGAAATGAGGTACTTTGGTGCATGCTTTCTGTATTACTAGTCTAAGCTAGTGGTTGGGATCAGAACTTGGAAGCTAAAGTGTTTTTGACTAAGTGTGACAAGTCATGTGGAACATTAATGTTGTAGGACATAGTGATATTAGTGGTACTAACAACATTAGGTTATGAAGATGTATTGGAAATGCATATTATCAGCTTTTTAAATATGGAAGAATTATCGAGATGCTCATGTGTGTAATTATAGTAAGTTCATTGAATGAAAGGAGCTTTAGGTGTTCCATGTGTTGTGGAGATGTCTTTGAAAGTGAAAGGAAAAGGCAAGCACTATAATGTGGTAGAGAGACCTAGCATGTTATATGGCCTTTAGTATGGGGTTTGTCAGTAGTAGATATGTGCACACAGCATCTATGTGATAAAAACAAAGATGCTAATGTGTAAGTGTGACAGAAAATGTTCATATTTTTTAACAAGATTATTTGAGAAAAGCCGGTGCTTCATTGATAAAAGATGAATTATAAATGGGAGAGACTGATTGAAGGTGGTTTTGGCATCTTCATGGCAAGTTAAAAAACCTGAATGATGAGCTGAGGGCAAAGATGTCCAGAGTTGTTTTTGAGGAAAACCATAATGCATGATCTTTCTATTTTGGAGCTTGTAGAGATGGGCCATGATGATCCAAATGGAGATGGAGTTGATAACTCAACTTAGTGTGAAAGTATAATTGGTTTTTCATTTGGTGCATAGAATCTTGGTTGTTTGATTTTGAAAATTTTCATGTTCTCCCAAAATGAATCTGGTTTTGTCTTGCATTGTCTTTAACTTTTGAGAGATTTTGAATGTAGTAGTCCTTCTAGCCTTTTCAAACTGTTACTTAGATCCTAGTTGAGGATATACTTGTTTGAGCACGATAATATTATTAGAATGGTGATTGGTCTAAGCTCACAGTATGGGCTTCATCAAGTAGTTGTGAACGTACTGTTTCTGTGTACCTATTCAGACTGTTGGACTCCTGTGGTAGCTGTTAATTCTTTAATGGTGGTTAACCTGTAGCTGCGAAATCTTGTTTGAACTAGGATAGATTTTTGGAAAATGGTGATTCATTGAACTTCGCATCATGGTCTTCATTGCTGAGTGTTCAAGCACTACCTTTGCCGATGTCTGGGCTATTTCTATTTGTGATAAGTGGTTATTTAATGTCTGTCTCCTGAAGTCTGTGATGTTTTGGATTCTCCCTGGGCTTGAAGGTGTTGCTGTTTTTTTGGCATTAAATGCAAGCTTATAGTATTCATAAGGTGCATACATCAAAACTCGTTAGAGGATCTACGTCGCCCACTTGATGGATGAGTAAAGAGAAACTATAAAACTTTTCATTTATTGTATTTTTGGTTATTTCATGTTGATAGGGGGCTGTTAGTTTTTTTGAACTGTTGATTTTTTCCCCAAAATGGAGAAAAACACCATTAACTTGTGGGTGAAGTCTTTTTCCAAGAAAAATGAAAAAAATATGGGTGAAGTAATGTGTGGGCAAACTAGCTATCAAAGAAGAGATTTCTGTGTTCTTGTAATTGAAACATGATGTTAACTGCTTTATGTCAAAAAGAAAAGGCATGGATTTCACATTCTTTGGTGATGTAAGCAGCTTAGCAGCTGAATTCTGCCTTCACATCATTTCAGAAAGGGGCAAAAGCTAAATTGGTTTCGGTAAAAATTTTGATGGGGAGTGTCATTTCTTTAACATTTAGGAGACTGGCAGCACAATGTTGAAATGCTCTTTAAAGAGGCCAAGGAAATAGCTTGGGTGATAATGCTTAGATGGATGAAGAGGAACACCAGGAGGCATATGACAACAAGTGGGTGACATCATGATTAAATGTTTCTGAATTGAAGGAAATTCAAGGGATTGTCTAATGAAGGCTGCCATGTGCTACCATTGGACAATTTATTTGCTTCAGGTTGTTGGCTTAAAAAGATGCTCTTTAGTAAGAGGTGAAAGATGGAGGACTATGGTTATTGGACTTAAATTAACTTGCAGGGGCAGGGAATTCAATGGAGGACTCTGTCTAATTGAACACTGATCATTGCAAGAGTTTAGTTGGCGCTGCATGGTCAATGCTGGTATAAATATTTAATAGGTGATGTCTGCACTTGCATGATTTCGTTTTTAGATGTGCCCAAATGGATGATTACTAGACGTGCATCTAATGTAGTGGTTGCTATGTTGCTTTACAAGTGGACTTAGTTGTGAAGAAAATGCGGCTGGTGTTTGATTTGTAAAGTGCAGGGGTTGGGTTTTAACTATTGCACAGTCACCCTGAATTTTGGAACTCTAAAGCTCAAAACCTTAACCCAGATTTCATTGTGGGTCTCAGCGCTTTAATTTGTAATGTTTGGGTAATTCTCCAATTTGTAATGGTTCTTCTTTGAATTTAGGAGTTGAAAACACACTCTTACATGCAACAGTCAGATTCGTATTTCAGAATTATAGAGTTGGATGACTTATTTTTTATTTTTTGGATAGCTAACTTTGATATTTTTACCTTTTTTTTTGAGAAGCTAATTTTACTAATTAAATCTTTGCTGTTGATTCATTTATCTACGTAAATTTTGAAACAGAATTGCAGTTTACACTGATTGCTTTTAAAAATGTAGGGACCATGGGATTGGTTGATTACACTAATTATGAGGACATGAAATATGCTGTAAGCATTCGTTATATCTGAGCGTTACTTTTCCTCATTATTTTTCCTCCCAATGATATTAATTAGCATTTGATTATCTGTCAGATCCGGAAACTTGATGACAGTGAGTTTAGAAATCCTTTCTCAAGATCCTTCATCAGGGTAAATATTTACACTTTAAAGTTTATGTTTTTTGGGGTTGATGTTGTTTATTTTTGAGGTGCTTGCAGTGCATTTGTTTATTCATTGGATTTACGTTCTGTAGCTAATTTAGCTAGTAAGACCATTGGATATCATAAACATGATGGTATAATGCTAGATTTTTTTATAGTTAGTTCTGATATTAGGAGAGAAGTCTGAGCTGGAGGGCTTTAGAGTAAACAAAAAGGAATCATGTTGAAAATCAATAATGTACCCTGATTATTAAATTGTCTTGAGAAGGTGAAATTTTTGAAAATACAATGAATTATTACACAAATAATTATTCTTATGAATCGTTCTGTCTAATTGTGCCTTGTATAAACCTTTTGTTGACATCCGTGTGTTATACTTTATTCTTTTGAATAAGTCAGATGCGTGGTTCCAATCTAATGGGTTGAATTACAGTGGGATCCTAAATTTTGAAAACACACAAATAGAGTCCTAAACTTTTGGATGCATAACATAGACAGATTTTTGTGAATCAATAACACTCTTTCAAGGTCAAAGGTATCGGTTAGTTGTTTTGAGAAAAAATGTTATGATCTTTCTTTTCTTTGTTTTTTTTTTTTAAAGGAAAAAGGGTGGTGATCCTTTAGATCCCATCAAGAAATTCATAAAGAGAAAATGCTAAAATTTACATCATTGAACAGCACTTCAAACTCAACACAAAAGCCTTTGCAGTCCCAACAAAATTATCTACATATGGGTACTACCCCCTAAAAACCACTGCATTCCTCCCCAGCCAAAGCATCCAAAGAACCGCCAACGGCCTAGCCCGTGCTCTCCTCGATCGGAACACCTGACGCTCTCCGTTGACCCCACCACATCTGAACGACTGCCAGAACTCCGTATGGGAACCAAGTGCCCACCACCGGTTCCCCATCTGCTCCCATGTCTGCATCGCCAACGGGTAGGCGAAGAAAAGATGGTCAATATCCTCCTCCGCTTTGCTACAAAGCGGGCATGACTTGTCCGCGCCCGGCATCCAGCATGCTCTCCATGTCCTGGTCACCAATCGTCCTCTCCTGAGGAGCCAAGCGAAGATTTTGACCTTCAATGGGCATGAGGCCTCCCAGAGTTGCCTGCAATCTCTTACTAAGTCGATGTTTCCAATCGTGGCCAGGCCGCCGAGTTTCTATACGCATCCCTCACCGAGAAATCTCCCTCCCACCCAAATCTGTCCATTCCATCTTCGGGCTGCCAACCCTGTAGATCCTGTAAGAGCACTTGCATCTCACCATATCTCTGATATGACAGATTGCCTACAAAAGACGTGCACCACCTGCCATTCCACACATCCGCCACCAGGGCTCCTCTGTCAGCTGCCAGTGCTGCAAGCCTAGGGAAACGCTTCACCAGTGCCCCAGTACCCGTCTAGTCGTCTCTCTAGAATCTAAAATCCTCGCCTGAACCTAGCATCAGGGTGAAAAAAGATCGGACCTTCGGCGCTACCAGCGACAAACTCATCAGGAAATGAGATGCTCCTCTCGGAGGCGAGGTGGGGAGCTCCCAACTCATCGGCCTGCCATAGCAAGAACGCAGAATCCTTCCTACCAGAGAGACCTCCCCCCCAGCAATCTGTCAATTCACTTCATCAGAAGGCTATCATTCATTCTCTCTACTTCCATAACTCCCAACCCCCCCTCCCTGAACGGCAGACAAACCTCGTTCCAAGGCACCAATCTCAGCCCCTTCCCCCCCTGCCCATAGTTGGTCCAGAAAAAATTCCTCAAATAGCTAGTAATCCTGTCCTCAACCTTCCAAGGCATTTTGATTATCGAGGAGAAGTAAGCTGGTATCGTTGAGAGGACTGCCTTGAGAAGGACCAGCCGCCCTCCTCTAGATAACATCTTGGACGCCCATCCTTAAAGCCGACCCTCAATCCTCTTCATCATCGGGGTCCGGTCCTACGTTGATATCCTCCTATCACTTAGGGGCAACCCTAGGTACCAGAGCGGAAGGGTCCCTTCTCCTGTCCCCAGCACTTCTGAGCATATCCTAGCCTCCCCAGCCTCCATGTTGAAGTGAACGAAAGAGGATTTAGAATAGTTTATCCGCATACCTGATGCTTCGTAGAACATCTCTAGAATGATGTTTCACTGTCTCGCCTCTGTCACCGACCCCTTAACAAAGAAGAGGATATCATCTGCATATTGCATGACCGAAATATTGTCCCCTCCCTCTAAGGGGAAATCCTGTAGCATCTCCTCTGTGCATGCTCTGTCGGTCGCCCTGGCTAGGGCATCTACTGCCAGCATAAAGAGCAAAGGCGCTAGGGACAACCCTGCCTTATGCCTCTCCTTGGCTGAATTCGACCTCCTGTTGAGTTCTCGTTAATGAGAACCGAGAAAGATGTTGTGGTGATGCATTGTTTCATCCATCTAATCCAGATCTGTGGAAAGTCCCTCTTAGCCATAGCTGCCCACAGGAAGGACCACTCCACCGAGTTATTGGCTTTTACGAAGTCCACCTTCCACAGAAAAAAGCCTTTCTTCCACTTCTCCAATGCGCTAAGATCTTCGTTGCCGCCATAGCCATCCAGAATGTGCCTCCCTGGGATGAAAGTGGTTTGAACCTCCGATACTACCCTGCCAATCACCTTCCTGAGTCTGTTCGCCAGAATCTTTGTTATGATCAGGTATGCCGCATTTGACAACACTATCGATATGTAGTCCTCAACCGTTTCCGCCCCCTCTCTTTTCGACAGGAGGAACTTGTAGAACCTGTTCAATCTGTTGAAGCCCCTGTTGCCTTCTCTGAATTCTACCAAGACCTGCAGGAGTTCTTCCTTCAATAGTGACCAAAATTCTTTGAAGAAGAGTACTGGGAAATCGTCTGGCTCTGGACACCCCTCGGCATTCAAACTCCAAAATCGCATCCTGGGCTTCGTCTTCCGTGAAGGGTACTATCAATCGCTCCGCTTCCTTAGCCCCTATAGTTGGAGCCCCTAGCCCCCTCCATTTCCATCGCCTCCTCTCCTCTGCCCCGTAAAGCCCCTAAAGTAACCTGCCACTGCTCTCCCCACAGATTCCTTGCCCGAGAACCCCATCCCGCTCACCTGCAATTTCTCAATCCAGTTTCTCCGACGCCTGGCTGAAGTTGTCAAATGGAAAAACTTGGTGTTTGAGTCTCCCTCTTTGACCCACTTCTGCCTAGATCTGGTTCTCCATTCCACTTCGGCTTTCCTGTCCTCCTCTTGGATGACTTTCATGCAATCCACCTTGTCTTGCCTCTCCGAGCCCATTATCGGTCCCAGGTCTTTCACTCCATCTAATCTCTGAATCTCTGCGAGCGCCTTGTCCCGCAACTTGGTCCGTTCCTTTTTCAGCTATTTTCTGTACTTCTTCAGAAACCGCTTCAGTTCCAGGAGCTTCGCCTTCAGCTTCATGGCTGCCGACTCATCCGGATGCATGTCCTTCCATTTGTTCTCCTCCAGGCTTCTGAAACCCTCTTCCAACAGCCATGCCATTTCAAATTTGAAATATGTGCCACACCAGGTTCCTTCGCTAGACTCCCACATAAGTAGGGTGTGATCCGAGAAAGACCTCTCAATAGCATGGGCCTCGACCATCGGAAATACCTTAGCCAGCTCCACCGAGCAAAAGAAGCGGTCTAGCCTCGACATCCGGCCCCCTGAATCTCTCCATGTGAAAGCACAAGAGGTAGTGGGTATGTCTTGCCACCCATACTTTGCAACGAGGCTAGCGAGCTTTTTCGAGCCCCGGTCCCTAACCCCTGGCACCTCAGCTTGTCTTCTGCCTGCAGTGTGACGTTGAAGTCCCCACTAATGAGCCATGGACTCCCTTGAAAGCTCCTCGTCGCCTGGCGAAGACTTTCCCACAATGAGCTCCTCCCAGCCTCATCCGTAGGCCCATAAACCGAGGAGAACGTCAGCATGAGCCCGTTGCTCCTCCTCAGCTGCACCGTGACCATACCTACCCCCACCTCTGAGCCCACTACCGAGAACAAATCCTCCTTCCAGCCAACAATCACTCCACCAGACCTTCCTACTGCATCAAGAGCCAAGAAACCCCGCAAGTGTTTCCCCCAATCTCTCCCCACCTTCTCTAGTCGCACTCCTGCAGCTTCGTCTCTTGAGGAAAAGCGACATCTGGGTTCCATATGGATATGTATGACCTCAACGTTCACCTGCGGGTGGGGTCGCAGAGGCCCTCCATGTTCCATGTGAGGACCTTCACCATGGGGTCCCAACTGCACCGCCCCCTCTCACACGACCAAAATCGGCCCCCTTCGCCACCCGTTCTAGCTCCCCTTCTTTAAAGGCGTCTGCCCACCTTCCCTCCAGAACCTTAAACTTCCCGCTCCCATTCCCTGCCCCATCGCCCACACCCTCCTTCCCCACGCTGCCGCCCTCCCTGTCCACGTCGTCCCCAGCCTCCTCCCCTAACACCGATAGACCCCCTCCCTCAACCCTCACCACAACAGCCTCCTTGCCGTGCCCCCCCCGACCCAGGTGGGTCCTCCCCCTCCTCCAGGACTTGTCGAGGACCTCCCATGTTAGGAGTGTCGCCACCACCGTCGGGCTTGTGCTTCGTAGCTCCCTACCCCCCTCCACCAGGTAGAGGGTCCACCATCGTCAGGTGAGCCCCACCTGGGCACCCAGGCGCTCTGTTGTTCTCACCGCTCCGGCGAGGGTCCCCTTGCCTCGACCCACCTCTACTCTCCGGCGAGGAACACGCTTGTAATGGAGAATTGAGAACCGACCTCCTACCCTCGCCTCTGCACAGAAGCGGATCCTTCTTCGTCGCAGGTGCCTCCTCTGGTCCCTGTGCCTTGGGGGTCCCCTAGCCACCACCCACAGTCTCTCGATCCTTCGGTGGAGCTGCTTGGTTGGACCACTCGTGCCCTCGCTCCCGCTGAGGACCGACTCCTTCGCCCAATCGCTCTCCAGCTTCCCCCTGCTCCTTAGGGCTCGAAGCGCTGCGCCCAATCTTCAACAGGACCCTCCACAGGCCATTTAAGAAAGAGCCATGAATCAGTATTGGGTCCGGGTGTGGATCCAGACTCGAATCTGACTTCGCACCCGCCTTAAAAGACCCCCCGTGCCGCCTTTGGCTTTCCCTCGCATCCCTCAGAGTCTTCAATGCGCCGCTCTCGTTCCTTGTTTCCTCCCCTGGGAAACCCGGGGCCTTCAATGCGCTGCTAATGACTGATGCAGCCTCCTCCTCTTGCGTAGCCCCTTGGAATCTCCACCCGACGCTTCGCGCTCCCCCGCCCGCTCCTCGGGACCCTCGGTTCATCTCGCATCATTGCGATCCTCGAGAAATGTGCCTTGAAGGCGCACCCTTTGGCACGGCTAACTCGGCCCACGAGGTGACTCCCTTCTCGGTGCCCCTTGGCCTCCACATGGCCCTGCTCGTCGGAACCCTTCTCCCCGCCGCATTGCCACCGGCCAAGCAAGCCAATGCCTCCGCGTAAGACCTCTGTCCTCCCTCCTTTGGTTGGACGAGGATCACCTAGGACGCCCTCCCCAACCGTAGCGTCACCTTCTCCTTCAGCTCCTCGCTTGGCCACATCTTCACCTTGGCCTACACCACACCAAGGTTCTCACTATCGAGGTCGAGCCCCTTGCATCTCTGCACTCGCGCAAAAGTAGCAACGATTGCTTCGACGACCTGTCGGGTGTGGAGGAAAAGTGGGATCCCCACCAGGCCTAACGAAAGCTCTACCTTCCGTGGTGGGCGTTCCCTTCTCGCGCCATCCGATCTCACCGCCCATCGCCACCGGACCACTCCTCCCACGCAACAGGTCTCGCTGAAGAGAAGCTTCTTTGTCGCCACCGCTGAAGCTCCCATCAGTAGGAACTTTTCCTCTCCCATCGTCTGCAACCTCTGAGGCTCGCCTTGGAGGACCCTGGCGACCTCCGCTTCCCGCTCCTGAACCCCCACCCGATGCTCCATTACCACGACAACCAAAGCCGACGCGAGGGCCTTCTCGAACCTCCCAGAGTCCTCCGACCACGAGGCTTCAACTTCAACCAAAGGCGGCCCCTCCCGCGGGGGTGGGAGCCTTGCCTCCCACGTGCTCGCGACCACGCTCCTCAGCTCCTCCACGCAAGACGCCCTCCGATGGCCCAGCTTGCCACATCGGAGACACTGCACGGGGTCTCTACAATTTTGCGCTAGATGCCCCTACCCCTTGCACTTGAAACATATCACCTCCGACGCCACGCCACCTCGCCTCGACCGCCCTTCGACCAGCGTCCATCCTCGGCTCGCCGACCGTGCTTCCTCCCCCTCACACACACCCGCTCGCCCCCCTACGCTCGCACCTCCCCTCACTCCCGCACACTCGCCTCCTCCCGCACCCGCCCTCATGGTACCTCTCTTATAGACTCGAAGTTAAAGGTACATTAGAGAAGGTCTGTAAGATTTTTTGGCTTCTATAATCTTCTTTTTATTCCTTTTTTTTCAAGAAACTGTTCCCCCTCTGTGTAAGATATGGCATTGTGCTCCTGTAACTTTTAATGTTTTATGAAAAGAATTGTTTCGAAGTGAATTCGTCTGTCACATTTTGTGAGCTTGACATTAAAGGCTAGGAGCATTTTAGGTGCAAAAATATGGGCTGGCGGACGGAGGACTCTCCTTTTCACATTGGATCTTGTTTTTGCATTTTGGAAGTCTAGGATGCTATTTGGATTCCATCTATTGAGAGTGTTATCTTATGATTGAATTTGTTAGAGAGCTATACAATTTTTCATTTCGACCTTTTTCTATAAAAGAGGCCAAGGTTACGTTTTCCAATAGGATAATTCATTTTCTTCGACATAGTATCAAAGCAGTGGTCCTAGGTTGGTACTCGATACTCGCTTGACTCCCCTCACTTTTCTTCTACCACAAGAAAACAAAAAAGAAGGAAAAGAAGAAAACCTTAGTAATCAAAGAACTCTCCCTCTAGTTGTCGTCGACCTTTGGGCAGCTGGTGGCTGCTCCAACCACGTTGCCTTCACCTCTGCTCAGCTTTGTAGGGTTTGGCGAGGCTTTTCTGGGGACCTAACAACACAACTAGACCTGTGGTCCCAAGTGGAGGTCTTCATTGCCCTGATATTGCTAGAGCCTTGTCATTAGAGGGAAGGCGTCGTTGGAGTCCTTCCCTTTGCTTGAAGTGACTAGGCTTGGGCCATTGCTCACTATGATCGTCGGCGAGCCCTAGGCTTGGACCAAGGTTGCCGATTCGGTTCTTCTTAAACAAGATTAGGTATTCTTGGTGGTTTCAGGCCTTGCTATCTCCTGAATTGATTACAGTGATCTACTTAAGTTTTAGATTTGCTGCCTAAGCTCCTCCTTGAGGTTGTTGCTACCTAGATCATTGTGGGTTGCTCTCTCTCTCTCTCTCTCTCTCTCTCTCTCTCATCTTGTTATCTTGTTGTGTAGCCTCTTGGATTTTGCTTTGTATGCATCGCTACGTGCATTACCTATCCTTGCGACATATGTATTAGGTGCTTTGCGCTTCTCTGCATGCATATTGCATGCTTTTGTATGTGAAGTTGTGCATC
Organism: Thalassia testudinum; assembly: GCA_037157565.1. Classification (NCBI taxonomy): domain Eukaryota; kingdom Viridiplantae; phylum Streptophyta; class Magnoliopsida; order Alismatales; family Hydrocharitaceae; genus Thalassia; species Thalassia testudinum. The sequence continues at coordinate 32,795,522 of JAZHRO010000031.1, read as the reverse complement.
CTTAACAGCCTATTAACTACTACCGTCTGTGAAATCGTGCACCTTTGCCTGATTATCTCTTCCTATTCTTATGGCAGACGTTAAATCTTCTATTGTTACTTCCGAGGCCAAGATCCCGACCTCCGTACTGGTTTAGGGGACAACTATCAAGTTGATTGGATCCTTGAACTATGTTCTCTGGTTGCCTGTGTTCTGCATATTCATCGGAGGGCAAGAGAAGTTGCACTTACTAACAGATAGGGCTCATGAACCTAAAGATGCTGCCAAGTACAAGAAGTGAGAGAATAACAACTATTTGGTTGTAAATTGGTTGATGAACAACATTGACCTTACCATTGCCTCCAATATGTTGTATAAGAAGACAACAAAGGGGATCTGGGAGGCTCTGGACAAGAGGTACTCCCTGCAGATGAGCAGCTCCTGTCGTGCAGACATTTACAGGCGTAGATGGAATACTAATCAAAGTAATATGCCTTTTGGTTGTCTATTTTACTACTTTAGAGGGGCTGTTCGAGGAGTAAGCTGTATTTCAGCCTGGTTGCTGCGAGAAGCAGGTTACTAAGTATGCATTGTGGTAGGCCTGTCGTTTTTTTGGATGGCCTAGTGCCATAGTACTAGTCAACTAGAGACCATATTCTATCTTTCGACTCGGTGCCTGATCTAGAGACAATAGACAACTGCCTCCGGAAGATAAATGCAGATATACCACTATTTGCTCCTATTTCTGTGCTTGACACCTCTGCCTTCGTTGCTTGGGAGGAGAGGTGATTGTTTCGACAACCGTAGATGAGGTCATTGTATCTACTCTCCTTGCATACATTATAGGAGAACAAATCATGCTTTTGATAGGTGTGGGACAAGTTCGGCAAGCCCACTTGGGCGAATTAGACTTCTATTCTCGAGTCACCTGTTATTGAGATTGTGATAGAGTAGTCTTCTCTACCGTTTACTGCAGACAAGTTGGGATCGTCTGAGACGTTTACTGAGGAGTGAGCCATCCTCCTCTATAACTGTTGTTACCACAACTCTTGTGGCTAATACTACTAGTACTTCTGATCAGATCATTGTGTCTGGAGCATCCGATCCTACTACTGCTCATCATGATGATGGTGATGACTAGTGGGGGATCTGAGTGAGGGTCCTCGTCTCTTACTCCTGACTACATGTCTACTTATTGTCTATTGTTACTTGGAAATGTTTCCTTATTTATCGTTACAACCTATTATTGTCTACTATTGTTGCTACTTCGACTACAACCATACTTTTGTTATTTGTGACTGGTAGTTTTGCTACAACCTTCTACCATTTGTTATTGTTGCTTACAACATCTAATATTATTGCTATTGTTGTCTATCTATTGTGTTTGCTACTTCTGCAATGACTGCCACTTGCTTCTCCGGTTTGTTGCTTGGTCCTTCAAATGCCTACATTAGGGGAGAGTTCACTTTTGTTTCTTGTAATAAGTTGGGTATTACACGCTCCAACTTGGGGGGGAGAGTGTTAGAGTTTTAGTTTAGTTGGAGTCTAGTTATCTTAGGATTGAGTTTGTTAAAGTTATGTGATTTTATATTTGTAGGACTCTTTATATAATATTTCATTCCCACCTTTATATAACAGAGGTCAAGGTTACATTTTCCAATAAGATAGCTCATTTTGTCCAACATCATTTATTATTAGGGACCGGACAATCAAGTTATCCTTATTCATATATGATAGAATGGTAGGTAGTTGCATAAAAAAAATCTCTACATTGAACTCGATGAACCTTGTGGTGAGCTAGTAGTTTTGATGAAATCTCCAAAATAACCTTAGACAATTCCATCCACTAAATGTGTATAGATTGGGTGATATACCTCTATTATTAAATTTGAACAATGTATATTTTTTTATGGAGTATGTACTAGAACATGTCCTCATAGTAATGAATGGGGTGCACATGGATTGAGTCATATTTTAGTAAATCCACAATCTAGTCTACTCTTTGCGGATTGAGATTGTTAAAATTCAATCTAGGGATGCAAATGGGTCGGATTTGGGTTGGGATTGGCTAAACTTATTCCCATATCCATTTACAAAATCCATACCCACACTTGACCCATTTACCCATTGGGTACAAAAATGTAAACCCATACTCATCTACTCATTGGATATCTATTTATAAATTGATTTTATAATCAAATCATGCTCAAATTAGAATTAAAGAAGGGAAAAAAAATCTGTAACGTGATTCATTCATTGTTTACTTTTAACAAGCCCGAAACATAGGAGCTTGGGCTACTCCAATTTTATTGATTCCCACTGAAATTATTACAAGATCCCTTCAAGGGGAATACATCAAAAACAAAAAATAAAAATACAATAAAAGACAAAATATAAGTACATTTCGAACGAAAAGTTCCCATCTTCGAAATAAATGTCAATGTAAGCTTTAGAAGCATTTCCAACCTTCAAAATTATGGAGCGAATGATGAGGGAGATTAGGGTTGGGGTAATGAGGGACTTGGGGTGGGATTTATATATCTCAGGTAAATGGGGATTTTATTTGGGTAATCAGGTCAGGTAATCGGGTATAGATCCACACCCATACTCATATCCAAACCTGATCGGATTTTTTGGATAAAATCCATACCTGAACCCAGTCGAGTTCGGATCAGGTTTTACCCATTCTTTTTGGGTTGGGTTGGGTCGTGTTCAGGTCGGGTTTCCTGAAACTTGCATCCCTAATCCAATCCAATATATTTTAATGTCTGATGCAATTCAATAAGTAAAATTGCAGCATGGATTGGATTGGAAGGTTTTTTTTTTGTTTTTTTATTATTCATTTTAATTGTACATGGTTTTCTATTAGCTAATGTGGTATTTCAACTTTAAAAGTTTAAAATTTGAAGTTTATTTTTTCCATTGGTGTGGAGGGAAAGGGAAGTGGCGCTTGGTAATGGAGGTGGTGATTGGGAAGAGGAGGTGGTGATTGACAATGGACGTGGGGGTTGGAGAGGGAGGTGGCACTCGACAATGTAGATGGAGAGGGGAGTTGGGGAAGGGGGGTTGGAGAGGCTCGTAGCGATATCGACCTACATGTAATGTCGAAATACAATTGTCATCGATATTTTGCCAAATATCAAAATAATATTTTGATGATATCAGCGAAATGGACGACGTTAGGTATGATTCTTAGGTTATTGCCATATTTTAAGGTTGATATTGGTGACTTAGTGATCCATTTCTACCCATTATTATTGTCATATGTTTATTGGAGTAATAAAAACTCCTACAAGTGTTTTCTCTCTTTATTTGTTAGATCCTTAAGGTAATTTAGCTTCTCAAAGGTAAAATGTTATTTGTTTCTTATTCTTTAAGCTAGTTTTAAGCTACAATCATTAGATTTAGATCCTATTGTGGGTTCTAATGAATATATTTGCAAATCCATGAGTTTACGGTAGATTAATTAGTTTTATGATTGTTTGATTTACATATTTTATAGAGTTTATTATTAGATCATAGAATTCAATGTTTAATTTTTTTTATAGGATTAGTGTTTATCAAGTGTTTCTAATCATTCTGATAGCAATGATCAAGATACCGTCGGCATGCTGGCTAAATGGTATTTTTGGGCAGAGGATCATATCGACATGGAAGGGATATTGAAATGTAGGGGTGTTGGTGGTATGTTGACGATTTCGACTATGTTGACTATTTCAATGATATGTCAGTTGGCACGATCGTTTCGAGGCCTGCTACTACCTGTTGGCTACTGCTCTACTCCTGTGTGTAGGCGTAGCTGCTACTTGTTGCTGCGGTGGCCGAAATGGTGGGTTCGGTTACTTCGATGGTTGTATCACTGTGGTTCATGCCTCGCAAGGAAGAGGGAGGAGAGGTGGTGGGTCTTTGTTTGGTCACACGGAGGAGAGAGGAGAAGGTTTAAGGTGAAGGGTCTATTAGTGGTGGAGTAAGGGGGTGGGATACAGTGGGGAAAGAGATGAGGTGAGGAGAGGAGAGGAAAAAAGATGAAAAGATGCATTTTTGTCGGCATGTGTTAGCTTTGCTTCGATATGTCCTCGATTTGCTTCCAAAATGAACTATTTTGGGGCATTGAAATCGTCGAAATCTTCCGTCGAAATACAAGTGTTTCCACGGCATCCTGTCGACGTGCATTCGAAATGTGCATGTAGAAATTTATCGAAATGACATCGCAATCGGCATTTAGAACCTTGGAGGCTCATTGATGGAGGTGGCACTTGATGACATAGATGGGGGTTGGTGCTTTCCAATTAGGAGCAAGTGGAGCCATCGAGGTGGGGTGTTGGAGTTTGGGGTTAGGGTTTTGCGATAGAGGAGATTGGGAATTGGGAGAGGGGATAGATTGCAGGTTTGTGACTAAAAAGAAAAAAAAGACTGTGGTGGGGTTATGTGGGGGAAAGGGATGGTATGTTGGGAGGGGAATTAGGGGTGGGGGGAGCTTTTTGGGACTTTTGTATCACACGTCCTTTAGCATTAAGTATTTAATTCTTCTTTTATATGTATATATGTATCCTACATCCATGTTTATATCTTTATTTATGTTTTATCAAATCTATGTGGGAGGAAGTTATTCACTAATAGCAATATGTATTTCAAATTTCATCCAAAAATGATACTCCTGACCCATTCATCAAGTGGATTAGATTTTGACATTGTTTAAACCGATGAAAATTGATTATTTTTTATGGACTACCTAGAGTGTCGGATTACCTTGTAGTTTAATACTTGGTAAGGTTTTAAATATTGATATTGATGTTGTATTAACAAGTCGAAAAAGGATATATTGTTGATCTCAGTGAATTTTGGGGAAATCGCTCAAAATGTTCAAAATGTCTCAAAACGTCATAAGTTTGATGAAAATTAACATTTTAATAATTAGTACATCATCAATAAATGTTTAGAAGACGAAAATGATAAATTTTGAATGAAAACGTAATAGAAATGCGTTAGTTGTATATCGACAAAGTTATATATTGAAAAGAAAGTGTACATATTATGATAATAATTGAAAAATGCTCATAGTAATGTTACTCACAAGAAGAAATGAAATATCAATAGTGTCAGAGTATCAGTAGACCACACAAAGCACAGAAGCATCGGCCAATGCCATTAAATCAATACCAGGTTGAGCTTTAACCTAGCTCAATTCCTCTCCTTCGATTATTTTCCTCTATTCGTAGCACTCTAACATATTCACAGTATGACTCCCACGCCATGTAGTTGTATCGAGTATTGTATTAATTGATATGTCATTGATAGTCTTCATATTGCAATACATAAGAATTCCAAGATGTGGATATCGACTGTGACTATCGGACAAGCTGCTCCTGCTTCTAGTTCTAGATTTACCCAGAGTAGACTCATCTTGATGTTCTCTTGAATCTGTGGACTTGGTAGAGCCATCTTGTTTCAATGTAGAACTTGATAATCCACAAGCTTCATGCTGTCTCATTGATGAACTTTGTGGTGGTCCAGGAGGACGTGGTGCAATAGAGTAGGATGATTGATAAGAAAATGGTTAAGGATCTTGAGATGCCAAATAGTCAGGGATTATTCCATAGCCATAACTTGCAGATGCAGGATCACTGAGTACCATCACTTTGGTGGTGACAATCATACCCATAGGTGGAATCATAATAAGATGGAGGGCTAGTGTAGCTGGGAAAGTAGTTAGATGAACTTTGCGCCTCATTTTGGGGTTAGTACTAAGGGTTGGTGTAATGAGATCTGTAGCCACCATAGTAATTTGATGATGATGATCCTAGGCCACCTTCAAAGATTGATTCCGCCACCAGATTAAAAGATCCCTCCGATGAATTTAAATCATCAATGGACCTTATAGAATGGTCTGAGGTATACCCATACCCTGTCCTTACGTCATAGCCACGAGGTGGACTGGGCACGGGATCTTCATGTATATTTATATATTTTTGCTTGTATTCATGTTAGGCATCCTCTCTACTAGGACCTTGATGATAATATCCCTCATCTCCTCCACCACTACTTTCTGTTTGTGACTCGTCAACCATCATTGCATCATCATCTCCATCATTATCATCATCATTTTGTGTTCCTCTTGAAGGTGGCAAATCTTCCTTTGGACTCTCATCAGTTTCAAGGCAACAGCTTACTCTTTTGCCAGATCTATTACGCTTAAATTCAGATACATTTGCCGCCATTTTCTCTGTTTTCTCTGGATCGAGACCATCATTTTTGTCAAGCAATGATTTTCTATTGCTATTCAATCATTCTTGTAAAACATCTCTGTCTTTTGTGTCTCCAAAAAGATAACCCACATCTATTGGGTCCATATTCTCTTCCTTATTTTCTCCTTCCAGTATATGCTTTATCTTTAATCTGATGTTGTAGTGCACGAATATCAAGTTTATCAACTTGTCACTGCCGAGGTGATTTCTTCTTCGAGTGAATCAAGTTGATGGTACTCCAATTTCTTTCACTGTCAAGGTAATTTTTTATAATTTAGTTTGTCGGCAAATCATGTGTTCATGTGAGTCGCATAGGGAAGGGAGAAGAAAAGAAATGAAGAGAATGCATGTCCATGTGAGTTGCACAAGCAGATAAAGATATGTGATCGACATATCCTTCATATCGGTCACATCTCACCACTTTAAGGGAAAAATTGATCTGCAGTTCTTCATTTTTGGCAATATATCATCGATATCATGGAAAGAGATATAGTACATGATATTGATATGCTTCAACCCGTCGATATCGATATATCGCTGATATGTCAAACCTTGAGTTCCTTTAAGATGATCTAAATCCCCAAAGTTTTACTTCAAAATATCATTTGTAGACAAAGATATGAATATGAATGTAGGAAACTGTTCACCTTTTCCTATATGTATATATTATATTGATTACAAATTGGATTGGATTAGATTACATATATTTTAAATTTTACGGATTACATGTTGGATCGAAATGGGAGTGGTGCTGCCTCTTGCATTGACATATTTTTGTGTAATGCTTCGATGGTCGAATCCTTTCATGGTGCAAATATGGTTGCTTGTGACTAGCCTTTCTCATATCATACACCGATTTTGTGTAGTAGTAATGAAGCAACGAGTTTTTCTACTTATTTCAAGTTTCGTAAGTCGTGGTTGAAGGAACCAGGTTTTAAGGAGCTGATACAGGGTAGATGGTCTACCACCCTAGCTTCTTCGGCTACGTGCACCTTAGCATGTAGGATACGAGCTATTCAGGATGTGATGGAGTTTAGACTTGGGCTTCAGACATGTAGAGAGACGAGTGGAATGAGGCACTGGCACGGATTTCTATGTTTGATCAACAGGAGGGGTCTTCTTTGACTAGTGATGACTGTCAGGAGCACAGTAGGTTGCAGGCGGCGGTCTAGGAGGAAGATCATAAGATGGAGATGGACTGGAGGTAGAAATCCAGACAATTGTGGCTCAAGGAGGGTGATGCAAATACGAAATTTTTTCACTTGACTTCTAGCAATAGGAAGTTAATATGACGAATGTTTTGAAAGTTGATGACTCTTTGGTATGCTAGAGAAATCAGATTTGTGATGCTTTCCGTTCATATTTCCATGATTTTACTTGAAGGCAACAAAGTGGTGATTGGCGTATGGGCACCTCAAACATGGTGCAGGTCAAAGAAGAGGTGATGGAGGAACTTATTCGGGACATTGGGGAGGAAGAGATCATTTCTGCTCTTAATGGACTGAAGGCAGAGGGCTCTCTAGGGTCGGATGGTTTACAGATCCTTTTCTATAAGGAGATGTGGGATGTTGTAGGGTCGGATGTGGTTGCTATGATTCGGGAATTTTTTGATGGTAATGGAGGCTTTGAAAGGATTAACTGCTTCTATTTGCTTCTTTTGCCTAAGAAATCTGGAGCTGAGTCAGATTTTGATTGATTATGCCAGATTTAATTTCCCCAATCCAATAAGCTTTTATTAAAGGTAGATCTTTGCAGCACTCCTATGTGTTGGTTGAGGAGATGATGGTCGTGTGGAAAAGAAGAGGGATACTGGCTTTCCTTTGGAAAGTTGATTTCTCTAGAGCCTATGATTCGATTTCTTGGTCTTACCTTTGGGATGTTCTTAAGAGAAGGGATTCCTTGTGAGGTGAATAAAGAGATGTGTCACTACGTCATCCTTCTCTGTGTTGGTGAACGGCCGTTCAAATGGAGCTTGGATTCAACCTCAACGAAGGGTCAGACAGGGGTGTCCATTAGCCCCATTGCTCTTTGATACTACTGTGGACACACTTGCTTTCTTGGCCTTTAAGGCTTGCAGAGGTCATCTTTTCAATGGTTTCACAACACAAGGTGTTGGAACTTTGGTTACTCCCCTTTTACGATATGCAGATGATACAACTTTCTTTGTAGAAGGTGGTACATTTGAGGCAATTCTTGTCTCATCGTTGGTGAGGATCTTTGCTGCAATTACCGGGCTGAAGATTAACAGGGGGAAGTCCCTTTTTGTGCCTTTCTCTATTCCCGACTTGGAGGTTGGGGAAATTGCTAGCACCCTTGAGACTCCTATGTCTCATTTGCCGATCACGCATCTTGGTTTACCATTGAAAGGAACAAATTGGTGACTTCGGATTGGGGATGTGTGGTGGAGCGACCAACGAAGAGGTTGTTTTCTTGGAGTGGTAGACTCCTTTCTAGAGGAGGGCGGCTTGTACTTTTAAAATCTATTTTGTCTTCCATTCCGGTTTTCTTTCTTTCAGTATTTAAGCTGTAAAAGAAGATTTTCAGAACTTTGGACATGATTGGAAAGAGATTTTTTTGGAAGGGAGCTGATCATGTGAGTAGATTTGCCCAACTTGTTCCATGCAATGATATATGTAAGTCCAAAAGTGAAGGTGGTTTGAAGGTAAGGCGTTTGGAGGAGTTCAATAATGCCTTACTTTTGAAATGGGTTGTAAGAATTTTATCCAGAGACGTTTCTATGGTCATCGTGGTGCTAGAGGATTCCTATGGGAACACTATGAATTTGGAGGAACGTGCTTTGCCAAAGAGGAACTCCTCTTCATTTTGGCAGTCTATACGGCCTGTGCTACAGGATAATTTGTGAGTTCATGCCAGTCCTTGGAAATGGAATGCTTTTCAAGTTTTGGTTGAACAATTGGAGTGATTTAGGAGTGTTTTCAGACCTCCATCCAAGGGTTTTTCAGCTGTAAGAAGGAAGGCTTGGTTGGTGAAATGTGGGATTATCAACGGAAAATATGGGATTTCAGATTGCCTCCTGGTCTGTCAGAGCCAACTTTTGAAGAATTTCAGCAGCTACCGTAAGGAATTTCAGATTTCCAGTCGGCTGGAAATAATCCTGATAATTTCAGTTGGAAGGATGGAACTTTTTCTGTGAAAAAGGCCTATACAAAAATGGTTTGCGGCAGTGGCCCAAGGGATGAAATTGGGACGGATTGGAGAAAAATTTGGAAGTACAACTTACCTTCAAAAATAAAAATTTTCCGTTGATGTTTAGGCAGCATGAAGAGGTGGAATGAGGATATGGACACGACCTGTGCCTTTTGTTAACAAGCGGAAGAGGACATGCAGCACATTTCTTCAACTGCGATTTCTCTGAGGATGTATGGCAGCACCTTCAGCTGCGCACGGTGAATGTGTCTAGTTTGACCCATGTTTCGAGATCTTTCCAGGACCACTATGGCCTTGACATGGCCAGCTGGATGAAGGCTTTTGCTGTACTGTGGTGTCTTTGGTTGCAGCAGAATGGCAATATTTTTAGAGATGAGCAGTGCTGGGTAAAAAATGTTGTGAGGGAGAGTCATTTTTTCTCTGTATTTTGGTTCCATAATATATAAGTCCTTTCCATTTATTAATACAATCTTTGGATGATTACCGATCTCCGGTAATCTTCCTTTGTCTTTCTCAGAAAAAAAAAAAAAAAGAGAAGCTAATGTTGGGACGTAACTGCTGGGAAACTGACAGCCTTATATAATGTCTAGTGTTGGATTGTGAACCACTAGTATATGTATAAGATGTCTACATGCAGATATAAAGCCATAGAAAGAGAAATTGGATCAAGAATGAGTCTCTTCAGGAAAATGTTTGTGCTGTACCATGAGATAAAGTTAGTGAGATGTGGTTCAGGTGATTTGGGTTCTTGGAGAGTTTTGACCATCGAGACACCTAACACTGACCAACTTGACCTGGTAAAGTTGGTCTGGGATGCGTTGTGGATTGAACCTAAGCCGTATACACCCATAGGTATAGATTTTTTACTGGATTTAAGCCCCCCGTGCTAGTTGGATGCAATTTTTGGTTTCAGGATGGAACTTTGCAGTGCCAATAATCACTACCATCCTCAATTGTTTAGTTTGTCTCATGACATGCCTGCAAGCACATTTGGAATGGTTAGAGCCTGGATCCGATGGACATGATGATAGCAATTACCCATCAACTACTTTGTTTTCAGCCTTCATAGATAACTCAGAAAGAAAAAGATGACCGTTTAAAGTAGGTTAAAATATTTCCCATCCCCCCCACATTGGCTTCCTTGGTCGTAGGCTGGAGAATCTCCAAACCCTTGGCTTTTCAACATCGTTGATGTCTTGAAAACCTTGTCATCTGGGTAACTGTGAGCATAGCATTTCAAAACCTGTTGATTTCTGAGTTAATCTCGTTTTAACGAAAATTCAGTATTAATCATGTGAACTATCTCGACTGGAGTTTTGTTTTCTGAAAACATGCAAGACACTGGCACCACCAGAGGAAGTAGACTCACTGGTGGTTTTTATTTTTAATGACCAAATATTCCCCACAATGCATCAAGAAGCAAATCATTTCATGGAGCATTTTAAGTCTCTCATTTCTGTATCAGAAACGAACACTATCTGGTAGCAAGAAAACTGATGGAACCTCCACAGTATCAACAGAATCGGATAATAAACCAACAAACTTGATCCTTTCAAAAGAAGACTTTTTAGATGTTCTGATGAAGAATTTCATGAGTAGGTACATCTTTTAATCTATTAATCTGTTGCAAATGCAAGTGGTAACGAAATGACTTTATGCACCTTGTTATGATGGAGGTTTAATGCTATCACACTGAACCACGACAATATGCCCTTCTGAAGTTGCAGAGAACCTTCCATGGATTCGCTAATGCCCGAGAATACTTGAAATGGAAGATACATGAATGAGCAATAAGGTCCCTTTTGCAATTCTTCATAGTCTACATGCATTTAAAATGGGAACATGAAGTGGAGAAAGAGCTTACACTTGTCTCCAACATCATAAATATCTAAGTAAGCATTGTAGTGTCAATAAAAGCTGGCAATTACTTGACAAAAGTACTTTGGTGTTCCAAGTAATCTAACTTACGTGATAATGATTTATCGAAATCAGTGTTTTTCTCTCTCTCATGCATGCACATTGACAGACACAAAAACACTCACACAGGCATGTGCAGGCACATATACCCACACACCCACGCATGCATGCACATATGGGACTGTGGTGTAGGTTGAAGGACCTGGTATTGGGAAACCCTGTGTAGAAAGTTCAAAATGCTAGCTTCCTTTAGTTTGTAGGGCTACTCTTAGGCAAATTTGTGACGTTTCTAGAAAGCTTATTGAGAATTTAGATCCTGTGGAAACTTGTATAACATCTCCTACTCTTTTATACAATTAGATATGAAATGATTAATCTATGAAACATGGGTCAAAGTGGTGGACTTTTTAGCTCCTAAATTGTCTCAGAGGAAAATTTGGATTTGTTCGAAGGAGCTGGAATGGGTGAAACAGTGCTTATCATAGAATTGATGATGACATTGCTAAAGCTCGTGAAGGATATCTGTATTTAGAGTATGGAAACGTACTCACGAGGAAATAATCTTTACATGGAAAATGAAATAATCCATAGTGATTCCTGAACAAAATATTCCAGAATACAAGTTCTAGCCAACAATCAGATGAATGAGCCACCGAGAGCTTGTATGGGAGTTGATTTGACTACCTTAACTTCGGGATAGCCACCTTTTCTTTTTTTAAAAAAAACTTTGGGATGTCAGATTGCAAGTTGAAATATGGGTTGTCAATCTGTAAGCTTTGTACCTATTCTTCACTTATCTAGATCAGTATATATTGCATATTAACTGGGCCCTTCTCCATAGAATGCCATCTCTTGTTTAGTTTGCATCGTTTATACCAAATTGGCATTTCTGGAAGCTGGGAGTATAATAAGGTGCCAGTAACATGCTTTGGAACTAAAGTCTTAATGCTGAAAGAATGTACAATTTGTATGGGATCTATATATAAATGTGTGTATTAACGCAACTGCATTTTGCCGATGACATTGTTTTGGCTGATAAGACAAAGTGATGGAGTGAATAGAAAATTTAAGCTTTAGAAAGGGATAAATGTAAAGACTTGGAGAAGAGTGCATTCCAATGAAAGATGTTATTAAATACTTGTGATCTATTTTTCACCAAGATGGTAAAATTGATGGAGATGTTACACATAAAATTAATATCAGATGGTTGAAATGAAGGGGAACATCTGGTGTTCTATGTGATAAGAGAGTTTCTTTGAAAGTTAAAGGAAAGTACTATCGAGTAGTAAGAGCTGTCATGTTGTATGGTTTTGAATGTAGGGTTGTCAACCATAGGTATGTGCAAAAGAAGAGGGAGAAAATGAATAATTATATTTCTCAAAAGTAACCCTACACCTCTTTATATAGAGAGGTGTTGGGAAGATTGCAGCAAAAGTCCAAGAAAATAAAACAACTAATAAAGAGGTACAGAAAATAGAAGTGCTCTATCAACGTTCCCCCTTAAGCTGAAGCATATATGTCAATAATCTTCAGCTTGGAACAACATTTGTCAAACGTGGATCTGGCAAGAGGCTTTGTAAATATATATGCGATTTGATTTTCAGAAGCAATAGAAGTGGTGTAAATAATTCCGTGCTGTATTAGGTCTCTAGTATAGTGGCAATCAACCTCGACATGTTTTGTATGTTCATGGAACATCGGGTTATTTGCAATGTATGTGGCAGCTCGATTATCACATCTCATCTCCATTGGTCCCTCTACCCGAACATGGAGATCCTGTAACATTGATTTAATCCAGACCATCTCTGTGGCAGTTTGTGCCATAGCATGGTACTCAGATTCTGCATTAGATCGAGATACAACTTGTTGCTTTTTACTCTTCCAAGTTACCAGATTGCTTGCCACATAAGTATAAAATTCAGTATTAGATTTTCTATCTGCCATGCAACCTGCCTAGTCAGCATTTGAATAGGCGATAACATTCATAGGCATGTTTTTCCTAAAGAAAATATCTCTACCAGGTGCTTTCTTCACATATCTAGGGACCTACATGGTAGCATCCCAGTGCTGATTGGTTGGTTTGTCCATAAATTAGCTAAGTTTTCCAACCGCAAGGGATAAATCAGGATGTGCAATATTAAGATATAAAATTTACTAACTAGTTGCCTATAAGACTTGCTATATGTAGGTGGAGAATCACTGTCATAGAGACATCCTTTGTGATTCATAGGTATATTAGCAAATTTAGACCATGTCGTCCCTGTCTCCTGTAAAATATCAAGAGCATACCTGTGCTGACTAAGAACAATACCTTCCTTGTTACGTGCCACCTCAATGCCAAGAAAGTACTTGAGCTCACCCAAGTCCTTTATAACAAAAGCCTTAGCTAGCGTCTTCTTTACCTCTACTATCCCAGCAATATTATCCCTAGTAAGGATGAGATCATCTACATACACAAGGGGTGCTACAACTCCCCCTATGCTGTTTCTAACGAGCGAATGATCAGCTGAAGGCCTCACAAGTCCCATGGTCTGTACCTCTAATAATCTCTGGAACCATGCCCTTGGACTTTGGTTCAGGCCATAAATGGCCTTTCTCAATCTGCATACACACTATCCTTGAATTTCAAAACTTGGGAGTTGTTACACATATGCTTCCTCATTAAGAATGCCATACAAAAATGCAATTTTCATATCCAACTGATAAAGGGGCCAGTCATAGTGTGTAGCAACGGATAACAGAATTCGTACTGTGGGAAGCCGAGCTACAGGAAAGAAAGCATCAAAGAAGTCTATCTTATTGGTCTAGGTAAACCTCTTTGCTATTAGTCTCGCTTTGTAGCGAGAATTGATGCCATCTGGATTGTATTTGAGTGAAGACCCAGCGACACTCCACTAACTTGGCATGAGGAGGCAAAGTAGTTAACTCCCATGTACTTCTAGAACGTAAGGCAGCCATCTCATCTTCCATGGCTTGCTGATAATAAGCAGGAGTCGGAGTTGTAGAAAGAGAGCCAGTGAAGGTAGCAAAGGATACCCCAAGAGTGGCAGTAGGCACTGATTCTGCAAGATGTTAGTGAGCACGACTGCAATGAGCTTTCTTAATAGCAATAGGAAGGTCAATATTTTCAACTCCAATCTCATTATCAACAGAAGGAGGTGCATCAGAGGAGATAGAAACATCAGAACCTGCACAACCACCACTAGAACAACTCACATCAGTATCAACATGTACCTAACTAGGGGAGGAGATAGGTGGCTGAGGAGGTGGGGGTCTATGCTCTTGCCGCCATGCATGCTACCTACAAGTGATTGGTAATCTGTAAACATGTGTAATCTCCGCCTCCTGTCTCGTATGAGGATGAGTGGTAGTGGTATCCTGACTATGTATAATAGGAATCTGTTTCAAGGGAACTGGTGGAATCGGCATAGGAATAGAACCTCTCAAATGTCACCTGATGGCCATCTGTAGAGAAGTAAGGAATGTGCTCATGAAAAGTAACATTTGCTGTCACAATGTTTCTTGCCTCATGGATCATAACATCTGTACTCTTTCTGGGTACTACCACAACCCATAAAAACACATTTTATTGCTCGTGGTGCTAACTTGTCTTTGCCAGGTCCTAGAATATGAAATTCAACACAGCCAAATATACAAGGTGGCACAATAAACAATTCTTTCTCTGGATAAAGAGCCTACCATGGAACTTGTTTCTGAATGGTTGAGTTGAGCAATCTGTTTATCAAGCAATTAAGATTGCATCTCCCAAGTAAATCCGTGGCACATTATGCTATATAAGTAAAGTTCTTGCGACATCCGACATATAATAGTGTTTCCGCTTAACAACACCGTTCTGCTGCGAAGTATGGGGACAAGATATCTGGTGTATAATTCCAAAGGATCTGTAAAAGGCTGCTAACTTAGCAGTACAAAATTTCAAAGCATTATCTGATCGAACAATTTTCACAATGGTAGAAAATTGAGTCTTTATTTGTAAGATAAATGCTTCAGTTTCAGATCCAACATCTGATTTATTCTTTAACAGAAACAACCAAGACATTCTGGAAAAATTATCCACTATAAGCAAATAAAATCTATAACCAAGTCTATCTGGAACTCTATTAGGTCCCCATACATCTATATGCAATAAATCAAAGACTACAGTGGAACTTTGAGAGGAACTGGAAGGAAAATTGGCTCTGTGATGTTTTCTCAGCTAGCACGCATCACAGGAAATCTCAATAGTAGATGATATACGAGGAATAATGTGACGAAGCCTGTCCAGAGATGGGTGTCCAAGATGACGATGCTACTGAAGCATTGTACCAGCACTGAAAGCAACCTCCCCCTGACACAGTAGCAATAGGAATCTGGATCATGTGATACACACCCCCTTCCTCATGTCCACCAGTCGTCCTTCCAGTGAGTTTGTTCTAAAAAATATAGCCCAACTCATCAAAAATAACATGACAGTGCAAGTTTTTTGTAATTTAGACAAAAGACTAATAAGAAAGTTAGGAACATAAAGAACATTAAGTAAAGTCAATGAAGATGTCACAGCCACATCCCCTTTGCCATGAACTCTGCATTGTCTACCATCTACCACCTGAACTGGTTTATTAGAAGACAATCTCAACCTGTCTAAAGCATGTCTGATCACCACTGAGATGCTGAGACGCAGCAGAATCTACTAACCACATAGCATTGTTAGAAATACCACTACCAGAACTACAAGCTGTAGATATACCTGAGGTGGCCAAAGTAGTAGTATTAGAAGTAGTAGTCTCCTGAGTCAACTAGGCAAGACATTGAACCAGTGCATCATAGTCAGCACGTGATACAATGTTGCTCGTCTCCTCTGCAGAAATGGCTTGATTGGCCATAAGCGGTTTACCATGCTTAATCCAGCAGGTAGCCTCAGAATGTCCAACTTTGCCACAATGAGAACATGTGGTGCGAGGTTTACCAGTCATATCCTGACCTCCACGTCCTCTCCCTCTAGTAGATGGAGTGCCACGCCCATTTCTAGCAGTCACCATAAGAACTGGAGTATGTCTTACATTTGACGCAAATGGTTGAACAACCACTCTGCTCACCTGACTGTATGCTGCCTTAAGTGATGGAAGTTCAGCAAGAGTTAAAATCTGTGACTTGGCAGCCTCATAATCTGGTCCAAGACCATCCAGAAACTGAAGAACAGCATACTCCTTCCTGTGCACCTTCTAAGTCACACATGTGCATATAGGGCGGCATGCATGATACTTTTCCAGGAGTTCATTTGAGATGGCATGGTATTGTGAAAGAGACTGACCCTCCTATTTTAGACTACCAATAGCATGGTGAATCTCAAAAACTTTGCTGGAATTCTTCTTGTAAGAATGTCGCGTAGAGAATCCCACATTTCCTTGGCCATCTTATAGTACATGATCCCATCTCCAATCTGAGGTTCAATAGAATTTATGATCCAAGCATGGATCATAGCATTATCTTTTTTCCATGTGGTATATTTCCGATCTTATCTTGTCGCTCCAATTTCAATAAAATGTGTTCCTTATCATGCCCTCAATTGTCATGAGGAATGTCTAGGACCATCTAGCATAGTTGGTTTCATTAAACTTGGCAATAGAAATGAAAGGAGTTTTGTAGCTCCCGATGTCCATAGCGATAACCGATGATACCTCTAAAGACGATGAAGAAGCAATTGTGTCCTTGGACAACCACAAGATCATAGAAATATGATCTGAAATCAATTTTCAGATCTGATAGAACTGGGATTTAGAGAGAATGTAATCCTGGTTCAGATCTGCATCTTCATTGGAAGACCCCCTTGGACAAATGCTGGCCTCGCTTGGGAGCGGGGAAGAACACCTGAGATGGTCCCAAGGAGATCTAAGTGTCTCTCTCTCGTGCAAGGGAAGAGAAGTAGCCCTAGAAATGGTCTATCAACTCCTCCAACCATAGGTGAAGCACTGCGATGACGTCGCGCCGACCCTATTGCCCATGGTTGTTATAACGCTTCCCGATGTTGTCGGAGCAGCAGATCGCTGCCGTTGGTGTGTCGTTGGACTTGTTGTGGCCTGCAGCAGTGTCTCTTGTGCATCACCGAAGCACCTACGGTCCAATCACGTAGCCTCAAGCGTCGCTGCACGTGGCGTAGCGCCCAGATCGGCCACTCGAGCGCCGCCGCATGCGGTTGCGTGTACATTGGGCCGGCGGTGGAAGTGCTCTGCTGCGTGTGCGCCGCTGGAGATCTGGTGTGCTACTGCTGCCGCTGGGAGAGAAGAGGGCGTGGCTGCAGGGTTTGGAGGCCTTGAGGGTGGGATGTCAAGAGCCACGGTGCAGGACTTCTGATACAAAGTGGGAGAAAATCATATTTATCAAAAGTAACGTTACACCACTATATAGAGTGGTGTTAGGAAAATTGTAACAAAAGTCCAAGAAAATAAAACAACTAATAAAGAGGTACATAAAATAGAGGTGCTTTATTAACAGAAGATGTCTGTAGTAGTCTAGCAGAAATGAAGATGATATGATAGATGTGTAGTCGTACAAGAAACGATTGTATTTTAAATGAGATTATTTGATAAAAGTTAAGGTAACACTGATAGAAGATAAAATGAGAGAGATGTCTAAGGAACTCGTTGAGAGGGGGTAAGGAAGACCAAACAAGTGTTGGAAAGAAACTATTGGAGATTGTGAGATCTCGTCAAATGTGGCAAAAAATCCCCTTGTCTTTTAGTAGTTAGCTCGTAGGTCAAGTAGGTTGCTTAGTTAAGTCTTGATATTTTGGAAAGTCTATTAAGTTATATTGGGAATAAGAATAGGATCGTTTGTTTCCTAGTTTGTTATGGATTGGTTCTCTATATAAAGAGACCAATAACCACATTGTTATCTGAGTTCGCTCCATTAATAAAAATATAAAGTTCTTCGTGATATGTGCTACTCTCTCTCTCTATCTCAATGTGTGCATGATATTTCTAATACCATGCTCTCTATTATTTGACAGAAACTATTACGTATGATCTCAATTACTTTGACTCAAAATAGATTTGAGTGGAGGTAAAGAATCCATATAGCCAACTTCACTTGGTGTGGGAGAAAGCTTGGTTGTTGTTGATTAACACAATTGCAGTTTGTTGCTTTAGCTTGATGGACTGTAGCAGTAGTTTTTAAGATAGTTTTGTATTATTTTTCTGTTCTTATAATATAAATCCTCCTTATTGGGCTGAAGTGTTCTTCCTCGGTCTTATTGCCCATGATCTAACATTTCTATAAATTGATCATTCTAAGTCTTTGTTGGGGCAATTATTTTATTTGTTACCATTTGTTAATTATTTCACATTGTATCAAGTTTGCTTCCTCCTGATATTTGTTAATTTAGGTGAAAGCCTACGAGAGAAGTCTCTCCAGGAGTCGAAGCCTGAGTAAGAGTCCTAGTCGGGGTAGAAGCCCGCGTTGGAATCGAAGGTATGCCAAGTTTTGAACTCTCTGCTACCCTATGGTTCCTGGTTAAGCCACCAATGTGAAGAAATATATTTACTGAAATGAGATGGTATTTGAACAATTAAATCAACTTTTTTCAAACTTGTAGCATCCTTTCGGTTTATAGCTTAGATTCTTCCTTTCTGGTTGTTCTTTTTTCATCATCCTTGCATTTCATTATACAGATACAATGAATTTGGTATATGAACATCAATTCCTTTCCGTATTGTAGAATAACATTTTGCATTTCAAAAGGAGATGCTTTGTGGGCAATTGGGGAGTGGATTGTTGGTTAGGTACTAATTTTGTTGTTTGCAAATACTTGTATCAGTAATATATAGAAAATCAAAGCTTTATGTAGAACATGAGCTTATGCTCAAAACTTTCATGAACTCCATGGGGGCTTTGCATTTTAGCATTTCAATATATAGCCTTATTGCTAGTGTAGAGCTATATATCCTTGATGCATTATGTGAGACTAAGCACTATACCAAGTGAGAAATTATCATCTTGGATCGGGTAGATCTCTCGTTCTTGGTGCTGACTTTCCCTTCTCATTGTCAATTGTCAAACCACGGAGGGCTAGTGGGATGCTCGAAAACATGAGTGCCACCAAGTACGGGGAGAGAGAGAGGGAGATGGAGGTCGGGGCTAGTCTCTGGTGGTGGGGAAGGTAAGGAAGAAGAGGGTGACGTCGGAGGTGCTTTGTTTCAAGTGGAGGGAAGGGTCATGTTGCGTGGGATTGCAGGGACTCGGTGCATTGCATCCTGTGCGAAGGAGGTGCGGAGGGCTGTGGTTGCGGGCATGTGAGCAGCTGTGTCCCCATCCCCGCCGGGGGGTGCGTCGTCGGTCGAGGTGGAGGCCCCTTGGTCAGAGGAGGCCGGGAGGCTTAAGAGGGCCCTTGTGACGACCTTGGTCAGAGTGGTGGCAGAGGGCCACGTTGAGGTAGGTGTTCTCGAGGCTAAGGTGGTGAGATTGCTGGGGGGGATGGGCGAGGGGCTTAGGGTTGAAGGTGGTGGGGGAGGGGAAGTTCTTGCTTGTTGGCACGTTGTCGAAGATGGTGAAGCGGCTGCTTTTTAGGGACCTCCTTTGCTCGAGTGGAGTGGTCAGGTGGCGGTGGGCAATTAGGTTGGATAGTGCACTCCGAGAATGGCCGCTGAGCAGGGTGGAGATGATGGTGGACTTGGAGGATGTGCCGCTCTTTCTTTGCACGAGGAAGGTCGTGGAGGTGGTGGTCGCCCCCTTTGCGCGGGTGCGATGGTGTAGTGACCTTGGCCTTGGTAGAGGGGATCTTGCGTCGATGTAGGCTTTGGTGGAGCTAAGATCAGGTAAGACGCTCCACGAGAAGGTGTTGTGCTTGGGGGGTGCCTCATGGATTGTGTTGGTGAAGACATTTGGAGGGAGACTGCGATCCTTCGCGAAGGTGGTGGAGCTGCCAACAGGGGGAGGCGCTTTGGCGCATGGGATGTTGTGGAGGCCAAAGTTCACCGGCAAGGGAGGCGCCTCGTGTGCTGAGTTAACGGTGTGGAACCTGAAGCTAAGTGAGCGCACTCCCCTTGAGGCTCGGTGTTCAATGTGCATGGCAGTTGAGGCGGGGTCGTTGGTCGAGGAGAAGGCAATTGATGCGTGGAATGAGCTGGCGAGGAGCGTGTGGTTGTTTGGGGAAGATGAGGGGTCGTGCAAGGCCATTGAGGGGCTACAACGAGGGGAGTGGGAGGGTGCTTTGAGCGATTTCGGCGCATTGAAGAAGGTGCGCCTCTTTTGGGATGAGGAAGCACATCGTTCAATGAAGATATTTAGAGAGGGAGGGGCGGGGTCGGATTCGTGTCCAGATTCATGCCCGGTCTCAATAACCCCCTCATGCCTATTATTTCAATGGCCCACGGAGGGTCCCCTCAAAGGAGGCTTGCAGCGCTCTAGGTTTCGGATGGGCGGGAGGTGCGGAGCACGGGTGTTGAGCGAAGGTGGCTGTCCTCAGAGGTGGTGATGGCGCGAATGGTGAGATCAAAGTGACCAAGCTTTGGATGGTGGGGCAAGGCTTCCTCACGACACTGGGCGTATCAGCCGAGACTTCTTCGGCATTGATGGCCCCCTTGACGTTCGGAGGAGGTTTGGGGGGCTGCGCGGAGCTTCGTCGAGGAGCTAATTGTGATGGCGATGGTGCTGCCCTCTGTGGCGATGGTGGTATGCCTTGTTTAGAGGGGGTGATGGGGTCTCTTGTGGTGGAGGGCTTCTGCTAGTTCGGAGGAGGGACACGGGCTGGGGGTTCGGTGGGGGAGGCGGTGCACTTGGAGGTGGAGGGGGGTGCTGAGGTCACTGGGGGAGGGGTGGGGTCAGCAGGTGGTGAGGGAGGTGGGCCGTTAGGGGGGGAAGGTGTGGAAGGGAGGGGTGGGGAGCTGGGGGTGGTCTGGTATGATGATTTTCGGTTAGGGGAAGTGGAGTAGGTGGTAGAGGTGGTCGGGTTTGGTCGCTCGGTGGGGGGAGGTTCTGTGGGTGCCCCATGTTGAAGGTGCTTACATGGAATGTTAAGGGACTTTGCGACCCCGCACGTCGGGGGACGTTGAGGTCCTACTTACATAAGTGGAGTTCGGATTTGGTGTTCTTCCAGGAGATGAATTTGCAGGATTGTGACCAGAGGGCTTGGAGAGAGATTGGGGGTGGCCTGCTGGGAGGTTAGGGGGCTTGTCATCAGTTGGAAGGACCTGTTCTCCTTGGAGGACTCGGAGGTGGGAGCGGGAACAGTCTTAGTGCAGTTCAGGAGGCGGAGTGATGGGCTCATTATAGTGTTCTCATCTATGTATGGGTCGGTTGATGACTCCGAGAGGAGCTCTCTTTGGGAGGGGCTACACTAGATCGTCGGGAGATTTTAGGGAAGCCCATGGCTTATTGGAGGGGATTTCAATGTCACCCTCTTGGCGGAGAACAGGCTGGGGGGGGGGGGGGGGTGGTGTGTGGAGGAGGGAGAGGAGGTAGGGGTTGAGGCTCGGAGGACTTCGCGAGGTTCATTGCTGAGCACAGGCTGCAAGATGTACCTCATGTTTCTTGTGCGCACACGTGGAGGAGCTCTGGAGGGTTGATGTCCAGACTAGATTGCTTTCTGTGGTCAGTGGAGATGGTAAAGGTCTCCCCCCTCTGGTAAGGGTCCGCACTTTGGAGAGGCCATTCTCAAACCACACTCCTCTGTTGTGGGAGTCTGGCGAGGGATCCCGCTGCGATACGTATTTCAAGTTTGACAGGGTGTGGCTATTGGATGAGGGCTTCAGTAGTATGGTGGAGGACAAATGGAGGACTTTGCACTTGGACTGCTCGACGGTCGCGAGATTAAGCTTCAGTAGCTAAGACTCTTTCTGAAGGAATATAGGAGGCAGGTGAAAGAACGGAACAGGAAGAGGGACGAGGCGCTTGTGGAGATCCAGAGGCTGGACAGAGTCGAGGACCAGGGCCTGTTGACAATGGAGGAGAGACAGCAAGGCGAAACACATAAAGACCATCTAGGATGAGGATTGGAAAGTAGAAGTGGAGTGGAGAACGAGATGCAGACAGAAGTGGATCAAGGAGGGAGACTTGAACACCAAGTTCTTCCATATGATGGCATTGGCTAAGCGTAGGAGGAACTGGATTGATAAGCTCTACGTGGGCAAGGTGGAGTGCTCCAGTGGGAAATCTGTGGGCAGGGCTGTGTAGACTACTTCAGGGAGTTTGCGGGGAGGAGGGACGGGAGATGGCGGTGGAGGGGTTGGTGGGGCCCTTCACGGAGGACGAGGCTCGTAGGGCAGTTTGGGGATTGAATGTAGACGGATGTTCGGGTCCTGATAGATTCCTAGTCTTGTTTTTCAAGGAATTTTGGTCGTTGCTGAAGACTGAGATCATGCAAGTCTTGGCCGAGTTTAGGGAGGGCAACGAAGGCTTTAACAGACTCAAAAAGTTCTATATGTTCTTGCTGCCTAAGGAGGGGCGGAGGCGATTGATGACTACAGATTGATTACTCTCTCAGATGCGGCATATCTGATCGTGGTGAAGATTCTGGCGAATAGGCTTAGGAGGGTGATTGGTGGAGTTGTGTCGGAGGTGTAGATAGTGTTTATGCCTAGGAGATGCATCTTGGACAGGTATGTTGCGGCGACTGAGACCCTTGCACATTGGAGGAGGGAAAGGAAGGTTTTTTTGTGGAAGGTTAATTTCAAGAAGGCATACGATTCAGTACAGTGGTCCTTCTTGTGGGCGGCTATGGCCAAGAGGGGTTTCCCACCGGTCTAGATTAGATGGATGAAGCAATGCGTCAACATCTTTCTCGATCCTCATCAACGGGAACTCAGCAAGGGGTTAGATTTAGCCGATGGGCGTGTGGCAGGGGTGCCCCCTGGCACCTATGTTATTTGTGTTGGTGGATAATGCTTTAGCAAGGGCATCCTACAAGGCATGTGCGGTGGGTCTGGTTCAGGGCTTCTTGGTGGGGGAAGGGGAGAGAGTATATTGGTGCTACAATATGCGGATAATACTCTCTTCTTTGTGGAAGGGGCGAACGTAAAAGCAAGATAGAGCCGTATTCTCCTAGAGCTGTTTTGTGAAGCGTCAGGGTTGGGCATGCAGATTAACTATTCAAAGTCTTCTTGTGTCCAGTTTGGTATGACAGCTGAGGAGGCCAGGGTGTGTTCGGAGGCCCTAGGTACGAAGGTTGGGTCTCTGCCCTTCCATTATCTGGGCCTGCCCTTGACGGACAGGAGGGTTTCGATGTAGAGCTGGGCTCCATTTCTAGGGAGGATTGAAGACCGGTTGGCGGGGTGGTTGTCCAAGCTGTTATCCAGAGGACTTTTGTTGTGAAGATGTCGCAAAGAATTGAAGATAGAATTGTGAGCTTGATGAGAAGCTTCTTTTGGACAAACTATGGAATGGGCGGGAAGGGAGCAAAGTTGGTCGCTTGGAGTAAGGTGTGCAAGCCTGTCAAGGAGGGGGGCCTGGGAGTTAGGGAGATAGGGAGGATGAATGACAGCTTCCTGGCAAAGTGGATTACGAGGCTGCTTGGAGGAGAGGTGTGTCTGGTGGGGAGGGTCTTTCGATCTTGCTATGGGGACCGCCTGACTACGGTCTCCTGGCATCGCCTCCTCGAGGAGTTTCCCACTTCCTTAGATGCCTGTCTCTAGTGGCACCGAAGGTCCAATCATTTTTTACCCTGGTGTTGGGGTCGTGCGAGAGTTTCAGATTATAGACAGATGATTGGACGAGGCTCGGGGTTCTAGTAGAGCGCTTCCCCAAGCTTATGGCGTTAGCAGTTGACAGAGGAGCCTCGATGGTGGAGTTCTAGGACAGCACGCGGTGTCCCACGTTCTTGAGTAGTCTGTCAGATCAAGAGGCTTGGGGAGATGCAAGTGCTGCTACAAGAGTTGGAAGGGTTTCAGCCAGAGGCTGGTGCAGACTCTTTTGAGTGGGAGGAGGGCGATTTCTCAGTGCATGATGCTTATAGGAGGCTTGGAGGTTCGAGCACGTTGGGGGACATTGATTTGGTTAGAGATTGCAGGCAGCTCTAGGAGGCTTCTTGCCCCCTGAAGGTGAAGGCGTTCGCTTGGCTCCTCAGGAGAGGTTGGCTGATGACCAGGAAGTGGAGGGCACGATGGGTCCAGGATGCGAAGCGGTCTTGCCCGCCATGTGGTCAGGTAGAGGAGGATATTGATCATTTGTTCTTTACGTGTCCAGTGGCAACGTTGGTCTGGGAATGGATTGAGGACCGGTGGTGGGCTCATGACTCATTTACTAGCTTTTGGAGGTCTTTCAGGTGTGGAGCTGACATTGGGTGCAACGTGTTTCGTTTGAAGAGAGAGCGGGCTCGGCCGTTGGTGGTTGTTTGGGCCGTTGGTTGGGTAGGAATGCTGTTATGTTTAGGGGGTAGTGCTCGTATATGAAAAATATTGTTGGGTTTGCTTTGTCATTTATCTCGGGGTGGAGTTCTTGCTTGTAATGTGAGCCTTATACTTGATGTGATTAATTAATACATTTTTGGGTGGTATCTAAAGGATAACCACCCTTTTCCCTTTAAAAAAAAAAAAAAACCGAGAAATTATCCATATGTGTTATTACATCTGCCTTAGCAGGTCTATTAAAGACCTAATTACTGAATAAAATCAAATCAGCTACATAAAATGTTGTTGCATTCCTTGTATGTGATGTTTAGGCATATCAAATATTTGGTAAGGAGAAAGTTTGTTTATGGCATATTGGTGAGTTGATAATGAGTGAATTGGCATAGGCAAATAAAGTTGTACTTCAACGCGGATGATGAGTGAACTGACATAGCCAAGTAAAGTTGTGTACTTGAATATGGTTGGAAACCATTTAAGAGTCCCTTCATTCAGGCATTTCTCACTAGGAGGCCTCCCGTTCCTTGAAAAGAAAGTTGAATGGCAGACCTGTGTTTAGGCCAACTTTCAAATGTAGCTATATTCTATGGAATCCTTGGCACTAGAGTACCTTGACGAAGCTCAGAAATCTCCTGACTGGAATGAAGCTACTTGTGATCCCTCATTCTTTGAATTACATCTTTTGTGATTCTCTTTAGGTGCTTAAGTTCTTCAAATCCTTGTGGAAATGCAGTTTGTCCTCGTTGGCTTAAATTATGCTATGAATTCTAAGGCATTAATTTTGGGGATGGTAGTGGTCCATGCGTATGTAGTTTGATAGCACAAAGAAGGCATCTGGTCCTTGGAAATCCATGGTTGAATTTACTGAATATGCCCTATTCAATTAGGGTTTGAAAATGCCAAGGGCTAGTTAATTTTTGTTGTTACCCCCTTTAACGGATGGCGTACAACCAGTCAAGTGGCCCACAACTGACTAATCACCCAAAATCTACCAACTCATTGTTGATGTGCTTGAAGGAGACATAATCATCATGGAATTTGTATTGTGCATCGAAGTTGCTTTGGACTTCGAAGCTTGAAATTAGATCAGAAGGTCTTAAGTACATTATATCCGCATCTTATGTTAATTCATACCTTCTAGCAATAATGAAGTAGGAATATATGGTTAAATATACTACAAATTTTTAGCAAGTGGGGATGGAAATGAAAGAATGATAAAGAATCAAGATGGGAAGAGTTGGAAGCAGTTGGGATGTTGAGGATGAAATGGAGGAGCAATCATGGTCAAGGAGAATATGTGGTGGTGGTAGACAAAGAAGATAATGAAGAAGTTGACTTCTCATTGAAGATTGATATAGAGGTTGAAGGGATGGGGTGTACTTTTGTAGGTGGAAAAGACAAATGGAAGGGTTGCACTCTTGCAAAAGGTAGCCTTTGAAGGTGTGAAGTGATTGGTGGCAGCAGTTGAGGTGGATTTGTTCAAAGAAGATGTCTCTAACTTGGGGTGAGCTCGAGGAGGTGAGGTGGCAACATTGACAGCTTGAAGGTTGGTGATAGTTGGACAAATGCTTGTGGAGGCTTCGAGGTTGCATTTTGTACAATTCATGAGGAATTGCTCTAGTGGTAGTTGGGAGTGGATGGAGGGCTATAGTAACTCTCCTAATGAGCTTCAGAAGGGAGTGGATGGATGGATGTGGCGACTCCTAATGAGCATTGGGACACCTTGGTGGGAGAACTTATAGTTGAGGGGCTCCATAGAGCAGCTTGTCACTTGAAGGGGTAGGCGCAATTGTGGCATGACGATTCACTATACCTTCTTTAGAGTTCTGGGATCTTGTTTGGGATGATGTTATTGGCGGTAAAGGAGCATACCTAAATGGTGGGTTCAAAATGGTGAATAAATATTTGTTATTGATATTACTAATGGAGGCTACAAAGGGAGTAGATGCTTATTGACCTATTGCGCAAAAGATTTGGGTGGAGATGGGCCTACCTTGGATAAAGTCTTCTTCGATGGTTTTTGGGGTTCTTTTAGGAGTGGGCATCTTTCACTTAATATGACTCGGCACAAAATCAAGAAGGATAGATAGCAGTTTTATGGGTCATCTAGTTGGAAGGATGGGGCGGTTTTTAATTGTATGCGAGTTTATTTCAACAGTATGAGTGGCAAGGACAATGATTTAGAGTAGCCCTCTATTTTCATTTAAAAAAAAAAGAAATCGATCAACTCTTTTGAAATTCAACCAGGTACTTTATCCTAATTCTTGTGTAGATCCAAAGGCCCTGATAAATGGACCAAGGGAGGTGTGACCAATGCCGTAAAAGTCGGTAGTCGATATTCAGTCGGTCAGGCCATTGAATAAGGAGTATACGGTATGCGGGGGAGTAGTCAGGGAATACTCGGTCAAGCATTTTTTAAATATTTAAATATTATGTGTGTGTGTGTAGATACATATCAAGAAGTAAAATATATCATTGCATAAAAGTAAACATATTCAAGTTCAAGGTTATAGAATAAGATACAAAGTACAAACAATATCAAATTCATTACAAATTTAATAATTAAACCAAGGTATAAATCATTACAAATACATTACAAACAACATAGTAACATAAACCAAGAATTAATATATGCTTGAATGAAATACATTACAATATATGCTACGACGATTGAGGGTTTTTACTTAGTTGAAGAGGAGTATTGGGTGAAAATAAACGATTTTAGTGGAGTGGTCGGGGTAGGGGGTCGAGTAGGGTTTTATTTGACCTAAAAGAAAATAATATACCTGCATACATATTTCTCTCTAAGAAAAAATCGGCCTACTAAACTGACTACTTGGTCGAGTAGTTGGTATAGCAGACTATAGGCCCGACTATGGGTTATTCAGTTGGTAGGGCACCGCATAGGATTACTCGACTGATTACTCGGTGGAGTAGGTCAATTTTTACGACACTGAGTGTGACCAACTTTTATATGATTGGTTCATCAGTATTTATTGTTGGCAGGACCTTACAGAAATTATTTGTGGTGGCTTTTTAAATTGTTGAGATATGGGTTATAGAGAATAAATAAGAAAAGGTTTTTTTATAGAAGTTAGCTGTACCAGGGATTTTGATTTCGTTTGTTGGTCCTATCTGTGGAAGCCTGAAAACAAAGAGATTCTCCCGAGATGTGGTTGGCAGAGATGAAGAGATGTATTATAATCTATCTTTGTTAATGGGAGGCTTGCAGGTGGATGGATATGAACATAGCAGGAATTACACGGGGGCATCTCCTGATGCCTCTCCTTTTTGCCTCTCCTTTTTGTAATTGCTACAAAGTTCTGCATATCGGTTCTTTTCAGGCTTGTGAAACTGGGTTGTTTTGGGATTTAGATCAACAAGTCATCATGACTTTTGTCCCTCCATTCTAGTTTGCAAATGATATCGTTTTCTTTCTCAAGGATTGGTAGAGTGGAGGCTGCAGATGTGGTGCTAATACATTTGTTTGGCTTGATCAAGGAGTGTGCCATTGCTCTTTTGATGCCATTTTACTCTCTCCACTGGTTACTTATCTAGATTTCCTTTAATTGCAAGGTGGCCATGTGTTTTAGATTGGATTCCCATGTTGGAGAGATTGAACAGGTAACTTGCAGGTTGGAGGATAAGATTGCTGTTTGGGATTCAAGTCCTTCGTGGTCTTATGGGCCTTATGGTTGTGGCAAAATGAAGTGTTTGGGTGGGAACAACCTTATGGGGATGGAGGTGTACTTGTGTGGGTGTTGTGGTTGAGTTTGACGTAACTGCTGTTATAGTTTGTTTAATTAAATCCTAGGATAGTCACTTTTCCCATGTGTCTTTCCTCTTGCTTCTTCTTTTTTTTTTTTTTTTTTTAAATGAAGATTGCCATCTATTTGGTTGTTTTGGGGGGGTGTTTGGTCCTGCTAAAGTTGTTACTTGTTGCTATTCCGGTTTTCTGCTTGCTGATTAACAGGATAACAAATAAGACCCATATGGACATGTTTAGGTGAAATTTTTAAGAAGGGCACTAATTCCATGGTTTCCCTTGCTAGTTTACTAACTTGGAATGAGGTTTCTTCAACTGTTGCTTGGGGGATTGGGTGTTCACCCATGAAATTTCAATGGGGTACTGTTTGCAGAGTGGATGGTTAAATTGATGGAGAAATGGGAAAACTTGTTGAGTGAGGGCCTTGGAGCCTGTTACAGGGATCGCTATGAGCTGGGAGGAAAGCGTTTTATATATATATATATATATATATATATATTAAGGAAGTACTCATTTTTCAGAGGAGTCTTTGATTTTTGGATGCTATTTATATGGTCATGTCCAAGATTGCCTCTATTTTCTCCGGTTCTGGGGTCAAGTGGCATCTTTGTATCTGGCAAGATGCTTGTACATCATTATGGTCCTTGGCTGCTTTAGTTCCTAGATTTTTCGCTCTTATAGTGTAGAGGGAGATTATGCTTGCGTAATGTTGTGGTGGACCTTGGTTGATTCCCTCTCATTATTGATTTCCTCGGGAGGTAATTTTTTATGGCTAGAGTCTGCTGATGTTAGGTAATTGCTGTCATGAATTGCTAATTTTGTCAATTGAAGGGGTTGCCGATTCTTTCGTTTGGCATTTTGTAAGGTTTTCTGTAAATTGATCTTGAGGTCCATTTGGCTTCTATAGATGGTGATTTGGCGGTGGCTGTGTAGTCATTGACTCTTAAGGTGTCATTTAAGGTCCATTTGTTTGCTTGGCTTCTTTATAGGATGATGGTTATCCCCAAGTCCACTAGAACTAGATGCGTGCCAGATTGTGACATAGCTTGTATGTGGTCTGGGATTACGTAGGATTTTTGATCACTTGTTTTTTGACTGTGACTTCTCCATTTCAATTTGGAGGCTTTTAGGGTTTCGAGAATGATGCATCTCCTTTCTGGAGTGCATTTAAGAGAGGAGGTAACTTAACAAAGCGGTAGAGAGAAAAATTTGCAGTAGTCTCAGGTGTTGCAGCTTCAGAGGGACAGGGCGCTATTCAAGGAGGTGAGATGGATTGAAACTATTATCTTGAATATTATGCATTGGGGTCAAGTGGGAACAAATGATATTAACTTGTGACTGGAAGTTTTTCTTAAAAGAAAAAAAAAGAAATTTCTGTAACTTGTGATTGGAGGTGGAAGAGATAGAGAGGGACACTTTTAGATGGAGTTCGAACATCCAGGTTTTGAAAAGATTGCTCTTGTAGATGATATGAAAATGGAGGTTGAACATACGCAGATGTACACGTGGAAATGGAGGGGATGGAATTGCTAATTAGCAAGATTGATATAGTCTAGGAGATTTGAGATGACATGGAGCTTGGAGTTGGGGAGGGGACACAAGTGGTGAACAGAGATTGAGAGGAATGAATGATATGCTTGGAGATTGAGATGGAATGAATGGAGCAGAAGGGAGATGGAGGTGGAAGAGAGATGGAGATGGAGGGAGGTGATTGATGTGGAAGAGCTTAGAAGAAATGAGCAAAAAGATTTTGAAGTAAATGGAGCAAGCAGCAAGATGGAGATGGAATGGATTGGCTGGAAGGAAGATGGAGATCGAGAGATGGAGCAGTATATGTTGAAGGTGCTTCCTTATGGTGTGAGACCACTGTGAAAGGAATGAGCATGAAGGCTTGATGTGCATGGAGGGAGCAGCAAGGAGGAGAAAAATGGGCAGTGGAATGAAGATTGAATGAAAAAGCAGTAAGGAAAAAGAAAACAAAGCAGCACTTTACATGTGCTGACTTGACATGTTCTATCTCGGAGAAGTTGCAAAGACATTAGAAACAACCAGAATATTGGTGGCATCGCAGAGATTCCGTTCCCCTTGTCTCCCCCTCCTCTTCAGGGAACAGAATGCACTAAATATATTTCTTTATGTGCGCAATTAGGTCTCTCTATCTCATATCCAATTTGATGCAGCACATTTCTCACAATAAAAAAGAATAGAACTAATTTTCCAAAAAAAAAAAAAAGGAATAGAACTTTGAGTGCATTGAAAAAAGAATAGAACTACTACAATGTGGTTCGTATGGACTTTGTTTAGGATTTTCTCTTTGATCAAAGAACTGATATGAGTTTTTTCTTTTTCCAAAGTAATTTTTTTTGTTCATAGAGCAGATCTGATTTTATCATCTAGGCTATTTGATGAATTTTTAAGCTTAAGTCTAGCAGTTGTCTTTTTTATTTATAGAATGCCATACTAGGGGCATGTCTGGGAGTTTAGATAATAAATTAGAAAATTATTTGGTCAGTACCTTACGAAAAAATGGTCACATGTTTGTGTTTTATTTCTTCAACTTGAAGGTTCTTCTTCTTCTTCCCAACACCTTCATCTATAGTCTCAACCCCTTCTATTCTCATCCTATGCATGTTGACGTGTTGATTTTTCTTTTCATCTCCATTCCAAATCGCTATTTACCTGAATGACAGATCTAAAGCGTATCATGTGTAATTAGAAACCATGATTGTGCTTACAAATGCACTTTTTCAGTTTTTGTGTTCGTTTTGCCTATGCATTATGTTGGAGAAAACCAAGTTAGGAGTGGAATTATCCACTTCTAATTTTGTTCTTTCCTAGTTTCGTTTTAGAGATTTTTTAGAGATATAGATTTGAAGAGATATATTATGTTTCCTTTTTTTTTTTTTGATAGAATCAGGATTGGTTCCCTCTTTACATAAAGGGATCAAACTCTATACTTTGTTTCTTGAGATTCAATAATAAAGTTTTCTATTCAGCAAATCTTCACCTATTAGATAATTCTTTTAGAGGTATGCATGCTGCCATGCACTTGACTGCATTTGATTTGGGATTTCATGTTTATACGTGCATCTATTCGATTGTGTACGTGTCTGTGTATGTGTCAGCCTTGTCACATGATGCTCCTACAAATTTATTTCACAAACAAAGAATCGTGTTCCATTAATGCACCAAGGTGTGGAGCCATTTCTATTTTAGGTGTACCCGCATGATTGAATTATGTAGAAAAACACAATCACATGGAAGATTTCAAGATGTACGTGGAAGACCTTTCTCAAAGGAAGGGAAAAACCATGGTAGCAAACACGTTATTAGCATCAACTAGCATCTAGGGTTATCCTCACTAAAATTGACGAGGGGTGTGAGTACGTTAATAGATGCAAAAAAGTAAGTGTTTCTGCACCAATGTACCCAAGATCTGTTTATGCAATTAGTACGTAAATCAAAACTACTCCTCAAGTTGAGCATAAATGTCAGATATACCCAACTTCCTAAGATCTCCTCAAACTGAGATAGTTGGAGAGGTTAATGATATGAAAATACGTGGTTTTATAAGAAGGGTTTTTAATAGATAATCACCCTTCGCCTTTTCAAAAAAAAATAAAAAGAAGGGTTTTTAATCGTTGCAATGTGTATAAATCAATCAACCTTTAAATTTCTCAACCTAGAAAGTGGGAGTATCTAAGGTCATCTAAGGAGGTTAATTTGTTAGTTATCAAGATCTCTCTCTCACTCTCTCAAATCTTCTTTTTGTATTTTTGGTTTTGATATTTTTTATGGTTTTGACATATAGGCAACTAAACGATAGAAAATGCATCGGAACAATTGCGATAAATTTAAAGCGACAAAATCCAACTTTTCTAAGCTCACCGTCAGAAAGTGGGTGCTAGGATAATTAGGAAAGAGGTGTGTGTACTAATTAAAGGCACATGCAACAGCTGGGAAGCAAAAGGAAAAGGCAAATAGATTTTTTAAAATAAAATAAAGTTGCACAAGTTGTTACACTTGAGAAGCTCACTTGTTTGAGGGATCCCACATAAGTAATACTTAAGTGTAGAGGAATGCTTAACACAATAAAAGAAAGTAACTACTTTTCAAAAATAAAAGAAAGTAACTAGAAAAAGTAGAAGAAGAAAGTAGCCATATGCTGTAAAAAAATGGATGAAAGTCCTCACTCCAAAAATGGTCATCCCAATCTTGAAGAAGAATCCTCTCTATATCCTCCTAGGGTGGACGTCCACCACCCTTTCTCTTCCTTGCCCAGCCGTCCTCCTTGAGATTGATCCTTGGCTCCTTCCCTTGGGAGATGGAAGTAGAAGTAGGGCACCAAGGGTGGGTAGAACTTCCCCTTGATCCTTTAGTGACTACAACTCTTTCCCTGAAAATAGCTCCTTTAGTGAAGTGAAACTTAGGTGACTAAGATGATTATAACATAGAATAACTTGGTCTTTCTTTCTATTTCCATGTGCTCGAAGTGTCAATTATTGAGTCAAGGCTGGCTTTCCCATGCAACTTGTATAGACTATCATACTCCAGCCTGATTATAACCTATTTTCTTCTCTCTAAATCCTGAAGGTCGCAGATCCATCAACAACAAAATACAAGTTGAAAGCTCAGCTCTTTTGTAATCTTGCTAATAAAGAATAAGTTCAGAGGGAGATCAGGGACGTGCAGAGTACATGACAAGAAAATTGTATTTGGGAGTTGTGTGACCTTTTTTCCAGCAACAGGACCTGTGAAAACTTCTCCCATCTTGTCATATGATTTTCACCGTTGTCTGTTACCTAATCATCATTTTCCAAATCACAAGTCGTTGCAGTTATGAAAGGATTTCAATCCAGGAACCACTGAACATAATACTAGAAAGATAAAGCACCTCTACCAAAAAATACGAGACCTGTTGTTCCCCTTCACATAGAATAGTACACCCCCTAGGTTTACAAGGAAAGATTGAACCTGAGCAGAAAAAAGAGAGATTGAGACTGAAATATGGGAGATTGAGACTGAAGAGAGATTGGATACCTTCCTTTCAAAATCCTTTCTCATTCTAAAAAAGAAGGGAGTTTTTAGGATAGGAGGGTATAATTCAGCCAGGAGAAAAGGAACTTTTTTCCCGTCCTTTTTTTAAGTAGAGAACGACAACAGAGTACTGTGTTCCCCGAGCAGCGTGAACTGCCAAATCCATTAAATAGAGTTTGGCATGGACCCCACAGACCTGTTGGACTTCTGTTGGGCGGAGTCACCACTGCTTTTGCAAGAAATAGCAGGTCCACCCAGCATTGCAGCAGGTCTGCCCGGTATTGAAACCAACTCCTGCTTGGTTGGATTGCCAGTATTGGGTGAGAGGAGTCAAGCATGCATTCCTTTGCAACCTCCCTACACCTGATTGAGGCTCTCTTGAGCCAACCATGCCTACTGTTGCCTTAGGAAAAGAGTTGTAGAATAAGCCTTGCTGCTTCCTTGCTCAACCCAAGCTGCTGGGTCAAGTCATCCTGCAAGAACAACCACTCGAAGTTGGATCCCGTGTTCGTGCAAAACTGTCGTTGCTACTTGAGGTTGCATCTCCGCCATTGCTGGCAGCAGACCTTAAATGTACAGGTCTCTGATAGTGGCTCTCCTTTGGGTCTGAGTGTGTAGGAGGCCTCCATAAAATCCAGAGGCCCTGAAGCTCACAAAATGTTGTGTGGCCTCAATGCACATTCCATACATGAAAGGTTTCCACAAAAAGACTAGGCTTGGATCGGAGTACCATCTAGAAAAATGCAATCAAATACAAGAACCCAAGACTTAGATGGAAAAAACTTCTCAATGGTGGGGAAGACCCATGGTAGCAAAGATGGCCTAACGCTCACTAGCATCTAGGGTTATGTTGTCCAAAACTGACAAGAAGAGGAGAGGGGCGAGTTCATTAAGTAGACGCAAGGAGTAAGTGAACCCAATTATAACACAGGCTAACCCACACCTAAGATCTAGTTACCCAATTACCATGTAAGCATGTACACGCAAAAATACCATTTCTTATAGAGAAAACTGAATGTGTTGTGAAGGAAATTGTTGATGATATTGCATTC
Organism: Thalassia testudinum; assembly: GCA_037157565.1. Lineage (NCBI taxonomy): Eukaryota > Viridiplantae > Streptophyta > Magnoliopsida > Alismatales > Hydrocharitaceae > Thalassia > Thalassia testudinum. Next base: position 32,761,024 of record JAZHRO010000031.1, on the reverse strand, counting down.
TTTTGGTTTTGTAGTTGTCAGTTATCTTTGGGATATTCTAGTACTTTTAGGTACATGTAGTATGCTACAACTAGATGTGATTCATCAAGAGTTGGATGTTTACCCCGCTTGACATGAGTATGATAGATGATGAATTTGGGATTTACTGGTTTTAATTTTTGTTACTTATTTTTCTAGCAAATATGTAATTGTTTTTTCTGTTAATTTCTGATGTTTTTTATTGTTTGACCACATTTCTTTTTCAAAAGCACATGAAGTTCAAGTATAATACGTTGGATTTTCTGAGATTGTCAAATTTTGCAGCATGTCAGCCGAGGGGCCTGTTTCTAGATCTCCATCACCAGCTCCCTCCAGGTAAAAAAATCTGAATCTCAACCACATTTATCTAGGTGTTTAATCGGAGATTTTGAATTAGCAATTATGAATGTATTTGGATATGCATCTGCAAGTTGTAGATTGTTGAATATATATATGATGTTCATTTTATTACATGACAATGCAATGCAGGTCCAGGTCTCGGTCACTTTCAGGTTAACATCACCTGTAAGTTTTCCATCTCAATACTGAACTTTTTTTTGCATGACTAGTCGTAGTGCTGAGCAATATGAAGCCCGTCATTGTAAGATGTGGATGGAAAATATGTGTTGGTAGTTTGGAATATACAGCAATAGCCTACTTTTTTGTGCTTTTATAATTTTCCATTTACGCTATTTTGGGACATGTCCAAAACCAAATCAAATGCCTGTATAAATTTGGAAAGCTGTTACATTGATTTGATTGGAGTGCTAAGTCAATTTGGTACAACTGGTAAGGGTACAAGAACCATATGATTTTTTAAAATTAATCTGCAGGAGATGCATGCTTATAAAGGTTTCGTTTCAGAGTAACTTTGTCCATAATCTTTTGTAAAAAAGCATGGGTGTAATTATTTTCTGGTAGCCAACTTTTTATGCAGAAGTGCGCATCATGCTTCTATGGTTTCCCTACGTAGGATTCACATGTGGACTCCACATTTCCCCTAGTTTACACCTGTCGCTCTTCAAATTGGTGGTAAAGCCGGAGGCCTTAAATAAAAACAAAGTGAACAATCCTTTCAAAGAACAAAAAAACAACAAAGTAATCAAGTTCTTTGATTCTGTTGGTTTACCTCAGTAACGGTTCATTAGTTAAATGCCCTTCAGTTACAGATAATGGAATAATTCATGCCTGCCATCAAGGTCAGAGGTCTCTATAGGCAACACAACCAATGGGGCCTTCCCATTTTTCCTTTAGTATAAGTGCCTTATCCAACAAAAATTGGCAGTGTTCCAGAGTATGTGCATAACTATTACGTCCCGAGCATGTGTCTGAAATTTTGAGTTGCAGATGGACCAGATATGCTGATTTACAAAAATGAGGTTCCAAAAAGTCATCAAAGTTCCTGAATGCTTCATAAATCTGTACTGTGGAAGTTTTTATATTATTTAACCACTTTTTTTTATTTTGGCCATAAAGCACCATTCTGTGTTTGCCTTTTGGCACTATTCAGCCAGATTTTAAGATATTGGGCAGCATTGAACATTTCTTCTGTATCAAATCCATAATCCTTCTTTTTCTTTTCCTAATTATTGACAGGATATGCAACGGCCTTGGAAAGTCAGAAGGCCATGGCTTTTCTCTGGTGGAGACTGTAAGTAGAAATGCTCGACGAGGAACTGAGTTCATGCTCTATGCATAAAAATGCGGAAATGGTGATGCCAATTTGAACTTGCTCAATCTGTTCAATTGCAAACTTATAGAACTGGTGATCATGTACTAGTCCACTCTCTCTATTTGGGTCTGCTGTTCTTCTGTATGGGTCTTGGTTTAATCATTTCTTCTGGCATCAATACTACCTGTGCCATAGGAGTGTTTTCGTTTAACACTTTTAGATTTGTATCTGCACTTCTTAGTTAAAGATCGTTTGGTTGCTGCCTGGGTGGCCCTTTAAGTATGTTTAATTTACATGTAATTTTTCTTTTGAAGTTATCATTTTGTCGTCTAGATTCCTTGTGTGTTTGGTTTTGTGTGTGTACGTGCGTGGGGGGTGGGTGGGTGTTTTGGAAGAGGGGGAGAGGGTGGTTCTATTTCAACAAGTTAAATTTATAGATCTTAAAACATGGTGGTTGAGACAAGAATCTTTTAGTTTCTAGAGGTGATGAACCTTTAACATATGGAACTGAATCAAGATTCGCACAATTTCTTGGTCAAGTTGTGTGTCGTTAGATTGTGTGCATCTTAGAAATGATGAGTGGAGAGATTTGTGTCAAAAGATTCATGCTTGCTGGGGCATGTGCAGAAGTGTGTAAAATATGGGTTATTCACATTAGTTCCATTCAATTTCCTTCCAGAAATCAACTGCCTGTTTAGTTTTATTGTCAACGTAGAACCCATTAAAATGAGATTGATATATTAAATATGTGGTTGATGTAGAATGGTAACAAGTTTAGGAGTTTTTTGGGGGCAAATTCAGAATGAGTTTTATTTGAAGAACTTCGGATACATGATATGCATTCGATGTGCTAGTGGCTGCAGCTAGATTTGCATCACTCATGTAAGTTTACCTTAACAACTTGGGTGTGCATTTGGCCTTGAATGAGGAAGATTAACCTTGGTAGCCTGTTTGGTATGTGTAATGGTCTCAAATCTTTCAACTAAAATGTTAAAATCCGAGTTATCAAATGGTGGGCTTCAATCCTTATAATCTGCTGTACAACAGCTTGAGTTGCTTGTTATGTCACTTTTTCGATGATACAATTTCCTTTTCTTTGCTTTTGGTAGGGTTTGATCATTTGAGTTTAGTAATGTTGGCTTTATATCTTTGATTAGTCTCTTCCTATTATTCTTGAATAAATCTGGGCTTTGATACCGTTTGCAATAATTAAGATTTTGTATGCAAGCCTATTTGGGAACAGTTAGCTTTAATAACTTGATTGAGATTAGATCTAATGCATCCAAACTATAAAAAGTTGTCTAAATTCCCAAGCGGTAATCCCCAATTCTTCTCTGGGGAATGGTACTCAACAAAAACTTGGAGCAAGAGGAGAATAGGAGTGATTTTTTTTTATGTGGGAATGAATATTTCATTAAAAAGGGGAGAATTAAATATAAAGGATGTATCCATAGGGGAAGGGAGAGAGAAAAATCTACCCTAGAAAGGGGAGAATATGAATGAGATATGCAATGGAGGTGGGGAAAGGAGACACCATAGTTGAAGTTGTAGGAAATGTCGTGTCTGGAGAATATGATGATGGAAAAACTGTATAAATTATGCATGACATTATCTTAAGTTGTCCAAATTTAAAAAGAGGTCCAACAGTTTCATGGAACGGTGCTATCATCTTGAGAATTGAGGAAACTTCTTTTTACTGAATGGTGATTAATGAACGTTGAACTCAGTGTTGAACATTTTTCATTGTAAGAGTACTGCTACGGAAGAAGTGCTACGCACAAATAGTTCTCATGAAATGATGCTAAATAAATAGGGCTATCAAACAATGTTGTGAGAAAATAGGGTAGTAGTGCTTCCGAGCCTTCTTTACCAAGCTTGAACCAGGTACTGATATTCGTATTTGTGCATCGTCTTCTTTAGGACTTTAAGCCAATGAAGTGCTTTTATCAATATTTTATGATCCTAAACCAAGATAGATATATTCCTAGGGATTTAGGGTAGACTAGAGTTAACGAAGAGAAATGATATTGGATTGTTAGCAAGGGCATGGAATCCTGCAAGAGAAGTACGGGGAACTCTATAACTCTAAGGCTTTCATACGGGTTTGGGGCAACCGGTAATGAAGTAATGTCATGAAGGTTGAATCTCTAAACTGGGAAGATAAATGCTTCATTTGTTGCGGGTCAACAAAATCCCAAACGTCTGTTTGGGAAAATAGATGCTTGTTTTGTTAATACAAAAGTACAGCCATCTGGAAGGGCGGCAGATCCCCTGCTGTAACGATAGGCGGTGCTGCCATCTGGAAGAGCTCAAATTTGTTTCATCTTTTTTTATTTCTTTTATTAACCGATATGTTTTCTTTACATTGTTTAGAGGAGGTGTAGAAAAAGAGCTATATCAATATGAAGCTAAGGTACAGGATTGAAAAAGACCTTCCATTTTATGAAAAATACCATGTTAGTGAGAACTTTGAGCATTTTTCGTAAACATGCCACTCCATGGAAATGTACCCTCGTTGCATCAGGGGAAATGAATTAGAAAGAAATTCTCTTGCTGAAGTTCCTAGTGAGTCGGATATTAAAGTTGCAGTTTGAAGGCTCTGGGACTGGAGATTACTGCAAAAAATTCTTTCCAATTGAGTTAAGTGTGTTCTTCCTCGCTTTATTTTTGAATTTCAATATGGATTTCTAAAAAATGGATACATAGTTGACAATATTATCATTGCTAGAGAGTTGATTCACTTTTCGAAGAAGAAAGATTGGAGGAGGAATTAGACATGGAAAAAACTTTTGATAAGATGAGTTGGGAGTTTGTTATAGATTTATTAAAACAATTGAAATTCCCCGACACTATCCTTAGATTGATTTGGAATTGTATTTAATCTGTTTCATACTCTTCACTAGTAAATAGTTCCCTTCATGGAAAGATCATTTCCAAAGTTGGTCTTAGACAAGGCTATTCTCTTTCTCACTTATTATTTATCTTGGAAGCTAAACTTTTTTGTAGACTTATCAAGCAAAATGCCTCAATTGGCCTTCTAAAAGGAATTCGGTTATCATCCAAAGCTCCAAGACTACATTCCATGGCTTGTGACGATGACAAATTAATTATGGGTGAAGCTACAGAAGAAGGAGCTAATCTTATCATTCACATCATAGGCACTTATTATAACATGTATGGGTAAAAGGTTAATTTCAATAAATCATCTGTACTTTTTGACAAATGGTGCACCGATCAAACCATCACGAGAATCAAAGTGATGATGGGTATCAAAAAAGATTTTAGTTATGATATTTATCTTGGGTTACCAATCTTTGGGGAAAACGTTAAGAATTTATGTGAAGAAAAGATTATTAGTAAAATTGAAAAAACTCTTTGAGGATGGAATGTAAGTGCTCTCTCGCAAGCAGGAAGAACAGTTTTAGTGAAAGCTACTCTATCTTCGATTCTGGTGTATCTAATGTCTTCTTGCTTAATGAAAAAGAAAACTTGCTGTAAGAAAAAGAAAACTTGCTGTGAGATAGACCAATTACAGAGAAAATTTTGGTGGGGTGAGTCAGAGGATTCAAGGAAGTTTTGTACAATTGCATGGGATAAAATTTTCCTTCCTAAGCACTTGGCGGCCTTGGAATAAAGAAATCAACGACGAACAACTTAACTTTAATCATGAAATTTGGATGGAGACTTATTCAAGGAGACAACTTGCTTCTCTTTGAAATTATGAAAGGAATCTACTTTCCTAATCATAGATTTCAGGAAGTTAAGGCACAACCTTATCATTCGAGCTTTTGGAAGGATCTTATCTCTATTCAGAGTTTACTATACAAAGGATCTATATGGATGATTGATAATGGTGAATCAATTAGCATAGGTAAAGACAATTGGATTCTAGATTTAAATCAAGTTGTCTATCCCAAAGTGTTAATTCATTGAAATATGCAAGTGTTAAAAGAATTAATTAATGAGGATGCTAGATCATGAAACAATATTGAAATAAATCAATGCTTTCCTGATCATCTGGACTGATCTATCAAAAGTATGTATATCTCGTAGTTTGTTGAAAATGATAGTATAATCTGGGGACATCACAAAAAGGGCTCATTTTTAGTTAAATTTGCTTATCAATTTATCAAAGGAAAGATTGAAGTAATTCCTCCTTTCCTCACATTTTGAGAAAATTGAGAAAGGTATGGAACTCTAGATTGCCCCTGAGATTTAGAATTTTTATGTGGAAGCTTATACTTGGTGTTTTAGCTATTGGAGCCGATTGCTTGAAATTCTTGCAATTTGATGAATGCTGTTGCCCCTTTTGTTTTTTAATTGTATTGAATCTTCTTCGCATTTGTTCTTTGAAGACTCATTCTCTAGGGCTGTATGGTTCTATTTTGATTTTAGAGCGAAAGGCTCCTTCTATGACCTCTTAGAACTTGTGGTCAGTAAGCTTAAAAATGAGGAATGAGAAATCAATGCTACTATTATTTTATATGCTCTTTGGAACTTCATATGTAAAGTTAAGTATGGAAAGATGATGATAAATATTGTAAGCATATGCAATCTTGTGTGAAACCTAGCTAGTTTTTATAAATTTCATATTACCACTAATTTTGACATCAATAATGATGATGTTGGAGCTATTAGTAATGCAACCAATCATTTTGCCATTAGTGTTGTTTGTTTATCAAGAAAGGAGATTAATTGGATCAAATCATGTAGGATTAAAGAGATAAATCCCCTTTTGGTTGAAGCTTTTGCAATGATGATGGCAACTAAATCTTTTGTAGATGGTTGAGTATAGGAAATCAAAATGAGAATTATTCAATTGTCTTCCTATTCGACTCCTTAGTTAATGTTAAAGGTGTAAATGGTTTTGTTGATGATGTGCCTTGGCACATTAGAGACATTATTAAATCATGTATCTTTAGATCGCCTTAGTGAGAAGATGCTCACTATTGTTGCATTAGTAGGTCTTTTAATCTTTTGATGCATAATGTAGCATAGGTTTGTAAATTTAATGAACAATATAATTCCTAGTGTAGTAGTTTTATTCCTATTTGGATCATGGATAGCATTATCTATCTCCTGTAACTTTGTTTTATTGTAATGAAGGGGATGATGTGTTTTGCAAAAAAAAAAAAAAAAAACTAATTGCTACCTGTAGGATGTTTGTCTTGTTGTTCATGGATATGATTGAGATCCATTTTGATTTCTTGGTCACAATGATTTAGAGTGATAAATAAGAGAATACTAGATGTTGAAATTGTCTTTTTTTAGCACTATGTAACCTAATCAATATGCCTTGTGCAGCTATTAGCAGATTTGAAGGTGATCTTATTTGCTTTGGAGAAGCTTAATAGGTGGTGCCCTACTATTGATTACGTGGACAAAGCATGTGACATGTAGCCTAACCATAGCCACTTCTAGAGGCCTTAGAGCCACCTCTATATGCTCAACTACCACACTGAGAAGATTCTTTGCAGCCATCTCCAGGAACTCTAGCTCCACCTCCAAGTGATCCACACTATAGCCAACTAATACTCTATAGCCACTAAAATGACCCTTTCCTGGGGTCGTTTGGCATTTCCGGAATCCGTAAGGGTTTTCCTGTAGTTTTAAACCCCTTATCTGTTGCTTTGGGGATTTGTGAGGGGGAGAGGGAAATTGCAGGGACGTCCCCGCAATTTCCCCATCACCACTTCCCACCGTACGCACCCCTCCTCCCTCACTCCGTACGCCGCACCATCCCCGCTGCGGCACCCTCACCTCCCTCTCTCCACCATTCCCTCCCTCATACCTCCTCCATTTAACCCCTTCGTTTCTCCTCCATCCTCCCCACACCGCAGCCGAGAGGAGGAGAGCAGGGAGCCAGAGGAGTGTGTGCTGGAGAGGAGAGCTGCGGCTGCTGCTGTAGCAAGTTCTGCTGCAGTTGCAGTAGCACGTGGAGAGGAAGGCGTCATGAGAAGAACTCTCCAACGATTCTGCAGAATCAGACATCTGCAGAGCGCGCCAGACGTCTTGTTAGACGTCTTGAGGTATTGCTAGACGTTTGATAGCGCATATTTTGATTTATTATTTTTCCTGCCAAAGTCCTGACCGTGCATGCGCGTGTGTCAGAGGTTGGGAAGCGCGCTGATGCGAGGACAGAGGCAGTTTTAGACGTTCAGACGTGTTTTCAAACGTCTGAAGACACCTTCAAACGTCTGCACCGGGTCTCAGACGTCCGGGAAAGGCACCTCGAGCAAGGTCAGTCCTTGAGTACGTTTAAGACGTTTCGGACTATTCCTAGATGTCTGATTTTGGTTAAGGTTGGTGTTTTGGGCCTGTGTAGGGCCCAAACGGTGTCGATTTTCCGCAAACGAAACGTCTTTGGTTTCCATGCGAGTTTCTCTATGTAATGGTACTTTTTCTGTGTCATTTTGAACACATTTGACCTGCCAATCCATACTATAGGTCTCCAATCCGTCGAGTATACGGGACCTGCGGAGACATTGGGAGCTACTGTACGAGCCCCCATTCCACCTGATTATCCTGGTGGAGTAGTTCTTCCCTAATCCTAGATTTATGAATTAAATGGTATGAGTAGAAACCCTTGGTTGTGAGATAAATCCTAGGGCTGAAGGAAATTAATGTATGCTATTCTAGATTAGTGAACCCTAGGTTGTGGCATGAACACTAGGGTCGAGAGAAATGCATGTAAATGTTGGTATTACCGTGATACTTCCTGAAATAAACCATGAGTTGCCTATACTACCTGTAATTTGTTAGAAATGGAAATGCATGCTTGTATTGAATATTAGATGGTGGAATTAGAGCTACCTGTAACAAACGAGATATGAAATATGGAAAGTCCATGTACGAACCCTACGGGGAATGTAGAAAGAAACAAGAATACTGTAGTATGGAGAACCATATGGTTTTGGAACACGTCGTCACAGGTGGTTGTTCGGACTTGGTTTATGGAGGTAAGCTGGCCTTCGTGTACGTAGTACCGAAGAGAGCAACTATCCCTTTTCGAGTAGAGGGGAGCTTGCCACCCTTAGGTGGAGATTTGGGGTGGGTGTGGCCACTCTACGTCAACTCCTGTTGCCCCTCGCGTATGTAGTACCGAGGAGAGCTACTTAGTGTTGGGGGCGCTAGCCGCCTCAGGGGACCCGGGTTAGGATTGGCCACCCTACATCGACTCTTGTTAGGCCCACTGGGCAAACCGGGGTAGTCGAACGAGGGTACGCGAACTGTGAGGGGTGAGACCCCTGTTCTGAGAGGGCAAGGCCCTGTGCTGTTCCGTGCTGTACGTTGGGCATACCCGCTAGCGGAAACGACTGACCGCGTGCCAGTGTAGGGTAGCTACCTGTGCGCTTATCACGTGTGCTGTAGTCACCACTACATCGCGACCGTGACCTCGGGGTAGTAGACCAGGTGTAAGACGACCACGAGGGGACTCTCCCGGCCAGGAGAGTGCCACGTGTACATCCTGCACCGCGGGAAACTACAAGCAAGATCGTTCCCTTAGGAAACAAGAAGATTGAGCAATGTCATGGAACCCGATTAGAGTACTTAGATCAGCAACACGTAATAATATAATTGGAACTAGAAGATAATATTTTAAGCTGCTTGTTTAAGTTATATTGTTTAGCCACCACTTTACTCAGTGTTAACTAATTGCAGATGTTATAACCTTGTACAGGTCAAGGATTTGAGCAGCCAAAGCCACCGGCTGCTGAGGACGCTGGGCCCAGTCGAGTCCAGTTGTAGTTTTCCTTCTGCTAGTGTTGTAGTGAGTTCCTATAGTGCATGTTATTTTAGTTATATCTCGATCATATTGTACTATTTCTACTATGATGGCCTATAATATCATAGTGATTGCCGTTCTCTTGTTTTACTATCAGTTTTATATTTTGTTGTTTAGTTTCATTGCTTGTGTGGTTATGGAATGAATGTATATTTAGTTATTTCTCGCTGAACGACTAGATCTTGGGGTTCGTCAAGGCGACCCGTTCTCGGGTTCTATAGAGAGCCAGGAATGGGTCGTAATAGCTACTTTTAGAACCTCCATAATCTCTTTTGAATTTCCCAATAGTATCGATTATATATAGATTGTTTCCCAACTAATATCTAGATATGCTCTACCTCACCACTAACTTGACTTCTACCTTAATATTCACCTCTTTAACCTCAATATTCAATACACCAAGTGCACATGTTGGAGTTAGAGAAATGTTTAATATATATATTAAAAAAAAACCTATCCAAAAGCCCAACCTCCCTCCCTATCAAAAACAAGGGCACAACAAACCCCCATAGCTGTATTTTCCCTCATACTTTGTCTTATTCCACTATCAAATTGCACACATCCCACCAGTGAGATGTTGGGTGGGGGATTTTGCGTGGGAAAGGCCCACGCCACCACTAACTTGATTGCCTAAACATCCACCTCTTTAACATCAGTTTTTCATACACTAAGTAGTCATGTTGTAGTTACACCATCCATCTTATATATACCGTAATTCACTAAAAGCACGATCTTATCATTGTTCATCGTACTATTTATTTTATCCATGACACAAATTATGGATATGAATTCTACTAGTAGTAAGTGGAACGAGAATTATGCTAATTGTAGGATGTACTAGAATTGTGACAAATCACGTGGCCACAAAGGACAAGCACCTCCATGAAAAGTGAGGAGTGGACTACGATCACAGCGCATATCAAGAATGCTAGATGATACTATGAAATCTGAAAAAAAGGTCAACTTTGCGTTACTCCCGTCTAGGAATGGTGTCTAGTGTCCCTACCTATGTGTGGCATTCATTGCTTACAAGTAGGTGTTAGTGTTGATTGCAACATGCAACAATCTATGTCCCCCTTTTGTTGGTGTAGTGTCCACTACTTACAAGTAGGTTTGAGTGTTGCTGATGTCATTGGCTTTGCCCCTCAAATAACATGTGTAGGACAGGGCAAAACACAAGATAATGAAGTAAAACTAAAAGTTATGATCGATGATGAGCACCTCATCATGAACCCTAACTAGCACTTTCTGACCTAATAAATTGAACAAAAGCTCCTACAAAATCTAAGGGAAGGCTTAAATCTGGGAATTACAAATATGAGAATAAAATAATTCACAAGGGATAAAACTGCAATTTTACCATTGCAGTACATAAATGGAATTTCTAAGGGTCTAGACACAGGTCAAATGGGCATACTAAGAGAAAAAGTGGGATGGTTTGCTCAGGAAAGGGTTATGACAAAATCTAAGAATTAAATGACATTCTGTAACCCTAAAACAAATCCACTTTAATTCACAAAGTTTCAGGCAAGATAAAAATCAATTAAACCCTCTAAAATTCATCAAAAAATATCTCGTAGGGTTTAGAACCTTCAAGTTGGCTATTGTAACCTATCTTGACCTAGATTGAGAACCATACCCAATTTTTGACCTAATTTAGGTTTTTGTGTAAAATATCCAGTCAAACAAGGTCAAACCTAAAATCCAACCTCATCATTGGATTCCTTAGGTCCAAATTAGGTTTAGACCAAAATTTGGACCTAAGGACAGGTCGCCTTAACCCACTTTACAAAACGGTCCTCAACAATTACTTTTTGACCCTTAGCTTTTTGGACTCTTGCAGATACCCTCCTATCATTCTCGTCTCTTTCTTCAATCGGGTCCCTCTGCCCCCACCTGCGCAGGCCATACCTCCGACGACTTTGCGCCAAGGATGGCGCTGCACAGACTTAGGGAGCTGACCCCATATTTGAAAGGACTCCTTGCGTTGTCCTCTTCTGCATGGGCCGGCTCCCATGCCCTGCTGGCCACCATACCTCTCGTGCGAACGCTCGAGAGGTATGGGTCTATTTCCAGCCATGCCTTCGGCGAGGAGCCCACATCTCCTCGCGATACCCTCTCAGCCAACACCTATTTAAGGAACGACAGCCCCTGCCGCTTCCTTCAAGCCTGTTTTGGCCAAGGAAATCCCTCAATTCTTATCTCCTCCTCCTCCTCCGACCATTCGCCTGCAGGCTCCGGTGTCCCTCCTCCTCCTCTCTCGTTGCCCTGCCACCATACCAGTGGCAGGGTTACCTCAGCCGTCGTCCGCCGCGCCTTGCCGTACTAGCAGGCGCCCTCCAGCCCCTCCTCCTCGTCGCCGTCTTCTCCCCTAGGCATTGTCTTCTCTGGCGACAGTGGATACAGCCAGCCACCAACTCTCCCCCTTTCGTCCACTTAGCTAGGTTAGACTTACTCCTCTCTTTCCCTTCTTTATTTTCCCCGTATCAATTTTTACTATCACACACCGACCATCACACACCACTGCCACCTTCTCCACCTCTGGCAAACCACCGACGAGGCGCAGCCACTGCGTCGCACCTCCAAACGCCTCGCCAGACACCTCACGAGCTTCGCCACAATCCACTGATCACCTTCCGCCCATTCACCAACCGCCAACACCGCCCCACACTTCCACCGACCTAACCCACCTCCATGTTCACAGAGCGACCTAGACACGCACGCATAGGCCACCCCGCGGCCAGCCACCCCTCGCCTCACCTTCACCGTGACACGGAGAAGGTTCTCCTACGATCTAATAGGGCCACGAGGTCGTATGTGTGATTTCAGGTTCGCTCGACTTCTGCCATTAGCACAGGAGCTGAAGCTTGCTTGAAGCTTCGTGCAGGACCCAGCACCCCAGGCCTCCAGGTCCAGAAGGCACGGAATCCTCTCGCGAATTCAAGCAGGCCTTCATTTGGCATTAGGGGCCTCTGCTTCTTCTGCAATTGGGCACCGATCTGCTGCGGGCGCAAGTGCGGAAGTGGGTGGGACGTTTAGTCCCACCTTGTTAGTTTGCAAGCACCCCACCGCGCATAAATTGTAAAAGTGTTTTAGGCTTATCGCCTCGAAACACACAGGGTTGAGGTCCCTCACCCTCACTCACCTGGCCTCGTCCGCGACTCTCCCCCCCGCGGACCTGGCTCAACATGAATACCCTGCCTGTGCACACCTCGCGCACCACCCACGCCGGTGTGCCTGGTCCCGGGCGCATCACCCAACCCGCATACCCGATTAAGGCTCTAGGAGAGCGAACCTTGGAGCGAAGTAGAGAGAGAGAGACGCAAGGAGGGTAGGGGTTAGGTTTTGCTTGACCGAACACCTGTGCAGGGAAAGGAGGGGAAGCAAAGAAGGAGGAGCGGCGAGGACTTAGCCGCAGAAAGGCAGCTGCGGCCAGAGAGCAAGAAGAGAAGGCGAGCAGCAGAGGAAGCACAGGAGGAGGAAGAAGACGGCACTGTAGCCGCAGAGAAGCTGAGGCAGAAGGAGAAAGGAGAAGAAGGACTTGGCGCGCTGCAAAAAAAAGAAAGAAGAAAGAAAAAGAAGAAGCAAAGAAGAAAGAAGAAGTCAGAAGGACTTTGCGCCAAGAAGAAAGAAGAAGAAGAACCAGCAGCGGCAGAAGCACTGTAGTAAGAAGTGTTTAAGTTGTCTGACCCTTGGAGTCAGACGTCTGGAAAGAGACAGAGAGAAAGGAAGATAAAAGAAGAAAGAGAGAAGAAAAGAAGACATTTTTCCTTTCTTTAGTCTTTCTTTTGTAAAATAGTATTTATTGTAAATTGTGATTTTCTACGCTTCTAGAATCGAGTTTTGCTCTCTGAGTTCGACCTTGGAGAATTTTTATTTTCGAGTAATAAAATATAATCAAACCGATCTCGGGATTAGTTTTTGGCGTCGTTGCCGGGGAGCAACGGGCATTCTAAAAGCTACTAAATCACAATTTTTGGTTGAATACTGACTTAATCTCTCTTCTGTTGTGCATGCACAGGTAGGCAAGATGGAACTAGCAGTCGCACAACAACCACACCAAGGGACAGGTAACCTTCTACCCTCTCTTTTAAGCCCCTTAAATTCTAAAGAGAAAAAAGAAAAGAAAAATCAATTTAGGGTTACCTGTCTTCAATACATAGTAATTCACAGAGTTACCGATTTTTTAAAATTTCAACACATTTTATTTGCATATCCACTTAAGGTAACTAGGGATAAAACCTTCTTGCTTGAGCCCTAGTTACCCAATTCTGAGACAACTAATTGGACCAATTAGAGTCAACCTAGGATTCAAAGGTAGGGTTTTAGAGACACACCTTCTAATCAAGAACTGAAAATTCCCAAAAGAGGTGTGCCTAAACCATTGCTTGAAAAGACCTATTAAGAAACCCTAAGCAATCCGGCTCTTAATTCACTTGAACCATAAAAGAAAGGACCTAATAAGCTCTCACAAGAACTAATAGGTGAAGTTGATCCCTTGGATCAACCAACCTTTAAATTTGGTCACTTCTTGCACACAAAAGGCTTAAAGTTCAAGTGAAACCCTAAGCACCATGATCTTAATTAAAAGTGGTAGACTTAAGAGGTCAAGGTCCCTATTCTGGTTTACCTGGAATCTCAGTGACAAGAGAGGTCGAGTGGGGGAAACCCTGTAACCCGTGGGGGCGCTCTACCGTGTAGGAGTCTTCGTGGGACTCACCCTCTCTGGCTGCCCAGGTAATTCTCAGGTGGACGACCTTCTGATAAAGGGGTATCATCCGCTCCGAACCTCTATAGTCACCCAACATTTTGGGTGTTTTGATTGGGTCCAACACCTTTTGACCTCGTCCAATCCATCAGTGCATGTTCGGTAGGTGGTCCTTTAAACATCCTCTAGAAATCCACTCTCCCTGAGGCCAAGCCTCGGTACCTTTGTTTGTGAGACAACCACTTCACATAGACCTCTCTTCTGACTCTGAACCTATGATGTAAACATGTTTACACTACTTAAGATGTCTATTTATGCATGTTCTTAAGCATAGGATTACATTGCATACTATAAATATTGCATAACATGCATCATCTTGCATTTAGAGTAGTTTGAATAAAATGGAGGTTAATTGTCTCCGTTTATGTTCAGGAATAGGGCAAACTTCTTATTGGGGCCTCGGATCGAAGATCCAACCATACAGATGTGATCAGGGTGACGATTGGAGTTCAACGACTCTAAGATCGCTCTAATTAGACATCTGTAGCATAAGATAGAGATCGGGGAATCCTAGAAGATCAAGGGCCAAAATGATGTGAATCCACACTTCAAACGACAAATTCGATCGCATGGATGGATTCGGATTGACTATCGCAGCCCAATGGTGCGAAAATCACCTCAATCCGACACCCGTGGCACCATTTACATCATCCAGAAGACGGACGGCCAAGATGGCACCACGTGGCGCCATCTTAGCCATCCAACCGGCCCTCAGGACCGCCGCTGCCTCTCCAAAGAAAATCCAACGCGTGATCTAGGCCGTTGGATCTTGATCCAATAGTCCTGATTGTGTGTTCAAAAGTTCCGCCGCTGGCCCATCCACGTGAGCAGCGCAGTGGATAAGGCGCTTGGTGGCCTTCAGACGCGGGTTCGAATCCGCATGCGCGGCAAGCGGGCGCGAGGAGCGTCGGATCATCATCGAACGGCTGCGCACGCCCGATAGCGCTCACACGCTATTAGATGCGCGGTGAAGACGCGGCATCACACGCGATGAGGTGCGCGGCTGAGGCAGGCGATGGACAAATCTTAGCTATTCGATCTCGCGATCGAACGACCGAGATTTAAAGTACGTGAACGTGCGTTGAGGAGCAGAAGGCGAGCGGGCGTGCGCGTGCCGCCCACGAAGGCCACGTTCGGACATTTAGTGACGATTTTATCCGTCACCAAAGGTCCTAAATTAATGTTTTTAGAGTTGTAATGACCAAATTGCCCCAACTCCTTGCAACTATAAAAGGAGACCCCCTCCATACGAAATTCTCATCCCTTCCTTCTCTTCCCTTCCTCTCCAAAGCTCAAGAGAAGCTTGTCCCACACCCGGGATGCTTCTCGCGAGATAAAGTCAATTTTTCATCCCCTTTCGGAAGTAGATCCCGCGACAATGACGACGTGCTGCTCCGCTCCCATTCTTTTGCTTCGCCCTCCTTCGTCCTGCTCCGTCCTCCTTCATCCAGGTGTCGTCCCATTTGGCTCATCCTCTAAGCGACCGGCAAGGAGGATATCTCTCTCCCCATTCTTTTTACTGCTTTCTAGAGTAGATTTACTGTTTTCTAGTGTAATCATTTTCTCGCTTTCTAGTGTAATGAATAATCGTTATGATGATGAAATTCCATGTTTATTCTACATCTCTTTTTGATTTTCGTTTGTAATATTCTCTATCTCTCTCACTCTCACTCTCTTATATTTATTGTAAATAGTTAGATAGTTCTAAACAATTAAATTACTTCGTGACAAATAAAACAAACGTGTGTTTTTAAATCAAACGTCCGCCTCCCTATGTTCGACCCGGGATTTTCATTCCGGTATAAATTTTATTTGTTGAACACGAGTTCTTCACTTTCAAACTACAACGACAAGGTTTTTCAAAATCAAACACGTTAGTGAAGCAACCCCAGTGTTCAACAACCTACTTCCCCTTCTTCTTCCACAATGGCTTAGCTTGTTGAAGAAGAGAATAATCTTGAGCACCAGCTCTAGCGACTCAATGATCACTTCCAAAACTTCATGAACCCACCACAGCGCCCCATGATGCGAGATCACTATAATCCCGCTACGGTGGCAATTGAGCCTCGAGTCAGAATCCCGACTGGAGGACCTGATTCCGAATTGAAGCCCAACATGATTCATGCCATACCTAAATTCTATGGGCTTAACTCTGAAGACCCCTTTCAGCATATCAAACAGCTTAAGCATCTGGCCCAGACCTTCGGGTCAGATGCGCAGAATCGGGATATCTTACTCATGAAGATGTTCTCTTTCCCTTATGGACAAGGCGGCTCATTGGTATCAGACACAGACTCGCCCGATCAACACTTGCGAAGAACTTCAGTCCGAGTTTTTTAAGAAGTTCTTTCCCGTTGGTCGGACAAACGCCTTGCACCATCAAATTACTCACCTCACGCAGCAAAAGGGAGAACCTCTTCATGAGGCATGAGATTGATTTCAAGATCTCATGAGAAAGTACCCCCATCATAGAGTTCCTAAATGGGAGCAAGTCCGATCTTTTTACCAGGGACTCCGTGAAGATATTAGACTGTTCGTCAATGCAACTTGCGGAGTGAATATCATGGGTCAACATGAAGACACCATGTGGGAGATTCTCGAGAATATGTGCGAGAACTCTATCAACAATGACTCCATGGGATTATTCAACCGAACGACTACCTGCACAGCGACGAACCTTAGGGGAGCACATGAGACGCAGGGCCTGTCTGCATTAGTCGACCTGTAATTAATGGCCAGTCAATTGGACAAGGTCTCAATTATTGAGAAGAAGGTGGACGAGCTGACTCAGCACTTGCAGTGAGCCACCTCTGTGCAGAACTCCTTCGCATAGCCACCTCCCGCATGGGAAACTGTGCAGAGCATTTTCCACCAACCTTTTCCTGGGATGGACTCGTATCCACTTCCATCTGACTCCAAGACCGGAGGGACTTCCGATCCTTTCTATCCTTGCTGGGGGAACTCTACTCCCCCATTCTTCGACTTTCCTGAGGCTTCTCAAACCTACGAGGACTTCAACGCCATCTAGAATGACCTACTTTCCAACACCTACAACCCTGGATGGCGAAACCATCCAAATTTTCAGTGGGCGGGAAATTCCCAGAACCTAAGACCACCCTTTCAGGCAGGACTAAATTCGGTAACAACCCGTAGTGGTAAAGCAACCCAAGATCCACCCTATCCAGACCACTCCAAGCTTGGTAGTGACCCAAGCCCTAGGACAATCATCCAGGATGTTCCTATCCTTGTCCCAGATCAAAAACCTGGACCTATCCTAGAAGAACCAACCAAGGTTCCATTTTCCGAGGCCTTGACCAAGAGAAAAAGGATAGCTAAACCCGTGGCCCCTGAGGAGGACCTGATCAAGCTCTTTGAGTAAGGCCAAATAAACATCCCTTGATGGATGCAATCCGCCACGTACCTACTTACGCATGATTCTTAAAGAACGTGTGTACACCTCAGAGTAAGCCTCGAACCAAGAGTGGGAGTGCCATTGTACTATCAGAGCAAGCCAACTCTGTGATCCCGAGTAAACTCCCACCCAAGGCAAAAGACCCAGGCACTCCCTTGATTTCATGTAAGATTGGTGAAACCCAATTTGATAGAGCATTATTAGACCTAGGTGCCTCCATAAACCTGATACCCACATCCCTACTTAACCACCTAGAAGAATCTGAACTAAAACCAACTAAGGTGACATTGCAGTTAGTCGATCGATCTATCAAGTCACCTAAGGGAATTCTTGAGGATGTTATTGTTAAGGTGCGGGATTTCCACTTCCCTGTAGATTTTATAGTTCTAGATATGGACGCACTTGAGAATCCAAGGGATACACCAATCATACTAGGAAGACTTTTTCTGGCCATTGAAAGGGCCAATATAAGTTGTGAAGAGGGCCAAATAAAGCTGAAATTTAGGAATCAGACTCTCAAGATTGATATCTTTAAGGCTCAACAAGGGATTAATTGCAATGTCGTTGAACAAATTTGTGACATCAGAGCCGTGGTTGATGAACCACAAATTGAGGACAACATGATTATCCCTCATCAACCACAAGAATATTTAAAACTGCAATTAGAGTTGCCAGAACTTGATCTAGACAGACCCATAACTCCTACCCTTGTACCTCACACTCACTCTGAACCATCCGTTGTTACTGATAACCCCGTTCTTGAACTCAAGCCCCTTCCCGATCATTTGAAATACGTCTTTTTAGGTTCCAATCGGACACTTCCGGTGATTATAAACTCCAAACTCACACCTGACTAGGAATCCCGTCTGATTGCTATTATCCAGCAACATCGCAGGGCCATTGGTTGGACTCTCGATAATTTGACTGGAATAAGTCCCTCTTATTGCACACACTGCATCTATTCTGAAGAGGGCGCACGACCTTCACGTGAGATGCAGAGACGTCTGAACCCCAACCTGCAGGAGGTCATGAAAAAGGAGATCATTAAGTGGTTAGATGCAGGGATCATCTACCCGATCTTCGACAGTCGCTGGGTGAGCCCAATCCAGGTTGTGCCTAAGAAGGCAGGGCTCACCACCATCACGACTGAAATCGGAGAGGTGATACCTACCCGTATAGCCAACTCGTGGAAAGTCTGTATAGATTACCGAAGACTAAATTCCTCCACGAAGAAGGATCATTTCCCACTACCGTTTACTGATTAGATTCTCGAAAAACTAGCGCGAAATAGATTCTTCTGCTTTCTTGACGGGTACTCCGATTATAGCCAAGTGACGATTCATCCAGAGGACCAAGAGAAGACCACGTTCACTTGCCCCTTTAGGACGTACGCGTTCCGAAGGATGCCTTCGATCTCTGCAATGCACCAGCGACTTTTCAGCGGTGCATGCTTGCCATATTCTCTGATATGGTAGGTGATTATCTAGAAGTCTTCATGGATGACTTCTCAGTTTTTGGGGCATCATTTGACAATTGCCTCCAGCACTTGGTTCACATACTCAGGCGTTGCATTAACGTAAATCTGGTTCTTTCTTGGGAAAAGAGCCACTTTATGGTGCCTGAGGGGATCATCCTGGGACACTTAATTTCTGAGAGAGGCATCCAGGTGGATCAAGCTAAGGTTAACCTGATTTCTATACTTCTTATGCCTAGCTCGATCAGGGACATCCGATCTTTTCTAAGGCACGTCGATTTTTACTATCGTTTCATCCCTGATTTCTCGAAAATCGCACACCCTCTGACTACTTTTCTCTCCAAGGATGTACCCTTTGAGATTTCCAAGGAATGCACTCAAGCTTTTGAGATCCTTCGTGATCGAGTCACCCAAGCCTCTATCCTATAGTCCACTAATTGGTCTCAACCCTTTGAGATCATGTGTGATGCATCTGACTTCGCTGTAGGAGCGGTTTTGGGGCAGAAGATTGACGGGAAACTCATGGTCATCTACTTCGCTAGCAAGATACTTGACGAGGCTCAGCGTAACTACACGGTTACGGAGAAAGAGCTGCTAGCTGTAGTATTTTCCCTCGAAAAATTTAGATCTTATCTCCTGTGTTCCCACGTCATAATCTACTCGGATCACACAGCTGTGAGGCATCTCCTTGCGAAGAAGGACGTGAAGCCTCGATTAATTCGATAGATCTTGTTGTTGCAAGAATTCGACCTTGAGATTTGCGACAAGGTGGGAAGACAGAACGTGGTAGGTGACCATTTGTTTCGCCTTCCTTCTGAGATCATCGACCCTTCTGGACCCATCACAGAGCATTTTCCTGATGAGCACCTCTTGACTGTTGGTACCAGGCTTCCATTATTTGCTGATATAGTAAACTACTTGGCATCACACCAGATCCCATCTGATTGGCCGAAGGCCAACAAAGACAAGTTGCACTCCGATGCCAAGTACTACATCTAGGAAGACCCGTACTTATTCCGCATAGGTGTTGACCAAATTATTCGGCGATGTGTTTCGGAGGTCGAAATAAATGACATTCTCTCTTTCTGCCATGACCAAGCATGCGGTGGCCATTTTTCTGGGCATAAAATCGCATAAAAAATCCTCCAGTGTGGATTTTACTGGCCCACTATCTTCAAGGATGCATATAGTCACTGTAAGGCATGCAGTCGTTACCAAACTTTGGGCAACATGAACCATCGCGATATGATGCCTTTACAACCGATTCTCGTATGCGAGATTTTCGATATTTGGGGGATTGATTTTATGGGCCTCTTCCCTATCTCGGATGGCTTCGAGTACATTCTACTCACTGTTGACTACGTGTCCAAATGGATCGAAGCCATTCCGACACAAACCTGTGATCAGAAGATCGTCATCAAATTCATTTATCAGAACATCTTCTCACAATTTGGGATTCCTCGTGCGATCATCTCTGATGGAGGGACCCATTTTACCAACGCTTAGTTCAGGTCACTGATGACCAAATACAGGGTGTCGCATCGAATCTCTACTCCTTATCACCCCCAGACTAATGGTCTAGCTGAGCTATCAACTCGGGAGATCAAGAACTGCAGGTTACTGTTCGACTTGACAGGAAGGACTGGTCATCCCAGCTTCCGGAAGCTTTGTGGGCTTATAGGACCGCCCACAAAACCCAATTAGGTATGTCTCCTTTTAGATTGGTGTACGGGAAGGCATGTCACCTTCCTGTCGAACTAGAGCACAAAGCCTATTGGGCAGTACGAAACTGCAACCTAGATCTTTCTAAGGCTAGAATCCACAGAAAGCTTTAGATAAGCGAGATTGATGAATTACGCCTTGATGCGTATGAGAACTCACGAATCTATAAAGAGCGGGTTAAAGCCTTTCATGACAAGCATATATCCAAAAAGATCTTCCACCCTGGTCAGAAGGTCCTACTCTTTAATGCTCGACTTAAATTGTTCCCTGGAAAACTGCGATCCAAGTGGGTCGGACCATACCTTGTCCGACAGATTTTTTGAAATGGAGCCGTCGAGATCAGTTCACTTAGCTACGATTCCGAACCCTTCGTCGTGAATGGTCAGAGACTCAAATCGTTCATTGATGTAATCAATACAAATTTGGCTCAGTCATTATTTATCCTCCATTCTCCCTGAGCTTATTGCGCCCAGCCGATGGCGTAAAACTCAGCGCTTAACGGGAGGCAGCCCGTCATTCTTTTTGAAAAATTAAAACCTTTTTTCTGACATTTCTTTGTACTTTAGGTTCATTCCTTAGGACAGCTGACTTCACCTCAGGTACTCGTACCTGAAATTAGAAATCGTCCGCAATAGTCACCTCGACCCATCCACTCACCTAATATCTGTCCTAATGCATGAACCAAGCCAAATAAAAACCCACCTGATGTACAATGAGGACATTGCAAACCTTAGGCATGGGGGGGTATGAAAGTGCAATGAAATGACATAATAAGAAAAGGTTTCAACAAAAAAAATCCGCATATACCAAAAAGAAATGAGAGGAGGGAAGAAAGTGCTGGTAAGCTTCACAAAAGGAGGAAAAGAGCAGAACATTAAAAAGGAGCACAAAATGAAAAAGAAAAGGGATAGTCATTAGTAAGAAATTAAGGAATTAACCAAAGCTCTAGACCACTTTAAAGAAAAGCAAAGAGAAAGTGCATAACAAGATTAGTAAGAACGCAAACCTTAGGCATTCTTGTGTAGACTCTTAGTACCCGTTAAGATCTAGATAGTCCTCAAGAGGTTGAGGAAAATGAAAAGCTTAAGTATTAGATCTAAGGCTTAGGGAGTATTTGGCCTCGTTAATTGACCTTCGGTTTACGAGACTCGGTAACCTAAGCACCCAAATTCACACACACACTCTGGTTCAGCGAGCATAAATATCAAAATCACGCAAAAGCGTTTCAAATATTCTGAAAATGTCACCTAGATTAGGAGCGGCCGATCAACACAAGTTCATTTGGATGAGTTCTCGGCGGGGAGCGGTGCGAAATTCCCCTCGAATATGCGTAACAACATATCATTTCCTCGGTGCTTGTCTCCTAGGATATTTACATATCCTACTGGGGGCATGTAATGTTACGAACGCACCCAAGGCGACTTTTTTAAGACGTCTGAGAGGTGTCCCAGACGTCTGGAACCACTTCCAGACGTCTGGGATCTATTTTCGGTGGCACGCGGGACTGCGTCTGCGCGTAGACCCGCCACCGTCTTCCTCTCTCTTTTTCCCTCTCTCCTCCTGCGACCGCAGGCGCAGCGCTGTCCGCTCTCTCTCTCTCTCCTCCTCGTGCGGCCTTAAAAGGGCCACGCCTCTCCCTTACTCCCGTCACTTCCGCCTCCTTCCTCTTCTCCTTCAGCCAGTGCGCGAGAGCGTATGCGAGAGCGAGCGCGAGGGTGCAGCGGCGGCGGCGACAGCCGCGGCGGGTGCGGGAGGAGGTGCTGCGCGGGGAAGGAAGCGCTCGGCCGTGAGGGCGAGCTCGCCGGGGCTGCTAGGGCCGGTCGGCGGGGGGGCGCAGCAGGCGCGGAGCGACGCGGAAGGACTGCTGCAGCTCGAGCAGCAGGCGGAGTACTCGCGGCGCGGCCGGGGGTCGCGAGCGGAGGGCGAGTGGCGCCCTGGTTCTGGAAACATTTCCAGAATCAGACGTCTGGGATGATAGCCAGACGACGGGAACGACGTTTGGAAGACTGTCCAGATGTCTGAACGGTGAGTTATTTCCGTCTTCTTCCTTTTCTTCGACTAACCGTACTGAGAGAGAGAGATGGGTACGCGCAGGTTCGGTGATTCGCCATCCAACGTGAATCATACGTCTGGCTCCAGTGCTAGACGGCGGGAATGACTTCCAGACGTCCTGGGTGACCATCGGACGTCTGGGAACTAGGCCAGACGCCCCCGCAGGCTTCTGGATGTCTGAGAGCCCTGGCAGAGCGAGGTAATTCCCTGATCCACTTTTTAAGACGTCTGGAAGAAGTTCCAGACGTCTGATTTTACACTGTTTCGTCGTTTTCGACCTGTTTCGGGCCCGTTCGGGCTCCGTTTTCCGCATTTCGAGTTGCGTTCCTTTTGGAATTACATCCTCTACCTGTCTACCGTAGTTGTATACTGTTTTGAGAAGTTCCTTGTGTTTGATCCTTGTGATAGGACCCCGTTCCGTTGCAGTCTCGGGGGTCGCGGAGGCACGCGGGATTCCCGACCACGCCCCCATTACTCCCGTTGTACCTGGTAGAGTGGCTTTAAGTATAATCTGTTAAATTATGAAATCATAAATAGAACCTAGGACATTGCATGAATCCTAGGAATGAGAAATATATTGAATGGTAGATTCCTAGGGTGTTGCATGAATCCTAGGGCTGGAAACTAGATTGTATGATAGATCCTAAGATATGTCATGAATCCTAGGATGGGAAAACTAGTGGAATGTATGAATACTGCAGTCTTGGAAAATGTGGAAAGAAAATACTAGCTGCCTGTGAATTGAATTAACAGCTGCCTGTTATGAATAAATAAACGTGATTGAGAATAGGGATTGTAAGAACGTGAAACTGGAAAGTGAAACCTGGATGTTCTGAGTTAAAAGAGCTGGAACCTTACGGGGAATTAGGAGTAGAACTCCTGGAAAGTGAATGGAATAGAATTGGGGAAGTGAGCTGGCCCTTGAGTACGGAGTACCAAGGAGAGCGACTGTTCCCCCCTGTTTAGTGCAGAGCGGAGCCAGCCGCCCCAGGGACCCGGGGTTAGGACTGGCCACTCTGTACCGACTTGCTGGCCCTCGTGTACGTAGTACCGAGGAGAGCCACTAGTGTAGGGAGGTACTAGCTACCCCACGGGCCCCGGGGTTCTGCTAGCCTCCCACACCGACTTGTTAGGCCTGCTGGGGCAAACCAGGGTAGTCAGGCGAGGGTGCGCGGACTGTGGAGGGGCAAGGCCCCTATTTGGTTACTGTGGAGGGGTTGGACCCCTGTTTCTGAGAGGGCTCTGCCCTGTACTGGTTCCGTGCTGTGCTTTGGGCTCACCCGTTAACGGAAACGACTGACCGCGTGCCAGTGCGGGTTAGCTACCCGTGCGTTTACCGCGCGTGCCGTAGTCACCGTTACGTCTGTCAGTGACCTTGGGGTGGTTGACTGAGAGTAGGATCACCACGGGGGACTCTCCCGGCCAGGAGAGCACCACGTGCTGCTTCTACTATTCGGAAAAGACTGCAATCAAGATCGTTCCCACGAGGAACATTCGAGATCAAGTGAAGGATCTGAGAAATAGATAAATTGTGAAACAATAGAAAGACGTAAATGAAGGAAGAAAGAAAATTTAAAACAACTACTGTACACTTTACTGTTTCTTTAGTTTAGTTGCCACTCTACTCAGCGTTTTGCTGACGTGTTACACTCGTTACCTTTCAGGACCAGGTGTTGAGCAGCCAGGGTCAGCGGCTGCAGAGGACGCTGGGCCGAGTAGGGTCCAGTAGAGTTACCACTGTTCTCTTGTACCTCTTTTTGTTCCGTTATAGTGAGTAGTTCTTGTTTCCGTTGTACTTTTCTTTACCTGCAGTTCATATTATGTTATGAATGTTGTTCTACTGTTGTGGTGGTATATACTGTAGTGGTTTCCTTCCTTACTGCTGTATTTCCTTACTGTTAGTTATATTCATGTTGAATGTGGCTTATTTTACTGCTCTTTTGGTTACTTCCTCGTTGGACGACTAGGTCTTGGGATTAGTCGAGTCGGCCCGGTTCTCGTGTCTCATAGGGACTTGGGAATCGGGTCATTACAAGATGGTATCAGAGCAAGGTCGTCTCAAGAAGTGAATCAACTGACTGGAAAATAACCAATTCACATGTCTATAACTAGAGTAGCCACCACAACATATCTTTTGACATGAGCTCTTAGACATTTCTGTTTGGTATCGTTCCGTAGTGACGTGTTCCGTTTTGTTTCGCGTCTCCTTGCAGGAGATGCCTCGTCGTGGGACTAGTGAGGCGGGCTGCGGGCGCGGCCGAGGACGAGGTCGGCAAGGTGGGCGTGCCGTTGCTGACACCCCAGTGGACCAGCCACTACTCCCGGGCGTCCAGGCCCAGGACCTCACCTGGCTGATACGAGACATTGTACGAGAGGAGCTCCACCCATCGCCCCGAGCGCCTCACCCTGGGGCTGCGGAGGGGGAGTCCTCTGTGGGACCACTCGACGGATGCGGCGCTGGACACGGGGGAGGGGATGGGCCGCCGCAGCCCCCACCTTCCTCCGATACTTCCGTGCACGAGGCACCTTCGCCTGGAGGTGCACCAGCACCTCCCCTACAGCGCCACTTCGAGCTCTTCGGGCAGTTCCGGAAGCTGAAGCCCCCCTCCTTCAAGGGGGATGAGGACCTGACCGAGGCAGAGGACTGGCTTGAGCAGCTGGAGAATATTTTCGACACCCTTCGCCCCCCGGTGGAGTGCCGCGTGGCCTTTGCCACGTACCAGCTGGAGAGTGCGGCACACAGGTGGTGGAGGGCGGTCCGGGGACAGGAGAGGGACGAGCCGACCTGGGACCGGTTCGTCACCCTCTTCTGCGAGCACTACTTCCCCCAGACGTGGCAGGACCAGAGGAGGCGGGAGTTCCACACTCTCCGCCAAGGGACGATGACCGTAAGCCGTACCGCACGCGTTTCCTGGAGCTGTCCCGCTTTGCAGCGACAGCGGTAGCTATTGAGGAGGAGCGCTTTTGGAGGTTCACCGAGGGGCTCCGGCCTGCGATTTGGGGGTATGTCAAATCCCTGAGGTTGCCTACGTTTTCGAGGGTGGTGGAGGCAGCTATGACTTACGAGGAGACCAACCCGTCCGCGCGAGACACTGACGGTGGGCTGAAGAGGCCCTTTCAGCCAGACTTTTCACAGGGCCGGTGAGAGAGGAGACACGTGGCGTCCGCAGGAGAGCCGTCACGTTTTACAGGGCCATCAGTGGCCTTTGGGGGCCCTCGATAGGGGCCAGTCGCCAGCACCGGACCCCCGCCCAGCCGACAGCAGGGACCCACTGAGGGCGGGAGTCGAGTTCTCCTCTTTTACCAGTGTGGCCAGCCGGGCCACATCAGGAGGGACTGCCCATCTAGGGTAGGAGGTCAGCAGATACTTCCCGCGCAGAGCACTGGAGGACGCGCAGGAGGCCGGGGTTCCCAGGTGCGAGGAGGAGGACAGTAGTCGCGAGGAGGGTACCGGCCAGCACCTACCCGTCCGACGCAGAGTGTGGCTGCTTCGTCCGCACCTAGAGCTGAAGGGCGTATCAACGCCCTGACACACAGGGACGCCAGAGCTTCGAGATCGGTGGTAGCAGGTATGGTTTCAGTTTCCGGCAGACTCGTTTACACGCTTTTCGTTTCCGGCGCTACGCACTCGTTTGTCGCAGCTAGTTTCGCAGTTAGTTTGGACCGGGATTATACACTGTTAGAGAATCCCTTCGTAATCAGAGGTCCGAGTGGTCAGCTGTTTGTAGCTGAGGAGGTGTACACGGATTGCGAGGTCAGCGTCGGGGGACATAGCCTGCCAGCTGACCTGATTATGTTACAGATGGAGGACTTTGGAGTGATTCTGGGGATAGATTGGCTGTCCGCTTACCACGCCTTGGTGGACTGTTTTGAGAGGAAGATTGTCTTTTCCATGCCGGAGTTGCCTTCTTTCGAGTTTCACGGACAGCCAGTGGACGGAGGTTTCAGGTGCATTTCGGCACTTCGGGCGGCGAGACTTTTGAGCCAGGGGTGTGAGGGCTTCCTAGATTGTGTGGTGGCAGAGCCTAGCCTTGTGGCAGACTTCCAGAGTATCCCGGTGGTCAGAGAGTACCCTGACGTGTTCCCAGACGAGTTACCAGGACTACCACCCGAGCGGGAGATCGAGTTTGAGATCTCACTAGTACTAGGGACCAGCCCCATCTGCACCGCGCCATACAGGATGGCACCGCTTGAGCTGCGAGAGCTCAAGTCTCAGTTACAGGACCTTTTGGAGAAAGGTTTCGTGAGGCCCAGTGCGTCTCCCTGGGGAGCCCCGGTACTGTTTGTGAAGAAGAAGGATGGTACCCTACGCCTTTGTGTAGACTACCGACAGCTGAATAGGGTCACCATCAAGAACAGATATCCGCTGCCGAGGATCGACGACTTGTTTGACCAGTTGCGGGGTGCCACGGTGTTTTCCAAGATCGACTTGAGGTCTTGATACCACCAGTTGAGGATCAGGGAGACCGACGTCTCCAAGACAGCTTTCCGCACCTGGTACGGACACTACGAGTTTTTGGTCATGCCATTTGGGCTGACCAATGCCCCCGCTGCTTTCATGGACCTGATGAACCGGGTGTTTAGACCGTACTTGGACCAGTTCGTGGTGGTTTTCATAGATGATGTACTCGTCTATTCTAGAGATCGGACGTAGCACGGACATCACTTGCGGATGGTTCTGGACACTTTGAGACGACGCAGGCTGTACGCCAAGTACAGCAAGTGCGAGTTCTGGTTGAGGGAGGTGACCTTCTTAGGTCATGTGATCTCTGGAGACGGCTTGGCGGTGGACCCAGCCAAGGTCGAGGCAGTACTCAGTTGGGAGAGACCGCGTTCAGTCACTGAGATTCGCAGTTTCCTAGGACTGGCAGGCTACTACAGACGATTCATCAGAGGATTTTCACAGATTGCACGTCCTATGACATAGTTGACCCGGAAGGACGTGCCCTTCGCTTGGACAGACGCCTGTGAGGCGTGTTTTCTGGAGCTGAAGGAGAGGTTGACCTCGGCTCCCGTGCTCACCATCCCTGACAGTAGTGGCGGGTTCGTTGTGTACACGCATGCCTCCTTGCAGGGGTTAGGAGGTGTGCTCATGCAGAGGGGTC
Source organism: Thalassia testudinum (assembly GCA_037157565.1). NCBI lineage: Eukaryota > Viridiplantae > Streptophyta > Magnoliopsida > Alismatales > Hydrocharitaceae > Thalassia > Thalassia testudinum. The sequence continues at coordinate 32,733,015 of JAZHRO010000031.1, read as the reverse complement.
ACGTTGTCCCTTACGCTTCGCGGCAACTGAAGCCCCATGAGCATACCTACCCTACCCACGACCTAGAGTTGGCAGCTGTTGTCTTCGCGTTGAAGACTTGGAGGCACTACTTGTACAGTGAGACCTTCGAAATTTTCACAGATCACAAGAGCCTCAGATACCTTTTTGATCAGAAGGAGCTCAACATGAGACAGAGACGTTGGTTGGAGCTCCTGAAGGACTACGACTGCAGCATCTCCTATCACCCGGGGAAGGCCAATGTGGTGGCTGATGCCTTGAGCCGTAAGGCGCCCGCACACTTGGCCAGTCTACGGTTACAGAGTTGGAGCCTTTTGGAGGAGGTGGGCAGTTGGCGACCTCTAGAGTTACGAGGGTACTGTGGGGCAGAGACGGTGACACGGCAGACCAGGCCAGAGCTGATAGACCGCATCATCACAGGACAGATGGCCGATCCGTACTTGCAGTCCTTGCGCGACAGAGTACTGTCGGGAGACCTGGGGGACTTCTCTTTCACAGATCAGGTGCTGCGCTTGAGGGGACGGTTGTGCGTTCCCAGAGACGAGGAGCTGTTGAGAGAGCTCCTGACTGAGGCACACGGTTCTAGATTCACCATACATCCCGGAAACACGAAGATGTACCACGACTTGAGACGCGAGTTTTGGTGGAGGGGTATGAAGCGGGATGTGGGTGAATTCGTGCAGCAGAGCTTAGTGTGCCAGCAGGTGAAAGCTGAGCATCAGAGGCCTGCAGGGCCGCTACAGCCACTTCCAGTGCCAGAGTGGAAGTGGGAGAGCATCACCATGGACTTGGTGGTGGGCTTACCTGTTACCCAGCGGGGACACGACGCAGTCTGGGTAATAGTGGATAGACTAACGAAGACGGTGCGATTCTTGCCGATCCTAGTCACATACTGAGTCACGAGAGCGTCGAGGTGGGCGACGACCTGACCTACCCCGAGCGGCCAGTGCAGATTCTAGACCGAGCCACCCGTAGTTCGAGACGAAAGCAAGTACGCCTGGTAAAGGTTTTGTGGAGGAGCCAGCGGTACGAGGAGGCTACCTGGGAGCCTGAGGCGGCAATGCGGGAGCGGTACCCGGAACTCTTCGCGGGTACGTCTTTTCGGACAGGCTTCGGTCCTCTTTGAGTTTGTTATGGTATTTATGACGTTTTCCCACACCCTAGTTAGCACAAGTTTCGGGGACGAAACTTCCTTTGAGTTTGTTATATTGTTACGAACGCACCCAAGTGTTGAACGATTATTTACGAACCTACGCTAACGTGTTTGGTCTTGGAAAACCCGTCGTTGTAGTTCGAAAGCGAAGGATTCGAGTTCAACAAATAAAATTTATACCGAAATCAAAATTCCGGGTCGAACACAGGGAGGCGAACGTTTGATTTAAAAACTTCGCGTTTCTTTTTATTTTGTCACGAATAAATTCAATTTAAACTATCTAAGTATCTACAACAAATAAAAGAGAGAGAGGGAGTAAGAGAGAGAGAAAGAATACTGTACATGGAAATCAAAATGAGATGTAGAATAGACAAGGAATTTATCATAAAAGAGTTCTTTCGTTACAACTAGAAAACATAAAACAATTACTCTAGAAAGCATTAAAAGAATGGAGGGAGAAATGTCCTCCTCGACGATCGCTCGGAGGACGAATAGACTACTCTAGAAAGCAGTAAATCTATACTAGAAAGCAGTAAAAAGAATAGGGAGAGAGAAATCCTCCTCGACGGTCGCTTGGAGGACGAGCCGGACGGGACGACGCCTGGACGAAGGAGAACGAAGCGGGACGAAGGAGGACGAAGCAGAAGAACGGGAACGAAGCAGCACGCCTTCGTCGTCGCGGGATCCACTTCCGAAGGGGGACGAAAATTTGGACTTTATCTCGCGAGAAGCATCCCGGGTGTGGGACAAGCTTCTCTTGAGCTTTGGAGAGGTAGAGAGGAGAAGGAAGGGATGAAAATTTCGTATGGAGGGGGTCTCCTTTTATAGTTGCAAGGAGTGGGGACAAAATGGACATTACATCTTCAAAATAATAAATAAGGGGTCTTTAGTGACGGATAAAACCGTCGCTAAAGCCCCGCCGTCGCCGTCGCCGCCGCGCCCACGCGCGCCCGCTCGGCTGGCCGCGCGCGTAACGCATACGCACGTCGCTTGATTCTCAGCCGTCCGATCGCGAGATCGGACGGCTTAGATCGCGCCCGCGCCCGCTGCGTAGCGCGCCCGCCCGCGTGCGATCGCGCGTTACGCCCGGCGTGCAATCGCGCGTCGTCCTGATTGAGCGCGCGCAGCCGTTGGATCTTCATCTGACGCTCGTGCGCGCCCGCTCGCCCGCGCCTTCCACCCCCTCACCGCGGCTCGAACCCGCGACCTCCGCTTCGCCCGCAGCTGCGTCGCCGCTGCGCTACGCGGGCGAAATGGTCGCGCGGACGTTTTTAAACGCGAGCGACCGCAGCCGTTGGATCGAGATCCAACGGCGGAGAGGAGACGGTGCGCGGTCTTCACAAGACTCCTGCGGCCGATTACGTGGCGCCATCTTGGCCGTCCATCTTCTGGAAGTTGTAGATGGTGCCACGGATGTCGGATTGACTCGATTTTTGTGTCGTTCGGCTGCGATCGTCGATCCGAATTCATCCGTGTGGTCGGATTTTCCATCTGAAGTGCGGATTTACACCATCCTGGCCCTTGATCTTCTAGGGTTCCCCAGTCTCTATCTGATGCTACGGATGCCTGATTAGGGCGATCTTGGAGTCGTTGAACTCCAATCGTCGCCCTGATCATATCCATACGGTTGGATCTTTGATCCGAGGCCCCGATAAAATATTTGCCCTGTCCAAGCACATAAAAGGAGACAATTAACCTCCATTTTATTCAAACTACTCTAAATGCAAGATGATGCATGTAATGCAATATTTATATCATGAAATGCAATCCTATGCTTAAGAACATGCATAAATAGACATTTTAAGTAGTGTAAATGTGTTTACATCACCAAGGTATTTTTTTTAAGATGTTTGGGAGGTGTCCCAGACGTATGGAACCACTTCCAGACGTCTGGGATCTATTTTCGGTGGCACGCGAGACTGCGTCTGCGCGTAGGCGCGTGCAGACCTGCAACCGTCTTCCTCTCTCTTTTTCCCTCTCTCCTCCTGTAACCGCAGGTGCAGCGCTGTCCGCTCTCTCTCTCTCTCCTCCGCGCGCGGCCTTAAAAGGGCCATGCCTCTCCCTCACTCCCGTCACCTCCGCCTCCTTCCTCTTCTCCTTCAGCTAGTGCACGAGAGCGTACGCGAGAGCGAGCGCAAGGGTGCAGCGGCGGCGGCGACAGCCGCGGCGAGTGCGGGAGGAGGTGCTGCACGGGGGAGGAAGCGCTCGGCCGTGAGGGCGAGCTCGCCGGGGCTGCTAGGGCCGACCGGCGGGGGGGGCGCAGCGGGCGCGGAGCGACACGGGAGGACTGCTGCAGCTCGAGTAGCAGGCGGAGCACTCGCGGCGCGGCCGGGCGTCGCGAGCGGAGGGCCAGTGGCGCCCTGGTTCTGGAAACTTTTCCAGAATCAGACGTCTGGGATGATAGCCAGAAGTCGGGAACGACGTCTAGAAGACTGTCCAGACGTCTGAACGGTGAGTTATTTCCGTCTTCTTCCTTTTCTTCGACTAGCCGTACTGAGAGAGAGAGATGGGTACGCGCAGGTTCGGTGATTCGCCATCCAACGTGAATCAGACGTCTGGCTCCAGTGCCAGACGACGGGAACGACTTCCAGACGTCCTGGGTGACCATCGGACGTCTGGGAACTAGGCCAGACGCCCCCGCAGGCTTCTGGACGTCTGAGAGCCCACGCAGAGCGAGGTAATTCCCTGATCCACTTTTTAAGACGTCTGGAAGAAATTCCAGACGTCTGATTTTACACTGTTTCGTCGTTTTCGACCCGTTTCGGGCCCATTCGGGCTCCGTTTTCCGCATTTCGAGTTGCGTTCCTTTCGGAGTTACATCCTCTACCTGTCTACGGTAGCTGTATACTGTTTTGAGAAGTTCCTTGTGATAGGACCCCGTTCCGTTGCAGTCTCGGGGGTCGCGGAGGCACGCGGGATTCCCGACCACGCCCCCATTACTCCCGTTGTACCTGGTAGAGTGGCTTTAAGTATAATCTGTTAAATTATGAAACCATAAATAGAACCTAGGACATTGCATGAATCCTAGGAATGAGAAATATATTGAATGGTAGATTCCTAGGGTGTTGCATGAATCCTAGGGCTGGAAACTAGATTGTATGATAGATCCTAGGATATGTCATGAATCCTAGGATGGGAAAACTAGTGGAATGTATGAATACTGCAGTCTTGGAAAATGTGGAAAGAAAATACTAGCTTCCTGTGAATTGAATTAACAGCTGCCTGTTATGAATAAATAAACGTGATTGAGAATAGGGATTGTAAGAACGTGAAACTGGAAAGTGAAACCTGGATGTTCTGAGTTAAAAGAGCTGGAACCCTACGGGGAATTAGGAGTAGAACTCCTGGAAAGTGAATGGAATAGAATTAGGGAAGTGAGCTGGCCCTTGAGTACGGAGTACCAAGGAGAGCGACTGTTCCTCCCTGTTTAGTGCAGAGCGGAGCCAGCCGCCACAGGGACCCGGGGTTAGGACTGGCCACTCTGTACCGACTTGCTGGCCCTTGTGTACGTAGTACCGAGGAGAGCCACTAGTGTAGGGAGGTGCTAGCTACCCCACGGGCCCCGGGGTTCTGCTAGCCTCCCACACCGACTTGTCAGGCCCGCTGGGGCAAACCAGGGTAGTCAGGCGAGGGTGCGCGGACTGTGGAGGGGCAAGGCCCCTATTTGGTTACTGTGGAGGGGTTGGACCCCTGTTTCTGAGAGGGCTCTGCCCTGTACTGGTTCCGTGCTGTGCTTTGGGCTCACCCGTTAACGGAAACGACTGACCGCGTGCCAGTGCGGGTTAGCTACCCGTGCGTTTATCGCGCATGCCGTAGTCACCGTTACGTCTGTCAGTGACCTTGGGGTGGTTGACTGAGAGTAGGATCACCATGGGGGACTCTCCCGGCCAGGAGAGCACCACGTGCTACTTCTACTGTTCGAAAAAGACTGCAATCAAGATTGTTCCCACGAGGAACATTCGAGATCAAGTGAAGGATCTGAGAAATAGATAAATTGTGAAACAATAGAAAGGCGTAAATAAAGGAAGAAATAAAATTTAAAACAGCTACTGTATACTTTACTGTTTCGTTAGTTTAGCTGCCACTCTACTCAGCGTTTTGCTGACGTGTTACACTCGTTACCTTTCAGGACCCGGTGTTGAGCAGCCAGGGTCAGCGGCTGCAGAGGACGCTGGGTCGAGTAGGGTCCAGTAGAGTTACCACTGTTCTCTTGTACCTCTTTTTGTTCCGTTATAGTGAGTAGTTCTTGTTTCCGCTGTACTTTTCTTTACCTGCAGTTCATATTATGTTATGAATGTTATTCTACTGTTGTGGTGGTATATACTGTAGTGGTTTCTTTCCTTACTGCTGTATTTCCTTACTATTAGTTATATTCATGTTGAATGTGGTTTATTTTACTGCTCTTTTGGTTACTTCCTCGTTGGACGACTAGGTCTTGGGATTAGTCGAGTCGGCCCGGTTCTCGTGTCTCGTAGGGACTTGGGAATCGGGTCGTTACACGTAAGCACTCTGCTGGTTCAGATTTCATGGATGGCATTACCACGAAATTCAATTGCCAGGGTCTGAATTCGGCCATGGAACACCATTGATGGGATTATCTCGAAATCTCGAAAGCCAGGGTTCTGGGGGTTACCATGGGCAGTGCTATCTCGAAGCATCGATTACTAGGGACCTTTGAGGATTGATGATGGGGACGAGGAATCCGATACAAACCGTATTGTGAAGCCAATCCTAAGCTAGAATTAAAAAGAAAAGAGAGATAAAACTCTCCAAACAAATAAACCCTTTGTCTCTCTCTTACAAAACACACTGCAAACTGAACCAAGGCCAAAAATGTCTCAAGCACGAGTACTTTAACCACGGAGTCCAATAAACTTTAGGGTAGTTCCTGTAGGCCTTAAAAACCTTTGCTAAAGACTGAGGCTAAAGTTAGACAGATCTGAATCTTGGTTGGTACTAGAGTACCTTTTGGGCCTATGGTTGGCATTCTGACCTAATTAAGGATACAAGAGAAAAAGCACTTATCAAATTTGATGAAAGAAATTCATGGTCTAGAATAAAGGTTAAAAACTTAAATTTTTGCTAAGGGACTAGCAAAAGCTAGGCATGGGGGTATTATGAGCATCTCATCATGAGCCCTAACTAGCACTTTCTGACCTAATAAATTGAACAAAACCTCCTACAAAACCTAAGGGAAGGCCTAAATCTGGAAATTACAAATCTGAGAATAAAATAATTTACAAGGGGTAAAACTGCAATTTTACCATTGTAGTACATAAATAGGATTTCTAAGGGTTTAGACATAGGTCAAATGGGTGTACTAAGATAAAAAGTGAGATGATTTGATTAGGAAAGGGTTATGACAAAATCTAGAAATTAAATGACATTCTATAACCTTAAAACAAATCCACTTTAATTCATAAAGTTTCAGGCAATATAAAAATCAATTAAACCCTCTAAAATTCACAAAAAAATATTCCCTGGGGTTTAGAAACTTCAATTTGGCCACTGGAACCTATCTTGACCTAGATTGAGAACCATACCCAATTTTTGACCTAATTTGGATTTTTATGCAAAATGTCGGGTCAAACATGGTCAAACCTAAAATCCAACCTCACAATTAGATTCCTTAGGTCCAAATTAAGTTTATACCAGAATTTAGACCTAAGGAAAGGTCACCTTGACCCACTTTACAAAACGATCCTCAACAATTACTTTTTGACCCTTAGCTTTTTTTTACTCTTGCAGATACCCCCCTACCTTTCTCATCTCTTTCTTCAATCAGGTCCCTCTACCTCCGCCTGCGCAGGCCATACCTCCGGCGACTTTGCACGGAGGATGGCGCTGCACAGACCTAGGGAGCCAACCCCAGATTTGAAAGGAAGACTCCTTGCATTGTCCTCTTCTGCATGGGCCGGCTCCCATGCCCTGCCAACCACCATGCCTCTCGTGCGAACGCTCGAGGGATATGGGTCTTTTTCCAGCCATGCCTCCGGCAAGGAGCCCACGTCTCCTCCTCGCGATTCCTTCTCGGCCAGCACCTATTTAAGGAACGGCAGCCCCTGCTGCTTCCTTCAAGCCTGTTTTGGCCAAGGAAATCCCTCAATTCTCATCTCCTCCTCCTCCGGCCATTCTCCTGCAGGCTCCGGCGACCCTCCTCCTCCTCTTTCATCGCCCTGCCACCATACCAGTGGCAGGGTTACCTCTACTGTCGTCTGCTACGCCTTACTGTACTAGCAGGCACCCTCCAGCACCTCTTCCTCATCGTTGTCTTCTCCCCTGGGCACTATCTTCTCCGGCGACAACGGGTACAACCAACCGCCAACTCTCCCCCTTTCGTCCACTTAGCTAGGTTAGACTTACTCCTCTCTTTCCCCTCTTCATTTTCCCCCTATCAATTTTTACTATCACATACCGACCATCACACACCACCGCCACCTTCGCCACCTCCGGCAGACCACCGGCGAGGCGCAGCCACCGCATCACACCTCCAAATGCCTCGCTAGACACCCCACGAGCTCCGCCACAATCCATTGATCACCTTCCGCCCATTCACCAACCGCCAGCACCGCCCCACACTTCCACCGACCCAACCCACCTCCACAGCCACAGAGCGACCTAGGCACGCATGCCTAGGCCGCCCCACGGCTGGCCACCCCCCACCTCACCTTCACCCACCTCACCTTCACCATGACACGGTGAAGGTTCTCCTATGATCTGACAGGGCTGCGAGGCCGTATGTGTGATTTCAGGTTCGCTCGACTTCCGCCATTAGCTTAGGAGATGAAGCTTGCTTGAAGCTTCACGCAGGACCCAGCACCCCAAGCCTCCAGATCCAGAAGGCGCAGAATCCTCTTGCGAATTCAAGCAGGCATTCATTTGGCGTTAGGGGCCTCTACTGCGTTTGCAATTGGGCGCCGATTTGCTGCGGCGCAAGTGCAAAAGTGGGTGGGACGTTTAGTCCCACCTTGTTAGTTTGCAAGCACCCCACCGCGCATAAATTTTAAAAGTGTTTTAGGCTTATCGCCTTGAAACACATAGGGGTGAGGTCCCTTGCCCTCACTCACCTGGCCTCGTCAGCGACTCTCCCCCCCGCGGACCTGGCTCGACCCGAATACCCTGCCTGTGCACACCTCGCGCACCACCCACACTTGTGTGCCTGGTCCCGGGAGCGTCACCCGACCCGCATACCCGATTAAGGCTCTAGGAGAGCGAACCTTGGAGCGAAATAGAGAGAGAGAGACGCGGGGAGGGTAGGGGTTAGGTTTTGCCTGACCAAACACCTGTGCAGGGAACAGGAGGGGAAGCATGGAAGGAGGAGCGGCGAGGACTTAGCCGCAGGAAGGCAGCTGTGGCCAGAGAGCAAGAAGAGAAGGCGAGCAGCAAAGGAAGCACATGAGGAGGAAGAAGACGACACTGTAGCCACAGAGAAGCTGAGGTAGAAGGAGAAAGGAGAAGAAGGACTTGGCGCGCAACAAAAAAAAGAAAGAAGAAAGAAAAAGAAGAAGCAGAGAAGAAAGAAGAAGAAGTCAGAAGGTATTGGCGCCAAGAAGAAAGAAGAAAGAAGAAGAAGAAGCCAAGAAGAAGAAGAAGAACCAGCAGCGGCAGAAGCACTGTAGCAAGAAGCGTTTAAGTCATCTGACCCTTGGAGTCAGACGTCTGGAAAGAGAGAGAGAGAAAGGAAGATAAAAGAAGAAAGAAAGAAGAAAAAAAGAAGACATTTTTCCTTTCTTTAGTCTTTTTCTTTTGTAAAATAGTATCTATTGTAAATTATGATTTTCTACGCTTCTAGAATCGAGTTTTGCTCCCTGAGTTCGACCTCAGAGAATTTTTATTTTCAAGTAATAAAATATAATCAAATCGGTCTAGCGACCAATCTATATATAATTCTTAAAGAAATTAAATATTTGGATTGGAAGCTGCCTAGACTTTGTACTCTTCCTCTTGTCTAGCGAATCTATAAGTTGTAGGTGTGAACTATAAGAAGAGAGCAAACCTTATTCTGCTTTCTTTCACTTTGCTGCACTTCTTACGAAGAAGATGTAAGTCAGATGTGTCTTGTTACACTTCACTTTGCTCCACTTTATTCCTCTGTGGATTGCCAGGTTCTTCACAAATTCTTTAAAATCACATCAATAGCTTTAGGTAGTTTACTTAGCCCTCTTACGTAGGCTACTCTTTAGCCTTATCATGGTTTCCCCACTTAGAAAAACTTGTAGCTTCCTTCCTCTCCTTGGCCTCCCTCACTTCATTAATGCCCTTGACTCATGCAAATCAAAACCTATCACTCTCATAACTTGAAGATATAGTTGTATTGGAGTAATGATTTGTAGTCTTGGATTGTTGTAATAGGAATAATTGTTGTGTTAATTATAGTCAAGGATCACCTTTTGCCACATTTCATATTTAATCAATAACTTCTCTCTTGTCATCACAAAAGTAAAGAGGCACATACTCAATCAAAGATGAGCATCCTTTTTTATGTTAGCTAGAATTTGAAAAAATTCTCGATCCTACACAACCCTTTTCATCATTTCATGTTCTCTACGCATTTTTCTAATGCAGGTATAAATTTGAGAATTGCCAAGCATAGTCTTATGTGTTGATCACTTAGCCTAATACAAAGGAGGGAATTACAACAGAAGCAATTTGATAATTGCCAAGTACACTCTTATGTGTTCACTATTTGCCCAATGCAAAAGAAGAAATTACAATAGATGAAGTAGTAATGCATCACAAAGAGAAATTGCTCAGAGTAATTAATCCACCCTACATATAGGTTTAGCATTTACATGTGACTTATTGATGGGAGTTGAGTTTTGGTGTTGAAAAGGTGAAAGATTTTTTAAAGGTTGTTTCATGCATCATAAAGTCATACACAATGGTTAGTTATTTATATAAAAGGAAAGAATCTCTCTAGAAAAGCAACACATGGGACTTGATAAATATTAACTACAAATGATTTTTTGAAAATGAAGACTTAATATTATTGTATATAGCATGGTTAAAAGAAACAAGGATCAACATTTTTACTGTATATCAAATGAAGTCAAAGTGAGATGGAGGTTTGTTATCCATGCATCCTATAATTACTTAACATGCCTTAAAGTTTGGAATCGTACAATTACTTAACATGCCTTAGATTTTGGAATCTCCCATGATTGACATCACTTTATATGATCCATCACAATTTCTTTGATAATACTTCCATAGTTAGTGTCATAGATATGACATGAAAGTGCAATCTCTTAGATTCTCCCATAATGGCATATTGGCAATTGCAATTCAAGTCTACGAAAAGGTTATAGTGTATTGTATTTTTTTGCTAATTAAGGTTGATTACCTCTCTATGCCCATAGTTTTTGTCTCTTTTGTTGAGAGAGTTCTCATGTAAGCTTCATTTTTTCTTGTGACTTCATTGCCTTAAATCTTTAGTGAGGATAGGGCATCTTGCATAACTTAGGTCAACTAAAGAACAAAGTAAAAAGAAGCTAAGTGGTACATCAACTAAGGTCAACCAAAATTGGATATAAGTTGGGTAGAGAATTGAATATGCATTGGCTAGTAGAATTACAAGACAACTACTGAACTAAAAATTCGATTCTCACACGACCATCTAAGAATGAGAGGGATCAAGATCAACTAATGGGTTAATTTATAGATGGATAAAGAGATATGGGACATCCTTTAAGAGAAATTAGACAACCAATTATAATGAAAGGTGAAACATGAATTCCACTGTTAAAGTCAAAAACCTACCTAGAGACGACTGATGGAATTGATCAATCAGCACATCCTAGAGAGGTCAATTGTCTAGGGTTAAGGTAAAGACCAGGCTTTGACTTAGATGTTGTCAGGTCTTTAAAGAACAGGAGGAAAATCTAGTTTAAGTAATTGCAAATAACGATTCAATATTCGCAAACTAGACAACTGAAACGTAGAATTAGCAGTTTGAGAGATAATTGATTAAGTCCTAATATGAAATGAACTAAGTTTATCAAGACATAATCAGCGTTAAGCAAGGATTTAAAATACTAAGGTCCACGTAAAACCAAGGTTGACTACTAGGTTCATCGTTCATCACCGTTTCAAAGTATAAAATGACCCCAGATGAGATGTTGGCCAGATTCTAATAAGTGTCAATGTAATTGTATAGGGCCTGGAGAATATCCTATGACGTTTGTACAGGTACCTAAGGATAAAATTACAGGAAGAATATATAGTATATTTTTTTATCGTCCAACCTTCCATTTCTTCCCTTGTTTCTTTCTACGACAATCTTGTTTTATAAAGAGATGCGCATGCACCATGCAAACAAATAAACAAGAGATGTCTCAAGGCATTCCAATAAGTCTAACCAATGCAATTTACTTATTCCATCAACCTGATTCCAATATCTAGGTACACCAGATCACGAAATACAGCATGTTGTGTATTCTTCTACGGTGATCCCAATTAATTTGTTTCTCCACACGCCGACGAGGTACCATATTAATTATTTTTACGTATTCAATTTATATGAGCTTCAGATTCGATACTAAATGCCCAACCATTTTACAACAACAACAAAATATTTTGACAAATTTAGATGTGGATCTGTTTAAGTCTAGCACGCATACAATAGGGACCTCTCAATACAGTCCAACATAGGTGACGTCTAGGTCTAACATGTGCGCCCTTAATAGAAGATTTTGAGGTTATGATTCAGGCTACAAGGCAATGTGGTCTGACTAAAAATCAAATTAACAGTAAGTGGAGAAATCAAATCTCACCCATCGGCTTCATTTTAGACGCGAGATAATTACCAACATCAGTAATTAAGGAATTATTTAAAAATATGTAATTTTTCCCCAGACCAAGAAGGCAGCACCGATGTTGACGCATAAACGTTGGGAGTCTTGGGGACATCATTTATACCCTGAATTCTCGCACCAGTACCAAACTTCCCTTCCGTAGAGAAGCCATTTCACTAGAAATTTACCATCTGCATACAATAGGGAGCCATGAGCAACCACGTTATCACTCCAGCTGCACTCCTTAACTAATTTACGCCACTTTGGTCGTAGCCACTACGTTGTGCAGAAATATACTTGGAAAATAATAACTCCAAACTTGAATCAAGGGTGGTCACATATCTTCGGCAAGAAGATAATTTCTCCCCTTAACATACTCGAAATCATGGGGTGGGCACATTTTCTGTGGCAAGAGGAGCAATTTCTTCTGCTTCAATTATTCCTGGTTTGCTTCCAGAGACACCCAAGCTCAGGAGAGTTTCCTCCCACAGCTTCGCAGGTCCCTACATGATAAAACAAAGTGCAAATTGAGCATATATTGCCACGAGTTACTGACCAAACAAAGATCATTCGTGATGAAAGAGTTAAGTCATTTTTGCCTTCCAGGAGAGGTCTTGCTTCATGCAATTTTGAATCATCTCGCCAAAAGCAGGCGTGCCATAACCCTGAACAGCTCTTTTGACAGTGGAAATGATAGCAGCAACATCCCCCTGGTCCACGTATTCACACTGATGCAACATAGGATGGGGTGTAAAATAAGTTACTTTAGTGTCATAAAAAATGACTGACTTGGCCACCTACTCAGCCAAATAGCCCTAATCATTCTCCCCACCAACCTGAGTATCCATACTTGGGCCGATAGTTGGCCAGCCTGACTAGTTGGCTGACTATAAGACCAATTTCTACATACCAATTTGCTTCTAGATTCCAACCTAACTCGATTACGTGCTATAATGATTAAAAACTTTGAGATTATGTTATTTATTTCCATTACCTTAGTTTCAAAATGATTAACCTTTATGTGATGATATATTTTTCTTGTTAAAATATTAAAATGTGCAAGTAAATAAAATTTGTCATATATATATATATATATATATATATATATAAGTACTCTCCAACTAATCTCTCACATATTGTATGCTCTTTGATTAGTGACCCAACCAATTGAATATCGATTTCTGTCTTTTACAACACTAGTTTACTTGGCTCTTGTGAATGCACATTTTACATGTTGATCCATTGCTAAATAAGAAAGCATCCTTACATGAACGTTGAAGGCTCCCATGTGGAATCCAGTGACACCTTCAATGACAGTGTTAACAAGTCCACCAGTGCTAGAGCAAATAACACACTGCATCCAGAAGCAAAAGAAAATGTCAGTTGTGAGTTATTGGATCAAGTACTTTACTTTGGTAATACTGATTATAATGGTTGTCATATTAGATGACTAGTCCTATATGAGTTAAGAAAACAAGCAGTACTCTGTCATGTTTGTCTATGCATACCGTGCCATAACGCATGGCCTGCAACTGAATGAGCCCACATGGTTCAAACCTACTAGGAATGAGGATGTAATCTGCTCCGGCATTAATTAGATGTGCCAAGGCCACATTAAATTTTGCTACTCCTCTGGCCTTGTCTGGAAAACTTTCCTCTAATTGTTCAAGTTGCTTCTCCAAGTACTTCTTTCCAGTTCCCTTCAACAATGAGAAAGGATGATGAATATTTCCAAGAATAATCAGAAACATTTGAAATTTGCTTCCAGTACTTACAAGAGCCACTATCTGAACATTTTCATCAATAAATCCAGGAATAGCCTCCACTAAAACGTCAGAGCCTTTTTGTTCCTCTAACCTTCCAATGAATCCAATAAGAGGAACCGACCTATCAACAGGCAAGCCCAGTTCAGCTTGTAGAAGCTCTTTGATGAGAGCCTTTGCTTCCATAACCTGAAATCAGCAAATAACTGTCAAATCTCTGTGGCTCCATTTCACAGTTGCAACTCAGATATCTAGTGGGCACAAACTCACTGTTGTAGAATCATAGTTGACAGGAATATATTTGTCAGTCAAAGGATTCCACTCCTGAACATCCATCCCATTTACAATACCTGTAAGGCCTCTAAGGCGAATATAATAGTCCAGTTCTACACCTTTGTCTATGCCAGAGACAAGCTCTGCTGCATAGCAGGGGCTCACAGTTAAGACCATGTCTGACTGTAATACTGCAGCTTTCATCCAGTTAATTTTCCTTCCCTTTACAGGTTTGTCATACCTACAAAATGAAGCAAACATGTTCAACCAAGTTCCAGAAGATGATTAATTTACTTTTGATGGAAATATCTATACATATATTAAGGTGGAGCTTCTAGTAACAAACCCATCGGTAAAATCAAAAGATGATTGAAAGCTGTCAGGGAGTCCAAGAAGAGAAAAGTCTGAAAAGGCAAATCTTCCTTGGTAAGCAATGTTGTGAATGCAGAATGGTACCTGGCATTTTAGAAAAGAAGGAGTCAGCCAGTGATAACCTGTAACTTACAGCTACATATGTTACGAAATCCTTACCTTGGCATTCATGTAGATTCCATTACTCTGGTACATGCTCTTCAGGTAGCACGGCAGTAAAGCAGTGTGCCAATCATTGCAAACAAAGACAACATCTTCACCTGTAGTCATTTACAAAAAAAAAAAAAAAAAATCATATAAGTGACTTAGCAGTGGAGATTATCTTAGATGAATGCACTCCTACCATATGGTCCTGAGAAATGTTCATTGTTGTTGAGATTGAGAACCCTAGGGGCTTCTAGAGCAGCCTGAAAATTACCAAAAACAAATTTTAAAAATGATGGTAGATGTTTAAGCTGATAAAAATTTAGAGTCTTTTTTCAAAAAAAATGAGCAACGTTTTCTAGATGCTCAAATTATCAAATGATTTGTTGATGTAAATCTTCAATAAAGGAAGATAATGGCTGCATCTTCATCCAAATCTCAAAAATCTATCCAAATGGATTTCAATTTATGAAAATAGGGAAACCCATTTGAATAGATATATTTTCAATATATATTGGATCCTTTTCTTTAGGAAGATTTCTTCCATGAATTCAGGAAGAATTCCTATGACTCTATGAATAAAATCCTAATCATGAATAGAATAATGGAAATGGAAACTAGATTGCAATTTGACTGAAAGCTTATCCTTTTCTTTTCCATTAGGATTGATAATGCTTATAAATAGGAAATTCAGTCTGATTTTATTTTCTTCGTCTCAGAATTCACATTTTTGGGAAGAAAAGGCATATGAATTTGGATCCGGTACCAAACCAAAGAGGTTTAAGAGATAAGAGAATTCAGGATGGCAACTCGAAAGACTAATCCAATTCATAATGATGTTGTAGAAAGGGCAATCTTTTTATTACTTAACCAACCATCTGAAGAAGCAAACACAATGGGTACACTAATCAATAGGATGGATGAGGTTGCGATTAATGCAAAAACAGCCGATTGAAAAGCAAGAATCATGCTTGTAGTCCTATAAACTACCAATAAATGAACTATACTATTGGATCCTTAGCTGAGTCCAAATTGAGATGAACTGCATCAGGGAGGGATTTCATCAGGAATCCCTCCATACCACTCACTCTTTCTTGGATTTCAGTTTAGACGTGAAATGCATTTAGTAGAATGTCTATGGACTTCATAAATATACAGATATACATTTTGTAATCCATATAAGATTGATACATTGAAATCTAGATTCCCCTCTATATCTACAAACAGTCATATATAGATTCCTATGGAGAAGGAAGCTTCTGTTTCCAGGACAACAATTGAGGATGCTATTTGCAAGGCCGAGTCCAATGGCACTGAAAGGTTTGAGAGGAGGATTTCCAGAGCCAAAGATGAGATTATGGAGTTCTCAAATTCAAGTAGCCAAAGAAAAATCAATGGATCTGAATCAGAGAAACTGATGATCCAAACAAAACATTGAATAGATAAAAATGATAAAAGTGATAAATCCCAAGCTCATAGTGGCCCATTCACGGCATCAAATGTTTCCAAAGCATCTTCCGAGTGAATGTGCATTCATGAAAAGTTTGATGGAGAAAATCAGTTTATCTGCAACAGTGGCTCCTGGGAGATCTTCTGGGGAATATAGAGATGATCTGTATGATAACCCAAGGCAAACATTTTACAAATAAAAGGGAGATTTTTAAAACAAACAAACCAAGTTGACAGAGTGGCATCTCCAGCCTGCAGTCCGGATGAAGCAATTCCAGCTGAAACAGCCATGACTGAAAGAGCAGTATTTCTTGCAAAAATTTCAGAGCTACAGTTGAGTGTGACAGTTCTCACAAAGTGTTAGTATGCTATGAACTGTGAAGTCAATGTACTGATTCTATAAGGGGGTGTGTGCAAATGTCAGCAGCTATAAAGAGGAATCCGTAATAAACACTATTCTCCTTTACGAAATAGATTGTTTTAAGCTTCCTCTCTCTCATTCTGTTTGGTCTCTATTCACATGGTATCAGAGCCTCTCTGATCCATCTAAGTGATTTGTTTTGATTAAATTCACGATGATTACTGTCATGCAACGAATCGGCGGCCAAGTTCACAAAATTATCGGATAGATGCATCAGATCTTGGCTTCACTTCGTCGTATTCAGATGATCTTGCAAGGGATTGTAGCACAACAAGAAGAAGCAAATGGTGATTTGCAAGTTCTTGTGCTGTTGCATCTGGAAGATTGAAGTAGATCAATTGGATCTGCCTCTTTAATTGGCAGGTGGTGATAAGTTCTGGAAGCTCTTCTTCCTTTTTTGTTCTTCTGCTTCCAAGGTTAGAATACATTCTTTTTTCTGATGGCCGCATCTTCTCCATTTTCATCTGGATCACCTTCTTCATCTCTATTCTCTGGTAGTGGATTGTGTCCACCTTCTCACATTCACCATCATATAGCATTCAAATTGACATCTACAATTTTACTTTGTGGAAAGCGCAATTTTTACCCCTTCTACACATGTATGATCTGGTTGATTTCGTGGATGGTTCTAGTCAACCACCTCCTCAAATGATTACTGACTCTGCTGATCTAGAAGTTCTTAATGATGGATTATTGTGCCTGCCATAGAAAGGATCAGCTTGTTGTTAGCTGGATCATTTTGTCTGCCTCTGAATAGGTGAGCAGATCACTAATCTTGGGTCTGCTCATCAGATTTTGACATTTCTTGAGAATTACTTCACTACCCAAACATGTTCTCGTATTTTCTAGTATAAGTCTGAACTTAATTCTTTGCGCAGAGGTGATCTCTCGATCACGGATTATGTCAAGGCTGCCAAGGTTATTGCTCTTAATCTAGTTTCTTCTGGAATGCCTATTGATGATGAGGATTTGGTTCTTGCAATCCTCAATGGTTTGGGATCTGATTACGAATATCTTGTTATTTCACTGATGAGTCGTTCTATTCCTGTGACTTATGAAGAACTTGAGGGGCATTTGTTAACAGATGAACAACGCAAATTGCGCAATCAGCCTTCCCTTGACGTTCATGTTAATCAAACAGCACATGGAGTATATCAATCTAATTGAGCCCATGGAGGCAAACATTGTGAAGGTTGATTTTGCTTTGATTCAGGCCAACAAAACAACTGTATGCGTAATAGTTTTTGTGGAAGGTTTGACAACCGCGGTCGAGGGGGTTATTTTAATAATTGAGGAAGGTTTAATCAGTTTTTCCTGTCAAATCTGTAGGAAATATAACCGTAGTGTGCATACATGTTACCAACGCTATGAATCAGTTAGAAATAACGAGCAAATCGATCTATTCATGTAATCCTATCTCTCTTCTTATAGGGAGGAAAGTGAGTGAAAATTTTATACAACGTCATAAAGAAAATAAAATATAATAACACAGCGCACGCATCACACCTAACCACACAACTACCTAGACTCCGTAACACTCCCTAAAGTTGAAGCATAGATATCAATCATACTCAACTTGGATACACGTGTATCAAATGCGGATCTAACTAATGGTTTGGTGAAGATATCGACCGTCTGAGCCTTTGAGGTAACCTGAGATGTAAAGATAAATCCCTTCTGAATCAAATTTCTTGTGTACTGACAATCTACCACCACATATTTGGTACGTTCATGATACATGAGGTTGTTAGCAATATAAGTGGCAACCCTGTTGTCACAGCTCAGTTCCATAAGCCTATCAATCTGTATATGTAGATCACTCAACAAGGATCTCACCCACATCAATTTTGCTGAGATCTGAGCCATAGTACGATACTCAGACTCAACACTGGATTTGGACACTGTAGTTTATTTCTTGCTCTTCCAGGTAGGGGTGTAAATGAGCCGAACTTGAGCGAACCTACCTTATTTGGATTCAGTTCATTTATCAAAACGAGCCTGTTTAGGTTCGATTTGTTTATTTTGCGAATCGAACTTGAGCGAGCCTATCTTGTTTAGGTTCAATTCATTTAAGATTCATTTAAAAATTCAACTAACAATCATACAAAATGAACTTTAAGATAAAAGCTATTAACTAATTTGTGAGCATTATATTCCAGTAACAATTATATGAAATGAGATATTGTCACGACCCGCTCTCAACTCCCTACAGGATCCGAGAATGGTTCGCCTCGAGGAACCCCAAGACCCAATCGTCTAACGAGAAACAACTAAATACATATTCATTCCACAACCACACCAGTAATGTAACTAAGTAGAAAATATATAATTGATAATAAAGGAAAGAGAATATCAAACCACTAGATTTTTACGGCATACAGTGGAAAAGCACGAATACCAATGTAGCCATCACAACAGAGAACTGGTAGAAATATACTGAATATAACAAGCTACAGGTACTCACTACAGCAAAACTCTCTGCAACGAACTAAACAAAGGAAACTATGGCTGGGCTCGACTAGGCCGAGCGGCTTCAACAGCCGATGGTTCTAGCTGCTCGAATCCCTGACCTGAACATGATTATAAAATTCAGAGTCAGCTAACGCTGAACAGAGTGGTGGTTAATTTACATGCAGCATAATTAAAACAGAAATCAGCTAAACATTCAATTGTTGGTTATTTATTTTCATCCATTTTCAATTCTCTGATTTATATGTTTCCAGGTCGAGTACGCTAATCAAGTTTCATGATATTACTCAATCTTCTTGTTCCCTAAGGGAACGATCTTGCTTATAGTTTTCTTTCTTGTAGCGGTGACTACAGCACACGTGATAAGAGTACGAGTAGCTATTCCACACTGACATGTGTTCAGTTGTTTCCGCTAGTGGGTACGTCCAAACGTACAGCACAATACAGTACAAGGCATTTCCCTCTCAGAACAGGGGTATCGCCCCTCCACAGTTCGCGTACCCTCGTTCGACTATCCCAGTTTGCCTAACGGGCTAACAAGAGTCGATGTAGGGTGGTCATACCTAACCCCAGGCCCCATGAGGCAGCTAACTCTCCCCTAAACTAAGTAGCTCACATCGGTACCACGTACGCGACGGACAAACAGGAGTCAACGTAGAATGGCCAAACCCACCCTAGGTCTCAACCCAATGGGAGCAAGCTCCTCTCTACACAAAAGGGATAGTTGCTCTCTGAGGTACCACATACACGAGGGCTAGCTCACTTCCCTTAACCAAGTCCGAACAGTCGCCCGTAGGCAACGTGTTCCAAAACCATCAAGTTTTCCATACTACAGTATTCTTGGTTCCTTCCTAAATTCCCCGTAGGATTCGTACATAGACTTTCTCATTTCGATATCTGATGCATAATAGGAAGCTCAAGATTACACAATTGATTATTCAATACAGGCATGTATTACAGGTAGTACGGGCAGCTCATGATTTAGCACGGTAACCCATCCATTTATTAGCTACACATGCATTTCTTCCAGCCCTAATATTCATTCCATAACCTAGGGTTCAATTGAATATATATCTAAAGTAGCATGCCTTCATCTTTTTCGACTCTAGGGTTCATATCACAACCTAGGGTTTAATCGAATAATTCTAAAGCATGCAATTCAATTATTAATTCTGGAGTTAGAGAAAACCACTCTACCAGTTAACCGAGTGGAATGGGGGCTTGTACGTTAGCTTCCAACGTCTCCGCAGGTCCTATATATTTTATGGATTGGAGACCTACAATATGGACCGACAGGTCAAACGGGCTCAAAACTACATAGACACTATATCATTACGTAGGAAAAGTTGAACGGAAACCAATGACGTTTCGTTTGCGTAAATCCGACTCCATTTGGACCCTGAACTGCCCCAAAAACACCACTCTAACCAAAATCAGACGTCTGGAAAGAGTCCCAGACGTCTTAAACACACTCAGGGGCTCACCTTGCTCAGGCCGCCTTCTTTTGGATGTTTGGAACTTCGTGCAGATGTCTTAGGGTGTCTTTAGAAATCTGGAGATGCTTCCGAATGTCTGAAACTGCCTCGGTCCTCGCACTGACGCACCTCCCCAACCTCTGACACATGCATGTGAAGTCAGAATTCAGCAGAAAGAAAAATAATTAAAAAGGAATGCGCTATCAGACGTCTGGTATTACCTCTGGACGTCTGGACAGACGTCTGGTGGTCTCTCCAGACATCTGATTCTGCAGAAAAATAATTCCGCAGAACCATTTACGAGCTCTCTCTCTCTCTCGCATCGCAGAAGCTATAGCAACTGCAGCACCTCCCCGACTCTTGCTTTTAGACCTCCGGCCTCCTCTACTCTCCGCTTTCTCCTTTTACTCCCTGCTCTCCCTCTCCTCTCGTCTACGGTGTAGGAACGAATGGAGGGGTGCTTTTATGGAGGTGGGAGGGATGGTGAGAGGTAAGGTGGAGGGGTGAGGTGTCGACGGTGAGGGGGGTGGCGTACGGTGAGGGAGAGGGTGGTGTACGTGGGGTAAGGGAATGGTGTAGGAGAAATTGCAGGGGCATCCCCGTAAGTTTTCCTTTTCCCCTACATACCCACAATAAAACCTAGGTGGTTAAAATTGCACAAAAACCCTTAAAAATTTCGGAAACGCCAAACGACCCTTGGAAATAGTCATTTCAACATAACTTAAAGGAAGTTTCATCACCGAAACTTGAACTAACTAAGGTATGGAAAGTAAACGTAACTATGTATAACAAGCTTAAAGAGGATCAAAGTAGGTCAGAAACGACGCTCCCTCAAAAAGCTCCAGGTACTGTTCCTGCATCGCCGCCTGAGGCTCCCAAGTGGCCTCGTATCGCTGGCTTCTTTATAAGACCTTCACCAGGGGTGCATTTTTCCGTCTCAGACTCCAAACGGCTCTTTCTAGTATCTGTACTGGCCTCTCAGGGTAGGTCAAGTTGTTCCCTACCTCAATGTTCTCGTGACTCAGATATGGCTAGGGTCGGTGATATATTTCCTGAGGTTGGACACGTAGAACACGTCGTGCACTCCAGAGAGCTGGGGAAAAGGGTAAGCCGGTAAGCAACAGGTCCTACCTGCTCCAAGACCTCAAACGACCCTACAAACCTCGGTGCGAGCTTCCCTCTCACCGCTGCAAGCCCTTCATGGGCGAAACACGGAGGAAGATGTGATCTCCAACCTCAAACTGTACCTCCCTATGCTTCAGGTCAACGTAGCTCTTCTGCCTACTCCTGACAGTACGGAGCCATCTCTGGATCTACTCAATCACCTCCTGACTCTGACGTATCAGTCTGGGATCAACTTCCCACTTGGTCCCCACCTCAACCCAACTCAAGGGAGCAGTATATCTCCCGTACAGAGCCTCATATGGTGACATGCCAATGCTCGAGTAGTAGTTATTGTATGCAAACTCTGCCAGGGGCAAATGCTCCTCTCAGGAGCCTCTCCAGCCCAGCATGCAAGCACATAAGAGATCCTCAAGAGTCTGAATGGTGCGCTCTGATTGTCCATCGGTCTGGGGGTGATAAGCTGTACTGAACCTCTGATGAGTCCCCAAAGCCCACTGAAACTCCGCCCAGAACTAGGAAGTGAAACGAGTGTCTCTATCTGAAATAATCTTGCGAGGGACTCCGTGAAAGCGTACTACGTCTCGGATGTAGCGCTCTGCCAATTACGTTGGTCCAAAAGTGACTCAGATCGGCAGAAACCGTGCCGTCTTCGTCAATTTGTCCACTATCACTCAGACTGCATCGTGTCCTTACTGTCGCAAGTAACCCCACTACCAGATCCATAGTGACACTCCCACTTCCACTCTGGCACAGGAAGTGGCTGCAGCAACCTTGCAAGCCTCTGGTGCTTGGCTTTTACCTGCTGGCATATTAGGCACTGCTGAATAAAACAACCAATATCCCGCTTCGTCCCCCTCCACCAGAAATCACGTCGTAGGTTGTGATACATCTTCGTGTTCCCGGGATGTATGGTGAATCGGGACCCCTATGCCTCAATCAGGAGCTCTATCAACAGCTCCTCGTCTCTAGGAACGCACAAGCGTCCCCTCATGCACAGGACTCCGTCAGTGAAAGAGAACGCTCCTGGGTTCCCTGTCAATACCCGGTCTCGCAGTATTTGCAGGTATGGGCTCGTCATCTGTCTAGTAACGATACGATCCATCAGCTCTAGTCGTACCTGCCTCGCCACTATCACTACCTTGCAGTATCCCCGTGACTCCTGGAGTCGCCAACTGCTCACCTCCTCCATGAGTCTCCAACTCTATGCCTGTAGACAAGCCAAGTGGGCGGGCGCCTTCCGACTCAAAGCGTCTGCCACCACATTGGCTTTCCCTTAATGGTAGGAGATGCTGCAGTCGTAGTCCTTCAGGAGCTCTAACCAGCATCTCTATCTCATGTTGAACTCCTTTTGATCAAACAGGTATTTGAGGCTTTTATGATCAATGAAAATCTCGAATATCTCTCCGTACAAGTAGTACCTCCATGTCTTCAGCACGAAAACAACAGCTGCCAGCTCCAAGTCATGGGTAGGGTAGTGCTCATTGGGCTTTAGTTGCCGCAAAGCATAAGCAACAATGTGGCCCCGCTGCATGAGCACACCACCCAATCCCTGCAATGAGACATCGGTGTAGACCACAAATCCGCCACAGCTATCTGGGATGGTGAGTACAGG
Source organism: Thalassia testudinum (assembly GCA_037157565.1). Lineage (NCBI taxonomy): Eukaryota > Viridiplantae > Streptophyta > Magnoliopsida > Alismatales > Hydrocharitaceae > Thalassia > Thalassia testudinum. The sequence continues at coordinate 32,709,948 of JAZHRO010000031.1, read as the reverse complement.
AGTTGAAGTCAGCCTCTCATTCAGCTCCTAAAAGCATGACTCACTCATCTGTCCAGGCAAAGGGCACATCTTTCCGGGTCAACTAAGTCATGGGATGTGCGATCTGCAAGAAACTTCGGATAAACCGCCTGTAGTAGCCTACCAGCCCTAGGAAACTGCGTATCTCTGTCACTGTACGCGGCCTCTCCTACCTGAGGACGGCCTCAACCTTAGCTGAATCCACTGCCAACCCGTCTCCCGAGATCACATGGCCTAAGAAGGTAACTTGTCTCAACTAGAACTCGCACTTGTACTTGGCGTACAGCCTGTGCAGTCTCAAAGTGTCCAGGACCATGCAGAGATGTTGTCCATGTTGTGCCTGATCCCGAGAGTAGACAAGTACGTCGTCAATGAACATTACCACGAACTGATCCAGGTACGACCGGAAGACGTGATTTATTAGATCCATGAAGGCAGCGGGGGCGTTCGTCAGCCCAAACGACATAACCACGAACTCGTAGTGACCATACCGTGTGTGGAAGCTGTCTTGGAAACGTCGGTCTCCCTGATCCTCAACTGATGGTAAGCTGACCTCAAATCTATCTTGGAGAACACCGTGACGTCTTTCAGCTGGTCGAAGAGGTCATCAATACGAGGCAGTAGGTACTTGTTCTTGACGGTGACCCAGTTCAGCTGTCTGTAATCGATGCACAACCTAAGGGTACTGTCCTTCACAAACAGGACAAGGGTTCCCCATGGGATGCACTGGGCCTCACAAAGTCCTCTAATAGATCCTATAACTGAGACTTAAGCTCTCGCAGCTCAAGTGGGGCCATCCTGTATGGTGCAATAGAGATGGGGTCGATCCCCGGTACCAGTGAGATCTCAAACTCAATCTCACTCTCATGTAGCAATCCTGGCAACTCCTCTGGAAAGACGTCGGGGTACTCACGAACCACCGGGATACTCTGCAAGTCGGCCACGAAACTAGGCTCTGCTATGACACAAACTAGGAAGCCCTTACACCTCTGGCTCAATAGCTTCGTTGTCCGAAGTGCGGAGATGCACCTGAACCCTCTGTCTACTGGCTGGCCGTAGAACTCGAAAGGAGGCAACTTTGGTATGGAGAAAATGATCTTCCTCCCAAAGCAGTCTACTAGGGCATGATAAGCAGTCAGCCAATTCATCCCTAGGATCACGTTGAAATCCTCCATCGGGATTACGATCAGGTCAATCGGAAGACTGTGTCCCCCTATAACGACCACAATTAGGGAAGACCTCGTCGACAAATACCTGTCCACCTGGGCCTCTAATCAGGAATGGCTGCTCTAATAGTACACTACCCGATCCCAAGCTGACGGCAAAACTCATAGAGACGAACAAGTACGTGGTACCAGAATTGAAAAGCATGTAAATGAGCCTGCCGAAAACTGTAACCATACTTGACACTACGGAACCTGAAGCTCTAGCATCTCAGTGAGTTAGGTGTTGACACGCCTCTCATTCCTCAGTGCAGAAGTACCCATGCTTTGGGTCGGCTAAGAAGTAACTGGCCGGTACCCTCCTCGTGACTGATGCCTTCCTCCTCGGGCTTGGTAACCGCAGCTGCCAAATCGACCTCCAATGCTCGATGCTGGAAGCGTCTGCTGTGCTTGGCTAGTCCCGATTTGGGGCCCCAAAGGTCCCTGGTGGATCCACAGGGCAGGACTCCTCTGCATGTGCCATGTGCCTCCTCCCTCGACGGCCCTACAAGTGCTCCTACTAGTAGTCCCTCTTTCGTCCTCCTAAGTCAACATCTCGCACGGCCGGGTTAATCTCCTCGTAGGTCATGGCCGCCTCGACTACGCAGGAGAAAGTAGGCAACTTCAGGAGCTTCACATACCCCCAAATGATAGGCTGGAGGCCCTAAGTGAACCTCCACAGGCGCTTCTTAGTAGATGCAGCTGTCGAAGCAAAGCGTGACAGCTCCAAGAAACGCGTACGGTACGCGTTAACCGTCATCGCCCCCTAATGGAGAGTATGAACTCCCGTCTCCTCTGATCTTGCCAGGTCTGTGGGAAGAAGTACTGCTCGCAGAAGAGTGCCACAAACCGATCTCACGTCGGCTCTCCCTCCTCATGTCCTTTGACCGCCCTCCACTACTTGTGGGCTACACTCTCCAACTGGTACGTGGCGAAGGCCATACGGCACTCTACAGGAGGATGGAGTGTGTCGAAGATCTTCTCCATCTGCTCCAGCCAATCCTCTGCCTTAGATGGGCTCTCCTCCTCCTTGAAGGAGGGGGGCTTCAGTTTTCTGAACTGGCCAAAGATCTCGTGGTGGAGCCGCAACGGGGGAACAGGTGTGCCTCTCGACAAAGAGGGCTCACGCTCCGAAGTGTCTGAGGTGGGGGTGGTGGAGGATCACCCCTTCCCCCTCTAGCTGTCCAGTGCCATGGCGGCTCGCCTACCTCACGGACTCCCCCTCCGTATCCCCAGGGAGAGGTAGCTGAGGAGGAGGCTGCTGGAGCTCCTCCCGTATGATATCTTGGATCACCTGGGCAAGGTTCGGGGCCCGAATGCCCAGAACGAGAGGTGGAGCTGCCCCATCCTCGGTCATCGCTTGCCCTCCCTTACGATCACGACCACGTCCACATCCCGCCTCAAGAGCTCCCTGGCGAGGCATCTCCTACATGGAGATCAAAAGAAAAGGACCGAACTATCAAGGTCACTAGACTACAGAGGGAAATAAGACTCGAAAGTGGCAATCAAGATAATATATTGTGATGGCTATCCTAGTTACATGTACAAGTATGGTTATTTCCAGACCATTTGGTTCATTTCTCGGGACAACCTTGCTCTGATACCATCTTGTCATGACCCGCTCCCGGCTCCCTACAGGACCCGAGAACGGGTCGCCTCGACGAATCCCAAGACCAAGTCGTCCAACGAGAAAAAATCAAATACATATTCATTCCACAACCACACCAGTAATGTAACTAAGCAGAAAATATATAATTGATAATAAAGGAAAGAAAATATCAAACCACTAGATTTTTACGACATATAGTGGAAAATCACGAATACCAATGTAACCATCACAACAGAGAACTGGTAAAAATATACTGAATATAACAAGCTACAGGTACTGACTACAGCAAAACTCTCTACAGCAAACTAAAGAAAGGAAACTGTGGCTGGACTCGACTGGGCCCATCGCCTTCAGTAGCCGGTGGCTCTAGCTGCTCGAATCCCTGACCTGAACATGATTATAAAATCTGGAGTCAGCTAACGCTGAGCAGAGTGGTGGTTAATTTACATGCAGCATAATTAAAATAGAAATTGGCTAAACATTCAATTGTTGGTCATTTATTTTCATCCGTTTCCAATTCTCTGGTTTATATGTTTCCGGGTCGAGTACGTTGATCAGGTTCCATGATATTGCTCAATCTTCTTGTTCCCTAAGGGTACGATCTTGCTTGTAGTTTTCCCGTAATGCAGGATGTACACATGACACTCTCTTGACCGAGAGTCCCCCGTGGTAGTCCTACACCTGGTCTACTACCCCGAGGTTATGGTCGCGACGTAGCGGTGACTACAGCATGCGTGATAAGCGCAAAAGAGATAGTTTCTCTCCAAGGTACCACGTACACGAGGGCTAACTCACTTCCCTTAACCAAGTCCGAACAGTCATCCGTAGGCAACACGTTCCAAAACCATCAGGTTTTCCGTACTACAGTATTCTTGGTTCATTCCTAAATTCCTCGTAGAATTCGTACATAGACTTTCTCATTTCCATATCTGATGCATACCAGGAAGCTCAAGATTCCACAATCAATTATTCAGTACAGGCATGTATTACAGGTAGTACGGGCAGCTCATGATTTATCACGGTAACCCATTCATTTATTAGCTACACATGCATTTCTTCCAGCCTTAGTATTCATTGCACAACCTAAGGTTCAATCGAATATATATCTAAAGTAGCATGCATTCATCTCTTTCAGCCCTAGGGTTCATCTCACAACCTAGGATTCAATCGAATAGTTCTAAAGCATGTAATTCAAGCTTTAATTCTAGAGTTAGAGAAAACCACTCTACCAGTTAACTAGGTGGAATGAGGGTTAAACGGTAGCTCCCGACGTCTCAGCAGGTTCCGTATATTCTACAGACTGAAGACCTATAATATGGACCGACAGGTCAAGCGGGCTCAAAATTGCATAGACACTATATCATTACGTAGGGAAATTAGAACGGAAACCAATGACATTTCATTTGTGGAAATTCGACTCCGTTTGGGCCCTGAACGACCCCAAAAACCACTCTGACCAAAATCAGACGTCTGGGAAGAGTCCCAGACATCTTAAACGCACTCAAAGGCTCACCTTGCTCGGGGCACCTTCTTTCAAACGTCTGGAACTTCGTGCAGATGTCTGAGGGTGTCTTCAGACGCCTGGAGATGCTTTTGAATGTCTGAAACCGCCTCAATCCTCACACCAACACGCCTCCCCAACCTCTAACACATGCACGTGAAGTCAAAATTCGACAGGGAGAAAAATAAATGAAAAGGAATGCAGACGTCTTCTCTCCAGACATCTGATTTTGCGGAAAAGTAATTCCGCAGAACCGTTTGCGAGCTCTCTCTCTTGCACCGCAGAAGCTGCAGCAATTGCAACACCTCCCCGACTCCTGCTTTCAGGCCTCCGGCCTCCTCTGCTCTCCGCTTTCTCCTCCTCTTGCTCCCTACTCTCCCTCTCCTCTCGTCTGCGGTGTGGGAATGAACGGAGGAGGGAGGCTTTTATGGAGGTGGGAGGGATGGTGAGAGGTAATGTGGAGGGGTGAGGTGTCGTCGGTGGGGGGCGGTGGCGTACGGTGAGGGAGGGGACAGTGTACTTAGGGTAGGGGAATGGTATGGGAGAAATTGCGGGGGCACCACCGCAAGTTTTCCTTTTCCCCTACATACCCACAATAAAACCTTGAAGGGTTAAAATTGCACAAAAACCCTTAAAAATTCAGGAAACGCCAAATGACCCTTGGGAATGGTCATTTCAGATATCATAACTCTTAATTAAAGAAGAATAACAGACTTTCCTTTCTTAAACTATTATAGAGGAGGGGGTTACTGAACGAGCAGGTAGCAGCATCAATTTGAGAAGGATGTAGAGAAGGGAGAGGGAGCCACCAAGAGATACGGGTGTAAACAAATCAAACCTGAGAGAACCTATATAGGCTCAGTTCGATTCGATAACAGTTTTTCAAGGTTCAGGTTCAATAAGAAAAAATAAGAGTAAAGTTCGATTCGATTCATTTTTGTTATCAAAGGTTCAGTTCGGCTCATTTATTGTTCGTTTAAGTGTAAAGTTTGAAATGTTGTTAATTTAGGTGCGATTCATTTAGAGTTCGTTTAAGGGTTCATTTAAAGTTTGTTTATGATTCCTTTAAAGTATAATATTTTGTTGTAACTACAAATATAATAAATCATAATTAAAAAAATAAAACATGAACTAGAAAATTAAAAAATATACAAATTATATCATATGCATTTCAAGGCATATTTCTAAAAAAAAAAAAACCTCTATAGTCTATAAAATATAGAAGAGAGGTGTCGCTTGAGCTGCCTTGCCATTGCATGTTCCAATCTTGGGAGGTGAAGAGTCTATTTTGGGGACAAGAATGTGACAATAGCGAGAGTAGTGGTAATGGGTTGTGACCCTTGTAAGTCCAGATTTAATATATATATATATATATATATATATATATATATATATATCAAACTTTTAACGAATTAAACCTAAACGAACCTACCTTGTTTAGGTTCAGTTTATTTATCTAAACGAGCATAAAATTATGTTTAGGTTTGGTTCGTTAATCTACGAACCAAATCTAAATCGAACTTTTGACAAATCGAACCTAAACGAATATTGAGAATGAAAATTTTTTAACAGGCTTACTTTTAGGTGAGCAGATTCCCTGCAACATACGTAAAAAAACTTGTGGTAGATTTCCTATCATAATGGCTGCCTGTCTAATCTGTGTCAGAGTATCCAACTACAGTCATAGATGTCCCTTTAATGAAGAAAAGACCTTGCCTTGGTACTCTCTTCAAGCATTTTAGCACCATCATGGCTGCATCCCGATACTGTCTAGTAGGCCTCTCCATAAATTGACTCAACTTTCCTACGACAAAGGAAATATCCGACTTAGTAATCGTCAAGTAAAGCAGCTTCCACACCAGTTGGCGAAACTGCCTACTATCAACTGACTTTGCATCACGGTCATATAGTTGTACCTTAGGACCCATGGGAATATTCGCTGGCTTGGCTCCCAGCATGCCTGTCTCTTTCAACACATCTAGGGCATATTTTCGTTGAGATAAAACAATACCATGCCTACTCCGGGGTACTTCTATCCTAAGGAAATATCGCAAGGGCCTTAAATCCTTCATCAAAAACTAAGCTGCCAAAGTCTATTTGATCTTAGCCACACCTATTGTATCATCACCAGTGACAATCAAGTCATCAACATAGACCAAAAGAGCCACAATACCTTTCCCGATCTTTCTGACAAATAAAGAATGATCTGCAGACGATCTAATGAACCCTACAGGCTCTACCACCTGAGAGAGCTTCTGAAACCAAGCTCTCAGGCTCTGCTTGAGGCCATAGATGGCCTTCTACTACCTGCATACACACTCCCCCTGAACCTCGTAACCAGGAGGCTGCTGCATGTAAACCTGTAAATTGCCATAGAGAAATGCATTCTTCACATCAAGCTGGTAAAGATGCCAATCTCGCTGAACTACCACTGAAATCAAAATCCTCATTGTAAATAGATGAGCCACCGATAAGAAAGTGTTAAACAAGTCCACCCCATGTCTGGGTGAACCCTTTGGCAACAAGTCGGGCCTTGTAGCGTGCAACTGACCCATCTGGATTGTACTTGACTGCAAGCACCCATTTGTAGCCAACTACTGTAGCACCCTCTGCTAAAGGTGTAAGCTCCCAAGTACCACGTGAAGTAAAGGTAGCCATCTCATCCTCCATGGCCTGACGCCACTTTGGATCAAGCATTAGCCTGCTGGAAGGTGGTAGGGATAAATATGGCAAAAAGAGAATAGAAGCTCCCAAAAGTTGACTTAAGGCCATCAGTAGCCAGACTACCTACAACACGATATCTGGACTCACAAGTGCGGAGTGCCCTCCTAATGGCAATAAGCAGGTCAAGATCAGCTATCTGATCCTCCTGTCCTGGCTGTGAAGCAGAAATATCCTCATCCAGACATCTATCGTCAGGGGGTGCCGTATCATTACTCTGCAACCTGTCTATAGTCTCCTGAGGTGGAGAAAGTGGAGTCTCTGTGGCATTTGTAGGAGGTGGCATCCGAAAAGTACTGTACGATCGCTAATATGTAACAATGGGCTCAGAGAACTTCACAGGACCGGTCGTAGTAGGTAGGGGAATAGAAATAGGTATCTCCTCCAAGGGAATAGGCGGTATAGGCATGGGAGCCTCCGTAAACTCATGGGATAAACTCCATGCAGCAGTAGAAAAATATGGGATAGACTCATAAAAGGTAACATCCACGCTCACATAGTGCCTACCAGTGAGAGGATCTAAGCATCTACATCCTTTTTGAGTTCGTGAATATCCCAAAAACACACTCGATTGCTCGTGGCGCCAACTTGTCTCGTCTTGGAGAAAGAAGGTGAACAAATGTAGCACAGCCAAACACTCGTGGTGGTACGTGAAAAAGCTCCTGCTCAAGATGTACTATATGCCAAGGTGTCTGCTCATGAAGTACTAAATTGGGCATCCTGTTAATCAAATAGCAAACCATAAGAACTACATCCCCCCAATATAATAGAGGCACACTATGATGGATCAACAAAGTACGGGCCACATCCAAAAGATGTTTATGCTTCCTCTTAGCCATCCCATTCTGCTAAGAAGTGTGAGCACAAGTGATCTGATGCACTATCCCATGGGACCTATAGAATGTAGACAACCTAACGGTGCATAGCTCAAGTGCATTATTAGATCTTATTACTTTAACAGTAGCTGAATACTGATTCTTGATCTCTAATATGAGATTTTGAATGTTAAATCCAACATCTGATTTGTTCTTCAACAAAAATACTCAAGATAAGCATGAAAAATCAACTACTAAATAGTACCAGTGACACATCCTATCTGGTATCCTACTTAGGCCTCATACATCCACGTGCAACAACTCAAACAAGGCTGCGGATCCAGAATGAGTGCTCACAGGATAAGAGGAACGATGATGCTTGCCCATCTGACATGCATCACAGCATATCCTAGCAGCAGGAGATATGTGTGGAATGACTACGAAGACTCTCCAGAGGAAGATGTCCAAGCTTGAGATGCCATTGAAATACACTCCTTGGAGCAAAAGATACCTCTCCTCGACATACAGATGCGAGTGGTGTCCGAGTAAGACGATAGACTCCACCCTCTATATTTCCACTGCCAATCGTCCTTCCTGTCAATTTATCTTGAATGACACAACCCACATCATCAAAGATAGTACGACAATTAAGTTCCTTGGTAATTGTACTCAGTGAGAGTAGGCTCATAGGAAAGCTTGGCACATAAGAAATATCAGGCAATCTCAAGGTAGGAATCATAGGTACCTCTCCCTGACCTTCTATCCTAGAATGCCTACCATCTACAACTTGTATTGTCCTGTCTGCGAGTATAGATCTGAGATGCCATGAAGCTCCTGAGTCAACGAACCACTCCGTACTACCCTGATTCCTGTTGTATGCAATGGAGCCCAACTCGTTAGCCCCTTGGAGCCAATCATGCTGGCTACAACCACGGAGTAGTCTCGCATACTCACTCCTGGTAATGGTCAACATAGCCTCTGCTAACCTCTGTGTGGTAGAGATGCTTGGACCAACATCAACATCATAGGAAATCATACCAAACAATTAGGGTAGATTAGCCAAGAAAAAACAATCAGATCGTCATTACCAATGAAGTTTGCAACCAACAGCCTTGGTGCAACCTACAGCCGGACATATCAAAGGACTGTAGTAGCAAATGGTCCTAATCATCTGATCTGAAAATCCATTTAGTAGCAGATGATCCTTATCATCAGATCTTAAAATCCGCTTTTAAGATCATGCAGAACACCAAACTTCACAAAAATAGATTCTAACACAAGATCTCGACAAAAACAGTTCCAGAAATCATGTTAAGGGCATGATCCCGTGTTGTAAGGAGCAACCAGGGGTGCACATGAGAGCAAAGAAGCCCTCAAGCTCGCTACCTAGCTTGTTCGGGCTGTCCCTACTGCCGCCGTTAATGGGAGGAGGTAGCGCCCACTAGCAGGGACTGCCGCCGCCGATCAATATCCCTCCGCTGTGCACATAAGAGAGAGAGAGAGAGAGGAAAGGGAACTCGTAGTACCCTCTCAAGTGTCAATCAAGGTGGCTCGCAGATCAGGGCATTGCCGGAGCGCCGTTGGACCAGTGCAACAGGTCCCGCATCACCGCAGCACCACTAGGTGTTGCTACCGCCACCGAGGAAGAGAGAGACGTCAGGGATTTGGTGGTTAGGGTTTAAGAGGCCTTGAAGGGTGGGATATCTAGAGCCACGGTCTAGGACCGGTGCTCTGATACCAAGTTAGGAATAATAAGCAAATCAATCTATTCATCTAACCCTACCTCTCTTTATATAGAGAGAGAAGTAGGTGAAAATTTCATATAACCACATAAAGAAAACAAAATATAATAATACACCACACGCATCACACATTAGGGGTGTACATGGGTTAGGTTGGGTTGGGTTGAAATTTTTTCAACCCGATTAAAAATGGGTTGGGTTGACTTTAAGGTTTAATAAACCCAACCCAACCCGCAACCTGATTCAACCCATTTCTTAGTTCTCTATATGTGTGTATATGTATAAAATTATCCATGCAAACTTAAAAAAGAAAATCATCCCATTCCTTTAAAAAAAAAATCCACCCAACTTTCATAAAAAAGAAGTAAACAATAGTTTGCAACTTTGCAGAAGCCAAAAGACCCACGGCCCCACGCCACCCCCGCTTGCTCCCTATTGGACATTTCAATGATTTCGCCACTCCCACTCGCTCTGTCTTCAGCCTCGTCTCGACATTTCAGCCTTGCGCTCGGTGACCTCAAAGCCTTAAAGCCCTAACCCAACTGGTGCAGCGCTCTTCTCGTTCTCGACTTTCATTACTATTGCGGCTACGGCTTTGCCAACGACTCGCCGCCCACCCGCGACCAGCCTCTCCAAGATTTCAGGCCTTCAGTCTCTTGGCGCTCGCTCCAAGCAGCCCACTGCCCACCAGCCAGCCCTCTCTAAGTCTCCATTGTAGGTCGCAGACTCACAGCTTCGGAGCTTCCTTCTCGTCGCCGCCACTCAAGCCTCAAGGTGAACGACTCAACATCTCCTCTCTCCTCTCTTCCTCTCTAGTGATAAGCAATTGAAGGGTGGAATGCACCGACGGCCAGCCTCTCCAAATTTAGAATTGAAGGTCATTCTAGAATTTTAGTTGTCTCTGATGGTTGCTTTTGATGTGGTTATTTGGTCCTACATTAACTTTGTTGTCACTAGTTTATGTTTTATTTTGAGAGGTAAAATGATGGCCACATGAGATTAGTCACCAATTTATATTTATGAAGTCTGCTTGAGCTTATTTATGAAGCACAATCCACTCTCTTATGCAGTTTGTGATCCCCAAAGATATGAGTATAACACGTGTCTGTGCAACATTTTGGAAAATAGTGAAGATTACTTGGGAATTCTACTCTGAATTTTGATAATATGGCAACAAAAAATTCTTAGCGATGCATTTCTCAATGCTATTGACTTGAGTAACACTTAAAATAGGGTGGAATGCATACTAAGATTTAGCAAATCTTACTAGGAAGATAAGCTCAATCACCCACTTAAAGAAAAGTGGACCAAGGATGGAAGAAAAATCGAACTTGAGTTTTATTACCGGTTTAAGCATTACTTTGATGAATTTGACCTCCATCGTTGTTCCTGGGCCCTTGACATCCTTTATATATGCATTCGATATATGAAGAACATAGTCAATGGACATCCATCATATATATCGAATGCTTTATATATGCATTCGATAGAATATCTAGCTTCCTGCACTTACCTCATAATAGATTGTAATGTATTTGCTTTTATTTTTTATCAAATAGATTCTTATTTAATGAAAAGAAATCTATTTCAACAAAATTGGGAATGGCCTAAGGTTTTGAATTATTATGGTAGTGCTAACTGAGTTTTTGTTAGAAGTTTTATATATTAGCAATGTATTCTTTATTTTTTCTGGAAAATGTTAACTAAACTCAACATCAAGATGTTAAAAATTATTTTCTACATTTAACTAATTTGCATTATTTGATTTTCTTAAAATTTATTTAATTTTAGATGAATGATAAAATTAAGGAAAGCAATGAACTGACTATGTAAAATATTAATGAGTCAACTGAAACTAGCATGTCTAAATCAGATGTTCAAATGAGAAAGAATCGAAGTTAGGAAAGATCTGATGTATGGGAACATTTTACTAAATGTAAGAATAAAGACGGAAGAATTAATGTAATTTGCAAGTATTGTGATATGTCATATGTTTATATTACTAAACATGGAACCCACACACTATGGATTTACGTTTAACAGAAATGCAAAAAAAGTCCATTACATTCTAATTTATCATCAAGTAGACAAAGAATATTAACATTTCAACCAATCGGGAAACAAGGAGAGAATTGTCTTGCACTGTGGAAATATGAAGTTGTAAGGGAAGCTTTTGATAGGATGATCATTGTTGATAAATTACCTTTTAATTTTGGAGATCATGAGGGCTTCAAGTATTTTATGTTAGTGGCTCAGCCTAAGTTTAAGCCAATTTCTAAAACCACTGTGGCTAGAGATATTATGAAGACTTATGCACGTGAGAAGTTGAAATTAAAGAACATTTTTAAAGAAATTGAAGGTCGGATGCTTTACAAGTGATCGACTTCCATGCAAAATATTTTATATTTATGTTTAACTGCACATTTCATTGATAATGAGTGGAAGTTACAAAAGAAGATCAATTTTTGCACCATGTCAAGCCACAAAGGAAAAGAAATTGGAAAAATGATTGAATGTTATCTTCTTGAATGGGGAATTGAGAAGGGAGGAACAATCACTTTGGACAATGCTAGTGCAAATGATGTGACTGTAATTATTTGAAATCCAAATTTGGCAAGTGAAATGACAATATTCTAAATGAAAAATACATTCACATAAGATGTTGTGCTCACATCTTAAATCTAATAGTACAAGATGGCATTGGAGAGATGTAAGCATCAATTTCTCGAATTTGTGATGGTATCAAGTACATAAGGAGTTCATCTGCTAGAGGATTGCAATTCAAGAAATATGTTGGACAAAAGAGAATTCCTTTTAAGTCAACATTATGCCTTGATGTTCTAACCAGGTGGAATTCCACTTATTTGATGTTGGAAACTGCTATAAAGTTTCAAAAAGCATCTGAAAGAATGGAAGAGGAAGACCCTCAATTTGGTTCCGAACTTGATTTGGATCCACCTACCGAAAAAAGACTGAAAGCATGCTCATGTGTAAACCAAGTATCTGAAACGTTTGTTTGATGCCACCAAACGTTTGTCAGGAAATATTTATTTTCATGAAGTTTGTAAGATAGAGAATATTTTGATTGATTGATCTAAAAGCAATAACCATATCTTATAAGCAATGGCAAAAAGGATGAAGGAAAATTTTGAAAAATATTGGGGAAACTCTGACAAAGTCAACATGTTATTATTAGTTGTTATTCTTTTAGATCCTCGTTTCAAATTGAAGTATGTGAAATTTTATTTTTCTAAAGTGTATGCAAAAGAGCATGTCTTGGAGTTGGTTGACAACCTCATGTCTGTCATGAATGAGCTTTATGAATATTACAAGTTGCTTGACTTTAGTAGCCAGTCATCATTAAGAAGTGAAGAAAAGGCACCTAATCAAGTTTCCATGAATGTTGATGAATATGAAGATGACACAGATATTGACTTTGAAAGTGAATTTCAAAGACATCTCCAAGAGGAACAAAGTGAAGAAATCAAAACAGAAATAAACAGATATTTCGATGAGCTGAACAGATATTTCGATGAGCTATGTGAGAAGGATGACCAAAATTTTAATATTTTATATTGGTGGAAGTTCATAGATTCAAATATCATATTTTATCTTTGATAACAAGATATGTGTTAGCTATTCTGGTATCTATTGTTTCCTCGGGTCTACCTTTAGCACGGGAGGACACATACTTGATCGGTTCAAAAGTTCTTTGACACCAAAGATTGTTGAATGTTTGATTTGCTGTGAAGATTGGTTGAGATCTTCTCCGATCAAAGAGGTAGAAGAAAAAGTTGAAGATCTTAAAGAAATTGAACTTTCAGGTACCTTAAGTTTTTATTTACTATTTAGACATTTTATCTTTTCAAATTTTAATTACTTACTCATAATTTTAATGCATTTTTATTGTAGTGTTCATTGTGGACCAAGGAGATTTAGAGTATCATGAAGGAGTTCGTTTAACATTTGTGTTCACAAATTATGGGTAATTGAAAAATGATTGTATTTAAGTTTTCTTTATATTTGTAATCTTTTAGTTATTGAAGTAATTCTTGATTTGTTTCCTTTGTCATGTAGGAAAAGATGAAGTGATCAAAGTTTGAAGTAAATGGAGTAATTTCTATGAAATTTGTTTTTAGCTTTAGTTAATTATGTTGGTTTGTGATTGGAATTTTAGAAACTTTCTTGTGATTATATAACACTTGAAGACTCTTCTTTATTATTATTTTAAGGATCGTTGGACTTGTTTTGTAGTCATGCTATGAATTATAGATTATTTAGTGTTTATATTTAATTCTAAGTATATTGTGTTTATGAAGGATTTTTTAAAGTTTGCAATTCTTGTAAAAATTGATAAATCCATTTACTTATTTACTATTTTAACTTTAATATTCTAAAATTTATGTTAAAAAATCTATATTTGTCTTACAGGTTATTTTTTTTTGTTGACGATTGATTTGGAGTTCGGGCAAGGGGTATTACTGATTTGGAGAGAACCTTAGCTGGTATTTTGTATACTTTCCTCTAAAGTGGTCATTGCACAATTTCATTCATGATGATATCAGGTTGGATTTAACTAGATTATAAGTTCCTGAAGATCGATTGGATCAGGTTTCGGTCAAGCTATTCAAAACACAAAAAAAAAAGAATTCATTAGACCAAGTTCCTGCTAAAGTTCTTTCAAAACTTTAGACCTAAGCTTTTATATACATCTATCAGGTATGTCTTTATTTTTTCATTTTACCGTTATACAATTATCAAGTTTTTTTTGTTTTTTCTTAGTTTATTTATTTTTTTAGAAGATAGAAGTTATTTTTGAGTTTAAAATGTTTTCTTGTCAAGTATGAAAGACATAGAAATATGTAGAAAATAAATATAAGTTTTGAATTTTTTGACTAGTCAACAACCTGCTCAACCCAACCCAACCCAACCCAACCCAATGGGTTGGGTTGAGTTGGGTTTGATAATGTAATGGGTTGGTTGGGTTGGAAAAATCCCAACCCGAAAATCATGGGTTGGATTTGGGTTGAGTCCCAACCCGACTAAACTCATGTACACCCACCCCTATCACACATAACCACACAATTGCCTGGACTACGTAACAGAGCCAGATCAGGAGTTTCTTCCTCAAGCCCAAATTGCAAAGGTTCCAGCTGATTTGTGGTGTCCTGAGACCTGGCTTAAGGGCCACTTATCATGTGACAAATAAACTTGCCAATATGGATGTTCATACTAAGTATACTGATTAAGTCAAATTTGGTAATGGGGAGACTTTTTCTATTTTCTCACACTGGTAATTCTGTCACCCCCCACCCCCTTAGGCCATTATATCTTAATGATGTTCTTCAGTGCTCTACTGTTCAGAACAACTTGCTTTCTATTCCTCGTTTCACAAGAGAGAATAAATGCTTTTTTGGGCTATATTCTGACGCCTTACTTGTTAAGGATCTTCCTTCCCTCAAGGTTCTTCTGCAGGGCCAGCTTGATAGTGGTTTATACAAGCTTTGGTTACCTAAGAACTCTAGATTTCGGCCTACTTCTGCCACTATTGTGCCGGTTGTTCACACTACTGAAAAGGTTCCTCTTAAAACATGGCACTGCTGTTTGGGACATGTCAATCATCAAGCATAACTAAGGATAGTGAATAAATTTCACTTACCAGGTACTTCTACTGGTTGTAACAAACATTTTATATGCGATGGTTGTGTTCAATCAAAATCTCATCGAATGCATTTACCTGTAGTTCAATCTATTACAATTACTCCTTTTTAGATTGTTTACAGTGATGTGTGGACTAGTCTAGTTCTGTCCATGCAAGGACATAAATACTTGGTTACCTTCCTTGATGATTTTGCTTGGTTTGTGTGGGTATTTCCTTTGCATTTGAAGTCAGATGTTTTTCAAATATTCTTGCAATTTCAAAAGTTTGTTCAAACACAATTTCACACCAATATTCAGTCCCAAAATACAGACTGGGGTGGTAGGTACAGAAGATTGCTTGAGTGGCTTTCCAAGTAGGGAATCTTGCATTACATTTCAGCTCCATACACCCCTCAACAAAATGGGGTAACAAAATACAAAAATAGGCATACTATGGAAATGGCTTTACCTCTTCTAACTCAAGGAGGTGTGCCACTTTAATTTTGGCCCTTTGCCTTTATTTCTGCGGCGTACATCCTTAATATCTTGAGCTCTTCTACCCTCAAATTCAATTATGCCACTCCCTATGAGAAGTTGTATAATCGAACTCCTGATTATTCCTTTCTCAAGATATTGGGTTGTGGTGTATATCCCCTATTGCATCCATACAATCATCATGAACTGGAACCAAGGTCAACTCTTCATGTCTTTTTGGGGTATTCTCAATCCCATAAGGCGTATTATTGCTACAATTTGTCTACACAAAAGTTTATTTTGGCTCACCATGCTGTCTTTAATGAGCATTTGATGCCCTTTCTTCAACTACAAACCAACTCTTCTCCTGTGCTCGCCGACAAGATTACTTCTCTTGCTCCTGTTCGTTCTGATTTAGTTACTGCTCCCTCTACTTCGACAGTACCATCATACTGTCAGAATCTTTCTACGCCATCTGCTGTCAAAAACCTCCCATCTCCATCATCTAATTCACTGCAATTGAATTCTAGCAGTAATTGTTCAGTTGATGCTGATTGGCTTATTTCTAATCATGATTCAACTGCTATGGAGCTTTCCATTCCCTCTGTTCCTCAAAGGACATATCCTATGGTCACAAGGTCTATGTATGGTATATCCAAGCAGAAGATATACACTACCACTCTTCATCCTTTACCTCAATGTTTGCATACAACTTATCATGAGGAGGACCTCCAAATTTTACTGCTGCAAGTAAAAATCCCCACTGGATCAAGGCTATGATTAATGAATTCAATGCTCTTATTCAAAATGGAACTTGGAGCTTAGTTCCTTCTCACCCATCCTCGAATATCATTGGCAATAAGTGGGTGAACAAGATTAAACGGAAACCCGATGGTTCCATTGATCGTTTCAAAGCTCGTCTCCTCACAAAAGGATTTCATCAGCAAGAATGCCAAGATTATTCTGAAACCTTTAGTCCTATTATTAAACACACTAGTGTGCATCTACTCCTTACTTTGGCTATGGAAAAAGGATGGTTTTTGCATCAACTAGACATTCACAATGCATCTTTACATGCTAACTTAGAGGTAGGTTTTCTGAAGCTATTTTAGGAGAGGGAGGCCGAATGCAGGGCATAATGTTTTCAGATCAAAGGAGGAGGCGAAGGTGTTGGTGGTTCTCTGGGGAATCTACTTGGGGAGGAACACAACCATTTTTAAGGGGTAGATCCCCTACGTTAAGAATTTTGTCATTAGCATTTCTTCACTTGTCCATTTTGGGGATTCCTCCATGTAATACTTTTGTGCTTGTCGTTGACTTTAGGCTTTTAATGAATTAATTCTTGGGTGGTTATTACATGGATAACCAACCTTCCTCTTTTCCAAAAAAAAAAAAAAAATGGAAGATGATTTGATGCATTTTTGGGAAATCTCTATGTAGCCTTGACATTGGTGCTCTTTGGATGCTGATTATTTAATATATTCTAAGTGCTTATCAACCGGATAACCACCCTTTCACTTAAAAAAAAAGAACTTGGACGAAGATGTTTACATGTGTCAACCCCCAAGGTTTTGCCAATAAGAATCATCAAAATTATGTTTGCAAACTTCATAAGTCTCTTTACAGATTTAAGCAAGCTCCCCGAGCTTGGTTTCATCATCTAAGTGATTTTCCTCTTGAAAATGGATTCTCTAGATCTAAAATTGTTACCTCTTTATTCATCTCTCATGCTGCTAGTCATCAACTTTATTTCTGAATTTACGTTGATGATAATCTAGTCATTGGCTCCTCTAACCATGCCATAGACGATCTTCTAAACAAGCTTGCCAAGACATTTCCGATCAGAGATTTGGGCTTCCCTTCATATTTCTTGGGTATTGAATTTCATGGTACAGAAAATGTTGTTCTACATCTCTCCCAAAGACGCTATTTGGTTGAACTTCTGGTCAAAGCTCAAATGGATAATTCTAAGCCTGTCACATCTCCATTAGCTCCAAGTTCTTCTACTTCCTTGACTAAAGGAAATGGTGTCCCTTTAACTGATCCTTACATTTTCAGACAAATTGTGGATCCTTGCAATATGTTTCTTTCACAAGGTCGGACATCAACTTTGTGGTGAATGAATTGTCCCAGCTCATGCATGCCCCAACTACCATTCACTATGATGCCTTGAACGGCCTTTTCCGGTATTTGAAAGGCACTTTAGACCATGGTTTACATATCAATCATCATAATACCTTCAAGCTCCTTACATTTGGCAATGCTGATTGGGCAAGTAGTTCAGAGGATCATCATTCTACCATCAGGTTTGTTATATTCATTGGTGCCACACCTATTAACTGGATGTCTAAAAAGCAACCTACAGTAACTCTATCAAGTACTGAGAGCAGAACATCGAGCAATTGCTGACTGTATAGCTAAGGTTGTTTGGTTACAATCCTTGCTGAAGGAACTTCATATTTCCCTTCCTTCTTCTCCAATAATCTTATGTGACAATGTGAATGCTACCTACAGGACAACCAACCCCATTTTTCACTATCACACAAAGCATCTTGAGATTGATTTTCACTTTGTATGGGAGAAGTTGCCAACAAACAATTGCAAGTCCAATTTGTTTCAAGCAAGGAGCAAGTTGCTGATGGTTTCACCAAACCATTACCTACTACTCAATTTCAGCTATTTTCTGATAAATTGAAGGCTGTTCCACGCCCATCAATTTGAGGGGGGGTGTTAGTATGCTATGAACTGTGAAGTAAATGTACTGATTCTATAAGCATGTGTGTGTGTAAATGTCAGCGGCTATAAAGAGGAATCTGTAACAAACTCTGATGTGTGACAAACACTATTCTCCTTTACAAAATAGTGTTTTGAGCTTCCTCTCTCTCATTCTGTTTGGTCTCTATTCACACAAAGGAACTCGCAGCTGCAAAACTCAAAACATTTGCAGCTATAACAGCAACAACTACAAGCTGCTTATAGCCAAGATGATACAAATAGAATTATAGAGGAAAAGAGAAGGGTCTATTCTTTAGAGAATAAGTTATCTGATGGCATAAGTTCCCAGGAGCTTTACAAATGTCTGTGTACATTCAAGGGAGCTTTGTTCAAAAATCATAGAACTCAGGATTCTTCATTGTAATGGATCTTTCAAGGATGGACTTCTTTTTATAAAAAAAAAAAAGGAAAAAAGAAAGAAAGAAAATCATGAGAGAAGTATTTTATCCAGATAAACAAATAAATCACGAAGAGCATGTTTTCACTTTCTAGGAAAAACAAAATGAGACATGCAACAGATAAAATATTGTGTTGCAAGCATCATAAAATACAAAGCTTGCTTCTTCTACTTAGAAGTACTTTAATAGAAGCATGATCATAAAAAATATTGAAATAGCATTAGGTTTTAAATATCTGGTTATTTACAGATACACAGATGTGTATCAATAGTACAAATATAGATTATCTGGTAATGCTCAATACACTAGTATACTGTATTAGATAATTTTACAGAGACAGAGGAAGCTTATTTTTTTTAAGAAGTAACCGGTATCAATAGATACACCAATAAATATAGCAGGATAGCGGATCTCTACCTGGCACAATATGGCAAATCGGATCTGATTATCTGGGTAGTCTATTCCTGCAACTGGTCCATACAATTTTTCTCCAGTTTTGCCCCGGACCTTTAAACAAATGACTCCAATAGTATGAACTGACAGATGGTAATCCTTTACGATACACACCCTAAAATATTCTCCATCAAAGCATTACCTTGTCAAGGAATAGAGGGTGGTCAACAAAAACACGGTCAACACCTCTCTTGTAGCAGTGAAAGAAACGAACGGTATAGAATTGGTCACCCACTTTTAACTGCAAAAATTACAAGACTAACTACCATCAAAGCTTGGATGAATTAAATAACAACCAAAAAAATTACTGTATGATTGCTAAACACACCTCAACTAAAACACAGGTGTCCCACGCATCTTTGTATTGATCATATCGAGGACTTACAGTCATGACTCGATGACCAATAGCCTGGAGAAACCACAATTGTAATTTCCAAATGGAGACAAGTATGCTTACAGAAGATCAGGCAGCATCCCAACAGGCATTAGATGTTGAAATCATTCAAATTTGGGAATCAAATTAACTATTGGTTCCTCAATTAATAAGCAACAAGATAAAAGGAAACTTACAGCTAAGGCAGGTGGTAAACCCCCAACAACATCACCAAGACCACCGGTTTTACTCCATGGAGAACATTCAGCAGAAACAAATACAATATTCATACCGATGCCACAGGTAATTTTCCCAGGCTGTTTGCCACGAACATCCCGAACACACTTCCCTGTCTGCCTGAGACTTGCTTTAGAATTGGCATGCAACTTAAGTGCACCAACATTGTTCAGAGATCTCAATCCATGATGCGCAAAAGCCCAGGTTTTCAGATGGGAGACTCTCCCCTTTGCTTCAGAATCACTTAAGCCTCCGTAGCGAGACTGGGCCCTTGATGACAGGATCTTGGGTGCGCCCAAAGTGGCCATAAGAATGGAGTTGTGATATATGACTGCAGACAAAGTGGGGAAAAAATAAAAGTTCATTTCAAGTCAGATCAACTCTCATGGTGATTCATCCTAATTCACAGCTTTGTTATTTTTCCACATAAAAAAGTGCCTCAAGAAACACAAATGCAGTGAATGAAAAATACGGGCAGTGCTTGATGCCATTGACAGAACCCGTTTCCCATGGTTCTGATCTTCCATTTATAATGACTTACCTGATCCAGATATCAAAGAAAACTCTACTTTCTACGAGTAATATATAACAACCAGATAGACCGAGACTATGACAAGCAACCATATGAAAAAAGGGCTCTATTTTGCTTACAAAATAAGGAGCTTCATCAACAAAAACCGATCCGTCACACACCCTTGTAACCTACCATAAATTTGAAAAAAAAAAAGAAAACCTACCCTAAAATTGGAAGAAAATAGGCCATCGATTTCTCTTCCCTACTTCCTAACCTCGACCAAGGACTTACAACCTCTCTTGAAGCAACACATATCCAAGTTTCTAAGTCCAAAACAACCAAAAATGTCAAATCTGCAAAATTGTCCAAAACAACCATAAATGTCAAATCTACAAAATTCAGTTATGTCACCAAAAGCTTTTCATATAACCATATCTACGCTTGACTAAGAGATGAACCGACTCGGATTCCCTATTTTCATGCAAGCCGATCTCTGTGTTACCATTAGGACCAATAAGTACATGCTCATTTGAAACCGTTCGATCAGTGCGATCAGATGTCCCTTTCCGGAGAGTGCCACCTCTTATCAAGCAGACTCTGTCTTCGAAGTATGAACGGGAGTGCATTTACACTTAATTTCTCATATTATATACATTAAACACGAGCGCGGCAAAGTGGAACGAATACGCAAAAGCTGAGAGCTACAAATACTGACGAACGGTAGAGATCAACACGACATGAGATCGACGATTACGTTGAGCGACTTCAATGAATGCAATTAGACACGTAAGTTCTTCCGGAAATGCCGATCGTACTACGAACCAGAGATCCGATCGGATCACCCGAAACGACTCACCTTAACGATTAGGGCTTTGTATCTGGCGGGGGGAAGGAAGAGGAGAGCGTGTTGAGATCGCTGCAGCGTGAGTTGCTTTGCTCTGCGACGTGGGGGAGTGGGCACTTTGTAGCGGACACACGGGACGGCTTACGCGTGGCGCGCATCCAGAAGGCCAGGGGGTGGGGCCACCGTGGAGATCAATAGAGGGGGTTTGATTTTGATCACGAGGGCAAAGATGGGAATATGCGATGAACGAGGGGCAGATGCCGAAGCGGAGGGGCGAGGAAGGAGAGCCGTTGAGTTTGCCAGCTCGGATGGGGAGTTTTTTACTCGCCAGTTGGACGGTTGAGAGGGGAAGGGGACAATCCTCCGAGAGACAAGAGGTGGACACGTGGCGACGGGACGGCTTGATGTGATGGGAAGAGTTTTTTTTTTGCTTTTTGGGAGAAGAGCTACGGACGATCCACGGCCGATCTCACGACAAAATGCACGCACGACGTTTCCACCGTTCGATTTTTGAAAGCAAATTGCTTTGCCCGACAGGCGATTGCCCCCGTCAGGGTGGGGTCACATAAAGGCGATCGAAACTGTCGTTGATTTATTATTAATTTTTAAGGTTAATTTAGATAGAAGGAGTAATCTTATGGGATAATTTTATTAGTTTTATTTTTATTGGAAAGTTATTAACGTTATTTTGATGGATTGATATGTAGTTATTTGAAAAAATTTTAGATTAATATGTAAAAATATATGAAATAATTTACAAAAATAATTTATTTCACATCAATCTTAAAATAATTTATCTTATGGTAATTTTTCTTAGTTTAGATCAAAATATCTTTTTCATCAAATAAATCTAATTTTTATTTTGATGAATTATCATACCTTGTCGAATTAAATCTTAGGGAATAATTACGACATTGGAAGAGTCCAAGCAAAGGGTGACAAGAGTTGGTCTAGTGGGACAGTTTTGGGAGGGTGGCTTATGGTGGACCTCCTTTTATGGATGCGAGAGTTTGGAGGAGAGGCATATGGATGGCTTTACGTGTACTTTGGGTGTAATTGGTAGTCTATTATTAATTTAAGTTAGGCTAGAGGTTGGATACAGACTCATTCTATTATTTGAGTTTAGTTAAGACCTTTTGTTTACCCGAGCACCAAAAGGTTCTATCCTATATGATATAAATATATATGTACTTATACAATACTATTGATTATTAATTTAGGCAACCCATCTTAAATATGATGTTCCAAGTTCTTTATTTCTTTCCCCTTCTCATTTCATTGCCTTATGTAGAGATACTTGTTGGTTTATCTGATTCAATAATAATGATAAATACGCTTAAAGTAAATACTCAACGCTTTATTATTTGCACAAGCTATAGATTGAAAAATTCTGAAGTTATTCTTTGATCTTTACATGATCAAGAATAAGAACATTGGTAATAAATGGGTTGAGATTGAGCTTGGTCAGTAAAAAGGAAAAAAAATAGGTCTTTATTGAGGTCCAAAGCCTAAATAAATTATTAGACTTGAGCTTGGGCCTACAATGGCCCACAAGGACCCAACTCTGCTTCATCTTAATATAAAGAGATGGATGCAATTTGTTTCAGAGTTTTTGCACAAAGAAGGTTGGTGATTAGCACTCTCTCAAGGGAGGAGATCAGATTGGAATTAATGGGGGAAGTTTGGGCAAAATATGATGAAGATTTAATAATCAAAGGTTTAGCTGCTCATAAAATCATTGGTGGAGCCCACCATTGATCATAGCACTAAATCACTCTCAACTAGACTTACTCTTCCTTCTCGTTCATTAATTGTTACCTTCCCAATAGCCCATGATTAGAGGGTTCTTCCACCAGGTCTAGAGTTGTGTATGGACGGTGGTTAGGTGATCCATGAAGTTGCTCAAAGGGACTGTTGGTATGAGATGGATCGAAGGCCTTCTAGGTTGAAGTATATTTTGCAGAAAAAATGAGCAATTCTTCCTTTACCTTGTCTACATTTGCAAATGGCATGATCACATGCCACTGGCAGGTTTGTTATGGAAGTTAGTCTAGAAGTTTTTGGACCAAGTTGCCAAAATTTTGTGACACGTAAAGGTGACTGCTCAGTTCAAGGGTCTGACTAAAAAGGAAAAGAAGTTTCTGCACTGCTTATGACCAAAAAAACGAGCAATGAAAGTTGTGTCTTGCGCATTGAAATTCAAGAATAATATGCATGTTGATGATAATTTATATGTATGTTATGCTGGATGCAAAGTATCATTTGGAGGAGTCTCATACGCACACAAGGTTCCCTGAAGAAGAGTAGAAGTATTGACTTAAAATGAAGAGGGAAATAATGGTGATAATGATAATATTAGTGAATCTGGTTCTAGCATTGTTCCCTTAAACCTCATGGAACCTATTTATTCTGTTGATGGTGATGCTCGTGGTAAACGATCTATCCAAGTGAAAGGTTGCGAGAAGATGCTGTCAAACCCTGTGCTACGAATACTATACGTTAGTTTGTGGTTCTACCGTGGTTCCCTTGAGCTGGTAATGGTGTTGTTGTTAACATGAAAGGGTTTCCTAGGGTTGTTCCACAATAGCCCCAAAGAGAGTCATGAATTGTATTAGTTGGAACTGCCAGCGTCTAAGAGGGGCCCTACAGTTCTATGTCTCAAGGCTCTCTTTATGGCTTCTAATGTCGACTGCTTTTTTTTTTTTTATGGAAGCATAGCTTTCTCAGGTTCCGTCAAATAACTCCCTTTGTAATTTTAGAAATTATAATTTTCATTTTTACTTGGCTAATGATAGATCCGGTGGAATGATTATTACGTGGAATGTCAAATTAATTATGAAATTATTAATTCTACGAATCAGGTTCCCTCGAATAACTCTCTTTGTAATTTTGGAAATTATATATAATTTCCATCTTTGCATGGCTAATGAAAGATCTGATCGAATGATTCTTACTTGGAAATATCAAACTAATTGTAAAATTATTAATTCTACGAATCAATACATTATTGCTAAGATATATGATTTTCCTAAGTCCCATTGGCACCTTGTCGGGCTATTTTGGTTTCCCTTACATACATTGCAAGAAACATTTTTGGGCAGTATGTCCATCATAAATCAATTAAAGGGAGACATGTTGGGGGGGGGATAAATGAAAAGAAAGGGGAAATAGAATTAGATGTGAAAATAAATATTATCTTAAGTTTCTTTCCCATTGTAACATGATTGATCTTAATTTAAAAGGGCCACCTTGTACTTGATTAAATTAAAGGAAAATACATACATTAATAATGGCCTAACTAGATAGAGATATAGTAAATACCTCGAGGTGTGGTTTTACATTTTCCAAGAATTAAATGAGATCATTGACCAATAATGGTGAAATTGAAAATAAATTATTTAAAGGCTAAGAGACCTTGGAGATCTGAGGCACTTTGGATGGAACATTAAGATTTCCAAGAAGTTGTCTCTAAAGCCTAGAATTCCTCTATTTAGTATAATGGTAACAAATATAAAGCTATTAAAGACTCCTTAAGTAGTTGGAGTAAGAGAGTCTTCAGTAATGGGAAGGACAAAATGAAACAAATTGAGAGTCTTACGGTAGTACTTTATTCTTGTTTATTTTAGAAGTACTTTGGTTCTGCTTTCTTCGGTTCAACACTCATAATTAACGACGACCATGACCGTTGTGCTTTTGATATTATTCAATTCAATTGCTTCTTTCTTTATCGTTATATGCGTGGTGTGATGTACCGTATATGTGATATTTTGTTCTATATTTATACCATGAATGACTAGATCTCACGTGATTTTCAAATTAACTTAGATTCTTATTATGGTAGGGACTTGAGTCGTAAAATATTATAAAATTTACTTAGTATTGTATTTCTACTCCTTATTTTATCCTACTCCATGGTTCCCCTTACGAGAAGATCATCCCAACTAAGGGGTTAAGACAAGGATGGTCATTAGCGGCTTATTGATTTATTCTTGGATTTAAAAGTTCTCCATAGAATGCCTCATTGTTAATTAAAGCCCAAGGAGAGTTCTACCCGTTCTAGGTAGAGAATGGGTCCAATCTAATAATTGTAAGCACAGAAAGATACAAGTAATTGGTAATCCAATTTGACCACCAAGGGTGTATATCTGGGAAGAGAATTTAACATTCAAAATTTCTACTAAATGTTAGAAGAGAGATAGAGATTGAGAGAGAGAGTACATAGAGCGTAGGTGGTATGATTCTTTTCTCATGATCCTTTTCTACTACTTACGAAGCCCCTTTTATACTAAAATCCCGTTGCACACATTCCTCTCTTTGTACGTGAATGTAAATCTCGCAATTATCAATCATGGCATTGAATAATGATCCTTCACTTACACATTACTCTACATACAATTCATACGTTCCACTAATTTTATTACGTTGGGGCAGGTTACGACACAAACGTTAGATCGCTTCCTCATGTTCCCCTTGTTGCGTAACCATCTGTCTTCCTGATTACGTCTTGTCAGGATGCTTCTTGGTAGAGTTTAACTAGCAAAATCCTTCGTTGGGCCCTGTTGGGGCAGGCAGCTCAAATGACTAGCTTAACAGATGGCTTGGATGATCAGGACATGCAGTTTGGAGCACCCGCCCGAACAAGCAATCAAAAAGGTCTACCTAGACAAGCAACCCAGACGATCCACTTGGAAAGCTAGATGAGGCAATCAGAAGGGTCTGCTTAGATAGGTGGCCTAGAGGATACACCTGGAAAGTTGGATGAGGTGAATCTCTATATATAAGCCTATCTCCTTGCGAACTAGATCAATCTCAGTAGGCCCCTCTAGGCTAGGCCCATGATTGGTTAATTTTTTATTTTCATCAGTTGCCCTCACTCTCTTAGTTCAGTTAATCAAGTATGAGAGTACGGAAATATTCTTATCGTTTCTCAGCTACTCTTCTTTCTCTTCTTTTTTTTTGGGGCGTGTTATCATTTTTTAGCTATCCCCCTTGCCCCCAACTGTCAACCTCTACACTTTATCAAGCGAGTGACAGCTTATTAAGGGATAGAGCATCACAGGGTGACTGTTAGCTCTTATGCACATGAAGGTAGGTGCCTTTTTGTGTTATAATTTGGATTAGCGAGTAATTTTCCTGCATTTATGAGTCATGACATCACGCTCGAAAAGCAATGATGTGAGTTCTTGCTTAGGGTGGGTGGAGGCCAACTCATCACAGTGGCACACATGCGACATTTTGTGCTGTCATTGTAATCATTGTGCCATCATCACAGATGACATGTCACATCCTCATTTGTCGTGAGTGTATAGGTCTAATGCCAACCTTAAATGCTGACGTGACCTTTTTGGGCAAGAAAATTACATCCTTTCGGTTACTCACCCCTGGTTACAAATTGTGGTAGGTGGGTAGTAAATGGCCTTTTTACGTACAGTAAGACTTTGAGTTTTTTGGTCTTGCATTGCAGTTAAGTCCAGTGCAAACCTTAGCCAAGTTCGCCTCAACCTGTTAGGTGTATCAATTCTTGTCTATCACATAGCTACCTAAATTGCAGAGAGATGGAGGGTCTCCCAGGGAAAGGTGAGGACCCCTCAACCATTGGTAGGCTAATAGAAGATATGCTTGCTTTTTATATATCTCCTTCCCTTATGAGAAATGGGAATGAAATCAAGCGGTTTCTCAAGAAACATGACTTGCCTAACATAAAGTTTATTGTGTCGGGTGATGGTCTGCAGCTATACTCACCCAGGAAGATAGAGTCCTTTGTAATTTATAAATATATAATATAACATGGGTTCAAGATTCTGCTCAATTCGTTTGTAGTGTCTTTTCTTTGTAATTAAGATCAAGGGGAGCCTAAATCAAGATTTCTATATGGGCGCACCAATTAGAAGTAGAAATTTCAAGTCTGTCATTGCTAATAGTTGGTTACAAAGATAAACAAAGATCTTCATGGTTGGAAGAATAATGCATTATTTCAATCTGAGCCGAGTTCTTATTAATTCCAATATATTTTCTATCCCCATATATTTAAGAGATATTTACGTAAATGCCATTGAAATCTTTTTAAATTACTTAAATGTCATTCAATTCACTATATTTATAGATATGCCATTGAAAAAAATAGTGTCGTTTTCGTATTTTCCACTCCGCTAGCTATAACCATTAAACTTAACAATTTTGGACTGAAATGTAATAAAAAATTATTTTCTAGTCCTCTTTTTTTTCTTCAAATTTTATTTTTTTAATTTTCACCCCCTCCCCCCCTTCCCTCGCCAGTTCACTTCCCTTTCTCTTTACCTCTGACCACCTCCTCCACCCCCACTCTCCAACCTCCAACCACCTCCTCCCACCCTCTCTCTAATCATCACCTCCTAAGGCGAAGACCCTGCCCTCGCCCTCTATCATTTTCTCCCCGTCTGCAGTGGTACCCTTCTTCAACTTCTCACCATCCGTGATGACATCCTTCTTAGACTTATGGTCGAAGAGGCGCCCAAAGATGTTGTGGTGGTGGTGGTAGGCTTTGGGGATCTCCTTTTTGATATCACCTTGGGAGGAGGAGGTTGTTGAGATGAGGTGGTGGTTAGAGAGATGGAGCGAAGGAGGTGGTCTGAGGTTGGAGAGTAGGGGTGGAGGAGGTGGTCAGAGGTTGGAGAGTGGAGGTGGAGGAAGTGGTTAGATGTTACGACCCGAACCCAGCTCCACATGGATCCCAGGGTCAGGGTACCTCAACTAACCCAAGACTCAGTCGTCCAACGAGAAATAACATTATAAAAGGAAGCAATCCACACATGTAACATAGATAGAACTTCAATTAAATAACAGGAAATGATAAATAAAATCGTAATAGTACCATGAGGAAAAGAAAGATCCTTAACATAGCTATCACGACCATAAATGAAAACGAAAGCAGAACTAAGGGTTCTAAACCAAAGTACTCACGAAGTAGTAGGAAAAGTCCGACTACAGTAGAAACGGCAACGGACTAAGGCTGGGCTCGACTAAGCTCAGCACCCTCTGCAACCTGTGGTACTGGCCACTCACCTCCCTGACGTCAGCAAAAGCTGAGTAGAGTGGCAAGTGCAAAATAACTAATGCATTTGAATTTAAAAATACAAGAATTTCAAGTAATTGTAAACGTTTCACACAATTTCATAATTTGTTTCCATCTCTAGGTTCTAGCTGTTTAGTGTTTTGAATGTTCTAACAAAGGGTCTCATTATCTCTTGGTTCACATGTTCTCTAACGGAATGATCTTGCTGCAGTTTTTCCCACAATGCAGAATGTGCACGTGGTACTCTCTTGACCGAGAGAACACCCCGCATTTGTCCCACACCAGGTCTACCACCTCGGGGTCATAGTTGCGACGTAGCGATGACTACGGCACGTACGATAAATGCACGGGAAACTATCCCGCACTGACACACGGTCAATCATTTCCGCTAACAGGTACGCACTAAGTAGTACAACACATAACAGAGCAGGGGTTGTGCCCCTTGATAACACCACAAAAGGGGGTAATAATTAGGTTTCATATGGCCCATCTTTAGAATAAAAAGCACAACATAAGTAGAATAGGAGCATTTCATGCATCAAGTACCAAGATTACTTATAAACTGTATTAATGCCCATTTGTGTAAAGCATTTGTCAAAGCAGGCCTCAGATGAGCAATTGGACCGCACGGATGGATTCAGAACGACGAACGGAGTCCAACGGACTCAAGATCGGCCAAATTCGACATCCGGAGCTCCCACAATGGGCCCAAGAAATGCTGACCGTTGATTTGGAGATCAACAGCCCAAAGAGCGCCACGTCAGCCCACCCCCACCGCATGCACACCCTTAGCCGGCCAAGGACAAATCTCGGCCATCGATCTTCGATCGAACGGCCGAGATCCGCGCGCTCGCCTGCGGTTGCCGCAACAAAGCGCGGGCGTGGTGCAACGGTTAGCGCGCACGCCCGCATCGCCGCGACACGCGTTCGAGCCGCGCGGAGCGGATTTTGAAGGCGAGCGGGGGGGCGCGAAAAAATTGGGCCGCCCGATCAGCAGCGGGCGGCCAGGATCTCGCCACGCGGTGCGACGACAGCTCGCGAGAGCCCACGCGCGCGCGCACGCCGGGCGGAAATGCGCGCGCACACGCGCGCCCAAGGCACGATCTCAGCGCGGGCGCAGAAGGCTCTCAGTCGTCTGATCTTAGATCGGACGGCTCTTGTTCGGCGGCCACAGATTGCGCGAAGAGGAAGACCGGGGTGGGCAGCTGACCAGCGGCAGGAGGGCTTCATTGACGTTTGTGGAAGCGATTTTAGCGACTCTCTGGATATCGCTAAAGCCCATTCTTCTTTTAGGAAGCCCTTAACTCTATTTAAACCCCCTTCTACCACCATTCAATGCATACTCTCCCACTTGCAACTACTCCACTCCTCTCTTAGCTAGCTTTAGGCACTCTTGTAATCGCCGGAGACGACGAGCCGCCAACGGAGCCTCCTCCACCGTCGTGGCTGCCTCGTCGCTCTCCACTCTCTCTCCATCTCTCTCTCTCTCTTTTAAGCTTTCATTTACTTTTGTTAAAGCATGTATTTAATGTTGTAAGCTATGAACTATGAATGCATGTTTAATGAAATTATTTTCCGTTCAATCGTCATTTTAATTTCTGTTCAAAGTGCATGATCAAAACCAAGAGTTTTCTAACCCTAAACTCTCTCTCTCTATCTCTCGCTTTTCAAAATCGTCTCTTTCGCAAGCAAAACTCCGCCTTTTTCGTGACAACAAGTGGTAAACAAAATCCGATTTCCATGCCTCCCTGAGACCGACACTCGGACTCACCTCCGTTTACTTCTTTTAAAACCGACGTATCAAGTGCGACTATAACGACACCTCTTAACACACACGCACAAGAGCACGTCAGTTTTTGGCGCCGTTGCCGGGGAGGCAACGGATTTGTTTTATCACCTCCATTCCACACTCATTCTCACATCATCTAATGCCCTATTTTCCTTTTTACTTGACGGTTGCAAGAATTCGACGCATGGACGGCGAAGCGACGCATTCCACGACGGTAGCAAGGGAGTAGGCGCCTCGAGGACTGATAGTGAGTAACCTATCTCTCATTGTTTGCTTGCGTGAAAAAGCTAAAAAAATTGTAAAAACTGAAAAAAATTGGCGTGGTGTATGATTGCTTGATCCACATCCATAACACATCACCCCACAAAAAAAAATGTACACTCTAACATTCTGAACAAATTCTTGGAGTGTTCTTTTCTTTTTCTTGAGTGGTGTTTGCGAAGCCACCGTGAATTGACCTGGGCCGCACCACTCAACCCTAAAATTGACTCATCTAATAGAAGCTGCATGATCATCAGGATGAGTACACTAGGATTTTAGAGCCTCTACAAAAGAAAAGGAAATCTACTTTCATCAAGTTGTGTACAGAACTTGACGTGCCTACTGAAACTTGTTTGAAAACATTAAGACACGTCAACCCTAAAAATGTACTAAAGTAAGGATGAAACACTAAAAGACACCACATCTTAACAAATCTTTGCTTGAAAATCATGTTTTGCTAGAAGCACACACTTTGAAAGTGGAAAACTAAGAGGCACCACCCCAATCAACGCCTCATCACATCACCCTAAGCACAAGAACCATCCTAACCCTTTAAAACTGAGTAGACGTGCCCTAGGCAGGACTGAGTTAAGTCTCAAAAGGTGAGGTTTTGTTTGCTAGGCACTTGGCTTTCATTCCCTTGGTAGAATCTGATGACTAGGCTGCGGGGCAGTGTCAAACGACCGCGGTTGTGGGGTCTATGGAACCGGAGGCGCAAGCCAAAGGAAGAACCTTCCCTGCAATCCCCTCGTAATCAACCTGGCCAGATTAGCCTTGGGAAGGGGAGTCCAGTGCTTACGGACTTAATCACCCTTTGTGAGATTTCTAGGTCTCCTAAGGAATACACCATAAGGATTAGGCTTGCGTGCTTGATTGAAACACATTTCTCGCATCTATCGCCCTCCGCATCCCCTCCTGTTCTTCTCTAGTGTATGCACGGGAGGCGCTCACTGCATCCCAAATTGTGTGTTTTGGGGAAGGAATCTAGGTGACGTAATTCTGTTGAAAACATAGCTGAACCTAGGGTAGATGAGGCTGAAGATCAACCCCCACCAGATGCTATGGCCATCATCCAAGCTCAAATCAATGCTAACCATCGGCTTCAGCAACAACAAATCCACACCATCATGCAAGCCATACAACGGTTACAGAACCCGCAAGAACAACCACCACCTTTCCACGACATACCAGGGCAACCACCACTTGATTTACCGCCATTTCAGGACCAGCCAAGACCCCTCCGCGATTTCTATAATCCCTCTGCTATTAGAGTCGAGCCACACCTTAGGATCCCCGAGGGGGGAGATGA
The DNA here is from genome assembly GCA_037157565.1 of Thalassia testudinum. Lineage (NCBI taxonomy): Eukaryota > Viridiplantae > Streptophyta > Magnoliopsida > Alismatales > Hydrocharitaceae > Thalassia > Thalassia testudinum. The sequence continues at coordinate 32,678,222 of JAZHRO010000031.1, read as the reverse complement.
TTTTGAGTTGAAACCAAACGTCTTAAGTTTGATCCAGAGCCACTTTCATGGAAGCTCAAATGAGGACCCCTTTCAACACCTAGAGGATCTCGACCGCATAGCACGAACGGTGAAACATAGGAACATTAGCCTTGACATTGTTCTAATCAAGATGTTCCCTTTCTCATTAAGAGACAAGGCTTCTCATTTGCTTAGAACCCTAGGTAGACCCATCACCACCTGGGAAGAACTGAGGCATGCATTTTTAAAGAAATTCTTCCCAATAGGAAAGACCAATGCCCTCAGAAGAGCTATCACTACCTTCACACTCTAGGGTGGGGAACAATTTCATGAGGCGTGGGAAAGATTTAATGAACTTTTGAGGAAATGCCCACACCACGAAGTCCCAATGTGGCAATTGGCCTAGATCTTTTACCACTGTCTGGACAGCAACCTACGGAACTTCGTCGATGCCTCATGCAGGGGAAACTTCCTAAACAAAGATGAGGAGAGCGCGTTTGAGCTCTTTGAGTCTATGAGCGAGAATTCGCTCAACAATGCCTCCATGAACCAGTTTAACAGGTCCAATCAACCCCGTGGCGGGATTTATGAGGTGCAAGCAAATTCTGGAATGGTTGACATAGACATCATTGCCAAAAAGTTGGATCGAGTGGAATTGGTGGACAAAAAGATTGATGAGCTACTGAATCAGACCAGGAACCCCTTGCAGACTTTCTCCCTTGCAAAGGGAGCACATAATGTTGACCCAGTCCAGCCCTTCACCCAACTGAACCTGGAACAACCCCTAACCACGTTCCAGGGAGGGACCTTTACTCCCTTGACCCTTAATTACTCCCTTCCCTCTTCATCAACATCGGCTATCTTAGAAGATGTACAAGCTATCCAAGGTTATGCGAAACCTGACCCTTTCTCCAACACTTACAACACTGGCTGGCGTAACCACCCCAACTTTGGTTGGACGAACCAGAAACCACCGCAATTCCAAAACCAGCCTAGTCCAAACCAGCAGCCACACTTACCTCCCTATCAGCAAGGACCACCAGCTAGACCCCAATATAACCAGAATAGGGCGGCCCCTCCCCCACAAAACCAAATGGACACCCTAATAAAGATGATGGCTGACATGAACCAGAAACATTAGGAAGAAATGGCCTTGGTAAAGGGACAGTTAAGCCAACTCTTGGACTGTAAACAGCAAGGATCTCTACCTTTCCAACCACAACCGAACCTGCGAAACATAATTAACAGAGGCCCCAATTCGCAAGGGTTCCAAGGCAACCCCGGGCAGGCCCACATGGTCCAGCCAGCCCCACAAACACCTCCTGGGTTTGGCGCTTCTTCATCCTCGTCTTCTCAAGGATCACCCTATGGCCCCAATGGCTCTACAAATGCTGTGACCTTGAGAAGCGGCACCAAAACCCAGGATCCTAAATGGCCGACTCTCCCCGAGACTTTACCTGTTGAAATACCCGACTCAGAAGAGGCACCAACCAAGGACCCAGACATGGAACCAGTCCACATTCAGACACCCTACCCTGAGGCCTTGGAAACAATTAAGAAAAAGAAGAATGCTGTGGAAACTAAGGAGCTGTTGGAGATTTTTAAGCAAGTACAGATTAATATTCCACTCCTAGAAGCCGTCAAACACATCCCCGCTTACGCCAAGTTCTTAAAGGATGCCTGTACACCCAAGCGTAAGCCGAGACCTCAAGCACCTAAGAAGGTTGTACTCTCTGAGCAAGCGAGTTCCGTGATATCAAGCAACCTTCCACTCAAACGAACTAACCCAGGAGCGCCCCTGATTTCCTGCAATATCGGGGACATGACATTTGATAGAGCGCTCCTGGACCTAGGTGCTTCTATCAACCTAATTCCAACAACTTTGTACCACCAATTTGGTTTTGGGGAGCTGACACCAACCCCTGTCACCATCTAGCTGGTTGATAGATCTGTGAAAACCCCGAAGGGGGTTGTCGAGGACGTAATTGTACGGGTCAAGGACTTCTATTTCCCGGTCGACTTTTTGGTGCTCGACATGGAAGTCCCTGAAAAATTACAGAATGCACTCATAATTTTAGGCAAAGCTTTCTTAGCTACGGCTAAAGTAAACATTGATTGCGACATGGGATGTATGGAAATCGCCTTTGGGGACAGGAAAATGAAATTGGATATCTTCCGGGCGACAAAGTCTTTTGATTGCGATTACATTGAGGAACATGATCCCGTGGAAACTTTAATCGAGGAATGCCTCACCCTCAGTTCTGTCTCAGACCACCAAACCTGTAGTTCTGACCCGTCACCATCATTACCCGTGGACCTCTATAAGGCTGAGTATCATCACATGACACCATTTGAAGAAATCGATGTTGATCAACTACCGCTCTTTCCCTTCCCATCAACTATGGTCCCACCCACACCTGAACTTAAACCATTGCCTGAAAATCTCAAATACGTCTTCTTGGGACCTAACCAGACCTTCCCGGTGATTATTAATTCTCATCTAACCAAGGATCAGGAACTCAAGTTGACTGCGACCCTTTCAGAACATCGGGCCGCCATTGGTTGGACCATTTCGGATTTAAGAGGAATTAGCCCCACCTATTGCACCCATAAGATTTACCTGGAAGACGGGGCCCGACCTTCCAGCAGATGCAGAGACGGTTAAGCCCTAACATGCGGGAGGTCGTTAAAAAAGAAATTATCAAGTGGCTTGACGCCGACATCATCTACCCTATCTCTGATAGCCCCTGGGTGAGCCCCACTCAAGTGGTTCCAAAGAAGGCTGGGCTCACCGTTGTCACTAATGATCACGGCGAATCCATCCCCACCCGCACCACCACCGCATGGCAGGTGTGTATTGATTATAGGAAGCTTAATGAAGCCACTAAGAAGGACCACTTCCCCTTGCCATTCATTGACTAAATCCGTGAAAGATTAGTAGGGCAGAAGTATTTTTGCTTCCTGGATGGATATTCAGGATATAACCAAGTCGCAATTGCTCCGGAAGATCAGGAAAAGACCACATTCACCTGCCCGAATGGCACGTTTGCATTCCGTCGAATGCCGTTCGGGTTATGCAACGCACCTGCGACTTCCAGCGTTGCATGCTAGCCATTTTTTCAGAAATGGTGGGTGAATACTTGGAGGTCTTTATGGATGATTTCTCTGTATTCGGGAATTCATTCGACCATTGTTTGAGCAACTTGGAGAAAATCCTGAAACGATGTATCGAGGTTAACTTAGTGTTAAGTTGGGAAAAGAGCCATTTTATGGTTCAAGAAGGAATTATCCTCGGACACATCGTTTCGCATAGGGGCGTCGAGGTAGATCGAGCTAAGGTTGATTTAATTTCCAAACTTCCTCCACCTAGTTCGGTCCGGCAGATACGCTCTTTCCTAGGACATGTTGGCTTCTACCGAAGGTTCATCAAAGACTTTTCCAAAACTTTCCAAACCCTTGACCGACCTTCTAGCCAACGACGCCACTTTTCACATGTCTCCTGATTGCATCCAGGCTTATCACACCCTCCGGAACTTAGTCTCCACGACACCTGTACTTCAACCCCCAGACTGGTCCCAGGATTTTGAGATCATGTGTGACACATCAGATTTTGCCATAGGCGCTGTCCTGGGACAAAGGCAAGACAAAAAGCCCGTGGTGATCTACTACGCGAGCAAAACGTTAGATGAGGCCCAACGTAATTATACGGTCACAGAAAAAGAGTTGCTCGCTGTAGTCTTTGGACTGGAAAAATTCTGATCATACTTGCTGGGATCCCACGTGACTATCTACACCGACCATTCAGCCATCCGGCACCTGTTTGCCAAAAAGGACGCAAAACCCAGGCTCATCAGATGGATCCTGCTTTTGCAGGAATTTGACCTGGAAATCCGAGACAAGGCCGGATCGAAAAATGTGGTGGCTGACCGCCTGTCAAGACTTCATCCAGACCACATTGGACCCTCCCTACCTCTATCTGATACCTTCCCTGATGAACACATCCTAGCCGTGCAAGACAAGAAAATGCCATGGTATGCTGACTATGTCAACTACCTGGTTATAGGACAATCCCCGCACAGCTGGTCCAGACAGCAACGGGAGAGGTTCTTGGCTAAGGCCAAGCACTATTTCTAGGATGATCCCATGCTGTTTCGCCTCTGTGCTGATCAGATCATCAGGAGGTGCATCCCCGAAGACGAAGTTCAGAGTGTGCTTTCCTTTTGTCACGACCAAGCGTGTGGCGGCCATTTCTTTGGCAAGAAAACAGCTGCAAAAGTTTTGCAGTCTGGATTTTATTGGCCGTCCCTATTTAAAGATGCACACATCTTTGCCAAGACTTGCTCACGATGCCAAACACTGGGGACCATGACCAGAAAAGATATGATGCCCCTTCAGCCCATTTTGATTGTCGAAATCTTCGACGTTTGGGGTATCGATTTTATGGGCCCCTTTCCACCATCCAACGGCTTCGAGTACATCCTGGTCTCGGTAGACTATGTTTCCAAATGGATTGAAGCCGTCGCCACTCGATGATGCGAGCACAAGACAGTCATGGACTTTGTGAAGAAGAACATCTTTTCCCGGTTTGGAATACCCAAGGCCATGATCAGTGATGGTGGAAGCCATTTTATCCATTCCTAATTCCGTGCCCTACTTAGAAAATATGGGGTAAACCACCGCATTGCCACCCCGTATCATCCACAAACAAATGGGTAGACTGAGGTCTCAAACAGACAAATCAAGAACATTTTACAGAAGACTGTGAGACCTGACAGGAAAGACTGGTCCACACGACTTGATGATGCCCTGTGGGCATACAGGACCACTTTTAAGACCCCGATAGGCATGTCGCCTTATCGCTTGGTCTTCGGCAAAGCTTGTCATCTCCCTGTCGAATTGGAACACCGAGCTTACTGGGCTGTCAAGCAATGTAACATGGATCCCCAGTTAGCCGGTGCGCAAAGGACGCTTCAATTATCTGAGCTCGAAGAAATTCGTCGGGACGCCTTTGACAATAGTCGGCTATATAAAGAGAAAATGAAAGCCGTCCACGACCGACCCATTCAAAGAAAAACCTTTGAGCCGAACTAACAAGTCTGGCTGTTTGATGCACACCTAAAACTCTTCCCAAGGAAACTTAGGTCCAAATGGACAGGACCATTTCAGGTGGTCAAGCACTATTCTAATGGGGCGGTTGAAATCGCTGATCTTAACACTGGGCACACTTTTACAGTTAATGGTCAAAGATTGAAGCATTTCCTGGCCCAGGTACCCCCCAAGGAAAGTGTCACCCTCGTTGAGGGCTGACACCAAGCACCGCCCAGCTGGAGGCGTTAAACTCAGCGCTTCCTGGGAGGCAACCCAGAGGATTCAGACTGATCTGATAGTTTATGTCACTCAGGTACTATTTTTTTGAACCCTTTTTCATCCATGTAATTGCCAATGAGGACATTGTCCAACTTAAGCATGGGGGGGATGGTAAATTGTATAATCCTGAGCTTAATTAATCAGTCTGAATTAATTAATTAATTTTTAAAAAAAATTTAGGAAGAAAACTTAGGCATTAGAAACTTGTCAATAGTGAGAAATAATACAAAAAGAACTTAAACACTTAGATTTTTCAGGCCTTTAGGTTTAATCAGCCCTGATGTTCGTTAAAATATGGATTTAGCGGCGAATCCTTGCAACTTTAAGCTATTCTAATCCACCTACTAAATAAGGTAATAAGTATACAACTTATCAACTCACCCTCTAACTCAGGAAAACTTTGAGTCTAAGCATCTGCACACATTTTTGCACAGACTCACTTCTCGGAGATTTTGACAGAAATTGGGTAGCTAATGAACTCTCTAGGGTGGTATGGCTGGTGATGGCCGTGACGTTAACTAGGTTTTGTTATAGAAATAGCGTTGTAGTACAGCTAGTTATTGCCATCATTACATATATTTTTTTACTCGAAAAATAAAAGAGTTCCCGAGGTCAAACTCAGGGAGCAAGTCGTATTCTAGAAGTACAAAAGTTCTTATTACAAAAATAAAGAGAGAGAGAGAGAGAGATGAAAATTTGGTGGCTTCTTCTTCTTCTCTTTTTTCTTCCTCTTTGTCTCTTCTTTCTTCTCTTCCTGTTCTTCTTGTCTTCTCTCTTCTTGGCTCTTGAATCTTTCTTTCTTTTGCTTGCTTCCTTCAGATCTTCTTCTCGTGTTCTTCTTCTTTTCTTGCTTCTTCTCTTCTTTCTTCTTCTTCAGAGCTTCTTCTTCTCTTTCTCCTTGTGTTTTGCTTTTCTTCTTTGTCTTCTTTTCTGTTCTTCTTTTCTTCTTTTTCTTCTTCGTTGCGGTCGTGCTCGTCTTTTCTTCTCCTTCTTCTTCGTCCTCAGAGCGTCGTCTGATTGTTCAATCAGACGACTTAAGTAACCCGCTGCTACAGTGCGTCCTTTAGCTTCCGTCTTCTTCTTCTTTGTGTTCTCTTCTTCTTCTTCACCTGTGCCTGCACACTTCAAGGTTTTCGTCAGAGGGCAAAACCTACTCTACCCTCCCCCCGCGTCTCTCTCTCTGAATTTGCTCTTAGGAAAGCTCTCCCAGAGCAACCGGTTAATCGGGTACGCGGGTCGCGCCCGGGTCCAGGCCCACCGGCGTGCGGTAGTGGGCGAGGAGTGCAGGTCGGGCTAATCGGGTCGGAGCCAGGTCCGCGGGGCATGAGAGCGGACGAGGCCGAGTAATCGGGCGGGTGAAGGGGACCTCACCCCATGATCTGAGGCAAACAGCTTAAGGCACTTTTTGCCTTTAAGCGCCCGTTCGCCTCAGTGGGTTTCCGAGGTGGGACTAAATGTCCCACCTCAATTGGACGCCTGTGCGAAGGAAGCAGCGGCGGTCGAGGCTTCGCACGAGGGCTTCGCGCGAGGGCTTCGCCTCAACTGCAGCCTGGCGCTTCACGAAAATACCTCGCACAGCCTGGGAGCGTGACCTGGGCGCGGCGCGCCTGGAGCAGCAGGTCGAAGGAGCTTCTTCACCTCAGCAATGGCGGCGGCGAGTGAAGTTCCTGTTTACAGAGAAAAGGCCTCTCGGCCTAATTAGATACGCGGAGGACCTTCGCCGTAGCACGGCGAAGGTGGTCGGGGGGTCTGCAGGTGGCGGGGCGGAGCTTAAGGCCCACCCTAGGTCAAACTGCGGGTTGGGAGATGGGTTTGATCGGTGGGTCTGCAGAGGGTGATTGGTGGGAAGTGGAAGGGCGGAGGTTGATCAGGGTGAGGAGGAGAAGGTTCTGCGGTGGTCGGCGAGCCGTGTGGGTTGCTGGAGTGATGGGAGCGGGTCGCCGGAGTGTGAACGGAGGTGGAGAAGGTGAGGGTGATTGGTCGGAATCGAGGGCGACAGTAAAGATTTACAGTGAGAGAAAGAAAGAGGGAAGGAAGAGGAGAAGTTATACCTACTTAGCAGGACGAGGGGGGGCTGGAGAAGGTGACAGCCGTATCGATTGTCGCCGGAGAAGAAACTGCCCAGAGGAAGGGGCGACGGCGAGGACGGGGCAGAGGCAGCGCGCGCCGGTATTGCGCGACGTGGAGGAGAATCAGGAAGAAGTCTCTGCTGCTGGTATTGCGGCAGAGCGAAGAGGAGGAGGAGGAGGAGGAACCGCCGTAGCTGGAGGGCTTCTGCCGGAGTGGGAAGAGAGGAAAGTTGTGGGGGTATCTCTGTCAGATCCGAGCTGGGAAGAACGGCGGAGCGACGTGGGTATTTATAGGGGCAGAACCAGAGAGGAGGGCGGAGGGAGACGACGTGTCTCCCTCGCCGGAGGACACCAGAGGAAGGATACCCATACCGTCCGTGCGTTCGCACGGGCGGTATGGGTGGTTGCAGCCATCAGGGGGTGTTCCTGCGGTGGCTGACGACGTAGGGCACCCCCACTTGACCTAGCAGGCTCCCTCCCTCACCCTGCGCGGCGCCATGCTCCGCGCAAGGTCGCCGGAGCATGGTGCTGGTCAGGTTTTGCAGGAGGGACCTGAACTCAAAGAACGAAGGAGAGCTAGGGGTCAAAATGTGAGGGTTCAAAAGTTAAGGGCCAAAACGTAAATATATGAGGACCAAAGTGTAAAGTTGGTCAAGAAGGTTTCTTCTTTGGCTCAAGTTTTTATACATGACTAATTAGGACCTAAGGAATCTGATGGTGAATTTTATTTCTAGGTTAAACCTTGTTTGACCGGTCAATTTACGTAAAAACCCAAATTAAGTTGTTAATTCGGCATGATTCTCAATGTAGGTCAAAATGGGTTCCTAAGGCCAAATTGAAGGTTCTAAACGCTAGATATTATTTTTCTATGAATTTTAGAGGGTTTATTTAATTTTTTCTCTACCTCGAACCTCGTGTATTTAAGTGAGTTTGTTTTTAGGGTTACAGGATGTCATTTAATTCTTCGGAGTTGCTGTAGCCCTTGTTGAGTCATTTCATCTCACTTTTCTTCTTATTAGGTTGTTTTGACCTATGTTTGGATCCTGAGTTACCCTGTTTTCAGATTGGATTGGTGAAATTACATTTTTACCCCTCAGTTTTTATTTTCTTTGCAAACTCAGAATCTCTCTGAGCCAAGCCTTTCTATGGTTATGTAGGAGCTTTTTCTTGCAAATCAGGGTTAAATGGTGCTAGTTTAGGGCTCATGATGAGGTTCTCATCAGCTGGCAAGTTGTCGTGGGTAACAGCCCATTGGCAGGTTGTCCAGAACCCAGCCACAGGCCATTCCTTTTTCGCTGCCTCTAGGTACATTTGAGATCAGGGAAGCCACCTACGAAAAAAAAAGAGGGGAAGAAGAAGAAAAGAAAATAAACTACACTTCACCGCACAAGTATGGCTGGCAAGTGATCGTGGGTAATAGCCCATTGGTCGGTTGTCCAGAGCCCAGCTTAATAATTGTACAAAAAAGACCAAAACATCTAAGGAAGAAGCGGGGAAGTAGTACAAGCCGGGGAGATATACACTGGAAGATCCTTGTGTTGACCCCAAGTAAAACGAACGTAGGGAGAAAGCTACCAATCGAACAAATACACCTTCAGGAAAAAAATTATTTTCTTTTTCGGTCACCTAGAGGCGTAGAAACTCGAAGTCTGTCTCAATTACCGTTAAGTGAGTCTATCACAACATTCACACCAAGATGCTTAGCACTTAGGGTTTTGACCAAGTTTTGGGTGGGTTGGGTAGCCGTAAAAAGTTACCAACCCACACTGAATTCCGAAAATTCTAAAAAAACATATATATATATACGTATACATATGTATAGTTATATATACAAAGCAAGGATTCGGGCAATTCATATTTTGGCAGACACCCGGGCGCTGCTTAGTCTTTGTAGATTAAGATCTTCGTATATTTCCACTTATTGACAAGTAACGAAGTGCCTAAGCAATTACTTCTTGAATTCCCCAAGGAAATAAAGGCTAGAATAAACCTTCCTAGGGACTAGCAAGGAGTAAGCATGAGGTTATGATAACACCACACAAGGGGGGAATAATTAGGTTGAATATGGCCCATCTTTAGAATAAAAAGCACAACATAAGTAGAATAGGAGTCTTACATGCGTCAAGTACCAAGATTGCTTATAAACTGTATTAATGGCCATTTGTGTAAAGCATTTGTCAAAGCAGGCCTCAGATGAGCAATCGGACCACACGGATGGATTTAGAACGACGAACGGAGTTCAACGGACTCAAGATCGGCCGAATCCGACATCCGGAGCTCCCACAATGGGCCCAAGAAATTCTGACCGTTGATCTGGAGATCAACGGCCCAGAGAGCGCCACGTCAGCCCGCCCCCACCGCACGCACACCCTCAGCCGGCCAAGGACAAATCTCGGCCGTCGATCTTCGATCGAACGGCCGAGATCCGCGCGCTCGCCCACGGTCGCCGCGACAAAGCGTGGGCCTTGGCGCAACGGTTAGCGCGCACGCCCACATCGCCACGACGCGCGTTCGAGCTGCGCGGAGCGGATTTTGAAGGCGAGCGGGGGGGCGCAGAAAAATTGGGCCGCCCGATCAGCAGCGGGCGGCCAGGATCTCGCCACGCGGCGCGACGACAGCTCGCGAGCGCCCACGTGCGCGCGCATGCCGGGCGGAAAAGCGCACGCACACACACGCCCAAGGCACGATCTCAGCGCGGGCGCAGAAGGCTCTCAGCCGTCTGATCTTAGATCGGACGGCTCTTGTTCGGCGGCCACGGATCGCGCGAAGAGGAAGACCGGGGTGGGCAGCTGACCGGCGGCAGGAGGGCTTCATCGACGTTTGTGGAAGCGGTTTTAGCGACGCTCCGGATGTCGCTAAAGCCCATTCTTCTTTTAGGAAGCCCTTAACTCTATTTAAACCCCCTTCTACTACCATTCAATGCATACTCTCCCACTTGCAACTACTCCACTCCTCTCTTAGCTAGCTTTAGGCACTCTTGTAATCGCCGGAGACGACGAGCCGCCGACGGAGCCTCCTCCACCGCCGTGGCTGCCTCGTCGCTCTCCATTCTCTCTCCATCTCTCTCTCTCTTTTAAGCTTTCATTTACTTTTGTTAAAGCATGTATTTAATGTTGTAAGCTATGAACTATGAATGCATGTTTAATGAAATTATTTTCCGTTCAATCGTCATTTTAATTTCTGTTCAAAGTGCATGATCAAAACCAAGAGCTTTCTAACCCTAAACTCTCTCTTTATCTCTCGCTTTTCAAAACCGTCTTTTTCGCAAGCAAAACTCTGCCTTTTTCGTGATAACAAGTGGTAAACAAAATCCGATTTCCACGCCTCCCTGAGACCGACACTCGGACTCACCTCCGTTTACTTCTTTTAAAATCGACGTATCAAGTGCGACTATAACGACACCTCTTAACACACACGCACAAGAACACGTCACCCCTCACCAGTTTGTGTACCCTCACCCGACTATCCCAGTTGGCCCAATAGGCCTAATAGGAGTCGGTGTAGGGAGGCCATTCCTACCCTTGGTCCCAACCCAAGGAAAAGCTAGCTCTCTCCCTACACAAGGGGGGAATAGCTCTCCTCGGTATGTATATACATGAGGGCCAACTCGCCCCCAAACTGGAGTCCAAGCAACAGTCATACCACACTGTAGACAAGTTATTCCATCATTAACCAAGTTCGTACCATAGCAGGTAATTCATTCTTCTAGTATACCTTAGTGTTTAAGTACGTCTTAACTATTGCTGTTACTCTGTTCATTCTATGGTAGTTCCATCCATTAAGAGAAAACAAACATCTTTTACGTTTAGGTAATATCCAACAAGGTCCATGCATTGAACATAAACATGCATCATTCTCATTCTTAGGGTTTATTTCATATCAAGCATGCTCTATGATATCGTGCACATTTAGCGAACAACCCTGGATTAAGTGATTAACTTAATACCCAATCCAAATGGCTAGGGTGGTAGTCAATTTCCGTAACTAAACGGGGCATAAATGACCTCAAACTTATGTTTCATAACTTAGGTTTCAAACGGAAATCTCTATCTTGACATTCACTTAATCGAACCAATGATGAAAGGTAGAGGAAGACCACTCTACCTAGGGGTATGAGAGATATGGGGGCACGAGCGATGGATCCCGACGCCTTCACAGGTCCCATACGCGTCGTGGAATTGGGGCCTACACCAAATTAAGGGTCAAATGAGCATCAAACACGTCGATCGACATTTCAGCATACAAAATTAATTCAAAATAGTGTAGAAACGGCTCTAAAATGTAGGAAAAATCAAGAGCTTTCCAACGATACCTCGGTTGCACGATTTCGACCTCGTTCGGGCCCTGAACCGGCCCAAAATCCCTTGCTAGTTCACTTGAACCAGACTGGGCAAGTTGGTCTAGCTAGATCGACCGCCCGTCTGCAGCAGGCGTGCACCCCTTGCCGATATCAGATGTCTGGAGTGAGTCCCAGACATCTTAAGTGCACACAAAACCCCACCTAAGGTTCCTGTTCCCCCTCCATTGTCAACAGCCAGTCTCAGCTGCCCAAGACCTTACCCGGACGTCTGGTACCCTCCCACCCCCCCAACGTCCAAAAGTGCCTTGGATGCTATGCGTGTGCGCTCCCCCTTGTAGTCTCCCCTGTGCGAGCACTGCTTCCCCACGCAGGCTCGCGCTTCAAGCCCAAACACGCGACAGGCACCTCGGGCAGGTCGCGCCTCGTGCCCCACGTGCCTCCGAATGTCCGGAGCTCGTTTAGACCATCCGTAGGATTCCTCGATCGTCCGCAAGGCATTGTGGACGTCTGATGGCCGTAGGTTCGCCTGCTCCACGCACGCACCTCTCGTGGAAACCCCCACTCGAGCACCTTGCATAGTGCGCCCACTTCACAGTAGCTTGCAAACTGTGCTCACAGCTGCTTCAACCTCCCACCCTCTCCTCTCGACCCCTCACTCCCTCCCTCTCGCTCATCTCTCTCTCGCTGGATGTGGAGATGGTGTGCCACTGGGGTGGTGGAGATGGTGTGCCATTGGGGTGGGGGAAATGGGGGTGTGGGAATCGAGGAAAGGTGTTTTTAAAGGGTAGTGGGTAGGGTTTTAGGACTTGTGGGGTTGGGGAAAAATTGCAAAAACAATCCTAAGTTCTTAGGGTTGTTTACGTGGGGTTAAAAGGTGAGAGGTAGGGGTGTAAAATTTACGTTAAGCCCCCTACGAGCCAAAATACCCTGGATGGGATCCCTACATGGATTTCCTGGTGCACGAAATTTTATGCTAAAGCCCTAAAGTTTAGGAAAAAACCCAATGGCCTCTAGAGAGGGTCATTTCATTAGAGGTAAGGAGGAAGCAAGGTGAATTGGCGAAGGGAGGGGAGAGGGAGGGGGTGAAAATTAAAATAAAATAAAATTTAAGGAAGACTAAAAATAATTTAAAGACTTAAAGAATAATTTTTTTATTACATCTCAATCCAAAATCGTTAAGTTTAATGGTTATGGATAATGAAGTAGCAAATACTAAAACGATGTTACTTTTTCGATGGTATATTTGTAAGTATAGGCAATTGAATGGTATTTAAGTAATTTCAAGAGATTTTAGTGACATTCACATAAAAATCCCTATATTTATTGTTTACTTGTCTTTTACAAAGTAAAGTATGTAATAAGATTGTTGAAATTATAAGAAATTCTTGGTGGATTGATATTGAGCAAAATAAAATATTTCACACCATAAGTGATCGAAGTATATTTAGCTTAGATCTAAATACATTGGTCATCTTAAATCGAGAAAGATAGCTTACGCAAATATTTCATTAATTATGAAATTGACAAGGAAGCTTATTCAGGATCTCTTTTATCTCAATTGATGAAAGCCATCTATCATCCAAATTGTTCCTTTTGGGATGTTTGATATCCGGAATTGACATCAATTCTGCTCTTAATTTCATATTTGGCACCTATAATTTCATAATCACGCCATTCTAGAATTGAGGGTGTAATTCCAGGTTTTGATAATTCCATCACCCCCTTGAATTACCTAATTCCTTCCGTTAATTCCACCTACTCTTTTTTTTCAACTAATTTTCTCTTTATTCCATCAAACAAACACCTTAAGGGGCTGTTTGGTAAGAGGAATTAGTAGGAGGAATAAAAATTAGGTGTTGGGAGGAATGGAGGAATTAAGGGATTTTATTCTTCTTAGGTGTTTGGTTGTATTAGTTGTAAAATCAAGGAATTATGGGTCTTAATTCTAGATAAAGTATTTGGTAGGAAGAATAAAAAGGTGGAATTAGTAGAGAAAGTTAGTTGGAAAAGATAGAAATGAACGATTTTACCCTTGTGAAAAATTTTTTTTTATTTGGTATTTTTTTGTTGTTGTATAGGTATATGGAATAAGTTATTTAGTTTGGACAATGATTTGAAATAAATTATACAATTAATTTATGAAGGTTGTAATGACACAATGAATCAATTTAGTTCTAGACCAATTAATATAAAATGGTTTGCATGGAAAATGAATCGAACTTATAAAAGATAAGATTTGCAATTATTATTTATGAAGTTGTTAATTTAATTTACATTGATATTGAATGTGATGATTGATGGTTATTGTATAATTTGTAAAGTTGATGTTGAGAAGGATGTTACATGGAATGGATGGAATAGAATTTGAAATTATACATAGAACACATAATATGAAGTTTACAAGGCAGAATTAAGAAATAAGTAAAAAATGTATTGATCAAAGGAGCTGCCATTGAATAAATTTATCTGTATACGAGTACAAACCTTATTAGAAGGAATGCAATACATGGAGAAGTAATTGTTCACTTAAATATATAGTAACGTTACATGAAAATACAATCGGACCAAACTTATATACATGAACGTATATATAACATAGCTGTTTATGTTACATGTAAAGACAGTGGTACACAACCAAATATCAAGATAGTTGACAATCCATCTGAACTTCATTTTAGTATTTGAAAGATGAAGCTAACAGAACCTACAAGGGAATATGAGAATTGGACATTATGATACTAGACATAATGATATGTAAATGATAGTAGAAAGTAGAAAGAGAACTTATCTTTGAACCTAATGGCAATAACATTAGATCATGAAGTAATTTTTTTTTATAACTGCAGGAAAAGTACGTTAAAGGAAAAAGGTCAATTATAAGAAATTGCTCAGAGTTACTCGTTAATACAGTAGTTGTACTAAGTAAAGTTGTCATCATTACAAAAGTTCCTAAAAAAATAGTTAGAATGTGCTTTTCTGACAAGGTAATGTAAGAAAGTAAGAGACTAACATTACCGAAAAATGGCTTATTTAATTCGGGAGAGAGTAACTTATCACTTAAAAAAGGACATAATAAGTTAGCATAAGAACATAAATTGTAATGAAAATCCGCAAGTCAAAGCCATCATGCATTTAGAAAAAACTATATGCAAAGTAGGGTAACTCATGTAATGATACTCACAATTTGTATCAGTTATTTCACAAGTGCTTTCAAGACTGCATGTAAGAGAAAATTTTATGCTAGATTCAAGGTAAGTGAAAATATATATAGAAAGTATAAGTAGTACGATGTTAAAAGTAACACCTGTGTAGGTGTGTTGAGTTGTACATTAGTTATTGAGAGGTTTAATGTTTGTTATATAAGTTTAGTAGGCTTAGTAAGCTACAAATGGAAATTACCACTTATTATTAGGTGCAAACCATTACACTTATATGGCAAATCAACCATCCCCGAAATTTGTCTCACACGGGGTTGCTGCATTGCAACCATACCTACCATGCAAAGACATAAGAAGGTATGTTACCTCAACTTTCGGTTGCATGGGGTTGCTTCACAGTAGCCATCTGATAATGCTACATTTTACGATGATAATTCTACCAAACGGGGTTTATCTTAAGGGTGACATGCACGAATAATACATCATAAATAGACATGGGAGCATAACATACATCGCACATTGAGATTGCTTATAAAATAGTATTGATGGCCATTTGTATAGGTTCATGCCAAAACAAGCCTCAGATGAGCAATTGGACCGCACTGATGGATTCAGAACGATGAGCGGAGTCCAGCGAACTCAAAATTGACCAAATCCGGCATCCGGAGCTCCCGCAATTGACCCAAGAAGTTTTGGCCGTTGATCATCATATCAACAGGCCATAGCGTGCCACGTGGCACCCGATCGGCGCGTCCAGGTCTCGCCCAGCTTCCTACATCAGTTGCAAGACGATCTGAGCCGTCCCATCTTCGATCGGACGGCTGAGAAGCCATCTCCATCGCAGCATAGCATCCGCACCGCTTCATCGTGATCGTCTGATCCTGCATCGGACGACTGACGATTGACGAAGAAACGTAACTATTTGTGGAGGACAGCGCGGTGGTAGTGCCCCCGCTACACGCGCAGGAGGCGCGCTTTCGAATCACAGAAGAGCGGAATTCGGCAGCGGAGGCGCGAGTAGACGAAATTCAACCGTCGATCCACGCGCAGGCGGCGAGGATGAAGACACGCGGCACAATCAAGGACACTCACGGCAAACGCGTGTGATGACGCGCATGCAGCGCTCAGCAGACGCGATTCAAAGGCTCGGCCTGCGAGCAATCTCGACCGTCCGATCTGCGATCAGACGGTCCTCAACGGTCGCACGTAGATCATCAGGGAAGGAAGCACAGAGTGCGCGAGGAACCGGCGGGCAGAGGGGCTTCACCGACATTTTGGGAAGGGTTTTAGCGACGTCCCGAACGACGCTAAGGCCCCTTTTTCTTTTAGAAAGCTCTTCTTCCTATATAAACCCCTTCCAACCACCCATGTAAGGCATTCAATACACTTGTAAGTGCTCTACTCCACTCCTAGCCATCATTAGTACACCTTTGTAATCACCGGAGTCGGTGAGCCGTCGACGAAGCCTCCACTACTGTAACGACCCGGTTCCCGAGTCCCTACGAGACACGAGAACCGGACTGACTCGACTAATCCCAAGACCTAGTCGTCCAACGAGGAAGTAACCAAAAGACAGTAAAATAAACCACATTCAGCATGAATATAACTAACAGTAAGAAAGTACAGCAGTAAGGAAAGAAACTACTACAGTAGGTACCACCACAACAGTAAAACAGCATTTATCGTATAACAAGAACTGCAGGTAAAGAAGGTACATCGGAAACAAAAACTACTCACTAGAACAGAAACAAAAGAGGTACAAAAGGCTGTGGTAACTCTACTGGACCCTACTCGGCCCAGCATCCTCTGCAGCCGCCGACCCTGGCTGCTCAACACCTGGTCCTGAAAAAGGTAACGAGTGTAACTCGTCAGCAAAACGCTGAGTAGAGTGGCAAACTAACTAAAGGCAACAGTAGAGTGTACAATAGCTGTTATGTTCTATTACTTCCTTTATTCACATCTTTCAATTTTTCTCATTATTTCATTTATTTCTCAGATCCTTTACTTGATCTCGAATGTCCTCGTGGGAACGATCTTGATTGCAGTCTTTTCTAAAAGTAGAAGTAGCACGTGGTGCTCTCCTGGCCGGGAGAGTCCCCCGTGGTGATCCTACCCTCAGTCAACTACCCCAAGGTCACTGACAGACGTAACGGTGACTACGGCACGCGCGATAAACGCACAGGTAGCTAGCCCGCACTGGCACGCGGTCAGTCGTTTCCGTTAACGGGTGCGCCCAAAGCACAGCACAGAACCAGGGCAGAGCCCTCTCAGTAACAGGGGTCCAACCCCTCCACAGTAACCAAACCGGGGCCTTGCCCCTCCACAGTCCGCGCACCCTCTCCTGACTACCCTGGTTTGCCCTAATGGGCCTAACAAGTCGGTGAAGGAGGCTAGCAGAACCCCGGGGCCCGTGGGGTAGCTAGTACTCTCCTAACACTAGTAGCTCTCCTCGGTACTACGTACACGAGGGCCAACAAGTCGGTACAGAGCGGCCAATCCTAACCCCGGGTCCCTGAGGTGGCTGGCCCCACTCTGCACTAAACAGGTACAGGTACTTCCCTTGGTACTGCGTACCCAAGAGACAGTACAAACTACATCTCAGTTCCATTCCTTTTTCTTTCCAGGAGTTCCACTCCTAATTCCCCGTAGGGTTCCAGCTCTTTATCTCAAAACATCATATGTTTCACTTTCCAGATTCACATTCTCAAAATCCATGATCTTAAACATGTTTCTTTATTCATAACAGGCAGCTGTTAATTAAATTTACAGGCAGCTTTATATATTCCTTTCCAATTTTCCAAGACTGCAGTAATATACATTCCACTAGTTTTTCCACCCTAGGATTCATGCCATATCCTAGGATCTATCATACAATCTAGTTTTCCGGCCCTAGGATTCATGCAACACCTAGGAGCTATCATTCCATATATTTCTCATTCCTAGGATTCATGAAATGCCCTAGGTTCTAGTTATGGTTCCATACTTTAACAGATTTTATTAATACTTAAAGCCACTCTACAGGTACAACGGGAGTAGTGGGGGCGTGATCGGGAATCCCGCGTGCCTCCGCGACTCTCAAGACTGCAACCGAACGAGGTCCTATCACAAGGATCAAACACAAGGAGTGTCTCAGAACAGTGTATAGCTACTGTAGGCGGGTAGAGGAATTAATTCTGAAACGAACGCAACTCGAATCGCGGAAAACGGAGCCCAAACGGGCCCTAAACGGGTCGAGAAAGACAATACTGTGCAAAATCAGACGTCTGGAACTCCTTCCAGACGTCTTAAACGGTGGATCAGAGAATTACCTGTTCAGCTTGGTTCCCCGGACGTCCAGAAGTCTGCGGGGACGTCTGTCCTATACCCCAGACGTCCGATGGTCCACACGGACGTCTGTAGATCACTCCCGCCGTCTGGTACAACTTCCAGACGTCTGATTCGCAAAGGATGGCGAATCAGCGAACCTGCGCACAGCCAACCCCCCTCCCTCAGTACGGTCAGTCGACAAGAAGGAAGAAGAAAGCGGAAACTCACCTTTCAGACGTCTGTATGATCTTACAGACGTCGACCTTGCCGTCCGGCTATCAACCCAGACGTCTGATTCTGGAAATTTTTCCAGAATCAGAACCCTGCTCGGCCTCCGCTCGCGACGCCGCCCGCGTCTGCTGCTCACCCCGCAGCAGGTCCCTCTCTGCGTCGCTCCGCGCTCCCTGCGCCCTCCGCCGACCGGCCAAGCCGCTCCGGCGAGCTCGCCCTCACGGCAGAGCCCCGCCCTCGCACGCCGCACCTCCTCCGCGCTCACTGCGGCTGCCGCTGCCGCTGCCGCCCTCGCGTCCGCTCGCTCTCGCGCACAGGAAGGAGAAGAAGGAGGAGACGGTGGAGACGGGAGGGGAGGCGCGCCCTTTTAAGGCCGCGCGAGGAGGAGAGAGAAGGTGGTCGCAGCGCGCCTGCAGCCGCAGAGAGAGAGAGAGAGGAATCGCAGGTCTGCGCGCACAGGCGCGCAGACGAATCTCCCGTGCGAACAATAACTGTTCTCCAGACGTCTGTAAACGATCCCGGACGTCTGTTCAGACGTCTGGATGTGATCCCAGACGTCTGGTCCGACGTCTGGGCCACCTCCCAGACGTCTTAAAAGGCGTCTGGGGCACGCGCTCGTTACAATATAACAAACTCAAAGGAAGTTTCGTCCCCGAAACTTGCGCCAACTAGGGTGCGGGAAAAAGATGTCCAAATAACCATAACAAACTCAAAGAGGACCGAAGCCGGTCCGAAAAGACGTACCCGCGAAAAGCTCTGGGTACCGCTCCCGCATTGCCGCCTCAGGCTCTCAGGTAGCCTCCTCGTACCGCTGGCTCCTCCACAAAACCTTTACCAGGGGTACTTGCTTTCGTCTCAACCTGCGGACGGCTCGGTCTAGGATCTGCACTGGCCGCTCGGGGTAGGTCAGGTCGTCGCTCACCTCGACGCTCTCGTGACTCAGTACGTGGCTGGGATCGGCTACGTACTTCCTGAGGTTGGACACGTGGAACACGTCGTGCACACCAGAAAGCTGCGGGGGAAGGGCAAGTCTATAAGCAACGGGTCCAACCCGCTCCAGGACCTCAAAGGGCCACACGAACCTCGGCGAGAGCTTCCCTCTCACCCCAAACCGCTGTAAGCCCTTCATGGGCGAAACACGAAGGAAGACGTGGTCCCCAACCTCGAACTGCACCTCTCTGCGTCTGCGATCTGCGTAGCTCTTCTGCCTGCTCCTGACAGTGCGGAGTCGTCTGTGGATCTGCTCAACTACCTCCTGACTCTGCCGGATCAACCTGGGGCCAACCTCCCACTTGGTCCCCACCTCAACCCAACTCAAGGGTGCCGTGCATTTCCGTCCGTACAGAGCCTCGTAGGGAGCCATGCCGATGCTCGAGTGATAACTGTTGTTGTATGCAAACTCCGCCAGGGGCAGGTGCTCCTCCCAAGAGCCCCTCCAGTCTAGTACACAGGCACGCAAAAGGTCCTCAAGTGTCTGTATCGTGCGTTCCGACTGTCCGTCCGTCTGGGGGTGGTAAGCCGTGCTAAACCTCAACCTCGTCCCCAAAGCCTGCTGAAACTCAGCCCAAAACTGGGACGTAAAGCGGGTATCCCGGTCGGATACGATCTCCCGCGGAACTCCGTGTAGTCGCACCACATCACGGATATACCTCTCTGCCAACTGTGCTGGTCCCAAAGTGACTCGGATCGGCAAGAATCGTGCCGTCTTCGTCAATCTATCCACTATTACCCAGACTGCGTCGTGTCCTCGCTGGGTAACACGTAAGCCCACCACCAAGTCCATGGTGATGCTCTCCCACTTCCACTCTGGCACTGGAAGCGGCTGAAGCGGCCCTGCAGGCCTCTGATGCTCGGCTTTCACCTGCTGGCACACTAAGCACTGCTGCACGAACTCACCCACATCCCGCTTCATCCCTCTCCACCAGAACTCGCGTCTCAAGTCATGGTACATTTTCGTGTTTCCGGGATGTATGGTGAATCTGGAACCGTGTGCCTCAGTCAGGAGCTCTCTCAACAGCTCCTCGTCTCTGGGGACGCACAACCGTCCCCTCAAGCGTAACACCTGGTCTGTGAAAGAGAAGTCCCCTGGGTCCCCTGATAGTGCTCTGTCGCGCAAAGACTGCAAGTACGGATCGGCCATCTGTCCCGTGATGATGCGGTCTATCAACTCTGGCCTGGTCTGCCGTGTCACCGTCACTGCCCCACAGTACCCTCGTAACTCTAGAGGTCGTCAACTGCCCACCTCCTCCAAAAGGCTCCAACTCTGTAACTGTAGACTGGCCAAGCGTGCGGGCGCCTTACGGCTCAAGGCATCAGCCACCACATTGGCCTTTCCCGGGTGGTAGGAGATGCTGCAGTCGTAGTCCTTCAGGAGCTCCAACCAACGTCTCTGTCTCATGTTGAGCTCCTTCTGGTCAAAAGATATCTGAGGCTCTTGTGATCTGTAAAAATCTCGAAGGTCTCACCGTACAAGTAGTGCCTCCATGTCTTCAGCGCGAAGACAACAGCTGCCAACTCTAGATCGTGGGTAGGGTAGGTATGCTCATGGGGCTTCAGTTGCCGCGAAGCGTAAGCGACCACGTGACCCCTCTGCATGAGCACACCTCCTAACCCCTGCAAGGAAGCGTCCGTGTACACAATGAACCCGCCACTACTGTCAGGGATGGTGAGCACGGGAGTCGAGGTCAACCTCTCCTTCAGCTCCAGAAAACACGCCTCACAGGCGTCTGTCCAAGCGAAAGGCACATCCTTCCGGGTCAACTGTGTCATAGGACGTGCAATCTGCGAAAACCCTCTGATGAACCGTCTGTAGTAACCTGCCAGTCCCAGGAAACTGCGAATCTCAGTGACTGAACGCGGTCTCTCCCACCTGAGCATTGCCTCGACCTTGGCGGGGTCCACCGCCAGGCCGTCTCCAGAGATCACATGACCCAAAAAGGTCACCTCCCTCAACCAGAACTCGCACTTGCTGTATTTGGCGTACAGCCTGCGTCGTCTCAGAGTGTCCAGAACCATCCGCAAGTGCTGTCCGTGCTGCGTCCGATCTCTAGAATAGATGAGTACATCATCTATGAAAACCACCACAAACTGGTCCAAGTACGGTCTAAACACCCGGTTCATCAGGTCCATGAAAGCAGCGGGGGCATTGGTCAGCCCAAACGGCATGACCAAAAACTCGTAGTGTCCGTACCGGGTGCGGAAAGCTGTCTTGGAGACGTCGATCTCCCTGATCCTCAACTGGTGGTATCCAGACCTCAAGTCGATCTTGGAAAACACCGTGGCACCCCGCAACTGGTCAAACAAATCGTCGATCCTCGGCAGCGGATATCTGTTCTTGATGGTGACCCTATTCAGCTGTCGGTAGTCCACACAAAAGCGTAGGGTCCCATCCTTCTTCTTCACAAACAGTACCGGGGCTCCCCAGGGAGACGCATTGGGCCTCACGAAACCCTTCTCCAAAAGGTCCTGCAACTGAGACTTGAGCTCTCGCAGCTCAAGCGGTGCCATCCTGTATGGCGCGGTGGTGATGGGGCTGGTCCCTGGTACTAGTGAGATCTCAAACTCGATCTCACGCTCGGGCGGTAGTCCTGGTAACTCGTCTGGAAACACGTCGGCGTACTCTCTGACCACCGGGATGCTCTGGAAGTCTGCCACGGGGCTGTGCTCTGCCACCACACAAGCTAGGAAGCCCTCACACCCCTGGCTCAAAAGTCTCGCCGCCCGAAGTGCCGAAATGCACCTGAACCCTCCGTCCACTGGCTGCCCGTGAAACTCGAAAGAAGGCAACTCCGGAATGGAGAAGACAATCTTTCTCTCAAAACAGTCTACTAAGGCGTGGTAAGCGGACAGCCAATCCATCCCCAGAATCACTCCAAAGTCCTCCATCTGTATCATAATCAGGTCAGCTGGCAGGCTATGTCCCCCGATGCTGACCCCGCAACCCGTGTACACCCCCTCAGCTACAAACAGCTGACCACTCGGACCTCTGATTACGAACGGATTCTCTAACAGTGTATAATCCTGGTCCAAACTAATTGCGAAACTGGCTGCGACAAACGAGTGCGTAGCGCCGGAATCGAAAAGCGTGTAAACGAGTCTGCCAGAAACTGAAACCATACCTGCTACCACGGATCCCGATGCTCTGGCGTCCCTGTGTGTTAGGGCGTTGATACGCCCCTCAGCTCTAGGTGCGGACGAAG
Organism: Thalassia testudinum; assembly: GCA_037157565.1. NCBI lineage: Eukaryota > Viridiplantae > Streptophyta > Magnoliopsida > Alismatales > Hydrocharitaceae > Thalassia > Thalassia testudinum. The sequence continues at coordinate 32,655,592 of JAZHRO010000031.1, read as the reverse complement.
CAGCCACACTCTGCGTCGGACGGGTAGGTGCTGGCCGGTACCCTCCTCGCGACTGCTGTCCTCCTCCTCGTGCCTGGGAACCGCGCCCTCCAGTGCTCTGCACGGGAAGTATCTGCTGACCTCCTGCCCTAGATGGGTAGTCCCTCCTGACGTGGCCCGGCTGGCCACACTGGTAGCAGAGGGGAACCCGACTCCCGCCCTCAGTGAGTCCCTGCTGTCGGCTAGGCGGGGGTCCGGTGCTGGCGACTGGCCCCTGTCGAGGGCCCCCAAAGGCCACTGATGGCCCTGCACAACGTGACGGCTCTCCTGCGGACGCCACGTGTCTCCGTTCTCGCCGGCCCTGTGAGAAGTCTGGCTGAAAGGGCCTCTTCCGCCCGCCGTCGGTCTCTCGCGCGGACGGGTTGGTCTCCTCGTAAGTCATAGCTGCCTCTACCACCCTCGAAAACGTCGGCAGCTTCAGGGGTTTGACATACCCCCGGATCGTAGGCCGGAGCCCCTCGGTGAACCTCCAAAGGCGCTCCTCCTCAGTGGCTACCGCTGTCGCTGCAAAGCGGGACAGCACCAAGAAACGCGTGCGGTACGTGCTCACGGTCATCGTCCCTTGGCGGAGAGTGTGGAACTCCCGCCTCCTCTGGTCCTGCCACGTCTGGGGAAAGTACTGCTCGCAGAAGAGGGTGACGAACTGGTCCCACGTCGGCTCGTCCCTCTCCTGACCCCGGACCGCCCTCCACCACCGGTGTGCCGCACTCTCCAGCTGGTACGTGGCAAAGGCCACGCGGCACTCCACCGGGGGGCGAAGGGTGTCGAAGATCTTCTCCAGCTGCTCAAGCCAGTCCTCTGCCTCGGTCGGGTCCTCATCCCCCTTGAAGGAGGGGGGCTTCAGCTTCCGGAACTGTCCGAAAAGCTCGAAGTGGCGCTGTAGGGGAGGTGCTGGTGCACCTCCAGGCGAAGGTGCCTCGTGTACAGAAGTGTCGGAGGAAGGTGGGGTTGGCAGGGGCCCATCCCCTCCCTCGTGTCCAGCGCCGCGTCTGTCGCGTGGTCCCACAGAGGACTCCCCCTCTGCAACCCCAGGAGGAGGTGCTCGGGGCGGTGGGTGGATCTCCTCTCGTACAATATCCCGTATCAGTCTGGCGAGGTCCTGGGCTTGGACGCCAGGGAGTGGTGGCTGGTCCACCGAGACGTCAACGACAGCACGTCCACCTCGCCGACCTCGCCCTCGGCCGCGCCCGCGACCAGTCTCGCCAGTCCCGCGACGAGGCATCTCCTGCAAGGAGACGCGAAACAAAACGGAAACGTCAAAACAGACGGTACCTAACAAAACTTCTAAGAGCTCATGTCAAGAGATATGTTGTGGTGGCTACTCTAGCTATAAACATGTGAATTGGTTATTTTTCGGTCAGTTGATTCACTTCTCGGGACGACCTTGCTCTGATACCATCTTGTAACGACCCGGTTCCCGAGTCCCTACGAGACACGAGAACCGGACCGACTCGACTAATCCCAAGACCTAGTCGTCCAACGAGGAAGTAACCAAAAGACAGTAAAATAAACCACATTCAGCATGAATATAACTAACAGTAAGAAAGTACAGCAGTAAGGAAAGAAACTACTACAGTAGGTACCACCACAACAGTAAAACAGCATTTATCGTATAACAAGAACTGCAGGTAAAGAAGGTACATCGGAAACAAAAACTACTCACTAGAACAGAAACAAAAGAGGTACAAAAGGCTGTGGTAACTCTACTGGACCATACTCGGCCCAGCGTCCTCTGCAGCCGCCGACCCTGGCTGCTCAACACCTGGTCCTGAAAAAGGTAACGAGTGTAACTCGTCAGCAAAACGCTGAGTAGAGTGGCAAACTAACTAAAGGCAACAGTAGAGTGTACAGTAGCTGTTATGTTCTATTACTTCCTTTATTCACATCTTTCAATTTTTCTCACTATTTCATTTATTTCTCAGATCCTTTACTTGATCTCGAATGTCCTCGTGGGAACGATCTTGATTGCAGTCTTTTCCAAAAGTAGAAGTAGCACGTGGTGCTCTCCTGGCCGGGAGAGTCCCCCGTGGTGATCCTACCCTCAGTCAACCACCCCAAGGTCACTGACAGACGTAACGGTGACTACAGCACGCACGATAAACGCACAGGTAGCTAGCCCGCACTGGCACGCGGTCAGTCGTTTCCGTTAACGGGTGCGCCCAAAGCACAGCACGGAACCAGGGCAGAGCCCTCTCAGTAACAGGGGTCCAACCCCTCCACAGTAACCAAACCGGGGCCTTGCCCCTCCACAGTCCGCGCACCCTCGCCTGACTACCCTGGTTTGCCCTAATGGGCCTAACAAGTCGGTGAAGGAGGCTAGCAGAACCCCGGGGCCCGTGGGGTAGCTAGTACTCTCCTAACACTAGTAGCTCTCCTCGGTACTACGTACACGAGGGCCAACAAGTCGGTACAGAGCGGCCAATCCTAACCCCGGGTCCCTGGGGCGGCTGGCCCCACTCTGCACTAAACAGGTACAGGTACTTCCCTTGGTACTGCGTACCCAAGAGACAGTACAAACTACATCTCAGTTCCATTCCTTTTTCTTTCCAGGAGTTCCACTCCTAATTCCCCGTAGGGTTCCAGCTCTTTATCTCAGAACATCATATGTTTCACTTTCCAGATTCACATTCTCAAAATCCATGATCTCAAACATGTTTCTTTATTCATAACAGGAAGCTGTTAATTAAATTTACAGGCAGCTTTATATATTCCTTTCCAATTTTCCAAGACTGCAGTAATATACATTCCACTAGTTTTTCCACCCTAGGATTCATGCCATATCCTAGGATCTATCATACAATCTAGTTTTCCGGCCCTAGGATTCATGCAACACCTAGGAGCTATCATTCCATATATTTCTCATTCCTAGGATTCATGCAATGTCCTAGGTTCTAGTTATGGTTCCATACTTTAACAGATTTTATTAATACTTAAAGCCACTCTACAGGTACAACGGGAGTAGTGGGGGCGTGATCGGGAATCCCGCGTGCCTCCGCGACTCTCAAGACTGCAACCGAACGAGGTCCTATCACAAGGATCAAACACAAGGAGTGTCTCAGAACAGTGTATAGCTACTGTAGGCGGGTAGAGGAATTAATTCTGAAACGAACGCAACTCGAATCGCGGAAAACGGAGCCCAAACGGGCCCTAAACGGGTCGAGAAAGACAATACTGTGCAAAATCAGACGTCTGGAACTCCTTCCAGACGTCTTAAACGGTGGATCAGAGAATTACCTGTTCAGCTTGGTTCCCCGGACGTCCAGAAGTCTGCGGGGACGTCTGTCCTATACCCCAGACGTCCGATGGTCCACACGGACGTCTGTAGATCACTCCCGCGCGTCTGGTACAACTTCCAGACGTCTGATTCGCAAAGGATGGCGAATCAGCGAACCTGCGCACAGCCAACCCCCCTCCCTCAGTACGGTCAGTCGACAAGAAGGAAGAAGAAAGCAGAAACTCACCTTTCAGACGTCTGTATGATCTTACAGACGTCGACCTTGCCGTCTGGCTATCAACCCAGACGTCTGATTCTGGAAATTTTTCCAGAATCAGAACCCTGCTCGGCCTCCGCTCGCGACGCCGCCCGCGTCTGCTGCTCAGCCCGCAGCAGGTCCCTCTCCGCGTTGCTCCGCGCTCCTGCGCCCTCCGCCGGCCGGCCAAGCCGCTCCGGCGAGCTCGCCCTCACGGCAGAGCCCCGCCTCGCACGCCGCACCTCCTCCGCGCTCACTGCGGCTGCCGCTGCCGCTGCCGCCCTCGCGTCCGCTCGCTCTCGCGCACAGGAAGGAGAAGAAGGAGGAGACGGTGGAGACGGGAGGGGAGGCGCGCCCTTTTAAGGCCGCGCGAGGAGGAGAGAGAAGGTGGTCGCAGCGCGCCTGCAGCCGCAGAGAGAGAGAGGAATCGCAGGTCTGCGTGCACAGGCGCGCAGACGAATCTCCCGTGCGAACAATAACTGTTCTCCAGACGTCTGTAAACGATCCCGGACGTCTGTTCAGACGTCTGGATGTGATCCCAGACGTCTTAAAAGGCGTCTGGGGCACGTGCTCGTTACAACTACCGTGGCCGCCTTGCCATCTCCTTTCTCTTTCCCTTTCTCTCTCTAGCTTAACTTTACTTGTGCTTAAGCTTTTATCTAGTATTGTAATTGTAAAGCTTGAGTTGTATGTTAAATATAGTATTGATGTTGTTTTCATCTTGATCTAAGTAAATGCCATGACTTAAAAGAACTCTAACCCTACTTTCTCTCTCTCTCTCTCTTACTCGCTTTTCTCCCACGTTTTCTCGCACAAGCAAAAACCCGCCATTTTCATGACAACTAAGTGACAGAAAAACCCAATTTCATGCCTCCCTGTGTATGACACTCGGACTTAAATTCATTTCTATATTTAAAATTGACTAAACGAACGCAAGCTACGACACTCATAAACAAACGCGTCCTTAGCGCGTTACCATCCAAACCATGCAAAAACTTCAGTTGAGGTTCTATACCCGTTTCCAGAGCCAACCAGAATAGCACCATCCAGATGTATAATATCCTCACCCTCAATTGTAGAAATTCAACTTATGTTAGCTTTCATCATTGCCTATATGGGTTAACTTGAAAAGGTCATTGTAACCTACAACAAAATCATTACTGACAGTGAAATATCAAAGGGCGTACGTAAATATGTAAAAGATGAGTAATATGAATGCAAGCATTTAAAAGTTAAATAAACTACTATTATGGAAATAAAACTAATCTAATAATTACTTAACATGTGATTAGTACAGAGATAAAAACAATCTTAGAAGGGTAGACAACATAAATAAGAAAGTTATGTCTCCTTACCTAACGACAATAGTAAGCACGTCCATTCTACCTACGCAAATAAGAAGAGAATGCGTTCTACAATACATCATACAAATATGCAATGAAGGCATCAAAGTAAAAACCAATATACATCCATAAGTTATTTAAACGTGTGGCCATTGCATCGTAGCATTCCTCAACACTACGAATAACAACCTCAACCTCTAAGTTAAATACCCTCTCATGTAACTCTGCATTACGCGCATCCACACACTGTAGCTATAACCAATCGACATTATACCTTAATACTATAGTACGAATGATGATTTGGCAAATGAAATTATGACTTAAGCGTACCAAATGTAAGCTCCACGTTCTGGAGCTGCGCATGACGATGATTGTAGATCTCCTTTAGACCTTGATATACTCGTCCCCTATACTCATTCAAGTGGTAAGATAAAACCATGATATGGAGCAAGAAATTGATTCGTATTCGCAAAACCTGAGTCAACCAGGAATCTCTTACCTTCTGGGACACAAAAATGACCAGAGTCTAATGCCTAGTTCAGTATACGCATGTCGGTTGTGCTTCCCTCGGATCTAGTAATAACATAAACAAACTCCATGTTGAAGTCAACGGCTGCCAAGACATTTTGGCTCGTCCAACCTTTCCTACAATGATATTGCCTGGCTAGCACGTTAGGGACGGTCGCGCGCATATGAAATCCATCGATTGCACCGATACATTCCTTGCAAAATAAATGAAATTAATGGAATTTGAAGATAAGGTGATTAAGTATTCCCTTATAAGGAAGTATCTTCCAAAATAGATGTTTACCTTAAAGTATGGATAATAGTTTGAGTTAGTTCACACATACTCATCAACAGGTGCATTAGGTCTAGGAAGTTGAATGAAAAGCTTCCTCAACTTGAGAATTTGCCGCAAAACACGATTAACGTACCTACTAATTCTCTCTGGAGTGTTGGAATCGTTCCATCACATGTCGATTCAAACCTCTATGTGCCATGACCATCATGAAGATCGCCAGCTGCTCCTCGACAGTGGTGTTCTTTGTGTCCCATAAGTGTGTTCTACTCCTAAGAAGATTGGCAAAAGCCATGAATGGCCTTGCATACCTATGGAACTCGCTTTTGCACCTATTGTAGTGCCCTCCTAAAATGTGATGATCCATATGTGTCCTGTCATTGCATTTGTATTACAGGAGATTCGTTGTCCGACAGCTAATTGAGTCATTAAAAGGACGGGCACAATCATTTCAACTACTCTCAAATTTTCCTCATCCTCGATTTCGCGATGATCAGAATCTGAACTCGAAGACGAAGTGTCTAAGGAGGCCGATGTAGTGATTTCAGAATTGGAATTTTCCTCAGACGACATCCCTAAGCAATAAAAAATATTTGTCATGGATAGATGACTTAATTTAATTCGAAAATAAAAAAGTCAAATTATGCTAAAATGTTCACAATTATTACATGCCAAAGGAGATGAGCTCCATTAAAAGTGACAACTACATGAAAGGGAAACATAACTTAAACCACGCCAACTACTTAAGCACCGACTCAAACTAATTTACGAAGGCATCTGGATTCTCGACAACATTCCTGAATATTGCACTATTTCTACTTCTTACGAAGTACTGTGCAAGTGTCGCTATGTCAGCACCAGAAATATTCGGGACTCGCTTAGTATTCGCTTGAAGGCATTGACTTATCTCCTCAGATCTATCCAACTTCAATCGCAATTTGATACTGACCAATTCCTACAGGAATCCAGTAATTTGAGATATTCCTTCCGATATTTGGGTGTTTGGATGCCCAGAGCTTAAGCATCTTCTCTTGCTTTCACTAGAACCACCTTCTCATCTCTGTCTTTTCCCTGTATTGGTCCTCGAGGCGGGACGAGATGAAGGTTGCTTTTCATATTTGTGCCCTAAGTCTGGATTGGGATAGGGCGTGGAGGATGAACTTGCAACATTGCCAAGAATGTCATGATGTGGGATTCCACCATATAAAGGTCCGCCGATGTTAATCCCATGGTATGAAGGGTGACCAGAGGATAGTAACTCCCAAAAACTGAATCGATTGTCGTTTACATCAAGCCCACCCATATTCTGTCGATTGGCGTCGACGTGGTATGGCTGTTGTTGCTAGGTGGTGTAGGATGGGCCCACATACGGATGATTAAATGGCACCTGAGATTCGTTACGTTGTTGGGTGAGCTCATCTTCAGAGGTGTTAGACAAATGCTGTGAGGACATGGCATGCTCCCCTGAAGCAATGTCCTTTCCTACTATGATGTTGATCTCATCATAGTACAGAAATGCAACCCCTCTCAACTTCTGCATCTTAGGTGGCAACTGTGAAATTGCTAACTAAGGTTAACATTAACAATTACACGAATCTATAAATGAGAACAAATTGTGTAATAATAAGGTTGTACCTCTTCACACACTGATGGAGATGGTGCTATGGGACACTTTGTAATAGGGTTAAGGCCCCATCCACTCATGTTAAGAAGACGGTGGAAGCTACGAAAATTCTTCTTCAATGTCTTCCATCTATGGAAGATCTTTGCATTATCATATCCCAACCTTGTCTCTTGTTCAAATTCCAAGACAATGTCACTCCATGCATATCTCAAAAAAGATCCTCTATCCCAATGACCCTGATCGTAATGGTCCATCAATATCTTTATTAGCTTGCAATCTTGCTCCATGGTCCACTTTTAAGCGCTTTTAGATGTGCTTCCACCTAAAGTAACATTGTCCATGGATGGAGGTGGATTTTTGTTGTTCAATCAACTCATTATATATTGTCATCATATGTACCCGTTAGCTTCGGTGGTCCTTGTCATTAAAGGACGTGATAAGAATAAAGCAATAAAACCTATCATATGAATCACATATGTAAATAGTTCACTTCTCATGAAATGCAAACAAGGGCAATCAACCCAAACGTTTAAAGTTATGACCTTACATTGTAGTTTCTTCATGATGGGATTATGCAATGGTAGTGGGTAGTTGGAAACTTTGAATTTCTATTCATTTAAGGGAACTTCTCTTTCCCTTGTAGAAATAAATTTCTTACTTTTTAAATATTCATACAACAACTTATGAAGTATTGTTTCACAAGGCAGTGAGTGATCCTACTATTGTTTCACAAAAAAAGGGGTTTCCAATCATTTCAACCACTTTAACCATTGAAATCATCCATTTACTTCTTCATGAACAGAGATACAAATACTGCATGCACACAAATATGCAAACAAATAAATTTATAATTAACTTTCATCAATGTATTTCACTTCATTGCCTTTTTAATATAAACTATCAGTGAAATATTTCATAAATGGAATAAAATAACATAAATAAATAACAATATGATGGATGGTCGACCTTAATATTTCATAAATGGATTGAGGTTATTCTATCTAGTGCAACCATATCTATTGATGTTAATGGTCGACCTTATGGTTCCCTTTACCCTTGTAGGTAAGACAAGGAGTCCCTCTATCTCCTCAACTTTTTAATGCAGCTATGTCCACTCTAGATGCGATGCTTAAAATGACAATACCTTAATTTCTGGGTATAAAAACGACAAGGCTGCTGCACATTTGCAACTTACAATTTGAAGTTGTTTAGAAGCTATGAAAGAGAATGTCTCCACTCCTAAAAATATAATGATTGCCTTTCCAGAACTTTCAAGATTGAACATCAACCTTGGCATATCCACTATCACCTATTAATCAGGATGGATGAGGACACCATAATGGATTTTGCTAATATTTTTGGAATGCAAGATCTCTACCTTAACAAAACATTACTTGGGTTTTTACCTTTCTCTACATTGTTTTGTGGCATCTACTTGGAACCCTATCTTGGACAAACTTAGTAAAGGGAATGAAATCTCATGATCTTTCTTTACCACAAAGAAATTAGATACTAAATCAATGCATACCTTCCCTACCTACTTGTTATCTAGGTATGCTTAAACTACCTAGACCCATCCAAAATAAGGTTGATAGAATCCAGAAAATTTTCCTTTGGACAGAAACAAAAAAGTTAAGATATCACCTACTAAATGGGCATCCACTTGTAGATTAAAAGCAGCGATGAGTAGGAAATCATTGACCTAGAGCTATCAACATTGCCTTACTTTCAGAGAAATTTAGAACAATAAAATGATTTGGTGTACATTAATCAATGTTAACTACTATTACAATCAGAGGGTAGACCCTATACCCTTCAAAGAAAAACCTACTTGCTCTCCTTTTTCTTGAGTAATCTTAGGAATAAAGGACTTTCACTTTGCTCCCCACTTCTTGACCAGGGACATAATTTTTTTCTTTTAAAAGGGGAAAGATTAAAAGATCAAAGCCAAAAGCCCGAAAATAGATTACCAATAGGTGTCAACTACTTATTTAAGATTATTGACTTGGACAAGTTCTTGAATGAGATGAATCTTTCTTTCTCCCTAGATTCCCTCTCCTTTCATCAAACTAGAGCTAGTTGCTTCATGTGATTGACTTATGCCGTTCTCACCTTGGGGAAAACACACCCATCCAAGGGTGTCTTTTTGTTGCTTCTGCATGATAAAATCCTCACACTAGACAATATGCAAGAAAAGAAAAAAAAGAGAGTTGCCTAGCACCTGGCTAATAGAAGTTATCTCTGTGAAATTGAGGTTAAAAGCTTAGCTTACCGGCTTTGGAACTGTACTTTTACCAAACTTCTCACTCAAATTTTGCACTCAATTAGCTACTCTCCTTTCACCTAAACCCTTTTTTACGAGAATTGATCTAATATTCTTATTGAAAGTTGGATTCTTCGAAGCATCTTGCCAAGAAACTTAATTGGATACTTTCCTTTACAGCAATGGGTTATCAGCATATTTGGAAAGAGTATTGTGATTATATCTTTGGCTCGAAGTTCACGACAACATCACATATTATCTCAGAAAAAAAACTACTTGATTATTTTGAACTTGCAGTTGCCATCATTTATTGGCACGGTTAATTTTTACTGTTCCTTGACAACCTTGTCATAGGCCAATCAAACACTGATCATAATAATAACATGAATCACAACACATACATGAATAAATGCAACTTAACTTGACCATTTCTCAATAAACAAAATACCTGTCAAGCAAATGTTTTCCAACCTCCTGCAGATACTCCCTTCCACGTTGAAGAAGGAATCCCACCTCAGATTTCCATCGCCTTCTTCGACCTTCGAAATCAAGTTAACAAAAACACAGATCAACGAACAAATCAGGATAATAGCAACAACTAAACTCGTTGGAACGCCACTAGATACCCAACTTCTTCTCAAAGGTCTCCTCCTCCTCAATCACCACAAGTAGCACAACCTAGAGCACAACATCCACGAGCCATGGGAGGTACTTATAGTCGTGTGCACCCCTAACCCTCCTCCTTATCAATCTCCATGATCAATCATTGATACAGCCACAAGATGAAAAAGCTGGGCTAGGAGGCCTCATTGCTAACTATTAACATAGACCATGCGATGGGAAACAACATCAAAAGGTCCTTTTATCGACGGGCCAAAGAACACAAACAGGGTAGAAAACATGACTCCACAAATAGGCTAAAAGGCGACAACAGTGGTGAGAAGACATAAAGTAAAGGCAGTTGATAAGAGTAGATGAAACAACAACCACATTAAAGTATATCAAAGCAACCAGCCATGGCTACAGAGCATCGCCATCTACGAATGAAGACAAAGCCAAAACTTCCCACACTACAAAAAGTGTAGGGCGTACATGTCGATAATGCGCGTGTAAAGAAAAGCTTGAACACATTACACAGAAGCCTTTAATCCATATGAAAACCTCTGATCGAGAAAAACATCCAAACCCTAATCGACAATGTCATTCATTAACCTGAACAACCAAAAAGAGGAAAAACCATCACTTATCATTTGTGACGATTGACAAACAAGAAGCTCTGCCAACGGTAGTCGGATTCTCCCAATCCATCTTTCCCTTCGCATCGTGCCGCTTCGGTAGTTGGCTTCCCACAAGGGTTGAGCGGGGATGCGGGGGATGCAAGGGTGAAGGCGAGGGGTTTATGTCAGAGGGGCAGCGGAACAAAAGCCTTGGCAGAGGAATGGAACCATGGCTTTAACCAATTCCACACTAGGGGTGGAATTCTCAAATCCTGGCTTTAATACCTCAATTCTGGGCTTACGCGGTGCCGACATCCAAGAGCCCAAACACTGGATAAAGTGGCCTCTTCTGCGTATCAAACAACGCCTAAGTGAAACAAAAGTCCTTAATTCCTTTGACAAGATAATAAATTCAACCAAATACTTAAACGAAATAAAACACCTTAATTCCTCCATTCCTCCTACTTCTAATTTTTCTTCCTCCTAATAATTTTCCTTACCAAGCAACACCTTTGGGAAGCAAATTGCCGACCTTACCATCCATTCTTTTTAGGAAGTTGTTTGTAAAATTAGACCTCTTTTGTTGAAGGGGTTCTCTTGGGTTATTGCAAATGGGAAAGATACGAGAATCTGGATGGATAATTGGGTTCTAAATCATAATAAAGGAATTTGTGCCAAAAGCCTTGTAAGTTTGTTAGCTTCTAATGTTAGTTAACAGATTAATCGTGAAAATAGATGTTGGAATACTGAGTCAATTGATAAAATTTTTAATGAAGATGTAGCTACTAAAATTAAGTCCATCCCTCTAAATTTGAGACAGGATACTAGAGATGAATTTGTCTGGAGTGCTCACAAAAAAGTGATTTTCTTTATTAAGTCAATTAAGTCAACATATCATTTTTTTTTCCCAAAGAAACATATCATTTCTTAATTAACGACGCTTCAAGATTACCTATTAGTGACCGGTACATTTTATCCTTGAAAAGATTTGATTGTCTTTAAGTGGAAGTTTACATCTAATGAACCGGGCATTGTTCCTCATAAGAAAAAAAAAAAATCGACACAGCATCTCACCAACTCAAGGTGAGCCATTAGATATTCAAGAACTGGATAAACTCCTGACGACGAGATCAATTCTGGGTTTGTTTGGGTGGTGGGTGTTGATTTTTGCATGAGGGAATTTGTACATCAAACATCTTTCTTCGTTTAGATGTGGGATAAATTTTAACTCACATGAATATAATAACTTGTAAAATATGGGATATTTATCCCAAATATGTAAATTTTCATGTAATTTGATTTGATTACTTGTATTGATGATGTTTATTACGTATATCTCTATGCAACCGTCACTTGTGTTATCCTTATATACACTATAATATACTAAAAGTATAATCTCACCATAATTTATCATACTATTTATCTTATTTATAATACATCAATTATTCTACCTATTCACCTCACATCTAAATGATTGAGAATAAAGGGGAACATCAGTGAATTTATATTTTATTTGAAGCATGACGAATCTGCGGAACATATCTTTTATGCTTGCCCACTGGCTAAAGCCATTTGGTTTATCTGGAAGAAGGATAGACTTGTTTGACATAATCACAAAAAAATTATTCTACAAATATCTTTCGTTTCGTCATATTTGCTCTGTGTGCCTTATGGGAATCGATGTGTAAAGCATTATGCAAAAATCAAAGTCCCAGTATTAAAAGAATCCTATAAAGAACGCAAGGTCTCATGATCTCCTACCATGGCAAAAATGGATATGGAAGCCAAGAAAAGTAACAGTTGTGTTAATCCAATTATTTGTTACAAGTAGTTAGCTTTGGGTTATAAAACTTTTGTTGGTGGTGCAATGAGTGACGGTACTTATATAGGTATTGCTATTTAATTTTGATAAAGTAGTTCGTAAAAATTATGACTATGAAGCTTACGATATTTTCTTCACTTGTTGTTAAGGTCAATAGTTTGGTGGAATTAATCAGGAAAATAGTTGAGTTACTTTATGTATCCTATATCTTCTTTTGTAATTGTATTTATATTATTCATATGGTGAAAGAACTTAGGATGATGTGCCTTAGTTTACACTAAACATTGCGAAGAACATTAACTTTTTGTTAAATACTTTAACTCAATGTTAGATATTTGCATATTTCATGTTGTATAAATTTTTACACTTGTAACTTGCCAATGTCTTATATAAAAAAGGGTCTGTTTGGATTTTGATTTGTATAAGAAGTAACAAACTACCTATATCTAATCATTTCTATTCATTTCTTTGTCAGAAAAAAAAAAAAAAAGGGAGACAAAGAAGCAAAACAATATGTGATACCCACAAAATACTTATACAATAATTTACGACAAACTCAACGACACATATCATTAATCATTTGAAGTAATGAAAAAGTAATTTCAAAAATTAACAAAATGGGCATAACTTTACGTCGGAATTTCAAAGATGGATATAAAATTTAATTTCTTGTAACCAATAGTATCTGTAAGTAACCACGATTCCACTTTTATGTCCCAACCATATCATATGGAGTGGTAAAAAAACATTAATGTTTTCTTTTCTTTCGATCTACTTCACGTACATCAAGGAAAACAGTAATCATAAATCAAAATTGTGAGAAGATGTCCTAAGATTATCACCGTGCAAAAGTTGCACAATGAAGAATGCAAAGAAACCAATTCATGCAAAGAAGAAAACCCCATCCATGCATGTATTCACAAACATGCGCAACAACAGTCATCTGTGGGTACTCACCAAGGTCTCTATGAACTTCAACCCGTTACACTTGCTTGGTATCTCCATCACCACCATCTCCTTTTCCGCCTTCACTACATCACCCTTTCTCAATTTATTATCCTCAGAACACCTTCGGTGACAAAAATTCCAAAATTTTATAGAACTTGAAAAAAATTGCCTTGCAATTAAAGGAACAGGGCAAGCAAAATCAAAATTATGCTTCGTTCTAATATCTTCCACTGTAGCTCCAATTTTATCGGATATCTTTAGAGAAACAGTTGGTGTATTTTACTTCATAGCCTCCCATGGCAGCTTTAAGGCATTAACTCTTGGCCGTTTGATTATGACTTAACCATTCTACATACGTTTATTATATCAACTTCGCTAGAAAGTTGGATCCAAAAAAAGGTAGAATCAAGGAAGGCTATGGTTATCGATGTGGACCTAAAATTAGGAGGTTAAAGAATAATAAAATCTTAAAAGTTACGATAAACTATTTTGAAATAATATCAATCAAATGATATCGAAAGTTGGGTTAAGTTGAAGGTTTTTTTTTACTAGACCCTAATCTATTACAGTATGACTTGATTCAATGGCTACAAACTTGACAGTGTTGTTTGGTATAATGATCCGATTCCTGAATCTTTATGAGACACGAGAATCGGGTCGACTCGACTAATTCCAAAATCCAATTGTCCAACGGGAAAGTAACTAAAAGAGTAGTAAAATAAACCACATTCACCATGTATATAACTAGCAGTAACAAAATACAGTAGTAAAGAAAGGAAATACTACAGCATACACCACCACAACAGTAGAGAAATAAACATGTACATTACATGAAACTTACCTTAAAGAGAGTATAAGGAGCAACAGAAAACTACTCACTACAGCGGAAAGAAAGTGCAGTAAGTACTACAGGTAACCCTATTGGACCCTACTAGGCCTAGCGCCCTTTGCAGCAGTTGACTCTGGCTGCTCAACACCTAGTCCTGAAAAGGCAACAAGGGTGACACGTCAGCGAAATGCTGAGTAGAGTGGCAACTAAAAGCTAAAAGAAGCAGTAGGGTGTACAGTAGCTGTTATATTTTTACTTTCTTTCCTTATATTTTCCATTTATTCACTGTTGATTATTTCTCAGATCCTTCTCTTGATCTTGAATGTTCCTCGCAGGAACGATCTTGATTGCAGTCTTTCCCGAAAGGTAGAACTAACACGTGGTGCTCTCCTGGCCGGGAGAGTCCCCTGTGGTGGTCCTACCCTCAGTCAACCACTCCAAGGTCGCTGACAGACGTAATGGTGACTACGGCACGCGCGATAAACGCACGGGTAGTGTAACGACCCGATTCTCGAGTCCCTACGAGACACGAGAACCGGACCGACTCGACTAATCCCAAGACCTGGTCGTCCAACGAGGAAGTAACCAAAAGAGCAGTAAAATAAACCACATTCAACATAAATATAACTAACAGTAAGAAAATACAGCAGTAAGGAAAGAAACCACTACAGTATGTACCACCACAACAGTAGAACAACATTCATAACATAATATGAACTGCAGGTAAAAAAAAAAGTACAGCGGTAACAAGAACTACTCACTACAGTGGAACCAAAAAGAGGTACAAGAGAATAGTGGTAACTCTACTGGACCCTACTCGGCCCAGCATCCTCTGCAGCCGCTGACCCTGACTGCTCAACACCTGGTCCTGAAAGGTAACGAGTGTAACACGTCAGCAAAACGCTGAGTAGAGTGGCAGCTAAACTAAAGAAACAGTAAAGTGTACAGTAGCTGTTTTAATTTTCTTTCCTCCTTTATTTACGTCTTTCTATTGTTTCAAAATTTATCTATTTCTCAGATCCTTCACTTGATCTCGAATGTTCTTCGTGGGAACGATCTTGATTGCAGTCTTTTCCGAACAGCAGAAGTAGCACGTGGTGCTCTCCTGGTCGGGAGAGTCCCCCGTGGTGATCCTACTCTCAGTCAACCACCCCAAGGTCACGGACAGGCGTAACGGTGACTACGGCACGCACGATAAACGCACAGGTAGCTAACCCGCATTGGCACGCGGTCAGTCGTTTCCGTTAACGGGTGCGCCCAAAGCACAGCACGGAACCAGTACAGGGCAGAGTCCTCTCAGTAACAGGGGTCCAACCCCTCCACAGTAACCAAACAGGGGCCTTGCCCCTCCACAGTCTGCGCACCCTCGCCTGACTACCCTGGTTTGCCCTGTGGGCCTAACAAGTCGGTGTAGGAGGCTAGCAGAACCCCGGGGCCCGTGGGGTAGCTAGTGCCCTTTCTACACTAGTAGCTCTCCTCGGTACTACGTACGCGAGGGCCAGTAAGTCGGTACAAAGTGGCCAGTCCTAACCCCGGGTCCCTGGGGCGACTGGCTCCGCTCTGCACTAAACAGGTACAGGTACTTCCCTTGGTACTACGTACCCAAGAGACAGCACACTACCACGTCTTTCTTTCTCAGTTCCATTCCTTTCTCTTTCCAGGAGTTCCATTCCTAATTCCCCGTAGGGTTCCGGCTCTTTTAACTCAGAACATCCAGGTTTCACTTTCCAGTTTCACGTTCATACATCCCATATTCTTAATCATGTTCATTTATTCATAACAGGCAGCTGTTTAAACAAATTTACAGGCAGCTATTATTTCTTTTCCACATTTTCAAGACTGCAGTGTTCACATATTCCACTAGTTTTCCCATCCTAGGATTCATATTATACCCTAGGATCTATCATACAATCTAGTTTTCCATCCCTAGGATTTATGCAACACCCTAGGATCTATCATTCAATCTAGTTTCTCATTCCTAGGATTCATGCAATGTCCTAGGTTCTATTTATGGTTCCATAATTTAACAGATTATGCTAATAAACTTAAATGCCACTCTACCGGTTACAACAGGCGTACTGGGGGCGTGGTCGGGAATCCCGCGTACCTCCGCAACCCCCGAGACTGCAACGGAACGGGGTCCTATCACAAGGATCAAACACAAGGAGTTTCTCAAAACAGTATACAACTACTGTAGATGGGTAGAGGATTAAATTCCGAAAAGCACACAACTCAAAATGCGGAAAACGGACTCCGAACGGGCCCTAAACGGGTCGAAAACGACGAAACAGTGCAAAATCAGACGTCTGGAACTTATTCCAGACGTCTTAAAAATGGGGATCAGATGGTACATTGTCCTGCGTGGTCTCTCAGACATCCAGAAGCCCGCGGGGGCGTCTGGCCTAGTTCCCAGACGTCCGATGATCACCCCGGACGTCTGGAAGTCGTTCCCGTCGTCCGGCACTGCAGCCAGACGTCTGATTCGCATTGGATGCGAATCCCCGAACCTGCACGTACCCATTTCTCTCTCTCAGTACGGACGGTCGTAGGAAAGGAAGAAGGTACGAAAATAACTCACCTTTCAGACGTCTGGACAGTCCTCCAGACGTCTTCCCCGTCGTCTGGTTGGAAGCCCAGACGTCTGATTCTGGAAAAATTTCCAGAATCAGGGCGCCACTCGCCCTCCGCTCGCGACGCACGGCCGCGCCGCGAGTCCTTCGCCTGCTGCTCGAGCTGCAGCAGGCCTCCTGCGACACCCCGCATCTGCTGCTCCCCCCGCCGGCCGGCCCTAGCAGCCCCGGCAAGCTCGCCCTCATGGCCGAGCGCCTCCTCTTCTCGCGCAGCACCTCCTCCCGCACTCACCGCGGCTGTCGCCGCCCCGCTCGCTCGCGCTCGCACTCGCACTCACTGGAAGAAGAGAAAGGAGGAGCGGAGGTGATGAGAGTGAGGGAGAGGGCGTGGCTTTTTAAAGCCGCGTGGGGAGAGAAAGCGAGAGAGAGGGGCGCAGTCTGCGCCCGCAGGAGGAGAGGGAAAAAGAAGAGGCGGAGCAGGTCTGCACGTGCAGGCGCGTAGATGCAACGGTGCGTGCTGTAGAAAATGAATCCCAGACATATGGAAGTGATACCAGATGTCTGGTACGACGTCTGGGCCACCTCCCAGACGTCTGAAAGCACGGTTCATAACAGGTAGCTACCCGCACTGGCATGCGATCAGTCGTTTCCGTTAACAAGTGCGCCTAAAGCACAGCACGGAACCAGTATAGGGTAGAGCCCTCTCAGCAATAGGGGCTCAATCCCTCCACAGTAACCAAACAGGGGTCTTGCCCCTCCACAGTTCGCAGACCCTCGCCTGACTACCCTGGTTTGCCCAGTGGGCCTAACAAGTCGGTGTAGGTGAGCTAGCAGAACCCCGGGGCCCGTGGGTTAGCTAGTACTCTCCCTACACTAGTAGCTCTCCTCGGTACTGTGTACGCGAGGGCCAAAAGTCGGTACAAAGTGGCCAGTCCTAACCCCAGGTCCCTGGGGTGGCTAGCTTCGCTTTGCACTAAACAAGGGGACAGTCGCTCTCTTTGGTACTCCGTACTCAAGGGCCAGGTCACTTCCCCAATTCTATTCCATTTCCTTTCCAAGAGTTCTACTCCTAATTCCCCATAGGGTTCAAGCTCTTTTAACCCAGCCAATTTAGGTTTCACCATTCCGGCTTTACGTTCATGCAACCCATGTTTTCAAGCATATTTATTCATTCATAACAGGCAGCTGTTAACCAATTTACAAGCAGTTATCACTTCCTTTCTACTTTTCCAATATTGCAGTGTTTGTATATTCAACTAGTTTTCCAGTCCTAGGATTCATGCAATGCCCTAGGATCTATCATTCAATCTAATTTCTCAGTCCTAGGGTTCATGCAATGCCCTAGACTCTATTAATTGTTTCATAATTGTACAAATTTTGTTAAATAAATTAAAGGGCTACTCTACCCGCGAAACTGGGAGTACTGGGGGCATGGTCGGCAATCCCGTGCGCCTCCGCAACCCCTAGAGCCGCAACGGAACGGGGACCTAACACGAGGATCAACACAAGTAGTTTCTCAAAATAGTGCACAATTACTGTAAACAGGTAGAGAAAATAAATCTGGAAAGAACGCAACTCGAAACGCGGAAAACAGACTCCGAACTGGCCCTAAACAGGTCAAAAACGACGAATGTGTCCAAAATCAGACGTCTGGAACCTCTTCCAGACGTCTTAAAAAGGTTGATCATGTCGTACCTCAGTCTGCGCAGTCCTTCAGACGTCCAGAAGCCCGCTAGATCGTTTGGCCTTAGTTTCCAGACGTCCGATTGTCACCCCAGACGTCTGGAGGTCCTATCCGTCGTCTGGTACTGTGGCCAGATGTCTGATTCGTGTGGAAAGGCAAGCCCTCGTGCCCTCCCAAACAACACCTGCGCACACACGCATCCGCTCTCATCACGAAAAGGCGCAGAGGAACGCGGCGTACGGCTGCATGGCCGTACCCGCGTATAAAGAAACAGGAAGGAAAATATTGTACCTGTCAGACGTCTGGGTCTTCCTCCAGACGTCTTCTGCGTCATCTGGACGAAGGTCCAGACGTCCGATTCTGGGAAATTTTCCTAGAATTAGGCCCCTGTCGCTCTTCGCCTGCGACGCACGCCGCGCCTCGCCGCGCCCGCCTGTTGCCCGAGATGCAGCAGCTCCTCCGCAACACCCTACGCCCGCTACTCCCCCGCTGGCCGGCTTTAGCTGCCCCGGCAAGCTCGCACCTCGCGGTCGAGCCTTCTTCTTCCTCCTGCGACACTCCTCCCTCCCACATGCTCACTGCAGCTGCTGCTGCCGCACTCGCTCGCTCGCTCGCTTGCGCTGGCAGAGAGGAGGAGAAGGCGGTGGAGTGAGGGTGAGGGAGAGGGCGGTGCTATATAAAGGCAGCGCAGGGAGAGAGAAAAGAGAAGCGGCGCTTCTGCAGGGAGAGAGAGAAAGCAGGACGAAGGCGGCGGTGTGCATGTAGACGCGAACCCATACGCTGAAAAAATTTAATACCAGACGTCTGACAAGGATTCCAGACGTCTTGCCAGACGTCTGAGTCACTTTCTAGACGTCTTAACTGCGTCAGATGGTGTGTTCGTAACACTTGGGCTCCTTTATGGTGCTTTAGAATTGGGGAGTACATGGGTTAAGTTAAGCTCAACATAACCCAATCCACTAAAAGGTTGGATTAAGTTGATATTTTTTCAACCCAATAAAAATTTTATTGGATTAAATTTGAGATTCGATGAATTCAACCTAATAAGTAATCTAATGCAATCTAATTTATGCATACATATATAATATATGTAATATATTGTATGCATATATATATATATATTACATATATTTATGTAAATATATGGATATATTATATTAAAGGTATCAAGCTACATATTTTTTTAACCACATTTTTAATTAAAAAGGATTTAACAACAATTGCCAAAAATAGACAAAACCTAATATTTTTAAAATCAAATCAATCTATGAATTTGTCAGATGTTAATTTGATTTTGTAGTGATTTAATTAACAATTTATACTAATTGAATTAGTGATAATGTCGATATATAAAAAAATCAAATTGTAAAATTTTTGATTTATTTTATGTTGGTTCAACTATATCCAATTGGATTAAACTAATGTTAGGTAAAAAATTAATAAAAATATGTAATAAAAAAATTATTCCGTCACTCTAGTTACACTAAAATTAACATATTTTTAGTAAATATTAAATAAAAATAAAAATTTTGAAAATGATTGCTCTTTTTACATGCCTTTTCTTTTTATTTTTAAAAAAATTTTTAACTCTCAGTAAAATGATTAAACTAAATTATTAATTTAACCAAATCGACTCACAGGGACTTCAACTTTTATTTCTTGAATCAACCGATCCGACCGATAAAGTATCTTTTTTCGATTGAATCAATTAAACAATCAATCCTAGTTAATTTTCAAAACATTGGGAGAACCGGTGCGTCCCGAGAGGGTGTCGATATCCAAGCAAGCACGACCTGTGGCAAAGAGGTACCCGACAAAATCCTAAAGTTCAAACCTCTCGAGCCAAAACCCGTCATCAATCATTGCTCTCCTCTGGCCGTGGCTTCTCCCTTAGCACTCTCTTCCCCCTCTCCCCAAACCCACAACCCAAGCAATGTCCTAACAACCACCATAGCTTTCCAAGTAACACACCCTCGAATGCTCAAAACCACCACCACCTGAGGATGCTCTGCTCCCCGCTCTCCTTCGTCACTTCCAACCCCAACTGGCTTGACCGCCTCCACTCCTCCCTCGCCCTCGACCCATCCTCCTCCCCTCCTCCCCCTCCCCCGCCCCCGCCCCTCCCATGCCCTCCCCCTTCCCCCGCGGGGCCCACCGGCCTCGCCGCCGCCCTGGCCGACCTCTTCCACATGGGTGGTGGAGCTCCTCCCGGCCGCTCCCGTCGGGCCTCCAGGAAGCAGCCCAACCCTAGGAGCTTCGCTCCTCCCGGCGGTGAGGAGGCGAGCTTCGCCGCCAAGAGGCGGAGGCGACCAAGGAAGGCCGCCGCCGCCGCGGCCACCGTCGCCCCCACCCCGCGCGATGCCGGCGCGAAGGGGAGTGCAGCGGCGAGGAAGCGGAAGAAGGCGGCGACGGCGGCGGCGGTGGCCGTGGGGGAGGAGGGGACGGGGAGGTTCTCGCGTATGGATGTGGTGGTGATCGACACGAGCGCGGGGGAGGCGGAGTGGAAGTCGGCGAAGATTATTTTCCGGAAGGGGGCGGTGTGGAAGGTTCGAGATAAGAAGCTGTGGAATCTGGCGAAGAAGAGGAGGAGGAGGTTGGGTCTGGCCGAGAAGAGGGCGCTGGGCGGCAAGGCTGGCGGGGAAGAGAAGGTGGCTGAGGATCGGTCGGGGCTCTCGGCGCCTGCTGCGGTGAGGATCTGTTCGTGATTTTCCGATGATCTGATCGTTGTTTGTGAGTTCATCGTCTTTGAAATGTTCTTGTTGGTTCTTTGATTCTTGACAGCTGGTGATAACTTCACGTTTTCATAAACACAAATGTACGTTAATACGAAAGTTCACACAAAAGTTTACGCATCCTCCCTTAAATTAAATTGCACCGTAGATATTTAGGTATGAATGTATAATATTTGAGTTTTTAATTAAATTACACGGATAATATTTTAATTTTAAATCAAATATCACTCGTGACATTTGAATATTTTAATTTAAAATCAAATATCAAATATCCATGTATTTTAATATCATGGATAATATTTTATATATGATATCCATTTTCTAAAGGGTGCATGAAGTTTTGCATAAACTATTGCATTTTTAAACCACGATCCTTTCCATAATTAGGTGTGAGATTGTTGTATTATGTTCTCCCAAATGATGTGGTTGTCGCTGTGTTAGTTGATTAGTCCATTTTTGGGATCAAGTTTATTATTATTATTATTATTTGCCGAGCAATGCTCAAAAGCTTTCATTACTTGGCAACTAAGTGAGCAATAGCAACAGGGGGGTCATTACACCATCTGCCCTCCATTCCCCCCTGAATTACAATCAATGGCAAGTGTATGCGCCAAAAGGACTTCCTCCCTAGGAACATAGAAAAGACAAACATTACTACATTTTTGGGTTGTTTCTTTGCAACAATCAATAAGGTGACGTGATCTCCAGCTTGCCATTTGCTTGCCCTTGTTCATATGGACACCATTCAGACACACTGGGAATGTTGATGTTGCAGCAGCTATATGTCTCAGCTATCTCCAGTCCTTGCTCCAAAGCTTTCAGCTCCACCTCCTCCAGATTAGAAGCTCTAATCTTGCGTGCCCTTGCATCAAAGAGCATATTTCCTGGTAAAATGCAAGCTGCAGCAATTGCGGCTCCACTCTCATTGAAAGAAGCATCAGCCTGAATGATCAGTTCTGCAGTAGGAATATCTTGTCTCAGATGCGTTACATGCTTAGCATTTGTCACAGTTTCTGGCCTCAGACTGACTTCAAGCTCTGCGCTTAAAATCACATCATACTGCTGGCCAAGTTAAAAATCTGCACATTCTTTCTGACCTCCAGAAATAAGAAATCTTCCAGACTCTGTTTGATGAATTGAGATTTGACCCCCAGTGTGAACCATAGGCTCTTGCTAGATTACAACCCACAAAGAGATGTTCTTTGGTCTCGGGATGCACAACACATAAGGGGCTCTCTCTCAGGTAGTTACGTATCCTTGTAGCAAGAACATTTGCTATAGGAAGACAATCAGTAATGAGCTTCCATATGAACGTTTTCACTCTTTGGGTTAGAATTTGATACTTCCAGAGAACAACGCAATATTGTCTGTTAATTATGCGTGGGATAATTTGATTCAATGGAAATGATTTTGTGGTAGTGGTTAGCTACTAGGGTCATTGGGATTCTGCTGATAGGTTGACTCTTGTTAGATCATGTTGCCCGTTAGTTGTCTTTTAGAGCTCTTCCAGCTGTCTTTTGAAATTAAGGACCCATACTTTGATGTGTGAGAAAGGTCTCTGTTTTGGATTTGCATGGATTTGGTGAACTAGCGGTTGAAGTTCCCATTGTGGAACCAAGTAACCTGGGAGCATGGTTTATACAGAAAAATACAGGAGATATTCTAACTTGCAATACAGGGTTCACAAGTTCTCATAGTTTACTAGCGGTTGTTTGGTCTATGATGCAGGACAAAAACAAGAAGGATCCTCCTTTTCAAAAACAACAACGACAAGAGCAAGGATCCAAAAACAGATAGTCTTAGTGACGATTGCTTCTATTTTTTTCCCCAATGGAAAAATGGTGCTAAAATTCTGTGCTGATCCTGCTTGGACTGACAAAGGGTCTTGGATTGCCCGGAGATCTTTCAGGGGTGACTTGCTTCACCTTAACTGAAACAATTCCACAGGAAGGATAGAGCAGCACCTTTAGCCTTCCTTTGCTGTACTGGCAATAGAATGGATTAATCCTGCTGTAAGCCCCATGTAGGAACTAGGAACATCATTTACAAGGCATAACATCTTGTTGTTACTTGGAATGTGAGGGGTCTCAATGACCCGTTGAGGAGAGCTACATTGGGTCGATACATCCGTTTGTGGAAGGTGGATGTCGTGCTGCTACAGGAGTCCAAGCTTTCCATTTGTGATGATAGAACCTAGGGGGAGATCGTAAACACTTGGATGGGGGGATTCCGTTTTATTGGAGCAGCTAGCCGGTTAAGTGGACAGCTCTTAGGGTGGCAATAGGATGTCTTCTCCTTGGTAGGACTGTTATGAGGGAGAACATATCATTTCTGCAAAATTGGTACGGAAGCTGGGTGGTGCTAGCATGGTGATCACTGGGGTTTATGGCCCATCGAATGCCCAGGCTAGAGAGGTGATGTGGGAGGAGCTTATGTCGGTAGCAGTGGATTGTCATGGGAGCCCGTGGTTGACTGGAGGAGACTTTAATGTTATCTTGCAGTTGGAGGATAGGCTGGGGGGGCGGGGGAGACAGGACCCAGGATCAAATGAGTTTGTGGATTTTGTGGCTACGCGTGGCCTTATTGATATGTGCCCGACATCTTGTGCCTTTACATGGAGGAATAACAGCGGTCAGATGTCCAGGATAGATAGATTCCTTTCCAATGTGGAGATGGCAGAGGCCTTCCCTTTGGCGGAGGTGTCCTCTTTGGAGAGACCATTTTTAGATCATACTCCCCTTGTGTGGCGAACTAATGAAGGGGTACACTATGGCACCTACTTCAAGTTTGACAAGTCTTGGCTGCTGGAGGAGGTTTTCAGGGGCATGGTGGAGGAGAGATGGGCCTCTTTTGTAGTAGAGGGATCGGCTACGGTTCAACTGGCAAGGAAGTTGGCTATGTTGCGGGCTCACCTAAAGGACTACAGGAAGGAGATCCGAGCAGTCAAGAGGGGCAGAAAAGAAGAAGCCTTGACGGAGATTACAAGGATTGATAGACTAGAGAACCAAGGCCCTATCTCAATAGAGGATAGGGAGATCAGGTTGAGGATGACGCACAAGGTGCAGGAGGAGGATAGGAAGATAGAGGTGGAATGGAAGTCGAGATCGAGACAGAAGTGGTTGAAGGAGGGGGATTTTAATACCAGATTTTTCCACCAAGTGGCTTCCGCCAGGAGGAGGAGGAACTGGATAGAGAGGCTGCTGGTTTGTGGAGAGGCCTACTCAGGTAGGGAGGAGGTGGGTAGAGTGGCTACAGATTATTTCAGAGACTTCACAGGCAGGCGCGGTAGAGGCAGGTGGCAGTGGAGGGGTGAGAATGTTTAGTGCGTATCTGAGGCTCAGGCGGAAGGTCTCACGACCAGCTTCTCAGAGGATGGGGTGAGACGGGTGATATGTGGGTTGAATGCGGAGGGATGCCCTGGACCAGACGGCTTCCCGGTCTTCTTTTTTAGGGAGTTCTGGTCTTTGGTGGGGATGGATGTGATGCAGATAATGGAGGAGTTTGCGGAAGGAAACATGGGCTTTGACAAGCTGAACAGGTTTTACATGTTCTTGCTTCCTAAGAAGGAAGGTGCAGAGGATGTTCAAGATTTCTGTTTTATTGCACTCTCTAATGCAGTCTATCTTATTGTTGCTAAGATGCTGGCTAACAGACTCAGAGACATCCTTGGTGACTTGGTCTTCCCTGTGCAGATGGCCTTTGTGCCAGGGAGGGGAATCCTGGATGGTTTTATTGTCACTATGGAGGCTTTGGCGGCTTGGAAGAGGGGGAAAAAGAAAGCGTTTCTATGGAAGGTGGACTTCAGTAATGCTTATGATTGGATGCAGTGGGATTTCCTGTGGGCGTCCCTACTGAAGAGAGGCTTTCCAACTATATGGATTGGTTGGATGAAGAGGTGTGTGACGACGACATCTTTCTCGATTTTAATTAATGGAAATCCAGCGGGTGGGTGGGTGCTACGTAGGAGAGGGGTTAGGTAGGGGTGCCCTCTTGCACCTATGCTATTTGTGCTGGCAGCGAATGCCTTGGCAAGGGTGGCTCGGAGGGCATGTGATACAGGTCTGATCAACGGCTTCAGAACGGGAGATGATGAACATACGGTGATCTTACAGTATGCTGATGATATTCTGCTCTTGGTGGAAGGAGCAGGCTAGGAGGCTAGGAGGATGATGATCATCATGGAGTTGCTTGGTGTTACATCAGGGCTATAGATTAACTACAACAAATCAACTTTTGTCCCCATGAACATGGTGGCTGAGGAGATGGAGGCGGTGGGGAGTGCGCTTGGGACAGAGATTGGATCGTTACCGCTGGTATATCTAGGATTCCCATTGTCAGATAGGAGACTCAGATTGCAGGATTGGCTCCCGTTGCTGGAGCAGATGGAGGGTAAGCTGGCAGGGTGGTCGTCTAGACTTTTGTCTAGAGGAGGAAGGTTGGTGCTAGTGAAAGCGGTCTTGGCATCTGTACCTTCATATTTTCTTTCTGTTTTTAGGATGCCAAGACAGATTGAAAAGAAGATCTCTGGGCTGATGAGAGACTTCTTCTGGACGAACAAGGTTGCGGCAGGGAGAGGGGAGAGGCTGGTGACCTGGGAGGAGGTGTCCAGGCCGGTGCGAGAGGGGGGTTTGGGGGTCAGGGAGGTGGATAAGGTGAATATCAGCTTGCTTACAAAGTGGATTGCCAAACTTGGGGGCTGTGAAAAAGGCTTGTTTGGTGACACTATGAGGTGCTGTTATGGGTCGTTTGCATCTTGGAGACCTCTGGAGTCTCCTCGGGGCCTCATTCTTTCTCAGGGGCCTAGCAGAGGTGACAAAGACGGTGCGGCCGTTCTTCTCCCCCATGCTAGGAGAGGGTGACGTTTTCAGGTTCTAGCTGGATGACTGGCAGGGGGTCGGGTCACCTCTCAGTGCCAGGTACCCCCGGCTGTTTAGGGGAGTGGTGGATAAGTCGACCTCGGTGGGGGATTGCTGGACTGGGGCCTGGTGTCTAATCGTTCGGGGTGGCCTTTTTGATCAGAGGTGTGCAGAGTTTCAGATGTTACAGGAGTTGAAAGGATGGGAACCAGAGGAGGGGGAGGACTCCTTTTCCTGGGAGGAAAGGGACTTCTCGGTGGCAGAGGTTTTCCGTAGGATGAGTTGCAGTGTGGCCAGCCCGGACATTGACCTCATGAGCAAAGCTGTCAATGCGAAAGGCGATAACAAGGCGACACTACTCGAAATCGCCTGAGGCGAGAGGCGACAAAAAGACGATAGCCCGAGTGAATTGAGGCGATTGTCTTTTATTGGCATATATATAACTCAATTTAGTAATATATATAGTATATACAACAGTATATAACGGTATATATATATATATATATATATATATATATATATATATATATATATATATATATATATATATATATATATATATATATATATATAAAACACATATATATAACTAAAATACTGCATATAACACACACACACACAGACATTATCGGACTGGTCGAAGGCCCAGACAGCTGCAACTGTGCCGCCGTCGAGTCGGTGCGCAACAGTGCCGCCGTCGTCGAAGGGGCGGAGGTGCGCCACTGTCGATACTCAGAGAAGGTTGAGTGGAGGAGATACCTGGCTGATCTATGAAGCTCGGGCGGCGATGCCAACCGGTGAAGCTCGGGCGGCAATGGAGGTCGACGAAGCTCCAGCGGAGGCGATAATGGAAGGTGAGAAGCTCCAGCGGAGGCGTGAGGTGGCGATGGTGTCGCAGATGACACACACGTAAATAGCCTCTCATATGGAAGGTGAGAGGTCGTCATTCGTTTTTCAAAAAAAAAAAAGTTGCTAGGGTTTAGGCGATGAGGTGGTGACGCGACGAGGCGCCGCCTGAGTCGAGGAGGCACGTCACCTGGTCGAAGCAGCTCGCCTGGGCCTTCCTCGAGGCGATACACACCTCAGTCGCCTCACCTCGTCGCCTCCTCGCCTGAGGCGACCGCCTCAACAACACTGCTCATGAGGGACTACAGACTTCTCTGGGAGGCGGAATGTCCATTGAAGGTGAAAATTTTCGCATGGTTGCTGAGGAGGGGGAGGATTATGACGAGAAAGTGGAGATCGAGATGAGACCAGATGGATGATGTGAAATGTCCCCTTTGTGATCGAGCGGAGGAGGACATTCAGCACCTCTTCTTCCAGTGTCTATTTGTGGTGCAGGTGTGGTAGAAGCTAGGGATCGACTGGATTGTCCATCGGGGTGTGCTTAGCTTCTGGTCCTCTTTTCAGAGGGGGAGTGCAAGTGGTGGGATGAACTCGTTTAGATCCAAGAGGGATCGAGTTAGAGTTCTGGCTGTCTTATGGGGCGTGTGGCTGGGTAGGAATGGAGTGGTTTTTAGGGGAGAGAGATCCTATGTCGAGAATTTTTTCTACTTCATTCAGTCCAAGGTGGAGTTCTGGAGAGTTAATTTGTAATTCTGGTGTAATTCTTTTTATGAAATGAATTGAATGTGGGTGGTTATCGTTTGGATAATCACCCTTTCACTTTTTTTTTAAAAACAACATCTTGTTGTTATATGAGGGGAGCATTTCTAATCATCTCGTGCTTTTGAAGAAGGTTTATGAATACAACTGGATGGCCACTGATCTTGAGTGGTCATCCTTTTGACTTTCAATGAAAAAAAAAGAATCAATACTTGGAACTAAAATACTTCCCAAGAAAAAAAAGGGTTGGCATTAAAACTTGGGAGGCATAAAACCTGGCAGGGAAGAAGATTAGAGGAGACCTACTCCTCCCAACATATCTACATGTCTCTAGTAGGAATGTTTAAGGTCTTATCAGGAGATACATGAGGTAATCTATGATCTATGCTTCACAATTAACTGCATCAAACTTTTTAATCTTATATGGTTAAGCAATTAAAGGTCTGTCATGAGATCAGT
This sequence comes from Thalassia testudinum, assembly GCA_037157565.1. NCBI lineage: Eukaryota > Viridiplantae > Streptophyta > Magnoliopsida > Alismatales > Hydrocharitaceae > Thalassia > Thalassia testudinum. Next base: position 32,627,332 of record JAZHRO010000031.1, on the reverse strand, counting down.
TGGTTCAGTGAAGAATGTTTGTAATTGGAGAAATTGACTCGGTTAATTTTAAAATAAAATTGAGTTGTAAACTGGAGTTTTCTTGTGAAGTTCGTTGAAAAGAGTCCTTAGGACCCTATTATGGCATCCTCCCTCTTGTAGGGCCTGCGTGGGGCTTCTACACCAAGGTGGCAAGTCAGATATTTGTGTGCCACTCTAGATCTAGGGCCAATTCATGTTGAATTTGAAAGAAATGTGATATTTTCCTGCAACGTATCTTTTCTTAAACTTAAATTCTAAGATAACTATAATTTCAAGAATAGGATATTGCATGAGTTTGTTGGATCCAAAAAAGTCATGACCATTGGGATTTACTGTGAATAAATCTTTTTCCTTGATTCTCTAGATGCATCCTAATCATATGCAGAACATAATGCCCAATTTAAACTCTTTTTGACATGCATAGGGCTGCTATAACAGAAAAAGTAACTCCAACATTGCCACCAGCATTGCCGCCTATTGAGTTGTGCCTCTTGTTGAGGGGCTATTTACTATTTTATTTTTCCTTAGTGGACTTATGTTACTATTTTACCCCACCTCTCTTTATATAAACAGGTGTAGGGATGGCTTGGTAATAATAAGAATCATTCTTTTCTTCAACTTGATATCAGAGCACCAGGTTGGGAATATCACCAAATAAACCCTAACCTTACCTTCAAGCCACACCTTCGCTGGACGCTACCACCACCACCGGTGGCAGCGCCAGCTCCGCTGCCATCCCGACGCTACCGTCGTAGCAGCAGCAACATCGCCTAGCGTCGCCGCTGTTGCAGCCCAACGCCGCAGCTCCTTGCGCTGCGATAGCCGCTATCGGTGCGCTGCAGTAGTGCTGCCTAAGGCTGTTGTAGCCACTGTCGAGGGTTGAGCGGCCTCCTGCAGCGTCACCTCGTGCTGTTGCGCTCCGGCAGACCGCTATTGCAGTGCTGCCTCGCACTGCTGAGCTCCGGCAGACCGCCGTTGCAACCTTGTAGGCCATTAGCGCAGCTCCAGAGTAGCACACCACCGCTGCCTTCTCTCCCAATCGCCACCTAGGTCACCGGAGAGTAGGCTGCTGGCCATTAACACATTGTAGGGAGGTTCTTGAGTGTTGTGGAGATGGAGTTTTGAATCAAGAACTTTCCTATGTATGGTATGAATTTTTGTGACTTTGTGGTCTAATTTGGGGTGTGTATTCTCCTTTGTTAATATTTTTTGGGGTGTGTATTCCCCTGATTGCATGATTAGTGAGGTGTGTATTTCCCAGTGAAATATTGGAGATAATGCTTGTGGATTACGAGGTGTGTATTCCCCGTGTTTTGGTGTTTGATCTAGGATTTTAGGTCTGCTGTTCGATTTTGTTTTTGTGTATCTGGAACTACCATGGCTGCATCCGAGGCTTCTGAGGTGTTTTCAAGAATCAGGATAGAGTACAGAAAGCAGAGTGTACAGGAGCCCCTTCTTTGCTTCGATTACTAAGTTGGATGAGACCAATTACCCTCGTTGGTTTCAAACCTTCCTCGTCATTGTGGAGGGTCGTGAGAAGAAACATATGCTTTTGGAAGCACCACCGAAGCAGAAAACATGAAAATATGCAACGTGGAATCGGGATGATGCTATAGTGAGAGTCTGGATCCTGAATAGCGTTATTTCTCGAATTGGTGATGAAGTTATGTATTACACTTCTGCTAAGGAGATAGGGAATGCCTTGAAGACTGCTTATTCACATGAGTTGAATTCAACTCAAGTATTCCAGATCCATTATGATTTATGCTATCTAAGGCAGGAGGAGATGAGTCTGTCACAGTACTACTCCACCGTGAAGGGGCTATTGGAGAAATACAACGCATGTTGGCCGATGTGTACTTTCTCTACATGTAGGGATCACAAGAAGGAGTTTGCAGCCCACATGTTTCTTGCAGGGCTAAGTGATCACTATTTTGCGGCTTGTTCTCAGATTTTGACTCTCTCCGAGCTTCCTCCTATTGAGGAAATTTACAGGAGGCTGAGTAGGATGCAGATTCAGCCTACTCATGATATGGTTGTTACCAATGCATCTTCGGCTCATGCAGCTGTTAGCACTCGTGGTGGTAAAGGTGACTTCTTTCATGGCAACGGTAGAGGGCGAACTGATGGAGGTCGTGGCAAGCCTACCTGTACTTACTGTGGTAGACTTGGCCATGTTAAGGTTAAGTGTTGGAATAAATTTGGCCACCCTACTATTTCCAACCAAGCCTCTGTTACTACATCTCCAAGTGTGATCACTGAGGCAGTATCACTTGTAGAGGCAAACTATGATGTAGTTGTGCAGCAGCTAGCACAGTTAACGCATGAGCAGCCTCAGTCCTCCAGCATTGCAGCCTATGCTTCTGCTTCAGGTATGAGTGGGTCATGGTTAATTGATTTAAGTGCATCTGATCATTTGATAGGAAATTCCCAGTGCTTTGGTAAATTGCAAAAGATACCACAAGATCATTCAGTATAGTTAGCAGACGGTAGACATGCTTCTATCTGTGGTAAGGGAGGGGTATCTGTTACACCCTCCATGCATCTTGTTGATGTATATTATGTACTTGACATAACAATGCAACTGCTATTTGTTAGATCTATTACTAAGTAGTTGAATTGTCGTGTTATTTTTGATGTTGTTGGATGCATATTTCAGGACCGCATGACAGGGAGGGCGATTGGTGGTGGCCATGAGGAGGGGGTGTGTACTGGCTGGTTCAGAGTCCAGTTGCTGCAGCCTGTCAGATGACTACTATAGGGAGTGCTTTGTAGTGACACAGACGACTAGGTCATCTATCACTGGACAAGCTACGCCGTATCATCCCTCACCTATCTCTTACCATGAAGATTCAATGTGATGCTTGTTAGCTGGGAAAACATCACTGTGCTAGCTTTCTAGCATCATCCAGTTTACCAGTTCTGCTTGTTTTAAGTTACTTCACTATGATGTTTGGGGTCCTAATCGTGTGGCAAATCACAAGAATTTCAAATATTATCTGTTATTTGTTGATTTTTCACGCTTATCATGGACCTTTTCGATGAGAAATAAATTTGAAGTTGGTTCTTTGATTCAACAATTTGTGATATTTGGAAAAATCAGTTTGATGTGTGCATTAAGAAAATTAGAACATATAATGCACTAGAATTTTTATAAAGAAACAAGTTGATTTTTATGGATCACTTGGGATTATGCATTAGATATCTTGTCCTCACATGTCGCAGCAGAATGGGATTGCTGAGAGGAAGCATCTCATATTCTGGATATAGCAAGAGCACTGCTTATTTAAAATAGTGTTCCACATAGTTATTGGGGAGATGCAATCCTTATTGCCTGTTATCTTATTAACAGGCTTCCTTCCTTTGTGCTGCATGAGCAGATCCCATGGAGCATCTTATATCCTAATGCCAACTTATTTCTTGTGCTACCAAAGACTTTTGGTTGTGTGGCCTTTGTAGACCTCCTTGGGCTTAGTCGTGATAAATTGGCACCAAGGGCCGTTAAGTGCGTGTTTCTAGGATACTTGCGCACACAAAAGAGATACAGGTGTTTTAATCCCATACACCAGAGGCACTATGTGAGTGCAGATGTGACTTTTCATAAGTCTATCTTTTATTTCTCTATTTTTGGTCATCAGTTGAAAGAAGTAGAGGTGGTTGCTCCTATGCCTATACCTCTTATAGCTTTGGAGGATTTTTCTTAGAATAGTAGTGTATCTACTACAGGTCAGAGTGTGGACACCTTCAGACCTATACCACCTACTGAGAAAACATTTAAGGGTGTTACATATCAGTTGCTAGTCACTTACAAAGAGAAGACACACCCCTCATCTTCAGTTCCTACTGAGCTACCATCGTCCTCTGCTCAGATATGTGTTGAGAGTACTGAAAATTCTTCTGCTGATGTCTTCAAGGTCTCTATCTATGCCCACAGATGAGGATATTTCCATTGCTATCAGGAAGGCTCCACGATCTTGTGCACGGTATTGTGTTGCTAGTAGTGTTGTCTCTGTGGGCTCTCTTGGATTCGACTTCCATGCATTCACAGCTGCAGTCTCTAGTACTGAGATCCCTATCTCCTACCAACAGGCTCATCTACATCCACATTGGAAGGCGGCTGTGGAAGAGGAGATGTTTACACTTACTGATAGAGGCACTTGGGAGCTGTTTGCTCTACCTTCTGGTGTGCACTTAGTTGGGGCTAGATGGGTCTTTACCATGAAATATAACTCTGATGGGTATATTTCTTGGTATAAGGTTTGCTTTGTAGCTAAAGGATTCACCTAGATCTATGGGGTGTATTTCTTTGACACTTTCTCTCCAGTGGCATGGCTCTCTGCTGTTCGCATTGTTATCTCGATTGCAGCTCATTATGGGTGGCATCTATACCAGTTGAATATCAAAAATGTATTTCTCTATGGAGACTTGGAGGAGGAGATCTATATGTAGTAGCCACTTGGCTTTGCGGTTTAGGGGGAGTGTGTGTGTAGGTTTTGTAAGGCTATTTATGGCCTTAAGCAGAGCCCCCAAACTTGGTTTCAATGCCTGTCTGAGGCACTATCTGTTTTTGGAATGCAGAGATCTTCTTCTGATCATCCCCTATTTGTCAGGAAAACTAGTACTGGTACTGTGATGTTATTGGTATATGTTAATGACCTTATTTTTACAAGTCATGATGCAGATGGCATTACTCAGGTGAAGAATTATTTAACTCGCCAGTTCGTCATGAAAGACCTTGGAAAACTGAGGTATTTTCTGGGTATTGAGATTGTCACAAGCAAGCATGGCATAGTGATGTCTTAGAGGAAGTATGCATTTGATATTCTTAAAGAGACAAGAATGCTGGGATCCAAGGAAGCCAACATTCCTATGGATCCTAAAGTTTATCTATTTGAGGGCATAGTGAAACTAAAGGACAAGAGGGTCTATTGACAGCTGATTGAGAAGCTACTATATCTAACCATCACCAGGCCAGATATTAGTCTTGCAGTGGGTAAGCTAAATCAGTTCTTCGACAAGCCCACTGATGTTCATTGGCAGGCTGCTATGCAGGTATTGAGGTACATTAAGGGATGTTCGGGGAGAGGCATCCTATTCCAGAGGAAGAAGGCTCTTATGTCTGTAGTCGCTTACTCTGACGCTGATTATGTTGGAGATGTTAGAGATAGGATAGGCAGTCTACTACTGGCTTTTGTACATTTGTGGCTGGGAATTTAGTGACCTGGAGGAGTAAGAAACAAAGTGTTGTTCCATACTCTAGTGCTGAGTTCGAATACAGGGCTATAGCTTATACTGCAGCAGAGATGATATAGATCAGATCTCTGCTACGAGATCTTCATGTTGATATTTAGGAGCTTATTGAGATGCATTGTGACAATTGAGCTACGATATACATTGCTAGCAATCCCATGTTTCATGAGAGGATGAAATATGTGGAGGTGGACTGCCACTATACCAGGAGCCTGATTTAACAGGGTTTACTTCGTATTACATGTCTTGCTTCCACTATTTAGATTGTTGATGTGTTTACCAAGCCATTGTCTCGCCCCCAGTTTAAGTGTAGAAATAAGCTGAGCATGATGGATATATATGCTCCAGCTTGAGAGGGAGTGTTGAGTTATGCCTCTTGTTGAGGGGCTATTACTATTTTATTTTTCCTTAGTAGACTTATGTTGCTATTTTCCCCTATCTCTCTTTATATAAAGATATGTAAGGACGAATCGGTAATAATAAGAATCATTATTTTCTTCAACTCTGCCAACTCTCCCATCTCCTGTTGTCGCCATCCTCTCTGATGGTGCTTGGGCTGGTGTGTGACATGTACTCTCCGGGGAAGGAGGGCATCTTCATGGTTTAATTTGCTTAATGGATTTCCATATGAACTTTGGTATCCTTTTCTCGAATTAAGGGTTTAACCAACTTGAAAGTTGAAAGGAGAGGATACATAGAGGGGGGTGAATTCACATAGGAGATAGGGCAGTGATTTAAATGCTGATGGCATGTTGCTGTTTTGGGATGGAGGCCATCCCGACACGACAAAGGTGTCGAGTTGCAGGTGTGCCGGCAGTATACCGTCGATTTCGACAGCATACCGACGAAATCATCGGCATGCCGGTAGGTGCTGAATCGGGAGGGAAGTTTGAATTGGAGATTTGGTCTGCTGCTAGAGGGAAGTCCGATTTGGTCTGTTGTTGGAGGGAAGCCTGGGCAGGAAGGTTGAGATTGAAATAGCATGCACACACGCACACGCACACGCACCCACATGCACACGCACATGCACACGCACACGTCTTTTTATGTCGTATATAACTTTCAATATGTTCTTAACATGTCAAATTTTGATTTTTTGACAACTTCTGTCATTTTTGTCGGCATGTATCGGCATGCCCTTGGTGTGCCTCCGAAATGGTATTTTTTTGGGTCATTGAAATCGTCGAAATCCGCCAACGAAAAACGAGTATTTCCACAGCATGTCCTCGGTATGCCCACGAAATGCACACTTACAATTTCATCGGTACGGTGTCGAAATCGATATTTCGAACATTGAGATAGGGTATGTTGGCTTCTTTATATATGCTACCCATGATTTGACCATTGAGGTAGCATTTATACATCTCTAGATCCCAATGGAATTAATCGTGGGTTTCTTGTGCTTTATTGCATTGTTGAACCCAGGTTTTCGTGATTTTGATTTTAATCAAATTTCTTGATTTGGGGTCTTGCAGACCTTGCTGATTTCTTTTAAATTGTTGCTGGGTGATAGGTTTGGTCTCCACCTAGATCTATCTTGTGTGGTGTTACGCTGGGAAATTTCTCTGTCCGATATGCTTATAGGCTCTCTAGGGAAATGTGCAGAGGCTAAGGTTAAATTTCCAAGATATGGTCATCTGATTTGGTATACAAAGGCACCTCTGAAAGTCTGCATCTTTTTTTGGCATTTTCTTTTGGAAAAGGGAGGTTAACAAGAGTCATTAATCTCCTGCTTTCATTCACAATGGAGAATCAATTACACCGGTGAGCACAAAGCATATTAAACTGGTGAAGAACTCCTTCAAAGGTAGATCTTTTTCCTTGAAAAATAATCCCATTACACTCTAGCCAAATACTCCAAAGCATGATGAACACCTTACTCATCGTGTTGGCATTTGCAAGGGCTTCGTGAATGCTTCTATAGAAATTAGATTCGGAGCTATAACTAATAGACCATGACCGTGAAATTTACAAAAAGATAAAAAGTGTCCTAAGGCAAATTTATCTAAATCACCTATTACTATACTAAATTATTTTCTTTTGAATTTTTGAAAATTTTCTTATTTTTTGAAATTTTAGAATAAGGAATAAAGACTAATTCAAAATCTAGATTCTAATGCTAATGTAACAAAATTACAATTGCACAAAAATCAAGAAACTACTAACTAACTACGAACTACAAGACAAGTATAACTAAGCATTATGCTATCAAGAACAAAAATAAAGAATTAAATAAAATTTTATCAATGAAAATAATATCAAAATTACAACTACAACAAGAGTAGAGGGAAAAAGAGAGATGGGAGCAAGGGCAGACTTTCGACGCGGTGGTGAGTGGAGAGCGACGGCGGATGGCAGTTGTAATGGTGGAGAGGTGGAGTTTCCTTGGAGTGACCCCATGCTCAAGAGAGAGAGAGAGAGAGTAAGAGAGAATAATGTCTTGAGCCAAGGGGTGTTGGGGGTATTTATAGAGCAAGAGAGTCCCCTTGAGTCCCAAAAATATTAGGAGTAAGGTTAATTTCGTCACCCATAATATTGGCAAAGTTGAAATAGGCATAAACAATCCAAATCCTAATGGGAATAGGCTAATTAGCCTTGATTTCCGCTTAGGATTGATCCTTGGCCACCATTTAGCCCTTTTGGGCCTTTATTCTTGATTTTCTTTCTATTGTTAAGCATTCTATTTTTAGGCACCTGGGCCTGACATAATAGCCCACCAGCCTGAATGGATCGCCTGCCCTTCTCAAGCTCGCATTGGGCCATTACGGCCTTAATGAGAAATCCCGTGCATGGGCTTTTGATATGCAAATGTCACTTTTATGCGTGCTTGCTAAAGGAGAAAGCACCCCATACGGGTGCCATTGGGGGGTTGACCTGCACGTGCGGTGCCAAGTGTCCCATTTCTTCTTTTCATTTTCTCTTTTCTTCTTCAATCCTCCTTTACCTGTGATCTTTGCATTGAAAATTTGTTCTTCAACCCAGCATGACCTTCTTGCCTCCAAAGCCTCTTTCTTCACCTACATCATAAAATTAAGTTGAAATTACATTATTGCCTAGTTTTCAATAAATACTAAAATGCAAACTAAAAATCCAAAAAATGTCCGAAAAATAGACAAAAAAATCATACAAAATTGTGATGTGATTAAACTAGTTCATAGCATTCTCCTACCAAGCTTGGGTGAGAGGCCAAGTGAAAAGGAGGTGGTTGGTGTCTTCCACCCCCTCTTCACAGAGAACACAAGTGGCATCATCATGCATGGCTCACCACCTTCTAGAATCTTGAGCAATCACCCTCCTCCTTCTAGGTAACCAAAGAAATAACTTGACCTTTAGGGGGATCTTAATCCTTCATATCTTTCATCAATTGTGAGATCTTGGAGCAGATGGAAAGTGCTTCCCATGAACAAGAGATACGCATTCCAAACAGAAAACCTCTCATGACACCACACCCACCTGTCACGACCAGTGGAAGGTGCAGTCCCTGAATGTTCTGGAGCAGGAGTAATCTTTTTGTTTAGTAGTTGTCTCGTAGATGGTTGGTCACTAGGTCTTCAGGTATGGATGGGCACCAGATGCAGATTTGGAGAGTTCTCTATGTTGGTTAGCATGATAAAAATCTCAAATGCAACTTTCTTGATGATGTTTGGGCAAGACTTGTGTTTGGGGTTTGGTTGGTCAATGCTTCATTCTTTGATACCTTCTGATGCAGTTTACCTAAGGGATATTCTACTCACACGCCAGTTATTTGGAGGTCATGGAGAGAGGTTCAACATCTTGCAGCGCAATAGTCTATTTTTTCGGTGCAACATCATGTGATTTGTTGGTCATCCGGATGTTGCGTAGAAAACGTAGTGTGTGGTGCACAACAAATTTTCAGTGATTGCAGAGAGCAGTGCTAATTCCATTGTTTGAACTCATTATCTAATTTATTAGTAATATTCTTGGATGAAACTGATTTTCGATTAGTCATCATTTGTTTTTTTGGAAATGGGTTGAATTTTTTAAAATTTGAAAACCAACAAGCTTCCCACATTTCTATTCCTAACTTGTGCTAGGTAGCCACTCTGACTCGTGAGCTTCAGGGTTCATTTTTTGGCCTATGGGTTTGTTATTTTAGTGCCCTACTTATTCAACAGCCGAAGTAATATAATGAAGATAGGAGGTGCAGCAGGGGAGAAGATTGGATAATGGAGGAGCATGGGGGAGAAGTTGGAGAAGGGAGGAGGATGAAGGGAGGTGGTTGGAGGAGGTGGGGAGTGAGGGGAATGCGATAGAAGTGGTGGATGTAGGGGAGGAGGAGGGGAGGCTTGAGGGTGGAGATGGAAGAAAAGACAACTTAGGGGTAAAATGAACATTCTTTGTTTATTATGAGACAAAAACATTAGTTATTAATGCTGTTACTTAACAGAGATAGATGGATGGGCGTTCATGGTAAAAGAGTAACTTTCGCAGGGTTACTTGTGCAATATTTAGGATACAATGGCATTTTTGTTATATCAAATGTTCAGAGGAGCGTGTTATGCAAAAGCCATACCTCCAGCATTTGGATTATATCTGAGATAATGCAATTCATCAATCAAATAACATGAAAGTAAAGAAGGAAAAAGTAATCTTTAAGCAGGAAAAAAAGATTTCTTCGTCACTGTCTTCTCGTACTTGGCATGAGCTTGCCTATCAATTTGGAGCCTGCGTGATTGCTTAGGCACCTCCCCAGAACCTACGCGAAGCAGTTCAGGTCTCCCAGGTAGAATCCTAGAACTTTACTAAACAATGACATGAGGCGACAATATAGTGAAGATTTGGATTAATGGACAGGTGGCAAGAAAAAGAAATTTGCATGTCTCAGGAATCGTGAAAGATATGGTACAATTTTGGTTAAGCATCAATTTACGTATATGTATGATCTTTGGTGAAAAGATGAGAAAAATACACCTTGATCAGTAGATTACTTTGAAAATAATAGAGGGTTGAAATTAAAACACACTCCTCTCCATTTTCCCTCGCTCTCACGTCCCTTCCTCTCCCTCTCATCACCACCACTGCCATTACCATCGGTCTCAACACCCACCAAGCATGGCTCTAACTTCATCTCTCCCTTTTTGGCAACTATCTCCATCGATGTCCTCGCCGTCCGGAGCATTCTTGAGGTAACAATCAACATCCCCTCTCCCTTTGCCCCACCACCATCGGTCCCTTCTCTTCTCCCTTCACCTCACCCCAACACCCTGTTGACCACCGGCACCGCCTCTCTTCTCCCTCTCTGCAACACCACCACCACCACTGGACTCTTCCCTTCTCCCTCTCTGCAGCACCCACCACCATGACCACCAGCACCGCCCCTCTTCTCCCTCTCTACAGCACCATGATCATTGGCCTCTTCCCTTCTCCTTCTTTGCAGCAGCAGCACCACCACCGCCCTGCCCATTTTATTGAACGAGAACAAGCAACAAGCGCTACAAAGCTCTATCCTTGTTTCGTCATGTGGGATCCATCCACGAGTTCCTCTGAATGGCAAACACCATTTGTTGGCTCCATTTGTTTTGCAACGCAATTCAAGATCCATTTTATTTCACAATGCCTCCCCAATCCCTAGTTTATATTTCGTAGTTTATCTTTTGGGATCCTGCTACATTATAATACTAATAATATCTTGTTTGCCAATTGTAATGTCTAATTTAGACCCGAACGTCGTCTCTAATTGTGTTAACTTTCAAAAATGATCACGTAGAAAAAAATGTATTTGATTTAGTTTTGATCAAGACGTAAGCAGGAAATTGAAAAATGTAACTTATTTGTTTTATATCTGTTATCATTTTATTATTTACAGTAGCTGATATCTCAACTTTTCCGCTAGTGAGCCACTTCTCTTCGTGCATCTTCGCTTTTTTTTTGTGTTTTCATGTAATTAAATTTTATTCTTTCTTTCCAGGAACTAAAATTGGTATTCTTTGCAAGATAAACACAAAACCTAGGTGACTTGTATTTTTGTAGGATGCCAATCTTGTTGCTGCAGTCAAAGGGAACAACAGAGAGCATGGCATATCAGATGGGCTAAGGATTATGGAGGGTTAGTGGAGATTGCTCGAGGCAAGCCATATATGTGGAAAAGGTTTTAGCCAGTAGTATAGAAAACATTGGATTGTATGTGGTGGATGAATGTTTGTTTAACTAAAAAAAGTGATAGTCACATTTCATTTAATCTGTTATGTATCCAATGTTGCATTGATTTTTGTTGGAGATGCAATACGTCAGACAACTCACCCACCACGTAATCCATCATTCTAACATTGTAGCTACAAATCCCACTTGAGCTGCAATAACCGAGCACTTAGAACACTGTCAAACCTTTTTACATACAAATCCTACCTTTTATTGAGCCCCCAACGGGTGTCTGGGACTGAATTTCCTTCTTTGTTGGAGGTTGTGAAAATTATATATTTGTTTCATTTCCTTTTGACCGTGTATTTTTCATATGGAAAGTCAGTATAAAACTGCGCCAATGGCTAAACGTAGGCCCCTCTTTGGGCTCGCCACGGAAGTCCTTTGACTATGTACTTGTATGAGAAATGTTTGGGGTACTCAGAATCTCGGGATGGGATCCCATGACATCATGAGATCCCCATCCGAGGGTGGGGGGTAAGTAGGGGTGGGCATCCGGGTCAGATCCCGAGTGCCGCAACCGTTTCTTAAAATTTCATCCCGTCAAAGTGGTGGACGACAAAGTTTAAACCAAAACTCACACAAACAATTAAGCATGCAAGCAAGCAGACTGGACAATGGAAACTTTAAGAACTTCTAAAATGCTATCTAGCAACCGACACAAGAAGAGCTGCTATAGCATTGGCAAACGTTTCCTAACTTCTTCCTTACCCAAGTCGGTAAATGGCAAACTTCATCTCTACTCGAGAGATTAATGGCATTTTAAACCAAAGCTCACACTCAGAAAGGAATGCAAGCAATCAGTCACAAGATGGGAAGTTTGAATTTCTACATCTAATTATTAATTCAGCAACCATCTCAAAAGGAGTGACCACACGCATGATGCTGAAAATACGATGCCATATCCATTGCATGTCACATATTCTCCCTTCCATATTAATCAGTAGTCACGGAACAAAAAGCAAAGGCAACAAAGTAGACGAACAGAGGCCAAGGAAAGCCTCAGCTATGAGTCCATGCACGTCAGAGGAGTTGAGCACAAGATAGAAATGCACGAGCTCCTCCATCTCCTCCCAGTCAATTACTCCCACCTCCTCCACCGTCTCCATTATCAACATCTGGAGGTCCGCCAACGGGTCCTCCGAGCACTTCACCGCAGAGATGCTATCTGCGTAGACGCCACCGATGCTTCATGTAAAAACTGATGAATGAGAAACTGCAGCTCGAGCACCTCCCGCATGTACCCTCGCCTCGTGTAAACAGTTATCATCGAGTTTCATGAAACCAAGTCTCTTTTGGGACTTTCGTCGAACACCTTCCGTGCACATCCAATCTCGCCCAAGGCACCAAAGGAACGCACCGCCGCATTGAGCACGTAGACATCCGAGTCCCAGCCCATCTCCACGGCATGGCCGAACGCTCCACGACCCACCCGACCGCACGCCACCTTCCTGCACGCCTTAAACACGAAGGGCGTGTTTAAGTTACATTTCTCTGGAAATAATAAAATGATAACAACAGCGAATATAAAACAAATAAGTTACATCTCTCAATTTCCTGCTTACATCTTAATCATCACTAAACCAAATGCATTTTTTTTTCTACGTGATCATTTTTGGAAGTTAACACAACTAGAGACGGCGTTCAGGTCTAAAGTAGGCTTGACAATAGGCAAATAAGATATTATTAATATTATAATGTAGTAGGATCACGACAGACAAACTACGAAATATAAATTAGAGATTGGGGAGGCACTGCGGAATAAAATGGATCTTGAATTGCGTTGCAAAACAGATGGGGCCAACAAATGGTGTTTGCCATTCACAGGAACTCGTGGATGGATCCCACATGACGAAACAAGATTAGAGCTTTGTGGCTCTTGTTGTTGCTTGTTCTCGTTTAATAAAATGGACAGGGCAGTGGTGGTGGTGGGGGTGTTGTGGAGTTGTGGGAGAAGAGGAGGGCCAGTGCTGGTGGTGGTGCTGCGGAAAGGGAGAAGAGGGGCGGTGCCGGTGGTCATGGTGGTGGGGGTTGTGGAGAGGGAGAAGGGAAGAGGCCGGTGGTGGTGGTGCTGTTGCTGCGGAGAGAGAGAAGCGGGGCGATGCTAGTGGTCGTGGTGGTGGGCAATGATTTAGGGGGTTCACGGGAGGAGGGTGTGCCGACATGGTTAGGTATAGATATGCAAGCGTGTCGGTGGTATGCCGAGAATTTCGACGGCATATCGACAATATCGTCGGCATGCAGGTGGAGGGAAGTTGCACTGGCTCTCAGGAGGGAGGCTGTAGGCGGGAGTTTGAAATTCGAAATTGAAGGATCTGGGAAAGGGAGGGAAACCAAGGCCTGAAATTCGAAATTGCTGGAGGGAGGGAGAGTTGGAGGATTTGGGAAAGGGAGGGAAACCAAGAGAAATTGCTGGAGGGAGGGAGGGAAACTTGGAGACACACACAATTTTTTTGTTATACAACTTTAAAAATGTTCATAAACGATTATTTTTTATTACATACGACTGTAAATATATTCCTAATATGTTGATTCACTTGTATCACACACACATGATTTTTTAACCTTTTTTTTATTATAATGCTTTAAAAATGTTCATAAATAATTATGTTTTGTTATATACAACTGTAAATATGTTCCTAATATGTTGATTCACTTGTATTCCAAATTTTAATCATTTTTGTTATTTTTGTCGGCATGTTTCTGAAATGTCATTTTTTTTTGTCGTCAAAATCTACCATTGAAAAATGAGCATTTTTACGGCATGCCTTCGACATGGCCACGAAATACACACCTACAATTTCATCGACACGACGTCAAAATCGGTATTTCGAACCTTAATGGTGGGGGTTGTGGAGAGGGAGAAGGGAAGAGGCCGATGGTGGTGGGGCAAAGGGAGAGAGGAGGTCGATTATTATCTCGAGAATGTTCCCGATAGCGAGGACATCCAAGAGACGGTCGCTGGAGAGGGGGAGATGAAGTTACAACCGTGTTGGGTGGATTTGAGACCGATGGTAATGGCAAAGGTGGTGGTGGGAGAGAAAGGGACGCGAGAGTGATGAAAAGGGAAAGGAGGGTTCTATTATTTTCAGAATAATCTAATTCAAATTCAAGGTCTTTTCATATGTATCTTTTTTTTTTAAAAGGAACTTAGAAAATAATTTAGATTTTGACTTAGATTTTTTGTTTTCTAAATTTTTTCTCATCTGCTCGTTAAAATAGTTTTCTTACATGATCATTTCTCTCTCTCTCTCGGTATATATACACACACATATACATACATGTTGCCGGTTGATCTATATTTTTACCAGCTAATCTTGCTACTTATTAATTTATTGGTATTATTTCGTCGAATAGCTATTGTTTTACAGAATTCGTAACTCAACAAATGTGAAGTTATATTTTTGTATTTAGGTGGTGTGATGCTTTTGAATAATGAAATCTCAACATAATAAATGTGGTTTATTTTCTATCGTATCCAATCTTAGTTTAGGAAGATCTTTAGCCAAGATATAGTTGTGGGAATCATTTAAAAAAAAAAAAGTTATGTGAAGCTAGCATTATTCCCAACCATAGATGAACCTTAAGGTTTAGATTTCAAACTTTATTCACTTCACCATTAGATGTGAGATATTTCTTCTTTACTACGTTCGTAAGTTTCAAAAACCATCCTTATGGAGTTTGGAAATACAAGGAAATGCATGTGGGCATTAGATAATGAAATCTTCATTGTATTTTTTATGCTGCAAAGATGATGACATGGATCTTGAGAAATCATTTTGCTTGATCTTTATGTGTTTTAATTTTGCAGGACACTAATGACAACAAGAGAAATTCTCCTAAAGATGCTCTTAAAAATCCTATTGTAATTTCTGAAGAAAGGTTTGCACCTTATATTGTGTATCTAGTTGACAAGTTGGAAATTCCTTTTGAACCATAAATCCTTTCAGGCTTCAATTACCCATATTTTCTCGTCAACCAGCTTTCAAGGAACATTTGATTACCCATTTGCATGATCGAGTTGGTAAGGGAATTACATCTTTTGCCTCTAGAGGTGGAGCAGATGCAAAATGATCGGGCAATGATGCTACTGATTCTCAAAATGGTTCAAGTCATTTTGTATTCCTAATTTTGGGAATTGAATATCATCTTCTTGCTTCCAAAGGATCGTTCTCAAGTCCGATGATGGACATTACCCATGTATTCTTGGGTAAGGCAGTAATGATTCCATTATTTGAAGGCTTAGAGCAATTTCTATTGTTGAGTGGAGCAAGTCTTCTACTTTTGTTTCAAAAGGCTTTGTATCTCCCGCTTTTGCAGTAGGCTTTCTTATAAGGATGAAGTCGCTTCAGCCACATGAAAAATTCTTATGATGAAAAAACTGTGATGTTGTCAACCTATGTGGTGGTCACATGAAAGAACTTCTCATTTGTGCTTCAAAAAATAGAAAAGAATAAAAAAAAAATGAGCAGTTTGTGAAAAAAACTGACGTGCATTGCATTATGAGATGCATGGAGTGCATCACCAAGGATCCAAATCCACCTTCAATGCTACTTGCTATCCCCTCCTGCTTCACTGTATCACTCCCAGTCAACTGATGTTCTCCTTGAGTGAGATCTTTTAGGCAAAGAGCTCATCCAGATTGGAGGGCCTTATAACCTTGTAGGGAAGGCAATTCTAGGCCTCGTGAGGATACCAATGAAGGTGTACGTGTAGATGATCATGCTAAGTGATTGAGGATTATGTGCCTCATTCCATCATTTTTGCAAAAGATCCTCTCATCTCAGCACCTTGAGGTTGTTAAAGGTCAAGTCAAGATGGATTTGTCAGAAATTTGATTGATGAAATAAGGGGTTTGGGTGTATTTTGAGCCTATATCTTTAATAAAACTATTTAGAATTATAATGGTTCATGCAAATCTTTATGCACTATTTGAAATGTGAATATCGCAAGTGTTGTTTGTTGTATCGCATCGGTGATATTAATAAATCATGAGTGATATCTGATTTAGAGTTAAAATATTTAAATATCACGGGTGTTATTTCAAATATCATCGATGATATTTGGTTTAGAATTAAAATATCACATGTTCATGATTAAATATCACCTATGCAAGTTAGTTTATAGGGAGGTGTGTGAATTTTTGTGCTAACATGCATTTGCATTTTTTTTTTAATGAAATTTGGAAAAATTACGCGTACAAACCTTGACGAGGAAGTTACAACAACAACATAAAATATCAAAAAATAAGGATGCAATGGACTAAGAAGTTGTAATCCCTTGCAAATCCCTCGTTGAAGTTGTGTGCAAAAGGACCAAGTAAAGGGTCAAGATGAGGCTATCGAATATAAGATGAATTCTACCTGGAGATGTCGACCACTAAAGGGTCAAATGACATATTTAGATACAAATATACATGCAACTTTGACAGCAAACAAAAACAACTAAATCATACACCTAGCCATAATAACACTAACATCGAACTAGCTAAATAGACCATGGAAAAAGCTAGATGCCTTTAATAAAAAACCAAAGCTAGAATCGTGTAAATAACAACAGAGCTGAACAAAAATGTCGAGGATGATGGGGTTGGAGTGGATCATCAGTTAAAACAGGAGGAAAGAACATCCTCAAGCACAATGAACGGTTATGCATAGAGATTGAGGCAACTACAACCCAACCAATAGAAGTTAGATATACACAACAACCCTTCCATGGCTAGGAACCTCCAACCAACCAGGAAGAGGATGACAAAGCGAGATAGAGCCACAATGGTAACAAGAAGGACTCGACCATTGGAGATTGAAGAAATCACATGGGTCAAAGAAGCATGACCACGATCCATAGCAACCATAGCCTACTGTGGATCAAGGCAGCGATGAGAAGGTTATCTTGACCGCAAAGCACCAAGCCATGCACCAGCCACCCACAAAAGAGAGAAAAGATACGTCAAAGTGAAGAGGAGGGGTGAAAGGTGAAAGGGGTGGATGAAGGTGAATGATCGGCAATGGGATGGGGCATTAATCGACACCACAGGCTACTTTGGGTTCCCAAACGGCAACAGTCGGGGCTTTTTGTGGGAGGGATGTGAGTTAAAAGATTCCCTTCTAATGAGAGTGGAAAGGACGTGTTTTGTGAAAGTATGCATTATCCAGCATATTTTTTTGATCCACTGTTTTGGATCAATCAATCCTCCATTAAATGTGACAGCAAGATAGGTGCATGTTGTGTTGGGATAAATCCTTAAACTCTTAGGGGATTAACTGAAATTAACCCACCTCTAACTTATGATGGACTTGTACAACATCTTGTCTCAATTGGACCTCATGCTCTCTAGGTACCGATACTGGTAGACCAGTACTGATATCCATGACTTATAATTATGGGTTCTATATTCAATGAGTACCGGTAATGATGCCAAGTACCGGTACCTATGAGTACTGATTAGAACCCAAGTTCAGATGAGTAATCGTCCAGTACTCACTATGTACCGATACTCATGAGTACTGGTATCCCTCCAGGAACCAACTAATCTCAACGAGTACTGGTACTCATGAGGAGTACCGATACCTGTTGAGTACTGGTAATACCACTTGTAGCCTATGTTACGACCCAGTTCCCGAATCCCTACAGGACATGAGACCGGACCCAATCGTCCAACGAGGAAGTAACCAAAAAGCAGTAAAAATAAACCACATTCACCATGCAAGCAACTAACAGTAACAAAAGTACAGCAGTAAAGAAGTAACCACTACAGTACACACCACCACAATAGTAGAGAATTTAAACATGTATAGGAATATAAGTTTACAATAAAAGAGTACAGAAGTGTAACAAATTACTCACTACAATGGAACGGGTACAACAAAAAGGTACAACTACTGGGCTCTACTGGGCCCAGCACCTTCTGCAGCCGTAGGCTCTGGCTGCTCAATACCTGGACATGAAAAAGGTTATGAGTACACGAAATCAGCGAATGCTGAGTAGAGTGGCAACCAGCTAACTAAAAACAGTAAAGGTGGACAGGTAGCTGTTGTTTCAATTTCTTTCTTTATTTAACTAATTATTCTTTCTTTCATCACTTGGTTTATTTATCAGGTCTTTTTCTTGATCTCGAATGTTCCTTATGGGAATGATCTTGATTGCAGTCTTTTCCGAAGAGTAGAAGTAGCACGTTGTGCTCTCCTGGCCGGGAGAGTCCCCCGTGGTGGTCCTACACTCAGTCAACCACCCCAAGGTCACTGACAGACGTAACAGTGACTACGACACGCGCGATAAACGCATGGGTAGCTACCCCACACTGGCACGCGGTCCCCCCTGCCATTTCTGCGCAGCACCATACCTCCGACGACCTTGCGTGGAGGATGGCGCCGCGCAGGGCAGGGCGCCCGTCCTCAGGAACAAGCAGGGGGTTCCCTACGTCGTCCTCTGTCGCAGGGACCCTCCCCTGACCTCTGCAACCGACCATGCCTCTCGTGCGAACGCACGAAAGGCATGGGTGTCCATTTCCGGCCACACTCCAGCGAGTCTGGCACGTCGCCTCCTCGGTCTCCTCTCCTCTCCAGTGCCTATATAAGGAGCAGCAGGGTCTGCCGTCTCCTTTAAGCTCCTTCTGGCGGAGAAACACCCTAGATTTCGTCCTTCCCCTCTCCGGTCAGAACGCCTGAGCTTCCGGCGATCCTCCCTCCTCCTCGTCGCTCTGCTACCCTACCCGCAACAGAGTCCACTCTGCCCCGTCGTCTCGCGCCAGGCCGTACCAGCTGGCGCCCTCCGATCTCCTCCTCGTCGTCGATAACCCCCTCCTAGGCATCTTCGTCCTCAGCTCCGGCAGGTACGAGTCGGACGCCTCCCTCTCCCCCTTCGTCGACTAAGTAGGTAGGAATCTTCCTCTCTCTCTCCCTTATATTTTCCCCTTCCTGATTTACCATTTTGACCCACCGACCGCCACTTCCACCTCCATTTGCTCCACCTCCGGTCGCCATCTCTGGCAAGGTCACTCCACCTCCACAGACCACCTTACCCCTCGCCGACAAGCCCAGAAGCTCCCCCTCACTCCACTCAACCGTTTCCCCCACTCCATTCACCGCCATTCACCGCTCGACCACCCCCCGAACAAACCCACTTCCACACACATAGTCTGCCCTAGGCGCACCTCCACAGACACATTCGCGCCTCGCCGACCCTCGCACTGCCTTCACTGTCCTCTAGCGAAGCTCCCTACGTTATCTGATGTGGCCGAGGGGCTGTCCTTGTGATTTCAGGTCTCCTCCTCCTCGCCGCCATTGACGAGTTGCTGAAGCTCCTTTGCAAGCAGCTCCAGGATGCCTCCAGCCCAAGTGCGCGCTCCAGGTAGCGTGGGTTGGTTCCGCGAGCACGCCCAGGCTTGCGATTGGGGTTGCGAACGTTCGTTGCTGCCCCAATTGGCAGCATCTTCTTGCCTGCGGGCGCACAGATTGGAGGTGGGACATTAGTCCCACCTCGTAAGTGTGTGGTCTTGCGCCCACACTTAAATTGAAAAAGTGAATAGGGCTGTTTGCCTTCGATACACAGGGGTCAGGTCTCTCACCCGCACGCAGCGCGCCATGCGCTCGCCCGCCCTCGCCCGCGCTCACGCCCCGCGGGTCTGGGCCGAATCCGACTACCCGACCAAGCACTCCTCGCCCACCACCGCACGCCGGTGGGCCTGGTCCCGGGTGCGCAACCAAAACCCGATTACCCGGCTCTGGGAGAGCTTTCCCAAAGAGAGATTCAAAGAGAGAGAGACGCGAGGAAGGGGTAGGGGTGTGTTTTGCACTGATCATTGTGTGTGCGCGTAGGGAAGAAGGAAAAAGAAGAAGAAGCAGGCGAAGGAAGAATAAGAGAGGAGCGGCCGAAGACTTAGCTGCACTGAGCAGCTACAGAAGAAAGGAAGGAGAAGGAGCTGAAGGAGAAGAAAAGGAGCCGCACTGTAGCAAATGCATAGTTAAGTCGTCTGAGCACCGAGTCAGACAACGGAAGGTTAGCGGCCAGAGCAGAAGAAGAAGAAGAAGAAGAAGAAGAAGAAGGAAGACTTAGCAGCTGAAAGAGAGAGAAGGCAGAAGCTCTGCAGTCGCAAGGAAGGAAAGAAGAAAATCAGAAAGGAAGAAAGGAGAAAGAGAAAGGGTCACCACAGTCGCAGAAAGAAAAGAAGAGAGAAGAAGGCAGATTGAAGGAAGAAAAGAATCAGAAGAAGAAGAAGAAGAAAAGAGAAGAGGAAGAGAGAAGAAGAAGCCAACAAAACTTTTGCTCTCTCTCTCTCTTATTATTTGTGTAACATAATTGTGAAACTTTATGCTTCTAGGATTATAGTTGCTCCCTGAGTTCGACCTCGGGAAATTTGTCATTCCGAGTAAAAAAATTATATTAAACTGGTAACTGTTTGTCATATACTACAACGAATATAAATAACAATACAGACCAAACAGGCAAGACAGCTACCAGCATTTTGGCACCGTTGCCGGGAAGCAACGGCTATTCTAGAAGCTATCAATTCACAATTTTTGACTTTCTATTGATCTCTTCTCTTTTGTTGTGCAGAACAGGTAATTTTCTAACCTCTCATTTTAACCCCTAAATTCTAAAGAGGAAGAAAAAGAAACAAAAAAGCAATTTAGGCATAACCTGTCTTCTATACTTAGTAAATCATCAAAGCTGCATGTTTTCAATTTCAACACAATATTTCTGTACATCCATTAAGGGTATTTAGGGCTAACACCTTCTTGTTTGAGCCCTAATTACCCAACCCAACAGGAAGCTAACTGGACCAAGTAGAGCCAACATAAGATTCAAAATTAGGATTTTAGAGACACACTTCTTAAGCAAGAATTGAGAATTCCCAAAAGAAGTGTGCCCAAGCCATTGTTTGAAAGCACCTATTCAAAGAAACCCTAAGAAATTTGGCTCTTAAAAACACTTGAACCTTAAAAGACAAAGACCTAATAAGCTCTCAAAGGAATTAACAGGTGAAGTTGATCCCTTGGGTCAACCAACCTTAAACTTAGGTCACTCTTTGCACTCAAAAGGCTAAAGTTCAAGTGAAAACCTAAGCACCTTAATCCTAACTAAAAGTGGTAGACTTAAGAGGTCAAGGTCCCCATTCTGGTTTACCTGGAATCTTAGTGACAAGAGAGGTCGGGTAGGGGAAACCCTGTAACCCATGGGGACGCTCTACCGTGCAGGGGCTTCGCGGGACTCACCCTCTTTGGCTGCCTAGGTAATTCTCAGGTGGACGATCTTTTGATTAAGGGGTCCATCTGCCCCGAACCTCTATAGTCACCCAACATTTTGGGTGTCTTGATTGGGTCCAGCACCTGCTAAACTCATCCTCTCCATCAGTGTATGTTTGGTAGGAGATCCTTGAAAACTCCTTTAGAAATTCACTCTCCTCAAGGCCGAGCCTCAGTGCCCTATTTGTGCAACCAATACTTCACATAGACCTTTCCTCCGACTCCGAACCCAACTCACCTTCTTCTTCCACAATGGCTCAGCCAGTTGAGGAAGAGAACAATCTGGAGCACCAACTCCAGCGACTCAATGACCTCTTCCAGAACTTCATGCACCCACCGCATCATCCCATGACGCGGGACCAATATAATCTTGCTGCAATGGCTATTAACCCTCGAGTCAGAATCCCGACTGGAGGACCTGATTCTGAACTAAAGCCCAACATGATTCATGCCATACCTAAATTTCATGGGCTTAATTATGAAGACCCCTTCCAGCACATAAAACAGCTAAAGCATCTGGCCCAGACTTTTGGGTCAGATGCACAAAATCGGGATATTCTCCTCATCAAGATGTTCTCCTTCTCCCTTATGGACAAGGCCGCTTATTGGTACCAAACACAGACCCAACCGATCAACAATTGGGAGGAACTTCAGTCCGAGTTCTTGAAAAAGTTCTTTCCCGTTGGTCGGACCAGTGCCTTGCGCCATCAGATTACCTACTTCACGCAACAAACGGGAGAACCTCTCCATGAGGCATGGGATCGCTTTCAGGATCTCATGAGGAAGTGCCTCCATCACAGAGTTCCTAAATGGGAACAAGTCCAGTCTTTTAACTAGGGACTCCGTGAAGATATTAGGCTTTTCGTCAATGCAACTTGCAGAGGGAATATCATGGGTCAGCATGAGGACACCGTGTAGGAGATTCTCGAAAATATGTGCGAGAACTCCATCAATAATGACTCCATGGGATTATTCGACAGGACGAATACCCGCGCATCGATGAACCTTAGGGGAGCACACGAGACGGAGGGCCTGTCTGCATCAGTCGACCTGGAATTGATGGCCAGTCGATTGGACAAGGTCTCTATCATTGAGAAGAAGGTGGATGAGCTGACTCAACACTTGCAGTGAGCCACCTCTGCGCATAATTCCTTTGCATAGCCTCCTTCCACACGGGAGACTATGTAAAACATTCTCCACCGACCTTCTCCTGGGATGGATCCGTATCCACCCCCATCTGATTCTCGGATCGGAGGATCCTCCGATCCTTTCTATACGAGCAGGGGAATTCCACTCCCCCATTCTCTGACTCTTTGGAGGTTCCTCAGACCTGCGAGGACCTCAACGCCATCCAGAATGACCCATTTTCCAATACATACAATCCTGGATGGCGAAACCATCCCAACTTTCAGTGGGCGAGAAATCCCCAAACTTAAAGACCACCCTTTTAGCCCCGTCCACAACCATCTCGTCCTTACCAGCCGCCTCAGCTTCGGCCCAACCCTACTTATCCATCAGGGCCAAACCAAGACCAAATGTCCCTCATCCTTCAGACTCTGGCTGACATTCAAAGAACGAATGCGGCTATTCAGAAGCAACACAAGGACGAAATTACAGAGGTTCGAAACCAACTGTCCCAGTTGACAAATTCTCGCCAACCAAGCACACTTCCTTCTCAACCTCTTTCTAACCCTAATAACGTGTCGACCTAGAGGTGCGTTATGAACCCAAACCCAGGACAAGCACACATGATTTATCAGGTCCCCTCTGTTCCTTCACCTGACGGGATGGAGGCCTCAACTTCTTATGCGAATTATCAGCAGCAACCCATCCTATCAAACCCTAACCAGAACCAGGCAAGACTGAATTCTGTGACCACCCGTAGTGGTAAGGAGACCTAAGATCCACCTTATCCAGACCACTCCAAGCCTGGTAGTAATCAAAACCCTAGGACAGTATTCCAGGACGTTCCTATCCCTGTCCCAGATCAAAGACTTGGACCTATCCTAGAAGAACCAACCAAGGTTCCATTTCTCGAGGCCTTGACTAAGGGAAAGAAGACAACCAAGCCCATGGCACCTAAAGAGGACCTGGTCAAGCTCTTTGAGAAGGTCCAAATAAACATCCCCTTGATGGATGCGATTCGCCACGTACCGGCTTACGCATGATTCTTAAAGAATGTATGTACACCTCAGCGTAAGCCGCGAACCAAGAGTGGGAGTCTAATTGTACAGTCAGAGCAAGCCAGCTCTCTAATCCTGAGCAGACTCCCACCCAAGGCAAAAGATCCAGGTACTCCCCTAATTTCCTGGAAAATAGGTGAAACCCAGTTTGACAGAGCATTGCTAGACTTGGGTGCTTCCATAAATATGATACCCACATCCTTACTTAACCACCTAGAAGAATCTGAGCTAAAACCAATTGAGGTGACACTATAATTAGCAGATCGATCTATAAAGTCACTTAAAGGGATTCTTGAGGATGTTATTGTAAGAGTGCGGGATTTCTATTTCCCTGTAGACTTCATAGTCTTAGACATGGACGCACCTGAAAACCTTAGGGATACACCGATTAATCTAGGGAGACCTTTCCTGGCTACTGCTAGAGCCAACATCAGTTGTGAGGAGGGCCAAATAGAATTGAAATTTGAGAATCAGACTCTCAAAATTGACATCTTTAAGGCCCAATAAGGAATCAATTGCGGTGTCATTGAACAAATCTGTGATATTAGGGTTTTGGTTGATGAAAGACATTTTGAGAATAACCTGATTCTGCCTCATCAACCACAGAAAGATCTTGAACCGCAATTAGAGGAGTCAGACCCTGATTTAGACAAACCCATAACTCCTATCCTTGAACCTCACACTTACCCTGAACTACCCGCTACTGCTGATAACCCCATCCTTGAACTAAAACCCCTTCCCGATCATTTGAAATACATCTTTTTGGGTTCTAATCAGACTTTTCCTGTGATTATAAATTCCAAGCTTACTCCTGATCAGGAATCCCGTCTGATTGTTGTCCTCCAGCAACATCGTAGAGCCATTGGTTGGACTCTCGATGACTTGACTGGAATAAGTCCCTCTTATTGCACACACCATATTTATTCAGAAGAGGGCGCACGACCTTCCCGTGAGATGCAAAGACATTTGAATCCCAATCTGCAGGAGGTCGTGAAAAAGGAGATCATTAAGTGGTTAGATGCAGGGATCATCTACCCGATCTCCGACAGTCGTTGGGTGAGCCCAATTCAGGTCGTGCCTAAAAAGGCAGGGCTCACCACCATTACGACTGAAACCGGAGAGACCATACCTACCCGAATAGCCAACTCGTGGAGAGTCTGCATAGATTACCGACGACTCAATTCCTCCACGAAGAAGAATCATTTACCACTGCCTTTCATTGATCAGATTCTCGAGAAATTAGCGAGAAATCGATTCTTCTGCTTTCTTGACGGGTACTCCGGTTACAACCAAGTGGCTATTCATCCTGAGGACCAAGAGAAGACCACGTTCACCTGCCCCTTCGAAACTTACGCGTTCCGAAGGATGCCTTTCGGTCTCTGCAATGCACCCGCGACTTTTCAGCGGTGCATGCTTGCCATATTCTCTGATATGGTAGGTGATTATCTGGAAGTCTTCATGGATGACTTCTCAATTTTTGGGGCATCATTTAATGATTGCCTTCAGCACTTGGTTCATATACTCAGGCACTGCATCGATGTTAATTTGGTTCTTTCCTGGGAAAAGAGCCATTTTATGGTGCCTGAGGGGATCATCCTAGGACATCTAATTTCTGAGAAAGGCATCCAAGTGGATCGAGCCAAGGTTGATCTAATTTCTTAGCTTCCTATGCCTAGCTCGATTAGGGACATCCGTTCTTTTCTAGGGCACGTCGATTTTTACCGTCGTTTCATTCTTGATTTTTCGAAAATAGCGCGTCCCCTGACTACTCTCCTCTCTAAGGATATACCCTTTGAGATCTCCAAGGAATGCACTCAAGCCTTTGAGAACCTCCGTGACCAAGTCACCCAGGCCCCGATCCTACAATCCCCTGATTGGTCTCAACCCATTGAGATCATGTGAGATGCATCTGATTTCGCTGTAGGAGCGGTTCTGGGGCAGAAAGTTGACGGGAAACCCATGGTCATCTACTATGCTAGCAAGACACTTGACGAGGCTTAGCGTAACTATACAGTTACAGAGAAAGAGCTGCTAGCCGTAGTATTTGCCCTTGAAAAATTTCGATCTTATCTCCTAGGTTCCCACGTCGTCATCTACTCGGATCACACGGCTGTGAGGCATCTCCTTGCCAAGAAGGATGCGAAGCCTCGACTAATCCGATGGATCTTGCTCTTGCAAGAATTTGACCTCGAGATTCGCGATAAGGCGGGAAGACAAAACGTGGTAGCCGACCATTTATCTCGCCTTCCTTCTGAGATCATCAACCCTTCTAGACCCATCACGGAGCATTTCCCTGATGAGCACCTATTGACTATTGGTACTAGACTTCCATGGTTTGCTAATATAGTAAACTACTTGGCATCTCATCAGGTCCCGTCTGATTGGCCGAAAGCCAAGAAAGACAAATTGCGCTCTGATGCCAAGTATTACATCTGGGAAGATCCGTACCTCTTTCGCATAGGTGCCGACCAAATCATCCGGTGATGTGTTCCGGAAGGTGAAATCAATGATATTCTCTCCTTATGCCATGACCAGGCATGCGGTGGCCACTTCTCTGGGCACAAAATCTCATCGAAAATCCTCCAGTGTGGCTTTTATTGGCCGACTCTGTTCAAGGACGCATACAATCACTGCAAGGCATGAAGTCGTTGCCAAACTTTGGGCAACATGAGCCATCGCGACATGATGCCTTTGCAGCCGATTCTCGTATGCGAAATCTTCGATATTTGGGGGATTGATTTTATGGGCCCCTTTCCTGCTTCGGATGGCTTCGAGTACATTTTACTGGCTGCGGACTACGTGTCCAAATGGATCGAAGCCATACCGACCCGAACATGTGATCATAAAATCGTTATCAAATTCATTTATCACAATATCTTCTTACGGTTCGGGATTCCTCGCGCTATCATCTCTGACGGGGGGACCCATTTTACGAATGCTCAGTTCAGGTCACTGATGACCAAATACGAGGTGTCTCATCGAATCTCCACTCCTTATCACCCCCAGACTAATGGTCTAGCTGAGCTATCAAATCGGGAGATCAAGAAAATCCTACAGGTCACTGTTCGGCCTGACAAGAAGGACTGGTCATCCCGACTTCAGGAAGCTTTGTGGGCTTATAGGACCGCCCACAAAATCCAATTAGGCATGTCTCCTTTTAGACTGGTGTACGGGAAGGCATGTCACCTTCCCGTCGAATTGGAACACAAAGCCTATTGAGCAGTACGGAGCTGTAATTTAGATCTTTCTAAGGCTGGAACCCACAGAAAACTTTAGATAAGCGAGATCGATGAGTTACGCCTTGATGCGTACGAGAACTTGCGAATCTACAAGGAGCGGGTTAAAGCCTTCCATGACAAGCACATATCTAGAAAGATCTTTCATCCTGGTCAGAAGGTCCTACTCTTTGATGCCCGACTCAAACTCTTCCCTGGGAAACTGCGATCCAAGTGGGTTGGACCATACCTTGTCCGACAAGTTTTTGGAAATGGAGCCGTCGAAATCAGTCCGCTCAGCCATGATTCCGAACCTTTCATCGTGAACGGTCAGAGACTCAAATCGTTCATTGATGTAACCTCTACTGATTTGGCTGAATCATCATTTATCCTCCATTTTCCCTGAGCATATTGCTCCCGGTTGATGGCGTAAACCTCAGCGCTCAACGGGAGGCAGCCCGTCATTCTTTTTGAAAAAACCCGAAACCTTTTCTGACACCTATTTGCACTAAAAGTTCACCCTTTAGGACAGCCGACTCCACCTCAGGTGCTTGCATCTGAGATTAGAAATCGTTCTCAACTGTTACCCCGACCCATTCACTCATCAAAACATCTGTCCTAATGAATGAACTAAGTTAAATAAAAACCCTCCTAAGTTACAATGAGGGTATTGCAAACCTTAGGCATGCGGGGGTATGGAAGTGCAAAACCCATAAGAAAAGGTTTTAAACAAAAAAAAATCACATATGCCAAAAACACCATAAAAATTAAAATTTTTTTGAAAAAGAATAATAAAATGAGAGGAGGAAAGAAATTTTTTGGACTTTACAAAGGAGGAGAAAAAGAACAAAATGAAAAGGAGCACAAAATGAAAGAAAAGTGACAGTCATTAGTAAGAAATTAAAGAGTTAACCTAAGTTCTAGACCTCATTCAGGAAAAGAAATGGAAAGTGCACAGTGAGATTAGTAAGAACGCAAGTACCCATTAAGCTCTAGACATTCCTCAAGAGGTTGAGGAAAATGAAAAGTTTAAGTAAGTCTAAGGCTTAGAGAGTATTTGGCCTCATTAACTAACTTTTGACTTATGGGACTCAGTAACCTAAGCACCCTAACATCACAAACAACCTGGTTCAGTAAGCATAAAAATCAAAATCACGCAGAAGCATTGCAAAATTTCTGAAAATGACACCTAGAGTAGGAGCGGCCGATCAACACAAGTTGATTTGGATGAGTTCCCAACGCGGAGAGGAGGGAAATTCCCCTCGAAGATGCGTAACAAAATATCATCTCCTCGGTGCTTGTCTCTTAGGATATTTACATATCCTACTGGAGGCATGTAAGCACTCTGCTGGTTCAGATTCCATGGATGGCATTATCACGAAGTGTCAATTGCCAGGATTTGAATTCAGCCACGGAACACTATGGATGTGATTATCTCGAAATCTCAAAAGCCAGGGTTTTGGGGGTTACCATGGGCGGTGCTATCTCGAAGCATCGACTGCCAGGAACCCTTGAGGATTGATGATGGGGACAAGGAATCTGATACAGACCATGTTGAGAAGCCAATCCTAAGCTAGAATTAAAAAGAAAAAGAGAGAGAAAACTCTCTAAATATATAAATCTTCTACCTTTCTTTCTTACAAAACGCATTGCGAACTGAGCCAGGGCTAAAATTATCTCAAGCATGGATGCTTTAACCACAAAGTCCAATAAGCCTTAGGTTAGTTCTTGTAGGCCTTAAAAACCTTTACTAA
This sequence comes from Thalassia testudinum, assembly GCA_037157565.1. Lineage (NCBI taxonomy): Eukaryota > Viridiplantae > Streptophyta > Magnoliopsida > Alismatales > Hydrocharitaceae > Thalassia > Thalassia testudinum. Next base: position 32,598,506 of record JAZHRO010000031.1, on the reverse strand, counting down.
GGACTGAGGCTGAGGCTAAACAGATCTGGATCTTGGTTGGTACTAGAGTACCTTTTAGGCCCATGGTTGGCATTCTGACCTAATCAATGTTTCAAAAGAAAAAGCACTTATCTAAACTCATTAAGAACTTCATGGTTTAGAACAAGGGTTGAAACCTTAAAATTTTGCTAAGGGACTAGCAAAAGCTAGGCATGGGGGTATAATGAGAACCTCATCATGAACCCTAACTAGCATAATTTAATCCAAATAAGTATGAAAAAGCTCCTACAAAATCTAAAGAGAGGCTTAACTCAGAGAATTCTGAGTTAAAGAATAAGACAAATCATAAGGGGTAAAACTGCAATTTCACCAATGCAATGTGCAAACAGGGTAATCAAGGGTCCAAACACAGGTCAAATGAGCTTAATAAGGAGGGAAGTGGGATGATTTGATCTGAAAAGGGTTATAGCAACTTCTAGGAATTAGATGACATTCTGTAACACTAAAACAAACCCACTTTAATTCACAAGGTTCGAGGTAGGATAAAAATCAACTAAACCTCTAAAATTCATGGAAAAATATTCCCTAGGGTTTAGAATCTTCAATTTGGCCTTTGCAACCTATTTTGACCTAAAATGAGAACTATGCCCAATTTGTAACTTAATTTGGGTTTTTGTGCAAATTGACCAGTCAAACATGGTCCAAACTAAAATCAAATTTCACCATTAAAATCCTTAGGCTCAAATTAGTCTGGTGTAAAAATGTGGGCCTAAGAAAAGACCATCTTGATCGACTTTACAAATTGGTCCTCTTAATTTACTTTTTGACCATTATCTTTCGAAACCCTTACGATTAGACCCCTATCTTCTCGTCGTTCTTTGCATAACGGTCCCCCCTGCCATTTCTGCACAGCACCATACCTCCGGCGACCTTGCGCGGAGGGTGGCACCGCGCAGGGTGCCAGTCCTCAGGAGCAAGCGGGGGGTTCCCTACGTCGTCTTCTATCGCAGGGACCCTCTCCTGACCTCTGCAACTGACCATGCCTCTCGTGCGAGCGCACGAAAGGCATGGGTGTCCATTTTTGGCTACACTCCGGCTCCTTCTGGCGGAGAAACACCCTAGATTTCATCCTTCCCCTCTCCGGTCAGAACACTTGAGCTTCCGGCGATCCTCCCTCCTCCTCGTCGCTCTGCTGCCCTACCTGCAGCAGAGTCCACTCTGCCCCATCGTCTCGCGCCAGGCCATACCAGCTGGCGCCCTCCGATCTCCTCCTCGTCGCCGATAACCCCCTCCTGGGCATCTTCGTCCTCAGCTCTGGCAGGCACGAGCCGGACGCCTCTCTCTCCCCCTTCGTCGACTAAGTAGGTAGGAATCTTCCTCTTTCTCTCCCTTATATTTTCCCCTTCCTGATTTACCATTTTGACCCACCGACAGCCACTTCCACCTCCATTTGCTCCACCTCCGGTCGCCATCTCCGGCGAGGTCACTCCACCTCCACAGACCACCTTACCCCTCGCCGACAAGCCCAGAAGCTCCCCCTCACTCCACTCAACCGTTTCCCCCACTCCATTCACCGCCATTCACCGCTTGACCACCCCCCGAAAAAACCCACTTCCGCACACATAGTCTGCCCTAGGCGTACCTCCACAGACACATTCGCGCCTCGCCGACCCTCGCACTGCCTTCACTGTCCTCTAGCGAAGCTCCCTACGTTATCTGATGTGGCCGAGAGGCTGTCCTTGTGATTTCAGGTCTCCGCCTCCTCGCCGCCATTGACGAGCTGCTGAAGCTCCTTCGCAAGCAGCTCTAGGACGCCTCCAGCCCAGGTGTGCGCTCCAGGCAGCGTGGGTTGGTTCCGCGAGCACGCCCAGGCTTGCGATTGGGGTTGCGAACGTTCGTTGTTGCCCCAATTGGCAGCATCTTCTCGCCTGCGGGCGCGCAGATTGGAGGTGGGACTTTAGTCCCACCTCGTAAGTGTGTGGCCTCGCACTCGCACTTAAATTGAAAAAGTGAATAGGGCTGTTTACCTTTGATACACAGGGATCAAGTCCCTCACCCGCACGCAGTGCGCCACGCGTTGCCCGCCCTCGCCCGCGCTAACGCCTCGCGGGTCTGGGCCGAATCCGACTACCCGACCAAGCACTCCTCGCCCACCACCACACGCCGGTGGGCCTGGTCCCGGGTGCGCAATCAAAACTCGATTACCTGGCTCTGGGAGAGCTTTCCCAAAGAGAGATTCAGAGAGAGAGAGACGCGGGGAAGGGGTAGGGGTGTGTTTTGCACTGATCATTGTGTGTGCACGCAGGGAAGAAGGAAAAAGAAGAGGCAGGCGAAGGAAGAATAAGAGAGGAGGAGAGGCCAAAGACTTAGCTGCACTGAGCAGCTAAAGAAGAAAGGAAGGAGAAGGAGCTGAAGGAGAAGAAAAGGAGCCGCACTGTAGCAAGCGTATAGTTAAGTCGTCTGAGCACTGAGTCAGACGACGGAAGGTCAGCGGCTAAAGCAGAAGAAGAAGAAGAAGAAGAAGAAGAAGAAGAAGAAGAAAAGAAGAAGAAAGAAAAGTAGAGGAACGTCCAGAGCAGAAGAAGAAGAAGAAGAAGAAGAAGAAGAAGAAGAAGGAGAAAAGGAAGGAAGACTTAGTAGCTGAAAGAGAGAAGGCAGAAGCTCTGCAGTCGCAAGAAAGGAAAGAAGAAAATCAGAAAGGAAGAAAGGAAAAAGAGAAAGGGTCACCACAGCCGCAGAAAGAAAAGAAGAGAGAAGAAGGCAGATTGAAGGAAGAGAAGAATCAGAAGAAGAAGAAGCCAACAAAACTTTTGCTCTCTCTCTCTTTCTTATTATTTGTGTAACATAATTGTGAAACTTTATGCTTCTAGGATTATAGTTGCTCCCTGAGTTCGACCTCGGGAAACTTGTCATTCCGAGTAAAAAAATTGTATTAAACTGATAACTGTTTTGTCATATACTACAACGAATATAAATAACAATACAGACCAAACAGGCAAGACAGCCACCAGCAGGCGGCTAGCTCTGCTCTACACTAAGAAGGGGGGGAACAGTCGCTCTCCTTGGTATTCCGTACTCAAGGGTCAGCTTACTTCCCCATTCACATTTCCAGTTCCATTCTATTTATTTCCAGGAGCTCTACTCCTAATTCCCCGTAGGGTTCATGCTCATGTTTCTCAAGCCAAGCCATACTAGATTTCATCATTTCAGGTTTATTCGTAGGTAGCTCGTGTTTCCAACATTCAATCTTTCATTTCCAAATCATATACAGGCAGCTCATATTTAATTGCAAACAACAGGAATATACATGCAACAGTTGCTAAAAACAGTACTTTACATTTCACAGGTAGCAGTTATCCAATTACAGGAAATTGTTATTATTTTATTTACTCATCCAAGACTGCAATTCATGCATTCAATACAATTATTCCAATGTTTATAGTCCTAGGATTCATGCCATACCCTAGGATCTAACATTCAATCTAGTGTTTCTAGTCCTAGGATTCATGTCATACCCTAGGATCTAACATTCATTCCAGATATGCATTCATGTTTGTAATTAATCTAGGGGAAGCCACTTTACCAGCAAAATTAGGAGTAATGGGGGCTTGATCGGCAGGTCCACGTCCCTCCGCAACCCCCAAATCCGCAACGGAACGAGGTCTTAACACAAGGATCAACCACAAGAAATCACTCAGAACATGATAAAAGCATTCCAACAAGTAGAGGAACTTATATGAAGAAGAACGGAATCTTAACTGCGGAAATCAAACCTTAAACGGACCCTAAACGGGTCAAAAAACAGCAATCCTGATTCAAATCAAACGTCTGGAACACCTTCCAGACGTCTTAAAAGAAGTCCAGAATCATACCTCACTCTATGCTATTCCTCAGACGTCCAGGGACTCTGCTGAACCGTTTGAACCTAGTTCCAGACATCCGACCACCTCTCCGGACGTCTGGAGACGCTTCCTGCCATCTGGTGCCTCACCCAGACGTCTGGACTGCGTGGGAGGGTGTGTCCCGCACCTTCTCGAAGCGAATCCTGCACGCGCGACGGAAAATCTTCTCAATACGGCACGTAACAGTGCCTCGGCGGAACGGCCTGCTTGGCCGTATCTGCAAAGGGAGATGCAGGTTACGGGATTTACCTCTCAGTCGTCTTGAGCCTCCTCTAGACGTCGTCTAGATGTAGATCTAGACATCTGATTCTGGGAAAATCCCAGAACTAGAAGCTGCCTTCGTCTTCTTCGTGCCCCGCGCGGCCGTGCCGTACTCGCTCGTTAGCCGCTCTAGCTGCAGCGGTGTCAGGGAGGACCTCCCCGACACACCTCTCCGCCTCGCGCACGCGTCGACCGGCCATGAGCTCTCCAGCGAGCTCCCACGCGAGCTCGCAAGCCTCCTCTCCTCTCCTCACGCTGCTCCTCCTCTCTGCTACTTCGCTCGCTACACTTGCTGCTCTCGCTCTCGCTGGAGGAAGGAGAAGGTGGCTGGAAGTGGGGTGGTGAACGAGGGAGTGAAGGGGGTTTTAGGTAGGCGCGGGGTAGGGTTTCGTCGGTGAGAGGGGAGAGAAGAAATGCGGCTGCGTACAGTCTGTGCGCGGCACGCTCGCAGACTCGAGGACGTGCACAAAAAATTTGATTTCCAGACGTTTGGGAAAGCGTCCAAGTCCCAGACGTCTTAAAGGGCTTTAATAGCACGGGTCTTAACAGCCTACCAGCATCGGTACTCGTGATGAGTGCCGGTACTTGTAAGCTACAGGTCCTGGTGACTTTAAGTCTAGAACCTTATTTGGGACACATGTGTACCGGTACTCATTATGAGTATCGGTACATGTGAGTCCCAGTTATGGACTCAGGATGTCCTGGAGTCAATCTAAAGCTAGTAGTACCGATACTCATGAAGAGTACCTGTACAAGCTGGCTACAGTTCACTTAAATGTCCAAAATAGTATTGCGTATGTATCGGTATTCATCCTGAGTATTGGTACTTACGACGGTTACAAAAGGATTTCTGAGTTTTGCAGGAATACGAAAAGGGTTATTAGTCTCATGTTAATATGTGATCTAATCTAGGAAAAGTATATGATCAAATAAAAGAAACATATCAGTGTTTAAAGCTGAAAATATATGTATGTAAACACATTAGGTTACTTTGATTTCTAGCATCACGCATATGCATTTAAACCGAATTTTACTTGTAGGAGAAGAACATACCTATGCTCATCCTTGAGATAAATCAATAGGGATTGCGTCTAGAGGTCTTCCAATAGATCCCACCCTGGATCCTGATGGATTTTGCTAGAAGATGATCTTCTTCTTCTCCAGCATTCCTCCTTACTCCTCCTTAGAGGTCTCTCACACTTCTTCTCTAGGTCACGATGGGGGTGATTAGAGATTAGGGTTGGTGGGTCTGATGGGAACCATAACCCATAAGAAAAATGCAATTAGTCTCACTAATTGTATGGTGATTTACACTTCCGCTCATCGATGAAGTGTTAATCACAAAATAGGTCTCTACACATGTGTTTAATACACCACACTAATTTTTTTGCATTTTAACTCAGATAAAATCATTAAACTGTTTTGATCACTTTAAATTATGAACTTAAGATAACAGCCATTTTATGTATTATTATTTTATTATATCTATATATAAATTTATATATATAAATCTATATATTAAATTTTAATCTGATACAGTGAACTCTAAACATCACAGAATAATATCGACCAGGGCCTTGACAGTCCCTTCTTAATTTCAAAGATCAGGTACTTTCATTTTACTAAATGAGAATGAAGTTAATGGCACTTGAAAATTTTCGAGATGTGACTCCAACCAAATAAAAATACATTAAAAAATCTCGAGGATAAAGGAATCGGGATTGCTTGAGTTAGTCGTTCGCCCAACATGCGCACGCACACTGAGGTAGAGTAGAGCCCTCGTGTGGTCGTGGCGTAGAGGGTCAGCGGGGAAGTGACAGGGCAGACAATGGGTGACGGCATCAAGTACGAGATAGCGCAGAGCGCCTACGTGAAGGTCGTCCTCCACGCCCTGAAGCACCTTTCTTCCCCCGTCAACGGCCTCCTCCTCGGCCTCTGCCCCTCCGACTACGTCGTCCTCATCTCCGACGCCGTCCCCCTCTCCCATTCCCCCTCCCACATCGGCCTCCTCCCCTCCCTCGAGCTCGCCCTCCTCCAGGTAGGTAACTATTTTTTTATAACCCTAATCATCCTCCCACCCCTCCTTTTTATCTATCCCCCTATTTGATGCGCCTTCATCCGAATCATCTCTCTCCCTCTCTCTCTCTCTCGGAGGTGGAGGAGCGGTTCGGCGCGGAGGGGCCAAGCGTGGTGGGGTACTACCACGCGAACGAGCGCTGCGACGACCGGGAGCTCTCCGGCGTCGCCAGGAGGATCGGGGACCACATCTCGCGTTACTTCCCGCGGGCCCCGGTGTTGCTGGTGCGTTCGTTTTGTTTGGATCCTTTCGTTTGTCGTCTTCTTTGATAAAAGGGATGGTTGGATCGTTCTTTCGTTGTTTCGTGGGATGTGTAGATCGATAACAAGAAGCTCGAGAATTTGCCGAAGGAGAAGGGGAGGGATCCGGTTCTGCAGGTAACGTATCCGCATAAACTCCTTACTTGAAACTGTCCCGATCACTAATGTGCTTTTTTTAATTTTTTTTGTTCCTTTTGTGGAATACGAATAAGATTAAAGTGTGTTGTTTGTGGAGATGTGACGTGTGATAATGTGAGGGGAAAAAAGGAGGATGTGTTCTGCCGAAGCTGTCAATTGTTTCTTGGACTGGTTGGGGTAGACCCCGGAATGAACCCCCCGTTGTCGGCGGGGGCGCGTGTGGGGATTTCGTGTCGTGGGGAATTTCGACTGGAGATCGAGTTGGGGTTTCGGGTTTTAGCGTGAGAAGTGCCGGGTGGCAAGTAAGTAGGTCTGGATTCTGTGTTGCTTATGTGCAAGGAGAATACTTAAAATATATGTGGTCTGTGGAGAGAAATGTCATGAGTAAATAATTATAAATATTAGATATTATATATGTAGAAGCAGTTTCCAAGAAAAGGTCTTGCCTTAGAAAAAGCATGAGGCTAAGAGGGTTCGGGATACTCTGTATTGAGTTTAGAGAATCCCATAGTTGCTAAGCCCTTGCAGACTTTAGTGGATCCAATTGCTTGGGTGAGGGCCTAAATGCCATGGTTAGGAAGCCTTAGGTTATTTTTGAAGGTCATTTGTTTAAGTCCTCTTAGCCTCAACCATATGAACATTATAATTTTGTTTATTTTACAGAATTAATTCCAAGGTTGCAAATATCAACATGAATGCTATATCGACAAGCCAAAGAGGGGGCATATTAGGGATATGACACCTGATATATATGGCCAATATCTCAGAATCATCTTAAAATGGCTACAATGTCTCAAATTTCATTAAAATTATGATATAAATGATTGCTAGATTTATGAATAAATGACTATAAGGCTACAATCATAAACTTTTAGCGTACAAAAAAATACACTAACAAATAATAACAAGTTGTGAGATGTCAAGCCACATAGGTGCACACAAATGCTCATGTTCTTATATGCTTAGTTGCTTATGTGACATGAATGGCATTTGATGTAAGCTTTAGAAGCTTAAAATTGCACAAATACCCTAATAAGTAATAATTGTTCATCTTTAAAGTAGAGATTGTTGTCTAGATTCTAGAGTCTAGAATTTATCTAGCTAATAACCTAAGCTTTAACTCACCAAAATATAAGTAGATATAGTAAAAAAAATAAAAAAGAAAACACCCTAAGCTGTCTATTTAGTAAGTAGTTCTTGGTTTGGGAAATTATTAGGCTAGTAAGTAATTATTAAAAGTATTGTTTGTAACTTTTCTGTTAAGCAAGCATGTTACCAGAAATACAAGCTAGTTATTCAATTAGCTAAGGGCCTTGGGACTAAGAACCCATAAGCCTAATACTTGGATTCCAAAAAATCATGATTATGGAATGCTAAGCATGCACGATTTTGGAAGTTACAATAAGCAACTAAGCATTATTGAATGTGGCATGGTACTCATGAGTAAAGGGAGTAGAGATGAAGGGTGAAATATGATGACACGAGAAAATTATGAGATCTAGTGACCAAAAGGAACAATGTGATGACTAGATAGGGAAAAGAAATTAAAACTCATTTACCTTTAAAAAAAGGGTGAAATGGAAATTGATATGAGAATCTCAATGAAATTGACACGAGGTTTAAAAGGACAAGAGAAGAGATTACCAATATTAGGGGAAGAGAGAAACAAGTCAGATCAGACAGATATCTTCCTGGATCACTTCATCTTGGTTATGTTTTGAAATTTGTACACTGGAACCAGTGCTGTCAAAGGTGAGAGGTGCTAAAAGGCGAGGGGGTTCCAAAACGCCTGAGGCACTAGGCACTCGCCTGAGACAAATGAGGCACTAATTTATTTATTTATTTGAAAAAAAAATATAAATTATCAATAAATTAGATGCTCTTATAATCTCATGCATGGATCCATCAATAAAATATAATAAGCAAAAATGTGAAACAAAAGTTAAAAATGCCAAATAAAAAGTACTTTCTATAAGTAAAAACACAAATCTAACCATGCAATTATGGATAAAAAGTACATGTCTAAACAAAAATCATACCAAAGATCATAGAAAGCACATAACTAAGACTTCAAATATAAATTCTAGCATGGCCAACGACCATATTGCCAAGTTCACAAGCAAAAAAACATAAATCCAAGCATGACCAAAAGTTTTAGAGAATCTAATGTCACAAACTAAAACAACTAGCTCCACAAGCCTGTAGAAAATTCATCTTCCTCATCTCCCTCAAAGTTTATGTCTTGCTCTTCTTCTCCTGCATCTGATACATACTCCTCTACCTCTTCTTCATCTTCTGGAATTGCAGTCATTGGTCTTGAACTTGATGGTTGTGTAGCATGATGGAGCCTTGCTTGACTTCTTGTGTAGGTTCTCATCTTTGTAACTCCAGATGCCCTTGTAACATCACCTCAAGTCCAAGTATCATCACAAAAAACTAAATCATTTTCTGGATCATCATTTTCCATCTCTCCAATCAAACATTCATTTGAATAATCAATGGAGTTGAGCGCAATGGGGTCGATGGTGCCTCGTAGGTCATAACGACTCTTCAAGGCCTAATTGTACTTGATTATACCAAATCTTGCAATTTATCAGCATGAAGAGCATTTATTTTCTTTAAATGAATATGTAGTTATTAAAGAAGTGCTTAAGATATAAATCATATTGTCAAACTTAATGATCATAGTATTGCTATATGTTTGAGAAATCATACTCACATGTTCAAATACACTCCAATTACGTTCACATCTAGAGGTACTGCATGTCAAGCTCATGACCTTTATAGCTAATTTCTGTAAATTTGGAGCTGAACTTCTAAATAAGCTCCACCACTCCACTGCAAAGTGATGCTGTGATTTGGTTGTTCTTGATCTAATTGCCATTGGATTTCCAAAAATCTTTTCTGCATGTTTATACAAAGATAATTCATTTGCTATCTTGTCTTGTACATGTGTTCGGGTGCCAATCTCTGTATGCACTTGTACAACCCATCAATGATTTCCTCATTGAATTCCATAGAGGGTTTGGCATGGCAGTACTTAGGATTAAGAAAATGACTAGTTGCATGTAATGGATGATAATTTGACATGCCCACCTTCGATTAGTGATTTCAAACACCTCCCTATATTTATCCTCATTTCCTTTGAAACTTTTTTCAATGGCTTCTTTGGCCCGATCCATCGCCTCATAAATGTACCCCATAGGTGGCTTCTTCTCACCATCAACAAGCCGAAGAACTTTCACCAAATGTCCCATGTACTTGAGAGTTGCAATTACATAATTCCAAAATGAAGGTATTAAAATAATGTCCTTAGCTTTTTTGCCCTTCATCTCGTTAGACCACTTGCATTTTGCCCACTTCTCAGATGTAAACATAGTCCTTAGACTATTCTTTTGTTTGTAAATAGATTGCAAGGAAAGGAAGGTTGTAGCAAACCGAGTAACCCCATGTCAAACAAACTCCCTATTGTTGGTGAAGTCTCTCATCATATTTAAGACTCCAGTGTGGTTGTAAATGAACCCCACAACAGAGATGGCCCTTTGGATATTTTTCTTGATTGTTGGAAATTTTCTAATATCTTCCAATATCAAGTCAATACAATGAGCGGCGCAAGGTGTCCAATACAAGTGTGGTCTCTTTTCTTGCAAAAACTTGCCTAGAAAAGAAATGAAGTACATTAGTGATTTAAAACACATAGTAAACAATGCTTCAATTAAAACATATCTATCTAAAATATACCTGCCAATACGTAGTTGTTTCTGTTGTCAGTAATGACTTGAATTACATTAGATTCTCCAATTCTTTCCACAAAGTTATCAAGCAACTCGTATATCTTTTCTCCTATTTTGATGATAGATGATGCATCAATGGAATCAGCATACATTGTGCCTTTGGCACAATTCACCATTAAATTGATGATGCTCCTTTGCTTTCCATCAGTCCAACAATCTGACATGATAGAGCATCCATATTTAGCCCACGCTTCCTTATGATCTACCATCAAGTCTTGTGCGTACTCCACCTCTTTCTTCAATAAAGGAACTCTAAGCTCATGGTAAGAGGGGAGTTTCAAGTTTGGCTCATACTCTCTTATGGCCTGAATCATTTCTTAAAACTTTACAATTTAGCAGAATTGAATGAAATATTGGCTTGATAGAAAAAATGAGTAACCTTTTGAATTGCTCTAAGCCGCATCTCCTTATCAAATGCATCTTTGAGGTTGCCTTGCCCTAATGGAATCTTTCCTTTATTCTTCACAAACATGTCTATGGGTCCTTTTCCCTTTTGTTTCTTAGGGATGGAAATTGTGTTCCTTCCACTAGTAAAGACTGTCTTAGTTGAAGCACTTACTTCCATTTCTTCTTCACCATCTTCTACATCAATCGAATTCTCCCAATTATCAAAGTCAGGCATACCACCACAAAATGCCTCTTTCCGTGTCTCTCTCCACCATGTAATTTATTAATTTCTCCTTCACCTCTAGAGGACATTTCTGACAAGCTGATGCATTCTTGTATGATCAAACTTGATGTTGTTTGGCTCGATATATACCACCTTTTGCGGTCTTCCCACAAAAGGTACAAGTGACTGCATTCTTGTCATTTTCATTCTTTAAAAAAGTATACTTCCAAGCAGGATTTCTCTTTCCACTCTTCATAGAAAATACATCATCTTCACTTGCGGAAGCCATTCAATATAATCTAAATCATTATTTAATTGTTAGATCAATACAAATACTAGAATAAAATGACACCACTGGCAATTTGAATGAAATCAATTTGAAATTACTTGACTGATATTGTATTCCATTTCAAATAAATGACATCACTGACATGGTAACTCATTAGTATGAAATGATTGGGTTATTTAAACCCCTGAAATTAAATAGTGCCAAAAATCACAAGTCAAATAAATCAGAGTCGCGCGATTTCAATCTGTGGATATATAAAGCTTCTATATCCACAGCATAGAGTTACTTGTCACTAACTCTCACGAGGAGGATCGAATCATCGAAGGGGGGAAGGGTAAAATGAGCAAGAACAAACATAAGGGGATGAGGAGGAGAACTCTTATGAGGATCGCGAGCGATGGGGAGCAGCGAGGAGGAGAACTCTTCAAGGCTTCTAGTGACGATGGAGACTGGCGGTGAGCGGCGATGGAGTGGTAGCGAGCGGCGATGGGGAGCACTCCTGCGTGGTGGCTATTGAAGGCACTCCTCGGTGGCGATCGAAGGTCGTTGCCAAGATATCGGGTAGTATCGAAAGGGTTTTGGGGGCATTCGAAGGGTTTTGGGGTTTTTACGTAGGGTTTTTTTTTTTATTTATTGGGTTAGTGGTTTTGGGTATTTGGGTTATTTATTTAGGTAATCAGGTACTGTTGGGCTTCTTTGCTTAGGCGCTCGCCTCAGCGCCTTACACCCCAACCTTAGGCGCTAGCCTAGGCATCACCCAAGGCAAACGCCTCGCCTGGTGGCTGTCAAGGCGCCAAGGCCTCGCTTCGCCTTAGGCGAGTGCCTTGACAGCATTGACAGGAACTTTATGGAAAATTTCCCATTTTAATTTAGATTCTTGATACCTGGGGTTATTTCACTAACATACCTAAATTGAGACATTCACCCCATATCTATATGGGTTAGCCCATAGATATGCAATATTTTGAAGATATATTATCGACAAGGTTGATTAATTAGTGGAGTAATCATAATCACTCACTTGATTGAACCAAAGCTTGGATACCTAGGGAATACTTGGCCACCTAGGGTAATCGGATCGACTAATTGGTTACTTTGCTACTGTTCAGTTACCGAGTTGATTAGTGGACAATTTTTACATAGAGATCTTGGTATGGTTTCTTTTTTATTTTTTCCAATATAAATATATGTCTATTTTTATTTCTTTACTTTAAATATTACTTGTATAGGGTATGGGTTCTACACATCGAAGTGTATTCTATGATCTTGTTAGTATATTTATTAATATGTTCATAATAAATATATATTTTTGAAATAAAATATCAAAAAATACAACACCATTAGATTCTTGATTACTCCCTTGCATACTGAATATCCCGTAGTCAATGATCTCCTTGACTAAATACTAGTATCAATCCCCTGCAGCCTCGATTGTTGATATATTTTGATATTTTGAACAATTACTAGATGATCATCACTCCTTGCTTTTAGGGATTGAGGGATGATGAGAGGTTGATTGGAGGATAGTGATGACGTTTAGTTAAATAATGATGGTTCTTAATCTTGACCATCTCCGTAATCATGTGCTAAAAGAGTCCTCAACCCATCCTCTATCGTCAGTCCTGTAGTTCATTATTCCTAAAAGTGATTTAGTCGAAAGCCTCTAAATAGCAACTTCCTTCATCTTCAATTGAAATGACCATCCCACGAATTTAAGTTGGAGCACCTACTGAGGAAGTCGGGTATGCTGGTGGACATTGAGGGGATTCCCCTCTTCTTGTGCACGATGGACGTCGTTGCGGCCGTTGTCTTCCCTTTTGTAAGGGTACGATAGTGCAAGGGCATCAGTCTTGGAGGAGGAGATCTCTCCATGATGTGAGTGATGGTGGATCTTACGCTAGGGAAGATGCTTGAAGAGATGGTGGTGCTAAATCTTGGGAGTGCTTCGTGGGTGGTCTACGATAGACTGGTGTAAGGAGGGCTACGCTCCTTTGCGGAGGTGGTAAAGGGGGGTGGTGGCGAAGTTGCGATAGTGGGTTCAAACGCTCCAGCGAGGACCATTGCATGGAAAGCGAAGAGGCGCGGAGTTGATGGCGCGTTGCTTGCGAAGTTTGCGCTGCGATTCTCGGAGTCGAGGATGGCTAATCAATGCACAACGACTTTGGCGGCAGATTTGGAGGCAAGGAAGGTAACAGATGCCGAGGAGGGTAGTAACTCGTCCATGCCGATCTTAGAAACTTGCGTGGATGATGAGGGAGTGGCCTCCCATCACGTGAGGAGCTTTAATGCAGTGAGGGAGATGCGCATCCCCATTTTGGGAAGTGGGAACAATGATAGATGGATTTCTCAGCCATTTATGAGGAAGAATTTCCTTCCCAACTCAGTAGCTAACTTGGATAAGCAGTGGGGTCCACATGCTTTGGAGAGAGAGGAGGTGGAGTTGGACTCGGACCGGACTCTGATCCGGATGCAGCAAGGGCCAAACTCCATTCTTTACCCTTGAAGTCGGTCTCTGAAGGGGTTTCTGCCATGCGTCTGTTGACAAAAGGGTTGGCGTGAGTTTGTTCGACGATGGTGGAGCCCAAGGCAGAGGTGGTCGTGGACAATCAACGAGGGCCTGAATGGTTTCATCACTAGAGGATGAGGAGGCTCCTCGACAAGGTCGGGGATGGAGCTATGACTTCACTGCCGTCGGATCCCCAGTCGTCGGGGCCCCATCCAGAGGCCGTGGCACCTGGGATGAATGCGCGAGGTTCTTTAGAGGCGGCGCCGGAGTCGTATGGACCTTATCTTGTAGAGGAGGTTATGCTGGAGGAGGGGGTGGCGATTCTAGGGAGGAGGGTTTGATAGAGGAGGGTGGCAATTCTAGGTAGAAGGGTAACAGAGCAGTAGATTGGAGCGTTTGCTTTGAGCACAGTGAGATTGACTGCATGGCAGAGGCAGTAAGGTACACACATGCTGCTGGGGAGATGCTACACGTGCTCTATGTTGAAGGTTCTCACATGGAACATCAGGGGCCTCAACGATCCCTTCAGGTGGGCGGTGTTGAGGTCCTATTTGTAGAAGTGGGGTTTGGATGTTGTTTTGCTTCAGGGGACGAAGCTACAAGTGCATGACTAGAGGATCTAAGGGGATATTGGGGGTGGATTTCTTGATGGGTGGATGGCATTGGATGCAGCGCGACGGTCTAGGGGAGTAGCAGTTGGGTGGAAGGAAGATTCCTTTTCACGTGTAGGCTCGATGGTGGGGACATGTGTAGTTTCGGTGCAGCTGAGAAGGCGTAGTAGTGGCTTCTGTTATGTGGTTTCAACAGTCTATGGGCTTGTTGAGAATTCCGATAGACACTCTTTGTGGGAGGACCTCAGTCAGGTTGCCGCTAGGTTCCAAGGGTGCCCCTAGCTGATAGGGGGGACTTTAATGTCACATTGTTAGTGGATGATAGGCTAGGAGGGAGAAGTGGATGAGACCGCGACTCGGAGGATTTTTCAGAGTATGTTGCTACGCATGGCTTAGTGGATTTTTCTACCACCTCCTATGCGTACACTTGAAGGAGCTTTGGAGGGCTGATGTCCAGAATTGATTGCTTCTTTTCATCGGTGGAGATGACAAAGGTGTTCCTGTTGGCAGGTGTCCGTGCCATGGAGAGACCTTTCTCGGATCACATGCCTTTGATGTGGGCGTCTGGTGAAGGTACTCGATTTGGCATGTATTTCAAATTTGAAAGAGCTTGGTTGTTGGAGGAGGGTTTTAAGGGGATGGTGGAGGAGAAATAGAGGTCTTTGCGACCTGACAGCTTAGCAGTAGCGAAGTTGGAATCGAAGCTTCGAGATCTAAGGCTCTTCCTTAAGGACTACCGAAGATGTTTGAAGGAGGAGCATAACAGGAAGAAGGAGGCTTTAAGGGAGGTGGAAAGGCTAGACAGAGTCGATGTTTTGTCTGAGGAGGGAGCGACCAGGGCTGAGTACATGAAGACCAACCAAGCAAAGGATCAGAAGGTCGAAGTTGAATGAACGGTGAGATCCAAACAGAAGTGGATCAAAGAAGGTGACTTTAATACCAGGTACTTCCATATGATGGCCTCTGGTAGGAGGGGGAATTGGTTTGACAAGATTCTGGTAGGTGAAGCAGAGTTTGTTGGTAGGGAGGCAGTGGGTAAGGCAGTGGTGGATTATTTTAGGGAGTTTACTAGGAAGAGACGGGTCGGGAACTAGAGGTGGAGAGGGTTGAATACCCCTTCCATTGGAATGGAGCAAGTTGAGGAGCTCGATGCACCCTTTATGGAGAGTGAAGTGCGGAAGGCAGTTTTGGGTTTGAATGCCAATGGATGCCTTAGTCCTGATGATTTTCCGGTTCACTTTTTTAAGGAGTTTTGGGAGATGGTACAAGAGGATGTTATGCAAGTGATAACAGAGTTCAGGGAGGGCAATTTTGGCTTCAATAGGCTTAACAAGTTTTTTGTGTTTTTGCTGCTTGAGGAGGGGGTTGAGGTGATCGAAGATTTCAGACCTATTGCCCTTTCTAATGCAATTGTGGTAAAGGTCCTGGCAAACAGGCTGAGAAGGGTTATTGATGGGGTGGTTTCTCAGGTGCAGACGACTTTCGTACCGAGGAGGAGCATTCTTGATGGGTATGTTGCTGCCATAAAGATGCATGCCTATTGGAGGAGGGAAGGAAGGCTTTCCTTTGGAAGGTAGACTTTAGGAAAGTCTATGACTTGGTTCACTAGTCCTTCCTGTGGGCATCGATGATTAAGAGGGGATTCCCACCATTGTGGATTTGGTGGATGAAGCAGTGTGTTACGACGACCTCTTTCTAGGTTCTCATTAATGGGAACCCGACGGGGGGATGGATCCAGCCTAGAAGGGGGTTTAGGCAGGGGTGCCTGCTAGCACCTATGCTTTTTGTGTTGGCTGTTAACGCTTTGGTGAGGTCATCAGTTAGAGCTTGTGAGGCTAATTTGATGAGGGGTTTCTCGGTGGAAGATGGAGTTGAGGTTCTAGTGCTTTGGTATGCAGATGATACTCTATTCTTTGTGGAAGGATCCGTGCCAGAGGCGAGGATGATCCGTATTCTCCTTGAGTTGTTTGGAGTGGCATCGGGGTTGTAGGTTACTTACCACAAGTCATCTTTCATCCCTTTCGGTATGGCTGGGGAGGAGGCTACTGCTTGTCGTGTTGTGCTGGGGACGAAGAGGGGCACCTTGCCTTTATCCTACCTGGGCTTATCAGTGTCGAACAAGAGTGTTACCTTGTAAGATTGGTTTCCGTTGGTGGAGAGAATAGAAGGACAGTTGGTAGGCTGGGCCTCTAGGTTATTGTCTGGAGGGGGAAGGCTAGTGCTCCTCAAAGTTCTGGCATCCATGCCCTCTTATTTCACTTCGGTGTTGAACATGCCATGACAGGTTGAGAAGATATTGGGTCTCATGAGGGGTTTCTTTTGGTCAAATTATGGGGCAAATGGGAGTAGGGCGAAGCTGGTTGCTTGGAAGGAGGTGTGCAAACCTATTAAGGAGGGGGGTTTGGGAGTTAGGGAGGTGGGGAGGATGAATGATAGCCTCTTGACCAAGTGAATTGCTAGATTGCTTGGGGGTGACGAGTGTTTGGTGGGGAGGATCCTGCAGTCTTGTTACGGAGGATCTTTGTGCTAGGATCTGTTGACGTCTCTCCCGTGGGGTGCCTCTCTTTTCCTTAGGGGGCTCTCCATGGTGGCACCGAAGGTCTGTAGTTTCTTTACATCGGTCCTCAGCTCGGGAAGTAGCTTCAGATCTTGGACGGATGACTAGATAGGACAAGGAAGGCTTTGTGACCATTTTCCAAGGCTCATTGTGTTGGCTAATGATAGAGGAGCTACGGTGGCTGAGGTTTGGGATGGCTATTGGTGTCCTATTTTTTTGGAGAACCTCTCTGATTAGAGATTCCTAGAGGTGTAGGAGCTCCTTTTGGATCTTCAAGGCTTTTAGCCTAAGGAGGGGGTGGACTCTTTTGGCATGGAGGAGGGAGATTTCTTTGTTCGTGGTGCATATAGAAGGTTGGGAGATCCAAGTGCTTCGGGAGACATTGACTTTGTTAGGGACTATAGGTTGGTTTGGGAGGCCTCATGTCCTTTGAAGGTGAGGATCTTTGCTTGGCTGATAAGGAGAGGCAGACTCATGACAAAGGTGTGGAGATCCAGGTGGGCCCCGGAGGAGGATAAGAGTTGCCCGCTCTATTTTGGAGCCGATGAGGATTTAGAGCACCTGTTCTTCACCTGTCCTATGGTGGAACAGATTTGGCATCACTTTGGTGATGGTTGGTGGTCACATCTCTCTTTGGACAACTTTTGGAGGTCCTTCAGATGGGGGAACGGGAATGGAGGGCAGAATGCTTTCTGCATGAAGAAGGAAAGGGTGCAGCCACTGGCGATTTTGTAGGGTATTTGGTTGGGCAGAAATGTGCTGGTCTTTAGGGGGCAGCACCCTTATGTTGAGAATTTCGTGGAATCCATTTCTTCTTTTCTGTATTGTTGGAGTTGTAACTTGTGATATGATGTGATATTTCTATAATTAATGAAAATCCTGGGTGGTTATCATTTGGATAACCACCTTTTTCACTTTTCAAAAGAAAAAAAGATCTTCGACAGGCAGCCATTCATTACCAATCTTCATTTCTATACAAGTTCAGGCTCCATCAACAACTCCTTTATTTCCAATCAATAGCCTTAATGCATCTCCATGAATAAATTCAAGTGGCATCAGTGCTTTTCTGCAGCAACAGCAGCAATGTTTTTCAATTTAACATCAGCGAAAATCTTCAAGTTGCAAAATCTCCATCTTACTGACAACAGCATGAATTTATGTGAAACTCCATAAACATGCAAAAGCAAGGTTGGGCTCCAACTTCCTGGCATGAAATTAAAGAAACAAACAAACTGTTATAATTCTTTAATTAAATTAATTTGGAAAAGGAGCACTTATCATTTATGTCTACACGAAACTGGTGTTTGCACTTCCTTTGGTCCTCGCCTAGGCATTTAGCCAGATTTCATTAACATTTCATCATCTAACTGAGACTGAGAGGGGTCCAGATAAAAGGCCTGCTGACAAAGGTGTTAATTCGCCATGTATTGTGCACGTGGGAGAGGCGACATGAGGACCCAGGGAGTGATCAATCCCTGCCACTGTGAGATAATAATGCCAACCTCGAAACTCATGTTTGAAACATCTTCTCGAGGATCAATAGTGATGAGATGCACGGGTATTGATGCAAAGGGTGCTCTGACTTCTTGGGTAATTTGAAAACTTTCCCAATTCATTTCTGATGCTTTGGAACCTGCAACATCTGATAAAATTGTCACCAACGAGGAACCATGTCTGTCATTGCTGAATGATGATGCAATTTGAGCTTTGATCTTTGCCAAGGATGTTAGCTATTCCTGTAACCCTCATCGATTAGCGTTGAAGGACCCTTCCATTAAAGGATGACAGCCCGTGGGCCCGTGGCACTGAAATAGAGTTTGACTTGACCAAGTCCCACTGAAGAACCCTTTTCTTGGTCCTCATCACCTCACATGGCCATAGGATTCTGGATGACGAGAAAATCTCCTCAATCACCTTCCCAGAGGCAGCTTAAAGGGCAAATTGGAAATCTTAATCAAGGTTGTTGATAGGCATAGTGGCCTCTCCTGTGAGGAGCCATGAAAGCCCAAATACAAGTGCCATCCAATCATCTTGTTACAAAACAAGGTGTAGAAAGGCAACTTCATCTTAACCTCCTTTGAGCAAGCATGAAGAATGAACTTTTCTTTCCAAATGCCAACAAGGACCATTGTGCCTCATAGATTTCTTCACTGCTGCACCACTTCCTTGGAAGAAGGATAGCCCTCCACCAGGTCACCAACCAAGCAAGACTGGAGGAATTTATCATTGTCTTCAATCGAAAGGTGACCATAGAGCCTCCACCTCCATGAGCCTAGAGAGAGCTGCCTCTCCCTTGCAAAGAAAGGGCATGCCTTGGATAGGGAATTGTTTATAGCCTAAACCTCCATAGGTGTCTTGGCACTCTCGCCCAAGGTGACCTCACCCCCTTGAGTGGGAAGCATTAGCAACAAACAACATGCAGAACACCCATTATTGGGGAACACCAAGGAGCCAAGCTTTGTTCTCCTCCCCGGCTACCTCATCTCTTCCCTATGAGATCCCAACCACCTCCATCTCCCTCATCATGTTCGCCCTCTCTCATGTCATGCTCCCTCTCAAATAGTTGATCCATAAATTGATCTATAGAACCTCTTGGAAAAAAATGATCCATGACAGTTGAATTGGAAATTGTTTTCTTGTTAATTCTAGCATTAAAATTTGTTTGTTAATTGATTTTACTTGTTATTTAATTTAATTAAATCACCATATGTTATTTGTTATACAAGCTTACATAAAATCATTGCACCCTTTTATATGTAGAGGTTATTATTTTTTGTTGAAAAGGTTATATGTGGAAACTATAACATTGTTTATTCCTTATTTATGCAATGTAATTGTTAGAGTATTAGAATTAGTTAGTTATGAGTCCTATTATGATTATGTTTTAGTCTATTTAATTAGGTTTAAGAGTCCTAATCCTTTTCCTATTCATATTAGTTATTTTTATTTCTATCGGGTTTCTTATTTAATTTTTTTAACCCTACTTTCTATATAAAGGGGGTTAGGGACTATTTTCTCCGATATGGTATCGGAGCAAGATTTCTATGCCTTAATCCTCATGGTTAAGGATTCCTAATCTCTGCATTGCTGCCACTACCAAGCATGCATCATGCATGCATTGCCAACCCTGCTGTGTGCCTTTCCTTGCTGTAGTCCTACCCAATGTTGCATGCCTACAACACGTGGCCCTTGCCTTATCGCATGCCTTGTAGCACGGGGTAACCCCTTCCGCATGCGCCTCTTGTGCATGTGGTTTGACCTCCATGTGTGCCGCCTGTGTGCATGGCCCTACTCTATTGTGCACCTCATGCGCGCATGGACCTACCTTGCAGTGCACCTCCTACGTGTTTGACCCTACCTTGCCATGCATGCCTCCATGTGCATGGTTCTACACTCGGTGTGCAACCCTCAATGCATGGTCTTATGTTATGTGTATGAAGTGCACGCCTCTTGTATGCGAAATTGTGTACCTTTGCTTGACTGCCTGACTACTTGACTGCATCTGCACTACTGTCCCATGGCTGATGGGGATTCTTTGACTGTTTTCTCAGAAGCCAAGTTCTTTGCCTCTTTCTTGGTGGGGGATTAGAGCGAGGCTCTCATCTTCTACTACTACCTTTTAATTAATTATTATTGCCTACTTGGGATCATCTCCCAAACTATTGGAGATCGCCTCTTACTATTACTACTACTACTGTTGCTGCTACTGCTGCTGTTGCTGTTGCTGTTGCTAGGTATCAACTCCTGCTCTACTAGTGTTGTTGCTTAGGATTGTCTCTCGTTCTACTGCTACTATTTTCTCCTGCAACTACTATTACTGCCTACCTACCTCCTCCAATCTACTGCCTGCCTACTTCAACCAGAAGATGTCTTCATTGAAGGGGAGTCTTTTGTCTATTGTAACAAGTTGTGTGTGGCTGTTATCTATGCTTCAACTTGAGAGGGAGTATTAGAGTATGGATTTGTTAGTTATGAGTCATATTATGATTAGGTTTGAGTCTATTTAACCAGGCTTGAAAGTCCTACTTCTTTTCCTATTTGTATTAGTTATTTTTATTCTTGTTGGGTCTCTATGTAATTTTTCTAACCCTACTCTTTATATAAGGGGGTTAGTGTTCTTGATTTGAGTAATACTTTTTGTTTTCTCCAATAGTAATACTAGTTTAGTTGATAGAACTTCTTTACTCTTGTGAATTGATTGGAATGATTATTGACTAGTATTTTGTGGAACTTAGCATATAAGTTTTACCCATCTAAGAGATTGGTTGAGTTATTTATACTTAATTATAAAGATGGAAATTATGTAATGTATTGGTCATGCATAAATGATTACATAAAATAACAATCTTCCATGTATTGACACGATAGAAATGAAAATACATCCCTAAAAAAAGAAATGAAAATATGTATTTCATGTGGACCCACAGGGAACTCATAATGTTTTTAAAGTGTTTTTAAAATTTATGTCACATACTTGCAAGAGTCACATGCTAACTGCTAATCACATGGCCCAAAGAGCAATATAGTTTTGGGAAAATGGTTCAATAAACCATGAGGCAAAAGATAAGACAATTCTAGATGTAGCTACTCTTTCATGTTATGTGTACTGCATGTGCTAGCTCTATAAAATAAACCGTCCCATGTATATGAATGAGTTTGAATGAAATAACTCACATCAAAACAAGTTTAACTTAGTTCAGGATACTTATGGAATACTAACAAAGACGTGAAATTTGAGTTATGACATATTATGGTCTACAGATAATTATCATATGTAGATGCACCTTTTCAAAGAATTATCATATGTAGATGCAAGAACTTATTTAGTTGGATTGGTTGGGTTTAATTAAGCATATGTAAGAGAAAATGGTGATGACGATTTCTTATTCATTTATGAGTTTAGCTCATAAAGTTTCTGCAAATTAAATCTTTGATTTTGGTTGTGTTGGTGTTTAATTGGATATCTTGCTTGATACAACTCCTTTCCAATAAAAAAAGAAATTTTGCTTGATACAACTTAAATTAGAGATTGCACGAATAGGTAGGTGCCTTTATGGCCCGTGGAACAATGCTAGGGTTATTATGTAGTTTTTCTTTTTTCTTTTTTATCGTATAGAGGAACACCATGGATATGAGTCTTGTCAATGTGTATTGTGATTTAGGTTTTTAGCTCTTAATGTTTAATGTTATCCATGTGCTGTCGAAATCTCGATCTTGCATATTTTACGTATGCTTCTGCTATCCAAATTGTTGGGGTAGTTACAATGATTTCACATTTTCTCCATTTGGAGGTTCTGGGGATGATGATCTATAAATATGGGACGGTTGAAAGTGTGGTATCTTTCACACTTCAACGCCATGACAAGGTTTTAGGTGCCAATACTAATGCTGTTCCTTGTTGGCAAAGTTCCAATGCCATGACATGTTGACGCCTTATGATGATGACAGTGATGTTTGGGGTGGTGGCTAATATTGCTTGTTCTCATGAAGTTTTTTGGGAGTCCTTACATTTTAGCCATGGCAGAAGATCTTTTGTTACCCAGAAACTGCCTCCTGATGTAGGCTGCAATCCTTGTAGATTCAGATCTTTGTTTGCCTTCTACATAGTGTTCGCTTAGTCATCAAAGCATTAAGCTGTAGATGGCACCTGAAGGATATTCACTTTGTGGCTTGTGTGGGTTAAAGCTTTAGAACTTAACCATCTGTCTTTTCCTGTGACTTCATGCGAGAGATTTAACCCCTTCTCAGATTTTTTGGGTGTTTTTTTTTTTTGAGTAAAAAAGAAGGTCACATGAGCTTAGTGACAACTTAGTGCCATCTACTTCATTAATCGCAGAAGAAGTCAAGTCACTGCCTAGTCTCTTAAAGGCCCAAAATCCCTACATATACTCTCAACCAAAGCCCATTCCTTAAAAATTACAACATTTTTATTCATCCATATTGCCTAGTAATAGCAAAGGGAGTCACTCTTTCCTTTCTCGTTCTAAACAAACCACTTTCAAAGCTCCTTGTGAAATCATCAAAAGAAGAGTCTATCCAAGAAATGCTACTCCTACCCATACCATCCTTGCAAAAGGATAGGAAAGAAACAGCCGTAGTCTTTCTATGCCTACTTACATAATTGCAAGTTGTATGCACTGGGGGCAATCTTCAAGTGATAGGTCTTTGTCATGATTCTGTGCCTTCGCTGCTGTTAACCAAAAATCTTTATCTTCGATGGCATCTCCACCTCCTTAATTTACTGACATCTCTCAAGAAACTCTCTATAAGCCGACTTGACTGAAAAAGGTTCCCTATCCTACGTCCAGTTGTCCAAAACTACACTAGTTGGACTAACATTCATAAGCTCATGTTGCAGCTGAAGAAAATCTTCCATTCTCTGATCCAATAAGCTGCCTCAAAAGGTAGAGGCTGCTTGCTTTTGGCTCGCTCAAAAAAAAAAAAAAAGCTCAAAAGGTTGGGGTCCACATCCTCCCTGTAGAGTCGCAACTGTCAACCATAATGCATGTATATTTGATGAGAGCCCAAAAAGCCTTGGAAAGGAAGCTACCAAGGGAGCCCCTCGACCACCAATCATCACGCAAGAAATCAAAGTCAGCCCCATTGCCAAGCTCGAACATGAATAAAGGGACCAATAGCGGCATGACATGCAACTATTCCTTCCAAAAAGCAGAAGCACTCCTTACAGGCACCACCCTATCTGTCCAAATCGGCCTTTGCTCATAGCAAGCCTCAATAACTGTCTTAACCAGGTCAAACTCGTTACACATTACACCAGTAATCCACTTCATCAACAGAGTTGGGTTCATAATCTTCAACTTGAGCACCCGTAAGCCACTATTGCCAAGCAACCTACAAATCTCCTTCGAAGAGACCATTGTGATCCTTTACACTTCTTCACTCTCTTTCAAAAGAACCTGCGAGTTAATTGGTCAAGCAGGCTTTCAGCTTTCTGGGGCATCAAGAAGACATACATGAAGAATATTGGGATTGCAGAAAGCATCTACTTCAATGGGACCAATCTTCCGCCCATCAACAAGAGTTGTGCCTTCCAGCCCTCTAAAATTGTCTCCACTTTTCACACCATCATATGCCAATCTGCCACTTTTTAACTACCTTCTAGAAAGTGGTAGGCCCAAGTAAACCATAGGGAGAGATCCTGTTAGTTCCCTAAGTTTTGTCCCAAATGGAACAACGAATTTTTCTCTATTTATCTTCAACCTTGAAAATTCCTTAATGTTATCTAGACAAACGGAGACATTCTCCCTTTTCAACAAAAAAAAAGAAACAGAGAGATTCTGTGCTACACAATCAGCACCATCAATGAAGATAGTATCATATGCATACTGCAGAAGTGGTATAAGACTAAATTCGTCCACCTGTACTGACTACCCTAAGTAATTGTTGTGACATGTAGCTGAAGTACAAACAGATACTGCATTTATTGCTGGGACAAAGTGGAGGGTTAAGGGCACCCCTACATACTGCACACTGAGGTTGGATCCAACAACCTACCAACCTGCCATTGACCATGATGGACAAGGAATTGGTCTTTCTGCAATGCTTCTTCATTTTGCACATACCAATTTAAGGAGTTGTACACCTTTGCAAAATCAACGTTCCATATAAAACCCTTAGATGCCTTCTTGGTCCAATAACTGGTAATTTCATTTGCCATCACAACTTCATTTGTCAAGTGTGTTTCGTAAAATTCAATCGCATGGGGTTGACTAGCTCATCCATCACATACCTGAGTTTGTTGGAGGGGACCTTTTCCACGTGGAGAATGGTTGCATTAGAAAGTGAAATTGGTTTAAAGTCCTCCACTCTTTGCTGAAGTCTTCTTTGGGAGTAAGAAAAGAAGAGACTTGGTAAGCCTCTTAAATCTCTATTATCGCCACTAAGGGGTTGGCACAGTGGTATAGCCCTCCATTGGCATCTAAACGGTCACGAGATCAAATCCCATGGCCACCATATTTACCCTCTTAAAAAAAAAAAAAGAACTCCTTGAAGAAGAGGATATGGAAACTGTTTGGACCTGGTGTCCCCCTACATTGGTGCCAGGCGAGGCCTCCTTGACCTTAAACTTTGAGAAAGGCCTATCCAAAACCTCCACCTCATCCATAGGGATAAAGAGGAATCCTTACCAGTCCATCACCATTTACCTTTTGGACCGCATCTCATGAAGGCCTTGATATGCTAAGCTAAAGAAGCCCCAACCTTTAAACACTTTATTACCTACCTTAATAGTCTCAATGTAATTGGAACTTGGAATAAGGTCGAGGAATTGGCTCCCCCATAAAATTTATTCGTAGAAGGGAAATGTCCACCGAACTCAGAGAAAGAGTGCGTGGGGGGGGGGGGGGGGGGGGGGGGGGGGGAGGGGAGTCGGGGCTGGACTCTAGTCGTAGGGAGGGCAAGGAGGAGGAAGGTGGTTTCGGAGGTGTTTTGCTTCAAGTGTAGAGGGTTGGGCCATTTAGTGCGGGACTGCAAGGACCCGGTGCGTTGCCTCTGGTGTGAGAAGTTGGGCCACTGGAGGGTGTCTTGTGCGAAGGAGCTGCGGAGGAACGTGGATGTGGGCACGCGGGTGACAATGCCCCCGCCTTCGCTGGCAGGAGCACTGTCGGTCGAAGTGGAGGCCCCGTGGTTAGAAGAGTCTGGGAGGATCGAGAAGGCCCTCGTGTCGGCTCTGGTAGGTGTGGTGGCGGAGGGTCGCATGGGGTTGAAAGACTTGGAGGCCAAAGTGGGTAGGTCGTTGGGGGGCGGATCATCTGGGTTGAGGGTGAAGACGGTGGGGGAGGGGAAGTTCTTGTTGGTGGGGGCATCATCAGGGGTGGCGGAGCGACTCCTCTTCAAGGAGCTCTCGTGCTTGGGAGGCGTGGTCAGATGGCGGTGGGCAGTGAGGTTGGATGGCGTGATCAGGGAGCGGCCGCCGCAGAAGGTGGAGATGGTGGTTGACCTTAAGTGTGTACCATTGTTTCTCCGAACTAGACAGGTTGTGGAGGCGGTGGTCGCACCCTTCGCACGGGTGCGATGGTGCGAGGGGCTTAGCCTTGGCAAAGGGCATCTCGGGTCGACGTGGGCCGCGATGGAACTGCGACCAAGCACGACACTTCGGAGGAAGGTGGCGCTGTGTTTGGGGAATACGTCGTGGGTTGTATTGGTGAAGCCGGTGGAGAGAGGTTCGAAATCCTTTGTGGAGGTGGTGGAGCAATTGGTCGGAAGTCTTGCGTCGAGGAGAGGCGCTCTGGTGAACGGGGCAGTTTGGAGGCCAAAGGACATCGGAGGGGAAGGCGCATCGTAGGCTGAGTCAGCAGCGTCAGAGTTGGGAGCTGGGTGTGCGCACACCCCTCGAGGCGTAGTGTTTGAGGGGCGTGACGATTGGAGGCGGTCGGGGGGTCGAGGAGCATGTTGGGGAAGTCGAGGGGCTGTGCGGGGCTGTCGAGGAGAAGCGGCGAGAGGAGCAGGAGGGAGCTTCGAGGGGAGGCGGCGCATTTAAGGGCAAACCGCTCTCGAGGGAGGAGGCACAGCGCTCTAGGGCTTTTAAGGCGGGGGTGCACTCGGATTCGGGTTCGGATCCACACCCGTACTCGATACCCCTTCATTCTTTCTCCTTTAATGGACCGTGGAGGGTACTTTCGGAGCAGGCGCGCAACGCATCGCTCCATGGTGAGCAGAGGGGAGCGGAGCATTAAGGTCGAGTGGCGACAACCGTCCTCGACAAGAGTGAAGGCGAGATTAGAACAACCAAGCTCCTCCATCAGAGGATGCAGAGGATTTGGTTGGCGACGTAGGGACCCCTTACGACGCGAGGGGTGTCGGCTGGAGCTTCTTCTATGCCGATGAACCCCCTGACTTGTGGAGGAGGTCTAGGGGGCGATGCGGGGCCTCGTCGGAACAGCGAGGGCGAGTTAGGTGGTGCTATACTCAACGACGGCGGTGACTGGCGCTTCCCGGAGGGGAAGGAGGGACCTTCTGAGGCAGAGGGGCCTCGCGAGGAGGCGCAGATGGCAGGGGCTGTGGTGGAGGAGCCGGTGTGGTTGGAGGTGAATGTCGAAGATCCGGGGGGGCGATCAGGCGGCGGCGAGGGGAAGGGTTCTGTAGGTGTGGAGGTGGCAGGGGGGAGCGGGGAGCTGGGGAGCTGGGGGAAGCCTGGGCTAATGGCTACAGGGTGGGGGAGGAGGAGCGGGTGGCTGAGGGGGCTGGCTTCGGTCGTGTGGGAGGGGGAGGTGCGGTTGGTGTCCCATTCTGAAGGTTCTTATGTGGAATGTAAGGGGTCTTTGTGATCCGTCTTGCCGGGGGACACTGAGGTCGTACCTGCTTAAGTGGAACCCGGATGTAGTGTTTTTGCAGGAGACGAAGTTGCAAGAGTGTGATCAGAGGGTATGGAGAGAGATTGGGGGAAGCCTGTTGGGTGGTTGTTGGTTGGAAGGACTTGTTCTCGCTGGTAGACTCGGAGGTGGGGGTGGGAGTGGTCTCGGTGCAGATGAGTGATGGGTTTGTGATGACGCTCTTATTGGTGTATGGACCAGCTGATGACTTAGACAAGAGTTCTCTTTGGGAGAGCTTGCACCAAGCTGTAAGGAGATTTCAGGGGAGCCCGTGGCTCATTTGAGGGTACTTCAATGTCACCCTCTTAGCGGAGGACAGACCACGGGGGAGAGGAGGCAAGGACCGAGGCTCAGAGGATTTCGCGAGGCTCATTGCTAAGCATGGATTACAGGATATACCCCTCGCCTCTTGTGTATACCTGTGGAGTTTAGGTGGTCTGATGTCTAGATTGGATCGTTTGCTGTGCTCGGTGGAGCTGGCTGAAGTTTTTCCGATGGCAGGGGCCCACCCATTCTCAGATCACTTCCCTTTGCTGTGGGAATCTGGCGAGGGGTCTCGATGCGGTACATACTTTAAGTTTGAGAGGGCGTGGCTGCTGGAAGAAGGATTCAGGAGTATGGTGGAGGACAAGTGGAGGGCTCTGCATCCGGATGGATCGGCTGCCGCGAGACTTGAGGTGAAGCTTCAGGAGCTGAGGCACTTTCTGAAGGACTACAGGAAGTAGTTGAAAGAAGAGCGGACTAAGAAACGGGACGAGGCTCTCGGGGAGATTCAGAGGCTGGACAAAGTGGAAGACTAGGGCTTAATAACGGTGGCGGAGAGATAGAGTAGGGCGAACCACATGAAGACCATTCAGGAGGAGGATCGAAAAGTGGAGGTGGAATGGAGGAGCAGATCCAGGCAGAAATGGGTCAAGGAGGGAGACTTGAACACTAAATTCTTCCATATGATGGCTTCAGCTAGACGTAAGAGAAATTGGATTGATAAACTCCAAGTGGGTGTGACGGAGTGTTCGGGCAAGAAGTCAGTGGGTAGGGCAATAATGGAATATTTTAGGGAGTTTACAGGGAGGAGGGACCGAAGATGGAGATGGAGGGGTCTGGGCGCTCCGACTATGGGTTCAGTAAAGGCGGAGGGGCTGGTGGCGCCTTTCTCGGAGGACGAAGCTCGTAGGGCGGTTTGTGATATGAATGCTGAAGGGTGTTCGGGGCCAGACAGTTTCCCGATACTCTTTTTCAAAGAGTTTTGGCCGCTGCTGAAGGATGAGATTTTGCAGGTCCTGGTGGAGCTTAGGGAAGGCAACAGGGGTTTTAATAGGATGAACAAGTTCTGCATGTTCCTGTTGCCCAAGAAAGAAGGGGTAGAGACAATTGAGGATTACAGATCGATTGTGTTCTCGAATGCGGCATATTTGATTGTGGTAAAGATACTGGCAAACATGCTTAGGAGGGTGATTAGCAGAGTTGTGTCAGAGGTGCAAACAGCCTTTGTGCCAGGGAGATGCATTTTGGACGGATATGTTGCGGCGACAGAGATCCTTGCACAGTGGAGGGAAAGAAGGCTTTCTTGTGGAAGGTGGATTTCGTGAAAGCCTACGACTCAGTGTAGTGGTTGTTCTTTTGGGTGGCTATGGCCAAGAGGGGTTTCCCACCAGTTTGGATTATATGGATGAAGTAATGTGTCACTACAGCATTGTTCTCGATCTTCATCAACGGGAACTTGGCAGGGGGTTGGATTTAGCCGAGGAGAGGCATGCGGCAGGGGTGCACCCTAGCACCGATGTTTATGTTGGCAGCGGATGCTCTGGCGAGGGCTTCTGATAGAGCGTGTGCGACAGGGTTGCTACAGGGCTTCCCTCTGGAGTGAGGTGAGGGCATTTCGGTACTGCAGTACGCTGATGATACTTTCTTCTTTGTCGAAGGGACGGTGGCAGAGGCAAGGCAATGCCGTATCCTTTTAGAGCTATTCTGCGAAGCGTCGGGCATGCAGATCAATTACTCCAAATCTTCTTTTGTCTAGTTTAACATGGAGGATGAAGAGGCCGAGGCATGTTCGGAGGCTCTGGGTACGGAGGTGGGGGCTCTACCCCTCCGATACTTGGGTCTACTACCCCTGACAGATAGGAGGGTCTCGGTGCAGGATTGGGCTCCGTTGCTTGGGAGGATCGAAGATTGGCTGTTGGGGTAGGTGTTCAAGTTGCTGTCGAGAAGTAGGCGGCTGGTCCTCCTCAAGCTAGTTCTGTCGGCAATACCAGCTTCTCTTTGGTTGGAGATGTCGCGGAAAATTGAAGATAAAATTGTGAGCCTGATGAGAAGCATCTTCTGAACCAATTATGAAGCAAGAGGGAGGGGGGCGAAGTTGGTGGCTTGGAGTGAGGTTCACATGCTTGTTATAGATGGGGGTCTGGGAGTCAAGGAGGTAAGGAGAATGAATGATAGCCTCTTGACGAAGTGAATTGCTAGGTTGCTTAGGGAAAGGGTTTGTCTGGTGAGGAGGGTCTCGCGCTCTTGCTATGGTGGACCAGCAAATTGGGAGCTCCTCGCTTTGCCTCCTAGAGGAGCTTCCCATTTCATGAGGAGCTTGTCGATGTGGCACCAAAGGTCTGATCATTTTTCACCTCGTTGCTGGGGTCGGGCGAGGCTTTCGGGTTTCGGACGGATGACTGGATGGGGCTTGGAGTCTTGGCGGAGTGCTTCCCCATACTTGCGACGCTAGCGGTTGACAGGAGAGCCTCGATGACGAAGGTCTGGAACGGCACGTGGTGTCCCACATTCGTGGGCAACTTGTTAGACCAGAGGCTTGGAGAGGTACAAGTGTTATTGCAGGAACTCTAGGGGTTTCAGCCAGAAGATGGTGTAGACTGCTATGGGTGGGAGGAAGGTGATTTTTCTGTGCATGATGCGTATAGAAGGCTTGGTGGCTCGAGCACTCTAGGGGATATTAATTTGGCTAGAGACTGCAGGCAGCTCTGGGAGGCTTCTTGCCCATTGAAGGTTAAAGTGTTTGTTTGGCTCCTCAGGAGAGGGAGACTGATGACCAAGAAGTGGAGAACTCGGTGGGTACCACATGCGGAGAGGTCTTGTCCGTTATGTGGTCAAGTGGAGGAAGACATCGACCATCTTTTCTTTGCGTATCCAGTGGTGACGCAAATTTGGGAGCGGATGAGGGATCAGTGGTGGGCCCATGACTCTTGTACTGGATTTTGGCAGTCTTTCAGATGTGGTGGGGCCGACGGTGAGTGCAATGTGTTTCGGTCAAAGAGGGAACAGGCTTGACCGATGGCGATTTTGTGGGCTATTTTGCTAGGCAGAAGTGTTGTGGTGTTTAGGGGGTAGCACCCATATGTGGAGAATTTTGTTGGGTCTGCGGTATCTTTTATTTCTAGGTGGAGCTCTGCCTTGTAATGTAAACTTTATGTTTTTTGTTTAATTAATGAAAATTTGGGTGGTATATGAAGGATTACCACCCTTTTCCCCTAAAAAAAAAGTCTCAATGTAATTAGTTCTTCTCTTGCCACTTGCTGCCATACAGGAAAAGTGTTTTTCCTTCAATCACAATTGTTGAGACCTTTGGCACTAGTCAATTTCCACCTTGCTGTCCTCTTAGGCGATAACCTATTTTGCTCCCTTCCTCGCTTATACCTCAGCTTTAGATAAAACTCTGGAATCTTCTTCCTAATCAAGCTCCTATATATTTTCCCCAATGCCTCCACTTTTTTATTCTCCACCTGCAAGCTTTTTTTTTTTTGAAGGGAAAAGGGAATGTTTACTGTTTGCTGGAGGTCGGTAAACGTCTACCATATTACCTTAAGAGGCAAGATACAAAAAAACTAGAAAGTTATAGAGTATTAAACCAAGAATTGAAAAAAGAGAAAGCCCCTTTCTTAACATTCTTGAAATACATGCTTTCACCTCTGAAGACCTTCGCTCCTTGTTGCAACCAAATCAACTATAGTGCCGTAGCGACTCTCACATGAATGGAGGGATTTGTCGAGATCCCCGTCTGGAAGGACTCCCAGAAAGCTTGAGTGTCGCCTACTTAAAGAACTAGCAAATCCAACCTGCCAAAAATCTCCCTGACAAATCACACCACATCAAAGGTGCCCCACGTCTTCCTCCTCTACTCCACACAAGGCACAAGACCTATCCTCTAGCTGCACCCAAATTTGAATCCTTACTCTTGTGGCCAACCTCCCCCCTTGAGCCAACCACAAAAAAAATCTAACCTTCAGAGGGATCTTAATTCTCCAAATAAAAGAGGTGTCCACCCTAAGATAAGTGTCTCCCGCATCAACCCTCTCCCGAAAATTTTGTAAACCTTCCTCACAAAGGGTCTGAGCTTCCAAACCAAGGCATCAAAGACCCCCTGAACAAGGGAAAGAGGTTCAATCAATCGCAAAAGCTGCACTAGCTCTTCCGCCCTGGCATCTAAAAGTGAGTCACCCACCAGTGTCTGCCAAACACCTCCTACACCATCATGCGAACTCTCCCAAATCTCGGCTACAGTGTAGTTGTTCTTAGCCAACGTGTACAATCTTGGGAGAGTGACTTTGAAGGGTCCACTCGTCCAGTTGTCATCCCATAATCTAAAGGTGGAACAATTTCCTAAGATCGAATCTAACATCACGAAGACTCTCCTTATCACTAGGACTAGACCATGCCTAAAACTAGATGCATTGCGAGGAAAAGAGAATCTTTTCTCCAGATTCAAAGTGTTCCCGTGGAAATCGAGCAACAACTGAGTCCACAACGTGTCCTCCCCTCTGAGCAATCTGACCACCCATTTGGAAAGCAAGGACTCACCAAAGTCCACTAGATGTAATACCCCCAAGCCACCCTGACAAACAGGCCTGCAAACATCATCCTACGAGATGAGTCTCAGAAAACGTCCTTTATGATTCGATTCTTTCCAGAAGAATCTTCATCTGGTACCATTGATTCTCTTCACCATCACTAAAGGTGATTTAAAGATAGATAAGTGGAACATTGACATAGCAGAAAGCATCAACTTTAACAACACCGACCTTACTCCCTTAGGTAAAACTATCTTTCCAGCTAGATAATCTCCTCTCCAACACCGACCTTACGCCCTAGTTTCCAACCGTCAACTGCCTCCCTTTTAAGGGGAGACCAAGATAGGTCATAGGTAGGGAGGAAGCCTCAGTATGCAGCAGGCGTGCGCATTCCTTAACTTTAGAAGCCAAGTTAATAAGCACCAAAGCGGATTTCCTATGATTCACGGGCAAGCCAAAAATTCCTCCAAAAATGCAGACCAGGGATGTTAGATTTTTTGCCTCCAAGGTGCCACTAGTAAGCTATTAGATATGATCTCATCTTAATCCTTGTAGCTTCCTAGCCAACATAACTCATTATCACCTTCCACCACTCTTCCCCCATCTTCTTGAAATCCATCTCTAGTAGTCATGAATTTTCAGACTTGAAATTGGTAGTAGGCCTAAGTGCCTTACTTAACCTCTAATTGAGGGGTGTATGATCCAATGCTACAAAGGCTATCGCCTTGGGTTTGAACCTCCAATTGAGGGGTGTATGATCCAATGCTGTCAAGGCTATTGCCTTGGGCTACTTGACTACCGAGCTAGGTGAAAAAGCCACAGGTCGCCTTAGAGTTGTTGCAGGAAAAGGGGCTTCATCCAGGCTATCGCCTGGCCACCTTTTTCGCTGCTTGGGTCACCTTATGTCTCATTGCCCTACTCCCAATTGACTCGAAGTAAGATCGTAGGACTCTTCTTTAGACTTAAATTTTTTTTTGAAGTGTTGATCTTAAGTTATATATAATATATATGTTAGTGTTATATTGTTGTATATGCATATATACATAATATATATGTGTTATTGACAATTTTGATGTACTCTCAAGTTTGCCTTTTGCTTTGATATATCTTACTAACTTAGACTACTATCTCTTTATTATAAATTTATAATATATGTATAAGTTAAACACATTTGTTATTGTTTGCAAAGATAATTATGATATATTGTTAGTTTGATAAATGTTAGATATATATTTGTTATTCTCTGTAAGTATTTAATGATATATAACAATATATGTATAAGTTATAATATCAAATCTACACATATAGTATATATAATATATGCCCTTATGTTGTTTTGATGGATACATATAACGTATGTTTTCATTGTCTATTTTGGCTTGTACTTATACATATAATATATGTGTTATTGTTATCATTGTTTTTTCTCACTTAAATAGTGTTATTAGTTATTACATGTTTCTCATGAATGTTGATGCTACCATATGAGTTATTTAGGAATATTTAATATTTTAAAAAAGAAAAGACTTGCCACCTCAATGGAATCGGGCAATTGCCTTTTTTATTGCCCCTTGCCTTGGGTGATTAAGAAGCTTGTCACTTTGCAATTGCCTAATGCCTTGATAGCTTTGGTATGATGTAAGAAAGGTTTCCAAGGCACCCGAACATTTCCAAAGGAAAAGTTTCCGCAAATTTGACCGACTGAAGGAACCTGGCCAACTTAGATCCCAAGCTGCTGTTATGCTTTGCCAAGTATATTGACAATTCACAGGGCTCAAATCTTGCAGTTGAAACTCGGCAAATAACTCCCAGGATTGTTTTGATCTGACACCCTTTTCCCTAGTATTATCAGGCCTATCATCAAGGAATTAGGTCACAATAAATCTCCACTAATAATGAAAGGTGCACCAAAGCATGCTTGGACTCCTTGCCTAATGGCCTACAGTTTCATGGCATGATTCCACCACAACAGGGCCATAGATGAAGACTATCCCAAAGCAAAGTGCTGTCTATTTACTTCTTTTGAATTGTGGCGCCACTGTGCCTACCCAACCATTGCCCTTGCAGTTTGAAGAGGTCATCATGCCAAGCACTGGATCTCTCCAAAGAATTGATTGCAGCAAAACTTGGAAAGTGTGCCTCCCACCAGCCTCCACTTCCGTGACCTAGTTTTTGATTTTGGTCTCTTGTAAAAGATCCATATCTATTGACTCAGATATTTTTCCGATGGGATCCCTCAAACCTTGAATATTCTAGGTCAAAAATCTCATTGTGGGTTATGTAGCAACCCCTCAGAACTAGGCAAGCTTTACTGAGCCCCCACCAATGCCATTAACTTAGCTTCCTTGCTCCTCGCCACCTATAACACACCTCATTGATTCCTTCCATTTGCCTGTGGCAGTTGCCAACCTTACCAAGTCCCATTATTGTTGTTTCTATCTCTCAAACAATGTTAATTGATGCCACCGTGTATCGCTGTGATAGATTACTTGCATCACTCTCCTTGCCATGCAACTCCAAGCGCAACTTCACCAAGGAATCTTGTTCACTCTTCTGCTGACGTCAATGAACCTCGAGCATCAGACTCAGTGACGTAAGATGAGAAAGCCTTTGTTTGAAAGAAACCATGCCATATAGAAAAGAAAAGGATACTAACCCAATTAGGAATGAATTAATTGGGATCGAAGAGGTCATGGGATCAAATTCCATGTCCATCATATTTACCTTCTCAAAAAAAAAAAAAAAAGAATGAATGAAGAACCAGAAGGGGGTTGGATTCAACCTAGAAGGGTCAAGCAAGGATGTCCTTGGATTTCTTGGTAGATGCTTGTTATGCCTTGTGTGATGCATGTGAGATTCGTGGGTTTGGTTGGTTGGGGGTGTGTTGCATAGTTATTCCACTACTTCAATATGCCGATGACATGATCATCTTCATTGAGGGGCCTGTAGCTGAGGTAGAAAGGATTAATTTACTCTTGGTGGTTTTTGGCGAGGCCTCTGGTTTGCATGTCAACTTGCAAAAATCAGGCTTTCTTCCTTTTGGCATGTCTAAGGAAAGGGAGGTGCAAATTCATGACATCTTGGGGGTCCCAAGGTTGCAACACCTCCAGGGATGGACTTCCCATCTACTTTTCAAAGGTGGTTATCTGGTTCTACTTTCTTCAGTTCTGTCGGCATTGCCCATCATTGAAGATGCCGGGTGTGATACTCAGGAGGATTGATTCCAGTAGAACGAGATTTGCATGGTCCTCTGGTTCTGGTGATTGTTTCATCCCATTGGTCTCCTGGGAGGACATATGTCAACCTAAAGAGGCTGGAGGAATGGGGGTCCTCAATTTGCAGACGATGAATAATGCCCTCTTATCCAAGTGGGTTCTTAAGCTTATGGGCCTTGACTTGCCTTTCTTCAAGCAAATCCAGCATGATTGTTATGGTCATTCTATTGACTGGGATGAGAGAAGGGCACCTTCTAGGGGTGCTTCCCATTTCTGGCTGGGTTTGCAGAAGATCCTGAGGATGGTGAAACTGCATTGTACAAGTCACCTAGGAGACTGGTCCATGTTTTGATTTTGGACTCACGAACGGTCCCCTGTAGGTGTTATTGCTGACATTTATCACCATTTGCCAACTCTCTCCATCTCTTTTCTTGCGAGTGTATTGGATTGCTTCAGGGATGGCTGTTGGGTCCCTCCCTGCCTTGCCTACTTCCCTATCAGAGGCAAGGTCAGATGATCTTGTGCTGTTGTTGCAGACATTACTTGAAATCAGGCTGGGTCAGGGGTGTGATGGCTGGGTCAGGGGCTTGATGGATGGATTTGGAGACATGGCTGCTTCTCTGTTAAAAAGGGGTGATTTCCACCATATAGATGAGAGTTTGGCACCTTATTGTAGGAAAGTTTGAAAATGTTGCATCCTCTGAAGGTTAAATTCTTTCTATGGATGTTGAGGAGAGAAGGGTGTTCACTTATGCTTATAGGAGTCGTTGGGCTTCTGCAGGTGATGATTCCTGTGTCTTTTGCAGACAAGCGATAAATTATAGGAATCGTCTTTTCTTTACTTGCCCTTTCTCACAGGATATTTGGGCAAACTTGGGCATCTCCTCTGTTAACTTCTCTTTGCTTGAAGATTTTTGGCATAGCATTCATGATGCTCTTGTTGATGGGGATACTATTAGGAGAGCTTTTATTCTCATTTGGGCAATGCGGCTGGAGCGAAATACCTTCATCTTTAGAGGGGAAAGGGTTTTCACATGTGGTGTTTTGCATCATTTTACTGCTATTTGTAATTTATGGCATAATTAACTCTCCATGTAATGAAATTCTAAGGGGTTAAAAACCCCTCTTTTTCTCCCAAATCCAAAAAAAGCTGGATACAAAAGAGGAAGGCATGGCCTTCTATGTATGGAGCACATGGTGGAGGCCTTATAAGTCCCTGCAAAAACACTGCTCTCATTACCAGTCTTTCACTCACAATCTCGCTCCCTAATCAAGGATGAATCACAATGATTTGCATCTTTGGCAGCGATGACAATGGAAGTTTCATGACTTAATTTGATTCCCCAGCTTTTGTGCAAATTTGAACTCCTTCCGAAGGTGGCCTTCTCTCCTTCATCACTGATAGGAAACCAACTTGTCACCGACAAAGCTTGCTGGCTTCTTTCTTCTGATGCAAATGTCATCATGGACCTCAGAATTTGAATGAGCACTAACTAAGGAGCCACTTGATTGCAGCACCAACAATTGCAGGGTAGCCTCAAGAATCGAGACCTCAACTGTGGTGGATACCTATGGTTATCCACTAGACTACTTGAGAATGGTACATCTCTGTAGTCTACCTAAGGCTGATACAAGGGACAGCTGTAGTGAAAATCCATGAAGTTCTACTGGCACCTCCAGGAGCTTCTATGAAAGGGCCCTTTTCACCCCCTTGAACACCGTATGCCTTCTCCACCTAGCTACACCCCTTGAACTAGTGTTCATCAAGAAAAGCAGTAGATTCCTTTCCTCCTTCGAGCACTCTAATTTTCTCCATGCATGCGGTGCCCTCCCCACAACCCCATTACTCAACATCCCTCTATCTCTCCTCCCGCAAATCTCATTTACCTGTAACATTAGAATAGTTAAGCTTATCCTCCTATATATATTATTATCTGTTCTTTCTTTTTGTAGGCTTTCTATGACAGTCTACACCTATCTTTTTTTTTTTTTTTTTTGAGTACTGCATTTAACTTTGTTTCGTGGTATTTGATTGTGATGATATATTTGGTTCTTGTTGGTTCATGTTTTTTTTTCCTCTTCTAAAGAGGTATTTTCTTATAAAATGACGACGACTTCTCAAAAATCAAGAGATAAGTGAAATGTGTACTTGATTTATCAATATGATCATAAACACTTACATAAATAAAATTTGATATTCATAAGCACAGGAATTACGATAATTGTAATGAGGTATTTGTACAATTGTATATATGCTTCCACTCTATTTGGGCCCCCTCTTGTTTTTTACTGGCTTCATCCCTGCCTGCATCCCATATATTCACAAACTACTCACAATCATTGTACCATTACTGATATTGTTGGAAAAAAGTTAACTATATTACTTATAATTGGTGAACAATACTGTACATGGTGCTGCTTCCATCGCCTTTCATAATGTACAAAATTTTTCCTTTGTGGCTTTGTTCTAGGTCTAATGCACTGGAGCAACTTTTTAGTTCGTTTATGATTGTAGAGATTTTAGGTGGAGAGAATATTTGTTATTATTCAAAGGAGAAGCTCTAATCCTCTTTATATAGAGAGGGTCAAGGATATATATGGAAACAACTCTAACAACCTTTTACTAAAAATAGAATAACTAAATAAAGAGATAAAATCTTCAACTTTATTCCTAACACTCCCCCGCAAGACACGACACAGGAGACGGTGAAGTCTTAGATCCATAAGATAGTGAAGATTCACCCTCGTCGACGTGGTAGTCCACTTCTTTGTGTCTTCAACCTTGGGTGCCCTTGCTTGTACGTCCTCACAGAATCAGTCAATGCTCGGTTTCGAGGTGCATGAGAGTGTTGCCCGATCTTTGATATCTTGAAGTGGCTCCCGTCTTCGAATCTTGTATCTTCAACTCAACATATAAGAACCCAGTCAAGATAACTCAACTTTGAGGGGTTACAACAAGTACCCTAACAATAGAAGACTTGACTTCAAATAAAATAGAAAATTGGGCTTAAGCATAAATAACCCTAAATTTTTATTTTTTTTATAAAAGACACCTAAAAACCTAAAGAGGATTTCTCCTCTTCGTTCTTCTTCTCTGGACTGCTCTCCAAGGGTAAGCTCGTCGTCCGCCATCACCCAAGGCAAGATCTCCAAAGCCTTGTCCTCCATGCAGTAAGGGCAGGTCTCCAGTGCTGCCGTCTGATCGGCAAAGACTCCTAAGGCACTGATCGCCGCTGGCGTTGCCCTGCACCTCTTGATCTGGAGCAGATCCACCACCCTGTCGCATCGTCGACCTCTAGTACCTACATCAGTAGGCACGTCACCCTGCTTCCCACGTAAGGCGTCGACCCCCCATTGGGCAGAGGGTGCTGACGCGAGGCTGCCCCTGACACCACCAACTGCAGGGCCTTCCTCGCCATCTCCGGCTTCTTCTCTATAGCTGTGGGGGCCTTCTTCGCCCTCTTCTTCTCCATCGAAGTCACGGCCGTTGACTTCTTCTCTGTCGGCTTCTTCTCCGCCTTAGGAGTCATCAAGATAGATGAGATCGAGAAGCCCCCCCCTCTTTTCTACTTTTGTGTGCAGCGAGGAGATGTATGGGAGAGGAGGCCAATGGTGCTGTCGGAGGGCCTCCTCCCCTCCAGGATTTCTTTGTTTTTTTTCCCCTTTTTTTTCCACTAGATCAAACCTATTCTAATACCATATAAAGATTTTAGGTGGAGAGAATATCTGCTGATATTCTTATATAGAGAAGGTCAAGAATATACATGGACACAACCTTAACAATCTTTTATTAAAAATAGAATAACTAAATAAGGAGATAAAATCTCAAACTTTATTCCCTAACAATGATAAATATATGTTTGCAAGGTATTATATGAAGAAAATTTGCTAAGGATACGTTTCAAAGAGAATAAATGAATCCAGTCTGATGTATCTTTGTTTGGCTGAAATGTATTTAAAGTTAAACCTCAGTTTTGTCTTTTGCCGATATCTACATATGGTGATCCACTGCTTACTATTTTATTTCAATTCTTTGTTTTTTTTATTAACTTAAAAATTGCATAGTTCTGCAACTGACTCCTTTAACCGACTTTTTGACAAATTTGGAATTTAAAAATTATCTTCTGAAGAGATCGTCTTCCTCTAGCATTTGAGTTTCTCTATTTGTCTTGCAGCTGTACACAAAGGATTCCAAGAATTGGTCTCTAGCGGGATCTGATGGTACCTGTGAACTGAAATTCAAGGAGCCCGCAGCAAATGTGGTCTTGCTAGACTATATTTCTTCTGAAAAGTTCAAAGATATTGTAGATTTCGACGACCACCTTGACGACATCAGCAAGTACTTCATCTTTCCCTTCGTTTTCCTTGCCTCTCATACAATTCCGTTATTTTTCTAATAATGTTCTATCTATTACATTGATTTCCCTTGCAGGGATTGGTTGAACTCTGATATCTTCAAATAAATACTCAACAGCTAGAGTTCACTGCTTGGTCGTTCTATTTATGCAGCTATCATTTGTTTGAATAGAACATGAGTTTTTTTCGCTTCTTTGGGCCGGAAGGCCTCTTGTATTCTTTAGTTGTGGCAGATGAGGCAATATTTATTGTCGTGTTTAGGTTAATCGATTATCTCACGCTTTGCTGTCTTTTCCTACTCAGTCTGGAAAGCTTGATGTTCTAACGGTGAATTTGCA
The DNA here is from genome assembly GCA_037157565.1 of Thalassia testudinum. Classification (NCBI taxonomy): domain Eukaryota; kingdom Viridiplantae; phylum Streptophyta; class Magnoliopsida; order Alismatales; family Hydrocharitaceae; genus Thalassia; species Thalassia testudinum. The sequence goes on along the minus strand of JAZHRO010000031.1, from coordinate 32,558,489 downwards.
CTAATGCGATCCTTACATCTGAATTTGTTGAAACCCTCCTAATATGCCTACATCCCGAACTTGCTTAGATGCCCTCCTAGTATAATTATTGCGATACATATTTTTTTTTCTGCCTTTCATAGATACATGGAAGGCTCTGGCACATAAATCAAATGTAAAGCACTCCTGATATTTCCTTGGGTCTACACAAGCTTAAACTAGTGATTTACTCCATTTAGACAGTCCCTTGGACTGGTTAGGATGAGGGTTGTTGATCTATAGATACATGGAAGGCTTTGGCACATAAATCTAATGTAACACGATTAGGTTTTGTGGTTCCTTGAATCTGCTAGCTTAAACTAGTAACTTGTATTATTTTAGTCAGCCTATCTAGATTGTCCCTTGGATTGGTTAGGGTAAGGGTTGACCTTTTGACTGAGTCAGGTGACTTCGTTATAGACCTAGACTAAGCCTATTTATTTGGTGGGCTAGTAGGTTAGGCTTCGGCCTGATAGCTTTGCTGATATCTTGTCTCGAGCATCGCGCCTGTAGTTGAGCTTGAATCAGACTATACACTCCAAGCCCTTTATAAATATATATTGAGAATATATTTCTAAGTCATGCATGTGTGTATTTGAGTGTATGTACATACGTTTGTATCCGTATATTTATGTCTCTGCACACGCATTCACATTGACACATGCTCATGTGCACCCGCAAATGTACGATCACAAGCGCACCATAATTTTGAACTCCTTTCACGATGTACGGCATCATTTTACAAAACTACTACATTAGAACAGCACATTTTAATGTGAAAAGATTCTAATTCCTTTTTAGAATTTAACTCGAACAGATGGCAAAAACTGATGCGAATCCAACGGTAGTAGCGATGTCTGCCTCATAACTCCCGTATTCATGTACTGAAAATTTTGAACTAGATGCATTTATTATCATAATTCAATTGGTTACGGACGCTGGTCTTGCTTCTCAATGCATTATCTAATACTCTAATATTACAATATTTCTCCATCTTCCCTCGTTAATTTCCCTTTTCGTGATTACCCGAGATCTTTGGTGTGCCCTCGAGTCCTTGACGTTCCAGTTTCTCAAACTGTCGACATCATCACAACATTGTTGCATAAAACTGTTTTCCCCAGTTGCAGCATGCACATGGCGTTGGCTTTATTGAGCACTTGACTTTGTAAAGACCAGCGTGCGAGTGGTTGCAAAAGGGTTATTTTATGGGTGCGATTAAAAGAACCGGAATTAGACGTACAGCACGCACAGTTGTTCTGCAGCGGCACCCTTTAAGTGCCACGTTTTACTGGTCAAAGTGGTACGCCGCACTGTCCGTGTCAAAGTTCCATGCCCCTCGTCCGAAACCGCATGAATCGCCGCGGATGTCGAGCAACTTGCACAGGAGCCCCCAAGCTTAATGCCTAATTCAAACACCACACGCAAAGTGCCAACTTTGCCCCGAAACTCCCAGAAGTATCAATGTTGTCCCCCCTCCCCCATCTTCTTCTACGCTGGCATCTAAGAGGTCGTTGGATCAGGATACCTTCGACGCCTTTTGAAGATCCTTGTTCTACGTCTCGACGAACTTGCGAGCCAATAACGTGTCTTGTACCACCTTCGACGATCTTCGATCCCTTCTGGGAAATGAAAGCCATTGGCATATACTGTCCATGCCTAAGAGTTAAGATAGGACCCTTCACTTTGGAAATTAATGTATGGTTCAACTCCTCCTCCATCTAACGAAAAAACTCAAATCCCTCCCAAGATTAGGGAAGTTTCTATATAGATCTGACTTACAAGGAGAATGATAGGAGAGCGGAGAACTTTCTATATAGATGCATGATAGCTTACAGAAGGATAAACAATGTGAAGTGGTTCGAACAAAAGAGTGAAGCAGAGAAAGAAAAACTCATCTCTCCCACATCCAAACTCGTAGTTTGCCGTTAAAGGCATGATTTCCGCTCGGTAAAAGATGACGTACCAAATTTGAGTGCACTTAAAAGTTTAGGGGGACGGGGCATAATGGACAAAGTTTCGGCAATCTTTTCGATCCCGTCTCGGGTAAGTGGGGCCCATCAAAATCCCACCAAAGGTAATGAAAAGCGCGTTTCGGATATCCCTCACAGCACCCAAAGAGGCAACACACTCTAGTCAAAGACCTTGGTCTCTAGTCAAGGTCGGTGGGTGCATGCATGGCCCATGTATTCGATTCCATACTTATAAAACCACTGTCACCCCCAACGTTGTGAGCACACTAACTTGCCAATTGAGTTGGTCTTTACTTTGATGGAGAGGGAGAAGGAGAGGGAGGTGTGCACCACACCAACTACGGCTAGTAGTCGGATCCCTGAGCCGATGGCGTGTCCACCCGCACCAAGGAAGCCACGATGCCTGCCGTCGAGCCAAGGAGCAGGGGATGGAATAGGGGTGGAGTTTTTTGAGGTAGAGGAGGACTTGGAGAAGGTTTTTGCTCCTTACCGCTATATTTCCCCCAGACGTCGTCATGTGAAGGGATGATAAGATCTTAATTAGTAGTTATAGCTTATAAAAGCTACCTAATCATGTGGTTGTTTGTAGCTATATTTTTGTTAATTGTTGTTATGGGATGAAGTTAATTAATGCTTGTATTTACATAAGACATAGTGACATATTGCGTGGTATAGCTATCATTTATGGATTTTTTTTTTCTCCTCTTTGAGAACTCTTGTGGCAGTGCAGGGGAGCTTTTGTGGGTGGAAAAGCAAGAAGAATTTACTGAAGTTGGTTTATTGGAAAGTGCTAAGAGGAACTTAACGAATGTTATATATTGAGATTGGGAATAAACTGGCAGATCGAATTACTCCAGCATGAGGAGTACACTTAACCTCAACATGTAATTTACTAAACCATGGCGTTTTCGCTAATGAATAGTTTGGGTGAACGTTCCAAATGGTTATGAAGAAATACTCTCAGTTCTTCCATCCAATTTTTGTTTCAGAAATGAGATTTTAGGAACCACAATTGGTTGGAAAACAAATTAACAAGAAACATCTGATTGCTGGGATAACTTTGGAGTCTATGAGGAAATTGGTGACCTAAGTGCTCAAAAAAATAATAAAAAAAAGAGAAGCCTGATCTCACAAGGTTCGCGTGAGAGAATCCTGCCTAACACCAACTCGTTTGAGTAAAGAGGCCTGCTAATATTATTCACTTCTTTAACTTAATGAATTTGGACGTTGCGATATATTCTCAACCATGTGTCTCATCATGTGCAGTTTTTTTTCACCGTTAGGTCTACGTGGCACTGTCGGAACATTCAACCGACATCCATTAGCTTAACTGGAGAGACCCGGCCTCTTAACATTCGGTACTTATTTAGTTTGTGAAAAAGCAAATAATCGTGTGTAGGGGTTTTTTAGTTTCCTTAAATATTTCTCCGTTGATAAAAATGAAGAAGTTACAGAGACGCAACCCCAAATGATAAGGGAAAAGAGAAAGTTAAAACGGTTATCAAAAAAGAAAGAAAAAGATACCCCTCGTTTCAAAGAACGAGGAAACTTTCAACACGGAGCGTACAAAGTAAAAAGAAAAATCAAAAGAAAAATTACAAAAAGTGAGAAACAAAGGTACATTTTTAAGATCTTCGCTGCAGTCTCGATGAGTTGCTCTACATCTGGAGATGTAAATGAGTACCTAGGAGTCCAGAGGTCGAAGACGAGTCGATCAAATACTCGATCATGATACACATAGCTTTGAACGTAGACCTAAGTTGGAGATTGCCATCGCGGGAACGTGGAGGCAAAGGCGAGGTCGCCAACAGAGCGGATGTCAATGGAGATTGGAATGGAGACATCGATGCCAATCACACTAGCAGCGAGAACATCGAAGACAGAGGCGACCGTGATGGAGCCAAGTACGATCGAGGTGAAACCATCATTGGATCTCCAACGATGATGCAGGTGAGTGGAAGGCAAGCGATGGAGGCGATTGCAAGGGGAGGGGGTCTCCAACCGGCCAAAGTTAGTCGAAGGCCCAAGGTAGATCACAAGAAGGAGAGCGTGCTTGGGGAAGGGGTAAGGGTCCCTAGTTTCTATCTCTAGAAACCAAGGATAGGTAGGAGCAGTAGTGAATGTTGATCGTTAGGTTGGTAGTTTCCTTGTGTAAGTATGTATTTTGCCATGCGTGAATCTCTACTTACATTTCAATGTCAAAAGTTAATGAATGGAGTGATCTCCAACGTCAAAAGTTAAAGGGATGATCTCTAACATCAAAAGTTGATGCATAAGGTGGAGATATAAAATGAGCAACTGTGGGATCTACTACCACTCAAAAATAGCAACCCCACCACATCACAAGTGAAAAGGTTAAAACATATCAGTTGAAAATTAAAATACATCGGTTGAAAATTAAAACAAACTTATGGAAAATGGTTTTCCGTCGGTGGAACATAGTTCTCAACTTGGAAGGCGATTTTTCACTAGTGGAAGACCAAATACACTGATGTATTTTGGCTTTCACTTATGGATGAAAGGTGACTTTCTATTGGTAAAAAATTAAAACACACTAATATGTTTTATCTTTTCACCAATGGAAAATGATTTGATTTTCATCTATGAGTGGAAAGTAGTTTTGCTTTTCACCTACAGGTGAATAGTGATTTTTCACTTATAAAAAATGATTTGAAATTCAAAACACATTGATTGAAATCACTTGCTTAAAATGTAGTATTTTTTCAAGTGTGTAGGATCACCACATACTGTAGAAAAACGTAATTGTTTCACTGCATGTGTTGCAATATGAGTTTCGCAACCCACGTCCACCTACAACTTTCTATGTGGTGTTACTTTTCTCAACATTTTAGAAATTTGTGAAACCTTAAATGAGATAATAACATCTATATGATTTTACAATCTTTGAACCATTACCCCAAAAGTTGAACTTATTATATAATCTTTTAAATCATATCAAGTTGAAATGTCACCTCAAAAGTATGTCATTTTGCTTAATCATTAACCAAAATTACATAGGGGTGAGCATCGGGCTTGATTGATTTGAATGGTGCATGAGCAGAGCTTTTAAAAGACGAGGATGATTTTCCACAAATTTGAACTTGATCTAAAACCATATGATCTAAGGTTGATTTTCGCTATCTTAGTAGCTAGAGAACATGCTTCACTATAAATTACATGGAAAGGTCATTAAAAAGTGTGGGAAGATCCAAAAAGATAAAATAATAGCAAAAGCAGAAAGATAAGTAGGTGTAGGGATCAAACCAAACTCATTAGGGTATGCCTTAATTCTACTCCTTAAAGGTTACGCTATAGAAGTTTGACTTGAACTTTTGCCTTATAGATTCGGCTTATGTTTTCTTCTCCCTTGGTCACTGGATTGTTTAAGGGGCTAAGAGGATTGGATTGATGCCTTGCCTTAAACATGTTAGAGTCTCAATCACATGAGGATTAAGTCAATCTTCATTTCTATGCTTTGTTGGCCCAATTGATTATATCAAAAGAGCTAATTTGAGGAATTCCTTTTTTTTTATTATGGAAATCCCTTTCTTCCTTTTGCAATGATCCTTTGTATAAGATGAGTTATTATTGGCCAAGGGTTGGATGGTTTCTTTGAGAATCTTTCGAATTATTTTGATGTTCTTTGCCACTAGGCTAGATAGTATGGCCAAGAGGGTCATTAAGTCTTGGAAATATAGGGCATTGATGCTTTAGGTTTGTATATGAACCACGTGCATGGTTCCCAGGGAATTTTCCTTCATCAGTTGCCATTTGTTCTTCAATAGGATTTATAGTATTGGAGAGCATAAATTGGGAGCATTGCGCCTCCAAAGTAGAGAGGAAGGGGGTTCTTGCTCCATTAGATTGGATCAATGGAGTAAAGAAGTGAGTTTGGTAGGTTTCTTGCCCTCAATTCTTTGGCTTAACAATGAGAGGATGATAAGATCCGTGCCATCAAAACACTTTAAGACGTCTGGGAGTTGGTCTAGATGTCTGGACATCTTCCCAGACATCTGCAAATAAAATTTTTGTTTGCGTACGGCCTCGAGTCTATGCACGTGCCGCACGCAGACTGAGCTCCGCCTCTTTCTTTCTCTTTCTCCTTCCCTCGCCGAACTGCAGAACCTTTTCCCCCCCTCACGCCTACATATACCCCCTCCTCTCCGTCACGCCACCCCACTCCCATCCACCTTCTCCTTCCTCCAACGAGAGCGAGAGCGAGAGAGGCGAGTGTAGCCGAGGTAGCGGCGAAGAGGCGGAGCAGCGAGGGAGGAAGAGAGGGGAGTGCGCGAGCCGTGAGAGAGCTCTCCGGAGGTGCTCACGGCTGGTCGGGCATGCACACGGCGGAGGGGTGTGCTGGGGAGGTTTCCCCGACACTGCTACAGCTAGAGCAGCGGAGAAGAGAGCGCAGCGCGGCTGCGTGCAGCAGGAAGAAGATGGAGCTTCTGATTCTAGGATTTTTTCCAGAATTAGATGTCTAGACCTACATCCAGACGACGCGGACGATGTTTGGAGGGAGCTCCAGACGACTGAGAGGTACATCCTGCTCCCTATACCTCCTTTTGCGGACACGGCCATGCAGGCCGCTCCGCCGAGGCTCTGAGATGTGTCGTATTGAGGAAGTTTTCGTCGCGCGTGCAGGATTCTTTTTGGGAAGGCACGGGGACACGCCCTCCCACGCAATTCAGACGTCTAGGCGAGGCACCAGACAGCGGAAAGCGTCTCCAGACGTCCGGAGAGGTGGTCGGACGTTTGGAACTATGTCCAGACGGTTCAGCAGGATCCCTGGACTTCTAAGGAGCAGTGCAGAGTGAGGTATGATTTTGGGTTCCTTTTAAGACGTCTGGAAGGTGTTCTAGACGTCTAATTTGAGTCAGGATTGCTGTTTTTGACCCGTTTACGGTTCGTTTGAGGTCCGATTTCCGCAATTAAGATTCTGTTCTTCTTCGTATAAGTTTCTCTACTGGTTAGAATGCTTTTATCATGTTCTGAGTGGTTTTTTGTGGTTGATTCTTGTGTTAGGACCCTGTTCCGGTGCAGGTTTGGGGGTTGCGGAGGCACGTGGATCTGCCGATCGAGCCCCCATTACTCCTAGTTTCGTAGGTAGAGTGGCTTCCCCTAGTTAATTACAACATAAATGCATATCTGGAATGAAAAATTAGATCCTAGGGTATGACATGAATCCTATGACTAGAAACACTGGATTGAATGTTAGATCCTAGGGTATGGCATGAATCCTAGGACTAGAAACACTAGAATACTTGTATTAAATGCATGAATTGTAGTCTGAGATGATTAAATAAAATAATAACAATTGTCTGTAAGTGGATAACAACTGCTTGTGGAATGTAAAGTACTGTTAGCAACTGTTGCATGTATGTTCCTGTTATCAAAATTAAATACAAGCTGCCTGTATATGAAATGGAAATAGAAATGATGAAACCTAGTATGACTTGTCCTGAGAAACATGAGCATGAACCCTACGGGGAATTAGGAGTAGATCTCCTGGAAATAAATGGAATAGAATTGGAAATGTGAATGGGGAAGTGAGCTGGCCCTTGAGTATGGAGTACCAAGGAGAGCGACTATCCCCCTGTTTAGTGCAGAGCAGAGTTAGCCGCCCTAGGGTTGGGACCCGGGGTTAGGACTGGCCACTTTGTACCAACTCTTTGGCCCTCGCGTATATAGTACCGCGGAGAGCTACTAGTGTAGGGAGAGAGCTAGCCGTCCTACACCGACTTGTTAGGCCCATGGGGTAAACCAGGGTAGTCAGGCGAGAGTGCGCGGACTGTGGAGGGGCGAGATCCCTGTTTGGTTCTTAGGGGCTAGACCCCTGTTACTGAGAGGACTATGCCCTATACTAGTTTCGTGCTGTGCTTAGAGCGCACCCGTTAACGAAAACGACTGACCGCGTGCCAGTACGGGTAGCTACCCGTACAATTATCGCACGTGCCGTAGTCACCGTTACGTCTATCAGCAACCTTGGGGTGGTTGACTGAGTGTAGGACCACCACGGGGGACTCTCCCAGCCAGGAGAGCACCACGTGCTACTTTTACTCTTCGAAAAAGACTGCAATCAAGATCATTCCTACGAGGAACACTCGAGATCAAGAAAAAGACCTGATAAATAAACCAAGTGATGAAAGAAAGAATAATTAGTTAAATAAAGAAAGAAATTGAAAACAACAGCTACTTGTCCACCTTTACTGCTTTTAGTTAGCTGGTTGCCACTCTACTCAGCGTTCACTGATTTCGTGTACTCATAACCTTTTTCAGGTCCAGGTGTTGAGTAGCCAGAGCCTACAACTGCAAAGGGTGCTAGGCCCAGTAGAGCCCAGTAGTTATACTTTTCTTGTTGTACCTGTTCTGTTGTAGTGAGTAATTTGTTGCACTTCTGTACTCTTTAATTGTAACTTATATTTCTGTACCTGTTTATTTTCTCTACTGTTGTGGTGGTATGTACTGTAGTAGTTTTCTTCTTTACTGCTGTATTTTTGTTACTGTTAGTTGCTTACATGATGAATGTGGTTTATTTTAGTGTTTGTTGGTTACTTGCTCGTTGGACGACTGGGTCTTGGGATCAGTCGAGTCGGTCTGGTCTCGTGTCCTGTAAGAATTCAGAAATCGGGTCGTAACAGAGGATCTTAAACCTTACCCTTTACTTGGGAGATTAGCATCATCAACTCGAGATGAGCATCACCATCGATAATGCCCTAGAAGAGTTCTTGAGGGTAGGGCAAAGAACTTCTTTGCAAGCTAGGTTTAAGATAAACCATTAATTTAGATTCTTGAGGTCCTTGGGTTACTATTACTTCTCTCATTGCCCTTCATATTTGGATTTATTTCAACCAGGACTAGATTTAATGTGTGAATGTAATAGTTTATTCATGTTAGGTCAAATGAGGTATTTTATATGGAGTTATTATTTTTAGATTATGCCATGGCTAAATTTTTAGAGAGCAAGCATCTCATAGTGCCTCATAGTTAGTGTTCGATGTGATGGTGAGATGTTGATTAGTTTGCTACTTATTGATGGCATTTACCATCTAAAAATTATAAAATGACCAGGATAGAAGGTAAGTGTCCTTTATGTGATCAATTTACTTGTCGATGCTTCATCTCCTTGAGCATCCTCGAACTTGTTGATCGTGTTGGAGTATACTTTTTGTCCTTTTGTTGATAGAATGGACCTCTACCAACTTGGTAAGCCTCTTGTAATCACTCTTGCTTATTTCACCCATTTTGAAAAGATGAAGATGAGGGATAGGGCTAAAAGTTTAGGGTATTCTTGTTCTTATATCCTGGAGTATGATGAAAGAATTTACACGAGGCCCATAATAAGATATTTTATGATGCATAAGTTTGCCACTAAAAATAACCTTATAGCATCCTTCAACTCCTTTTTGATTGAGTTTTTCTAGTTCAACATCATAGTTGAGTTTTGATTTCTAGTTGATTCCAAGTGTTTTTACCTTTGTAAATTGTTGGAACCATATTGTCCCTTGGACGTATTATTAGGGAAAAATAAGTTGGATATCATATATTTTATTATCACCGACAATGTTTGAAGTGTACACGAGAATTATTTTGCCTTAGATTATGATAAGGAGATACTCTTTTTTACTATTCGGTGGATAATAGATTATAAACCCCACGGTGAGGTGCCCTTAGAATTAGATCGGAACAATCTAGGCAACCTTGAAATAATAAAGAAGGTTAGGAAGATAGATAGCAGGAGCCTCAAGGGTGGCGTTAGGAGGGCCTTCAAGTGGACCCTCAAATTCACCCTCCAATACTCGTAAGTCTTTTTGACTTCCATCTTATTTTTATGGTTAGTTGATGATTGCTATCCTTCTTTAGTTTCCTTCTTACTATCGTGACTGAGGTGAAAATTATTAAGGATAATTTCTCTCCAATTTACTCAATTGAGTTGTAGGTCATCAAGAAATAAAAACACACATCTATATTATAAAAGCTTGAACAGTAGCAATAAATAAATAGGTATAAAATTTATATAAAATTATGATGCGATCAAAAATTTATAAAATTTTTATTTTTTATATCATGTTTCAAAAGGATATATTATGTAAAAAAATTTGTGACTTCAAAGATATATGAGATAATATAGGAAACTAAGGAGTATTGATGTAATATCAAAAAAACTCATTTTCAATTTATGGGTTTTAAGATTAAATGAATTCAATAATCCAATCTAATTACATAAAAGACCATATCAATTGAGCTTATTTCATAATGGACCTTATCATAGTAAAACTTGTAGAATTTTCAAACCAAAGTGTCCACATGATGTCATCTTCCCTGTGATTTTACTACTACATTGTTACCATTCTTATTGACAGCAAAATCTTCAAACAATTTGCTTTATTTGGTAATGGTAAATAAATTTTGTATGACATCCAGGAAATCTCAGAAAAAAATTCGGTTGCATTAATGTTGAGATATTGATGATGAGACTAATACAATGGTTCAAAATGGCTATCATTTGGCTGTTAATAATGCTATTTAAGTGGAAGAGTAAGATCGCTCCAAATAACCGCTTTAACCGTCTCAACGACTCCTCCCTGTGTGGTTTCGTTGCCCAGCGACCCATCTCAACTGCCATTCTCGAATGACCATATTACCCCAAATATGACTTCAATTTCGCACCCGTTCTTCCCCGTCATTTAGCAAGCCCTCAAGGGCAATTTAGTCTCGGAAATGGAAACGACTTTTTGAACTTCTCCCTCCATTTTCCCCCCTCCCACCGTTCTCCATCCCCCAACTCGTTACCACTACTCTCTCCGAGCAATGGCGGACCACGACCTCTCTTTCAACAAAAGCAACTGCGATGATGACCACGGAGACCCCCCTTTCCAACACTTCCCACTGCGGCGACCACTAAGCCCGACGCTACGGCTTTCCACCTTACCCCATCGATAGGACAGCCCCTCTACCTCCCTCCCAAGAACAAATCCCCCAATATGTCCAGTCTTAGAGGAGCCCATCGTTCAGATAAAATCTCTCTACAACTTCCAAAATGTCCTTGGAAATGGTCGTTTTGCCACAACCTCCGCCGCCGTCAATAAGCAGACGGAGTGGACATACGCTTGCATGCATATCAACAAGGGCATCCACTGCACGCCCTTTGCAGTTGAAAGTATTAGGCCGGAGATCAAGATCCACTATAAGAAAAAAAGGTGTTTCTTGACGTTTGTTTTCTTAAATGTCTAAATAACTATGGTGCTACGTAGACATTTAAATAAATAAATGTCAAATTAGATTTATTGTGACGTATCATTTCCAAACGTTCGCTCTCCACCATCTTGATGTTTGATTCAAACATCAAGTTAGATCGATTGTGACGTACTCTTTTACGTTTATTTGGATTAAACATTAAGATAGTACGATAGTTATTTCGACGTTTAGGAGACAACCACCAAGAAATGCCATTTTTCTTGTAGTGAGGTCCTCCACTACCTTGTTGGGATCCTGCTCATTGTTAGAATCCATCAGGCTTACGAGGATCACACAGCATCGTGTCTCCTATCATGGAGTGCTGTGAAGGGGACGACCTGTATACGAAGGTCAAACGCGAAGGGTGGTTACGGGAGCGGCAGGCAGAGCAAATTTTCAGTCAAATCATGAAGATGGTACACTCTCGCCATTCTGTGGGCGTCGCATATCGCGACCTTCAGCCCAAGAACGTGATGTAAGAGCTTGGAATGCTTCAATCAGTCTCATTGACTTTGGGCTCTCCCATTTCCTAGAGGATGATTCTCCGATGAAATACCAGCACCGTGTGGGTACTGTCGATTACACGGCACCTGAGGTGTTGTAGAGATGGTTAGGGAAGGAGGAGGATGTCTGGAGTGCAGGTGTGATCTTCTACTTTTTAGTCAGTGGTGAGCTTCCATTCACGGATGTCTGAGTATCCATCTGCCAAACATTTGATTTTGGTATTTCAAAGTAGATTTTATGTGGGTTTTATTTGATTTGGGCGATTCAAGTACAGATGTTGTATGATATTCATAGTTGGATGTCTAAGTGGTCACTCAGATAGTGTTCCTTTTGGTGTACTTGGATAAAGGAACGAAAGTTCCGTTGACCCTCATCAACAACTGTCATTGAAAGACCAGGGAATAACCTGGTCTTTCTCCTTCAGTTGCTCAACTTCAAATTTAAATGCATGCCCCAAATTTGTCAACCAACTCTCAATTCAAGTCTAAATAAACTCTTATAAATACCTGCTGCTTGTACTCGGTGAATGGGCAAGGCAATAAAATTAAAAAAGTACTCTCTCCTTTGTTTGACAAGTTGCTCAAAAATTTTGTTTGGTACATAAGAGAGATTAGATTTAGGTAATCTTATTGGATGACTCGAATAAGGGCAAATGCTCCTTAACTTTTCACACTTTAGATGCCTTCTCTCATCCAAAAAATTTATACAAAGAAAGAGCCTGGCTACCAAGTACTGATCTGGGTGATTTGGATAGATATTACTTGGGTAATCTTACTTAGTCGATTCAGCTAAATACTAATCCTGACTAATTTTTCGTACATTAAATGCTTTTCATCAATCAGATAAACATGGTCTTGGTATGCTTAAAAAAAAGCTAGGACCTTGATGCCAATTTTAGTAATTCCAATAAAAGTAATCTTGGCTATCCGAAATGTAAAATTCAGACAATAGTAATGCTGCATAACATTTTGCACTTTTGGGTAATTCAGATAACAGAAGGACCTTCCAAAGGGCAAAGTTGACTTGCAAAGAGAGCCATGGCCTTCATTTCTGATCGAGCAAAGGACCTCATCAAGAGAATGTTAAAAAAAAATCCCACAAAGCGAATCACCACTGAAGAAACCCTCAGTGAGATTTTCGATTGACGAATATCGTTACCATTGATGCACCATCTTCTGATGACTGCATATAGATGTAAATACAATGAGAATTTGAACAGGGCATGATTGGGTCAGAGACATGGGTAATAGCGGTACCAGTGCATATGCCTCGCATGTTTGAGTTCTTTTTGACACTAAGGCAAATAAAAAAGATGAGACATTTGACAAAGCTAAGCCATATGGTAATGATAATGCAGTTTAAGGTGTTCTGATTTCTCCTCTTCTTATATTTCTTTTTCTTTTTCCTAATGAGAGGTCAAGTAGCTGAAATCAGCAGGGACAGAAAGATGTATTAAACAAAATTATGAGAAGTTACAGAGAATTACTGTATATCTACCCACAAAGAAATCTAGAGATTCCCTACCAATGATGCTACCATAATCAATATGAGCGTGTGTCCCTCTGAAGATGACTCCATTTCGAAGTCTGAAAATGTGCTACGCTGTTGGATTTGCTCTGGATCATGGGAATAGATGTGCGCTATGATTATATAATCTGATACAAGGAAATAATTCAGAGAATGGGCGATAATGAATTTGGAGGTGGGATTTCCTTTGACGAATTCTCGAACAAATTATACATTATTGGCTCGAGAGCGAGGAAGCCTGAGATCAACACTGCTTTAGACCAAGTGAGATGATTCCACCACTGTTCTGCTTCACTTGAATTAAACTCCTGAGATGAATAAGCAGTGATGCATTTTGGTGCGTGTGCAATTATGTACATGTGTATCAACAGCAAAACAGGGACACGAGAGGAAGCATAGAATTCGTGGAAATGATAACTTCCATGGTGCCTATAAAAGATGTAGATGATTAAAAAGTTCTGGTAAACACCTTCTGTAAGATTGCATTACAGTGTAGGCTGGTATGTTGCCCGTTGCACTTACAATAATTCCCAATATAGTGAAGAAATAGAATCGTCGTGAGATCAATTAACTGATGACTCCCACTTTTCTTTCCTTGGTGATAGGTATGTCAATAGAGATCGTGTTGAATTCCGGGATAGTTATCAATTCCCGCAGGGTAGGGAAGCCATCAAGGAGGCTTATCGCGAGTTGGATTTAAAGCCGGTAAGATGCATTTCACAAAAAAATGCTACTAAGAATTGTTGGTTGAGCAAAAGTTTAGAGACTGAATGAGTGATTTGTATACAATTTAAGTTTAGATGTGAAGAATGGTACTGTTGACTTCCACATTTTCAGTTTACATTGAGGTTTTAAGCATCCATAAAGTCTTGATAAAAAAAAAAAAATTGCTTTTGCAAAATCACATGTATATAATCTGAAGGTAAAGTTGCATCCCAGTTAAGCTCAGGTCATTAACAAAATTAACTTAATTCCGGATACAAACTTGACTTGTTTGATAATTTAAGAAGATGAACTCCTCTTGATACCTGATGGTTTCAACCCAAGTTCCCACGTGATAGCATTTGGCTGTTGATAAACATCTTGTTCATTTGCTCGCATCTGCTGTTTAAACAACATCTTGTTTTTCTGTTTGGGACGTTGGAACATCAAATTCCATGGCATTTTTTCAACCCATGTTGTACACATTATCACATTGGGCTATTAATCAGATCAATAGGTAATGTCCGACCTTGCATATTTTCCAGGATGAAAATATCCCCATTGAAAAGTTCATTAAATGCGTAGAGGGTGAAAGTTCCACCTGATTGGACATCTCTCAAGAAGACGGTGCAGTGCAGCATTAGTTGACAAATTTAGTGAATCGTCTAGCAACACATGTGAACTGGAGGTGGAATGTCTAAATGCGAAAATTTCATGTTTCTGGATATATCCTGTAAATTAAAGTATACTCCGGAATGAGACGCCCTTTCCTCCCAATCTAGTTGTATGCTCATGATGATTCGAATCTTGGCAAGGAGGTGATGTGTGGCTTTGGATTTCATTGGAATATGGTATAGACTTGAGAATTGATGCATGGATTTTTTGTCGAATAATCAACAATATAACGGTCAGTGAACAATTAAAATTTGTTGATAATCAGAATTGAACACACTGAGCAGTCGAGCCTTCAAGATCAAACTAAATTCGATAGCCAAATGGTCAGTGTAAGCAAATGGAGTCTCTGCGATATCTTGAAAATTTTTAATAAGCTAATAGTATGAAAAATAGCAACCTTGTTTTGGAAACAAAATTCTCCATTCATTCACAAAGCTTAACAACCTTTACAACTCGCAAAGAAGATTTGAACCTTGATAGTATATGGGTTTTTTGGACAACAGTCCTTCAAACGTGACGGATTAAGGTGTTTGGGCTCCTTAGTAAAAGATTTATACACTTGAGAGATCGCATTCTTTGGTGTTCAAAACGGTATTTGACTTCCTCTGTTCAAGATTAAGAGCATCATTCTTAATGATAAAGTCCCAGGTGGAATCATCTAAGATGAGTTGGACAGCCTTCTTCAAAGACTCTTCCCTTTCAACTGAAGATGAAACATGCCTCAATGTTTTTGCAAGTAACAAGCTTTCTTGGGGGGACTAAAACAGTAGAATCTGATATATGCTGGATGAATCTTCACTAGCAGGGCACTCAGTTTCCTAATTTTGAGAATTGATTCAGTTGTTACAAGGGTATCGAAATCCAAAAATCCAACAATCAGCTGCATTTTTTCCATATATAGGAGGAGATGTGATGGTATCACATCTAGCCATCCAGATTGAGTGTGAGTATAGAATGATTCTTAAAAGCCTCTAGCATTGATCAGCTCAGACACAAAAGCAGGCAGCCTAGAAGATCATAATTTTGGACAAAGTGAATCCATCCCTAGTACCCAAAAGTCTCTCCAAATATTAATCTTTTTCCCATCTCCTAATAACCAAACATTCCCCCCTGTTTAGAAGCATTGTAACCAAATATGATTTTTCCCTCCCATGTGGATTGTCTCCATGTAAATCATTGCAAGCTTTGTGATTGATCATGATCATGAATATTCTTCTTGTGTGTTTGTCATTTCTGTATGGTATCAGAGCCTTCAATTCTAAGGGTTCCCCTTTTGTTTGTAAGAATCTTTTAAACTACTGTGTGTTGAGGAATCTTGCACAACGATGTGCATGGAAGTCTCTACCTTTGTATTGAGACTTTCGAGTGTGGTTCAAGTGATCCCATGTGGTCTTGTGGTGGAGAAGGTCATCAAAGCGAAGTTTGTGCTTACCTGAGCAAAATATGAACTTATGATGGTATAAAATGGGGACAAGAACCCACTTGAGTAGTCTATTTTTGGAGTAATTGCCCTCCTTTAAAAATGGAAATTGATGTTATACCAAAGCGAACAAGGGTGGACCTATGGTATTTCCTCATCTTCTTTTTATTTTTTTATGTTAAATATAATCCAAAATCAAAATTTGATCAAATCTAAAGTCCATAAAACTAAAATATTTATAACATCATGACATTTTAAGGGAAATTGGATTCAAATGTTGATATGTTAAGAGTTCAAATTTTTCTAAGTATCTAAACTTAAAGTATAATACACCATGATATTTGCTACAAATAAAGGTTAGTAAATATATATACTTTAAAATCCCACAAAAAAGTTATATACATTAATTACGTGTCTACCTAAATTTAAATTAAAATTATTTTGCTCTCACCAATGACCGGCCATTTTGATAATTTGAAGGTCTAATTTTAGAAATGAGCAGGGGACCAAGCCTTTGCCATTTAGTAAGGGCTCCATCAAAGTCCATTTAGTTAAGAGCTGTAAGGGCAAGGTTGAGTTGACATCCAACTTTTCAAATTATTGGTCCAAGTCCAATCTCTCCCAATATAAATGGGCTCTAACTGGGTCAGGCTGAACTATATACTTGTGACTTTTTGTGGTGACTTATATCTTCTGGCAAGATGGACGTTAAGCTGGTGATAAAGGGAAGAAAACCTTAAGCCCTTCGAGGAAGATAACAAAATCCAAGTTAGGAAGTAAAACATAAGGAACTTCGAGGAGGAGAACAAGGTGGGGCCGCTCTAAATAACCAATATAACCGCCTCAACGACCCCTCCCCCTGCGATTCCGTTACCCGCACTCCCCCCAACTGCCTTTCTCGAATGACCACATTACCCCCCCAATCCCCGGCGTCAACCTTTTCACCCTGTCTGTCCTCCCTCGTCATTTAGACAAACTCTTGAGGGCAATCTCGTCTCGGGACTAGAAACGACTTTTTGAACTCCTCCCGCCATTTCTCCCCACCGCCCCCCCACTCTTCCCACCGTTCCCCATCTCCCAACGAGATTCCTCTCCCCTCTCTTCACCGCAATGGCGGATCGTGAACTCTCCTTCAACAAAAGTGACTGCGACGACGGCGGTGGAGACCCCCCCATCCAACCCCTCCCGCTGCAGCGACCACTAACCCCGACGATACTGCGAACGGGGGACGCCTCTTCCTCCCGCCCAACAATAGATCCCCCAATCGGTCCAGTCCTCGGGGAGCCCATGGTCCAGATAGAATCACTGTACACGTACGCCCCCGATCTCGTCCTCGAGAAAGGCCGCTTCGCCGCCATCTCCGCCGCCCTAGACATGCAGACGGGCAAGATGTGCGCCTGCAAGCGCATCGACAAGGGTGTCCACTCCACGCCTTCCGCATTCGAAAGGATCAGACGGGAGGTCAAGATCCTCCACTACCTCACCGGGATCCCGCACATCGTTAGATTCCACAGGGCTTACGAGGATGACTCGTTCGTGTATCTGTTCATGGAGTACTGCCATGGGGGCAATCTGTACACGAAGGTGATTCGCGAAGGGCGGTTACCAGAGTGGCGGGCGTTGCGGATCTTCGCGGAGATCGTAAGAGCGGTGCACTCTTGCCACTCCATGGGCGTCGCGCACCGGGATCTGAAGCCCGAGAACGTGGTTCTGGTGGATCAATCGGTCGCTACCTCGATCAAGCTGGTTGACTTCGGGCTCTCCCGCTTCCTCGAGGATGATCCTTCGAGGAAGTACTGGCACCGTGTGGGTACTCTCGATTATGCAGCTCCTGAGGTGCTCAAGAAGTGTTTTGGGAAGGAGGCGGACGTCTGGAGCGCAGGTGTGATCTTGTACTTTTGCCTCAGTGGTGAGCTTCCATTCACCGCAGGTGAGTGTCTATCAGCCTGATGTATATTTCATACTTTAGATGTTTGTGGTCATCCAGATAAATATAGATCAATATCTAGCCGCCAAGTTTTTGATCTTGGTAATTCAAATTTGGGTGATTCAGATAGACACAAGTGATGCCTGTGGTCATTCATGATGGTATCCTTTTGGGTATTTAGATAAAGTAATGAGAGGAAGGAACTTGCTGAAAAATATCATTTTGATAAATCAGATTGATTGGATTTGGATAATCTGATTTGGGTGACTTG
This sequence comes from Thalassia testudinum, assembly GCA_037157565.1. NCBI lineage: Eukaryota > Viridiplantae > Streptophyta > Magnoliopsida > Alismatales > Hydrocharitaceae > Thalassia > Thalassia testudinum. The sequence goes on along the minus strand of JAZHRO010000031.1, from coordinate 32,540,241 downwards.
AATAAGACAAATGGCTCCCTAATTTTTCTCACAATCAAATGTCTTTTATCATTCGGAAAATTTAGATAAAGAAGAGCCTTGACGCTGTGGGTAATTTCGATAAATATTATTTGGGTAATCTTGTGTGGTCATTTCAGTTAAATGATAATTCTGCCTGATATTTCATTATTTAGATGTCTGTGGTCACTCGGATAGATATTTATGGTCTTGCTGCAAAATGCCTGATTTTAATTCAGATAAATATGATCTTGGCCATCTAATATGCCCGGTTCAGACAATAGTAACGCTGCATAATACTTCATACTTTTGGTTAATTCAGATAAAAGAGAGGATCTTCCAAAGATTATCTTAAAGGGCAAAGTTGACTTGAAAAAACATCCATGGCCTTCTGTTTCCAATTTAGCGAAGGACCTCATCAAGAGACTGCTAAAAAAAAATCCCAAACAGCGAATCACAACTGACGAAATCCTTGGTGAGATTTTTTAACATTCATATGCTTTTTGTTGATGACTACATATAGATGCAAATGTACTGAGAATTTGAGCAGGGCACCATTGGCTCAGAGAGATGGGTACACCAATATCAATGCATACGCCCCGCGTGTTTGAGTTCTTCTGGAGGCTAAGGCAAATCAAGCAGATGAAACGTTTAACAAAGCTCGGCCATATGGTAATTCACTATGAACTGATGCATGATTCTTTGATATTGAGAACACATCTTCAAGAAATCAATAGTGACAGAAAGATGTATTAAAGAAAATTCTGATAAGTAGTTACTAGGAATTGGTGTATGTCTACACATAAATCAATCTAGACAATGCCCTATCAATGATGATAGCATAATCAATATGAGGGTGTGTCCCTCTGAAGATGACTCCATTTCGAAGTCTCTGAAAATGTGCTACGTTGTTGGATTTGCTCTAGATCATGGCAATAGAGGTGTGCTCCGATCATCTAAGCAGATACAAGGAAATATTCGTAGAAATGGGCAATAATGAATTTGGAGGTGGGATTTCCTTGGACGAATTCTTGAACAAATTATACATTATTGGATCAAGAGCGAGCGAGCATGAGATCGACATTGCTTTAGACCAAGTGAGATGATTCCACCATTGTTTAGCTTCACTTGAATTAAGATCCCGCGATGAATAAGCAGTGATGGATTTTTTGTGTGTGTGCACGCGTTTATGTACCTGTGTATCAACAGCAAAACAGGGACGTGAGAGGAAGGATCGAATTCATGGAGATGATAACTGCCATGGTGCCTATAAAAGATGTACAGGATCAGAAAATTCTGGAAAACACCTTCCGAAAATTGCATTACAGTGCAGGCTGGTATATTTGTTGCACTTGCAATAATTCCCAATCTAGCAAAGAAATAGAACGCTTATGAGATCGATTAAATGATGACTCACTCTTTTCTTTCCTTGGAAATAGGTATGTCAGTAGGGATCGTGTTGAGTGCTTCTGGGATATGTATCGATTCCCTCAGGGTAGAGAAGCTGTTGAAGAGGCTTATTGCGAGTTGGATTTAAGGCCGGTAAGATGCATTTCGCAAAACATTGCTACTAGGAATTGTTTATTGAGCAAAACTTTGGAGATTGAATGAGTAATTTTTATGCAATTTGATTTTTGAGGTGAAGAGAGGTACTGTTGGCTTCTAGTTCACCAGTTTATATTGAGGTTTTAAGCATCCATTAAAGTCTTGATGAAAAGAGGTTCCGGTAATCTTTTGCTTTTGCAAAATCACATGCCTAATCTGAAGGTAAGTTGCATCCCAGTTAAGCTCAGGTCATTAACAAAATTAACTTACTTTCAGTAAAAACTTGACTTGTTTGATAATTTAAGCTCAGGTCATTAACAAAATTAACTTAATTTCAGTAAAAACTTAACTTGTTTGATAATTTAAGATGAACTACTCTTGATGCCTGATGGTTTCAACCCTAATCCTCACGTGACAGCATTTGTCTGTTGATAAAGAGCTTATTCATTTGATCACATCCGTTCTTTAAACTACATTTTCTTTTTGTTTGGGTTGGTAGAACATCCAATTCCATGGCACCTTTTCAACCCATGTTATACACGTTATCACATTTGGCCATTAATCAGATCTCCGATACTTATTCAATAGGTTATGTCTGATCTTGCTTATTTTCCAGGATGAAAATATCCCCATTGAAAAGTTTGTTAAATGCATAATGAGGGTGAAAGTTCCAGCTGATTGGACATCTCTCAAGACGATGGTGCAGTGCAGCATGAGTTGACAAGTTTAACAAATCCTCTAGCAACACGTGGACTGGAGGTGGAATGTCTGAATGCGAAGTTTTCATATTTCTGGATGTATCCTGTAAATTCAAGTATATTCTGGAATAGGACGTCTTTTAGGGTACATGTATTTTCCTATTTCTAGTTGTATACTCGTGATGATTCTAATCTCATCAAGGAGGTGACTTCAGAATTGGTACAGGGATTTTTGGTCAAATAATCAACAATATAACGATCAGTAAGCAATTAAAATTTGGCAATCATCAGAATTGAACGCATTGACATCAAGATTGAACTGAATTTGATAGTCTTTTCGGTAGCCAAACAGACGGTGTTCGACCCCAACAAACGGTGTCTCTACGATATCTCGAAAAATTTAAAAAGCAAAAATGGTAAGAAAAATAGTGACTTGACAACATGAAAGTATACGAAACCTTACTAGTAGATGGGTATTTTGGACAGTGATGGGCCTCGGAAGGTCACCAAAAGATTTATATGGGTAGGAGGTGCTACCTAGTCATTATCATCCATTGCACAGGAGGATAGAGCAGTAATCAACAAGCAAACACAAAGAAAAATAGAGATTTGGTGACCCAATTTCACCGCAAGAGGTGTACATCTTGGGGAAAGATGGTGCTCCAAACTATGCACTATAATTTTCAGGATTACAAGATTTTCTCTTCCTCTCGAGGGGAGGGGGGAAGGTCCCCTTTCATTGGAGGCCCTTCCCTCTATTTATATCGTGGGGAGAACCCTCACTTGATGGCCTCTAGTATCCCTATTGTCATACTACTTGTTTGCTATCAGGCCTAGGTGGTCAGGTTCATCTTCTCGTATCTTCTGCCCTTGCTGCACTGAATCTTTTGTCAAGCTGGGCGGGTTCTAGTTAGGATCCAGCTAGTTTTAGGCGGGTCGGACAATGTTGATTCCACCTGTGTCCTATAGTCAAGTAATTAGATCCTCTGTCGAGTCATGTGCGAAATTTTGGATCCGAGGGCATTTCTTGTCCCTCATTAGGCAGTAGTGCTAGAAACATGACATGTTAAGGTGTTTGAAGATGCAAGACAAGCGTATGCATTTTATATGCAAATACACAAACAGCAGATATGCATCACATTTTAACACAAATACACACATTGCACACTTAACTTGAACATTTAAATTAAAAGTGTGGCTAACAATAGTGGCTTGGGGTGTTGGTTTATTGGAGGGTAGTGACTATCAAAGAGGAACAATGCCTAAAGGGCAACAACAACTGGAGGGGAGCAGAGGAAGCCCGACAAAAGTGGAAAGGGAGTGCATGGAGGAGAGCACTGGGAAGGAGGGTTTGATTTAGGGATTTTGGGGGAGGGGCGGGGGACAAGCTGTTCCCATGTTTTTTTTGATGTCATTTGACTTTTGCCGACGATTCCAGAACTGTCAATATTCATGTAACCTTCAAAACTGTGGGATATGTTATACAACCGTTGCCAAATCTTTCTACTATTTTGGTTCACTTTAGCTTGTAAGTATATCGATGACAAATCATTGCTAAAGATGACTTTGCTAAAGATGACTTTGGCCAATAGTTAACCGTTGTACAACTGTTGGTAAAGTATATCAAACCAACAGCCATGATAGTAAATCATTGACAGATTTGTCTACATCTTTGTTCTAGCTTTAGCTTCCATATATGGCAATGGCAAGCTAAACCATTGCAAAAATTTTCCATCATAACTTGTTATGAATGATGGTTTCTAGCCTTCATTTAGAGATTAACCAACGTAAATGTTTTCAAAAATTCTGCCTTTTTATCATTGTCGATGATTTTAAGTAGAATCATCACTAAAGAATGCATTTACTATGTTTTTCACTAACGACCGGTGGATATATGTCAACATTGCTTTGTCTTCTTATAGTGTATTTCACCGAATAATTTAGGTTATTATTGTTGAAGACAAATAGCTAACATATGAATTAGACTAATAAATAAGCAGTAGTTAAATTCAAGGATGACAATAATAACTTGCACATGGGAATATATTAAAAGTTCCAACTAACGAGTTATCGATTAAAGATATGTGGTAGTGCAACATTCTTTGATAAGTTTCGTGAATCTTTTAGAAATCTAGTTGCATATGAAAGAAAGCAACCTCATAAAGAAACAAGATGTCTATGTGAAAGGACTTCACAACGAAAGGAGAAAATCATAGGAGCACATGCCCCAACACTCTAAAATCTTGGGTTTTTATGGGCACGAGTAGGAAAACGCATATTGTAACATGTGTCCCCTATTCAATAAAATATATCTGTGTATTTTAATTTTCATCTGGTGTGTTTTGATTTTCTATTAGTTGAAAATCAAATAACATTGGTGTATTTTGATTTTTAATCAATTTTTACCTATGCAAAGTGGTTATTCACCTATGAAAAGTGATTTTTCACCTTTGGATTTAGGGTTTAATCTTTAGTATTAAACCCAAAGGTGAAAAATCACTTTCCAACTGAAAAATTACTTTTCATAAGTAAAATCACTTTCCATAAATCCTAAACCCTAAACTTAAAACTCATACGTAAAAACCACTTTCCACTTATCAAGTGAAAATCTATTTTCCATTGGTTGAAAGCTAAAATATACTGGTGTGTTTTCATTTTCAACTTGTATATTTTGATTTTCAATCGGTGTATTCCAATGAAAAATCAAAACACGTCGATCGAAAATCAAAATACACCAGTGTATTTTGTTGAACGGGAAACATGCGTTGTAAAACACGTTACAATATACATTTCTTTACTTTTTGGCAGTCTTCATTTACTAAAGAACAAAAAGAGCAGTGTTAAAATATATAGTGATACAATGCAAATGGATCCACACTTAAGTACCTAAATGTATATAATTATTCAATACATCATTATGATACATGTGAATTAGAGCATATATAAATGCAAAATTTGACATTTTTAGATATTTACAAGTATATTTTTGGAGATATGCAGATATCTTTTCCTCTTCGTAAGGTTAGATTCTTTCGTCTCTCGAATGCCTACTTCCAATGAATCCAAACCTTGCTTAGGAGGTGAATGCGTGCTTATATCTTGGTGGAGTAAAAGATTAGATAACTAATAAGACATTTACACAAAAAGTTGCCAATGGATAACATTCAGAAAGTAGTTCAGAATGATGTTAGATACAAATCTTGAAGGCAAATCTAGTAAATTTTTATTCAGACGGTAGAATATATATATATATGATTGTAATTCTTGAAAACATTAATGGATTCCTTCAAATTATTAGATTGAATTCCTCAGCATTAAATTACACAATCTTTGCTAATGATGCGTGCCCATTTAGATCTATGAATGGTTTCCTCACTCTAATGAAAATTATCTTTGATGTAAGGAATTTTACAGAATTTCTATATTCTTCTCGAAAGATGCTTTCTGTAATGCCCTACGTCGTTTGCAATGTTTAACCCAAAGTTTATCCTCCTTAACATAACTCAGGTTTATCCTCCTTAACATAAATCAGGTATCCCACATACTTTCCCTCATGATGTTTTTTAATTGCATATCAAATGCCCTTTAATATCAACTCCTTATGATCTTCTAGAGTTAAGAAATTTGGACTAATTAAACAAACGAATTGTAATACACAATGCACATGGAATACCTTCCTTTCCCACACTTCAGTTTAATTTTCTATCCCTTCCTTTCCCCTCTTCCTCCTTAACTCATCCAACTTTTTCCTATCCCTTTCTACTTTCTTTTGAACCATAGCCTCCTCATCATGGCAACTCGAGATGATTCATGTCTAACTACAATATTACAATTATCTCCTCTCCTTGGTGCTCAATGCCATGCAACATTTTCTCATCTCAATAAAGTGAAAGAATTCACCTATAAACAATTTTGACATGATTACTTAAATTTGGGCCACAAAGAGTGACCAAAAGGATAACGTATAATGTTCATGTGAGAACTATCTTGAGATAATATTCATTGTTGGGAGATTTGGTTTTGTTCTCTTACATTGTTTAACATTATTAATGTAATCTTTTTGAGGGTGTATTCGTAACTTTCTAACTAATGGTCGATCTTCTCTTATTTAGTTCTGCAGTAGATTGTTAGTCTTTTTGATGTTTTTTGCATGATGGTTCTTGTGTGTTTTGCTAATTATTTGTATGCGTATATCGTGACGTGCATTAGTTTCTACGAAAGTTTAAATGAAAAATAGAAAATATTTTTTTTAAAAAAAAAAGAAAATGTTTTGAAAAAGTAAGTTAGCTTTAGAATTAGTAATGGAGAATATTTTAATGAAATCTAATTATTCCTTAGATGTGTATATGGAAATGTGCGTTGCAATATGTGATCAAAAATCAACTGGTTGAAAATGAGAATCAACCAACTGAAAATTAAGAAAACTAAGGCACACCAATTGGAAATAAATTTTCACTTGGAACATGATTTTCACCTATGGGAAGTGATTTTTCACTTGGAAAGTAGTTTTTTATCGGTGAAAAGTGATTTCGATTCATAGAAAACCAAAGTATATCGGTCGAAACCACCACTCTCATCCATGCATTACAAAACGCATTGTACAGTGCATTTGTTTACTTTTCCTCTTATTTTTTTAAGAACTAGTAATAGTGCACGTACTTCGTTGCGAGAGTTCATGAAATTTTTAGGTATTTAACTATAATATATGATTTTATTAATATCTAAAAAGTTCACTCTAATAGAATTTAATCTATGATCTAACTTTTGTTTGGATTGAATTTGATGATTAATAATAATATAAACTATGGGAGTATTGCTGAAATTTCATCAAAAATACAGCAAGAGCCTTACATGATTTTCCTTGATGAATAATTATCTGGTTGATTTTGGAGTAGAAATATATAACAGTAGAAGGGACATCGTGAACTAAAAAGAAAATGAGGAGAGCAGGGCTAAAAGGTAGAGGAGGGGGAGGTAACTAAGAACGAAGAGGAGATGGTTCCCATTCCGTGAGATTTGTTTTGAGGGAGAAGTGAGGATTTTTTGGGGTGGAAAGGGATTTTTCTGTGGGATTTTTTTAGGCGATGCGGGTAAAAATATTTTACATAGTAAAAAATGTAATCTTCATACCTACAATCAAGAATTTCTTGTAATGCATTGCAGGGCCTAATGTTATAAAAAATTTTAGTCAAACCATCATTCAATACTTTGCAAGTTATTATATATATTTATTTACATCATCACCCAACAATACATAGGTATACAATTAACAATCAATGGTTAACATTTAGAAAGTATTCAATTTTAACTATCGATCATGCCCTCGATCCCTCGTTCCTTCATCTTTTTTTTTTATTCCTCATTTGTACTAATTAATATGATATCATGATCTCTTTTTATAGTTAGAAAGAACAATAAAAGGTAATTTTATATTAAAAAAAATGATATCCACATTGATAGGTGTATACATAATATAATGGTAGGAACACCAATAATCTTGTAAACATTCATGATTTATTAATTTAAGATATTAATTGGAACTACACAAAAAATTTTTTATTGAATAATTGTGATCAATTGATGGAAGTATATTTTTTTATTTAAATAATTATGATCGGTAGATGGGAGAGGAGATGAGTGGGTTGGGGTGAGGAAATAATGAGTAACGTGGAAGGTAGGGAGGGATCGGCAATGGAATGACGAGAGAGAGAGAGAGAGAGAGAGACCGTGGGGGAGGGGGGGAGGAGAGGGTTGAATTGGTTGGGGAGAGAGCGAGGATTAGTGGTGATGTGATGGAAGGTTAGGAGTCTCACCCTCCTTTAATTATAGGATAGATATCTGAATGCCCAAATTGTTTCAAATGCTACCTGCTGTATGTTCGTTTAAATACAATTCTCTACCATACGGGTTTCTGCAATTTCTTTTTCCTTTTCTTTTTCTAATTTTTTAATTCTCTCCCAAATTCCTTTTTTAGCTGCGATTTCAGTCCTCCTTACTCCGCAGAAGAACCCAACGGACAACCGCTTCGGCTAACTCCAAAAACCGCCCTAACGACCGCTCAATTTGCTTACCCGCTTGCTTCAACGGTCATACGTAAACGACCACTCTGCCCCTACCGTTCCCCGCTCTCACACCCACACCTCCCTAGTTGATTAAGAACTTCCCAAGGGCAATTTCGTCATAGAACAAAACCTCCTCAAACTTCAAATAACTCCTTCCTTCCTTCCCTCCAACCATCCCCCACCTCCCCATCCACTCACCCACTTCCAATGTCGGACAGCACCCGCGAGAGCTCCAACGACGACGAGGACTACAACTTCGAGAGCTCCTTCAACAACTCCGACTCCGGCTTCGACGAACCCGCCGACACCCTGCAGCGAAGAATCCAACATGAGCTCTACCCACCGGACAGGATCCGCTGCCCTGCAGCGGCCAACGAAGCTGCCGCGGCACGCACGAGCAGCACGGACCACGAGACCCAGAGGCCCCTCCACCTCCCCCTCGACCTCCGGTCCCTCCATCGGTCCCGTCCTCAACGAGGAGATGATCCGCATCGATTCTCTCTACACATTCTCCTCCTCCAAACCACTCGGGTACGGCCACTCCAGTGTGACCTCCACGTGCACCGACCGCCGCTCGGGGAGACCCTTCGCGTGAAAGCGCATCGAGAAGTACCCCTCGCAGATCGCAACAGAACGGCTGAGGAGCGAGATCAGGATCCTCCACTACCTGTCCGGCCTCCCGCACATTGTCAAGTTCGAGAGGCCCTACGAGGACGAGGAATACGTACCTAATCATGGAGTTCTGCGAAGGCGGCGAGCTGTTCGACATGATCTTCGACCGCGGGGGGCTCCCGGAGAGGCAAGCTCGGAGGGTGTTCAGGCAGATCGCCAAGGCGGTGCACTGCTGCCACCTGATGGGCGTCATGCACAGAGACATAAAGCCCGAGAACGTCGTCCTCGTAGACCGCAGCGATCCTTAGAACAAACACATTGATATCGAGAACGAGCTGTGGCTTTCCATCTCCGAGTCTGCGAAGGATCTCGTCAGGAAGATGCTAAATACCGATCCTGAATCCAGGATCGCCACCTCACAAATACTCGGTAGGTATCAATTGCCAAGTATTGCGATTATAAATATGTTTGGTTTTTAGCAAGAGTTGTGTGTTGGGATTGTGAATAGGCACGCCATTGCCAATGCAACTGCCCCCATTGTTCGAGTTCTTCTCGATGCTGAGGCGAATCGGAATGATGAAATTGATAAGAAGGCTCGGCCTGGCGGTAACACAATCCAATATGTAGAATTCTATGACCCCATTTGAATTGCTACGATGCCATTTTTTTTCGATCAGATTCGTTCCAATTAATGAAATTACGGCAAGTTCGGTTCGGTGTAGTCTATGATCAGTTCTTGATAAATTCTCTTTGGGTTTGGTTTGATTGAAACGATAAATAATATCCAGGCTGATTACCATAATGTTAATTGGGGTTATAGTCTACTTAATGAAGCCATATTGTCTATGTGCTTCAGATAATGGCAGAAGGGCTGCCGAAGGAAAGTAGTAAGGATGGGCTTTCAGGAGCATAAGCACTGGTGATGGAGGTCTGATTTCCTTTGAGGATTTCTGCAACAAGGTATTCATGATGGGATCGAGAGCAACCGAGGATGAACTCAAGAAAATCACAAACCAGGTAGTTCAATTAAATCTTTTGTTTTTTTTTTTTTTTACTCCTTATCCTCTAGAATCTCCTTGGTATAACTTTAGATGGTGAGGCTACGTAATGTATCTATAGAACTCTGTTGTTAATGGAGGAAGAGCACACTTCATGGAGTTGATGGTGGCCATAGTACCCTCTTATGTGCGTGAGAATGATGAACATCTAACGTCGGTCTTCAGAGTATTTCGAGAGCCAGGCACTTGGTATGTTGATTGTGTAGGCTTGAAACGAAGGGGAATAAATCGGTTTACTCTTAAAAAAATTCCTTCTCTTTTTTTAAAAGGTCTATCGATAAGGAAGGCATTGGATTTTTCTTCAAGCACTACTTTGGGAGGCAGCCCGGTGAAGAAGTTGTGAATGCAGCTCTTGAAGAAGTTGGCATAGATCCGGTTAGATAGTTGTGGAACACCACATGCACTTGCTATTTTGCCTTTGTTAAGTTTCTATCAGCCTATTTGGCATAGCTTCATGTTTCGCTTGATGTTTCTAAAAGCTGGATCAACTTCAATCTGACTTACTAAAATTTCTTCAGGCTATTTATATACAGAAGTTAATTATTTAATGCACTGGATATGGTATGTCATGACCACAAGCTCAAATAATAGATTGATGATCTTCGAGGTTTTGCATTAAGTAAGCTTCAGTTGTTACTGCTAATTTTGTTAGACTGATAAAAGCTAAAACCTAGTGACCCCAATTAAATTAATATACCAAGTTCCCTGAACTACACCCAATATCCCCAACCTCTCAATGGAAATTATATGGATACAAATTTTAAGGATCAGATTATGGATCCATTATACTGGATGATGGAGCAGCTAATCAATTAGCTTACTCCTATTTCCAAAAATAGGTGGGTACATCATGATCCAAAATCTCAACATTACTGGTAGCTAGTCTTAGCAAGTAAGAAAGCATCCTAGCGTCCGCATATATATGTATTCTGGTATCCCCATATTGCACTTTTCATCCTCACATATTGGAATTGTTCTCTCTACCTATGATTTTTTACCCTTCGATTTGAAGGGGTTTTCCGCATAAAATCCTGTGTTTCATGGGTGGCTGTTAGTGGTTAATCGTGATTGCCTGTCCTTGACCATGCATTTTTTTTTTTTCACATGATATCTTCCTAAAATAATATATTTCCTTCACTACCTAACATTTCTTCTTGTGCACTTTGCAGAATGGAAAGATAGACCCAGACAAAGTTCTTCAATATCATGAAGGAACGAGTAGGGAAAAAGTCACTGACGAGTTGGTTTGGCAACAAGTTGCGGGCTGATGCCTTACGCAGAAAAAATGAACCAAAACTAAAGTTTCAACCTGAATCTGCGCAACTTCGGATGTAGCCTGTATGGGTGATTTATGCCTCGAAGTACCAGCTGATGCAGAACCTAACACCATTTGATGGTTGGTGCTTAGAGCTAGTCATCCAAATTCTATGGAAACGTAGCTTCCTTTAATGTTGCACCTTCCTTTAATAGCTTTTGTATTTCTACGGGGATGGATTGGAAATATGAAGTGATCTTTCTGTCAGTGTATCACGTTGAATAACTTAGAATATTGCTGTCAAGACTGATTCCAAGCATTAATTGTGTTCATAAGTAATCCACCGTCAAAGCCGTAAACTGTTAGAATATCATATTGTTCGCGATTGTGGTGAGCAAATCCTCCGTTGGGGAATAAATTAGATTAGGTGTTTTAGGGTCAAATTAGTTAGGTTTAGATGATTTGTTTTTTTTAATTTTCTCTTATTTTGATAAATATGTTATTGTTTATCTTTTATCCTTGGACCTCCTCTTTATATAAAGAGAGCAAAGGTTTACTTATAAAAGAACAACGAAGTTTATTTTTATTTTCGTAACATGCACTACCAGAAAAATAGATATTTGCAACACTTCACATGCGATGATTTTAATTAAAATCATCGCGTATATCCCATCTCCCTCCGACTATGCTTGACGAGGGATCTATCATGTACACAATGGTTTTCAAATCATCTTATAATTAATATAAACAACCATTATTATTAAAAACATCTCAAAAATAAAATTTGAAAAAATAACGTTACGACTATAAGTAATCCACCCATTCACCTTCCTGCATATATAATGTGTGTGTGTGTGTGTGTAGAGAGAGAGTGAGAGAGAGAGAGAGTATGGTGTTAACGGGTTGGAGTTGAAAGCTTGTGTGTGAAAATATCTATAGAAGAGAGTGAACTGAAATGGTGTGTTCACATGGGGGAGGTGGTGTTTTGGTGGGGGGGGGGGTGGGTGTGAATGTGGAAGATTGAGGTGATAGGCACCTTGTTTTAGATAGCACAATAATTTCATTGAAAACAATTCAATTAACCATGGATTACTTCTTCGTCTTAAGACGATTAAGCTTCGTCCTATGTCAGAAAATCAAACTGAAAGAGGTTAATCCCACCTTCCTCACTCTCGTTTCAAAAGAAGCCCATGTCACTTCCCTCAAGGACTACAGGCTGATAGCTTGCTGCAACACTATTTACAAAGTCATTACAAAGATCCTCGTCGGAAGACTGTGCAATATTATACCAAAGCTCATGGATGAGCGGCAGATCGCATTCATCCAAGGCAAGACTATCTCAGACTGTGCTTTACTTTCCCAAGAATTCCTCAAAGGCTTCAACTCCCCCGAGGAAAGCACCTCGCATGTGCATCAAGATTAACATCTCCAAGGCCTTTGATCTATTTCGAAGGGACTTCATTCTATTCATCCTGCGATCCCTTGGGTTTGGAGACACGTGGATTAAATGGGTCCACTCTTGCATCCTGGCTCCAATTGGCCCCCTACTCGTTAATGCAGTCCCTGCAGGCTTCTTGCATACCTCTCGGGGCCTCATGTATCGGGACCCCCTCTCTACCCTGCTCTTGTGTCTGGTAATGAACCACCTCTCCAAGTTGATTGACATGCAGGTCAACAGTGGAAGGATTCACCTGTCCAAAATTCATGGGGTCCCATTTCCCTCTCATTACTTTTCGCTGACAACATTCTCATTTGCAGCAAGGCAAACGTGAGGTTGACTAGGGGGTGAGGAATGCACTCTAGGCCTTCGCTTTGGTTTTCGAGATTAGATGGAAACAAAAGCAAGGCCTACTTGTCCAGACACACTCAACATCACATGGCAATATGCCTCTCCCTAGGCATGTTGGAAGTGAAATTCCCTCGTTGTTACCTGGGGATCTCCCTTGGAGCAGGGAGGGCAGGTCCCTTGCTTAAAAAGCTTGAGGATCGCGTTAAGGAGCTTATTGGTGGTTGGAAAAAGAAACATCTCTCAAGGATGGGGAGAATCATGTGGGTGAAATAGGCAGCAGAGGGGCTCATAAGATTCTGGATGAACAATAGCATCCTCAAGAAAGGGACACTTAATAGAACAAAAAAGTGGGTTGCAAATTTCATTTGGGATGGAGGTACCAACCTAGTTGCTTAAGAGGACATCTACCAACCCAAGGAGGAAGGAGGCCTTGGCCTTTGCCCCTATGAGGACCTTCAGTTTCGCGCTTACTGCAAATGGGTTTGGAGGCTTGCTTTTGTGGGCAACTTGTTATGGTCATGCTAGATGGCACAATCCTATGGCAGCATCTCCTCTACAACAAGAAAAGCAATGGACTCCTCTACTTGGATGAGACTCATCAAGCATAGGGATAAGATCCTATCCCTACTCCTTATCTCTAGAATGTTGGAATGGCCCACCAACCCAGATGGATCGCTATTCTCGCACAAGCTTTGGGATCTAGAAGGAATAAAAGGCCAACCCTATGATTTGTGGAAGCATACTTGGGGACCCTTCCTTGCTCTAAAATGGAGCTATTGTATTGAGTTGCAAGTTGGATTTGTTGAACCACAAACCTAACCCAACCCTTTTTTTTTAAGGGTGAGAAAATCCCAACCCAACTCATTATTGTTGGTGCTACAGCACCACGATCATTTGTTTTGATGATAACAAAACACGTGTTATTTAACATTTGCACTTGGAGTCTTAGATTTCAGATCAATTGCAAATGTAGATGTGTTTAGACGGAATTCGAGCTCGCATCCAGGACGGATTGAAGGAGCTTGATGGAGAACAGAGGAGATTCGCGAGGAGCGCTAGATTGAAGATGGAATGATAAGAAGAATATGATAGAATTCCATTTTATTCCTTTCATGTACTTTTATCTTTATTTTGCTTGCTCTTTTTATTTCCTTAGAACATTATGTTAAAGAGCCTCAAAGTACCCTAACAGTAGTCCTAGGAACACCTGCACAACCCTAGGATACTTAGATTTTCTGTAGAATACTTAGAAAACCAATATAGGGTTCAAACAGAGTTTCCAGACGTCTGATAACTATTAGGCTGGACATAGGTAGTTCTGTCTGATGAAATCAGACGTCCAGACCTTAAACCAGACGTCTTAGGAGACGTCTGATGACTTTGCCAGACGTCCAATTAGTGGACCGTTGGCTGGCTTAGCGAACGGTCAAGAATGTGACCGATAGAGCCTTATCAGACGTCCATAGGACTTTCCAGACGTCTGATAATTGACCGTTTTGCCTCGGCTGACCCAAAATCTCTTCTCAGAGATTTTCTAGCCGTTGCAACGTTTGAAAATCCATTCCCACAGAAAAAGTAGGTTTCCAGACGTCCAGACATAGTGCCAGACGTCCTATATGTCGTCTGATAGACTTGCACAAGAACCCTGTTTAGATCTGATTCAAGTCAGGAAGGAACCCGCCCAAAATCAGACGCCTGACATTGAAATCAGACGTTTGACCTTGAAATCAGACGTCTTAAAGTGAACTTCCAGACGTCTGATGCCAGAATTAGACGTCTGATAAGCCTGTCAGAGCAATGATTGTTCCTGATTTCGGGCTGATTCTCTTGGGCTTTGCACCCAACGGCTATAGAACATTTCCTAAGCCTTCCAAAGCCTTCCTAAGGCCTCTATAAATAGAGGGGAACCTTTGCAACACAAAAACACACCAAGATACACAAGAATCACTTTGTAATACACTTTTAAACCATTTTGTGTCTCTCTTGCTCTCTAAGCTCAAGTTCTACATCTTGAGAGCATTAAGCTATTGCGCACCCGCTCTCCCGCCGTTGTTCACGAGAGCGACGTTGCGCCGTCACGTGGCACACGCATCCGCGTCATCGACGCACTCCTTTCAAAGGGAAGCATCCTATTTCCTATAGAAGCTTAGGTTAAATATTACTTTGTTGGCTCTATAGGATTACTTGTTTTATCTTTGTTATTTGGTTGGGTATTCGCTTTGCGAATTCCCGTCTCCTTCGCGAGACAAAATCCTTCTCGTGAAGAGAAGGGGTTGAGGTATGCTACCCTCGTCTAAGTAGCGTGGTTGTAATTGAGGTTGAATCACCCTCGTTTAAAGTGATTCGTTAGTGGATTTTGATCAACTTGGTTGATCGGAAAATCCTAACTCGAGAGGGTTAGGTGGTGGTTTTCACCCGGTTTGGGTTTCCACCTAAAAATCTTTGTGTACTTTGTGTGATTGTACTTTGTGTGATTGTTTGTATTTCAATTCCGCATTTTTTACGTCACGCTGATCTCACCCCCCTCCAAGTAGAAAACTTCAATTATAACTTTCAACTCAACCATTGGGTCAGGTTGTGGGTTGGACCCAACCCATGAGCACCCCTACTACAATGTCATGGTATTGTAGTATTTGTGTTATATCATCGATGTTGCAAAGGTGCAATATGGTATCTCTTCTCTTTTATTTCTCACCTTTATGACCTCCAAATGATTTAAATAACCCAATCTCCACTTCCTCCTTCCTTTAGTAACCCCATCCATCCCTTCATCGCAATCTAACTCCCTTCGTCTGTTTCTTAATCCTTCTAGCATCCTATCAACCATATAATTCTTATACTACATTCATCCTCCTCAACACCTCTTTTGTCATGCCTCCTCCCTTTTCATCACCGAATGAAGTATGCCAAATATAGCTTCATGAGAAAGTAAGTTTCTTTATTAAAATTGGAATGACCTGAGCCTAAATTGAAGTCTAATTGAAAAGTCATTCTTATAGCTTGCTAATATGGCAAATGGACCCATGACAACCATTGAAAGTACTTAAGGCTAAGTTGTCAAATAATAATTTTTAACCATTTATATCCCACAATTTAATTTCAACAATTTTTGAGGTGTCACAATTTTCTTCGATTAAATACATAACGTTCTCGTTGAAACTTTATGTAGTAATAGTGATGACTCCACCTCATAACATACTCTTTGGCCATTTCAAAAGTAATTCATTTCCTCTACTAGAATAAGTTCATATCTGATACCATTCGTAACAACTTAAGGCTAATCCCAATTCTAATCGAGAAAAATTAACTTTAACGATATGTTAGGTATAAGCTCAGTGGATTCACAACTTAAAATGCTTAAATTTAAGTAGTATTCTTCAATTCTTTATATATTACTACTCAATTTCATGAGTTTTCCATATAGGATTATTTTTAGAGTATTATAAATAACTCCATAATTTTTGTAAGATGGTTAACCATGGAGTCATAAAAAAAACTTCTTGGCTATCATTTGCAGTTATCTTTCCTGCATGCTAGCGAGTAAATAAATAGGTACTCTATGATTCTCCTTGGAATATCTTGCTACTTTCATAGCACTGTAGCTATTTGGTTGTGGCGTAGAAATCATTCATTTTTCACCCCGTAAAGTAGTCTTGATTTGTAGTTTTAATTATTTATTCCCAAGCTTTGGATAGCAAGGCCGTAACCTTTTCTCAGGAGAAGGGGGAGGAAAAAAAAGGACACCTCGGGAAAAAGGATGGTCAGAGTTTCATCAAGGGGTATTATCACCACCTTCTAGAAAAATTTGCAATTTTCCCTACTCCAAGCCCCTCGAACTCTTTCTCCCTTCCTTTTTTTTTTTTTCCCCCCTCTAAAGGATAATTTTGAAGGGTGCCATCTATCACAGATCAGCAGCAATCAATGATTTTCCCCTAAAATATTAAAAACAAAAGCGGTAAACTATCTAGACCTCAGCCTGTGTATCCATACGTCTTTTTTTTCTTTTCTTTTCTTCGAAAGATAAGCATTTCATTAATCATGGAAGAATCTGATACAAAAGATGTGACTCGAAATGAGGAAGGAAAGAGAAATTTGACCACCCTCGCAAAGAGGGGGAAGTTTCTCCACATGTCACCGGGGAACTACGTAAAGATGAAGTCAACAAAACAATAAGAAAGAAAATAAAAAATGAAAATAGAGAAAAAAATAAAGAAAGCATCTTAAGTAAGGGGTCTAGTCGTGCTCCCTTGAAGTTTGGAAGAGCAACAACTCTACGCTTGTAGAACGATAGCACCACCGAGGACTCTCAACGATCTTCATGATCCGCACTAACGAGAAACCAATAGATATCGGTTCCCAACAAGAATCGGAGCATCACAGTTGTGATAAGCACAGGATCATACGTGGTCTCAATCAGCAAAAGAAGGCTACGAACTCTCTCATTGACCTAGGCTTGAGGAACACCGGCCGATACCACCATCTCTATCGCTGTAGTGAGCATGACCACTGTCTTCATCACAGCAGACAAAGGCAACCTCGCACAGCACCCTATCATTGAGCAACACTGCATCCAGTGAGCAACATCGATGCAACTGTCAAGGACGCGATAGTCCGAGATGAGAATGTGCAGAGGAGATCGAATCGACGATCGACGGTACCAATGAGCACCGATCTTTAAGAAAGAGGAGGCCAAAAGCAGAGGAGGGAGGGGGGACCGACTAGACGCTAGGGTTTCTTTTTCTTTGAGCGAGGATGGAGCAGGGATGAAGGGTCACACCACTTGTAGGCTGCATTGCTATTGTGTATCCATACGTCTAATATACACCTTCTAAGTAACCTTTTGTGGAAAAATCTTTCGGAAGAACCTTAGTCCTATGTCCCAACTCTGTCCCATTTTATTTAATATGCCTGTATATGATGTATGGTAATTATTATGACTACGTCTTGTTGAATATTCTTATATGCAAAACTAAGATATTTAAGAGGAATTACATGTTTCTATTGGATTTGCATAATGCCTTGTGCCTCCTAATATTATATCTTAACATGCGTGATCTTCTTAAGCTGTGGCTGCGCATGTATTTGTAAATCACAATTGCATATGGTCAAACCTTCTTTCAAACAACAGAAATAAATCGAATGGGCATTTCTAATAACATGCACTAAACTTCAAATTACAATGAGTACAAGAGTGCGTACATTAGATAGAAGAAAGAAAAGACGATTCCATTCTCAAGACTAATTCTCCCCAATAATATATTCACTTTAGTTTAAAAATTTTATGGTGACGTTTTGAAATTTGATCCCAGACAATTTGAAATGAAATGAGGAGACTGTTATGTAAGCATAGGCGGGCCTTGAAGTATCCTGCTGTGCTCCTAACAGGGGTGTTCAAAAAAATTGCTAATCTTGGATGCCCGACCCGATCTATTATTTTTAACTTTATTAGGTCAGGTACCATTAAATATGATCGGCTACTTCTTGGGTCTCCCGTTGGATACCCATCAAGATATCTACGGGTACTGTTAAGACCCGTGCTATTTGAGCCCCTTAAGAGGTCTGGAACTTGAGTCAGATGTCTGGTCAGACTTCTGGACACCTTCCCAGACATTTGGAAATCGAAATTTTCGTGTACGAGCTCGCGTCTACGCACGTGCTGCATGCAGACAGTACGCGACCCTCGTTTTCTTCTCCTTCTCTCTCCTCTCGCCCGACGCAAACTCTAACCCCACACCTTATTTAAACCCCCCACCTCTCCCTTGTTCAGCCCACTTCCAGCCACCCTTCTCCTTCCTCCAGCGAGAGCAGTGAGCAGCGAGCGTGAGCGGCGTGGGAGGAGAGGAGTAGCGAGGGGAAGAGAGGAGAGCAAGCACGCGAGCTCGTGTGGGAGCTCGCCGGGGTGCTCACAGCCGGTCAGCGCGTGAGCAAGGCGAAGGAGTGCGTCGGGGAGGTCCTCCCCGACACTACTACAGCCGGAGCAGCAGGCAAGCGGGCGCAACGCGGCCACACGCGACGCAAGGAGGCGAAGGCGGGTTCTGGTTCTGGGTTGTTCCCACAATCAGACGTCTGGATCGACGTCTGAACGACATAGGTGACGTCTGGAGGAGGTTCCAGACGATTGAGAGGTAAGCTTCGCGACGTACATCTTCTTTACGGATACGGCTATGCAGGCCGTTCCGCCGAGGTGTTGTTTCATGCCTCATTGAGAAGATTTTCGTTGACGCATGCAAGATTCGCTTCAGGAAGGCGCGGGACACGCCCTCCCACGTAGTTCAGACGTTTGGGTGAGGCACCAGGCGACGGGAAGCGTTTCCAAACGTCCAAAAAGGTGATCGGGCGTCTGGAACTGGGTCCAGAAGGTCCAACAAAGTTCCTGGACGTCTAAGGTGTAGTGCAGAACCGAGGTATGGCTCTGGACTGTTTTAAGATGTCTGGAAGGTGTTATAGACGTCTGATTTGAGTCAGAATTACTGTTTTTGACCTGTTTATGGTCCATTTGAGGTCTGATTTTCGCAATTGAGATACCGATGTTTCTCGTATGTCTTCCTCTACTTGTTACTGTTGTAAGTAGTCTCTTATGTTTGATCCTTGTAATAGAACCTTGTTCCGTTGCGGGTTTGGGGTTTGCTGAGGCACGTGGACCTGCCGATCAAGCCCTCATTACTCCTGGGTTTACTGGTAGAGTGGCTTCCCCTAATTTAATTACAAACCTAAATGCATGTGTGGAATGAACGATTTGATCCTAGGATATGGCATAAATCCTAGGATTAGAAACACTGGAATGTTTGTATTGAATGTAAGGATTGCAGTCTTGGATGAATAGATAGAATGATAACAATTGCCTGTAAATGAATAACAGCTGCCTATGAAATGTAAAGTACTTGTGCTAGCAAACTGTTGCATGTGAATTCCTGTTGTTTACGTTAAATGACATAATATGAGCTGCATGTATATGAACTGGAAATGGAAAGGTGAATGTTGGAAACATGAGCTACCTGCGAATAAACCTGAAATGTGAACAATAAAGTTACATGTTACATGTGTAGAACCTGAGAAATGGAAATTGAAATGATGAAACCTGGTATGGAATGGCCTGAGGAATATGAGCATGAACCCTACGGGGAATTAGGAGTAGAGCTACTGGAAATAATTGGAATGGAACTGGAAATGTGAGTGAGGAAGTGAGTTGGCTCTTAAGTACGGAGTACCAAGGAGAGCGACTGTCCCCCTGTTTAGTGCAGAGCGGAGCTAACCGCCCTTGGGTTGGGACCCGGGGTTAGGATTGACCACTCTGTACCAACTTTTTGGCCCTCGTGTACACTGTACCGGGGAGAGCTACTAGTGTAGGGAGAGAGCTAGCCACCCCACGGGGCACGGGGTTCAACTAGCCGCCTTACACAGACTTGTTAGGCCCACTGGGTAAACCAGGGTAATCAGGCGAGGGTGTGCGGACTGTGGAGGAGCGAGACCCCTGTTTGGTTCTTATGGGCTAGACCCCTGTTACTGAGAGGGTTATACCTTATACTGGTTTCGTGTTGTACTTTGGGCGCACCCGCTAATGGAAACGACTAACCGCGTGCCAATACGGGGTACCTACCCGTGCATTTATCGCGTGTGCCGTAATCACCGTTATGTTTGTCAGTGACCTTGGGGTGGTTAACTGGGTGGAGAACCACCACGGGGTCTCTCTCGGCCAGGAGAGCACCACGTGCGACTTCTACTCTTCGGAAAAGACTGCAATCAAGATCGTTCCCACGAGGAACATCCAAGATCAAAAAAGAGGCCTGATAAATAAACCAAGTGGTGAAAGAAAGAATACTTAGTTAAAGAAAGAGATTGAAAAACAACAGCTACCTATCCACCTTTACTATTTTTAGTTAGTTGGTTGCCACTCTACTCAGCATTCGCTGACGTTTTGTACTCATAACCTTTTTAGGTCAAGGTGTTGAGCAACTAGAGCACACGACTGCAAAGGGGGCTGGACCCAGTAGAGCCCAGTAGTCGTAGTTCTTTTATACTCATTTGTAGTAGTGAGTAGCTTCTTGTACCTTTATATTCTGTACTCTTTTGTTCTTCACTTTATATTTCTGTACTTGTTTAATTTTCTACTATTGTGGTAGTGTGTACTGTAGTAATTTACTTCTTTACTGCTGTACTTTTATTACTGTTAATCGCTAGCATGGTGAATGTGATTTATTTTACTGCTTTTTTGTTACTTTCTTGTTGGACGACTAGGTCTTGGGATTAGTCGAGTCGGTCCGATCTCGTGTCCTGTAAGGATTCGGGAACCGGGTCGTAACAGGTACCCATTAACTGACCCGTCATATGACTCATCTATAATCCATCCACATTGCCAATCTCGTGACCCAACTAAGCCAACTTGCGACTCCCCTTTCCTCAGTTCTTATTGTGCTCACAGTTCAATCACAACCCATTGGCCATTACAACCCTTATCCCTTCAAGCGGATCGGTGAGAGGGGGCTGCTAGCGGGGGGCGAGGTCGCGTCACAGTCGATGTCGATGGGGGCGATGTCAAGGCTCCCCGAGCCGATGGATCTAAACTCGATCCAGCTTGCAAGGTCGCAAACGTGGTCGAGTTTGGAGGCGAGGAGGGGCTTGAGGTCACAGAACTCGGATTGAGAGTAGGCAAAGACATGGAACTTGACGTGGCCACCGAAGAGGGTCTCACCACGATGGATTCAGTGCTTCGATGCTTTCTTCCCTCCCTCAATCCTTCAACACGACAAACTCTTTCCTCTTCGTCCTCAATTACATATGCCTGCCCGACGTATGATGCCCGTACGTCATTTCCCATTGCCATTGATGCATACATAACCCAATAGTCATACACATTCCCCCCACTCCATCTTGAAGATATTATTATATGTTTAAAGTTTCCATTTTTTTATTTTTGAAAGAAAGAAATAACCACTACTATTAATAGTAGTCGTCAAGATTTATTGATATGAGATCTATTTTTATTTTATTTATTAGTTATTTTTTTATTTTCTAATATTTCAGAATTTTAAATTTACTTTTATTTAATAACATTTTTCTGGTTAAATGTATATTTTGCATAAAGTTATTTTTTAATAAATATTTTATATATGCTTTTAACTATTTTTATATATTTATAAAAGTATTTTATCATTTTAATGAATATTATCATATTTGTTTGTTTTTTATATTTTCTTTAAATTATATTTCATGCTTTTACAGTTTTATGTTTTAACTAAACTAGTCAATCGGGTACTCAGGATTCAATTTAACAAAGTTGGATATTATATCTATTGAATTTTCATTTGAATGAATCAATTCAGGTCATGACCCACTTTGAGATTGGATCGAGTCAGATCAAGTGGAAATGGAGCAAGTACCTAACCCATGAACACTCCTAACTCCTAATCCACATTTAAGCCTAGCCAATAGTCTCTCTTCGTATGAATAGTTTGTGACATAAGTGCAATAAATGACATTTAAATTAGTTATTACACTACGCTAATAGCAAAAGTGGTTCGTTAAGTTGCTAAATGCATTCCAAAGGATAAAAACTTGTAAATAGAGAATATCCTATGTTGGTGTTTATATGTGACCCGAGATAATTCTATACAAGTGTTTACATGAATAAGCGATGAGGTGAGAATAAATTGAGTTTACAAGAGATTGAGCATTGGATAACTCATCTCTCACTCAAACCTAGGTTTGAGGAAACACGTGTTTTAAGGCAAAACACGAGTTCACCTATTTCCCTTCGTAAACACAAAATATCCCACACAAACATGAGATATCCCATGACGTGTTTACTTGAAGCATTAAAAAAGTAGTGTTACGAAATATAAAAATGATGTTAACCTGTAATTATATTTACTTGTTGTATAATGTTAACATTAGTTTATGCTTACTTGAATTGGTAGTAAGTAGTAATGTTAACTCTTATGATATTTACTTGATAGTGGTGTTAAGTATATAAAATATGAAGGATGTCAGAGATATAAGTGATGTAGAATTTTAACATAAATTTGACTAATACCAATTGAAATTAGTATTAAACAAATCCATGTTAAAATTACTAAACCCAAGTTAACAAATGAAATGTTAAGTAGTCAAGTAAATAGAGGTTAATCCCTCTTTTGAAAGATTAACCCTCCTAGTAAACTAAGCTTGAGGATAGTTGCAAAGGGAGGGGAAGTTGTAAGATATGCCCATTGCAATGAGCATGGTGAGAAGAGGTTTTGAAATAGCTTTCAATAATACAAGGACGAACAAAGCAAATAAGACAGTATGATGATGAGCAAGAAAAATGTTATTAGTTATTGGTGGTTGAAATTCATATAACTCTATAGGAGTAGCATTTCTTTATTTTTTCCAGGAAAAGAAATGATTGGAGCAGCATGCTATGTTCACATTTTATATTAATGGATTCGTATGCTAAATGTCGTTACCCAACGACATATACCTATTAAACCTGAGCGAACCTATGCTGTTAGTTCTGACCCCAGGCAAAGTCTTAGCTTCTAGCAAATTGAAAGGAAACTTTTGACAGCCTTGGTCAATGGGTATACAATGGCGTCCTTGGAGATCTCTCACGTAGCACTTCTATGGAATATACCTTATCATTCCAGCAACAGAAACACTGAATGGATCTTAATAACTTTGGTTTAGACAGTGGAAAATTAATAAATGCTCCCTGCTGGCAGCAAGCACTACAAAAATCGCGAGTTTACAAAAATGGGATGTGAAATTGGGTGGCCTCAAATTCAGGCCATGAAACCAGTCAAAGATTGCCCCTCTTACCATCTTAATCCAAGGGCTACCTTATTGTGCCGCATGCTATGGATGAGACCTTGCAAACACCAGTCGATGTGCTGAATGGTGTGTCCTTGTAGTGTGCTACAAGCTCATTGTTAGTGGCTAGATCAGGTTGCAGAGTCTCCCACACTTTCTTTTTTGGATTCAGGACAGCATCAGGATTTCCTTCAAAACCAGGGAAGCTGACCCTCTCACCAACGGGTGCATCTGCCGGTGGTTCCACCAGCTCAACCTGCAGCATTTTGTGATCAAGCAACAGAAAGAATCAACACACATATCATTAATCACAGATGCTCATGCATTGGAATTTACAGTATGATGGATTAGTGAAAGAAAACATGAAATGTAACAATCAGGTATCTCCATGGAAATATACATCAAGATTAGAGAACACCAAATGTTGATGGAGGCATGCACCAGAGTATATACACCTCCAAGAGGTGCAATTTATTTTGAAACCTAATGGCATTTCCCTATTTAAGCCCTGTTTCATATATACAAATGATGCTACTGAACCATTTGGGCATTTACCATTTGCAGGTATATATAGGGCTTGCCATTCTTAAATCTCATTTGAACCAACATCAAGAATGAACAGTTCTAAAATTCATAGAAACTTATCCTAAACATCACATTTGGGAGTTCATGATAAGGGCTTACCTTGGTCCCATCAGCATTGGATGCTACCATGACCATAGCTTGAGATTTTATACCACGCATTGTGGCAGGCTTCAAGTTACATAAAACACAAACCCTCCGGTTCTGTCGACAGACAACCACTTGACATAACAAAGATAAGAAACTTCAAGCACTAGACAGATTCTCTGATACTGATACCAATACCAACCTGCATTTCTTCAAGTGGAATGTATTTGACAAGACCACTAACAACTGTTCTGGTAGACTGCTCACCCACATCCATCTCTTCGACATAAAGTGAGTCTGCATCAGGGTGCTTCCAAACTTTCTTAATGAGGCCTACACGGAGGTCAAGTCTTGAAATGGAAATTGCAGGCTCAACAGCCTTTGGTTTGGATGCAGCAGCAGCTTTAGCATGCTTCTTCCCATCTGTACAAAACATGCACCATATCAGCAGAGTATTATTTATATAATTGTACGGTTGATATATTCCAGGAAAGCGAAGCATCATTCTGTAGTTATTATCAGATCCCAATAAGGCACAACGTCTTGATTTTTATTATCTTTACATTGCTGGAAAACATAATATGGTGTTATAAATGAGCAAGTATTTTCTCCATGTTCAATGCAAAACAAATCCACAACATCAGCAGAACTGTCATCTATGTAAGCACAGTACAGTGTTATATAATTCAACAAAAAACTTTGGTTAAAATCCTCCACTTGATGCCCACGATTGTTATCACCACATGGATTTTTTGCCACCATTCTCATCTTCCTATTTTGTATCACACCAACTCTTCACTCCACCCTAACAAACATTTTAACACTGGATGAAACTGGATGCTCTTTTATTCTTGAATCTAAAACATGATTGAAAATATGAGAATCTCTAAGTTGTTTCTTGGAGCACCAAACATAAGCTACTACATAATATTGATCTTTATTCCCCTTCAGCAAGGAATGGAACTTATTCCTTGAATTAAAGGCATATTCATGATGTACTTTATTCCACTTCAAGGATTGAATAAACTCCAATAGAGCTATCCTCTGCTTGATCAAGCAAATGTATTATAGTGCACAATTTTCCTTTCAAATAGATGTTGCCATCCATTTTTCTTCATGTTTGTTTACGGGGATTGAACTGTTTATGCTATGTTTGGATCTTTTAATCCTAGGTTATAGAAATCCCAAGATAGAGTCAATCCCATGATTATTCAATTCTAAGGGGGAGGGTGGGATGAACTTATCCGAGATTGTGTGAGAGAACACCTACACCTATCTCGACAAACACCTCATGATTTGACCCATATTCCCCCCAAACACAAAAACATCACAATCCCAGGTTTATCCCATAATCCCACCACTTACAAAATTAATCACTCAAAACAAACAGTACCTAAAGGAGCTATCACAGAGCATGGCTGGAAAAAAGGGAACTAATGGTTTCTATTATTTTATAACTTTGTGGCTCAGGAGTGATCCAACAGCAACATGCCTCTGACAAGGCTTTACCAACCAAATCCAAAAATCAGTTCATGGCTATTCATAGATTTAATGTTGATGGATTGCTGAGGAGGTTGGGATGTTATAGGAAAAGGGTTATGCAGGGAGTAATCAGGAATTTGCATTTCCAGAAAGAGTTGGGAATAACTGGTAGGGCACAATTTACCATGTAAGAGCACTTGTCATATTGAGATCCAAGATTGTAGAAATCGGCAATCGGTATTCGGTCGGTGAGGCCACCAACTAAGGAGAATGCGGTGTGTAGGTGATTAATCAGGGATTAATTGCTTAAGTATTTTTAAGTATTTTATATATATTAGCATTATTTTTTTTGGCATGCATGTTCTCTCAAGGAGACTTGACTGGTGACAAGGTTGATGGTGGTAATGAAGGATTGAGGAGAATTGGAGAGGGGCGTAGGTTTAGGGTTTCCTTAGGATTCGAATGTAGGGGGAGGGGAATGGAGAAGTTGGGTGGGGTTCCTTTGTTTTCGGCATGCCAATAAAGACAAAAAATTGAACTCCCAATATTCGATTGGATGATTAATCGATTAATTACTCAGATGATCGGCCAACTAATCGATCTACCCAGTTATAGGCCCAAATATTGATATATGGTTCGGTCCTCGACCGCATATGATTAATTGGCCGCATAAATTGATTTTTGTAGCCTTGTTGAGATCTCAATATGAACAAGAAATAGAGACATCTGAAAGACTTGCATGGCTAAACTTCCACATTAAATTGACAGAGGATGAGGCCAATGAGTGCAATGGGATATTGAGGATGACAAAGAGCTCCCTTCCGATTTCTTATCTTGGTTCTTTATTTATTCATGGTGGAGTGGACGCCTGTTGTTGAGCTTGGAGAAGCAGTTAACAGAGTGGTGTTTAAGGGTCCTGACTAAACATGGTCATCTCATACTCTTGAAGTTGATTCTTCCTGCTCTACCCACTTAGTTCCTCTCTGTGTTCCACTGCAACATGACATAGAAAGAAGATTTGTTGGCTTAATGAAAGGTTTCTTCTGGATAAACCATGGAACAAATGGAAAGGGGACTAGGCTAGTGGCATGGAAGATATTTCTAGGCCAATAAATGAAGGTGGCTTCTGTTAGACATTTGAAATCAAACAATGATGTACCCCTGGCTAAATGTGCAGCAAGGATAATGGGTTCGGTGCATGATATCTGGAGTAGTATCTTTCCTTCTTGTTATGGCTGGACTTTAAATTTGAAAAGGTTGCCCTTGCCTAGGAATCCATCTCCATTTTAGAAGGGTGTAGTGGCTGTTTGCTCCAAATTATTCAGTTTTTCCAGCCAACTTAGAAATGGGGATTTTTCTGTCCATAAAGCTTATAAAAGGCTGTGTGGAACTTTGTCAAATATCCATGTGGAGATTTTAAGGGGCAGTAAGCTGCCGCCTGTACTATTAAAGTTATGAGTATTTTGCTAGCTGCTACAACAGGGAAGGATCATGATGTGCGTATGGCACGCAAGGTTGACTGCTGATGCAGATACAACTGGTGAACCCTGTGGAGCAAGTGCCAAAGATATTGACCATATATTTTCTGGCTGCACATTCTTGCAACACGTGTGGATACATTTTACTTTTGATTGGCTTGTTGTGCTGACAAGGCACATTTTTCAGATTCTTTCAGCAGTTGTAAGCAAATACCTGGGCCATTTGCTTACAACTCTGAAAGGGAAAGGGCCAAGGTGATGGCTGTTCTGTGAGAAATATGGTTGGAGAGGAATGGGATGACCTTGCAGGGTGAGAGAGCCTGTTTTGAGAACATTATCTCTTGATTTTCCTCCCTAATCTCTTGATGGGATGCACATTTGCACGGTTGGCTGATTGTATTTAATGTTTTGATTAATATATTTGGGTGGATATCAAGCAGATAGTCACCCTTTAACCTTCTGGAGGACAAGAAAAATAATCCATGTCATATTCACGTAACGAAGTAAGCAAGTAATTAGCCCAATTACTTGGGCCAGTCTGGTAATGGACCTTGGGCCAGTCTGGTAATGGTCCACTCCTCTCAGTGACATTAACTGCTTAGTGATATTGACGTAGCAGGTTTACTTCACACCAGCTTTGCTAGATCCCAGCAAGCCTCAAATCAATAGAATATCTTTATAGACACCCACCACTTCACCAGCATAAAATGTTTAAACATAGGAGTCCCTTACCAGGCTGGAATCTACATGCACTTTTTTGCTTTTAGGAGGAATGACTACTTCGAAAAAAGCAAAAGCTAATAATAACCGAGGATAAACTTAGAGATTTAACAACTTCAAGAAGAAAAATCTAAATGAAATGGCGCCAAGTGTCAGCTGTGAAATTACTGCATTAACCACCTTAACATCTACCACAATGGCCAAGTAGGCTGCCATGACATAAAATAAAAGCACAAGGTTTTGACCTAGTACTCACAGAAAGAGGTGCAAAGCGGAGAAAAAATGAGTAGAAGTCTGGTGCATGACCCTGGTGCTTGTGACAAGCATAACCAACCAATTAGGGCTTCAAAATGTCTATTTTA
Organism: Thalassia testudinum; assembly: GCA_037157565.1. Lineage (NCBI taxonomy): Eukaryota > Viridiplantae > Streptophyta > Magnoliopsida > Alismatales > Hydrocharitaceae > Thalassia > Thalassia testudinum. Next base: position 32,511,729 of record JAZHRO010000031.1, on the reverse strand, counting down.
TACAACGGGATTTAGATGAAGTCGGCGAGGATGAAAACTCTTATTCAACCAAAAAAATCTTACCACTTTATATAGAGAGGGACGAGGAAACAATTGCAGTACATGTCCAGGAAAGAAAGATAAAATAATAAAAGCCACAAAATAGGACCGAAAGGATATCCTAACAGCATAGATGTCAATCATACTGAATTTGGAACAACAAACATCAAATGCAGGATGTGCAAGAGGCTTAGTGAAGATGTCTATTGTCTGGTCTTTAGAGGCAACTGAAGTAGTGTATATGACGTCGTGCTGGATCAGGTCCCTTGTGTAATGGCAATCAACCTCAATGTACTTGGTGCACTCGTGGAACATCGGGTTGTTTACTATATAAGTAGCAGCACGGTTGTCACATTTCATCTCCATGGGCTCCTCAACTTGGACATATAAATCTGGCAGTGTTGATCTCACCCAGACCATCTTTGCCGTTGTACGTGCCATGACATAATACTCAAATTTCACGCTGGATCTGGAGACTTGTTTCTTACTCCTCTAGGTCACAAGATTTCCCGCTACATAAGTGCAAAAACTGGTGGTACACTTTCTATCAACCATATGTATAGTCTGCATCAGAATAGCCTACGCCTGTCATGGACTCACCTCTACTGAACAAAATACCCCATCCTAGTGCTTTCTTTAGGTACCTACTTTGCTACCTCCCAATGCTACTTGGTTGATTTGTCTATAAACTGACTAAGCTTCCCTACAACCAGGAAAATATCTAGGCGAGTGATAATGAGATATAATAGTTTGCCAACTATCTATACCATCTACTGTCAACATGCTCAGACTCAATGTCATAAGGATACCCTTTAGGATCCATGGGTATGTTGGCTAGCTTAACCGCCAACATCCCTGTCTCCTATAACACGTCAAGGGTATACTTGCGCTACGTGAGAACTATGCCATCCCTACTCCATGCAACCTCAATACCCAGAAAATACTGTAGCTCACCCAAGTCCATCACAAAGGAATCTGCCAACTTCTACTTGACCTTAGCTATCCTAACTTCATTATTGCCAATAACAATAAGATCATCAACGTGGACAAGGAGTACCACAACATCTCCCTTGCTTTTTCTGACAAAGAGTGAATGGTCAGCAAAAGATCTTCTGAGCCCTATAGCCTTCAAGCCTCTGACAACTTCTGGAACCATGTACGTTGACTCTACTTTAGGTCATAAATGGCCTTCCCCAGTCTACATATGCACTCTCCATCAGTCTCAAAGCCTAGAGGCTACTGCATATAAACTTCCTCCTGAAGATTGGTAGAGGAAGGCATTCTTCACATCTAGCTAGTATAAATGTCAATCATAATGAACAACTACAAAAATGAGGATGTAGATAGTCAAAAGCCTCGCAACAGAAGAAAAGTGTCAAAAAAGTCCACCCCATATGTTTAGGTGAACAACTTCGCAACCAGACAAGGCTCGTAGTGAGAGATGGATCCATGAAGATTGTACTTTATAGCAAAGACCTGCTGGCATCTTACAACTCAGACACCACAAGGGAAGTAAGCAAGCTCCCACATCCCACGAGATCGAAGAGCAGCTATCTCCTCATCCATGGCCTAACGCCATTTCGAATCAAGCATGACTTGCTGATATGTCGTAGGAATATGAGTAGCCGATAAGGCAGCAGTGAACATGCAAAGGACCTCCTAAGTTGGCAATAGGGGCTGCTCTAGCAACCTAGTACCAAGCACAACTGCGGGGTACCTTCTGAATAACAATCAAAAGGCCAAGATCCTCCATCTCTGTCTCCTATAAGGAAATAGGGGAGTCACCATCCCCAAAAGTGTGACCAGAAGGACTTGCACCATCACCACTAGGACAAATCACATCAGTATCAACATGTACCTTATCTGGGGATGATGATGGTAGCTATAGGGGGAAGGTGTGCTACCTATAAGTCACTGGAAACCTGTAAACACGAGGAGGTTCCATGAATCGTATATCATCTAAAGTAGTGTTGTCCAGGCTATATGCTTAAGAGGAACTGGTGGTACAGACATAGGTATAGGTTTATCCTAAAAGGACAACTGATGTCCAGTAGCAGAAAAATACCAGACGGCCTCATGAAAAGTGACACTGGCACTTACATAATGCTTCCTACCCAATGGATCATAGCACCTATATCCTTTCTGAGTACTACTGTATTCCAGAAATACATATTTCACAACCCTAGGTGCTAACTTGTCTCATCCTAGTCCCATAATATGAACAAAAGCTACACAGCCAAACACCTGTGGTGGTATATGAAACAACTCCTTATCTAGATGAACCTGCCAAGGAATCTGCTCCAGAATTGTCGAATTTGACATCCGATTAACTAGGTAGCAAGCAATAAGTATTGCATCTCCCTAATACATCTGTGGTACACTATGATGAGTAAGCAACGTCCTTGCCACATCCAAAAATAGCGGTGTTTCCTCTCAACTACTCCATTATGCTGTGATATATGGGAGCAAGAGGTCTGGTGAATAATACCAAGGGACCTGTAAAAAACTACCAACTTTGCCATGCAAAACTCAAGTGCATTATCAGAATGTGTAATCTTAACAGAAGAAAATTGAGCATTTATTTGCACCACAAAAGTTTCAATGATAGAGCCTACATCTAACTTATTTCTCAACAAAAAAAACCAAGACATTCGAGAATAATCATTAATAATAAGCAAATAATAGTGATAAACCAATGTATCTGGAACTCTACTTGGACCCAGGCATCCATATACAACACATCAAAGCAAGAAGCAGAACTTTGAGAAAAACTGGTAGGAAAATTGAAACGATGATGATTTCCTAGTTGGCAGGCATCACAATGAATCTCAACAACAGGCAAAATGTGAGGGATGATCCATCTCATCTTATCCAGAGAAGGATGTCCGAGTCGACGATGCCACTGAAAGTTTTACTAGCACCAAAGGCAACCTCTCATCGGCAAGCAGCAGCAAATGGTGTTTGGATCAGGCAATACATACCCCCTCATGTCCGCTACTAATTGTCCTCCCCATGAACTTGTCCTAAAAAGACATCCCAATTCATCAAAGATAGTATGGCAATTTAGATCCTTAGTAATCTTACTGAATAGACTAATAGGAAGATCAGGTACGAAATGAACAATTGGTAATCTCAGCGAAAGGGTAATTGCAACCCCCCCCAACCATCAATCCTGGAATGCAAACCATCAACAACCTGAATGGTCCTACCAGGAGGAACATATTGAATATACTGAAAGCAACTATGATCTTTACTTAGATGTCAGGATGCACCTGAATCTACTAGCTACATGGTGCCATCAAAAAATCTACTACTGGTGCTCAAGGTAGAAACTATACCTGAGAAGGCGAAGGCAACAGTATCAGTGGAGGTGGTGGACTCCTGTGCCAGCTAGGCAAGACACTGGACAGCAGCATCATACTCTACACATGGAACAGTATCAAGATATGTTCCCGTCTTATTTGTTGATTCTATCTCCATCAAGATATATTCCTTATCATGTCCCTCAGCTGTCATGAAAAACGTCTAAGACCATCTAGCATAGTTGGTCTCGTCTAACTTCGAGATAGGAACAAAGAAAGGATTTTTGTAGTTTTCTGCATCCGTAGCGTTATTCGATAACACCTCCAAACTGCTGGATGATGCCATTGTGCCTAGCGAGAAGGAAAATAGCCACCAAACTGATGTTCAAAAAAACTTATTTCATATCTAAACCATATAGATCAAGAAGATGGTGATCCCTTGATCACGAAATCCAAGACATTGGAGTCCCATAAATCACGTCAAGAGCCGCTGGAGCACCCTAGGATCAACAAAGGCACGCACTAGGGCATGTAGGGGACCCCAACGGCGCCACCCAAGGGGTTGCGCCCCTCCTCTCGCTAACATTAGATCCAAAGAATCGCTTGCAGGCAGTGGCGTCATGGTGGCAAATCAGGCCACCACGATAAGAGGAAGGAGAGAGGGATTAAGGTTGAGGGGTTACGGAGGTCTTATGCGGGTAGGATACCAATGCGTCGACCTACAATCATCACTCCGATACCAAGTTGGAGAGAATAAAAAATCTTATTCAACCAAAAAACACTACACCTCTTTATATAGAAAGAGGTGAGAAAACAATTGCAGGAAAGAAATAAAATAATACAAAATCATAAAATAAGACCGAAGGGGTATCCTAACAGATGACTAATGTCTTTCAATCATTAGGTCTTACTTCAAGGATGACTAAGGTTAGATGACTAGGGAATCTTGAAAATCAACAAATATGTTAGGGTGTGTCAAATGGAAGGCTTAGTGATGAAGTAAAATAAAAACTTATGACAAGATCATGCTTCAAAAGGTGATTACACTAACCATAAAAGATAAAAAAATGTGGTCCATAGTAATTACATGCTCATTATACTTGAAAAGTGCCATTGACACTATTGCAACTTTTATTGGAATTGATGCACCATCTCTTGTCTAGTGCAGAAATCTTTATTACTCAACCAACTTCTTGACAACCAAGATACAGAATCTTCTAGCTACATCATAATTAGAAAAAAAATATTCTAGATTACAATTGCCAGCTTCCAATGAAACATCTATAGAAACCTTCATGAACAACCAGCGCAGATTTTAATATCCAGTACCTGAAATTTTGACATTCTTGATTTGCACTGTAACCTTTTTAGCTTCAGCTTCTGCCTTCACTACCCTATCAGCTTGACTTCCAGAAAACTTCTCTCTAAAAAATTCCACATCTTCATCTTTCTGGTAGAATTGAAGTAAACATCAAAATTTTACCAAGGATAGGAGATGACTTGTATACCTTTAACAAAAGGCTCATACTTACCATTTCTTTGAAAAGTGGTTGCGGTGTTCCTATTTTGTGACCAGAAGGAACAATGGTCCAAGGATTTCTGGCTCGTTCAATATCTCCATTTTCATCAGAAAGTGTGAATTGCATCCCAGAAGGTAAATTAAGTTGCTTTTGAGCCTTTATCCATAATGAAATATAGAACAAAATCATCAGGATGCCTCATGTGATCGCTTTTCAAACTTTTAAACAAATAATAATAGTTATGCAAAATCAAGGTCCAAAGTTGAAGCATGAAGTACTCATGTAATGCGTTTACCTCCTTTGAAAAGGATGGCATAAATGGTTCTAACAATGATGCAAGCAGACACACTATTCCAACTGATGTCTTCATGACAATGGCACAAGAAGGTGGATCTTCCTTGTAGAGTTTCCAGAATTGGCTTTCCTGTGGCATAACTCAGAAGGGCTCAAAAATTTCAAAATTGAAATAAAACAATATAAACACAGAGAAACAGAATGCATAAAAAACTCACTTGCAAGTATCCATTCCCTTCGCTAGATATACTCATAGCAATTTTCAAACCTTGTTTCAGCTTGACCTGAAGTTAATGCAAGTAGCATAAATATAAGCAAAAGATGAATGAAGCCAACCATGCCAAAAGTGTGATTCAGTGACATCTTGCAATGATTGCCAATTTTTTTTTAGTGTTGGCACAAATGCAAGGACTTCAGGTGTGTCCAGGAGGCTCAGAAACTATAGATGCTTCTCCATGGATGTTTGACATGTCCTCTCATTTCATAAGTAGCATGCATCAGCTTGCAGAGCCTACTTTCTTGCAACAATATCATTCCTGATGACAGGCCAAGCCTTCAAACGAAACTGAGCACCTCTAGCAAAATATTTTATAAGGATGCCATGATGACATGCAACAAAATTGATTAGAAGCTTGCTTTTAGCTGCATGTACATGTTCCAGGGTGCGTGTGTGTGCGTGTTGAGCGGAGGTGTTGTAAAAAAAATGCCTATCCTCAGATAGAAGACGTATTTCATACAGTTATAAAAAATGTGGCTTATACGCTTCTGGGGTTTCTCTCTCTATTTGGTTCAAAACAGGATACACCAAAACAAATGAAGAAACCTTTCACAAGAAAAAGGAGAGAAGTGAGATTCAAACCCTCAATGGTTCTTAAGATCTATATCGGTACCAGTCTTCAAGACTAGAGCTATCAACCATTTGACCATCTCTCCAATAGACAATTTCCATTTCATTCCTAAAAATAACCAATGGGTATAGTATAGATGCAACCCACCTGCATCTTTTAATGAGAAAACTGTATATGGATTATTGTATGTATATTCATATAGTTATGAATGACTATACCAACCAAAAGGCCAAAACACCATTCCTGGGACAGAAGGTCCATTACCAGGTTGATGTATCCCAAGGTCAAGGATCAAACTTGTTAAAAGCTTTTCTTTTAATGAAAGGATAAAGGATAGTCACTGGGAGGCAACAGCTATCCAAAATTTTATTAAAGAATAATTAAAGCATTGCCTTCTTACACCACATTACTCCACAAATGCATAACAGCCAAAGCATCAAATGCAACCCCATCCATTGTATAGCACTCCCCATCAAGCACCACACAATTCCTTTGCAACCACAAAATCCTCAAAATGACAAAGGGCTTTGCCCGTTCACTCCTAGACCTGAACCACAAATGCATAACAGCCAATGCATCATATACAACCCCATCCACAGTACAGTGCTCCCCATTAAACACCACACCATTGCTTTTCAACGAGAAAACCCATAAACCCACAAATGGCTTCTCTGCTAGACCAAAAACACCAACTTCCTGTGCCGATCCTAGCCACCGCAAGAGACTCACAAAAGGTAGATTGTTAATTACCTTTAACACTTGTTTTTTTTCCAAAAAAGAGTTCAACACCTGTCCCTATTAGTTAGGAAAAATGCTCAAATAAATAATACGGTAATGGAGTTGAGACTAGAGGGTTGGAGGCCATGGCTTCAATCAGAGTTTGGAAGGCTCATTATGTCGAGGTTGGTACTTTCAGGCATCCCTTTGTTCTTCCTGTCTGTCTTCCTGATGCCACAAAAAGTGACAAAACAGATTGAATGCTCTAAGGCATAATTTTTTTTTGAGGATGTGGTAGAGGGAGTACGTGGCATCTTTCAAGTTGCATGGGAGGAAATCCTCAGGCCAATGGCTGATGTGATAGTGGGTTGGAAGTTTCAGACTTGAAAGTTATGAACAAGTTCTTGTTAACAAAGTGGATTGCACACATGATGAGCATTGGGCACACGGCTAGCCTCGTTTCTCTAGTTTTTTAGGCTTGCTTGGTAGGAAATTGAGTTGAGCAAACAAATTGATGCCTGTCAGGGGGTGTATCAATGTTTTGAAAGGAACTCTAGTAGACCATGCCTTTGGTGGTTCCTCATTTTCACACAAAGTTGGGGGATAGTACGGCGACTCTGTTTTTGTCTTGATGACTGGATGGTGGGGGTCATTTGTAGGAAGACATTTCCAAGGCCTCTCGTATTGTATTCAAACTTGGAGGCTTTGGTGACAAATTACTAGGACCCAGTAGGAAGTACTTGAATGCCTTTGCTCCAAAACACCTTTCAAATCAGAGGATGGAGGCATTCTTGAGCCTACAGGAAGAGTTGCAAGGTCTTCAGCAGGTGGTGATTCGGGTGTGAGTTGTCAAGCACGTTGTGCCTCTGTCGCTCCACCCACAACCTCCCCATCATTGAGGGAGAACATGGCCAAAGCAAAGATTGTAGAGGTCGTGGATTTTCACCCTGTTGCACACTGCATTGCACATAACCAGCTGCGTAGAGCAAACGCTGGTGGGACGTTTGCTTATCTGTCCAGATGAAGATAATATCGTGGACCATATGTGACCTCGGAGATCGGGATAGAAGGGGGATTCCTGGGTGCTATATCATGGAGTGAAAGACGGACATTGCACTTCTCCAGGAAACTAAGCAAGAGCAGTATGATTCTTGAATCTGTTCTAGGATCGAGGGAAGCAGACTTGATGATTTCTCTGTGCTTGATGCCAATGGCAGATCCGGGGGGTTGTTGATTGGCTGGAGTAGAGACACTCTCACTCTTTGGGGAGTCATAAGATGATCCCTCTCTATGGCTGTCAATTTGCAGAGTGATGGCTTCTGTTACGGGATCATCAACATATACAATCCTTATGCTCATATGGACAAGCCAACATTCTAGGAGGAGCTTTTGCACTGGCAACGGGGGGATGCCTTGCTCGTTGCGGGTGACTTCAATGCCACTCTCTCATGAGAGGATAGACCTGAGAATGGCCAGGGCAAAGCTAGAGAAGACGATACCTTTTTGGACTGGATTTCTGCGGTTGGGCCGGTAGAGCTAGAGGTTCCCAACTATAGATAGTGTTCAGGAAATCAATCGAGATGGCCGAGTATATGACCGCATATGTGTCAGCGGCCCCCTCTCTGCACCAAGTATCACTAGGTGGTCAATTAAGCAAGGCTGATTATGTGGAGCTCATACCCCTATAGGCAGGCACTTAGTCGCTGAGTTTGTGATAGAGCTCAAGATTGACCAATCAGGTAAAAGCCGTACCTGACTACCTCAAGCCCAATCGATTGATCAGCAAAAGCCCAACAACCCAAAAAACCCAATCAAGGTTGTTAATAGTAGCTTTTGATGATTGGTATAGTTTAAAATATATTTTAGGCCCAATTTTCTTTTTTAAAAAACTATTTTAGGTCTGATTTTTTTGGAGTGATTGTTCTGATTTTAGGTGTGCTTGATGTTAGATCACTATATAGTTTAGGTCAAATTTGGGTTTGATTGATGTTTATTTTTTATGTATTATTTGTTACGAATGAAATGAGATGGTTTTGATTTAAATAGTTGTTTTGATTATGTTCAAACAATCAGTGACCATGGACTGTTTTGATTGACCAGTGGCTGACATTTGGTTTTAGGTTCTTGATTATAGGTTTCGTTTTAGGTCTGACTGACTGATTATTGACTCATTCAGATCCGATGAGGTATTGATCACATAGTTCTTCGAGAGATGATAGCAATCGATTAATTATTTCAGTAACTTGATTAATTATTTTATATTTTTTAAATAAAAAATACAACACCCGTATGCTGTATACTCTCTATGCAGTGACCCAATCGACCAAATATCACATACCAACTTCCTGAACCATGACTACAGATACTCTTGGCAGAGCTCTGAGGAGGGCGGCAGCAAGTCCCAATTGGACAAATTTTTCAGGTCCATCAATTTCTTAGAGGTCTTCGCTTAACCAGGCCAAGTCCCTGCCTAGAGCTTTCTCATAGCACAACCCCCTAGAGTGGGACTTTGGCAAGAACATTAGATTCAGAACCTATTTCAAGTTCAATAGGTCATGGTCGCTGGAGGACGGGTCCTGCAGTAATGTGGAGGGCTGGTGGTGTGAGTACCAAGTAGAGGGACCACCTCCATCCTCCTTTCACCAAAGGATTCTCTTCCTTAGAGACAAGCTACAAGAATTCAGGAGAGAGGTTAGAGTGGTCAAAAGTTTGCTGGTATCTCTAGGCTCGACAAACTAGAGAACTCTCACAACCTTTTCGCACATGAGGCCGTAAAAAGGAAGGAGTTCTGTAATCACATTCAAATGGAGGAAAAAAAGGAGATTGAGTGGAGATAGCAATCTCAGTAGCTATGGCTAAGGGAGGGCAACTCCAACACCAGGTTCTTTCACTCCTATGTGAATAGGAGGAGACTGAATTGGATCAACTCTGTTTTCGATTAACATGGACAACACATAGGCAAGCAGCAGGTGGGCAACGCGTTTGTAGACTTCTACCACAACCTCTTTTGCTCGAGGGGCATGAGGACCTAGCACCATAGCAGATATAGACCTCGAAGACTTGGTCAGGTTGAGGCAGACTCCCTCCCTGTCCCTTCACTGAGGACGACGTGTGGCAGGCTTGAATGGCTTTCTGGCTTTCTTCCTCAATGAGTTCTAGCAACTCCTTAAGGGAGACATCATAGCGATTTTCGATAATCTAACAGCTGGAGGGGACCTTACTAAAATCAATCGCCTCTTCCTCTTTCTTCTCCCAAAGGGTGTAGCAGCGAAGACCATGGGTAACTACAGACTGATCACCCTCTCCAACTCCATTTACCTAGTGGTTACCAAGACCTTGGCACGTCATCTAGGGACCATACTTGATTAGCTTATTAGGCCCATCCAGTCAACCTCCATCTAAGGGCGATCGATCATCGAGAATTACATGGTGGCCTCAAAGATTCTTTCAACATGGAAGAGAAATAGAACTAGGCTTTTTGCTAGAAGATAGACTTCTCTAAGGCCTACGATAGCTTGAATTAGAGCTTCTTATGGTCCACTTTGCAACTACACGACTTTCCACAGGCCTAGATTTGGTGGATGAAGGCTTGTGTCACATTAACCTCCTGCTCAGTTTTATCAACGATAGCCTGAGGGAGGTTGAATGAGCTCGAGGAGAGAAGGGCTATCCCTTGGCTCCTATGCTCTTCGTCCTTGTTGTGGACTTCCTTGCAGATGCTTGTTACGCCTTCTATAAAGCTAGACTTCTAAGGGGCTTTGGATCCAATAGGGGGTACAGTAGTGCCTTTTCTTCAGTACGCGAACAATACCATCTTCATTAAGGGCTCGATGTCCAAGGCCAGAATAACAAAACTCCTACTTGAGGTCTTTGAGGAGGCATATGGCTTGAGTCAGCCTACAAAAGTCAGGTTTTTTGCCTTTTGGGATGCCTGCTAAGATAGTAATGCAGTAAGAGAGATATCTTAAGGGTAGAGCAACTTCAGACCCTAATCAAGTACTCAGGTCTTCCACTCACACCGAATTGCATTACTACAAGTGATTGGACTATAATTATTGAGAGGGTGGAGAAGCATCTACAGGGTTGGGCAGCTAGGGCACTTTAGAGGAGGTAGACATTAGTCTTGTTCCCCTTGGTCCTCTTAGCTCTACCCCTTTACTATCTCTCAATTTTGAAAATACTATAGCATTCTTAAAAAGGATTGACATGATATGGAGATTCTTGTGGTCATCCTCTTCGAACAATAAATATATCCCTATTGTGGTTTGGGAGGAGGTTTGCATGCCCAGGGAGTTGGGTCACCTGGAAGTCTTAGACCTGCGATTGATTAACGATGCTCTGCTAACAAAGTGGATTCTCTAGATTATGGAGCCTTAACAACTATTCTGGAAGCAAATCTTATGTGACTCATATGGTAACACCATTGATTGGGACACGATGAGAAGCTCCAGTAAAGGAGCTTCCCTTTCCTGACAAAGCTTGTACAAGACACTGAGGGTCCAACCTCACTATAGGGTGGTTCTTGTTGATGGCTCTTACTTTAGATTTTGGTGCCATGCCTGGTCTCCCGCGAGAATCCTTTCAAAGGCCTATCCCAGACTTCTAGCGCTCCCTACACCTCCCTTGGCCTTGATGGCAGAATGTTACATAGCACTTGGTTACCCCTGCTAACCGACTCACTTTCGGAGGCACGCCTTGAGGAGCTCATTGTGCTTCTCCAGACACTTCATGGCTTATGTCCAGGCCTTAGACGTGATGGTTGGTTATGGAAGTATAGTCCTTTCTCAGTAAGGAAGGTATACTTGCACTTCTTGGAGGAGATCCTTGGCCATGATCAAGACCTTACTTCTAAGTGAAAGATTTGGAAGGCATGCCTACCTTTGAAGGTAAAGATCTTTGCATGACTTCTGAGGAGATGACTAGTTACTCGATCTTAAAGGTGCCATTGGGCACCCAACTCCGACAACCCCTGTATCTTCTGTAGTGGACGGACGATATTGAGCACATTTTCTTTACTTGCTCCTTTGCAAGTGTTGGTCTGCTTTGAGCTTCGCACCTATCCAACATGACTCGAAAACACTCCCTCTAGCAAAGCTTGCATCTCCCACTTGCTAACATGGGTTCTATTGGGAGGGTTTTTATGCTAATTTGGTGCATTTGGATGGAGCGCAATGAGGTTATATTTAAAAGGGAGAATTTTCCTAACGAGGGTGTTAACCATTTATATTTTTAGTATTGTAACACTTGGGGCTTTTAGTCTCCCCTCTTAATGAATTTTCGGGGGGTTAACATTCCTTGTTAACCCCTCTACTTTTTCCAAGAAAAAAAAAGGAAGAGTTGCAAGGTACAAGACCAATTGGTGGTTAGCTAGATGGTAGGACATGGGAGCATGGCCTGTTCTCTGACAAATCTGCGTATAATCCTGTCCCAGCTCCTACATACAAAGAAAAATGATAGAATCTCCAAGAATTTTAAACCTATTTGGAAGTCAAGGATACCAAATAAACGGCAAGCATTTTGTTTGGTTGTTAAATGTGAAATGCCTTGTGACCAAGGTTTATTGATCGAAAACTGCACCTCTTGCTCCTTCGAGAGGATACTTTGGAGGGAAGTGTGATACAGTAGGTGGACTTGTCTTCCGCAAAGGACTTTGGAGGAGTTTAGGTAGGGTTCATTTCACACTGATGTCAAGTGGGCAGCCCCATTTGTGCTCCTTTAGACAAATTGGCTTCAACAAAATAGGGTCATTTTATGGGTGAAAGGCCCTCTGCCAAAAACATTTGCAGGGATGTTGACTTCTGCATTTTAATCAAGCAAATAATTGCTAATTCATGAGATAATCTTTTTTACCTATCAGAAAAAAAGAGACCACCTGTGTCAGATATTGTTAGTAAAACAAAATGGGGTGTTCAAGAAAAAACCACAAGGATATAACAGTTATAAAGAACCATTTACCTCTTTTTTTGAGAGGTCATCCTATATATCATGTATGATGAGATCACAGAAAAGTTGTAGTCATCCTTTATAAACATAGTAAATCCATGGAGCCATGGCTTTCCAAAAAATTCAGTCAACTAGTTGCCATGTGATGAAGTTGCTAGCCCATTCCGTAATTCCATGGAACTATAGCTGACTTACTGGCCCTTTTGACAAACACCAAACACAGGCTACATTTGGCTATAGATTACCCACAGACTATCCCATTCTTAGTAGGTCTTTTACAGCATGTGTCAAGGTTTGAAATACCGATTTCGATGCAGTTTCAATAAATTTTCAAATGCGCATTTCATCCGCACGCCGAGGGCATGCCGTAGAAATAACCGTGTTTCAACATCGGATTTTGACAATTCCGATACCCCAAAAATAGTCCATTTCGGATGCACGTGGAGGGCATGTCGGAGGCACACTGACGCATTCCAACAAAAATAACATAAGTAGTCAAATGATTAGAATGTTAAAAATAACTACTTAAATAGATAGATATTTCCATTTAAACCCTACCTTATACTTCCTATTTAAATGGATAACTATTTCTAAAATTAAGAACTACAAGAAGAAAAATACTAATCCTAATTCAAACTTAGGATTTTATTTTTAGGAATTAAATAAAAACTGCTCAATTTTAAATTGTAATTAGACCTATATTTTCATAATAATAGTAAATTATCACTCTAGTGTGTCGATCTACTCAATAATTAGGGATTAATGTGAAATGAAATCAAATCATAAGAGAAGAATAGAGTAGCAATTGTTGTCTCAGGTCAGCGAAAAACCCTTCTTTTCTGGTGAAGCTAAAATTAAAATGGGGCATTTAGGTAGGTAGAGGGGTAGGGAGAAGAGCATGATGCTTAGTTCCTCTGCCAGTCATTAGAGTTGTTGGCATCAACTAAGCATGAGTTGAACCTTTAGTAGAATCTCTTTTGAGGTAGGTGCAACAAGGGGCTTAGAACATAGCAGCAACAGCAACAGCAACAGCAACAACAAAGAATGGGAGCAACAACAATAACTATCGAAATGTCGAATGCATTTCGCCAATGCCGACCAAATTTCAAGAGAGGAATGAGAGCAGCAACAGCAATGATGGAAAAGAATGGCAATAATAGTAGAAGTGGAGGAAAAGAATGGGGGAAGAGCAGTAGTAGTGGAAAAGAAGGGGAGAAGCTAAATGAGTAGCGAAGGTTTTAAATATTGATACTGCATTGATAAGTTAAAAAAGAGATATATCGTTGATATTAGGGCAACTTTGGTGAAATCACTCAAAATGACGTAAAATGTCATAACATAAAGGACTAGGCCTTAGAAAATCAAAATTATGATTTGAGATGTAAAAAAATAAATAAATTCCAATTTTCAAAATGGATTCAAATCCGAATTGGATATCTGGATATCATATTCGATTTTAATTAGATTTGGTAATTCAAATTTGGATAATTTTCGGCAAACGCCCAAATTTTCGAATTCGAGTTTTATGAAAGAAAATCAGATTTAGATTTGAATCCTATATTGAATTCAAATTCGAATTCAACATCTCCTTCCACTTCAACATACACCCATCGTAGCTATATATAAATTTACTTGAAGGGAATTAACCTACCACTTATCTGATTTTATAATATGTTCCCTTTCTTGGGATTTCAAGTTAATATCATCACTAGTAGAAGCACTACAAACTATTAGTTAAGCCACCATAAACTAAAATTAGCACGATTTTTTAAAATCTTGCTTTAATATTAATCATACATGTACGAAATTCAGAAATAGACATATAGAATGAATTTTAGTCTATTTTATTCCTATTGATTTTTATTCTTATTTTGCCATTATACATTTTAATTTAATTACTCTTATATAGTTAACTAATGATTCATTTTTTTCTAATATTTATAAGAAAGCTAATAGTCTATACGTATTAATACTTGTACCGAATAACCACTTCTACGAGAGGTATTAATCTTTAGATAGTGAAGCCATTTAATTTTATTTCACCCATTATAACAATATTGGTTTCCATTTATATACAAAATATTGACTCCCCTACAAATCTTCTTTCAAGTTTTGTTTCCATTTATATTTGTTTAATAAATATTTTTTTAGAAAGTTTGTCTAATAAATAATGGATTTGGATTCATATTCGAGTCTAATCAATACCAAACTTGTATTTGTATTAGATCAATATCTAATTCGAATTTGATTAATATTTGATTTGTATTCAAATACAATTTATATCTGATTCGAATTCGTATCCAATTTTATTAGGATATGATAATAAAAATTCCTATCCGACTTAATATCTGAATCTGAATTCAAATTCAATTTTGGAAAACAAATACAGATATGGAATACCCATATCCAAACCGAATCCAACCCGATTTCATCCCTACTGTGGATCGCCAATATGGGAAAAATGATACATAATCCATATCAACATTTTTCATGTTGCGATACGCGATATGCGATATGCCAATATATAACTTGTGCAACAATAGCAACAATGACACGCACACCATGCATGACCAGCAGGCAACACTGCATGCGACTCAACATACCATCGGCATGCTAACGTAAAATCCCTACATTTCAATAACTGTATTGTGTCGATATGGGTACCTGCCAAAAACCTTCATTTCACCAGCATGCCAATGGCATTTTAATCCTTGGGACGTTTGTGTGTGTTACGTGAGAAGTTAATACAAACTTCATGATTTCCAGCACATTCTTATTCCCAATAACAAAAATCCAACCCACTACTTATCCATCATCTAATAAAGCAACAAATAATAACCCAACATATAAAACAAATAAACTTACTCCCAACTCATCCAGGCACCTTCTTTCCACTTAAACTTACTCCCAATTTCTCCAAACACCATCCTTCGACTTATTCCTTCCTAAAAATTACCTAGTTTGAAAGTTAACCTGCAACCAAACATAGTCTATGTTTACAAAACCAGCATGCATAAGCTCACAGCAAGCATAAACTATGCCCTAATTCAGCTTCATTACTTTCTTTCTGGCAAAATCATTCCATCCAGTAGTTTGTGGCTTTTTTTTGAAGAGGAAAGTAGTTTGTGATTTCGCCCATGGGACGTAATGATCAATGACACACTATGTAGATCTCTTATAACTTAAATCATAGTCCAAATCAACAAGAAGCCAGGTGCCTTTCATTCCCTACTAGGTGCCTTAGAAATTAAATATTTAAATAGAGTCTCAAGGAGTGCCTTCTGAGCTTGTATCCTATTTCAATTTACTTATTAGCACTGTCAGATGATAACACACATAAAATACCAGTACACGAAGCTCTAGTTGCTGACTTAGGCTTAATGTATTTTTAATGAGAACTTCACTGGCAATAATTGTAATGAACCCCAATCAAATGCCATAAAGATTTACTGTGATCAATAGGTTTCTACTAACTAGCATCCAAGTACCAGCCTATACTCAAAACATAGCAAACTAGAGACATCTAGAGCAAAGCAGCAAAAGTTAACACGATTCTGCCATCAAAAGAAAGATTAGACCTAGCTGATACAGTCACCTTCTCCATGTAGTCAATATATTGTTCAACACTCTTTCCAACTTTATCTGCCAAATGTTTTGTTATGGCATGTGCCTCCGCATTTTGAGCATCAGGAACAATGCAGCCATAACCTTGTCCTGCAGAGATGAACAACCCTTTGAATTGCACTTCTGAATAATGATATCAATCATTTTTCAAAAAAAAATGATATCAATCAGTGCGTAGATGTAAACCTCTCATAAAAAGCATTATTTCAGAGCTTTCAAACCGATGAGTGGTTCCCAGCCAGGACTAAAAGTATA
Organism: Thalassia testudinum; assembly: GCA_037157565.1. Lineage (NCBI taxonomy): Eukaryota > Viridiplantae > Streptophyta > Magnoliopsida > Alismatales > Hydrocharitaceae > Thalassia > Thalassia testudinum. The sequence goes on along the minus strand of JAZHRO010000031.1, from coordinate 32,495,187 downwards.
TAAAATGGAAATATGGCTACATAGCAACAAATTTATAAAAATATGAATAACCAAGAGAGCCTTCTTTCATAAAAAAATAGTGACCATTTAATTTCCAATAAAAGATGGAAGAAAAGGGGACTTTTACATAAGTTCCCTCGCAAACTTATGCAATTACATGTATGCCTCTCAAAAGTTTCTCCATTATACACATGTCCTCCATTATTTTTTTAAGGTTAAGGTCTTAAAGATTTTATTGATCATATCTGGGGTAAGGGTAGCTCATGACGTCAAGCATACCCAAGGCCCAAGATGTGATTAAAATTCAAATGAATCAGAAAGAAACTCCCCCACCTACAATTCCCCCATACCTTTTTTCCACCAATAGCTTACCTGTATCTCCTCCATCACCCCCAATATCCTTTTCTCGTCCACCATGCACCATACACCACTTCCTCCAACCTTACTCTCTTTCCAATTCCCTCGTCCTTACCTACACCACCAGCCCACCCACCAACACTCCCTACCCCCATGTTCCTCCACTATTTTTTTTAAGGTTAAAGTCATAAAGATTTTACTGATCAAATCTGGGTAAGGGTAGCTCATGACGTCGAGCATATCCAAGGGCTAAGATGTGATTCAAATTCAAAAGAATCAGAAAGAAACTCCCCCTCCTACAATCCCCCCCCACAAACACACCTTTTTTCCACCAATAGCTCATCTGTATCTCCTCTGTCACCCCCAACATCCTCTTCTCATCCACCATGCACCATACACCACTTCCTCTAACCTTACTCTCTTTCCTATTCCCTCGTCCTTACCTACACCACCAGCACACGCACCCACACTACCCACCCCCAAACAAAATAAAAAAGAAAAAGAAAAAAAAAGGAACACCACTGCCAACAAAAAGATCACTCTGCCCAACACCAAGAGAACCAACCCCTACCTACTACCTACACTCTACGTCCTCCCCCTAAAATTCCACCTCTTCAAAGCACCATCAAGAGGATGACTGTCCTTTAATGCCACCGTAAGATCCCCATTGAAGGAGCCCAAACTCTGTGCTCCCAATTAATCCCTACCTCCTCCTTCCACCTATGCATCAAGGGCCACCTCTCCTCCATCCTCATCCATTGCCTTCCATCCAATTGGACACCCTTGCACAACAAAAGCATCGACACTCAGATCATATCCTACTTTGACAAGGGACAAATGCCGAACTCCGCTGCTAACATCGTTCTAATTTTCGCAATATGTGGGCAGCACACCCTTGTTTTGACTTCTAGTACAACACTTTGTTCCTTATTCTCTCCTCTTTTTTGTTTTGAAAAGTTATTCTCTAATATGGAGGTGATATAGTAGTCTTTATTGACAGACCCATGGCGGAGGCAAATAATTCAAGTGGCTTTTAGAGTTTCTTGGTACAACTTTTCACATTGTGATTAATTTCGCTAAATATGTGTTTGCTCTATTAAGGAAAAGGCAAAGAAATGTACCCAAATTCTGCAGGCCCTGCAAGGGTAACCGCTAATATACTACCTTGGCATGCCTTTGATTAATAAGTCTATCTGCCAGAGGCTGAAATCTCTTGATTAAGAGGAATGCAAAGTGGTAAAAAAGTGTGCATCGAAGGTTTTATCATGAGGGAGTTGTACGGTCCTTCTCAAGATACTCCTCTCAGCCCTTATTTCCTTTTTTTTTCTTTTCAAAGTCGTGAAAATTGAACTTTTACTACTGTGTGAGGAAATGAAGCGAGTGCGAGGTGGAGCAATGCAGGGGGCAACAAGGACTCGAAAACCATCCCCCCTTGGAGAGTGATGAGGGGGGCTAGAGAGGATTCAGTGTTTCAAGTGCGTTGGTTGGGGGCACTGTGCAGGTGAATGTAGAGATCCTGTAAGGTGTCTGAGGTGTGGAAGCCTCGACCATTGGAGGGCAATTTGTTGAGGGAGACAACGTGAGGAGAAGCGAGGAAGGATAGAGACCTGCCTCCCCCTCTAGAGGGGGCTCCGCTGACAGAGGTGACAACTCCGTGGTCCTCGCAAGCCCGACCATTGGAGGTGGCCCTCCCGGGGGCCCTGGTGGGAGAGGTGCTTCAGGGGGAAGTGGGAGTGACAGAGGCAAAGAAAAGGCTAAAGTTGCTGCTAGGGTCAAATGTGGATTTCAAAGCTGCAGTGATTGCTCCTAAAAGCTTCACATCTTTAGGCTGCATCCAAAGATAGCTGATGTTCGAGGTCTCGCGGATTAAGAATGCCTTGGTGAGGTGGCAATGGCCTTCAATACACGATGGAGCTACGCCTAAAAGGCCATCGCAAAAGAAGGTAGAGGTGACCATTGATGGGATCCCTTTAAACCTGCGAACGAAGGAGGTGGTGGAGACGATGGTCGCACCTTTTGCCTCAACCAGGTCCTGTTGTGGGCTTGGTTTTGTTGAGGGAGACATGACATAACTCAAGGCCATCGTCAAGCTCACCCCTGGCACAAAGGTGCTAGACAAGGTCACGCTTCGCCTTAGGAGCCGTCATAGGTGGTATACATTAGACAAGCAACAAGAGGTGGGAGTGCTTACACCCAAGTCGTGGGTGGGGATGAACGGAAGAGAAACTATAAAGCTGACAAGGGGCAACACCAATGCCTTACCGCTAAAGCAGGTCCAGAAGTGGAAGCCTAACCGGAGACATTAATCTCGGGAGGAGGGGGGCGGGGGGCGCAAAGCCTGTGGTGCTCATTGCGACGCGAGGTGCAATGAGATGGGCGGCGCACAAGACAGTGTCTCATGAGGATCCCAATCGTCACGCCATCACTAATGAGCAACTTTTAAAGGGAGCTGATGAGGCGGGTCATGATCTTTTGGGGCACAAGAAGAGCACCACCCTTTGCCTTATGCAGGGGGACTCTGAATCCAAATCCAATACATATAAGTTGGACACAAAGAACCCCCAATCCCCGCTCTCTCCTCTTGACCCCTCACTGCCCCTTCTTCGGATAAGCTGCAAGAGCCTCTTGAGGACACCTCGTGGGAAGAGCACCACATAAGGAGTGGAGAGATGGATGAAGCGACATTGCAGGATGACGAGGGAGCACCGCCACCGCTACACCTTGTAAGGTGGAGGCCGACGCACTAACCTTGACCACGCCCCCTTTATCACTCGAAGTAAAGGTTCCAAGAAAGAGTGAGGAGAGAGGTGTCGGTCATCGTAGGTGTGGCAACCTCGAAGATGGGTAGCGGCAACACAGTGACTCTGGCAGAAGGGGAGTCCAAACCGAAGGAGGGTCGTGAGCTTGAGGGTGACAAGTAGCAATTGGAGCAGATGGTGGGCGACGATGGTGATGAGGCAGTAGAATGACTTCAGATTGCGGATGTGGCTAGCTATAAGCATGCATCTAAGGGAAATAACCTCCATGCCCAATGATGAAGATTCTCTCCTGGAATGTGAGGGAACTAAATGAACCCTTTAGACGGGCTTTTGAAAGGTGAGGGGTCGCTAGAGATGGTCGAAGATGGAAGTTCCAACCATTAGTGGGGAGCAGGCAGGAAATCTTATTGCGCCTTTCTCAGAGGATGAAGTGAGGAAGGCGATTTAGGGGTTGAATGCTGATGCATGCCATAGACATGATAGTTTCCCAATACACTTTTATAAGGAGTTTTGGCTTCACCTTAAGGAGGATGTCATGCAAGTGGTTGAGGAGTTTGCTAAGGGGAATCAAAGCTTTAATAGGATTAATAAGTTCTACATGTTTTTGTTACTCAAGAAGGGGCAAATATTATTGAAGAATACAGACCCATTGTGCTGTCTAATGCTATATATCTCATTGTGGCAAAGGTCCTTCCCAATAGGCTACAGGGAGTACTAGGAGAGATTGTGTTGCTTATGCAAACAGCTTTTGTTTCGAGCTATAATATTTGGACGGATATGTTATTGCATCAGAGATTCTGGCCTTTTTGAGAAGGATGAGATAGAGAGCTTTCCTTTATAAGGTAGAATTCAGCAAGGAATACGACTCGATACAGTAGTCCTTTATTTGGGCATCCCTACTCAAAAGGGGTTTCCCCCTTAATGGGTAGATTGGATGAAGCGATGCGTAACAATGATGCCATTCTCCATACTTAAAAATGGCGACCCAGTAGGTGGATGGATACAACCAAGGAGGGGTTAAGTAGGGGTGCCCATTGGCTAACGACGATCCACGAACGCATTGGCAAGATCAATGTTTAAAGCTTGTAAGAGAAACCTTTTGAAAGGGTTCTCGCCATCAAATGGGTTTCAAATCCCAGCACTTCAATATGCGGATGACACACTCTGTTCTATGGAAGGCTTTGAAGATGAAGTGAGAAGAAGGTGCATCCTTTTAGCGCTTTTTGGAGAAGATCGTGATTTCAAATAAATTTCTCCAAATCTATCTTCATCCCCCATCAACATGTTGTCACAAGAGGCAAACATATGTGGAGCGGCTTTGCATACCGTGGAGGGTTCTCTACCCTTTCATAGTTAGTCCTTCCACTATCAGATAAGCGAATCTCAATATAGGAATGGATGCCCTTAGTTGGAATGATGGAGAAAAGACTAGCAGGTTGGGCATCTAAAATGCTCTTTAGAGGGGGGAGATTAATCCTTTTGAAGGTTGTGTTGGCCTCCATTCCCTCCTACTTTACTTCTATTTTGAAGATACCGAAGAAGATTGAAAAAGAGATTTCAAGGCTGATGAGAGATTTCTTCTGGACTAATTATGGTTCGAGTGGGAAAGGAGCTAGGTTGGTGGCATGGGAGGATGTCTACAGGATGGTAAAAGAAGGGGGTTTTGGAGTAAGAGAGTTGGGGAAAATGAATGATAGCCTCTTGGCTAAATGGATAACTAAATTTCTTAAGCATAGATAAGATTTTCTAGGGAAGATAGTGGACTCTTGTTATGACACCTCCAAAGCTTGGGATTTACTGACCTCTCCTCAGAGCATTATGCCTCATTTCTTCAAAGGTGTGTCTGTGGTAATGCCCAAGATACAGGGACTCTTCTCACCCAAGATACAGAGATTCTTCTCACCATAAGTAGGAATGGGTCACTCTTTTCTCTTTTGGCTGGACAACTAGATGGGGTAGGGGAAGTTAAGGAATCGGTTCCCAAGAGGCAAGACTATTTGCCTTGGCTATAGATAAAGAGATGAAAGTGTCGAAATATTGAGAGGGGTCCTAGGGCCCTACCATTGTGAGGAACCTCTCGAACCAGAGGATCTCAGAACTGCAGCCCATGTTACAATACTTGGAAGGTTACCAGCTAGAGGGTGAAGTGGATAGTTTTCTGTGAGATGGTGGTGAGTTCTCTGTTTGAGAAGTGTATAAAAGATTGGGAAATGGGGAACCAACGACAAATATTGACCTCATCAAGGACTGCAGCTTAATTGGGTCAGCATCTTGCCCATTGAAGATAATTTTTACACGACTACTCAAAAGAGGAAGGCTAATAACAAGAGACTAGAGAGCAAGATGGGTGCTGGGTGAAAATAATACCTACATACTTTGTCATGTAGCAAAGGATGAGGGCATAACATATCTATTTTTTGGGTGCCCATTCTCTACAAGGATCTGGGGGCACTTCCGCTTAACGTGGATAGCACACTCCAGCCATAGCAAATTTCAAAGATCTTTTAGAAGACAAGGCAAGGGCTTTGGCGGTGCTACGGGGCATTTGACTTGGAAGGAATGCGACTCAATTCAAAGGATAACATCCTTATCCTACGAACTTTATAAATTGTATCTCTTCTTTAACGAATTATTGGGCAAACAATTTATAATTTTGGCTGCATTTTTGGCCCTAAATTAATATATCTTCCAAGTGATTATCAACCGGATGACCACTCTTCCACCTTTCAAAAAATAAGTTGTCAAAATTGATACTCAATATTCAATTAGGGAGGTCACGGAATAAAGAAAATAAATATAACAAAGAATTGTCAAAAATTACTTGTTATATGTATAAACATTGAGGAAAAATTAACTAACCCCCTATAGTTTAACCTATATATCAATTTATCCCCTGTGCTTTTAAAGGGTACCAGTTTGCCCCCTAAAATTTCTATCTTGATTCAAATCACCTCTTTTCCAATTATTTCAAAATAACAACTATTAAATATCGATTGAAGTACATCCAGTTTTTCCTTTATCTGACGTGCCTTCGTGATATTCAATTATTTAAATGTATAAAAGCAAACTAGCATTGATTCATCTCATACCAGCTCATTTTATATGCTAAGTTAGTATTGTATGTCTTTCTTGCAAGTTACAACTCAAGTGGGAAGATGAAAGGGACATAAGAAAGAGGCATGCGTGTGAAGAAGAGGAAATTGAAGGTATCTTTGTCAACCCTCAATGGTTGTATCTTAATAGTAAGTGAGGGGGTAAGTTGATTCAATAAAGAAACCTCAAAAAGTAAAATGATGCCTTTTACAAGGATAGGGGTTAACATGATTTGAGAGCTATATCATAGAGGTTAATATATCATAGAGGTTAATTGGTTTTTCGTCTTAAATATTTATATTCAAAAATATTTAATTAACATGGGAAAATCTACAAATATGTTTGTCAAGATTGGCGCAATGTGAAGCGTAGAGGCTCCCTTGGCGTGCGAAAATAGTCCACGTGTGGACTGCCCACATGGGTAAACAGGAAGAAGAAGAGCAGCAATTAACTGACTGCCTTAGGTGACCAACTAAGATAGCCAGCTGCCTTGGGTAGCCGGTGGTGGTGATGTTGAGAAGGGGGGAGAGAAAGGAGTGGAGTAGAAGAATTGAAAATATTATTATAACTCAAGAACCAATTATAACGGGAAGACTCTTTATATAGAGAGAACATATCCTAACAAAATAAGAAATAAATCTTATCTCTAAAATAAAAAATATAAAATGACAAACTGATTCCTAAAAAAACTTTCCTAAAACCCACTTAACAAAATAACAAAACTTGACATCTATGCAAACCAAAATTGGACCTTGGGTCCTCCAAACCACCGACCCTGAGAGCCCCTCTAATGCTACCACGTGGCAATGCCACATGACCTTCTTATTCCTAACACTCCCCCTCAAGTCAAAGGTTGGGAGGCCGACGACTTGGTCTTCAACTCGTAAGGCTAGACGTCCCACCACTCTTCTTCCTCGAGAGTCGTGCTCTTGGTCTTCTCTTTAGACGAGTCAACAGTGTAGCCTCTTGCGAGTTGCGACCTCCAAAGTCATTGTGTCTGTGGCAACTTAAATAATCGTAGCGACGACTGCCATTGACTTATCTTCTCAATATTGACAGACGTGAGAGAAATCACGTGTGAGGTGCTAGTAACCTCACATGGTGGTCTTTGCATTTTACCTAGATCTTTAGGAAAAGAACTGCATGGATCAACCACTAGTTGTTTTGCAACCTAGGAAGTCATTCTCCTTTTAGCAACCTCAAAAGTCGTTGCATGGACTGTGGTGTCCTCTTCCTGGAACGATCAACATAACATTTGACATCAATTCTCCGGGAAAATCTCCTCTTTTGAAGGAGAGCAAAAGATCAGACATAAAGCATCAATATGAAGATAACTTGATAAATCTCTCCTCTTTTCTTGGCTTTGAACTATGTCATCTTTGTTAATAACGCGGCATCTGCAACCATCGTGGAAGTTTCCGTCATCTACCGTCTTCCTTCTCCACGTAAGGTGCTAGATTTGTCGAGGAAGACTCTCTGGAGACGTAAGCCACCTACATGCGATCAAAAATCCACACGCACCAAGAGAGCCTAGACCGTAGGCTCTGATATTATGTCAAGATTGACACAACGTGGAGCGTGGAGGCTCCCTTGGCATGGGAAAATCGTCCACGCATGGACTGCCTACATAGAAAAATAGGTAGAACAAGAGGAGCAGCCAATGGCTACTGTGGAGACCGACTGCCTTGGGTGGCCTGCGGTGGTGATGTTGAGAAGAAGAGAGAGAGAGAGGAGTGGAGTAGAAGAATTGCCAATATTATTATGACTCAATAACCAATTACAATGGAAAGACTCTTTATATAGAGAAAATATATCCCAACAAAATAAGAAATAAATCCTATCACTAAAATAAGAAAGATTAAATCCCACATTAATTCCTAAAAATAACTTTCATAAAACCCACTTTACAAAATAACAAAATTTGACAACTAAGCAAACCAAACTTGGACCTTGGGTCCTCCAAACCACCAGCCCTGAGGACCCCTCTAATGCTACCACGTGGCACTGCCACATGGCTTATCTGGCTGCCACGCGGCAGTGCCACATGGCATCCTTATTCCTAACAATGTTAATAAAATCTCAGAACAAATTTTGATATGTACAACTCATATGTTGTACTGCCAATACTTAAAGGAATAATCGCATGTATACATATCAAAAAAACAACAAATAAATGTCATAAAGAACATTCTTGTAAAAAGTGGATGATTAATAGGTTGAATACCCAACTAATCAGTGCAGTTCAAGGTGGCTGAATATTAATATTACACAGTCAAATAATCAGCCCAGTAGGTCTTACAACCATGATTTTTCATATGCCACTCAGTGAAGAAATGAAAAGGCTTCACAAGGGACTTTTATTGGACATACTCTGACAAGACAATTTTGCTTAGTTTTCATTTTTTTTGAAAAGGAAAATGATGACTACCAGAGGTTAGTAGCCATCCACTATATTGCTTCAAGAAGAAATATTATATGCAAGCAATTGACGGATGGGGGGATAAGGGGGGGGGGGGGGGGGGGGGGGGGGGGGGAGGCATCTGTGAACTATAAAAATAATGCCTTATTGGCAGAAAAGGCAACATGAATTAATTAGGCTTGGAAGAGACTTGTGGGCCACAGTTTTGTTTGTTATATAACCGTTGTCTATATTGGGAGCATGGGCAAGTGGTGCTCAAGGGTGGCATACTTCTGGAGTCAACCATGCTTAGTTCCCATCAACTAGGCTTAGGGGAGGATTTCCTTTTCTAGGAGGATGATTGGTACGATGAAAGGTGTTTGGGAAATTCATACCCTCAATTGGTTATATAGGCCTTGAATAAGGAAGCCACAGTAGCAGACTATTGGTCAAGACAATTTGATGTGAGAAGATAGTTGGACTCCTTGTTTGTGGCTACCTTGTCCTAGCAACATTTGGAGGAATTTACTAGTGTGCTGGAGGTCATAAAAGAAGTTTGTCCTAAAGTTGACACCAACAATCTGTCTTGGAATTAGGAGCTTTCTTGATGAATGATGACATATAGAAGGTTGCTTTTTTTTCCTCTACTTTTTTTTCTTCCTATCTAAAGGTCCATTTTCCACAATGAGATAGAAGGTTGCCATTTGGTCATCCAGGAGAGGGTCATTTTCTAGTTGGAGATTGTAAGATGATTTGAGTAGCCAAGTGCCTACTGCAGCCCTGTATCCTCCCTTGGTTTCTGCATGAGGAAAGAGTGATCACCACAGAGTCCATTATAGATGAACAACTACCATGGACCTTGCCTGTGGCTTGTGTAGCCTGAAAGCAGAAAACAAAGCACATTCATTTTTCAGTTGCTATTTTGTTGAACAGGTTTGAAGTAAAGTGCTGCTGATTTGACTGATTACTCAAATGTGGCTCGTTTTTGGCACTCCTTTTGCAATGGCCACATGGAATATGGTTCAATAGAGTTCAGGACTAAGCAGAAGTGCAGCAGGGTTTTAGCTTTTGCTTGGGCTATTTGGTTGGAGAGAAATGAAGTTCTGCTTTAAGGGGATGAGGCCAAGTGAGGAAATTGTCCTTTGTGTTATACTCCCTTGTTGTCAGGCTGGAATGATGGGCTATAGTATGATTTTGTTTCAATAATCTTTCAGTTTTTACAAAATGGCCAATTGCTAATCTCAAGTGGTCACCCTTTACCATTTCAAAAAAATGCAGTATTTTATGAAACCCGAACTTTGACTATATGAGTACTAACCTTCTGGTTTGGCAACAAAACTCAGCACACGATTAACAAAGTTGCCCAAATTATTAAGCAACTCACTGTTTAACTTAGCCTGCAAGTCTGCCCATGTAAATAACGTGTCGGACACCTGGTTCACACAAGTGTATCAACACGGAGGAGGAAAGAAATACCACTGAAAAACAATATAAGTAATTCATAGACTACTCACTTCAGGTCTATTAGTTAGCAAATAATAGCGCCAAACTTCAGGTGGAATCTTCGTATCCTCTGCATCATTACCGAAAACTCCAATGCCTTTGCTTTTTGAAAATTTTCCTATGAATTAGGCCACAAAAATGTTACAAAAGCATTGTAAATAAGATTCAAGATTGTATTTAATTCAAATCCTAGAACAGGAAACTTGGGTAGTTTTTTAAAGTACAACTGAGGGAATGACATCATAAGCGAATTACTCAACACCTGCTTCATAGTTTAGATATTCTGTCACGCTGATTGTTTTCATCATTGTCCAGTTATCACCAGTCCCAAGAAGAGTACAAGGAAACATCACCTGAAATTTAATACAGGAAGGAGCACCAGCAACAAAATTTTAAAATGACACCTTATTGACAATAATGCAGAACAATACCTTCTATTAAAGACTGGCTCTAACCACCATAAACCTTTTTTTTAAATAACTAACTCAAACTTATTATCTGCTGTAGTCAATTACTTCTGTGTGTTGAAATTTCGTGTTGAAATTTAGAATGATAGCATGAGTATCGTAGTAATCACTAGATGAGGTGTATGTAACTCACAAAAAAACATAGCATGACATCGATGACAGCCTGAATTTAAAGGAAATGATACAGGCATTTACACATGCAGCATGCATCATGCATGAGACAAGCATAATGTGTTAACAAATGACTACTGCATATACTTCATGGGAGAAAAACATCAGCCAGACTGTAGATTTATAGAATGAGTTGAATCCACTTTTAAGAGAAGCATAGACGTTACCACTACATATTTGTTTTAAATCTTCATGTTCCATCTTTTAATTGACTGATCAAAATTTAGTCACTAACTCAAATTTCAGATAAAAATTTCAATCTCAAACAAAATTCCAAAAGATGAACTGCACTTCTTGCTGGTTTTGAGCACTTTTCTTGGGCTTGCTTGGAGCACTGAACTTGCACTTCGTGCACCAACGACAGAAAAGTTATGAAAGGTAACGACACAAGTGCAATCAACCCTCTCAAAAAAAAAGGTACAATCAAGAAGCTACATGTTCACCACCAAAATGCTATTGATAACTTCCAGTTATTTCATAAAGACAAGCTAAACTCCAATTCCTAGCAAATACTAAATACCTTTTAGGATGTTTTTACTTTTCATCTCAGCATAGATATTGTTGACATACTGTGGAGAATAAGATGTCATGTGGCAGGTCATGTCCACCCTAAGGGGCGCCGGCCCTAAGAGGGAGTCTTTGGTTTGCTTGAAGTTCAAGTTTTGGTATTTTTAGTATGGTATTTTGTCTTTTAGGAAGTTGTTAAGAGGATTTGATCTCTTTCTATTTTTAAGAGATGTGATATGATTTGAGTTTGTTTCTTGTTTTAGAGGATATGTTCTTTCTATAAAAGAGACTTCTTGTAACTTCTTTCCTTGATTTAATACATTACTGTTTTCTCAATTAACACCAACAACTCCCTCTCTCTCCCTCTCTTCTTTACAGCCAGCCGCAGCACTCTCTCTCTCCTCCCTGCTGTCGTGTGGACAGGGTACACCTGCAGCAGCCTGTTGTCATGTGTTTTCCCATGTGGAAGAGTCTCCACGCTTCCGTATCGTGCAAATCGCCACGCATACCATATAAGAAATAAGAGAAAAGGTAAAAGCACCTTTTAAAAAGGAGAAGGGTAAAAGAATTATAATAGAAGATATACCGTATGAAATGGAACATTGTCCTTCCCCATAAATTGGTACAACTCCACATTCTCAGGGTTCTTCCACCACTTCTCCCACTCAGATGTGTACCAAGCAGTGATTGAAATGTATCCAATTGGCGCATCAAACCACACATAAAAAACCTGTATGCAAAGAAGTAATAGCTATTTATGAAACTAAAAAAAGAGGAAAAAAAGACAAATTCCATAAATATAGGTATTAAGGGAAAAAATGAATATTAAGGAAAAACTGTCTAGCTTCATACTGTTAATCTATTAAAACCTTGTTTTTGTACTTCTCATGTGGAACTGGAACTCCCCATTTCAGATCCCTTGTGATGCAACGGGGTTTCAATCCTTCCTTCAGCCATGCATGCGTGGCTTGGATAGCATTTTGACTCCAACCTCCAGCCACTGACGTACTATCAATATACTTTTGCAACTTTTCCTTTAATAGTGGAAGCTCCAAAAACATGTGATCAGTATCACGGATCCGTGGAGTGGTGTGGCATACCTATTTAAAAAAAAAGAACAAAGAAATGTGGATTATTGAAAAATTTTAAGCCTCACAATCTATGTACCATCTGCTATTGAAGGTAAAAAGAACCTATCACTATACTAGCTTGTGGCATGCAAAGCAGCAAAAGTACCTTACACTTTGGATCCTTTAACTCGGTGGGATTCAAGAGCTTCCCACAGTTTTCACATTGATCTCCCCGAGCAGACTCATAGTTACAATTTGGAGTAGGGCATACTCCCTCCACCAAACGGTCAGCGAGGAATCGAGAACATGTATCACAGTAGAGCTGGATGAAAATCACAAATACAAAAGTGAGGTTGAAAGTTTTTTTAAAAAAAATCAAATACAATCATATAAATAATCACCTGCTGCATGCTGTTCTCGGTAAGCCATCCATTCCCCAAAAGCTTCTGGAAGATAGCCTGGCAGACTTCAGTTTGCTGTGGGCTAGAAGTGCGTCCAAAGTGATCAAAATCAATATCAAACCAATCATAAACTTGCCTGTGAATTGCATGATATCTGCACCAAAGAGTACAATCAGGCAGTTTCGCCAAACAGAATAGAAAGGGATACGTTTCAAGCTTTTATAATGACGGCTTTCAACTTATTGCTAGTGAAACAATCACCAAAAATGTCTGACAATTAGTTGCAATTATAAGGCTTTAAATATTACATCTAGCTTGTTTTAGAAAAAAAAGGATACAACTTATTGCTAGTGAAACAATCACCAAAAATGTCTGACAATTAGTTACAATTATAAGGCTTTAAATATTACATCTAGCTTGTTTTAGAAAAAAAAGGATAGGTATTTAAGATCATAGCCATCCATATTCATTAATACATGAATCAAATAAATTATAGTTCCTGGATCCAAGATCCCATAAGGTACAAAGCCTCATGGAAAACATTTTCCACATATCCATGCACCCTTGAAAAAAAATTCTTGTTTCTTTGTGGCTAAATAGCCCAGGTTGCAGTCCATGCTTCACATCTCCTGGCGATGTTATGTGGTCCCTTCTGCCTAAATGAAAGCCAGAAAGTAGTCCGGAAACAAACATCAACATCACTCCAAGAATCATGCTGCCAAAATGGAAAGGGAATTTACAAAACAAAATGATAAAAGATCTCTTCAGTTCCATCGAAGCATATTATGTCCTCAATCGATCAAGAATATAGTGCTGCCTGATCAAAACAATAAGAATGTGCACTTCTTTTTCAATAGGTAGATTTACTGGTGCTTTCTATAGTGAAAAATTAAAATATGCACAATCAAGTGGTTATAATAGTATACCACTTAGGGGTTACCCATTTGAGAAAGCAAAAGGTGTCATTGAACAATTTGTCATAGAACTCCTCAGGAACAAATTGAAACCAAAGGAAGAGAGACTCTGCTTTGTCGGATTATATAAAATATTAATGAACAATGTTTATTGAAAATTTGGTATCAACCCCAAATCTACAATCACTGGACTGCTTTATATATGGCGATGAAGGTGAGAAAAGGAGGGGACAATAACAGAGTGAATCCCAATTCAATGATTTTGTGGTTTATACTATGCACAGAGACCTTATCCAACCATGAAAGGGAAATTCATTGAGGAAACCAACAAATCAAGTTCAGATTCCAAGTAAATAAGAAGGTAGCAAAGGGTGCATTTATTTCACCGGAATCAGTGGGGGAATGGAATAAAAAATTCCTCACTAATATCTTTCCCACGTTTGGATGGGCAAAAATGACAAGATTAACCAACTCCACTCATCCTTTCATTCCCCCAACCATAGAATTACCCAATACCAGCCCCCCTCAGACTCCTCAATGCCATCCCCCTGTAATGCTTGTTCCGCCCCTTTCCTTTACCCACACATGCTCCTCCAAGTTCCAACACCCCAACTCCTTCACATCACTACTCACTCCTTCCACATCTTCACTTTCCCTGCATAACTAATGGAAACACCATCATGAGCCATAACTAGCTCATTTTAACCTAATTAAGTCAGTAAAATGCTCCTACATAACTGCCAGAGAGTCATATTTCACTACAAATTCATTCTGATGGAAAGACAAGAAAATAGGGTTAAAACTGCAGTTTTACCATCATAGCATGAATGCAGTACAATCATGGGTTGTCCCAGGGGGTAATTAAGGGTCAAATGGTCCTAAAAGGTTAACAAGTGAATTAGAACAGACAGAAAAGGATTTGCACGTGTTTTGAAAATTAAATAACTTTTGAAACCCTAAAAACAGACCCGCTTAATTTGCTGAGGTTCTGGTCATGATAAAATTCACCTAAACCCTCTAAAATTTATAGAAAAATATTCTCTAAGGTTTGGAACCTTCAATTTGACCATCAAAATCCGTCTTGACCCAAAATAGAGTCTCAGACAGATATTTGCCTTAATTGGGGTTTTTGCATAAATTAACTCAAAACCTAAATCTAACTTCATCATTGGATTCCTTGGGTACAAATTAGGTTTGTACCAAAATTTAAGCCCAATCTGAGATCATCTTGACCAAGTTTCCATTTTGGTCTAGTCAAACTCTTTCTATCTTATTCAGACCCTTAACTTTTGAATTCTCTTACAAATAGCCCCCCAACTTCTTTGTCTTCTTCACAAGCAAGTCCCCACACCATTTTTGGAAGGTTAAACCTTCATCGTCGAGTTTCGAGCGAGGATTTCTCACTCGATTCTCAATCAATCTCTCCCAAAATTGATACGGGGATTCCTTGGGAAGTTACCTTTCATTTGAGCCATTCCTTGGGCTCTAAGTCTTTCCCAAAAAGCCACGCGAACCTTTCAAAGGTTCGAGTATCCTATTTCGCAACTACCTTCCAAGCTTGAAAGCTTCTTTCCAAGCTTGGAACGGCTTCTTATGGCCTATAAAAGAAACACCATCGCATGACCGTGCTTTTTAGCAAGTCTTGGCGCGTCAAACTGCCCTAAAAACCTATCTCCGACCACCATAGACCCCTGCTCTGGTGACCCCCCTGGATCTCCCTCCTCCGGCCGTCCAACCATCAAATTGGACGGCCTAAACTCTTCCTCTCTTCGTCGCGACCCTCCCCAACCAAAGGGAGGGCGTTCCTCTCTTCCTCGTCGACTCGACTCGCCTCCGACTCCAGTCAACCAACACCGGAGCCTTCCGTCTCCCAACCACCTCGATAAGTCCCTCTCTTCCTCTCTCTCTCTCTCTTTCTATTTCGTTTTTCCACCCACGCAAACACACACAACTGCCAACCACAGTCTCCCGCACTTCATCTTCTCCACCTCTGGCGAAGCTTCGGCGACGCCTACACACCGCCACACTGCTCGAAACTTGCCGCTGTCACCTCCATTAGCTTTGCCAAGCTCCATAGACCAAAATCCCTTAAGAAATTGAGGGATTTGGTCCCTCACTTGCTATGCTGAACACCGCACCTACGCACTTCACTTTCCGACGCCGATAGGCCACTTCACACACGTTCACCCCTCACGGACACCGCCGTTGCATTCCCCTCGTCAATGCAAAACTCCTGAGCGTACTGATTGGGCCGTTTAGCCTGTATTCATCTCTTTCAGGTCTCGAGCCACAGCACCATTGGCAAAGCTTCTTCGAAGACCTCCAGGTGTTGTTTTTGCATCTTCAGCTCCAGGCGTTGCGCCCAGGTTGAGCGAAACACTTCCAAGAAGGAGTTTAGGGTGACAATTGAAGTCGCTAGACCCTACTGCTGCCTCAATTCGAGCCGTCCTCACTGCAGCCGTAGACGCGAGAAGAAAGGTAGGACTTTAATCCCACCTCAGAAGCTGAAGAGCGCCTGCGGTCGCATAAATTGAAAAAGTGCCTGGGGCTTATCGCCTCAGACACTTGGGGGGTGAGGTCCCCCGCTCATCCATCACCTGTGCCTCGCCCGTGACCCGTCCCCCGCGGGCCTGGCGCAAACCCAACCTGCCTAACCTGACTTCACTCCTCGGCTGCAACCATGCCCGCAGCCCTGGACCTGAGTACGCTCTAGGTCAGAAACCCGATAACCCGGTACTGTTGGAGGCTCTGGGAGAATGTGACCTAAGGAGAGAAAAAGAGGATCGTGCGCGGGGGCAGGGGGTTTTTGCTCTGAGAAGGCTTGGCTAACACTTAGCCAAAAATTGAGGATCCTTCCCCCTCTGCGTGAAGAAAGAAGAGTAGAGAAAGAAAGAAGAAAAGAGGAGCCACACAGGAAGAAAGGCAGAGAAGCAAAAGAAGGAAAGCAAAGAAGAAGGAAGAAGGAAAGCAAGAAGAAGCAGAAGAAATCAGACATTTAAGACGTCTCATTGGATATTCAGCTAAAATCATTTCATATTTAAATATATTGAGTTTTATTTGCTATTATTGTAGGGAGTAATTGGTGATTCAAATCACCATTTTACTCCATTCTGCAAAGTCTGATACTTGATCCTATTGCTACATTACTCTGAATCAATTTCTGATTACAATTTTGTATCACTATTATTTTAAATTGTAATTTTGAGAACTGAATTCCTATTTACTCTCAGCAAACGACCTCGGACTTTTTCGAGTATAAAGTTTCTCTTTGAACACTATTTTGGCTATATTACAACGAAGCAATTTTAAAACACCGATTTATCGCTCTAACATTTTGACGCCGTTGCCAGGGAGCAACGTGCAATTCAGATCTCTTGATTGCAATATCAGATTGGATTCTAACTTGCTACATCTCTTTTGATTGTGATCTGTTTCAAGGACTCATTAAAGGAAGATCAACCGCACATCAACCACTCTAGGGACAGGTAAACTCCATCTACCTTCTTCTAAGCCCCTGAATCTGAAAAGGCTAAAAAATGGAAAAAATCAATTAACGCTACTTGCATTCTATTCTTAGACAAATCATCAAGTTGCCTGATTTAATACATTCTAGAGAATATCCAAACCCTGATTTGTGCACCTACTTAAGATCTTAAGGTATCTAGGGCTATCAGATTCTTGTTCGAGCCCTAGGCACCATATTTTGACAAATTAAATCGGACCAAATAAGAGCCAATTAAGAATTCCATTTTAAGGTTTTAGAGACATGTTTAATCAAGAATTGATCTTTCCAAACAATGTGTGCCTAAACCTTGATTGAATTGATTTATTCAAGTAAAATCCTAAAATCAGGCTCTTAAATTCATTTGAACAGTACAAGAGGGACCTAAATTTCTCAAAAGGAAAATACAAGTGAAGTTAACCCACCTTGTTGGGTTGACCAATCTTCAAATTAGGTCACTTTTCACAAAAACATCTTAAAAGTTCAAGTAAAATCATAAGCACCCTTGCTCTTAATTACAACTGGTAGACTTAAGAGGTCAAGTCCCCATTCTGGTCTACCTGGATCGTCAGTAACAAGAGAGGTCGAGTGGGGGAAATCCTGTAACTCGTGAGGGCACTCTACCGTGTAGGGGTCTATGCAAGACTCTCCCTCTTTGGCTACCCAAGTAATTCCTAGGTGAACGACTTTTTAACTAAAGGGTATCATCCGCCCCGAACCTATATAGTCATCCAAAAAATTTTAGGTGTCTTGATTGGGTCCATCACATTCTACCTCTCATCTACTCCATCGGTGCATGTTCGGGAGGAGGTCTCTAAGACCATCCTTAAGGCCTCCATTAGCTACTCATTCTCGTCGAGATCAAGCCTCGACCTCCTTGTTTGTGCAACAACCCAATCCACTAGATATCTCTTCTATTTCATCTGAACCTAATTCTCCTTCATCCATCATCATGGCACAACTATCAGAAGAAAATAATCTTGAAAATCAGCTTCAGCGCCTCAATGATCTATTCCAAGCCTTTGTGAACCCACCGCAGCGTCCAATGATGCGAGATCACTATAATCCCGCTACAGTGGCAATCGAACCTCGAGTACAAATCCCCGCTGGAGGTCCTGACACTGAACTCAAGCCCAACATGATTCATGCCATTCCCAAATTCCATGGGCATAATTCCGAAGATCCTTTCCAGCATATCAAGCAACTCAAGCATCTGACCCAGACCTTCGGGTCAGAAACTCAAAATAGGGATGTTTTACTCATGAAAATGTTCTCCTTCTCTCTCATGGATAAGACTGCTCATTGGTACCAAACCCAAACACGTCTAATCAACACCTGGGTAGAACTTCAATTTGAGTTTTTGATAAAATTCTTCCTTGTTGGTCGGACAAATGCTTTACGGCACCAGATCACGCATTTCACACAACAAACAGGAGAACCGCTTCACGAGACATGGGATCGTTTTCTGGATCTCATGCGAAAGTATCCCCACCACGAAGTACCTAAATGGGAACAAGTCCAGTCCTTTTACCAGGGACTCCGTGAGGATATTCAATTATTCGTCAATGTGACCTGCGGAGGAAACATCATCGGTCAACACGAAGAGACCGTGTGGGAGATTCTCGAGAATATGTGCGAGAACTCCATCAATAATAAATCCATTGGCATGTTCGACCGGACAAATGCCCGTGCATTGACGGATCCAAAGGAAGCAGATGAGACGCAAGGCATGTCCTCTTCCGTCGACTTAGAATTGATGGCCAATCATCTGGACAAGGTTTATTATTGAGAAGGTGGATGAGCTAACTCGACACTTACAGCGAGCCACCTCTACGCAAAACTCGTTCGCACAACCGTCCTCTGGCAGGGACACTGTGCATAACATCTATCATCGATCTTCTCAGGAGATGGACTCGTATCCACCCCCGTCTGATTCTAGTTTTGGAGGAAACCCTGGACCCACCTACTCTAGTTGGGGGAACTCTGAACCCTCGTATTCTGACTTTTCCGAGGTTCCTCAGACCTGCGAAGGCCTCAACGCCATTCAGAATGATCCATTCTCAAACACCTACAACCTTGGATGGCATAATCCTAATTTCAGGTGGTCAAGAAATAATCAAAATCAGAGACCTCAATATTAGCCCCGACCACAAGTTCCTCGTCCATATCAGCTGCCTCAGCCTCGGCCTAACCCAATTTATCAATCTGGGCCGACTCATGCAGATCAAATGACTTATCCTTTAGACTGGCTGACATTCAAAAGACGAATGCGGCTATGCAAAAATAGCACAGAGACGAGACCACAGAGATTCGCAATCAACTTACCTAGATGGCAAATTCCCGCCAACCTGGTGCACTTCCTTCATAACCTCTACCTAACCCGAATAACGTGCCGAACCAAAAGCGCGTTATGATGGCACGTTATGAACCTAAATCAAGGCCAAGCGCACTTTGTTTATCAGACCCCTTCTACTCCATCACCCGACAGGATGGAGGCTTCGACATCATATGCAGGTTACCAGCAGCAAGCACCTTGTTTGCCCACACCAAACCAGAACCAGGCAGGATTGAATTCTGTTACTACCCATAGTGGCAAAATAACACAGGACCTACCTTATCCAAGCCACTCCCAGCCGGTAATACAAACCCTAACCCTAGATTGGTCATCCAAGACACACCCATCCCAGATTAAAAACCTAAGCCAATTCTAGAGGAACCATCCAAGGTTCCATTTCCCAAGACCTTGACCAAGGAAAAAGGGACAGCCAACCCGTGGCACCTAAGGAGGACCTAGTTAAGCTCTTTGAGAAGGTCCATATAAACATCCCGTTGATGGATGCGATATGCCACGTATCGACTTACGCATGATTTCTGAAAGACGTGTGCACACCTAAGCGTAAGCCGCAAACCAAAAGCGGGAACCCAATCATACTGTTGAAGCAAGCCAACTCCGTCATTTTGAGCAAACTCCCGCCTAAGGCAAAAGACCCAGGCACCCCTCTGATCTCCTGTGCAATCGGTGATATACAATTCGACTAAACTTTATTGGACTTAGGAGCCTCCATAAATTTGATACCTACATCTCTACTAGACTACTTCGAGGAATCTAAGCTTAAACCAACAGAAATGACTTTGTATCTAGCCGACCGATCTATTAAGTCACCAAAAGGAATGCTCAAGGATGTCATAGTGAGGGTACACCACTTCTATTTTTCAGTAGATTTCATTGTCTTAGACATGGATGCTCCTGAGAATGTGAAGAATACACCGATTATACTAGGGAGACCCTTTCTGGCCACTGTTAGGACTAATATCAATTGTGAGGAGGGCCAAATTGAATTAAAATTTGGGAGCAAGACATTAAAGATTAACATCTTTAAGATCCAACAAGAAATTAATTGCAGAGCTATAGAATAGATTTGCGATATCGAGGCTGTGGTTGACGACTTATGTATCGGGGAAAACTCGATTATTTCTGATCAACTACAAGAAGATCAAAACCTACAATTAGAGGAGTCTGAACTCAACCTAAACACACCCATAGCTCCCGACACCCACCCTGAACCAACCACTACTACTGACAACCCAATTATGAAATTAAAGGCTCTTCCCGATCATCTCAAATACATCATTTTGGTTTCCAATCAAACGTTTCCTGTGATTATCAACTCCCGACTCACTTGATCAGGAAACACGCCTGATTTCTGTTCTCCAGCAGCATCGGAAAGCCATTGGATGGACTCGATGATCTGACTGGTATCAGCCCTTCATACTGCACATATCACATATACACTAAAGAGGGCTCACAACCATCCCGTGAAATGCAGAGACGCTTAAATCCAAATCTGGAGGATGTCGTGAAAAAGGAGATCATCAAATGGTTAGATACAGGGATCATCTATCCGATCTCCGACAGTCGGTGGGTGAGCCCAATCCAAGTTGTGCCTAAGAAGGCAAGGCTTACGGTCATCACGAATGAAACCGGAGAAACCATACCGACCCGTATAGCAAACTCGTGGAGAATCTGTATTGATTACAGAAGACTCAATTCCTCCACGAAGAAGAATCATTTCCAACTACTGTTCATTGATCAGATTCTCGAGAAACTAGCGGGAAATCGATTCTTCTGCTTTTTGGACGGGTACTCCGGTTATAATCAGGTCGCAATCCATCCCGATGACCAAGAGAAGACCACCTTCACCTACCCCTTTGGAACATGGGCATTCCGAAGGATGCCATTCGATCTCTGCAATGCACCCACCACTTTTCAGCGGTGCATGCTTGCCATATTCTCAGATATGGTAGGTGAATACCTTGAAGTCTTCATGGATGATTTCTCGGTATTTGGTGAATCATTTAATGACTGCCTCCTGCACTTAGTCCAAATCCTCAAACGGTGCATCGACGTGAACTTGGTTCTTTCCTGGGAAAAGAGCCACTTCATGGTACCTGAGGGAATTATCCTAGGACATCTCATTTCTGAAAAAGGCATCCAGGTTGATCAAGCCAAGGTGAATCTGATTTCCAAACTCCCTATGCCTAACTCGGTCAAAGACATCCAATCCTTCCTGGGACACGTTGGTTTTTACTATCGATTCATTCCTGATTTTTCGAAAATCGTGCGTCCCCTCACTAATCTTCTATCTAAAGATGTCCCCTTTGAAATCTCCAAGGAGTACGCTCAGGCATTTAAGATCCTACGTGATCGAGTTACCCAAGCACCTATCCTGCAGTCCCCTAAATGGTCTCAACCCTTTGAGATCATGTGTGATGCATCTGATTATGTTATAGGGGCGGTACTTGGGTAGAAAATAGACAGGAAACCCATGGTCATCTACTACGCTAACAAGACACTTGACGAGGCTTAGCATAACTATATAGTTACTGAGAAAGAGCTGCTAGCCGTAGTATTTGCCCTAAAAAAATTCAGATCATATCTTTTGGGTTCCCGTGTTATCATATACTCAGATCACACTGCAGTGAGGTACCTCCTTGCGAAGGACGCGAAACCTCGCCTAATCCACTAGATCTTGCTATTGCAAGAATTTAATCTCGAAATTCGTGATAAAGCGGGAAAACAGAACTTGGTAGCTGACCACTTGTCTCGTCTTCCTTCTTCCGTCATCGACCTGTCTGGTCCAATCATAGAGCATTTTCCAAACGAGCACCTGCTAGCCATTCACAATCTCCTATGGTTTGCTGATATTGTAAACTACTTGGTTATGGGGAAAGTTCTGCTAGATTGGCCGACTTCCAGCCGGGACAAATTGATTGACGAGGCCAAGTACTATGTTTGGGAGGAACCATACCATTTCCACATTGGCAATGACCAGGTAATCCGGAGATGCATTCCTGACAAGGTCAATGACGTAATGTCATTCTGTCACGACCAAGCCTGTGGTGGTCATTTCTCTAGGCTTAGAACCACAGCGAAAATTCTCCAGTGTGGGTTCTTTTGGCCCACTTTGTTCAAAGACGCACAGACATATTGTGAGGCATGCGCTCATTGTCAGACCTTCGGCACCATGGGCCTACGGGATATGATGCCCTTGAACCCAATTATTGTGTGCGAAATCTTTGACATATGAGGAATTGATTTCATGGGACCCTTTCACAGATCTAACGGCTTCGAATACATTCTACTCGCTGTTGATTATGTCTCTAAATGGATCGAAGCCGCCCCCACGAGAACTAGCGATCATAAAGTTGTCCTCCGATTTATCCAGAAGAATATCTTTACCAGATTTGGGGTTCCTAAGGCCATCATCAGCAATGGCAGGTCTCATTTTACCAATGTGCACTTCCAGTCTCTCATGAAAAGGTACAAGGTGTCGCATCGTATCTTGACTGCTTACCACCCCCAGACTAATGGACTGGCAGAACTATCAAATCGAGAGATCAAAAATATCCTTCAGGTCATTGTTCGGCCTGATAGAAAGGATTGGTCTACTCGCCTTCCGGAAGCCTTGTGGACCTATAGGACCACCCAGAAAATCCAATTAGACATGTCTCACTTCAACTTAGTGTACGGTAAGGCATGCCACCTTCCCATCGAGATGGAGCACAAGGCTTATTAGGCAGTACGGAAGTACAATCTGGATCTAGTGAAGGCTAGAATACACCGCCTGTTGCAATTAAGCAAGATCGAGGAACTACGCAATGATACATATGAGAACTCGCGTATCTACAAAAAGCGGGATAAAGCCTTCCATGACAGGCACATTGGACGAAAATCTTTCCACCCTGGTCAGAAAGTCCTACTCTCTGATGCCAAACTCAAACTATTCCCAGGAAAACTCAGATCAAAATGGATTGGACCATATCTTATCAAACAAATCTTTGGAAATGGAGCGATAGAAATCAGCCAACCCAACCTTTATTCAGAACCCTTTGTCGTGAACGGTCAACGACTTAAGTCGTTCATTGATTTCACCGATACGAATATGGCTAAGGTATCTTTTGATCTCCATTCTCCCTGAGCTCATTGCGCCCTGCTAGTGGCGTTAAACTCAACGCTTAACGGGAGGCAACCTGTCATCCTTTTGAGCAACCCGAAACCCTTCTTGACACATCTTATGTTGAACTCATATTGCACTTTAGGATTCGTCCATTAGAACAGCCAACTCCACCTCTGGTACCCGTACCTGAGCTTGAAATCGTCCGCAACAGTCACCCCGACCCACTCACCCATCCAAAACCTGTTCTAATGTACGATCTAAGCTAAACTCGAACCCACTTGATTTACAATGAGAACATTGCAAATTATAGGCATAGGGGGTATTAAAGTGCAAAACGCTATGAGAATCACTTCACAAGAAAGGGTTTCATCAAAAAAGCACATATTCCAAAAAATAAAAAAAATAAAAAATTTGAAAAAGAACAAAAATAGGATAAGAGAAAATTTTGAATGAATTGATTGCATATCATTTTTTAGGAGAAAAAGGGGAGGAGATAAAAATGTCAAAAAGGAGCACCATCTGAAAAGAAAAGAAAGAGAGATAGTCATTAGTAAAAGATTAAGGAATTGAGTTAGTTCTAAACCAAATCAAAAAGAAAGAAAATGAAAGACAGAAAGTGCTAAGAGACAAAAAGAGATTAGTATGAACGCTGATTTTAGGCCTCTTAGTTGAAATTTTAGGCTTAAAAATTCAAGTATCCGCTAAGATCTAGATAGTCCTCAAAAGGTTGGGGAAAATGCGAAGCATAAGTATTAGATCTAAGGTTTAGGGACTATTCGACCTTGTTAACTGACCTCTGGTTTGCGGGACTCGGTAACCTAAACACCCCAATCCACACACCGTCTGGTTCAATGCGCTTAATTATCAAAATCACGCAAAGGCGTTAAATCTGTTCTGAAAAGACTACCTAGATTAGGAGCGGCTGATCAACACAAGTTGATTTGGACGAGTTCCCGATGCGGAGAGGTGGGAAATTCCCCTCGAAGATGCGCATAACATATCGTCTCTTCAGTGCTTGTCTCCTACGACATCTAAATAACCTATCGAGGGCATATAAGCACATTGTGTTGGTTCAGATGCCATGGGCGGCATTATCACGAAATGTCGATTGCCATGGTCTGAATTTAGCTACAGAAAGCCATGGGCGGGATTATCTCGAAATCTCAAAAGCCAGGGTTCTAAGGGTTACCATGGGCGGTGCTATCTTAAAGCATCGATTACCAGGGACCCTGCGAGGATTGATGGTAGAAACTAGGAATCCGATATAGACAGTATTGTGAAGTTAATCCGAGGCTAGTAATAAAAAGAGAGAGAAAACTCTCCAAAAATAAAGAAAAATTCTTCTCTCTTACAAAAATGCATTGCAAACTGAACCTAGGCTAAAACATGTTACAAGCACAGGTGCTTTAACCGTGAAGTTCAACGAACCTTAGGTTAGTTCTTGTGGGCCTTAGAAACCTTCGCGGCAGACTAAGGCTAGAGCTGGTCAGGTCCGGATCATGGTTGGTACTTGAGTACCTCGAGGCTTACTATTGGCATTCTGACCTAATCTACAAAAGAAAGCACACATCAAAGTTCTAAGCATAAAAATGCACATGGTTTAGAATTAAAGTTAATTTCATGAGATTTTGCTAAGGGACTAACAAAAGCTAGGCATTGGGGTATGATGAGAACACCATCATGAGCCATAACTAGCTTATTTTGACCTACTTAAGTCAGTAAAATGCTCCTACATAACTGCCAAAGAGCCATATTTCACTGCAAATTCATTCTGAGGGAAAGACAAGAAAACAGGATTAAAACTACAGTTTTACCATCATAGCATGAATGTAGTACAATCACAGGTTGTCCCAAGACGTAATTAAGGGTCAAATAATCCTAAAAGGCTAACAAGTGGGTTAGAACAGACAGAAAAATGTTTGCACGTGTTTTAAGAATTAAATAACTTTTGAAATCCTAAAAACAGACCCGCTTAATTTACTGAGGTTCTGGTTAGGATAAAATTCACCTAAACCCTCTAAAATTCATAGAAAAATATTCTCTAGGCTTTGGAACCTTCAATTTGACCATCAGAACCCATCTTGACCCAAAATAGTCTCAGACAGACATTTGCTCTAATTTAAATTTTCGCATAAATTACCCAGTCAAACTTGGTCAAAACCTAAATCTAACTTCACCATTGGATTCCTTGGGTCCAAATTAGGTTTGTACCAAAATTTGAGCCCAATCTGAGATCATCTTGACCAAGTTTGCATTTTGGTCCAGTCAAACTCTTTCTATCTCATTCAGACCCTTAACTTTTGAATTCTCTTACAAATAGCCCCCCAACTTCTTTATCTTCTTCACAAGCAAGTCCCCACATCATTTTTGGAAGGTTAAAACTTCACCGTCGAGTTTCGAGCGAGGATTTCTCGCTCGATTCTCTCAATCAATCTCTCCCAAAATTGATACGGGGATTCCTTGGGAAGTTACCTTTCATTTGAGTCATTCCTTAGGCTCTAAGTCTTTCCCAAAAGGCCATGCGAACCTTTCAAAGGTTCGAGTATCCTATTTTGCAACTACCTTCCAAGCTTAAAAGCTTCTTTCCAAGCTTGAAATGGCTTCTAATGGCCTATAAAAGAAAGACCATCGCACGACTGTGCTTTTCAGCAAGTCTTGGCGCATCAAACGACCCTAAAAACCTATCTCCAACCATCGTAGACCCCTGCTCTGGCGACCCCCCTAGATCTCCCTCCTCCGGCCGTCCAACTATCAAATTGGACGGCCTAAACTCTTCCTTTCTTCGTCGCGACCCTCCCCACCCAAAGGGAGGGCGTTCCTCCGTCTACATCGCCGTCGTCGACTCGCTGCTTCTTCCTTCTCCGGCATCGGTCAACCAACACCGGAGCCCTTTGCCTCTCAACCACCTCAATAAGTCCCTCTCTTCCTCTCTCTCTCTATTTCATTTTTCCACCCTCGCAAACACAACCACTAATCGCTGCCTCCCGCACTTCATCTTCTCCGCCTCCGGCGAAGCTCCGGCGACGCCTACACACTGCCACTGCTCAAAACTTGCCGCTGTCACCTCCATCAACTCCTTCGTGCTCCACAGACCAAAACCCCTCAAGAAATTGAGGGATTTGGTCCCTTACTCGCTATGCCGAACACTGCACCTACACACTTCACTTTTCGATGCCAACAGGCCACTTCACCACATTCACCCCTCACGGACACCACTGTTGCATTCGCCTCATCAATGCGAAACTCCTTAGCGTACTGACTGGGGCGTTTAGCCCGCATTCATCTCTTTCAGGTCTCGAGCCACAACGCCATTGGCGGAGCTTCTTCGAAGACCTCCAGGTGTTGTTCTTGCGCCTTCAACTCCAAGCGTTGCGCCCAGGTAGAGCAGAACACTTCCAGGAAGGAGTTCAGGGTGACAATTGAAGTCACTAGATCCTATTGCTGCCTCAATTCGAGTCGTCTTCACTACAGTCGCGGACGCACGAAGAAAGGTGGGACTCTAGTCCCACCTCGGAAGCTGAAGAGCGCCTGCGGTTGCATAAATTGAAACGGTGCATGGGTCTTATCGCCTCAGACACTTAGGGGGTGAGGTCCCTCACTCACCCATCACCTGCACCTCGCCCCTGACCCATACCCCGCAGGCTTGGCGCAGACCCGACCCGCCTAACCCAACTTCACTCCTCGGTTGCGACCACGCCCGCAGCCCTGGACCCAGGTATGATCTAGGTCCGAAACCCAATAACCCGATACTATTGGAGGCTTTGGGAGAGCGTGACCTAAGGAGAGAGAGAGGATCATGCACAGGGGTAGGGGGTTTTTGCTCTGAGAAGGCTTGGCTGACACTTAACCAAAAATTGAGGATCCTTCCCCCTCTGCGTGAAGAAAGAAGAAGAGCAAAGAAAGCAAGAAGAAAAGAGGAGCCGCACAGGAAGAAAGGCAGAGAAGCAGAAGGAAAGCAAAGAAGAAGGAAGAAGGAAAGCAAGAAGCAGAAGAAGAAATCAGACGTTTAAGACGTCTCATTAGATATTTAGACATCTGAGATTATTTCATATTTATATATATTGAGTTATATTTGCTATTATTGTAGGGAGTAATTAGTGATTCAAATCACCATTTTACTCCATTCTTTTTGCAATCTGATACTTGATCCTGCTACATTACTCTGAATCAATTTCTAATTACAATTTTGTATCTCTATTATTTTAAATTGTAATTTTGAGAACTAAATTCCTATTTGCTACCCGCAAACGACCTCAAACTTTTTTTAGTATAAATTTTATTTGTTTGAGCGCTATTTTAGCTATATTACAACGAAACAATTTTGAAACACTGATTTATCGCTCTAACAATAACCCATCTCCATCGAACACTCCCTTCTATCCAATGTTGTCAATCACCTCCCCACCATCATTACCTCCCCTCCTTGTTGCTTCACCCTCACAATTGCCCTCCACCCCATCCCACCTTCCCCATCATCCGCCTCACCAACCATAAGTTGCCTTGCCACCTCCACCCTTCACCAATCGTTCCCATTCCTCCTCCCCAGTACTACCTCGGCAAGCCACCAGCACTCTTCTGATGCACATACGACCATGCCACCCCTCTAACTTCAAGCACACAGGAAAGCTCGCCAACCAACTCCTCTTTCCGCCATCCATCTTCTCTTCGCCACCTACATCGCCATTCCCCACATGCAGTGGCCACTGCTTGCTGCATTCATGCCACACTCACCTCCCCCATAAGAAACCGGCATGCTCCTCAATTTTGGTGCTAGCAAAGGTGGCACAGACTTTGAATCTGAACTTAGGGGACATGGGTGGTGTCGGTGCTGGTAGGCATCACAATCCATGCTTTCTTTCTGGTCTCTCCATTGACTATAAGATCATCATGAATGGTCAAAGTGGCCAATGCTTCCACTCAAGAGAGTTGGGTTGATGAGGCTGTCCACTTAGCTGCCAAACCTTGTGACAAGCCATCACTAGGAGATCCACCTCTCTCTAGAGGGGACTTATTAGCCACTCATTAATAATATTAGTCACTAATTCCGCTCATTTCTCAGATGTAGGAAAATGGCAATGATATATTTTGTCAGCAAAAGGCTGATAGGAAGAAGGAAGCTTCGCTAAGAAGAAAACTAGTGGAGTTGAAGTAGATTGAAGAAGTAAAAGACAGTAATATTAGTTAGTGGTAGTTGAGTTTGTGTTTTGTTGGTTAGTATAGGGAATTACTTTGGGTCTGGGAAGGAAATGCGGTGGACAAGAGAGAACAAAGCCAATGTAGAAGAAGGAAGAAGAGCTCCCCTCTATCAACCTATATCTTAGACATGCTCAGTGCTCTCTCTAGGATCAACTGCGAAACTATATCATGGATATTAACAAATTGAGGAGCATATATAGGAATATGTATTTAAATTGAAACAAAATTGTCATTATACTTTTCAATTTCAATAACAATATCAAAAATCATAACTTCATGAAGTAATGGCTCAAATATGAAAAAAATCCAATTCCATTTCTACCATTGCATAGTTTGTACCAAACACATGTAATAATAATAATAAATAAATAAAACATCAACTTTAGGAGGTTGTGCATGAATGCAAATTATCCTATTTTTGATAATTGGATGGGGATAATGATGGGGATGAGTGGATAAGGATGGGGATGAGTGGACAAGGATGAAAATGGATAAGGAAAAGATGAGCATAAAGATGAGATAACAATAAGGATAAGAATGGATGAGAATGAGGATAAGAAATGGATAAGGATGAGTAGGGAGATGGGAGTGTGTGTTGGGGGCGGGGGGGTGGGGGTGGGGGTGGGAGTGGTGGGGTTGTTAACAAAGAGGAGTTGCATATTCATAAACAACCATCGACCTACAATCATTAGATGAATTGCACGCAGTTCCCGACACGAGCCACGGATTTAGTTTTATCACTTTGAAAGGATAATGCAAGTAATCAATTATTGTCAAAGAATTGTTGAAACCATTTGTTTTCATCCTTTGTGTTATCCTATGTCCATATCCATTGAATTTTCAAGTCTGCTCCTTTTCTCCACTTTACCTCCTTAATCATCTCCTTCTATCTTCTTTCCCTTTGTCCTCTTTTCATATCATACTAAATAAGATGGACTACAACCTAACCTTGCTAGTGGGGGTAAATGTTGACATATGTAATGCTGACACTAGTTTCATACGATTTGATCACAGGTGTTGTGTGTGATTTTGACCCTAAAATGGGAGTTATATGTGGTTTCCTACCATTGAAATGACGTGGTCATAATTCTATTGCTTGAATGATTGATAGATTGGATTTTGTTTGATATTGATTACGATACCTAATAATTATGCTAGTATTTGGCTCACATCATGTTCCTTTTGTGGCTTGCTTATAGGCTTTTGCTTATGCTACCTAACATCTTTTATGGCCATAATTTTTCTCTATTTGACTGGTTTATCTCTTGTTGGATCCAAAGTCTGCTATCATATTCAACTTGTGCTTTTTATGTGTGCCTTGTCTTAAAAACACTCCCATTTTTATTTTTATTATGATACTCTACATTTTCAGTATGCAACTCTATGACTTTCTTTGGTATATACATTCTTTGGTACTATGGATTGCTTACGGGTCTAATGTAGCTCATTAAGTGATTTTTAACAGAGTTTCAGGTTCTGAAGCTTAAATTAAAGGGGGAGGTGTAGCTTATGGGAGTCGAACAACTCTTTTTGTTGTACCACCAACGGACCAATGGGCTGGCTCAGTGATAGAGCACCCTACTGGCAACCAAGAGGTCATGGGATCAAATCCCATGCCCACCACATTTGCTTTCTCAAAAAATTTAAAAAGAAATAAAAATAAAAATAAACCTCTTTTTGTTGTATCCCTTTCAAAAAAATATCTCTTTTTGTTGTAAATAGGGCAATTATGGTTGCAAGATTTGGGCTCTCAAAGCTGTCACATGTAATTGTATTTGTTTGTGTTGCTCAGCTGAAATTGTAATATGGAGCCTTATAGGTCATGTTGCAGTCAAGACAAGTTATGTTACAGTTTAGAATTTCATATATGGTTGTAGTGGTTGTTTTTTAAATTGGATGGAAGTACAGGTTAACCTTACAAGTCGCTAGACTTGCAACAGGTTGCCACGTGCTAGGTTTTGGGGCATGACAACACGTGAAAGGAATTAAGCCCTTCTTTGATGATTGCATTCCTACGTCGAACCAAACAACATAATGTAATTATTCATTCCTTTCCATTCCTCTATTCATTCCATTCCTTACTCGACTCTATTCTATTGTATTCCATTGCTACTAAACAGACACACCCAAGCTTCTTTGAAAGATCCGATAAATGATCTGTAACCTGGTAAGAACAAAAAATTGAGAAACCCCCCCCCCCCCAGCCAAACAACCAGATGACTATGTTTTGACTCTAGATTCTAGAAGCTACTTTAAGGGGTCTGCAACCGACACACTTCTCTAAGGGGCCTTTAACCTTTTGGTACCAAAAATGATCAACAAACCCTTTGCAAAAGGGTTAATGGAAGAACAAATACTCACAATGCTCCTCTTCTTTGTACACTGAGTTAGTCGTGATCCTCTATCAACAACATAACCATACAAAAAAATTTGGCCTTAAAGGTGCCTTAGTCGAAATAGTTTTCTTTTTTTGTGACAAGAAGTAAAAATAGTCAATATAAATAGTGACAATCTGGGACTTATTCGCAAGTAATGCAACAATCCGTACAAAGACCATCCTTTAAAATCTGTGTCACAATCTATCCTTTAAGATTTGTACCACACCTTGCAAAAAAAAGGTCTAAAACTTCATTGAAATAGGTAAAGGACAACTCCATGGCATCTCACCCCTTCCCTAAAAGAAAAAGTAGCTAGCATAGAAAACAACTGCTACAACCAAGGTTCAAAATGCCGATTTTGATGCCTTGCCGATGAAATTTCAAGTGTGCATTTCGTGGGCATGTCGAGGGCATGCTATGGAAATGCCCGTTTTTCGATGGGCATGCCGAGGGCATGCCGATGCATACCAACAAAAATAGCAAAACTAATTAAAAAAATCAATAGCAACCTCGACATGGGCACCAATTTCGCCAGCATGCCGACCATGCCGACGGCATGCCAACCGTGCCGAGGGCATGCTGACAATACCGACGAAATCCCTGTAAATCGACGTTTTCTTCATGTCGGCATGACCCTTGCTCGGAAATAGCCTTACCGACGACATGCCGTTGGCATTTAAATCAATGGCTACAACTCCCCAAACCTAAGCAGCATGCAGTTGAGCTAGCACTCGGTGGGCCATTCCAACAAGCTACAGCCTTAGCATGTCCCTCAACTACCAGCCTTAACAATCTCATCAAAAAACAAGTGAAGACACCTAATCCTAACTAATCCTCTTGCCCGAACCAAAACAACCCATATACGACTGAGGGAGGTCTTGTAATATACTCGGGGTCACCATATACATACCCCTACAAAAAGAGGAGGCTTTCCTAATTGCGAACCACTATGATTCCCAAAATAAGGTTCCCCGATCGGCAACTCAAAATTTCATTACTGTCACCTATAATACTCTTAGCCCACTTGAAAACCAAAGCATCAATAAAAAGTCCTCATATATCTTAGGCCTCCCTATACCATCTTGGCATCTTTATTTCCCTGGCAGTCTAATGTCATATCCACATAAACCTCACTTATCAATACACCCTTGAATACCCTCATGGCCTCAACCAACATAAAGTACTTTGCATGTGATATCTTCAACAATTTCCAAATCTTGTTAAGAAAATGACACCAAATACTTCAAATCCTCATTCCTCAATGTGGTCAAATTTTTTATATGTCTAATTCCAAAAAGGAACTTGTGTTCCCTATATTTCTTCTTTGAGCTTTGTTGTACTCATTCAAATGCCCATGGCTTCCAAGCCCTCTATCCATATCCCAAGCTTCTTATTGACTCCCTCTGTTATCCCATTCACTAGTCCAAAGACATTATGTTAAAGAAAAAACACCATGCTTTATTATCTAGGATATACTACAATGACAAATCCATGATCAAAGTAAAGGCTCAAAGCTAGTTTATCCTTCCTGTAGACTAATAATGGTATCAAACTAGCCAGTCAAACACAATCTTAAGTCCCAATACAACTCATAACCACATCATAATATCCCTTACAAGGTAGAAATACAGATCCAATATTCTGTCTCCTCTAAAATTCTCCACAACATACCCCTTAGAGTATTTGCCTGAGCAAAAGAAACCATAAAAACGGCAAGGATGCAAAGGAGAAAATGCATCTAAAGCATGAAATTTGGTCTGAAAACTCTATAAAATAAAATAAGGTAGTCAAATTCATTATGCAAATCACCTTTTCAAAAAAAAATACTATAAGAATTAGTGGGCCTAACTTAAATTTCTTTCCAAGTAGCAATAAGATTATGAGAGACATGTTTATGATGGCTTGGACATTTATGAAGAAGGCCACTTAATGCCTCGGCCAAGAGATGTGAGAAATTAGGTGTTGAACCTCCTAAGAAGGAGCGGGGAAAGTCAAAGAAATGTTTTTTTTAAAAAAAGGAAAGGGTAGTTATCCGGAATGATAACTACCCAAATATATAAATTATAGAATCAACAAACTCCACCAATACAATAGGCAGACCTCAAGGTCCCCCACTCACAAGGAATCACACCAAAGAATAAACAAGGAATTAATAAACTCAACAAAATTCTCCACATAAGGTCTCTGGCCCCTAAAAACCACCGCATTCCTGTCCAACCAGATACCCCAAAGCACAGCCAACGGTCTGGCCTACTCCTTTGTACGGAAGACGATCTGTGCACCATCACCTCCTCCGCTTCTGAAGCTGTGCCAAAAGTCTTCGAAAAATTGACACTCCCACCACCCCCCTCCCACCCTGCCCCAAATCTGCACCACAAACGGGCAAATGAAAAAAAGGTGGTTAATCTCCTCCTCACCACTTCCACACAAAGGGCAGACCTTACCTTCTTCAGGAGCCCATTTTGCCTTCCAAACCTTGGTCACAAGCCTTCTCCTCCTAAGAAGCCAAACAAAAATCTTGACCTTTAGGGGACACGTGGCCTTCCAAATCTGTCTGCAGTCCCTCACCAGATCCAGCTCCACCATGGAGTATCTAGTGGACAATCTCCTGTATGCAGCCGCTACCGAAAACTCACCATCCCAACCAAACATATCCATACCAGAGGCCGGTTGCAGCCACTCCAACTCTTCAAACAGAACCTGAAAATCATGCGCTCTCGCATCTGACAAGCTTCCTACAAAGCGCGGGCACCACCCATCTTCTCATACCTCAGCCACAGACGCCTCTTTGTTCTGGGACAGAGCAAACAACCTCTGAAATCTTCTAGCAAGCACTCCATTTCCCGTCCAATCATCCTGCCAAAATCTGAAAATCTCCCCCGTTCCCATCACAGGAACAAAGCAATTCCACACCCTAGGAGCCACCGTCGACAGGCCTTTCAAAAAATGAGAGGCATCCTTTGGTGGAGACATCAGGAGATCCCACCACACCAGGTCACCATAAGCCATCTCGAACACCTTGCCCACCAAATTCCCCCTACCTTTCAACAGGTTTCCCACCCATTTCGCCAACAGACTGTCATTAGACCTCCCCAAGTCCCTCACCCCGAGCCCCCCCGTCTTCCAACGGCCTGCAAACCTCCTCCCATGCAACCAACCTGGCACCCGGTCCACTCGTCCCCTGGTTGGACCAAAAGAAATTCCTCATAAATCTCTCTATCTTTCCAACAACCTATCGAGGCATCTTCAGCACAAAAGTGAAATACAATGGCATTGCTGCCAGAACTACCTTGAGCAAGACCAACCTTCCACCCCTTAACAATAGCCTGGACGCCCACCCTTCCAATCTCCCCTCCAGCCTCTCCGCCAGGGGAGCCCAATCTCTCACCAGAATCCTAACATCCGTCAACGGTAAACCCAGATATCTAATCGGGAGCTTCACCTGCTCTGTACCAAGACCCAAACTACACCCCCTCGCCTCCGACTCAGTCAGGTTGAAAGGGACAAAATCAGATTTAGCTAGGTTGATCTGCAGTCCTGACGCCTCACCAAACAAGAAGATAAGGAACCGCATTCTTCTGGCTTCCACTTCCCCACCTTCAATGAAGATCGTATCATCCGCATACTGAAGTAACGGGATACTCGTCCCATCTCTCAAGGAGAAACCCCTCATCAAATTCCTCTCACACAACCTCTTAGCTACCCTCACAAGTTCATCCACTGCAATCACAAAAAGCATCGGGGCCAACGGACATCCTTGCCTCACCTCCCTCCTTGGCTGAATCCAACCCCCTGCTGGGTTTCCATTGATAATAACCGAGAACGACGTCGTGGTGACACATCTCTTCATCCAATCAATCCACACCAACGGGAAACCCCTCTTCACCAAGGATGCCCAAAGAAACAACCACTGGACCGACTCATAAGCTTTGCTGAAATCGACCTTCCACAGGAATGCCTTCTTATTTCTCTTCCAGGACGAAAGGATCTCCGAGGCCAACACATAGCCTTCCAAAATATTTCTACCAGGAACAAAGGCCGTCTGCACAGGGTCTACAATCCCAACCAGTGTCCTCCTCAATCTATTTGCCAAAAGTTTCGCCACAACCAAGTAGATAGCATTCGAGAGGGCTATTGGTCTGTACTCCTGGATCTCCTCAGCACCCTCCTTTTTCGGCAGCAGGAGCATGTAGAACTTGTTCAGCCTATTGAACCCCAAGTTTCCAACCCTAAATTCCTGCACAACTTGCATCATGTCCTCCTTCACCACCGGCTAGAACTCTCTGTAGAAGGCAACCAGAAAGCCATCCAGTCCTGGACAGCCATCTGCATTCAACCCCCATACTGCCACGCGGACCTCATCTTCCCCAAACTAGCCCGTCAAGAAGCTGGCTTCTGCCTCCCCGATCCGCGACACCTCAGACCCTAACCATCTCCACCTTCCCCCCCGTCTTCTCCCAGTAAACTCTCTGAAGTACCTCACAGCTGCCCCTCCCACCGCCTCCCTTCCCATAAACTCCTCCCCATCCACCACCAATCTGTTAATCCAGTTCCTCCTCCTTCCTGAGGCAGCCATATGAAAAAATCGGGTGTTGGAATCGCCTTCCTTCAGCCATTTCTGCCTAGACCTCACCTTCCACTCCATCTTCACCTTCCGGTCTTCCTCTTGTATCACCTGAATCTGTCTTGCTCTGTAATCCCTGTCAGCGTCAGAAAGGAGACCAACATCCTCCGCCCTGTCCAAACGTGCAATCTCACCAAGAGCCTCATCTTTCTTCCTCCCACGTTCCTCCCTAATCTGCTTCATACGGACCTTCAAGAAGGATCTCAAATCTCGCAGTTTAGCTTCCAACCTGACAACCGCCGAACCATCCACATGAACCGACCTCCACCGTTCCTCTACCAACCACCTAAAACCCTCTTCCAGGAGCCACGCCCTATCGAACTTAAAATACGTACCATGCCTCCATCCCTCGTGCGACACCCACAGCAAGGGGGTGTGATCCGAGAAAGGCCGCTCCAGGGGTCTAACCTCCGCCATCGGGAACAGCTTTGCCATCGCCGTTGAAGCAAGAAATCTGTCGATCCGGGATCGCTGTCCTCCAGAACTCCTCCACGTGAAGAGACAGGATAAAGGTGGCATGTCAACCAGCCCCTGTTCCGCCACAAAGCCCATAAACGCCTCAGAGCCTTGGTCCAATCCCTCACGGCCACCTGGTCTGTCTTCTGCTAGCAGAGTAACATTAAAGTCGCCACCAACCAACCAAGGTATCCCCTGAAAAGCTACTGCAACCTGGCTTAGATCTTCTCACAAAGCCTGCCTTCTCCAACCCTCCGTCGGGCCGTAGACTAAGGAAAAGAGCATACACATGTTATCTCGACGTCTCTGAAGCCTGATAGTGACAACATGGGACCCAACCAACGAATCCAATAAGGAGAAATCAGCATCCCTCCACCCCACAACAATTCCCCCCGCACTCCCATCCGCATCCAGGGCCAAGAAACCCCCAAAATCACCTCCCCCCACCTCCCTTCACAACCTTCCATCACAGCTCCCCCACTTCGTCTCCTGGAGAAAGATCACGTCAGGCCCCCATCTCTGAATATACCCCAGCAGAGCCACCCGCCTCGATGGGTCATTCAGACACCTCACATTCCACGACAAGACCTTGGTCATGAAGACCTTCGGGAACCTCCTCCTTGCATCAACCGCCTAAACCCCATCACCACAGCCACTCCATCCTCCTCTCCCTCTTCCATCAACATACACCGACCACGCGAGCTCCCCTCACAGCCACCCTCCGACCCTCCTCGCCCCGCATCCTCCACACCGTCTGCAACCAGCACCTACGTGTCCCCCAGCGTCAGGACCTCCCCCACAGGCAGCCCAGTCACCACACCAGCCCTTCGCGTCTTCGCCACATCCTCCAAACCTCCAGCATCACCACCAGCTCCCACCGCTCGCCGCCCCTCCACCACAGGGATCCCCAGAACAGTCATCGCCCCCAGCTAGGGTCGCCGTAGACGCCGCGTCTCCTCCACCAGAATGCAGGGCAACGCCCAGCTCCACCTGTATCCAGCGTCAGTTTTCCCCAACAACACTCTCAGTTGAAACCTTCAAAGCTTGCCCCCTACGGTAGAACCACCGCAGCCTGTAGATGAGCCGCTGTGGGCCAGACAACCTCTTCTCCCGTCGCCGCCCGCGTCCCACCTTGCCAACCGCACCGCACCCCACCGCCTGGTCCGGTCTAGCCATGGTGTGTCGCAACTTTCCAGCTACAGCTCCCCGCCCTCCATCTTCAGAGATCCGGGGTCGCGGATCTGACCGCACAGAGAGACCCGAATCGACATCAGCTCCCAAGCAGTCGTCTCCTGTAATCGAGTCATGCCCACCCGACCCAGGTCCGCCACGAGCGCATCCCACAAAACCCAGGGCCACCTCAGCGCCACAGTCGCACCCGCAATCAGCAGGGTCGCCCAGCTTCAGCGCCGCAGAC
Organism: Thalassia testudinum; assembly: GCA_037157565.1. Lineage (NCBI taxonomy): Eukaryota > Viridiplantae > Streptophyta > Magnoliopsida > Alismatales > Hydrocharitaceae > Thalassia > Thalassia testudinum. The sequence continues at coordinate 32,457,516 of JAZHRO010000031.1, read as the reverse complement.
TCCTTCGACCCCTCCACAAGATCCGCACCAGCCTCTCGCATCCCCGTCCCTTCATCTGCCACAGATTGCGCCACGGGGATCGTAACCGCCGCACGATCCTCCCTGTAATCGACGCCACGACCCTTATAATCTCAATTATGTTAATTTAAGCCTAAAAATTGCTCAAAACAGATCTGAGTAGGGACGAATATCCATACAGCCAATCCTACTTAGTGTAGAAAAAGGCTTTGTCATCATTCTTTTTTTTTTGAAGAGCAAAAGGGCAATTATTCAATTGATAACCACCTAGAATGTATTCTATTAAATCATATCAAAAAGATTAGGCATTTTAGCCAAATACAAAAGCACCTAGTTACAAAAGTGCACTCCATAGCCTAACCATAGTTGAAATGGACTTCAAAATATTTTCCACATACAGCTGCCGCACTTTGAATACCACCTCATTCCTCCCCAACCAAATGCCCCACAGCACCGGTAATGCCCTCGCCCTCACCCTCTCCTTTTTCGACTGGAAGACATTGTGACCCACATTGGTGCCTCCACTTCTGAACGACCTCCAAAACTCCCCAAAAGAGGAGTGGCTCCACTACCCAGTCTCCAGACGCTTCCATATATGTGATACAAATGAGCATGAGAAAAACAGGTGGTCCATGTCTTCATCTACCCCATGACAGAGGGGACATTCCCTATCCTCCCCAAGAGCCCATCTAGCTCTCCACATCCTCATCATAAGCCTGCGCCTCCTAAGTAGCTAAGTGAATATCTTCACTTTTAAAGGGCATCCCACCATCCAAACCTGATTACAATCTCTCACCAGATCCAGATCTCCAATGAGTCCCCCATCTCCAAGTCTTCTATGTGCAACCTTCATCGTGAACTCACCTTCATCCCAATAGAAAGCATCATTGCCCTCCTCCAGCTGAAAACCCTCTAGCTCCCATAGTAATGTCTAAAACTCCTGAATCCTCACATCCGAGAGGTTCCAACCAAAAGATGGGCACCACCCACTCTCCTAAACATCTGCCACCAATGCATCCCTATCTGTAGCTAATGCAAAGAGTCTCGAGAACCTTCCACATAACCTCCCCTAACTCGTCTAGTCATCCTGCCAAAATATGAACAACTTGCCTGATCCAATCACCGGCACAAAACAATCCTGCACCTTCGGTGCCACCAAAGACAGACCCTAAGGAAGTGCAAAGCACCCCTCGGCGAGGCAAGGAGGTCCCACCGCATTGGATCACCATAAGAAGATCGAAAGGCCTTCCCCATCAGGTTATTTCCATTCTCCAACAACCTTCCAATCCACTTCATCAGCAGGCTATCGTTCATCCTCCTCAGGTCTCTCACACCAAGCCCCCTTCCTTCACTAGTCTGCAGATCTCCTCCTATGCCACCAACCTCGCTCCTGAGCCATTCGTACCATAATTTGTCCAAAAGAAATTCCTCATCATGCCCAAAACCTTCTTCTTAACCTATTGCAGCATCTTCAGGACGAAAATAAAATAGGACGACATTGCAGCTAGCACCACCTTGAGCAAGACTAACCTCCCACCTCTAGACACATCCTAGACGCCCATCCTGCTAGTCTCCCTTCCAACCTCTGAATCAAGGAAGTCCAATCATGTACCAAAATCCTCTTATCTGTTAAGGGAAGGCCCAAATATGAAATGGGTAGGTCCTCCTATCTCGTGCCAAGGCCCAAACTGCATGCACTGGCCTCCTTGGTCATGTGGAAAGGAACAAAACTCGTCTTGGAGATGTTGATATGCAAACCAGAAGCCTCCCCAAACAGCTCCAACAAAATCTGCATCCTTCTAACCTCTACCTCAACACCCTCTATGAAGAATAAAGTATTGTCAACATACTAAAGTACTAGAATCGCCAACCCGTCCTCCAAAGAGAAACCACTTATCAAGTTTCTCTCGCACGATCTGATCGTCGTTCTTGCTAAAGCATCTGCTGCCAGTACAAAAAGCATCGGAGCCAATCGGCACCCCTATCGACTCCTCTTCTCGGTTGGATCCATCCACCCATTGGATTGCCATTAATAAGAACAAAAAACGATATTGTGGTAACACACCTCTTCATCCAGTCAACCCAGAGGGATGGGAAACCCTTCTTAATTAAAGAAGCTCACAAAAAGGACCACTACACCGAGTCATAGGCCTTGTTGAAATCTACTTTCCACAAGAAGGCCTTCCTCTTCTCCCTCCTCCAACAGGACAATATCTCCGAAGCTGCAATGTGTCCCTCCCAAATGTTCTTACTAGGAACAAAAGCCATCTGCACCTAAGACACGACATCTGCCAGCACCTCTTTCAACCTATTTGCCAAGATCTTTGCCACAATCACATAAATGGCATAGGAGAGAGCGATCGGTCTGTAATCTTTAATAGCCTCCGCCCCATCCCTCTATTCAGCCTGTTAAAGCTCAAGTTTCCATCTCTAAATTCATGCAGCACCTGTAAGACATCCTCCCTAATCATCACCGTAATTCCTTGTAAAAGAAAATCGGGAATCCATCCGAGCCAGGACACCCATCCGCGTTCAACCCCTATACCGCCTTTTGAACCTCCTCCTCCTGAAATGGCCCAACAAGAATCCTCACCTCCTCATCGCCGACCCACGGAATGTTGGATCACAACCACCTCCATCTTCCCCCCGCCTCTACCCAGTGAACTCCCTATAGTATCCAGCTGCTGCCTCGCCTACCGCCTCCTGCCAGTAAAATCCACACCATTAACTAGCAATTTGTCAATCCAATTCTTAATTCTCCTCCCCGACGCCACCATATGAAAGAAGCAAGAAGTCCTCTTTGAGCCACTTCTATCTAGACCTTACCTTCCATCCTACCTCCACCTTTCGATCATCTTCCTATACCACCTGCAAGTGTCTCGCTCTGTCCATCTGGTCTTCCTCGGAGAGAAGACCCACGTCATCAACCCTGTCCAATCTCGTAATCTCAGCAAGTGCTTCATCCCTCCTCCCACGCTCCTCTTTAATCTATCTCCTGTACACCCTGAGGAAGGATCTAAGCTCGCGTAGCTTGGCTTCCAGCCTTGCTGCCGCTAAGCCCTTCGCGTGCATCGACCTCTACCTCTCCTCAACCATCCCCTTAAAACCCTCTTCTAGTAGCCAAGCCCTATCAAATTTAAAGTACGTCCCATACCTCCAACCTTCATTCGTTCCCCAGAGTAGCAGGGTGTGGTCTGAACAAGGTCACTCCAGAGGCCTAACCTTTGCCATAGGGAAAACCTCTACAAGTGTTGTTGAAGATAACAATCTGTCAATTCTAGACCTCTGTCCTCTCAAACTTCTCCAAGTGTAGGTGGGATAAGGAGGTAAATCCACCAGGCACTGTGTAGCAACAAATTCTGCAAAATCCTCTAAACCAAGATCCATCCCCCCTCGTCCATCTGGTCTATCCTCCTCCACCAGAGTAACATTGAAATCTCCACCTAGCAGCTACAGGGAACCCTAATATCTTACTTCAACCTGACTCAGCTCCTCCCACAATCTATGCCTCTGCACCCCTTCATTAGGTTCATAAACAACGGAGAAAACCCAGCTGGAATGGTCCTGACGCCTTTGCAACTTTGCTGTGACCACAAAGGACCCAACCAGTGAGTCCACTGAGAGAACACATTGTCCTTCCACCCAACAATCACCCCGCCCGACCTCCCTACCGCATCCAGATCGCCACCACCCATCTCCCTCCACACCTGCTACTCGCATCAACTCAACTTTGTTTCCTAGAGAAGTACAGCCTCAGGACCCCACTTCTGGGAGTAGCTCCGTAGAGCGGCACACCTGGAGGGGTCATTCAACCCCCTGACGTTCCACGTAAGGACGTTGGTCATGGAGATGGCAAAACTCCCCCTCCCCTCGAGGTGCACCTGTACCCCACCTCCTCCACAATGTGGTCAATCTCCCCCACCTTCGACTCCCCACCCCCTTCCTCATGTATCTGCCCCTCCATGCCCTCAACTGAACCCATCAGCAGCTTGGCCTCTTCTATAACAACGTCCCCCTCACCCACAGAACTTCCCTCTCCACTCCCTCCTCCTCCACCCAAAGGCCTAGTCCCCGTGGCACCGCCAGGGCCACCTCCATCCGATTTCTCACCCCCCTACGCAATGTCCTTGAGATGCCCCAAAGTCATGGCCAACCTCTGCCCCAACCCTAGAGCCTTCCGCCGCCAGTTTGCTCCACCGCCGCCGCTTCTCCGCCACTTTGCCGTTGGCTTCGTTGCTCGAGGAGGACCTGGCCCGCCACCTCTGATAAGGCCATCTGGGTTTGTAGGAAAACCTCGATGCAGGAAGGCTCTTTAGTCTCCATCTTCGAAGGCACACGTAACCCGCCTCCTCACAGCACGACTCCGCCTGGCTAGAGTCAACCCCAGAAAATGGCTTTGCCATCATTCTTTCCTAGTTATTGGCAAGATAACCACTCCAACAACGATATTTCTACTTCACTTCATTATATTAAATATGGAAAGAGGGCTGAGAACCCCTATTCATGTCATTGAAATTTAGCAATTTAAACACAGTGTTTATTGTCAATTAATGCAAATAAACTTATAAGCAGATTGACAACTTTCGTTGTAATTTAAACACGGTATACCCCATCCATGAGTGCAAATGAAGTCATAGGAATATTTTTACAATTTCAATAGGTGATGGGCACATATTCAGGCGTCCTGGGACATGTCAACATTCTGATAGAAGCACTTGTGCAATGCTAGGGCAACTATCCAACCCATACGCAATGATATCGCCCAGAGCTGAAACTCATTCTCGCATACGAATTCGAAGACGATACAAGACATTAGAAAGGCCAGATTTAATAAAAGTATCAGGGATTCATATAATGAAACAGAAATCCCAGAATCACCCACTTATCGCAGATCTCCTTGGGGGTGCAATTCTCCTCCATCGCCTTCGTCTCCGTCGCCGTCCCATACTCGTCCGTCCCGCATATGTAGATCGAATTGTATCCCCTCAGCCGACAGTACCTCGAGAACACATCCGCACTCAAAACACCTGACACAGAAAAAACCAAAACAAAAAAAACTTCACGACTCCGAAGGACGCACACTTAGACATCTAAACAAAGGTGATTAGCCGCGCACATCCGATGATGTTGCCGAGATGGGGGACGTTGTTGACGTAAGGGAGAGCGCTGGTGATGAGTATGTTCCTCTTCCCGGGCACGGGGAGCTTCGGGGAGGCGGCGGCGGCGGCGCCGTCGGCCGCCGCGTGCGCCATCCTGTTCGACGGGACTGGACCGAGGAGGCGAGGAATGTGGAGGCGGAGGAGAGCGCGCAGAGCCACCGCGGGATCGGGCGGAATGGGGCGGAATGGCTCCCAATTGGCGCGAGGGGAAGAGGACGGCGACGGAGGGGGCGGAAGCACTGAACCCTAACGTAAAGCTCCGCCAGTGGTAGTGGTGGGGTTTCTACTACAGCGGATGAAGGAAAGATGACGCTCACCGCCGTTGGATGCATGGTGCTTTTACTTACGAATCTTGATGGATATTGAAACGGGTATGAATTTTAGAGTTTCCTCATTTATTGGTTGCGGCCACGCGAGGAAATGTGGAATAAATAAAGAATAGAAAATAGGTGAAATAAATGGTAAATATAGGTTAAAGTGATTTTATAAAAAAGATAGAATAATTTTACTTTAAATTAAATTTACTTAATTCCACGTAAACAAAGGAGTAAATTAAGTAACAGATTAAATAATTAATTTGATATAAATTCACTTAATCCTTTAACTAAACACTCCCTGTATATATATATAATCTTTTATAAATATTCTCTGCCATGATGTTATCATCTTTGGGCATTGCCACCTTATTTGATACGTTTATTATGTTAGAAATCTAAAATATATTCTATTTATTTGAATAAATCATCCATTTTATGATTAGAATAATTTAAGGTAGATATTGCATGAACGAATGTTTATTACGTAAATGTAAATTGATATGAGTTTACACTTAAACAAGTAATGGGTAATAGGTAGGATATAAATATTATGTTTATAGGTAGATATGAGTTTAACTATAGTAAAAGTTAGTTAAACTCAATCCATTGACATCCTCAATTTCTTTCTCTACCATGCCATACTACATCTTTTTAAGGCATGCTTCCACGCTACATCATTTTTCTTCTTATAAATATCCAACCTAAGAAAAAGAATGGAATATTATCGTAAACTTTGACGTGATTACAGGCATGCCTTGGTTTTTAAAGAATGACCCATTTTTTAGGAATAAAATAGGGTGATAAATAGAGGGTCCAATTGTTTCTCTTAGCACAAAATCTGAGCGTGGGTGCGAAGTGCATGTGTGACTTGTGACGAAGGTGGTAATCAGATCGTGCGGTGAGACTAACATCCATTGCAATGTGAGTCAGGTGGAATAGCATCCTATCTTGCTTTGACAAATTAGAATAAATCATCAGAACCAGAATAGAAGATTTCGGGAATTTCTCTACGAAATCCTATTATTATTTTTCAAAAAAAAATGGAATCAATTTAATTTGGAATATTTCCATGAATAGATTTTCTATCCCTTGGTTTGCACGTAGGTAAGTATCTAGGATGTTCATTTTATTCATGGTCAAGTAATTTAACTAAAATTAAAACATGGATAAAAACCTACTATTCTTAGTAAAAGTGTACTTTATATGAGATTTGAGCATTACATCCAATATATCAGATTACAAAATTGACTGATTTTCTATAATTAAAATTGGTCAATAGATCAACTATCCAACCCAACTATGATTAAGCATCCAAACCAACGAGGACTAAACATTATTTTTCCAGTTGAAGTTGATTAAGGGGTCGATTGTTTAGTTGAAACAATGACTCAACACGTTACTATAGTCGGTAGGGTGATGACCATATAGAGGAATCTCTTGCAACTGCATGTTTGAAGAGAATATTTTTCAAACTTATATATCGTATCTTATCTTTCTTCAACTTACTCATAAAATTTTCAAGGTATTATTGTCATTTCTCATTCTTGAAGCTCTTTCCATTTTTTTATGTCGACTTCATGTAACTCATATTATTTAGGACCTGCTGACAATTGTTATATGCATATATTGTTCCGTTGTTTCCTAATTTGTTACTTTGATAAAATCATATTTTTACATCAGAAGTCATGTGCTTTTGGCATTTGCAATTTTCAAACTAAGTCAAGATGCAACCATATTGTAGTTCACATAATTCATTCCATATGGGTGGAAAAAAAATTTGACAAAAAATAAAGAGACGTACATAGCAACTCGTTTTTGCAATGTGTGACCCTGCTCAACAAAATACTTTTTTTCAAAATTTTTAGGATCTAAATTACTTCAACAGAAATGACCTAAAGTAATGTTTATTTAATGTCACCATATATGAAATAAAAGTCATCATAAGTTTTTATAGACGTTAAAAAATGTCGTCATAAGCATGGCCTTAGGTGTGTTATATTGGGTTTATAGGGATGTCGGCAATCAAAAGTCATAGAAAATATTTATGTTGACGTTAAATAAATGTTGCTTATGACATCTAAGGTGACAATATTTAAATGTCTCTTAAAAGTTTCACCACCTAATTGAACACATGCAAACGTCGTCTTAGACATCCTTTGATGGCGTTAAAATGTTGCTAAAGAATACCTAAGATGTTTAAACATCACCATATGTTACATAGGATAATGTTTAAATGTGACATTAAGTAATTTAAAAAACGTTTAAATGTTGCTTTAACCCACTACAAGAATATTGAGTATTCTCGACTGTTAAAAACGATTGCAAATGTTCAAATAATCGTCGAGAAAAATGGTCGAGAAATGTACAGTCGCGATTGGGTTTTCTCGACCATTATTGAACAATAAGGTCGAAAAAAAAGGCGCACCCCCACGTGACGTTTGGTCAGTTCTCTCGTCAGTTTTCAACGGTCGATAACGCTTTTTCCCGACCATTCAATGTCCACGGTCGGTGAAGGTATTTACCTCGACCGTTATTTAGATAGTCAAGTAAGAACGTATTTACGACTGTTTGTTAATAACAGTCGAAAATAATAATATTTTCATCGGTTTATAGACGGTCGATAATATTAACTTTTTACGACAGTTATTGAGTAACGGGGGAGAAAACTCGTATTGTAGACCATTTTAAACAATTGAGAATGTTAAATATTCATGACGGTTATTTTGTTATTATCAGGAAAAGTCATATTAGCGATCGTTTTAACAGTCGATAATATTAACAATTATCGACCATATTTAAATAACGGTCGGGAATAATAATAAATTTTTTAAAAATATATATATTTAATTTAGGTGAAAGACCGGTAAATAATGCCCTATTAAGAGTATAAATCAATCACACAACTTAAAAACTTATGCATTTAGATAAAACATAAGAAATGAAAATTAAAATTTTATAAATAAAAGTAACGTATATAAAGTCCATTACAAACGGTAATATATATAAAAAATACAATTATGTTGTTGCACCAACACCTCCAGCACCGCTACCACCTAAATCATCGTCATCACGACGATCTCTAAACTCATGAAGGCCAGGTGATCAATTCCTCCCTGCTGAAGTAATGCCAGGAGGTCCTTCATGGTCTTGTTGGATTTCACGAACTGCGTCGCGTTCTCATTTACCAGTGTTGTCAGCTCCTCGATTCACAACACATTCTTCTCGTCTCTACGGCATAATGCTGCAATCTCTTTCCTCATCTCCTGCACCTTAGCTGAAGAGGATGATGCTCTCCTTCTCCCATACCACCTCGAGACGGTTTCTCTCCTCCCTACACTACAGACGTACCCGCCATGCTCAAATGGCATGATAGTCCGGTAGGCCTCCTCTACTGTCAGTGGCTGCTGAACTGTACCGGAGTTTGTGTCTTCAGGAGGATGCATTAAGTTGATTATATTATCCTGAAAGATATTGAATTACGTTAAGTAATTTCATTTAATTATATAATTACGAAATAAAATAAAAGTATTGTATTTTTTTAACTTACGTGTCTGTTAGTATGTGTCGTGGACCCATTCTCTATTTCCCTCTTCGCTCATCTTACTATGAGCGGCCTCATATACTCCCACCCGATCAAGTTGGACACCTTGATGTATGGCAGACTACAATAATTTGAAATGGTTAATTTTAATAAATTATAAATTTTTGTAATGTTTAAAAGAAAATATTAATTAAAGATACTTACATATATAGATTTCATCCCATCTATGCTCCTCCTACCCAGGACATGGGTCTTCGGTGGAACCTTAGCCCTATTTTCCTTATTTTTCTTGGCTTGCTCCTGAAAATGAAGGTACAATTTATTAACTTAGAAATTGTCTAAATAAATGATAATATATGAAATACTTTTATCTGCGTCGCTGGATCATGCCAATGCTCGCACACTTTCTTCCAAATGTGTAGCTGTATCAAAAGAGGCGTATTATGCAATGCCTCATTATGATTCCTGTTCTTATAATACTAAAAATATAATTTAAATGTTAGAAATAATATTTGAATAGTGGTAAAGGAAATAAATAAATACAGTTAAAGTTTATATTTTACCTTATTCTTCATCTCCAATCTCTAATCTTTATGAATATTTGCTGCGTGCTTGAGAATATATTTGGGAATGTTTAAATCATCACCCCATTCGAACGTAGCCTACATTAGAAAGAGAACAGAAATTGTTACATAATTTACACTTATATAAAGTAATTTACAAAAGTTATTAGTTTTTTCCAATTACCTTTAACTCTCGAATGAGCTGCCTTTTCAGCTCGTTTGGCACCTTCCTCCAATCGAAGTGGGACAGTGGGATGATCGTCTTCGTTGGCGTACCCAGTCTGCTGACGAATGGAGGATAGTCCACTGCTTCCCTCGCTGGTGTGATCCGCACTGAAATGCGAGTCCTATGCGAAATTCTCTCTAAGTCCCTATTCCGCGTAGGACCTTTCCCCCTACGTGCATCTATAAGATAGAATTATAACATAAAATTAAATAACAATGAAAAAAATTGAGAACATAACATTTGCCAAACCTTAAATTCATACCTAAACCGTGGGCGGGTGGTGGTGGTGCAGAACATCTCATCTGAGAAGGATCTAGGTCAGCCGTCTGCTCTGGCTGATCATCCAATCTAGCGTTCTCATCAAATGAAGTATTATCCTCCTCTTCCTCATCGGCAGGTGCATCCTTCTCATAGTCAGAATCCTCCGCTGGGAGATTCGTTGGAGGAGGCATCGAACTCTTCCCCTTCCCCTTCCCCTTACCTCCCTTCCCCTGACTCTGGAAATATCGAGCTACATCTCCAGGCCTCAGAAATTGCTGGCGAGGTGCCTGGGGCTGAGGCTGAGGATGCCGGCGGTGAGCCTAAGGCTAAGGATGCTAGCAGGAGGCCTCAGGTCGCTGTAGGGGGGCCTCAGGCTGCTGGGAGGCCTGAGCCTCCTCCCTACTCCTCCTATTAGCTTTTTTCTTGAAAATAATCTGCATAAAAACATCACAAATAGTCAGATATTTTTAAAAAAAATTCAACAGCATTTCCCATATATATTGTGATATTTCAAAAATCCTATATGAAATAAGTATACAAATAATTGAAAATGAAATGAGCGTATATAAATGAAATAACCTTCCCTTTCTCCATTTCCCTCCCCTTCCTCTTTCTCTCATTCCGTTTCCCCTTCCCTTACCCTCCCATTCCTCTTTCTTCTCCTTCCCTTTCTCCCTTTCTCCTTAACCTCCCCTTCCTCTTCTGCTTCTCTTTCTCCCTTTCTTCCTTAGTTACCCTCCCATTCTTATTTCCTCTCCTCTTTCTTCTCCTCTTTCCCCTTCCCTTACCCTCCCCTTCTCTTTGTCCCTTTCTTCCTTAGTTACCCTCCCCTTCTTATTTCCTCTCCTCTTTCCCCTTCCCTTACTGTTAAGACCCGAGGCATCAAAAACACTTAAGACGTCTGGGAGTTGGTCCAGACGTCTAGAGATAAATTTTTGGGTGCATACAATCGCGAGTCTGCACGCGTGCCGCGCGCAGACTGAAACCCGCCAACCTGCAGATGCCTTTTCTTCCCCCTACGCCTTCAAATACCCCTCTCCCTCGTTCACCACCCCACCGTCTTCTCCTTCCTCCAGTGCAAGCGCGAGAGCGAGAGTGAGAGCGAGCCACCGCTGCTGCTAGGTGCGGTGGCTGAGAGGAGAGGTGTAGCGAAAGGGAAGAGGAGAGAGCACGCATGCCGTGAGGGAGAGAGCTCGCTGGAGCAGCTCGGGGCCGGCCGGCGGGCGCGCAGCGGGAGCGTGGTGCTGGGGAGGTTCCCTCGGTGCTGTTGCAACTCAGGTAGCAGGCGGACGAGCGCGGTGCAGCAGGAAGAAGACGAGGAGGTTCTGATTCTGGGAATTTTTCCCAAAATCAGATGTCTGGACCTACATCCAGACATCGCGGGCGACGTCTGGAGGGAGCTCCAGACGACTGAGAGGTACGAAATTTCTCCTGTACCTCCTTTTGCGGATACGGCCATGCAGGCCATTCCGCCGAAGTTTTGAGACGTGTCGTGTTGAGGAGGTTTTCGTCGCGCATGCAGGTTTTGTTTCTGGAAGGCGCGGGGACACGCCCTCCCACGCAGTTCAGACGTCTGGGCACGGCACCAGACGATGGAGAGCGTCTCTAGACGTCCGGAGAGGTGGTCGGACATCTGGAACTGGGTCCAGACGTTTCAGCAAGATCCCTGGACGTCTGAGGAGCAGCGCAGAGTGAGGTATGACCTGGACCACTTTTTAAGACGTCTGGAAGGTATTCCAGACGTCTGATTTGAGTCAGAGTTGTCGTTTTTGACCCATTTAGGGTCCGTTCGAGGTCTGATTTCCGCGTTTAAAATTCCGTTCTTCTCAGAATTAGTTCATCTACTTGTTTGAAATACTTATATCCTGTTCTAAGTGGTTCCTTGTGATTGATCCTTGTGTTAGAACCTTGTTCTGTTGCGGCTTTGGGGGTTGCAGAGGCACGTGGACCTGCCGATCATGCCCCCATTACTCCCGATTTTGCGAGTAGAGTGGCTTCCCTTAGTTAATTATAAACATTAATGCATATTTGAAATAAATGATAGATCCTAGGGTATGGCAAATCTTAAGACCTGAAAATTAGATTCAATAATAGATCCTAGGGTATGGCATGAATCATACGACCTGAAAACTAGATTGAATAATAGATCCTAGGGTATGGCATGAATCCTACGACCTGAAAACCAGATTGAATGATAGATCCTAGGGTGTGGCATGAATCCTAGGAATAGAAACACTGAAATGAATGTCTTGAATGTCTGAATTGCAATCTTGGATAAGTAAATAGAATAATGATAATTGCCTGTAAGTGGATAACAACTGCCTATGAAATATAGAGTACTGTTGCTAGTAACTGTTACATGTAATTTCTGTTGGTTGAAATTAAATACAAGCTGCTTGTATATACATTGGAAGGGAAAAGAAGTTGAATGTTGGAAACCCATACTATATGCGAATAAACCTAAAATGATGAAACCTTGTATGGCTTGGCTTGAGAAATATGAGCATGAACCCTACGGGGAATTAAGAGTATAACTCCTGGAAAATAAATAGAATGGAACTGGGAAAGTGGATGGGGAAGTGAGCTGGCCCTTGAGTACGGAGTACCAAGGAGAGTGACTGTCCCCCCTGTTTAGTGCAGAGTGAAGCTAGCCGCCCCAGGGACACGGGGTTAGGTCTGGCCACTTTGTATCGACTTTTGGCCCTCACGTACATAGTACTGGGGAGAGCTACTAGTGTAGGGAGAGAGCTAGCAACCCCACGGGTCCCGGGGTTCTGCTAGCCGTCCTACACCAACTTGTTAGGCCCACTGGCAAACCAGGGTAGTCAGGCGAGGGTACGCAGACTGTGGAGGGGAAAGACCCCTGTTTGGTTACTATGGAGGGGCTGGACCCCTGTTACTGAGAGGGCTCTGCCCTATACTGGTTCCATGCTGTGCTTTATGCGCACCCGTTAACGGAAAAGACTGACCGCGTGCCAGTGTGGGGTAGCTACCCGTGCGTTTATCGCGCGTGCCGTAGTCACCGTTACGTCTGTCAGCGACCTTGGGGTGGTTGACTGAGGGTAGGATCACCACGGGGGACTCTCCCGGTCAGGAGAGCACCACGTGCTACTTCTACTTTTCAGAAAAGACTGCAATTAAGATCATTCCCACGAGGAACATTCGAGATCAAGAGAAAGACTTGGGAAATAAATCAAGAAAGAGTAAAAAGAGAAATAAAGAAAGAAATTAAAAACAACAGCTACTTGTCCACCTTTACTGTTTTCTTAGCTAGCTGGTTGCCACTTTACTCAGCGTTTCGTTGACGTGTCATATTTGTCACCTTTTTCAGGACCAGGTTTGAGCAGCTAGAGCCTACGGCTGCGGAGGGTGCTGGGCCTAGTAGAGCCCAGTAGTTGTACTTTTGTTGTACCCATTTTCTGTAGTAGTGAATATTTCTGTTACACCTTGTACTCTTTTATTATAAACTTCATATTTCTGTACCTGTTTTTAAATTCTCTACTGTTGTGGTGGTATGTACTGTAGTAGTTCTTTTCTTTACTGCTGTACCTTTGTTACTGTTAGTTACTTGCATAGTGAATGTGGTTTATTTTACTGCTTTTGGTTACTTTCTCATTGGATGACTGGGTCTTGGAATCAGTCGAGTCGGTCCGATTCTCGTATCCTGTAGGGATTTGGGAATCGGGTCGTAACACTTACCCTCCCCTTCTCTTTCTCCCTTACCTCCCCTTTTCTTTCTCTCTTCCTTCCTTAATTACCCTCCCCTTCTTATTTCGTCTCCTCTTTCTTCCCCTCTTTCTTCAACATAAAGCATTTAAGATACAAAAAAAAAGCATCATTCCACACAAGAAATAAATTTAAGTGGATACACCCCACAAAAAATGAACCTAAGTGGGCACCCTACTCTTAAAATAAATCTAAGTGGGCACACCCCACTCTTAAAATAAGCCTAAGTGGGCACACCTCACATCTACCATGATAATAGCATTTTAAAAAAAAGGTAGTAAGAAACTCACCATAGTGATAAAATGGAAACAATCGATGCACAAACAATAGGAGAATGCGAAGAACCTACATGAGAAGGCAATAAAAAAAATTCAGTTTTGATATATAAATGAGCGTAGCCTTTAATAAAAAATAAAATAATTTAAAGACAATTAAAACAAAACAAACTAAGAATTTCATAATTTATTTATATTTATGGTTATGAATTAATACTTTTGACAATTTACCTTATATGTCAATGTCAGTTGCACAAGGGACAAGTTTTTCACTTTGTGAGTTTTGTTGATATGCTTCAGATTCAACATTTGGGTGTAGATCTTTTCCCGCATCGTATTGTTCACGTAGTTAAACTCTAACTGGTATAATCCACTCATTTTTGTTATTATCAAGCACGTAGAATACTTGTGCTACCTGACAAGCTAGTGTGAATGGTTATGACGATTAGAGGATGCGACGATTTTTACTTAAGCTCAAGAATCCGTGTTTCTTATCGATTTTGAATCCAATGCCTTCTTTAAAAACATCAAACCAATCACACTTGAATAGAACCACCTTATGGTCAAACCTGAAACTCATTTCCACAATCTCTTCAATTTGGCCGTAATACCCATCACAACCAGTGCTTAGGTCATAACTAACAAGAACTCCTACCTGTTGCGTGGCCTTCGCATTATCAATGGATTGTACTTTGAATCTGAAACCGTTAATTATATATCTGAAATGGTAACGTTCGTATGTTAAAGGTGTATCAGCAATTACATCAAAATCATGTACCCACCGTGAATCCCCATTTTCTTTCAGTTTATTTACACGATCCTTGAACCAATAAAGGAATTGCAAGTCATGTATAGATGTATCAGATGATTCTTTGAATTCATTGTAAAATTCACCACTTCTGGAATTTGCTTTAGAATGTACAAGTGTGTTAAACGTCGGTCCATTTCCAATATAGGCTCAACCTCCGTTCGTAGGATCGACCATCCTCTGATGTTAAATATGGACAGACAATCTTCATCATTACCATTAAATTTTCCTTCATAGTTTCGTTCAAGATGATTACATCTATTGTCTGTTTCATTCATGTACATGGCACAGAAGTTAATACATTCTTCTACAAGATAGCCTTCAACAATTGACCCTTCTAGTTTAGCCTTATTCAAGACATAATCTTTCAATTTCTTCAAATATCATTCAATTGGATACATCCATTTGTATTGCACGGGTCCAGCAATTCTCGCTTCATTTGAAAGATGAAACGTGACAAGAACCATTACGTCGAAAAATGCAGGCGAGAAAATCTACTCTATTTTACAAAGTGTGATTATAATTTGTTCATCCCAATAGTTTAACAATTTAGTATCTAATGTTTTTGAATAGATAACTTTAAAATATCTATTCATCTCTGTCAAAGAATCAACTATCAGATCAGGCATCACTCCACGTATCGCTAGTGGAAATAAGATTTTCATGTACACATGAGAATTATGACTTTTTAACCCAGTAATCTTCTTTTGCGCTTCATTTACGCAACGTGAAAGTTGCAATGAATACCCATCTAGAACCCGAATGTCTTTAAGGAACGAGAAAATCCTTTGCCTTTACTCTCCGGTAAAACTGTATATAGCTTCTGGAAAGTGAGACCCTCCTTCAACATTCAATTCAGGACGAATACCCAAAATT
The DNA here is from genome assembly GCA_037157565.1 of Thalassia testudinum. NCBI lineage: Eukaryota > Viridiplantae > Streptophyta > Magnoliopsida > Alismatales > Hydrocharitaceae > Thalassia > Thalassia testudinum. The sequence goes on along the minus strand of JAZHRO010000031.1, from coordinate 32,441,746 downwards.
TTCATATCATTCCTTATTTTAACTGTATCCTTCGGGCTATCTGTTAGGTTTAATACATCAAGAATGTTGTCCATTACATTCTTTTCGATATGCATAACATCTAAATTATGTCGCACTGTCAAATCCTTCCAATATGGAAGCTCCATAAAAAATATGTTTTTCTTCCTAAACCCTGAATGTCGCAAGGAAGCCAAGTCATTCTTAAAAAGACGACCCAAACGTATTTCTCCGAGCTATTCAATGTCTCCATGATTTTCATCCCCGACAACCTAATAGAATTTGTATTGAGTTTATTCTTCAGATTCCTCGATGCATACTGACATGCTTTACCATCAAATCTATCTTTGAATTGTGACGTTCGCCATCTGTGTTCAATGGACAAAAACCTACGGTGCCCTAAGTAACAAAACTTCTTACTTTCAGGTAATCTCAGGTGATGAGTATCATCCATACAAATTGGACAGGCGAACTTCCCCTTCGTACTCCATCCTAACAAATTTGCATATGCTGAAAAGTTATTGATTGTCCACAGTAATGCTTCGTGCAACTGGAAGAATTGTTTCTTCTTTGCGTCATATGTTTGAACACCACTATATCACAACATTTTCAATTCATCAATCAATGACTGAAGATAAGCATCTATTGCATTTCCTGGTTGCTTGGGTCCTGGGATAAGGAGTGTCAACATCTTGAATCAAGATTGCATGCATAGCCATGGGGGTAAGTTATAAGTTACCATGACCACTGGCCATATGGAATATGATGGATACATGCTCTTGAATGGATTGAATCCATCGCATGCAAGACCTAGTCTCACATTCCGTGCCTCCTTTGCGAATAATGCGTGATTCTCGTTAAATCTGTTCCACTCATCAGAGTCTGTTGGATGATGAATGAGTCCATCTTTCGATTTATTATCCTGATGCCACGACATTAGTTTTGCTGTTTTACTAAAAATGAATAGGCATTGTAGCCTAGGGATCAGTGGAAAATAATGGAGAACCTTCTCCAGTTGTTTCTTCCCGCCGGTGTTTGTTGACTTACCCACCTTATATCTCTTCTCACCACATTCAGGACAGTTAGTCAACCCTGAGTATTCATTTCTGTATAGGACGCAGTCATTACAATATGCATCAATCTTCTCGCATTTCAGTCTGAGCCCACGTATCTGCTTCTTCGCATCATACCATGACTTAGGATATCCAGTAGAATTATTCAACAGATCTCCAATAAATTCTAGAACCTCAGACATTAATTTCGTTGTGGCTCTATTCATCACTTTCATCTAAAATAATTTCATAATGAATGGCAACTTCGACATTGATGTTGTTCTAGGAGTAATTGGATCTTCTGTTGCCTTGATTGCATCATACAACTCATTACAATATGGTAATGCCTCATCATCATCTGCATCCTCATGGTCTATTGCTCTCATATCATGTAACATTTCATCCAATTCATCTCCTTAATTATCATCACTTCCTTCAAAGGCTTCAATTGTCTCATTCCTAACTTCTCTCATTTGTTTACCATGAGCTGTCCAATTTACGTAATATTGCTACCAACCATTATATATTACATGTTCCAAAACTATGTCTCAGTCATGGAAAAATCCATTCAAACACTATCTACATGGCCATAAAATCAGCTGAAGGAATTCACTCCGTCTAAATGTCTTCCTATCATTGTGAAATGCCCACTCCAGAAATAAAATCATTCCACTCTTGTAGTCATGGTAATTCGAATTCCTCATACTGATCCATGACTTATCCATGATAATTATGCTAAATGTAAAAGACAATCACTCATAAGTTGGACTCGAATAATGTAAGAATGTATATTTTTAGATCATTCATAAGCCATACTCGAATAAAGAAGAAATGTGTATTTTAAGAAGATTTTTACTTGATAGCCCATCCTTGAAGATTTGATCACAACATTACTTCTTACATGCAACCAGTGTTTGAAGAAATTTTGGTAGTATTTCCCCGCACTTCTCCAGTATACCCCCAAGACTAACCTTAACAACATCCCCAATAGCCCCCAGTAAAGGGCACTTCGGGAACAAAGATAAGATTAGTTGGTATACCGGAGAAGAGCGAGAAAATACAACCGAAATTTCTCCAAACACTAGCTACATGCAAGAAATAATCCTAAGTTGTGATCAAATCTTCAAGGACCTCCCATTATTCAGAACTTCTCTGAACTAAGATGACGATACTTATGGCATGTTATAAAGACAACTCATCATGCATGTAAGTGAGGTATACACACACTCTGTATTGTCCGTATAACATTATCATAAGTCTCGACGGGCTAGTATTTTGACACAATTATATCCCTCCCACAACCTATTGCCTAGGGGTTAGAATTCCTATTATTTGTCATTACCGTGTATCTAAATTTGTGCAAGTGTGTGAATCTACAAAGTTGTAATAAAAATTTCATAATCAAACATAAATAACAAATAATTCAAACAATTTGGGAATACAATTCAATGGTGATAGGAAGTGGCAATCAATTCAGGTTGATTTGTTATTTTTAGACATCTGATTCAATCAAAATTTTCATTAATGACCGATAACCATTCCAATACCTTGACAAAGATATGTAAGGTTCGGGATGAAGCTTCCACTAGTAGCTTAGTATCCAATTTGGTAAATTTGAATTGCTCCATTTGTTTGCTTGATTCCAGTGTGTGAAGTGCAGAGGGCAAGGTCTATGGTGGTGTTGGTGGTCCTGGTAATGTATGGGCTTATACGTTTCGTAACTCAATCGTGACCTATGGTGGCACGGATGAAGCATATTATACTTCATCGACGACCAGGAGGACCGGAGGTGACGAGGTACGTGGAGTTTTGTTGTGTGAGGATGCCTGGCATCGTGGTTTGCGATTGATCATGTTTATTTGTTAGGCGTGGAGTATGTGACCGTGGAAGAGAGCAAAGAAGCTGACGCTACAACTGGTTAGGCCACTCATAGGATTTCCAGGGTGCTTCATGGGAAGGTGACAGATCATTCTAAGCTTTTGCCATCATTTGAGTTGCTGAAAGATATTCTGCGGTTTGTATTGTTATGCTGATTCTGTCTTTCGTGCAAGCAGGGGCATTCTCTTACCAAGAAGCTTAGTTCTGATGGCAGGGTTGGTACAACGCAAACTCTATATAATCTAAATGAAGGTCCAGCGATGTGTTCCCTTTAGTTCGTTCGTCTTTTGCACTTTTGGATTTATTTGCAAACTTATTTGTATAGCATTCTTGGTAGTATTACTAAAGTACCATGGCATTCTTTTGCATTTTCCTACAAACTTGTTTGTATAACATACTTGGTCCTACTAAGGAGATCGTGTTAATGTGCAGACGAGCTTACTGGTTTTGCGGAAGCATGGAAGGGAAATGCTAGGAGACACCTACTTGGGTGAAACCATGGCAATAACATGTTTAGTAGTGGAAGGAGTAAGTTGAAGTTTTTACTGCTTAACTGGTTCTTGTTGTATCTTCATCCACCTTGTGTTGTAATGTTTTTTCTTTTGGTGGTTCTTTCTATTGAGCTTAATCCATTTTTCGTGTCTTTAGTGCCTTTTTTGCATGGAAAGTTTCTTGCAATTTGTAAACCTGTTGGAGTTGTTTGCATCTCTGTTTGTTGTTATTGTGCAATATGTAATTTTTTTCTTGTATTATGTTTCTAAATTTGTTTAAAAAATATCTATTAAGACCAGCTCCTATTGGTTTACGTGTGTGTTTGAACTTTGGAATTCTTTAGGTGGAGTTCTACAAATTCAGGCTGACATGGTATGAGTGAAAACTAACCACGTATAGTCAGAATATAAATATCAAATGCAAGTTATTTATGGAATTCAGGCTAGGTTTGGAATATAAAAATTAAGAGAGTATACGCCATGGAAGCTAAAATCTACGCACATCACCTTTTATTTCAAATTAAAAACAACATAAATTTTTAATTAAAAACTTAGATTAATTCTTATTGGGGGGGGGGGGGGGGGGGGGGAATTGCAGGTAGGGGAAAGGGGGGCTACGGTAGGGGGGAAGGGAGGACTATAGGCAGGGGAAAGGGGGGGTTGCGGCAGGGGAAAGGGGACTTTGCAGGCAGGGGGAAGGGGGCTACAACAGGGGGAAGGGGGGGGTTGCGGCAAGGGAAAGGGGACTCTGCAGGCAAGGGGAAGGGGGACTACAGGCAGAGGGGAAGGCACGGTGGCAAGGAGGGGAGGGGGGGCTAGGTTGGCCATGCAGTCGAGGAGGAGAGAAGGTGAGGGAGGCCGCGGGGGCACGGGCAGGCGACGAGGAGGGGAGGCGGCAAAGGTGGTGGCAGAGATGCTGGTGGTGGCCGCAGGGGGTGGGGGTGATGCGGATGGTGGTGGCAGAGGTGCTGGTGGCGGGTGGTCGCTAGTGATGGTGGTGCTGGTGGTGGCCGAGGGAGAGGGGTCTTCAGGTCGGCGACGAGGGGGAGGGGAAGGAGGAGGCGAGTAGAGGAGGAAGAAGATAAGGAGGGCTACCTGCAGCAAGGTCCATCACGAAGGAGGAGGGATATTGTTGGTGCTAGGGGTTGCGAAGGAGTCGAGGAGGAGGAGTTGCAGCGAGGGTTGTGGAGGAGGTCGCACGGGTGCAGGAGGGAGCGCTCAGGAGGAAGAAAGTGATTTGGAAGGAACAGGGAGGGAGTCGAGGCAGGGCTAGAGATTTTAGTCGACTTTCTCAACTGTTCCTAAGAAACGGTCTAGAATAACAGTCGGGATAACTCCTTTCCCGACCCTTAAGGTCGAACAGTCAACGATAGACTGTGAAAATTTGCCCGCCCGCGCCAGCGGGTTATGAAAGCATTATCGTCGATCGTTAATATGGAAACAATCGACTATATTATTATTTTCAACCATTATAAACGGTCGACAATGGTATCAACCAAACGTCTTAATTTTACTTCACTCTCTCGACTGTTACATATTACACAGTCGATGATTTCATTTATCCTCGACCGTTTATATAACAACGGTCGAGTAAATTTTTATTGTCGACAGTTTCTAACAGTCTAGAATGATCTCAAACTCCTCCACTGTTTTCCAAATGGCAAAGTTAATGACCAGACTTTTGGCAATCGTTCCTATTAAAACGGTCGAGAATAATATTATTATCAATCGTTACTTGAACGGTCGAAAATATCTGTCGCAATAGTGCTTTTTCTACTAGTGACCTTTCCTTATGCTTCTAAGAAATCTTTAGCGACATTTAAACGTCCTCTTACTTATTATACTGTTATGTTTAAACGTTACTTTATATAGATTTTAAAGACGTTTAAACGTCATCTTATATATCTTTTAGTAACATTTAAATATCTTCTTATTCATCTTAGTGTTGTGTTTAAGTATAACTTTAAGTAACTTACACCGACAAAACGTTATCTTATATCACTTTTAATGACATTTAAACACTATGTTATATGTCTTTAAGCGTCATTTTAGATAATCTTCACTGACTCTTAAACATCATATTATATAACTTTTAAAAATGTTTAAACATTCACTTACATATTCTATATTGTCATTTAAATGTTACTTTAGATGGTTTTCAAATACACTTACATGTCATCCTATATCTCTTTTAATGACATTTAAACGTTCCCTTATTTATCCTATTATGATGTTTAAACGTCATTTTCGATAACTTTTACTAACACTTAAATGTTATCTTATATAATATTTTTCAACATTTACACATCCCCTTATGTATTATAATATGATGTTCAAATGCTACGCTACGTAACTTTTGAAGATATTTAAATGTCATCTTATATCTCTTTTAATGGCGTTTAGATGTTATCTTATTCATTCTATTATGATGTTTAAGTATCATTTTAAGTAACTTTCACGAACACTTTGAATATCATCGTATATAACTTTTGACAACGCTTAAATGTCATCATACCTATCCTATCGTGACATTTTTTTTAATGTTAATTTAAATAGTTTTCAAAGATTCTTACACATCATCTTATACTTCTTGTAATGATATTTACACGTCTCCTTATATATCATACAGTGGTATTTAAACGTTACTTTATGTTACTTTTAAAGACACTTAAATGTCATCTTAAATTTTATTTTGGCAATGTTGAAATATCCCCTAATGCAATGTCCTGTGACATTTAAACATTGCTTTATATTTTCTTGAATGGCATTTAAACATCCCCTTATATATTTTACAACAACATTTAAAGGTTACATCAAACTTATTTTGAAAGATACTTAAGCATTATCTTAATTAGATCATATAAAATGTTATTCCTTTCTCGTTAATACTATTCATATTCAATAGATGCATATGCAATTATAATCACAACACTTATAAAAAAGATACTAAAATTACATCTAATGTTTACGTCATTATATATTAAAAAATATATTGCAAACATCCTTTAACATCAAAAAAATTTACTAAAAAAGAATACTATATAAGACCACTGTAAATCTATTTATTTTACATCAAAAATTTTCTTAATCTAATACTATATTAACCTAACTTAAAATTGTTATAATCGTGACTCTTTTGTTTCGTTTTTTAAAAATACAGACCCCTTTTTCTAATGTTGTTGAAATTGAGATGCAAATAACATTTTTCACAAAAAATATTATCAAATTAATAATATAATTTATAAATAAAATTTAGACAATGATTATAATTAGTAATTATCTAAATTAAGGAATGACTCAAACTTCTTCATCATTTCCTCTATGAACCTTCTATATTCATCTACTTCCCTTTTATATGTGTTATCTTATCTTCTATATTCCTCTACTTGCCTTTTATTGTCCTCTGCCTTCCTCCTATGTTCCTCCTCAATCCTCTCCATTGTGACTACGTTTCATGAATTTCCTTCTCCAACTGATGCCTTATTTTACTTTCTTGAGGAATATGAATAGGTTTCAGCCCATGTCCAAGTCTAATTTTGTAGCCTGATCAGTCTTTAGTTTTTAATATGGTATCACAAATGTCACTACTACATAAAGTGCAATTTGCAACGGTCTTTTAGAGATGGTTATCTAAAGAACCATTGCCTAAAGCCTCCTCCCTCCTCACCCTAAGCAAACTTAACTCGGGGTAAGATTTAGCAATAGTTTTACAAATACCATCGCTAATGATTGGGGATTTAGTGCGAGTCTTTTGCGTGCCATGCATGAATTAATGGGGGATTGATGACAGTTCTTTTGAAACCGTCGCTACATGTCCATGAAAAAGCGTCTCTCCAAATTTCGATATCCATGCAGAAAATAAGTTAAATTCAATTGGCGACGATTATCAATAAAATCGTCTCTAAGTGCACCCTTATAATGGCATTTGGCGACTGGTTTGGTGACAGTGTAAAGAGAATCGTCGTCGAATGTCCAAATATTTCGCTCATGCCCATCGACCTTCTCTTCTTCCTCTCCTCTTCTCCTCCACGCGTGCCTCCTCCACAACCACCGACAACCTCCGCTTGCGACCTCGAACTCGTCCGCGACCTTGATCTCCTCCACGAGCTCTGCCGCCACCGACCTCCGCAATCAAGGTGGAGCTTCCTCCTCTTCCTCCTCGTTGTGACGGCGCCATCACCCACCGGCCATAGCTGCTGCTAGCCCCCTTTGTGCTCTTCGCCCGCATGCCCCTCTCCTCACCCCCTCTACGCTAACCGCATGTAGCCCCCTCTTCTTCCTCCTCCCCCCGCGCAAACCCCCCCCCCCCCCCCCCCCCCCCCCCCACACACACACACACACCGCCTTCCCCCTGCCCAGTCGCAGACCCTGCCTTCCACTCTCCAAATTTGATTTATTAAATTAAGTTAAATTTATTAATTAGATTTAGGTGAAATGCATGTTAATTAATTAGATTTGTGTAAATTATTAATTAGTTAGATTAGTCGTTAAATTTAAATGCATGTGAAATTATTTTTAAATGCCTGTTAGATTAGTGGTTAAATGCATATTAATTAATTTTTAAATGTACGTTAAATTAGTGGTTAAATGCATGTTAATTAGTTGTTACTAAAATGTCAGTTATATTAGTTGTTAAATACTTGTTAATTAGTTGTTATATGTCTGTTAATTAGTTGTTGAATGCTTGTTAGATTAGGTTATTTCTTTTGTTTAATTTGAATGTGAGGTTTGTTAATAATTTAAATTTGTTAATGTTAAATTTATTATCTTACATGTGGGGTGTGCTCACATGTTGTGAATGATTTCTTTTATTGTTGTAGGAAATGTAAAGGAGACACCCCGTATTTGGTAGATCATTAGTCTAGGGGTGATAAGGAGTAGAGATTCGGTGAGACACCACGTATTTGGTCATCAGTGACCTGAACTGAGCATTCGTGAAATGAGTCCCCCCGTCAAAGATGATTGCACGAGGAATCCCGAACCGTGAGAAGATATTGTGATAAAAGAATTTGAGAACGATTTTGTAATCACAGGTTCGGGTCGGTATGGCTTCGATCCATTTGGACACGTAGTCCACAGCCAGCAGAATGTATTCGAAACCATCCGAAATAGGAAAGGGGCCCATAAAATCAATCCCCCAAACATCAAAGATTTCACATACGAGAATCGGCTGCAAAGGCATCATGTCGCGATGGGTCATGTTGCCCAAAGTTTGGCAACGACTGCATGCCTTGCAATGACTGTATGCATCTTTGAATAGTGTGGGCCAGTAGAAGCCACACTGGAGGATTTTCGATGCGATTTTGTGCCTAGAGAAATGGCCACCGCATGCCTGGTCATGGCAGAAGGAAAAAATATCATTGACTTCACCTTCCGGGACACATCTCTGGATGATTTGGTCAGCACCTATGTGGAAGAGGTACGGATCTTCCCAAATGTAATACTTGGCATCAGAGTGCAATTTGTCTTTCTTGGCCTTCGGCCAATCAGACGAGATCTGATGAGATGCCAAGTAGTTTACTATATCAGCAAACCATGGAAGTCTAGTACCAATAGTCAGTAGGTGCTCATCAGGGAAATGCTCCGTGATGGGTCCGGAAGGGTTGATAATCTTAGAGGGAAGGCAGGACAAATGGTCAGCTACCACATTTTGTCTTCCCGCCTTGTCGCGAATCTCGAGATCGAATTCTTGCAACAGCAAGATCCATCGGATTAGTCGGGGCTTCGTATCCTTCTTGGAAAGGAGATGCCTCACAGCCGTGTGATCTGAGTAGATGATGACATGGGAACCCAAGAGATAAGATCAGAATTTTTCAAGGGCAAATACTACGGCTAGCAGCTCTTTCTCCGTAACTGTATAGTTACGCTGAGCCTCGTCAAGTGTCTTGCTAGCGTAGTAGATGACCACGGGTTTCCTGTCAGCTTTCTGCCCCAGAACCGCTCTTATAGCGAAATCAGACGCATCGCACATGATCTCAAAGGGTTGAGACCAGTCAGGGGATTGTAGGATTGGCGCCTGGGTGACTCGTTCATGAAGGTTTTCAAAGGTAGAGTGCATTCCTTGGAGATTTCAAAGGGTACATCCTTAGAGAGGAGAGTCGTCAGGGGGTGCACGATTTTCGAGAAATCAGGAATGAAACGACGGTAAAAACCAACGTGCCCCAAAAAAGAATGGATGTCCTTGATCGAGCTAGGCATAGGAAGGCGAGAGATTAGATCAACCTTATCTCGATCCACCTGGATGCCCTTCTCAGAAATCAGATGTCCTAGGACGATCCCCTCAGGCACCATAAAGTGGCTCTTTTCCCAGGAAAGAACCAAATTAGCGTCGATGCAACGCCTGAGTATATGAACCAAGTGCTGGAAGCAATCATCAAATGATGCCCCAAAAACTGAAAAGTCATCCATGAAGACTTCCAGATAATCACCTGCCATATCAGAGAATATGGCAAGCATGCACCGCTGAAAAGTCGCAGGTGCATTGCAGAGACCGAACGGCATCCTTCGGAATGTGTACGTTCTGAAGGGGCAGGTGAACGTGGTCTTCTCTTGGTCCTCAGGATGAATAGCTACTTGGTTATAACCGGAGTACCCGTCAAGGAAGCAGAAGAATCGATTTCCCGCTAATTTCTCGAGAATCTGATCAATGAATGGTAGTGGGAAATGATCCTTCTTCGTGGAGGAATTGAGTCATCGGTAATCTCTGCAGACTCTCCACGAGTTGGCTAATCGGGTAGGTATAACTTCTCCGGTTTCAGTCGTTATGGTGGTGAGCCCTGCCTTTGTAGGCACAACTTGGATTGGGCTCACCCAACGACTATCGGAGATCGGGTAGATGATCTCTGCATCTGACCACTTAATGATCTTCTTTTTCACGACCTCCTGCAGATTAGGGTTCAAACGTCTCTTCATTTCACGAGAAGGTCGTGCGCCCTCTTTTGAGTAAATATGGTGTGTGCAATTAGAGGGACTTATTCCAGTCAAATCATCGAGAGTCCATCCAATGGCTCTACGATGTTGCTAGAGAACAGCAATCAGACGGGATTCCTGTTCGGGATTAAGCTTGGAATTAATAATCACAGGAAGGGTCTGATTAGAACCCAGAAAGATGTATTTCAAATGATCGGGAAGGGGTTTCAGTTCAAGGATGGGGTTATCAGCAGCAGCGTATGGTTCAGAGTAAATGTGAGGTTCAAGAGTTGGAGTTATGGGTCTGTCTAAATCTGGTTTTGACTCCTCTGATTGTGGTTCAAAATCATTTTGTGGTCGATGAGGTATAATCAGGTCATTCTCAAAATGCGTTTCATCAACCAAAGTCCTGATATCACAAATCTGTTCGATGACACTGTAATTGATTCCTTGTTGGGCCTTAAATATATCAATTTTTAGGGTTTGATTTCCAAATTTGAGCTCTATTTGGCCCTCCTCACAGCTGATGTTGGCTCTAGCAGTAGCCAAGAAAGGTCTCCCTAGAATGATCGGTGTATCCCTAGGGTTTTCAGGTGCATCCATGTCTAAGACTATAAAGTCTACAGGAAAGTAGAAATCCCTCACTCTTACAATAACATCCTCGAGAATCCCTTTTGGTGACTTTATAGATCGATCTGCTAATTGCAATGTCACCTTAGTCGGTTTTAGCTCAGATTCTTCTAGGTGGTTAAGTAAGGATGTGGGTATCAGATTTATAGAAGCACCCAAGTCTAGCAATGCTCTGTCGAATTGGGTATCACCTATCTTGCAGGAAATCAGGGGAGTACCAGGATCTTTAGCCTTGGGTGGGATTCTGCTTAGGATTACAGAGCTGGCCTGCTCTGACAGTACAATTGGACTCCTACTCTTGGTTCGCGGCTTACGCTAGGGTGTACACACATTCTTTAGGAATTGTGCGTAAGCCGGTATGTGGCGAATCGCATCCATCAAGGGGATGTTTATTTGGACCTGCTCAAAGAGCTTGACCAGGTCCTCCTCAGGTGCCACGGGCTTGGTGGTCTTCTTTCCCTTGGTCAAGACCTCAGGAAACGGAACCTTGGTTGGTTCTTCTAGGATAGGTCCAGGTCTTTGATCTAGAACAGGGATAGGAACGTCCTGGATTACTGTCCTAGGGTTGGGATTACTATCAGGCTTGGAGTGGTTTGGATAGGGTGGATCTTGGGTTTCCTTACCACTACGGATTGTTACAAAATTTAGCCCTGCCTGGTTTTGGTTGGGGTTGGGTAAGATGGGTTGCTGTTGATAGCCTGCATAGGAAGTGGAAGCCTCCATCCTGTCGGGTGAAGGAACAGAGGGGGCCTGATAAATCATGTGTGCTTGGCCCGGGTTTGGGTTCATAATGCGCCGCTAGGTCGACACGTTATTCGGGTTAGGAAGAGGTTGGGAAGGAAGTATGCCCGGCTGGCGAGAATTTGCTAACTGGGCCAGTTGATTTCGAACCTCTGTAAGTTCGTCCTTGTGTTGCTTCTGAATAGCTGCATTCGTTCTTTGAATGTCAGCCAGAGTCTGAAGGATGAGAGACATTTGGTCCTGATTTGGCCCTGATGGATAGGTAGGATTGGGTCGAGGCTGAGGTGGCTGGTAAGGACGAGATGGTTGTGAACGGGGCTGAAAGGGTGGTCTCTGGGTTTGGGAATTTCCCGCCCACTGGAAGTTGGGATGGTTTCGCCATCCAGGGTTATAGGTGTTGGAGAATGGGTCATTCTGGATGGTGTTGAGGTCCTCGCAGGTCTGAGGAACCTCCAAAGAATCAGAGAAAGGGGGAATGGAATTCCCTGGACTGGTATAGAAAGGATCGGATGACCCTCCGATCCGAGAATCAGATGGGGGTGGATATGGATCCATCCTAGGAGAAGATTGGTGGAGAATGTTTTGCATAGTTTCCCTTGTGGAAGGAGGCTGTGCAAAGGAGCTATGCGCAGAGGTGGCTCGCTGCAAGTGCCGAGTCAGCTCGTCCACCTTCTTCTCAATGATGGAGACCTTGTCCAATCGACTGTCCATTAGTTCCAGGTCGACTAATGCGGACAGGCCCTGAGTCTCGTGTGCTCCCCTAAGGTTTGTCGATGCGTGGGTATTCGTCCTGTCGAATAAGCCCATGGAGTCATTGTTGATGGAGTTCTCGCACATGTTTTCGGGAATCTCCCACACGGTGTCCTCATGTTGACCCATGATATTCCCTCCGCAAGTTGCATTGACGAAAAGCCTGATATCCTCACGAAGTCCCTGGTAAAAAGACTGGACTTGTTCCCATTTAGGAACTCCGTGATGGAGGCACTTTCTCATGAGATCCTGAAAGCAATCCCATGCCTCATGGAGAGGTTCTCTCGTTTGCTGAGTAAAGTGAGTAATCTGATGGTGCAAGGCATTGGTCCGACCAACGGGAAAGAACTTCTTCAAAAATTTGGACTGAAGTTCTTCCCAATTGTTGATCGGCCGGGTCTGAGTTTGGTACCAATGAGCGGCCTTGTCCATAAGGGAGAAGGATAACATCTTCATAAGGAGAATGTTCCGATTTTGTTCATCTGACCCAAAAGTTTGGGCCAGATGCTTCAGCTGTTTGATGTACTGGAAGGGGTCTTCAGAATTAAGCCCATAGAATTTAGGTATAGCATGAATCATATTGGGCTTTAATTCAGAATCAGGTCCTCCAGTCGGGATTCTGACTCGAGGCTCAATAGCCACCGCAACAGGATTATAATGGTCCCGCATCATAGGACGCTGCGGTGGGTGCACAAAGTTCTGGAAGAGGTCATTGGGTCGCTGGAGCTGGTGCTCCAGATTGTTTTCTTCCTCAATTGGTTGAGCCATTGTGGAAGAAGAAGGTGAGTTGGGTTCGGAGTCGGAGGAGAGGTCGATGTGTGGTGTTGTTTTCTCAAACAAGGGCATTGAGTCTCGGCCTCGAGGAGAGTGAAGTTCTAAAGGAGGTTTTAAGGACCTCCTACCAAACATACACTGTTGGAAGAGATGAGTTTAGCAGGTGCTGGACCCAATCAAGGCACCCAAAATGTTGGGTAACTATAGAGGTGCGGGGCAGATGGACCCCTTGATCAAAAGATCGGCCACTTGAGAATTACCTGGGCAACCAGAGAGGGTGAGTCCCGCGAAGACCCCTACACAGTAGAGCGTCCCCATGGGTTACAGGATTTCCACCACTCGACCTCTCTTGTCACTGAGATTCCAGGTAGACCAGAATGGGGATCTTGACCTCTTAAGTCTACCAATTTTAGTTTAAGATCAGGGTGCTTAAGTTTTTACTTGAACTTTTAGCTTTTTGAGTGTGAAGAGTGACTTAAGTCGAAGGTTGGTTGACCCTAAGGGGTCAACTTCACCTATTGGTTCCTTTGAGAACTTATTAGGTCTTGTCTTTTAGGGTTCAAGTGTTTTTAGAGAGCCAATTGCTTAGGGTTTTTCTGAATAGGTATATTCAATCAATAGCTTAGGCACACTTCTTTTGGGATTTCTCAATTCTTGATTAAGTAGTGTGTCTCTGAAACCCTAGTGTTAATTCCTATGTTGGCTCTACTTGGTCCAGTTAATTCCTTGTTAGGTAATTAGGGCTTCAGGCAAGAAGATGTTAGCCCTTAATTACCATTAATACTGTGTGCAGGAATAGTGGTTTTGAAAACATGCAGCTGTTACTAAGTATGAAAGACAGGTTATACCTATATTATTTTTTTCCTTTTTCTTCCCCTTTAGAATTTAGGGGTTAATAGTGGGAGGATAGAAGTTACCTGTCCTTGGAGTGGTTGTTGTGTGGCTACTTCTTAATTTTTCCTGTACCTGCACACAAGAGAGAAGAGATTATTAGAAAACTCCAAAATAGAGAATTTATAGCTTCTAGAATAGCCGTTGCTCCCCGGCAATGGCGCCAAGAAATGATGACCGTCGTGGGTTTTGCTGTCCGGTTAGCTTGTTTGCGTTTGTTATATGTCAAGTTACAGTCGTTGTAGTAATAAGACAGCTACCAGGTTATCATTACAAAAATTTTTACTCGGAAATGATTTTCCGGAGGTCGAACTTAGGGAGCTACTGGAATTCTAGAAATACAAAGGTTCTCTATTAGATTACAAAAATAAGGGGGAGAGAGAGAGAAAGAGAGAGAGAGGGAGCTTGTCTTGGCTTCTTCTTCTTCTCTTCTCCTTTTCCTTCTCCTTCTTTCGGCTACTCTTCTTTTCTTCTTTCTCTTCTTCTCTGCTCACGGCTGTGTCTTCTCTCTTCTTTTCTTCCGCAGAGTTCTTCTTCTTCTTCTGTTCTTTCTTTGTTCTTCTCTTCTTCTACGGCTGTGACAATCTTCTTCTTCTAACTTCTTCTTCTTCCGCCTTCTTCTTCTTTCTTCTCTTGCTTTATCTCCTCTGGCCGCTGCTCAACCGTCGTCTGATGCAGCGGTCAGACGTCTTAACTGTAGGTTTGCTATAGTGCTTCTCTTCTTCTGTTTCTTCTCTCTTGCTTCTTCTTCTTCTTTGCTTCTTCTTCCTCTCTACCCTGAGCGGTTAAGGCTTCGGCCGCCTTCCTTCCTTCTCCTTCTGCTCCTGCACGCTCACACAAGGATCAGAAAGCAAAACCTACCCCTACCCTTCCTCGCGTCTCTCTCTTTCTCAGATTTCTCTCATAGGATCGCTCCCCCAAAGCCGGGTATTCGGGTACGGGTATCGCGCCAGGGACCAGGCCCACCGGCGTGTGGTGGTGGGCGAGGAGTGCGCGGGTTAGGGTAATCGGATCCGGCCCAGACCCGCGGCGTGAGCGCGGGCGAGGGCAAGCACGTGGCGTGCGACGTGCGTGAGGGACCTGACCCCTATGTTCGAAGGCGATAAGCCTACAACACTTTTTCCATTTATTTGGCTGCGGCGCTTCCAGAACTGCCGAGGTGGGACTAAATGTCCCACCCAAATTGGCGCCTGCAGCTGAGGAAGCAGGCAATTGTAGCAGCACGCGAGGCCTTCGCCCCAACTGCAGGCCTGGGATGCTTCGCGGAGGCAAGCCGCGCGTCCTGGGGCGTGAGCCTGGGCGAGAGAGCACTTGCAGCTGCAGGTGAAGGAGCTTCAGAAGCTCGGTAATGGCGGTGAAGGGTTGTCGACCTGAAAATAAGAATACGGCCTCTCGGCCTAATCAGAGGATGCAGGGAGCTTCGCCGGAGTGCGGCGAAGGCAGTGCAGGTGGTGGCGAGCCGTGAGGCGGGGTATGGTGGTAGCCCTAGGTCGGACTGTGGCCGGAGAGATGGGTCTGTTCGGGGGGTCGTCGGGTGGCGTCTAGCAGTGGATGGGAAAGGGGGATTTGTTGAGTGGAGTGAGGGGAAGCTTTTAGGGTAGTCGGCGAGGGGTGAGAAGGTCTGTGGAGGTGGGATGAGCTCGCCGGAGAGGGTGGTCGGAGACGGAGCAGGTGGAGGTGGAGGTCATGTGCGGTGAGGCAAAAAGATAAATTGAGAGAGGGAAAATGTAAGGGAGGAGGAGAGGAAGCTAATTACCTAGGTTTTGGACGAAGGGGGAGGGCGAAGCCACCGGCTCGTACCTACCGGAGCTGGGGAAGAAAGGGCCTTGGAGGAGAAGTGCGGCAACGAGGAAGCAGGCGGAGGGTGCCAGCGGGTGCAGCACGGCACAGACGAGAGGGCTAGGAGAACCCTGCTGCAGGTAAGGCGGCAGAGCGACAAGGAGGAAGAGGAGGGAGTCGCCGGAAGCTGTGGGCCGTCTGACGGAGGAGGAGGGGATGAAGTGGGGGGTTGTTCTCCGTCAAAGAGAGCTTCCAGGAACCGGCAGGGGGTACCGGTCCTTATAAAGGGGCTAGCGCAGAGGGAGGCAAGGGCTGGCGACATGCCAGCCTCGCCGGAGCGGGTGGTCAGAGAGGGGACCCACATAGAAGGTATGGGGGCCAGCAGAGAGCATGGTTGGGTCCCTGCGACAGAGGACGTCGCAGGGAACCTTGCGTCTGCTTTGCAGGGCGGTCACCCCTCTCTGCGCGACGCCATGCTCCGCGCAAAGTCGTCGGAGCATGGTGCTGCGCAGAGTTTTGCAGGAGGGACCACTCTGCAAAGAACGATGAAAAAGATGGGGGCCAAAACGTAAGGGTTTCGAAAGATAAGGGTCAAAAAGTAAATGAAGAGGACCAAATTGCAAAGTCGGTCAAAGATGTCTCCTCTTAGGCTCAAGTTTTTATACAAGACTAATTTGAACATAAGGATTTTAATGGTGAATTTTATTTCTAGGTTGGACCATGTTTGACTGGCCAATTTACGTAAAAACCCATATTAAGTCATTAATTGGGTAAGGTTCTCTTTGTAGGTCAAAATGGGTTTCTAAGGCCAAATTGAAGGTTCTAAATCCTAGAGATCATTTTTCCATGAATTTTAGAGGATTTAGTTGATTTTTATCCTGCCTTGAACCTCGTGAATTGAAGTGGATTTGTTTTAGGGTTATAGAATGTCATTTAATTTCCTAAAGTTGCTATAACCCTTTTTAGACCCGACCATCCCACTTTCCTTCTTATTAGGCTTGTTTAACCTGTGTTTGGACCGTTAATTACCCTATTTGCAAACTACGTTGGTGAAATTGCAGTTTTACCGCTTATGATTTGTTTTCTTCTTAAACTCAGAATTCTCTGAGTTAAGCCTTTCTTTGGGTTATGTAGGAGCTTTTTCTTACATATCTGGGTTAGATTATGCTAGTTAGGGTTCATGATGAGGTTCTCATCAGGAGGGATATAATTATATCAAAATACTAGCTCGCCAAGACTTATGATCATATTATTCAGACAATGCAGAGTGTGTGTATACCTCACTTACATGCACAATCCGTTGTCTTTATAATATGTCATAAGTGTCGTCATCCTTAGTTCAGAGAAGTTCTGAGCTAAGGGAGGTCCTTAAGGATTTGATCACTAATCGTTGTTTCGCAGTTTAAAAAGATATTTGTTGTAGTATATTTGAAATCACCGCGAAAAACGATTATCAATTTTATTACTTGAAATTCAAAAACTTCTGAGGTCGAACTTAGGGAGCAAATTGGTATTTCAGAAGCAAAATCACAATCTCGAATTTTACTTGAAAGATGTTCAATAATAACGCAAGGTATATGAATGCTAGAGAGGAAAATGTAAAAAAAAAAGAAAGGAGAAGAAGGAAGAAAAGAGAAAAAAAAGAAATATCTTTTTTTTCTCTTTTCTTCCTTCTTCTCCTCTCTTTCTTTTTCTTTGCTTTCTTTCTTCCTTCTCTTCTTTCTCTATCTTTCCTTTCTCAAACGTCTAATTCTGTGAATCAGACATCTTAACTGACGACTGCTACAGTGCTTCTTCGTTTTCTTTTCTTCTTCACTTGGCTTTCCTCCTTGGCTTCTTCTTCTCTTCTTGAGCTGTTGCGCCTCCTCCTTGCCTTCTTCTTCTACGGCTCCTTCTCTGTCTTTGGCCAAGTCCTTCTTTTGCAATCTTCTTCCTCTGCACCTTCTTCTTTCTTCTTCTCTTTCTCTACGGCTGCCTCCTTGGCTTCTTCTTTTTCTTCTTTCTTCTGGTCCTGCTTCTCTCTACCTTTGCTTTCTCTCTTCCTTCTCTTCTTCTACTCCTCTCTGTTGCGCCTCCTCCTCCTTCTTCTTCTTCTTCAAGTCCTTCCTTCTCCTTCAGCTGCTCCTCTTCTTCTTCTCTGCACACACAGGAGCAAAACCTAGCCCCTACCCTCCCCCACGTCTCTCTCTCTCTCTTTTGCTCTTAGGCTCGATCTCCTAGAGCCTTCTCGGGTAAACGGGTCAGGTCAGCACGCCTGGGACCAGGCGCACCGGCGTGGGTGGTGCACGAGGAGTGCACAAATAGTCGGGTCAGGCAACCAGGTCCGCGGAGGTGTGGGTCGTGGATGAGGCGTGGTGGGTGAGGGGATCTCACCCCGTGTCAGGAGGCGATAAGCCCCTGACACTTTTTCAATTTATGTTGCGCCTCCTGCTTCAAAACTTCCGAGGTGGGACTAAATGTCCCACCTTCTTCTCGCATGCGCCCGCAGCAGGTGACGTGCTCGATTGCAGCAGCTACGTGGGGCTTCAGTGCTAATCGCATGGCTGGGGTTGTGCGCGAAAGGATTCCGTGTGACCTAGGGCACTTCACCTGGAGTAGAGAGACCTGGAGGAGCTCCCAAGCAAGTTCCTTGCTGCGTCAATGGTGGTGGAGACCCTCAACACCTATCATCAGGCAAACAGCCTTGTGGCCTCGTCAGAACACATGGGAAGCCTCGCCGAAGTACGGCGAGTGTGCTGCAGTGGTCGAGGTGGCATGGGAATGCCTGTGTGAGCGTGCCTAAGGCTTACCGTGGCCGTGTCAGTGGGTGTGTTCGGGGGGCGTGTTGGGAGCGTGTGGCGGTGAATGGGAGGAGGGGTTATGATCAGTGAGTCGTGGCGGAGCTTGTGAGGTAATTAGCGAGGTGGGTGGATGTGTGGAGCGGCGGGAACACCTCGCCGGTGGTCTGTGGTGGTCGGTGCGTGATTTGTGAAATTGATGAAGGGGAAATGAAGAGGGGACAAAGAGGACTTAACTGAGGGACTTGGAGCGAAGGGGGGAGGCGGAGGGCGAGCGACACGTGTTTGCCGTCGCCGGAGACGAAGGCCCTAAGGTGAGGATGACAGCGACGAGGAAGGGGTCGGAGGGGTGAGCGCTGGTACAGCACGGCGTGGAAGAATGAGGCGGAGATGGCTCTGCCACTGGTACGGTGGCAAAGCGACGAGAAGAGGGAGGGAGAGTCGTCGGAGCCTGCAGGAAAATGGCCGGAGGAGGAGGAGATGAAATTGGGGGGTTATCTCTGGCCAAAACAAGCTTTCCCCCTGCGGAATGATCTGGGCTTCCTTAAATAGGCACGGGCAGGAGGTTATTCTCAAAGAGGCGGCCAAAAAGTCGTTGCCGGAGGCATGGCCAAAGGGGAACCCATACCTCTCGAGCGTTCGCACGATAGGTATGGGGCGATTCAGGGCATGGGGAGCTACTCAGGCGGTAGGGGGTGTCGCAGAGGACTCCCTTTTCAAATTTGGGAGCAGCTCCCCATGGAAACGAGGAGAAAACCTTCTCGCAAAGTCGCCGGCGGTATGGGTCCCTGCTACAATGGAAGAGGGACCAAACTGAAGAAAGTGATGAAAGTTGAGGGGATATTTGCAAAGGTTTCCAAAAGTTACGGATCAGAATGTAATTTGGTGGACCAATTTGCAAAGTAGGTCAAGATGACCTTCCCTTAGGTCCAAATTTTGGTACAAACCTAATTTAGACATAAGGAATCCAATGGTAGAGTTGGATTTTAGGTTTGACCACGTTTGAATGGACATTTTACATAAAAACCCAAATTAGGTCAAAAATTGGACATGGACCCCAATCTAGATCAAAACAGGTTCCAAAGGTCAAATTGAAGGTTCTAAACCCTAGGGGATAGCTTTCCATGAATTTTAGAGGGTTGTATTGATTTTTATCTTTCCTGTAACCTTGTGAATTAAAGTGGATTTATTTTAGGATTACAGAATGTCATTTGATTCTTAAATTTCACAATAACCCCCTTCTGACTGAACCATCTCACTTTTTCTCTTATTAAGCCCAATTGGCCTATGTCTAGACCTTGAGAAATCCCGTTGATGCACTGCAATGGTAAAATTACAATTTTACCCTTTATTTTATGTATTCTTTTCAGATTAGTAATCCCCTGAATTAGGCCTTCATTATGTAGGAGCTTTTATTCATTTTATTAGATCAAAGTAAGCTAGTTAGGGTTCATGATGAGGTTCTCATCAATCACAAC
Source organism: Thalassia testudinum (assembly GCA_037157565.1). NCBI lineage: Eukaryota > Viridiplantae > Streptophyta > Magnoliopsida > Alismatales > Hydrocharitaceae > Thalassia > Thalassia testudinum. The sequence continues at coordinate 32,421,599 of JAZHRO010000031.1, read as the reverse complement.
TTAGAGTTATTACATGTAACTAGTGTATACAGAAATTTTGGACACATTTTCTCGCTCTTCTTTTGTATACCAACTAATCTTAACTTCGTTCCTACAGTGCCCTTTGGCTGAAGTTATTGGGAACATAATTAAGGTTAGTCTTGGGGGTATACTGGAGAAGTGTGTGGAGATGCTAATAAAATTTTTTCACACACTGGTTGCATGTAACAAGTAACGTTGTGATCAAATTTTCAGGGATGAGCCATCAAGTAAAAGTCTTATTTAAAATACAAACACCTTCCATATATTTGCTTATAACTTGTGGGTTGTTTATAATAATATTTTAAGATATTATGGATAAGTCTTGGATTGGTATAAGGAATTTGGATTACCCTAAGTATAAGAGTGGAGAGATCTCATTCCTGGATTGAGCCTTCTATGAAGATATGAAACAATACAAATGTGGAGAATTTTTGGAGAAAATATTCTATCCGTGTAGGAAGTGTTTTAATAGATTCGTCTAGGATAAGAACACAGTTCTAAAGCACGTGATCTGTAATGGTTGGTGGTAACATTACACGAAGTGGACTACACGTGGAAAGGAACCAATACAAGATGACACACGGAATACAATGGAAGTGACTGAGTCTAATGACGAGGAATACGAAGATAATCAAATCGAGATGTTGCATGAGATGAGAGAGGCTGATCCTAATATTTCAAATGATGACAAAGCATTCAATAGTTGTAATCAGTTTTGTGATGCAATGAAGGCAGCTGAGTCTATTGTGCTTGGAATAAGCTTCATGTCGAGGCTATCCTTCCTATTGAAATTTTTTCTGATAAAAGTTATGAATAGAGCTATAACAAAAATGATGTCGAAGGTGCTTCAGTTTATACGAGAGTTGTTAAATAATCCCAACAGCATGCCAAAGTCATGGTATGAAGCCAAGAAGTAAATCCGCGTACTTAATATAAATTGTGAGAAGATTCACGACTTAATATAAATTGTGAGAAGATTCACGTATGTCCCAATGATTTCATGTTATATAGAAACGAGTACGCTAACTTAACTTCCTACCTAGAATGTGGAAAGGAGAGATATAAAGGAGAGAGGAAACAAGCTAGAATGGTACTTCGTTACTTTCCATTGATTCCAAGGTTGTAACAACTATTTTTTTCTAGTAGGATTGCAGTGTGAATGAGGTGGCATCACAAAAACAAGTCAAAAGGCAACCTTATTTACCATCCAACTGATTCAGAGGAGTGGAAAAATTTCGATAGCAAACATTTGTCTTTTGCAGATGATTCGCGTAATGTCAGATTAGGAATTGCAAGCAACAGATTTAACCCATTTAAGAACATGTGCCCGTCATACTCTATCTGGCCAGTCATGATTATTACTTACAACTTACCTCCCTGTTAAATCGTAGGTAGGGTTATTTAATTAGCTAATATTAGTGTCGAAATGGATATAGTGGAAGTGATTACCTACAAGCAAATCTACATAAATTTGTCAAAAATTATTATCCTGGCTAAATCAGATTTTAAGATAGTCACTTTTAGGTCAGGGTCGAACTTAGGGAGGCGAGTTTTGGATTAAATCAGTTTCTACTCTTTTCCTAAAATTGCATCAATTCCATTCGCTTATTATGTTTTTTGTTTTTCTTAATTAGAGATTTTTTTGGGATATTCATGTCCTTGAGGTACACCCTCAACAAATTGATCCTTGGCTACACACCAAAATAATTAGAAACGGTCTCGCCACATGCGAGACCGTGTACCTGCAAGTCAAGAATTCTCTTTTATGTTTTATACTTTTTTTGTCTTTTCTTAATCAACCAAAATAAAAGTGAATATAAAAGAAAATAAAATGCAGAATTAAAATGTGAAAAAGGAAATGAATTGAAATACTTAACTTATTTATAGATATGTGTAGATATATGTAGAATATATATATATATATATATATATATATATATATATATATATATATATATATATATATATATATATATATATAATAGATAATAAGAAGGTGGAATATTGAATCAAGGATTCAATGGGAATGTAGCACAATGCTAAGTTAACTGTCATCTAAAGAGTTGCGATTAAGCTAGCTACATGCTGCGTGCGGTATGGAGCGGACATGTGGGTAGAAGGCTTGATGTGCACGAATATTAAGGATATATGCACAACTGGTGTGAATATACCCACGATATAATGCGTGGAAATGGGATGGGTGAGCGGTATTATGAATGGAAGAATGTATTAGTGGATGTGTGAGGGAATGTGAATATCTATACATGTATATGTATAAATATATATATGTATATATAACTATAAGTATCTATATATATGCATATGTAGCTATATATATATATATATATATATATATATATATATATATATATATATATATATATATATATATATATATATATATATATATATATATATATATATGCGTGTGTGTAGGTGTTAATGTGTATATATGTGTGTGTGTGTATTTGTGTATGTGGTGTGTGAGTGTCTGTGTGTGAGATGTGAGCAGCAGCGCATGCAAGTGCTCGCGTGTGGTGTGGTGTGAGATGCTCGGCAGATGCAGTGCACAGGCGCCGAGTGTGAGGGAGCAGTGCGTGCTGGCACGTAAGGGTGCGGTGATGCGTGGAGAAATGAGTGTGCGTAGGAGAGGCAACCGGCCAATGCGGGTGCACGGAGGAGAGAGAGGGGCGGCCGTCACCAGATAAGTGAGAAGCCCGTGGTCATTCACTCCAATGTTGTGAGTGCACGTGAACAGTGAACCAAGGCTAAAGTACACCGGTTGGCGCGATAAATGGCCGGCTGGGTTTCTCACCTAGCCGGTCACTTGAAGAGCAAGGTGAGTGCACACAAGAGGCAACGACTGGCTGGAGCGTGCGTGAAGGCACGGAGTGGTAGGTTGGGGTGCGCAAAGGCACGCGAAGGTCGGCTATGGAGGATCGAGCAGAGCAAGCTTTCGAGCTTGCTACTATAACAATGGCGTCAAAATGAAAATCGAAAGAAAACAAAATAACAAACAAAAAATAATAGAGACACCATGTTGTAACGGAAAATCGTCACAAAAAGATTTGAGTTTGCAAAATCTATCGTTGTAGCACAATTTGCGAGAAAATCTGTTAACAAATAAATTTACCGAAACTCAAAAAAAATTCTAGGTCGAACACAGGGAGGTTACGTTGATTTGTAATCCGCAATTATATATATTTTTTGTAATTTTAGTTTTAAGATGGGATAATCACAATGAATCAACTTGACTTGCGATATTAACACTAGAAGAGAGAGAGAACAAAACACTTTTGTAACAGAGCTAGTGTTTTTACAACTAGAAAGCTAGAGATATTACAATTATAAAGCGGTAAATCTACTCTAGAAAGTAATAAAGAGAAGGGAGGTGAGAAATTATCCTCCTCGATAGCCGCTTGGAGGACGAGCCAAAACGGGCGACGCTTGGAAGAGGTAGAGCGGAGACGGAAGATGGAGAACGAAGCAGGAAGAACTAGGGGTGAGGCAGGATGTCATTGTCGCAGGATCCACTTCCAGAACAGGGGTGAGAAGGCGACCACGGGAGCTTCACGAATGAGGTGTGGAGACAAAATTTTGATTTTAACTCTAGAGGAGCATCCCGTGTATAGGACAAGCTTCTTTAGAGCTTTGGAGAGGGAGAGAGGTGAAGGAAGGGATGAAGTGTGGGGGTCATAGGGCCTTTTATAGGTGAGGTTTGAAGGGGCAAAAATGTCATTTTATCCTTTAAAATTTAATGTACAGGTCTTCCATGACGGATTAATTCATCCCTAAAGACCTGAACATGGGCTTAGGACACGCATGCTCGCCCGCCGCTTCTTCTCCCTTGGCTTCAATGCACGTGCACGTCTCGAACGCTTCTTCAGCTGTTGAGAGGCAACACGGCCACATCTCCACTGTTCAACGAGGAATCAACAACCCAGAACCCGTGATCACGTACCTTCACAAATCGCGCCTCCTACGCATCTGATCGCGCATGTGCGCTCCTCGCATCTGGGCGTACCACGTCATCGCTTCCACTGCCACTCGATTGTTGATGAGAGCCTCATCATATACCCTAACTGGTACAATTTGATCTAAATAAGTGTGAAAAAGCTCCTACAAAACTTAAAGAAAAGCCTAACTCAGAGAATTCTAAATTGAAGAATAAAACAAGTCATAAGGGGTAAAATTATAATTTTACCAATGCAGTACACAATCATGGTGTCTAAGGGTCTAAACACAGGTCAAATGAGCTTAATAAGGAAGGAAGTGGGATGATCTGATCTGAAAAGGGTTATAGCAACTTCTAGGAATTACATGACATTCTGTAACCCTAAAAATAAATCCACTTTAATTCACAAGGTTCTAGGCAGAATAAAAATCAACTAAACCCTCTAAAATTCATGGAAAATTACTCCCTAGGGTTTAGAACCTTCAATTTGGCCTTTGCAACCAATCTTGACCTAAATTGAGAACCATGCCCAATTTGTGACCTAATTTGGGTTTTTGCACAAATTGACCAGTCAAACATGGTCAAACCTAAAATCAAATTACACCATTGAATTCCTTAGGTTCAAATTAGGTTGGTACAATAATTTAGGCTTAGGAGAAGACCATCTTGACTGACTTTACAAATTGGTCCTCTTGAATTACTTTTTGACCCTTATCTTTTTAAACCCTTGCTTTGAGCCCCCTATCTTCTCCTTCGTTCTTTGCAGAACGGTCCTTCCTGCCACCCTACGCAGGCACCATACCTCCGGTGACCATGCGTGGAGGATGGCGTCGCGCAGGGTATGGGGGCCACCCTTAGGACAGAACGGGGGGTTCCTTGCGTCGTCCTCTTTCGCAGAGACCCTCCCCTTTGACCTGTAGTTGCCCATGCCTCTCGTGTGAACGCACGAAAGGCATGGGTCTCCATCTCCGACCATATCCGGCGAGCTCCCCACGTCGCCCCCTCGAGATCCTCTCCTCGCCAGCACCTTTATAAGGAGCGGCAGGGGCAGCCGCTTCCTTCAAGCTCATTTTGGCCGAAGAGAAGCCCCCTACTTCATCTCCTCTCACTCCGGTCAGACAGCCCAAGCTTCTAGCAATCCTTCCTCCTCCTCCTCATAGCTCTGCAGCCATACCTGCAGCAGAGCTCACTCTGCCTCATCTTCCCACGCCAGGTTGCACCAGCTGGTGCCTCCAGACCCCCTCCTCGTCGCCGTTACCCCCCCTTCTGGGCACCTTCGTCCCCAGCTCCGGCAGGCACGCGTCGGGCGCCCCTCTTTCCCTCTTTGTCAATTAAGTAGTTAGAAACCTTCCTCTTACTCTCCTCTTAATTTTCCCCTCTTAAATTGCCATTTTTTTTACCCCTCGACTGTCGCTACCACCTCCATCTGCTCCACCTTCGGCCACCAACTCCGGCGAATCGCTCCACCTCCACAGGCCATTCCACCCTTCGCCGACAAGCCCAAAAGCTCCCCCTCACTCCACTCAAGCAATTCCCCTACTCCATTCACCGCCCCGCACCTTCAGACCACCCCTCGAACACACCCATCTTCACCTCTGCAGTGTGCCCTAGGCACACAACCATGATGAGAGCCTCATCATGAACCCTAACTAGCACAATTTAATCTAAATAAGTATGAAGAAGCTCCTACAAAACCTAATGAGAAGCTTAACTCAGAGAATTTTGAATCGAAGAGTAAAATAAATCATAAGGGGTAAAACTGTAATTTTACCAATGTAGTACACAAACAGGGTAATTAGGAGTTTAAACACAGGTCAAATAACCTTAATAAGGAATGAAGTGGGATGATCTGATCTGAAAAGGGTTATAGCAACTTCTAGGAATTAAATGACATTCTGTAACCCTAAAATAAATCCACTTTAATTCACGAGGTTTGAGGTAGGATAAAAATCAAATAAATCCTCTAAAATTCATAAAAAAATATTCCCTAGGGTTTAGAACCTTCAATTTGGCCTTTGCAACCAATTTTGACATAAAATGAGAACCATGCCCAATTTATGACCTAATTTGTGTTTTTACGTAAATTGATCAGTCAAACGTGGTCAAACCTAAAATCAAATTTCACCATTAAATTCCTTAGGTTTAAATTATGCTGGTACAAAAATTTGGGCCCAAGAGAAGATCATCTTGACCGACTTTACAAATTGGTCCTCATGAATTACTTTTTGACCCTTATCTTTTGAAATCCTTACACACAGCCCCTATCTTTCCCGTCGTTCTTTGCAAAACGGTCCTCCCTTCCACTCTGCGCAGGCGCCATACCTCCAACGACCTTGCGCGGAGGATGGCGCCGCGCAGGGTATGGCGCTCGTTCTCGAGAATGAACGGGGGGTTCCCTGCGTCGTCCTTTGTTGTAGGGACCCTCCCCTATGACCTGCGGTTGCCCATGCCTCTCGTGCGAACGCACAAAAGGCATGGGTCTACATCTCCGGCCATCTCCGACGAGCTCTGCACGTCGCTCCCTCGGGCCACTCTCCTCGCCAACACCTCTATAAGGAGCGGCAGGGGCTGCCGTCCACTCCAAGCTATTTCTGGTCGAGAAAACCCCCCCTCTTTCGTCTCCTCTCTCTCCGGTCAGACTGCCCTAGCTTCCGGCAAACTCTCCTCCTCCTCCTCGTCGCTCTGTTCCCATACCTACAGCAGAGCCCACTCTGCCTCGTCGTCCCACGCCAGGCCTCACAGCTGGCGTCCTCAGATCTCTTCCTCCTCGTCGTCACTCCTCCTCTGGGCACCTTCGTCCCCAGGTCCAACAGGCACGCGCCGGGCAGTCTCCTTCTCCCTCTTCGTTGATTAAGTAGGTAGGAATTTTCTCCTTACTCTCCACTCACTTTTCCCTTCTTAAATTAGCATTTTAAACCCCTCGACTGCCACGACCACCTTCATCTGCTCCACCTTCGGCCACCATCTCTGGCGAGATTGCTCCACTTCCACAGACCTTTCCACCCCTTGCCAACAACCCCAGAAGCTCCCCCTCACTCCACTCTAGCGTTTCCCCTACTCCATTCACCACCCTACACACTCTGAGCACCCCCCGAAAACACCCACTTCCACGCACGCAGGTTGCCCTAGGTGCACGACCTCAGGCACTCTCACGGCACGCCGCCCCTCGCACCGCCTTCGCCACACTCTGGCGAAGCTCCCTGTGTTGTCTGACGTGGCTGTGAGGCCGTCTTTGTGATTTCAGGCTTCACCCTCCTCACCCCCATTGACGAGCTGCAGGAGCTGCTTCGTAGGTAGCTCCAGGTCTCTTCGGCTCCAGGCAACAGGGGGCGCGTCCGCGAAGGTGCCTTGGTTCTCAATTGGAAGCTCGAAGCCTTTGCTGCTGCCCAATTGTCAGCTGCTTCTCGCCTGCAGGCGAGAGGAGTGGAGCAGAGCGGAGCCGAGGTGGGACTTTAGTCCCACCTCATAAGTGTATGAGCGAGTGCCACCACTTAAATTGAAAAAGTGGTATAGGCTCTTTGCCTTCGATTACACATGGGGTGAGGTCCCTCACCTATCACCGAGTCTCGTCCGTGGCTCAACCACGTGGATCTAACCCGACCCAACACCCTCCTGTGCACTCCTTACGCACCACCACTCCAGTGCGCCTGGACCTGGGCACGCAACCTGACCAGAATACCCAGCTCTGGGAGAGCTTACCAAAGAGAGATCCAGAGAGAGAGATGCGGGGAAGGGGTAGGGTAGGTTTTGCGCTAATATTTGCATGTGTGCGCAGGGAAGAAGAAAGAAGAAGAGAAGTAGCAGCCAGGACTTAGCCGCAGGGAAGCAAAGGAAGACGAAAAGGAAGAACAAAGAGAAGAAGAAGGAAGAAGCAAGAGAAGGAAGAAGAAAGGAAGGAAAGAAGCTGAAGGAAAAGAGGAGGAGCTGCACTGTAGCAACCGAGCAGTTTAGTCGTCTGAGTGCTGAATCAGACGTCAGCGAAAAGGAAGGAGAGTCAGTAGCAAGAGAAGAAGAAAAGAAAGAAGAAGGGCCAGAAGAAAAGAAAGAAGAAGAAAAAGGAACCGCAGCTGCTGAGAAGAAGAAAGAAGAAGCAGAGAAGAAGAAAAGAAGAATGAAGAAGAAAACAAGCTGAAGAGAAGAGCCAGCTGAAGAAAGAGAAGAAGAAAAAGCCAATTACCCTCTCTCTCTTTCTCTCTCTCTCTTTTAATTTTTTGTAAAACCTTATATATATTGTGAATTTATATGCTTCTGGAATTTTGGTTTGCTCCCTGAGTTCGACCTCGGGAAACTTTTCATTCCGAGTAATAAATTGTATTAGACTGGTAACCATTTTTGTTATATACCACAACGACTATAATAACCACATCGACAAAGACGTCGGGACCAGTTTTTGGCGTTGTTGCCGGAGAGCAACGGCTATTCTATAAGCTATTAATTCACAATTTTTGAGTTTCTATTGACTAATCTCTTCTCTTTTGTTGTGCAGGCATAGGAAATCAAGAGGACAACAAGCAGCCGCACAACAACCACACCTAGGACAAGTAATTTTCTATCCTCTCATTTAAACCCCTAAATTCTAAAGAGGAAGAAAAAGAAAGAAAAAGCAATTTAGGAATAACCTGTCTTCCATACTTAATAAATCACCAAAGCTGTCAGTTTTCAATTTCAACACAATATATCTGTACATCCATTAAAGGTGGTTAGGGCTAAAACCTTCTTGCTTGAGCCTTAATTACCCAATCTAGAGGCAACTAACTGGACCAATTAGAGCCAATATAAGATTCAAAATTAGGGTTTTAGAGACACACTTTCTAAGCAAGAATTGAGAATTCCCAAAAGAAGTGTGCCCAAGCCATTGTTTGAAAACACCTATTAAGAGAAACCCTAAGAAATTGGCTCTTAAAAACACTTAAACCCTAAAAGGCAAGACCTAATAAGCTCTCAAAGGAACTAGTAGGTGAAGTTGACCCCTTGGGTTAACCAACCTTGAACTTAAGTCACTCTTTGCACTCAAAAGGTTAAAATTCAAGTGAAAACCTATGCACCTTGATCCTAACTAAAGTGGTAGACTTAAAAGGTCAAGGTCCCCATTCTTGTCTACCTGGAATCTCAGTGACAAGAGAGGTCTGGTGGGGGAAACCCTGTAACCCGTGGGGGCGCTCTACTGTGTAGGGGTCTTCGCGGGACTCACCCTCTTTGGCTGCCCAGGTAATTCTCAGGTGGACGACCTTTTACTCGAGGGGTCCATCCGCCCCGAACCTCTATAGTCACCCAACATTTTGGGTGTCTTGATTGGGTCCAGCACTTGCTAAACTCACCCTCTCCATCATTGTATGTTTGGTAGGAGGTCCGTGAAGCCTCCTTTAGAAATTCACTCTCCTTGAGGCCGAGCCTCGGTGCCCTTGTTCGTGCAACCAACACTTCACATAGACCTCTCCTCCAATTCCGAACCCAACTCACCTTCTTCTTCCACAATGGCTCAGCCAGTTGAGGAAGAGAACAATCTGGAGCACCAGCTCCAGCGATTCAATGACCTCTTCCAGAACTTCATGCACCCACCGCAGCGTCCCATGATGCGAGATCATTATAATCCCGCTACGGTGGCTATTAAGCCTCGAGTCAGAATCCCGACTAGAGGACCTGATTCTGAACTGAAGTCCAACATGATTCATGCCATACCTAAATTTCATGGGCTTAATTCTGAAGACCCCGTCCAGTACATTAAACAACTAAAGCATCTGGCCTAGACTTTTGGGTCATATGCACAAAATTGGGATATTCTCATCATGAAGATGTTCTCTTTCTCCCTTATGGACAAGGCCGCCCATTGGTACCAAACACAGACCCGGCCGATCAACAATTGGGAGGAACTTCAATCCGAGTTCTTGAAGAAGTTCTTCCCCGTTGGTCGGACCAATGCCTTGCGCCATCAGATTACCTTCTTCACACAATAGACAGGAGAACCTCTCCATGAGGCGTGGGATCGCTTTCAGGATCTCATGAGGAAGTGCCCCCATCACGAAGTTCTTAAATGGGAACAAGTCCAGTCTTTTTACCAGGGACTCCGTGAGGATATTAGGCTGTTCGTCAATGCAACTTGCAGAGGGAATATCATGGGTCAGCATGAGGACACCATGTGGGAGATTCTCGAGAATATGTGCGAGAACTCCATGAATAATGACTCCATGGGATTATTCGATAGGACGAATACCCGCACATCGATGAACCTTAGGGGAGCACACGAGATGCAGGGCCTATCCGCATCAGTCGACATGGAATTGATGGCCAGTCGATTGGACAAGTTCTTTATTATTGAGAAGAAGGTGGATGAGCTGACTCAGCACTTACAGCGAGTCACCTCTATGCATAATTCCTTTGCACAGCCTCCTTCCACACGGGAGACTGTGCAAAACATTTTCCATCGACCTTCTCCTGGGATGGACCCGTATCCACCCCATCTGACTCTTGGATCGAAGGAACCTCTGACCCTTTCTATACTAACCATGGGAATTCCACTCCTCCATTCTCTGACTTTTCTGAGGCTCCTCAGACCTGCGAGGACCTCAACGCCATCCAGAATGACCCATTTTCCAATACCTACAATCCTGGATGGCGAAACCATCCCAACTTCCAGTAGGCTGGAAATTCCCAAACTTAAAGACCACCCTTTCAGCCCCGTCCACAAGCACCTCGTCCTTACCAGCCGCCTTAGCCTCGGCCCAACCCTACTTATCCATTCGGGCCAAACCAAGACCAAATATCCCTCATCCTTCAGACTTTGGTTGACATTCAGCGAATGAATGCGGCTATTAAAAAGCAACACAAGGATGAAATCACAGAGGTTCGAAACCAAATGGCCCAGTTGGCAAATTCTCGCCAACCAGGCACAGTTTCTTCTCAACCTCTTCCTAACCCTAATAACGTGCCAACCTAGCGGCGCGTTATGAACCCAAACCCGGGCCAAGCATACATGGTTTATCAGGCCCCCTCTGTTCCTTCACTTGACAGGATGGAGGCCTCAACTTCTTATGTGAGTTATCAACACCAACCCATCCTATCAGCCCCTAACCAGAACTAGGCAGGACTGAATTCTGTGACCACCCGTAGTGGTAAGGAGACCCAAGATCTACCTTATCCAGACCACTCGAAGCTTGGTAGTGACCCAAACCCTAGGACAGTAATCCAGGACGTTCCTATCCCTGTCCCAGATCAAAGACCTGGACCTATCCTGGAAGAACCAACCAAGGTTCCATTTCCTGAGGCCTTGACCAAGGGAAAGAAAACAACTAAATCTGTGGCTCCTGAGGAGGACCTGGTCAAGCTCTTTGAGCAAGTCCAAATAAACATCCCCTTAATGGATGTGATTCGCCATGTACCGGCTTACGCACAATTCTTGAAGAATGTGTGTACACCTCAGTGTAAGCCGCGAACCAAGAGTGGGAGTCCAATTGTACTGTCAGGGCAAGCCAGCTCTGTAATCCTGAGCAGACTCCCACCCAAGGCAAAAGACCCAGGCACTCCTTGATTTCATGCAAGATATGTGAAACCCAGTTCGACAGAGCATTGTTAGACTTGGGTGCTTCCATAAATTTGATACCCACATCCTTACTTAACCACTTAGAAGAATCTGAGCTAAAACCGACTGAGGTGACACTACAGTTAGTAGATCAATCCATAAAGTCACCTAAAGGGATTATTAAGGATGTTATTGTAAGGGTGCGAGATTTCTATTTCCCTATAGACTTCATAGTCTTAGATATGGATGCACCTAAAAACCCACGGGATACACCGATCATTCTTGGGAGACCTTTCCTGGCCACCGCTAGGGCCAACATTAGTTGTGAGGAGGGCCAAATAGAACTAAAATTTGGGAATCAAACCCTCAAAATTGATATCTTTAAGGCCCAACAACGAATCAATTGCGGTGTCATTGAACAAATCTGTGATATTAGAGCTTTGGTTGATGAAACACAATTTAAGAATAACCTGATTATACCTCATCAACCACAAGAAGATCTTGAACCGCAATTAGAGGAGTCGAACCCTAATTTAGACAAACCCATAACTCCTACCCTTGAACCTCACACTCACCCTAAACCACCCGCTGCTGCTGATAACCCCATTCTTGAACTCAAACCCCTTCCCGATCATTTGAAATACATCTTTTTGGGTTCTAATCAGACTTTTCCTATGATTATAAATTCCAAGCTCACTCCTGATCAAGAATCTCGTCTGATTGCTGTTCTCCAGCAACATCGCAGAGCCATTGGTTGGACTCTCGATGACTTGACTGGAATAAGTCCCTCTTATTGCACACACTGTATCTATTATGAAGAGGGTGCACGACCTTCCCGTGAGATGCAGAGACGTTTGAATCCCAATCTGCAGGAGGTCGTGAAAAAGGAGATCATTAAGTGGTTAGATGCATAGATCATCTACCCAATCTCCTACAATCGTTGGGTGAGTCCAATCCAGGTTGTGCCTAAAAAGGTAGGGCTAACCACCGTTACGACTGAAACCGGAGAGGTCATACCTACCCGAATAGCCAACTCGTGGAGAGTCTGCATAGATTACCGAAGACTCAATTTCTCCACGACGAAGGATCATTTCCCACACCCATTCATTGATCAGATTCTCGAGAAGTTAGCGGGAAATAGATTCTTCTGCTTTCTTGACGGGTACTCCGGTTATAACTAAGTGGCGATTCATCCTGAGGACCAAGAGAAGACCATGTTCACCTGCCCCTTCGGGACGTACGCGTTCCGAAGGATGCCTTTCGATCTCTGCAATGCACCCGCAACTTTTCAGCGGTGCATGCTTGCCATATTCTCTGATATGGTAGGTGATTATCTAGAAGTCTTCATGGATAACTTCTCAGTTTTCGGGGCATCATTTGATGATTGCCTCTAGCACTTGGTTCATATAGTCAGGCGTTGCATCGATGTAAATCTGGTTCTTTCCTGGGAAAAGAGCCACTTTAGGGTAACTGAGGGGATCGTCCTAGGTCACTTAATTTCTGAGAAAGGCATCCAAGTGGATTAAGCCAAGGTTGATCTGATTTCTCGACTTCCTATGCCTAGCTCGATCAGGGACATCCGTTCTTTTTTGGGGCACGTCTATTTTTACCGTCGTTTCATCCCTGATTTCTCGAAAATCGCACGCCCGCTGACTACTCTTCTCTCCAAGGATGTACCCTTTGAGATTTCCAAGGAATGCACTCAAGCTTTTGAGAACCTTCGTGACCGAGTCACCCAAGCCCCGATCCTACAGTCCCCTGATTGGTCTCAACCCTTTGAGATCATGTGCGATGCATCTGATTTCACTGTAGGAGTGGTTCTGGGGCAGAAAGTTGACGAGAAACCAGTGGTCATCTACTACGCTAGCAAAACACTTGACGAGGCTCAGCGTAACTATATAGTTACGGAGAAAGAGTTGCTAGCCGTAGTATTTGCCCTCGAAAAATTCTGATCCTATCTCCTGGGTTCCCATGTCATCGTCTACTCGGATCACATAGCTGTGAGGCATCTCCTTGCCAAGAAGGACACGAAGACTCGACTAATCCGATGAATCTTGCTGTTGCAAGAATTCGACCTCGAGATTCGCGACAATGCGGGAAGACAGAATGTGGTAGCTGACCACTTGTCTCGCCTTCCTTCTGAGATCATCAACCCTTCTGGACCCATCATGGAGCATTTTCCTGATGAGCACCTACTGACTATTGGTACTAGGCTTCCATGGTTTGCTAATATAGTGAACCACTTAGCATCTCATTAGATCTCGTCTGATTGGCCGAAGGCCAAGAGAGACCAATTACGCTCTAATGCCAAGTACTACATCTGGGAAGACCCGTACCTCTTCCGCATAGGTGCTGACCAAGTCATCCGGCGATGTGTCTCGAAGGGTGAAATCAATGATATTCTCTTATTCTGCCATGACCAGGCATGCGGTGGCCATTTCTCTGGGCACAAAATCGCATCGAAAATCCTACAATGTGGCTTTTATTGGCCCACTCTGTTCAAGGATGCATACAATCACTGTAAGGCATGCAGTAGTTGCCAAACTTTGGGCAACATGAGCCATCGCGACATGATGCCTTTGCAGCCGATTCTCGTTTGCGAAATCTTCGACATTTGGGGGATTGATTTTATGGGCCCCTTTCCTGTTTCGGACAGCTTCGAATACATTCTGCTTACTGTGGACTACGTGTCCAAATGGATCGAAGCCATACCGACCCGAACCTATGATCATAAAATCGTTATCAAATTCATTCATCAGAATATCTTCTCACGGTTCGGGATTCCTCATGCAATCATCTCTGACGGGGGGACTTATTTCACTAATGCTCAGTTCAGGTCACTGATGACCAAATATGGGGTGTCTCACCGAATCTTTACTCCTTACCACCCCCTCACTAATGGTCTAGCTGAGCTATCAAATAGGGAGATCAAGAAAATCCTGCAGGTCACTATTCGGCCTGACAGGAAGGACTGGTCGTCCCGACTTCCGGAAGCTTTGTGGGTCTATAGGACCGCCCACAAAACCCAATTTGGCATGTCTCCTTTTAGACTGGTGTACGGGAAGGTGTGTCACCTTCCCGTCGAACTGGAGCACAAAGCCTATTGGGCAGTACGGAGCTGTAATTTAGATCTTTCTAAGGCTGAAACCCACAGAAAGCTTCAGATAAGCGAGATCGATGAATTACGTCTTGATGCGTACGAGAACTCGCGAATCTACAAAGAGCGGGTTAAAGCCTTCCATGACAAGCACATATCTAGAAAAATATTTCATCCTGGTCAGAAGGTCCTACTTTTCGATGCCCGACTCAAACTCTTCCCTGGGAACTGCGATCCAAGTGGGTCAGACCATACCTTACCTGACAAGTTTTTGGAAATGGAGCCGTAGAAATCAGTCCGCTCATCCATGATTCCGAACCTTTCATTGTGAACGGCCAAAGACTCAAATCGTTCATCGATACAACCTCTACAGATTTGGCTGAGTCATCATTTACCCTCCATTTTCCCAAAGCATATTGCGCCCAACCGATGTCATAAAACTCAGCGCTCAACGGGAGGTAGCCCGTCATTCTTTTTGGAAAAACCTGAAACCTTTTCTGACACCTCTTCACACTTAAGGTTCACCCTTTAGGACAGCCGACTCCACCTCAGGTGCTTGGATCTGAGATTAGAAATCGTTCGCAACAGTCACCTCGACCCATTCGCTCACCAAAACATTTGTTCTAATGTACGAACGAAGTTAAATAAAAACCCTCCTAAGTTACAATAAGGACATTGCAAATCTTAGGCATAGGGGGGCATGAAAGTGCAAAACTCACAAGAAAAGGTTTTAAACAAAAAATTTCACATTTACCAAAAACTCCATTAAAAGAAAATTTCGAAAAAGAATAATAAAATAAAAGGAGGAGAAAAAGAACAAAATGATAAAAAGGAGCACAAAATGAAAGAAAAGAGATAGTCAATAGTAAGAAATTAAGGAATTAACCTAAGTTCTAGATCACATTCAGGAAAAGAAATGGAAAGTGCATAGTGAGATTAGTAAGAACGCAAACCTTAGGCATTCTTGGATAGACTCTTAGTACCCATTAAGATCAAGATATTCCTCAAGAGGTTGAGGAAAATGAAAAGCTTAAGTATTAGGTCCAAGGCTTAGGGAGTATTTGGCCTCGTTAACTAACTTTTGGTTTACGGGACTCAGTAACCTAAGCACCTAAATATCACAACACAGCCTGGTTCAGTAAGCAAAAAGTATCAAAATCACGTAGAAGCGTTTCAAAAATTCTGAAAATGTCACCTAGAGTAGGAGCGGTCGATCAACACAAGTTGATTTGGACGAATTCCCAGCGTGGAGAGGTAGGAAATTCCCCTCGAAGATGCGTAACAAAATATCAATCCTCGGTGCTTGTCTCTTAGGATATTTACATATCCTACTGGGGGCATGTAAGCACTTTGCTGGTTCAGATTCCATGGATGGCATTATCACGAAGTGTCAATTGCCAGGGTCTGAATTCGGCCATGGAACACCATGGACGGGATTATCTTGAAATCCCTAGCGGTGCTATCTCGAAGCATCGACTGCCAGGAACCCTTGAGGATTGATAATGGGGACAAGAAATCTGATACAGACCGTGTTGAGTAGCCAATCCTAATCTAGAATAAAAAAATAAAAATAGAGAGAAAACTCTCCAAACATATAAATCTTCTACCTCTCTCTCTTACAAAACGCACTGCGAACTGAACTAGGGCTAAAATTATCCCAAGCACAGGTGCTTTAACCACAAAGTCCAATAGACCTTAGGTTAGTTCCTGTAGGCCTTAAAAATATTTGCTAAGGACTGAGGCTAAAGCTAGATAGATCTAGATCTTGGTTGGTACTAGAGTACCTTTTAGGCCTATGGTTGGTGTTCTGACCTAATCAAGGTTACAAGAGAAAAATCACTTATCTAAACTCAATAAGAAATTCATGGTCTAGCAAAAGCTAGGCATGGAGGTATGATGAGAGCCTCATCATGAACCCTAAGTAGCACAATTTAATCTAAATAAGTATGAAGAAGCTCCTACAAAACCTAAAGAGAAGCTTAACTCAGAGAATTCTGAATCGAAGAGTAAAACAAATCCTAAGGGGTAAAACTGTAATTTTACCAATGCAGTACACAAACAGGGTAATTAAGGGTCTAAACACAGGTCAAATAAGCTTAATAAGGAAGGAAGTGGGATGATCTGATTTGAAAAGGGTTATAGCAACTTCTAGGATTTAAATGACATTTTGTAACCTTAAAATAAATTCACTTTAATTCACGAGGTTCGAGGTAGGATAAAAATAAAATAAACCCTCTAAAATTCATAAAAAAATATTTCCTAGGGTTTAGAACCTTCAATTGTGCCTTTGCAACCTATTTTGATCTAAAATGAGAACTATGCCCAATTTATGACCTAATTTGGGTTTTTACGCAAATTGACCAGTCAAACGTGGTCAAACATAAAATTCCTTAGGTTCAAATTAGGCTGGCACAAAAATTTGGGCCTAAGAGAAAATCATCTTGACCGACTTTACAAATTGGTTCTCTTGAATTACTTTTTGACCCTTATCTTTTGAAACCCTTACACACAGCCCCCTATCTTTCCCGTTGTTCTTTGCATAACGGTCCTCCCTGCCACTCTGTGTAGGTGCCATACCTCCGGTGACCTTGCGCGGAGGATGGCGCCGCGCAGGGTATGGCGCCTGTTCTTAGGAATGAACGGGGGGTTCCCTACGCCGTCCTCTGTCGTAGGGACCCTCCCCTGTGACCTGCGGTTGCCCATGCCTCTAGTGCGAATGCAAGAAGGGCATGGGTCTCCATCTCCGGCCATCTCCGACGAGCTCCGCACGTCGCTCCCTCGGGCCACTCTTCTCGCCAGCAGCTTTATAAGGAGCAGCAGGGGCTGTCGTCCACTCCATGCTATTTCTGGCCGAGAAAACCCCCCTCTTTCGTCTTCTCTCTATCCGATCAGATTGCCCTAGCTTTCTTCGAACTCTCCTCCTCCTCCTCGTCGCTCTGCTACCATACCTGCAGCAGAGCCCACTTTGCCTCGTCGTCCCACGCCAGGTCGCACCAGCTAGCGTCCTCAGATCTCTTCCTCGTCGCCATCACTCCTCCTCTGGGCACCTTCGTCCCCAGCTCCGGCAGGCACGCGCCGGGCAATCTCCGTCTCCCTCTTTGTCGATTAAGTAGGTAGGAATTTTCTCCTTACTCTCCTCTCACTTTTCCCTTCTTGAATTGTCATTTTAAACCCCTTGACTGCCACGACCACCTTCATCTGCTCCACCTCTGGCCACCATCTCCGGCGAGATTGCTCCACTTCCACAGACCTTTCCACCCCTCGCTGACAACCCCAGAAGCTCCCCCTCACTCCACTCTAGCGTTTCCCCTACTCCGTTCACCACCCTACACACTCTGAGCAACCCCCGAACACACCCACTTCCACCCACGCAGGTTGCCCTAGGTGCACAACCTCAGGCACTCTGACAGCACGCCGCCCCTTGCACCGCCTTCGCCACACTCTGGCGAAGCTCCCTGTGTTGTCTGATGTGGTCGTGAGGCCGTCTTCGTGATTTCAGGCTCCACCCTCCTCGCCGCCATTGACGAGCTGCAGGAGCTGCTTCGCAGGTAGCTCCAAGTCTCTTCGGCTCCAGGCAACAGGGGGCACGTCCGTGAAGGCGCCCAGGTTCTCAATTGGGAGCGTGAAGCCTTCGCTGCTGCCCAATTGTCAGTTGCTTCTCACCTGCGGGCGAGCAGAGCGGAGGTGGGACTTTAGTCCCACCTAAGTGTATGAGCGAGCGCCACCACTTAAATTGAAAACGTGGTATAGGATCTTCGCCTCCGATTACACACGGGGTGAGGTCCCTCACCTATCATCGGGTCTCGTCCGTGGCTCAACCACGCGGATCTGACCTGACCCGACACCCTCCTGTGCACTCCTCGCGCACCACCCACGTTGGTGCGCCTGGACCCGGGCATGCAACCCGACTCGATTACCCGGCTCTGGGAGAGCTTACCAAAGAGAGATCCAGAGAGAGGGAGAGACGCGGGGAAGGGGTAGGGTAGGTTTTGCGTTAACATTTGTGTGTGTGCGTAGGGAAGAAGAAAGAAGAAGAGAAGTAGCAGCCAGGACTTAGCCGCAGGGAAGAAAAGGAAGAAGAAAAGGAAGAACAAAGAGAAGAAGAAGGAAGAAGCAAGAGAAGGAAAAAGAAAGGAAGGAAAGAAGCTGAAGGAAAAGAGGAGCTGCACTGTAGCAACCGAGCAGTTTAGTCGTCTGAGCGCTGAATCAGACGTCGGCGAAAAGGAAGGAGAGTCAGCAGCAAGAGAAGAAGAAAAGAAAGAAGAAGAAGGGATAGAAGAAAAGAAAGAAGAAGAAAAAGGAACCGTAGTTGCTGAGAAGAAGAAAGAGGAAGCAGAGAAGAAGAAAAGAAGAATGAAGAAGAAAACAAGCTGAAGAGAAGAGCCAGCTGAAGAAAGAGAAGAAGAAAAAGCCAATTACCCTCTCTCTCTTTCTCTCTCTCTCACTTAATTTTTTGTAAAACCTTATATATATTGTGAATTTATATTCTTATGGAATTTTGGTTTGCTCCCTGAGTTCGACCTCGGGAAACTTTTCATTCTGAGTAATAAATTGTATTAGACTGGTAACCGTTTTTGTTATATACCACAACGACTATAATAACCACATCAACAAAGATGTCGAGACCAGGCCACAGGCACTTTCTCGCCACTCCGACCCCCGCACCGCCTTCGCCGTCCTCTGGCGAGGCTTCCTGAGATATATGACGTGATCGTGAGGCCGTTTTCGTGCTTTCAGGTTTCGGCCCCCTCGCCGCCACTGACAGACAGCAGGAGCTGCTTAGCGAGCAGCTCCAGGTCCCTTCAGCACAAGGCGCAGACCCCAGGCAGCGCGGAACACTTCCGCGAGTGTGCCCAGGTTCTTAATTGGGGTCGCGAGCCTTCGATGCAGCCCCAATTGCTCACAGCTTCTTGCCTGCAGGCGTGCAGAGCGGAGGTGGGACTTTAGTCCCACCTCGGAAGTGTGTGGCCACACTCCCACACATAAATTATAAAAGTGGTATTAACCAATCGCCTCCGAATACACATGGGGTGAGGTCCCTCACCTAAACACCGCCCTCGTCCGTGAGCTCATCACACGGATCTGGAGCGACCCAAGCCGACACCCTCCTGTGCACTCCTCGCGCACCACCCACGCCAGTGCGCCTGGACCCGAGCACGCAACCCGACCCGATTACTCGTCTCTGGGAGAGTGCACCAAAGAGAGATTGAGAGAGAGAGAGAGACGCGGGAAAAGGGTAGGGTAGGTTTTGCGCTGAGCTTGTGTGTGTGTGCAAGGAACATGTGAGGAAGGAAGAAGCAAAGAGCTGCTGAAGAGAGGAAAGAAGGAAGGAAGGAAGAAAGAAGAGGAAGAGCAGCGGCTGGGACTTAGCCGCAGAGAAGAAGAAAGGAGAAGGAAGGAAGGAGAGAAGCAGAAGAAAAGAAGACAGCAGGGGCACTGTAGCAACAACGCAGTTAAGGCGTCTGATTTCTGAATCAGACATCGGAAAGAAAGGACGGAGCAGAGAGAAGAGAAGAGCAGAGGACAGGCCAGAGAAAAAGAAAGAGAAAAGAGAAGAAGGGAACCTCTGCAGCAAAGAAGAAGAAGACGCAGAAGAAAGAAGGAAATTAGAGAAGACGAGAAGGAGGAAGAAGAAGAAGGACATAGCAGCTGAAGAAAGAAAGAGGAGGCAGCTGCAGCAAAGAAAAAACAAAAAGAAAAAGAAAGAAGATAGGCTGAAGAAGAGAACCGGCTGAAAGAAAAGAAGAAGAGAGAAGAAGAAAAAGCCAAGAAGAGAACTTTTGCTCTCTCTCTCTCTCCTTTGTCTTAATTTTTGTAAAACAATATTGTGAATTCGTATGCTTCTGGAATCATAGTTTTCTCCCTGAGTTCGACCTAGGGAAACTTTTAATTCTGAGGAATAAATTGTAAACTGGTAGTAGCTTTTCGTGATATACTACAACGTCTAGAACTTTAAAATAACACGAAACCCTAAGCAGCGAAACGCAACACTAGTTTTTGGCACTGTTGCCGGGGAGCAATGGCTATTTTAGAAGCTATTGATTCACAATTTTTGATTCCCTATTGACTATCTCTTCTCTTTTGTTGTACAGGCACAGGAAATCAAGCAGCGCACAACAACCACACCAAGGACAAGTAATTTTCTATCCTCTCGTTTAAACCCCTAAATGCTAAAGAGGAAGAAAAAGACAGAAGCAATTTAGGAATAACCTGTCTTTCATATATAGTAAAACACCAAAGTTGTCTGTTTTCAAATTTCAACATACTTTTTCTGTACATCCATTAAAGGTAGTTAGGGCTAAAACCTTCTTACTTGAGCCCTAATTACTTAATCTAGAGGCAACTAACTAGACCAATTAGAGCCACTATAAGATTCAAAGCTAGCGTTTTAGAGACACACTTTTCTAAGCAAGAATGGAAAATTCCCAAAAGTAGTATGCCCAAGCCATTGCTTGAAAACATCTATCGAGAGAAACCCTAAGAAATTTGACTCTTAAGTCACTTGAACCCTAAAAGACAAGACCTAATAAGCTCTCAAAGGAACTAATAGGTGAAGTTGATCCCTTGGATCAACCAACCTTTAACTTAGGTCACTCTTTGCACTCAAAAGGATAAAGTTCAAGTGAAACCTTAAGCACCTTGATCCTAACTAAAAGTGGTAGACTTAAGAGGTCAAGGTCCCCATTCTGGTCTACCTGGAATCTCAGTGACAAGAGAGGTCGGGTGGGAGAAACCCTGTAACCCGTGGGGGTGCTCTACCATGTAGGGGTCTTCGCGGGACTCACCCTCTCTGGCTGCCCAGGTAATTCTCAGGTGGACGACTTTCTGATCAAGGGGTCCATCCGCCCCGAACCTTTATAGTCACCCAACATTTTAGGTGTCTTGATTGGGTCCAGCACCTGCTAAACTCATCCACTCCTTCAGTGTATGTTTGGTAGGAGGTCCTTGAAACCTCCTTTAGAAATTCACTCTCCCTGAGGCCTTGCCTCGGTGCCCTTGTTTGTGCAACCAACACTTCACATAGACCCCTCCTCTGATTCCGAACCCAACTCACCTTTTTCTTCCACAATGGCTCAGCCAGTTGAGGAAGAGAACAATCTAGAGCACCAGCTCCAGCGACTCAATGACCTCTTCCAGAACTTCATGCACCCACCGCAGCATCCCATGATGCGAGATCACTATAATCCTGCTACGGTGGCTATTGAGCCTCGAGTCAGAATCCCGACTGGAGGACCTGATTTTGAACTGAAGCCCAACATGATTCATGTCATTCCTAAATTCCATGGGCTTAATTCTGAAGACCCCTTCCAGCACATTAAACAGCTAAAGCATCTGGCCCAGACCTTCGGGTCAGATGCGCAAAATCAGGATATTCTCCTTATGAAGATGTTCTCTTTCTCCCTTATGGACAAGACCGCTCATTGGTATCAAACACAAACCCAACCGATCAACAATTGGGAGGAACTTCAGTCTGAGTTCCTGAAGAAGTTCTTCCCCGTTGGTCGGATTAATGCCTTGCACCATCAGATTACTCACTTCACGCAACAGACAGGAGAACCTCTTCATGAGGCATGGGATCGTTTTCAGGATCTCATGAGGAAGTGCCCCCATCACAGAGTTCCTAAATGGGAACAAGTCCAGTATTTTTACCAGGGACTCCGTGAGGATATTACACTATTCGTCAATGCAACCTGCCGAGAAAATATCATGGGTCAACATGAGGACACCGTGTAGGAGATTATCGAGAATATGTGCGAGAACTCCATCAATAATGACTCCATGGGACTATTCGACAGGACGAATACCCACGCATCGACGAACCTTAGGGGAGCACATGAAACGCAGGGCCTGTCCGCATCAGTCGACCTGGAATTGGTGGCCAGTCGATTAGACAAGGTCTCTATTATTGAGAAGAAGGTGGATGAGCTGACTCAGCACTTGCAGCGAGCCACCTCTGCTCAGAATTCTTTTACACAGCCTCCTTCTGCATAGGAGACTGTGCAAAACATTTTCCATAAACCTTCTCCTGGGGTGGACTCGTATCCACCCCCATCTGACTCTCGGATCGGAGGAACCTCCGACCCTTTCTATACTAGCTAGGGGAATTCCACTCCACCATTCTCTAACTTTTCTGAAGCTCCTCAGACTTGCGAGGACTTCAACGTCATCCCGAATGACCCATTTTTCGATACCTACAATCCTGGATGGCGAAACCATCCCAACTTCCAGTGGGCGGGGAATTCCCAGAATCCAAGACCATCCTTTCAGCCCCATCCACAAGCACCTCGTCCTTACCAGCCACCTTAGCCTAGGCCCAACCCTACTTATCCATCAGGGCCAAACCAAGACCAAATGTCCCTCATCCTTCAGACTCTAGCTAACATTCAGAGAACAAATGCGGCTATTCGAAAACAACAAAAGGACGAAATCACAGAGGTCCGAAACCAACTGGCCCAGTTGGTGAATTCTCGCTAACCAGGCACACTCCCTTCTCAGCCTCTTTCCAACCCTAATAGCGTGCTGACCCAGCGGCGCGTTATGAACCCAAACCCGGGTCAAGTACAAATGGTTTATCAGGCCCCCTCTGTTCCTTCACCCGACGGGATGGAGGCTTCAACTTCCTATGCGGGTTACCAGCAGCAGCAACCCATCCTACCAAACCCTAACCAGAACCAGGCAGGGCTGAATTCTGTCACCACCTGTAGTGGTAAGGAGACCCAAGATCCACCTTATCCAGACCACTCCAAGCCTGGTAGTGACCCAAACTCTAGGACAGTAATCCAGGACATTCCTATCCCTGTCCCAGATCAAAGACCTGGTGTTGAATGGGTTTTTGCGAATCGCTACGCTTACAAGTTTGGTTTTTGGAAAACCTGTCGTTGTAGTTCGAAAGCGAAGAATTCGTGTTCAACAAATAAAAATTTATACCGAAAAGAATTCTGGGTCGAACACAGGGAGGCTACGTTGATCTATATTCGCAATTATATTTTTTTAGGATTTTTGTTAAGCAAGGCGATATAATTACAATGGAGCTATCAAACTATGAGAGAGAGAGAGAGAGAGGGAAAACATTCATTCAATATTTCAACTATTTATAAAAGTTACACTAGAAAGCAGAAAATCAATTACACTATAAAGCATGAAAATTCTACACTAGAAAAGCTGTAAATAAGAATGGGAGAGAGAAGTTATTCTCCTCGACGATTGCTTGGAGGACGAGCCTGACGGGATGACACCTGGACGAAGGAGAACGAAGCAGGATGAAGGAGGACGAAGCAGAAGAACGGGAACGGAGCAGCACGCCGTCGTCGTCGCGGGATCCACTTCCGAAGGGGAACGAAAATTGGACTTTATCTCGCAAGAAGCATCCCGGGTGTGGGACAAGCTTCTTTTGAGCTTTGGAGGGGTAGAGAGGTGAAAGAAGGGATGAGAATTTCGTATGGAGGGGGTCTCCTTTTATAGTTGCAAGGAGTGGGGGCAAAATGGACATTACAACTTCAAAATAATAAATAAGGGGTCT
The DNA here is from genome assembly GCA_037157565.1 of Thalassia testudinum. Classification (NCBI taxonomy): domain Eukaryota; kingdom Viridiplantae; phylum Streptophyta; class Magnoliopsida; order Alismatales; family Hydrocharitaceae; genus Thalassia; species Thalassia testudinum. The sequence goes on along the minus strand of JAZHRO010000031.1, from coordinate 32,397,490 downwards.
TTAGTGACGGATAAATCCATCACTAAAGCCCCGACGTGGCCGTCGCCTCCGAGCCCACACGCGCCTCTTCGGCTGCTCGCTCCTCAACGCTCGCGCACGTCCAGCGCTTTTCAGCCATCCGATCGCGAGATCGGACGGCTTAAGATGCGTCCGCGCCCGCGCGCTGCGCGCGTCTGATTGTGCGTCCGATTGCGCGTCCAATCGCGCGTCGGCGTTATCAGGCGCGCGCGGCCGTTCGATCTCCATCCGACTCTCCAATTGCTCGTGCCCGCCGCTCTTCGCCACGGCTCGAACCCGCGCCCCGCGCTCGCGATAGGGCACTCGACCGCTGCGCTATGGGACGCGGATGGTCGAGCGGGCGTTTTTAAATGCGAGCGCCCACAGCCGTTGAATTAAGATCCAATGGCAGAGAGCGATTGGGCGCGGGGCTTTCACAAGACGCAGGCGGCCGTTTGGGCGGCTGAGATGGAGCCACGTGGCGCTATCTTAGCCATCCATCTTCTGGAAGTTGTAGATGGTGCCACGGATGTCGGATTGACTTGATTTTTGTGTCGTTGGGATGCGATCGTCGATCCGAATTCATCTGTGCGGTCGGATTTATCATCTGAAGTGTGGATTTACACCATCCTGGCCCTTGATCTTTTAGGGTTCCCGGGTCACTATCTAATGCTACGGATGCCTGATTAGGGCGATCTTGGAGTCGTTGAACTCCAATCGTCGCCCTGATCACATCCATACGGTTGGATCTTTGATCCGAGGCCCTGATAAAATATTTGCCCTGTCCAAGCACATAAAAGGAGACAATTAACCTCCATTTTATTCAAACTATTCTAAATGCAAGATGATGCATGTAATGCAATATTTATATCATGAAATGCAATCCTATGCTTGAGAATATGCATAAATAGACATCTTAAGTAGTGTAAATGTGTTTACATCACCTGGACCTATCCTAGAGGAACCAACCAAGGTTCCATTTCCCAAGGCCTTGACCAAGGGAAAGAAGACAACCAAATCCATGGCTCCTAAGGAGGACCTGGTCAAGCTCTTTGAGCAAGTCCAAATAAACATCCCCTTGAAGGATGCGATCCGCCATGTACCGGCTTACGCACGATTTTTGAAGAATGTGTGTACACCTCAGCGTAAGCCGCGAACCAAGAGTGGGAGTCTAATTGTACTATCAGAGCAAGCCAGCTCTGTAATCCTGAGCAGACTCCCCCCCAAGGCAAAAGACCCAGGCACTCCCCTGATTTCATGCAAGATAGGTGAAACCCAGTTCGACAGAGCATTGTTAGACTTAGGTGCTTCCATCAACTTGATACCCACATCCCTACTCAATCAACTAGAAGAATCTGAGCTAAATCCGACTGAGGTGACACTACAGTTAGCAGATCGATCTATCAAGTCACTAAAAGGGATTCTTGAGGATGTTATTGTAAGGGTGCGGGATTTTTACTTCCCTGTGGACTTCATAGTCTTAGACATGGACGCACCTGAGAACCCAAGGGATACACCGATCATACTAGGGAGGCCTTTTCTGGCAACTGCAAGGGCCAACATTAGTTGTAAGGAGGGCCAAATAGAACTGAAATTTGGAAATCAAACCCTAAAAATTGATATCTTTAAGGCCCAACAAGGGATTAATTGCAGTGTCATTGAACAAATCTGTGATGTTAGAGCTTTGGTTGATGAAACACAATCTGAGAATAACCTGATTATACCTCATCAACCACAAAAAGATCTTGAACCGCATTTAGAGGAGTCAGACCCTGATTCAGACAAACCCATAACTCCTATCCTTGTACCTCACACTCACTCTGAACCACCCGCTACTGCTGATAACTCCATCTTTGAACTCAAACCCCTTCCCGATCATTTAAAGTACATCTTTCTCGGTTTTAATCAGACATTTCCTATGATTATAAACTCCAGACTCACTCATGATTAGGAATCCCGTCTGATTGCTGTTCTCCAGCAACATCGCAGAGCCATTGGTTGGACTCTCGATGACTTAATTGGAATAAGTCCCTCTTATTGCACCCACCGTATCTATTCTGAAGAGGGCGACGACCTTCTCGTGAAATGCAAAGATGTTTGAATCCCAATTTGCAGGAGGTTGTGAAAAAGGAGATCATTAAGTGGTTAGATGCAGGGATCATCTACCCGATCTCCTACAGTCGTTGGGTGAGTCCAATCCAGGTTGTGCCTAAAAAGGTAGGGCTCACCACCATTACGACTTAAACCGGAGAGGTCATACCTACCCGAATAGCCAACTCGTGGAGAGTCTGCATAGATTACCGAAGACTCAATTCCTCCACGACGAAGGATCATTTCCCACTCCCATTCATTGATCAGATTCTCGAGAAGTTAGCGGGAAATAGATTCTTCTGCTTTCTTGACGGGTACTCCGGTTATAACCAAGTGGCGATTCATCCTGAGGACCAAGAGAAGACCACGTTCACCTGCCCCTTCGGGACGTACGCGTTCCGAAGAATGCCTTTCGATCTCTGCAATGCACCCGTAACTTTTCAGCGGTGCATGCTTGCCATATTCTCTGACATGGTAGGTGATTATCTAGAAGTCTTCATGGAGAACTTCTTAGTTTTCGGGGCATCATTTGATGATTTCCTCCAGCACTTGGTTCATATACTCAGGCGTTGCATCGATGTAAATGTGGTTCTTTCCTGGGAAAAGAGCCACTTTAGGGTGCCTGAGGGGATCGTCCTAGGTCACTTAATTTCTGAGAAAGGCATCCAAGTGGATTGAGCCAAGGTTGATCTGATTTCTCGACTTCCTATGCCTAACTCGATCAGGGACATCCGTTCTTTTCTGGGGCACGTTGATTTTTACCGTCTTTCATCCTAGATTTCTCGAAAATCGCACGCCCGCTGACTACTCTTCTCTCCAAGGATGTACCCTTTGAGATTTCCAAGGAATGCACTCAAGCTTTTGAGAACCTTCGTGACCGAGTCACCCAAGCCCCGATCCTACAGACCCCTGATTGGTCTCAACCCTTTGAGATCATGTGCGATGCATCTGATTTCGCTGTAGGAGCGGTTCTGGGGTAGAAAGTTGACGGGAAACCAGTGGTCATCTACTACGCTAGCAAAACACTTGATGAGGCTCAGCGTAACTATACAGTTACGGAGAAAAGCTGCTAGCCGTAGTATTTGCCCTCGAAAAATTCTGATCCTATCTCCTAGGTTCCCACGTCATCATCTACTCAGATCACAGAGCTGTGAGGCACCTCCTTGCCAAGAAGGATGCGAAGCCTCGATTAATCTGATGGATCTTGTTGTTGCAAGAATTCGACCTCGAGATTCGCGACAAAGCGGGAAGATAGAACGTGGTAGCTGACCACTTATCTCGCCTTCCTTCTGAGATCATCAACCCTTCTGGACCCATCACAGAGCATTTTCAGGATGAGCACCTACTGACTATTGGTACTAGGCTTCCATGGTTTGCTGATATAGTAAACTACCTGGCATCTCATCAGATCCCGTCTAATTGGCCAGAGGCCAAGAAAGACAAGTTGTGCTCTGATGCCAAGTACTACATCTGGGAAGACCCGTACCTTTTCCGTATAAGTGCTGACCAAATCATCCGGAGATGTATCCCGAAGGGCGAAATTAATGATATTCTCTCCTTCTGCCATGACCAGGCATGTGGTGGCCACTTCTCTGGGGACAAAATCGCATAAAAAATCCTCCAGTGTGGCTTTTATTGGCCCACTTTATTCAAGGGTGCATACAATCACTGCAAGGCATGCAGTCGTTGCCAAACTTTGGGCAACATGAGCCATCGCGACATGATGCCTTTGCAGCCGATTCTCGTATGCGAAATCTTCGATATTTGGGGGATTGATTTTATGGGTCCTTTCCCTGTTTCGGACGGCTTCGAGTACATTCTGCTTACTGTGGACTACGTGTCTAAATGGATCGAAGCCATTCCGACCCGAACCTGTGATCATAAAATCGTTATCAAATTCATTCATTAAAATATCTTCTCACGATTCGGGATTCCTCGTGCAATCATCTCTGACGGAGGGACCCATTTCACCAATGCTCAGTTCTGGTCATTGATGACCAAATACGGGGTATCTTACCGAATCTCTACTCCTTATCAACCCCAGACTAATGGACTAGCTGAACTGTCAAATCGGGAGATCAAGAAAATCCTGCAGGTCACTATTCGACTTAACAGGAAAGACTGGTCATCCTGACTTCCGAAAGCTTTGTGGGCTTATAGGATCGCCCACAAGACCCAATTAGGCATGTCTCCTTTTAGGCTGGTGTACGGGAAGGCGTGTCACCTTCTTGTCGAACTGGAGCACAAAGCCTATTGGGCAGTACGGAGCTGCAATCTAGATCTTTCTAAGGCTGGAATCCACAGAAAGCTTCAGATAAGAGAGATCGATGAATTACGACTTGATGTGTACGAGAACTCGCGAATCTACAAAGAGCGAGTTAAAGCCTTCCATGACAAGCACATATCTAGAAAGATTTTCCATCCTGGTCAGAAGGTCCTACTCTTCGATGCCCGACTCAAACTCTTCCCTGGGAAATTATTATCCAAGTGGGTCGGACCATATCTTGTCCGACAGGTTTTTGGAAATGGAGCCGTCGAAATCAGTCTGCTCAGCTACGATTCCAAGCCTTTCATCGTGAACGGTCAGATACTCAAACCGTTCATCAATGTAACCTCTACAGATTTGGCTGAGTCATCATTTATCCTCCATTCTCCATGAGCATATTGTGCCAAGCCGATGGCGTAAAACTCAGCAGTCAACGGGAGGCAGCCCGTCATTCTTTTGAAAAAAATCGAAACCTTTTCTGACACCTCTTCAAACTTAAGGTTCATCCTTTAGGATAGCCAACTCCACCTCAAGTGCTTGCATCTGAGATTAAAAATCGTCCGCAACAGTCACCCCGACCCATCCACTTACCAAAATACATGTCCTAATGTATGAACTAAGCTAAATAAAAATCCTCCTAAGTTACAATGAGGATATTGCAAATCTTAGGCATGGGGGGGTATGTAAGTGCAAAACTCATAAGAAAAGGTTTAAACAAAAAAATTCACATATGCCAAAAACACCATAAAAATTAAATTTTTTTTTGAAAAAGAATAATAAAATGAGAGGAAGAAAGAAAATTTTGTGGACTTTACAAAGGAGGAGGAGAAAAAGAACAAAATGAGAAAAAAAGGGAGCACAAAATGAAATAAAGTGATATTCATTAGCAAGAAATTAAGGAATTAACCTAAGTTCTGGACCACATTAAGAAAAGAAAAAGGAAAGTGCACAACAAGATTAGTAAGAATGCAAACCTTAGGCATTCTTGGATAGACTCTTAGTACCCATTAAGATCTAGATATTCCTCAAGAGGTTGAAGAGAATGAAAAGCTTAAGTATTAGGTCCAAAGCTTAGGGAGTATTCGGCCTCGTTAACTAACTTTTGGTTTGCAGGACTCAGTAACCTAAGCACCCAAATTTACACACACAGTTTGGTTCAGTAAGCATAAGTATCAAAATCACGCAGAAGCGTTTCAAAAATTCTGAAAATGTCACCTAGAGTAGGAGCGACCGATCAACACAAGTTGATTTGGACGAGTTCCCAGCGCGAAGAGGTGGGAAATTCCCCTCGAAGATGCGTAACAAAATATCATCTCCTCGGTACTTGTCTCTTAGGATATTTACATATCCTACTGGGGGCACGTAAGCACTCTGTTGGTTCAGATTCCATGGATGGCATTATCACAAAGTGTCAATTGCCAGGGTCTGAATTCGGCCACGGAACACCATGGACGGGATTATCTCGAAATCTCGAATGCCAAGGTTTTGGGGGTTACCATGGACGGTGCTATCTCGATGCATCGACTGCCAGGAACCCTTGAGGATTGATGATGGGGACAAGAAATCCGATACAGATCGTGTTGTGAAGCCAATCCTAACCTAGAATTGAAAAGAAAAAGAGAGAGAAAACTCTCCAAACATATAAATCTTCTACCTCTCTCTCTTACAAAATGCATTACGAACTGAACCAAGGCTAAAATTATCTCAAGCATGAGTGCTTTAACCACGAATTCTAATAAACCTCAGGTTAGTTCCTGTAGGCCTTAAAAACCTTTGCTAAAGACTGAGGCTAAAGCTAGACAAATCTGGATCTTGGTTGGTACTAGAGTACCTTTTAGGCCTATGATTGGCATTCTGACCTAATCAAGGATACAAGAGAAAAATCACTTATCTAAACTTGATAAGAAATTCATGGTCTAGAACAAAGGTTAAAACCTTAAAATTTTGCTAAGGGACTAGCAAAAGCTAGGCATGGGGGTATGATGAGAGCCTCATCATAAACCCTAACTGGCACAATTTGATCTAAATAAGTGTGAAAAAGCTCCTACAAAATCTAAAGAAAAGCCTAACTCAGAAAATTTTAAATTGAAGAATAAAATAAGTTATAAGGGGTAAAACTGTAATTTTACCAATTCAGAACAAAATCAGGGTGTCTAATGGTCTAAACACAGGTTCAATGAGCTTAATAAGGAAGGAAGTGGGATGATCTGATCTGAAAAGGGTTATAGCAACTTCTAGGAATTAAATGACATTCTGTAACCCTAAAAACAAATCCACTTTAATTCAAGAGGTTATAGGGAGAATAAAAATCAACTAAACCCTCTAAAATTCATGGAAAAATACTCCCTATGGTTTAGAACCTTCAATTTGGCCTTTGCAACTAATCTTGACCTAAATTGAGAATCATGCCCAATTTATGACCTAATTTGGATTTTTACGCAAATTGACTGATCAAATATGGTCAAACCTAAAATCAAATTACGCCATTGAATTCCTTAGGTTCAAATTAGGTTGGTACAAAAATTTGGGCCTAAGAGAAGACATCTTGACCGACTTTACAAATTGGTCCTCTTGAATTACTTTTTGACCCTTATCTTTTTAAACCCTTGCTTTTAGCCCCTATCTTCTCCTTCGTTCTTTGCAAAACGGTCCTTCCTACCACCCCATGCAGGCACCATACCTCCGGCAACCTTGCGCAGAGGATGGCGCTGTGCAGGGTATGGGAGCAGCCCTCAGGAACGAATGGGGGTTTCCTGCGTCGTCCTCTTTCGTAGGGACCCTCCCCTTTGACCTGCAGCTGCCCATGCCTCTCGTGCGAAATCACGAAAGGCATGGGTCTCCATCTCCGACCATCTCCGGTGAGCTCCCCATGTCGTCCCATCGAGATCCTCTCCTCGCCAGCACCTTTATAAACAGCAGCATGGGCAGTTGCTTCCTTCAAGCTCGTTTTGGCCGAAGAGAACCCCCCTACTTCATCTCCTCTCACTCCGGTCAGACAGCCCAAGCTTTCGGCGATCTTTCCTCCTCCTCGTCTCTCTGTTGCCATACCTGCAGCATTGCTCACTCTACCTCATCTTCCCACGCCAGGCCTCACCAGCTGGTGCCTCCAAACCCCCTCCTCGTCGCCATTACCCCCCTTCTGGGCACCTTCGTCCCTATCTCCGGCAGGCACACGCCGGGCGCCCATCTTTCCCTCTTCGTCAATTAAGTAGGTAGAAACCTTCCTCTTACTCTCCTCTTAATTTTCCCCTCTTAAATTGGTTTTTACCCCTTGACTGCCGCTACCACCTCCATCTGCTCCACCTCCGGCCACCAACTCCGACGAGATCGCTCCACCTCCACAGGCCATTCCACCCCTTCCCGACAAGCCCAGAAGCTCCCCCTCACTCCACTCAGGCATTTCCCCCACTCCATTCACCGCCCCGCACCATCAGACCACCCCTCGAACACACCCATCTGCACCTCTGCAGTGTGCCCTAGGCACACGGCCACAGGCACTTTCCCGCCACGCCGACCGCCGCATCGCCTTCGCCGTCCTCTGGCGAAGCTTCTTGAGCTTTCTGACGTGGCCGTGAGGCCGTTTTTGTGCTTTCAGGTCTCGACCCCCTCGCCGCCATTGACGGACAGCAGGAGCTGCTTAGCGAGCAGCTCCAGGTCCCTTCAGCACCAGGCGCAGACCCCAGGCAGCGCGGAACACTTCCGCGAGTGTGCCCAGGTTCTCAATTAGGGTCGCGAGCCTTCGATGCTGCCCTAATTGCTCGCAGCTTCTTGCCTGCAGGCGCCCGGAGCGGACGTGGGACTTTAGTCCCACCTCAGAAGTGTGTGGCCACACGCTCACACATAAATTGTAAAAGTGCTATTAGCCAATCACCTCCGAATACACATGGGGTGAGGTCCCTCACCTAAACACCGCCCTCGTCCGTGATCTCATCACACGGATTTGGCTCGACCGACCCGACACCCTCCTATGCACTCCTCGCACACCACCCACATCGGTGCGCTTGGACCTGGGCACGCAACCCGACCCGATTCCCGGCTCTGGGAGAGCACACCAAAGAGAGATTCAGAGAGAGAGAGATGCAGGAAGAGGGTAGGGTAGGTTTTGCACTGAGCTTGTGTGTGTGTGCAGGGAACAGGTGAGGAAGGAAGAAGCAAGGAGCTGCTGAAGAGAAGAAGGAAGGAAGGAAGAAAGAAAGAAGAGGAAGAGCAGCGGTTGGGACTTAGCTGCAGAGAAGAAGAAAGGAGAAGGAAGGAAGGAGAGAAGCAGAAGAAAAGAAGACAGCAGGGGCACTGTAGCAAGAGCATAGTTAAGGCGTCTAATTTCTGAATCAGACATCAAAAAGAAAGGAAGGAGCGGAGAGGAGAGAAGAGCAGAGGACAGGCCAGAGAAAAAGAAAGAGAAAAGAGAAGGAGGGAACCTCTGCAGCAAAGAAGAAGAAGACGCAGAAGAAAGAAGGAAATTAGAGAAGAAGAGAAGAAGGAGGAAGAAGAAGAAGGACATAGCAGCTGAAGAAAGAAAGAAAGAGAAGGAGGCAGCTGCAGCAAAGAAAAAACAAAAAGAAAACGAAAGAAGAAGACAGGTTGAAGAAGAGAACCGGTTGAAAGAAAAGAAGAGAGAAGAAGAAAAAGCCAAGAAGAGAACTTTTGCTCTCTCTCTCTCTCTCCTTTGTCTTAATTTTTGTAAAACAATATTGTGAATTCATATGCTTCTGGAATCATAGTTTGCTCCCTGAGTTCGACCTTGGGAAACTTTTAATTCTGAGTAATAAATTGTAAACTAGTAGTAGCTTTTCGTGATATACTACAACGTCTAGAACTTTAAAATAACACGAAACCCTAAGCAGCGAAACGCAACACCAATTGCCATCCAATAGGCAAAATCGACCATGCCCCACCCGCGACTTCAATTTAAGGCATACGGGGGCTCGACCCCACGACCTTCGCTTCGTGAACGCGCACTCCCCCAACGTGCTATGCACACGTTTGAGGCGAGCTTTGATTTATGGCGCACTCTCTCATGGCCATTGGATCAAGATCCAATGACCCAGATCTGATGGTCAGTTGACGGGAGGAAGTGCAGCGGTGATCCATGGGCGGTTTGGGCAGTTGAGATGGCTCCACGTGGTGCCATCTTGACCACCCATCTTCTCTGACTTGTAGATGGTGCCACGGATGTCGAATTGGATCGATTTTCGCACCATTGGGCTACGATCGTTGATCTGAACCCATCCATGTGGTTGGATTAGTCATTTGAAGTATGGATTTACACCACCTGGCTCATTGATCTTAGATCTTTTTCGGACTACATCTGTACCACGAAAGTCCGATTGGGGCGATTTTGGAGTCGTTGAATTGTAATCATTACCCTGATCAAATCTGTATAGTTGAACCTTCAATCTGAGGCCCCGATTAAATATCACCTTGACCCTAGCCACCAAAAGAACAAATTACTATACAATTTGTACAATTTGACCCAAATGCATGTTAATGCATGATACGTAATATTTACAATACATGATGCTTCTATGATATTAAGAACATGTATAAATAGACATTTTTGATTACTTAGATGCGTACACATCACACCACATCTACCTGCTCTTAATGAGCTAGACGGTGGTGCTCTCTCATCGTGGTGGTTGCAACCACGGGAAAGAACTCCTTTATTCTCAGTGTCCCTCTCAACTTTTGAGAGGATATTGAACGTGGAAGAGGGGAAGAGAGGGAAAGAGGAGAGCAAGGTGGAGATGGTCGGCAGGGAGGTGAAATGTGTGAGAGATAGCGTGTGCGTCTGTGGGTGGAGATGGAGGCTGACCCCCGTGCATGGGTGTGGGGGTGGGAGATATATAGGCATGAGGGGATGAGGGTGGTGGATGAGGACGAGTGTTGTTAGGAGATTTTTTTAGTGGGATATTTTTGGGTAAATTATGTGTAGGCACTTAGGTGTTATGGAAATTAATGTAAGTGGTGTCAGATGTTATTAGGTGGAATAAGTGCTGGAATTTAAATGGGAATGAGGTGGAAATGGGAGGGATAAAATGAATGAAATGGATGCTCAATCTCTCTCTATCTGTCTCTCCATAAAATGCACAAATGCAAATATTTACATAATGCATGCATAATTATCTAATCTAAATGCATAATGTTAGGAAATAGCATAAGATGGCCAATTTACAGGTGTGAATTGCTACGCAATCACTCCCTGGTTATGCACACAATCATCATTTATAATGCTGACCCTCCTAATCCCAAGTCCCAAGCAACTAGGAAATGCAATTTACGTCTACTTACAACCATTAGTAGATGAGTTGAAACAACTACGGCATGATGGTGTTCAGATGTATGATGCAAAGAGTAAAGAATTCTTTTATATGTATGGGACTTTACTATAAACAATTAATGACTTCCCAACTTATGCGAATCTTTTTGGATGGAGTAGAAAAGGGAAGTTTGCTTGCCTAGTATGTATGAAAGATACACATCATTTGCATCTACCTGAAAGTAACAAATTTGGATATTTAAGGCACCGTAGGTTTCTTCAAATTGAGCACAGATGGAGGGGTGCACAATTTAAGAATAAATTTCACAGTATCCCTTGTTGGTATTCCAATAGGAATCTAAGAAATAAATTGTCGACAAATTCCATTCGACTATCAAGGCCTAAAGTTATGAAAAAATTATTGTAAAGACCCGTTCTGTCCTGAGCCTTTTAAGACGTCTGGACGGTCGGTCAGACGTCTTAAAAGGCTCAGGACAGAACGGGTCTTTACAATAATTTTTTCATAACTTTAGGCCTTGATAGTCGAATGGAATTTGTCGACAATTTATTTCTTAGATTCCTATTGGAATACGGGGGTCAGACGTCTGGACGGTCGGTCAGATGTCTGGACCACTTCCCAGACATCTGGAAATCGAAATTTTTGGGTACGAGCTTCGCCTTTGCGTGCGTGCTTGATTAGAACCTCATCATGAACCCTAACTAGCACAATTTAATCCAAATATGTGTAAAAAAGCTCCTACAAAACCCAAAGAGAGGCTTAACTCAGAGAATTCTGAGTTAAAGGATAAAATAAATCATCAGGGGTAAAACTGTAATTTCACCAATGCAATATGCAAACAGGATAATTAAGGATCCAAACATAGGTCAAACAAGCTTAATAAGAAAGGAAGTGGGATGATTTGATCTGAAAAGGGTTATAGCAACTTCTAGGAATTAAATGACATTCTATAACCCTAAAACAAATCTACTTTAATTCACGAGGTTCGAGGCATGATAAAAATAAGATAAACCCTATAAAATTCATATAAAAATATCTCCTAGGGTTTAGAACTTTCAATTTGGCCTTTGAAACCTATTTTGACCTAAAATGAAAACCATGCCCAATTAATGACTTAATTTGGGTTTTTACGTAAATTGACCAGTCAAACATGGTCCAACCTAAAATAAAAATTCACCATTAAAATCCTTAGGTTCAAATTAGTATATTATAAAAACTTGAGCCTAAGAAAAGATCATCTTGACCAACTTTACAAATTGGTCCTCTTAATTTACTTTTTGACCCTTATCTTTTGAAACCTTGCATTTAGGCTCCCAACATCTCGTCGTTCTTTGCAAAACGGTCATCCCTGCCACTTCTGCGCAGCGCCATGCCTCCGGCAACCTTGCGAGGAGGATGGCGCCGCGCAAGGCAGGGCGGCCGTCCTCTAGAACAGACAGGGGGTTCCCTGCGACATCCTCTGTCACAGTGACCCTCCCCTGCCCTCTGCCATCAACCATGCCTCTCGTGCGAACGCACGAAAGGCATGGGTATCCTCTCCGGCCATTTTCCGGCAAGGCTGGCACGTCACCACCTCGGTCCCCTCTCCGCGCCAAGGCCTTTATAAGGAGCGGCAAGCTCTGCCAACTTCATCAAGCTTCCTCTGGTAGAGAAATACCCCACCTTTCATCTCTTCCTCCTCTGGTCAGAGTGCCCGAAGCCTCCGGCGATCTCCTCCTCCTCCTCCTCGTCGCTCTGCTGCCTTACTTGCAGCAGAGTTTACTCTGTCCTGTCGTCCGCGCTAGGCCGTACCAGCTGGCTCCCTCCGTCTGCCTCCTCGTTGCCCTCCCTCGCTCGTGCTCATGCCCCGCGGGTCTGGGCCGGATCTGACTACCCGACCACTCACTCCTCGCCCACCACCACACACCGATGGGCCTAGTCTCGGGCGCGCTACCCGAACCCGATTACCCGGCTCTGGGAGAGCAATCCTAAGAGAGATTCTGAGAAAGAGAGAGACGTGGGGAAGGGTAGGGGTAGGTTTTTCATTGACCACTGTGCGTGCATGCAGGGAAGAAAGAAAGAAGAAGAAGAAGCAAGCTAAGGAAGAAGAAGAGAGGAGGAGTGGCCGAAGCCTTAGCCGCATAGAGGAGCTAAAGGAGGAAGGAAGGAGATTAGCTGAAGAGAAGAAGCCGAACTGTAGCAAACCCACAGTTAAGTTGTCTGAGCATCAAGTCAGACGACGGAAGGGCGGCGGCCAAAACAGAAAGAAGAGAAAAGAAGAGGAACTGTAAGAGAAGAAAAGAAAGAAGGAAGCAGAGAAGAGAAAGGAGAAAGAGAAAGAAGAAGAAGATCAGCACAGCTGCAACTAAAGAAGAAAGAAGAAGGCAAGAAGCATAGAAGAAGAAAAAGAAAAGAGAAGCAGAAGCAGAGAAGAAGAAAAAGAAAAGAAGAGAAGTAGAAAGAAGAAGAAGATCACCACAGCCGCAGAAGAAGAAGAAAAGAAAAGAAAGAAGAAGAAAGGAAGACTCTGCAGGAAAAAGAAGAGGAGATCAGCTGGAAGAAAAAGGATAGAACGAAGAGGAAGAGAGAAGAAGAAGCCAAGAGAACTCTAGCTCCCTCTCTCTCTCTCTTATTTTTGTAACCTAATTGAGAACTTTTACACTTCTAGAATTCTAGTTGCTCCTTGAGTTCGACCTCGGGAAAACTTTTTTCCAAGTAAAAAAATTTGTAGTAATCTGGTAGCTGTTTTGTCATGTACTGCAACGATTGTAAATCATAATAACATAAAGACGAAACCACGCTCCACCAGTTTTTGGCGCCGTTGCCGGGGAGCAACGGCTATTCTAGAAGCCATAAATTCTCTATTGAGTTTCTATTAATCACTTCTCTTTTTGTGTGCAGGCACAGGAAATCAAGAGGATAACAAGCAGCCGCACAACAACCACTCCAAGGACAGATAATTTTCTATCCTCTCATTTTAACCCCTAAAATTCTAAAGAGGAAGAAAAAGAAAAGAATAAGCAATATAGGTGTAACCTGTCTTCTATACCTAGTAAATCATCAAAAGCTGCATGTTTTCAATTTCAACCCACTATTTTTGCACACACTATTAAGGGTATTTAAGGGCTAACACCTTCTTGCCTGAGCCCTAATTACCCAACAAGGAGCTAACTGGACCAAGTAGAGCCAACATAAGATTCAACATTAGGGTTTTAGAGACACACTCCTTAAGTAAGAATTGAGAAATCCTAAAAGAAGTGTACCTAAGCCATTGATTGAAAATACTTATTCAAAGAAACCCTAAGCAATTTGGCTCTTTAAAGACACTTGAACCCTAAAAGACAAGACCTAATAAGCTCTCAAAGGAACTAGCTGGTGAAGTTGACCCCTTGGGTCAACCAACCTTCAGCTTAGGTCACTCTTTGCACTCAAAAGGCTAAAAGTTCAAGTGAAAATCTAAGCACCTTGATCTTAAACTAAAAGTGGTAGACTTAAGAGGTCAAGATCCCCATTCTGGTCTACTTGGAATCTCAGTGACAAGAGAGGTCGGGTGGGGGAAACCCTATAACCTGTGGGGACACTCTACCGTGTAGGGGTCTTCGCGGGACTCACGCTCTCTGGCTGCCCAGGTAATTCTCAGGTGGTCGATCTTTTGATCATGGGGTCCATCTGCCCCGCACCTCTATAATCACCCAACATTTTGGGTGTCTTGATTGGGTCCAGCACCTGCTAAACTCATCTTCTCCATCAGTGTATGTTTGGTAGGAGGTCCTTGAAACCTCTGTCAGAACTTCACTCTCCTTGAGGCCGAGCCTCAATGCCCTTGTTTGAGCAAACAACACTTCACATCAACCTCTCCTCTGACTCCGAACCCAACTCACCTTCTTCTTCCCCAATGGCTCAGCCAGTTGAGGAAGAGAACAATCTGGAGCACCAGCTCCAGCAACTCAATGACCTCTTCCATAACTTTGTGCACCCACCGCAGCGTCCTATGATGCGAGACCATTATAATCCTGCTGCGGTGGCTATTGAGCCTCGAGCCAGAATCCCAACTGGAGGACCTGATTCTGAATTAAAGCCCAATATGTTTCATGCCATACCTAAATTTCATGGGCTTAATTATGAAGACCCCTTCCAGCACATCAAACAGCTGAAGCATCTGGTCCAAACTTTTTGGGTCAGATGTACAAAATCGGGATATTCTCCTCATGAAGATGTTCTCCTTCTCCCTTATGGACAAGGCCGATCATTGGTACCAAACATAAACCCAGCCGATCAACACCTAGGAAGAACTTCAGTCCGAGTTCTTGAAGAAGTTCTTTCCCGTTGGTCGGACCAATGCCTTGCGCCATCAGATTACCCACTTCACTCAGCAAACGGGAGAACCTCTCCATGAGGCATGGGATCGCTTCCAGGATCTCATGAGAAAGTGCCCCCATCATGGAGTTCCTAAATGGGAACAAGTCCAGTCTTTTTACCAGGGACCCCATGAGAATATTAGGCTTTTCGTCAATGCAACTTGCGGAGGGAATATCATGGGTCAACATGAGGACACTGTGTGGGAGATTCTCGAAAACATGTGCGAGAACTCCACCAATAATGACTCCATGGGATTATTCGACAGGACGAATACCCGCGCATCGACGAACCTTAGGGGAGCACATGAGACGCAGGGCCTGTCCGCATCAGTTGACCTGGAACTGATGGCCAGTCGATTCGACAAGGTCTCTATCATCGGGAAGAAGGTGGACGAGCTGACTTAGCACTTGCAGCGAGCCACCTCTGTGCATAATTCCTTTGCACAGCCTCCTTCCACACGGGAGACTGTGCAAAACATTCTCCACCGACCTTCTCCTGGGATGGATCCATATCCACCCCCATCTGATTCTCAGATCGGAGGATCCTCCGATCCTTTCTATACTAGCCAGGGGAATTCCATTCCCCCATTCTCTGACTCTTTGGAGGTTCCTCAGACTTGCGAGGACCTCAACGCCATCCAAAATGATCCATTCTCCATCACCTACAACCCTGGATGGCGAAACCATCCCAACTTCCAGTGGGCGGGAAATTCCCAAACTCAAAGACCACCCTTTCAGCCCAGTCCACAACCACCTCGTCCTTACTAGCCGCCTCAACCTCGGCCCAACCCTATTTATCCATCAGGGCCAAACTAGGACCAAATGTCCCTCATCCTTCAGACTCTGGCTGACATTTAGAGAACGAATGCGGCTATTCAAAGACAACACAAGGACGAACTTACAGAGGTTCGAAATCAACTGGCCCAGTTGGCAAATTCTCGCCAACCATGCACACTTCCTTCTCAACCTCTTCCTAACCCGAATAACGTGCCGACCCAGCGGTGTGTTATGAACCCAAACCTGGGCCAAGCACACATGATTTATCAGGCCCCCTCTGTTCCTTCAACTAACGGGATGGGGGCTTCCACTTATGCAAGTTACCAGCAGCAACCCATCCTATCAAACCCTAACCAAAACCAGGCAGGATTGAATTTTGTAACCACCCGTAGTGGTAAAGAGACCCAAGATCCACCCTATCCAGACCACTCCAAGCCTGGTAGTGATCCAAACCGTAGGACAGTAATCCAGGACGTTCCTATCCCTGTCTCAGATCAAAGACCTGGACCTATCCTAGAAGAACCAACCAAAGTTCCATTTCCCGAGGCCTTGACCAAGGGAAAGAAGACAACCAAGCCTGTGGCACCAGAGGAGGACCTGGTCAAGCTCTTTGAGCAGGTTCAAATAAACATTCCCTCGATGGATGCGATTTGCCACGTACCGGCTTACGCATGATTCTTAAAGAATGTGTGTACACCTCAGCGTAAGCCATGAACCAAGAGTGGGAGTCCAATTGTACTGTCAGAGCAAGCCAGCTCTGTAATCCTAAGCAGACTCCCACCCAAGGAAAAAGATCCAGGTACTCCCCTGATTTCCTGCAAAATAGGTGAAACCCAATTCAACAGAGCATTGCTAGACTTGGGTGCTTCCATAAATCTGATACCCACATCCTTACTAAAACACCTAGAAGAATCTAATCTAAAACCAACTGAGGTGACACTACAGTTAGCAGATCGATCTATAAAGTCACCTAAAGGAATTCTTGAGGATGTTATTGTAAGAGTGCGGGATTTCTATTTTCCTGTAGACTTTATAGTCTTAGACATGGACGCACCTGAAAACCCTAGGGATACACCGATCATTTTAGGGAGACCTTTCCTGGCTACTGCTAGAGCCAACATCAGTTGTGAGGAGGGCCAAATAGAGCTGAAATTTGGAAATCAAACCCTCAAAATTGATATCTTTAAGGCCTAACAGGGAATCAATTGCGGTGTCATCAAACAAATCTGTGATATTAGGGCCTTGGTTGATGAAACGAATTTTGAGAACAACCTGATTATACCTCATCAACCACAGAAAGATCCACCGCAATTTGAAGAGTCAGACCCTGATTTAGTAAACCCATAACTCCTATCCTTGAACCTCACACGTACCCTGAACCACCCGCTGCTATTGATAACCCCATCCTTGAATTAAAACCCCTTCCCGATCACTTGAAATACATCTTTTTGGGTTCTAATCAGACTTTTCCTGTGATTATAAATTCCAAGCTCACTCCTGATCAGGAATCCCGTCTGATTGCTGTTCTCCAGCAACATCGCAGAGCCATTGGTTGGACTCTCGATGACTTGACTGGAATAAGTCCCTCTTATTGCACACACCGTATTTATTCGGAAGAGGGCGCACGACCTTCCCGTGAGATGCAGAGACGTTTAAACCCCAATCTGCAGGAGGTCGTGAAAAAGGAGATCATCAAGTGGTTAGATGCAGGGATCATCTACCCGATCTCTGACAGTCGTTGGGTGAGCCCGATGTAGGTTGTGCCTAAAAAGGCAGGGCTCACCACCATTACGACTAAAATCGGAGAAGTTATACCTACCCAATTAGCCAACTCGTGGAGAGTCTGCATAGATTATCGACGACTCAATTCCTCCACGAAGAAGAATCATTTTCCACTACCTTTCATTGATCAGATTCTCGAGAAATTAGCGGGAAATCGATTCTTCTACTTTCTTGATGGGTACTCCAGTTATAACCAAGTTGATATTCATCCTGAGGACCAAGAGAAGACCACGTTCACCTGCCCCTTCGGAACGTATGCATTCCGAAGGATGCCTTTTGGTCTTTGCAATGCACCCGCAACTTTTCAGCGGTGCATGCTTGCCATATTCTCTGATATGGTAGGTGATTATCTCGAAGTCTTCATGGATGACTTCTCAGTCTTCGGGGCATCATTTGATGATTGCCTCCAGCACTTGGTTCATATACTCAGGCGTTGCATTGACGTTAATTTGGTTCTTTCCTGGGAAAAGAGCCATTTTATGGTGCCTGAGGGGATCGTCCTAGGACATCTAATTTCTGAGAAGGGCATCCAAGTGGATTGAACCAAGGTTGATCTAATTTCTCGTCTTCCTATGCTTATCTCGATCAGGGACATCCATTCGTTTCTGGGGCACATCGATTTTTATCGTCGTTTCATTCCTGATTTTTCAAAAATCGCGCGCCCCCTGACTACTCTTTTCTCCAAGGATGTACCCTTTGAGATCTCCAAGGAATGCACGCAATCTTTTGAGAACCTCCGTGACCGAGTCACCCAGGCCTCGATCCTACAATCCCCTGATTGGTTTCAACCCTTTGAGATCATGTGCGATGCATCTGATTTCGCTGTAGGAGCGGTTCTGGGGCAGAAAGTTGACAGGAAACCCGTGGTCATCTACTACGCTAGCAGGACACTTGACGAGGCTTAGCGTAACTATATAGTTACGGAGAAAGAGCTGCTAGCCGTAGTATTTGCCCTTGAAAAATTTCGATCTTATCTCCTGGGTTCCCACGTCATCATCTACTTGGATCACACGGCTGTGAGGCATCTCCTTGCCAAGAAGGACGTGAAGCCCCGACTAATCCGATGGATTTTGCTGTTGCAAGAATTCGACCTCAAGATTCGCGACAAGGTGGGAAGACAAAATGTGGTAGCTGACCATTTGTCTCGCCTTCCTTCTGAGATCATCAACCCTTCACCTGTTGACTATTAGTACTAGACTTCCATGGTTTGCTAATATAGTAAACTACTTGGCATCTCATCAGATCCCGTCTGATTGGCTGAAGGCCAAGAAAGACAAATTGCGCTCTGATGCCAAGTACTACATTTGGGAAGATCCGTACCTCTTTTGCATAGGTGCTGATCAAATCATTCGGGGATGTGTCCCGGAGGGTGAAATCAATGATATTCTCTTATTCTACCATGACCAGGCATGCGGTGGCCATTTCTCTGGGCACAAAATCGCATCGAAAATCTTCCAGTGTGGCTTTTATTGGCCCACTCTGTTCAAGGATGCATACAATCACTGTAAAGCATGCAGTCGTTGCCAAACTTTGGGCAACATGAGCCATCGCGACATGATGCCTTTGCAGCCGATTCTCATATGCGAAATCTTTGTTATTTGGGGGATTGATTTTATGGGCCCCTTTCCTGTTTCAGATGGTTTTGAGTACATTCTGCTAGCTATGGACTACGTGTCCAAGTGGATCGAAGCCATACTGACCCGAACCTGTGATCATAAAATTGTTCTCAAATTCATTTATCACAATATCTTCTCACGGTTTGGGATTCCTCGTGCTATCATCTCTGACGGGGGGACCCATTTCACAAATGCTCAGTTCAGGTCACTGATGACCAAATACGGGGTGTCTCATCGAATCTCCACTCCTTATCACCCCCAGACTAATGGTCTAGCTGAGCTATCAAATTGGGAGATCAAGAAAATCCTGCAGGTCACTATTCGGCTTGACAGGAAGGACTGGTCGTCCCGACTTTCGAAAGCCTTGTGGGCCTATAGGACCACCCATAAAACCCAATTAGGCATGTCTCCCTTTAGACTGGTGTACGGGAAGGCGTGTCACCTTCCCGTTGAACTGGAGCACAAAGCCTATTGGGCAGTACGGAGTTCTAATCTAGATCTTTCTAAGGCTGGAACCCACAGAAAGCTTCAAATCAGCGAGTTCGATGAATTATGCCTTGATGCATACAAGAACTCGCGAATCTACAAGGAGCAAGTAAAAGCCTTCCATGACAAACACATCTCTAGAAAGATCTTTCATCCTGGTCAGAAGGTCCTACTCTTTGATGCCCAACTCAAACTTTTCCCTGGGAAACTGCGATCCAAGTGGGTCGGAGCATACCTTGTCCGATAGGTTTTTGGAAATGGAGCCGTAGAAATTAGTCCTCTCAGCCATGATTTCGAACCTTTAATTGTGAACGGTCAGAGACTCAAACCGTTCATTGATGTAACCTCTACTGATTTGGCTGAATCATCATTTATCCTCCATTTTCCCTGAGCATATTGCGCCCAGCCGATGGCGTAAAACTCAGCGCTCAACGGGAGGCAACCCGTCATTCTTTTTGAA
This sequence comes from Thalassia testudinum, assembly GCA_037157565.1. Classification (NCBI taxonomy): domain Eukaryota; kingdom Viridiplantae; phylum Streptophyta; class Magnoliopsida; order Alismatales; family Hydrocharitaceae; genus Thalassia; species Thalassia testudinum. The sequence goes on along the minus strand of JAZHRO010000031.1, from coordinate 32,377,400 downwards.
AACCTGAAACCTTTTCTAACACCTTTTTCGCACTTAAGGTTCACCCTTTAGGACAGCCGACTCCACCTTAGTTGCTTGCACCTGAGATTAGAAATCGTCCGCAACAGTCACCCCGACTCATTCACTCATCAAAACATCTGTCCTAATGTATGAACTAAGTTGAATAAAAAATCCCCTAAGTAACAATGAGGACATTGCAAATCTTAGGCATGGGGGGGTATGAAAGTGCAAATCTTGTAAGAAAAGGTTTTAAACAAAAAAATTCACATATGCCAAAAACACCATAAAAATTAAAAAATTTTTGGAAAAAGAATAATAAAATGAGAGGAGGAAAGAAAAATTTGTAGACTCCACAAAGGAGGAGGAGAAGAAAAAGGAACAAAATGAAAAGAAGGAGCACAAAATGAAAGAAAAGAGATAGTCATTAGTAAGAAATTAAGGAGTTAACCTAAGTTTTAGACCTCATTCAGGAAAAGAAATGGAACGTGCACAGTGAGATTAGTAAGAACGCGAACTTTAGGCATTCTTGGATAGACTCTTAGTACCCATTAAGATCTAGACATTCCTCAAGAGATTGAGGAAAATGAAAAGCTTAAGTATTAGGTTCAAGGCTTAGGGAGTATTTGGCCTCGTTAACTAACTTTTGATTTACGGGACTCAGTAACATAAGCACTCTAACTTCACACAGCCTGGTTCAGTAAGCATAAAAATCAAAATCATGCAGAAGCGTTGCAAAAATTCTGAAAATGACACCTAGAGTAGGAGCGGCCGATCAACATAAGTTGATTTGGACGAGTTCCCAGCACGGAGAGGTGGGAAATTCCCCTCGAAGATGCGTAACAAAATATCATCTCCTCGGTGCTTGTCTCTTAGGATATTTATATATCCTACTGGGGGCATGTAAGCACTTTGCTGGTTCAGATTCCATGGATGGCATTATCATGAAATGTCAATTGCCAGGGTCTGAATTCGGCCACGGAACACCATGGATGGGATTATCTCGAAATCTCAACAGCCAGGGTTTTGGGGGTTACCATGGGCGGTGCTATCTCGAAGCATCGATTGCTAGGAACCCTTGAGGATTGATGATGGGGACAAGGAATCTGATACAGACCATGTTGAGAAGCCAATCCTAAGCTAGAATGAAAAAGGAAAAGAGAGAGAAAACTCTCCAAACATATAAATCTTCTATCTCTCTTTCTTACAAGATGTACTGCGAACTGAGCCAGGGCTAAAATTATCTCAAGCACGGGTGCTTTAACCACAAAGTCCAATAAACCTTAGGTTAGTTCTTGTAGGCCTTAAAAACCTTTGCTAAGGATTGAGGCTAAGGCTAGACAGATCTGGATCTTGATTGGTACTTGAGTACCTTTTAGGCCTATGGCTGGCATTCTGACCTAATCTAGGTTTCAAAAGAAAAAGCACTTATCTGAAATCATTAAGAACTTCATGGTCTAAAACAAGGGTTGAAACCTTAAAATTTTGCTAAGGGACTAGCAAAAGTTAGTCATGGGGGTATGATGAGAACCTCATCATGAACCCTAACTAGCACAATCTAATCCAAATATCTGTGAAAAAGCTCCTACAAAACCCAAAGAGAGGCTTAACTCAGAGAATTCTGAGTTAAAGGATAAAACAAATCATCAGGGGTAAAACTGTAATTTCACCAATGCAATATGCAAACAGGGTAATTAAGGGTCCAAACATAGGTCAAACAAGCTTAATAAGAAGGGAAGTGGGATGATCTGATCTGAAAAGGGTTATAGCAACTTCTAGGAATTAAATGACATTCTATAACCCTAAAATAAACCCACTTTAATTCACGAGGTTTGAGGTAGTATAAAAATCATCTAAATCCTATAAAATTCATAGAAAAATATCTCATAGGGTTTAGAACCTTCAATTTGGCCTTTGAAACCTATTTTGACCTAAAATGAGAACCATGCCCAATTAATGACTTAATTTAGGTTTTTACGTAAATTGACCAGTCAAACATGGTCCAACCTAAAATCAAAATTCACCATTAAAATCCTTAGGTTCAAATTAGTATAGTAGAAAAGCTTGAGCCTAAGAAAAGACCATCTTGACCAACTTTACAAATTGGTCCTCTTAATTTACTTTTTGACCCTTATCTTTTAAAATCCTTACGTTTAGGCCCCCAACTTCTCATCGTCCTTTACAAAATGGTCCTCCCTGCCACTTCTGCGCAGCGCCATGCCTTCGGAGACCTTGTGCGGAGGATGGAGCCGCGCAGGGCAGGGCGGTCGTCCTCTAGAACAGACGGGGGGTTCCCTGTGACGTCATTTGTCGCAGGGACCCTCCCCTGCCCTCTGCCATCAACCATGCCTCTTGTGCGAACGCACAAGAGGCATGGGTATCCTCTCCGGCCATTCTCCGGCGAGGCTGGCATGTCGCCACCTCGGTCCCCTCTCCGCGTCAAGGCTTTTATAAGGAGCGGCAAGGTCTGCCAACTCCTTCAAGCTTCCTCTGGCGGAGAAATACCCCACCTTTCGTCTCTTCCTCCTCCGGTCAGAGCGCACGAAGCCTCCGGCGATCTCCTCCTCCTCCTCGTCACTCTGCTGCCTTACCTGCAGCAGAGTTTACTCTGCCCTGTCGTCCGCGCTAGGCCGTACCAGCTGGCGCTCTCCGTCTACCTCCTTGTCGCCGATACCCTCCTCTAGGGCATCTTCGTCCCCAGCTTCGGCAGGCACGAGCCGGGCGTTTCTCTCTTCCCCTTCGTCGAGTAAACAGGTACAGAGTTTCCTCTCTCTCTCCCTTACATTTTCCCTCTCTTAATTTACCTTTTTACTCCACCGCACGCGACTTCCACCTCCACCTACTCCGTCTTCGATCACCTTCTCCGGCGAGTCCATCCCACTTCCACAGACCTCCACACTCCTCACCGACTACCCCAGGAGCTTCCCCTCACTCCACTCAACCGATCGCCCCTCTCCATTCACTGCCAATTACCGCCCAATCACCCCCCAAACAAACCCATCTTCCCACACATAGTCTGACCTAGGGCTACCTCCACACGTGCCCTTACGCCTCGTCGACCCCTGCACTGTCTTCACCGCACTCCGGCGAAGCTTCCCCTATTTTCTGATGTGGCTGAGAGGCCGTCTTTCTGCTTTCAGGTCGGAGCCCCCTCGCCGCCATTGCTGAGCTGCTGCAACTCCTTCGCTCGTAGCTCTAGGTGCTCTCCAGCCCAGGCGCAAGTCCCAGGCAACATGGATTGCTGCTGCGAAGGAGCCCAGGCTTGCGAATTGGATCGTAAGCCTCACAGCAGCCCCAATTGGCTGCAGTTCTCTCGCCTGCGGGTGCGAGATTTGGAGGTGGGACTTTAGTCCCACCTCGTAAGTGTGCGGCCAAGCACCCACACTTAAATTGAAAAAGTGTATCGAGCTTACTGCCTTCGATACACAGGAGTCAGGTCCCTCTCACCCGCACGCAGTGCGCCACGCACTCACTCACCCTCGCCCGCGCTCACGCCCAGCGGGTCTGGGCCGGATCTGACTACCCGACCACTCACTCCTCGCCCACCACCGCACGCCGGTGGGCTTGGTCTCGGGCGCACTACCCCCACCCGATTACCTGGCTCTGGGAGAGCAATCCTAAGAGAGATTCTGAGAAAGAGAGAGACACGGGGAAGGGTAGGGGTAGGTTTTTCACTAACCACTGTGCGTGCATGCAGGGAAGAAAGAAAGAAGAATAAGAAACAAGCTAAGGAAGAAGAAGAGAGGAGGAGCGGCCGAAGCCTTAGCCGCACAGAGGAGCTAAAGGAGAAAGGAAGGAGAGGAGCTGAAGAGAAGAAGCTGCACTGTAGCAAACCCACAGTTAAGTCATCTTAGCATCAAGCCAGACGACAGAAGGGCGGCGGCCAAAACAGAAAGAAGAGAAAAGAAGAGGAACTGTAAGAGAAGAAAAGAAAGAAGGAAGCAGAGAAGAGAAAGAAGAAAGAGAAAGAAGAAGAAGATCAGCACAGCCGCAACTAAAGAAGAAAGAAGAAGGCAGGAAGCAGAGAAGAAGAAAAGGAAAAGAGAAGCAGAAGCAGAGAAGAAGAAAAAGAAAAGACGAGAAGCAAAAAGAAGAAGATCACCACAACCGCAGAAGAAGAAGAAAAGAAAAGAAAGAAGAAGAAAGGAAGACTCTGCAGGAAAAAGAAGAGAAGGAGATTAGCTGGAAGAAAAAGGACAGAACGAAGAGGAAGAGAGAAGAAGAAGAAGCCAAGAGAACTCTAGCTCCCTCTCTCTCTCTCTTATTTTTGTAACCTAATTGAGAACTTTTACACTTCTAGAATTCTAGTTGCTCCCTGAGTTCGACCTCGGGAAAACTTTTTTCCGAGTAAAAAAATTTGTAGTAATCTGGTAGCTGTTTTGTCATGTATTGCAACGATTGTAAACCATAATAACATAAAGACGAAACCACGCTCCACCAGTGCTGAGCACAGATAGTACACTCCTCTCTTTTTCCCTCCTCTCTCCTTCTTCCCAACCCTAACGAACCTTATAAAAGGCCCCCTTCCCCTCTTCTTCCTTCCTCACTTCACCCAGCCGGCACCTCCTTCCCTTCCTCTCCACCCCAGCGAGAGGAGCGAACGTGAGAGAGAGAGAGCGCGAGAACGGCGGCATGAGGAGAGGAGGGAGAGCTTGAGCTCACGAGCTCGTGAGAGCTCACTGGAGGGCGCACGATCGGAGAGACACGTGCGGGAGGAGGAGAGTGTCGGGGGAGTCGTCCCTGACATTGCTGCAGCTGGAGCTGCGGGCGAGGAGGCGAGGCCACGGTTGCGCGGCGGAGGAGAGCAGGAAGCGGTTCTGGTTCTGAGATTTTCTCAGAATCAGACATCTGGAGTGACGTCCAGATGACGGAGTGGACGTCTAGTGACGACACCAAACGTCTAAAGGCAGATCTTCGCGAAGGTACGTTTCCTTTTGCGGATACGGCCATGCAGGCCACTCCGCAGCTACGCTTTGCGTGGCTATTTGCGGGAGATTTGCTGTTGCGTGCAGGGATTGCTTCGGGAAGGCGCGGGACACGTCCTTCCACGCGTTTTAGACATCTGGATAGCTTGCTAGACAGCTGGAAGCACTCCTAGACGTCTAGAGAGGAGGTCGGACGTATGGAGCTGGGTTCAGACGATCCTGAGGAGGTCTTGGATGTCTGAGGTCGACGCAGAACCTGAGGTGCATTTCGATTTACTTTTAAGACGTTTGGACCTTGTGCCAGACCTCTGATTTGGGTCTGTAACCCTATTTTTGACCTGTTTAGGGTCCGTTTGAGGTCCATTTTATGCAAACAAGTTATCGATGTGTTCCTTGAGAGTTCCTCTACTTGTTAGAAGGTCTTTTATACTGTTCTGAATGTTCCATTGTGATTGTTCCTTGTTATAGGACTTCGTTCCGTTGTAGGTTCGGGGCTTGCTGAGGCATGTGAGCCTGCCGTTCGAGTCCCCAATACTCCTGAGTTGTTTAGTAGAGTGGCTTTCCCTAATTTAACCATAAACCTGAATGCATATGTGGATTGAATAACTAGAACCTAGGATATGGCATGAATCCTAGGACGTGAAGTTGCTTGGAAATGTTTGTATGCGTGGTTGATTTACAGTCTTGAATAAATAAAGAGAAATGATAACAACTGCCTGTTAGTGAACAAGAGCTGCCTGTGAAAAATGAATTACCTGTGCTAGTTAAATAGTTACATGTGACATACCTGTTGTATACGTTAATTGATAGAAATATGAGCTGCATGTGTATAACCTGAGATTGGAAATGTGAATAATAGAAATACGAGCTACATGTGAATAACCTGAGCATGAAAATGAGAATGATGATACCTGGTATGGAATGGCATGAGAAACATGAGCATGAACCCTACAGGAAATTAGGAGTAGAGCTCCTGGAAATAAATGGAATGGATCTGGAAATGTGAGTGGGAAGTGTGCTGGCCCTTGAGTACGTGGTACCAAGGAGAGCGACTGTCCCCTGTTTAGTGTAGAGCGGAGTTAGCCGCCCTTGGGTTGGGACCTAGGGTTAGGATTGGCCACTCTGCACCGACTTCTTGGCCCTCGCGTACACTGTACCGGGGAGAGCTATTAGTGTAGGGAGAGAGCTAGCCACCCCATGGGGCTTGGGGTTTAGCTAGCCACCCTACACCGACTTGCTAGGCCCACTGGACGAATTAGGGTAGTCAGACGAGGGTGCACGGATTGTGGAGGGGTGAAATCCCTGTTTGGTTCTGAGGGGCTAGACCCCTGTTACTGAGAGGGCTAGGCCCTATACTATTATGTACTATACTTCGAGCGTACCCGTTAGCAGAAACGACTGACCGCGTGCCAGTGCGGGGTAGCTACCCGTGCGCTTATCGCGCATGCCGTAGTCACCGTTACGCCTGTCCGTGACCTTGGGGTGGTTGACTGGGTGTAGGACCACCACAGGGGACTCTCCCGGCCAGGAGAGCACCACGTGTGACTTCTACTCTTCGGAAAAGACTGCAATCAAGATCGTTCCCATGAGGAACATTCGAGATCAAGAAAGAGATTTGAAAAGAATAAACCAATGGGTGAAAAGGAATAACTTGTAAAATAAAGAAATTAGAATATATAGTTTACCTGTTAGCTTTACTGCTTTAGTTAGTTGGTTGCCACTCTACTCAGCATTCGCTGACTTTGTTACTCATAACCCTTTTCAGGTCCAGGTGTTGAGCAGCCCGAGTCTCCGGCTGTAGAGGGTGCTGGGCCTAGTAGAGCCCAGTAGCAGTAGTCTTCCTTTTGTTGTACTTTCTGTTGTAGTGAGTTTCAGACTCTTGTTACCTTTACGTTTCTGTACGTTATTTCTGCTTTACTGTTGTAGTGGTGATATGTACTGATAGCAGCTTTTTTTTCCTTACTGATTGTACTCTTTTTACTGTTAGTTACACAGCATAGTGAATGTGGTTTACTTTCCTGCTTTTTGGTTATTTCTTGTTGGACGACTAGGTCTTGGGATCAGTCGAGTCGGGCCGGTCTCGTGTCCTGTAGGGATTCAAGAACCGGGTCGTAACAATTACAAAAGCTTACCAACGTATGACTCGATCGCCTCTTTAGGAAAGACTTGACAACATTAAAGGACTCTAGTTTTAAGAAGAAAATCATCTTTTTTATGGAGCTTCTGTTGGTATTAGAGCACTACGATCGTTTATTTTGATGATAACAAAACACTTGTTATTTGACATTTGCTTTTGAGTCCTAGTTTTTAGGTCAAATTGCAAATGGAGACAAGTGTAGAGATGGAGTTCGAGCTCGCATCCATGGCGGATTGGAGGAACTTGACGGAGAAGGAGTTTTGCGAGGAGCGAAAGCGTGAAGTCAGAAGAATAGGATAGATGCCTTTTCTATCTTGTACTTTGTATCTCTTTATTTGTTCTTTTATTTCTTAGATTACTTGTTAGAGAGCCCAAAGTAGCAATACAGTAGTTCTAGGTATACTTGCACAACCCTAGGATACTTAGGCTTTTCATAGAGAACTTAGAAATCCAAGATAGGCATCAGACAACCTGATCAGACGTCCAATCTGGAAATCAAACGTCTGATCTTGACTTTTAAGATGTCTGACTGTTGACTTAGACATCCAATAACTTATACTAGACTTAGTAGGTTCTGTCTGTTGAAATCAGACGTTCAGACCTTAGTCCAAACATCTTAGAAAACATTTGATGGTTGTGACAGATGTCCAATTAGTAAAACGTTGGCTTACAAACTAAACGTTGAGAACAATGACTTTAGGCTTCTATTAGACGTCCATAGAGGATCCCAGACGTCTGATATGTGACCGTTGAGCCTCGATTAAGTCGAAATCACTTGTCTTGAGGATTATAGCTGTTTAGGCTCTTAGGAATCCATTCCTACACTTAATTAGGTTCCCAAATGTCCAGACCTAGTGCCAGACGTCCTGTATGTCATTTGATGGTTTTGCATTAGAACCATGTTTAGATCTAAACCAAGTCAAGAAGGAAACCCGCCTGAAATTAGATGTCTGACTTAGTTCCTAGACGTCTTAAGAGTGTCTTCCAAACGTCTGATCTGTTTCCCAGATGTCTGATGACCCTGTCAGAATCATTAATGATTATGATTGTGGATTGCCTTATCTTGGGATGAACCCCAACGGCTACCTAAGACTTCTAAGGCCTTCTAAAGCCTTCTTAGGCCACCTATAAACAAAGAAGTAGCCCTCCCTTGTTTAGACACACCAAGTAATATAATTTCCACATACATTGTGTCCTAAAAAAGAAAAAGATCATCTAGAAGTATTGTTGCTCTCCGAGATCATCTCACACACTTTGAAAGCACCACATTCACTGACACGCCCTCTCCCACCGTCGGTTTTGAGAGCATCATTGTGCCATTGCGTGGTTCACGCACCTGCGTCAAGTCGATGCACTTTCGCTAAAGGGAAGTTTCCTAACTCCTATAGTAACTATGTTTTAATCTTTGCGGCTTTATAGGTTGTATTTTTCTGTCTTTGGTTGGGTATTCGCTTTGCGAATTTCCGTTTCCTTTGTGAGACAAATACCTTCTCGTGAAGAAGAGGGGTTTAAGCCACACTACCCTCGTTCAAAGTAGTGTTGTTGTATTGAGGTTCAGTCACCCTTGTTTAAGTGACTAGGTTAGTGGATTTGATTGACTTGGTCAATTGGGAAATCCTAAGTCGAGAGGCTTAGGTGGTGGTTTTCACCAGGTTTGGGTTTCTACCTAAAAATCGCTTGTGCATATTGTGTGATTGCTTTCTTTATAAGATTGTGATATTTTATTCCTCAAATCTCACCCCCTCCCATAGGAACCTACAGCTTCTGTATTGGAAAGATCTTACAATATGTCATAACCTTGATGCTATGCATATTGAGAAAAATGTCATAGAAAACATCTTAGACGTGTTGAGTTTAACAGATAACCCCAAAGACACGTTAAGATCGAGAAATGATATGAAGAAACTGGGTATCCGTCCTGAGTTGCATGTTACCAAAGGAGAAGAAATGCCACCAACAATGTACAGGCTATAACAAGGACAGAGGGATAAGATACTCTTTTTTGAAAGGAATTCGGGTCCCAGATGAGTTTTCTTGACAACTCTCACACTGTGTGAATGAAGTTCAGAAGAAGATCAATGGATTGAAAAGTCATGATTCACATGTTTACTTGTAGATTTTGTTTCCGTTAGCTATTCGTGGAGTGTTGCCAGATCCAATGGTCTATTCATTCATGCAGATGAGTTGATTTTTTAACATCATTTGCTCGAAGACTTTGAATTGTGAAATTCTACCCATGACGTTAGGGAGGAGGCATAGCCTCAGGCTCCTATTTCGCAGCCTCCCCGTGATACCCATTATGCCCAGATTCCCTCCCACTATCTCTAGTACCTCCCTCCACATATTTTAGCCTAGTGCGATCACCTTTTTCATAGAGGTTAGACGTCAGGCCCAGATACTCATGATGTTGAGGTGAATCCTCAACATGAGACCCATCCTTAGGAGTTCCTAGGGCAGTAGAGGATTGTGGATGAGGAGGTACACCACCCGTTTGAGTAGCCAGATACTCAGGCTGACACGTCGCAGGAGCCAGATACTCTGGCTGGCATGTCGCAAGAGCCTAATACTCAAGCTGGCACCATTTCTGGTAAGAATTTCAAATAATTTTATTTAAAAGCTTACTTTATTTAATTTCTCTTATTTTATCTTTTTAGCATATGTTGATTTATGTTTTCAGCTAAGAAAAACACAAGAGGTTCGACACAATATGCGAACCTCAACAGGTTGCCTGAGGGCACTAGGACTAGGGTGACCATTACTGTAGCTGGGGAAGCAAAGAACTATGCCAGCTTTATGAACTGGTTAGCCATGATTGTTAAGGCACTCGTACCACTTTCCTGCTTCGACTGGAGGAGGTTCGCCAAGGAGTCGAAGGCATCCATTATTCAGGAGTTGTAGGTATAAATGTGAAATTCATTCGTTCACATTTATAACAATTATAATCGATTTATATATTAGTGAATACATGACACTTTTGATTGGAGAGATAATACCAATACTCCCAAGGCTATCCTGCAGTATTCATGCAGGGTACATTGTGGATGGAGAGAGGAGATAAAGAGTGCAGTATGAAATTTTTTTCAGATTCTAAATTTATTTAATTATTTATATATAATAAAATATTTTTAATAAAAATTTGTAAAATTATTTCAATTTTTTAACAATAAGTCGTATGAAGAGGCATCGAGAAACGTGCCTCCTATGATTGCGCCTCCCATTTGGAGGGAGTTTTGCGAGCACTGAAGGGATCCAGCGATAAAGGTAAATAAATAATTTTGAATTTTATTTTTAAATTTAGTTTATTACGAATAATTACATAATCATTTAGCAATAAAATTTATATTTCTTACAGGAGAAAATCAAGAAGAACAAGACCAACAGGACCTGAGCACTTACCCAGACCCACTGCTTAGGTCAAATGAGTATTGACTCATTAATTTATTAATTTGGTATTTCAAATAAGATTAAAATAATTCAGTTAAATTAAAAGGAGATGAAAATATTACTTCATTTTTAGGTGGAGGTGCACGAGGGTATTCAATTAAATCAAATGAGAGTCTATGAGTAGACTCATAGTAAAGGACTTGACAGTTCACGTGCATTGATATATCCCACATACCAGGAGACATGTAAGTAATTAAAAGTAGTTACATTAATTTCAATTATATAAAAATTAACTGCAAATATACACACACACACACATACACACACAAAGTCGTATAATGTATTTGATCCATCGTTCTAAGGTCGCAGACGAGAACTCCGGAGATGTTCCCTGGACACCTCTAACGCTAGAGGAGGCCTTCAGGACCATGATGCCTCCAGAGCACAGAGTTTTGTTTGTAGTGCTGGGAGGAGTGCGACAATCTCCTCCTGGTATGGTAGGACAAGATCCTCGTCGTCTGCCCACGACAACAGTCTACGCATCGAGGTCAGACCTTACAGAGTCGAGATGTGGAGCGGGAGAAAAGGCTAGAGGAGGTCACCGCCTAGTTGCAGGCTGCCACTTGTAGGATAGAGCGTCAGGAGGAGTTGTTAGAGCGGCAAAACAAGCAGTAGGCGGAGGTCTTGTTCTATCTCCAAGGTGGTGGTGGACCTGATCATTTGTCGTTCCACATTCTAAGGAATGGCAACGACGAAGATGGTGATTCTGGGGCTGGTGATGTAGGTGCCCCAGCATAGCGTATATATTTTTATATTCTTCCCATATTTATTATTATTGTAATATTTGAATTTTGTTTGTATATATAAATTAGTTCCATTTTATAATTTCTTTCGATGGAATGTTTTAAATAATTTACGTTGTTTTCGAGTATTTTTTATTTGTTATGTGTAATTGCTTTAAAAAAAATATTAAAGCAATATTTGCCATGATTATTAATGAAAATTGTTGTAAAATAAGTTAGGTGACGATTTTACGATTGTCGCTATAGGACCATTTGGTCCCCCGAGAAATATCGCAAGATGTGATGTGTCCTTTGTTGACGGTTATGTAGCATTACATTTCCTTAAATCGTCGCTATTTTAAATAGGAGATGATTTTCAGGACAACTGCCCTTAAAAGTAAGAAATTTTCTGGCACACAAAATGTTTCCCACCAAAAAAATTGGCAACGATTTAATGAAGAACTATTAGTAATTATTTTTAGCGACGATTTTAAAATCATCATTAAAATCCACTTCCATGTTGGCACGTGCACTTTGAAGGAGACAAACGTCGCTAAAATAAGATAGTGACATGATATACTGTGACGATTTATGGCATTTTGGCAACGATTTATAATCATTGCAAAACCCACTTACATGATGATTATTTTGAATGACCTCATCACATATATGTACCATCTCACATAGAAAATATTGAAAATATAATAATTAAAACATACACAAATAAATAATTATATTTATTTCTATAAATTAATAATACTTATATAATTTACCTTAACTATCTCATTAGGATGCCTGAAAACTGTGGGAGCAAAAACTACTTAAACACCTGCTCGCCTGAACTTGGAATTGGAGCTTAAGTTGACCCTGATGGCCATGGTTCTCAGCAAAGGCTGCGGAGGAAACCTTTGCTGCTAGTTGCTCATGCAAAATAAAAAAAAGGCACAAACAATGATCTCTAGCAAATCATTTCTCTCGTACCATAGAAACTTACAATTGGTTATGCAATCATGCAAAGGGACAAGGGTTTTAATGTGGTTTGTGATGGCAGTATAGTGCTCTGTTGCATGCCTTAGGTTTTCTTTGTTAGAAATGAGGGACATTGATAGCCTAAGGTTATCCATGATATGACATTGGAAAATTATAAGTACATCCTCGCATTCTTGAGTATTATAAACATCTATCTTATAATCTAAAAAAAGGTGCTTAACATCTCCGGTGGACACGTCATCCCACCGCTTTTCTCATTTCCCTGACACAGTGACACCAAGATCAAAATACACTCATGAATTAATACTTATTTTGTTTAATATTTTTGTTGGTCAGTTTAACAAATATATCATACAAGCTTGTTGCAAAGTTGGGTGGCGAGAAGGCTCAAACCTATTTTGAAAAGGATAGTGTCTCCCAACCAATCTAGATTTTTGTCTGAAAGGTAAATAGCTGATAATATGATTCTTGCAAAAGAGGTGGCACATTTCATGAAGAAATCCCACAGGAAGCAAGGATCTATGATGATAAAGCTTAACATAGAGAAAGCATTTGATAGAATAGAGTGGGATTTTGTAAAATTTTGTTTGCTTCAGTTGCATGTACCCACCAATTTAGTGAACTTGATAATGTCCTGTATTACATCTGCAACTTTTCAAGTTGTAGTGAATGGATGTCCTTCCAATGTGATTTATCCGACACGTGGAGTAAGACAGGATTGTCTCTTATCCCCCTACATTTTTATATTGTGTTCTGAATATTTGTCAAGATCTTTGGAATTGGCTTTAAGAAATAATATCATATCAGGCTATAAATTGCATAGGAATGCAAATCCGCTTACTCATTTGATGTTCGCGGAAGATACTATATTGTTTGCAAAAGCTACTCCTTATGAAGCTCTTCGGATACAAAGGATATTGGGTGAATATGAGCTCTGTTCTGGGCAAAAAGTCAATTATGGAAAGTCAAGAGTATTTTTCAGCCATGGGATAAATAGCAACCAACATGCTGTAATTATGGAAACTCTTAACATTGGTGAAATGAATAGGAATGAATTATATCTTGGCTGTCCAATATTAGAAATGCCAAATCAGTCCAAACTGAAGGAGCTGATCACTACCAAATTCCCTAAAAAATTATCTGGATGGAAGGCAAAGGCATTATCACAGGCAGGCAGAGGGGTTTTGTTGCAGTCTTCGCTTTCCTCCATACCAAGTTATCTTATGTCAACAATTTCCTTCTTAACCGAACTTTGTTCTCAATTAGACATAATGATGAGAGATTTCTGGTGGGGGTTTCCTGGTGAAAAGAAACATATATATATATATATATATATATATATATATATATATATATATATATATATATATATATGAGAGCTTGGAGATCCATATGCATTCCAAAACATCGAGGGGGTCTTGGTTTTAGAGCAACAAAGCTTTCTAATCAAGCTTTCCTGATGAAATTGGCATTGTCTTTATGCTTGGATAAGGGGGGGCTGTTGTATGAGCAGATGAAATCAAAATATTTTCTAGAGCGGTCGTTTTGGGAATATCTGTCAAAGCTATCTGATTCAGAACTTATGAAGGTAGTTGGAAGACTAAAGCAATTACTTTGGAAGCATTCTCTGTGGTTTGTTGGGAATGGAGAAAAAATAAATATATGGACAAACCGATGGCTTTGTAATTGGAATGAGGCAGTGTTCCCGTCAGATTATGCAGCTCTTCAATATTCATATGTTGCTGATTTAATAGATGCCTCTGCTAACATATGGAATCAGGATATTTTGCACAGCTCTTTCTCATCAGAGCTTGTCCAAGCAAGCAATTCAACCCCAATACACAGTGGTATGGATATACTTATTTGGACGCCGAATCCTAAAGGAAAGTTTTCAGTTAGATCTGCATACATGACCTTGCTCAAGGAGGAGGACCTTGATGTGATAGTAGGGGAGGATATCAGACTGAAATTCAAAAAGATCTAGTCAATGCATGGCTTAGCACCAAGAACCATGTTTTTTCTATGGAAATTGACAACTAGAGCATTGCCTTTTAAAGGATTGTTGGCTAAAAGAATCTCCACATAAAATCCGCTTTGCCCCTTGTGTTAATTACAAGAGGAAGATGGGGATCATTTAATTATTAGGTGTGTTTTTGCTAAAGCAATATGATTTTATTGGGGAGTTAGAATAGATGAGTATGATGATACATGGTGGGATTTTGGGAGAAAAATGAATCAAAATTTTGGTAACATGGGACATCCAAAGTTTTTGGTTTATTATATCATGCACTCCATATGGCTGCATAGATGCAATGTAGTTATGAATGGGGAATCCCCAGACCAATTTCAGTGATAAAAAGCTCACAAAATATGGTTGCCTTCTATTCTAATTATTTTCAACTACATGAGCAAGGGTATGTCATTGGAGCACTGACCTTGAATAGTTGCCAGCAGGGTTTGTTGGAGGAACTGCAGAATCAGTATGGCTCTCCTGCTCATGCTACGATTTTGGTTTATGCAGCAGTTTCCTTGAAATCCTACGCTGCGGTTATATTGCTTGATGTGGATGGGAAATGCTTGAGAGTTAGCACTCATACTTATGATGCATCTTCATCTGAAGAAGCAGAGGCATGTGCTATTTATCAAGGACTTCGAATGGCCGTTCAATCAGGTTTCGCCATTGTTATTGTACTGTCAGATGCTATCAATCCTGTCAAGCAAATATTGGGTCAACAATTATCTTCCTGGAAAATTAAATCAGTCATTCAAAGGTACTCTGTTATTTTGGAAGAAAATAATGGTCTTTCCTTGCACAAAGTTCACAGATCGATGGTTCAGCCAGCAGAGTCTCTTGCAAGATTTTGTCTTAGATCTAATGTGCATGGCTGCTGGGAATTTCCACATTTTCCTTGTGATATCCAGATCTGCTGATGAAAGTCTCCTCCCTGGGAAAAAAGATGAAAACTTTATTGCATGAGACTATGGGGGATATAACTTTTAAGCTTGCTGCTGGTTGCATGAGTGGAATGAAAGATTTGAGCAGCTTTCTTAAAAGCAATGCGCACCTCCTGTTGTTTGTCAGCAGAAGTTTGGACTATATCCTATGGTATGACGTTGGCCATCCAACTTGGGTTGCTGGATATGACTGTGTTTTGAATGCCATTATTTTTTGGTAAACCAATTTAAAGCCCGTATTCAACCTTCCGAATGTTAAGGTACATCGTTTCAGCTATGTTTGGATTTCTTAAGCATCGGTGATTTTATCTTTGCAAAGCTGACAGGACAAAAGTCAATTGGGCTTATAGTTTTCGATAGATGCTGTCTGAAGCAAAATGCTCCGGGTGTATGGATGTATCCTTAAAAAAGAAAAAATGAATAACAAAAAAATCTAGACATATACTCTCTTATTTTTGTTAAATATTTTGTTAGGATTTTGACATAACTCACATTTAATCTTTACAACCTTTATATGATTTGATATTTATTTTGTCGCTCACTTTGATGGTGGGGACGATATGATGGAAGCTTTACCATTTAAATGCAATTAATTGAGTTTCTTTTTCACAAAAATGATGCGTAGGAATGATAATAATATTATATTATTATTATTTTTTAAAATCTATATCTTTATCATTAACTGAAAAAAAGTACCAATACCCACGACCCAAATATGCCCCCTAGCCCCTCTCTTCCCTAACTTACACACAACATCCGCAAAATAATATTAGCTCATATTAAAAATAGAGACTACTTATGATAATTATTCAATCCTCGCGAGAGCATCATCATGAAAGGTTAGTCATTTTATATATGTTAGATTTTTCCTTCTATATATAAATATATATTCACTTATCAATGTAGATTTTATTTTTTTATTTTACAAAATTGTACTTTGTTGATCTTTTCAATCATGAAAAAAGATTATGATATTATATTAATCAGTATAAATGAAGGACAAACAAAAAAAAAACCAAGGATTGAAGGAGAGATAGAATACTAGGATGGAGTATCTTCTAAATATTAGCAATTGATTATAAGTGACGGACCTATATATTATTAGATGATGGTCCAAATAAATCTATACGATAACTTATGAAGTGTTGGATAATAATTTAAATAAATCTTATATGTAATTAGATTCTGAAATATATCTTAGAAGAATTTTTTTGTTACAAGCATGTGAATTACACTTTTCATTATTTAAAAAATTATTTTAACAACACCTAAAACAATCCCACATAAAAATTCCCTTTCCCTCGTGTTAGATCCCACGGAAGTAGAACTATAACCTCTTCATTCTTAGTTACCTCTCGTCCTCCACATTTTAACCCCTCTCTCCTTCTCTCTTCGATTCAAGTGGTTCCTTTCACCATTGTATAATATATATTTTTACTTCAAAAATCAACCAAATGATTGTTTAGATAAAATTTTGACAATATTCTAATAATTTATATTATTTCAATCATCAAATTTAATGTAAACAAAAGTTAGATTATAGATTCAATTTCACTAAGGTAAATTTTTTAGATGTTTAATTAAATTATATACTATAAGTTTCATGAATTTCCGTAACTAAATGTGGATACTATCACTAGCATACATAATTCAGCTGATCTAATTTTTTCTATTTTATATTTGTCAGCTTTTTGGTCTTCGTTTGCTCTGTATCTGTGTTGGTTTTATTTCGCTCATGGATATCTAAATGGATTGATGAACTCATGCATTCTTCTTTTTATGGATTCTAACTTTGAGTGGATTCATCGACCAAGCTAGAATCGTGCCTTTTTGTCTATAATGACTCAAATCATAGAGGAGAATGTCTCTACATCTCTTATTGATGTAATTTTGAGGAATCTACGAAGGATAAGAAGGTAATGTTGCTGAAGTGGTGCATGCCATCATTATCTTGGCATTCCACTACAGGGGCAAATTGAGATGAGCATTATTTCTTGGTCTGAGGTAGATATCAAATATGTAGCAAAATTTGTAAGATTGCAAGGGTTTATGAGTATTCTTTTTCTCATAGAATTATTTTCTGCAATTGTAACACTTGCAACATTCTCTGGTTGGTTTTCCCAAACCTTAATCCCACACCATCAGGCGGGCAACATTAGGTGGGTGGCAATTACAGCATTCAGTGGGGTGGATCTTGATTTTGGATAGGGCTGAGATAAGCTGTAAGGGGGGCATAAGGAGAGAATAGATAATAAAACTGTACAGTAACATGCTGGAGACAATCATATTTATTAATTTTCTAGCACTATATTTCTTCTTTATTTAAGAGGTTGTAACTGCACACATCTTAATAATGATGCATGCAATTATCTTATATAATTTATTAAGATTAATCTTTGATTATCGAGTTAAATATTTAATATGTTACTTAATTTATTTTCTATTTACATCGAATTAAGTTGATTTAACCTATGAAAAAGTTATTATATATTTCTTTTGAAATAACTTTAACCTGTCAAAATATTCAAACGAGTTAACTCACTTATTTCACTATTTATTTTATTCTTTCAACTTATTCCACAGACCTATTCTCTTTACCAAACAGAGCCTAAAGGGATTTTTATAGAAAAATCAATGTAAACCTTCGAATTTCAAGCTTTCCAGTCATGTTTTTACCACTTAAAACACCACTTGGAAATAATTTATGATTCAATACATTTCATAAACCAAAAGCACCCATCTTCCTTTCTTTTTCCTTCGGCGAAGCCTCTTCCGTACTAAAACCTTGGGGCTCCGATTGATTATTCCTGGTTGATCAAAGACCCCCTCCCCCTCCCAATCATCGGATATTGCCTCTCCCTCTTTAGACCTCTTCTTTTCATGGATCGTGCCTTATATCTGACATGCACAACCACTCCTTGTTGATTGCGACGTTCGAAGTCGACATGCGATGCATCCTCGGAGGCAGTTGCGGGCTTGAGGGGGTCGCTGCAGGGGTCTCCTGGCTGGTGCTCGAGATCTGCACGGCGACCTCTCTTGCCACGGTGGCTTCCGGCTATGGCTGCGCTCGTGGGTGTAGTTCGAGGGCGCTGGCTAGTTTGCGGATGTGGTTGTGGTACTGTTAGTCGTGGCACGTAGGCATTCGGTTGTTGCATTGTGATGATTATGGTTCCCATCGTAGTACATTTGCAAATGTACATTTGTTGAGGCGTTGGGAATCATGTGTGATCCCATACTTCATCCGGCAGAGTTTCCTGATGTGGTTCAGGGTTCCCTGTTGGTACATTGTCGGTTCTACAAGTGTATGGTCAATTTCCTTCAGGAGATCATCCGATTCTCAATCTAGGATACTTCTCTTTTCTTTCCTCTTTGTTTCTTGTCTTGGTGTTTTATATTTTAATATTCCTCCATTGTACGAGGTGTGTTTTTTTTTCTTTTGAGGATTAGATGTATCCATCTTTCCATTAAATTTCTTATATCGGATTCTTCCCATTTAATAAAAAGTTAATTTTTATATATAAAAAATCTCTTGAAAATTGCCGTGTTTACCTAAAAGACGTCAATGGTTATCGATTTTGGACTAATTAAGAAGTAAGGACATTTAATTTTTTACCCTTACATTTTCTTACGATGTCAACATAGACAAAGAGGTCGATGAGGTGAAGAGCGCGAGTTTTGACGACGTCGATGTGGATGAGGAGGTCGATGAGGTGGGGAGTAGGGCGACACAGAGGAGAGCAATTGTGCCAACGACACAATTGGGAATGAAGAGGTCGATGAGGCGGTGTGGTTGGTGAGGGGTTGGGTTTGATTGGGAGGGTTTTATGTTTTGCATGTGTGGGGGAATGGGGAGAAGGGTGGGGATGGGAATTTTTGTTTTATGGACGAGGTGGGTGTATTTTGATACGCTTTAAGGAGAGGGGAAGGGTGATGATTCTTTTTATTATTTTAACGCTATGTAGAGATTTTTTTAAAGATATTTGATTAAAATAATGTCAACGTGAGTATAACTTTCGTTATCCTTATTATTTTGATAATGTTAATTTACCATCGTCATAAAAAATAATAACATTAAGTAAAATTAAATATCATATTAGATTTCTTTATTTGCAATGAAAAAATTAACAATTTTGTTAAAATAAAAAAGTAAATAAATATACGTTGAACGTATTTTATAATATATAAAGTGAAAGTAGTAGTTTTAAAAGGTGTATTTTAATTTTTATTAGTGAAAATTACTTTTTATAAATGAAAAATCAATTCATAAGTGAAAAATTACTTTCTATAGATAAAAAAATCATGACCAAAGTCAAAAATCAAATATATATTTTCAATCAAATGATTCTGATTTTCAATCGAGTGATTATGATCGCACATTGTAAAATATTTTACAATGTGCATTTCTATCTTACCCTTGGTTAAATTCTTATATTTTGAGTGGGATCTATAGAATTTCATTTCACATTTTTCAAGACCCACAATAAAAAATACGGTAATTTTCATCCATATAAGTAAAGCAAAAGAAGGGTCTATAGAACCTGGGGCCTACCGTCAAATCTTGATAGTTTCTTACTTACACTACAATGTGATCAAAACCTGAGCTTTGGTTGGCCCAAGTCCTCGTACAATTGTCCATGATGATTTTGCACCGGATAAGTTGATTATATACATAGTTGAACGTTAGTTCTTAAACAATCATCATAAAAGTTAATCATTAATTCAAGAACATTAGTACAAAATTTGTGCTTTTGATTTATAATGACACCTGATATTTGTGTGCATGGTGACATGTATAATTAACACATTTTTTTCATGGAAGTTAAAATATTTTTTGAAAAGGAAGTTGACTTTTTTCCTTTTTTTACGGTCAAAGCAATTGTATAAGGACTCAACCTTGGATATAATTAGGGTAGAGTATTAGGTCGAGTCCAACCTGGTTCGACCAGGTCCGAAAAAGCTTATCTTTTTTTTCAGATCTTGGGTCGAGTTCAAGGCCTAAAACTTTTACAAAATAAAGGCCCGAGCCTAACCCAAAGCCCATGTTTATGGGCCCAGGGCTAGGTTGGGCCAGGTTCGATTTTGATTTTTAGATTGAGTTTTTTGGTTCGACCAAGAAAAATCCCTTAAGGTCTATAAATTTTAGTAATGTCTTTTTTTAAATTTTTAAATAAGACCTACCAACCAAATAAATTAAACTTAAAAATATAGGATACAAGTTACAAAATATTACAGCATTATATAACTAAATCACATCAAATAAGAGATTCCTACAAAAAATTCATCACACTACTTAATAAAAAAACATAGTTATTATAGATATAAATGTAAAAGAACACTCTCTCGTATTGCATTTCTTAAATAAGATAAAATGAAAAAGTCAAAATTAGAGAGCAATCAATTTCATTGCCCAATAAAGTTTCATTTTTGTGCATTCACTCGTGTCTAAAATGAATATTCTTTTTTTAACTTTTAGTTAAAAAGGAAAACTGGTTGAGGATTTGGGTGGGGAGGATCGGACCCAACAGGTTTTTTCGGGCTTTTTTGGGTTTGGGTCGGGCTAGGTTTAAATGCAAATTTTTTTAAAAATTAAAACCTAGGCCAGGCCCATGTAATCTTCTAACTTGAGTTGGGTGGGACTTTTTTGGGTCGGATTCAACTTTTTTAAGTCAAGTTTGGGTCGTGCTTAAATCGGCCAGATTCAATACTCCACCCTAGATATAACAACTAGTCGCAACTAGGTGCACTACATCTATATACAAGGGACACAAACTCTTACGTATAAGCCGTGCAATATAAATTTTTACTTGTAGGTAGGGACGCTTGACACGCATTGATAGGTTGGGAAAAAGACTTCCATGCAACATAAATTTCGCCTTTCAGACTCCATAATCTCTTGTCCATAGTTTTTGATGGTACACTATATATTATCTTAATCGACCTCCTTGCTGCAAGTGCTTTATCCCTGGTAGCCACGTGATAAGTCTAATTTCTTGTACATAAAAATCAACAGAATTTTTCCTTGCACATGGTACTGCTAGTATTCGAATTCTATACGGAACTTTATTTGCAAAAATAACCCATCTTTAAAATTAAAAATAGAGAATGTTTTACAGAAATTAAGTATTCGTCAGGGTATTTCGATGTCCACGTTAACCGCTTCCGCTAACCATAAAAACCGCTTTAACGACTCCTCCCGTCGTCTACCCGATCGTTTCAACCGTCACACCTAAATGACCATTCTACCCCTAATCTTGTCGCTATGAATTCCGTACCTTAGTAGGGCAATTTCGTCCTAAAATCAAAACGTTCTCCAACTCCAAACACTTCCCTCCCTCCCTCCAACCACCTCCACCTCACCACTCGCTAATCCACTGCCCATGGAGAACTGCATCCACTTCTGCAACTCGAGCAGTAGCGGCAGCAGCGACGAGAGCTCTCCCGACTACCCCGCCGTCGACACCCCACGACGACGAATCCATCATGAGCTCTGCCCATTCGACCGCCTCTCCCCCCTGCAGCGACCAACGAATTACCTGCCACTTCACGCGTGGGCGCCGCCGGTCGCGAGTCGCAGGGGCCCACCCTCCAGCTCCAACCTCTCCGTCGGCCCGATCCTCAAGGAGCCCGTCGTCCACATCCACTTCCTCTACGACCTCTCCTCCGAGATCGGTTCCGGCCGCTTCAGCGTCACCTACAGATGCACCAACCTCCGCACGGGGAAGGATCTCTCGTGCAAGCGCATCAAGAAGGACCAGCCGGAGACCACACAGAGCCGCCTGAGGAACGAGATCAAGATCCAACACTACCTATCCGGCCTCCCGCACGTCATCAAGTTCGAGAGGGCCTACGAAGACCACGACTACGTGTACCTGATCATGGAGCGCTGCGACGGAGGCGAGCTCTTCCAGAGGATCTCCGACCGCAGGAGGCTCCCGGAGGGGCTGGCTCGGAAGGCGTTCCGGCAGATCATAAAGGCGGTGCACTACTGCCACCTGATGGGCGTCATGCACAGGGACGTAAGGCCCGAGAACGTCGTCCTTCTCGACCGCAGCGACGATCTTACGGTCCGGCTCATCGATTTCGGGTCGGCTCGTTTCTTCAAGGAAGGTCGCTCGTCGATCTCGCGACGTGTTGATACGTCGAGGATTGGACTGTGGAACCCTTTTTTCTGTTTTTTTTGGGGCAGGGAAGAAGTACAGATACCGGCCGTCGGGAAATATCGACTACACGGCGCCGGAGGTGCTGCGTAGGTCGTACGGGAAAGAGGCGGACGTGTGGAGCGCCGGCGTTCTACTGTACGTTCTACTGTCTGGAGAGCATCCGTTTCCAACTTCAGGTGAGTGTCAGCTCCTGCACGTTCTTTCTATTTCATTTCGGTGATCTTATAATTAGAAGGACTCGCGGTTCGTTACTTTGAGGAAATTTGGTAATTTTAGATGGAATACCTCTGCTTCAAAGAGCCATCAAGGGAGGTAAGTTTGATATCGAGAGGGAGCCGTGGCCTTCTATCTCCGACCATGCTAAGGATCTCATCAGGAAGATGCTGAATACCAACCCAAAGCAGAGAGTCACCACCGACGAAATACTCGGTCAGTTATACCAACTGCCAACAGTTGTGATTGCATACGTGTTTGGGTCTTGATGGGCGATGTATGTTGGGATTCTGGATAGGGCACCCCTGGGCCGAGCAAAGTTATCTGCCATTGCCCGTGAGACTGCCCCCGATATTCGAGTACTTCTCGAAGCTAAGGCGAATCAGAGAGTCCAAACTAATAAGAAGGCTCGGTCTGATGGTAACTCAATTCAATATAGAATACCATGGTCCCATTCGAATTGCCATAATGTAACTTGTTTCTGTGAAATTGTTCCAAGTACTGGAACTATATATATGGTGTTCGGTTCTATGTTGTCTGCAATCTGTTTTTGATGATTCTATTTGGGTTTAGTTTGATCATAAGTTTTGATTGCGTCGCTTTGAGAATCGAGATTCTGGTGCAATTGGATTGATTAAATTAAACAACTAACAATATCCGGGATGATTACCACATTAATTGTTAATGGGGATTGTAATCTGCATAGTGAAGTTATATTGTTGAATCTGCTTCAGATGATGATGCAGTTGCTGCCAATGCAAAGCATTAGGGATTTTCAACAGGCTTTCAGGAGCGTAAGCACTGGTAACTGGAATATTTCCTTTGAGGATTTCTGCAACAAGGTATTTGCGATGGGGTTGAGAGTGACCGACGAAGAACTCGCGATACTCATAGACAGGGTAGCTCAATTAAATCTTTCCTCTGTAATCTCTTAGGTAATTAACTTTAGATGGTGAAGTTATATAATTAATGTATTTATAGGATTGTCATGTTAATGGAGCAAGTGCACCTTTCATGGAGTTGATGGTGGCCATGGTGCCCTCTGATTGCTATGAGAATGATCAAATTCTGACGTCGGTCTTTGAAAAGTTTAGAGAGCCAGGGACTTGGTATGTTGATTGTGTAGGTTTGAAACAGAGGGGAATAAATTGATTTATACTCTAAAAGTTCCCTTTTTTTTTTTTTTTTTTGTATAGGTATATCGATAAGAAACGCGTTGAAGCGTTCACGACGAAATACTTTTTGAGGCAGCCTCGCGAAGAAATTGTTAATGTAGCACTTCAGGAAGTCGGCATAGATCTGGTTTGATAGATCGAAAGCACTTGCTATTTGCCTTTGTGAAACTTTCATTAGCCTATTTGTCTTACCTTTTAAGTTTTGCTTGATGTATCTAAAAGCTAGATTTAGTTCAATTGACTTACTGGAAATTCTATGCTATTTGTATACAAAAATCAATGCACCGTATATGACATGTGCAACATGCATGACCATAGGCTAAAACAATAAATTGGTGACTTCGGGCTTTTTAATTAAGCAAGATTCAGTTGTTATTGCTAAATCTATCTAATTGCTCAGACTAATTGGAGTTAAAATCCAGTGACCTTGCTTAAATTACCCCAAATCTCCTGAATTACATCCAATATCCCCAACTCGATAATGAAAGTCAAGTGGACATAGTTTTTCAGGATCAGAACATGGATCCTGTCATACTAGACGATCGATCTGATTAGCATAGTCATATTTCCTACAGTGATTATAGGTGGCAAGATCCAAAAATCCCAACATTACTAGGAATCCTATTAAGGAAGAAGGCATCCCAGTGTCCATGTAAATGCTTGTGTCCACATTGCACTCTTTCTCTTCACAAAATGGAGTTGTTTTCTCTGCCTATGATTTTTTATGCTTCAATTTAATGGACTTTTCCACGTAAAATCCCTGTGTTTCATGGACGGTTGTTTGGATTGCTTGTTCTTGTCTCTGCATTTTTGTTGTGCAATTCGCTATTATTCTTGACAGATCATTTTTGTTCACATGATATCTTTCCTGAAATCATAGATTTCTTCCACTGCATAATAGTTCTCCCTGTACTGTTTTGCAGAATAGGAAGATAAACAAAGAAATGTTCCTCAATATCATGAAGGAACAAGGAGAGCAACAGTCCTGGGTGAATTGGATTGCCAACATGGTGCAGCATTGCATAGGTTGATGTTCTATGCAAAAAATATGAACTGAAACTAAATTTCCAACCTGAATCTGCAAATCCTTGGATGTAGCCTATATGAATGGTTTCTGGATATAAAATGCCACTATCTTTTGGATCCCATAAAATCTAGCTTCTATTTTGATTTTCTCTTTTTGTTTAAATTGAGTGACTCAGGATACACTTTGATATTAGATAAGAAAATTTGAATGAGAATATCAGAGAATGTGTTACTAAATGCAGATACCAGATACAAACTGTCCCGACCGGAATCCTTTACTCAAGTAAGGACCCGAGTTGGTTTGGCAAATACCCAAGATCTGGTCATTCATCGCATGCACATAGAATAATAATGCATTCACAGCACATTCTATCACAATAATATGAACAATAAAAGAAATGGAACTAAGACATTTTATTAAAGAGAAAGTTCATACCATCATAAGTAGAGATGCAACGAAAAAGAACTAAACATGAATTGAATCTATATAAAGAAAATAGGAAGAACAATAACTAGAACCAGTACTATCAACTATGGTACTGTGCTCAGACCAGCACTGTTAATTCTTGCAATTGTAGAACTTGGCTGCAACTCTTCAGGAGGACCTAAGTACAGAGTCCACAAAAAATGTTAGCGAGTGTTGAATAGAGTAGCAAAACGATAGAAAAATTAAAGCTAGGCAAGAGCGAAATGTCAAGAAAAGAAAAGAAATTTATTAATTTAGTTTATTTCTTGTTTATTTTAATGTTGTGCCTTGCCTTCATTTTAGTCAATTATTTAATCAAATCATTTCCTCGAAAGGCACGAGGAGATCTTGTTGCAATGTCTTAGACGGTAGACTATATATGGCCCACCCCTTTGGCCGTGGGGATGACCCATATCCGTTCTATCACCCAATTAATCACCCTGGGGTCCTAGCTAATAGGGTGAAGTGGTGACTATGGTCCGTACGATAAACATGCGGGGAGCTATCTCTCACTATTACATGGCCAGTCCTTTCTACTAAAGGGTACAAGAATAAAACAGTCCAACTTCTCGTAATGGCAACGCGTATCCAACACCCCGCTATTCAGTTGGCCGAAACGGCCTGACAAGCGAGTCACAGGGAGACTAGCTTACTTCGTGAACCAATCTCTGCCCTTACAGGTATGCCCTGTTGTTACGACCCAATTCTCGAATCCCTACAAGACACGAGACCTACTCGACTTAACTAATACCAAGACTCAGTCGTTCAACAAGAAATAACCGAAATGCAGGAAAATAAACCACATTCACTATGCAAGGTAACTAATAGTAAAAGAGTATAAGCAGTAAAGGAAGTAAAAGCTGCTAAATGGTACATACCACCACAACAACAGGAGAGTAGAATAAAAGTACAGTAACAGAAATGGTAACAACAGTTTAAAACTCATTAGTAGAAAAGAGAGTGCAACTACAATAGGAAACTACTGCTGGGCTCGACTGGGCCCAGCACCCTCTGCAGCCGGTGACTCAGGCTGCTCAACTCTTGGACCTGTAAAGGGTTATGAGTAAACGGAGTCAGCGAATGCTGAGTAGAGTGGTAACCAAACTAATTAAAGCAGTAAAAGCTAACAAGTAAATTTATCTTTTCCAATTATTTTATTTTACAAGTAATTCATTTTCACCCATTGGTTTACTTTCAGATTTCTTTCTTGATCTCGCATGTTCCTGGTGGGAACAATCTTGATTGCAGTCTTTTCTGAAGAGTAGAAGGCACATGTGGTGCTCTCCTGGCCGAGAGAGTCCCCTGTGGTGATCCTACACCCAGTCAACCACTTCGAGTCACAGACAAATGTAGCGGTGTCTATGGCACGCGCGATAAGTACATGGGTAGCTACCCCGCACTGGCACGTGGTCAGTCGTTTCCGCTAGCGGGTATGCTCAAAGTACATCATAGAACAGTATAGGGCCTAGTCCTTTCAGTAACCGGGGTCTCGCCTCTCAGAACCAAACAGGAGTCTCGCCCCTTCACAGTCCGCGCACCCTCGTCTGACTACCCCGGTTTGCCCAGTGGGCCTAACAAGTCGGTGTAGGGTTGCTAGCTAAACCCCAGGCCCCGTGGGGTGGCTAGCTCTCTCCCTACACTAGTAGCTCTCCTCGGTACAGTGTACGTGAGGGCCAACAGAAGTCAGTATAGAGTGGTCAATCCTAACCCCGGGTCCCAACCCAAGGGCTGCTAGCTCCGCTCTACATTAAAAAGGAGACAGTCGCTCTCCTTGGTACCGCGTGCTCAAGGGCCAGCACACTTCCCACTCACATTTCCAAATCTTTCCATTCATCCACAGGAGCTCTACTCCTAATTCCCCATAGGGTTCATGTTCATATTCACCATATTATTCCATATCAGGTTTCATCATTCACTATTTCCATTCTCCTATTATACACATGTAGCTCGTATTTACACAAATTAACATATGCAACAAGTGATATCATAGGTAACTGTTTAGTTATCTCAGGCATTTCATATTCTAACATGCGGCTCATATTTATTAACAGACAGTTGTTTACAATTCAGCTCATTCATTTATGACTGCAATCTCAAACACGTATACAAACAGTGCAACTATTTCTCGTCCTAGGATTCATCCACACCTTAGGGTTCTAGTTATCTAAATTTCATAGATGCATTCATATTTTATAAGTAGAACAGGGGGAAACCACTCTACCAGACAATCTAGGAGTTCTGGGGGCTCGAACGGTAGACTCACGTGCCTCTGCAAGCCCCAGACACGTAACAGATTGAAGTCATATACCAAGGAACATATCACACGGAACGTTCAGAATAGTATATAAAGATTTCTAACATATAGAGGAACTCACAAGGGAATCATAGATATCTCGTTTGCGTAAAACGGACTCCAAACGGACCCTAAACGGGTCAAAAACAGAATTGCAGAACTAAATCAGACGTCTGGACTAAAAGTCACCAGAGTCTCACCTCAAGTCCCTGCGTCGATCTCAGACATTCAGGACTCTTATTTGACCGTTTGGACTCAGCTTCAAATGTCCGACCTATCCTTTAGTCATCTGGGAATGCCTCCAGTCGTCTGGTAAGCTGTTCAGACGTCCAAAACGCGTGGGAGGGCGTGCCGCGTGCCTTCCCAAACCTACTCTTGCGCATGACAGAGCAGCACGTCCTTATTTAGCCAAACAAATCCTATTGCGGTGCTGCCTGCATGGCTGCAACCGCGGAAATGACGTACCTTCGCGAATACCTGCTTTCAGACATCCAGTGTTGTCATCAGACGTCCAACCCGTCATCTGGAAGCCACTCTGGACGTTTGATATTAGGAAAAATTCTAATATCAGAACGAGCTCTTGCTCCTCTCGTCGCGCTCCGCCGTGGCTTCTCTCTCTTGGCTGCAGCTCTTGTCGCAGCAGGAAGTCGGGGACAGCTCCCTGACGCTCTCCTCCCACACGTGCTGCGACGGCTGTGTGCACTCCGGCGAGCTCCCATGAAGCTCGCGAGCTCAACCTCCTCCTCCTCTCTTCACGTTGTTCCTCCTCCTTGCTCTTGCTCCCTCTCTCTTGCTCATCTCTCTCACGACAATGGAGAGGAAGTAAGGTGGTGGTGATGGAGTGGTGAGGGGATGAAGGGGGCACTTATATAGGCAGTGGGCTAGGGTTTGGTGAGGGGGAGAAAAGAAGAAGAGGGAAGAGAGAAGAGAACTACGCGCTGTCTGCACGCAGAAAGCAATCGCGCGTACAGGTTTTCAATTTCTAGACATTTGGGAAGGGTTCCAGACGTCTTACCAGATGTCTGCCTAACAATCCAGATGTCTTAAAAGACTCAAAATAGAACGGATCTTTACACCGACCCTGCTGTTGATATCGGACATAAATACTAACTTTCATTCATTCTCATAGGTTTTTAATTCATCAATCAATTTCTATCCATGATTTCTACTCTCAATCGCAACTTTCTCATTAAGTAATAAAGTATAATAGATAATTTCTTCTCTTTTATGTGTTGCGAACTTACAATGATTTTCCAAGTTCCTAATATCAATGAGATTACAAATCATCTCGTTTATAATATTATTTATCCAATGGCAAGTATTAATATATTGCTATGGAAGGAATTTCCACCTTTGAATTATTAATCCAATTGTACATAACAACAGATTGTTCATCTCTCTATAGTAACCAACAATTACAATTCATGCAACTTCAATTTAATCGTTTAGGTACCGAGATATGGTTAATTTTCATCCAAGTAGAACTCAAGACACTTAGTAAGAGGGTATTGGATCAAAATAAGTACTTTAAATAATTATTTGAATATAAAATCAATGTCACCAAAAAGAAAATAAATAGAGCTACTTTACTTAAGGCCACGGGGGGTCACGATTTTTCTGGGAAACTTGTCAAAGTTTCCCGGGTTCCATGTACGTTTCGTGTGTCCGCTTCTAAGTTAAGCAAGAAAGAACGACATCAGATACATAACTAATAGGAACTCAAGGGTATATTAATTTTTCACTTCTGATGCAATGTTGGATCTTGTCACATCGAAGTATGTCTCGACGTGATTCCAATGATGGGTGATTCACTAAAATCGGACTCTAAACGCTCCTTGAAGTCACGTCAAGGGGCTCATCGTAATAACAAAAACTTAAAGTTTTAACACTGTAACTTTTTCAAAACCAAAACCAGCGACCCTCTTCTTCATAGGGATTTTAGCATTAGGGGCATGACAACAGTATTTATTTGGGAAAAAGAGCTGGAATTGCGAAAATATTAAAAATGGATTATAGGTCGCTCGATCATCCAACGACCTAAGGCCATGCCAAGGTGCCGCTGGAGAAGTCGCTGGATCGCTGGATGATCCAGCGACCCCTTTCCCTGAGCCGATCGTTGGTGAAGGTCACTGGATGAAAGGTTGCTGGATCATCTAGCGATCTTTACCCAACGGTTCCCCCACGAGATCGTTTGGCACAAGTCGCTGGATGGTCCAGCGACCTTTGATAGGTCGCTAGATCATCCAGTGACTATTACTCCCGCTCGCACCCCTCCTTCTCCACTTTGCCCATATAAAACCCCCTCCCCCTCTTTTCACCACACACCCCTCACCTCAAGTTCTCTTAAGAAATTCTCATTCTCCCTAATTCTAACTTTTCTTTTACTCTACTTCGATATCTACATATAGCAGGAAGATAATTTTATTTTTTTAAATAATAATTAATATATATTTATTTTATATACATTTGTATTAATTTATTTTATTTTGATTGCTTTAATAATATATAAGATATTAAGAATATATAAGATATACATTTGTACTAACTTGTTTTCTCTTATTATATACATCTTTTTTCTCTTATCTTATAATAATAGATGGCACAGCATAACGTAGGTGATTCCGAGTTTATCCAAAGAGATCATTCTCATATTTTCGATTCGGATTGACGTGATGTTACGCAGGTATTGAAAAATTTATTATTTAATTTTATTCATTTATATAAGTGATTTTTTAGAATTTTTTTAATTTTAAGAACTTTTATTGTAGGTAAGATTTATTGAGCATACCATAATGATGAATCAAATATTAGGGAGAAAAAATGATTTAGTAGAAGAGTAGTTGGAGTTAGCAGGTTTTGGAACGACATCACGTTTGCCGAGGCCGCAACTCGATCATGCACTTATGCATGCTATGGTTGAGCGTTGGCATCCTGAAACTCACACTTTTCATTTGTCGGAAGGAGAAGCTACCGTGACATTACAAGATGTCGCAATTTTGACGGGTCTTCGCGTGCATGGCCTACCTGTGACAGTTGTTGTACAACATGGAAATTGGAGAGAAAAGTGTGTAGAATTACTTGGAGAAAACCCAGATGAGAATCCAAGTAAAAAGAACTTAACCTCTAAAGGGTTAAGTATGATATGGTTGAAGTGTAAGTTTGTAGATGATTTTGAGTTTGTAGAGACAGAAGATGATGCGATTAGATATGCTTGAGGCATCATTTTGATTTACTTGGGAGCTAGTATTCTTCCAGATTCGACCAAAAATAGGGTTCCAATTAGGTACTGTGAATAAAATAGATAAAATATTCTTGAGTAACGTTTTTTATTTATACTTAACCAATATTTTTTATAAATTTGCAGGTATTTATTACTAGTAGAAGATCTTGGAGTATGCGGACAATTGGCATGGGGAGCTACTTTACTTGCTTAGTTGTACCACCAACTAAATGAAGCAACACGTTGTTAAACAACAAACGTATATGCTTTTTTTATGATGTTACAGGTAATTTGACATTAATTTATGTAAATTTTATAAATTTCTTCAAGCATATGTTGTAATTTTTAAATTGTATTTGTAATTATAGATTTGGGAAGACCTTGATATTGGGAGGTCAAAAGAAATGTCATTTCTGGCTCATTTGCTACATATTCACCGTTAGGCGTTTGGTTGATTCAAAATATTTAATATATTAATAGTTATTAAATTTATTACTCTTTTCTTAACATAATAGTTATGTTTCAGGTGGAGCGGTAGTAAAGAATTTAATAGTAATGTGAGAACAACAAATCATATTTACTACCAAAATGAGATAGATACGCAATGCACACATCAAATAACATATAATTACTCTAACTAAATTCCATATTTATCATAAATTCTTGATTTATTATGTAATAACAATATTGAAAATCTTTTCATTTGTATTATAGGTGATTTGGAATCCTTACACAAATGAGAGGACACAATACATTCATTCCATCTGTTTTGCAGATTCGGTGGTTTGGATATCCAGGACGTGCTTGATTTGTTATAATATAGTAGTTATGCACGTTCTTGATCGTGTGATAGCATAGTTTGGGTTGAAGCAACACATACCCGAACAGATGGATAAAATCAGATATATTGACGGAAGAGTTAGGGGTATCTCTTCATGGGCGACAAATCATGCGAGGTACATTGATCGATGGACTCGGAGGTTGGGAGCAATTGTTGAGGAGCATGATTTACAAGGCATATATAAAGAAGTCAGACAACGTTACTTGCGATGGTATTGGAGGAAGACCAGAATGTGGGTGCAGGAACAAATGCCGCAACCTACAGTTGCGTACGAACCTCGAGGCCTAATTGAGAGAGACTTGGTAAGAAATATATATTTAAAATGAATTACTAAAAATGCTAATTTATAATTTTTTTAATAATACTCATTTATTTTGCTTAATATTAGGTAAGTCTTGTCTTCAAAGCAAAAGAGCAGATGACTAGGTGGTTAAATACACCTCATTTATGGTCAAACGTAGGAGAAAAGGAAATGACAGACTTAGTTGACCAACTTATCAAGAAAATAGAAGAACATGGGTTGCATGACATTAAAGACCATGGAGTTGAAAATGAATCTGTGGATGCTGTTTTCGAGGAGGATGTCAGCCCACCTCCAACGTAGTACACTCAACCTCCAGTACACTTTACCCAGCCTCCTTCCACGTTATTCACTCAGCCTCCTCCGATGGATTACATGTAGCAACCGATGGATTATACTTACAACCCGATGCAGTTTACTCAACCATCGTATGCTTACAATCCGTGTGGGGAAGGATCATCACAAGTTCTGAATTTTGATCCTTCTGAGAGTCAGCCGGGAAGTTTTCTAGATTTGCTTTTTATAGATCCGATGCGAAATCCATACTTATTAAGGTATTTTGTATCAGGTCCGGGGCCATCTAGACCACCATTTCAACCCCCTTCGAAGCCTACCTATCAACATCCAAGACTTCAATAGATTTGGAATGAACCGCGAAACTAATCGACTTTTTGCAACATGTTAATCAATCACTCACAATAAAGCGCTGTTGTTGGATTTTTATTCTCGGTAATGGCGCCAAAAAATATGAACCGGTCGATCAATGTTCGTATGAAAAAATCGTCATTGTTGTAGTATATGTCACAAATATAAATCGTTATCGTGTCAAATTTATTTAATTACATAATTTTTACTAGTTTATTCTAAGTCGTTCACTAGGAGACAGTTATTGATATACATCACTCCTTAAGTTCAATATTATTCTTTAATTCCAAAAAGATTGGTTTTATGTACAATTATGAATGAATTAATTAATGAATGATCAATGAATGTCATAATAACTCAATTATGTACAACAAAATGAACTAAAATGCTTACAAATAGATACATACAAACAAGCATCAAACACTATAATTAGATACTATATACTATCTATTTATACTTATAATAACAATACTTACATATATATACAATAATAAGTAATAATATATACTATACTAACCTAACTTAATATCTAACATATATAGTAACATATATAGTATGTACAGCGACATATATAAATGTCGCTAAACCTTAGGAAAAGTATGTACACAAGCTAAGGTAAAAACTAGGGTCTATAGTGACACTTATTCTATCTACAGTGACAGATTAGTCTGTTACTAAAGCTATACCATTATTTACGTACATATATAGCTCAAACATTATTTATACTACGTATACTTCTTATACATATTATTTATTTACTATATACTGTATACACATGTTATATTTATACCATATACATACATACATACATATATATATATATATTCACTTAACTCATTCTTCTTCTTCTTTATTCTCTTTTAGTTAACCTCTTAATAATTATGACCCATGGTTATCGTTCATTAATAAAAAATTAGGTTAGCGGGTGGCCTTTTCGAGGGATACACAGCACCCTCTCGGGTGGGACCAGACCTCTACTAAGAGCCACTCATAATTCGTTATTAAGCCTCTTTAATTCAAATTTAGCTCATTAATGGGCTCATTCAAGCCCATGCACAGTATCAGGCCCCCGACCTGCACCGCACACATCAATCTCACTTCAAACCATGGTCAGATGCTAGAACATGCTCAGAGGGTATAAGGGGTATGAGTTTCGGGCGCCTGGCGCCTGTGACGACTGATAAGCCAGAGAAGAAAATCAATTTAAGCGATGATGAGAACCTTATCATAAGCTCTAACTAGCATATTTTGATCTGATAGAATGAACAAAATCAGCTACATAACCTAAAAAAAAGGCCTAATTCAGGGAATTACTGATCTGAAAGGAAAACATGAAACAAGGGACAAAACTGTAATTTTACCATTGCAGTACATCAACAGGATTTCTAAGGGTCTAGACATAGGTCAATTGGACTTAATAAAAGAAAAAGTGGGATGGTTCAGTCAGAAAAGGCTTATTATGCAATTTAGGAGTTAAATGACATTTTGTAACCCTAAAACAAATCCACTTAAATTCACAAGGTTCCAGGCAAGATAAAAATCAACTAAACCCTCTAAAATTCATGGAAAAATATCCTCTATGGTTTAGAACCTTCAATTTGGCCTTTAGAACCTGTTTTGACCTAGATTGGGGTCCATGCCTAATATTTGACCTAATTTGGATTTTTGTGCAAAATATCCAGTCAAACGTGGTCAAACCTAAAATCTAACTTGACCATTGGATTCCTTAGGTCTAAATTAGGTTAATATCAAAACTTGGACCTAGGGGAAGGTCGTTTTGATCAACTTTGCAAATTGGTCCACCAAATTACTTTCACACCCTCAACTTTTTGAAACCGTTGCAAATTCCCCCCTAACTTCTTCGTATCTTTTTTCATTTCAGTCCCTCTGTCATTCGCAGAAGGGACCATACCTCCAGTGAGTTTGCGCGGAGGTTTTCTCCTCGCTTGCATGGGTAGCCGCCCCCAGATTTGAAAGGGGAGCTCCCTACGGAGCCCCTTATTGCATGGGCAGCTTCCCATGCTTTGAAACCCACCATACCTCTCGTGCGAACGCTCGAGAGGTATGGGTCTCCCTCCGGCCTTACTTCCGATGTAGTTTTCCAGTCGTCTCCGTGCGCTTCCTGCTCTGCCTGTGCCTATTTAAGGAAGCACACACCACGTCGCTTCCTTCAAGCTTAATTTGGCCAGAGATCTCCCCTAAATTCATCTCCTCCTCACTCCATCCAACTACCCGAAGCTTTCGGCGACTCTTCCTCCCTCTTCTCGTCGCTCTGCCACTGGTACAGTGGCAGAGTCTGCTCCGCCGTTCTCCTTTGCGCCGCGCCGTACCAGCGCGGGTCCTTCAACCCTCTTCGTCGTCGCCGTCATCTCTCCCCTAGGCCTCTTCGTCTTCGGCGATGGTAGTACCCGCCGCTCGCCCTCCACCTCCCCCTTTTACTCCAAACCTGTCAGTTAAGTTCCTCTCACTCCCCTCTTCATTTCCCCTCTCTTAATTTACACTTTCGACCCCTCGACTGCCACTACCACCACCATCGTTTCCACCTCCGGCCACCAACTTCGGCGAGGCCACTCCACCACCACAGGCCGTCCCACCCCTCGTCGACAAGCCCATGAGCTTCGCCTAACCTCACTGATCATTTCCCCTCACTCCACTCACCGGGCCACTCACTTGAACCACCCCCCGAACACACCCACCTGCACCTCCACAATGTGCCCTAGGTATGCTCCCACAGGCGTTTCCATGCCTCGTCGACCACCTCTGTACATTCGCCACACCTCAGCGAAGCTCCCCAAGGCATCTGATAGGGCCACGAGGCCGTGTTCGTGCTTTCAGGTTCAGGGCCACCTCCGCCATTGGAGCAGAGCTTGGAGCAAGCTTGCAAGCTGCTCCAGGCCTCACCAAGCCCAGGTCGCTAGCCTAGGTCACGCGGATTCCCTTCGCGCACAACTCCAGACCTCCAATTGCAGCTGTAAGTCTTCACTACAGCTGCAATCAAGCGTGACATCTGCTGCAGGTGTTCGAGAGACGAAGGTGGGACGATTAGTCCCACCTCGGAAGTGGGTGAGCAGATGCTGTGGTATAAGTTGTAAAATTGCAT
Organism: Thalassia testudinum; assembly: GCA_037157565.1. Taxonomy (NCBI): domain Eukaryota; kingdom Viridiplantae; phylum Streptophyta; class Magnoliopsida; order Alismatales; family Hydrocharitaceae; genus Thalassia; species Thalassia testudinum. The sequence continues at coordinate 32,341,790 of JAZHRO010000031.1, read as the reverse complement.
TAGGCTCATTGCCTCAGATCCACGGGGTGAGGTCCCACTCACTCGACCTGGTCTCGTCCGTGACCCACTCCTACGCGAACTTGACCTAACCTGACTACCCGTGCACTCCTTGCCTACCACTGCACGCTGGTGGGCCTGGTCCCGGGCACGCTAACCCGACCCGATTACCTGGCTGCCTCTGAGAGAGCGAAGAGAGAAATAGAGAGAGAGGGACGTGGGGAGGGTAGAGGTAGGTTTTACTTCTCTGTGTTGTGCAGGGAAGGAGGAAGAGGAAGTAGCTGCGAGGAAGAGGAAGAGAAGGAGCTGAAGACCTAGCCGCACCAAAGAAGAAGAAGAAGGCAAAGGAAAGAGCTGAGGAAGAGCAGCTGAAGGAAGAGGCGCAACATAGTGTAAGAAGAGAAGAAGAAGAAGCCAAAGAGGAGGAAGGAGCTGCAGCTGAAGACTCAACCTCAGAGAAAGAGGACTTGGCCAAGAAAGAAGAAGGAAGAGGAAGAGCAACTGAAGGAAGGAGCAGCTGCAGAGAGAAGCAGGAGCAGAAGAATGAAGAAGGTTCAACACTGTAGTAGGAGTCAGTTAAGGCGTCTGATTCAAAGAATCAGATGTTTGAGAGAGAAATGACAGAGAAAAGAGAAGGAAGAGAGAAAAGAAAAAGAAAGAGAGGAGGAGAAGAAAGAAAGAAGAGAAAATTCTATTTCCTTTTACTCTCTAGTTTTTTTTATAAACACTACATTATTGTTGAGAATTGTGATATTTTGCTTCTAAAGATCGAATTGCTCCCTGAGTTCGACCTCGGAATGTTTTCAAATTTCGAGTAATAAATAAATAAAATTGATAATCATTTTTCGCGATATACTACAATGCAAATCTTTTAAAAATCGCATCGAACGACTATCAAGCGACGTCGGGCACTTGCCAATAACCAATGTGGCGCTATCCTACGCCTCTTCAGGCGCTGCTGCTTCCAGTGCAGTCATTCTGATTTGGGATTTTTGGTCCTCGATTTGAGGGCCATAAATTATTATAATTAAAAATTAAATTATATGGTATTAAAATATTTACATAGGGATACAAGAGTATACAATTTATCTACAATATTAATCATATTTACTATATAAATAAATTAGTCAAAGTTTGCAATTTTTACATACTGATTATTAGTTTTATTTCCTAATTAATGGTTAAATTAGTTAATTAATGGTCTAATTGACCCAGTACGGAGTTATTATACATATTAAAGTATTTAATACATATTTTTATTGTATTTTACAACATTTTTTTGGATTTATTTACATTTAAATATCTATTTTCAGGTTATTGTATATGTAAATTAGGTATCAGTAGTAGTATAGTACGATATAAATATATTTAAATTTATTTAAATTACTTAAAATATTATAATACAAATGTACAGTATAACTTATCTTAGATATATCTTAATTTACTAATTTATTTTGATTTAACTTAATAACTTAGTTAATAACTTAATAAATTCAATATTTATTCTATATACATAATTAAATTATGATACAGTGTTTCTAATATACATAATAAATATATAGATATGTATATACAATATAAATAATAATTACATTTATATATAGAGTTTTATAAATTTACTTAAGTTATAGTGCTTATAAGTTATTATAAATAATAAATAGTTATATGATTAAGTTATATACTGTTAAATATGTAATTTACATTATACAACATATATATATATATATATATATATAAGTTATTTACACCTATTATACGTCTATTTTACATTATATACACATATACTTACTATATAGCTTACATTTACATGTATGTACATAATATACAAGGTATTTTTGGAGTTTTTCTACTTTTTATGGTTTTAATATATTTTGTAGAGGTAGAGGATGAGAGAGAAAGAGAGATGAGAATATTTTTTTTTATAGATTGTATTTTTGTGATTTTTGGTTTAGAGTCTTTTATTGAATTGAGAGGTATACTGAATCGTCGGCTGGTATATTCTACCAAGTCGAAGGTTCAGATGACCGCAAAATTTTGTATATGTGTAGGGAATTAGTTAATACTACTCACTACACCTTATTTTATTTTTTTGGAATTTTTAAATTATTTTTATTTGTATACAAGTGAAGTACATTTTAGGCTTTTAAAAGTATTTTCAATGAGAACCAAAGACTCTAAATAACTTTTTAATAGCTGGGAAAGTAGTCTAATAGTTTAGATATGTTATAAACATGCTATGGGAGGTGTTCAATCAGATAAGTATGAATTTCAACCCAAAATTCCATTAATTTTGAATTTGGACAGTTATGCAACATATTTAGCTGACAAAGAGGGTTAAAAATCAGATTACAAGCAAATAAGACTAAATTTAAGGATCGTTTAAGATACATGAATGCTTGTACATGTAAATACACAACATTACAAAGCATATCAGCCATAACTAAAATCCTAGCCTCCGTCCTATTGATTTAGATCACCCAGCAGAAGCAACAGCTGTAGCAGCTGCTTCAAACAACAGCAGCAACACTGCTACTGAGATTTAGCAGAGCAGTAGCACATCAAAAGCAGCAGCAGCTACAATAGCTCAAGGTTTTACTCCAGACGTCCTTCACTCGGACTAGACGTCTTAAAATCACTCAATTTCCTACCGCAGTATATCCAGAAATCAAAGAAATAATCTGCAACAGGTTTAGGACTTCCAACTCAGCAGATTAATTCCTTAATTTAGTACACTCATATCCCAAATCAGACTTGAGAGAGTCTGATCAGGGATATAAAATGTTCAAATTAGGGAATAATTTGCTGAAATTTAATTGGAATGTAGCTGCTAATGCAACACTTTAATATGATAGAATGGGATTCAAAACACAACAGAAAACCTTTTAAAAATTTGACAAGGCCTGAAAATAACATTAAAATCATTCTCGGATGTTAAACTTTGCTTAAAAAAAATCCTTGTCAACATTTTTTCTTTCAAATCAGCGGAAAAACTACTGATCTAACACCTTCCTAATGCTATAGACAGCATGAAGGAGATGTTAGAATCAATCCAATAAATCCAACTTGAATCCCAAATGTGTTAAAACCTTTAGGGATATTAAGAATCCCTTAGGTAAGGAATCAAAATCTCAATCAAAACAATAGAGCCTCAAATCAACAAAGTGAATTTTCCTCGGCTCTACCTCCCATTAAAAGCTATCAAAGTCTCGACTCATAACCAATTCAAACCTAGCTCGTTTGAGGAAGAGTGTATCATCAGGACATCTCAAACTCACAGCCAAGGTCTGAATTAAACAAATATACATCAACCCACTTGATCAAAGATCCTTGAAAACCCAATTTGACCAAAATCTTGCGATCTTGCTTTGAAATCCATCGTGAAATCAAATCAAGCGAATTGATTCTTTTTAGAATCAGATTAGGGGTCTTTGTGAAAAATCTGGGATGGATGGGAGACCTCTAGATGGATTTAAGCGCAAATCCTCATCTCAAAGCTTGAGAGCAATGAGATGAGGGTTTGACTCGAATGGATGGGTGGATTGCGAAATAAAAATGTGGGAAATTAGAATGCGGAGTGAAAACATAAAGAGGGAGAATCAATGATTAGTGGATGGGCGAAATCATCTCCTTTGATCTGAAATGATAAGAGGAGGTGAAGGTGTGTGATTTTACACTAAATCTACTCCTAAGCTAACTACATCATCAACAAATTTCTACCTAATCTACTCCTATCTAATCTACGCTACATTATCAAGTACTACATCTATGATACAACTAGAAAGCATTAAAACCTAGTCTAAATGGAAGAATGGGACCTTTGGATCTCCACCTGGCGGATGGAAAGGAAGAAAGGAGGGGCGAGGTGCTCCAGCGGAGAGAAAACTCGCTAGTGGAGTTCTGGGTCGCCCTCGAGTGCTATGGGGTCCTCAGCGGCAAGGAGAGTCAGAGAAGAAGTGGAGCTTCACTGTCGGTGGTAGTGAATCTGAGATAGTGTGAGGAGAAGAGCTGGAGTGGATGAACGATCGACTCGAGAGGTGTAGAAGGGAGCATTCCTTTGCGCGCGAGGCAGCGGAGGTGCTTAAGTAGCGAGAGGGAGTGATTCTCCTCACCGCAATGGTGAGATTAAACATTAGTGGCTTGGGCGGTGAGGATGAGAGGGGAGGTGCGTGCGGGGATTTAAATCAAAAAGTGGCCGTTGGATGGGATTTGGGGGTAGTGGTGATCACACGCGCCGATTCGCATGAAACTTCAAATCAAATCGAACCACAAATCACGAGATAAGGGAGGATCAACAGTCAGGATGATCCATGTTCTTCGCGTGCTACAGTGCACGTGTGGCTGCAGGTGGTGGTTGGGTTCTATTGGTGATTTTTCAGGAACACCTCTCAGCGAAGGGGTAGAAAAAGTGCAAGCAAGCCCATAAGTGGTTATGAATGGTTACAGAGAGATCCTTAAAGGCTTTCAAAAAGGTCCCTGCATCCTACGAATAGGTCCTTGGTTAGTTTTCTAAGGATGAAATGTGATGTATTAAGGACCTAAATGTAAATCCTTAATTACAAGGTCCTAATATGTCCAAATGCGCTCAAGTTTTTATAAAAACTTAATTGAACATTTAAGAAGTTAATTATACTTTTGATTTGGAATTTTGAGTTCATTTGTGTGTTTTCAATTTGCACTTGGATTACCATTTAACCTTATTTAAAAGAATATCTCATTTAATGACCTAATTATGCATTTTTAGCATAAAATTGATGTTTTAGGTCTTTTTCTCTATTTCCCACACTTAACCCTTTTTATGTGTTAATTTGATAGTCTTTAACCTCATTTCTAGCTTAACTTAGGCGATTTAGCTATGATGAGTCGCAACTCATTAGAAACCAACAACAAAAAGGTGACGACACCGACAGTGATAATGAGGGTTATACATCCGACATTAGAATCGTACGCCGCCGATCTAATGTTGGCAGCAGGTCTATTCACCTAGATTGTGACAATCTTGAGAGAGAAAGAGGAAGGGTTAGGCAACAAGATTTGTCACGAGGTAGGGGTGAATGCGGAAGAAGGGAAGGTAGATGACATAGAGGTCTTTTTAGTGCATTCAGTAGTGCTGTAGGTAATGTTGTTCGACGACATTAATTATAAATTATATGACTTGTAAGACATGTCTCAAATGTTGTATTTTATGCTTTATAATTTAATAGTAATTATTCTTATGGCTACCTCCTGAATGAATGCATACCACACCGTAGTAGCAATGGCTTAGACATTATTGGTCAAATTGGTTGGCAGTGGATGAGTCCTATGGCAGTAGATCGTGTGAGTGGGATCTTGGGTGAACGTAAGGGTTTGTAAACCAATGCCCTGCTACCAACTTCCTAACTCTCTACCATGTCTCTGCTACCAACTTCAAGTAAACAAAATTAAACTCATGTAAACCTCTATCTGCAAACCCAAGTTAACAACCCAAGTTCCACTTTAGAAACCCACATTCTCTAACCCTCCAAGTAAAGTACTTAACCCTTCCTCTATACTTTTTAGATCCTTGTTAACTTTGAGATTTTGTTCTGTAAGGGAAGAATGGTTTTTAGATGCGTTATGGAAGTCAATAGTTTCCTTCAACCATGCGTGGAATTGTTGTCGTTAATAACTATATATGTAGGGAAATGGAAAAGATATGAGCTTTTGGAAGTTATTTTTTATGCTTAATATCACCAACCATAGTAAATCTTTTTGTGTCCAACACTCTCTCCTCGACCTCCTCCACACCTTGGCCTTGTTCATCAAATTGCATATTTTCCTCCTCTCCACTCTTCTATCTTCCTCTTTGCCTCTGCCCTTCATTGTTTAAGTAGACAAGAAAATCTATAAATCTTTTTATGTTAGTGCAAATGTGCCCATTTTCTTACAAGCTATTAGGTTAGGTATAATACAATAGTTTCATGCATGTGTTGCATACTTTATCCAATTATATGATATGATGCCGACTTGAGATATAACTATTTAGTTAAATCTGACACAAATTCAAGTAAATATATATAATAAAAATGCTCAAGACTTAGCTCAAGGTTGACCCTTATTCATCTAATATTAATTGTTGAGGTTGGTAAATAATCTTGCTTGCTTAGACATGCATTCAAGTGCTTTATAATTAACATATTGAGGCAAAGGGAACAACGAAAGTGAGGACTCTCTTTGTTTGAGGTATGTTTCTTTTTTTCTCTCTCTTTTGGCATAGAGGAGGAACTAAAAATGAATATCGCCAATTAGTTAAACCTCAAGGTCTTATTTCTCACTTGGAGTGAAATAACACTAACTTTTTAAAAATAGTAATTTATTGACCTTGAACGAAAAAGGTTGATTAGGATAGCCGGTTAATTAATCGGGTTAACTCCTGCATGAATTTATTTACAGGTTCGGAGTACATGCATTAATTCCCAATATAAAATATTGAATTACAAGCACTTCTAATTGAATTTCAAAGAATTTAGAGTATACGAATGCTCGTTACATTATGTTAGGCACATTAATAAGTACTAACTGCAAGAAAAAAATAACTACTGATAATACATTTTAACTACAATGCTTATGATAATGCACATTACACCCACTTTGTTATACAACATTAACTCCTGTAAGCTTTTCTCCAACTCTACAACTCTTACGTTGGTGTCATGGACCATGTGTAGTATGTAATCAAAATTTCTTCCCAACCCGATGTTCTCTTCTTACATGGTTTGCATTAGCTGATCTTTCTCTTCAAGCTCCTCTCAGATTTGCCCATTTGAAGAATTTGCATGTATTTTGTGGACAAGAGTAAAACTTTCGACCTTTACTCCATGACCGTCTAGAAACTCTAAGTGCAGCTGGACCTCTACATAAGCATGTCACACTCCTTGAATGCACATGTGGGACGTTGCTACTTGGTTGACAATTGCTTAAATATTGAGAGGGAGCTTTCATTGTATTCGTAGGAATAGCTAACCCTATAATAACCACATTGAAAAATATAAATGAATTTCATTGTAATCATTTCTTCCTTTCTTAAGTTGTAATAATCAAATGTACATTCTAATCTTTTTATAAGTAACAAGAATCAAATTTTCATTTCTTGAGTTTCCACACCTGAAACCAATTTGTAGGAAAAATGCTTCAAATGTGGGGGTGAGATTCCATCATATATGAAGTTGGTCAATCTTCGTAATTACCATAATACCCCTCACAACTTCTCGTTATTTCAGATGAGGAAAGCCGCGAGACTTGTAATTTGGTTATGACAGGGGAAAATATGCTATTTCTAAGTTTTATTCCTTTCACTTTATTTTGTTTCTCTTGAGTTACCTTATTTATCTAGTATAATGGTTATTGAATTTGGATGTAGTGTGGGGTAGCTCAACTGACGTCTACAAAAATGTGATCGATGGTAAAAATGCGTCGTTTGCAAGATGTGGAATGGGCGTGTAGGCATGTGTGTGTGTAAAGGCTTAATGTGCGCGGGTTGCCACATATGTGTGTGCAACTCGTGTGCACATACACGTGATATAATGTGTGGAAATGGAAAGTACTCGTATGTGAATGTAAGTCTGTGTGTGTCGGAGGTTCCTTAGTCAGCACCTCTATTGAGACATGATTTTCTATTTTGTCCTTGTTGCCGACACTTCGAGCATCGAGGGATACAACGACTACTCATTTCATCCATTTCATTCCTAATCCTTTCAACACGTGGTCTACCCCTAGCATATCTGATATTTGGAGGTAGTAACTCCGGAGATTCTCTCTGTCCCTAATATCTCTTGTCACGGATTGGATTAAAGAATTTTTAATACGTTAATCGATAATTTACTATTTTATAATACTCTGAGCAAAGCAAAAGATGATAAAATCTAATATGTGTACAATCAGCTAACACATGTTTACAAACAAGATGCTTTAATTGAATATAACCGTAAGAACATATTGTGTTATTTATTCTATTGGTAGAAGTAATCTAAACCTCATATGAGTAAGGTTATTCTCCAATTTTAAACTTCGTTCTGCCAAATCTAACAACCTGTAATCTTCGCGAGCTCGAAATTTCTCTATTGATAACTCGGTTAAAATTCAGAGTAAAAACTGTTGTCATTACTTTTCCATTATCGAAACACTCAGTAAAGTACTTATTTAAACGAAAGTAAGTTGCTGTAACAAGAGCAATGATTGATAATCCTCGACAACCTTTCAGAACATTATTGAAATATTCAGATATGTTTGTTGTCATACTGCCATATCTTTTCCCTCTATCGTAGCATAATGCCTAGTATGATCGATTACAATCGTTTTGTTGTATAATCCATTTATATGCTCCATCTACATGCATCGGATATCCACCAATATTCGATTGTGATCATATGCTGTTAATGAACAACCAGATGCATAAAAGCATCTCTGTAAATCCTTACTTTTAAATCCTTCTTTATGCATGTTTGCTTTGCTATATCTCAAACAATGTCTACTTATGATACATATACCATCTCGATTGACAATTTTAGAGAGATACATCAAAATCCAAGCCCAACTATTGTTATTCTCCTCTCTTTCCACAGTTGCAAAAGCTAATGAAAATAATTGACCATTTGGATCGATTCCAGTTGTAATTAATAAATGCCTAAGATGAGAACCATATAAATCTGTACCATCGATTGAAAGTACTAGACGACAATACTGAAATCTCTTAATTGACGGACTAAAAGCCCAAACTAAGTGACAAAATTCCATTTTTCCTACTGAAGTTGATGATGGTACATCCATAACATGGTAAATAGTACCTGGATTGGCCATCTGTCCCGTGATGATGCGGTCTATCAACTCTGGCCTGGTCTGCCGTGTCACCGTCACTGCCCCACAGTACTCTCGTAACTCTAGAGGTCGCCAACTGCCCACCTCCTCCAAAAGGCTCCAACTCTGTAACTGTAGACTGGCCAAGCGTGCGGGCGCCTTACGGCTTAAGGCGTCAGCCACCACATTGGCCTTTCCCGGGTGGTAGGAGATGCTGCAGTCGTAGTCCTTCAGGAGCTCCAACCAACGTCTCTGTCTCATGTTGAGCTCCTTCTGGTCAAAAAGATATCTGAGGCTCTTGTGATCTGTAAAAATCTCGAAGGTCTCACCGTACAAGTAGTGCCTCCATGTCTTCAGCGCGAAGACAACAGCTGCCAACTCTAGATCGTGGGTAGGGTAGGTATGCTCATGGGGCTTCAGTTGCCGCGAAGCGTAAGCGACCACGTGACCCCTCTGCATGAGCACACCTCCTAACCCCTGCAAGGAAGCGTCCGTGTACACAACGAACCCGCCACTACTGTCAGGGATGGTGAGCACGGGAGCCGAGGTCAACCTCTCCTTCAGCTCCAGAAAACACGCCTCACAGGCGTCTGTCCAAGCGAAAGGCACATCCTTCCGAGTCAACTGTGTCATAGGACGTGCAATCTGCGAAAACCCTCTGATGAACCGTCTGTAGTAACCTGCCAGTCCCAGGAAACTGCGAATCTCAGTGACTGAACGCGGTCTCTCCCACCTGAGCACTGCCTCGACCTTGGCAGGATCCACCGCCAGGCCGTCTCCAGAGATCACATGACCCAAAAAGGTCACCTCCCTCAACCAGAACTCGCACTTGCTGTATTTGGCGTACAGCCTGCGTCGTCTCAGAGTGTCCAGAACCATCCGCAAGTGCTGTCCGTGCTGCGTCCGATCTCTAGAATAGATGAGTACATCATCTATGAAAACCACCACAAACTGGTCCAAGTACGGTCTGAACACCCGGTTCATCAGGTCCATGAAAGCAGCGGGGGCATTGGTCAGCCCAAACGGCATGACCAAAAACTCGTAGTGTCCGTACCGGGTGCGGAAAGCTGTCTTGGAGACGTCGGTCTCCCTGATCCTCAACTGGTGGTATCCAGACCTCAAGTCGATCTTGGAAAACACCGTGGCACCCCGCAACTGGTCAAACAAATCGTCGATCCTCGGCAGCGGATATCTGTTCTTGATGGTGACCCTATTCAGCTGTCGGTAGTCCACACAAAGGCGTAGGGTCCCATCCTTCTTCTTCACAAACAGTACCGGGGCTCCCCAGGGAGACGCACTGGGCCTCACGAAACCCTTCTCCAAAAGGTCCTGCAACTGAGACTTGAGCTCTCGCAGCTCAAGCGGTGCCATTCTGTATGGCGCGGTGGAGATGGGGCTGGTCCCTGGTACTAGTGAGATCTCAAACTCGATCTCACGCTCGGGTGGTAGTCCTGGTAACTCATATGGAAACACGTCGGGGTACTCTCTGACCACCGGGATGCTCTGGAAGTCTGCCACGGGGATGTGCTCTGCCACCACACAAGCTAAGAAGCCCTCACACCCCTGGCTCAAAAGTCTCGCCGCCCGAAGTGCCGAAATGCACCTGAAACCTCCGTCCACTGGCTGCCCGTGAAACTCGAAGGAAGGCAACTCCGGAATGGAGAAGACAATCTTCCTCTCAAAGCAGTCTACCAAGGCGTGGTAAGCGGACAGCCAATCCATCCCCAGAATCACTCCAAAGTCCTCCATCTGTATCATAATCAGGTCAGCTGGCAGGCTGTGTCCCCCGATGCTGACCCCGCAACCCGTGTACACCTCCTCAGCTACAAACAGCTGACCACTCGGACCTCTGATTACGAACGGATTCTCTAACAATGTATAATCCTGGTCCAAACTAACTGCGAAACTGTCTGCAACAAACGAGTGCGTAGCGTCGGAATCGAAAAGCGTGTAAACGAGTCTGCCAGAAACTGAAACCATACCTGCTACCACGGATCTCGAAGCTCGGGCGTCCCTGTGTGTTAGGGCGTTGATACGCCCCTCAGCTCTAGGTGCGGACGAAGCAGCCACACTCTGCGTCGGACGGGTAGGTGCTGGCCGGTACCCTCCTCGCGACTGCGGTCCTCCTCCTCGCGCCTGGAAACCGCGGCCTCCTGCGCGCCCTCCAGTGCTCTGCGCGGGAAGTATCTGCTGACCTCCTGCCCTAGATGGGCAGTCCCTCCTGACGTGGCCCGGCTGGCCACACTGGTAGCAGAGGGGAACCCGACTCCCGCCCTCAATGAGTCCCTGCTGTCGGCTAGGCGGGGGTCCGGTGCTGGCGACTGGCCCCTGTCGAGGGCCCCCAAAGGCCACTGATGGCCCTGCACAACGTGAAGGCTCTCCTGCGGACGCCACGTGTCTCCGTTCTCGCCGGCCCTGTGAGAAGTCTGGCTGAAAGGGCCTCTTCCGCCCGCCGTCGGTCTCTCGCGCGGACGGGTTGGTCTCCTCGTAAGTCATAGCTGCCTCTACCACCCTCGAAAACGTCGGCAGCTTCAGGGGTTTGACATACCCCCGGATCGCAGGCCGGAGCCCCTCGGTGAACCTCCAAAGGCGCTCCTCCTCAGTGGCTACCGCTGTCGCTGCAAAGCGGGACAGCTCCAAGAAACGCGTGCGGTACGCGCTCACGGTCATCGTCCCTTGGCGGAGAGTGTGGAACTCCCGCCTCCTCTGGTCCTGTCACGTCTGGGGAAAGTACTGCTCGCAGAAGAGGGTGACGAACTGGTCCCACGTCGGCTCGTCCCTCTCCTGTCCCCGGACCGCCCTCCACCACCGGTGTGCCGCACTCTCCAGCTGGTACGTGGCAAAGGCCACGCGGCACTCCACCGGGGGGCGAAGGGTGTCGAAGATCTTCTCCAGCTGCTCAAGCCAGTCCTCTGCCTCGGTCGGGTCCTTATCCCCCTTGAAGGAGGGGGGCTTCAGCTTCCGGAACTGTCCGAAAAGCTCGAAGTGGTGCTGTAGGGGAGGTGCTGTTGCACCTCCAGGCGAAGGTGCCTCGTGTACAGAAGTGTCAGAGGAAGGTGGGGGCGGCAGGGGCCCATCCCCTCCCTCGTGTCCAGCGCCGCGTCCGTCGCGTGGTCCCACAGAGGACTCCCCCTCTGCAACCCCAGGAGGAGGTGCTCGGGGCGGTGGGTGGAGCTCCTCTCGTACAATATCCCGTATCAGTCTGGCGAGGTCCTGGGCCTGGATGCCAGGGAGTGGTGGCTGGTCCACCGAGACGTCAACGACAGCACGTCCACCTCGCCGACCTCGCCCTCGGCCACGCCCGCGGCCAGTCTCGCCAGTCCCACGACGAGGCATCTCCTGCAAGGAGACGCGAAACAAAACGGAAACGTCAAAACAGACGGTACCTAACAACACTTCTAAGAGCTCATATCAAGAGATATGTTGTGGTGGCTACTCTAGCTATAAACATGTGAATTGGTTATTTTCCAGTCAGTTGATTCACTTCTCGGGACGACCTTGCTCTGATACCATCTTGTAACGACCCGATTCCCGAGTCCCTACGAGACACGAGAACCGGACCGACTCGACTAATCCCAAGACCCAGTCGTCCAACGAGGAAGTAACCAAAAGACAGTAAAATAAACCACATTCAGCATGAATATAACTAACAGTAAGAAAGTACAGCAGTAAGGAAAGAAACTACTACAGTAGGCACCACCACAACAGTAAAACAACATTTATCATATAACAAAAACTGCAGGTAAAGAAGGTACAGCGGAAACAAAAACTACTCACTAGAACAGAAACAAAAAGGGGTACAAAGCTGGGGTAACTCTACTGGACCCTACTCGGCCCAGCGTCCTCTGCAGCCGCCGACCCTGGCTGCTCAACACCTGGTCCTGAAAAAGGTAACGAGTGTAACACGTCAGCAAAACGCTGAGTAGAGTGGCAACTAACTAAAGGCAACAGTAGAGTGTACAGTAGCTGTTATGTTCTATTACTTCCTTTATTTACATCTTTCAATTTTTCTCACTATTTCATTTATTTCTCAGATCCTTTACTTGATCTCGAATGTCCTCGTGGGACGATCTTGATTGCAGTCTTTTCCAAAAGTAGAAGTAGCACGTGGTGCTCTCCTGGCCGGGAGAGTCCCCCGTGGTGATCCTACCCTCAGTCAACCACCCCAAGGTCACTGACAGACGTAACGGTGACTACGGCACGCGCGATAAACGCACAGGTAGCTAGCCCGCACTGGCACGCGGTCAGTCGTTTCCGTTAACAGGTGCGCCCAAAGCACAGCACGGAACCAGGGCAGAGCCCTCTCAGTAACAGGGGTCCAACCCCTCCACAGTAACCAAACCGAGGCCTTGCCCCTCCACAGTCCACGCACCCTCGCCTGACTACCCTGGTTTGCCCTAGTGGGCCTAACAAGTCGGTGAAGGAGGCTAGCAGAACCCCGGGGCTCGTGGGGTAGCTAGTACTCTCCTAACACTACTAGCTCTCCTCGGTACTACGTACACGAGGGCCAACAAGTCGGTACAGAGCGGCCAATCCTAACCCCGGGTCCCTGGGGCGGCTGGCCCCACTCTGCACTAAACAGGTACAGGTACTTCCCTTGGTACTGCGTACCCAAGAGACAGTACAAACTACATCTCAGTTCCATTCCTTTTTCTTTCCAGGAGTTCCACTCCTAATTTCCCGTAGGGTTCCAGCTCTTTATTTCAGAACATCATATGTTTCACTTTCCAGATTCACGTTCTCAAATTCCATGATCTCAAACATGTTTCTTTATTCATAACAGGCAGCTGTTAATTAAATTTACAGGCAGCTTTATATATTCCTTTCCATTTTTCCAAGACTGCAGTAATATACATTCCACTAGTTTTTCCATCCTAGGATTCATGCCATATCCTAGGATCTATCATACAATCTAGTTTTCCGGCCCTAGGATTCATGCAACACCTAGGAGCTATCATTCCATATATTTCTCATTCCTAGGATTCATGCAAAGCCCTAGGTTCTAGTTATGGTTCCATACTTTAACAGATTTTATTAATACTTAAAGCCACTCTACCAGGTACAACGGGAGTAATGGGGGCGTGATCGGGAATCCCGCGCGCCTCCGCGACTCTCAAGACTGCAACCGAACGAGGTCCTATCACAAGGATCAAACACAAGGAGTGTCTCAAAACAGTGTATAGCTACTGTAGGTGGGTAGAGGAATTAATTCTGAAACGAACGCAACTCGAATCGCGGAAAACGGAGCCCAAACGGGCCCTAAACGGGTCAAGAAAGACGATACTGTGCAAAATCAGACGTCTGGAACTCCTTCCAGACGTCTTAAACGGTGGATCAGAGAATTACCTGTTTAGCTTGGTTCCCCGGACGTCCAGAAGTCTGCGGGGACGTCTGCCTAGATCCCAGACGTCCGATGGTCCCTCCGGACGTCTGGAGGTCACTCCCGCCGTCTGGTACAACTTCCAGACGTCTGATTCGCAAAGGATGACGAATCAGAAAACCTGCGCACAGCCACCCCCCCTCCCTCAGTACGGTCAGTCGACAAGAAGGAAGAAGAAAGCGGAAACTCACCTTTCAGACATCTGTATGATCTCACAGACGTCGACCTTGCCGTCTGGATATCAATCCAGACGTCTGATTCTGGAAATTTTTCCAGAATCAGAACCCTGCTCGGCCTCCGCTCGCGACGCCGCCCGCGTCGCACCTCGCGCGTCTGCTGCTCAGCCCGCACAGGTCCCTCTCCGCGACGCTCCGCGCCCCCTGCGCCTTCCGCCGGCCGGCTAAGCCGCTCCTGGCGAGCTCGCCCTCACGGCAGAGCCCCGCCTTCGCACGCCGCAGCTCCTCCGCGCTCGCTGCGGCTGCCGCTGCCGCTGCCGCTGCGCCCTCGCGTCCGCTCGCTCTCGCGCACAGGCAGGAGAAGAAGGAGGAAGATGGTGAAGCGGAGAGGAGAGAGAAGGCGGTCGCAGCCGCCTGCAGCCGCAGAGAAAGAGGGCAGAAACGCAGGTCTGCGCGCACAGGCGCGCAGACGAATCTCCCGTGCGAACCTAACTGTTCTCCAGACGTCTGTAAACTATCCCGGACGTCTGGTCAGACATCTGGATGTGATCCCAGACGTCTGGTACGACGTCTGGGCCACCTCCCAGACGTCTTAAAAGGCGTCTGGGGCACGCGCTCGTTACAATATAACAAACTCAAAGGAAGTTTCGTCCCCGAAACTTGCGCCAACTAGGGTGCGGGAAAAAGATGTCCAAATAACCATAACAAACTCAAAGAGGACCGAAGCCGGTCCGAAAAGACGTACCCGCGAAAAGCTCCGGGTACCGCTCCCGCGTTGCCGCCTCAGGCTCCCAGGTAGCCTCCTTGTACTGCTGGCTCCTCCACAAAACCTTTACCAGGGGTACTTGCTTTCGTCTCAACCTGCGGACTGCTCAGTCTAGGATCTGTACTGGCCGCTCGGGGTAGGTCAGGTCGTCGCTCACCTCGACGCTCTCGTGACTCAGTACGTGGCTGGGATCGGCTACGTACTTCCTGAGGTTGGACACGTGGAACACGTCGTGCACACCAGAAAGCTGCGGGGGAAGGGCAAGTCTGTAAGCAACGGGTCCAACCCGCTCCAGGACCTCAAAGGGCCCCACGAACCTCGGCGCGAGCTTCCCTCTCACCCTAAACCGCTGTAAGCCCTTCATGGGCGAAACACGAAGAAAGACGTGGTCCCCAACCTCGAACTGCACCTCTCTGCGTCTGCGATCTGCGTAGCTCTTCTGTCTGCTCCTGACAGTGCGGAGTCGTCTGTGGATCTGCTCAACTACCTCCTGACTCTGCCGGATCAACCTGGGGCCAACCTCCCACTTGGTCCCCACCTCAACCCAACTCAAGGGTGCCGTGCATTTCCGTCCGTACAGAGCCTCGTAGGGAGCCATGCCGATGCTCGAGTGATAACTGTTGTTGTATGCAAACTCCGCCAGGGGCAGGTGCTCCTCCCAAGAGCCCCTCCAGTCTAGTACACAGGCACGCAAAAGGTCCTCAAGTGTCTGTATCGTGCGTTCCGACTGTCCGTCCGTCTGGGGGTGGTAAGCCGTGCTAAACCTCAACCTTGTCCCCAAAGCCTGCTGAAACTCAGCCCAAAACTGGGACGTAAAGCGGGTATCCCGGTCGGATACGATCTCCCGCGGAACTCCGTGTAGTCGCACCACATCACGGATATACCTCTCTGCCAACTGTGCTGGTCCCAAAGTGACTCGGATCGGCAAGAATCGTGCAGTCTTCGTCAATCTATCCACTATTACCCAGACTGCGTCGTGTCCTCGCTGGGTAACCGGTAAGCCCACCACCAAGTCCATGGTGATGCTCTCCCACTTCCACTCTGGCACTGGAAGCGGCTGAAGCGGCCCTGCAGGCCTCTGATGCTCGACTTTCACCTGCTGGCACACTAAGCACTGCTGCACGAACTCACCCACATCCCGCTTCATCCCTCTCCACCAGAACTCGCGTCTCAAGTCATGGTACATTTTCGTGTTTCCGGGATGTATGGTGAATCTGGAACCGTGTGCCTCAGTCAAGAGTTCTCTCAACAGCTCCTCGTCTCTGGGGACGCACAACCGTCCCCCCAAGCGTAACACCTGGTCTGTGAAAGAGAAGTCCCCTGGGTCCCCTGATAGTACTCTGTCGCGCAAAGACTGCAAGTACGGATCGGCCATCTGTCCCGTGATGATGCGGTCTATCAACTCTGGCCTGGTCTGCCGTGTCACCGTCACTTCCCCACAGTACCCTCGTAACTCTAGAGGTCGCCAACTGCCCACCTCCTCCAAAAGGCTCCAACTCTGTAACTGTAGACTGGCCAAGCGTGCGGGCGCCTTACGGCTTAAGGCGTCAGCCACCACATTGGCCTTTCCCGGGTGGTAGGAGATGCTGCAGTCGTAGTCCTTCAGGAGCTCCAACCAACGTCTCTGTCTCATGTTGAGCTCCTTCTGGTCAAAAAGATATCTGAGGCTCTTGTGATCTGTAAAAATCTCGAAGGTCTCACCGTACAAGTAGTGCCTCCATGTCTTCAGCGCGAAGACAACAGCTGCCAACTCTAGATCGTGGGTAGGGTAGGTATGCTCATGGGGCTTCAGTTGCCGCGAAGCGTAAGCGACCACGTGACCCCTCTGCATGAGCACACCTCCTAACCCCTGCAAGGAAGCGTCCGTGTACACAACGAACCCGCCACTACTGTCAGGGATGGTGAGCACGGGAGCCGAGGTCAACCTCTCCTTCAGCTCCAGAAAACACGCCTCACAGGCGTCTGTCCAAGCGAAAGGCACATCCTTCCGAGTCAACTGTGTCATAGGACGTGCAATCTGCGAAAACCCTCTGATGAACCGTCTGTAGTAACCTGCCAGTCCCAGGAAACTGCGAATCTCAGTGACTGAACGCGGTCTCTCCCACCTGAGCACTGCCTCGACCTTGGCAGGATCCACCGCCAGGCCGTCTCCAGAGATCACATGACCCAAAAAGGTCACCTCCCTCAACCAGAACTCGCACTTGCTGTATTTGGCGTACAGCCTGCGTCGTCTCAGAGTGTCCAGAACCATCCGCAAGTGCTGTCCGTGCTGCGTCCGATCTCTAGAATAGATGAGTACATCATCTATGAAAACCACCACAAACTGGTCCAAGTACGGTCTGAACACCCGGTTCATCAGGTCCATGAAAGCAGCGGGGGCATTGGTCAGCCCAAACGGCATGACCAAAAACTCGTAGTGTCCGTACCGGGTGCGGAAAGCTGTCTTGGAGACGTCGGTCTCCCTGATCCTCAACTGGTGGTATCCAGACCTCAAGTCGATCTTGGAAAACACCGTGGCACCCCGCAACTGGTCAAACAAATCGTCGATCCTCGGCAGCGGATATCTGTTCTTGATGGTGACCCTATTCAGCTGTCGGTAGTCCACACAAAGGCGTAGGGTCCCATCCTTCTTCTTCACAAACAGTACCGGGGCTCCCCAGGGAGATGCACTGGGCCTCACGAAACCCTTCTCCAAAAGGTCCTGCAACTGAGACTTGAGCTCTCGCAGCTCAAGCGGTGCCATTCTGTATGGCGCGGTGGAGATGGGGCTGGTCCCTGGTACTAGTGAGATCTCAAACTCGATCTCACGCTCGGGCGGTAGTCCTGGTAACTCGTCTGGAAACACGTCGGGGTACTCTCTGACCACCGGGATGCTCTGGAAGTCTGCCACGGGGCTGTGCTCTGCCACCACACAAGCTAAGAAGCCCTCACACCCCTGGCTCAAAAGTCTCGCCGCCCGAAGTGCCGAAATGCACCTGAAACCTCCGTCCACTGGCTTCCCGTGAAACTCGAAGGAAGGAAACTCCGGAATGGAGAAGACAATCTTCCTCTCAAAGCAGTCTACCAAGGCGTGGTAAGCGGACAGCCAATCCATCCCCAGAATCACTCCAAAGTCCTCCATCTGTATCATAATCAGGTCAGCTGGCAGGCTGTGTCCCCCGATGCTGACCCCGCAACCCGTGTACACCTCCTCAGCTACAAACAGCTGACCACTCGGACCTCTGATTACGAACGGATTCTCTAACAATGTATAATCCTGGTCCAAACTAACTGCGAAACTGTCTGCGACAAACGAGTGCGTAGCGTCGGAATCGAAAAGCGTGTAAACGAGTCTGCCAGAAACTGAAACCATACCTGCTACCACGGATCTCGAAGCTCGGGCGTCCCTGTGTGTTAGGGCGTTGATACGCCCCTCAGCTCTAGGTGCGGACGAAGCAGCCACACTCTGCGTCGGACGGGTAGGTGCTGGCCGGTACCCTCCTCGCGACTGCGGTCCTCCTCCTCGCGCCTGGAAACCGCGGCCTCCTGCGCGCCCTCCAGTGCTCTGCGCGGGAAGTATCTGCTGACCTCCTGCCCTAGATGGGCAGTCCCTCCTGACGTGGCCCGGCTGGCCACACTGGTAGCAGAGGGGAACCCGACTCCCGCCCTCAGTGAGTCCCTGCTGTCGGCTAGGCGGGGGTCCGGTGCTGGCGACTGGCCCCTGTCGAGGGCCCCCAAAGGCCACTGATGGCCCTGCACAACGTGACGGCTCTCCTGCGGACGCCACGTGTCTCTGTTCTCGCCGACCCTGTGAGAAGTCTGGCTGAAAGGGCCTCTTCCGCCCGCCGTCGGTCTCTCGCGCGGACGGGTTGGTCTCCTCGTAAGTCATAGCTGTTAGTTCAACTACTCATATATAATATTTTGATGATTTTACAAAATGAAGAAAATGAAATAATAAATAAAGCGTAGCATATTGTTTTCTCTCTATAATAACATATTTGCAGGATTTCAAAAAGCTTTCCAAGACGGGAGATTAAAAGCGTGAAGACGAGTAGCATAAGTATTAGGTCTTAGGCTTTTTTCATGTAAACTTTCAAAGGTTGTAATTTTCATCTTATTTGAGTCTAGAAATATTGTAAAGAGCCCCCAAACATAACCTATAAATAGCTAACTTAGGCTCTCTACACTTAGGATAAATTAGAAACAAAAAAACCCAACACTTATACTTTTATCAGACGTCCAGTAAAAAGTCCAGACGTCTGATTTTCCATCATAAGACGTCTGACATGTTTATCAGACGTCTAATTTCAAATATCTCTGCCTTTGTCCGTCTCCTCATAAACATCAGTCGAAGGACTTCACTTTCAGACGTCGATAACCGTTCACAGACGTCTAATTATTTACCCAGACGTCCTCATACTAACCGTTAGACTTTCCGTAGGCAAAAACAATTTCCAGACGTCTTGACACACTTCCAGACGTCTGTGTTTGAACCGTTGGCCATGATTTTCTGTGCGTATCTCTCTACGGCCACATAATCTTTTGGCAGAAGTAGGAAGGAAGAGTATTTAGGTTTCCAGACGTCTGGTAATGTCCTTAGACGTCCGTAACGACGTCTGATCCTTTAAACCTAGAACCCTGTTTGGATCCGATGATAACAGGAACCAATGCACCATTCATTAGACGTCCAGTAAACTAATCAGACGTCTTATGACATAATATCAGACGTCCTTCTTTTGATCCAATAGAGTCCGTTAAGGATGTCCTGCAAGATTAGACGACCATAGGAAAAATCAGACGTCCTATAAGACGTCTGATCCTATAATTAGACGTCTGATATTGCTGTCAGAATCATCATTACCCTGATTTTGTGTGGATTTCGTCCTAAACTCTTGGGATTTGTCTCCAACGGCTAGAAGAGCTCTCCCAAGTGTTCTTGAAGGTTCCAAACTTGCCTATAAATAGACTACAACTCTTCTTTGGCAAAACACACCTCTTGAGATACAATTCCATTAGAAAAATCTCTTGCTCACTACTCTAAGCTCCATCTTGCCCTTATGCTGTGCTAATACTCTGATCAAAGGGCAAATCCATACTCCCGGCTCGCTCCGTTCTACAAATCATCAGGGAGTTCTTTTCATGCTTAGTAGATAAGAAAGCAACTAAATTATTGGGGTGCTCTATAGGTGTTATTTTTACTTGTTAATTTCTGTATTTTGGGTATCCGGCCTGTCGGGTCCCCGTCTCTTCATCTTGAAGAGAGAAACCTCCGTTTAGGGATCGGAGGTGGGAATTGTAATTGAGGTACACTACCCTCGTTTAAGTAGTGTGGTTAGTGGATTGATCACCTTGTGATCGAAAATCCTAAGTCAAGAGATTGGCTTAGGTGGTGGTTTTCACCCATCTTGGGTTTCCACCTAAAAATAATTGAGTATATTGTGTGATTGAATTTGTTGTATTACAATACTATATAATTTCACTATTCACCCCCCCTCTAGTGCAATTTCAATAGCTGCCTCTACCACCCTCGAAAACGTCGGCAGCTTCAGGGGTTTGACATACCCCCGGATCGCAGGCCGGAGCCCCTCGGTGAACCTCCAAAGGCGCTCCTCCTCAGTGGCTACCGCTGTCGCTGCAAAGCGGGACAGCTCCAAGAAACGCGTGCGGTACGCGCTCACGGTCATCGTCCCTTGGCGGAGAGTGTGGAACTCCCGCCTCCTCTGGTCCTGCCACGTATGGGGAAAGTACTGCTCGCAGAAGAGGGTGACGAACTGGTCCCACGTCGGCTCGTCCCTCTCCTGTCCCCGGACCGCCCTCCACCACCGGTGTGCCGCACTCTCCAGCTGGTACGTGGCAAAGGCCACGCGGCACTCCACCGGGGGGCGAAGGGTGTCGAAGATCTTCTCCAGCTGCTCAAGCCAGTCCTCTGCCTCGGTCGGGTCCTCATCCCCCTTGAAGGAGGGGGGCTTCAGCTTCCGGAATTGTCCGAAAAGCTCGAAGTGGTGCTGTAGGGGAGGTGCTGGTGCACCTCCAGGCGAAGGTGCCTCGTGTACAGAAGTGTCGGAGGAAGGTGGGGGCGGCAGGGGCCCATCCCCTCCCTCGTGTCCAGCGCCGCGTCCGTCGCGTGGTCCCACAGAGGACTCCCCCTCTGCAACCCCAGGAGGAGGTGCTCGGGGCGGTGGGTGGAGCTCCTCTCGTACAATATCCCGTATCAGTCTGGCGAGGTCCTGGGCCTGGATGCCAGGGAGTGGTGGCTGGTCCACCGAGACGTCAACGACAGCACGTCCACCTCGCCGACCTCGCCCTCGGCCGCGCCCGTGGCCAGTCTCGCCAGTCCCACGACGAGGCATCTCCTGCAAGGAGACGCGAAACAAAACGGAAACGTCAAAACAGACGGTACCTAACAACACTTCTAAGAGCTCATATCAAGAGATATGTTGTGGTGGCTACTCTAGCTATAAACATGTGAATTGGTTATTTTCCAGTCAGTTGATTCACTTCTCGGGACGACCTTGCTCTGATACCATCTTGTAACGACCCGATTCCCGAGTCCCTACGAGACACAAGAACCGGACCGACTCGACTAATCCCAAGACCCAGTCGTCCAACGAGGAAGTAACCAAAAGACAGTAAAATAAACCACATTCAGCATGAATATAACTAACAGTAAGAAAGTACAGCAGTAAGGAAAGAAACTACTACAGTAGGCACCACCACAACAGTAAAACAACATTTATCATATAACAAAAACTGCAGGTAAAGAAGGTACAGCGGAAACAAAAACTACTCACTAGAACAGAAACAAAAAGGGGTACAAAGCTGGGGTAACTCTACTGGACCCTACTCGGCCCAGCGTCCTCTGCAGCCGCCGACCCTGGCTGCTCAACACCTGGTCCTGAAAAAGGTAACGAGTGTAACACGTCAGCAAAACGCTGAGTAGAGTGGCAACTAACTAAAGGAAACAGTAGAGTGTACAGTAGCTGTTATGTTCTATTACTTCCTTTATTTACATCTTTCAATTTTTCTCACTATTTCATTTATTTCTCAGATCCTTTACTTGATCTCGAATGTCCTCGTGGGACGATCTTGATTGCAGTCTTTTCCAAAAGTAGAAGTAGCACGTGGTGCTCTCCTGGCCGGGAGAGTCCCCCGTGGTGATCCTACCCTCAGTCAACCACCCCAAGGTCACTGACAGACGTAACGGTGACTACGGCACGCGCGATAAACGCACAGGTAGCTAGCCCGCACTGGCACGCGGTCAGTCGTTTCTGTTAACGGGTGCGCCCAAAGCACAGCACGGAACCAGGGCAGAGCCCTCTCAGTAACAGGGGTCCAACCCCTCCACAGTAACCAAACCGGGGCCTTGCCCCTCCACAGTCCGCGCACCCTCGCCTGACTACCCTGGTTTGCCCTAGTGGGCCTAACAAGTCGGTGAAGGAGGCTAGCAGAACCCCGGGGCCCGTGGGGTAGCTAGTACTCTCCTAACACTACTAGCTCTCCTCGGTACTACGTACACGAGGGCCAACAAGTCGGTACAGAGCGGCCAATCCTAACCCCGGGTCCCTGGGGCGGTTGGCCCCACTCTGCACTAAACAGGTACAGGTACTTCCCTTGGTACTGCGTACCCAAGAGACAGTACAAACTACATCTCAGTTCCATTCCTTTTTCTTTCCAGGAGTTCCACTCCTAATTTCCCGTAGGGTTCCAGCTCTTTATTTCAGAACATCATATGTTTCACTTTCCAGATTCACGTTCTCAAATTCCATGATCTCAAACATGTTTCTTTATTCATAACAGGCAGCTGTTAATTAAATTTACAGGCAGCTTTATATATTCCTTTCCATTTTTCCAAGACTGCAGTAATATACATTCCACTAGTTTTTCCATCCTAGGATTCATGCCATATCCTAGGATCTATCATACAATCTAGTTTTCCGGCCCTAGGATTCATGCAACACCTAGGAGCTATCATTCCATATATTTCTCATTCCTAGGATTCATGCAAAGCCCTAGGTTCTAGTTATGGTTCCATACTTTAACAGATTTTATTAATACTTAAAGCCACTCTACCAGGTACAACGGGAGTAATGGGGGCGTGATCGGGAATCCCGCGCGCCTCCGCGACTCTCAAGACTGCAACCGAACGAGGTCCTATCACAAGGATCAAACACAAGGAGTGTCTCAAAACAGTGTATAGCTACTATAGGCGGGTAGAGGAATTAATTCTGAAACGAACGCAACTCGAATCGCGGAAAACGGAGCCCAAACGGGCCCTAAACGGGTCAAGAAAGACGATACTGTGCAAAATCAGACGTCTGGAACTCCTTCCAGACGTCTTAAACGGTGGATCAGAGAATTACCTGTTTAGCTTGGTTCCCCGGACGTCCAGAAGTCTGCGGGGACGTCTGCCTAGATCCCAGACGTCCGATGGTCCCTCCGGACGTCTGGAGGTCACTCCCGCCGTCTGGTACAACTTCCAGACGTCTGATTCGCAAAGGATGACGAATCAGAAAACCTGCGCACAGCCACCCCCCCTCCCTCAGTACGGTCAGTCGACAAGAAGGAAGAAGAAAGCGGAAACTCACCTTTCAGACATCTGTATGATCTCACAGACGTCGACCTTGCCGTCTGGATATCAATCCAGACGTCTGATTCTGGAAATTTTTCCAGAATCAGAACCCTGCTCGGCCTCCGCTCGCGACGCCGCCCGCGTCGCACCTCGCGCGTCTGCTGCTCAGCCCGCACAGGTCCCTCTCCGTGACGCTCCGCGCCCCCTGCGCCTTCCGCCGGCCGGCTAAGCCGCTCCTGGCGAGCTCGCCCTCACGGCAGAGCCCCGCCTTCGCACGCCGCAGCTCCTCCGCGCTCGCTGCGGCTGCCGCTGCCGCTGCGCCCTCGCGTCCGCTCGCTCTCGCGCACAGGCAGGAGAAGAAGGAGGAAGATGGTGAAGCGGAGAGGAGAGAGAAGGCGGTCGCAGCCGCCTGCAGCCGCAGAGAAAGAGGGCAGAAACGCAGGTCTGCGCGCACAGGCGCGCAGACGAATCTCCCGTGCGAACCTAACTGTTCTCCAGACGTCTGTAAACTATCCCGGACGTCTGGTCAGACGTCTGGATGTGATCCCAGACGTCTGGTACGACGTCTGGGCCACCTCCCAGACGTCTTAAAAGGCGTCTGGGGCACGCGCTCGTTACACTAGCTGCAACATTCATAATGATTGATATACCGTGATCATCAGGCCTATTATTTTTATTTTCATCACTTTCTTCATTTAAATTACTTTAATGAGTCTCAATATTAAGATCAGAATTTCTGTGTTCTAAAGCAACTGCTTCTTCTACTGGATGTAATTGTTCTTTTAATCTATGTTTCGCTTCATCCATTGGAATATATTACGAGGAACTTAACATCCCATAATATAATGAATACGGGTCATTGCTAAAGTCATAATTTGAACATGAACCTATATTTTCATATTGAGGGTATTGTGCTTGATTTCCTAATGGATCTGCTACAACATATAAGTCGATTGTACTGTGCATACTTCCTAATAACTCTAACATCATTTGAGTTGATTTGTCATTCTCAATATCATAAGGAAATGATCTACCATCTTCGTTTATCCACTTGTATATTAATTTAAGCTTATAATGTGATTCAGAATATCCACTAACATTATATACAGTAGATAACAAATTTTCGAATGAACTACGACAGTTAATTGTTGTATTCATCAAATAACCATCAATAAAATCAATATCAGAATAAGTAGATATTACTCTACCACCCCAATAAATCCTTAGTACCACAATATTGTTTGCCATGTTTGTATAATCAATAAAATATAAAAATCTTATTTACTAAAAAAAGTTAACATAAAAAAAGATTCTTTTTATTACAAAAAATCTACAACTAATTATTTTTTTAAAAATAGATCAAGTTACCTTACTACTAAATATAGATGTCATCGTGGAAGAAGATTTAGAGCTTCAACAAGATTGCAATCTCAATTTCAGAATTTCAATGAGATTGCAATGTAGAATTTCACCATAATCGGGATCTCAAATCTTAACAAGATGAATGAAGAAGAAATTCTTTTTGATAATGGAGGAGATTTTTTTAGAGAGACTAGAGGAGAATGTGTAATGAGAAGAGGGGAGGGGGTGAGTTTATATAGCTAAGTGGAGGGAGAGGAGGAAAGGCGCGGGGGCAATAGTTGGTCAGAGGTCGCTAGATGATCTAGCGATCTCTGCCAACCGTTACAAAACTCAATGGCTCCTCCGAGGTCATTGGATGATCTAGCGACCTTTGACAGGTCGCTGCATCATCCAGCGACCTTGGCTAATGGCCGACTGTGGGAAGGGGGTTGTTGGATGATCTAGCGACTTGTCAAAGGTCGCTGGATCATCTAGCAACTTCTCCAACAGCACCTTGGCATGGCCTTAGGTTGTTGGATGATCGAGCGACCTACGACCCCTTTTTAATATTTTTCGCAATTCTAGCCCCTTTTCCCAAATAAATACCGCTACCGTGCCCCTAATGCCAAAATCCCCCTTCTTCGTTCTCCCTCTCTCCTCCTTGGTATCTCCTTCAAACATGAGTGGGTGCAACTTGGTTGCACCTCCCCTCAACCGATGTCCTCTGCCCTCTTCGGCGTCAAGCGGCTACTGGTGGGTTTGGTTGCTCGATGCTCACGATTTCCCGACCTCCTCTCCTTATGGCTGGTTTCATGGGTGCAAGAACCCATGCGCAGACACTCCTTGTCACCGTTCATGGTTGCTACCGGCAGCCATTGAGTGTAAGGAACACGTCAGTCACGCCCGATGCCTCCTACGATCCTCTTCTCTTCCCTCCCTTGCACTCCTCTACCGCCGAGACTTGTGCATGGATAACGATCAAGGAGGGACTTACCGTTGTTCATGCATGCCTCCATCAACGACGTCGGCTGTTGGTCGACCTTCTCCTAGTGGTGTGGAAGGAGGAGGAAGAAGAAGAAGGAGAAGGAGAAGGAGAAGGAGAAGGATCAAGGAGGCTGTGCCCACTCTTCCCTCTTTGATCTCTCTCTCCCTCTCTCTCTCTTTTGCGTGGACTTGGGCGAGACGGTGCAAGATTTGGTTTTCTTCTCTCTCTTTTTATTTGTTTTTAGGTTTAGACTTTAGTGGGGCTATATAAATAGAGATAAGAGAGGGATAGAATGAGATTTAGAGAGAAGAAATGAAACACAAAAAAGAAAAACGACCCATGAGGGATAACACTTAACTACTTCCTTGCAATTACACGCTCTTCCTGTGTCCACAACAAATGGCCACCGATTTTCACAAAATCTATTTTGTTGGATAGCTTGCGACGATAGGAAATCAACGACACCAGGTATGATAGTATCCATACAAAATTTTCCCTGAGGTTGACCAAACCTAAAATTCCTCATTTTTGGGTTATACGGACTCGAAACACACTTGACAAGCACCAACAGGTTTACCTCGACTCGTTAAATCTAGCCTCAGGTTTGGACTTGAATTTTAGGGCGTAACATAAACTCCTAAGCATAATGCAAAACTCAAATTTGCACTTAGTTTGAGCATTTCAAATATTATGTGATTAAAGTATGAAAAAAAAGACTAATCTAACTTAACTTAGCAAGCTTATCAGTGATGCAATCTCATCAATGCCTTGAAGTACTTGATGCAAAACCTAAAGCCATTATATGGTGCATGCTCAGAAGTCAACTTTAATTCTATAGAAATGCAGCTTCCTCTGTGGTTGCAGAGTCTATACACAAAGCTCCAAGTATACTAATAATAGTCGTTTGTATTTCTATTGGAACATTCGGAATTATCAAGTAATCTTTCTTTAAGTGCATCACATTGAATAATTTAGAATGTTGTTGTCAAGACTAACTCTAAGCATTAATAAATTTGGTTGAAAAGTAAGCTATTGCTACAACACGGGAACTTAGAATATTAGACCATTAATTCATAAATATGATAAAAGTTTCAGCTTGTTTTTCACATATTCGGAAGATGGTTCATTGCAACATTAATTGGGAAACTTAATAAATCTTCTATACAAAGAAATGTAAAGTGGAGCATGTTGGAATGCAAATTTTTTCACATTTTTCAATTGTCATGTGTTCTTAATTGTGAACAGAGGTAAATGTATGTTTTCATGTAATAATTAGTAAACAATCAAATTGAAGTTAGACTTGGAAATTGTTTACACGTAGTATTCAACTAAATTGGAGAGATTAGCTACTTTTGGTAAGATGTTTGGGTTGGTGTTTGGGAGGTTGAATCCCTTTGTCATTTCAACCCTTGAAAGGGTGGATGAAAGATGCTTTGGCACCATCCTTCTAGTAGAATCTGGCTATCACTCTTAGGGTGCTAGGTTTGCCAAGCCTAAGTAAGGTGGACCTCTTCCCTAAAGATGTCCTTTAAGAGGTTTTCTATCCTAGGTCCTTGTTGAGGTCTTGGAGTAGGCCATGATTGTGAGTTTCAAGCAAAAGGGTGGAGCATTGGGTCGGGTAGACCCAAACCCAACCTGAAAAAGCCCAACCTGACCTGAGGCCAAATATTACTTGGGTCGGGCCCAGCCCTTAATTTTTTTAAAAATTTGGGTTTAGGTCCGGCCCAGCTTGGCCTGAGCCTAAAAAAACCCGAAAAGGCCTGTTGGGCCTGACCCACCCCACCGAAGTTCTTAACCATTTTTTCCTTTTTAACTACAAATTAAAAAAGGAATTCCAACTGTCACCCTCCCCAGTTTCCCTCAATCCCACGCATAGACTCAGAATCCCCTCCCCCCCGTGCGACCGTGCCTATGGTTACTCCATCAAGGCATCAAGCTGCCTCACGCCCTCTCCATCTCAAGCATCCATTGACGAGTCTTACCGAGTCTCCTCTCCTCTCCAATCGATGTCTCACCAATGGGTCATCTCCGATGACGACATTATTTTGTAACTTGTATCGTATCATAACTTTGTATAATACAACTTATGTTGAATAATATTGAATAATGTTATGTTCAATTCCTACTTTGAATAATATTCACAACGAAATAATATAAATTTAAATTATTAGCTAGGAGATGCAAGTACTAATTTCAGGTAAGTAATTTCGTTATATATTAAAGTCTAACATTTTTTAGGAAAATAACAAGGTATATTTTTAAGTCTAGTTTATTTGGTTGGTAGGTCTTATTTAAAAATAAAAAAATGACCATAATAAAATTTATGGGCTTCTTTAGGCCTAACCCGAAAACTCGACTCAAAAATTAAAATCAGGCCTACCTCGGCCTGGCCCTAGGCCCATAAACATGGACCTTGGGCGTAGCATGAGTCTTGATTTCGTAAAAATTTTGGGCCTTGGGTCTGACCCATAACCTGAATAAAATCATGGGCTTTCTCAGGTTCGGATCGGATCGAGCTGAGCTTAGTCCAATGCTCCACCCTAAGGTAGACCCCAAGGCCACTTCATTTTATTTGAAATATGTTTCCTCGTTCCACCTAGGCCCTATCTTCAGTGGCTCCCTCATGTGACAAAAGTGTGTTCAAATGCTAAAATATATAAGAACATTGATTTTAACTTGGCATTGATTTCTTCAAATTAGATTGACTTATTAAGCATCAAAGAAGCATATTTATCTTGGCTAAGTGTGCTTGCCTATATCTAAAATAGTTTCTTCGATCTAATGAAAATTTATTGGGTGTAAGAAAATCTACCAAGTTTCTATATTATCTTTGGAGGATGATTTTGCCACAACTTCTATACCAAACCATGAAAAGTTTTCCTTTGACCACCCACATTGTTACGACCTGAACTTGGTTCCTTACAGAACTCGAGAATGACTCACCTCGACTATCCCCAAGATCCAGTCGTCCAATGAGAAACAAATCAAATACATGGATAAATATTTCCATAAACCACACATGTAACGTAGCTAAGCAAATAAGAAAAAGGCAGCAACGGAAAGTAGAACAGAGTTCAAAAAGAACAGTACTCCACAGGTGGAAAATACAATTCACTAGCTAGCCATCATAACTAAGGTAGAAATGACATAAACAACAATAGGTTCCAACATATACCAGAAATACTCACTAATAGTAACTAAAGTCCCTAAAACGGAAGGGGGGAAAGAATGAACTAATGTTGGGCTTGACTGGGCCCAACACCCTCTGCAGTTGGTGGTGCTGGCTGCTCAATTCCCTGACCTGAACATATTTACATATATCTATGGTCAATTAATGTTGAGTAGAGTGGCACATAAGAACATTACATGCATTTAAACATGAAAGAAAAGCAATAAACTATTTATTCATCTTTCAAGTTATTCCTTATTATCCGTTTCCGTTTATAATCAATTATGTGTTTTTGATTTGGTTATTCTAGTAAGGGTCTACAACATTTCTTAATCCACTTGTTCCCTAAGGGAATAATCTTGATACAGTTTTCCCAGGATGTAGGATGTACACGTGGCACTCTCCTGGCTGGGAGAGTACCCTGTGGTAGCCCTACACTTAGTCTACCACTCTAGGGTCATGGTCGCGACGTAGTGGTGACTACAACACGCACGATAAATGGACGGGTAGCTACCTCTCACTGGCATGCAATCAGTCCTTTCTGCTAATGTGTACGCCCAAACGTACAACACATAACAGAATAGGGGCCACACCCCTCAACAGTCTGCGTACTCTCACTCGACTATTCCTGTTTGCCCAGTGGGCCTAACAGGAGTCGGAGTAGGAAGGCCAATCCAAACCCCGTGTCCCAACTCAAGGGGTGGCTAGCTCTCTCCCTACACAAAAGTGACAGTAGCTCTCCTCGGTACCACATACGTGAGGACCAGCTCACTTTCTATACCTAAGTTTGAACAGCCATCCAACATGGCCGTAGACAACATGTTCTATCATACGTCAGATATCCATATCACTGTACTTTGATTCACTTTCCTAGTTTCCCGTAGGGTTCATGCGTAGGTACTTGTCTCGTTTCATTACATGGCATGTATCTCTATCACATTTTGGTTTTTAATTTATATAGCAGGCAACTAGTGAATTAACCGAATAAGCAATCATCACATCACTTTAAATGTTGCATTTCTCACAGCAGGGAATTTAACAACACGCATTCTCAGATTTTATAACAAGCTAAGTTCAAGTAATGTACATATACCATTCTCATCTCTAGGGTTCATCTTATATTCTAGGTTTCAGCAAATATTTCTAATTTAACATGCACTTTAATAAATTAAATCACATGAGTAGAGAGAAGCACTCTACCAAAGTGTATGGGTGGTATGGGGGCACGAACGGTGGATCCCAAGGTCTCCGCGGGTCTTGTGTGCACTACAGACTGGAGACCTATTCCAAACAATTAGTTAAACCAAATATTAACATCGTTGACCAATATTCCATTATGTAAAACAAACTCAAAACAGTATGGAAACAACCCTAACACGTAGGAAATTTTGTAAGAAAACCAATGGTACTTCTTTTGCTCAAAACCAACTTCGTTTGGGCCCTAAACCAGCCCGAACACGCGCACCCTGACCAAAATTAGATGTCTAGGGTGAGTCCCAGACGTCTTAAACGAGCTCAGGATCTCACCTTGAATTCCTGCATCTGTTCCTGCCGGCTGTTGCCCTTCACAGCTGTCCGAGGGTATCTTCGGACGTCTGACACCTCTCTCGATCGTTTGGGAGAGCAGTCGGATGCCTGACACTGGTTCCAAACGTCCTAAAGTGTCTTAAATGCCACACCAACGTGCCTTCCCAACGTCTCTGGTACCTATGCACACACGCGCAGCAAAGCACTGCCCTAAACAACTACTGTTAAGACCCGTTCTGTCCTGAGCCTTTTAAGATGTCTGGACTGTCGGTTAGACGTCTGGTTGGACGTCTGAACTGTCGGTCAGACGTATGGTCACCTTCCCAGACGTCTGAAAATCAAAATTTTTGGGTACGAGCTCGCGTTTGCACGCAGGTTGCGCGCAGACAGTACCCTCTCGTTTTCCTTCCCTTCTTCTCTCTCTCCCCGCCTCCAACAAACCCTAACCCATCACCTTATAAAACCCCTTCCCCCTCTCTCGTTCTCCCCACACCAGCCACCTTCCTCTCTTCTTCTCCACTCCAACGAGAGAGCCAACACGAGCAAGTGAGTGTGAGAGCGGCGACGAGGAGGAGCGGTGTAAGAAGAAGAGGAGGAGTTGAGCTTGTGAGCTCGTGTGGGAGCTCACCGGAGGGCGCACCGCCGGAGCAGTGCGTGCAAGAGGAGTGCATCAGGGAAGTCATCCCCGACACTGCTGCAGCTGGAGTTGTAGGCGAGGAGGTGAGCCGCGGCCGTGCGCAGTAGGAGCGAGAACGAACAGGTTCTGGTTCTGGGTTTTTCCCAGAATCAGACGTCTTGAGTGACGTCTAGATGACGGAGCGGACGTCTGGAGGCGGTTCTAGACATCTGAGGAGAGAGCTTCCCGAAGGTACGTTCTCTTTGCGGATACGGCCATGCAGGCCGCTCCGTAGGTACCCTTCTGCGTGCCTATTTTGAGAAGATTTGGTTGTCGCGTGAAGGATTTGCTTCGAGAAGGCGCGGGACACGCCCTTTCATGCATTTCAGACGTCTGGGTGGCTTACTAGACAGCTGGAAGCACTTCCAGATGTCTGGAGAGGTGGTCGGACAACTAGAGCTGGGTCCAGATGGTCTAGAAGAGTTTCTGGACGTCTGGGGTGAACACAAAGCTTGAGGTGCGTTTCTGGACACTTTTAAGACGTCTGGAAGTTGTTTTAGACGTCTGATTTTGAGTTAGTAACCTTGTTTTGACCCGTTTAGGGTCCGTTTGAGGTCCGTTTTACGCAAATAAGACATCGGTGTTTTCCTTATGAGTTCTTCTATTTGTTAGAAGGCTTTCTATACTGTCCTGAAAGTTTCCTTATGATTGCTCCTTGTTATAGGATTTCATTCCATTGCGGGTTCGGGGCTTGCTGAGGCACGTGAGCCTGCCGTTCGAGCCCTCAATACTCCTGGGTTGGCTGGTAGAGTGGCTTCCCCTAATTTAACTATAAACCTAAATGTATGCTTGGAATGAATGATTAGAACGTAGGATATGGCATGAATCCTAGGACGAGAAGTACTTGAAATGTCTGTATGTGTGATTGAATTGCAGTCTTGAATAAGTAGACAGAAATGTTAAACAGCTGCCTGTAAATGAACCAAAGTTGTCTGTGAATTATGAATTGCCTGTGCTAGTTAACAGTTGCATGTAACTTTCCAGTTGTATACGTTAAATGATATAATACTAGCTGCATGTGTATAACCTGAGAATGAAAATGTGAATGATAGAAATACGAGCTGCATGCGTATAACCTGAGAATGGAAATATGAATGATAGAAATACGAGCTGCATGTGTATAACCTGAGAATGGAAATGTGAATGATGAAACCTGATATGGAATGGCATGAGAAATATGAGAATGAACCCTTTGGGGAATTAGGAGTAGAGCTCCTGGAAATATATGGACTAGATCTGGAAATGTGACGGGAAGTGTGCTAGCCCTTGAGTACATGGTACTAAGGGGAGCGCATGTTCCCTCTTAGTGTAGAGGGGAGCTTGCCACCTTTGGGTTGAGACCAGGGGTGGGTTTGGCCACTTTGCACCGACTTTGTGGCCCTCGCGTACACTGTATCGGGGAGAGCTACTAGTGTAGGGAGAGCTAGCCACCCCACGGGGCTCGAGGTTTAACTAGCCACCCTGCACCGACTTGTTAGGCCCACTGGGCAAACTAG
Source organism: Thalassia testudinum (assembly GCA_037157565.1). Classification (NCBI taxonomy): domain Eukaryota; kingdom Viridiplantae; phylum Streptophyta; class Magnoliopsida; order Alismatales; family Hydrocharitaceae; genus Thalassia; species Thalassia testudinum. Next base: position 32,308,918 of record JAZHRO010000031.1, on the reverse strand, counting down.
GGTAGTCAGGCGAGGGTGCGCGGACTGTGGAGGGGCGAGACCCCTGTTTGGTTCTTAGGGGCTAGACCCTGTTACTGAGAGAGCAAGGTCCTATACTGTTCCGTGTTATACTTTGGGAGCGCCCGTTAACGGAAACTACTGTTCGCGTGCCAGTGCGGGGTAGCTACCCATGCGCTTATCGCGCGTGCCGTAGTCATCGTTACGTCTGTCCGTGACCTTGGGGTGGTTGACTGGGTGTAGGACCACCACGGGGGACTCTCCCGGCTAGGAGAGCACCACGTGCGACTTCTACTCTTCGGAAAAGACTGCAATCAAAATCGTTCCCACGAGGAACATTCGAGATCAAGAAAGAGATTTGATAAATAAACCAAGGGGTGAAAAGGAATAAATTTTGAAATAAAGTAAATGGAATAAACAGCTAACTGTTCACTTTTACTGCTTTAGTTAGTTGGTTGCCACTCTACTCAGCATTCGCTGACTTTGTGTACTCATAACCCTTTTCAGGTCCCGGTGTTGAGCAGCCAGAGTCTATGGCTGCGGAGGGTGCTGGACCCAGTAGAGCCCAGTAGCAATAGTTTCTTTTGCTGTACCTTTTTGTTGTAGTGAGTTTAGACTCTTATACCTTGTTACTTTCCTATTGTTGTAGTAGTGATATGTATTGTAGCAATTTTTACTTCTTTACTGTTGTACTTTTTTACTGTTAGTTGCATAGCATAGTGAATGTGGTTTACTTTCCTACTTTTTGGTTATTTCTCATTGGACGACTGGGTCTTGGGATCAGTCGAGTCAGTCCGATCTCGTGTCCTGTAGGGATTCGAGAACTGAGTCGTAACAAGATGGTATCAGAGCAAGGTTGTCCCGAGAAATGAACCAACTAGCTTGTGAATAACCAATTCACGTGCTTGTAACTAGAGTAACCGCCACAACATACCGCTTGACATCTGTTCTGAGTTCTTTCGCTGAAGTCCATTAGAGTTGACTTCTTCCGTTTTGTCTTTCGCGTCTCCTTGCAGGAGATGCCTCATCGGAGAATTCCCGAGACAGGCCGTGGACGAGGCCGAAGGGTCAGACGTGTCGAGCTTGGAGTTCGTGCTACCCCTTCTCTCCTCCTGATTGTACAGTCTCAGGATCTCGTCCAGTTGATCTGAGAGGTCGTTCGAGAAGAATTTCAGCTTCCACCTACTCTGCCACCCCCCCATCTCCCTTTCGAGGGTATGGAGTGGGAGTTTTTCGTGGGACGGCAGTGTCACTGTAGCACCAGGCGAGTCATAAGAGCTCAAAGGAGGCACGCGGTGCCCGCAGGAGAGCCGTATCATTTTACGGGGTTGTCAGTGGCCTTTAGGGGCCCCCGACAGGGGCCAGCTATCGGTACTGGACCCCTGCCTAGCCGTTAGCAGGGACCAACTGAGGGAGGGAGTCAAGTCCCCCTCTGCTACCAGTGTGGCCAGTCGGGCCACTTCAGGAGGGACTACCCATTTAGGGCTAGAGCGCAGCAGATGCTCACCGCACACAGCGCTGGAGGCCGAGCGGGTGGTCGTGGTTCCTAGGCGCATGGGGGAGGACAGCAGTCACGGAGAGGATACCGGCCAGCTGTCACTAGCTCAGCCTCGGGCTTGACTGTTTTGTCTGCCCCCAGGACTGAGAGGCGTCACAACGTCTCGACTCACGGAGACATCATGGCTTTAGTTTCTGCAGTGATTGGTATTGTTGCAATTTTGGTCTTTTTGGAGTACACATTTCTTGCTTCGAGTACGATGTACTTTCTTGCTCCACAAGTTTATCGCTACTTTGGGGTCCGATAGCACTCTATCAGGGGATTCGTTATGATCAGAGACCTAGGCGGCCACCTGTTTGTAGCTGGGGAGGTTAATACAGACTGTGAGGTCAGTGTTGGGGGACCCAACCTCCCCGCTGACCTGATTGTGATACCAATGGAGGATTTTGGCATGATTCTGGGGATAGATTGGCTGTCTGCTCACCACACTTTGGTGGATTGTTCTGAGAGGAAGATCGTCTTCTCCATGCTGAAGATGACTTCTTTTGAGTTTCACGAACAACCGGTGGACGGAGGCTTTTGGTGCATTTCTGCACTTCGGGTGGTGAGACTTTTGGGACAGGGGTGTGAGGACTTTCTGGCTTGTGTAGTGGTAGAGCCCAGCCCCGTGACAAACTTTCAGAGCATCCCGGTGGTCAGAGAGTGCCCTGACGTGTTTCCAGAGGAGCTGCCAGGATTACCGCCCGAGCGTGAGATCGAGTTTGAGATCTCATTGGTACCGGGGACCAGCCCCATTTCTACAGCACCTTATAGGATGGCACCACTTGAGCTGCGAGAGCTCAAGTCCCAGTTGCAGGACCTATTGGAGAAGGGCTTTGTGGGGCCCAGTGTGTCTCCGTGGGGAGCCCCAGTGTTATTTGTGAAGAAGAAGGATGGTATCCTAAGCCTTTGTGTGGACTACAGGCAGCTGAATAGGGTTACCATCAAGAATAGGTATCCGCTGCTGAGGATCGATGATTTGTTTGACCAGTTGCGAGGTGCTACAGTATTCTCCAAGGTAGATTTGAGATCTGGCCACCACCAGTTGAGGATCAGGGAGATCGACGTCTCCAAGATAGCTTTCCGCATCCGGTACGGACACTACGAGTTTTTGGTCATGCCGTTTGGGCTGACCAACACCCCCGCTGCCTGCATGGATTTGATGAACCGGGTGTTCAGACCGTATCTGGATTAGTTTGTGGTGGTATTTATTGATGATGTGCTCATTTACCCACGGAATCAGGCACAGCACGGACAACACTTGCGGATGGTTTTGGACATGTTGAGACGACGTAGGCTGTATGCCAAATATAGCAAGTGCGAGTTTTGGTTGAGGCAGGTGACCTTTTTAGGTCATGTGATTTCAGGGCATGGCTTGGCTGTGGACCCAGCCAAGGTAGAGGTAGTGTTCAGGTGGGAGAGACCATGTACAATGACAAAGATTCGCAATTTCTTGGGATTGGTAGGTTACTACCGGCGGTTTATCAGGGGTTTCTCGCAGATTGCGCGTCCTATGACTCAGTTGATCCAGAAGGACGTGCCCTTTGCTTGGACAGACGCTTGTGAGGCGTGTTTTTAGGAGTTGAAGGAGAGGCTGACTTCGGCTCCTGTGCTTACCATCCCAGAAAGCAGTGGCGGTTTCGTTGTGAACACGGACGCTGCGTTGCAGGGGTTAGGGGGCGTGCTTATGCAGTGAGGTCACGTTGTTGCTTATGCTTCGCGGTAACTGAAGCCCCATGAGCATAGCTACCCTACCCATGACTTAGAGTTGACAACTGTTGTCTTCGTGCTGAAGACATGGAGGCACTACCTGTACGGTGAGACTTTTGAGATATTCACAGATCATAAGAGCCTCAGGTACCTGTTGATCAGAAGGAGCTTAACATGAGGCAGAGAGGTTGGTTAGAGCTCCTGAAGGACTATGATTGCAACATCTCCTATCATCTAGGGAAGGCCAACGTGGTGGTTGACGCCTTGAACCGGAAGGTGCCTGCCCACTTGGCTAGCTTACAGGCATAGAGTTGGAGGCTTATGGAGGAGTTGGGCAGTTGGCGACCCCTAGAGTTATAGGGGCACTGTGGGGCAGTGACAGTGACACGACTGACGAGACTAGAGTTGATAGACCGCATCATCACAGGACAGATGGCAGACACGTACCTATAGTCGTTGCGAGACAGAGTACTATCAGGGGACCTAGGAGACTTCTTTAAAGATGAGGTGTTGTGTATGAGGGGACATTTATGCGTTCCCAGAGACGAGGAGTTGTTGAGAGAGCTCCTGACTGAGGCGTAAGGGTCTAGGTTCACCATACATCCCGGGAACACGAAGATGTATCATGATCTGAGATGTGACTTTTGGTGGAGGGACATGAAGCGGGATGTAGGTGAGTTTGTGCAGCAGTGTTTGGTGTATCAGTAGGTGAAGGTCGAGCATCAGAGGCCTGCAGGGCCATTGCAGCCACTTCCTGTGCCAGAGTAGAAGTGGGAGAGCATCACCATGGACTTGGTGGTGGGCTTGCCAGTTATCCAGTGAGGACACGACGCAGTCTGGGTGATGGTAGACAGATTGATGAAGACGGCACGTTTCTTGCCGATCCAAGTCACTTTGGGACCAGCGCAGTTGGCAGAGAGGTATATTCATGACGTAGTACGTCTGCACGGTGTTTCGCGTGAGATTGTATCCAACTGGGATGCCCGTTTTACGTCCCAGTTTTGGGCTGAGTTTCAGCAGACTTTGGGGACATGGTTGAGGTTCAGTATGGCGTACCACCCCTAGACGGACGGACATTCAGAGCGCACGATACAGACACTTGAGGACCTTTTGCGCGCTTGTATACTGGACTGGAGGGGTTCTTGGGAGAAGCACTTACCCTTGGCAAAGTTTGCATATAATAACAGTTATCACTCGAGCATCGGCATGGCACCTTACGAGGCTCTGTACGGACGGAGGTGTATTGCGCCCTTGAGTTGGGTTGAGGTGGGGACCAAGTGGGAGGTTGGCCCCAGGTTGATCCGGCAGAGTCAGGAGGTGATTGAGTAGATTCATTGGGGACTTCGCACTGTCAGGAGCAGACAAAAGAGTTATACCGATCGGAAGCGCAGAGAGGTACAGTTCGAGGTTGGGGATCACGTCTTTCTTCGTGTTTCACTCGTGAAGGGCCTGCAGCGGTTTGAGGTGAAACAGAAGCTCGTGTCGAGGTTTGTGGGGCCCTTTGAGGTTCTGGAGCGGGTAGGACCCGTTGCTTACAGGCTTGCCCTTCCTCCCCAGCTTTCTGGTGTACACGTCGTGTTCCACGTGTCCAACCTCAGGAAGTACGTCGACGATCCCAGTCACGTTTTGAGCCACGAGAGTGTCGAGGTGGGTGATGACCTGACCTACCCCGAGCGACCAGTGTAGATACTAGACAGGGCCATCCGAAGTTTGAGATGGAAGTAGGTACCTCTGGTGAAGGTCTTGTGGAGGAGCCAGAGGTACGAGGAGGCTACTTGGGAGCTTGAGGCGGTAATGCAAGAGCGGTACCTGGAGCTTTTTGAGGGTACGTCTTTTCGGACAGGCTTCGGTCCTCCTTAAGTTTGTTATGCGTATATTTCTTTTTCGCACCCTAGCTCGTTCAAGTTTTGGGGACAAAACTTCCTTTAAGTTTGTTATAATGTTAAGACCTGTTCTGTCCTGAGCCTTTTAAGACGTTTGGACTGTCGGTCAGACGTCTGGTCGGACGTCTGAACTGACGGTCAGATGTCTGGACACCTTCCCAGACGTTTGGAAATCAAAATTTTTAGGTATGAGCTCGCATTTGCGTGCGGGCTGCGTGCAGACAGTACCCTCTCATTTTCCTTCCCTTCTTCTTTCTCTCCCCGCCTTCAGCAAACTCTAACCCATCACCTTATAAAACCCCTTCCCCCTCTCTCGTTCTCCCCACACCAGCCACCTTCCTCTCTTCTCCACTCCAACGAGAGAGCCAGCGTGAGCAAGTGAGCGTGAGAGCGGCGGCGAGGAGGAGCGACGTGGGAAGAAGAGGAGTTGAGCTTGTGAGCTTGTGTGGGAGCTCACTGAGGGCGCACCGCCGGAGTGGTGCATGCGGGAGGTGTGCATCGGGGAAGTCATCCCCGACACTGCTGCAGCTGGAGCTGCAGGCGAGGAGGCGAGCCGCGGCCACGCGCGGCCGGAGCGAGCGAGAGCAGGTTCTGGTTCTGGGTTTTTCCCAGAATCAGACGTCTGGAGTGACGTCTAGACGATGGAGCGGACATCTGGAGGCGGTGCTAGACGTCTGAGGAGAGAGCTTCGTGAAGGTACGTTCTCTTTGCGGATATGGCCATGCAGGCCGCTCCGTAGGTACCCTTCTGCGTGCCTATTTTGAGAAGATTTGGTTATCGCGTGTAGGATTTGCTTTTGGAAGGCGCGAGACCTGCCCTCCCATGCATTTTAGACATTTGGGTGGCTTACCAGACGGCTGGAAGAACTTCCAGACGTCCGGAGAGGTGGTCGACGACTAGAGCTGGGTCCAGATGATCCAGAAGAGTTCCTGGACGTCTGGGGTGAACGCAGAGCTTGAGGTGTGTTTCTGGACACTTTTAAGACGTCTGGAAGTTGTTCCAGACGTCTGATTTTGAGTCAGTAATCCTGTTTTGACCCGTTTAGGGTTCATTTGAGGTCCGTTTTACGCAAATGAGATATCGGTGTTTTCCTTGCGAGTTCCTCTACTTGTTGAAGGCTTTCTATACTATCCTGAAAGTTCCCTTGTGATTGCTCCTTGTTATAGGATTTCGTTCCGTTGTGGGTTCGGGGCTTGCTGAGGCACATGAGCTTGCTGTTCGAGCTCCCAATGCTCCTGGGTTGACTAGTAGAGTGGCTTCCCCTAATTTAACTATAAACCTAAATGTATGCATGGAATGAATGGTTAGAACGTAGGATATGGCATGAATCCTAGGACGAGAAGTACTTGAAATATCTGTATGTGTGATTTGATTGCAGTCTTGAATAAGTAGACAGAAATGTTAAACAGCTGCCTGTAAATGAACTAAAGTTGTCTGTGAATTATGAATTGCCTGTGCTAGTTAACAGTTGTATATAACCTTCCAGTTGTATACATTAAATGATATAATACGAGCTGCATGTGTATAACCTGAGAATGGAAACGTGAATGATAGAAATACGAGCTGCATTTGTATAACCTGATAATGGAAATGTAAATGATGAAACCTAGTATGGAATGGCATGAGAAATATGAGAATGAACCCTATGGGGAATTAGGAGTAGAGCTCCTAGAAATATATGGAATAGATCTGGAAATGTGATGGGAAGTGTGCTAGCCTTTGAGTATGTGGTACCAAGGGGAGCGCATGTTCCCTCTTAGTGTAGAGGGGAGCTTACCACCTTCAGGTTAAGACCCGAGGTGGGTTTGGCCACTTTGCACCGACTTCATGGCCCTCGCGTACACTGTACCGCGGAGAGCTACTAGTGTAGGGAGAGCTAGCCACCCCATGGGGCCTGGGGTTCAGCTAGCCACCCTACATCGACTTGTTAGGCCCACTGGGCAAACCAGGGTAGTCAGGCGAGGGTGCGCGGATTATGGAGGGGCGAGACCCTTGTTTAATTCTTAGGGGCTAGACCCTGTTACTGAGAGGGCTAGGTCCTATACTGTTCCGTGCTGTACTTTGGGCTTACCTGTTAATGGAAATGATTGACCGCGTGCTAGTGCAGGGTAGCTACCCATGTGCTTATTGCACGTGTCGTAGTTACAGTTACGTTTGTCCGTGACCTTGGGGTGGTTGACTGGGTGTAGGACCACCATGGGGGACTCTTCCGGCCAGGAGAGCACCACGTGCGACTTCTACTCTTCGGAAAAGACTGCAATCAAGATAGTTCCCACGAGGAACATCAGAGATCAAGAAAGAGATCTGATAAATAAACCAGGTGGTGAAAAAGAATAATTGGTTAAAGAAAGTAATTGAAAAACAACAGCTACCTGTCCACTTTTACTGCTTTAGTTAGTTGGTTGCCACTCTACTCAGCGTTCACTGACGTTGTGTACTCATAACCCTTTTTAAGTCCAGGTGTTGAGTAGCCAGAGTCTACGGCTGCAGAGGGTGCTGGGCCCAGTAGATCCCAGTAGCAGTAGTTTCTTTCACTGTACCTTTTTGTTGTAGTGAGTTTAGACTCTTGTACCTTTGTGCTCTGTACCTTTACGTTTCTGCACTTTTATGTTCCTGTACCTTACTTTCCTACTGTTGTGGTGGTGATATGTACTGTAGCAATTTTTACTTCTTTACTGCTGTACTTTTTTACTGTTAGTTGCATAGCATAGTGAATGTGGTTTACTTTCTTGCTTTTTGGTTATTTCTCGTTGGACGACTGGGTCTTGGGATCAGTCGAGTCGGTCCGGTCTCGTATCCTGTAGGGATTCGGGAACTGGGTCATAACAACTACTGTGGTATGTATGCATGGCACAAAGCTCGGGCAGAGAATTACCTTGGTACTCTGCGTGCTACCAGACGTCTTGAGTCCGTGCCGGACGTCTGGTGACCCCTTCAGATGTCTGGTGAATGTCGTAGACGTCTGAAACTGCGGAAAAATGATGCCCGCAGAACCTCCTCGTGAGCTCTCCTCTTGCGCCTGGATCTACAGCAGCTCTCCTCGGGCCCTCACGAAGCCCTCCCGCATGAGCTCCTTTGGCCACTCATGCTCGGCCTCACCCTCTCCTCCGCGCTCCTTTGTCCTGCTCTCCCTCTCCTTCTCCGTCACTCACGTCAGCTACAGGGAACGAAGGAGAAAGTGGAGGGGGGTGGGAAATGGGTGTCGTTGGGGGATGGAGAGAGTAGAGGAGGGGGTGTTTTATAAAGGAGGGGTAGGGCTTGGGGGTATGGTGGGGTAAGGTGGGGCATGGAGGGGGGGGGGGGGGGGGGGGGGGGGGTTAAGGTGGGGTCAAGAAAATTGCTACCGGCCCCACAGAAAGATCTGAGGGGTGTTGGAACTACGCAAGACCCTCTCGAAAGTCATAAACTCCGCACGGGGTCTTTTTGGCGTACAAGAAAATTACGAGAAAACCCCTAAAATTCCAGATAAATCCAAACGACCTTTGGGAAAGGTCATTTCACACATGATCCCTTTCCAGGTTGTGAAACTATTCATATAAATAAATGCACAAATAGTTGGAACAACAAACTAAATAACATTAATAAAATTCTCACTTATTATTACTTGCTTAACTTGATCATTCTTTTCATAATATGCGGCGAGCTATCCTGAGTAGAATGAGTATAGCAAGGAAAGTTGAATAAAATAAATCAAGTAGAAGCAAAATGATATCAAGCATAAAACAATAAGAACACTTAGGTTTACGTGGAAACCCCACCTATGAAGAGTAAAGAGAAAATCATGAGAGAAGCTTCCTATGAGCGTATGTTTCTATTTATTTCTTGTTAAAGGAATAGGTGGGGGTACACCTTATTTATAGGCCACCACACGCAATACAAAGTCCTACTCCACTATGTAGGACTAAATCACTATACAATTCTCTCAAAACTCCCCCTTAAACTAGTGCATGGAATGCTCAGCTTATAACACAAAGAAAACCCCTCTACACATTAGAATAAACAACACTCTCAATAGGTACAACTGATTCTTCTCTGCAAATGACAATTGCACTCTTGTTCATGCTTGTAGGCAGGTAAGTTGATAACGACACATCAGACTGACTAGAGCTTGACGACGAATTGCTGTAGTTGGTTCTAACAAGGGCCTCTCCTCTAGAGACCTCAACTGGTGCTGGTGGTTCCCCATTCATTATCTCTGACATGGGTCTTCATTTGAAAACATCGAAAGTGGATCTCCCTTTCTGGAGTCCACGAAACTGGATCTTCTAGATAGAAACCTGAAATGGGTCATTCCTTTGAGGACCTTGAAACTCTGGATCTCTTAGAATTATATGATTTCTCATGTGTAGTCTAAAAACAAAGAGACTCCTGAATGGGGGATGACTATAACAGGCTCAACACTCCTCCTTTCTCCCACACTTATGGGAGAAGAAAATGATAACGAGAAGAAATAATAATGAAAATAGAAAAGAGCTTCTCCTCTTCTTCTTTTCAATTAAAACTCTTTTTTCTAATTTTTTCTCCTTTTTTTTTCCTTTCCTTCCTTTCTCTTCCTCTCCTCTTTTTTTTTTTTTTTAATGAATAACCATAATATAATGGAACATCCCACACGTAAATGACCTAAAAAAAAAATAGCATTGAAGAGATAAGATCAAAAGATCTACACACCAAACCTCGTCCACTCGGTCACGCGAGTGGAGAGACTTTAGTTGTACTCTCCGCCAGGCAACGTTCGATCAGTGCGCGATCCATCAACTCCGAGATCCTCGCTGGAGATAGCTCCATCGATTGCTTCTTCCTCCGCCTCGCTCTGTACCAGAGCTAACCTGATCTTCGCTTAGCGTGGAAACCACAGAGAAGCGTCAGCGTCGTTGCTGCTTCTCCAAACGATAAGACCCCTTGCCGCGGATCCTCCTTGCCCTTGTGTTTGCACCACCACCGCCATCTCTTCTCGGAGTGCCACCAGAGATCGCTTGCGTAATCTCTCGCCGAGATTCTGTGCCGTGCATCGCCTCAACTGATGCAATGATCTCACCACCTTGTCTCAACAATAGGGTAGCGTCGCCCAAGTTGCTCGAGATCACCGGTGCATGTGTTGCTACTCCATCTTGCACAGGCCCTAGCGGTGCCGCCTAGCACTGCCAGATCGACTAGCCTCCTCGCCGTCTTCTTCCTTCCTTGCCTCCACGAGGCCATTGGAGTAGCAAATCTCCTCGCCACCTTCTTCTCGTAAACCCTCTCTCGATCACAGGGGGTTGTGCCCCTAGTCTAGCATTGCCCAAACCAACGTGAGACCACGTTGATGCTGCAGCGATCTCTCATGATGCAAAGATCTTCTACCTCGTTGCCATCTCCTTCCATAGGATCTCCACCTTGCATAGAGAGATTAGGGTTTCCCCTTCTCTCTCGAAATTGAAGATAATATGGAGACACAAATAATAGATCTCAAGAATAATAAAACTTAAGAACAAAACCTAAGATTAGAACTTGCTCTGATACCAAGTTGAATAAAATAAATTCAGCGGAAGTACAATGATATCAAGCATAAAAGGATAAGAATACTTGGGTTTACGTGGAAATCTCGCCCACGAAGAGCAGGGAGAAAACCACACGAGAAGCGCCCTATAGGCATGCATTTCTGTTTATTTCTTCTCAAAGGAATAGGTAGGGGTACATGCTTATTTATAGGCCATCACACACAATACAAAATCCCACTCCACTATGTGAGACTAAACCACTACATAATTCTCTCGACAAGGAATGAACAAGTGCCCATTGAGGTACATAATAAAGCAAGAATTAATGTTTATTAAGTCAAACTGTGATTTATTAAATCTAGCTTATTTCTCTGGCTAATCATTTTATTCTTGTATTCTCAACCATAGTTTTTATCTTAACTTTGTAATACAAACTCCTATTACCATAGACCACCTTGCTTAGGTTTGTATGAATAGGGATGCACACTAGGTATATCTCATTATTTAGCTTATCAATAATTTATATATCTTCAATTTACCCCATTTATTTAGCTAAATTGACCTCTTTAGCTTGCATAGAAACATTTGCTAGTAGAAGGAAGTAGATAAGAAAAAAGTAATGTATAAGAACACTCACTAATTTCATTCCATTGAGTAAGTTCAATACATTAGCTTAATGTCATATCCACAAGATAATGTAAGAGCACAATCTAAGGCATAAAATGAACTTCTTCAATTCTTTTTGCACTTCAATCATAATTTTTTCATGTATTGAATCCTCTTATCCAAGCCACTAGCATCCCTATCTTAAACTTCTGATCTTTCATTTGCATGCTACATTGTTGGTTCACTCGAAAAATTTGTACTCGTTGTGTTGATAAGTGTAGAATTTTCCATTTTTGCTCGAAGACTTGCTTAAGTTCCTTACTATTGCAAGGATCTTAAAATAATAACACACATGGGAAATTCAAAGCTTGATTCCAACTTATTGACAATGAGCATATATTGAGTCTCAACGGATGAAGGAAAAACAATAGTAAATAAGTATGTAAGTGTAAAAATGCTAAGTGATTATATATGTTTCGAAGGTAAAGAACATGTAAATTCGCTAGGCCCAAGGAAGAGCTAACAACTATAGAGACCCTCGACGACTAGTTGATCAAATTTTTATCATTTCATAAGTCATATGATCATCTAGGGGCATGGATGATATTTACAATAAAAAAAAAAAATAAATCCATTTCATTTCTATGCCAAACCCACATCTTACCTTACAAAAAAAAATATTATATATATATAGAAATATATACAATGACATCTTCCTCTTATTAGAAAGAGAATACGCGACTCATGACATGTCGTGTGGTAGAAAAAATGTCATATCTTCATCGCATAAGTGTACGTGCATAGTTATCACCAAACGAGGTGGGTCCGCACTGCTTAAAGTTAACAGCACATTCCTTCCCACCTCAAGGTATCTGGTCCGTGGCTGTAGGTATAGTTACAATTGAGTAAGATTACATGGCCATGAGTGTAGTTTTCACTTCCCTTCTCTCCCCGCAACTATCCCTTCTTCCCACCCACACCGACGAACCACCACCAGAAATCTCTGGTACTCTACACCGTGAACTATCCCTCCTGCTGCACCACCTCAGCACCCCCACCACCAAGACACCACACGAAACCCCATGCCCGGTAGATGGAACCTGAGCGCTCACCTGACCATAAGGCGGCTACCATCCTGGCGCCACGCTCACCACCGCGTGGTCTCCACCACCGTCACCAACAGCGAGGAAGAGCCGAACGAGTGGGAGAAGCTCCTGAAGCCCTTCGACCTCGAGGAGCTCCGCAACTCCCTCAACCCCATCACCCCGCGGCGTCTCCGCAAACTCCTCGACCTCCCCTTCGACGCTGCCACCTCCCTCGACCTCTTCCACCACTTCGGTTCCCACAAGACCTTCTTCCACTCCTCCGACGTCTACCACGCCCTCGTCGACAAGCTGGGCGCCGCCGGCGACTTCGCGGTCATCGGCACCATCCTGGGGAGGGCCAAGGAGGAGGGCGCCGTGCTGAAGGAGCCCCTCTTCATGAGGGTCATGTTCTGGTACGGGAAGGCCGGGCAACCGGGGAATGCACACCAGGTGCTCGACAAAATGCTCCACTACGGCTGCACCCCCACCTTCAGGTCCTACAACCTCGCCCTCGACATACTCGTCGACGCGGGTTGCGCGCGGGCCGCGCCCGCCTTGTTCTTTCGCATGATCAACAATGGGGTCCGCCCCACGACCTTCACATTCTCCGTGGTCATGAAGGCCCTCTGCTCATCCTCATCCAACGAGGTGGACTCCGCGTGCGCGCTTCTCCACGAGATGCCGCGGCATGGCTGCGTGCCTGACACCGTCGTCTACCAAACGCTTATACACGCCCTCTGCAAGAGCAAGAGAGCAAGGGAGGCGTTGAGGCTACTGGATGAGATGTTCCTCATGGGATGCTCCCCGGACGTCGAGACGTTCAATGAGGTCATCCATGGACTGGCCGGCAGCAAGCTCGTCAATGAGGCGGCTAGATTGGTGGATAGGATGCTCAGCCGCAGGTGCACTCCCAACCTTGCAACGTATGGGATACTGATACATGGGTTGTGCGCAAAAGGCGATGTGGATCAGGCGAGAGCTTTGCTGGATAAGGTCCCCGGAGCGAATGTTGTGCTGTTCAACACTGTGATCAATGGGTACCTTGGCCAAGGGAGGTTTGAGGAAGCGAAAAGGGTCCTCAAGGATGGCATGTTGGGCAGTGGCCTTGGTCCTGATCTTTTCACTTACAATATAATGATCTCTGGACTGTGCAAAGCTGGGCATCTTGGGTCTGCGCTCGACTTGCTGGAGGAGATGAAAGCCAGAGGCTGCTTGCCAAATCTCATAACTTACACGGCATTGCTTGATGGGTTCTGCAGAGGAGGACAGTGGGAGGAAGCCAACAGGATTCTGAATGAAATGCATTCAGTTGGTTTTAGACTGAACACCGTCGGTTACAATTGCCTCGTATCCTACCTGTGTCGAAGCCAGAAGACGGACAAAGCTATGGTGATGGTTCGGCGCATGAAGTTGGAAGGATGCAAGCCGGACATAGAGACATTCAATTCGTTGATCTATGGCCTTTGCTGCGGCGACCGGATGGAGGAAGCATTCCGAGTTTACAATGACCTGCTGCTGGAGGGTCTGGTTGCGAACACCGTGACTTTTAACACGCTGATCCACTGCCTCTTGCAGAAGAGGAGATATGAAGAGGCCTTGCAGCTTGCCGATGAGATGGTGTTTCGAGGTTGCGCTATGGATGTTATCACCTACAATGGGCTGCTGAAAGCACTCTGTAGATCTGGAGATGTTGAGAGAGCTCTGGGGATGTATGAGGAAATGTTCAGACAAGGTGTTGCGCCGAATACTGTATCTTACAATCTTGTGATAAGTGGCCTTTGCAAGAGCAATAGGGTAAATGATGCACTAGAATTGCTAAAAGAGATGGTTCATCGAGGATCCATGCCTGATATAGTTACCTACAATAGTCTTATTAACGGTCTATGTAAGATGGGGAAGTTTCAAGAAGCCTTGAACCTTTTGGATAGATTACATGTAAAGAGAATTGTTCCTGATGCTGTTACTTATAATACCCTTATTAGTTGTCATTGCAGGGCAGGGATGTTTGACTTCGCAGTCTTATTGTTAGGAAGAGCCATCGACAATGGAATAATGCCTAACAATGTTACCTGGTACATTCTTGTGACCAACTTTGTGAGATCAAACAACATTGAATAAGCCAACTTAAAATAGATGCTGAGGCAGCTTCCGCCTATCTCATGTACATACACAATTTTGGTTGTATTCTTTTGCAAATTTTTCATTTATTAAATGAATGAAACCATTGAGAGAATAGTGCCACATTTAAAGATGTGGACATTGAGAAATGGCTTCTATCAATTGATGTTCATCTTCACACAGGCTAATTGGATGCTCTCACATAATATCAGAGTCACACTAGTCCAACAACCAAGATGTAACTAGTCCAACAACCAAGATGTAACCTTTATGTTATTTAAATATAAAGAAGGTTGTGCACGAGGAAGCACGTTAAAGAAAATAATACCTTATATAAAGAAGTGAAAATTAAGAAGTGGCTTATATTAATGGCCAGGCCTCTCCATTCAAGCCTATTAATTTTGAATTGGATGTGATACAGAAACTTTATATTGACAAAATTTTACATCTTTGGATCTTCCTAGCATCTTATGGAAGATATTTGATTCTTGAAGCGATAAGACACTACACTTACTTTGATATTTCTTTTTTATTCCTTCCTTCCAATCTATCATTATGTGTAGACTATTGAAAATCTTCTGACCGTCAAGTGTTTTTAACTTTAAGTTGTATATCTTCTCTAATTAGCCATGGGTTTAGTTGCTAGTTGTACCTACTTTGGCATCTATCAATACATTTAAGTGGTAGTTGCATCCAATAGCTACCATATGCTTTACTATTACCATATTTCCTTTTGTAATAGGTGAATGCACCCCTTCCAGTGATTATACATGTAACATTGACTGTGCAGTACCATAAATTATGGGTCTGCTTTAATGCAAAGATTTATGAGAATTTTGTTGTTTTTACCTCTGATCATCTTGTATCAGCAGTGGCTCCATGTAAAGCTATATTGTCGTTTCCAGGAGGTACTTTACTTTGAGCTATTCATTGTGTTTACATTGTTAACTAATGCTTTAGGCACTGTTTGATTGTTTCAGCTCTCAAAAATGTTCTGGTAAATCTACTTGGAGTCTGGTTTTTCTGTAACTATGCTCGTATATATATATAGGTAAGTTACATTTTCTGGTTAACTCTTGGAGATGTTGTCCTTAATTCTGATATCCTTTCTTGCCCAAGCTTACTTTATGGTGCCATGTTACCAATGAGTTCTGCTGGCTGTTTCATTTTTATCTCAACATGACAACAGATTATGGTATATAGAACAGCTGAAGATATGAACCTTCATTCAGTGTGCTTGCTGATTCTGTTTGGAGGTTAGCTTCTTGTAGTTATTTTATCTTTTGTTTCATTTACCAGCCTTAGAAATTTGAATCGAAACAGGAAACTGTTCTAAGTTGTTACTGATGGTTGTCCTCAGAAGAGGCATTGTTTTAGCTCAATGGTTTTTGACTCTTGCGTACTTTCTCCTTATGGATACATGTAGTACTGTTGGCAAGAATTTTACAATGAGGATAATTCTGTTGCTGTTATACTTACTCTTGGGGTTGAGAATGCGGAGGTTTTGTGCATGGGGCTTTGTCGTTACCTCCACCAGCTTTTAGCAAGTGCTGGAGATAAATAATGGAATTGGCCTTATACATAGTTTTACATTGTACCTGTTGAGATTTGGGCACTATGGTAATGTGGAGGCTCTTCCATGTAGAGAGAAGAAATGCAGCAGTAGTGGCTGCTGTTGTGACTGTTGCACGTAGAACAGGGACAGAGGAGAGAGAGGTGCAGCCGGTGGTAAGAGAGAGGGAAGAGAGGAGAGATGAGTTGTGGAGATATTTCTTTAATATTGTAACTAAAAGAATAATTGATTACATAGGCTCTCTTTATATAGACATTTCTAATCTCTAATACAGGAAACAAACTCAATTACAAATTCACAATCAATCAAATCTCCACAAATCAGGGAATATCAAATCCCTCTAATTATCCAACTAATTGACACATAACTTACTAAAAATTAGAAAATTTGGACTCTAAGTAAACTAAACTTGACTCTCAAGACTCCAACTAGGACTGGCACCCCTTATTGACCAATTGGATTGACTGGACTGCCACGTTGCCCTTTAATCCTCATAGTAACATATATGAGGACCATTTTGTTTAGGCTTTTGATTTCTATGTAATTGTCTGCAGATCATTGTTCCAGAGGATGTTTCAGAGGTCACTCAACCTTCTTGAAGATTGAGTAGCTAAAGTCAAATACCAAGACTTTTAGCATTCATTTACTATGGTGTTGGATGTAAGAGTTAGGAGATGCTGCTTTTCATGTTGGTATCTTCTTTAGCTACTCCGTTGTTCTAATCTCGTGTTTTATCTTATAGGGGGAGGTCAAGTGGGTCTCAAAGAAACTTACACGAAAGGTGTGTTTCTTGATATGAGGTATCCTATTGGGAGAGATTTTCATATATGATCCCAAGCAATTTGGAAGCAATTAGAACGTGTCAAATTTGAAGTTGATAGAATGTTTCAGTTTTCTGCACAATGTTCATGTGTTTCTGTAGTAGTCTCTCAAAGCATGCTTGTCTCTCTAAATCTTAAAATAACATGACAAGTATGCAAAAAGAATGGTCTTCTTAGTCTTTTTGGCTAACCAAAAAGGCAATGTGCATTGTAGCCTTGATTATAGGAAGAAGACTTGCATAATGATGCATTATAGTGCATTAAAATCCTAGCATATGACTTTGTAGTTGCCAATCCAAGTTTAACCGCTATGAAAAGAATCAATTGAAGCAGTTCTGACTAGTCTTTGTGAAAGTGGTTTTGTGAGAATCTGGTCTTGCGTTGCTAGTTTCTGAAAGTTACTTGAAAGCTAAACCTTTGTAACAACTTTTGAATCTAAATTTTCAAAATCTGGTTTTGAGTTTTTGTAAACAAGTTGCAAATGGTGGCCTTCAGGTCCAAGTATTGTAACTTCTGGATTGGGTTCTTTGTGAAAATTGTTGGAACCTAGTTTCACCTCTTTTATATGTTTTTGTGTTAACAAAACTATTTTAAATCTAATGAGTTTTTGAAGTGACATTTGCAGGGATAATCACAGGAATATAGCAAGCTTGGATGATGACAAGAAAGAAGATAAAAGCGGATGAAGATTTTTTGTTGTTTATTGATTGCAACTTAGAAGTTTGTATGCCTCCTAAACAAGAAAAATTGATATAAGAAGCAAAATTAAATTAGAGATAATTAGATATCAAATTCACGAACAATCGCTCGTTTGAAAATTTACAAAAGTTTCGTTGTCATATTCAAAGATTAATTGGGTTTGAAAAGCACTAAAATTTGATCTTAGTTGCTAATTCAAGGTACTTGTGGCACGTACTTGTACTGTTTATCAATATTGGTACCTGTAGGGAACAAGTTTAGGCCTCTGCCTCAAACTGTGAATAATAAGTATCGGTACTCATGATGAGTATCGGTATTTGATGCTCACAGTTTGTTGAGTCAGTTCGTGCCTGGACCTTACAAGCACTGGTACCCATGATGAGTATTAGTACATGTGGGTCATAGTGCTTAGTATGCCTCAAATTTGTGAGTCACAAGTATCGGTACCCATGGTGAGTACCGGTATCTGGTGACTTAATTGATACTCAACTGGAAGCACTGAACCCATGATGAGTATCGGTACCCAAATTTTTTTGTGTTGGCTGTTGAGTAATTGTGAGCAGTTAGTATTGGTACAACTTTAGTATCGGTATCAACTATTTGTTGTGTTAGTCCTAAACGGTTATTTTGTGTTTAATCCTAGTTATATTACCCATAACTTGTCCTCAACGGCTAGGGAACATGGAAGGGTTGTTTGGTGGTCTATAAAAAATACCCTTGTGAGTCATTTTTATAACATACAAGAATCATATACCTCCCGTGCTTCCAGAATTCATATTCTCTCCATATTAGCAGTAGGGTGATAGTGCTTGTTGCCTTAAGCTATCAAGAATTCTTCTGAATCACTACAAGTTCTTTTGGCACATAATTTAGTTCTCTACAATTCTTTTTGTGCATTGATTTTCACGTTAGTTTTTATTTTATAACATTGCTAAATATATTATTGTTGGAGAGTTAAGATTCTAGTTGTAAGTTTTTAAATTTCTTGCTTACACCTGTAATATTTTGTTCTCATTTGCTTTTGTAAATGGGTTGAGGTAACCCGTTAATTGTCTCATTTTTTAGTAAATTGATTCTCATCAGGTTGAGAGAGTCGGGTTAAAAATCCTAAGTTAGGAGATTTAGGTAGTGGAGTATCCAAGTGAGAGGAATAACTATATATCTGGTGTTCATTTTTGTGGTTTGCTTTTATTTGTATATTATCTTTACCACACTATTCATTTCTCCCTTTTAGTGTGCTTGTGTCTTTTAACTCCTACAGGTGGTATCAGAGCGGGTTGCGAGAAAACGTAATAACTCAGCTCGCAATGGCATTATTATCAATCAAGCGCATCAAAGGCCAGTCATCCTCATGTCCTCCTTACTTTGATGAGATGAACTATGGATACTGAAAAAAGTGTATGCAAGTATTCCTTAAGTCTGTGGATTAGGATGTTTGGACGCTCATTCAAATGAGGTATTTGGGTTCAAAGCCACAAGGAGAAACATTGATTGCGGATCAAAAGAAGATTGTTAGCAATACGAAGGCTATGAATGCACTTTATTGTGCATTATCCAAGGAGGAGTTTAACTGTATCTCGACTTGTGAGTCCACATACGAGATATAGAATACGGTTCAAGTCACATACGAGATATGGAACATGCTTTAAGTCACATATGAAGGAACAAATAAGGTAAAATAAACTTGCATCTCTATTCTAACGGAAAATTATGAGTGTTTCAGGATGTAAAAAGGTGAGATGATTAAGGTAATGTACACAAAGTTTGGGGAAATTGTTAATCCCATGAAAAACCTTGGAGTAAAATTCATGGAAGAGTAGCTTGTAAGAAAGATCTTGAGATTTTTTACAAGCGATTGGTCTCTGAAATTCACAGTGATTTAAGAGACAAATGATCTTTCAGTCCTTTCTCTTGACGATCTGATTGGAACCATCATGGCCTACGAGGTTCAACTGGAGTGCATGAAGGAAAATGAAGAGAAACTTACAAGGAAGGAGTTTGCTTTCAAAGCTTTAAGGGAAGATTTAGATTTTGACAACTCCCAACTCCGATGAAGAAGAAGAGCTTGCTTTTCTAATAAGGAAGTTTCGACGGTTCATTTGAAAACAAGGTAAAGGAGTAAATAAGTTTTCAAATGATGTAGTTTGTTTTGAATGCAAGAAAAAGAGCATATACGAAAGGATTGCCCGTTGATCAAGAAAAATAGAAGAAAAGAAAAAAAGAAATCGACTGGAAGAAAATGAAGAATTAAAGAAAGACGTATAAAGTGACTTGGGATGACAGTGATTCCAACATGGAATTTTCTTCTAAAGAATTCAAGGAAAACGAAGTTGCCTATCTATGTTTGATAGTAAATGACGATAGCTCGGAAAATAATGTAGAATATGAAATTTCTTTTAATGAATTGTTGCAAGCATATAAAGAGTTATATTATAAGGTCAAGTTATTTAAAAAGGAAAATAAAGTTTTACATAGTTACTATAAAATCATGGAAATAGAAAAATCATATTTAGAAATAGAGTTAGATATGGCTAAATATACTAACTCTTAATTGCATGCAAAGATAGTAAAGTTAGAAGACACTTATGAGCATTTCGAGGAAACTTTAAATAATCTAAAAACGACTATTAGACTGAATATTGAATTTTGTGATGCTTTAAAGTCAAATTTCAAAATAAAAAGAATATACAAAATAAATCACATGTACCTAAGCATATATGGATTTATCAAAAGGTCAAAAATCCTAAAAAAAGATATTAATATCCAAGGACCCAAAAGAAAATGAGTACCTAAATCATATTTACCAAGAAAGATAAGTGGATCCTAGATAGTGGGTACTCCAAGCATATGACGGGGCACTCCGACCTATTTATAGAATGGACGAGGATTCAAGATGGACACGTCAAGTTGGGTGACAATAAACGTTGTTGTATTATTGGTGAATGTACAATAGGTAATTCAACTAAGCAGGTACGTAAACTATTTTTAGTAGAAAATTTAAAACATAACTTGCTTAGTGTTAGTCAAAATTGCGATAATGCTTATGATGTATTGTTTACAAAAATTATATTTAAAATATTAAAAGAAGGATCTAATACAGTTTTAATTAAATGTTTTAGATATGAAAATATCTATGCTCTTCATTTTCATAAGAGAAATTTGTGAAATGTCTACTTGCTACTCATGTTGAAGTGGATTTATGGCACCGTAGGTTAGGTCACATAAATCACAAACACTTGAATAAATTAGCCAAAAATGAGTTAGTAAGGGGTCTACCTAAACTAACTTATAAATAGGATGCATTGTACAAATCTTGTGAACTCAGAAAAATGCATAAAATGTCTTTTAAATCAAAAGATTTAGTTTCAACCACGCGTCCTTTAGAGTTACACCTTGATTTATTTGGGCTAACATGATTTGAGAGCCTAAACGGATCAAAATTTTGCCTAGTTGTTGATGACCTCTCAAAGTTCACTTAGGTCATCTTCTTGAAACATAAGGATGACTTATTTGATTCCATTGTAAGTCTTGCTCGAAGACTTCAAAAGGAAGAATTATCTTCCATTCTTAGACTTAGGATCAATCATGGGGGTGAATTTGAAAATGAAAAGTTTTCAAGTTTTTGTGTCAATTATGGCATCTCTCATGAATTTTCATTCCCTTGGGCACCATCTCAAAATGGTGTTATAGAGTGCAAGAATCACATTCTACAAGAATACGCTTGAACTTTACTCTTGGAGTCTGAGCTTCAAAAATATTTCTGCATTGAAGCTGTTAACATGGCCTGCTATGTTCTTAATTGAACTTTTTTAAGGCTTATTATCAAGAAAACTTCATATGAGCTATATTATGAGAAGTTTCCTAGGATTCCATATTTTAGGATATTTGGAAGTCGGTGTTATTTGTTAAACACCTAAGGTCGACTTGATAAGTTTGATGTTAAAGGTAATAAAGGCATCTTTATTGACTATTCAACTAGAAGTAAAGCTTATTAAGTCTTTAACAAAAATACTTTTGTAGTAGAGAAATCATTGCATGTTTCATTTGATGAAACAAAATTAGGAGAACCTGAACCAAATTAGCTAAAATCTAATGATGAGGCTACCTCCTTCATCGATGTGTCAAAAATGGAAGATACATGAAATATACATGATCTTCCAAAACAATGGCTATACCACAAGGATTACCCTTAAGATCAAATCATCGATGACATTGAATAAGGTGTAAAAACCTGATCTCAATTAAGGGATGACTTTGTCCTTAATGCATTTGTCTTTCAACTTAAACCCAAGAAAGTTGATGAGGCATTAAAGGATGAGTCGGGTTGTAGCCATGCAGGAGGGGCTACTCCAATTCACAAGGAACAATGTATGGGACTCGGTACCCGTTCCTGAGGGTAATTCCATCATTGGAAACAAGTGGGTGTTCCGAAATAAATTAGATGAATCTAGTGTAGTAATTAGGAATAAGGCTAGACTCGTAGCTCAAGGTTATAACCAACAAGAGGAAATTGATTTTGGTGAGACGTTTTCTCCTGTTGCTTGCTTGGAGTTCATTTGGATGTTATTTGCTTTTGCAAGTGCAAATGGCTTCAAGTTATATCAAATGGATGCCAAAAGCGCATTCCTTAATGACTATATTAAGAAAGAAATTTATGTTCATTAGTCTTTCAGGTTCGAGGACCCAACACACCTGAAGCATGTATTCAAGTTCAATAAGGCGTTATATGGACTTAAACAAGCTCTTAGGGCCTGGTATAATCGACTCAGGTCCTTCCTTCTCCAACATGAATATCGGATTAGAGTTGTTGATTCAACTCTTTTTGTAAAGGAAGAAGAAAATAACATTCTGTTGGTCCAAATATACGTTGACGATGTCATATTTGGATCAACCAAGGAGTCCCTTTGTCAGAGTTTTTGTGAGACTATGAAGATTGAATTTGAAATGAGTATGATGGGTGAACTCAAGTTTTTTTTAGGCCTCCAGATCTAACAATTGGACACAGGAATCTACATTAGTCAAATTAAGTATGCTCTTGAAATACTTAAGAAGTTTGACTTTGAAAATGTAAAAGAAAAAGAGACTTCAATTGCTCCATCTACTTCTCTTGGTGAAGATTTATCCGACAAGAAGGTAGATGAAAATAAATACTGGGGTATGGTAGGTTCACTACTGTACCTTATAGCCTCTAGACCTGATATTATTTCTGTTACATGTTTATGTGCAAGATTCCAGTCCGTACCGAAGGAATCTCATCTAAACGCAGTAAAAAGAATATTTAGATACCTAAATAGCGCAAGAGATCTTAGTCTCTTTTATCTTAAAGTGCAGACCTTAGACTTGTTATTCTATAGTGATGCAGATTATGCAGGGAGTCAGACATACTGAAAGAGTATTAGCGACACTTGTCATTTTATTGGAGAATCTCTGGTATCATGGTTCTCTAAGAAATAGACATAAGTTTTACTTTCTAAGACCAAAGCAGAATATATTGTTGCTTCACTTGCTTGTTCTCAGGTCGTTTGGATAAGACATATTTTGTTCGATTTTCGATTAATTTTTACGCAATCTAAAATTCATTGTGATAGTACAAGCACAATCAATTTATCCAAGAATCGGATATATCTTTAACGTACCAAGCACATAGATTGTTTGACATCATTTTCTTATAGACAATGTACTACAAGGTGTCCTTCATTTAAAATTTATAGTTACCCAAAATCAATTAGAAATTCAATGTGATAGTACGAGCATAGTCAATTTATCCAAGAATCGGATATATCTTTAACGTACCAAGCACATAGATTGTTTGACATCATTTTCTTAGAGACAATGTACTACAAGGTGTCATTCATTTAAAATTTATAGATACCCAAAATTAATTAGCAGACATTTTTAGAAAATCTCTTGCAGCAGAGAGATTCTGGTTCATTAGAAGAAAATTAGGGCTTTGTATAATAAAACAAATTCAAAATTAAATTATTGTTTTAAAACTTGTTTGTAATTATAAAAAAATCCTCAGGGTTTAATTGCAAATTACCCACTTTCACTCATAAGGGGAATATTGTAATATTTTCATATTTTTGAAAATTTTAAGGTGTTGTTTGCAATGTGGTTGCCTAACTTAGGATGTTGATTACATTATTTTTTCAATACATAAGTTTTAAATTTACATCTTCTCAACCACTTGAGTGGTCATGTGACTTGCACATAACCCATCCCATATAAAAGAGAGCAAGTGCAAAAACTTACCTCATTTTATTCTCTTCAAAACCTTGGCCCCTCTTTCTCTTCGAGGCATCCTCCAAAGAAAATCCCTTACTCTAAGGCTCTCCTTGAGGATCCAAGGTATTCCTTCCTTCTCTTGTTCATTCTTGATCATCTTTCATCTTGTTTTTTTGTTTTACATCATGTTATTCAACTCAACCTGCTACTGCATATTTTTTTTCGTTGGATACCAACAGGTACCGGTACCCATCATTGGTATCGGTACTCGCTGGTTGCAATAGTGCCTGTCATGAGTAGCAGGTACTGGTATTGATAACCTGTATTGGTACCCGCTCAATTTTCTGGTTGAATCTAGAACTAACCAGTACCGGTATACATGACCAGTACCGATACATGTAGGCTTATGTGTGTTTTGTAAGCATACATGCATGGAAATCTTTTTAGCTCTTGATTCCTAATATGACTATTATGTGATTTATTGTATGTCCACATATGACACCTAAATCTAAGAGTAAAGGGAAAACACTTTAAGATGCATGCCATAAATTTTGCATCAATAAGGATGCGAAATCAAAATTTGATTAGTACAAGGCCCTTAAGCTTCATCATTGTAGGTAGTGGAATGATTTTTCCTTACACATTTACGATTTTACAACCCGTCTTTTCGAACATCTCATGCACTTCTTTGATGAGTCTTTCTTTGTTGAGGTTCTTGGAGTTTATCCTAATATGAATGGTCTATTTTTTGCTAACCCCCAAAAACAAGAGAGTAGAGGTTATCTAGTCTTAACATCTACTATATTTGGTCAAAGGGTAACCGTCTCCCCCAAGTTTCTTTTAATAATTACCTAATATCCAAATGAAGGTCATACATTTAGTACTCTTAAAGAAAAATTTACCATCGCTCAAATGCATGAAACTCTTTTGCTACCTAATTGAAAGGAAAAGTCATTGATTGCACCTAACATGACTTTATTTTCTTGAGTCTTATTTAAGATTTTAGCATGGAATTTAAGGGCCAAATATTTAGGATTTTACAAAATTCTTGTAGATATTTTACCTTTAAATCTATGCTATTATTATTAGTTTTCTGTCAAATGAAACATAGTATTCATTTATTTTCTTAGATCTCATTGTTGTGCTTTTGCCCTTCCTTTTGATATATTAGTTTCTCATATTCTTATCAAGAGTAGGGTTGATCTCTCCAACTTTACCCCACTTAGAAATATGGTCTACTTCAAGTGGTCTACTCTCAAGAAAATAGGGGTAAAACCCATTGGAGAAGAATCATTGAGTGATGATGAAGAAGATGACCAAATTGATCTTAATGCTCAATCTTCTCATCAAGTTCCATGCTCATCTTTTGATTTCGTTCCTATGACTTACCATACCCAAAGTCGAAATGCCTTGGGTTAATTTGTCTCATTTACGTAGAACCGACCCAATCATGATTAACACATTCAATTACATTGGTCAAAATCTCACAAATCTTAACATTGGTATGCGTCACATGGAACACAAGTTCCATGAGCTTTCTCTTTCTCTTGAGTCCTCTCGTTTTGCTTCTTCTACTCAACAACCTAAGCAACAGAACCGTACTCAACCAAAGGCACCTATGGAATATAGTGAAAGAAGACAAGCATTTCCAAGACCCATCTCAAGTCTCTTCACAAATGGAGGAAGAACCTATTCTTAGAGATGACGATGTGGAAGAAGATGAACGGGAGTTTTTGCTAGTTAGAAATATACGTCAGAAAAATACGCCATCGTAGTATGAATCACGTGGTGGAAAAATTTCGAACAAAAAATATTTATCAGTGAAACTAACCATGAAGAGTCATGTCGTATCCATAGGGAGGAACAAATGCAATAAATTCATGAATACTTTTCCATTATATTTGCCTAGTCATGTGTGGAATCCGTGCCTAAATTCGATGTGAAATGAGGTGAAAGGAAGAAGACACATAGTAACTCAAGAATGCGAGGGCTATGTGCGTAATTTTACCTCAATAAAATAACTCACATGGCATGTAATGTAAATAAAATTAGAATTCAAGATATTGGAGTCTCTCTTCTAGGCCATGCATGTACGTAGTGATATTTCATGCATTCATGTTAGGAATATATTTCAATATATAAAGAGTTGAGTGCATGGGAGGAAAAAGAAAGAAATGCGAGGGCACCATAGCAAAACACTTACATAAGTTATTTCATCAAAATATGCGAATAGTGTTGGTGGTAATGGCATGCATGGTAATTTTTAATTGGACTTTTACTATTGCAAAACAAGGGAACACTCCCCTTGCTCGCACGAGGAGAGGAGGTCACAATTGGCCGTGTCGTGCTCGGAGGACATCGAGGACATGGAGGGGGTTCCGATGGCGGTGGTCCCACGACGGAAGGTGGTCGGAGTTTGCCGAACGGAAGAGAGGAGCTCACCGGTGGTGGGTCCTTCCATGCATACACGTGGGTCGCTGTAAGGAATGTCTTCGTCTTCATGAATGTCTTCAGAAGACATTCATGAAGACGAAGACATTCCTTATGCTGAAGATGATGAAGAAGATGACGAAGCTGAAGATGATGAAGATGAGGATAGTGGCGGTGATGATAATGGTGGTGACAACGTCATGCTTTCAACTCACCTTCATAAATACATTAGAAAAAGGACTTGCATTTAGTTTAGTTTCAAGATTTCTATTATGTAGTTTGGTGTAGGAAACTTTCTTCAAATTTGATGTATGAGACTATTTACTTTTTCCTTGGTTGCTTGTCATGATGTAATGAATTTTAGATATATTTTACTCGTTAAATTCTTAGCATCTTTTGTAAATGCTTGATCATCTTCTATGCATACTTCCATTACTTTTTGTTTGGTTGACAAAAAGGGGGAGAATAGGTGAATATGCATATTTAAGAGAGGAAGTTTAGTTTGAGGGAGAGGTTTTACTCTTATTGGAGTTTTTTGTATTTTTTATCTTATGTTGTTTCTATCTTTAAAATATGTGTATTTCTTTTATTTTGTTAACATAAAAAAGGGGAGATTGTTGGAACCCAGTTTTACCTCTCTTTTATGTTTTGGTCTTAACAAAACTGTTTTAAATCTAATGAGTTTTTGAAGTGATATTTACAGGGATAATCACAGGAATATAGCAAGCTTGGATGATGACAAGGAAGAAGATAAAAGCGAATAAAGATTTTTTTGTTGTTTATTGATTGCAATTTAGAAGTTTGTATGTCTCCTAAACAAGAAAAATTGATATAAGAAGTAAAATCAAATTAGAGATAATTAGGTATCAAACTCACGAACAATCGCTCGTTTGAAAATTTATAAACATTTTTTTGTCATATTAAAAGATTCATTGGGTCTGAAAAGCACTAAAATTTGATCTTAGTTGCTAATTAAAGGTACTTGTGTGGCAAGTACTGGTACTATTCATCAGTACTGATATTTGCAGGGCATAGGTTTGAGCCTCTACCTCAAACTATGAATAACACGTATCGGTACCATCATGAGTACCTGTATTTGATGCTCACAATTTGTGGAGTCAGTTCGTGCCTGGACCTTATAAGTACCGGTACCTATGATGAGTGCTGGTACATGTAGGTCACAGTGCCTAGTATGCCTTAGATCTGAGTCACAAGTATCGATGCCCATGGTGAGTACCGATATCTAGTGACTTAATTGGTACTTAATTGGAGGCATTGAATACCAGTACCCATGATAAGTATCGGTATCCAGACTCTTTTGTGATGGCTGCTGAGTAAATGTGAGTAGTTAGTACCGGTACCACAACTTTAGTATTGATACCAACTATTCATTGTGCTAGTTCTGAACAACTATTTTGTGTTCAATCCTAGTTATAACACCCATAACTCACCCCCAACGGCTGGGTAGCGTGGAAGGGTTGTTTGGTGGTCTATGAAAACAACCTTGTGAGCCATTTTTACAACACATAAGAATCATTTTCCTCCCTTACTTCCAAAACTCATATTCTCTCCATATTCGCAGCAGTGTGAATGCTTGTTGCCTTAAGCTGTCAAGAATTCCTCTTAATCGCAACAAATTCTTTTGGCGTATAATTTAGTTCTTTACAATTCTTTTTGTGCACTGATTTTCACATTAGTTTTTATTTTATAACATTACTAAATATATTTTTGTTGGAGACTTAGGATTCTAATTGTAAGCTTTTAAATTTCTTGCTTACACTTGTAATATTTTATTCTCATTTGTTCTTGTGATTAGGTTAAGGTAATCCGTTAATTGCCTCATTTTTTTAGTAAATTGATTTTCACTGGGTTGAGGGAGTCGGGTTAAAACTGTTAAATTGGGAGACTTAAATAGTGGATTACCTAAATAAGAGGAACCGCTATATATCTAGAATTTATTTTTGTGATTTGCTTTTATTTACATATTATCTTTACCACCCTATTCATTTCTTCCTTCTACTGTGATTGTACCTCTTAGTACCTACATAAACAAAAGGAGAAAATGAGCTCATCTTGGGAAGTCATTATCATGCAGTCAATTCTTTTCTAAATCACTTGACTGTCTCTTGATTAATTTGAAATGACAAAATAAGAGTGGTTCAAGCTCTGCTGTTTGTCATTGGGATCAACACTCTAATCCAGATGCTCTTCATCACTTGTTTGCTTGCAGTAGTTGACGGTTCTTTATCCTTTGTAGTTCGAATCATATCCAAAATCCATGACTCCTCTCTTCAAGAAATCTTGGATAATTGTGAGGTAATTTAGGACAAATTTTTCCTCTTTTTTTTTTACTGCATTCTTTTAAATTGAAGGAGTTAAGTGACTTGAGAAGAATCTAAATAAATCCAAGACTACCCTATCAATGTTACCCTTTTGTATTTAACTATATGGTGATATATGCTTTATTGATGTGCAGAGGTTTCTTTAGTATCTAGACGATGAGGGCGGTCTAGGGATCCTTAACAGTGGCCTCCGGCATCCAAGTCATCTTGGATTATGATTGTGCTGCAATCATAGGTTTTAATCAATATAAATAATGTTTGAACCTATCTTAATTTGTAAATATTATATTCATATCATGCATATCATGCATTACATCATTTTATATAGAATAAGATGAGATATCTTGCTATTTAATTTTTTTGTTATTATTTGCAGGTATTAAAGTGATAGAGTGGAATAAGGCAATAAAGAAAGAAGAAGACTAATCCAGACGAAGAGTGTGGATGATAGCCTTAACCCTACACTTAAAAATCCTAGGATAACCTTCCCAAACCCAAAACCACTTCCATTAGGACATCTTGGCCTTAGAATTTAAAGCATGGATAGCACTATCCATGTTTCTATCCACATTATCCCTATCCCTACCCTAAACCTTAGAAGCCCTAGGAAACTAGTGCTTAAAACCTATTTAGGATACCCAAGCACTTAGGAACCCAAACCTACCATAGAAAACCCAAAACTCACTTCCCAACACATTTTTGGACGTCTAGACAGTGTGTCTGGACGTCTGATTTTTGCAGAAATGCTTGCCAAAACCCAACTCTAACATTGACACAGAATTGGATGTCCAATTTACTATTCAGACGTCCAACTTTGGACTTTAAGTTGTCTGTTATGTTCCCTGGATGTCTGATATTGTTCTCTAGTTCCTGCTTTTGGTGCTAGAAGTCCGAGCTTGCCTCTTTTAACCTAGAAACCCCACCAAACACCTTAGGAGACCTAATTAGAGACCTCTTAAGCCTATCCCTCTATCCATACCCTTAGTTATCCTATCATTAGCCCAATTAAACTAGCCCATACCTAATTGGATGCATCTACAGTTGATTGGGTGCACCTGAACCCAATTAGATCCACCTAGAATTTAATTGACTCCTACCTACCCATACAAGTTTAATTAGGCTCAGTATAACCTAATTAGACTTGACCTAGACCCAATTAGGTTCACTCTTCTCTAATTAGACTCACTTAAGCCTAGTTAGGTTCACACCCACCTAATCTAGATTGACCCAACCTATTTAGCCCCTAATCCTACCAATACCCACAACATAACTCTACGAAATTCAAACCACACACACACACCTTCCAAAACCAAACTTCCTAATCTACCCTCCCTATTTTTGGTCGTCAACTCCAAGGGCCACCAAAAGGTGGCGATTTCTATTTTGGGAGCCACTCAAAGTGGCAACAAAAACAAGGCCTTCCCATAAAAGCCAAAAAGAGGTGTCACACAAATTCAATTCTCCTCCACTCAACTCTTACGACCACCAACACCTTCCCTTCCACCCTCCCAAGGCCGCCCACTCTCCTCCTCCATGGATGGCTAGAAGAAGCTCCCAGGTGCTCCTCTATTGACGACCAAGTGAAGCTCCAAGGTGTTCTCCTCCAAGGCTTCAAGGACGGCTAGAAGAGAAAGGGTTCACCACCTTCTTCTCCTTTACTTCTTCATGGGCATGCCCTCTTCTCTCTCTTTGGAAGATGAGCCCATGCTCCCCCTCTCTTTCTCTTCTTGGACGACCAATGATGAGAACCTCATTATGAACCCTAACTAGCACAATCTAATCCAGATATGTGAGAAAAAGCTCCTACAAGACCCAAAGAGAGGCTTAACTCAGAGAATTCTGAGTTAAAGAATAAAATAAATCATAAGGGATAAAACTGTAATTTCACAAATGCAGTATGCAAACAAGGTAATTAAGGGTTCAAACATAGGTCAAACAAGCTTAACAAGAAGGGAAGTGGGATGATCTGATCTGAAAAGGGTTATAGCAACTTCTAGGAATTAAATGACATTCTGTAACCCTAAAACAAATTCACTTTAATTCACGAGGTTCGAGGCAAGATAAAAATCAACTAAACCCTTTAAAATTCATAGAAAAATATTCCGTAGGATTTAGAACCTTCAATTTAGCCTTTGCAATCTATTTTGACCTAAAATGAGAACCATGCCCAATTAATGACTTAATTTAGGTTTTTACGCAAATTGACTGGTCAAACATGGTCCAACCTAAAATCAAAATTCACCATTAAAATTTTTAGGTTCAAATTAGTTTGGTATAAAAACTTGGGCCTAAGAAAAGACCATCTTGACTGACTTTACAAATTGGTCCTCTTAATTTACTTTTTGACCCTTATCTTTTGAAATCCTTACGTTTAGGTCCCCAACTTCTCATTGTTCTTTGCAGAATGGTCCTTCCTGCCATTTCTGCACAGTGCCATACCTCCGGCGACCTTGCGCGGAGGATGGCGCCGCGTAGGGTAAGGCAGCCGTCCTCTAGAACAGACGGGGGGTTCCCTGCGATGTCCTCTGTCTCAGGGACCCTCCCCTGTCCTCTGCCATCAACCATGCCTCTCGTGCGAACGCACGAAAGGCATGGGTATCCTTTCCGGCCACTCTCCGGCGAGGCTGGCACGTCGCCACCTCGGTCCCCTCTCCGTGCCAAGGCCTTTATAAGGAGCGGCAAGGTTTGCCGACTCCTTCAAGCTTCCTCTAGCGGAGAAATACCCCACATTTCCTCTCTTCCCCCTACGGTCAAAGCGCTCGAGCTTCCGACGATCTTATCCTCCTCCTCCTCCTCGTCGCTCTGCTGCCCTACCTGCAGCAGAGTTTACTCTACCCTGTCGTCCGCGCCAGGCCGTATCAGCTGGCGCCCTCAAACTGCCTCCTCGTCGCCGATACCCTCCTCCTGGGCATCTTCGTCCTCAGCTCTGGTAGGTACGATCCGAACGCTTCCCTCTCCCCCTTCGTCGAGTAAATAGGTAAAAAGTTTCCTCTCTCTCTCCCTTGTATTTTCCCCCTTCTAATTTGCCATTTCAACCACCCGACTGCCATTGTCCAACTCCATCTTCCTTATCTCCGATCAACTTCTCCGGCGAGTCCATTCCACTTCCACAGATCACCTCTTCCCTCGCCGACCAGCCCAGAGGCTCCCCCTCACTCCACTCGACCATTTCCCCCACTCCATACACCGCCACTCACTGCCCAACCACCCCCCGAACAGACCCATTTTAGCGCACACATTCTGACCTAGGTCAACCGCCACAGGCGCTCTCGCACCTCGCCGACCCCCGCACTGCCTTCGCCGCATTCCGGCGAAGCTTCCCACGTTTTCTGATGTGGCCGAGAGGCCGTTATTGTGTTTTCAGGTCAGAGCCCCCTCACTGCCATTGTTAAGTTGCTGCAGCTCCTTCACTAGCAGCTCCAGGCTTTCTCCATCCCAGGCACGCATCCCAAGCAGCGCGGATTGCTTCTGCGAATACGCCCAGGTTTGCAATTGGGTCGCGAGCCTCACAGTTGCCCCAATTGGAAGCAGCTTCTTCAGCCGCGGGTGGGAGATCTGGAGGTGGGATTTTAGTCCCACCTTGTAAGTGTGCGGCCGCGCACCCACACTTAAATTGCAAAAGTGTATCGGGCTGGTTGCCTTTGATACACAGGGGTCAGGTCCCTCACGCACGCGGTGCGCCACGTGCTCGCCCGCCCTCGCCCGCGCTCACGCCTAGCGGGTCTGGGCCGGATCCGACTACCCGACCAAGCACTCCTCGCCCACCACCGCACGCTGGTGGGCCTGGTCCCGGACGCGCTACCCGAACCCGATTACCCGGCTCTGGGAGAGCATTCCTAAAAGAGATTCAGAGAGAAAGAGAGACACGGGGAAGGGGTAAGGGTAGGTTTTGCACTGATGGGTGTGTATCCGCACAGGGAAGAAAGAAAGAAGAAGAGAGGAGGAGCGGCTGAAGCTTGAGTCGCACTAAGCAGCTGAAGAAGAAGGAAGGAAAGAACTGTAGCAAGTGCGCAGATAAGCCGTCTGAGCACCACATCAGACGTTGGAAGGGCAACATCCAAAAGAAGAAGAAAAGAGGAAGGAAGTCAGCGGCCAGAGCAGAAAGAAGAGGAAAAGGAAAGAAGCAGAAGCAGAGAAGAAGAAGAAAAGAGAAAGAAGAAAGAAGACACAGCCGCAAGGAAGGAAAGAAGAAAAGAGAAAGAAGAAAGAAGACACGGCCACAAGAAAGGAAAGAAGAAGAAGAAGAAAAGAAGAAGATCACTGCAGCCACAGAGAAAGAGAAGAAGAGAAACATCAGCTGAAAGAGAAGAAGAAAAGAAAGAAGAGGAAGAGAGAAGAAGCCAAAAGAACTTTTAATCCCTTTCTCTCTCTCTCCCTCTCTCTCTCTAATTTTTGTAACATAATTGAGAACTTTTATACTTTTAGAATTATAGTTGCTTCCTGAGTTCGACCTTGGGAAAACTTGTTATTCCGAGTAAAAATTTGTAGTAATCTGGTAGCTGTTTTGTTATATACTATAACAAATGTAAACCATAAATAACCATAACAATGAAACACGCCTCACCAGCATTTTGGCGCCGTTGCCGGGGAGCAACGGCTATTCTAAAAGTCATAAAATCTCTATTTTTTTAAGTTTCTACTAATCTCTTCTCTTTTGTGTGCAGGCACAAGAAATCAAGAGGGCAACAAGCAGCCGCACAACAACCACTTCGAGGACAGGTAATTTTCTATCCTCTCACTTTAACCCCTAAATTCTAAAGAGGAAAAGAACAAGCAATATAGGTATAACCTGTCTTCCATACCTAGTAAATCATCAAAGCTACATGTTTTCAATTTCAACCCACTATTTCTGCATACACTATTAAGGGTATTTAGGGCTAACACCTTCTTGCCTGAGCCCTAATTACCCAACAAGGAGCTAACTGGACCAAGCAGAGCCAACATAAGCTTCAACATTAGGGTTTTAGAGACACACTTCTTAAGCAAGAATTGAGAATTCCCAAAAGAAGTGTGCCCAAGCCATTATTTGAAAATACCTATTCAGAGAAACCCTAAGAAAATTGACTCTCTAAAAACACTTAAACCCTAAAAGACAAGACCTAATAAGCTCTCAAAAGAACTAGCAGGTGAAGTTAACCCCTAGTGTCAACCAACCTTCAACTTAGGTCACTCTTTGCACTCAAAAGATTAAAGTTCAAGTGAAAACCTAAGCACCTTGATCTTAACTAAAAGTGGTAGACTTAAGAGGTCAAGATCCCCATTCTGGTCTACCTGGAATCTCAGTGACAAGAGAGGTCGGGTGGGGGAAACCCTGTAACCCGTGGGGAAGCTCTACCGTGTAGGGGTCTTCGAGGGACTCACCCTCTCTGGCTGCCCAAGTAATTCTCAGGTGGTCGATCTTTTGATTAAGGGGTCCATCTGCCCCGAACCTCTATAGTCACCCAACATTTTGGGTGTCTTGATTGGGTCCAGCACCTGCTAAACTCATCTTCTCCATCATTGTATGTTTGGTAGGAGGTCCTTGAAACCTCCTTTAGAAATTCACTCTCCTCGAGGTCGAGTCTCAGTGCCCTTGTTTGAGCAAACAACACTTCACATAGACCTCTCCTCCGACTCCGAACCCAACTCACCTTCTTCTTCCACAATGGCTCGGCCAGTTGAGGAAGAGAACAATCTGGAGCACTAGCTCCAGCGACTCAATGACCTCTTCCAGAACTTCATGCACTCACCGCAGCGTCCTATGATGCGGGACCATTATAATCCTGCTGCGGTGGCTATTGAGCCTCGAGTCAGAATCCCGACTGGAGGACCTGATTCTGAATTAAAGGCCAATATGATTCATGCCATACCTAAATTTCATGGGCTTAATTCTGAAGACCCCTTCCAGCACATAAAATAGCTAAAGCATTTGGCCTAGACTTTTGGGTCAGATGCACAAAATCGGGACATTCTCCTCATGAAGATGTTCTCCTTCTCCCTTATGGACAAGGTCGCTCATTGGTACCAAACACAGACCCAGCCGATCAACAATTCGGAAGAACTTCAGTCCGAGTTCTTGAAAAAGTTCTTTCCCGTTGGTCGGACCAATGCCTTGCGCCATCAGATTACCCACTTCACGCAACAATCGGGAGAACCTCTCCATGAGTCATGGGATCGCTTTCAGGATCTCATGAGAAAGTGCCTCCATCACGGAGTTCCTAAATGGGAACAAGTCCAGTCTTTTTACCAGGGACTCCGTGAAGATATTAGGCTTTTCGTCAATGCAACTTGCAGAGGGAATATCATGGGTCAGCATGAGGACATTGTGTGGGAGATTCTCGAAAATATGTGTAAGAACTCCATCAATAATGGCTCCATGGGATTATTCGATAGGACGAATACTTGCGCATCAACGAACCTTAGGGGAGCACACGAGACGCAGGGCCTGTCCGCATCAGTCGACCTAGAATTAATGGCCAGTCGATTGGTCAAGGTCTTTATCATTGAGAAGAAGGTGGATGAGCTGACTCAGCACTTGCAGCGAGCCACCTCTGTGCATAGTTCCTTTGCACAGCCTCCTTCCACACGGGAGACTGTGCAAAACATTCTCCACCGACATTCTCCTGGGATGGATTCGTATCCACCCCCATCTGATTCTCAGATCAGAGGATCCTCCGATCCTTTCTATACTAGCCAAGGGAATTCCATTCCCCCATTCTCTGACTCTTTGGAAGTTCCTCAGACCTGCGAGGACCTCAACGCCATCCAGAATGATCCATTCTCCAACACCTACAACCCTGGATGGCGAAACCATCCCAACTTCTAGTGGGTGGGAAATTCCCAAACTCAAAGACCACCCTTTCAGCCCCATCCACAACCACCTCGTCCTTACCAGCCGCCTCTGCCTCGGCCCAACCCTACTTATCCATCAGGGCCAAACCAAGACCAAATGTCCCTCATCCTTCAGACTCTGGGTGACATTTAGAGAACGAATGTGGCTATTCAGAAATAACATAAGGACGAACTTACAGAGGTTCGAAATCAACTGGCCCAGTTGGCAACTTCTCGCCAACCAGGCACACTTCCTTCTCAACCTCTTCCTAACCCGAATAACGTGTCGACCCAGCGGTGCGTTATGAACCTAAACCAGGGCCAAGCACACATGATTTATCAAGCCCCCTCTGTTCCTTCAACTAACGGGATGGGGGCCTCCACTTATGCAAGTTACCAGCAGCAACCCATCCTATCAAACCCTAATCAAAACCAGGCAGGATTGAATTTTGTAACCACCCGTAGTGGTAAGGAAACCCAAGATCCACCCTATCCAGACCACTCCAAGCCTGGTAGTGATCCAAACCGTAGGACAGTAATCCAGGACGTTCCTATCCCTGTCCCAGATAAAAGACCTGGACCTATCCTAGAAGAACCAACCAAAGTTCCATTTCCAGAGGCCTTGACCAAGGGAAAGAAGACAACCAAGCCCGTGGCACCAGAGGAGGACCTGGTCAAGCTCTTTGAGCAGGTCCAAATAAACATCCCCTTGATGGTTGCGATTTGCCACGTACCGGCTTACGCATGATTCTTAAAGAATGTGTGTACACCTCAGCGTAAGCCGTGAACCAAGAGTGGGAGTCCAATTGTACTGTCAGAGCAAGCCAGCTCTGTAATCCTAAGCATACTCCCACCCAAGGAAAAAGATCCAGGTACTCCCCTGATTTCTTGCAAAATATGTGAAACCCAATTTGACAGAGCATTGCTAGACTTGGGTGCTTCCATAAATCTGATACCCACATCCTTACTTAAACACCTAGAAGAATCTGACCTAAAACCAACTGAGGTGACACTATAGTTAGCAGATCGATCTATAAAGTCACCTAAAGGGATTCTTGAGGATGTTATTGTAAGAGTGCGGGATTTCTATTTTCCTGTAGACTTTATAGTCTTAGACATGGACGCACCTGAAAACCCTAGGGATAGACCGATCATTCTAGGGAGACCTTTCCTGGCTACTGCTAGAGCCAACATCAGCTGTGAGGAGGGCCAAATAGAATTGAAATTTGGAAATCAAACCCTCAAAATTGATATCTTTAAGGCCCAACAAGGAATCAATTGCGGTGTCATCGAACAAATCTGTGATATTAGGGCTTTGGTTAATGAAACACATTTTGAGAATGACCTGATTATACCTCATCAACCACAGAAAGATCTTGAACCGCAATTAGAGGAGTTAGACCCTGATTTAGACAAACCCATAATTTCTATCCTTGAACCTCACACTTACCCTGAACCACCCACTGCTGCTGACAACCCCATCCTTGAACTAAAACCCCTTCCCGATCATTTGAAATACATCTTCTTGGGTTCTAATCAGACTTTTCCTGTGATTATAAATTCCAAGCTCACTCCTGATCAGGAATCTCGTCTGATTGCTGTTCTCTAGCAACATCGCAGAGCCATTGGATGGACTCTCGATGACTTGACTGGAATAAGTCCCTCTTAGTGCACACACCATATTTATTCAGAAGAGGGCGCACGACCTTCCCGTGAAATGCAGAGATGTTTAAACCCGAATCTGCAGGAAGTCGTGAAAAATGAGATCATCAAGTGGTTAGATGCAGGGATCATCTACCGGATCTCCAACAGTCGTTGGGTGAGCCCAATTTAGGTTGTGCCTAAAAAGGCAAGGCTCACCAGCATTACGACTGAAATCGGAGAAGTCATACCTACCCGATTGGCCAACTCGTGGAAAGTCTGCATAGGTTACTGGCGACTCAATTCCTCCACGAAGAAGGATCATTTCCCACTACCTTTCATTGATCAGATTCTTGAGAAATTAGCGGGAAATCGATTCTTTTGCTTTCTTGACGGGTACTCCGGTTATAACCAAGTAACTATTCATCCTGAGGACCAAGAGAAGACCACGTTCACCTGCCCCTTCGGAACGTATGCATTCCGAAGGATGCCTTTCGGTCTCTGCAATGCACCCGCGACTTTTCAGTGGTGCATGCTTGCCATATTCTCTGATATGTTAGGTGATTATCTGGAAGTCTTCATGGATGACTTCTCGATTTTCGGAGCATCATTTGATGATTGCCTCCAGCACTTGGTTCATATACTTAGGCGTTGTATCGATGTTAATTTGGTTCTTTCCTGGGAAAAGAGCCATTTTATGGTGCCTGAGGGGATCATCCTAGGACATCTAATTTCTGAGAAAGGCATTCAAGTGGATCGAGCCAAGGTTGATCTAATTTCTCGTCTTCCTATGCCTAGCTCGATCAGGGACATCCGTTCTTTTCTGGGGCACATCGGTTTTTACCGTCGTTTCATTCCTGATTTTTCGAAAATCACGCGCCCCCTGACTACTCTTCTCTCTAAGGATGTACCCTTTGAGATCTCCAAGGAATGCACTCAAGCCTTTGAAAACCTCAGTGACCGAGTCACCCAGGCCCCGATCCTACAATCCCCTGATTGGTCTCAACCCTTTGAGATCATGTGCGATGCATCCGATTTCGCTGTAGGAGCTGTTCTGGGGCAGAACATTGACGGGAAACCCATTGTCATCTACTACGCTAGCAAGACGCTTGACGAGGCTCAGCGTAACTATACAGTTACGGAGAAAGAGCTGCTAGCCGTAGTATTTGCCCTTGAAAAATTTTGATCTTATCTCCTGGATTCCTATATCATCATCTACTCGGATCACACGGCTGTGAGGCATCTCCTTGCCAAGAAGGACGCGAAGCCCCGACTAATCCGATGGATCTTGCTGTTGCAAGAATTCGACCTCGAGATTCGCGACAAGGCGGGAAGACAAAACGTGGTAGCTGACCATTTGTCCCGCCTTCCTTTTGAGATCATCAACCCTTTTGGACCCATCACGGAGCATTTCCCTGATGAGAACCTACTGACCATTGGTACTAGACTTCCATGGTTTGCTAATATAGTAAACTACTTGGCATCTCATCAGATCCCGTCTGATTGGCCAAAGGCCAAGAAAGACAAATTGCGCTCTGATGCCAAGTACTACATTTGGGAAGATCCGTACCTCTTTCGCATAGGTGCTGACCAAATCATCCGGAGATGTGTCCCAGAAGGTGAAATCAATGATATCCTCTCCTTCTGCCATGACCAGGCATGCGGTGGCCATTTCTCTGGGCACAAAACCGCATCAAAAATCCTCCAGTGTGGCTTTTATTGGCCCACTCTGTTCAAGGACGCATACAATCACTGCAAGGCATGCATTCGTTGCCAAACTTTAAGCAACATGAGCCATCGCGACATGATGCCTTTGCAGCCAATTCTCGTATGCGAAATCTTTGATGTTTAGGGGATTGATTTTATGGGCCCCTTTCTTGTTTTGGAGGGCTTCGAGTACATTCTACTGGTTGTGGACTACGTGTCCAAATGGATCGAAGCCATATCGACCCGAACCTGTGATCATAAAATCGTTCTCAAATTCATTCATCACAATATTTTCTCACGGTTAGGGATTCCTCGTGCTATCATCTTTGACGGGGGGACCCATTTCACGAATGCTCAGTTCAGGTCACTGATGACCAAATACGGGGTGTCTCACCGAATCTCCACTCCTTATCACCCCTAGACTAATGGTCTAGCTGAGCTATCAAATCGGGAGATCAAGAAAATCCTGCAGGTTACTGTTCGGCCTGACAGGAAGGACTGGTCGTCCCGACTTCCGGAAGCCTTGTGGGCCTATAGGACCGCCCACAAAACCTAATTAGGCATGTCTCCCTTTAAACTGGTCTACGGGAAGGCGTGTCACCTTCTCGTCGAACTGGAGCACAAAGCCTATTGGGCAGTACGGAGTTGTAATCTAGATCTTTCTAAGGCTGGAACCCACAGAAAGCTTCAAATCAGCGAGATCGATGAATTACGCCTTGATGCGTACGAGAACTCGCGAATCTACAAGGAGCGGGTTAAATCCTTCCATGACAAGTACATCTCTAGAAAGATCTTTCATCCTGGTCAGAAGGTCCTACTCTTTGATGCCCAACTCAAACTTTTTCCTGGGAAACTGCGATCCAAGTGGGTCGGACCATACCTTGTCCAACATGTTTTTGGAAATGGAGCCATTGAAATCAGTCTGCTCAGCCATGATTCCAAACCTTTCATCGTGAACGGTCAGAGACTCGAGCCCTTCATTGATGTAACCTCTACTGGCTGAATCATCATTTATCCTCCATCTTCCTTGAGCATATTGCGCCCAGCCGATGGCGTAAAACTCAGCGCTCAATGGGAGGCAGCCCGTTATTCTTTTTGAAAACTTGAAACCTTTTCTGACACCTTTTCGCACTTAAGGTTCACCCTTTCAGACAGCCGACTCCACCTCAGGTGCTTGCACCTGAGATTAGAAATCGTCTGCAACAGTCACCCCGACCCATTCACTCATCAAAACATCTATCCTAATGTATGAACTAAGTTGAATAAAAACTCCCTAAGTTACAATGAGGACATTACAAATCTTAGGCATGGGGGGGTATGAAAGTTCAAAACTTCTAAGAAAAGGTTTTAAACAAAAAAATTCACATATGCCAAAAACACCATAAAAATTAAAAATTTTTTTGAAAAAGAATAATAAAATGAGAGGAGGAAAGAAAATTTTGTGGACTTTACAAAGAAGGAGGAGAAAAAGGAACAAAATGAAAAGAAGGAGCACAAAATGAAAGAAAGGAGATAGTCATTAGTAAGAAATTAAGGAGTTACCTAAGTTCTAGACCTCATTTAGGAAAAGAAATGGAAAGTGCATAGTAAGATTAGTAAAAACGCTAACCTTAGGCATTCTTGGATAGACTCTTAGTACTCATTAAGATCTAGACATTCCTTAAGAGGTTGAGGAAAATGAAAAGCTTAAGTATTAGGTCCAAGGCTTAGGGAGTATTTGGCCTCGTTAACTAACTTTTGATTTACGGGACTCCGTAACCTAAGCACCCTAACTTCACACACAGCCTGGTTAAGTAAGCATAAAAAATGAAAATCACGCAGAAGCGTTGCAAAAATTATGAAAATGACACCTAGAGTAGGAGCAGCCGATCAACACAAGTTGATTTGGACGAGTTCCCAGTGTGGAGAGGTGGGAAATTCCCCTCGAAGATGCGTAACAAAATGTCATCTCCTCGGTGCTTGTCTCTTAGGATATTTACATATCCTACTGGGGGCATGTAAGCACTCTGCTGGTTCAGATTCCATGGATGGCATTATCACGAAATGTCAATTGCCAGGGTTTGAATTCAGCCACGGAACACCATGGATGGGATTATCTTGAAATCTCAACAGCCAGGGTTCTGGGGGTTACCATGGGCGGTGCTATCTCGAAGCATCCATTACCGAGAACCCTTGAGGATTGATGATGGGGACAAGGAATCTGATACAGTCCGTGTTGAGAAGCCAATCCTAAGCTAAAAGTAAAAAGAAAAAGAGAGAAAACTCTCCAAACATATAAATCTTCTACCTCTCTTTCTTACAAAACGCACTGCGAATTGAGCCAGGGCTTAACTTATCTCAAGCACGGGTGCTTTAACCACAAAGTCCAATAAGCCTTAGGTTAGTTCTTGTAGGCTTTAAAAACCTTTGTTAAGGACTGAGGCTGAGGCTAGACAGATCTGGATCTTGGTTGGTACAAGAGTACTTTTTAGGCCTATGGTTAGCATTCTGACCTAATATAGGTTTCAAAAGAAAAAGCACTTATCTGAAATCATTAAGAACTTCATGGTCTAGAACAAGGGTTGAAACCTTAAATTTTTTGCTAAGGGACTAGCAAAAGCTAAGCATGGGGGTATGACGAGAACCTCATCATGAATCCTAACTAGCACAATCTAATCCAGATACGTGAGGAAAAGCTCCTATAAGACCCAAAGAGAGGCTTAACTCAGAGAATTCTGAGTTAAAGAATAAAGGGTAATTAAGGGAAGTGGGATGATCTGATCTGAAAAGGGTTATAGCAACTTCTAGGAATTAAATGACATTCTGTAACCCTAAAACAAATCCACTTTAATTCACGAGATTTGAGGTAGGATAAAAATCAACTAAACCCTCTAAAATTCATAGAAAAATATTCCTTAGGGTTTAGAACCTTCAATTTGGCCTTTGCAACCTACTTTGACCTAAAATGAGAACCATGCCCAATTATTGACTTAATTTGGGTTTTTACGAAAATTGACCGATCAAACATGGTCCAACATAAAATCAAAATTTACCATTAAAATCCTTAGGTTCAAATTAGTTTGGTATAAAAACTTGGGCCTAAGAAAAGACCATCTTGACCAACTTTACAAATTGGTCCTCTTAATTTACTTTTTGATCCTTATCTTTTGAAACCCTTACATTTAGGCCCTCAACTTCTCATCATTCTTTGCAGAACGGTCCTCCCTGCCATTTCTGCGCAGCGCCATACCTCCGGCGGCCTTGCGCGGAGGATGGCGCCGCTCAGGGCAGGGCGGCCATCCTCTAGAATAGACGGGCGGTTCCCTGCGACGTCCTCTGTTGCAGGGACCCTCTCCTGCCCTCTGCCATCAACCATACCTCTCGTGCGAACGCACGAAAGGCGTGAGTATCCTTTCCGGCCACTCTCCGACGAGGCTGGCACGTCGCCACCTCAGTCCCCTCTCCGCGCCAAGGCCTTTATAAGGAGCGGCAAGGTCTGCCGACTCCTTCAAGCTTCCTCTGATGGAGAAATACCCCACATTTCCTCTCTTCCCCCTCCGGTCAGAGCGCCCGAGCTTTCGGCGATCTTCTCCTCCTCCTCCTCGTCGCTCTGCTACCCTACCTGCAGCAGAGTTTACTCTACCCTGTCGTTCGTGCCAGGCCGTACTAGCTAGCACCCTCAGACCACCTCCTCGTCACCGATACCCTCCTCCTGGGCATTTTCGTCCTCAGCTCCGGCAGGCACGAGGTGGATGCTTCCCTCTCCCCCTTCGTTGAGTAAATAGGTAAAAAGTTTCCTCTCTCTCTCCCTTGTATTTTCCCCCTTCTAATTTGCCATTTCAACCACCCGACTGCCACTGTCCAACTCCATCTTCCCCATCTCCGATCAACTTCTCCGGCGAGTCCATTCCACTTCCACAGATCACCTCTTCCCTCGCCGACCAGCCCAGAGGCTCCTCCTCACTCCACTTGACCATTTCCCCCACTCCATACACTGCTACTCACTGCCCAACCACCCCCCGAACAGACCCATTTCAGCGCACACATTCTGACCTAGGTCCATCGCCACAGGCGCTCTCGTGCCTCGCCGACCCCCGCACTGCCTTCGCCGCATTCCGGCGAAGCTTCCCACGTTTTCTGATGTGGCCGAGAGGTCGTCATTGTGTTTTCAGGTCAAAGCCCCCTCGCCGCCATTGTTAAGCTGCTGCAGCTCCTTCGCTTGCAGCTCTAGGCTTTCTCCAGCCCAGGCACGCATCCCAGGCAGCGCGGATTGCTTCTGCGAATACGCCCAGGCCTGCAATTGGGTCGCGAGCCTCACAGTTGCCCCAATTGGCAGCATCTTCTTCAACCGCGGGTGCGAGATCTGGAGGTGGGATTTTAGTCCCACCTCGTAAGTGTGCGGCCGTGCGCCCACACCTAAATTGCAAAAGTGTATCGGGCTGGTTGCCTTAGATACACAGGGGTCAGGTCCCTCACGCACGCGGCGCGCCACGCGCTCGCCCTCCCTCGCCCGCGCTCACGCCCCGCAGGTTTGGGTCGGATCCGACTACCCGACCAAGCACTCCTCGCCCACCACCGCACGCCGGTGGGCCTAGTCCCGGGCGTGCTACCCGAACCCGATTACAAGGCTCTGGGAGAGCATTCCTAAGAGAGATTCAGAGAGAAAGAGAGACACGGGGAAGGGGTAGGGGTAGGTTTTGCACTGATGGGTGTGTATCCGCGCAGGGAAGAAGGAAAGAAGAAGAGAGGAGGAGCAGTCGAAGCCTGAGTCGCACTAAGCAGCTGAAGAAGAAGGAAGGAAAGAACTGTAGCAAGTGTGCAGATAAGCCATCTGAGCACCGCATCAGACGTCAGAAGGGCAACAGCCAAAAGAAGAAGAAAAGAGGAAGTCAGCGGCCAGAGCAGAAAGAAGAGGAAAAGGAAAGAAGCAGAAGTAGAGAAGAAGAAAAGAGAAAGAAGAAAGAAGACACAGCCGCAAGGAAGGAAAGAAGAAAAGAGAAAGAAGAAAGAAGACACAGCTGCAAGGAAGGAAAGAAGAAGAAGAAAAGAAGAAGATCACTGCAGCTGCAGAGAAAGAGAAGAAGAGAAACATCAGCTGAAAGAGAAGAAGAAAAGAAAGAAGAGGAAGAGAGAAGAAGAAGAAGCCAAAAGAACTTTTAATCCCTTTCTCTCTCTCTCTCTCCCTCTCTCTCTCTCTTATTTTTGTAACATAATTGAGAACTTTTATACTTCTAGAATTATAGTTGCTCCTTGAGTTCGACCTCGGGAAAACTTGTTATTCCGAGTAAAAATTTGTAATAATCTGGTAGCTGTTTTGTCATATACTATAACGACTGTAAACCATAAATAACCATAACGACGAAACACGCCCCACTAGCAGCCAAGAAGGCTTCTTCATAGCCTCTCTTGGTTGATCCTAGCATTTTCTTAGTTTAGTTCTTTCTATGTACTTTTGCAACTTCGTATAATTAGTTAATGCATGATTAGTTTTTCTTTGAATAAGTAGTGATATGCTTCTATTATCATTATGAATACACGCCCACTAGTTAGGTTAAGATTAGGTTTACGCTAGCATATTTAGATCTAGGTTTTGTGTTTGCTTTTCAAAAATAAAAAAAACTTAAACAAATCGCAAAATACAAAAAGACCAAAAAGATTGGGTTAGGTTAGATTTATGTTAGAAAAGTGGATCCAAATCTAAAAATTGTTTCTCATGCCTCCTAGAGACAAACGACTGGGACCCATGTTATAAAAGAAAAAATCAATGCAAGTTTCGTAAAATAAATATTTTTGATCGAGGGTTTAGTGTAACTATACTACAATTCCGATATATTTCAAAACTCATGAAAATGCTTTATCAAATGATGTCATTGCTGGGTAGGCAATGGGAGAGTTTTTAGATTTAGATCTGCTTAATACCTTTGCATTTGTTTTGATTATAGGTCAAGATAAGGATCTGCACATGCATTGACTTGTGGTGCAGACCACAGGTAATTGTTTCTCATCCTCTACGTTGTTGCTTTCTTAGGTTTGAAAAAAAAAAATCAATATATATATATATTTAAATTCAAATTTTCAGATTTGAATTAAAAAAAAATCTTTGTTTGGTGTATATTTGACTTGGAAACTAATTAAAATACACCAACCTTATATTTAGAAACCTAGGTTGAAATTGATTTCGATTTTTAAAAATTAATTGCTGTCAAA
The DNA here is from genome assembly GCA_037157565.1 of Thalassia testudinum. NCBI lineage: Eukaryota > Viridiplantae > Streptophyta > Magnoliopsida > Alismatales > Hydrocharitaceae > Thalassia > Thalassia testudinum. Next base: position 32,264,071 of record JAZHRO010000031.1, on the reverse strand, counting down.
TTAGGAATTCAAAAATCTTGAGATTTATTCTGATAATAGGGTTTCAAACCAGCTTTCCAACTCCATATTTTATTTAAAAAATTTGTACTATATGAATTTTAAAAATTCATATAGTAGATGGGAGTCAAAACAATCTGTACATTGATTTCATCTAACTTTAAACATTAATTCTGACATCTATATAAAGTAGATTGATTTGAAATTTGTGGTGTTGGAAAGCCACAGAAACGTTGTTTTTCATATAAGTTTTCAGGAATTTTTGGATTTCTTTTGATACTGTTTCAAACTGAAGTACTCATAGGGGGTCCATTTGGACTTTTTGACTCTTGAAAAAAAACAATTCGTGAAAAATTGTATGAAATAGTAAAAATCTCCAAAAAATACTCCCTGAATGCCTTATTGAAAAAGGAAGATCTCTGCCAAATTTCATCTTTTTTACCTTCCTTTGCTGATATGGGGAGTGATTTCAAGCCAGAATAAGGTCTGACTGCAGGTTTCTAGAAGAGCATAAACCCTAGGACATAAAACTTTAGGGTTTAAATTTTTTGCTAAAGACTTAAACTGACTTGACTCAACTTAGTTGCTTAGTAGGTGAGGTTGAGTTCTTGATTGACCCCCTCACCTACCTGAATTAAATTGATCTACATTTCAAGTTAGGCAACCACTTTGGTCTATTTCACTTAGTAGTGGTACATTAGGACCATTGCTTTCTCTGGTTAGGTCGCACCACTTTTACCTTATTGGACTTAAAATCATCATATAGATCTATCTGATATTAGTATTTTCACATTAAGGTAGAGCACATTTGCATTCCATACTTAAAGGAAATTCATAAAATAAATTAGGACTTGCAAAACCTGCTGTGTGCTTTACTACAATCTTGTTTGAATTGACTTAAACAAGGAAACCCTAAAAGAAATTAATACAAGCACTTAAACCATAAAAGTCACTACACCAATTAAAGCTCATTTTGCAAACCCTTTTTCTGCGCACTTTACACTGCTAAATCTAATTTTGAGGGCAACACCCCCATAACGCCCAATCACATTCCAAGATTACTTCAAGCCCAAGCCTAAAACTAAGTAGACGTGCCCTAGGCATGATTAACTTACTTGGTAACCGAAGTTTAATTGGGTAAAAATCAATACCTTGACTATTTGGACCAACTGGTGACAAGAAAGGTCGGTGCGGTAACCGCGTTAACCTCTAGTGGTGTCCCGTCGTGCGGGGTGTCCTCGGGGGTCCCACCCTTCTGGCCAGCCAAGTAATTCAAGGGTTGGTTTAACCCAAGTCCATTTCAGGGTGCTAGGTTTAGGTCCATTTAGGGTATACAATTTAGGGCTAGCTTGTTTACTTGATTTGGGGCTTTCTCTCATCTTTGTTCCTAGGCCTTTGCCTTATTTTCACCAGCCCCTTGTAGCTGGTTGTGTCTTCCAGAGGAAGACTGTTATGACCCGAACCTGGCCCTTGTGGAATCCAGAGAAGGCTCGCGTTGACTAATCCCAAGACCTAGTCGTCTAACGAGAAACAAACTAAATGTAAGGATAAACATTTCCATAACCATACATGCAATGTAACTAAGCAAATAAGAGAAAGGCAACAACAGAAAGTAGAACAGAGCTAAAAAAGAACCACATTCTACAGGCGAAAAATAAAGTTTGCCAGCTATGTCATCACAACAATATAGAAAGGACATAAACCACAACAGGTTCCAACATATATCAGAAATACTTACTAAGAGTAACTACAGTCCCTGAAACGGAAAGAACGAATTACTGCTGGGCTCGACTGGGCCCATCACCCTCTGCAGCCAGTGGCGTTGGCTGCTCAACTCCCTGACCTAGACATGTTTACATATATCTGTGATTAGCTAATGCTGAGTAGAGTGGCACACAAGACATTTAATGCGTAGACAGAAAGCAATAAACCATTTATGTATCTTACAGTTACTTGTTGTCATCTAGTTTCCTACATATTGTGTTTAGTTATTCGTGTATTCTAGTAAAGGTCTACATAATCATTTAATTCACATGTTTCATAAGGGAACGATCTTGATACAGTTTCCTTGCGATGCAAGATGCACACGTGACACTCTTCTGGTTGGGAGAGCACTCTGCGGTAGTCCTACTCCCGGTCTACCACTCCGGGGTCACAATCGCGACGTAGCGATGATTAAGACACGTGCAATAAACGCATGGGTAGATACCCCGCACTGGCACGTGGTCAGTCATTTATGCTAATGGGTACGCTCAAATATATAGCACAGAATCGAACAGGGGCTACACCCCTCAACAGTCTGCGTACTCTCGCTAGACTATTCCGGTTTGCCCAGTGGGCCTAACAGAAGTCGGTGTAAGGAGGCCAATCCTAACCCCGGGTCTCAACCCAAGGGGCGGTTAGCTCTCTCCCTACACTAAAGTGATAGTAGCTTTCCTCGGTATCACATACACGAGGTCCAGCTCACTTTTCACACCCAAGTCCGAACCGCCAACCAACATATCTGATGAGAACCTCATTATAAGCCTTAACTAGCTCATTTTGACGTAAGAAAGTGAACAAAAGCTCCTACATAACCTAAAGGAAGGCCTAATTCAAGGGATTACTGTTCTGGGAAGAAAACATGAAATAAAGGGTAAAACTGTAATTTTACCATTGCAGTACATCAACGGGATTTCTCAGGGTCTAGACATAGGTCAATTAGACTTAATAAGAGGAAAAATGGGATGGTTCAGTCAGAAAAGGGTTATTGTGAGATTTAAGAATTAAATGATATTCTGTAACGTTAAAACAAATTCACTTAATTTCACAAGGTTTTGGTCAGGATAAAAATCAACTAACCCTCTAAATTCATGGAAAAGTATCCCCTAAGGTTTAGAACCTTCAATTTGACCTTTGGAACCTATTTTGACCTAGATTAGGGTCCTAGCTCAATATTTGACATAATTTAGGTTTTTATGCAAAATTTCCAGTCAAACGTAGTCAAACCTAAAATCCAACTTCACCATTGGATTCCTTAGGTCCAAATTAGGTTTGCACCAAAATTTGGACCTAAGGGAAGGTCATCTTGACCTACTTTGCAAAATAGTCCACTCATTTACATTCTGGCCCCTAACTTTTGAAAACCCTTGTGCAGACCCCCCAACTTCCTCATCACTTTTTGCATTTCGGTCCCTATGCCATTTCAGTAGAGGAGCCATACCTCCGGCAAGGTTTTGAAGAGGATTTCTCCCTATTTCCCTAAAGACCTCCTCTCAGATTTGGTAGGGGGATGCTCTGAGGAATCCCCTACCGTTTGAGCGCAATCCCATGACCTGGTTTGCACCATATCCCTCGCGCGAACGTGAGAACAATAGGGTATGGTGTCCGTTGCATCCTCCAGCAAGGTTCTTGCACTTGGAAGCTTGCCTTTCGAGCACAAGGACCTCTGCTAGCAGCTATAAAAGGACCCCCGGTCCTTGATGCATGGTCCAAGCTTGTTTTGGCTGCAGATACCCCCTGAATTTCGTCCTCCCTCATCTCCGGCCATCTGCCCGCAAGCTCCGCCGATCCCTCCTCCCTCTTCTTGTCGCTCTGCCACCATACTAGTGGCAGAGTCTTCTACGCTGTGCTCCTCCGTGTCGCGCCGTATCCGTGCACGCCTCTCCGACCCCTTCCTCGTCGCCATCATCCTCATCTTAGGGCTTCTCCAACGACGGCACCTACGTGCCGCTCGACCTCCACCTTCCCCCCTTCGTCCAACTCCCCTCAGTGAGTTCCTCTCTCTCTACTCTTTATTTTCCCCCAATTAATTTTAGAAAACTCCCCTCGACAGTTGCCAATCACCTCCATCTCCCTCATCTCCGGCAGACCACTGGCAAGGCGAATTTGTCGCTCCACCCATCCACATGCCTTGCCACCCACCTCAGAACCTTCGCCATCACTCACTGATCACCATCCACTCCTCCATTGATCGCTACACACACCCCAAGTGCCCACCAAAAACACGCACTTCCACGGTCACAGTCCGACCTAGGCATGCACGCCTAGGCTCTTTCGCGGCCAACCAACCCTTGTCTCACCTTCGTCGTGTGATGAGAGCCTCATCATGAACCCTAACTAGCACATTTTAACTTAATAAAGTAAACAAAATCTCCTACATAACCGAAGGAAAGGCCTAATTCAGGGAATTGTTAATCTGATAATAGAACATAACACAAGGGGTAAAACTGTAATTTTACCATTGCAGTGCATCAACGGGATTTCTAAGATTCTAGACATAGGTCAAGTGGACTTAATAAGAGAAAAAGTAAGATGGTTTCGTCAGAAAAGGGTTATGACGAAATCTAGGAATTAAATGACATTCTACAACCCTAAAACAAACCCACTTTAATTCATAAGGTTTCAGGCAAGATAAAAATCAACTAAACCCTCTAAAATTCATTTAAAAATATCCCCTAGGGTTTAGAACCTTCAATTTGACCTTTGGAACCCGTTTTGACCTAGATTGAGGTCCATACCCAATTTTTGACCTAATTTGGATTTTTATGTAAAATATCCAGTCAAACGTGGTCAAACCTAAAATCCAACTTCACCATTGGATTCCTTAGGTCCAAATTAGGTTTATACCAAAATTTAGACCTAAGGGAAGGTCGTCTCGACCCACTTTGCAATTTGGTCCTCAAAATTACTTTCTGACCCTAACTTTTTGAAACCCTTGCGATTACCCCCTCAACTTCCTCGTCGTTTTCTTCACTTCGATCCCTCTGCCATCCGCAGCAGAGGCCATACCTTCAGCAACTTTGTGTGGAGGATGGCGCCTCATCTGCATGGGGAGCTGGCCCCAAAAAGGGGAGCTCCCTGCGGAGCCCCCTACGCATGGGCTGCTCCCCATGCCCTGAAGCACGCAATACCTCTCATGCGAACGTGCGAGAGGTATGGGTCTTCGGTCAGCCATACCTCCGGCGTGACCTTCTTGCCACTCTCGCACACCTCCCGGCCAGCCTTTGCCTATTTAAGGAACGGCAGACCACGCTACATCCTTCACGCTTGATTTGGCCTGAGATCCCCCTCCAATTCGTCTCCTCCCAACTCCGACCAACTTCCCACAGCTTCCGGTGACTCCTCCTCTCCTCTCTCGTCCCTCTGCCACAATACCAGTGGCAGAGCTAGCTCTGCCGTCCTCCGCCGCGTTGCGCCGTACCAGCGGGCACTCTCCAACCCCTCTTCTTCGTCGCCATCTCCTCCCCCTGTCACCTTCGTCTTTGGCGACGGCAGGCACCAACCGCTTGCCACTCGCCTTCCCCCTTCGCTCTGGACTCGTTAGATAAGTTTCCCTCACTCTCCTCTTTATTTCCCCTTTGTCAATTTGTTCTTTCGACCCCTCGACACCACAGTCCACCATCACCATCTCCACCTCCGACCACCAACTCTGGCAAAGCCATTCCACCACCACAGACAATTTCACCCATCGTCGGCCGGTCCTTAAGCTTCACCACCTCCCACTGATCACCTTTCGCCCTCCCACTCTCCGCGCCACCCACTGGAACCTTCCCCCGAACACACTCACCTGCACGCACACAGTGTGCCCTAGGCACACACACAGGCATCCTCACGCCACGCTGACCCCCAGGCCACCTTCGCTGTGCTCCGGCGAAGCCTGCTGAAGGTTCTAACAAGGCTGCAAAGCCGTGTTTGTGATTTTAGGGCCGCGGCCCATTCCGCCATTGGAGCAGCAGCATGAAGCTTGCTTGAAGCTTCATCCAGGTCCCAGCGCCCCAGGCCTCCAGGTCTAGAAGGCACAGACTTCCCTCGCGCACAGCTCTAGGCAGCTAATTGGCCTCGAAGGCCTTAGCTGCAGTTGCAATTGCTCGTGCCATCTGCTGCGGGTGCGCAGGCAGAAGCGGGTGTGACTTTAATCCCACCTCGTGAGTTTTCGAGCGGGCGTAGGCGCTTAAATTGAAAAACTGCATAGGGCTTATCGCCTCGAAACCACGGGGTGAGGTCCCACTCACCTTCACCCACCTCGTCCGTGACCTGACCTCCGCGGACCTGGCGTGACTCGTTTACCTGACCCTACACTCCTCTCCCACCACCGCACGTCGGTGGGCCTGGTCCCGGGCTCGTTAACCTGACCCGTGTACCCAAGCAGGCTCTGGGAGAGCGAACCTGAGAGAGAAATGGAGAAAGAGAGAGACGCGGGGAGGGTAGGGGTAGGTTTTGCTTAACCGTGTACTTGTGTAGGGAAGAAGAAGGAAGGAAGAAGAAGCAGCTACGCGGAGGAAAAAGAAGAGAAGAAGAGGAGGCCATCTGAAGAAGATGAAGACGCTGAGGACTTAGCCACGCCAAGGAAGAAGGGGCAGGCCATTTGAAGAAGAAGGCAGAGGCACAATGCAGAAGGAAAGGAACAAAAAGAAGGCAGAAGGAGCTGAAGAAAAAGAAGAGCCAAAGAGAAAGAGAAGAAAAGAGGAGGGAGTTGCCGCAAAGAGGAAGGCCAAGCAGGAAGAAAAAGAAGAGAAGGAGAAGCCAAGGAGAAGAAGCAGCAGTAGCAGCCAAAGAGAAAGGAAGAAGAAGACGTGCATTGTAGCAAATGCTACTTAAGGCGTCTGATTCATAGAATCAGATGTCTGGATACAGAGAAAAGAAAAGAGAGAGAGAGAGCAAAGAAGAAGAAGAGAGAAGAAGAAAAAGAGAAGAAAAATTCTACTTTTATTCTCTACATTTTTTTTTGTAGAACATTACATTATTGCAAATTGTGATTTTTCTGCTTTTAAAACTGAATTTGCTCCTTGAGTTCAACCTCGGAATATTTTCAAATTTCGAGTAATAAATAAATTAAATTGATAATCATTTTTCGCAACATACTACAACGCATAGATTTTGAAAACCGCGACGAACGACGACATCACCGTGAAGCGGTGAAGCTTCCCAAGGCATTTGACAAGGTCGCGAGGCCATATTCGTGTATTTTAGGTTTCGACCCCCTACTGCCATTGGAGCAAGAGCAAAGCTTGCTCGCAAGCTTGCTCTAGGTTGCTGCGCTCCAAGCTGAAGCATCCTAGGTGTGCAGAACCATCCTGCGAACCTTTCGCACCTAGCAATCAGGGGCTTCGTCGACTGCAGCTGCCCCAATTGCATGAGAGTACTCCCTGCAGGCGCACGAAGAAGCGGGTGGGACTTTAGTCCCACCTCGGAAACGGTAGGCGCAGGTGCATTACTTAAATTGATTTTGTGTTTCTTTCTTACCGCCTCAAGTAACATGGGGTGAGGTCCCTCGCCCACTCCGCCTGCCTTGTCCGCGGCCACTCCTACGTGAACCTGGCTGACCCGTTTACCCTGCATTCCTCGCGCACCACCCACGTCGGTACACCTGGACCCGGGCACACGTAACCCAACCCGTATACCCGATTGTTTGGTTCTGAGAGAGCAAAGAGAGAAATAGAGAGAGCGTACGTGGGGGAGGGTAGGGGTAAGTTTTGCTCGGTGCTGTGTAGGGAAATGAGGAGGAGGTAGCTGCTGAAGAAGAGGGAAGGAGCTGAAGGCAGGAGCGGCTAAGGAAGGAAGGAGAAGGAAGGACTTAGCCGCAAAAGCAGAGGCAGAAGAAGGACTTGAAGGCAGAAGTCAAGGAAAGGGGAGGAGGCACTGTAGCCGCAGAAGAAGAGAAGGCAGGAGCTGAGTAAAGCCAAGTGCAGAGGAAGAAGAAGCTGAAGAAAGAAGAAGGAAGGAGAAGGTGCGGCCAAGCAGAGAATCAAAGGCAGAGGAGAGCTAAGGAAACAAGAGAAGAAAAAGAAGAAAGAAGAAGGCAGAAGAAGAAGAGGAGCCACAGAGAGCAGAAGAAGAGAAAGAAGGAAGAAGAATAAGACAGACAGAGATAGAGAAAAAGAAAAGAGAAATAGCACTGTAGCAATCGCAAGTTTAAGACGTCTGATTCACAAAATCAGACATCTGATTCACAAGGGAATAGGAAAAATAGAAGAAGAGTAGCCGTAAGGAAAAGAAAGAAGATATCAGAGAGAGAAAGAAGAAGGAAGAGAAAGGAGAAGAAGAAAGAAGAGAACATTCAATTTCTTTTTACACCTTTATTCTCTCTTTAGCTTTCATAAACATTGAATTGTATTGATATTATTGTTGAACATCATCTTTTGAGTAATTTGAGATTGTGATTTTAGTTTCTTTAAAATATCATTTTGCTCCCTGAGTTCGACCTCGAATACCTAGGTTTTCGAGTAATAAATTCTTAGTCATTTTCGAGGTGATTTCATCTATGCTACAATGCACATCTTTTATATTTTAAAACCACGATTTCGACTTGTAAACATTTTTTAGCGCTGTTGCCGGGGAGCAACGGGCATTTTAGAAACTTTGATCACAACATCTGATTCAGTACTAACTTAATCTCTCTCTTTTGCTGTGTTTGGCGCAGGGGAAGAAAAGAAAAGCAGCCGCACAACAATCACGCCAAGGAACATGTAAACTTTCATTAGCCTTCTCTCTTAATCCCTTCAAAGTCTGAAAAGGAAAAACAAAGAAAAATCAAAGGGCTACCTGCTTCCGTATTTAGTAATTCACCAAAGTTGCATGATTTTCACTTCAACACATTTTTGAATTGCACATTCATTTAAGGTAACTAGGGCTAACACTTCTTGACTGAGCCCTAGATACCAATTTTTGAGGCAACTAAATTGGACCAAATATAGCCAACCTAAGGATTTCAATCTAGGGTTTTAGAGACACATCTTTTTTTAAGCAAAGAATCAAAAATTTCAAAAGGAGGTGTGCCTAAGCCTTGTTTGAAAAGATTTATCCAAGAGAAACCCTAAGCAAATCAAGCTCCTAGTCCACTTGAACCCTAAAAGAAAGGACCTAAAAGCTCACAAAGGAACAAAGAGGTGAAGTTGACCCTTTGGGTCAACCAACCTTAAAATTAGGTCACTTTGCACTCAAAAGACTTACAGTTCAAGTGGAACCCTAAGCACCTTGATCTTAATTAAAAAAAAAGGTAGACTTAAGAGATCAAGGTCCCCATTTTGGTCTACCTGGAATCTCAGTGACAAGAGAGGTTAGGTAGGGGAAACCCTGTAACTCGTGGAGACACTCTACCGTGTAGGGGTCTTTGCGGGACTCTCCCTCTCTGGCTGCCCAGGTATTTCTCAGGTGGATGACCTTTCTGACTAAGGGGTATCATCTGCCTCGAACCTCTATAGTCACCCAACATTTTTTGGGTGTCTCGATTGGGTCCAGCACATTCTGATCTCATCAAATCCTTCGGTGCATGTTTGGTAGGAGGTCCTTAAGACCTTCTTTAGAAATCCACTCCCGTCGAGGCCAAGCCTTGCCGCCCTTGTTTGTGCAGCAACCCCACCACATAGATCTTTCCTCTGATTCAGAACCAAGTTCTCCTTCTTCCATCATGGCACAACCCATTAAAGAAGAGAACAACCTTGAGCACCAACTTCAGCGCCTAAATAATCTCTTCCAAAACTTTGTAAACCCACTACAACGTCCTATGATGCGAGATCACTATAATCCCGCTGCAGTGGCAATCGAGCCTCGAGTCCAAATCCCGACTGGAGGTCCTGATTCTGAACTCAAGCCCAATATGATTCATGCCATACCAAAATTCCATGGGCTTAACTCCGAGGATCCATTCCAGTACATTAAGCAGCTCAAACATATGACCCAGACCTTCGGGTCAGATGCACAAAATCGGGATCTACTCATGAAGATGTTTTCTTTCTCCCTCATGGACAAGGCTGCTCATTGGTATCAAACTCAGACTCATCCGATCAACACATGGGTCGAACTCCAGTCCAAATTTTTGAAAAAGTTCTTCCCCGTTGGTCGGATAAATGTCTTGCACCTCCAGATCACTCATTTCCCTCAACAATCGGGACAACCTCTTCATGAGGCATGGGATCGATTCTTGGATCTCATGTGAAAGTGTTCCCATCATGAAGTTCCTAAATGGGAACAAGTCCAGTCTTTTTACCAGGGACTCCGTAAAGACATTCGATTATTCGTCAATGCAACATGCGGAGGAAACATCATGGGTCAACGTGAGGACACGGTGTGGGAGATTCTCGAAAATATGTGCGAGAACTCCATTAATGATGACTCCATGGGCTTATTTGACCGGACGAATGCCCGCGCATCGACAAATCTTAGGGGAGCACATGAGACGCAGGGCCTGTCCACATCCGTCGACTTGGAACTGATGGCCAGTCTGTTGGATAAGGTCTCTATCATAGAGACGAAGGTGGACGAGCTGACTTGGCATTTGCAGCAAGCCACCTCTGCACAGAACTCTTTTGCACAGCCACCTCTCGCGAGGGAAGCTATGCAAAACATCTATCACCGATCTTCTAAGGGGATGGATCCGTATCCACCCCCGTCTGACTCCAGGACCGGAGGGACCTTCGATTTGCTCTATTCTAGTAGGGGAAACTCTGAACCCTCATACTCTGACTTTCCTGAGGCTCCTCAGACCTGCGAGGACCTCAACGTCATCCATAATGACCCATTCTCCAATACCTACAACCCTGGATGGTGAAATCATCCCAACTTCCAGTGGACGGGAAACTCTCAGAATCAAAGACCACCTTGTCAACCCCGTCCACAACCTCCTCATCCATACTAGCTGCCTCAGCGTCGGCCCAACCCCACCTATCAATCTGGGCCAAACCAAGATCAAATGACTCTTATCCTTTAAACGCTGGTTGACAATTAGAAAACGAATATGGCAATACAAAAACAACACAAGGATGAGATCACAGAGGTTCGTAACCAACTCACCTAGATGATTCAGCCCATTCTACTCTCGTGAAGGAACTCACTATCGAATCTAATGCCTAATTCCATTTAAGTGAGGAGGAGGAAACATCCCCCTGTGAAAAAGATATTCAAGAGATTGAAAAATTATTGGGGATTACATATGATGAGTTATCTAGGGAGGTTAAAAATTTTGCTAAATCATGTGATAATTGGGAATTGGAATTGAATTATTTGGAAAAAGAAGAGGACGATACTGAGGAAGAAACATCTTTGGGAGGCATAGAGATTGATCACTGGACCTTGATTTCCAGATCCGATCATACCACTTGGGTCATGCTTTCCATTCATTACCATTATTAGGACTCATATGATTTTACCCCACATGACTCTGCTCATACCCTAACCACCCGTCTTCTCCATCACTTCTTTGGGATGCCTTCATCTTCATTTCTTCTAGGCACCCGTATTTATCTTTCTGTTGTAGCACTTGGCTGCAAATAATCCCAAGCCCCATCTACATATTTTTTCGATTATTTGGGCTTGGAATTCATAGACAACTGGTCCACATTTGTGGCCTACTGTTGGCAAACGAGATTAAAATTCTTATCATTTTATTTGCTATTCTTAATACAGTATTGACATATCCTCTTTGAGTTTACGTCCAGCTGGAGGCGTTTCTCTCAACACTTATATATAACATATTTTATTTGGAATATTTTCCTACATATTTATTTTACTTCTTAGGTGTTGGAATAAGCAGAACGGAAAATTCAAGAGCTATTTTAGTCGATTTCTACCCATGTGCTCCCTGTCTTAATTTATTTTTCATTATATTCATGCATGAGGACATGCAAGAAAGTAGGCATGGGGGGGTAATACATGTAAACTGAAATTTTTTCTGCCAACACCTAGGAAAAACCTTTCGTACATCATGCTAATTGCACTTTAGGGTTCTTAAATTAAGAACAACTAACTCCATCTCCGATGTTTGCATTGGAGTTAGAAATTGTTCGCAACAATTACTTCCAACTCTTCCACTCACCTTTTTGTTCTAAATTTAGGGTCGAGATGAATGTAACCCGAATTAGGGAATTATTCGAAGTGCAACTTTGAAAGGTTATACATAGCATATATATATTGCATTCATGCATTAATTTTTATCAAGGAAGTTTTATTAGGGATTGTATTCTTGAGTTGATTCTGAATCTAGAATTCAGTACAATGTTTACACTTGCACGTAGATTTTGCAATGGATCAATTGTGAAGACCAATAGACATCTTTAGTTTGTTAGGAACCCTTAGATAGTGGTTAGGGAGTCAGGCAAATCGTCTTCTAGTAAATCCACCAAACAGTTGTGAGGTGAGAGTAGAATATCTACTAGTGCTCTAAGTTTAGTGCAATAACTCTTAGTCTATGGATAATTAGATAATGAGACTTGGAGTTAGGCATAGTTTTCGCTCTCAGGTTCCTACGTACGAATCTTGTGTGAATCTTTGAGATCACCAACCAAGGAAAATACGCGGATATCGAGTTCTGATAAAACTAGAACTAAGGTGGATGGCTACGACCATTCTTTATAGAATCTTCAGCTGAAGGAGGGTTGATGGCCGCTTTGGCTGTTTTTGCATCTTTATGTTTATTATAGTATAGTCGTTATAGTATGAGACAAAATAGCTACGGTTATCATTACAAAAGATTTTTTTTTTTCTTTTTTACTCGGAAGTTGTATTTCCAAGGTCGAACTTAGGGAGCTACTGGAATTCTAGAATTACAAGGGTTCTCTAATTAGATTACAAAATAAGAGAGAGAGAGAGAGATCTTTTCTTCTTCTTTCTCATTCCTCTTCTTCTTTACTCTTTTCCTTCTTCTTCTCTTTTCTTCTTCTGTTCTTTCTTGTCTTTCTTTCTTTCTTTTGCTCTGGTGGCTATGCCTTCTTTCTTCTTCTCTTCCGCAGAGTTCTTCTTCTTCTTTCTTTCTTTTTCTTGCTCTTCTTTCTTCTCCTGGCCGCTGCTCAACCATCGTCTGATGCAGTGGTCAGACGACTTAACTGTGGTTTGCTACAGTGCTCCCTCTTTTCTTTCTTCTATTTCTCTCCTTCTCTTCTCCTTCCTGTCTTCTTCTGGTCGCTGCTCAACCGTCGTCTGATGCAGTGGTCAGACGACTTAACTGTGGTTTGCTACAGTGCTCCTTCATTTCTTTCTTCTGTTTCTCTCCTTCTCTTCTCCTTCCTGTCTTCTTCTTCTTCTGCCTTGGCGAGCCTTTTCCTCTGCTCAGCTTTTCTTCTTCAGCTTCTTCTCTTCTCCTTCCTGCGGCCAAGTGCTGAGCTTCTTCTCTTCGGCGCTCTGTCTGCCTGCACACAAGGCAGCAAAACCTATCCCTTCCCTCTACCCGCACGTATCTCTCTCTCTCTGCAAACCGCTCACAGGAAGCTCTCCCAGAGCTGGGTTAATGGGTCGGGTTGCGTAACCGGGACCAGGTGCACCGGCGTGTTATGGTGCACGAGGTGTGCTCGGTAGTGTCGGGTCGGATTCGCCAGGTCCACGTGGTGAATCCGCAGACGAGGTGGGCGTGGGGTGCGGGACCTCACCCCAGGTGTGTCGGAGGTGAAGAGCCTTATTCACAAAATCAATTTAAACCAGGGTGGCGCTCTGTGAACTCACGATGTGGGACTATCTTGTTACTTCTTCTCGCACGCGCCCGCAGCAGACCTCTTCGTAATCTCCTCAGCTGCAGCCGCTGTTGGTGTCAAGTGCTGAGGCAAAAGTCTTCACAGAAGTCTCCCCAATCCATAGCACCTGGAGCGCAGCTGTCTTGAAGCCTGGCGCCTGCTCGGGAGCTTCTCGAATCGTCAACAATGGCGGCCAGGGCAGCAGAACTGTCATGCACGAATACGGCCTCATGGCCTAATCAAACTATCGGGAAACCTTCGCCGTGGCACGGTGAAGGTGTTGAGCTGTGCAACAGGCTGCGGGGTGGCCTAGGCGTGCGTGCCTAGGTCGTCCTGTGGCCGGAAAGATGGGTGTGTTTAGGGGTGCGTTGTGGAGGTGTAGCGTGGCAGTGGAGGGGCGGAGTGTGTTTAGTGTGGTGAGGCGGAACTTTTGCGACGATCGGCGAGTTGTGTGGAGTTGCGGAGCGACGGGGGCGACTTGCCGGAGGGTTGCCGGAGGGATGGAAGATGACGGTGGTCAGGCGTGGTCGTAGGGTAATCAAGTGAAATATAGTGGGGAAAAGAAAGAGGGAAAGATGTGGAGTAGTTCTAACCTACTTGCAGGGACGAAGGGGGCCGGAGAGGCGGGCAGTCGTATCGACTGTCGCCGGAGAAGAAACACCCAGAGGGAGAGAGCGGCGACGAGGAAGTGGGCAGGGAAGCGTGCGCTTGGTGCGGTGCGACGCGGGAAGACTAGACGAAGCAAACTCTGCTACTGGTATGGCAGCAGAGCGACGAGAAGGAGGAGTGGCCGCCGGAGCTTGTGGGTTTCCTGTCGGAGGAGGAAGAGAGGAAATGTTGAGAGATTCTCCGCCAAGACAAGCTTGCTCGAACCGGCAGGGGGTGCTGGCCTTTAAAAAGGGGATGGCGAAGAGGGAGGCGCAGGCTGGCGACGTGCCAGCCTCGCCGGAGCGTGGTTGGAGAAGAGACCCATACCTTCCGCGCGTTCGCACGGAAGGTATGGTGGTCGACGAGCGGCATGGCCGGGTCCCTGCGATAGAGGATGTCGCAAGGTACCACGCGTCTGCTTTGCAGGGCGGTCACCTCCCTCTGCGCGGCACCATGCTCCGCGCAAAGTCGCCGGAGCATGGCGCTGTGCAGAGTTTTGCAGGAGGGACTGTTCTGCAAAGAACGACGAGAAAGTTGGGGGTCAAAATGCAAGGGTTTTGAAAGATAAGGGTCAAAAAGTAAATGAAGAGGACCAAATTGTAAAGTCGGTTAAGGAGGTCTCTTCTTAGGCTCAAGTTTTTATACACGACTAATTTGAACCTAAGGATTTTAATGGTGAATTTTATTTCTAGGTTGGACCATGTTTGACCGATCAATTTACGTAAAAACCCAGATTAAGTCATTAATTGGGTATGGTTCTCTTTGTAGGTCAAAATGGGTTTCTAAGGCCAAATTGAAGGTTCTAAATCCTAGAGATTATTTTTCTATGAATTTTAGAGGGTTTAGTTGATTTTTACCCTACCTCGAACCTCGTGAATTGAAGTGGGTTTGTTTTAAGGTTATAGAATGTCATTTAATTTTTTAAAGTTGCTGTAACCCTCTTTAGATCAGATTATCCCACTTTTCTTCTTATTAGGCTTGTTTGACCTGTGTTTGGACCCTTAATTACCCTGTTTGCAAACTGCGTTGGTGAAATTGCAGTTTTACCCCTTATGACTTGTTTTCTTCTAAAACTCAGAATTCTCTGAGTTAAGTCTTTCTTCGGGTTATGTAGGAGCTTTTTCTTATATATCTAGGTTAGATTGTACTAGTTAGGGTTTATGATGAGGTTCTCATCAAGGGTATTGATGTCAAGGTCAGAAATAAGTCGTCCTATTTTTCTCTTTCCCAATGCCGAGAGTAGGCACTTCCACTAAATAAGCCACTCGATATCTTTTGAACTCCACCAATTTCCAATAATGTCTCTTGAATAAAATTCGCATTGTCATGTGTTGTATTGAGTTCCGTTGAAAAAATATATATAGAAAAAAGAAAAAGAAAGAAAGAAAAAAAATTATATATATATATATATATATATATATATATAGAGAGAGAGAGAGAGAGAGAGAGAGAGAGAAGAAAAAAATTAGGAAAAGTAAAGAAAAAAAAGTGATAAGTTTATTAGTGTTTAGTGTATATTTCAATTATATTGAGGCAACATCACCCACCATAATTGCGATCCACCAAATATGGCCCATACCTACTTTTCTGCATTTCTGATTGCTTGAATACTGGCTGAGGAATTCTAACTTAGTTGTAGGGTTATCAGGATTTTAATCAAGGTGTTAATACCATGTGAGGCCACCAAATATTGAGCACATTGACAAAATATGGTGAGATTGTGAACTTGAAAAGAAAAAGAGAAGAAAAATAGAGAGAGTATAAAGGAACTAAAGAGAGCATAGTTTTTAGTCATTCCCTGGGTTGATTTGTTTGATAGTCTGGAAATCTAGAATCTGTAGTATTAGATTATATGTAAGGAGCCACCAAATATAAAACCACTTGACTCAGACATCTTCTACCTAAGCTAAAAAGCTGGGGTAAAATTACATATTATTTGTTACGAATCCCCAAGGGAAGAGTTTGCCTATCTCAATAGAGTTTTTACTAAGGGTCAAGAATGAACTTTAAGTGTGAATTGGCTTTTCACTTGGGTCCATTGCTTAAGCTACCATCACTACACTCTCACGATTGTCTAGTTTTTAGATTTTTGGATAAAACAAAAGGAGAAAAATCTTTAGTCAAACTCTTTGATAAAAAGAATAAGCAGTCCTTTAGGGACCAAACTTGTAAATAACTTAGTCATGCACTTACTTTTGCATTTGTTAGGGATTAGCAAAGTTTAGGCATGGGGGTATGATTGTGCTGTAATCATAGGTCCTAATCAACATAAATAATGTTTGAACCTAGCTTAATTTGTAAATATTGCATTCATATCATGCATATCATGCATTGCATCATTTTATATAGAATAAGGCAATAAAGGGAGAAGAAGATTGATTCAGACAAGAGTAAGGATGATAGTCTTATCCTTACCCTTAGAAACCCTAGGACAACCTTCCCAAACCCAAAACCACTTCTATTATGACATCTTGGCTTCAGAACCTAAAGCATGGATAGCACTATCCATGTTTCTATCCACACTATCCTATCCCTACCCTAAACCTTAGAAACCCTAGGGAACTAGTGCTTAAGACCTATTTTGGATACCCAAGCACTTAGGAACCCAAACCTACCATATAAAACCCAAAACTCACTTCCCAGCACATTTCTAGACGTCCAGACAGTGTGTTTGGACATCTGATTTTTGCAAAAATGCTCGCCAGAACCCAACTCCAACACTGACACAAAATTGGATGTCCAATTTACTAATCAGACATCCAACTTTGGACTTTAAGACGTCTGATATGTTCCTTGAACGTTTGATATTGTTTTCTAGTTCCTGCTTTTGGTGCTAGAAGTTTGAGCTTGCCTCTTTTAACCTAGAAACTCCACCAAACACCTTAGGAAACCTAATTAGAGACCTCCTAAGCCTATCTCTCTATCCATACCCTTAGTTATCCTATCCTTAGCCCAATTAAACTAGCCCATACCTAATTGGATGCATCTACAGTTGATTAGGTGCACCTGAACCCAATTAGATCCACCCAGAATTTAATTGACTCTTACCTACCCATACAAGTTTAATAAGGCTCAGTAGAACCTAATTAGACTTGACGTAGACCCAATTAGGTTCACTCCTCTCCAATTAGACTCATCTAAGCCTAGTTATGTTCACACCCACCTAATCTAGATTGACCCAATCTATCTAGCACCTAATCCTACCAATACCCACAACATAGCTCTACGAAATTCAAACCACACACACACCTTCCAAAACCAACCTTCCTAATCTACCCTCCCTATTTTTGGTCGTCAACTCCACAGGCCACCAAAGGTAGCGATTTCTATTTTGGGAGCCACCAAAAGTGGCGACAAAAACAAGGCCTTCCCATAAAAGCCAAAAAGAGGTGTCGCACAAATTCAATTCTCCTCCACTCAACTCTTGCGACCACCAACACCTTCCCTTCCACCCTCCCAAGGCCATCCACTCTCCTCCTCCATGGACGACTAGAAGAAGCTCCAAGGTGCTCCTCCATGGACGACCAAGTGAAGCTCCAAGGTGTTCTCCTCCAAGGCTTCAAGGATGGCTAGAAGAGAAAGGATCTGCCACCCTCTTCTCCTTTACTTCTTCATGGGCATGCCCTCTTCTCTCTCTTTGGAAGATGAGCCCATAACCCCCCTCTTTCTCTTCTTGGATGGCCAAGAAGGCTTCTTCATAGCCTTTCTTGATTGATCCTACCATTCTCTTAGTTTAGTTCTTTCTGTGTACTTTTGTAACTTCGTATAATTAGTTAATGCATGATTAGTTTCTTTTTGAATAAGTAGTGATATGCTTCTACTATCATTATGAATACACGTCCATTAGTTAGGTTAAGATTGTGCTTTCGGTAGCATATTTAGATCAAAGTATTGTGTTTTCTTTTCAAAAATAAAAAAAACACAAACAAATCACAAAATACAAAAAGATTAGGTTAGTTTAGATTTAAGTTGAAAAAATGGATTCAAATCTAAAAGTCATTTATCATATCTCTCAAAAACAAATGATCGAGACTCATGTTATAAAATAACGAAACAACGCCAGTTTCGTAAAAGAAATATTTTTAATCAAAAATTTAATATAACCATACTACAACTACAATATATTTCAAAAATGTACGTAACCATTTTGTTAGATTACAACTAGTTGTGGGGCATATGCTCCTCATATGTATTTCATTATATTTTTGTTATCAGGACTGTAGAGATTTATTTTTTATTTTTATTTTTCTTGATATCAGAGCGGGTGTCTCCGGTACTCGGTTCCATACCTCCACCGAGGCAAGCTGTTGTTATCTCCTTCACCACATCGGCCTGAACCTTCCACTGGCGTTGCCTCCTTAAGAGGCTCTCTGTGACCCTATTATCGGTTATCCTCTTCAAGAGGCGGAGGAGTTGGCTGCACCTCCTCAACCTTCAGCCTCTGCTGTATCATCTGATCGAGGTAGGTGGTCTCAAGGGACACCACACCGCGTACGATGAGGTTTACCGCCGCCCCTGCAGTGCTCGTCACTCGTGCCCTGTGCAAGGATATGAGACCTGTGTGAGGTGTTTTAGACCGCCCGGACGCCTTTCGAGGTGTCCTGCCCAATCTCTCACCCAGCAGCCACTCGTGAGGATCGCTGCTGCACGTGGTTTGGTAAGCGATGATTTCCTGCAAAAAGGTTTCATAGAAACCAAGGGCGATGTGTTCTTTATTTGCAAAAGGAAAATATAAGTGGTGCATTTGTGTGATGAGGATCGTACAAGCGTAAAAAGTAACAGAGGAAAAGGACAAAATGACTAGTAAATGACATCATTAGTTCTGTGTTGTTCTGAAGCTATCTCGTTGTTTTGTTGTCATCTTTATGGCAAGGGTTCCTCATGGCCACTTCTGATGCTAATCAAGATCTAGGAGCCACAACAAATTCACACCATGGTTCTGCGGATGCCAAATCATTTGTAAATCCTCTTGTTTTTTGCTCATTAATTAAGTTGGATGATACTAATCCTGCCAAGTGGTCCTGAGTGTTCCTGAGATCTGTTTCAGGTCCTGAAAAGGAACATGTGCTCCTTGAACAAGATCCCAAAGAAAATGTAGGCAAATATGTCACATGTAAAAAGGATGATAGTATTGTATATGCTTGGCTGATGAACACAACGTCGCCCCATATTGCAAATCAATATATGTATTATTTAACATGTAAGGAGATTTGGGATAGCCTACATGATACTTATTCTCACGAGAAGTCCACGGGTCAAATTTTGCATATTAGATAGGAGATATATCAATTGCATCAAGGAGACAAAACACTTGCAACCTACTACTCAGTTCTTAAAACTGCATATGAGAAATTAAATGCTTATAGACCCAGTTGTTGTGACAAGCAAAAACGCTACAACAAGAGGATATGGTGGTAAAATTCTTGTCAAGACTTGGCCCAAACTATGGGTTTGCTAGGTCACATATGCGTACCTCAAGTTATACTCTTACATTGATTGAAGCATATAAACGTCTAAGTTAATTAGCTAGTACTCTTCCTACTGCTGTCTTAGACTCTCAGGTCTTTGTGATGGCTGCATCTTTTAGATGAGGTCATGGTGGCTTAGCTATCTCTACCCATGGCCATGGTAGGGGACATGCCTCCACTAATCAGAATCATCCCTGGTGTACCTATTGTGGTTGTGTTGGCCATACTAAGGATTAATGTTGGGACAAACATGGACGTCCTCTTGCAAATCAAGTTGTTGATGCCACAAATGGTGCTCCGAGTGCTTCCCCTAATACTAGTTTAGGTATTAGGGGTCACCATTTATTTATCACCACGTGGTAGCCAGCCAGGTGCCTTGGGTGTCGATTTTGGGTTATAGGAGTCTAGTTTTGGTATTTGCTTAAGGTGTAAGTTTTGCTTATTTGTTATATTTGGTTTTGGAAAGTTGTTTAGAGGATTTGATTTGTTTTGGAATTTGTTCTTTCTTATTTTAGAGATAAGATTTGATTAGTTTGTTTCTTATTTTAGATGATATGTTCTCTCTATAAAAGAGAGCCTTCCTATTGTATTTATTTTTTGAGTTAGCAATAATATTTCCCACAAATCTCAAACTCCTCTCCCTCACTCATATTATCGTTGGCCACCATCACCACCGGCCTCATCACCGTCAGCTATCAGCCACAACAATTGGTGGCTGCTGCATTTCCTCTCCCTATTTCAACATGGAACAGTTCTATGTGGATTGTTTTTCCTATGCCTACGAGCCTCCACTCTCCACGTTGCACCATTCTTAACACTCTCTCTATTAAGACACCCTATGGAAAATCACTCCATTGTGTCTGAGCCAAATGCACCACAATAAAGTGAAGGCATTCCTTAAGGTAGAGGCATCCACCAATAGCCCGCAAATGCTAGCCCAAAAGGTTATCTCCGAGTTGTATTCAAGATAATAACATGTATTATAATATGTTATATTTACAATACAATACAAACTTAATACCGTAACTTATACATATATTGTTATATATCATTAGAGAGTTGTAGACATAACAAATATCTACATACACACATCACTAAACTGCAATGTATCATAATTATATCATTACGGACATATAATGTATATGTATAACTTATACATATGTCTTAATAGACAAACAATAGTCTAAGTTAGGAAGAGAAGGCAAAATTAAGCATATAAAAGTTGTCAATAACATATACGTATGTATGTATTATGTATATCTAATAATATATAACGCAAACATATCTATAATATATATAACTTAAGACCAAACAAGAGTCTTATTGTCTTACCTAAAGTGAATTAGGAGTAAGGCGACGAGGTGCAAGGTGACCCAGGAGACAAAGAAGGCAATTAAGCGATAGCCTAGATGAAGCCCCTAGCCTGGAATAGTTCCAAGATGACCTTTGGCTTTCTCTCCTGGCTCGGTAGCCCAGTAGCTTGAGGTGATAGCCTTGACAACATTGTAAGGAGCTTAATTGTAGGGTGATCTTTGATAGTGTTTATGGTCTATTTCAGGATTTATTGATGGGGAAGATGATTGGTAGTAGCCGTGAAGGAGTCTATTACTTGAATACCTCTCCTAAACTTGCTAAAGTTACTCAATCTGTTGGTGGTTCCCCTATTGCTTACCAGTGGCATTTACACCTTGGTCACCCTTTTATAGCTAAATTGCATTGCATGCTAACTTAGTTTAAGCATACTTGGGCTTATTTTCCCTATAGTCAAGTCCTCATAGTCTTCAATGTTTAGATTTAATTTATGTTGATGTATGGGGTTCTAGTCGTATATCAAGTTGTGAGGGATATTGGTATTATTTGATTTTTGTAGATGATTGGTATAGGTTGTCATGGGTTTTTCTTATAAAAAAAAGGTTAGAGGTTACCTTTTTACTTAAATCTTTTATCAATGAAATAGAGACGCAATTTGGCTCTATTATAAAAGTATTTCACACTGAAAATGACTTTGAGTTTTATAATCATACTTTGGAAGAGTTTTATTCTTATTTAGGCATTATACATCAAACTTCTTGCTCTAAACTTCCCAATAGAATGGTGTTGTTAAAATAAAGCATCGTCATTTATTGGACATTACTTGTACTCTTATGTGTTACTCTAATATACCACAATCATATTGGGCCGATGCTATCCTCAGGGCCTGTTACCTTATCCATAGAATGCCATCTACTATTTTAAACAAGCAAATCCCTTATCAGATGATATTTCTAGATCTTTATTTAGAGTACCGCCATGGATCTTTGGATGCATTTGCTTTGTTCATAATTTGGATCCTAATCCTGATAAACTTATTGTTCGATCTACTAAATGTGTATTTTTGGGATACTCTTGTATCCTAAAGGGATATTGGTGTTATCATCCTCTTACTTGTAAGGAGTATGTTAGTACGGATGTCACTTTTTTTTGAGTCAATTCCATACTTCTCTCCTATGGGGTCTCGCTTAAGTCAAGAGCATGCTAATAATATGCTGTTGCCAATTCCTCCTACACCACTCGAGGTTTTTCCACAATCATCAACTCCTAGTCCCTCCATTGGGTGTTCAGAGTTGTCCACATTTCATGAGCCACCAATTGTGTTTACCTATCATCTTATTCCTACTTGATCACGACAACATGAATCTGATGACATTGAACCAAGTTGATCAAATCCACTAAACGAATCACTTAAACGAGGGTGATTCAACCTCAATTATAACCACGCTACTTTATACGAGGGTAGCGTACCTCAAACCCCTTCTCTTCACGAGAAGGATTTTGTCCCACGAAGGAGACGGGAATTCGCAAAGCGAATACCCAACCAAATAACAAAGATAAATAACAACAATCGTATAGAGCCAACAAAGTAATTTTTAACCTAAGCTTCTATAGGAATTAAGATGCTTCCCTTTGCAAGAAGTGCGTCGAATCGATGACGCGGGTGCGTGAGCTACACGACGGCGCAACGTCGCTCTCGTGAACTACGACGGGAGAGTGGGTGCACAAAGGCTTGATGTTCTCAAGATGAAGAACTTGAGCTTGGAGAGCAAGAGCTTTTCTTATTAGGATCAAGAGACACAAAATGGTGTGAAAGTGTATTACTAGGTGTGTCTAGGTGTCTCTAGGTATTTTTTTGTGTGCAAGAGGTTCCTCTCTATTTATAGAGGCCTTATGAAGGCTTTGGAAGGCTTTGGAAAGCTTTCATAGCCATTGGGAGCAAAGCCCAAGAGAATCAGGCCGAAATAAGGAACAATGATTGCACTGACAGGGTTATCAGATGTCTGATCCTGGCATCAGACGTCTAGAAGATCAGTTTAAGTCATCTGGGATAAAAGTCAGACGCCTGATTTTAGGCGAGTTTCTTCCTGACTTGAATCAGATCTAAATAGGGTTCTAGTGCAAGTCCATCAGACGACATACAGGACGTCTGGCACTATGTCTGGACGTCTGGAAACCTACTTTTCTGCGGGAATGGATTTCCAAGAGAGTGCAACGGCTAGAAAATCTCTGAGAAGAGATTTTCGGGTCAGCCGAGGCAAAACGGTCATTTATCAGACGTCTGGAAAGGCTTAAGGACGTCTGATAAGGCTCTAACGGTCATATTCTTCAGAATTTGTTAAGCCAGCCAACGGTCCACTAATTGAACGTCTGACAAAAGCATCAGACGTCCTCTAAGACGTCTGGACTAAGGTCTGGACGTCTCATTTCATCAGACAGAACTAACTAAGTCCAGCTTAAATGTTATCAGACGTCTGAATCAACAATCAGACGTCTTAAAACCCATTATCAGACATTTGTTCTTGGAATTAGACGTCTGAAAAGGCTGTTTGAACCCTATATTGGTTTTCTAAGTTTTCTACAGAAAACCTAAGTATCCTAGGGTTGTGTCGGTGTTCCTAGGGCTACTGTTAGGGTACTTTCAGGTTCTTTAACATGATGTTCTAAAAAATAAAAAGAGTAAGGAAATAAAGACAAAAGTACATAAAAGAAATAAACAGAATTCTATCCTATTCTTCTTGTCCTTCCATCTTCAATCTATCGCTCCTCGCGAATCTCCTCTATTCTCCATCAAGCTCTTCTAATCCGTCCTGGATGCGAGCTCGAACTCCGTCTAAACATGTCTCCATTTGCAATTGACCTGAAATCTAAGACTCCAAGTGCAAATGTTAAATGACACGTGTTTTGTTATCATCAAAACAAACGATCGTGGTGCTCTAGCACCAATAACCTTCCCTTTTTGATGATGACAAAATCATAAATAATAATGCAAAAAATCCTCCCCCTTTTTGACATTATCAAAAAGGTTTGAGTGATTTTAAATTTCCTATAACTCCCCCTTAAAACATGCTCTTCTATGAATGAGTTGAATTTCTTTTAACGAAAGTAATGTTCTCTCCCTTTTTGTAACAACAAGATAGCTATTATTTTTCTCTCCTTTACTAAAGGAAATTTAGCTAACTTGCATCTCCTCTTTAAAAATTGACAATTAGCTCATAATTTTTTAACTCCCCCTATCAATTTTTTAACTCCCCCTATCTAAATACTTATGATAAAAAGATAGGTAAAAAATTTTTACCTCACCTACCATGGCCAATAAAATGGCCCAAATGGTGGTGATGGATGCCACATCAGATGGGACTCCCATCCATAGCTTGGAGGCCCGAGCATCAGCGCTAGTCTCCAGTCTAGTGGTCGACGTGCGGCGGGTCCATCGTTTGTTCGCCGTCTCGTCGGTCTTCTTGTTCTCCTCCTTGGTCTACTCCTTGGTTCTCCCAACTCGAGTTGACCAGCCTTGAGCTTATAGGTCCAGTCCTTCGTGTTGTAGTTATCCCTGAAACCTACAAAACAAGATTCCAATTCTTTCTTCGGTATCCAAGTGAGCTTGGATCCGGATCTATTAGCGGATCTCCTTGACGAAGATCCTTTCTCAACCTTAGGGCTATAAAAATTATCTACTTTGTGGATTAATTTGTTAGAGTTTTCCCTAAGACATGCAATTTCTTTTTCTATAATATGCATCTTAGTCTTTAAATCAGAAATTTCTAATTTTAAACTATCATTTTCTTCAATCAATTTAGTATTTTCATTGATTAAATTTTTATTTTCTAATAACAGATTATTATCCTTAGGACAAGAGCTGCTTTCTAGGTCCTTAAGTTTTATTTCTAACTTATCATTTTCAGATTTAAGAAAGCTAAGGTTCTTTTTAATGCTTTTGTTTTCTATTCTTAATGATTTACTAACATCAAATAGTTCATTAAAAGCTTCTTGTAAATCGAAATTTACCTCGTTGTCTGAGTCGCTTCCGCTTTCCCTGTCACTATCACTTTCTCTGGCCATGAAACCAAAGCAAGCGGTTTCTTCTTCTATAGACTTTTATTCTTCTTCTTCTTCCTTCGAACTCGAATTGTTCCAAGTGACTTGGAACGCCTTCTTCTTAGATTTCTTCTCCTTTTCCTTCTCCTTTTTGAGAAGAGGGCACTCTGGTCGCAGATGCCCTTTCTCATTGCAGTGGTAGCAACGTCTAGGGCTCTCCTTCTTCTCCTTTAATTTCATACACAACTTGGAAAACTTTTTAAGTAAAATTTTAAAGTCTTCGTTGTCGGAACTTACCTCGCTATCCGACGCAGCTTTGAAGGTGAGAGTCTTCCTCGGTTTAGGCTCCGGTGTATCCTTCTTCTTCTGCTTCAACTTGGTCTCGTAGGCCATTAGATTGCCTAGGAGATCTTCCATGTTGAGCTCCACTTCGTTCACCTCCTCGATGGTGGTGACTTTCTGTTTCCACTCCGGTCCAAGAGAATGAAGAAGCTTCCCTTGAAGCTCCCCCTTGATGAAAGTCTTCCCTAAAACTTTCAAATTGTTTACTATGAGAGTGAACCTAGTGTTCATCTCACTTAAAGTTTCGTTAGATTTCATGGAAAAAGACTCAAACTCTTGTGAAAGTAAATTGAGTTTAGAAGTTTTTACCTTAGAGGTACCTTCGTGAGTTACCTCGAGTGTGTGTCAAATCTCGTATGCGGTGGCGCATTGCGAGATTCTATTGAACTCCTCCGAGCTGAGCGCGTAGTACAACGCGTTCACAGCTTTCGCGTTGAGTGAGAGTTCTCGAATCTGCTGCTATGAGTAGCTTGCGGCGGATCTTTCTGGGATGTCGAAGGGGGTCTCGCAACGGTCCCATATTGTAAAGTCGGTGGCTTGAAGCCATGTCTTCATCCGTAGCTTCCAGTAGCTATAGTTATTCCCGTCGAAATAGGGTGGTCGGACGGTGGACTGCCCCTCGGAAATCCTGCTCGCGGAATTTCTCCCCTCCATAGGATCTTCGCCGGTGTGTAACGCTGATAACGCGAAACCTGCTCTGATACCAATTGTGGAATCCCTACTAGGAGGGGGTGACGTAATAAATTGCGGAAATATAATATAAACAATCTTACAAAAAATTCAATCACACAATGTACACAATTATTTTTAGATGGAAACCCAAACCGGGTGAAAACCACCACCTAACCCTCTCGAGTTAGGATTTTCCGATCAACCAAGTTGATCAAATCCACTAAACAAATCACTTAAACGAGGGTGATTCAACCTCAATTATAACCACGCTACTTTATACGAGGGTAGCGTACCTCAAATCCCTTCTCTTCACGAGAAGGATTTTGTCCCACGAAGGAGACGGGAATTCGCAAAGCGAATACCCAACCAAATAACAAAGATAAATAACAACAATCGTATAGAGCCAACAAAGTAATTTTTAACCTAAGCTTCTATAGGAATTAAGATGCTTCCCTTTGCAAGGAGTGCGTCGAATCGATGACGCGGGTGCGTGAGCTACACGACGGCGCAACGTCGCTCTCGTGAACTACGACGGGAGAGTGGGTGCACAAAGGCTTGATGTTCTCAAGATGAAGAACTTGAGCTTGGAGAGCAAGAGCTTTTCTTATTAGGATCAAGAGACACAAAATGGTGTGAAAGTGTATTACTAGGTGTGTCTAGGTGTCTCTAGGTATTATTTTGTGTGCAAGAGGTTCCTCTCTATTTATAGAGGCCTTATGAAGGCTTTGGAAGGCTTTGGAAAGCTTTCATAGCCGTTGGGAGCAAAGCCCAAGAGAATCAGGCCGAAATAAGGAACAATGATTGCACTGACAGGGTTATCAGATGTCTGATCCTGGCATCAGACGTCTAGAAGATCAGTTTAAGTTGTCTGGGATAAAAGTCAGACGTCTGATTTTAGGCGAGTTTCTTCCTGACTTGAATCAGATCTAAATAGGGTTCTAGTGCAAGTCCATCAGACGACATACAGGACGTCTGGCACTATGTCTGGACGTCTGGAAACCTACTTTTCTGCGGGAATGGATTTCCAAGAGAGTGCAACGGCTAGAAAATCTCTGAGAAGAGATTTTCGGGTCAGCCGAGGCAAAACGGTCATTTATCAGACGTCTGGAAAGGCTTAAGGATGTCTGATAAGGCTCTAACGGTCATATTCTTCAGAGTTTGTTAAGCCAGCCAACGGTCCACTAATTGGACGTCTGGCAAAAACATCAGACGTCCTCTAAGACGTCTGGACTAAGGTCTGGACGTCTGATTTCATCAGACAAAACTAACTAAGTCCAGCTTAAATGTTATCAGACGTCTAAATCAACAATCAGACGTCTTAAAACCCATTATCAGACGCCTGTTCTTGGAATTAGACGTCTGAAAAGGCTGTTTGAACCCTATATTGATTTTCTAAGTTTTCTACAGAAAACCTAAGTATCCTAGAGTTGTGCCGGTATTCCTAGGACTACTGTTAGGGTACTTTCAGGCTCTTTAATATGATGTTCTAAGGAACAAAAAGAGTAAGGAAATAAAGACAAAAGTACATGAAAGAAATAAACAGAATTCTATCATATTCTTCTTCTCCTTCCATTTTCAATCTATCGCTCCTCGTGAATCTCCTCTGTTCTCCATCAAGCTCCTCCAATCCGTCCTGGATGCGAGCTTGAACTCCGTCTAAACACGTCTCCATTTGCAATTGACCTGAAATCTAAGATTCCAAGTGCAAATGTTAAATGACACGTGTTTTGTTATCATCAAAACAAATGATCGTGGTACTCTAGCACCAACAACTATGCCTTCCACGTCAGGTAATGTCAGTGATAATCTTAATATAGAGCATAAGCAGTTTGCGATGGTTGTTTCATCTATTTCAATGCCTAAGGATCATCATCAGGCCTTACTTTATCCATTTCGGAATCAAGCAATGCAAGAAGAGACGGATGCTCTCATGCCCAAAGGTACTTGGGAGTTGGTAATTCTACCTAAAGGCACTTCTATTGTTAGAAGAAAGTGGGTGTTTACAGTCAAACACTGATCTAATTGCTTCGTTGAATGACTCAAGGCTCATTCGGTGGCTAAAGGCTATACTCAAACATATGTGGTAGACTTCTTTGATACTTTTTCTCTTGTTGCACGTATGACTACTATTCGGATTCTTATATCAATTGCAGTTTATTATGATTGGACTGTTTGGTAGGTAAATGTAAAGAATGCTTTTTTATATGATGACTTGCAAAAGGAAATTTACATGCAACAACCTCTTAGGTTTGAGAGCCAGGGGGGGTGGATAGGTGAGTAGACTAAGAAAGGCTATCTATGGCCTTTAACATAGCTCAAGAACATGGTTTTAAAAGTTATCAGAGGTT
This sequence comes from Thalassia testudinum, assembly GCA_037157565.1. Classification (NCBI taxonomy): domain Eukaryota; kingdom Viridiplantae; phylum Streptophyta; class Magnoliopsida; order Alismatales; family Hydrocharitaceae; genus Thalassia; species Thalassia testudinum. Next base: position 32,235,829 of record JAZHRO010000031.1, on the reverse strand, counting down.
CTGGAAGATATTGGTTTAAGCGATCTAGCTTAAATCATTCATTATTTGTACAAAAAATCGATGGAGGCATTAAAGTTTTGATTGTATATGTTGATATTAGTCTCACAGGGATGACTCAGGATTCATAGGATAAAGATACATCTTCAAGAACGCTTTGTTGCTAAGGATCTAGGGAAATTAATGTACTTTCTCGAAATTGAAGTTGCTACAAGAAAGTATGGAATGGTTTTGAGCTAGAGAAAATGTTACAGAGTTGCTACAAGATAGGCATGCTTGGATCTAAGCTAGCTTTTATTCTAATGGATCCTAAAATTCATCTTTATGATGACAAGTTTGAATTAGTGGATGCCAAGAGTTTCAGATGTCTAGTTGGAATGCATGTTATTATTATTGAACTTGTAGGATCCTACTTGGCTACAATAACAAGAGCAAGTGTAAAAATATCAAGTGTGATGTAAAGATAAATAAATAAAAGTAATCACATAAAGTATACAATGATTTATTATGAAAAACTCCTTCAAGTAAAAATCATTACCTAAGCCCTTGATCTTAGGATTTTTCTAATCGATTCATATCGATTAAATCTACTAGCATGAGATATATAGTTAACGGGCTATTTCAACCCAATACAAAACCTTAAGGTGAAGATCGAGTCATCTTAACCCAATACAACTCCGAGATGTTTATTGGGTCAAGAAATACAATGATTGACACAATATAAAATAAATTGAAATATTATTACAATATCCCTATCCTCCAAGAGGTGCTTATGAATAAATTTGGCTCAAGGGGAGGTAAGGCTTGGCTTAAAAGAGAAAATGAAGAATTTAATGAGCAAAGTATTGATCTTTGAGTGTATATGATAGTATATTGTCCATGTGTTTTGGAAGGGTAGAAAAAGGTCCTATTAATAGGTTTCTACAAGCTTAGATTTTAATACTAGCCGATAGAAATAAATTAAGAACAAATAAATTTCAAATTACTCTAGAAATAAAAATAGGACCCACCCCAACGGTCACATTTAGTAGTATAGATGCGTGTGTACCGGTACAAGGCACATACAGTTTGAGCCTTATCCAAAAATTAATAAGCTGTAACCCTTTTGTACTAGTACATGTCAAAAAATCTTAATCTAAGCAAGGTCCTTGCCCTTAATTTCAAACACATTTACCTTTATTCTTAAGCTTTCTTACTTTAGCCTTCGTCTTTTTCTTGCTTTCTCTTTAACTTTCATTTTGTATCTTGGCTTGAGCTTGCTTAGTCTCTATAATATTTTGCTAACTTGCATACATGTTAGGCTATACGAAAAAAAAATGTAATTTTGTTTTGTAAGCACCAAAATACAAGTGGAACTTAGTTTCAACAATTATTATTAGGCTAGACATTTTCCTTGCTATTAGAAAAGAAAGTCAATTTATGCCCAAGCCTACTTTGGCACATTGGAATGTTGCTCTTATGATCCTTAGGAATCTTAAAAATTCTCCAAGAAAGGGGTTAGGGTTTCGGAAGACTACTTTGGATGTTGTTGGTTTCTTGGATGTAGACTACGTAAGTTCTTTCAAAGGTAATCTTGTTACTTGGAGGTGCAAGAATCAAAATGTGGTAGCTAGATAGGTGTATAATCCAAATATTGTGCCATGCCCCAAAAAACAAGTGAATTGATGTGGCTCAAATTAGTGCTTCATGATTTGAATGTTTGCATTGATGACCATATGGTGATGATGTGTGACAATAAGGTTGTCACTTTCATTGCTAATAACTTAGATTTCCATTAGCGTACAAATTATGTGAAGGTTGATTATTTTTGATATGATTAAGAAGTGTTGCATTTCTACATCATGTGTTTCTTCTTCATATCAAGTTGCTAATGTCTTCACCAAAACTCTGCCAAAGGTGCAATTGAAGAAATGTTTCAAGTTGAATATGATAGATATCTATGCTCCAACTTGAAAAGGAATGTAAAAATTTATTTTCTATTTTTTATTGGTCATTTATTTATTTTCTTCTACCTTTTGTAATTCTTCCACTAATCCTTTATATAAGAAGGCTTGGGATTTTCTAATAAAGGTTAACACATTACATCCTAGAAGGATGTTGCCTTGTGTTTGGCTTTATATGTGGGTGATGACGTCAATCTCAAGATTGAGTATGTGGTCATGTGCCTATTTAAATTTTAATGTGATGTGGCAGATTTTTATTATTTACTTTAACAGGTGGGATACAAGCACTTCTACTTCCGTTGCATGGGGGCTGCACCACATGTGGCCAAGAGGGAACCATGACCCACAAGGATGACCCACATAACGAATCACATTTTAGGACTCTCTAGTTCGCATTTAGGCTCCTTTTTTTTTCTTTCTTTCTTTTTTTTTTTTTGGTTATCCATAATCTATTGAAGCAATGCTTTAGTAGAAGTGGAAAATTGGCACATGTAAAAGAAACAACTCGTTTTAGGAGACACATTATCTTAGAGAAACATTGTCTCAAAAAATATGTTTACACTGAAACTATCAAAATAGCTTCCAATATGATTGTGTAGAATCTATAAAGTTCCCCAATATTTTGTGAGACACATGATTCCGGAAGACTTTGTAGGAAAGTAACAAATATTTGCTCTTGGTGGAAGTTGGAATCTGTGGTTCATCTCTCATAAACTCATCTAGAAAGCTTTCATGGAACCATCTCAACTATATTAATGGTTTCAAAATCATCTCTAATTTTGAACATTTGTATTCTAACACCTACAACAAGTGATCATACATTCAACTAACGTGAATTGGCCCCATCATTTCTTGAATTTCATCACTCCTGCTAGCACATCATTTTTCATGTCTGGTTGAGAAGGGAGATCCAGAAACTACACTTTTATATTTTAAGTCCCATTAATGCCACTTCCATATGTCGAAACGTGCAAGTTTCTTAATATCTACTCCAGGTCATTCATTCTTCCCCTATTCCAAAGAGTTAGCTTAGCACTAGTTCCAAAATGACAAAAAGTAAAACTTTGCCCAATGGGAAACAAATAATTTCAGGTTCTCCAGTCCACTGGGTATGGTTCCAGATTTGGCACTTGTTGGCTCTGGGCTCTGGGCTCTTCGACAAAGGCTTTTTTTGTGGTACATATATCAACTAAATCCATTCCACCGTATCATGTTCCATGTCACTTTTTCTTGTTCCCTTGTGTTGCATTACGCAGGAAGGTATGTGGAGCGTGTTGCCAAGGGATGACATTACAAAATTTGGGAGGCAACCTTGTCATTCCCTTTTGTTTTTTAAATTTTATTCTTCTGTAAAGATAGATATTTAGAATTTTGTTTCATTTTTAATTCACTTTTTATTAACTAAATTGTAAGGGCACCATATATACTTTGGCTTGATGTACTAAAATTGGTTTTTGCTTATTGCAAAACAAAAGACGTTTTTGTTCACCCTCTTTTAATTTCCTAGGTCCTTCTATATTTCAGATTTAAAAGAAAAGTAATCTGAAAATTAGAAAATTTATATTTCTATAAGAAAAATGGGAAAGCTACTCTTCCATATATTCACAAGCATACTCATAGATGAGGTGGATGTTATGTAGATTTTGGTAGGTAGAATCATATCAAAGGATTGCATTTCTTTTTTTTTCATATGGGTGTTAAGTATTTTTTTTTATCTTGGATGTCACATTTTTCTAAAGGGCAAAAATGTTATTTTACTTTTTAGCTGAGAGAGACTTGTGTAGGCTAATCTTTTGTCTTTTATCATTTTTGGTTTATTACCTACATATTTCGGTGGAGGGAAATGGGTGTTAGAAAGCTAGTGCAGCTATGATGGTGTCATAAACATCTATTGTTGTGTTAATGACAATCTTGTTTTCAATTAGTCATACTTTGAAGACAAATAGGTGCTGACAATATCACCATATATGCTAATGGTATCACTATTGGTGCTAATGGCATCGTTACTAGTTGCGTTGAGATTTTAACAACACGTTAAATAAAAAAGATAAAAATACATCAACATAAGTTTAGATACCAATGCTATCACGTATATTTTCATGTTGGTGCCCTTGTCACCTATTTAGTAACTCTTATAATTCTCAAGTATCTATTGTAAATAATTATCACTTATTTTGATATTGTTGGTATTAATTATTTATCACTTATCTTGTTGTTAGCATCAATTATCTAAACACTAATAACATCACTATAGGTGCTAACGGCATCACCATTGGTACTAATGGTATTACCACCAGCCGCGTTGAGATGTTAACAGCACTTCAAATAAGAAAGATAAGAATTACATCAATATAAGTTTAGATATCAATGTCACCACATATATTTTCATGTTGGTGCTCTTGACACCTATTCAGTAACTTTTATAGTGCTCAAGTATCTACTGCAAGCACTTATTAGTTATCTTGGTATTGTTGGCATCAATTACTTATCAATTATTTTTTTGTTGTTGGCATCAATTATGTAAATACCTATTTTGGTGCTGACGACACTACTATAGGTGTTAACGACATCACTATTGGTGGTAATGGCACCACCACCACTCGTGTTGAGATGCTAACAACACCTCAAACAAAAAAGATAAGAATCACATCAACGTAAATTTTGATACCAACATCATCACGCATATTTTTATGTTGGTGCCCTTGACACTTATTAAGTAATATCTATATTGCTCAAGTATCTACTGCAAACACTTATCACTTATCTTGGTGTTGTTGACATCAATTACTTAACACTTATTTTGGTGTGGTTGACATTAATTATGTAAACACCTATTGTGGTGCTGATGGCATCACCACCGGTCGCGTTGAAATGGTAACAGCATCTTAAATAAACATAACCTATTATACTGTCGTTTGCACATACAAGAACAATGTGGTGGAAGTCTCCAATGCAACTATGTTGGTGCCATAACCACCTATTGTTGTGCTTATGGTACCTTGTTGTCACCAACGTAAGTTTAGATACCAATGTCACCACGTACATTTTCATTTTTGCACCCTTGGTACTTATTCAGTCACTTTTATAGTTCTCAAGTATCTACTGCAGAAATTTATCACTTATCTTGATATTGTTGGTATTAATTACTTGTCACTTATCTTGTTGTTATTGGCATCAATTATGTAAACACTTATCTTGGTGTTGACGGCACTACCATAGGTGTTAATGGCATCGCCAGCACTCGCGTTGATGTGCAACAATATCTTAAACAAAAAAGATAAGAATCATATCAACATAAATTTAGATACCAACATCATCACGTACATTTTTATGTTGGTGTCCTTTGCTTTTATTCAGTAACTTCTATAGTGTTCAAGTATCTACTGCAAACACTAATCAATTATCGTGGTGTTATTAGCATTAACTAATTATCATTTATCTTGCTGTTGTTAGTATCAATTACGTAAACATCTATTGTGGTTTGTGGTGCTGACAGCACCACCATAGGTGTAAATATAGTAGAGTAGGCGCGAATATAGGTGCTTTCGGCACCATCATAGGTTCTAATGGCATCACCATTGGTGCTAATGATATCACCACTAGTTGTGTTAAGATGCTAACAACACCTCAAACAAAAAAGATAAGAATCACATCAACATAAGTTTAAATACCAACGTCACTACGTACATTGTCATGTTGGTGCCCTTGGCACCAAATTAATAACTTTTATAGTGCTCAAGTATCTTCTGCAAGTGCTTATCACTTATATTGGTATTGTTAGCATCAATTACTTATATACATTGGAACACTTTAATTAACATAAACGTTGTTATATTTGACATGCCCTACATTTGTGTCGTCAGCACCTTATATCAGAAATAAAACTTAGACACCGCGATAGGAGCAATGCATGACCCGCCAATGTTGGTGTTGGATGAGGAAGTTGGAGCCGGAATTGGAGGAGGTTCGGGTCGGAGGAGGAGCTCGGCTGGTGTTACGACCCGATCCCAGATCCCTACAGGATCTGTAATGACCCGATTCCCAAATTCCTACGAGACACGAGAATCGGACCGACTCGACTAATCCCAAGACCCAGTCGTCCAACGAGAAAGTAACCAAAAGAGCAGTAAAGTAAACCACATCCACCATGTATATAACTAGCAGTAACAAAATACAGCAGTAAGAAAGGAAATACTACAGTATACACCACCACAACAGAAGAGAAATAAGCATGTACATAACATGAAGCCTACAATAAATAGAATACAGGGTGTAACAGAAAATTACTCACTACAGCGGAAAGAAAAGTACAGAAGGTACTACAGGTGACACTACTGGGCTCTACTAGGCCCAGCGCCCTCTGCAGCCGCTGACTCTGGCTGCTCAACACCTGGTCCTAAAAAGGTAACAAGGGTGACACGTCAGCGAAACACTGAGTAGAGTGGCAACTAAAAGCTAAAAGAAGCAGTAGAGTGTACAGTAGCTGTTATATTTTTACTTTCTTTATTTATATTTTCCCATTTATTCACTGTTAATTTATTTATCAGATCCTTCTCTTGATCTTGAATGTTCCTCATGGGAACGATCTTGATTGTAGTCTTTTCCGAAAAGTAGAAGTAACACGTGGTGCTCTCCTGGTCGGGAGAGTCCCCCGTGGTGGTCCTACCCTCAGTCAATCACCCCAAGGTCACTGACAGACGTAACGGTGACTACGGCACGTGCGATAAACGCACGGGTAGCTACTCCGCACTGGCACGTGGTCAGTCGTTTCCGTTAACGGGTGCGCCCAAAGCACAGCACGGAACCAGTATAGGGCAGAGCCCTCTCAGTAACAGGGGTCCAGCCCCTCCACAGTACCAAACAGGGGTCTTGCCCCCCACAGTCCGCGCACCCTCGCATGACTACCCTGTTTGCCCAGTAGGCCTAACAAGTCAGTGTAAGAGGGCTAGTAGAACCCCAGGGCCGTGGGGTAGCTAGTACTCTCCCTACACTAGTAGCTCTCCTCGGTACTGTGTACACGAGGGCCAAAAGTCAGTACAAAGTGGCCAGTCCTAACCCCGGGTCCCTGGGGCAGCTAGCTCCGCTCTGCACTAAACAGGGGGACAGTTGCTCTCCTTTGTACTCTGTACCCAAGGGCCAGCACACTTCCCCAATTCTATTTCATTCACTTTCTAGGAGTTCTACTCCTAATTTCCCGTAGGGTTCAGGCTCTTCTAACTCAGCCAATTTAGGTTGCACCGTTCCAGGTTTATATCCATACGATTCATGTTCTCAACCGTATTTATTCATTCCTAACAAGCAGCTGTTAACCAATTTACAGGTAATTATCATTTCCTTTCCACTTTTCCAAGACTATAATGTTTATATATTCAACTAGTTTTCCAGTCCTAGGATTTATGCTGCACCCTAAGATCTATCATTCAATCTAGTTTTCCAGTCCTAGGATTCATGCAATACCCTAGGATCTATCATTCAATCTAATTTCTCAGTCCTAGGGTTAATGCAATGCTCTAGACTCTAATAATTATTTCCTAATTAACAATTTTTGTTAAATAAATTAAAGGGCCACTCTACCCGCGAAACCGGGAGTACTGGGGGCGTGGTCGGCAATCTCGCACGCCTTCGCAACCCCCACAGTTGCAACGGAACGGGGTCCTAACACAAGGATCAATCACAAGGAGTTTCTCAGAACAGTATACAATTACTGTAAACAGGTAGAGAAAATAAATCTGAAAAGAACGTAACTCGAAAAGCAGAAAACGGACTCCGAATGGGCCCTAAACGGGTCAAAAACGACGAATCTGTCCAAAATTAGACATCTGGAACTTCTTCCAGACGTCTTAAAAGGTTGATCAAGTCATACCTTGGTCTGTACAGTCCTTCAGACATCCAGAAGCCTGCTGGATCGTCTGGTCCTAATTCCCAAACGTCCGATTGTCACCCCGGACGTCTGGAGGTCCTCTCCGTCGTCTGGTACTGAGGCCAGACGTCTGATCCGTGTGGGATGGCGAGCCCTCGCGCCCTCTCGAGTAGAACCTGCGCACACACACACCCGCTCTCATCAAGAAGGGGCGCAGAAGGACGTGGCGGACGGCTGCATGGCCGTACACGGGTAAAAAAGGAGAAGGTAGGAAAATATTGTACCTGTCAGACGTCTTGACCGTCCTCCAGACGTCTTCAGCGTCGTCTGGACGTAAGTCCAGACGTCTGATTCTGGGAACTTTTCCCAGAATCAGGACCCGATTCGCTCTCCGCCCGCGACGCACAGCCGTGCCGCGCCGCGTTTGCCTGTTGCCCGAGCTGCAGCAGCCCCTCTACGACAACCCACGCCCGCTGCTCTGCCAGCCGGCTCTAGCTGCCCCGGCAAGCTCGCCCCCTCGCGGTCGAGCTTCTTCCTTCCTCTCGCAACTCTCCTCCTTCCCGCACGCTCGCTCACGCTCTCACTGGCAGGGAGAAGGAGAAGAGAAGACGGTGGAGTGAGGGTGAGGGAGAGGGGGAGCGTTCTTATAAGGCAGCCGCGGGGAGAGAGAAGGAAAGCGGCGCCTGCAGGGAGAGAAAAAAATGAAGGCTGCGGGTTCAGTCTGCGCGCGCAGACTGACCCCGCAGCCTTCATTTTTTTCGCGCAGGCGTGCAAACACGAATCCGTACACCGAAAAAATTTATTACTAGACGTCTGGGACACTTCCCAGACGTCTTAAACTACGTCTGATGCCCATGTTCGTAACAGGATCCGAGACCGGCCCGCCTTGACTAATCCCAAGACCTAGTCGTCTAACGAGAAATAACCAAAAGCAGAAAATATTCAACAGCCACATATGCAATGTAACTAAGCAGAAAATAATTAAGAGACAATAAAGGAAACAGAATGAAACAGTTTCACAATATTACAGGCATCACAACTATAATAGCGGAAAGTACAGCGAAAAAGTAACTGAAACAGTATTACATATGACAAAATACTCTCTACCACAATAGAGGATAGGAAACGAAAAGGAAACGCAGCTAAGGTTGGGCTTGACTGGGCTCAACTCCCTTCGCAGCCGGTGGTGCTGGCTGCTCAACTCCCTGACCTGAACAAGGTTATAAAATTTTGTAGTCAGCTAACTGGTGTAGTGTTTTTTGTAAAACCGCACCGATTTGATTATATTTTTATTACTCGAATACAAAAATTTCTCTGAGGTTGAACTCAGGGAGCAAGCTTGATTCTAAAAGCGTAGAAAATCACAATTTACAATATACTGTTTTACAAAAAGATTAAAGAGAGGAAAATAAAAATGTCTCTTCTCTTTTCTTCTCTTTCTTCTTTTGTCTTCCTTTCTCTCTGCTTTCAGACATCTGACTCCAAGGGTTAGATGCCTTAAGTGTCACTTGCTACAGTACTTGTGCTCTCCTTCTTCTTTCCAGCTGTTGCTGCTGCTTCTTCTTCTTCCTCTTCCTCTTGGCTTCTTCTTTTTCTCTTCTTTTTTTTTCTATCTCTGCCTTCTCCTCTGACTTTTTCTTCTTCTTTCTTCTCTGCTGTGCTTTTTCCTTTCTTCTTTCTCCCTTCTCTTTCTGCCTTAGCTTCTTTGCGGCTACAGTGCCATCTTCTTCCTCCTTTGCTTCTCTACGCCTCTAAGTCCTTTTCTCCCTGGCCGCAGCTGCCTCTGTGTCTAAGTCTTCAGCCGCTCCTCCTCCTTCCTTGCTTCCTCTTCTGTTCCCTGCACAAGCATCATACGGTTAGACAAAACCTAACCCCTACCCTCCCCGTGTCTCTCTCTCTCTCTATTTCTCTCTCAGGACAGCTCTCCCATAGCCTTCTCGGGTTATCGGGTCGAGTATGCATGCCCGGGACCAGGCGCACTGGTGTGGGTGGTGCGCGAGGTGTGCACAAGTTGGGTAATCGGGTCGGGCCAGGTCCGTGGGGGGTGGTCGCGGACGAGGCCAGGTGAACGGGTGAGAGGGTCCTCACCCCGTGTGACTGAGATGATAAGCCTTAGTCACTTTTGCAACTTATGCGCTGTGGGGCGCTTGCAAACTTACGAGGTGGGACTAAACATCCCACCCTGCTGCCTGTGCGCCCGCAGTAGCAACCGTGCTTAATCGCCACTCCAGCTGAGGTCTTCGCTGCTAATTGAAGACCTGGAGATGTGCGCAGCAGTCTTTCGTGCGACCTGGGCGTGCCTCTTGGAGCTGGAAGAGCTTGGAGCTGGCGAGGGAACTCCTTCACACCTTCCCTAATGGTGGCGAAGGTGCAAACCTGAAATACATGAATATGGCCTCGCAGCCCTGTCAAACTATAGGAAAACCTTCGCCGTATCACGACGAAGGTGAGGCGGGGGTTGGCTGGCCGTGGGGCGGCCTAGGCGTGCGTGCCTAGGTCGCTCTGTGGTCGTGAAGGTGGGTTAGGTCGAGGGAGGTGTGGAGTGTGTGTGCCGGGCAGTGGAGATGGGGAAATTTCTTAGTGGATGGTGGCGAAGGTTTTGAGGGGTCTGGCAAGGTGGATGAAGGCGTGGAGCGGCGGGAACACCTTGTCGGTGGTCTGCCGGAGGTGGAGATGGTGAAGGTGGACAGTGGTGTAGAGGGGTCGAAAGTGTAAATTAAAAGAAGGGAAATGAAGAGGGGGAGAGAAGGAACTTATTTATGAGTCTCTAGACGAAGGGGGGAGGCAGAGGTGGTGAGCGGTTGTGCTACCATCGCCGGAGACGAAGGTGCCCAGGGGAAGGGATGGCGACGAGGAAGAGGGGCTGGAGGGCGCCTGCTGGTACAGCAAGGCGCGGTGGAAGATGGCGGAGGTAACCTTGCCACTGGTATGGTGGCAAAACGACGAGAAAGGAGGAGGAGAATCGCTGGAGCCTGCGGGCGGATGACCGAAGGAGGAGGAGACGAAATTGTGGGATTTCTTCGGCTAAATCAGGCTTGAAGGATGCGGCAAAGGGTGCCGCTCCTTAAATAGGCGTTGGAAGAGAGAGAGTCGCAAGGAGGAGACGGGAATACCTCGCCGGAGGTATGGCCGGAGCAAGACCCATACGTCTCGAGCGTTCGCACGAGAGGTATGGCGGCCGACAAGGCATTAGAGCTATCCCATGCGACAGGGGACAACGTAGGGAGTCTCCCTTTCAAATCTGGGGCCAGCTCCCCATGTATGCATGGCGCCATCCTCCACGCAAAGTCGCCGGAGGTATGGCCTGCACAGGCGAGTGGTAGAGGGATCCGATTGAAGAAGATGACGAGAAAGGTAGGGGGGTCCTTTCAAGGTTTCAAAAAGCTAAGGGTCAAAAAGTAATTGTTGAGAATCATTTTGTAAAGTGGTTCAAGGCGACCTTTCCTTAGGTCCAATTTTGGTATAAACCTAATTTGGACCTAAGGAATCCAATGGTGAGGTTGGATTTTAGGTTTGACCATGTTTGACTAGACATTTTGCATAAAAACCCAAATTAGGTCAAAATTTGGGTATGGTTCTCAATCTAGGTCAAGATAGGTTCCAATGGCTAAATTGAAGGTTCTAAACCCTAGGGGATATTTTTTTATGAATTTTATAAGGTTTAATTGATTTTTATCTTGCTTGAAACTTCGTGAATTAAAGTGGGTTTGTTCTAGGGTTACAGAATGTCATTTAATTCCTAGATTTTGTCATAACCCTTTTATAACCAAATCATCCCACTTTTTCTTTTATTAAGTCCACTTGACCTTTGTCTAGACCCTTAAAAATTCCGTTTATGTACTGCAATGGTAAAATTACAGTTTTACCCCTTGTATAATGTCTTATTCTCTGCTCAACAATTTCCTGATTTAGGACTTTCCTTAGGTTATGTAGGAGCTTTTTGTTCGACTTCTTATGTCAAACTGTGCTAATTAGGGTTCATGATGAAGTTCTCATCAGTAACGTTGAGTAGAGTGGTAGCTAAATCATTATATTTAATTAAGACAAGTAGCTCATTTATTTATTCATTCCCATTTAGCTCAACTCAATAGTTCTAATTTGTTCATTCACTTAAGAACTAGTCATTTCTTGATCTTGATTGTCCCTCAAGGGGACAATTTTGATTGCAGTATTTCTCGTGATGTAGGATGTACACGTGGTGCTCTCCTGGCCGGGAGAGTCCCCCGTGGTAGTCCTACACCCAGTCAACCACCCCGAGGTCACGGTTGCGACGTAGTGGTGACTACGGCACGCGTGATAAGTGCATGGGTAACTATCCTAAACTGGCATGCGGTCAATCGTTTCTGCTAGCGGGTATACCCAAAGTATAGCACAAGGCCTTGCCCTCTCAGAACAGGGGTCTCGTCCCTCCAAAGTCCACGTACCCTCGTCCGACTATCCCAGTTTGCCCAGTGGGTCTAACAAGAGTATGTGTAGGGTGATTAGTCCTAACCCCGGGTCCCATGGGGCAGCTAGCTCCCCCCTACATTAAGTAGTACACCTCGGTACCACGTACGCGAGGGCCGAACAGGAGTCGGTGTAGAGTGACTAGTCCTAACCCCAGGTCTCAACCTAAGGGGCGGCTAGCTCCCCTCTACACTAAAGGATAACTGCTCTCCTTGGGACCGCATACACAAGGACTAGCTCACTTCTCGTCTACATACGAGATTCTTTCCATATACTGGAGTTTTCCTCCTAGTTCCCCGTAGGGTTCATGTACTGTATTCATTACATTTCTCAATATTCAGATCTCATTATTCACATTTCGATTCTCATTCATATAACAGGTAGCTCATGTTTTCATAACTGAGAAAGTATCACATCAATAAACTAACACATTTGCTAGCATTTAGGGTTTAACATGCATCTCAAGTAAACAGTGTAGCTCAAGTAATGTTCATTTGCTTCTGCCCTAGGGTTCATTTCTCTTCTCAAGTTATTCTAAACATGCACTTTATTTGTTTAATTCTTAATATTAATGTAAACCACTCTACCGGGAAACATAGGAGGAATGGGGGCTTGGATTGCATATCCCGTTGCCTCCGCGGGTCCCGTGTACTCAACTGGCTGGAGACGTATACAATTTACCAACCACATCAAACAAGTCCAAATCTGTATACAAGTGACACTAACTCGTAGAGAAACTCAAGTGGAAAATAACAGTACTTTGTTTGCAGAAATCTGATTTCGTTTGGATCCTAAACGGGCTAAAAATATGCATACTGTCCACAATTAGACATCTGGGGCTAAGCCCGGATGTCTTAAAAGACGTTAGTACTCACCCTGAGTTTCTTGCAGCTTCCTCGAACATCTAGATCCTTCCGCGATCGTCTGAGGGGAGTTCTAGACAACGGACTCTCTTTCCGGTCGTCTGAGAGTGCAGTCAGACGTTTGGCGATGTGTCCAGACGTCCAAAAACACCTCGAAGGGTGCACCCTGTGCCTTTCCAACGCTCTGCACCTGCGTACGCATGTGCAGAGCCAAAAACAGCTAAGAGTCCTACGGTAAGATCTGCATTGGTGGAAACCGTGCAAAGAAATATGTACCTTGGCACTAGCGTGCTTTCAGATGTCCGGCTTCAGCTCCGGACATCCCTTTGCTACTCCAGACATCTGGGGCACCTCCCAGACGTCTGATACTGGAAAATATCCAGCACACAGAACTCTCACGAGCCTTCTTCTCCGTGCAGACTCCTCCACGTCGCCTGCAGCTGCTACGATCGCAGCTTCAGGAGGTCGCGAAGCTCCCCTTCGTGAGCTCCTCCTCCTCGCTCGACCCTCGACCATGCACTGGCGAGCTCCCCTGAGTCTCCTCTCCCACTCTCTTGCTCCTCGCTCACACTCTCCTCTCCTTCTCCTCCTCATCCCATCCCTCTTCCTCCTCTCCACTCCCTGCGCTGAGGGCGAGGGAAGGAGGTGGCTACCGGCAGGGAGAAAGGAGATGGAGGTGGTGGCTGGTGGTGATGGGGAGAAAGAGGAAGGGTGCGGGAGGTTTAAATAGGTGGTGTTCAAGGTTTTGGGTGAGGAGGTCGGAGGGGAGAGAACGCATGCACGTCGCATGTGCGCGAAAAGCAAATGAACGTACAGTTTTCCCTACTTTTAGACGTCTGACCCTCTATCTAGATGTCTGGGCAGACGCCTGGTGAATACTCTAGACGTCTTATCCAACCCAAGAGTGGTGGGTCATTTCACCTGGAGGATCTGGGATGTTGAGGTCGGCAGGAGGAGCTCGGTCGGGATGGGATGGGGTCGGAGGAGGAGCTTGGTCGGGGTTGGGATGGGTTCGGGGTCGAGGTTGGGACAAGGCCGGAGGAGCTCGATTGGGATGGGATGGGATCGGAGGAGGAGCTCTGTTGGGATTGGGATGGGGTTGGAGGAGTTGTTGGGGTTGGAGTCGGAGGAGGAGCTCGGTTGAGCTCAAGGTTGGAGGAGAAGCTCCGAGGAGCTTGCCGGAGGTTACGACCCGATTCCTGAATCCCTACGAGACACGAGGATCGGATCGACTCGACTGATCCCAAGACCAATTCGTCTAGCGAGAAAGTAACCAAAATAACAGTAAAATAAATCACATTCACCATGTATATAACTAGCAGTAACAAAGTACAGCAGTAAAGAAAATAACTACTACAGTATATACCACCACAACAGTAAAGAAATAAACAGGTACATAAACATGATAATTACACTAAAAGAGTACAATGGTAACAAAAAAAATACTCACTACTCAAAAGAGACGGTACAGTACTACACAAGTAAGACTACTGGACTCTACTAGACCCAGCTCCCTCCGCAGCCACCGACTCTGGCTGCTCAACACCTAGTCCTGAAAAGGTGAAAAAGGTGACACGTCAACAAAACGCTGAATAGAGTGGCAACCAAAAGCTAAGAAAAACAGTAAGGTGGACAGTAGCTGTTATATTTTTAATCTCTTTCTTTATTTTTCGTTTACTCATTATTGAGTTATTCCTCAGATCTTTCTCTTGATCTCGAATGTTCCTCGTGGGAACGATCTTGATTGTAGTCTTTTCCGAAAAGTAGAAGTAATACGTGGTGCTCTCCTAGCCGGGAGAGTCCCCCATGGTGGTCCTACCCTCAGTCAACCACCCCAAGGTCACTGACAGACGTAATGGTGACTACGGTACGCGCGATAAATGCACGGGTAGCTACCCTGCACTGGCATGTGGTCAGTCGTTTCCGTTAACGGGTGTGCCCCAAAGCACAGTACGGAACCAGTATAGGGCAGAGCCCTCTCAGTAACAGGGGTCCAGCCCCTCCACAGTAGCCAAACAGGGGTCTTGCCCCTTCACAGTCCGCTCACCCTCGCCTGACTACCCTGGTTTGCCCAGTGGGCCTAACAAGTCGGTGTAGGAAGGCTAGCAGAACCCCGGGGCCCGTGGGGTGGCTAGTGCTCTCCCTACACTAGTAGCTCTCCTCGGTACTGTGTACACGAGGGCCAAAAGTCGGTACAAAGTGGCCAGACCTAACCTCGGGTCCCTGGGGCGGCTAGCTCCGTTCTGCACTAAATAGGGGTACAGTCGCTCTCCTTGGTACTCCGTACTCAAGGGCCAGCTCACTTCCCCAATTCTATTCCATTCACTTCTCAGGAGTTCTACTCCTAATTCCCCGTAGGGTTCATGCTCATTTTTCTTTAGCTCAGCCAATTTAGGTTTCATCATTTCAGCTTTATATTCATATAGCTCATGTTCTCAACAGTAATTATCCATTCGTAAACAGGCAACTGTTAACCAATTACAGGCAGTTTTCGTTTTCCTTTCTACTTTTCCAAGACTGCAATATATATATATTCAATTTAGTTTTCCAGTCCTAGGATTCATGTCATATCCTAGGATTTATCATTCAATCTAGTTTTTCAGTCCTAGGATTCATGCAATACCCTAGAATCTATTACTTATTTCTCAAGTGCATAATTTTTGATAAATAATTAAAGGGGCCACTCTACCCGCAAAACCAGGAGTACTGGGGGCGTGATCGGCAAGCCCGCGCACCTCTGCAACCCCCAGCGCCGCAACGGAACGGGGTCCTAACACAAGGATCAATTACAAGGAGCTACTCAGAACAGGATACAAATACTGTAAACAGGTTGAGGAACTAAATCATAGAAGAATGAAACTTGAAACGCGGAAAATGGACTTCGAACGAACCCTAAACGGGTAAAAAACGACAAGTCTGCCCAAAATCAGACGTCTGGAACATCTTCCAGACGTCTTAAACGATGGCTTAGGTCATACCTTGATCCTGCGCAGTCCTTTAGACGTCCAGAATCTCGCTGAACCGTCTGGACTTAGTTTCCAGACGTCCGATTGTCACTCCGGACGTCTGGAGACCCTCTCCGTTATCTGGTGCTGTGCCCAGACGTTCGATCTGTGTGGGAGGGCGTGCCCTTGCGCCTTCCCGAACGAGACCTACACACATGTGCGACCGTCCTCAACACGGAATGAAGCAGAACCCTTCGGCGAAACCGCTGCATGGCCGTACACGCGAAAGAAGGGGAGGAAAAATATCGTACCTTTTAGATGTCTGGACCTTCCTCCAGACATCTCCTATGTCGTCTGGACATATGTCTAGACGTTTGATTCTGGAAAATTTTCCCAGAATTAGGACCTCCTCGCCCTCCGCCCGCTGCGCACGGCCGTGCCGCGCCGCGCCCGCCTGCTGCCTGAGCTGCAGCACCTCCTCCCCAACACCACGCTCTTGCTGCGCATCTGCCGGCCGGCCCTGGCTGCTCCGACGAGCTCGCAACCTCTCGATCTAACTCTCTCCCTCTCGTAGCAACCTCTCCTCCCCACGCACTCACGACAGCAGCTGTTGCTACCCTCATCGGCTCACTCTCTCTCTAATAGGAAGAAGAAGAAGGAGAAGGCGGTGGAGTGAGGGTGAGGGAGAGGAGAGGGGGTATTTGAAGGTTGTCGTGGGGAGAGAGAGAGAAAAAGATGGCTGCGCCTGCAGGGAGGAAGGAAAGAGAAAAAAGGAGGGTGGCGGTTCAGTCTGCTCGCTCATGCGCGCAGACGCGAACCCGTACGTCGAAAAAATTAAATTCCAGACGTTTGGGAAGGCTTCTAGACGTCTTAAATGACGTTTGATGTCGGGGTGATAACAGCATAACAAACTTAAAGTTTCATCCCCGAAACTTGCGCTAACTAGGGTGCGGAAAAGAATGATATATGCATAACAAACTCAAAGAGGACCGAAGTCGGTTCGAAAAGACGTACCTGCAAAAAGCTCCGGGTACCGCTCCCACATCGCCGCCTTAGGCTCCTAGGTAGCCTCCTCCTACCGCTGGCTCCTCCACAAAACCTTCACCAGGGGTACTTGCTTCCGTCTCAGACTGCGGACGGCTCTGTCGAGAATCTGCACTGGCCGCTCGGGGTAGGTCAGGTCGCCGCCCACCTCGATGCTCTCGTGACTCAGGACGTGACTGGGATCGGCAACGTACTTCTTGAGGTTGGACACGTGGAACACATCGTGCACACCAGAAAGCTGGGGAGGAAGGGCGAGCCTGTAAGCAACGGGTCCAACCCGCTCCAGGACCTCAAAGGGCCCCACGAACCTCGACGCGAGCTTCCCTCTCACCCCAAACTGCTACAGGCCCTTCATGGGCGAAACGCGAAAGAAGACGTGGTCCCCAACCTCAACCATGTTCCCAGGGCCTGCAGAAACTCAGCCCAAAACTGGGACGTAAAGCGGGTATCCCGATCGGATACGATCTCCGCGGAACTCCGTGTAGACGTACCACGTCGCGAATATACCTCTATGCCAACTGTGCTGGTCCCAAGGTGACTCGGATCGGCAAGAAACGCGCCGTCTTCGTCAATCTGTCAACAATTACCCAGACTGTGTCATGTCCTCGCTGGGTAACAGGTAAGCCCACCACCAAGTCCATGGTGATGCTCTCCCACTTTCACTCTGGCACTGGAAGTGGCTGTAGTGGCCCTACAGGCCTCTGATGCTCGACTTTCACCTGCTGGCACACTAAACTCTGCTGCACGAATTCACCCACATCCCGCTTCATCCCCCTCCACCGAAAGTCGTGTCTCAAGTCATGGTACATTTTTGTGTTTCCGGGATGTATGGTGAATCTGGAACCGTGTGCCTTAGTCAGGAGCTCTCTCAACAGCTCCTCGTCTCTGGGAACGCACAGACGTCGCCTCATGCGCACCTGGTCTGTAAAAGAGAAGTCCCCAGGGTCTCCTGACAGTACTCGGTTACGTAAGGACTGCAAGTACGGGTCGGCCATCTGCCCTGTGATGATGCGATCTATCAGCTCTGGCCTTGCTGTCACGTCACAGTCACTGCCCCACAGTGACCCCGTAACTCTAGGGGTCGCCAACTGCCCATCTCCTCCAAGAGGATCCAACTCTGCACCAGTAAACTAGCCAAGTGTGCGGGCGCCTTCCGGCTCAAGGCGTCAGCCACCACGTTGGCCTTTCCCGGGTGGTAGGAAATGCTGCAGTCATAGTCCTTCAGGAGCTCCAACCAACGTCTCTATCTCATGTTGAGCTCCTTCTCATCAAACAGGTATCTGAGGCTCTTGTGATCTGTGAAAATCTCGAAGATCTCTCCGTACAAGTAGTGTCTCCAGGTCTTCAGCGCGAAGACGATAGCTGCCAGCTCCAGGTCGTGGGTAGGGTAGCTATGCTCATGGAGCTTCAGTTGCCGCGAAGCGTAAGCGACAACGTGACCCTTCTGCATGAGCACACCCCCTAACCCCTGCAAGGAGGCGTCTGTGTACACAACGAATCCGCCACTACTGTCTAGGATGGTGAGCATGGGAGTCGAAGTTAGCCTCTCCTTCAGCTCCTGAAAACATGCCTCACAGGCGTCAGTCCAAGTGAAGGACATGTCCTTCTAGGTGAACTATGTCATAGGACGTGCAATCTGTGAAAAACCCTTGGTAAATCGCCAGTAGTGTTACGAACACGGCTTCAAGACGATTTTTAAGATGTCTGGGAGGTGGCCCAGACATCTGACCAGACGTCTAGAACCCCTTCCAGACGTCTGGATTCAATTTCTGTGGCGTACGGGGTTGCGTCTGCGCGCAGACCTGCAACCGCCACCCTCTTTCCTCTTTTTCCCTCTCTCCTCCTGCAGGGCGCAGTGCTCTCTCTCTCTCTCTCCCCGCGCGGCCTTAAAAGGCCCTCGCCCTCTCCCTCACCCTCATCCCCTTCGTGTCCCTCTTCTTCTTCTCCTAGCCGATGCGAGAGCGAGCGGCGGCAGCAGCGGCCGCGGCAAGTGTGCGGGAGGAGGTGTTGCGCGAGGGAGGAGACGCTCGACCGTGAGGGCTCGAGCTTGCCGGGGTAGCTAGAGCCTGCCGGCGGGGGAGCAACGGGCGTGGAGTGTCGCGGAGGGGCTGCTGCAGCTCGAGGAGCAGGTGGACGGGGCGCGGCGCGGCCGTGCGTCGCGGGCGGAGAGTGAGAGGAGCTCTGATTCTGGAAATTTTTCCAGAATCAGACGTCTGGGCTTACGACCAGACGACGGTGAAGACGTCTGGAGGATTGTCCAGACGTCTGACAGGTAAGATATTTCGTCTTCTTCCTTTTTCGCGCGTACGGCCATGCAGCCGTCCGCCGCGCCTTCGTCTACGACCCGTCGTACTGAGAACGGGTATGGGTGCGTGCAGGTTCTGCTCGGGAGGGTGCGAGACTCGCCATCCAACGCGAATCGGACGTCTAGTCGCAATGCCAGACGATGGAGAGGACTTCTAGATGTCCGGGTTGACCATCGGACCTCTGGGAATTAAGCCAGACGCCCCCGCAGGATTCTGGACGTCTGAGGGACTACACAGAGCGAAGGTATCATCTGAACCACCCTTTTAAGACATCTGGAAGAGGTTCCAGACGTTTGATTTTGGACTGTTTCGTCGTTTTCGACCCGTTTAGGGCCCGTTCGGAGTCCGTTTTCCGCGTTTCGAGTTGCGTTCTTCCCAAAATAAAATCCTCTACCCGTTTACAGTAATTATATACCGTTCTGAGAAACTCTTTGTATTTGATCCTTGTGTTAGGACCCCATTCCATTGTAGTCTCGGGGGTTGCGGAGGCGCGTGGGATTTCCGACCACGTCCCCAGTACTCCCGTTGTAGCTGGTAGAGTGGCTTTTAAAATTATTAACATAATTTGTTACAATTCTGGAACAATTAATAGAACCTAGGGCATTGCATGAATCCTAAGAATGAGAAACTAGATTGAATGATAGATCCTAGGGTACAGCATGAATCCTAGGACTGGAAAACTAGTGATATGTATATAGATATTGTAGTCTTGGAAAAGTGGAAAGGAAATAATAGCTGCCTATAAATTGATTTAACAGCTGCCTGTTATGAGTAAATAAACATGATTGAGAACATGGGTTGTATGAACATGAAACTGGAACAGTGAAACCTAAATATGCTGAGTAAAAGAGTTGGAACCCTACGGGGAATTAGGAGTAAAACTCCTGGAAAGAGAATGGAATGGAACTGAGAAAGAAAGACGTGGAAGTGTGTTGTCCCTTGGGTACGTAGTGCCAGGGGAAGCACCTGTTACCTGTTTAGTGCAGAGCGGAGCTAGCCGCCCCAGGGACCCGGGGTTAGGTTTGGCCACTTTGTACCGACTTTTGGCCCTCGTGTACACAGTACCGAGGAGAGCTACTAGTGTAGAGCGAGTACTAGCTACCCCACGAGCCCTGAGGTGCTGCTAGCTCACCTACACCGACTTGTTAGGTCCACTAGGCAAACCAGGGTAGTCAGGCGAGGGTGCGCGGACTGTGGAGGGGCAAGACCCCTGTTTGGTTACTGTAGAGGGGCTGGACCCCTCTTACTGAGAGGGCTCTGCCCTATACTGGTTCCGTGCTGTGCTTGGGCACACCCGTTAACAGAAACGACTGACCGCGTGCCAGTGCGGGGTAGCTACCCGTGCGTTTATCGCGCGTGCCGTAGTCACCGTTACGTCTGTCAGCGACCTTGGGGTGGTTGACTGAGGGTAGGAACACCACGGGGGACTCTCCCGGCCAGGAGAGCACAACGTGTTACTTCTACTTTTCGGAAAAGACTGCAATCAAGATCGTTCCCACAAGGAACATTCAAGATCAAGTGAAGGATCTGAGAAATAAATAAATCGTGAAATAATAGAAAGACGTAAATGAAGGAAGTAACAAAATATAACAGCTACTGTACACTCTACTGCCTCTTTAGTTTTAGTTGCCACTCTACTTAGTGTTTCGCTGACGTGTTACACTCGTTACTTTTCAGGACCAGGTGTTGAGCAGCCAGGGTCAACAGCTACAGAGGACGTTGGGCCGAGTAGGGTCCGGTAGAGTTACCACAGTTCTTTTTGTACCCTTTCTGTTCCACTGTAGTGAGTAGTTCTTGTTACTCTCTGTACTTTTCTTTACTTGTAGCTTCATGTTATGTTATAATTGTTATTCTACTGTTGTGGTGGTATATACTGTAGTAGTTCCTTTTCTTACTGCTGTATTTTGTTACTGCTAGTTATATTCATACTGAATGTGGTTTATTTTACTGCTCTTTTGGTTACTTCCTCGTTGGACGACTAGGTCTTGGGATTAGTCGAGTCGGTCCGGTTCTCGTGTCTTGTAGGGACTCGGGAATCGGGTCGTTACAAGATGGTATCAGAGAAAGGTCGTCCCGAGAAGTGAATCAACTGACTGGAAAATAACCAATTCACATGTCTATAACTAGAGTAGCCACCACAACATATCTTTTGACATGAGCTCTTAGACGTTTTTGTTAGGTATCGTTCCATATTGACGTGTTTCGTTTTGTTTCGCGTCTCCTTGCAGGAGATGCCTCGTCGCTGGACTAGCGAGACGGACCGCGGGCGCGGCCGAGGACGAGGTCGGCGAGGTGGGCGTGCCGTTGCCAACGCCTCAGTGGACCAGCCACTACTCCCGGGCATCCAGGCCCAGGACCTCGCTCAGCTGTTACGGGACATTGTGCGAGAGGAGCTCCACCCACCGCCCCGAGTGCCTCACCCTGGGGCTGCGAAGGGGGAGTCCTCTGTGGGACCACACGATAGACGCGGTGCTGGACTCGTGGGAGGGGATGGGCTGCCGCCGCCCCCACCTTCCTCCAACACTTCTGTGCACGAGGCACCTTTACCTGGAGGTGCACCAGCATCTCCACTGCAGCGCCACTTCGAGCTCTTCGGGTAGTTCGGAAAGCTGAAGCCCCCCTCCTTCAAGGGGGACGAGGACCCGACCGAGGCAGACGATTGGCTCGAGCAGCTGGAGAAGATTTTCGACACCCTTCGCCCCCCGGCGAAGTGCCGCGTGGCCTTTGCCACATACCAGCTGGAGAGTGTGGCACACAAGTGGTGGAGGGCGGTCTGGGGACAGGAGGGGGACGAGCTGACCTGGGACCGGTTCGTCACCCTCTTCTGCGAGCAGTACTTTTCCCAGATGTGGCAGGACCAGAGGAGGCGGGAGTTCCACACTCTCCGCCAAGGGACGATGACCGTGAGCACGTACCGCACGTTTTTCCTGGAGCTGTCCCGCTTTGCAGCAACAGCGGTAGCCACTGAGGAGGAGCGCCTTTGGAGGTTCACCGAGGGGCTCCGGCCTGCGATTCGAGGGTATGTCAAACCCCTGAAGCTGCCTATGTTTCCGAGGGTGGTGGAGGCAGCCATGACCTACGAGGAGACCAACCCGTCTGCGCGAGACACTGACGGCGGGTAGAAGAGGCCCTTTCAGCCAGATTTTCACAGGGCCGGCGAGAGAGGAGACACGTGGCGTCCGCAGGAGAGCCGTCACGTTTTGCAGGGCCATCAGTGGCCTTTGGGGGCCCTCGACTGGGGCCAGTTGCCAGCACCAGACCCCCGCCTAGCCGACAGCAGGGACCCACTGAGGGCGAGAGTCGGGTTCCCCTCTGCTACCAGTGTGGCCAGCCGGGCCACATCAGGAGGGACTGCCCGTCTAGGGCAGGAGGTCAGCAGACACTTCCCGCGCAGAGCACTGGAGGGCGTGCAATAGGCCGCGGTTCCCAGGCGTAAAGAGGAGGACAGCAGTCACGAGGAGGGTACCGGTCAGCACCTACCCATCTGACGCAGAGTGTGGCTGCTTCGTCCGTACCTAGAGCTGAGGGGCGTATCAACGCCCTGACACACAGGGATGCCAGAGCTTCGGGATCGGTGGTGGCAGGTATGGTTTCAGTTTCCGGCAGACTCGTTTACACACTTTCGATTCCGGCGCTACGCACTCGTTTGTCGCAGCCAGTTTCGCAGTTAGTTTGGGCCAGAACTATACGCTGTTAGAGAATCCGTTCGTAATCAAAGGTCCGAGTGGTTAGCTGTTTGTAGCTGAGGAGGTGTACACGGATTGCGAGGTCAGCGTCGGGGGACATAGCCTGCCAGCTGACTTGATTATGATACAGATGGAGGACTTTGGCGTAATTCTGGGGATGGACTGGCTGTCCGCTTACCATGCCTTGGTGGACTGTTTTGAGAGGAAGATTGTCTTCTCCATGCCGGAGTTGCCTTCTTTTGAGTTTCACGGACAGCCAGTGGACGAAGGCTTTAGGTGCATTTCGGCACTTCAGGCGGTGAGACTTTTGAGCCAGGGGTGTGAGGGCTTCCTAGCTTGTGTGGTGGCAGAGCCTAGCCCTGTGGCAGACTTCCAGAGCATCCCGGTGGTCAGAGAGTACCCTGACGTGTTCCCAAACGAGTTACTAGGACTGCCGCCCGAGCGTGAGATCTAGTTTGAAATCTCACTAGTACCAGGGACCAGCCCCATCTCCACCGCGCCATACAGGATGGCACCGCTTGAGCTACGAGAGCTCAAGTCTCAGTTGCAGGAACTTTTGGAGAAGAGTTTCGTGAGACCCAATGCGTCTCCCTGGGGAGCCCCGGTACTGTTTGTGAAGAAGAAGGATGGTACCCTACGCCTTTGTGTGGACTACCGACAGCTGAATAGGGTCACCATCAAGAACAGATATCCGCTGCCGAGGATCGACGACTTGTTTGACCAGTTGCGAGGTGCCACGGTGTTCTCCAAGATCGACTTGAGGTCTGGATACCACCAGTTGAGGATCAGGGAGGCAGACGTCTCCAAGACAGCTTTCCGCACCCGGTACGGACACTACAAGTTTTTGGTCATGCGTTTGGGCTGACCAATGCCCCCGCTGCTTTCATGGACCTGATGAACCGGGTGTTTAGACCGTACTTGGACTAGTTCGTGGTGGTATTCATTGATGACGTACTCATCTATTCTCGAGATCGGACGCAGCACGGACAGCACTTGCGGATGGTTCTGGACACACTGAGACAACGTAGGCTGTACGCCAAATACAACAAGTGCGAGTTCTGGTTGAGGGAGGTGACCTTCCTAGGTCATGTGATCTCTGGGGATGGCTTGGCTGTGGACCCAGCCAAGGTCGAGGCAGTGCTCAGGTGGGAGAGACCACGTACGGTTACTGAGATTCACAGTTTCTTGGGACTGGCAGGCTACTACAGGCGGTTTATCAGGGGTTTTTCACAGATTGCACGTCCTATGACACAGTTGACCCGGAAGGACGTGCCCTTCACTTGGACAGACGCCCGTAAGGCGTGTTTTCAGGAGCTCAAGGAGAGGTTAACCTCGGCTCCCGTGCTCACCATCCCTGACAGTAGTGGTGGGTTTGTTGTGTACACGGACACTTCCTTGTAGGGGTTAGGAGGTGCGCTCATGCAGAGGGGTCACGTTGTCGCTTACGCTTCGCGGCAATTGAAGCCCCATGAGCATACCTACCCTACCCACGACCTGGAGTTGGCAGCTGTCGTCTTCGTGCTGAAGACCTGGAGGCACTACTTGTACGGTGAGACCTTCGAGATTTTCATAGATCACAAGAGCCTCAGATACCTTTTTGATCAGAAGGAGCTCAACATGAGACAGAGATGTTGGTTTGAGCTCTTGAAGGACTACGACTGCAGCATTTCCTATCACTCGGGCAAGGCCAATGTGGTGGCTGACGCCTTGAGCCGGCAGGCGCCCGCACACTTGGCCAGTTTACAGTTACAGAGTTGGAGCCTTTTGGAGGAGGTGGGCAGTTGGCGACCCCTAGAGTTACGGGGGCACTGTGGGGCAGTGACTGTGACACGACAGATTAGGCCAGAGCTGATAAACATCATCATCACAGGACAGATGGCCGATCCGTACTTGCAGTCCTTGCACGACAGAGTACTTTCAGGAGACCCAGGGGACTTCTCTTTCACAGACCAGGTGCTGCGCCTGAGGGGACGGTTGTGCGTTCCCAGAGACGAGGAGCTGTTGAGAGAGCTCCTGACTGAGGCACACGGTTCCAGATTCACCATACATCCTGGAAATACGAAGATGTACCACAACTTGAGACGCGAGTTTTGGTGGAGGGGGATGAAATGGGATGTGGGTGAATTCATGCAGCAGTGCTTAGTGTGTCAGTAGGTGAAAGACGAGCATTAAAGGCCTGCAGGGCCACTACAGCCGCTTCCAGTGCCAGAGTGGAAGTGGGAGAGCATCACCATGGACTTGGTGGTGGGCTTACCTGTTACCCAGCGAGGACACGACGCAGTCTGGGTAATTGTGGATAGACTGACGAAGACGGCTCGATTCTTGCCGATCCGAGTCACTTTGGGACCAGCACAGTTGGCAGAGAGGTATATCCGCGATGTGGTACGACTACACGGAGTTCCGCGGGAGATCGTATCCGACTGGGATACCCGCCTTACGCCCCAGTTTTGGGCTGAGTTTCAGCAGGCCCTGGGGACGCGGTTGAGGTTTAGTACAGCTTACCACCCGCAGACGGACGGACAGTCTGAGCGCACGATACAGACACTTGAGGACCTTTTGCGTGCCTGTGTACTAGACTGGAGGGGCTCTTGGGAGGAGCACCTGCCCCTGGCGGAGTTTGCATACAACAACAGCTATCACTCGAGCATCGGCATGGCTCCCTACGAGGCTCTGTACGGACGGAGGTGTACGGCACCCTTGAGTTGGGTTGAGGTGGGGACCAAGTGGGAGGTTGGCCCCAAGTTGATCCGGCAGAGTCAGGAGGTAGTTGACCAGATCCACAGGCGACTCCGCACTGTCAGGAGCAGACAGAAGAGCTATGCGGATCGGAGACGCAGAGAGGTGCAATTCGAGGTTGGGGACCACGTCTTTCTTCGTGTTTCGCCCATGAAGGGCCTGCAGTGGTTTGGGGTGAGAGGGAAGCTCACGCCGAGGTTCGTGGGGCCTTTGAGGTCCTGGAGCGGGTTGGACCCGTTGCTTACAGACTTGCCCTCCCTCCTCAGCTTTCTGGTGTGCACGACGTGTTCCACGTGTCCAACCTCAGGAAGTACGTAGCCGATCCCAGTCATGTACTGAGTCACGAGAGCATCGAGGTGGGCGACGACCTGACCTACCCCGAGCAGCCAGTGCAGATTCTTGATCGAGCCGTCCGCAGTTTGAGACGAAAGCAAGTACCCCTGGTGAAGGTTTTGTGGAGGAGCCAGCGGTACGAGGAGGCTACTTGGGAGCCTGAGGCGGCAATGCGGGAGCGGTACCCGGAGCTCTTCGCGGGTACGTCTTTTCGGACCGGCTTCGGTCCTCTTTGAGTTTGTTATGTTTTATATGACGTTTTTCCCGCACCCTAGTTAGCGCAAGTTTCGGGGACGAAACTTCCTTTCAGTTTGTTATATTGTTACGAACGCTGCTTCAAGACGATTTTTAAGACGTCTGGGAGGTGGCCCAGATGTCTGACCAGACGTCTGGGATTCAATTTCTGTGGCGTACGGGGTTGCGTCTGCGTGCATGCGCGCGCAGACCTGCAACTGCCACCCTCTTTCCTCTTTTTCCCTCTCTCCTCCTGCAGGGCGCAGTGCTCTCTCTCTCTCTCTCTCCCCCCGTGCGGCTTTAAAAGGCCCTCACCCTCTCCCTCACCCTCATCCCCTTCGTGTCCCTCTTCTTCTTCTCCCAGCCGGTGCGAGAGTGAGCGAGAGGTGGAATCAGTGGCCGCGGAAAGTGTGCGGGAGGAGGTGTTGCGCGAGGGAGGAGACACTCGACTGTGAGGGCTCGAGCTTGCCGGGGCAGCTAGAGCCTGCCGGCGGGGGAGCAACGGGCGTGGAGTGTCGCGGAGGGGCTGCTGCAGCTCGAGGAGCAGGTGGACGGGGCGCAGCGCGGCCGTGCGTCACGGGCGGAGAGCGAGAGGAGCTCTGATTCTGGAAATTTTTCTAGAATCAGACGTCTGGGCTTACGACCAGATGACGGTGAAGACGTCTGGAGGATTGTCCAGATGTCTGACAGGTAAGATATTTCATCTTCTTCCTTTTTCACGCGTACGGCCATGCAGCCGTTCGCCGCGCCTTCGTCTGCACTCTTCGTACTGAGAAAGGGTATGGGTGCATGCAGGTTCTGCTCGGGAGGGCGCGAGACTCGCCATCCAACGCGAATCGGATGTCTGGCCGCAGTGCCAGACGACGGAGAGGACTTCCAGACGTCCAGGTTGACCATCGGACGTCTGGGAATTAAGCCAGACGCCCCGCAGGCTTCTGGACATCTGAAAGACTACACAGAGCGAAGGTATCATCTGAACCACCCTTTTAAGACGTCTGGAAGAGGTTCCAGACGTCTGATTTTGGACTGTTTCGTCGTTTTTGACCCATTTAGGGCCTGTTCGAAGTCCGTTTTCCGCATTTCGAGTTGCGTTCTTCCCAGAATAAAATCCTCTACCCGTTTATAGTAATTATATACCGTTCTGAGAAACTCCTTGTGTTTGATCCTTGTGTTAGGACCCCGTTCCATAGCAGTCTCGGGGGTTGCGGAGGTGCGCGGGATTTCTGACCACGCCCCCAGTACTCCCGTTGTAGCTGGTAGAGTGGCTTTTAAAATTATTAGGATAATTTGTTACAATTCTGGAATAATTAATAGAACCTAGGGCATTGCATGAATCCTAGGAATGAGAAACTAGATTGAATGATAGATCCTAGGGTGCAGCATGAATCCTAGGACTGGAAAACTAGTGATATGTATATAGATATTGCAGTCTTGGAAAAGTGGAAAGGAAATAATAGCTGCCTGTAAATTGATTTAACAGCTGCCTGTTATGAGTAAATAAACATGATTGAGAACATGGGTTGTATGAACATGAAACTGGAACGGTGAAACCTAAATGTGCTGAGTAAAAGAGCTGGAACCCTACGGGGAATTAGGAGTTGAACTCCTGGAAAGAGAATGGAATGGAACTGAGAAAGAAAGACGTGGAAGTGTGTTGTCCCTTGGGTACGTAGTGCCAGGGGAAGCACCTGTTACCTGTTTAGTGCAGAGCGGAGCCAGCCGCCCGAGGGACCCGGGGTTAGGTCTGGCCACTTTATACCGACTTTTGGCCCTCGTGTACATAGTACCGAGGAGAGCTACTAGTGTAGAGCGAGTACTAGCTACCCCACGGGCCCCGGGGTGCTGCTAGCTCACCTACACCGACTTGTTAGGCCCACTGGACGAAGCAGGGTAGTCAGGCGAGGGTGCGCGGACTGTGGAGGGGCAAGACCCCTGTTTGGTTACTGTGGAGGGGCTGGACCCCTGTTACTGAGAGGGCTCTGCCCTATACTGGTTCCGTGCTGTGCTTGGGCGCACCCGTTAACGGAAACGACTGACCGCGTGCCAGTGCAGGGTAGCTACCCGTGCGTTTATCGCACGTGCCGTAGTCATCGTTACGTCTGTTAGCGACCTTGGGGTGGTTGACTGAGGGTAGGACCACCACGGGGGACTCTCCCGGCCAGGAGAGCACCACGTGCTACTTCTACTTTTCGGAAAAGACTGCAATCAAGATCGTTCCCACGAGGAACATTCAAGATCAAGTGAAGGATCTGAGAAATAAATAAATCGTGAAATAATAGAAAGATGTAAATAAAGGAAGTAACAAAATATAACAGCTACTATACACTCTACTGCCTCTTTAGTTTTAGTTGCCACTCTACTTAGTGTTTCGCTGACGTTTTACACTCGTTACTTTTCAGGACCAGGTGTTGAGCAGCCAGGGTCAGCAGCTGCAGAGGACGTTGGGCCAAGTAGGGTCTAGTAGAGTTACCACAGTTCTTTTTGTACCCTTTCTGTTCCACTGTAGTGAGTAGTTCTTGTTACTCTCTGTACTTTTCTTTACTTGTAGCTTCATGTTATGTTATAATTGTTGTTCTACTGTTGTGGTGGTATATACTGTAGTAGTTCCTTTTCTTACTGCTATATTTTGTTACTGCTAGTTATATTCATGCTAAATGTGGTTTATTTTACTGCTCTTTTGGTTACTTCCTCATTGGACGACTAGGTCTTGGGATTAGTCGAGTCGGTCCGGTTCTCGTGTCTCGTAGGGACTCGGGAATCGGGTGAGCACGGGAGCCGAAGTCAACCTCTCCTTCAGCTTCTGAAAACATGCCTCACAGGCGTCAGTCCAAGTGAAGGGCATGTCCTTCTGGGTCAACTGTGTCATAGGACGTGCAATCTGTGAAAAACCCCTGATAAACCGCCTGTAGTAGCCTGCCAGTCCCAAGAAACTGTGAATCTCAGTAACCGTACGTGGTCTCTCCCACCTGAGCACTGCCTCGACCTTGGCTGGGTCCATAGCCAAGCCATCCCCAGAGATCACATGACCTAGGAAGGTCACCTCCCTCAACCAGAACTCGCACTTGCTGTATTTGACGTACAGCCTACGTCGTCTCAGTGTGTCTAGAACTATCCGCAAGTGCTGTCCGTGCTGCGTCTGATCTCGGGAATAGATGAGCACATCATCAATGAATACCACCACAAACTGGTCCAAGTACGATCTAAACACCTCGTTCATCAAGTACATGAAGCCAGTGGGGGCATTGGTCAGCCCAAACGGCATGACCAGAAACTTGTAATGTTTGTACCAGGTGCGGAAAGCTGTCTTGGAGATGTCCGCCTCCTTGATCCTCAACTGGTGATATCCAGACCTCAAGTCGATCTTGGAGAATACCGTGGCACCTCGCAGCTGGTCAAACAAGTCATCGATCCTCGGCAGCGGATATCTGTTCTTGATGGTGACCCTATTCAGCTGTCGGTAGTCCACACAAAGGCGTAGGGTACCATCCTTCTTCTTTACAAACAGTACCGGGGCTCCCCAGGGAGACGCGCTGGGCCTTACAAAGCCCTTCTCCAAAAGATCCTGCAACTGAGACTTGAACTCTCGCAGCTCAAGTGGTGCCATCCTGTATGGTGAGGTGGAATGGGGCTGGTCCCTGGTACCAGTGAGATCTCAAACTCGATCTCACTCTCGGGCGGTAGTCCTGGCAACTCGTCTGGGAACACATCGGGGTACTCTCTAACCACCAGGATACTCTGGAAGTCTGCCACAGGGCTGGGCTCTGCCACCACACAAGCTAGGAAGCCCTTGCACCCCTAGCTCAAAAGTCTCGCAGCCCGAAGTGCAGAAATGCACCTGAAGCCTCCGTCCACTGGCTGCCCGTGGAACTCGAAAGAAGGCAACTCCGGTATGGAGAAGACGATCTTCCTCTCAAAATAGTCCACCAAGACGTGGTAAGTGGACAGCCAGTCCATCCCTAGAATTATGCCAAAGTCCTCCATCTGTATCATAATCAGGTCAGCAGGAAGGCTGTGTCCCCCAACACTGACCTCACAACCCACGTACACCTCCTCAGCTACAAACAGCTGACCACTCGGACCTCTGATCACGAACGGATCCTCTAACAGCACACAATCCTACCCCAAACTAACCGCGAAACTGGCGGTGACAAACGAGTGCGTAGCGTCGGAATCGAAAAGCGTGTAAACGAGTCTGCCGGAAATTGAAACCATACCTGCCACCACTGATCCCGAAGCTCTGGCATCCCTGTGTGTCAGGGCGTTCATATGCCCCTCAGCCCTAGGTGCGGACGAAGCAGCCACACTCTGCGTCGGGCGAGTAGCTACTGGCCGGTACCCTCCTCGTGACTACTATCCTCTTCCTCACGCCTGGAAACTGCGGCCTCCTGCTCGCCCTCCAGTGGTCGGTGTAGGAAGCATCTGCTGACCTCCTGCCCTAGACGAGCAGTCCCTCCTGATGTGGCCCGGCTAGCCACACTGGTAGCAAAGGGGGACTCGACTCCCGCCCTCAGTGGGTCCCTGCTGTCGGCTGGGTGGGGGTCCGATGCTAGCAGCTGGCCCCTGTCGAGGGCCCCCAAAGGCCACTGATGGCCCTGCAAAACGTGACGGCTCTCCTGCGGGCGCCACGTGTCTCCTCTCTCGACGGCCCTGTGAGAAGTCTGGCTGATAGGGCCTCTTCTGCCCGCTGTCAGTATCTCGCGTGGACGGGTTGGTCTCTTCGTATGTCATATCTACCTCCACCACCCTCGAGAACGTAGGCAGCTTTAAGGGTTTGACATACCCTCGAATCGTAGGCCGAAGCCCCTCGGTGAACCTCCAAAGGCGCTCCTCCTAAGTGGCCACTGCTGTTGCTGCGAAGCGAGACAGCTTCAGAAAATGCATGTGGTACGCGCTCACAGTCATCGTCCCCTGGCGGAGAGTGTGGAACTCCCACCTCCTCTGGTCCTGCCATGTCTGGGGAAAGTACTGCTCGCAGAAGAGGGTGACGAACCGATCCTAAGTTGGCTCGTCCCTCTCCTATCCCCTGACCGCCCTCCACCACCTGTGTGCCGCGCTCTCCAGCTGGTACGTGGCACTCCACCGGGGGGCGAAGGGTGTCAAAAACCTTCTCGATCTGCTTAAGCCAGTCCTCCGCCTCGGTCGGATCCTCATCCCCCTTGAAGGAGGGGGACTTCAGCTTCCAGAACTGTCCGAAAAGTTCGAAGTGGCGCTAAAGTGGAGATGCTGGTGCACCTCTAGGTAAGGGAGACTCATTCTCGGAAGTGTCGGAGGAAGGTGGGGGCGGTGGCGGCCCATCCCCTCCCCTGCGTCCAGCGCCATGTCCGTCGCGTGGTCCCACAGAGGACACCCCCTCCGCAGCCCCAGGGAGAGGCGCTCGTGGCGACGGGTGGAGCTCCTCTCGCACGATGTCCCGTATCAGCTAGGCGAGGTCCTGGGCCTGAATGCCCGGGAGCAGTGGCTGGTCCATAGAAACGTCGACCTCAACGCACCCACCCCTCCGACCTCGTCCTCAGCCGCGCCCGCGGCCCGCCTCGCTAGTCCCGCGTCCAGGCATCTCCTAGAAGGAGACACGGATACAGAACGGAAACACGTCAATACGAAACGATATCTAACAGAGAAGTCTAAGAACATATGTCAAAAGAAATGTTGTGGTGGCTACTCTAGTTACAGACACGTGAATTGATTATTTTCTAGTCAGTTGGTTCACTTCTCGGGACAACCTTGCTCTGATACCATCTTGTTATGACCCGATTCCTGAATCCCTACGAGACACGAGGATTGAACCGACTCGACTGATCCCAAGACCCAGTCGTCCAACGAGAAAGTAACCAAAAGAGCAGTAAAATAAATCACATTCACCATGTATATAACTAGCAGTAACAAAATACAGCAGTAAAGAAAAGAACTACTACAGTATACACCACCACAACAGTAAAGAAATAAACAGGTACATAAACATGATGCTTACAGTAAAAGAGTACAATGGTAACAAAAAAAATACTCACTACTCAAAAGAGACGGTACAGTAGGTACTACACAAGTAAGACTACTGGGCTTTATTAGGCCCAGCTCCCTCCGCAGCCGCCGGCTCTGGCTGCTCAACACCTGGTCCTGAAAAGGTGACAAAGGTGACACGTCAGCGAAACGCTGAGTAGAGTGGCAACCAAAAGCTAAGAAAAATAGTAAGGTGGACAATAGCTATTATATTTTTAATCTCTTTCTTTATTTTCTGTTTACTCATTATTGAGTTATTCCTCAGATCTTTCTCTTGATCTCGAATGTTCCTCGTGGGAACGATCTTGATTGCAGTCTTTTCCGAAAAGTAGAAGTAACACGTGGTGCTCTCTTGGCCGGGAGAGTCTCCCGTGGTGGTCCTACCCTCAGTCAACCACCCCAAGGTCACTGATAGACGTAACGGTGACTACGGCACGCGCGATAAACGCACGGGTAGCTACCCTGCACTGGCACGCGGTCAGTCATTTCCGTTAACGGGTGCGCCCCAAAGCACAGCACGGAACCAGTATAGGGCAGAGCCCTCTCAGTAACAAGGGTCCAGCCCCTCCACAGTAGCCAAATAGGCATCTTGCCCCTTCACAGTCCGCGCACCCTCGCCTGACTACCCTGGTTTACCCAGTGGGCCTAACAAGTCAGTGTAGGAAGGCTAGTAGAACCCCGGGACCCGTGGGGTGGCTAGTGCTCTCCCTACACTAGTAGCTCTCCTCAGTACTGTGTACACGAGGGTCAAAAGTCGGTACAAAGTGGCCAGACCTAACCCCAGATCCTTAGGGCAGCTAGCTCCGCTCTGCACTAAATAGGGGGACAGTCGCTCTCCTTGGTACTTCGTACTCAAGGGCCAGCTCACTTTCCCAATTCTATTCCATTCACTTCTCAGGAGCTCTACTCCTAATTCCCCGTAGGGTTCATGCTCATTTTTCTTTAACTCAGCCAATTTAGGTTTCATCATTTCAGCTTTATATTCATATAGCCCATGTTCTCAACAGTAATTATCCATTCATTAACAGGCAACTGTTAACCAATTACAGGCAATTTTCATTTTCCTTTATACTTTTCCAAGACTGCAATATATATATTCAATCTAGTTTTCCAGTCCTAGGATTCATGTCATATCCTACGATCTATCATTCAATCTAGTTTTTCAGTCCCAGGATTCATGCAATACCCTAGAATTTATTACTTATTTCACAAGTGCATAATTTTTGATAAATAATTAAAGGGGCCACTTTACCCGCAAAACTAAGAGTACTGGGGGCGTGATCGGCAAGCCCGCGCGCCCCCTCAACCCCCAGCGTCGCAACGGAATGGGGTCCTAACACAAGGATCAATTACAAGGAGCTACTCAGAACATGATATAAATACTGTAAACAGGTAGAGGAACTAAATCAGAGAAGAACGAAACTTGAAACACGGAAAACAGACTTCGAACGGGCCCTAAACGGGTCAAAAATGACAAGTCTGCCCAAAATCAGACGTCTGGAACATCTTCCAGACATCTTAAACGATGGCTCAGGTCATACCTTGATCCTGCGCGGTCCTTCAGACGTCCAAAATCTCGCTGAACTGTCTGGACTTAGTTTCCAGACGTCTGGAGACCCTCTCCGTCGTCTGGTGCTGTGCCCAGACGTCTGATCTATGTGGGAGGGCGTGCCCTTGCGCCTTCCCGAACGAGACTTGCACACATATGCGACCGTCCTCAACACGGAACGAAGCAGAACCCTTCGGCAGAACGGCTGCATTGCTGTACACGCGAAAGAAGAAGGGGAGGAAAAATATTGTACCTTTCAGACGTCTGGACCTTCCTCCAGACGTCTCCTGTGTCGTCTGGATGTATGTCCAGACGTCTGATTCTGGGAAATTTTCCTAGAATCAGGACCTCTTCGCCCTCCGCCCGTTGTGCACGGCTGTGCCGCACCGCGCTCACCTGCTGCCTGAGCTGCAGCAACTCCTCCCCAACACCACGCTCCTGTTGCACACCCGCCGGCCAGCCCTGGCTGCTCCGGCGAGCTCGCAACCTCGTGATCTAGCTCTCTCCCTCTCGCAGCAACCCCTCCTCCCCACATACTCACGACAGCGGCTGCTGCTGCCCTCGTCCGCTCACTCTCTCGCTAACAGGAAGAAGAAGGAGAAGGTGGTGGAGTGAGGGTGAGGGAGAGGGAGAGGAGAGGGGGTATTTGAAAGCTGTTGTGGGGGGAGAGAGAGAAAAAGATGGCTGCGCCTGCAGGGAGGAAGGAAAGAGAAGAAAGGAGGGCTGCGGTTCAGTCTGCGCGTACATGCGTGCAGACGCGAACCCGTACGCCGAAAAAATTAAATTCCAGACTATTGGGAAGGCTTCCAGACGTCTTAAACGAAGTTTGATGCCGGGGTCATAACACCAAAGGAGATTGGGGCTAGAGGAGGTCGGGGCTGAATGAGGGAGAGCTCACTGGAGGGAGAGTTCATTGGAGGAGGTTGTAGGTGGGTGGGTGATGTGGCGGAGGGGCTGTAGGTAGGATGCTTCTTTTATGCTAATATCCTTTCTATAATACAGGAGAAAATTACAGTCGATGGTCTCTTGACAATATATTGGCATTTTGAGAATCATATGGCAACAGTCACACTAATCGAAAAAAGATGTCCTTATAAAAATTTGACATTTTCCTACTTGACGTTTCTTCCAATTGCTAAATGTACGTATTAGATGCGAAGTTCTTACCTATAGGCATCGATTTGCTGACATTTTTAATCATTGCTGAATGTACAAGCTCAAGTTTATTTTGCAATGTTGGAAGTTTTCATCATGCCTGTGAGAGCATGGTGGGATGGTGAGGGCTTCACAACCTTGACTTTATATATACACTAACAGATAAAATTGTTGCTGTTTGCATGATTTACACTAACAGATAAAAGGTAACCCTTGTTGTAGACCTAAGTACAATGTTGACGGATGTACTCACCCGCTCTCCCCCATATTTTTGAGAGAGAGCGACACAGATATTAGAGCTTGGGCTTCGGTCGGCCGTACGAGGCTGATCGGAACCCCCCCACCTCTGGTTGCTCCTTCTCTCCCCCTTAGATCTTTCCTCTCCAGTGGGTGGACTCCCTCCTCGACATGTATGGCCGTTGGTGACTTGTGACTGTTGTTTGAGGCCGTGGTGGCAGAGATGGCTTGTCGCAGCGGTGGAGGTGAGGATCTTTGGTCGTCTCGGATGTCGGTCGCTCATGTGGTGGCCGGAGTGTCTTTGCGGTTGTGAAGGTCTCGTCGATGGTGTTTTCGGAAGTCGTGGCCACTGCGGCTCACCGACGACCTCGGAGATCGCGGTCGTTGTCCCTCGTTGGCGTGTGGTCAGTGGCGGCTGGATGGTCTATTGGTGGCGTCGACGGACGGCGATTGCAGCTGCTCGGTGATGGTGGCCGTGGCTTGGTCGTTGCGGGCTGCTTGGTTGTTGTTGTGGGGGTTGTTTTATGCTATTGGAGTGTTTAGATCTTTCCTTTTCCTTTTTTAGTGTCGTTTAAATTTGTTGGGGATCACGTGTGACTCCGTATTTTTTACAGCCAAATTTCTGACACGAGTCAGTGGTCGATTTTGTCGACTTTTCTTTGTTGTATTTACAAGTGTGAGGTCAATCTCGCTCTGGAAGGTCGTCTAGTTTCGGACGCTTCTTTTTCTTTTTTTATTTTATTTCTTGTTGTCTTGTTTTCTGAGTTTTTACTTTCCCCCATTTTAACGTGAAGTAACTTTTCCCTTCTGAAGGCATTAGGATTTTCTTTTTTCTCTCCTCTCGATGCATCCTTTATATCATATACTTCCCCTTTTTAATAGAATTTTATGCCTTTCAAGAAAAAAAAAGTACATCGCTGTCGGAAAGACCGTTGGGGATATCCTATGGTGATGCATGCTCAGACAATGCCAAATAAGATAATGCTGAACATGACCATTGAAGTAGGTTCTCAGACTTGCACCAATGATTTTGTGGACCTACATCTATGGTCAAGAACTATTGACGTAGGTATAATAGTACAAATTACCCCTAAATGACCCAAGCCTATTTTCGAATGATAACGATGAAAGCCAACTTTGTAAACTTGCTAGCTTTCTTAATTAACTCAAGAAAGCCATGTAAACATATCATATGCAAATGTATAAAAAGAAAAAAGTTTTAAGGATTCTTTCATAAAAGCACTTTAACTTTTAGTATCCTTCAAAGAAATAAATAGAATCCATTATTCATGAGGGTACACAAACAAGAATTTATGTTTGGATGTAAATACGAAGAAGACAATGATATACACAAAATTACAAACGATTATAAGAACATTTATGTAAACCTCTAAAGAATATTTGCAGAAAATTTCTATTGCTCTGCATCTTCCCTTTGTGTTTCTGATTGATGATGATGCAAGTGTTCGTAAGCACGGTGATATGCATAATTATCACATACAATTTTCATAAAAGTTTAGATTGAATATCTTGTCCAAAAAATAAAAAAAGGGTTTAAATTAAATAGAAAATATTAGGAGAAAATAAGTCGACTTTCATTTTTAAAGGTTGAATGTCAATATATGAGAAGAATTCAATATTTAACATCAACCTGTGTATGGAAAGGATATTTTGTCCATCTGGAGGAACACAAACTCTTGCACATAAGTAAGGACATAGACACTTCCTCGCAAACAGGGAATACAGATTTTTATGCACAGGTACGATCATTAACACCTATTCATAGGCTAGGATAGAAAATATCATGCATAATTTAAGGACAAGAAATTTGACTTTCAAACTTCGTATTCTCATCCAGAGGAATAGGACCCAAATCCCAATGCAGAACAAATCGGTAAAATTTTTCTTCCCGCATGTCCTTGTGGGATTGAAATTCGGTAGCAGTTCATAAAAATAGTTTATTTAACTTCAGGGTAAGCAATGGAGAATATTTTTGAGAAATTAAAATATTTCTTAGAGTAGTTCAGTGCCCAAACCGCTGCAAATGCACTCCATCGGATCATCTAACAATCATTACCCTCGGCCAACTCCCGAAACGGCTTTAACGACCCCCTGCCGCCGCCGTTTACCCGCTATCGGCGGTCGCACCTAAATGACTAGCTTACCCCTAACCTCTCACCCGTCTCACGCCGAACCCATCCCCCAGTCAACCCGGTGAACCACCATGGGCAATTTCGTCCTATAAAAACAAAACTTCCTCCACCTTCAAACAACTCCTCCCTCCAACCACCTCCATCCACCCACTGCCTATGGCGAGCTGCATCCTCTGCTGCAGCTCGAGCGGCAGCGACGACGGCACCCACGAGGGCTCTTCCGAGTACTTCGACGAACCAGCCGCCGCCCTGCAGGAAAGAATCCAAGACGAGATCCACCCACCGCAAAGCTTCTCTCCCCTGCAGCGACCAACGAAGGAATTAATGACGGTCGCGCGGCCCGAAGGCCCCTCCACCGGTCCGGTCCTCAAGGAGGGAATGATCCATATCGATTCCCTGTACGACATCTCCCGCCATCTCGGGTCCGGCCGCTACAGTGTGATCTTCAAATGCACCGACCACCAATCGGGGGAGCCATTCGCGTGCAAGCGCATCAAGAAGGACCAGCCGGAGTTCGCGACGAGGCGTGTAAGGAACGAGATCAAGATCCTCCACCACCTGTCCGGCCTCCCACACATTGTCAAGTTCGAGAGGGCTTACGAAGACGAAGATTATGTGTATCTGATCATGGAGCTCTGCGAAGGAGGCGAGCTGTACCAGAGGATCTATGACCTCGGGAGGCTCCCGGAGCAGCAAGCTTTGAAGGTGTTCAGGCAGATCATCGAGGCAGTGCACTACTGCCATCTGATGGGTGTGATGCACAGGGACATAAAGCCCGAGAACATTGTCCTCGTCGACCGTAGCGAGGAACACAAGGTTCGGCTCGTCGATTTCGGGCTGTCTCGCTTCTTCGTGGAAGGTAAGCCCTCCCATCTGTCTCAGCTGAAAAGCAACAAATAGTAACATAGTGAAAGTGTCGGTATATATATATGCTGAAGATTGGACCATGGAACCGTTTCTTTCTTTGGTTTTTTTTTTTTTTTTTTTTTTTTTTTATTTTGCAGGAAAGAGGTACAGACACCGGTCTGGAACCGTTGATTACGCAGCGCCGGAGGTGCTACAGAGGTCGTTTGGAAAAGAGGCGGACGTCTGGAGTGCTGGTATTGTCCTGTACATTCTACTCTGTGGAGGGCATCCGTTTCGAAGATCAGGTGAGTGGTTAGCTCTCTGTTACATTGATCTTGAAAGAGCAGCTTGCGGATGCCAAGAATTTTCATTTCGATGAATTGGTACGTAATTAGAGGAAAGCCCTCTCCTCCAAGAAGCCATCAAAGGAGGTAAGTTCGATATCAAAGATGAGCCGTGGCCTTCCATCTCTGAGTCTGCCAAGGACCTTGTAAGGAAGATGTTGAATACTAATCCAAAGCACAGAATCACCACTGCCCAAATATTCGGTCGGTACTAACTACCAACTGTTGTGATTATATATGGATGTGTTTGGTTTTTGATGAGAATATTATCATGTTGGGATTGTGAATAGAGCATCCATGGGTCAAGGACAAAAGTGTGCCATTGCCAGTGCGACTGCCCCCGATATTCGAGTTCTTCTCAAAGCTAAGGAGAATCAGAGAAATGACGTTGATAAGAAGGATCGGTCTGATGGTAACACAATCCAATATAGAACGCTCTATGATCCCATTGAAATTGCCATAATGTACCTTTTTTTCGATTAAATCCACTCCAAGTAATGGAATTATATTGTTCAGTTCGACGTAGTTTATTATTGTTTTGTTGAATATTATAGTTAACTTATTATTTTGAAAATTCCATTCTGTTGAAATTGGATTGATCAGAACCATTAACAATATCCAGTGTGATTACCATAACGTAAATGGGGTTTTATAGCCTACTCAGTGAAGTTATATGGTTGAATTTGCTCCAGATAATGGTAAAGCAGCTGTCGGAGATTTTCATTAAGTACTATAAACAGGTATTTACGAGCATAGGCACTGGCGAGGGAGGTCTGATTTCCTATGAGGATTTCTGCAAGAAGGTGTTTGTGATGGGATTAAGAGTGACCGAATTGGAACTTGATAAACTCATAGATCAGGTAACATGGTTAAATAGATTTTTTTTTTTCTTATCCTATAGAATCTCTTCTGTAAATTTAGATGGTGAGCTTGCATAATTTATCTACTGAAGGATGAGGTTAGTGGAGGAACAGCAGATTTCATGGAGTTGATGGTGGCTGTAGCACCCTCTGATTTCTATGAGAACGATCGAATTTTGACATCAGTCTTCAAGAAATTTCGGCTGGCAGGATCCAGGTATGTTGATTGTATACATTCGTTAACGAGGGGGATATATTGATCTATACTAAAAGGTATGTTTTTTTGCATAGGTATATTGATAAGGAATGCCTTGAATTTGTTTTGATGGAATACTTTGGGGGTCAACCTAGTGAAGAACTTCTGAAAGAAGCTTTTGAGGAAGTTGGCATAAATCCGGTTAGATAGATCCGGAAAACTTGCTGTTTTGAGTTTGCCTACCGAGCTTTGATAGCCTATTTGTCTTAGCTTCAAGTTTTGCTTGATGTTTCTAAAAGCTGTCTCGAGTTCAATAGTTTTACTAATAATTCTTCAGAATATTTGTGTGCAAAAATAAATGCATTGGATATAATATATGCAAAGCAAGAAGATGCATTGCCACATGCTAAAAGAATAGATTGACTCCTTCGGGCTTTTGCACTATGTAAGCTTCAATTGTTGGTGCTAAATTCATCAAATTGCTCAGCCAGAAACTAAATCAAATAAATCTACCAAGTCCTAAAGTGCATCCGATATCCCTAACCTGATAAAGAAAATTAGATGGATATATTTTTTCAGGATCAGATTATGGAGCTGATTCACTCTTATTTCCTAGGGTGATTATAGGTGGTAACATATCAGAACATCACTTGGAGTTCTACTAGGGAAGAGAGAAACCTAGTGTTCATATATATATGCTTGTAATTCGTTACAATCTTTATCTTCACATAGTGCCTTTGATTTTTTACCCTTTGACTTGGGGGAGTTTTCCATGTAAAATCGCTGTGTTCCATGGGTGGCTTATCTTAGTTGCTTGTTCTTGTCTGTGCATTTGCCTGTGCAATTAGTTCACAACAGTTCGTTTTTGTTCATGTGATATTTTCCTAGCATTGTGGATTTTTGTTCATGTGAAATTTTCCTAAAATCATATATTTCTTTCACTAAATATTTCTAATCTTGCACTTGCAGAATGGAAAAATAAATATAACAAGGTTTCGTAATATCATGAAGGGAACAGGAGAGGAGTCCCTGATGGATTGGATTGTGGATATGGTGTTGGGTTACTGAGTTGATTTCTTATGCAGACAATATGCATTAAAGCTAAAGTTGCAACCTGAATCTGTATTTCTTTGGATGTAGCCTACATGAGTGATTCTTGGATGTAAAAAATGTCACGTTCTTTTGGATCACATAATTACTACTTTCTACTCTGAATATGCTTTCTTGCTTTAACTTTAATGCCTCATGAAATGTTCTAGTAGTAGATAGGAAAATTCAAATTGGAAACTTTTTCGAGTATATTATCTTATATAGATATTAGATAAAATATCCTAAATAATTCATAGATATTGATTCTAAGCATAATGCAGTACCCAAATTCGAATTCAATCAGTATCACCACTTCGAAATAGTATGTGATTTGCTCCAAAAGAAATATTATGTGTGATTAAATTTCAAAATAAAGGGACAAATTCAGTTAATTTAGCAAGCTTGTGAGTAAGCACTTAAAGTTGGTCATCCCTAGTTCTATTAAAATGCAGCTTGCTCCAATTTTCAGAGTCTATCAATAAACCTCCGAGTATACTAACAGCAGCCTTTTTGTATTTCACCGGGGACAGTTTGGAATTATCAAGTGATATTCTTGTTGTGCATCATGTTGAATAATTTAAAATGTCATTGTGAACACTAAATCCCAACCATTATTTGTACTGACAGGTAAGCTATTGTTACAGCTCAGAGCTGTAATAAAAATAACAGACTGTTCATGGATATGGCAAAAGTTCTAGCATATTGTTCACCTATTTGGAACAGCAGTATAATGCAATATTAGTTGAGAAGCTTCATAAATCCTCTACGCAGGAAATGTAAAGTGGAGCGTGTCAGAATGTGAAATTTTTGCTTTTTTGGATTTAGTGCACGTTCAAGTATGTTGTGGAGATCGATTGTCATTTCCTGTTCTTAATTATGGTAATTCCAATCCGATCTGGGACAAAAATGCATGTTTATATCATGGCGTCTTAGCAGATTAGAGAATTGACATGAGGATTTCGACAAAAATGGACAACAGATTACAATCAGTAAACAATCAGATTGCAGTTATTCTTGAAAACTTTGTACACATAAGAACAAGTGCTGATATGCTAGAATATACAAGAACAATGATTTTAACTCGACACTAATCAATTTCTTGAATCTAGATTGAATTGTCAAGCATTAAAGAAGCAAATTATCATGGCTGAATGTGCCCATCTATATCAATAATAGTTTCTCCGATCCAATGAAAGTTGTCTTGGATGTAAGAAAATCTATCAAGTTTTGGTATTGTTTTGGAAAGGTGATTTTCTCCACTAACCCACTGTAACAACATCTAAATAATCCTATGTTGGAAGATTATGAAAGTGAAGAGTTGGTTATAAAGAATTGATATCGTTACTTGATAAGTTGGATCCGTGCATTTGCCAGTGGTTGTTTTGGGTTCATTATGTCCAAATACAACAAGCTATTAGGATCAAAGTTTCTTCTTAGGCTCAGGTCTAAAGCCAGGAAATGGTACCCTCACGATGTGCAATGTTGCATGAATGTAGCTGTACAGTGTTTATGATCAACATTTACATATATGACCTTCAAACTATTGCAATCATAAGAACGCCTCTGCAAACACATGCTTGACCCTGTGAAGTTTTTCAATTAAACACTGAGATCCTTCTGATAGAATATGTACTAAAATAAAACAAGTTTCAGCGTAAGATCTACCTTTCTCACACTTCACTTTCTTCCTCCCTCTTTTCCCCCTTTCTCTCCTCAACATATACTACTATTACCCTCTTTCCACCATCTTTTACACCCCCACCATGCCGTCATAACAATTCGAGTTGATTCCCATCTAAACTGAGATATCCCATGAGCCTCCATCTCCTTCATGGTCAAATTCGACCTCTACGGTTCTCCACTCCCTCCCCGTATCACAACCCTCCCTCCATTGCAAAATGTTAAAATGATACAGATAATCCAATGTTAAAAGTCAAATTTGATGTTACATCGTGCATATTACACAAAAAATCAGACAAAAATGATACCAGGATACAACAAACCTAATAGATCCCGCACCTTGAGAGAACAATTATTAATGGGGTTCACACATGATAATATTTAGCAAATGTGTTATAGTTGGTTTCCATTCTCCAAAAAATGAGCACTCGTCAGCATAACAATCGGCGAGAATCCATGGAGGGGGAGAGTCACTGCAATCAGGAGAAAAAGGCCAATCCATTGTGAAAACTTCATATCTTGACGGTAATGATCATTCACATTGAAAACTTCACATGAATATGTGATTGCAAGTCCAAAGCTTCGCAATTTCGGATAGATGCTAATTTCTATATGAAATTTCGGAGAGACCAGGAGCTGAATTTATGAACGAGGGAGCTCTTGTTAAATGCAAATGTAATGAACACTTTCTAATTTAATGTCTAAAACAAATAAATAGCCCTTGATAATG
Source organism: Thalassia testudinum (assembly GCA_037157565.1). Classification (NCBI taxonomy): domain Eukaryota; kingdom Viridiplantae; phylum Streptophyta; class Magnoliopsida; order Alismatales; family Hydrocharitaceae; genus Thalassia; species Thalassia testudinum. Next base: position 32,192,603 of record JAZHRO010000031.1, on the reverse strand, counting down.
TACATGAGGGAGCTCGTACCTTCTCCAATAAGTCTAAAATCACATCATTTGTAAATAAATACAGAATCATGATCTAATGTCTTCTTCAAGCTTTAATTTTCATTTCTAATCTCTTTGCGACCTAATCCTTCATCTCGCTTTGTTCTTTTTCTTTTTAATATATTATCTCAATCATTAATTCTTTAATAACAACACAAAATTCTCATCAAAATTAATGATATTAGTACTTATACACCAACAAATTTTAAAATTAATAATGAAGAATATTATTTAAAAAGATAAAACCATCTCTCAAAACGTTTGAATGTCAAAATCGTCCCAGATCCAATCTCTTCGGATAAAACTTCGTGAAAAATTTCCCATTATTTGCCCTGCCACCATTATTTCAACTATAATACTCAAATGAGCACTCTACCGCTACCGTTGCACCCTTCCACACCGAACACATTCATCGTCGTCATTTTCGAAAGTAGCCAGGGGCAATTCCGTCCAAGAATCAAAACCCATTCCTACCAACTTCAAATAACTACCTCTCAAACGTCAACAACCACCACCAATTCAAAAACAGCTTTAACGACCCCTCCCGCCATTGTTTCAAACGTTATGCTCAAATAACTAGTCTACCCCTACCCCTACCCCTCCACCCTCCAACACCGAACTCGTCCCTCGTCATCTGAGAGAACACCCAAGGGGCAATTCCGTCCGAGAATCAAAAGCCATTCCCTCCAAACTTCGAATAACTCCCTCTCCCTCCAACCGTCTCCGGTGCCTCCATCCACCACCACCACCAATGGCGGAGTGCGCCCTCTGCTTCAGTTCGACCGGCAGCGGCAGCGGCATCATCCGGAACTACTCCTCCGCGGACTCCGATGACTTCGTCTCCCTCGTACGGCAAAGAACCCGCAGCGAGCACTACATGCGACACCATCTCCACCCCCTTCAGCTCCCACCGCAGCCCCCGCTGGACGCACCCGCTCCACCGCCGGTCGAGAGTCCGGAAAGCCCCTCAACCTTCAGCCCGACCGCCAGTCCCGCCATCGGCCCTGTCCTCAAGGAGCCCATGGTTCGCATCGAGTCCCTCTACGACATCTCCTTCGAGATCGTCGGCACCGGCCGCTTCGGCGCCGTCCGCAGGTGCACCGACCGGCGCTCGGGGAAGCCGTTCGCGTGCAAGATCATCATGAAGGGCCTGGGCCATCCCGGGACCACCACGAAGCGTATAAGGAACGAGATCAAGGTCCTCCACTACCTCTCCGGCCTCCCCCACGTCGTCAGGTTCCAGAGGGCCTACGAGGACCACCACTTCGTGTACCTGATAATGGAGCTCTGCGAGGGAGCCCAGCTGTCAAAGAGGAGGCTACCGGAGGGGCAAGCTCGGAAGGTGTTCAGCCAGATCATACAGGCTGTGCACTACTGCCACCTGATGGGCGTCATGCACCGGGACGTGAAGCCCGAGAACCTGATCGTCGCCGACCAGAGCGGCAACCCGTCGGTCCGGCTCGTCGACTTCGGGCTCTCTCAGTTCTTCAAAGAGGGTCAGCCCCCACCCACCGACCAATCTCGCCCCTCCTCATGACATTTTTAATTTCTTCGAGACACTTAGTATGCCGCAACCTCTAATTTTACCCAATTATCTGTCATTGGGTGGTTGTCATTGATAAATACAACCTCTCGACTTCGCCCTTTCCAGCATATATATGGATATCACATGGGGGGAAATGTTGATATGTTAGAAGATTGGGCTGTGGAGCTGTTTCCTGCAGGAAAGAAGTACCAGCAACTGGGGGGCACTCCGATGTATACGGCGCCGGAGGTGCTGCAGAGGTCGTTCGGGAAGGAGGTGGACGTCTGGAGCGCCGGTGTCGTCCTGTACATTCTCTTGTCTGGGGCGTATCCGTTTCCAGTGTTAGGTGTGTTATCAGCTTCCCACTTCGGTGCTCTTAAAAAGAGCCCCATATGGACATTGTCCATAACTACTTCTCTGAGTTGGTGGATTGATAATTAGCTGGGAGATTTTTTCCACGGAAAGCAGCCATCAGGAGAGGCGATTTCGATATCAAGAAGCAGCCGTGGCCGTCCATCTCTAGTCCCGCCAAGGAACTCGTCAGGAAGATGCTCAATACTAATCCGGATCAAAGGATCACCACTGCCCAAATACTCGGTCCGTATAAACTACCAACCATATACATATACATATATATATATATATATATATATTGGGGTTGTATCCACGTGTAAATGTTATGTGTTTGGTTTTCTATGAGGATTATAATGTTGGGATTGTGAACAGAGCATCCGTGGGTCAGAGAGGAAGGTGTGCCATTGCCAGCACAACTGCCGCCGATCTTCGAGTACTTCGCGAGGCTTAGGCAAATCAGAGAGATGAGATTCATAAGAAGGCTCGGCCTGATGGTAATTCAAACTGACATAAGTTCGAGAGGATCTATATATTGTGACCACCGCAAATTGGTCTATTAAGTGAAGCATGCATTGTTGAATTTGCTAAGGTAATGGTAGATGAGCTGTTGCCGGAACGTACCAGACACTGCAAAGAGGTTCTCGCAAGCGTACGCGCTGGTGGTGAGGGAGGTCTGGTTTCCTTCGAGAATTTTCACGAGAAGGTGTTTGTGATGGGATCAAGAGTCCCCAAGCAGGAGCTAAGGGCATTCGTAGACTCGGTAAGGCGATTAATTTCGACAATTTTGTAATCCTCGAGGATTTAACCTACACCATGTGTCATCTACCGGAGGACGAGTACAAGGGAGAACGAGAAGATCTCACGGAGTTGATGGCGGCCACGATGCCCTCTGATTGGTGCGAGGATGATCAGATGTTGGCGTGGGCCTTCGAACAACTGCGAGAGGCGGGAACTTGGTAATATCGGTTACATATGTAAGTTTGAATCAGAGGGAGGGGTAACGTATGTTTTGTGCTAAATAACTCCTCTTTTGTTGCACATATAGGTATATCAATAAGGAAAGCCTCTACTTCTACTTGGGGATCCTCTTCCAGCGCAAGATTAGCAAAGAATTCGTAGAAGAAGCTCTTCTTGAAGTCGGCGTAACTCCGGTTAGATTTAGAACACTTGCTAGCATAATTTTTTCCTGTCAGGTTTAATCAGCCTATGGTTCTCAAGAATTAATATTTACGTGATTCTGTCTAAACTGATCTGCAATCGTTTTACTTCATGTGATTCTCCTCCTAAAATCACAAATTTCTTGGAATCGCTGTTAGCTTCTTCGTGTGTGTCTTTGCAGCATGGACTGATAGACCAAGCAAAGTTTTCAAAGATCATGAAGCGGCGGGGGCATCAACAGGCATGGATGAATCGGATTGCCAATAAAATGCAGAGTTGCATTAGTCGGTGTTGGCAGGAAATGTGAGAGTCAAAAGCTACAGTCTGGATCTGCAGATCTTTCGATGTAGCTTATACAGATCAATTTTGGGTATCAAGCATGAATTGCTTTGGGGACAATTTGGAATCAAGCATGTAGCACATTACGTTGAATAATGAACTCAAAATCAACTCCATCGATACGTATAAGCAAATATAAGTAAAACGTTTGTGTAATTGCTTCAACGATGGGTTTTAATGTTGGCCGTATGCGAAGGAGCTCCTGCACAATCCCGCTATCCCTATGACACGAAGGTAGAGACGTGGACAAGGACAAAGAGAAGATGGATAGAATTGGTGTACCTTTCTGGAGGGTACGAGTTTTGATTCATTGGCCGCAGGGGTGGGGGGTAGGGGTGGAGGGGGGGCCGCAGCGCGGGGACACATTATTGATCGAAGAAAAGATGAAATTGTGATGGCACTCGAGTGGCAAGCCAAGGATGTTATAGCATTTATGGGTATTTTTAACGATGTTGCTATAATTTTCTATTTGGCTGAATTTATCCCCAGGAAGGATAATATCAAGTTAAAGTTATCCTAAGAGGTGGGATAATTTAATCCCACTAAAGAATTTTGGAATGCATTAGTCGATTTTAAACATACACTGATGTATATTGAGAATATATTGATATATTATGAGGGAATACATCGATATATTATAAAATTCAATCGATGGATTTTAAGAATACACCTATGTATCATGAGATTCCACTAGTGAAATCTTAACACCAAAGTATGACAAATACGAGATTATTCATTTTAATCATGAAATTATCAACTATAAAAATAAACATAAAAATCAATTTATCGCACGATGAGATATAATCCTAATTCTTTATTTTTCAATCTGCTTAATTCAATTTTGGTACTAAAACCGTTGTGCAACATTATTGTGTTGGTACTGTGACAAGAGTGATGATGCTATGGCACTGTGTTGTGACATCTTTACACAAAATATGCTTAACATTGGCACTTGTGTCAATGCGATCGTTCATTGTGTATGAATTTGAACTATACGATGCGCCGATCCATTCACATTTGCCCCTCAAGATGCGAACGTATATCAACACAAGAAGAGAAGGGGCCGATGGAATAAAAAGCAAACTCGACTCCACATCACCAACAATTACAAGGAAGAAGACAACTCCAACCACAAGGGGTTCCTCGGATTCCAAATCAACAAACACCTTATTAGAAAGCCAATCAGCTCCACGGCCATCACCATCTATATCTCTCCGACTCTCTTCTACCTCCCTCGGAGCAGAGCCTTCTCGGCGCTGTCGACCTCCTCGAGGATGCGCGCCTTCCTCTTGGCGGGGATGGGCGCGGTGGGGCCGAAGCTGATGTAGTGGCCGGAGACGGCGTTGAGTGCCGAGTACACGTCGCGGTAGGAGGAGCGGCCGAGCAGGGCCCTCTCCTTGCGGAACTTGGCCACCCACGCGTTGGAGCTCTCTCGGAGGTCCGCGACGGCGTACTCCAGATTGGGGTCGCTCTTGGGCATGTTGATGGTGCTGCGGAGCTTCGCGATCACCGCCGTGGTGTCGCGGACGTACTCCTCGCTTTCCTCGGCTCGCGCGGAGGGAACGGGTAGGAGGACGAGGAGGGAGGTGGCGGAGGAGAGCGCGATTCCCTCGATGGATGCGGAGAGGAGGCGCCTGCGAGTGGTGGGTGCGGGAGGGGTGGAGGGGGTGAGGGAGAGGGAGGGTCTGGAGGAGGAGGAGGAGGAGGGGGTGGCGGTGGTGAGAAGTGAGGAGGAGGCCATTGGTGAGGTGGCGATGCTCTGTTTTCGGTTGCTCTGTTCCGTAGCCTTTGGAGTAGGGCAAATGGGAGGTGGAGTGCAGGGAGGAGGGGGGGGGGGAGTGAGGTCGACGTTGGGTACAGGTGGGCTTATCCTCTTATCCAATTGGGCCATTCAGGAGGTGGGGAAGAGGCCGGGGGGATATCCACCATATCTTCGTTACTTCTCTCTCTGTCTACCGAAAATTGCAGATATACACAGGGCTCCAACCTCTGTCTACCGATGGAGGAGGTGGGTCTTATGTGCACTGCTGTATATACAGGAGTTTCTCCAAAAGTTTTCCATATTTCTGTGTAGTCTCTCTTTTTTTTTCTTTTCTTTTTTTACCTTAGTATCTGTTTTTCAAGATATGTCTTTTGGAGGGCTCGTGTAATATTTTGCATGGTTAGAGAATTTTCACTTGTGGTGGTCTAGGTTTGATTTAAGATGTTTTTACTTTTGGTACTTTATTTATTGTTGAGTAATAATCTATGCATGCTATTATATATCTCACAACAAATCCAATCCTAGGTGAAATTCTAAATAAGTTTCATGTGTAACCCCTATTCCTTCCCTGGTGGGGTTTATCAATTTGAATTTAAAAATTAGCTATAAAAGAGGTATCTCATCTACTCCCCTTACCCCATCACTTACTTACATCCACTGCTATCCCTATTAATAGCTCATCAGATATCGAAATCAACTTTCATCAAACTCCTCCTCTAACCCTGACCTCCACCAACCCTGTGCTCCTCCTCTAGCCCTGACCTCCACTAGCCCTGTCCTCTACCAACCCTAACCTCCTCCTCTGACGCTGCAACTCCTCCTCCTCCAACCTTGAGCTTCGCCGAGCTCCTCCTCCTCCGACCTCGACCATCACCAGCCTTGACCTCCTCCTCCTTTGACCCCAACCTCCAACAACCCTGAGGTACTTGAATGAGCTCCTTTTCCTCCAACCAAGCTCCTCGAAGCTCCTCCTCCTCCAGCCCCAAGTTTCGCTGACACCAGAGCTCCTCCTTTGACCTCGAGCTCCACCGAGCTCCTTCTCCTCTGATTCCAACCTCCTTCAACCTTGGGGTCCCTCGCCAAGCTCCTCCTCCTCCAGTCCAAAGCTTCGTTGAGCTCCTCCTTCTCTAACCCCAAGCTCTACGATCTCGACATCCACTAGCCCTAACCTCCTCCTCCGACCCCATCCTCCTTTGACCCCGAGGTCCTCCAGCGAGCTCCTCCTCGTCTAAATGAGCTCCTCGGAGCTCCTCTTGGAGGTCCTCCTCCAACTTGGAGCTTCAACGAGCCTCGATCTTTGTCAAACTCCTCTTTTGACCCCGACCTCCACCGAGCTTTTTCATGTTTTTCCTCTTGATATAGGTGTGATTTGGTGTTGTTGACACCTTTATATATGTAGTGTTCATTGTAACTCAAGTAACGTGTAAGTCCATTTCTGGTATTGGACTTTTTATTTTTCTACCTTTTGGTATTTGGGTTGTGCTGCGTTTCGTAGGAGATGATGTTAAGTGTTGATAGCACCCTTATGAGACCTGTCTAATGTAACAACGCTTACGTAAGTAGCAACTTCATTGTATTATGTTAATCAAATATTTTCTGTAGTATTTTCTTACATGTTTAGTATTCTAATAAAAAAGTATAATTTGTTAGTGAGGCACATTATATGTCATGAGCAAAAAGAGTAATATCCAATTATGTAAACATACAATGGTTTATAGTAGTAGAGAAGCTGCATTGCCTACACCATTGAGCATACAAAGAGAAACAAATGATTCATTTTCTTTTACTAATCACATTACCTAAGACCATGTGCATTGAGAAAATGAAGGAAAATAAAAGAAAGGAAATCGATTTTTTTCCAAGAGTTTTCCATCATTTTTTTGGATGTTTTTGCATCTTCCTTTACTTTCCTAGAATTTCATCATTTTTCCTCTCATGTACAAATCATTTTCCTTATCACAAGGGATAGAATTTTGATAAAACTAACAAAACCTAGTTTCACTCTATTTCCATTATATGCACAAACACAACAATGGTGGTCAAACTGAATTGGGGAAAAAATAAGGAATTCCTTTACTTTTCATTTGAGCCCTGAAACCACTTTCCTTCGATTTCCTATGCATTGTTATTGTCCCATAGTCTCCAAAACCATTATGAAATTTCAATTTATAGGACATTTGTAGCCTTTTTGTGCTCTCCCTTAGTGATGTGATTGACTATTATATTGAATGTGATTTCAAATATTGTGGACCCAATAAGTTACCTTGAGAGATACGTATGCTCTTGCAACTTGTTTTGTCCAAGGCAGAATTGAAGTTGGTTGAACTTTGAGTTCTAGAACTTTTTTTCATTTGACAAAATGAGGGATTCTTTTCAAAGAGTCAAGCAATTGTCAAATTAGATACGTAATATGAGATGATCTTTTGACACTAGATGCCAAGCAACTCTAAGGACAAACTTGGACATTTGACTTGAAGTCTCTAAGAGATGGCCTTTGTGCCTGGTAATAGGAAGAAAGTTAAATGACAATGCAACTAATTAAGCTGAGAGAGAGAGAGAGAGAGAGAGAGAGAGAGAGAGAGAGAGAGAGAGAGAGAGATTCTCTCTACCATTGAATCAAGAAAGATTAAGGCATTATACATACATCTACTCCAAGCTCTTAACTACCCTAGCATAGAAATGAAAGAGGTGGCTTAAATAATGAGCTAGGTAATTGATGGGCCTCGGAAGACTATCAAAAGATTTGTTAGCATAGAAGACGTTACTTAGCTATAGATCACCAATCGAGTAGGAAGGTAGAGTAATGATCCACAAGCATACACAGAGAAGAGAGTTTGATAACCCAGTTCCACCACAAGGGGTGTACATCTGAGGGGGGAACAAGGCTCCCAACTATGCACTATAATTGTGAGGATACATGATATTACATGATTTCGCTCCCTCTCTCGAGGAGGAGCCCCTTTCTTCTGAGGACCTCTTTCTCTATTTATAATCTAGGGAGGAGGCTCCCCCACTCAATGGGTTCTAGTACCTCTAGTTGTCAGGTTACATGTCAGTTGTCATGGTGTAGGTGGTTAGACCCATCTTATCATATCTTCTGTCCATGCTACCCTGAATCTTTTGGTAGGTCAGGTAGGTTCTAGTTGGGATTCAACTGGTCTGAGGCGGGGTGAGCTGACTCGGTTCCGCCTGTATGCCTTATAGTCGGGTAGCCAGATCCTCTATCAGGTCATGTGAGGAGTTTTGGATCTAAGGGCCATTTTTGCCTCTCATCATATGCCCCCACTCTCTAGCTAGTGTAAACTGCTGAGAGAGTAGTGAGAGTGGCCAAAACTCTACGGTAGATGATGCCCCCAAATGTTCTTCCTGCTATACTGCAGTGGGTGAACATTTATGATGGAGTTGAGTAACCATCGCCTGCTTCTAGTTGCTTGGAAGAGGTCCCTTGTTAGAGCGTATGAGCCCGGGCTTACGTCGGCTCTAGGAGGTGGCATGTACCGAGGTTGAGCGTAGGGCGTGTAAGCCCGAGTTTGAGCTGGCCTTATGAGGCAGCATCAACTTTGGAGTGGGGCATGAGAAGGCTGCAAGCATTAGGCGTGGGGCGCATTAGCCCAAATCGATGCCAGCCTTAAGAGGTGACAGAGGTTAGGCGTGGAGCATATTAGCCCGAGCCGATGCCAACCTTAGGAGGTGGTAGAAGTTAGGTGTGAGGTGTATTAGCTTGAGCCTGTACCGGCCTTAGGAGGCGATAGTTCGCCTAATTGAGGTGTTGGAGCTGACATTAACTGTTGTTGCCATGAGAGGGCATGGCCTAAAGCGTCAGGCCTATTTGAAAAGCCGTGAAAGGCTTTTCGAATATTCATCGTGTCATAACGCATGGGGGTCCTTGATCGACGATTTTATCGATGCGCTTATGCAACCGCAGAATCCGTGCTGAATCTTGGGGGATTTGTTTCTTTGGGAATTGGCGATCCGCAGGGGAGGGTGGAAAGACGTCACCACCCTCAGGAGCCCGTGAGGTGGGGCTATAAATAGATGCTTGATGTGGGCCTTGCTTCACCACCTTTCATCGTCTTTGGTTGGGCTTGAGGGACTTAAGAGTCATGGTGAGGAACGCTTGTGACTCGTTCGTTTCTTGGGTAGAGCTCTGTCACTAAACTTCTACATGTTCAGTGGAACGGTTGAAGAGTGGTTATGTGCAACTCTTTGGATGGGGGTGAGCCCCTCTTCGTGCTCCCACTCAACACACCGGTTGAGGTAAGGACTTTCATCTTTTGATCTGCCTGCTATGGCTTATTCTCTCACCTGCGCACTCATCTTGCCTTGATTGCTGGTGCAGGCTCCTGGGGGTCTTCTTTGCCAGGCGAATTCAAGCGCAACGGCGAACCCTCTTGGTTTGGGGCCCATCCCACGTGAGGGAAGCTTGTTTGATGAAGCGCAAAGAAGCGGGCCTCTTGCTCGCAAGGAGCTCAACGGGAAGCGGGTGGGGAGCCAAGAAGGGGTGGAGTAGGCTCTCTCAAGGCACCTGCGAGGCGAATCCCGCCAAGCATCTGCTGAAAGGGAGTCAACTATGTCCGTCTTTATGGACCCAGGTAGGGGTAAGACGAGGGACGTTTGGCTGGGGGTGCCGTCCCCTTCAGTCTTGTGTGTAGAGCCCACCGGATGTTGGGCCGCAGAGCTGCTGCCCAGAGGCTGGGGGAAGCACGCTCCTTTAAGGAGGCTTGGTGCTTCTCCAGTGTCGCTCTATTCCCTTTGCGACTCTGTGAAGGTGGAGTTGTGGTTGCTGTTGCTGCCAGGAGCTCCTCTCGTAGGAGTGCATTTGCCCGGGCAGAAGTAGGGTAGGGCTTGTTGACGGGTGCAGCATCTGCCTAGGTAGTTGAACTCAATTGGCTATTCCCGCATGAATGGCCTGTTAGAGGCCTTACGGCTTTGGCCATGTGGGGCGCCTCACCGATATATGGGAGGGTAGCCCACACAGCTAGGTTGTTGCACCTGCCTTGCGTTGGTGCTCTGGCCTGCCAAGACTTGTCACTCCGCCTGGGGAGTTCCTCGATCAGTCCACCCTCTATGGATGGGATTGAGGGGGAGTTCACTTGCCTGATTAGGGGTCTGCCTTGGAAGAGCAATGCTGGCTGGGAAAAGACGGACCTTCGCAGAGGGGTTGACTCAAGTTGCAGGGCCTGGCAATCTTGATGATGCACTGTCACCCGTGTTACTAAAGGTGAGTGGGATTGAAGACCTGGGGCGAGGCTGCTGAGTTATGATGATTGGTGTCGACTTTTCCCTTATACAAGTTTGCTTTTTGCCAGTTGTAATTTAGCCGGAGACAATAATTCGATGAATGTAACAATTAATGTTTTATTGTAAAGGAAGAAAATTTTTCGTTCCTTGCATGGACTACTTGTATGCCAAGCGTGAAAATGTATTTTTTTCCTGGGCTTTCGTTGCTCACGTAGGTTATGCGAACTGCATTTCACAAGGCTTGGCTTGATCCCTTTTGCTTGCTCGAACGACTTGGCATAGAGGCTTCTCCTGTTACTCTCTCTCGACTTATTTTTGGCGGGGCCTATTGGGATGCTTGCAGAGAGGGCCATTCGCGCCAATGGTTGGGTGCCTATGGCTTGCGTCGTGAAGGCACAGGTGGGTTACCCTTGGGGGTCTTCTTGTGGCCTCCATGGGCCGATTAGTTGCCCAACACATTGTCCATCTGCTCCCCTCAGTAGGTGGGAGTAAGGCATTCTCATTGGGCAAGAGGTTGCATCGAGGCTACTTGGCATGTAGCACTTATTCCCGTAGAATAGTTGGGCTGAGGGTGTTCGCTATGAATGCCCTACCTTTGATCGACTCTCCTTGGGAGGTGGCAATAGGAGGGGGTGAAGAGTCCTGACCTGCCTTGTTGACTTTTGAAGAGGGATGCCTCGGTCCATTGCGTGTTCCTTCAAGGGTCGACTGCTTATGAGGGCCTTCCTTAGAGGGTGGACGAGAGGGGAGGGCCGACCTCGAGAGGTGGCTTCAAGGCGTAGGAGCCCAAGCTAGTGTCATTTTGCGGTGTTGTGTCGCCCGGGAGATGGGGCGCTAGGGTTCCACTCCCTTGTCATTTGTAAATATGGCAGTCATTGGTCGAGGCAGCCTAAATCCTTTCCCTTCGTTTTGGTGGGCAGATGCCTCTGAGGGTGGGATGGCCAAGGCTTTTGCCAGTGGGTGGTGTGTTGAACCTCAGGGCACATGGGCCCAAGTCCTTATTGGCCCAAGGGGCTGGCCTCGCAGCCACTAGAATGTGGGGTGTGGGAGCCCTAGTTTCGCCGTTCTCTTGGGACGACTTTCCTTGCAGAGTGGTAGGAGGGGGCAGAGAGTCCCTGCTTGCCTTGGCAGCTTTAGAGTGGGATGCCCTGGTCCTTCATGTACTCCTTGGAATCAGTCGCCACTCAAAGGACTTTGCCTAGGGTGGAGTTAAGAGGGTGCTCCAGCTCCGTCTGTGCCGCCCGAGCCCTTCTGTCAGGGTAGCGGAGGGCCAAGGAGCTATGGCCGCTTAGGCGATGTTGTCCCTGTTGAGAACCAAGGGGAGTTGGGGTTCTTCTTCTTAAGACATGCCCTCTTATCTGGGAGATGTTCAATCAGGCCTCCTAGGAGACCCTTTGGTTAGGATAGGTTTGTCTTTGTCGATACTCGATGCATGTCCCTCGTGAGGATAGAGCAGAAGTGTTCGATGCAAGAGTGCCTAGGCGCCTACCCTTAACGAGGGAGCCTTAAGGCAGGATGTGCACTATTTTAGGGCCATCGCTTCCTTCGAGAGTCGTGCTTGCCACGAGCGTCTCAGGGAGCCGGCTTTAAGAGTTCTCCCAGCCTCGTCCTTGGCCTCTTATTGTGGTTGAATAATTGTCACCTAAGGGGGGGAATCCCTCGCTTGGACGAGCTAGGCGGAGTCATCAGGATGCTGAAGAGCATGGAAAAAATCTTGCGAGGGTTAATTTGGATTCAGTTGTTGAACCGTTGTCCGTCACCTTGGCCTCTTCGTAGAGGCGGGGACCTGGAAGTTGGCCATCAGGGGGCCCACCATATCCGCAAAGGGGGTGAGCGGCCCAACCGTTTTTTGGACATGGCTATTTTGCCAGTGAGCCCGCTCTTGCAAGGAGTGACCCTGTGGTCATGGTAGTGGGGAGTGATACCGCCGAGCATTTGCTCGCCCGACAGTGCCCTTGGGCAAGGCAAGCGCAGGGGGATTTCTACGTGGGTCGACCCTTAAAGGTGACCATCGCCTAGAGCCTTCCGTGGAGGGTGGCCATGAAGTGGGGCCGACCTTGGAAGGTGACAACAAGAGCCAAGAACGAGCGCTCGGATTGTTACTCGTGAAGGTCCAAAAGCGCGCTAGGCGAGGCTTGGAGCACGGGGGTCCAAGCCCGTATAATGGGCACTGTGTGACATGAGGCCCTAAGGTCCTGACTCAGCTTTTGGTGGCATATGATGGCCGTTGGGCGGGATGGCCTAAACCCTTGGCTTGAAACCTCGCGATTTGCTCCAGTGGGTAGATGCCTCTACTGGTCAGGGCTCTACTTACAGGTGGTGTGTGAAACTTCAGGGCATACAGACCCGAGTCCTTATCGATCCAAGTGTCTTAGTCATTGGAACGTAGGGCATGGAAGCCCTAGTTCCACTATTTTTCGTATACGACATTCTGGTAGCCGATAAATGGGGCACGAGTGCTTATGCCAGCCATGGAGGGTGGCTAAGCCGGCCATAAGGGGCGGCAATCTCTAGGGTCGGGTGGTGGGTTTGTCCAACCTTTGGCCAACTCGGGGAGATGACCCACCAGCCTGGATAGGTGATGGTATAAGAGAGCATTTGGCAGGTTCGCTCAAATTCACGCCGACCTTGTAAGGTGGCAAGATAAGAGATACCAAAAGCGTCCGCTAGGGTTTGTGCCAACCTGAAGAGGTGGTAACACATGGAACGTTGGATGCGTTCGTCCGTGTTCTGGCTGGCCTTAAGAGGCGGCTTGTCGGCCTTAAGAGGCAACAATAGATGAGACGCTGGACATATCTATCCGAGTTGTGGCCGTTCTTAAGAGGCGGCAATACATGGAACATCGGACGCGTTCATCTGAGTTCTTGTTGACCAAAAGAGGTGGCTTGCCAGCTTGAAGAGGCGACAATATAGAAAACGTCGGATGCGTCTGTCTGAGTTCTTGCCGACCGTAAGAGGTGGCTTGTCAGCTTGAAGAGGTGGTCCTATATGGAACGTTGGACGCATCCATCTGAGTTCTCGCCAACCTTAAGAAGTGGCTTGTCGGCCTGACAAGGTGACAATACATGGAACGCCAAACGTGTCTGTGCGAGTTCTTGCCGACCGTAAAAGGTGGCTTGCTAGTCTGAAAAGGCAGCAATACACGGAACATCGGATAAGCCCAAGTTCTTGTCAACTGTAAGAGGTGACTTGTCGGCCTAAAGAGGTGACCCTACATGGAATGTCGGATGCATTCATCCGAGTTCTCAAACCTTAAGAGGTGGTTTGCCAGCTTGAAGAGGCGGTAATACACGTAACGTCGGACGTGTCCGTCTGAGTTCTCATTGACCTTAAAAGGTGACTTGCCGACCTGAAGAGGTAACCATACATGGAACATCAGACACATCCGTCCGAGTTCTTGCCGACTTTAAGAGGTGGCTTGCAGGCCTGAAGAGGCAGTCATACATGGAACGTTGGACACATCTATCAGAGTTCTTGCTAACCGTAAGAAGTGGCTTGCCTGGTCGAAATTTTGGCCCGACCATCCTCCGGAGGTAAGTCACCAAGCGAGAGCAAGGGGCAGTCACCACCCTCTGCAGGTGATAGCCATCCATCGCGAGGGATAGGGCCCTGTCCCTTGTTAAGGTAGGTCGGGCCTTTTGTTACCGCTGGGGCAGGATATGGGCCTCAAGTGCTAATTTTGGTGGTGACGGGGTCACTCCCCGTGCGACAAGGACTGCGCACGTGAGGGATTTTTCGCGTCGGCCGTCCTCAAGAGGTGGTCTTTCCATCACTAGGGCTCAGGGGGGACTTCGTGGTTCCCGGTGGCCTTGAGAGGCCGCTTTCGGGTGCTTTGGACCCTCGGGGGGGGGGGGTGTCCCGCTTTTGGGGAGATTGAAGTCCCCCTCCCGGCCCTCAACGGATTCGGATGCGTTCATGAGGGAAGAGTAGGATGAGGGGAATGCCACGACTAAAGAGTTCGGCTGCAATCTTGAAGTTGCTTGGCAGATCCATCGGGTTAGCTCGTTGCAGGATTGCACGGACTTGGCTCCCTTTTGTTTGAGTGGGCTTCTCGGGTTACTTTGTCTTAACTCTGGGGGGCTTACGCCGAGTAGCGGTTTCTCTGCATTTGGTGCCCCTCCTCTAAGGGGGTTAGGCACGTAACAAGAGGTCCCAGTGACAGGTGCAGAACGGTGATCAGTCGGTCGGGCCGACTAATTCTACCATCAACTTGGCCACCCTAGGTATGGAAATTGGGTTGAGGTGCCTGTCTCCGTCCGAGGTCGGAGGGGGGTTGTTCCCTTCCCCTCTCCCTTTTCATTGATTGCCAAAGGTCAGTGACCGAAATGGTTGTCGGGGGGAAAGAGAGGTGGATGAACTACGGGCACGCCGACCCAAACATGGTAGCTTGGAAGGCTGCCTGGCCCAAATGTCTCAGAGTGCTACAGGCGTTACCGTTGGAAGTTGGTTAAGTGGGCTGTGGACCCGGTTTGGGCGTTGGCTCCGTCTATGGGTTGATGCGCTGGGATACCAGAGGCGAAGACCTTGGATCATCGTAGGCACCGCGGTGGTGCCTTTCGTCTGGTTCGTGGTCAGGGGAGCATGTTTCTTGAAGGGCTTGGTGTTGCCCCGAAGGGGGAGACTCTTGTCGCGACGAACTTGAACACTTCGTCGGATCCTGCGGGGAGACTCAGTTGTATCTTCCTTGCCCGAATAAAAGTTGGGAGGAAGGTACCTGGAGAGGGCCGACTCAGTAGGAGGGCCTCGAACGTCCGACGTGACGTCGATCTGAGGTTACCTTAACCCTTGTCTGATGTGCTCAAGCAGCAGAAGGAGAGGACCTCGAGTGGTGTGAGCGTTACCGCCAGGACTTCACGGCGATGTTCGTCAGGCGGGGGAGCTAGGGTGACGTTGCCCGTCTGCTGAGGTAGGGTGCTAAACTTGCCTGGCTCTCATTTTGCCTGGAAGATCGCATTGGCCACCTGTGGTCGTCAAGACCCCTTCCTGGGGTGGTCCTTCAGGTGCTTTGCAAGCCTCCTTTCGCTTGATGGAGCCTTGGGATAATGGGTCCTCGTTCGTGGGTTGGCCCCCTTTTAACAAGCTCGCCTAATTCATGCCCAGGGGGGTACGTTCTCCCGAGGGCTCCTCCTTGACAGGGTGTGCCCCAGCGACCTTCAATGGATTGATTCCCCTCAGGCACGTCCACTCAATGCATGGCCAAGGGAGTGCGTTCCTTGAGGAACTCCTTCACGCAGCTTGGCCCACAATTGTACAGCGTGGCCCACGACTGCGACCCCCCTAGGGGCCGGTTACTACCTTGGAAGAGGCGATTCTTCACTTATGGAAGGAATCTTATTCGCAGGCGAGCACGAGGGCACACTTGTTTGGGAGTATTTTGGCCTTCGGCGAGGCTGTCGTCGCTGCCGCACCTTTCGACCGATCCAAGGGAGGAGTTAACTCGCTCCGTGGTCTCTCGTTAGGTATTCTGGCACGCGGTCGAGGGCATCGCACCCGTGCTCGCAAACCGGATGGCCCGACTTGAGGTTCTGAGGGTTCATCACTTCATGGGGCCTCCCTTGTCAGAGTGCTGAGCCTCGAGCCAACCCAAGCAAGATCGGGTGGGCTTGATCTTCCACCGCTCGACTTCCAACAGCCTCTTAGGGTTGTTGCTGGTCCCTAAGTGCTTAGCAAAATGCTCCCAGGACCTTCTTTTCACACCTTTGGAGAAGTTGTCCAGCTAGTCGGGCAACTATCCGCACGCGGGCCCTCGTCGGGTGGGTGCCACTAGAGGAGCCCGGTGGGAACTCCTCCTTGGACGGCTGAGCGTTAGCTTATCCCGAGGGTGGCTCCTAAGGGAGTGGTGCATGAGCTAGGGTCCATCGTCCTTCCGCATCAGGCCTTGGCTGGCTCTCCAAGCGCTTTCAACAGGAGACCTCCATTCTCCCTTTCCCGAGTGGGTAGGCGATACGTGCGGGGGCATATATTTGGGACCGCCAGATTCGACTCCTGATTCCTCTCCACTAGGCTGCTCCTTGGGGAAGAGGGGTCCAGCTTGTGGACCTCGGGCGACAAGCCGAGGTCACTAGGGCGTGAAGATGCCTCATCCCGACCAGGCCCCTCTTAGGGGATGGAAGCCGCAAGTGAGATCGCGGGTGTTTATGACCACTGTAACAGTTCTCGCTTAGGAGGGCTAAGGCAGGGCGTCGAAGGGGCCTTTCCTCCCAGCGACGGGATGCTCTGAAGAGTGATAGCTCTTTCGTTGACGCTTCCCACAGACGACGCCATTTAATGAGCCACGAAAGGCGCCATCAAAAGATTTATTAGCGTAGGAGACGCTACTTAGCCATAGATTGCCCATTGCATAGGAAGGTAGAGTAACAATCCACAAGTATACATAGAAGTGAGAGTTTGGTGACCCAATTCCATTACAAGGGGTGTATATCTAAAGGGAAGACAGGGTCCCTAACTATGCACTATAATTTTGAGGATATATGGTATTACATGATTTTACTCCCTCTCTCGGGGAAGAGCCCCTTTCTTCTGAGGGCCTCCTCTATTTATAATCTGGGGAGAAGGCTCCCCCACTCGATGGGCTCTGGTACCCCTAGTTGTTATGCTACACAGTAACTGTCAGAGTGTAGATGGTCAGACCTATCTTATTGTATCTTCCAACATTGTGCTGAATCTTTTGGCAGGCCAGACAGATTCTGGTTGGGATCCGACTGGTTTGAGGTGGGGCGAGCTAACTCGATTCCACCTGTACCCCTGTAGTCAGGCAGTCATCCTCTATTAGGTCACGTGCGGAGTTTTAAATCCAAGGATCATTTTTACCCCTCATCAGTAACCATTCATGTACACGATCATCTGTTTATTCTCTCTATAGATCTTCTAGACTTTTGCCCATAAATTAAACTTTAATACTTATATTTCTTTAGACAACCTATCATCATTTGCCTACATAAAAATTTATAAGGTAAAATCAACCCAAAGACTACCTTTAACTTTTTTAACTTGACTTAAATGCATATTTTCACGGGAGACTTTGCATATTTGAATCAATTAACATCTAAAGTGGACCTAACATATGAAGTCATGGTTATATTATTAGTTATTCTAATATTCAAATTCAATAAATATAAATATAAGATAAAAATACTCCAAATTTCATTTGCATCAAGAACTTACATCACCTTCATAAAAAAAGGTTGACTTTTCAAACTATTTGACCAGTTGACAATTTAGCATTATTGGTAGAGAAGGTGAGATTATGTTATTGAATTCAAATTCATATCATTCTTGTATAAGTATTCTGTTTTTCCAAAATTTCATGATTATATTTAATTTAAATTCGAAAATAAAACCTTCAAGGGCAAGCCAACTTTATACACCTCTTGCAAGAAGGCTCATTTTACCCATGTAGACCTTAGAATAATCTTTTCCAAACCAATATCCATCCTGGCAAGTGATGTGAAATTCCAATTTGAAGTAAATAAATGTGAATTATCAAAAATATCTCCCATTGGAATGTTCCATGACGGTAGTGGCAGCTCAACATTCATCCAAGGGATAGTGATCAATGAAGAGAAAAGCAAATACAACGAGAGGAACAGTTCTTAATAGAGATGGATTTGATCGAAAGAATAGCTAAAGCAACTAAATACAACACCAAAACTAAGACTTTTCTTGACATTTGTCTTTCTAAACATCCAAATAATAATATGACTATTTATACATTTAACTAAAACAAATGTCAAGTTATATTTACTGTGAAATATCCTTTTGAAATATTTGATCTCAACATTGTGACATTGGATTTAAAAGTCAAATTAGATCTATCGTGACATATCCTTCAACACATTTGATGGTTAAATGTCAAGATACTACTATAGTTCACCAAACGTCAATAAAAGTCCTTTTTTTTTTCTTTTTTTTAGTGAAGGCAACAAATCGATTAACAAAAATGAACAAAAGCAACAAATCCAGCAGGACCAATATTGATGGAGATCCAACATTAGAACCTTAGGAAAAAAGAAGCTATCATTTTTTTTATTTTACATATAAAAATCATATGGAAATGATCAATTCCATCTAAAAACGATTAAAATAGTTGCCGCTGAATGCTTACTCTTCACTTGTACAATCTCATTGTCCTGGAGGAATTTTCAAGTCCCTGCATATAGATCACTCGATGAGATCTAGTTTGAAAGCTTCTAATATTTGGAAGTTAAGCATAATGGATCCTTCGTGAATGTTTGAATTAAAATAAAAACATGCAGGATTCAATATTGCTTTTAACTATGAACTCACACCGTTAAAATGTGATCTCCCTACGAGTGAAACTCCAAAGAATTGCATCTAAAAAATGCACGACCATGTGTACACACAAAACACAATGTAGTCTCGACGCCTACAATTTGACCTTCCACCAATGTAACTCGCAGTTTACAGACCACAAGACAAAAACCAACACACCAATAACCAAAGAACCAACACACCAATAACCAAAGAAGCTCATCACCTCTTGGATTGTAAGGACATTACTGTTCCACATAGGTTTTTAGGGACTTGCAATGTTAGCACGGGCTGATACCCATCAAACATCCATTTTTTACACTATTGCAAATGATAATTGATTTTCATTTCTAAGCTTTTAATTGAAAAATGTTATTGGAAGTATAAAGATTGGAGAGCAGAAAGCCAAGAAGAAGAAGAAGAAGAAGAAGAAGAAGTCCTAAAGACTATCAGAAGACGAGTTTAAGCAATAGGACTAATTTGGGCTGCTAAAAGTCAGATCCTACAATTGCGGCCTGTTATCCATTTTTACACATCCCTTTCCTCAGCTGAATTCCATGAAGCTTGTGTAATCAAAGCCTTTTCAAAGCATATGAGAAGACATTACACTCTTATGAGGGCATGCTCGCATAAGAAACTTAAGAATATCTTTAGTATGCATCCTGCAGAACATTGCTAACCTGCTGATTACTGGCTCTTTTTTGACAAATTCCATCACCTTGTTAAAAGAGAATAGTGATCTTCATTTGGGAGTGTCTTCGCATGGGATCCTTTGCAAGTGAGGTTCAGAAAATATAAATTATTTTGTGTATCTGCATCCCCTTCCTTACTATCTCTCCTTGGAAGTAGTCTATCAGTGAATCACCAAGGCATCTGACTCCCCTGGGTATGAAGCTCCAGCACCTCCACAGCATGCAAGGGTAGGGGCTACTCTCTCTGACATTGATTTTTATCCTATGTAGGAATAGGGTTCTTTTACCTTTGATCAGAAGGATGTGTGAGTTGAGAAGGATTCTAACTCATAGGAATCTAGAGGGCATATATCAGGTTGCTCGCTTTCTCTTTGAAATTGAAAATTGAGCTCAAGGACTAGAAAACTGTGCCATTAAAAGACCATCTACAAGTTGGTTACAGGATTGGTAACCAAAAGAAGATCTCATGAAAGCCAAATGACTCCAAGTTACGGAATAGTTGTCTGAACATGAGGGTTGTAATCATGATTCTTGGATTTACAAAAGGTATGTAGCAAACACCAAATGGCAATTATAGAAGAAAAGGTTTAGACACCACAAGATTCAGAATGCTTGTTTTCCCTAAAGAGGGAAGGAGCTACCAGGTCCATGGAAGGATCAGAAACATTTTTGTAGATCTTTAGAAGTGGACAAAGAAACCCGTCATTTACTAGGCAAATCACCTACCAGGTTTGTCTCTCTAATATGATTCACGTTGAGAACAAGGCTTTAAATTATAGGGCATGCAAGTGCTGTGGCATGCCACCTTTTCCTAAAATTTCAGAGTTTGTTATGCTGTTTGTTATGCTGACGCATTTAGAGTTCTGTTTCTCTGCCGAAACTTCCTCAAGATGAGGTACAATGGGGAGCATTAACTACTAGGAGTGTTCCTATGTTGGACTTGGAAGAGTTTGTGAGTCATTATGAAGTCTTTTCTCTCATAATCAGATTTCTTTATTTGCTCTCCTCTCTTCAAATTTAACTTGGCCACATCTCATTTACAGGTTCTCTCTAAGCTTGCTTGCAAGTAACTCCATTTCCTCCATCTCTAAATGGTTTCGTTGTTTCCGTTAGTTTTCAATCAACTATCAATCATGAGCTAAACACAAATTAAGTTTAGTTTAAGTAGACCGAAGCTCTAATAAAATAATCTAAGCTTGTACAAGATCTGGCTAAGATAGATCTTAGCTCTGTTACACTTATATTATGGTATTACATTGAGTTTCCCTTTAGCACACAATGGCAGTACATAATTATACTGTTGAAATGTTCTATTAGTTATGCTGTTAAAGTGCCAATTACTGTAATAGTGCTAAGTTTCAACTAATATGTAGGCTTGTATATTTTAAATTAGCACTATTATTTTCTATGCTAATGACATCTCTCTTCAGGCCACTTTGTTAGTATGTGGACATGGAAAAATCATGATTCAACAATTATTGAATTTTAATTGTATAAAACTTGAGTTTTTAAAGTCATTTTGTGCTTTTCCAAGATTTGCCAGTGTGCTACTTTTCCCTATGGCATAACATGATCGAAATCTTCGCATATCTCTTGAGTCTTTGAGCTTCTTTATCTTTTTCCATCAGCATCAGTGTCAACATCCTAACTGAAGCAGCAAATATAGGTGGAGGGAACCCTCATTCAGGCAGCAACTTCAACGACCACCTGGTTATCCCGAGGATTTGGCATAAATCCAGCCCTCCACAGAAGCCCTACTACCAAATTACAGCGGAAGCCCATTGCACAAACAGAAAAAGACAATAGAAGCCCCTCCTTATTGCCACCTCTGAAATTAGTTTCCAGCTCCCAGGCCCTGTCCACATTCAAGTTGAGGCACTGCTCTGGTTTGGACCATCAGGGACTAGTGCACTTAGCTTAAACATCTTCCAAGCAATTAGGAAGAAACTTTAGATCACTTCCTAGAAATGAGAAAGCCCCGCAACCAGATCAAGGGGGTGCAACTCAAAGCTCTCTTCGCGTTTCTGATAAGGCAGATGTTCCACAGGATAAATGCACTCAAGAGCTCTAACCCTGTGTATAAGTATTGGGAAATCATTCTCCTAGAGTTTCAAAACATCCTGTAGACTTGATTACCCAAATTAGAGATGCTAACAACCAACCTACATCTGAAAGAAGCAGCCTAAGTCCTTTTTGCAAGAATAAAAAGTCGTTTCAACTGTGCTTAAACTGCTTGACACATGCATACAAACATAGTTTTCATCTAGATGTTGGAATATAGGTGCAATCTACCCAGTACAACTTCCATGGGAATAGATTGTGGAAGGAATAAAGGGGCTCCAAATTGCAGTGCCCTACAATATCCTGAGGTGAATTGCCTGAATGACCATGTGGATTGAACTGACGGTGAAAATGCCACTAGGGTATTGATTCCCTATACACTAACCGGAGAGGTCCCTACGGTAAGTTCATCTAGAACAACCCCAACCCCACCTAGCAGTTCAATTGATTCCATTACTTTTTTGAAAGAAGGGTGATTTTCATTTGGATAATTACCCAAAATCATTCATTAATCCTTAAAACTGATCACAAACCAGATGGTTACATAGAGCACTCCCAAAACACCACCTCGGAAGAGATGGAGGAAATAAAATTTTCTACATAGGGGTTCTGCCCCCTAAAAACAACCCTATTTCTCCCCAGCCAAATACCCCAAAGAGCTGATAACACCTTGGCTTTCTCCTTCGATAAAAAAGTGCTAGGCCTCCCTAGCCTCATGCCCCTCTTAAAAGAGCTCCAAAAACCACCCAAACTACCATGATTGATCCAATCTATCCCTAACCTCCTGCAGACCCGCTCCACGAAAGTACACTTGAAAAACAAGTGCTCAACATCCTCCTCATCCCTAGCACAGAGAAAGTCAGTCCTATCGTCCACTAGTGCCCACCTTGCTTGCTAAGCTTTTGTCACGAGTCTCTTTTCGTAACTGTTAGTCACTCTGAAGCGGGTTTTAAAATCGTCGTGTTGCAATATAGGTCAAATCAACGTGAAAAATAAATACAATTTATTACTTGAATTTGAAGTTCAAGGTCGAACACAGGGAGCAATATGGCAATTTAAAACTCAAGATCACAATCAAAGATGTAAGAATTTGCAATCAAGAAAGATATGAGATCCAATGTCAATAATGCAAAAAGAAGAGGGTAAAATGATGATTTAAATCATCAAATTACCCTACAGTGTTTAGCAAGCTACTCAAAGGAACATACCAGATAAGCCAAGCATAACTCAAATTAACCAATCAGAACCAAGGTATCGGATATCAGACGACAGATTTAGGCTCAGATGCCTTAACAGAGGCACAGGCCTCTTTCTTTTTCTTCTTCAAGCCTTAGGGAGAGGCTTCTCTCTTCTTCTTCTTCTTCTTCTTCTTCTTCCTTCTCTTCTTCTGCTTCCCTTAGCTTCAGAGAATGCACACCACAGGACTTAGCATGCCAGCAGAGGCAAAGGCCTCTTCAGATCTCACAAGAGTCAAGAGGAGGGTGACACAGCAAACCCCCCCTTCTCTTCTCTTTTTCTCTTCTTCCTTTCTCAGACCAAGCAAGCCAGACCAGACCCGAGTATCCAGGTAATCGGACCAAGCCCAGACCCGTAGGGCGCGAGCGCAGGCGAGGGCATGCGTGGGCACGTGCGAGGGGACCTCACCCTGTGCTACTGAGGCGATAAGGCTATATCACAAAATCAATTTAAACGCCTGTGCCACTTCGTCAGCTACCAAGGTGGGACTAAAGTCCTACCCTTCTTCGTGCGACCGTAGCTGCAGTGAAGAAGGCTCAAATTGACGCAACTGCAGAGTACGATGCCTCCAGTTGGTGCCCTGGGATCCTACCTGGGAGTATTCCGCGCAACCTCGGTGTAGCGCTTGGAGCGGAAGACGCAAGAACGTGATGAAGGCTCGCTTGAAGCAACTACGATAATGGCAGCGAAGGTCCTGAACTTGAAATCCAAAGAACGATCTTTCGACCTGGTTAAACTAGCTCAGTAGCGTCGCTGGACGACGACAAATGTGATGGTGGCCGTGCAGTGGTGTTTGGTGAGGTGAGGAGGTCGTACGACCTCAAAACGTGGATGCAGTGAGCGTGGAGTTCGGTGGAGTCGTAGAGTGGCGAATAGGATGAATTGGTAGAGGGCTTTTGTTGAGTAGAACACGGCGGAGTTGATGGAGGTGATAGCGGCGAGTTTCGAGCAGTGTGGCGATGAGTAGGCATCGCTGGAGTGTCGCCAGAGAAGATGATGACGTTGAGGGAGAAGCAGTGGTCGTGCGTGTGTTGCAAGGGTGGAAAAATAATGTAGAGAGGGAAAGGGAGAGATAGAGAGACTTAAGGATGTGGTTGAAAGGCGGAGGACTCTGGTGTTGGTCGACCGGAGCTGGAGAAGGAAGTGGAGACAGTGAGGCGGCGACAATGAATCAGACGGAGGAACGCCCTCCCTTTGGCTGGGGAGGGTTGCAAGGAAGAGAGGAAGAACTTAGGTCATCTAATTTGATAGCTGGACGGCCGAAGGAGGGGGATCCAAGGAGGTCGCCGAAGCAGAGTTGTTTGGTGACCGGAGAGGGTAGATTAGGGTGATTTGGCTCCCAAAAACTTGCTGAAAAGCTTGGCCGTGCGATGGTGTTTCTTTTATAAGCCAGAGGAAGCCCTTCCAAGCTTGGAAAGAAGCTTCCAAGCTCGGAAGGTTTTTACGAAATAGGATACCCGAACCTTTGAAAGGTTCACATAACCTTTTGGGAAAGAATTAGAGCCCAAGGAATGGCTCAGATGGAAGGAAATTCTTTGACGAACTTCCCTTTCAAATTTTAGAGGGATTCGTCAAGGAATCAAGGAGTTCTTGTCAAATTTAGGTCGTCAAAGTTTGTAGGAATAGGATTCATGGCGACAAGGACCTGTTTGTGAAAACAATGACAGTTAGGGGCTTTTTGTAAGAATTTTGAAAGTTAAGGGCATATGTGATAGAAAAGAATAAGACAGGACCAAATTGCAAACTAAGTCAAGATGGTCTCAGATTAGGCCCAAATTTTGGTACAAACCTAATTTAGACTTAAGGAATCTAATGGTGAAGTTGGATTTTGGTTTTGACCTCGTTTGACTGAGTAATTTATGCAAAAATCTAAATTATGGTAAATGTCAGTCTGAGACTATTTTGAGTCTAGACGGATTCTGATGGTCAAATTGAAGGTATCAAACCCTAAAGAATATTTTCTATGAATTTTAGAGGCTTTAGGTGAATTTTATCTTGACAAGAACCTCAGTTAATTAAGCGGGTCTGTTTTTAGAGTTTCAGAAGTCATTTAATTCTCAAAACACACGAAAATCCTTTTCTGTCTATTCTAACCCACTTGTTAGTCTTTTAAGACCATTTGACCCTTAATTAACCCCTGAGAAAACTCATGGTTATTCTGCATTCAAGATATGACGATAAAATTACAGTTTTAACCCTGTTTTCTTGTTTTTCTCACAAAATGATTATGCAATGAATTACAGTCCTCTAGCGGTTATGTAAGAACATTTAATGACTTAATCAGATCATTTTGAGCTAGTTATGGCTCATGATTGTGTTCCCATCAGTAACAACCACACAAAAATGTTCACCTTCAGCGGGCAATCCGTCGACCATATCATTCTGTAATCTCATAGGAAGTCAACGTCTGTCATCTGCGCGGATCCTCGCAATTTGGCGTAAGCCTTCCTCACAGAATAATCCCCTTCATCCCAGTGGAAACCATCCACCCCCATCTTTCGACTCCCATCCTTGCAAGTACCGTAGGAGCTCCCCTAATTCTGCCAATCGTTGGTCGGAGAACGCCCCCCAAAAAGCAGGGCACCAAGCATTATCCCAGCAACTCCTCACTGTCGCCTCTCTTTGGGTAGCCTTGGCGAAAAGAGTAGGGAATCTATCACATAGAGGGCCATCACCCATCCAATCATCTGTCTAGAATCTGAAAGCCTCAATCGTCCCTAGAAGAAGGGAGAATAAGTCATGCACCAACGGGACCACCAATGCCAGCCCCTTTATGAAGAGGGAGGTCCCAGCCATAGGTGACCCGAAAGTCGACCGTGATAGAAAGGATCCATAGTACTTCTACATAACTCTCCCAAAAAGGTCTTAGTCCCCACTTAATAGCCTGGCAATTCACTTTGTCAACAAGCTCATGTTCATGCACCCCACATCACGGACCCCAAGGCCTTCCCCCTGCATTGATTGACACACCTCCTCCCATGCCACAAGCCTGGCACCTTTCCCCGCAGTCTTGTAGGTCATCCGGAAGAAATGTCACATGAAAGCAGCAATCCTCTTCTCTATCTTCTTCGACATCCTAAACATAGAAAGGAAGTAGCTCTACATGGAAGACAACATAGCTTTGACCAACGTCAACCTTCCACCCCTAGATAACAACTTAGATGCCCACTCCACCAACCTCTTCTCCATCTTCTCAAGCACCGGTATCCAATCCTAAAGCCTTAGGCACCCATCAGCTAAAGGTAAGCCCAGGTAGGGTAACAGTAAGGAACCAACCCTCGCTCGAAGTAGCACATTGCAAGTATTCACTTCCACCTCCAAAAGATGAAAAAGTATAAAGTTGCACTTCACATAATTGATCCACAGACCAATCGCCTCACCAAACAGATCAAGCAAAGCATGCAAATGCGCCGCCTCAGATGAGGAACCCTCCACCAAAAGGAGGGCATCATCCACATATTGAAGAATTGGAATCTAAAGCTCTCCACTTTCTAAAAAGCCTCAAAAGAGGCCTCCCGAACATGCCCTAGATGCAACCCTCGCCAAGGCATCAGTTGCCAATAAAACAATAAAGGGGCGAGTGGGCACCCCTGTCAAACTCCTCTCCTGGGTTGTACCCAACCCTTGACGAGGTTCTCATTAATCAAAATCGAGAACAATGTTGTCGTGACACATCTCTTCACCCAATCAATCCACCTCTGCGAGAAGCCCCTCTTGGCTAGGCTAGCTCATAGAAAAGGCTGCTGCACTGAGTCGTAGACCTTGTTGAAATCCATTTTCTAGAGGAAAGCTTTCATTTGTCTTCTCTTCCACTCTGCTAAGGCCTCCAAAGCCACCACAAAGCCATCAAAAATACCTCTCCTCGGTATAAAAGTCATCTACACCTAAGAGATTGCATCCTGCAGCACATCCCTCACTATGTTTGCTAGGACCTTCACAATAATTAGGTAGATCGCATTGGATAACATGATCCGCTTGAAGTCTTCAATCGCCTCTGCTCCCTCCTTCGATAGTAAGAAAAGATATAATCTGTTAAGCCTGTTGAAGGCTCTATTTCCTTAAGTAAAATCCTCAATCACCTGCATCACCTCCTCCTTGACAAGCAACCAAAACTCTCTGTAAAAAAGTACAGGAAAACCATCCAGCCTTGGGCACTCATCCTCCTTGAGCCCCTAAACTATTGTCCTAATCTCATCCTTCGAAAAGCCAAATGTGAGATCTATTGCCTGAGAACTAGAAATACCCTGTGCACTCTCCCCCATCCACCTCCACCTCCCTCGCCTGCGCCTCCCAGTGAACTCTTTGAAAAAAGTCTACTACTGCCTTGCCCACCTCCTCTCTACCTGAGTGACACATCCCACCCACCAACAGCCTACCAATCTAATTCTTCCTCCTCTTAGCTGACGCCATCTGGTGGAAAAGCTTAGTGTTTGAGTCACCCTCCTTCAGCCACTTTTGCCTAGATTTTTACTTCCACTCAACCTTTGCCTTCCTATCCTCCTGCAACACGTGCATTTGCCTCGCCCTGTGCACCCTCTCTTTTTAAGATAATGACCCAACATTCTCCTATCTGTCTAGCTCACTGATCTTTACTAAGGCCTCCCTCTTTCTTCTTCCCCTTACTTCTCTTACCTCCTTCCTGTACTCCTTCAAGTGCCCTCTCAAGGCAGTCAACTTGGCCACCAGCCGAGCCATCGCCTAACCCTCCACCCGTAGAGACTGCCACTTCTCTTCAACCATCTCCATAAAGCTGGCCTACAACAGCCAAGATCTGTCAAACTTGAATTACGTGCTAAAAGACACTCTATTGGACTTCTAGAACAAGGTGTGTTGTCCAAGAAAGGCCTATCCATTGGATTGACGGAGGCCATCGGGAAGGCTTCCGCCAGCTGCACACTAGATGGGAAGCGGTCAAGCTTGGACTTCTGACCATTCAAGCTCCTTCCTGTGTACGTGCATGAGGCAAGCACCATGTCAATGAGGCTATGCCTTGTCACAAACTCAACAAATTGGTCCGAACTAAGATCCAGCCTCCCTCTCTCGCCAAGCCGATCATTTGTCCTCAACGTGGCGTAGAAGTCCCCATCAATCAGCCATGGAGTCCCTTGACAATTCATCGCCACCGAGGATAGTTCCTCCCACAATGTTGCTCTCGCCATTGCATCTACCAGGCCATAGACTCTTGAGATCACCATCTACTCCTAAGCGTAATCAAGATCACATGCACCCACACAAAAGAACTCTCCATCTCGAAAGCGTCCTTCCACTAACCCACCAACTGCCTTCCTGCATGGCCAGTCGCAGTCAGAGGTAGGAACCTCTCCATGTAAGAGCCACCCGTCTGGTTCCATCAGCTTCATCTCAAAGGCTCTGTCGTACGCCACCAACTTTATCTCTTGCAAAAGAACCGTATATGCTCTCCATTGCCAGACATACCCCCCAACGCTGCCCTCATAACGAGATCATTCAAACCCCTAACATTCCATGATAGAACTCTTGTTATTGAGCAACAACTCACTCCCCGATAGGCTTGAAGCCTACCGCCTCTACTACTTGCATCCACCACAACTCACCTTCGATAATTTCCAACCTTTGGCAGTCCCTCACCATCACCTGCCCTCACACGATATAACTGCTTCCTCAAATAACAAATACCACGACCACTCCTTCGCACCACTTGCAGCCTCCACCCCAACAAAGGCAAGCGAGAGTGCCCCCTACCTCCTCCACCTCCACCACTCTCGACATTTGTCAAAGCTTTGAGCATTGAACGAAGGCCCCCCTTACCACCACCAAGTCCCTCATCCCCTACTGGATGCTTCTCCTCCATCCCTACCATGGACACCCTCGCCGCCTCCAGACTTTGAGGTCAACCTCACTCCCCACCTCTAGCTCCTTCTCACCCCCCTCGAAATCCTCCACCACGAAGGCACCCCACCCTCAGTTCCTCCTCGATCCTAGCCATCCACAGCTTGCTATGCAAGGTGGACTCCCTCGCCACAGCAAACCCGTCATCAAGTCAAATCCCTTCGGTCTCCAACCGTTTTGAAGGATAGATGAAGATGGCTTCATTGTAGGTCATAGAGCCCGCCCACCTCTCTTGGTTAAGCGGCCAGATCTGAATCCGCCACCAGCTTCTAATGCCCAGTCACCTGCTTCACACCCCCTCGCACCACCCTTAACATAAATGTCCCCTTCGAATCCTCCAAAATGTCAGCCGCAACAGCGCAACCTTCCACTTCCTCCCTCTGCTCCGCCAAAATCAACACCCCCGACTCCTTGCCTTCCGCAATAAGCAGTAGAGAAGTCAACTCCCCGAGAAAACCACGTCAACCTCGTCCCTCCACCGACCACGCTACGCTTGGCTTCCAAACCCTAGCGGCCTCCATCGGCGTCGCCGTCGCCATCGCCATGCTACGCCTCAACTCGTGCGTGTTGCCTCCAACTCCCACACGCGCATATGAGATGCCACTCCTTCCCAACCCACCCTCTCTAGGGTACACCACGATTCATGATAAGCTACCATGATGGAGGGCCACCTTCACCGAGAGGGCAATCCCCATCCTGAGGTCCACTGCCGCCACCACCCAACGAGAGCCATCTGCAAGTAGACCTAACCCCTCATAGGCCTTCAACGTCGTGAAAGGTGAAACAATCGCCGACACAACCTCCATCGTACAAAGCCCCAAGTAGGATCCCCTCCAACCTCATCACGATTGCATCCTTCGTAAAGGTTGCTCGCTTATTGCCCCATTGTGCATGCATGATCTCCACCGCAATCAAGCTCCTTCAAACTCTATCCCCAAGAAGCACAGGGCCTTCCTATCGCTAGGGTGCAGGCCAATAAGGAGAAACTTCTCTGCCACAATCTTCACAACTCTGCGACGACCGCCAACCAAGTGCCCCAAGAGAGACCTCTCCACCACCTTCAACAACACATCCCCGGAGAGGACCTCCCCGACTAGGGCCAAGTCCAAAGATGCATCCAACACAGCCATAGATCTCATCCACGGCACACAAACCTCTACGATAGGCGTAGCCGGTGGTGGCGACGGCAGCAACAGTCGCACCCCCTATGGCTCCACACAGCATGATGAACGACGACCCAAAACGCCCACACCTCCAATACTGCATGGGCTCCTTACAGTTCTTCGCCCAATGACCACCACCAAGGCACTTGAAGCATTGATCATCTCCACCCCTCCATCACGCCAACACCTCCTTCATTCACCTCTAGTACTACCCCTCCACCAAGGTCCACCCTTCAACATCTTCTCTGCCTATAATTTGGGGCCACTCTAAATCAGGATTTCCAGTTACATCATTTCTCTCTAACAATTGGTAATAAGTTCAAACTTGACCTATAACGGACACATGCATGCACATCTCATAAAAGATATCATTTTGCTTATTTCTAAGGGAGTTGTTGAACAATCTTAAGCCATCATAACATGGTGTTGGACCTAAGGTAAAACTTCACCATTAAGTTAGCTTGTTCCCCCATTGTGCTACACTGGCGCTAGAAAATGCAAGAAACCTCTGAACATAGTCAAGTACCCAGGCCAAAAATTCCCCTATTCATCTGCAAGCCAAGTGACTAGAGAACATCAAAGGCTAAAATCCATGCACAAGGCTACCCATTTCAATATGGGACATTAATGTTCGGTTTTTCATGCCATTCATACTCAAGGCATCCAATAAGTGGAGCATGGACATCTGATATTATTTTAACAGGCTTCATTGTGAAGACAAGATACATGTCTTTCTGTCTTGCAACCTTGCTATTATGCACCTGTCTGCAGACACTTGATTGTTGAGAATATACACGTTTTATAACAAGAAAAAATTTCTTGGCAAATCTAGTCAGGCAGCTGATAACACACAATTTGCATACCACACACATTTGGATGATTTAGTTGCTCATAGGAATTCATAGGAATCAAAGCTGACCAAACACAAACCAATAAGTGATCAGAAAATGATGCAACTGACCAAGAAGACAAAAACATTTAAACCTCAAGTGAATCTTAACTTGTTCAAATGCATCTCCTATGGGTATCCTTTGACATGGAACTAAATGAAGGGATGGAATGATGCCTTCCATTTTCTAAACATCTAATTGTGTCATCTATGAGCACAAGTGAACTGCTACTCTAATTCAGTGTCAAGAAGACTTGAACACCTGTTTTTTCCTTTGGCATACATTTATCTTTTTACACCTTTTCATAATCATCACAGTGACCTAAACAATTAATTCCTCTCAAGCTATCCACATAGCAGCTATCATAGCTCAACCAACAGAGATCAAATCCTTAAAAGCTGCATGCCAAGTGATTATGTCATTACTCCTAAAGGAGTAGAGGATGCTCAGCTAGCACCATACCATATTAATGCCTCCCAACTTGCCAAGTTGATCTATTCAATTGGATGACCAAGCCTTCCCCTTCTCCAACAAAAGCTTGGATCTTGCTTCCCATGTCACTAACTTGGACCAGAAATCTGAATTCTCCTTTCTCTATAATGATGCACATAGTTACCTATAAACTTGTGCAGGTAACTGATATAAGAGAATCAGACCAAGCCTGATCTAATGGCCACTTTTATTCCTGATAGGAGGTTTTCATTTGCTTCGTCAGTTCTTTTTGTACTTTAGCAGCATACATAAGCCTTCATTTATACCCTTGGTATAATCAAGCCTGATCCATTCAAAAAGGAAAAAAAAGAAAAACGAAAAAAAGAAAAAAACCAGCAAAACCTGCTAATTGTGCAACCATCCAAAACTAGCAAGAATTTTATGCATCCTATTTTCCAAGAATTAATTTCGATTCTTCCTTTGGCATTCAATGCAAGATTCAGCACCTCTGAGATACAATTTTGAGGTTGAGAATTTTTCTTTTGAAAAAAGTTTTGAGAAGCTCCTCATTTCTACATTCTTATCCACCCATCCCCACATCAATGCTGAAAGTCAAACCACAATGTGACATTTTTTTTAAATTAGGACACAATGTAACATTTATAGAAGTCAGTATTTTAGAGGAGAATGCAATTTCATCATCCAATATAAAATTAAATAGACAAGTTATTAAGAGTTGCACATTCAGAGACGGTTAGAACCTTCCCCAGATCAAATTAGTAATTGGAATTGAACATAGTTCCATGTCACTCAATCACAACATGCTCACGGAAATAAGGAAACATCAGTAAACCTGGTACTGAGAAACCTCAATAAATTCCATTTAACTCAAAATTTAGGAGGCATCATTGGTACTATTTAAGTTGCATTTGGCTTTTTTTTCATCAAAAGACAACTGATGGCCCGTTTGATTCATTTTTTCATCACCTTAAGGAAAGACATACCAAACACATTCTTGTGCAGATTAACTACAAGACTAATGTCTGCAATGACGACTACCTTTCCACAAAATTCAAGAGAAGGCCTCCTATAAACTTTTTCCTGTATTCCTCTGAAAAGGATATAATTACAAATGACCACCCTAATAAATCAATGCCAAGACATTGAATTTCAAGCGCCCATCAACTAGACTCTCACAAACTAACTAAACATTCCACTCGAGCCAACAGCCGACATAAACACACATTTCCCAACTACCTTAATTCTTCTAAACAATATCCCCTTATTACAATACACAAAAATCAAAACAACATCCATCATCCACATAACCACCGTCATCTATTGCCATCTTCCATGACAGATCAAGTCGAGACAAACGTGAACTAATTCACGTCTAGATTTACGACAGCATTAGGTTAGAACAACGCTTAATTATCAGGGTTCCGAAACTAAAATTTCCCATCCACCTTCCTCTCGTTACAAACTACACACACAGACCTATTCTCGCTTTGATTTACAATGCCAATTCAAGAAGACAGAATCCAATCGCCATTTCCAGCGTCAGGTCAGAACAACACATAACTATTAGGTTTCGGAAACTAAATTTCCCACTCACCTTCCTGTCATTACACAATACACACGCACCGATTAACCACGACGAAAAAAGAAAAAACGCGCAGACTCAGATCTCTACCTCCAGCAATCAGACAGCAATCAAGAGGGGGTGAAAACGAACGAAAACACGCCGATTCGTGGGGTTACCTCGTGGCGATGGCGGAGGCCTCAGGGTGAAAAGGAGGACGAGTCGCCGCGCCATATCTGGAGGAGGAAGAAGCACAGGAAGCCAAAGAAGATGGCGAGGAATAGGTAGTCCACCGCAACGAACACCGACGTGGAGCCATGGTTCCTGCGCCGGTGGTGGTGGTGGCGGCGGCGCCGCCCGCTCCCCACCGCGTCCTCCGCCGGCAGTTTCTCCTCCTCCCTCACGTCCATCGCCTCTCTCTCTCTCTCCCTCTCGATCACTGAGCTCTCGCTTTCTCCGTTTGATACGTCTCCGATCACAAGGAGGCTTTTAGAAGCCCAAATCTCCTGAAGGACGTTGATGGGAGGAGGATTGGACGGTCGAGATTTTCTCACCCTTTCCGCTCCTTCGGGGGCACCCGAGGGCGGTTGGGGGATTTACACGTGAATATATGTTTTTGAGGTTAGTTTGGACGTGAGATAAAATATTTGGTAAATGAAATAAATTTGTTGAATAAATTGAATGAGTGAAATAAATTATAGAATATGTGAATTAAATTATTTAGATATTTTGATAGATTAAAATTATTTTATAGAGAGAATAAATTAATTTTATTTTAAATTAAGTTTATTTAATTCAACGTAAATAAAAAATAGATTAAGTGATAGGTTAAATACTTAATTCATCAATTAAATAAAACTTAAATTAATATGATATAAATAGAAATACATTTTTGGTTGGATAGTGAAATAATTGAAAGGTTAAGTATTGAGATAAGATTAATGGATTTTTGTAGATATTTATTTAATATTAAATGTAAAAGTGAAAGATGTAATATGTATTTATTTAATAGTAAAAGTAAAAATGAAAATTATTGTGATTTTATTGGAATGATTGAAAGTAATTATACGAGAGTTTATATTGAAATAAAGAAAAAATTTAATAAAAATCACATGATAAAAAAAATGATGCAAACGCTCTATCAAAATAAAGCCTTACCATTTACCTCTTTAGGTAGAAGGTAGGAAGTTAGGAATGACTAAGTTATAAAAGTAATGGTATAAGTAGTGAATTAGTAACCAATAAATATGATAAGTAAGTTGATATATTGTAATTTGTAAGTTATGCGTTGATGTAACTTAAATATAGAGTAAGAATTATTATTTATTTATTTTATATTTAATGTTAAGGTTATCTTTTGTTGTAGTTTCGTGGGAGAGTGAAATAAGTTAGAGTAGATGCAACCTGTTGGACCGAACTACCCAAGACGCTGATGATCATCTGGGCATCAAAATCAATTTTCCATACTTTGATCGGACCCAAATACATGAACCTGCTATCACTTTAGGTTGAGCCTAGGCAAACATTTAGGCCTGCTCGGATTAGTTCGATTGGGCTTGAGCAAAGTCTAGCCTAGATCTTTGAGCCCAACTTACCTGTGGTTAGGCTTGATAGGTGAGGCCTAGGTTGTGTACTATATAGAGAGCATCGGCAGCCACACAAACCTCATTTTCTACCCCTGCTTTGTAATATGAGGGTGTGAGCCCCTCCTTTAATCAATAGAGGGGTGAGAGTTTGCGTAACTTTCTATGGTTAGGGATGTATTTTGTGGAATAAAAATTTATAAATAAGGGATATCTTGTATTGGTGTTACTTGTAATTTATAATAATTTTATAGGTATATTTACATAAATAGGAGATAAGATGAAAATAAGTTATAGATGGATAATCAGGGTATTTATTTGAAAATGAGAGATAATTTATCAAAAGATAATTATATCTTTAGATTTGTGATTATGTTAGGTGTAGAAGGGAGGGTTGTAACAGATTTAAGTATGAGATAATTCATCCCTCACCTATATCTACATTTAAGAAAACCTGACTTTAGGACAAAACACATATTCACTTATTCCTTTCATAAATACGAGATATCCGATGAAAACATAGAAAATCCCACGACGTACACAGGTCCGTAGGTAGAACATTTCTCCCTTTTATTATTAGAATTTATCCCTTGATGTGGTTACACGACTAAGATTAGATAACATTACATCTTCCGAACGTGCTCTAAATCGCTTTGACACACAACTGTGAATGGTATCTCTCTTGGAATGCCATGTACACGGCTAAAAGAAGGAACTATAATTCCATCTTATGTTTCATGTAATAATCAAAGATGCCTTGATCCTTGGCATGAGCAAAACCCTATCTTGTATGTTTTTTGATATTTAAAATTATGGTATAATCGTTTTAAGATCTCTATAGTGTAGGATCAAATAAGTTTCTTCGCAACAAATCTCACATATCTTATGAGAGCAATTTCTTTACTTCCCTTTTCACTCCTCTTTTTTTTTTTTAACAAAAATTTTCTATTAACGTAATGAAGCAATTACAAGGATGTCGAACCTTGCCAAGGAAGAGAGAATGACAATCGAATCCCACTAATCCAAAGAACGGAAGGATACTATGCCTTGCCTCGAGGAGCGAGGGAATTCTAAATAGAGGAGATAAAATTAGAAGAAATAAACATAAGAAAAAGGAAATAAAAGTACAAAGAAGATGCCCTCATAACTAAGTCGTAGTAATCGGATGATTGATCAAACTTGTAAGATGACAATGACGCTACTGAAGAAGAGTCTTCAACAATTCACACTAGCGAGATCTGGGAAACTCGACAGCCAAAGAAGGTTTGGCAAAATCTCTATCGTAACTAACCGCAGGCTCTAACGTGGCCCCAACGAGAAGGATCACGGAAGTGGTCAGTAGAGGCCTGGCAACATACCCCAATGCTACCAAATCCCCTCCCCTCCACGCCCCTCCCTTGCCCCACAGGAGTAGGGACAAAGAGGGAGAAAGAGCACCAACGTTGGATGATGATGAGGGTGTCGAGACCCTATGCCGAAGAGTGATGTCGAAGTTGAAGATGGAAGGAGAAGAAAGGCGAGTTGCAGAAAAAGTCGAGGTGGATGGAGGAATCGTGACATGGAGGAGGCAGAGTAGTTAGCCTAAACCCGAAACTTAGGGGGATAACGAAAGAGGAGGATGGAGGAGAGGGGGGGGGGTGCGATCAGCTACCAAAGGCCAATCGAGGCCCCCAGCAAGTGTAGGGTTTAGAAGGTTTTTGGAGAAAGGGAGTGGAGCGACAGGGTTGATTGGTGGATGGGAGAGGAGGAAGTAGGCCCTCGTGTTTGACCCATGTAAGGCCTTGTTTTGGAATCAGAAAAGGGCATAAGTGAGTATGAAGGAGTGAGTATAAAAAATGACTTTTTGCATTTGTATATATAATATGGGTTGCTACACCTATGTACGTGTATGCATATACGATATTATCATATGAAAGCTCTACTTTTTAATGGCGTCAAAATTCTGATCATTTATTTAAAAGTAAAATGTTGTGATCGGCTAAGAATGAAATCCTACCTTATTTGGATGTTATCAAATAAGGGCTACGTGCGGATTGCATTAAAAGCAAGTAATCTAAATACATGATAAAGAAGCTAACCACAAAGAGCACCCAACTCCTTGAATTAAGACAGAGATATTTGTGATCCTTTTGACATCTCATCATCAAGAGCAGGGAGATACTTCGCCGCATTTTGAATGAGTTCTAACGTTGTGTTATTAAGACATTTATTAATAAGGTTGAGCGGCAACAAAAAAGGTAAAGTTGTGAGATTGGATTGGTGATGAGTATTTTAGAAAATGCCACGAGAATAGTCAATCTGTAGGTTTGTTTATGAAATTCTTCCAGAGCCGTGGCATTTGTGCACAATAATGTTAGGAACATTCAACAAAATGACATGTTAAAATGTAAAATTGTACATTAATGAATATAGTTAGGAGCATGATATATAATAGTTCCTTACCTCTTTCATTATGGATATACACATTAAAGATAGTGGCTTTACTCAATTGAGTTCCTAGTAGGATAGTTCTGAAGACACCAATTCGAGCTTGAGATGCATACACGTATGGTGATGTCTAGCGAAAGTTAAAGTATACAATCCACATGAAAAGAAACTCAAACTGATATTGACAATTAGTGGATTTTCATTGGTTATCCTAAAAGGTCCAAGTGGTATACATTCTACCATCTAAACCATAGTACACAAATAGTTGAGGGCAACAATGCTCTGTCCCTTCAGAATGGCAACATTTGTGGGAGAATGGAACCATGAAATGTGGAATTAAGAAAGGAATGAGTTGTTGGTACCAATTATTCTTGAAAATCACAAAAATGTTGTTCCAGCTACGGATCCACAGCCACATGATGACATGAAACATTAAGGACATGAAATCACATATATAGGAAGAGGCCGTGATTAATGAACCAGTCACAAATGACCCAATTGTAGAGGAAGTGTAAGAGGCGATATTAAGGTGCTTTGAAAGGCAAAGGAAATTGGATATGCTAGAAAATTACACGATTTATGTACTTAAACATAAATGTAACTTAGCATTAATAAGGATCCAACCTTATCGTGTCAGGACATTGAATATAAAATTCTAAAAAGTGACCAAACGCCATGAAAGGAGAATTAGAGTTAATGGTCAATAACAACGTTTGGGATCTTATGGAGTTACTTGAAGGGTTAAAGAGAGTTGGGTGTAAAGAGGTCTTTAAAACCAAATGCAACTCTAAAGGTAACATGGATAAATATAAGGCTAAATTTGTTGTAAAGGGCAACACTTAGAAGGATGACATTGATTATAAGGAGATATTTTCTCTAATTTCAAAGGATTCCTTGAGAATTATGTTAGCTTTGGTGGGTCATTATGATATGGAGTTTTACTAAATAGATGTAAAGATTGCCTTTTTAAATGGAGATTTAGAGGAACATGTCAATATAGACCAACCTAAGGGTTTTATCATCAAAAGAAAAGAAAATTTAGTGTATAAATTAGGACAACTAATATATTGATTGAAACAAGCTTCTTGTCAATGTTAAATTAACTCCAATAATATTAATTCATCTTATGGTTTCATAAAGAACACCATTGGTCGATAAATCTGCACGAAGTTCAATAGGACCAAGTTTCTTGTATTAATCCTATATGTTGATGATATTTTATTGTCTACAAATGACATGAATTTGTTACATGGTGTAAAGATGTTTCTCTTCAAGAACTTTGAAATGAAAGATATGGGTGATGCATCCTATGTGATTGGAATAAAAATATTCTAGGATAAATCACAAGGAATTTTAGGATTTTATTTGAAGGCATACATTGAAAAGGTCTTCGAAAGATTTAAGATGGAGAAGTGCTATGGAGGGATTGTTCCAATTTAGAAAGGGGATAAATTTAGTCAAAATCAATCCAAAGAATAACTTGGAACAAAAGGACATGAAGTCAATTCGTAATGCATCAATGTTGGGAGCCTCATGCATGCTCAGATATGCACCCGACCTGACATTAGTTTTACCATTGACATGTTGGGTTGGTATCAACATAATCCCAATATAGACCATTAGAAAGCTACAAAGAAAGTTTTATGGCACTTCTAAGGCACCAAGGATCATGTGCTCACGTACAAGAGGTTTGATCACCTCGAGGTGATCAAATATTCAAATTTAGATTTAGTAGGATGCATCAACACATAGAAGGCAACCATCGACTGTTTGTTTTTTCTTGCTAGAGGTGAGATGTCATGGAAGAGTGCAAAGCAATCCATCATTGTTGCTTGTACCATGGATGCTTAGTTCATGGCGTTCTATGAGGCCATAGCCTAAGGATTGTGGCTAGGGAACTTTATCTTAGGACCTAGGGTTGTTTACAGCATAACCAAGTCGCTGAGGATTTATTATGATAATGCATCATCCATCTTCTTTTCAAAGAATGACAAGAACTCTAAGGGTGTAAAGCGCGAGAAGTTAAAAGTACTTGGGAATAAAGAAAGAAATTTAGAAGTAAAGGACCTTTATAGAGAACATCAATACTAAATCATGGTAGTAAACCCACTAATGAAAGATTTATCACCCAAGACATTTGCTGAGCTACTCATTAGCATGGGCATTTTAGATGAGTCCTTGTATTGTGTTTTGATTGGCATATGTATGTGAAATGCTCATTACGCAAGTTATGATAGATTTTCGAAGGGTGGGGAGGGACAATTGTTGGAAAGTCACCTTTTATATCAGAAAAACTAAAGAAATTTAGGGAAAAATATAACAAACTGTACAAATATTGCGATTTCAACATTTTTTTTTTTGGGGTCAAAATTCGTTTCCTTTACTTTCAATGCTTTTTCTAGTGCACAAATCTCCTCCCACGATTTTTAACAAGAATCCTGGATTTCTCACAATAATTAATGTTCTTATCCTCTGGTACTGTTTTTCTTTTTTATTTTTTTGAGGGAACAAGTTTCTTTCAGAGAAGCAACCTTACAACTGACAAGGGGTAGAGCAACCATCCCAAGTTCCAAATACACCCTTCACCATACAGAATTTTGCTAGTCTACGAGGTAATGCTACCCCAGATTTTCTGGCATGTGAAATTTTAAGGAGAGGAAATTGGACTAAGAATATTTCTTGACATCTGGTAATAGCACGGAGGGATAGCCACGAAGGTTGCGTGGATGCATTGATTTGACTAATTGGGGACAAAGCGTCGCTAAGGATCAGTCCCCGAGTGATGGCCAAAGACAAGGCGAAGTTGATGCCTTGCAGGATTGCAAGTGTTTTCGATTCTTGACCGTTGGCCGTGTTTTGCATGGAGGCTTGAGCTGCAATAATACAGGAGTTGCAGTCAAGGATGAGTGCAGCCACCACCAAGTGTTGAGCAGGGACTGCCACATCTACAATGATGGTGATAGGACAGACAGGTTCGCTCTCTGATTCGGTAGTCATATATGGTACCATCAGTTGCATCAGGCAAGAGGCGACGAGCAGCCTGGTCGGAGATGGAATCCACTTGAGAATGTATGTGATTCAACAAGTGTGCGGATTGGAGTAGCAACGTAGAATTTAATAGAAGCCATGACTCGGCTCATAACCTCTAAAGGGTCAGGAACTTGATGGCCGTATACAAATTAAATTGCATCTAATAATCCATAAAAGGAAGGTGAGGGCCATCAGACTGCGCTGTCAGGTGGGAAATAATCGTCTGGTATTGTTGATTGGATGGATGACTCTTGAGGTCGTGTTTCGTTGGCGGGTTAAATACTTAACTCGCCTTCTATTTATGTCAGATTAAGTAGACTTAACTCGAGGTAAAGTTATTTCACATTCTCCGTAGAATAACTTTAACCTGTCAAAACATAACTCACTTATTCCACTGTTTATTTTACTTCTTCAATTTCTTCCACAAATTTATTCTCCCTACCAAAATATAGAAAGTGAAAGTACAACAAATATCATGTCACTTTTTTAGAACTTCCACGTGACAAGAATTAGGACATCAGCACGCAGAACTTCCCCCCCATGTGGATGTTTGACGCAAAAACGTGAGAAACTGCTGACTCATGTCTGCATACACATACTTACCCCTCATACAGGAAATTAAGAAAAATGAAAAATACAGACCTTTCCCTACACCCTAACCCACGCAAGAAAAAAAAAATAGGGGCACGCAGCCAAGTATAACTGCCACTACAAAATGAGGAAAAGGGAGAATGGGGATTTCACTTTAGGTGAGATGGACTGTGGGAAGGGACGTACCGTCTTCCATTCCTCCGCAGAAAAATGGGGAGGGTGCAAAGCGTGAGATGTCATCGGGTAGTGGGGCTTTGGATGGATAGGATTGCATGCTTAAGATGATGTATCTAATTTCTTTTTAAAAAGTAAAATACCACTAATATTATATTAAATGATTAGTATGATCTCCTTTTTAAAACGTTGTTATCTTCCCAGTATCGATCCAAGTAACTTGGTAGAGATTTAGCAAGAAAGTGTACAAGATAATATAAAGCACGGGGAATATATATAAAGGCATACGGCATTACCAGAGGAAGTTAAAATATGCCTACATTCAAAAAGGATTGAGGCAACACTCTAATCGGTTGCAAAGAATCCATTACTAAGATATAAGATGAGAAACTAGCAGTCAGGCATAAAAAACCTTTGAAGGTAAAGGTATTTCCTTAGCTTATCAAGATGTTCATTCCTTAGTAGTTACATGGTAGGAGACTCATGGCTCCCTCTATGTATAAACTATTGAGGAACAGCTTCAGGGAACCCATATACAATTATATATCACTGGCATTCACATCTTCTCCCATTCAACTTGCTATACTGAATTTGTCTGAGCATAAACTAAGATGAAGAGTTCTTCCATTCTTAGAAACAGCTGAGAAAGAAGACTGATCAATTGTTTTTTTCTTTCCCTTGCAAGTATCTTCGCAAGAACATCCGTTTTATGGGCCCCATGCACATCTAGCAACAATGCCCAACCGAACTTGGGCTTTGAGTCTCAATTAAGTTTGTTGAAAGGAACAATGGTAGAACTTGATGAGTCGTGCCTGTCTTTATTACCGTAAGCACTATCTTAGCTTCTCCCATACTCCCCTTAAACTCTTCCACACATCATGTAATTACATGCCGTTGACACTCCCCGCAAATTTATTGACATGACTTGGTAATTAACATGACTTGTGAATCCTCTGGCAGCAAGGGGTTAACATGTTCCCTTCCGGTGCTTGATGATCTTCCCATGATTGGGGATTCATTTGAGGATAGGGAACAGAGGGGCACAGGGCTATGATCTAGTCCACGTGGAGAAGAAGTTAGACGATGGATTAGAATTAAGGATGTAAATTTTGGTAAATCTAATATGAACTTAATCTGAAAAAAATAGGTAAAATTTGATCTAAATTCGATTGGGCTTAGATATAGTTTTTATCTAAAAAATTTGACTGCATTTAGGTATAGGTATGGGTATGAGGAATGGGAATACTTATAAAACTTTCGGCGAACATTTATTTCAAGAATCAGGAATGGGAGTGTTTCTAAAACTTTCATTTAACATTTATTCTAGGAATAAAGATTTTTTCTTTAAAATATACTTGTATTTTGTATTTTTTGGATTTTTATTTTTTATTTTTGATGTATTCCCCTTCAAAGATTTCTTTTTGTAATATTTCAGTAAAAATCAATAAAATTAGAGTAACTCGAGGCCCTATGTTTCAATCTTATTAAAAGTAAATAATTAATTAATTGTATTATAAAATTTTTTCTCCTTTGACTCTAATTTGGGTATGATTTGATTGTAAGATAATTTATAAATAAGTACCTAATAGGTAAATGATAGTCGATAAGTTGATGGATATGAGTATAAATTTAGATTTTTGTATCGATGGGTAAATGAGTAACGTATGATAATGGATTTTGTAAATAGATATGAATATGGGTTTAACCAAATTTGTTACGACCCGATTCCCAAATTCTTACGAGACACGAGAATCGGACTGACTCGACTGATCCCAAGACCCAGTTGTCCAACGAGAAAGTAACCAAAAGAGCAGTAAAATAAACCACATTCATCATGCATGTAACTAACAGTAACAAAAGTACAGCAGTAAAGAAAAGAACTACTACAGTATACACCACCACAACAGTAGAAATTTTAAACAGGTACATAAACATGATGCTTACAATAAAAGAGTACAAGTGTAACAGGATATACTCACTACAACGGAAAAACGGTACAGTAGGTACAACACAAGTAGAACTACTGGGCTCTACTAGGCCCAGCACCCTCCGCAGCCGCAGGCTCTGGCTGCTCAACACCTGGTCCTGAAAATGTGACAAAGGTGACACGTCAGCGAAACGCTGAGTAGAGTGGCAACCAGCAAGCTAAGAAAAATCGTAAAGGTGGACAATTAGCTATTGTTTTTAGTTTCTTTCTTTATTCCTCTATTTACTCATTCTCGAATTATTTCTCAGATCTTTCTCTTGATCTCGAATGTTCCTCGTGAGAACGATATTGATT
Source organism: Thalassia testudinum (assembly GCA_037157565.1). Taxonomy (NCBI): domain Eukaryota; kingdom Viridiplantae; phylum Streptophyta; class Magnoliopsida; order Alismatales; family Hydrocharitaceae; genus Thalassia; species Thalassia testudinum. The sequence goes on along the minus strand of JAZHRO010000031.1, from coordinate 32,149,904 downwards.
GTAGTCTTTTCCGAAAAGTAGAAGTAGCACGTGTGCTCTCCTGGCCGAGAGAGTCCCCCGTGGTGGTTCTACTCTCAGTCAACCACCCCAAAGTCACTGACAGGCGTAACGGTGACTACGGCACGTGCGATAAACGCACTGGTAGCTACCCCGCAATGGCACGCGGTCAGTCGTTTCCGTTAACGGGTGCGCTCCAAAGCACAGCACGGAACCAGTATAGGGCAGGGCCCTCTCAGTAACAGGGGTCTAGCCCCTCCATAGTAACCAAACAGGGGTCTTGCCCCTCCACAATCCGTGCACCCTCGCTTGACTACCCTGGTTTGCCAGTGGGCCTAACAAGTCAGTGTAGGACAGCTAGCAGAACCCCGAGGCCCGTAAGGTGATTAGCGCTCTCTCTACACTAGTAGCTCTCCCAGGTACTGTGTACGCGAGGGCCAAAAGTCGGTACAAAGTGGCCAAACCTAACCCCGCGTCCCTGGGGCGGCTAGCTTCGCTCTGCACTAAATAGGGGGACAATCGCTCTCCTTGGTACTTCGTACTCAAGGGCCAGCTCACTTCCCCAATTCCATTCCATTTACCTTTCAGGAGCTCTACTCCTAATTCCCTGTAGGGTTCATGCTCATATTTCTTTAGCCAAGCCATTTTATGTTTCATCATTTCAGTTTTATTCTCATATAGCCCGTGTTTCCAATAATTAATATACATTCATATACAAGCAGCTGTTATCCAATTACAGGCAATTATCATTTTTCTTTCTACTTTTCCAAGACTTCAATTCATATATTCACGACATTCGTTTCGGTGTTTCTGCTCCTAGGATTCATGCCACATCCTAGGATCTATCATGAAAGCTAGTTTTCCAGTCCTACTATTCATGCCATACCCTAGGATTTATCATTCAATCTAGTTTTTCAGTCCTAAGGTTCATGCCATACCTTAAAATCTATTATATATTTCACAAGTGCATAAATGTTAATAAATAATCAAGGGGAGCCACTTTACCCGCAAAATCGAGAGTACTGGGGGCGTGATCGGTAGGTCCGCGTGCCACCGCAACCCCCAGAGCCACAACGGGACGAGGTCCTAACACAAGGATCAAACACAAGGAACCACTCAGAATAGAATACAAGTATTTTAAACAAGTAGAGGAACAATTTCTGAGAAGAACGGAATTTCAAATGCGGGAATCGGACTTCGAACGGACCCTAAACGGGTCAAAAACGACAATCCTACCCCAAATCAGACGTCTGGAACACCTTCCAGACGTCTTAAACGATGGTTCAGATCATACCTTACTTATGCACTGCTATTCAAACGTCCAGGATCCCGCTGAATCGTCTAGACCTAGTTCCAGACGTCTGTCTATTACTCTAGACGTCTGGAGATGCTTTCCGCCGTCTGGTGACTTGCCCAGACGTCCGATCTGTGTGGGAGGGCGTGCCCTTGCGCCTTCTCGAACGAAACCTGCACGCGTACGCAATCGTCCTTAACATGGCAATGAGGCAGAACCCTCGGCGGAAAGGCCTACATAGCCGTACCCGCGAAAGGAAGAATAAAAGAAATATTGTACCTTTCAGACGTTTGGATCTTCCTCCAGACGTCTCCCACGTCATCTAGACATAAGTCCAGACGTCTGATTCTGGGAAAATTTCTCAAAATCAGGACCTCCTCGCCCTTCGCCTGCTGCACACGGCCATGCCGCGTCGCGCTCGCCTGCTGCCTGAGCTGCAGCAGCACTGGGGTAACCTCCCCAGCACCACGCTCCCGCTGCACGCCCGCCGGCCGGCCCTGGCTACTCTGGCGAGCTCGCTCTCGCTTCCTCACGCGCTCTACCTCTTCTCCCTCTCACTGCACCTCCTCCTCCTCGCGCACACCCGGTAGCAGGTGTTGCCCTCTCTCTCTCTCACTTGCACTCAAGCTGGAAGAAGGAGGGGATGGTGGGGGGGGGAAATGGGTGAGGGAGAGGGAAGGGTATTTGAAGGCATGGCGAGGTGGGGAAAGAGGTCTGCAGGACGGTGAGGGAAGAGAGAGAAGAAAAGAGGGCATGCGTGCGTAGACTCGCAATCGTACGCCGTAAAAATTAAATTTCAGATGTCTGGGAAGACGTCCAGATATCTTACCAGATGTCTAGATCTACTCCCAGATATCTTAAAAAATATTTTATGTCATAGGTCTTAACAAAATTTGACTCAAACTCCACCCATTTACATCCCTAACCAAAATAAATGAATCTAACCAAACTAAATCAATCCTCAAAGGCAAAATTGGGAGCAATTCTCTAATAGTTCGAGGGATAGTTTACTTTAGGAATTTAAAAATTGATATTAATTTTCATTTCTACTTGCCTATAAAGTAGTATTAATATTGATTTTTTATTTACTTGAATTAAGCTGCAGTACCATTCGTTGTAATATTTATTTAAATTAATGTTAACTCTAATTCTAGAAAGATGAAGAATTAAATATCGGAGAGTTACGGAGTTAATTTCACTCACACTCCTTAAATTCTATGTTAACAAAATTAATATTTAGAACCTCGAAATCCGATACAGTTACGACTGTGTGAGTTAACCTCTCTAATAAAGAAAGGGTTAATCCCTCAACCCTCCAAATGAATAAACTAACCTTGAAAGATTAACATCACCGGGTTACAAGGGATTAACCTCTCCAAATATCAACTTTACGATCTTCTCTTGGAGTAGAACCAATCTTCAGATCGTGAGATCCAACACCTTGTTACGCTAATTGTGGTCATGAACTGTCGCACCACAAAAATGCAATATCTAAATTTTTCTTCTTTTTTTGTATTTGATAGGGAAAAGCATAGGAGCAGCATTGACGTGGGGCACAATAGGATGGTCAATACAGAATTTGACTTTTACCCAGATGTGCGAAATCCAATTTTGCTTCATCTTGCATATCAATCATCGAGACCTTTCCCACCTCGCTAGCTAAGGGGAGAATGACTTTACTATTCCGATTTAGTTAGAAAAGGAAGGATGTAACGGAAAGTTGCTTGGCTGCTTCCCCAGATTTGCCCTCTTCGTAACAACGATATGTATCATTCATGGAGCATGTGAGTAGAGTCTAAATAAGTAGTAGTTTTCAATTTTAATCCTACCTACCAATGATTATCTTCTGTCTCCCTAAATCCCCCCACCCCCCCCAACCCAGTACGTTCCATGCATTTCTAAGGCTCAACGTAAGTGTAAGGACCTTCGAGTGTATTTTTAGGTTAATTTACCCGAAGAGTTAACCCGAAAAGCTAATTTGCATAATCTTATTTACTTTTGTGGTGGGTGATATAGAATTGAGAAGATTCATATTGACACAAGTAGATGGTTATCTACTACTAAAATAGATTTCATGGTAGCTAAAAAGGCTAGCAAGAAACTATATATCATGGATGAAGAAGGTTATGTAGGAACTTGATTTTGTACAAGACTAAGTGTGTTCCATATATACTGTAACAACAAGAGTGTTATTCATCTTGTTAAGAATTCTACATTGCTTTCAAAGTTAAAGCACATAGGTGTAAATTGGATACGAGATGTGTTAGAAATGAAGTAACTAGCATTTGAAAAAATCTACACGAATGATAATAATGTTGATATGATGACAAAGATATTGTCACATGAGAAAGACTTAGGGATGCAACTCCATTGCACCCTGACTAAAGTGAATCTCACATAGTTGATGAGGGGGAGATGTATTGAGTGGGTTTCCCTCCAATGTGGGAATTCAACCCATATTTTGGGGTCTTTAAAGATCCAACTAGAAATATGAGGCTTCCTTATAATCTTCTCATGGGATTATCATGATATGTCTCCAATTTTTTGTGGGAAAGGCATTTTGCCTTGTTTGGTGGTGATGTGTACACGTGAAAGGCAAGAAAGAAAAAGGGGGCGGCGGCTGTTGTTTGGATTTGGCCTCCCTTACGTCTGTTTGGAGGGTTGTAGCTTTTTTTCTTTACCCAATCAGGGAAGAATTCCAGGGTTGGTGCACAGGGAAACCAATTTTTGGGTGATCCGTAGACTTTTCCCAATCACCTCAGAGCATGAAGGAGTCTTTGATGGCAGGAAGGCTCGATGATCTTCTTCCACTCATCTCTTTCTTTGTAGGTGCTTGTGTTCGAGATTTACTCTTGAAAAAGGGAGTTAACTTTGCATAACTCATCGCAGGGAAAATAATTTTTTTATCGATTAAGGTATATTCGTCTTGGGTCATCTTGATCCCGTGAATTTTTTACCTTCACGTTTTTGGGTGACTTTTTCATGCTAAAAATATCGTGTATGTTGTAGTTATGATATAATATCGTGATTTGTTTGTTTGAATATTCTGTGATACATCGTCGGATCCAGCAAGTGGACTATTGATTTTTATTTATTGAATTTTTATTTAATCTCAACAGTAACACACTTTCATCCTAATTTACCGGCCACATGTTTGGAAGCTTCGATTAAAGAAACAACCATTTTTCTGGAGTCGATTGAGAAATTATTTGGTGACAAGGGGACAACGTGGGTACTTTCTCCTAATTGCTTTTTGGAGTTGGTTTCTCTCACCACGGCACTTCAGGTGGGAAATCCTTCTCTCCGTTCAAGTTCTCTTAAACAATTTGTCTTGTCAAGTTCCCAATCTTTTTGCTCTTTGCACATGACTTTCGTCAGCAAAACAGTTCGGCTTCGTTCTGGTGTGGGGTTGGCACGAGGGATAGCCTAAGTGTTACTGGTAAAATAAATGGTACGTTAAATAATAATGAGATCATATTTTTAATAGATTATAATGTATAAGTGATAATTGTATGAAGGTAGATATAATGAGTGTTGTTAATATGAATGATTAAATCAAATTATATACGAATCTATATGTGTGAAATAAATCTCCTATATTATAAGTTATCTTATTAAATTTTACCTCACATTTAGATTCCCTATTTTTTCCTCTCACAATAACTTTGTCACTTAATAATGTATATCTACATCGCAAGAAAGCATATTGGGAGGAAGAAATTCAACTTTTTTGAAGTATATCTTTGATTCTATTGTCACTCATTTTGGTTAGAATTTTATAATTAATGTTTGTCAAGTAAATAAGCCTTCTAATCCTTAACCTACGTTGGATTGGGTTTCTTAGGGTTAGTTTACGACGTGGGTTAGTTAATTTAGGTTAGCAAACTTATAATAGAGGTTAACCCCTGTTTGTATTTACTTGCAAACATGGGTTAACCCCTGTTTGTGTTTACTGATGGGGGGTTAGGAAGGGGGGTTATCCTGTAATGTGATAAGAGGGTGTTTACTTAGGAATGAGGGTTAGAATGGAAGTTAAAGTGATAAAAGACATGTTTGCCCTTGGGATGATAGGTAAGTTAGTTGGGACTGCTTTCTATTTAAATAATAATATTTTTAATAGAAATGTTGAATGAGGAATACAAAAAAAAAACTTGTATTGGAGAAATTTTTGTTCTATTAATGAAATTTGTTAGAAAAAATATTCCATCATCATATATGACATTGCTAAATATAAATAAGAAAAATAAGAAAAAAGATAATAAACCATTTGAAAAAAATATCTGCAATTACACTACGTACATACTTAATTCATGTGAATGATAAAGTTTGTTAGAAATCATATTGCTGCATGACATATTACATTAAAAAAAATAACTTAAATAAGAAAAAGATATTATTCCTTTGACAATAATTGATTTGGAATTTCCTTGAACAATCTAAGTTATGAGGATGTCTGATCTACATTTGAGGTCTTCATCTTTAGCATAGTAAATATGACAAATTCTTTCAATTAGAAAAGTATTGCAATCCACGGCCTTAAACAAGAAGAAATATATTATGAGACTTTCTCTCAAAATCCAACATAAATAGAAAGCTAAGTAATTATAGTGGATATTTTTGTTAACTTATCTGGGAAACTGTAAAATATTTTAGTGTCGTCTTTAAGAATTGATGGTTATTTGTAATTGATAAGAAAATTAAACTTGTAGAAATAAGTTAAATGCATTATCTGTGAATAAACAGAGACCTTCATTCATGGAATATAAGTAAGAGAAATTGTACGTGTAAAATTACTAACCTGCAATGACACATCTGGGTAGGCAATAAAAATGAATTTTTAAATTTACAGTAGGCTCAGATTACTTCGTTGTAGAAATTTTTAACGGTAGTCATCAGACAAATTCTATCAACTATGGATGGTCTAAGAAATTTAGCCCTCGCATTTTGTGTTGCATGAGGTTGTTGCGTTGTAGTCATCTATGCCATGCAAACACAAATAACTGTCAACTTTTGTGTTGCGTAGGGTTGTTGCAGTGTAGCTGTCTTACGTATGCAAACACCATCCAATTGGTTGATAGGTTTGCCCTCAACAGTTGAAGCTTTCATCATTGCCTATATAACCCTTGTTAAGTTTTTTGCAATGCATCCTTCAGCAATATTAGAAATCTTCGGAAGATAATATATTATTAATCTATATGATTTCAAAAAAGAGACGTATATATATAAAGAAAACCACATAACTTGCGAAATAAGAAAAGAACATCCCAATAAAATAATATCGAAAGAAAATACATAACATTCACAAGCATTCAAGAAGCGAAATAAAAAATAAATAAAACAATATCCAAAGTTATTGATAAGAAATTATCAGTCACCATGCTTATTACATGATAACCAGTAAATTAAGATAGAGTTCCGTCATCGAACTGTAGATAAATGAAAAGATCCCATCAACGATCGAATAGACATGAAAACTAATCGACAAGCTCATCCATAGTTTCCAAGAATGGAAATTGAAAACTTTGTAACCTTCTGTACTTGGCATTAACCTACATAGTGGAAAAAAATTAAAACGTATATTTGCAAGAACGTAAATAAAGAGAAGAATGTTAGACGGAAGGAATCTTACATTTTCCTACTGGGTTGGATCATCTGGGATGATGATGTGTTGTTCGATATCCCATGTCCATGTCTCCTCAGCTAATAATTCCATGCCAACTAATAGCTCTTCTTCAGGAACTTCCAGCGGTTTATAATTTTAGTGAGTGGGATCTCCTCATTGAAATGATATTCCATGTGATCTCTCAAAAGGTGCCAGGCACTTGTTGTGAAAGTACCATTAACATAGTCTCCATCCGCTTGTAAATTTCGTAATGCAGTGACGAGGCATGTATCTTTTCAAATGGTCTGACCTGTAAAAGATGTCATTCCTACGGCGAAAAGTATTGAAAATGACATTGAACTTAGGTAATAGTCTAGAATTAGTCACAAAGAAAATATTTGTAAAAAAGTCGTCCTCCCAAACAATGGTTGTCTTCTATAGGAACCTCTTAATCATACCGTGACATTATCGAGTACTTTGAGATTTGCATCTGGTAATTTATATTCAACTAATAATAATAATTTGATGGTAGAATTAACCATCATAATTAATGCTTTCTAATTTCTTTTGAACATATGTAATTTCTACTCCAATTCAAGCCTCTTCCTTTTTTTCCTCTTGCAGCTCGCAGCAACCTTCGTAATACATGCATGCCATAAACGTTAACTCGACCTTTTGAGATTCCAATGTTAGCTTGAACTTGAGAGGAGATTTTCGAAATCCGCAACCCTAAAATGAAAATGTCAACGTAGGGTTTCACCGAAAACTTCAATCGAATGGTAGTAATTTGAAAGCTGCATCTTACGCTATTCCCATAAGGACATTTGTAATTCAATTTGTCTAAAATACTATGTATATTTATTTCTTCCTCAAAGACAAGTTCTGCCAAGTGTCCACAATTGCATTTCCTTTTAAGTGTTCTTAATTCTCGTGACGTAGACATTCCTGTGAGCTAAAAAATTAAGATAACTAATTTGAAAATAGCGAATTAAACATTATTGCAGAAAGGTACTTTCCAATAGATCATGAAAACAAGTCCTGAAGAAGATGTTGGTTATGAAGAAAACTAAGACATTCAAAATAGATAATAAGTTTTATATAGGACTACTCTATGGAAGAGGACGATGCATTCACTAATCACAGTTAATGCATTCTATGGAAAACAACAAATCATCGACCACAGTGTCTGTCTTCGCTTTCAATTCCTCCAACTCAGACTTCAGGCGTTGCACCTCCACATATGCATTTTGTAGCTCCGCATGCTGCCTTAAGGTAGTTCTTACTTCCAACTTCGCATACAAGCGGGCCATGAAGTTACGCTCGGCCTTGAGTGTATGGAAGTTGGGGAAGTTCGCTCGGGCAAGTTGTTTGTAGTTGCAACCCTATATCGAAATAAATAATAATCCATAAGCTTAATTTAACCCGTATTATAAGGATGAACGGACAATTTCATATGCTTACTTCGTCCTCATGATGACACATATAAAACAAATGATCTAGGGGATCTGTAGTTCGAACGTTTTCCAATTCGAAAACCAACTTGCATGGTTCATTACATAAGCACTGATGTCTGTGATACCAATATCCTCTAGTGTAGTAAGAAGCAATCTCCATCCCTGAAATTATCTTCTCAAACATCTAATATTGAAGGTTGACAAATTGCACGTAAGTTGAAATGACCCCCTACCATTTGGGTTGGTTAAGACGTCTGGATCATCCATCAGACGTCTGTCCAGATGTCTGGATAGATGGTCGGATTTCTGAAAGTAGAAGAACCATACCTTGTTTTCTTTTCCCGGGCGCACACAACATGCACACCCCCTCTCTCACCCCAAACCCTAACCCTTTCCTATTTAAACCCCCACACCCATGCCACTCCCTCCATCACCACTTTCCTCCCAGCCTCCAACACGGCAAGTGGAGAGGAAGAAGAGAGACGGGACATGGAGGAGGAGGAGAGGGGAGCGAGAGTGTGGGAGGAGCTCGAGGGGAGGAGCTCGCGAGGGAGCCCTGGGAGCTCAGAGGAGCTTCTGAAGGAGGAGTCGAGGACACGTGCGAGGAGGAGGAGCTCACGAAGGTGAGCTTCGAGACCTCCTGAAGCTGCTGGCATAGCAGCTGCAGGCGGTGGGGAGGGGTCCGCGCAGAGAAGGCTCGCGAGAGTTCTGCGTATTAGATATTTTTTAGTATCAAACATCTGGAGCACATCCCAGACGTCTGGAGTAGCAAGGGGACATCCGGAGCTGAAGCCGGATATCTGAAAGCATGCTAATGCCAAGGTATATTGTTCTCTACATGGTTTCCTCCCATGCAGACCTTATCGCAGGGAATTGGTTTAGTTGTTTTTAGCTCTATGCGTACGTACGTAGGGGTAGAGCATTGGAAAAGCACACGGTGCGCCTTTTGAGGCACTTTTGGACGTTTAGGCACATCGCCAGACGTTTGATCGTACTTCCAGATAACCGAAAGAGGAGTCTGATGTCTGGGATTTCCTTCAGACGATCGTGGAAGGATCCGGATGTCTGAGGAAGTTGTAGGAAACCCAGGGTGAGTACTGATGTCTTTTAAGACGTCTAGGGCTAGTCCCAAACGTCTGATTTTGGACAGTGTGGGTGTTTTTGGCCTGTTTAGGACCCAAACGGAATCAGATTTCCACAAACGAACTACCGTTGTCTTTTGCTTGAGTTTCTCTACGAGTTAGTGTCACTTGTATATGATTTTGGACTCGTTTGATGTGGTTGGTCAATTGTATGAGTCTCCAGCTAGTCGAGTACGCGGGACTCATGGAGGCGACGAGATCTACGATCTGAGCCCCCATTCCTCCCATGTTTTCTAGTAGAGTGGTTTACATTAATATTATGATTTAAACAAATAAGCTGCATGTTTAGAATACCTTGAATGGACCCTAGGATGAGAATGAACCCTAGGGCAGGAACAAATGGGTATGGTTTGAACTACACTGTTTACTTGAGATGCATGTAAAACTCTAAATGCTAGCAAATGTATTGGTTTATTGATGTCATGCTTTCTCAGTTAGTAAATCACGAGCTACTTGTTTTAAAATGAAACCGGTAATGTAAATAGAGAGATCGGAAATGTTGGAAAATGAACAAAAGGAATACTAGCATGAACCCTACGGGGAATTAGGAGAACTCCTTTAGACGGGAAGTGAGCTGGCCCTTGTGTACGCGGTACCAAGGAGAATAATTGTCCCTTTAGTGTAGAGGAGAGCTAGCTGCCGGTTGGGTTGAGCCCCGGGGCTAGGCTTAGTCACTCTACATCGACTTTGTTTGGCCCTCATGTATGTGGTACCGAGGTAAGCTACTTAGTGTAGGGAGAGAGCTAGCCACCCCATGGGGCTCGGGGTTAGGGCTAGCCGCCCTACACCGACTCTTGTTAGGCCCACTAGGCAAGCTAGGATAGTTGGATGGGGGTACGTGGACTGCGGAGGGGCAAGCCCCTTGCTCTATTCTGAGGGGCGAGATCCTTGTTCTGAGAGGACAAGGCCCTGTATTGTTCCGTGCTATACCTTTAGGCGTAGCCACTAGCGGAAACGACTGGCCGCATGCCAGTGCGGGATAGCTACCCGCGTGCTTATCACGCATGCCGTAGTCACCCCTACGTCGTGACCGTGACCTCAGGGTGGTTGACTGGGTGTAGGATTACCATGGGGGACTCTCCTGGCCTTGAGAGCACCACGTGCACATCCTACATCATGGAAAAGACTGCAATCAAGATTGTTCCCGTGAGGAATAGTCCAGATCAAGAAATGATTAGATGAATCAAGGAGCAACAAATTAGAACTACTTGTTGAGCTTAATGAAAATGGATAGTTACTTAATTGCATTAATTAATTATTTGTCTTAACTATATGTAAATGGCTGAATTACCATTCTACTCAGCATTCGCTGACTCCGGAAATTTTATAACCTTGTTTAGGTCAGGGAGTTAAGCAGCCAACACCACCGGCTACAAAGGGAGCTGGGCCCAGTCGAGCCCAGCCTTAGCTGCGTTTCCTTACTGTTTCCTAGCTTCTGTTGTAGTAGTGAGTATTTTATTTTATGTAATACTGTTTCAGTTACTTTTCCGCTGTCGTAGTTGTGATGGCCTGTAATATTGTGAGACTATTCGCTCTGTTTCTTTTATTGTCTCTTGATTTTCTTTCTGCTTAGTTACATTGTATGGGTGGTTGTGAAATATTTCCTGCTTTTGGTTATTTCTCATTGGACGACTAGGTCTTGGGATTGGTCGAGGCGGACCGGTCTCAGGTCCTGTAGGGATCTGGAATCGGATGGTAACATAAGTCCAAAAATGTACTTTGCTTTGCATATAACAGACAATCTATTACATTAGTAATTAAAGCCTTACAAGAGGATATGAATGAATGAAAGCGAGAAACCCCACATTACATTATCCTCATGCATTTCTCATTTGGAGGTCCTCCCACATTACATCAGCTATGGACTCCCTTATTTGCTCGGCCTTCCGAATATCTGCCTGACTCAATTTCACAAATGCCTCTGGTGTTATGTCGCCCGGGTTATCAGTCTTAGGAGGTGGTCGTATCTCTCCAATAGAATCTACATAAGGTGTCTCTTCAAGGTTTTTGTTGTAAAATTCATCCCTTCCCCCATCTCTTAGCAAAAAGTTGTGAATAACACAACAGGCAACAACCACATCTCGATGGACCTCAACGGAGTAGAATGAGGGGTACTTAAGACAAAGAAATCTCTTCTTCAACACTTCAAAACACCTTTCAACACAATTCCAGGTCTTCACATGGCGGTGGTTGAATAGTTCTTTTTTATTGCGATACCTATTGTGCGCAGATCTTGAATTATACTCAGTGATATGATAGGTGACATTCCTATATGGTGCTAGGAATTGATGCGTATTAGCATACCTGCAATCTACAAGATACATCCAACCAGAGGGTATGGGAATAATGTCCTCTTGTACCGCCTATCGAAGTACCGTCATATTAGCAGCAGATCCTTCCCATCCACTAGCGACATACTATATAGAGATATCTAAAGATGCAATACACATCACATTCAATGAACACCAGCCGTGTCTGTTTCGAAACCTCCCAGCTTCCATGGGGTTGACACATATTTCAACATGTGTTCCATCTATAGCCCCAATGACATCCTGCAAGAATTGGATCCTAGAAATGATGTTGTTTGTAATATAAAAAACATTAACTATAGATGTTAAGAAGCTTACCTTAAAGTAGGGATACAAATCCCTGTTCCTCCTTATCTTATTTGGGACATGTGTGGAATCATTGGGTATGGAAATGAACTCAAATTGAAGCTTCTTCACAGCTCGGGCAACTTCTTTATAGTAATTACTTATAATTCTAGATGATCGTTCAAATCGTCCTTGCATGTTATGATTTGTAGCCCCCTGTCCAGCACCATATAAGAAGATAGCAAGGGCCTCATTTGGGTGCATCTCCTTTGTCGGTTGTAAGTACTTCCTATCCGTTAACATGTCACGTAACTTGATAAATTGAGAGCTTTCCATTCGAAACATATCCATAGAACGTTCGTGGTGTCCTTCTAAGACCATATTTACCCATACCAAACCTTTTAATTCCTCGATGTGCTTTCGTACACGTGGAACACGTGTAGATCGTTTCATGGCATCGACAACTTAATGCATGGTTTCTTCCAACATGACTTCTACGATATGCTCTCGCAACTCATCACTGTCAACAGAACGTCTACCAGGCTGCATCTAATGGATAGTTTCGGAACGAAGAATACGAATGAGTAAGTAGTTCATTAAAGATAACTTTCATACACTCAAAAGAAATTAATGAAGACAGCATCGTTGTAATTAACGAAACATAACACCTTAAGAATTACTATGATATTGCAGATTGCAATATCCATAATTAAACACATGACCAACTGAAGATACATACTAAATGAACTTACGCACAATGATGACTAGAATAAAATGGGACAATCATCAACTGAGAATGGATGCTACGAAATGACATCAAACATCACCATTCATCACCATCTTCATCAGCTCCAGCATATCCTCTGCATTACCGCGGAGAAAGGCCCTCATGATATCTCTAAAAGATGGATCAGGAAGCTGTGCAACAATCCTTGCTCTTGGACCAACCGGTAAGTCCGGTGGCATGGAGGACAACCCAAGAACACAATTGTCAATCTCTTCTCTTTCAACATCACAAAGTCTTTTACTCTTGCTAAACTCAAGGAACTCCTCCATCATTATTGCCATTTTTTCAACCCTATCTGAAGTAGAGGCCCCACTGCGTCGACGCTTCCCACTGCTCCTCGATGTGTTCTTCGATGGATTGGGTGCTGACCTCAATGATGCCTATCTATCAATAACATTTTGAGGGACCTCAGGGTCCCGGTCCATCCTCATGATGGGAGTTTGGGATGACATTATCGCATTGTCATTAACAGAGAATTCCATTTGAGAGAGATTGACATCGCCTTCACCTTCATATTCACAAAATTCGTCATTGTCTGTATGCCTCATACTAGGTGTAACATTGACCCCCCTAGTAGTCTCCCTTCTGACAATAACCTCCAATTCCTTGTAGTAAGGAAATGTCTTCCCTCGCAACTTTTTCAAATGCTCGGGAATCTGCATGTACATAGCATGCATTGCAATTATAAGATTGTTTTAGTAAAGTTGGACTACTTTAATCAAAAGCACACTAACCTCATCCCATGCACTATCATCATACAAGATGGGACATTTCCGACGATCATCCCAACCCCACCTGCTTCTATTGATCAATGCAATGAAAGCATTGTAGTCCTTGAGATTCTTGAAACGGTTTTGCAGTTGCTCCTTCACGTACGTCAAACCACTTTCTGAGTTGAACTCTTGAAGAATCTCAAGCCACCCCAATCTAGTGAATGACCCATTAACAAAGTCATTCTCATAGTGGTCACTAAGAAGCCTTATCAACAACCTATCCCGTTCAGGTGTCCAGTTGCCAATCCATGGAGCTCCCTCCTATTAGGAACTTGCTGGACACTCTTCCCCTGATTGGAACCTTCTCTGTTTATCCTACAAGTGGAATGATAAGTATGTTACTGTCACGACCCAGACCTAGACCCCTACCAGACCTATATGGCTTTATTATAGTACCTATTACCTATATGGCTTTATTATACATATACACTAGTTTAATTAATAATTAGTTGTATAATTAAGATATATATAGTATAATCTAACTTAAATATCTACTTTACATAATACAATACATACGTAAGTTATTTAATTTATAGATCTGTTGGCTTTACATTATAGATAATTAAGCTTATTATATAGCTTAAATAAATACTTATATACATATTATCCAAGGGATTTTTACTATTTTTGGAGTTTTTTCAGTTTTTATGGTTTTAATTTATGTTATGGAGGTAGGAGATGCGAATGGAAGAAATGGATGAGAAGGAGGAAATGTTTTTGGTGTTTTGAAAGGTATATTCTTTTATTAAAGCCCATGGTATACAAAACCGTCGACTAGCAATTTATACCAAGTCGGCGGTTCTGCACACCATGAAACTTGGTATGCAGTTAGAGAACTATCTGATCTTCAATCAGACAGTTTTGTTTTAATTTTTTAGAATTTTTTAATGATTTTGATTTAAATCCCAAGTTTACTGATCCTAAGCCTTTCAAGAGGTGTTCTACCATGTCCTAAGGGCTTAGGATGAAGCCTAACTGTCTGAAAAGGTAGGAAACTGCCTTGAATATGCTCAGTCTAAGTTATGAAACATATAAAAGCAATTAAGGATGCAACTCAAGACCAATTTTCATTAAATTCAGATGGTGGATAGTAAAAATTCATTGTCTAGCTGACAAAAGATTAAAAAGAGTTAATTACAATCTTTCAACAGATATTACAAGCCAATTACAGTAAAGGAAAGCTTATATACAATTTATACAATGTTTCACAACAGTCAGCTTCTAATATGACTAGATCTAAATTGCTGTCCACATGGTGATAAGAACTTGGGATCCTGTTAGAACAGCAGGAAGAAGCTGGTTACTGCAGCAGATCAGAAGTCATGAGAGCTGCTAAAATAGACCTGATCATCCTACCAAATCTCTCTTCAGATGTCTCAACTGCTACTGCAGTTGACTCATCTAAAGAGGAACTGATTTGCAGCAGGATAAAGGGGTTAATTCCAACATATACTTCCTGCTCTAACCCTTAATACCCCAGATCAGATTATAGACAATCTGGTGAGGGATTAAAAAGGGTTAATCCAAGGAGTACATGTGGGAATTGAGGAGAGGAATGTAGCTGCATTCTATAATAGTTACTATAGGTCTGGGATTGAAACACACAAGACATAAATCAGGAATTCATTTAACAAAATCTGACAAGGATCTCAATTTAGAGAAAAACCATTAGGGATTACAAATCAAAACCAAATTCCCTTATCATTAACTTCTGATCAAACTGAAGTGGGGTGAATAACTGATCTGATTCTCTCTAATGCTATAGACAGCATGTAGAAAGAATCATTTCAGTCCAATGAAAACAAACACTTCAATCCCAGAGTTTTGGAACCTTAAGGAATATGGAGAATTCTTTAGGTTAGGAAAACCAATTTGCTCCTCAAATCAATTAAAGGATGCAAGGTGGAGTCTCAAATCAACTAAATGATTTTTTATTGACTCATCCATGCATTCAAGACAATGCAACACTCATGAAAATTCAGTTCAGATCATGGCTCTTCTGAGGTGGATTTTGACTTCAAAATCACCTCAGAATCCTTGCCAAACAATGAATCAACATAAAAAAAAAACTCAATCTACTAGATCAAACATTAAAAACTCAAGTGATTCAAATTCATTGCAATCCAATTTTTGATATCAATCCAACAATCAACTTTCTTTAAAGCTTAAATCAGGGGCTTTTGTGAGCAAAATGGAGTGAGTGAGAAGCCCCTATCATGACCTTTGACGCCAATTTTAGATCTGATATCAGAAGATAATCAGATCTAAAATTAGGTCTGATGAGTGGGTGAAAAAGTGAGAAATCAATCGAGGAAATCAGAAGTGGAATGGAAACGTGAAGAGGGAGAAAACTCATGATAAATGGCTGTGTGAACTATCCCCTCTGATCTGAAATGATCAGAGGAGGTGAGGGGAGTGAATCTACTCTAATTCTACTGCTACAGCTAAACAAATAGAACAATTGAATTAAACACTACAAATTACTCTAATTCTACTACTAATCTACTTAACTACTACTACAACTAAATTGCAAAATATTAAAACTACTCTAATAGGAAGAATGGGACCTACGGGTCCTTAGAAGAAAGGAGGGAGATGACTCCAGCGGAGGGAAAAGCCTTCTAGTGAGGCTTCAGAGTCGTCCTCAGGTGCTATGAGGTCCTTAGCGACGAGGAGGTTGAAGAGAAGTCGGGGATTTCACAATCGGTGGCTGTGAAATCAGGGATTTGGTGGGGAGGGCAGTTGGAGTGGATGAATGACCGCTACAAAATGTAGGAGAGAGCGATCCCCTGTGCGCGCGACCACTGAGGTGCTTAAGTAGCAAACTTAGTGGCTCAGATCACCGCACGGGTGAAAATGGTCGTCGATGCAACCGGCGGTAAGGATGAGAGGAGAGGAGTGCGTGGGTTGCCAACTTAAAAACTGACCGTCGGATGGGATCTGGGGTGAAGGGTGAGCACACGTGCCGCTTCATGCGAAGCTTCGATTCAAATCGAGCCACAGATCAAGATCACGAGAGAACGGACGGCTAAGATTTGCCATGTTCTTCGCGCGCTACAGTGCGTGCGAAGAACTGCAGGTGGTGGCGGTCTGTTGGGAAATTTGCAGGGAGAAGCCCTTCATGAAGGGGTAGGAAAATTGTGCGCAGGTCCATAAGTGGAAGAAATCATAACTGGACAGACCTTAAGGGCTTTCAAAGGGGTCCCTACGGGTTACAAAAAGGTCCAAAAAGGTTTTCTAAGGAAGAGAATGTGATGCATGAAGGACCTAAGTGTAAACTCTAAGTTTCAAGGCCTTAATGATGTCCAAATGCCTTCAATTTTTATATGTGCTCAATTGCACATTTAAGAATTTAATTGTGCTTTTGATTTGGACTTTTAAACTTGTTTATGTGTTCAATTAACACTTGGATCACCATTTGACCTTTATCTTAAGAATATCTCGTTTTATGACCTAATTATGTAATTTTAACACAGAATAAAGGTTTAGGCCTTTTTCTTTGATTCTCATACTTAACCCTTTTTATCTGTTAATTTGATATTGTTTAACCCAGTGTCTAGCTTAACTTTAGCTTTTTAGCTATGATGAGTAGCTACTCATCATACCCCCATGCTTAGGTTTTGCTAGTCCCTTAGCAAACAATTCATTAAAGTGCAGAGAAATTTATGTATCAGCAAGGTAAGTGTGAAGAGATATCTTTTTTTCTTTCCATTTTTCTCAAAGTCTTAAGTGTTTGAAGATGATCTTTAAGCTGAAAGATTTTTCCAATAAACCAATTGTGTTTATGTTTGGACATTGTGAGAACCTTATTACTGAGGAAGACCTACCAGAACTCAAGACTTAAATGACATAGACCATCTCTCAACCAACAAAGACTCTTGA
The DNA here is from genome assembly GCA_037157565.1 of Thalassia testudinum. Lineage (NCBI taxonomy): Eukaryota > Viridiplantae > Streptophyta > Magnoliopsida > Alismatales > Hydrocharitaceae > Thalassia > Thalassia testudinum. Next base: position 32,132,379 of record JAZHRO010000031.1, on the reverse strand, counting down.
TATCTAAACCTTAAGTCGAATTCCAGGATTAAGGGGGTTTTACAGAGACTCAGAATGCTACGAGGTTATGGCTGTGCTTTGTGATAAGTCAGGACTAACCAAGTGAATTCTAAAACTCAATCTCGGGATTTCACCTCTTTTTAAGTCCAAGTTGGTTCTAACTTTAGCTCATGTTTTCGGATGACTCTCAAGAAATGACGAGTACTCAAACCCAACTCTTATTGTTTGTGTGGCTCAAAGAATTTTTGGTGGAAAAATAGGGTATTTGTATTGAACCCTGAAAACATTTTTGGTGGAACTTTTATATTTACAGACTTTGGAGGACATACTTGATTTATTCTCAAGAACTTTCTTTTTAGACTTTTCTGAATTTTTTTTTTCTGTCTGTATGTCTCCGACAACTGTATTTAGTAGAGCGCACCTTCTTTGGTGGGTGAGTTTTTTGTGGAAAGAGCTTCTCCTAGACACAAGACTAAAGGTTAGGACAAAGAGTCTACCTGCACGCACAGGTAAGGACTCCACCTTCCCTAATGAACACTAGGGTTGAATTTTGGGTTCAAGTGATTTTTCCTAACGTTGTGTAGTGTAAGCTAAGGTTACTTAGACTCCTAAATTAAAGCAAACCAACGAATCCTGTACTGGGGATTCAGGTACAAGAATATGTCCTTAAGTTAGGAGAGACTGTGGTCAATCTTGTCAAAGCTCAAAGTATATTAAGCCAAAGCTTGAATCAAGCTACAATGGTCGAGCAAGTCAAACTAGCAAAGGTTGAATATCCATAAACACTTATTCTATTTTTGTTTTCAGCTAGAAGATCATAGTTTGTTACGACCCGGTTTCCGAATCCCTACAGGACACGAGACCAGACCGACTTGACTGATCCTAAGACCCAGTCGTCCAACGAGAAAGTAACCAAAAAGCAGGAAAGTAAATGCCATTGACTATGCTACGCAACTAACAGTAACAAAAGTACAGCAGTAAAGAAGTAAAACCACTACAGTACACACCACCACAACAGTAGAAAAGTAACCAAGTACAAGAATGTAAAATATAGGATGTAAGAGTATAAAGGTGCAAGAGACTACTCACTACAACAGAAAGGAGTACAACAAGAAACTACAACTATTGGACTCTACTGGGCCCAGCACTCTCTGCAGCCGTAGGCTCTTGCTGCTCAACACCTGGACCTGAAAAGGGGTTATGAGTATAAAACGTCAGCGAACGCTGAGTAGAGTGGCAACCAACTAACTAAAGTAGTAAAGGTGGACAGGTAGCTGTTGTTTTTCAATTACTTTCTTTAACTAATTATTCTTTTTCGCCACTTGGTTTATTTATCAGGTCTCTTTCTTGATCTCGAATGTTCCTCGTAGGAACGATCTTGATTGCAGTCTTTTCTGAGGAGTAGAAGGCGCACGTGGTGCTCTCCTGGCCGGAAGAGTCCCCCGTGGTGATCCTACACCCAGTCAACCACCCCAAGGTCACGGACATACGTAACGGTGACTACGGCACGCGCGATAAACTCACGGATAGCTATCCTGTACTAGCACGCGATCAGTCGTTCCCGTTAGCGGGTACGCCCAAAGTACAGTACGAAACCAGTATAGGGCCTAGCCCTCTCAGTAACAAGGGTCTAGCCCCTAAGAACTAAATAGGGGTCTCGCCCCTCCACAGTTCACTCACCCTCGCCTAACTACCCTGGTTTTCCCAGTGGGCCTAACAAGTCGGTGTAGGGTGGCTAGCTGAACCCTAGGCCCTGTGGGGTGGCTAGCTCTCTCCCTACACTGGTAGCTCTCCCCGGTACCATGTACGCGAGGGCTAAGAAGTCGGTACAGAGTGGCCAATCCTAACCCCGGGTCCTAACCCAAGGGCTGCTAGCTCCGCTGTGCACTAAACAGGGGGACAGTCGCTCTCCTTGGTACTCCATACTCAAGGGCCAGCTTACTTCCCCACTCACATTCCCAGTTTCATTCCATTTATTTCCAGGAGCTCTACTCCTAATTCCCCGTAGGGTTCATGCTCATATTCCTCATGCCATTCCATCCCAAGTTTCATCATTTCTATTTTCATTCTCAGGTTATACACATGCAACTTGTAATTCTATCGTTCACATTTCCACATTTAGGTTATTCATAGGTAGCTCGTGTTTCCAACATTCACCTTTCTATTTCCAAATTATATACATACAGCTTATATTATGTCATTTCACGTGTGCGACAGGAAAGTTATATACAACAATTAACTAGCACCAGTACTACATATTTCATAGGCAACTGTTATTTATTTATAGGCAGAGTGCTTACATGCCCTCGGTAGGATATGTAAATATCCTAAGAGACAAGCATCGAGGAGACGATATGTTGTTACGCATCTTTGAGGGGAATTTGCCACCTCTCCGCGCTGGGAACTCGTCCAAATCAACTTGTGTTGATTGGCTGCTTCTAATCTAGGCAACATTTTTAGAACATTAAAATGCTTTTACGTGATTTTGATAGTTATGAGTACTGAACTAGACTATGTGTGGATTGGGGTGCTTAGGTTATCGAGTCCCGTAAACCAAAGGTCAGTTAACGAGGCCGAATACTCCCTAAGCCTTAGACCTAGTACTTAAGCTTTGCATTTTCCCCAACCTCTTGAGGAATATCTAGATCTTAGTGGGTACTAAGAGTCTAGCCAAAAAGGCTTAAGGTCAGCGTTCCTACTAATCTCTTTTTGTGTCTCTTTAGCACTTTTCTTTACTTTTCTTGATGTGGTCTAGAACTTCGGTTAATCCCTTAATCTCTTACTAATGACTATCTCTTCTTTTTTTTCATTTTGTGCTCCTTTTTTTTGTCATTTTGCTTTTTTTCCTCCTATTTTTGTATAGCCCAAAAATTTTTCCTCCCTCTTCTCAGTTTTTTTTTTAGATATGCGATTTTTTTGTTGAAACCTTTTCTTGATATGAGTTTTCATACATTTTGCACTTTCATACCCCTCCATGCCTGTGATTTGCAATGTCCCCATTGTAAATTAGGTGGGTTTGAGTTTAGCTTAGTTCATCCATTAGGACAGATGTTTGGTGAGTGAATGGATCGAGGTGACTATTGCGGATGATTTCTAGACTCAGGTATGGGTACTTAAGGTGGAGTCAGCTGTTCTAATGGACGAACCCTAAAGTGCAAGATGAATTCAGCATAGAAATGTCAGGAAAGGTTTCAGGTTTTTCAAAGAATGACGGGTTGCCTCCCGTTAAGCACTGAGTTTTACGCCATCGGCTGAGCACAATGAGCTCAGGGAGAATGGAGAATAAAGGATGACTCAGCCAAATCTGTATTGGTCATGTCAATGAACAGTTTGAGTCTCTGACCGTTCACGACAAAGGGTTCGGAATCGTGGCTGAGTGGACCGATCTCAGCGGCTCCATTTCCAAAGATTTGTCGGATTAAATAAGGTCCGATCCATTTAGATCGCAGCTTTCCTGGGAACAGTTTGAGTCGGGCATCAAAGAGTAGGACCTTTTGACCAGGGTGAAAGATCTTTCTAGATATGTGCTTATCGTGAAAGGCTTTAACCTGCTCTTTGTAGATTCGTAAGTTTTCATACGCATCGTGTTGTAATTCATCAATCTCGCTCACCTAAAGCTTTCTATGGGTTCCAACCTTAGAAAGATCTAAGTTGCAGTTCCGTACTGCCTAATAGGCTTTATGCTCCAATTTGATGGGGAGGTGACACGCCTTCTCGTACACTAGTCTGAAAGGAGACATACCTAATTGGGTCTTGTGGGTGGTCCTATAAGCCCACAAAGCTTCCGAAAGTTGGGATGACCAATCCTTCCTGTCAGGTCAAACAGTAACCTGGAGGATTTTCTTGGTCTCTCGGTTTGATAACTCTGCTAGACCATTAGTTTGAGGGTGGTAAGGAGTAGGGATTCAGTGCGACACTCCATATTTGGTCATCAGTGACCTGAACTGAACGTTTGTGACATGGATACCTCTATCAGAAATGATTGCACGTGGAATCCCGAACCGTGAGAAGATGTTTTGGTGAATGAACTTGAGAATAACTTTGTGATCATTGGTTCGAGTCGGAATGGCTTCGATCCATATGGACACGTAGTCAATAGCGAGTAAGATGTATTCGAAGCCATCTGAGATAGGGAAGGGTCCCATAAAATCGATCTCCCAAATGTCAAAAATTTCGCATATCAGGATTGGCTGTAGAGGCATCATGTCTCGATGGCTCATGTTGCCCAAGGTCTGGCAATGGGTACATGCCTTACAGTGATCGTATGCATCCTTGAAAATTGTGGGCCAGTAAAAGCCACACTGGAGGACTTTTGATGCGGTTTTGTGTCCTGAGAAATGTCCACCGCATGCTTGGTCATGGCAAAAGGAGAGTATGTCTTTGATTTCTACTTCTGCGACACATCGTTGAATTATTTGATCAGCACCAATGCGGAATAGATACGGGTCTTTGTTCTCAACGATTTTGTGCGGATTTAAAGCGTATTACGTTGTAGTATAACCGACAAAACGTTTAAGCAAATATAAAGAATTTTATTACTCGAACAACTAGAGTATCCGAGGTCGAACACGGGGAGCAATCTCAGTACTTTGTAAAACCAAAGAATACAACTGTTAAATGCAAATATAATTGATTCAAAGAGAGAATTTTAAAAAGGATTTGTGAAAAAAAAGTAGAATTGGACGTCAGATTTCTGTATCAGACGTCTTAAATGTGATCTCTCTTTCTCTCTTCTTCTCCTTTCTGCTTCTGTATCTTCCTTCTTCTCCTGCCTTGCCTTTCTTCTTTCTTCTTCTTTTTCTTCTGATCTCTTTGCAGTCTTCACTTGGCCTCTTCTTTGTTCTTCTCTCTCTTCTGCCTTGTCTTCCTTCTTCTTCTTCTTCTTCTCGGCGAAGACTTCTCCTTTCACTGCTACACAGCCTCTTCTTTCTTCTCTTCCTGTTCTTCAGCTGCTAAGTGTTAGCTGCCTCGGTCACTTCTTCCTTCCTGCACACACCACACAGTAGCAAAAACCTACCCCCGTCCCACTACCCAAGCGTCTCTCTTTTTCTCAAGCAGTTCACTCAAGCACGCTCTCCCAGAGCCACACGAGTAGTCGGGTCGGATTCGCACCCGGGACCAGGCGCACCGGCAAGTGGTGATGCGCGAGGAGTGCATAGGTTTAGGTCGGGTCGGATCCGCCAGATCCGCGACGTCAAGCCGCGGACGAGGCGTGTGGGGGCAGTGAGGGACCTCACCCCTGTGCTTACAGAGGCAGTAAGAAGAAAACCCAAAAATAATTTATATGATACCTGAGTTTTGCAATCCCACGATGTGGGACTATCTGGTCGGTCTTGCCTTCACGCGCGCCCGCAGAGCTTTTGTCACTCGATTGGCGAAGTTGATGGCTCCTCTGTGCGACTGGCTGGCCTCGTTCGCTTTGCGACCTTCGCGAGAGTTTGCTGCACCTGCAGCCTGGGAAGCCTGATGCCCGAAGTTGCTCCAAGCTCCCTGCTGCTTCGGCTGTTAATGGTGGCCGGAGCGTACACCTGACATCCAACAGAACGGCCTATTGGCCCAATCAGAATAGCTGGAAACCTTCTCCTTGCTGCAGGTTGCAGGTCGGCCTAGGCGTGCGTGCCTAGGTCAACCTGTGGCCGGAGATGGTGGGTTGGTCGGGGGGTGCTTGTGGAGGTCTGGAGTGGCAGTGATGGGGTGGAATGGGTTCCTGGTGGTGAGGCGAAGCTCACGAGGGGGTTGGCGAGCCGTGTGGAGGGGCGGAGTGGTGTGGGCAGCTCGCCGAAGGGCAGTTAGAGGCGAGAACGATGGAGGTGGTTAGGTACTGTCGAGGAGTAATCAAGTAAAATAGTAGGGGGAAAAGAGAGAGGAGAGGATGGAGAATGTATCTGGGGTTGTCTGGAAGGAAGGGAGGCGGTGGAGAGGATGGCTCGTAACTGCCGTCGTCGGGGAAGAAAGACCCTGAGGGAGGAAGCGGCGACAAAGATGAGGTCAGGAGCACGCGCGCGGGGTACAGCGCGATGCAGGAGGAAGAGGCGGAGAGGACTCTGCTGCTGGTATGGCAGCAGAGCGACGAGAAGGAGGGGAGGAGGTCGCCGGAGCTTGTGGGTCGTTTGGCCGGAGATGGGAGAGAGGGAATTTGGAGGGGATCTCTGTCAAAATCAAGCTTGGGTCCTGCGGCAGGGTCTGGGGGGTGTTTTATAGGTGCTGGCCGCTCCTATCAGTGCGTGGAGAGCGTGCAATTAGGTCTGCCGGCTCGTCGGAGTTGGAAGGAAGGTGGATACCCAAATCTCTCTTGCGTTCGCACGAGAGATTGGGTTCACACCAGCGATTGTAATTGGCTTTAGAAGGAAGGGAATTCCTCAGAGAATCCCCCTTCCATTTCTGGGAGGGAATCTCTGAGGGATTAGAGAGCAATCCCTCTCTGAACCTCGCCGGAGCTCGGTTCTGCCCTAACAATGGCTGCAGGACCGGATTGCAAAGGGGGCAAAGAACTTGGGGGGCTCTTTGCAAGGATATTCAAAAGATAGGGACCTATTTGTGATTTGGGTGTACTAAATTGCAAAGTAGGTCAAGATGACCTCCCCTTAAGTCCAAATTTTGGTATAAACCTAATTTGGACCTAAAGAATCCAATGGAGAAGTTGGATTTCAGGTTTGACCTCGTTTGACTGGACATTTTGCGTAAAAACCTAAATTTGGTTAATTGAGGAGCTAGGACCCTAATCTAGGTCAGACTAGGTTCCAAAGGCCAAATTAAGTGTTCTAAACCCTAGAGGATGTTTTTCCATGATTTTTAGAGGGTTTACTCGATTTTTATCCTGACCGGAACCTTGTTAATTTAAGCGGATCTATTTTACGGTTACCAAGTGTCATTTAATTCTTAGATTGCACATAAACCCATTTCTGATTGACTCAACCCTCTTTTTATCTTATTTGGACCATTTGACCTATGTTTTTCTTCTGAGAAATCCTGTTTATGTACTGCAATGGTAAAATTACAGTTTTAACCTTTATTTCATGTTTTCTTCTCAGAGCACTTGTTCCTTCAGTTAAGCCTTCTTTTAGGTTATGTAGGAGCTTTTATCTTCTTTATTGTGCCAAAATGAGATAGTTATGGCTCATGATGAGGCTCTCATCAGTCTTCCCATAGGTAATACTTGGCATCGGAATGCAATTTGTCCTTCTTGGCCTTCGGCCAATCGGACGAGATCTGATGTAATGCTAGGTAGTTCACTATATCTGCGAACCATGGAAGCCCTGTATTGATAGTCAGGAGGTGCTCATCAGGAAAGTGTTCTATGATGGGTCCGGAAGGGTCAATTATTTCAGAAGGAAGGCGGGACAAGTGATCAGCTACCACATTTTGCTTTCCCGCTTTGTCACGAATCTCGAGGTCAAATTCTTGCAATAGCAAGATCCATCGAATTAATCGAGGTTTCGCATCCTTCTTAGCAAGGAGATGCCTCACAGTAGTGTAATTCGAGTAGATAATAACATGGGAACCCAAGAGGTAAGATCTAAATTTTTCTATGGCAAATACTACGGCTAGCAGCTCTTTCTCAGTAATAGTGTAGTTACGCTGAGCCTCATCAAGTGTTTTGCTAGCATAGTAAATGACCACGGGTTTCCCGTCAATTTTCTGCCCCAAAACTGCTCCTACAACGAAGTCAGATGCATCTTACATGATCTCAAAGGGTTCAGACCAATTAGGGGACTGTAGGATCGGGGCTTAGGTAACTCAGTCACGAAGGATCTCAAATACTTGAGTGCATTCCTTGGAGATTTCGAAAGGTACATCCTTGGAGAGAAGAGTGGTCAGGGGGCACGCGATTTTCGAAAAATCAGGAATAAATCGATGGTAAAAACTGATGTGCCCCAGAAAAGATCGGATGTCCTTGATCGAGCTAGGCATAGGGAGTTTGGAAATCAAGTTAACCTTAGCTCAATCAACTTGGATGCCTTTCTCCGAAATCAGATGTCCCAGGACGATCCCCTCAGGCACCATGAAGTGGCTCTTTTCCTAGGAAAGAACCAGATTCACGTCAATGCATCGCCTGAGTATTTGAACTAAGTGCTGGAGGAAATCATCAAATGATGCTCCAAATATTGAAAAGTCATCCATGAAGACTTCCAGATAATCACCTACTATATCTGAGAATATGGCAAGCATGCACCGTTGAAAAGTCGTCGGTGCATTGTAGAGACTGAAAGGCATCCTTCGAAACGCGTACGTCCCGAAGGGGCAGGTGAACGTGGTATTTTCTTGGTCCTCTGGATGGATCGCCCCTTGGTTATAACTGGAGTACCTGTCAAGAAAGCAGAAGAACCTATTTCCCGCTAGTTTTTCAAGGATCTGATCAATAAATGGTATTGGGAAATGGTCCTTCTTCGTGGAGGAATTGAGTCTTCTGTAATCAATGCAGACTCTCCACGAGTTGGCTATACGGGTCAGTATGACCTCTCCGATTTCAGTCATGATGGTGGTGAGCCCTGCCTTCTTAGGCACAACCTAGATTGGACTCACCCATTGACTGTCGGAGATCAAGTAGATGATCCCTGCATCTAACCACTTAATGATCTCCTTTTTCACGACCTCCTGCAAATTAGGGTTCAGACGTCTCTGCATTTCTCGCGAAGGTCATGCGCCCTCTTCGGAATAGATGTGGTGTGTGCAATAAGAGGGGATGATAACAGTCAAATCATCGAGAGTCCTTCCAATGGCTCTATGATGTTGCTGGAGAGCAGTAATCAGACGAGATTCTTGATCAGATGTGAGTCTGGAGTTTATAATCACAGGAAACGTCTGATTGGAACCTAAAAAGACGTATTTTAGATGATCGGGATGGGGCTTGAGTTCCAAGACGGGATTATCAGCAGCAGTAGGAGGTTCAGGGTGTGTGTCAGGAGCGAGGGTAGGAGTTATGGGTGTATCTAGATCAGGTTCAGACTCCTCTATTTGCGGGTTTTGATCTTCTTGTGGTTGATCAGGGATAATCAGGTTGTCCTCAATATGCGTTTCATCAACCATGGCTTTGATATCACATATTTGTTCTATAATATCACAATTAATCCCTTGTTGGGCCTTAAAGATGTCAATCTTTAGAGTTTGGTTCCCAAATTTCAATTCTATTTGGCCCTCCTCACAGCTGATGTTGGCCCTAGCAGTGGCCAAAAAAGGTCTCCCTAGTATAATCGGTGTATCCCTTGGGTTCTCAGGTGCATCCATATCTAGAACTATAAAGTCCACTAGGAAGTATAAATCCCATACCCTAACAATGACGTCCTCGAGTATTCCTTTAGGTAACTTGATGGATCGATTGACTAACTGCAATGTCACCTCTGTCGGTTTAAGCTCAGACTCTTCAAGGTGGTTAAGCAGGGATGTGGGTATTAGGTTTATGGAGGCACCTAGGTCTAGCAAGGCTCTGTCGAATTGGGTTTCACCAATTTTACATGAAATCAGGGGATTGCCTGGGTCTTTACCCTTGGGTGGGAGTTTACTCAAGATTACAGAGCTGGCTTGCTCTGACAGTATGATCGGACTCCCACTTTTGGTTCGCGGCTTACGCTTGGGTGTATACACGTCTTTCAGAAATTGTGCGTAAGTCGGTATGTGGCGGATTGCATCGATTAAGGGGATGTTTATCTGGACCTGTTCAAAGAGCTTGATTAGATCCTCCTCAAGTGCCACGGGTTTGGTTATCCTTTTTCCCTTGGTCAAGGCCTTGTGAAATGGAACCTTGGTTGGTTCTTCTAGAATAGGTCCAGGTTCTTGATTTAGGATAGGGACATCCTGGATAACTATGCCAGGGCTTGGTTCACTACCAGGCTTGGAGTGGTTTGAATAAGGTGGGTCTTGGGTTGCTTTACCACTATGGGTTGTTACGGAGTTTAATCCTGCCTGGTTCTGGGTTGGGGTCGGTAAAATGGGTGGCTGCTGTTGAAATCTTGCGTAAGATGTTGAAGCTTCCATCCCGTTAGGTGTTGGAACAGAAGGGGCCTGGTAAATCATATGTGCGTGGCATGAATTTGGGTTCATAACGTGCCTCTGGGTTGGCACGTTATTTGGGTTCGGCAGAGGTTGCGAAGGAAGTGTGCCCGATTGGTGGCAATTCGCCATCTGGGCAAGTTGGTTGCGAACCTTTGTGATCTCGTCCTTGTGTTGTTTTTGTATTGCTGCATTCATTTTTTGAATGTCAGCCAGTGTTTGATGGATAAGAGTTATTTGGTCTTGGTTTGGCCCAGATTGATAGGTGGGGTTGGGCTGAGGTTGAGGCTGCTGATATGGATGAGGGGCTTGTGAACGGGGTTGATAAGGTAGTCGTTGATTCTGAGAACTTCCCGCCCACTGGAAGTTGGGATGATTTCGCCATCCAGGGTTGTAGGTGTTGGAAAATGGGTCATTCTGGATGGCGTTGAGGTCCTCGCAGGTCTGAGGAGCCTTAGGAAAGTTAGAGTATGGGGGTTCAGAGTTCCCTCGACTAGGATAGAGTGAATCGGAGGTCCCTCCGGTCCTAGAGTCAGACAGGGGTGGATACGGGTCCATCCCCTGAGAAGATCGGTGATAGATGTTTTGCACAGTTTCCCATGTGAGAGGTGGCTGTGAGAAAGAGTTCTGCGCAGAGGTAGCTCGCTGCAAATGCCGAGTCAGCTCGTCCACCTTCTTCTCTATGATAAAGACTTTATCCAACCGACTGGCCATTAGCTCCAAGTCGACGAATGCGGACAAGCCCTGCGTCTCATGTGCTCCCTTAAGATTCGTCGATGCGCGGGCATTCGTCCGGTCGAATAAGCCCATGGAGTCATTGTTGATGGAGTTCTCGCACATATTTTCGAGAATCTCCCACACCGTGTCCTCATGCTGACCCATGATGTTTCCTCCACAGGTTGCATTGACGAATAGTTGAATGTCCTCATGGAGTCCCTGGTAAAAAGACTGGACTTGTTCCTATTTAGGAACTCCGTGATGGGGGCACTTTCGCATGAGATCCAAGAATCAGTCCCATGCCTCATGAAGAGGTTCTCCTATTTGTTGGGTGAAATGAGTGATCTGATGGCGCAAGGCATTTGTTCGACCAATGGGAAAGAACTTCTTCAAAAACTCGGACTGAAGTTCATCCCATGTGTTGATCGGACGAGTCTGAGTTTGATACCAATGAGCAGCCTTGTCCATGAGGGAGAAAGAAAACATCTCCTTGAGCAGAATATCTCGATTTTGTGCATCTAACCCGAAGGTCTGGGCTAGATGCTTGAGCTGTTTAATGTGCTGGAGTGGATCCTCGAAGTTAAGCCCATAGAATTTTGGTATGGCATGAATCATATTGGGCTTGAGTTTGGAATCAGGACCTCCAGCCAGGATTCGGACTTGAGGCTCGATTGCCACCGTAACGGGATTATAGTGATCTCGCATCATAGGACGCTGCGGTGGGTTCACAAAGTTTTGGAAGAGATCATTTAGGCGTTGCAGCTAGTGCTCAAGGTTGTTCTCTTCTTCAACAGGTTGTGCCATGATAGAAGAAGAAGGAGAACTTGGTTCTGAATTAGAGGAAAGATCTATGTGGTGGGGTTGCTGCACAAACAAGGGTACCATGGCTTGGCCTTGGGGAGAGTGGATTTCTAAAGGAGGTCTTAAGGACCTCCTACCAAACATGCACCGACGGATTTGATGAGATCAGAATGTGCTAGACCCAATCAAGACACCCAAAATATGTTGGGTGACTATAGAGGTTCGGGGCGGATGATACCCTTTAGTCAGAAAGGTCATCCACCTGAGACATACCTGGGTAGCAAGAGAGGGAGAGTCCCGCGAAGACCCCTACACGGTAGAGCATCCCCACAAGTTACAGGATTACCCCTACCCGACCTCTCCTGTCACTGAGATTCCAAGTAGACTAGAATGGGGACCTTGACCTCTTAAGTCTACTTTTTTTTACTTAAGATCAAGGTGCTTAGGGTTCTACTTGAACTTTAGGTCTTTTGAGTGCAAACAGTGACCTAATTTTAATGTTGGTTGACTCAAAGGATCAACTTCACCTCTTTGTTCCTTTGAGAGATTTTAGGTCCTTGTTTTTTAGGGTTCAAATGGATTAAGTGCCTGATTTACTTAGGGTTTCTCTTGGATAGATCTTTTCAAACAAGGCTTAGGCACACTTCTTTTTGAAATTTTTTGATTCTTTGCTTAGAAGAAGATGTGTCTCTAAAACCCTAGCTTGTAATCCTTAAGTTGGCTCTAGTTGGTCCAATTTAGTTGCCTCAAAAGTGGATATCTAGGGCTTAATCAAGAAGGTTTTAGCCCTAGTTATCTTAAGTGGGTGTGCAATTAAAAATGTGTTGAAATGAAAATTAGGCAACTTTGGTGAATTACTAAATATGGAAATAGGTAGCCCTAGATTGATTTTTTCTTTGTTTTTCCTTTTTAGATTTTGAGGGGATTCAGAGAGAGGGCTAATAAAGGTTTACCTGTTCCTTGGTGCGGTTGTTATGCAACTGCTTTTCTTTCCTTGGCTTTCCCTGAAATAATCACAACTAAAGAGAGAAATTAAGTTAGTATTGAATTAGAAGTTGTGATTAAAGCTTCTAAAATGCCTGTTGCTCCCCGGCAATGGTGCCAAAAATTGTTGTAACGCTTTGTCGTGTTTTTAAATTAGTTTGGTCGTAGTATAGTTGAAAAAGCATTATAAACAATTAACAATTTTATTACTCGAAAGTCAAAATTTTCGAGGTCGAACTCAGGGAGCAAATTGGTATTTTAGAAGTAGAAATCACACTTCTCAAAATATGATATTTAACAATAATATAAATGAGAGTCCATGTATAAGAAAGCTAAAAAGAGAATAGAAATGGAAGAGGAAATTGAATATTCTCTTGATGGCTTTTTGAAACGACCCACCACCCCTTTGGTCATTTAAGACGTCTGGGATGTTCACCAGACGTCTGTTCGGACGTTTGGGATGTTCACCAGACATCTGAAAATACTTTTCAATGCGGAACGTACGTACGCCATACTTCCTCCCTCACCTCTCCTCACCGCGCCTCACTGCACCACCTCCTGCGACGCCACTCCGCGCCATGCTTCGCCTTTCCGCCCCCCTCACCTGCTCTCCCTTTATAAACCTCTCCCCCTCCTCTTCGTTACCCACCCCGTAGCCGAGAGTAGAGCAAAGGCGAGAGCGAGTGAAGAGCGGGGAGCCTGAGCGAGAGGAAGCGCGAGAACGGAGGGTGCAGCACCGTTCTGCTGCAGCACCTGCAGGCAAGGGGAGCCAGAGCGATTCCGCGGAAGTCATTTTTCAGCAGAATCAGACGGCCAGAGAGACACCCAGACGTCTTACCGGACGTTCGAAGGTAGAGCAAGACGTCTGGTAGAGATCTACTTTCCATACTTTCTCTCTTTGACAAGTCTTGACAGTGTACATGTATGTGTCAGAAGGTGAGAGCGTAGCCGAGGCAGTTTCAGAAGTCCGGGAGCACCTCCAGATGTCTGACGGAGTCCTGGGATGTCGTCATTGAGTTCCAGACGTCTTATAGCGGAACACTGTGAGAGGTATCCCTGAGAACTATTTTAAGACGTCTAGGACCTTTCCCAGACGTCTAATTTCCATCTGATAGCGTGTTTTGGGCCGTGTAAGGCCCTGTTATTATCGCTTTTCCGCAAACGAACCGGCTCTGTTTTCCATACGAGTTTCTCTGTATAATGATACCTTGTTTATATCTTTCTGAACCTTTTGGCCCATCAATCCATGTTTTAGGTCTCTAGTTCGTCGGGTGTACGGGACCTGTGGAGACGTTGGGGGCCACTGTACGAGCCCCCATTCCACCCGGTTACTCAGGTAGAGTGGTTACAACCTTAAATCTCTAATTGAATACATGCAAGTAAGTAATCCTAGGACTTGAGATGAACCCCAGGAAAGAATAAACGTATACTCGAAAATAAATTATTGAACCCTAAGTCTTGGCATGAACACTAGGATTAGAAGAAACTGCATGTGAATGGTTGAGTAATCAAAAGCTACCTGTTTTTATGGACCCCTACTATAATAAAATGGAAATTGAACTGTTTGTTCCGAACATTCCAGCCCGGATGTGAAAAAGAAACTCCTGTACGAACCCCACGGGGAATGTAAATAAGAACACCTATTACGGAGAACCAGATGGTTCTGGGAATTCGCTGCCTATGGGTAGCTGTTAAGGGAGATAAGCTGACATTCGTGTATGTGGTACCGAAGAGAGCAACTATCCCTTGTAATGTAGAGGAGAGCTTGCTACCCTTGGGTTGGGACCTGGGGTGGGTCTGGCCACTCTACGACGATTCTTACTGGCCCTCGTGTACGTGGTACCGAGGTGAGCTACTTAGTGTAGGGGGGAGCTATCCACCCTAGGGGGCCCGGGGCTAGGTATGGCCACCCTACACCGACTCTCATCAGCCCATTGGGCAAACCGGGGTAGTCGGACGAGGGTATGCGGACTGAGGAGGGCGAGACCCCTGAGGGGCAAGACCCCTGTTCTATTCTGAGAGGGCAAGACCCTATACTGTTCTGCACTATACGTTGAGGTGTACCCGCTAGCGAAAACGACTGACCGCGTGCCAGTGCGGGGTAGCTACCCGTGCGCTTATCATGTGTGCCGTAGTCACCGCTACGTCACGATCGTGACCTCGGGGTGGTAGGCCGAGTATAGGACTACCACGGTGGGACTCCCTCGACCAGGAGAGTGCCACGTGGGCATCCTATATCATGGGAAGCTGCAAGCAAAATCGTTCCTATAGGGAACAAGAGGATTAAGTAACAAATCCTAATTAGAAATCTCTACGCACCCACATGTATAATATAATTGGAAAATGGAAAATTTTATGTTAATTACTTGTTAAATATATGTTACTTCTTAGCCACCACTCTATTCAGCGTTAGCTGACTCCAGTTAAATAAATTCTGTACAGGTTAGGGATTTGAGTAGCCCGAGCCACCGGCTGCTGAGGATGTTGGGCCTAGTCGAGCCTAGCTTTAGTTCTACTGCTTGATAGTGAGTTTTTATAGCTTTATCTTCTGTTACATGTACTCGTTTGATGTGATGGCTGTAATATTACTATTTTTTTTCCCCCTGTTGTAAATTTCTTTTTGCTTAGTTACTGTACTTGTGTGATTGTGGTTTGTTGAATGTTACTTGGCTATTTCTTGTTGGACGACTGGATCTTGGGATAAACCGAAGCGAGCCGGTCTTAGATCCTGTAGGGATTTGGGACCGGGTCGTGACACTTCTTCTTTCTTCTCTTTCTTCCTTTTCCTTCTCTTCTCGGCCGCACCTTTTCCTTCTTTCTTTCTCTGATTTTCCTTGTGAATCAGACGTTTGATTTTGTAAATTAGATTCCTTATTTGGCGATTGCTATAGTGCTCACTCTTTCCTTCTTCTACTTCTTCCTTCTACCTTGTCTTTCTTCTTCAGCCTCTACCTCTGTCTTCAATGGTTCCTCTTCTTCTTCCTTTGCATCACTTCTCTTCCTCTTCTTCTTTCTTTTGTCTTCAGCTGCTCTTCTTCCTCTTCTCTGCGGCTTCCTCCTTCGCTTCTGCCTTGTCTTTCTTCTTCAGCTTCTGCCTCTAAGTCCTTCCTTCTTCTTCCTTCCTTACTCCTGCCTCTAGCTTCCTTTCGCAACTCCTTCTTCACAGCTGCCTCTTCCTTCTTCTTTCCCTGCACAGACCGAAGCAAAACCTACCCCTACCCTCCCCCTCGTACACTCTCTCTCTATTCTCTCTTGGGTTCGCTCTCCCATAGCTAGGTAATCGGGTTGGGCTTTGCGTGCCTGGGTTCAGGCGCACTGACGTGGGTGGTGTGCGAGGAATGCAGGGTATACGGGTCAGGTACCAAGTCCGCGTGGGTGTGCATCACGGGCGAGGCGGGGGCGTGGGCAAGGGACATCACCTCGTGTCGTTTGAGGCGATAAGCTAGAAACACGAATTCAATTTAACTCACTCTGTGCACTCCTGGCTTTCCGAGGTGGGACTAAAAGTCCCACCCGCTTCGCTCATGCCCGCGCAGGAGGACTTCACCTAATTACCACAGCTGCAGTCGCTCTCCAGGCTCGTTCTCTATTTGGATGTGTTCGCGCACTCAACACGCGCCACCTGGAGTGCAGCACCTGGGTTGATGCGGCCTGGAGTGATGCTTGCGAGCTCCTTCTAGCCGTCGCTAATGGCGGCAAGGGGGGTCAACCTGAGATTCACGCATACGGCCTTGCGGCCTCATTAGAGCACATGGGAAGCGTCGCCGTGTTATGGCGAAGGTGCTTAGCTGGGTGGTTGGCTGCGGGGCGACCTAGGCGTGCGTGCCTAGGTCACTCTGTGGCAGTTGTGATGGGTGTGTCCGGGGAGCACTTAGGGAGGTGATAGCGGTCAGTGGAGGGTTGAATGATGATCAGTGGGTGATGGTGAATGTTCTGAGGTAGGTGGCGAGGCGTGTGGATGGGTGGAGCGACGGGAGCACCTTCGCCGGTGGTCGGCCGGAGATGGGAACGATGGTGGTGGACTGCGGCGTTGAGGGGATAAAAATAGCAATACAGATAAGGGAAATAAAGAGAGGAGAGAGAGAAAGAGTTCTAACCTACTTAAGGGACGAAGGGATAAGGAGGAGGGTGAGCGGCGCGTGTGTGTTGTCGTCGGAGAAGAAGCCCTGAGATGAGGATGACGGCGACGAAGAAGGGGTCGGAGAGGCTCGCGCAGGTACAGCGCGATGTAAAGGAGCACGACGGAGAGGACTCTGCCACTGGTATGGTGGCAGAGCGATGAGAAGAGGGAGGAGGGATCGCCGAAGCTTGCAGGCAGATGGCTGGAGACGAGGGAGGATGAAATTCAGGGGGTATCCACGGCCAAATCGAGCTTAGCCCCTTGGACAGGACCTGGTGCTTCTTATATAGGCACGGGCAAAGGGTCAGGTGCAAGGAGGTAGCTAAAAGTCCTCACCGGAGGTATGGACGAAAGTGATACCCACACCTCTCGAGCGTTCGCATGAGAGGTATGGGGCGATTCAGGGCATAGGAAGCTGCTCAGGCGGTAGGGAGTTTCGCAGAGGACTCCCCTTTCAAATCTGGGAGTTGCTCCCTGGGGAAGTGAGGAGAAATCCTCCTCGAAACCTCGCCGGAGGTATGGGTCTCTGCTGCAATGGTAGAGGGACCTGAATGCAAAAAGTAACGAAGAAGTTGAGGGGCTCTTCGCAAGGGTTTTCAAAAGTTATGGGCCAAAATGTAATTGGGTGGACTATTTTGCAAAGTAGGTCAATATGGCCTTCCCTTAGGTCCAAATTTTGATAAAAATCTAATTTGGACATAAGGAATCCAATGGTGAATTTGGATTTTAGGTTTGACCACGTTTGACTGGATATTTTGCATAAAAACCTAAATTAGGTCAAATATTGAGCTTGGTCCCCAATCTAGGTCAAAACAGGCTCCAAACGCCAAATTGAAGGTTCTAAACCCTAGGGGATATTTTTCCATGAATTTTAGAGGGTTTAGTTGATTTTTATCCTGACTGGAATCTTGTGAAATTAAGTGTGTTTGTTTTAGGGTTACGGAATGTCATTTAATTCTTGAATATTAACCCTTTTCTGACTGAACTATCCCAACTTTTCTCTTATTAAGTTCAATTGACCTATGTCTCGACCTTGAGAAATCCCGTTGATGTACTGTAATGGTAAAATTATAGTTTTACCCTTTGTTTCATGTATTTTTTCCAGATCAGTAATCTCTTGAGTTAGGCCTTCCTTTAGGTTATGTAGGAGCTTTTGTTCACTTTATTAGGTCAAAATAAGGTAGTTAGGGCTCATGATGAGGTTCTCATCACCAGATGTAAAATATCTGGATTCATTACAGCCAGATGTAAAATATCTTGTTCAATAGATATTTCCATAGCATCCTTGTGTCATTGGTTTAGAAGCCCTACAATATGGCATCATACACTTACACAGAATTGCATTTCTCTCCAATTATATAGAGAAGAACAAAAGTTAAAAATTTGGTCCTCTCATTCTTGGACCTAAACTAAAATTTGGTCCTCTCATTCTTATAAAGCTAATGTTGCCCCTTAATTTTGACCTTCTTGGGGAATTACATTTAGAAGGAGACAAATAAGGATTCCTAGGTAAGCATCTCTACGAAAAAGAGGAATTTCAATGTCAAGCAGATTTGTAATTTCACTCTCGTAATGGAAAAGGAGTATGGAAGTGTTTGAAATTAGATTCCCAAAACAAGTTTGTGTACACATAATACAAGTAAAAAAAAAAAAAATCCACTTTTGTTCAATATGGAATAACCATAGAAAAGAAACGATAAATTCACAATGGACAATCCAATCAAGTTATAAATTTCAACCAAGCATCGCTTGATACAGCTTTCTACTGTTTTAACACCAAATTAAACAGAAATTAACTTTTAGGAGAAATGCTATTAAAAGTGTTGGAGCATGACACCTTTTCCATCTTTCCAGATTACTTGATTCCTAGTGAATCTTTTCTTTTTGTTAAAGGACCTATAGAGCCTATTATGCAGCTGTATTTTCCTTGTAGATGCACATTAATGAAATATCCTCTTCCTTTTCAAAATGGTACATAAGGGTGGGCAACCCTTCAAGATTTCATGCCTGATACAACCCCACCCCACCCCACCCCTACCCCTACAAAAAAAAATGTGCCTCCTAGTACTTTTCTTGTAGCCTTGGTTCACTCTCATGCACACAAGCCTCAAGCCTCATGGATCAAGTGCAACCTGCTCTCTGTTACAGGTATAACAGCCAGCATGTAGACATGCATCTCCACATTCTCTCCTTGCACACCTCATTTGCAAACATTCCAGACATACACACCTTATTTTCCCTCGATCCTCTAGCTAGTCTGCATGCTCGGTTCGATGTGCTTGATTCTTGTGCTCATTCTATGTGAATCATTTGAAGGGGAGATTATAAGGTGCAGTTCTGTCCTTGCTTCATGTTATTCTACCTGAGAACTATATTGACATGATAACATAGCCTTTGACATCCTTCATGTCTTTAGGACTAGAAGCAGTGAACCTGATAAATTATACTCAAAGTTATCACCAATCAAATGCAATGACCATCAAGATGAACAGATCCAAGTATCGACCATGGTCTCAGTTACTCCTCATCTCAGTTCTATTTAGAGGGGATAGTTATGCATAGATCCGGATTCAGAAATTGAAGGATCATGCAAAGTTAAGGTGGAACAATAACATGGTCATGACTTGGCTAACCAACTTTACTGAGTTCAAGCTACCAGTGAATCAACTGTACATGGAAACTACTAAGGAGATGTGGAAGTATTTTCAGAAGAAATTTGGACAAGCCACATATGAGTGAGAATTTATGTGGTCTACCAAAAGACTCAGAAAGCATGATGATGACAGACAGGAAGTACCTGGACAGTCTTCATCAAAAGCTTGCAATAGTCAATTTTCTTTAGAAGGTGAAAGGATGATTACTCAAGGATATGAATCATCCATTACACTAAATAGTTATAGATAGGAGTGGTGAATAGCAATTGACTAACGAATAGATCTAAAGTTGGATAGGTAGGAGTGATGATTCCAGTCTGTCTAGCCACCTAACTAGTAACTCTAATGCCTTCTCTACATTGCATTCTATCCCATTATGTGCTTCAATTTGATTAGTAAATAGTGGATTTACAGATCAAATAGTGGATTACTCCAATTAAAGGTGAAGCACCTCTATTGCCTACCATAAAACTAGATTACATGTTGCCTGGTCCTAGCTTCCAATTTGAAATGCCACCAAGAGATTGGTAGAGTGGTAAGCATTTTCATTGGCATCTAGAGGTCACGGGTTCAAATCCCACCCACAAAGAGAATCTTAATAAATCCTTGAAGTTTTGCTTTATTTTGCTTAATTATTTGATGAGAATTGACAAGCTACTCCCTCTCAAAAAACACATGATAATCTTGAGGGGAAAAAACCTCAATTAAGCATGAGGGGAAAAAACATGATATATTAAGCCCTTTTTTCTTAATTTAGCCTTTTTTTTCTTAATTATTAGTGACAACCCTTGAGGGGAAAAAATTAACATGATTTTGGACACAAGGCACAAACTATTTGAAAAACTATTCAGTCAAGCCATGCACCATGAGTCAAAAGACTTAAAATATCAGCATTAACCCTATTCTTTTCTGGCAGTTGCCTTAACCATGAATCACTTAATCGACAAACTAAAAATTTGGGCATGAAATTTATATCTTTGTAGGAAAAGGTCATAATCCTATAATATAACAAGACTCGTGGTTTAAACTATGTACCATCTAAATATGCTGCATGATGGATGGCAGTGCAATCACTTACATGCATTTTAATCTCAATGTTAAATTAGTTGACTTGAAGATAAATAAATAAAAAAAGACCATGATTGCAGATGCTTATGAAAGATGATCTATTTGTATTGACACATTAGGCTTAAGAATCCAAAATTTGAAACATAAGGTACTAATTTCATGCTAGCCATTTCTCTCTCAAACAGAAGATAGAAATCATGAAGTCACTTATAAAAAATAAGGATATTATTTAAAGTGTATGACAAAGCTTTTAAATCCAACCAATCTTGGGGTAGGAATCCATCGACAAATAAAGACTCCTGTGATTTTAGCTCTCTCATACTCATATTCTAAACCAAATAAAGTCCTGTGTCCATCCAGAGGATCTAGTTTAAGATGGTGCAGATAGTTAACAAATATTCTAGTGGATGTATAGCGAGTATGCAATAGTTGTGAAGGGGGTATGCAACCAAGGTGAGCATGCAATAAGTGAAAAAAAAACCACGATAACAATCAACCAATCCATTAGCAAAATTCAAAAAACCCATTTCTAAAGGAACTCCAGATTAGCATTGCTTATTTCTGTGACATTTTTAAATGGATATCAAAATAGATGAAGCATGTTCAATAATCAATTATCGAGAGCCCATTCAAGTTGAAAAATGTAATGACCCGTTACACTTTTAGCTATTTAAGACATCTAGAGTTTCAGTCAGACGTCTGGACCCGTTCCCGGACGTCTGAAAGTGGAATTTTCATACTGCACTCTACGCTCTGTGTGCGGGCGGCGTGCAGAGGCCGTTCCTCTCTCTTCTTCCTCATCCCCCCCCCCCCCGAACTCTAAACCCTACACCCTCCTATTTATACCCCTCCTTCCCCTTCTCCTCTCCTCACACCACCAGCCACCACCACCTCCAGATCTCCTGTGCAGCAGTGGCGAAGGCGGACGAGAGAGGCGAGTGGATGGCGAGCGAGGGAGAGAGAGAGGGAGGAAGGAGGAGAGTGTGGGAGGAGGAGGACCAAGGTCGGTGGAGCTTCGGTGGAGCTTGAGGAGGAGCCAGTGAGGAGCTGCTTAAGCTCCTGCAGCGGCTGGAGCTACCGCTGTGGGAGGAGGAGCGAGTGGAGCGAGCTGCGAGGAGCTCCTGGTATTGGAAGTTTTCCAGTATTAGACGTCTGGAGTGGAGTCCAAACGACTAGCGGGGTGCCTGGACGTTTGGAGCTAAGGCCAGACATCTGAAAGCACATATATTGCAAGGTATGTATCTCCTTGCGCCATGCATATCGTAGCGCAGGGGTTGTTGTCGGCTGACCGCACCTGCGTTTGCGTACACAGGTGCAGCTTTGTGAAGGAGTGCGGAATGCTTTCCCATGTGATTTTGGATGTTTGATCACATCACCAGATGTTTGAAGGCGCGTCCAGATGACCAGAGACATTGTCCGATGTCTAGAACTGTTTCCAAACGGTCGCAAAGAAGGTCTGGACGTCTGAGGATACCGCAGGAGACACATAGTAAGATCTGACGCCTTTTAAGATGTCTGGGATTATTCTTAGACGTCTGATTTTGAACAGTATGCACGTTTTTGACCTGTTTAGGGTTCGATCGGGGTCTGTTTTACGCAAACGAAATACCTGCATTTTCCTCTTGAGTTCCTCCACGTACTAGAGTCTGTTTTACACTGTTCTGAACTCTTCTTTTGTGATGTATTCCCTGGTATAAGGTTTCATCTTACTGCGTGTTTGGGGCTCGCAGAGACGTTTGGGTCTACGGTTCAAGCCCCCATTACTCCCGTGTTTCCTGGTAGAGTGGTTTAATTCAGTTTTTAATATTTAAATAAGAATGTTCTTGGTTGAAATAGCCGAATGGAACTCTAGGATGTGGAATGAACCTTAGGGTAGAGAAATGAATGAGCCTGTTTGTGATGTATGATTTACTTGCATGCGTGATTAAGATAAATTGCTAGCAAATTCCTGTATTATAATTACGAGTTGCCTGTTAGAATATGAGCTACCTGTATTTAATGAACATTTACCTATGAAACCACCAGTTGCATGTTATTGATAATTGCATTATGAAAACACGAGCTGACTGAATATGGATGAGAAATGAATTATGAAAGATGAGATCTGTATCTGGATAAATGAGGTGGACATGAGCACAAACCCTATGGGGAATTAGGAGTAAAACTTTTGTGAATAGACGGAAACCTGGAATGTAGACAGGAAGTGTGCTGGCCCATGAGTACGTGGTACCAAGGAGAGCAACTGTCCCCTTTTTGTGTAGAGCAGAGCTAGCCTTCCTTGGGTTGAGACCCAGGGTTAGGATTGGCCACTCTACACCGACTCCTGTTGGCCCTCTCGTACATGGTCCCGAGGTGAGCTACTAGTGTAGGGAGGGAGTTAGCCACCCCACGGGGCTCGGGGTTCAATTAGCCACCCTACACCGACTTGTTAGGCCCTCTGGGCAAACCAGGGTAGTCAGATGAGGGTGCGCGGACTGTGGAGGGGCGAGACCAATGTTCTGAGAGGGCAAGGCCCTATACTGTTCCATGCTATACTTTGGGCGTACCCGCTAGCGGAAACGACTGACCGCGTGTCAATGCAGGGTAGCTACCCATGCGCTTATCATGCATGCTGTAGTCACCTCTACGTTTTGATAGTGACCTCAGGGTGGTTGACTGGGTGTAGGACTACCACGGGAGATTCTCCCGGCTAGGAGAGCACCATGTGTACCTTCTACTCTATGGAAAAGACTGCAATCAAGATCATTCCCATGAGGAACAAGCAAGATCAAGAAATATCTGGATGCTTTGAGAAATGGGTGAAATAGAAACATATAAAACAGATAAATAGAAATGAGAATTAAACCTGTTATTTTTACTGTTTTGTACTTAGATAATATATACACCACTCTACTCAGCATTTGCTGATTCTATCTTTTCATAATACTGTTCAGGACCGTAAGTTGAGCAGCTAGAGTTTCTAGCTGCAGAGGGTGCTGGGCCCAGTCGAGTCCAGCCGTAGTTTTCTTCAGCACTTTCTTTTTCTCTATTGTTGTAGTAAGTAATGGACTCTTAGTTACTGTTCTGCTACTTCTGTTTCCTTTCCGCTTTCTGTTATTGTTGTTGTGGTGGTGGTATGTACTGGGACAACTGTTCTATTTCCTTTACTGCTTTGTACGTTTCTTTTGCTTAGTTATATTACATGTGTGAATATGGTTTATTTTCCTGCTTTTGGTTATTTCTTGTTGGACGACTAGGTCTTGGGATTAGTTGAGGCGAGCCAGTCTCGGGTCCTGTAGGGAGCCGGGAATCAGGTCGTAACAAGATGGTATTAGAGCAAGGTCATCCCAAGAAATGAACCAATTGTCTTGAGAATAACCACTCACGTGCATATAACTAGGATATCCACCACAACGTATCATTTGATATTCATTCCGAATCTTTTCTCGCTGTAATTCGGTATCGTTGACATTCTGGTTCTATCCTTCGCGTCTCCTTGCAGGAGATGCCTCGTCGGGGAGTTCTCGAGGCGGGCCATGGTCGTGGCCATGGATGAGGTCGGAGGGGCAGACGTGCCGGACCTGAGGTACCAGTTGACCCACCTCTTCTCCCGGGTGTTTAGGCCTAGGATCTCGCCCAGCTGATCAGAGACATCGTGCGAGGGGAGCTCCACCAGCCTCCACAGGCACCTCTCCCTGAGGATGTGGAGGGGGAGTCCTCAGTGGGATAGAGAGCCCGTCGCAGCGCTGGACGAGCAGGAGGGGGAGGGGGTAGTCCTCCACCGCCCCCACCACACTCTGACACTTCCGAGCATGAGGCCTCCTTGCTTGGAGGCGTGCCTGTTCGCCTACTGCAGCTGCACCACAAGCTTTTCGGATAGTTTCGGAAGCTGAAGCCCCCCTTCTTCAAGGTGGATGAGGACCCGTCTGAGGCAGAGGATTGGCTGGAGCAGAAAGAGAAGGTGTTCGACACCCTTCGCCCTCCCGTGGAGTGCCGTGTGGCCTTTGCCACGTACCAGCTAGAGAGTGTGGCACACATGTGGTGGAGAGTAGTCAGAGGCCAGGAGGGGTGAGAGCTGATGTGGGACCAGTTCGTGACTCTCTTCTGCAAGCAGTACTTTCCACAGACCTAGCAGGACCAGAGGAGGCAGGAGTTCCACACTCTCTACCAGGGGACGATGACTGTTAGCGCGTACTGCACATGTTTCCTGGAGTTGTCACGTTTTGCCTCGACAGCTTGTCTATGGAGGATAAGCGCCTGTGGAGGTTTAATGAGGGGCTCTGACTTGCTATTCGGGGGTATGTCAAACCCCAGAAGCTGCCTAGTTTCTCACGAGTGGTTGAGGCAACCATGACCTACGAGGAGACCAACCCGGCTGTACGAGACACTAACAGCAGATGGAAGAGGCCCTGCCAGCCAAAGTACTCTTAGGGCTGTCGGGAGAGGAGGCACACGGCACCTGCAAGAGAGCCATCTCGTTTTGCGGGGCCATCAATGGCCTTTGGGGGCCCCAGACAGGGGCCTGTTGCCAGCATCGGACCCCCGCCCAACTGCTAGCAGGGACCTACTGAGGGAGGAGGTCGTGTTCCCCTCTGCTACCAGTGTGGCCAGCCGGGCCACATCAAGAGGGACTGCGCATCTAGGGCCAGAGCACAATAGATGCTCCTCGCACCGAGCGCTAGAGGCCGAGCTGGTGGTCGTGGTCACCAGGCGCGTGGGGGAGGGTAGTAGTCACGAGGAAGGTACCGGCCAGTGGCTGCTCGCCCGACCCAGAGTGTAGCTTCTTCGTCTGGACATAGGATTGACGGGCGTATCAACGCCCTAACACACAAAGACGCCAAGGCTTCAGGTTCAGTGGTGGCAAGTATGGTTACTGTTTCTGGCAAATTAGTATACACACTTTTTGATTCCGACGCCACGCACTCTCTCGTTGCTACGAGTTTTGCCGTCAGTTTGGGGCAGGATAGTGTACTGTTAGAAGATTTGTTTGTGATCAGAGGCCTAGGTGGCCAGTTGTTTGTAGCTGAGGAGGTCTACACGGACTATGAGGTCAGTATAGGGGGACACAGCCTCCCCGCTGACCTGATTGTGATATAGATGGAAGATTTTGGTGTGATCCTAGGAATGGACTGGTTGTCAGCCTATCACACCCTGGTGGACTGTTTTAGGAGGAAGATGATCTTCTCCATGTGCCTAGGGGTTGTTGTCGGCTGATCGTGCCTGCGTTTGCATATGCAGGTGCAACTTTGGAAGGAGCGCGGAACTCTTTCCCATGCGATTTTGGACGTTTGATCACATCACCAGACGTCCGGATGCACGTCCAGACGACCGGAGACATTGTCCGATGTCTAGAACTGTTTCCAGACTATCGTAGAGAAGGTCTGGACATCTGAGGATACTGCAGGAGACACAAGATAAGATCTGACGCCTTTTAAGATGTCTGGGATTATTCCTAGACGTCTGATTTTGAACAGTAGGCATCTTTTTGACCTGTTTAGGGTCCAATCGGGGTCCGTTTTACGCAAACAAAATACCTGCACTTTCCTATCGAGTTCCTCTACGTATTAGGGTCTATTTTACATTGTTCTGAACTCTCTTTTTGTGATGTATTCCCTGGTATAGGGTTTCAGCCTGCTGCGTGTTTGGGGCTCGCAAAGACGTCTGGGTTTGCAGTTCAAGCTCCCATTACTCCTGTGATTCCTGGTAGAGTGGTTTAATTCAGTTTTTAATATTTAAATAAGAATGTGCTTGGTTGAAATAGCTGAATGGAACTCTAGGATGTGGAATGAACCCTAGGGTAGAGAAATGAATGAGCCTGTTTGTGCTGTATGGTTTACTTACATGAGTGATTAAGATAAATTGCTAGCAAATGCTTGTATTATAATTATGAGTTACCTGTTAGAATATGAGTTTCCTGTATTTAATGAATATTTACCTGTGAAACCACCAGTTGCATGTTATTGATAATTGGATTATGAAAACACGAGCTGACTGAATATGGATGAGAAATGAATTATGAAAGATGAGATCTGTATCTGGATAAATGAGCTGGACATGAGCACGAACCCTACGGGGAATTAGGAGTAGAACTTTTGTGGATAGACGAAAACTTGGAATGTAGACAGGAAGTGTGCTGGTCCATGAGTATGTGGTACCAAGGAGAGCAACTATCCCATTTTTGTGTAGAGCGGAGCTAACCTCCCTTTGGTTGAGACCCAGGGTTAGGATTGGCCACTCTACACCGACTCCTGTTAGCCCATGCGTACGTGGTACTGAGGTGAGCTACTAGTGTAGAGAGGGAACTAGCCACCCCACGGGGCCCGGTGTTCAGCTAACCACCCTACATCGACTTGTTAGGTCCTCTGGGCAAACCAAGGTAGTGAGACGAGGGTGTGCGGACTATGGAGGGAAGAGACCCTTGTTTGGTTTTGAGGGGCGATACCCCTATTCTAAGAGGGAAAGGCCCTATACTATTCCGTGCTGTACTTTGGGTGTACCCGTTAGTAGAAACGACTGACCGCGTGTTAGTGCGGGGTAGCTACCTGTGTGGTTATCACGCTTGCCGTAGTCACCGCTACGTTTCGATAGTGACCACGAGGTGGTTGACTGGGTGTAGGACTACCACGGGGGACTCTCCCGGTCAGGAGAGCACCACATGTACCTTCTACTCTATGGACAAGACTGCAATCAAGATCGTTCCCACGAGGGACAGGCAAGATCAAGAAATATTTGAATACTTTGAGAAATGGGTGAAACGGAAACATATAAAACTAATAAATAGAAATGAGAATTAAGCCTTTTGTTTTTACTATTTTGTACTTAGATAATATAGACACCACTTTACTCATCATTCGCTGACTCTGTCTTTTCATAATATTGTTTAGGACCAAGAGTTGAGTAGCCCGAGTTTTCGGTTGCAAAGGGTGCTGGGCCCAATCAAGTCCAGCCGTAGTTTTCTTCAGCACTTTCTTTTTCTCTACTGTTGTAGTAAGTAATGGACTCTTAGTTATTGTTCTACTACTTCTGTTTTCTTTTCGCTTTCCGTTGTTGTTATTGTTGTGGTAGTATGTACTGAGACAGCTGTTCTATTTTCTTTACTGCTTTGTACGTTTTTCTGCTTAGTTATATAGCATGTGTGAATATGGTTTATTTTCCTGATTTTGGTTATTTCTTGTTGGATACTAGGTCTTGGGATTAGTCGATGCGAGCTGGTTTCGGGTCCTGTAAGGATTCGGGAACCGGGTCGTAATAAAAAACCTCACAGATTTTCATACCTCAGTAATTGATTGGAGATTGAACAAATAGACTTTCCAACCGGATTGCCTCCACAGAACCAACCCACAATAATCTTGCATGAGGTGCTTCACAAAGAAAAACAAACAACAAAATTGTTAGGTGCCAAAAAAAACACCTAAACCAGATGAACAAGTGAAATAGAACAAAGCCACACCTGAGTAGGGTTTTTTGGTACTGGTAATGCTACTCCTCAACACAGTTAATTAAGGTAATTGAGCTTAATTAAGTGTAGAAGAAAGTAACTTAGGTTAACTCAAATTTGTGTTGGTTGTGTTTTATAGGGTCAAGTTAACCTTACATTTTAGATTTTTTTATTTTGAACTGGTTGAGTCCAGGTCGTTCGCTGGGAGGTATACATTATTTCAAATTCACCAATTAAGTCAAAACATCTTATAGGTATAGGAGATATAATTAAGTTAATTTTAATAACATGAATTTTGCAAAATGATTTAAATTGAGGAAATATACAAAATTCTATATGAAATCACATTTACAACATTTATTTCAAAAAGAATTAAGGTAATTAAGAGTTTTTCTAATCAAAGTATGCCTTATTAAAACAATTGAAAGTAAAAGAAATTAAAAATATAACAAGGAAAATGAACTCCTTTTCTTCAACCTCTCTCTCTCTTTTCTTCTTCTTTCTTTCTTTCTTTATTTTCCTTTTATTTTATTATTCTTTATCTTTTCTCTTTCTCTTCTATTTCTCTCTTGTTCTTGAGCTTCCTTTCTTTCCTTCTCTCTTGTTCTGCCTCTTTCTTCTTTCCTTAGTCTTTCTTCTTCCCTTAGCGCCTTTCTTTCTCTTTCTTCCTCTTCACGAGTTCTTCTTTTGCTTCCTTTCTTCTTTCTTTCTCCCTTAACCTTTCTTTCCCTTTTTCCCTTAGTGATTTTCCCTTCAGCACTTAGCCTTCAGCTCTTCCTGCTCCTTAGCTTCAATTGAACCGAACCGATTTTTCTTCTTCAACCAAAAATTGGTTTTTGATTTGCGGCGAGGACCTTTCGGGGATACGCAGCACCCTTTACAGGGTGGGACCAGACCCTACTAGGTCCTCGGCTGGTTCGATTTATTTCAGTTTATTTTTTATTTATTTCTCGAGCCAAACCGGCCCAACCACCTCCCAGGCCTCGCCCTCCTAGGGCCACATACATCGCACGCCCACACAGGCGCACACTTGCAGGCACACATGCCTGCAGACACACATGCATGCTCATTTGTAACCGGTATCCGTGCGCCGAGCGCTGATGACTGAAGTAGCCACTAAACAAAAACCTTTTATACCAAGGCAGGTGCGTAAGGATCTTCGATGTGGGACTAAGATTTCCCCTTTCAGAGCTGACTTCAGCTGAGGATATCTCCTAGCTCATTGCTCCAAATCAAGCGAACCAAAGCTTGTTGGAAAGCTCTTGGGTAGCTCTACAAGATTACAGGGTCAATTTAATGCTAAGGGGAAGATTTCCTCTTCAATTTGAAGGGCAAAGTTATGGGTTTCTACGGTATTAAATTGCCTGGAAATAGAAGTTAATGTTACAGAGTCCATAAACTGGACTTTCTCTCTTAGTTAAGGGTCTGAATGGTTTCTACAGGGAATTCCGCGATTGCTTGTAAAGGTTTTGAGCTCTTAACAACTTCAGGTAACACAGAGAAACTTGAAGCTTCTCTGAAAGCTTCAGAGACTGAATTTAAACATGAGAAAGGTGTAACAGACATATAAGATCATATCCAATAGATTGGAACAGCTTCTAAGAGTTGTTATAAACTGATCTGGGTAGAAATCGTGGTCGAATCTCATCCAAAGACCACTGCCAACAGTTTGGGTTCAAAAAGAACCCAAACTAGCAGTGTTTGAATTCCAACAAATTTACATATAGAGCTCAATCTAATCACTCTAAAATCATTCATATGAATCTCAGAAACAATTTAAACTTCTCAAATCATCAAACTGAGCTCAGAATCAAAGTCTCG
The DNA here is from genome assembly GCA_037157565.1 of Thalassia testudinum. Taxonomy (NCBI): domain Eukaryota; kingdom Viridiplantae; phylum Streptophyta; class Magnoliopsida; order Alismatales; family Hydrocharitaceae; genus Thalassia; species Thalassia testudinum. Next base: position 32,102,810 of record JAZHRO010000031.1, on the reverse strand, counting down.
AATTCAGATTTGACTGTAAGGATTGAAAATTGACTTTCTGTTTAAAGCCTCTTTATAAGAAATTAAAGCCTAAAATAAGATCCTTTCAACCTCAAGAACTTCTTCAATCCCTTAAACAGATGATTGAACCTAAGAAACTAGGGTTCCAGGCTCGTCGTCTGAACTCAAAATGTGCTTTGTTCGTCAGAGTGATCAGAAGGTTATTACAATGTTCTAAGGACATGAATGGCTTCAGTGCATTGCACTAAAGCTTTTAGACTCATCAAATGTGACTTTTGATCTTCTATCAAGATTCTCCAACTTCGGCGGAGTTGGAGAAGACAAATCCTTATATTCAACTCCAAATCTTCAAATAAAATACCTCAAATTAATCAATGATCAAAATTACATCAATCTGGAGCTTCTCATTAACTTCTACAGGCTGAAGATCAAAATTGACTCGTCGGAGCTCGCCGGAGCTCCGGTGAGTCTAGTAAAAGGTGAAACTTGTGTACAAAAAGAAATTTATGCCATTTTTGATTTGAAAAGGTTCCTGAGATCACAAGGAATCTCAAGATTGCATTAAATTCCTCATTAACTCATTAAATGTAAGATTTGGCAGTGAATTCAATTTGAATGAAAATTGAGTTGGTTGAGGCACTGGACTTCATCTCCCACTCAAATGAGTGGTCAAGGCAAGTCAACAGATATCTGCGATACTATATATATGTATAATTAATGATTTGAACTACTCCTGAGCCGCCATAGACAACGAGCTCAGATGCTTAATTTAAATTGGGCGTTTACATTATAGATGGTAATTACTCATATTAAAGTGTGGAATAGGGTCCTTAGGTGATGAATAGATGATGAAGGACCCAGTGAAGGTGGAATTAGCTCGACTACTGCTGCCATGAATAGCAGAAGTAGTCGGTGGAGGTGGAAGTGATTTAGGCGATTAAGTGATCAAATTAAGAATTAAGTGTGATAGAAATGATCGTGAAAGATAAAAGAAGGTGGACAGTGAGTTTAAAAGACAAAATTAGGTTTCTGGCGAGCTCAAGGAGCTCGCCGGAGTCAAAGAAGATGAACTCTGAAATCTAAAATTACAGCTAAACTATCTAACTAACTAACTATCTAAACTATCCTATCCTACTCCTACTCCTATCTACTATTACCTGGATGAAGGGGTCAGAGGAACTCCGTCGATGGCTCATAACGAAGGAGCGAAATCAGAGGGTATTTGGAAGATCTCCGGCGGTGGATGTGAGATGAAGCAGAGGTACTCCTTGGTCAGCGCCTGTGTCCAAAGACGCAGCTGACCTCAGCGAAGTTCCAGAGTTTATTAAGGTGGACGGTGGAAGTCAGAAGATGAGGTGGAAGGTTCGCCAGAGTTGCAGAGGGAATAGCCTATCGAAGTCGGTTGCAGTGAAGAAGAGGGAAGGGAGCGAACTTCAAGAAAATCAAGGGGGTCAGGGGGTATTTATAGTTGATGGCGATGAAGAAGGAGGTGGAATCTGGATGCAATTGAGGCTAGGAGGAGGTTAAGCACCGGCGTCTTCTCCAACGACGGTGAGGTTATCTCCTACCCTAAATTAGGATAAAAGTGTCATCCAGACTGATGGATAAAGATGGGATGGTGAGCGCAAGCTCTAGGAGCTTGGAAAAGAAGAGATGACGTCAAATGGGCGGTGATCGTGCGGTGGCAGCACCTTCAGTTGTTAGCCATTCAACCAGTTGAAGAGGAGAAGAAGAAGTCAGGGACGTGTTTGCAATTAAACTTAAGGACCTAAATAGAAAATAAGGACATAAGGACCCGATTGGAATGAAATGTAAGGACCAAAATGTAAACTCAGGTTTTCAAAGTTTAGTTTAATTTAGATCTTTTTCAACTTTTTATATATGATTATAAATAAGGCAATCATTATATTTTGACCTTGAATTTACATTTTTGACCTTTTTCGATTAATTTATTTAATTAAGTAATGTTACATAAGTTATTACATACTTATGTATATATTATACTTAAGTTAGTTAATGCATTAATTAGATGAATGATTAGTAATATTTCGAGTCCAATTATTAATTAGATTGTTAATAATATTAATTGGATGTTAAAATAGCATTTTTAACTTATTTTAAGGTCCTTTACTATATATCCCTTACTTTATAATTAACCCATATATTCACATATTCTTAGCTAATTAACTAGGAAGACTAGTTAATTAGGGGTAATTAGAGATCATGATGAGCTTCAGGTACCACAGAGAAGAGGATGGATGAAGATAACCCCTTTTATAGAGGTTGGAGGCATAAAAAACACACATACATTCAACAACGAAAGACAAATAAGTCGGAAGAAATAATAAAAGTAATTTCAGAACCTGTTGAATTCACGGATTCAAGAGAAAGCTACACCAACAACCCCTCTATAACAGGGATGTAACAAGAGAAGTGTTTCGGGAATGAAAAGACGAAAGTAATGGCTACCTCTTCTACCTTTGTTGCAGATTTGAGACAAATTGACATACACGAAGAAGGGAGATCAGTTAAACCTCGGGAATTGAAGTGTCAATTTAATGCAAAGGGGAAGTTAAGCTCTTCGATTTGAAGGGCGAAGGTTCTGTGTTTTCTACGATTAAAATGGCCTGTATAGTGGATCTTTGGTTCTAAAGTCCACAGATTGGACTTAAACTTCCAGCTGAAGTTTTAAATAGGTTAGGAGATGAATTCCGCAGCTGCTAGTGGAGGTTTTGAGGCTCTCAGAAGCTTCAGAAGAGGTGTAGATGCTCAAAGCTTCTCAGGAAGCTTTAGGACTGTAATTTACACACTGAAAAGTCCTAACAGACAACTAAAGACCTAATTAATCAATTAAAACAACTTCTAGAAGTTGTTACAAATCCATCTGGGCAGAGTTTACATTCAAACTCATCCAAAAACCACTGCCACTAGTTTGGGTTCAAAAACAACCCAAACTGGCAGGGTTGAAATTCCAATCAAAATACAAGTCAGAGCTCAATTTAATCACTCTAATACTATTCAACAGAATCTCAGAAATAGTTCTAACTGCTTAATTCCTCAGATTGATCTCAGAATTAAAATCTCAACCTCAGATTGACTGTGAAGCTTGGAATTTTGATTTTCTGAGTTTGGCTATTTTAGACGAAATTAAAACCTTAAACAACATCTCTTCAATCTCAGGAGCAGGTTCAGAACCTTAGATTGATGTTTCAACTAGAGTTCCTAGGGTTTCAGGCTCATCACCTGAGATTCAAAAGGTGCTTGTTCGTCAGGATAAACTAAAGGTTGTTACAGTAGTTTAAACATGGGAATAAACTCAGGGTATAACACTGAAGCTTCTAGGCCTATTAATTGCAACTTAAACCTAACTATCAGGCTTCTCCAACTCTGCCGAAGTTGGAGAAGATGAAGACCTATCACAAGCTCCAGACACTTAAACCTCAAAGAAACAACCTCAACATAATCAGTGATCCTCAAACCATTGATTTGGAGCTTGTCACTCTGTTCTACAGGCTGAAGAACTTGTTTTGACTCGTCGGAGCTCCGGTGAGTCCAGAAAAATGCAAATTGTGCTCAGAGTGGTGAATTTGTGCCATTTTTTATTTGAAAAGGTTCTTGAGGTTGCAAAGAACCTCAGGAACTCATTCAATTCCTTAATTGTTCATTAGAATTCAGAATTAACAGTGAATTCAATTCAGATAGATTTTTAATAGATTGAAGCATAGGACTTGTTCTCCCACTCAGAAGAGTGGTTGAGACAAGTCAAAAAGTCATTGCGATCATAATTATATAGTTAATTAATAGTTTTAACTGCTCTTGAGCCGCCATTGACAGCGAGCTCAAGAGCTTAATTATATTTGGGCGTTTAAATTATATATGGTACTTATACAAATTAAAGTGTGGATTAGGGTCCTTAGATTGTGAATTGGTGATGAAGGAGCCTATGAAGGTGAATCTAAGCTCAGTTACTATCGCCATGGATAGCGACAGTAGCTGTGAAGGTGGAAGTGATTTAGGAGATTAAGTGATCAAATAAGTGTTTTAATGGATTAGAAATGGTCGTGAAGGTTAAAGGAAGGTGATCAGTGAATTTAAAAGACAAAATTAAGGCTCTGACGAGCTCAAGGAACTCGCTGGAGTCGAAGAAGATGAAGTTTAAAATATGCAATTAACTCTAATCTAACTAACTATCTAACTAGCTAAGCTATCGTACTCCTACTCCTAATCTACTATTGCTTGGACGAAGGGGTCAACAGGATTCCGCCGAAGGCTCATAGCGGACGAGTGAAATCAGAGGGATTAAAGAAGAATCTCCGGCGGGCGGATGTGAGGTGAAGCGGAGGATCTCCTCGGTCAGCGCCTGTGTCCAGAGACATGGCTGACCTCAGTGAAGCTCCTCGGCTAATCAGGATGGACGGAGGAAGTCGGAAGATGAGATGGAAGGTTGCCGGAGTTGCAGACGAATAGCCTATTGGGTCAGCTCAGTGTTAGAAGAGGGAAGGGAGCCAACTTGAGAGAAATCGGAGGGGTGAGGGGGTATTTATAGTGAATGGCAACGAAGAGGACGGTGAGGGCTGGACGAAGAAGAAGCTTGGGGAGCTTAACCTATGGCATCGTCTCCGACGACGGTGAGGTTAACTCCCACCAGAAATTAAGATTTTCAAGTGATCTAGACCGATGGATGAAGATGGAGTGGTGAGCGCAAGTTCTAGGAGCTTGGAGAAGGAAGGATGATGTCGGCAGGGCGGTGATCATGCGGTGGAGTCACTCTCCGTTATCAACCATCCAATCGGCTGAAGAAGAAGAAGATGAAAGGGACCTAAATGCAGTGAAACTTAAGGACCTATATGAAAATTAAGGACCCAATTGTAGTGAATGATAAGGACCTAAATGTAAACTCAGGTTTTAAAGGTTTATTTTAATTTAGATTTTTTTTCAACTTTTTATATATGTTAATAAATAAGGTAATTATTATGTTTTCACCTTGAATTTACATTTTTGACCTTTTTAAGTTAATTTATTAAATTAGGTAAAATTACTTAAGTTATTATATACTTAGGTATATATTATGTTTAACTTACTTAACTTATTAATTAAGGAAATGATTAATAAGATCTCAAGTCCAATTATTAATTAAATTGTTAATAATGTTAATTGAATGATAAAATATCATTTTTAACTTATTTTAAGGTCCTTTACTATGTATCTCTTTTTTAATAATTAACCCTTATATATTCATAACCTTAGCTAATTAACTAGGAAGACTAGTTAGTTAGGGGTAATTAGAGATCATGATGAGTTTCTAATCAACCGCAGAGATGAGGATGGCTGAAGATAACCCCTTTTATAGAGGTTGGAGGCATCGAAAACACACATACATTCAACAACGAAAGACAATTGAGTCGGTAGAAATAATAAAAGTAATTTCAGAACCTGCTGAATTCGCATATTCAAGAGAAAGCTACACCAACAACCCCTCTATAAAGGGGATGTAACAAGAGAAGTGTTTCGGGAATGAAAAGACGAAAGTAATGGCTACCTCTTCTACCTTTGTTGTAGATCTGAGACAAATCGACATACACGAAGAAGGGAGATCAGTCAAACCTCGCGAAAGGGTCCCTCTGTTGACAACCAACAATCATCATTCGAAACGAGGGTTTTGATCTAAGACAGTTGTCGATACAGACGAAGAAGGGGAAGCCTCGCATGGCGTGAAAGGGTCATTGGAAACAAGGGAAATGAGAGTTGTTGGAAATAAGGGAAATCGGTGGCCGCTGCTTTTTGAAATCGTCGCGGTAGTGCGAGATTCCGGAGGAGGGTGACGACACTCAAGGAGCGGGGCATCTTCAAAAGAGAGGGGGAGCGAGAGATTGGTAGCGAGACAAAGAAAACGAGGGTCAGGCCTTAACCCGTGAGGCAACTCAGGTTGCCTTAACACCGGATAGGGAGGCCAACCTGGGTCCACTCAACCCCCTTGGTAAACAGGGGATAAACCTTGAAAAGAGGGGTTATCCCCCTCCGTAAACCACCCCTTAGGTATTAAGGTGACGTTCGAGAGACTTTGTTTCGTTTCTCTTACCCTTATGAGTGAGCAATAGTTCGATACCTCTGTCTTGGAGCCTTGCCATCTTTGACCGATCGCCCCCCACCCCCCTCCTCCATTCTTTCGGACCTTCATTCCCTCATCGGACTACACTCCCTCGATGATTGGGTATCGATTGTCGACATGCAATAGCTCGGCGTTGCTCACCATGGCTGACTGTGGTGAAGGCGTCTCAATCGAGGGTTGGAGCTCCAATTGTGGACGATCGCGGCGGCCGACCATCACGACCAATGGTTGTGGCTGTCAATCGTGGTGGTTTGTTGTGGTCGGGGCGGTGATCATCGTCGTGGGCGCTCGAGTGTCATGGTTGGAGCAACTAGTGGTGTTCTGATCGCACGAGGTGGTCGAGGTTGCGGCTGTTGTTGGACCTAGCGTCGGAGGTGGCTGTGGTGGGTCTCCGATGTGGTGGCGCATCCGACGATGGCGACGAGAGGTGGTTGCTGTTGTTGCAGTGGCTCGTTTGTTGGGTTGTGTTCTTTTTTTATGTGTTGTCTATGTTTGGTAGCCTACTTTCCTTTTGGTCCCGTGGGTGGTTGCTCCGTGTATCTGTTCCTTGGTCATGCCTTGGTAGTAGTAATCTTGTTACAATATTGGTTTGACTATTTTTGGTGCAGGCTTTGTTTTTGGGGGTCATGCGAGATACCGTGCATATTACGACCGAGAAGTGTCTGGGTTGGTTCCGGTGCCTAGCTTTGCTGGATTTCCTGTTAGTGCTGATGGCTAGGGATTTTTCCTAGTTGCACTGTCGTATTTATGAGAATGACGCGGTGGTCTGTTGGGCAAGACGTCAACAATCATAAGAAAGCACTACTGTCGGGTTTTTGTCTCTGCCATCGACACCAAAAATATGATCGTTGACAATTGATTTGCACTAAAAATGTGGTTTTAAACGTCGTTGTTGTAATATGGATGTCACAAATGCAAACCGATATCGCATTAATTTTATTTATTTACAATTTTTACTGGTTTATTTTCAGGTCATTCACTGGAAGACAATTGTTGATATACATCACTCTCTAAGTCCAAATTATTCTTTTATTAAAAAAATGTTAATTTTATTTATAAAATAAATGAACGAATCAATTAATGAAAGAATGGTTAATTATTTATAAAAGGATCAATTAATACGTATTATAATGTCTAAAACAAATGTACAACAAACAGACACAAAAAGCTAGCTACTATTACATTATGTTATTTATATACAATATAAGTAATACCTAAGTATAGGTACAAAAATAGTTACAAATATCTATTATACTAAATTATATTAACATACGAATATCTGTAATAACTTATATTATATATAAAGTAACATAAACAAGCGTTGCGATAACCGTAGTAAAATATATACATAACATAAGGCAAAAAGTTATCTATACTAACATATATACAAATATACAGTGACGGATGAATTTGTCATTAAAGCTCTTAGTTATTTATATATATATAAGAGCTCAAACAATACTTATACTACTTACTATACATATATATATACTGTACATTATTTATTATATACGTATACATATTTATAATTATTTATTTACATTACTTATATACACATACTTATACTTTATACTAAACATATATACATATGCATGCACACAAGCACACAAGGGGAACTCAACATTTAGCTGCTCACAGCTCTCTCCTCTTCCTCTTCTGCGTCAACACCTTAGTCGATTTTAGGGCTCTTAACACATTCAACTGGTTCACTGTTCACTTAACCAAAAATTTGATTTTTAATGGGCAGGCTAGCCATTTTGAGGGATACACGCATCATAAGGGTAGGACCTGACCTTTACTTTGGTTAGCCCTAGTTTATTTATTGTGCATTTTATCCGGATTCAAGCCTAATATTGGGCCCACACAAGCCCTAGCATAGTGTGTGGCAAGTGAAGGAGTTAAGAGTTGCTGAAGATGACGAAGGGATCAGCTCAAGGAAGTAGGAGGGGAGTTGATAGTCATGCGCGCGAGCTGTGGAGGTGCTTAAGTAAGCTCTGGAGTGAATCAGATCACCACCATGGTGGGTTTAGGCGATTAGGTTTTGGGCGATGGAGATGGAGAGAGAGGCGCGCGAAGTTCAAATCCAAATCGTCGTCGTTGGATTAGATTTGGGGAGGATGGTGATTACACGCACGAAGTCGCGTGAATGTTCAATTAGGATCGACCCTTGGATGTGAGGTCTAGAGAATCAATGGCTGGGATTGGAGATGTTCTTGCATGAATAGTGCACCTGTGAGGAGAGTTAGCGCCACAGATATGTTGAAAATTTTGCATGAAGACCCAAACAGGTGAAGCGGTAGGAATTTTGCTCAGAGACCCATTAGTGGTAAGTATGATAGCTACGTGGTCCTTAAGGCTTTCAGAGAGGTCCCTTCCGATTTTCAGAATTGTCCTTGAAGGTTTTAAATGAATAAAATGCGTTGTGAGTTGAAGACCTAGATGTAATATTATGAATGCGAGGTCCTAGTGATGTCCAAATACTACCAAGTTTTTATTGAAGTACAATTGAATATTTATGAAGTTGATTTCACTTTCAATTTTATCTTTTGAACAAAAAATGTGTTCAATTTGCAAATTGATCTTCAATTTATATTAATGAATAGAATATCTCATTTTATAAATTAATTTTACATTTTAGCACAAATTTGATGTTTTCGATTATTTCTGTTATTTTCGACACTTAACCCATTTCATATATTAATTACATAATGTTTAACTTAATTTCTAGTTTAACTTAAATATTTTAGTTATGACGAACTACAACTAATGATGATCTTAAAATCACTGCTTGATTTTCATGTTTGTGTCGCTTTCTTTTTGTTTATTCTAAACTTATGTCTAAGTTTTGCATCTATATCCCCTTAGGAGATGTTGGTGTTTTTCTAACTCTTATTTCCTGCATCACCCTTATGAATGAAAGTTTTCTTTGAATATATATATATATATATATATATTAAGATGACGAAGGTAATTAATTAAAATTGATCGCGAGAAGCAGAATTGCAAATTCAATAATAATTTTTAATGATTTCTCAACAACTTTGGGAAAAAAAATTTAGGAGGTGACCTATCATGCCCGATGCTTTCAAAGGATCTATAGCCTTTTTAGACAAGTCCTGACCATCTACTTTCACACGTACAGCCTGAAAACGGACAAATAACTCTTCGATCTTCGACCTCTCTATTTTTTTTTTTTCTTTCTGTTCTTATTTGGACTTCGGATAATAAGTATGACGAGGTGGCGTGATTGATTAGTACGAATGGTACTATAAATAATGTCATTAACAATGTCAAAAATGTAACTTCAAATTTTAATATATAATATATTAATTCATCTTTTATATTTAATTTTTACTTATTTTATTTTTCAACAAAATAATAATAAAAAAAAAACTTACTATCAAATATAAAATAAATAATACACCCCTTTATAATTTATAATAAGACACGATCAGGTTAGTAAATGTAAACAGTGATGTAAAAGTTGATGCATAATATTATGAATGTGATTCTTATTTGATATATTTTTTTTTCATGTAAAAAAGATACTCACATATGGTGGGATCTACCACTGTTGAAATCAATAACAAATTACTTTTGAATAGGTGCAAACCACGTAAATCACCTTTCGAACCACTTTATACCGGTGTAAAATCAATTTTCACCTTCAAAATAATTTTGCACAATGGAAAGTAAGGCACTTTGCACCGATGCAAAGTAGTTCAAAGTGAGATTACACCGATGCAAAGAAAGATTGCATTGGTGCAAAATTAAATTGTAAGTGTTTCTTCAGCTATGACAAATGATTTTACAATTGAAAGGTGATTTTTCACCTTAGGGTTTAGGATTTAGTCTTTAATGTTTAGGATCTTAAATACTAAAGACTAAACTTTAAACACTAAGGTAAAATATCATCTTTCAAATGAAAAATCACTTCTCATATGTGAAATCATTTTCCATAAACCTAAACCCTAAACCATAAATCCTAAATTCTAAATGCATAGGTCAAAATCATTTTGCATGGGTGAAACCACCCTTGGAATAATTTTGCACTGGTGCAAAATGAGATTACACTGGTACAAAAACATCTTAAAATAATTTATTACCGGTGTAAAGTGATTCATCACCGATGAAAAGTTATTTATCACTTGTCTGTTTTAGTTCAAAGTGATGTTGTGATTTTTTTGAATGTGATGTGACCCACAACGTAACAAACTTTACGTTCTTTTACTTTTTTACATTAAATATCAACTATCAAGTGAGCCCACGTTCACAACATTATGTGAACCACGAGAACATGACCTACAAAGTTCCCGCATCACTATTTACGTTTCCCTACTGACATGTCTTTGTGTGTGTGTGTTAAGAAGTGTCGTTATAGTTGCACTTGCAACGTCGATTTTAAAATAAGTAAACGGAGGTGAATCCGAGTGTCGGTCTCAGGGAGGCGTGAAAATCGGATTTTTGCTCATCACTTGTTGTCACGGAAAGTGCGGAGTTTTGCTTACGAAAGATGCGATTTTGAAAAGCGAGAGAGAGAGAGAGAGGGTTTAGGGTCAGAAAGTTCCTTGTTTGATCATGCAACTTGAACGTAAATTAAAAAGACAATTGAACGAAAAATAACTTCATTAATCATGCACTTGTAGTTCATAACTTACAACATTAAATACATGCTTCAACAAAAGTAATAGAAAGCATAAGAGAGAGAGAGTGTGTGTGTGTGTGTGAAGAGCGACGAGGCAGCCACGGCGGTGGAGGCTCCGTCGGCGGCTCGTCGTCTCCAGCAATTACAAGAGGGCCTAAAGCTAGCTAAGAGAGGGGTGGAGTAGTTGCAAGGGGAGTGAATGAATTGAATGAGTGGTTGGAGGGGGTTTAAATAGGGTTAAGGGCTTCCTAAAAGAAGAAGGGGCTTTAGCGACGTCCAGAGTGTCGCTAAAACCACTCCCAAAAGCGTCGGTGAAGCCCTCTAGCCGCTGGTCAGCCGCCCGCCTCGGTTCTTCTCCTCGCGTGATCCGCAGCTGTTGAACGAGAGCCGTCCGACCTCCTCGGCTGCACTGGGATCGCGCCTTGGGCGCGTGTGTGCGCGGGCATCATCTCCCGGCGTGTGCGTGCACGTGGACGCCCGTAAGCTGTGGTTGCGCCGCTTGGCAAGATCTCGGCCCCCCGCTGCTGATCGGGCGGCCCAATTTCACCGCGCGCGTCCCCCGTCTTCAATTTCGACTCCGTGCGGCTCAAACCCGCGTCGCGTGCGTACGGGCGTGCGCGCTAACCGTTGCGCCACGCCCGTGCTTTGTCGCGGCGACCGCGGGCGGGCGTGCGAGTCTCGGCTGGATGAGGGTGCGGCGCACGGTGGAGTGGGGCTGACGTGGCACAATATGGGCCGTTGACCTCCAGATCAACGGTCAGAACTTCTTGGGCCCATTGTAGGACTCCGGATGTCGGATTTGGCCGATCTTGAGTCCGTTGGACTCCATTCGTCGTTCTGAATCCATCCGTGCGGTCCGATTGCTCATCTGAGGCCTGCTTTGACAAATGCTTACACAAATGGCCATTAATACAATTTTATAAGCAATCTTGGTACATGATGCATGCAATGCTCCCATTCTACTTATGTTTATGCCTTTTATTCTTAAGATGGGCCATATTCAACATAATTATCACCCCCTTGTGTAGTGTTATCATACCCCCATGCTTACTCTTTACTAGTCCCTAGCAAGGTTTATTCTAGCCTTTATTTACTTTCAGAATTTAAGAAGTAATTGCTTAGACACTTCGTTACTTGTCAATAAGAGGAAATATACGAAGATCTTAAGCTACAAAGACTAAGCAGCACCCGGGTGTCTGCCAAAATACGAATCGCCCGAATCCTTGCTTAAATGTATATAACTATACATATGTATATATATATATATATATATTTTATAATTTTTTTCGGAATTCAGTGTGGGTTGGTAACATTTTACGGCTACCCAACCTACCCAAAACTCAGTCAAAACCCTAAGTGCTAAGCATCTTGGTGTAAATGTTGTGATAGACTCACTTAACGGTAATTGAGATAGACTTCGAGTTTCTACGCCTCTAGGTGACCGGAAAAGGAAATAAATTTGCCTGAAGGTGTATTTGTTTGATTGGTAGCTTTCTCCCTACGTTTGTTTTAATTGGGGTCAACACAAGGATTTTTCCAGTGTATATCTCCCCGGCTTGTACTACTTCCCCACTTCTTCCTTAGGTGTTTTGGTCTTTTTTGTGCAATTATTGAGCTGGGCTCTGGACAACCGACCAATGTGCTGTTACCTACGATCACTTGCCAACCATACTTGTGCGGTGAAGTGTGATTTATTTTCTTTTCTTCTTCTTCCCTTTTTTTGTTCCATAGGTGGCTTCCCTGATATCAAATGTACCTAGAGGCAATGAAGAAGAAATGGCCTGTGGCTGAGTTCTGGATAACCTGCCAATGGGCTGTTACCCACGACAACTTGCCAGCCATACCACCCTAGAGAGTTCATTAGCTACCTAATTTCTGTCAAAATCTCCGAGAAGTGAGTCTGTGCAAAAATGTGTGCAGATGCTTAGACTCAAAGTTTTCCTGAGTTAGAGGGTGAGTTGATAAGTCGTATACTTATTACCTTATTTAGTAGGTGAATTAAAATAGCTTAAGGTTGCAAGGATTCGCCGCTAAATCCATATTTTAACGGACACCAGGGCTGATTAAGCCTGAAGGCCTGAAAAGTTTAAGTGTTTAAGTTCTTTTTGTATTATTTCCCACTATTGACAAGTTTCTAATGCCTAAGTTTTCTTCCTAAATTTAAATTTTTTTTAAAATTTATTTATTCATTCAGACTGATTAATTGAGCTCAAGATTATGCAATTTACCACCCCCCATGCTTAAGTTGGACAATGTCCTCATTGGCAGATACATGAATGCAAAAGGGTTCAAAAAGATAGTACCTGAGTGACCTAAACTACCAGATCAGTCTGAATCTTCTGGGTTGCCTCCCAGGAAGCGCTGAGTTTAACGCCTCCAGCTGGGCGGTGCTCGGTGTCAGCCCTCAACGAGGGTGACACTTTCTTTGGGCGGTACCTGGGCCAGGAAATGCTTCAATCTTTGACCATTAACTGTAAAAGTGTGTCCAGTGTTAAGATCAGCAATTTCAACCACCCCAATAGAGTAGGGCTTAACCACCCGAAATGGTCCTGTCCATTTGGACCTGAGTTTCCCTGGGAAGAGTTTTAGGCGGGCGTCAAACAGGCAAACTTGTTGGTTAGGCTCAAAGGTTTTTCTATGAATGAGTCGGTCGTGGACGGCTTTCATTTTCTCCTTATACAGTCGAGTATTGTTAAAGGCGTCCCGACGAATTTCTTTGAGCTCAGATAATTGGAGCGTCCTCTGTGCACCGGCTAACTAGGGATCCATGTTACATTGCTTGACAGCCCAGTAAGCTCGGTGTTCCAATTCGACAGGAAGATGGCAGGCCTTACCAAAGACCAGGTGATAAGGCGACATGCCTATCGGGGTCTTGAAAGTGGTCCTGTATGCCCACAGGGCATCATTAAGTCATGTGGACCAGTCTTTCCTGTCAGGTCTCAGAGTCTTCTGTAAAATGGTCTTGATTTGTCTATTTGAGACCTCAGTCTGCCCATTTATTTGTGGATGATACGGGGTGGCAATGAGGTGGTTTACCCCGCATTTTCTAAGCAGGGCACGGAATTGGGAATGGTAAAATGGATTCCACCATCACTGATCATGGTTTTGGGTATTCCAAATCGGGAAAAGATGTTCTTCTTAACAAAGTCCATGACAGTCCTGTGATTGCATCGTTGGGTGGCGACGGCTTCAATCCATTTGGAAACATAGTCTACCGAGACCAGGATGTACTCGAAGCCGTTGATGGTGGAAAGGGGCCCATAAAATCGATACCCCAAACGTCGAAGATTTCGACAATCAAAATGGGTTGAAGGGGTATCATATCTTTCTTGGTCATGATCCCCAGCGTTTGACAGCGTAAGCAAGTCTTGGCAAAGATGTGTGCATCCTTAAATAGGGATGGCCAGTAAAATCCAGACTGCAAAACTTTTACAGCTGTTTTCTTTCCAGATAAGTGGCTGCCACACTCTTGGTCATGACAAAAGGAAAGCACACTCTGAACTTCATTTTCGGGGATACACCTCCTGATGATCTGATCAGCACAGAGGCGAAACAGCATGGGATCATCCCAGAAATAGTGCTTGGCCTCAGCCAAGAACCTATCCCGTTGCTGTCTAGACCAGCTGTGCGGGGTTTGTCCTACAACCAGGTAATTGACGTAGTCAGCATACCATGGCATTTTCTTGTCTTGCACGGCTAGGATGTGTTCATAAGGGAAGGCATCAGAGAGAGGTAGGGAGGGTCCAATGTGATCTGGATGAAGTCTCGACAAGTGGTCAGCCACCACATTCTTCGATCCGGCCTTGTCTCGGATTTCCAGGTCAAATTCCTGCAAAAGTAGGATCCATCTGATGAGCCTGGGCTTTGCGTCCTTTTTGGCCAACAGGTGCCGGATGGCTTAATGGTCAGTGTAAATAGTCACGTGGGATCCCAGCAAGTATGATCGGAATTTTTCAAGTCCAAAGACTACAGCGAGCAACTCTTTCTCTGTGACAGTATAATTACGTTGGGCCTCGTCCAACGTTTTGCTCGCGTAGTAGATCACCACGGGCTTCTTGTCTTGCCTTTGTCCCAAGACAGTGCCTATGGCAAAATCTGATGCATCACACATAATCTCAAAGTCTTGGGACCAGTCTGGGGGTTGAAGTACAGGTGCGGTGGAGACTAAGTCCCGGAGGGTGTGATAAGCGTGGATGCAATCAGGAGACATGTGGAATATGGCGTCGTTGGCTAGAAGGTCGGTCAAGGGTTTGGAAAGCTTGGAAAAGTCTTTGATGAACCTTCGATAGAAGCCAACATGTCCTAGGAAGGAGCGAATCTGCCGGACCGAACTAGGTGGAGGAAGTTTGGAAATTAAATCAACCTTAGCTCGATCTACCTCGATGCCCCTATGTGAAATGATGTGACTGAGGACAATTCCTTCTTGAACCATAAAATGGCTCTTTTCCCAACTTAACACCAAGTTAACCTCGATAAATCGTTTCAGGATTTTCTCCAAGTTGCTCAAACAATGGTCGAATGAATTCCCGAATACAGAGAAATCATCCATAAAGACCTCCAAGTATTCACCCACCATTTCTGAAAAAATGGCTAGCATGCAATGCTGGAAGGTCGCAGGTGCGTTGCATAACCCGAACGACATTCAATGGAATGCAAACGTGCCATACGGGCAAGTGAATGTGGTCTTTTCCTGATCTTCTGGAGCAATTGCAACTTGATTATATCCTGAATATCCATCTAGGAAGCAAAAATACTTCTGCCCTGCCAATCTTTCAAGGATTTAGTCAATGAATGGCAAGGGGAAATGGTCCTTCTTAGTGGCTTCATTAAGCCTCCTATAATCAATACACACCTGCCATGCGGTGGTGGTGCGGGTGGGGATGGATTCACCGTGATCATTGGTGACAACGGTGAGCCCAGCTTTCTTTGGAACCACTTGAGTGGGGCTCACCGAGGGGCTATCGGAGATAGGGTAGATGATGTCGGCGTCAAGCCACTTGATAATTTCTTTTTTAACGACCTCCCGCATGTTTGGATTTAAACGTCTCTGCATCTGGCGGGAAGGTCGGGCCCCGTCTTCCAGGTAAATCTTGTGGGTGCAATAGGTGGGGCTAATTCCTCTTAAATCTGAAATGGTCCAACCAATGGCGGCCCGATGTTCTGAAAGGGTCGCAGTCAACCTGAGTTCCTGATCCTTGGTTAGATGAGAATTAATAATCACTGGGAAGGTCTGGTCAGGTCCCAAGAAGACGTACTTGAGATTCTCGGGCAATGGTTTAAGTTCAAGTGCGGGTGGGACCACAGTCGATGGGAAGGGAAAGGGCGGGAGTTGATCAACATCGATCTCTTCAAAAGGTGTCGTGTGACGGTACTCAGCCTTACAGAGGTCCATCGGTAATGATGGTGACGGGTCAGAACAGTCACTACAGGTTTGGTGGTCTGAGAAAGAACTGAGGGTGAGGCATTCCTTGATTAAAGTTTCCACGGGATCATGCTCCTCAATGTAATCGCAATCAAAAGACTTTGTTACCCGGAAGATATCCAATTGCATTTTCCTGTCCCCGAAGGCAATTTCCATACATCTCGTGTCGCAATCAATGTTTGCTTTAGCCGTAGCTAAGAAAGGTCTGCCTAAGATTATGGGTGCGTTCTGTAATTTTTCAGGGACTTCCATGTCAAGCACCAAAAAGTCGACCGGGAAATAGAAGTCCTTGACCCGTACAATCACGTCCTCGACAACCCCCTTCGGGGTTTTCACTTATCTATCAGCCAGCTGGATGGTGATAGGGGTTGGTGTCAGCTCCCCAAAACCAAATTGGTGGTACAGGGTTGTTGGAATCAGATTGATAGAAGCACCTAGGTCCAGGAGCGCTCTATCAAACGTCATGTCCCCGATATTGCAGGAAATCAGGGGCGCTCCTGGGTCAGTTCGCTTGAGTGGAAGGTTGCTTGATATCACGGAACTTTCTTGCTTAGAGAGTACAACCTTCCTAGGTGCTTGAGGTCTCGACTTACGCATGGGTGTACAGGCATCCTTTAAAAACTTGGCGTAAGCAGGGATGTGTTTGACGGCTTCTAGGAGCGGAATATTAATCTGTACTTGCTTAAAAATTTCCAACAGCTCCTCAGTTTCCACAGCATTCTTCTTTTTCTTGATTGTTTCCAAGGCCTCAGGGTAGGGTATCTGAATGTGGATTGGTTCCATGTCTGGGTCCTTGGTTGGTGCCTCTTCCGTGTCGGGTATTTCAGCGGGTGAAGTCTTGGGGAGAGTCGGCCATTTGGGATCCTAGGTTTTGGTGCCGCTTCTCAAGGTCACCGCATTCGCAGAGGCATTAGGGCCATGGGTTGATCCTTGAGAAGACGAGGACGAAGAAGCGCCAAACCCAGGAGGTCTTTGTGGGGCTGGCTGGACCATGTGAGCCTGCCCGGGGTGGCTTTGGAACCCTTGCGAATTGGGGCCTCTGTTAATTATGTTTCGCGAGTTCGGTTGTGGTTGGGAAGGTAGGGATCTTTGTTGTTTACAGTCCAAGAGTTGGCTTAACTGTCCCTTTACCAAGGCCATTTCTTCCTGATATTTCTGGTTCATGTCAGCCATCATCTTTATTAGGGTATCCATTTGGTTTTATGGGGGAGGGGCCACCCTATTTTGATTATATTGAGGTCCAACTGGTGGTCCTTGCTGATAGGGGGCAAGTGTGGCTACTGGTTTGGCCTAGGCTGGTTTTGGAATTGTGATGGTTTCTGGTTTGTCCAACCAAAGTTGGGGTGGTTAGACCAGCTAGTGTTGTAAGTGTTGGAGAAAGGGTCAGGTTTCGCAAAACCTTGGACAGCTTGCACATCTTCTAGGATAGCCAATGTTGATGAAGAGGGAAGGGAGTAATCAAGGGTTGAGGGAGCAAAGGTCCCTCCCTGGAACGTGGTCAGGGGTTGTTCCAGGTTCAGTTGGGTGAAGGACTGGACCAGGTCAACATTATGTGCTCCCTTTGCTAGGGAGAAAGTCTGCAAGGGGTTCCTGGTTTGGTTTAGTAGTGAAAGTTCCCTACTAGGAGGGGGTGACGTAATAAAATGCGGAAATAAAACAATATCACAGAATAAACAAACAATCGCACAAGTACACAAAGATTTTTAGGTGGAAACCCAAACCGGGTGAAAACCACCACCTAACCCTCTCGAGTTAGGATTTTCCGATCAACCTAGTTGATCAAATCCACTAACCGAATCACTTTAAAACGAGGGTGATTCAACCTCAGTACAACCATGCTACAAGTACGAGGGTAGCGTTCCTCAACCCCTTCTCTCCACGAGAAGGATTTTGTCCCACGAAGGAGACGGGAATTCGCAAAGCGAATACCCAACCAAAATAACAAAGATAAAATAAAACAACAGGTCCTATAGAGCCAACAAAGTAATTAAGAACCTAGCTTCTATAGGAATAAGGAAACTCCCCTTTGCAAGGAGTGTGTCGAGGATGACGCGGGTGCGTGTGCCACGCGATGGCACTACGTCGCTCTTGTGAACAACAGCGGGAGAGCGGGTGCGCAAACTGAATTTAGCTCTCAAGATATAGAACTTGAGCTTAGAGAGCAAGAGCTTCTTGGACACAAGAGAGTGGAAGTATGTTGCTTAAGTGTGTCTTTTGTGTTTCTAAGTGTATATCTTGTGTGTTTTTGTGTTGCAAAGGCTCCCCTCTATTTATAGAGGCCTTAGGAAGGCTTTGGAAGGCTTAAGAAATGTTCTATAGCCGTTGGGTGCAAAGCCCAAGAGAATCAGGCCGAAATCAGGACAATGATTACATTTGACAGGGTTATCAGACGTCTAACTCTGGCATCAGACGTCTGGAAGGCCACTTTAAGACGTCTGATTCCAAGGTCAGACGTCTGATTCTATGCGGGTTTCTCCCTGACTTGAATCAGATCTAAACAGGGTTTTTGCGCAAGTCTATCAGACGACATACAGGACGTCTGGCACTATGTCTGGACGTCTGGAAACCTACTTTTACTGTGGGAATTGATTTCCAAACGTTGCAACGGCTAGAAAATCTCTGAGAAGAGATTTTGGGTCGCCCGAGGCAAAACGGTCCTTTATCAGACGTCTGGAAA
Source organism: Thalassia testudinum (assembly GCA_037157565.1). NCBI lineage: Eukaryota > Viridiplantae > Streptophyta > Magnoliopsida > Alismatales > Hydrocharitaceae > Thalassia > Thalassia testudinum. The sequence goes on along the minus strand of JAZHRO010000031.1, from coordinate 32,083,957 downwards.
GTCCTATGGACGTCTGATAAGGCTCTAACGGTCATAATCTTGAGTGTTTTCTAAGCCAGCCAACGGTCCACTAATTGGACGTCTGGCAAAGTCATCAGACGTCTCCTAAGACGTCTGGTCTAAGGTCTGGACGTCTGATTTCATCAGACAGAACTACTTATTTCCAGCCTAACAGTTATCAGACGTCTGAAACAACAGTCAGACGTCTTAAAATACATTATCAGACGTCTGATTTGGGAATTAGACATCTGGAAAGTCTGTTTGAACCCTATATTGGTTTTCTAAGTATTCTACAGAAAACCTAAGTATCCTAGGGTTGTGCCGGTGTTCCTAGGACTACTGTTAGGGTTCTTTGAGGCTCTTTAACATGAAATATCTAAGGAAATAAAGAGCAACAAAAGAAACGAAAAATACAACAAGTACAAAAAAAAGAAATCTATCCTATTCTTCATTTCCTTCCATCTTCAATCTTTCGCTCCACGCGAACCTCCTCTGTTTTCCGTCAAGCTCTTCCAATCCGTCCTGGATGCGAGCTCGAACTCCGTCTAAACACGTCCTCATTTGCAATTGACCTGAAATCTAGGACTTAAATTGCAAATGTTAAATAACACGTGTTTTGTTATCATCAAAACAAATGATCGTGGTGCTCTAGCACCAACAAGTAGCTCATCAATTTTTTTGTCCACCAATTCCACTTGATCCAACTTTTTGGCAATGATGTCCATGTCAACCATTCCAAAATTTGCTTGCACCTAATAAATCCCGCCACGGGGTTGACTGGACTTGTTAAACTGGTTCATGAAGGCATTGTTGAGCGAATTCTCGCACATAGACTCAAAGAGCTCAAACACGCTCTCCTCATCTTTGTTCAGGAAGTTTCCCCAGCATGGGGCATCGACATAGTTCCGTAGGTTGCTGTCCAGACCATGGTAGAAGATCTGGGCCAATTGTTACCTTGGAACTTCATGATGTGGGCATTTCCTCAAAAGTTCATTAAATCTTTCCCACGCCTCATGAAATTGTTCCCCACCCTGGAGTGTAAAGGTAGTGATAGCTCTTCTGAGGGCATTGGTCTTTCCTATGGGGAAGAATTTCTTTAAAAATGCATGCCTCAGTTTTTCCCAGGTGGTGATGGGTCTACCTAGGGTTCTAAGCCAATGAGAGGCCTTGTCTCTTAATGAGAAGGGGAACATCTTAATTAGAACAATGTCAAGGCTAATGTTCCTAGGTTTCACAGTTCGTGCTATGCGGTCGAGATCCTCTAGGTGCTGAAAGGGGTCCTCATTTGAGCTTCCATGAAAGTGGCTTTGAATCAGACTTAAGACATTCGGTTTTAGCTCAAAATTATCTCCCCCCTCGGGGATCCTAAGGTGTGGCTCGACTCTAATAGCAGAAGGATTATAGAAATTGCGGAGGGGCCTTGGTTGATCCTGAAATGGTGGTAAATTAAATGGTAGTTGTCCTGGTATGTCTTGGAAAGGTAGTGGTGGTTGTTCTTGTGGGTTCTGTAACCGTTGTATGGCTTGCATGATGGTGTGGATTTGTTGTTGCTGAAGCTAATGGTTAGCATTGATTTGAGCTTGGATGATGGCCATGGCATCTGGTGGGGGTTGATCCTCAGCCTCATCTATCCTAGGTTCAACCATGTTTCCAACAGAATTACGTCGCCTAGATTCCTACCCCAAAACACACAACTCGGGATGCAGTGAGTGTCTCCCGTGCATACACTAGAGAAGAGCAGGAGGGAATGCGGAGGGCGACAGATGCGAGAAATGTGTTTCAATCAAGCACACAAGCCTAGTCCTTATGGTGTATTCCTTAGGAGACCTAGAAATCTCACAAAGGGTGATTAAGTCCATAAGCACTGGACTCCCCTTCCCAAGGCTAATTTGGCCAGGTTGATTACGAGGGGATTGCATGGAAGGTTCTTCCTTTGGCTTGTGCCTCCGGTTCCATAGACCCCACAACTGCGGTCGTTTGACACTGCCCCGCAGCCTAGTCACCATATTCTACCAAGGGAATGAAAGCCAAGTGCCTAGCGAACAAAATCTCGCCTTTTGAGACTTAACTCAGTCCTGCCTAGGGCACGTCTACTCAGTTTTAAAGGACTAGGATAGTGCTTATGCTTAGGGTTATGTGATGATGCGTTGATTGGGGTGGTGCCTCTTAATTTTCCAATTTCAAAGTGTGTGCTTCTAGCAAAACATGGTTTTCAAGCAAGGATTTGTTAAAATGTGGTGTCTTTTAGTGTTTCATCCTTACTTTAGTACTTTTTAGGGTTGACGTGTCTTAATGTTTTTAAACAAGTTTTAGTGGGCACGTCAAGTTCTGCACAAAACTTGGTGAAAGTAGATTTCCTTTTTATTCTGTAGAGGCTCTAAAACTCTAATGTACTCATCCTAATGATCATGCAGCTTCTATTAAATGAGTCGGTTTTAGGGTTGAGTGGTGCGGCCCAGGTCAACTCATGGTGGCTTCGCAAACACCACTCAAGAAAAAGAAAAGAACACTCCAAGAATTTATTCAGAATGTTAGAGTGTATATTTTTTGTGGGGTGATGTGTTAAGGATGTGGGTCAAGCAATCATACACCACGCCAATTTTTTTTCAGTTTTACAATTTTTTTTTAGTTTTTTCACGCAAGCAAACAATGAGAGAGAGATTACTCACTATCGGTCCTTATAGCGCCTACTCCCTTGCTACCGTCGTGGGATGCGTCGCTTTGCTGTCCATGCGCCGAATTCCTGCAACCATCAAGTAAAAAAGAAAATAGGGTAGACGATGTGAGAATGAATGTGGAATGGAGGTGATAAAACAAATCCATTGCCTCCCCGGCAACGGCGCCAAAAACTGACGTGTCTTTGTGCGTGTGTGTTAAGAAGTGTCGTTATAGTCGCACTTGTAACGTCGGTTTTAAAATAAGTAAACGGAGGTGAGTCTAAGTGTTGGTCTCAGGGAGGCATGGAAATCGGATTTTTGCTCATCACTTGTTGTCACGGAAAGTGAGGAGTTTTGCTTGCGAAAGATGCGATTTTAAAAAGCGAGAGAGAGAGAGGGGGTTTAGGGTCAAAAATTTCCTTATTTGATCATGCAACTTGAACGGAAATTAAAATGACAATTGAACAGAAAATAACTTCATTAATCATGCACTTGTAGTTCATAATTTACAACATTAAGTACATACCTCAACAAATGTAATAGAAAGCTTAAGAGGGAGAGAGAGAGTGTGTGTGTGTGTGTGGAGAGCGACGAGGTAGCTACGGCGGTGGAGGAGGCTGCGTCGGTGACTTGTCGTCTCCGACGATTACAAGATAGCCTAAAGCTAGCTAAGAGAGGGGTGGAGTAGTTGCAAGGGGAGTGAATGAATTGAATGAGTGGTTGGAGGGGGTTTAAATAGGGTTAAGGGCTTCCTAAAAGAAGAAGGGGCTTTAGCGACGTCCATAGCGTCGCTAAAACCACACCCAAAAGCATCGATGAAGCCCTCCAGCCGCTGGTCAGCCGCCCGCCTTGTTTCTTCTCCTCGCACGATTCACGGCTGTTGAACGAGAGCCGTCCGATCGAAGATCGGACGGCTGAGAATCCTCCTCTGCTGCGCTGGGATCGCGCCATGGGCGTGCGTGGACGCCCGTGAGCTACAGTTGTGCCACGTGGCAAGATCTCGGCGGGCGGCCCAATTTCACCACGCGCGTCCCTCGTCTTCAATTTCGACTCCGCGCGGCTCGAACCCACGTCGCGTGCGTGCGGGCGTGTGCGCTAACCGTTGCGCCACGCCCGCGCTTTGTCGTGGCGACCGGGGGCGGGCGCGCGAGTGTCGGCCATTCGATCAGAGATTGACGGCCGAGATTTGATCTCGGCTGGATGAGGGTGCGGTGCGCGGTGGAGCGGGGTTGACGTGGCGCAATATGGGCCGTTGATCTCCAAATCAATGGTCAGAACTTCTTGGGCCCATTGTAGGAGCTCCGGATGTCAGATTTGGCCGATCGTGAGTCTGTTGGACTCTATTCGTCGTTCTGAATCCATCCGTGCGGTCTGATTGCTCATTTGAGGCCTGCTTTGACAAATGCTTACACAAATGGCCATTAATACAATTTTATAAGCAATCTTGGTACATGATGCATGCAATGCTCCCATTCTACTTATGTTTATGCCTTTTATTTTTAAGATTGGTCATATTCAACATAATTATCACCCCCTTGTATAGTGTTATCACCTACTTTTTAACTTTATAATACATATATCGACTCACCTATCACATTCATTTCCACTATCTCATCACTTACACTAATACCACTGAAACTATCACATCCTAAATTCTATTCAAAGATAAGCTCTATCCAACATCTAAGACCTCGTTTGGAGGTGGATTAGCGGGAGGTTATCTCCTCTTGGAATTTTTGTTAGAATTTTTTTAAAAAATTTTTCCATCCGATCATAATAACATACACTCTTATTTTTAATATCAAATAAATACAATTAACATACTCCACTTTTACCCATAATATTAAACAAATATCCACTGCATCATCCACTTACACTTCTAACGTCAAACAATTAATTACTAACATCACATCAATATATTAATCATTTTATCACGTCACTTATCTTACTATTTATTCCATCACCTAGATAAATGACCTTCATTTATTCCATATCAACCTATTCTTATGATATTTTATCATGCATTCTAATATATCCTATGGTGATATTTGCTCAACGAGTTAAATAGACGGTATTAAATTAAATATTTAAATTATCATTTAACCTGACCTTTTTTGCATTGGACTAAATCTCATCCATCTCTTCTGTAAAATAACATCGACGCGTTAAAATATTTAAATAAATTAACTCATTTATTTTAATTTTTTTCTATTCTTGTGTTTGTTATGCGAATTTTTTTTTTTTTGCCAAACGTACATGACAGATAAAATAAACCAAAGGCATATGCGTCTAACGCTCTCGTCCTCGAGCGTGAAAAGGAGTGGCATCCCTACTTCTGCGGCTAAACCCCCATATGCTGCTATACGCACAGCCTACACTGGCGTAACCCTCAACAGCATGATCGGTGTCCCCTTTCCTGAAGAACGTCCACAAAGCCTGCCGGAACCGATTAATATGTCAGAGGCCATCAATGAAAGAGAGGTAGAGAAACTATCTAACTCCCTCTCCTCCCCTTCCCTCCACATAAAAGACGACGATCACGCGGAGAAGACATCTATGGCTGAGACAACGGGCATGGATAGACGAATCTATTCTCTTGGCAATCGACGACAGTGCCACCTCTAATGGATAGACGAATCTATTCTCATGTCCTATCATCTACCTTCTTCCCCTTCCCCCCCCCATGCAACGATAATGTATATAAATGGGGGGAGTGAATGCCGTTCATTGGGATATGGGAAGACAGTAGTGTTAATTAATTTATAATTATATTTATTTATAGAATAATATTAATATCAATTTATATTTATTTAAATTAAGATTAATATGTAGTGTTAATTTTTATGATATTTTTTTACTATAATATTAAAAATATAAAATATGAAACTTATCAGAGATGAGTGGGATATGATTTTCAACGTGAATTTATCTAATATCAGTACAAATTAATGTTAAATAAATTTATGTTAAAATAATTAAATTTAAATTATAAGATAAAAAATTAAATAGTTAAATAAATAAATATTAAAACAAGAAATTAATACTTCAAATAAACTTAACTTTAAATAGTCAATCCCCGTTCCAATTACCAACTCACCGCTTAAGAATAAATTCCATCCATCATTACATGAGCTTTACATACAAGCGCCCTCACATGCCTATGATGGTTAATTTTCCAATGTGAACTTTTGTTGCAGAGTTCTTGACGAAGATATAACTTGTGAATCCCAGCTGTTCCCTTCCAAGTAAATTATTTAGATCCTACTTATTTCTAGAAGATAGTCTGGTGCTATGAGAACTCTGTTCGCTATCCATATAAACGAAAGTAATAAATGTATAAAAATATAAAACATGACACATTCTATGATGCATAGAGGTGGTGGATTGGTATTTAATATAAAAACATTTAAAAAGGTAATGTAAGTTTTGTTATGAGATATGTTTTATTTTATTTTAAAAAATTATCTTTATTTTGTGAGTTAGTAGGTATATAGTTGTTTTTTAGTTTGGAATCAACATGCATTGGTGTAAAATGATTCTGAAATGTATCTTGTAATTTTGTATTAGTGTAGTGATTTTAGTGATTTCACATTGATGAAAAATAATTTTAAAGGTGAATTTTGATAATTTTATATTAATATAAAATAATTCTGAAGATGAATTTAATAATTTTGCATTATATCTTTAAATTTTAATTTTACATCAATATATTTTAATTTCATGTTGATAAAAAATTATTTTACACCGATATATTTTTGATTTAGCGATAAGGATAACTTTTTTTCAAAGGTAATAGACTCCACCACATGATAGCTGATTGTATAAAAGGTTGACATGTGATGTGATATTCACTTTAAAATATTTTTTCTATTACCTTCTTCAATTATGATAAAATATATTATCTTTTACACTTTTGTACGCACACCCTAAACAAAATACAAAATTAAGTTAATAAGTATTTTGTTTAGGTGAATTTTGTGTTGATAAAATATACTTTTTGTTATCAGTTTTGTTGGTATATTATAGAGGATAATCTATACACGGCAACTATAGTGTGATGTACGTATCACAAGAACGACCAAAAGGCTAAGCATCAGATTACAACCAATGAACGTAAAACAATCAGGCTCCCCCATGAAGTTGCATTTCCAGACTCTTGCCTAATCTTGCAAAGATTGCTATTTCCCACATTACACCCTCCATCCAATGATGGGGGGAAGCATATACATCTGGCGCCCCTTTTTTGATTTATTATTATTATTATTATTATTATTATTATTACCTGGGGGTGTGGTGTTTGTACCAAAATCAAATTCGCATCGGTGCCCAAATCAAGCATGCAATATCAAAAAATTCTCCGCAGTTACCTCTCAGGTGTCACCGATGCCGAAAGGTCCCAAATTGAGCCGGTGGAAAGAGAAGAATCCGTTAATTAATAGAGGGTTAAGGGGGACACAACTAAATTACGATTGTGCCGCAATAGCCGTAACGGCGAAGTGTAACGTGCCCATGGATGGCAAACTTTAATGCTAAGTTGAAGATCAAAGGTCTTGTTTGGTAGAGATTTAAAAAGAGACTTTATTTTATATATCAAGGATAAAGTGAATAATGTATAAATATTAAAAAATTTTATTCGTCACCTATAATATCTACCATTATCACTTGTATCTAGCTATCACCAATCATATCTATTCCTACTAATTTATTTTTATCCATCACATCTACATATCACCTCTACTCTATTAATCAATTCTTAACACAAATAAAAATAAAAATTACTAATAATATATCAACTTAACTATCACATCCATACCTATTAATCTCCTCTTATTCATCCACTTATCCCTTCTTAAAGAGTTCCTGAACTTTCTCCAATCTTAAATTTTAAATATCTATCAAATGAGATCTAATGGTTCGAGCTGTAATCACTTGAAGACTTAGTCACACGTATGGGTTTGTACGTAGGATCATGCATGTGCCTTGAGTTAATTGAAACACGAGGATGTATAATTTGTTTACATTGGTGCCTGTGTGCAAGTGGTAGCAGATACGCATAAGCATTGGCATAAAGAGACGTGCACACAGAAGGCATCAGTTCCATTTACATATGTGCAAGTAGTAGTAGATACGCATAAGAGTAGCCATAGAGATACGTGCACACAAAGAGGTCGTGCTTGTTGGCAATGTACTTGCACAAGAGACGCATGCAATAACCAATAGGCCCGCATGGAGAGCACGTGCACTGTGTGCCGTAAGACTTGCACATACAAGTGTAATGAACCTTGACAATTAGATGAGTACACACGCAGTTGAGTCGAGGGACATGAGCATGTACATAGCATGAAGCGTGTTCGGACTGAGTAGCTATAGGTGCCACTTGCATGCAGCTAACAATTGTCGGATGCCAAATGCACGACGAGGCAATAGGTGTGCAAGAGTTGCTTGTACATGTGCATAACTACTATGGCACCGTTTAGCGAGGTTTTAAATAGAGATTTTATCTTATATGTCAATCATAACTATTATATTGTATGAATAATGTAAAATTTTTATCCTCACCTATTATATCTACCATCAACTATTATATTTACCTCTCAATAATCATATATATCCTTACTAATTCACTTACACCAATCACATATACCTTCAACCAATCTAATTATAATATAAATAAAAGTAAAAATCAATAATAACATATCATCTCAACTATGGTATCCACACTCATTAACCCTCCTCTTATCCATTCACTTATCCCTCTTTAATTTAAGATTTCGTAAACTTTACTCAATTTTAAACTTTAAACTAAGCTATAGTCCAATGTAACATATCATGTGCCTTGTATCCATATCTTTTTAAAGGAGCAGAAAAGGCACAGAAGGGAGCGACGTGAGTTAAACTGCGTTTCCTTGTAGGGTTAACTGGACTGATGTTACTCGATGCAGAAATGACATGCTTCTTATGTATATCTACAGGTTATATCATTAGAATAATTATCTATAATTTATGTCGAATCTATGAATATGATCATGCAGAAAGTACATATCCAAATATGATGGGTACCTAGCAATAATAATAATAAAACCAAGTTGTTCACCATCATGTAGGGTTAATCCACTACCTAAAACTGCCTTGTCCTAAAATTTGCTCGTAGTCTCCCACCAGAAATCCACTAACCAAGTTAGGTTACTCATGAACATAACCCAACCCTCTACATATATAACTAGTTTGTGACCCATCAACTCAAGCTTACTCTAAGATAAGTGTATCCCTTAAGGTCTTATTTGGTAGGGGAAATAAATTTGTGGAATAAGTAAATGAATAGAAAAGAAATAGAATAGATGGTGGAATAAGTGTTTGAATATTTTGGCGGGTTAAAGTTATCCTACAGAGAGAGTGGAATAACTTTGCCTCGGATTAAGTCCATTTAACCCGATGCAGATAGGTGATAGGTTAAGTAACGGGTTAAATATTTAACTCGACGCAAACACACTTAACTCGCCAACCAAACACTTCTTAAGTAATTAATACGAACTACTCAACTCGATGGTTTACAAATACAAGTCAATTATCCATGTGTGCAAAGGTGTATAACAATTTCAACATAATAACAAGAATAGAACAAATATAATAGCTTGACTAACTAACAACCTAGTTCAATCTGACTCAATTTGTTGGACTGGATTGAATTTGATAGTGGGTCGAGTTGTGGCTTAGGCCCCAACTAACCCAACCCAAATTATGTGCCACCCTACCTAACCTAGTATAGTCAACCATGAGAAGTTACAACTAGCTAGGTCAAAGCAACTAAGAATTTAAGGCATTTCCTATCGTAGTTTCCTATATGAAGTTGTAAGTGGCTACAAAGGAAGGAAAACAATATAATTAAATTAAAATAGCCTAGGTTGTTGAGAATTTTGAATTTACTGATTAAGCTAATGCTTAATTGCTTAGGGAAAATATCTTAGGTTGATTATAGGATGATGGAATCTTTGAACTATAGAGAATGAATACTAAGGTAGAAACCTTATAGATAGCTCTTTAGGATTAGTTATAACTGGGTAAGCAGATGCAAACAAAAGATTTTAAGCTTGAAAATGAGGACCATCAACTCTTGATTCAAGACCATGGTTGGGCTAGGGCATGACCATCTACTTGTGATTTAATGGTTTTTTGAGCACCTGTGTGATGAAGTGTCCCCATTTGCTTTGCTAAGTTACAACACAAACCTAGCACCTATATAATATGTGGTACACGTGGTGCATCATGTTTGACACTCAGGAGTAGGTTGATGGAGATGGAGACCACCATTTAAGCGAGACAAAGTTTGGAAAAGTGCTAGGGTGTTTAGGATTAATGTCATCATCAAAGACTTCTAAGGACGTAGAAAGATTCATTGGCCCTAGTGAACCTCTTCCTTAAGGAGACTTCAAGTTGACACATGATGTGGCAATATTAAGTCAAATAAATGGTTACTAGATTTTTTGAGTCAGCCATAATTTTCCAAGCCTTCTCTTTGTAACCTAACCTAGATTGTGCAAGTAGGAGAACTTGAATCTAATTGGCATAGCACAAGTCTTTAATACTTATTCTTTATGTGATAGATTTGCATGTTAATGTAATGACCTAGGCGAGCCACTTGCCATACTTAATGCGTTTCTATGTCCAAAATTGAAGGGCTTGAAGTTGATTGACAAGGGCTAGGTGTAACGTATAACTAGGCCTAGAGCATAGTTAGAGATAATATGTGTATTGTTTTGATCATAATGGTTAATCTTAAAGATCTACAAGAGGATTAGACTAGCTAGAGAAACTTCAAGAAAACTTTGCAAGATGCCAAATTAAAGGAGCCAAGTCAATATTAGAGTAGAGATAGGAAGGAACCGACGTACAGAAAAATAATTAGGGGTAACTGAACAGGTAATTATAGAGGAATGAAACAAATAATGGAATAAGAGAAACTTCGTAGCTAGATGCTGACCTAGCTGTTTTGTTGGTTCCTAGTTAGCACTAACTCATGACTTGTTTTACCCTCGTTCTAGCTAGGTTTTCGATAGGACATTGGATGTTTTTGGATTGAAATGTCTGTCCATTCATTTTCGACATAAGAAAGATTATTCTATTTTTTAAATCTTTGCTATTTCTGGATTTTATTTATTATAGTTAATAATACGACCTAGATTGGATAAGGGACTTTAATTAGTCATTAGTGATTGTATTTTCTCAGCTCGAGTAGCGAGTTGTGGCTGCTGTTGGGTATGATACTCTGTGCTTGCACCTTAGAGTATCTGCACGTGATCTTGAGAGCCTTTTCTAGCTTTAGTTAGGACTACGCATGGGAAAAAGTCCCTTGTCATGTAGGCAAGTGTTGCTTTGTGACGATGACTGTGAGTATCATCTCACCTCATTAATTAGATCATATCACATTGCATTGTAACTCAACTCCACCTTGTCTATAAGGGTTAAGAAAAATCTTAAGCTTGTAACATCTACATCCATATGATGAATTTCATGATTAGATCCCTTTTTTCAGACGCAACCATTGAATAGGAACTTGATTAGCAAATCTCTTAACGTTGTGGAGTGATTGCTTTCTTTGGTCATCTTCTTTATCCTCAAGTCTCACCATGTATTTTTTTTCTCCTTTTTTGTGGCAAAAGGCCATTTACTAAACATTTAGCTCCATCAACAAAATAAGCAATATGGGCTCCTGTCAATTCTTTGTTATATCCAGGTCAAAAGGTGACCAATGAAACACATGACAAGCGACTTCTTTCTTTTTCTACCAGCGACCTTTACCATCGGTTCTCGATAAAGGTCGATAAAAGAGTCTTTGCTGGAAACATCAAAAATAATTTTAAAATATTCAATTGCAATTTCAGGTTGCCATTATAACCTTATATTGACGATTTTAGGAATCGCTAGTAAACACCATACACTGGCAGCTTCATTAGAATCATTTGTAAGTCATTTATATATACCCGCAATTCTTCAATCGTTAGTACCTCTATTTACGCTAGCGGTTACTTAATTTGCGGTCGTTGTGAGTCTCGTGATCATTGGCGGTCGTTTTAGGTTCACCTGACAGCGAGAACCATTCGCTGATGGATTTTCGAGACAGGGATTTTGCATGGTCTTGGTGGCTTTTAAACAACCAATAATGGCTAGATGCCTTGTAGCGACGCATTAGCTAAGCACTTCACTTTCATCAACGAAGAGAGAGGGAAATGCCGATGTAGTGGACGGCTCTGGGATATGGCAGGAGGTACCAATCCCCAATCTCTTGCATTTTGTTTGTTGCGAAAAATACAAATTCCTAGGCGTCAACCACTCGAACATCTTTGGGTGTATCTTCAGATCTAGATCGGATCAAAAAGGGCAAGCGTTTTCCTCGAATGTCTTCTAGAGAAAAGGCCCACATAAGCAGTTGCGAGACCAGGCTGTGAGAGGTTTCAAATAAAGGTGACCACCGTTTGGACTCCCATGTTTAACACGCCTCCACATAATCTCTTATCTCGTCATGATAAGAGAGAGTGATTCTAGACACCCCCTCCCCTCGCCAACCGTCTCATTCCATCCAAAACCAATGAAAGAAGAAACACCCTCCCCCACGTTTCTAATTCCCAACCTGCTAGAGTTCACCTCCGCGAAAATCCGAAATGCTCTCAATCCCTCCCCCAGCCATCCAATCAACACTCTTACCCCTATCATTCCCCAGGTCACTCACTCGCCATTAGAGGTGTACACGAGTCGAGTTCAACTCGAATTTCAACCTAAACCCATTTCTATTAGGTTGATTTGAATTTGAGGTCTAATAAACCCAACATAACCTGCAACCTTATATATATATATATTGAGTATAGTACCTTTTTCTCCCATGAAAAGTCCATCTTCTTGTATGTTTGATTGGGCACACTCTTGATGAAACCACTTTCATATCATAGAAGCAGTTTACAACATTTTCATAAAACTGTTGTTTCATATTTGGTACGTAAATTTTAAAAGTAAATATGCATCTCTTAACTTATTATAGTCTGTTACGTTAAGTTGTTGCTAAATTTGCTTGTTTTGATATTTTTGGTCTGCATCATCTTTTATTTGTATCATTACGCTCTCATACTCTTCATTATTTCTGTAGTTTCGTTCTTAGCTCTTTGCGGATTCAACTTTTGAAAGTCTTATTCTCATGTTCAATGGAACATTCTAAGTATAAACCTTGCTAACTTATATTTTGTGGATTGTATATGTTTTGAATATATATGTATAAGATTTTATATGTTTTGAATTTAGCAACGTTTTTTCTATACTTATAGGTGAATATCCAGCCATGGAAGGAAGAGATCTCTTGTCTCTCGAGCATAAAAATCTAGAGGAGACCATTATTCCAAGTAATGGTATGTACATATGTAACACAATAAGTGTTTTGAAACCCCTTTATCTTAATTTTATTTTAGATATCATATATTTCAACCTTGGCATTCTCGTAGTTGTATCGCATGAATTCCAATACAATAATGTTAATATGCTATTATGTTACTTCGATATGTTGTTTGTGATTCTACATAAATTATGTCTCCTTACTATGTTATCAATTTCTTGTAACACATTGGTTCTTCGGAGGGATTAATATTCGTGATGATTGTGTAATACTTCCATTCATAAGTTTTGTAACACATTAATTTGAACGTAATTTTTTTTTACCAAGAGATAAGTACTCTTTCTTTATTTGTAATATGTCAGATCAATAATTTTGTAAAACAATAATTTCAAAAGTGAAGCACCCAGGTAAAGATTCCCACTCGCGAATTGATGGTAACACCATCATTAGCCATAATTAGTCAGAATCAGGAGACAAAAGCTCTTACATAATCGCCTGAGAGTTGTAATTCCATGTAAAATCATTCTGAGAAGAAAACACTAAAATAGGGCTAATTCTACAGTTTTAACATCATATAATAAATGTAGAGTAACCACGGGGTTTATTAGGGGTTAATTGAACGTATAATAAGCATTTAAGTCCAAAGACTGGGTTCATACGGACAGAAACGAGGCTTCACGCATTTCGAGAATTAAATCAGAACCTAAAATCCTAATTTCAGACCTGCTTAGATTGAATAGGTTCTGGTCAAGATAAACTCATCTAAACCTCCTAAAATTTATAGAAAAATATTCTGAGGGGTTTAGTATTCTTGGTTTGACAATCTGAACCCATGTTGACTTAGAATAGTCTCAGATGGAATTTTACCCTAATTTAGGCTTCCATGCAAATTGCATAGTCAAACGTGGTCAAAACTGAAATCCAAGTTCACCAGTAGATTCCTTGGGTCCAAATTAGGTTGGTACCAAAATTTAGGCTCAATTAGAGTTCATCTTGACCTAGTTGCAATTTAACCCTTCAAAACTCTATTTCTTACATTTAGCCCCCTAACTTCTCATCGTTCTCTTCAAAACGGCCCCTGCCACCATTAAAAGTGTGAACCCAAAGTAGCTGACCTTCAATCTAGGATTTCTCCCTTATTTCTCGACCAAATCCCTCCAAAATTGGAGGGATTGATCTTGAGAACTTTCATAATCGATTGAACTGCATCTTGAACCTTGATTTGAGCCTTAGAGATCATGCGAACACTCGAAATTTTGGGGATTTTCTTCCCTAAAACATGGAGCTCTTCGAGCTTCTTCCCATGCTTAGAGCCTACCCTGAGGTCTTTAAAAGGAGCCCCCACGCAAGGCCATGCTCCTTAGCGTAGTTTAAACAGAGAAATTCCCTCTTCTCTCTTCTCTAGTCAACTACAACTTCGGCTTCGACGAGCTCCTCCACCCCTCTCGTCGAGCCGATCAATGGCCAAATTGATCAGCTCCCCTTCTTCAGCTCTTCGTCGCGACCGTGTCCAGCCAAAGACCAGTCCTCTTCGTCTCTCTGTGCTCTGTTGTTTGTTCGTCATCAACTCCTCCCTCTTCGGCGTCGGTCCATCATAACCGGCTGCCTCCGTCCACTCTCTCCCTCTCTAAGTCTCCCTTTCTATTCCTCTCTCCTTCCCGACCTCCTATAACCTCTTAGATAGTAGCTTCATGCACCGTTTCAACCGCGACCACTCCATCTTCCCCACGTCCAGCACGAGCTTCGGCAAACTTGCACCGGTGCCACACTTCACCAAATCACACACCGCCACCACCACAACCTTCCTCACACTCTCACAAACAAAAGCCCTAAACTTATTTAGGGTTTTGATCGCTCCAGACTGCCACCGAACTCCACCACCTTCACACACCTTCTCCGCCTTTACCACGCACGCACGCACATCCTCGCAGCACGCAATCACCACCAGCACCTTCGTCGTACTCAGGCGATCCTCCTGAGCCATTCTGATAGGGTCGAGAGGCCTACTTTGTGTTTCAGGTGTATGCCAGAGCTCCGTCGCCACCACCTCCTTCTCTAGCTCCGTCCGCCATCTTCCGGCCAAGTTCATCCTCAATCCCACCTTCAGTTGCTGCGGATCACTTCCAGGACTCGCTCCAGGCCTTCAATTGAAGCAACAGGTGCTCCTTTCGACCTCAATCAGAAGAGAACTTCGACTGCTGTTGCACTCAAAAGGAAGTGCCATCTTAGTGCCACATCGTGTGTGGCAAGAGCTTTGACTACACAAATAAGGAAAAAGTGCATACAGCTATTTACCTCAGCACGCAAAGGGGTGAGGTCCCTCCACGCCCCTAAGCACGCACTCACTCACGCACCTGTCCACATCCTCACCCACGCTTACGCCTTGTGGGTCTGGGTGGTGGATCCGACTACTCGGGTCTGGTCTGAGGATTGAGAAGAGATTTAGAGAGAGAAAGGGGGCAGGTTTTGCTTTGTCTCGGGATTCGTACCCTCCCTCTCTCGACACTTAGTCGAAATTAAGCTGCTCTTGTGCCTCTATTGGTGATCTGCTGTTGTGCCTTAAAATCTCTGAGGCTCTTGTGAGAGCCTTGTGCTACTCAGATGGTTCCTGAAGGCAAGGTTTCGTGCCTTGTGAGATCTGCTGGTTTAAGTCTTCTGTCCTTGGGTTCGATGGCTGATTGAGTACATTGGTTGAGAGTACTGTTCATTTATTTGAATTAATTGTGAGCTTAAATTTAAAGGTTAATTTAGTGATTCAAATCACCATTTTAACCTAATATTTTTGCCCCCTCATATTTGGTTTCATTGATATATTATTATGATTTATTTTGAACAAAGTTTTGATCATATTTGCATATCTTTTTGAACTAAATTGTGATTAGTAATTGGATTGCCATCTTTGTTCCTTACGAACAACCTCGGACTCACATTTTTTGTTTTCGAGCATATAAATTTAAGTGTTTGTGGCAATTTGTGGAGTGTACTACTACAACCATATCATAAACTTCCTCAAAACTCTATCACGAATGTATTTGTAACACGCAAATCACAAGTTCTGTAACACAACCCTTTAAAATCAGCAGCAACCAAATTTGGTGCATTTATGATTGTGTAACATGTATTCGTTGTATTACACTAGGGTTATGCATACATTTTTTGATGCAGCTGTAATCATAGAGAGATATCTATTCATGTATGTACTTATATTACCACACACTACAACAAAATAGACTCTTAGCAACCATATTGTAGGGATAGATTTTATTTTAGTGACTAAAAGAAAGGTGGGTAACGGATTATGGTCTCCTAAAAAAAAACTAATTTAAGGGGACAGATAGTTGTCTCCAAAACTTTGTCACAATTTTTTTTTTAACCAACTCTGGATTTGGGATTTGGGCGAGGGTGGGCTCATTCCCGCCCGGTGGAAATAACAGTGCTGCTCCCTCTTGCTCTTTCATACAGTTCCTCAAGAAAGAGCATCGCTCCCTGATAAACATCAGTTTATCATCATTCTTATGTCCTAAAATAAATCTAGCTCTTAGGATTTTAACTGCGCAAATGGATTTTTATGCTGCATTTAGGCATCAATTAAGTTAGGCATGCATTGCATTTTTTATTCTATTTTTAATACGTTTGTTTGAGTGTCAGGGACAAATAGATTGACAGATCCCTAAAACCCTAGCACTCATGAAGGCAAC
Source organism: Thalassia testudinum (assembly GCA_037157565.1). Classification (NCBI taxonomy): domain Eukaryota; kingdom Viridiplantae; phylum Streptophyta; class Magnoliopsida; order Alismatales; family Hydrocharitaceae; genus Thalassia; species Thalassia testudinum. The sequence continues at coordinate 32,067,227 of JAZHRO010000031.1, read as the reverse complement.
TGGTGAAGAGGAAGCTCATTCCAGCTGGAACTTAGCCAAATCCAGCTCATCATTGCTGGATACCAGCTCAATTGAGTTAGGGTTAGCTCCATTAAGCTCCATTCAATTCATTCTAACTGAATGGAAGCTCAGGGCAGCTCATCTTAGCTCACCCTAGCTCAAGTTAGCTCATACCTTACTCAACTTAGTTCAGTCTAGCTCACCTTAGCTCCATTCAGTTCACTGAGAGCTCTAGCTAGCTCATCTAAGTTGACTGGAGTCCACCTTAGCTCATGTCCAGCTACATCCAGCTCCACTCAACTCAAATCAGTTGAAGATGACTTCACATAGCTCAGGCCAACTCAAGTCCAGCTCTCGGGAACTCCACTTAGCTCAACCTAGTTGAGTTAAGCTACCTTAGCTACTCCAGCTACCTAGTCCCTCCCCGAGAAAATCAAACCCAACTCACCTCAGCATATTTCATCAGAAGCCAGCTTACTTTAGCTTGGCTTAGCAGCTAGCAAAGAATTAGCAAGCTAACCCAACTAAAGTAGCTCCCTACAACTCCCTTCAGCAGCTACCATCTCCAAACATTCTTTCCTCAGCTCCTCTTCCCTAAACCCTAGTTCCATCCCACCTCCACCTCTACTCAACTACCAGCTAAGCTAGCTTAGCTACACCTTAGCTCTTAATGTCCACCTCCTACCTAAAACCCTAACCTAGCTCCACCTCAACTTAACTACTTGCTCCACCTAAAAACACCTCCACTCCCTTCCCTAAATGATGCCAAACCACCCCTTCACCTTGGCGCCATTCATGCGTACCCTTGATCCCCACAACCACCACCATGTGGAACCATCCTAGCCCTTCATAAAGCCCATGCCAATGAACCCACCTAAACCCTCCTAAAGTTGGCGCCAAAACACTTAACCAAACCTCCACACATCCTTGGCACCAACTTACCCTAGCCATCCATCTCCTAACCACCACCCTATGACCTAATCCAAGCCATACAACACATCAACCTACCCCTTAACTCTAACCCACAGAGAGTTGGTGCCAACTCTTCCACCCACCATAACTACCACCTCATGCATCCTTCTACCTCCATGCCAACCTTCATCCACCATTCATCCTCCAACTTCCATATCCTAGCCATCCATAACACCACTCTACCCTTAACCATAATCAACACCAACCTACACCCCCTTGATGGGAACACCATCATGAGCCTTAACTAGCCCGATTTAGTCTGATAAAGTTGATAAAAGCTCATACATAATCATCGGAGGATCATATATGCATAATAATCTGTTTTGAGAAGAAGATAAGAACACAGGGTTATTTCTGTAATTTTAACTGCATTTCTTAAGTACAGAATAACCACGGGGAATTCCAAGGGTTAATTAAAGGTCAAATGGTCATTAATGTTTAATAAGATGGTCTACGTAAACGAAAACGAGTTTTCATGCATTTCGAGAATTAATGGACATCTGAAACCCTAAAAATAGACTCGCTTAATTAACTGAGGTTCTGATCAAGATAAAATTCACCTAAACCTTCTAAAAATCATAGAAAATATTCTATAAGGTTTGATACCTTTGATTTGACCATTGGAATCCATTTTGACCTAAAATAGAGTCTCAGATAGGAAGTTGCCCTAATTTGGGTTTTTTGCATAAATTACCGAATCAAACTTGGTCAAAACCAAAATCCTACTTTATCATTAGATTCCTTGGGTCTGAATTAGGCTTATACCAAAATTTGGGCCTAATCTGAGATCATCTTGACCTAGTTTGCATTTTAATCATGTTCTAACTCTTTTCTTTACAAGAAGCCCCCAACTTTTGAAATTTTTGCAAAAACCCCCCTAACTTCATCGTATTCTTCACAAATAAGTCCCCACCACCTTCAAAATCCTAAACCCATCACCGACGACCTTCAATCTTAATTTTCTCCTTGATTTCACGATGTAACCCTTCCAAAATTGGAAGGAGGATTCGCAATGAGATCCTCTTCAATTTGGACCTACTCCTACCTTCCAAATCCCCTCATGGAGCTCATGCGAACTCCTTGAAGTTGCGGATCCCAATCCTTGATTTTACGATTTGTTTCCAAGCTAGAAGGCTCGCCTATGGCCTATAAAAAGCTACCGAAGTCCTTTCTCACCTCCTTAGCAAGTTTTTGAGCCAAAAATACCTCTTCTTTCCCTACCTCCAGCTCGCTCCAACTCGTCTCTGGTGACTCCTCTACCTCCGACCTCTTTGCCACTGCCACATACCATAGGCAGTCGGTTCCAACTCCCCCCCCATCTTTCTACACCTCGCAATACCAACGAGGTGTCTCCTAACCCTCTATCGTCGCCGTTCTACCCACCGGAGCACCTTCCTTTTCCGGCGTCGGCCATACCACAATCAACGTCTCCTCCACCGTTCTTCGTCCAATAGCTTGTCCATTCGATGCTCGAGCATCTACTCATCACCACTGTATCATCAATACTCCGCCCTGAACTCCGACTCGCCCGCTCTGTCATCATCTTTCCCACGGCCAACATCCATCCGACGTAGTCGATACACCGCTACAGGCCACCATTCATCACGCCATAAGTCCCAAAAGCTCCGCCACATCCACACGGGCAAAACCCCTTAAGAAATTGAGGGGATTTCGTGCCCTAGCCATCCACCGAGCACCTCCACGAACTTCGACATTCTTCACATTCGCCAGCCATCTCCAACCACTCGCACAGCACGCCACTGCCACCATCGCCCTCACCATGCCGCAGTGAAGCTCCTGAGCATCTCTGACATGGTCATCGAGTCATTTTTCTCCTTGCAGGTGTTCGCGGTTCACGCTATTGACGGGGCTTCTTCGAGCAACCCTTGGAGCCTAGTTCATGCTGAGTTTCTCCTCGATTCCATGCCGAGGCTAAGCGGATGACTCCCAGGTGCCTTCCCAGGCACTCAATTGCGACATCTAGTGTCTCGAGCACCATCAATTCGAGGCCTTGCTCATGCTGTTTCACGTGAAGAGAACCATGGGACTTAGTTCCACATCGTAGATTGAAGACGCAGCCGTAGCAAATAAGAAGATTTTGTGCCCTTACCCGATCATCCAAGTACACAGGGGTTGGGTCCCCTTCACTGCCTCTGCACACCTCGTCCGTGACCCACGCCACACGGACTTGGTCCTTGTTATGACCCGATTCCCAGATCCCTACAGGACCCGAGACCGGCTCGCCTCGACTAATCCCAAGACCCAGTAGTTCAGCAAGAAATAACCAAAAGCAGGAAAGTAAACCACATTCACATATGCAATATAACTAAGTAGAAGAAACGTACAAAGTAGTAAAGGAAAGCAAATATGCTGTTTCAGTACATACACCACAACAACAAAAACAACGAAAAGTGGAAGTAAATAGTAGAGACAAACAATAACTAAAGGTCCAATACTTATTACAATGGTAACGGAACAAAAAGGAAGTGCTGAAAAACTATGGCTGGGCTCGATTGGGCCCAGCACCCTCCGCAGCTGAAAGCTCGGGCTGCTCAACTCCTGGTCCTGAACAGTATTATGAAAAGACAGAGTCCATGAGCGCTGAGTAGAGTGGTATCTATACTATCTAAGAATAGTAGAAGCAACATGTTTAATTCTCTTTTCTATTTAACTGTTTTATGTGTATTTCCTTTTCACCCATTTTTCTCAAACACCTAGATATCCTTGATCTTGCGTGTTCCTCGTGGGAATGATCTTGATTATAGTCTTTTCCGTAGAGTAGAAGGTACATGTGGTGCTCTCTTAGCCGAGAGAGTCCCCCATGGTAGCCTTACATCTAGTCAACCACCTCGAGGTCATTGTCAAAACGTAGCGGTGACTATGGCATGCATGATAAGCTCATGGGTAACTACCCCGCACTAACACACGGTCAGTCGTTTCCGCTAGCGGGTACGCCCAAAGTATAGCAGGGAACAGTATAAGGCCTTGCCCTCTCAGAACAGGGGTCTCGCCCCTCCATAGTCCACTCACCCTCATCTGGCTACTCCAGTTTGCCCAGAGGGCCTAACAAGTAGGTGTAGGGTGGCTAGCTGAACTCCAGGCCCCGTGGGGTGGCTAGTTCTCTCCCTACACTAGTATCTCGCCTTGGTACCATGTACACGAGGGTCAACAGGAGTCGGTGTAAAGTGGCCAATCCTAACCCCATGTCTCAACCCAAGGGAGGCTAGCTCCGCTCTACACAAAGAGGGGACAATTGCTCTCCTTGGTACCACGTACTCAAGGACCAGCATACTTCCCGTCTACATTCCAAGTTTCCATCTAATCACAGGAGTTCTCCTCCTAATTCCTTGTGGGGTTCATGCTCATGTTCACCTCATTCATTCCGATCCAGATTTTACCATTCACAATTCATTTCTCGTCCATATACAGGCAACTCGTGTTTCCATAATTCGATACATGCAACTAATGTTTTCAAGGTAATTTTTCATTAATTACAGGAAGCTCACAACTATATTACAGGTAATTGCTAGTAGTTTAGCTCAATCATGCATACAATTACATCATATAATTCCAACGTTTCCTTTATTCCTCTATCCTAGGGTTCATGCCACATCCTAAGGTTCTATTCAGCTATTTTCTCAAGCACATCCTTATTTAAATATTATTAACAAAATTAAACCACTCTACCAGAAAATTCAAGAGTAATGGGGGCTCGAACCGTAGACCCAGACGTCTCTGTGACCCCAAACATGCAGCAGGATGAAACCCTATGCCAGGGAATACAACACAAAAGGAGAGTTCAGAATAGTGTACAAAGGACTCTAGGACGTAGAGGAACTCACGAGGAAAGAATAGGTATTTCGCTTGCGTAAAACGGATCCCGATCGGACCCCAAACGGGTCAAAAACGTACCTACTGTTCAAAATTAGACGTCTGGGAACAAGTCCAGACATCTTAAAAGGTACTAGATCCTTACCTTAAGTCCCTGCAGTGTCCTCAGACGTCCAAGCCTTCTCTGCGATCATCTGAAGGCAGTTCTAGACGACGGACAATGCCTCCGATCGTCTTGATGCACCTCCGGACGTCTGGTGATCTAATCAGACGTCCAAAAGCACGGCGTCCATGCTTCTTCCCAAGGCTGCACCTGTGTACGACAACGCAAGTGCGGTCAGTCGAGAAATATCCCTGCGCTGTGATATGCATGGCGCAAGGAGATTATGTACCTTTGCGATAAATGACTTTTAGACATCTGACCTTAGCTCCAGACATCCAGGTGCTCCGTCAACCGTCTCGACTCCACCCCAGACGTCTGATACTAAAAACCTTCCAGTATCAGGACCTCCTTCCAGCGCTCTCCACTAGCTCTGCCTCACGCCGCCGCAGCTCTAGCCACTGCAGAGGGTCGGGAGGCTGCCTCCCCGAGCTCTCTCCTCCTCCCGCACACGCCTGCGGTGGCCGTGCGAGCTCTGCAATGCTTCCACCGAAGCTCTTCGACCTCGGCCCCCTCCTCCTCCCACGCTCTCCTCCTTCTCCCTCTCGCTCTCCCTCGCTCGCCTCCTCTCACCACTCCCGCACAGCTCTGAAGGTAGTGGTGGTGGCTGGTGTGTGGTGTGGAGAGGAGAGGAGGGGAGCTTATATAGATGGTGTGGGGGGTTTAGGGTTTCGGGAAGGAAGGTAGGGAGAGGGGGAAGAAGAGGGTTCTACATGCCGCCCTCGCGCAGAGCGCAGTGCGCGTACAAAAATTTCATTTTCAGACCTTCGGGAAAGGGTCCAGACGTCTGACTGAGACTCCAGACGGCTTAAAAGGCTAAAAGTGTGACGGGTCATTACAGTCCCCTAGCTGGATCTTGTTACCCGATTAGTCGAGTTTGAGAAGAAAGAGAAGGGAGGGGGTTTTTGTCCTCTACCGTGCCCTCTCTACACTGAGTCGAATAGAGGCCTTTGCCTCTGTGAGCGTAAGCTGTGCTGTGCATGGCCTTGCTCTGGAAGAGTCCTGAAGAAGAAGAAAAAAGGCTTTTGCCTCTGCTGGTTAAAGCGTCTGAGTGCCTATTCTATCATTTGTGGTTTTGAGGGACTTGATACCGTGGTTAAAGCTTTCATATATTAAGTGCTTGTAAAACTTAAAGAGTAATTTGGTGATTCAAATCATCATTTTACTCTAATCTTTTTTGCACTTTCAAACTTGAGCTTTCTGGTATATCATTTTTTATTATTCTTCTTATTATAATTGCTCATATTTGTGGTGATATTGTGATCTTTGGGATTAATTGCTATACATGTTCCCTGTGTTAGACCTCGGATACTCTTTTGAATTCGAGTTATAAATTTTATTTGTTCGCACGCTATTTCGACTATATTGCAACGAAGTGATTCTAAAACCCCAATTTTGGGCGTCAACACCCCTCCACTCTATGAAAAGACCCATGTCCACCACCATTTCCTTCATCCTTTGGATTGATATTCTCCACCTATAACCACCATATTCACAGCCAAGAGAAGAAGGAGAAGAAGATTAAGGGGATACTCTGTCCCCTTGGTGCCTTCCCCTCTTCCCTTCTCTCTTGTGCCACCACCAGCTAGAGGAGCAGCTAGGCAAGGAAGACCTTAAGCGGAGGTCTTGAGGGTGGTACATGCCACCCTAGGAGGAGATTTGTGGGTGGAGATCACCCACCTGTGGATGAGCAAAGGCACGCCCCCCTTAGGGCTTACCAAGGAGGACACCATTTTGGAGGAGCTATTTAAGGAAGGAAAAGGAGAGCTTCTTTTCAAGCTTAGGAGCAGCTGAGCTTAGAGCAAGAAGCCTCTCTCTCCTCTTCACCACCATCATCAAGAGGATCTTTGTTTTACTATTTCTTTATTTTTAATTTTGTAGTAGAAGCATTCCTCTACAAGCATTCTTGTAAAATACGTTTCTCTTTATATTGAGTTGCCTTTCTTAAAGTTTGTGCATCTTTATTGTCTTTTCTAGCACTTTTTCACTCCCTCTCTCTAATTATCCTAGGTCTCCACGTACCTAGGGTGAGCTTATAGAGAGGATTATCTCGTCACTTTACTGTTAGCAATAGTAATTTAGGTGTAGTCATTTTCACGCCCAAAATCGCGTATTTTCTCGTTACTTCAAAGTACAAAAAACTCTTATATTCAGAAACTTAAAAAGAAAGTTAATTTCTCATTTTCAAGCGAAAGTTTTTAAAGTACAAACCTGCCTCCTTGGATGACCCTAGATACGCCACTATCTAGGTTTTACAAATTTTAAAAGCGATTGCGAAATTGCGTGTTGCAACAACTTCAAACCTAGTTTTAACAAATCACGCATTCTTCGCATTACTCCCTCTTTCCTGATCTATCCCTCTTCTCGCACCTCAACCTTAAACCTCTTGTTGTAGGCGAAAAGAGGAGATTTAATATGCGTTCATTGTAGTACACTCCTAAATGGCACAACAAAACATTTAAATTTATAAAACTCATACTCTAATTGGAGTCCGAGGTCGTTCACAGGGAGAAAACATGGAACTCACACACTAATCACAATATAGAAATAATGAGCACAATCAATGAATCACAATTAAATATATTCAATGAATAATCTACTCAAAATTATATTCAATGATAAACCAATGTATCTCCAAAAAATAGAGGGGTAAAAAGATAGAAGAGTGCAAAACAATGGTGATTTAGATCACCACTTAAATCCCCATATTAAGCTCAAATCATGAATATCTAAAATTCGTCAATCTAGTGAAATTTTCCAATAGTATGTTGAACCATTTACCACATCAGATCAATAAGCCAACATATCCCCCAAATGCCATAAGTTATCAAGGCTCAGGAACACAAGGCACAGTAGTAACTGCCACGTAGAGGCACAAGGCTTCAGAGCCAATACCTCAACCCAAGTAGAGAATGGCCAAGTGTTGAACAAGGAGAGGGGCACAAATCCCAAGGTCAATAGTGCAAAACCCTTCCCTCTCCTCCTCAATTTCTCTTCCCTCAAATCAAAATCGGGTATTTAATCAGGTTATCGAATCATGAATAGGGACTAGGCCCACGTGCGTGTGGATCATGGGCGAGGTGTGAGGCAAGATGTGTAAGGGAACCCGACCCCCATGTCTTGGGCACAGAGGCTATGGGAGGAATCCCCTTTATACTGATCGTCTGGCTCACCAACGCATGAGGTGGGACTAAATGTCCCCCTCTGCTCCTTTGTTTTCTTCCATCTGTAGCGGGGAAGGTCGTCGAGGATTTGGTTCTGCTACTGAGGCTCTACTGCTCAATTGAATATGCAGGAAGCTTCTTGGTGGTTGTCCACAGTGCATGGAAGTGGAAGCAAGGTCAGACGTGAATGGAAGGTGGCAAACAAAGTCAGAAGATTGACAGTGATGGCGAAGCTCCAGTGGCCACTTGAAAATCAAAATATGGCCTCACGACCCAAATAAAAAATGCGCAGAAGTATCATAGTGAGATGAGGAGTGTGTTGGTGGTGTTTGCGTGTGGTTTTGTGGTTGGTGGAGCTTAGGCGAAGGTTGTGAATGGCTGTACTGGTGGGTTCCTTTGCTGGAGCTATTAGGTGGTCAAAATGCCTAATAATGTTAGGGCTTTTACTCTAGGGACTAAGAGGGAGGAAGTGGTGGTGGTCGCGAGTTGTGTGGATATGTGTGGCGGCCGGACAAAGCTCACCGGAGCTTCGCCGGATACGAAGAAGACAAAGTGGGAGATCGGCGAATAGTGGTTGAATTAGGGTGAGAAGAAGTTGAATCACGGCTAAGGAGGGAAAGGAAGGAAGAGGGCCTATCTATTAGATGAAATAGGGAGAAACTTGCGCTAGTGTGCCTTGCCGGACGTATGGGAGACAAACTCCTCCAGTGGGGGTAGACAACGCGACGAAAGGGGTTGGAAGCCCTGGCATTGGCCCACCAGGCGCGGATGAGCGTAAGGAAGAGTTTGGCACTCCCAATTTGATGGTTGGGAGGTCGTAGGAAGATGGGGGAGAGGGTCACCGAAGTTGAGGTTGGAGGTGGCCGGAGTTGAAGGAGAGGACTTAATTTTGGCCCAAACCTGACTAAGGAGCTTGGTTTTGTAATGGGGAAGCTTTTATAGAGCTCCTGAGCAAGTTCTAAATAGGAAACAACCATGATTGCTTGGGGAATAGGTCAAAGAAACTCACAGATTTTCTTGGATTCGCGTAAGCTTCTTGCTTCGAATCCGAGCTTGAGATCAAGTTTAGACGGAAGAGGATCTTGTTGCGATCATCTCCTCCAATTTGGAGGAGATTGGATGTTGATTGAAGGAGATGCACACGGTCGAAGTCAGCGTGGTGAGAGTTGATTGTGTGCATTAGGAAACCTTGAAGTTTCAAGCAACAGGGGCTGATTTATGAAGAATGCAATAAAAGTTAGGGGGCTATTTGTAATTAATTCGAAAGTTAAGGGCCTAGTGTGAGGAATAGAGATCTTGGGACTAAATTGCAAACTAGGTTAAGATGAACTCTGATTAGGCCCAAATTTTGGTACAAACCTAATTTGGATCTAAGGAATCTAGTGGTGAAGTTGGATTTGAGTTTTGACCAAGTTTTACTGGGTAATTTACGTAGAAACCCAAATTAGGGCAGAAATCCATCTGAGACTCTAATAGGATCAGATGGTGAAATCAAGGAAATCAAACCTCAAGGAATATTTTTCTATGATTTATAGGGGATTCAGATGAATTTTATCCTAAACAGAACCTCAGTAATTTAAGTGAATCTGAAATTAGGGTTTTGGGTGTTGAATTAGTTCTCGAAAAGTGTGAAACCCTATTTCTGTTTGTGTGGACCCTCTTATTAGACTTTAATACTCATTATACCATAGATTAACCCCTAAAAAATCCCATAATTACTCAGCTTTCATGATATGATGTTAAAACTGCAGAACTAACCTTGTTTTAATATTCTTCTCTCATAATAAATATGCAAGGAGGATGAGAGGAGAGGTCGGCCATGGCGTGGATGAGGGATGGTCAACATGGCGGTCTAGGGATGGGTGGAGAAGAGATCGAAGAGGGGAAACCCTAAGGGGAAGCAATCGTATGGGCAATGGCCGAACTGGGAGAGAAAGGTGGAGTAGGGTTTACAGGGATATCGTTTGCTATTGCTGTTGTAGGAGAGGCCATCTGGCGGCGATTTCCTTTTCCCCCCTCATCTACCTAGCATGTGGAGGACACAGGCATAAGAGAGATGCTTGCACGAAGATCAGAGGGGGACTTAGCAAGATGTCGGTATGGCGCCCTAAGTCGACGCTTAATGCTGGACCACTACCATCGCCAAACAACTACAAGGGGTTTACCAACGATGTTGAAGTTCCTATGTTTGAGAATACAAAGACCTCCAAGCCTATGCTCAGAGGGGCGTTGGTTGGGGAGGTGATGGCTGGAAATCCGTCGATAGACCACATAAAAAACATGGTCAAATCCCTTACACTCTTAGTTGAAGGTTGGAAGGTCTCTACCCTATCCCCTACAAAATTTGTTCTCTTCAATTTGGGTATGATGGATGTGGTGCGACTTTGATTTAAATCCTCTAGTTTTGAGAATTTAACTGTGACCTGGAGGCTCGTCTAACCTTTTGATGGAGCCTTTCCTGACCGACCACCTCAAAGGGTTGGCTCTGGATCTAGGTCTCTAGAAATCAGTGGTCTGCCGCTGCATCTTAGATCGCGAACTGTGGTAGCATCTGTTCTGGTTGGATATGCGACTGTGGTAGAGGATGTAGAGATTGGTTTGAGGGAAGGGGATGGCAAAGCGTTATATGTTAATGTGGAGGTCTTCAGAGGAGGATCACTATCAGAGAAGATCATTCTCAGATGTGGTGGGAGTTCATGGCTCTTGAGGCTGAAATTTGGGGAGGTGGTGAATGCTATCCATGAGCAGAAGATGCAGCGAACCTATGTGGAGATGGTTAGGGAAGAAACCCTCATTGGAGCAGGCAGGGAGAGGTACACCTGAGGAGGCACCTGAGCCAAAGAAGAGGAAAGATCATCACTACAAGGAGAGGGAAGAGGAGGAGATGGTTGTAATGGGGGATGACCAAACTATTCAAGAGGAAGAACAATCCGTGGGAGTACTGCAAGATATTCCAGTGAACTCGATGGTACAAACTTCCTCCTTTAGTGCTGCCAAAGATCTGGCATATGGGCCTGGGGCTTCATCAAACCCGACCCCGTGCAGATCCCCCTATAAGCTAAGGCAAAGAAGAAAGATTTTGGCGACCAAGAAGGTGGATGAAAACTCTATTGCTCTGATAATTAAAGCTGAACGCATGCCTCAAGCAAACATAGGGGATTCTCAAAAGGGAAGATGAGAGTTCTCTCCTGGAATTTGTGTGGGTTGCGTGATAAAATTAGAAGGGCCTCACTTATGAGATATTTAAGAGAATGGGACATTGAATGTCTTCTCATTCAAGAAACGCATATACCGGCTGTGTGGACTGATCTGAAGAAAAATGGATATGCTGGCTGTGTGGCAGTGGGAGCAAATGGAAGAGCGGGAGGGATGGCATTTTGGTGGAAGGAGGCATGCTTAGATGTGCTTGAGGTCTTTAAATCTAGGCATGTGATCTCTTGTGGATGTAAGATGATCCAAGGGGAGGTGGACTATTTAATCATAGGTGTGTATGGCCTGTGTGCTACGAGCAGTCAATCTGAATTGTGGGAGGACCTGACAGATCTGGCGAGACACTCACAGGGATTGCCATGGTTAGTTGGGGGTGACTTCAACTGCACCTTAACAGAGTCAGACAGATTGAGTGGAATTTTGGATAATGCTTCTCTTGGATAGTTAACAGTACAAGAACTGAGGTTGAATGAATTACCCTCTGCTGGGGTGGATTTTACATGGAGAAGTGGGAACAGTTTGTGCTCCAAATTGGACAGATTCTTCGGGAATGCAGAGCTTCTGGAAAAATTCCACTTATCCTCGGTGGTAGGATTGGAGCGTCCATTTTCAGATCATATGCCGTTGGTCTGGGGTAGTGGTGACAACACACATGTTGGGTCTTATTTTAAACTCAGAAAGCCTTGGCTTAGAGAGCAGGGATTCTGTGAAATGATTGAGTCCTGGTGGAGATCCAATTAGGCTGAAGGCACTGCAACAGTCAAATTGGCTACTAAACTGGCATCTATGCATTCCATGCTGAAAGAACATGTCTCCACAATGGCTGTACCGAGGAACCAAAAATGCATTGAAGCTTTGGCTGCAATACAACAACTGGATGCAAAGGAGGAGACCACCTGTTTGACTGAGCAGGAGCTACTGGACAGGAAGAACTGACAGGAGATAGTGGCTGAGGAAGACTTAAAAAGAGAAATGGATTGGCATGAGCGCTCACGACAACTTTGGCTCAAAGAGGGGGATGCCAATACCAAATTTTTCCATTTGGCAGCCAGTGCACGAAGAAGATATATTCCTCCATTGTTGTGGATGGTCAGGAAACTATGTCTATACCTGAAATCAAAGTTGTTGCCATTAGATACTTTAGGGACAGTTCTCGAGCAGCTGGAAGGGGGGTGTGGAAGATGGCAGGGTCAGTTTTTCCCCGCCTCTCTATGCAGCAGGCTGGTAGCTTGGTGACTCCCATATCTGAAGAAGAGGTCTGCAAAGCGCTGAATGATCTGAATAATGAAGGTTTGCTGGGTCCAGACAGAATACAAGTCTTCTTCTACAAAGAATTTTGGACTATGTTGAAGGAGGAGGTGATGGAAGTAGTTGGGGAATTTGAGAGGGGTAATAGTGGCTTTGGCAAAATTAACAGATCCTATCTTTTTCTACTCCCAAAAAAGCCAAGTGCAAACTGCTTCTCGAAGTTTAGACCAATTGCTTTATCTAACTCCATATATTTATTGGTGAGTAAGGTTCTGGCTAACTGATTAAGGAAGGTTCTACAAAACCTCATTCTCCCAGTGCAATCTGCTTTCCTCCCCATCAGGTCATTACAAGAGTCCTTTATTATGGTACAGGAGATGGCGATGGGTTGGCACAGGAGAAAGTGTAAAGCCTTCCTATGGAAGGTTGATTTTCGGAAGGCATATGATTCGGTGTCGTGGCAATATCTATGGGAAATATTCAAGAGAAGGGGGTTTCCACCTTTGTGGCTGCAATGGATGAAAAGGTGCATCACCACTGCTTCTTTCTCGCCTTTGATTAATGGCAGGCCTTGTGGGACATGGATTCAGCCTCAATGTGGTGTTAGGCAGGGATGCCCTCTTGCTCCACTTGTGTTCAACCTCGCGGTTGACACTTTAGCGAGGTATGCTTATAGATTGTCAGAGGTTGGTGTCATCAGAGGATATTCCATCTCCAATAGGAATGCCCTGGCTCCTGTTTTGCAGTATGCTGATGATACAATTTTCTTTGTAGAAGGGAATGAACAAGAAGCACAGGCACTGCTCCACATGGTAAAGATATTTGGGGAAATATCTGGTTTGAAATTGAATGGTGATAAGTCCTCTTTGGTGTGTTTTAGACTAACTAGTGACGAGCAATCGACCATCTCCTCAATATTAGGTACCCCTCTAGTTACCCTCCCTATCAGATATTTGGGCTTGCCTTTGAAATGTATTAAACTTAAGAAGAGTGACTGGCATGTTCTATTTGATAAAACCTCTGTCAAGCTACAAGGATGGAGCAACAAATATCTCTCTAAGGGGGGCAGACTTATTCTTTTGAACTCGGTGATAACTTCCATCCCTATTTTTTTCTTCTCCATGTTTAAGGCACCTAAGTCCATTTGGAAGCATATTGATGTGATGCGGAAATGCTTCTTCTAGAAGGGAGCCAATCATGAAGGTAAATTTCTTCACACAGTGAAGTGGGATAGCTTTTGTACGCCAAAAGATCAAGGCGGTATAGGAATAAAATCTCTTAAAGAGTTCAATGATGCTTTATTGCTTAAGTGGGCCATCAAATTGCTTAATGATGAGAATAAGAATTGAGTGAATCTTATTAAAGAAAACTATGGCAGCTCGCATAGTTCTTTGGGCTGTCTCCAAGCACTTAAGCCTTCTCCTTTTTGGAGATCTGTGATACAAGCCATGAAGAACAACTAGCAGATGTTTCAACCTATTTTAGGTGATGGACGCTACTTTAAATTTTGGCAAGAGCAATGGTCATCTTTGGGTCAACTGAAGGAAGCATATCCAAGAACTTATGTGGTTGACATGAATAAAGGGGACCCGGTTTGTAGGTTCTGGTTTGAGGGGAATGAGGCCTGGCGGATTGGTGGGGGTGAATCTAGCATAGAAGGCACAAGAACATGGGAGGAAAAGACTCGCTTGGAGCAAGATCAGATGGCTTTTAGGCTGCTGCCTGGTATTGAAGATAGATATAGCTAGGAGGGAATTTTCACTCCTGCAAGAGCATACGAAAAGCTCATGAGGCACTCCTACTCAATGGAGGCTGATGGAGTAGGGAAAAAGCTGTGGCTACTGAAGATCCCAATTAAAGTCCAGATTTTTCTTTGGCTATGTAGGAGGGATGGATTGGTGACAGGTGATCTCAAACATAGAAGATTGGGAGCTGTGTTACAATCCTGCTTGCTATGTGGTTTGCCAGCCGATAGTTCCATTCATATTTTTTCTTCTTGCGCAATCACTGATGCCGTGTGGAGAAGAGTATGCAGGGAACCTCTTCCCATTTGGGATGATCTATGGAAAAATTTTTTGTTGCATGATCAACTGCCCTGTCATATGGCGGCAGTCATGTGGTGTGTTTAGAGAGCGAGAAATGATTTTTTGTTTTAGGGGAGGCCAGTATGTGTGGAGCAAATTGTAAATATATGTTCGTCTCTCATACATATGTGGGGATCTACGTTGTAATCATGTCTTTATAGTGATTAATAAAATGCTCTCCTGGATTGCTATCGTTGCATAATAGCTTTACTTGTTGTTTCAAAAAAAAAAAAAAAGATATGCAAGGAATTATGGCACTCAGGCTACTATTTAGGAGCGTTTGTCACTTGATTCTGACTAATTAAAGCTAGTTATGGTTCATGATGATGTTATCACCACCTCTCACATTGATCTTTATTGTGTATGCTCTCTCTTCAATGGCAAATGATTGGTTGGGTGTGTGGTATAGCTGAGGAGCCGCGAATGACAAGGAATCACTGCTCCCTGTTCATTTGTGCTTGGAGATCCCTTGCCTGCCATGACGATGATGAGGAGCACAACAAGGGTGACAAATCTTCGATTTGTAGCAAGGAGAGGACGACGCTCACAGGAAGGAATCCTCGCTCCCTCATCTTGCAACCTTCTTCCTGTGTAGCACAGCCGAGGACAAGGCTGAGGAATTGGGTAAGGGCATTATATTATAGGAAGAACAGGGAAATCCAAAAATTTGGAAATCTGCTTGTTCATGCATTAAATTGATGTATCTCATTCTGCTCTTAACCATTTTGAATTTAATTGCTACAAAAAACATATTCTGACAAAAATAAGTTTACTTCAGATCTAAGAAGAAGGCAAAGATTCTAGCAGTCTTATGGAGAATTTGGCTAGGAAAAAATGCAGCCGTTTTCAAGGTTCTAACTTAATGTTAAATACATGCTGTGTGGAGTATTGTTGACATCTTTTTGGTATGATTCACTTTCCACGTTTTTGCATTTTGCTTTTTGACCCATCTCTGCATATAGGGTAATGACAGGGTGTACCACTGTAGTAGATAGGGTGAAAGTTCCCTATAGGTGCTTTGGGCAAGTAGATAGTGATGGAAAGGAGGTCATGTTAAGATAGACTCTGGAGATCAAGGGTAGGGTATGGTGTTGGCAAAAACAAGTAGCAAATATTTAAGGGATGCCTAGAGCTGGGAATTAAAGCAGCAGTAGGCATTGAACATAGAAGGCAGATGAATTTTAGCTTTAGACCTTGCTTTACGAAATTGGGCCAAGTTTGTGTAGATTGTAAAATGAAAGTGGCGAATCTTAATTATGTTTTGATTTGCTAACGACATGGTTCTAAGTTGTTTCGTTGGATAACTGATGTAGACACAATTATTGAGGGTGAAATGTCTATTCATGCATGTTCCTAGGCTTAGATTTGCATTTCATGTTATAAATATTGCATAGCATGCATCATTCTGCATTTACAGTAATTGCATATAATTTAGGCTAATTGTGTCCTTTTTATGGTCATGAGAGAAGAAGATTTATTTTAGGGCCTCGGATGAACAATCGAACCATATGGATCTAATCAGGACGACGATCAGAAGCTAATGCCTCTGAAATAGTCTAGATTGGAGTCCCGTAGCATCATATGAAGTTCAAGGATGATCAACGATTGGGAGGGCAATGCAACATCCTTACGGGCTTCGAATGAAAAATTCGACCCTACGGATGGATTCAGCGTGACGATCGTAGTTTGGAAACGTGGAAATCAACTTGATCCAAGCACCGTGGAACCCTCTGCAACAGAAAGAAGAATGGACGGCCCAGATGGTGCCACGTGGTGCCATCCCGGTCGCCCAACACCAGCCAGCAGTCCCAACACCGCCTCCTCATCATCGCTAATCTCGCACCAGAGCCGTTGGATCAAGATCCAACGGCTGAGGATTCATCACCACCACGTGCGTTAAGACGTCCAAGCAACGATCTAGACATCTTGGCGCATTGGTTGGAGAGAGGCACTCCCAAAGGAGGGGCGCGAGTTCAAATCCCTGAAGCCCCCCCAATTCCTTAATTCAGCCGGCGCCCAATGTAGCCAGCGCATGCAGCAGCAGCGCATAGCACAACGCCCATGCACACAACATAGCGCCACACACAAGCGTGCGCGTGCGATAAGGTGCGTGCGATGCGCGCGCCAGCGAAGCGTGACCAACGAGGATATTCATGGATCTTCAGCGGCGTGGGCCTTTAGTGACGCTTGTAGCTGTCACTAATGGTCTGCACGCTCCAGTAGGAGGAATTGAAGGGCGGATCTTCAGCGACAGCTGCAGGGATCTGTAGCGATGTTTACAGATGTTAGTAATGACCCAGATGTGAATTTGTTCTTCCTCCTCCACTATAAAAGGACCTACCCACCACCATTCCAAACCATCTCTTCCTTTCTTCCTCTTACCACCTCCAAGTCTCTAGAGAGAGCTTGTCCCAAGCCCGGGATGCTCCTCTAGTGTAGAAAAGAAAATAGTTTTTCCACCTCTCATCTCCATTCATGCAACATCCCGTGGCCGTTCTCTCACCACCCTTTGAAAAGATCCTCGCTTCGACGCCATCTTGTCCCATCCTCCATCCTCCGGCTCCATCCTCCTTCGTCCCACTCCTCACCACCTTCCTCCAGGCGATGTCAGAGTGAGTTGTCTTCCAAGCGACCGTTGAGGGGGATTTCTCTCACCTCTTTCTATCTTTCTTTCACTTTTGTAGTGTAGATTTTCCTGCTTTCGTAGTTGTAACAAATAGTTGTTCATGAATAGATAATTGTTTCTCTCTCTCTCTCTTTCTCCCTCTCTCTCTTATCCTTTTGCAAGTAGATAAAGTTTTCATCGACCTAATCTCTTGCTTGATAAAAAAATAAAAAAATTAGAAAAGATAAAAATGACCAAAACAAATAAAAGCCAAGCGTGGATTTTGTAAAACCAAACGTTCGCCTCCCTGTGTTAGACTCGAGACTCACTTTTCGTGTTTCAGTTATAAATTTTATTTAATAGATGCGTTTTGCGAGCTACGACGATGGGTCCTCCAAACCCTGATTTCAATTCAAGAAACACGCCCACGTCATTTTGGCGTCATTGCCGGAGAGGCAACATAATTTACTTTATTGTTTTCTGCGCTTCTTTGCATTTACATAGCACTAACCTCTCTTATCTTTGATCTATTGTCTTGCTGGTACCCTAGCATGGAGATCCAAGTGCGATAAACTGGAGTAAAGTGCGGGTAGAGTACTTTGTAAGTGTCCCCCACATTGCCCCCCCCCAACTAGTTTCATTTCACTACACTCATAACCAAGACCAAATCTACTTAGGTGCTTGCATAAACCCTAGGATAGAATTGTTTGTCTTGTTTTCCACCTTCATCCATTTCACCCCTGCATTTTTAAAAACAAACAAAAAAAATAAAAAGATACTTTCTGTGGGACGAACCAATTTACACACTTTATACACCCACATCGGAGGCACATAATCGGACTTGATTTTCATCTACTCAACTAGGATTCCAACCTGTGGATCCGATACACTAATTCAACACATAAAAGAGTAGAAATCATATTAGGTTAATCACCTTTCTGTGTGCTTTAATTGGTTATGCATTTGAACCGATTGATTAAATTGTTTGGGTCGCACCACCTAATTTAAAAGAAATTCATTTTGTAGCTGCCCCATAGGATTTAATATTTAGGTCAAGCCAAACACTCCATACTCTTTTGATTTAAAAGGAAAAACACTTGAACTCGTGCTTTCAAAACTTGGTTTGCCTCATAAAACTTTGTTGAATACACCTAATACTTGAATCCTAAAAGCTATTACGCAAGATTCGAACCCTAAAACTCACCTCATCATCAATAATCTTGCTTGAAAACTTCTTTATTGTGCACATTCACACATTATCAAACAACTCATTAAGGGCCCATCACATTCCTCAAACACCATTGTCCCAAGCCTAACTAAAATTGATTAGACGTTGGCCCTAAGGAATGGTTCGCTCGTTAGGATCCAGATTGAGATTGTTCATGATTAACCTGCTTATGCTAGTCAGTCTGATTCTAGCTAGGGGAGTAGCATCAAACGACTGCGGTTGGGGGGTACACTAGGAACCGGAGACGCAAGCCAAAGGAAGAACCTTCTCCCCAATCCCTCCTTCTAACTGGTTGGATTGCCTGGACATAAGTAGAGTAAATTGTCCATAACCTTAGGATGGATTCTGAGAGTCTGTAGACCTTTACGCTACCCAACCTAAGGACAGGCTTGTATTTTTGCATTGCAGGGCTCCTTTCTCTTCTGATTTCCCTCCTTACTTCACCATGTACCCTTCCACATCTTACACACATTTCCAATCCTATCCTCCTACCACCACTTATCCCCATGATGATTACTATCTCGACTTGACTTGAAATTACCCATCCATTAGACGGGATAACTTCGATTGGGGATACGAATCCGAACCTCAGTGTCCAGGGTCTAACCCTGGATAATAAGACTATGATTACTATCCTTCCTAGAGCTACAAAGATTATAGATCTCCACCCTTTGATGATCAACCTAATCAGATCTACAATCAGGAAGTATATGCTGATTATAACACCTACTCTCCCCAGTATTCCATTGAAAATAGGGTATCACCATTCTTTGAACAACCTGAAACGACTTACTATCCGGGAGGGACCCGAGAACCTCGACATCTTGAATCCCCTAGATTTAACCCAAAACCACCCAAACCTGAACCGAACCAGTTGGTTTAGGTGAACCAGATCCAAGACAGAGTGTTGGCTAACTTGAGGAGTACCATCCAATCTTTACAAGCTTAGCCAACACCATGCACTGAAGCATTGGAGCCTATGATAAAAGTGATTGATGAGCTAAATAGCTCTTTATTGGATTTGCTCCAAAGCATTAGGGATAGGGACCTGGGTGAGTTTCTTCTTGAGGAGTTGCTGAGGTTGAGGATGAAATTTGTGGTTGCACTAGTCAAATCTTGGGATGATTCTCAAGATGAACCATCTTCAGGAGAGCCAATGTCTGAACCTGCTCAGGCACCTGTCAGGGGGGATACATATTCAGAGATTGGAGATGACCAGATTGGTCTAGAGCAACCCTTTGAGGATGAACCGATTGTTTCACCCGAGATTCTCAAGCCAGGAAACGAAGAAAAATATGTCTCCTTGGATCATGAAATGATATATGATTTTGAGACATATATAAATGAGGATCATGAATTTTTTGATTCTGAAGGTAAAGAATCTCTTAGTGAAGTCTCACTTGAGCGTAAGGAATATGATTTTAGTGAGACAAATGGGCTTGAGAAATCTGACAAACCATTTGATAGCCTAATTATTGAAGATTTGGATTCAGTTGGGGCTAACTTGGAGGATTCAAATCCTCATTTACTAGATCAATAGCCCCATTCCTCAACCACACCCCAAAGGGATTGATTTTGACTTGGAAATCATGGTACCCAAGTCAATTCTGAGTCAGCCACGATTTCTGAACTTAGGTAAATCTTATGGGGTGAATGGTATGCTAGAGGTCTCGGAGACTGAGCACCTGATGTTGGAGGATGGAAATGTTGAAATAAAAATTTGGGAGGTTAATTCTGAGGGAGAAACAAGTTTGGATCTAAGGGTACCCATTAACCTGAAACCACCTACTTTCTATCAGGACCCTTACGATATCTTTCACGTGCAACCCAAGCTCGAAATAATTGATTATTTTTCTGAGCTGAACGTTAAGTAGACATCCGCACCTATTGAACCATCTTTACCCGATGTCCGACACTTTGGTCTTGGGTTGCATACCACAAAACCGTAGGCCCAGCCCCGTAAGCTCAACAATCTTCAGTTTTGGGTGATTTTCATCCAGAACCTTACAACTACTAGACCCTAGGGCATGGATTTGCACCATAACTTGGTCCACATCTGTGGACATCTTCTGTTGGTAGGTCTGAGGATCAATATTATTACTTTGACTCTGACTCGCACTTGTGAATTCTCAACTTCTTCTTTGTATGTATATTATGCCTAGCTGAAGGCATTAAACTTAGTGCGTGTGTATACTCTATTCTCTCTGCGAAGCTGACCTTGTTGTCACGAAATTGCGGTGATATTATGTTTACTCCACCCTTTTCATGTCTTTATTTTTACAATGAGGTCATTGCATTATTTAGGCATGGGGGGGTGGATACCTTATCCTGAAATCATTTTGTTAACTCCGTAGAATTTCTTTTGGTTTCTTTAAAAAAAAAAATTCAAAAAGACAAAAAAGAAAGAAAGAAAGAAGAATTAGGAGAAGAGAACTTAAGCATTTGGAAGTTATTAACTTTAGGAAATGATATGATAGGATCTAGACACTTAGACTCTTCAGGTCTTCGAGCTTAATTAGCCCGGGTGTCTACTCGAATGTGGACATAGTCTTGAGTCCTCACCAAGTAATTTTATTTTAATTTGGCTAATAAATTGGGATGATAAGTACACTACTTATCAACCCTATCTTCGATTTGAGAGGACTTTAAACCTAAGCATCTACATACTTTCTACACTGACTCACTTTTAGATGGTTTCTTTGAAAATTGGGTAGCTAATGAGCCGTCTAGGGTGGTATGGCTGGCAAGTTATCGGTGGCAATAACTCATCGGCCTATTGTCCAGAGCCTAGCCACAAAGCCATTTTTGTCTACTGCCTTTAGGTAAATCTTAGATCAGGGAAGCCACCTACTTAAAAAAAAAAGGAATAAGAAAAGAAAAAAAAGGAGAAAAAAATAAATAAATAAACAAATAAAATCACACTTCACCGCACAAGTACGGTTAGCAAGTTGCCGTGGGTAACAGCCTATTGGCCGGTTGTCCAGAGCCCAGCTCACAAAAATGCACAATAATTCCCAAAACACTTAGGGAAGAAGCGAGGAAGTAGAATATACCAGGGAGATATACACTGGGTTCGCCCTTGTGTTGACCTCGTAAATAAAAAAAGTAGGGAGAAAGCTACCAATAGAAAAGATAAACCTTTAGGCAAGGTCACCTAGGGTCGTAGAAACCTGAAGTTTGTCTTAATAGCCTCCTAGTGAGTCTTTCCATCTTTTCACTAGATGCTTAGCACTTAGAGTCTTTCTTGAGTCTTGGGTGGGTCGGATAGCCGTAAAAAGTTATCCTGTAACTCTCAAACTCCAAAAGTACAAAAAAATTAGAAAAGAAGAAAAGAAAAAAAAATGTATCTTCCCTTTTCAAATAAGGTGAGGACTTGGGCTGCCTGCATTTTGGCAGACACCCAGGTACTGTTGAGTCTTCGTAGTTTAGGACTTTAGTTGAAGTTTTCTATTGTTAATAAACGACTTAGGCCTAAGCGATCTAATCCTAATTTTGATTTATAGATATCATGTAGTTTAATTTTGCTAGGGACTAGCAAAAGATAGGCATGGGGTATGATGTAGACACAATTATTGAGGGTAAAATGCCTATTCATGTATGTTCCTAAGCTTAGATTTGCATTTCATGTTATAAATATTGCATACCATGCATCATTTTGCATTTAGAGTAGTTGTATATATTTTAGGTTAATTCATCCTTTTTATGGTCATGAAAGAAGAAGATTTATTTCAAGACCTCGGATGGACAATCGGATCGTACGGATTTGATCAGGACGACGATTGGAGGCTAACACCTCTGAAATCGTCTAGATCGGAGTCCCATAGGATCATATGAAGTTCAAGGAAGATCAACGGCCAGAAGGGCAGTGCGACATCCTTATGGGCTTCAGATGAAAAATCTGACCGTACGGATTGATTCGAAGTGACGGTCGTAGTTCGAAAATGAGGAAATCAACTCAATCTAAGCATCGTGGCACCCTCTGCAATAGAAAGAAGAATGGACGGCCCAAATGGCACCACGTGGTGCCATCCAGGCCGCCCAACACCAGCTAGCAGTCCCAACAGCACCTCCTCATCATCGTTGATCTCGCACCACAACCATTGGATCAAGATCCAACGACTGAGGATTCATCTCCATCGCGTGCATTAAGACGTTCGCACGACGATCTGGACATCTTGGCGCGTTGGTTGGAGAGAGGCGCTCCCAAAGGAGGGGCGTGGGTTCGAATCCTCGCAGCCCCCCCTAATTTCTCAATTCAGTCGGCACCCAATGCAGCTAGCACATTGCGCGCATGCAGCAGCAGCACACAGTGTAGTGCCTGCATGCACAGCACAACGCCAGCACGCGAGCGTGTGCACGCGACAAGTGCACGATGTGTGTGCCAGCGGAGCGTGACCAGCGTGGATATGCGCAGATCTTCAGCGATTCGGGCCATTAGTGACAATTGTAGCTATCACTAATGGTCTACGCACGCCAGCAGTAGGAATTGAAGGGCAGATCTTCAGCGACAACTGCAGGGGTCTGTAGCGACGTTTACGAACGTCAGTAATGACCCAGATGTGAATTTGTTCTTCCTTCTCCACTATAGAAGGACTTACCCACAATCATTCCAAACCATCTCTTCATTTCTTCCTCCCACCACCTCCGAGGATCTAGAGAGAGCTTGTCTAAAGCTCGAGATGCTCCTCTAGAGTAGAAAAGAAAATAGTTTTCCCACCTCTCATCCCCATTCGTGGAGCATCCCGTGGCTGTCCTCTCATTGCCTTTCTGGAAGAAGATCCTCACCGCGACGCTGTCCTGCCCCACCCTCCGTCCTCCAGCTCTGTCCTCCTTCATCCCACTCCTCACCACCTTCCTCCAGGCGACGTCAGAGTGAGTCGTTCTCCAAGTGACCGTCGAGGGGGATTTCTCTCACCTCTTTCTATCTTTCTTTCGCTTTCGTAGTGTAGATTTTCTTGCTTTCGTAGTTGTAACAAACAATTGTTCATGAATAGATAATTGTTTCTCTCTCTTATCTTTTTACAAGTAGATAAAGTTTTCATCGACCTAATCTCTTAATAAAAATACAAAAAAATTAGAAAATACAAAAACGACCAAAAATAAATAAAAGTAAAGCACCGATTTTATAAAACCAAACATTCGCCTCCCCGTGTTCGACTCAGGACTCACTTTTCAAGTTTTGGCTATACATTTTATTTGATAGATGCATTTTGCAAGCTACGACAATGGATCCTCCAAACCCTGATTTCAATTCGCAAAATGCACCCCCATCCATAACTTTTCTACTATATGAAAGGTTTTAAACCTATGACTGGTACAAGCTTGAGGATTCCATGGCACGATTTCATGCAGTTCTTATACATATGATTAGATTCTATTATTTAGTCTCACTCCATTTTACTCCCATCATCCAAAGTATCATAAGTTGATCACAATGTGTTCTTTCACTTTTTATACTTAAGAAACCACTGTACTTTCATCTTTTCTTGAGAATTGCATTGTGTGACAGATGAGATTTCATCCAAGTGGGCTCTGATTGGTTATATATAGATCATGGCATCTTGCAAGTGATATGGCCCAGTTTTGAATGAATTTTAGTGGCAAAATAAATGCATACATATGTCCTATAACTTGTCTCTGGTGAGAAACATACAGTAGAACAACTTGAAACTTTGACCCTTAGAAAGACAGCATCCTCGCATTGCTTTCTACTTGGAATGATAACCAAAAAGTCCCAGATCTGGTAATACCATGTAAGCATCTTGCCGGCTTTGGCCATTTTTAAGTTATATAATTTATTTTACTGCTCAATATGGAGAGCGTTCTTATCAAGCAGAAAGGCATTACCTGAAACAGGAAGGGGCTTTCCAATTTTTCTTGGGTAAGTGCATTAAAATTTACATGATTGATTTTCTTTTCTAGATAATGGTCTCTGAATGGTGAAGTACATAGTTGTATTTCGCCCAGAAACAACATTCTGAATGTTGCATTGCTATGTGTATTTAATGCTTTCACTTGAAACTTCCTCGACCACTTTTCTTTTTCTATTGAAGTGTCATTTCGATGAATGTCACGTGGAACATGCAAGAGAAAAGGTCATGCTACTCAACGTTTAACTGTTTGCTAGTGGCTTATTTGTGCAATGAATGTGCCCTTGGATGCTTTTAGTTGATGCTGGGAAAGGCATATTCGTGAAAGTGTTTAGTTTTCTCTAGCTTTATCCAAGTTACTGGCTTTTTATAGATGCCAAGAACCGAGAGCGAACAAGCTCTAGGCAGGATGAGAAAGAATGGATCTATTAAAAGAATATTATTAGTTCAACCATCAAGGAGAGTGGCATGGACAAGAGAAGATTTAATGACTTGAGAGGAAATCATGATAAATATGGAGTTCCTTGCGTCGTCAACAAATTGGGTTTCTTTTCAGTTTATAGCATCAATTCACAGCTTGGTAGAGTCAGCACTATTCAAAGTATCTCTCTTGTGGTAAGCTAACACCTATATTTTATGCTCAAACAGTTGAAAGTTAGGACAAGAACATTAACAAGTTCAATTTTGTAAAATAGTGTTCATTTTCATATAGAAAAATCTATCTTTGTCGAATGCCCTAAATGCAATAATGTCTTCCTGATCCAACAATAAGAATATCATGTTCATGCATTACTGGACTCATGCCTACCAATTGTTGTGCAATTACTCCTTTATACATCACGTGTTTTCGAGAGAATTGAGTTGTGGGTTTAGTGCCACATTGAAAGATGTGAACTTCTTGTGTGAGTGGTGGCCTATAAATTGGCATGTACCCCCCACCTATTCATTTGAGAAGAAATACAAATCAGTGTCCTATCAGATCCTTCTCCCATGGTTTTCTCCCCGCTCTTTGTGAGTGGGGTTTCCACGTAAACCCAAACGTTCCTTGATTTCTTATGCTTTGATATTATTGCTTCTGTGTTATTTAAATTTTTCAACTTGGTATCAGAGCATGTCGTTCTTAGGTTATTAACTTCTTAGAATTTATATTTCATTATCTATTGAAGTTCTTTAGTGAGAGGAGATGATGGCATAAGGAAGATCCAGAGCAAGAAGTCTGTGGAGTGCTTGCCGATTGAAGAAGGTCCCAATGCCTCTTCTCCCTCTCCACCTTGATACTGTTGCTAATGAGGAGTGCGCATCCCTTAATAGGGTTGGTGGTGCTATTCTCATTGCAAAGGAGGAGCAACAGCACACCAGAGGCTGCAGAGACGACGTCGAGGTGGTCTGCTGGGACACATCAGGTGGTGAAGATCAAGGAATAGGTCAGTGCTCTTGGAGATGGGGGCGACAGGGCCCTCATAGACCATGATGATGCGCCATTAGGGCTGATGCGACACCCGCATTAATTGCTAGAGGGCAAGGTGGCGATTAAAAGGAAGATAGTGGCCGGGGAGTGCTGCTCAAGTCTGTGGCACAATGCTCAAGGACGCGTTGCGCTGTGCGAGGTCTGGTGGCGCTTTGCTCGATGTCAGAGTGAAGAATGGAGAAGGGGGCAATCGCCCAAACACTAACGCTCGCAGTAATTCGATCACTCCCTCTTCCCACCACATTCCTCACAGGATGGTGGCACTGCAGAATAGGAGCTTGATGTCGAGGCATAAGCGGTTGACGATTGATAAAGCAGAAGTTGTCTAAGTAGACAGGCGAGAAGAGGCACTTTATTGCGGCGAGGATCATGGTGATTTTGCCATTGCTACTCACATTGTGTGTGGCAAAACTAATTGTAACGACCCGGTTCCCGAGTCCCTACGAGACACAAGAACCGGACCAACTCGACTAATCCCAAGACCTAGTCGTCCAACGAGGAAGTAACCAAAAGACAGTAAAATAAACCACATTCAGCATGAATATAACTAACAGTAAGAAAGTACAGCAGTAAGGAAAGAAACTACTACAGTAGGTACCACCACAACAGTAAAACAACATTTATCATATAACAAGAACTGCAGGTAAAGAAGGTACAGCGGAAACAAAAACTACTCACTAGAACAGAAACAAAAGAGGTACAAAAGGCTGTGGTAACTCTACTGGACCCTACTCGGCCCAGCGTCCTCTGCAGCCGCCGACCCTGGCTGCTCAACACCTGGTCCTGAAAAAGGTAACGAGTGTAACACGTCAGCAAAACGCTGAGTAGAGTGGCAAACTAACTAAAGGCAACAGTAGAGTGTACAGTAGCTGTTATGTTCTATTACTTCCTTTATTCACATCTTTCAATTTTTCTCACTATTTCATTTATTTCTCAGGTCCTTTACTTGATCTCGAATGTCCTCGTGGGAACGATCTTGATTGCAGTCTTTTCCAAAAGTAGAAGTAGCACGTGGTGCTCTCCTGGCCGGGAGAGTCCCCCGTGGTGATCCTACCCTCAGTCAACCACCCCAAGGTCACTGACAGACGTAACGGTGACTACGGCACGCGCGATAAACGCACAGGTAGCTAGCCCGCACTGGCACGCGGTCAGTCGTTTCCGTTAACGGGTGCGCCTAAAGCACAGCACGGAACCAGGGCAGAGCCCTCTCAGTAACAGGGGTCCAACCCCTCCACAGTAACCAAACCGGGGCCTTGCCCCTCCACAGTCCGCGCACCCTCGCCTAACTACCCTGGTTTGCCCTAGTAGGCCTAACAAGTCGGTGAAGGAGGCTAGCAGAACCCCGGGGCCCGTGGGGTAGCTAGTACTCTCCTAACACTACTAGCTCTCCTCGGTACTACGTACACGAGGGCCAACAAGTCGGTACAGAGCGGCCAATCCTAACCCCGGGTCCCTGGGGCGGCTGGCCCCACTCTGCACTAAACAGGTACAGGTACTTCCCTTGGTACTGCGTACCCAAGAGACAGTACAAACTACATCTCAGTTCCATTCCTTTTTCTTTCCAGGAGTTCCACTCCTAATTCCCCGTAGGGTTCCAGCTCTTTATCTCAAAACATCATATGTTTCACTTTCCAGATTCACGTTCTCAAAATCCATGATCTCAAACATGTTTCTTTATTCATAACAGGCAGCTGTTAATTCAAATTACAGGCAGCTTTATATTCCTTTCCATTTTTCCAAGACTGCAGTATTATACATTCCAGTAGTTTTTCCATCCTAAGATTCATGCCACATCCTAGGATCTAGCATACAACTAGTTTTCCAGCCCTAGGATTCATGCATCACCTAGGAGCTATCATTCCATACATTTCTCATTCCTAGGATTCATGCAATGTCCTAGATTCTAGTTATGGTTCCATACTTTAATAGATTTTAAAAATAACTTAAGCCACTCTACCAGGTACAACGGGAGTAATGGGGGCGTGATCGGGAATCCCGCGTGCCTCCGCGACTCTCAAGACTGCAACTGAACGAGGTCCTATCACAAGGATCAAACACAAGGGGTGTCTCAAAACAGTGTATAGCTACTGTAGACGGGTAGAGGAATTAATTCTGAAAGGAACGCAACTCGAATCGCGGCAAACGGAGCCCGAACGGGCCCTAAACGGGTCGAAAAAGACGATACTGTGTAGAATCAGACGTCTGGAACTCCCTCCAGACGTCTTAAACGGTGGATCAGAGAATTACCTGTTCAGCGTGGTTTCCCAGACGTCCAGAAGTCTGCGGGGACGTCTGTCCTAGATCCCAGACGTCCGATGGTCACACCGGACGTCTGGAGGTCACTCCAGCCGTCTGGTACAACTTCCAGACGTCTGATTCGCAAAAGATGGCGAATCAACGAACCTGCGCACAGCCACCCCCCCCTCCTCAGTACGGTCAGTCGACAAGAAGGAAGAAGAAGGCGGAAAACTCACCTTTCAGACGTCTGTATGACCTTACAGACGTCGACCTTGCCGTCTGGCTATCAACCCAGATGTCTGATTCTGGAAATTTTTCCAGAATCAGGGCCCTGCTCGGCCTCCGCTCGCGACGCCGCCCGCGTCGAACCTCGCGCGTCTGCTGCTCAGTCCGCAGCAGGTCCCTCTCCGCGTCGCTCCGCGCCCCCTGCGCCCTCCGTCGGCCGGCCAAGCCGCTCCGGCGAGCTCGCCCTCACGGCAGAGCTCCACCCTCGCACACCGCACCTCCGCGCTCACTGCGGCCGCCGCTGCCGCCCTCGCGTCCGCTCGCTCTCGCGCACAGGAAGGAGAAGAAGGAGGAGACGGTGGAGACGGGAGGGGAGGCGCGCCCCTTTTAACGCCGCGCGGAGAGGAGAGAGAGAAGGCGCCGCAGGCGTCTGCAGCCGCAGAAGAAAAAGAGAGAATATGCGGTCTGCGCGCTCAGGCGCGCAGGCGACTCGCGGGTGTCGACGATAACGTTTTTTTCAGACGTCTGTAAACCATCCCAGACGTCTGGCAAGACGTTTGGATGTGATCCCAGACGTCTGGATGTGATCCCAGACGTCTGGTCAGACGTCTGGGCCACCTCCCAGACGTCTTAAAATACGTCCGGGGCACGCGTTCATAACAATATAACAAACTCAAAGGAAGTTTCGTCCCCGAAACTTGCGCCAACTAGGGTCTGGGAAAAGACGTCCAAATAACCATAACAAACTCAAAGAGG
Organism: Thalassia testudinum; assembly: GCA_037157565.1. Classification (NCBI taxonomy): domain Eukaryota; kingdom Viridiplantae; phylum Streptophyta; class Magnoliopsida; order Alismatales; family Hydrocharitaceae; genus Thalassia; species Thalassia testudinum. The sequence continues at coordinate 32,038,168 of JAZHRO010000031.1, read as the reverse complement.
ACCGAAGCCGGTCCGAAAAGACGTACCCGCGAAAAGCTCCGGGTACCACTCCCGCATTGCCGCCTCAGGCTCCCAGGTAGCCTCCTCGTACCGCTGGCTCCTCCACAAAACCTTTACCAGGGGTGCTTGCTTTCGTCTCAACCTGCGGACGGCTCGGTCTAGGATCTGCACTGGCCGCTCGGGGTAGGTCAGGTCGTCGCTCACCTCGACGCGCTCGTGACTCAGTACGTGGCTGGGATCGGCTACGTACTTCCTGAGGTTGGACACGTGGAACACGTCGTGCACACCAGAAAGCTGCGGGGGAAGGGCAAGTCTGTAAGCAACGGGTCCAACTCGCTCCAGGATCTCAAAGGGCCCCACGAACCTCGACGCGAGCTTCCCTCTCACCCCAAACCGCTGTAAGCCCTTCATGGGCGAAACACGAAGGAAGACGTGGTCCCCAACCTCGAACTGCACCTCTCTGCGTCTGCGATCCGCGTAGCTCTTCTGTCTGCTCCTGACAGTGCGGAGTCGTCTGTGGATCTGCTCAACTACCTCCTGACTCTGCCGGATCATCCTGGGGCCAACCTCCCACTTGGTCCCCACCTCAACCCAACTCAAGGGTGCCGTGCATTTCCGTCCGTACAGAGCCTCGTAGGGAGCCATGCCGATGCTCGAGTGATAACTGTTGTTGTATGCAAACTCCGCCAGGGGCAGGTGCTCCTCCCAAGAGCCCCTCCAGTCTAGTACACAGGCACGCAAAAGGTCCTCAAGTGTCTGTATCGTGCGTTCCGACTGTCCGTCCGTCTGGGGGTGGTAAGCCGTGCTAAACCTCAACCTCGTCCCCAAAGCCAGCTGAAACTCAGCCCAAAACTGGGACGTAAAGCGGGTATCCCCGTCGGATACGATCTCCCGCGGAACTCCGTGCAGTCGCACCACATCACGGATATACCTCTCTGCCAACTATGCTGGTCCCAAAGTGACTCGGATCGGCAAGAATCGTGCCGTCTTCGTCAATCTATCCACTATTACCCAGACTGCGTCGTGTCCTCGCTGGGTAACAGGTAAGCCCACCACCAAGTCCATGGTGATGCTCTCCCACTTCCATTCTGGTACTGGAAGCGGCTGAAGCGGCCCTGCAGGCCTCTGATGCTCGGCTTTCACCTGCTGGCACACTAAGCACTGCTGCACGAACTCACCCACATCCCGCTTCATCCCTCTCCACCAAAACTCGCGTCTCAAGTCATGGTACATTTTCGTGTTTCCGGGATGTATGGTGAATCTGGAACCGTGTGCCTCAGTCAGGAGCTCTCTCAACAGCTCCTCGTCTCTGGGAACGCACAACCGTCCCCTCAAGCGTAGCACCTGGTCTATGAAAGAGAAGTCCCCTGGGTCCCCTGATAGTACTCTATCGCGCAAAGACTGCAAGTACGGATCGGCCATCTGTCCCGTGATGATGCGGTCTATCAACTCTGGCCCGGTCTGCCGTGTCACCGTCACTGCCCCACAGTACCCTCGTAACTCTAGAGGTCGCCAACTGCCCACCTCCTCCAAAAGGCTCCAACTCTGTAACTGTAGACTGGCCAAGCATGCAGGCGCCTTACGGCTCAAGGCGTCAGCCACCACATTGGCCTTTCCCGGGTGGTAGGAGATGCTGCAGTCGTAGTCCTTCAGGAGCTCCAACCAACGTCTCATGTTGAGCTCCTTCTGGTCAAAAAGATATCTGAGGCTCTTATGATCTGTAAAAATCTCGAAGGTCTCACCGTACAAGTAGTGCCTCCATGTCTTCAGCGCGAAGACAACAGCTGCCAACTCTAGATCGTGGGTAGGGTAGGTATGCTCATGGGGCTTCAGTTGCCGCGAAGCGTAAGCTACCACGTGACCCCTCTGCATGAGCACACCTCCTAACCCCTGCAAGGAAGCGTCCGTGTACACAACGAACCCGCCACTACTGTCAGGGATGGTGAGCACGGGAGCCGAGGTCAACCTCTCCTTCAGCTCCAGAAAACACGCCTCACAGGTGTCTGTCCAAGCGAAAGGCACGTCCTTCCGGGTCAACTGTGTCATAGGACGCGCAATCTGTGAAAATCCTCTGATGAACCGTCTGTAGTAACCTGCCAGTCCCAGGAAACTGCGAATCTCAGTGACTGAACGCGGTCTCTCCCACCTGAGCACTGCCTCGACCTTGGCGGGGTCCACCGCCAGGCCGTCTCCAGAGATCACATGACCCAAAAAGGTCACCTCCCTCAACCAGAACTCGCACTTGCTGTATTTGGCGTACAGCCTGCGTCGTCTCAGAGTGTCCAGAACCATCCGCAAGTGCTGTCCGTGCTGCGTCCGATCTCTAGAATAGATGAGTACATCATCTATGAAAACCACCACAAACTGGTCCAAGTACGGTCTAAACACCCGGTTCATCAGGTCCATGAAAGCAGCGGGGGCATTGGTCAGCCCAAACGGCATGACCAAAAACTCGTAGTGTCCGTACCGGGTGCGGAAAGCTGTCTTGGAGACGTCGGTCTCCCTGATCCTCAACTGGTGGTATCCAGACCTCAAGTCGATCTTGGAAAACACCGTGGCACCCCGCAACTGGTCAAACAAATCGTCAATCCTCGGCAGCGGATATCTGTTCTTGATGGTGCCCCTATTCAGCTGTCGGTAGTCCACACAAAGGCGTAGGGTCCCATCCTTCTTCTTCACAAACAGTACCGGGGCTCCCCAGGGAGACGCACTGGGCCTCACGAAACCCTTCTCCAAAAGGTCCTGCAACTGAGACTTGAGCTCTCGCAGCTCAAGCGGTGCCATTCTGTATGGCGCGGTGGAGATGGGGCTGGTCCCTGGTACTAGTGAGATCTCAAACTCGATCTCACGCTAGGGCGGTAGTCCTGGTAACTCGTCTGGGAACACGTCGGAGACTCTCTGACCACCGGGATGCTCTGGAAGTCTGCCACGGGGCTGTGCTCTGCCACCACACAAGCTAGGAAGCCCTCACACCCCTGGCTCAAAAGTCTCACTGCCCGAAGTGCCGAAATGCACCTGAAACCTCCGTCCACTGGCTGCCCGTGAAACTCGAAAGAAGGCAACTCCGGAATGGAGAAGACAATCTTCCTCTCAAAACAGTCTACCAAAGCGTGGTAAGCGGACAACCAATCCATCCCCAGAATCACTCCAAAGTCCTCCATCTGTATCATAATCAGGTCAGCTGGCAGGCTATGTCCCCCGATGCTGACCTCGCAACCCATGTACACCTCCTCAGCTATAAATAGCTGACCACTCGGACCTCTGATTACGAACGGATTCTCTAACAGTGTATAATCCTGGTCCAAACTAATTGCGAAACTGGCTGCGACAAACGAGTGCGTAGCGCCGGAATCGAAAAGCGTGTAAACGAGTCTGCCAGAAACTGAAACCATACCTGCTACCACGGATCCCGAAGCTCTGGCGTCCCTGTGTGTTAGGGCGTTGATACGCCCCTCAGCTCTAGGTGCGGACGAAGCAGCCACACTCTGCGTCGGATGGGTAGGTGCTGGCCGGTACCCTCCTCGCGACTGCTGTCCTCCTCCTCGTGCCTGGGAACCGCGGCCTCCTGCATGCCCTCCAGTGCTCTGCAAGGGAAGTATCTGCTGACCTCCTGCCCTAGATGGGCAGTCCCTCCTGACGTGGCCCGGCTGGCCACACTAGTAGCAGAGGGGAAACCGACTCCCGCCCTCAGTGAGTCCCTGCTGTTGGCTAGGCGGGGGTCCGGTGCTGGCGACTGGCCCCTGTCGAGGGCCCCCAAAGGCCACTGATGGCCCTGCACAACGTGACGGCTCTCCTGCGGACGCCACGTGTCTCCGTTGAGTTCTCCTAACACGCCTGGTGTGGCGGCGGAAATCTCGTTCCACCAATAACTCCCCTGTCGTACGCTCGGAAGGGGGAGGGGGTGGCAACGTGGGTGGAAGCTGAAATTCTTCTCGAACCACCTCTCGAATAAGTTGGACGTGGTCCCGAGACGGTATACTCAGGAGAAGAGGAGGGGTAGTATGTATTCCAAGCCCGACACATCTGTCCCCCGGGCCCTGACCTCGGCCGTGCCTGCGGCCCACCCTCCTAGCTCCACGACGCGGCATCTCCTACAATGGAGACGCGAAACAAAATGAAAAGCGTCAAAACATACGGTACCTAATGAAACTTCTAAGAGCTCATGTCAAAAGGTATGTTGTGGTGGCTACTCTAGTTATAACATGTGAATTGGTTATTTTCCAGTCAGTTGATTCACTTCTCGGGACGACCTTGCTCTGATACCATCTTGTAACGACCCGGTTCCCGAGTCCCTACGAGACACAAGAACCGGACCGACTCGACTAATCCCAAGACCTAGTCGTCCAACGAGGAAGTAACCAAAAGACAGTAAAATAAACCACATTCAGCATGAACATAACTAACAGTAAGAAAGTACAGCAGTAAGGAAAGAAACTACTACAGTAGGTACCACCACAACAGTAAAACAACATTTATCATATAACAAGAACTGCAGGTAAAGAAGGTACAGCGGAAACAAAAACTACTCACTAGAACAGAAACAAAAGAGGTACAAAAGGCTGTGGTAACTCTACTAGACCCTACTCGGCCCAGCGTCCTCTGCAGCCGCCGACCCTGGCTGCTCAACACCTGGTCCTGAAAAAGGTAACGAGTGTAACACGTCAGCAAAACGCTGAGTAGAGTGGCAAACTAACTAAAGGCAACAGTAGAGTGTACAGTAGCTGTTATGTTCTATTACTTCCTTTATTCACATCTTTCAATTTTTCTCACTATTTCATTTATTTCTCAGGTCCTTTACTTGATCTCGAATGTCCTCGTGGGAACGATCTTGATTGCAGTCTTTTCCAAAAGTAGAAGTAGCACGTGGTGCTCTCCTGGTCGAGAGAGTCCCCCGTGGTGATCCTACCCTCAGTCAACCACCCCAAGGTCACTGACAGACGTAACGGTGACTACGGCACGCACGATAAACGCACAGGTAGCTAGCCCGCACTGGCACGCGGTCAGTCGTTTCCGTTAACGGGTGCGCCCAAAGCACAGCACGGAACCAGGGCAGAGCCCTCTCAGTAACAGGGGTCCAACCCCTCCACAGTAACCAAACCGGGGCCTTGCCCCTCCACAGTCCGCGCACCCTCGCCTGACTACCCTGGTTTGCCCTAGTGGGCCTAACAAGTCGGTGAAGGAGGCTAGTAGAACCCCGGGGCCCGTGGGGTAGCTAGTACTCTCCTAACACTACTAGCTCTCCTCGGTACTACGTACATGAGGGCCAACAAGTCGGTACAGAGCGGCCAATCCTAACCCCGGGTCCCTGGGGCGGCTGGCCCCACTCTGCACTAAACAGGTATAGGTACTTCCCTTGGTACTGCGTACCCAAGAGACAGTACAAACTACATCTCAGTTCCATTCCTTTTTCTTTCCAGGAGTTCCACTCCTAATTCCCCGTAGGGTTCCAGCTCTTTATCTCAGAACATCATATGTTTCACTTTCCAGATTCACGTTCTCAAAATCCATGATCTCAAACATGTTTCTTTATTCATAACAGGCAGCTGTTAATTCAAATTACAGGCAGCTTTATATTCCTTTCCATTTTTCCAAGACTGCAGTATTATACATTCCAGTAGTTTTTCCATCCTAAGATTCATGCCACATCCTAGGATCTAGCATACAACTAGTTTTCCAGCCCTAGGATTCATGCATCACCTAGGAGCTATCATTCCATACATTTCTCATTCCTAGGATTCATGCAATGTCCTAGATTCTAGTTATGGTTCCATACTTTAACAGATTTTAAAAATAACTTAAGCCACTCTACCAGGTACAACGGGAGTAATGGGGCGTGATCGGGAATCCCGCTTGCCTCCGCGACTCTCAAGACTGCAACTGAATGAGGTCCTATCACAAGGATCAAACACAAGGGGTGTCTCAAAACAGTGTATAGCTACTGTAGACGGGTAGAGGAATTAATTCTGAAAGGAACGCAACTCGAATCGCGGCAAACGGAGCCCGAACGGGCCCTAAACGGGTCGAAAAAGACGATACTGTGCAGAATCAGACGTCTGGAACTCCCTCCAGACGTCTTAAACGGTGGATCAGAGAATTACCTGTTCAGCGTGGTTTCCCAGACGTCCAGAAGTCTGCGGGGACGTCTGTCCTAGATCCCAGACGTCCGATGGTCACTCCGGACGTCTGGAGGTCACTCCAGCCGTCTGGTACAACTTCCAGACGTCTGATTCGCAAAAGATGGCGAATCAGCGAACCTGCGCACAGCCAACCCCCCCCCCCTCCTCAGTACGGTCAGTCGACAAGAAGGAAGAAGAAGGCGGAAAACTCACCTTTCAGACGTCTGTATGATCTTACAGACGTCGACCTTGCCGTCTGGCTATCAACCCAGACGTCTGATTCTGGAAATTTTTCCAGAATCAGGGCCCTGCTCGGCCTCCGCTCGCGACGCCGCCCGCGTCGAACCTCGCGCGTCTGCTGCTCAGTCCGCAGCAGGTCCCTCTCCGCGTCGCTCCGCGCCCCCTGCGCCCTCCGTCGGCCAGCCAAGCCGCTCCGGCGAGCTCGCCCTCACGGCAGAGCTCCGCCCTCGCATGCCGCACCTCCGTGCTCACTGCGGCCGCCGCTGCCGCCCTCGCGTCCGCTCGCTCTCGCGCACAGGAAGGAGAAGAAGGAGGAGACGGTGGAGACGGGAGGGGAGGCGCGCCCCTTTTAACGCCGCGCGGAGAGGAGAGAGAGAAGGCACCGCAGGCGTCTGCAGCCGCAGAAGAAAAAGAGAGAATATGCGGTCTGCGCGCTCAGGCGCGCAGGCGACTCGCGGGTTTCGATGATAACGTTTTTTTCAGATGTCTGTAAACCATCGCAGACGTCTGGCAAGACGTCTGGATGTGATCCCAGACGTCTGGTCAGACGTCTGGGCCACCTCCCAGACGTCTTAAAATACGTCCGGGGCACGCGTTCATAACACTAATGCCTCAAAGGAAGGTTGCAGCAGGGGCAATGATGCCATGTGGTTGAGAGAAGGCATGAGGGCCTCTTATGATCATGAGACGAGATCGTGCCACCGGAGATCTCGCATGAGGTCATGGCATGGAGCGGTGCGAGATCGGCGACGATGAAGTTGGCGAAGAAAGCAGCTAAGATCCTGTGCGACCAAGTAAGGCGATTTGATTTCTTCTCCTTCCCTTTTTTGTTTTTCTTGGGCAATCGTTATTGCCCCCTGTGTTGTTGGTGAGTCACTTGAACAATAAGAAAAGGAGAATGAATAGAAAAGAAAGGAGAGGTGGAGAAGCAAAATGATAGTAAGAAATAAGAAAAATAAATAAAAAAGGAGGTGTTGAGATGTAAAAAAAGTAAAAAAACAAAGAAAAGAGAGAAAAGAAAATGAAAAGGTGGAGAAAGAGAAAAAAATTGAAAAATAAAGAGAGATAGAAAAAAGGAAAAAGAGGTTTATCTTTAAGAGAAGAGGTGGAGAACTCTTCTATAGTTTTATTGTTTTTCTTCTCATTGTTATTTTTCTTCTCCCATGTGAGTATGGGATTAAAGGGGGAATGTGGAAGTCGTTTATAGTCATCCCTCGTTTGGGAATCCCTTTTGTTTATGGGCTCAACATGAGAAACCCAACTCTGGGAGGTCTAGAGTTTCGAGGTCCTCAGAAGAATGACTCATTCTAGGTTTCTATGTGGGTGATCTAGTTCTATGGACTCCAAAGAGGGAGATCCACTTTCGAGGCTGACGTAAACATGTTTATACTACTTAAGATGTCTATTAATGCATGTTCTTAAGCATAGGATTGCATGGCATGCTATAAATATTGCATAACATGCACCATCTTGCATTTAGAGTAGTTTGAATAAAATGGAGGTTAATTGTCTCCTTTTATGTTCATGGACAAGGAAAACTTTTTATCGGAGCCTCAGATTGAAGATCCAACCGTACAGATGTGATCATGGCGACGATTGGAGTTCAACGACTCCAAGATTGCCCTAATCAGACTATAGCATCATATAGAGATCAGGGAATCCTAGAAGATCAAGGGCCAAGATGGTATGAATTCAGACTTCAAATGACAAATCTGACCACACGGATGGATTCGGATCGACTATCGCAGCCTAACGGCACGAAAATTGACTCAATCCGACACCTGTAGCACCATCTACATCATCCAGAAGATGGACGGCCAAGATGGAGCCACGTGGCGCCATCTCAGCCATCCAACCGACCCACAGGTCCGCCGCTGCCTCTCCAAAGAGAATCCAACGCAATATCTGGGCCATTGGATCTTGATCCAACGGTTCTGATCGCGTGTTCAAAAGCTCGGCCGCCCGCCCATCCACGTGTGCAGTGCAGTGGATAAGGCGCTCGGCTGCCCTCAAACGAGCGTTCGATTCGCAGTGCACGGGCGAGCAGGCGCGAGGAGTGTCGGATCATCATCGAATGGCTGTGCACGCCCGATAGCGCTCACGCGCTATTAGACGCACGGTGAAGACGCGGCATCATACGCGATGGGGCGCGCAAAGGAGGTGGGCGGAGGTGCGATCTAAGCCGTCCGATCTCGCGATTGGACGACTGAGATCGGCTGGACGTGCGCATGCGTTGAGCACGCGATTGGCGAAGAGGCGTGCATGCGCGCCACCCACTACGCCCACGTTCGGACCTTTAGCGACGGTTTTATCCGTCACTAAAGGTCCTGAATTAATGTTTTTAAAATTGGAATGAGCAAATTGCCCCGACTCCTTGCAACTATAAAAGGAGACTCCCTCCATACGAAATTCTCATCCCTTCCTTCTCTTCTCTCCCTCTCCAAAGCTCAAGAGAAGCTTGTCTCACACCCGGGATGCTTCTTGCGAGATAAAGTCAATTTTTTGTCCCCCTTTCGGAAGCAGATCCCGCAACGATGACGACATGCTACCCCGTTTCCATTCTTCCTGCTTTGTTCTCCTTCGTCCTGCTCCGTCCTCCTTCGTCCAGGCATCGTCCCGTCCAGCTCGTCCTCCAAGCGACCGTCGAGGAGGATATCTCTCTCCCCATTCTTTTTACTGCTTTCTAGAATAGATTTACTGCTTTCTAGTGTAATCATTTTCCCGCTTTCTAGTCGTAATGTTTATTGTAATGAACAATCCTTTTGATAATGAATTCCTTGTTCATTCTACATCTCTTTTTGGTTTTTTTTTGTAATATTCTCTCTCTCTCTCTTACTCTCTCTCTCTTCTATTTATTGTAAATAGTTAGATAGTTTTAATCAATTAATTTATTTCATGACAAATAAATCAAGCGCGTGTTTTTAAATCAAACGTCCGCCATCTTGTGTTCGACCCGGGATTTCCATTCCGGTATAAATTTTATTTGTTGAACATGAGCTCTTCGCTTTCATACTACAACGACAGGTTTTCAAAACCAAACACGTTAGCGTAGCAACCTGACGTTCAACAGAGGTCTTTAGAGGAAGACCCAATTTCAAGGATACTGAACGAGGAGCCATTAGCACTAGATCTTCAGAGCCAGCTATAGTTCATCCAGTAGCAGCAGCTCGTGTTCCTACCTACAAGCAAGAATCAATCCAAAGTGTTATTTATTATGTTGGGTAGAGGGTGTTTATTTGTGTTACAAGCTAAGCATTTCATACTCCAACTTGAGGGGGAGTGTTGACAGAATTGAGTTGTGGGTTTAGTGCCACATTGGAAGATGGGGGCTTCTTGTGTGAGTGGTGGCTTATAAATAGATGTGTACCCCCCACCTATTCATTTGAGAAGAAGAAATACAAATTAGTGTCCTATCGGGGCCTTCTCCGTGGTTTTCTCCCCACTTGTGAGTGGGGCTTCCACGTAAACCCAAGCGTTCCTTGATTTCTTATTCTTTGATATTATTGCTTCCGCGTTGTTTAAATTTTTCAACTCGTGTCTTGTCGTCATATTTAACATGGTTACCCTTATGGTTCGGCTTCTATTAGATTCCTTTTCGTATTTTGAATAGAACTAAAGAAACAACAAAAACATAAAGCCTATTTTGTGTTTCAAGTCAATGAACCAGTCCCTGTTTCTTTAATTAAAAAATTCTTAATTAGGAAATTAATTGACAAGAAACCACTTTGGTTTCCTTCTATGATAATTGGTTCTAGAGATTTTTTCCTAAAATCCTGTATGTTTAAATTAGAAATGATTTCTTCATTGGCATTTCTAAGTGTCTCTAATGTGGTTTTGGGAATATGCTAGTTGACTAATAATTTGGTTGGAGAAAGTTGGACTTCACCTGGTATGTGATTGCTATCTTTATCTTTGTGACTTTATCCTTTCACTTTTTGTACATGAAAATGCAACCTCAAAGATAGATTGAAAATTTAGCAACCTCAGAAAAATGACATTCTTGCATGACCCAACATGTTTTTTTTTGGATTGATCAACTCTTTTGTGTAAATTGGCTATCATTTCAAGTTACCCTTTATCAAGAACTTTTTGGTCTATGGGACCCTTTTTTATGTGAAGGGGGAAAGGAAGGTCACTCAAGTTTAGTGACCCTCCATTGAATGATGGAAGTAGGGACTACAAGTGAGAGATTACAACAAAATCCAACATGAAATGCTACCCCACTCTCCTATGTTTCTATTATTCTTAAATCTCAAGATTATCTTGTCCAACATAAAGAAATATTTTCAGAAAATAGCACATATCTCACCCTTCGAGAAATTTTAAAGATTTAATTAAGGACTGGATGTTTCACAATCTACAACATGACTTCAAAAGAAGAGGTTTCAAGGAAGCTGGATTTCTCAGAGAGGTAGATGAGGTTGTTTGAATAGGTAAGAGATCTCTTCTCAGTTTGCTGCAAGTTTTCTCCTTTTTATTTGATCTAACATTAGATATGTCCATTCCTTATCTGCTTTCATGCATGCTATATTCATTCAAGGACAAGCCCTACTGAAAAACTCTTAAGACTTGTCCCATGGGAAGTGGGGAGGTAATTTAGACCCTATTTTTGAGGAGCTTCTATACTAAGGTGATTGTCCTAGCTTTCAATGATGGTGTTTCTTTTTAGAATTCAAATACTCACCATGCATTCCATTTGAAATAGGACTTGTGATCCTTCTCTCTTCTTGCAAGTCTATGGTTGCTCATCACGCGTTTCACTTGAACTTAGAGTTATATTCTTTGGTCCTTGTTCCAGTTGCTACCAACAACAACGAAAACTCTTTTATCGACATCCCCTGGTGTTAGCTAATGTTTTGGTTTGGATTTTGCCATTTTTTGTCGCAAAACATTTTCAAACAAGGGTTTTTCCCTGATTAGATCGACTCCTATTTCCTATAGAGGTTTTGGGCCTTTGGCTTATCTAATGTGGCCCCCATCCAATTCCATGTTTGCCTTAGGAATGGGTGTTATTGATATGGACTCTTGCCAACCAATGTTAACATATATCCTTTGCTTGTAAATGTTGTATATCGCTTTTACTTGTCCAATTTGGTGAGCCATTTCTACTAAAACATGTTGAGAATTACCTAATATCATTTCAATGTATTTGTGGAGACCCTAGATTCACTGGTGATCTGAGCATTCACTGTTACCAGATTTTTAAAACAAGGTACCATCATGGGAATCACCATTCAATTCACATACAAGATGTCTTTGTAAAATTCCTAGATAATTGCAACATTGCTACTGTTACTAAAAACATGGCAATTCTAATGTTCTATCGGTACTTTCATGGGAGTTTTGACTTTCTCAATGGTCTCTTTAGCGTAGGCCTTGCAATTTTGTTGAATTGTAGATTGTCCAAAGAAAAGCCTTTGTAACAGAGCTTTTCTTTCTATTCTAGAAGCTGGGCAAAAAGCTTGGCATTGCTGATAGTCATGCTGCATCATGTGAATGCAGGCTTTTTGACTGTTTACCAGTTCTAGTTTTCAAACTATATTTTTTCACCATGTTAGTTGCCTTTTTCACCATATTGTATCATCCCTTTTTTTGTAGTCCTTTTCTTCTTGCTTTTCTAAAGTTCTTTAGTTTGTTAAGTAGATTGAGTGATTTGTCTTGCCAAGCTTGAAGGTGCATATTGGGTCAGTTTACTCATTTTCATTTTTCGCCACCATCAACAGCTGTAGTAGAGTAGTAGTAGCACTGTTCATCGCTCTGAATCGGGGTTTTAAAAATGAAAAGTTGCAGTATAGCTGATAAAGCGTGAAAACAAATAGAATTTATGCTCAAATGAAAATCCAAGGTCGAACGCAAAGAGCAAGTATTGCAAATAATCTCAAGATCACAATTCTAAGCAAAATATAAGCAATTAATATCAGAAGAACAATTCATAATAATATATCAATAGATCTAAATACCAATGTGCAAAAAGATTAGGGTAAAATAGTGATTTGAATTACCAAATTACCCTTTAAGTTTAAACCTCACAAATATATGAATAATAAGCACAACCACAGAATCAAATGCCTCAGAAATCAGCCCTAGATGGCTTAAGTGTCCAGGAGGGATAGCTTTAATAGAGAGGCAAAGGTCTCTTTTTCCTTCCTTCAAGGATCAAGAGAGAGGCACAATACGACACCAATAGAGGCATGGAAACCTCTCAGCAGCAAGTATAGAGAGGGCAAGAGCAAGGGCAAAACCCCCCTGCTCTCTCTCTCTCTATTCTTCTCTTTCTTAGAAACCTGAACGGATTCGGGTAATCTGACCCACGCCCAGACCCACGTGGCATGGGTGTAGGAGAGGGCACATGAGATGGAGCGTGCGAGCAAGACCTCACCCCGATGCTCTCAGAGGCAACTAGTGGAGATCACAAAATCAACTTATCCCCTACGCGGGCTTCAACAACCCACAATGTAAGACTATCCCACAGGGCCTTGTTTCTTTGCACAGCAGCAGGTGCTTCATTGTCAAATTGGGGTGGTGGATGAGGTCGGTGTCCCAATTGAAGACCTGGGAGAGTTTCTGGAGGTCACTCGCACCACTGAGGGATGCAATTTGGGGCAATCATGGTTAGAGCACCAAGAACGAAGTCGGAGGGACAATAGAGCAACGGAGGTCCAGGGAACTACCTAAAATAGAGAATACGGTCTTTCAACCTCATCAAACTAGCTCAAAAGGTCTGCCGGAGCATGGCGAACATGGCAGTGGTGGTTTCATGATGTGGGGAGGTGTGTGCACGTAGGGCAAGGTCGGGGCGGAGCTGCAAAGGTGGTGGTGTTCGAGGAGATGGTAGAGTGTCTATTCGGTGGAATAAACAGAGGACTTTTGCTGTCTGCGAGGTGACGAAGCTTATGGGGGTGATAGCGGTGAGATTTGTGCAGTGGAGCAGTGGGAAGGAGTCGTCAGAGCTTTCGCCAGAGCAGAAGATGGTGAGGGTGTCGGGGTGTGTTGTGTGGCTGATTGGGAGTGTGAGTGAAAGGGAAGTGAAGTAGAGGGAGAGAGGAAGAGAAAGATGATCTTAGGAAAGAGGAGGAGAGCTAGAGAGCTCCGGTCATGGCTTGACCGGAGCTGGAGAAGGAGATGGAGACGGTGAGGTGGCGAAGGCGAGTGAGGCAGAGGAACGACCTCTCTTTGGCTGGAGAGGATCGCGAGAATGAGGGGAGGACGTTGGGCTATCCAATTTGATGGTTGGACGATCGGAAGAGGGAGAATGGCGGTAGTCGTCGGAGTAAAATCCGAAGGTGGCCGGAGGAGGAGGAGGGAGATTCTCAGGCCAAGACTTGCTAAGGAGGTAAGGAACTTGATGTAGGATCATTTATAGGCCAAAGAATGGAGTTCTAAGCTTCGGAAGCAAGCTTGCGAATTCCATGCTTTTCGCTCAAGCTGGGTACCCTTCCTTTTAAAGAGTTCGCATGACCTTTTAGAAAGGAGTTGGGATCCAAGATCAGCCATATTTGGAAGGGAATTTCACAAGCAATCTCAGGTTTAAATTTGAGATTGTTTGGCTAAGAATCGAGGGAGAAAATCTCGTTCGAATCTCACTGGAGCTCAACGTGTTCACACCAATAGCGGTAAGGACCTAAATGTGAAGAAGTTGAAAAATTTAGGGACCTATTAGTAAAGAATTCAAAAAATTAAGAGCCATTGTGTGATACAAAGAGTCTGTCTGGACTGGAATGCAAAAAAGATCAAGGTGATCTCTGATTGGATCCAAATTTTGATACAAACCTAATTTGGACCCAAGGAATCTGATGTTGAAGTCAGATTTAGGTTTTGACCAAGTTTGATTGGGTAAATTGTGTAGAAACCCAAAATAAGGCAACTGTCTGTCTGAGACTCTATTTTATGTTAAAATGAGTTCCAAAAGTCAAATTAAAGATATCAAACCTTATAGAATATTTTTCTATGATTTATAGAAGGTTTAGCTGAATTTTATCCTGACCAGAACCTTAGTGAATTAAGTGGGCCTATTTTTAGGGTTTCAGATGTCATTTAATTCTCGTAACGCGTGAAAACCCGTTTCTTTCTACATGGACCTCCTTTTTGGATTTTTATGACCATTTGACCTTTAATTCGCCCTTAGAAAATCATGTGGTTATTATGTAGTCATGATAAGACGATAAAATTGCAGAAGTAACCATGTTTTCATCTTTTCGTCTCAAAATAAAATATTAAGCACTTAGGACCCTCTGATGGTTATGTAGGTGCTTTTATTCACTTTGAATGACTAGAACATGCTAGTTAGTGCTCATGATAGTGTTCCCATCATACCCCCATGCCTAGATTTTGCTAGTTCCTTAGCGAAAATTCTATGAATCAAACCGATTATTTAGGTCGGATGTAACCGTTAGGATGTCCTACTAAGTTGCATCTTTAGGAATCAGATTTTAATACCAACAATAGGCCTAGAGGTACTCAAGTACCAGCCTAGATCCAGACTTGACTGACACTCGCCTCAGTCTGCCGTGAAGGTTTCTAAGGGCCGTAGGAATTAACCAAAGGTTCGTTGGACCCAGCGGTTAAAACACCTGTGCTTGTAACATGGTTAGCCTAGGTTTAGTTTGCTAGTGCATTTTTGTAATAGAGAGATGGAAGAATTTTCATTTGTGGAGAGCTTTCTCTTTCTTTTTCTTTTTATTATATTTTAACTTAGATCCAGCCTCGGATTAGCCATAAATACGTTCTGTATCAAATTCCTTATCTCCACCATCAATCCTTGAAAAGTCCCTAGCAATCGATGCTTCGAGTTAGCACCACCCATGGAAACTCCTAGAATCCTGGCTTTCGACACTTTAGGATAGTGCCGCTCATGGAGTTCTGTAGCTAAATCCAGACCCTAACAATCGACATTTCGTGATAATGCCGCCCATGGCATCTGAACTAGCACAAGGTGATTACATGCCCCCGGTGGGATATTTGGATATCCTAGTAGACAAGCACCGGGGAGACAATTTGTTATTGCTCATCTTCGAGGGGAGTTTCCCACCTCTCCGCGCTGGGAACTCATCCAAATCAACTTGTGTTTTCGAGCCGTTCCTAATCTAGATCTTAGGACCATTTTCAGAACATCATAAATGCTTTTTGGCATGATTTCATATTTAAGCGCACTGAACTAGACTGTGTGTGATTTTAGGGTGCTTAAGTTACCAAGTCCCGTAAACCAGAGGTCAGTTAATGGGGCCGAATAATCCCTAAGCCTTAGACCTAATACACAAGCTTTACATTTTCCTCAACCTCTTGAGTACTAATCCAGATGTTGACAAGTACGTAAGTGTTTAAATCTCAAAACAGATCCAAGAGGCCTAAGGTCTGTATTTGCCACTAATCCCTTAAGTTTTAGCCTGCTAGGTCTTAATTCATCATTCGATCCAATCTAGAAGATAGGTAAGTTCCATATCATTTTGATGGGACTCAATTTCTTCCTTTATCTTTTTGCTCCTTTCTTTTCTTTTCAAATTTTCCTCCCTCCTTTTTCTCATTTTTTTTTCTCAAATGAATCTTCCCTTTCCTCAACCTCCATTTTTTTTTATGTGAAATCCTTTTGTGAGATTTGATTTTCATGGCATTTTGCACTTTAATACCCCCAATGCCTACGATTTGCAATGACCTCATTGGAAATTAGGTGGGTTCGAGTTCAGCTTAGATTGTACATTAGAACATGTTCAAAGGGTGGGTGGGGGTGACTGTTGCAGATGATTTCAAGCTTTGGTACATGTACTAGAGTTGGAGTCGGCTGTTCTAATGGACGATCCCTAAAGTGTAATATGATTTCAGTGAAGAGATATGTCAAAAGGAGGGAAACGAGTTTTTTAACGCCATCAGCTGGGCGCAATGAGCTCAGGGAGAATGGAGATCAAAAGATAACTCAACCACGTTCGGTTCAGTGAGCTCGATGAACGGTTTGAGTCTCTGACCGTTCACGATAAAAGGTTCAGAATCGAGGCTAAGTTAACTAATTTCAACACCTCCATTTCCAAATACTTGTCTCACCAAGAATGGTCTAATCCACTTAGATCTGAGTTTGCCTGGGAAAAGTTTGAGCTTGGCATCAAAGAGTAGAACATTTTTCCTAGGGTGGAAAGATTTTCATACAATATGCCTGTCATGGAAGCCTTTAACCCTCTCTTTGTAGATATGCAAGTTCTCATACACGTCATTGCATAGTTCCTCGATCTCGCTCATTTGCAACCGGCGGTGTATTCTAGCCTTCATCAGATCCAGATTGCACCTCCATACTGCCTAATAGGCCCTATGCTCCATCTCTACAGGAAGGTGACACACCTTTCCATACACTAGTCTGAAGGGAGACATGCCTAATTGGGCCTTGTGGGCGATCCTATAAGCCCACAAAGCTTCCAGAAGGTGAGTAGACTAGTCCTTCATGTCAGACAAATAGTGACCTGAAGGATCTTCTTGATCACTCAATTTGATAGTCTTGCCAGTGTTAAAGCGAATTCGTCGTTGTTTAAGAGATGCGTCGTAGTATAAAACAAAATCGCTCAAAACAAATAAGATTTGTACTTGAATGAAAGTCTGAGGTCATTCGCTGGGTGCAAATAGGAATTCACGAGCTAATCTCAACAATTAATATAAATGAGCACAATATATTACTCAAAATCTAATTTGCAATGTAGAACATGAGTATATGAAGAGTAAAAACTAATCTTAGACAAAATAATGGTGATTTGGATCCCCAATTATAAGTCTAATACATAGAACCATTATTCAATATAATCAAAGGAACAAATAAGCAATCAGACGTCTTAAAAGACGTTTCTATGGTGCCTTTTTATTCTTTTTCTTCTGCTGCTATTATTGTTTTTCTTCTTCTTCTTCTTTGGCTTCTCCTCTCTTGGCTTGTCTTCCTTCTCTTCTTTACATACAAAGGGGGATCCTTCTTAAAATGGCTAACTATCAACCGTTCCTTTCTATAGCAAAAACCCCCAACCCCCACGCTCTCTCTCTCTTTCTCTCTCTAGGTTCCACTCTCCTAGAGCCTTCCATAGTAACGGGTATTCGGGTATTCGGGTCAAGCGCGTACCTAGGTCCAAGCTCACCGGTAGTAGGTGGTGAGCGAGGAGTGAGAGCTTAGGCGGGTTGGATCGAGTGAGGCTAATGGGACCTCACCTCATGTGGTCTTGAGGCAAAGAGCCCATGTGACTTTTGCGATTTATGTGGCGTTGTAGCCTCACTGATTTCCGATGTAGGACTAAATGTCCCACAGTCTTCTTGCAAGCATCTGCAGGTGGGATTCCTTCTTATTGCAGCTGCTGCTGAGGCTATCTCCCCCAGTTGGAGACCTGGGTGTGTGCCTTGAGCAAAGCTACAGTGCCTGGAGGGTGTGGCCTAGAGCTTCGTGGCTAGAACTCGAAGAACGAAGGCGACGACGAGTGGAGGGAGGCGGAAGTCTGGCTTACACCTAAGAAATACAAGTACGGCCTCTTGATCACATTAAAATACTTTAGGAGCTTTGCTGGAGGACGACGAACGTAGTGGAGTGTGTAATGAGGCAAGTGCGTGCATGTAGGTGGCTAACGGAGTTGGTCTTGGGCAGAGAATAATGGATTGTTCGGGAGAAGGTTTGGGTGAGTAGAGCGGAAAATAGAGAGTGGGCTTTGGTTGGTGGAGTTGAGGTGAAAGTGCAGGAGGTGTCGGTGAGGCGAATGAAGCGGTGTAGCGATGGGAATGCCTTGCCGGAGGAGCGGCCAGAGATGGAGAAGATGGTGGTGATTGCGGTGTCAAGGGATTGAAACTGAGGTTTAAGGAGGGGAAACTAACCTACAAGCTAAGATAAACTAATCTACTCCTAAACTAAGGGACGAGAGAGGAAGAATGACGTCCCAGTGGTACGTCGGCGTCGGGGAAGAAGATACTCCGGTTCTGGTGATGGTGACGATGACAGAGGATGGGGAGCGCCTGCTGGTATGGCACGACACGGAGGGAGGCGAGGAAGAAGAATCCACCGCTGGTATTGCGATAGGATGACAAGGATAGAAGTAGGAAGATCGTCGGAAGCTTGAGGAGCCTTTCAGCTAGAAAGGAAGGAGGAATGTGGGGAATTTATGGCCAAAATCAAGCTTAAGAAGCACGGTTTGCCCTGGGGATTCTTTATATAGGTAGCAGGGGGTCGGTTGAAGCTTGGAATCCAAGCTTTCAACCTTGAAAGCTCGCCGGAGTAGGAAACTAGAAAGATACCTGAATCTCTCATGCATTCGCATGAGAGATTGGGAAGGTTGTTGGGCTCAAGACCGGATTCATTGGAAAGAGGACTCCATAAAGAATCTCCCTTCTAATTTTGGAAGGGATTCATTGATCAGAGAAGGAGTTCTCTTCAATCAAAGGTCACCGGAGTTGTAGGATTAGGATTTTAGGGTGGCAGGGACCTTTTTGTGAAGATGACAAAGAAGCTAGGGGGATTTTTGTGAAGGATTCAAAAGCTAAGGGGCGATTGGAGATAAAGAAAGTAAGACTTAGACCAAAGTGCAAGCTTGGTCGAAACAATCTCAGATTGGGTCCAAATTTTGGTACAAACCTAATTTTGACCCAAGGAATCAAATGGTGAAGTTAGATTTAGGTTTTGACCAAGTTTGACTGGAGAAATTGTATAATTACCCAAATTAGGGCAAAAGTCTGTCTGTGGCTCTGTTTTGGGTCAAACTGGGTCCAATGGTCAAATTAAGCATATCAGATCCTAGAGAATATTTTTCCTATGATTTTTAGATGGTTTAGATGAATTTTATCATAAACAAAACCTCAGTGAATCAAGCAGATCTATTTTTAGGATTTCAAATGTCATTTAATTTCTGAAATGCGTGAAAGCTCATTTCTATCTGCACGGATCCTCTTGTTAGACATTTAAGATCATTTGACCTTTATTTAACTCCTTAAAAATCCCATGATTATACTGAAATTGAGATATGCTGTTAAAATTGCAGTTTTACCCCTATTTCTTGTTGTTCTCTCAAAATGGATTTGCAATGAATTATGATTTTCTTGCGGTTATGTAGGAGCATTTAATGATGGAATATGACTAAAGAAAGCTAGATATAGCTGATGATGACGTTATCATCAGCCAGTTCATTAGTCTAGGGGTGGTAAGGAGTCGAGATAGGATGCGACACCCCATACTTTTTCATCAAGAACTGGAAGTGCACATTGTTGAAATGAGACCCACCATCACTGATGATGGAGTTAAGAACCCTAAATCGGGAAAAGATGTTCTCCTGGATGAATCAGAGAACAACTTTATGATCGCTAGTTATCATGGGGATAGCTTCGATCCATTTAGAGATGTAATCAACAGCGAGTAAGATGTATTCGAAGCCATGAGATCCGGGAAATGGTCCCATGAAATCGATTCCCCATATGCCAAAGATTTCACACACAATTATCGGGTTTAAGGGCATCATATCCCGCTTGCCCATGTTGCCGAGGGTCTGACAACGAGTGCATGCCCTATAATACGTTTGTGCGTCTTTGAACATCGTGGGCCAAAAGAATCTACACTGGAGAATTTTCGCTGCGGTTTTACGCCCCGAGAAATGGCCACCGCATGCCTAGTCATGATAGAATGAGATCACATCACTAACCTTGTCGTTAGGAATGCATCTTCGGATTACTTGATCATTGCCAATGTGGAAGAGATACGGTTCCTCCTAAATATAGTACTTGGACTCGGAAATCAGCTTGTCCCACCAGGAAGTCACCCAATTTGGCGGGACTTTCCCTATATCCAAGTAGTTCACTATATCAGCAAACTAGGGGAGACTGTGAATGGCTAGTAGATGCTCATCCGAAAAATGCTCAGTGATCGGACCAGACGGGTCAATGACTGAAGAAGGAAGATGGGACAAATGGTCAGCTACCACATTCTATTTTCCCGCCTTGTTGCAAATCTCGAGATTAAATTCTTGTAACAGCAAGATCCAATGGATTAATCGAGGTTTCGCATCCTTCTTTGCGAGTAAGTGCCTCACAGTGGTGTGATCTGAGTAAATGATGACACAGGAACCCATAAGATAAGTTCTGAATTTCTCGAGGATAAATACTACTGCCAACAGCTCTTTCTAAGTAACCGTGAAGTTACACTGAGCCTCGTCTAGCGTCTTGCTGGCATAGTAGATGACCACGGGTTTCCCGTCAACTTTCAGCCCAAGCATCGCCCCCACTGCATAGTCAGACGCATCGCACATGATCTCAAAGGGTAGAGACCAGTCAGGGGATTGTAGGATGTAGGATCTATAAATCACAAGCACACTAGAAGAGGGGGATGAATAGTGTGGGAAATAAAAATTGCAAGACAAAACAAACCACAAAAACAAAGGCACAAGATGTATGGTGGTTCCCCTCACCTGGGTACTCCACTACCTAAGTCTCCTGACTTAGGATTTTAAACCCGATTCCCTCAACTCAGAGGGAATCAATCTACTAATATCAGAGGTAATTAATGGATTACCTCAAGCCAATTACAAGATATGAAGAAAAGATAAAGATACAGGTGTAAGCAAAATGTAAATAGAAGCTTACAACTATTTCCTAAGTCTCCAACAAGAATATATCCTATAACAAGTATAACCAAATCTAACAAGAAAACTAAGGCGTGAAACAAACGATTGTTTACAGAAAAATACGATCGCCTTTGATGATTTGTTGCAAATGGTGAGATGCCTTGAAATGTATGCAACAAACTAAGCTCTTTTTCAGCTTGAAAAATGAGAATTGAAGGTGTAGACAAGAGTATGATTTTTCTTAAGAGGTGTATCTAAAACAACACTCAAAGAGTGCTTATATAGACAACTAATCACCTCTCCCACGAATTCTAGCCATTAGGGGTATTTTAGGAACATTAGAATTATGATTAATTGCAAACTAGCCGTTCAGACTAGTCACAATGGTTAGTTGGTGCCGGTATTGAACTCTTGGTGCCGGTAATGGCTACATACAGTCAGTACAGCCAAATAACTGGGTACCCGTACTCATTGTGAGTATTAGTACTTGTGACGCATAGTCTTGGGTCCTGTGTCCTACATATACCGGTACTCATGATGAGTACCGGTACTTGTAACACACAGTCTTGGGTCCTGTGACCTTCATGTACCGGTACTCATCATGAGTACAGGTACTTGTAAGGTCCAAGCAAAAACCCAGTTTACAAATTGTGACCACTTGATACCGGTACTCATTATGAGTACTGGTACTTGATGTTCATAGTTTGGAACTTATGTCCAAACCTGTGCCGAGCAAGTACCAACGATCAATTAGAGAAATTCAATCTACTCTAGGTGACTTTGTTTTGAAAGAGTCGATTTTGAGTTAAGAACCGAGTAAATGAACGATATTCTGGATCCTAGTTATCTCTACTTTGATTTTAATACTTAAATTCTGTTTCACTTGTTTGGAGACATACAAAAATTCTAAGATACAATAAAAACTAAAGTCTTCAAAAGCTTCTTCCTTCATGTGCAACATTTTTGCTTGCATCCACAGATTCTTTTGACCTGTAATCACTTCATAAACATATTAGATTTTAAAATGGTTTTGTTAACATCAAAATACAACAGAGAGATGGAACTAGGGTCCAACAATCTCCCCTTTTTGATGTTGACAAAACAAATAAGATACTCGTATTAAAAATAAATAGAAACTTAATAAGAGAAGAATAAAAAACTCCACAAGAGTGTAAAAAACCTCCCCCTCAAACTAAGCTCTCCCTATTTTAAATATAAAGTGTCCATTCATTCATTTCATTTCTCCCCGTTTTTGTCAAGCAAGCAAAAAAATTGAGCAAATACCATAAAAGTTCAAATTTCATAACAAAGCATAAATATATAATCAAACAAAGCATCAAATTTCATAACATGATAAAGTTCATGACACAAAATAAATATTAAGAGCCATAGAAATTTAACAATGTTAAGAGTCATACAATCAACAACAAGCTTACATACTTAAAAAGCTAAACTAATTTCTACGACGTTTTCTAATAAGTGGTTGTTCATCCTCATCATCATCATTGTCATTGTCATTGTCATCATCATCATTGGTGCCGTCGTCATCATCGTCATCGTCTTCTTCATATGAAACATTTTCTTCATCTTCTGTGTCTTCTTCTTCATCTTCATTGATAATTGGTTCTTGTTCTGCTATAAAAGATGGATCTTGAAAGTATTTCTGTCTTCTTTTGCTGTATTCCGGAGGTGCTTTTGGTTGAGTCTGCTTCCTTTGTTTGGTTTGTTGAGTGAAAGATGCAACATAGGAAGACTTAAGAGACATAGAAAGATCATGAAATTTACGTTCCATGTGACGGAAGGCAAAATTCAGATCGGTTAAATTTTGGCCAATGTAATTGAAAGTGTTTATCATGTAGGGATCGATGCTAGACTCATGAGATAGGTTCCTCCAAGGAGTTTCAGCTTTCGGAAAAGGATAGGTAATGGGGACAAAAGCCAAAGATGATTCAGGAGGTGGATGAGAAGAAGATTGAGCATTTAAATCAACTTCATCTTCTTCATCATCACTAGTAGATTCCTCTCTAGCGGGTTTCACTCCCATTTTCTGGAGAGTGGTCCATTTGAAATAGACCACTTTTCTAAGAGGAGTGAAATTAGAAAGGTCAATTTTATTTTTATGAAATATGTGAGACACCAAAATATCCAAGGGTAAAGCCGATGCACGGTAATGAGGTCTAAGAAAGTGAATGAAAGCTGTGTTCCAATTGACTGGAAATCCAGTAATGATAGCATAAATTAAGGGTAAAATGTCAACGAAAATTTTGTGAAAATCCGAATTTTTAGCCTTTAAATTCCATGCTAAGATACAGAAAAGAACACGAGCAAAAAGAGTCATGTTGGGAAGCAACCAATGCTTTGCCCTGGCAATTAGGAAGCAATAGAGTTTCATGAATTTTGTGAGTAGGAAATTGCTCCTTAAGTGTGTTAAAAGGATGACCTTCATTAGGGCATTGGGTGATGGTTGATAAAAATTTAGGAGTAATGGTGATTTTTTGACCAAAAACTTTGGATGTTAAGACAAGATGGCCCCGATTTTCTTGTTCTTGGAAATTAGCAAAAAATAGACAATTAATGTCAGGGTAAACTCCTGGAACATCAGCAAAAAATGCCTCATCAAAGAAATGCATAAGATGCTGATTGGAAAGACAGGTAGTGAACTCAAAGATTTGTAGAGAAAAATCTTTCCACTCAATAGACCTACAGTGATGGAGTTTTAGGCCTTTATACCAATCAAATTTTGATTTAGCATCCTCATTGATGCAAAATTTGTGCAATGCATCTTGAGGTGCTTTTCCCTTACTTTTAGATTTTGGTGTCATTTGAAAACAACACAACAATAAGAAATAGGAATACAATTAGAGATAAAGATCATGTGTTCAAGTAACAACACATTTAAGCCTGCATGTACCGGTATTGGTGATTGGTACCGGTATTGGCTGGTTTCTGTCCCAACCAGAAATACGAGCTAGTACCAGTACTCATCTTCAGTACTGGTACCTACTCTCTAAAGTAGGCACTGTTGCACCCAGCGAGTACCAGTACTGATGATGGGTACCGGTACCACCTGGTACCTGATGAAAACACATTGCAACAGCAGAAATGTCGTCGAGGAAAGGAAAAAAAATGATGTAGAACGACTCAAGGAACCAAGATTTGATGAGAAGAGAAGAATGTACCTAGGGTATAAAGATTGGAGATGATTCTTCTTCTTCTTGGCAAGGGCTTGGAGGGGCTTATGGTGGAACTAGGGTTCGGTTGTGAAGAAATGAGGCAAGTGTTTGCACTTGACCTCTTTTATATGGGATGGGTCATGTGCTTGTCACAAGACCACTTAAGTGGTTGAGAGAAGAAAAATTGACAACTTAGGTATTGAAAAAATAATGTGATCAACAACCTAAGTTAAGCAACCAAATTGTAAACAACACCCTGGTATTTCCAGACATATGAAAATATTACATTTTGCCCCTCTTTTAGTAAGCATGGTAATTTGCAAAAAAGCCCTTAGGAATTTTGATAAATACAAACAAAGTTTATATTAAACAAAATGTTAGATTAGAATCTTTTTTATTGTACAAAGTCCTAATTTTCTCCTTATAAAGCAAATCTCTCTGTTGCAAGAGGTTTTATAAAGATGTCTGGCAATTGGTTTTGAGTGTCAATGAATTCTAATTGAATAGAGCCTTGAAGAACATTATCTCTAAGGAAATGATGTCTAATGTCTATATGTTTGGTACGTGAATGATGTACCGGATTTTTGGATAGATTTATTGCGCTTGTATTATCACATAATATCTTGGATTACGCAAAAATCAATCCAAAGTCGGACAAAGTTTGTCTCATCCAAATGACCTGAGAGCAAGCAAGTGAAGTGCAATATACTCAGCTTTAGTTGTAGAAAGTGAAACACATGTCTGTTTCTTAGAGAACCATGAGACTAGAGATTCTCCAATAAAATGACATGTGCCGCTAGTGCTCTTTCGATCTGTCCGACTCCCTGCATAGTCTGCATCACTATAGGATAATAGATCTAAAGATTGTGCTTTAGGATAGAAAAGACCAAGGTCTTTTGTGTTGTTTAGGTATCTAAATATTCTTTTTACTGCATTAAAATGAGATTCCTTGGGTTCAGACTGGAATCTCGTGCATAAACATATAGCAAAAAGAATATCAGGTCTAGAAGCTGTGAGATATAGTAGTGAACCTACCATTCCCTGGTATTTCTTTTCATCTACCCTCTTGCCGGATAAATCTTCACCAAGAGAAGTAAATAGAGCATCAGAGTCTCTTTGCCATTTACATTTTGAAAGTCAAATTTCTTGAGAATTTCAAGAACATATTTTGTTTGACTAATGTAAATTCCTATGTCTAATTGTTGAATTTGGAGTCCTAAAAAGAATCTGAGTTCACCCATCATACTCATTTCAAACTTAGTCTTCTTAGTCTCACAGAAATGTTGACACAGGAACTTCTTATTTGATCCAAATATAATATCGTCGAGATATATTTGAACCAATAAGATGTCATTACCTTCTTCTTTTACAAAAAGAGTTTGAATCAAAAACTCCAATTCTAAAATCGTGCTGAAGAAGAAAGGTCCTAAGCCTATCATACCAGTCCCTAGGAGCTTATTTAAGTCCATATAATACCTTATTGAGCTTGCATACATGCTCTGGGTGTGCTGGGTCCTCGAACCCGGGAGGCTAATGAACATAAACTTCTTCCTTAATATAACCATTAAGAAAAGCGCTCTTGACATCCATTTGATATAACTTGAAGCCCTTTGCACTTGCAAAGGCAAGTAGCATCCGTATGGACTCCAAGTGAGCAACAGGAGCATATGTCTCACCAAAGTCAATACCCTCCTATTGGTTATAGCTTGAGCTACAAGTCTGGCTTTATTCCTGATCATTGAACCAGATTCATCCAATTTATTTCGGAACACCCACTTGGTTTCAATGATGGAATTACCCTTAGGAGCGGGTACCAAGTTCCATACATTATTCCTAGTAAATTGGAGTAGCTCCTCCTGCATAGCTACTGCATACAAGTTCCATACAACCCATGATTCATCCTTTAATGCCTCATCAACTTTCTTGGGTTCAAGTTGTGAAACAAAAGCATCAAGGACAAAGTCAGCTCTAAAGTGAGATCGGGTTTTTACACCTTATTCAATATCACCAATAATCTGTTCTTGAGGGTGATCCTTATGGTGTACCCATTCTTTTGGAAGATCATGTACATTTTGTGAATCTTCTATTTTTGATACATCAATGAAGAAGATATCTTCATCATCAAAATCTAAATGATTTGGTTCCGGTTCACTTAAGTTTATTTCATCAAATGAAACATGCAGGGATTCTTCGATGACAAAAGTCATTATATTAAAGACTCGATAAGCTTTGCTTCTTTTTGAATAGCCAATAAAAATGCCTTCATCACCTTTAGCATCAAACTTATCAAGCCGGTCACGGGTGTTTAATAAATAACATCTACTTCCAAACACCCTGAAATATGATATCCTAGGAGACTTCTCATAATAAAGCTCATATGGAGTTTTCTTAATAACATGCCTTAAGAGTGTTCTATTTAAAACATAACATGTCGTATTAATGGCTTCTGCCTAGAAATATTTTTGAAGCCCAGACTCCAAGAGCAAAGTTCGGGTGCATTCTTGTAGAGTACGATTCTTGTGCTCTACAACACCATTTTGAGATGGAGCCCGAGGAAATGAAAATTCATGGGTTATGCCAGAATTGAAACAAAAATTTGAAAATTTTTCATTTTCAAATTCACCCCCATGATCAGTCATAAGTCTAAGAATAGAGGATGATTTTTCCTTTTGAAGTCTTCGAGTAAGACTTAGGAAGGAATCAAATGAGTCATCCTTATATTTCAAGAAGATGACCCAAGTGAACCTAGAGAAGTCATCAACAATAACTAGGCAAAATTTTGAACCTAGAGAAGTCATCAACAATAACAAGGCAAAATTTTGAACCTAGAGAAGTCAAGGTGTAACAACTCTAAATGTCATGTTGTTGAAACTAAGTCTTTAGGTTTAAAAGAAGTTTTGTGCATTTTTCCAAGTTCACACGACTTGCACAAAACATCCTTCTTATAAGTTAGTTTAGGTAGGCCCCTTACTAACTCATTTTTGGTTAACCTATTAAGATGTTTGTGATTAATGTGACCTAGACTACGATTCCAAAGATCTACTTAAATATGGGAGGCAAGCAGACATTTTACATACTTCTCTTTTGAAAAATGAAGAGCATAGATATTTTCATATCTAAATCCTTCAATTAAAACCATATTTGTTCCTTCTTTTAATATTTCAAATCCAACTTTAGTGAACAAAACATCACATCCATTATCACATATTTGACTAACACTAACAGGTTATGTTTTAAGTTTTCTACTAAAAGAACATTACGTACCAACTTAGAAG
Organism: Thalassia testudinum; assembly: GCA_037157565.1. Taxonomy (NCBI): domain Eukaryota; kingdom Viridiplantae; phylum Streptophyta; class Magnoliopsida; order Alismatales; family Hydrocharitaceae; genus Thalassia; species Thalassia testudinum. The sequence continues at coordinate 32,010,815 of JAZHRO010000031.1, read as the reverse complement.
AGTTTCCTATTGTACCTTCACCAATACTGCGACAACATTTGTTGTTGCCCAACTTGACGTGTCCTCCATCTTCGATTTTGGTCCATTTGATAAAGAGGTCGGAGTGTCCCGTCATGTGCTTGACACACCCACTGTCTAGGATCCATTTGTCCTTTTTGACCTGCAAGATAATTTATTAAATCTAATTTAGGTACCCATTTTCTTTTGGGTCCTTGAGGGTTAGTACCTTTCAAATCCTTAGGCTTATAGATCACTTTAGTGTTAGATCTATAATTCTTAGGATTCTTGACCTTTTGATAAATTCATGCATATCTAGGTGCATGTGATTTATTTTGTGTGTTCTTTTTATTATTGAACTTAGCTTTTAAATTATTACAAAATTCCGTATTCAGCCTAGTTGTTTTTAGATTATTCAAAGTGTCCTCTAAGTGTTCATAAATATCCTCTAATTCTACTATTTTTGCATGTAATTGATTGTTAGTTTCTTTGGACATATCTAATTCTATTTCTAAACAGGATTTCTCCATTTCTAGAGTTCTAAAACTATCATGCAAAACCTTATTTTCCTTTTTAATCATCCTAGCCTTATTATATAAATCTTCATATGCTTGTACTAATTCATTAAAGGTGACTTTAGAATCTACCACATTTTCCGAGTTGTTATCGTTTGCCAATAAGCAAAGATGTGCAACTTCCGTTTCTTCAGATTCTTCGGAAGATGATTCCGTGTTGGAATCACTATCATCCCAAGTTGCCTTATATGCCTTTCTTGAAATCTTCTTTTTCTTTCAATCAAGTTCTTTGTCCTTTTCTTCCTTCTTCTTCTTGATCATTGGACAATTTTTCCGTACGTGCCCTTTCTTCTTGCACTCAAAGCAAATAATGTCATTTGAAAATTTATTGACTTTCTTACCTTATTTTCGGATGAATCTTCTTAATCTTCTTATTAGAAGAGCAAGCTCCTCTTCTTCGTCAGAATTTGAGTTATCAAAGTCCGATACCTCCTTTAAAGCTTTGAAAGCAAGCTCCTTTTTCTTGCTTATGGATTTTTCTTCATTCTTCTTCATATTTTCCAACTGAACTTCGTATGCCATAGGGCTTCCAATTAACTCATCTAAGGAGAGAGTAGAAAGATCTTTTGCCTCTTGAATGGCTGTGGTCTTTGGAGACTAATCACTTGTAAGGGATCTTATGATTTTCCTTACAAGTTGTTCCTCCTTCAGCTTAACTCCAAGATTCTTCATTGGATTAACAATCTCTCCAAATCTTGTGTACATCCCTTTGATTGTTTCACATTTCTTCATCTTGAAACACTCATAGCTTTCTGTTAGAATAGAAATATGTGTTTCTTTAACTTTACTTGTACCTTCATAGGTGACTTGCAATGTGTTCCATTTCTCGCATGCGGACTCGCATGCGGAGAAAAGGTTAAATTCTTCTCTTGATAATGCACAATAGAGTGCGTTCATCGCTTTCACATTTCCCGCGATCCTTTTCTTTTGTTCTGCCATTCATGCCACTCCATCTTGTGACTTCGGATCCACGTACTTCTCTTGGATAAACATCCATGAGTCCTCATCCATGGCCATGAGGAAGATTTGCATCCTCCTCTTCCAGTATCCATAGTCCATCCCATCAAAGGAGGGAGGACGTGTGGATGACTGCCCTTTGGTGTGCTTTACTGGAGATGCCATAGCGAAAGAGAATTGTCACTTCTTTTCGCAACCCGCTCTGATACCACCTGTAGGATCTGTAAATCACAAGCACACTAGAAGGGGGATGAATAGTGTGGGAAATAAAAATTGCAAGACAAAAAAAATCACAAAAACAAAGGCACAAGATGTATAGTAGTTCCCCTCACCTAGGTACTCCACTACCTAAGTCTCCTGACTTAGGATTTTTAACCCGATTCCCTCAACTCAGAGGGAATCAATTTACTAATATCAGAGGTAATTAACGGGTTACCTCAACCCAATTACAAGATATGAAGAAAAGATAAAGATACAGGTGTAAGAAAAATGTAAATAGAAGCTTACAACTATTTCCTAAGTCTCCAACAAGAATATATCCTATAACAAGTATAACCAAATCTAACAAGAAAACTAAGGCGTGAAACAAATGATTGTTTACAGAAAAATACGATCGCCTTTGATGATTTGTTGCAAATGGTGAGACGCCTTGAAATGTATGCAACAAACTAAGCTCTTTTTCAACTTGAAAAATGAGAATTGAAGGTGTAGACAAGAGTATGATTTTTCTTAAGAGGTGTATCTAAAACAACACTCAAAGAGTGCTTATATAGACAACTAATCACCTCTCCCACGAATTCTAGCCATTAGGGGTATTTTAGGAACATTAGAATTATGATTAATTGCAAACTAGCCGTTTAGACTAGTCACAATGGTTAGTTGGTGTCGGTATTGAACTCTTGGTGCTGGTACTGGCTACATACAGTCAGTACAGCCAAATCACTGGGTACCCGGACTCATTGTGAGTATTAGTACTTGTGATGCATAGTCTTGGGTCCTGTGTCCTACATGTACCGGTACTCATGATGAGTACCGGTACTTGTAACGCACAGTCTTGGGTCCCGTGACCTTCATGTACCGATACTCATGATAAGTACCGGTACTTGTAAGGTCCAAGCAAAAACCCAGTTTACAAATTGTGACCACTTGATACCGGTACTCATTATGAGTACTGGTACTTGATGTTCATAGTTTGGAACTTAGGTCCAAACCTGTGCCGAGCAAGTACCAACGATCAATTAGAGAAATTCAGTCTACTCTAGGTGACTTTGTTTTGAAAGAGTCGATTTTGAGTTAAGAACCGAGTAAATGAACGATATTCTGGATCCTAGTTATCTCTACTTTGATTTTAATACTTAAATTCTGTTTCACTTGTTTGGAGACATACAAAAATTCTAAGATACAATAAAAACTAAAGTCTTCAAAAGCTTCTTCCTTCATGTGCAATATTTTTTCTTGCATCCACAGATTCTTTTGACCTGTAATCACTTCATAAACATATTAGATTTTAAAATGATTTTGTTAACATCAAAACACAAAAGAGAGATGGAACTAGGGTCCAACATATGATTGGCAGTTGAGTAACTCAATCACGTAGGCTCTCAAATGCATGAGCACACTCATTGGTGATCTCGAAAGGGACATCCTTTGAGAGAAGATTAGTCAAGGGACACGTGATTTTTGAGAAATCGAGAATGAAACGACGGTAAAAACTGACATACCCCAGAAAAGAGTGGATGTCCTTGACCAAGCTCAGCATGGGTAGTTTAGAAATCAAATTAACCGTATCTTGATCAACCTGGTTGTCGTTCTCAGAAACAAGGTGACCTAGGACAATTCCCTCAGGAACCATAAAATGGCTCTTTTCCTAGGAAAGAACCAAATTCACGTCGATGCAATGCCTGAGGATTTGGACCAAGTGTTGGAGGCAATCATCAAAAGATTCCCCAAACTCCGAGAAGTCGTCCATGAAGACTTCATGGTATTCACCTACCATATATGAGAATATGGTAAGCATGCACTACTGAAAGGTGGCAGGTGCATTGCAAAGACTGAAAGGCATCCTACGGAATGCATATATCCCGTAGGGGCATGTGAAGGTGGTCTTCTCTCAGCCCTCGGATGGATTGCCACCTGCTTATAACCGGAGTACCCGTCCAAAAAGCAGAAGAAACGATTTTCCGCTAATTTCTTAAGGATCTGATCAATGAACGATAGTGAGAAATGATCCTTCTTCGTGGAGGCATTCAGTCTTCTGTAATCAATGCAGACCCTCCACGAGTTCGTTATACGGGTCAGTATGGTCTCTCTGATTTCAGTCGTGATCATGGTAAGTCCTACCTTCTTAGGCACAACCTGGATTGGACTCACCCATTGACTGTCGAAGATTAGATAGATGATCCCTGCATCTAACCACTTGATGATCTCCTTCTTCACGACCTCCTATAGATTAGGATTCAGACGTCTCTACATTTCACGGGATGGTCGTGCGCCCTCTTCGGTATAAATATGGTGTGTGCAATACGAAGGGCTAATGCCAGTCAGATCATCAAGAGTCCAACCTATGGCTCTCCGATGCTGCTGGAGGATAGAAATCAAACGTGTTCCCTGATCAGAGGTGAGGCAGGAATTGATAATCACAGGAAATGTTTGATCGGAACCCAAAAAGACGTATTTCAGATGATCGGGAAGAGGCTTCAGTTCCATAATGGGATTATCAGCAGCAGACGGTGGTTCGAGATAGGCCTCAGAAGAAAAGGTGGGAGTTGTGGATGGGTCTAGATCGGTGCTAGGCTCCTCTACCTGCAGGGTATGACCTGCTTGGGGCTGAGGATCAGGGATAATTGGGTCATCCTCGGGAAATGTGTCCTCAACCATAGAATTAATGTCGCATACTTATTCCACTGCCTCGCAGTTAATTCCTTTATGGGCCTTAAATATATCAATTTCTAGCATCTTGTTGCCGAATTTCAATTCAATATAGCCCTCTTCGCAATTAATGTTCGCCCTAGCTCTCGCTAAGAATGGTCTACCTAGAATAATCGGTGTATTTTTCAGATTCTCAGGCGTCTCCATATCCAACACAATGAATTCCACAGAAAACTAGAAATCGTGGATCCGAACCAGAACATCCTCGAGAACTCCTCTAGGTGACTTGATCGATCGATCAGCTAACTGTAAAGACACCTCCATTGGTTTTAGCTCAGCCTCCTCGAAATGATCTAGTTGGGAAGTTGGGATCAAATTGTTGGAAGCTCCTAAGTCTAAAAGGGATCTGTCGAACTCTAAATCATCGATCTTGCACGAAATCAGAGGGGTACCAGGCTCTTTTGCCTTAAGAAGAAGTTTACTCAAGATGATGGAGCTGGCTTGCTCCGACAATATGATTGGATTCTTGCCTTTGGTTCACAGCTTACGCTTGGGTGTACACACGCAATTCAAGAATCATGTGTAAGCTGGTACATGGCGAATTGCATCCATCAATGGGATGTTTATTTGGACCTGCTCAAAGAGCTTGACCAGGACCTCCTCGAGAGCCACAGGTTTGGGTTTCCTCTTTCCTTTGGTCAAGGCCTCCAGAAATGGAACCTCTGCAGGTTCCTCTAGAATTGGTACTGGTTCTTGATTTGGGACAGGGGTATCCTGGATAACCAACTTAGGGTTTTGGTGCAGACTACCAGGCTGAGAGTGGCTCGAATACGGTGGATCCTGAGTTGTTTTGCCACCATGGGTGGTAACAGAGTTCAGTCCTTCCTGGTTCTGGGTTGAGGTAGGCAAAATAGGTGGTTGCTGCTGATAACCCGCGTATGATGTAGAAGCCTCCATCCCGTCGGGTGATGGAGTAGAAGGGGCCTGATAGACGTAGTGAGCCTGGCCCTGTGTTGGGTTCATAACGTACCTCTAGTTCGACACGTTATTTGGATTGGGCAGAGGTTGTGAAGGGAATACACCAGGTTGGCGGGAATTTGCCATATGGGCCAGTTGATTGCAAACCTCTGTGATCTCATCTTTGTGTTGTTTTTGCATAGCCGCATTTGTCTTTTGAATGTTAGCCGGAGTCTACAGGATAAGGGTCATTTGATCTTCCCAAGTTGGCCCGATTTGGTAAGTCAGGTTGGGCCGAGGCTAAGGCAGCTGATATGGACGAGAAGCTTGTGGTCAAGACTGATATTGAGGTCTTTGATTTTGATCGTTCCCTGACCACATGAAATTAGGATGATTACGCCATCCAATGTTGTAGGTGTTTAAGAAAGGATCGTTCTGGATGGCGTTGAGGTCCTTGCAGGTCTGATGAACCTCAAAGAAATCAAAGGATGAGGGTTCAGAGTTCCCCCAACTAGAGTAGGCAGATCCGGAGTCTCCCTCGAACCCTATATCAGATAGGAGTGGATATGGATCCATCCCCTGAGAAGATCGGTGGTAGATGTTATGCACAACCTCCCTCCTAGAGGGTGGTTGTGAGAACAGGTTTTGTGTGGAGGTGGCTCACTGCAGATGTTCAGTCAGCTCATCCACCTTTTTCTCAATGATTAAGACCTTGTCTAGACGACTGGCCATTAACTCCAAGTCGACGAAAAAGGACAGGACCTGCGTCTCATGTGCTCTACATAGATTCATCAATGCATCGGCATTCATTCGGTCGAACATGCCCATGGATTCATTATTGATGGAGTTCTCGCACATGTTCTCGAGAATCTCCCATACGGTGTCTTCATATTGACCCATGATGTTTCCTTCATAGGTTGCATTGACGAACAATTAAATGTCCTCACGGAGTCCCTGATAAAAAGACTGGAGTTGTTCCCATTTAGGAACTCCGTGGTGGGGGCACATTCACATGAGATCCAGAAAGCGATCCCATGCCTCATGAAGTAGTTCTCCTACCTGCTGCATGAAATGTGTGATCTGGTACCGTAAAGCATTTGTTCGACCAATAGGGAAGAACTTTTTCAAAAACTCAGATTGCAGTTCAGCTCATGTGTTGATTGCACGAGTTAGGGTTCGGTACCAGTGAGCAGCCTTGTCCATGGGAGAGAAGAAGAAAATCTTCATGAGCAAGATATCCCGATTTTGAGCTTCTGACCCGAAGGTATGGGCCAGATGCTTGAGTTGCTCGATATGTTGGAAGGGATGTTCAGAATTAAGCCCATGAAATTTAGGGATAGCATGAATCATGTTGGGCTTAAGTTAATTATCAGGACCTCCAGTCGAGATTTGGAATCGAGGTTCGAGCACCACTATAGCAGGATTGAAGTACGAATATAAGAGGTTACTTGTTTATAGCATATATACATAGTGCATCCATGAATAAGATTATCTTATTAAGAGAATGCATTAAGGATTTTATCCTCTAGTTGATTCATATAATCTGGAATCCAGTACAATTTTTCACACACACGTAGAATTTGCAATGGATTCACGGTGAAGGCTGATAAACGTCTTTAGTCTGTCAAGAAGAAGCAGTGCTTCTTTCCCTGAACCCCTGGACAGTGTTTTGGGAGTCAGGCAGATCTTCTTCCAAAAAATCCACCAAATAGTGTGAGATAAGAGTAGAGTGTACTGGTGCTCTATGATTAGTGCAAGGAATCCGAAATCCTAGATAATTAGGTGATGATACTCAGAGATTGGGCATAGTTTTCACTCTCGGTTCCTACGTGTACATTTTTGTGCAACATTTTGAGAGCCACCAAATAAGGCAAATATGCGGAGAGCGAGTCTTCATAAAACAAGGGCTAAGGTGGATGGTTACGACCATTCTTTACGGAATCCTCGGCTGGAGGAGGGTATTGATGTCAAGGTCAGAAATACACCGTCTTTCCCAGTGTCATGAGTAGGCACTTCCACCAAATAAGCCACTCAATGTCTCTTGAGTACCACCAATCTCTAATAATGCCTCTTCAATAAAATTCATGAATGTGTTGCAAGATTTTGTTGAGTTAGAAAAATTATATATGAAAAAAAAAAGAATGAAAAAATGAGAAAATTAGAAAAATAGAAAAAGAAAGAAAGAAAAAAAAGAAAGAAAGAAGAGAAGAAAAGAACAAAAAAAGTGTTCATTTCAATTGCATTGAGGCAATACCACCAAATAAGGCCTTAACCTATCTTTCTGTGTTTCTGACCACCCGAATACTGGCTGAGGAATTCCGACTTAGTGTTAGGGTTATGGAACTCAATTAAAGTGTTAATGACAAGTGAGACCACCAAATACGGATCATACATGAGAATCTGGTGAGATTGTGAGCTCTAAAAAAAAAAACAAAGAGAGTAAAAGAGAATGAATACAAAGCAACCAGAAAAGAGCATAGTTTTTCTTGTCTTTCGCTAAGTTGAGTTACTTGATAATCCGGGAATCTAGATTCTGAAGTACTAATCTCTATATAGCACCAACCGAGAGTGAGTCACCAAATAAACACCCGTATCCCTCAGACATCCTCTACCCAAGCTTAAAGCTGGGGTGGAATTCATAGAATATCTTGAATACCCTGAGGGAAGAAGTCCACCTATCCCGCTAGAATTTTTACTAGGGGTCAAGTACAAGCTTTAGAGGTGAATTAGTTTTTCACTCGAATCCGTTGCAAAAGCTACATAACTATACTTTCACGATTATCTAGATTTCTAGAGCATAGGATGAAAACAAAAAGGAGAAAAATCTCTAGGCATACACTTGATAAAATAATCAATCCCTTAGGGACCCTTCTGTGAATAATTTAGTTTTGCATTTGCTAGGGACTAGCAAGATTTAGGCATAGGGGCATGATTGCACAGCAATCATAGATCTTAATTACCCTAAATTAGGCTAGGACTTAGCATAAGTTAGGGTAATTCATGCATGCATAAGCATTACTAGCACCTTTACTACTTTCTTTTAGCTAGGCATAAAATAATGCTATAATGTACTGATTAGGTGCATTATGTCAATTGCAGGTAATAAGCTAATCAGAAGCTAGATCTGAAGCTGGATACAAAGCTGGATCTGAAGAATAAGAATAACTGGTGTTGCAGCAGAGCTGGAGCGGAAGACCTAGATTAGATGCAATAGATAATAATGTAAGGGAGTTAAGGTATGCTATTCTATTAAGTAGGAATAAAGCAATATATTGTGAAGAACTTAAGTCCATCCTAGCCCTAGGACAGCTTAGAAGCCTCCCCAAGCCTTAGCCACCCTTAGATTAGGTCACCGCATCTTAGGAAACCTGAAAACCCTAAGTTTAGCCTCTATCTGGACATCCAGATGATTTATAGGACGTCCAAAACCCTTAGCCAACTCCTGCACACCTTAAACCCACTTCTGTAGTGTTATTGGGCATCCAGACAATTGGTCAGACGTCCAATTTCTGCAGAATACCCAAGACAGAAACTAGAATCCCTCCTGACTCTGATTGGACGTCCAGACAACAAGTCTAGACTTCTGATTTTTCACTATAAGACGTCTGACACAATTATTGGATGTCTAGAACTGCCCTCCAGACCTTATTTTGAGATTCAAGCCTTGATCTTGGATCTCTAGCTCCCTAAACCCAATTCTAACCCCCTAGGAACCTAAATTAAGGTGCCCTAACCCTAGTACATCACCTCTAGACCTTCCTAAGGACTTAATTAGGTCCTCACTAAACCTAATTGACTTGGATCATGGTCTATCTCTTCAGTCTATTCAATTGGTCTCATTAAGTCCAATTGAGCCCTGACCTCAGCACACACTATCCAATTCAACTCAGTGAGAGTCCAATTGACCTAGACCTGACTTAATTAAGTTTTTTTACTCTCAATTAGGTTTCCACACACCCAATTAAACTTGTATTAAGTTTAATTGCACTTTACCTTAGTGAATTAGGGTTTACAACCCAAATTTAAGACCTACCTTGACCTAAACCCATTAGAACCTAACCTAATCAACCTAGCCACCTAAGTTTCGACCCACACACACCCACACACACCATCCACACGAAAATACCTAGCCTAGAGTTCTCTAGAACTCTCTACCATGTGTTGTTGCCTTGGTTGCTAAAATTAGCGACCAAGAGCCATTCAATTTTTAGATCCACATTGGGTGGATCTAAAAACCACCACCCATCCTCTCTCGCTCACTCTCCCATGAGCTCCCACCATAGGCCTCTCTAGAGAACTCCATAGTTCTCTAGAGAGCTTCCCTTAGGTCTATAAAAAGACCTAAGGGGTGGCCTTTTGCACTCATCCACTCTTGGTTCCATTTTAGCTTAGTTTCAGTCCACATCCATTCCACCTCCATGTCCACGAGTAGCTTCCCCACGACCACCACCACCTCCATGCCAAGATGCTAGATCACCTCTCCATCCTCTATCCAAAAATCGGCCTAAGCACCATTGGCCACCCCACCTTCTCCTCTCAACCAACTCAACGGCCATCAGAGCCACCTCCGAATGCCCTTATTTCTGCTATATTAGATTATAGTTCTTCTTAGATTTACATGCTTTATTTACTGCTTAATAGTGTTGTTCCTTACTTCTCCCCCAATGATACATGAAAAATCCCCCCATAGATTCATGTTTGCAATCATTTTTTGGTTGCGAGTAGTTTTATTTCCTTGTACAAGCATTCCTCTACCTGTGCTCTGCAACTCTGATATCATCATCATCTTTTATATGTATAAATATATATGTCGAAAAACACCATGTGCCTAGTTATCTTTTGGTGTGATTGAAGTTGCATGTTTAATTACTATCTTTTGGCAATTAGCATGTCGCACATCAATACGTAAATCACCATAAACCGACATGAGATTTTAAGCAAGTAGAGTGAAAGAAATCGATTTCAAATCTGCATTTCCATAAATGCCTCCTAGAGATGAATAACCGGGACTCCAAGTCTCATTATCTTTATAAATATTTTTGTTGATCGTATTGTCACTATACTACGACGCTTTTTCTTATCAAACACGCGCTCTACGATCCCAACAAATGGTGCCGTTGCCGGGGAAGGCAACGTCATTTTTTAATTCGATCTCTAGAATTATCACTAATAAATCTTCCTCTGGTTGTCTTTTGATATTCAGGAAAATAGAGAAAAAATGGGATTTTCACACATAACGAGTGCGGAAAAAAATAAATACCAGGTGCACATCATATATTTCTTAGTTTAGGTTTGATTTGAACTTTAGGTTAGATTTCCTTCTAGCAATTTCAATTGAAAAAAAAGCATATTTATTTTCATGAAAAAAAAATTCAAAAAAAAATTAGGTAGTTAGAATAGGTTTCCATGTTTAAAACTTAGGATTAGTTAGTTAGCTTTGAAAAAAAGCAAGCAAAAAAAATTTAAGAATCTTTTGAAAAAAATACTCTTTTAAAAAAAAAACACTTTGGTGGAAAGTTTGAATTTCAAATTCAAACACCTTTTCAAAAGCTTCCCACCACCCTCTGATTTTCAGCCATGCCTCAAATTCCAATTTAAAAATTCAATTGCCGAAAAATAATGAGCGAAAAATTTTAAAATTCGGCCTAGACCTTCATTTTCAAACCACCTTTCAAATGGAACTATTCATTTGAAAAAATTCCAAGCAAAGAATTTTTAAAAATTTGGGAAGTGCAAGGGGGACTGACTGACCCGAATTTGAAAATTTTCAAAATTCAAAAAGCAATTTCGAGCAATCCGTGAATCTGTTTTGACTAAAAATGGTGAAGTTTGAAAGTTGATCGCATTGGCTTTAATTCCCATATTTTTCTGAATTTTTGAAAATCATTTGATACTATTTCAATTAGAAAAATCGACTAGGGGTCACAATTCCAATTCTGACCCCCTGACATTCAAAAATCCTTAGAAATTTGATTGAAATAGTAGAAATCACAAAAAATATTCTTTGAAAATATAATTGAAAATGGAATCTACTTGCAAAATTTCAATTTATTTGGATTCAAATTTTATCCAAAGAATTATTTGTGTTTCATTGGTCTGCTGAAATCGCAAAGAAGAAAACCCTAGAATTGCATGAACCCTAGGTTATACCTTTAGGGTTACATTCTAGAGGCCACATTTGGGCTAGCCTAGACTAAGTCAAGTCTAGTGTTTAGCCGGTGAACTTGGTCACCTTGTGGACCACTCACCATAAACCCCATTAAAGAAGAAAAATGGGCTCAAATTAATTTTAAAACACATAAGCAAACTCGAATTAGTTGTCGTACCACTGGGTGGCTTCAACCTATCTTGTCAAACCTGGTGACTAAGTCTACGGGGCAGTGTCAAATGACCGCGGCTCGAGGGTCAACGGAACCGGAGGCGTAAGCCGAAGTAAGAACCTTCCCCTTAGTCCCCTCATAACCAAACTGGCTGGGTTAGCTTGAGAGGCGGAAATTACTTTCAGTCGGTTGAACGATGAATTTTCTCTTCATGAATTGGAACTTAAAACGAAAAATCTAGTCATTCGATCATAAGGACCATCTGATTGACAGGGCCTTAGCCTTGTCTGGCTTGGCTACACCAACCTAGGGGTTGGTTGGTGCATGCGAGGAAGGAGGTCACTCAGACCTCGATTGGTTAGACCTTGGGAGCCACTCCCAAGGAGGTGAGTCACTTCACCCGGCCATCTTCTCCCCTACCCTCTTCTTCTATTCTCTTAGCTGCAATGGCTAACCCTAGATCTAGATTTAATCCGAATCTAGAAGAGCTAGACCCATGAGCTTATCTAAGAGCCCGGGTCGCTGATCAGCTCAACCTCGGGATCAGAACCCAAGGTGGCGAAGATGACTTTTCGCTTCGCCTGATCCTTCTCCTCGGGTTACCGAAATGGTTAACCCATATCCTAACCCTGGATATTATGACCCATACCAACTGGTCCCTCAAAGGATCGCATCTTATAATCCAGGATATGGATTTCACACTCCTGCTTCTCACCCATGGATTATGCGTAGACATGATTCACCCCCTGGTTACACGACGAGATCGTGTTTTAAAAAGACATTCTTTGTAGTGTAGTTTGAAATCGTCGTATAAACAAATAACAATTTTATTACTCGAAATTCAAAATATCCGAGATCGAACTCAGGGAGCAAATTGGTATTTTAAAAACTAAAATCACAATTCTCAAAATATGATATTTAACAATAATATAAATGAGAGTCCATAAGAAAACTAAAAAGATAATGGAAATGGAAGAGGAAATTGAATATTCTCTTGATGGCTTCTTCTTTCTTCTATTTCTTCCATTTCTTTCTCTTCTTGGCCACACCTTTTCCTTCTTTCTTTCTCTATCTTTCTTTTCTTAGACGTCTCATTCTGTGAATCAGGCGGCTTATCTGGCGATTGCTACAGTGCTCACACCTCTTTCTTCTTCTTCCTTCTTTCTCTTCTTCTGCTCTTCTGTCTTCCCTTTCTTCTTCCTTGCCTCTGCAGTCTTCTTCTTCTGCTTGCCTAAGTCCTTCTTCTACAGTATTCTTTCTTCTGTCTTCAACTGCTCCTCATCTTCTTCCTTCTTTAGTTTTGGCTTCTACCTTGAGTTCTCCTTCCTTCTCTTTTCTTCTTCAACCTCACCTCTGCTACAGTGCTTTGTCTTCACCTTCTTTCTTCTCTCTTCAACTGCTCTTCCTCTTCCTTCTTCTCTCTTCAACAGCTACCTCCTCCTTCTTCTTCTGCGGCTTTAGTCTTCCTTGCTAAGTCCTTCAGCTCCTTCCTTGGCTTCTTCTTCTTTTGCGACTCATTCCTTAGCTCCTGCACATCATAGGGAAAAACCTACCCCTACCCTCCCCCGCGTATGCTCTGTCTCTCTTTTCTCTCTTTACTTCGCTCTCCCAGAGCCAATCAGGTACTCGGGTCGAGTCAAGCGCACCCGGGTCCAGGTGCACCGGTGTGGGTGATGCGCGAGGAGTGCAGGGTTATCAAGTCAGGTGAGTCAGGTCCACGGAGCGTGGGTCGCGGATGAGGCGGGTATACGGGCGAGGGGACCTCACCCCGTGTACTGAAGGCGAACAGAAGAAATCACAAAAATAATTTAACTCACTCACCATGCTCCTGGCTTTCCGAGGTGGGACTAAAAGTCCCACCCGCTTCTGCTGGTGCTCGCAGGAGGAAGGTTTGCGCAATTGGCACAGTTGGGTGCCTCGTGAAGCCTGCTCCCTGAGTGGTTACGTTCGTGCACTCAACGCGCGCCACCTGGAGCGCAGCACCTGGGTGGACTCAACCCGGAGCACTACTGCAAGCACCTTGCTTCAGCGTCAATGGCGAAATGGAGGGGTCGACCAGAAATCACTCAATACGGCCTTGCGGCCCCATTAAAACATATGAGGAGCTTTCCCATGTCACGGCTAAGGTGAGACAGAGGTTGGTTGGCTGTGGAACTGCCTAGGCATGTGTGCCTAGGTCAGACTGTGGCCGTGTTTATGGGTATGTTCGGTGGGCATTTAGGGAGGCGATGGCAGTTGACGGATGGGTGGAAAGTGCTCAGTGGGTGATGGCGGAGGTGATGAGGGGTCTGGCGAGTCATCTGGTGGTGCGGAGCAGTGGATGCGCCTTCACCGGTGGTCGGCCAGAGATGGAGAAGGTGGTGGTGATCTGCGATTGTCGGGGGATTGGAAATAGCAATAAAGATAGGGAAAATAAAGAGGAGGGGGAGAGGAATTTATCTGTGGTGATTGGAGCGAAGGGGAGGTAGAGGGGCAGACGGCGTGTATCTGCCGTCGCCAAATTCGAAGGCCCTGAGATGGAGAGGCGGCGACGATGAGGAGGTCAGAGAGGCTCGCGTGGGTATGGCACGATGCGGAGGAACGAGGCCGAGATGACTCTACCACTGGTATGGTGGCAGAGTGACGAGAGGAGGGAGGATAGGTCGCTGGAGATTCCGGGTAGACAGCCGAAGACGAGGGAGGACGAAATTCAGGGGGATTCTCAGGCCAAATTAAGCATACCCCCTTCGGCCGAACCTGGTGCTTCTTATATAGGCACGGGCAGAGGGTCAGGCGCAAGGTGGAAGGCATAAACCCTCACCGGAGGTATGGTCGGAAGTGATACCCGTACCTCTCGAGCGTTCGCAAGAGAGGTATGGAGCGATTCAGAGCATGGGGAGCTACTCAGGCGGTAGGGGGTTTCGCAGAGGACTCCCCTTCAAATCTGAGAGCAGCTCCCTGGGGAAGCGAGGAGAAATCCTCCTCGAAACCTCGCCGGAGGCACGGGTCTCTTGTTGCAATGGCTGAGGGACCGGAATGCAAAAAGTGACTAAAAAGTTGAGAGGGTTTTCGTAATGGTTTTCAAAAGTTAGGGGTCAGAATGTAATTGGGTGGACTATTTTGCAAAGTAGGTCAACATGACCTTCGCTTAGGTCCATCTTTTGCTACAAATCTAATTTGGACCTAAGGAATCCAATGGTAAAGTTGGATTTTTGGTTTGACTACGTTTGACTAGATATTTTGCACAAAAAACCTTAATTATGTTAAATATTAAGCTTGGACCCCAATCTAGGTCAAAACAGCTTCCAAAGGACAAATTGAAGGTTCTAAACCCTAGGGGATATTTTTTCACAAATTTCAGAGGGTTTAGTTGATTTTTATCCTGACTGGAACCTTGTGAAATTAAGTGGCTTTGTTTTAGGGTTACAGAATGTCATTTAATTCTTAAATCTCACTAAAACCCTTTTCTGACTGAACCATCCCACTTTTCCTTTTATTAAGCCCATTTGACCTATGTTTAGCCCCTGGAAAATCCCGTCGCTGAACTGTAATGGTAAAATTGTAGTTTTACCCTTTATTTCATGGATTCTTTCCAGATCAGTAATCTCTTGAATTAGGCCTTTCTCTTGGTTATGTAGGAGCTTTTGTTCTCTTTCTTAGGTCAAAATAAGCTAGTTAGGGCTTATGATGAGGTTCTCATCATACCCCCATCCCTAGCTTTTGCTAGTCCCTCAGCAAAAATTTAAGGTTTTAACTTCTGTTCTAGACCATGAATTTCTTTCACCAACTATGATAAGTACTTTTTCTTCTTTTTTCTTTTGTGATTAGGTCAGAATGCCGGCAGTGGGCCTAAAGGTACTCTAGTACCAACCATGATCCGGAGCTGACCAGCTTTAGCCTTGGTCCTCTGCGAAGGTTTTTAAGGCCTGAAGGAACTATCCTAAGGCTCATTGGACTCCGTGGTTAAAGCACCCGTGCTTGAGACATATTTTAGCCTTGGTTCAATTTGTAGTGCATTTTTGTAAGAGTGGGATAGAAGATTTATTTGTTTGGAGGGTTTGCTCTCTCTTTTCTTTTTAATTCTAGCTTTGGATTGGCTTTTCAACACGATCTGTATCAGATTCCTCGTCCCCATCATCAATCGTCAAAGGTCCCTGGCAATCGATGCTTTGTGAAAGCACCGCCCATGGTAACCCCCAAAACCCTGGTTTTCGAGATTTCAAGATTTTGAGATAATCATGCCCATGGCATTCCGTGGCTGAATCTAGACCCTGGCAATCGATATTTCGTGATAATGCCACCCATGGTATCTGAACCAGCATAGTGCTTACATGCCCTCGGTAGGATATGTAAATATCCTAAGAGACAAGCACCAAAGAGACGATATGTTGCTACGCATCTTCGAGGGGAATTTCCCGCCTCTCTGCGTCGAGGACTCGTCCAAATCAACTTGTGCTGATCGGCCGCTCCTAATCTAGGCAACATTTTCATAATAGTAAAACGCTTTTGCGTGATTTTGATAGTTATGCGTACTGAACCAGGCTGTGTGTGGATTGGGATGCTTAGGTTACCGAGTCTCGCAAACCGAAGGTCAGTTAACGAGGCCGAATATTCCCTAAGCCTTAGACCTAATACTTAAGCTTTGCATTCTCCTCAACCTCTTGAGGATTATCCAGATCTTAGCGGGTACTATGAGCCTAGCCAAAAAGGCCTGAGGTCAGCATTCCTATTAATCTCTTTATGTCTCTTTAGCACTTTTCTTTACTTTTCTTGATGTGGTCTATAACTTCGGTTAATCCCTTAATTTCTTACTACTGACTATCTCTTTCATTTTCATTTTGTGCTCCTTTTTGGGCATTTTGCTCTGTTTCCTCCTCCTGTTTTGTATAGGCCACAATTCTTTCTCCTCTCCTAAGTTTTTTTTTTTTTAGATATGTGATTTTTTTTTTGTTGAAACCTTTTCTTGATATGAGTTTTCATACATTTTTGCACTTTTCATACCCCCCCATGCCTATGATTTGCATTGTCCCCACTGTAAATTAGGTGAGTTCGAATTCAGCTTAGTTCATTCATTAGGACAGGTGTTTGGTGAGTGAACGGGACGAGGAGACTGTTGTTGATGATTTCTAGACTCGGGTACGGGTACTTGAGGTGGAGTCGGCTGTTCTAATGGATGAACCTTAAAGTGCAATATGAATTCGGCAAAGAAATGTCTGGAAAGGTTTCGGATTTTTCAAAGAATGACGGGTTGCCTCCTGTTAAGCATTGAGTTTTATGCCATCGGCTGGGCGCAATGAGCTCAGGGAGAATGGAGAATAAAGGACGTCTCAACCAAATCTATATTGGTCATGTCAAGAACGGTTTGAGTCTCTGACCGTTCACGACAAAGGGTTCGGAATCGTAGCTGAGTGGACTGAACTCAACGTCTCCATTTCCAAAGATTCGTCAGACTAAGTTTGGTCCGATCCAGTTAGATCGTAGCTTTCGTGGGAATAGCTTCAGTTGGGCATCAAAAAGTAGGACCTTTTGACCATGATGAAAGATCTTTCTAGATATGTGCTTGTCGTGAAAGGCTTTAACCTGCTCTTTGTAGATTCACAAGTTCTCATACGCATCATGGCATAATTCATTAATCTTGCTCATCTGAAGCTTTCTGTGAGTTCCAGCCTTAGAAAGATCTAAGTTGCAGTTCCGTACTGCCCAATAGCCTTTATGTTCCAATTCGACGAGGAGGTGACACCCCTTCCCGTACACCAGTCTAAAAGGAGACATGCCTAATTGGGTCTTGTGGGCGGTCCTATAAGCCCACAAAGCTTCCAGAAGTCGGGATGACCAATCCTTCCTATCAGGTCGAATAGTAACCTGGAGGATTTTCTTGATCTCCCGGTTTGATATCTCAGCTAGTCCATTAGTTTGGGGGTGATAAGGAGTAGAGAATCGATGCGACACCCCGTATTTGGTCACCAGTGACCTGAACTGAGTGTTTGTGAAATGGGTCCCTCCATCAGAAATGATCACACGTGGAATCCCGAACCGTGAGAAAATGTTTTGATGAATGAATTTGATAAGGACTTTGTGATCATTTGTTCGGGTCGGAATGGCTTCGATCCATTTGGACACATAGTCAACAGCGAGTAAAATGTATTCGAAGCAGTTCGAGATAGGGAAGGGTCCCATAAAATCAATCCCCCAAATGTCAAAAATCTTGCATACTAGAATCGGCTGTAAATGCATCATGTCTCGATGGCTCATGTTGCCCAAGGTCTGGCAACGAGTACTTGCCTTACAGTGATTGTATGCATCCTTGAAAATTGTGGACCAGTAAAAGTCACACTGGAGGACTTTTGATGCGGTTTTGTGTCCTGAAAAATGTCCACTGCATGCCTGATCATGGCAGAAAGAGAGTATGTCTTTGATTTCTGCTTCCATGACACATCGTCGGATAATTTGATCGGCACCAATGCAAAATAAATACGGGTCTTCCCAAAAGTAATACTTGGCATCGGAACGCAATTTGTCCTTCTTGGCCTTCGACCAATCATACGGGATCTGATGTGATGCCAAGTAGTTTACCATGTCAGCAAACCAAGGAAGCCCTGCATCAATAGTTAGGAGGTGCTCATCAGGAAAATGTTCCATGATGGGTCCGAAAGGGTCAATGATCCCAGAAGGAAGGTGGGACAAGTGATTAGCTACCACGTTCTGTCTTCCTGCTTTGTTGCGAATCTCGAGGTCAAATTCTTGCAATAGCAAGATCCTTCGGATTAATTGAGGTTTCGCATCCTTCTTTGCAAGGAGATGCCTCACAACTGTGTGATCCGAGTAGATAATAACATGGGAACCCATGAAGTAAGATATGAATTTTTCTAAGGCAAATACTACGGCTAGCAGCTCTTTCTCAGCAACAATGTAGTTACGCTGAGCCTCGTCAAGTGTTTTGCTAGCGTAGTAAATGACCACGGGTTTCCCGTCAATTTTCTGCCCCAAAATCGCTCCTACAGCAAAGTCAGATGCATCGCAAATGATCTCAAAGGGTTGAGACCAATCAGGGGACTGTAGCATTGGGGCTTGGCTAACTCGATCACGAAGGATCTCAAATGCTTGAGTGCAATCCTTGGAGAAATTGAAAGGTACATCCTTGGAGAGAAGAGTGGTCAGGAGACGCGCGATTTTCGAAAAATTAGGGATAAATCGACGGTAAAAATCAACGTGCCCTAGAAAAGATCAGATGTCCTTGATCGAGCTAGGCATAGGGAGTTTGGAGATCAAGTTAACCTTGGCTCGATTGACTTGGATGCCTTTCTCCAAAATTAGATGTCCTAGGACGATCCCCTCAGGCACCATGAAGTGGCTCTTTTCCCAGGAAAGAACCAGATTCACGTCAATGCATCGCCTAAGTATTTGAATCAAGTGCTGGAGGCAATCGTCAAATGATGCTCCAAATACTGAAAAGTCATCCATAAAGACTTCCAGATAATCACCTACGATATCTGAGAACATGGCAAGTATGCACCGCTGAAAAGTCGTAGGTGCATTGCAGAGATCGAAAGGCATCCTTAGGAATGCGTACGTCCCGAAGGGGTAGGTGAACGTAGTCTTTTATTCATCCTCTGGAAGGATTGCCACTTGGTTATAACCGAAGTACCCATCAAGAAAGCAGAAGAACCTATTTCCCGCTAGTTTTTCAAGGATCTGATCAATAAACGGTAGTGGGAAATGATCCTTCTTCGTGGAGGAATTCAGTCTTCTGTAATCAATGCAGACTCTCAACGAGTTGGCTATATTGGTTGGTATAACCTCTCCGATTTCAGTCGTAATGGTGGTGAGCCCTACCATCTTAGGCACAACTTGGATTGGACTCACCCATCGACTGTTGGAGATCGAGTAGATGACTCCTGCATCTAACCACTTAATGATCTTCTTTTTCACAACCTCCTACATATTAGGGTTCAAGTGTCTCTGCATCTCTTGCGAAGGTCGTGCGCCCCACTCGGAGTAGATATGGTGTGTGCAATGAGAGGGGTTGATACCAGTCAAATCATCGAGAGTCCATCCAATGGCTCTACGATGTTGCTGGAGAACAGTAATCAGATGGGATTCCTGGTCAGGTGTGAGTCTGGAGTTTATAATTGCAGGAAATGCCTGATTGAAACCTAAAAATACGTATTTCAGATGATCGGCAAGGGGCTTGAATTCCAGGACGGGGTTATCAACAGCTGTGGGTGGTTCAGGAACAAGAGTAGGAGTTATGGGTGTATCTTGATCAAGTTCAGACTCCTCTAATTGCAGGTTTTGATCTTCCTATGGTTGATTGGGGATAATCAGGTTGTCCTCGATATGCGATTCATCAACCACGGCTTTGACATCACATATTTGTTGTATAACACCGCAATTAATCCCTTGTTGGGCCTTAAGGATGTCAATCTTTAGAATTTGGTTTCCAAATTTCAATTCTATTTGGCCCTCCTCACAGCTTATGTTGGCCCTAGCAATGGCCAGAAAAGGTCTCCCTAGTATAATCGGTGTATCCCTTGCTTTCTCAGGTCATCCATATATAGAACTATAAAGTCCACTAGGAAGTAGAAATCTCGTACCCTAACAATGACATCCTCGAGTATTCCTTTAGGCGACTTGATGGATCGATCGGCTAACTGCAATGTCACCTCTGTCTGTTTAAGTTCGGACTCTTCAAGGTGGTTAAGAGGGATGTAGATATTAGGTTTATGGAGGCACCTAGGTCTAGCAAGGCTCTGTTGAATTGGGTTTCACCAATTTTACATGAAATCAGGGGAGTGTCTGGGTCTTTTGCCTTGGGTAGGAGTTTACTCAAGATTACAGAGCTGGCTTGCTCTGACAGTATGATCGAACTCCCACTTTTGGTTCGCGGCTTACGCTTGGGTGTACACACGTCTTTCAAAAATCGTGCATAAGCCGGTACGTGGCAGATTGCATCCATCAAGGGGATGTTTATCTGGACCTGTTCAAAGAGCTTGATCAGATCATCCTCTGGAGCCACGGGTTTGGTTACCCTTTTTCCCTTGGTCAAGGCCTCGGGAAATGGAACCTTGGTTGGTTCCTCTATAATAGGTCCAGATTCTTGATCTGGGATAGGGACATCCTGGATAACTATCCTAGGGCTTGGATCACTACCAAGCTTGGAGTGGTTTGGATAAGGTGGGTCTTGGGTTGCCTTACCACTACGGGTTGTTACGGAGTTTAATCCTGCCTGGTTCTGGTTTGGGGTTGCTAAAATGGGTGGCTGTTGTTGAAATCCCGCGTAAGATGTTGAAGTTTCCATCCCGTTAGGTGATGGAATAGAAGGGGCCTGATAAATCATATGTGCATGGCCTGGATTCATAACGCGCCTCTAGGTCGGCACGTTATTTGGGTTCGGCAGAGGTTGCAAAGGGACAGTGCCCGGTTGGTGGTAATTCGCCATTTGGGAGAGTTAGTTGCGAACCTCTGTGATCTCATCCTTGTGTTGCATTTGTATTGTAACATTCATTTTCTGAATGTCAGCCAGTGTTTGGAGGATAAGAGTCATTTGGTCTTGGTTTGGCCCAGATTGATAGGTGGGGTTGGGCCAAGGATGAGGCGACTGATATGGATGAGGGACTTGTGGACGGGGTTGATAAGGTACTCTTTGATTCTGAGAATTTCCCGCCCACTGGAAATTGGGATGATTTCTCCATCCAAGGTTGTAGGTGTTGGAAAATGGGTCATTCTGGATGGTGTTGAGGTCCTCGCAGGTCTGAGGAGCCTCAGGAAAGTCAGAGTATGGGGGTTCAAAGTTCCCCTGACTAGAATAGAGCAGATCAGAGGTCCCTCCAATCTTGGAGTCAGACGGGGGTGGATACGGGTCCATCCCCTGAGAAGATCAGTGATAGATGTTTTGCACAGTTTCCCTCGTGAGAGGTGGCTGTGCGAAAGAGTTCTACACAGAGGTGGCTCACTGCAAATGTCGAGTCAACTCGTCCACCTTCTTCTCTATGATAAAGACCTTGTCCGACTGACTGGCCATTAGCTCCAAGTCGACAGATGTGGACAAGCCCGGCGTCTTATGTGCTCCCCTAAGATTCGTCGATGCACGGGCATTCATCCGGTCAAATAAGCCCATGGAGTCATTATTGATGGAGTTCTCACATATATTTTCGAGAATCTCCCATACTGTGTCATCATGCTAACCCATGATGTTTCCTCCGCAGGTTGCATTGACGAATAATCAAATGTCTTCACGGAGTCCCTAGTAAAAAGATTGGACTTGTTCCCATTTAGGAACTCCCTGATCGGGGCACTTTCGCATGAGATCCAAGAATCGGTCCCATGCCTCATGAAGAGGTTCTCCCGTTTGTTGGGTGAAATGAGTGATCTAATGGCGCAAGGCATTTGTCCGTCCAACGGGAAAGAACTTCTTCAAAAATTCGGATAGAAGTTCATCCCATGTGTTGATCGGACGAGTCTGAGTTTGATACCAATGAGCAGCCTTGTCCATAAGGGAGAAAGAAAACATCTTCATGAGTAGAATATCCCGATTTTGTGCATCTGACTTGAAGGTCTGGGCTAGATGCTTGAGCTGTTTAATGTGCTTGAATGGATCCTTAGAGTTAAGCCCATAAAATTTTGGTATGGCGTGAATCATATTGGGCTTGAGTTCGGAATCAGGACCTCCAGCCGATATTCGGACTCGAGGCTCGATTGCCACCGCAGCGGGATTATATTGATCTCGCATCATGGGACGCTGCGGTGGGTTCATAAAGTTTTGGAAGAGATCATTTAGGCGCTGAAGCTGGTGCTCAAGGTTATTTTCTTCTTCAACAGGTTATGCCATGATGGAAGAAGGAGAACTTGGTTTTGAATCAAAGGAAAGATCTATGTGGTGGGGTTGCTTCACAAACAAGGATACCGCAGCTTGGCCTCGGGGAGAGTGGATTTCTAAAGGAGGTCTTAAGGACCTCCTAACAAACATGCACCAAAGGATTTGATAAGATCAGAATGTGCTGGACCCTATCGAGACACCCACAATATGTTGGGTGATTATAGAGGTTCGGGGCGGATGATACCCCTTAGTCAGAAAGGTCATCCACCTGAGAAATACCATGGCAGCCAGAGAGGGAGAGTCCCGCGAAGACCCATACACGGTAGAGCATCCCCACAGGTTACCGAATTTCCCCCACCCGACCTCTCTTGTCACTGAGATTCCAAGTAGACCAGAATGGGGACCTTGACCTCTTAAGTCTACCTCTTTTAGTTAAGATCAGGGTGCTTAGGGTTCCACTTGAACTTTAGGTCTTTTGAGCGCAAAGTGACTTAATTTTAAGGTTGGTTGACCCAAAGGATCAACTTCACCTCTTTGTTCCTTTGAGAGCTTTTAAGTCCTTGCTTTTAGGGTTCAAATGGCTTAAGAGCCTGATCTGCTTAGGGTTTCTCTTGGATAGATCTTTTCAAACAAGGCTTAGGACCACCTCTTTTTGAAATTTTTGATTCTTTGCTTAGAAGAAGATGTGTCTCTAAAACCCTAGCTTGTAATCCTTAAGTTGACACTACTTGGTCCAATTTAGTTGCCTTAAAATTGGTATCTCGGGCTCAATCAAGAAGGTTTTAACCCTAGCTACCTCAAGTGGATGTGCAATTAAAAATGTGTTAAAATGAAAATTAGGCAACTTTTGTAAATTATTAAATATGAAAACAGGTAGCCCTAAATTGATTTTTCTTTATTTTTTCATTTTTAAATTTTGAGGGGATTAAGAGAGAGAGGGCTAATAAAAGTTTACCTATTCCTTGGTGTGGTTGTTGTGCGGCTGCTTTTCTTTCCTTGGCTTTCCCTATGATAAACACAGCAAAAGAGAGAAATTAAGTTAGTATTGGATCAGAAGTTGTGATTAAAGCTTCTAAAATGCTCGTTGCTCAACAACGGCGCCAAAAATGGTTACGCGACGAGATCATGTTTTAAAAAGACATTCGTTGCAGTGTAGTTTGAAATCGTCGTATAAACAAATAACAATTTTATTACTCGAAATTCAAAATATCCGAGGTCGAACTCAGGGAGCAAATTGGTATTTTAAAAACTAAAATCACAATTCTCAAAATATGATATTTAACAATAATATAAATGAGAGTCCATAAGAAAACCAAAAAGAGAATGGAAATGGAAGAGGAAATTGAATATTCTCTTGATGGCTTCTTCTTTCTTCTCTTTCTTCCTTTTCTTTCTCTTCTTGGCCGCACCTTTTCCTTCCTTCTTTCTCTGTCTTTCTTTTCTTAGATGTCTGATTCTGTGAATCAGACGGCTTATCTGGCGATTGCCACAGTGCTCACTCTTCCTTCTTCTTCCTTCTTTCTCTTCTTCTGCTCTTCTATCTTCCCTTTCTTCTTCCTTGCCTCTGCAGTCTTCTTCTTCTTTTGCTTTCCTAAGTCCTTCTTCTGCAGTCTTCTTTCTTCTATCTTCAGCTGCTCCTCATCTTCTTCCTTCTTTAGTTTTGGCTTCTGCCTTGAGATCTCCTTCCTTCTCTTTTTCTTCCTCAGCCGCACCTCTGCTACAGTGCTTCTTCTTCACCTTCTTTCTTCTGTCTTCAACTGCTCCTTCCTATTCCTTCTCTCTTCAGCAGCTACCTCCTCTTCCTTCTTCTTCTGCGGCTTCAGTCTTCCTTGCTAAGTCCTCCAGCTCCTTCCTTAGCTCCTGCATTGTACAAGGCATAACCAACCCCTACCCTCCCTCGCGTATGCTCTCTCTCTTTTCTCTCTTTGCTTCTCTCTCCCAGAGCCAATCGGGTACTCGGGTCAGGTCAAATGCACTCGGGTCCAGGAGCACTGGCGTGGGTGATGCGCGAGTGCAGGGTTATCGGGTTAGGTGAGCCAGGTCCGCGGAGCGAGGGTCGCGAACGAGGTGGGTATACGGGCGAGGGGACCTCACCCTGTGTACTGAAGGCGAATAGAAGAAATCACAAAAATAATTTAACTCACTCACTGCGCTCCTGGCTTTCCGAGGTGGGACAAAAAGTCCCACCCACTTGTGTTGGCGCTCGCAGGAGGAAGGTCTGCGCAATTGGCGCAGCTGGGTGCCTTGCGAAGCCTGCTCTCTAGCCGGTTGCATTCGTGCACTCAACGCACGTCACCTGGAGCGCAGCACCTGGGTGGACTCAACCCGGAGTGCTACTACAAGCTCCTTGCTTCAGCGTCAATGGCGGAATGGGGGGGTCGACCTGAAATCACTCAATATAGCCGTGTGGCCCCATTAAAACATACGAGGAGCTTCATCGTGTCACGACGAAGGTGAGACGCAAGTTGGTTGGCCGTGGAACGGCCTAAGCATGCGTGCCTAGGTCGGACTGTGGCCGTGTTTATGGGTGTGTTCGGTGGGCATTTAGGGTGGCAATGGCAGTCGATGGAAGGGCGGAAAGTGCCCAATGGGTGATGGCGGAGGTGATGAGGGGTCTGGCGAGGCGTGTGGTGGTGTGGAGCAGTGGATGCGCCTTCGCCGGTGGTCGGCCGGAGATGAAGAAGGTGGTGGTGATCTGCAGTTGTCGAGGGATTGGAAATACCAATAAAGATAGGGGAAATAAAGAGGAGGGGGAGAGGAATTTATTTGTGGTGATTGGAGCGAAAGGGAGGCAGAGGGGCAGATGGCGTGTATCTACCGTCACCGGAGATGAAGGCCCTGAGATCGAGAGGCGGCAACAACGAGGAGGTCAGAGAGGCTCGCGCGGGTATGGTATGATGCAGAGGAATGAGGTGGAGATGACTCTGCCACTGATATGGTGGACCAAATCAAGCTTACCCCCTTCGGCTGGACCTGGTGCTTCTTATATAGACATGGGCAAAGGGTCAGGTGCAAGGTGGCGGGCAAAAAACCTCGCTGGAGGTATGGACGGAAGTGATACCCATACCTCTCGAGCCTTCGCACGAGAGGTATGGGGCGATTCAGGGCATAGGGAGCTGCTCAGGCGATAAGGGGTTTCGCAGAGGACTCCCCTTTCAAATCTAAGAGCAGCTCCCTGGGGAAGCGAGGAGAAATCCTCCTCGAAACCTCGTCGGAGGTATGGGTCTCCTGCTGCAATGGCAGAGGCACTGGAATGAAGAAAGTGATGAAAATGTTGAGGGGGTTTTCGCAAGGGTTTTCAAAAGTTAGGGGCCAGAATGCAATTGGATGGACTATTTTGCAAAGTAGGTCAACATGACCTTCCCTTAGGTCCAAATTTTGGTACAAACCTAATTTGGACCTAAGGAATCCAATGGTGAAGTTGGATTTTAGGTTTGACCACATTTTACTAGACATTTTGCCCAAAAACCTAAATTATGTCAAATATTGAGCTTGGACCCAATCTTGGTCAAAACAGGTTCTAAAGGCCAAATTGAAGGTTCTAAACCCTAGGTGATATTTTTTCACGAATTTTAGAGGGTTTGGTTGATTTTTATCATGACTGAAACCTTGTGAAATTAAGTGAGTTTGTTTTAGGGTTAGATAATGTCATTTAATTCTTAAATCTCACTAAACCCTTTTCTGACTGAACCATCCCACTTTTCCTTTTATTAGGCCCATTTGACTTATGTTTAGCCCCTAGAAAATCCCATCACTAAACTGGAATGGTAAAATTATAATTTTACCTTTTATTTCATGTATTCTTTCCAGATCAGTAATCTCTTGAATTAGGCCTTTCTCTTGGCTATGTAGGAGCTTTTATTCTTTTTCTTAGGTCAAAATAAGCTAGTTAGGGCTTATGATGAGGTTCTCATCACCCCCTAGATCCCCTGAAGTGCTACCAGTGCATATGCGACGGCATTACAGAATACAAAGAGCTATAGCTAGCGCTAAGGAAAAGGCCGCATCCTATCTACACGAAATCCAGGCTATCACTGAGCCGAACCAAACACAAAGATGGATTCCGTATCAACAAGCTATAATGGAGCTCCTTCAGGGAACAACAGGGATAACAAGGCAAATTGGACAAAATCGGGAAACTCAGGAACTACTGCTTTTGAGATATCAGGTGGAAAATAGCCTTGAAGACCTCAAAGAATTTGAAACAACTACGCCAGAAGGACACACAGGAGATTCTCAGGAGTAGATGCCGGAAGATAATTCAAGGGAATCTAGCTTCGATATGAGACAGGAGCAGGAAATGTTCTGAATGGTTTCATCTGAAAACTCCATTCAAGAAACTAAGGAAAGGATTGATATCTCCAGGATTGAGCCACAATCAGATTATCCTGAATCCTGGGAGATACCTCTTGGGTTAGATAACCTAACTGTGAGAAGGGAAGTAGATCCATTTGAGGATATGGATCTTGAGGCAAACATTACATGTGACACTACTGATCAATCTAGACCACTTCCCATTGTAGGTGAACCTGTGCTTGAGCCAACATCTTGTGATCTACACTCTTCTTTCACCTACATACCTAATTCGGATGTTAGAGATTCTGAGATGACACTTTCTATCCCTAATCCTGACATCCAAAGACCAGAAGTAGCTATGGATGTTTTGACCAAAGAAATGGATATGCTACCTAAGGCAGGAATTACTAAGGAACCCAATGCATATGAGGGTGAAGCTTTGAGTAGAATGAGCTGGGGACACACCTACAATCCTAGTCAATCTAATGGATGGCTCGACTCTAATGGCAGCTGCGGTGAGCGCTGCTTCCACGGTGCAGGCGAGAGGAAGAAGATGAAAGCGAGCATGCGTTTTTCTTCTGGTGGTGGGTTGGAGTGGCTCTTTTTAAAAATAAATCCCTCGTCTGTTTCTCTGCGGCCGCCATATCCTCCAACCACTCGGCGAGAGTTGTGAGTGGTTGGAACGGAAGGATAAACGCTGGTAGCTTTCATCATACATCTAAGTGATTCTTTAGATGTCTTAAAATATGCAGACCTTGGAGGATCTATGATGGTTGATGTGCATACATCTGATTAACCTAAAATGTCTATTAATGCATTTTCTTAGTCACATTAGCATCATACATTGTAAATAGTGCATAACATGCATAATCATGCATTTAGATCAAGTTGTATAAATTGTATAGTAATTGTCTCATTTTTATGGTCAAGGATAGGGCGACATTTTATTAGGGCCTCAGATCGAATATCCAAACCCGTGGATCTGATCAAGGCAACGATTGGAGTTCAACGACACCAAGATCACCCTAATCGGATATCCGTAACACCAGATAGAGATCGACGAACCTTAAAGAACAAGGGCCAAGATGGTGTTAATCTGCACCTCAGACGAAAAATCCAACCGCACGGATGGATTCAGATCGACGATTGCAGCCTAACGGTGCAAAAATCGATCCAATCTAATACCCGTGGCACCATCAACATCACTCAAAAGATGGACGGCCAGGATGGTGCCACATGGCACCATCCTAGCTGCCCAATCGACCCCGAGGAACCACTTCTGGATCTCTAAGGGATTTCTATCACACGACCCTAGCCGTTGGATCTTGATCCTTGGATCTTGATCCAATGGCTAGGATTGAATCTGAGCGGTCGCTTCATCTCCATTAAGTGAAAGAGAGCAGCGGATCTGGACCGTTGGATCTAGATCCAACAGTCACGAATCCACGTGCTAAAATCCTCTTCGCGACACAAAGCCACCCATAGTGCATTGGTCGAGCGCCTTCGTGAGAAGAGCGGGCACGCGTTCGACCGCGCTGCGCCTCAAATTGAAGAGCGGGCGAGGGGGCACACGAGTAAGCAAGGCCATGAGATGAGGATCAAACAACGCTGAGCAAGCGATAGCGCCCACGCGTGACCAGACATGCAACGCTGACACATGATCTCACGCGGGTACGCGACGCAAGCGTAGGCAATCTTAAGCCGTTCGATCTCTTGATCGGACGGTTGTGAGCGTGCGGACATGCGCGTGCTTTGAAGGATGCGGTGGCGAGGAGGTGCGCAAGTGGCGAGCATGAAGGCCACGTTCAGGCCTTTAGTGATGGATTTATCCGTCACTAAGGGTCCTAAATTAATGTTTTTCAAATTGAAATGACCAAAATGCCCCCACTCCTTGCAACTATAAAAGGAGACCCCCTCCATACAAATTTTTCATCCCTTCCTTCTCTTCTCTCCCTCTCCAAAGCTCAAGACAAGCTTGTCCCACACTTGGGATGCTCCTCAAGAGATAAAATCAATTTTTCACCTCCATTCTGGAACAGGATCCCGCTACGACGACGACGTGCTACCTCCTTCCCGTTCCATTCCTTGTCTCCCAGGCGTTGTCTCGTCCGGCTCGTCCTCACACGATCGGCGAGAAGGATAACTTCTCTCTCCCATTCCTTTTTCCTGCTTTCTAGAGTAGAATTTTCCTACTTTCTAGTTGTAATAGTTTTCTTGCTTTCTAGTGTAATTTCTCACTTTCTTCATTGTACAAACATTTTGCAACATTAGGTGAATGTTTTTTCTCTCTCTCTCTTATTATTTATATTAATTCCATTTCATTGTAATTACTCCACTTTTTAAACAAAAACACAAAAAGAATATAATTGCGAATCTTGATGATGTAGCCTCCCTAAGTTCGACCCAGGATTTCTATTCCGGTATAAATTTTATTTGTTGAATTCGAGTTCTTTGCTATTCAAACTACAACTACAGGTTTTCAAAACCAATTCCGATAGCGTAGTCCTCCGACGTTCAACATTTTGGCACCGTTGCCTGGGAGGTAACGATTTTCCAATCTTATTTTCGCATTTCACGCACTTTACTGCCTTCTAACTTGCTTTCTCTTGTGTCTATTGTTTTGTAGATACCTCCATCAGGGAATCGTCAAGTGGTAGATCGGAGTAAAGTGCAGTTGAAGGCGACTGTAAGTGCTCCCCATTCTTCCCCCCTCCATAGATTTATTTCATCACATTAAATTCAAATTCCAATTAACCTAGGTGTTTGCACAAATCCTAGGATTAGTTTAGTTATTTGGATTTTCACTCACACTCACATTTCATCCTCGCATATATAAAAAATAAAAAAATAGAAAGATAATTTTGTGGGGTAATTCAACATACACACAACATACACCCACATTCAAGGCATTTAACCTATTTGATTTTCTTCTACTCAATCGGATTCTGATCTGTGGAACTGGTACACACAAATCAACACATAAAAGAGTAAAAATCATTCTAGGTTAATTATTTCTGCATGCCTAACTTAGTGGTGCAATTGTGGCCAATTGTTTAAGTTGTTTGGGCCGCACCACTCAACCTAAAATCAACTCACCAAGTTGCTTCCTCTTAGGGTTTTCAACCTCGGTTCATACCAGGCACACCACTTTATTTCTGATTTTAAAAGGAAAGCAATCTTCACCCGTGCTTGAAAACCTGGTTTGCCTCAAACTTGATTGAAATCAATCTAATTCTAAACCCTAAAAGCTACTTAAGCAAGATTTGAACATTAAAATCTACTCATTATAAATATTCTTGCTTGAAAACCCTGATTGTGCACGCAGTTACACATACTCAATTGATCATTAAGGGCACAACCCATTTTAAGGGCCCACCACATTCCATAAGCACTACAATCCTAGGCCTCAATAAAATTGAGTAGATGATGGCCTCAAGGACAGATTCGCTCTTCGGGGCCTAGTCTGAGATTGTTTATGATTAACGTACTTGTAGTGATCAATTTGATGTCTAGCTAGGGGAGTAGCGTCAAACGACCGCAGTTGGGGGGTACACTGGGAATCGAGGGCACAAGCCGAAGGAAGAACCTTCTCCCCAGTCCCTCCTTGTAACTAGTTGGAATGAGCGGACACAAGTAGAGTAAATCATTTATAATCTTATGGCGAGATTTGAGAGTCTATTGATCCTTAGGCTACCCCACTTAAGGATAGGCTTATTTTGTTGTGTTGCAGGATTTTTATCCCCAGTCCTTCCAACCTTTTCTTAGTTTATGCTGGGAAGAAGGTCATTGAATCCCCGATTGGAAGGACCATTAGAGTATTCTAGGAGGCGTAGATTGGATTTTGGCCAAATTGATCCCATGGCCGATCAATAGCCTCCTCTGCCTCAGGATCCATAGGAGGTATTTCGAAGGCAGCTGGAACAAATGTAGAGAATGCAAGAATAGTTCCAGAGAATGCAAGGCGCTCAACCCTTGAAGGATTTTTATGATCCTTCAAATTATGGGGAACATCCCGGCATGCATATTCCTACCGGAGACATAGAAATCAAGCCCCAGGTGTTAAGCCTGATCAAGCATTTCCATGGGCTTGGCTCTGAAGACTCGTTTTAGCACTTGGAGGACTTGATCGCTTTGGTCCAGACCACCAAGGCGCGAAATGTGAATGGGAAGCAAATGATCATGAGGCTCTTCCTCCACTCTCTTAGGGATAAAGCCACTCATTGGTACAGGACTATAGGAAGACCAATTGCAACTTGGAATGAGTTGAAATTGGCCTTTCTGAGGAAATTCCTCCCTGTCGGACGTACCAAAGCTTTGAGACGGGCAATCACTACCTTTACCCAGCGGTTGGGGGAGCAGTTTCATGTGACCTGGGAGCGATTCCAGGACCTATTGCGGAGGTGTCCACACCATGAGGTGCCGAAATGGCAACTCGTGCAAATCTTCTACCACGGGTTGACTGAGCAACTCAGAAATCACATAGACGCTTCTTGCGGAGGCAATTTCCTCAACAAAGACGCAGATAGCGCGCATGATTTGTTTGAGGAAATGAGAAAGAATTCGATCAATCATGCCTCTATGGATACTTTTAACCGGTCCCAGCAGCCCAGATCAAATGTTAATGAAGTCCACGACTCTCACTCATTCGATATGAAATTTATTTGTAATAAACTTGTTAAGGTGGACTTGGTTGGAAAGAGAATGGAGTGGATGGTTGGAAATTCAATGAACAACTTTCGATCCACTCAATCCCAGAATTTGGGATTCCATTCGTCGCGAGCTCCATCTGGGTGGGAGTTCGTGAATCAACTTGATGCGGCTCAACCTGCGAGCCAACATTATTCAGAACCCCATGGGTTCCCAACTGGGGTCTTTGATCCCAGTTTCTCTAATCCATCCCTTTCTTTCTCTCCATCTTCACCCTACGAGGATGTTTGTGCTATACAGGAGAATGTTAGATCCAACCCCTACTCCATTGCTTATACTCTGGGTTGGAGAAACCACCTTAACTTCTTTTGGAAAAACCCAGGGTAGCAAACCCAATTCCGACCCAGCAACTATGCTCCACAACGACCAATGGGTCAGGGTCATGTTTATACTCAGTTGCACCCGAATCAGGTCAATCAGCCAGCTTGGAATGCCCTTCAACCCGTAGGGTAGGCTGATTTTAACCGACAAATGATAGAGATGCAAGGATCCATGCTCCAGCTCATGCAGAAAATGAAAACCTCATCGGACAACTTGCAAACCGGGCTCATAGTTAACTCTCGTCAACCAGGATCTCTACCATCCCAACCCGTACCCAACCTGCAAAATATCCTAAATCCAGGCAATCAAGCCCACAGGTACGGAAATCAAAGGGACCCACATGCACATACTCAGGTGGTTGAGAAGGGTCCTTCCTCTTCTTCTTCTTCTACAAATCAACAATTCTTGGCTAATGAAGCCCCTCCAATCTTTCCTAACCCTCCCCAAGACCCAAACTCGTATGCTTCCATAAATTCTATTACCTTGAGGAGTGGTAAACAAACTTAGGATCCACAACCACATTGTTCTGATCTACCAAATCCTGAAGAACCTGAGGAGAGAAAGGAGAATTCTGGAGAAGAAATCATGGCTCAAGAACCTGATTCCAAAGATCCAACTCATGTTCCTTTTCCTGAAGCCTTGATTAGATCCAGGAAGAAGAAGCTTGTTGATAGTAATGAGGAGCTTCTGAAAATTTTCAAGAATGTCGATGCTATCATGCATATACCTGCTTACGCGAGATTTTTAAAGGATTTTTGTACACAGAAGCTTAAGTTGAGAAAATCTGTTTCGAGGAAGGTGGTACTCTCTAAGCAGGCTAGTTCTATTATCCTGCACCACCACCCTTAGAAAAAGAGAGATCCAGCTGCTCCTTTGATTTCTTGTGTCATCGGATGTTACACTTTTGATAGAGCACTACTGGATCTGGGTGTCCTCGTCAGACTACCTTGGTTTGCCCAGTGGGCCTAACAAGTCGGTGTAGGGTGGCTAGCAGAACCCTGTGCCTCGTGGGGTGGCTAGCTCTCTCCCTACACTAGTAGTTCTCACCGGTACAGTGTACACGAGGGCCAAGAAGTCGGTGTAGAGTGGCCAATCCTAACCTCGGGTCCCAACCCAAGGGCGGCTAGCTCCGCTCTACACTGAACAGGGGACAATCGCTCTCCTTGGTACCACGTACACAAGGGCCAGCACACTTCCCACTACATTTCTAGATAAATTTCATTTATTCACAGGAGCTCTACTCCTAATTCCCCGTAGGGTTCATGCTCGTATTTCTCATGCCATTCCATACCAGATTTCATCATTCACATTTCCATTCTCAGATTATCCACATGCAGCTCGTATTTCCATTATTTAACATTTACAACAAGTAGTGTTACAGGTGATTGTCTAACTAACACAGATACTTCATATTTCACAGGCAGCTCTTGTTTATTCACAGGTAGTTGTTCACATTTCTGCTCGTTCATTTAAGACTGCTATTTCAAACACGCATACAAACAGTGCAAGTACTTCTCGTCCTAGGACTCATGCCACATCCTAGGTTTTCTACTTATTCTATTTCACATATACAATCAGATTTATAATTAGAAATAGGGGGAAACCACTCTACCAGACAACCCAGGAGTATTGGGGGCTCGAACGGCAGGCTCACGTGCCTCTGCAAGCCCCGAACATGCAACAGAACAAAGTCCTAAACCAAGGAACAATCATAATGGACCATTCAAAATAGTATAAAAGGCCTTCTAACAAGTAGAGGAACTCACAAGAAAAACACCGATATCTTGTTTGCGTAAAACGGACCTCAAACGGACTCTAAAAAGGTCAAAAATAGGGCTACTGACCCAAATCAGACGTCTGGCATAATGTCCAGACATCTTAAAAGTGATCAGAAACGCACCTCAGGTTCTGCATCGACCTCAGACGTCCAGAACCCCCTATTGACCGTCTGGACCCAACTCCAGACGTCCGACCAACTCTCCGGACGTCTAGGAGTGCTTCCAACCGTCTGGTAAGCTGTCCAGACATCTGAAACGCGTTGGAGGGTTTGTCCTGTGCCTTCCCGAAGCAATCCCAGCACGCGACAGGCAAATTGCCTAAAATTAGCCACGCAAAACATAACTGCGGAGTGGCCTTCATCGCTGTATCCGTAAAGGGAACGTACTTTCGCGGATATCTGCTTTCATATGTCTGGTGTCGTCACCAAACGTCCACTATGTCGTCTAGACGTCACTCCAGACATCTGATTCTGGGAAAAATCCAAAACCAGAACCTCCTATTCGCCCTCGCCGCGTGCAATCGCGGCCTCGCCTCCTTGCCTGTAACTCTGGCTACAGCAAATGTCGGGGACGGTTCCCCCTGAAGCACTCCTCCACACGCGCTGGTCAGGCCGTGCACCCTCCGGTGAGCCCCCCACGATCTCGCGACCTCATGCCCTTCCTCCTCTCCTCACGTCACCTCTCCTCCTTATTGTCGCTCTCGCGCTCTCTCTCGCTGGGGTAGAGAGGAAGGGAAGAAGGTAGAAGTGGCAGAGTGGGGAGAACGAGAGAGGAGAAGAGGGGTTTATAAAGGGGTGCGTTAGGGTTCGGTGGAGGAGGGGAGAGGGAGAGAGAGAGAGAAAGGGTACTATCTGTGCGCAACCTGCGCGTAGACGCGAAGTCACGTACCAAATTATCGATTTTCAGACATCTGGGAAGGGGTCCAGACGTCTGACCGACAGTCCAGACGTCTTATAAGGCTCAGGACAAAACGAGTCTTTACATCATAACAAACTTAATGGAAGTTTTGTCCCTGAAACTTGAGCTAGCTAGGGTGCGGAAAAGGAAATATATGCATAACAAACTTAAAGAGGACCGAAGCCGGTCAGAAAAGGCATACCCTCAAAAAGCTCTGGGTACCGCTCCCGCATCGCCGCCTCAGCCTCCTAGGTAGCCTCCTCATACCACTGGCTCCTCCACAAGACCTTCACCAAGGGTACCTGCTTCCATCTCAGACTTCAGACGTCTCTGTCTAGTATCTGTACTGGTCACTCGAGGTAGGTCAAGTCGTCACCCACCTCGACACTCTCGTGGCTCAGAACGTGACTAGGATCGGCAACGTACTTCCTGAGGTTGGACACGTGGAACACATCGTGCACACTAGAAAGTTAGGGAAGAAGGGCAAGCCTGTAAGCAATAGGTCCCACCCGCTCCAGGACCTCAAAGAGCCCCACAAATCTATGCGCGAGCCTCCCTTTCACCCCAAAATGATGCAGGCCTTTCATGGGCGAAACGCAAAGAAAGACGTAATCCCCAACCTCGAATTGCACCTCTTTGCACTTCCAATTAACATAACTCTTCTGTCTGCTCCAGATAGTGCAAAGTCGTCTGTGAATCTGCTCTATCACCTCCTGACTCTACCGCATCAGCCTAGGGCCAATCTCCCACTTGGTCCCCACCTCAACCCAACTCAAGGGCACAGTACACCTCCGTCCATACAGAGCCTCGTAGGGTGCCATGCCGATACTCTAGTGATAGCTGTTATTATATGTAAACTCTACCAGGGGTAAGTCCTCCTCCCAAGAACCCCTCCAATCCAGTACACAGGCACGTAAAAGGTCCTCAAGTGTCTGTATCATGCACTCTGACTGTCCGTCCGTCTAGGGGTGGTATGCCGTACTGAACCTCAACCGTGTCCCCAAAGCTTGTTGAAACTCAGCCCAAAACTGGGAAGTAAAAAGGGTATCCCAGTCGGATACGATCTCACGTGAAACTCAGTGCAGACGTACCACGTCACGAATATACCTCTCTGCCAACTACGCTGGTCCTACATCCCGCTTCACCTGCTGGCACACCAAACACTACTGCACAAACTCACCTACATCCTGCTTCATCCCTCTCCACCAAAAGTCACGTCTCAGATCATGGTACATCTTCGTGTTCCTAGGTAGTATGGTGAACCTGGACCCGTGTGCCCCAGTCAAGAGCTCTCTCAACAACTCCTCATCCCTGGGAACGCATAAACATCCCCTCATGCGTAGCACCTCGTCTGTAAAGGAGAAGTCTCCTAGGTCCCCTGACAGTACCCTGTCTCGCAATGACTACAGGTACGAATCTATCATCTGTCCTACAATGATGCGGTCTATCAGCTCTAGTCTCGTCTGTCGTGTCACTGTCACTGTCACTGCCCGCAATGCCCCTGTAACTCTAGGGGTCGCCAACTGCCCAACTCCTCCATAAGTCTCCAACTCTGAACCTGTAAGCTGGCCAAGTGGGCGGGCACCTTCTGGCTCAAGGCGTCAGCCACCACGTTGGCCTTCCCCGGATGGTAGGAGATGCTGCAGTTATAGTCCTTTAGGAGCTCTAACTAACATCTCTGTCTCATATTAAGCTCCTTCTGATCAAGCAAATACCTGAGGCTCCTATGATCTGTGAATATCTCAAAAGTCTCACCATAAAGGTAGTGCCTAGATAGGCAGTTCTTCCTGATGTGGCCTGGCTGGCCACACTGGTAGCAGAGGGGGACTCGACTCCCTCCCTCGGTAGGTCCCTGCTGACGGCTAGGTGGGGGTTCAGTGCTGGTAGCTGGCCCCTGTCAGGGGCCCCCAAAGGCCACTGACGGCCCCACAAAATGAGACAACTCTCCTGTGGCCACTGCGTGCCTCCTCTCTCGTCGACCCTGTGAGTACTCTGGCTGGTAGGGCCTCTTCCGTCCACTGTCAATGTCTCATGTGGCCAGGTTGGTCTCCTCGTACATCATAGCTTCCTCCACCAATCTTAACAAGGTGGGCAGCTTCAGGGGCCTGACATACCCTCGAATGGTAGGCCAAAGCCCCACAGTGAACCACCACAAGCGCTCCTCCTCAGTAGCCACATCTGTCGCAGCAAAATGTGACAGCTCTAGGAAGCACATGCGATACGCGCTAACAGTCATCGTCCCCTGGCGGAGAGTGTGGAACTCCTTCCTCCTCTGGTTCTGCCATGTTAGCGAGAAGTACTACTCGCAGAAGAGGGTCACAAACTGGTCCCACGTCGACTCTGCCCTCTCCTGGCCTCTGACTGCCCTCCACCACCTGTATGCCGCACTCTCCAGCTGGTATGTGGCAAAGGCGACACGGCACTCCGCAGGGGGGTGAAGGGTGTCAAATACCTTCTTGATCTACTCTAACTAGTCCTCCACCTTAGACGGGTCCTCATCCCCCTTGAAGGAGGGGGCTTCAGCTTCCAGAACTGTCCGAAAAGCTCGTGGTGCAGCTGTAGTGGGGGGACAGGCACGCCTCCAGGCAGGGAGGGGTCGTGTCGGAAGTGTCAGAGTGTGGTGGGGGTGGTGGAGGACCACCCCCTCCCCCTCGTCCAGCGCTGCGTCGGTCTCACGGTCCCACAGAGGACTCCCCCTCCACGTCCCTAGGGAGAGGCGCTCGTGGAGGTAGGTGGAGCTCCTCTCGTACTATATTCCGTATCAACTGGGCGAGGTCCTGGGCCTGAACACCTGGAAGAAGTGGCTGGTCCACTGATACCTCGGGCCCAGCACGCCTGCCCCTTCGACCTCGTCCACGGCCACATCCGCGGCCCGCCTCAAGGACCCCACGTCAAGGCATCTCCAGCAAGGAGACGCGGAAACAGAATAAAAGAAGTCAACTCCGATGGACTTTAGCAAAAGAATCTCAGAACATATATCAAAAGGTACGTTATGGTGGTTACTCTAGTTACATACACGTGAATTAGTTATTCTCAAGCTAGTTTGTTCATTTCTCGGGACAACCTTGCTCTGATACCATCTTGTTATGACCCAGTTCTCCAATCCCTACAGGACCCTAGACCGACTCGACTCGACTAATCCCCAGACCCAGTCGTCCAACCAGAAATAACCAGAAAGCAGAAAAGTAACCCACATTCACTAAGCTAAGTAACTAACAGTAAAAGAGTACAGCAGTAAAGGAAGTAAAATCTGCTAATAGTACATATCACCACCACAACAGTAAAACAGTAACAAGGTACAGAAACGTAAAGGTACAAGAGTCTAAACACACTAACAAAGAAAGTACAACAACAGGAAGACTACTGCTACTAGGCTCTACTGGGCCCAGCACCCTCTGCAACCGGTGACTAAGGCTGCTCAACACCTGGACCAGAAAAGGGGTTATGAGTAACAAGTCAGCGAACGTTGAGTAGAGTGGTAACAAACTACTAAAGCAGAAAAAGCTAACAGGTAAACTATCTATGCCAATCACTTTATTTTATAAGCTATTCCTTTTCATTCATTAGTTTATATTTTCTGGTCTCTTTCTTGATCTCGAGTGTTCCTCGTGGGAACAATCTTGATTGCAGTCTTTTCCAAAGAGTAGAAGGCACACGTGGTGCTCTCTTGGCCGGGAGAGTCCCCCATGGTGATCCTACACCCAGTCAACCACCCCAAGGTCACAGCTAGATGTAGCGATGACTACGACACGCGCGATAAGCGCACGGGTAGCTACCCCGCACTGGGACGCGGTCAGTCGTTTCTACTAACGGGTACGCTCAAAGTATACCATGGAACAATATAAGGCCTAACCCTCTCAGTAACAGGGGTCTAGCCCCTAAGAACCAAACAGGGGTCTCACCCCTCCACAGTCCGCGTGCCCTCGTCTGACTACCGTGGTTTGCCCAGTGGGCCTAATAAGTTGGTGTAGGGTGGCCAGCTGAACCCCGTGCCCCGTGGGGTGGCTAGTTTTCTCCCTACACTAGTATCTCTCCCCGGTATAGTGTACACGAGGGCCAAGAAGTCGATGTAGAGTGGCCGATCCTAACCCCGGGTCCCAACCCAAGGGCGGTTAGCTCCGCTCTACACTAAACAGGGGACAGTCGCTCTCCTTGGTACCACGTACTCAAAGGCCAGCACACTTCCCACTACATTTCTAGATAAATTTCATTTATTCACAGGAGCTCTACTCCTAATTCCCCGTAGGGTTCATGCTCGCATTTCTCATGCCATTCCATATCAGGTTTCATCATTCACATTTCCATTCTCAGATTATAAACATGTAGCTCGTATTTCCATTATTTAACATATACAACAAGTAGTGTTATAGGTGATTGTCTAACTAACACAGGCACTTTATATTTCACAGGCAGCTCTTGTTTATTCGAAGGCAGTTGTTCACATTTCTACTCATTCATTTAAGACTGTTATTTCAAGCACGCATACAAACAGTGTAAGTACTTCTCGTCCTAGGATTCATGCCACATCCTAGGTTTTCTACCTATTCTATTTCACATATGCAATCAGGTTTTATAATTAAAAATAGGGGAAACCACTCTACCAGACAACTCAGGAGTATTGAGGGCTCGAACGGCAAGCTCATGTGCCTCTCCAAGCCCCGAACACGCAACATAACGAAGTCCTAAACCAAGGAACAATCACAATGGAACATTCAAAATAGTATAAAAGGCCTTCTAACAAGTAGAAGAACTCATGAGAAAAACACCGATATCTTGTTTGCGTAAAACGGACCTCAAACGAATCCTAAACGGGTCAAAAACAGGGCTACAGACCCAAATCAGACATCTGGTACAATGTCCAGACGTCTTAAAAGTTACTAGAAACGCACCTCAGGTTCTGTGTCGACCTCAGGCGTCTAGAACCTCCTGTTGACTGTCTGGACCCAGCTCCAGACGTTCGACCTCCTCTCCGGACGTCTGGGAGTGCTTCCAGCCGTCTGGTAAGCTGTCCAGATGTCTAAAACACTTGGGAGGGCGTGTCCCGCACCTTCCCAAAGCAATCCCTGCACGCGACAAGCATATTGCCTAAAATTAGCCAAGTAAAACGTAGCTGCGAAGCGGCCTGCATGGCTGTATTCGCAAAGGGAACGTACTTTCGCGAAGATTTGCTTTCAGACGTCTGGTGTTGTCACCAGATGTTCACTCTGTCGTCTGGACGTCACTCCAGACATCTAATTCTGGGAAAAACCCAGAACCAAAACCTCCTCCTGCTCGCCCTTGCAGCGGGAAACCGTGGCCGCACCTCCTCGCCTGTAGCTTCGGCTGCAGCAAACGTCAGGGACGGTTCCTCCGACGTACTCCTCCGCACGCACCACTCCGGCCGTGCACCCTCCGGCGAGCCCCCCATGAGCTCGCGAGCTCAGGCCCTTCCTCCTCTCCTCATGCTGCCTTTCCTCTTCTCCGCTCTCACGCTCTCTCCTCTCGCTGGGGTGGAGAGGAAGGGAAGAAGGTAGGTGTGATGGAGTGGGGAGAACGAGAGAGGAGAAGAGGGCTTATAAAGGGGTGCATTAGGGTTCAATGGAGGAGGGGAGAGGGAAAGAGAGAGAGAAAGGGAACTGTCTGCACGCAGACGCGAAGTCACGTACCAAGTTTTCGATTTCCAGATGTCTAGGAAGGGGCCCAGACGTCTGACCGACAGTCCAGATGACTTAAAAGCCTCAGGATAGAACGAGTCTTTACAGCAACCCTCTATGGCAGACCCGCCATCTTCTGAAGAGGTTATTGATTTTGTTCACTCTCAACCTCTTCCTCAGCATCTTCCTTACCTTCAATCATCAACCCGCCCCAACTTGAACTGAAACCATTGCCAGAGAATCTGAAATATCAGTTTTTAGGACCACACAAGACACTCCCTGTGATTATCAGTGCTAAATTAACAAAGGAGCAGGAGATTAAATTGATTAAGGTCCTGAAGGAACACAAGGAGGCAATTGGTTGGACCATTCCTGACCTTAAGGGGATCAAACCATCTTATTGCAATCATAGAATATTTTTGGAAGATGGATCCTGCCCTTCTCGCCAAATGCAGAGGAGATTAAATCCAAATATGCAAGAAGTGGTCAAAAAGGATATTATTAAGTGGCTCGATGCAGGAATAATTTATCTGATCTATGATAGCCCTTGGGTAAGTCCCATGCAAATTGTTCCCAAGAAAGCTGAGATTACCGTTGTGACTAATGAGAAAGGAGAATCTGTCACAACTCGTTTAGCTTCCTCTTGGAGGGTTTATATCGATTACAGGAAGCTGAACATGGCCACGAGAAAGGATCATTTCCCTCTACCTTTCATTGATCAAATCTTGGAAAGATTATCCGGGAAGAAGTACTTCTATTTTCTTGATGGCTACTCGGCGTACAACCAAGTTCCTATCCATCCCGAGGATTAGGAAAAAACTACTTTCACCTGCCCCTACAGAACCTTTCCTTTCCGTAGAATGCCATTCGGCTTATGCAATGCACCTACTACTTTTCAAAAGTGTATGCTAGCCATATTCTCTGACATGGTGAGAGAGTTTATGGAAGTTATCATTGATGATTTCTCTATTTTTGGCTCTTGTCTAGCAAATCTTGAAATGATTCTTAAACGATGCATCAAAACAAGATTGGTCCTTAGCTGCTAAAAGAGTCATTTCATGACACAAGAAGGCATCATCTTGGGTCATGTAATCTCTGAATGGGGAATTGAAGTGGATAAAGCTAAGGTTGATGCTATCACTAAACTTCCTCCTCCCACATCTGTTAAACAAATTTGATCATTTCTGGGTCATGCAGGATTCTATAGGAGATTCATCAAGGACTTTTCGAAGGTTGCTCGTCCTCTGAGCAATCTTCTCGCCAAAGAAACGCCGTTTGAGTTTGACGAATAATGCCGTAAGGCATTTGATTTTCTTGAAATGACAGTCACTTTTGCTCTAGTGCAGCAACCATCGGTTTGGACAGCCCATTTTGAGATCATGACCAACGCTTCTGATTACGCGGCCGGGGCTGTTTTGGGTCAGAAAGTTGATAGGAAGCCCTCTGTCATCTACTACGCTAGTAAAATTCTGGACGAGCCCCAGAGGAATTACACTATTACTGAGAAGGAATTACTAGTTGTAGTATTTGCTTTGGAGAAATTTAAGGCTTATCTCTTAGGGTCTCACGTCATTATATATACCGACCACTCAGCCTTGAGACATTTTTTGGCCAAAAAGGATGCCAAACCCCGGCTTATTCGTTGGATTCTTCTGCTTCAAGAATTTGATCTTGAAATCAAGGATAAATTCGGGGTACAGAATGTGGTGGCGGATCATCTGTCGAGACTTCTGAGTGATTCTTCTCATTTGGACATCTCGATTGCTGATACTTTTCCGAACGAAACCATCCTTACAGTTTCAGGTGTCCAAACCTCGTGGTTTGCTTACATTGTTAATTCTTTGGCCGTTGGTCAAATCCCCCAGAATTGGACCAAGCAACAACGGGATAGACTCAAATCCAAGGCCAAATACTACTTCTGGGAGGACCCTGAACTGTACCGCATCGGTT
This sequence comes from Thalassia testudinum, assembly GCA_037157565.1. NCBI lineage: Eukaryota > Viridiplantae > Streptophyta > Magnoliopsida > Alismatales > Hydrocharitaceae > Thalassia > Thalassia testudinum. The sequence continues at coordinate 31,968,764 of JAZHRO010000031.1, read as the reverse complement.
CTGATCAGATTATTCGTCGATGTGTTCCGGAGAATGAATTCAACAGTATACTCGAGTTCTGTCATGCATCTGCGTGTGGTGGACACTTCTCCAGGAAAAAGATGGCCGCAAAAATTTTGCAATCTGGATTCTATTGGCTATCTTTATTCAAGGATGCCTAGGATTTCTCAAGGTCGTGTTCCCGATGCCATGCACTCAAGAGCAAAACCAAGAGAGATATGATGCCCCTAAACCCAATTCTTCCTATCGAAATCTTCGACGTTTGGGGCATCGATTTCATGGGACCCTTCCTCCCTTCATTTAGACATCAGTACATTCTCGTCATTGTTGATTACGAGTCCAAATGGATTGAGGCGATTCCCACTCAAACTAATGACCATAAGATGGTCATCGATTTTGTTGAGAACATCTTCAGCAGGTTCGGGATTCCGAAGGCCATCATCAGTGATGGTGGCACTCATTTCACTAATGCCCAATTCCGTAATTTGCTGGCTAAATACTAGGTTAATCATGAATCTCCACACCTTACCAACCCCAGACGAATGGACAGGCCGAGATATCCAATCGGGAGATCCAGAATATTCTGCAAAAAATGGTTAGGCCTGATCGTAAAGACTGGACTCAAAAGCTTGAGGACACTCTTTGGGTCTACCGTACGACGTATAAAACGTCCATCGACATGTCTCCATTTCGTCTGGTGTATGGAAAGGTGTGCCATTTACCCGTAAAGATTGAACATAAGGCATTCTGGGCAATCAAGTAGTGCAATCTAGATTTGAGTTTAGCCGGGAAGACCAGGAAACTCCAACTATCTGAGTTAGAGGAGCTTAGAAATGATGCATATGAGAATTCCAAGATCTACAAGGCCCGGACCAAAGCTTTACATGACGAATTGATTTCCAGCAAGAGCATTGAGCTGAACCAAAAGGTCTGGTTATTCGATTCTTAACTTAAGCTCTTTCCTGGCAAACTTAGGTCGAAATGGAACGACCCGTTCATTACCAACCAGATTTTTCCAAACAGAGCCGTTCAGATCCCAGACTCGAAGACAGGTAATTCATTCAAAGTCAACGATCAACGTCTGTATCCTGTTATTGACCGTACTCTTCCAGAACCCGTCTCAGACACGGTTGCTCTAGCCATGTTGTGACTTCTTTGGCTGGACTTCGCCTAGCTGACGGCATTAAACTCAGCAATTGTACATATGACTCAGAGCTAAGCTGAGCTTCATATTCAGGTGATATCTTCCGTACTCTACCCTTCCTTTCATGTCTCTTTTTCTCAATGTGGACATTGTATCAGCTAGGCATGGGGGGGTGGATTCATTTTTGAATCATTTTGTCAGCTCTGTGAAATTCTTGTAAATTCTATTTCTCTTCTTTTATATACATTAAAAAAAAATGAATTAGGAAGGAATACTTGGACATTTGGACTTTTCAATCTTAGGAAATATTACATTAGGATCTGAACAAAAAGACCCTTCAGGTCTTTGGGCTTAATCAACCTGGGTATCCACTCAAATGTGGATTTATTTTTCGAGTCATCGTCATCCTGAATTCTATTTTAATTTGATTAAATAAGTTTGGGTGATAAGTACACGACTTATCAACCTGCCCTCTGATTTGAGGAAACTTTAAGGCAAAGCATTTACACACTATCTTGTCACTGACTCATTGTTCAGTGGTTTTAACGAAAATTGAGTAGCTAATGAACCTTCTATGGTGATTTGGCAGGCAAGTTACCATAGGTAACAGCCCATAGGTAGGTTGTCTAGAGCCCAGTCACTGGACCACTCTCTTCTTACTGCCTTTAGGTAAATTTTAGACCAGGGAAGCACCTACTTAAAAAAAAATAGAGAAAGTCAAAAAGAAAAGAAAAAGAAAAGGAGAAAAGAAAGAAAAAAAGAAAACAAAAAAAAAGCCACATCTCGTCACATAAGTATGGCTAGCAAGTTGTCGGTGGTAACAGCTCATCGACTGATTTTCTAGAACCCAGCTCAAAAAATGCACTAAAAATTTCCAAAACACTTAGGAAGAAGCGGAGAAGTAGAATAAGCTGGGGAGATATACACTAGATTCACCCTTGTGTTGACCCCATAAAAATAAAAGTACAGAGAAAACTACCGGTCATAAAGATACACCTTTAGGCAGAACTCTCTTTTTAAGGTCACCTAGAGGCGTAGAAACTCGAAGTCTGTTCTAATTGCCGATCAATGAGTCTATCACATTCACAATAAGATGCTTAGAACTTAGGGTTCTCATCAAATCTTAGGTGGGTTGAGTGGCCATTGAAAGCCACTCTATAACCCTAAACTCAAAAATCCAAAAAAAAAAATTAGAAAAGAAGAAAAAGAGAAAAAGAAATTTCTCTTTGAATAAGGCAAGGGCTTGAGGCGGTCTACATTTTGGCAGATACTCGGGTGCAGTTGTGTCTTTGAAAGTTTAGATCTTGAGTAAAAAAATTTCTTAATGTTGAAAATAACTTATGCCCAAGTAATCCAACCTAATTCCTTTATAAATAGCACGTAGTTTTTGCTAGGGACTAGCAAAAGATATGCATGGGGGTCTGATGTGCATACATCTGATTAACCTAAAATGTCTATTAATGCATGTTCTTAGTGTCACATTAGCATCATACAATGTAAATAGTGCATAACACACATAATCATGCATTTAGATCAAGTTGTATAAACTGTATAGTAATTGTCTCCTTTTTATGGTCAGGGACAGGCCGACTTTTATCAGGGCCTTAAATCGAAGATCCAACCATACAGATCTGATCAGGGCGACAATTGGAATTCAACGACTCCAAGATCACCCTAATCAGACATCTGTAGCAATAGATAGAGACCGAGGAACCTTAAAAAGAAAGGGCCAAGACGGTGTTAATCTGCACCACAAATGACAAATCCGACCACACGGATGGATTCGGATCGACGATTGTAGCCCAACGACGTGAAAATCGATCCAATATGATACTCGTGGCACCATCTACATCACTCAGAAGATGGACGGCAAGGATGGCACCACATGGCACCATCCCAGCCGCATAATCGGCCCCAAGGAACCGCTGCTGCATCTCCAAGAGAGTTCTATCGCACGATCCTAGCCGCTGGATCTTGATCCAATAGCCAGGATTGAATCTGAGCGGCCGCTTCATCATCATCAAGTGAAAGAGCGTAGTGGATCTAGACTGTTGGATATCGATCCAACGGTCACGAATCCACGTGCTAAAATCCTCTTTGCTACACAAAGTCACCCGCAATGCGTTGGTCAAGCGCCTTCGTGATAAGAGCTGGCGGGCGATCGAGCCCGCTGCGCCTCAAATTGAAGAGCGAGAAAGGGGGTGCACGAGCGAGCAAGGCCGTGCAATGAGGATTGGACGGCGCTGAGCAAGCGATAATGCCCATGTACGATCAGACGTGCGATGCTGACGCGTGATCACACGCAGGCACGCGGCGCAAGCGTAGGCGATCTTAAGCCGTCCGATCTCTTGATCAGACGGTTGTGAGCGCGCGAACGTGCGCGTGCATTGAAGGATGTGGAGGCGAGGAGGCGCACGAGAGGTGGGCACAAAGACCAGGTTCAGGCCTTTAGTGACAAATTTATCCGTCACTAAAGGTCCTGAATTAATGTTTTTCAAATTGAAATGACCAAAATGCCCCAACTCCTTGCAGCTATAAAAGGAGACCCCCTCCATACGAATTTCTCATCCCTTCCTTCTCTTCTCTCCCTCTCCAAAGCTCAAGGGAAGCTTGTCCCACACCCAGGATGCTCCTCAAGAGATAAAATCAATTTTTCACCCCCATTCCGAAAATGGATCCTGCAACGACGACGACCTGCTGCCTCGTTCCCGTTCCTCCTTCCTCGACCTCCTTCTTCCCGCTTCGTTCCTCGTCTTCCAGGCGTTGTCTCGTCCGACTCATCCACCAAGCGATCGTCGAGGAGGATAACTTCTCTCTCCCATTCCTTTTTCCTGCTTTCTAGAGGAGAATTTTCCTGCTTTCTAGTGTAATTTCTCGCTTTCTTCATTGTACAAACATTTTGCAACATTAAGTGAATGCTTTCTTTCTCTCTCTCTCTTATTGTTTATATTGATTCCATTTCATTGTAATTACTTCATTTTTTAAACAAAAACACAAAAAGAATATACTTGTGAATCTTGATCGACGTAGCCTCCCTGAGTTCGACCCGGGATTTCTATTCCGATATAAATTTTATTTGTTGAACTCGAGTTCTTCACTATTCAAACTACAACGACAGGTTTTCAAAACCAATTCCAATAGCGTAGTCCTCCGACGTTCAACAATGGTAATTCTTCAGACATCCAAATTGAGCTCCATACATCTTGTAGAGTGATTTTGACCGTCTGAATGGTACCTTCAGGTGTCTTATGCTGAGCCTGCATCCACCAAATGATTATCATAACATATCATATGTTATTAAACATAACATTGGTGCATAATATGATATGTAGGCTATGTTGAATTCCCACTTAATTCCTAATCAAATATCAACTAAGAGCGACTATTTAAGGAGCACTTAGGCCAAATAATTGTCCACAAAAGTGGACTTATCAGTCCTAATTGACTTCTTTCCTCTTTTAGCTTTTCAGAATCAGAGGGTTAACAAAGATGGATTCGCAATTTACCTACCCCTGGATAGGCTGTTGTGCGGTTGATCTTACTCCTCAACTAAATCCCTACACAAATCACAATCGAAAGAGATAAATCAAGTTAGCATCAAGTCAGGAATCGTAATCAAGAGATCAAATTGCACGTTGCTCCCTAGCAACGACACTAAAATGTTTATAGCTCTGAATCTAGGTTTTAAAAATGATATGTTGCAGTATAGCCGATAAAGAGCGAAAACAAATAGAATTTATGCTCGAATGGAAATCCGAAGCTGAACGTAGGGAGCAAGTATTGCAAACAATCTCAAGATCATAATTCTAAGCAAAATATAAGCAATTAAGATCAGAAGAATAATTTAGAAAAATATATCATAGATCCAAACACCAATGTGCAAAAAGATTAGGGTAAAATTGTGATTTGAATCACCAAATTACCCTTTAAGCTTAAACCTCACAAATATATGAATACTAAGCACAACCACATAATCAAATGCCTCAGAAATCAGCCCCAAATGGCTTAACTGTTCAGAAGGGACAGCTTCAATAGAGGGGCAAAGGCCTCTTTTTCCTTCCTTCAAGCCTCAAGAGAGGCACAAATAACTCTCAGCAGCTAAGTATAGAGAGCGTAGGAGCAAGGGCAAAACCCCCCTCCCTCTCTCTTTATTCTTCTCTTACACAGAAACCCAAATGGATCCGAGTAATCGGACCCGCGCCCAAACCCGCGTGGTGTGAATGCGAGCGAGGACACGTGAGATGGAACGTGCGAGTGGGACCTCACCCCGATGCTCTCGGAGGCAACCAGCGGAAATCACAAAATCAACTTATCCCCTGCGTAGGCTTTAGCAACCCACGATGTGGGACTATCCCACAGGGCCTTGTTTCTTTACGCAGCAGGAGGTGCTTGGTTGTCGAATTGAGGTAGTGGCTGAGGTCAGCATCCCCAATTGAAGACCTGGGAGAGTTTCAGGAGGTCACTTGCACCACCTGAGGATACAATCTGGGGCAATCATGGTTAGAGCACCACGAACGAAGACGGAGGGACGACGCAGCCGCGAAGGTCCAGTGAACTACCTAAAATAGAGAATACAGTCATTCAACCTCATCAAACTAGCTCAAAAGGTCCGCCGGAGCATGGCAAACATGGCAGTGGTGGTTTCGTGATGTGGGGAGGTGTGTGTGCGTAGGGCAAGGTCGGGGCGAAGCTTCAAAGGTGTTGTGTTCGAGGAGATGGTGGAGTGGCTATTTGGTGGAATAAACAGAGGGCTTTTGCTCTCTGCGAGGTGGTAGAGCTTACGGGGGTGATAGGCGCGAGATTCGTGCAGTGGAGAGGTGGGAAGGCGTCATCGAAACTTTCGCCAAAGCAGAAGATGGTGAAGGCATCGGGGTGTGTTGTATGGCCGATTAGGAGTGTGAGTGAGTGAAGTGAAGTAGAGGCAGAGAGGAAGAGAAAAATGATCTTAGCAAAGACGAGGAGAGCCGGAGAGCTCCAGTCGTGGCTTGATTGGAGTCGGAGAAGGAGATGGAGACGGTGAGGCGGCGACGGTGAGCGAGGTAGAGGAACGACCTCTTTTTGGCTGGAGAGGTTCACAAGGACAAGGAGAGGATGTTGGACTGTCCAATTTGATGGTTGGACGACCGGAAGAAGGAGAATGGAGGTAGTCACCGGAGCAAAATCCGAAGGTAGCCGAAGAAAGAGGAGGAGGGAGTTTCTTAGGCCAAGACTTGCTAAGGAGGTGAGAAACTTGTAGGATCATTTATAGGTCATAGAACGAAGTTCTAAGCTTGGGAGGCAAGCTTGCGAATTCCATGCTTTTCGCTCAAGCTGCATACCCTTCCATTCAAAGAGTTCACATGAGCATTTGGGAAGGAGTTGGGTTCCAAGATCAGCCATATTTGGAAGGGAATTTCACAGGCAATCACTGGTTCAAATTTGGGATTATTTCGCTGAGAATCGGGTAAGAAAATCTCACTCAAATCTTGACCAAGTTTGGCTGCATAAATTACGCAGAAACCTAAATTAGGGCAACTGTCTCTTTGAAACTCTATTTTAGGTCAAAATGGGTTCCAATAGCCAAATTAAAGATACCAAATCTTATAGAATATTTTTCTATGATTTATAGAAGGTTTAGGTGAATTTTATCCTAACCAGAACCTTAATAAATTAAGCAGGTCACTTTTTAGGATTTTAAATGTCATTTAATTCTCGTAATGCATGAAAATTTGTTTCTTTCTGCATTGACCCCCTTTTTGGATTTTTATAACCATTTGAGCTTTAATTCTCCCCTAGAAAATCCCATGGTTATTCTGTAGTTGTGATAAGACAGTAAAATTGCAGAAATAGCCCTGTTTTCATCTTTTCTTCTCAAAACAGAATATTAAGCACTTAGGACCCTCTGATGGTTATGTAGGAGCTTTTATTCACTTTGAACGATCGGAACAGGCAAGTTATGGCTCATGATAGTGTTCCCATCAAGCACCAGGCCAGCTAATGGTTAACCTTTGGCACCAGCAGGTGAAGCTACAAGACATGTTTAGGGGGAGTAGCAACTCAGCCAATTCATGCCCTCCACCCACTTGAAGTTCCTTCATCAGTAGTAGCTACCATAGGATAGCAGTTGTAGCAACCAACAGAGGGTTCACCTCCAGAAGTAGCAGGGGATTAGGGGGTTTGTGCAGGGATCAACAAAGAATTACTTTAGGCAGACACCATCAGTAAACATCCCTCGAGAAAGAGCAATTTAGAAATTTTGCAGATACCTGAGTAGATGAAGATCCCTTATCAAAGCAATGACTTTCTTCTCGAGCTTCTACATGGTGTTAAATTGGAATAGTTTTAACTTCTATTGTAAAGAGGAAAACAAAGTGATGAGTGCTCTTTTGTATTATGAAGTATTTTTTTATTATTCTTTTTTGTAATTTCTTCATAACATTGTAACAAATATTTTGTATTTTCATTTATATAAAAATGATGCCCTCTGACATATATCTCTTTTGTCAAGCTATACATGTTATATGTATTACTATAATTAAGAATGTTTTGATACTTTATCTTAATAATTAACATTCACAATTACATAATCCTATCCTTAAAAGATTTCGAGTGGCACATATTTTTGTTCCTAAAACTTGTAGAGACAGATTAATTCGTCCCTAAAAAAATTCAAATGCCAAGTCATTATCATTTGTGTCTAATTTATTATGAATAATTTTCTGTCACAATAATTCTGAGGAGACTCATTTGGGGGACAGATTTTTCATCCCCCGCCCTAAAATCTATTCCCATAACCTTCAATTCTGTCTCCAAACGTCTTCACTACAAGTCTATTTTGTTGTAGTGACATATCAATAGTTTGTAACACAATAATTTTCAAGTGAAGCAAATCTTAGTGTAGGATAGCTACTCCCGAATTTGTTTGTAATACATAAAACAAAACTTTGGTAACACATGCAAATCACAAGTATGTACTTATACTACCATATATCAATAGTCTATAACACAACAATTTTAAATGGAGTAAATCTCAGTGGAAGATAGCCACTCCCAAATTTGTTTATAATATGTAAATTAAAAATTTCGTAACACATGCAAATCACAAGTTCTATAACACAACCCTCTGAATTTAGCAACAACCCAAGTTGATGCATTTATGATTCTGTAACATGTATTCCTTGTATTACACCAGGATTACGCATACATTTTTAATGCAGATGTAATTACGGAGGGATAACTACTCGTATATGTACTTATATTACCACTTATCAATAGTCTGTAACATAACAATTTTAAATCGAGCATATCTCATTGAAAGATAGGCAATTGTGAATTTGTTTGTAATACACAAAACAAAAAGTTTGTAACACAATCTTTTGACCTCAACAACAAGCAAATATTATGTATCTATGATGGCATAACACTCATACCTTGTATTACAACGAGTTTACAAATCCCCATGCACATATCTATATTTCAAACTCTGATGATTTATTATAAGCAAATGTTTTTTTTTCCACTCAATGCAGAATCCCAATCCTTGATTATATTGGACAACTCTGAGACCTCAAGTTGGTATGGAATTTAACTTTGTAGCTGAGGCAAAAATATTTTATGAACAATACACGCTATTGCTCATGGATTTAGCATTCACAGGAGTAGCACAAAATACTCCATAGATAAGGTTTCGAAAGACAAGGTATTGTCATATAAGAAGCTTGTCTGTATATCAAAGGGATTTTCAAACAAAACATTTGATGTGCTGGGTAGCAAGTCGTTATCATTTTTTCATTCGTCACCCAATTCTGCATCACCTTTGAAGTCTACTATGAAGAAGAGATTTGGTACACATAGGATTGGGTGCAGTACAAAAATGGCAATTAAGCTTAACTTTGTTAATAACAAATGGGAGGTGCAGAAGTTTGAGGATAACCACAATCACCCTATATCATTGCCTTCGAAGAAGAGGTATTTGAAAGCCATTAAGAAAATCACGGATAACATGAAGGTTTTATTAGACACCATGTCTGACGTGGACATTCCTATGAACAAACAAGTTGCATTTATAGCGAGGCATGGTAATGTTGGTGAACATATTGCGAATGTTGTAAGGGATATATACAATATGAAGAGGGTTGAGCGGAAGAAAATATCAGGTTTTCATGCACAAATCTAATAGATTATTTTTAGTACTACAAGGCAATAACTCTGGAATTTTACTTTTCTGATGATTTGGATGAGGACAATTGTTTGAGACATTGCATATGGATGGACCTAATCTCCATTGAAGATTACAAGATTTTTTGGCAATGTTGTATCATTTGATACAATATATAACATAAATAAGTACAAATTGATCTCTGCAACTCCTTAGGGTGTTAAATCCTTTGAGTGGTTTTTTAATAGCGTCATTGACGTTGTTAGTGCTCACCCATCATCTATTGTCACCAACCAAGACCCATCTATTGATGCTGCTATGTCATCTTGTTTCCCCAACACAATACATCGATTTTGTGCATGGCACATTGTGAAAAATTTAGCTCAAAAATTAGTTTTGGGAGCTCTGCGGCTAAAGCAATTTTGGAATTAAGTGGCTTGATATAGCAATGCAAGGATCCGAGAGAGTTCGATGATCATTGAGAGTTGTGGCCTTATCGACAACAAGTGGCTAAAGTCTATTTTTAATTTAAGATCTAGATGGGCACCTGCATGTTGACACGCTTTCGTTGAATTTGAAATATGCATCATAGTATAGTTACCAAAAGCAAATTGACATTTAAAATTTATAGTACTCGAAATCAAATGTGAGTCTAAGGTCACTTGCAGGGAGCAAGTAACAAATCAATTCACTAATCTCAGTAATCAAGAATAATGATGCAAGCAAATAATCAAAATGATATTCAATGCAGAGCAAAACTGTACCTCAAATGTCCGGGATAAAAATGTAAAAAGAAAGAACTAAAAATAGTGGTTGAAACCACCAAATTAACCCTACAATTAAGCACTAATCCTAACAGTAATCAGAATCAAATAACCCAACAGTGCTCAGAACCACTAATCCATGTCAAAACCAAGCAAATATCTCCACAGTGATCTCAGAACAGAACTAAGGTCAAACGGCAGCTGATGGCGAAAATACGTGGTTTGTTAAAATTATGTTTTAGTTGTTGTAATGCGAAAATCCGCTTTCACTTTTAAAATTTATAACCTAGATAGTGGGATATCTAGGGTTGTCCAAGGAGGCCAAATTATTTGCAAATCAAATCCCTTGCTTGGAAAATGGAAATCAACTTTCCTTTTGGTCTTTCAAATATATAATTTTTTTATTTTGAAATAACGGGAACACTTGAATTTTGTTGGCAGAAAAGGCTAACACCAATAATTACTAAGCTAACACCTAGGTGACAATTAATTCCACTCCCTAAGCTCACTATAGAAACATGGAGGCACAATTACAGCCCAACAGTGCGAAAACCGGTCCAATCTGACATCTGTGGCACCATCTACAAGATAGAGAAAATGGATGACTAAGATGGCACCACGTGGCGCCATCCAGACCCTCCAAATTGATCATGGCCCCAGTTCTTTATCCAACGGCCAAGAATTGACTTCGTCGTTTCCCTCAAGCAACACCTCATGTGAGAAGAATTCCACATTTGACCTCAACCGTTGAATCAAGATCCAACGGTCAGGATTAAATGGCACAAGAATGCTCTCCTTGCCTATCCACGTGAATAGCGTAGTGGATAAAACCCTTCAGTGCCTCAGGCTGCGAGTTCAATTCCCTGCCCCGCGCTCCTCTCCTCGCGCATACAAGAGACATTGGGTCATCCGATCAAAGATCAACACCTCGAATCAAGCCATCAGATGCACGCGCAATTTGACTACTGTGTGCAAGCACAGACGTAGGCGCGTGATGAGGCGCGAATGCATCTTAATCAATCTGATCTTGCAATCGAACGTCTGAGATCGTGAGATCGTTGGCTTAAGCGTTAAAGAAGAGAAGATGAAGGCGCGAGCGCGATGCGATCTGAGCCGTCAGATGCGAGATGGCCGGCTGAGAGCACCTAATCGTGCCTATGCGTTGCGCGCACAGAAGAAGAGGCGGAGGCGTGCACATGTTCTTCAGCGACGTGGGATCTTTAGTGACGTTTAAATCCATCACTAATGACCCCTGAATTAAATTTAAAGCCTTGAAACGACCATTCTACCCCTTCAAACCTCACCTATAAAAAGCCCAACGACCCCCACACTTTATTCATCCCTTCGTCTCTTCTCTCACCCCCTCCAAAGCTCTAAGAGCTTGTCCCAAACCTGGGATGCTCCATTAGAGTAAAAATTAGAATTTTTCCACCTTCTCATTCCCATTCGAGGAGCGCCTGCGGATATCTTCCCACCACCGTTCGGGAAGTGGATCTCGCTGCGACATCGCCCTACCCATCCTCTGTCCTCCGTCGTTGTTCTCTTTCGTCCCACATCTCACCACCTTCGTTCAAGCACTCCATCAACGCAGCTCGTCCTCCAAGCAGCTGTCGAGGAGGATAACTTCGCTCCACTTCTTTTATTTCTTTCTAGGTAGATTTCCTGCTTTCTAGTGTAACGAGTAGTTGTAATAAACATCATTTAGTGGTTATAAAATTCATGTTTATTCTATCTCAGTTTTTCTCTTTACTTGATTATTCTCTCTCTCCCTCTTCTATTCTTTATTATTTAAGTAGATAGCTAGTGTAGATTCAATTCAACTAGCTAATATGCTTCCTGACAACAAAACAAATGTGATTTTTGATCAAACGTCTACCTCCCAGTGTTCGACCTAGAATTCTTTCTGAGTTTCGTTTAAAATTATCTGCTGACAGATTTTTCTTGCAAATTATGCTACGACGATGGGTTTTCCAAACCCAATCTTTTTGCGATGATTTTCCGCCGCAATATTTTGGCGCTGTTGACGGGGAGGCGACGCTCTTTGATTTTTTGTGTTTTCCGACTTACATATCATTTACCACACTTCACTCCTTTCTTATTGTGATTGCAGGTAGTCTCACGATGCGGGCAAAAGCAATAGATTGGAGTAAAGTGCTGTTGAAGGATCTGTAAGTAACCCCACCTCCCCACCCACTAAATTTCATTCCACCACCTAATAACTCAAGCCCCAGTTAACCTAGGAGCTTACATAAACTCTAAGATTAGTTTTGATTGTTTGTTTGACACTTCCACCCTCCCCACCCTCCACATATAAAAGAAGAAATTAAAAAAATATATATCATAGAGGTACACAACCTCTTCTGATTCTTCATACTCAACCGGTAACCCGATCTTTGGGACTGGTACACTCATCAACACATAACTGAGTAGAAATTAGATTAGGTAACCACTTGTGTGCCTAATTAAGTGGTCCATCAAGCCAATTGTTTAAGTTGTTTGGGACACACCACTTCAACTAAAAACAACTTATCAAGTAGCTGCCAAATAGGTTCAACTTTTAGGACTAAACCAGGCACTCCACATTTTTAGTTTGATTTCAAAGGAAAACATCTTTACCTGTGCTTTTAAAACCCGATGTGCCCACTGAACTTGATTGAATCTACCTAAAGTTGAATCCTAAAAGCTACTAAGCAAGATTTAAACCCTAAAATTCACCACATCCAAAAATAATCTTGCTTAAAAATCACTAGTTGCGCACGCACACACATATCAATCAATCATTAAGGACACAACCCAAATAAAGGGCCCATCACATTCTAAAGCACATTCAAACCTAACCCTAATTAAAACAGAGTATACGTTGGCCTTAAGGATTGGACTCGCTCTTCGAAGCCCAGATCAAGATTATTTTCTATTAGTCTGCTTCTACCGTTCAATTTGATGTCTAGCTAGGGGAGCAGAATCAAACGATCACGGTTGGGGGGTATCAAAGGAACTTGAGGCAAAAGCCAAGGGAAGAACCTTCTCCCCAGCCCTACCTTCTAACTGGTTGATTGACCAGAAAGAAGTAGATCAAATCGTTTCTTCATCTCAAGATAGGTTTTGGGAGTCTGTAGGTCTTTAGGCTAGCCCACTTAAGGACAAGTTTGATTGTTTGTATTGCAGGGCACCTTTCTTCCTACCGTTCTATCATGGATCCTTCCACATCCTATTCGCACTTCCACTCCTACCCTCCAACCACTACTTATTCCCAAAATGATTATTATTCCAACCATACTTATTCTCATCCATCTTCTAGTTGGGATAATCCTGATTGGGAATACAATTCCGGACCTCCATGTTTAGGGTCTAACCCTAGAAACCATCATCTTGATTCTTATCCTTCTCCGAGTTACATCGATTTTAGATCATCGCCCTCATTTGGACAACCTAATATGATCTACAATCATGAAGGATATGCTGATCCTTACCCTTCCCCAAATTACATTGCATATAGGTCATCACCTCTTTATGGACAACCTAAAATGATCTATTATCATGGAGGGTATCAAGAACCTCAATTCATTGACTCTCCTGCACTGAACGCAAACTCGCCCAACCCTAAACCAAACCATTTGGTTCAAGTTAACCAGGTCTAACATAAGGTGTTGGCTAGCTTAAGAAATACCATACAATCTTTAGAAGCTCAGCCAACACCTTACCCTTAAGAATTGGAGCCTTTGATTGATAATCTTAACAAGTATTTGTTGAATTGGCTCTAGGATGTTAAGGATAAGGACCCGGGTGAGTTTTTACCTAGGAAGTTATCAAAATTGAGGATGAGATTTGTGATTGCTCTAGTCCAATCTTGGGATGATTCCTAGGATGAACCCCTGTTAGGAGATTCGATGTCAAAATCCACTCAGGCACCTATAGGGGGGACATGTTTTACGAGACCATGGTTGACCAGATAATTCTAGAGCAACCAAATAAGAATAATCTAATTTCTCCACCTGAGATCCCTAAGTCGGGGTACGAGGAAACATATGTCTTCAAGGATCAAAAAGTGATTGATGATTTTGAGACATACATTAATGTGGATTTAGAATTCTTTGATTCTGAAGGTGAAGAATCATTATGCAAAATTTCACCTGAGTTGACAATACATGAGTTCAACGACACGACTGGGCCTGAGGAATTCAAAGAAACATTTGATGGCCCTAAAATTCAGGAATTTGATTCTGTTGGGGCTCGCATGGTGGATTTAGATTCTCATTTCATGAAGGATTCAATTCAAAGCCCCATTCCTCAATTACACCCCATTGAGCATAATGAGGATTCTGTTCTTGAGATCATTCGACCCAAGTCAATTCTGATTCGGTCACAAATCTTAGACTTGGAAATTTTAGATGAGGTAATTAATATGCAAGATGTCCCAGAATTTGAAATTCTAATTATGGAACATAGGAATTGGGAAATGATGATATAGGAAGCCAATTCCGGAGGAAGCAGAAGACCGAGTCTAGGGGTTCAGATTTGTTTGAAAACCCCAACCTTCTACCAGGAACCTTATGACATTTTTGATTTTAAGGATGTGCAACCCAAGCACAAATTCATTGTTTATTCTTTTGAGTTTGATTTCTCTGTAACCCAACTTTTTGGTCTTGGGTTGCATCCTCACAAATCGCAGGCCCGACCCTGCTTGCATGCTGATCTTCGATTTTGGATAATTTTTATCTAAAACCTTAGATATACTCGACCATGGGGCATAGGTTTGCACCACAATTTGGTCCACATTTGTGGACGTCTGCTGGTAGGTCCTATGGTGAATCTTTTTACTCTGATTCTGACCTGCACCTGTGAATTCTTTTTTTCTTCTTTATTTGCATAGTGTGCCTAGCTGAAGGCATTAAATTCAGTACGTATACAGTTTCTTTTTCATCTCGAAGCTAACCTGTTAATCATGAAATTCAGGTGTTTCTTCTCTACTCCACTTTATTTTATGTCTTTTTAATATAATGAGGACATTACATTAGACAGGCATGAGGGTGGATATCATTATCTGAATCATCTTATTAGCTCCATTGATTCTTTTTATTATCTCTTTATTTTGAAAAAAAAAATTGAATTAGGAAAAGAGAACTTGGGCTCTAGAAATTTGTCAACCATACGAATGATACGATATGACCTAAACATTTAAACCCTTCAGGTCTTAGAGCTTAATTAGCCTGGGTGTTCACTAAAATGTGGATTTTTTTATCGAGTTCCGGACATTTGAAATTTTGTTTTAATTTGGTTAAATAAGTTAGGATGATAAGTATACGACTTATCAACCCGCCCTCTAATTTGAGGGGACTTTAAGTCTAAGCATCTACACACTATTTGCACTGACTCATTTTTTGACGATTTTTCCAGAAATTAGGCAGCTAATGAACCTTCTAGGGTAGTATGGCTAGCAAGTTATCGTAGGTAACAGCCCATTGGTCGGTTGTCTAGAGCTCAGCCACATGATCATTCTTTTCCTGATGCGTTTAGGTAAATCTTAGATCAGGGAAGCCACCTACTTAGAAAAAAAGAAAAGAAAAAATATCCAAAAAGAGAAAAAGAAAAATAGAAAAGAGGAAAAGAAAAAAAAAGAAGAAGAAATAAGCCACACTTCACCTCACGAGTATGGCTGGCAAGTTATAGTGGGTAACAGTCCATTGGTCGGTTGTCCAGAACCCAGCTCACAAAAATGCACGTTTAATTCCAAACACCTAGGAAGAAGGGAAGAAGTAGAATAAACCGGGGAGAATTACAGTGGGTTCTCCCTTGTGTTGACCCCATAAAAATAAAAATAAGGAGAAAGCTATCGATCGAATAGATACACATTTAGGCAGAATTCTTTTTAAGGCCATCTAGGGGTATAGAAACCCGAAGTCTATTCTGATTGCCGATCAATGATCTAGCACTTCACACAAAAAGATTCTTAGAACTTAGAGTTCTCATCGAGTCTTGGGTAGGTTAAGTGGCCGTAGAAATCTACTTCGAAACCTTAAACTCAAAAATCCAGAAAAAAAAACTAGAAAAGAAGAAAAAGAAAACGATCCTTCTTTGAATAAGGCGAGGGCTTGAGGCGGTTTGCATTTTGGCAGACACCCAGGTGCTGTTGTGTCTCTGTAATTCAGGTTTTAGTTGAAATTTCTATGTGTTGAAAAATAACTCTTGCCCAAGAAATCTGAATCTAATTCTCTTATAAATAGCATTTAGTTTTGCTAGGGACTAGCAAAATATAGGCATAGAGGTATGATGTAAGCATGTTTATATCACATAAACCGTCTACTGATGCATGTTCTTGGGCATAAAGTTGCATCATACATTATAAATATTGCATAGCATGCACCATCATGTATTTAGTTTAGGTTGTATAAATTTTCGATTAATTTCTCCTTTTTGTGGTTAGGAACTAGCGCGATATTTAATCGGGGCCTCGAATTAAAGATCTAACCGTACAAATCTGATCAGAGCGACGATTGGAGTTCAACGACTCCAAGATCACCCTGATTGGACTTCCGTAGCATCAGATGCAGTCCAAGAAAGATCAGAGGTCAAGAGGCCAGGTTGTGCAAATCCGTACTTCCGGTTACAAATTCGACCACATTGATGGATTTGGATAGACGATCGCAACCCGACGGTACGAAAATCGGTCCAATTCGATAACCGTGGCACCATCTACAAAATAGAGAAGATGAACGGCCAAGATGGAGCCACATGGCGCCATCTAGACCCTCCAAATCGCTCGTGGCCCTACTTCATCCAACGGCCAAGAATTGACTATGTCGTTTCCCTCAAGCAATGCCACATGTGAGAAGAATTCCACATTTGATCTCAACCGTTGAATCAAGATCCAACAGTCAGGATTAAATGGCACAAGAATGCTCTCCTTGCCTATCCACGCACATAGCGCGATGGATAAAACCATTCAGTGTCTCAGGTCGCGAGTTCAATTCCCCACCCCGCACTCCTCTCCACGCGCATACAAGAGACATTAGGCGTTCGATCAAAGATCAATGCCTCGAATCAAGCCATCAGATGCATGCGCAATTTGACTCCCATGTGCACGCATAGCGACATAGGGTCTTTAGTGACGTTTAAATCTGTCACTAAAGCCCCAAGATTAAATCCAAAGCCTTAAAAAGACCATTCTACCCCTTCAAACCTCACCTATAAATGGCCCTATGTTGCTAGCGAAAAATAACGCAATCGAAGTTGGATTTGAAAAACCCGTCGTTGTAGTGCGATTTGCGAAGTAATCTATCAATAGATAAAATTTTACTGAAATTCGTAAAGAAATTCCGAGTCGAACACATAGAGGCTACGTCGATCCTAAACCCACGGTTATTTTTTTGTATTTTTATTTAAAAATGATATAATTACAATGGAATTGATATAAACAATAAGAGAAAGAGAGAGAGAATAATCACTTGATAAAATAATACTGTTTTTACAACTAGAAAGCGGAAAATGATTACAACTATAAAAGCAGGAAATTCTATTCTAAAAAGTGATTAAAAAGAAGGGAGAGAGATGTTATCCTTCTCGAATGCTTGGAGGATGAGCCGAACGGAGCGACGCATGAAAGATGGAGGATGGAGCGAGAAGAAGAAGGATGAAGCAGGAAGAAGCAGGAATGAGCCAGCACGTCGTCGTTGTCGCAGGATCCATTTCCGAAATGGGGGCGAGAAAACTTGGATTTGGCTCTAGAGTAGAATCCCAGGTGTGGGACAAGCTTCTCATGAGGTTTGGAGAGGGAGAGAGGTGAAGGAAGGGATGAGAATTTCGTAGGGTAGGGGTCTCCTTTTATAATTGTAAGGATTGGGGGTAATTTGGTAATTACATAGTTAAAACATTAAATGAGGGGGTCTTCAATGACAGATTTAAGCGACACTAAAGACCCCACGTCACCGCAGCTTCACGTGCACGCCCGCCTCATCTCCTGCTACGTGCTCAACGCCCGCCCACGTCCAAGAAATCTCCGTCGTCCGATCGCGAGATCGGACGACCTAGATCGCTCCTTGCCCACTTCAACTTCGCCTAACCGCACGCCCGTGCTTGTGATGGGGCGTGCAGAAGCGCATCATCGTGCACGTACTCGATCTAAAGCTCCTCCACATGCCAAGTCTCCTCTCCTCGCCTACCCGATCGCCATCTAACGGCTGAATTGCACTCGCACCCGTGCCTGATTTGAGGCACGCTGCATTTCGAACGTGCGCCTCGCACTCATGAAAGAGCGCTCGACCGCTGTGTTGCGGCCGGCTCTTTGTTGCGCTTACGTTTTAAGCATGAACGCTCATGGCTATTGGATGAAGATCCAACGGCCCAGATCCGATCGTGCGCATGATGGAAAGAAAGAGAGGGTGCGCAATGGTTGAGCAGTGGGCGTTAATCTCAGCCGTTGGATTAAGATCCAATGACAGAGATTTATTGATTCATTGAGGAGACAAAGGAAGCGGTGGTTCCTTGGGTTGATTGGGCAGTTGGGATGGCGCCACATGGTGCCATCTTGGCCGTCCATCTTCTATGACTTCCAAAAGGTGCCACGGATGTCGAATTGGATCGATTTTCACGTTGTTACTCTACGATCGTCAATCTGAGTCCACCCATGCGGTTGGATTTGTCATCTGAAGTGCGAATTGACACCATCTTGGCGCATGATCTCTGGGCTTCCTCGGACTTTATCTAATGCTACGAATGTCCGATCAGGGCGATCTTGGAGTCGTTGAACTCCAATCGTCGCCCTGATCAGATCCGTACGATTGGATCTTCAATCCAAGGCCCCGATAAGAAATCACCCTGTCCCTGGCCATAAAAGGAGATATTTACTATACAATTTGTACAATTTGACCTAAATGCATGATTATGCATGTTATGCACTATTTACAATGCATGACGCTAATATAACACTAAGAACGTACATTAATAGACATTTTTGGCCATTTAGATGTATGCACATCACACCCCCATGCCTACCTTTTGCTAGTTTCTAGCAAAAACTACAAGCTATTTGTAAAAGAATTAAGAGTGAATTACTCAAGCAAAAGTTATTTTCAACATTAAGAAATTTTTACTTAGGACCTAAACTTTCAAAGACACAACAGCGTTCGAGTATCTACAAAAATGGAGACCACCTCAAGCCCTCGCCTTATTCAAAGAAGGATCTCTTTTTCTCCTTTTTCTTCTTTTCTAATTTTTTTGGATTTTTGAGTTTAGGGTTACAGAGCGACTTTCTACGGCTACTCAACCCACCCAAGACTTGATGAGAACCCTAAGTTCTAAGCATCTTTTCGTGAATGTGAAAGACTCATTGATTAGCTTCCGAACAGACTTCGAGTTTCTACACCCCTAGGTGACCTTAAAAAGAATTCTACCCAAAGGTATATCTATACGACTGGTAGCTTTCTCCCTACTTTCCTTCTTTTGGGGTCAACACACGGGTGAATCCAGTGTATATCTCCCCAGCTTATCCTACTTCTTCGCTTCTTCTTAAGTGTTTTAGGAATTAAACGTGCATTTCTTGAGCTGGGATCTAGACAACCTACCAATGGGCTATTATCCACAATAACTTTCCAATCATACTCGTGCTGTGAAGTGTGGCTTATTTCTTTTATTTTTATTTATCTCTTTTTCTCCTTTTCTTTTTCTTTTTCTTTTCTTTTTTTTTCTTTTTTTGGACTTTCTTTTTCTTTTTTTAAGTAGGTGGCCTCCTTGGTCTATGATTTACCTAAAGGTAGCAGGAAAATAATGGTCCAGTGGCTGGGCTCTGGACAACCTACCTATAGGCTACTACCCAAGATAACTCGCTAGCCATACCACCCTAGAAGGTTCATTTGCTACCCAATTTCAGTTAAAACTGCCGAACAATGAGTCAGTGCGAATATTGTATAGATGCTTAGACTTAAAGTTCCCTCAAATCAGAGGGCGGATTGACAAGTCGTGTACTTATCACCCCAACTTACTTAATCAAATTGAAATAGAATTTAGGATGGCGAGAACTTAATAAACAAATCCACATTTTAGTGGATACCCAGGCCGATTAAGCCCAAAAACCTGAAGGATCTTAGTGTTCAGATCCTACTGTAATATATCCTAACATTGAAAGGTCCTAATGCCCAAGTATTCTTTCCTAATCCAATTATATATATATACAAGAAAACAAGTAGAATTTATAAGAATTCCATAGAGCTGACAAATTGATTTAGAAATGAATCCACCCCCCCATGCCTAGCTGATGCAATGTCCGCATTGAGAATAAAAGACATGAAAGGAAGGGTAGAATGTAGAAGATATCACCTGAATATGATGCTTGGGTCATCTCTGAGTCAAACTATACAACTGCTGAGTTTAATACCATCAGCTAGGCGAGGTCCAGCCAAAGTAATCACAGTCTGATTAGAGCAACCGTGTCTGAGACGGGTTCTGGAATAATATGGTCAATAAATGGCTTTAGACATTGACTGTTGACCTTAAATGAATTACCCATTTTTGGGTCAGAAATCTGAACGGCCTCATTTGGAAATATTTGATTGATGATGAACGGACCGATCCATTTTGACCTAAGTTTGCCGAGAAAGAGCTTAAGTCGAGAATCAAAGAGCCAAACCTTCTGGTTCGACTCAAAGCTCTTATGGGATATCAATTAGTCATGAAGAGCTTTGGTATGAGCCTTATAAATCCTAGCATTCTCATATGCAACGTTTCTAAGCTCCTCCAACTTAGATAGTTGGAGTTTCTTGGTCTTTCCGGCTAAACTCAAATCCACATTATACTACATAATTGCCCAGAATGCCCTATGTTCAATTTCTACGGGTAAATGGCACGCCTTTCCATATAATAGACAAAACGGTGACATGCCGATAGGCATTTTGTACGCCGTACGGTAGGCCCAAAGAGCGTCCTCAAGATTTTGAGTCCAGTCTTTACAATCAGGCCTAACCATTTTTTGAAGAATATTCTTGATCTCCTGATTTGAGATCTCGGCCTGTCTATTTGTCTGGGGATGGTAAGGTGTGGAGATTCTGTGATTTACCCTGTATTTTGCCAATAAATTACGAAATTGGGCATTAGTGAAGTGAGTACCACCATTGCTGATGATGGCCCTCGGAATCTCAAACCGACAGAAGATGTTTTTCTTGACGAAATTGATGACAACCTTGTAGTCATTGGTTCGGGTGGGAATAACCTTGATCCACTTAGACACATAATCAACAATGACGAGAATGTACTAGTGTTCAAATGAAGGGACGAAGGGTCCCATAAAATCGATGCCCCAAACATCAAAGATTTCGACGGGAAGAATCGGGTTTAGAGGCATCGTGTCTCTCTTGGTTATGCTCCCAAGTTTCTGGCATTGAGAACACGACCTCGAGAATTCCTGGGCATCACTGAATAAAGACGGCCAATAGAATCCAGATTGCAAAATCTTTGCAGCCGTCTTTTTCCCGGAGAAATGTCCACCACACGCAGATGCATGGCAGAACTCGAGTATAGTTTTGAATTCATTCTCCAGAACACATCAGCAAATAATCTGATCAGAGCCAATGCGGTGCAGTTCAGGGTCCTCCCAAAGTAATATTTGGCCTCAGAGTTGAGTCTATCTCATTGTTGCTTGGTCCAATCCAGAGGGATTTGATCAACAAACAAATAATTTACAATGTCAGCAAATCGCAGGGTTTGGACACCTGATACTACAAGGATGGTCTCGTCCGAAAAAGTATCAGCAATCGGAATATCTGGACGAGAAGAATCACTAAGAAGTCTCGAAAGATGATACGCCACCACATTCTGTGCCCCAAATTTATCTTTAATTTTAAGATCGAATTCTTGAAGTAGAAGAATCCATCAAATAAGCTAGGGTTTGGCATCCTTTTTAGCCAAGAGATGTCTCAAGGCCGAGTGGTCGGTATATACTATGACATGGAACCCTAAGAGATAAGCCTTAAATTTCTCCAAAGCAAATACTATAGCTAACAATTCCTTCTCAGTAATAGTGTAATTCCTCGAGGCCTCATCCAGAGTTTTGCTAGCATAGTAGATGACAGAGGGCTTCCTGTCGATCTTCTGTCCCAAAACAGCCCCGATCGCATAATCAGAAACGTCGGTCATGATCTCGAATAGGACTGTCCAAACCGGTGGCTGCAACACCGGAGCATGTTTGTGATCGTAGAGCGTGTTTTGATAGGAAAAGCGTCGTAGTATAGTGCGTAATACGATCAAACAAAAATATTTATAAAAAGATAACGAAACTTTGAGTCCCAGTCGTTCGTCTCTAGGAGGCATTTATGCAAATCTGAAATCGATCTTTTTCGCTCTACTTGCTAAAAATTGCATGGCGGTTTATGGTTATTACGTATTTAAACACGACATGCTTGGTTGTAAGAATATCAAGAATTAAAAGCAGGCAACTTTAATCACACAAAATATATTGCAATCAATAAGCTCATGGTGATCTCAACACAGATATATATATAAAAAAATATTTCTTTCATTCATTCATTCAGGAGAGTGTTTGCAACATGAAATTAGAGGAAAGCTTATAGAAGAGAGCTTAACAACATCAATCTAAACATTAGAAAATGATCGCATACAGGAATCTATGGAGGGATTTTGCATGCATCATTGGGGGAGAGTAAAGAGCTACACTACTAAGCAGTAAATAAAAGCATGTAAATTATGAAGAACTAGCTACTAATCTATCAGAAATAAGGGCATTCGGAGGTGGGCTCCGATGGCCTTTGAATGGTTAAGAGGAGGGGCGGCCAATGGTGCTTAGTCCTGCCCTTGGAGAGAGGTTGGGGAGATGATCCAGCATCCTGGAGTGGAGATGGTGGCAGCCATGGTGAGCAACTCATGGAGGTGGAATGGAAATGAAGGTAGCTAACCTAAGTGTGAATGAGTGCCAAAGACCTAAGGGAGACTCTCTAGAGAAGTGTGGAACTCTCTAGAGAGAGCCCCACAAGTGGCCGGCCATGGTAGTTCTTAGATCCATAAAAAGTGGATCTAAGAATTGAATGGCTCTTGGTTGCTAATTTTGGCAACCAAGAGTGGCGCCACTTTGAAGAGAGTTCTAGAGAACTCTAGATGAGTGTGTGTGCATGCATGGGTGTGTGTGTGTGAGTGTGTGGCCATGCCCTATGTGGCTAAATGGTTTAGGTTGGTGTAGGCCTTAAATTTGGGTTGCAAACCCTAATTGCTAAGGAGGAATTGTAATTAAACTTAACACAAGTTTAATTGAATGGGTGTGAACCTAATTGAGAGTGAAATAACTCAATTAGGTTGGGCTTAGGTCAATTGGACTCTCCCTAAGTTCAATTGGACTTGTGTGGGCTGAGATCTAAGCTCAATTGGACCCTATGAGTCCAATTGACTAGGCAATGGTGATTGATTATGATCTAAGTCAATTAGGTTTAGCGAGTACCTAATTAGGTCCTTAGGGAGGTCTAGAGGTGATGTAGTAGGGTTAGGGTACCTTAATTTAGGTTCCTATGGGGTTGGAATTGGGTATAGGGAGCTAGAGATCCAAGATCAAGGCTTGAATCTCAAAACAGGAACTGGAGAATAGTTCCAGACGTCCAAAAATAGAATCAAGCATCTTATACTAAAAAATCAGAAGTCCAGACTTGTTGTCTGGACATCTAATCAGATTCAGGAAGGATTCAAGGTTTTGTCTTGGGTATTCTGCAGAAATTGGATGTCTAACCAAGTGTCTGGACGTCCAATAACACTACAGAAGTGGGCTTAAGGTGTGCGGGAGTTGGATAAGGGTTCTGGATGTCCTATAATTCATCTGGACGTCCAGATAAAGGTTGGAATTAGGGTTTTAAGGTTTCCTAGGGTGCGGTGACCTAATCTAAGGGTGGCTAAGGCTTGGGGAAGTTTCTAGGCTATCCTAGGGCTAGGATGGCCCAAAGTTCTTCACATTTTACCGCTTTATTCCTACTTAATAGAGTAGCATACCTTAACTCCCTTACATTATTATCTCCTATATCTAATCTAGGTCTTCTACTCCAGCTCTGCTGCAACACCCATTATTCTTCTATTCTCCTGATCCAGCTTCAGATCCAGCTTATTACCTATAATTGCCAAAATGCACCTAATCAGCACATTATAGCATTATTTTATGCATAGCTAAAAGAAAGTAGTAATGATGCAGATAATGCTCATGCATACATGAATTACCCTAACTTATGCAAAGTCCAAGCCTAATTTAGGTCAATTAAGACCTATGATTGCTACGCAATCAGAGCACAAGTGACTACTATTTTAAGAAAATCAAATGTCTTACGGCATGATTCATTGAAATCAAACGGCATATCTTTGGCGAGAAGGTTGCTCAGAGGGCGAGCAACCTTAGAGAAGTTCTTGATGAACCTCCTATAGAACCCCACAAGACCAAACGATCGAATTTGTTTGACAAATGTAGGAGGAGGAAGTTTAGAGATAGCATCAACCTTAGCTTTGTCAACTTCAATTCCCCGTTCAGAGATTACATGACCCAAGACGATGCCTTCTTGTGTCATGAAATGACTCTTTTCCCAGCTAAGGACCAGTCTTGTTTTGATGCATCTTTTAAAGATCGTTTCAAGATTAGCCAGACAATAATCAAACGATTCTCCGAAAATAGAGAAATCGTCCATGAAGACTTCCATAAACTCTCCCACCATGTCAGAGAATATGGCTAGCATACACCTTTGAAAAGTCACGAGTGCATTGCATAAGCCGAATGGCATCCTACAGAAAGCAAAGGCTCCGTAGGGACAGATGAAAGTCATTTTTTCCTGATCCTCGGGATGGATAGGGACTTGATTGTATCCTGAGTAACCATCTAGGAAACAGAAGTACTTCTGTCCGAATAGTCTTTCAAGGATTTGATTGATAAAGGGCAAAGGGCAATGATCCTTTTTCGTGGCTGAGTTTAGCTTTCTGTAATCGATACAAACCCTCTAAGAGGAAGCTGAACGAGTCGCGACAAATTCTCCTTTCTCCTTAGTCACAACAATAACCCTATCTTTCTTGGGAACAATTCACACGGGGCTTACCTAAGGACTATTAGAGATCAGATAAATGATTCCAGTATCAAGCCACTTGATCATTTCCTCCTTGACCACTTCTCACATATTAGGGTTTAATCTCCTCTGCATTTGGTGAGAAGGGTGGGATCCATCTTCCAAAAATATTCTATGATTGCAGTAAGATGACTCGATCCCCCTAAAGTCATGAATGGTCCAACCAATTGCCTCGTTGTGTTCCTTTAGGACCTTGATCAGTTTAATCTATAGCTCCTTAGTTAATACGGCATTGATAATTACAGGGAGCGTCTTTTGAGGTCCCAAAAACTAATATTTCAAATTCTCAAGCAATGGTTTCAGTTCGAGTTGGGGCGGGTTTAGGATTGAAGGTAAGGATGATGCTAATGAAGATTCATTAAGAGGAAGAGGTTGAAAATGAACAAAATCAATAACCTCTTCAGAATGTGGCGAGTTTGCCACAGAGGGTTGCGGGTCAGATCCATCAAAATAGGAGGAACTTTCAATTGCAGAAACCGCCATACATGTTTCAATGTTCAAATTGTCTTCCTCAAATTCCTCTATAAATCCACAATCCTCGAATTGTTAATCGCCTTAAAAATATCCAATTTCAATTTCTGATCCCCAAAGGCGATTTTCATGCTACCGCTCTCACAGTTGTTATTGGCCTTAGCGGTAGCAAGGAACGGACGTCCCAGAATGACGGGCGTGTTCCTTAAATTCTCAGGTACATCCATGTCAAGGATAAGGAAATCTACAGGAAAATAGAAATCCTTAACCTTGACAACAGCATTTGTTGGTGCTAGAGCACCACGATCGTTTATTTTGATGATAACAAAACACATGTCTTTTAACATTTGCTTTTGAGTTTTAGTTTTTAAGATAAATTGCAAATAGAGACAAGTGATTAGACGGAGTTCGACCTCAAATCCATGGCAGATTGGTGGAGCTGGACTGAGGCAGAGGAGCTTCGCAAGGAGCAAAAGCTTAAAGAAAGGAGATGAAGAATAGGATAGATTTCATTTTATCTTATTCTATGCACTTTTGTTTCGTTGTTTTGCTCTTTATTTTTATCTTAGATCTTATGTTAAAGAGCCTCAAAGAACCCTTAAAGTAGTCCAAAGAACATTTGCACTACCCTAGAATACTTAGGTTTTATGTAAAGAACTTAGAAAACCAAAATAGGGTCCAGACAGCCTTATCAGACATCCAATCTGGAAATCAGACGTCTGATATTGACTTTTAAGACGTCTGACTGTTTGATCAGACGTCCAAACCATTTAGGCTGGACTTAGTAGGTTCTGTCTGTTAGAATCAGTCGTCCAGACCTTAGTCCAGACATCTTAGCAGACATCTGATGCCTTTGCCAGACATGCAATTAGTGGAACGTTGGCTGCCTTAGTGAATGACTGTTAGCCTTGTATCAGATGTCCGTAGAGGACCCCAGACGTCTGATATGTGACCATTTTGCCTCGGCTGACCCAAAATCTCTTCTCAGAGATTTTCTAGTCGTTGTACTCCCTTGGGAATCCATTTCCGCAGAATAATAGGTTTCCAGACATCCAGACCTTGTCCCAGACATCCTGTGTGTCGTCTGATGGACTTTCACTAGAACCCTGTTTAGGTCTGATTCAAGTCAGGAAGGAAACCCGTCTAAAATCAAACATCTGACTTAGTTCCCAGATGTCTTAAATAGGTTTTCCAGACGTCTGATGACCCTGTCAGAATCATGATTAATTCTGACTACGGCCTGTTTTGCCTTGGGTTCAACCCCAACGGCTATGGAAGCCTTCCAAGTCCTTCCAAGGCCTTCCTAGGCCCTCTATAAATAGAGGAGGACCCCTCGGCTTGTAAGAGACACCAATACACACTAAGCAAACCACTTTCCACATCTTTTGTGTCCAAGACAAGTAGTTGAAGCTCTAGCTCTCCAAGCCTAGTTCTACATCTAGAGAGCTTGATTCCTGTGCACCCACTCTCCCGCCGACATTACGAGAGCGATGCTGTGCCAAAGCATGGTTCACACGCCCGCGTCAATCCAATGCACTTCCACCAAAGGGAAGTTTCCTAACTCCTATAGAAGCTAGGTTTAAATATTTGAGGCTTTATAGGATTGTTGCACATTTTATTGTCTTTAGTTGGTCTCCTGCACGAGACAAATTCCTTCTTGTGAAGAGAAGGCGTGTTGAGAAACACTACCCCCGGTCTAAGTAGTGTGGTTGTAATTGAGGTTCAGTCACCCTTGTTTAAGTGACTAGGTTTAGTGGATTAGATCGACTAGGTCAATCGGGAAATCCTAACTCGAGAGGGTTAGGTGGTGGTTTTCACCCGGTTTGGGTCTCTACCTAAAAATACCTGTGCCTATTATGAGATTGCTTATTTTTGTGAGATTATCTATTTTAATTCCACACTTTATATTATGGCACGCATATCTCACCCCCACCAACCAGGGAATTACAGCAATAATGCCTCGCGGATTTGTGACCGAACGGTCTGCCAACTGCAGCGTTACTGAAGTCGGTCGAAGTTCTCCTAATCCAAACTTCTCGTAAAGAGAAGTCAGAATTAGGTTAATAGATGCACCTAGATCCAAAAGTGCTCTATCAAAAGTGTAATCTCCGATGACACACGAAATCAAAGGAGCACCTAGATCTCTCTTTTTCTAAGGAAGGTGATGCAGGATAACAGAACTAGCCTACTCGAAGAGTACCACCTTCCTCGAAAATAATTCCCTCGACTTACGCTTCTATGTGCATAATCCTTTAAAAATTTAGTGTAAGCCGATATGTGTTTGATAGCATCGAGGAGCGGGATATTGATCTCGACATTCTTGAATATATTTAAGAGCTCCTCGTTACTATCAACAGACTTCTTCCTGGTTTAATCAAGGCCTCAGGAAGAGGAACATGAGTTAGATCTTTGGAATCAAGTTCCTGAGCCTTGATTTCTTCTTCAGAGTTCTTTCTCTCCTCAAGGTCTCCAGCATTTGATAGATCAGAACAGTGTGGTTGTGGATCCTAAATTTATTTTCCACTCCTTAAGGTAATAGAATTAGCAGATGCATACAGGTTTGGGTCTTAGGGAGGGTTAGGAAAGATTGGAGGGGCTTCATTAGCCAAAAACCTTTGATTTGAAGAAGAAGCAGAAGATGAAGGACCCTGCTTAACCACCTAAGCATGTGTGTGCAGGTCCCTCTGATTCCCGTACCCTTGGGCTTGATTGCCTGGATTCTAGATATTACGTGGGTTAGGTACGAGTTGAGATGGCAGAGATTTGGGTTGACGAGAACTAGCCATGAACCCAGTTTGCAAGTTGTCCAGCGAAGTTTTCATTTGCTGCATAAGCTGAAGCATAGATCCTTGCATTTCTACCATCCGTCGGTTCAAATTAGCCTTCCCTACGAGTTGACGGGCATTCCAAGCTAGCTGATTGACCTGATTTGGGGGTAGCTGAGTGTAAACAAGACCCTAACCCATTGGTCTTTACGGAGCATAGTTGCTAGGTCGGAATTGGGTCCGCTGCACCGAGATTTTCCAAGAGAAGTTAGGGTGGTTCCTCCAACCCGAATTATAAGCATTGGAGTAAGGGTTGGACTTAACATTCTCCTGTACAGCATAAACATCCTCATTGGGTGAGAATGGAGAGAGAAAGGGAGGGATTAGAGAAACTAAGATCAAAGGTCCCAGTTTGGAGCCCATGGGGTTCCGAATAATGCTGACTCACAGGTTGAGCCACATCAAGTTGATTCATGAACTCCCGTCCAGAAGGAGCTCATGACGAATGGAATCCTGAATTCTGGGGTTGAGTGGATTGAGAATTGTTCATTGAGTTTCCAGCCATCCACTCCTCCATCCTTTTATTAACCAAGTCCACCTTATCTAGTTTATTGCAAATCAGTTCCATATCGAATGAATGAGAGTCGTGGACTTCATTAACATTCGATTTGGGTTGTTGCGACCGGTTAAAAGTATCCTTGGAGGCATGATTGATTGAATTTTTACTCATCTCCTCAAACAAATAGTGCGTGCTATCTGCGTTTTTGTTGAGGAAATTGCCTCCGCAAGAAGCATCCACACGATTTCTGAGTTGCTCGATCAACTCGTGGTAAAAGATCAGCATGAGCTGCCATTTCGGCACCTCATGGTGTGGGCACCTCCGTAATAAGTCTTGGAATCACTCCCAGGCAACATGAAACTGCTCCCCAGGTCACTGGGTGAAGGTAGTAATCGCCCGTCTCAAAGCATTAGTAACTCCGACAGGGAAGAATTTCTTCAGGAAAGTTGATTTCAAATCATTCCATGTTGTGATCAGCCTTCCTATGGTCCAGTACCAATGAGCGGCTTTATCCCTAAGAGAGTGGGGAAAGAGCCTCATGATCATCTACTCTTCATTCACGTTTCACGCCTTGGTGGTTTGGACCAAAGTGGTCAAGTCCTCCAAGTGCTGAAACAGGCCTTCAGAGCCAAGCCCATGAAAGTGTTTGATCAGGCTTAATACCTGGGGCTTGATTTCTACATCTCCGACAGGAATCTAGATGGCGAGACATTCCCCGTAATTTGAAGGATCATAAAAATCCTTCAAGGGCTGAGCGCCCTACATTCTCTAGAACCATTCTTGCATTCTCTGTATTTGTTCCAGCTGCCATTGAAATACCTCCTATGAATTCTGAGGCAGAGGAGGTTGTTGATCATCCATGGGATTAATTTTGCCAAAATCCAATCTATGCCTCCTAGAATACTCTAGTGGTCCTTCCAATCGGGGATTCAATGACCACCTTCCCAGCATAAACTTGGAAGAGGTCGGAAGGACTGGGGATAAGAACACTGCAGCACAACAAAACAAGCATGTCCTTAAGTGGGGTAGCCTAAGGATCTACAGACTCTCAAAATCCGCCTTAAGATTATAAACGATTTACTCTACTTACGTCCAATCAATCTAACCAGTTAGAAGGAGGGACTGGGGAAAAGGTTCTTCCTTCAGCTTGCGCCTTCGATTCCTAGTGTACCCCCCAACCACGGTCGTATGACGCTACTCCCCTAGCTAGACATCAGATTGATTGGTACAAGTAGGTTAATCATAAACAATCTCATACTGGGCCCCGAAGAGCGAATCAATCCTTAAGGCCAACGTCTACTTGATTTTATTCAGGCCTGGGATTGTAGTGCTTATGGAATGTGGTGGGCCCTTAAGATGGGTTGTGCCCTTAATGATCAATTGAATATGTGTGAGTGTGTGCACAATTAGGGTTTTCAAGTAAGATTATTTTTTATGAGTGGATTTTTAAGGTTCAAATCTTGCTTAAGTAGCTCTTAGGGTTTGGAATTAAGCTAATTCAATCAAGTTTCGAGGCAAACCAGATTTTCAAGCACAAGTGAAGATCTTTTTCCTTTTGAAATCAAAAGTAAAGTAGAGTGCCTGGTATCGACCTAAATTGAAAATCCTAAGGGGAAGCTACTTGGTGAGTTGATTTTAGATTAAGTGGTGCGGCCCAAACAACTCAAACAATTGGCCAAAATTGCACCACTAAGTTAGGCACACAAAATGATAGACCTAGACTGATTTCTACTCTTTTATATGTTAATTTGCATGTACCGGTTCCACAGATCAGAATCTAGTTGAGTAGATAAAAATCAATTAGGTTATGTGCCTTGAATGTGGGTGTATGTAGTGTGTATGTTGATTTACCCCACAAGAAATATCCTTTTGTTATTTTTTTTATATGAGGGTGAGATGAATGTTAGTGGAAATCCAAGCAACCAAACTAACCCTAGGATTTATGCAAACACCTAGATCAATTGGAGTTTGAATTAAGCTTGTGAGATGAAATCTATGGCGGGGGAAGAAAGGGGAGCACTTACAATTGTCTCGAACTGCACTTTACTCCGATCTACCGCTTGAAGATTCCGTGTTAAGGTACCTGCAAAATAATAGATGAGAAATAAAGCAAGTTAGAAAACAATAAAGCGTGCAAAATGCGGAAAGAAAATCGAAAATTATTACCTCCCCGGCAACGGTGCCAAAATGTTGCTATCGGAAAACCACGCGATCAAAGCTGGATTTGAAAAACCCGTTGTTGTAGTACGATTTGAGAAGTAATCCATCAACAGATAAAATTTTATCGAAATTCGTAAAGAAATTCCAGGTCGAACACAGGGAGGTCATGTCAATCTTAAATCCGCGATTATTTTTTGTATTTTTGTTTGAAATCAATATAATTACAATGGAATTGATAGAAACAATACGAGAGAGAGAGAGAACAATCATTTGATAAAGTAATACTGTTTTTACAACTATAAAGCATGAAATGATTACAACTAGAAAGCAGGAAATTCTATTCTAGAAAGCGATTAAAAAGAAGGGAAAGAGATGTTATCCTCCTCGACGAATGCTTAGAGGACGAGCCGGACGGAGCAACGCCTGGAAGACCGAGGACGGAGTAGGAAGAAGGAGGACGAAGCAGGAAGAAAAGGGAAAACTTGGACGGCGAACCGCCTGGAAGGCAGTACGTCGTCGTTGTAGTGGGATCCACTTCCGAAACGGGGGCGAGAACTTGGATTAGGCTCTAGAATAGCATCCCGGGTGTGGGACAAGCTTCTCTTGAGCTTTGAAGAGGGAGAGAGGTGAAGGAAGGGATGAGAATTTCATAGGGTAGGGGTCACCTTTTATAGTGGCAAGGATTTGGGGCAATTTGGTCATTACATAGTTAAAAAATTAAATCAGAGGATCTTTAGTGACGGATTTAAGCGTCACTAAAGACCCCACAACGCCGTAGCTTCACATCTACACCCGCCTCCTCGTTTGCTGCGCGCTCAATGCCTACCCACGTCCAAGAAATCTCAGCCGTCCAATCATGAGATCAGATGGCTCAGATCGCTCCTCGCCCACTTCAGCTTCGCCTAACTGCATGCCCGTGCGTGCGATGGGGCGTGCAGAAGCACATCATCGTGCACGTACGTGATCCAAAGCTCCTCCACGCGCCATGTCTCCGCTCCTCACCCACCCGATCTCCATCTGAGGGCTAAATTACGCTCGCTCCCTCACCCATGCCTGATTTAAGGCGCACAGCGTTTCGAATGCGCACCTCGCGCTGGCGAAAGAGCGCTCGACCGCTGCGCTACAGCCGGCTCTTTGCCGCGCTTACATTTTAAGCGTGCGCGCTCGTGGCTGTTGGATCAAGATCCAAAGGCCCAGATCCGATCGTGCGCGCGATGGAGAGAAAGAGAGGGTGCACGATGGTTGAGCAGCAGGCGTTGATCTCATCCGTTGGATCAAGATCTAATGGCGAAGATTGATCGATTCATTGAGGAGAGAAAGGCAGCGGCGGTTCCATGGGCTGATTGGGCAAATGGGATGGCATCACGTGGTGCCATCTTGGCCATCCATCTTCTGTGACTTCCAGAAGGTGCCACAGATGTCAAATTGGACCGATTTTCCCACCGTTAGGCCGCGATTGTCGATCCGAACCCATCCGTGTGGTCGGATTTGTTATCTAAAGTATGGATTGATACCATCTTGGCCCTTTATCTCTGGGCTTCCTCGGACTATATCTAATGCTACGGATGTCCGATTACGGTGATCTTGGAGTCTTTGAACTCCAATCGTCACCCTGATCAGATCCATACGGTTCGATCTTCGATTCGAGGCCCCGATTAAAAATCACCCTGTCCCTAGCCATAAAAGGAGACAATTACTATACAATTTGTACAATTTGACCTAAATGCATGATTATGCATGTTATATACTATTTACAATGAATGATGCTAATATAACAGTAAGAACATGCATTAATAGACATTTTTGGCTATTTAGATGTATGCACATCACCCTATGACCCCCACACTTTCTTCATCTCTTCCTCCCTTCTCTCACCTCCACCAAAGCTCTAAGAGCTTGTCCCAAACCTGGGATGCTCCACTAGAGTTAAAATTAGAATTTTTCCACCTCAACCTCGTTCGTGGAGCACCCATGATTGTCTTCTCACAGCCGTTTGGGAAGCAAATCCCATTGCGACGTTGCCCTGCCCCGTCCTCCATCGTTCTTCGTCGTTCTCTTTCATCCCGCATCTCACCACCTTCATCCAGGCGCTCCGTCAACGCAGCTCATCTTCCAAGCAGTCGTCAAGGAAGATAACCTCTCTCCACCTTCTCTTTTATTACTTTCTAGCGTAGATTTCCTGCTTTCTAGTGTAACAAGTAGTTGTAATGAACATCATTCAGTGGTTATAAAATTCTTGTTTATTCTATCTCTGTTTTTCTCCTTATTTGTATTATTCTCTCTCTCTTCTCTTCTTTATTCTTTAAGTAGATAGCTAGTGTAGATTTAATTCAACTAGCTAATCTACTTCATGACAATAAAACAAACTCAGTTTTCGATCAAACGTCTACGTCCCTGTGTTCAACCCGGAATTCTTTTGAGTTTCGGTTAAAATTATCTGTTGACGAATTTTTCTCACAAATTACGCTACGACGACGAGTTTTCCAAGCTCAATCTTTTTGCGATGATTTTCCACCACAACAGTATCATATTAATTACTATGCCATTTTTACAAGCTTATAATTTACTTACCATGTCCTCAACCATCCCTCCGTACAGAAGATTGTGTAGATGCTGACCTGTACAGTAGTTGTCAAGTGGTGTGTGATAGTTCATACACAACCTGAGATTATCAAACATAATTACAAGAAACCAAATTTAAAAGTAATGAATTTATTGGAGTTTTTTGTGTTACAATTAACTTATCCGATGAACCGTGAATACTCATTGAATGCATTATTTTCATTACATCAAACTAGATGTATGCTGAACTCTGATAATTGTATTTCAATTTATTTGAATGGGCATTTTTGTACTAGAAAATTATATCACTATGTTATATTATTCAAATAGTAGGTTGTTACATGGTTTAATGTATTACAGAATAGAGTTGCAAAGTCAGTGAGTCCAGTAGTCATCAAATATGCAAGACATATTTGTAAATGGATAATTACACATCATCTAATTCTTACTTGTCAGCAGGATCACATAGGAATGATTGGATTACATTGTTCTCCTCTTCCGTCACATCATGACGCCCCTTGTAGTCGTCCCTTAGATCACACAAATACTAAATAGATCAAAGTTAGAAATTATTCATAACATTCCATATGGATATACAATTTTTTCTAGATGTTATGTATGCTAAAAATATTCAAATACCCACAGCATCACTATCAACATCATCATTCACAGGTAGTTGAAAACTTGAGTTCTTACTATCTTCACCTTCAGATCTTTTTTTCCCTTTTCTTTTTTCTTCTTTAATTTTTTTGCCTCATTTTTACCTTCATCTACTGTCCTTTCCTCATCCAGATTCCTCACCACACCTTTTTTTTGTACATCATCTCTCCCCCTCTTGATTGTTGTTCTCGATTTTATCCTCCCCACCATTGAACTTGGTGTGGTTCCCTTCTTTCCTCCTTTCTTCTTCTCCCTCACCTACCTTTCATCTTGTGCATGTGAAGATTTCTCCCATGAACGTATGTTGTCATCGCGATCAACCCCTTCCTCCATGAGCTCGATTGCTCTACTTGTTGTTGTAGATCCTTAAACACAGCCTAAATCATCAAATCCTACACCCCCCTTTATTAAACCCAGATCAAATGACAGTGCATTGATATTTGTATCAAACATCCTTGAATCATTGTCACCCGTCTCTCCACCATAACATCCATCAAGCACTTCTCTAATAGAAATGGCCTCCACTAATGACATGTCTACCTGTATTCCTACGTTCTTCCTCACTTTGATTACAACCACCATACTCCTCTATGGGCTTTTCTACCCTCAATGGAATAAGGTCCTCCAGAAAACCCAATATCACAAATGGCCTCCTGTGTACAAACCCCGAGGCCTCAAACTTCTCCAATGAAAAGATGTAATCATTTGCACCCACCCTAAACATTTCATTCTTTTCAGCAATAAGTCTTTCATAAACCTGCTTAATGTTTTTTAATTAATTACATTATACTAAATTGTAAATCAGTAACAATCAAGTACACAATGAGACTTACCGTATCACTTGTGATGCTGTCCAAGTCTTCAATTTCATCACACTTGCTCCTGTCCACTTACTTAACTGTGGTCTGAGATCCCTATTTATATAAGAATCCTTGAAGCAATGTTCCATCACCCAAACCTATATACAAACTTATTTTTCTTGATGTCAATATAATTTGTTGCGACACACAATTATACATACAAGATTAAATTCTTATAGTTAGGTCAAGTATACTTACAAACAAGCCACACATCCATTCAAGTATCCGAGGGATTCTAAGCTACCTCCTCCATCCATTGACTCTAACTTTCTTGTCATGTCTTTCATCATAAATAGAATGAAATCCGCCACAGCCGTTGACCAATTTAAGCACTTAGTGTCTTCCAACGAGTCAATATAATTCAGAAGGATCCTTGGAAATGAATAACCAAAAATATGAAAACAAGAAGGTAGTAAACATCATGGATATCAAACATGTCACAAACATGTACACCTACTTGTCATCATCGTAATGATAATATGAATTCAAGATCGACTCAATAGACCTTCTATCCAAGTGTCTGTCCAACTTGAATATGTTCTCTTGGCAATAGCTGTTTAAGCGAATTCGTCGTATACTACGATGCATCTCTTAAACAGCGACGAATTCGCTTAAACATTTTGGCATCGTTGCCAAGGAGTAACGAGCAATTTCATTCACTGATTACAATTTCTAATCTGATTCTAACTTGCTTCATTTGATTTCTTGTGGTTGTGCAAGGTACAAAGCGAAGATCAACTGCATGACAGTCACTCCAGGGGCAGGTAATTGCATTTCCATACTCTTAAGGCCCTATTTCTGGAAAGAAGTAAAAAGGAAAATCAATTAGGATCAAACTTGCATTATTTCCTTAGAATTAATCACCCAAGTTGCCTGATTTGATTCCCTTTAGACATCCTCATCCAAATTTCTACACCTACTAAGAACTTAAGGTATCTAAGCTATTCACCTTCTTGATTGAGCCCTAGGAACCCAATTTGGAAAGAACTTCTTAGACCAAAAGAGCCAAATTAGGGTTTCCATCTTAGGGTTGTGAAAACACACCTACTTGAAATAATAAGAATTGATTTTCCCGCATTGTATGTCACCCAAACCGTTGCTTGAATTGACCTAATCAAGGGAACCCAAAAATAACAGCTCTAATCATCCACTTGAATCCTAAAACTTGGGACTTAATAACCTGTTTGTAAATCATTTAGGGTGATTTTAGGCTCATTACCCAACTCATCCTCAACCCTAGGGTAGGTTACGTGAAGTTGGTCCACCTTGTAGGCCAACCAACCTTCAAATTATGTCACAAATCACAATCAACTCTAAAGTTTAAGTGAAATCTAAGCACCTAACTTTAGGATTAAAATTGGTAGACTTAAGGGGTCAAGTTGCTCATTCTAATCTATTTGGATTCTCAGTGACAAGGAAGGTCGGGTGAGGGAAACCCTGAAACCCGTGGGAATGCTCTACCGTGTAGGGGTCTTTGCGGGATTCTCCCTTCCTGGTTGCCCAAGTATTTCTCGGGTGAGTGATTTTCTGATCACGACGTATCATCAGCCTCGAACCTCTTAGTCACCCAATGATTTTTTGGGTGCCTCAATTTGGTCTATTACACCTTCTGCCCCTGTAACGACCCGGTTCCTGAGCCCCGACAAGACACGAGAACTGGACCGACTCAACTAATCCCAAGACCTAGTCGTCCAACGAGGAGGTAGCCAAAAGAGCAGTAAAATAAACCACATTCAACATGAATATAACTAACAGTAAGAAAATACAGCAGCAAGGAAAGAAACTACTATAGTATATACCACCACAACAGTAGAACAACATTCATAAATAAATATGAACTGCAGGTAAAGAAAAGTACAGCGGAAACAAGAACTACTCACTATAATGGAACAAAAAGAGGTACAAGAAACAGTGGTAACTCTACTGGACCCTACTCGGCCCAGCGTCCTCTGCAGCCGCTGACCCTAGCTGCTCAACACCTGGTCCTGAAAGGTAACGAGTGTAACACGTCAGCAAAATGCTAAGTAGAGTGGCAACTAAAACTAAAGAAACAGTAGAGTGTACAGTAGCTGTTAAGTTATGTTACTTTCTTTATTTAAGTCTTTCAATTATCTCACGATTTATCTATTTCTCAGATCTTTCACTTGATCTCGAATGTTCCTCGTGGGAACGATCTTGATTGCAGTCTTTTCCGAACAGTAGAAGTAGCACGTGGTGCTCTCCTGGCCGGGAGAGTCCCCCGTGGTGATCCTACTCTCAGTCAACCACCCCAAGGTCACTGACAGACGTAACGGTGACTACGACACGCGCGGTGAACTCACGGGTAGCTAACCCGCACTGGCACACGGTCAGTCGTTTCCGTTAACGGGTGCGCCCAAAGCACAGCACGGAACTAGTACAGGGCAGAGCCCTCTCAGTAACAGGGGTCCAACCCCTCCACAGTAACCAAACAGGGGCCTTGCCCCTCCACAGTCCGCGCACCCTCGCCTGACTACCCTGGTTTGCCCCAGTGGGCCTAACAAGTCGGTGTGGGAGGCTACCAGAACCCCGGGGCCCGTGGGGTAGCTAGTACCTCCCTACACTAGTAGCTCTCCTCGGTATTACGTACACGAGGGCCAGCAAGTCGGTACAGAGTGGCCAGTCCTAACCCCAGGTCCCTGGGGCGGCTAGCTCCGCTCTGCACTAAATAGGGGGACAGTCGCTCTCCTTGGTACTCCGTACTCAAGGGCCAGCTCACTTCCCCAATTCTATCCCATTCGCTTTCCAGGAGTTCTACTCCAAATTCCCCGTAGGGTTCCAGCTCTTTAACTCAGAACATCAAGGTTTCACTTTCCAGTTTCACGTTCCTACAATCCATATTCTCAATCACGTTTATTTATTCATAACAGGCAGCTGTTAATTCAATTCACAGGTAGCTAGCATTTCCTTTCCACATTTTCCAAGACTGCAGTATTCATACATTCCACTAGTTTTCTCATCCTAGGATTCATGCCATATCCTAGGATCTATCATTCAATCTAGTTTTCCGTCCCTAGGATTCATGCAACATCCTAGGAATCTACCATTCAATCTATTTCTCATTCCTAGGATTCATGCAATGTCCTAGGTTCTATTTATGGTTTCATAATTTAACCGATTATACTTAAAGCCACTCTACCAGGTACGACGGGAGTAATGGGGGCATGATTGGGAATCCCACATGCCTCTGCGACACCCAAGACTGCAACGGAACGAGATCCTATCACAAGGATCAAACACAAGGAGTGTCTCAAAACAGTGTATAGCTACTGTAGATGGGTAGAGGATTTAATTCCGGAAAGAACGCAACTCGAAACGCGGAAAACGGAACCCGAACTGGCCCTCAACGGGTCGAAAATGACGACACTGTGCAAAATCAGACGTCTAGAACTTCTTCCAGACGTCTTAAAAAGTGGATCAGAGAATTACCTTGTTCTGCGTGGTTTCTCAGACGTCCATAAGCCTACGAGGACTTCTGGCCTAGTTCCCAGTCGTCCGATGGTCACCTCGGACGTCTGGATGTCACTCCCGCCGTCTGGTGCTACAGCCAGACGTCTGATTCGCGTTGGATGGTGAATCACCGAGACTGCGCACACCCATCTCCCTCCCTCAGTACGGTCAGTCGACAAGAAGGAAGAAGAAGACGGAAAACTCACCTTTCAGACGTCTGGACAGTCTTCCAGACGTCGACCTCTCCGTCTGGCTATCAGCACAGACGTCTGATTCTGGAAATTTTTTCCAGAACCAGGGCGCGACTCACCCTCCGCTCGCGACGCCGCCCGCGTCGCACCTCGTGCGCCTGCCGCTCGAACCGCAGCAGGCCTCCCACGTCGTTCCGCGCCCGCTGCGCTCCCCGGCGGCCGGCCCTGGCAGCCCCAGCAAGCTCGCCCTCACGGCTGAGCGCCGCTCTCGCACGCAGCACCCCCTCCGCGCTCACTGCGGCCGTCGCCGCTGCAGCAACCCCGCGCCCGCTCTCGCGCTCGCTCTCGCACACTGGAAGGAGAAGAGGAAAGGGGCGGAGGCGACGGGAGAGAGCGCGTGGCCTTTTAAGGCCGCGCGAGGAGGAGAGAGAGAGACGGCAGCGGCGAGAATCTGCAGTCGCAGGAGCGAATATGCGGTCTGCGCGCTCAAGCGCGCAGACGACCCGTGCGTGTCGAAAATAACTGATTTCCAGACGTCTGTAAACGATCCCAGACGTCTGATACGACGTCTGGAAGTGATTCCAGACGTCTGGTCCGACGTCTAGCCCACCTCCCAGACGTCTTAAAATACGTCTGGGGCACGCGTTCATAACAGTCCCTCATCTGGCTCACTAGTGCGTGTTCGGGAGAAGGTCCTTAAGACCACCCTTGAGACCTCCATTAGCAATTCACTCCCGTCGAGGCCAAGCCTCGAATCATTTGTTTGTGCTACCTTTCAATCATATTGATATCTCTTCAAACACTTCTGCTTCTGAGCCCAGATCTCCTTCAGCTATATCTATGGAAAATCAAGAAGAGGAACCCAATTTCTAGAATCAGCTACAGTGCCTCAATGATCTTTTCCAAGCATTCATGAATCCACTACAACATCCTATGATGCGAGATCATTACAATCCGCTGCGGTAGCAATCGAACATAGAGCTCAAATCCCTGCTGGAGGACCTAATACTGAACTCAAGCTCAATATGCTTCATGCTATCCCTAAATTCCATGGGCTTAACTCCGAAGATCCTTTCCAGCACATCCAGCAATTAAAACATCTAGCCCAGACCTTTGGGCCACCAATGCAGAATCGTGATATCTTACTCATAAAGATGTTCTCCTTCTCCCTCACGAACAAGGCTACCCATCAGTAGCAAACCCTAACTCGTCCAATCAACACATGGGCTGAACTTCAATCCGAATTTCTGAAGAAGTTTTTTCCCATTAGTTGGACAAATGCTTTATGGCACCATATCACGCACTTTACTCAGAATGTAGGAGAACCACTTCATAAGGCATGGGATCGCTTTCCAGATGTCATGCGGAAATGCCTCCATCATGGAGTTCCTAAATGGGAATAAGTCCAGTCTTTTTACCAGGGACTCCTTGAAGATATCATATTATTCTTCAATGCAACCTATGGTGGCAACATCATGGATCAACATAAGGACACCATGTGGGAGATCCTCAAGAATATGTGCAAGAACTCCATCAATAATGATTCCAAGGGCATGTTCGACTGGAGGACTACCCATGCATTAACAAAAACTCGAGGGGCACATGCAACCCAAGGCCTATCTGCATCCGTCGATCTGGAACTGATGGCCAATCGCCTGGATAAGGTCTCGATTATCGAGAAGAAGGTTGACTGTTGAGGCGGAAATTTCCCCGGCAATGGTGCCAAAATGTTGAGGCGAAAAATCTACACTAAAATTTCCACCCAAGAGCTTCTTAATCAAGCCCCCCCACCTAATTTCTACTCCATTATGGCTCAGCTACAAGTTAAGCAACAACAATTGCATAAGGATTTAACAAACCTAGCCAACCAAGGGAGTCCTGCCACACTTACCTAAGCTCCACACATTCCACATCTCACCCCTTCTCACATCCCAAAGAGACAAAATTTGCATACGACCCATGCTGAGTATAATCATTATTCTGAGGCTTTCTATGGTTCAACGGAGAATTATACTTATCCAAATCATTACCCCACTCAAAATGTCTCCACCTTCCCAGGGCAATTGCAAAATTCCTCTAATTGGAGGAATTATCTGACTCACTCCTAGACCAATCCGGTTCCTCACCAGCATCAAAACCCATTTGGAGGGTATGGTTCAAATAAAACTTATCAATCTGGGCCATCTCAAGAAGACATCAATGCCCAGATGATGAATACACTATAGGAGATGCAAAGAAAAACTATGGAAATCACCTGTGTTATTAACAATCTCAATGATCAAATTAGGGTTATTCCAACTCAAGGACCTGCAGAACATTCACCATCCTAGCCCACACCAAACTTAGTTAATCAAAGGAACCAACACCCAGGTGGACACCAACATCAAAACCACACTAATCAGCCTCCTATTAACCCAATACCTCAGCACCAACTCGGTTTCCATCAACATCAGGCCCCCCCACCTCCTCCCAGTGACAACCAAACTGCATATGCAGATACAATGAGGAGTGGGAACACCACCACTGATTTAGGGCCTTCAAATCAAATTGATGAAACCCACTCTCAATCTCTGCAAATCAACTCTCCTAACCCCACTCATGAAGAAGAAAAAGAAATCCCAAAAACACTTGATTCAAATCCTACTTTTCACTCTCAAACACTGCAATCCAATCTTTCTAATCAGAAATTAGAGCCCTCTCACCCAGATCTTTTGGACTTATTTAGGCAAGTTGAGAAGAATATCCCCCTCCTAGATGCCACCCCTGCCTTTGCTAAATGTTTGAAAGAAAGGTTTACTCCAAAAGTGCAGGCTCAGAATCTAGGATGGATGGTCCTTTCAAAGACAGCCAGCTCAATTTTTCAGAGTAACCTACCTTTCACAAAAAATGACCCAGGCACATCACCCATCTCGGTTGTCATAAATGACACCACTTTTTTTCGCACCCCTCACGACTTAGGTACCTCCATTAACATCATTCCCCTGATCTTATTCAAGGAATCTCAATTCGGTGATTTTAAACCTATTAAGGTTCAATTTCAATTGGAAGACCGATCTAT
The DNA here is from genome assembly GCA_037157565.1 of Thalassia testudinum. Taxonomy (NCBI): domain Eukaryota; kingdom Viridiplantae; phylum Streptophyta; class Magnoliopsida; order Alismatales; family Hydrocharitaceae; genus Thalassia; species Thalassia testudinum. The sequence goes on along the minus strand of JAZHRO010000031.1, from coordinate 31,926,885 downwards.
CATTCAACCACGGGGAATTTTTGAGGATAGTCTGGTTAAGGTCCAAATTGTCTATTTCCGATAAATTTTCTGGTCCTTGACATAGAGGTACCTGCAGCTCTCACTAATATCATTCTTGGAAGACCCCTTCTGATTACCGCAACAGCTAATATCAACTCTCATTCTGGGAAAATGAATATAAGTTGCGGTAACCAGATTTTCTCATTAGATTTATTTCAAGCTTCCAAGAGGTCCATTAATCATAAAATTTTTTAGGACACTACTAATACAATGGAAGCAATTTGTGAGAAATCTTTGTTGATCAAATCTTACTCAGCTTTGACCACCATGGATCTAGATTTTATTGATTCCTATTCCAAGGATGATTTTGTGGTTCGAGACTTTTTAGATCAAATAGGGTTTGACTTTTACTCTTTCAATCTTCTTAATTTTTCACCAAAAACATCCACACTAACTTCACCCACCCTACATCTCATTGACTCCTTTTCCCCTCCCTTTCCATTGGACCTACCAGCCAACCCACCAGAATATGGTATTTTACATGCACTTAAACCACGGCCAAATCCGAGTCATTCTTCCATTTTCCCATTTCATTTTGATCCCGATTTATTTACTATTCATCTTTTCAGGGATCTTGAGGAAAACACATTTCTTGAGGACATTCAAGTGTCCAATTATTTACATGATTGTCCATCTTCCGTGCATACCTTCACGTCCGGTTGAATGGCGTAAAAGATAGCACTGGATGGGAGGTAACCCATCGTTTTTCATGCTTTCCTTTTTCCTTTCTTTTTCCAAGTTTTGAGGATCCTAAACCCGACCGCCCTTCACTAAGGGGATCCCTTTTCCCTCCTAATGCATGAGGACATTGCATATCAAAAGCATGGTGGGGTGTTTTGAAAATTTTGACGATCGATTTAGGACTTTCAAAACCTAAAAATATGCATTTTTCTTTTGTCATTTTATTTTTTTGCCGGCATACCCAAAAAAATAAAAATATTGAAAACTTTTTGAGGAAAATTTTGAAATCAGGACTAAGGTTGATAACTCACTTTTGGTACAATGGGATTTTATCTTTAACAAACTAGGGATGAGGATATGGATCTGATTGTTAGAATTTCAGGGTCTTTCCTTAGACTAGATCAGATATCCTTCTCCAAAATTTCACCTGAACTCATGATAGTTCAGGTGACTTGATCCTCTTTTGTAATATGGCAAGTATCTGGCTTAGTTTCTGATTCAAAAACTTGCATTCCTTGCGAAACTTCCTGTGTCAAATTTCACACACAAGCCAACACCTAAAAATCACTAGAAATTAGAAAAATCCCGTTGTTTGGACTTAGTAAAAGTCTGAAGTAGATCATTGGTTTGAGTTCCCACCGCCGAGAAGGAGGAAAATACCTCCTTTGAGGACGCGATGTCAACATGTTACTGCCTCAACACTTCTCCATATCTATATTTCATATCTTTAGACGGAGCATTAAAGTGCATTTTTGCAACTCAAGTGTCTTTGACGGTACTCTACCTATAGTGTCAGAGCAAGAGCTTGAGTTTGCTTAGAGTGCCCCTTTACACCGCATTATGTTTTGGGGTTGTGAGCTCCTGGGTGGCGCCATGGACAATGCTATCTCGAAGTACTGGCGCCAGAGCCCCCTCGAGGATTGGTAACAAGAATGATGATTCTGACACATCTGTTGTAAGACTAAGCAACAAATAAGCATGGGGGACAAAAAAAAAATTTAACCAAAAACACGCCCTATTAAATGTTGGCTTTTCATAAGCACGAGCACAAGGTTTTAAAGGTTATTGCAAGTTGCAAATCAGATTCATGAGCCAGAAAAATCCTAAAAATAGAAATTTGAAGTCATCTGAATTAACAAGGGTTTAATTTGTGAATTTTCTGGAGGATATATTAATCCTGTTTTGTCTAATTTTTGGATCCGAAAATAAATCCTAATGTTTATCTTTAACAAATCCCATACCTCCTGTGTTTAAACCAGCCAAGGTCTCATAATTTCTTTCTCCTCAAAAATCAAAAAAATTAGATTTCCCAAAAATTTCGTCTTGTAAAAATTAAAGTTTTGCTAAGAGATTAGCAAAAGATAAGCATGAGGGTGTGATAAATGCTAATTTATCATCGTTCTTATACATTAAAATAACCTAGCTCTTAGGATTTTGCTCCGCAAATGGATTTTTGGGCAGCATTTAGGCATTAATTAAGTTAGGCATGCATTGCACTTTTTATTATCTTTTTAATTTGTTTTTGTAAGTGTCAAGGATATACAGATTGCTAGATCCTTCGAACCCTAGAACTTAGGAAGGCAACTGGTGAAGGAGAAGCTCTCACCAGCTGGAACTCAGCTTGATCCAGCTCACCATAGATGGAATCCAGCTCACCTGAACTAGGGTTAGCTCATCCTAGCTCCATTCAGCTCATCTTAGCTGAATGCCAGCTCAAGAGAGCTCATCTTAGCTCACCCTAACTCAGGTCAGCTCAGATCCAGCTCAACTTAACTGAGTCTAGATCATCTCAGCTCCAATCAATTCACAAGGAGCTCTAGCTAGCTCAGCTGAGTTGACTGGAGTTCACCCCAGCTCAAGACCAGCTACATCCAGCTCCACTCAACTCCAATCAGCTGAAGATGACTTCATTTCAGCCTAGGAAGCTCAAGTTTAGCTCCCGGGGACTCAGCTTAGCTCAACTCAGTTGAGCTAAGCTACCTTAGCTGCCTCAACCAGCTTGATCCTCCCCGGGAGCACCAGACCCAGCTCACCTCAACTCTTTGTGGCAGAAGCCAGCTTACTTTAACTTGGCTTAGCAGCTAGCAAAGAACTGGCAAGCTAAGCTAGCTAGAGTAGCTCCATGCAACCCCTTTCAGCTCGAAACTCCTTCTGTCCAGCTCCTCTTCACAAACCCTAGCTCCCATTGCCTCCTCCACTCCTTTACTAGCTAAGCTAGCTTAGCTTAGCTAGGTTCCAACTCCCTTGGCATTTACCACCCTAAAACTCTACCTAACTAGCTCCACCAACTAATCCCTACCTAAGCACACCTAAGCTAGCTCCATCCACTCCAAGTTGGCGCCACCACCATCACCACCTTTCACCCCTCAACCATAACCAAAGGGCACCAAGAAGTTGGCGCCAAACCACCCTAACTACCCCCCATTTTGGTGCCAACTTTTCCCTCCAAAAATGCCCTAATCTCCACCCTATACCTAAGCCTAAAGCCAATCTCCACCATCCATTTTCCCTCCAAAATTGCCCCCTTCTAGATCACCATTTTGGCGCCAAAATGGAGGCACCCCCTCCACCATGGACGACCACCAAGGGGTGGATTAAACCTATAACTACCCCCCCTTGTACCCTTTAAGGTGGCACCAAGTGATCTCCACCTTAGGATTCCTAACCACCATCCCAAACTCCATCCTAGCCACCCATTACCTCCACGCCAACTACCCCTTCTCCACCACTATATATACCCAACTAATTACCCACATTCTCCCATCTTCCATTTAGTAAAATCTACCCTATACTCACCTCATATCGACGGCCAAGAAGAAGGAGTAGAGAAGAAGATTAAGGGGGCACATCACCTACCCCCTTGGTGCCTTCTTCTCCCCATTTCTTCTCCCTTGTGCCACGCCAAGGAGGTTGAGCACTCCCCCACTAGGAGGACAACCAGGCAAGGAGGAGCAAGGGTGCACGCCCACCCATGAAGGAGATCATTGAAGGTGGTAGCTTCCACCTTGGAGGAGCATCTCAAGGAAGGAGAAGGAGCCCTTTTCAAGCCTAGGAGCCACTAAGCTTGGAGCAAGGAGCTTCCCCTCTTCACCAACAATTCAGGAGGACTTGTGTTTTATTTTATTTGTTGCAATTATCTAGTATAATAAGCATTCATCCACGAGGGCTTTTGTAAAACACTCTCTCTTTCAATCAAAGTTGCCTTCTTTAATCTTTTTGTTGCATAGTCTTGTAGAATTCTTGTTTAACTTTTTTCACTCCCTCTCCCTAATTATTCTAGGCCTCCATGCACCTAGAGTGAGCTTAGGGAGAAGCTCTACTTGTCACTATAATAGTAGTGTAGTGTATTAGTATAGAGAATTTTCTTGCTATCAACAAACCCGCATTGTTCCCATTATTTCAAAACTTATAAAAATCATATATATAAAATACCAAAAAGAAAGTTGAGCTCGATTTCCAAGCAAGAGACATAATTTTGCAAACATTTGGCCTCCTTGGATGACCCAAGATACCCCACTATCTAGGTTTATAAATTTAAAAGTTGATCAATTTTGTGCGTTACAATGACATATTTTACAAACTATGCAAAAATGTGATCACCTACTCTAGTTGGGGGAACTTTGAACCCTCATATTCTAACTTCTCTAGGGTTCCTCAGACTAGCAAGGACCTCAACGCCATTCAGAATGATCCATTCTCAAGCAACCCTGGATGGCGTAATCATCCTAACTTTGCATGGTCAGGGAATAATCAAAATTCAAGAACTCAATTCCAGCCCTGACCACATGCTCCACGCCCATATCAGCCTACTCAGCCTAGGCCCAACCAGAATTACCAATCTGGGCCGACACGGGACGATCAAATGTCCCTAATCCTTCAAACCCTAGTTGACATTCAAAAGACAAATGCGACTATGCTGAAACAACACAAGGACGAAATCACAAAGGCCCATAATCAGCTCGCACAGATGGAGAATTCTCACCAGCCTGGTGCACTTCCTTCACAACCTCTGCTGAATTTGAATAACATGTCGAACCAAGGCATGTTATGAACCTGAATCAGGGCCAAGCTCACTTTGTCTATCAAGCCCCTTCTACTCCATCACCTGACTGGATGGAGGCTTCAACATCATACTCAGGATATCAGCAGCAAACGCCACTTCTACCAACTCCAAACAAAAACCAGGAAGGACTAAATTCTGTTACCACCCGTAGTGGCAAGCAACTCAGGATCCACCTTATCCAAGCCACTCTCAGCCTGGTAGTTCAGGCCCTAACCCTAGGTTTGTTATCTAGGACACCCCTATCCCAGATCCAGAACCTGAACCAATTCTAGAGGAACCTACAGAGGTTCATTTCTCGAGCCTTTATCCAAAGGAAAGAGAAAACCCAAACCCATGGCACTTAAGGAAGATCTGGTCAAGCTCTTTGAGCAAGTTAAGATAAACATCCCCTTGATGGATGCAATTCGCCACGTACCGGCATACGCAAGATTTTTGAAGGATCTATGTACACCTAAGCGTAAGCAGCGAACCAAACATGAGAGTTCGATCGTATTGTCTGAGCAAGTCAGCTCAATCATTTTGAGCAAGCTCTCGCAAAAAGCAAAAGATCCTAGTACCCCTTTGATCTCCTACAAAATCGGTGATCTAGAAATTGATTGAGCATTGTTGGATTTAGGGGCGTCCAAAAACTTGATACCTACATCCCTACTAGACCATTCCGAGGAAACTGAACTCAAACCGACGGAGGTGACTTTACAGTTAGCAAATAGATCAATCAAGTAACCTAGAGGAATTCTCGAGGATGTTCTAGTTCGGATTCGTGAATTCTACTTCCCAGTGGACTTTATTGTATAAGATATGGATACTCCAGAGAATCTAAAGAATACACTGATCATTTTAGGAAGACCATTCCTAGCCACAACTAGGGAAAATATAAACTGCGAAGAGGGCCAGATCGAATTAAAATTTGGAAACAAAACATTGAAGATTGATTTATTCAAGGCCCAGAAAAGAATTAACTGTGGGACAATTGAGCAAGTTTGCGACATCGGTTCTATGATTCAGAACCCACTTCTAGAAGAAAACCTGATGTTACGACTCGGTTCCCGAATCCCTACACGACACGAGACCGAACCGACTCGACTGATCTCAAGACCCAGTCGCCCAACGAGAAAGTAACCAAAATGTAGGAAAGTAAACCACATTCACCATGCTAAGCAACTAACAGTAACAAAAGTACAGCAATAAAGAAGTAAACTACTACAGTACACACCACCACAACAGTAGAAAAATAACCAGGTACAAGAATATAAAGTGCGGAATAAAAGCGTACAGAATATAAGGGTACAAGAGTCTACTCATTACAACAAAAAGAAGTACAAGAAGCTACAACTACTGGGCTCTACTGGGCCCAGTACCCTCTACAGCCGTGGACTCTGGCTACTCAACACCTGGACCTGAAAAGGATTATGAGTACACAAAGTCAGCGAACGCTGAGTAGAGTGGAAACCAACTAACTAAAGCAGCAACAGTGGACAGGTAGCTGTCATTTTTCCATTTATTTTCTTCACTACTTATTCTTTTCCATCACTTGGTTTATTTATCAGGTCTCTTTCTTGATCTCGAATGTTCCTCGTGGGAACGATCTTGATTACAGTCTTTTCCGAAGAGTAGAAGGCACATGTGATCTCTCGTGGCCGGGAGAGTCCCCCGTGGTGATCCTACACCCAGTCAACCACCCCAAGGTCACGGACAGACATAACGGTGACTACGGCATGCGCGATAAGCGCACAAGTAGCTACCCTGCACTAGCACGCGATCAGTCGTTTCTGTTAGCGGGTGCACCCAAAGCACAGCATGGAACCAGTATAGGGCCTAGCCCTCTCAGTAACAAGGGTCTAGCCCCTAAGAACCAAACAGGGGTCTCGCCCCTCCACAATCCGCGCACCCCCGCCTGACTACCCTAGTTTGCCCAATGAGCCTAACAAGTCGGTGTATGGAGGCTAGATGAACCACGAACCCCGTGGGGTGGCTAGCTCTCTCCCTACACTAGTAGCTCTCCCTGATACTGTGTACACGAGGGCCAAGAAGTATGTACAGAGTGGCCAATCCTATCCCCGGGTCCCAACCCAAGGGCAGCTAGCTCTGCTCTACACTAAACAGGGGGACAGTCGCTCTCCTTGGTACTTCGTACTCAAGGGCCAGCTCACTTCCCCACTCACATTCCCAATTCCATTCCATTTATTTCCAGGAGCTCTACTCCTAATTCCCCGTAGGGTTCATACTCATATTCCTCATGTCATTCCATACCAGGTTTCGTCATCTCTATTTCCATTCTCAAGTTATACACATGCAACATGTAATTCTATTGTTCACATTTCCAAATTCAGGCTATTCACAGGTAGCTCGTGTTTCCAACATTCACCTTTCCATTTCCAAATTATATACATGCAGCTCGTATTATGTCATTTCACGTGTGCGATAGGAAAGTTACATAAAACAGTTATTAGCACAAGTACTACATATTTCCGAAGCATCTGTTATTCATTTATAGTCAATTGTTATCATTCTATCTACTCATTCAAGACTGCAATCCATTCATTCAATACAGACATTCCAGTATTCCTAGTCCTAGGATTCATGCCATACCCTAGGATCTAATCATTCATTCCACACATGCATTCAGGTTTGTATTTAAATTAAGGGAAGCCACTCTACCAGTAAACCCAGGAGTAGTGGGGGCATGAACGGCAGGCTCACGTTCCTCAGCAAGTCCCGAACCCGCAATGAAACAAAGTCCTATCACAAGGATCAATCACAAGAAAATACACAGAACAGTATAGAAAGTCTTCTAACAAGTAGAGGGATTCATATGAAAAACATCAGGATCTTATTTGCGAAAGACAGACCTCGAACGGACCCTAAATGGGTCAAAAATATTGTTTTTGACTCAAATCAGACGTCTGGAATAACTTACAGACATCTTAAAAGTGTCCAGTGCCATACCATAAGTCCCGCGTCAAACCTCAAACATCCAGGAACTCCTTTAGACCGTCTAGACCTAGTTCCAGAGGTCCGACCACCTCTTCGGACATTTGGAAGCGCTTCCCATCATCTGGTAGGTCGCCCAGACGTTTGAAGTGTGTGGGAGGGCATGGCCCGTGCCTTTCCGAAGCAACTCCTACACAAAATCCACTAAATCTCCTCCAAAAGGCATGCAACAGTGCATCGGCGGAGTGGCCCGCATGGCCATATCGGCAAAGGGACGTACCTTCGTGAGACTTCCTCCTTAGACATCTGAAACCTCCTCCAGATGTCGCCTACGTCATCTAGACGTCACTCCAGACGTCTGATTCTAGGAGAAACCCAGAACCAGAACCTTCTCCTGCCCTCTCACATCACGTGTGGTCACGTCGCATCCGCTCTCCTGCAGCTCTGGCTACAGCAGTGTCGAGGAGGACCTCCCCGATGCACTCCTCTACCTTGCACACACGCCGCTCCGGCTGTGCGCTCACCGGTGAGCTTCCACGTCAGCTCACGAGCTTGCTCTCCTTTCCTTCTCACGTCGCTCCTCCTCTCCTCCTCTCCGCCGCTCTCGCTCGCTCTGGGAAGAAGAGGGGAAGGGGCTGGTGGCTTGAGAAGTGAGGGGAATGAGAGAGGAGGGGGGCTTTATAATGGTGAGGGGTTAGGGTTTTGGCTAGGGAGGAAAGAGAGAGAAGAAGGAGGGAAAACGAGGGGAGTACTGTCTGTATGCAGCACGCGCGCAAACGTGAGCGCGTACTCAAAATTTTTGATTTCCAGATGTCTGGGAAGGTGTCCAGACCTCTTAAAAGACTCAAACAGCACGGGTCTTAACACCTGATTACCCCTGATCCTCAATCCCAAGCAGATCATGCTCCACAAATAGAGGAGCCTAGAGTTGATCCAGATTCACCCACAGCTCTCGCCTTATCTTCTGAGGCCCATCCCGAACCTCCTTCTACTGCTGATAACCCAGTTATGGAGTTGAAACCTCTTCCCGATCATCTGAAATATGTCTTCTTGGGTTATAATCAAACGTTTCCTGTGATCATCAATTCCCAACTCACATCTGATCATGGAAACAAAGTCAATTTCTATCCAACAACATCAGAGAGCCATTGGATGGACTCTCGATGATCTGACAGGTATCAGTCCCTCATATTGCACACATCATATCTACACTGAGGAGGGATCACGACAATCCTGAGAGATGCAGAGAAGATCAATCCAAATATGTAGAAGGTCGTGAAAAAGGAGATCATCAAGAGGTTAGATGCTAGGATCATCTACCGGATCTCTAACAGCAGCCGGGTGAGCCCGATCCAAGTTGTGCCTAAGAAGGCAAGGCTCACCGTAATCACGACCAAATCTGGAGAGGCCAACCCAACCCGCATCGAGAATTCGTGGAGAGTCTACATTGATTACAGAAGATCGAATGCCTCCATGAAGAAAGATCATTTTTCACCGCCATTTATTGATCAGATTCTCAAGAAATTGGTGGGAAATCGATTCTTCTGTTTCTTAGATGGTTACTCCAAGTATAATCAGGTGGCAATTCATCCAAAGGATCAGGAAAAGCCCACCTTTACCTGCCCCTACTATACCTACATATTCCGTAGGATGCCTTTTGGGCTATGCAATGCACCTGCCACCTTTTAGCGATGCATGCTAGCCATATTCTCCCACACAGTAGGTAAATACCTTGAAGTATTCATGGATGACTTCTCGGTATTTGGTGAATCTTTTGATGAGTGCCTCCTACATCTGATCCAAATCCTCAAAAGATGCATTGATGTGAACCTAGTGCTCTCCTGGGAAAATAGCCACTTCATGGTTCCAGAAGGCATCGTCCCGGGTCATCTTATTTCTGAGAGAGGTATTCAAGTCGACCGAGACAGGTGAATTTGATTCCAGACTTCATGTGGGTAACTCGGTCAACGATATCAGATCGTTCCTGGGGCATGTGGGTTTTTATTGACGATTTATATCTGATTTTTCCAAGATTGTGTGCCCTTTGATAAACCTCCTCTCCAGGGACATGCCTTTCGAGATGACGAGTGAGTGCATTCACGCATTTGAAGTCTTGCATGACCAAGTCACCCAGGCACCAATCCTACAATCCCATGACTGGTCTTAACCCTTTGAGATCATGTATGATGCGTCTGACTACATAGTGGTAGCGGTGTTGGGGCAGAAAATCGACGAGAAACCCATGGTCATATATTACGCCAGCAGGACATTAGACGAGGCTCAGCGTAACTATATAATTACGGAGAAAGAGCTGCTGGCTGTCGTATTTGGCCTAGAAAAATTCATATCATACCTTCTGGGTTCCCATGTCATTATATTCTCGGATTACACTGCAGTAAGGCACTTACTCACAAAGAAGGATGTGAAACCTAGATTAATCCGATGGATCTTTCTGTTACAAGAGTTAGAACTTGAAATTTGCGACAAGGCGGGAAAGCAGAACATGGTAGCCGACCATTTGTCTCGCCTTCCTTCTTTGATCATTGACCCATCCAAACCTATTACCGATCATTTTCTGAATGAACATCTATTGGCCATTAACGGACTTCCCTGGTTTGCTGACATGGTAAACTGCTTGGTTACAGGGAAAGTCCTGCCAGATTGGGTGACTTCCAGGCGGGACAAGTTGATTTCCGATGCCAAGTACTACATTTGGGAAGAATCATATCTTTTCCATATTGGCAATGATCAAGTAATCCGGAGATGTATTCCTGACAATGAGGTTAATGACGCCATTTCATTCTATCATGACCAGGCTTGCAGTGGCCATTTCTCTGGTCAAAAAATTGCAGCGAAGATCCTCCAGTGTGGGTTCTTCTAGCCCACAATGTTCAAAGATGCACAAACTTATTGTAGGGCATGCGTTCGTTGTCAGACCTTAGACAACAATATTCAATGCCCACGTGATATGATGCCCTTGAATCCGATCATTGTGTGCAAAATCTTTGACATTTGGGAAATTGATTTTATGGGACCCTTTCTAGGTTCTAATGGCTTCGAAGATATCTTACTCGCTGTTGATTACGTCTCTAAATGAATCGAAGCCATCTCCACCAGAACAAGGGACTATAAAGTTGTTCTTTGGTTCATTCAAGAGAACATCTTTTCCAGATTTGGGGTTCCAAAAGCCATCGTCAACGATGGCAGGTCTCATTTCGCCAATGTGCACTTCAAGTCCCTAACGAAAAAGTACGAGGTGTCGCATCGTATCTTGACTCCTTATCACCCTAGACTAATGGATTGGCAGAACTGTCAAATCAGGAGATCAAGAAGATCCTTCAGGTCACTATTCGGCCTGACAGGAATGATTGTTCTACCTGCCTTCTAGAAGCCTTGTGAGCTTATAGGACCGCCTATAAAACCCAGTTAGGCAAGTCTCCCTTCAGACTCGTGTACGGGAAGGCATGTCACCTCCACATGGAAATGGAGCATAAAGCCTACTGGGTAGTACGGAAGTGCAATCTAGATCTTTTGAAGGCTAGAAACCACCATCGGTTGTAATTAAGCGAGATTAAGGAGTTACGCAATGAAGCATACGAGAACTCGTGAATGTATAAAGAGCCGGTGAAAGCCTTCCATGACAAGCACATTTCAAGAAAATCCTTCCATCCTGGTCAGAAAGTACTACTCTTTGATGCCAAACTCAAGCTCTTCCCATGTAAACTCAGATCTAAATGGATTGGACCATTCTTTGTGAGACAAGTATTTGAAAATGGAGCTGTTGAAATCAGTGAACTCAACCATGATTCTGAACCTTTTGTCGTGAACAGTAAGAAACTCAAACCATTCTTTGAACTTACTTACTCAAACTTGGTTGCAATATCTTTTGATCTCCATTCTCCTTGAGTGTCATTGTGCCCAGCTGATGGCGTTAAACTTAGCGCTTAATGAGAGGCAACCCGTCATCTTTGAAAAACCCGAAACCTTCCTAATGTATCTCTATGCTGAATTCATATTGCACTTTAGGGTTCGTCCATTAGAATAGCCGACTCCACCTTTGATACATGTATCAGAGCTAGAAATAGTTCACAACAGTCATTTCGACGCATTCACCACTCACCTATTCTAACATACGATCTAAGCTGAACTCGAACCCACCAAATTTACAATGAGGACATTGCAAATCTTAGGCATGGAGGGGTATTAAAGTGCAAAACTCTGTGAAATCAATGTATGGAAGGGTTTCATTTCATAAATAAAATGGGGGAAGGAAAGGAAAGGAGAGGATAATTTGAGTTGAATGAAAAAAAGAGAAGGGAAGGAAAAAAAAGAAAGAAGAAAAAGGAGCAAATAAAAGAAAAGAAAAAAGTGAGTCCCATGAAATTTAATATGGAACCTACTTAACTTCTAGGTTGGATCGGATGATGAATTAAGACCTAGAAGGCTAAAACTTAGGAAATTAGTGGCGGATACCAACCTTAGGCCTCTTGGATCTATTTCAAGGTTTAAACACTCACTTATTTATTAAGATTCAGATTAATCCTCAAGAGGTTGAGGAAAGTGAGAGGCTGATGTAGTAGGTCTAAGGCTTAGGGATTATTCGACACCATTGCCTGCCCTTTTGTTTACGGGGCATGTTAACCTAAGCAGCCAAAATCACATGCTAAGTCAGGTTCAGTGCACCTAACAAACAAAAAAATATCCCAAAAGTGTTCTGTTCTGAAAAGTCATCTCAAAGATCAAGCTTAGGAGCGACTCGACAACACAAGTTGATTGGACAAGTTCCCGACGTGGAGAGGTGGGAAATTCCCCTCGAAGATGCATAATAACATATCGTCTCCTCAGAGATTGTCTCCTAAGATATCTAAATATCCCACTGAGGGAATGTAAGCACCTTGTGCTAGTTCAGGTGTCATGGGCGGGATTATCTCAAAATGTCGATTGCCAGCGACTGAATTTAGCTACAGAACGCCATGGGTGAAACTATCTCGAAGTGTCGAAAGCCAGGGTTCTGGGGGTTGCCATGGGTGGTGCTACTCCGAAGCATCGAAAGCCAAGGACCCTTCAAGGATTGATGTGGGGATAAGAAATCCAATACAGATCGTGTTTAGGGCTAATTCGAGGCTGGATTTAGGGAAAAATAAAAAGAAAAGAGAGAAAACTCTCCAAATGAAAAATCCATCTCTATCTCTTTCTTACAAAAATGCACTGGCAAACTAAACCTAGACATATTACGTCTACGCACAGGTGCTTTAACCGCTGGGGTCAACAAACTTCTGGAAAGTTTTTGCGAGCCTTAGAAACCTTCACGGTAGACTCAGGCTGAAGCTGGTTAGGTCTGGATCTTGGCTGGTACTTGAGTTCCTCTAGGCCTATTGTTGGCATTATGATCTTATTTCTAGAGATGCAGCCTAGTAAGGCACACTGACGATTACATCCAACCTAGAGACTTGGCTTGATCCATAGGATTTTTGCTAAGGGACTAGCAAAAGCTAGGCATGGGGGTATGATGGGAACACCATCATGAGCCTTAACTAGCCCATTTTAGTATGGAATGAAAGATAAAAGCTCCAACATATTCATCAGAAGGTTGTATCTCCACCTTATTATGTTATAAGAAGAGTGCATTAAATCAGGGTTAATTCTACAGTTTTAACAACATATCATGAACATAGAATAACCAAGAGGTTTTATAGGGGTGAAATAGAGGTCAAATGAGTATTAAAGACTAATAAGTGGGTCCATATAGATAGAAACGGAGGTTCGCGCATTTTAAGAACCAATATAACACCTGAAATCCTAATTTCAGACCCACTTAAATTACAGAGGTTCTAGTCAATATAAAATTCAACTAAACCTTCTAAAATTCATATAAAAATATTCCTTAAGGTTTGGTATCCTTGATTTGACCTCTGGAACACATTTTGACCTCAAATAGAGTCTCAAACAGAAAGTTACCCTAATTTGTGTTTCTGCGCAAATTTCCCAGTCAAACTTGGTCAAAACTGAAATCCGACGTCGCCAACAGATTCCTTGGATCCAAATTAGGTTTTTACCAAAATTGGACCCAATTAGACCCCATATTAACCTAGTTTGCATTTCAATCCAGTCAAACTCTTTCCCTTTCAATTAGACCCTCAGCTTTTACATTTTTTGCATATTGGTCCCTAACTTTAGCATCTTTCTTTGCAAATGGGTCCCTACCACCATTGATGTGAGCACAGGAACTCCATCGAGATTCAAGCAAGGATTTCTCGCTCGATTCTCAATCAAACTCTCCCAAAATTGAAAGGGAGATTCCTCGAGGAATTCCCTTCCAACTGAACCCGGCCATGGATCTTGATTTATTATCAATCTCTCATGCGAATAGTTTGAAGAGATGGGTATCCAATTTGAGCAAAAATCTTGAGCTTCGCAAGCTTGTTTCCAAGCTTGGAGCTCCTCTTTTAGGCTTTTAAAAGGACCCAAGACGAGAATCCTTGCTACTTAGCAAGTTTTGGCAAGAGAAATCCCTCCTCCTTCCCTCTCTAGCCATCTTCACACCTTTCTCTGGCAACCCTCGCTCTCCTCTTCTGACCATCCAACCATCAAATTGGATGGCCCTCTGCCTTCCCCTCTTAATTCCGCTCCTTGCCACCACAACAGGGGTCTCCTTCCTCCTCGTCGTCGCCGCTCCAACTCATCGTCAACTTCATCTTCTTCAACTCCGGCTCACCAACTCCGACGCTCTCTGTCCACCTCCTTCCCCTCTAAGCCTCTTTATCCCCTCCTCTCTCCCTCTACTTTCTTTCCCGTCACTCACAACTCACTCACGACCACCGTACTGCCTGCTACACCACCTTCGTTCTCCACTCCAACGATGATCTGGCGAAGCCACCTGCCTGCTACAGACCATCAAACACCACTGCTCCACCTCCACAAGCTTCGCCGCGCTACCCTTTGTAAAAGTCCTCTCCTAATTTAAGGGTTCGCATGCTCACTGAACCAACCGAAGTCCCTCACCTGCAGACACCTTCAGCAAGGTCGGCAAACCTCCACACCTACTCTCATGTGATGCCAACACCACCGTTACACTCATCGACGTCCGGCAAAGCTTCTGAATAATTTTAATGAGGTTGTAAGGCCGTGTTCTTGGTTTCAAGCATTCACCGGCCTCCGCCGCCGCCCTCAACCTCGCCAACCTCGTCTGCAATCATCTGGCCATAATCCCTCCAGGAAACACCTCCAGGCTTCGCGACTGACCTCTAGGACTCCTTCCAGGCAGTCAATCGAAGACCGCGGCCTTATCTTCAACCGCAATCAAGAGATCCATCAGTCGTTGCTGTGCGAGGAGAACTGTGGGACATTTAGTCCCACATCGTGAGATCTGAAGCAGAATGTGCGAGATAAGAGGAACTCATGTTTGTCCATGAACTCCATGAAATGTTCGATGTAGCATCGGTGTGTAATCTTCCAAGCATCTATTATCAAGTTTGATCTTGCCAGCTTTCTACAATTCTTTTTAACATAAAATTGACAGCACAACCAAATGCGATATTTATGACATGTCATCTTTATATTGGAAGCATTTAATTTCAAGTTAGAGGTAAGAAATATTTACAAAAACTTTATTCTTGCATCAGTCACCATCTGCCCCAGATGACTGCTTGCTTAATGTTTTCTTTTTCTTTACATTCCCATCTGGTACATGATGGTTTCCTTTCCTTTGTTGCTCTTCTTTGACTATGGGAATGGTTACATCATCATCTCTATCACTATTCATTGAAATTCCTTATGCCATTTTACCTCGCCATTCGAATAAGAAGTTGGAGTTAATCACAGTTGAACAAGTCATCATAAATCATTATGTACGAAAGTTGTATCACAAAATCAATGATGTTTACTGTATTACACTTTCCATAATCAAGATATTACAATAGACGAAACATTAGAGTAATACAAATTATCATAGAGCAAGGGTTACTAATGTGTAATACATCTTTTAAATTTTTGTATTACAACATCTAAATACAAGTATTACAATTTATTATAGCTATAGCCAACAAAGCACATTCTTGCACCAAACCCTTTTCAAATGCTCACATCCAACGTATATATATTTTTGTAATACAGAATGATGCAAAACATAGGAACACACATTTTCATGTACATTTTTTATGATCGATATCGCAAGACTACAAATATGTGAAAAAGAACACATCATGGGATCCATACCTACTAGGCATTTTATACATATTAGTTTCCCCCTTTTTACATTTGTAACTCAAAGAAAGGGTCTTGTTTGCAAGCACCATGATTTGTTATCAACGTCAAACTATGTTAGCTTTGGACCTATTTTTTGAAAAAAATTCCTTTTGACATTAACCTAACCACGTAGAACTATTTGAATATCTCTGACATCCAAGATGAAACCCTTATAGGTGGAAAGATGTACCATGCTTTCTTTAAATTATTTTTCTTCCAAGAAAAGTTAGAATCTACATTATGTACTTCATATATGCATCAACTTTTCAACATACCCGATTGTTGTGAACCTCTTCCACCGATTGCTTCAAACTAAAGATCTAGACGAGCTTGATGCCATTTGCTGTTGTCGCTCTTGATCTCTACCGCTTGGGTAAGTTTTGTTGTGCAATATTATGGTTTTCACCTTTTCGCCTTATTAACCGATAAGTAATGCCTCGCATCTCTCTTTGTCAGCCGTCATTCGGTCTGTACGAATGTCTCACATTCTTTTTATCATTTTATTCGATCAATAATTGTATTACAAGTCAACTAAGTTGTGTTTAATGTGTTGCATTCATTTATTAATATAAGATAAGATGCGGTGCCCACTTTTGTTGTAATTGTAACACAATTTTTGTCAAAATTATTTTCGTGCCCACATATGTTTATATGTTTGTTTGATTTGTTATATTACAATTTTTACGGTATTACAACATTCGGTAATACGTTATAAAAACTTTTGTCGTGCATAGGTATCATTAAATTGTTATATTATAGCATCCAGTAATATGTTAGTCAGTTACAATAGTGTTGCATTATTGTTACAACAACATAGCCTCTTGTTACATTGTATACCAATATTTGTTACAACGTATACTATTAGTTATTACATCATCTGTATCATTTTGCTACAACAATACCTCATATTTTATAAAGTACTTCTGTACATTTTAAATTGCAGAACGTAATTTTATATTGATTAATATACCATTTTAAGCACACGTATTACTTTAATTTGCCCAAACTATATTTTGTAATCATAGTTACGAATAGCTTATTTTACACTACACTTTTTAGGCATGGTATTAATTACACCAAATTTTCAATTTCGAGTACACTAAGAAACCATTCCCTACACCATCCATGGTATTATCATGCACCATTTGATTGTCATCCGATGGTTAATAATATGTGCTTAATCTTAGCTTTATAGACATAATGCTCTCTGGATCCGGCGCCTGCGTGTGTGTGTCCATTCAAATTTCAAAGGAAAAAAAACACCACTCCACACCAAACTTTCAAGAAAAAAAAAGCAACCTTGTTTAAACTTGAAAGGTGGAAAAAAAAGCCCATACAAACAATGCACGCCACTCCCTCAATTTCACTTTTCCCTCTTGTTGAACGTCGGAGGACTACGCTATCGAAGTTAGTTTTGAAAACCTGTCGTTGTAGTTCGAATAGTGAAGAACTCGAATTCAACAAATAAAATTTATACCGGAAAAGAAATCCCCGAGTCGAACTCAGGGAGGCTATGTCGATCAAAATTCACAATTATATTTTTTTGTGTTTTTGTTTAAAGAGTGGAATAATCACAATGAAATGAAATAAATATGACAATAAGAGAGAGAAAGAGAAAATATTCACCTGATGTTGCAAAATGTTTGTGCAACTAAGAAAGCGAGAAAAGATTACACTAGAAAGCAAGAAATTATTACACTAGAAAGCAGGAAAATTCTACTCTAGAAAGGAGGAAAAAGGAATGGGAGAGAGAAGTTATCCTCCCCGACGATCGCTTGGAGGACGAGCCAGATGAGACAACACCTGGAAGACGAGGAACGGAGCGGGAAGAAGGAGGTCGAGGAAGGAGGAACAGGAACGAGGTAGCACGTCGTCGTCGTCGCAAGATCCACTTCCGAAATGGGGGCAAAAAATTGATTTTACCTCTTGAGGAGCATCCCGAGTGTGGGACAAGCTTCTCTTGAGCTTTGGAGAGAGAGAGAAGAGAAGGAAGGGATCATAAATTCATATGGAGGGGATCTCCTTTTATAGTTGCAAGGAGTGGGGGAATTTTGAACATTACAATTTGGAAACATTAATTCGGGACCTTTAGTGACGGATAAATCCGTCACTAAAGGCCTGAACATGGTCGTCATGCCCGTCGCTCACGCGCCAGCTCCACTTCTCCGCCCAAAATGTATACGCATGTACGTGCGATATCAGCCGTCCGATCTAAACCATCCTCGCCCACGCTGAGCGCCCGCATGCGATCACGCGTAAGCGTGGCACATCTGATCGCGCGTGGGTGCTATCGCACGCTCAACACCACTTGATGCGAATCGAACGGATCCCATCACGCGCCCACGCGCTCGCTTGATCTGCTTTGGGGATCGAGCAGACTCGAACGCGCGCTCGCTCTTCTCGCGAAGGACGCTAGCCCAACGCGCTACACGTGGCTTTGTGTTGCGCGGTGAGTTTGAGTGCGCAGGTCTGCAGCCATTGGATGGGCATCCAACGATGGAGAATCATCGATTGGATGAAGAGGAAAGGCAGAGGCGGGTTCTTGAGGCTGGTTGGGTGGTTGAGATGGTGCCACGTAGCTCCATCTTGGCCGTCCATCTTCTGAGTATTGTAGATGGTGCCACTGGTGTCGGATTAGATCGATTTTTGCATCGTTAGGCTGCGATCGTCGATCCGAATCCATCTATGTGGTCGAATTTGTCATCTGAGGTGCGGATTAACACCATCCTGGCCCTTGATCTTTAGGATTCCTCAGTCTCTATCTGATGCTACGGATGTCCGATTAAGGCGATCTTGGAGTCGTTGAACTCCAATCGCCACCCTAATCAAATCCGTATGGTTGGATCTTCAATCGGAGGTCCCGATAAAAAGTCGCTCTGTCCCTGACCATAAAAAGGAGACAATTACAATACAATTTATATAACTTGATCTAAATGCATGATTATGCATGTTATGCACTATATACAAAGTATGATCCTAATGTGACACTAAGAACATGCATTAATAGACATTTTAGGTTAAACAGATGTATGCACATCACACCCCCATGCCTATCTTTTGCTAGTCCCTAGCAAAAAGTACATGCTATTGGATGAAAACCTCATCATGAACCCTAACTAGCACATTTTATCCTAATAAAATGAACAAAAGCACCTACATAACCTAAGGGAAGGCCTAATTCAGGAAATTGTTAATCTGATAATAAAACATTATACAAGGGGTATTGTAGTGCATGAACGGGATTTCTAAGGGTCTAAACATAGGTCAAGTGAACCTAATAAAGGAAAAAGTGGGATGGTTTGGTCAGAAAAGGGTTATGACAAAATCTGGAAATTAAATGACATTCTATAACCCTAAAACAAACCTATTTAATTCATAAGGTTCAAGGCAAGATAAAAATCAGCTAAACCCTCTAAAATTCATGGAAAAATATTCCCTAGGGTTTAAAACCTTCAATTTGGCCGTTAGAACCTATTTTGACCTAGATTGAGGACCATACCCAATTTTTGACCTAATTTGGGTTTTTGTGCCAAATATCCAGTCAAACATTTTCAAACGTAAAATCCAATTTCACCATTGGATTCCTTAGGTCCAAATTAGCTTGATAGCAAAATTTGGACTTAAGGAAAGGTCGTCTTGACCCACTTTGCAATTTAGTCCTAAAAATTACTTTCAGATCCTCAACTTTTTAAAATTATTTCAAATACCCCCCTAGCTTTCCCGTCGTTTTCTTCAATCCAGTCTTTCTGCCACCGGTAGCAGCAGGCCATACCTCCGGCGACTTTGCGCGGAGGATGGCGCCGTGCATGCATGGGGAGCCGACCCTAAATTTGAAAGGGGAGCTCCCTGCGGAGCCCCCTACCGCATGGGCCTGCCCCCATGCCCTGATGACTGCCATACCTCTCGTGCGAACGTGCGAGAGGTATGGGTCTCTGTCTGCCGTACCTCCGATGAGACTTTTCCCGCCACTCTCGCGCGCCTCCCGGCCAGCCCTTGCCTAACACTCTATCGCATCCTTCAAGCTTAGATTGGCCTGAGATCCTCCCACCAATTCATCTCTTCCTAACTCCAGCCAACAGCCGGAGCTTCCAGCGACTCTCCCTCTCCTCTCTCGTCGCTCTGCCACAGTACCAGTGGCAGGGCTACCTCCGCCATCTTCCACTGCGCCGCGCCGTACCAACGGGTGCCCTCCAGTCCCTCTTCCCCGTCGCCGTTCTCACCCCCTGGCACCTTCGTCTCCGGTAACGGCAGTACCAGCCATTCACCACCTCCGCATCCCCCCCTTCACTCTAGACTCGTAGATAAGTTCCTCTCACCCTCCTCTTTATTTCCCCTCTGCCAATTTGTTATTTCTACCCCTCCACAACTGCAGACCACCACCACCTTCTCCACCTTCGGCAGACCACCGGCCAGACCCCTTGCCAGACCCCTCAGAAGCATCACCTCCACCCACTGATCATCTTGCGACCCTCCATTGACCGCGCTACCCACTGAAACCCTTCCCCGAACAAACCCACCTGCACGCACATAGTGTGCCCTAGGCACACGTGCACAGGCGTCTTCACGCCACGATGACCCCCGAGTCATCTTTGCCGTGCTCTGGTGAAGCTCGCCGTGCATTCTAACAGGGCCACACGGCCGTATTCATGATTTCAGGTCCCGAACCTCCGCCGCCATTGATGCCGAGCTTGGAGCAAGCTCGTAAGCAGCTCCCGGCCTCTCCAGCTCCAGGACACAAGCCCAGGTCGCGTGGAATACGTCCGCGCACAACTCCAGGAAGCTAATTGGCTTTGAAGGCCTTAGCTGTCACAGCAATTTGGACGCAACTCTTGCTGCGAGCGCGCGACAGAAAGGTGGGAAGTTTAGTCCCACCTCGAGCATTTTCGAGCGCCCCACAACGCATAAATTGAAAGAGTGACACAGGCTTATCGCCTCAGTCACACGGGGTGAGGTTCCCTCGCCTACTCACCGCCTCATCCACACTCACTCCTCCACGGACCTGGCTGCCTGACCCGATACCCGTGCACACCTCGCCCACCACCGCACACCGGTGGGCCTGGTCCCGGGCACGTTAACCCGACCTGTATACCCAAGCAGGCTCGGGGAGAGCGAACCCAAGAGAGAAACAGAGAGAGAGAGACGTGGGGAGGGTAGGGGTAGGTTTTTGCCTAGCAATGCCTGTGCAGGGAAGCTGAAGAAGGAGGAAGAAGAAGAAGAGGCGCAACACATAAGGAAAAAGGAAGAGGAAGCAGAAGAAGAAAAGAGGAAGCAACTAAAGACTTAGCTGTGCCAAGGAGCAGGAGCTGAAGAAGGAGAAGAAGCCAAGTAAAGAAGAAAGAAAAAGGAAGCTGTCACAAAGAAGGCCAAGCAGGGAAGAGAAGAAAAGAAGAAAAAGCCAAGGAGAAGAAGAAGCAGCAGCAGCAGGAAGAAGAAGAAGGAGATGTGCACTGTAGCAGAACGCTGCTTAAGGCGTCTGATTCATGGAATCAAACGTCTGAAGACTGAAAGAAGAGAAAGAAGGACAAAGAAGAAAGAGAGAAGAAAAGAAAAGAGAAGAAAAATTTTATTTCCTCTCTCTAGTTTTTTTTGTAAAACAGTACATTATTGTAAACTATGATTTTTATGCTTCTAAAATCAAGCTTGCTCCCTGAGTTCGACTTCGGAGAATTTTTGAAATATTCGAATAATAAAATCTAATCAAACTGAGGATGATCAAAAACCCATCACCACTATTTATAAAAGAATTAGGTTTGATTACATGGGCATAAATCATTTCCAACATTGAGAAATTTTTTACTCAGGATCTGAACTTTCAAAGACACAACAGCGCCAGGGTATCCGCCAAAATGCAGACCGCCTCAAGCCCTCTCCTTATTCAAAGAAAATTTTATTTTTCTCTTTTTCTTCTTTTCTAATTTTTTTGGATTTTTGAGTTTAGGGTTAAAGAGTCGCTTTCTATGGCCACTCAACCCACCCAAGATTTGATGAGAACCCTAAGTTCTAAGCATTTTATAGTGAATGTGATAGACTCGTTGATCCGCAATTAGAACGGACTTCGGGTTTCTACTCCTCTAGGTGACCTTAAAAAGAGAGTTCTGCCTAAAGGTGTATCTTTACGACCAGTAGCTTTCTCCCTACTTTTATTTTTATGGGGTCAACACAAGGGTGAATCCAATGTATATCTTTCCGGCTTATTCTACTTCACTTCTTCCTAAGTGTTTTGGGAATTTTTAGCGAATTTCTTGAGCTGGGTTCTGAACAACCGGTCGATGAGCCGTTACCACCGACAACTTACCAGCCATACTCGTGCGGTGAAATGCAGCTTATTTCTTTTGTTTTCTTTTTTTTCTTTCTTTCTTTTCTCCTTTTCTTTTTCTTTTTCTTTTCTTTTTGACCTTTTTCTTTTTAAGTAGGTGGCTTCCCTGGTCTAAAATTTACCTAAAGGCAGCAAGAAGAGAATGGTCCAGTGACTGGGCTCTAGACAACCTACCTATGGGCTGTTACCCATAATAACTTGCCAGCCATATCATCCTAGAAGGTTCATTAGCTACCCGATTTCCGTTAAAACCACCGATCAACAAGTCAGTAAAAAGATAATGTGTAGATGCTTTGACTTAAAGTTCCCTCAAATCAGAGGGCGGGTTGATAAGTCGTGTAGTTATCACCCAAACTTATTTAATCAAATTACAATAGAATTCAGGATGACAAGGACTCGAGAAATAAATCTACATTTTAGTAGATACCCACGCTGATTAAGTCTGAAGACCTGAAGGGTCTTCGTGTTCAGTTTTATTTTCTAAGATTGAAAATTTTCTAAAGCCCAAGTTCTCTTTCCTAATTCCAATTTTTTATATATATAAATATAAATAAAATAAAATAAAATGAATCTACAGATCTGACGAAATAATTCAGAGATGAATATCCACCCCCCCATGCCTATCGAATGCAATGTCCTCATTATATTAGAAAGACATAAAATAGAGTCGAATAGAGTAGAAAGCACCTGAATTGCATGAATGACGGATCCGCTCCGAGATAAACCAAAACTGTATACATGCTGAATTTAATGCCTTCAGCTAAGCACACTATACAAAGAAGAGAAGTAAAGAATTCAGAAGTGCAGGTCAGAATTAGAATAAAAAGATTTACTTTTAGACCTGCCAGCAGATGTCCACAGATGTGGACCAGATTGTGGTGCAGACCCATTCCCCATGATCGAAAATATCTAAGGTTCTAGATAAAAATTACCCAGAACCTAAAATCAGCATGCAAGCGGGGTTGGGTCTGCAATTTATGAGGATGCAACCCAAGACCAAAAAGTCGGGTTACAGAGAATTCGATATCAAAAGGATAATCAATGAATGTGTGCTTGGGTTAGGCATCCTCAGAACAAATGTCGTAAGGGTCCTGGTTTGATGATTTCAAATTAATTAGAACCCTTAGACACGATCTTCTACTTCCTCTAGAGTTTGCGTCCCAAATCAGAATTTCCCAGCTTCTATTCTCCTCATTCAGAATGTCAAATTTCGGAACCTCCTGCATATTAATCACCCCGTCTAAAATTTTCAAGTCTAAAAAATGTCGTTGAATCAGAATTGACTTGGGTCTAATTATCTCAAAAAAAGAATCGTCGGTAAGCTCAATGGGGTATAACTGACAATCGGGGCATTGGATTGAATCCTCTAGAAAATGTGATTCTAGTCATGTGAGCCCCAATAAGATCGTTTCCTCAGTTATTGGGCCATCAAATGATTTAACTGATTCCGCAAGCCCAATCGTCTCACAGAAATCATGTTCTGTAAACTCACGTGAGACTTCGCAAATTGAATCTTCACCCTCAGAATCAAAGAAATCAAAATCCGTATTAATGTACATCCCAAAATCATCCATCACTTCTGATCCATGGAGACATACGTTTTCTTGTAGCCCGACTCAGGCATCTCAGGTGAAGAAATCGGATCATCCTTAATTGGTTGCTTTAATTCAATCTGGTCAACCTCGTAACACGTGTCCCCTCCAACAGGTGCCTAAGTGGGTTCTGACAATGGCTCTCCTGAGGGGGGTTCATCCTAGGAATCATCCTATGATTGAACTAAAGCAACCACAAATCTCATTCTCAATTTTGCTAACTTCCCAAATAAAAACTCACCCAGGTTCTTATCCTTAACATCCTGGAGCCAATCCAACAAATACTTGTCCAGATCATCAATCATTTCAATCAGGGGCTCCAATCCTTCATTGCAAGGTATTGGCTGAGCTTCTAAAGATTGTATAGTATTCCTCAAGTTAGCCAAAACCTTATCTTGAACCTGGTTAACTTGAACCAAATGACTTGGTTCAAGGTTGGGCAAGTTTAAGATCAATGCAGAGGAGTTAACGAATTGAGATTCGTGATACCCTTCCTGATAATAGGTCATTTCGGATTGTTTAAAAGGTGGTGATGACCAAAAGGTAGTGTATTCAGGGAATGGGTAAGGATCAGTGTATCCTCTGTGATTGTAGATCATATTTGGTTGTCCATGAAAGGGTGGCGATTTATAATCGATGTGACTCTGAGAAGGATAGAAATGACAATTATGGTGTTCAGGGTTAGACCATAAACACGGAGGTCTGAAACTGTATCCTCAATCCGAGTTGTCTCGACTAATTGATGGCTGATTACAGTACAAGTCAGGATAATCGTCATGTTGAGGATAACTCATAATAGGAGGGAAAGAGTGGGAATGTGTATAAAATGTGGAAGGATTCATGATAGGCGGGAGGAAGAAAGGTGCTCTGCAATACAAACAATCAAACCCATCCTTAAGTGGGCTAGCCTAAAGACCTACAAAACCCCAGAACCCATTTTAAGATTATAAACGTTTTACTCTACTTGTGTCTACTCAATCCAACCAGTTAGAAGGAGGGACTAGGGAGAAGGTTCTTCCTTCGGCTTGCACCTCTGGTTCCTAGTGTACCCCCCAGCTGCGGTCATTTGACGCTACTCCCCTACCTAGAAATCAGATTGATAATACAAGTAAGTTAATCGTAAACAATCTCAGACGAGGCCCCGAAGAGCAAATCAGTCCTTAAGGCCAACGTCTACTCGATTTTATTGAGGCCTGGGATTGCAGTGCTTATCGAATGTGGTGGGCCCTTAAAATGGGTTGTGCCCTTAATGATCAATTGAGAATGTGTAAGTGCGTGCACAACCAGGGTTTTCAAGCAAGATAATTTGTGATGAGTAGATTTTAATGTTCAAATCTTGCTTAAGTAGCTTTTAGGGTTTAAAATTAGGTTGATTTCAATCAAGTTTGAAGCAAACCAGATTTTCAAGCACGGGTGAAGATTGCTTTCCTTTTAAAATCAGAAATAAAGTGGAGTGCCTAATATGAACCTAGATTGAAAACCCAAAGAGGAAGCTACTTGGTAAGTTGATTTTAGGTTGAGTGGTGCGGCCCAAACAGCTCAAACAATTGGCCACAATTGCACCACTGGGTTAGGCACACAGAAATGATTAACCTAAAATGATTTCTACTCTTTTATGTGTTGATTTGTGTGTACCGGTTCCACAGATCAGAATCCGGTTGAGTAGAAGAAAATCAATTAGGTTAAGTGCCTTGAATGTGGGTGTATGTTATGTGTATGTTGAATTACCCACAAAATTATCTTTTTATTTTTTTTTTATATGCAAGGGTGAAATGAGAGTGTGAGTGAAAATCCAAACAACAAAACTAATCCTAGGATTTATGCAAACACCTAGGTTAATTGAAATTTGAATTTAATGTGACAAATGAAATCTATGGAGGAGGAAGAATGGGGAGCACTTACAGTCATCTTCAACTGCACTTTACTCCGATCTACCGCTTGACGATTCCCTGATAGAGGTATCTGTAAAATAATAGACACGAGAGAAAGCAAGTTAGAAGACAGTAAAGTGCGGGAAATGTGGAAAGAAGATCGAAAAATCGTTGCCTCCCCGGCAACGGCACCAAAATGTTGAACATCAGAGGACTACGTTATCGGAGTTAGTTTTGAAAACCTGTCGTTGTAGTTCGAATAGCGAAGAACTCAGGTTCAACAAATAAAATTTATACCAAAAAAGAAATCCCCGGGTCGAACTCAGGGAGCTACGTCGATCAAAATTCGCAATTATATTTTTTTATGTTTTTGTTTAAAGAGCAGAACAATCATAATGAAATGAAATAAATATAGATAATGAGAGAGAGAGAGAGAACATTCACTTGATGTTGTAAAATGTTTGTACAACTAAGAAAGCAAGAAAAGATTACACTAGAAAGCGAGAAACTATTACACTAGAAAACAAGAAAATTCTACTCTAGAAAGTAGGAAAAAGGAATGGAAGAGAGAAGTTATCCTCTTCGATGATCGCTTGGAGGACGAGCTGGACAAAACGCCAGGAAGACGAGAAACGGAGCAGGAAGAAGGAGGTCGAAGCAGGAGGAACGGGAACGAGGCAGCACGTCGTCATCATCGCGGGATCCTCTTCCGGAATGGGGGCAAAAAATTGATTTTAGCTCTTGAAGAGCATCCCGGGTGTGGGACAAGCTTCTCGAGCATTGGAAAGGGAGAAAAGAGAAGGAAGGGATCATAAATTCGTATGGAGGGGGTCTCCTTTTATAGTTGCAAGGAGTGGGGGCATTCTGGACATTACAATTTGAAAAACATTAATTCAGGACCTTTAGTGACGGAAAAATCCATCACTAAAGGCCTGAACGTGGCCGTCGTGCCCGCCGCTCGGGCTCCCGCTCCTCTTCTCCGCCCAAAACATATACGCACATACGCGAGATATCAGCCATCCGATCAAAAGATCAGACGACTTAAACCATCCTCGCCCGCGTGCAATCACGTGTAAGCGCCACGCGTTTAATCGCGCGTAGGCGCTATCGCTCACTCAGCGCCGCTTGATGCGAATCGAACGGCTCCCATCGCAAACCCACGCGCTCGCTTGATTTGATTTGGCGACCAAGCGGATTCGAATGCGTGCCCGCTCTTCTTGCGAAG
This sequence comes from Thalassia testudinum, assembly GCA_037157565.1. NCBI lineage: Eukaryota > Viridiplantae > Streptophyta > Magnoliopsida > Alismatales > Hydrocharitaceae > Thalassia > Thalassia testudinum. Next base: position 31,899,902 of record JAZHRO010000031.1, on the reverse strand, counting down.
TGCGCTGGACCAACGCGCTACGCGTGGATTTATGTCGCGGGTGAGTTTGAGCGCGCGGGTCTGCAGCCGTTGGATGGGCATCCAACGATGGAGATTCATTGATCGGATGAAGAGGAAAGGCAAAGGCGAGTCCTTGGGGCCGGTTGGGCGGCTGAGATGGCACCATGTGGCGCCATCTTGGCCGTCCATCATCTGAGTATTGTTGACAGTGCCACGGGTGTAGGATTGGGCCGACTTTCGCATCCTTAGGCTACGATCGTCGATTCGAATCCATCCGTGCAGTTGGATTTTTCGTCTGAGGTGCGGATTAACACCATCTTGGCCCTTGATCTTTAGGGCTCCTCGGTCTCTATCTGGTGCTACAGATGTCCGATTCGGCAATCTTGGAGTCGTTGAACTCCAATCGTCGCCCTGATCAAATCCGTACGGTTGGATCTTTGATCCGAGGCCTTCATAAAAAGTCGCCCTATCCCTGACCATAAAAAGGAGACAATTACTATACAATTTATATAACTTAATCTAAATGTATGATTATGCATGTTATGCACGATTTACAATGTTTGTTATTAATGTGACACTAAGAACATGCATTAATAGACATTTTAGGTTAAATAGATGTATGCACATCACCCCTCCCTGTGTGCTCTCCATGCGCTTTTTTTCAGTCTCCCTCTCCTGCTCACAAAGCCTAAACCAAGCTTCCTCTCTCGTCGTCGCCGCCAGCCTCTCTCGTAGCTCCCTTCTCATCACCATTATTCTCGTCATTGCGGCTCATGGTTAGCATCTTCCTTCCTCTTTTACGTTAGTGACAGCCATCACCTCCCTTCACTAAAGTCACCGCCAACACCACCACCATCATCACACAGCCCACCACCCCCTTACCGACCATCCATCATCATCGCTACCTTCTTCTCCGCTCAAATTGAGCCTGCCACTAGAGCCACTGGCCTGCTACCACTAGTGCATCGCCGCCACCACCACACAGCCCACTACCCCTCACCATCCATCCACCATGCATCCACTCCACCTTACCCTCTACAAAGCCTATGACCAAAGCCGCTACCACTAGCACCACCATACAGCCTGACACCCCTCACCGGCCATTATTACGTCCCAGTTCCCGGATCCTTGCAGGTCCCAAGACTGGCTCGCCTCAACTAATTCCAAGACCTAGTCGTCCAACAAGAAATAACCAAAAGCAGAAAAAATATACCACATTCACACATGCAATATACTAAGTAGAAGAAAAGTACGAAGCAGTAAAGAAGGTAGAACAACAGTCTCAACACATAGTACATGCCACCACAACAACAGCAACAGAAAATGTAAAGGAAACAGAAGTAATCGGGACAGTAACTATGTGTCCATTACTTGCTACAACAGTAGAGAAAAAGAAAGTGCTGAAAGAATGACTATGACTGTGCTCGGCTGGGCTCAACACCCTCTGCAGCTGGAAACTCAGGCTGCTCAACTCCTGGTCCTAAACAGTGTTATGAAAAGACATAGTCAGCGAACACTGAGTAGAGTAGTATTTATATTATTTAAGTATAAGTACAGTAGAAACAACAACAGATTTAATTCTCATTTCTATTTATCTCATTTATGTGTTTATGTTTCATCTATTTCTCAAAGTATCTAGGTATTTCTTGATCTTGCATATTCCTCGTGGGAACGATCTTGATTGCAGTCTTTTCCATAGAGTAGAAGGTACTGTTGGTGCTAGAACACCACGATCATTTGTTTTGATGATAACAAAACACGTGTTATTTAACATTTGCAATTTGAGTCCTAGATTTCAGGTCAATTGCAAATGTAGACGTGTTTAGACGGAACTCGAGCTCGCATCCAGGACGGATTGGAGGAGCTTGACGGAAAACAGAGGAGGTTCGCGTGGAGCGACAGATTGAAGATAGAAGACAAGAAGAATATGATAGATTCTTTTAATCCTTTCTTGTATCTCTTGTCTTTATTTTCTTGCTCTTTTTATTTTTCCTTAGAATATTATGTTAAAGAGCCTCAAAGTACCCTAAAAGTAGTCCTAGGAACACCTACACAACCCTAGGATACTTAGGTTTTCTGTAGAATACTTAGAAAACCAATATAGGGTTCAAACAGCACTTCTGGACGTCTAATTCCCAAATCAGACGTCTGATAAAGTATTTCAAGACGTCTGACTGTTGTTTCAGACGTCTGATAACTGTTAGGCTGGAGTTAGTATTCTGTCTGATGAAATCAGACGTCCATACCTTAGTACAGACGTCTTAGGAGACGTCTGATGGATTTGCCAGACGTCCAATTAGTGGACCGTTGGCTGGCTTAGAAAACACTCAAGAATATGACCGTTAGAGCCTTATCAGACGTCCATAGGACTTACCAGACGTCTGATAATTGACCGTTTTGCCTCGGCTGACCCAAAATCTATTCTCAGAGATTTTCTAGCCGTTGCAACGTTTGGAAATCAATTCCCACAGTAAAAGTAGGTTTCCAGACGTCCAGACATAGTGCCAGACGTCCTGCATGTCGTCTGATGGACTTGCACAAAAACCCTGTTTAGATCTGATTCAAGTCAGGAGGAAACCCGCATAGAATCAGACGTCTGACCTTGATATCAGACGTCTTAAAGTGGCCTTCCAGACGTCTAATTCCAGAGTTAGACGTCTGATTACCCTGTCAAATGTAATCATTGTCCTGTTTTCGGCCTGATTCTCTTGGGCTTTGCACCCAACGGCTATGGAAGCATTTCCAAGCCTTCCAAAGCCTTCCTAAGGCCTCTATAAATAGAGGGGAGCCTTTACACACCAACACACACCAAGAGAAACACAAGACACACACTTGGATACACTTAAGCAACATAGTTCCACTCTCTTGTGTCCTAGATAGCTCTTGCTCTCCAAGCTCAAGCTCCATTCTCTTGAGAGCATCAAGCTTCGCGCACCCGCTCTCCCGCCGTTGTCTACGAGAGCGACATTGCGCCGTTGCGTGGCTCACGCACCCGCGTCATCCTCGACGCACTCCTTGCAAAGGGGAGTTTCCTAATTCCTATAGAAGCTTAGGTTTATTACTTTGTTGGCTCTATAGGACTTGTTTTTATTTTATCTTTGTCTTTTGGTTGGGTATTCGCTTTGCGAATTCCCGTCTCCTTCGTCGGATAAAATCCTTCTCGTGGAGAGAAGGGGTTGAGGAACGCTACCCTCGTACTTGTAGCGTGGTTGTACTGAGGTTGAATCACCCTCGTTTTAAAGTGATTCGGTTAGTGGATTTGATCAACTAGGTTGATCGGAAAATCCTAACTCGAGAGGGTTAGGTGGTGGTTTTCACCCGGTTTGGGTTTCCACCTAAAAACATTTGTGTACATTGTGCGATTGGTTTTCTTTGGTGAGATTGCTTTATATTTTATTTCCTCATTTTTTACGTCACACTGATCTCACCCCCTCCAAGTAGGGAATTTCATTTGGTATCAGAGCAGGTCTCGCGAAATCGGCGTCACAAACCGGCGAGGATCTAGATCATGGAGGGAAGCATAGCCGCAATCAGAATCTCCGAGGGGTAGTCCACCGTCCGACCACCCTACTTTGACGGGAACAACTACAGCTACTGGAAGTTGCGGATGAAGACCTGGCTTCAAGCCACCGATTTCACAGTCTGGGCCAGGTGCGAGACCCCCTTCGACATCCCAGAGAAACCCGCGGGAGGCTACTCGCAGCAGTAGATCCGGGAGCTCTCTCTCAACGCGAAAACAATGAACGCGTTGTATCGCGCGCTCAGCCCGGAGGAGTTCAACAGAATCTCGCAATGCGCCACCGCATACGAGATTTGGCACACACTTGAGGTAACTCACGAAGGTACCTCTAAGGTAAAAACTTCTAAAATTAATTTACTCTCTCAAGAATTTGAATCTTTTTCTATGAAACCTAACGAGTCTTTAAGTGAGATGAACACTAGGTTCACTCTCATTGTAAATAATTTGAAAGCATTAGGGAAGACCTTCATCAAGGGGGAGCTTCAAGGAAAGCTTCTTCGTTCCCTTGGACCGGAGTGGGAACAGAAAGTCACCGCCATCGAGGAGGCGAACGAAGTAGAGGAGCTCAACATGGAAGATCTCCTAGGCAATCTAATTGCCTACGAGACAAAGTTGAAGCAGAAGAAGAAGGATACACCGGAGCCCAAATTGAAGAAGACTCTTGCCTTCAGAGCCGCGTCGGATAGCGAGGTAAGTTCCGACGACGAAGACTTTAAAATTTTACTTAAAAAGTTTTCCAAGTTGTGTAGGGAATCAAAGAAGAAGGAGAAGAAGGAGAGCCCGAGACGTTGCTACCATTGCAACGAGAAAGGGCGTCTGCGACCAGAATGCCCTCTTCTCAAAAAGGAGAAGAAAAATGAAAAGGAAAAGAAATCTAAGAAGAAGGCGTTCCAAGCCACTTGGGACGATTCGAGCTCGGAGGAAGAAGAAGATCTCGAGAAGGAGGAAACCGCTTGCTTTGGTTTCATGGCTAGAGGAAGCAACAGCGACAGCGAAAGCGGAAGCGACGACAGCGACAACGAGGTAAATTTCGATTTACAAGAAGCTTTTAATGAACTATTTGAGATTAGTAAATCACTTAAAATAGAAAACAAAAGTATTAAAAAGAACCTTAGTTTTCTTAAAAATGAAAATGATAAGTTAGAAAAACAACTTAAGGACATAGAAGCTAGTCCTAAAAATGATAACCTATTATTAGAAAATCAAGACCTCATCAATGAAAATAATAAATTGATTGAGGAAAATGATAGTCTAAAGTTAGAAATCTCTAATTTAAAGACTAAGATGAGTATTATAGAAAAAGAAATTGCATGTCTTAGGGAAAACTCCAACAAATTAATCAATAAAGTAGATAATTTTTATAGCCCTAAGGTTGAGAAAGGATCTCCATCAAGGAGACCCGCTAACAGATCTGGATCCAAGCTCACTTGGATACCGAAGAAAAAATTAGAATCTTGTTTTGTAGGGTTCGGGAATAATTACAACACAAAGGACTGGACCTGCAAGCTCAAGTCTGGTCAACTCGAGTTGGGAGAACCAAGGAGTAGACCAAGGAGGAGAACAAGAAGACCGACGAAACGGCGAACAAACGACGGACCCGCCGCACGTCGACCACCAGATTGGAGACCGGCGCCAATGCCCGGGCCTCCAAGCTACGGATGGGAGCCCCATTCGATGTGGCATCCACCACCACCATTCGGGCCATTTTATTGGTCATGGTAGGTGAGGTAAAATTCTTAACCCTATCTTTTTATAAGCATTTAGATAGGGGGAGTTAAAAAAATGAAAAATGATAAGCTAATTGTCAATTTTTAAGGGGGAGATGCAAGTTAGCTAAATTTCCTTTAGTAAGGGGGAGAAAAATAATAGCTATCTTGTTGTTACAAAAAAAAGGGGGGAGAATATCACCTTTGTTAAAATAAATTCATAGAAGAGCATGTCTTAAGGGGGAGTTATAGGAAATTTAAAATCAATTAAACCTTTTCGATAATGTCAAAAAGGGGGAGGATTTTATGCATTATTATTTATGGTTTTGTCATCATCAAAAAGGGGAAGATTGTTGGTGCTAAAGCACCACGATCATTTGTTTTGATGATAACAAAACACGTGTTATTTAACATTTGCAATTTGAGTCCTAGATTTCAGGTCAATTGCAAATGTAGACATGTTTAGACGGAACTCGAGCTCGCATCCAGGACGGATTGGAGGAGCTTGACGGAAAACAGAGGAGGTCCGCGTGGAGCGACAGATTGAAGATAGAAGACAAGAAGAATAGGATAGATTCTTTTTAATCCTTTCTTGTATCTCTTGTCTTTATTTTCTTGCTCTTTTTATTTTTCCTTAGAATATTATGTTAAAGAGCCTCAAAGTACCCTAAAAGTAGTCATAGGAACACCTGCACAACCCTAGGATACTTAGGTTTTCTGTAGAATACTTAGAAAACCAATATAGGGTTCAAACAGCACTTCCGGACGTCTAATTCCCAAATCAGACGTCTGATAAAGTATTTTAAGACGTCTGACTGTTGTTTCAGACATCTGATAACTGTTAGGCTGGAGTTAGTATTCTGTCTGATGAAATCAGACGTCCATACCTTAGTACAGACGTCTGATGGATTTGCCAGACATCCAATTAGTGGACCGTTGGCTGGCTTAGAAAACACTCAAGAATATGACCGTTAGAGCCTTATCAGACGTCCATAGGACTTACCAAACGTCTGATAATTGACCGGTTTGCCTCGGCTGACCCAAAATCTCTTCTCAAATCAATTCCCACAGTAAAAGTAGGTTTCCAGACGTCCAGACATAGTGCCAGACGTCCTGCATGTCGTCTGATGGACTTGCACAAAAATCCTGTTTAGATCTGATTCAAGTCAGGAGGAAACCCGCATAGAATCAGACGTCTGACCTTGATATCAGACGTCTTAAAGTGGCCTTCCAGACGTCTGATTCCAGAGTTAGACGTCTGATTACCTTGTCAAATGTAATCATTGTCCTGTTTTCGGCCTGATTCTCTTGGGCTTTGCACCCAACGGCTATGGAAGCATTTCCAAGCCTTCCAAAGCCTTCCTAAGGCCTCTATAAATAGAGGGGAGCCTTTACACACCAACACACACCAAGAGAAACACAAGACACACACTTGGATACACTTAAGCAACATAGTTCCACTCTCTTGTGTCCTAGATAGCTCTTGCTCTCCAAGCTCAAGCTCCATTCTCTTGAGAGCATCAAGCTTCGCGCACCCGCTCCCCCGTCGTTGTCTACGAGAGCGACATTGCGCCGTTGCGTGGCTCACGCACCCGCGTCATCCTCGACGCACTCCTTGCAAAGGGGAGTTTCCTAATTCCTATAGAAGCTTAGGTTTATTACTTTGTTGGCTCTATAGGACTTGTTGTTTATTTTATCTTTGTCTTTTGGTTGGGTATTCGCTTTGCGAATTCCCGTCTCCTTCGTGGGACAAAATCCTTCTCGTGGAGAGAAGGGGTTGAGGAACGCTACCCTCGTACTTGTAGCGTGGTTGTACTGAGGTTGAATCACCCTCGTTTTAAAGTGATTCGGTTAGTGGATTTGATCAACTAGGTTGATCGGAAAATCCTAACTCGAGAGGGTTAGGTGGTGGTTTTCACCCGGTTTGGGTTTCCACCTAAAAACATTTGTGTACATTGTGCGATTGGTTTTCTTTGGTGAGATTGCTTTATATTTTATTTCCGCATTTTTTACGTCACACTAATCTCACCCCCTCCAAGTAGGGAATTTCAGGTACACATGGTGCTCTCCTGGCTGGGAGAGTCCCCCGTGGTAGTCATACACCCAGTCAACCACCCCAAGGTCACTGTCAAGATGTAGCGGTGACTACGGCACGCGTAATAAGCTTACGGGTAACTACCCCGCACAGACACGCGGTCAGTCGTTTCCGCTAGCGAATACACCCAAAGTACAGCACGGAACAGTATAGGGCTTTGCCCTCTCAAAACAAGGGTCTCGCCCCTCAGAACCAAAAAGGGGTCTCGCCCCTCCACAGTCCGCGCACCCTCATCTGACTACCCCGGTTTGCCTAGAGGGCCTAACAAAGTTGGTGTAGGGTGGCTAGCTGAACCTCGGGCCCCGTGGGGTGGCTAGTTCCCTCCCTACACTAGTAGCTCGCCTCGGTACCATATACGCGAGGGCCAATAGGAGTCGGTGTAGAGTGGTCAATCCTAACCCCAGGTCTCAACCCAAAGGAGGCTAGCTCCGCTCTACACTAAAAAGAGACAGTTGCTCTCCTTGGTACCGTATACACAAAGGCCAGCTCACTTCCCATCTACATTCCAAATTTCCTTTCATCCATAGGAATTCTACTTCTAATTCCCCGTAGGGTTCATGCTCATATTCACCTCATTTATCCAGATCCAGTTGTCATGTCTCATACTTCGTTCCTCATCCATATACAGGCAACTCGTGTTTTCATAATTCAATTCTCAATAACGTGCAACTTGTGGTTTCATAGGAAATTTCTCAATTACATACAGGTAGCTCATATTTTAACATGCATCTCATAATTATATTAAAGACATTTGCTAGTAATTTATCTTAACCATGCATTCAAGCAAACAGTACTGCTCAAACAGGCTCATTCATTTCTACCTTAAGGTTCTTTCCATATCCTAGAGATCAATCTGACTATTCCAACCAAGTACATTCTTATTAAATATTAACAGCTGAGTTAAACCACTCTACCGGGTATCACAGGAGGAATGGGGACCTGTGCCGCAGATCTCGTCGACTCTACGAGCCTCGAACATGCCACTAGCTGGTAACTTGTACCAACAACCAATCTACATTAGACGAGCTCAAAACAGTAGATACTCAACATGAATACATAGAGGAACTCGAGTGGAAAACAACGGTACTTCATTTGCGGAAATCCGATTTCGTTTGGACCTTAAACAGGCCAAAAACGCGGTTACTGATCAAAATCAGATGTCTGTGACTAATCCCAGATGTCTTAAAAGGCGTCAAAAGCTCACCTTGTGTTTCCTGCGGCTGATCAGACATCCAGACTCCCTCTGCGACCGTCTGGGGACAGTTCCAGACGTCGGACAAGGTCTCCGGTCGTGTAAAAGCGTATTGGCCCTCGCGTGATGTAATCAAACGTCTGGTGATGTGATCAAACGTCAAAAAGTACGTGGGGAAGCGTACCGCGCACCTTCCCAAAGCCTGCACCTACGTACAGTCACCCACAGGCACAACGTCAGTGGACATCCCCCGCGTTATGATATGCATGGTGCAGGAAGATACATACCTCGCGATATCACGCTTTCAGACGTCCGACCTCAGCTCCAGACGTCCGGGTCCCTCGCCAGTCGTCTGGAAGTCACGCCAGACGTCTGATACTGGAAAACTTCCAGTACCAGAACCTGCTCGCAACTCGCCCTGCTTGCACCTCCACCACAGTGACAGCTCCAGCAGCTGCAGGAGCTTGAGCAGCTCCCCACCAGCGTTGTCCACGCGCGCACGCGTCCACCGCCAGCCGTGTGAGCTCCGCCAAGCTCCCGAAGGTCCTCCGACCTTCCACGCTCTCCTCCTTCCTCTCTCTCGCTCTCCTTCGCTCGCCCCCTTCTCGCCTCTCTCGTCTGGCCTTGCCACTGCCGCACAAGAGGTGCTGGAGGTGGTGGTGACTGGTGGTGAGGGGATGAGAAGGAGGGGAGGGGTTTAAATAGGAGGGGAAATAGGGTTTGTAGGGTGTGGGTGCGGGGAGAGAGAAACCTCTGCGCACCGCTCGCGTGTGGAGTGCGAAGCGCAATGCGAAAAATCTCACTTTCAGACGTCCAGGAACATGTCCAGACGTCTGGACAGACGTCTGACTGAAACTCCAGACATCTTAAATGGCTAAAAAATGTAACGAGTTATTACAGCCATCCACCATCCTCTCTACCTTCCCCTCCGCCCAACCTATTACCAAGCCGCTACCAGCACTACCACCATACAGCCTACCACCCCCTCACCGGCCATCTTCCTTCACTATATCCAATAGCCACCACCTCTCTCTTGATCATCCTCCTCCTCCTCTGCTTTCCCTTAATTTAGCCTAAATTATTTGAAACATCAACGTAAGCATTCAAACTTTAATGCTTGAATTAGATATCATTATTTAAGTTTCCATTTAATTCTTTGTTTAAATAGAATTGATAGATATTCACACGTACATCTTCATTTTTTTCCTCACTAATAAAAAATTATTTAGGTTTTCGTCTAATTCTTTACTTTGAATGCCTATATCTTTGAAAAAAATTACATGGATAAGTTAATTATCTTGTTACATGTCTTTACTTTTTTATAGGAAAGAGCAATTATTGTTATACAACTATCAAGTTTTTCTTATTTTTATATATTTTATTTGCTTCTTTAGAAGATAAAAATTATTTATGAATTTAAAATATTTTATTATTAAGTATGAAAAACATAAAAAATATGCAAAAGATAAACATAACTTTTAGTCCTTTGACTAGTCAACAACCGCTCAATCCAACCCAACCCAATTTTGATGAGGTGAGTTAAGTTGGGTTCAATAGTGTAACGGGTTGGGTTGGGTTAGAAAAATCCTAACCCAAAAATCATAGGTTGAGTTTGAGTTGAGTCCTAACCAACCCAACTCGTGTACACCCCTACTCGCCATTGCATCACTCTAGGTTTCCCACGTGCCATCAAATGTCTACCAAATTATCCATTAAGATATAATTGAACAATAGAGATTCTTAATTTCAAAGGAAGAGGCCTAGATTTAAGTCCTCGTCTCTATATTATCTAGACGATTGGCATGTAGGGGTAGCCAATTCTTCTCTAAGTCACCTAAAAAGAAAAATCTAATTATTATGAAGAGGATACAATCGCGAAAAGGCTAACACCATATAACCAACCATCCAAACAATAATTAATTACCTAAGTAATTGTTGAACCACTTTTGTAATATTGGCCAGTTGGTCTTTTTTATATTAAAAATAATAATTAATCCAAACATCAATCGAGAAACTAGATCCAAAGAACACTTTTTATTTCCAAGACGAGTGGTAGTCAGTCGCCATGCATTTGACGGATTCTATTCTATTCCATGAAAGCAAAGCAATCAAATTGAGATCACAAAATTGAATTAGGCAAAGGGGTTAGAATTGGAAAAAGTGGACCCCTCTGGGCGATCGATCCGTGGAAGCCCCCCGAACCAACTTACACACGGAATGGGTGAAGAAAGAGGCTGCGAAAGCTCCCTCGGCCTCTTTTTTTCCCTTACGGGTTGGTTCTGGCAGGGGGTTCCCAGCAACCTCTCGACTTTCGGAGCTCGTGCTCTTTCTCCCTCTCCATTCGTACTTTCGTGGAGGTGGGGATGGGGGTGGCGTGGAGGAGATGAGGGTGTGTTAGGGGTGGGTTATTGAGCCATCGTTAACCACCTCCGTGACTGTTTTATCAAGTTCATGCTAGAGATCGAAGCTTCACACGATCAAGACTTCATCGAATTTTTTTTCAACTACGAATCTTCCCGTATGTTGCTGACACAAATCATTTAGTACATCTTATGACGTGGAGCAAGTGACAATTTACAACGATTTAATCATGTGAGCATCTTCTTTGAAATTTTTATTTATTTATTTATTTATTTAATTAGTTTATCTCCTTATTTGGAGAATTCCATCCCTCTGAAACGGGGCGAAGAGTTAAATTATATTTCTCTCTTCTCCTTTTAAGTTTGACGTCCTTGTAACCTATATAATAAAAAAATTATTAAAAAAAAAGAGAAAACACACGGGTTGCGCGCGTCCGGTCCCGACCACACAAATCAACGAGCCATCTTCATATTTTATCTATCCCCCGTCTGTGATGCCCATTCCGTCGTACATCCCCGCGATAGCGACCACCCTTCGTTCGTGCATGAGATGGACGATTACCTGTAGCCCTTTTTATGGGAGGAGCCCCCTCCACACTCACACCACCGCGCATCACCACCATCTTTTTTCGCCATGAAGCTCGTTAGCAGCAATAAGCCTCGCCACCCCCACCACCTCTACCACAGCCATCCCCACCACCAACAACAACAACAACCGCAGCAGCAGCAGCAGCAGCAAGGGGAGCAGGAGATCATCAGCTGGTTCGAGGGCGTCGCGGAGAACGCGGCGCTCGTGCAAGCGGAGACGCTCCGCCGCATCCTCGAGATCAACCGCGGGACGGAGTACCTGCGTAGGTGGATCGGGGACGACGTCCGCCTCGACCGCCTCGACCCCTGCGAGCTCGAGGACCTCTACGCGTCCCTCGTTCCACTCTCGTCCCACGCCGACGTCGAGCCCTACATCCGCCGCATCGCCGACGGCGACTCGGGCCCACTCATCAGCCAGCAGCCCATCCCCACCCTCTCCTTGAGGTTGGTATCTAACCGCTGCAAACTTGCGTTAACTACAAAAGCAGTAAACATTGCCTCCATACAATTAAACGACGCTAATGTTGCCTTTGATCCCCTCCATACAACGACGGTTGCAGTTCCGGGACGACGGACGGCCGGCCCAAGTACGTGCCATTCACGCCCTACAGCGCGCAGACCACGTTGCAGATTTACCGGCTTGCCGCGGCCTACCGCTCTGGGTAACACACGCGGAACCCGAGGATTAAACAAAAAAAATATCGTTAAATCTAAGGAAGAAAGGGAGTGAGGAAAATCTAGAGAGTGACCCATCAAAGACATGGTCAAGCGGCGTTTAATCCATACCACTGACGTCAGCCCAAGAGACATCCATTCGAATTCTATCGAAGGGGTTATGCGTTATAAAATATATATATATATATATAAAATAAAAAAGTAAACATAAATAAACATAAAAAATCACGTGGGTGATTATCCTCGGAACTGCAGGGTTCTGCCAATAAGGGCCGGGGGAAGGATACTGGAGTTCATATACAGCAGCAAGCAGTTCAAGACGAGGGGGGGGCTGACGGCGGGGACGGCGACGACGCACTACTTCGAGAGCGAGGAGTTCAAGATAAAGCAGAGGGCGACCAAGTCCTACACCTGCAGCCCCAGGGAGGTGATCTCCGGGGGAGACTACAGGCAGAGCACGTACTGCCACCTCCTCCTCGGCCTCCACTACGCCGAAGAGGTGGAGTTCGTCACCTCCACCTTCGCCTACAGCGTCGTCCAGGCCTTCCGGTCCCTCGAGGAGCTCTGGCGCGAACTCCTCGCCGACATACGCGCCGGCGAGGTAAGCGCCGCGAGGGTCGCGTCCGCGGAGATGCGTCGAGCCGTGGAGGAAGTGATCAGGGAGGCCAACCCGGGGTTGGCGGACCGGCTCAAGGGGAAGTTCGTGGAGCTGGAGGGGAGGGGGTGGGAAGGGGCGGTGCCGAAGCTGTGGCCGAACGCCAAGTACGTGTACACCATCATGACGGGGTCGATGCTGCCGTACATGAGGAAGCTGAGGCACTACACCGGAGGGGTGCCGCTGGTGGCGGCCGAGTACGGGTCGACGGAGAGCTGGATAGGGGTCAACCTGGACCCCTGCCGCCCGCCAGAGGAGGTGACGTTCGCGGCCGTGCCGACGTTCTCGTACTTCGAGTTCATCCCGCTCAACCGCCACGTGGAAGCGGAGGGGGCGAACGACGACTTCGCAGAGGCCGAGCCCGTGCCGCTGTCGAGGGTAAAGGTCGGCCAGGAGTACGAGCTCGTCCTCACTACTTTCACCGGTGAGTGCCGCCAAACACCCCCACCTCTCTACCTTAATTACCTTCCTTTTGATTTTTTAGAAATTCTTTTATGTCCTAATATCTTTTGGAGAAAATTGGTCATTTTATGTCCATTAATCCCCCGGATAGATAATACTATTTTTTGGTGGGTTGATTTTCTGAAATTAGCTAGACAGGAGAAAATTGAAATTAGTTGAATGGGTGAAATATGGGTCCCTCTTGTCAAAATCAGTAACCTCCACCGTTCGGCCATACATCAGTGGGCTCATCTTTTGAATTTATTCTGATCTGATTGGTTGATTAGGCGAATGGGAGAAAATTGGACATTCACTAAATGCCAGATATTTCGAATGTCCTGGTTAGGTTTAGCGTGGGTTCTCTTGCTTTCGACAAAATCAGGGTTGTGTTCGACGGGCGTAAGAATTTGGGCCGAGGGTGGATCCGTCGGTTCTAGTTGGGGTTTCCTGCAGGGCTCCTACATAATCGAGCCCGAGCAAACGGGTCCAATCAAGTTGGGTACCTTTAACCGGTTTGACCAGGGAAGGCTTTAGGATTCGTTAGGTTGTCTTCGGGGTTTATGGAAGAAAGGAATATACCTATGGTGCGCTCTAACTTAGTCTACTTGCATGGGTCTGCTGAATCAAGTTGATAGCTCTGCACCATGTCAATCAGATCAATTCCCGACGTTACGCATCTGATGTTGGGTTGCGGCGATTCCGGTGCACTGGTCCCTGCTAGTTGGCTAGTTGATAGAAGATGTTATGGCGACATAATGTCAATGAAATGGGTGGGGAGCGGTTTCGTGGCCCCCTCGTTTTGGACTCTACCTTTGGTTATCACGATGATTTAGATGAACTTTCTGGGATGTCATCTCATGTTGGGTTATAAGTTTTAGTTAATCCGATCTAGATTTGATCTAATTTAACTTAGAAAAGGATAGGTAACATGGGACTCATTTGGATTCAGCTTTAGATTTTATTAAAATAAAATTAGTCAACTTTAGGTATAGGCATAGGTTTAGGTCTACCTGATATATATATATTGTGAATGACATATTGTTTTTTTTTTTTTTTGATATAAAAAGTTTTCATATATTTTATATATATATGTAAGAAATAAACGAGATGATTATCATATAGTGTATCATTTGATTTCCGTTGTAAATTAATAATAAATTATATTATCATTTTTTTACTTTTTTGAGTTTATTGTATGCATTATTTGATTGTGGTATTCATTTATAAATACATATTTGATGTACAAATAAATGTCCAATGGATATATAAATATGAATGTATAATTTAAATTTTCATATCCAGCAAATAAATAGATAAGATATGTATATGAGTATAATCCAAATGAATATGAGTATAATCCATTTGCGTCCTTAATTCCGCGTCGGTTCACATATAGAGGGGTGTCCAGATGGGTGCCAAGACAGGTCCACTTTCTGTTTGCAGATCGAGAAAACAATACGTCAGACCGAGGAGAGACAAACGACATTTCGGCCAATAATAAGTGAGGGTTGGGTGTTTATTGTTACGGTGATCCGTCAATCCGTAACGAAGTGACGTAACCTTTTTTGTCTTTAATCCAAAAGTAAGAGCCGAGATTCGACCGGAAGGGGTGGCCCCTTGACCTCACGAGAAATGGAGAAGCGTATGGGAAACCCACTTTTTTTTTTTTTTGACATTTCTCCCCATCTGGCTTGGAAGCATGTGGGCAACGCAAATGTTGTCGCAGCCTAAAACTGAGGAGCGCCGTTCTTGGGCGTCTCAAATTGACTTAACCTCAGGCAACTGGTGTTTCTTGATCGGCATGTAGTGTGATTACGGCTGCATTTGACATCGGGTTATTTCGGGGTGGTGGTGGTGGTGGTGGTGCGTGGAATAGAAATTTGTGGGTGGAATAGGAGTGACTTAAGGAATTTTTTAATAAAATTTCATAATTTTATACTCATATTACATTAATAACATTTTTTATCTCACATTAATATAAAGCTTCACTCACATTGTAATACACCTAATTATATTAATTTTAATATATATTAAAATATATTCATTCTAATATAATATATCTACTTATATTATATTATAATATTAAAATATCATCCACTAATAATTATTATCGTATTAAATTATAAGCCTTCTTAAATAAAAAAAAGAACATAAAAAAAAAAAAAAAAGCACGCAACCTTAAAAGCCGTCGGCGCAACTGATGGCATGGGCCTTACTAAATATATTGCAACATTTAAAAGCATTTAATCTGTTACTTGGTAGCTTTCAACGTTTATAAATAGTCACCCGATTAATCGGGCATCGACGTGTTTCAATTCTGAGCCATACTTCATTTCACTGAATGCTGTCAGATGAGGTAAGCAGATTCTCTTGCTTTTGTTTTTGTACGCGTTTGGGTAGGGATGTAAATGGATTTGGTTAGCTGGAGAAATTAAAACCTAGCTATATCTATGTCTTCGTTGGATAATTATTTAATCATCGAAAATTTATTTATAAATAAATTTTACAATTAAGTTATTCCTATAATAAAGTCAGATAAGCAAAATAATCGATAACATAATTCAACAAATACAGTCATATCACAAGTAAAACGTCACATGTATCATAAGAAGTTGAGAATATATATATAATATAAATTAAATTTATGGATGGGGTTATCTAATTGGATTAACGGATATGGATCGAAATCTATACTGACGTCCGAATCGCATCGAGATTGCATCGAGCTTCTTTAATAAAATCTGAACTCGAAATCAAACGTGTTGGGTTTTTACCTTTGTTTGTTTTTTCTTCGGATCGGATTAAATAAACTTACATCCTTATATGTGTGGGTTATTATGACCCATGTAGCAAATATCTTACCTTCATTTTTGTACTCGGTTATAGAAATATGCATGGACCTTTTGTGACGATCACTTTGGTCGTCGAGCTCTCTCCACAGGACCATCTTGCATGAATCAAATGCCTGGGACTACTTTCTAATGCACTTTAATCTTTAGCCTTAGGGTGAATTACAAGAAGAGTTAAATTGCAAATGATTTTAAATTTGATGATAAAATAAATAGTGAAATATGATTTGATGTGATTTACAAGATAATTCTAATTTAATCCTTTTACTTTTGATGTAGATTATCTTCTATTACTATTTAGTTGCAAAGTAAAGTATAGGTCAGATGTGAAAAATCAATTACCTTACTGTAGGTAAAGATTTGAGATGACATTTCACTTAGACCATTTTACCATTCATGTTGACCTAGTTATATCTCCTAACCCCGTGCTTCATCCCTCATCCAACCACAACTCTAGGTATCTTAATTGCTAGAGGAACTTGGGTAATGGATAGGGCTCGAATTTGCAAGGGTTTGTTCATGATAGTTTATATACTTACCCCCATCATCCAATATCCCTGCCATTCGATGGACCGGTAAAGGCTCAACTCTTGGGCCCGGTCCCACGCCTCGCACCCGCCACGAGGAATGGGTGTTTAGGAGAACGTTTTCCATTTTGATTTATAATGATTGGGATATCATTTCCTTGAGTTGAGAAAAAGGCAAGCGCAGATGTAGTGGAGAATTGCAGAAATACCTTTGATGATTGCATTTGATATACAGTGGGAATACAATTCTTTCTCCCTTCAATTTTGTTGTTGTTGTTTTTTTTTTTTTTTTTTTTTTTTTTTTTTTTGTCATTTCATTGTACTTGGCATTGTACACGGTACCCTCCTTTAACTTTCTCTCGTGATTGGCCTTTCGCCATCCAAGTACTTACGTGGCTTACCAAGAAACCGCATATTTTGCCAACCAAAACATATGGTACACATCCCCATCGCTCTCCCTTTTCACATTGATGTCGTGGCTTTTGGGATTAGTTTATTTGGAATGTTAAGAAACTTAGAGGTAGTGTTTGGCACGGTGTTAAAAAGTGGGATTCGGGTTAATGCATGAGCAGTGGGTGGGATGGGATGGGATGGTTTTCTGGAGGGTGGGCATGGGAGAGAGAAAAATAAAAGAAAAATTAATTTTTTAAAATAATAATAACTATCTTATTAAAATCTATTAATTCTATGTCATAAGATCAACATATTAATCATTAATAATATCATTAATCATTACAATCCCATCAATAATTACAATTCTATCGACGAAATAATTTCTACATTTATTTCACTTTTATTCTATCTCAATATAACATTATTCCCTTTCAAACACAATCTTATGTTAAAATAATATGAAATTGACGTTAAATTTTATTTTTATTCATCGACAAGATGAAATTACTATCAAATTTTATTTATTTAAATTAATATTAAGATGTGACATTAACTCTCTTATTATTTACTTAAATCAATGTTGACATTCATTTTCAGGTAATAAAATTTAAGTTTCGAAAAGTTATAAATTTTGCATCTATTTTATTAACACATCCTGAAATTGATATAAGTAAAATAGACGTTAACTCTTCGTCACCGATTTATCCTCTATCCTCTTGTTGTGGTGGTGCCCTTCACCTTAATTGTTGATGTCAGAAGCGACCATGGCAGTAGATCCACCTCCTCTTATTGGGGTCCTCCATTGGCTTTTAGTTAACGATGTTATTTAGGATTAATTTACATTGTAGGATGTATTTTGTGAGATAAAAATTTATGAAAAGGAATATCCTATGTCAATGCTTACACATAATCTGAAATAATTTCGTGAAAATATTTACATGAATATGAGATAAGGTGTGAGTAAGTTAGGATTGCAAGAGATTTGAATGTGGGATAATTCATCCCTCACTCATATCCAAGTTTAAGGAAACTTAGGTTTAAAAATAAATATAGATTTATTTTTTTTCCTTTACAAACACAGGATATCCCTCACATTAGATATCCCACGATGTAAATATACCCTTTTTAAGTTTCGATAATTCAAATGATGTTCTTACTCTGACACAAGGGCACTGGTTGTCTCTGAAATTAATAAAGTTAATAGTCATGAGAGGTTTGGGGGTAAATGAGATAGAAATAGATTAAAAGTTTGTTAAAAAAAATTTTATAATTTAACATTTACATCACATCAATATCATCTTTTACATTAACATCAGTACTTACTTATATTATAATACATTACATACAACAATTTTAATATATATTAAAATATATCTATTTATATTATATTATAATATTAAAATATTATATATGAATATAATATCATCGTATCAATTGTTGCAAACTTTCGACCACCGTAAATTCTTCCACCGAGCACCTCTCACTTCAATTCTTTCTCAAAAATAACACAACACGGCCTTAACGTTATACGGTCGGACCGACTCGCGGGGATGGAATGCGCGACAAAGATCTAAATTCGTACCTACTGGACCTGTGCCTCCTGCCTGCGGTTAAATTCTTGCCTGCGAATGAAAGATAGGATACGATCTCCTGACCACCTGATTGTCTACGGTTTGTAATTTTGCTTTCTGAAGAAAGAGACCTCAGAGAAAGCCTTGTTTGGCCGTTCGGAGGTCGTAAGATCACCTCAAAGAAAGCTGTCACGTCCCTAGTTATATAATATCATCTCCTATGTACGATGATCTGAAAAAATAATATTATAATTATGATAATATCTCGTCCCGGCTTATCCTGTGACGTCCATCTCTTTGCTTTCAAAGATGCACCCCGCTAGCCCAACACACCCCCTTCCCCTCTCCCCCACTCGTGACGGCAATATAGTGAAATCCGTCTCTGTTGCACAAAAACGTACACCGATTATTTAGGCGATATTTGATTGTTAAATTAAATAAGTTTATGTCGAATTAAATATTATTAAGTAAAATTTAATTCAGGATAGAGAAGGTAAAATAATTTTATTTTATTAAGATATCTAAATAAATTAACTTATTTAATTTATTATTTATTTTACTTCTTTTTTTTATTTGATCCAACTCCACGATACATCGAAAACCACGTTCCTAATTATAATATCATCTTCTTTGTACGATAATCTGAAAAAATAATGTTATAATTGCGACAATATTGACGTCCCTACTTTATCTTGAGACATCCATTTCTCTACTTTTAAAGATGCAACCCCACTGCCCCCAACACGCCCCTTCCCCTCTCCTCCACTCATGACGACAATTTAGCGAAATCTGTCGTCCGTCTCTCTCTATCTCTCTTGCACAAAAACGCACATCCATCGTCCAGGTAATATTTGATTGCCAAAATTACAGTAGGTTTACATCAAATTAAATATTATTAAATAAAATATAATTTATGATAAAAAAGATAAAATAATTTTAATTTATTATCCTATCTAAATAGATTAACTCATTTAATTTATCATTTATTTCACTTCTTTTCCATTTGATCGGACTCACGGTACGCCCAGAGCCACTCCCCTGATTATAATATCATCTTCTTTGTACGATGGTCTGAGAAAGTAATATTACAACCGTGACAATATCTCCTCCAACTCCCTTGGCATCCCCATTTATCCTATGACGTCAATCACTCTGCTTCTAAAGATGCGCCCCAACACACCCCCTCCCCCTCTCACCCCACTCATGATCGCAATTCAGTGAAATCTGTCGTACGTCTTTCCCTATCTCTGTTGCACAAAAATACACGTAGTCATTTATGTGATATTTGATTGTCAAATTAAATAGATTTAAGTCGAACTAAATATTATTGATTAAAATTTATTTCAGATTAGTGAAGGTAAAATAATGTTAATATATTAAAATATCTAAATAAGTTAACTTATTTAGTTTATCATTTATTTTACTTTTTTCTTGTGTTATGAATTGATATCAGATTCTTACATGATCCAAAATCGATTCATCTTAATTAATTTTAAAATCTAATCTTCCCACAAAAAATAATCAAAAGTAGAAAATATTCTATAATCACACATATAATGTGACTAAGTAGAAAATAAATAAATAGACAGTAAAAAAAATAAACGAAATGTCTCACATTATTACATGTCATCACAACTATAATAGCGGAAAGTAAAGCGGAAAAGTAACCGAAACAGTCATACAAAATCGAATACTCACTACAACAATAGAAGCTCTGAAATGAAAATGAAAATACAGCAAGGCTGAGCCCGACTGGACCCAATTCCCTCTGCAGTCGGTAGCGCTGGCTGTTCAACTCCCTAACCTGAACAAAGTTATAAAATCCATGGTCAGCTATTACAACCCGGTTCCCAAATCCCTACAGGACGCAAGACCGACTCGCCTCGACTAATCCCAAGACCCAGTCGTCCAACAAGAAATAACCGAAAAGTAGGAAAATAAACCACATTCACATATGTAATGTAACTAAATAGTAAAAGCGTACAAGCAGTAAGAAAAGTAAAAGCTACTCGTTCAGTACATACCGCCACAACAACAGGAAAGTAGAACAAAAACGACAGTAATAAGAACAGTAACAAAAAGTCTGAACTCACTATAGCAGAAAAAAAAAGAGTACAACAAAAGTACTGAAAACTACGGCTAAGCTCGACTGGGCCTAACACCGTCTGCAACCGGTAGCTCGGGTTGCTCAACTCCTGAACCTAACCAGTGTTATGAGAAAACGGAGTCAGCGAACGTTAAGTAAAGTAATAACCAAACTATTTAAAGCAATAAAAACTAGTAGGTATATTTATCCTTTTCCAGCTATTTATTTTACAGATAATTTCTTTTCACCCCATTGGTTTACTTTCAGATTTCTTTCTTCATCTTGCATGTTCTCGTGAGAACGATCTTGATTGTAGTCTTTTCCGAAGAGTAGAAGGTACATGTAGTGCTCTCCTAGCCAGAAAAGTCCTCCGTAGTAGTCCTACACCTAGTCAAGCATCCCGAGGTCACTGACAGACGTAGCGGTGACTACGGCACGCACAATAAGCACATAGGTAGCTATCCCGCACTAGCACACGGTTAGTCGTTTCCACTAGCGGGTACGCTCAAAGTACAGCACAGAACAGTATAGGGCCTGGCCCTCTCAGAAATAGGGGTCTAGCCCCTCATAATCAAATAGGGGTCTCGCCCCTCCACAGTCCGCGCACCCTCATCTAACTACCCTGGTTTGCCCAGAGGGCCTAACAAGTCAGGGTAGGGTGGCTAGCTGAACCCCGGGCCCCGTGGGGTGGCTAACTCCCTCCCTACACTAGTTGCTCGCCTCAGTACCATGTACGCGAGGGCTAATAAAAGTCGGTGTAGAGTGGTCAATCCTAACCTCAGGTCCCAACCCAAGGGCAGCTAGCTCCGCTCTACACTAAAAGGGGACAGTCGCTCTCCTTGGTACCACGTACTCAAGGGCCAGCACACTTCCCTTCTACATTCCAGGTTTTCAACCAACCACAGGAGTTCTGCTCTTAATTCCCCGTAGGGTTCGTGCTCCTATTCACCACACTTATTCCGATCGAAATTCCATCATTCACAATTCAATTCTATTTTACATACAGGCAACTCGTATTACTACCATTTAATACATGCAACTCATGATTTCACAGGTAATTGTTCAGTTATCACAGGCAACTCATATTCTAACAGGCAGCTCATACTTTATTACATGCAATGGCTAGCAGTTCAACTTATTCATGTATACAAAACAATCATGCAGAATAATTTGGTTTATTTATTTCTCTGTCCTAGGGTTCATGCCACATCCTAGGTTTCCAGTTGGCTAATTTTTACAGATACATTTTATTTAATATAATTAACAGGGGTGGACCACTCTACCAGACAAACCGGGAGTCCTGGGGGTTCGAACTGCAGGCCCACGCGCTTCTGCAAGCCCCAGACACGCAACAGGTCGAAGCCCTATACCAAGGAACACATCACAACAAAAGGTTCAGAGCAGTATATAAAGGTTTCTAATACATAAAGGAATTCGCAAGGAAACCACATATACTTTATTTGCGTAAAACGGATCCCGACGGACCCCAAACGGGTCAAAAACGTATCAGTAGACCAAAATCAAACATCTGGAAACAAGTCCAGACGTCTTAAAAGTCACAGAGACTCACCTCAAGCTCCTGCAGTGACCTCAGACGTCCAGGACTCCTCCGCGACCGTCGGAAAACAATTCCAGACATCTAGCCAGTCCTCTGGTCGTCTGAGAACGCCTCCGGTCATCTGGTAAGCTGTCCAGATGTCCGAAAGTGCATGGAAAGGCATTCTGTGCACCTTCCCAGGGCTACTCCTGCGCACGACAGAGCAACAACCCACTTTTAACCCAACAAGATCATCTGCGGTGTGGCCTGCATGGCCGTAACCACGAGGAAGATGTACCTTCGCAATACACTTGCTTTCAGACGTCTGGTGTCGACGGCAGACGTCCAGCCGGTCGTCCGAAAGATACTCCGGACGTTTGATACTGGAAAAATTCCAGTATAAGACCTCGCTCCTGCGCTTCTCGCCGCGCTCCGCCGCGGCTCCTTTCGCTCCACTGCAGCCCCAACTGCTGCAGAAGGTCAGGGACGACGCTCCAATGCCCTCCTCCCGCATGAGCCACAGTGCTCGTGCAAGCCTCCGACGAGCTTCCACGGAGCTCTCGACCTCGACCCTCTCCTATTCATCACGCACGCTCCTCCTCGCTCTCGCCCTCTCTCGCACGCACCCTTACTCATGGCAGTGGAGTGGGGGTGTCGTGGTAGTGGTGGAGTAAAGAGGAGAGGAAGGGGGTGGTCTTTTATAGTCGAGGGGTTAGGGTTCGGAGGGGGAAAAGAAGAAGGAAGGAGAGAGAAGAAGAGCCTGCTCGTCTCCTGCGCGCAGAACGTAAGGCGTGTACAGATTTTTTAATTTCCAGACGTCCAGGAAGGGGTCCAGACATCTGACTGACACTGCAGAAGTCTTAAAAGGCTAAAATCAGGACAGGTCTTTACATCAGCTAACACTGAGAAGAGTGGTAGTTAAGTCATTTACATGCAATTAACATAAGACAAGCAACTAATTTATATTTCATTTCCATTTAGCTCAACCAAGTGGTTTTGATTTGTTCATTCTCTTAAGAAACCGATCATTTCTTGATCTTGACTGTTCCCCAAGAGAACGATCTTGATTGCATTCTTTCTCGTGATTTAGGATGTACACGTGGTGCTCTCCTGATCGGGAGAGTCTCCCGTTATAGTCCTATACCAAGTCAACCACCCCGAGGTCACGGTCGCGACGTAGTGGTGACTATGGCACGCGCGATAAGTGCACGGGTAGCTACCCGCACTGGCACGTGGTCAGTCGTTTCCAATAGCGGATACACCCAAAGTACAACTCCGAACAGCACAGGGCCTTGCCCTCTCAAAACAGGGGTCTCGACCCTTTACAGTCCGCGTACCCTTGTCCAACTATCCTGGTTTGCCCAGTGGGTATAACAAGAGTCGATGTAGGGCAGTTAATCCTAACCCCATGTCCCGTGGGGCAGCTAGCTCCCTACCTACACTAACTAGAGAACCTCGGTACCACGTATGCGAAAGGCGAACAGGAGTTGGTGTAGAATAACTAGTCCTAGTCCTGGGTCTTAACCTAAAGGGCGACTAGCTCCCCTCTACACTAAAGGGACAGTTGCTCTCCTTGGTACTGTATACACAAGGGTCAGCTCACTTCCCATCTACTCACAAGGTTCTTTCCGTATACAAGAGTTCTACTAATTCCTTGTAGGGTTCATGCTTGTATTCCTTTCATTCCATTTCTCAACATTCAGATCTCACTGTTCAAATCTCGGGTTTCATTTTTATAACAAGCATCTCATGTTTTAATAACTGAGAAAGCATCACATCAAGTTTTTAAACACTTGCTAGCCATTAGGGTTTAACATGCATCTTAAAGTAAATAGTGTATCTCAAGCAATGTTCATTTGCTTCTACCCTAGGGTTCATTTCACATCCTAGCATTTAATCAAGTTATTCCAAACATGCATTTTATTTGTTTAAATCTTAATATTAAAATAACCCACTCTACTATGAAACACAGGAGGAATGGGGGCTAGAGCTGCAGGTCCTGTCAACTCCACAGGCCCTGAACACACTACAGGATGGTGACCTATACCAGTGACTAAGTCACATCAGATGAGTTCCAAACAGTATATAATTGACACTAACACGTAGAGAAACTCGAGCGGAAAACAATTGTATTTCATTTGCGTAAATCCGACTTCGTTTGGGCCCTAAACGAGCCAAAAACATTCATACTGCCTAAAATCAGACATCTGAGACAATATCTAGACGTCTTAAACAAACCCAGAACCTCACCTTGCTTCCTTGCATTGCTAGCGAATGTCTGGAACCCTTTTACAGCCGTCCTAGGTCTTTCCAGACGTCTGTTAGTGCACCCGGATGTTCGATAGGTTTATCAGACATCTGTAGAGACGTCCAAACGTCCTAAAGCACCTCAAGGCACGTACTCGCGCACATTTCCAAGGCCTGTACTTACGCATACGTTCGTAGGTTCAAAACCACGACAGCGCACGCCACGTACATCACGTACGCACATGCATAAGCGTTCTGGACGCTTACCTCGGCACTCCACGAGTTTTCAGATATCCGACTTCAGCTCTAGACGTCTGCTGCTTCTCCAGACGTCTAGCAGATGTTCCAGATGTCTGATACTCAAAAAATCCAGTATGCAGAACTTTCTTGCGAGGTTCATCTTCTCGCAGGTCTCCACCCGCAGTAGACGCACCAGCAGCTACAGGAGGTTTAGAACCCTCCTCAGGCGTCCTCTCCTCCCGCACGAGCTCCCGCGACTCCTCCCCTCAGAACTCCAAGCGCTCGCTGCTGCACCCGCAGTAAGGGTAGTCCTTGCACGCGAGCTCTCCTGGCCGAGCTCCTCCGACCACACACTCTCGAGCTCCCCCGAGCTCTCTCCTTCCCTTCCACGCCCTCCCTCTTCCTCGCTCACACTCTCTCCCTCTCTCCTTCTCCTCCTTGTCCCGTCCCACTCCTTCCTCCCACTCGCTGCAGCGGGGGGGCGAGGAAGAAGATGGCCGCCGGCTAGGGGAAGGAGAGGTGTGCGTGTGTATGTGCGTGAGTGAGTGTGTGGGTGTGTGAGTGGGAACAGAGAGAGAGGGAACAATTGCGAAAATTTCCCTGCTAACCTCTCTTATTCCCATAAGGCCCACACATTCAAATTCAAGGGGTCAAAAATCTCATTCACACCCCTAACTTTCCAGAAAACTCTGAACGATCCTTGGAAAGGGTCATTTCAACATAACAAACTTAAAAAAGGTTTCGTCTCCAAAACCTAAGTTTACTAGGGTGCGGAAGTAACGTAAAAGTGCATAACAAACTTAAAGAGGACCAAAGTAGGTCAAAAGAGACGTACCTTCAAAAAGCTTCAGGTATTGCTCTCGCATTGCCTCCTCAGGATCCCAAGTCCCCTCCTCGTACCGTCGACTTCTCCATAGGACCTTCGCCAGTGGTACTTACTTCCGTCTAAAACTCTGGAAGGCTCTATCTAGTATCTTCACCGGTCTCTCGGGATAGGTCAGGTCGTCTCCCACCTCGACGCTCTCATGGCTCAGAACGTGGCTGGGATCGGCAACATACTTCCCGAGGTTGGATACATGGAACACGTCGTGTACTCCAGAGAGTTGGGGAGGAAGGGCAAGCCGGTAAGCAACGGGTCCAACCCGCTCCAAGACCACAAAGGGCCCCACAAACCTCAACGCAAGCTTCCCTTTCACCCCAAAACACTGTAATCTCTTCATGGGCGAAACACTAGGGAAGTCATGATCCCCAACCTCGAACTGCACCTCCTTGCACTTCTTATCGGCGTAGCTCTTCTACCTACTCCTGACAATGAGGGGTTGTTTGTGAATCTGCTCTACCACCTCCTAACTCTGACTGATCAGCCTGGGACCAACCTCCCACTTGGTCCCTACCTCGACCCAACTCAAGGGTGCAGTACACTTCCTCCTGTACAGAACCTCGTAAGGTGCCATGCCGATGCTCGAATGGTAGCTGTTATTGCATGCAAACTCTGCCAGGGGAAAATGCTCCTCCCAACAGCCTCTCCAGTCTAGTACACAAGCACGTAGGAGGTCCTCGAGTGTCTGTATGGTGCGTTCTAACTGTCTGTCAGTCTGGGGGTGGTAGGCAGTACTGAACCTCAGACATTTCCCCAAGGCCTACTAAAACTCTACCCAGAACTGGGAAACGAAGCGAGTATCCCTATCGGATACGATCTCGCGAGGGACTCCAAGCAGATGCACCATATCTTTGATGTATCGCTCTGCTAGCTGTGCTAGCCCAAAGGTGACTCAAATCAGCAGGAACCGTGCCGTCTTTATCAACCTGTCTACTATCACCCAAACTGCGTTGTGTCCCCACTGTATAACTGGTAGACCCACCACTAAGTCCATGGTGATACTCTCCCACTTTCACTCTGGCACAGGAAGTCGCTGGAGCGACCCTACAGACCTCTAGTGCTTGACCTTCACCAGTTGGCATACCAAGCACTGCTGGACAACCATACCAACATCCTACTTCATCCCTCTCCACCAAAAGTCGCATCACAGATCATGGTATATCTACGTGTTCCCAATATGTATGGAGAACCTGGACCCGTACGCCTCAGTCAGGAACTCTCTCAATAGCTCCTCGTCTCCAGGAACGCATATCTGTCCCCTCGTGCGCAGTATCTCGTTTGAGAAGGTGAAATCTCCTGGGTCCCCTGTCAATACTCTAACTCGCAGTGTCTGTAAATATGGATTGACCATCTGCCCTGTAATGATGCGGTATATCAGCTCTGGTCGTACCTACCGTGTCACTGTCACTGCCCCGCAATAACCCCGTAACTCCTGGGGTCGCCAACTGCCCACCTCTTCCATAAGTCTCTAACTCTATGCCTGCAGGCTGGCTAAGTGGGCAGGCGTCTTCCAGCTCAAGGAGTGAGCCACCACATTGGCCTTCCTTAGGTGGTAGGAGATGCTGCAGTCGTAATCCTTCAGGAGCTCTAACCAACGTCTCTGTCTCATGTTGAGCTCCTTCTAGTCAAACAGGTACCTGACGCTCTTGTGATCTGTGAAAATCTCGAATGTCTCATCGTAAAGGTCGTGCCTCCTGGTCTTCAACGCGAAGACAACTACTGCCAGCTCTAAATCATGGGTGGGGTAGCTATGCTTATGGGGCTACAATTGCCAGGAAGTGTAAGAGACAACGTCACCCCGCCAGATGAGCACACCACCTAACCTTTGCAACGAAGCGTCGATGTAAAGCACGAACTCGCCACTGCTGTTTGGGATGGTAAGCACAGGAGCTGAAGTCAGCCTCTCCTTCAACTCCTGAAAGCACTCCTCGCACTCGTCTATCTAGGAAAAGGACACGTCTTTCCGGGTCAGCTGGGTCATAGGACATGCGATCTAAGAGAACCCTCTGATAAACCGCCGGTAGTAGCCTGCCAGTCCCAGAAAGCTACGTATCTCTATCACTGTGCATGGCCTCTCCCACCGGAGTACAACCTTGACCTTGGCTGGATCCACAGCCAATCCATCTCCTGAAATCACGTGACCCAAGAAGGTCACCTGCCTAAACCAGAACTCGCACTTGCTATATTTGGCATACAGCTTGCGTCGCCTCAAGGTATCCAGGACCATACATAGCTGTTGTCCATGTTGTGCCTGATCCCAAGAGTAGACTAGTACACCATCGACGAACACCACCACAAACTGGTCTAGGTATGGCCTGAAAACACGATTCATCAGATCCATGAAAGCAGCGGGGTCGTTGTTCAGCCCAAACGGCATGACCAAGAACTCGTAGTTTCCGTACCGAGTACAGAAGGCTGTCTTCGAGATGTCGGTCTCCCTAATCCTCAGCTGTTGTTAACCTAACCTCATGTCTATCTTGGAGAACACTACGACGTCTCTCAACTGAACAAAGAGGTCATCAATACGAGGCAGCGAGTACCTGTTCTTGACGGGGACCCGATTCATCTGTCGATAATCGACACAAAATCGAAGGGTACCATCCTTCTTTACAAACAACACAGAGGCTCCCCACAGGGATGCACTGGGCCTCACAAAGCCCTTCTCCAACAGGTCCTGTAACTGAGACTTGAGCTCTCACAGCTCAAGTGGTGCCATCCTGTACGGTGCAGTAAAAATGGAGTTAGTCCCTAGTACTAGTGAGATCTCAAACTCGATCTCACACTCAGGCGGTAGTCCTGATAGCTCCTCTGGGAAGACGTCGGGGTACTCGCAGACCACTGGGATACTCTGAAAGCCAGCCACGGGGCTAGGCTCTACTACAACACAAGCTAAGAAGCTCTCACACCCCTGGCTCAAAAGCTTCGCTGCCTGAAGCGCGGAAATGCACCTGAAGCCTTTGTCCACCGGCTGGCCGTGAAACTCAAAGGGAGGCAACTCCGATATGGAGAAGATGATCTTCCTCCCAAAATAGTCCACCAGGGTGTGATAGGCAGACAGTCAGTTCATCCCTAGGATCATGCCAAAGTCCTCCATCAGGATCACTACCAAGTCGACGGAAAAACTGTGTCCCCCTATAGCGTCCTCGCAGTCTGTGAAGACCTCTACGATGAACAACTCTCCACATGGCTCTCTAATCGGAAATGGAACCTTTAACAGTACACTGCTCAGGCCCAAACTAAGGCAAAACTCGTGGCGATAAAAGAGTGCATGGCACCAGAGTCAAAAAGTGCATAAACAAGTCTGCCGAAAACTGGAACGATACTTGCCACCACGGAGCCTGAAGCTCTGGCGTCTCTGTGAGTCAGGGAGTTGACATGCCCCTCTGTCCTGAGTGCAGAAGAAGCAGCCACACTCTGAGTCAGGCGAGCAGTAGCTGGCTGGTACCATCCTCGTGACTGTTGTCCTCCTCCACACGCCTGGTGACCACGACCGCCAGATCGGCCTCCAACTCTCGATGCAGGGAGCATCTGCTGTGCTCTGGTCCTAAATGGGCAGTCCCTCCTGGTGTGGCCCAGCTTGCCACACTAGTAGCAGAGAGGGGCACGACCTCCTCCCTCAGTCTGTCCCTGCTGGTGGCTGGACAGGGGTTCGGTGCTGGCAACTGGCCCCTGTCTGGGACCTCAAAAGGCCAGTGGTGGCCCTACAAAATGAGATGACTCCCCTGCAGGCGCCGTGTGCCTCCTCTCCCGACGACCTTGTGAGTACTCTGGGTGGTAGGACCTCTTCAATCCACAGTCAGTGTCCCGCGCAGTCGGGTTGGTCTCCTTATAGGTCATGGTTGCCTTGACCACGCGAGAGAAAGTGGGCAACTTCAAGGGTTTCACATACCCCCGAATAGCAGGTCAAAGTCCCTCCGTAAACCTCCACAAGCACTCCTCCTCCATAGACACAGTTGTCGAGGCAAAGTGTGACAGCTCCAGAAAATGCGTGCGGTACACGCTAACTGTCATCACACCCTGGTGGAGAGTGTGAAACTCCCACCTCCTCTGGTCCTACCAGGTCTGCGAAAAGTACTGCTCACAAAAGAGAGCCACGAACTGGTCCCACGACGACTTTCTCCCCTCCTGGCCTCTGACTGCCTTCCACTACTTATGGGCTACACTCTCCAACTGGTACGTGACAAAGGCCACGCAACACTCTGTAGGAGGGCGAAGCATGTAAAAAACCTTCTTTATCTACTCTAGCCAATCCCCTGCCTCAAAAGAGCTCTCATCCCCCTTGAATGAGGGGGGCTTCAACTTCCGGAACTGACCGAAAACCTCGTGGTGAAGCTGCAATGGGAGATAGGTACGCCTCCAGGCAATGAGAGCTCGTGCTCAGAAGTGTCTGAGGGTGGTGAGGGTGGTGGAGGATCACCCCCTCCCCCTCCAGCTCGGCCAGCCCCGTAGTGGCTCCCTGTCTCACAGAGGACTCTCTCTCCACGTCCTCATGGAGGGGTGGCTAGGAGGAGGCTGCTGGAGCTCCTCTCGTACTATAACTCGGATCAACTGGGCGAGATCCTAGGCCTGAATGCCTGGAAGGAGAGGTGGGTCGGCTGGTGCCTTAAGTCCGACACGTCCGCCCCTACGACCACGCCCACGGCCGCAACCTTGGCCCGCGTCAAGAATGGCTCGACGAGGCATCTCCTTCAAGGAGTTCAAAGGAAAGAACAGAGACTGTCAATGACTCCAAATTACATGAAGAATAAGACTCGGAAGTGAAGATCAAAGTGATACGTTGTAATGGCTTTCCTAATTACATGCACAAGAGTGGTTACTTCCATGCCATTTGGCTTATTTCTCGGGACAACCTTGCTCTGATACCATCTTTGTTATGACCCGATCGTAAATTCCTACAAGTCCTGAGACCGGCTCGCCTCGACTAGTCCCAAGACCCAATCATCCAATGAGAAATAACCAAAAGCAAAAAATATTCCAAAAAACACATGCAATATAACTAGGCAGAAAATAAATAAGTGGATAGTAAAAGAAACAAACCAAATGTCTCGCATTATTACATGTCATCACAACTACAACAGCAGAATGTAAAGTGGAAAAGTAACTGAAACAGTCATATAAATATCAAATACTCACTACAACAATAGAGGCGCTGAAACGAAAAAGGAAACACAGCTATGGCTGGGCTCGATTGGGCCCAGCTTCCTCTGCAGCCGATGGTTCTAGCTGCTCAACTCCTTGACCTAAGCAAGGTTATAAAATCCATCGTTAGCTAATGTTTAGTAGAATGGTAGTTAAGCAATTTACATGCAATTAACATAAGACAAGCAACTAATTTATATTTCATTTCCATTTAACTCAACCAAGTGGTTCTGATTTGTTCATTCTCTTAAGAAACCGGCCATTTCTTGATCTTGACTGTCCCCCAAGGGAACGATCTTGATTGCAGTTTTTCCAGTGATGTAAGATGTACATGTGATGCTCTCCTGGTCGGGTGAGTTCCCCATGGTAGTCCTACACCCAGTCAACCACCCCGAGGACACGGTCGCGACGTAGCGGTGACTATGGCACTTGCGATAAGCGCATGGGTAGCTATCCCGCACTGGCACGCGGTCAGTCATTTCCGCTAGCGGGTACTCCCAAAGTACAGCACAGAACAGTACAGGGCCTTGCTTTCTTAGAACAAGGGTCTCGCCCCTCCACAGTCTGCGTACCCTTGTCCAACTATCCCGATTTACCCAGTGGGCCTAACAAGAGTCGGTGTAGGGTGGCTAGTCCTAACCCCGAGTCCCGTGGGGCGGCTAGTTCCCTCCCTACACTAAGTAGCTCACCTCGGTACCATGTACGCGAGGGCCGAACAGGAGTCGGTGTAGAGTGTCTAGTCCTAGCCCTGGGTCTCAACCCAAAGGGCGGCTAGCTCCCCTCTACACTACGGAGACAGTTCTCTCCTTGGTACTGTGTACACAAAGACCAGCTCACTTCCCATATACTTCCAAGGTTCTTTCAGTATACAGGAGTTCTTCTCCTAATTCCCCGTAGGGTTCATTCTTGTATTCCTTTCATTTCATTTCTCAACGTTCAAATCTCACTGTTCACATCCTGGGTTTCATTTTTACAACAAGCAGCTCGTGTTTTAATAACTGAGAAAGCATCACATCAAGTATTTAAACACTTGCTAGCAATTAGGGTTTAACATGCATCTTAAAGTAAACAGTGTAGCTCAAGCAATGTTCATTTGCTTCTGCCCTAGAGTTCATTTCACATCCTAGGGTTCAATCAAGTTATTCCAAATAGACACTTTATTTATTTAAATCTTAATATTAAAATAGACCACTCTACCGGGAAACACAGGAGGAATGGGGGCTAGAACCGTAGGTCCTATCATCTCTGCGAGCCCCGAACACACTACAGGCTGGTGACCTATACCAGTGGCTAAGTCAAATCGGACGAGTTTAAAACAGTATATAATTGACACTAACACGTAGAGAAACTCGAGCGGAAAATAATGGTATTTCGTTTGCGTAAATCCAACTTCATTTGGGCCCTAAACGGGCCAAAAACGTTCATACTGTCTAAAATCAGACGTCTGGGACTAGACCCAGATGTCTTAAATGATCTCAGAACCTTACCTTGCTTCCCTGCGTTGCTGGTAGACATCTGGAACCCTTTTATAGTCATCCTAGGTCGTTCCAGATGTTTGTCGGTGCGCCCGGACGTTCGATAGGTCTATCAGACGTCTATGGAGACGTCTAGACGTCCTAAAGCACCTCGAAGAGCATGCTCGCACGGCTTTCCAAGGCCTGTACCTACACATACGTTCATAGGTTCAAAGCCACGATAGTGCACGCCACGTACTTCACGTACGCACATGCATGAGCGTTTAGGATGCTTACCTCAGCACTCCGTGAGTTCTCAGACATCCGACTTCAGCTCTGGACGTCTGCTGCTTCTCCAGACGTCTGACAGATGTTCCAGACATCTGATACTGGAAAAATCCAATATGTAGAACTTCCTTACGAGGCTCATCTTCTCACGGGCCTCCGCCCGCAGCAGCTGCAGGAGGTTGAGAACCCTCCTCCGACGTCCTCCTCTCCTCCTACACGAGCTCCTCCGAGCTCCCGCAGCTCCTCCCCTCACAACTTCAAGTGCTCGCTGCTGCACCTATAGCAAGGGTGCTCCTCTCAAGCAAGCTCTCCCAGCCGAGCTCCTCCGACCGCGCACTCTCAAGCTACCCCAAGCTCTCTCCTTCCCTTCCACGCCCTCCCTCTTCCTCGCTCACACTCTCTCCCTCTCTCCTCCTCCTCGTCCCGTCCCTCCCCTTCCTCTCCACTCGCTACAGTAGGGGTGCGGGGAAGAAGATGGTCGCCGAAAGGGGGAAGGAGATGAAGGTGGTGGTGTGGAGATGGAGAGGGTTGTGGGGTTTCAAAGAAGGATGGTTTAGGGATTGGAGGGGAGGGGAAGGAGAGGTGTGCATGTGTGTGTGCGTGAGTGGGTGTGTGAGTGGGGAGAGAGAGGGAACAATTGCGAAAATTTCCCTGCTGACCTCTCTTGTTCCCACAAGGCCCACACATTCAATCTCAAGGGGTCAAAAATCTCGTTCGCGCCCCTAACTTTCCGAAAAACTCTGAACGATTCTTAGAAAGGGTCATTTCATCAGATGATTTGATAGGAGCATTTATCATTTGAACTTAACTAATTACAGCTAGTAAGAGCCTATGATGGTGTTACCATCAACTGCCACAAGAGGTGGGCGCCACCGACAATGTCTTTAACCAGTTGTACTATGGTGAAGCTCTACGGGTGTAAGGGTCTTGGTGTATCCCCTTGGCCGGGAGGGCTCAGGGATGATTGACCATACAGTCGAGTCTGTTGCTGGATCCATGCTGAAGGGCGCTCCTAGTGGCCCCACACCCTGTCGGGTGGTACCGATTCGGTCGGAAGCATCAAGCAGTGCCCCTAATTTAGAACGACAGGTGCTAAGGCACCTGAATGATGCCTTGTCTTGGGCTACTTCTGTTCCTTGGGGCATGAATTTCAATTATGTCTTTTTCTACTACTTGCGCGCGTTAACCTCCTAGCACCTTTCTTCTATCTATTTTTTCTCTAACTAGAGCTTTTAATCCTGACGCGCTTGTGGGTTGCTGGCTGAGAAGCTTGGGACCTCATTCATTTCGTGCAACAATGCTCCTTTAGGCCTCCTTTTCTATTTATAGTTACAAAGAGTGTTGTTACAGCTAGGAAATCCTATGAGATCATTTTCGACAATCTTATCATGATTCTTGCTAAGCCATTGTCAAGGCTCGTCCATTGTCAGAACATTATTTCACCAGTAGTCTCATATACTGCCGGCTTGGGTGCTTTATTGACTTTAGGCACACTGGGTCTTTAAGAGAGGCCGTGTTCATCCAGATCTGGATTTGCTATAGTAGAGGCAGGTTGGGTTAGGTCGAGTCCACCTGTTTACTCCGAGTCTGGATATCTGAATCCTTACAAGGGATATGTGCGAAATTTTAAATCTGAGGATACTTTTTACCCCTCATCACTATTTTTCTACTTATTGCACAAATTTATTTTCCTTATCAAATGAAACTTTAAATTTCATTTGGCAACAAAATAAGCCTATATTGAGCAATGAGATAATTTTTACGTTGGAATAAACTATCGTATTTCCTCCTATTCCCACCCCCCCCCCCCCCCCCCCACAATGCCTCTCCATACATTAATTTTATTCCATGAATGGTGTCTCGATGCCCTAGCAAAATGCAGCCTAAAGCTTAGTTTGGTAGGGAGAATGATTAGGAAGAATAAAAATTAGAAATAGAAGGAAATTAAGATGTTTTAGTATTTGATTGGATTTGTTGTTTTGTTAAAAGAATTGAAAATTTTTAATATACTTGAGGTGTTCAATTGATGAAATAAATTAGTTGAACAAGAAAAAAGTTAGTTAAAATAAAAGAGTAAGTGGAATTAATAAATAAAATTATATGATTCAACAAGAACCGATGAAATTACACTCCTAAGTTTAGAATGATGTAGTTTTGGAATAAACAACAAACGAGGAATTGGGGGCAGGGGCAATTCCTCCAACCAAATAATATTTCAATGCTAGTTTACGGTAAAGGTTAACTTTTGTAATAAGAAAAAATTATATTTGTGTTTAGTTGAGAATGAAAGTTAAAACTTGTTTATTTTTAGTGGATAAGGGTTAGAAATAAAGGTTAACGTATGATATAAAAAGAGGGTGATTGTTTAAATATGAGGGTTAAAATGGAAAATAAGGTTGGAAAAATTATATTTGCTTTTGAAATTATTAATTTTTATTTTTCTATTTATATTTAAATGAAGGGAGATATCGAGATAAATCACACACGAAAGGAATCGAGAGAGTAGAAATACAACAGAGGTTACCTTGTGAGTTATTCCAACCCTTGCTACAAAACGGAGTGGGATAACATAAATTAGGGAAGTAAATAAAAATTAAATTATCTTCCACCGTAAATAAATGATAACTCTCAAAAATAAAGGTTATTCGTTCCGTGTAAACTAGATCTAAGAATATTGGATTGGATACATCTGACATGTGAAACAATATATTGTAAAATATAATATTATTTTATTTAGCGAAGAAGTAGATGTTGATGCGATGGATAAGTTATAATATTATTTTATTTAATTTAAAAAGTACGAGGCAGCTGTGTTTGATGATTAATAAAAATTGATAACGACGTAGCGTGGCAGTAGGGATTAAAATAGTGTTTGATATCGTAGCATTCATCGAAAACATGCACCAAAGTCTCCCTTTTAATGTTCAACAGAACAAAGTCTCTTCTAACGTTGAAGCAAATCAATGTCTTGTCATCACATAAGGTAATAATACTTTTGACTCGAAGCCCCGCGCTGTAGCTTTTGTTTTTTTTTTTTTTTTTCTTTTCCTTTGAGAGTGCCGAAGCTTTCCTTGTGGGCTTTATTTTCAAGTCGACGATTTCTTTTACATTTTTTATCCGGTGAAAATGGAGTGCACGTGTTTGATGTACGGAACGAACGAGTTCTTTTGTTTTCAAGCGAATCTGATATCTTTATTCAAAAAGGTACTCTTTGCATTGCTTTCTGGAAATTTTATTATTATTTACCAAAGGCGCGTATGGATTTTTACTTTTTTTTTCTCCCTCATGTTCTTTTGACTTTTGTCAACGGGGACTTTTACATCAAAGCCATAAAAAACTTTCGGTATTATACATGTATCCCTAGATCACCACATTCGTACGCCTCCCATTGCCCTCACGAAGATGCTCGGTTCATACCTATGCCCCCCTCCAGCGATGGAAACTTACAAATTAACTACTACTTTATATCATGTTTGAATTAATTATGATGTTAATGTCGGGAGTCATTTAATTAATATTCAAAAAATTAAGATAAACAGAAGAATTCATTGATGAAATCTAGATAACCCGAAAGCTCTACGCTGCGATGGGTGGGTATCAAGTCTACTGAAAATAATTAACCTTAATAATTTGTTAAATATAAATCAAAATAGAACTAATCGATCATCGAAATAATCCAAATTTAAATTATTAAATAATAATTTTAAACTCGGCATATTTCACTGTTTATTTTCATAAATTTATTATATAAAAGTATTTTCGAGATGTTTAAAATCCGTCTAAATTTAAATGGTATAATAAAAGGGTGAGGGGGGAGTCTTTAATTTTTGACCTGCTCCATCAAAGTAGCAAACCATGGAACAGTAGCAACCCGTAGTGAAACATATGTCAAAGTTCCTCGCTGACTCATTTCAAGCGCAATATCCCAACGCATGACACTTAAACATTGTTGTAAGCCCACAACAATTGCGGGTCCCCATTTAATTTCTCACCATTCGACCTTCCTTGTTACCCATAAGTTAGGCGGCTGATTTAAAATTGAAGTAGATTAAGTTGGATAAGGTATCTCTTTTTGGTGGATTTACAATGATCGTACGATGACGTGTTATCAGCGATGAATCTTTAATATTACGATATCGATATTAATACCATGTAAGCGATGGTAATAATTGACATGAATTGAGGGAAAGTTAGCCCACTCGCCTGGCCTCCAAATCCTTTGGCAAACTCATCTTTTTTTTTTTTTTTTTTTTTTTTTTTTTTTTTTTTTTTTTTCTGCTACTTAATTTTTCTGACGCCAAAAGAAACAGGCTTGTACAGGTACAGATTGGGGGATGTGGTGGAAGTGGTTGGGTTCTACAGAGGAACCCCACGTCTCAAATTCATATGCAGAAGGAAGCTCATACTCACCATCAACATCGACAAGAACACCGAGACGGACCTCCAGCTCGTCGTCGAGACCGGCTCGCACCTCCTGACCCGAGCCGGGTCCGAGCTGGTCGACTTCACGAGCCACGCGGACACCACCAACCACCCCGGTCACTACGTCATCTATTGGGAGATCCACGGCAAGTACCCGCCGGCACGGGACGTCCTCCAACAATGCTGTCGCGAGATGGACCTTGCCTTCGCCGACCACGGCTACGTCGTCTCGAGGAAGACCGGCTCGATCGGACCCCTCGAGCTGCGCGTGGTCGAGAATGGCACGTTCAAGAAGATACTGGATTATTACATTGGCAACGGCTCGGCCTTGAGCCAATTCAAGACGCCGAGGTGCACGGCCAACCGGGTTCTGCTGCAGATACTGGACCGGTGCACGGTCCGGAGCGTCCGCAGCACGGCGTACGTGTGATGGAGATCCAAACGGTTGAAATCCGTCTGATCACGACTTCGACGGGGAGATGTGATGTGATGTGAATGTCGAGTGGGGGTGTGTATGGGTTTTTTTGAATAATAAGAATGAAGTGCAGGGAAAACATCCCCGTCGGATCATTTATTGCAAGTTCGTAATCAATTTGTAAAAGTTGAGGGGGGAAATGGTAAATTCTTGAGAAACCAGTTCTTTGCGTCGGATGCCATGTAGGAACAGATTTGGTATACATCGATGTATACTTCTGTTTGTATACTTACCCTCTTATTAGAGAGGATATCATTTGCCACGACGAGATTAGATGATGTCAAGCATCGATCTCTAATAATATACAAGTTGATGTAAACACCAACGTACACCAATCATCGTCCTACGATTTAGACTCAAGTCTTCGGAGATTCTAACAACGATCGGAAAAAGCATCGAATTGACGCTCGCTCAAAACAAGTTTTCATATATATAATGATAACCCTCGTCTTAGATGCAAGTGCTTTTATTCGTTCATATTTTTAGTTTGCATGGTCGTCTATTACTCTTGTATGACTAGCTATGGCACCTAAGCATGATCTTTCTTCGAGCTTATTCTGCTTATCCACAACTGACTCCAATAACAATAATACCTTGTACACCTACAGCTCCTACACTTCAATTACTCCTGAATGGCTTGGTGTTTCAAAGTCGCTTCCTAACCCCTTTGACCCATTCATTAGCATTTCTAGATTGACCTAAAGATCTCCATAAAAACATAGCAAACAAGAAAGCTTCTATAGAAAATCTATTCTACTCAACCAAAGAGATAAAGGCTATGGTTCCTTACCTTAATCGTTACTAGCTCGAGAAAATTCTCCTCAAAGCTCAAGGTCTGCCCTCTAACTAGCACCTTTCACCCCTTAATCTCTCGCTCACTTGGAGATGTGACCCATGATTTTACTAGTCTACTCAACCAACCAAGCTTCCTACGGTTCCATTGCTTTATTCC
The DNA here is from genome assembly GCA_037157565.1 of Thalassia testudinum. Lineage (NCBI taxonomy): Eukaryota > Viridiplantae > Streptophyta > Magnoliopsida > Alismatales > Hydrocharitaceae > Thalassia > Thalassia testudinum. Next base: position 31,861,610 of record JAZHRO010000031.1, on the reverse strand, counting down.
CACTTTTAAGGTTTTTATTTTGATCAATTCATCAAGAAAGGCTCTCTTAACTTAGAGTTCATTGTGGCAAAATATCATTGAATCCCTCTTTTATGAACTCATTTCAACATAAATTAGCTTAAAAAACCTAATTGGCCAGCCAATAGTCTTCTAGAACCTTGGAAGGTTGTTGACCACCTTTGTTCCATGGCAATGGCTCCAAGAGTGAGTGGAAATGACTGGACGTCAAAGAATATATATATATATATATAGTTGCAAGTGCTTGTATGTATGTGATTCATCCATTTATGTGGTATCAACAATTGGGCTTGCTACCTCTGCATATCTGACCATGCAAAGTTGTAGCTGACTGTGACTTTGTTCATTGTATAGCCTAAAATATCTTAGTCATAACCTTCTCATCCATTGTCTAATTAACATCATTCTTTTCCTATGCAATTCTCTTTTTGAGTTAAATGGTTTAAGCTGGACCTCTGTTTTAACGGTTAGGTTCCACGATGTTCATTCAATACCTTCAAAGGATAAAATCTCAATCTCAGCGATAACCAACCAATTCCTTTGGGTTAAGTCTAGGACTCTTCGCTTTCCCTTGATCTTTAGTGAATCTTAAGCCATATTGCAAGCTTTATTGATCACTTTTCATCTTCATGAATGAGATCCCTTTCAAAACTCTATTTAAACACTTAGTTATTGAGTTAATTCACATTTAAACATATCCAATGATACATTGATACCATTGATGATTGGCATCCTGTAGTGTATAAGACCTTTATGTTTCTATGTAGGTTGCTGTCACTTACTCCAAAAGATGCAGCCACTAACACACAAGAACCCCGATTTTGACAATTAAATATAACTTTGTTAAAAGAGGCAGAGCTTCAGCTCTCGTTAAATGGAGATGGCAAAGCACCAATAATTGTTGTGAGGGAAGGATGGGTGAAGAGGAATATATAAATTATTTTTGACGGTCAATCATTTTTCCTACGCAACTAACAAGTATGGTTACCAAGTCATAATACCTTGTAGGATTTGCAAAAAAGATTCTACATAATCTCATGTATATATATATAAATACTATGGAAAAGTCGAACAAGTCTAGCAGAATAAGAATGGATCGAACCAAACTAGATGTTGAAATCGACCGTTTCAAATCTTGTTGAATTGATCTTACAATTGGAAAACAAACCTTCATTGAGCTTAAATTGAAACTTTCTTTTATGAACCAAACTCCTGCATGTGCATGTTTGTCTTTGGTAGACCAAATCTACTAATTAATCATGTACTACTCACCCCTACTAACCATGGCCTACTAAAACCAAGTTAGTCGTCCGATACCTGCATTAACTGAGCAAATATCTGTATTTGTAAACAACATATTTTGCTTATAGCTTCGTAAAGTCCGTTGTGTAACAGGCAAGAAGGGTGAACAGGGTATAACAGGCACATTAGTGCACGAGAGCAGCATGCATGCCAATTTCTATTAAAAAAAATTAACATATATTTGTATGAAATACTCAATACAGATCGTAATCAGCTATTTCAAGATCACCACATACCAGTTTATTTGTTTTCCTTCTAGAATTTTACAGATGGAACTCATTTTGCAGCAATTAATTATTTGTAGGAAGCCAATAACCGGAGATAACTAATCTAACCATTAAAGCGTGGAAAACAACGGTGATGTAATGACACAAAGTGCTTATTCCATGATATACAAGAATTAATGAACTCCCCATAAAAATTTCCATGTAACACCAACAACTACATGCATCCACAATCACTCAAGGGTAGATATGGTAGGTTATAAACTTGAGTTAGTTTGTAAATTTGACTTTTGAACCACATATGTAAACCACGTCGTCCTTGGGAGGCCAGTGGATACCTGTACATGTAACTTGAAAAATTACCACTAGCGACATGAAGCCAGCAGTACAACTGACGAGACTCACGAGCATTTATACATTTAGGCCTAACAAAAGCTAAACACCACCCCCACATTTATGTCCCTCACAGAAATAGAAGGAAGCATGCAGCCAGAGCCAACCACCGAAGATGGCCACTTAACCAAGTAATCAAGAGAGTCGGTCACAGATGCATTGAATGGGTTGACATCTCATTACCAAAGCAAGCTGATGGAGGAAACCAGTTGCAGATGAAGACGGGTCCAGCACCACACAGCCCTCGAAAGGTGCAACATCCTCATCACCATTTAAGACAAAGCTTAGTGCAAACCAGAAAAAACAGTCGGATCATGGAAGGAAAAAAAAACATGCGAGGACGCAAGGAAGAAGATAAGAAACGGGTGGCGCAAGACTGGAAGGTAGCGTGTCAATTTGGGGATCTTCTGCTAAACAAGAAATGGAAGGCATCTTTTTATGCAAATGCAGCAGCCAATGTCTGTGTCATTATCACTTGTGGAGTTGTACCATGGAGCAGGTCACATCTTCCATCAGTGGGAGGGGCCTTTCGCCAGTCTCTGGCTGGTGAGGCAAATAACCCTCTTTTCAGGATTGCATGCCAGAGTTCAATAATTGATGTGCACCGAAAGTGCTTCAGTTTTTAAGGAATAAATTGCCATGATAACCATGACAAGAATGTAAGCACAAAGCAGCTTTGACATCTTTAGTCTGTTTATTGCTGATAATAGCAAATTTTGAATTGAAGCAAATTATATTTACATGAAATTGATGACTACCCAAGAAAAATAAGAACTGTGAACATGGAAAAAGAAAACTATACCAAGGACTATTCACAAGATGCAATTGGTTAGAATCCTTCGCCTTTCAGATCTATATGCAGTATCTGCTGTGTGTATATGCATCTACGCTAACAAACACCTCCTGGACAGGTGGCAATATAGTAAAGAATAACATCCCCGAACTTCCTCTACACTATGTACCTCCGGAACTCCAGTAAGTGGTTATTTGGTCAGCGGATGAGCAAAATTGGGCAAAAGGATTACGAGCTAAACATAAACAGATACTTCAAATCCTCTACTGTTAGGCGACTCTGACGGCTACCGGTTTCATCCTCTCCAAATGCAGATGCAACCATCTTACGCTTCTTCTCCTGCCAGGGGAAAAATCTCGAGAATCATTTAGTGCAGATAGGTAGAGAAGCCTAAGAAGTACAAAGTTGCAATTTTTAATTAAATGGCTACCAGCAGAATAGGAATTCATATCTTAATATGAGCAAAATATGACCTCACTTAAAACAATGGAGGCTGCTTGAAATTTGAAAAAGACATAAAACTAAGAAGAATAAAAAAATTGCAAAAGAGACTGGAGAAGAGCACAAGAAGATTAAAATTCATGAAGAAAAAGTCCTTCCATTACAAAGCTGTCCAAAAAGCACATGGGCAGCTTTAATGACTAACTTACATGTAAGCATGTACCCCGCATTCAAACATGCACCCATGTATACAATGCATATGCATGTGCACATACAAACACATAAGCACACACATATAGAGATAGAGCAAGATGCATATAAACCCACTTAAATAGTTTGGTTGTAAGTAGGTGGACTCCCAACTCAAAAACCATAGTTCAAATCTAACCTATTTTTTTGCCTCCATTTAAATCTATGTTGAGCTACTTCTAGACTTAGAACAAAGTAATTGACATCATACTTAATAGAATCCCTTCAATACTTCTTTGGCCTTCCTCACCCTCTCCTAAGGGAGTCAATATCCAACTCCTCACATCCCTAACCTTACATTAAAAAACAAAGAGCATGCACAAACACATGCTACTTCATGCCCACTGGTCTACTGATGAGCGCATACACTCACAAGTAAATGTACATGCAAAGTACATGTGTGCGAGAAAAGTTGGATGAGCACAAGGCTCCCGTTAGACTTGAAATGACTCAGACTTTTTTTTTGGAAAGAGAGAAAGGGATTAATAAGAAATGTTAACCCCACTTTCAGTACAGCACAATTGGGCTAATTACACTAAAAGTTACATAAAACACCGAAGTTCTTGATAACTCCCTCAATGGAGAATCTTTCCCGGCAGAAGATGGTTCCAATGTCGCATTCTAACCATATGCACCATAAAAAAATTTGTAACAGCCCTCCCAAATGTGTTTGTATTTGCAAGTGCACCAAAAATATTGTTCCAAAAATCAGACTCGGAATCAGGGTTGATTGACAAAAGGGAGATATTCTCCCAACAAGCTTTAGAGCAAGGGCAGGGAAAGAAGGGGTGGTTTGCTTCCAAAGACTAATTGCCTTTGCAATAGATCTTAGAGCATCAATGACAAATTATTAGTTTGGTGGCTCATGGATCCTCTTCCTCCAATTCCAGGTACTTCATCTGAGTAGTGGGTGGAGGAGTTTTTACTTTGGCAACAATAGGTGGCTAGTCTTCAACCAAGGGCAGAGGGAGGAGACAGCTGGGAGCAAAGTTGTCTAGCCATTAGGCGACTGCAAGGTGACAAGCTCCTTAATCACCTAAGGCAAGAGGCAACAAAAAGGCGATCCTCTTATTGAATCAAGGTGACAAGACTTTTATTTTTAAAATATTGAATATGCTTAAATAACTTATATGATAGCATCAACTTTCATAAGAAACATGTAATAACACTATTTAAGCGAAAGGAGAAACAATGATCCTATTGTATTTAAGTAATAATTACACATTTATATTATCATACAATATGTACGCATATATATTATATATATAAATACATGCCAAAACATACAACCAGAACATATATTATATGTATCTACCAAAATAAGATAAGAACGTATATCATATATATACTATATCTACATACTTAATACTATATATATAGTATATATCATTAAACTAACACTCTAATATAATTATAATTACAAACTTACAATAATGTATGTGTATAACTTATATGTATGTTATAATGGACAAACAATGGTCTAAGTTAATAGGATGTATCAAAGCAAAAGCAAACTTGAATGTATATATTATGTATGTATGTATATACATCAATATATGCGTTGGTCTTACCTAGAGTGAGCCAAGAGTAGCGTGAAAAGGCACAAGGCGACTCAGGCAATGAAAAAGGTGACTGGGCAATAGCCGAGATGAAACCCCTTGCCTAGGACAACTTTAAGGCAACCTCTACCTCAGAGGGCCCCACATCCCTTGATTATTTCCTTGATTTTGTCCCCATTCTGATTACCAATGATCACTCCTGCTCTATCTCTCTAGTGCCTTCGGAGCATGAGATTTTCTCCACTCTTTCCAACATGCCCAACAATTACTCCCCTAGCCCTGACGGATTTAATTCAGAATTTTTTCTAGCTTTTTGGGATGTTCTTAAAAAGGACTTGGTGGCTGCCATCAACTCTTTCTTTTCCAACCAGGATTCCTCACGAACCTTCAACAATACATTCATTTCTCTTATTGCCAAAAAGGTCTCACCTTTACATCTATCTAATTATAGACCTATTAGTCTTTGCAATGTATGCTATAAGATCGCTTCAGGGATTTTGGAGAACCAACTCTGCAATCTCCTTCCAAACTTGATTTCGCCAGAGCAGGCTGGGTTTATCAAAGGCAGATCCATGTTTGATCATATTGCATCTACTTTTGAACTTACTCAGAGAATTGATCGTAAGGTCTTTGGTTCCAATGTTATTTTTCAACTCGATCTTGAGAAAGCCTACGATAGAGTTGAATGGTTTGCTCTTTTCCGTATTCTGGAGAAATTTGGTTTCTCTCCGAAGTGCATCTCTTTGTTCAAGGCTTGTGTGAAGCATAATGGGTCTTCTATTCTTGTTGATGGGGTGTCCTCCCCTTGTTTCTCTGCTACTCGTGGTCTTCGTCAAGTAGATCCTCTTTCTCCATACCTCTTTGATCGCTTCTTGGAGCCTTTTATTCATGGCCTTAAAGATCTGGCTCTCTTAGGCAAGATTACCCCTTTCTCCATTAAAAGAGTCACTCCTCCAATTACCCTTTTTTATACTGATGACATTATCATTTTCTTGAATGGCTCAATCAATTCTATTCCCAATCTTGCCATCTTCATTAAGAGATTTGAAAACACTTTCCATCAAAAAGTTAGTTTGACCAAAAGCTCCTGCTTTGTTGGTAAAAATTTCCCTTCTGGTAGACTCTCCCGCATCCTTCAGCTTGCTGGCTTCCAACTGGATACTTTTCCATTCACTTATCTTAGTTGTCCTATTTTTTCGGGGAGATCTAAAATTTCCTATTTCCATCCAATTATTGAGAAGTTGCAGGCCAAACTAGCTTCTTGGAAGGCTAACCACCTATCTGCTTCTGCAAGACTTCTCTTGATCAAGCATGTTTTATCCTCCATCCCCATTCATATCATCTCTGTTCTTGAAGTCCCTAAAGCGGTCTATCGTAGGCAGTCCTCTTTGCTAACTTTTTTCAGGGTTCTGGTGATCATGGCAACAAACATCATTGGGTCAGTTGGAAATGTATCTCGCGTCCTTGCGACTTGAGGGGCCTCGGTATTCGGGACCTATCTCTCCTGATCAACTCTCTTAGAATGAAACGTGCCTAGAATATTCTCTTTTACGACACCCCTTACGATAACTTGGTCAATCAGCTTTATGGCGCCCATCTTATGGGCTCTCTTCCACACAGGATTAAGGTTATGAGGGATTCCTTTATTCAAATTAAACCTGTTATTCGCTGGGAGATTCATGAGGGTCGTATTGATTTTTGGACTGATCTGTGAATTGGTGCCCATCCACTTAAGGACTTCCTCCCTTCGTCTACTATTACTCCTATCTTGGTCAAAGCGTCCTCTCTAACGAGTATAGCTCCCCCATGCTTCACATGATTTCGAGTCATATACGTTCCCTCATATCCAATTGTACCGTAGAGAGCCTCCCTGATAATCCCATTTGGAAGCTATCCCCTTCAGGATCCTTTATGGAAGCTTCTGCCTACGAGAGTCATTTCGCCATCCATGCTTCTAACAGGTCTTGGAAACTCCTTTGGAAACTTAAACTTCCACTGATGATTACTATTTATACTTGGCGTATCCTTCATAACAGTTTACCTACGGATGATAATATTATGAAGCTTCGCATCCCCCTGATATCCAAACGTGTCTGTTGCAGTGTTCCTTCTTGTGAGACAGCCCGTCATTTATTTTAGGAGAGTTTTCTTGTCATCAATGTTGCTTGTTGGGTCTTTGACCAGGTTCACCGAGTCCGTATCTCCCCTTCCCGTTTTGTTGATATTCTGCACTCTTCGAGCAACTCTACTTCTAACCAAATCAACAAAGGCTTGATTTGCTTTATTTGGACTAATGTCTGGTTTATTCAGAATCGTATTATTCATGACAACTTTTCCCTCAACAACTCGCCTTTATCCTTAGATGCCAATGGGATGATTTTAACCTTCATACCTGGTTCTGCTACCAAAAGCCCCGCTCTCTCACGTTGTCTTGGGTTATTTCCACTTTGGGATTTAAGCTTAACGCTGGTATTTCCTATGGTGATGACAATATCTACGGTGGTTGGGTTAGAAATTGCAATGGTGATTTTATTCAAGGTGCTGCCAGTAGGATGCAATCCAGTCATTCTAATTGTGCTATTCTTCACATCCTCTGGAATGCGATATCCTGTTCTGCTATTTCTTTGTTGAATTTTCAGGTTGAGACTGACTCATCCATGCTGTATTATTAATGGAATGGGAAGTTGAATATCCCGTGGTATGCTAAGGCTAATTTTCAACTCCTTCGTGGTCAAAAGCACCGTATTGATTCGCTAGAGTTTGTGCATCATGCAGTCAACTCTTTGGCTCGCCACATTGCGGATCTTGGTGTAGAAAGCTAGATTTACTTTGACAATGCCAACTCGCTTCCCAGGAAGATTCAGGGTATTCTCTCTCTCGACAAGGTGCAATTCCCTTATATTGTTTAGCTTTTCCCTTGTGGGGTTTTTGCTGTGTTCCTGTTGCCCTGTTCTTGTTTTTGGTCTTGTACTAAACCACGAGTCGTGGTTTCCTTTACTGTACTGACAGGTTTTGGCCTAGTCACCCTGTCTTTTTGTTTGCCTCCAGGGAGTTGGGGATGAATAAAAATGGCTCCCAATTTTGTTAAAAAAAAAAAAACTTTAAGGCGACCTCTGGCTTTCTTGCCTGGCCCGATAGCCCAGCAACCTAAGGTGATAGCCTTGACAATATTGGTTGGGAGTGGGTGGAGGATGAGTTATCTATTGAATCCGCCTGTAGATTCTTGCATGGAGAGGTGGAACATGATGATAATTTCCTCAAACAATGCATGTTACTATAGAAGACAACGACTTAATGCAAGTTAATATCAAAGATAACAGCTTCTATCAAAGATAACAGCTTCTCTTAAGGTGAAGATCTTTGCATGGCTATTGATGATGAAAAGGCTGATAACAAATCTACAGTAGGAAGTATGTTTCCAACCTGAATGCTATTTGTTCCATGTGCAATAGTGATTTGGAGGATTTTTCTTGTCATTTCTTGGAATGCCCCTTAGCAAGGGAGGTTTGAGAGCATGCTAACATCAACTAGGTAGATTATTCTTTGTCGACTGACTTTCGAAGATCTTTTAGCCATGGAACTTTCAGATCGAGAAGAGAAAGGGTGTAACCTTTCGCAACCTTGCTAGTCATGTGGTTAACAATGATATGGGTCATATTTAGAGGAGAATATTTCTATGTTTATAATGTCTTGTCTGCAGCATTTTCTTCTATGGAGGTGTGGTATTCTTTGTAATGAATGGTCTGCCCTTTATAGATTTATCAATGAAAATAGATAATCACTAGCCATCAAGTGACCCTCCTTTTACAAATTAAAAAATAAAAAAGCTTTACTTTTTGCATGGCATTTTGATCCAAAGGCCCTTGTGTTGGAGACGATCTAGGCGATACCCAAGGATATTCATGCCAAGGACTTGTGTGGACTCAGATTGTTGGACTAGTAATGCATAGAAGTATAATTTATCATAAAATTTGTCCATTGTTTATTTTAGAACTCATTCCTGAATTTTAACATCCACTTCATTATTTAAACTTGGCTTAGTTTTAACTGTTGGGCACATCGAAAAAGAATGGTAAAAAATCAACTCCATCGAGAACAGATTACCGTATTATATGAATAAAAAACTCTGAATCAATTGGTATGTAAAAACATAAGCATACATGTATCTTACATAATACTTTAGTGTATTGTAACTATGTTAATGTTTGTTGCCACATAATGAACATGTGACTTAATACAGTTGCAGGTAGAAGAGAGTGCCTGGAGTTGTTCTTGCACTCCAAGCATTGGGAAGAATCTTTTGATGCCCCCAGGGATTAAATGCTGAGAAGTTAAAGTAGCAGTGCTCAAGTAAATTAAATTCAGATTATTTTTATTTTCTTGGCTTTTGAGGATAGATTTCTTATGTGAGGGTTCGGATCAAAGTGGAAGCCTGACATAGATCCTTCTTCCACCTTGTGTTGGGCAGAGATGGAGGATACTTGGCACCCTTTTTTTGCCTGTAGCTTGCTTCGGATATGTAGACTAATGCTACCATAGACTGGATAAATCATTCAGATGAGGAGCTCAGGAACTCCTTTAGGCTGGACAGTAGAGGGTATGGAGCAATACAGTTCAGATACAAGCAAGAAAGAGCAAAGGTTTTAGCTTTCACATGGGCGGTTGACTATTAAAGAATGGCATTTTATTTAAGGGGAAAAGACCCTATGTAGAAAATTTCATCCATTCTAAGACCTTCGCATTGAGTTGGGTTGACTTTTTGTAATTTAAGATTGTATGTAACAGTAGCTTGCTGAATGGCGTGGGTAACCGACATCGAGTAGTCACCCTTCTATCAAAAACCAAAACACACACAACTACATTCAACTGTTCACAATGCATAACTTTTATATAGATTCTAGAAATTTAAATTTGCATGATATGCATTAACCAACTGTTAAATTTGACTGGGACATCATGACCCACTTCATTAGTTAAGGTAAGAGGAGATCCTTCGTTCTCTCACCTGATGCGACTCAGTCTTGAGCTGCTAAAGTTGACCACCCTGGTTGCATCAGCAGTGTCAATCAGGGTGGCACCCCTTATATTATGGAAAAGGTACATCCTCTAGACAGACACTAAAAAGCAGAGTCAAGCAGATGCAGATGCTCCTTGAGAACTAGAAAAAGCTGATAGAGAAGCAGAAAGCAACCACGGTTTGTGCAGATGCTCAATTTGGAACATGTCAAGCAGGTGAGTAGAAATGGTAGAAATGATATAGAGGCCAATGCAGATGCAGAAGAGTTTTAAGTAAATAGCTTTACCAGCTTTTGTTTCATTAAGCATTATTTCTTACTCCTATGATCTATATTGATTCCTAGTTGCCTTACGTACTCTTTTCCTTAGTTGGCCTCGTCCACTATCTAATAAGAGAGTACCACTACTATAGGATGTATTCTGCCTTCTATTTTTTCAAAACATGCTATCAAAGTGGGGCGGCCCATAGGGTCTTTGCACTTTGACTGCCGTCGAACAACCACCATAATTTCACCCTCTTTTTCTTCTTCTATTTCCTAGGTTTCAACAGATTCCTTAGAAGACATACACGTCCAATTGCCTGCCACCAACCAGCAGAGGCCGCATTGACCAGCAACAACTGCTGTCAGCAAGCAGCAGGTCTTCCACCAGCCAGTATAGGCCACCTAAAGTTCAGCAGGATCATTCCCCCATCTGCAAGACTACCAGCAGCTCTCATGGGTTACTGCTGATTGCCAGCAGACCATTAAAGTTGCTGTCAACTGCCGACATATCCCCACCAGACCACTGCCACCAGTGTTCAGTTCGTTCCAAACAACCCCATTACATCGCAGAAATGCAAACACAAGGAATGTGTATAGACATTTCAAAAAAAAACTTTTTCACAAACTCGATCGAAACGATGCCAAGAAACAATCAAGTAAACCAAAAATCAAACGCTTAAAGTCCGATACCACATGGGAGGAATTAATTTCCTACCGTTCTGGGATCCTATGAGTTGACGGATTATATCTTAAGGCGGTGTATAACAGCACCTCACGTGATTCCTCCTCAAATAAGTCCTGGGAGGGATCCTTTGCTCCTCCTCGTGGAAGATCAACTCCAATAGATGACTCGCAAACTCCCTTGCGAATTGAGGCGACAATCACCTCGAAATCCCAAAATGGATCTTGGAAACAAGTTCTGAAATCCTGTAGCAACCGCTACAGCAGTAGCCGATCGGCATCTAGTCAACCAGCTACCATGGGTAACAAAGGGGCAAGCGGAATAGGAAGGCATGTAATTGCGGGCCTTTAGTAGGAGGTCGGCTGGTTCAGCAACCGGTCGACCTACTACAACACAAGGCACCAACCAATATTGACATTGGTCGGCTAGCTACAATGGCGGCAAGGGTGCCACCCAAGTTGGTGTTGCTGCCAATTGGAGATGTCTTGGTGGAAAATTCAATCAACAATTGATTGATTTGATTTGATTTGTTACAATTAGGATTTTTTTTCTCTAACAAATATTTATAGGGATTCCATTTAATTCCTAAATTGATGGGATCCATTAGATCTCCATCTAATGAATAAGTAATCCTAATTGAATTTTGCACATTTGATCCAAAACAAATTTTAGAAAATTTGGATCAAGTATCCAAACTTAAATTAATTGCAATTCAACACTTGAATTTTATACCTAATCAAATTAGGTGCAATTAATTACCAAATTAAATTTATCTTAACTCTTTAATCTACAAATAATTTTCTCTTCAACTAGAAACCCGATCAATATCATTATTAGTTTCATCACTCTAATAATGACCCATAGGATAGATGAAATTTTAGCACTTCACTCCCTCAAGTATTCCAAATACTTGTGAGTCAGCACTACGCTCCTTGTGAAATTCCATCCCTCCAATAATATTTTTCACTTGAAGAAAAATATTGTCCTGAGCTATTATTCTTCATTAGATAATATTATTCTTAATGTCTCCTTGAACTATTAGGACGAGAATGAAGATCACAATCTTTCCCAAAATTCTATCTTCTCTTCATGTGTTAAGTATGATTAGGACTCTACGACTACATGTGAAATTTGTCATTCCCAATATACACGAAGTGAGCTATGCCTCCAATCAGTTACATATACCTTTGTAATAGATTTGTGTGATCCCTTCAAGAAATCATGTCTCTTGTCCCTCCCACACACACCAGCTTTCCAATATCAACACCAACGTGGATGCATCAACCTATTCATCTCCCAAATGTGTAAGTCTGTGAATAGAGGCATATCTATCTTAGTAGGATATACCTACTCCATGACAGCATTAGAGGACTTTCACTACCTCCAGTCTCATCAGGTTTACTCCTTAACCTGACCCACGTAACAATTCTCGAATCTCCATTCAAGAACACCAACCAGGTGATGATCTCTAGAGAAGGTTATCATCCCAACTCAGATAGAAAACATATAATCAAATCAGATGATTTCTTGATATGCTATCGGATCCTCTAAACCGTTTAGATCTCCGAATTCACACATATCGAGTTATTTGATATGACCAAATATGTAGCCCATATCGTATCAAGGGATCCAAATCATTTAACTAGAAACTAATCAAATTCTTCAAATAAAATCGTAATCTTATTACAAAAACTTGGATGACTCGCTCAAGGCATACAAAATCTAACAACCAAAACATCCCCCTAGACGTTACCACTATTACCACAACCTGCTAGGTTGCTACTGTTGTTGAAGGGAGCCTTACGGACCTCCTAGAGCTCTGTTCCATTTCTCGTCATCACATCTGTATCAGACCGTTTTTCTCCCTGTAATGCACTAGTTTATGAGAGAATGATCCTCCAATTATTTTCATGCTACACTACCTTTTTGGCCTATTTCATAAAGAATGGTGCACAATTGCTTGATTCCTTGGGCATTTTATTCTCTCTCTACAGCTGACAATAAGCTTGATCAGTCTTTTAGTTCAGGCCTGTCTTTGGAAATCACGACTTTTCTTATAGTTAGGGTACCACAATTAAGGTTCTGTCTTTGGAAAAGAAGGCACTACAGTTAGATTGCAATGGTGCCAACTTTCTTCCAAGGGTCCTCATCCCTCCATCGAGTTGAAGTTGAACTTCACATACTTCAAAATGATGAACCTGAGTAAAAAGTATGGAAATGTTATTGGCTGGGTGTCAGATAATAATATGGTGGCAACTGGGATGATTAACAAAAGGCAAGCTACAACTCATTGACAAGTGCATATGATTGCGTCAGCTCAAAGCAATGTTGGAAACTCTCCATGAAATTTACTTCCACAATTTGAACGTGACTCACTTGTATTAGTTGAGAAGATGCAGAACTTTTGTCAGAGAAATGCATCACTTTCTAAGTACAATGGGAATCAGGTTGAGCACGATATGTATCTGTTAGTTTGTAAGAGGTTACATGGCATTTTTATTATTTTATTTATATTGAGGGGGTATTTATGTAGTTACTCCAGTTCTCTTTTCTATAAAAAGAGGGCTAGGATTTCTTTTGAAAATAAGACTTTCATTTTGATTCTCCACATGATATCAGAGCAACAGTCCTAAGCCGGTGCCCCAATATCCCACCAAAAATCCACTATATGTGTTTTCTCTTAAATCACCAACTGAAGGTTATCTAATAGGGAACACCGGTGACACCATTACCATGACCAGTGCAAAGGTGAGCAGTAGAGAGCATAGTGGCGATGCAAGCGATAGCAGTGACGTGAACAACGACGTAGGGTGCCTTAGTGGAGCAAGCTACGATGCTAGGCACTAGTGATGTTGTGGAGCGGCAACGGCGGCGACGCATGGTGCCCTAGCATTGTGCGCATGGGCCTGGCGTTGTGCGCAATGTCGTATGGAGCGGCAGCGGCGGCACCAGAGGCAACGCATGGAGCAGCAGCACTGCTAACAACGGCGCATGGTACCCTAGCGGCACTGGCGGCGATGCATGGAGGCCGAGTGGCGATGCTGGGGGGTCGAGCGGTGTTCGCAGTGCCTCATGCAGTGGCAGTGGCAGCACTACTAGCGGTGGTGCGTAGAGTCCTAGCGGTGTTGGCGATGATGCGTGGGGCAGCAGCGGTGTGCGCAGCGCCTCGTGGAGCGACAGCAGTGCTGTGTGGTGGTCCGCAGCCACTGCTAATGGCCACGATTGTCTTGTTCATGGCCTTAAAGTGCATGATGAGCCTTCTCTCACGTCTCCCATCAATGGCGATGAGCCTTCTCTCGTCGATATTTCGAAGAATTGATCTGAGTAGATCAAGTTCAGATTTGACTAGGCTAGTGTTTACAGCCTACAAGATTGGAGTGAAGAAACAGAGAACCAAAAGTGCTTGATTCTGGTGCCTCTGTTCACCTAAATGGAGACAAAGGTCGCCTGAAAAATCCCATGCCTTCACATGGAATTCAGGATGTACGAGTAGCCAATGGAGCAACTTCCCCTGTGACTACTGTTGGATGTGTCGATGCTACATTCAAGATGAAGATAGAACATGTATATTATGCTCATGAGTTTCCCATGAATCTTTTATCAATCAATAAAATTGCAGAGATCTTGAGTGCGGTGTTATTTTTTATGAGGCACCGTTACTTCCAAGATCAAGTCATGGGCAATATTATTAGTGGTGGAATAGAAAGAGGTGGACTATATTATTCAGACATGCCTATCCTATTTGCCGGGGCAGTGTTTATTTCCCATGATCCATTACTCTGGCACAGAAGACTTGGGCATCCTTTTATGAAGACGATGCGTCAGATGTACCCACAGCTACCTGATTCTTTGGTCTTGGAGTGTGAAGATTGCCAGCTGGGAAAGCACCACAAGGGCAACTATCTAGGGAGAGAGGTCGGTGTTAGCTTTGAGCCCTTTTCTCTAGTGCACTGTGATGTCTGGGAGCCCTCTAGAGTTGCTACCACCAATGGACACCGATACTTTGCAATTATAATTGATGACAGCAGCAGACTGACCTGGGTATTCTTGATGAAAGCCAAAAGTGAGATTCCTATTATTATTTAACAGTTTCTTTCAGAGATGCAGACACAGTATGGTACTACTGTTCAGATCCTCCGCAGTGATAATGCATTAGAATTTATGCACAGTGATTTGCATGAAGAGTTTCGTTCCAAGGGGATCATTCATCAGACATCTTATGCGCACACTTCCCAGCAAAATGGAGTTGTAGAGCGCAAGTTACACCACTTGCTTGATATTTCTAGGACCTTGGTGCCTCATATGAAGGTTCCTAAGCAGTTTTGGGGAAATGTTATATTATCTGTAGTCTATCTTATTAACAGGTTTCCATCCTCAGTACTTCATGGTCAGATTCCATATCAGGTTATATATCTTGAGTGTGACAAGATTTTTCCGCTACCATTATGAGTTTTTAGATGTGTCTGCTTTGTTCAGAATTACGGTATATAGGATAAGTTTGCTCCCCGGGCTACGAAGTGTCTTTTTTGGATATTCTAGAACCCAGAAGGGCTACAGGTGCTATAACCCAGTTTGGAGGCGATATATTGTTACTGCTGACGTAACATTCTTTGAGAAAGTGTCCTACTTCTCAGAGGAAGGTTCATTTATAAAGGTGACGATACAGGATACACAGGTACATCATAGGTGATTACAGCCAGATGACACCACAGATGAGGCACCAGCTCAATCTATTACTCTATCAGGTAGGGGTGAGTCAAATGGTGAGGAGAAGATTATGCAGAGGAGACCTGACACTACGCTTCACCCTATTTCCTATTATACTATTGTATCTCATCTCCAGGAGGAGGAGATGCAGTTTACTTCAGCCATTACCACAACAGTTATTCCGAGAGATTTTGTTCAAGCTTTCCATGATCCAAGATGGAAAGCTGCTATGGACGAGGAGATGCATGCACTTCAAACCAGGAAGACTTGGGATCTTGCTCTATGTCTTGAGGGTGAGACAATTGTAGGTTGTAGATGGGTGTACACCATCAAATACAGGTCAGACGAGATAGTGGAGCGATATAAGGCACGAGTTGTTGCCAAGGGATTCACCCAGACGTATGGAGTGGATTACCTGGAAACTCTCACCTGTTGCTTGTATCACCTCCATCAGGTTCATCTTGTCAGTTGTTGTGGTAAGGGGATGGCCTCTACATCAGTTAGATTTAAAGAATGCATTTTTGTATAGTGACCTAGTTGAGGAAGTTTATATGAGACAGCCACCAGGTTATGACAGTCAGGGGGAGTTGGTTTTCCGCTTACGGAAGCCTATCTATGGCCTTAAGCAGAGTTCTCGAGCCTAGTTTGAGAGGCTCAACTCAGAGATAAAAAAGATTGGGTTCCATAGATCTACTACTAACCATTCTATATTTGTTAGGAGAACTGAGAATGGTGGAGCATGGAGAGTTGTCATCTTAATAGTCTATATTGATGACATGATCCTGACAGGTGATGATATTGATGAGATAGTAAAGATGAAAGCCTTTCTCCACTCTACTTTTGTCACCAAGGACTTAAGTGTTCTTCGTTACTTCCTGGAGATAGAGGTTTATCGTCAGAAGGATGGTTTGTCCTTATCACAAAGGCAATATACCTTATAGATACTAGAAAAGGCTGGACTGCTTGGGTCCAAGCCATCTGAGGTACCAGTCGAGGCACCAACCAACCATACCACTGATGAGTCAAATCCCTTGTTTGAGGATATTACCAGATATTGCAATACTGTTGATCGGTTGTTATACCTGACCATTACTCAACCAGATATTAGCTTTGCTATCAGTTGTGCTAGCCAGTTTATGCAGAGCCCTAGGTACAACCATTGGAATGATGTGTCTCATCCTGAGATACTTAAAAGGTAACCCAGGGAGAGGTCTGTATGATAGAGCGAGTGGCACTCTTGATCTTGCGGCTTACTCTGATGCAGACTATGCAGGATCAATAGATGACAGGCATCTATGTCAAGCTTTGCAGTCTATCTAGGAGGAAATCATGAAAGGATGAAACATATTGAAATCGATTGCCATTTTATACGAGATGTTGTCCTGGAGAGCAAGATAAGTATCCCCTACATATCTTCTGAGTTATAGATTGCTGGTATTTTCACTAAGCCTCTCAAGAGGAAGCACCATGATTTTCTGAGCAACAAGTTGGGTCTCGTTGACATATACGTCCCAACTTGAGGGAAAGTATTGAGTTGTAAGAGGTTACATGACGTTTTTATTGTTTTATTTATATTGAGGGGTACTTATGTAATTAGCTCAATTCTCTTTTCTATAAAAAGAGAGCTAGGGTTTCTTTTAAGAATAAGACTTTCACTTTGATTCTCCAGAGTATCACCCAATTAGTGCAGGTGTTAATGCAATCCACAAGCAACAAGAAGTGATACGCGTAGTTCGGTCTTTTTGACGCCTTATTAACAATTATAAAAATGTAGAGTCAGCTTCCTGTAGGAGATGGAATTCTTTCTCACTTGTCCTTCAAGAGGATGTCTCGTGTGAAGAACTATTCTCGGCGTATACCACTTGATATTTCAGGAATAGTGACCACAATACAAGGTCGTGGATTCTCCAGTGCAACATGGTAGAGATAAAAGTGGTCATGCAGCGACATGTTGCATCCCCTTCATTATAAGATTGTCCATGAATTGATTCACAATCTTGTCAGTGTTGGATCCAGTTTACCTTCTTGCCTGGTTTCCACTACCATCGTAGAGTCCTACAATGGTGAGCCATCAACACCATTGCCAACCAAGATGTCATCCCAGATGATTCGTTGCCTCCTCTTGATGTTAGTATTACCAGTGATCTTGACCTTGATCTTCGTAGTGCTCCCTGGAAGCCAATTCATCAATACACTTTGCAACCTACTAGATATAAATTTTAATGTTGTTTCAATGATTTTGGAAATATCTATTTCGAATGCATGCTGGAGACATGTTAAGAAAAAGCCAGAATTCTGATGTTGAATATCAGTAACTTCAACACCCCTAAAATTAGGCATTGCAAAGGCATGCTGAGAAAATCTCGAAATTCTATTAGAATGATTAGGATTGTACTAAATTCATATAATTATGTCAGCAAAATTTGATAAACACTTAAACATTAATCCTATCAAAAGAATATTTAAACATTGATTCCGAAGATTTTACAATCTAACCTTGTAAAATATATAGATTAAACAATCATTGAACTATAGTTAATTTACCATAAACTTATGGATTTACAAATATAATCGTTAAAACCCACAATCGGATCTAAATCTAAGGATTGTAGCTTAAATCTAACTTGAAGAATAAGAAACAAATACTATTTAACTTAGGAGAAGCTAAATTACCTTAAAAAAGAAGACACTTGCAAGAGTTCCTATCACTCCAACAAGCATGCAGCAACAGTAATGGGTAAAAATGGGTTACTAAGTTGCCTATGCAACCTTTTAAAATATAGTAATAGTCTAAAAATTATACCTAATACCATCCATTTCACCAAAATTGTTAACATATTACTTCAATATTTGACAAAATATAGATGACACTCTTGCATTTCGCCATTACATGTATCTCAATATAGCCTCATGTTAGAAAAAAGCAATTTTGTCGACATGCTATGGGTAGGTCGTGGGCATTTAGAACAATGCTAGATATGATACCATCATTTTTTATATGAACTCGGCTACTTGGCTTTGTCTCTACTACAATAAGATACTTTGTGAAACTGTGGATTATACATGCTTTGCACACTTATTCAGGAGGATATGGACTTGTTACACTTCCCTCAAGTGCTATTTCATTGGTTATAGGAATAAAGATGCTAGATCATTCTAATGATAGGTTCAAAGGTCAAAAGTTCACCTTGTGGCTAAAGGAAACACCAAGACCTGTGATGTTGAATCATCGTACTATTAAGACTTTCTCTATCAAAGTTATCGCTTTTATCCTTTCAAGAAAAGTTACTGCTTTTATTGTTATCAACAGGTACTAAGTACTAACCCACATATCAACTTGACAACAAAAATACTGTGTGCTGCTCTGACTGAAAAGTCTACATTTCCAAAGACTTGGCTATGTGGATGAGGGAGAGCATTTTAGTATACAATCTCAAGAAAGCAACCTATGGCCTAAAGTAGAGGCTTTCTTGATGGACCAAGCACAATCGTGATGAAATCAAGCTTCAAAAGATTTGCAATGCATCTGGTCACCGTGTCTGTTAGATGAAGAAATGTTGACCTAGTTGTTCTTGTCAACGGAGAAGAAGGCCCTTCTCCATAAGACTCTTTTGACTGAGGATCTTAGTGAATTAAATTACTTCCTGGGTATAAATATAACATAGAAAAGGCCCCACAGGTATGAGTCAGATATTCTTATCAAGGAACCTCAACTTCTTGAAAGGAACCCGTGCTCTACCCATGGATCCTAAAAGCACTTCCCAAAAAATAAAAAATAAAAATAAAAATCCAGAATATGAAGACATAAAGAGGAATGGAGCATTCTTTGTTGCAAGGTTCGAAATGCCGACGTCATGCCGATGAAATTCTAAGTGTATTTCGTGAGCAGGCTGAGGGCACGCCGTGAAAATGTCTATTTTTCGATGGGCATGCCAATGGCCATGCCGAGGGCACGCCGTGAAAATGCCGAGGACATGCCGATGCATGTCGACAAAAATGACAGTAATCAATTTCAAGAAAATTAAATACTGACTATATAATAATAAGAGTGTTTCACCGTGACCATTGTGTGTGTGTGTGTGACTTGTCAAAAGTGTCTGTGTGTGCGACCAACCTTACCCAGCCCCAAACACATTAGGAAGTGTGTGTGTGTGACCTAACCTATATCAGGAAGATCGACCCTTAACCTCGACAACATCAGCATCTAGCGGCATGCCGCCCATCTCGTCGGCATGCCGTCGAAATGGTCGGCATGCCGCCAGCATACCTATGTTTTGACACCTTACTTGTGTCGACATGACCCTTTTCCAAAAATAGTCATGCCAACGACATGCCAGCAACATACACTCGGCATTTAAAACACTGCTTGTTGTCAGTCTAGTCGGTCTATATGAATAAACAGGCTAAAATTATATGGAAAGCAGTACGTCTCATATTTGAATGTCTAAAAGCCTCACAGAGGAAAGGTCTTCCTTTTAAAAGAAATGGACAACTTAGTGTATGTGCATATTTTGATGTAAATTATGCTAGGCTACTAGCTAAGAAGATAGGAAGTCCATGTCAGGATATTGTACCTTCCTTGGCAAAAGAGCAAGAAACAAATTGTTAATTTCAATCATGTCAAGCCATGCCCATAAAGCACGTAAGCTCCTATGCATCATATAACTTTTCCCATGCTTATGTAATATAACAATTGTTGATGGAACAAATTGTGTTATTAAATAAAAGATCAAGAAATAAGAAATCAATGAAAGAGACAAAATTAAATAAATAAGGTAAGAATTCTAACACCCCTCGAGATAGAGCGTAAATGTCCTTCAAGCTCAACTTGCCACACAAGAAGGAATGTTGCTTCTTGAAAGTCCCTTTGTAAATATATCTACCAATTGGAGCTTGTGAAATATATATGGTGTTGCAAACTTGCAATTTTTTTGTCCACCAGCAATATAGGTAACTGACTTGTTATCGCAGAACATAGGAGTAGGACTCTTCATTGAGAAGCCAAGATCTACCAAGAAAGAAGTGACCCATACCACTTCACAAGCAATGTACACCTACCTCTACAACGGATCAAGTAAGAACAATTTGCTTCTTGCTATACTAGGACACCAAGTTGCCTCCAAGAAAGACAGTAAACCCGGCAGTGGACTTTCCATCCTCAATAGACCCAGCATAATCAACGAATCAACATCAAAATAGGAGCACAACTCTAAAAGTCCATTCTTGTAATACAACCCTTTACCAAGAAACCCCTTCAAGTACTTAAAAATAACACACATATCATGCCAAAGGCAATAACATGTGTGAAGAATTGATGATGCATGGAGGATGCCTTCTTCAAGTAGTTGGCACGTGGAGAGAGGAGGAAGAGAGAGAAAGAAGTCGACATCGAGAGTAGGGAGAGAGAAGTCGATGTTGAGAGTAGGGAGAGAGAAGACGAGTTCTTGAATGTGGAAATATTATTATGTTAACTCAAAGAAATCAAGTGGGTTTGATCTCTCTTTAAAGAAAACCAAATCCAATCACAAGCCTAATTGCAATTCTAACAAATCTAGAAATTGCAAATACTAAACAAAATCAACTTAATCAATTAGTCCTAAAATTACTCAATCCTAATTTGGAGTCAATCGCTAAAAATAAGTTGCCACATGTGGCACAAAACAAACTCACCAAACCCTAAACCTATTTCAAACTCACACACACACACATACTCTACAAGCCCAAGTTGGGCCCACCGACTTTATTGCTTCCACGTGGCTTTATTCCATGCTAACATGGTTTCTCCATATGCTGACCAACGCTACTAACTGCAAAGCTGATGTCAAGGCAAGTGACGGTCAAGTTTGGTAATTTTCCAACAATGCTTCTATATCTATAAGAATCTTCAAAGAGAGTGTCCTCAGTATAGTATGTTTGCCTTTCTACTAAATAGGAACCATAGAAGGCTCAGTGCTAAGAAGCCTTGCATCCTCCAAAATCTCTGAGGTGTATTTCCTCTGAAAAAGTGACATCCCATTCTTGTCTCTGACAACCTCAATAGCCAAAAAATAATGTAAGTCACTAAGGTCCATTGTACCGAAGGTCTTCTGCAAAAAGACCTTGGCTTCTTGAACCCCAGTTGTAACATCTCCTGTTAGTATCATGTCATCCACATATCCAACTCGTACCATTGTGCTAGCGATTGTTTTTTTGATAAAGATAGAGTGATCAGAGGTAGACTGCTTAAAGCTAATTTTCATCACCTCCGTGATTAGCCTATCAAACCATGCACAAGGACTTTGTTTCAAAGTATAGACTGTCTTCTTCAAGTTGCATACTAACTCCCCCTCAACCTCATAACTAAGAGCTTGCCTCGTATAAACTTCCTCAAGGAGATTACCGTAGAGAAAGGCACTTTTAATATATAGATGAAAGAGAGGCCAACTTTGATTGATAGCCACAAAAATAATAATAGTACGGATGGAGCTAACTCTAGCAACAGGTGACAATGTCTTAAAATAGTTCACCCCATACATTTGCGTGAAGCCTTTAGCAATTTAGCGTGCTTTGAATCTGTCAAATAGCCATCTACATGATATTTGATGGTGTACACCCACTTGCAATCAACAATCGTTGCCTTAGGGGGTATTGGCACAAGATCCTACGTGTCACGAGTAGTAAGTGCCTCCATCTCTGCATCCATAGAAGCCACTCATTTAGGATCCTGAGAAGCCTCATGATAGTAGTGTGGCACAACAGTACTGCATGAGGCCTATGAGAACTACTGCATAGAAGAATCCAGATGTGGGCAATAGAAATATAATTAGAAATGGGATGCAAAGTACAAGATCTAACTAACTTCTGTAGAGCAATTAATCTGTCATCAACCCCAATATGACTCTCCATTGGTGGGGAAGGAACATCAGGAGATGTGGCAAGAGGCATCATGCTTGGTGGGTTATCACCTATAACTGTAATAAGAGGTATAGGGATAAAAATAGGGATGGGCATATTTGGTAGATTCTTCTGCCAATGATATACCTGAGATTGGAACTCAGTGGCACGCCATTCATTTAAGAAGTAGGTAACTCTCTTAAAGAATGTAACATCGACACTAGTATGATAACAGTGACCAACTTGGTCATAGCATATGTATGCCTTCTGGATGCAAGAGTATCCTAGGAAGACACATTTAGTAGCCTGAGGAGATAATTTATCAAGATTGCTAAAGACAAAACACACCCAAAAGTATGAAGAGGAAAAGAGAACTGGTCCTTGTCAAGATGAAGCAAGCAAAATGGTGTCTCGCCTCCAAGGACAGAAGATGGCACACAGTTTATAAGATAAATAGCAATTAAAACTATATCCCCCAAAAAACTTTAGAAACACAAACAGAAATAGGTGTTCAAGCAATGTCAAGAATATGACAAATCACTCTTTGCTACCCCATTTTGCTATGAGATCTAGGGGCAAGAGGTCTGATGAACAATCCCATTTTCCTCAAGAAAAGACTAAAAAGAGCTAAACAAATTCAAGGGCATTATCAGATCTGAAACACTTTATGTTCATAGAATAAACATTCTGCACTTTAAGAAACAACTTCGTTATTATAGAAAAAAGTTCAGATCTTTCTTTCATAAGAAACACCCAAGAAGCATGACGAAAGTCATTAACAAAAGCAACAAAATATTTATGACTAGACCCAGAACAAATAGGACAAGAGCCCCACACATCACAATGGATAAGATCAAGAACGCCCTAACCTGTTGCTCCAAATGAGACAAGGAGCATCGGTGATATTTCCTAAGCTGACACGCCTCACAATCAAAGGTAGTAGAACTTGGAAGATCAAGGATATAGACAAATGACCAAGCTAGAAGTGCCATAAAAGAGGGTTGGATGCAGTGTTGCAAAAGTCGATAGTCAATATTTAGTCCATTAGGTCACTCACTAAGGAATATACGATATACAAGGGAGTAGTCAAGGAGTACTCGGTCAGGTATTTTTTAAATACCTAAATATATATATAACAAGTAAAATATACCATTACATAAAAGTAAACCATTTTCAAGCGTAAAATTATGAAAATAAGCTACAAACCATAAGTCCAACGAACGAAAAGCACAAGTTCGAACTGTTGAAGCGGCTAAACAAGAGAATATAATCATAAGTCAACTCTCTGTGAAGAAATCAGGCACATAGTCGGCCAAGTAGACCAACTACTCGACTAAGTAGTCGAGCCTACCAATTAGGTGCCCGAGTATGGGTTATTTGGTTAATTAGGGGACTGACTAAGAGTAGTTGGCCGACTTAGCCGATTTTTACAATAGAGGTTGGAAGAGATGGATGCAATGCCAGCTGCCTCGAAAATCGAACCAAAAGCCACAGGCAATGGGTTCTCCTACAGCAACTATTCATGTAATTTGTTAATCCCTCCTTTCTATATAAGAGAGGTTAAGGTTTCTTTTATTGAATATGACAATTCTGAGGACCTCTTTCCATTCTTGTTTCCTTCGTTATGGATCCCTATGCTCACCGGGCCATCGAGTTGCCGCCGAGCTTGTTGCAGTGCCCAACGTCGTTGTCGAGCCTGCTGCAGTGCCTAATGCTATTGTTGAGCCTACTGCAATGCCTAATGCTGTTGCTGAGCCTGCTGCAATGCCAAACATGCCTAGCTGATCTGATTTGGGCCCAGTGCTCCATCCTGCGTGTGTCTGGAATCCCTACGGTGCATCATCCAGGTCTGATCTAAGTGGTCCAAGCTTGTGTGCATTGTTTAGGTCTAATCTAGAACTCTAATTAGGGCTGGCAAGATCCTTTTGCCCTAATCAGGGCCTCATTGTGGCCTCTTTTTGTTCCGCACACATTTGTGTGCGTGATCTTTTGCTGCGCCACCATGTTTCAAGCATGTCGTGCCTACTTGCTTGCATATAGAACGCCTTCCTATGCACATCTAGGTTCACCTACCATATGACCAGTATTTTGTTGTGTGATTCTTGCCTTGTTACTTCCTATTCCTAACAGAGTCGTCTCAATCTTTACCCCAGAGACAAAATATCTTTGCTTCTACTCTTATTCAAGGGACTATAGGGTTCTAGAACTGTCTTATGGTCAAATGCATTTCACATATTCGTTGAGGGGCATGGGCGATTACACTCATTGACAGATGTGGCTCCTAATCCTAAAGATGATGGATTCAGAAAATGGGACAACAGATACTTGGTTATGAATTGGCTTATGAAAAGTATTGATCCCAAGATTGCAACGAACATACTATATAACAAGACAACCAAGGAGATTTAGGAAGCCTTATAGCGTAAGTATTCTATGCAAACAAGTAGCTGTGGCGGGGCAAATATCTACAAACGGATATTGAGTTCGAACTAAGGTGGTGTCCTTGGTTGAGTACTTCACTACGCTTGAGGTGTTATTTGAGGAGCTCGCAGTGTTTTAGCTTGTCTGTTGTGACAAACAGGTTACCCAACGGGTAGAGTGGCAGACCTATAGATTCCTTGATGGTCTATCTACTCGATACCAATCATTACATGATCAGATCCTATCTGCTAAGTTTGTTCCTGATCTAGAGATGGTTTATGGATGGCTTCAAATCTTGATACTGATTCTCCATCTCCTTTAATGCTTGTCATTCCTAAGACCATTGCCCTTGTAGCATGTGGTGGGAGAGGTGGTCACTCTGGTGGACGTGGACGTGGGCATGGGTGTAATGGGGGTTGCAATCATTGTATTTACCTCCCGTGCACCCATTATCAGAAGACAAATCATCCTTCGTGCAGAGATGTTGGGAGAAGTTTGGACGACCACCTTGGGTTAACCAAACTCCCATATTTGAGATCCCTCATACTCCATACATTGCTTCAAAATAGTTCAATTTTCCCCTTGCTACAAGTATTGTAGCGAATGTTGCTTCTACAAGTACCAACTGGATTATCGACTTTGGAGCCTCTACTCACCTTATAATGTTACCACTGTTACATCAGTTCGATTAGCTAATGGAAGCAAGTCTCCTATTACCTCTATTGGTAATGTGGAGTTTTTCCCAAGATTACAACTTTTTAATGTTTATTGTGCTCTAATGTTCTCGCTTAATCTTTTATTTGTTAGTCAAATTTGTAAACAGTTAAGTGTTGCACTATTGTTGATGAGGATCATTGTTATATTCATGACATCTGGATGAGGCAGATGATTGGTGGAGGTTTTGAGCGAGGTGGGTTGTCCTATCTCGACCTTCAAAATGTTGGTGGTTGTTCGGCTAATATGGCGTCTATGGTGAAGTTGACTAATCCAGAGGCTTTGAGGACTTAATGTGCATGTGCCTGGCCTTTAGCAAGTGGATACCGAACCCAACCAAGGGTCCGATCGTGGTAAGCCCACTTGCTTGGTACATGCATATCCTAATTCTTTCAATATGAACTTTTCCTTGTTGTGAGGGTCTGTTGTTGTGCCTATGTTGTTGCAGGAACCATTGGCATTTGGATCTATTTTCACTAGGGCTTTTGGTATGCATGGTGATAACACTCGATGTAAAGCTTCTTCGGGACAGTCGCGAAAATTGAATCAAACTCCTAAAGATGCGGCCTCGGATGTAAACAACAATGAATTTGCCTCCAAATCGGCATCAAAGACGATGTTAGTGTCTCGTAAATCTTCTTCTAGTAGAACGTCAGATCACTTGGGTTCTTTTCCACATAAGCACAGATTGCTTTTGAGCACTTGTTACAAGAGGAAGAAGGTGGGGAAGAAGGCAGAGGGCTCTGAAGAAACCCAACGCGTTAATGAACGAGTTGCTAAGGTCGTAGGGACCAGAAGGGTTCACAAGGGGAGTTCCAAAATTTCAACCAATGGTTAAGATCCTTTCATGGAATGTGCGAGGTCTCCAGGACGATAAAAAGAGAGCTTTCTGGAGTTATCTGGCTAATTGGAAGGTAGATGTAGATGTGGCGTGCATTCAAGAATCACACTTGGAAGCTCTGGCTCCTTGTGTAAAGTCGCAATTGTGTGGGGCCGTGTACACATCTTATATGGAGGTGGAGGCCGTAGGCAGGTCAGGTGGCTTACTAATGTTGTGGCATGATGATTTGCTTTAGCTCAGTTCATCGCACCTATCCAATAAAGTGATGACTGGGATTTTTGTGAGAAAAAGTGATGACATGTCCTTGGCCATTTCGAATGTTTATGGCCTGTGTGAAGATGGGGTACGAACACTTTTCTAGGAAGAATTGTAGCAGGCAGCATCTGTGGTAGAGGGGATGCCTTGGTTGATTTGTAGGGATTTTAATGTAACTTTGTATGTAGAGGACAGGCCTGATGGTAGATTTGATGTGGCTTCTACACAGTTCCAACATGTGATACAAGAGTTAGATTTGATTGATATTCCTACTTCAGGATCTTGTTTCCCTTGAAGAAATGGTAAGGATGCGATGTCGTGTATTAACATTCCTTTTGCAGAGTCTTTTCAGAGAACAGATGTGGTAACTTGTGACAGGCCTTTTTCAGATCATATTCCCCTTCTTTGGCGCAGTAATGAGGATGGTAATCTCTCAACTCATTTTAAGTTTCATAAATCTTGGCTAAAGGAACCTGGTTTCAAGGAGATGGTTGCGAACAAATGGTCCACAACCCCATCTGCTACGTCCTCCACGCGTACTTTAGCGACCAAGATTAGGGCAGTAAGGACAGCTATGATGGAGTTTAGACGAGATCCCAAAGCGCACAGAGATGAAAGAAGGAATACTGCACTTCAGGAGGTGGCAACGTTGGACAACAAGGAGGAGGGAGTGGCACTTTCTGAGGAGGAAAGCCAGGAGAGAGAGTTTCCAGTCGATTGTATTAGATCTTAAAATGGAGATGGGAGACAGAAATCGAGACAATTGTGGTTGAAAGAAGGGGATGCTAACACCAAGTTCTTTCACCTGTCAGCCAGCACCAGAAGAAGGAAATTTTGATTAATAGCCTGAGAGTTGATGATAGTGTTAGAAAAAGGGAACAGATTTGTTGTGCTTTTAAGAATTACTTTCACGAGTTTACCGAAAGGCATCCATGTGGTGACTGGCAGTTGGCAAATTTGCAACTAGAGCAGATCAGTGATAAAGCTAAGGTTGCCCTTGATAAGGATGTGGATGAGGTAGAGGTCTTGCATGCTTTAAGTGGTATGAAGGTAGAGGGTTCTCCTGGTTCACATGGCTTGCAAATTATTTTTTATAAGGAGATGTGTGATGTGCTTGGACCCAATGTTTTGGCCATGATTAAGGAGTTCTTTGTTGGAAATGCAAGTCTTGAGAGGCTTAACAAATTTTACCATTTTCTCCTACCTAAGAAACAAAATCCAGAGGAGGTAGGAGATTTTAGGCCTATTGCATTATCGAACTCCATTTACCTTTTGATTGCTAAAATTCTAGCCAACCATCTGCAGCAGGTACTCCCCAACATCATATCGCCTACTCAATCAGCCTTTATTAAGGGGAGATCGTGATCGTTGCAGGATTTCTATGTGTTGGCAAGGGAATTCCTAGCCTCCTAGAAGAGATGCAAGTCTAGAAGGTTTGCATGGAAGGTTGCTTTTTCGAAGGCATATGATTTCATCTACTTGAGTTATTTGTGGGACATTCTCAGAAGAAAGGGATTCCCAGATCGATGGATATTGTTGATGAAAAAGTGCGTGACTACTTCCTCCTTTTTGATATTGGTTAACGGTCGGGCAGGTGATTCTTGGACTCAACCACAAAGGGGTGTGCAACAAGGATGTCCGCTAGCGCCGATGTTGTTTAACATAGCGGTGGATACACTTGCAAACATGGCTTTTAAAGCATGTGATGGTGGTTTGATTTCTTGTTTTACTTTGAAGAAGGATGGTCGTCTCATAACGCCATTATTGCAGTATGTTGATGATATAACTTTCTTCATTGAAGGGGTAAGTAGAGAGACGACTCATGTCCATTTGCTTGTTAGAATATTTACAGAAATTTTAGGTCTAAAAATTAATCGAAATAACTCCACTTTGGTCCCTTTTGGCATGGAAAGGTTGGAGGAAATGTGATTTTTGGTATCCTGGAGACCCCCATGGTTAGATTCCCTATTCGATATCTTGGACTGCCATTAAAGGGGAAGAAATTGACTTCCATAGATTGGAAATCACTTGTTGAGAAATTATCGAAGAGATTGTCTTCTTAGAGTGGTAGACTTCTTTCTAAAGGGGGACGTTTGGTCCTTCTTAAATCAGTTCTCTCTTCCATTCCGGTCTTCATGTCAGTGTTCGCCCCACCTAAGAAAATTTTGGAGCAGATTGATTTGATTAGAAAAAAGTTTTTTTGGAAAGGGACAGATTGTAACGGGAGATTTGTAGAATTGAATCTGTGGGAGGAGATCTGCAAACCCAAAAAAGATGGGGGTCATGGAGTTTGTGTTGGAAAGGAACATTTCCATAAAGCTTTGTTATTAAAATAGATGTGCAAATTATTTTCCATTGAGCAGGACGTGCATACATTTTAAAAGATTCCTATGAGAAAGACATGGATTTGAACCTACAAGCTGCACCAATTAATGGATCTTTAGCATTTTAGCATTCTTTACAGTCGATTCTATCAGAATTTTCAGATCACTTCAGGCCTTGTTTGGGCAATGGGACTTCGTTTAAATTCTAGTTTGATAATTGGTCTAAAAATGGGAGATTTTCTAAACTATTTTCAAGGTTTTTTCAGCACATTACGATGGAGGCATGGGTGGCAGATGTGTGGGACAGTAAGCATCATGCATGAGATGTTAGGCTATTGTTAAGTCTCTCAGATGCAACATGTTGTGAATTTCAGTAGCTCCTGGCCATTTTAAAGGATTTCTCGCCGTCAATAGAACCTGATAGTTTGTGTTGGAAGCATGGAAAGTTCTCTGTCAAGAATGCTTACAAGTTATTAATAACTAATGGGGTGAAGGTGACACCTTTGGAGGCTGATTCTAATTTGATTTGAGGCTACAAGATTACACTTAAAATCAAGATTTTCCTTTAGTTTTTTAGAAGGAAGAATTTGGTAACTAAGATTTATAGAGCAAAGTGATGTCCTAATGGAGATACAACATGTCCGCTTTGTGAACAGTCGGAAGAGGAATTTCAGCACTTGTTTTTTGAATGTAGCTTCTCCAAAGCGGTCTAGGCGAAACGTGGAATACGTATGGTTGATCATATGGATTGTGAGGCTTTCTAGTTGACTTTTAGGGACCATCTCCACCTTAATATGGCTGAGTAATGTAAAGCTTTTGTGATTCTTTATGCTATCTGGTTGTAGAGGAACTGTAAGGTTTTTAATAATGAGAGAGTTTGCATGGAGAATGTGATGAGAAAGGTTTGTAATTTTGCTTATTCTTAGCTTCAACATCTGTAAGTATATTCCTTTTTTGTATTAATATATTTACAGGATGATTACCAAGTTCAGGCAATCTTCCTTCTTTTTCATAAAAAAAAAGTAGTGAAAGAGACAAATTAAATAAATAAGACAAGAACTCTAATAATAACAAATCTGAAATGTATTTACTAATCTTATGTTCCATGGGACAACCAAAAATGTAGTTGCTAGTCATTTCAATCAAAGTCGTGACCTTAAGGAAGACTCCTACACATGGTTTTGAAAAACTAGCCTCGAGGTGCTTGAGGCTTCCACCTTGAGGCGAGGCTAAAGAAAATTGCCTCGAGGCTATAGCCTTAGGGTTGTAGTGTGAGACATGTGCCTAGGTTTGTCGAGGCGGAGCTAAGGCAGTGAGGCAGCAAGGCGAAACCGAGCCTCAATCAAAAGTTTACATTTGAAAGTTATGTGAACTACATATGACCTAATAAAGCAAATAAAACTCTTTTCTAAAATCCTATACCGATCACCTAACCCCAAACAATGGCTCTACCTCTCAAGCCCTAAAAAACCCATCACCCTTAACTGTTGCAAGTTATTCTCCATCTTTAGACTCCTCCATTATCATTGTCGATAGTTGTTGCTGTACTGCCAGTTGCCAGTCATGTCCCCTACATCACCCCTTACCAGTTTAACCCCTCTCAATTGCCCATCATTGCCCCCTTCCCCTTTCAAGTCTCAGCCTCACTTCTTGCTGTTGTTGGTAAGAGTCTCAATCTCTTGAGTTACACATTACATGTTTTCTTGTAACTTATACATTTATTTTACTGTTTAGTTATTATAAAGTATGAGTGTTTTATGTAGTTAGTTTACATATTCTGTGATCACTAAATTGATTCTTTTTTAAGAAATTATGTGGTTATTGTTTACTTAAATCTTGTTGTTACATGTTTATTATTATTATTCTCTCAAAAAAATATTTTTTTATTATTCTTTTGATTTTTTTTAGTACTATTATGTGACTAGTATTTTGGTTTGAATAGTTTACATGTTGTATGGTACTTATATGTATTTAAATCTTGTTATATTAGTTTATATGTGAATATTGTGTGCGTATTCTACAATAATATTATTTAATAATAGACATTTAAATGTTGTAATAGAGCAAAATAGTATAAAAGTATATTTTTACATTGTTTTTTCATTATTAGCACTTAATAGTATAAATTTATGTCATTTTTTCTTATTTTCCATAAGACTAAGACTTGTGCCTCGCCTCGATGAAGGCAAACTGCCTCGATACCATCTTGCATTTTTTAAAACCTTGCTCTTACTCCACCTATCTCTTATCCCTAAAGATGGAAATTGTTGACATCTTTAGTACAGCTCTTCCAAGGACATACTTCAAACTTATTACTAATAGGCTTGGGTTATATAATTCCACATGCTCCATCTTGAGGGGGTCATTTGTTTATGTTGTGTTGAATCTCTTACGCTTGAGTCTTCTTTTGTTGAAAGGAAAAAGAACGATCACATGAGATAACTCCAAAATTTTCATTTTTTAATTGAAAATAGCATGTGGATATATGATTTCTTAGCCCATAACTCTCCCTTAAAAAAATCATCTTTTATTTATCTATGCAAGCTATTTTCTCCACAAAAATGACAATTGTTATGCCAAAAATCATCACCCCCACAAAGGGACAATCTTGTGACAATTGAATTTGATCATGCAACATGTTGCTCCTGAACTTTAAATTTGAACATTTATTGCATATTGCACTTATATGCTATATGTTGCATTTGAGTTTGGGTATATAACATTCCCTTGTTGCATACCCTTCTAAGCTTTCTACACTAATAAACAATTAAAACCCTGTTCTTAAACTTTTTTTTGAGAAAATAAAGTTTACATCTAAAATTCATTAAAAGTTAAAGAAAAGGACCAGTTGATGTAAATACGTTTATATCACATAAACCGTCTATTTTTACACGTTCTTAGACATAGGTTGCATCATATATTATAAATATTGCATAACATGCATCATCTTGCATTTAGGTTAGGTTGTATAAATTTTAGGTTAATTTCCTCTTTTTGTGGTCAGGTAACAGGGCAATATTCAATCGGAGCCTCGGATTGAAGATCCAACCGTACGGATTTGATCAGGGCGACGATCGGAGTTCAACGACTCCAAGATCACCCCGATCGGACTTCCGTAATATCAGA
This sequence comes from Thalassia testudinum, assembly GCA_037157565.1. Classification (NCBI taxonomy): domain Eukaryota; kingdom Viridiplantae; phylum Streptophyta; class Magnoliopsida; order Alismatales; family Hydrocharitaceae; genus Thalassia; species Thalassia testudinum. The sequence goes on along the minus strand of JAZHRO010000031.1, from coordinate 31,829,409 downwards.
TACAGTCCGAGAAAGATTATAGGTCAAGGGGTCAGGATGGTGTAAATACGTACATCAGATGACAAATCCGACCGCACAGATAGGTTCAAATCGACGATCGCAGCCCAACAAAGCGAAAATCAGTCCAATCCGACATCCATGGCACCATCTACAAGACATAGAAGATGGACAGCCAAGATGGTGCCACATGGCACCATCCCAACCACCCAATCGGCCCAAGGAACCACTGCTACCCTCTCTCTCCTCAACCGCGCAGACGATCTCAACCGTTAGATCAAGATCCAACGGCTGAGAAGGCTCACGCCTAAATGCGTAAACTCGCCTCAAACGCGTGCATAGCACGTTGGGCGAGTGCGCATTCGCGACGGAGAGGCACGAGTTCGATCCCCGCTGCGCCTCAAATCAAGGCCCTGGTGTGGAGCGATCGATTTCAGCCGTTGGATGCAGCATATGCGGTTGGGATGATGGCTACGTGACCACACGGATGGGCGTGGATCGTGGACGCGCCATCTGACGCGGGAGGCGCGAATGTGAAGGCATGCAAGCACGATTTTAAGCCGTCCAATCTCACGATCAGACGGCTGATATCGCACGAACGTGCGTGAAGCGTTAAGTGTGCGGGAGAAGAGGAGACGACAGGCGCACTTGCACGTCGCCCACGTTCAAGCCTTTAGTGATGGATAAATCCGTCACTAAAGACCCTGACATTAATGTTTTGATGATAAAAGACCTATTTGCCCCCTCCAATCTAGACCTATATATAGCCCTACGACCCCCACACTTTCTTCATCCCTTCCTCTCTTCTCTCACCCCTCCAAAACTTTAAGAGCTTGTCCCAAACCCGGGATGCTTCTCCAGAGTTAAAAATAGAATTTTTCCACCTTCTCACCCCTTTCGTGGAGCATTCCGCGGTGGTCCTCTCACCGCCATTTGAGAAGTGAATCTCGTTGCGACATCGTCCTGCCCCGTTCTCCATCACCCATCTTTCTCACCACCTTCGTCCCGAATCTCACCACCTTTGTCCGGATGCTCCATCGTTGCGGCTCGTCCTCCAAGCAACCGTCAAAGAGGATAACTTCTCTCCATCTTCTTTTACCGCTTTCTAGTATAGATTTCCTGCTTTCTAGTGTAGCGAGTAGTTGTAACAAGTAGTTGTAATAGACATGATATTCTGGTTATGAAATTCTTGTTCATTCTCTCTCTATTTTGTCTTTATTTGTAATATTCTATCTCTTTCTTCTATTTATTATTCTTTAAGTAGATAGCTAGTTTAGATTATATTCGACTAGCTAATCTGCTTTATGAAAAAACAAACGTGATTTTTAATCAAACGTCTGCCTCCCTGTATTCGACTCGGAATTCTTTTCGAGTTTCGATTAAATTTATCTGTTGATTTTTCTTACAAATCAAACTGTAACGACGGATTTTTCAAAATCCAATTCCGTTTGTGACAATGATCCCGTTCCAACAACAGTCAAGCCATAACCCAGAAAGATCACATGCCTCCCTTGCAATATTCTCAACCCATATCCACTCCTTTAAAAAAATTGTAACATTTCACTGCAGACAAATCGACCACAAGGTGGCAACCACCTTGACCCAACCAACAGTGTCTACATGAACCAAAGAACAAAAGTACGCGATGCGTCATAAGACGTAACATTAGCTTGTCAAATACTCATTATTCGCCTGATCTCCATAGACACATAGCAATAGAAAAATAGGTGATCTAAGCTCTCCTCTGCAGCTCCACAAAAGACGCAAGCCAAGTCTACATCAGCAGCCCATCTCAACCAAAGCACTTTCGTAACCAAGTTCTCTCTTCTAAATAGCCACAACAAAATCATGACTTTCAAGGGCAGAGGCATCTTCCAAATCAGAGAACAATCTTCCCACACCAACGAAGCGGCACCCACCTCGAAAGAAATCATCTTAAAAGCCTTTGAAATCTAGAACCAAATATCCAAAAAGCAATGTCTTTATCAAACGTCAATCCAAGCAAATGAGGAAACAGATCCAAAAGAACACCACACCCTATCCAATCATCCTTCCAAAATCGAAAAGAGCGACCTTTTCCAATCTTCGAACCAAACAAATTAGAGGTAATACCACATTGAATAGAAGGCTCCACCAAGGTCCAAAAGGCAGACTAAACCACCCAAGATCGCTTGTACACCACATCCACAAAATCACCATAAGAGTCCCTCAATATGTCAAGAAGGCCATCCCTAGCAATAAAAAATCTAGCCACCCATTGCATCGGCAGTGACTCATTAAACTCATCCAACAATCTAATCCCAAGCCCACCCCTCTTCTTTAGCTTACAAATTTCCCTCCACGGAACTAATGGCAAGAAGCGACCAACATGATCCGAATCCTTACAAAAAAATCTCTTTCTAACAAGCTCAATCGTGGAGACAATCTTTTTCAACGGCCTGGACAAAAAAATAAAAAATCGAGATCTCTAACAGCACTGCTTTAACCAACACCAACCTCCCATTACTAGATAGGAGCCTCCCACTCCAAGCAAACAACCCCCTATTCATCCTCTCCTCTACCACCCTCTAGTTTGCTACCACGAACCGCTTCACTTTCAATAGGAGACCCAAATAAACAATAGGAAGGTGAACCGCTAGCATGTCAAGAGTCACAAAAATAGCATCCTCTCATGCTCCATCCATAAGAAATGGAACAACTTCCTCACGTTAATAACGAGACCAAAGATATCACCAAACATTCTGACCAACTATGCAACATGCTCCGCCTTAGTGAAGACCTCCCTAAATGAAGAAAACTATGTCATCCGCATACTACAACCAAGGGGTAAGCAAAGAGCCATCCGTCCTCATAGCAAAGCTAGAGAAGAGACCCCCCTACAAGCAATCAAAGCCAAAGAAGCCAAAGTATCAACCACTATATTGAACAACAATGCTACCAATGGACAATCCTGCCTAACACCCCTTTGCAGCTACATCCATGATCTACATGGTCTCCCATTAACAAGCACAAAAAAGGAGGTCATAGTGATGCATCTCTTCACTATCCAAACCCAAACCTCAGGAAAACCCTTCCTTCTAAGAATCTCCCATAGGTAAGCCCAGGCCACTGAATTATACGTCTTGGAAAAATCCACCTTCCACATAAATGTTGAAAACTCAAACCTTCTCCAGGCAACAACCATGTCTTCAGCGAGCACAAGGAATCACAAATAAAAGAGGACTAGATCAAGGAGATCAACCACAAAAGAACTAGACGTAGCTTATTAGCGAATACCTTCGCCACCAATGTTCAAGAAGTTGGCTGCCTAAGCTGAGTAGGCGCCCACATAAGCGCCAGCGAACCCCTTCCCGAATCGAATAATGCCATACAGTCCTATAATCGGGTTTGGACGAGTAGGCAGACCGAGTAGGCATTTACTCGGCAGCATAGTCACCCGATTTTGATATAAAGACACTAGTTGGCTCTTCTCCAAAAAAAAACCCATGCAAAAAAATAACTTCAAGGTCCCATGTAAAAAAATCTACTTAAAAACCAAACATTTTGGATACTCCAATAAATGTCACCTAAATAACCCCAAAATAAACCATCACTTCTAGCCTTCCACACAAAGCCTCGATACCCTCATCGCTGCTATCGCAAAGCCCTAAACCCCATTGCCTCTCACTGCCATCCTCAATACCCCACCGATGTCGGAGGCCACACTGGCCATCGCCCACCAACTTTGGAGGTTACACCAACCATCACTGTAGGTACCATCTCTTAGTCAGATTTCAGTTTTAGGTTTCTAATTTTTAGGGTTTGATTTTTATTGAGTCCGATTTTTAAGGTCAGATTTGTTTGTGCATGTGTGTCTTAAATGTAATAAACATTTACAAATTGTTGCTTAGCATATTTCTCCTTTTTCTTTTGGGTTTTATAGTTTAGAAATTTCACTGCATTGTATGCATTAGTATAAATCATTACTATATTAGATAAATCAATTGTTTGGAATCACTCCGGATCTACTTTTTACAATAATTTCCAGGTCAGATTTTTGTTTAAGGTTTTTTATTTTTAGGGTCAGATTTTTACATCAATTGTTTATATTCATTGTAATTGATAATAAGTTTTAATAGGATCAATGGCCAATTCATTAAGTCAACCGACTTCTGATAGTGCATGCACCCCAAGTATGTCATTTTATGCTCCACAAAGATCTAATGATCTAAGTTGGAAATATGCTTATCTTCAAGTGAAGACCGACCTCAATACAGTCACATGTCAACTTTGTGGCAAGGTGATGAAGGGGCAGATAAATAAAATGAAGCAACATCCTGCCCATATCAAAGGAAATGTCTCACCATGTCAAAAATCTAACCCTGAAGTCCAAAAACTTATAAAGGATTATTTTGAGCAAACTTCAAAAAAGAAGCAAGACAAAACTGCAACTATTCAAGAAATGCAAGACAAAGTGATCATTAAAACAAACTCAACACCCTTAATTGAGGTTAAGAGTACAATCAATGATGCATTTGCCAAGGAAGAGATAACTTGGATCAACAAGTTTATGGCAAAATTTTTTTATAACTATGACATCTCTTTCAATGCAGTCACCCACCTAACTTCCATTCTTATGTGTGAAGCAATTGGACATACAGTAGGGGATAAAAGCCTCCTTATTATGAGATCACAGAGACCTTATTGCAAGATGAAGTACATGTGACAAAGGAGAATCTAGAAAGTCATAGAGAGTCATCGAATGCATGGATAGACATGAGGGATAGAAGCATCATGAATTTTTATGTGAATTATGAGCTAGGCATAAGCTTCCTAAGGTCCGTGAATGCATCTACCGATTCCCATACTGCAGAGTATATTTACTCTTTGATTGATAAATGTGTTGAGGAAGTTGGACCTGATAATGTTATTCAAGTTGTCACAAACAATGCCTCAACAAATTTGGCAGCAGGAAGACTACTCAAGACTAACTATCCTAGTATATATTGGTCGTCATGTTCCGCTCAGTACGTTGATTTAATGCTTGAAGAAATTGGTAAAGAACCAAAGGTGAAGAATGCCACTACTAAGGCAAAAGAACTGACAACTTTCATTTACAGTAATGCAAAAACATTGAACATGATAAGATAATTCACACACAAGGACATCGTAAGACCTGGTCAGACGAGATTTGCAACAACTTTTCTCACTTTACAAAGTGTTATGGACAAGAAGGAAAAGCTAAGAATAATACTTTCCTCCGATGAATGAAGAGCTTGCAAGTAGTCCAGAACAAAGAGAGGTGAAAGGGTTGCATCTACTTTTTACAGCACTACTTGGTGGTAACAAGTGACTTTGACCTTGAAGGTCCTCTCCCTTGGTTCATGTCTTGCGCATTGTCGATGTGGACCAGAAGCCCTCGACAGGTTTTGTATATGGTGAGCTTGAGGATGCCAAGAAAGAGATAAAAGCTATATTTAAAAACAAAGTACAATACAAGTCATTCATTGATGCCATTGTTTCAAAGTCAAAAGGGAGGCTTGATTCTCCCCTTCACCCAGCTGCCTACTATATCAATCCGTATTACTATTATCGAGATAAAGATATAATTGAGAAAAAAGGTACCGCAACAAATGCCTTTTTGGAGTGCATAAAAAGTTTCTATCTTAATATTGAAATTCAAGATCTCATCACAAGGAAGGAGTTGAATATTTATAAAAATGATGGGGGCTCATTTGGTAAGCCACTTGTGAGACAAAATCTTATAAATGATGATGACTTCAATGCAGGTATTCACTAATTAAAATTTGTTCATTTATGAGAAAGCAACTTATGTATGGTTAATTCATTAAGTTAATTATAGTATGCAACTGATTGAAGGTCGTTATATGGGATGGAGACACCTCATCTGAAAGAGATGGCTTTGAAGATCCTAGAGTTAACATGATCTTCATCTGGATGCGAAAGGAATTAGAGTTCTTTTGAGGCGGTAACGTTAAAAATTATAATCATTAATTAATAGTTGGATTACACTTTGTATTAATGTCACTATTTACTTTAAATAAACAAATTGCAAATCCATATTTAGGTGGTTATCTCATAGATAACCACCCTTTCCCTTCTCAAACAAAAACAAGTTGTAGGAACATTAAAAATAAGGAAAAACTTGAACTTAAACGAATGAATGACTTGGTATATGCTAAGTTCAATTCCAAGTTGCAAGAGCGTCAACTTAAAAAAAAAGATCCCTTAGCCACAAAAGATCGAACTCATGTTAGGGATTGGCTAGAAGGCAATAAAGGAGAACAAGAGGTGTTTGAAGGAACGAGGTTGACATGGAACTTGGTTACTGAAGCAACTGGTGCAAAAGACTTGTTGCAGAACAAAAGTCAAAGGCTTGCACATCCCTCGACAACATTGCAAAGCTTAGATGATGAAGAATTTCCATCAGATGAGGAGATTGATGAGGAAGATGATATCCCCATCATAGATTTTGAAGGTGGATCTGATTCGGAATAACTCTTTCAGGCTTTTAATTAAGTACTTGTTTGGTTAAACATTTTCAGTGTTTATCTTTTTATCTTAACTAGTTTTTTAGTGTTGGGACACTATTTTGAATTAATACTATTGGCTACTATTTTGTGCTTGTTTAAATGAATATTTGGATTCTAATTCTTTTTCCAAGATGTCTAATATTTTATATTCTATGTTATATAGTAATTAAATCGTAAAAGTATTAACTAGGTTTTTTTATCATACCACCTAAAATAATTGCATAGTTATAACATTGCATATAACACAATTTAATAAATTAATTAATTATTTTATTTTTTTAATAAAAAATGCAAAACATCATACTTGTCCGCATTCGAATATTGCATACTCTATGCGGTGACCCAACTAACCAAATACCGACTTCTTAAACCTTGTTCGCCACTATCAAATAAATTGCATTCGACAAGGCTATTAGCCTGAAATCATTTACCATATCCACACCTTTCTTCGAGAGAAAAAGAGGAAATACCTATTCAGCGGTTCAAAGTAAGGTTTCTATGAAAAAATTCCTGGATCATTACCAATACATTTGTACCCACAACATCCCAAAACTCCTTATAAAAGATGACTTAAAAACTGTCCGATCTAAGAGAACCCTTGGCCTTAAGGCCATGCAAAGCCACTGAAACCCCATCCTCAGAAATATCTCTAACCACCACCGACCTAGAATGATCATCCAACCTTTCTATATCTGAAGGACCCAACCTCCATGCCCCAGTTGGTCTCCTCCTAGTAAAAGCACGAAAATGCTCCTTGATGGCCTCACAAATATGCTCCCTTTACTCAAGAACCTCATTACCAACATCAAGCAAGGAAATCATGTTTGAACTTCTACAACTAGCCAACAAATGGTAGAACCTCGTGTTGGAGTCGCCCTCCTTAAGCCACAACTACTTGGACTTCTACCTCCAGTTCATCTCCATTTTCAATCCTCCTCCTAGAAAGCATTCTGAAAGGCATTCCTCTCATGCTACTCATTCAACCCCAATAGGCTCAAACCTTCCTTCTTATCAAGTCGAGCTAAACCCTCAAAGGTTTATCTCCGCACACCATCACGCCTCGCCACCACCTCCTTGAAATCAATCAACACCAGCCTAACTGCCTTAATCCAATCAACCAAGGCACGCATAGCGAAAGAGTTGGCTAGAACCCCACACCATTTCTCTTACTAAGTCACAGAAACCAAGCTCCGAAAGCCACGACTTCTAGAACTTGAAGTATGTAGAAAAAGACCCACCTTCACCATCGTCTCACAAGAAAGGTGTGTGATCAGAAAATGGTCTAACCATGGTTGTGACAAATGCTCCATGGAAAACCTTTGCCAAAGATAAAAAAGGTCTGACCCAAGCCATTTCTCCAAGTAAAGCATGGCCTAAGATTGGGAGATCGAGCAACTCAAAATCATCAACCTAACAAAACTCAACAGAAAATCCATCCAACCTGCCACCAAGCCTATCCTCAACTAGATGAGCAACATTGAAATCCCCGCTATCAGCCAAGGACAACCATCAACAACCTCTGCCACCTGCCTAAACACTACCACCGTAGAGACATCACAAGGTCCATAAACACCTAAAAAAGCTCAAGTCGAACTAACAGAGATCTGGGTGAAAATTCCTATAACAACCCGCAAGGCCAATCTCAAATTTGAAAGACGAAAATAGCTATCATTCCACATAAGGGCCTTGTTCTTGAACTTGCACATGGTAGACTACATGTTGTATATGAATATTATGATATAACATTCTTATTCTTACATAAACTTATTTAAACTTGTGATTTTCTTGAAATTATAATCATTTTGACTACTTTTGTCGATTTTATCCACCTGTGTCGATATGCCTGCAGATCAGTGACGTAAAAATTGATTCAGTCGGCCGAGTACTCGACCGACTACCCCTAGGGCCCCCCCAATTGACTAAAACGATCATAGTCAAGTATAGAGTTGACAACACTAACTACTTAGCCAAGTAGTCAATATAGTCAACCAAGTAGTCGTCTATTTTCTCCATAGCAAGAAACAGATCGATAATCCAGTCATGAATTCATGGGTAAATGGTCGGAGGAAGCTGATTTTAAAGAAATAGACGAAGAGGATATTCCCTTGTTTTTGGATGAGGAAGATGAACATTGACTTTAAATGTTTACTTTAGATGTGTTTTCTAAAGTTTTGATTATTAGATACTTTAAACTTGTACTTTTATTTTGTTGGACTTATTATTTTCAGCTTATTTGCATGATCTTGAGCTTAAAAATGATTTACTTTTATATAATGATATTTTCCTAGCACATACATTAAAGGGAGCTCATTTTTTACGACTTAAGTATCACGAAATTCAACCATGTTGAATGTATATGCTAGGAGTGTCGGATTGACTTCAAATTTGGTGCATAACATGTTCGTATGAAGTGATCTCAATCCTTAAATTTTCAATCCAAAATATTACTCGTGATGGGAGATATTACCGCATCGCGCCGCACCTACACATAATTTACGTGCAGCTCACCTGTACGCTCCCTTTTTCATATATATATATATATATATATATATATATATATATATATATATATATATATATATGTCCAACTGAGTACTCCACATACCGTACACTCTTTAATCAGTGTCCTGACCGCCTGAATATCGACTAACGATTTTTACAACACGGCACCAGATGCCTTCAGCGTGCTTCCTAAATGGACTATTTTTAGGGCATCGAAATCAACAAAATATGACGTTGAAATATTATTGTTTCCACGATGTGCCTCCAAATGCATACTTACAAATTTATTGAAAGGGCATCCAAATCATCATTTACAACCTTGATAAGTATATAACATACTTGTAAATTAAACATGTAATATAAGCCTGTGGTAAAAAAATCAAAATGTAATATTGCTAGGCATTAATGTAAGATCAATACAATGAATTGCAAGTGGTATACTCATGAGATTTTTCCAAACATGGCAAAAGATACAAAAGGAAAGTTATGGATTGCTAAAACAAACACAATTATGGATAAAACATGAGTAGAAAACCTTTCAAATAAAAATAATGATTTTCTAAGCCACTGTAGGAGACCTGTATCAAGTGGAAGCACATTACAATCAGTGCTCATTTCATGATTTTTAAGCATTGTGCTTAAACATTCATTACACACACACACAAGGTTCCAGAATCAGCAATCAATGAAGTCACCGACTAAGGAGTATACGGGATGCAAGTAATTAATCGGGGATTAATCAATGAAATATTTTTAAATATTTAAAAATATAAATATAAGTATATATACTATTATACATATTATATATATATTGAAAATATGCACATATGTATATGTATTTATAGAGAAATTTAGGGGAATAAAATATTTGTTATTGATCAAATACAAAGGTCCTAGCTCTCTTTGTACAGAAAGGCAAAAGGGCATACATGAAAAACTCACTATAGTCTAAAAGTAGTAAAGATCTAATCAAATATTTTATTTTCTAATAATGTTATTTTTTTTACATGCATATTCTCTCCAAAAAACCCAATAGGCAATAGGGAGGGCAATGGTGGAGGATTGAGGAGAATTGGAGAAAGGGGCACAACTTCAAGGTTTTTATTAGGATTCGAACGTAGGGGAGGGGGATGGAGAAGTCGGGTACAATTCTTTCTCTTCAACATGACAATCAAAACACAAAAATTGAACTCCAAATAATTGGCCGATTAATCGATTTACCCAATTATAGATCCGAATATTAATACGTGGTTTAGTCCTCGACTGCATAAGATAATACTTTGTATTGCACTATAATATAATATATTATAATACATGCCAATGCCTTGTTTTAATAGATACATATAAATGCAAGTGTGTAGTAGTAAACCCCTATTGTCATCTACGAGGCCATGGGATCAAATCCCATGGCCCACACAATTACCTTCTCAAAAAAATTGAATGCATTTGTGTAAGCAATTGTATAATTACATATACCTAAGGTCAGTTTGTTTTATCTTGTAATTATATATGTAATATATATGTAAACATTATACGATAACATAAATATATATATGTTAGCGTATGCACATTTTGTATGAGGAGTTCTTTGTTATTCTTTATTTCTTGCTGGTGTTGTACAGCAACTTTTCCACATCATTATATAAAAGTAGGGCTCAATAATAAAATCATCTCATTTCGTCCAATTTGATATCAGAGCGGCGATCCTAAACCGAGACACTAGGTATCCCAACCCCAAGGCCTCTAAACCCTAACCACCAAATCACACCTCTCTCTCTCTCTCTGCACGCCGATGCACCTTCCTCCATGCGGTGATGGCGACGGGCATGGAGCCCAACGGCACAGCAGCGCTGATCCACACGCACAGCAAGGAAAGGCAACACAGGTGATCTGCAGCGAGCCCAGCAGCGGTGTAGGCAATTGATGCCTTGATTCTCGTGCATGCGGTCGGCAACAACTATAAGGGGTTTATAGCCCTATTCTAAGGGCTACATCCTTGTAGTTGTAGGGAAAGGGAGTCTAGGTCCCATTGGGACCATCTCGAGTGTTCTCCCCGCACCTGAGTTAGGCCAATAGCCGTCCAAGGGAGCTTTCTGTCGAAGATGCAAATCTGAAACTATATTCAGATCTATTGATGTTTCTTTAATGATAGAAGAGTGATTGAGGCTTGCGGATTGCGAAGACGGCTTCTTCAAATCACTCCAAGGTGACGTCGGACTCTCTTTCGGACATCGAGGTACTCAAAAACCCGTTACCCGGTCCCATCGTCAAGTTAAATGAGATCAACTACCCGCGGTGGTCTCAAACCTTCCTTATGACTGTCAAGGGTCATGGGAAAAGTCATTATTTCAAATCCGAAGCCTACAAATAAGGCTAACACGAATCCCAACTGGGATAGAGATAACACCATGGTTTGTGCATGGCTTATACAGACTGTTATTCCTCAAATAGGGGATGAGATCATATACTACTCGATGGCGAAGGAGATGTGGGAGTCTTTGCATGAGACGTACTCATGTGCCAAGAATTTCGCACGCATTTTTCAGGTTGTTTACAACCTCTTCTACTTACATCAAAAGGGGCACACATTGTCACAGTACTATTCCCTCATGAAGGGAATGCTGGAGAGACATTACTCTTATCTGCTAGAGTGTGCCTTTGAGTCCTGGAGGAGTTTCCAGAGACAGTTGGCAGTCTCCCTTTTCTTAGCAGGCCTTGAACCTAAGTACACGACAACCAGAGATCAAATCATCACTGCTCCAAAGCTTCCTACTCTGGAGGAAGCCTACAGCAGACTTAGCAGAGTAGCAGTGTACACCTCTGCTCCTGACTTTGGTGCTCAGACATCCACACTAGTTGCGATCCCTGGACGTGGCAGAGGCTCTCCCCTCCCTATGCGTGGTCGTGGACGTGGATATCCTTCTGGTACACGTGCTCGATCTACATGTACCAACTGTGGCAGGATGGGCCACTCTAAGGTTACATGCTAGCAGAAGCATAGTAGGCCACCTATGGCCAATCAAGCAGCCGAGGTCACTAATGGAGCCTCCTTGAGCCCTGATGTCAGTTCTCTCAGTACCTAGATTAAGAATTTACGGCAGCAAATTGCTCAGTTGATTCAAGCGTCCCCTTCTCAGCCTCCAGACACTACAGCCATTGCCTCCTCTTCTGAGGCACCTGCGACTAGTATGTCTCTTTTATCTCCTGATGCTTGCTTGATTGACTATAATGTATCCAAGCACCTGTATGGCGATAGGAGATCCTTTTCTCAGTTAGTACCAGTTACACCAGCCAGGACTGTACAGGTGGCAGATGGGAGACACTTGCCACTTGTTGGCAAGGGAGATATATCTTTATCTCAGACTTTGCGACTGACAGATGTTTTCTATGTGCCCGATTTTACATTGAATTTGTTATCTGTTAGTAGTATTACCAGATATCTGAACTGCTGAGCTATATTTGATGCGTCTTCTTGTGTCTTGCAACACAAGCTCACTGGGAAGACGATTGGTGGAGGGCGTGAGGAACCGGGGGTGTACCATCTGAGTTGTACGGTTGTTGCTACTTTTGCTACCAGGGCATTGGTTCTACTAGGTTCCCTCTTCAGTGGCACCACCTCCTTGATCACCTACTTGTTGATCGTCTCGAACGAGTTCTGCAACACATACCATCCACTACTACTCTCACATGTAATGCTTATTAGCTGGGCAAGCATCACGGAACTAGTTTTTCCACATCTATTTCGATTTCCTCTGTCGCTACGCTTGCTCTGATTCACATGGATGTTTAGGGTTCCAATCGTATTTCCGATCGACTTGGAACATATATTATCTGGTGTTAGTGGATGATTTTTCCCATCTTTCTTGATTTTTTTTGAAAGATAAATCTGATGTTGGACAAATTGTTGAAAATTTAGTCAAAGAAATAAAAACTCAGCATTCATGTTCTGTGAAGAGTTTTCGATCTAATAATGCCTTAGAATTTTGTATCACTCGGTTGCATTCTTCCTTTTCCAGTTGTAACATTATTCATGAGACACTTGCCCTCACACCTCTCAATAGAATGGTGTTGCTGAGAGGAAGCATCGCCACCTGCTTGATGTTGCTCATACATTGTTGATCCAGCACTCGATCCCCTCTTTTTACTGAGGTGACGCTGTTTTGACGACTTATTTTCTGATTAATCAGATGCCTAACACTACTTTACACGAGCGAATTCCTTTGCAGGCTATATATCCCGATAGACCCCTATTTCATGTCACCCCTGGACCTTTGATTGTGTTGCTTTTGTTCACTTATTGGGACTGGGCAAGGATAAATTAGCACCGAGAGCAGTTAAGTGTGTTTTTCTTAAGTACACTCGGACCCAAAAGGGGTATCAATGTTTTAATCCGATTACTTCTCGGCATTTCATTTTAGCAGAGATTACCTTTCATGAGGCAATGCCATTCTTTTCCACATCTGTCGCTAATTTATCTTCTGAGGGTAATATGGCACCCATGCCATTTACATCTATTCGCTTTGGAAGTTTTCCTAAGATCCCATCCCTACTGTACCACCACCACCACCATCTGCTACGCCACCCTTTCCACATCTGACTAAGCCGCTTTAGACATATACCCGTTCTCACACTACATTTCGGGGGCCCCCTCCCATGCTCCATCATCGAATACTCAGGTGAGTCCCTTAGACACTGACGCTAGTTTGCCACATGTTGATCACAGGAACAAGACAGGTGATGTGACAAGTAATGATCTAGATCTTCCAATAGTTGTTTGGAAGAGGCCACGAACTTGTGCTACTTGCCCGACAACTGTGACACTACTAATAGTCTAAGCCCCAGGTTTGAAAGCTTCACATAGGCGTTGGCTGCTACTCAAATCCCAGTGACTCACCGCAAGGCCATGCTTGATCTGAGATGGCAGGCAGCCATGGAGGATGATATGGTTGCTTTTAGGGGTCGTAGGACCTGAGAGCTCACTCCACTTCCAAACGAGGCTACGATTGTCTGTTGTTGATGGGTTTTCACAGTGAAGTTCAACCCAGATGGAGGCATCGCCGGATACCAAGCACGTCTCATGGCAAAGGGGTTCACCCAAACCTATGAGGTGGACTTCTTTGACACATTCTCACCATTTACTAGACTTCCTACACAACAGGTGTTGGTAGCAGTGGCAGTCCAGCTAAATTGACCCTTGCATCAGCTGGGCATGAAGAATGCATTCCTCCGTGGTGATCTCCCAAAAATCTACATACAGCAGCCACCTAGATTCGAGGTTCAGGGGGAGAGTGCATGCAGACTGCAGAAGGCCATCTAAGGCCTCAAGTAGAGTCCCAGAGCATGGTCCAGAGGTTGTCTCAAGTTGTAAAGGTAGTTGGATTCAGGAGATCGACGATTGATTTCTCTCTATCAGGAAGACTGGACGAGGTACTGTGATGCTTCTTCTATATGTTTATGACTTGATTGTCACAGAGGATGATGTGCAGGGTGTCACTGAGATTAAGCACATTCTGGCAGAGTAGTTTGTTATGAAAGATTTAGAGGCTCTAGGATACTTCCTTGGTATTGAGGTTGCCCAAAGCAAGAAGGGTGTAGTCCTGTCCCAAAGGACGTATGAGTTGGATATTTTGCAAGAGGTGGGCATGCTTGGGATCAAAGCGGCCAACATTCCTATGGACCCCAAGATGCCACTTTATGATGAGGATGCACAGTTGGTGGACAGTAGGTAGTACAGGCAGCTTATGAGAAAGCTACTATATCTAACTATCACGAGGCCTAATATCTCCTTTGCAGTGGGGAGGTTGAGTCAGTTCATGGCCAAGCCAACACGACAGCACTGGGATGCAGCATTGATGGTGCTTCGGTACATCAAGAAGGCTCCTGAAAAAGGTCTTCTCTTCTCCAAGGGGTCTTCTATGACTTTGGTTGGCTACTCTTGATGCAGACTATGCTGGATGTCACGTGGATTGAAAATCCACTACATGGTTCTGCACCTTTGTAGCAGGGAATCTGATCACATGGTGAAGCAAGAAACAAGCCACAGTTGCTAGGTCAAGTACCAAGTCTGAGTACAACGCCACGACTCAGACGACTGTAGAGATGATGTGGATCAGGTCCCTACTCACTGATTTGGAGGTACAGTTTTCTAACCCGATGGAGATGCGGTGTGATAACAAAGTAGCTACCTTCATTACCAACAACCCAGCTTTTCATGAGAGGACGAAGCATGTAGAGGTCGGTTGCCATTATACCAGAGATAGTATTCAGAAGAGACTGCTATATGCAACACCATCATGTGTGAGGACCAGATAGCATATATTTTTACCAAGCTCTTAGCCAAGACCTTGTTTGATTTATGTATATCCAAGCTGAGCATGATAGATATCTATGCTCCAACTTGAGGGGGAGTGTTAACGTATGCACATTTTGTATGAAGGGCTCGTTATTCTTTATTTTTTGCTAGTGTGATTTAAAAAAAAAAAATAGGAAAGGGTGGTGATTCTTTAGATACCACCCAAGATTTCTTGCTAGTGTTATACCGTAACTTTTCCACCTATTCATTATATAAGAGGTAGGACTCAATAATAGAATCATCTCATTTCGCCCAATTATATGCATTATTATTATTTAAATAGGATAGAATCATTTTTTTCATTTACTTAAATAGTGTTATCATATGTTTCTAATGAAAGTTGATACTCAATATTAATTAGGCATATTTTATATTTAAAGAAAAAAGACTTGTCACCTCGGTTCAATTGGGCAATTAACGAGCTTGCCACCTTGCAGTCGCCTAACACCTTGACAGCTTAAAGTACGTCTCATGAAGGTTGGTTAATGGCATGGGATGAAGCCTGCAAACCTATGAACTAGATAAGACTTTGTGTTCTTCACCTGTCTAATTTCAATGATGCACTACTAGCTAAGTGGGTGGTGAAGTTGCCAACAAATAATAATTCCATGTGGTATAGGTTGCTCTATGATTCTTATGGCTCAGCTTTGAGTTGGGCATAACTTTTCGTGATTCCTCAAAGGGCATCTTTTTGGCAGGGTCTATGTTCCATCGTTGTATGTGTAAGACAATATTTTGAATCGAATCTTGGTGATGGCATGACTTTCAAGTTTCAACCTGATGATTGAACTAGTTCAAGATCCCCTAATAGTTTTGTTCCCATATTGTTTGCTTTGTCTACTAATAGATCAACGCAAGTGGTTAACAATGGCAACGATCCCTTGGAGAGATGCCAAGGTTTGGGTTTCGTGGGTTGAAGAATATCTCTTTGAGGCTAGGCTTGAAAATGTGTCTTTATTAGAAGAGATAGCTAGCTTTTAGTGCAAGGAGGGTGTCATGGATCGCATTTCATTGAGTAGGGGTTCTTTTCAATAACAAAAGCTTATCAAATGCTAAAAGGGAGTCTGAACATGAAGAAACTTTCCTTGGTTTAGACAAACAAGCTCCTTAGAAGGCAAAGGTAATGATTAAGTTCAACATTTTTAGTTAGCTACAGTGATTAAGTTGCCAGTGACATGTCGACGATAATAGGGGTTTTGGTGAAATGACCGTATTGACATGCAATAGTTGTCGATATATAGGTGTGTCATTAATAATGCTAACGATAACCCTGATAACCTCTCAATAACCTTGATATTTTGCTTATACATATTTTGTTTATGCCTTGCTGCTGCTACTGCACTTGCATGTTGTTGCTACTCCAGCATTTTGTTGCAATTGCTCAAGGGTGAGTCGGAGGAAGTTGATGACAACAAAAGGCGGTAACAAAGGGTCATAAGTGGTTGAGCAACACCGAAAGAGGTAGAGGTGGTTGGTGTTGCACGGCAAGCGAGCTGAACAAGGAGCACAAATGGTGATCAGTATTGGTTTGCACACATTCAATAACTTATATGATTTACAATGGTCTTATATTTTAACTTTCTGAATGTCCTAATTAGTTAATTTCCTAAGATCATAAGTCTATTGATAATACATCACTACCACCTACTTCAAACTTCAGGTTGGTAGAGACTACTATATTTAATTATGTATTAATTCAACAATTATGTTTTTACATGTATGCCATTCTTGCATAACCTTTTAAGATTTTAAGTTAGTAATTTGTAATTTTCTTGCAATTTTAGTTATTTAAGTGAATTTATTGGCATGGATCGGCATGTTGTCAGCATACCCTTGGCGTGCTCTCAATACAAATAATTTTCATGATAATCCGACATCGAAAAATAGGCATTTTCATGACATGCCTCCGATACGCGTACTTGGAAATTTATCAACACAACATCAAAATTGGCACGTAAAACCTTGGTTGGCTAATGAGAAGAAAGCTCGTGACTAAAGGTGTTGATGACAAAGCGAAACGGCACCAAAGGAAACCACTATTTGTTTGACTTGTGACTCTGTAGAGGAGGATTTGAAACATCTTGTCTTTGGATGCATTTTTACTACGGAGACTTGGAGGCAATTGCAGCTAACATATATGGAGATTCCTACTATTGGCATTTTTGGGGAGAATTTCAGGAGTGGTGCATGGGCACATTTGTTACATTGGGTGAAGATTTTTGCAGCATTATGGTCTATCTGGTGCAAGGGAAATAGAGCAGTCTTTTAGGGGTAAAGAGTGTGGAGAACATTGTAAGGGAGGTTTCATCTCATTATTGCTTTTGGATGGAAAATTTGTAACTTGTTTTCTTCGTGATGCAATTAAGCGGATGACTACTAACCTCTAGTGGTCCTTTCTCCTTAAAAAAAAGGATAAAAAGAGAAGAAAAATACACAAAGGGAAAGAATCTATTTGTCATTATTTATCCTTTGACTCCAGAAATTACTGCTGCCTTTTCAGATTTCCCCACATGCTTTATTCAAACATACCCTTCATGAGAGAGAGACAAAGTAATCAAATAGAAAGGATACCTGAAGGAGCAAAATGCGATCTTCAACCGTGTCATTCACTGTCAAGCGTGAAACAGTGACTGCACGGGTCTGCCCAATTCTATGAGCCCTATCAATTGCTTGATCCTCTGTAGTAGGATTCCACCAAAGGTCAAGAAGAAGAACATGGGATGCTGCAACCAAGTTCAGACCAAGGCTAGCAGCTTTCAGAGACATGATCATAACAGTAACCTGGTTTTTAACAAGAAGAGCTAGTTTTACTTGTAAATACTTATGTGATTACTCATGACAGGATTAAAAAATGGAAGAAAAGAAACACGGAAGATTATTGTCTAAGATTCAAAATTAAGTTTTTTACCAAAGAAGTACCTGAAAAACATTGTACTTGTACCTACAAAGTTACATAAATAACAGAAGTAAAACCGAATTAAAAGAGAAATGCATAAAGTTTAGGCTTATTAACCTCTGGAATTGTATTGAAATCTTTAACTGCTTTGTCTCTAGCAGCTACAGACATCGTTCCATCAAGTCTTCTGTACTGTATGGTAGAACTCTTGAGTCGGTGCTCCAGCAAATCTAACATCCTAGTCCACTGAGAGAAAACAATGGCTTTCTCAGTCCTGACAACAGGGGGTTTTTCACTACCAATTTCTGCACACTGCAGACTATGCTGTCCACCACTGCCAGTCGGATTAACAGTTGTTTCATAACCTTCCAGTTTAGGAAGTGCTTGCAGTATCTCAATGGCTGCTTTGATTTTAGAAGAATCGGAGGAAATAATATCTTTAAATAGCTCAGATTTCACCGGTTTTGTGGAAGAGACAGTGGAAGCACCATCTCCTTGTAGAGCAGAAAGGGAGCTGCTTAATGAGGACTTCGGGAATATAGAAGCTGCATCTAGCTTCGTTTTGCAGCGAGTTGCTGGACAATATTTGTCATCGCCAGATAAATGCTCACAAACGCATTGATTACAGAAAACATGGCCACAGATGGCAACAGCAGCATCTTCCGGTGGATCCTAAAAAGAAGTGTCAGTACATGTCTTAAATAGTAAACTTCTTGCAAAAATGCAACAAGTGAAAAAAACATGATGGGAAACCATCTCCGCTAGTCAGTCATAATGGAGAATACTAGTTTTTTTTATGGAAAGAGATGAACCACCTATATTACATAGACAACTGAATTTATTCCATCACCAAGTTAGAATCAATTGATACCATATGGCAAATATATGAGCAGCTATCCCTGAAAACACACATCCCTCCTCCCCCTAGGAGTTGGAAATAACTTAGTTTCTATGTGTAAAAGCACGCTACAAAATCAAAATGTACACACGTGCAGCATTGACACCTACTAATTCACACACGTTTTCAAGCACCCTTTGAAAAATAAATATCACCAGTGCTTTTTTTATATATCACCAGTGCTTTTTAGTTGTACACAAAAAATCACCGATGACACTTAATCATACACAAAAAACCACCGATAACATTTAGTTGTACACAAACAAATCAGCAGCGATATTTAGTTATATACTTAAAATGACAGGCAATTTTTAGTTGTTCACTAAAAACCACAATGACATCTATTTTTGAGAGGTGCACATGAAAAGTGTGTGTTTGAGGGGGTTAATCTTCATTTTTGCAACTCAACTCAATTTGTACAAGTTTAAGTGCTTTGTCCCAACAAGGATAGATCTACTTCAAAAAAGATGTTTCGAACTTCACCTTCAAATTACAGTCAACTGAACTACTAATTTCTGAAGCCTGTTTGCAACCATTTCATATGATCCATCCATTGGCATGTAATAAGCCGCTTGAGTGCAAAGAATGTATAAGCACCCAGCTCAAAACCAATTGGACCCAACAATTAGTAAAAGGCACAATTTCCCTATCTAACATATCTTTTGGCTGTAGCACCATTCTTTCAGGATGAACTTTCGCAAGTTGCCCTCTTTGGGACCTAACATGGACAAATGGATCATTGACGTGGTGATTAAATCGCAACCATTACAGTAGTGTGCCTATGATACCATGGCTAAGAAATAATGTGGGTGCAAACCTACTCCAAGCAAAATAGTACTCAAAATTTAGTGCATTGGTTCTCATTAAGACCAATGATAACATAGCCATAAATAGGCTTCCCTCGCTCAAATATCTGTCTCAAGGGGTGATATGCAACTAACTGCCTGGAGATATACTACAGGTACATGGAATTTAGAGTGGATCACCAACTATGTATAAGACACTATTGGGAGAAAAGAATTGTTGTCCTATTCCAAAAATCCTAGGGACTCTTATATAGAGAGATCCGTTGGGTAAATTTCAGAGTCATCCAAACAAAATAAGAAATAAAAAATAAGACAAACAAAACAACTAACAACTCCAAAAAAAAAACATCTAACAACTCTCAACACTACCCCTCAAGTTGGAGCATAAATATCAGACATGCTCAGCTTGGAACAAAGATACTCTAATCTCTTCATGGCTAAAGCCTTAGTGAAGATAAATGCAATCTAGTCTTCACTAGAGATGTATGGTGTGGAGATCCTGCCACTCAATACTATATCTCGACCAAAATGACAATCCACTTCTATATGTTTTATCCTCATGAAATGCTAGATTGTTGGCAAGAAAATGGCAACCTTGTTATCACAGTACATAGGTATACATCCAGAAACCTCTACACCAAAGTCATGAAGAATGGGTCTAATCCAATAGAGCTCACAACTCACAAGTGGTGTGAGTCATGATCCTGTATTCTGACTCCACATTGGACCTAGAGAAGACATTAAATTTCTTGCTTCTCCATGTGACTAAGTGGCTACCAACATATGTGCAATATCTTGTCGTGGACCATCTGTCCTCATGGGCACCAGCATAGCTTGCATCAGAGTTTTCATACACATCAAGGTGGTCATGTCTTTGGAAGAATAATCTCTTGCTAGGGGAGCTCTTCAAACACCTCAATACTTGACAAACTCCTACCTAGTGAGTCTCCCTAGTCTCCTGCATAAATTGACTCGACCTTCCCACAGCATATGATATATCTGGCCTCATCAATATAATAGAAGTTTACCAACCAAAGCTCTATACCTTGTAACATCCTCTAAGACTGGATTATTGGTGTCAATAAATCGAGCAACCGGATCCAGTGGTATTCCAGTAGGTTTGCAACGTAGCATCCCTACCTCTCGAAGCATGTCCAGCACATACTTTCTTCATTAAAGAACCATTCCTCCACCAATATGGTGTATCTCAATGCCTAGAAAGTAACTAATCATGCCACGATTCTTAGTTACAAACAACGCATGCAAAAAGGTCTTGGTCTCCTCTAAACCCTTTATGTCACTCCCTATCAACAGAATATCTTCAACATACACAATCAGAACAACAATGCCTGCCTATGTGTGCCTGGTACACACAAAGTGGTCAAATGTAGACCGAGTGAATCCAAAGTTCTAAACTGCAATATTGAACTTGTCAAACCATGCTTTAGGGCTTTGTATCAAACCATATATCACCTTGTGTAGCCTGTAAACCTTGTAACACTCTCCCTAGCTAACAAATCCAGGAAGCTAGTGAATATACACCTTATTGAAATCTTCATTTCAGAATGTATTTTTTTATGTCAAGTTTAGGTACAAGCCACCTCTGATTTATTGCTATAGACAATAGAATCTTGATTGAATTCAATCACACAACAGGTTAAAAAAGTCTCAAAATAATCCACACCAAAGGTCTGAGTGTACCCTTTAACAACTAGCCTCGCCTTGTAGCATTGAACAGAGCCATTTGGGAGATATTTAATAGTGAACAACGACCTACACCCCACAATAGTCGCACCAGAAGGTAGATCCACAAGCTCCCAAGTACACTGGGATTGAAGAGCAACCATCTCTTCCTCCCTCGCCCAAGTCCAGTCAAGATCCTGAAAAGCCTTCATATAATTCCATGGCACCTGATGACTATTAACTGCAAAAGAAAGTAACGGTCCTACTACAGATAACCAATAACTAAACCTATAATGTGACAAAGAATAACGACCACATAACTGTGGAGCCTTTCACTATGCAATAGGAAGGTCCAAGTTAGCACCCTCAGTAGTATAAGGTATCTAATCTCCAAACGAATTAGTAGAATTAATAGGGGGCTGAGCGGAATCAGGATGTGCAAGGATGGTGGAAAGAGGCTCCTCGATCTATGGAGGATCTCTACAGTGGAAAGTTTACGGATGGTAAACAAATGGTGGCTCAAGATCCTGTGGGGCTGTATTTGGTGGGTCGGATGGCTCAATGGGTTCTGGAGGTAGTGCAAATGGCATACAAAGAGGGATATCCTATGGCACTAACTAAGGTGAGAACTCCCTTTCTGAGGGTAAAAAGGGAGCTACTCAAAGAACGTAACATCAGCACTAACATAAAACTTGTAAGCCACTAGATCATAACAGCAATATCGCTTTTGAGTTCATGAGTATCCCAGAAAAATACACTTCATAGACCGAGGAGATACTTTGTCCACCTTGAATAGATGGACAAAACAAATACAACCAAACACCATAGGAGTAAAGAGGAAAGGCATCTTGACCAGGAAACAGAACTGAATAAGGGGTCTCACCCCCCAATACAAAAGAAGACACCCTATTTATGAAAAAAGCAGCAGTACGAATCTTGGATCCCTAGGGTTCACTGCTAGCTGAAGTTGTTGTAGGCTAATATCGTTGTAGTGGTTATGATGATTAGAATCTTGCACCGCAAGTAACTCATCCCCATTCCTTGGCATACACGAAAAAATATGAGAATTAGTAGTAGAAACTATCGGGCCATTACCCAATGGTGTGGAAGGGGGATTAGAGCGGTTTGAGAGACCATACCCTTTGGAGCCAAATCCAAGAAGAGATATATTTGCCGGATTCAGCTATATGCAAGGCTAAGGAGATGAGCTTAACAAGCCAAGTTAATGGAAGAGGAAATCAAAATGAGCTTAATGAGAGAGCTCAAGTTCTTCTTGGGTTTACAAATAACCCAACTTAAGAATGGCACCTTTGTGAATCAAGCCAAGTACACAAAGGAAATGCCAAAGAGGTTCAAAATGGAGAAGACCAAAGGAAAGAATACACCAATGAGTATCAACTTCACTCGATGCAAATGAACAAGGTACTCCTGTACATTCAAAACAATATAGAGGTATTATCGGTTCACTTCCATATTTAACTACTAGTAGACCTGATATATTATTTAGTACCTATTTATGTGCTAGATTCTAAGGTAACCCTAGGCAAACACACCTAAATGCTATAAAGACAATTTTTAGATACTTAGTTGATACAATAGACTATGGTCTTTTCTACCCTAGGACTAATTCATCTGATCTTATAGCTTAGAGTGATGCTGACTATGTTGCCAACAAAATCGACAGAAAGAGTATTAACAGGACGTATCACTTCTTGTGCAACTCCTTGGTGTCTTGGTTCTCAAAAAGGCAAACCAACATTGCTCTTTCCACGACAAAAGCTGAATACATAGTTGCCACCTTAGCTTGTTCCAAAATTCTTTGTATGAAAAATACTTTGAAAGATTTTGAGTTGATATTTAGTAAAATAAAAATATTATGTGATAATAATAGCATAATCAGCCTTTCATCAAACCCTGTACATCACTCCCACCCCAAACACATTGATGTTCGCCATCATTTCTTGAGGGACAATGTACTCAAGGGCGAAATAAAGGTTGAATATGTGTATTAATTTACTACTAATATATTCACTAAACCTTTAAACTATGAGAGATTTAATTTTATTAAAAAATAAGGCATGTGTAAGCTTTGTAATATTTGAAGGTGATTAGTAGAGGTAATTAGATTTAATTCCTTGTTTTTCGATCTTTTTCAAAACATTCATACAGTAGTTGGTCGATTGGCTTGCTCACTAGACGACTGACAACTATTAGGTTGGCTTAAACCGACCTATTTTAAAATAAATTGGCTCAGCCCGTAGTTATTGGGCATTTTACTAGGTCATCAAACAACCAATTGTGTTGTAAGGTGTTGTCCAATTTTAAAATTAGACAACCGGTTTGAGCACAAGTTGGTTGTTTTGGCTTGCTTTTTGTTTTGGGCATTTGGGAAAGATTTGTAGGGGTTCCTAGATCTTTTCTTGGATCAAGTCATGCTTTAGGACTTGTCCTACTCTCTTTCTTATTCCCTCAAAAACAAAAACCCTAAGCCCTCTTTCCCATTTCCTCCCTCTCTAAAACCAACACCTCCCCTCAAAGGAGCCAACACGCTCCTCCAACAACTGCCCCTGTCCTCTCTTACTCCTGCTGCTGCTTCTCTTGGTCGAGAGAAAGGCATTGTCCCACTACCTCTGAGCGCCGCCACTCTATGTGGTATAACTCTCCTCTCTTATGGTATTGTGGTGGTTTTGATGTCAAATCTTGATCTATTTTGTATGCTAATGTTAGATCCTTTGTGGTTTCTTATTGATCTTTATTTTGGTCATGCTATCCTACCCTAAAATCCTCCACACCATGCCCTAAAGCCTCACTTGACCTACTATAAATAGTCACCCAATCTCCCTGGTCATCATCCAACCAACATCCAGTGCCTTCATCAGCCGTCCAACTCCTACTACCAGGGCCTCCTCTCCTCTGTTAACCTCCTGTCGTTAGCAAACCATAGCACCCACAACCAAGAAACAAAAGCAAGGAGAAGCTTCTAGCTCCCAATCCACCCAAAATCCTATTTTCTCTCAACTTAGAACTCAAATTACCATTTCTGAGTATGATAGGTGGTCTCAAACCTTGATTGCCCATCTCCGACCAATCATTCAGAGCGTTTTTTAACCTACCCACTTAAGAGAACACTTTCAACAAACCCACCTCTTTTAGTTCTTTGATAGGTCCTACTATCCCGATGTCCAGTGCACAATCGTGTACCCAAAGCTCGTCAAACTTTTTACACGAAGATGCTTAATGTTGGCAATGACAACTTCGTTGTTCTTGAGACCCGTCTTAAGGGTCAAAATCACTGTAGATGTCAACCTTCTTTCGGAGATTATAGGTGCTCCCGATAAGGGTCATACTGTTTTTGAGATTCAAAGTGAACATTCGATTGATGAGATCAATCAAGCCCTCTTCCAACCCAGGACTTATCGCACTAGCATTACCCAGGTTAATGCTAAAGAAATCACTCCATTAGCCAAAATTCCGTGTCATGTTATCTAATGGAGTGTATTCAACCATTGGCTTTATGATGGATTCAACCAGATTTCCCACGAGGTTGCCACCATTGGCTTTGCGATTCTTTGAGGTATTCATGTCAATTGGTGTCGTGTCATTCTCGACATCATGAATGAGGATCATGGCACTGTTCTCCCCTTTGTTGTCCCCTTTACACATATCTTCAAAATATTCTTTGTTCCCCTGAACACCTAAACTACCTCCAAATATCTTAAACCATTCAATGCACCACCCTCCTCAAAATAAGAATCAATCTTGAGGAAATTCCCCAAGCTCAAGAGCCCCCTAAAGAACAATTTCCTCCTTTTCCAAATCCCTTAGATATGCCTTTACTTCTACTAAGCATTCCCTCCCACTTTGACATCCATTGGGACAGGAACAGCTCAAATGAAGGCCTTCCAAACGGGATTCAACTAAATTCTCCACTGCCAAGATGAGATGCACCATGATTTCAACATCTTCCGTAATGATGTCAACCATGCCATAGGCAAACTTGGATGTCGCCTAGACAACTTAGAGATGGATCATCGAAGACGCTACCACTAAGAAGATCTTAAACATTGAAGACCTTGCTACTGTTCTTTCTTTGTTGTTTTTGTTTTTTCTTTTTTGCTTTGTTGTCCTTAGCCTGTATGAAGGGGATATCTCCCCATACTCTTTTTAATCTTTGGAAACTAGTTACATGGATTGAGGCACTTACATGCCTTTACGTTGCTAGTTAGTTTCTTTGTCTTGAACTTTGTTGGACTGAATGTCATTCACTAGAATGTTGTTGAAAGCATCTTTCTTGATCATTTATATTTTGATCCCTCTTGCATATTCTTGTGTCTTTATAGCATGATCATTTCTTTTTGATGCCTCACAAAACATGGGAGAACTTAGGAGAGAACTAAGTTATCTTTCAAAAGAGATCTAGGTGAAATAATGCATAGATTAAGGAGCAAATCTAAATTAACTAGATTTTGTAAATCATAAAAAAGGGAGAGATTATTATTGTAATAGATTTTGATATCAATCAAATTTTTATTTTGATGTTTTACATATTAATATTTAAACTAGATATTGCATATGTCAAGTATTTGTAGGAGTTTCGACGTAGTTGCGAAATCAACTCACTCACGACAAGAGACCAAGTCAAGATAGCTCATTGTTGATAGATGAAGAAGAAGCCCTTCGAAGAGCTTTATTTTCTAGTCTTAAAACAAGTTTGTAGTTGTAAATTTGTTGTAATCTTTCTTTTATCTTTTTCTAAATTAGATTAAGCATAAAAAGAGCCCTAAAGATTAATGGCTTAAGCTACTAGCCATTAAAACACCTAGAAGCATCAAATCCACTCATTAAAGCCCTCAAATAAACCTAGTCATGCCCCGAGGTGTCATCCAATAAACTAACTCGCTGGCCAATTCTTAAGTAGCCAATCACCTAACACTCAAACCTGTCATCCAATCCCAGACATACCCATTAACCAATGGTCGACCATTTTAGGGAACATTGGATTTGTTAACGTTTAAAAATCTTAGGAATAGTTAAGTATTAATTATCTTAATTAATTCACTAATTACCATCAAGAACACCATTAGGGAGTCAATCAATGGTCGACCAACCTTTCTATAGGGCATTACCTGATACTACATATCTGACAACCTATAGCCATTCAATCTCAAGTTCAGGCATTTCAAACCTAAGAACCCCTCTATAGGTAGTCGACTGGAGGTCGACCAACCAGGAGAGCATTGGACAACTCATCCTCATCCAACCAACGAACACTTGAGTGAATCTTTGAGACCATTCACAGGTGCCGACCAAAAAATAATTTTTGTCGACCAACGCCACTATAGGACACCGACCAGGCATCACCTGGTTCCTTATAACTGATAAATCTAAATGTTGTTTTGATTTCAAGACGAACACATTCACATTTATGACCCTTAATGGGTAGATTAGTTTATAACACCTATCTAAAGTGTTCCTAAGCCTTCTATAAAAAAGCTAAAACATGTTGGTGCATAAGCAATTAGGTATCATATTAGCCTTTAATAATGATTTTGATGATAACAAGCATATCCATTGATTGAGATTAAAATCATATGTTATACATAGTTGTTACAAGATTAATTTCAGGTTAAAGCTCTCTTAACGAATTATGAAACCAAGAAGATGGAGGAGATCAAGTTTAGGTCTCCTTGTAATTTTAGGAATCGAGTTGTAATTTCATATTTCATAGAATATAAGGAAAGTCCCAATATGATTAACATTAATCTACATTATTAAGGCGCCACTTGCATAAGTATAATTTGATCAAAAATATGATAAAACAAATCCTTAGGGGTTAATAGATAACCCTAGAACCCCATAGGATCAACAAATTTGGTTTAGACAATTGGAGGAGTTTTTCTAGTCCATCTAACATTAGGTATAAGTTACCTAACGTTAGGTAGTTGTCTGAGCTCAACTTAAGAATTCCAAGAGATAGCGAACTTTGCGTTAAACTGAGCATCTAACATTAGGTAGTTGACCTAATGTTAAATAGAGTATACCTAACATTAGGTAGTGTACTTTAAGCCGTCCAAGAAAGTTTCAGCAGATAGCGAACTTTGTACCTAACTAAGTACCTAACGTTAGATAATTCACCTAATGTTATGTCACTTTTAACTAACGTTACGTAAAACACTTTTTAACAAACTCAATTAGACGTTGGCAAATCAAATTGGGAAACAATTGAGCCATTGAATAGGGGTCTCTTGCACCGTAAAATAGTCCAAACACCCCTGTATATAGATGTGATGGTTTCCCATTCTTAGAGGATTAGAGAACACTCAAAAATTCACTTTAAAACTCTTCCAAGCTTACATTCAGCAAAAGCTTACACTTGGTATTCATTGGAGGTGTTTGAAGCTCTTGTTCTTGAAGGCTACCTTCTTTGGAGCTCAACCACCTCAACTACCTGTTGTGTCACCTTCATATATTCACTAAAGGAGTTCTTTTAGTCTTCTAGATAGCTAGTTTAAATAATTAATTGCATATCTTATTGGGGCTATCCATAGGAGCTAAATTGTGTTTTAATTCTGTTTTATTCCTTTATTCTACTTGCAATCTGAGGGTCCAAATTGTGGATTCCTCTCCTCTTGAGTAAGAGGGGTTACTCGTGATGTGGAAATCAAGAGGGTTTGTAAAAGGATCTGGTATCCCATAAGTACCGATTAGTTTTCCAAGTTCGACTCGGGGCAAAATCCTAGATGGAGAGATCTAGGTGGTGGTTTTTACCCAAATTTAGATTTCCACTATAAATACTTGTGTTGTAGTTGTTATATGTGTGAATTATTTGAGCATATTTTGAATCCGTATTAACGTGAATTAGTTGTTTATTTACCGCCTTTAGCACTAATCACCCCCCTCTAGTACTTTCATTTGGCAGCAGAGCATACGTTAATGTAATTTGGAGTAACTTTCTCACACCAACGATAACGGAAGAATCAAGCAACATGAGAACCGAGGGGTTGTTGACCCACCGACCTCCCTACTTTGATGGAAATGGCTACACTCATTGGAAGAGGAAGATGGCAATCTACCTTAAATCAGCCACCGAAGATCTCCCATTGTGGAAAATGGAAAAGGAATTTAAGGTGTGGGAAGTAGACACCACCACCGAAGACTATAAGCCAAAAGATGAGAAGAAGATATCAATCAATTATAAGATTATGAGCATACTATATTATACCCTCCCTAATGATGAGTTTAATAGTATTTCGTAGCTAGAGACGACACATGAAATTTGGAAATATCTTGAAGTGACTCAATGAAGGAATCTTACAGGTGAAGGAGACAAAAATTAATCTCCTAACCCAAAAGTATGAGATGTTCAAAATGAAGCCGAGTGAAAGCATAAAAAAACTGAGCACAAGATTCACCAATATCATCAACCCTCTCAAGGGACTTGGGAAGAGATATCTCTCAAATGAGATGGTGTCAAAATTCTTGAGGGCTCTAACCAAGGAATGGAAGCCAGAAGTCACTACAATTGAGGAAGCAAAGGATTTGAAGAACATTAGCATGGATGAGATACTTGGAAGTCTAATGGCTCATGAAGTGAAGCTTGAGCTATCCAA
This sequence comes from Thalassia testudinum, assembly GCA_037157565.1. NCBI lineage: Eukaryota > Viridiplantae > Streptophyta > Magnoliopsida > Alismatales > Hydrocharitaceae > Thalassia > Thalassia testudinum. Next base: position 31,800,132 of record JAZHRO010000031.1, on the reverse strand, counting down.
GAAGGAGGAAAATGAAGCTTCTTGCTCCAAAAAGAAGAGCTTGGCATTCAAAGCCAAAATTGAGAGTGATTCCGATCTTGATGACAAAGATAAAAATGAAGAGGATGAAGAGATGGCCATGTTCTCTAGAAGATTCGAGAGGTATGTGAGAATGAGGGAACAATTCAAAAAGAGGAGATGATGAGACTCCCACTTGCTATGGATGCAAGAAGAAAGGCCATATAAGGATAAGAAAGATAGGAAAGAAAGGAAAGGAAAGAAAAGGAGAGGACAGATGACAAATCAAGATGGAAGTTCTTCAAGAAGAAGAAGGCATTCACAACAATTTGGGATGACTCAGAAGTGATAGCACCAACTCTGATTTCGACTCTGACTCAAGGAAGAAGTTGCACATGTGTGTCTCATGGCAAATGAGACCCAGGTACAAGACTCTACTTCTTTTAATGAGCTACTTGATGCATATGATGAGCTTTTTCATAAATGTAAGAAAATAAAACATGAAAATAGAAATTTGAAAAAGCTTAAAATAGAAGAAAATGACTTGCAAAATAAATATGAGCTTCTTGTAAATGAGAAACTAGATCTAGAAAAGGAAAATGCAAATCTGAGAACTGAATGTTTGAACTTAACTCGATCAAATGAAAACTTTATTGCTTCTAATACTTGCTTGCTTATTGAAAAAGACATATTAATAGAATAGACTATTAAATTAAAAAAAAAAATTGCTTGCTTAGAGAAAGACGTGGATGAACTTAGAATAAACACAAATAGATTGATAAATGACTTGGCTAAGTTTACTAATGGTAGTACGAACCTACAAAAAATGCTTGCAAGTCAATTACCATCAACCTTTAGGCATGGTATTAGTTATGTTGAATCTTCATCTACAACCAATAAGCCAATGAATTTGGTGAAGCCCAAAGGCAAAAATACCTTTGTGACACCTAAGGCTCAAAAACCAATCCATCATGCATATTTGTATAGCCATAAGGCTCAAAAATAATTTTACAATGAACATGCTTTTCATCATAAGGCTCAGAAGCAATCTTATAATGCATATGCTTTTAGTCATAAGACTCGAAGACAACCTTATCATGCATATATTTTCAACCAAAAAGCTAATAATAGATGGAATCCTAAAGGAAACTATTTCTGGGAAAGGTATTCTAACACTCAAGGACCCAAGAAGGCATGGGTACCTAAAAATGTTCTCAACTGTTGTTTTATAGGCCTCAAAGAAGATGAACAAGTAGATTATGGACAGTGGATGTTCAAGGCACATGACGGGAGACTCCACGCAATTCCTAAATCTCAAGAAAGCTGACAGACATGTGGCTACGGGGAACAACCAAAAATGTTGTATCATTGGTAAAGGTACTGTAGGTAATTCATTTAAGCGAGTTAGAAATGTCACTTTAGTTGATAGCTTAAAACATAATCTTTTAGTGCTAGCCAAATATGTGATAGAGGATGCAAGATTGTAAGGTTGTATTTGATAAAGATGATTTTGAAATTATTGATAAAGAAACTTTAGAAGTTATTTTGATAGGAAAAAGAGAAAGATATATATGCTCTCGAATTTAATAAGGAAGACAGTTGATTGCTTGCTTACCTCTAACAAAGAAAACAATTTATGACATAGAAGATTAGGTCATGTCAATATGAAACCCATTGATAAAATTGTTAGAAAAGAACTTGTTATTGGATTTCCTAAAGTTAGTTATAAAAAGAATCATATTTGTGCTGCTTGTAAAAAAGAAAACTAACTAAAGCCTCTTTTGAGAGTAAGGGAGTTGTGTCAACTACTAGACCACTTGAATTGTTCCATTTAGACTTGTTTGGACCAACTAGACACGAAAGCCTGAATGGTTGTTGTTTTTGTTTTGTTATTGTCGATGATTTCTCGCGTTTTACGTGGGTGATTTTTCTCAGGTCTAAGAATTAAGCTTTCTAGAATTCTCTAGGTTAGCCAAGTGATTACAAACTAGCCAGAGCATTTGTATCTCTCGTATTAGGAGCGATCATGGTAGAGAATTTGAGAATGAGAGTTTTGAGTTTTACGAGTTTTTCGGGATCCACCATGAATTTGCATTTCCGAGAGCGGCTCAGCAAAATAGAGTTGTTGAACGTAAAAATTGCACACTCCAAGAATGTGTTCGAACAATGTTGATAAAATCGGGTCTTCCCAAATATTTCTGGGCAGAAATGGTTAACACGGCTTGCTATGTGTTAAACCATGTGCTCCTTAGACCCATTCTTAAGAAAACTCCATTTGAATTGTTTTATGATCGTGTTCCTAGGATTTCGTATGTTAGAGCTTTTGGTTGCTGTTGTTACATCCTTAACACTAAGGACAACTTGGATAAGTTTGATCCTAAGTGTGATGAGAGAGTTTTTGTTGGGTATTCAATAAGAAGACATCAACCATAGAAGAGACATTACATGTGTCTTTTGATGAATCATTCACATCAACTTCTTCCATAGTTGATGATGATGAGGCACCATCTTCTATTGATGCTTCAAACATTCCAAACACCCAGAATGTTCATGACTTACCAAAGGATTGGACATTTCAAAGAGAACATCCCAAAAATCTCATTTTAGGTGATGTATCAAGTGTTCAAACAAGATCAAATTTTAGGGGTTTGTTTTTAACGCCTTTGTTTCTCAGTTAGAACCCAGGTTTATTGAAGAGGCTTGTGGTGATGAGTCTTGGATTCTAGCTATGTAAGAACTCAACCAATTTTAGAGGAATGAGGTTTGGGATTTGGTTCCTAAGCCTAAAACCACACCATTATTGGTACAAAATGGGTCTTTTGGAATAAACTGGATGAGTCTAGAAAGGTAGTAAGAAACAAAGCTAGACTCGTTGCTCAAGGTTATAACCAAGAGGAGGGTATAGACTTTGATGAGACCTATGCTCCAGTTGCTAGTCTCGAATCAATTAGAATGCTTCTAGCTTTTGCCTCTTTTCTATAATTTAGCCTCTTCCAAATAGATGTGAAAAGTACCTTCTTAAATGGGGTTCTTAAAGAAGAGGTGTTTGTGAGGCAACCACTTGGATTTGAGTGTCTAGAGCATCCGAACTATGTCTATAAACTCAAGAAAGCTCTTTATGATCTTAAGCAAGCTCCTAGAGCTTGGTATGAGAAATTAAGAACCTTCTTATTGGATTTTAAGTTTGAGATTGGTCAACTTGATCCCACTCCCTTCATTCAAAGAAAAAGATCCAAACATTCTTGTGCAAATCTATGTGGATGACATAATTTTTAGCTCTACTAAACAAGCTTTGTGCGAGAATTTTGTCAAGTCAATGCAGGAGAACTTTGAGATGAGCATAATTGGAGAACTCAATATTTCTTGGGTCTCAAAATTGCTCAATTAGATGAAGGAATTTTCTTTAGCCAGCATAAATACACAAGAGATGCTCAAGAAATTCAGAATGTAAGGATCAAAAGGGACAAATACATCAATGAGTACCACTACTAAATTGGACGGAGATGAAAACGGTAAGAGTATCGATCAAAAGAAATACCGAGGTATGAATGGCTCTCTTTTGTATTTAACGGCAAGTAGGCCGGATATTTTATTCTCCACATGTCTTTGTGTTAAATTTCAATCATGTCCTAAAGAATCACATTTAAATGTCGTTAAAAGAATCTTTAGATATCTAGTTGATACATGTGATGTTGGGTTATTTTACCCCAAATCCGTAAACTTGGATCTCACATCCTATGGTGATGCGGATTATGCAGGCTTTAGAACGGATCGTAAGAGTACTAGTGGCATTTGTCACTTCCTAGGTGATTCACTAGTCTCTTGGCTTTCCAAGAAACAAAATTGTGTAGCCCTATCAACTACCGAAGCGGAATATATGGCCGCCGCCTTGACTTGTTCACAAGTACTTTGAATGAAACAAACTCTTAAAAATTTTAATTTAAACTTAGAGTGCACGACCATTAATTCTGTTAATACAAGTGCAATAAACCTTTCTAAGAATCCTATAAATCATTCTAGAATAAAGTACATTGATGCAAGGCACCATTTTCTTAGAGATAATATGCTTAAAAATCAAATTAAATTAGAATTTATCTCTATGGAATATCAATTAGCAGATATATTCACTAAACCACTCAATTATGAAAGATTTGGTGAAATTAGAAGAAAATTGGGTCTATGCAAAATTAGTGACATCAAGACCTAATAGGGTTGCATTCAACTTAAAAATATAATTTAAATAAGGCCATTAGGCATAAGTTGGAGATATGGCACCTTAGTCGTGTTACAATTGATTTTGAGATTCCTTGAGCATGTGGTTGCAAATATTTTAGTATATCATTTTTTATTCCCTAACCCAATCTTCTCATCTCACTTTACTTTCATTTTTCACCTTTCACCAAAGAGAGAACCCAAGAGAGAACCAAAGAGCTCCTCCACATTCTCCCTCTCCTCTCCATCTTTGAAGGTGTAGATCTTGCTATTGGAGGTGATCTAACATTAGATCTCACACCTCCAAGAATGGATCTCGAGGTATAATCTCTATCTCCAACCTTCTTATGAAATCTCTTATGAATTGATCAAGATCTAGGTCAAAAAATAGGGCTTTTGTGTGGATTGATGCTTAGATATGTTTGCAATGGTACTTGTGATGTTTCTTACAGGTTTGTATCTTCATTTCATCATCAATCTTTGATTTGGCCCTTAAAACCCTTGTTTTCCGATCGTGACCTGCAATCTGCCCTTCAACTAATGTTAGGTCCTGTCTACCTAACGTTAGGTCGCGTCTATTCTACCATACTGCAACAGTCATCATAACTAACGTTAGTTCATCCTGACCTAACGTTAGTCAGTCTGTCTTGACCCTTTCACAGCATACACCACTTAATTCTTGACCCACGGGTGTTGCTACTCATTCCTATGGCATCCAAATCCCGAAAGGACAAGGGGAAGGGACCGGCATCCTCCAGTAATGCACCCTCCAACCCGTTCCAATCAGAGCTCCATTCTGATAAGGCAAAGGAGTGTCTCACTAAATTTGGCGCTTTTACTCCCTTGGTCCATTATCTAGTATGATTTTAGAAAATTTGATTTAAAATCATTGTTTGACATGAATGACTTCTCAACCTACTTTGACTATAACTACAATGTCATTCACTACCCCTTCTTAACAAAAATTTAGTATGCCAACATGACATGATCTAACCATTCCTCTACTGAAAATTTTCTTAAGACCAATCTTTTTGGCAAATATATTGTGCTTGACTCTGTTAAGCATTCAGGGATTTTTGGGGTCCCTCCCTCTGGTTCTATCATTCAATCTATCTCCACCTTGGTTACCATCGCATCTTAAGGGACTTAGGACCCTTAGAAAGTACTGTTGTAGGTAACTACCACTTGGCACCTAACACTATGTATCCTCTCTCAAAGTTGATTACTAGGATTCTTTACTATAGTCTCTTTCCTAAAAGGTAATCAAGCGGGTTTAATCACATCTCCTCTAACTTAGCCTTTGTCACCTATGTTGTCCTCACCAAGAAACCTCTTTATTGGGCTAAGATTGTTCTTGATGAAATGATCAAGGAATCGGTCAATTTCCTACCCTTCTCCAATATCATAGCGCGCATCGCTTTGCACTATAGTGTTCGCCTTGAGTCCCTTCAATGAATCAAGATCCAAAAGCATGATTGCTTTAATGTCACCACGGCAAGGAAAATGCATATCATGGTTGATGATGATGACGACAACGATGACATGGATGAGGATGATTAAGGAGAGGCAGGTGGGAGCTCTCATGAGCCATCTTACCTATATGATTATTATCCGAAGGACATCCAACGTCTCCAACCTTAGGACTGGGCAGAGACACATCCACACACACACACGAACTATGACAACTACATCGTGCAGGACACCATCGCTGGAATAAATTACTTGGCTAGTTCTATTAAGAGCATGTGCCTTCAAAACGAGGCATACAACTACTTTGTGAATGTTCATCACCAATTTGCTCATAATTTGTCTGAAGTACGTCATGACGTTTCATAAGTCAAGGAGGATATTCGCACCCTATCCAAGGGAAAAGGCAAAGGGAAGCGTCGTAACTAGCCTTGTATTGCCATCTCCAGTTTTAATTTGGATTAGTCATGTGTAATCTTATTAACAATTTCATCTCTTGTATTAGTAGACCTTAGGCTACACAAACATCTTCAGTTAATTTTTATATATTGTAATAGCTAGTTTTCTTATTTCTTCAAAACTATTGCTTTTGTTTTTTCTATGACTCTTTGTTGAACTTATGATGTTTTGTTGAGCTATATTTGTGATCTTCATGTTGAATCATGCAAGAGTATGATTTGAGCTATAAATGTTTGGATTGTTACATGCTAAATCTCTCTCCATTTTTTAATAATGTCAAAAGGCGGAGAAATGAGGATGAGATGAGGTTGAAATGTGTATAGCATGTATCTTGCATTGCTTCTTTGACATGGCTTTCTTTGTTATATCTCTAAAATGTTTGAAGGAGAGCACTTAGTGAGGGGAAGTTTTTCAACCTCTCCATTGAATGTTTGTCATCATCAAAAAGGGGGAGAATGTTGGTTATAAACAATTAGGCACCACATTAGCCTTTAATGATGGTTTTGATGATAATAAGCATATCAAGTGATTGAGATTAAAATTATATGTTATGCATAGTTGTTGCAAGATTAATTTCAGGTTAAAGCTTTCTTGACGAATTATGAAGCCAAGAACATGAAGGAGATCAAGTTTAGGTCTCTTTGTAATTTTAGAAATAGAGTTGTAATTTCATATTTCTTAAAATGTAAGGAAAGCTCTAATAAGATTAACATTAATCTCCACTATTAGGGCACCACTTACATAAGTCTAATTTGGTCAAAATATGATAAAACATATCCTTAGGGGTTAATAGATCACCCTAGAACCCCATAGGATCAACAAATTTGGTTTGGACAGTTGGAGGACTTTTTACGGTCCATCTAACGTTAGGTATAAGTTACCTAACGTTATACAGAAAATTCCAAGAGATAGCGAACTTTGCGTTGAACTAAGCATCTAACATTAAGTAGTTGACCTAATGTTGGACAGAGTATACCTAACGTTAGGTAGTGTACTTTAAGCCGTCCAAGAAAGTTTCAGGAGATAGCAAACTTTATACCTAACTGAGTACATAACGCTAGATAGTTCACCTAACGTTAGATAGTTCACCTAACGTTTTGTCACTTTTAACTAATGTTAAGTAAAGCACTTTTTGACAAACTCAATTAACCGTTGCCAAATCAAATTGGGAAACAATTGAGCCATTGAATAGGGGTCTCTTGCACCCTAAAATAGTCCAAACACCCCTCTATATAGATGTGATGGTTTCCCACTCTCAAAGGGTTAGAGAACACTCAAAAATTCACTCTAAAGCTCTCCCAAGCCTATATTCGGAAAAGGCTTACACTTGGTGTTCATTAGAGGTGTTTTAAGCTCTTGTTCTTGAAGGCCACCTTACTGGGAGCTCAACCACCTCAACTCCCTACCGTGTCACCTTCATACATTCACTAAGGGAGTTCTTTTAGTCTCCTAAATAGCTAGTTCATATAATTAATTACATATCTTATTGGGACTATCCATAGGAACTAAATTGTATTTTAATTCTATTTTATTCCTTTATTCTACTTGTAATCTGAAGGTCCGGATTGTGGGTTCCTCTCCTCTTAAGAAAGAGGGGTTACTCTTGATTGGGAAATCAAGAGGGTTTGTAAAAGGGTTTGGTATCCTATAACTACCGATTAGTTTTCCGAATTCGACTTGGGTCAAAATCCTAGATTGGGAGATCTAGGTAGTGATTTTTACCCGAATTTGGGTTTCCACTATAAATACTTGTGATGTGATTGATGTTATATGTGTGGATTGTTTGAGCATATTTTGAATTTGCATTAACTTGAATTAATTGTTTATTTACCACCTTTAACACTAATCACCCCCCTCTAGTGCTTTCAAAACACTACCACTCTAAACACACCACACTTGAGCATACTACCAGTAAAGAATACCAAATTATTCCCAAGCTCTCATAGCTCTCAAGATCCCTGGCTCTTTCGATCACAAGAGCTTCACTCCCATTGTGTTGCAACTTCCTACTCCTTAAGGGAAGCCCAATGATCCTATTAGTACCTAGTTTGATTTATTATATTTTTTAGTTCTACGGGATCTTGTTTTCTTCCTTTTGATGTAGTTGGGTCTTCGATTGTAGATTCTCGCCTCTCTTAAGGCAAAACTTGCATCGACCATCTCTAGTGCATTCTGTACTTGAGGTTGTATCACCTGCGATTCAAAGTATAACGATAGTGGTTTTTTATCAACTTAGCATCCAAGGGGACAATCACACAATTACCTAGCTTGAGGGCATTCACGGTCACAACAACCACCATAGTAGGGGAATTAGTGGCACATAGTTGCATATTAGAAAAATAGAAAGAAAAACCATCAGGACACATACTCATTCCAACCGGATCAAAGGCAAAAGGGGGGCACCCAAATTTGGCAAGGGAGAAGGCAGGGTAAGACATGTCGCCGACATATCGCTGACATGTCGCCGATATGTCGATATCAATGCTTCAAGAGATATTGACACCTCCTGCCATATCTTTTTCCATGATCTCAGTCGATATGTCGCCAGTATTGAGGGATATCGACGACATATCATTAAAATTAGACTTCCTAAGCATAAAATTTACAACATATGTCGTCGACATGTCACTAACATGTCTTTCCTTTAAAAAGAATATTTCCTTAAATGTGTAGGTGATTCCTAATTTACATAGATTCTAAGTTGTCATCATGAGACAATGTTGTAAGCAGTGAACCTATGGACAACAACATGCCATATATCTAAAATCACATACCTCAAATCTAATTTAGCTGATGATGGTGATACAAAGTTAAATTAGAAGCCTATACATCAAGTCTCAGGATCCTTGTCCTTGATGCGATTTGTGGAAATCATGACAAACAAAGACTACAAATATCCATGGTAATGCAACCTACCAGAATACACTCTCATCCTCCAAAAAAAAGGATGAAGGAAACATTCTAAGGTTGCAACTATATTGATGGTAACTTGGAAATTTAGAGGCTATAACCACGTGTCTTGGTTATTTACTTTTGTATCAAGATCTTCAATATTGGGGATTCTTCTTTGATATGGAAGGATACGAAGAAGGTGAAAGTACAGATACCACATGAACTTTAAAATTGTGCATAGTTGCTTTGTTTCTTTTCTTTTGAATGTTGACTCTGTCGATATGTCAATAGCTATGTCAGTAGTACATTTCTACTATGTTTTTATTCAAAATATATTATTTTGGTCTTTTATGCATTTCTTCGTGCATGTAGTAGTCATGAAAATGTTTACTTTTCGTCAACTTTGTGACATTTTGAAACATTTTAGACCTTTTGAATGATTTCTTCAAAATTCACCGATATCAGCAATATATCCCCGACACATCCCTTTTCTACTTGTCGATATGACATCAATATCGACATTTAAAACTTTAGAAGGTGACAAAGCTCAAGAAACATTGGTCTTGGGTATGCCTAGCTGTCTACTAATTCTGAATCTTCATCATAGAGGTGCACCTTCGAATCCATGGAAATGTTAGCAAGCTTAGCTCCCAGCATGCATGTCTCTTGCAAGACATCTAATGCATATTTTTGCTGTGACAACACCCTGCCCTGAGTACTTCTAGCCACCTCAATCCCAAAGAAATACCTCAGTTGTCTCACATCCTTCATAACGAACTTCTCTGTCAGACATTGCTTAACCTCAACTATCCATATCTCATCATCACCAATGATAATAAAATCATCCATGTAGACTAGAAGGGCCACAACACCTCTCTCAATCTTCCTAACAAAAAGAAAATGATCCGAAGTACATCGCCTAAGGCCAATCATCTCAACCACCTTCAAGAGCTTTTGGAACCAAGCTCTCAAGCTCTGCTTCAACCCGTGGATTACCTTTCTCAACCTACACACACACCCCTCCTAACCTCAAAGTCAAGGGGCTATTACAGGTAGACCTCACGAAGATCGCCATAGAGAAAGACATTCTTCACATCAACTGATGAAAAACCCAGTCCTTGAGAACTACAATGGAAATCAAAATGTGCATTGTAGGAAGACAAGCCAACGAAAAAAACATATCAATGAAGTCCAACCCATAGGTCTGAGTAAACCCCTTTGCTACCAAACGATCCTTATGCAATGAAATAGATCCATTATGATTGTACTTCAAGACAAAGATCCAACAACATCCAACAACTCGTGCTCCTGCAGGAAGTGAAGTAAGCTCCCATGTCTCTCTAGAACAAAGAGCAGCTATCTCATCCTTTATGACTTAATGCAATTTCAGATCAAGTATGGCTTGCTAGTATGTAGTAGGAATTTGGGTGGCATGGCAGAAACTCCCAAAGGTAGACCCTAGTCCCTTAATAGACAGACTGCCTGTAACTGGATATCTAGCACAACTGTGACGTACCTTCCGAATAGCAATCAAAAGGTCAAGATCATCTAGCAGATCCTCCTGTACTGACTTTGAGGCAAAGATATCCACACCTAAACCTATAACATCACAACTGGGCATTGTATCTTCTGTATGCAAGCTATCTGTGGTCACCTGAACTAGAAAGGATGGTGTCAATGTATAAGGGGGTATTTACAAAGTACTATGAGGACGTGTGCAGGTAACGGTAGGGTTAAAAAACCTCACAAGTCCTGTCGTAGTAGCCGAGGGACCTCAAATTGGTATCTCCTCCAAGGAAACAAGAGGTATAGGCATAGGCGCATCCGTAACTGCAAGAGATATACTTCGAGCAATAGTGGAAAAATATGGAATTGACTCATGAAAGGTAACGTCAACACTTACATCGTGCCTACCAGTGATGGGATCCAGGCACTTATATCCCTTCTGAGTATGAATATTCCAAGAACACACACTTGACTGCCCGTGATGCAAGCTTGTCTTAGCCTAGGAAAAGAAGATGAACAAAGACAATACAACCAAACACATGTGATGACACATGGAAAAGTTCTATGTCAAGATGCAAGATGTGCCAAGGAATCTGCTCATGAAGTACTTAACTAGGCATTCTATTGATCAAGTAACAAGCTGTAAGAACTGCATCTCTTCAATATAACGAAGGCATATTATGGTGAATCAACAAAGTGCAAGCTACATCCAAAAGGTGTCGATGTTTCCTCTAAGGCACCCCATTCTGCTGAAAGGTATAAGCACAAGTGGTCTGGTGTATAATCCCATAAGACTTGTAAAATGCAGACAACCTAGTAGTGCATAACTCAAGCATATTATCAGATCTCACCACTTAAATAACTGTTGAATACCGATTCTTTATTTCCAACAAAAAATGTTCAAAGACAGATCCAACATCTGACTTATTCTTCAAAAGAAATACCCATAATAGCCATGAAAAGTCATCAACCGCCACCAAGTAGTAACGATAACCCTGCCTATCTGGATTTCTGCTCGAATCCCATACACCCATACAAAACAACTCAAATAAGGCTAGCGATCCAAGATGAATACTCACAGGATAGGAGACACAGTGATGCTTGCCCATCTAACAAGCATCACAACTAATCTTGGCTGCAAGAGATGTGGGCAATAACTCGTCCAAGGCTGTCTAGAGGAAGATGTCCAAGTCTAAGATGCCACTGAAATGTACTCCCAACAGCAAAAGAAGCTTCTCGACATATAGCGGTAAGTGGGGACTGAACCAGACAATAAACAGCACCTTCTACATGACCATTACCAATCGTCCTTCCTATCAACTTGCCCACATCATCAAAAATGGTACAGCAATTAAGTTCCTTAGTGATACTACTAACCGATAGTAGGCTGATAGGAAAGTCTCACACAAACAGAAATCAGGTAGTCTCAATGTAAAGGTCACTGGAACCTCCCCCTTACCCTCTATTCTGGAATACCTGCCATCAACAACTTCAACAGTCCTACCTACGGGCACAGACCTGAGATTAGTGAACCAACTCCAATCTCCACTAAGATGTCTTGAAGCTCTCGAATCAACTAGCCACCTGGTACTGCCCTGATTCCTGTCATGTGCAAGAGAAACCAAATCAATGCCTCCCCGAACATCATCATGATGATAGAGACCTCGAAGTAGCCTCTCATCCTCACTCCCTGCAATGGTCACTGTATCACCTGCCAATCTCTGTACGGCAAAGGTACTAGGCCCAACATGAGGGGAGGCCAATCTCTATAACTAGTTCACAAATCCACCAAAAAGAGAGTCTAAAGCAATAATCACTAATCAAGTAGAGATCATACCCCAATAATCACTATAAGATCTGGCAATACTCCACCAAAGCAATAGCATGCCTCAATGAACTCAGAGACCATCTTCCTTTAACCTAACCACGTTAAAGAGCCAAAGAACAAGACTAATGCATTCAGACCAACATCATATCAACAGAAAACACAATCCGATGCTCCAAATCAGATCTGAAATTTTGCTTTCAGACCATCAGTAACTCAGAAGCAACGACGTTGTGGGCGTAGAAATCACCCCCGGGGCAAGATAAGACCCCAAAGGTGATTGCCTCTCTCTTCTAGAGCCTTTACTTGTTTAGAGAGGATGAGAGGAGGGTGAGAGACTCACCCCTACCAGCAAAAGTCTGCCCACTGGCTGGTGGCAAATGCCCCCGTGGGCGGTGCAGCCTAGAAGAAAAGGCCCAGCAGGGGCAGGCAACAGCAAGAACAGGCCTAGCAGGGACCAGGTGACACCCCAGAGACCTCAAGTGGCACTGCGAAGGAGGTCTGCAGGTCTCCAGCGACAGCTCTAGGTGCCTGGACCACCACCAGCAACGGCACTGGTGGTGACTGCTGCTACTGCTCTGCCGGTGATGAAGAAAAACAGGCCAGAGAGAATAGATCCAGCAAGAGAAGGGATACAGTGGAAGGGTTGAAGGCCTTTTTGGGTGGTGATGCCTAGGGCTTCAATTTATGACCACTACTCTAATACCAAATATGAGAGAATGAGTAATCTTATTCAATCTAGAAATCCTACACCTATTTATACAGAGAGAAGTGTGGAAACAACTACAGTACATAGCCATAAAAAAATAGAAAAGTTTAATAGCACTCATAATATAATAAGTGACCTAAAAGGTACCTCAGCCATTCTCAATCAAGATCAGAAATATTTGAAGGTGTTGTCAGGCACTGTAGCTACAGTGGTGGCTACAGTGCCTACTCAACAGCCCTTCATATATATTAAGATGTGGAATTAGTAAGGCATGCTTAAAAAGATCCAGAACACCTTGCATTTGCATGGTTCATGATAGCATGAAGTCATCTTATTCTATGAAAGAAGTTATCTGAAAGTTGGACAATTATTTAATACTTTGGTAGAGAAGGATGGAGGAATGGAGAAAAACTATCTTGATAGCCAAATACAAGAGTGCCACATACACAATTGTGTGCACTTTAGGTACAAGGCTATCGAGTTGATGAGCCACAAATGATGCTTTTGGAGAGAGTGTATCTGAAACTTGAAAGGAGGATATCTCCTTGATTCAAGTGTTGAGTTGATTTGAGTTGAGAAGGTTTGTAGCTGAAATTAATATGTTAAAGTCAATTCTATGGCTATACAAAAAGTGGAAAGAAGGTTGACGTGGCACTATAGAAGATAAAAGTAGAGACTCTTTAGGTGATGTGGACTTATAGTGAGAACTGATGCCTTTAATAATGGAAATGTGTAGGGTTGATATTACTCCTTAGGTGAGGATTTGGTAAATTTGAGGATTTGAAAGCACTATGAAATATGAATGAACTTGTTCTTTGTTAGTTATGGCCTATAGCCTATATGAATGTAGGTCGAGAATTCATGAAATTGACTGCATTTAACATGGGAAAAATACTTGGTTCTCATAGTAGTTTCAGGATCTACTTTTCATTCCTTAACACCTCTGCCCTTCTTGCATTTGTGACATGGAATGTCATGCTGATCACATGCCTTCTGTATTTGCTGTCTTGACGAACTTGCATACCCGGAACATGGGGGTCATATTAAAATATAGAAGATCAACTACATACTAGCATACTTGCGAAATTTTGCCGATATGATATTAAAACTGCAGAATCAAGGTATACTGATGGTTATGGATATTTTATAATTTTCCCTACAATTGGCTGGAGGTGCACTTTCAAGAAAAAGGGCTCGAGGTGCCTCATTTTCATCATAAAATAGAGTATGGAAGAGTTTGGGAAAAGTTGGGAGGTCTTATTTGACTAAAATTAAGTTATCCGACGTCAATTTTATTTGATTTCAACTCAATTAATTGGTAAGTGGTAATAATTCAGCGGTACCGAAGGTTGGTAGACGTCCACTTCAATTAATTAAAAACATCATGTTACATGCATTGCATCCACAAATTGGATGGGCCTCAAGCCCCATTTACAACATTTCCACCCAAACTCCTCCCCCCCACCCAAAAATGGTAGGAGCCAAGTAGACTAAAGAACACTACCATTGTCACCAAAGTAAGAGTGTTCGTCCATATCCCACTTTGAAAGTGTTGAGAGAATTGAGTGGTTGGTTTAGTACCACATTGGAAGATGTGGGCTTTGTGTGAGTGGTGGCATATAAATAGGTGTATACTCCTCCCATATTTCTTTGAGAAGAAATATAGAAATCAGCGTCCTATCAGGGCCTTCCCGTGGTTTTCTCCCCGCTCTTCGTGAGTGGGGTTTCCACGTAAATCGAAGCATTCCATTATTATTTATTGCTTTCATTTATGCTTCTGTTTAATTATCTTATTCAACTTGATATCAGAGCACATTCATTCCTTGGGTTTTATCATTTATTGCATATATTTTTCCATCTATTGTTCGAGATATCTTCCTTGGTTCTTGTTTCAATGTGTGGATCTACATCATGGACCATGACATGAAGAAGAGGGAGATGCAGATGGTGTTTCTCCATGTGCATGGCCGATTGCGCGCACGAAGAGGAGCTTCTTTAGTGAGAGAGAAGTACAAAGCCGAAGTCATTCTCATAGATCGCATGGAGGGGCACGATGTTGGGGATCTCAATCTCCTCTGATCTACGACGATGGATCAAAAAAGAGCAGCACGCAAGTGGCGCCATGGCAGGATCAGGTGGCGCAAAGAAGAGATAGCATTGCTCGATCCTCAAGAGCATCGCATGGAGGAGGTGGCTCGCCTCCAACGACTCCATCATCGTCCAGCGGCGGCGAAGGCGAGGTGATGTGGTCAAGGCGAACGCCGTTGCTGAGCACCCGACGGAAGATGCCGATGGTGGTGGTGTGGAGGTCCTCCCAATGGTCGATGCAACTACAGCCGACGAGGAAGGGGTTGTCATCAGTGATGGAGGCGGAGATCTCGACTGAGATCTCGTGAGAACAATTTCGATCTGGTGAGGAGATGGCGGACATAATACTTGAGGCAGCGAACTGCCAGAGGAGCATGGTAGGGAAGGAGATGGACGAAGGATCTGCCGAAGGAGACGGTGGAGAAGGAGATCGCGGCAATGGCAGTAAGGATGCTGGAGTGTTGTGCTCTATGGAGGATGTTGGGTTCCCTCCGAACCCTAAGGAAAGCCGAGGTATGTTCGACACTTGATGTGTTGTTTAGCCTCTTTTAAATAAGGGAAAGAAAGAAAGAAAAAACGAAAAAGAGAGAGAGAGAGAGAGAGGGAAAAAAATAAAAAATAAAGAGATAGAGAGAAAAAAAATTCAAAAAAAAAAATTCAAAAAAATGATGAGGCTTATGTTTAAAGAGAAAAGGTGGAGAAGATTTCTCTTGCTTTTATTGTTTTATTTTCTTCTTGCTATTACTTCTGCCACACGAGTATAGGAGAAAGGTGGAGTGTGGAAGTTTGTTGTAGTCACCCCCGTTTGGGAGTCCCTTTTTGTTCTTGGACTATACATGAGAAACCCAACTCTGAGAGGACCAGAGTTTCAAGGTCCTCAGAGAAATGACTCATTTCAGGCTTCTATGTGGGAGATCCAATTTTGTGGACTCCAAAGAAGGGAATTCACCTTCGAGGTCTTCAGAGGAAGACCTCATTTCAGGGATGCTGAATGGGGAGCCACCAGCACTAGGTCTTCAGAGCCAGCTACAGTTCGTCCAGCAATTCCAACTCGTGTTCCCACCTACAAGCAAGAATCAATCCAAAGTGTTGTTTGTTCTGCTATATAAAGTGGGTTTATTTGTGTTACAAGCTAAGCATTCCATGCTCCAGCTTGAGGGGGAGTGTTGAGAAAATTAAGTGATTGGTTTAGTGTCACATTGGAAGATGTAGGCTTTGTGTGTAAGTGGTAGCATATAAATAGGTGTGTACTCCTCCCATATTCCTTTGAGAAGAAATATAGAAATCAACACCCTATCGGGGCCTTCTCCCGTGATTTTCTCCCCACTCTTCGTGAATAGGGTTTTCACATAAACCCAAGCATTCCATTATTGTTTATTGCTTTGATTTATGCTTTCACTTGATTATCTTATTCAACTGAAAGAAACTCCAAAAACCATCCTCAGAAATCACCCCAACCCCTACAAGATTCAAAGCCTCCCAAACCAAGGCAGAGAAGTTACATAACCAAAAAAGATGGGGAATGTCTTCTTCTTCACAACAACACAAGCAGCAGGTAGCATCATAGTTTTCCACCCACTGCCTCCTTTGCTTCTTAGTAACAAGCCCATTCCTTTGTAAAAGACAAAGGAACATCCTAACCTTCAAAGGAATCTTCAGACATCAAAATAACCGACAATCCTCGACCAACTCATCTGCAGGAGGCCCATTACCACTCAACACTTTATAAGCCTTTACAACTATGAAACGTCCTTCAGTCCAAACAAGATGATCAATACAAGTGGGGCTTGGATGGATGTCGTGCAATATAGAAAGTAGCAACTACAAATCCTGTATAAGAGCCTCATAAATGCCTTCACCAAAACTAAGCAACCAAGAGCTAGAATCGTCATCCAAGACATCTTCCACCATGCATCATATGTCATCCACTAGCCTAAAAAGTCTTAGTGCTAAATAAGCAAATCGATGAGCCTCCATCCAGTTATCCTTCTAGAACCTAAATGTTCTCCCATTTCCCAAACTAGGATGGAAGAAAGATGGCACCCTCTGCATGATTGGAAACAGTGCTATCCAAAAGGCATAAGCACAACACAAAATCATCGCCCTGTCTATCATAGCCAATACCATACCATAGGCATCCAACAAAACACGTCACCAAAGGCACTTGTCACCCTTAAACAGCTTGACAGGCCACTTCACAAGCAACACATCGCAAAAGCTACTGAGACCATGAGCGCCAAGGTCACCCTCCTTTGGAGAATAAACCACGTCCCAAGGTACCGGTTGATCGAAGTGACACCCTTCCAGAAGAACTACTTCATATTCTCTAATACACAGATAACCTTCTTCATCGACTTGAAAATGGATAAGTAGAAAACATGGATGGCAGATAGAATTGCTTTGAGCAAGACGAGGTGACCTCTGAACAACAGTTGCCCACTCCAAATGCTCAACCTCTTCCCTATACTCTCCAACATTGGCTCCCAATCATGTAAAGTAATTGATTCGAATAAAATTAGTTTAAGTCTCTGATCATATAATCATCAACAATAGATATATAGCACCATTCTGCAAAACCTAACAACAGTATTAAGGGTTTATGACAAAGGAAAGACATACACCATCAGATCACATGCCCAGCGAGGGAGAGGGGGCTCGTAGAGCATTGAGGGAAATAAGGCTGAGAAAGTGCCTTGAAGATCTGAGAAGATAAACTAGAAGAAAGAACTGTACAAATGCCTACTACAGATAGAAAGAAGGGAGCATACAAAAATGGACAAGAGGAGAACCTCGAGAAGAGGATGGCATTAGCATGCAGGGCACAAAAGGTCAGGGAAGAGAAGGAGACAAAAGGGTGAAAACTTCAGAAATTATTCCCACAGCAAGAAAATGTTTCAACTCTTCCAGTTCCTTTTCCAACATTATTAACATGTTCAGGACAAAGGCAAAAGCAATTTTGGAGGTCTTTTAGAAAAGGAAGCGTAGAAGACCTAACGTCTTCAGGACAAAGCTGGAAAGGGATGGTCTTTCTTTGGGCCTTATGGAAAGAGAGAAATGCAGTTGTTTTCCAGGGCGAAAGACCATATCCTGAAAATGTTTTGATTTTTGCTCAGTCTTCTGATCGGTCTTCTTTGGTAGAATGGGATAGGTGTAACCTTGCTGCTTCCTCTAGTCAAATTTTCTGGATGACTAACCACTAGTAGTCATCCTTTTTCCTTTCGAAGGGGGAGAGAGAGAGAGAAACATGTTCAGAAAAGCAATTTTATATTGTTTTGCTATTTAATTGGGCCTAAACTTGCCAATTTAATAATTAATATACACAATACATGTCCTAAAACATAGCAAAATAACACAAAATTAAAGAGGTCAGGTAGGAAAAGATCATATACATTACAGATAGTGCAAAGAGCCAGAGAAGCCTCTAGATGATTCAGAAGTTCTATTCTTTTATCCCAAGGCAGCTTTTTGGCACTTTCCATTGAGGCCTTCCATGGAGACTCAGAATCGTAATCCTGAACAAGAAGGGGATGGTCGCAGGCCTGCCGAAGCCTTAACAGCATCAATAAAATATTTACATAGTTTTGTTTGACTGTGCCCTCGGCAGCATAAACCTGAAAATTGCCAATTCAGTTGCTAGGTCATAGAAGCCAAAAGTAAGCACCCCACACGCCCTGATTCACATCCCACTAAAAAAATTGTGGAAACAAGTGATGCACCAAGGTAAATATTAGTATGCATATATGCCTATAAGGATAGTTTAAGACAATTGGCTGATATTACCTTAAACTGCTCGCAAGATTCAGCCTCAAGCCTCTGATAAAAAGACCGCTCTACTTCAGAAAAATCAACCTTCTTTAATGCGACTGATTTTGGAGGCAACAAGATTATTGGTTGTCCATCAAGAAGGGTGCCTGAATCGTAACAGTGAATAATCTCACTACCAACGACACAACTGCTGAAAAATACTTACCATATTTCACAGGTGCATGCCCACACTATAATTCTGGCAGCATAACAGTAAGAACTTGCATGTACATAATAATTGGATAACTTGATTTTTCAATTAAAAATAGATAATAGTATCATTTGATATTTGTGAAGTCAGATCTACCTGAAGGGCCTAAAATTTGTGGTTATTTGCAAGGCTGATGTTTATGAAATAAATACGTAGCGCCAGAAGCCTTCTGAAATTTTTTCCCAAAAACTTATATGGTATATAGGCAAGCCCCTGTCTTTTAGATGGTTTGAATGAGATTATCTTCAAATGAACTTCTTTTGCTTCATGACAACTCTCATCATTTAATACAAATAGCATAGCTACAGGTGTAAAACATAACAAAATACGTAAGAAGACAATCAACAAAACAGAAATGAATACTGAAAACAAAATTAAGGCGTCACCCACTATTTTACTCCACTGAAAGCAGTTGATTGCACCTTGTGCAAAAGAGAATTGAATCTCTTAAGGTTGGGTATCTGGAAAAGAACTCTTGACAATGCTTGTTTTTCCACCATGAATCAAATCATGTTGGACCAGCATGCTCCTTCCCCATAGGAAAAACAGATGCATAACCATGAAAAGAGGTTGAAAAGACCAAAGAAATGTGCAGGTGAAACCAATTAAACATTGTCTGGCTTACTGAGGCTAAGAGTAGGAATGAGACAAAATAAACCTCCATATAGGCAACAAATTTGTATGTAGTCAACACTACAAAATAGGGAAATAGGCCTGGTTAGATTTGATGCAGATTATGTAAGCTATTCCAGTGCTCCCACTTTCTATGGCATGCCCATACCAATACCCAAACCAACATAGTGGCCTCCTATTTTCTAGTTTAGATTGCACCAAGTCAGACAGCATGTAATATCCATATCACCAACTTATGAAGAAAAATTATAGAGCTACCTAGAAGTGCCTCCTGATCTATAGCAGACTGAAAAAATCAGTCAAGTTTCTTTTTTTATAAATTCCTATACTAGTACAAATTCAAGAAATCGACATATTGTTTAGCCAACCTATTGACACGGTATTCTATCTTGATAATGGTCATAGAGTGACATTCTAATTCATAGCTACATTGAAGATCCAAAAGTGCAAACGTCCTTTGATACATGATTTTCAATTGTACATAAAACACAAGCAGTAAAGAGCAAAAAGACCTAAGCTAATGTTTTGAATATTTCACGGTTTTCCCACTGGGGATATGATAATGCAAAAAAAAAGACAAAATTTCATTAAAGCCTGTTTCACCTTTCGTGCGACGAAGCATAACAGTCTTTAGAACAGCTTGAAGCTTTTTATACCCAGTAGTTGGATTCTTGCTAATTGGAATCTTTATTGTGGAACAAAATGAACTGTAGACAGCATATGGATCATATCTGAGAAACCTGAAATAGCTGTAGAGGTCATCGATGGCATTCTGAATGGGTGTTCCGGACAAGCACCATCTTCTTTTGGCCCGAAGACCACAGCATGCTTTAGCAACTTGAGTCCTGTGGTTTTTAATTGTCTGGGCTTCATCTAAAATTACCCTGAACCATGCAACCCTAGCCAATGGACGAGCAGTGGCTTCAACTAAAGCATTATCAACACGATCTTTTGATTTAGAAGTTGGGGGAGCTTTCCTTTTTTTAGTGGAAGGAAAGGCAGCATTAGATTCAGACTTAACTTTTTCCTCATCATCTCTTTCAAGAGCTAGCAGCTTTGGGACCTCCATTGTTACTATAGAATACGTAGTCAGAACAACATCATATTTGGAAAGCTCATCTGGATCTTTTGTTCTGTTGCTTCCATGATAAAGAAGAAATGATAAATTTCCTTCACTAGTAACTTTATTTCGAAGTTCCTCAGCCCACTGCCGGAGAACACTTGTTGGGCACACTACTAATGTACCAGCAGGAGGCCTACCTTTAACAGATGATGTAGAGCCTTTTTCACATTCCGTAAGCTTTTTTGTTTTCTTGGCATCAAAATCTTCATGATGGCTTGCACAATTGACTTGAACAGCATCCTCTTCGTCTTCATCCAAGTTCAGCATCTCAATCTCAACTTGTTTAGCTGCTTCATTGCATTTTTTTGATGATGGAGAGCGTTCTGAAAGAATAAGTGCAATTGTGGAAATTGTTTTACCCAGACCCTATAGAAAGACAAAATGGGAAGCAATAATCAATTGCTACTCTGAAGATAAGGAATTCTTAGTCTAAATCAGGTCTTCCTGCCAAAAACACAAGAACAACTGCCCGACCCGAACTTATACATCCCCCTTATAGTAAACCAATGTCCAAGTACAAACCTGATCATCTGCTAGGATACCACCCAAACAGTTCAAACCAGACGTCTCTTTTTGTACCATCCACGACAAAGCAATCCGCTGCCAAAAGTCACAGTTTTAGCTTCATGTGGTACATATGGTACCCACATGTCTACAAACAGAAAAAAGAAATTATAATATGAACAGGTGAGGAGAAGCACCTGGTGTCTCAGAAGTGGAACCGTTAAAACCCCATTGGGTGGGCTAGCTTCCGTTTTTGGTTCAGAGAGATCCTGCACAGCTACTAGATTGTAATTTTTTTTTATCAATTAGACTAAAAACCTTTCCAATGATTAGAAACACCAGCATACTTAACATCTGACTACATTTAGCTTCTGATATAGAGCTATGTAATAATGACGATAATGGGAACAAAATATCACTAGATTTGTGGAAAGAAAATGGCACTAAGAACTGACATCATTTTCTTCGAAAAAACAGAAGAATGAAAAAAGGAGAATGCGGACTTTGCAGATAGCAACTAAGCAACACTATTTTTCAAGTAAAGCTTCCTCCAACAGTAGAGGTGAGAGAATGCATCGACACAGCATGAATGGGATGGCACACAAGGATAATGAGATTAAAGCAAAGATCAGCCAAAATTTCAATTACTTGATTATTTACCACCAAAATCAAGCCTTTCCCCCTCATTGTGGAGTTGGCTACATGGATTTACTATTCCAATCTAACATTAGACCACCCAGAGTTAGCTCCAAATAGGCAAGATTAAGCTTTAGTGGTTTCCTTGATTAAAGTGCAAAATTATATGGAGACAATGTGTGCTGTGCCAATGCATACATTGGGGTGCCCGCTGTTACAATCTTGTATGCTTCATTCACAGCAATAAAACCTGTATGAGAACTAATCTATGATGGCGGTTTTTTTATGCCAGTAGCTGGTAACAAAGCTAATTCACCTACTGCCACCAGCTCAATTTTTTTGTTCTTTTTTTTTTGGTGGTGGAGAGGGGACAATCTTTTCATTTCTAGAAAAAGGTGGAAAATGCATCACCTGCAATGCCATTTGAAATGTAAGCCTCTCAACATCTGTCTTGGGCCAAACAGGGATCTCTTCAGGATGATGATAATCAGAATATCCAGATTTAGACAGAGAATGAAATCTTGGCTGAGATACTCGAGACTGAACAGTAGGGGCACTGTATTCCTCCAAAACACATATGTCAGTGTCATCAGAAATTGGCAGGTTCGCATGCAATGAATTACCCTGAGTCACTTCAGAGACAGAGCAACAATGTTCCCGTGATAAAAAATGTGGAGAAATGTTTGTATTTGTACTCTGTAAGATATTCTTGAACCCTTGATAGTTTACAACTGAGTTCACACTGGCGGTAGGAGGAACTGAAGAAGATTCTGCACTGCCCACATCAAAGCTCACATTCGGAAGATAATTTGCACTTGGCGAAGATGAATCCAAATCTGCAAGTGCTTTTTCTTCATGGATTTGTGTTGATGTACCTTGAATAGATAAAGCTTGAGAATTGCATAGTTGAGTTCTCCTACCATCCTTGTAGTTAATAGGCTCCCCACTCACACGTGATGAAAAAGACCAGAAATCAGCATTCTCAGTGAACGTGCCATTGCAGACCACACCAACAGAATTTTTGTTTGTTAAACAGCTCTTTCCAGGTTCAACATTAATGTCAAGGACATGATCGTGGCTTGTAATAATACTAGGAACAGTTGATGAATCCGAATCAGGGGCTGTGAATGGTTCTGTCGATGTAAAGAAACTTCCATCAAAAGCTGTGGATTCTCGTCTCCCATATCCACCGATGTAATTATCAAAAGTACAAACATGATTTGCCCTTGACCTGTGAAGAGAGCCTAAAACAAACAAAAGCATGTTAAACTATTTACTTTCAAAAACATTTTGCATAGTTCACTCAAAGGAAAATCATTATACACAGAACATAAAGTAAGAATCCTGTTTCCAGATAGTGGGTTACTTACAGTTTTTTTTAACACATTGCTACCTGGGAACAGTGTGTGCAATTTATCAATGGCACAGTTCATACGAATTACTCACCACTTGCTGGTTCATAATTGGTGCAATTTGCATATTCACTCCTGTGCTCGAGATAATCTGTGGCAACGCAAGGAGTAGGGACACAATTTTCCATCTTAAGCATAGGACTTGAAACTCCAGTTAAATGATTTGTCTCCATTTCCAATGATTGATGACCATAGTATTCAGGCAGATCATAAGGCTCATCTTTAAGAAAGCTGCTCTCTTCTGATACATCATAACAGCCACTATAGAAGTTTTCTGAAGTATTTGGTTGACTAGAACTGCCAGAAGTTTCTTTTGCAAACAAAGCCCCTAAACCAGTTCCTTGACTGTCATGGGACGTCCGTGGATAATCTGAATAAGTCCATTGTGATCCATCCTCCCCAGGTTCAAGCATAGCTGCAGATAAGATATCTAGAGAAATTAAGAATATGAATCATTTCATAAAAATCCAACAAGGGAGCTCTAGTAAACAGGATTTACCTTGATTACCTGACTGAAGACGAGAAACTTGTTCATCGTCAGCACAATCAGAACTTTGACCGACTTTAGGGGTATCCTCGAATATTTTCTGCATATCAAGTTATCAATTACTACACCGGAGGGAAAGAGGAGCATCAGCTTCTTAGGCAAATGAATAGCAGAAGAGGACTCATCTTGCTACTACAATTGGAAGAATGATTCTAAAGAAACAAGTTGTGGGGAGTCATCCAGCAACTCCAGGAATTGATGGGATAAAAATAGACTGTTTGTGTAAGAGCTTCAATAAAAAAACAACAACAGTGATAATAATAAGATCTTAACAAGAATCTCTTCAAAAGGAAATCCCTGCAAATGCATAGTCTATGCTAACTGGATAACTGCCAAACCACTGCATATGTCAACAGTCGCACCCATGTCTAACCAACATTGCCATGCCAGACATACCTGAACTCACACGAAACATTGGTCATTCTCTAGGCATAGCTCTACCATAATTTGCAGGCCCCTACGTCCTAATTACGCATGAACTTATATTGATCATGAATGAACCTTGAGACCTACATACCCCCACCCTCCAATAATGAAAAATAGGAGCAATATAATAATCCAATATAAACAAAGTCCACAAAGCATGAGGCTTCTATAATTTGCTCATATTCTCTCCCACCTTATATGCATAAACAGCAATTCAGCATTCCTACTTAACATTTTTAAAGGTGAATATTTCCTTTTCCATTTGAAAGTAAAAAAAATTCATTCTTTATACAATGCGATACCCCATACTCACTTTCGAACATAATGTGCCAACCCTCAGCCACAAGAGGTAGCCAAGTGCGTGATTCATATCTTTGCACCATATTCACCAATCCACTACACAAATATCTAGCACAAAAGCATTTTTCAGTTTTCTTTTTAAAAAAAGCTACCACAAGCTTCCATACTCAGCCTTCATACATTCTCACTTCCATCAACAAAATTATTGCCAAGCATCACGACACATAACCAGTGCCACCATTTTTTCTCAAAAAGTAAAGGGATGAGCACTCAAGATTAGTGATCAGCAATAATTGTTTAATAATTACATCAACAGCAGATAGACTTCTGTAACCTCTAACTAGGGATGAGTATTGGGTCAAGCCGGCTAGACCCAACCCAAGGCCTAGCCCAATTGGGCCGACCCAAGCCCGAGCCTGAAAGTAACTTGGGCCGAGGTTGGGTTATAATTATGGGCTAGGCCTTTGAGTAAGGTGGCCCAAACCCAACCCGACCCATGTAACCCATTTAGGTATCGGCCTAAGGCCTTGCCTATTGGCCCAATTACATCAATATATATCATATACATATATATATTTATACTATACATCAAAATATATATTATATATGCATCACACGTTAAACACTAAATAAGCATGGACTGCTCTTGTTATTTTTTCACCGACAAAACCTTAAAAATGCCATGCTCTCTGCAACTGCAAGTTATGCAATCCTACAATCTTGTTCGAATTAGATATGAACAATTGACTTCTTGTAATAGAGAAGTGTGACATCCAAGCTTGAGCTAAATAGGAACATATAAGATGAACACTTTTATTTTTTATTGTAATTTTCCTCTACTTGATTACATTTAGTTGACTTGTCATATGCTATATATGCCGAATATTCAACTCAAAAATTTGCAATGCAAGTAGCTAAATGATTTTGGTTGCACATGTACCCATGAGAACTCAAAGATCTTTTAATCTACAAAAGAGGAAAATATAATAACTTTGTCATTTACATAGCTGAAAATGATAATTATCATAGACAAGTCTTTTACTTGTACTAAATGAGAAACGGGCCGGACTGATTTTTTTTAGGCTGGGCCAAGCTTAGGTCAAAAAATTTTACTTTGGGTTGGGCCCGCAAGGGCTCAACTCAATACTCATCCCTACCCCTAACACCTGAAAATCAACAATGACACTTTCTACACAAGGTCTCTTCACCCTAAAGACTGCCTCATTCCTCTGTAGCCATATCGCTCAAAAAGGAGCCAAATGTATTGGTCTTTCCTGCTTTGCACAGGAATGAACTGAAATCGACAAAGATCTTCCATTAGTAAAGCTTCTCCAAAAGGGCAACTCCAACAAATCATCAACCTGATCCAAAGCAGACTTCATACTTTCTTGGAGAAACCACAGTAGAAGAAATGGTGGTCTGTATTTTCTTCCCCCAAACCACACAAAAAATGTGCCCAATCAGAAGGCATAATTCTCAATCTATATTATAGACCACAGTGATCAAATATTCTCACCTTAAAAATCAAGTGGATATCTTAATCTTTAAAGGTACCATTGCCTTCCAAATAATTCTGCAATGATGGAACAGGTCTCCTCCAAGCCATCCAACAAGTCACACAGAATTCTATATGTATATTTAACAGAAAAACCATAACTCTCCAACTCTCACCAACTGACCATGCCCATGATTGGGCAAATATGACAAAGCCCCCTTTGCATCTGCAAAAACTCTGTGACCCTTTAGGGCCTTTACATCATTACATGGACAGATTTATCAACAAAGAGGCATCCAACTCCCTTCTGATCCAACTTCCCGAATACACCAATAAGATGCCACCATGATATCAAAATCAAATGTCAAAGCAAATAACCATATGAACCGCTCAAGACAATCCCACATGTCATCCAGTCATCATGCCAAAAGCAGAAATCAGCTCCATCTCCCAATCAAGCATGCTAAATCAAATGAACTAGCCTCTTCCAAAACTAAGAAGCACCTCTCACATGTTGAATTCTGACCTTTTAATTTAGTTTTCTTGAAAAGCATGCCTTTGAGTCCTCCATGAGTAACTCCTTGCCATTTCCCATAACATGGACCACCCATTTAGCTAATAAGGCCATGTTCATAGTGCAAAAATCCACGACCCTACACCTCCTAACATTGGGTGAGAATCCGAAGCTCAAGCAGCATTCCACTGTGTTATTCTTCCAAAAGAATCTCTTCCTTAGTAGCAACAGACAATCCCCCATCCTTTTTAGAAGTCAAGAAGACTGGCAAGAGAAAAAAAAAGGGATAGTAAATAATACCAATCCCTGATGGATTAATATTCCACTTCTTAAGAGAAGAGACACTCTTCAATCCCGCAATCTTCTTTCCAATCTTTCCATCTTCGATGTCTATTCCACTACTTTCTGTGTTTCATTGCATTAAGGCAATTCCAACTACAACAAAGGGCAACTAACATTTAGGTGTTCCCAAGATGGCAGCGCAACAACTTGCCATTGCCCCCTCTGAGTCAGATGACATAAAAGATGATTCTTCATGGTTAATTTTGATCCCAAGATAGAGAAGCAAGGAGGAAAAAAAGTAGGATCAACATCCTTCCCACAACCATATCCTCTACTTCCATGAAGAACAAGATGTATTCCACATAATACAGAACTGGCATCAAAGTGTCATTCCTGAGCCCTCAGAGTAAAGCCCTTGAAAGAACCTCAGTCGCATGCTGCAAATGTGCATAAACCTGGCTAATGCATCCATCACCAGAACAAAGGGTAAAGATGCCAAGGGGCAAGACTGAAGCACTCCCCTCTTAGGTTGGATTCCCGCCGCAGCCTGCTATTGGCCAGCATCAGAAAGGAAAGTAGGTGCCCCTTCATCCAGGCAATCCAAACATCTTGGAAGCATCACTTGTGAAGAGCTCCAAACAAATAATCAATCCAAAGTATAATATGCCTTTACAAAGTCAATTTTCCAAAACAAAAAAAAAAACCTTTCACCCCCAATCCCTCTGTTAATAACTAGCAGACCCTTTTCAAAAAAAAAAAAAACTAGCACTGTCTGCAGCCACCACATTAATTAACCAGGTGACTCCGTCAAATAAAGGATGATTGAAAGCATTTGCAAAAATGAAGTACACCACATTCAAGATAGAAAAAAAAAATCTTGAAAACAATTTAAGATAGAAATTGGCATGTAGTTGTCAGTCATGCATGTTGAATCTTTCTTAGGCAACACAACAGAAAAAGCAGCGAGTGATTCAACCTCTGAAACAATAATTTCCCATCACAAACTCCAGGAAAGCAACCAATACATGTAAGCTTCATCCAAAACTGCTTCAATAAGAACACTAAAAAACCATCTCAGAAATGCGAACCTTACACATTAAGGCTCTTCAAAGCCCCTTTCACCAGCTGTGAGAAAGGCCTCATAAACTGTTTTGATTGTATAGCCAATAATCCGAGGACCCTCCTATCCAAACACTTCAATGTGTGCTTTGTAATCACCTTGTAAGACTTCTTAAATGAGCAGCCAAGAAAGCCCCAACTTCTCACCTTCCAAAAACCTCTCTACCACACATGATCATTCTACCAATTTGATTAGCTCTCCTTTTGTTGGTAACCGTATGAAAAAAAATCTAGTATTAGCATCCTCCTCCATTAATCATGCTTGCCCAGATCTAAAGCACCACTTCTACCATCAAATCCTCCTTCAGCACCATTGATACCTTTTCCTTTCCGTTAACTCCTCTGCAAGCAAAACTACCATCCTCCAATCTATCAGGTTAAGAAATCCCCTCGAAACCCTCATCCTCCAAAGCCTCATCATGTTTTTTCTAACATCTCATCAAGTAATTTTTCTCTCTAATATATTAGATATTTATGCAAGCCTTGTTATTTCTTAGCTAGAGTGAACATAGTCAATTCAGAGCTTGGATCCACCACCTAGTAGCCTTCCACCAGCTTTTTAAAGTTTAAACCAAGGACCAAGACTTCTCAAACTTGAAATAGGTAGACAACTAGTGACCCCTCATTCCACCCCCAACAATGGAATGCGGATACAGCAGGATAGGTGAAGGCTATGGCAGTGTTATGGTCGATTTGATTGCAGCGTGATGATTCCATTTTTAGGAGGACAAGACATGGGTTGAAAATATTGTAAAAGAGGCATGTTGTCGCTCTGATTTGTGGGTAAACAATCTATATGTCCGTTCCATTTTTTTGATTAAATGATATCTTGGATGGTTACCAAGTGCCTGTAATTGTCCTTTTTTCTCTCCAAAAAAAAAAAAAAACCCCCCACCAATGGAAGCTCCCTGCAAAGACAATACAACAGAGGAGATTATCAATCCTGGATTCAGAAGTCTCTGAAGATGTACTCCTCCAAGTAAAGTGGCAGTAGCATTAAGCACATGCAATCCAAATTCCAAAATGATCTTCCAAAAATAAAAAATCAGTTGATCCCACATCCTACTCGCTACCACCGTTCAAATGATTCTCTACAAGAAGACTGACATAAAAATCTACTGCAACTAGCCAAGAATACCCAAAAAAGCCATTGAAACTATCCTCGGATCTTCCAAAGCATTGGCCTCATATCCCCATTGTAAGGGCCATACATGCAAGCCATAAGAAGTAAGAAGCCATCCTGTCTCCTCTTCATAGGAATTAATATAGCACCCCATTCCACAATCTTCTCTTCCTTGATGAAGACACCTCCCTTTCAAGGTAGAAGCAAACCTCCAGATCTACCTGAAGAGTTTATAGTAACCAAATCCCCAGACTTATTGCTTCCATTTTGTGCCCATTTCCAATGTCCACACGTCTCCAATTTAGTTTCTTACAGCAAAACAATGTCCACAGACAATGATCCCTCCCCTGGTAACTTTTTTGCTAAAGACATCATTCTCTTTTCTAATCAGACATTTATTCTTCTATGTGCTGCAAGAAGCAAAGTTGGGGACATTGAAATTTGTGATGCACCCAAAATGCTTGATGACTACATAAGAATTGTAGCCACCACACCCTTTTTATGCTTAGAAGGCACAAGGTGACCACTCAAGATCCGTCATCTACCCAGATTTATTAGTGAAGTTAAAACATATAGCAACTTTCATATCATAAGTCTCATTTCATTAAGCCAAATAGCCAACAGGTCACCCAAGGAACAAGATAGTATCACAATAAATCTAAAGGTAATACACCTTTCCAAGGTGTGTCCCTCCCCAGAGCTCCATCAAAGCAAAAGATGAGGAAGCCACTATATTCTGCCAATTAATCAATCAGTTTATCAAATCAGTAACCTCAACAAACCAACTAGCAAAACTTGGCCAGCCCAGAGAATTGGACTGACCACTCGACAACTTAACAGATTACTCCAGTAACTTTTTATATAAATTTGCATGATAGATTTCTTGGATTATTTGGATCAAGTGATGTGTCACTATGATTTCATTTTCTGTCCTGGTGAACGGTAAGCAGATGGGAGTTACACGACCACAGAGGGGTGTAAGACAGGTGCCTGTCGGCCACTCTCTTATTTATTATTGCAGCCAAACATGCATTGATCTTGCAGGAGGTCTGTTGGGTTTCCTCTATTGTGAAGATAGGTCATTGGCAACACCCATGTTACAGTACGCCTATGACACTTTATTCTTCATGGAGGGAGGGGAGAGGGAGGCTCACAAATTGGTGGTAGCGGCAAAATTTGGGGATTTCAAGATTAACTATCAACCATGGAAAGTCTGTCTTTGTGCCTTTTAGCATGGCTGATAAGGAGACCACAACGTCCTCTCAACACTTGGAGACTACCCAAGGAAGCCTGCCTACCTTTAATGCATTTCAATCTACCTCTAAGGGGGAAGCAAACAACAGTTGGTGACTGGCTACCACTCGTTAAAAGGTACTACTCTCTAAGGAAGACCACCTATTGCTCTTGAAATCCATATCGTCAGCAATTCCGGTTTTCCACTGATTGGTTTGCAGGCCTCCGAAGAGGGTTGTGAAGAAGACTGCTGTGATTAGAAAGAGATTCTTTTAGAAGGAAGAAGAGCACAATGGAACGTTTCATGCACTTGGTGGGATGGGATGATATTTCCAAGCGCATTACGCGATAGGTCTTCGAGTCCTCTCGAACTATCAGATTTTAATGAAGCCTTGCTGACAAAGTGGGTAGTGGTCCTTGGGGTGCCTAGAGAGGGTGGAAATCCTTCTGATGCTATATTGCGTGACCTGCAGGAGTAACCAGAAGTCAAGCCAGTTGCATCTTTCCCACTACTTCGAGCTCCCTCCAATTCAATCTTTCCACCACACGAGCATCATCTAATCCACGCCTGCCCTCCAAAAAGATTCAATCTTTCCACCATACAATCGTGAAATCAACGCCCTCCTTCCCGCAAGATCGCATTCTGAGCGCAACCTAGTTCGTAACTCCTCGTGAAAAGGCTCGTCCACTTCGGCACCCAACCAAGGAACACAAACACCAATTGCGTTCTTTGGAGATCCACAAGCCCCACAGTTAGGGGTCCAAGGGCAATCCTACCCCAATCCCCAACCTCCATCGGGGACGATAACCGACAGGGCGAGCAGAATAATAACCGATAGGCAGACGAAAGCGAAGGGGGGAGGGAGGGGAAGCGTTCACCTCGTCGCCATCGAGGAAGGCCATGAGGTGCTCGTAGGACACAGCGAAGGGCCCGTCGGGGTCGTCGTCCGCGCCGTAGTCAAGGAGGCAATCCGACGGCTGCGGTTCCTCCGCCTGCAACATCCTCGCGATCCCGACGGAGAGAGAGAGAGAGAGGCGATTGTGGGGAAGAAGAAGAAGAAGAAGAAGAAGAAGAAGAAGAGGAAGAAGAAGAGGAAGCAAGATGGGAAGGGGAAGGGGAAGGGGAAGGGGAAGCGGAAGAAGAAGTGTGAACGCGTCGGGGAGTTTGAAAGGAAAGTGGGAAAAATTGGGGGCAAAGAGGGGGTAGAAAAAACTTGATGGATTGGAACGGGATGGGTTTGGGCGTGTTCGTGCAAAAGTTCGCGACCTCCTTTCGTGTTTCTTTCATTTCTTTGGTGGTTTCCCTCTAGAAGGCAAAAAGAATTAAGAATTAAGAATTGATTTGAAACTCTACACGGAGCTGCAGCTTGTACGTGTCTGAGGTGGATGCCATTGGGCGAACGTTATTTTTTTAATGGTTAAAATGGGATGTGCCACGAAATCAAATTCCAACCTGACAGGTTGACGCGTCGGTGGTGCTTGTAAATGTAAATAATTTTAAATTGTAAATAAATACGGCGTTAACATTAGTGTGGGAGATACGATGAGAACTTGTGCGAATACGTGCATACTAGTGTTAAGCTAACTTGTTAATTTTACAGGTAATTAGGCATTATATAGATGACACATAGATAGATAAATAAAATAAGTACGAGATATGGGATCCGTCAGATTTCACATAAAGATTAATTAAAGGTCCAAAAAATTGAAAAAATAATAAAAAGGGTAGAAATAGATAATAATACTAATAATAATAATAAATGTTTCCTTGTATGAATCAAACATACATTAACCAGAAAAGAAGTTATTGATGGTTCCAAGTTAATCGTTCTCCTTAGTATCCATGACTTTACTTGAGACGCTTGAAAATAAAAGAATAAGAACTACATGGCTAGTTTGCAAGATGCCTCTATTTTATTGATGACCATCGGTGAAGATAGTATGATTGTTTGTCGCTAGATAGCCAACGAGAAATTATTGACTTGGTTGAGAAGTTCCTCTCCTCGAAAATTAATTGCATCTTCCTTTCCAAAATGTCAAGAATGATGTCATCAACAAGAGGCAAGAGTTCTTGTGATTTTTGATGAAGGACTCCAATGAGTTGCCATGGTCCCTTCAATTTCATACTATTGCGAAAGCATGAAAAATCTATTGTTTAAAACCTTGATTCGAAGATGATTCGATGCCCAAAATCGAATAATCAAACGACTTAAACCAAAATCACATGAGAAGAATCAGCTTCTTCCCATTTTAGGGCCCCATAAGATAAATGTTATACATTTGTAGTGACGTGGTATAGTAACACACGTGCAATGCCTCCTACAATAAGTCTCGACATAGCCACAAGACCTTCTTCTCGCAGGCTGATGATGCCTTCAATACCGAAAGTACCCAACTACGATCATGTATCACAAATTCTTCGTAAATCCAAGACAACCTTGAAGCCTTACGCACATGACTAGATATGCATTGACAAGATTTCCAACTTGCAATCCAATACAAATTGGTTAACCAATCTAGGCATTGGTCAACAAGTGTCTTAGTAGTTCTCCTTCACAAGAGTATCAAGCTTTGTTGTTAGTCGACCAACATGAACGATGACAGTGAACGATGGTCTTCGATCAACACAAGAGTTAGTTGTCCACCTATATTGTTGGTCGACTAAGAAAAGAAGATCAAGGGATCCGCAACTCTTCTTTTCCTCCTCTCTCTAGTGGCGATGACTCTCTCTCTTACATGAATGCAAAAGTTGATTAGGACTTTGGACTTTGCTTTTAGCAGATATTTATAAGGAATCACAGTAATCTTAATATGGTAAAAGTTATTATATCAAATCTAATAATTGGAATTAAATTATAATTGATTATTTGTGCAATTGACCATTTAACTAATGTCGCCAAGTGAATTTTAGTACCTAAAATGCATTTAATTTATATCTGAACCATTTTAGATCAAAACCAAACCTTTTTGGCTCAATTCAATGCTAAATCAAATATTATTTAACTTCTTAAATAATACTTGATTTCTCTACAATTAAGAATCGACCAAAATCATTATTAATTTCATTACGTCAATGATGAAGCATTAAGATATAGGATTTACAACACTACCTCCTTGAAGTATTTTAAATATCTATGAATCATTAACACTAGAAGACTTATGTACTTATGTAACCTCAAGGATAAAATCTTAAATCCATTGTTCTTCTTACCAAGGGTTACATATATTCACGTCCTCCTTAATTCATTAGGATAAGAACGAAGACCAACTTATTTTAAAAAAAAATGTCATCTTCTCTTTCATTTATGGGTCTGATCAGAACTCATATGACTATGCATTGAATTTTGTAGCATCTTTTGTGCTCTCGTATACACACAAGATTTCCAATCTCAACATCGTGGTAGATGCATTGACCAAATTTGTATATTTAAGCATAGGGACATCTATCTGTCTTAGACTAAAGAATAGTTTTCTCTATGACAGTGATAAGAAAAGCACTTCCCGCATCTCCCTCTCATTAAGTCAATAGTTTCATTCAACCTGCATAACAACCCTGAATCTTCATTCCTATGTAGACGATATCCATTAAGGGTATCAATCAAGCAACAGTCTCTCGAGAATATTTCCATTTCTTCTTAAACTAGATATAATTGTTGGATATTATAATGATTCTTAATGACTTATCGAAATCTTTATTCCAAAGAATTTGAATTTTTAATATCTGTCATCGATTATATCCAACATAATTACAATACATTCTCTCACTTATATTGAGGGACCAAACTAGCCACATTAATGTGTCCACATGATTTAACATTTAGATCTGAACCGCTGATCAAGTGATTTCCACTTAGTTTGGCTCTCCAAGAGCACACAATTCTAACATTCTTTCCACATGACATATGTTGTATATTAATATCATTTTGTTGTTAAAATTTTATTAATTACCCACTTAACCCAATATCAAATAGGTCTCAAAATTTATGAAAATAGAAATTCCTAAAGTTAATCTAAATTTTAAAGTAATGTGATGGTAAAAACTTCTCGATAAACAATTTATAAACCTAGTAAATTTTAAAGTAATTTTGAATTTCCAAATAATGTGATGGTAAAAATTACTTGATAATATTATTTGAATGTATATACTATAAATTTTTAAAGAATTAGAAAGCAATTCAAGAAAAATGATTAATATGATAAGATAAAATAGCAAAACAATGAAGTTAAAAATATATACTTGAAAATTTTTAAAGTAAGAAAATTACTTGTGAAGACTTAAATTCGTAATTCTCGCACATCTTAAATCTTAAAGTAAAGTAAAAGATATTATTTTGATAAAAAACATAAGTACAACATATTTTTATATTGGACATGGTATATGATGACTATAATTTTTGTACAACTTTTTTTTTTGTACTTATCTATTTCTCATTCTTATAAGTATCCTCGTTTCCTTCTCTATAAATATATATAAGGTGTCGAACACCTTAATGTTACACCTACCCCTCCTCTCGACCCCACCTACCCCCCTCTCCCCCAATATGTCACAAAGGGAAGTAGTAAAGGTGATAATTCTATCTACTAGAAAAGAGATAGTCAACATAAGTCAAAATATTTACAGAAATAGCATGGTCATTGCATCAAAAAAAGAGTTTGATATAAGCCAATGAATGTATTTTTTACCTTTGTTGATAGATAAATGTGGGCTTAAGCAATGAGGGCTTGTGTGTAATTTTTACCTTGGTTGATAGATAAATGTGAGGAGAGTCCCTACAAGTGGTGCATTTAGGTATGCATCTAAGGAATTCAAGCACTCTCATGTAGTCTAATTAGGCTTAACATTGCTTTAATCACGGCTAATTAATGATTAATCACATATATAATGATCTTACACATGGATGATTGGGGGTACCAACTACATGCCCACAAGGGATCTAGGTCACTAAAAAAACTATATGCCAAATCCAAAAGCAAGGCTAACATTAGGATCATGGTCAATTAATGTTAATTAAGCTTTTCAGGCTAGTTAATATTAATCATTTCCTATATAATAAGGAATTTTTAACTTTTAAACAAAGGGCTTTGAACTTTGTAAGCAAAAGCCATTTCTGGTTCATTTATTTAATAAAAAATAACACCAAATCATACTATTTAAAGTTAAATAACCTATTCACTAACCTTATTAAAATGATTTTTATCAATTTGTTAGTCACATGATCATTATTTACCCATTAGATTGCAGACGTACTTTTCACCCCTTAAACACTCTTTTATATACAGGAAACCTCTCAAAGCAATTTTTCAGTTTTACACACTTTAAGAATCATTCTGGAGTGCACTTTTAGCATTCAAAATATCAAGAGAGTTGCTAAACATCTCCTCTCTAGTGTAAGAAAAAGCCTTGCATTGGTCTCTTCTCATGATTGTCCCTTATGCCTCGCCATATACATTCGCAAAAGGAGTACAAGAGAGCATTTTAATTATCCTTATAGCTAGATTCATCTATTGTATAATTCGTGCATTGGGGGATTCTCTATAAGGTTAATTGTATATCTTTCTTTCCTTCTATCACTTTTTTGTTGGATACATTATATCCAAGGATCACAAGCTTTGGGTTCTCTTCTCTCTTATAAGGAAAGGTCTTCTCTTAATTAGGTATCAAGAAGGTCTTTTGTTTTATGAGCTAAGTTGCCCCCGAAGAAGCTTGATTTAGTGATTCCAAGATTAAAATTTAGATTTGGAGACTTGGTGGTGGTTTTCCCTTTTTAACATAAATTTCCACTCCAAACTAACTTATCCAAGTGTTTATGACTCTTTTATTAATCTATATGCATGTTGCATACTTATATATATTGTGAGACTGGCAAGTAGTTTAATTGGTGAGCCAACTCATATTACCTCAGTGAGAACGACATATTCTAAATTCGAGTCCCAGTTAACATGGGAAATAGGTTTACGGACTATTTATTCCTCTGCTTAAAATGAGCATTATATATATATATATATATATATATATATATATATATATATATATATTGCATTGTTGTAATTACCTTTTAAATTGTAATTAGCACCATTCACCCATCCTTAAAGAGGAATCAAGCTGAAAATTTCACTTTATAAAGATTCCTTAAAGTAATCCCCCAAATATAAGAATTGGTCCATGGTCAACAATCAATGAAAAACTCTCTTAATTCCTTACATGCTCATAGCATAATGGGATTTAAAGAGATAAGTTAGATCTAAAGTTAGAAATCAAGCCCCTAATTTTCAAAGGTAAATCAAGCTACACTCATGCTTAATGTCTGACTTGATCTCAGCATCCCCTTCTTTCATGACTTTGCTTATATCTAATTCTTTAGGACTTAGGTGTGCTTCCTAATAGCCTATTCGCTTTACCTATGTGGAAGTGTGATCCCTTAACAACCTTGGATGTAGGAAAGCAACCTTGGATGACAAGCTTGAGCCATTGAATGTGAATCAAATTATGGGGAGACGAACCCTACCTTAAAAAATTATTTGGTGCCATCTTGAAAGTTGTATTTGTGTGCTCATAAAAGAAGCTCAAGGTTAGCATGGAGGAACATCAAAGTATAGACAATTATGATCTCTATACTGTGAGAAAGTGAAAGAGCTTCTCCTTTGATCACTTTTTTAAAGCATGATGACATTGAGGGTTAAATTTCCTCCCATGACATACATCCAATTGGGTAAAACTTGATAAATAATCTTTCTTATTTTCTTGTGTGTTTGTTCTCTCTCATTTGCCTTCACCACAACCCATCCATAACTTACGTGATTACAACGTACGCAAGTCTGAACCTTTGGAATCCACGTATTTCAAAAAGGGCCATGAATCCGTTGTGATTAGCATAGGCTTTACATGCAGCCTATAGTTCCTCATATGTGTTGAAGTGCATATAAACATTTAGCTCAAAATTGTGCAAAAGGCAAGCCATAGCACTAAGCACAGTATCTACAAAAATTTATAAAGTCAGGATAAAAAATTAGAATTTCGACCGGACATTATATTTGAACGTTGGATAAGGGTGACGACGCTCACCCATTCCTAGATATAAAATCCTCACTCACCTCTGACATCCATGTTTGACCAGCAATGTGGGATAGAAGAAGACATCACTAATCCATAAGCATTCAAAGCTAATTAAGGGAGGTTTGGGGTGAGAAATTCCCAAAATTTAATCTCTTACCCATTTAAATCCTGACAAAAGGCTCCTATCCAATAGGAAGAGCACAACCTCGATGCTGCGTAACTCAGGACGCAAACGCGTTAAAGTGGACACCGCCCATAAATCTGCCACGTGTATGCACGCAAACCTGCTTGCGCCACCGAGTTTGATGGTAATTTTTCTAGGTAAAAAAGTACGCTCAATTTTACAGAGAAACTCTTTTATCTTTCGCCGACATCTGATATCATACTCAGCATGTCTCCTCTTCTTCGTGGAGGATTTTTTGAAAATGAACTGAGGAGGGATACCCCTAATGTTTATAAATATATAGAGAGATCAATTTTTCTCTCCTTTGGAGCTTTTGGTATAATATTATGAACTTGAATATTCATTAATTTTAATGAGATTAGCATGTACGACTAACCTTAACATTTTTGTTGACGAAGAAAGAAAAAACTCATTTTCAACTAAATCTCAAGGTCCAAACTTCAGTGACTACAAGTCGGAACATTGTAACGACTTAATAGCAAATGAGAAGCATAACTTTGTACCTTTTATCCTTCAAGCAAACTTTCTTTGAACTATTTTATTTCATTGAATCAACAACCCCCCCCCCCCCTTGCCATGAAGGAAATCAACGGTAGGTATATATCTTAATCGAAGTTGCTCACCTAGATTATTCCCAGTTACACTTCAAAGTCGCATGCATAGGATATGACAAGTAAACTTCTAGCCAACCATATGACGACATGCTATGAACCCAAGGTCTCCCCCATGCTGAATACCCATTCACATTAATTTGCTGGCTCATCCCAAAACATGGAACACTGGTACAAAACACATTTGCTGGATATGATCTTGTTAGATTAAAATCTAATATATGATCCTGTATATGTAAATTTATATATAGATATAATTAGATAACAATAAGTAAAGTGAATGTCATCTTAAACTTATAATTTAAAGTGATCAAATAAGTTTAATGAATTTATATGCGCTAAAATGCAAGAGGATGATGTGGCGTTTAATTTATGTATAGAGATCGAATTTGCAATTGTAATTCCTCAATGGGCGGAATTGTAATTTGCTAATAGTAATTAGTTTTACCTAGTTATCAATAAGGAGATGTTAGGTCCCCAAGGGTTTCTACCTTCAATTTTTGACACCCTCCCCATCGTGTGTTAAGAGAAGAGCAGAAGAAGACTTTCTCCTTATTACTCTCGTTCTAAGGAAGGTGAGAACACCCTTGGAAGAACCTAACTCGTGGATTCTTGTTCTGCATTCAATATGAACCCAAGTATGTCCCTATACTCAATGAATATGAATGTATTAAGAAGAATAGATGTTAAGACTCGAGGCACTAAGATCACTTTAAGACGTCTGGGAGTTGGCCCAGACGTCTGATCAGACGTCTGGACGCTTCCCAGACATCTAGACGCCTTCCTAGATGTCTGGAAATTAATTTTGCGTGCGTATGAGAACGAATCTGCGCGCACGCGCACGCAGACTGATTCCCAGCCGCCCTCTTCTCTTTCTTTCTTCCCCCGCCGACTTGCAGAGCCCCCCCCTCGCGCCTACATATACCCCTCCTCACCCTCACGCCACACCACTCCCTTCCACCCGTCTTCTCCTTCTCCCTGCCAGCGAGAGCGCGAGCGAGCGAGAGCGGCTGCTGCGAGCGTGTGGGGAGAGAAGCTGCTGCGAGAGAAAGAAGAAGCTCGACCGCGAAGGTGCGAGCTTGCCGGGGCAGCTAGAGCCGCCCGGCGGGAAAGCAGCGAGCGTGGGGTGTCGCGGAGGAGCTGCTGCAGCTCGGGCAGCAGGCGGACGCGGTGCGGCCATGCGTCGCAGGTGGAGGACGAACCGGGTCCTGATTCTGGGAAAATTTCCCAGAATCAAACGTCTAGACTTACGTCCAGAAGACGCGTAAGACGTCTGGAGGCAGGTCCAGACGTTTGACAAGTACTATATTTTCCTATCTTCTTCTATTTACGCGTGTACGGCCATGCAGCCGTCCGCCGCGTTCTCTGCGCCTCTTCGTGATGAGAGCGGTTGTGTGTGTACGCAGGTGTTGTTCGGGAGGGCACGAGGGCTCGCCATCCCACGCGGATCAGACGTATGGCCACAGTACCAGACGACGGAGAGGACCTCCAGACGTCCGGGGTGACAATCGGACGTCTGGAAACTGACTTCAGACGATCCAGCGAGCTTCTGGACGTCTGAAGGACTGCGTAGAACAAGGTATGGCATGATCGACGCTTTAAGACGTCTGGAAGAAGTTCCAAACGTCTGATTTTGGACAGACTCATCGTTTTTGACCCGTTTAGGGTCCGTTCAGAGTCCGTTTTCCGCGTTTCAAGTTGCGTTCGTTCCAAAATTATTTCCTCTACCTGTTTACAGTAATTGTATACTGTTCTGAGAAACTCCTTGTGCTGATCCTTGTGATAGGACCCCGTTCTGTTGCGACTCTGAGGGTTGCGGAGGTGCGCGGGATTGCCGACCACGCCCCCAGTACTCCCGATTTCACGGGTAGAGTGGCCCTTTAATTTATTTAACAATATTTGTACAATTACGAAACAATTAATAGATCCTAGGAAATTGCATGAATCCTAGGATTGGAAAACTAGATTGAATGATAGATGCTAGGGAATTGCATGAATCCTAGGACTGGAAAACTAGATTGAATGATAGATCCTAGGGTATGGCATAAATCCTAGGATTGGAAAACTAGTTAAGTATATAACATTGCAGTCTTGGAAAAGTGGAAAGGAAATGATAACTGCCTGTAAATTGGTTAACAGCTGTCTGTTATGAATGGATAATTACGGTTGATAACATGAATTGTGTGGACATAAAGTTGGAACGGTGAAACCTGAATTGGCTGAGTTAAAAGAGCTTGAACCCTACGGGGAATTAGGAGTAGAACTCCTGGAAAGTGAATGAAATAGAATTGGGGGAAGTGAGCTGGCCCTTGAGTACGGAGTACCAAGGAGAGCAACTGTCCCCCTATTTAGTGCAGAGCGAAGCTAGCCGCCCCAGGGACCCGGGGTTAGGATTGGCCACTTTCTACCGACTTTTGGCCCTCGTGTACACAGTACGCGGAGAGCTATTAGTGTAGGGAGAACACTAGCTACCCCACGGGCCCCGGGGTTCTGCTAGCTCTCCTATACCGACTTGTTAGGCCCACTGGACAAACCAGGGTAGTCAGGCGAGGGTGTGCAGACTGTGGAGGAGCAAGACCCCTGTTTGGTTACTGTGGAGGGGCTGGACCCCTGTACTGAGAGGGCTCTGCCCTATACTGGTTCCGTGCTGTGCTTTGGACGCACCCGTTAACGGAAACGACTGACCGCGTGCCAGTGCGGGATAGCTACCCATGCGTTTATCGCACGTGCCGTAGTCACCGTTACGTCTGTCAGCGACCTTGGGGTTGTTGACTGAGGGTAGGACCACCACGGGGGACTCTCCCGGCCAGG
Organism: Thalassia testudinum; assembly: GCA_037157565.1. NCBI lineage: Eukaryota > Viridiplantae > Streptophyta > Magnoliopsida > Alismatales > Hydrocharitaceae > Thalassia > Thalassia testudinum. The sequence continues at coordinate 31,758,955 of JAZHRO010000031.1, read as the reverse complement.
AGAGCACCACGTGTTACTTCTACTTTTCGGAAAAGACTGCAATCAAGATCGTTCCCACGAGGAACATTCAAGATCAAGAGAAGGATCTGATAAATAAATCAACAGTGAATAAATGGAAAAATATAAATAAAGGAAGTAAAAATATAACAGTTACTGTACACTCTACTGCTTCCTTTAGCTTTTAATTGCCACTCTACTCAGCGTTTCGCTGACGTGTCACCTTTGTTACCTTTTCAGGACCAGGTGTTGAGCAACCAGAGTTAGCGGCTGCAGAGGACACTGGGCCTAGTAGAGCCCGGTAGAGTTACCTGTAGTACCTTCTGTACTTTCTTTCCGCTGTAGTGAGTAGTTTTCTGTTACTCCCTGTACTCTTTTTATTATAAGCTTCATGTTATGTACATGTTTATTTCTCTACTGTGTGGTGGTGTATACTGTAGTGTTTCTTTCCTTTACTGCTGTATTTTGGTAATGCTAGTTATATACGTGGTGAATGTGATTTATTTTACTGCTCTTTTGGTTACTTTCTCGTTGGACGAGTGGGTCTTGGGATCAGTCAAGTCGGTTCGATTCTCGTGTCTGGTAGGGATTCGGGAATCAGGTCGTTACAAGATGGTATCAGAGTAAGGTCGTCCCGAAACGTGAATCAACTGACTGGAAAATAACCAATTCACGTGTCTGTAACTAAAGTAGCCACCACAACATTCTTATGACATGAGCTCTTAGACTTCTTCGTTAGATATCGTTCAATATTGACGTGTTTCCGTTCTGTTTCGCGTCTCCTTGCAGGAGATGCCTCGACGAGGGACTAGCGCGGCCGAGGACGAGGTCGGCGAGGTGGGCGTGTTGCGACCGACGTCTCAGTGGAACAACCACTACTCCCGGCCATTCAGGCCCAGGACCTTGCCCAGCTGATACGAGATATAATGCAAGAGGAGCTCCACCCACCGCCCCGAGCGCCTCCCCCTGGGGCTGCTGAGGGGGAGTCCTTTGTGGGACCACGCGACGGATGCGGCGGTGGACGCGGGAAGGGGATGGGCCGCCACCGCCCCCACCTTCCTTCGACACTTCTGTGCACGAGGCACCTTTACCTGGAGGTGCACCAGTATCTCCACTGCAGTGCTACTTCGAGCTTTTCGGGCAGTTCCGGAAGCTGAAGCCCCCCTCCTTCAAGGGGGATGAGGACTCGACCGAGGCGGAGGACTGGTTCGAGCAGATCGAGAAGGTTTTTGATACCCTTCGCCCCCCGGTGGAGTTCCGCGTGGCCTTTGCCATGTACCAGCTGGAGAGTGCGGCACACAGGTGGTGGAGGGCGGTCAGGGGACAGGAGAACGACGAGCCGACATGGGACCGGTTCGTCACCCTCTTCTGCGAGCAGTACTTTCCCCAGACGTGGCAGGACCAGAGGAGGCGGGAGTTCCACACTCTCCGCCAGGGGATGATGACCGTGAGCGCGTACCGCACGTGTTTTCTGGAGCTGTCTCGCTTCGCAGCGACGACAGTAGCCACTGAGGAGGAGCGCCTTTGGAGGTTCACCGAGGGGCTCCGGCCTGCGATTTGGAGGTATGTCAAACCCCTGAAGCTGCCTACGTTCTCGAGGGTGGTGGAGGCAGCTATGACCTACAAGGAGACCAACCCGTCTGTGCGAGATACTGACAACGAGCGGAAGAGGCCCTACCAGCCAGACTTTTCCCAGGGCCGGCGAGAGAGGAGACACGTGGCGTCCGCAGGAGAGCCATCACGTTTTGCAGGGCCATCAGTGGCCTTTGGGGCCCTCGATAGGGGCCAGTTGCTAGCACCAGACCCCCGCCCAGCCGACAGCAGGGACCCACTGGGGGCGGGAGTCGGGTTCCCCTCTGCTACCAGTGTGGCCAGTCGGGCCACATCAGGAGGGACTGTCCGTCTAGGGCAGGAGGTCAGCAGATACTTCCCGCGCCGAGCACTGGAGGGCGAGCAGGAGGCCGCGGTTTCCAGGTGCGAGGAGGAGGACAGCAGTCACGAGGAGGGTATCGACCAGCAGCTACCCGTCCGACGTAGAGTGTGGCTGCTTCGTCCGCACCTAGGGCTGAGGGGCATATCAACGCCCTAACACATAGGGATGCCAGAGCTTTGGGATCAGTGGTGGCAGGTATAGTTTCAGTTCCGGCAGACTCGTTTACACGCTTTTCGATTCCGGTGCTACGCACTCGTTTGTCGCAGCCAGTTTCGCAGTTAGTTTGGGGCAGGATTATATGCTGTTAGTGTTGGTGCTAGAGCACCACGATCATTTGTTTTGATGATAACAAAACACGTGTTATTTAACATTTGCAATTTGAGTCCTAGATTTCAGGTCAATTGCAAATGAAGACGTGTTTAGACGGAACTCGAGCTCGCATCCAGGACGGATTGGAGGAGCTTGACGGAAAATAGAGGAGGTTCGCGTGGAGCGAAAGATTGGAAATGGAAGACAAGAAGAATAGGATAGATTCTTTTTTATCCTTTCATGTATCTCTTGTATTTATTTTCTTGCTCTTCATTTTCCTTAGACATTATGTTAAAGAGCCTCAAAGAACCCTAACAGTAGTCCTAGGAACACCTGCACAACCCTAGGATACTTAGGTTTTCTGTAGAACACTTAGAAAACCAATATAGGGTTAAAACAGACTCTCCAGACGTCTAATTCACAAATCAGACGTCTGATAAAGAACTTTAAGACGTCTGACTGTTGTTTCAGACGTCTGATAACTGTTAGGCTGGACATAGTTAGTTCTGTCTGATGAATTCAGACGTCCAGACCTTATACCAGACGTCTTAGGAGACGTCTGATGACTTTGCCAGACGTCCAGTTAGTGGACCGTTGGCTGGCTTAGAAGACACTGAAGAATATGACCGTTAGAGCCTTATCAGACGTCCATAGGACTTCACAGACGTCTGATAAATGACCGTTTTGCCTCGGCTGACCCAAAATCTCTTCTCAGAGATTTTCTAGCCGTTGCAACGTTTGGAAATCAATTCCCACGATAAAAGTAGGTTTCCAGACGTCCAGACTTAGTGCCAGACGTCCTCTATGTCGTCTGATGGACTTGTACAAAAACCCTGTTTAGATCTGATTCAAGTCAGGGAGAAACCCGCATAGAATCAGACGTCTGACCTTGGAATCAGACGTCTTAAAGTGGCCTTCCAGACGTCTGATGCCAGAGTTAGACGTCTGATAACCCTGTGAAGTGTAATCATTGTCCTGATTTCGGCCTGATTCTCTTGGGCTTTGCACCCAACGGCTATGGAAGCTTTTCCAAGCCTTCCAAAGCCTTCCTAAGGCCTCTATAAATAGAGGGGAACCTTTGTAACACTAAGACACAAGATATACACTAAGAAAGACACAAGACACACTTAGCTATACACTCTCACACTCTTGTGTCCAAGAAGCTCTTGCTCTCTAAGCTCAAGTTCTACATCTTGAGAGCATCCAGCCGTTGCGCACCCGCTCTCCCGCCGTTGTCTACGAGAGCGAAGTTGCGCCGTCGCGTGGCTCACGCACCCGCGTCATCGTCGACGCACTCCTTGCAAAGGGGAGTTTCCTAAATCCTATAGAAGCTTAGGTTTATTACTTTGTTGGCTCTATAGGTTTGTTGTTTTATTTTACCTTTGTAATTTGGTTGGGTATTCGCTTTGCGAATTCCCGTCTCCTTCGTGGGACAAAATCCTTCTCGTGGAGAGAAGGGGTTGAGGAACGCTACCCTCGTACTTGTAGCGTGGTTGTATTGAGGTTGAATCACCCTCGTTCAAAGTGATTCGGTTAGTGGATTTGATCAACTAGGTTGATCGGAAAATCCTAACTCGAGAGGGTTAGGTGGTGGTTTTTACCCGGTTTGGGTTTCCACCTAAAAATTACTTGTGTACATTTTGTGATTGCCTATTTTGTGATATTGTTTATATTTATTTCCGCAATTATTACGTCACCCCCTCCTAGTAGGGACTTTCAATTGGTATCAGAGCAGGTCTCGCGTAATCGGCGTTACAAACCGGCGAGGATCTAGATCATGGAGGGAAGCATAGCCGCAGTCAGAATCTCCGAGGGGCAGTCCACAACCCGTCCGCCGTTCTTCGACGGAAGCAACTACCCCTACTGGAAGCTGCGGATGAAGACGTGGCTTCAAGCCACCGACTTCACGGTCTGGGCTAGATGCGAGACGCCATTCGACATCCCAGAAAAACCCGCGGGAGGATACTCGCAGCAGCAGATTCGGGAACTCTCTCTCAACGCAAAAACAATGAACGCATTGTATTGCGCGCTCAGCTCGGAGGAGTTCAATAGAATCTCGCAATGCGCCACCGCATACGAGATCTGGCACACACTCGAGGTAACTCATGAAGGTACCTCTAAGGTAAAAACTTCTAAACTCAATTTACTTTCACAAGAATTTGAGGCTTTTTCTATGAAATCTGACGAAACTTTAAGTGAGATGAACACTAGGTTCACTCTCATAGTGAATAACTTGAAAGCTTTAGGAAAGACTTTCATCAAGGGGGAGCTTCAAGGGAAGCTTCTTCGTTCCCTTGGACCGGAATGGGAACAGAAAGTCACCGCCATCGAAGAGGCGAACGAAATGGAGGAGCTCAACATGGAAGATCTCCTAGGCAATCTGATGGCCTACGAGACTAAGTTGAAGCAAAAGAAGAAGGATACACCGGAGCCTAAACTAAAGAAGACTCTCGCCTTCAAAGCCGCGTCGGATAGCGAGGTAAGTTCCGACGACGAAGACTTTAGGACTTTACTTAAAAATTTTTCCAAGTTTTGTAGGGAATTAAAGAAAGAGAAAAAGGAGAAGAAAGAAAGCCCGAGACGTTGCTACCACTGCAACGGGAAAGGGCATCTGCGACCAGAATGCCCTCTTCTCAAAAAGGAGAAGAAGAAGGAAAAGGAGAAGAAATCCAAGAAGAAGGCGTTCCAAGCCACTTGGGACGATTCTAGCTCGGAGGAAGAAGAAGAAAAGACCATAGAAGAAGAAACCGCTTGCTTCGGTTTCATGGCCAGAGGAAGCGACAGCGAAAGCGAAAGCGACTCAGACAACGAGGTAAATCTCGATCTTCAAGAAGCATTTAATGAACTTTTTGAGATTAGTAAATCACTTAGGGTAGAAAATAAAGGCATTAAAAAGAACCTTAGTTTTCTTAGAAATGAAAATGATAGGTTAGAAAAACAACTCAAGGACATAGAAACTAGTCCTAAGGATAATAACCTATTATTAGAAAATCAAGACCTCATCAATGAAAATAATAAATTGATTGAGGAAAATGATAGTCTAAAAATAGAAATTTCTGATTTAAAGACTAAGATGAATACTATAGAAAGAGAAATTGCATGTCTTAGGGAAAGCTCTAACAAACTAATCAACAAAGTAGATGATTTTTATAGCCCTAAGGTTGAGAAAGGATCTCCGTCAAGGAGACCCTCTAACAAATCCGGATCCAAGCCCACTTGGATACCGAAAAAAGAATTAGAATCTTGTTTTGTAGGGTTCAGGGATGACTACAACATAAAGGACTGGACCTACAAGCTCAAGGCTGGTCAACTTAAGTTGGGAGAACCAATGAGTAGACCAAGGAGGAGAAGAAGAAGACCGACGAGACGGCGAACAAATGACGGACCCACCGCACGTCGACCACCAGATTGGAGACCGGCGCCGATGCCCGGGCCTCCAAGCTACGGATGGGAGCCCCATCCGATGTGGCATCCACCACCACCATTCGGGCCATTTTATTGGCCATGGTAGGTGAGGTAAAATTCTTAACCCTATCCTTTTTATAAGCATTTAGATAGGGGAAGTTAAAAATGATGAGCTTATTGTCAATTTTTAAGGGGGAGATACAAGTTAGCTAAATTTCCTTTAGTAAGGGGGAGAAAAATAATAGCTATCTTGTTGTTATAAAAAGGGGGAGGACATTACCTTTGTTAAAAATAAATAGAAGAGCATGTTTTAAGGGGGAGTAATAGGAAATATAAAATCAATCAAACCTTTTTGATAATGTCAAAAAGGGGGAGGATTTTTATGCATTATTATTTACGGTTTTGTCATCATCAAAAAGGGGGAGATTGTTGGTGCTAGAGCACCACGATCATTTGTTTTGATGATAACAAAACACGTGTTATTTAACATTTGCAATTTGAGTCCTAGATTTCAGGTCAATTGCAAATGAAGACGTGTTTAGACGGAACTCGAGCTCGCATCCAGGACGGATTGGAGGAGCTTGACGGAAAATAGAGGAGGTTCGCGTGGAGCGAAAGATTGGAAATGGAAGACAAGAAGAATAGGATAGATTCTTTTTTATCCTTTCATGTATCTCTTGTATTTATTTTCTTGCTCTTCATTTTCCTTAGACATTATGTTAAAGAGCCTCAAAGAACCCTAACAGTAGTCCTAGGAACACCTGCACAACCCTAGGATACTTAGGTTTTCTGTAGAACACTTAGAAAACCAATATAGGGTTAAAACAGACTCTCCAGACGTCTAATTCACAAATCAGACGTCTGATAAAGAACTTTAAGACGTCTGACTGTTGTTTCAGACGTCTGATAACTGTTAGGCTGGACATAGTTAGTTCTGTCTGATGAATTCAGACGTCCAGACCTTATACCAGACGTCTTAGGAGACGTCTGATGACTTTGCCAGACGTCCAGTTAGTGGACCGTTGGCTGGCTTAGAAGACACTGAAGAATATGACCGTTAGAGCCTTATCAGACGTCCATAGGACTTCACAGACGTCTGATAAATGACCGTTTTGCCTCGGCTGACCCAAAATCTCTTCTCAGAGATTTTCTAGCCGTTGCAACGTTTGGAAATCAATTCCCACGATAAAAGTAGGTTTCCAGACGTCCAGACTTAGTGCCAGACGTCCTCTATGTCGTCTGATGGACTTGTACAAAAACCCTGTTTAGATCTGATTCAAGTCAGGGAGAAACCCGCATAGAATCAGACGTCTGACCTTGGAATCAGACGTCTTAAAGTGGCCTTCCAGACGTCTGATGCCAGAGTTAGACGTCTGATAACCCTGTGAAGTGTAATCATTGTCCTGATTTCGGCCTGATTCTCTTGGGCTTTGCACCCAACGGCTATGGAAGCTTTTCCAAGCCTTCCAAAGCCTTCCTAAGGCCTCTATAAATAGAGGGGAACCTTTGTAACACTAAGACACAAGATATACACTAAGAAAGACACAAGACACACTTAGCTATACACTCTCACACTCTTGTGTCCAAGAAGCTCTTGCTCTCTAAGCTCAAGTTCTACATCTTGAGAGCATCCAGCCGTTGCGCACCCGCTCTCCCGCCGTTGTCTACGAGAGCGAAGTTGCGCCGTCGCGTGGCTCACGCACCCGCGTCATCGTCGACGCACTCCTTGCAAAGGGGAGTTTCCTAAATCCTATAGAAGCTTAGGTTTATTACTTTGTTGGCTCTATAGGTTTGTTGTTTTATTTTACCTTTGTAATTTGGTTGGGTATTCGCTTTGCGAATTCCCGTCTCCTTCGTGGGACAAAATCCTTCTCGTGGAGAGAAGGGGTTGAGGAACGCTACCCTCGTACTTGTAGCGTGGTTGTATTGAGGTTGAATCACCCTCGTTCAAAGTGATTCGGTTAGTGGATTTGATCAACTAGGTTGATCGGAAAATCCTAACTCGAGAGGGTTAGGTGGTGGTTTTTACCCGGTTTGGGTTTCCACCTAAAAATTACTTGTGTACATTTTGTGATTGCCTATTTTGTGATATTGTTTATATTTATTTCCGCAATTATTACGTCACCCCCTCCTAGTAGGGACTTTCAGTTAGAAGATCCGTCGGTGATCGAAGATCCGTCGGTGATGAGAGGTCCGAGTGGTCAGCTGTTTGTAGCTGAGAAGGTATACACAGGTTGCAAGGTCTGTATTGGGGGACATAGCCTTCCCGCTGACCTGATTATGATACAGATGGAGGACTTTGGCGTTATTCTGGGGATGGATTGGCTGTCCGCTTATCATGCTTTAGTTGACTGTTTTGAGAGGAAGATCGTCTTCTCCATACCGGAGTTGCCTTCTTTCGAGTTCCACGGTCAGCTAGTGGATGGAGGCTTTAGGTGCATTTCTGTACTTCGGGAGGCGAGACTTTTGAGCCAGGGGTGTGAGGGCTTCCTAGCTTGTGTGGTAGCAGAGCCCAGCCCTGTGGCAGACTTCCAGAGTATCCAGGTGGTCAGAGAGTACCCCGACGTGTTCCCAGACGAGTTGCCAGGACTACCGCTCGAGCGTGAGATCGAGTTTGAGATCTCACTAGTATCAGGGACCAGCCCCATCTCCACCGCACCATACAGGATGGCACCGCTTGAGCTGCGAGAGCTCAAGTCTCAGTTGCAGGATCTTTTGGAGAAGGGCTTTGTGAGGCCCAGTGCGTCTCCCTGGAGAGCCTCGGTACTGTTTGTGAAGAAGAAGGATGATACCCTATGCCTTTATGTGGACTGTCGGCAGTTGAATAGGGTCACCATCAAGAATAGATATCTGCTGCCGAGGATCGACGACTTGTTTGACCAGCTGCGAGGTGCCACGGTATTCTCAAAGATCGACTTGAGGTCTGGATACCACCAGTTGAGGATCAAGGAGGCAGACATCTCCAAGACAGCTTTCCGCATCTGGTACAGACACTACGAGTTTTTGGTCATGCCGTTTGGGCTGACCAATGCCCCCGCTACCTTCATGGACCTGATGAATCGGGTGTTTAGATTGTACTTGGACCAATTTGTGATGGTATTCATTGATGATGTGCTCATCTATTCTCGAGATCAGACGCAGCACGGACAGCACTTGCGGATGGTTCTGGACACACTGAGACGACGTAGGTTGTACGCCAAATACAGCAAGTGCGAGTTCTGGTTGAGGGAGGTGACCTTCTTGGGTCATGTGATCTCTGGAGATGGCTTGGCGGTGGACCCAGCCGGGTGGAGGTAGTGCTCAGGTGAGAGAGACCGCGTACGGTTATTGAGATCCGCAGTTTCTTGGGACTGGCAGGTTACTACAGACGGTCTATCAAGGGCTTTTCACAGATTGTACGTCCTATGACACAGTTGACCCGGAAGGATGTGCCCTTCACTTGGACAGACGCATGTGAGGCGTGTTTTCAGGAGATGAAGGAGAGACTGACTTCGGCTCCTGTGCTCACCATCCCTGACAGTAGTGGCGGGTTCGTTGTGTACACGGACGCCTCCTTGCAGGGGTTAGGGGGTGTGCTCATGCAGAGGGGTCACGTTGTCGCTTACGCTTCGCGGCAACTGAAGCCCCATGAGCATAGCTACCCTACCCACGACCTGGAGCTGACTGCTGTTGTCTTCGCGCTGAAAACTTGGAGGCACTACTTGTACGGTGAGACCTTCAAGATTTTCACAGATCACAAGAGCCTCAAATACCTTTTTGATCAAAAGGAGCTCAACATGAGACAGAGACGTTGGTTGGAGCTCCTGAAGGACTACGACTGCAGCATTTCCTACCACCCGAGAAAGGCCAACGTGGTGGCTGATGCCTTGAGCCGGAAGGCGCCCGCACACTTGGCCAGTTTACAGGTGCAGAGTTGGGGCCTTTTGGAGGAGATGGGCAGTTGGCGACCCCTAGAGTTACGGGGGCACTGTGGGGTAGTGACTGTGACACGACAGACGAGGCCAGAACTGATAGATCGCATCATCACAGGACAGATGGCAGACCCGTACTTGCAGTATTTGCGTGATAGAGTACTGTCAGGAGACCCGAGGGACTTCTCTTTCACAGACCAGTTGCTGCACCTGAGGGAACGTCTGTGCGTTCCCAGAGACAAGGAGCTGTTGAGAGAGCTCCTGACTGAGGCACGTGGTTCCAGATTCACCATACATCCCGGAAACACGAAGATGTACCATGACTTGAGACGTGAGTTTTGACGGAGGGGGATGAAGAGGGATGTGGGTAAATTCGTGCAGCAGTGTTTAGTGTGCCAGCAGGTGAAAGCCAAGCATTAGAGGCCTGCAGGGCCGCTACAGCCACTTCCAGTGCCAGAGTGGAAGTGAGAGAGCATCAACATGGACTTAATGGTAGGCTTACCTGTTACCTAGTGAGGACACGACGCAGTTTGGGTAATCGTTGATAGATTGACGAAGACGGCGCGTTTCTTGCCGATCCGAGTCACCTTGGGACCAGCACAGTTGGCATCGAGGTATATCCGCGACGTGGTACGTCTACACGGAGTTCCGCGGGAGATCGTATCCGACCGGGATACCCGCTTTACATCCCAGTTTTGGGCTGAGTTTCAGCAGGCCCTGGGGACACGGTTGAGGTTCAGTATAGCTTACCACCCCCAGACGGACGGATAGTCTAAGCGCACGATACAAACACTTGAGGACTTTTTGTGTGCCTGTGTACTGGACTGGAGGGGCTCTTGGGAGGAGCACTTGCCCCTGGAGGAGTTTACATATAATAACAGTTATCACTCGAGCATCGGCATGGCTCCCTACGAGCCTCTGTACGGACGGAGATGTACGACACCCTTAAGTTGGGTTGAGGTGGGGACCAAATGGGAGGTTGGCCCTAGGCTGATCCGGCAGTGTCAGGAGGTAGAGCAGATTCACAGGCGACTCCGCACTGTCAGGAGCAGGCAGAAGAGCTATGCGGATCGGAAACGCAGAGAGGTGCAGTTCGAGGTTGGGGACCACGTCTTCCTTCATGTTTCGCCCATGAAGGGCCTGCAGCGGTTTGGGGTGAGAGGGAAGCTCGCACAGAGGTTTGTGGGGCCCTTTGAGGTCCTGGAGCGGGTTGGACCCGTTGCTTACAGGCTTGCCCTCCCTCCTCAGCTTTCTGGTGTGCACGACGTGTTCCACGTGTCCAACCTCAGGAAGTATGTCGCCGATCCCAGTCACGTCCTGAGTCACGAGAGCGTCGACGTGAGGGACGACCTGACCTACCCTGAGCGGCCAGTGCGGATTCTTGACAGAGCCGTCCGCAGTCTGAGACGAAAGCAAGTACCACTGGTGAAGGTTTTGTGGAGGAGCCAGCGGTATGAGGAGGCTACTTAGGAGCCTAAGGCGGCAGTGCGGGAGTGGTACCCGAAGCTTTTCGCGGGTACGTCTTTTCGGACTGGCTTCGGTCCTCTTTGAGTTTGATATATATATATATTTTGTTCTTTCCCGCACCTTAGTTAGCGCAAGTTTCGGGGACAAAACTTCCTTTGAGTTTGTTATGTTGTTAAGACTCGAGGCACCAAGACCACTTTAAGACGTCTTGACGCCTTTCCAGACATCTGGAAATTATTTTGCGTGCATACGAGAGCGAACCTGCACGCATGCGCGCGCAGACTGATTCCCAGTCGCCCTCTTCTCTTTCTTTCTTCCCCCGCGGACTTGCAGAGCCCCCCTCGTGCCTACATATACCCCTCCTCTCCCTCACGCCACACCACTCCCTTCCACCCGTCTTCTCCTTCTCCCTGCCAGCGAGAGCGCGAGCGAGCGAGAGCGGCTGCTGCGAGCGTGTGGGGAGAGAAGCTGCTGCGAGAGGAAGAAGTACCTCGACCACGAGGGTGCGAGCTTGCCGGGGTAGCTAGAGTCGGCCAGCGAGAGAGCAGCGAGCGTGGGGGTGTCGCGGAGGAGCTGCTGCAGCTCAGGCAGCAGGCGGACGCGGCGCGGCAGTGCGTCGCAGGCGGAGGACGAATCGGGTCCTGATTCTGGGAAAATTTCCCAGAATCAAACGTCTGGACTTACGTCCAGACGACGCGTAAGACGTCTGGAGGCAGGTCCAGATGTTTGACAAGTACTATATTTTCCTATCTTCCTCTATTTACGCATGTACGGCCATGCAGTCGTCCGCCGCGCTCTCTACGCCTCTTCGTGATGAGAGCCGTTGCGTGTGTGCACAGGTGTTGTTCGGGAGGGTGCGAAGGCTCGCCATCCCACGCGGATCAGACGTCTGGCCACAGTACCAGACGACAGAGGGGACCTTTAGACGTCCGGGGTGACAATCGGACATCTGGAAACTGACTTCAGACGATCCAGCGAGCATCTGGACGTCTGAAGGACTGCGCAGAACAAGGTATGGCATTATCGACGTTTTAAGACATCTGGAAGAAATTCCAGACGTCTGATTTTGGACAGACTCGTCGTTTTCGGCCCGTTTAGGGTCCGTTCGAAGTCCGTTTTCCGCGTTTCAAGTTGCGTTCGTTCCAGAATTATTTCCTCTACCTGTTTACAGTAATTGTATACTGTTCTGAGAAACTCCTTGTGTTGATCCTTGTGATAGGACCCCATTCCGTTGTGGCTCTGAGGGTTGCGGAGGCGCGCGGGATTGCCGACCACGCCCCCAGTACTCCCGATTTCGCGGGTAGAGTGGCCCTTTAATTTATTTAACAATATTTGTACAATTACGAAACAATTAATAGATCCTAGGAAATTGCATGAATCTTAGGATTGGAAAACTGGATTGAATGATGGATCCTAGGGAATTGCATGAATCCTAGGACTGGAAAATTAGATTGAATGATAGATCCTAGGGTATGGCATGAATCCTAGGATTGGAAAACTAGTTAAGTATATAGCATTGCAGTCTTGGAAAAGTGGAAAGGAAATGATAACTGCCTGTAAATTGGTTAACAGCTGTCTGTTATGAATGGATAATTACGGTTGAGAACATGAATTGTGTGAACATAAAGTTGGAACGGTGAAACCTGAATTGGCTGAGTTAAAAGAGCTTGAACCCTACGGGGAATTAGGAGTAGAACTCCTGGAAAGTGAATGAAATAGAATTGGGGGAAGTGAGCTGGCCCTTGAGTACGGAGTACCAAGGAGAGCGACTGTCCCCCTATTTAGTGCAGAGCGAAGCTAGTCGCCCCAGGGACCCGGGGTTAGGACTGGCCACTTTGTACCGACTTTTGGCCCTCGTGTACACAGTACTGCGGAGAGCTACTAGTGTAGGGAGAGCACTAGCTACCCCACGGGCCCCGGGGTTCTGCTAGCTCTCTTATACCGACTTGTTAGGCCCACTGGACAAACCAGGGTAGTCAGGCGAGGGTGCGCGGACTGTGGAGGGGCAAGACCCCTGTTTGGTTACTGTGGAGGGGCTGGACCCCTGTTACTGAGAGGGCTCTGCCCTATACTGGTTCCGTGCTGTGCTTTGGGTGCACCCGTTAACGGAAACGACTGACCGCGTGCCAGTGCGGGGTAGCTACCCATGTGTTTATCGCGTGTGCCGTAGTCACCGTTACGTCTGTCAGCGACCTTTGGGTTGTTGACTGAGGGTAGGACCACCACTAGGGACTCTCCCGGCCAGGAGACCACCACGTGTCACTTCTACTTTTCGGAAAAGACTGCAATCAAGATCGTTCCCACGAGGAACATTCAAGATCAAGAGAAGGATCTGATAAATAAATCAACAGTGAATAAATGGAAAAATATAAATAAAGGAAGTAAAAATATAACAGCTACTGTACACTCTACTGCTTCCTTTAGCTTTTAGTTGCCACTCTACTGAGGGTTTGCTGACGTGTCACCCTTGTTACCTTTTCAGGACCAGGTGTTGAGCAGCAAGAGTCAGCGGCTGCAGAGGACGCTGGGCCTAGTAGAGCTCAGTAGGGTTACCTGTAGTACCTTCTGTACTTTCTTTCCGCTGTAGTGAGTAGTTTTCTGTTACTCCCTGTACTCTTTTTATTGTAAGCTTCATGTTATGTACATGTTTATTTCTCTACTGTGTGGTGTTGTATACTGTAGTGTTTCTTTCCTTTACTGCTGTATTTTGGTACTGCTAGTTATATACGTGGTGAATGTGGTTTGTTTTACTGTTCTTTTAGTTACTTTCTCGCTGGACGACTGGGTCTTGGGATCAGTCAAGTCGATCCGATTTTCGTGTCTCGTAGGGATTCGGGAGTCGGGTCATTACAATAAGATGCATGTATAAATATTTGTTTATGTCCATCATGTTTCCACACATATGTAATTATGTTAGATTTCACCTTTTGTATTCCAGAATACTCAGAAATATTCCCGTAATCGTCAATAAGTACCAATACTAAAGTTTAATACCGGTACACGTGAATCCTAAGGTACTGGGCTTTAGGTCTTCAGGACATGTAGCTTACAAATACTGGTACTGGTCACCAGTATCGGTACGTTTGCTACAGGTAATTTGCCAATACTCAACAAGTACCGGTACTCTTCACGAGTACCGATACTCATTAAGACCAATCGGGTCCTGGAGAGTTAACAAGTGCTCATTCAGTACTAGTACTTAACATAAGTACCGGTACATAATAAGTACTGGACGAGTACTCATTTAGACTTGTGTTCCAAACATTAACATATAAGTACCGGTACTTGGTACCGATACCTGTACCCATGCAATATGGAACCTACAACAGTATGCAATGAGTACCGATATTGGTATACCAGTATTAGTACCCAGTCAACGTAAAGTCCAACTGAGATTAGATACAAGTCCATCCTAAGTTAGAGGTGGGATAATTTAAGTTAAGCACCTAAGGGTTTCAGGAATTACCCCAACAAGTGGTATCAGAGCCGACCTAGTCTCTACTTAGTATATTTCAGCCCGGTTTAAATAATAAGGTATATTACTCTTGGATAACCTAGTTGAAGTAGCATCTCACCAAAGTGAGCTCTCCTGTGGATACTAGGATTATCTGTAAGTAATAAAAGGACGAATGTGTGATGGTAGATGGGTGTGCACTAGCCCAAAGGAAAGTGCATGTTTCATCTACTTTCACTCATTTGCGTGGGAGTAATAAGGTGTTGATTATTAAGATTTCTAAGTAGTCATTGAATCTGCCCAAAGGAAAGTTCATGACTGACCTGGATTTAAATCAACAGTCATTTCATACCACACCATGCCTTTAATTACAAATCAACCTCTTATCAAAGATGAGACCCTTGATGGAGTTAACTAAGACATGTGATGGGATTAAGAAATTAATTAGACATATTATGTTTTAAAGGAGTTTAATCTTATGTCTATCTGCATTTATTTTCAGAAATATCTTCTGCCAACATAACCGCCACTTTAAATTCCATATCCATGTTAAGTGGCTCTAACTTTAAGTCCTGGAAGGAGAATTTATTGATTGTCCTCGGGGTTATGGATCTAGTTTTGGCGATTAGAGAACCCTCTCCCATTCTTATAGACACGAGTACTTCTGAACAAAAGAAGGAGAAGGAAAGATGGGAGAGGTCTAATCGGATATCAATGATGATAATGAAGAAGGCCATACCCGAGGCTTTCGGGGGCACAATGTCAGATGATATTGGTATGACTAAAGATTTTCTTGCCGATATTGAGAAGTGGTTTGCCAAGAATGAGAAGGCTAAAATTGGTACACTCTTGGAAAGCCTCATCTCAAAGAAGTATAAGGGGAAGGGTAATATACGTGAGTATATTATGGAGATGTCCCATATGGCTTCTAAGTTGAAAGCACTCAAACTTGACCTCTCAGAGAACTTGTTAGTGCATCTAGTTTTGATATCTCTTCCACCTTCCTTCAACCAGTTCAAGGTGAGCTACAACTGTCAAAAAGGGACTTGTTCTCTGAATAAGCTCATCTTGCACAGTGTGCAAGAGAAAAAGAGAGAATAAAGCATGATGGGACAGAAAGTGCTCACATTGCCACTTCCTCTAATAACAAAGGCAAGGGAAAGAAAAGAACTACAGAAACTACAAATATAGCTTCACAAAAGAAGCAGAAGGGGAAGGCTACAGAGTCTTGCAAATCAGGATGCTTCTTTTGTGGAGCTGAGGGGCACCAGAAGAAACATTGTACCAACTACCATGTTTGGCGTGTTAAGAAAGGTATGGCTCTCAGTTTGGTTTGTACAGAGAGTAATTTGGTTTCAGTACCAAGTCATACTTGGTGGATAGATTCAAGGGCAACTACTCATATTAGTGTATCTTTACAAGGCTGCCTGAACTATAGAAAACCAAATGAAGCTGAGCAGTTCATCTATGTAGGAGATGGGAAACCGGTTACAGTAGAAGCAATAGGAACTTTTAGATTATTAATGAAAACTGGAATGTACTTGGATTTAGAAAATACTTTTGTTGTACCGTCTTTCAGGCGCGATTTGGTTTTAGTTTATGTTCTTGATAAACTAAACTATTTTTGTAATTTTGGAGATAGAAAAGTGAATATTTTCTTTGATTCAAGATTGGTTGGTTCCGATTTTCTTTCAGCTATTGATAATCTGTATTGTTTGGATACTGTTGCTTCATTTCAAGAAACTTCTCTTTTCTATACACGTGGTGTGAAAAGAAAATATGTAGATGAGAACTGCGCTTTCTTATGGCATAAGAGATTAGGTCATATCTCCAAAAGGAGAATAGAGAGACTTGTGTCAAATGAAATTTTAGACCACTTAAACATTTCTGATTTTGATCAGTGTATAGAATGTATTAAGAGGAAGCAAACCAATAATAGGAAGTTTGAAGCCAACAGGTCAAATGGTGTCTTCGATGTGGTTCATACGGACATCTGTGCGCCATTTCCTATGCCTGCGTGGAATGGCCAACAGTATTTTATCACATTCACAGACAACCACTCAAGATATGGCTTCATCTACCTAATTCATGAAAAGGCACAGTCTTTGGACACGTTCAAGAATTTTAAAGTAGAAGTTGAAAATCAACTCGACAGAAGGATTAAATCCGTCAGATTTGACCGTGGTGGTGAATACTACGGTAGATATGAAAGATCAGGTTAATAACGTCCAGGACCGTTTGCCAGGTTCCTAGAGGAATGCGGTATCGTTCCTTAGTACACCATGCCGGGCTCGCCCACTATGCATGGTGTTGTTGAGAGACGAAACAGGACGCTTAAAGACATGGTAAGGAGTATGATTGCTCATTCTTCCTTGTCAGATTCATTTTGGGGAGAGACCTTAAAGACTGCAGCTTATATTCTGAATAGAGTTTCAACTAAGGTAACTAACAAAACACCTTATGAACTATGGACTTGGCGAAAACCCAGACTTAAGCATTTTCATGTGTAGGGATGTTCAGCTGAGGCTAGGCCTTATAGGCCAAATGAAAGGAAACTGGACACAAGGACTGTTAGTTGCTATTTTGTCGGATATTCTGAAAGGTCAAGAGGATATAAATTTTATGATCTCACAACTAAAGCAGTTTTTGAATCTAGTAATGCCAAGTTCTTTGAATGTGTTGAGTTTGCCCAAGTTGACAGGGTTAAAGACTTTGTCTTTGAAGAGGAAAACGTGGTTATTCCTCATGGAGTTACTCAGGATGACGAGGAACATGTCTTTGGCATACCTCAAGATAACTCCAATGAAGACAACGATACAGTTTTAACCCCTGTAGAGCAGTTTCAGACACATATAAAAAATGTGCCAGCAAGGAGATCCACTAGAGAAAGGAGTGCCATTTCAGATGACTACGTGGTATTCCTTTAGAAACATGAGACGAACATTGGGGTGACAGAAGATGATCCTGTCAGCTTCCGTAGTCTGAATCATGAAAAGTGGATTGAGGCTATGGAAGAAGAAATGAGGTCAATGAAAGACAATGACGTTTGGGATGTTATTCCACTTCTAAAAGGTGCGTGATGAGAGCCTTATCATAAATCCTAACTGACACAATTTGATCTAAATAAGTGTGAAAAAGCTCCTACAAAATCTAAAGAAAAGCCTAACACAGAGAATTCTGAATTGAAGAATAAAACAAATCATGAGGGGTAAAACTGTAATTTTACCAACGCAGTACACAATCAGGGCGTTTAAGGGTCTAAACACAGGTCAAATGAGCTTAATAAGGAATGAAGTGGGATGATATGATCTGAAAAGGATTATAACAACTTCTAGGAATTAAATGACATTCTGTAACCCTAAAAACAAACCCACTTTAATTCACGAGGTTCTAGGCAGAGTAAAAATCAACTAAACCCTCTAAAATTCATGGAAAAATACTCCCTAGGATTTAGAACCTTCAATTTGACCTTTGCAACCTATTTGGACCTAAATTGAGAACCATGCCCAAATTTTAACTTAATTTTGATTTTTACGCAAATTTACCGGTCAAACGTGGTCAAACCTAAAATCAAACTACACCATTAAATTCCTTAGGTTCAAATTAGGTTGGTACAAAATTTTGGGCCTAAGTGAAGACCATCTTGACCGACTCTACAAATTGGTCCTCTTGAATTACTTTTTGACCCTTATCTTTTCAAAACCTTGCATCTAACCCCCTATCTTCCCCTTCGTTCTTTGCAGAACGGTCCTCCCTGTCACCCTGCGCAGGCACCATACCTCCGGCGACCTTACGTGGAGGATGGCGCCGCGCAGGGTAACGCAACCGCCCTCAGGAACGAATGGGGGGTTCCCTGCGTCGTCCTCTGTCGCAGGGACCCTCCCCTGTGACCAGCGGCTACCCATGCCTCTCGTGCGAACGCACGGAAGGCATGGGTCTCCATCTCCGACCATCTCCGGCGAGTTCCCCACGTCGCTCCCTCGAAACCCTCTCCTCGCCAACACCTTTATAAGGAGCGGCAGGGGCTGCCGTCCCCTTCAAGCCTGATTTGGCCGAGTATCCCCCCCAATTTCGTCTCCTCGTCCCACAGTCAAAATGCCCGCAGGTTCCGGTGGCCCTTCCTCCTCTTTTCGTCGCTCTGCTGCCATACCTGCAGCCGAGCCCACTCCGCCTCGTCTTCCCACGCCAGGTCGCACTAGTTGGCGCCTTCTCGACCTCTTCCTTGCCGCCGTTACTCCCCTCTGGGCTCCTTCGTCTCCGCGTCGGCAGGTACGCGTCGAGCGCCGCCTCTCTTCCTCTTCGTTAATTAGGTAGGTAAAATCTTCCCCCTATCTCTCTCTGTCATTTCCCACTCCTTAATTCACTATTTCAACCCACCGACCACCACTGTCCATCACCACCTTCTCCATCTCTGGCCGCCCTCTAGCGAGGCATTCCCACCACTGCACGCCTCCATCCGCCTCGCCAATCACCCCTTAAGCACCGCGACACTTCACTGACACAGATTCCGCCCTCCATTCACCACCTTGCACCTCCTGACCACCCCCCCGAACACACCCACTCCCACGCACGCAAGTTGCCCTAGGCACACGGCCACAGGCACTCTCACAGCACGCCACCCCCCGCACCGCCTTCGCCGCACTCTGGCGAACCTCCTTGAACCTTTTTAACGTGGCCGCGAGGCCGTTTGCGTGTTTCAGGTTTCGCCCTCCTTGTCGCCATTGACGAGCAGCAGGAGCTGCTTGGCAGGCAGCTCCAGGCTTCTTTAGCTCCAAGCGTGAGCCCCAGGCGACGCGGAAGGAATTCGCGCACACACCCAGGACTTCAATTGGGGTCGCAAGCCTCAGTTGCTGCCCCAATTGCTTGAAGTTTTCTCCCGCAGGCACCTGAGATCAGAGGTGGGACTTTAGTCCTACCTCGGAAGTGTGTGGGTGCACGCCCACACATAAATTGGAAAAGTGTTATCGGTTGGTTGCCTCCGATAACACTGGGGTGAGGTCCCTCACCTATTCATCGGGTCTCGTCCGCGACACGCCCACACGGATCTGACTAAAGTCGACTTCCCACTCCTGTGCACTCCTCGCGCACCACCCACGTCGATGCGCTTGGATCCGGGCACACGACCCGACTCGATTACCCGGCTCTGGGAGAGCTTACCAAAGAGAGATTCAGAGAGACAGACGTAGGGAAGGGGTAGGGTAAGTTTTGCGCTGACGTTTGTGTGTGTGCGCAGGAAGGAAGAAAGGAGAAGAGGAGCAGCGGCTGGGATTTAGCAGCGTAGGGAAGAAGGAAGAAGGAAGGAAGGAGAAGGGCAGAGGAAGCCAAGAGGAAAAGGAGAAGGAGAGGCTGATCAGATAAGGCGTCTAAGCTCTGAATCAGACGTCAACGAAAAAGAAGAAGTCGCAGCAAGAAGGAAGAAGAAGGACGGAACTGCTGAAGACAGAAGACAGAGGAGAGTGAAGAAGAAGGGTCAGAGCAGAAGAAAGAAGAAAAGAGAAGGAGGAACCATAGCTGCTGAGAAAAAGAAAGGAAGAAGCAGAGAAGCCCTTCAGAGAAGGAAGAAAGGAAAGGAAAAGAAAAGAAAAGAAGAGAAGAAGAGCTTGTCGCAGAGAAGAAGAAAGAAGAGAAGGAAAAGGGAAAAAGAAAGAAATGAGCAATTTTTACTCTCTCTTAATTTTTGTAAAACATTATATATTGTGAATTTATATGCTTCTGGAATTATAGTTTGCTCCCTGAGTTCGACATCGGGAAACTTTTTATTTCCGAGTAACAAATTGTATTAAACTGTTGACCGCTTCTTTGTACGATACTACAACGAAACCCTAGAGAGTCCGCCACCAGTGCGAAACCCGTTGGTTGCAAATGGATTTTTAAAACCAAACGAGATTCGAAAGGAAAAGTAGAGCGATACAAAGCGCGTCTTGTCGCTAAGGGTTTGATTATAAGAAGGCATTGATTATAAGAAGGCATTCTCTCCTGTTTCTTCTAAGGATTCTCTAAGAATTATAATGGCACTTGTGGCCCATTTTGATCTTGAGTTGCATCAGATGGATGTAAAGACTACATTCCTTAATGGTGACATTGAGGAAACCATTTATATGGTTCAACCTGAACATTTTGTTAAGGGTGATCCAAAGAGTATGGTTTGCAAATTAAGAAAATCCATCTATGGACTCAAGCAGGCATCTAGACAATGGTATTTTAAGTTTCATCAGGTGATTCTCTCATTTGGTTTTGAGGTGAATCTAACCAATGAATGCATATACCATAATTTCAGTGGGAGCAGGTATATCTTCTTGGTCCTCTATGTTGATGACATTCTGCTTGCTACAAATAATATGAGTATCCTCTTAGAAACCAAGAAATTTCTTGCCAAACACTTTGACATGAAAGATCTTGGAGATGCTTCATTTGTGTTAGGGATTGAAATATGTCGAAATCGTTCTCGCCATATTCTTGGTTTATCTCAAAGAAACTATATAGATAAGGTACTCAAACGGTATGGCATGCGAGATTGCAAGCCATTGGATACTCCTATGGCTAAGGGAGACAAGTTTAGTCTCAACCAGTGCCCCTTAAGTAATTTGGACAAACGGGAGATGCAAACAGTTCTTTATGCATCTGCTGTTGGCAGTATAATGTATACCCAAGTCTGTACTAGACTAGACTTGGCGCATATTACAGGCATGTTGGGTAGATACCTGGCAAACCCAGGAAAAGATCATTGGAGAGCAGCCAAGAGAGTACTTAAATATTTGCAGAAGACACGGGATTTTATTCTCACCTTCAAGAGGTCAGAAAAGCTTCAGATCTATGGTTATACTGACTCAGATTTTGCCGGATGTCAAGATAGCAAAAAGTCTACTTCAGGATATGTATTTCTGCTTGCGAGTCGTGCCGTCGCTTGGAAAAGTGCAAAATAGTCTCTTATTGCCTCTTCCACTATGGGAGCAGAATTCATAGCATGCTATGAGGCATCCAATCATGGAGTATGGCTGCGAAATTTTATATCGGGACTGCGCATAGTAGATGGCATTAACAGGCCACTACAAATGTTTTGTGATAATCAGTCCGCAATTCTCTACTCCAATAACAATAGGAACTCCTTCAAATCGAAGCACATTGAAATCAAGTTCCTGGTTGTTAAAGAAATGATACAGAATAGACAATTGTCTATAGAACACATCGGTACAGACTACATGGTTGCGGATCCACTTATTAAAGGAATAGCACTCAAGATGTTCTATGAACATGCAGTTTCTATGGATTTTATGTCCTTACAAAAATTTAAGCTTTAGTGGGGGTTTGTAATTTGTATCGTGCTCATTTTGTAATAGACAATTTTGTAATTCAGTGATTCAGTTCTTTGGTTATGTATAAAGTTTTGTAAAGCTTCATTTCTGTTATAAAATAAACAAAACTTAAAGTTTTCAATTCATTGGGATTGTCTATTCTGAGAAGTAATTTGATTTTGATTTTGGAAGTGATCTCATATTTAGAGGACTAGTTGGAAACATGCATGCATTGATCACATTGCCATGTAATTTCTATGTTGTACATCCACACGTTTCTGGTTACCTTTTGCATTAGTGTACGTGGTCATTGTTGGTTTAGTTACTGGAATGTAGCAAAAGCTGCTTTGGCTCTATTACTTGTGTAACTGGTAGACCAGATTGATTTTATATATGCATTAAAGATATGATAGCAAAGTTGAGCTTAAATTCAGTTTCATAAGTTGTTTGATTAACAAGTTACACATACAGTCCAAGTGGGAGATTGTTAGATTAAAATCTAACATATGGACTTGTATATATAAATTTACATATAAATATAATCAAATAACAATAAGTGACTATCATTTTAAACCCATAATTTAAAGTGATCAAATAAGTTTAATGATTTTATATGAGCTAAAATGCAACAGGATGGTGCAGAGACTAGATTTGCAACTACAATTCCTCAATGGGTGGAATTGTAATTTACTAATAGTAATTAGTTTTACCTAATTACTAATAATGAGATGTTAAGTCCCTAATGGTTTCTACCTTCAGTTTTTGACACCCTCCCCATTGTTTGTTGAGAGAAGAGTAGAGAGAAAAGGATTGCTGTGTGGCAAGAAGATCAGAAGAAGACTTTCTCTTGATTACTCTTGTTCTAAGGAAGGTGAGAACACCCTTGGAAGAACCTAACTCGTGGGTTTTTGTTTTGCATTCAATATGAACCTAGGTATGTCCCTATACTCAATGAATATGAATGTATTAAAAATAGAGATGCATGTATAAATATTTGTTTATATCCATCATGTTTCCACACATATGTACTTTTTTGTGAGGTTTTATTCTTGTAATCATTAGATCAAACGCATGTTAGATTTCACCTTTCGTATTCCAGAATACTCAGAAATATTCCCGTAATCGTCAACAAGTACCGGTACTAAAGTTTAATACCGATACACGTGAATCCCAGGTAAGGTACTGGGCTTCAGGTCTTCAGGACCTGTAGCTTACAAATACCGGTACTAATCACCAGTACCGGTACACGTTCGCTACAGGAAATTTGCCAGTACTCAACAAGTACCGCTACTTGTTGAGACCAATCGAATCCTAGAGAGTTACCGGTGCATTCAGTACCGATACTTAGAATAAGTACAAATACATAATAAGTACTGGACGAGGGGATTTATGTTCCAAACAGTAACATATGAGTATCGATACCTGACACCAGTACTGGTACTCATGCAATATGAAACCTACAACAGTATGCAATGAGTACTGGTACTAGTATATCAATACCTATACCCAGTCAACGTAAAGTTCAACTGAGATCAGATACAGGTTCATTCTAAGTTAGAGGTGAAACAATTTAAGTTAAACCCCTAAGGATTTAAGAAATTACCCCAACATATCTTTCTTGAATGATGGTAAGCTGGGAGAAAATATTGAATTTTAGTCTTAAGATTATTTTTTTAATAGACTGTGTAATATCATTAACTTCTGCTTGCATATTTGCCCATCAACCATATCGGATATGTCTGATGGGAATCCTTGTTGGAGAATCTAACTGATGGATATACAAACATGGGCACTCATATTGCTATTCTACATCTCCATGAATCTAGGAAATTCACTTTGACCTTTTTTTTAATCATCTTCTGATGTGCCTGATTTGGAAGTTTTGATCCATTAAAATAATATAATACCTGATTTGGTTAAGTCGCATGTCTTACATCAATTGTCAAACCCCTTCTTTGTATTTTGTTGCGGTCTTTGATAAAAAGAAAAAAGGATTTCCTTTCCTTTATCCAACTCCCTGTTACAACGCATGGTACTAGTACTGAAACAATGGGCAATATAGAGAAGGGGTGATGATAATCTAGGATATTCAGTCAATTTTACTTAATAGTGGAATACAATGACGTTTGAATATCATGTAAGAACCATTATCAAGCTGCATTTGAAATGACATCTGGCGAGCAAATGTAAGACCTGAATCATACCATGCTGCTGACTGCATGAATCTTTCAATTCACTGAGGCAAGCCTACCTTGTGCCAACATTGCAAAGCCACTTAGCTTGTGAGCAATGCTCTTTGCAAGGCCCTTAATTGCTCGTTCACGTGCCTTGATGGAGTTCAGTCAGCTCATCAGTTTGTGTTTTGCTCCATAATGTATTATATCAGAAGGTCATAGTCCCAGGATGCCAAGTCTGAATGGGGGACAAACAGGTGGAGGCAATAGCAAATGAAAGCTAAACAACTTGGCAGCATATGCAGTCAAAAACAACCCAACACATCTCGCAGTTGTCTTTTTCTTTGAAAGTCCTGTCAAGACTGTAGAAAAGTTGTTCAGATATAAGACATTCAGTGGCACTATTGAAATCATTACAAAATAGAGAATTACTTGTACATCTTGGTTATATAGAAAAACACGATGCATGCAACAGTGGGAATGGTCCTGTAAATATCTTTTGCAATGGGTAAAGAAAATTCCAATTAAAGGATGATACATATAAATATTCTTGCAATGAAAGGGGTGATTCTTGAATTTACATGCTTAAAGCAGATAGCCTTACAAGTTACAAATCGTTTTCTATTACTTTCTTATGCCATCTCAATTACAAGATTAATACCTTTCTTTTTGACTCAAAAAAAGTAGTGTCCGGACATAAATCAAGCAAATTACGAATCAATCATTATTTAGCATGAATCACAGCTTAATTCAATATGGTGTCTAGGAAAGTACCACTAATCATGCCTCAAGGGCTAGCCATCTGAGCATGTCACAATTGTTAGCCACAAGTGCGTCAAACTTTATGAGCAGGCATAGCAATAAGCAATGTGCGTCCATGGGTGAAATGGAATTCGGAAGGCCCATTTTTGACATTGGGGCATTTTCGGTGTGTATTTTGAGATTGGTTGTTTGGCTAAAAGAAAATATTTCTAAGGTCACTCTGACATTATCGGTTTAATAGGCTTTCAAGCACTGAAGCTGTAAAGACAAGTACCACGCTAACTGCTAAAGAGGATTGAGAATTTCTTGTAAACCAATAGAGGATCTGAATTACTGTCGTCGTTATAATTGCAAAAAGATGGATCCTTGGATATAGTTGATACCAATCAGTTGAAAATAGTTTTCTTATGTCATTCCAATCACACACAAAGTCTGACAAGGGCAAAGTTGCTGGACAACATAAAACTAATGTCAATCATAAATACAGTTAATATTTGTAGATCAGGCCCTAAAAGATTTAATGGGACTAACTGCATAAGGGCATATGGGTGGATAACTTTTCTCATAAATTACTCTTCATTTTATTCATCCCCACAGTCAGAACATCTCAAAACAAGTATCAGTTCTTGAAGCATAATTTCAAGCAAGGTTAGCTAGTAAAGTACCAAGGCACTTTGAAGTGCAGGTGAGAAAGACCTAGACCACTCCTTCAGTATCAACTTGAATCAGATGCAGGAAAAGCAAAAGGGAATTTATTTGTGCAGCTCTTAGCCAGATTCACTATCTACCCTATAAAATATTAGTTTGCACTTATTATTGATTTGATTAGCTTTCACATTCCTCCTTCAAATGTCACGCAGGCTACCAAATTCATTCTCATTTTTCTAGTCTGATCTGCATGAATGAATGAGTTTTTGGGAGATCCTACCAAATAAAAATCAGAGAATTGCATTTTCAAGTCATCTTTTATGCATCTCAGTTTGTCCTAGGGTACTTTGAAGAACATATGCAATGAACCTTTATCAAAAAAAAGAACATGTATAATGTGAAACCTGTACCAGTCCTTTAGCATTGACTTGGATCAGAAGCAAAAAAAGCAAAAGGAAATTTGTTTGTGCAGCCCTTACCCCATGAAATGTTAGTATCCTGTACAGTCCTCTTTGACCTATTATTGATTTGGTTAGTTTTTATATTCCTCCTTTAAATGCCTTGCTTAGTCAGCCTTATCTCAACCAATTAATGTCTTGTCAAGTCATTTTTTAAGCATCTCATTTTTTCTCATAAGACATCCAGATGGTGTAGCTGGTTGATGGATTGCATGAGAAACCAGTTGAAGGCATTGTTCATCCTAAGTTGATTGAGGAGCAAAGTCCCACAAAGTAGGTAGCAGTGAATCGGCAAAAGCAGCAATGGGGTTGTGAAACCTTAGGGTTCTGATATTATTTGTTTGAATGACCACATCTGACCCTCACTACATGTGTTTTTAATGGAAAAAATAGACAAGGTTCCAGAACGAGTTATAAATAGTAAAAACATAGGTCTCTCTTTAGTGGTCATGTTATAATACATCAAGATGCATTAATCTTCGAAAGGGAAAAGATTTAACCTTTAAGAGCCACAGCATTGGATGACAGAACAAACATGTCAAATATGAAAATAACCGAGGATGGGAATTCCCAGACCTGTAATGTCAAAAGAGATGCAAGGTTATAGTGCAATGAATATCTCCTAGCAGAGAAACAAGACATATTTGCACATAGTTATCAAGGAATGACAACTACTAAGTCTCAAAAGGGCATACCATCATTGCTATCAAGAAAATTTTCATGTAGCTTGAAACAAGAATTGCCAAGGAAATATCTTTCCACCTGATCAACAATGGAACAGAAATTAATTGCAATAGGCTGGTCATGCATTGGCAAAGAAGTGCATCTTCACCAGGTCAATGTCAAAAGGAGATTTTCATAATGAGCCATGCCTAGATTCAAATCCAATTGAGAAAAACAGTTTTGACAAATTGTTGGGTATGAGCCCAGTAGACTCAAAACCTCTATCCAAAATGCTAAACCCCAAGATGAATAGTAGTAATTTTCAATCATTTACATCCGATACTCAATTTCATTAGTTCCATACATGAGACTATTTATGGGGTGTTACATTATCATTTACACCCTACTTTCAATCATTTACATCCGATACTCAATTTCATTAGTTCCATACATGAGACTATTTATGGGGTGTTACATTATCATTTACACCCTACTTGGAATCTTGATTTCCTCCTCAGGATTTATATGATGGCTAAAGCAATCAATTATCAGTCAATGTGGGATTCCAGAGATGGCTCTCACAAACTCTAAAGGTGGCTCCCACTGTCTATCTTAAGATATAGCATGCAGCCTTCAATAGGACTTAGTTCCCACATTTTTTGTTGGTCCATGACTTTTATATCATTTGTAACGACATAGGCCTATATCTGAATCAAATTGAGAAAAACTAGCCTTGACAATTTATTGGATATGGAATCTATTGTTAAGTAATAATTCACAACCCTTTATATCACACTACTTAGTTTTCTGAGTTTCCTATGTGAGACTATGTTTGGGGTGTTACATTTTATGTGTATATGACAATGCCTCCTTTCAATTGAAGAAAAAACCTGGAATAGCCAACACATCTACATGAAAGAATAAGAGATCAAGATAATATAATGAAACAGGTGGCTCAAGAAGATCTAAAAAAATCTATTGGTGAAAGATTCCATAACCAAAATACTTACGACATTACATTCAATGATGGGCCCAACAAAACCTTGATTAAATGGTGAGAAGTACTGAAAAATGCAGCATTTTCCACAAGAACTGCCATGATCTGCACTGAATTGGAATCTGTTGAAGAAGACCAAAAAACAAAAAAAAAAAAGATGCTTGCGTGAAGAAAATTAAAGGCACGTCCTTGTAATTTTTACCCTCAAAAAGAAAAGGATCACAGGAAATGAGCTACTGGACGAATTCCAATCCTCTGAAATTGGACAAAGAAACAAGCTTCTACCTTAAAATGTTAAGGACTTGGAGTGTAGAGTAAATTAAACCGTCTGTAAATAAAACTAGATTAATACACTACAACATAAGGAATACATTTGGATACATAATTCTAATACCATAAAAGCAATGGCAGATTTCCAGAAAAGACCCTGCAACATATCAGAAAAGACAATATCATGGAGCCATACACCAAAGTCCCATGGAAAGGACAACACAATATAGGAATGAGGTGTCTTTGACACATTTATGTCATTTAAAAGTCACTTATAAGTCAGTTGGAATTGTGAGTTAAGAAATGAACAATCAACATGGATATTCATAATTAAAGAATTTATGGAAGGCTCACTATTTTCATAGCATATGAACCAATAAAATTATCCTGTTGAAACTAATTTGGTTTACAACACGTGGATAGTGTTCCCCGAAATGCCAGCCATCACTGTTGATAATACTAGTTAGAAATGCATGTTTTTGATAATGACAAAACATACTTTTATGTATGTTTTGAGGACTAACAAGTATTGCACAAAAAATACAAGAATAAAGCTTAATAAAAAAAAGAAGAACCATGTGTTGATAAAGAACTCATGGAAATGAAATCATGCAAGAATTTTTTTTTTGTTTTATTGTTGTAATCTCTTTCATATTCATAGAATGCAAAAGAGTCTTAAAATCTTTCTTGAAACCCATAGGATACATCCTAGAACCTTTTTATCCTTCACCTCTCAAAACCTCTGAAAAATCAACTCAATAGATTTTTCAGACATCTGAAAATTCACTCCCAGACGTCTACTTTTCTGATCAAATTTCATTTGTGCCAAATTTAAACTAAGTTCACCTTTCTCTTGCTTAACTTTATGTTTCCCTTGAGATCTACATTTTCCAAATATTTAAGATGCCTATATTTCTTCTTCAGACGTCTCATAGCTTCGTAATTACCTAATGTTCGATTCTTTTAAACTCCAGCATTCACAAAATCTCTAAAGATTAGCTATTTAACAATAAGATTAATTCTCCTTTAAAAAATGGGTGCTGTCCAGCATAATCTTCGGATGTCTAGGTAACCCTTTCTAGACATTTGCTTATCCTCCTCAAATGTTCCTAGATCCTTTTTTTTTTTATGATAGTCAATAGCTTGCTCAAATTCTAACTGGGGCCATTTAGACGTCCATATTGACTCTCAGACATCTAAAAACCCACTTTCAGACATCTATCACTTTTGTTCAGACAGGACCCAATTTTATACTCCAATAACTCATGCACTTCCCATCTTCTTTTCAGATGGCGTGCCTTAAAAGCAGACATCTGAATTGACACTTTTGGACATCTAAATCTTTGAATCAGACATCCCTATTCAATCCTAACATTGGAGATCAGTTACCAGAAACTTGTCAACGATGAATCTAATTTTGAAGTGTCTAATTCTTAACTTAAGACGTCTTTTGTTAAACACTCAGACGTCTAGCCTTATTTTCATATGTTTGAAATCACAATGTTAGACATCTATTCTTCTTTAGTCAAATTCCGCCTGAGTCTGTATTTATTTTTTCTAGCCATTCAGCTCGAATAATTGCATTTTAATTTGAATTCCAATGATTACTAAGACTTAAACTTGACTTCCTACACTACAAATTCCTACCTAAGGTCACTCAAGCCTACACTAAACAATTTTGAGCAATTCTTAAGCTTGAAATTCTATTTTCTCTCTAAATTGCTTCTTTGTGCTCTAAGTGCTCTACTCTACTTTCTTGAGCACACTCCCTCCATGTCTATACCTCTCATTTAGGCTTACAAAGGGAGTAATCTAAGCCTTAACCTTATTGTTATATATTTCTAGAAGGCTCTTTAGGGTTATTGTAATATTTATTTTGCTTTGCTTTGTTTTGTGTGCCCAGGCTGTGGGTTACCCTTTCGCTCTTATAGAGAGAGACAAAACTCCCCTTGGAGGCTATTAGGAGAGGGGATTTGTATTAACTTTTTGGATGGTGACCCTCATTGATTTTTGGGGTTAAAATCCTATATTGAAAAATCTAAGTAGAGATTTTTCCCATAATGGTTTCCCCTCTAAATCTAGTGTTTATTTTGTGCGATTGTTTTTTAGTTATTTTCTTTGCATAATTCATCCCTCCCCTCTTGTGCTACTAGCAATCACTAATAATGCCTGAAATCTAAAAGCAACATACTCTTTAGTGGTGTTTGGATCTGGACCATTGAAATGCATGAAATGTGCCTTCCTCCCACCTAAGCTCCAGCACATCCCAGATGTTGACAGTAACTATTCTAAAGAAACCACCCTCCAATCACGGAATTGAGAATGGAAACAACCAGAAAGAGCAGCACTCTTGAGTGTGCGGAGTGTAGGATGTAAAAAATGTCAGTGATTAAAGAAGAACCAACCATCCATTTTCTTCAAGAATGGAGAATCCAACTGTTCAATGCTCTAATTAAGTTAGTAGCATAAACAAACTAGAGCAAAGTTGAAATGACTATAGCTCATAATGGCAATGTATGCATTGCCTACTTGACCAAAATCATTTATCTATTTACATAGGAAAGCAACCACGATCTGATCTTTTAGATAACAATTTCTACACTTGACATAAATTTCAAGACTGACTTATCATCTTCCACATTTATCACATTAAAAAAGAACTCTAACATGTGATCAAGAGCTTGTAGATGCTTCTAGAATCCTAAGGTGGATTCTATAGTTTGCAATGCTGATATTTCAAGACTAACATAGTTTCATCATTCCAGCATTGCATGCCTCTTAATTTTCTCTAATCAAAAGTAATTGGCCATGACAAAGGCAGTTGGAGAAAATGGTGTGCCATTCTGGGCAAAGTGAATAACTCAGGATAAGACTATAGAAGTATCAAATCAAGGGAGAAATTGTCAGCATTGGTTTGCTAAGCCACTATGGAGCTACAAATATGAGCATTCTAGTCATGTAATGTACTCACAGAAAGCTAATCAGGTGGCTACTTTGTCATTGGGTGCATTGTTTTAAGAGGAAATAACTTAAGGCCTATCATATAAGTTATCATGTAGATCCTGTCCTTATGTGACATCCAGAGAACTGGCTACAATGTGCTCAAAATGTTATTGGAGCTTGCAGCAAATGTTAGTACTATTTCTTTTTGCTGAGAGATGAGTAGTGAATTCTTACTTTACAGAAAAAGAAATAATTTTTTTTTGACCCATTGTTACCGTAAAGAAGATGGACAAAATGGAAGAAACAATAGCCAAAGCAAAAGCACAGCATGTGTGCACACAAGAAAATTATGAAAATTTACTAAATTTCTTACGGAAGACTTTTGCACTGCCATACTACTAAAATTTATAAAATTTTCCACTGCATTAATATCAAGTTTTCTGCTTCTAAAGTCCTTTTCTTGGAAAGGTTGGCCCCAAAATCATTGGCAGTGCCTTTTCAAGAGAAAAAAAGGGAGTGGGAAAAACAAATCATTCATTCACCGTCTATACGATTCTGAATTGAACTCTCAATTTTGTCAACAACAATAACTACCCAATTGTCTGAATCATTTATCCACCTAACAAAGAACACAGAACAGTCAAGAAAAATAATTCCATAACCAAAGTAACGTTTCGATCTATATCCCACTAAATATCAAAAAATAGAACAAGACTTTCTATTTTCTATGCATCTTGTTTTTTGACATTTTCATTTTTCATCTTTCATGGAAAACAACATTCAATGGTACTTTCTCAAAAACAACGTATCGCATAAAATGGCATCTTTAAATGACATATTTCTGCCAAAGTCAGTGTCAATGTGATACCTGACTTGCCACTAAATCTTCATTTAACAAGTTGTAAAGTAAGTGTCGATATGCCTTTTCCTTGAGCAAGATTAAATCAATTAACAGGATCTGCATATGAAGATAGGCATGGCAATGTCATTAAGTTAATAACGCTCGATGTAGTAATCAGAGGACCCTCAACATTTATACTGGTGAGAAATAAAAATAAGGAAAGCATTTACAAAGAATAAAGTCTCATCCCATCATGACCACTCGTAACGTGGGCATTCAACCGAAAATCCTTTCATGCCCATTAAAATCAGTCATCCAACTCTGAAATACGCCACCAACAAACTTCAAACTGAGGGTACCACCACATTAACCACTCTTCCAACAACATCATCAATAACGAGGCAAACTAGCATGTCAAGTGATGCCATCAACCACGTCAAGGCCCCATTTCCCCCAAATTCCAGTTCTGGTTCCATGATCAACCCTTTTTGTTCCCTCCACCCAATGCAAAAAAAAAAACCAATTTATCCACACGGTTTTCTCCGCATCCAAACAAAATAAACAATTGCAAGACAATCACAATTAGCTTTACCTTCTCATTTTCACAATATTTCCTCATATACCACAGCTTCTATCTCAAAAGAGCTCAAACTATTTATCTTGATAACCATCCTTGTTACCAGCATGAACTTACAACCCACTGTCAAGCACGGAAAGCAACACAAGATCACCCACACCATGGATGGACAGACACACGACACCAACAGGGGATTACATCTCACAGAATCAAACTACATTAGTACAGATAACACTAAAGCCAAAAAATCCAAACAGTAGGAAAGCAGAGCAGACAGCACTTCGCCTCCCTTCTGATCGCAACCGATCCATTTTCCATGAATACAGGTCCCGTGTATTTCATCTTCATTTCATAATCTAACTCGAATCAAACAACCCGATCATCTCATTGATGTCTTAACTAGTTTACAGGAGGTGCTACCTTACCCATCACTGAAGCCGGATTATTCGAAATCCGTCTTCCATGGCCAAATTTAGATCACGTGGAATCTACGGTAAGCCAAACGGCGCCTTAGTTCACTCACAGAAAGCACCCAAAACCCCAGTCGGTATGCCCTAACGCGATGTGGTCTTGCAAAATCCTTTTCCGATGTCATCACGATCCATCATTTTAATTCTTTTCTGAGGAGACCTCAACAGAATCACAGTAATCAGATGTCGATAACAACGGCGAGTTTACGATCATTCGAAATCCGACCTACAATGTCGAATTAGGTCATGTGGAGATGAACTAGAAAGGAACCCTAATTTGCATGAAGGTTGAACCAGAACGGAGATGGGATGCACCATGAGCTCGCACTCGACGTAGGGATCGGCGACCATGTCGCAGCTTCCCTGCAGGAACAAAGAAAAGAAAAGAAAAGGTGTCTTCTTTTACAAGTGTGCCTCTTGATTAATTTGAAGAGTGGTGAAGACATACACATTTGAGGAGGCGGATGTTGCCGGGGGAGTAGTGCACCACCAGTCTCCTCATCTCCACGCCGCAGTGAACGCAACTCAAACCCATCGCAGTACAGATACTGGACCTTTCTCCTCCTCCTCCTCCTCCTCCTCCTGCTTCAAGAACTGGAGCCGACCTTGTTTAATGATGAGGACGGTGGAGGAGGGAACACGAGAGACGAGGAGGTAAGGGATAGCGATGTCATACATATACGTGTATGATGTACGTATGTGTGCATCTATATAAGGGCGCTGTTTGCGGTGCCAAGTTTTCCGCTCCGCATCTCACACAGAAACTTGGCTAAATTTTCAAAATTCATATCTATATCCTACTTGCGGATAAAAATTCAAATCTATATTATATTTATTTATTCACCACATATTCATTTACTTTATTAAATCACATGTATCTCACTTAACCTTGGAATGTAAATTTTCCTCTAAAATTATTATCTTGATTTCATCTCATCGCCTTAGTTCTGCCTCAATAAATCGAGGCATATGTCTCACATTGTAACCTTAAGGTTATAATCTTGGGGTTATTTTCTTTTACCTCGCTTCGAGACTAATTTTTTAAAATAATAGGAATGAGAAACTTAAGGTGAGACTTATAAATTTTAGATAAATGGAGATTTTATTTAGATACTCGAGTCGAGTAATCAAGTATAAATATATATCTATATATATGTCTATACCGATTCAGGTTTTTTAGATAAAACATATACCTGAATCTTTTCAAGTTTGAGTCAAATTTTACCCATTCTTTTCAAGTCATGGTCGAATGGTAGGGTCCGCTTTTGATACAATAAGAGTGTGGGGGATATTATGAGATTTTCCATAGTAAGCTTCTTTAATAAATATAAACAACCGTTGTCTCATTACCATATATATTAATTGTGCACTATTTTCTTGTGTGTACTATTTTTTTTTTCATTTGATTGCTACACTAATTTCTATGCCTCTCTCTCTTTCTCATGTCTCTTCTTTGTGGCTTTTTCTCCCATTTTATTTCATTTTTATTGTATACTATGTAGCATGTACATCCGATTCAAATCTTGTCTCCACCATTAACCTCCTTGTTATATACTTTTCTACTGGAGATCAATATTAAGTACATTTTTACGTAAATATATAATAATATATATACAAAATAAGGTAATGTAAATATAATCTAAGATACAAATTAGAAATCAAAATATACCGAATATTATATTTTACAACATGTAGTGTATTCTGATTTTCGATTATTATTTTATTTTTTCTAATCAAATTTTTAATTTTTATTTACTGTGGGAAAGTAAGAAATCACAACACATTAGCTTAATATTTTTAACTGATGTTTTTTATTTTTTATGTAAAAAATTAAAATATATCTATTGACATTGATAAAAAATTAAAATATATGATAAACCAAAATATATTGAATATTTTTTTCCTAAAATTTTTATTTACCATTGAAAAAGAGTACAATGTTTACGAAATTATTTATTTATTTATTTTAAATTTTCATTTATGTCGACATAAATAAGTGACATGATTTTTTTTTTTTTTTTTTTTTGATGATCCACACGGTAAGGACAGAATTACTCATATATAATAAATGAATTGATAAATGTATATAATCACTTATTATGGTATGTTTGGAGAAGTTATCCTTTGTCCTTTTGTAGTAGTTAATTTTGTTTGGGATGTTATTATTCTTTCGTACATCATAACGAAGGGGATATCCAAGTTACGACTTTCATTTATTTTCAACGATGTTAATGTGTAGCACATGGTATTTGTCTCTACCACTCAAAGCTAATTTGATTGTCTCTTTTCATCTTCTTATGCCTTTAAATCACAGTAGACCGGTCATCACTACCAACTATACATAGTATCTTCACTAGTGGTTCAACTACTTTGACTTTAAATAACGATGGGATTCTCAAAAGCAATAATTAATACTAATTATTTCACTTCGACTCCGATGCTTGACTTGCAAATTTCTTATCAAGTCATTCTTTACTCACTGTCATAACAACCAAATCATCTTCAAAATTGTAAATGCCCTGAATTGACAACAAATTAGGAGTGGGATGAAACAAAGCCCCTTTTACAAAAATTTCTCATATGTTTTAAAATATTTCCATGGTTACATATAGATTTTGTGATTTTTCATATCCCTTCTATTACATGATCAACTTATAAAATATGATTGAATTTTCAAGCATAAGATCTATGCTATACGAAGCATATAACTTCCAAAATATATGCTTAGCTTAATAATTACATACATTTCATGTACAATAATTTTGAACCAGAAATAATGTACTTTTACATTGATCGACATTGAACAAAAAGTGTCCTTTAGTGCAATGCACAAGAAACCTAATTACCGTTTATCATATTATGTCTGGTCATCCATCTACCATGGGAGTTCAACTTATCAATTTTGAATATTCTTGAATGAGTTTATATGGGTGCTAACCTCTTCAACATTCCTCATTAATAGAGGATCATGAATTGAATGATAGCTTAGTATTTTACATCCATAGCCAATAGAAGACACAACATTAAGCGTTTTCTAAATATACAAATAATGGTAGCTTAGTGTTTTTAGCTGTCTATATTATTCATATGTTTGGGTTCTTCATGATGCGAGCTGTTGGAAACATGAGGAAGATCGAATGATATCTGATTGTGCCGTGAGCCTCCTACTTAGATGGTCCCTTTCTGGTCTCTTTTTTCAAGCTTAGATCCACAACTCTGCTGCACAAACACGAAGAATATAGCTGGAGTGGCCTTTTCCCTGGGTGGTTCGGCCTGGCTGACAAAACAGGCCCATTAGGGAGTTACGTCATGGAGCTTGCATTCTTCGACAACATTTCTAATGTTTTGCTCACCTTTGCACTTCTTCAAGTTGATTGATTGTTTAAGATGGCCTATAGGCTCACCTCCCACAATTCTAACAACCCTATGGAATTCCTACAACCATGCAAGAGATCAAACTTATTACAATTGGGTTCTCTGCCAATCGCCGATGCTGACTTCTTGCATCTCACGTGGATCATCGATCCTCACTCGATGGTGCGAATCGTGCCCATGTACAAAGTATTACTAAAAAAACTGCTTTAGATTAAACACACTTTATTTCTCCTTTATTGTATTTTTGTTTTTCTTTTTTCCTTTTTTTTTTTTTGTCTTAGTTTTAGTTAATGTTTTGCATTCCGCCTCGTGGGACATTGTAGTTTCCTTATTTTATAGGGTTCTTGAGCCTCCTTTGCTGGGCTCCTTCCTCCCTCCTCGAGGGTACACAAATGTCTCTTCCCCCTTCCATTTGCCTTTTAAGGTTGCGTCTCGACGTATTCAATCTTTGCCCCTTAATGAAGTTTAGGTTTCAAAAAAAAAAAACACTCGAAGTGCATATAAAACAAAAATTTTAGGAAGTCTTCTCAATGGATGTCCAAACATTGCACTCTTTTTTCCTCCTCTCTTCTTTTTTTTTTTTTTGGAAGTTTACATATGTTGGGCATGGTGTTGATTCCACAACCTCTAGATGAAAATGGAAAGGCTCCACCACACACATCAATGCCTTGCCTATCTTCGACAACGCAATAGCACGTTTTTGAATATAAACAAATTCCTATGTCTCACCTTGTCCATCTTTGACATGTGTCAAAGGTGAACTCATGTACGGAACCAATATTAGATTGATTGATGAGAAAGCCTGGTCATTGAAAAAGGGAGTCAAATTCATGGGACTGACTACTTCTATTTGGATGGGATGCAATTAGATTTTCTTTGCATGTAATTTACCTGCCTTCAGTGTAGGACGTCATTTAAAATTCTCAAAATATCGTCAACAGACCATTGAAAGGCCATTTAGGGCAGAACTAGAGCGAAAGATTTTTCATCACAAAATGAGGGTAGTAACTAAGACGCACATGCCTATGCAAGAATAAGAGTGGAGATGGCATTGGTTTCTATTAAGCATGGGAATTTAACAACCAAGTCCAGCCAAGATTGCCCGGTTAGTTTTTGAGTTTTTTGCAATTTTCGGAAGTGATTTCCAAAGAAATCAATTTTATGAAAAACGTTCTTTCAAATTCACTTCGAGACACTAAACGCTTTGAATTTGGTTCCCCGAACTCCGAGGCTTTTCTTAGTGAACAAGAAACCAGTCACGAAAAGCTTCATCAAAAGGTGAATCCATACATCGACGACCATGATAGCCTCCTAAAAATTGTGAAATCTTTTAATTATACCTACGAATAATGGATGTCACAGGTCCACATTGGCTCCAATCATATAAATATTAAAGCAATATTGATGAACTCACGCAAGTCAGGATCATGCATCTCGCTATAATATACCATCCAAACAAGTACCCAAGGACGCATTTGTTGTACATGAACTACCACTGATCAGTTGCCCTATTATCACACTAACATGAATCAAAGGCAGCAGAAAACATGGCAATGATAACAATTGGGGATGAAGAAAAGGCAAAAAAGCAAGTAAAGAATTCTAACTATATTCGTTGTGTGTATAGTATAGGCTTCATATAGGTTTAGACAAGATTTTTGACAACTCAAATACGTTGGTAAGCAAGCTCCGAGGGGCATCTGGGGTTCTATTTCGTGCAGCACCTATTGCCCAGTTGGAGAAAAAAGATCACGGTCTCTTATACTCCCTACTCTACCTTTGTGTCCTTGTCGCCTCCATCTGTTGGTGTTGAGCTAGTGCGGGCTTCTTCGGCAAGCTTCGACTCATCATACTCCAACAACTACAACCAACAGATTGTCAGCAATCGGTGATAAATTCAGTGGCTCGATAGATGTGAGATATGAAGAATAACTGTTTCCTTTTAACCTCCAGACCCATGGACCCCAGTTTAAACTCTTCAAAACTAACAAAGCCCACATTGTGAGTTTATGCAGGGAGCGAGCTCAAACCTGCAATCTCTGCCCAAGTCAGAGATACACCTTGATACGCAGAACAATTGTTTTCTCCACTCGGCTTAAATGAAGAAAAGGCTAACTGGGCATAAATTTACGCGACTAAATTCTCTAAATGAAGCTCCAGCAATTTCATTTCTTGTAATTTTAGAGATTATGAAATCTTTCATGAATTGGGATGTGTTTGACTAGCGATTCACAAAATGGAAAAAATGTAAATTAACCTCCTTGTTCATGTACCTTCTTTTGGTATACAACTGGTGATTGTTTATAATGCATTGATACTTTTTAGTATGCAACTGAAATGAATCGGTTGTTCTAAGTACACAACTAAAATGCACCTGTGCATGCTAGTATACAACTAAAATGCATTAGTGGCATAAAAAACACTGGTGTAATTTAGCTCTTGAAGAGGTGTGTGGAGGAGGGGGTAAATAAAAGGGTTTCGAAACTGCTCTCCCACAAAATAAGCTTAAGTATTAGAACATCGAAAATTCATCACAAAAAAAATAATAATAGCATGATCAACCTGCTTGTTATTAGAAGTCAACTATTCACTTAATTCTTTGCTGAATCTCCTCTTTTCCCTTGGACAAGCTCAGAATGTATATAGTATTTTAGTGAACGTGTTGAATCTCCGATTGATGGATAAACATAATTTGCAAATAATAAAAAGGAAATTTATATATATATTCCATCAGATGATTAAGAAAAACATTAAAGAAAAGCCATTTTGTCCCTAATGTATATGCTAATTCTCAAATGATATCATCTTGTCCCTCCCTCTCCTCCCACCCTCCCCCACCCACTCGCTCCCACCCACCTCCATCCATTTCTAGCCTCACCTCCTTCCATCCCTCTACAGAAGTACTTCTCACAGCTCACCTTCTCTTCCCTCTACTACCATGGGCCCCTCCTTCCCCATGACAAATGTCATCTTTAATGAAAAATGTTAAAAAAAAAGAAGATATTTTTGCCCCCAAGCGTAAACCATAATTATCAATTGATGTCATTTTGTCCCTCCCTTGCCTCTCCTCTCTCCATGCTCCCTTCCCTTTGTCCACCCCCTCCCTTCAACGACCTTCCTACATCTTAATCCTCGCATTCACCCATACATTTGCAACACCACCTCCTACTGCCCACTTACCTCTCCTTTACTACGTCAATGCAGCACTTGCCTACCTCCTCCCTACCACCTCCTCTTTGCCACACCTCTACCACTACCCCCATTACCCTCATCACCACCATCTAACCCTGATCCTCCCCTACCCCCAATCACCGTAAGGCATCTGCATTCTCAAGGGATGGCATCTGCAATGGAGAACATACATTTAAGCAGAGAAAGTAAGAAGGTGAAAACTAACCGGTTTAACTTCTCCCTTCCAAAGGCTATGAACAGCTACAAATCCAATTACACCAGGAACAATATATAATAGAGCAGGCTGCAGAAAAAAACTGGTCATTTTAAGCAACTTGAAACAGACTCTATCTATAATAACAAAAAGCAACAAGGACTGCTGGATCTCCAGCAAATAACCTGTGCAGCTTGAAACCAGTTCATCACAATAATCGTAAGAATCAAACCAACAGTGTAGCCCAGGAAAGCGCTGTTGAAGTATCGATTTTCTTTTCCTCTTGAAACATCAAATCTCAATGCCAAAGCAACAAATATACCTGTTAATAAAGAACATTGTCAGTTAAGAGGAAAAAGGTTGGATGATCTTTTTTGTCTAATCTTCACAACACCCCCAAAAAGAAAAACTACAGATATACGTATATGCACTTCCTATAACATGGTCAACTGGTAGCATACTTTAGCAAAGTACATCTAAAAGCTGGTATTTTATCCCCACAAAAAAAAGGATGGTAGTTTAGGTATTAAAAAAAGTAGTCCAACTTGCATAATAAAAGCCAATGAGAAGTTTTAACTACATTGTCAACGGAGGGAAGCAAGATATGGTAGTCAACTTGACATGGCAGTCCAAGAAAGATGGAGGATCATATTTGAGAATTAAGGAACTGTTAATAGTTTGAGGGAAGTCCAAACAAGCTATAACTTGACAGATAACCCAGAATTAATGGCATGTTTGTTGTTTACAAACTTCAGTATGTATACTCACCTGGAATCACAATATCACCTAGTCCAAGCATTGAATAAGGCCGAGCAGTATCAGATGTTGGAAACAACAGCTGAACCAAAAAAGAGTTACTTGAGTAACAAAGTTTTGCATAGACTGACACATCAGATATCTTATACATGTACTTTTCAAAAATAAACTTTTAGAAACTGTTATGTAAATATCTGGTATTATGGCATATCATCCAGCGCGTTCTTCGTGACAAATGAAAACACAAAATGTACAACATCAACCGAGAAATGCACTCATAAACATATGGCAATGGTAAATGATGAAACTCTCACTAGTGCAAATCATCATCATCAAGCATGTATTGTTAAGAAGCCATAAAGAACATATGTGCTTTCTTCTGGATGTTATGGTAGGTTATCTGTACTAAAACCAGGACATGCAGAAAACTGACCTTGATGGGAGCATCGAAAGATTTTGCGACACTGACCATAACTGGAGTAAAGAATACCCAGAAAATATCATAAAAGAAAAGACCAACCTGCAAACAAAAATTACATAAAGTTGTAAATAGTGCCAACAAGATATCAATATGAATAGTAAGTTTTCACATTTTCAATTAAATCCATTAATTAAATGTTCCATCCGAGGAATTTGCAAAACTACAAAATTAAACATATCACACTAAGCAATATCAAGTATATAGATCCTTATTAAGGCATACTTAGGTAAACTGTCCTAAACTTGCCTCAGAGAGAACAATATCATGAAGAATGACCTCTTTCAAAATTTGTTGTCTTCATAAGCCATTTTTTAGTGCTCATCACAGCTATGAGGGCACTATTTTGTTTCTATGTACGGCATCCAGAATCCATTAATCATCTCTCCCTTTTTTTTATCTGGAAAATTTGACTGGTAGCTCAATAGTCATCATGAAATCGTTGTACTTTTTTTGAAAGAGAAATCAGCATTCTAAGGAATTAATAGTCATCAGTACAACATTGCAAGCCTTGGCTTAAGCATTGTTTGTTAATCCAACTCAACCAACCTGCATTTGTTTTTCCATTTAAAATTTCTAACACTAACATTGTCAAGCATAAATATCTACTCAACTACTCAAATAACATTATTCTACTTATCGATGCTACCCCCATACAGAAATTACATATCACGAAACTATTCATTATTCCAACAAACTTCCAGGACTTCTATCTATAGTCCAAATTGCTTATTGACCCCTATCCTCTATCTATCAGCAGCATATATTATGTAAAAAGCATGTATCAAGCCAATTCATGACGGATACACTTTGTTAGTCATCCTTATCCAGATAAACAATCGTTGCTGAACCCCAGTACGTGATGATATTAAATGTCAAGACACACAATCATCGTTATGTTCGTAAAGTTTAATTTACATCTTTCAATAAGGACTATGTACAAAATCAGCAATGCTTTCTTCACTAAAATTCAATATTCTTCATAAACTAATTCCTTTTTCAAGCATGAACTCCAGAGGTAGGTCCTTCATCTTTAATATAGTTTGCTTCATTTAGCACCCTGATAAATGTTTCATCTCACAGGCCAATTTGCCAGGGGAAAGAGGGTTCATTCAACTTCATTTCTTCTACGCTTTCACAAGGATCCCTGTGGTCCAGCACATCAACCAAATAGCCATGCAAGACTCTGAATAGGCCAACTAAAAAATCATTGAACCAAAATATTAAAAACTAGGAATCAAAGAATGGATGTATAAGATACTGAGAGATGTTTCAGACATAAGGGTTGCCGCATGCCATCATCATAACTCCTACCAATGTCTACTGGTGGATATTTTGTGTTTCACATAAAAAGGTTAAATTTGAATCATTGACAGGCACCTCTCAGAATTCAAGGAACTGAGGACAAACTTCAAAACCAGTAATGCTGATCTTTGCCCAGATAAAGTTTCCCAGTGAAGCTTTCCAAGTTGGCCACTGTGGCCTACTTCCAAGGTGATCTGAGCAACTAATGAGGAAGAAGACTAACAGGGAATTCAATCTGATGAAGTGTACATCTAAATCTCAAATGCACTATAATGGGGAATGTTTACAATAGGGATATTACACAATTTAAGAAGTATGAGGCTTTGCTGGATCGAATTCCAATAGTCTTGTGCGTCCTCCAAATAGGTGTGCAGAGGAGCTTTTGGAGAGCCATTGGAGATGCTGAGATAGTAGGCGGTTTTCCCGCCTCTGGCACTTGCATTGAATGATTGTCGCAGCTGGATGTGAGAATGACCTTTCTCACCATTCGAGGTTGTTATGGTGTGCACCTCAAGGAATGACATGGAGCAGCTTGTTAGGATATTATTCCTTTTTGAAAGGTTCCCGCTCTATGCAGAACCATGGGAAACTTCTCAGGTTGAGTCGGATTTGATGAGGGGGCTCCATCTCGACCTTTCTACTCTATCTTTTGGGTTCCACCCTTGTCCTGGTTCAGGGCTCTCAAGCCTTTTGGGGGCAGGATTAGTCTGACTTGGAGATCTTTGTGATCTGGTTTGGAACCATTATCACTGCCCATAGGAGCCTATGGCTTTCCTTGGTTGCTAGGATATTATTCCTTTTTGAAAGGTTCCTGATCTATGCAGAACCACGGGAAACTTCCCAGGCCGAGTCAGATTCAATGACGGGGCTCCATCTCGACCTTTCTACTCTATCTTTTGGGTTCCACCCTTGTCCTAGTTCAGGGCTCTCAAGCCTTTTGGGGGCAGGATTAATATGACTTCTCCTCCTGGGGAGGAGAGGGGAGGAGGAGAGGATCAACCCTTCAGAGATCTTCGTGATCTGGTTTGGAACCATTGTCACTGCCCATAGGAGCCTATGGCTTTCCATGGTTTGGGTTTCTGTCCTCATGCTTAGGTCAGGTTGAACGAGCTCATCCCAACTTTTCCTTTCAAGCATTGTGGGAGTTGTCCATCATAATCAGAATGGGTAATTCCCCTGTTGAGGGAATACCAAGGTGGGCCATTGAGGCGGCCAACCAGCTAAGAGGCCCATATTTGGTTCTTACATGATTCTTGGGGATTTATTTTTGTTTTTTGAAGAGTGAAGGGTGGTTATCCCATATGATAATCACCCATATTCATTAATCAGCCAAAATTACAAGGCCATCACTAGGGCTAGAAAACAAACTCCCAAAACACCAACTGGGAGGAAATGGAGCAAACAACCTTTTCAACATAAGGAACATCTCCTCTAAAAACAACCCCATTCTTGTCTGGCCAAATTCCCCACAGCACCGCTAGTATCTTTGTCCTCTCTTTTCTCGACCTGAAAACGGTACCCACCACCGCTAGTACCACCTCTCTTGAAAGAGGACCAGAACCCCTCGAAACAATCAACCGCAATCTAGTCAACCCCCATCATCCTGGACACCTATCTTGTAAAAGGGCAGAGGAAGAAGAGGTGTTGAATGTCCTCATCTGCCCTCCTACACATGGGGGCACCCAAGATCATCCATTGCTGTCCATTTCACCCTCCAAACCTTCGTAAGGATTTTGCCCCTCCTAAGAAGCCAAGCAAAAATTTTGACCTTCAAAGGGCACTCCGCAGGCCAGGTTAATTTGCAATACCTCAGGAAGTCAACATCCACCGTTTGCAGTGGTGGAGAAATTCTGCGAAAGGCTTTGGCAACAGAGAAGTCCCCTTCCTCCCAGCAAAGAGCATCCTGACCACCTTCTGGTTCTCACCCCTCTGGATCCCCCAACAATCGCTGGAATTCCTTCCACCTTTGGTCAGATAACACCCCCTTAAAGGTGGGACACCAAGCACCATCCCAGCAGGACCCTACTATCGCCTCCTTACACGCAGTTCAAGAGAAAAGCCACATGTACTTGTCACAAAGATGGCTAGAACCTTGCCAGTCATCTGTCCAGAACCTGAAAGTGTCTCCATCACCCACGTACAGCGAGAAGAAATCCCGCACCTTCGATACCACTATCGCGAGCCCCTTGCACGAAATGTAATGCACCAGGTGTAGGGGACTCAAAGGCCCCCCAAGAGATGAGGGAACCATAGCAGTGCCGAAGGGTGTCACTAAGAAGACTCTACTCTTGTCCCACAAGCCTAACAATTCACTTCGTGACGAGGCTAAGGTTGGCAGCATCCACACCTTTGACCCCCAGACCACCTTCCTGAATCGGTCCACACACCTCCACCCAGGACACCAACCTCGTTCCCTTCCCCACCGATCCGAGGTTAGACCAAAAGAAATCTCACATAAAGCCGATAATCTTTTTCTACACCTGACAAGGGACCCTAAACACAGACAAGTAGGCCGGCATGGATGACAAAACCGCCTTAACCAAAGTCAACCTTCCCCCCTTCGAGAGCATACGAGAAGACTATCTCAACAGCCGCTTCTCGATCCTCTCCAGCAAAGGTTACCAATCTTGCAAATGGGGATGCCTATTCGTCAAGGGGAGGCCCAGGTAGGACAATGGCAAAGCCCCCATGCCAGTCCTGAGTGCAGCGCCACAAGCCGCCGCTTCCCCAGCAGTCATATGAAACAGAACGAAATTGGACTTCTCGTAGTTAATTCATAGCCCTGACGCCTCACCAAACAATTCTAGAAGAATACAGAGTCTACCCACCTTAACAGAAGACCCCTCCACCAAGAACAAAGTATCATCCGCGTACTGCAGCAGAGGAATCTCCCCACTTGCTCCTACCCAAAAGTCCTTAAAGAA
Source organism: Thalassia testudinum (assembly GCA_037157565.1). Classification (NCBI taxonomy): domain Eukaryota; kingdom Viridiplantae; phylum Streptophyta; class Magnoliopsida; order Alismatales; family Hydrocharitaceae; genus Thalassia; species Thalassia testudinum. The sequence goes on along the minus strand of JAZHRO010000031.1, from coordinate 31,714,161 downwards.
CCCCCTTGAGCACAACTTGGCACTCACTTTGGCTAGGGCATCAACAACCAAAACAAATAGCATTGGGGCGAGCAGGCATCCTTGCTTGACCCTACTCCTAGATTGCACCCATCCTCTTGAAGAGTTCCCGTTCACCAGCACCGAAAAGGATGCCGTTGTGACACATTTTTTCATCTAATCAACCCAGACATGGGGGATTTTTCCCCAACACATAGCCATTGCAATCAACTTCCATCAAGCATATTTGTGTTACAAATACCATCCCCGAAACTAGCAATAGTTAAATAGAGAGGGTCTAAATATGCCATAGCTTCACTTTCAAATCTATAACTAAACACATCCTAAAGCTAATTCTCAAATATATAGGAAGCCAATATTTCACAAAGAAATGGTCTAACTACAGTGGAAGTTGCACCTATTCTTACATGATTAACTAATTTCTCTAAAAAAAATGATTAACTCATTTGACATGTATGAAGATGAGGATGAACTCATTGCGTTGTTAACGGGACTAAATTGAGATTTTTAAGCTATTTCACGAAGACATTGTGACTACAGTGGAAGTTGCACCTACTCTAACATGATTAACTCATTTCACATGTGTGAAGATGAGGATGAACCCATTGTGATGTTAGTAGGACTAAATTGAGATTTTTAAGCTATTTTTCCCCTGAAGGTTAGTTTACTTAGAAAGTTTAGAAACCTGGGTTTCGTAAAGTTGAACCAGAGTTAATCCCCATTTTTGTTTACCTCATAGATGTAGGTTAACATGATTTTCTATTTACTTTAACCCACGTTAGAGGCGTCATAGAGGGTTTATAAAAGACATGCTACTATTGAAGATTTAAAGAATAAAAAACTCTACTATTGAATCTCAAGAAATAAAATATAGAGTCGGTCCCTTTATATAGAGAGGGAATCAATTGTAGTTCTACCAAAAAGGAAACAAACCAAATCTCTTCAAATCTCTATCAAATCCCTAACAATCCTAAAACATCTCTCTAAATTTTAGAAAGAAACAAAATAGGAAAAAACAAATAAGGAAAGAATAATTCTAATCCTAATATATGATTTTCTTTAACACTCCCTCTTAAGTTAAAGCGTGTAGCGCCCAACTTGTAGGAGTAGTGCACTGGTAGATGCTACCCCCATCCAATTTAGTCGAGGTTGGAGCATGTGTATAGGTCAAGCACATACTTTGTCTTCCAACCTAAGAATGGACATGAAATACTTCAATGGACTTGTAGACTAGTCAATTGTTACTATACCCAACCTGGAATCAAATTGAAACTAAACTAGTCTAGACACCGTTTCTTTATACGGGATACATTTCCAAGTACTAGCCATTACTCATCACCAAATAAAAACTCTCCACGTTAGGAAAAGAGGAGAACTGGGTTTGGGTATTTACGGATAGGGCAGAGCTTGTGACTCAGTTTACCTACCACTCATCAATGTCTTCAGCATCAATCACATGGCCTAAGGCTTCAGGACTTTCTTTTGAGCCAAACACTGGTTGTGCAAGCATAATTTTTCCAACTTCTGTAGCAGTTGCAAAATCATTGTAGCAAACTAGCAATAGTAGTGACCACACATACAATGGTCGTACTAGTAGTAGAAGCCATACACAGGAAACGTTCCTAAGTAATAGTATTAGCCACACGATTTGTGGCAACAACAATAGTTCCCATTGAAAAAAAATCTAATTTTCAATGGGGAAGTTCAACGTATATGAGGACTTTCCAAGAGGGAGGGATCCCCTTGTAGTTCAAATTAGTAGCAATAACTGTAGTAGTAATACTAGCATAGCAATAACAACAACCGCAGAGGCAACAACAGCAGTAGACACAACAGCAACATGGTCATCAACGACAATAGCAAGGGTTGTCAGAGGCACGAATCATTAAACAGAGAACGGAGTTCGCAACTCCTTAGTAGAAGTGCACTAGGCCGATCGTTGGGGTTTTCAGGGCTTTGCCAGCGTCAAAATAGTATTCAACGGTGTTGCCTAGGTGAGTTTTAGGCTGGATCTAACCTTGTGGCTGTCGAATCCAATCATTGGAAAGGAAACGGTGGGGTTGTTGGACCCCTGGCTGCCCACTACAAGACAAAAGTAATAGCAGTAATTGAAGTAATAGCGGCAATAGCAACCACAACAGTAGCAGCACGGACCATTGGAGGGTAGCAACGCTGGCAGGAGGTTCATTGGACCTTGGCGACGCTAGTGGCTAGATGCCAAGGCCCTCTGCTCAACCAAAGACCAACGGTAGAGGCCTTATAGGGTTTGGTGGAAGACATAAGGATCCCAAGAAAGATTCGCTCAGATACCATATGAAGATTTGAAGAATAAAAAACTTCATTATTAAATCTTAAAAAATAAAACATAGAGTTGGTTACTTTATAAAGAGAGGGAACCAATCCTAATTCTATCAAAAAGGAAACAAACCAAATCTCTATCAAATCCCTAACAAACCTAAATGAGGAAAGGACAATTCTAATCCTAATCTCTGATTTTCTCTTATACTTACAATAACACCCTTCCAAATTGATGTTAGCACAACATGGTTTGGACCCTTGAAAACTGGGTTTGCAACCATGGGCTAACCTGTCAAAACAGGAGTTAACCCCTCGAATAAACTAGCCATAAGTTTCTTTCTTAAAAAAGTTTTAGTAGTTTACATTATTGAGGAATTAAAAGGATGTTCGGGCAGCTCAGGTGGTGTCCATATGAATCAAAGGCCAATTACTTGTTTGATCATTCTAAATATACAATATAATCTTTACAAAATAGTGGATGAAGTTATATGTGTTTGTTACTACATACCAACAGTATCCCACCAGTCTTGAATGAGCCTAGTGAGAGCATTTCGATTCCCTGCAAAGAACAATAAAATTACAAAATGAGTTTGACAATACTAAGAAATAATCAGCTAATGCAAAATTATGCCTTTTCCGTTTCATGTCAGACAACTCCATTATGTACATAACAACCATTCATTCAATAGTTGATATAAAAAGGAATTCTGGTACTGGACCATCTAATGTGGGTCACGTATGGCTGCAAACAGTTAGATATTAGCATGGATATGGTTAAACACCATGCCTATATCCACCTTTACTTTCCTAATACAAATATAGATGCTTACAGGCAAAAAATATACATTACCGTATACCATCAGAAAACACACACACACACACTATCATAACCTTACCAATGTTGAATCACTATGCAGATTAGTGGATAATAGCATCTCATCTTACATATACATGTTAAAAAAAACATAGATCATAGACTTTTTCCTAGAAGAGAATATAAATCATACAAATCTACATTAAAGTTACACACAAAAAACATTGAGAAAGTATGTGATGATGGCAAGTACACATTAAGAATTTCACATGTATTGAACATATCCATATCAACCCTCTCAGAAAAAGAAATTTATCGATTAACAAGAGATGTCAATCTCCCAAGGCTTTGTTAATAATGACAGCTAGACACACCAAGTGTTATAAAGAGAACCAACCTAGTAGCATGCACCATCCACATGAAGTCTCTCCCCTAAGAATAACTCCAGTAAGCCCCAACCAAATATGTTAAAGCTTTTTTTTTTTAAAGGAAAATGAGGTTATCTGGTTGATAGCCACTTGGGAATCATATTAAAGAAAGGCTGAATTGCCAAAATTACAAGCTAGAGGCCCAAAAATTCGCCAAACAGGAAATACATTAAAGTAAAATAAAAGCCCTCTTTAAGTTGGTCTGTATCTACAGATGCCATATCATTGCAAATACTTCTGTAAAAGGCCTTCTGATGACCAACCACCAGTGCAGAACCAAAGAAGATGTGAAAAAAGTTGATCCATATCTTCCAAGTCTGAGCTACAAGGAACACAAGAAGTATCACCATAGGGCAACCAATAGCTCCTAAAATCCTGAGAAACAATTCTCCTCTTCAAAACTCATGTGAAAAATTGCAGTTTCAAAGAGACAAGTACCCTCCAAATCTTCCTACATCCAGAAAAGGATGGACTGAGGAGAAGCATTCATACAAAGAAGGTAGGCCTCCCTCACATGTAAGCGTCCATGTTTCCAAACCCAGTTGTCTCTCCATTCACCCACCCGAATGTCTTAAAGCCTGGAGATTATGGAGAAGCTCTTCAGATGTAGAATCTGCTAGCACATAAGGCAAATTGGGCATCTCAAGCAGTTCTGGAAGCAATCTGCCACACAGGATAGGGGCCAAGGATGACAGATGAGGATAAATATCAGCTATAATGCCAAAGGAAGATCAATGACAAGTCCAAAATTGAAATCTCCAACCATCCCCAACAGCACTCCTGTAGTGAGATTTGGCCTTCCTGAATAACTTTATTAAACCCTCTGGAAGGTAGACAGACCCTTAATGGCTACCCTTCTCTATTCCCAGTCTATCAGATCTCAATAAGAGCCATAAAAAGTCCCCTTTATGAAAGGCACAAGTCAGCCTGCACCATGCAATATCCACCCTCTGAGAAAGGCATCATTCATCTATCAAGTTAAGGATCCCCAGGCCCTTGGCCTCCTTGCACTTACAAACCTCTTCCCAGGTCACCAAAGGAAGAAATCATCTCCTTATCTTGAAGCCCACAGAAATCTCCTCCTAGTTGAATCAATTTCTCCCGAAGGACCCTTTCAAAAACAAAGAAAGTCCTGTAGACATATAGGCATCTTTAACAAGAAAATAAATTGCAAGTGCAAAAAAGTGGAGGAAATTAATACAAGCCCTTTCTCTGAAAGCAAAGGAGCTGTTCCCAACCCCGCTCACACTTTTCAATCTCTTGATGATAAACAACCAGTCTTTGGAAGTAATGTTCCTTGGAGTAGGTAGGGAACCAAGATGTTGAAATGGAATCCACAAAGTCTAGACCCCTAGAATCTCCTGACAAAGTTGCAACCATCCTATCCTTCATGCTGAAAGGCAAGAAATATGTCTCATCAATTTTCTGACAGATATAAATGCTCTTCCACGCTCATCCATTTTCCTCCTACAGATATGTGATGTTCCTATCTCCACTCAAAACAGATATAACAGCAACATAGATACACTTAATTAAAAGGGGACATGATAACAACTTGAATACAAATAATTGATTGCCATTTCCAACCCTACATGTTAAGAGTGCTATGGAAAAATTGTACCCATAATGAATAATGAATACAAAAAAGTCAATTTCTGATATGATCTCATTGCAATTGAAGTAACAGAGAGCTTTATGGTCTATCAAAAAAGAAAAATATGCTAAAAAATAGGAAATATCATAAAAAACGTCAAATTTTCTTACAGTTTTTTTTTAAAGTACCAGCATTGACGATATATAACCTGATCTAAAAAGAGAATTCCAATAACCATGATAAATCATCAGCTTTATGAAGTTTCACAGATCAAGAATCACTCCATACTAGCTCACAGTTTGCCACCAGATAAATTTAAAAGACTAACAATGATGCATCAATTTCTAACAGGATGTCAATGTCTAAATATTCATGAAAAATATAGAAGAGCAAAGCTATCTCCTAGTGCATGTCAATACTTGAAAAGTTTGTTTACAGAAATATTTGATATTTTTTCCCTAATTGGCAATTGACCCCACAAACATTTCCCTGATTGGAAGTAACATGCCACTGGAGTATGTGGAGAAGGGGTAAAATGAGGAAAGAGATTAATGTGGGCACTTTCAGATGAAGTTTATGGTATGTGCAAACCTGAATGCAGAAAGCAATCCCGAGAATATTATTTGCCAGCCAATGCTTTTTTGTGGCATACCATAAGCAAAAAAAAGTTCCTGGTATTGCAGCAACAACCTGAGACTTTGTAAATTCAACAGATGCACCTGAAGAGAGAGGACGTGACATGGTAGCACATTAAATACCATGAAGGACCATTATCAAAGCTCAAGAAGTTCCAAGTTCTGTTAACATGGTACTCAAATCAACTGTATTAGGATACCAAGATCATGAACCTAAACAAGGTTAAGACCCTGCTGCTAATACACATTAGGATATTGAACTTTCCATTTCCATAACAAGAGCAAGCTTGCATCTCTTTTTTAACAAGATTATGTACCGAATGGCTATAAATAAAAAAGGTGTAAACTGCAATAATGTGGAGAGACCCAAATAAAATCAATGGTTTGGAACTCTCAACATCCAGGTCAGTCTGATTCAAGTTCATTTTCTCACATAACAACCCTCAAGATTTATTCAATATTAACATCCCCACGTTACATAGAAAAGATAACTTTCGCATTCATGCCCATTACAATTAAACAATTTAACTTCCTCTTTGGGAAAAAAAATGAACACGTAACAATCCTAGATCCTATAGGTTCCAAAGTGACATGCAAGAATATGAAGCAGTAGGACATGTACTTTGCACTGAGCTAGATTAACTCTCCACTTAAAATCCTTCACTTTTTCATGGAATTACCCATGACTTATTGATATAGAGAAAAGAAAGCTTCCAGTGTTCCACCAACACAACATTGTCTGCGATATGCATTCAACAAGAAACCTCAGCTTGGATTTGCTTAGTCAGCCCGTTCACGAAAACAAGAGACACTAGGCTACAAGTTTTTTTTTTTTCCGGAAAAGGCTAAGGGTGATTATCAGCTTGACAACCCAGAATATGTATTAATTAATAAATAGGTGTAAATGCCACGTTATAAGCAAGAACTCCACCTTGACAAAAAGAAAAGTGCAAAGGTAACAAAATTCTCCACATACGGAAGCTGCCCGACAACTGCATTTCTCCCCAACCAAATAGACCACAAAACCGCTAGCGGCCTAGCTCTCTCCTTCGTCCAGGAAGCATTGCACTCGTTACTCCTGCTTCCACATTTATACGATCTCCAAAAACTGCCAAAAGAATCATGGGCCCACCATCTATCATCAAACCGACCCTAGATTTGAGTTGCCATAGGACACACGAAGAATTGGTGATCCACATCTTCATCTACTTGACCACACGGCGGGCATGATATGTCCACATCCTAGGCCCATCTCGCCATCCATACTTTGGTCATCAACCTGCCTCGCCTGAGAAGCTAACCAAAAATCTTTACCTTCAATGGACAAGAGGCCTCCCAGAGTTGCGCACAGTCTCTTAGAACATCAATGTTCCCCATCGTATCGGGGCCTCCGAGCCTCCTATAGACATCATGGACCGCAAACTCTCCCTACTCCCAACCAAACATATCAACACCATCCTCTAGCTGAAACCCCCTCCAACTCCTACAATAGCCGCTACACCTCCCCAATCCTCTAGTCTGAAAGATTCCCCAAGAATACGGGGCACCAGCATCCATCCTAAACCTCGGCCACCACAGCCTCTCTATCAACCACCATAGCTGTAAGCCTCAGGAATTGATCTGACAGAGCGTCAAGCCCTATCCAATCATCAGTCCAAAATCTGATTATATTACCCGACCCAAGGACCAAAGTAAAGCAAGAGCGCACCTTTGGCGCCACCAGAGACAGCCATCTAAGGAAATGAGAAGCACCTTATGGGGGCAACTAAAGGACGTCCCAACCAAGCTGCACCCTACAGGAAGAGCGTAAGATCCTCCCCACCAAACAGTACTCTCTTCCAAGCAGCCTCGCAATCCATTTCGGCAACAAACCGTCATCCATCCTTCCCACCTCCCTAACTCCCAGACCCCCCTCCTTAACAGGCTTGCAAACCTCCTTCGAGGCCACTAGCCTCGCCCCCCTTCCACTCGCCCCATAGTTGGCCCAAAAAAAAATCCTCCTTAGGCTCATAATCTTGTTCTCAATCTGTCGCGGCACTTTCACCACAGAAGCAAAATAGGACAGCATAGCAAATAACACTGCTTTAAGCAACACCAACCTCCTCCCTCTAGACAACAACTTGGACGTCTATCCAGCCAATCGACCCTCAATTCATTCCATCAATAGGACCAATCCTATATAGCAACCTTCCCATCCGTCAGGGGCAGACCTAAATACTGGATAGGCAATGCCCCCCTCTCCGTACCAAGAACCGAAGAACAAGCACCCTCTCATCATCAGACATACCAAAGGGGATAAAAGAAGATTTCAAGTAATTAATCTGCAAGCCAGACATCTCACCAAACAACTCTAGAAAAATACGGATTCACCTTGCCTCCACCTCCATCCCTTGCACGAAGAAAAGGGTATTATCCGCATACTACAACACAGACACATCTGCTCCATCCACCATCGAGCAACCTGTAAACATCCTCGCTTCACAAGCCTTACCAAACGCCCTTGCCAAAGCATCAGCTATCAACACAAATAGCATAGGAGCTAAAGCGCACCCCTACCTAACACCCCTCATAGGCTGTATCAAACCTCCTACTGAGTTCCCATTGATGAGAACTGAGAAGGAAACCGTCGTGACACATTGCTTCATCCACCTTATCCATTCTGATGGGAACCCCCTCTTGATCATAGTTGCCCATAAAAAAGACTACTGGACTGAGTTATAAGCCTTCCTGAAGTCTACCTTCCAAAAAAAAGCCTTCTCCCTTTCCTTCTTCCAGTGTGCAGGAATCTCCAGGCAGCAACATATCCATCTAGAATACACCTCCCTTACACAAAAGCCATCTACACCTCCGAAACCAACCCCCCCCCCCCACCCCAATCACCTCTCTCAGCCTGTTCGCCAGGACTTTAGCCACAATTAGGTATACCACATTTGACTGGGCAATGGATCTATAGTCATCAATCATCTTCGCCCCCTCCTTCTCAGACAACAAAAATATATATAATTTGTTAAGCCTGTTAAACCAACTATTGCTCTCCTTGAACTTTGCAAGAACCTACATGACTTCACCGTTCAATAGGGACTAAAACTCTTTAACGAAGAGCACCAAGAACCCATCAGGACCAGGGCACTCGTCGGCATTCAAACCCCAAATTGTTTCCCGCTCTTCGTCTTCCGTGAAGGGCGCCACCAACTCCACAGCCTCCACCGCATCCACTCTTGGAACACCCATACCTTGCCAACGCCATCCTCCCTCCCTCCTCTTCCCCGTGAACTCCCTAAAGAAATCTGCTGCTGCTCTGCCCACAGCTTCCCTGCCCGTAAACTCCACCCCACCTACTAGGAGCTTATCAATCCAGTTCCTCCCACGTCTAGCTGAAGGCATCATATGAAAGAATTTTGTATTTAAGTCATCTTCCTTGATCTACTTCTGTCTGGATCTCTCCACTCAACCTTCGCTTTTCGATCCTCAACCTGGATTGCCTTCATGTGTTCTACCCTAACTGCTCTCTCCTATATCGTCAAAAGGCCCTGGTCCTCAACTCTATACAACCTCTAAATCTCCTTCCTTCTTTCTATTCCGCTACTCTTTCAACTGTTTCCAGTGCTCCTTAAGAAATACTCTCAGGTCTTGGAGCTTTGCTTCTAATCTGGCTACCACCGAACCGTTTAGGTGCAAAGCTCTCCACTTATCTCCTACCATATCTTTGAAGCCCTCCTCCAACAGCCATGCCCTGTCAACTTTGAAATACGCACCAAAACGAGAGCCTCACCGAACTCCCACAACAACGACATATGATATGAAAAAGGCCTCTCCAGTGCTTAAACTCCCGCTAAAGGGAAGGTCTCCACCAACTCCACGAAAGCCAAGAAGCGGTCAAATCTAGACATTAGATCACCAGTGCTCCTCCACATGAAGGCACATGAAGTTGGGGGCATGTCTTGTAGACCATGGTCTGCAATGAAACTCACGAAATCTTCCAATAGCTAATCACAACCTCGTCTACCATCAGGCCTACCCTCTGCCAGGAGGGTGACATTGAAATCTCCTCTAATCAGCCATGGGCACCCCTAGAATTTGACAGCAACTCGACTAAGATCTTCCCAAAGGGACTACCTACCTAGGTCATCACACTGTCCATAGACCGCCGAGAAAACCTAATAGAGCCACCACACCGGCTTCTCAATTGTATTGATATCACTCCTAACCCCACATCCAAATCCACCAAAGCAAAACCATCCTCCTTCCACCCAACCACAATTCCCCTTGATCTTCTAATCGCATCCAGGGCAAGAAGACCACCAAGCAGGCCACCCCCAATCTCCCTCCACCCCTGCTAATCACATTGCTGGAGTTTTGCCTCCTGGAACAAGACAATGTTCGAACCCCACTTTTGGATATAGGATTGCAACATGCCCTTGCGAGAGACATCATTGAGCCCTCTAACATTCCAAGAGAGTACTTTTAACATGGAGGATTAGCCAAAACCCCCCCAACAGAGTGCCCAAAGCTAGCCTCCACTGCCACCCGCTCAACTTCATTGTCAAGGAAATCCACGCACCACCCCGTCCAACTCCCCTCCTCCGCCCACAATACCTCCTTGGAATGTTAGAGGGTCATTCCAAGACCCTCTAACTTCCACATGCATCACCATCACCTCCAGCCCCCAAGACCTCCACTCTACCACCCCTCACCGTCGGTCCCTCCATCGCCCCTCCACCCTCACCCTGGATAGGGGTCGACGTCGTCATTGCCATGTTGGGTGGACCCTCCTTAGGATCAGCCTTTGCTATCACCATCACATCAAGCAGCACCTCCACCGTCCCACGATCCGCAGCCATGCTAACGGCTTCCCCACGATCAAAGACCATCGCTACCTCCTTCACGAAAGGTGACCCCTCTCGGCCATCGCTGTCGTCGCTCCCCTCACATAGGGCGACCCCTCCAAGTGGTTGGACTTCGCTGCCGTCGACATGATGGAGTCGGCCATTGCTGCCGCCATCGTAGTGCCAGGTGCCTCCCCCGTCGCCCTAAGAGCCATGTAGGTGGCCTGGGCTATTGCCCAGATCTCCTCCATCCTCTGGTGCCGTAGCCTCGTTGCCCGGAGACCTCCACAACCCGCACCACCTCCGAAGGACACTACCCCCATTACTCCTTCGCGCGGCTCTCCAACACTCACCGCCATCCAACCAAAAGGAGGGTCCATGGGGATCTCCCCCCCCCCCCCCCCCCCCCCGAGTCCCCCTTAGAAACAACCACGGCGAGATCTGGATCTTTGATTAAATCCAACCTCGAGTTCGAAAACACTAACTTTTCCCCCTCCTAATGTGAGGCCCCTACATCCTTCTCCAGCCCACTGAAAAAGCCCCCACCTTTCAAGAATGAAAGTCCCCAATTTGAATTCCCACCTCCCAAAAAAGCCTCCTTATTAGCTGCAACCGCCCCCTCACATTCCAAAAAAGATCCATCCAAATTAAATGCTCGAAAAACACCCTCTGCGCCCCATCCAAAGCCGCAATCAACTCCAAAAAATGCGTTCCATGCCATGCGCCGCTGACTTAGCAGCCGAGGGGTCACTCCCACCAACCATCCTAGGCCTCTATACTGCCCTCTTCGCCAGAGCAGTAGCTTTTGCAGCCACCGCCCCCACCACTACCTCAACAAACGATCTAGGCTGGCTCCTGACTTGCCGCACCTGGACAACCCAAGAAGCACCCCTAGATATCGGGCCACCTTCTCGTGGAAGCCCCTGCCTAATCCAAGTTCCACCATAGCCCACACCATAGAGAGGTCATCCCCATCCAGGCCAAGACTCTCACACTACTGCACTCTTGCAGAAGGTGCGAGAACCGTCATGACAACCTCCCTCGTGCGCAAGAAGAGGGGGATCCCCACCACGTTGACCAGCATGCCTGCTCTCCTCAGAGGACGCTCTTGGAGCGTCCTGTCAAACTTCACCACCCATCTCTACCTAATGACCCCGGTCGAACAATGGAGGTCCCTGAAGAGAAGCTTGTCCACCTCTTGCCGCACGTCCAACGTAAGAAACCTCTCCTCTCCTACCACCTTTAGGCCAGCTTCACCTATATGCTCCCCCAGCACCTTCGCCACCTCCGCTCTCAGAGCACTTAGATCCACCCAGCCCTCCACCACCACACCAACCAAAGCTGTTGCCAACGACCTCTCGAGCGCCCCAAGCTCCCTTAACCAAGGGGCTTCAACCTCAACTAATGGAGCACCCTCAGGTAGAGGCGACAAGGCACTCGCACCCACACTGCAGTCCCCTCAAACAAGTAGCCCTCCGATGACCAAAGCCCCTACAACAAAGGCACTTCATCGGGTCCCGACAATCCTTCGCGATATGCCCCTTCCCCCTACATTTGAAGCATAGTATATCCTTCTCCGCCCTCCTCCTCTCCTTCCCCTTCACCAGGGTCCAACCCCAACCCTCCTTCCCCTCTCGCTCTCTCACCCTCTCACCCTCTTCTCCCATTTGCTCCTCTTCGCAAACAATTAACATGTCTTCCCACAAAACAGTTAGATCGACACTAAGCTACAAGTTGATCCTTTGTGACGACCAATGATGATATCAAAGAAATCTATTGCCCTAATATAAGCCTTGGATATGCACTACAACTCTATCATACATTTTTTATGAAAGGGATAACAAAATGGCATCTCTTTTCTCCAAGGTTCCCAACAGTTATCCCTTTGAAGCAATCTCATAGGCATTCTCCAAATAATAAAAACAATATACAAGTCCTCTTTCTCGACTTTGTAAAAATTCATCATTTACTTTAAAAGGCAATCACCCACCACGTATGAATTCAAACCTACACTGGGACTTGCCTCAAAAAATGGCATCCCTAAATCAAAGTCATCCCTTAACAAAGCAAGATCCCTAAATCAACAAATCTTGTTGTGTTTCATCATTTTGTTCCTTTTTGTTTGGAGAAATAGGGAAAAGGAACAAGATGATATCATCTCATTCACCACAATTCATCATACTTTTTTGGGAAACAAATATACAAAATGGCATCCCTCTTCTCTAAAATTCCCCAGAAGATATCCATTGAGAATGGAATCATAGGTCTTCTCCAAATGCATGAAACTATGTGGTCAGGTCATTTGGCTCCCAACAAATTCATCATAGGCCTTTAAAGGCACATCACCCCACCATATACAAAGTAACACTATAGGCTCCTTGCACTTACTCTCCCCTAAAGCTTCATTGTGAAACTCATCAACTTGATGCCCTCATAATTTGAACAAATGTGCGTGCATTTATCCTTTGCTAAGGGCATTGGAGAAAATTTTCTCCTTCCACCACTCTCTTACTTAGCTAGATAGCATTAAATAATTTTGTGAGCCAACTCTGCCCTTGCAGTTTTCAAACACTGAATGCCATCAAGGCATGCAACTTAACGAGGCCCAAACAAAAAAAAGCTAATGCAATTTTGACAAGAGACCATAATTTGTAAAGACAAAAGGTTGTTTACAATTTATTGCATTCTGCTATGCTTCCTTTGACTTTAGCAAAAGTTTGCTTCATTCTCTATAATTAGCAATATAAAACAAGCCATAAGTATGTCATGAAGTTAGCAATTACTTTTCTTTTTATGTTGACGAGAGTTAGCAATGACATTATCTTTTTACTTGCACAATTTTTAGAAAGAGTTGACAAATGAATCCAACAACCGTGCATCTTAGAAGACCTACACAAATGCAATGGAGCATGATTGAGTGCAAAATAAGGCACTTGTGTACAACCCACACCATTTGCAACTTCACAAATTCTGAGATCCATCATGCAAGATATATAGATATGTACATGCATATACAATACACATGATATACATATATGTATACATGTATCTATGTATGTGCATATGAATACAGATGGTAATTTAATGATGTTCTAGGAATAACATCAAATCTCAATATTTGTTTATACGAATGTTGCCTAAAAAATTATTAAATTAAGGTAAGAAAAATAATCATTTGAAAGCATGCTCTCGCCACTTCATAAAAAGCCCACTTCTTTGAACCGACCTTCACCTATTCCCTGCCACAAGAGGTTGCCTATCCCTAATCCTACACAATGGAAGTCAAATGCTAGAGACTGGACCCTACATAGTAGGCAACTCAGCATTGCCATGTTTCATGTGCCGTCTCCACCACAAATAAGATGCCATGACTAGGTTCCCCAATCTTTATGACAAGCTATAGCTTGCTTAATGACCACTTCTACACTTGATTTTTTTTTTCAAGAGAGATGCTTATACTGAAATTTAGTTAAGGGAAAACTAACCTCAGAAGTAATTAAATATGGGCCCAAGATGATCAAAGACAACTACCCAAAATATTTAAGCCCAAGTTGAGTGGATCCTCAACACTCTTAAAGCATATTCCCACCTCAATTCTTTTAGAAGCTGGACTAAACTTTCAAGATGTCAAAACCATAGCTGAAGGTATTGCAATATATTTTTGATATATTGCCTATCGAGGAAGGACCCATATCCATTTAAACAATCACCAATCAAGGATTTCTCTAATGTTTTGGAGAACTGTTGCTACTACAAAGTATGCTGATTCAGTGTAGAAATTCAAAATATTGCCAATACGTCCAGTATGGGTAAAAATAATTTGTATTACTGAAGATCTTGAGTGTTTGGCTTATTGTTCTTTGCTATCTGCATCATTGTCCTCACAATTGCCTCTAAGGCCTCATTCCTAGTCTTTTCCTCCCATTTCTTCAAGATACTGACCCCCACCGTCCATTTATACTAATATTCTCAATTCTTCTGCTAGATCTCATATTGTATCATTTTTTTGTTTGAAAAAGATACCATTTCATATCCATCTTTTTCTTCTCTCCATGATTCCATCTCCAAATCAAGCTTTGTAGCTTGAGCACCTTCCATCATAGCATCATGCATACTTGCTTATTAGAATTTAGAAAGTGTTGAGAATTGGCATGTACATGGGAAGCGTAGAGGCTTGATTGGAGTGGAAAATAGTCCACGTTGGGACTGTTTTCACGTGGAAATCAGGGAGGAATCTCCCTGATAAGGCCGCTACAATTTGGCATGGAATATTGACTTTTTCCACGTTGAAAATAGGAAGAAATCTTCCTGATGTAGCTGCTGCAGATGTGTGGCCTGTTTGGAAAGAAAGGTACCACGTTGGAAAGAAGGGTAGAGAGGATGATTGGAAGAAGTTTTTTCTATTGCTCAAAAAAATAATCCCACAACTTTTATTCCTAAAACCTCTTTAATAAAAATAGGAAAGAACTATATTGGTGCACCAAATTTGGTCCAAAGGACCCTTGCCACCATATTTGTTGGATATCCAGATGGCTGCTGCTCCTGCTGCCACCACATGGCAATGTCCACGTCGCTTCCTTTCAGATTCCCAACAGAAAGAAATCATGATTATTCAAAAACATAGAATAGTACCTTATATATTGTAGCTTTGCATGTACTTTGTTGTTACATAATTGTCTAAAGGGCTACTAAGCTGGTTTTTATTCGTAAAATGTGTGTGTATTTGTCTTGGAAGTTGTATTAATACTTCATCACATGTGTAATGCTTATACCTAGGTTTCTGTAACAAACCACATGTTATTTGCAAGTGTAAGGAACTTGTGGTTAAGGGAGACTTGTGTGTACTTGAATTTATGAAAGTGCAAGTTAGCTTCCACTTGTACTGGTACCACGCATGACCTGACTTCCTGTAACTCATTATCAAACACAATTTCCTTTTTCTTTTTTCTTTTTTCTTTTTTTGAAAAGAACACATTTTTCTAAATTCTCATGTCCCGCCTTCATATATATTGTTAGTGAAAATTTAAATTTCTTTATGCATGTACTAAACATTTAAATTGTAATTATGTAAAATTTGAGAAATTTTGAGCCATTTTGCATCATTTTCATGGCATTGTCGATAAATCTGTAGTATATCCTCAATGCGGTCCCTTTATCAAATTGCACATCAATATTGGCATTTAAAACTTGGTTCAAACCTCCATTACTTTCAGGCTAATTAGTCAATTACCATGCAACAACAGATTCTAAAGGAGGCTCCCATTAATTTAAGTCTGAAATGTTTAGTACTTAGCCCTGCAATGGTCGGACTAAATTTGAGGATGTTAGTTACAAATACAATTATATGGTAAGTCCCAGCTCTTGCCATTGACTCATTACTATTGCTTACTTCCTTTTCAAAACAAATTATTATTGCTGACTTTTACACTTTAATGTAAGCACTATGATAGACCTCCCAGGAGGGGGCATAAAAGGCCAAAGAAGTGCTCAAGAAAACCATTGAACATGACCTTGCTTACTTCGATTTAAGCCCAAAAATAACTTAAGATGGATCTAAGCGGAGTCAAGTAATCCACGTAGCCGACACCAGAGTCTGTAAAAAGCCTTTGTTGTTGTTGTTGATATCTAAACACTATGATGAAATATAAATGATATTTCAGATGTTTTGTGTTGTCTTATTGTATCTTTCCCTGAGATTATTCCACCCCCACCCCCCCGCATATGTATTTATTGAAGAAATTTCCAACTCAAATTAATCAAACCCAAAGCATAATCTTTCACTCAGTGATATTTTCCATCTCAAGCCTTGACAATATAAGAAAAAACAAAACCCATAAGAGCCATATCTATCAAAGTTATATGCATTTTGCACCGATGACATTAGTCAGTATTATTATTTTTCTTTGAAGTTCATAGAAATGCTAAGTTGCTCACTCTGCATCATATTTCTCTTCAATGATGTCATGTAACAACTACAACAACCAAGCCTTTTCCCCATATTAAGTGGAATCAACTGCATATACTTTTGGCCTCCATTTTGACCTATGCCATGTAGGCATAGGACTTAAATTCGAAAACCGAAGATAATGCATGATAGTTTCTTTCCAACACTAACAACCAAGATAATGTAGGATGCCTTGTCTCCAACACTCTTTTTAGTCTTCCCCTACCCATTTCTTTAGGTTCAACATCTAATTTCTCAGAGCTTTTGACTGGTGAATCACAAGGCCTTCTCTGAACCATCTCAAATGAGTCTTCCTCCTTTATCCTCTATTAGTTCCAGACCAGTGTTTTCTTTGATAATCCTCTATAGGATCTGATCTTTCCTTGTATGGTCATGCATCCACCTAATTCAAGGTTCGAAACGTCGATTTCGAAGTCATTTCAATAAATTTTTAAGTGCTCATTTCGTTGGTACGGGTCATGGAAATGCTCATGTTTCAACGTTGGATTTCAATGATTTTGATGCCCCAAAAATAGTCCATTTCGAAGGCATGCCCTCCGTCAATATATGTTGACAAAAATGATAAAAGTAGTTAAAATGATTGAAATTTAAGAATAACTATGTAAATGGATAAATATTTTCCTTTAAGCTATAAACCTTGTCTTATACTTCTTATTTAAATGGATAACTATTTTTAAAATTAAGGACTACAAGAAGAAAAGTGCTAATGTTAATTCAAAAAGGGATATATTGGTGATATTAGAAAATTTTGAGGAAATTACTCAAAATAACTTAAAATGGATAAAAATGTTGCAATATGAAAAAATACCTAGACTCTAGAAGACTAAAATCATGTTTTGAGGAATCCCCCACAGTACGTATCATTAATATTATTCAAGTTGGCAATATGCGATGCATAACTCGTGTAACAGTAGCAACAATGCAGCACAACTGCAGCAGCCAACAATAGCCAACAGCAACAATTGTGTGTGGCACGCGTCACACCCGTGTGTAATTGAGCAGCATGCAACAACGCAGACCAATATATCATTGGCATGCCGCCAATTTTAACGGCATGTCGACAAGTTCGATAGCATGCCATCATCATGCCGACGACATTGCTGCATTTCGATAAGTATATCATGTCGATATAACATCTTGTCAAAAACCCCTGTTTTGCCAGTATGCCACCGACATGTCAACGGCATTTTGATCATCACCTTTACACCTTTGCTTCGGCCATAAAAATCGTCTACAATTGATAGTTCAAAATTAAGATCTATAGAGCATAGCATATCTTAGTGTGGTTCTATAGCACCTAAGCTTGACATATAGAGGAAGCTTCTTATCATGTAAGCCACCTGAAACTCCTGCTTCAATCACCTACATCAATTCCGTGTGTTTTGAAAAGTTAATCCCAGGTATTGAAAGACCTTTTCTTCGGAATGAACTATGTCCCAATTTTCATCATGTCCTCCGACAATACACTTGTATATTTACTTTACATTACAGTTATAGATAGAGCACTCTAGGACTAACAAGACAGCATATCCTCATTCTTTCTGAAAGATAAGTATATCCTCATTCTCTAAAAGCATGTTCACCATATCTGAAAGGTATCCTTTAATATTAAGGCTAAAAATGATATTAATGTGATAATATTTTGTCCTGCACATTCAGATACACAATCCGGTGCAGAAAGTAAATAGTGTTTAAACAAACTAACAAAGTTGTATCCTTACTGATGGTTATCTCCAACAGCTATACATTTCTCTTAAAAAGAAAGGTACAGGTAGTCAAGCTTACATGTGAAGTATGGGAGCCGCCAAACAATTACATTGTTATTCCAGTTATCAGGAAGAAAACGCTTTATTGCTGGTAGTAATGTCGCACTGAAAATATAAACAAACAGCATCATAATAATTCAGTTAGCTGCATATTTCAGTGTATTCTCCAATAACAAAAATAAATGAACATCTAAAGGAAAAGGAACCTACGAAAGAGCAAGTATTCCCAGTACAAAGAAATAGCCCGTCAGAACAGTGTTAACCAAGTCCTTGGAAACAAACTTAAAGAGTAAGAATAGTGACAAAAGCATGGCACTTCCAACCAGAGGAAAGCGCATTGCATGCTCATTCGACATCGTCTCCTGCACGAGAAAACCATAACTCCAAAATCAGTACCAGAAAAAAGAAGGAAACCAACTCTGTCAACAACCAAAGAAACTACATTTGCCACAAGGGCAAGTCTCAATTCCCAATGCCTCAAATCGCATCCATGTGTCTTAACCAAGGTTTGATATATCGGTATCGATTGGTTGGGTGATATTGATATCACACATGTGCACGTGCGTGCACACACTCCAACGTACAGACGCACACGTACGCATGCGTGCACGCACACACATTTCTTCATGATGCATTACTTATCAAAATGTTAATTTTCATAAAATTTGTAACATTTTTTGACATTTTGGACATTTCTAAGCGATTCTCAAAATTCACCGATATTAGCGATATATCCCAAATATATTCCTTTTTTGACTTGTCAATACGATATCGATATTTAAAACCTTGATCTTAACCTTACCCGAAACCGGCAGTGGAATCTCCTCGCTTCCCTCCCCTTTATGGGGTCAAGAGGCTCTAAATTATTTAAAACAGAATGAAAGAATGAATTGACAACTGATTTCTCAAATGTCTCATTGATCTTACAGAAGGCGGTGCAGACTTCACCGACCGGTAACAACCCGCATAAACCGTCAGGCACGCGGTCAAGATCACGTTCAAGTTGGGATTCACTCCGATCACAAGAGGAGCCAAAGTCAACCCTGCGAATGAAAACCGCATAATTACCACCTAAATGGAGACAGATCTGCAATTCAACCCTCAAATTTCCTTCAACCCCTATGACTCCGAAGATGATTCCCGCGATTACGCAACGGAAATTACCTGCAAGGGCGATATTTGCGGCACGTTCGCAGGGCCTCATTGTTAGCGATCGACCGAACACGAGACCGCTATTTACCTGCAAATCGACACCGATCCTGGTGAAATTCAAGAAAGAATCCAAAATTCACATCATTATCAATCACGGAACAACAACAAGACGCAATATTCGGGGGTTTTTTCTTCTCCGGATCTGATGGG
Organism: Thalassia testudinum; assembly: GCA_037157565.1. Classification (NCBI taxonomy): domain Eukaryota; kingdom Viridiplantae; phylum Streptophyta; class Magnoliopsida; order Alismatales; family Hydrocharitaceae; genus Thalassia; species Thalassia testudinum. The sequence goes on along the minus strand of JAZHRO010000031.1, from coordinate 31,694,455 downwards.
ATAGACAAAGATCGATCAGGGTGAGAATGTTTAGGATTAGAAGAGGATCAGATCGAGAAGGATGACGAAACGGTAACGGTCCTCCACTCGCAGATCTGAAGTCCGCGGATCGAAGAAGACGCGTGGAACAATATATGGACGTGGAGGGGTCGAGAAAGATGGCAATTTGAAGGCAACCGCTTGGGGAGAGAGGGAACCTGGAGAGAGGGGGATGACCACCGCCGAGCACCGCCGCAAGTCGCCGGAGCGCCGCCGCGGGCTGAGGTGGGTTTGGGGATCGGGGGATCAAGATTGGGAGGGAGAGGGGAGCGGTCGAGATTAGGGTTTTTGTTGACTGGGGAGCGTTGCGGGGACCCTTATTATTACCATTTTTTTAACAAGAAAACATTCATGCATTCGTTTCAGTGGGAGTTATCCGACAGCTTTTACCGTGTCTTGTGAAATTGAATCCCTCAGTCAGAAACCAATAGTTTTATTTGCATTTACAAATATGAGCAACTAAATGAGCAATAAAATTTGGGTTATAACTATCGTGGAAATTATTAGATTTAAGTGTTTGTCAAGAGTGCAACGGCTATTAGTTTGAAATTAATAATATTTTTGAATTTAATCATTTTTAGTTGTGTTTAAATAAAAAATTTTGATAATTTTTTTTTATTTTTTTTTTGTTGAAAATGTAACAAATTTTAACTTAATCCTTTATCTTCGTGTTTAACTCTCCTAGATCTTCAATAATAATAATAATATCAGTAAAGGAGCGATGCAGTTAAATTAAATTTTTAAATATAAATATTGAGCAATAACTTTTAAATATCATACTTTGTTGGTTCTATGACTTTTGATCATTTTTATTTTATTCTTTCTTACTTGGTAGCCCTTGAATGATATTTTTCAATCAGATAAGTGTTTTTGTGAAAAAAAAAATGAAATTAAAATTTATTTAAATTTTGTAAATTTCATTACAAAAAAAAATCCACAAAATTACATAGAGTTGAATCGTATACTTTAAATAACTATCTTACAATTGATAGCAACCACTTAGCAACCATATTCCATCAAAGTTAACGACCAATCCAACTCATTGGTCCATGGTCCTTGGAAAGTTCCAAGCACTCAATTCAAAAGCCTATATTGGCATGGCCTAATAATGACCACCAGAACTTTTCATGCACGAGGGTTATAGGAATTACTCTCCATCTACGTTCTAAAGAAAGGTGTAAGGGAGATGATGGGTGGATGGAGGGGACAATGAGGGCATGCATGAAAGGCTTGGTGGGGAGCAACATAGGCCCTCGCATGTGCCATTGGTTTGACCCACGAACATATCTCATGTTAGGTATGCTGCCACATAGGTAAGCGAGTCTTTTTGGATTGGGAGGCATGCACTAGAAGGCCATTAATCATTCATGTTGTGTACTCCATTTTCATCAAACCCCTCTTGGGATGGGAGGGGGAAGGGGGAGCATGGGAGGGCCACACTCGTGTCTATAGCTATTGCATAGGTATCAAATTTCAATTTCATGGCTCTCGTTTCTCAACTTGGAATGTGGGCTTGATAGTTGAGCCTCATCATGCAAAACATGGATGGTTGGGCTTTTTTTTTTTATGACCTAGAAGCCCTTATAGGTAAACTCTAGTAATGTAGGGTTGAGGCTCAAACTCAAGTTGCCTCTACCAGTTAGTAGTTATCACTAGCTAAGTTGTACCTTGACGGGTTGGGTGACTGGTTTTGTGTCATGGGACATTGAAATGACCCTTTCCTGGGATCGTTTGGCCTTTTCGAAATCTGCAGGGGTTTTCCTACAATTTTAAACCCGCTTGGGTTTTGTCTTGTGTTATGACCCGGTTCCCGAATCCCTACAGGACCCGAGATCCACTCGACTTGACTAATTCTAAGACACAGTCGTCCAACAAGAAATAACCAAAAAATAGGAAAATAAACCACATTCACTATGCTAAGTAACTAACAGTAAAAGAATACAGCAGTAAAGGAAGTAAAAGCTGCTAACAGTATATATCACCACCACAACAGTAAGCGGAAACAAAGTACAGAAATGTAACGGTAACAAAAGTCAACAAAAGAAAGTACAACAACAGGAAGACTACTGTTGAGCTCGACTGGGCCCAGCACCCTCTGCAGCCGGTGTCTCGGGCTGCTCAACTCCTGGACCTGTAAAGGGATATGAGTAAAACGGAGTCAGCGAACGCTGAATAGAGTGGTAAGCAACTAACTAAAGCAGTAAAAGCTAACAGGTAATTTATCTTTTCCAATTACTTTATTTTACAAGTTATTCCTTTTCACCCATTGGTTTACTTTTCAGATCTCTTTCTTGATCTCGCATGTTTCTCGTGGGAACGATCTTGATTGCAGTCTTTTCGAAGAGTAGAAGGCACATGTGGTACTCTCCTGGCCGGGAGAGTCCCCCGTGGTGATCCTACACCTAGTCAACCACCCCGAGGTCACGGACAAACGTAGCGGTGACTATGACACGCACGATAAGCGCACGGGTAGCTACCCCGCATTGGCACGCGGTCAGTCGTTTTCGCTAGCGGGTACGCCCAAAGTACAGCACGGAACAGCACAGAACCTACTCCTCTCAGTAACAGGGGTCTAGCCTCTCAGAACCAAATAGGGGTCTCGCCCCTCCACAGTTCGCGCACCCTCGTCTGACTACCCTGGTTTGCCTAGTGGGCCTAACAAGTCGGTGTAGGGTGGCTAGCTGAACCTTGGGCCCCGTGGGGTGGCTAGCTCTCCCCCTACACTAGTAGCTCTCTCCGGTACAGTATACGCGAGGGCCAAAGAAGTCGGTGTAGAGTGGCCAATCCTAACCTCGGGTCCCAACCCAAGGTCGGCTAGCTCCGCTCTACACTAAACAGGGGATAGTCGCTCTCCTTGGTACCATGTACTCAAGGGCCAGCACACTTCCCACTCACATTTCCAAATCCATTCCATTTATCCACAGGAGCTCTACTCCTAATTCTCTGTAGGGTTCATGCTCATATTCCCCATATTATTCCATACTAGGTTTCCTCATTCACATTTCCATTCTCAGATTTTACGCATGTAGCTCGTATTTCCACAATTTGCATATACAATAAGAAATGTCTCAGGTATCTGTCTAACTAGCACAAGCATTTCATGTTTCACAGGCAGCTCTTGCTTATTAATAGGCAGTTATTCATAATTCTATTCATTTATCTAGGACTGCAATCTCAAACACGCATACAACAGTACAAGTACTTCTCGTCCTAGGATTCATGCCACATCCTAGGTTTCTAGTTATCCAGTTTCACATACGCATTCATGTTTTATAATTTAAAATAAGGGAAACCACTCTACCAGACAATCCGGGAATACTGGGGGCTCAATCGGCAGGCTCACGTGCCTCAGCAAGCCCAAACCCACAACTGATCAAAGTCCTATACCAAGCAACATACCACAATGGAACATTCAAGATAATATAAAAGGCCTTCTAACAAGTAGAGGAACTCAAAAGGAAAACACTGATATCTTATTTGCGTAAAACGGACCTCAAACGTATCCTAAACGGGCAAAAACAAGGCTGCAGACCTAAATCAGATGTCTGGCACAAGGTCCAGACGTCTTAAAAGTAACCAGAGTCTCACCTCAGGTTTTGCGTCGACCTCAGACGTCCAGAACCTCTTCTTGACCATCTGGACCCAGCTCCAAACGTCCGACTTCTCCTCCAGACGTTTGGGAGTGCTTCCGGTCGTCTGGTAATCTGTCCAGACGTCCGAAACACGTGGAAGGGTGTGTCATGCCCCTACCCGAAGCTATCTCTGCACGCGACAGGCAAATCAACCACTTTTAGCCATGCAAATCGAGGCTGCGGTGCAGCCTGCGTGGCCGCAACCGCAAAAGGAACATACCTTCGCGCAACGTTGCTTTCAGACGTCCGGTATCGTCACCAGACGTCCAATATGTCGTATGGACGGCATGCCAGGCGTCTTATTCTGGGAAAATCCCAGAACCACCTCCTGCTCCTCGCCGCGCGCAGCCGCAGCCTTGCCTCCTCGCCTGCACCTCCGACTATAGCAAGTGTCGGGGATGGCTCCCCCAACGCACTCCTCCCGTACGCGTCGCTTCGACCGTGCACCCTTCGGCGAGCTCCCACGAGCTCGCGAGATCATGCTCTTCCTCTTCTCCTCACGTCGCCTCTCCTTGTCGCTCGCTCTGGCGCTCTCTCTCGGGCTCACCCCTCTCACTGTAGTGGAGAGGAAGGAGGGAAGTGGATGTGGTGGAGTGGGGAAGAAAGGAAGGGGGGAAGAGGGGTTTTATAAGGGCGTGCTAGGGTTCTACAAGGGAGAAGAAAAAGAGAGAGGAGGGAAAGGGCAGTCTGCGTGCAGCCAGCGCGCAGACGCGAAGATACATACAACTTTTTCAATTTCTAGACGTCTGGGAGTATGTCCAGACGTCCGACCAGACGTCCAGACGTCTTAAAGGGCTCAGAACAGAACAAGTCTTTACATCTTGAGACTTGGAAGGAAGAAAGGATAATTGCAAGGGTATCCCCGCAATTTTCCTCACCCCACCATCCCTCTTCCACGACACCCTCATCGCACCGTCCCTCTCCTGCGGCACCCTCCACCATGCTGCTTCCCATCCCTCGCCCCCGCCTCCTCGCTCCATAAAAGCCCCTCCCCTTCTTCCCCTCATTCACTCACCACTCAACCGTCGAGCGAGAGGAGAGGGAGAGAGGAGGGTCGAGGGATTGGAAGCCGAGATCAGAGGATTCGCGAAGGGAGCGAGGAGGTGCTTTGTTGCGGAAGTTTCTGCGGCGAGAAAAGATTTGGAAACGGTTCTGTGAAATCATTTTTTTGCAGAATCAAATGTCCGGAGTAACCTCCAAACGTCGGGTCGGACGTCCGAAGGTAGTATGAGACGTCTGGTAAAGCATTTTCTTCCATTATTTTTCTGCCAAAGTCCTGACCGAGTACGTTCATGTGTCAGAGGTTGGGAGGCACGTCGGCATGAGGACCGAGGTGGTTTCAGACGTCTAGGATCATCTCTAAACGTCTAAAGGCACCCCTAGACATCTGCACTGAGTCCCAGATGTCTGAGGAAAGTGCCCCGAGAAAGGTATGCCTGTGAGTTCGTTTAAGACGTCTGGGACCTTTCCCAAACGTTTGATTTCAGTCGGGATTGATTTTTTGGGCCCGTTCAGGGCCCAAACGAGGTCGGTTTTCTGCAAATAAAACGTCTTTGATTTCCGTACAAGTTTCACTATGTGATGGTACTTTGTTCGTGTCATTTTGAACACTTTTGACTTGCCAACCCATGTCATAGGTCTCCAATCCGTCGAGTATACAAGACCTACGGAAACATCGGGAACTACTGTACGAGCCCCCATTCCAACCAATTACCTTGGTAGAGTGGTTCTTACTCTAATTTCAAAATTAATAAAGTGCATGAATAAAATTAGTTGAACCTAGGATGTGAGATGAACCCTAGGAAGGAGTAAACGCATGCCTTAGAATACATCTATTAGATTGAACCCTAGGTTGTAACATGAACACTAGGGCTAGAGGAAATGCATGTGTGAAGAAATGAACGATTGAATAAATCATGAGCTGCTTGTACTACCTGAAATGAACCACAAACTCGTACTGTGATTATTAAGACCTGTGATGTTTGAGCCTTTTAAGACGTCAGACATCCTGGACACCTTCCCAGACGTCTGGAAATCGAAAATTTTGAGTACGAGCTCGCATCTGCGCGGGTGCTGCACGTAGATAGTACCCCCTCACTTTCCTCCTCCTTTTCTCTCTTTCCGCCCTCAGCGAAACCCTAAACCCTCACCCTTATAGAGCCCCCTCCTCCTCTCTCATTCTCCTCACTTCCCAGCCACCTTCCTTCTTCCCTCCAGCGAGAGCGACATGCGCGAGCGAGAGCGCGGGAGTGGCATGAGGAGGAGAGGAGGAGCAGTGTGAGAAGGAGAGGAGTTGAGCTTGCGAGCTCGTGTGGGAGCTCGCCGGTGAGCGCACGGCCTGAGCGGCGCGTGCGCGAGACGGAGGAGTGCGTCGGGGAGGTCCTCCCAGACATTGCTGCAGCCGGAGCTGCAGGCAAGAGGGCACGACGCGGCCACGCGCTGCGTGAGAGGGCAAAAGCAGGTTATGGTTCTGGGTTTCTCCCATAATCAAACATCTGGAGCAACGTCCAGACGACGTCTGGAGGAGATTCCAGACGTCTGAGGAGGAAGTCTCGCGAAGGTACGTCTTCTTTGCGGATACGGCCATGCAGGCCGCTCTGCCGAGACCTTTTGCATGCCTTTTTGAGAAGATTTGGTGGTTTTCTTGCAGGATTCGCTTTGGGAAGACGCGGGATACTCCCTCCCACGCATTTTAGACGTCTAGGCGACATACCAGACGACGGGAAGTGCTTCAAGACGTTCAAAGAGGTGATCAGACATCTGGAACTGGGTCCAGATAGTCTAGAGGAGTTCCTGGATGTCTGAGGATTGGCGTAGGACTTGAGGTATGACACTGGACACTTTAAGACATTTGAAAGTTGTTCCAGATGTCAGATTTGAGTCAGAAACACTATTTTTGACTCATTTAGGGTCCGTTTGAGGTCTGTTTTCCACAAATAAGATACCGATGTTTTCCATATGAATTCCTTTACTTGTTAGAAGACTTTCTATATTGTTTTGAGTATTCTCTTGTGATTGATCCTTGTGATAGGACTTCGTTCCGTTGTGAGTTCGGGGCTTGCTAAGGCACGTGAACCTGCCGTTCAAACCCCCACTACTCCTGGGTTTACTGGTACAGTGGCTTCCCCTAATTAAATACAAACCTAAATGCATGTGTGGAATGAATGACTAGAACCTAGGGTGTGGCATGAATCCTAGGACTAGAAACACTGGAATGTCTGTATGGAATGAAGGGATTGCAGTCTTGAATGAGTAGATAGAATGATAACAATTGCCTGTGAATGAATAACAGGTGCCTGCGAAATATGTGGTACTTGTGTTGATTAATTGTTGGATGTAACTTTTCTGTCGCACACGTGAAATGACATAATATGAGCTGCATGTATATAATTTGGAAATGGAAAGGTGAATGTTGGAAACACGAGTTACCTATGAATAACCTAAATATGGAAATGTGAATGATAGAATTACAAGTTGCATATGTATAACCTGAGAATGGAAATAGAAATGATGAAACCTGGTGTGGAATAACATGAGGAATATGAGCATGAACCCTACGGGGAATTAGGAGTAGAGCTCCTGGAAATAAATGGAATGGAACTAAAAATGTGAGTGGGAAGTGAGTTGGCCCTTGAGTATGGAGTACCAAGGAGAGAGACTGTCCCCCCTGTTTAGTGTAGAGAGAAGCTAGCCGCCCTTGGGTTGGGACCCAGGGTTAGGATTGGCCACTCTGTACCAACTTCTTGGCCCTCGCGTACATAGTACCGGGGAGAGCTACTAGTGTAGGGAGAGAGCTAGCCACCCCACGGGGCCCGGGGTTCAGCTAGTCACCCTACACCGACTTGTTAGGCTCACTGGGCAAACCAGGGTAATCAGGCGAGGGTGTGCAGACTGTGGAGGGGTGAGACCCATGTTTGGTTCTTAAGAGCTAGACCCCTGTTACTGAAAGGGCTAGGCCCTATACTAGTTCCGTGCTGTGCTTTGGGCGCACCCGCTAACGAAAACGACTGACCGCGTGCCAGTACGGGGTAGCTACCCATGCGCTTATCGTGCGTGTCGTAGTCACCGTTACGTCTGTCCATGACCTTGGGGTGGTTAACTGGGTGTAGGATCACCACGAGGGACTCTCTCGGCTAGGAGAGCACCACGTGCACCTTCTACTCTTTGGAAAAGACTGCAATCAAGATTGTTTCCACGAGGAACATTCGAGATCAAGAAAGAGACCTGATAAATAAACAAAGTGATGGAAAAGAATAATCAAAAAAGAAAGTAAATGGAAAAACAACAGCTACCTGTCCACTTTACTGTTTTAGTTAGTTGGTTGCCACTCTACTCAGCGTTCGCTGACGTTGTGTACTCATAACCTCTTTTCAGGTCCAGGTCTTGAGCAGCCAGAGCCCACAGCTACCGAGGGTGCTGGGCCTAGTAGAGCCCAGTAGCTGTAGTTTCCCTTGCCGTACTCTTTTGTAGTAGTGAGTAGACTCTTGCACCTTTACGTTTGTACTCTTATATTTTGTACTTGATATTCTTGTACCTGGTTAACTTTCTACTGTTGTGGTGGTGTATATTGTAGTAATTTTTACTTCTTTACTATTGTACTTTCGCTACTGTTAGTTGCTTAGCATAGTGAATGTGGTTTACTTTCCTGCTTTTTGGTTACTTTCTCGTTGGATGACTGGGTCTTGGGATCGGTCGAGTCGGTCCGGTCTCGTGTCCTGTAGAGATTCAGGAACCGGGTCGTAACATGTTACGCCCCGGTTCCCGAATCCCTACGAGATACAAGAATCGGACCGACTCGACTGATTCCAAGACCGAGTCGTCCAATGAGAAAGTAACCAAAAGAGCAGCAAAAATAAACCACATTTACCATATATATAACTAGCAGTAACAAAATACAGCAGTAAAGAAAGGAAATACTACAGTATACACTACCACAACAGTAAAGAAATAAACATGTATATAAACATGGAGCTTACAATGAAAAGTGTATAGAGGTAACAGAAACTACTCACTACAGTAGGAAGAAAAGTACAGTGGGTACTCCACAGTAACACTACTGGGCTCTACTAGGCCCAGCGCCCTCTGCAGCCGCCGACTCTAGCTGCTCAACACCTGGTCCTGAAAAGGTAACAAAGGTGACACGTCAGCGAAACGCTGAGTAGAGTGGCAACTAAAAGCTAAGAACAGTAAGGTGGGCAGTAGCTGTTATATTTTCCGTTTACTCGTTATCGAATTATCCCTCAAATTCTTCTTTTGATCTTGAATGTTCCTCGTGGGAACGATCTTGATTGCAGTCTTTTCCGAAAAGTAGAAGTAGCATGTGGTGCTCTCCTGGCCGGGAGAGTCCCCTGTGATGGTCCTACCCTCAGTCAACCACCCCAAGGTTGCTGACAGACGTAACGGTGACTACGGCACGCGCGATAAACGCACGGGTAGTTACCCCGCACTGGCACGCGGTCAGTCGTTTTCGTTAACGGGTGCGCTAAAAGCACAACACGGAACCAGTATAAGGCAGAGCCCTCTTAGTAACAGGGGTCCAGCCCCTCCATAGTAACCAAACAGGGGTCTTGCCCCTCCACAGTCCGCGCACCCTCGCCTGACTACCCTGGTTTGCCCAGTGGGCCTAACAAATCGGTGTAGGAGGGCTAGCAGAACCCCGGGGCCCGTGGGGTAGCTAGTGCTCTCCCTACACTAGTAGCTCTCCTCGAAACTGTGTACACGAGGGCCAAAAGTCGGTGCAAAGTGGCCAGACCTAACCCCGGGTCCCTGGGGCGGCTAGCTCCGCTCTGCACTAAACAGGGGGACAGTCGCTCTCCTTGGTACTCCGTACTCAAGGGCCAGCTCACTTCCCCAATTCTATTCCATTCACTTTCCAGGAGTTCTACTCCTAATTCCCAGTAGGGTTCGTGCTCAGCCAATTTAGGTTTTATCTTTTCAACTTTATATAGCCCATGTTCCCAACTGTAATTATTCATTCATAATCAAATAGCTATTCTCCAATTACAGGCAGTTATCATTTCCTTTCTACTTTTCCAAGACTGCAATGTATATGCATTCAAGCTAGTTTTCCAATCCTAGGATTCATGCCATACCCTAGGATCTATCATTCAATCTAGTTTTCCAGTCCTAGTGATAACTTGTCTGGCTGGTAGAGCTTGTTTGCGTTTGTTATATGTCAAGTTACAGTCGTTGTAGTAATAAGATAGCTACCAGGTTATCATTACAAAAATTTTTTACTCGAAAATGGTTTTCCCGAGGTCGAACTCAGAGAGCTACTGGAATTCTAGAAATACAAAGGTTCTCTATTAGATTACAAAAATAAGAGAGAGAGAGAGAGTCTGTCTTGGCTTCTTCTTCTTCTCTTCTCCTTCTCTTTCTATCTTTTTCTTTTTTTCTTCTTTCAGCTGCTCTCCTTTTCTTCTTCTTTCTCTTCTTCTCTGTTTTCGGCTGTGTCTTCTCTCTTCTTTTCTTCCGCAGAGTTCTTCTTCTTCTTTTCTTCTGTTCTTTTTTCTCTTTGTTCTTCTCTTTCTTTTGCTCTGGCGGCTATGTCTTCTTCCCTCTTTTTCTTCTTCTTCTTTTTCTTTAGCCTTCTTCTTTCTTTCTTTTCTTGCTTTCTCTCTTCTGGCCGCTGCTAAACCGTCGTCTGATGCAGTGGTCAGACGACTTAACTGTAGGTTTGCTACAGTGCTTCTCTTCTTCTTCTATTTCTTATCTCTTGCTTCTTCTCTGCTTCTTCTTCTTCCTTTCTGTCCTGAGCGGCTAAGGCTTCGGCCGCCTTCCTTCCTTCTTCTCCTTCCTTCCTTCTCCTTCTGCTCCTGCAAGTTCACACAAGGATTAGAAAGCAAAACCTACCCCTACCCTTCCCCGTGTCTCTCTCTTTCTCAGATTTCTCTCATAGGATCGCTCTCCCAGAGCCGGGTATTCGGGTACGGGTATCGCGTCTGGGACCAGGCCCACCAACGTGCGGTGGTGGGCGAGGAGTGCGCGGTTTTGGGTAATCGGATCCGGCCCAGACCCGCGGGGCGTGAGCGTAGGCGAGGGCGAGCACGTGGCGCGCGGCGTGCGTGAGGGACCTGACCCCTGTGTTCGAAGGCGAATAGCCTTGAACACTTTTCAAATTTATGTGCGGCCGCTTAGCCACGAACTTCCGAGTTGGGACTAAAGTCCCACCTCCCAGATTAGCGCTCGCAGCTAAGGAAGCTGCAGGCAATTGCAGCAGCGTACGAGGCCTTCGCCCCAACTGCAGGCCTGGGATGCTTCGCGGAGGCAAGCCGCGCGTCCTGGGGCGTGATCCTGGGCGAGAGAGCACCTGCAGCTGCAGGTGAAGGAGCTTCAGAAGCTCGGTAATGGAGGTGAAAGGGTGTCAACCTGAAAATAAGAATACGGCCTCTCGGCCCAATCAGAGGATGCAGGGAGCTTCGCCGGAGTGCGGCGAAGGCAGTGCAGGTGGTGGCGAGGCGTGAGGCGGCGTATGGTGGTAGCCCTAGGTCAGACTGTGGTCGGAGAGGTGGGTTTAGAACCTTCAATTTGGCCTTAGAAACCTATTTTGACCTAAAAAGAGAATCATGCCCAATTAATAACTTAATTTGGGTTTTTACGCAAATTGGCTGGTCAAACATGGTCCAACCTGTAATTAATATTCACCATTAAAATCCTTAGGTTCAAATTGGTCTTGTATAAAAACTTGAGCCTAAGAAGAGACCTCCATGACCGACTTTACAATTTGGTCATCTTCATTTACTTTTTGACACTTATCTTTTGAAACCCTTGCATTTAGGTCCCCAGCTTTTCATCGTTCTTTGTAGAACGGTCCTCCCTGCAAACTCTGCGCAGCTCCATGCTCCGGCGACCTTGCGTGGAGCATGGCGTCCCGCAAAGAAGGGTTACCGCCCTGCAAAGCAGAAGCGGGGTTCCCTACGACGTCCTCCGTCGTAGGGACCCACCCATGCCCTCTGCTGACCACCATATCTTCGGTGCGAATGCGCGGAAGGTATGGGAGTCATCTCCGACCTCACTCCGGTGAGGCTGGCACGTCACCAGCCCGCCCCTCCCTCTGCGCCAACCCCTTTATAAGGATCAGCACCCCTTGCCGGCTCCTGGAAGCTCTTCTTTGACGGAGAACCCCCCTTTCATCCCTTCCTCCTCCGTCAGAAGGCCCGAAGCTTCCGGCGACTTCCTCCTCGTCGCTTTGCTGCCCTACCTGCAGCAGGGTTTGCCTTGCTCCATCGTCTGTGCCAGGTTGTACTCGCCGGCAACCTCTGCTTGCTTCCTCGTCGCCGCACTCCTCCTCCAGGGCTCCTTCTTCTCCAGATCCGGCAGGTACGAGCCGGCTGCTCCGCCCTCCCCCTTCGTCTAATACTTAGGTAAATAGCTTCCTCTCCATTTCCCTTACATTTTCCCTCTCTTAATCTACCTTTTTACTCCACCGCACGCGACTTCCACCTCCACTTGCTCCGTCTCCGACCACCTTCTTCGGCGAGTCCATCCCACCTCCATAGACCTCCTCACCCCTCGCCGACTACCCCAGAAGCTTCCCCTCACTCCACTCAACCGATCCCCCCTCCCCATTCACTGCCAACCATCGCCCGACCACCTCCCGAACAAACCCATCGTCTCGCACACAGTCCGACTTAGGGCTACCTCCACACGCGCCCTCGCGCCTCGCCAACACCCGCACTGCATTCGCCGCACTCCGATGAAGCTCCCTACGTATTCTGACTTGGCCAGGAGGCCGTATTTCTACTTTCAGGTTGGAGCCCCTTCGCTGCCATTACTGAGCTGCTGCAGCTCCTCCAGCTGCAATTGCAGGCACTTTCCAGCCCAGGTGCACACCCTAGGTCGCGCGGTTTACCTTTGCGAAGGCACCCTGGCCTACAGTTGGGGTGAAGGCATTGCGAGCTGCTGCAATTGCCTGCGGTTTCCTCAGCTGCAGGCGTCGATTTGGGAGGTGGGACTTTAGTCCCACCTCGGAAGTGTGCGGCCAAGCGCCCACACTTAAATTGAAAAAGTTCCTAAGGCTATTCGCCTTTGAACACAGGGGTTAGGTCCCCCTCCTGCACGCTGCGCGCCACGCGCTCACTCGCCCTCACCTGCGCTCATGCCACACGGGTCTGGGTAGGATCCGATTACCCAAACTGCGCACTCCTCGCCCACCACCGCACGCCGGTGGGCCTGGTCCCGAGCGCGATACCCGCACCCGATTACCCGGCTCTGGGAGAGCGGTCCTAAGAGAGAAATCTGAGAAAGAGAGAGACGCGAGGAAGGGTAGGGGTAGGTTTTGCTCTAACCCTTGTGTGAGCGTGCAGGAACAGAAGGAGAAGGAAGGAAGGAAAAGAAGAAGAAGGGGAGCGGCCGAAGCCTCAGCCGCTCAGGGTAGCTGAAGAAGAAGAAACGAAGAAGAGAAATAGAAGAGAAGGAAGCACTGTAGCAAACCTACAGTTAAGTCGTCTGACCACTGCATCAGACGACGGAAGGGCAGCGGCCAGAACAGAAAGAAGAGAAAAGAAGAGGAGCTGTAAGGGAAGAAAAGAAAGAAGGAAGCAAAGAAGAAAAAGAAGAAGAAAAGAGAAAGAAGAAAGAAGACTGAAGCCGCAAGCAAGGAAAGAAAGAAAGAGAAGAACAGAAGAAAAGAAGCAGAAAGAAGAAGAAGGCTGAAGAAGAAGAAGAAGTCAGAGAAGAAGAAGAAAAGAAAAGAAAGAAGAAGAAAGGAAGACTCTGCAGGAAAAAGAAGAGGAGATCAGCTGAAAGAAAAAGAAGGTCAGAAAGAAAAGGAGGAGAGAAGAAGAAGAAGCCAAGAGAAACTCTAGCTCCCTCTCTCTCTCTCTCTTACATTTGTAACCTAATTGAGAATTTTTATATTTCTAGAATTCTAGTTGCTCCCTGAGTTCGACCTCGGGAAAACTTTTTCCGAGTAAAAATTTGTAGTAATTTGGTAGCTGTTTTGTACTGCAACGATTGTAAACCATAATAACATAAACCCAATCGCTTCCGGATAGCGCTACTATTCTTGGCGCCGTTGCCGGGGAGCAACGGCTATTCTAGTGGCTATAAAATATCTATTTATGAGTTTCTAATAATCTCTTCTCTCTTTTGTGTGCAGGTACAGGAAAATCAAGAAGCAGCCGCACAACAACCACTCCAAGCAGGTAACATCTATCCTCTCACTATTAACCCCTAAATTCTAAAGAGGAAGAAAAAGAAAAGAATAAATAATATAGGTATAACCTATCTTTCATACCTAGTAACAGCTGCATATTTTCAAACCACTATTCCTGCACACACTATTAAGGGTATTCAAGGGCTAACACCTTCTTGCCTGAGCCCTAATTACCCAACAAGGAGTTAACTGGACCAAGTAGAGCCAACATAGGAATTAACACTAGGGTTTTAGAGACACACTCCTTAATCAAGAATTGAGAAATCCCAAAAGAAGTGTGCCTAAGCTATTGACTGAAAATACCTATTCAGAAAAACCCTAAGAAATTGGCTCTCTAAAAACACTTGAACCCTAAAAAACAAGACTTAATAAGTTCTCAAAGGAATCAATAGGTGAAGTTGACCCCTTGGGTCAAGCAACCTTCAACTTAGGTCACTCTTCGCACTTAAAAAGTTAAAAGTTCAAGTGAAAATCTAAGCACCCTGATCTTAAACTAAAAGTGGTAGACTTAGGAGGTCAAGATCCCCATTCTGGTCTACTTGGAATCTCAGTGACAAGAGTGGTCGGGTGGGGGAAACTCTGTAACCCGTGGGGACGCTCAACCATGTAGGGGTCTTCGCGAGACTCACCCTCTCTGGCTGCCCAGGTAATTCTCAGGTGGTCGATCTTTTGATCAAGGGGTCCATCTGCCCCGCACCTCTATAGTCACCCAACATTTTGGGTGTCTCGATTGGGTCCAGCACCTACTAAACTCATCTCTTCCAACAGTGTATGTTTGGTAGGAGGTCCTTGAAACCTCCTTTAGAACTTCACTCTCCTCGAGGCTGAGCCTCAGTACCCTTGTTTGAGAAAACAACACCTCACATCGATCTCTCCTCCGACTCCGAACCCAACTCACCTTCTTCTTCCACAATGGCTCAGCCAGTTGAGGAAGAGAACAACCTTGAGCACTAGCTCCAGCGACTCAATGACCTCTTCCAGAACTTTTTGCACCCACCGCAGCGTCCCATGATGCGGGACCATTATAATCCTGCTGTAGTGGCTATTGAGCCTCGAGTCAGAATCTCGACTGGAGGACCTGATTCTGAATTAAAGCCCAATATGGTTCATGCCATACCCAAATTCCACGGGCTTAATTCTGAAGATCCCTTCCAGCACATCAAACAATTAAAGCATCTGGCCCAGACTTTTGGGTCAGATGCACAAAATCGGGACATTCTCCTCATGAAGATGTTCTCCTTCTCCCTTATGGACAAGGCCACTCATTGGTATCAAACACAGACCCGGTCGATCAACAATTGGGAAGAACTTCAGTCTGAATTTTTGAAGAAGTTCTTTCCCGTTGGTTGAACCAATGCCTTGCGCCATCAGATTACCCACTTCACTCAACAAACGGGAGAACCTCTCCATGAGGCATGGGATCGCTTTCAGGATCTAATGAGAAAGTGCCCCCATCACGGAGTTCCTAAATGGGAACATGTTCAGTCTTTTTACCAGGGACTCCGTGAAGATATCAGGCTTTTCGTCAATGTAACTTGCAGAGGGAATATCATGGGTCAACATGAGGACACCATGTGGGAGATTCTCGAAAACATGTGCGAGAACTCCATCAATAGTGACTCCATGAGACTATTCGACAGGACGAATACCCGCGCATCGACGAACCTTAGGGGAGCACGCGAGACGCAGGGTCTGTCCGCATCAGTCGACCTGGAACTGATGGCTAGTCGATTGGACAAGCTCTCCATCATGGAGAAGAAGGTGGATGAGCTGACTCAGCACTTGCAATGAGACACCTCTGCGCATAGCTCCTTTGCACAGCCTCCTTCCACACGGGAGACTGTGCAAAATATTCTCCACCGACCTTCTCCTGGGATGGATCCATATCCACCCTCATCTGATTCTCGGATCGGAGGGTCATCCGATCCTTTCTATACCAGCAAGGGGAATTCCATTCCCCCATTCTCTGATTCTTTGGAGGTTCCTCAGACCTGCGAGGACCTCAACGCCATCCAGAATGATCCATTCTCCAACACCTACAACCCTGGATGGCGCAACCATTCCAACTTTCAGTAGGCGGGAAATTCCCAAACTCAGAGACCACCCTTTCAGCCCCATCCACAACCCCCTCGTCCTTACCAGTCGCCTCAGCCTCGGCCCAACCCGACTTTTTTACCAGGGCCAAACCAGGACCAAATGTTCCTCATCCTTCAGACTTTGGCTGACATTCAAAGAACGAATGCGGCTATTCAGAAACAACACAAGGATGAACTTACAGAGGTTCGAAATCAACTGGCCCAGTTGGCAAATTCTCGCCAACCAGGCACACTTCCTTCTCAACATCTTCCTAACCCTAATAACGTGTCGACCCAGCGACGCGTTATGAACCCAAACCTGGGCCAAGCACACATGATTTATCAAGTCCCCTCTGTTCCTTCACCTGACGGGATGGAGGCTGCCACTTCCTATGCGGGCTATCAACAGCAACCCATCTTATCCAACCCTAACCAAAACCAGGCAGTACTAAATTCTGTAACGACCCGTAGTGGTAAGGAAACCCAAGATCCACCCTATCCAAACCACTCCAAGCCTGGTAGTGATCCCAACCCTAGGACAGTAATCCAAGACGTTCCTATCTCTGTCCCAGATCAAAGACCTGGACCTATCTTAGAAGAACCAACCAAGGTTTCGTTTCCCGAGGCCTTGACCAAGGGAAAGAAGACAACCAAGCCCGTGGCACTTGAGGAGGACCTGGTCAAGCTCTTTGAGCAGGTCCAAATAAACATCCCCTTGATGGATATGATTCGCCACGTACCGGCTTACGCACGATTCTTAAAGAATGTCTGTACACCTTAGCGTAAGCCGCGAACCAAGAGTGGGAGTCTAATTGTACTGTCAGAGCAAGCCAGCTCTGTAATCCTAAGCAGACTCCCACCCAAGGCTAAAGATCCTGGTACTCCCCTGATTTCCTGCAAAATAGGTGATACCCAATTCGACAAAGCATTGCTAGACTTGGGTGCTTCCATAAATATGATACCCACATCCTTACTTAATCACCTAGAAGAATCTGAGCTAAAACTGACTGAGGTGACATTACAATTAGCAGATCGATCTATAAAGTCACCTAAAGGGATTTTCGAGGATGTTATCGTAAGAGTGCGGGATTTCTATTTCCCAGTAGACTTTATAGTCTTGGACATGGACGCCCCTGAAAACCCTAGGGATACACCAGTCATTCTAGGGAGACCTTTCTTGGCTACTGCTAGAGCCAACATCAGCTGTGAGGAGGGCCAAATAAAGCTCAAATTTGGAAATCAAACCCTAAAAATTAATATATTTGAGGCCCAACAAGGAATCAATTGCAGTGTCATCGAACAGATTTGTGATATTAGGGCTTTGGTTGATGAAACACATTTTGAGAATAACCTGATTATACCTCATCAACCACAGAAAGATCTTGAACCGCAATTAGAGGAGTCAAATCCAGATTTAGACAGACCCATAACTCCTACCCTTGAACCTCACATTTACCCTGAACCTCCCGCTGCTGCTGATAACCCCGTCCTTGAACTGAAACCCCTTCCCGATCATTTGAAATACATCTTTTTGGGTTCTAGTCAGACCCTTCCTGTGATTATAAATTCCAAGCTTACTCCCGAACAAGTATCCCGTCTGATTGCTATTCTCCAGCACCCTCCTCCTTACATGCAGCTGCCACTGCTGCTGCACTCATCCACTCGCTCTCTCGCTGACAGGGGGAAGAAGAAGAAGACGGCGGAGTGAGGGTGAGGGAGAGAGAGGTGTATTTGAAGGCAGCCGTGGGGAGAGAGAAAGAGAAAAGCTACGTCTGCAGGGAGGGAGAGAAAAGAGAAGGAGGGCAGCGGGTTCAGTCTGCGCATGCATGCGCGCAGACGCGAACCCGTACGCCGAAAAAATTTAATTCCAGACGTCTGGGAAGGCTTCCCGACATCTGACCAGACGTCTGGACCGCTTCCCAGACGTCTTAAGCAACGCTTGATGCCCGATTATAACATAACAAGATGGTATCAGAGTAAGGTCATCCTGAGAATTAAGCCAACTAGCTTGAGAATAACCAATTCACGTGCTTGTAACTAGAGTAACCACCACAACGTACCTTTTGACATCTGTTTTGAGGTTCTTTTGCTGAATGTTCGTTGGAATTGACGTCTTCCTATTCTGTTGTTTGCGTCTCGTTGCAGGAAATGACTTGACGTGGAGTCATTGAGGCGGGCCGGGGACACGGCCGTGTACGAGGTTGAAGGGGCAGACGTGTTGAGCCTGACGTCTCAGTGGATTAGCCACTACTTCCGGGCGTTCAGGCCTAGGACCTTGCCCAGCTATACGGGAGATTGTGCTAGAGGAGCTCCACCCGCCTCCACGAGCACCTCTCCCTGGGGACGTGGAGGGGGAGTCCTCTGTGGGACCGCAAGACAGACGCAACATTGGACGTGGGGGAGGGGTGGTCTTCCACCGCCCCCACCGTCCTCTGACACTTCCTAGCACAAGCCCTCCCTGCCTAGAGGCGTACCCGTTTCCCCACTTCAGTGACATTACGAGCTTTTCGGACAGTTCCGGAAACTGAAGCCCCCATCCTTTAAGGGGGATGAGGACCTGACCGAGGCGGAGGACTGGCTCGAGCAGATCGAAAAGGTGTTTGACACCCTTCACCCCCCTGTGGAGTGCCGTGTGGCCTTTGCCACGTACCAGCTGGAGAGCGCGGCACACAAGTGGTGGAGGGCGGTCAGAGGTCAAGAGAGGACAGAGCCGACAAGGGACCGGTTTGTCACCCTCTTATACACAGTACTGGGGAGAGCTACTAGTGTAGGGAGAGAGCTAGCCACCCCACGGGGCCCGGCGTTCAGCTAACCACCCTACACCGGCTTGTTAGGCCCACTCGGCAAACCAGGGTAGTTAGGCGAGAGTGCACAGACTGTGGAGGGGTGAGACCCCTGTTTGTTGGTGCTAGAGCACCACGATCGTTTGTTTTGATAATAACAAAACACGTGTCATTTAACATTTGCACTTAGAGTCTTAGATTTCAGGCAAATTGCAAATGGTGACGTGATTAGACGGAGTTTGAGCTCGCATCCAGGATGGATTGGAGGAGCTTGATGGAGAACAGAGGAGATTCACGAGGAGATTGATGGAGAACAGGGGAGATTCGCGAGGAGCGATAGATTGAAGATGGAAGGACAAGAAGAATAGGATAGAATTCTGTTTATTTCATGTACTTTTATCTTTATTTTCTTGCTCTTTTTGTTCCTTAGAACATCATGTTAAAGTGTCTCAAAGTACCTGATTGCACCGCAAAAATACACCTGCAATTGTGCCGTCTTGTGCTATTTCCTATCATTACCACTGCATATTAGGTATCCATAATTGCATTTGTAAAAATACACGCATGCATGAATTTAATTGAGAGGGGAGGAGAGTGAAATAAAGTGGCCTTGCAATTCACATTTTCCTCAAGTGCTGCTTTGCAAAATTCACCATCTTTTTATTTTACTTGACTTTGAATTCTTCCCGCGGCTGCATGGCATGGCTGGTCCTTCCTCCTTGCGCCATGCTTTGCAGCAGGCCACTCCCTGTAGCCGCATGCCCTGCCAAGCCATGCACAGCTAGGGCATGGCAATGCATGCTTTCTTCCTCTATAAAATAGGCACGACTCCTTCTTGCATATGGAGCCTAGTCCAACCAAAAAAAAAACTCCACAGCATCTTCTTCTCCAGGCCGCCTGTTAATACCCTGGCATCAAACGTCTTTTAAGACGTCTGGGAGTTGGTCCAGACATCTGGTTAGACGTCTGGAAATTAATTTTTGCAGCGTACGATTTCGCATCTGCGCGCATGCGCGTGCAGACTCACCCACCGCTCTCTTTTCTTCTCTCTCTTCCCTCCCTGTTCTGCAGGCACATCTTTTTCTTCCTCTCTCTCTTCCCACGGACCCTTCAAATATCTCCCCCTCTCCTCTCCCTCACCACCACTCCACCATCTCCTTCTTCTTGTTAGTGTGAGAGTACGAGAGCGAGGGCAGCAGCTGCTGCCAGTGCGCGCGGGGAGGAGGTGTAGTGGGAGGGAGAAAAGGCGGAGCGTGTAAGGAAGAGAGGGCGAACTCGCCGGAGCTACCAGGGCCAGCTGGTGGGGCGCGTAGCAAGAGCGTAGCGCTGGGGAGGTGCTGCTGCAGCTCAGGCAGCAGGCGAGCGCGGCGCGGCCGTGTGCAGTAGGTGGAGGGCGAGGAGGACTTGATTCTGGGAAATTTTCCAACAATTAGACGTCTGGACCTATGTCCAGACAATGCGGGAGATGTCTGGAGTGAGACCCAGACGTCTGAAAGGTACAATATTTCTTTTCTCCTTCCTTTCGCATGTACGGCCATGCAGGCAGTTCCGCCGAAGGATTCTGCCTCTTTGCCATGTTGAGGTCGGTTGCGTACGCGTGTAGGTTTCGTTTGGGAAGGCGCAAGGGCACGCCCTCCCACACAGATCGGATGTCTAGGCACAGCACTAAATGGCGGAGAGAGTCTCCAGACGTCCAAAGTGACAGTCGGACGTCTGGAACTAGGTGCAGACGGTTCAGCGGGATTCTGGACGTCTGAAGAACCGCGCAGAAATAAGGTATGACCTGAACCATCGTTTAAGACGTCTGGAAGATGTTCCAGACATCTAATTTGATGTAGACTTGTCGTTTTTGACCCGCTTAGGGTTCGTTCGAAGTCCGTTTTCCGCATTTCAAATTTCGTTCTTCTCAGAATTTGTTCCTCTACTTGTTTACAGTACTTGTATCCTGTTCTGAGTAGTTCCTTGTGTTTGATCCTTGTATTAGGACCATGTCCCGTTGCGGTTCTGGGGGTTGCGGAGGCACGCGGACCTACCGATCACGTCGCCAGTACTCCCTGTTTTGCGGGTAGAGTGGCTCCCTTTAATTATTTATCAACATTTATGCACTTGTGAGATAATTAATAGATTCTAAGGTATGGCATGAACCCTAGGATTGGAGAACTAGATTGAATGATTGATCCTAGGCTATGGCATGAATCTTAGGGCTGGAAAACTAAATTGAATGATGGATCCTAGGGTGTGGCATGAATCCTAGGAACAGAAAACACCGAAACGAATTTCGTGAATATATGAATTGCAGTGTTGGAAAAGTAGAAAGAAAAATGATAATTGCCTGTAATTGGATAACAGTTGCTTGTTTATGAGTGGATATTAACTGTTGAGAACATGGGCTATATGAAAATAAAGCTGAAATGATGAAACCTAAATTGGCTTAGTTAAAGAAATATGAGCATGAACCCTACGAGGAATTAGGAGTAGAGCTCCTGAGAGATGAATGGGATGGAATTGGGGAAGTGAGCTGGTCCTTGAGTACGGAGTACCAAGGAGAGCGACTGTCCCCCTTGTTTAGTGTAAAGCAGAGCTAGCCGCCCCAGGGACCCGGGGTTAGGTCCGGCTACTTTGTACCATCTTTTGGCCCTTGCGTACACAGTACCGGGGAGAGCTACTAGTGTAGGGAGAGCACTAGCCACCCCACGGGCCCCGGGGTTCTGCTTGCCTTCCTACACTGACTTGTTAGGCCCACTAGGAAAACCAGGGTAGTCAGGCGACTGTGCGTGGACTGTGGATGGGAAAGTCCCCTGGTTGGTTACTGTGGAGGGGCTAGACCCTTATTACTGAGAGGGCTTTGCCCTATAGTGGCTCCGTGCTGTGCTTTGGGGCGCACCCGTTAACGGAAACGACTGACTGCGTGACAGTGCGGGGTAGTTACCCGTGCGTTTATCGCGCGTGCTGTAGTCACCGTTACGTCTGTCAGTGACCTTGGGGTGGTTGACTGAGGGTAGGACCACCACGGGGGAACTCTCCCGGCCAGGAGAGTACCACGTGCTACTTCTACTTTTCGGAAAAGACTGCAATCAAGATCGTTCACACGAGGAACATTCGAGATCAAGAGAAAGATCTGAGGAAAAATTCAAGAATGAGTAAATAGAAAAATAAAGAAAGAGATTAAAAATAACAGCTACTTGTCCAACTTACTGTTTTTCTTAGCTAGTGGTTTCCACTCTACTCAGTGTTTCGCTGACGTGTCGCCTTTGTTACCTTTTCAGGACCAGGTGTTGAGCAGCCAGAGCCTACGGCTGCAGAGGGTGCTGGGCCTAGTAGAGCCCAGTAGTTTTACTTGTGCTGTTTCTACTGTACCGTTTCTTCTGTCGTTGTGAGTATTTTCTGTTACAATTGTACTCTTTTATTGTAAGCATCATGTTTATGTACCTGTTTAATTCTCTACTGTTGTGGTGGTGTGTATTGTAGTAGTTCTTTTCTTTACCGCTGTACTTTTGTTACTGCTAGTTGTATGCATGGTGAATGTGGTTTATTTTACTGCTCTTTTGGTTACTTTCTCGTTGGACGACTGGGTCTTGGGATCAGTCGAGTTGGTCCGATTCTCGTGTCTCGTAAGGATTCGGGAATCGGGTCGTGACAAGATGGTATCAAAGTAAGGTCGTCCCGAGAAGTGAACCAATTAGCTGGAAAATAACCAATTCACGTGCATGTAACTAGAGTAGCCACCACAATGTATCTTTTGACATCTGTTCTTAGATTTCTTCGTTAGATATTGATTCGTATTGACGTTTTTCCGTTCGGTATTCGTGTCTCCTTGCAGGAGATGCCTCGATGCGGGACTAGCGAGGCGGGCCGCGAGCGCGGCCGAGGCGAGGTCGGAGGGGCGGGCGCATTGAGGTCGACGTTTCAGTGGACCAGTCACTACTCCCGGGCATTCAGGACCTCGCCCAGCTGATACGAGATATCGTGCGAGAGGAGTTCCACCCGCCGCCACGAGCGCCTCTCCCTGGGGCTGCGGAGGGGGAGTCCTCTGTGGGATGACGTGACGGACATGGCGTTGGATGTGGGGGAGGGGATGGGCCTCCCCCGCCCCCACCTTCCTCCGGCACTTCCGAGCATGAGGCTTCTTTATCTAGAGGTGCACCAGCATCTCCACTTCAGCGCCACTTTAAGCTTTTCGGACAGTTCTGGAAGCTGAAGCCCCCTCCTTCAAGGGGGATGAGGACCCGACCGAGGCGGAGGACTGGCTTGAGTAGATCGAGAAGGTTTTTGACACCCTTCGCCCCCCTGTGGAGTGCTGCGTGGCCTTTGCCACGTACTAGCTGGAGAGCGCGGCACACAGGTGACGGGCATGGAATTCACGTATTTTGAAATCGTTGGAAATAGTAGTATAGTCGCAAAAACCACTCGTCAAAAATATTTGTGATAACGAAACTCTCGTAGATCTTTATTCTTTTTAGAACTTGAGTCATGGTCGTTTGTCTCTGGGAGGCGTGAAAATGAATCGAGATTTGGATCGGCTTTTATAACCTAATTCTAACCTAAGCTATTATTTTTGTCTTTTTGTGTTTTTGATTTTTTTTATTTCGAAAAGCGAATTTAAACCTAGATCTAGATAAACTAGCAAAAACCTAAGTGACTATGTGCATCTAAATGAGGCCATGGTGGTTGTGCGTGGTGTAAACAAACCAAAGTGTCATATAAGCAAGCAAACATGAGGATAATCAATCACAGAAACATTATTTATGCATAAAAATTTATCACACATAATCTACACTAGAAAGCATATAAATAGAAGAAAATCTCTCACGTCGGAAAGTTGCCACTAGGGCCATCAGCCTTGTGTGAGGGTGTAGGCTAGACCTTGGGTATGCAAACCCGTCTACACGCCTACCAAAAATGGATGGCTGGCCACAAGAGGCTATGGGTGAGCCTTCATGGCCGTCCAAAAAGAAGAAGATGGGGGCTAGTGCACCCAAGTGGAGAGAGGAGGGTGTTGCTCCCTTTCTCTACCAATGGCCGTCCTTGAAGCTTTGGAGAGAAGCTTCTCTAGCTAGCCATCCATGGAGCCTTGGAGGAGGATGAGGAGGACGACCTTAAGGTTTTGGAGGGTGGAAGCAAGTTTAGAGTGCAGAGTATGGATGGGAGAGTGTATGGAGAGATTGTCTAATTTCGTAGCCCTTTCTTTGCCCTCATGGAAGGCTCCATTTGGTTGCCACTTTTGGTGGCTCCAAAAATAGCAAATGCCACAAATTTTGGATCTAAGTTTGACACATGTTGTTAGGGTTTCCAAGAGAGTGTGCATGGGTTTGGTGGGAGTAAAATGGGAAGGTGTGCGTTTGTGTGTGGGTGTGTGTTTTTCGTAGGGCTAGGTTGTGGGTTTTGGTAGGATTAGGTGCTAAATAGGTTGGGCAATCTAGATTAAGTGGGTGTGGACCTAATTAGGCTTAGGAAAGTCTAATTGGGTAGGAGTGAACCTAATTAGGTCTAGGCCAAGTCTAATTAGATGTGTCCATGTGATTAGGCTAGGGTAACCCTAATAGGTATGAGTTAATTAGATCCTGGGTGGATCTAATTGGGTTCGGGTGCACCCAATCAACTGTAGATGCACCCAATTAGGTATGGGATGGTTCAATTGGGTTAGGGATAGGACAAGTAGGGCTATGGATAGTGGACAAGGCTTAGGAGGTCTCTACTTAGGTTTCCTAGGGTGTCCGGTGGGGTTCCTAGGTCAAAATAGGCAAGCTAGGGCTTCCAACACCCAAAATCAGGAACCAGACAGCAGTATCAGACGTCCAGGATAATGGTCAGACGTCTTATACTACAAAATTGGACTTCTGGACACTAAATTAGACATCCAATTCTGTGTCAGTATGAGTTTTGGCTTCTTAGATTGTTATTCTGCAGAAATCAGACGTCCAGCCAGATGTCTGGACGTTTTAAAAGGTGTTGGAGAGTGGGTTTTGTGTTTTCTAAGGTTGGTTTTGGTTCCTAAGTGTTTGGGAGAGGGATAGGAACATGGATAGTGCTATCCATGTTTGGGTTTTGAGGTTAAGGTGCCCTAATAGAGGTTGTTTTGGGTTTGGGAAGGCTGTTCTAGCATTTCTAAGGGTAGGGATAAGGCTATCCTCCTCATTACTCTTATCTGGATCAGTCTTCTTCCTTTGTTGCTTTATTCCACTATCTCCATCCTGGATCACTTTATTATCTGTAAATAGCAATAAAAGAAAATTAACTAGTAGGATATCTCATCTCATTCTAAATAGACTGATGCAATGCATGATATGAGTGCAATATCCGCAATTTAAGATAGGTTCAGACATTATTTAGGTTGATTAGGACCTATGATTGCTGTGCAATCAACAGGTGGTGGAGGGCGGTCAGGGGACAGGAGAGGGACGGGCCAACCTGGGACCAGTTTGTCACCCTCTTCTGCGAGCAGTACTTTCCCCAGACGTGGTAGGACCAGAGGAGGCGGGAGTTCCACACTCTCCACCAGGGGACGATGATCGTGAGCGCGTATCGCACGCGTTTCCTGGAGATGTCGTGCTTCGCAGCGACAGCAGTGGCCATTGAGGAGGAGCGCCTTTGGAGGTTCACCGAGGGGCTCCGACCGGCGATTCGGGGGTATGTTAAACCCCAGAAGTTGCCTACGTTCTCGAGGGTGATAGAGGTAGCTATGACATAAGAAGAGATCAACTCGTCCGCACGCGACACTTACAGCGGGTGGAAGAGGCGCTATCAGCCAGACTTCTCACAGGGCCAACGAGAGAGGAGACACGTGGCGCCCGCAGGAGAGCTGTCACGTTTTGCGAGTCCATCAGTGGCCTTTGGGGGCCCCCGACAGGGGCCAGCTGGTAGCACCAGACCCCCGCCCAGCCGTCAGCAGGGACCCACTGAGGGCGGGAGTCGAGTTCCCCTTTGCTACTAGTGTAGCCAGCCGGGCCACATCAGGAGGGACTGCCCATCTAGGGCAGGAGGTCAGCAGATGCTTCCCGCGCCGAGCACTGGAGGGCGAGCAGGAGGCCATGGGTTCCAGGCGCGAGGAGGAGGACAGCAGTCACGGGGAGGGTACCGGCCAGTAGCTACCTGTCTAACGCAGAGTGTGGCTGCTTCGTCCGCACCTAGGGCTGAGGGGCGTATCAACGCCCCAACACACAGGGATGCCAGAGCTTCGGGATCAGTGGTGGCAGGTATGGTTTCAGTTCTGGCAGACTTGTTTACACGCTTTTCGATTCCGGCACTACGCACCCGTTCATCGCAGCCAGTTTTGCGGTTAGTTTGGGGCTGGACTGTATGTTGTTAGAGGATCCGTTCGTGATCAAAGGTCCGAGTGGTCAGCTGTTTGTAGCTGAGGAGGTGTACACAGGTTGCGAGGTCAGTGTTGGGGGACACAGCTTCCCGCTGACCTGATTGTGATATAGATGGAGGACTTTGGCGTAATTCTGGGGATGGACTGGCTGTCCGCTTACCACGCCTTGGCAGACTGCTTTAAGAGGAAGATCGTCTTCTCCATACCAGAGTTGCCTTCTTTCGAGTTCCACCGGCAGCCAGTGGACAGAGGCTTCAGGTGCATTTCCGCAGCTAGTGGACGGAGACTTTTGAGCCAGGGGTGTGAGGGCTTCCTAGCTTGTGTGGTGGCGGAGCCCAGCCCTGTGGCAGACTTCCAGAGTATCCCGGTGGTTAGAGAGTACCCTGACGTATTCTCAGACGAGTTGCTAGGACTATTGCCCGAGCGTGAGATTGAGTTTGAGATCTCACTGGTACCGGGGACCAGCCCCATCTCCACTGCACCGTACAGGATGGCACCACTTGAGCTGCGAGACCTCAAGTCTCAGTTGCAGGATCTTTTGGAGAAGGGCTTTGTGAGGCCCAGTGCGTCTCCCTGGGGAGCCCCGGAATTGTTCGTAAAGAAGGATGGTACCCTATGCCTCTATATGGACTACAGACAGCTGAATAGGGTCACCATCCAGAACAGGTATCCGCTACCGAGGATTGTTGACTTGTTTGACCAGCTGCGAGGTGCCACGGTATTCTCCAAGATCGACTTGAAGTCTGGATAACACCATTTGAGGATCAAGGAGGGAGACGTCTCCAAGACAGCTTTCCGCACCTAGTACGAACACTACGAGTTTCTGGTCATGTCGTTTGGGCTGACCAATGCCCTCGCTGCCTTCATGGATTTTATGAATCGGGTGTTTAGACCGTACTTGGACCAGTTCGTGGTGGTATTCATTGATGATGTGCTCATCTATTCTCGAGATCAGACGTAGCACGGACAACACTTGCGAATGGTTTTGGACATACTGAGACGACGTAGGCTGTACGCCAAATATAGCAAGTGCGAGTTTTGGTTGAGGGAGGTGACCTTCTTAGGTCATGTGATCTCCGGGGATGGCTTGGCTGTGGACCCTGCCAAGGTCGAGGCAGTGCTCAGGTGGGAGAGACCGTGTACGGTTACTGAGATCTGCAGTTTCTTGGGACTGGTAGGCTACTACAAGCAGTTTATCAGGGGCTTCTCGTAGATTACACGTCCTATGACACAGTTGACTCGGAAGGACGTGCCCTTTTCTTGGACAGACGCCTGTGAGGCGTGTTTTCAGGAGCTAAAAGAGAGGCTGACTTCGGCTCCCGTGCTCACCATCCCAGACAGTAGTGGCGGGTTTGTTGTGTACACGGATGCCTCTTTGCAGGGGTTAGGGGGTGTGCTCATGCAGAGGGGTCACGTTGTCGCTTACGCTTCGCGGCAATTGAAGCCCCATGAGCATAGTTACCCTACCCACGACTTGGAGTTGGCAGCTGTCGTCTTCGCGCTGAAGACTTGGAGGCACTACTTGTACGGTGAGACCTTTGAGATTTTCACAGATCACAAGAGCCTCAGATACCTGTTTGATCAGAAGGAGCTCAGCATGAGACAAAGACGTTGGTTGGAGCTCCTGAAGGACTATGACTGCAGCATTTCCTACCACCCGGGAAAGGCCAACATAGTGGCCAACGCCTTGAGCCGGAAGGCGCCGCCCACTTGGCCAGCTTACAGGCGCAGAGTTGGAGCCTCTTGGAGGAAATGGGTAGTTGGCGACCCCTAGAGTTATTGGGGCACTGTGGGGTAGTGACTGTGACACGACAAACGAGGCCAGAGCTAATAGATCACATCATCACAGGGCAGATGGCTGACCCGTACTTACAGTCCTTACGTGACAGAGTACTGTTAGGAGACCTTGGGGACTTCTCTCTTACAGACCATGTGCAGCGCATGAGGGGACGCTTGTGCGTTCCCAGAGATGAAGAGCTGTTGAGAGAGCTCCTGACTGAGGCACACGGTTCCAGATTCACCATACATCCCGGAAACACAAAGATGTATCATGATTTGAGACGTGACTTTTGGTGGAGGGGAATGAAGTGGGATGTGGGTGAATTCGTGTAGCAGTGTTTAGTGTGCCAGCAGGTGAATGCCGAGCATCAGAGGCCTGCAGGGCCGTTACATCCACTTCCAGTACCAGAGTAGAAGTGGGAGAGCATCATCATGGACATGGTGGTGGGCTTACCTGTTACCCAGCGAAGACACGACGCAGTCTGGGTAATCGTTGACAGATTGACGAAGATGGCATGTTTCTTGCAGATCCGAGTCACCTTGGGACCAGCACAGTTGGCAGAAAGGTATATCTGCATCGTGGTACGTCTACATGGAGTTCCGCGGGAGATCGTATCCGACCGGGATACCCGCTTTACGTCCCAATTTTGGGCTGAGTTTCAGCAGGCCCAGGGGATTCGGTTGAGGTTCAGTACAGCATACCACCCCCAGACAGACGGACAATCCGAGCGCACGATATAAACACTTGAGGACCTTTTGTGTGTTTGTGTATTGGACTGGAGGGGCTCTTGGGAGGAGCACTTGCCCCTGACGGAGTTTGCATATAATAATAGTTATCACTCGAGCATCGGCATGGCACCCTACGAGTCTCTGTATGGACGGAGGTGTACGGCACCCTTGAGTTGGGTTGAGGTGGGGACCAAGTAAGAGGTTGGCCCCGATCCGGCAGAGTCAAGAGGTAGTCGAGCAGATTCACAGGCGACTCCGCACTGTCAGGAGCAGGTAGAAGAGCTATGCAGATCGGAAACATAGAGAGGTACAGTTTGAGGTTGGGGATCACGTCTTCCTTCGTGTTTCGCCCATGAAGGGCCTGCAGCGGTTTGGGGTGAGAGGGAAGCTCGCGCCGAGGATCGTGGGACCCTTTGAGGTCCTGGAGCGGGTTGGACCCGTTGCTTACAGGCTTGCCCTTCCTCCCTAGCTTTCCGGTGTGCACGACGTGTTCCACGTGTCCAACCTCAAAAAGTACGTCGCTAATCCCAGTCACGTCCTGAGTCACGAGAGCGTCGAGGTGGGTGACAACCTGACCTACTGATGAGAACCTCATCATGAGTCATAACTAGCTCATTTTGACCTAATGCAGAGAATAAAAGCTCCTACATAACCTTAGAAAAGTCTTCGCTCAGAGAGATTCTGAGTTTGCAAAGAAAACATAAACTGAGGGGTAAAAATGCAATTTCACCAATCCGATCTGAAAATAGGTTAACTCAGGATCCAAACATAGGTCAAAACAACCTAATAAGAAGAAAAGTGGGATGAAATGACTCAATAAGGGCTACAGCAACTCCAAGGAATTAAATGACAGCCTGTAACCTTAAAAACAAACCCACTTCAATTCACGTGGTTCGAGGTAAGGTAAAAATCAAATAAACCCTCTAAAATTCATAGAAAAATAATCTCTAGGGTTTAGGGCTTTCAATTTGGCCTTAGGAACCCATTTTGACCTACATTGAGAACCATGCCCAATTAACAACTTAATTTAGGTTTTTGCGTAAATTGACTAGTCAAACAAGGTTTAATCTAGAAATAAAATTCACCATCAGAATCCTTAGGTCCTAATTAGTCATATATAAAAACTTGGGCCTAACAAGAAACCTTCTTGACCAACTGTACACTTTGGTCCTCATATATTTACTTTTTTACCCTCAACTTTTGAACCCTCACATTTTGGCCCCTAACTCTCCTTCATTCTTTACGTTTAGGTCCCTCCTGCAAAACCTGAGCAGCGCCATGCTCCGACTACCTTGCGCGGAGCATGGCGCCGCGCAGGGTGAGGGAGGGGCCCTGGCAAGTCATGGGGGGTACCCTGCGTCGTTAGCCACCGCAGGGACACCCCCCTGAGTGCTGCGACCGCCCATACCGCCCGTGCGAACGCACGGACGGTATGGGTCTCCTTCCTCCGGCGAAGGAGACAGATCGTCTCCCTCCGCCCTCCTCTCTGATTCTGCCCCTATAAATACCCCCGTCGCTCCGCCGTTCTGGGCAGCTCGGATCTGACGGAGACCCCCCCTCAATTCCTCCCTTCCCACTCCGACAGACGCCCCCTTGCTCCGGCGGCCTCTCCTCCTCCTCCTCGTCGCCCTGCCGCACTACCAGCAGCAGGGTTACCTTCCCTCGATCTTTCTGCGTCACGCCGCACCCAGCTGGCGCCTCTCCGGTCCCTTCCTCGCCGCCGCCCCTTCCTCTGGATAGTTTCTTCTCCGGCGACAGTCGATACGACTGTCGCCTGCGCCAACCCCTCTTCGTCCAGCTTAATAGGTAAAACTTCTCTTCTTCCTCCCCTCTTTCTTTTCCATACTGAAAACCCTTACTGTCGGCCCCGATTTCCCACCGATCACCCTCACCTTCTCCACCTCCGGCCAAACTCCGGCGAACCGCTCCCATCGCTCCAGCACCCCACACGGCTCGCCGACTTGTGCATAACCTCCGCCTCCTCACCCTGATCCTCTTCCACCCCTCCACTTCCCACCAAACGCCCTCTGCAGATCCACCGAGCACACCCACTTCTCCGCCCGCAGTTTGACCTAGGGCGACCCTTTTGCTCCACCACGCCCACTACAGACCCTCCGACCACCTTCGCCGTGCCACGGCGAAGGTTCTCCGCATATCTGATTGGGCCGAGAGGCCGTGCTTCTGTGAACAGGTGTCGCGCCCGCCATCGCCATTGCTGAGCAGCGAAGCTCCTTCGACCTGCTGCTCCAGGCAACACCACGCCCAGGTCAGACTCCCAGGCTTCGCGGGGTAGCTTCGCGAAGTGTCAGGCTGCAGTTCGGGGGAAGCCCTCGCCCGAAGCCCTCACGCGAAGTTTCGCTGCCGCTGCTTCCTCCGCGTAGGCGCTCACATTGGGGTGGGACATTTAGTCCCACCTAGGAAGACTTCGAAGAGGAGCGCCGATATACGTTGAAAAAGTGCTGTAGGCTTATCGCCTCAGCACACGGGGTGAGGTCCCTCTCACACCACCTCACCCGGCCCGTCCGTGAGCTCATCACGCGGATCCGGCCGACCCGACCCGACTTGACTACCACTCCTCGCCCACCACCGCACGCCGGTGGGCCTGGACCCGGGCGCGACTCGTACCCAATTACCCGGTTGCTCTGGGAGAGCTGTCCTAAGAGCGAATTCTGAGAGAGAAAGAGATGCGCGGCGGAGGGGGGTAGCGTAGGTTTTTGCCCTCTGATGCTGAACTCTTAAGCGTGCAGGCACAGGTGAAGAAGAAGAAGGACTGCGGAAGAACTGAATCGACACTGTAGCATCTGCGGGTTAAGTCGTCTGATTGAGAAATCAGACGACGTCCTGAAGACAGGTGAAGGCAAAGAAGAAGAAGGAAGGCGAGGCAGAGGATAGAGAGGAACACAGAGAAGCCAAGTGAAGACTCTGCAGAGATCAGAAGCAAGAAAAGAAGAAGAAGAAAAGAAGAGAGAAGGAGCAGCCAAGTGAAGAAACAGAAAGCAGAAGAAGAAGAGAAGCAAGAAGAAAGGAAGAAGAGCACGGGAGGAAGATCTGAAGCAAGAAAAGAAGAAACAAAGAAAATAAAAAGAAGAAAAAGACAGGATCGTCCAACCAAGAAATAGAGGAAGAACACGAAGAACAAAAGCCAAAGAGGAGAGAAGACAAAGAAGAAGAAAAGAAGAGAAGAAGAAGCCAAACTTTCATCTCTCTCTCTCTCTTTATTTTTGTAATAGAACATGTATATCTCTAGAATACGACTTGCTCCCTGAGTTCGACCTCTGGAGAATTGTATTTTCCGAGTAACAAATATTAGCAAATGATGGCAATAACTATCTGTACTACAACGACTTAAGAAAAGCTAGTTGCTGCCACCGTTAGCCAGTTGGCGCCGTTGCCGGGGAGCAGTGGCTACAGTGGGGTGACCGATAAGTTTCTCACTTATTCGGTCACTCGGCGCGCCGCTACCGGCCACTGCCTGCACCCGCGTCCCGCTCCAGCGCCCGCCTGCGCTTCTGCGTGCGGTCCTCTGCCAGCGCCCACTCCCGCCCGCGCCTTCGCCCGCGTATGTCTGCGTGCGCCTGCTCCAGCCCTTTGCGCAGCGCAGTGCGCTGCGTTCCTTCCTCCGCGCCCACTCCCCTGCATGCGTGCGCCTCTCAACCGCCTACGCGCCTGCGCATGTGCGCGTGGACACAGACGTCGGGCCCTGATGTCGCAGACGGCTTAAACTCTCCAGCCTTCTTCACAGTAGGGGCACTCCCTCTCTCTCTCTCTCACAGCACTCTCTCCCTATCTCTCTGCAGAAACACATACACACACTCACACTCTCGCACACACACTCTCACTTATATATTATTATATACTTGTATATATATACATATACATATATTTATATACATACATACATACATACATATATATACTTATATCTATACATTATGTAGAACCTATATAACTAAGTATTATTATACATATATACATATATATATATATAGATACATCTATATACTTATATATATACATATATATCTACATATATACATATACTTATATACGTATACATATATATATACATATATACACACGTATACTTATATATATATATTTATATATATATATATATACACACACACACATACATATATACATATATATCTATAACTATATATACATACATATATATATATATATATTTATCTACATATATCTATATATACATATATTACTATATACATACACATATATATATACATCTATATAGTATTATATACATACATATACATATATATATATACACACTTATATATATATACACATTTATACATATATATACACATATAATTACATATATACCTATATATTTATAACCATATATACATATAAATATATTTACATATATACATATATATATATATTTTTCACATTACTTACCATACGTTGTATCGCGGGAATATCTGCACCAGTTGCTGATATTCCCCGATACACGCGTATAGAAAGCGTGTTCACACTCATCTTCCACCCATCCACCTTACACTCCACGCGGCACTTTGTCCTGTTGGTTGCGTCTTTCTAGATGACGACCGACTCGATACCGTACTACACTCCATCTCCGCCTCCACCGCCACCCCTTTATACATATATAAGATATACCTATATATATACTATATTTACTTATTTCTGTTTCTCTTTCCTGCCAATAAAAAGATAAAAAAATATATAAAAGAGAAAAGATAATCCTTGACTTGTAGGTACTCCGTCTTGCGAATAGCAAGACTCGTTTTGGAATCCTGATTTGGCTCAAAGCCAAGAACCTAATTTTGAGGGTGTGCCTCAAGGAAAAGAATTATCAGAAAAGAAATCTAAATAGAAAAACACCAAAAACACAATAAATGAACGGAAGATATTCATTGTAGGAAATGCGTAGAAACTTGACTTCTAACCCCACTTCCCTAGGTTCGACCCTAGGCCTAAAAGTGAGCAAGATAAAATTAAGTATGCCGGGTAAAAAAATTTGTAAAGAGATGGTTAGGCTCGATTTAGGTTAACCACTATACACATTTCAACGATAAAAATCATCATATTGACACAGCTATTCGGGTCAGACCATCATCCCTTTCATGGCACCGTTGCCGGGGAAGTGCACCTTCAAGTAAGTTTCTATTCCATTCCTTTCATTTTTCTCTTCTCTCTTCACGGGTGTCTCTGTTTTTGGTGTGAAGGTAAACCTATTGCAAGGAGAAGGCAGGTAGACGGAGTCAGAGACATGGGCAGATCCAAGGCGGGAACGAGAGCGTGAAGAAGCTGACACCGCACTGGAGCTTCGCACACGTGGCTGAACAAGTAGGTCTTTCTTTCTTAGTAACCTAGGTTAACTTGTCACCTTAATAAAAAAAAAAAACTAAAAACTAAAAAACTAGAAAAAAATTCTTGGGATCTCTTGGGGCAAGTGGACTAAAATTCACTTGTTTGATTGATTACCTTTACTCCCACTGTCCCGAGATTTCCCGCCTTACTTCGCATAGAGAAAATTCAAGAATCTTGATTCTTGAATTTTTCACCGTGTGAAGTATTCTTTGAGGCAAACAAAAAAAGATTGATTGCACCCCTCTTTGCCTCACTTATCTGCAAATTCGGGATCACATTTTTGGTAGGGAGACTTGGAATTGAGTTGATTCCAACCCACCACGACTTTTCACGTGCCTAAGATTCGATCCTGAATATTTCAACCCCAACAAATTGATTTTCTTTATCTTTTGGTTGAGCCTTGTGTGTGGAAATCATTTTGGTGATTGGGAGCACTTGAATTGAAGTGCTTTGGCTCCCTTTCACACTAATCTAAAACTGATTCGTGCATCCACACATAGAAATCTCCATTTAGGGAAGCCCATTGCATTTTAGCTTGCATTAACCAATTGACATTGAAGAAGGGTTTGTTGGGCTTAGAAGAAAACCTGTATTCTCTCAAAACCCGGAGATTGGTTGAATTGGTAATTCAACGAAATCCTAACATCCATACTACTTAAGGCTGAATTCTAAAAATCATTCACCAATTAAAACTTCAATTCGGGGAGATTTCCCCGTTGCATGCTTGGATTACACACTTTGTAAAATTAATCACTTGGGCATTACCCGTAAATAATGCCCTTCACATTCCAAAAGCACTTGATCCTAAGCCTCTAACTAAAATTGGTAGCAACTTGACCCTTATTAAGGATTGGAGGTCTAACTACCTGCGTGTAGCGCCTACGTGCTGGTGAGGGTTCTCGTGTGCTATCGGGTGTCTAAGACTGGGGCAAATGGCCTTTTAATCTGGCTTGGTGGTTCCGCGATGCTCACTTTCGGTTCCGTAGTTCGTGATAGTAGGTAACTTAGATCTTTAGGTCTAAGGGCACACTGTAGAGGTTAGGAATTTGATTGAATTGATTTGTCATCAAGTGTACCTTTGCATCATCATTTCTCTCATCTCTTTTCCCTTCTTATCTCCCCAATTCTTCCTGTGGTAGTGCATGTTTGGGAGGAGGTCACAAAATCCTGAATTGTTTGAATTGCCTGATAAATTTAGAAAAGAATCCGAATCGTCCTCCTTCTCCACAAACATGGCTGCACGCCCACCCCCAAATCCCGAGGGAGGAAACCGCCCTCAAAACCTACCAGGTGGTGGAGCCTTAGATCCCATAACCCGCCTCCAAGCCCAAATGGAAATGTATAATGAACAAATTGAAGCCATTCGGGAAACATTGGAGGGAATGCAGAACCCTGACGAACGGGAGGAGCCTAGGTCTCTTAACTCCTATCAGAATCCCACTGCTACAGAGACCATAGGACAAATTTGGGTCCCCATGGGCGCGGACGACTTTGAATTGAAGCCTAACATAATTGGACTAGTTAATTTCCACTTCCATGGTCTTGCAAGTGAAAATCCTTTTCTCCACTTGGAAGACTTAACTCGATTGGCTGAAACTGTTAAACCAAGAAATATTGGGTTACCTATAGTCCTTATGAAAATGTTCCCATTTTCATTGCGGGATAAAGCGTCGCAGTGGTTACGCACCCTTGGGAGAACCATCCACTCTTGGGAAGAGATGCGAACAGCGTTTCTCAAGAAGTTCTTCCTAATCGGGCGAACCAATGCGCTTTGCCGTGCTATCACTTCATTTACGCAACAAAACCGCGAACAATTTCATGAGGCATGGGAGAGGTATAATGACCTCCTCAGGAAGTGTCCGCACCACGGTCTACCTAAGTGGCATATAGCCTAGATTTTCTACTATGGGCTAAATGAGACTTTGAAGCAGATTGCTGACGCTTCCTGCGAAGGGAATTTTATGAATAAAGATGAGAATGGAGCATTCTAACTGTTTGAAAATATGAGTGAACACTCAATGAACAATGCCTCCATTGTCACCTTTAATCGTACCAGCCTGCCCCGTAATGTCCACGAAGTTGACACGGGACCCTCCTATTCATCCACTGATCTCAGCCTTATCGCACAAAAATTGGATGAAGTCTCCATCGTGCACAAGAAGCTGGATGAACTTCTGGCCAACCCTGCTCGTTCTATGGCAAACACCCCCACCTCACCACTTCGTCACAATTCCAATTCTTCTAATACCAGGCTTATCTCGAGAAACCCCGTAAGACCTTCCTTATCGAGTGTCACGCCGAGTGACTCGGTAAGTCATGTGGAACTGACTTCTGCGAGCTAGTATTTCGACACGGAGGACCAAGCCTCTGTGTGCTCAGACGCATATTTACATGCGGACACGTCTTCTAGCATAGAAGACGCTTGCGCCCTGGGGAACAACCCGTTCTCTGCCACTTATAACCCAGGGTGGCGAAATCATCCAAACTTCGCATGGTCCAACAACCCGCAACGCCAAAATCCCGTGGGTGGACCAATGCGACTGTCCGCACCCGTCATCCCAAGGGCCCAGTCTAATCCTATGGCGAATCCGCCATCAGGCCCTTGCGTACCGCAAACCGAACATGCATCAAGTCCTCTTGATAAATTGATGCGAATGATGACGGAAATGTCAAAGCGCCATGAAGAGAACATGACCTCTCTTTAGCACCAATTGGCGCAGCAGAATGCTGAGATCAGTCAACTACGCATGGCGACTCGATCTTAGGGCACTCTCCCAGCCCAACATGTTCCAAACCTGCGAAATTTCGTACATCGTGGTCCTCAACCACAGGTAGTACCTTCTCAGGGGCAGGTTCATCAAATTTTGCAGGCTCCGAGCATTCCACCGGGATTTCAGGCTAATCCCGCTACAGCACCGCACTCTTATGTCCCTATTGCGAACCCTCCTCCGCCGTATGATCCCACTGGACCTGCATAGTCCAATGCTATCACTACGAGGAGCGGTAAGCTGACCGTCGATCTGCCTCGACCTGATCCTGGCCCGTCTTCTTCATTGCCCTCTCATTTGGGATGCACACCGCATTCGCGAGAGGACGATACACCCAAATTGGTGCCATAATCAGTTCCATTCCTTGAGGCTCTACTGAGGGAGCCAAAAGGCAAAAAGAAAGATACGCAGGCCTTTGATAACCTGCGTAATTTGTTCAGGGATGTAGAAATCATGGTACCCCTGCTCGAGGCTATTGACCACATACCTACTGTAGCCCGATTTTTCAAAGACTGCACAACACCCAGGCGACAGTCAAAGAAAACCAAGAATCCAGTGGTTCTCTCGCCTCCTGCGAGTTGTGCTATACTGTCAAACCTACCACTGAAGCAGAAAGATCCAGGCACACCGCTCATTTCCTGTAGCATCCAAGGCTGCAATTTTAACTGTGCCCTGCTTGATCTAGGATCT
The DNA here is from genome assembly GCA_037157565.1 of Thalassia testudinum. NCBI lineage: Eukaryota > Viridiplantae > Streptophyta > Magnoliopsida > Alismatales > Hydrocharitaceae > Thalassia > Thalassia testudinum. Next base: position 31,657,134 of record JAZHRO010000031.1, on the reverse strand, counting down.
TCCATTAATCTCATACCAACCATCATGCTCGAAAAATTTTTCTTGGGAAGTCTGAAACCCACCCCTGTCACGTTACAGTTAGCAGATCGTTCTGTCAAAATCCCAAAGGGTGTGGTGGAAGACGTGGTGGTTAGGGTCAACAGTCTCTGTTTTCCTGTTGACTTTCTTATTTTAGATATGGAAGTTCCTAGCTCGCTTTCTGATTGTCCGATCATCCTTGGTCGACCTTTCTTGGCCACAGCCCGCGCCCATATCGACTGCAAGTCGGGCTGTATTGAGATTGCCGTTGAATCTGAAAAGCTCAAGCTTAACATCTTCAAGGCAGCCAAGAACTTTGATTGCGATTACATTGAGGATGACACGTCTGACGAGGACATGGCCGTCAGCGCGTGTATCGGACTAATTGGGACCTATTCTGACTGCTGCGGATTACCTATAAACGCTGACGACTGCCTGATCAACACATATTATGACGTTCCCCCATCCCTCCCTATTCCCGTACCTTCTCCTGACCAGACTTCTGACGAGGTTTTCTTCGCTTCCCATACCTCGTGGTCTGAGTCATATCCGGCTACTCACCGCCTGTCCATACTCTTGAAGACCGGATTGCCCTTTCTTTCCGGCTAAATCAGGTGGATTTGCAACTCCACACTGGGACCTTGAGCCCATATACTTCTCATTGGGCCTATTCCTTTTTGGATCCATCTATCCAAGAAGCCCCACTTCTTGGCCAATCTGAGGGCCAACTTCTTCCTCCTGACTTGTTCTCCGATCCGCCTGGGACACTCTCGTCCCATGAAATGCCAGACCTTTTACCATCCACCATCACTTTTCACGCCACTATCACGATCACTTCACTTTTTACTTCACCACCCACCATCCACCCACCCTACCACCCTGCTGTATACCCTACACCTCAGCTCTCATTACCCGATCTTTCGTCCTTTCTCTACCTTTCCCTGCATGCATATGAGGACATAGCATCGTTTGGCATGGGGGGTGGATAGGCATCCATAGGATCTGGGTATTTTATGGTATCATGCAGTTTCCACCTATTTATAAATATGTAAGAAAAAGAAAAAAAATGAATGAAAAATGAAAATGGTGTTTAGTAATGATCTGAAGGTTGAAACAAAAATACAATAAGGATTTATGGATATTCAACCTCTGTTTTAAAGACTTTCCAGGACATAGAAGCTTGATTCGCTCAGGCTCGACTTAATTCACTTGAGCATTGACAAAATAGATCGGAATCTCTCCTAACTAAGGACGTATTCTTGTACTTGAGACACCAATATAGGATCCGTTGGTTTGCTTCTACTTGAGAGCTTAAGTAAACTTGATTTACACTACACATATCAGGAAAGACCAGGTGAACATAAGATCCAACCTTAGTGTTCATTAGGGAAGGTGGAGTCCTTACCTGTGCGCGCAGGTAGACTTTTTATCCCAGGTTTTAGTCTTGTGTTTAGGAGAGACTTTTTCCACCAAAAAGGAACTCTCTCACCAAAAAGAAAAGTGTGCTCCTCCAAATAATGTTGTAAGAGATATACTGACACGTGTTTCAAAAAAAAAAAAGATGCAAATAAGTCAGTATATCTCACAAATATCTGTAAAGTATTCTTCCTAAAAAAAAGAGTTCTTCAGGGCATGTAGCAAAAACCCTATTTTCTTTGAGCCACATTTGTCAAAAAATGGGAGTTGAGTCTTCCGTCAACTTTTTAAGGGTCAATCCGAAGACACGAGCTGAAACTGGGACCAACCTTTACTTAAAAATTCGTGAAACTCTGTGCTTGAGTCTTAATGTTCATCTGGTCAGTCTTGATCCTTCACTAAGCACAAGCCATAACCTCTTGAGCTCTCGAGTACGGCAAAAACCTCCTGGGTCCTGGAAATCGTACTTAAGGTTTAAATATCAAAAGTCCTGGTTAATCGAGAGATGATCTATGTCATGTGAGACTTAAAGTACTGGTAGTCTTCTCTGCAATTGGTTCTCACAATATCCAACAATAAACACACTTATGTCACCTCAGAAAAAAATCTTCAGCTTAAAGATCATTTCTAAACACAACAAAAAAAGGTTTTGCTAGGGACTAGTAAAAGACAGGCATGGGGGTATGATTGGACCGCAAAAATACATCTGCACTTGTGCCGTCTTGTGCTATTTCCTAGCATTACCACTACATATTAGGCATCCATAGTTGCATTTGTAAAAATATACGCATGCATGCATTTAATTGAGAGGGGAGGAGAGTGAAATAAAGTGGCCTCGCAATTCACATTTTCCTCAAGTGCTGCTTTGCAAAATTCACCATCTTTTTATTTTACTTGACTTTGAATTCTTCCCGCGGCTGCATGGCATGGCTGGACCTTCCTCCTCTCGCCATGCTCTGCAGCAGGCCACTCCCTGCAGCCGCATGCCCTGCCAAGCCATGCACAGCCGCATGCACAGCCAGGGCATGGCTGTGCATGCTTTCTTCCTCTATAAAACAGGCGCGGCTCCCTCTTGCATAGGGAGCCTAGTCCATCCAAAAAAAAACTCCACAGCATCTTATTCTCCAGGCCGCCTCCTCCCCTCTCCCTCCATACGTCGGACCTCCTACTCTGAGGAGACACTCTGCGGGCAGGAGTACCTCATGGTGGTGCACAACCACCACCGTGAGTCCGCCATTGCCCAGCTCATCAGAGAGCTGGTGGGCGTGGTGGTATTCTCTGTTTCAACTTTTCAAGCCATTTCAGCCATTGGAGCAAGAGCTTCAAGCTTTGAAGCTGAAAGCTACGCACGCAGTAGCAGCAAGGCGGCAGCAGCCGCAGGCCACCGTGCGTCCCTGCAGCAGCCGCCCCAGCCCTTTCCGCGCACGCCTGCAGGCGACCTCGCCCCTCTCCGCGCGCCCTATCGCGAACCTCTCCGCACCCGCAACCAACCGGTGCGCCCCTTCCACGCGCGCGCCAACCTCAAGTCGCCCGCACTCACAGCACCTACAGCACTCGGTTGCGTGGGTCGCCCGGCTACTGTAGCCATTGTTCACGTGTTTTAGCGGAACACTGTGGCTACAGTATGGTGACCGGTAAGTTTCTCTCTTATCCGGTCACCCAGCGTGCCGCTACCAGCCACTGCTCGCACTTGCGTCCCACTCCAATGCCCGCCCGCATCTTCGCCCTCGTACGTCTGCGTGTGCCTGCTCCAGCCCTTCGCTCAGCGCGGTGCGCTGCGTTCCTTCCTCCGCGCCCACTCCCCTGTGTGCGTGCGCCTCTCAGCGCGCCTACGCGCTTGCGTGTGCGCGCGTGGACACAGACGTCGGCCCATGATGCTGCAGACGGCTTAAACTCTCCAGCCTTCTTCACAGTAGGGGCTCTCTCTCTCTCACAGCACTCTCTCCCTATCTCTCTGCAGAAACACATACACACACTCACACTCTTGCACACACACACTCACTTATATATTATTATATACTTATATATATATATACATATACATATATATATTGAAATATATACATATATTATATACATATATATATATACTTATATCTATACATTTAGTAGAACCTATATAACTAAGTATTATTACACACACACACACACATACAAATATACATACATATATACATATATATCTATAACTATATATATATATTTATTTATCTACATATATCTATATATACATATATTACTATATACATACACATATATAGACATCTATATAGTATTATATGCATACATATATATACACTTATATATATATACATTTATACATATATATACACATATAACTACATATATACCTATATATTTATAACCATATATACACACATATATATAAATATATTCACATTACTTACCATACGTTATTTCGTGGGAGAATATCTGCACTAGTTGCTGATATTCCCTGATACACGCGTACAGAAAGCGTGTTCACACTCATCTTCCACCCATCCACCTTACACTCCACACGGCATTTTGTCCTGTTGGTTGCGTCTTTCTAGATGACGACCGACTCGACACCGTGCTACACTCCATCTCCGCCTCCACCCCCACCCCTTTATACATATATAAGATATACCTATATATATATACTATATTTACTTATTTCTGTTTCTCTTTCCTGCCAATAAAAAGATAAAAAAATATATATGAAAGAGAAAAGATAATCCTTGACTTGCAGGTACTTCGTCTTGCGAATAGCAAGACCTATTTTGGAATCCTGATTTGGCTCAAAGCAAAGAACGTAATTTTGAGGGTGTGCCTCAAAGACAAGAATTATCAGAAAAAAATCTAAATAGAAAAACACCAAAAACACAATAAATGAACGGAAGAGATTCGTTGTAGGAAAGACATAGAAACTTGACTTCTAACCCCACTTCCCTGGGTTCGACCCTGGGCCTAAAAGTGACCAAGATAAAATCAAGTAGGCCAGGTAAAAAATTTTATAAAGAGATGGTTTGGCTTGATTTAGGTTAACCACTATACACATTTCAACGATAAAAATCACTATATTAACACACATATCTGGGTCAGACCATCATCCCTTTCAGTACCCTAACAGTAGTCATAGGAACACCTGCACAACCTTAGGATACTTAGGATATTTGTAGAGAACTTAGAAAACCAATATAGGGTTCAAACAGCCTTTTCAGACGTCTAATCAGAAAATCAGACATCTGATAATGAGTTTTAAGACGTCTGACTGTTGACTCAGACGTCCGTTAACATTTAGGTTGGACTTATTTAGTTCTGTCTGATGAAATCAGATGTCCAAACCTTAGACTAGACGTCTTCTAAGACGTCTGATGATTTTGCCAGACGTCTAATTAGTGGACAGTTGGCTCGCTTAACAAACACTGAAGAATATGACCGTTAGAGCATTATCAGACGTCCGTAAGTGTTTCCAGACGTTTGATAAATGACAGTTTTGCCTCGGCTGACCCAAAATCTCTTTTCAGAGATCTTATAGCCGTTGCAATCTCTTAGAAATCTATTCCCGCAGAAAAAGTAGGTTTCCAGACGTCCAGACATAGTGCTAGACGTCCTGTATGTCGTCTGATGGACTTGCACTAGAACCCTGTTTAGATCTGATTCAAGTCAGGAAGAAACCTGTCTAAAATCAGACGTCTGACTTTGTTCCCAGACGTCCGATACTTGGATCAGACGTTTGATAACCCTGTCAGTGCAATGATTGATCCTGATTTCGGCCTGATTCTCTTGGGCTTTGCACCTAACGGCTATGAAAGCTTTCCAAAGCCTTCCAAAGCCTTCTTAAGGCCTCTATAAATAGAGGAGAACCTCCTGCACACCTACACACACTAAGACACACCAGGATCAAGCATTTCCACTCTTTTGTGTCCAAGAAAAGATCATGCTCTCCAAGCTCAAGTTCCATCATCTAGAGAGCTTAATTCTGTTTGCATACCCGCTCTCCCGCCAGCATTTACGAGAGCAACGAAGCTCTGCCGCGGGGTTCACACATCCGCATCAAGTCGACGCACCTCTGCAAAGGGAAGCATCCTAATTCCTATAGAAGCTTAGGTTAAAATCATCTTTGTTGGCTCTATAGGATTGTTGTTATTTATCTTTATTTTTTGGTTGGGTATTCGCTTTGCAAATTCCCGTTTCCTTCGTGAGACAAAATCCTTCTCGTGAAGAGAAGGGGTTTGAGGTACGCTACCCTCGTATAAAGTATCGTGGTTGTAATTGAGGTTGAATCACCCTCGTTTAAGCGATTCATTTAGTGGATTTGATCAACTTGGTTGATCGGAAAATCATAACTCGAGAGAGTTAGGTGGTGGTTTTCACCCAGTTTAGGTTTTCACCTAAAAATAATTGTGTACAGTGTGTGATTGAATTTTTTTTTGAGATTGTTTATATTCTATTCCGTAATTTATTACGTTACCCCCTCCCTGTAGGGAAACTACACTGTTTGGTTCTTAGGGGCTAGACCCCTGTTACTGAGAGGGCTAGGCCCTATACTAGTTCCGTGTTGTTCTTTGGGCGTACCCGCTAACGGAAACGACTGACCGCATGCCAGTGCGGGGTAGCTACCCGTACACTTATCGCACGTGCCGTAGTCACTGTTACGTCTGTCTGTGACCTTGGGGTGATTGACTGGGTGTAGGATCACCATGGGGGACTCTCCCGGGCAGGAGAGCACCACGTGCGCCTTTTACTCTTCGGAAAAGACTGCAACCAAGATCATTCCCATGAGGAACATTCGAGATCAAGAAAGGGACCTGATAAATAAACAAAGTGATGGAAAAGAATAATCAGTAAAGAAAGTAAATGGAAAAGCAACAGCTACCTGTCCACTTTACTATTTTAGTAAGTTGGTTGCCACTCTACTCAGCGTTCACTGATGTTGTGTACTCATAACCCCTTTTCAAGTCCAGGTGTTGAGCAGCTAGAGCCCACGGCTGCCGAGGGCGCTGGGCCTAGTAGAGCCCAGTAGCTGTAGTTTCCTTTGTTGTACTCTTTTGTAGTAGTGAATAGACTCTTGCACGTTTACGTTTGTACTCTTATATTCTATACTTGATATTCTTTTACCTAGTTACCTTTCTATTATTGTGGAGGTGTGTACTGTAGTAGTTTTTACTTCTTTACTGTTGTACTTTTGCTATTGTTTTGTAGGTAACAAACTGGATAAGAAAGCAGATAAGAAACCTGATACTGTAAGTAACAAATCAGATAAGGCCTTGTGTTGTTCTGTGCTATACGTTTAGGCGTACCTGCTAGCGGAAACGACTGACCACGTGCTAGTACGGGGTATCTACTCATGCGCTTATCACGTGTGCTGTAGTCACCGCTACGTCGCGATCGTGACCCCGGGGTAGTAGACCAGGTGTAGGACTACCACGGGGACTCTCCTAGCCAGGAGAGTGCCAGTGTGCATTCTGTATCGCAGGAAAACTACAAGCAAGATCGTTCCGTTAGGGAACAGGAAGATTGAGCATTGTTATGGAGCCCGATTAGAGTGCTCAGATCAGTAATGCGAAATAAGATAATTGGAACCAGAAGATAATATTTTAAATTGCTCATCTAAATTACATTACATGTTTAGCCACCACTCTACTCAGCATTAGCTGACTCCACATGTTATAACCTTGTACAGGTCAGGTGGTAAGCTCGTCTCTTTGGTTTTAAATTCTAGACGTTGTAATAAAAAAAAGTTGCTACCAGTTTACAATTTATTACTCGGAATTAAAAGTTTCCTGAGGTCGAACTCAGGGAGCAAACTATGATTCCAGAAGCATATGAATTCACAATATATAGTGTTTTACAAAAATTAAGACAAAGGAGAGAGAGAAAGAGAGAGAGTAAAAATTCTCTTCTTGGCTTTTTCTTCTTCTCTCTTCTTCTCTTCAGCCAGCTCTCTTCTTCAGCTTGTCTTCTTTCTTCTTCTTTTCTTTGCTGCAAAGGCTTCCTTTTCTTTCTTTCTTCAGCTGCTAAGTCCTTCTTCCTTCTTCTCTTCTGAGATTTTCTTTTTTCTTCTGCGTCTTCTTCTTATTTACTGCAGATGCTCCCTCCTTTTTTTTCTCTTTCTTTTTCTCTGGCCTGTCCTCTGCTCTTCTGTTCTGCTTCACTCCTTCCTTTCTTTCCAACGTCTGATTCAAAAATCAGACGCCTTAACTGCGCTGTTGCTACAGTGGCCCTGCTCTTTTCTTTTCTTCAGCTTCTTTCCTTCCTTCCTTCTCCTTTCTTTTTCTCTACGGCTAAGTCCCAGCCGCTGCTCTTCCTCTCCCTCTTTCTTTCTTCCTTCCTTCTTCTCTTCAGCAGCGCCTTGCTTCTGCCTCCCTCACCTATTCTCTGGACACACACACACAAGCTCAGCGCAAAACCTACACTACCCTCTCCCGGCGTCTCTCTCTCTGAATCTCACTTGGGTATGCTCTCCCAGAGCCGGGTTATCGGGTCGGGTCATGTACCCGGGTCCAGGTGCACCGGCGTGGGTGGTGCGCGAGGAGCACACAGGAGGGTGTTGGGTCAGGTCACGCCTGATCTGTGTGATGAGCTCACGGACGAGGGCGGTGTATAGGTGAGGGACCTCACCCCGTGTGTATTCGGAGGCGACCAGCTAATATCACTTTTACAATTTATGTGTGGGCTTGCACCTACACACTTCCAAGGTGGGATTAAAGTCCCACCTCTGCTCCGCCCACCCGCAGGCGAGAAGCTGTGAGCAATTGGGGCAGCAACGAAGACTCGCGACCCCAATTGAAGGCCTGGGCACACTCGCGGAAGTATCCCGCGTTGCTTGGGGCCTTCACCTGGTGCTGAAAGGGCTTGGAGCTGCTCACCAAGCAGCTCCTGCTGTCCGTCAATGGCGGCGAGGAGACCGAGACCTGAAAGCACGAAAACGGCCTCACGGCCATGTCAGACAGCTCAGGAAGCTTCACCGGAGTACGGCGAAGGTGGTGCGGGGGTCGTTGTGGCGGGAAAGTAGCTGTGGCCGTGTGCCTAGGGCACACTGCAGAGATGCAGGTGGGTGTGTTCGAGGGGTGGTCTGAAGGTGAAGGGCGGTGAATGGAGTAGGGGAAATGCTTGGGTGGAGTGAGGGGAAGCTTCTGGGCTTGTCGGCGAGGGGTGGAATGGCCTGTGGAGGTGGAGTGACCTCGCCGGAAATGGTGGTCGGAAGTGGAGTAAATGGAGGTGGTAGTGGCAGTCGAGGGGTCTAAAGTGCTAATTTAATAGAGGAAAATTAAGAGAAGAATAAGAGGAAGGTTTTTACCTACTTAATCGACGAAGAGGGAGAGGAAGACGCCCGGCGCATGCCTGCCGGAGGTGGGGACGAAGGTGCCCAGAGGAGGAGTAACGGCGACGAGGAGGGGATCTGGAGACGCCAGCTGGTGCGGCCTGACGTGGGAAGATGAGGCAGAGTGAGCTCTGCTGCAGGTATGGCAGTAGAGCGATGAGGAGGAGGAGGAAAGATCGCCGGAAGCTTGGGCTGTCTGATCGGAGTGAGAGGAGACGAAGTAGGGGGGTTTTCTTCGGCCAAAGCTAGCTTGAAGGAGATGGCTGCCCCTGTCGCTCCTTATAAAGGTTCTAGCGAGGAGAGGATCTCGAGGGAGCGATGTGGGGAGCTCGCCGGAGATGGTCAAAGATGGGGACCCATGCCTTTCGTGCGTTCACACGAAAGGCATGGGCAGCCGCAGGTCACAGGGGAGGGTCCCTGCGATAGAGGACAACGCAGGGAACCCCCCGTTCGTTCCTGAGAGCGGTTGCCATACCCTGCGCGGTGCCATCCTCCGCGCAAGGTCGCCGGAGGTATGGTGCCTGCGTGGGGTGGCAGGAAGGACCGTTCTGCAAAGAATGAAGGAGAAGATAGGGGGCTAAATGCAAGGTTTTGAAAAGATAAGGGTCAAAAAGTAATTCAAGAGGACCAATTTGTAAAGTCGGTCAAGATGGTCTTCTCTTAGGCCCAAATTTTTATACCAACCTAATTTTAAACTAAGAAATTTAATGGTGTAATTTGATTTTAGGTTTGACCACGTTTGATTGGTTAATTTGCGTAAAAACCCAAATTAGGTCAAAATTTGGGCATGGTTCTAAATTTAGGTCAAAATAGGTTGCAAAGGACAAAATGAAGGTTCTAAGCCGTAGGGAGTATTTTTACATGAATTTTAGAGGATTTAGTTGATTTTTATTCTGTCTAGAACCTCATGAATTAAAGTGGGTTTATTTTTAGGGTTATAGAATGTCATTTAATTCGTAGAAATTTCTATAACCCTTTTCAGATTAGATCATCCCACTTCCTTCCTTATTATGCTCATTTGACCTATGTTTAGGCCCTTAGATATCCTGTTTGTGTACTGCATTGGTAAAATTACAGTTTTACCCCTTATGACTTGTTTTATTTTTCAATTCAGAATTCTCTGAGTTAGGCTTCTCTTTAGATTTTGTAGGAGCTTTTTCACACTTATTTAGATCAATTTGTGCTAGTTAGGGTTCATGATGAGGCTCTCATCATCAGGGATTCGAGCAGCCAGAGCCACCGACTGCTGAGGGCGTTGGGCCCAGTCGAGTTCAGCTGTAGTTTCCTTCTACTAGTTATTGTAGTGAGTTCTTGTAGTTCATGTTATTCCAGTTATATTTACATCATATGTGTACTAGTTTTTGTGTTGTGATGGCTGTGTTCTTACTAGTTCTGTTGTGATGACCTGTATTATTATCATAATTGCCATTCTTTTTCTTTACGGTCAGTTTTTATTTTCTTCTTAGTTACATTATTTGTGTGGTTGTGGAATGAATGTGTATTCAGTTATTTCTCACTAGACGACTGGGTTTTAGGGATTGTCGAGGCGACCTATCCTCGAATTCTGTTGGGAACCGGGAACGGGCTGTGACAGACATTGTATAATGTGGGTAAAGGAACAAAACATTCCCTACTTAGTGATAGGAGGCGAGCCCGTCGAGTAGCTTAATTGGTAAGCAAGCTCATATCACTTAACTAGGAATGGCAGGTTCCAATTCAAGTTCCGACTAACCTGGGAGGATAGGTTTATAGGCAATTTATCCCCCTTCCCAGGATGACTGTCATCATCTTTTTTAGTAATAGGAGGCAATTCAAGGGATTGATGAGATAATAGCATAAACCTGTCAAGTTACACATTGGCTGGTGGTAACCATTGACTACGACAAAGGGGATCTAAGTTCGAGCCTCGACCCTGCATTACCTGAGGGTTGGTGTTGCAAGACCATCAATTCTTTAAATTTACCTGCAAGGGATTCTGGGTCATCAAATGAAAAAAAAAGACAAAGGGAGTAAATAACATTTATCATTAGAGTTTGGTTCTTATTTCACCAATTAATCTCATCTCTTTTTCATACATGTGAAATCCCTATTATTTTGCACAATTAAATAGAAGAAATTTCTATTCTTTCCATCATTTAAGTCATTCATCGATGTCTTTAATTAACGATTGGAGGTATGGGGACTTCCATTTTGAGTCATACGAGAGAGTCAAAGAAAGTTGAAGAAGTCTTTTAAGAAAAATATCAAACATGCGCTTGATTATTTGGATTCAATTATAGGGATTTAGGTGAATGTGGAGAATTAATATAGCGTGTATGGTAATGGATACAGAAATTCTTTTAGCTAAATCAAGAGTGGTGCCAGGAATTTAGGTTAGGGACGAGAGCTAAAAGATACTATGTTTATCAGAGGGGATTTAACAATTAAAACGGAAAGGAGGCAAAACATGAGATAAAACAATATAGCCGAAACATGAAATGACTAAAATTAAATGCTATGGTATACAATACCTAAAGAAGTTAAAAGTCAAGAGGATGATTTTCCCTAACTTGTCTCCTTATATAACGAAACAATAACAAAATATAGTCGAAACCATTTCTAGTTCCATTGGATCTTCTTTGAGAAAGAAAAGAAGAAATTACAATGTTACTATTGCATTTGCCTTCAACGAGTTTTTATAATTTGAGAAGTAGATTGTTTGTAGTGTAACCCAAAATATCCACAATAATCAATCATAGAATAAATATCTAAATCGTACTTGACATGGTGATTTAGTGAGGTTTCAATTCTCTACTCAAGACAATTTGACTTGGGTTTTTTTATAGTCTCCAACCATCAAATTTACTTGTAGGGGTGTAAATGAGTTGAATTCAAGTGAATCTACCGTGTTCAGATATGGTTCATTTAGATAAATGAACTTAAATGTTTGTTCATATTCGATTTGTTTATTTTATGGACCAAATCTAAGTTGATCTCAAGCGAATCTATCTTATTTAGGTTTGGTTCGTTTAAGAATTCCACTAACAATTACACGAAATGAACTATGAGATAAAAGTTACTAATTGATTTGCAAGTGTTCTATTCTACTAACAATCACATGAAATGAGATATCATAACTCTTAATTAAAGAAGAATAACAGACACATACTCTCCTTTTTTAGACTACTATAGAGGAGAAGGAGGGGGGATTTACCGGAGGAGGAGATAATGGTGATGATTGGAGAAGGATGTGAAGAAAAGAGAAGGAGCCATCATAAGATGTCCGAGGATAGAGGAGGAAGGGTGGTGATGCACTAGGAGATGCTGGAGGATGGAGGAGGCAGGGTGGTGGCACATCGAGAGATGTTGGAGGATGCAGGAGGTAGGGGAAAGGACACACACGGGGGGCCTAAGGGGAAGATATTAGGATTCAGGTGAATTGTAGTAAGGGGTTTTGGAGGATGACAAAAATAAAAGTGACAATTTAGGCCATATTTGTTTGCAAGAATTGTACCGTTTATGCTACATTTAGTTCTTTTAATTTCAAGTTACAACAATCTCCGGATAGAGCCCTCAATTCTGAGATGATCCAATTAGAGGGGGGAGGATGGGATGAATTTATCCGGGATTGTATGAGAAAACACCCACACCTATCGTCCCAAATATCCATGATTTGACCTATATTTTCCTTAAACTTGAAAACTTCACAATCTTATATTTATCACACAATTCCACCACTTATAAAATAAATCCCTTAAAATTAATCCCTCAAAATAAATGATACTTAGGAAGTGGAGGGGGAAAACTTGAAAGTGGGGGTGTGAGTGAGATCGTGAGATTAAAATAATTTAGATAGTTTTTTTTTGTTTGTAATAGGTGGAAAATGAGAATTTAAAACTTGATTCGGGAGATGAAAACGACTTCTCACTATTTTTTAAAATTTACATATTAATATTTTATATATATATATATATATGTATATGTGTATACGCATACACATACATATATACATTTATACACAATTATCAAATTTTTGACAAATCAAACTGTAACAAACTCGGCTTGCTTAAGTTAATTTGTTTATCCACACACATCTAAACCTTTACTCATATTCAATTTATTTGCCTGCAAATGAAACCTATATCTAACTTTTATCGGATCAAACTTGAACGAATAACTAACCCTAAATATTTTTGACAACCCTGTTTACCAGACAAATTTATAGAAATAATACAACCCCCTATACTGTAAACTCAATTAAAGTACGACTTATATATCATTGCAATTGCAGTTATACATCGATGGATTGCTAAAAAAAATAAAAACGTCAATAGAAATATAAAATAATCTTTTTTTTTGTCAATTGCATAATCTTTTATCAAATAAACGATTATCAACTCGGATGCGGAATGATTTAACTACTTATACTCTACAGTGAATAAGAATAAGTTAATCAAAATATATACGAGAAGCTTGCGGAGAAAAACGAGAGGAACGGCGATGGCGCTTTATCTGTAGATTAAGGGCCTAAAAAATCACTAAGAATCTCACACTAGATGCGTCTTTGAACATCGAGAATGCTAAAGCTCGAGAACTGCCTTCTAAGTTAATATTCTGTGGTCTTGAGTTCGGAAACGTAAAAGTTTGACTCATAATTATAAATGTTATTATTTTAATGTAAAAAAAAGGTGTCGATATTTTTATAGGGGTAAATGGTTATGTTAGATTATTTTATATTTTTAAAAGATTTTACATGGGTATAATATCTTTTTTTATGAGTGAAAAGTAAAATTATACTTTACTTTGAATTATTTTGTATTGGTATAATATTTTTTTATAAAGATGTAAAATTAAATTCTAAATATTTCTTCACATATGATAATTGATTTTATACTTAAAAGGTAATTTTTCATCTTATGGCTTAAGGTTTAGTTTTTAGTATTTAAGATTTAGCTTCGTTAAATCTTACATCCTAAATCCTAGACCTTAAACTCTAAGGTGAAAAATCAACTTTCAAATAAAAAATTACTTCTTATACGTGAAATCAATTTTAATAAATCTAAACTCCAAATTCTAAACTCATATGTCAAAATCACTTTGGACAGTTAAAATTACTCTTTAAATAATTTATCACTAATACAAATTTTTTTATCACCTGTATATTTTTTAAATTAAAGTGATATAATAATTTTTTGAAATACGATAAAGATTATCACGTAATAAACCTCCATTTTTTTACTTTTTTATATTAAATATCGATTACCAAATTGATCAACATTTTCGATTCTATATAAAATATAAAAATAATATCTCATTTCAATTTTAAGGTCACAATCTCTATTTCCTTAATTTTTTAACTATTTTGTGTCCCGTAAAAAAGATCTCATGGTCCACTTTTTATACTTCAGTGAATTGTTTTGTCATATGAATAAAAATACTCCCGAAAACAGTTACGAAACGTAGACAGATAGGATTAATTAATTTCTGATTACAAATTATGATAATCTTCTCCAACGGTTGGAATTGGTTTGCCTAGAACATACATATATAGACTAGTGTTTCATGTCAGTTTTGCCCAATCGGTTTTGCAATAAGTAGAAACTTGAAATCAATCGTAACTATATAAATTTTCAAATGGGTAATTAGATATCTTTCGATGGAACTGGAATGCAACTGGATTATGTACCAAATTGGTCCAAGAGAATTGACTCTAGTGAATATAATAGGTCAGACGTACACCCAATTACGTCAATATTGATTAATGAAATTAAGACTTTGACACTTGCAGTAAAGAATGAAATCTACAAGCTTTATGATTGCTTCTCCAAGAACGCCATTAACTTTTATAATGTGTCACAGGTCGAGCAATATATAATTTCTGATTTAAAATTAATGCTATGTTATGAATTCTCTTACCTTACTTTAACCCCGCATTACTTAAATAGGATTCTGGGACGTCACCAAAGGAAAAAAAAAAAAAAAGTTGGTGCGCCTTCTCTATTTATTTCATTAACAAAATCTTACAAGAATATCATTTGCCTGCAATCGGATAATGGTTCCCAAAACAAAAATAATTTTGAATAAAATATTACATTTATTAATTATTTATTCACGATTCCATGTTTACGACTAGTTCCACTGTTTTGATTTGGTTTTGTCCTGGTCATGAGGTGAAGATGTCGAACATATTTAAATAGAAATCATAGATGAGCACGAACCATAGAAGGCTAACAAAGACTTAATAAAAGTATTAGTATAGTTTTCATTAGCGGCCTTTTTTTATTTGCCTGTGTCTGTTTTACTTTATTCTACAGAAAACCTCATCTTGACGCCTTGACTAAAAAGGAGTCTTTGAGTACCTGTGTTTTAGATAAAAAAAAAAAAGGCAGAAGTGGCAGTATCTGTCGGCCTTCGTGTGATATTACACCTTTGTTGCTGGGACTTGGGAGGCATGGGGGTAATGGAATATAAGGGATCAGGTGTGCCATATTTTGTAATTGAGTACTTTAGTTGGTAAATTGGGATAATGGCATCACACTTTTCAATATATCATATGGTTTGATCTGCCTTTACTAGCTAGTGGGGTCAATTTACGGAGGAGAGAGTGTGGAGGCATCACATTGGATTCTTTTTGTCGCTTTTTCACGCAAGCAATATTGTTAGGATATTTGCAGCTTTTGAGTTAATCAGAAGAGGGTGCTGAACAGCCATACCACACCGCTTCTTTGCTTGAAAGTGGTTTGTTTTTTTAGTTTTTATTTTTTTTATTTTTTGCTAGGGGAAATATATCCATTAAAGGGAAGAACCTAGTATAAAAAGATACACTACTGAGAAAGAGGAAAGGGAGAAAATTCTAACACCTTGAGAGAGGAGAAAGTTATACCTCGTAGAAATGAGGAAAGACATGCTTGAAAGTAGTTATTCGTCATTATTGATGAAGTGTATGGTGGAATAGCCAATAATATTCATTGACTAAAATATAAACAAATTGTTCTCAAAAGGTAAAAGAAAGAGAGAGAGAAAAATATGTTTAATAACAAGGACTTTGTTCTTTGGAATACGGCAAAGATACTTTGTAACCTCTTCACGAATAGTTATGCATAATAGATTTATGAAAGTAAGTGATGAGATATATGAGGTTGAGAATTACCACTTAACGACTTAGGTTTAAATTTTTTAGGTCGTTGTTTAGGTTTATAGGACCTATATTGAATATGTTAAGGATAATTTTTTTTAGCTAAAAAGTATGGAAATACATTCCGTGATGCAAAAGTTGACGTGGGTGGTTCGCACACAACAGTGGCACAATAGTCCATACATAAGTCATTTCCTCTTCTCCTCCTCCCACGATTTTCATTGTTTTTCTTTAGCAGTTATGTTCCTCGTTTGTAGTTGTTCAACTCTCTACGCTTCTTTGTTGTAATGACCTGTTACATTTTTAGTCATTTAAGATGTCTGGAGTTTCAGTTAGACGTCTATCCAGACGTCTGGACACGTTTCTGGACGTCTAAAAGTGAGTTTTTCGTACTGCACAGTGCGCTCTACGCACGGGCGACGTGCAAAGGCCCTCTCTCTCTCTCCTTCGCCCCTCACCCAAACCCTAAGCCCTCTCCTATATAAACCCCCTTCCCTTCTCCTTCTCCTCTCCTCTCCTCCTTACACCACTCAGCCACCGCCACCTCCACCTTCTCCTGCCAGCCACGTTCTCCTCTGCCTCTACTGCAGCCGCGACAAGGAAGGAGATCCACCAGCGAGGGGAGAGCGGGGAGGAGCGAGAGCGAGAGAGTGCAAGGGAGTGAGAGCGGGGGGAGGAGAAAAACAACCGCGGGAGCTTGGTGGAGCTGCAAGAGAGAGGAGGGCGTCGACGAGGAGCTGCTCAAGCTCTTGCATCTGCTGGAGCTGCCATTGCAGGCGGAGGGCAAGCGTGGTGAGCAGCGTGAAGAGGTTCTGATACTGGAAGTCTTCCAGTATCAGACATCTGGGGTGAAATCCAGACGACTGGCGAGGCACCCGGACGTCTGAAGCTGAGGTCGAACGTCTGAAAGAACATATATCGCCAAGTGCGTATCTTCCTGCGCCATGCATATCATAACGCAGGAGATGTTGGCTGATCGTTGCGTTTGCGGGTGATCCTACATAGGTGCAGGCTTTGGGAAGGCGCGCGGGGCGCTTTCCCAAGCACTTTTGGACGTCTGATCATGTCGCCAGACGTCCGAAGGTGCTTCCAGACGACCGAAGACCTTGTCCGACGTCTGGAACTGCCCCGAGACTGTCGTAGAGGGAGTCTGGACGTCTGAATCAGCCACAGGACAAGTAAGGTGAGTTCTAACATATTTTAAGATGTTTGGGACTAGTCCCAAATATCTGATTTTAATTAGTAACTGCATTTTTGGCCTGTTTAAGGTCCAAATGGAATCGGATTTCCACAAAATAAGTACTGTTGTTTTTCACTCGAGTTCCTCTACGTATTCGTGTTGAGTATCTACTATTTTGATCTCATCTAATGTGCATTGGTCGCTGGTACAGGTTACCAGCCAGTGGCATGTTCGAGGCCTATGGAGACGATGAAATCTGCGGTACAGGCCTCCATTCCTCCTGTGATACTCGGTAGAGTGGTTTAACTCAGTTGTTAATATTTAAATAAGAATGTACTTGGTTGGAATAGTCGGATTGAACTCTAGGATGTGGAATGAACCATAGGGTAGAATTGAATGGGCCTGTTTGAGCTGTACTGTTTACTTGAATGCATGGTTAAGATAAATTGCTAGCAAATGCCTTTAATATAATTACGAGATGCATGTTAAAATACGAGCTGCCTGTATGTAATTGAGAAATGGCCTGTGAAACCACAAGTTGCATGTTTTTGAGAATTGAATTATTGAAACACGAGCTGCCTGTATCTGGATGAGGAACGAATTATGAAACATGAGATCTGGATTTGGATAAATGAGGTGAATATGAGCATGAACCCTACGGGGAATTTGGAGTAAAACTCCTGTGGATAAACGGAATGTGGAATTTAGACGGGAAGTGTGCTGTCCCTTGTGTACGCGGTACCAGGGAGAGCAACTGTCCCTTTTTAGTGTAAAGCGGAGTTAACCTCCCTTGGGTTGAGATCCGTGGTTAGGATTGGCCACTCTACATCAACTCCTATTGGCTATCGACTCCTGTTGGCCCTCGCGTACGTGGCACCGAGGCGAGCTACTAGTGTAGGGAGGGAGCTAGCCATCCCACGGGGTCCGGGGTTTAGCTAGCCACCCTACACTGACTTTGTTAGGCCCTCTGGGCAAACTGGGGTAGTCGGATGACGGTCCACGGACTGTGGAGGGGCGAGACCCCTATTTTGAGAGGGCAAGGCCCTATACTGTTCCGTGATGTACTTTGGGCGTACCCGCTAGGGAAACGACTAACCGTGTGTCAGTGCGGGGTAGCTACCTGTGCGCTTATCACACATGCCGTAGTCACCACTACGTCTTGACAGTGACCTCGGGGTGGTTGACTTGGTGTAGGACTACCACGTGGGACTCTCCCGGCCAGGAGAGCACTACGTGCACCTTCTACTCTACGGAAAAGACTGCAATCAAGATCGTTCCCGCGAGGAACATGCAAGATCAAGAAACACCTGGATACTCTGAGAAATAAATAGAAAAAAAAAAACATAAATGAGATAAATAAAAATGAGAAATAAATATGTTGTTGCTTTTACTATACTGCTACTTAAGTAATGTAAACACCACTCTACTCAGCGTTCGTTGACTTTGTCTTTTCGTAACCTTATTCAGGACCAGGAGTTGAATAACCCGAGTTTTCGGCTGCAGAGGGTGCTGGGCTCAGCCGAGCCCAGTCGTAGTCGTTCTTTCAACACTTTCGTTTTCTCTACTGTCGTAGTAAGTAATGGACACATAGTTTACTATTTCTGTTACTTTCTGTTCTGTTACATTTTCTGTTGTTGTTGTGGTGGTGATGAGAGCCTCATCATGAACCCTAACTAGCTCAATTTAATTTAAATAAGTGTGAAGAAGCTCCTACAAAACCTAAAGAAAAGCCTAACTTAGAGAATTCTGAATTGAAGAATAAAACAAGTCATGAGGGGTAAAATTGTAATTTTACCAAGGCAATACACAAACAGGGTGTTTAAGGATCTAAACACAGGTCAAATGAGCTTAATAAGGAAAGAAGTGGGATGATCTGATCTGAAAAGGGTTATAGCAACTTCTAGGAATTAAATGACATTATGTAACCCTAAAAATAAACTCACTTTAATTCATGAGGTTCTAGGTAGAATAAAAATCAAATAAATCCTCTAAAAATCATGGAAAAATACTCCCTAGGGTTCAGAACCTTCAATTTTACCTTTGTAACCTATTTTGACCTAATTTGAGAACCATGCCCAAATTTTAATCTAATTTGGGTTTTTTTGCAAATTGATCGGTCAAACGTGGTGAAACCTAAAATAAAATTAAACCATTAAATTTCTTAGATTCAAATTAGGTTGGTGCAAAAATTTGGGCCTAAGTGAAGACCATCTTGACCGACTTTACAAATTGATCCTCTTAAATTACTTTTTGACCCTTATCTTTTCAAAACCTTACATTTAGCCAACTATCTTTCCCTTCATTCTTTGCAAAATGGTCCTCCCTGCCACCTTATGCAGGCACCATACCTCCGACGACCTTGCGCGGAGGATGGTGTCGCGCAGGTTAAGGCAGCCGCTCTCAGGAACGAACGGGGGGTTCCCTGCGTCGTCCTCTGTCACAGGGACCCTCCCCTGTGACCTGTGGCTACCCATGCCTCTCCTGCGAACGCACAAAAGGCATGGGTCTCCATCTCCGGCCATCTCCGACGAGTTCCCCACGTCTCTCCTTCGAATCCCTCTCCTCGCCAATAGCTTTATAAGGAGCGGCAGGGGCTGCCATCTCCTTCAAGCCTGATTTGGCCGAGGATCCCTCACCGATTTCGTCTCCTCCTTGTGGATTTCCCTATTAGGAGGGGGTGACTTAATAAATTACAGAAATAAAATGTAAAGCAATCTCACAAAATTCAATCACATAAGGTACACAATAATTTTTAGGTGGAAACCCAAACCGGGTGAAAACCACCACCTAACTCTCTCGAGTTAGGATTTTCCTATCAACAAAGTTGATCAAATCCACTAAACGAATAACTTAAATGAGGGTGATTCAACCTCAATTACAACTACGCTACAAGTGCGAGGGTAGCGTTCAACCCCTTCTCTTCACGAGAAGGATTTTGTCCCACGAAGGAGACGGGAATTCGCAAAGCGAATACCCAACCAAATAACAAAGTAAAATAACAAATATAGTCCTATAGAGCCAATAAAGATTTAAGCCTAGCTTCTATAGGAATTAGGAAACTCACCTTTGCAAGGAGTGCGTCGAATCGATGACGTGGGTGCGTGAGTCACGCGATGGCGCAACGTCGCTCTAGTGAACTACGGCGGGAGAGCGGGTGCGCAAAGGCTTGATGCTCTTAAGATGTAGAACTTGAGCTTGGAGAGCAAGAGCTTTTCTTGGACACAAAAGAGTGTGAAAGTGTATTACTAGGTGTGCCTTGTGTATCTTGGTGTGTCTAGGTGTGTGTTTGTGTGCAAGAGGTTCCTCTCTATTTATAGAGGCCTTAGGAAGGCTTTGGAAAGCTTCCATAGCCGTTGGGTGCAACGCCCAAGAGAATCAGGTCGAAATCAGGAACAATCATTGCACTGACAGGGTTATCAGACGTCTGATCCTGGCATCAGACGTCTGGAAGATCACTTTAAGACATCTGGGAACAACATCAGACGTATGATTTTAGGCGGGTTTCTTCCTGACTTGAATCAGATCTAAACAGGGTTCTAGTGCAAGTCCATCAGACGACATACATGACGTTTGGCACTATGTCTGGACGTCTGGAAACCTACTTTTCTGTGGGAATGGATTTCCAAGAGAGTGCAACGGCTAGAAAATCTCTGAGAAGAGATTTTCGGGTCAGCCGATGCAAAACGGTCATATATCAGACGTCTGAAAAGGCTTAAGGACGTCTGATAAGGCTCTAACGGTCATATTCTTCAGTGTTTGTTAAGTCAGCCAACGGTCCGCTAATTGGATGTCTGGCACAAACATCAGACGTCTTCTAAGACGTCTGGTCTAAGGTCTGGACGTCTGATTGCATCAGACAGAGCTAACTAAGTTCAGCCTAATTGTTATCAGACGTCTGAATCAACCGTCAGGCCTCTTAAAACATATTATCAGACGTCTGTTTTTGGAATTAGACGTCTGAAAAGGCTGTTTTAACCCTATATTGGTTTTCTAAGTTCTCTACAGAAAACCTAAGTATCCTAGGGTTGTGCAGGTGTTCCTAGGACTACTGTTAGGGTACTTTGAGGCTCTTTAACATGGTATTCTAAGGAACAAAAAGAGAAAGGAAATAAAGATAAAAGTACATGAAAGAAATAAACAGAATTCTATCCTATTCTTCTTGTCCTTCCATCTTCAATCTATAGCTTCTCGCGAATCTCCTCTGTTCTCCATCAAGCTCCTCCAATCCATCCTGGATGCAAGCTCGAACTCCGTCTAATCACGTCTCCATTTGTAATTTGCCAGAAATATAATACTCCAAGTGCAAATGTTAAATGACACGTGTTTTATTATCATCAAAACAAACGATCATGGTGCTCTAGCACCAACACTCCTCCCACGGTCAAAACACCCGCAGGCTCTAGTGGCCTTTCCTCCTCCTTTCGTCGCTCTGCGGCCACACCTACAGCAGAGCCCACTCCACCTCGTCTTCCCGCGCCAGGCCGCACCAGCTGGCGCTTTCCTGACCTCTTTCTCGCTGCTGTTACTCACCTTTGGGCTCCTTCGTCTCCGGCGCCAACAGGTACGCACCGAGCACCGCCTCCCTCCCTCTTCGTCAATTAGGTAGGTAAAAACTTTCCCCTCTCCCTCTCTGTTATTTCCCCCTTCCTAATTTACTATTTCAACCCACCGACCACCACTATCCATCACCACCGTCTCCATCTCTGGCTGCCCTTCGGCGAGGCGTACTCGCCACTCCACGCCTCCATCTGCCTCACTAGCTACCCCTTAAGCTCCGCGCCACCTCACTGACACCGAATCCAGCCTCCATTCACCACCTAGCACCTCCAGACCACTCCCCAAACACACCCACTCTCATGCACACAGAGTGCCCTAGGCGAACGGCCACAGGCACTCTCATGTCTCGCCGACCCCCGCACCGCACTCGCTGCGCTCTGGCGAACCTCCCTGAACCTTTTTGACGTGGCTGCGAGGCCGTTTGCGTGTTTCAGGTTTCACCCTCCTCGCCGCCATTGATGAGCAGTAGGAGCTGCTTGGCAGGCAGTTCCAGGCTTCTTTAGCTCTAGGCATGAGCCCCAGGTGACGCGGAATGGAGCTGCACACACATCCAGGACTTCACTTGGGGTCGCAAGCCTCGGCTGCTACCCTAATTGCTCGAAGCCTTCTCCCGCAGGCGTGCGAGATCGGAGGTGGGACTTTAGTCCCACCTCGGAAGTGTATGGGGGCACGCCCATACATAAATTGAAAAAGTGCTATCGGCTGGTTGCCTCCGATAGCACTGGGGTGTGGTCCCTTGCCTACTCACCGGGTCTCGTCTGCGACACGCCCACGCAGATTTGACTCGACTCGACTTTCCACTCCTGTGCACTCCTCACGCACCACCCACGCTAGTGCACCTGGACCCGGGCACGCGACCCGACCCGATTACTCGGCTCTGGGAGAGCTTACCAAAGAGAGATTTAGAGAGAGAGACACAGGGAAGGGGTAGGGTAGGTTTTGTGTTGATGTTTGTGTGTGCGTAGGAAGGAAGAAAGGAGAAGAGGAGCAGTGGCCGGGACTTAGCAGTGCAGGGAAGAAGGAAGGAGAAGAGAAGAGGAAGCCAAGAGGAAAAGGAGAAGGAGAGGCTGATCAGATAAGGCATCTGAGCTCTAAATCAGACGTCGGCGAAAAGAAGAAGAAGCCGCAGCAAGAAGAAAGAAGAAGAAGGACCAGAGCAAAGAAAGAAAAAAAGAAGAGGCAGCAGCAGAAAAGAGAAGAAAAGAAGAAGCCAAGAGAAAGAGAGAGACTACCGCACAAGAAATTAGAGAAGAAAAGAAGAAAGGAAGAAGAAGCAGAGAAGTCTTTCAGAGAAGGAAGAAAGGAAAGGAAAAGAAAAGAAAAGAAGAGAAGAAGTGCTTGCCGCAGAGAAGAAGAAAGAAGAGAAGGAAAAGGGAAAAAGAAAGAAAGGAGCAATGTTTACTCTCTCTCTCTCTCTTTTTCTTAATTTTTGTAAAACATTATATATTGTGAATTTATATGCTTCTGGAATTATAGTTTGCTCTCTGAGTTCGACCTCGGGAAACTTTTTATTTCCGAGTAACAAATTATATTAAACTGGTGACCGTTACCTAGAGAAGGAACGCAGCGTACCATTTTTTGGCACCGTTGTCGGGGAGCAACAGCCATTCTAGAAGCTATTAATTCACAATTTTTATTTCCTATTGACTAATCTCTTCTCTTTTGTTGTGCAGGCACATGAAATTAAGAGGAAAACAAGCAGTCGCACAACAACCACACCAAAGACAGGTAATTTTCTATCCTCCCATTTAAACCCCTAAATTCTAAAGAGGAAGAAAAAGAAAAAAAAGCAATTTAAGAATAACCTGTCTTTTATACATAGTAAAACACCAAAGTTGCCTATTTTTAGATTTCAACATACTTTATTTGTATATCCATTAAAGGTAGTTAGGGCTAAAACCTTCTTTCTTGAGCCCTAATTACCAAATCTAGAGGCAACTAACTAGATCAATTAGATCTAATATAAGATTCAAAGCTAGGGTTTTAGAGGCACACTTTCTAAGCAAGAATTGAGAATTCCTAAAAGAAGTGTGCCCAAGCCATTGTTTGAAAACACCTATTAAGAGAAACCCTAAGAAATTTGGCTCTTAAAAATACTTGAACCCTAAAAGACAAGACCTAATAAGCTCTCAAAGGAACTAGTAGGTGAAGTTGACCCCTTGGGTCAACCAACCTTGAACTTAGGTCACTCTTTGCACTCAAAAGGTTAAAGTTCAAGTGAAAACCTAAGCACCTTGATCCTAACTAAAAGTGGTAGACTTAAGAGGTCATGGTCCCCATTCTGGTCTACCTGGAATCTCAATGACAAGAGAGGTCGGGTGGGGGAAACCCTCTAACCCGTGGGGGCACTCTACCGTGTAGGGGTCTTCGCGGGACTCACCCTCTCTGGCTGCCCAGGTAATTCTCAGGTGGACGACCTTTTGATCAAGGGGTCCATCCGCCCCGAACCTCTATAGTCACCCAACATTTTGGGTGTCTTGATTGGGTCCAGCACCTGCTAAACTCATCCTTTCCATCAGTGTATGTTTGGTAGGAGGTCCTTGAAACCTCCTTTAGAAATTCACTCCTCGAGGTCGAGCCTTGGTGCCCTTATTTGTGCAACCAACACTTCACATAGACCTCTCCTTTGATTTCGAACCCAACTCACCTTCTTCTTCCACAATGGCTTAGCCAGTTGAGGAAGAGAACAATCTGGAGTACCAGCTCCAGCGACTCAATGACCTCTTCCAGAACTTCATGCACCCATCGCAGCGTCCCATGATGCGAGATCATTATAATCCCGCTGCGGTGGCTATTGAGCCTCGAGTCAGAATCCCGACTGGAGGACCTGATTTTGAACTAAAGCCCAACATGATTCATGCCATACCTAAATTCCATGGGCTTAGTTCTGAAGACCCCTTCTAGCACATTAAACAGCTAAAGCATCTGGCCCAGACTTTTGGGTCAAATGCGCAAAATTGGGATATTCTCCTTGTGAAGATGTTCTCTTTCTCCCTCAAGGACAAGGCAGCCCATTGGTACCAAACACAGACCCAGCCGATCAACAATTGGGAGGAACTTCAGTCTGAGTTCTTGAAGAAGTTCTTCTCCGTTGGTTAGACCAATGCCTTGTGCCATCAGATTACCCACTTCACGCAACAGACGGGAGAACCTCTTCTTGAGGCATGGGATCATTTTCAGGATCTCATGAGAAAGTGCCCCCATCACGGAGTTCTTAAATGGGAACAAGTCCAGTCTTTTTACCAGGGACTTCGTGAGGATATTAGGCTGTTCGTCAATGCAACTTGCGGAGGGAATATCATGGGTCAGCATGAGGACATCGTGTGGGGGATTCTCGAGAATATGTGCGAGAACTCCATCAATAATGACTTCATGGGATTATTCGACAGGACGAATACCAACGCATCGATGAACCTTAGGGGAGCACACGAGACGCAGGGCTTGTCCGCAGCAGTCGACCCGGAATTGATGGCCAGTCGATTGGATAAGGTCTCTATTATTGAGAAGAAGGTGGATGAGCTGACTCAGCACTTGCAGCCTCCACCTCTGCGCATAATTCCTTTACACAGCCTCCTTCTGCACGGGAGACTGTGCAAAACATTTTCCACCGACCTTCTCTTGGGGTGGACTCGTATCCACCCCCATCTGACTCTCGGATCGGAGGAACCTCCGACCCTTTCTATACTAGCCAGGGGAATTCCACTCCCCCATTCTCTGACTTTTCTGAGTCTCCTCAGACCTGCGAGGACCTCAACGCCTTCCAGAATGATCCATTTTCCAATACCTACAATCCTGGATGGCGAAACCATCCCAACTTCTAGTGGGTAGAGAATTCCCAGAATCGAAGACCATCCTTTCAGCCTTGTGCACAAGCACCTCGTCCTTACCAGCCGCCTCAGCCTCGCCCCAACCCTACTTATCCATCTGGGCCAAACCAAGACCAAATATCCCTCATCCTTCAGACTTTGGCTGACATTCAGAGAACTAATGCGGCTATTCAAAAACAACACAAGGACGAAATCACAGAGGTCCGAAATCAACTTGCCCAGTTGGCAAATTCTCGCCAACCAGGCACACTTCCTTCTCAGCCTCTTCCTAACCCTAATAGCGTGCCGACCCAGCGGCGCGTTATGAACCCAAACCCAGGCCAAACACACATGATTTATCAGGCCCCTTCTATTCCTTCATCTGACGAGATGGAGGCTTCAACTTCATATGTGGGCTACCAGCAGCAGCAACCCATCTTACCAACCCCTAACTAGAACCAGGCAGGGTTGAATTCTGTAACCACCCGTAGTGGTAAGGAGACCCAAGATCCACCTTATCCAGACCACTCCAAGCCTGGTAGTGACCTAAACCCTAGGACAGTAATCCAGGAGGTTCCCATCCCTGTCCCAGATCAAAGACCTGGACCTATCCTAGAGGAACCAACCAAGGTTCCATTTCCCGAGGCCTTGACCAAGGGAAAGAGGACAACGAAATCCGTGGCTCCTGAGAAGGATCTGGTCAAGCTCTTTGAGCAGGTCCAAATAAACATCCCCTTGATAGATGCAATCCGCCACGTATCGACTTACGTACGATTTTTGAAGAATGTGTATACACTTCAACGTAAGCCGCGAATCAAGAGTGGGAGTCCAATTGTACTATCAGAGCAAGCCAGCTCTGTAATCCTGAGCAGACTCCCACCCAAGGCAAAAGACCCAGGCACTCCCCTGATTTCATGCAAGATAGGTGAGACCCAGTTCGACAGAGCATTGTTAGACTTAGGTGCTTCCATAAACTTGATACCCACATCCTTACTCAACCACCTATAAGAATCTGAGCTAAAATCGACTGAGGTGACACTACAGTTAGCAGATCGACCTATCAAGTCACCAAAAGGGATTCTTGAGGATGTTATTGTAAGGGTGAAGGATTTCTATTTCCCTGTAGACTTCATAGTCTTAGACATGGATGCACCTGAAAACCTAAGGGATACATCGATCATTCTGGGGAGACCTTTCCTGGCCACGGCTAGGGCCAACATTAGTTGTGAGGAGGGCTAAATAGAACTGAAATTTGAGAATCAAACCCTCAAAATTGATATCTTTAAGGCCCAACAAGGAATCAATTGTGGTGTTATTGAACAAATCTGTGATATTAGAGCTTTGGTTGATGAAACAATTTGAGAATAACCTGATTATGCCTCATCAACCACAAGAAGATCTTGAACCGCAATTAGAGGAGTCAGACCCTGATTTAGACAAACCCATAACTCCTATCCTTGAACCTCACACTCACTCTAAACCACCCGCTACTGCTGATAACCCCATTCTTGAACTCAAACCCCTTCCCGATCATTTGAAATATGTCTTTTTGGGTTCTAATCAGACATTTCTTGTGACCATAAATTCCAAGCTCACTCCTGATTAGGAATCCCGTCTGATTGCTGTTCTCCAGCAACATCACAGAGCCATTGGTTGGACTCTCGATGACTTGACTAGGATAAGTCCCTCTTATTGCACACATCGTATCTATTCTGAAGAGGGCGTACGACCTTCCTGTGAGATGCAGAGACGTTTGAATCCTAATCTGCAGGAGGTCGTGAAAAAGGAGATCATTAAGTGGTTAGATGTAGGGATCATCTACCCGATCTCCGACAGTCGTTGGGTGAGCCCAATCCAGGTTATGCCTAAAAAAATAGGGCTCACCACCATTACGACTGAAACCGGAGAGGTCATACCTACCCGAATAGCCAACTCGTGGTGAGTCTGTATAGATTACCGAAGACTCAATTCCTCCACGAAGAAGGATCATTTCCCACTCCCATTCATTGATCAGATTTTCGAGAAGTTAGCGGGAAACAGATTCTTCTGCTTTCTTGACGAGTACTCCAGTTATAACCAAGTGGCGATTCATCATGAGGACCAAGAGAAGACCACGTTCACCTGCCCCTTTGGGACGTATGCGTTCCGAAGGATGCCTTTCGGTCTCTGCAATGCACCCGCGACTTTTTAGCGGTGCATGCTTGCCATATTCTCTGATATGGTAGGTGATTATCTGGAAATCTTCATGGATGACTTCTCAATTTTCGGGGCATCATTTGACGATTGCCTCTAGCACTTGGTTCATATACTCAGGCGTTGCATCGATGTAAATTTGGTTCTTTCCTGGGAAAAGAGCCACTTTATGGTGCCTGAGGGGATTGTCCTAGGTCATCTAATTTCTGAGAAAGGCATCCAAGTGGATCGAGCCATGGTTGATTTGATTTCTTGGCTTCCTATGCCTAGCTCGATCAGGGACATCCGTTCTTTTCTAGGGCACGTCGGTTTTTATCGTCTCTTCATCCCTGATTCTCGAAAATTGCGCGTCCCCTGACTACTCTTCTCTCCATGGATGTACCCTTTGAGATCTCCAAGGAATGCACTCAAGCTTTTCAGAACCTTCGTGACGAGTCACCCAGGCCCCGATCCTACAATCCCATGATTGGTCTCAACCCTTTGAGATCATGTGCGATGCGTCTGATTTCGCTGTAGGAGCGGTTCTGGGACAGAAAGTTGACGGGAAACCCGTAGTCATCTACTACGCTAGAAAGACACTTGACGAGGCTCAGCGTAACTATACAGTTACGGAGAAAGAGCTGCTAGCCGTAGTATTTGCCTTCGAAAAATTATGATCCTATCTCCTGGGTTCCCACGTCATCATCTACTCGGATCACACAGCTGTGAGGCATCTCCTTGCCAAGAAGGACGCGAAGCCTCGATTAATTCGATGGATCTTGCTGTTGCAAGAATTCAGCCTCAAGATTCGCGACAAGGCGGGAAGACAGAACGTGGTAGCTGACCATTTGTCTTGCCTTCCTTTTGAGATCATCAACCCTTCTGGACCCATTACGGAGCATTTTCCTGATGAGCACCTACTAACTATTGATACTAGGCTTCAATGGTTTGCTGATATAGTAAATTACTTGGCATCTCATCAGATCCCGTCTGATTGGCCGAAGGCCAAGAAAGACAAATTGCGCTCTGATGCCAAGTACTACATCTGGGAAGACCCGTACCTCTTCCGCGTAGGTGCTGACCAAATCATCCGGTGATGTGTCTCGGAGGGTGAAATCAATGATATTCACTCCTTCTGCCATGACCAGGCATGCGGTGGCTACTTCTGTAGGCACAAAACCGCATCAAAAATCCTCTAGTGTGGCTTTTATTAGCCCACTTTATTCAAGGACGCATACAATCACTGCAAGGCATGCAGTCGTTGCCAAACCTTGGGCAACATGAGCCATCGTGACATGATGCCTTTGCAGCCGATTCTCTTATGCGAAATCTTCGACATTTGGGGGATTGATTTTATGGGCCCCTTTCCTGTTTCGGACGGCTTCGAGTACATTCTGCTGGCTGTGGACTATGTGTCCAAATGGACCAAAGCCATACTGACTCGAACCTGTGATCATAAAATCGTTATCAAATTCATTCATCACAATATCTTCTCACGGTTCGGGATTCCTCGTGCAATCATCTTTGATGGAGGGACCCATTTCACCAATGCTCAGTTCAGGTCACTGATGACCAAATACGGGGTGTCTCACCGAATCTCTACTCCTTACCACCCCCAGACTAATGGTCTAGCTGAGCTATCAAATCAGGAGATCAAGAAAATCCTGCAGGTCACTGTTCGGCCTGATAGGAAGGGCTGGTCATCCTGACTTCCGGAAGCTTTGTGGGCTTATAGGACCACCCATAAAACCCAATTAGGCATGTCTCCTTTTAGACTGGTGTATGGGAAGGCGCGTCACCTTCCCGTTGAACTGGAGCACAAAGCCTATTGGGCAATACGGAGCTGTAATTTAGATCTTTCTAAGGCTGGAACCCACAGAAGGCTTCAGATAAGCGAGATCAATGAATTACGCCTTGATGCGTACGAGAACTCACGAATTTACAAAGAGTGGGTTAAAGCCTTCCATGACAAGCACATATCTAGAAAGATCTTTCATCTTGGTCAGAAGGTCCTACTCTTCGATGCCCGACTCAAACTCTTCCCTGGGAAACTGCGATCCAAGTGGGTTGGACCATATCTTGTCCGACAAGTTTTTGGAAATGGAGCCGTAGAAATCAGTCCACTCAACCATGATTCTGAACCTTTCATCGTGAACGGTCAGAGACTCAAACCGTTCATCGATGTAACCTCTACAGATTTGGCTGAGTCATCATTTATCCTCCATTTTCCCTGAGCATATTGCGCTCAGCCGATGGCGTAAAACTCAGCGCTCAACGGGAGGCAACCCGTCATTCTTTTTGGAAAAACCCGAAACCATTTCTGACACCTCTTCACACTTAAGGTTCATCCTTTAGGACAGCCGACTCTACCTCAGGTGCTTGCATCTGAGATTAGAAATCGTCCGCAACAGTCACCCCGACCCATCCACTCACCAAAATACCTGTCCTATTGCATGAACCAAGTTAAATAAAAAAAGCCCTCTTAAGTTACAATGAGGACATTGCAAGTCTTAGGCATGGGGGGTATGAAAGTGCAAAACTCACAAGAAAAGGTTTCAAACAAAAAAATTCACATATACCAAAAACACCATAAAAAAAAATTTGTTGAGAGGAGGGAGGAAATTTTGTGGACTTTACAAAGGAGGAGAAAAAGAACAAAATGATAAAAAGGAGCACAAAATGAAAGAAAAGAGATAGTCATTAGTAAGAAATTAAGGAATTAACCTAAGTTCTAGATCACATTCAGGAAAAGAAAGGGAAAGTGCACAGTAAGATTAGTAAGAACGTAGACCTTAGGCATGCTTGGATAGACTCTTAGTACCCATTAAGATCTAGATATTCCTCAAGAGATTGAGGAAAATGAAAAGCTTAAGTATTAGGTCCAAGGCTTAGGGAGTATTTGGCCTCGTTAACTAACTTTTGGTTTACGGGACTCAGTAACCTAAGCACCCAAATTTCACACACAGTCCGGTTCAGTAAGCATAAAATATCAAAATCACGCAGAAGTGTTTCAAAAATTATGAAAATGTCACCTAGAGTAGGAGCGGCCGATCAACACAAGTTGATTTGGATGAGTTTCCAGCGCGGAGAGGTGGGAAATTCCCCTCGAAGATGTGTAACAAAATATCATCTCCTCGGTGCTTGTCTCTTAGAATATTCACATATCCTACTGGGGGCATGTAAGCATTCTACTGGTTCAGATTCCATGGATGGTATTATCACGAAGTGTCAATTGCCAGGGTCTGAATTTAGCCATGGAACACCATGGACGGGATTATCTCGAAATCTCAAAAGCCAGGGTTCTGGGGGTTATCATGGGCGGTGCTATCTTGAAGCATCGACTGCCAGGAACCCTTGAGGATTGATGATGGGGACAAGGAATCTGATACAGACCGTGTTGAGAAGCCAATCCTAAGCTAGAATTAAAAAGAAAAAGAGAGAGAAAACTCTCCAAACATATAAATCTTCTACCTCTCTCTCTTACAAAACGCACTGCGAACTGAACCAGGGCTAAAATTATCCTAAGCACGGGTGCTTTAACCACAAAGTCCAATAAACCTTAGGTTAGTTCCTGTAGGCCTTAAAAACCTTTGCTAAGGACTGAGGCTAAAGCTAGACAGATCTGGATCTTGGTTGGTACTAGAAGTACCTTTTAGGCCTATGGTTGACATTCTGACCTAATCAAGGTTACAAGAGAAAAAACACTTATCTAAACTCGATGAGAAATTAATGGTCTAGAACAAAGGTTAAAACCTTAAAATTTTACTAAGGGACTAGCAAAAGCTAGGCATGGGGGTATGATGAGAGCTTCATCACGAATCCTAACTAGCACAATTTAATCTAAATAAGTTTGAAGAAGCTCCTACAAAACCTAAAGAAAAGCCTAACTCAAAGAATTCTGAATTGAAGAATAAAACAAGTCATGAGGGGTAAAACTGTAATTTTACCCAGGCAATACACAAAGAGGGTGTTTAAGGGTCTAAACACAGGTCAAATAAGCTTAATAAGGAAAGAAGTGGGATGATCTGATCTGAAATGGGTTATAATAATTTCTAGGAATTAAATGACATTCTATAACCCTAAAAATAAACCTACTTTAATTCACGAGGTTCTAGGTAGA
The DNA here is from genome assembly GCA_037157565.1 of Thalassia testudinum. Lineage (NCBI taxonomy): Eukaryota > Viridiplantae > Streptophyta > Magnoliopsida > Alismatales > Hydrocharitaceae > Thalassia > Thalassia testudinum. The sequence goes on along the minus strand of JAZHRO010000031.1, from coordinate 31,625,442 downwards.
ATAAAAATCAACTAAACCCTCGAAAAATCATGGAAAAATACTCTCTAGGGTTTAGAACCTTCAATTTGGCCTTTGCAACCTATTTTGACCTAATTTGAGAATTATGCTCAAAATTTAACCTAATTTGGGTTTTTACGCAAATTGACCGATCAAACGTGGTCAAACCTAAAATCAAATTATATCATTAAATTCCTTAGGTTCAAATTAGGTTGGTACAAAAATTTGGGCCTAAGTGAAGACCATCTTGACCGACTTTACAAATTGGTTCCCTTGAATTACTTTTTGACCCTTGTCTTTTCAAAACCTTACATTTAGCCCCCTATCTTTCCCTTCGTTCTTTGCAGAACAGTCCTCCCTGCCACCTTGCACAGGCACAATACCTTCGGCGACCTTGCGCGGAGGATGGCGCCGCGTAGGGTAAGGCAGCCGCTCTAAGGAACGAACGAGAGGGTTCCCTGTGTCGTCCTCTGTCGCAGGGACCCTCCCCTGTGACCTGCTGCTGCCCATTCCTCTCGTCTGAACGGGGAGAAGAGGAGCAGTGGCCGGGACTTAGCAGCGCAGGGAAGAAGGAAGGAAGGAGAAGAGAAGAGGAAGCCAAGAGGAAAAGGAGAAGGAGAGGCTGATCAGATAAGGCGTCTGAGCTCTAAATCAGACGTCGACGAAAAGAAGAAGCCGCAGCAAGAAGAAAGAAGAAGAAGAAGGACCAGAGCAAAGAAAGAAAAAAAGAAGAGGCAGCAGCATAATAGAGAAGAAAAGAAGAAGAAGCCAAGAGAAAGAGATAGATTGCCACACAAGAAATCAGAGAAGAAAAGAAGAAAGGAGGAAGAAGCAGAGAAGTCTTTCAGAGAAGGAAGAAAGGAAAGGAAAAGAAAAGAAAAGAAGAGAAGAAGAGCTTGCCACAGAGAAGAAGAAAGAGGAGAAGGAAAAGGGAAAAAGAAAGAAAGGAGCAATTTTTACTCTCTCTCTCTTTCTTAATTTTTGTAAAACATTATATATTGTGAATTTATATGCTTCTGGAATTATAGTTTGCTCCCTGAGTTCGACCTCGGGAAACATTTTATTTCCGAGTAACAAATTGTATTAAACTGGTGCCTATTTCTTTGCACTATACTACGACGAAAGCCCTAGAGAAGGAACGCAGTGCACCAGGTGGCATGTACTATATACTGAGACAGTTGTTCTACTTTCTTTACTGCTTCGTACTTTTCTTCTGCTTAGTTATATTGCATGAGTGAATGTGGTTTATTTTTCCTACTTTTGGTTATTTCTTGTTGGACGACTAGGTCTTGGGATTAGTCGAGGCGAGCCGGTCTCACGTCCTGTAGGGATCCAGGAACCGGGTCGTAACATTTGCCCTTCTTATGTATGTCGATTTTGTTTTTCGATTTCGTTTAAGTTTTGATTTATGCTTGTATTTGTGATCATCATTGTGATTTCATTTTTGATAGCATCGTTATGGATTTGAACATTGGCTATGATTTGGGTTAATTTAATGGAGACGATCGTGAACCTCCATTTGAAACTTCATATTTTCGTCTGAACGATCAAGATAACTCTACTCCTGATATAGATGAAGGTGTGTATATTATCTTTGATTTTTATGTCTATTTTTGAAAATTTTTTATTGGTGCTATTTTATTTTAGTATTTAGGTCCAGGTTCTATTTTTTTATGCATCCATGCAATTAAACTTTTCATCGCTGCATTTTTTTTACATCGGTGAATTTTTTTTTTGCATTAGAGCATCTATGTTTTGTAATATTTTACACCGGTGCAATTAAATCTAATTGCACCGATGCAATTTAACATTGTAGTGATTTTAACTCATCTATGTTGCTTTGGCATGGTTTTAGGTGAATAAAATATTGAAGTTGGGATGGAATTTGATTCTTTTGAGGCAGTTATTTCTTTTTGTCAAGATTTTGCCCATCGTAATTCCTTTGAGTATTCTTTAAAGTGCACAAATTATGATGACATTGATAAGAATTTTATACGTAGAGCAAAGCCTATTTGTTCAAGAGGAGGTGAACCTCTTAAGAAGTCATGCAATCCTTACTATTTAAAGAGATTGACATCTAAAGTTGGATGCAAGACTCATGTTCACTTTCCATTTTGTGATGGCTCTAGGAAGTATATTATTATTTCTTATTGCAATGATCATAATCTTGAGTTTTGCGATTAAACTATGATGAAGTACCTTCAATCCAAGAACAAAATACCATTGGGAAGGAAATGTCGGATTGTGTCAAATGATCAAGCAGGTATTAGTTTGTCAAAGTCAGTTACTTCTTTTGCTATTGAGGACAATGAATTTGAGAACTTGACATTGAACACCCAAGATGTAAGAAATGCAATACGTAAAATAAAGAATTTGAAGCTTAGTGTAGGTGATGTAGAAATGTTCAAATTTATTTCATTAGGATGCAATCAAATAATAACTTCTTTTATTCTATAGATTTTGATGATGATGGTTGCATTCGGAATATTTTTTGATATGATTTAAGTAGCCAACTGGCCTACAAGTTTTTTGGGAATGTAGTGTTATTTGACACAACGTACTTGACTAATTGATATGACATGCCTTTTCCTCTCGTTGAAGTAAATAATCATGGTCACACAATTTTATTTGGTTGTGCTCTATTGGGAGATGAGACAAGAGGAAATTTTATGTGATTATTTCAGACATTTTTGTCTTACATGTGGGGTATACATCCCAAAGGTATCATTACAAATCAATGTCAAGCTATTATTAATGCTGTATCAGCTATGTTCCATGGTATTCGTCATCGGTTTTGTATTTAGCACATCAAAAATAAGCTTCCTCAGAAGTTTCTTAGAGATGAGCATACTACAGAAGCTTTTAATTAAGTTGTTCATAATGCAAGATTAAAGGAGAATTTCGAGAAGTGGGCTGCAATGGTTGGAGACAGACATTTGGAGGACAATAAATGGCTTTATGATTTGTTTGAGATTCGACATATCTGGATCCCTTGTCTTTTTAATAACATGTTTTGGGTTGACATGCCTAGCACACAAAGAGTGAAGGGATCAATGCATTTTTTGATGGATATGTTAATTCGAAAACTACTCTGAAGTAATTTGTGACGCAATATGAGCTTGATCTTCAAGCGAAACAAGAGAAGAATCGTAAAACAAATTTTGATTCTCAATTCAAGTCTCCTATTTTATCTCCTGTTACAAACTTTTTTCAATTTCAAAAGGAGCTGCAGAACATTATCTATTGCAAAGAAAGTTTGGCTTTTGTGCATGAAATTTGTGATAATTATTCCATTATTGTTGAGAAGTTTGATTCACCAAGCTCTTTGCCTTTCTTTATCCTATTTGAGAAGTCTTCAACATCAATATCATGTTATTGTTGTCTATTTGAGATTGAAGGGACCCTCTGCTGGCATTGTATTTTTGTTTTGATGGAATTTAGCATATATAATCTTCTATCTAAATACATTATTGATCGTTGGAGAAAAGATGTGAAGCTTCCCTTTGTGACAAGAAGTTTTGAGGTTATCCTATATCTTGATGATCCTACGGATAGATATGAGAATATATGTTCAAGGATGGTGAAATTTGTTGATGTTGGTGCCACATCCTCTTCCAACCATGACATATGCTTGAAGGTGCTTGATGATGCATTCAAATAATTAGTATCTTTGACAGGGTTCGAAGATCATGTATAGTTGTTTCTTATAACTTTTTTTATTTTTTTAATATTTTTTTGTAAGAGATATTTTCTAATTTTTTACTTTTTAGGATGCATCAAATTCCCCAATCATTCATAACCCAAAGCAAAACAAGATGCCGTGGTAGGCCTCGTGAGAAGAGATTTAAGAAATCGTGCGAGGTTTCACTTGTAAAGAGGAGGAAGAAAAAGAACACTACAAATGGTTATCCATCTTTATCCTTGGGAGCTTCTACATTGTAGTTTTAGCTTTGATTATATACAGTAGGATACATAAAAAATTTATCATTAATATATTATTTTTTTCTATATATGTTGGTTTTTGTGATATTTACCTGATAAAGCACCTTGACCAAGTGATGATAAGAATTTCTACGTGTATTGCACCGGTGATATTAATTATTACACCAGAGATATTAAATATTACACTGTGGATATTAAGTATTGCACTAGGGATCAGTTGTGATTTTGTATTTTGTATCGATGATATTAAAAATTACATCAGGGATTTTTAAATTTTTATTCGGTAATAAATAGATTGCACTGGGGATATTTGATACCGAGAACCTAGGTTTTTTGGGTTTGCATGGGTGATATTAAATATTACATTGGGGATATTTAAATGTGATCGATTTTCTCCGATTATAAAAATAGATTGCACTGGGGATATTTACATTTTTATTTGGTGGTAAAATAGATTGCATCGGGGATATTTGATACCGGAAACCTAGGTTTTTTGGGTTTGCACCGGTGATATTAAATATTACACCGGAGATATTTAAATATGATCAATTTTCTCCGATCATAAAAATAGATTACAATGGGGATCATAATTTTGAAAGGTGATCCTAGATTTTTTGGTTTGCACCTGCGATATTAAATATTGCATAGGAGATCAAAGGTGATTTTGGAATGTGATCCAAAATTTTTTGGGTTTGCCCCGGTGATATTAAGTATTGCTCTGCGGATATTTAAATTTGATCATAATTTGTGTGCAGTTGCTTTGTTAATAAAAAGATGAGTTTAAGTGAGAACACAAATCATATAGGAAAAAAATCACAAAAGGAGAACATTATAGAGTAAAAGATTGTTCATATTACTTGTGGATGTCTTCATTTTTTGTGGTTGCAATTGAATCCAATCCACGAACAAGCACACCATCCATCTTATTACAAAGATGCCATAGTCATTGCTTGACATTCCTTGTTGGGATGTATCAACTTTGAATTCTCCTTACCACCTTTCTTTTCTTAATGGCGAATCTGTTGAATAACAATTTTTTCATCACCTTAAACTAATAGAGAAAAAAATAACAAATGGAAGATATTATAGACTAAAAGATTGTTCATATTTACAGAAAGTACATTTTGTCGCAAAATATTTTATACGAAGGGAACATACTTTCCTTAAGGAAAAAGGAAATTAGTTTCTAAAACTTATATCATATCATGATATGTATTTCTGTCCATTAGGATAATTGCTATTAATATGCACGGAACTTGTGGATGTCTTTATTCCTTGTGGTTTCAATTGGATGCAACTCACGAAGCAAGCACTTCATCCATCTTATTACAAAGATGCCACAGTCATTGCTCGCCATTCCTTATTGGGGTACATCAAGTTTGAATTTTTCTTGCTACCCTTCTTTTTCAATGGCGAATATATTGGATAGCTGTTCTTTCATCACCTCAAACTAATAGAGAAAAAATATTTCCTTGAGTTAGTTTCTAAACAGGCAAAAATATACATAGAACAAAATGGTTCTTACTACTTTGTTGGCATTTCTGTTGGTCCGCTCCGGCTAGTATCCAGTATAATTGTCATATTTTGTCATTTTTTTCTTCTTCAAGGTTGACCTTCACAAGTGTCTAATGCGTATCATCGTCAGTGTTTATTGGTATTAGTATCTTTGTATTATTACTCAATGATGCAATTGCTTTATCGAAGTATCCATTTACTTCTTTCATATTATGAATTCTATATATGCAAAAAAAATTGTGTCGAATGCAAAGGTTGTTGAAAATACCCTTTTGTTCCTTATTTTCTCATTGACTATTTCTACAACTGCATCAATGACCTGCAATTTTGCCACATGTTAGTATTATAAAATAAGACAAATGTGTGATATATAAGATTTGCCTTATAGTTTGCATGACTCTCTGCGAATCTACCTATTTATAACACTTCTTGCATATGTATTCTTTTAACAAAATATCTTCCTTTCCTCCACAAATTTTGGTGTTTTTCTTCCTCATCTCTGTTAGTCTCAAAAGAAGTGTTCTTTATGAGTCATCGACGCATTTGAAGAGAGTTTGATCCAAATTTTTTATTCTTCTGAATATTACTCTCTTTGGTGGAGGCCTTTCGACCTTTTTTGCTCATCCTCTTTTTATTTTGAATAAAAACAAGTAAATTAAGCATCTCTTTTAATTGAAATGGATAAATGCAAAAGGTGTTATCACTGGTGATATTTTAGTGAATATCACTTGTGTTACTTATCACCGGTGATATTTAAGTGAAAATAGCATCGATGTCGCTTATCATCGATGATAAATATGTTATCACCAGTGATAAATATGTTATCACCAGAGATAAGTGACATATTATCAGTGATAAATATGTTATCATCAGTGATATTTATGTGAAATAGCATCAGTGTCACTTATCACTGGTGATAATTATGTTATCACCGGAGATAAGTGACATATCATCGGTGATAAACAATAATTGCGTTGGTGATATAAATAGAACCTCGGTTTGCTGCTGCTGCTGCTGTTGCACTTCTTCATCTTGCTTGTTCTCCATTGCTTCTACTCCTCCATTGCTTCTACTCCTGCTGCTACCTCTCTGCTGCTGCTGTTGCTCCTGTTGCATTGCTTCATCTTTCTTCTTTTTCTCGATTGTTGCTGCTGTTGCCTCTCTCATTTGCTGCCACTTCATCATTCTATCATCATTTTGGGGATGCTGCTGCTGCTGCTGTTGATGCTTCTCTTAGCCTTCAAGCCCCTCATCCATTTCCTGATGTTGCTGCTGCTGCTACTTCTCTTGGCACTCAAGCCCGTCATCCATTTGCTGTTGCTACTGCTACTTCTTCTCTTGGCCCTTAAGCCCCTCATCCATTTGCTACTGCTACTGCTGATTCTACTGTTGTTCATCCTCTTGCTGTTGCTGCTACTGTTGATGTTGATGGTTCTACTGCTGCTCATCCTCTTCTTCTACCATTATTTCTTCCTCCATTACTCTTTCCACCTCTTCATGCTACTACTGCTGTTGCTAAGTTTGTTGGGTTTCAAAACTTTGACTACTTTGTGTTTGACGAAGGAAAGTTTCAAAACTTTGACTACTTTGTGTTTGATGAAGGAAAGTAGTCAAATTTCCCTTCAACTCATCTATTTGATTCTTCAAAGTAGCATTTTCCTCATTTCTTCTCTTCAATAGTCTATTACTTTTTTTTTTAATTTTCTTCTTCATTTCCTTTCTTTTTTCAAGTTGTTGAGATAGAACTTTCCAACTTTAACCATTTTTTGTTTGTCTTCCTGTTGTTCTTCTTCTCCTTTCTTTTTCTCTTCTTCTGCATCTTTCTCCTCTTGTTCATGCTTTCTTCTTTTTTTTGGAGTTTCTTTTTTCTCTTCTGCCTCCTTTCTCTTCTTTTTGGCTTCTGGGGGATCAACTCCTTCAAATGGGTCTTTTCTCAAATACTTTTTAGTTGCTTCTGTAATTTTTAGATCCAATGATGTTGCATGGCTTGTGAAGGAGAATTCGTGGCTGTACTTTTCAGCAACTGTTGCTACCTAAATGTTATTGGGTTCCAAGACGTTAAACATCTCAATTGCCTATAGGTGCAGTACAATGATACAAACTTTGATATATGTTTGCTTCTCCTTCTCCTTCTTTTCCTTCAGGCCCTCATGAGTGTAATCACACACCAATTCAGCCCAATTGTAATTGCTTAGAGAATCCAGATATTCTACTGTGTTAAACAATGAGGTTACAATTGCTTGATCTCCATATGGTAGAAAAAATGACCCTAGAGTTAGGAGAACCAACATTTGTTTCTTTCACTACTTTGTTTATCCTTTCTTGAGGCTTGGATTTCTTGTGCTTCCTTTTTTCCTTTCCGTCTTTCTCATTTTTTTCATTATATTCTTGAATCTTCTCAACTATTTTTCTCACCTTGGGCTTTAGTGATATGAAATTCTCACTTCAAAGGCAGGTTTATCACTTGCATTTATCTTTCCATCACTTATGAAGATTTTCTCTCCCTCATTTTTCAATCCAAGTATTCCCTTTATTTGATTAGGAGTGAGAGTCAATGTTAGTTATCCTAGATGAAACTTCCTTGTTTCTGGATTATATGCATGCACCAATTCAAAAAGTAGGTCTTTGTCTTTGTAGTTGGGGTACATTTTTCCACCGTCAACTAGGGTGCCAAAGGAGGTCTTTTGAAACTCTTCCTTCACATCTTCTCTGACCGTTTTCGAGGCTTTTTGAATAGTGTAGATCGTGCATCTAGAGTCTATCTCATGTCTGCAAAAAATAAAAATAAAGGAAGCATCGTACAATAACATATTGCATAGGTGATAATAATAATTATTGCACCAGTGATATTAAGTATTGCACCGGGGATATTTAAATTTTGATCCAGTGGTAAATAGATTACACCGGGGATATTAAATATTGCAACGGGGATACTTGGTACCCCGGTGTAAAATAAACCTTTGCACCTGTGCGATAAATTGCACTGGGGATATTTAAATTTTTATCCGATGATAAAATATATTGCATCGGGGATATTAAGTATTACATGGGAAATATTTGGTACACCGGTGCAAAATAAATCTTTTCATCTATGTAATAAAACTTCTTTGCATGCAAAAGGAAAAAAATTCATCTCAATATCAAATAAACCCTAAATGAGATGATATCTCCGATGGTAAACACATCCTTTGCTTTTTCTCATTTTGAATGAGATATCACCGTAGTATATATTACCTAAACTCTAAATGCGATCATAATATCTCCTATGATAAATACATCATTTACATTGGAGGTATATTACTTATGATAAAGGACATTTTTCTCATTTTTTGATGAGATAACATTGGAGATTATAACATATCACCTGAGTGAAATATCTCCGATGATATAAAAATCTTTTGCTTTGGAGGTTTTAGAGTGTACCTCTTTGATCTGCTCCCTTTTTTCATTTTGATACTTTCTTCCATTTCTTGATGTTGATTGAGCTTCTTCGAGTGTAGTAGGGCCTGATGATGCTTCTGTAGCGACGCAAGATGTCCGGAGAAGCTAAAACGTCGCGACGAAGTGTATTTAGGAGAGGAGAGGCATGATTACTTTTTGCCGGTAGATATTTGTGTTGGCCATAGCTGTATTTAATAAAGTTTCAAGTCTGAGGTAAGTTGGTGACACATCAAAGGTTACCACGTCGTTTTTTGCTTCATTTTTTGCATTTGTTAACCCACGTTCCTTTTGTTATTAGGCTTGGGTCAAGGCAAATTAGGTCATTTCTGTTAAGGCCTATATTTGACGAAATAAAATTACACTTTATTGTGGACTAATATTTTAGGTACACATTCATGAATATTTAATGTTTCTGTGATGAGACCAGATGAAGATCGCCTACTTGAGTCTAGTGTTATATTTTTAACTTTATTAAGCCTAGAATTTATGTAAGGAATCTCAAATACTTCGCTCCCTCTTCTCCTATCTCAAAACAATTTTCTACCACTAAATCAATAATTGATTGACCAAAAATAATAGTGATTGACCAATTCAATTGATCACATAGAATGAATTGATCAACCAAAAATTTCTAAATATGGCATCTCTTTATTCGACAATTAGATCAACCAATTAAAATTCTAATCGACCAATAGATGATTGACTAATCAACCAAATATTAACCAAAACATAAATTTTAATAGATCAACTTAATTCAAATTATTTCCTGATCTAGTTGATTTTCACTTATAAATAAGATCCTTTAGTAGCCTTTTTGAAACACGTCAAAAGCATTCTTCAAGAGAAAAAGCGCTTCCACTTCCACTTCTTTCATGCTTTAGTGCTTATTAGTTATGGTTTCCAAAGTACACTGTTTTGCGCTGCTTTGGAAAAACTTGATATGCGTATTTCAATTTATTTGAGATTTCATAGGATTAATATTTGTATCTTTTTTTTTCTTTCTTTGATTAGGGGCCCAAGTTGTTTAGGATTCCTGAAGTCTTGTTCTTGTCTTGTCTTAGGCGAAAAAAGAGAAGGGTGTTGCAAGAGGTTGTGTCACCTTCATTTACGTGGTATAGTTAGTGGATTGATTAGTCTTGTTTAGTCAGAAAAGTCGTAAGATGAGAGGCTTAGATGGTGGTTTTTATCCAAGGGGATTTTTACTATAAATCCAAGTGCACTTGTATCATGCTCATTGTGGTTTGAATTTTTAATTTGATATAATTGGCTGTATACACTATTCGCCTCCTTCTAGTAGAGACATAGAAGTCCTAGAGGCACTCTCAATTACACACCTACTCTAGTAAAGTAAAAGGAGAGGTCACTATTACCCAAGGAAAAAAGAGTGGGAACAATTAACAGGTGGGCCCTAGCTAACCTTAGGTTAGTTTTCGATACTAGCTAGCTTGACCTTCCTCTTCCCCACCTGAAAATAGATGGATCTTCATACAAATATTTCAATTGGAGTTCAATAAAATGTTGGGCACACTTTCTTTGACTTGTTCATTAGTTACCTTCTAGGTATATTAGAGACAAAGAAATCTCCCAAAAGTTGATGGTAACTTGGTTCGTTAATTCTGAACACAATTAATTAAGTTAATTAGACTTAACTAATTGCACAAGAATGTAACTTAGGTTAACTCGAATTAATGTCGTGAATGTAGTATAGGGGTCAAGTTAACCTAACATTTTAGATTTTTAAGTTCTTTTTAACTGCTTGAGTCCAAGTCGTTCACTGGGAGGCATAATAATAAACTTAATTCACCATTAATTCCTAAAGCATAATTACTATCTACTTAATCAATCATATTAATAATTATCATACTTTAAGCACATGAATGATTGCACAAGAGATTAACAATGAAAACAAGCAATATTCCATTAATAAGAATAGGTTTACAAGAAAGATTTTTTCATTAAAATCCAAATAGAACATGTTTATTATAAAATAAAAGGCTTAAGAAATGTTTACAAGAATGATCAAGCCTTTATACAACAATTAGAGCTCAAAATATGCAATACAGTAGCTTCAGCCTTTAATCAGACGTTTGAAAAAGAGGTTAGACGACTTAAAAGGTAAAATTAGATTTTTGATACATGTGATGGACGTCTGATTACTATTTATTTTCTTCCCTTCATCTCTCTGTCTTCTTACTTAGCTTGTTTTCCTTAGTTTTTCTCTGCCTCTTTTACTTAGGCTTCTCTTTATTTATCTTTCTCTCTCTCTGCCTTTCCTCTCTTCTTCCTTAGCCTAAGTTCTTTGTGTGCTATCGTTCCACACTTAGTCATTTAACACTCATCTTAACCCACTAACTCTTTTTACTTAACAAAAATTATTAATGGGCGGTCTGACCTCTTTCGGGGATACACAGCACCCTGTAGAGTGGAACCAGACCCTACTAGAGGTCTGACCTAATTTATATTAGGTGGATTTTATTTTATTTCAGCCCAGCACAGATCCGAGCTCATTCCAAGCCCACACACAACCATGCCCACACTCGGGCCCATGCACGCACACCCACAGGTGCACACACCCATGCACAGGCACGTGCCTACGCACGCACCCGCACTAAGCTCAAGAGATCATGTTCGGTTTAGTGCGCCCAGCGCTGTCGACTGAAGCGCTGGGTGCACGAAATCGTATTATACTAAGTCACTCACCCACTCACTCCCGTGGTGGGACTTTGTTCGTGCATCCAGGTCGAACTTTCGATGCAAATTCCCATCGACTTGCTCAACCAAATCGATTGATCCAAAGCTCATTGGAGAGCTCTAGAGATCCTCTATCTAATTTTAGCTTCAATTTGGGATTTGGATCAAGTTAGATCCACAGATTTCAGACGAGAACATGGCTATTTGACCATGCCTGGAAGGAGTTTAGAGAGGACAGATCTAATGACCTGTAGAAGAGTTATCGCCCTCATTTGAACATCTAAATGCTTTTAGTAAGGCATTCCAAAGGGTTTAGAAGAAATTGGGAGGTCTAGAGATGCTTCAGTTAGGCCTAGAAACTTGAGAGCTTTGCTGGAAGCTTCAGAGCTCAATTTTAAGCTCAAATTTGTCGTACAGAGAGATAACAATCTCAAAAAGTGATATGAATAGTTTCAGGAGGTAAAAAATAATGGATCTGGGCATGATTTGAGTTCAATCTCAACAGAATACACAGGAATAGTATTGAGTTCCCTTTGGAACCCAAAATATGCAGTAAATTCAAATCCCTATTATTCCTCAATCAAACTTAATCAAATCAATCTTAAATACTTTAAAATCATCCCAGGAACCTAAGCAACCTATTAAATCATAGTTTCATCCATTTAATCCATAAATTGAACCTAGGGTTGACCTACTGCAGCCAAGATTTGACTTTCTAGTTTAGGGCTTCATAGATCAAATTAAAGCCCTAGTCAGACTCAGTTCATCCTTAGGAATTCATTCAATGCATCAAAGTAGGGTTTTAAGGGTTCAAATAGTGCCTATAGGCAGTGCGGCCTGGGTTGAGAAGGAGGTGTGTTCGGTAGAGCAATCTATAGGTTTTAAGTCCAATTAAAGACCTAGAATGGATTTCCTAGGTTTTGCTGAAGCTTCTAGAACTATTCCCAGAATCTAAACCCTAACAGAATTGTCTCTCCAACTCCACCGGAGTTGGAGAAGATGAAGATCAAGAGAGAGCTTTGGTCATTAAAACACAAATTGAATTACTGCTTCATAATCCTAAGATCCTAGAGAAGTAGTCTAGAGCTTCTCAAAGTTTCCCAAGGGCTGAAGCTCGAAATTAGGTTGTCGGAGCTCGTCAGAGCTCTAGCAAACTCAGAAATGGATGCAGAAGTTAATTCCTTTGCAAAACTGACCATGAATGGTCTAGATAAACTCCTGAGGTCATAAGGAACCTCAAAAGATCAACAAGCACATCAATTGCTAATCTTAAACCTAAATTCAACCCTGAGTTTGACAGAACTCAAGAGTTGTTCTCCCTCAAAATTAAATGAGCGAAACTACTCCAAGGAAAGTGGCGAAGATGGAGAAGTGATTAATTAGGCAGTATTACTCCTCTTGAGTTGCCATTGTCAGCGAGCTCAGGAGGTTGAGTGAATTTAGTCGTTTGCGATGTAGTGCCTTATAGGGGCAATTAATTAGGTAAATAGGATCCTTATGGTGTTGAGAAGGTGATGGAGGATCTTAATGGATGTGAATTAGCTCTGAATACCTCGCCATGGACAGTGAGATGTTCAGGTGAATGTGTTGGTGATTTAGGCATTAATGTGTTCAATTCAGTTAATTGTAAGGTAGAATGGGCCCTGAAAAGATGAAGAGGTGATGGAGGACCCCAAATGGATGTGATCTAAGCTCGGAGGCCTCCAATGTGGATAGCAGAGGTCGCTGATGAAGGTGACAATGTGTTAGGCGCATAAGCTGATAAAAGTGAAGGAAAAGAAGTGGATTGTGATGATGGAAAGGTGAGATAAGTGATCAGTTGCATGAAACAATGAAATAAAGTCTGCCGAGGCCGGACTTGGCCTCGCCGGAGTCGAAGAAGGAATACTGGAATTGAGCTAAAGTACACTAATCTAGCTACCTAACCTATCCTACATTAAATCTTACCTAGTTTACTGTTACCTAGACTGAGGGGGGAGGAGGAATCTCCGTCAAAAGTCACGTAACGGAGGATAAAATCAGAAGGTTGAAGATAGAACTCTGGCGAGAAGGGAAATGGAGAGGAAGGAGGGTGGCGCACTCCCAAGCCCAGTCACAGCAGCAGGAGAGGAAGAGGAGGTAAGGGAGGGAAACGCCTCTAGCGGAGATGCTCCGAAGGAGAGGTAAGAGGTCGCCAGAGGTTAAGGAGGAATAGCCTATTGTTGACTATGATGGGAGAAGAGGGAAGGGAGATGACCCTTGAAATCAGAGGGGTGGTAGAGGGGGCTGTACCTGGATGCTAGAAGGTCTAGGTTCAAGGTAACCATCGGCGTTGTCTCTGATATTAGTGAAGTTAACCTCAAACACTAATTAGGATTAGAGCTTCATCCACATCGTTGGATGGAAAGGGGAGAGTGAGCTGGAGCTCAGCGACTTGGGCGGAGGAGTTCTGATGGTAGATAGGCTGTGATCAAGCAGCCGTCTAGGGCGAGGAAGAAGAAGAAGAGAGGAAGAAGACGTTGTGCTCACAGGGATGAAAATGCAATAAAAAATAGGGACTTTATTGAAAGAAAAGGACTCGATTGAAATGAATCCCAAGGACCAAAATGTAATCTGAGGTATTTTAAGTCAAATTTAATTTAATTCTTTTTCAACTTTTTATATGTAATTATAAATTAGATAAATATTATACAAATGCCTTGAATTTACATTTCTAATCCATTTAGCTTTATTTATTTTAATTAATTAAGTTACTTAAGTTATTACATACTTAGGGTTAAATATTTATAATGTTAAATTAAATATTAATTATGTAGCTAAATGTTTATAATTCGAATCCAAATTATTATTTAAATTATTAATAATATTAATTGACATTTAATTTAGTATTATTAACTTATTTTATGGTCCTTTAATATATTATCCCTTATATTATAATTAAACCCTAATAAAGCATATTCCTAGCTAATTAACTAGGGAAACTTGTTAATTAGGGATATTTAAGAGCTATGATGAGCCTCTCATCATAACCCTTGGTATCTAATCGCAGATCATACCCCTAGCATCCCTCTTTCCAAACCTTAGAGAAAGCTAACCTTAGTGGCAACCCCACTAGACCTTGGCTAGCTCTATTGCACTGAGTTGGTCCCTTTCTCCCTAACATGCCTCCCTTTAAGTGAAGAGCTATCTTCATCTCTTTGTTCATGGTTGTGTGAGTTTGTCCCACCTTAAAAAAATATTATTCCTTTAGCTTAAAGGTTCAACCGACTCCTTCTCATTAGTGGTGCTATCAAAATCCCTATTTTGGCTTCTCGCTTGACTCTCCCCCAATAGGTGACCCTTGCTTCTAGTGAATAAAAGCTTCCTACATGAGCAGCTCTCCCCTCCTTGTATACCTAGATTGGTCAAGATATAGCCATAAGGGGATAGTCTTGGTCATAGGGACTTGTTGACTTGTTTTGGTTTGATGCAAGTTAGTCCCAACATCCTTGAGCTTCGTCAACTTGTTTTCATGCTTTATGTAATGACCCGGTATACTTTTAGCTTTTTAAGACGTCTGGAGTCTCAATCAGACGTTTGTCCAGACGTCTGGACCCGTTCCCTGATGTCTGAAAGTGTAATTTTTTGTACTGCACGTTGCGCTCTGTGTGCGGGCGGCGCGCAGAACCACTCCGTTCTCTCTCTCTCTCAACCTCACCTCCCTCGAACCCTAAACCCCTCACACCCCAGCTATGTAAAACCCCCCTCCTATCTCCTCTTCACTCCACACCCCAGCTACCACCACCTTCAGTGCTTGTGCGAGAGCGGCGAGAGGGGGCGAGTGAGGGAGAGCGAGAGGGAGGAAGGAGGAGAGCGCGGGAGGAGGAGGCGGCCTTAGGTCAGTGGAGCTTCGATAGAAGCTCAGTGGAGCTCGCATGACCATCGGCAGGCACGTGCGGGAGGAGGAGAGGGCTCGGGGAGGCGGCCTCCTGGCCCTCTGCAGCGGCTGGAGGTGCTGCAGCGCGAGGCGAGCGGGCTGCGGGGAGTTTCTGATACTTGGATTTTTCCAGTATCAGACGCTTGGAGAGTCGACTAGACGACCGTGGAGGCAGCTGGACGTTCGAGTTTGAGACCAGACGTCTGAAAGCACTTGTATTGCAAGGTACGCTCTTTTCTTTTGTTCCGGCCATGCAGGCCTCACCGCAGAAGCTGGTCGGGCCTGATTTTGGACCTGCAGATTTGTACACAGGTAAAGGCCCTTAGGAAGGCGCGCGAAACTCTTTTCCACATGTTTTTGACGTCTGAGTACATAACCAGATGTCCAGAGGTGCGTCCAGACGACTGGAGGCATTGTCCAACGTCTGGAATTGCCTTCAGATGATCGCAGAGAAGGTCTAGACGTCTGAGGGTACCGCATGAACAGAAGGTAAGATCTAACGCCTTTTAAGACATCTGGGATTATTCCCAGACGTCTGATTTTGAATAATAGGCACGTTTTTGACTTGTTTAGGGTTTGATCGGGATCCATTTTACGCAAACGAAATGCCTGTACTTTCCTCGCGAGTTCCTCTATGTACTAAATCTGTTTTACACTATTCTGAACTCTCCTTTTGTGATGTATTCCCTGGTATAGGATTTCAGCCTACTACGTGTTTGGGGGTCGCAAAGACGTTTGGGTCTGCGGTTCAAGCCCCCATTACTCTCGAGTTTCCTGGTAGAGCGGTTTAATTTCGTTAATAATATTTAAATAAGAATGAGCTTGTAAAAGTAGCCGAATGGAACCCTAGGATGTGGCATGAATCCTAGGGTAGGGAAATGAATGAACCATTTGTGCTGTATGATGTACTTGCATGCATGATTGAGATAAACTGCTAGCAATTGCCTGTAATATAATTGTGAGTTGCGTGTTAGAATATGAATTGCCTGTATTTAATGAACAATTACCTGTGAAATCACCAGTTGCATGTATTGAGAATTGAATTATGGGAACACGAGCTGCTTGTATATGGGTGAGGAATGAATTATGAAACTTGAGATCTGGATCTGGACAATGAGGCGAACATGAGCATGAACCCTACGGGGAATTAGGAGTAGAACTCCTGTGGATAGACGGAAACCTGGAATGTAGACGGGAAGTGTGCTGGCCCTTCAGTACGTGTTACCAAGGGGAGCAACTATCCCCTCTTGCGTAGAGCGAAGCTAGCTTCCCTTGGGTTGAGACCCGGGGTTAGGATTAGCCACTCTACACCGACTCCTGTTGGCCCTAGCATACGTGGTACCAAGGCGAGCTAGTAATGTAGGGAGGGAGCTAGGCACCCCACGGGGCCCGGGGTTTAGCTAGCCACCCTACACAGACTTTGTTAGGCCCTCTGGGCAAACCGGGGTAGTCAGACGAGGGTGTGTGGACTGTGGAGGGGTGAGACCCCTGTTTGGTTCTGAGGGGCGAGACCCCTGTTCTAAGAGGGCAAGGCCCTATACTGTTCCGTGATGTACTTTGGGCGTACCCGCTAGCGGAAATGTCTGACTGCGTGTCAGTGCGGGGTAGCTACTCGTGTGCTTATCACGCGTGCCGTAGTCACCGCTACGTCTTGACAGTGACCTCGGGGTGGTTGACTGGGTGTAGGACTACCACGGGGGACTCTCCCGGTCAGGAGAGCACCACATATACCTTCTACTTTACGGAAAAGACTGCAATCAAGATCATTCCCACGAGGAACATGCAAGATCAAGAAATACCTGGATACTTTGAGAAATAAATGAAATAAAAACACATAAATGAGATAAATAAAAATGAGAAATAAATATGTCGTTGTTTTTACTATACTGCTACTTAAGTAATGTAAATACCATTCTACTCAGCGTTCGTTGACTCTGTCTTTTTGTAACCTTATTCAGGACCAGGAGTTGAACAGCCCGAGTTTCCGACTGTGGAGGGTGCTGGGCCCGGTCGAGTCCAGCTGTAGTTTCTTCAGCACTTCCTTTTATTTTCTCTACTGTTGTAGTAAGTAATGGACTTTTAGTTACTGTTCCGCTACTACTGTTTACTTTCTGCTTTCTGTTGTTATTGTTGTTGTGGTGGTATATATTGAGACAGCAGATCTATTTTTTTCTTTACTGCTTTGTACATTTCTTCTGCTTAGTTATATTGCATATGTGAATGTGGTTTTGTTACGACCCGATTCCCGAATCCCTATAGGACACGAGAATCAGACCGACTCGACTGATCCCAAGACCCAGTCGTCCAATGAGAAAGTAACCAAAAAGCAGTAAAATAAACCACATTCACCATGCAAGCAACTAAAAGTAACAAAAGTACAACAGTAAAGAAATAAACTACTACAGTACACACCACCACAACAGTAGAGAATTTAAAAAGGGTACAGGAATATAAAATTACAATAAAAGAGTACAAGAATGTAACAAAATACTCACTATTATAGAAAACGGGATACAACAAAAGTACAACTACTGGGCTCTACTGGGCCCAGCACCCTCTGCAGCCGTAGGCTTTGGCTGCTCAACACCTGGACCTGAAAAATGTTGTAAGTAAGTACAACACGTCATCGAAACGCTGAGTAGAGTGGCGACCAGCTAACTAAGAGAAACAGTAGAGGTGGACAAGTAGCTGTTGTTTTCAATTTCTTTCTTTATTCAACTAATTATTCTTTCTTTCATCACATGGTTTATTTTTCAGGTCTTTTTCTTGATCTCGAATGTTCCTCTTGGGAATGATCTTGATTGCAGTCTTTTCCGAAGAGTAGAAGTAGCACGTGGTGCTCTCTTGGCCGGGAGAGTCCCCCGTGGTGGTTCTACCTTCAGTCATCCACCCCAAGGTCGCTGACAGACGTAACGGTGACTATGGCACGTGCGATAAATGCATGGGTAGCTACCTCGCACTGGCACGCGGTCAGTTGTTTCCGTTAACAAGTGAGTCCAAGCACAGCACGGAACCAGTATAGGGCATAGCCCTCTCAATAATAAGGGTCTAGCCCCTCCATGGTGACGTTTCCCAACCGCGGCTAGTCTTTGTTTGTTTTAATGCTTATTATAGTAATGTCGTTGTGGTATAAAATAAGACAGCTACGGTTGTCGTTACCATTACAATTTTACTCGGAAATAGTTTCCCGAGGTCGAACTCAGGGAGCTACTGGAATTCTAGAAGTACAATGTTTCTTTATTATAAAAATAAGCGAGAGAGAGAGGGAGAAATAGATTTCTGTCTTTTGACTTTTTCTTCTTCTCTTCTTTCTCTCTTTGCTTGTCTTCTTCTTCTCTTCTTTCTCTTTTCTTTATCTTTACGGGTCTTCTTCCTTGGCTCTGATTGCCTTCAGTTCCTCCTCTTCTTCTGTTTGTCTTCTAGTTCTTTTCTTCTTCAGTTCTTCTTCTTTTTCTTGTCGTTATCTTCTTTCTTCCTTCTTCTCTTTCTTTCTCTTCAGTTGCGGAGCCTTTTCTTTTCTTTTTCTTCTTCTCTGTTTTATCTCCTCTGAAGCTTCATCCGTTGTCTGATATCACAGTCAGACGACTTAAATAGCGGTCTGCTACAATGCTTCCCCTCTTTTCTTCCTTTGCTGCTTCTTCTTCTTCTCTTCTTCTTCCTTGGTCTTCTGCCTTGCTCAGCTACAGAGCCTTTTCAGAGTTTCTTCTTCCGCTCCTCTTCTTCTTCCTGTGGCCAAGTGGTGAACCTTCTTCCTTTGTGCCCTATTCCTGCACAAGGCACAGCAAAACCTAGCCCTTCCCTCTACCTGCACGTCTCTCTCTCTCTCTGTAAATCGCTCATAGGAAGCTTTCCCAGAGCCGGGTTAATGGGTTGGGCTACGTAACCGGGACCAGGTGCACCGGCGTGGGTGGTGCGCGAGTGCAGGGTAGTGTCGGGTCGGATCTGCCAGGTCCGCGTGGGTCGCGGACGAGGCGGGCGAGTGGGCGAGGGGACCTCACCCCGTGTTCTGAGGCGCTAAGAGAAAAACACAAAATCAATTTAAATGGGTGCGGCGCTTCGAAATCTTACGATGTGGGACTAAACTTCGTCTCTTCGCGCGTGTGCCCGCAGGAAGGACGCAACCTTGCCTCAGCAGCTGCGTCCTCGTTTTTCCTCGCAAACCAGCTACCTGCCTTCACCTGGGTCTCTCCAATTCACCTCGGCTGGAGTCCTACTGCTTCGAGGCCTGGAGCTCGCTTGGAAGCTCCTTGCTTCGTCGCCAATGGCAGCTGGGGCTGAAAATCTGCCTAACACAAACAGGGCCTCTCGGCCTAATCAAACCACAGGGAAACCTTCGACGTGGCACAGCGAAGGTAGTGCGGGGTGCAGGAGGTCGCGGGGTGGTGTCTGGCGGCAGCCCTAGGTCGGACTGCAACCGAAAAAATGGGTTTAATCGGGGGAGTGTTGTGGAGGTGTGGAGTGGCAGTGGAGGGGTGGGGGGTGTTGGGTGGAGTGAGGCGGAGCTTTTGGGACAGTTGGTGTGTTGTGTGGAGCGGCGGATCGATGGGGGCAGCTTGCCGGAGGGATGGAAGATGATGGTGGTCGGGTGCAGTCGAGGGGTAATCAACTGAAAGGCAGTGGGGAAAAGAAAGAGGGGACGAAGGGAAATAACAGTAACCCACCTACAGGGACGAAGGGGGCCGGAGCAGGGCAGCAGTCGTATCGACTGTCGTCGGAGAAGAAACACCCAGAGGGAGAGAGCGGCGGCGAGGAAGAGGGCAGGGAGGCGCGCGCTTGGTGCAACGCGACGCGGGGAGATCAGGCGAAGGTGGCTCTGCTGCTGGTATTGCAGCAGAGCGACGAGACGGAGGAGGAGGAGCCGCCAGAGCTAGTGGGTTCCTGTCGGAGTGGGGAGAGAGGAAGGGTTAGGGTTTTCTCCGTCAAGACCAAGCTGCCCCCAACCGGCTGGCGACGGTGGTCTTTATAAAGGCGGTGGCGGGGGGGTGGACGCGGGGAGGCAATGTGCCTCCCTTGCCGGAGAATTGCCGGAGGTGCGACCCATACCTTCCGTGCGTTCGCACGAAAGGTGTGGGCGTTGTCAGGCGGCAAGGCGGTGTCCCTGCGACAGTAGACGTCGCAGGGAACACCAGGTTCAATTTGTAGGACATCCCCCTCACCCTGCGCGACGCCATGCTCCGCGCAAAGTCGTCGGAGCATGGCGCTGCGCAGAGACTTGCAGGAGGGACCTAAATGCAAAGAACGATGAGGAAACTAGGGGCCAAAATGCAAAGGTTTCAAAAGTTGAGGGTCAAAAACTAATAGATGAGGACCAAATTGCAAAGTCGGTCAAGAAGGTCTCTTCTTAGGCTGAAGTTTTTATGCATGACTAAATTTGACCTAAGGATTTTAATGGTAAATTTTGTTTCTAGGTAAGACCTTGTTTGACTGGCTAATTTACGTAAAAATCTAAATTAAATCATTAATTGGGCATGGTTCTCAATGTAGGTCAAAATCGGTCTCTAAGGCCAAATTGAAGGTTCTAAACCCTAGAGATTATTTTTATATGAATTTTAGGGGGTTTATTCGATTTTTACCCTACCTCAAACCTCGTGAATTAAAGTAGGTTTATTTTAAGGTTACAGAATGTCATTTAATTCCTTGGAGTTGCTGTAGCCCTTGTTGGATCAGATCATCCCACTTTCCTTCTTATTAGGTTAGTTTGACCTATGTTTGGACCCTGAGTTATCCTGTTTGCAGATTGTGTTGGTGAAATTACATTTTTACCCCTTATGACTTGTTTTCTTCTTAAACTCAGAATTCTCTGAGTCAAGCCTTTCTTTGAGTTATGTAGGAGCTTTTTCTCGCATATCTAGGTTAGATTGTGCTACTTAGGGTTCATGATGAGGTTCTTATCACTCCACAGTAACCAAACAGGGGTCTCGCCCTTCCACAGTCCGCGCACCCTCGCCTGATTACCCTGGTTTGCCTAGTGGGCCTAACAAGTCGGTGTAGGACGGCCAGCTAAACCCCGGGCCCCATGGGGTGGCTAGCACTCTCCCTACACTAGCAGCTCTCCCCAATACTGTGTACGCGAGGGCCAGAAAGTCGGTGCAAAGTGGCCAAACTCACCCCGGTCTCGACCTGAGGGCGGCAAGCTCCCCTCTACACTAAGAGGTAATATGTGCTCCCTTTGGTACCACGTACCCAAGAGACAACACACTTTTCCATTCACTTTTCCAGTTCCATTTTATTTATTTCCAGGAGCTCTACTCCAAATTCCCTGTAGGGTTCATGCTCATGTTTCTCAGGCCAAGCCATACCAGGTTTCATCATTTCAGGTTTATTCGCATATAGCACGTGTTTCCAACATTCAATCCTTCTTTTCCAATTTATATACAAGCATTTCGTATTTAATTTCAAACAACAGGAATTACATGTAGCAGTTACTAACAACAGTACTCTACATTTCACAGGTAGCTATTATCCAATTACAGGCAATCATTATTATTCTATCTACTCATCCAAGACTGCAATTCAAGCATTCAATACAATCGTTCCAGTGTTTCTAGTCCTAGGATTCATGCCTTACCCTAGGATCTATCATTCAATCTAGTGTTTCTGGTCCTAGGATTCATGCCATACCCTAGGATCTATCATTTATTCCAGACTTGCATTTAAGTTTATAATTAACTAAGGGAAGCCACTCTACCTGCAAAAATCAGAAGTAATGGAGGAGTGATCGGCAGGTCTATGTGCCTCCGCAACCCCCAAATCCGCAATACAATGAGATTCTAACACAAGGATCAACTACAAGAAGCCACTCAGAATATGATAAAAAGTATTCCAACAAGTAAAGGAACTTATACGAAGAAGAACATAATCTTAAACGTGGAAATCAGACCTCAAACGGATCAAAAATGACAACTCTGACTCAAATCAGACGTCTAGAACATCTTCCAGACGTCTTAAAAGGGGTCCAGATCCATACCTTACTCTGCGCTGCTCCTCAGACGTCCAGGGATCCTATCGGACCGTCTGGACCTAGTTCCAGACGTCCGACTATCCCTCCCGACGTCTGGAGACGCTCTCCACCGTCTGGTGCCTCTCCTAGACATCTGAATCGCATGGGAGGGCGTGTCCCGCGCCTTCCCGAAGTGAATCCTGCACGCACACGCAAAACTCTTAAACACGACACGCAACCGAGCATCAGCGGAACGACCCTCATGGCTGTATTCGCAAATGGAAGCGTAGGACGCAGTACGTACCTCTCAGTCGTCCGGAGTTTCCTCCAGACGTCGTCTGCGTCGTCTAGATATATGTCCAGACGTCTGATTCTGGGAAAAATCCCAGAATCAGAACCTCCTTCGACTTCTTCCTGCTGTGCGTGACCACGCTGCGTAGCCGTGCATCCGCTGCTCGAGCTGCTGCAGAGCCGGGGGAGACCTCCCCAGCACAATGCTCCGCCTAGTGCACGCCGACCGGCCTCAAACTGCTCCGGCGAGCTCTCTCTCTCATGGCTCGCACGCTCTCCTTTCTTCCCTCTCGCTGCTCCTCTCCTCTCCGCCGCTGCACTCGGCTGCAGCTGCTACTCTCGCACTGAAGGAAGGAGAAGACGGGTGGTGTGGGGTGGCGTGAGGGAGAGGAGGGGATATATGTAGGCATGGGGGGGCAGCTTTGCAAGTTGGCAAGGGAAGAAGAAAGAGAAGGAGGTGGCTGGGGCTTAGTCTGCGCGCGGCATGCGCGTAGATTCGCGGTCGTACGCATGCAAAAATTGATTTTCAGATGTCTGAGAAGGTGTCCAGACATCTGGCCAGATGTTTGGACCAACTCCCAGACGTCTTAAAAGGGTTTGGTGGCACGGGTCTTAACAGGTTTACTTTCCTACTTTTGGTTATTTCTTGTTGGACGACTAGGTCTTGGGATTAGTCGAGGCGAGCCAATCTCGGGTCGTGTAGGGATTCGGGAATCGGGTCGTAACAAGATGGTATCAGCGCAAGGTCGTTACGAGAAATGAACCAATTGGCTTGAGAATAACCATTCACTTGCATATAAGTAGGATAGCCACCACAACGTATCGCCTTGATTTTCATTTCGAGTCTTTTCTCCTTGTAATTCGGTATCGTTGACTCTCTTATTATATCTTTCGTGTCTCTTTGCAGGAGATGCCTCGTCGGGGAGTTCTCGAGGCGGGTTGGGGTCGAGGCCGTGGATGAAGTCGGAGGGGCGGACGTGCCGGGCCTGAGGTACCAGTTGACCCACCTCTTCTCCCGGGCGTTCAGGCCTAGGATCTCGCATAGCTGATCAGGGACATGGTGCGAGAGGAGCTCCACCAGCCTCCACGGGCACCTCTCCCTGAGGACGTGGAAGGGGAGTCCTCGGTGGGATAGAGAGACCACCGCAACGCCGAAGAAGCAGGTGGGGGAGGGGGTGGTCCTCCACCGCCCCCACCGCACTTTGACACTTCCGAGAATGAGCCCTCCTTGCTTGCAGGCGTGCCTGTTCCGCCACTGCAGCTACACCACGAGCTTTTCGGACTGTTCCGGAAGCTGAAGCCCCCCTCCTTCAAGGGGGATGAGGACCCTTTTGAGGTAGAGGACTAGCTGGAGCAGATAGAGAAGGTGTTCGACACCCTTCGCCCTCCTGTGGAGTGCCACGTGGCCTTTGCCATGTACCAGCTAGAGAGTGCAGCACACAGGTGGTGGAGGGCAGTCAGAGGCCTGGAGGGGAGAGAGCCGACGTGGGAACTGTTCGTGACTCTCTTTTGCTAGCAGTACTTTCCGCAGACCTAGCAGGACTAGAGGAGACGGGAGTTCCACACTCTCCGCCAGGGGATGATGACTATTAGTGCGTACTGTACGTGTTTTCTGGAGCTGTCATGTTTTGCCTCGACAGCCGTGTCTACGGAGGAGGAGCGCCTGTGGAGGTTTACTGGGGGGCTCCGACTTACTATTCGGGGATATGTTGGACCCCTGAAGCTGCTCACCTTCTCACGAGTGGTTAAGGCAGCCATGACCTACGAAGAGACCAACTCGACCGCGCGAGACACGGACAGCTAATGGAAGAGGCCCTATCAGCCAGAATACTCTTAGTGCCATCGGGAGAGGAGTCACACGGCACCCGCAGGAGAGCCGTCTCGTTTTGCGGGGCCATCAGTGGCCTTTGGGGGCCCCAGACAGGGGTCAGTTGCTTGCATCGGACCCCCGCCCAGCTGCCAGTAGGGACCTACTGAGGGAGGAGGTCGTGTTCCCCTTTGCTACCAGTGTGGCCAGCCTGGCCACATCAGGAGGGACTGCCCATCTAGGGCCGAAGCACGGTAGATGCTCCCTACACCGAGTGCTTGAGGCCGAACTAGTGGTCGTGGTCCGTAGGCGTGTGGGGGAGGGTAGCAGTCACGAGGAGGGTACCGGCCAACGGCTGCTTGCCCGACCTGGAGTGTAGCTGCTTCATCTTTACCGAGGACTGAGGGGCGTATCAACGCCTTGACACACAAAGATGCCAGGGCTTTTAGTTCAGTGGTGGTAGGTATGGTTAGCATTTCTGGCAGATTAGTATATGTACCTTTTGATTCCAGTGCCACGCACTCTTTTGTTGCTGCAAGTTTTTCCGTTAGTTTGGGGCATGGCAGTGTACTGTTAGAGGATCCGTTTTTGATCAGAGGCCCAGGTGGCCAGTTGTTTGTAGTTGAGGAGGTCTACACGGACTGCAAGGTCAGTATAGGGGGACACAGCCTCCCTGCTGGCCTAATTGTGATACAGATGGAGGATTTTGGTGCAATCCTAGGGATGGACTGGCTATCCACCTATCACGCCTTGGTGGACTGTTTCAGGAGGAAGATCGTCTTCTCCATACCGGAGTGGCCTCCCTTTGAGTTTCACGGACAGTCGATGGACTGAGGTTTCAGATACATCTCCGCACTTCGGGCAGCGAGGCTTTTGAGCCAGGGGTGTGAGGGCTTCTTGGCCTATGTCATGGCAGAGCCTAGCCCCGTGGCTGACTTTCATAGTATTCCGGTGGTTTGCGAGTACCCCGACGTTTTTCCAGAGGAGCTGCCAGAACTATCGCCTAAGCGTGAGATTGAGTTTGAGATCTCACTGGTACTGGTGACCAGCCCCATTTCTACTACACCGTACCGGATGGCACCGCTTGAGTTGCGAGAGCTCAAGTCATAGCTGTAGGACCTGTTGGAGAAGGACTTTGTGAGGCTCAGTGCGTCCCCGTGGGGAGCCCCTATGCTGTTTGTGAAGAAGAAGGATGGTACCCTGCGACTTTGTGTCGACTACCGACAGCTGAATAGGATCACCATCAAGAACAAGTATCTGCTGCCGAGGATTGACGACCTCTTCGACCAATTGCGAGATGCCACAGTATTATCCAAGATAGATCTGAGGTCGGGCTACCACCAGTTGAGGATCAAGGAGACCGACGTCTCCAAGACAACTTTCTGTACCCGGTACGGGCACTACGAGTTCTTGGTCATGCTGTTTGGGTTGACCAATGCCCCTGCTGCTTTTATGGATTTGATGAACTGGGTTTTCAGACCGTACTTGGACCAGTTTGTGGTGGTGTTCATTGACGACGTGCTCATTTACTTGCGAGATCAGGCGCAGCATGGACAAAATTTACGGATGATCCTGGACACTTTAAGGCGACGCCGACTGTATGCCAAGTACAACAAGTGCGAGTTTTGGTTGAGGCAGGTGACTTTCTTGGGCCATGTGATCTCAGGGGATGGTTTGGCTGTGGATCCAGCCAAGGTTGAGGTCGTACTTAGGTGGGAGAGGCCACGTATAGTGACAAAGATACGTAACTTTTTGGGACTGGCAGGTTACTATCGGCGGTTTGTCAGAGGATTCTCTCAGATTGCACGTTCTATGACCCAGCTGACTTGGAAGGACATGCCCTTTTCCTGGACAGATGAGTGCAAGGCATGTTTTCAGGAGTTGAAGGAGAGACTGACTTCACCTCCTGTGCTTACCATCCCGGACAACAGTGGTGGTTTTGTGGTTTACATAGATGCTTCGTTGCAGGGGTTAGGGGGTGTGCTCATGTAGCAGGGTCACGTTATCGCTTACTGATAACACTACATAAGGGGGTGATAATTATGTTGAATATGAACCATCTTTAGAATAAAAGGCACAACATAAGTAGAATAGGAGCATTGTATGCATCATGTACCAAGATTGCTTATAAACTGCATTAATGGCCATGTGTGTAAGCATTTGTCAAAGCAGGCCTCAGATGAGTAATCGGACCGCACGGATGGATTCAGAACGATGAACGGAGTCCAACGGACTCAAGATCGGCCAAATCCGACATCCGAAGCTCGTACAATGGGTCCAAGAAGTTCTGACCGTTGATCTGGAGATCAACGGCCCAGATTGTGCCACGTCAGCCTCGCCCCCGCGTTCACCGCTCCTTTAGCCAGCCGAGATCAAATCTCGGCCGTCGATCTTCGATCGAACGACCGAGATTCACGTGCCCACCCGCGGTCGCCGTGACAAAGCGCGGGCGTGGTGCAACGGTGAGCGCGCATGCCTGACCCACGCGACGCGGGTTTGAGCCGCGTGGAGTGGGATTTGAAGACGGGCGACGGGCGCGGAGAAATTGGGCCACCCGATCAGCAGTGGGCGGCCGGGATCCTGCCACGCGACGCGACCGTAGCTCACGAGCATCCACACGTGTGCGCACGCCGGGCCGAGACGCGCGTGCACACGCGCGCCCGAGGTGCGATCCCAACGCAGGCGAGGAAGACTCTCAGCCGTCCAATCTTTGATTGGACGGCTCTCGTTCAACAGCCACGGATCGCGTGTGAAGGAACGAGGCGGGCGGTTGACCAGCAGCGGGAGGGCTTCACCGACGCTTTTGGAAGCGATTTTAGCGACGCTCTGGATGTTGCTAAAGCCCCTTCTTCTTTTAGGAAGCCCTTAACTCTATTTAAAACCCCTCCAACTACCATTGAAGGCATTCACTCCCCCTTGCAACTACTCCACCCCTCTCTTAGCTAGCTCTAGGCACTCTTGTAATTGCCGGAGATGACGAGTCGCCGACGGAGCCTCCTCCACCGCCGTGGCTGCCTCGTTGCTCTCCACATACTTTCTCTCTCTCTCTCTCTCTTTTAAGCTTTCTATTACTTTTGTTGAAGTATGTATTTAATGTTGTAAGTTATGAACTACAAGTGCATGTTTAATGAAGTTATTTTCCGTTCAGTTGCCATTTCAATTTATGTTCAAGTTGCATGATCAAAACAAAGAGCTTTCTAACCCTAAACCTTCTCTCTCTCTATCTCTCTCTCTCGCTTTTCAAATCTCACCTTTTGCAAGAAAAACTCTGCACTTTCTGTGACAAGTGGTAAGTAAAAATTCGATTTTCACGCCTCCCTGAGACTGACACTCGAACTTACCTCCGTTTAATTATTTTAAAACCGATGTTGCAAGTGCGACTATAACGACACTCCTTAACACACATGCACAAACACACGTCACTTACGCTTCGCGGCAACTGAAGTCCCATTAGCATAGCTACCCTACCCATGACTTAGAGCTGGCAGCTATTGTCTTTGAGCTAAAGACATGGAGGCACTACCTTTACGGTGAGACTTTTGAGATTTTCATAGATCATAAGAGCCTCAGGTACTTGTTTGACCAGAAGGAGGTCAACATTAGACAAAGAAGTTGGTTAGAGCTCCTGATGGACTACGACTGCAGCATCTCTTACCATCCAGGGAAGGCCATGTGGTGGCTGACGCCTTGAGTCGGAAGGCGCTTGCCCACTTGGTCAGTCTACAGGCACAGAGTTGAAGACTTATAGAGGAGTTGGGCAGTTAGCAACCCCGGGAGTTACAGGGGTATTGTGGGACTGTGACAATGATGCGGCAGACGCGACGAGAGCTGATAGATCGCATTATCGCAGGATAGATGACGGATCCGTACTTATAGACACTGCGAGACAGGGTGTTGACAGGGGACCCAGGAGATTTTTCCTTTACAGGCGAGATACTACGCATGAGGGGATGCTTATGCATTCTTAGGGACAAGGAGTTATTGAGAGAGCTCCTGGTTGAGGTGCACGGGTCCAAGTTAACCATACATCCTGGGAACACAAAGATGTATCATGATCTGAGACGTGACTTTTGGTGGAGAGGGATGTAGCGGGATGTTGGTGAGTTTGTGCAGCAGTGTTTGGTGTGCCAGCAGGTGAAGGACAAGCATCAGAGGCGTGCAGGGCCATTGCAGCCACTTCCTGTGCCAGAGTGGAAGTGGGAGAGCATCACCATGGACTTGGTGGTGGGTCTACCGGTTACCCAGCGGGGACACAATGCAGTCTGGGTGATAGTAGATAGGTTGACGAAGACTACGCGTTTCCTGTCGATCCGAGTCACCTTGGGACCAGCACAGTTGGCAAAGAGGTACGTTCACGATGTGGTACCCTTGCACGGAGTTCCGTGTGAGATTGTATCCGACAAGGATACCCGTTTTACTTCCCAGTTCTGGGCTGAGTTTCAGCAGGATTTGAGGACACATTTGAGGTTCAGTACTGCTTTCCACCCCCAGACGGACGGACAGTCAGAGCGCACTATACAGACACATGAGGACCTTTTACGCGCTTGTGTACTAGACTGGAGAGGCTCCTGGGAGGAGCATTTATTCCTGGCAGAGTTTGCATATAATAACAGTTACCACTCGAGCATCGGCATGACACCTTACGAGGGTCTGTACGGACGAAGGTGTATTGCATTCTTGAGTTGGGTCGAGGTGGGGGCCAAGTGGGAGGTTGGCCCTGGGCTGATTCGACAGAGTCAGGAGGTGATAGAATAGATTCACAGACGACTCCGCATCGTCAGGAGCAAGCAGGAGAGT
Organism: Thalassia testudinum; assembly: GCA_037157565.1. Lineage (NCBI taxonomy): Eukaryota > Viridiplantae > Streptophyta > Magnoliopsida > Alismatales > Hydrocharitaceae > Thalassia > Thalassia testudinum. The sequence goes on along the minus strand of JAZHRO010000031.1, from coordinate 31,596,126 downwards.
TACGCTGATCGGAAATGCAAAAAAGTGCAGTTCGAGGTTGGGGATCACGTCTTTCTCCGTGTTTCACCCATGAAGAGCCTGCAACATTTTGGGGTGAAAGGGAAGTTTGCGTCGAGGTTTGTAGGGCTCTTTGAGGTCCTGGAACAGGTGGGACCTGTTGTTTACCGGCTTGCCCTTCCTCCCCAGCTTTCTAGAGTGCATGACGTGTTCCACGTGTCTAACCTCAGGAAGTGAGTCCCTAATCCTAGTCACATTCTGAGACACGAGAGAGTCGAGTTGGGTGATGACTTGACCTATCCCGAGAGACCAGTGCAGATACTAGATAGAGTTATCCGAAGTCTGAGACAGAAGCAGGTACCACTAGTGAAGGTCCTATGGAGAAGCCAGTGGTACGAGGAGGCAACAATGCGAGAGCGATACCCGGAGCTTTTTGAGGGTATGTCTTTTCGGACCTACTTCGGTCCTCTTTAAGTTTGTTATGAGTTTTACGTTCCTTTTTCCGCACCCTAGCTACCTCAAGTTTTGGGGACGAAACTTCCTTTAAGTTTGTTATAATGTAATGACCCGGTATACTTTTAGCCCTTGAAGACATCTGGAGTCTCAGTCAGACGTCTGGACCCGTTCCCGGACGTCTGAAAGTGTAATTTTTTGTACTTCATGTTGCGCTCTGCGCGCAGGCGACGTGCAGAACCGCTCCATTCTGTCTCTCTTCCTCACCTCGTCCGAACCCTAAACCCCTCACCCTCTTATATAAACCCCCCTCCTATCTCCTCTCTACTCCACACCCCAGCCACCACCACCTTTAGTGCTTGTGCGGGAGCGGCAACCGCGTGCGAGCGAGGGAGAGCGAGAGGGAGGAAGGAGGAGAGCGCGGGAGGAGGAGGAGGCCTTTTGTCTGTGGAGCTTCGGTGGAAGCTCGACGGAGCTCGCACCACCATCAACGGGCGTGTGTGGGAGGAGGAGAAGGCTCAGGGAGGCGGCCTCCCGGCCCTCTGCAGCGGCTGGAGTTGCTACGGCGCGAGGCGAGAGGGCGGAGCGAGTTGTGGGGAGTTTCTGATACTGGGATTTTTTCAGTATCAGACATCTGGAGAGTCGACCAGACGACTGTGGAGGTAGCTGGACGTCCGGGTCTTAGACTAGACGTCTGAAAGCACTTGTATCGCAAGGTGCGTTCTTTTCTGTGGTTACGGCCATGCAGGTCTCACCACAGAAGCTGGTCAAGCCTGATTTTGGACCTGCGGATTCGTACGCAGGTAAAGGCCCTTGGGAAGGCATGCGAAACTCTTTTCCACACGTTTTTGGACGTTTGAGTACATCACTAGATGTCCAGAGGTGCGTTCAGACGACCGGAGGCATTGTCCGACGTCTGGAATTGCCTTCAGATGATCGCAGCGAAGGTCTGGACATCTGAGGGTACTGCAGGAACGAAGGTAAGATCTGACGCCTTTTAAGATGTCCAGGATTATTCCTAAACGTCTGATTTTGAACAGTAGGCACGTTTTTGACTTATTTAGGGTATGATCGGGGTTCGTTTTACGTAAACGAAATACCTGTACTTTCCTCGCGAGTTCCTCTACGTACTAGAGTCTGTTTTGCACTATTCCGAACTCTCCTTTTGTGATGTATTCCCTGGTATGGGGTTTCAGCCTGCTACGCGTTTGGGGGTCGCAAAGACGTCTGGGTCTGCGATTCAAGCCCCCATTACTCCCGAGTTTCCTGGTAAAGTGGTTTAATTTCGTTAATAATAATTAAATAAGAATGTGCTTGTGGAAATAGCTGAATGGAACCCTAGGATGTGACATGAATCCTAGGGTAGGGAAATGAATGAACCGTTTGTGCTGTATGATGTACTTGCATGCATGATTGAGATAAACTACTAGTAATTGCCTGTAATATAATTGTGAGTTGCATGTTAGAATATGAATTGCCTGTATTTAATGAACAATTACCTGTGAAATCACCAGTTGCATGTATTGAGAATTGAATTATGGAAACACGAGCTGCCTGTATATGGGTGAGGAATGAATTATGAAACATGAGATCTGGATCTGGATAATGAGGTGAACATGAGTATGAACCCTACGGGGAATTAGGAGTAAAACTCCTGTGGATAGACGGAGAAGGCTCGGGGAGGCAGCCTCCCGGCCCTCTGCAGCGGCTGGAGCTGCTACGGCGCGAGGCGAGAGGGCGGAGCGAGTTGTGGGGAGTTTCTGATATTGGGATTTTTTCAGTATCAGACATCTGGAGAGTCGACCAGACGACTGTGGAGGTAGCTGGACGTCCGGGTCTTAGACTAGACGTCTGAAAGCACTTGTATCGCAAGGTGCGTTCTTTTCTGCGGTTACGGCCATGCAGGTCTCACCACAGAAGCTGGTCAAGCCTGATTTTGGACCTGCGGATTCGTACGCAGGTAAAGGCCCTTGGGAAGGCGTGCGAAACTCTTTTCCACACGTTTTTGGACGTTTGAGTACATCACTAGATGTCCAGAGGTGCGTTCAGACGACCGGAGGCATTGTCCGACGTCTGGAATTGCCTTCAGATGATCGCAGCGAAGGTCTGGACATCTGAGGGTACTGCAGGAACGAAGGTAAGATCTGACGCCTTTTAAGATGTCCAGGATTATTCCTAAACGTCTGATTTTGAACAGTAGGCACGTTTTTGACTTATTTAGGGTATGATCGGGGTTCGTTTTACGTAAACGAAATACCTGTACTTTCCTCGCGAGTTCCTCTACGTACTAGAGTCTGTTTTGCACTATTCCGAACTCTCCTTTTGTGATGTATTCCCTGGTATGGGGTTTCAGCCTGCTACGCGTTTGGGGGTCGCAAAGACGTCTGGGTCTGCGATTCAAGCCCCCATTACTCCCGAGTTTCCTGGTAAAGTGGTTTAATTTCGTTAATAATAATTAAATAAGAATGTGCTTGTGGAAATAGCTGAATGGAACCCTAGGATGTGACATGAATCCTAGGGTAGGGAAATGAATGAACCGTTTGTGCTGTATGATGTACTTGCATGCATGATTGAGATAAACTACTAGTAATTGCCTGTAATATAATTGTGAGTTGCATGTTAGAATATGAATTGCCTGTATTTAATGAACAATTACCTGTGAAATCACCAGTTGCATGTATTGAGAATTGAATTATGGAAACACGAGCTGCCTGTATATGGGTGAGGAATGAATTATGAAACATGAGATCTGGATCTGGATAATGAGGTGAACATGAGTATGAACCCTACGGGGAATTAGGAGTAGAACTCCTGTGGATAGACGGAAACCTAGAATGTAGACGGGAAGTGTGTTGGCCCTTGAGTACGTGTTACCAAAGAGAGCAACTGTCTCCTTTTGCATAGAGCGAAGCTAGCCTCCCTTGGGTTGAGACCCGAGGTTAGGATTGGCCACTCTACACCGACTCCTGTTAGCCCTCGCGTACGTGGTACCGAGGCGAGCTAGTAATGTAGGGAGGGAGCTAGCCACCTCACGGGGCCCGGGGTTTAGCTAGCCACCCTACACCGACTTTGTTAGGCCCTCTAGGCAAACCGGGGTAGTCAGATGAAGGTGCGCGGACTGTGGATGGACTAGACCCCTGTTTGGTTCTGAGGGACGAGACCCCTGTTCTAAGAGGGCAAGGCCCTATATGTTCTGTGCTGTACTTTGGGCGTACCCACTAGAGGAAACGACTGATCGCGTGTTAATGTGGGATATCTACCAGTGTGCTTATCACGCGTACCGTAGTCACCGCTACGTCTTGACATTGACCTCGGGGTGGTTAACTGGGTGTAGGACTACCATGGGGGACTCTCCCAGCCAGGAGAGTACTACGTGTATCTTTTACTCTACGGAAAAGACTGCAATTAAGATTGTTCCTACGAGGGACATGCAAGATAAAGGAATATCTGGATACTTTGATAAATGGGTAACATTGGAACATATAAAATAGATAAATGGAAATGAGAATTAAACATGTTGTTTTTACTGTTCTGTACTTAGATAATATAGATACCAATCTACTTAGCGTTCACTGACTCTGTCTTTTCATAACACTGTTCAGGACCAGGAGTTGAGCAGCCCGAGTTTCTAGCTGTGGAGGGTGCTGGACCTAGTCGAGTCCAGCCGTAGTTTCTTCAGCACTTCCTTTTATTTTCTCTACTGTTGTAGTAAGTAATGGACTTTTAGTTACTGTTCTGCTACTACTGTTTACTTTCCGCTTTCCGTTGTTATTGTTGTTGTGGTGGTATGTATTGAGACAACAGATCTATTTTTTTCTTTAGTGCTTTGTACGTTTCTTGTGCTTAGTTATATTACATATGTTAATGTGGTTTACTTTCCTACTTTTGGTTATTTCTTGTTGGATGACTAGGTCTTGGGATTAGTCGAGGCGAGTCGATCTTGGATCCTGTAGGGATCAGAAAATTGGGTCGTAACACTTTACATACCATAATGAATGGGCGGTGGCTGTAAATGATGAATTTTGTTTGATCATCGCCTTTGAAGCAATGTTACATCACTACAACAAAATATATTTCTAATGTCTATATTTTAAAAATAGAATTAGTTTTTGACGAATAAACAAAAGTGAGTGACAAATAAATAGTCTTCAAAAAGAAAACTAATTTTTTGAGACACGTAAGATGTTGTTTCAATTTTGTCACCAATTTTCTTTACGTTTTTTTTTTTAAATATGAAAGCAATTGGAGCCATCTATTTCAATACCACACATGCAACATACATTATATCCCATCGCTTCTTTTCTCTAAAACCCCCCATGTTATCATACACAAACCAATCCCCTCAATTAAACCATCTCTTTCTCATTGCCACTTGTTTCCTTTCATCGCACACACCACTGCCGCTTCTTTCCTTTCATGCCATCTGCGCAACGAAGATCTCCGTCCCCTCTTCATCAACATCTAGACACCCTTCCTTGTGATGAGGACAATGAGTAGGACGAGAGCAATGAGGGCATGGACTTTGTGGCATGTGATCTATCTTTTTGTGTGGAGGTTCCAAGGTCGCGACCGGTGGACAACTTCTACGTTGAGTTTTATTGGAGTCTTTTTGATTTGTTAACACGATCATCTCCAATTGCTAGGAGTTCAGATTTCTACAGGATGGATAGTAGGTAGATTGATGTTAAAGGTAGTAGGTTTGATTATATAAGTTTATTAGAGATGTATAGCCTACGATTTTTTGAGTTTCGAAGTTGTGATCCAAGAGGCTGTTTGAGGATTTTATATTTCTGTGAATAATATGTCGATGACCTAAAAATTTCAACAAAGACAAGAAATCAGATACAAAAATTCACCTGACGATTGGGACAAGAACATCGATACAATAAGGGTCATCCATTATTTGAATTGGCAATAAAAAGAAATGGAATAGGCTACCTATCTCAAAGTTACTAAATTTATGGATGAGATATAGCATTACAATTTTGATGAAGGTATGCTATTCCTCTGGTAGTACCAACAACAACTTTAACCTAGGTCAGCCAATCCAAGATTGATCTTCCTAAACCTGCGAATGCAGAAAGAAAATGATAGCATCAATTTAGGAACCTCTATCCTGAAGCTTTCATTCAGTTGAGAAATAATAACAAAAAGAGAGTATTTTTGACCATGGAGATGATAATGAAGAGTATTTTTTGGGATGTATTCATAGACCAACAATCTTTGATCAAATTAATAACAAAAATGATGGCATCTTATTTTTTTTTGTTGGAGACTATTTATTCGTCACCCACTTCCTTTAAATCTCTGAAATTAATTCCATCCTTAAAATATGGACATTAAAAGTATATTTTGTTAAAATGACATGGAACAATTTATAGAGCCATATTCACTTGAATTGTATGCTTAACACCAATTAAATAGATTATTATAGAATCACCTCAAGTTAGACAATTGACAACTGTATTAGATCACGTTTCAAAAGATTTCATTTTCAAATCAAATTCAATTATCTTTGTAGGTACACAGAGGGTGTCTGTTCTATTCAACTTGAGTCCATTTTGCATATGTTGCAATAGGACGTGTAGTTAAAAAAATCACAATTATTCTGAGAAGTTAACGTTTCTATTCAAAGCAGAACAAGTTATATTCAACTAGTTGACTAATCACAATTCTTAACTCAATATAGATACTAATAATTAATTATCATATACCTCAATTAGATCAACAACTACAAAGATTGATGCGCTAAAATAAGACTAAGCAATGAAACAAAATATATTTGTGAGTCAATTCTCTACATTTCAAGTCAAAGGCATTGAGATGTCACAAGATATGTATGTGTAAAAAGCAATATTCTATTTTGTGTTTCTGTGCATATCCTACTCCCACTAATACGAGAAATTGGAGTGAATTCTCCTTAGGTTTGATTCATTCATGCGTCTAAAGCAAGCCAAAGTATAGTGTTTACTCTTGGATGGCCAAAATGTGCTCCAAATATTCCTCCTCCCTCCTATAAGAAGAACCTAATGACCCTCCTATTTTGTTGTTCTTGTTTGATTGCTCATCGCTTACCACACACTTCTACCCTCTTGCCAATGCCACCTAACTTATGCTAGTCAGTAGGGTGGAGCTAGGGAGGGACATGCAGAGGTGGTAACTCCCCTTATTTTTTAATTTCTTTAATAATTATGTAGCAAAAACTTTTAAATTTAAACAATTATCTCATGTTTCATCTCTCTTTAACAATTATGTTTCTTTTGATACGCATAATCCCTTTCGATTTTGTCCTCTGTAGCTTAAATTTCTGACTCCACCCCTACTCCAACCACTTCGTGCACCTTGCGTGTGTTCTCATTTGCCCTCCTCCCCTAGGTGTGATGCCATTATGCACCGACTAGTAGCTCTGAACCTTGCTTGTTGTTGAGCACTCATTGGTGCTTTGCTACATCATCATTATTTTGGTGTTGATACTTGGTGCTATTATATGTAGAGTAGTGGTATATACAAGTCAAATCTCAGGTCACAATCGATGCATGTCCCTCGATCTATTCGATCCAAAAGACATGACAATGGAGAGTTATGCGGTCCACGTCCGATGGTAGGTTCCCCCGCTGTAGGTAAGGGGGGAGGGTGTGGGAAAAAGCGTTGATTTTTGCATGGATATTTCGTTTCTCTTATATATAGTTGTCTCATCATATATAGCTCTCTCATTCTTCTTCTCCACATTCTCCTTTGCCCTTCTATCTCCCACTCTCTTTGACGTGTGGAAAGGAAAGAGTAGAGACAAGCTTGCAGCAGCAGCAGTAGTAATGTTTACATTAGGGGAAGGAGTGTATCATTTGTTTTGAGGGATTAATTTTGCAAGTGGTGAAACTGTGAGGATTGTGAAGTTTTTCTTGTATTTGGGAGAAATATGGATCAAATCATGAGATGTTTGGAAGGATAAGTTGGAGAGTTCTCTCACACAATCCCAGATTAAGTTCATCCCACCCCCCCCCTCCCCGTAATTGGATAATCCCAAGATTGTTATAACATGATATTGAAGGATCCAAATGCATCATAAATGACCTAATCATCGTAAGCAGACATTCCCTAGCAAGTAAATAAGTGTACTTATTTCTTTTTACAGTAAAACATACCAATAATAAGTGATTGATTTTCATGTGGCACATGCTCCTCAAATCATAATATTGGTACGAATTCCATATTATGCTATCACTATTCTTGTATTCGAATTTCGATTTACATGCGGTTCCTATCGTTGAATTAATCGAGGTGATTCCAAGCGTTTGGATCCACGTTTAGGTCATTAATTCAATGTGTTATAATTAACAACGCATGTTTAGCCTCCAATTCACGTGCGACGGGCAACATTAGGTTCGTTTTAGGTAAGGAATTGTAATCTACTAAAACTAATTAAGGATGCATCGATGATTTGGATGGTGGGACCAATCGAGCAAACAATATCAAGTTAAAGCCACCGACGCAAGATCATATAGAAGATCTCTTAAAGACAATTCATTGTTGTGCTTAGAAATCATGCATGATTAGGGTTTTGAAATAATTATTTTAGGTCAATTTATATTGTTTCAATTCATTAATATTTTAGTTATGGGATGTAAAATGGGATTGCAAATGCTTAATATAATTGAAAGATCGTGGATGCATATACTATTCAAATCACTGTAACCAATTTTCAAAAACACGGACATGTAAATATTGCGAAGGTTGTGCCTCTTTTCGTTTGCCGATGTCCTCTCTGCCACCTTTTCCTGATCTTCTCGAGGTCTCACCATCCACCTTCCTCGCACTTCCTCTACGGTGGCCACTACCACCCATTGAGGCCAACAATGTTGCCGGCTGCAAGTCGCGTCATTTTTATTTTTATATGCCATGAGAGTTGATGGGAGTGGACGTTAAATTATGAATTTTTCTGGGGCACGTGAACAATCTCTTGACGCGCTCCATCCTCGCTTCTATATCTAGAGATAGGAGATGCCCACAAATCCAATACGGTTGAAACAACTTGCTACATATATTATTTTAGGTCTCGTTTGATTGGAGGAATAATTTGGAGGAATAAAAAAGGAGTAGGAGGAATTAAGTGATTTTATTTCACCTGGGTGTTTGGTTGTGAACGTTGTCACGTCGAGGAATTAAGGTGGTTAATTCCACGTAAGGTGTTTGGTTGGAGGAATGAAAAGGTGGAATTATCGGAGAAAGTTGAAAAAGTGGTAGGTAAACAATTTTGCCCTTAAGGTTAATGGAATATTTTTTTTTTTTAGTTGATATTTTAAATGATGAAGTTGGTTGTATACCTTGTGACTATGGAAGCATACTGTTGAAGATAATTTTTGAATTCCTGCTTTTGTCTTGATAAAATGACAATAATAGATTTGTGCTTCAACATCATGTGAGGCACTCCTTATAAACTTGTAAGTTATGTTATTTTCTGATAGGGAACTTATTTTTACATAAATTTATTAACTCTATTATTGTTTGTTTAAATTGAAAAGATAAACTTGTATACCGTTTGATAGCGGCCTTCATAAATGGTAGTAAGTTACACCAACAGAAAATTGTAAAGTGAAGAAAGGAGGATAGAGAAAATATTGAATAGAGACTTAGTAAAATGGAAAATTTCATTGAATTAATGAATTGTGCTATTACAATGTTTGGCTAAACAAGATTAACTCAATCATGTACATTGCCACAGTAAGTTTTAATTACATAACTTGCCAGGTTACTAATCCAGACTTAGCAATATAAGTTGTATACATCTCAACTTCTATTCTTAAGTACAATGGTTTGAGTTTGATAGCCATTGAGATGCAATCGAAACTCCTCCACTTGGCCGTTGTTCGTCTCAAACATCCAAGACACAGATTCTATTGAAAAATTGGAATGAAATGTGGTGAAGTCATCAAAGATAAGATTGAGATTTGTACATGTATGAGAACTTGCAATGGAAGGAGGAAATTTATTAGCAAGTTATTAGAAAGTACATATAAGTGTAGAAAGGTCTCGATACTTATCTGTCGAGAAGTAGAATAAGATGAACATCTTTAAATATGTGTGCGTTCTATAAGCACGAATAGTAAACAACCTACGTATAAATTTTTAAGCATTTGCTCAGAAGTGCTCGTCATTACAAGATGTGTATTGACATGAGCTTTCATCATTGCAATGTTTCCTGCATGAAAAAGTTAGAATCATTCTTCGTAATATTAAACCTATCAAATTAAGGATATACTTAGAGGGAGACAATTAAATTCAACAGCAATAGACATAAAAAAATAGTTTAGGTCTCACAAGTAATAGCAATTGGCAGAAAATGTAATGAAGACAGTAGATCCCAATAGGAACCAACCAAATAGGAAGGAACCACACAACCTAGTAGCCTTCTTCAAAACGAAAAACCAAGGCATCCCAATGGTGAAAGCATAAGCCAATCCAACAGTCAACCAGTGTAAGACAACCCAATAGGAACCCAACCAATGTAAGGAAGATATCAAGGCAGCAGTTGTGTTTGAAAAGTAGAAAACCAAACCTAATAACCTAGCAAATTGAACCATCAATAACCCAGCAAGAACCAACCCAGCAATCCAGCAAGAACCAACCCAGATAACCCAGCAACCCAGACAACCCAGCAAGAACCATCCCACTAACCCAACAAGAAACAAAACTGATCTTAAAACTTGATCAGTCCTTCAAATGATACGAAGAATTTTGTCAATGCATCAACTAAGCAACCATGCATCCAGAAATTCATTTACCAGCAAAATGGAAAACTGATCTCGATGTTGATTAGGTCTTTAAGATTATAACATCACTGCAATCTCTGTCCAAAATTTCAGCAAGCAAAACGAACCTCATTCAACTCCCATAGCTCCATATCCTCATCCATCTTTTATGCAGCATGCATCAAGCAGCTTCCATCCAATCCCCTAGATTCTTTGTTCATCTGGAGTCGTGGCCTCGAAAAAGAAAATAGGAAAAAGGGGACATTCAAGTAATTTAGATATGTAGGCAATTGGCATGAAGTTGTATGTAAAATAGATGAAAAGAAAGTAAATAGGAGAAATGCAAAATTAATGATTTCAGTACATAGGTTATACGCATCTATGGCCAATACCAATCAAAACAGGATGTAGCCAACTATCAAAAGTGGATATGAACTGTAAAAGCAATATCAAAATAACTTAAGAGATGCGAAAGTTATTTTGAAATACATCTGAAAGCATAATTAGGAGGCCAAACTAATAGCAGATGCTCAATACATTAACTTAACAATGTATACAAGAAAACTATGCAGTAGTTTGTACGACTACAGCATTTCTAAAATAACCAATAGATAATATAGTTGCCATCAACTCGTATGTAGATTAAATGAAAAGAGAACAAGTAGAGAAACTAGAAGAAATGATTACGGTGTAGCCTCACAAATATGTCAAAGAACAACCGAAATAAAATGAATCCAACTACTTGAGATGTTCATGAAATGTAACAGGAAGATGGAAAGTAGATAGGGAATGTGAAACTTATTGTGAAATAGATCCATAATATGCAATGGAGGGCAAACCAATAGTTGATGCTCCACATATCAACTTTACCGTGTAGACAAGACAATCGTGCATAGTTTGGTAGAGGTCTAGACCATATTAGAAGTAAGCACCAACTATAATAGTTTCCATTAACTAATATGGAAAGTAATTGAGAAGAAAAGTAAAGCTGGAAAACCATACCAAACGATTACAGAAAGGTTTAAACCCTATCAGAAATAAGCACCAACTATAATAGTTTCCATTAACTGATATGAAAAGTATCTGAGAAGAAAGGGAAAGGAGAAAAACCATACCAAACGATTACACAAAGGTTTAAACCATATAAGAAATAAGCACTGTTTGTTCTTATTATAGTAATGTCGTTGTGGTACAGATAAATTAGCTACGGTTTATCGTCATTGCCACTATTACAATTTTACTTAGAAATATTTTTCTTCCGAGGTCGAACTCAGGGAGCTACTAGAATTCTAGAAGTACAATGCTTCTTTATTACAAAAATAAGAGAGAGAGAGAGGGAGAAGTAGATTTTGTTCCTTGGCTTTTTCTTCTCTTCTTTCTCTCTTTGCTTGTCTTCTTTTTCTCTTCTTTTTCTTCACAGTTCTTGATCTTCTTCAGTTCTTCTTCTTCTCTTCTTTGTCTTCTTTCTTTCTTCTTTCTTCCTTCTCTTTTCTTTCAGCTGCGGCACCTTTTCTTTTCTTTTTCTTCTTTACTTTGTCTGCAGAGCTACACCCGTCGTCTGATTTCTCAGTCAGACGGCTTAAGTGGTGTCTGCTACAGTGCTTCCTTTGTGCTTCTCCTTCTTCTTCTTCTTCTTGCGGTCTTCTTCTTCCTTCTTCCTTGGCCTTCTTCTCTCGCACCCTGTCCCTGCACAAAGAGCAAAACCTACCCTGTCCCTCTACCCGCACGTCTCTCTCTCTCTGTAAACCACTCACAGGACGCTCTCCCAGAGCCGCGGGTAATCGGGTCGGGTTTCGTGCCCGTGACTAGGCGCACCGGTGTGTGGGTGATGTGCGAGGTGTGCTCAGATAGGGTCGGGTCAGATCCCGCCAGATCCACAAGGTGAAATCGCGGATGAGAAGAGCGTGAGTAAGGTGAGGGACCTCACCCCAGTGCTTTCGGAGGCGACCAGTAGAAAACACAAAATCAACATATACTACTGCGGGGTTTGGTAAACTCACGATGTGGGACTATCCTCTGTGCTCTTCTCGCGCGCGCCCGCAACAGACCGCAGCTTCGCTTCCTCAGTTGCAGTCTCTATTCGCTTTGATTGCTGGGTTAGCTACTTTCGCACTACCCTCCCGACTTCGCAGCACCTGGAGCCCTAGGGTTCTGAAGCCTGGAGCGCGCATGGAGCTGCTTCAATGCAACGTCAATGGCGGCCGGGCGTAGAACCTGCCAGACACGAAAAGGGCCTCTCGGCCTAATCAGATCAGCGGGGGACCTTCGCCGTGGCACGGCGAAGGTGGTGCAGGGTGCAGCAGGTCGTGGGGTGGCATCTGGCGGCGGGGCTAGGTCGGACAACGACCGGAAAAATGGGTCTGATTGGGGGAGTGTGGTGGGGGTGTGGAGCGGCAGTGGGTGGGCGGAGGTTGTTCAGCGTGATGAGGCGGAGGTTCTGTGAGGGTCGGCGAGGCGTGTGGGGCTGCGGAGCGATGGGAGCGTCTCGCCGGAGGGTGGCTGGAGACGAGGAAGGTGACGATGAACAGGAGCGGTCGAGGGTTAATTGAATGAAAGACAGTGAGGAAAAGAAAGAGGGGGAGATGGGGAATAGTTCTGACCTAATTACAGGGACGAAGGGGCCGGAGCAGGGCGGCAGTCGTATCGACTGTCGCCTGAGAAGAAATACCCAGAGGGGGAGGGCGACGGCGAGGAAGAGAGCGGGAGGGCACGCGCTGGGTACGGCGCAACGTGGGAAGAGCGGGCGAAGGTGGCTCTGCTGCTGGTATTGCAGCAGAGCGACGAGACAGAGGAGGAGGAGCCGCCGGAGCTGGTGGGTTTCTGCCGGAGTGGGAAGAGAGGAAAGGTGGGGGTTTTTCTCTGTCAGGACCGAGCTATCAGAGTCGGCTGGCGACGCTGGTCCTTATAAAGGCGGAGGCGGAGGGGTGGGCGCAGGGAGGCGACGTGCCTCCCTCGCCGGAGAGTGGTCGGAATTGCAACCCATACCTTCCGTGCGTTCACACGGAAGGTGTGGGCGAGGGTAGAAGTCATGGTGGTGTCCCTGCGACAGCAGACGTCGTAGGAAACATCCGGTTCAACTTGCAGGTGGCCTCCCTCACCCTGCGCGGCGCCATGCTCCGCGTAAAGTCGCCGGAGCATGGCGCTGCTCAGAGATTTACAGTAGGGACCTGTATGCAAAGAACGATGAAGAACTTAGGGCTAAAATGCAAGGATTTTGAAAGTTGAGGGTCAAAAAGTAATAGATGAGGACCACAATGCAAAGTTGGTCAAGAAGGTCTCATCTTAGGTTCAAGTTTTTATGCATGATTAAATGGGACCTAAGGATTTCAATGGTGAATTTTATTTTTAGGTTAGACCTTTTTTGACCGGTCAATTTACGTAAAAACCCAAATTAAGTTATTAATTAGGCATGATCCTTAATGTAGGTCAAAATGGGTTTCCAAGGCCAAATTGAAGGTTCTAATCCCTAGAGATTATTTTTCTACGAATTTTAGAGGGTTTAGTCGATTTTTACCCTACCTCGAACCTCGTGAATTGAAGTGGGTTTGTTTTAGGGTTGCAGAATGTCATTTAATTCCTTGGAGTTGCTGTAGCCCTTGTTGGATTGAACCATCCCACTTTTCTTCTTATAAGGTTAATTTGACCTATGTTTGGATCCTGAGTTACCCTGTTTACAGATTGTGTTGGTGAAATTGCATTTTTACCCTTTATGACATGTTTTCTTCTTAAACTCAGAATTCTCTGAGTCAAACCTTTCTATGAGTTATGTAGGAGCTTTTTCTCGCATATCTAGGTTAGATTGTGCCAGTTAGGGTTCATGATGAGGTTCTCATCAAGCACCAACTATAATAGTTTCCATTAACTAGTATGGAAAGTAACTCAAAAGAAAAGGAAATGGGGAAAACATATCAAACGATTATAGAAAGGTTTAAACCATATCAGAAATAAGCACCAACTATAATAGTTTTCATTAACTGGTATGAAAAGTAACTAAGAAGAAAAGGAAAGGAGAAAAATCATACCAAACGATTACACAAAGGTTTAAACTATTTTAGAAATAAGCACCAACTATAATAGTTTCCATTAATTGGTATGGAAAGTAACTCAAAAGAAAAGGAAATGGGGAAAACCATACCAAATGATTATAGAAAGGTTTAAACCATATCAGAAATAAGCACCAACTATAATAGTTTTCATTAACTGGTATGAAAAGTAATTGAGAGGAAAAGGAAAGGAGAAAATTCATACCAAACGATTATACAAAGGTTTAAACCATATTAGAAATAAGCACCAACTATAATAGTCACCATTAACTTGTATGAAAAGTAATTGAGAAGAAAAGGAAAGGAGAGAAACCATACCAAATGATTATCGAACAGATGTTCTTCAACTATATCCCAGATAATAATCAAAATATAATATATTCAACAGTCTATAATGGACATGACATCCAAAGATTCATATTACATAACAAATGTGGAAAGTTATTTTGAATTTTAAGTAAAAGCAGAGAATGCAGTCGAAACCAATATTTGATGCTCCAAATATGAACTTTATCACTTCGAAAAGTAAAGTATGCAATGTTTGTAGGTTTACACCACTTCTGAAAAAAGTAGCAAGTAATATAATTGCCATGAACTACTGTTACGAATACATCAGAAGAAAACAAAAAAAGAGAAACCAGGACAAAGGATAACAAATGTGGCAATTATTGTGAAATATTAGTTAAAGCATAGAATGTAGAACAAACCCATATCAGATGCTCCAAGTTTCAATTGCAACATATACAAAATAGAACTATGCAAATGTTCTTGGGTTACATAAAATCCGGAATTAGCCAGAGATGATAGAAGAATAAAACAAAAACTTAAAGCTAATTAAAGATGTAAATTTGCATACATGAGGTAATAGAAAATGATCACCAACAGGAAAAGATTGGTAAAAAAAGCTATTAATAGGCTTACTTTGCTATATCTTGTCAATTATGTTCCAATTATAAAATACATGTCGTATTAGTTGTCTCACAAACCTGCAAATTGCAGAGAAATATTAATTACAATTGAAAGAAGGTGACATTGAGAAGATGCCAATCTTTAATTTGAATATGGTATACCACTAACCTATATGGAAGTGTTCAACGTTGAACTCTACTTCTACAAGTGATCATGGAGAGTGTGCATCTCAATATTTGTTGTGGGTATGGCTCAGATTGTTCCAAATTTAAAGGCCCCACATATCATTGGGTCGACACCTATTAGTTAAGATGGTGAAAGGTTTTCCTTTTAACTTTGTATTGCATAGGGTTACTGCGTTGTAGCCATCCATTCCATGCAAACAAAAAAGCTTCGGTGATAAGTGAACCATTTCTTTCCCCTATAGTGTTACATGGGGTTGTTGCATTATAGCCATTTATGCCATGTAAACACTTCATTTAATTTTCCCTCAAATTTCCCATCCAAACAAATAATAGGGTCACCCTCAAGTGTAGGATACCAATTAATGGAAGCAGTCATCATCGCCATTGTAGGCTAGGTGGACAGTATGGTGCAACCTACAATCAATTCGTTAGTACAGATATAAAAGAAAAATAATAATTAAACAACATATGTAGTAATATCTAAATAGAAGCAATAATGTAACTACTTAATAATTTTGTACTAGAAGAAAAGCAAGTTCAATAGGAAGAGTGAACCTACCAGTTGTAGCATCAATCAGTATTCAACATTTACTACTTATTACAGTACGATTACTATTTGTTCATTAACGATAAAGACTTTGTGATATCATATGGTAACATGAGTACGTGAGAGAACAACTTCAGTCCATCATTAAGTCCTCTATCAGACGATAGTGTAGGAATGGGCGGTCCTTCAGTCGAATAGCTTCCAAATCATTGACCTATGAAAGAAAGAGTTCAGTCATCTAAATTCATTATGTTTATACCTGCAAAAAGAAAAAGAAGTACACTTAATTTCATATGATCACTAAATCCCATGCTTTCGACGTAGGAGGGAGTAATAAATGCCTTCCATCACACCACTCCCAACCCTCATTCTGCAAGACCCTATTTATGAACAGGAATTGTTGTTTGAGAATTTTCCACCTACTTTTCACGGCGAACATGGGAAATGCTTCTTTGGACTAGAGGTTGAAAGGACGAGCTACATGCTGCCATCCAAGCCATGATGCTGTCCCTTCGTGCCAATCTCCAGAGCTCTTCACTTTAGACATGCCCATAATGAGAATGCGGTCCACGTCATCTGACCAAGACGAAAAGCGACGTGGAATCCTATAGTTTCGGAGGATGACAAACGTAGCGGATTTCGACAAAGAACATAACAAAACACTAAATACCATGATAACGTAAATAATAACAGGACATGTTCAATAAAGATTACATGTTGAAACTACAATATGATGTACCAATCATAACATTAAAGTTCAACGATATATAAGAACTTAACTGCAGGTAGTCTACATCCTAAGATTATTGAAATGGTTGACCATTCCACTATATCGCTCTTCAACTGTTAAGACCCGTGTTACTGAGCCTTTTTAAGACGTCCGTACTTTAGGTCAGACATCTGGACTGAGGATCAGACGTCTTGAAAGACGTCTGGACTCATTACCAGACGTCAGAAAATCAAAATTTTCGTGTACGTCCTCGCGTCTGCTCGCGTGCTGCGCGTAGACAGTACGCGACCCTCGTTTTCTTCTCCTTCTCTCTCCTCTCGCCCGACTCAAACCCTAACCTCACACCTTATATAACCCCCTCTTCTCCCTCACACCACCCCCACTTCCATCCACCCTTCTTCCTCCAACGAGAGCAGCGAGCGTGAGTGGCGTGAGAGGAGAAGCGAGGGGAAGAGAGGAGAGCAAGCACGCGAGCTCGCGTGGGAGCTCGCCGGTTAGCTCACGGCCGATCGATGCGTGCGCAAGGTGGAGGAGCACGTCGGGGAGGTCCTCCTCGACACTGCTGCAGCCGAAGCAGCAGGCGAGAGGGCGCGTCGCAGCCACGCGCGGCGCGAGAGGGCGGAAGCAGGATCTGGTTCTGGGTTTTTCCTAGAATCAGACGTCTGGAGAGACGTCCAGACGACGTAGCTGACGTTTGGAGGAGGTTCCAGACGACTGAGAGGTAAGCTTCGTGAATGTACGTCTCCTTTGTGGATACGGCCATGCAGGCCATTCCGTCGAGGCGCTGTTTCGTGCCTTATTGAGAAGATTTCGTTTGATTTTGCTTAGAGGTTGCTTCGGGAAGGCGCAGGACATGCCCTCCCATGCAGTTCGGACGTCTGGGCGAGGCACCAGACGACGGGAAGTGTTTCCAGGCGTCCGGAGAGGTGGTCGGACGTTTGGAACTGGGTCCAGATGGTCTAGCGGAGTTCTTGGACGTCTGAGGAGTGGCACAGGACTTGAGGTATGGCTCTGAACTCTTTTAAGACGTCTGAAAGGCGTTCCACACGTTTGGTTTGAGTCAGAATTACTGTTTTTGACCTGTGTAGGGTCCGTTTGAGGTCCGATTTCCGCAATTAAGATACCGTTGTTTCCCATATGTTTTCCCCTACTTGTTAGAATACTTTCTATACTATTCTGAGTAGTCTCTTGTGATTGATCCTTGTGATAGGACCTAGTTTTGTTGCGGGTTTGGGGTTTGCTGAGGCACGTGGACCTACTGATCAAGCCTCCACTACTCCTGGGTTTACTGGTAGAGTGGCTTCCCCTTAATTTAATTACAACCTAATTGCCTGTGTGGAATGAATGATTAGAACCTAGGATATGTCATGAATCCTAGGGCTAGAAATACTGGATTATCTGTATTGAATGAATGAATTGCAATTTTGAATGAGTAGATAGAATGATAACAATTGCCAGTAAATAAATAATTGCTGCCTATGAAATGTAAAGTACTTGTGTTAGCAAACTGTTGCATGTGAATTCCTGTTGTTTACAGTAAATGACAGACTATGAGCTTCATGTATATAAATTGAAATTGGAAAGGTGAATGTTGGAAACACGAGCTATCTGTGAATAAACTGAATATGGAATAGAGTTACAAATTACATGTGTATAACTTGACAATGGAAATAGAAATGATGAACCCTGGTATGGCTTGGCCTGAGAAACATGAGCATGAACCCTACGGGGAATTAGGAGTAGAGCTCCTGGAAATAAATGGAATGGAACTGGGAATGTGAGTGGGGAAGTGAGTTGGCCCTTGAGTACGGAGTACCAAGGAGAGCGACTGTCCCCCTGTTTAGTGCAGAGCGGAGCTAGCTGCCCTTGGGTTGGGACCTAGGGTTAGGATTGGTCACTCTGTATCGACTTCTTGGCCTTCACGTACACAGTACTGGGGAGAGCTACTAGTGTAGGGAGAGATCTAGCCACCCCACTGGGCCCGGGGTTCAGCTAGCCGCCTTACACCGACTTGTTAGGCCCACTGGGCAAACCAGGGTAGTCAGGTGAGGGTGCGCGGACTGTGGAGGGGCGAGACCCCTATTTGGTTCTTAGGGGCTAGACCCTTGTTACTGAGAGGGCTATGCCCTATACTGATTCCGTGTTGTACTTTGGGCACACCTGCTAACGGAAACAACTGACCACGTGCCAGTGTAGGGTAGCTACCTGTGCGTTTATCGCGTGTGCCGTAGTCACCGTTACGTCTGTCCGTGACCTTGGGGTGGTTGACTGGGTGTAAGACCACCACAGGAGACTCTCCCGACCAGGAGAGTACCACGTATTACTTTTACTCTTCGAAAAAGACTGCAATCAAGATCGTTCCCACGAGGAACATTCGAGATCAAGAAAGAGACCTGATAATTAAATTAAGTGGTGGAAGAAAGAATAATTAGTTAAAGAAAGAAATTGAAAAACAACAGCTACCTGTCCACCTTTACTACTTTAGTAGTTGGTTGCCACTCCACTCAGCGTTCGCTGACGTTTTGTACTCATAACCCTTTTCAGGTCCAGGTGTTGAGCAGCCAGAGCACACGGCTGCAGAGGGTGCTGGGCCCAGTAGATCCCAGTAGTTGCAGTTCTTTTGTACTCATTTGTAGTAGTGAGTAACTTCTTGTACTTTTATATTCTGTACTCTTTCATTCTGCACATTATATTCCTGTACTCGTTTACTTTCCTACTGTTGTGGTGGTGTGTACTGTAGTAGTTTACTTCTTTACTGCTCTACTTTGTTACTGTTAGTTGCTAGCATGGTGAATGTGGTTTATTTTACTGCTTTTTGGTTACTTTCTCGTTGGATGACTGGATCTTAGGATCAGTCGAATCGGTTCGGTCTCGTGTCCTGTAGGGATTCGGGAATCGGGTCGTAACATCAACACTCTAAACTACTACCTCAATCTCCAGGTCTGATACCCTCTCCTGCAACTCTATATTTCGAGCATCAGATTCCTGCAATTCATGTTGGAGCCTTCACACCTCCTCATTCTTATAATCAAGAGCACTCTCCAACTCTGCAACACGATCGATCAGCCAGTCTACTTGTTCGTCACTGTCATCCCGCCTCCTCCTTGTTTGTAATATTTTCCTCTCTAACTTTCCTACCAAACCAGACAAGAAGATAAGCTCTGCTTTCATAGCTGCAGAAGTAGATTCATGTAGCTCTGCAGGAACCCTGTATCCAAATCCCTGATGGGAGATTGAAACATAAAAAGACCGTTGATAACATATACATTTTTGGAAGGTAGAAGACATCGTACTTACATCATTGCCACGTGGACAAAGATAGTATAACCTCTGTAGGACCGTGTCGTCCTGACCATTGTCCTCAAACAACACCAGATTACATAGCTCATGGCACGTGCATCGTCTACCATGAAACCAAAATGGACCACATCGTGGTGTAACCTCCATTCCTGCATCATGACCCCAAATTTTGTGCATAGTTACTTATTACGACCCGGTTCCCGAATCCCTATAGGACCTGAGATTGGCTCGATTCGACTAATCCCAAGACCCAGTCGTTCAACAAGAAATAACCAAAAAGCAGGCAAGTAAACCACATTTACTATGCTAAGTAACTAATAGTAAAAGAGTACAAGCAGTAAAGGAAGTAAAAACTACTAACAGTACATATCACCACCACAATAGTAAAGCGGAAACAAAGTACAGAAACAGAAACAGTAAGAACAATCTGCACTCACAACAAAAGGAAGTACAACAACAGGAAATTGCAGCTGGGCTCGATTGGGCCTAGCACCCTCTGCAGTTGGCGACTTGGGCTGCTCAGCACCTGGACCTGTAAAGGGGTACGAGTAAAATGGAGTCAGCGAACGCTAAGTAGAGTGGTAACCAACAATTAAAGCAGTAAAGGCTGACAGGTAAATTTATCTTTTCCAGTTATTTTATTTTACTAGCCATTTCTTTTTTTTACCCATTGGTTTACTTTCAGATCTTTCTTGATCTTGAATGTTCCTCGTTGGAACGATCTTGATTGCAGTCCTTTTTGAAGAGTAGAAGGCACACGTGGTGCTCTCTTGGCCGGGAGAGTCCCCCGTGGTGATCCTACACCTAGTCAACCACCTCGAGGTCACGGACAGACGTAGCGGTGACTACGGCACGCGCGATAAGTGTACGAGTAGCTACCTCGCACTGGCTCGCGGTCAGTCGTTTTAGTTAGTAGGTACGCCCAAAGTACAGCACGGAACAGTATAGGACCTAGTCCTCTCAGTAACAGGGGTCTGGCACATCAGAACTAAATAGGGGTCTCGCCCCTCCACAGTCCGCACACCCTCGTCTGACTACCCCGGTTTGCCCAGCGGGCTTAACAAGTCGGTGTAGGGTGGCTAGCTGAAACCCCGGGTCCCGTGGGGTGGCTAGCTCTCTCCCTACACTAGTAGCTCTCCCTTGTACAGTGTACGCGAGGGCCAAAGAAGTCGGTGTAGAGTGGCCAATCCTAACCCTGGGTCCCAACCCAAGGGTGGCTAGCTCCATTCTACACTAAACAGGGGACAGTCGCTCTCCTTGGTACTGCGTACTCAAGGGCCAGCACACTTCTGACTCACATTTTTAGATCCATTCCATTTATCCACAGGAGCTCTACTCGTAATTCCCCATAGGGTTCATTCTCGTATTCCCCATGTCATTCCATACCAGGTTTAATCATTCACATTTCCATTCTCAGATTATACACATGCAGCTCGTATTTCCATCATTTAACATATACAACAAGTAATGTCACAGGTAACTGTTTAACTAGTACAGGCATTTCATATTTCACAGGCAACTTTTGTTTATTAACTAGCAGTTGTTCACATTTTTATTCATTCATTTAAGACTGTAATTTCAAGCACACATACAAATAGTGCAATTACTTCTCTTCCTAGGATTCGTGCCATATCCTAGGTTTCTAGTTATCCAATTTCACATATGCATTCAGGTTTTATAATTAAAATAGGGAGAAACCACTCTACCAGACAATCCGGGAGTACTGGGGGCTCGAACGGCAGGCTCACGTGACTCAGTAAGCCCCGAACCCGCAATAGATTGAAGTCCTATACTAAGGAACATACCACAATGGAACATTAAAAATAGTATAAAAGGCCTTCTAACAAGTAGAGGAACTCACAAGGAAAACACCGATATCTTGTTTGCGTAAAACGAACCTTAAACGGGTTAAAAATAGGGCTGCACCTAATCAGACGTCTGGCACAAGGTCCAGACGTCTTCAAAGTAACCAGAGTCTCACCTCAGGTTCCTGTGTTTTTGGGCTTGTCTTTTGGGTTTTAATGATGTATTCGTTGTAGTATTATGAAAGACGATTATCAATTTAATTTATTTATTATTCAAGATTTTAAAATATCTCGAGGTCGAACTTAGGGAGCACACATCATTCTAGAAACATATGAATTCACAATTGACTATATACTGTTTTACAAAAATTTAAGAGAGAGAGAGAATGAGCAAAAACTCTTTCTTTTTCTTCTTCACTTTTCCTTCCCTTCTTTCTCTTGGCTTCTTATTCTTCTCTTTCTCTTACTGTGCCTTCTCTTCTTCAGTCAGCTTCTGTGCCTTCTTCTTTCTTCTTTTCCTTTGCTGTGGCTTCTCCTTCTTTCTTCTCTTTTTCTCTGGCCCTCCCCTCTCCTTCAGCTTTGTTTCTATAGTGATTTGGCTTCTTCTTCTGTTTGTCTTTCCCTTTCTCGTTTTCCTCTGCGAAGCTTCCTTCCTTCTTTTTCTTCTTTCCGTTGCATCTTCTTCTCCTTCTGTCTTCAGCAGCTCCTTCCTTCTTCTCTTCTGCTCCACTCCTCCTCCTTTCTTCCTCTTTTTCTCTGTTGCTGGAGTTTTTCGGCTAAGTCCTCGCCGCTCCTCTTCTTCTCCGTATTCTTTCCCACCTGTTCCCAGCAAACACGAGTGCAAAACCTACCCCTACCATCCTCGCACGTCTCTCTCTCTCTCTCTCTGAATCTCTCTTCGGTACGCTCTCCCAGAGTCGAGTTATCGGGTCAGTCGCGCACCCAGGTCCAGTCGCACCGGCGTGGGTATGGTGCGCGAGGAGTGCACGAATCAAGGTAATTGGGTCGTGGGTCAGGTCCGCGTGGGCGGTGCCGCGGACGAGACCCGGTGAGTGAGGGCGAGGGACTCACCCCAGTGCTTCGAGGCAATAAGCCAGGAGCACGTTTTCAATTTATGTGTGGGCATGCACCCACACACTTCCGAGGTGGGACTAAAGTCCCACCTTCGTTTCGTGCATCTGCAGGCAGGAGGCACGGGTGATTTGGGGCAGCAGGCGAGGCTTACGACCCCAATTAAGGTCCTGAGTGCGTGCGTGAAAGTCTTCCGTGCGACCTGGGGCTGCAGGGGCTTGGAGCTGCTTGCAAGCTTGCTCAAAGCTTCTCGTCAATGGTAGCGAGGGTACGAGACCTGAAACCACCAGTACGGCCTTGCGGCCCTGTCAGAACACTTGGTGAGCTTCGCCAGAGCACGGCGAAGACAGTGCGGGGGTCGACGTGGCGTTGGGAGGCCGGAGTGCACGTGCCTAGGGCACACTGTGTGCGTGAGAGTGGGTGTGTTCGGGGGGTGTTCTGGAGGTGTGGCGTGGTGAGTGGAGTGTGGATTTAGTGTCAGTGAGGTGTCGCGGTGCTTAAGGGGTGATTGGTGAGGTGGATGGAGGAGTGGAGCGGCAGGGATGCCTCGCCGGAGGGCGGCCGGAGATAGAGAAGGTGGTGATGGACATGGTGGTTGGTGGGTGGAAATAGCAAATTAAAAAGGGGATATAAAACAGAGAGTAAGGGGAAGAGTTTCACCTACTTAACTGACGAAAGGGGGGGGGAGGAGGCGCTCAGCGCGTGCTTGTAGACGCCAGAGACGAAGATGCCCAGAGGGGGGTAACGGCGACGAGGAGGGGATCTGGAAGGCGCCAGCTGGTGCGGCTTGGCGTGGGAGGATGAGGCGGAGTGAACACTGTTGCAGGTATGGCAGCAGAGCGACGAAGGGGAGGAGGAAGGGTCACCGGAGTCTGTGGGCACTTGACCGAAGGAGGAGACGAAGTTGGGGGTTTTCCTCGGCCAAAACAGGCTTGAGACTACCGGAGAGCCCTGCCGTCCCTTTTAAAGCAGTTGGCGAGAGGAGAATCTCGAGGAGAGATCGTGGAGAGCTTGTCGGAGTTGGCCGGAGATGGAGACCCATTCCTTTCGCACGTTCGCACGAGAGGAGTGGGCAATGGCAGGTCATGGGAGGGGGTCCCTGCGAAAGAGGACGACGCAGGGAACCCCCCTTTCATTTCTGAGAGCGGCCCCCATACCTTGCACAGTGCCATCCTCTGCGCAAGGTCGCCAGAGGTATGGGCAGCTGCATGGGGTGGCAGAGGGGCCGTTCTGTAAAGAACAAAAGGGAAGTTGGGGGGCAAAATGCAAGGGTTCAAAAAAGATAAGGGTCGAAAAGTAATTCAAGAGGATAAATTTGTAAAGTAGGTCAAGATGGTCTTCCCTTGGGTCCAAATTTTGGTATAAACCTAATATAGACCTAAGGAATCTAATGGTGAAGTTTGATTTTTGGTTTGACCATGTTTGACCGATTAATTTGCACAAAAACACAAATTAGGTCAAAAATTAGGTATGATTCTCAATTTAGGTCAAGATAGGTTCCACTGGCCAAATTGAAGGTTCTAAACCCTAGGGGATGTTTTTCCATGAATTTTAGAGGGTTTATTTGACTTTTATCTTGCCAGGAACTTTGTGAATTAAAGCGGATTTGTTTTTAGGGTTATAGAATGTCAGTTAATTCATAGAAATTGCTATAAACCTTTTCAGATCAGGTCATCCCACTTTCTTTCTTATTAAGCCCATTTAACCTATGTTTAGACCCTTAGACACCCTATTTGCGTACTGCATTGATAAAATTACAGTTTTACCCCTTGTGAATTATTTTATTCTTAAATTTAGAATTATCTGATTTATGCTTTCCCTTAGGTTTTGTAGGAGCTTTTATACACTTATTTAGATCAAAATGTGCTAGTTAGGGTTCATGATGAGGCTCTCATCATGTGTCAACTTCAAATGTCTAGAACCCCTTTGGTGATGGGCCAACCGCGGTGCTGCTTTGTGCGTCTTTTTGTTTATTATAATACAATCATTGCAGTATAAGATAAGACAACTACGGTTGCCATTACCATAGAAATTTACTCGGAAATAGTTTTCCTGAGGTCGAACTCAGGGAGCTACTGGAATTCTAGAAGTACAAAGGTTCTTTATTCAATTACAAAAATAAGAGAGAGAAAGAGAGAGATAGATTTTTGTCTTGGCTTCTTCTTCTTCTCTTTTTGTTTTCTTTCTGATCCTGTCTTCTTCCCTCTTCTTTCTTCCTCTGCTCTTCTCTGCCTTGCCGCTTCTCTTCTTTCTCTTTTCTTCAGCAGCAGAGCCTTCTTCTTTTTCTTCTTCTTCTTCTGCTCTTCAGCTGCAGAGTCTTCTCTTCTTCCTTCTTCTTTTCTTCGTTTGCCTTTCTCTCTTTCTTTCTTCTTCTTCTTCTTCTCTGATTTATCTCCTCTGAAGGCTGCTTATCCGTCGTCTGATACAACAGTCAGACGACTTAACTGCAGTCTGCTACAGTGCTTCTCCTCTTTTCCTTCCTTCGTTGCTTCTTCTTCTTTGGCGAGCCTTCTTCTTCTGCTTCTTCTCTTCTTTATCTCCTCTGAAGGCTGCTTATTCGTCATCTGATACAGCAGTCAGACGACTTAACTGCAGTCTGCTACAGTGCTTCTCCTCTTTTCCTTCCTTCACTGCTTCTTCTTCTTTGGCGAGCCTTCTTCTTCTTCTTCTGCTTCTTCTCTTCTCCTTCCTGCGGCCAAGTGCTGAGCTCTTCTCCTTCAGCGCTCCTATCCTGCACACAAAGGGGAAGCAAAACCTATCCCCTCCCTCTACCCGCACGTATCTCTCTCTCTCTACGAACCGCTCACAGGAAGCTCTTCCAGAGCCGCGGGTTAACGGGTCGGGTTGCGTACCGGGACCAGGCGCACCGGCGTGATTTGGTGCGCGAGGTGTGCATGGGTAGTGTCGAGTCGGATCCGCCGGGTCCGCGTGATGAAACCGCGGATGGGGCGTGTGATGGGGTGCGGGACCTCACCCCAGGTGTATCGGTGGCAACCAGCCGTATACACAAAAACAATTTAAATCAGTGCGGTGTGTTGTGAACTTACGATGTGGGACTATCTTCTGCTTTTCCTCGTGCTCGCTCGCAGGAGAACCTCCTCGCAATCTGCTCAGCTGCTGCCACTGTTGGTGCCAAGTGCTGAAGCAAAAGTCTTCACAGACTTCACCCCCGTCCACAGCACCTGGAGCGCAGCTACCCCGACACCTGGAGCCTGCTTGGAAGCTGCTTCAATCGTCAATAATGGCGGCAGGGCTCCAGAACCTGTCGTGCACGAATACGGCCTATCAGCCTAATCAAACCACCGGGAGACCTTTGCCGTGACACGGTGAAGGTGGTGCGAGGTGCAGCAGGTCGCGGGACAGCCTAGGTGTGTGTTCCTAGGTCGTCCTATGACCGGAAATATGGGTGTGTTTGGGGGTGCGTTGAGTGGGTATAGAGCGGCAGTGGGTGGGCGGAGGATGTTCAGCGTGATGAGGCGGAGCTTTTGCTACGGTCGGCGAGTTGGGTGGAGCTGCGGATCGACGGGGGCAACTCGTCGGAGAGTGGCCGAAGGCGGGGAAGGTGATGGTGGATAGGCGTGGTCATGGGGCAATCAACTAAAATAGATGGGGGAAAAGAAAGAGGGGAAGAAGGGGAGTAACTGTAACCTACTTGCAGGGACGAAGGGGGCCGGAGCGGCGGGCAGTCGTATCAACTGTCGCCGGAGAAGATACAACCAGAGGGAGAGAGTGGCGGCGAGGAAGTGGGCAGGGAGGCGAGCACTTGGTGCGGCGCGACGCGGGAAGATGAGACGAAGCTGGCTCTGCTGCAGGTATGGCAGCAGAGCGATGAGAAGAAGGAGCAGTCGCCGGAGCTGGTGGGTTTCCTGTCGGAGTGGGGAGAGAGGAAAGGTTGAGGGTTTCTCCTCCAAGACCAGACTGCTCGAACCGGCTGACGGTGCTGGTTCTTATAAAGGGGGTGGCAGAGAGGCGGATGCAGGCTGGCGACGTACGCGCCTCGCCGGAGTATGGTCGGAGACGAGACCCATACCTTCCGCACGTTCTCACGGAAGGTGTGGGGGTCGTTAGGCGGCATGGCTGAGTCCCTGCGACGGCAGACGTCGCAGGGAACTCCGCGTTCACTTTGCAGGACGTTCCCCTCGCCCTACGCGACGCCATGCTCCGTGCAAAGTCGCCGGAGCATGGCACTGCGCAGAGACTTGCAGGAGGGACCGTTCTGCAAAGAATGACGAGGAGGTTGGGGGCCAAAATGCAAGGGTTTTGAAAGTTAAGGGTCAAAAAGTAAATGATGAGGACCAAATTGCAAAGTTGGTCAAGGAGGCCTCTTCTTAGGCTCAAGTTTTTATGCATAACTATATTGGACCTAAGGATTTTAATGGTGAATTTTGTTTCTAGGTCAGACCATGTTTTACCGGCCAATTTACGTAAAACCCAAATTAAATCATTAATTGGGCATGGTTCTCAATGTAGGTCAAAATGGATTTCTAAGGCCAAATTGATGGTTCTAAACCCTAGATATTATTTCTCTATGAATTTTAGAGGGTTCATTTGATTTTTACCCAGCCTCGAACCTTGTGAATTGAAGTGGATTTGTTTTAGGGTTATAGAATGTCATTTAATTTCTTGCAGTTGCTGTAGCTCTTGTTAGATCAGATTATCCCACTTTCCTTCTTATTAGGTTTGTTTGACCTATGTTTGGACCCTTAATTACCCTGTTTGCAAATTGCGTTGGTGAAATTACATTTTTACCCCTTATGACTTGTTTTCTTCTTGAACTCAGAATTCTCTGAGTTAAACCTTTCTTTGAGCTATGTAGGAGTTTTTTCTTGCATATCTAGGTTAAATTGTGCTAGTTAGGGTTCATGATGAGGTTCTCATCACCCTTCTTGACCGTCTGGACCCAGCTCTAGACATCCGACCTCTTCTCCAGTCATCTGGGAGTGCTTCCGGTCATCTGGTAAGCTGTTCAAACATCCGAGACGCGTGGGAGGGCATGTCCCACGCCTTCCCGAAGCTATCCCTGCATGCGAAAGATCATATCACCTATCTTTAGCCATGTAGATCGAAGCTGCGGTGCGGCTGCATGGCCATATGCGCTAGAGGAACATTCCTTCGTGGAACACTGCTTTCAGACGTCCGATGTCGTCACCAGACGTCCAACCCATTGTCTGGATGGCACGCCAGATGTCTGATTCTGGGAAAATCCCAGAACCAGAACTACCTTCTGCTCCTCGCCTCCTCACCTGCAGCTCTGGCTGCAGCAAGTGTTGGGGATGTCTCCCCCAACGCGCTCCTCCTCTTGCATGCGCCGCTCCGGCTGCGCGCCCTCCGGCGAGCTCCCACGAGCTCGCGAGCTCAAACTCTTCCTTCTCTCTTCATGCCGCCTCTCCTCCTCGTCGCTCGCTCTCACGCCCTCTCTCGCACTCGCCCCTCTCACTGCAGTGGAGAGGAAAGAAGGAAGGTGGCTGTGGTGAAGTGGGGAAGAGAGGTAAGGGGAGAGGGGTTTTATAAGGGTGTGCTAGGGTTCGGGTGGAGGAGAGAAGAGGGAAAGGGAAAGGAGCGGTACTGTTTGCACGCAACCCGCGCATGGACGTGAAGTTATGTACCAAATTTTCAATTTCCAGACGTCTGAGAAGGGGTCCAAACGTTTGACCAGATGTCTGACCTACAATCCAGACGTCTTAAAGGGCTTAAGACAGAACGGGTCTTTACTATTGGTGCTAGAGCACCACGATCATTTGTTTTGATAATAACAAAACACGTGTTATTTAACATTTGCACTTTGAGTCCTAGATTTCAGGTCAATCGCAAATGGATACGTGATTAGACGGAGTTCGAGCTCGCATCCAGGATGGATTGGTGGAGCTCAATGGAAAACAGAGGAGATTCGCGAGGAGCGATAGATTGAAGAAGGAAGGAGATGAAGAATAGATAGATTTCCTTCTCTTGTACTCCTTGTATTTTTTCGTTTCTTCAGTTGCTCTTTATTTTTGTTAGATTCATGTTAAAGCCTCAAACTACCCTAACAGTAGTCCTAGGAACACCCGCACAACCCTAGGATACCTAGGTTTTCTGTAAAACACTTAGAAAACCAATATAGGGTTCAAACAGAGTTTCCAGACGTCTAATTCCCAAATCAGATGTCTGATAAAGTATTTTAAGACGTCTGATTATTGATTCAGACTGATAACTATTAGGCTGGACATAGTTAGTTCTGTCTGATGAAATTAGACGTCCAGACCTTAGACCAGACGTCTTAGGAGACGTCTGATGACTTTGCCAGACGTCCAATTAGTGGATCGTTGGCTGGCTTAGCGAACAGTCAAGAATGTGAAAGTTAGAGCCTTATCAGACGTCCATAGGACTTTCTAGACGTCTGATAATTGACCGTTTTGCCTTGGCTGACCCAAAATCTCTTCTCAGAGATTTTCTAGCCGTTGCAACGTTTGGAAATCCATTCCCACAGAAAAAGTAGGTTTCCAGACATCCAGACATAGTGCTAGACGTCCTATATGTCGTCTGATGGACTTGCACAAGAACCCTGTTTAGATCTGATTCAAGTCAGGAAGAGATCCGCCCAAAATCAGACGTCTGACCTTGAAATCAGACGTCTTAAAGTGAACTTCCAGACATCTGATGACAGAATTAGACATCTGATAAGCCTGTCAGTGCAATGATTGTTCCTGATTTCGGACTGATTCTCTTGGGCTTTGCACCCAACGGCTATAGAACCTTTCCTAAGCCTTCCAAAGCCTTCCTAAGGCCTCTATAAATAGAGGGGAACCTTTGCAACACAAACACACACCTAGAGACACCAAGATACACAAGAAACAATTTGTATTACACTTTCCACTCTCTTGTGTCCTAGCTAGCTCTTGCTCTCCAAGCTCAAGCTCCATTCTCTTGAGAGAATCAAGCTGTTGTGCACCCACTCTCTCGCCGTTGTTCACGAGAGCGACGTTGCGCTTTGGCGTGGTACACTCATCCGCGTCGTCGACGCACTCCTTTCAAAGGGAAGCATCCTATTTCCTATAGAAGCTTAGGTTAAATATTACTTTGTTGGCTCTATAGGATTACTTATTTTATCTTTGTTATTTGGTTGGGTATTCGCTTTGCGAATTCCCGTCTCTTTCGCGAGACAAAATCCTTCTCGTGAAGAGAAGGGGTTGAGGTACGCTACCCTCGTCTAAGTAGCGTGGTTGTAATTGAGGTTGAATCACCCTCGTTTTAAAGTGATTCGGTTTAGTAGATTTTGATCAACTTGGTTGATTGGAAAATCCTAACTTGAGAGGGTTAGGTGGTGGTTTTTACCCGGTTTGGGTTTCCACCTAAAAATACTTTGTGTACTTTGTGTGATTGCATTTGGTGAGATTGTTTATTATTTATTTCCGCAATTATTACGTCACCCCCTCCTAGTAGGGCGAACCTTCAGTTGGTATCAGAGCAGGTCTTGCTGTTTCAGCGTAACAACCCAGCAAGAAGATCTATGGAGGGGAGTAGTTCCGCGGGTAGGATTTCCAAGGGCCAGTCTACGACTCATCCGCCATTCTTCGATGGGAGCAACTACCCTTACTGGAAGCTGCGGATGAAGACGTGGCTTCAAGCTACCGATTTCACGGTCTGGGCCAGGTGCGAGACCCCCTTCGACATCCCAGAAAAACCCGCCGGAGGATACTCGCAGCAGGAGATTCGGGAACTCTCGCTCAACGTGAAAATAATGAACGCGTTGTATTGCGCGCTCAGCTCGGAGGAGTTCAACAGAATCTCGCAATGCGCCACTGCATACGAGATTTGGCACACACTCGAGGTAACTCATGAAGGTACCTCTAAAGTAAAAACTTCTAAAATAAATTTACTTTCTCAAGAATTTGAATCTTTTTCTATGAAGCCTAACGAATCTTTGAGTGAGATGAACACTAGGTTCACTCTCATCGTAAATAATTTGAAAGCATTAGGGAAGACTTTCATCAAGGGGGAGCTTCAAGGGAAGCTTCTTCGTTCCCTCAGACCAGAGTAGGAACAGAAAGTCACCGCCATCGAGGAGGCGAACGAAGTGGAGGAACTCAACATGGAAGATCTCCTAGGCAATCTGATGGCCTACGAGACAAAGTTGAAGCAAAAGAAGAAGGATACACCGGAGCCTAAACCGAAGAAGACTCTCGCCTTCAAAGCCACGTCGGATAGCGAGGTAAGTTCCGACGACGAAGACTTTAGAATTTTACTTAAAAAGTTTTCCAAGTTGTGTAGGGAGTCAAAGAAGAAGGAGAAGAAGGAGAGACCAAAACGTTGCTACCATTGCAACGAGAAAGGGCATCTGCGAGCAGAGTGCCCTCTTCTCAAAAAGGAGAAGAAGAAGGAAAAGGAGAAGAAATCTAAGAAGAAGGCGTTCCAAGCCACTTGGGACAATTCCAGCTCGGAGGAAGAAGAAGAAAAGTCCATAGAAGAAGAAACCGCTTGCTTCGGTTTCAAGGCCAGAGGAAGCGACAGCGAAAGCGAAAGCGACTCAGACAACGAGGTAAGTTACGACTTACAAGAAGCTTTTAATGAACTTTTTGAAGTTAGTAAAGCACTTAAGATAGAAAATAAAAGCATGAAAAAGAATCTTAGCTTTCTTAAATCTGAAAATGATAGGTTAGAAATAAAACTTAAGGATTTAGAAGCTTGTCCTAAAAATGATAACCTATTATTAGAAAATCATAACCTCATCAATGAAAATAATAAATTGATTGAGGAAAATGTTATTCTAAAAATAGAAATTTCTGATTTAAAGACTAAGATGAATACTATAGAAAAAGAAATTGCATGTCTTAGGGAAAATTCTAACAAATTAATCAACAAAGTTGATAATTTTTATAGCCCTAAGGTTGAGAAAGGATCTCCGTCAAGGAGACCCGATAACAGATCCGGATCCAAGCCCACTTGGATACCGAAAAAAGAATTAGAATCTTGTTTTGTAGGGTTCAGGGATAATTACAACACAAAGGACTGGACCTATAAACTCAAAGCTGGTCAACTCAAGTTGGGAGAACCAAGGAGTAGACCAAGGAGGAGAACAAGAAGACCGACGAGACGGCGAACAAGCGACGGACCCGCCGCACGTCGACCACCAGATTGGAGACCGGCGCCAATGTCCAGGCCTCCAAGCTACGGATGGGAGCCCCATCCGATGTGGCATCCACCACCACCATTTGGACCATTTTATTGGCCATGGTAGGTGAGGTAAAAATTCTTCACCCTATCTTTTTATCATTAGCATTTAGATAGGGGGAGTTAAAAAATTTTATGTGCTAATTGTAAATTTTTAAGGGGGAGATATAAGGTAGCTAAATTTCCTTAGAAAGGGGGAGAAAAATAATAGCTATCTTGTTGTTATAAAAAGAAAAAAGGGGGAGGACATCACCTTTGTTAAAAGGAATTTATAGAAGAGCATGTCTTAAAGGAGAGTTATAGGAAATCTATTAAATCTTTTTGATAATGTCAAAAAGGGGGAGGATTTTCTGCACTGTTATTTATGATTTTGTCATCATCAAAAAGGGGGAGATTGTTGGTGCTAGAGCACCACGATCATTTGTTTTGATGATAACAAAACACGTGTTATTTAACATTTGCACTTTGAGTCCTAGATTTCAGGTCAATCGCGAATGGATATGTGATTAGACGGAGTTCGAGCTCTCATCCAGGACGGATTGGAGGAGCTCGATGGAAAACAGAGGAGATTCGCGAGGAGCGATAGATTGAAGAAGGAAGGAGATGAAGAATAGATAGATTTCCTTCTCTTGTACTCCTTGTATTTTTTCGTTTCTTCTGTTGTTCTTTATTTTTGTTACTTAGATTCATGTTAAAGAGCCTCAAACTACCCTAATAGTAGTCTTAGGAACACCCGCACAACCCTAGGATACCTAGGCTTTCTGTAAAACACTTAGAAAATCAATATAGGGTTCAAACAGAGTTTCCAGACGTCTAATTCCCAAATCAGACGTCTGATAAAGTATTTTAAGACGTCTGACTGTTGTTTAAGACGTCTGATAACTATTAGGCTGGACATAGTTAGTTCTGTCTGATGGAATCAGACGTCCAGACCTTAGACGAGACATCTTAGGAGACGTCTGATGACTTTGTGTAACGACCCGATTCCCGAGTCCCTACGAGACACGAGAACCGGACCGACTCGACTAATCCCAAGACCCAGTCGTCCAACGAGGAAGTAACTAAAAGAGCAGTAAAATAAACCACATTCAGCATGAATATAACTAACAGTAAGAAAGTACAGCAGTAAGGAAAGAAACTACTACAGTAGATACCACCACAACAGTAGAACAATAGTTATCATATAACATGAACTGCAGGTAAAGAAAGTACAGCGGAAACAAGAACTACTCACTATAACAGAAACAAAAGAGGTACAAAAGGCTGTGGTAAACTCTACTGGACCCTACTCGGCCCAGCGTCCTCTGCAGCCGCTGACCCTGGCTGCTCAACACCTGGTCCTGAAAAAGGTAACGAGTGTAACACGTCAGCAAAACGCTGAGTAGAGTGGCAACTAAAACTAAAGACAACAGTAGAGTGTACAGTAGCTGTTATGTTCTATTACTTTCTTTATTTACATTTTTCAATTGTCTCACTATTTCATTTATTCCTCAGATCTTTTACTTGATCTCGAATGTTCCTCGTGGGAACGATCTTGATTGCAGTCTTTTCCAAAAAGTAGAAGTAGCACGTGGTGCTCTCCTGGCCGGGAGAGTCCCCCATGGTGATCCTACCCTCAGTCAACCACCCCAAGGTCACTGACAGACGTAACGGTGACTACGGCACGCGCGATAAACGCATAGGTAGCTAACCCGTACTGGCACGCGGTCAGTCGTTTCCGTTAACGGGTGCGCCCAAAGCACAGCACGGAACCAGGGCAGAGCCCTCTCAGTAACAGGGGTCCAACCCCTCCACAGTAACCAAACCGGGGCCTTGCCCCTCCACAGTCCGCACACCCTCGCCTGACTACCCTGGTTTGCCCCAGTGGGCCTAACAAGTCGGTGAAGGAGGCTAGCAGAACCCCGGGGCCCGTGGGGTAGCTAGTGCTCTCCTAACACTAGTAGCTCTCCTCGGTACTACGTACACGAGGGCCAGCAAGTCGGTACAGAGCGGCCAATCCTAACCCCGGGTCCCTGGGGTGGCTGGCCCCACTCTGCACTAAACAGGTACAGGTACTTCCCTTGGTACTGCGTACCCAAGAGACAGTACGAACAACATCTCAGTTCCATTCCTTTCTCTTTCCAGGAGTTCCACTCCTAATTCCCCGTAGGGTTCCATCCTTTAATCTCAGAACATCTTATGTTTCACTTTCCAGTTTCACGTTCTTACAAACCATGATTTCAGTCATGTTCCTTATTCATAACAGGCAGCTGTTAATTCAATTTACAGGCAGCTTATATATTCCTTTCCATTTTTCCAAGACTGCAGTATTATACATTCCACTAGTTTTTCCATCCTAGGATTCATGCCATATCCTAGGATCTATCATACAATCTAGTTTTCCGGCCCTAGGATTCATGCAACACCTAGGAGCTATCATTCCATATATTTCTCATTCCTAGGATTCATGCAATGTCCTAGGTTCTAGTTATGGTTCCATACTTTAACAGATTTTATTAATACTTAAAGCCACTCTACCAGGTACAACGGGAGTAATGGGGGCGTGATCAGGAATCCCGCGTGCCTCCGCGACTCCCAAGACTGCAACTGAACGAGGTCCTATCACAAGGATTAAACACAAGGAGTGTCTCAAAACAGTGTATAGCTACTGTAGACGGGTAGAGGAATTAATTCTGAAAAGAACGCAACTCGAATCGCGGAAAACGGAGCCCGAACGGGCCCTAAACGGGTCGAACAAGGCGATACTGTGCAAAATCAGACGTCTGGAACTTCTTCCAGACGTCTTAAAAAGTGGATCAGAGAATTACCTGTTCAGCGTGGTTTCCCAGACGTCCAGAAGTCTGCGGGGACGTCTGGCCTAGCTCCCAGACGTCCGATGGTCACCCCGGACGTCTGGAGGTCACTCCCGCCGTCTGGTACAACTTCCAGACGTCTGATTCGCAAAGGATGGCGAATCAGCGAGCCTGCGCACAGCCAACTCCCTCCCTCAGTACGGTCAGTCGACAGGAAGGAAGAAGAAGGCGGAATACTCACCTTTCAGACGTCTGTAAACGATCCCAGACGTCTGTTCAGACGTCTGGATGTGATCCCAGACGTCTGGACCGACGTCTGGGCCACCTCCCAGACGTCTTAAAAGACGTCTGGGGCACGTGTTCGTTACACTTTGCCAGACGTCCAATTAGTGGACCGTTGGCTGGCTTAGCGAACAGTCAAGAATGTGAAAGTTAGAGCCTTATCAGACGTCCATAGGACTTTCCAGACGTCTGATAATTGACCGTTTTGCCTCGACTGACCCAAAATCTCTTCTCAGAGATTTTCTAGCCGTTGCAACGTTTGAAAATCCATTCCCACAGAAAAAGTAGATTTCCAGAAGTCCAGACATAGTGCCAGACGTCCTATATGTCGTCTGATGGACTTGCACAAGAACCCTGTTTAGATCTGATTCAAGTCAGGAAGAGACCCGCCCAAAATCAGACGTCTGACCTTGAAATCAGATGTCTTAAAGTGAACTTCCAGACATCTGATGACAGAATTAGACGTCTGATAAGCCTTTCAGTGCAATGATTGTTCCTGATTTCGGGCCGATTCTCTTGGGCTTTGCACCCAACGGCTATAGAACCTTTCCTAAGCCTTCCAAAGCCTTCCTAAGGCCTCTATAAATAGAGGGGAACCTTTACAACACAAACACACACCTAGAGACACCAAGATACACAAGAAACAATTTGTATTACACTTTCCACTCTCTTATGTCCTAGCTAGCTCTTGCTCTCCAAGCTCAAGCTCCATTCTCTTGAGAGCATCAAGCTGTTGTGCACCCGCTCTCCCGCCGTTGTTCACGAGAGCGACGTTGCGCCTTCGCGTGGTACACTCATTCGCGTCATCGATGCACTCCTTTCAAAGGGAAGCATCCTATTTCCTATAGAAGCTTAGGTTAAATATTACTTTGTTGGCTCTATAGGATTACTTGTTTTATCTTTGTTATTTGGTTGGGTATTCGCTTTGCGAATTCCCGTCTCCTTCGCGAGACAAAATCCTTCTCGTGAAGAGAAGGGGTTAAGGTACGCTACCCTCGTCTAAGTAGCGTGGTTGTAATTGAGGTTGAATCACCCTCGTTTTAAAGTGATTCGGTTTAGTGGATTTTGATCAACTTGGTTGATCGGAAAATCCTAACTCGAGAGGGTTAGGTGGTGGTTTTCACCCGATTTGGGTTTCCACCTAAAAATACTTTGTGTACTTTGTGTGATTGCATTTTGTGAGATTGTTTATTATTTATTTCCGTAATTATTACGTCACCCCCTTCTAGTAGGGCGAACCTTCATTTACATTACTATAACAATTGGTTCACGATATAATTGTTACATTGGACAGTATGTACATATCTAGGCATAATTCATTAAACAATAAAGTTTATTATGATGGCATATTAGATAAATA
Source organism: Thalassia testudinum (assembly GCA_037157565.1). Taxonomy (NCBI): domain Eukaryota; kingdom Viridiplantae; phylum Streptophyta; class Magnoliopsida; order Alismatales; family Hydrocharitaceae; genus Thalassia; species Thalassia testudinum. The sequence goes on along the minus strand of JAZHRO010000031.1, from coordinate 31,559,759 downwards.
ATATGGTACAGGACGAAAATAAAAGGAAGAACATAAAATCCCACAATAGAAGTGCAATTCGTATTGGTTCCCTAACACCTTCTGTGTCATATACTATTGTAGTCTTCCCATAAGGAACTCGCTATACGATCACGCAGTACCTCACCTGCCCTTACATTAGAGTCGGCTACCTCACCGTCATTGTCATCGTTGTCATCGTCATCCGATAGTCTCCGATGAAAGTATGGATCGTCAAGATCATGACGACGTAGGAAGTTGTGAATGATACAAGCCGCCATGACCAAGCGTCTTTGCACCTTAATGCTATAGAATGGTCGATGATCTAGTAATCGGAACTTGGCTTTTAAAGCACCAAATGTTTGCTCAACAACGTTGCAAAGTTGTGCATGACGATGATTGTATATCTCCTTCTTAATACGGTATACTCTCCCCCTATATTCGTTCAAGTGGTATGACAAACCACGGTATAGAGCTAGAAATCGATCTGTATTTGCAAAACCCATATCAACCATATCTTTTCCCTTGTGGGACATGAAAATTTCCAAACTCCAATGCCCAGTTTAATATACACATGTCAGCTGCTGAGCCTTCAAATCTGCTGACAACATAAACGAATTCCATGTTGAAGTCAACGGCTGTAAGGACATTCTGACTTGTCCACCCTTTCCGACAACAATATCTCCTAGCCTGTTCTGTCGGAACAGTCTCACGGACATGACATCCATCAATTGCTCCAATACAGTCCTTCAAGAAGAGTGTTAACAACGTACTATGTCAGTGTCTATTTGTACGTGGGAAGGATATTCTGATTTGAGATATTAATTTCAATTGAGAAATTTACCTTAAAATAAGGATAATACTTCGAGTTATCCCTTATGGTGCTATGAACGAGTGCATCAGGATCGGGAACACGTATGAGGAGTTTCCTCAACTTAAGAATTTGTCTAAGCAGATGATTGACATACCTACTAATTGTCTCGCCCGAGTGTTGGAATCACTCCATCAAGTTGCGATTGGAACCACTGTACGCTAACACTGACATGAAAATTCCCAACTGCTCCTCCATCGTAGTGTTTTTAGTATCCCTCATATTTGTTCTGCTTCTTAGAAGGTCAACAAATGACATGAACAGTCCCAAGTGCATTCGGAACTCAGCATGGCCCCTGTCGAAATGACCAGATAGCATCTGGTGCACCCATGAGTGGCCTGACATGGATGCAGTATTACGTGGTATTCGTTGACCAACTGCAAGTTGAGCCATAACTAGCACAGGCACGACCATCTCAACTATTTGGAGGTTTTCAACATCCTCCGTAGTGCAATGCTCTGATTCAGAGCTTATACTTGAACTGCTTGAGGTATTACTAATCTCAGAATCGGAATAGTCCAAGGAAGACATCCTTGAAAGTATAGCTCATAATTTGAAGTTTCCTTCATACAATGTTCGCATATTGAAGATTGTCAACAACATGAAACATTACCATAACACAATAAAATGCATAATATATGAAGGAAGGAACCCGACACAAGGATAGCGTAATACAAAACATGATCGCAAGGAATGCCACTGATAATGTTCCAAACTATTACATGCCAAAGATGAAAAAAGTGAATGACATAATGAACTAGAGGCCCTACTTCAATATCGACTCCAGCCAATTGATGAAGGCATCTGGGATTCCAACAACATTCCTGAAAATTGCACGATTTCTACTCCATGCAAAATATTGTGCGAGTGTCACTGTATCAGCACCAGAAAGGTTTGGTACTCGCTCAGTAATCATTGCCAGACATTAAGCAATCTCATTAGATGTATCCATCTTTTTCAGCTGAGGCTGAGACCTAATAGTGACTAAGTCCTGCAGAAATGAACTAATTTAGGAAATTCCTTCTGCAATATGGGCATTTGGATGCTGAGAGCTTGATCGTCTTCTTTTCCCCCCCTGAAACTGTCATCTCCACTGGGTCTTTTCCCCTTACTACCCTGCGATGAATGAGCGTGGGGTGTCTGCAGATCAATAGGACTATCAACGGATGGAGATTGGAAGGGGTTGGAGGATGAACCCCCAGCAGCTCCTTGAACAACAGGCGGAGGCATTCCGTGAATCGAAGATTGACTAATGTTAATCCCATGATATGGTGGTTGACCTGATGCTAGCAACTCCTCAAAACTGAAGCAGGGGTCATTGACATCAAATCCTCCCAATGTCGGATCGCACGTGGCCATGTTGTACGACTGCTGCTGGTATCGGGTGCCAATAGAATCCCTATTTTCAGAATTTGGGGGTATATCACTTTCACCCCATCCCGGAGGACCATTGTCTTCTGATGAGTCCAACATTCGTTGAGACGACATTGCATGCTCCCCGGTAGCAATGTCCCTACCTACTATGGTGTTTATCTCATCATAGTATGGAAATGCAAGGCCCCTCAATTTTTGCAACTTTGGTGGTAATTGAGATGTGGGAGATGGAGATTATTGTGGTGAAATGGAAAAGTTACAGGAGAGAATTAAGGAAATAACAATTACGAAGTACCTCATCCCAGATGGATGCAGATGGTGCTAAAGGGCACTTACTAACGGGGTCCAGGCCCCACCCACTCATGTTGAGGAGACGATGGTAGCTACAGAAATTCTTCTTCAAAGTCTTCCATCTATGCAGGATCTTAGAATGAACATATCTCAATTTCGTCTCTTGTTCAAATTCCAAGATTATGTCAATCCATGCATGTTTTGAGAATGATCCCCCATCTTAATGTCCACGATAATAATGATCCAACAAAATTCTGATTAGTTTCCAATCTTGCTCGTTCGTCCACTTCTTTGCTCTTCTACTCTTCAACGCACTAGGGCCAGCCTCTTCAGTGGCTCCCGAGCGATTTCTGTTGTTTATTTGATTCCTTCGAAAAATTTTCAATGGTTAAGCGAGATGGAATACAACAGCAACCCTATTTGTTCTGAAATGTAACTATTTTATTTGGATTCAAACCAGTACTTCATGTAGGAACACAAATCCTACTTCCGTCTACCATTGTTGCATCCACCTATATAAGCATTCATTTTCATCCTAATCCAATAAGTCACGAGACAAGTTCGGTAAGCATGAGAGATTGCATGTGAATGCATTTGATTTAATTGTGTTATAATTTGAATTAAAGTAAAGGACTTGGATTAAATGAATTTAATTTACTTATTTCGTATTGATTTTATTAAATATATCATCGTAAAAACGATCATATTTCCCTTTACTGTCAATTGTAATCTAAGCCAAAACCATAGCATAATGATTGCTTCTTCTATGCACCAGATTACAGCTTCCTATGACTAAAATCACAAGAAAAAGGCTGGTAAAAAAATAGGCCTCCCTAGCTGCAAATAAATGACAAACTGTTGGAGACAAGAACTGTCCTCCATATAACAAACGTGAGAGAAAAATATAAGAAAGAATAATCACCGGAAAGGAAAAAAGATTCCACCAAAGCTACAGAAAAGATGAAAAACACATACATTCAGACATTTCTGAATTCATAAAGCAACAAAGTGAGAAGCAAACACCATCTCACAACAAAAGTGAATGCATGAAAATCAAACTTGCTAAAAAATGCCACGTGAATTGAAGAGGGAGCAACAGAGAAGAAAGGAATACCATCGTAAAAGGGAAGAAAAGTGTAGATGTTCATTGAAAGCCAAGAATAAAAGAAAATGTCAAAAAATAAGATTCAAGCATGTTTTCCTCCTTTAACAGGTTCTACGGCCAAAAGAATAAAAACGAAACCTCAACCTGAGATAACTTGCAGGGATAACGAACTCTTAAGAATTAAAATAGAAAAGCTACAGATTTTCAGAAACACAACCCATCTCAGAAAGTGGTGGAAAATAAAATTTGCCTTCTACCATGCATATGGAATTAAGAACAAAGTCGAATTAGACTTCCCCATCAAATCATCTCAAAAGATTTAGTTGGTACCTAGATGGCATCAAGGAATAGGCTAAACGTTCCACATCAACCATCTCAAAAAGAAGGCAAAAAATGATGTGCGGGCAAGAAAAATTTAAAGAAGCACAAGGGGAACAATTCACTAAAATTACAAAACAGAATGTTGTTAAAAACAGGAAAAAATAATCATTTAAGAGCAATATAACCAACCATAAATCACCGAAAAGAAAAACATATTCCACAAAAGCTACAGAAATGACGGAAAACCCATACATAAGAATAGTCCAATATCATAAGATATCAAAAGCAAGCATCCCCTAACGAAAAGTGGGGCCTCTACGCTTGAGCCCAATGCAATGTATTTAGATCCTCGCAATGATATGACAGCTAGATAGTCCTATCGATTGTGATTAGATCTCCTCTGGCCCATTTAATTTTGCCCAACTCTTCCAAGGATAGTAACATGATGGGGGTACATGCTCAGCGTGTTTTTTTTTGGCAAGTAAGCTTATTAAAGATTTCTTCGAAAAAGAAAAAGAGCTTATTAAAGCTTAAGAGGAAGTTGGTCGATGGTTGGGCATCTCAGTTCTATGGCTATGGCAAGTAGGTTTTATTTCCATTGTCATCATGCTCTAGTGCTATTTGCTAAAGAACCAATCTACACCAAAAATTGCCAGAAATCAGTGATCCCAAGTGATGTTTTAGACCTCAAGTACGATAGATGATGGCAAACGGACAAAGGAGAAGCATTACATTACTCATAGCCCTACGCTATTAAAAACTAGGGGCATAGTATACTTGGAGAGAATTCAAACAAGGTAGAGATCCAAAATTTCAAGAGTGGCTGAGTAAAAGTTGATCTATTAGGTCCACAATTGAATTCGTTAGTTACATAGATGGCAATAGGAACCTTTTCATGAAAGATAAGAAAACAATATATGCACACAACTAATGCCAGACTCACATAACTTGAAAAAAAAAGTAATGGAAGGAAGAAAGTTGAAATGACCTGTTGCGTTTTTAGTCAGATAAGATGTTTGGAGTTTCAGTTAGACGTTTGGACACGTTCCCGGACGTCTGAAAGTGAGATTTTCGTATTACGCTTTGCGCTCTGCGTGTGGGTGACGCGCAGATGCCTTTCTCTCTCCCCACACCGTCACCCCTTAAACCCTAACACCCCTCTATTTAAACCCACCCCCCTTCCCTCTTCTTGCCACCCTCACACCACTCTCCAGCCACCACACCACCTCCAACGTCTCCCTCTTGCGGCTGTGGCGAGGGAGGACGAGAGTGACGAGAGAGGGGCAAGTGAGGGAGAACGAGAGAGAAAGGAAGAGAAAGGAAGGAAGAGAGCGTGAAGGTCAGAGAACCTTCGGGAGCTCGGCGGAGCTCGCATGGGCGGGCAACGGGTGCATGCACGAGGAGGAAGGGCTCGGGGAGGTGGCCTCCTAGCCCTTTGCAGCTGCTAAAGCTGCTACGGCGCGCTGCGAGCGATGGTGCGAGGTGAGAAGCGTCACGGAGCAGGTTCTGGTACTGGAAGTTTTCTAGTATCAAGACGTCTGGAGTATCGTTCAGACGACTGGCGAGGCACCCGGACATCCGGAGCTAAGGCCGAACGTTTGAAAGTATAAGATATCACGAGGTATGTATCTTCCTGTGCTACCTTCCGCCATGCAGGTTGTAGCGCAGGAAATGTCGGCTGATTATTGTGTCTGTGGGTGTTCGTACACAAGTGCAGGCTTTGGGAAGGCGCGCGGTGTGCTTTCCCAAGTACTTTTGGACGTTTAGTCACGTCGCCAGACGTTTGGAGGTACTTCCATACGACCAGAGGCCTTGTCCGACGTCTGGAGCTACCCAGACGGTCGCAGAGAGAGTCTGGACATTTGAAGCAGCCACAAGAAGTGTAATGTGAGATCTGACGTCTTTTAAGATGTCTGGGACTAGTCCCAAACATCTGATTTTGGTCTGTAACCACGTTTTTGGCCTGTTTAAGGCCTAAACGGAATCGAATTTACGCAAATGAAGTACCACTATTTTCCACTAGAGTTCCTCTACATGTTCGTGTTGAGTATCTACCATTTTGAGCTCGTCTAATGTACATTGGTCGCTGGTACAGGTTACCAGCCAGTGGCGTGTTCGGGGCCTGCGGAGACGATGAGATCTGCGGTGCAGATCCCCATTCCTCCCGTGATACCTGGTAGAGTGGTTTAACTCAGTTGTTAATATTTAAATAAGAATGTACTTGGTTGGAATAATCGGATTGAACTCTCGGATGTGGAATGAACCCTAGGGTAGAAATGAATGAGCTTGTTTGAGTTGTCCTGTTTACTTGAATGCGTGGTTAAAATAAATTGCTAGCAAATGCCTTTGATATAATTACGAGATGCATGTTAAAATACAAGCTGCCTATATGTAAATGAGAAATTGAACTTCGAAACCACAAGTTGCATGTTTATGATTGAGAACTAAATCATGAAAACACGAGCTGCCTGTATATGGATGAGGAAGGAGTTATGAAACATGAGATCTGGACATAGATAAATGAGATGAATATGAGCATGAACCCTACGGGGAATTAGGAGTACAACTCCTGTGTATGAAAGGAATCTGGAATGTAGACGGGAAGTGTGCTGGCCCTTGTGTACGCAGTACCAAGGAGAGCAGCTGTCCCTTTTTAGTGTAGAGCGGAGCTAGCCTCCCTTGGGTTGAGACCCAGGGTTAGGATTGGCCACTCTACACCGACTTTTGTTGACCCTTGCGTACGTGGCACCGAGTCGTGCTACTAGTGTAGGGAGGGAGGTAGCCACCCCACGGAGCCCGGGGTTCAGCTAGCCACCCTACATCGACTTTGTTAGGCCCTTTGGGCAAACCGGGGTAGTCAGATGAGGGTACGCGGATTGTGGAGGGGCGAGACCCCTGTTTGGTTCTGAGGGGTCAGACTGCTGTTCTGAGAGGGCAAGGCCCTATACTGTTTCGTGCTGTACTTTGGGCGTACCTGCTAGCGAAAATGACTGACCACGTGTCAGTGCGGGGTAACTACTCATGTGCTTATCATGCGTGCTGTAGTCACCACTACGTCTCGACAGTGACCTCGGGGTGGTTGACTGGGTGTAGGACTACCACGGGGGCTCTCCCGGCCAGAAGAGCACCACATGTACCTTCTACTCTACGGAAAAAACTGCAATCATGATCGTTCCCATGAGGAACATGCAAGATCAAGAAATACCTGGATACTTCGAGAAATAGATGAATCAGAAACACATCAATGAGATAAATAGAAATGAGAAATAAGCATGTTGTTGGTTTTACTTCACTTGCACTTAAATAATGTAAACACCACTCTACTCAACGTTTGCTGACCCCGTCTTTTCGTAACACTGTTCAGGACCAGGAGTTGAGTAGCTCGAGTTTCCAGCTGTAGAGGGTGCTGGGCTCAGCCGAGCCCAGCCATAGTTCTTTCAGCTCTTTCGTTTTTTTGCTGTTGTAGTGAGTAATGGGCATACATTTTACTGTTCCTGTTACTTCTGTTTCTATAATGACCCATCATACTTTTAGCCTTTTAAGATGTCTAGAGTCTCAGTCAGATGTCTGTCCAGACGTCTGGACCCGTTCTCGGACGTCTGAAAATGAAATTTTTGTACTGCACACTGCGCTCTGCACGCAGGCGGCGCGTAGAATCGTCCTCCTCTATTTTCCTTCCTCTTTCTTCCCCAAACCTTAACCCCACGCCTTCTATATAAACCCCTCCCCTCTCCTCTCCACTCCACACACCAGCCACCACCACCTTTAGAGCTGTGAGGGAGTGGCGAGAGGAGGCGAGCGAGGGAGAGCGAGAGAGAGGAAGGAGGAGAGCACGGGGGGAGGAGGAGGCCAAGGTCGGGGAGCTTCGGTGGAAGCTCGGAGAAGCTCGCACGGCCACCGCGGGCATCTGCGAGAGGAGGAGAGGGCTCGAGGAGGGGACCTCCCGATCCTCTGCAATGGCTGGAGTTGCTATGGCGCGAGGCGGAGCGGGCGGAGAGAGCTGCGAGGAGTTCCTGGTACTGGAAGTTTTCCAGTATCAGACGTCTGAAGTGGAGTCCAGACGACTGACAGGGTACCTGGACATCTGGAGCTAAGACTAGACGTCTGAAAGCTCATTTATCGCAAGGTACATATCTCCCTGCGCCATGCATATCGCAGCGAAGGGGTATATGTCGGTTGACCACGCCTACATTGTTGTACACAGGTGCAGCCTTGGGAAGGAGCGTGGAACTCTTTTCCACGTGCTTTTGGACGTCTGATCACATCACCAGACGTTTGGAGGTGCGTCCTAACGACCGAAGGCTTTGTCCGATGTCTGGAACTGCCTTCAGACGATCGCAGTGAAGGCCTGGACGTCTGAGGATACCGTAAGGATTTAAGGTAAAGATCTGGCACCTTTTAAGACATCTGGGCTTATTCCCAGACGTCTGATTTTGAACAGTAGGTACATTTTTGACCCGTTTGGGGTCCGATCGGGGTCCATTTTACGTAAATGAAATACTTATACTTTCCTCGCGAGTTCCTCTACGTACTAGAGTCCTTTGTACACTGTTTTGAACTCTTCTTTTGTGATGTATTCCCTGGTATAGGGTTTCAGCCTGCTACATGTTTAGGGCTCGCAGAGATGCCTGAGTCTACGGTTTGAGCCCCCATTACTCCCGAGTTACCTGGTAGAGTGGTTTAATTCTGTTAATAATATTTACATAAGAATGTGCTTGTGGAAATAGCTGAATGGAACCGTAGAATATGGCATGAACCCTAGGACAGAGAAATGAATGAACCGTTTGAGCTGTATGATGTACTTGCATGCATGATTCAGATAAACTACTAACAATTACCTGTGTTATAATTATGAGTTGCCTGTTAGATCATGAGCTGCCTTTAATTAATGAACAATTACCTATGAAATCATCAGTTGCATGTATCGAATTATGGAAACACGAGCTGCCTGTATATGGATGAGAAATGAATTGTGAAAAGTGAAATCTGGTTCGGAATAAATGAGGTGAATATAAGATGAACCCTACGAGGAATTAGGAGTAGAACTCCTGTGATTAGATGGAAACCTGGAAGGTAGACGGGAAGTGTGCTGGCCCTTGAGTATGTGGTGCCAAGGAGGGCAACTGTCCCCTTTTTGTGTAGAGCGGAGCTAGCCTCCCTTGTGGTGATATCCGGGGTTAGGATTGGCCACTCTACACCGACTCTTGTTGGCCCACGCGTACATGGTACCAAGGTGAGCTACTAATGTAGCTAGGGAGCTAGCCACCCTACGGGGCCAGGGGTTTAGCTGGCCACCCTACACCGACTTATTAGGTCCTCTGGGAAAATCGGGGTAGTTAGACGAGGGCGCGCGGATTGTGGAGGGACGAGACCCCTGTTCTGAGAGGGCAAGGTCCTATACTGTTCCGTGCTATACTTTGGGCGTACCCGCTAGTGGAAACGAATGACCGCGTGTCAGTGTGGGGTAGCTACTCGTGCGCTTATCACGCGTGCTGTGGTCACCACTACGTCTTAACAGTGACCTCGGGGTGGTTGACTAGGTGTAGGACTACCGCGGGGGACTCTCCCAGTCAAGAGAGCACCATGTGTACCTTCTACCCTACGGAAAAGACTACAATCAAGATCGTTTCCACGAGGAACATGCAAGATCAAGAATATCTGCTTACTTTGAGAAATGGGTGAAACAAAAATATATAAAATAGATAAATAAAAATGAGAATTAAACCTGTTACTTTTATTGTTGTTCTTAGATAATATAGATACCACTCTACTCGGTGTTTGCTGACTCTGTCTTTTCATAATACTGTTCGGGACCAGGAGTTGAGCAACCCGATCTTCCAGCTACGAAGGGTGCTGGGCCCATTAGAGCCCAACCATAGTTTCTTTAGCACTTCCTTTTCATTTCTTTACTGTTGTAATAAGTAATAGACTTTAGTTACTGTTTGTCTCTACTGTTTACTTCTGCTTTCTGTTGTAATTGTTGTTGTGGTGGTATGTACTGAAACAACAGATTTACTTTTCTTTACTATTTTGTACGTTTCTTCTGCTTAGTTATATTGCGTATGTGAATGTAGTTTACTTTCCTGCTTTTGGTTATTTCTTGTTGGACGACTGGGTCTTGGGATTAGTCGAGGCGAGCTGGTCTCAGGTCCTGTAGAGATCCGGGAATCGGGTCGTAACAGTTTCCTTTCAGCTGTTGTTATTATTGTGGTGGCATGTACTATGTTTTGAGACAGATGCTCTACTTTTCTTATTGCTTCATTCTTTTCTTCTGTTTAGTTATATTGTATGTATGAATGTGGTTTATTTTTCTACTTTTGGTTACTTCTTGTTGGACGACTGGGTCTTAGGATTAGTGGAGGCGAGCCGATTTCGGGTCCTGTAGGGATTCGGGAGCCGGGTTGTAACAAAAGTGATGATTTCTTAGAATAGGCACTGCATTCCAGGGATTTGGAGAGAATAAACATGGTAGTACAGTGGCAAAAATTGAACTTAAAATGCTTATATACAATTCTAGGTCTTACCATGGTAAACATGTTTGATTTTTTTTTTTATTAAAAGGAGAAAACACATTTGAAATTGGATCATTAACATGAAAGTTGCACAAGCAAAGCAAGCCTTTTTCCATATTACGTGAGATCTGCTATTTGAATTCCTTGTCTACATTCCAAAGGGTAATAATCTTAAGATGATTGGTGTCAAAGCAACCTAAGTATTATACCTTATATCCATAATTTGCTTAGCCATTACAAGGTTTTCTGCTAGATCAGCATGATGAATGCATTATTATCTTGTGTATGTTTAGACTATGACTCCAAGATTGTAGACTTGCATCTGTGCATTCAAATTACATCCTTAGATACATCATTTAAAATGACCTTCAATCAAGTTTAATTAAAGATACTTCTCCGTGCACTAATTGAAGGGTGTTTTCTTGCATGTGACAGAAAAACCATGGAAGAATGCATTATCAAGAAAACCTATGTACTAGGCTTATCCCACTAGTAGAGAAAACTACTAATGTAAAAATGTGTTATTTGAGAATCAATATTGTCTTATAAATCTTTACTAAACAAAATAGTATTCGAAAAGTTGCTTGACATTTCAGAGTTGCTCAAAAGTGCCAGGCCCTTGTGCAGAAAATGCATGGCTTTATAACAGCAACAATAATATCATTCTCACAACAGTTAATGCAAATAGGAAACAAGCATATAGTAACTCTATTTGAGTACTGTCAAGTGTAAAAGTAAACAAAAGTAACTAAACAAAAGAATTCGTAAGAAAAGAATCCACAAGCACCATAACCCACGAATATACAAAGATGGTTGCTCTACATGCCTAGCACATTACATATCTGTCTACCAGTTCTTACCCAAGATTGTTGTAAAGAACCTTGATCTGCTGCAACAGCAACACAGATTCTGATCTCCACTCATTAATCCAACCTTCAGCAGATAACACACAATCAGGTTTTCTAACATTTCCAAGGGAAAAACAACTCAGAAGTAGAAGAAAGCACTGAGGGACAACACTAGATACCCTCCTCCTCTTCAAGTTCCTCCTGCTCTTCAATGAGTAAAAGGAGCACAACCCATGACACCACTTGTAGCAACCACACAACCAATTTATAATGAACTCTACCCCTCACTCTCCTCACCGAATGCCATGAATGAGGATTGATGCGACCATAAGAGGAAAGCGCAGGGCTAAGAGGTCTCATTTTGAAGATGGGATGTAAAAGACAAAAGGCCCTTTTATCAACCATGTCGACCTCCTACTTGACCCTACAGATTTCGTCGTTTTATTCAGGTAAAGGTGTGCTTCAAAACAAGCAAAGCTAAAAAGCAAGACACGAACAAGGTGGCATCACAAATCAACAAAATAAAGATGCCTAGAGGGACCCGCCATTAATGGAGTCAACAAGTCAGTAAAGGAAGGTGGGGAAAATGACAACACAAAAAGTGCAGCAGTAGCAAGAACCTGCACAAAGCTGCAAACCCTATTCAAAGCTCCTCTGTAGATGCACAAGTGCATCATGCCCAAAAATTGCCACACCGAAAACCACAACCACTAATCAAAACTGAAATGCTCATCGACATTACTAGACAATCTCCAGAACAACATAAACCAAGGATATTATCGACACAACTAATTTCAAATTCAACAATAACCTAATAATAGGAGCTTCGAGAAAACTCATCTTCATTACAAATAGTCGAACCAGCAGAGGTTTAGGTCCATCCGTAAGGTGGATCCATGTTGAAGACCATGGGGTTAGCAGAAAACGAAGTAGATATCGCCCCTTCTCGATCATTACCGCTGCCTCACCCGTCGCTAGGGTTTTGCGAGAGAATGACTGTGATGTCTCCCCACGCAATCAAGAGGAGTAATCGAAGCTCATTTGAGCCCCTTCTCAATCAACCTCTGCCAGTCGCTGCTCTGCATCGATCGTTAGGGTTTCGCGCGAGCTCAGGACTGAGGTGTTAGAGGGGCATCGTGAGATAACGCTACAGCCGAGGAATAAATAGGTGGAAAAACTCAATTCCGAGAGGGGGTGCAGAAGCTCACCATCATGGGTTTAAACATGGGAAATTGGCTCCTGCCCATTTCGGAATTGGGCCTTACAAATGAGGAATTAAGGCCCAATTTCGGGTACCAAACAGGGCCTTAGCATAGCTATCTTTTTTTTCCCCATCTTCAGCAGGATGAGTGGCACATCATATAAAAGAAAAGAAAGCATGTTTTTGACCTAATATGGTCATAAATAATCAATATTCATCATCACCAATGTCAAGAAATTCATTCTAACGTGGGGGGAGATGAAGAGAAGAGACGATAAAAGAAGGCATTCCTCTCCGAAGCTTGGTAATGTTTCCGCACCATAGCCACCGTTCAAGATCATATAGCAAGGTATCTTGTAAGATAACATAACCGACATCGATAACAGAATCGAAGCAATCTATATACCTACCAAATATCGATGCAGTTACATCACCATAGCCGTCGATGTAGCAGCATTTTATAATGACATCTGATGTAAAAGATTAAAAAAATCATGTCAAGTTTCAGTCACCCCTTGATGCAGTAGCTGCTGTTAGTCGGTGGTGGTTGTTGACGTAAAGGAGCTTGGTGGGAGAGAAGTAAGGAGAAGAGGCCGTGAGGGTGAGGTGGCGTTGGTTGTTGTGGAAGGGAGGAGAGGGTGGAGATTGTGGCTTGAGGGGAGAGAGAGAGAGAGAGAGAGAGAGAGAGAGAGAACATAGGGAAAGGGTAGAGAAGTTGGCGTTGGCGTTGGCGGTTGGTGGTGGCTGGTAGTGGTTGGGGTAGAGGGTGAAAGGGAAGAGGAAGAGAAGTTGGGTTGGCCGTTGGTGGTGGTTAGCGGTGGTTGGTGTGGTGCGGAGAAGAAGGGAAAAAAAATGGGACAAGGAAATGGATGGAAGAGGGAGTGGAGGAGGATGATTTGAGTTCAAAATTGGAGATGCATTAGTTACAATTAAATAAATTAAGTTGACAAGGAGGTAGAGGAAATTATAAGGAGTAGAATGGGAGTGATTTCGGGTCGAGAGATGAGGGAGGTCGTGTGTATTTAGAGGTGATGGTTGGTGGGTTCAACGGTGGCATGTGATGGCCGATGGATTGTTGTCTGGATGATAGAAAAAATAAAAAGGAAAACAGGGGAAGAACAGGAAATAGAAGAGAGAGTGGAGGAGTATTTGAAGTCAAATTTTATACGTAATATGTTATAATGACTTAATCCTTTTATATTGAGTCCCATTCATGTGACAGCAATGGGATGAGCTCGAAATTTATTTATTTAATTAATTAATAAATGAAAAAATTTTTCTTCCCACGTTAAGATTTGAGAATTTTTTTAGATTATCTTTTGAGTTGTAAAATTTTAATGTGATTTTAATTTTCACACTTTTAAAATAAAACACAAGCTAAAACCTAGTAATTTAAAACTTAGTTGCATAGTTCAAATTCACTGGTTCCTACTTTTGTTTAATTTATGCATGCTTTAATTTGTGACTGGATATGCTTGCTTAGGATTGAAAAAAGGGATTGAACGTTGCAAATGACATGATTATAAGTAGGGATATCTTTTCATGTTTTCCGTCGAGCGTAATTATTATTTTGGATAGAATTTATCATATTAACTCCTAAAGCATTTATAGGCTAAGGGAAAAATGACATAAGGTGCTAGCTGTGACATTTAAGGGGACTCATTTTGGCATCATAACCGTGGGTCTTCGTTGCTTATTCCAAGGATGATTTGTCTCACCTTCACTTCATTTCAAGGATGATGTGTTCCAACTTTTGTTTGTTGAGTAGAGAATTGAGAAACGGAAGTGGGGCTATAGTGACTTTACTGGTCTCAATAATTAATTTCGTAGGTGGAGTAGATTTGTGGGCACGTCTCTCTTTGTTTGGATCTTTGTTCATGCTTTTTGCAGGAATGGTTTAGCTCGATGAAAGGCAAAAAAAAAAAAAAAACGGGGGAGGAAAATAATGTGCTACCCACCATCAAGGCATTAATTATGCAATTGTTTCCTTTTTCTTGTTTGCCTATGTAAAGATTTAAAAGATCAATTTACATCACTTAAGAATTATAGAACATATAAAGTCAATTGGCCGCCTGAATAAGAAATAGAGGTGGAGTTGTGGCATATTTCAAAATCAAAGGGGCCTCATTTCGGAATTAAGCAATTCTTGGGAAAGGGAGGAATTATTGTAAATCAGAATATGAAGCCCTATCTCGACGTCAAATAAGGCTGGAATCAATTTGGCTAAACGTCAAATGAAGCTCCCAATTCTGGCCAGCAATCAAACGAGTCCTAGATATTCTCTCTACTTCAGCCACAATATTTTTCTGGAACTAGAGATTTACTGTGATTTATGACATCACCTGATGCTATAAGATTGCTCGATAGGTACGTATCAATTAACTGCATGCACTTTGGTAACTTTTGTCACTCGACGATTCTTGATTTTGAAGAAAAGCATATGGATGATTTTATGCATTTACGTTGCATGAGTACTGATTTGATATATTTAATTTCCGTTTGCTTTAGCTTGAAGTGGATTTTATGATATGAATCGAATATAAAATCAAGCGGTCATGTCTGACTCCTATTGATCTCCTTACCAATAGAATGCGGTGTACGTTGTGATGGAAGCATTTAACAATATACTTGTCAATAATATACATATCCTTACTTCTTCGGGCACTCAGGTGTACTAATCCATGGTTTTGGGTCGAGATTGAGGAGTCCACTTCGAGTGACAATATACACACAGTGAATTGATAATAAAATATAATTTTTTATATCAAAATATATACACATACGTAGAAAATGTAATATTCTTTCGATCACATAATATATCATGTATCTTGTAATTTTCTTTGATAAGAGGAGAAAATATTATGTGCGTATAATTTTATACATAAAATTATATCCACTAAACATTTTTAGTATACATATACGTCACAAGACTCAAACAGGTGTCACAAGGAGATTGGCTGCAGTCCAAGTACGGATTAGATAATTAAAATCAACCTCATGCAGGAGCCAAGGAACACAATCCATAAAAAAAACAATGCGTTGATTATATCAATCTATGCTAGTAGGAGGGGGTGCATGTGATGTAGACAGTGCAACTTTACATTAACTTGCTACGTAGGGATCTCATATCAAGGACACTAGGCTGATGGATTTTTGAATCCATCCAAATATCCATTGGAGTTTTGATCATTGATCATTTTTGTTTTCTTCTCAGGACCATGTTTGATGCGGAGCTTGTTATGACCGAGTACTTGTTGATTTTTTGTTGTCTTTCTTCGATTGCCAACGCATTGGATTGATCATTGGAGTTTCATTTTCATTTTCGATGGTATTGTCATCGTTGGAGTTTTACAAAGACATCTTCTTCGTTACTTTTTTGTTTAGTTTTTATTTCATTTTAAGTTTGTAGTTTTCTTGTTTTGGTGTTACCCTTGATTTTCAAAGAGTGTCTTTGCCTCTCCCGAGGGTGTTTTTGTTGTCTTCTCTTTCTTAGCCTTTGGGGTTTTGTGTCCTTATATTCATTTTGTTTCCATCGTAAATAATTGATTGGTGCTTTGGGAGTCCTTCTCCTTTTAGATAGGGAGAGAGAGAGAGAGAGAGGACGGTGGCTATAGAGGAGAAAGTGGAGGGAGTTGATCAATGTAGAACTATTTCATTGCAACTTAATTAAGCCAAGTGGGTTTTGGTATTTATTTAAAGAGAATCAAACCTAATTCAATCCTAACAAATCTAAGAATTGCATACCTTAAACAAATTCAATCACAATCAACTATCTCTAAAATTAATGTTGACTCAATCAATTTCTTAAAATAAAGTTACCGCATGTGACACAAAATCAACAAACTTGAAACCTATTTCCAAATCCACGCCCACGAGACTCTATGCACTCACATAGGCCGACCAATTTTGTCATGTGGTACTGTCATGTAGCTTTATTCAATGTTAACATTGGGTAATGGTGATATTACTTCGCAAGAAGAAAAAAAAAAAGTTGGATTTGGAATTGGCCGGTTGGATGAAGAATTAACCTTTTGGACTAAGCACTAACCTTGCACCAATTAGCTCAATTGGTTTGGCAATTCGAAAAGGTTACCAGCTTGGACAAGATAATACCAATGCTTAAATGATTGGGTAGCTTTCATTTTGTCTAATTTAGATGCTTTCATTGGATTATTTTTGAACCTCCGCTCAAGTCGGTGTAAGTAACCCAAGTGAATCCATTGGGCTTGAGTCTCTCCTCCATCACTTTGACTCGACATTCCTAGATATAGGATTCATTTTTATGTTAAATAGTTTTGGTTCTAAAAATTCTCACAACAATGCGGTTATGTTTGCTTGTAAGTTGGTTTATTTTACGTGTTCTTTATTAGTTATATATTTTATTTAAGTGAATATGTAATTTAGAGTAATTTATAAAAAAGTTCTCTAAGGCACCGATCGAAGAAGTTTTTGATTTTTAAAAATGCTCACATCGGTACACAAATTTTATCAAATATATCGAATTAGTCTTTGCAGCTTTTTTTTTCCCAAACTAACCTAATCCACTCCCTCCATCATCTTCTTCTCCTTCCCTTGTGGCATCTCCAATTCTCTATTCCTTCGATCTTGACCATTGCAATCATTTCCTAATCTATTTTAGATTACTCATATCTTCCTCCTAGAGATTGTTTAAAGGATTTTCATTATTTGGACGACCCTTCTCAGTTCTATTATTATTAGGAAAATAGTTGGGATCATAATTTTTCTATGTATAATTGAAGTGCACTTGTGATATATAAAAATAATGTCAGTGATATAATTAGTTTAATATTTGAGAGATATTAATAACATGATCCTTTTTTTAAACCATAGCAAAAAGTCCATCTAGTCACGGTGAATTCAACATGTTAGGATAGGCAAACTTCAATGAAATCACGAAGAGAGGCCTTTGCATCAGTAACAATCTAATAAAAGTATATGCTTTTGCAAGCTAGGAATCCTGTTCCATCTTTCCTTCCACACGTGTTAGAAGATTAATGACAGAAATAATTAGATACTATTTGATCAAATGTAAAGCTCTTCATGCATCGGGTCAAGTTAGGTAGGCTATGTGTTAGATTGAATGAGCCAAGTTTTACAATGGCTCTGCCTAGGGTCGAGTTGGATCGACCTATGGGCCATAATGCTTGACCTAGGCTTAGCCCATGGGTGTAAAAATTCTTAAAATATAGAGTTTTAAGTAGGATGAGAATTAAAAAGTACGAACTCAATTCACCTAATGTACATGCCATTAGGTGAAGAACTAGGGAAGATTTTAGATGACTTGATGTTGGATTACCTATGTTTTTTGGCAGGATTTTGAATGACTCGATGTTGGGTTGGCCCGAGCCAGGTTGAACAAGTTAGGTGAGTAATTTTATCCCAACAAAGGTGAAAAAGGAAGAAAGAGACCTTGGGATAGGTTTGCTTCTCTCCAAACAATCTGACGGTTGGGGAGAAGGGATCCATCTAATGACTTAACTTACTTAGGGAAATCATAGTAGGGTAGATATTGCTTTTACCTTTTGGTCCATTATAGAGAGAACAAGTCCCACATGAGCTTTAGAAGTTGTTTAAGCAATCGATTCCGATTCCAAGAGTGGAGCCAACATTTTTAATCGACGGAGTTTCTTTTGTTCCTTGTTATGCGGCATTTAGATCCAATTGTAAGTAGGACAAATCTACGCCTAGAGAATTTTATTCGGATTCGTGTGATTTACACCTTCGACATTATTTTTTTAAATGAAGATGCCCTACTAAAATAATGGGCGAAGGCATGGAGTTGGCACTGTTGGGTTAGGGGCCAACAAGAAAGCAATACCTTGTGGAGTGGAGGGAGGCAAAGGGAACAAAGGCCGCGGACAGCGGGCTCCATCCAACGGCAACGCACCGGAATCCCCTCCCTTTGTTGCGGGTAACGCATCCTTCCTCTCCCAATCACCGCCGACATATACTTTAAGTTGAAGTTAATCTTCTTAATTTCTCTTTGTTTGAAAAGCTCTACTTAAAAGTGGCAATTATAGTTGTGTAAGATTAAGCTAAAAAGTATATGGAAACGATTAAAGTTTGATGTGTTTTGCAAAGTGAAAAAGATGTGAATGTGATTTTTATTTGAAAATTAATATTTAATAAAAGAAAAAAAATTATATTACGTGATAGATCTCATCTTACTTAAAAAAAAGACACCGTCGCCTTGAATCAAAACACATGGATATAAAATGATCATGAAAGTCATCACTGTCACTTCAAATCAAAAAGTACACGTGAAATTTAATTTTGAATCTGTGAAAAAATAATTTTGAAGTGATTTTACGTTAATATAATATTATTTATTATCGATATAAAATAATTTTTAAGGTGATTTGATGATTGAATAATTTTAAAGAAATTTTATTGATTTACATCAATTTAAAATAATTTTATATTTGTATAAAATAATTTTATTATTAATTTAAAAATATTGATGATCTTTCTGACCGACAGTGGATACCACCGCATATCAACTTCTATTAATTTTTTTGTGTAAAGAGGTTGATCACCGCTTCCAAATTTACTTATTTTTAATGCCTCCAAACACTTACCTTACCAAACGTGTCACATCGCATGTTTTTGTGCCTGCAACCTAAAATTAATACTCGACTGACGAATCAAAAGGATTTGGTTTAATCACATGCCATGTCTATTTTTGTTGGGAGTTGGATAAAGTTATTAAAATAATCTTATTTCTTTGATCAAATTATCAAGAAAAGGGTCAAGCTACTAATCCCTGAACTCACAGCAACCTCCACAAAGCATAGCAATGGATTGAAATGCAATATACGATCCAAAATCACATTTAGAACAGCTGAACTAAGCCATCTAGATTTTTGAGGTGACCGACATAAAGGTAAATTTCTATTTACCTTGATTGCATCACTATCCACTATTGATCCATTTGAATCGTGGGATAAATTTAGTTGTGTTGTTTGGGAGACATGTGAGTATTGAGATGGGATAGATAGGAGATATTCTACGTTTGAGGGGGATATGAGTGTTTGGTAAGGAGGTTTTTTGTGGGATAAATTTGTAAGTATGTAGTCCATTCAAAGAAAAAGTCAGTTAGAATTAAAAATTTGGATTCTTTTGCCTTTATGTTGGGTTGGATATTTACAAAAGAAAAGATGAGATTGTAATAATACTGAACCATGTAGAATATCTTCACTACATTGCAGACATCTAAAATATTTCTATTAGCTAATATCTGCACTACATACATAGGGTGCTTGCTATAGGAGATTGGCCATGTTGTTCATAGCAACGTGTTGGAACCATCCATCTGTGAAGACAAGTCTCTTTATGCCATGTGCATGTTTTGTGTACAGGTTTGGGAGTTGATGCAAAATCAATTATTTTCCTTGGGAGAACTCCGTGGAAGATAATTCCTGCAAGTGGACTTGGTGATTGTGGATGTGTTCCAATATTTCAACCAGATGATTATGAGAGTTACGCAGAGATGTTCAACGATGAGAAGAAGATCTCCTTCGTTGAAGCCTGTTGCCTAACTAATTTCATTCACTTACAGAAAGCAATGTAAGTGTAAGTAATTTCATTACCTCATTCTGAATAGTCCATTTGCATCTATGATTGGAGTACTCGACTGTGAGGCATATTAGATAGATCTAATCCATAAAATTTTAAATAAGAAGCAGGTGTTTGAAGAAAAATTATATGATTAGAAATTTCAATTTATAATGGCTACCTTAAAATCATATATTATCAAGAGTAAAATTGAAAACTAGAAAATTGTATTATCATTTCATACTAATGGCATTCCTATAAAATTAATTACAAATTCCATTGTTATTAGAAAAGAATACAATTGTTACAAATATATTAGAAGGAACAAAACGGTAAATAACATAAATTAACTGGGCTATAATTGGGGTGATAAGATATATATATTATTTCAACCACTTTCGTTGTATATAATGTAAGGAACCAAAGAGATTACATGCAATGGGAGTTAACGACCCAATAAGACTGTGAGTTACTGCATATGGCCTTCTGTGTCATACAAAATTTCCATAGTTGAAGAGTTTAATGGTCTTCCACGTCTTCCACATAGGTGAAAATATTGGCCTTGTTGCGATTGGTCATTATTGTTTCTAGATCATTAATCAATTTCACCATGTACTTCTGATAAAGCCTTCTAAGAATTCTTGACTCACATTTCAAGGAGGACGATTGCAGTTGGTTCCTTGGATTCTTCTACATAATCCGATTCTTGATGGCTTTGCTAGAAAGAACACTATCAACCTTGTCACTAGTCAGAACATCACATATCTCAATATGGCAAGCCCAGTCGGGACCATCCAAGGCCTCTGATGTTGTGTCATGTAAAATTATTTCAACGGGGCTCTATCCTTAGAAGAGTTCTTTCACTTTGAAGCTCATGGAGGTCATGCCAATGGTCATCTTCATACCAACTTCAGCCCCACCAGTCTATAAGTACTCACCAAATGCGTTAAGTTTGTCCATCAGATTGTGACTCATCTGCAAGCATTAACATTACTCACATTAGTCCTCTAAGAAGAGGTGCCTTTTATGGAGATCCATTGGATCAACATTTTGTCAAGTACGTAAGATCTTTACGCACACATTAAAGATAAGGGAAACTCACATTCAAGACTTACAAAAGTCTGAATAAAACATCACAGTTGCTCCCAGGATTCCTGGGAAAGAAAAGCTCCAAGCAAAGCAAAAGTTGAATGGGGCATTCAAGATGGACATAGAGGCATCGAGTAAAGGAAGGATGATCATGGATTCCTGATTCCTCACGACGAAGGAAGAATCCAATCCACCACAAATTGACAAAGAAACAAGGTTAAAATCAAGGAAAACCTTGTACCCGACCATTGCACGAGTGAGTAAATCTCTCGGCCGAACCCACGTTGCATCCATCGGTTCAGTCGCCAAACATTGTTTACTACCTTTCGCCCCCCCACTCTCACTTAGTCATCGCGTCGGTAGGGTTTCCAACCCCCGGGAGAACGAGAAAGGGTTACGGGCCCTTCAACCACCAACCATTGGCTGCTACAGCACGACTGGCAGCAAGATCGAAATGATAGGGTTTTGCTTATCGTAGTTTGCCAAAGCACACCTTCGGCGGAGGACGACATGTGGGCGGGGAGGTCGTGGATGCCTCTAAGGGGCAACGTTGCAGGCAATGGGTATGGTTTCGCGACATCCATGGCCAATAGCAAGGGACACCTGAGTTACCGACAATGGGATACACCACAGGATAAGCTCAATTTTGCGGGGGGTGCAGAATGGGTTTTACACTAGGTTTCGAGGCCCACACCTGGGATCCTTTACACACGGGTTACGTGACGCCAAACATGGGATACGAGCTCATAACCCACGATCCAAATGAGCCCTAAAGGAATAGAGATATCACACAAACCTTTGTGATGGTCCTCTCCCTTATCTCCCAAGTAAAGCCTCACCCTTCATCAGATCTTCCCCCTGTTGGTGCTAGAGCACCACGATCATTTGTTTTGATGATAACAAAACACGTGTTAATTAACATTTGCAATTTGAGTCCTAGATTTCAGGTCAATTGCAAATGTAGACGTGTTTAGACGGAACTCGAGCTCGCATCCAGGACGGATTGGAGGAGCTTGATGGAAAACAGAGGAGGTTCGCGTGGAGCGACAGATTGAAGATAGAAGACAAGAAGAATAGGATAGATTCTTTTTTTTATCCTTTCTGTATCTCTTGTCTTTATTTTCTTGCTCTTTTATTTCCTTAGAATATTATGTTAAAGAGCCTCAAAGAACCCTAAAAGTAGTCCTAGGAACACCTGCACAACCCTAGGATACTTAGGTTTTCTGTAGAATACTTAGAAAACCAATATAGGGCTCAAACACCATTTCCAGACGTCTAATTCCAAAATCAGACGTCTGATGAAGTGTTTTAAGACGTCTGACTGTTGTTTCAGACGTCTGATAACCTTTTAGGCTGGACTTAGTTTTCTGTCTGATGAAATCAGACGTCCAGACCTTAGTCCAGACGTCTTAGAAGACGTCTGATGGACTTGCCAGACGTCCAGATAGTGGACCGTTGGCTAACTTAGCAAGCACGGCAGAATATGGCCGTTAGAGCCTTATCAGACGTCCATAGGTCTTCCCAGACGTCTGATAATTGACCATTTTGCCTCGACTGACCCGAAAATCTCTTCTCAGAGATTTTCTAGCCGTTGCAAATCCATTGCGTAGTAAAAGTTGGTTTCCAGACGTCCAGGCATAGTGCCAGACGTCCTGTATGTCGCCTGATCGACTTGCACAAGAACCCTGTTTAGATCTGATTCAAGTCAGGGGGAAACCCGCACAGAATCAGACGTCTGACCTTGAAATCAGACGTCTTAAAGTGGCCTTCCAGACGTCTGATGACATAATTAGACGTCTGATGACCCTGTCAAATGCAATCATTGTCCTGATTTCGGCCTGATTCTCTTGGGCTTTGCACCCAACGGCTATGGAAGCTTTTCCAAGCCTTCCAAAGCCTTCCTAAGGCCTCTATAAATAGAGGGGAACCTTTGTAACACATATACACAATAAGACACACACCTTGCAATACACTTTCAAACCTTTTGTGTCCAAAGAAAAGACTCTCTTGCTCTCCAAGCTCAAACTCCATTCTCTTGAGAGCATCAAGCGTTGCGCACCCGCTCTCCCGGCGTTTTTAACGAGAGCGACGTAGCGCCATCGCGTGGCACACGCACCGCGTCATCGTCGACGCACTCCTTGCAAAGGGGAGTTTCCTATTTCCTATAGAAGCTAGGTTTAATTATTTTGTTGGCTCTATAGGACTATTGTTCCTTTATCTTTGTCTTTTGGTTGGGTATTCGCTTTGCGAATTCCCGTCTCCTTCGTGGGACAAAATCCTTCTCGTGGAGAGAAGGGGTTGAGGAACGCTACCCTCGTACTTGTAGCGTGGTTGTACTGAGGTTGAATCACCCTCGTTTAAAGTGATTCGTTTAGTGGATTTTGATCAACTAGGTTGATCGGAAAATCCTAACTCGAGAGGGTTAGGTGGTGGTTTTTACCCGGTTTGGGTTTCCACCTAAAAATTCCTGTGTACATTTTGTGATTGCTTATTTTTGTGAGATTGCTTTATATATTTGATTTCCGCATTATTACGTCACCCCTCCAAGTAGGGAAGAACTTTCAATTGGTATCAGAGCAGGTCTCGCATTTTCGGCGTTACAAACCGGCGAGGATCTAAACATGGAGGGAAGCTGTTCCACAAGTAGGATTTCCGAGGGGCAGTCCACAACCCGTCCGCCCTACTTTGACGGGAACAACTACAGCTACTGGAAGCTGAAGATGAAGACGTGGCTCCAAGCCACTGAATTCGAGGTATGGGGATGTTGCGAAACCCCATACGAGATCCCGAAGCGACCCCAAGGAGGCTACTCGCAGGTGCAGATTCTAGAGCTCTCACTCAACGCAAAGGCAATGAATGCCCTGTATTGCGCGTTGAGTCCGGAAGAGTTCGAGAAAATCCAAGAGTGCACCACCGCCCACGAGATATGGAGGAGGTTGGAAGGCACTCATAACGATTCCAGCTCGGAGGAAGAAGAAGAAGAAAAGGAAGAAACCGCTTGCTTCGGCTTCATGGCCAGAGGAAGCGACAGCGAAAGCGAAAGCGACTCAGACAACGAGGTAAATCTCGATCTTCAAGAAGCTTTTAATGAACTTTTTGAGATTAGTAAATCACTTAGGATAGAAAATAAAAGCTTTAAAAAGAACCTTAGTTTTCTTAAAAATGAAAATGATAGGTTAGAAAAATAACTTAAGGACATAGAAGCTAGTCCTAAGGATGATAACCTATTATTAGATAATCATAACCTCATCAATGAAAATAATAAATTGATTGAGGAAAATGTTAGTCTAAAATTAGAAATTTCAGATTTAAAGACTAAAATGAACATTATAGAAAAAGAAATTGCATGTCTTAGGGAGAATTCTAACAAATTAATCAACAAAGTAGACAAATTTTATAGCCCTAAGGTTGAGAAAGGATCTCCGTCAAGGAGACCTTCTAACAAATCCGGATCCAAGCCCACTTGGATACCGAAAAAAGAATTAGAATCTTGTTTTGTAGGATTCAGGGATAACTACAATACACAGGACTGGACCTACAAACTCAAGGCTGGTCAACTCGAATTGGGAGAACCAAGGAGTAGACCAAGGAGGAGAACAAGAAGACCGACGAGACGGCGAACAAACGACGGACACGCCGCACGTCGACCACCAGATTGGAGACCGGCACCGATGCCCGGACCTCCAAGCTACGGATGGGAGCCCCATCCGATGTGGCATCCACCACCACCATTCGGGCCATTTTATTGGCCATGGTAGGTGAGGTAAAATTCTTAACCCTATCTTTTTATCATAAGCATTTAGATAGGGGGAGTTAAAAATGATGAGCTAATTGTCAATTTTTAAGGGGGAGATACAAGTTAGCTAAATTTCCTTTAGTAAGGGGGAGAAAAATAATAGCTATCTTGTTGTTATAAAAAGGGGGAGGACATTACCTTTGTTAAAATAAATAGAAGAGCATGTTTTAAGGGGGAGTAATAGGAAATTTAAAATCAATCAAACCTTTTTGATAATGTCAAAAAGGGGGAGGATTTTTATGCATTATTATTTACGATTTTGTCATCATCAAAAAGGGGGAGATTGTTAGTGCTAGAGCACCACGATCATTTGTTTTGATGATAACAAAACACGTGTTAATTAACATTTGCAATTTGAGTCCTAGATTTCAGGTCAATTGCAAATGTAGACGTGTTTAGACGGAACTCGAGCTCGCATCCAGGACGGATTGGAGGAGCTTGATGGAAAACAGAGGAGGTTCGCGTGGAGCGACAGATTGAAGATAGAAGACAAGAAGAATAGGGTAAATTCTTTTTTTATCCTTTCTGTATCTCTTGTCTTTATTTTCTTGCTCTTTTATTTCCTTAGAATATTATGTTAAAGAGCCTCAAAGAACCCTAAAAGTAGTCCTAGGAACACCTGCACAACCCTAGGATACTTAGGTTTTCTGTAGAATACTTAGAAAACCAATATAGGGCTCAAACACCATTTCCAGACGTCTAATTCCAAAATCAGACGTCTGATGAAGTGTTTTAAGACGTCTGACTGTTGTTTCAGACGTCTGATAACCTTTTAGGTTGGACTTAGTTTTCTGTCTGATGAAATCAGACGTCCAGACCTTAGTCCAGACGTCTTAGAAGACGTCTGATGGACTTGCCAGACGTCCAGATAGTGGACCGTTGGCTAACTTAGCAAGCACGGCAGAATATGGCCGTTAGAGCCTTATCAGACGTCCATAGGTCTTCCCAGACGTCTGATAATTGACCGTTTTGCCTCGACTGACCCGAAAATCTCTTCTCAGAGATTTTCTAGCCGTTGCAAATCCATTGCGTAGTAAAAGTTGGTTTCCAGACGTCCAGGCATAGTGCCAGACGTCCTGTATGTCGTCTGATCGATTTGCACAAGAACCCTGTTTAGATCTGATTCAAGTCAGGAGGAAACCCGCACAGAATCAGACGTCTGACCTTGAAATCAGACGTCTTAAAGTGGCCTTCCAGATGTCTGATGACATAATTAGACGTCTGATGACCCTGTCAAATGCAATCATTGTCCTGATTTCGGCCTGATTCTCTTGGGCTTTGCACCCAACGGCTATGGAAGCTTTTCCAAGCCTTCCAAAGCCTTCCTAAGGCCTCTATAAATAGAGGGGAACCTTTGTAACACATATACACAATAAGACACACACCTTACAATACACTTTCAAACCTTTTGTGTCCAAAGAAAAGACTCTCTTGCTCTCCAAGCTCAAACTCCATTCTCTTGAGAGCATCAAGCGTTGCGCACCCGCTCTCCCGGCGTTGTTAACGAGAGCAACGTAGCGCCATCGCGTGGCACACGCACCGCGTCATCGTCGACGCACTCCTTGCAAAGGGGAGTTTCCTATTTCCTATAGAAGCTAGGTTTAATTATTTTGTTGGCTCTATAGGACTATTGTTCCTTTATCTTTGTCTTTTGGTTGGGTATTCGCTTTGCGAATTCCCGTCTCCTTCGTGGGACAAAATCCTTCTCGTGGAGAGAAGGGGTTGAGGAACGCTACCCTCGTACTTGTAGCGTGGTTGTACTGAGGTTGAATCACCCTCGTTTAAAGTGATTCGTTTAGTGGATTTTGATCAACTAGGTTGATCGGAAAATCCTAACTCGAGAGGGTTAGGTGGTGGTTTTTACCTGGTTTGGGTTTCCACCTAAAAATTCCTGTGTACATTTTGTGATTGCTTATTTTTGTGAGATTACTTTATATATTTGATTTCCGCATTATTACGTCACCCCTCCAAGTAGGGAAGAACTTTCACCCCCTTCCTCGTTCGATCCATACATCTTCGATGATCGGGGCCGCTTGCCTACATGCACGGCTGGTTGCCACTCGTTGTGCGCCATTCGAGGTAGTTGTTCGTCGCTTAAGGTCATTGCTCGCCGATCGAGGTCTCTCATTGTTGGTCGAGGGCTCGTCGTCGCTGATAGTTGTTCGAGACATCTTTTCGAGGATAGTGGCGGATGTGCGCTCGTCGATCTTTGCTCCTCCCAGCTACTTCCCGTTGTGGGTGCCTTGTCGGTCGGTGTTGTTGTGCGATGCGGCAGTTTCGACGAAGGGTGGCTGCTCAACGCGATGGTGGTCGGTCGGGCTGGGATCGAGGCATGGTGTGCAGCGGCTCTGGTTGGTGTTGCTGTGATCTTGAGGTGGTATGTGATGTTCGAGGTGTGGATGGCGACATTTTTGGTTGTTGTTTGTTTTGTGGGTTATTTTTTTGGTTGTTGAAGCTGTATGATTTTTTTTTTTTCTTAGTATTTTTGTTTGTAAGGGACCATGTGTGACCCTAAGTTTTTTACAGTCGAGTTTTCTTATTCTTGTCAAAGGCACACTTGTTGCACCGATCTTCGAGATTTTTCTCGTTGGCGCTTACCATGTCTACGAACTTGGGGTCGCCCTCCTTCGAAAGGTCGTTCGATTCCTAGTCCTGGAATGTATTTTCATTTTCTTTTTCATTTGTTTCTTGTCTTAGTTTTTATGTTCTGCATTCTCCCACTTTTACAGGGTGTATTTCTCACTTCATGGGTGAAGATTCATCGCCTCTCTCTTTTCCTTTGGAGAGCATCTCTTGTATTAAGTTCTTCCCCCTTAATGAAACATTTTAGTTTCACTAAAAAAAAAAGACTTGGGTAATTTCTAGAAGATAGTCCAGAATCTATTTAGGCACCAAATAGTATCAAGGTAAGTGTGAAAATCCTTAATATGTGTATTTCAAAGTTAACGGCTTAGATTCACATGGTAGATCAAAGTTTATCCCCCAATTTTGAGTTAATTAGATTAAGGATAAAGTATATACATGATTGGGATGTATTCTCATATGAATCACAACTCTAATGACATGAATTTCCATGAAAAAGGTGATTGTCTATGTCCAAACTAGTAATTTTAAGTCCCAAGAACAAATTTTGATGCCTAAGATGAACTAAAATGATTGATTCAATTGGACATGATCAATTCTCGCTGTCTCAAGGTTTTAGGTGGACAAATTTATCTTATGGGTACCCGGAATATATATTTATTTAAATAATTTTTACTTATTTTGGTTGAAAGTTCCACATCCAATATCAGATTAATTGTCTCCTTTCTTTTCTTAAAAGTTTATATTTTTGGGGAGAATATTTCATCTAATTAGATCAATATTTTAGCATTTAAATTTAAATAAGATCTCAAAAAAAGTAAAATGACACAACTGTAGATAAGCAAAATGCCATGACTTAAGCTCAACCTTCTTACCTCTTCTTTACCTCTTTGTATTTGTTTAACGTTATAAATGATTTAATACTTAATTATGCAGTAACATTCAACTTTAATTGTGGTAGGTATCATAGAAGCATTATCGTACTCTTATATTTCATGGTAAAATTCTCTTTGGTTGCTCATAGTGTTTTCCCTTCTCCTTTCATGTTATTTTTCTGTGTAAAATTGAAGTATGCTCATGGTATACTTAATTTGATTCCATACTTATTATTTGCCATTGGAATTTGGATAATTAAAATTTCAGCAAATTAATACAATCCCCTCTCCAATAAGAACTCGTATTAGAGCTTCCATTTGCGTAGTTGGTTTTTTATTGTGAGATCATAAAAGTAATCTACCATGACCAATCACATGATTTCTCTTTATTATAAGCAACCAAAATATATGGAATGCTGGAATGAAAGACCTACATTTCAAGGAATTACATAGATCTCTCGAAGGTGAAATGTTAAAGCCAGAAAAGAAGAGTGTAGATTAGTGGAAGCTACTCAATTTAAGAGTGCTTTTTATGTCACCACTCGGGAGATAGAGCCTATTATCATATTTTTGTAAAGTAGACATCACAGGCTCTTTGGAAAGAGTTTGAGTGTTTATGAGAGAAAAACCATAGGAACAAGTCTTTTTTGATATGCGAGCTCCTCATAAAAATGAAATACAAGGTTGGTTTTTCTATTCTTAAACTCTTGAATAATATAAACAGTATTATGAAGATGAAATTGATGATAGACCATAGTTGCTTTTCTTCTCAATCCATTATTACGCAATTGAGACATATTGGTGGTTTCCATGCATGAGTAACTTATTAGCCCTACAAGTAAAAGTCCTTATGAGTCAGGTAACTGGTAGTTTGCAAGAACAAGAAATTGAGATACATGAGTGCAAGAGCATCCATGTATGGTGTGTTCAAAAAAAAACAAAAAGGTAGATGCAAGTTATGAGATAAGAAGAACCAAAAAAAGAGAAAGAAGTCTAGTTCATGTAAGAATGTAAATTGTTAGAATTATAGTGGGATGAGCTATCACAAGAATTAATGTGAGAAACCAAGAAAGGAGTGCTAAAAGGAAACACAAAATGTAGAAAGTAAAGAAAGATGCAAAGAAAGAAGGATTCATATTAGAAGGTGATATGGCAATTATGAGAAGATCACATCTCAAGTCATGCTTTTGTGTGCTCCAAGATACAAATTGGGTGGTTGATTACAATGTGGCTTAGGGTGTGTCACATAACACTACATATGCATGTAAAGGAATAGCTATTTCATAGTTTATGTTTACATTAAGTTTTAAGTAGAATATGCAAGAATTTACGATTGCATATAAGGGAAGGGTGATGACCCTTCTTGCAATTTTCACATCAATTGAGGTAGTCTTTGGTGCTAGGAAGCAAGAGGTGATGGTAGGTGAGTTTCGTCAACTAGGCAGGTGGACATAGGCCCTTTTCAATTTGACCTAGCATGCAACTAGAAGCCAATCATCACATTAAGATCACCCTCTATATTCAAAGGAACAATAAAGTATGTTTATTGAACCTTTTTAATGAAGGGTAAAACTATCCCATTGAAATGATTATGATTTTATTACTTTTTTGTTCAATAAATGTAGAAGGAAGAGTAGTTTTTGGGGGTCATCATAATGTGTAACAAAAATAATGAATGGTACCTCACATTTTTCTTTATAAGATAGTAGTCCCAAAAGAGATTCAGAATTATTTGAAATATAAAGGCAAAACATAATTCTGGTATATATGACATTCTTGGATTTTTTGGACGATTGAGATCAAGCTTTCAAATATAATGATCTGACATTACAAGAATTCTCAGGTCAATGGGTCTTAGATAGCTTTAATTAGTTGAGAAATACTGACATCTCGGAGTAACTGAGAAATGTCGATATCTTCGGTTGGCCAAGGTATATTATTAAAACATTATATTTGACTTAATTATATCAACAAGACGAAGACATAATACTCAGTATCCCACTTTTCATTTAGGGTTATGTGCTAAGTACATTATATTGGATGTTTGAGTTGCCCCACGCTCGAAGATTTCTTGTCTATCTTTCACTCAATAAAAAATACTGAGCAACTTGTGTCATTGAGTATTGAGTAGCCTCCATTGAGTAATATTAGTCATATGAGAGTTGCTTATTGGCTTTCATGATGCACCAAGTAACCTTTTTTGTGTAAAGAAGAAAGGTTATACAACTCCACGGAGCCAAGATACATATGCACATAAGATGAAAGTGCTTATTGAGAAAACCTAAGGCATTACTAGTTTATGAACTTTTGTATGCCAAATCTAACTATTTGTGGCGTCATCCAACTAATTTATTGGACAAGCTCTTATGTTTGATATTCCATGATGATGAATTTCGGAGGCAGGTAAAAGATAACAAGTTGTTTAAATAACAAAGCCAATGTCTTGTAAGGTGAGGAATAAGAAACTTTTCTTGAAGAATCGCTCTTTCTCAACTACATTGTTAAACTTAATTGGGTTGTCACATAATAGTTGACCTAGGCAACAATGGATTGAGATGTGCAACATGCCTAATTAAACCCTAGAAGGTGACATGTCATCAAAGTAGGTAACCGAAGTCAACTAGTGGTGAATAGAAGCAAATGGAAGAGAAAGCTATAAATAGAGCGCCGCACCTCATAAAAAGAAAATCATCCTTATTTTCCTTTTTCTTTTTCTTTCATTTCTATTTTCACTCCATTCGAGAAAGCTAGGTTCTACTTATAATAGACACTTTCTTTAATGAGTGAAACATAGTCTTTTCTTACGATTCCTATGTGTCATTGCATATTTTGGATGAAAGATATCTACAGCATCCTCCTGAATTCACAGACCTCTTTCACTTTCTCATAATAAGAGCCAAACAAGAGACAATTAACGAGTAGAAGAATCTGTACAAGCTAATGGGGATTAATAAATAGCAAAATAACTACTCCACTCTCTTCATACTATTTGTCTCTCACTGAGTATGCCCTTACTTTATTCTCCATCACACTCAGGTACAACGGATCGATCCTTCAGAAGTTGATAAGAGAAAGGGGATTGAGATAGATCTAGTTTGCTGAGGCACGTAGGTCAAATGCATCTTTTGGTGGGTTGCTAATAAGATATTTTTGTTATCAAAATTCTAGTATCAATTTGTAAAAGATATCTTGCATTGGGAGGAATATGTAAAAGTACATAAGTATGTGATAGAAATTTTCGTTTGGCTCGTACCTTCATTGATCTAATGAATGACATGTCCCATGGTTAGCTGCTTGGTAGCAAGGTAAGCTTGGTGAGCTTGGGTAAGTGGGTCCTCAAATGGCTTTTGCCATTTATCGTTTGGGTGGATCAAGTAAATTGTTGAGAATCTCCTCTTGGTGGCACAATCATCATCTTTGAGAGTTGTTCCACCCATCATCAGGATGTCGAGTTCTTCGAGTTAGGACTGTTTGAGGTCCCTCCCTCGATTGGACATCCTATTTTCTTCTCGCATTGATCCTCTTAGGTTTTGTTTGCTTGAGGAATAAGTAGGTGAGATGCTTTTTTTTGATTGGAATAGCCCATGGAATAACTACTTCAATGGATGGAATAACACCTCTTTCACTCCAAATTGACACTAACATCTATCAAAACACATCCACTCTTAACCTATCTACCATATCACATCAATGCAAAAATATATTAAAATATACTTACTCTAATATAAAAATAATTAATTCAATACATTATATCAACCTATCCCACTCACACATCATCACCAACATCACATTAATATACTAATTACTTTTATTTCACTACTTATCCTTTTTCATCAAACAAACACCCTTCTTTAACTTATCCTACTGAAACTTATTTTGAGATAAAAGTTATCTCTCAAAAAATATATACAACCTTAGGATGGACACAACTTATCCTACTACATAATACCAACATCGATATCTATTAAGCCATCACATTAACTCATCACACTTCCATCTTATAAAATTAAAAATATCACTTATCAACATTATATCAACGAATCAATCATTTTATCTCCTCGTTTCCCCTATCCTCATCCAAACACCGGATATAACGTAATCCTATCTCGAGATAGATAGAGAGTTAAGAGCTATGCCTCAATATTGGTTTCTTTTTTCTTCGATGGAGTTTAATTCCAGGAGGGGAACAAAAAAAAAAAAAAAAGGAAGAGGACAAGAAGTTGAAAAAAGAAAGGAGGAAATATATGCATGAAACGACAAGAGGAGAGGGTAAGTGACACCAACAAACGCAGAGGGGCGTTCATGTAAATATCCATAACACGGGGGCCTGTACGAAACTTCACCTGACAGAGGGAAGAAATAAAGAAAAGCGGAAACCGGAGTGGGGCCCAGCAGGGGAGAACCCACCCGTGCCAGAACAGTGGTTACCGGCGTCCACCTCGCTCACGAGCCCTCTCGAAGGTTACCTCACGGTCAATTAATTGACAACACCGCCTCCTTCTATACACAATAAACACCCCCCTGTCGTATGCCCCCACCCCAAACTCCCTCCTGTCTCTCCTTCTCTCTCTCTCCCTCTCTCGCTCTCTCTCCCCTCTACTCCACATCACATCACATGCACTCAACCCCTCCTCCCCCCTTCCTTCTGCAAAAGTACAAGACAATGACTAAAGCATGCAGCTGCTCCTGCTGACACCATCTCAAGCAGCAGCGGACGCAGAGGACTTGCAAGACTTGGAATACCAACACAGGCACACGAGCAGCAAACAAAAACTCCCGAAACCCCACGTCAAGTTTCCCCCACCCAAGTTGCACCCACCACTCGGTGCCCACACAACTAGAGAGGGAGAGGGAGAGGGAGAGGGAGAGGGAGGGAGCTATAAGGGGGAGATGAAGGAGAGCTCGAGTGCCCCCGCGGCGTCCATGGCGGCCGGCGAGGAGCGCTGGAGGCACCTCGACAGCTCCGTGAACGCCGTCTCCTTCGGCTTCGTCGCCACCGCCGTCCTCATCCTCATGTTCCTCGTCATGGCCATCTTCGAGCGTTTCATCCGTTCCCCTTCCTCCCGCAACTCCCCTCGCCCCTACCCACATCACCAGAACCCCCTTCCAGGGAAGCTCCACGACCACCCTTCCCCCAACGTAAGTGGTGTGCTCTTCTCGATCTGGGTACGCTTGTTCTTCCTGCCTTTTGCTTGCACTCTTTCTTAGTGTAGGGTATCTGTAGATGTTTAGCTTAGGGGAACCCATGTTTCGTGTTGTCTCGGGTTGATGGATGGGTCAGAGACGACGGTGGGGGTGACCCCACGTCTTGACAATTAGCTTAGGGAGATGGGTTAAGGGCCAACTTAACTTAACCCCCCTTAAACGCCAGTGCTGCTTAATAGTAGTGATTGGGGGTGGGGGAGTTGGTCTTTGTATTCTCCATCTTGTGGGGGAGGTGGAGTTGTCGGCTGGTGAGGAAATTGGGACCTTGATGGGGAAAGGGGTGTTTGTTCTGAATTAAAGGAAGCTTATTGTTGTGTGAATCTGAGGTGTCCCTTTCCTTTGAAGGTGTACCGGTGGGGTTGGTTGCTAGTAGGATGTGGGCGTCTCGAGGACGGCTGCTACGGGTGGATCCCGGAAGATTATCGTCGGATCGGATCCTCTGTATTTCCCTCAATAATGCCATCGAAATAGTGGAAAGGAAGGATGTAGGGTCGGCTATCTACGCTCGTCGGTTGGGATGTCATTTTCAAGAATTCACCTCTTTGGAACTTGTTTCTTGCAAGATTGGGATGGTGAAGCCAATGGAGTTAAGAACTTGTTCGCCGTGAATTCCGGTTGTTTCTGACCTAGCTAAGTGAATGGATCGGCGTTAGGTTCGTGGATCTGATGAATGGTAGCAGCCTCTTCCATCACTCGTTGGTCTGAATAACGACGAGGATCCGATTAGCGGCCACCTTCCACCTTCCGTTCCGGCACCCTCCTATTAATGTCTAGGATGTGTGAACCTTCAAGTTAAATTAGATACCAAACCAAAGTAATGTTGATTGTAATGGCTGATCATAACCCCTCATTCTCTTTGGGGTGGAGATGTAGCTAAGTTAGTTCCTCCACCCCCCCCGCAACATTACTTTGGTCATGACTCATGTGACCAAAGCCATACCCTATTTCTATCCATGAAAGCAGAGAGGACCATCCTAATGAACCACATACCCCTGCATTCAATGGTCAGGTCCTTCCCTGTAAACTATGGTAATTTGTGGGCTGAGATGATTAAAGATGTAGAATAATAGCACCCTAGCAATACAAAACCAAAACCAAAACCGAGATGGCCCTCATCTGGGATAAACTGCATGGATCCAACTGTCTTCACTCCGATTAATTTTGGCCCTTGGGGCCATGTTTACACTTGACTTTCGATAACTCAGTGCAACATTCTTGCTACATCAAGAACTTTTTGTTGCACTTAGCTGTGCAACTCTGTAACATGTTCCAATGTTCATTGGAAAAAAGGCTGTCCCTTTGGATAGGTACAGAAATTCCTGCATAAATTTAGCAGAACTCCTTTGAACTATACAACCTTCTAACGCGTTCCAAAGTTCATTTTGGAAAAAAAAGGCTGCACCTTTAGACAGATTCCGAAATTGCTGTATAAATTCAGAAAAAGTCCTTTAATCATGCAACTTTCTAACACATTCCAAATTCATTCTGAAAAACAGGGCTGTCCCTTTAGACAGATTCAGAAATTTAGCAGAGACAATTCTTTTGAAGGGGGGAAAAAATAGTTTGTATGCTGAAGTTAATTTTGTGTTCTATTGTCAAGCAAAAAAATTGCTCTTGAAAAGTAATCTAGATTTTAGCCTCCATGAAGTAAGATCAAGGAGGTCATGTTATTTGAGGCCATGCAGTAGTATAGCGACTAAAGTTGGTAGGATCACTTCTATAAAGTGCTGATGATATATCTGGAAAGGATTCGGCTATTAGTTCTGCGATAATATGGACCACATGTTTAGCCTTATCTCACTCCTTAATCCCAATGCAATAGGTTGGGGACCCCATCTCTGAACATCATGATGGTTAGGTATCTATAAACACTTCAGTGATCAGAGGAAGGAATCATCTTGCCAGTAGATGGCCAATTGGACCCTTTGTTCTTGAAAGGATAGTGATAACAACATAAAAACAAATATGCAACCAGTATCTTTTCTTTGTTTGGTAGCTGATGTGCACACTTTTATGGTGGATTTGGCTGGAAGAATCTTTTTCAAGTGGCTTGCAGAATGCTTGCCTCGTCGTCTTGTCTTAACTATCTCTTTTGAAGGCTGAAGAAAATGTGAATAAGCCAGCTTTCAATGACTGTGCTAGACATAGAAATTTCGGAGACTCCATCTTTGGCATGTTTTTGTTGATGGTTTAAGATAGCGAAAGAAATTTCTATACTTCTTGGTTAGCTATGCAAACATAGCAGCAAGTTCATTCTGTTTTAAGCAATTTTATATAAGGGCTTTTGCAGACATTTTTGTCAATCCGTTTTATTAAGCTCAACGATGCAATGTTTAATTGGTGGGAAAGGTTGTAGCTGAACCTGAGACCTCAGGGATAGAATCTTAGCGTACTATTCACAAATCTTGGGGTTTTTCCATTTATCCATAGATTGCTAAGGTGGAGCAAGAGGAATTCAATTGAGTCAAAAACAACTTACAAGCTTAGCTTAGATGGGTTGGTGGGAAGGTAAGCTTGGGAAAACTGCTCTTGCCTTCAAAATCTAAATTTGGTCAACTGCTTCAGTATCATAAATTGGGCCTTAGGTCTCAGGAATCCTCCAAAAAGGATCATTGGATGGATGGTTGTCTGATATGAATAATGTAGAATTCCAGGCAGCATGCAATTACACAAGCATTGCGGAAGAACATGAGGATTTATGTGGAAAACCCTTCTCAATGGAAGGGAAAAATACATGGGAGCACCACAACCCTAGTTTCTTTTCTCTTGAGATTAGTGTTTTCTTCATATTTAGGATATGGTGTAAGTGGATTGCTCAAAGATCCAGATGCCCGTTTACGTAACACTTAACAAAAGCTCCCCTTCCATTCTTTCGTATGATTAGTACATTGATTCCTCCTCTACCGGAGAGTAATGCAATCAGCCAAACAGCTACAAACTGGTGGACTTCTATGTGATAAGAGTAGAGCTCATCTGTCTCTTTTGATCTAGCAGCCTAGCAAAGTGAAATATCTTGGTAAAAGGGCACTTTGACCAAAAGATTTAAATGCACTGCTTGTTTCACAATAAATATGTATGATGATGATGAGCTTGTCAGATTGTGCTGGGATGTGGACTTTAACACCTTCCGTGATCTTATTCTGTTAGAGAAACAAATAACGTGGTTGTCAATAAGTAGCCTGCATTTTTAAATGCCGCTTGGCATGAGCAAGAACAGCTTGATTTTATTTTTTGTCAAGTTTGATCTGAGAGAAGGCATTCAGAGCTAAAGCATACAGATTATGTAAATGATAGCACTGCTTGTTGTTAGAGTTGTCAAGGTTTATGGAGCACAAATAGGCAGAAAGGAGCTGAAGACTTCATGAAATTGTCTAGAATTTGTCTCTTTCTTAATTTGTCTATGCTGATAGACCTATTTTTTGCAGGATCTTTTCTATATTTTATTCATTTTAGATCGTAATAACTTGCAAAGATCACTTAGTCAAAGGATTTTATTTGCAAGATTATTTTTTCTTAACAAAACTGTGGTTCATGGCCAGTTGCCTTGAATATTGCATTCCTGTCTTGCTAGCAAAGCAATGTGTCATAATCTTTGAAAAATCAATAATTACACTCCTTGGGTAAAAGGGAAATTTATCACTATGTTGACAATGCAATAGTTAGTTCACTTGAGATAGCCATCCTATTATAGTACATTTAGACTGTGAGAGCTAAGTCACGATGAAGAGAGGAGAGAGAAAGCTGGCGACGTTAGAGGAGAGGAGAAGTTGACGTGGAAAATGGGAGAGAGGAGAGGAGTCTTGAGAAATAACAGAAGATATTATTATAGACTCAAAAGACAAATAAAGTGATTGCTCTACTTTAAAAGATAACAATTCTTCCTAAAAAAAAGGAAAACATACTAACAAATTGTAATTGCTTAAAAATGGAAAACAGAAAATAACATCAACAAAATTAGCCATAATTGGTTCAATAATTAACTTGGCATGTAAGCCAAGAAACCCCAAGACCTTGTGGCAGATGCCTATAACAACTTGATGCCATATGGACTGTCCACGTGGCCAAGGTGCCACATGGACTGTCCATGTGGCATTTATTATTATTATTATTATTATTATTATTATTATTATTTTTATTTTTATTTTCCTTAAACTCTAACATAAACTTTGACAAAAAAAATTTCTCTTTTGAAAAAGCATCAAGCATCAATAGAAGAGAAGACACTTTCTTCCAAAAAAATAAATGAAGACAAGACACAGGGTTTAACTTCAAAAAATAAAAAAAAATCAAATATGCATTGGAAGAAATGGTTACTGGGTAATCTTATTTCTGATGCATGCGATGTTGTAATGGCATCTTTTGTTATGCAGGGTTTAGCCAAATTATATAGCATGTTGGCATAAAAAAGGAAAATGACATGGCACCTTGTGAGAAGTCTCTAAGTTCTACAGTTGACAAGGTAGAAGGTATTACGTGTGTAAACGCTGATCCAATTTTTGTATATACACCTATCTGCCTTTCAAACATAACAAATAAATCCTCCAAAGGAGAAAAAAAAGAGTGAAAAATCGGTGACCCTTTTTGTATTGTTAAGTGAATATATTTTTCTGAATAGCCTTTTACATCAGCCCATATACTAAACCCAGAAATACAAGTGTGCTACTTGGGTGGCTCCTTTATGTGATTCCACATGCCGATAGGCTCAAAAATAGGAAATGGTTAAGCTTATCTTTTAGCAGATTGTGTAAAGCACCATAGCAAGGCATGCTATCCATTCTAGCTTCAAGGGGGCAGTCCATATCACCTTCAAGTGTTAAGAGTTGATTGTATTTTTCTTCTGGTTGTAGCATTCATGTCAGGTGCACTTGCTCTTTTTTTTTTTCTCTGTAGTTTCCATCCTTCTCAAGCCCGTAATAGAGGGAAGCTAGTTCCACCCAAACCATCATAATGGTAGTTTGTCGATTAAGTGATGCTTTACTAGATGCTGAAATTGTATGAGATTATGGAAATTGATGAATAACCTTGACTTTCCTCATTCATGCAGATGTCCACATATGCCAGTGGCGTTTCAGTGCTGATGCCTGGGCAAGCAGTGCCCACGTATATCGCACACCCTGCTCCACCACCTTGTGATCCTGAGCGAATCCCTTGGCCCAGTCACGAAACTCTCCATATTGGAGGATCGACATCAAGGCAACAGGAGCAGGTGAGAAGAGAGATGCAGGCTGATGACCAGAGGCGTTGAGACCGCCCGTGTGCACAACCCGACATTCTACAGGTTCTGCTTGGGATCTCTGAAAGCTGTATTCTGCCCTGGCCATCCTCGAATCAGAGCTGAAATCTGCCAAAGGTGTCTGCACAAGTAGATGCTCCAGTGGTGATATCAGATGTGGGATTCACCTGTTCCTGGTCTGGTATATCCAGTCATTTGTCTGGTTTCCTGTGCATATTTTTACATATTGGTTACATTTAAATGAACAGAATTATTACAATATTGCGGTCCATAAATTTGTCCAAATTCATGGTGGTGATTCTTAGGTGTCTATGAAATCTGATCATGTGCCTGGCAAGAAGATCGTTACATCACGCAGAGGACTGGTTTTAGAAGCCATAACCTTAGTAATGATGCAATAACTGTGATAAAACTGCAGTGATGACCATGAAATTTTTTTGGGCCAAGTAGATGATAGGGCATATGAAAATATTCCAAGGGGAATATAAATCACCACTAATACACTTGATCTCAATCCTGTTCACACATCCTTTTTCTCACTTCAGGGGTGTTGGTCCTTGCACTGCTGCTTGAGGATTCATTTGCAGCACTCATTTGGAATTGTTGGAATGGTGGGATTTAGTAGGTTTTGGTGTCCTCTCGTTGGTAAGTGTTTTTTGTTTTTTAGAACAGAGGGCATATTCATGTGACACTTTTTTTCATTACTAATTGAGTCATCCTTAATTAAAAAAGAAAAAAATTGTCTAAGACTGACTTTGCTTGTGAGACATCGCACTAGGACATCCCAGCGGAGTGAGATGGAGAATATTGATGGTGGGATACATGCTTTGTGGTTTTCCAAAAAGTCTGATGCATCATATCTTCTGTCATACCCTTAGTGTGTTTTTTTTAAAAGAGAAAATTTTATTATACAACTATGACTTATCCCACCATAATATCAATGATCTTGGACGCTCCCTTGAACCCGTCAATGGAAGCCCCACATTAGAATAAGGTCACCGCCCCTGGGAGTAACAAGATGGTAGGAAAAGTGGTAGGGTTAGTTTACGTAGAGCGTTAGTTGATCTAGGTTAGGAAAGTGGAAACAAAGGATAATTTTTATTTGTGTTTATGTGTAAAGAGGAGATGTCTACGTGAAAAAGTTATCAAACATGGGTTAGCATGCAATGAAGGTTAAAAACGAAACAAGCAAGCAATCGAAGGTTGATCCCTGAATGGGAGGATAATCTGTCTTCCATCACAGGTTAGCAAAATCTGATTTATCCTTCCGTTGGTGTTCGGTGAGAAGCAGCCCATGTACACAGGAGTGGAAGCATGGATATCCGCTCATGTAGACGCCCCATGGTATCTACTAATCTTAGCTCAATGTTATCCTGACGGTTAGTTTACGTTGTAGGATGTATGCATTTCACAGGATAAGCATATATAAATAGGGAATACCCTCATGTTAGACGTTTACATGTAATATGGGATATATAATTATGTAGGGGTGTTTATGTAAATAAGAGATAAGGAAGGAATAAGTTAGGGATGAAAAAGTAAATTGTTTATTTGGAAATGAGTGATTAAAGAAGGGATAACTTGTTAACCGATAATTATATTTTAGATTGGTGGTTATGTTAGTCGGTGGATTTTTTTCTTTTTTTGAAAGTAAGGACGAAAGGGAGGATAAATGTGGAAAGAGCCTCATGTGTGAGGGGAGGGCTGCAAGTAATTTGGGCGCAGGATAATTCATTTCTTGTTAGCAAAGTCACGTCCTCACCGAATCCTCCGCTCAACAAATGTTGTCACCGAGTCCGTCGCATCCAGCAACGTCCTCATCGAGTCTCTCGACGAGAACTTGTGCAAAAATAATATCCGAGAGTTGAGGAGTGAAATGTGTAACCAAATCGTCAATGGTTTCTATAAATAGATCAAGGAAAAGTAGAGCGATCGTGAGCGAGAAAATACTACTTTCCTACCTATCTAACATCCTTCACCAATACTTGAGTTTGGGGAAACCCAGGTTTAGGGTAAAATACGAGTTCACTTAGTTCCCTTTGTAAACACAGGACATTCCACCGAAATGTGAAATATCCCACAACGTCAAAACACGAGTAAACTCTTAGGGTTAGTTTACTCGGGAGGTTAGGAAAGTGGAGTTAAGAAATACAAAATTGATATTAATTCTCAATTGTGTTTACCTGTAGAGTTGTGTTAATATTAGTTTGTATTTAGTTGAATTGATGTTAAATTATTATGTTAATCTTTATGATTTTTACTTAATGGTGTTAACAAGAAAAGGAGACGATCCATATCAGATAGAGTGTATCGCATGACTTTGACATGAATTTGACTAACACCAAAAAGACAACCAATGTTAGACAAATTGATATTAAAAGAGAAAAATTAATGTTAAGTAAAGGTAAGTTAAATAGTAAAGTGAACAAGTGTCAACCATCATTTTGAGGGATTAACTCCCCAAATAAATAATTAGTTACATAATTTTAATACTTATTTTAGGATGTTAACATTTATTTTACTAACATAATTTTAAAGGATGTTAATAAAATAAATATTAATTTCGTAATTCCGTCGTATCCAAATTTTACTCTTCAAAATTGATGTCTAACATGGGTTCAAATAAATATCACAAGATTAATAATAATGTAAATAAATAAAAATCAATATTAATATTACTCTCTAAATAAATAAAAATAAAAATTAATATTAATTTTATATTCCTTAAAGTCAATTTCCTAACCTTCAAAAAAAAAAAAAAAAGTAAACAGAGCCTGAGCGTATAATTGCCTCGTCAATTTCAATGCAGCTACCCGTGTTAATATCTCTGCACATTTCTTGGCGATATCCGGATGGGAGTCACTTCTTGTCCCAACTTTTTGAACACACAGTTCGTCTTGTCGGTGCGTGCTATCTTCTACCAGCTAACATCGATTGACCCTACTCCAATTCCAAACTCCTTTGAGGCTCCCACTGCAGGGAACACAAAGATGGAACGTCCAACAACTTCTTGGACTGAGTCTGACCGCATTCCAATATCAATCAAATTAATTGCTATTGGGAGCCGCTTCCGATTCCGATTCTTTCTTTCTTTTTTTTTTTCTTTTCTTTTTTTTCCTTCTCTGCAAAATAAGAAAAGACATTGCTACAATAAAATCCTAATCGGTCATGTGGGGCCGATCGAAATTCCTTCCCACTGCCTATTTTGCCTCCTCCTACCTTAAGGATTCCCTTCTTCGTTGTGGATGACATGCATGACCCTTAGAGGTATGTTATGGTCGATCTCGTCGGGTGGCAATGAGCGGTTGCAGATGACGATTGCTGTGTTGGTGAGAGATCCTTGCATGAGATTTGGCAGGGTTGCTTCTTTAATCGTCGATCGATTAGCACCACGGTGCTTCATCGAGGATCTTGTCGATTGCGAGGCTTCATCGTTGTGCCGGCGACGTGAGTTGGTAGTGGATGCGTGCAGTGTTTCGTGGGGCCTTCGTTGTGGTGCTTGGCCAGTGGGTGTGCGGTTGGCAGGAGTTCGATTAACGTGAGCTTGGCCGACGTGCGTCGGCCAACGTCCGACTGGTGTGTGCATGTGGTGGCCATGTTTTGTTGTTTCGATGTTATTGGTTTGTTCCTTTCATTGTCTTGTTTTTTTCAACTTAGGTGTGTGTTGAGGGATCATACGAGACATCGTATTTCACACCATCGAGAATTGTCCGATTTTTTTCGATGGTCAGCTTAGTTGGATTCTCGTTAACGCTGATTACTAGAAATTTTTTCTGATTACGTTGTCCTATCTTCGAACATTGTGTAGTGGTTGTATTTTCAATTGTTACATGAATTCATATTTGTTATGCCTTTTTATATCTTTTAATTTAAATTTGATATTTTGGGTTGTTGAATCCCCTTTTTAGGGGTTGTATTTCATAAGGTGACAGTTTCTCCTCTATACCCTATGTCACCTATTTGATTTCATCTCCTTTCAACGAAGATTCAATTTACGGAAAAAAAAAAAAAAAGAGTACTTCTTAATCGTAATCTTGTTAAGGAAAAAAAAAATTGCATGGACAAGTAGCTAAGTATGAAATGAAAACATCCTAATAATTTGTTGACTCTTCTAGCATTAGACAACGCGTGCATCGGAAATTGACAAATTTTGAGATTTTGGTTCCAGGAGTTGAGAGATACAGTATGTTAAGGAAATTATCCATTGCTGATCAATTTATACTTACATTACAAGTCACAGACCAACCCTTTGGGAATGCATATGATTTGAGGCATTGTGCAATAGAGAGGAAGTGCTCGTTGAGAGAAGAGAGCATCCACTCGCGAGGTGAGTTAACTCCTTCCATGATAGGTGCCATCTCTTATGGTTCTTTTCTCCTTTTTTCAGAAGAACTTTTTCGGTGTAAATCAAATGGTTTCCTTCATGTGGATGTCTGGTTTATACTGTGATTGTTTTTGACCTTGAAACCCAAAAGGATAGACTCCTAATTCTAGAAGGGCTCCTTACTTAGTCAAAATACAAGGCAAACACAAATTTAAGACAAGCATAATTTTCTTACGATTCTCCCTTTGACGTGAATTCTATAACATCTACAATCTTCTTGAGTTTGTGCCTATCTCAAGCAATTGTCTACCTCTTAATTGTTCGCAACTTTGTTGACATCCTCCGAGTCTTAGACAGGAGAGTAAATGTCAATTGATTAGGTTTCCGTTTGTTCAAGAAGTTGCATAAATGACGAAGTAGATTTAGTTGGTCTCGTGGTCAAATGCAAGTTTAGAATCCAAAAGGAGGGTGGAAAGAAAGAGTGATAGGTATAGAATGGAGTAACTAGAGAATCAAAGCGGTGTGGAAGCATAGAAGGTGAAAGATCTTTGTAAAATAATGACCTAAACATCTATTAGGGCACAACTGGAATATATACCAAACAAGCACAACATGCACAAGTATAAGGACATATGATGGTTAGGTCACCTTTCACAATCATCAAAAAAGAAAGAGCTTCCATTACGAAGAAAAATAAAGTATAACTCTTTCCTCTTTTCTTTCTCTCCAATCAACATTTCGAAATTTAGAGGCCCTCTCCTCTATTTATATAGACAATAAAATATTCAAAATCTTGCTAAAAATTCTTTATAATAGGAATCCAAATTCCAAATCTTATATGATTTAAAGGTCCTAATTATTTAGAAATCAAGTTAAATAAAAATAGGAATACAATCAAATTCCTAACAATGTCAATGCAGTCGTAATCGTTGAAGGCATGATTAA
Organism: Thalassia testudinum; assembly: GCA_037157565.1. Lineage (NCBI taxonomy): Eukaryota > Viridiplantae > Streptophyta > Magnoliopsida > Alismatales > Hydrocharitaceae > Thalassia > Thalassia testudinum. The sequence goes on along the minus strand of JAZHRO010000031.1, from coordinate 31,515,614 downwards.
AATCACAATGGCGTGCAATGAACATTAAAGATGTGATTGATTTGAGAGGATGATTATCATTTATAATGTCCTTTAGATCATTAATTTAAATGTTGATAGCGTGTTGATAAAATGATAATTTTTGAAGATATGCCATATCGACATACTTAAGTTATCGAAACGTAGGTGTTTCGTTGGCATGCTAGCAAAATCATCAGCATGTTGCTGGTAAGCTTGGCATGTCAGTGACATGCTATTGCTTCTACTGTTGTTGTTGCTCCTGTCGGCGTGCAATGAACATTAAAGATGTGATTGATTTGAGAGGATGATTATCATTTATAATGTCCTTTAGATCAGCAATTTAAATGTTGATAGCGTGTTGATAAAATGATAGTTTTTGAAGATATGCCATATCGACATACTTATGTTATCGAAACATAGGTGTTTCGTTGGCATGCTAGCGAAATCATCAGCATGTTGCTGGTAAGCTCGGCATGTTGGCGACATGCTATTGCTCCTACTGTTGTTGTTGCTCCTATCGCAGCTCTGTTACTGTCGTTACACAGGTTATATATCGACATATTATATAGTAAGTAAAAAATATGATTTAGGACTTAAATGAAATATTCATCCATTGAAATAGTTGTTTTTAAATTTTAATCATTTTGACTAGTTCAGTCATTTTTGTAGATATGCTCGATGAAAGATCCATTTAGAAATTTATCTAAACGACATCGAAATTGACATTTTAAATCTTACTTCGGATTTGTTGACGAGATAAAATTCAAATTTGTGTTTTGAAGGCAACCTAAAATAACGTCACTTGTCCCATTACGCACACTCACATATCAACATTTTACTCACCTATCTACTTCACATAGTTGAACACCTTTACTCTATTAACTTATCTCAATTATAACTTTGGTTCGCCATCAAACACATCCTAAGATTTAGTAGAACATGCATCCTCCCCAACTTAACTATAGGTAAATTGTATGAGTGGTACTTACTCACTACAAGTTAAAGCCATCTTGTTCATAGGCTAGTTGTAATTATTTCTTTAACCTAATCCTAAGAAGCACAACTCAACCTACAATGTGCCTCTCCAAATCCCTTCAAATCCATAACCACCCCCTCCCTTTGCTTCTTTGCCTCTTCTACTCTAATTTGTGCTACATCACTCCATTTTATCTTTCCAATGCTCCATCTCTCTGATTGCGCCTTTGCCTCCTTCACTGACACCACTGCCACCCCAGGTAAAAAAAAAGAAAAAAAACAAAGGAAAAAAAACCAACCAACCAGAACCTTTACTTCCTGGTCAATGTGTCGAGCCCTGAACCGCCTAATCCACCTATGGGTTAGTCTTGGTCTTAGGAAATAAGCAACCGGCTCAACCCATCTTGACCCATGTTTCAGCCTGTTCACCAATAGGCCCAGCTTGGGTTTACTTTTTCGGCCCAATGTAGACCCATCTAAGGCCCAAAAAACCTCTTTCCTATTTCTCAATTCAAAAAATTCCTTTTCTATTATCCTCTCGTGTTCCCTCCATCCATCTGGTTATCCTCTTAAATCACATTTTTCCCTTTTCCATCCATTAGTGAGCTTCTTCCAATTTTTGTCTCACGATGCCTATGTGCTACTTCCTATGACCAGATCCAATATCTACAGCACATAAATTTGGTAATTTTCTTAAAATTTTAGATTAACGATCATAAAATGAAGCCTTAGGTTAAGAAAATCAATACGATGAATGAGAGATATATATGTTTAATCAAGATAATCTTATTAAAAAAATTATAAATTACAATAAGGTAGACTTCGACCAAACGGGTCAATCCAACTCAACCTACATTGGATTGGGCTTAGAGTAAGCACTTTAGCCTACCAATTGGATCGGGCCAGACTTTGGTGGGCTTGGCTCATGGTCAACCCTAACCTAAATCTAAGAAGAAACTCTCTTCTTGAAAAGGTAATCCATACATCTGTCACCGTTACCTAGTCATGTACAAAAGAAGGCATATCCATGTGGATTTCTACCGCGATAAAATGTATTCATTTTAACAAACTAATTTAGCAAGGCCCAATCGGAGTTCCTTGCACGAGCAAAAGGAACATTGACTAGGAAGCATTTCAAGTTCGAAAGTTTCATCTAAAAATAGGTAGGGGACTAGGATTTCCAGTTTCTAAGCCATTACATAAAAAAAGAAAAAAGAAAAAAAAGAAACATTGGATTTTTTACCCCGCTCGGAAGCTCTCGTTCCACCGCTCCGTAAAAAAGTTCTCCCTTTTGTTCTCTGTTAGAGCCCTGATTGGCCGTACGTGGTCGATTGGGCTCTCCCATCGACTGGATCACCCCCTCTCTCCTTCAGGGCCTCTCTTCTTCCTCGATGGAGTTCCTTCGTCGACGTGCATGGCAATCGGTGCTCTTTGTGTCCGGGTGGTGACGACATGGTCGAGGGGTTCGATGGTGAGGCCCGACGGTGGTCGGATGGCTGTCGAGCGACGCTTGAAGTGCTGTGCTGTGCGGTAATGAGGGCGTGTTGGGTGATTGGTCTCTGGGTTGTCGTCGGTGATTGACGTTGGGTCGGGGTCGTGTGAGGGTGTTGCCATTCGTCGTCGTTGACGTGGCGGTTCGACGCTTCGCTTTGGCCGGTCATCGACTCTCTTCTCCTCGCGGTATAGGGGGCTTATAGCCGGTCCTCTTCTATCCTTGGTGTGCGGTCGCTGACAAGCGACGGCTCTTCGCCTCTCAACGTGTGAGGTCGTGCCTGCGTGACCGATTGCTGATGGTTGGTGCGAATGATCCCTACATGTGTTTGGTCTTTTTTTTTTTCAATTAATTTTGTATGTTGGGGGGATCACGTTCGACCCAGACTTATTCCGACACAATTTCCTTACGTGATTCAAGGGTTAATTGTTGACGTTCTGTCGATTTTACAAGCAATAAAGTAGATATCTCATGAGATCGTTCTATTTTCAATATAGAGGTACTTTTTTTTCACTTTCCTTTATTTCTTACTTTGTCATTTTACACTTTGGAGTTCGCTTATTCTGCGTGGCGTTTTGTTTTTTTCTCTCCTCCCTTTTAAAGATCAGGTGTTTCTATCTTTTTATTATATCTCCTGTATCAAATTCTTTTCCCTTTTATTCGGATGAAAGCTAACCTTCACAAAAAGAATAAAAAAGTAAAAAAAAAAAACACCACTGGACTTCCCAATGTTCTTTCAACGAGAGTAGCGATATATTCGCTATATGATACACAAAGTTTCCTACCCCCATCCGAGTTGGATGCTTCACTGGCATGCGTCAGCCTGAAAATATTTATTTATTTATTTATTTTTGTTGAACACAGAGCATTTGTAAATAACGCTACGCATTTACCACCGTGTGTCCAATCGATGTCCCATCGACTTCAAATAGAAATTTTTTATCCACAAAAGTGCTCCCAACACCTGCTTCCCTTGTTGTTACCCTCATCCCCATCTCGCGCGTCTCTACTTACACCATCTGCACACCCCCACCCTCACCCTCAGACTATGTTCTGGTAGTAGACTTTGTGTTGGTTCTCCGATCTCTTCTGGCGTTCTTAAGTTGACGTCTTCAGTTGTTTTTAATTGGGGGGTCAGGTAATTAAGTACATCAATTCCATAGGTTGTAGGGGCCTTGCTTGCTACACGTGATGGGGCATTACTGCAATGCCCGATCAAAGAAAGTAAGATTTTAGAAAAATGCCCTATATCCTATTTTGAATCACATGTCCGTCCTTGAAAAGTTTCCAATTGCTTGTGTAGCCCGTAAACATCGTTCGATTAAACACAAATATCTCTTCATCACTTAGAAATCAAAGGTCATTTAAACGTCACTCAAATTGGACTAATACAAATCTTAGAGCTCAATGTTAAGATTTGATCCAAATTTTAAAAAAACTCTACCCTCCTCCTCACTCGCCAACTCTCTCCTCTTTTAATCAACTTCATTGTACCTCCCATGCCTTTCTCACACAAATACCACCTTCCCCCCACCCCCACCTCTAAGGTTCATCTCCTCCCCGATACCCACCCCTTTTGTTCCTCCTCTAACCACCTCATTGCCACCTCCTCCTCCCTTGTCGTCCTTTTCTCCTCAACCTCTCCTCACTACCATTCCCATACCCTCTCCACCCCCAAGCCAACTACACTCGACCTCTTTCCATGTCATTATCTTTACTCAACATCAAGGAAAGTAATGGCCATTGGTGATGATGGTGACTACAACTACCTACTGTGGGAGAAAGGGAAAAGAATGGATGAAGTGACAAAGTTTTTATGTGCCATAGTTTGTAAATCGACATATAAAAGCAGGGATAGAAGGGTTTGAAAAATGAGAAGGGGAAACCTTTGTGTACACCGCAATGTACACAGCTTCACACCTTCTCTACCAACAGGGGGTGCGAATCCTAGGAGTGAGACCTGCATCCCTATCGGTAGAGGAGGAGGTGGGGCCCTATGTATATAGTAGGTGCCCACAAATCACCACCCAAGGGATTTGCAGTTGACATTTTCTATTAAGTTCAACAACTAATGAGGGATGTTAATGGGAAAGTCTTTCACAACTAATCAAATAAGTTTATAGGTGCATGTGTATGATTGCAAAGTTTCGTAGGAAAGGCATGTGATTACCAAAGCATTGTAAGATCATTCATGAAAAATCATAGAAGAAAAAGGAGATTGAGGCACATTAAAGTAGGTAGCCTAGTCTTAGTTGTTAAATTAATGGGTTGTGCTTATGTCTTCTATCAAAAAATAATAAAATAAGATTCATTAGGACTTTAGTCAACCAATGGAAACTCTTGTGTTCGACAAAAGAGATTTAGATTTGAGTTATATCACCCCAATTTTTCCCCAATTTGCCACATGAGGATTTTAGGGTCATCAAAGAAAGAAGGAAAAGAATAACACTGGCTGCATTACCATTTATAATCATGGATCCTCTAGAGAGGTCTGATCTGTCCAACCATGCTTTGCATTGAATGCCTTTGACTCCATTTGTCTTGTATGATTACAAATGGCTTACAATGAGAGTTTTTCATTAAAAAAAGGTGATGTAGCATTTGGGGTCATCTCTTACATTAGGATCACATCCATACATATAATCTTTTGCTCAGAAGATGCACATGTTGTATGTTCTCTGACCATGTGAGGTGAGAAGCCCACTATCTGACATACAATTCTATCCATGACATTGAATTCCAAATCTCACCTCACATGTTACATCACCTCTTGATCTCCTCTCTTGCCTGCCTCTCTTTAATGGAGGTTAAAATTTTTTGTTAGAGGAAAATAAAATGGGTGTTTACAATATATAAGGGAAGAGTTATATCACCTAATTAGCTGAAGAGTAGGTTCATATTATCTTAATGGGAATGGTAAGTTACAAATTTGAGTCTCGACTAATCTGTAGGGATAGATTTGCAAGTTATTTATCCCTCCCACCAAAATTGAGGAAGAGTTATATAAACCTACACTTAGAGATCCGTATATTTAGTTATAACATAATTAACACTTTCCACAGGCTGAACATAAATATCGAATATGCACAACTTGACCACATTTTCTTCAAATTTCATCATTGAAAGGCCTTTAGGTAAGATGTTGTCAATTTAGTTCCCAAACTTTACGTAGAGAAAGCAAAACTCAGAATTGATTTTTTCTTTCATAAAATGATGATTCAACTCTTCATGCTTAGTATGATCGTGCAACACTAGATTATTGGACAAGTTGACTTCTACCTTATTATTAGGGCACAACTTCATTGGTAGCATGGTGGAAATATCAATATCAGACAACGTACCTGCAAAGGCATTGCTTGTTATTTTATCTCATACACAAACAAACTATTTGTTACTCTTTTAGTTTATAAGATTACATCTAAGTAGAATAACTTGTGGTGAATCTCTTGTCATCAATGAAAATGGTCAAATTTGTAGCTGAATATCAAACCATCACATTTTGCGAACGACATATATTTTCTTAGATTTCTCTTCAAGCAGCAAAAACTTCTATTCACAACATATGTGATGTTAGGCCTAGCGAGAGTAAAATATACAAATTTATCTATGTTTTTATGAATCATCAAGCAATTTCCCTTCTTTTAGGCTTAGGTAGTGATTGGCGTTAATAAGAGTAACGATGGGTTTGCAATCAAGTTTTCCAATTTTTTTGGAAAAATCTAAGATATACTTTCTTCAAGAGAGGAGCAATCCAGCTCTTGATCTTACAACTTCAATGCTAAGGAAATATTTGGAATTGCTAGGATCCTTGATCTCAAATTCTTCTATTAGTTTTATCTTGTAAATTTCTTTTTGGGTATCCCCTACGGTGATTATATTATCGACATAAACAAAAAAGGGTAACAAATCCATCTCCATGATGCTTAACAAATAAAGGGTGGTCACCATTGCTCCATCGACTTCCTTGGATTTTCAAAGTAACTCATAGTTGCTCAAATCACATTCGGAGATTTCTTAAGTTTGAAATGCTTCCTTTTCTATTCATATCTAAGGGGCATGTGCATGTATATTTCCTCTTTGAGTTCTCCTCTAAACAACACATTTTTTACATCCAATTGATTTAGTGACCAACAAAATTGAACAACCAATATAAGGGGAACATGGTTGGAGTCCACCTTTACAATAGGCACAAATATCTTTGAATAATCAATCCTAGTTGCAATCAATGTTGCTTTATATGCATCAGCTTGTCCATTAGCTTCATATTTGATAGTGTACACGCATTTACAACCAACCGCATGAGAATTTCCACGTATATCCACTACCTCCTAAGTTCCACTCTTTAATAAAGCCATCATTTCGTCTTGCATAGCTTCAATCCATTAAGGATCCATCTAAGTTTCACCCACACCTTCAGGCATGATAGGAGTAGTGAGAGATGACAGGAAGCACCTATAAGTGGAACTCAATTTGGCAAATCCCGTATACTTCCTCATTGGGTGTTGAAGGCATTTAGCATTTCTTGCCAGGTTTTAGATATTCCTTCTCCTACATCTTTGTTCTTTACTTTCATCAACTTCCTCATTAACGCCTTCCACATTACTTGCACCTTCATTCTCAAAATCATTATTGCCAAGAATAGGAATAGGATTTTGTTCTAGAATTAGAGAGGAAGATAGACTAGGATTAGTATTGTTGATCTCAATTTCCCTCTATTGTCCATTCATATCACAATCACATTGCTCCCCTTGTTTGTCAATTACATCAATGTTCACCTTACAGCTAGTCTCCTCATTAACTATATTTAAAAGCATCCAAAATATCAATTTCAATGTCCTCTTCAACAACACTCTTTTCTTGAAGAGGACATTTAGTGAAATACAAGTGCACTTCAAAGGAAGTGACATCCCTGAGAACATACCATTTGTAGTAACATGATCCAAAAATTTCTTAAGCTTTTGTTTTGTGGAGTATCAAAGAAAAAAACCTACAAGGGCTCTTGTGTCCAACTTGTCTTTTCTAGGAGATAGGTTGTGAATAAAACAAGCAACCCCCTTAGTTTGAGGCTAAAGGGGGAGTAACTCCATAATTCAAGCAAAGCTTGCATTCCTAGTTTCAAAACTTGTTAAATGTCATCGAGAGAATGGATTTAAAAGGTCCTTTGTAGATCACTCTCTTTTGATACTGTAAAGACCTGTTCTGTTCTGAGCATTTTAAGACGTCTGGACTGTCAGTCAGACATCTGGTTAGCCATCTAGACCCCTTCCCAGATGTCTGGAAATTGAAAATTTTGTACGCAACTTCACGTCTGTGTGCTGGTTGCGCGCAGACAGTCTCACTCTTTTCTCTCTCCATCTTCTCTCCTCCACCAGAATCCTAACCCCACTCCCTATATAACCCCCCTCCCTCCTTCCTGTTACGACCCGATTTCTGAATTCCTACAGGATCTGAGATCGGCTCGACTCGACTAATCCCAAGACCCAGTCGTCCAACAAAAAATAACCAAAAAGCAGGAAAGTAAACCACATTCACTATGCTAAGTAACTAACAGTAAAAGAGTATAAGCAGTAAAGGAAGTAAAAGCTACTAACAATACGTATCACTATCACAACAATAAAGCGGAAACAAAGTACAGAAACGTAAATGATAACAAGAGTCTGAACTCACTAACAAAGAAAGTACAACAACAGGAAGACTACAGCTGGACTCGACTGGGCCCAGCACCCTCTTCAGCCGGTGGCTCGGGCAGCTCAATATTTGGACCTGCAAAGAGTTATGAGTAAACAAAGTCAGCGAACGCTGAGTAGAGTGGTAACCAACTAGCTAAAGCAATAAAAGCTAACAGGTAAACTATCTATTCCAATTACTTTATTTTACAAGTTATTCCTTTTCACCCATTAGTTTATTTTTCAGATCTCTTTCTTGATCTCGGATGTTCCTCGTGGGAACGATCTTAATTGTAGACTTTTCCGAGGAGTAGAAGGCACACGTGGTGCTCTCCTGGCCGGGAGAGTCTCCCGTGGTGATCCTACACCCAGTCAACCACCCCGAGGTCACTGTCTAGACGTAGCGGTGACTACGGCACACGCGATAAGCGCACGAGTAGGTACCACACACTGGCACACGGTCAGTCATTTCCACTAGCAAGTACACCCAAAGTATACCACGGAACAGTATAGGGCCTAGCCCTCTCAGCAACAGGGTCTAGCCCCTCAGAACCAAACAGGGGTCTCGCCCTTCTACAGTCCACGCACCCTCGTCTTACTACCCTGAATTACCCAGAGGGCCAAAGAAAGTCTGTGTAGGTTGGCTAGCTTAACCTCGGGCCCCGTGGGGTAGCTAGCTCCCTCCCTACACTAATAGCTCTCCCCAGTATTGTGTACGCGAGGGCCAACAGGAGTCGGTGTAGAGTGGTCATTCCTAACTCCTAGTTCCAACCCAAGGGCGGCTAGCTCTACTCTACACTAAAAAGGGAACAATCGCTCCCCCTTGGTACCAAGTACTCAAGGGTCAGCACACTTCCCACTCACTTATCCAGACCTTTCCATTTATCTGCAGGAGCTCTACTCCTAATTCTCCGTAGGGTTCATGCTCGTATTCCCCATGTTATTCCATACCAGGTCTCCTCATTCACATTTCCATTATCAGATTTTACACATGTAGCTCGCATTTCCACAATTTGCATATACAATAATAAATGTCATAGATATCTATCTAACTAGCATAGGCATTTCATGTTTCACAGGCAGCTCTTGTTTATTAACTGGCAGTTGTTCATAATTCTATTTATTTAAGACTGAAATCTCAAACACACATACAAACAGTACAAGTACTTCTCGTCCTAGGATTCATGCCACACCCTAGGTTTCTAGTTATCCAGTTTCACATACGCATTCATGTTTTATAATTTAAAATAAGGGAAACCACTCAACCAGACAATCCAGGAGTATTGAGGGCTCGAACGGCAGGCTCACGTGCCTCAACAAGCCCCAAACCTGCAACTGATCGAAGTCCTATACCAAGAAATATACCAAAATGGAATATTCAAAACAGTATAAAAGACCTTCTAATAAGTAGAGGAACTCACAAGGAAAATACCGATATTTTGTTTGCGTAAAATTGACCTCAAACGGACCCTAAACGGGTCAAAAATAAGACTGCAAACCTAAATCAGACGTCTGGCACAAGATCCAGACGTCTTAAAAGTAACCAGAGTCTCACCTCAGGTTCTGCATCGACCACAGATGTCCAAAACCTCTTCTTTACCGTCTGGACCCAGCTCTAGACGTCCGACCTCTCCTCCGGATGTCTGGGAGTGCTTCTGGTTGTCTGGTAAGCTGTCCAGACGTCTGAAATACGTGGAAGGGGGTGCCCTACGCCTTCTCAAAGCTATCTCTGCACGCGACAGGAAAATCAACCACTTTTAGCCATGCAGACCAAGGCTGCGGTGTGGCCTGCATGGCTGTAACCGCAAGAGGAACATACCTTTGCAGAACACTGCTTTCAGACGTCTGGTGTCGTCACCAGACGTCCACTCCGTCGTCTGGACGTTACGCCGGACATCTGATTTTGGGAAAAACCCAAAATCAGAATAACTCGCTACTCTCCCTCGCCGCGCGCTGCTGCGACCTCACCTCCTCGCCGTAGCTCAGGTTGCAGCAAGTGTCGGGGATGTCTCCCTCGACGCGCTCTGCCTCCCGCATGTGCCGCTCCGACCGTGCGTCCTCCGGCGAGCTCCCACAAGCTCGCGAGCTCAAGCTCTTCCTCTTCTCCTCATGTCGCCTCTCCTCCTCGTCACTCGCTCTCGTGCTTTCTCTCACGCTCGCCCCTCTCACTGTAGTGGAGAGGGAGGAAGGAAGGTGGCCTGTGGTGAAGTGGGGAAGAGAGGAAGAGGGGGAGAGGGGCTTTATAAAGGTGCGCTAGGGTTCGGATGGAGGAGAGAAGAGGGAAAGAGAGAGAAGAACTGTACTGTCTGCGTGCAACCCACACGCAGACGCGAAGTCACGTACCAAATTTTCAGTTTCCAAACATTTGACCAGACGTCTGACTGACAGTCCAGACATCTTAAAAGGCTCAAGACAGAACAGGTCTTTACACTTCCTCTTTTCCCCACTCCACCACCGTCTCCTTCCTTCTTTCCTCTCCACTGCAGCGAGTGGGATGAGCGCGAGAGCGGGCGCGAGAGCGAGGGGCGAGGAGAGGCGACGTGAAGAGAGGAGGATCTTGTGCTCGCGAGCTCAGAGGAGCTCTCCTTCGATTCGCGTAGCTAAAAGACGAAGATATCATCTATCTCGCGCAGGTATAACTTCGAGAAGGCATGGGGCATGCCCTCTCACGTGTTTCGGACGTCTGGACAACTTACCAAACGACCGGAAGCACTCCCAAATGACTGGAGGAGGGGTCGAACGTCTGGAGTTGGGTCCAGACGGTCGAGTAGGGGTTTTAGACATCTGAAGTCGACGCAGGAACCTGAGGTGAGACCCTGTGACTTTTAAGACATCTGGACCTTGTGCTAGACGTCTGATTTAGGTCTGCAGTTCTATTTTTGATCCGTTTAGGATCCGTTTGAGGTCCATTTTATGCAAACAATATATCTGTAGATTCCTTGTATGTTCCTCTACATGTTAGAAGGCCTTTTATACTATTCTGAAAATTCCGTTGTGTTATGTTTCTTGGTATAGGATTTTGATCTGTTGCGTGTTCGGGGCCTGCAGAGTCACGTGAGCTTGCCATTCAAGCCCCGAGTACTCCTGAATGGTCTGGTAGAGTGGTTTCCCCCTGATTTAAATTATAAGACATGAATGCATATGTGAAATTGGATAATTGGAATCCTAGCATGTGGCATGAATCCTAGGACGGGAAGTACTTGCACTGTTTGAATGCGTGCTTGAGATTGCAGTGTTAAATGAATGAATAGAAATGTAAACAACTGCCTGTTAATAAATAAGAGCTGCTTGTGATATATGAAATGCATGTGCTAGTTAAACAGTTACCTGTGACATTACTTGTTGTATATGTAAGTTGTGGAAATACGAGTTGTATGGTATAATCTGATAATGGAATTGTGAATGACGAAACCTGGTATAGAATAACATGGGGAATACGAGCATGAACCCTACGGGAAATTAGGAGTAGAACTCCTGAGGATAAACGGAATGGATCTGGAAATGTGAGTAGGAAGTGTGCTGGTCCTTGAGTACGTGGTACCAAGGAGAGCGACTGTCCCCTGTTTAGTGTAGAGCGGAGCTAGTCGCCCTTAGGTTGGGACCCGGGGTTAGGATTGTCCACTTTACATTGACTTCTTTGGCCCTCACGTACACTGTACCGGGGAGAGCTACTAGTGTAGGGAGAGAGCTAGCCACCCCACGGGACCTGGGGTTCAGCTAGCCACCCTACATTGACTTGTTAGGCTCACTAAGCAAACCAGGGTAGTCAGACGAGGGTGCGCGGACTGTGGAGGGGCGAGACCCCTGTTTGATTCTGAGGAGCTAGACCCCTGTTACTGAGAGGGCTAGGCCCTATACTGTTCCATGCAGTACTTTAGGCGCACCCGCTAGCGGAAACGACTCACCGTGTGCCAGTGCGGGGTAATTACCCGTGCACTTATCAGGCGTGCCGTAGTCACCGCTACGTCTGTCCGTGACCTTGGGGTGGTTGACTGGGTGTAGGATTACCACGGGGGACTCTCCCGACCAAGAGAGCACCACGTGTGCCTTCTACTCTTTGGAAAAGATTACAATCAAGATTGTTCCCACGAGAAACATGCGAGATCAAGAAAGAGATTTGAAAAGTAAACCAATTGGTGAAAAAGGAATGACTTGTAAAACAAAATAATTGGAAAAGATAAAATTACCTGTTAGCTTTTACTGCTTTAGCTAGTTCGGTTACCACTCTACTCAACGTTCGCTGACTCCATTTTATTCGTACCCATTTACAGGTCTAGGAGTTGAGCAGCTCGAGTCACTGGCTGCAGAGGGTGTTGGGCCCAGTCGAGCCTACCAATAGTTCATGTTTTTGTTGTACTTCCTTTTGCTAGTGAGTTAGACAGTTGTTACCATTTCTGTTCTGTACTTTGTTCTACTTTACTGTTGTGGTGGTGATATGTACTGTTAGCAGCTTTTACTTCCTCTACTGTTGTACTCTTTTATTGTTAGTTACTTAGCATAGTGAATGTGGTTTACTTTCATGTTTTTTGGCTATTTCTTGTTGGACGACTGGGTCTTGGAATTAGTCGAGTCAAGCCGGTCTTGGGTCCTGTAGGGATTTGGCAATCGGGTCGTAACAGATATAGAAGATAGAGAAGGGGATTGTAGCAATATTGCTATACATGGTTGACATCATATTGACTCAGGATAATGCATGGTATCAAGGTTGCTAAGGAGTTCCCTGCCAAGTGGTTTGTTAGAAGAGACTTGGGATTACTCTTATACTTTCTTGAGATTGAACTTGCCAAACATGCCTGAGGTGTTCTATTGTCATAGAGAAAGCGCATGATAGATCTACTTTTGGAGACTAATATGTTGACTACCAACCCAACCTTGATTCCCATGGATGCTAGTATGCACCTGGACACATATCCATCTTTAGCCTTGGTGGATCAAGTAAAGTTCTTGGTTTCTCATCTTGTGTGGATCGTCCATCTTTAGTCTTGGTGGTGCATATCCTCATCTTTAGTCTTGGTAGCATGGGACATTGTTGAAGCATATGATTCTTTCCGACTTGAAAGCCTCTTACTTTCTTTTTCATCTTCAATTTTTCGATCTTTGGAAGCCTGTATTGATTTTGTATGGTTTATTTTGACCTTGGGAGGCCTGTGTTTTTGGCCCCATAAAGGATTTGTGGACTCCTGTTGTTCTTTATTATATATTTTCCTTTCCCTAGATTAAAATAAAAATTTGGTTTTCTTTCAAAAAAAATGAGGCTCACCATAACATGGTATGGCTGCTTGGGCCCTGATCTTCTGAGAGTAGTAATAACTATCCCTTTTGAGAACATGCTTGATGGCATTGCCATAATCTTTTATAACTAACTTAATTTGGATAAGTTCTAAGGCTAAATTCACTTAATTAACATATTAAAATGATATAACTCAATCAGGGTTGAAGAGAGAGGAATTAATAGAAAATGGGGTTAATTCTACAGTTTTCACGAACAATTATGAATGTAGAATTGCTGGAGGGTGAACCTATGATTAATTAAAGGTCAATTGAACTTAAACATCTTAAAATGGGTTGGTATTGAGTAATTTAGGATTTATATTCAAATCGAATGTTTAATTCTAATTAAAATCCTAATTTCAACTTCACTTCAATTAAAACAGTTTTAATGGAAATAAATATAATATAAATCTTCTAAAAAATAAATTAAAAATATTTTATAATGTTTGGCATAGTCAATTTGACAATCGGAACTCGTTTTAACCTAAAACAAAATCAGAGACGGGTATTTGCATAATTTGGGTCTAAATGTAAATTGACCATGCAAACGACATCAAAACCAAAACTTGAAGTCACCATCAACTTCCTTATACCCAAATTAGGCTATCATAAAAATTTGGCTTCATTTGGACTTCATCTTGATCAAATTTGCATTTTGGTCCTTAATTCTTGATTTCCTTACAAATGCCCAATCAACTTTCATTTTCTTTGCAAAAATGCCCTGCCAGCATCTTCTCCACCGTCCACCTCCGACCCCACCAGCCACGCAACTCCGACGAGTTTGTTTGTGCAACCTCCGGCCCTCTCCTCGCACGCCAACAAGCTATATACCTTCCTCGCCTCACGCCGTTGCAAGTCGTCGCGCTTTGGCAAGCGTAACTCCCCTCCTTCCTCCTCGAGCGTCTCCATTAATGCCGACTTTGGAGCTTCTCAACTTCCTTCTTTAGCCGCTCTACTGTGCAATTGGTAGAGGGTTTCTTCTTCCCTCGTCATCATCGTGCTTCCCGTCAAAGAACTGGTTCATTTACCTCTTCAACTCCAAGCACCTCGCTGTCTCCTTCTCCAAGTCCGATGACCCACACCAGCCTCTTCCCCATCCTCCTCTCTTCCTCCTAGGTAACTCTTCCTCTCCCCCTCTTCTTCTAGATCGGGTTAGGCACCTTACAACTAGGTTTCAACTCCCGCATCCTCCCCCTCTACTTCTTCTCCACTCACGGTGACCATGTCGGCTGCGCTCCGGCGAACTCGCCACGACTCTCCTCGCTACCTCCCATATCACCAACTACCGTAGAAGCACCACCACGCCTCTGCGAGCAAAAGCCCCAAGGTGATTGGGTTGATTGCTCGCCGAGGCCCCTCACCAGACTCACCTCACCACCGCCGTCTTCGTTGAGGTTGCCGGCCCATCCTCAACCTCCTCGCAACGAATCATCACCGCCAACACCTCCAGTGCTCCACGTTGAACATCCCTGCCCTTTTGGTCGAGAGTTTCGACGCCTCCTTCGCTAAGACGTTCGCCACCGTTGAACCCATCAACCCCGATGGCGTCGGTCACGCTCTGGCCACCCGCAAACCTCCAAGCTTCCCAAGAAGCTCCGTGGTGGCACAAGGAGCGATTTGCGAGCTCCAGCAAGCCTCGCCGTGCCTTGAGGAGCTCCGTCGACAACCATCAGATTCGCCGCTTCCTCCGTCAGCGTCTGCCACCCTTACTCGTCTGCTTGACGATCCACAACCGCCATCAAGTCGGCGACACCACGCCAACTCTCCTCCGCCCTTCGCCGGTGAGGATTTCTCATCGGAGCTCATTTCCAGTGAGGCGCCACCGCTTCTTTGGTGAACCTTGCCGGCTGAAGAGGAAGAAGGCAAAGGAGAGCAGGGACCTATCTGAAAGAAAGGAAATCCTAGGGACCTACTCGCAAGGTACATGGACCCAATTATAAATTTGCAAGGACTAAAAATCAAGACAATCAATAGTTTTTTTAATTTCCAAGGACTAATGTACAGTGTCTTTAAAATATTATCTGATTTGTCTTGATTATTGAGCATTTAGAGCTTTCACTACATTTTCTCGTCAGTTAGGCATTATTGAATTATTTAGTGCTATATCATAATAACTTTATTTTAGTTAATCAAGCAATCTACAATTATTGAAATTAGGATGCAAAATTAATTTCTCAATGAATTATTTACATAATTACATATTGGTAGATTGCATCTTTGTCATTCGAAATTCAATGGTCTTAGTGCTTGTTCTTTTAACTTTATTAAATAAGAAAGCCCGTAATGGAAAGCTAAACTTTTTGCATCTAGTTTCTGAGTTTAATTCTGTGACATTTAAATAGTGGCAATTATGCATTAATTACTCGTAGAGACAACCTTGGATTTCTTTTTTAATTCGAGTATTATAAATTTAAATGCTTGATTCATTTTAATCACTATACTACGACGTGATAATTTTAAAACATGATCAAGGCGAGTTCAGTAATGCCTTTGCATATGTATATGTATGTATACATGAAAAATATGTACATCTATGTCCTTTTTTATCAAAAAAAAAAAAACATAAGTATATTTGCTCATGAAAATTAATTACCTTTCCTTATAGGTGGGATCGGATTCCAGAAAGCCTGTAGAGGCACTGCAATGGCCCTATTGGCTATGTTTCAAACTTTTGCAACAATTTTCAAATGGATAGTTCCAACCTTTTCTTCTTAGAATAGGGGTTTGATAAAATTTAAGAAATTTTATGAGGGATAAATAGGTAGATAAGAGAAGGGTTAGTGGGTGTGAATGTGATAGTTGAGTTGACATATTATTAATTTTTATTTTTAATTATATTATGATCGGTGAAAGTACATTGGTAGTGATAGATGTAATGGATGGAAGTGAGTTTGTAGAGGTTGATATGATTGGTGAGGGATAAATATGATAGATGTTGGTAGATGTGATGATAATGGAATAATACCTTTGTATTGTCTTACCTACTATAAATTGTAATCATGACATGTAAGATAGTTCTAGAACACATTTTTACTTTGTCTCATAGATCAAAATTTCAAAGGTACCTCTGATACCTCTTTCTTGTAAATTCCATGATTTTAATTTCCATGTTTGTTTATCATATGGTTCCGTAGGTGGCTTCTTTCTTATGTGGAAAAATGATATTGACTACCATATAATTGGAGTGATCATTGTTGTTGCCAAAACAAACTATATGCTGGATAACTCATGGTAGTTAACTAGAGTGTATGGTTCTCCGTACAAAAATAGAAAGAAACACTTTTGACTTGGCATATCTTATTTAATTACCTAGATCAATGAGGACATCCTTTATTTAGGAGACTTTGATATTGTGGCCAACCAAAAGGAGATGTGGCCGAAGTAGTAAATTATTTTAAAATAAATTTTACACTGATTTTGTATCTTCTTATGGTAAATTGACCTAAAAAATAAAGGGCCAACCTATACATGGTCTAACAAAAGGAGGAAGGGTCAATTGATCATGGCCAGGTTATACAGGGCTATTATCGGTAGTTCTTGGATTGAAAATTTCTTTAATGCGGGAGTTCGTCACCTCTCAAGGATCAAAAGTGACCATTCTACTATTCTTATAAAAATTAGTATGAATTTTGCTCTCCATGTGATCTTTCGATGGGAGGAACAACTTCATCTTGTAGCAACAGCGGATGAAGAGTATCCTCACGTAAGGACTTGTCAAAGCTATTTAGGAGAAGAAGTTAATAAACGAAGAGTGGCAAGAGAAGAGAGATCTTGCAAGCAGCAAGATATAATTATTTTTGGCAGACACCACCCTTCGCAAGGTCATTGGACATGATGATCCGGTTGATATCCAAGAGAAGCTTGAGAACAAATTAAAAGTCCAAATCTTTGACAAATAGGCTATTACTAAAGAAGAGGCTATATAGTCTTAACAGATGCATGTAGTCACCCTTAAGGAGAAGACTGAGAAGGGGGAGACATCTGTCCTTCCTTTGATCATACAATGACGTTGCTCTATGTGAAGGAGACAATCATGCTAAATGAGACCATTGCCTTACTGCTAATGAATGAGTCGTGATGGAAGGATGCAGGTGAAGCATCATTCAAGGATGATCGAGCATTGATTGTTAGGAGTAGTTAAGGGAGATTTAACGCCAGGATAGGTAGAGGAGGACGATCCAGGTCATGTGGATCTCTTACCTGCTACTACTGTGACTAGGAGGGCCACCTAATAGCCATTTGTTTGAGATGTGAGGAAGATGAGAAGTTGAAGAAAGATATGGAGAAAATACAAGGGAAGAAGAAGTTTAATGTTGGTTTAGACTTAGATCACTTAGTGTCTACCACCTTGTTGGAAGGAGACATGGAAGCTTTTGCATGATGATGGAAGAGAAGTTAGATTCAAGATGGTTATTAGATTCGTCAAGCTTAGACCATGCGTGCTCATGCAGGGAGTAGTTCAGCAAGCTTGCAATGAAGGAAGCCCAATCAGATTAGCAAAGTGAAGAGCTCTATAGGGGTAGGATCAATGTAGAGTAAGTTGGGAACTCTTAGAGAGATCCTACTCCTCGTTGGGAACTCTGCATCGAATCTCTCTTGAAGGGGGAGTTCTCGAAGTAAGTTGAGGAGTATGCATGCTAATATGCAGAAGAAGGATGTTGAACAAGGTGTATAGGCTCAAGGTAAGAGTCATGATAGATAATGCAGCTCCAGTTATTTCCTAGGCGAGTAGTACAAAAAGAAACCAATAGATTGTCAACATCTCTACTGTCGGAGTGTACAAGAAGAAGCAAGGGAAGTTTGCTTTACATGAGGATGGTGGTACATTCTCTAGTCAGGAGAGACAAATGGTGCCACATTTGCCGATGTGGTGATGCTATGCTACACACGTGCCTTAGGTGGGCGTAACATCCAAAAGTGATTGCGATTTTGCAAGGGAGGACCTGTAGGTGAAGATGCACTAATGTAAGACTTGATGAAAGGTGACTCGTGTGATGAAATTCAAGTCAAGGGAGAGATTGGTAGGAATTAAGAGTATTCCTATTTTGTATTTACTTGGTTTTTATTTAATTGGGAGTCCTAATAGGTTTAGGATTCTTGACTCTCAATAGGAGTATACATCTACAATCCTATTAGGAATATGATTTCTTCTAGAATTATGAGTCTTGTTTTTAAGTCTATAAATAAAGAGGCAATCTCTCATTGTAGGCTGAAGCCAAAATAAGCGAAGAAAAAGATGTAGTCCAGAGGGTGTTCGGGTTGGGGTCAAGAGCGAGAGGCTGCCCCTACAAGTTACCGATGTGATTCCTTCTGCTATAATTGAATTCTGAGCTTCTCGCGTGGTTTTTCCCCTTAGAGCTTATAAATCACCATGGTAAATGCTAGAACGAGGAAGTCATTGATGATGTTTTCTGACCAAATGATGCTTGATTGATTAAATCAATTCCTCTCAGTATCAACCCACTATCTACCGATGGGTTGATTTTGAAGCCCCACAAGTCTGGTACATTCTCATTCAGGTCGGCTTATCATTTTCTTGTTAATAATAATCATGTCTTATGAAAAAGGTATGGCTCACATGTCTTCCTCCTAGATTTGAGACTTTCCTATGGAAGTGACTCAATAATGGTTTGACAGTGGGTGTTGTTTTAGCCAAGGCTAAATGTATTGACGATTTGATCTGATACTTTTGCTCCAACTCCCTTGAATCTGTCGATCACTTGTTTTGTTTTAACTTCCCCTGCTTGCCAGAGCTATGTGGTTCCATCTGGGACGGAGGCCTGACTTAGACTTTTTTAAGTCTTTTCTCTCATATATCTTTAATGACTACAAACAGAATGATATTATAACCAAAGCTACTTTTATCCTAAATCTGGGATGCCTGATGTAAGAGAGTTCTAGAAAGCATTCACTGCTTTATTTATAGAATAATCAATCGTGCTTAAAGACTTTCAATTTTATATAGGTTCCCATATGCAGTCAAATTATAAAATCGGTAAGCCTGTACTTTATTAAAGTCCAAATCTGATGCACATTAATGCTTGCTTTGATTATAGAATACATATGTGGATGCTGCTGTATGCTCTGATGTTGTGGTTTGTCTAAGTAAAGATGATCAAATTCAATGGTCTCTATCAGTAAATGTTCAAAATGCTTCTCCACTCATAGCTGAAGGTTTTGCATTAACGAAGGCCATGAAGAAGAGCGATGAACTTTCCTGCTATGGCTTTTTGAATAGGAATGCATCTTATCTCTTCTTCTCATGATTGTCCTTGGGTTTTGTCTAACGCAGTTGATAACTGCAAACTTTATTTCAATGGGTCTGATGATGTGGCTTGTTATTACATTCCTGGAGACCTGGAACTATATTGCGCATGATCCAACTAAATATTGTAGAGTGCTAAATCTATTTGGTTCTTGGCCTTAACTCTTGACTCCTCGTTGTAATATGGATTCTTTACTTTGTAACTTTAGCTTAATCAATTGAACTTGCTGTTTTTTTTTCAAAAAAAAAACACAAAAAGATCTTAGAACATCATACGTAATTGCATAACCCGATTCGAAAAAGGGAATGCGTGTCTGTCATCGAGGACACAATTTTGTGATCATAGTTGGCATTCACGTCGTAACGGAAACATGCTCGCCTTCTAGTTTAATACTGACAATGCTAGATTTTAGTAGATCTTTTAAATGAGAAGTTGAAATCAGAATTAAACTTAATCCGAGGCTGCCCACATGAAGCTTACACGTTGGGGAAACCGGGTGAGAGTGGCAAGGTTTAACTTATCTGACACGAAGGCAAGGGGAACATTTTCCTTTTTTAGAATAAGGTAAGAATTGAGCTTTGGCTTCTCCGGAGGGGAAGCTCACTTTGCTCGATCACTGGATCACTCAACTGGGTTCTTGGTGAGGGAAACACGTGGCACCCGAAGGCTTTGACTCAAACGGTGATCTGATCTAACTTTGCGAGTCAAGAGGTCCTCCAAATCTACCAAGCAAAGGAGAGTCAACATGTGGGTGCAAAGAGGGGCGAGAGGACAACTTGGCCTCGATCCTTGATCGTGTCAGAGGGTCATATGCCATGAAGGAGGAGATCTGTCCCGCAATTTTAAATTGGCAACGGCGCCCAAATTGATCTTGAAGTCACAGGTCGAACATCCTGCGATCATTACGAGTCCAGTTGCTTTTAGATTGGGAAAACATGTTCCATTTATTCTGGATGTTCTGAAACAACAAACCCGATTTATTCAAATATCGGGAAGGAAGCCATATGATTTTTTTTTCTTTTTTCTTTTTAATTTTCTTTTTCTCTTTGTTAGCCCATGGACATCAAGCTTCTCGTGGCAATGCCTTCCAAGGCCGCCTTGTAATTTGCCAAAGTTACAACCAAACACAAAATAACAAATGCTTCGCAAGGAGGGGTGTGCTAAGAATGCTCCGGTCCGATAAGAAAACTTCCCTTTTTTTTTCTTTTTTCTTTTTAATTTTAATCTTGAAAGGCAGATATCATACATTACTGAAGAAATTTGGACACTCTATCAAACCTTTTGTTGACTAAATTTTGCAACTTGATTAGCTTAACAAGCCAGCGCAAAACCGAACAACTTCGGTAGGGCATGCACGAATATAATATGAAATTTCTGTTGGCTATATACCTCACTGGTTCGTTACTTCATTACAAGCTCTCTCGTTAGCTCAAAACAATTATTTTATTAGGTTCTCAACTGGTCCAACAAAAAGCCAATTGTCCAATCACCATCACATGCTCCCATGCTAGCAAATAAGATGCAACTTGGCAAGGAGATCCAGGATGGTCTGATTACTCACGCACCGTCTAAGCTGAACACTGGTACAACTCAAATCCACGCATCGCATATGCTTGCGGTAAGCATAGAAGCCAAAGTCGAGTCTGATGCAGACGACCATCTTGTCAACGATTCACCACCTTCCACAACAACACATATACACCATAAAGGACGATCGCAAGATGTTTCGACCTCAACGAACCACAATTACTCGACCTCGTGAAGATCTAAGATCCTGCTACCCGTCGAATTCATACCCTCCTCCTCACAGAACACACCTATGTAACAGCCGTTCCTGTCATGCAGCTCCTATGTATCAGCCGTTGCTGTCATGCAGCTGCTGTGTGTGTGTGGGCGGGGGGTCAAGAAGGAAGGTGTAGATAAGTTACTTGAAAAAATCAATATTTTAAAATTTGAACCGATTGAGTCAAAATAAATCAAATTATAAGAAGATCTTTGGATTAATTTACATTGATTCAACCAAATTTAATAAAATTGAATTGATGTTCAATAAAAATTATTGAAGATATCTATGAAAAGTCATCTTATAACTATAATAATAATAATAAAATTGTCATATTTTTATCAAATATTAAATAAAAATAAAATATACAATGATAATTGAGAGTTTAATTTTAGAGAGCACATGAGCGTTTAAATCTTTATTTTAAGTGCTAAAGACCCATTCATTTTTTTTTAATTTCAAGAGAACGATTAAATCGGATGATTATTTAACCAGATCCCGATTTTATTTAATTTTCATCGACTTCAACTTTTATTGTACGAATTTCACTCGAAAAGATCAATTCAATTTGGTTTTTAAAACATTAAAAAAAATACATGATATCAAATGTAAAACGTGATCTCTCTCGTGAATAGGTCTAGGGCTGCCGCTAACCGGGCACCTGACACAACCCGTACCCAGGTTGCGTTTTAACTGTATTGAGCTTGGATAACGATCACGGCTTCGTTTCGACGTGGAGTCACAGAAATGTTTTACGTGACTTCCGAAGGATAAGACGAATAGTCTTTCAACGAAAGATATTACTTCCAACCCCTTTACGCAACATATTAATTCACTGTCACTTTCAAATCCCTCTGTACGACGTATTAATTCGATATTATATTTGCCTTCTGCTTACTTACCCTACTCTCTAAAAAAAATAATAATTCGATATTAAATATAAAATAAACAAATTACATCACTTTTCTTTATATTTAAATCACACTAATTTATAACTTACAACATGTTAACTCATCTTTTTCTCCCCCCTAACACTCCTACCATCTCACCATTTAGACCCACATCTCCAATCTCATCTAAGCTCCATGTTACTGAAAAATAAGTAATTATCATATTATTCAATTACAACATATTCTTATAGATAAGATGTAAACAATTACACGAGTACACCAGGGACACATGCTTACAAGGGTAAACGCCGACACTCCACCAAACACAACCCAACCCCCGTTGTTGTGATTCGATAACCCCTACTGGATTTGCACCCAGAACCCACGAAATCCGGTCAAGACCTGGCGAATGCCGAGAAAAACACAGAACACCCCGTAGGATCGATCGTGAGAAATGATCAGGGATCCAGTTGCATGCCGAGAAAAACAGTATCATTGACATTAATTTCCGAAGGCCGAAGGAGGAAACCTTCACATGCCGATGTCGAAACCCACACGCATGATCTCATTCAGAACAACAGCACCCCACCAGCGGCAATTAAAACTGACTCCACGCAGCAGCGGTCAACCAATAAGAGCAAGCCAAAAATAACACCCCAAAGATTCGCACAGATGGGCAACAAGAAAATAAAAGCTCTCACATGGCCATTTAATCACAGCAACGGCGATGATAATGTACAGAGGAGGAGAGAAACGAGCACACAGCTCACACAATAATAATAATAATAATAATAATAATAATAATAATAACGACGACGACAACAACCCATGTGGTGTACCACCATCCTGTCTCTATCATCATCCACCCCACCCGCAAAAAGGGCTTTTGACTCGTGCGTGACGTGGGGAGTTGAGCTGAGCTGAGCGGAGTAGTCACGCTTCCGAGCAGTAACTACCGCGCCGTTGGTTAGTAGTAAAGAGAAGAGAAGAGTGGGAGTGGGGATCGGTGGGAGGAGGAGTTAGAGGAAGATGAAGCACTCGAGGGAGACGAGGGGGTTCTCGAGGGATTCCTCGTCGTCGTTATCGTCGTTGTTGGTGGGGGGAGGGGTAGGGGGAGCGGGGAGGCGAGGCGGCGGGAGGGGGCGTTTGAGGGAGGGGGAGACCGAGCGGCGCGGGGGAGGGATGGGGCGGCGGCGGACGGGGGACGGGGAGGAGCGGCCGGCGGGGCGCCACTGCTGGCGCTTGGTGGGGAGGTCGGCGGAGAGGGAGCGGGCGCGGGCGCGGTGACGGGGGAGGGGGCGGCTCTCGGCGTCGGCGGAGGGTGGGGGCTTGGAGTCGGCGGTGGTGGAGTCGGAGATCTCGGAGGTGGGGGGCTCGTCGGGGGGCTTGGGGGGTGAGGATGACGCTTGGTGATGGTGGTGCTTGAGTTTGGTGAGGTCGACGTCGAGGTCGAGGTGGAGGTGGTGGAGGGGGATGGGGGTGGCGGAGGAGGGCTTGGGGGTCTCGGAGAGGACCTCCTTGACGACGGGTTCGAGGTCATGGTCGAGTTGGTCTTGTTGGGGAGGGGGAGGACCGGGAGGGGGAGTGGTGGCGGTGGGGGAGGAAGAGGAGCGGGTGCAGGTGGAGAGGCAGGAGCCCATGGGGGGTTTGGGGAGCTATAGGGAGGGAGGGGACTAGTGCATTTGGGTATAGGAATGGTGGTGGTGGTGGTGGTGGTGGTGGTGGAGGAATGGGAGGGAGAGAGGGAGGAAGAAGTGGGGCGCCTTTTTGTGTTTATTTATTGGGTTGGGAGGAACAGGTGGGTGTGGATGGTGGTCAGTGGTGCGGTTGGGTGTTTGGAGTGGGGTGGGGTCGGAAGTTGGGAACATGGGGCGGTTGGTTTTACTAAGGCCCTGTTTGTTTATAGTGATTGATTTTGAATGATCGTAAATTATACAGGGGAAATAATGAGGTAACCGTGAGATGATGGTTGTTTTGTACTTGTTTATATTTTTAAGTTAAATTAAGGGATTAGTTAAATTAATTTTTTATCTGATTAGCTAGAATATTTGTTTGTAGGATAACCTGGAGGGAATTTAATCTTAAGAGAGATAAAATTAAGGGATTACATGATTCGACGTCTCTCCTTGATTGGACAATCTCATATTAATGGATCCATTCTTGAAATGGCTGACTCTCAAAATTATGGAAGTCAAAATATAAAATCTAATCTTGTGAAGTAAACATGACCTAAAAGGAATTCACATTTTCTTTTTTTAAGGAAATTTACGTAAATATCTTTTTGATTTCTTTTCTCTATTATTTTGTAAATGTTACGTAGCCTGACATTGAGCTTTTCATGTTTGCATGCATACATTTTTCATTATCTTGATAAGATGTTTTGCTACCTTAATATTTTTTTTTTTTGAAAATATTTTCATTGGAGGAAGAACATGATATAGAAGAACGTGCCTTAAGGGGAAGAGAGAAAAGAGAAACCTAACACCTTGACGAGGGAGAGATTACACCATGTAGAAATGGGAGAAAATCAAAATTCACAAAGAAGATAAGAAAAAAATAGAAAAGAAAAAGAAAATGCGTCCAACGATTAGGAATCGATCAGCCTCCCGAAGGACGGTGACCTCACGCTCATAGATACGGCAAGATGCCAGCAAAACAAATCTCGAAGAATATGCCAACGAGTTGATCGAATTAAATGACCCAAAGATTGAAAAGGATCACTGACAAAACATCAAAATATTCATTCGTATAAGCTCGAGGGTCACACGTGGTCCCCCAAAACAAAACACACCACAAATAAAGAAAAAGAAAGGACCAATTCCACGAACAAAAAGTCAAAACACGTAAACTCCGCAACACACCACACGAAACAAAAGCCAACACTCTGTCGCCTCCTTGATCTGTCTCGTGCAGGCCAAGAGCAGGCGGCACCGCTGCCGACGACCCTGACTATTACGACCTGGTTCCCGAATCTCTTCAGGACACGAGACCGAACCGACTCGACTGATCCCAAAATCCAGTTGTCCAACGAGAAAGTAACCAAGAAGCAGTAAAATAAACCACATTCACCATGCAAGCAACTAATAGTAACAAAAGTATAACAGTAAAGAAATAAAATACTACAGTACACACCACCACAACAGTAGAAAATTAAATAGGTAAAGGAATATAAAGTTCACAATAAACGAGTACAGAAAAGTAACAACTACTCACTACAACAGGAACGGAGTACAACAGAAAACTACAGCTACTGGGCTCTACTGGGCCCAGCACCCTCTGTAGCTATAGGCTCTAGCTGCTCAACATCTGGACATAAAAAAGTTTATGAGTACAAAACGTCAGCGAACGCTGAGTAGAGTGGCAACCAGCTAACTAAAACAGTAAAGGTGGAAGGTAGCTGTTGTTTCTCTATTTCTTTCTTTCTTTAACTAATTATTCTTTCTTTCATCACTTGGTTTATTTATCAGGTCTCTTTCTTGATCTCGAATGTTCCTCGTGGGAACGATCTTTACTGCAGTCTTTTCCGAAGAGTAACGGTGACTACGGCACGCACGATAAACACACGGGTAGCTACCCCGCACTGGCATGCGGTCAGTCATTTCCGTTAATGGGTGCGCCCAAAGCACAACACGGAACCAGTATAGGGCATAGCCCTCTCAGTAGCAGGGGTCTAGCCCCTCCACAGTCTGCACACCCTCGCTTGACTACCCTGATTTGCCCAATGAGCCTAACAAGTCGGTGTAGGGCGGCTAGTTGAACCCCAGGCCCCGTGGGGTGGCAACCCTCCCTACACTAGTAGCTCTCCCCGGTACAGTGTACACGAGGGCCACAGAGTCGGTGCAAAGTGGCCAAACCCACCCCGGATCTCGACCCGAAGGCAGCAAGTGTAACGACCCAATTCCCGAATCCCTACGAGATACGAGAATCGGATCGACTCGACTGATCCCAAGACCCAGTCGTCCAGCGAGAAAGTGACCAAAAGAGCAGTAAAATAAACCACATTCACCATGTATATAACTAGCAGTAACAAAATACAGCAGTAAAGAAAAAAATACTACAGTATACGCCACCACAACAGTAAAGAAAATAAGCATGCACATAAACATGAAGCTTACAATAAAAAGAAGTACATGGGTAACAGAACTACTCACTACAACATAAAGAAATGTACAGTGGATACTACACAAGTAACACTACTGGGCTCTACTAGGCCCAGCGCCCTCTGCAGCCACCGACTCTGGCTGCTCAAAACCTGGTCCTGAAAAAGTAACAAACTTGACACGTCAGTGAAATGCTGAGTAGAGCGGCAACTAAAAACTAAGAAACAGTAAGGTGGACAGTAGCTGTTATATTTTTAATTTCTTTCTTTGTATTTTTCCCATTTATTCACTATTGAAGTATTTCTCAGATCTTTCTCTTGATCTCGAATGTTCCTCGTGGGAAGGATCTTGATTTGTAGTCTTTTCCGAAAAGTAGAAGTAACACGTGGTGCTCTCCTGGACGGGAGAGTCCCCTGTGGTGGTCCTACCCTCAGTCAACCACCCCAAGGTCGCTGACAGACGTAACGGTAACTACGGCACACGCGATAAACGCACGGGTAGCTACCCCGCATTGGCATGCGGTCAGTCGTTTCCATTAACGGGTGAGACCAAAGCACAGCACGGAACCAGTATAGGGCAGAGCCCTCTCAGTAACAGGTGTAACGACCCGATTCCCGAGTCCCAACGAGACACGAGAATCGTACCGACTCGACTAATCCCAAGACCTAGTTGTCCAACGAGGAAGTAATCAAAAGAGCAGTAAAATAAACCACATTCAGCATGAATATAACTAGCAGTAACAAAATACAGCAGTAAGAAAAGGAACTAGTACAGTATACACCACTACAACAGTAAAACAACAAATATGTACATAACATAAAGCTTACAACAAAGAAGTACAAGGAGTAATAAGGAAACTACTCACTACAGTGGAAGAAAAGTACAAAAAGAACTGCGGGTAACTCTACTGGACCCTACTAGGCCCAGCGTCCTCTGCAGCC
This sequence comes from Thalassia testudinum, assembly GCA_037157565.1. NCBI lineage: Eukaryota > Viridiplantae > Streptophyta > Magnoliopsida > Alismatales > Hydrocharitaceae > Thalassia > Thalassia testudinum. The sequence continues at coordinate 31,488,230 of JAZHRO010000031.1, read as the reverse complement.
GCTAACCCTGGTTGCTCAACACCTGGTCCTGAAAAGTAACGAGTGTAACACATCAGCGAAATGCTGAGTAGAATGGCAACTAAAAGCTAAAGAAGCAGTAGAGTGTACAGTAGCTGTTATATTTTTACTTTCTTTATTTACGTCTTTCTATTATTTCACGATCTATTTATTTCTCAAATCCCTCACTTGATCTCGAATGTTCCTCGTGGGAACGATCTTGATTGCAGTCTTTTCCGAAAAGTAGAAGTAACACGTGGTGCTCTCCTGGTCGGGAGAGTCCCCCGTGGTGGTTCTACCCTCAGTCAACCATCCCAAGGTCGCTAATTGACGTAACGGTGACTACGGCACGCGTGATAAGCGCACAGGTAGCTACCCCGCACTGGCACGCGGTCAGTCGTTTCTGTTAACAGGTGCGCTCAAAACACAGCACAGAACCGGTATAGGGCAGAGCCCTCTCAGTAACAGGGGTCCAACCCCTCCACAATCCGCGCACCCTCCCCTGACTACCCTGGTTTGCCCAATGGGCCTAACAAGTCGGTGTAGGAGGCTAGAAGAACCCCGGGGCCCGTGGGGTAGCTAGTGCTCTCCCTACACTAGTAGCTCTCCTCGGTACTGCGTACGCGAGGGCCAACAAGTCGGTGTACAGTGGCCAAACCCACCCTGGTCTTAACCTGAGGGCGGCAAGCTCTCCTCTACACTAAGTGGTAATGTGTGCTCTCTTTGGTACCATGTACACAAGACACAACACCCTTCCACGTTTCACTTTCGCAGTTTCATTCTATTCTCTTTCCAGGAGTTCTACTGCTAATTCCCCGTAGGGTTCGTATTCTTTTTGTTTGGCCATTGTAGGTTTCACTGTTCCAGTTTTACGTTCATACAACCCATATTCTCAATCATATTTATTCATTCATAACAGGCAACTATTATTTCCTTTCCACTTTTCCAAGACTGCAATATTTATATATCCACTAGTTTTCCAATCCTAGGATTCATGCTGTACCCTAGGTTCTATCATTCAATCTAGTTTTCTAGTCCTAGGATTCATGCAATACCCAAGGATCTATCATTCAATCTAGTTTCTCAGTCCTAGGGTTCATGCAATGCCCTAGACTCTATTAATTGTTCCACAATTGTAACAAATTATGCTAAATAATTTAAAAGCTACTCTACCAACTACAACGGGAGTACTGGGGGCGTGGTCGGCAATCCCGCGCACCTTCGCAACCCCCAAGACTACAATGGAACAGGGTCCTAACACAAGGAGTTTCTTAGAAGCAGTAAAATAAACCACATTCACCATGCAAGCAACTAATAGTAACAAAAGTACAACAGTAAAGAAGTAAACTACTACAGTACACACCACCACAACAGTAGAAAATTAAATAGGTAAAGGAATATAAAGTTCACAATAAACGAGTACAGAAGTGTAACAACTACTCACTACAACAGGAACGGAGTACAACAGAAAATTACAGCTACTGGACTCTACTGGGCTCAGCACCCTCTGTAGCTATAGGCTCTAGCTGCTCAACATCTGGACATAAAAAAGTTTATGAGTACAAAACGTCAGCGAACGCTGAGTAGAGTAGCAACCAGCTAACTAAAACAGTAAAGGTGGACAGGTAGCTGTTGTTTTTCTATTTCTTTCTTTAACTAATTATTCTTTCTTTCATCACTTGGTTTATTTATCAGGTCTCTTTCTTGATCTCGAATGTTCCTCGTGGGAATGATTTTTATTGCAGTCTTTTCCGAAGAGTAACGGTGACTACGACACGCACGATAAACACACGGGTAGCTACCCCGCACTGGCATGCGGTCAGTCGTTTCCGTTAACGGGTGTGCCCAAAGCACAACACGGAACCAGTATAGGGCATAGACCTCTCAGTAGCAAGGGTCTAACCCCTCCACAGTCTGCGCACCTACGCTTGACTACCCTGATTTGCCCAATGAGCCTAACAAGTCGGTGTAGGGCGGCTAGTTGAACCCCAGGCCCCGTGGGGTGGCAACCCCCCCTACACTAGTAGCTCTCCCCGGTACAGTGTACACGAGGGCCACAGAGTCGGTGTAAAGTGGCCAAACCCACCCCGGATCTCGACCCGAAGGCGGCAAGTGTAACGACCCAATTCCCGAATCCCTACGAGACACGAGAATCGGATCGACTCGACTGATCCAAAGACCCAGTCGTCCAGCGAGAAAGTGACCAAAAGAGCAGCAAAATAAACCACATTCACCATGTATATAACTAGCAGTAACAAAATACAGCAGTAAAGAAAAAAATACTACAGTATACACCACCACAACAGTAAAGAAAATAAGCATGCACATAAACATGAAGCTTACAATAAAAAAAAGTACAGGGGTAACAGAACTACTCACTACAACGTAAAGAAATGTACAGTGGATACTACACAAGTAACACTACTGGGCTCTACTAGGCCCAGCGCCCTCTGCAGCCACCGACTCTGGCTGCTCAACACTTGGTCCTAAAAAAGTAACAAACTTGACACGTCAGTGAAACGCTGAGTAGAGTGGCAACTAAAAGCTAAGAAAGAGTAAGGTGGATAGTAGCTGTTATATTTTTAATTTCTTTCCTTGTATTTTTCCCATTTATTCACTATTGAAGTATTTCTCAGATCTTTCTCTTGATCTAGAATGTTCCTCGTGGGAACGATCTTGATTTGCAGTCTTTCCCAAAAAGTAGAAGTAACACGTGGTGCTTTACTGGCCGGGAGAGTCCCCCGTGGTGGTCCTACCCTCAGTCAACCACCCCAAGGTCGCTGACAGACGTAACGGTAACTACGGCACACGCGATAAACGCCCGGGTAGCTACCCCGCATTGGCACGCGGTCAGTCGTTTCCATTAACGGGTGCGCCCAAAGCACAGCACGGAACCAGTATAGGGCAGAGCCCTCTCAGTAACAGGGTGTAATGACCCAATTCCCGAGTCCCAACGAGACACGAGAATCGGACCGACTCAACTAATCCCAAGACCTAGTTGTCCAACGAGGAAGTAACCAAAAGAGCAGTAAAATAAACCACATTCAGCATGAATATAACTAGCAGTAACAAAATACAGCAGTAAGAAAAGGAACTAGTATAGTATACACCACCACAACAGTAAAACAACAAATATGTACATAACATGAAGCTTACAATAAAGAAGTACAAGGAGTAATAAGGAAACTACTCACTACAGTGGAAGAAAAGTACAAAAAGAACTGCGGGTAACTCTACTGGACCCTACTAGGCCCAGCGTCCTCTGCAGCTGCTAACCCTGGTTGCTCAACACCTGGTCCTGAAAAGTAACGAGTGTAACACGTCAGCGAAACACTAAGTAGAGTGGCAACTAAAAGCTAAAGAAGCAGTAGAGTGTACAGCAGTTGTTATATTTTTACTTTCTTTATTTACGTCTTTCTATTATTTCACGATTTATTTATTTCTCAGATCCCTCACTTGATCTCGAATGTTCCTCGTGGGAATGATCTTGATTGCAGTCTTTTCCGAAATGTAGAAGTAACACGTGGTGCTCTCCTGGCCGGGAGAGTCCCCCGTGGTGGTCCTACCCTCAGTCAACCACCCCAAGGTCGCTGACAAACGTAACGGTGACTACGGCACGTGCGATAAGTGCACAGGTAGCTACCCCGCACTGGCACGCGGTCAGTCGTTTCCGTTAACGGGTGCGCTCAAAACATAGCACGGAACCGGTATAGAGCAAATCCCTCTCAATAACAGGGTTCCAACCCCTCCACAGTCCGCGCACCTTCGCCTGACTACCCTGATTTGCCCAGTGGGCCTAACAAGTCGGTGTAGGAGGCTAGCAGAACCCCGGGGCCCGTGGGGTTGCTAGCGCTCTCCCTACACTAGTAGCTCTCCTCGGTACTGCGTACGCGAGGGCCAACAAGTCGGTGTACAGTGGCCAAACCCACCTTGGTCTTAACCTGAGGGCGGCAAGCTCTCCTCTACACTAAGAGGTAATGTGTGCTCTCTTTGGTACCACGTACCCAAGACACAACACACTTCCACGTTTCACTTTCTCAGTTCCATTCTATTCTCTTTCCAGGAGTTCTACTCCAAATTCCCCGTAGGGTTCGTATTCTTTTTGTTTGGCCATTGTAGGTTTCACTGTTCCAGTTTTACGTTCATACAACCCATATTCTCAATCATATTTATTCATTCATAACAGGTAGCAATTAATTTACAGGCAGCTATTATTTCCTTTCCACTTTTCCAAGACTGCAATATTTATATATCCACTAGTTTTCCAGTCCTAGGATTCATGCCATACCCTAGGTTCTATCATTCAATCGAGTTTTCCAGTCCTAAGATTCATGCAATACCCAAGGATCTATCATTTAATCTAGTTTCTCAGTCCTAGGGTCCATGCAATGCCCTAGACTCTATTAATTATTCCACAATTGTAACAAATTATGCTAAATAATTTAAAAGCTACTCTACTAACTACAACGGGAGTACTGAGGGCGTGGTCGGCAATCCCGCGCACCTTCGCAACCCCCAAGACTACAATGGAACAGGGTCCTAACACAAGGATCAAACACAAGGAGTTTCTCAGAATGGTATACAATTACTGTAAACGGGTAGAGGATTTTATTCTAGAAAGAACGCAACTCGAAATGCGGAAAACGGACTCCGAACGAGCCCAAAACGGGTCAAAAACGACGAAACTGTCCAAAATCAGAAGTTTGGAAACTCTTCCAGACGTCTTAAAAGGTGGGTCAGATTGTACCTTAGCTCTGTGTAGTCCTTCAGACGTCCAGAAGCCTACTGGGGCGTCTAGCTTAGTTCCAAGACGTCCGATTGTCGCCCCGGACGTCTGGAAGTCCTCTCCGTCGTCTGGCACTGCGGCTAGACGTCTGATTTACGTGGGATGGCGAGCCCTTGCGCCCTCCCGAGAGGAACCTGCGCCCACATACTCCTGCTCTCAACACAACGAAGCGCAGACGAAGTCGCGGCGGACAGCTGCATGGCCGTACGCGCGAAGAAGGAAGAAGATAGAAATATCTTACCTGTCAGACGTCTGGGCAGTCCTCCAGACGTCTTCATAGTCGTCTGGTCATAAGCCCAGACGTCTGGTTCTGGAAAATTTTCCAGAACCAGAGACTGACTCACTCTCCGCCCGCGATACACGGTCGCGCCGCGCCCCGTCTGCCTGCTACTCGAGCTGCAGCAGCCCCTCTGCGACACCCCACTCCCGCCGCTCCCCTGCCGGCCGGCTCCAGCTACCTCGGCAAGCTCGAACCCTCACGGTCGAGCTTCCCCCTTCCGCTCGCAACCCTCCTTCCCGCACTCTCGCCGCAGCTGCTGCTGCAGCTGTTCCCTCGCTCACTCATGCTCTCGCACTGGCAGGGAGAAGGAGAAGAGGAAGGCGGAGAAGATGAGGGTGAGGGAGAGGGCGAGGGGGCCTTATAAGGCCGTGCGGGGAGAGAGAGAAGAGAGCTGCGCGCCTGAAAGAGGAGAGAGAAGAAAAAGAGGAACGAGAGCGGCGGGTGCAGTCTGCGTGCGCAGGCGCGCAGACGCAACCCCGTACGCCGCAAAAATATATTGCCAGACGTCTGGGAATGGTTACAGACGTCTAGTCATACGTCTGGGCCACTTCCCAAACGTCTTAAAAACCCGTCTGATGCCACGTTCGTAACACAGGGGCCCAGCCCCTCCACAGTAAGCAAACAGGGGTCTTGCCCCTCTACAGTCCGCACACCCTCGCCTGTAACGAGCCCGTGCCCCAGACGTCTTTTAAGACGTCTGGGAGGTGGGCCAGACGTCTGACCAGACGTCTGGGATCGGTTCCAGACGTCTGGAAATCAGTTATTTTTGGCACGAGACTTCGTCTGCACGCCTCAGCGCGTAGGCCTGCGAATATCCGATATTCTCTGCGGCTGCAGACGCTCTACCGCGTCTCTCCCTCCTCCTCGCGTGGCCTTAAAAAGGCCACGCCTTCCCTCACATCATCTCCACCGTCTCCTCCTTCTCCTTCAGCCAGTGAGCGTGAGCGTGAGCGCGAGGGCGGCAGCGGCGGCCGCAGTGAGCGCGGAGGAGGTGCGGCGTGCGAGAGCGGAGCTCTGCCGTGAGGGCGAGCTCGCCGGAGCGGCTTGGCCGGCTGGCGGAGGGCGCAGGGGGCCCGGAATGACGCGGAGAGGGACCTGCTGCGGTCTGAGCAGCAGACGCGCGAGGTGCGACGCGGGCGGCGTCGCGAGCGGAGGCCGAGCGGTGCCCTGCTCTGGAAAATTTTCCAAAATCAGACGTCTGGGTCTATAGCCAGACGGAGAGGGAGACGTCTGGAAGATCATACAGACGTCTGAAAGGTGAGTATTCCACTTTCTTCTTCCTTCCTGTCAACTGACCGTACTAAGGGAGGGAGTTGGCTGTGCGCAGGCTCGCTGATTCGCCATCCTTTGCGAGTCAGACGTCTGGAAGTTGTACGAGACGGCAAGAGTGACCTACAGACGTCCTGGGTTACCATAGGACGTATGTGAGCTAGGCCAGACGTCCCCGCAGACTTCTGGACATCTGGGAAACCACGCTGAGCAGGTAATTCTCTGATCCACTTTTTAAGACGTCTGGAAGAAGTTCCAGACGTCTGATTTTACACAGTATCGTCGTTTCCGACCCGTTGAGGGCCCGTTCGGGCTCCGTTTTCCGCGATTCGAGTTGCGTTCTTTTCAAAATTAATTCCTCTACCCGTCTACGGTAGCTATACACTGTTTTGAGACTTTACTTGTGTTTGATCCTTGTGATAGGATCTCGTTCAGTTGCAGTCTTGGGAGTCGCGGAGGCACGCGGGATTTCCGATCACGCCCCCATTACTCCCGTTGTACATGGTAGAGTGGCTTTAAGTTATTAAAATCTGTTAAATTATGAAACCATAAATAGAACCTACGACATTGCATGAACCCTAGGAATGAGAAATAGATGGAATGATAGCTCCTAGGTGATGCATGAATCCTAGGGCTGGAAAACTAGTTGTATGCTAGATCTTAAGATGTGGCATGAATCCTAGGATGGAAAAACTAGTGGAATGTATAACACTGCAGTCTTGGAAAATGGAAAGGAATATAAAGCTGCCTGTAAATTGAATTAACAGCTGCCTGTTATGAATAAAGAAACATGATTGAGATCATGGATTGTGAGAACGTGAAACTGGAAAGTGAAACATTGATGTTCTGAGATAAAGAGCTGGAACCCTACGGGGAATTAGGAGTGGAACTCCTAGAAAGAAAAAGGAATGGAACTGAGATGTAGTTTGTACTGTCTCTTGGGTACGCAGTACCAAGGGAAGTACCTGTACCTGTTTAGTGCAGAGTGGGGCCAGCCACCCCAGGGACCCGGGGTTAGGATTGGCCGCTCTGTACCGACTTGCTGGCCCTCGTGTACGTAGTACCGAGGAGAGCTACTAGTGTTAGGAGAGTACTAGCTACCCCACGGGCCCCGGGGTTCTGCTAGCCTCCTTCACCGACTTGTTAGGCCCACTAAGGCAAACCAGGGTAGTCAGGCGAGGGTGCGCGGACTGTGGAGGGGTAAGGCCCCGGTTTGGTTACTATGGAGGGGTTGGACCCCTGTTACTGAGAGGGCTCTACCCTGGTTCTGTGCTGTGCTTTGGGCGCACCCGTTAACGGAAACGACTGACCACGTGCCAGTGCGGGTTAGCTACCTGTGCGTTTATCGCGCGTGCCGTAGTCACCGTTACGTCTGTCAGTGACCTTGTGGTGGTTGACTGAGGGTAGGATCACCACGGGGGACTCTTCCGGCTAGGAGAGCACCACGTGCTACTTCTACTTTTGGAAAAGACTGCAATCAAGATCGTTCCCACGAGGAACATTCGAGATCAAGTAAAGGATCTGAGAAATAAATGAAATAGTGAGAAAAATTGAAAGATGTGAGTAAAGGAAGTAATAGAACATAACAGCTACTGTACACTCTACTGTTGTCTTTAGTTAGTTTGCCACTCTACTCAGCGTTTTGCTGATGTGTTACACTCGTTACCTTTTTCAGGACCAGGTGTTGAGCAGCCAGGGTTAGCGGCTGCAGAGGACGCTGGGCCGAGTAGGGTCCAGTAGAGTTTACCACAGTCTTTTGTACCTCTTTTGTTTCTGTTATAGTGAGTAGTTCTTGTTTCCGCTGTACTTTTCTTTACCTGCAGTTCATGTTATATGATAAATGTTGTTCTACTGTTGTAGTGGTATCTACTGTAGTAGTTTCTTTCCTTACTGCTGTACTTTCTTACTGTTAGTTATATTCATGCTGAATGGGGTTTATTTTACTGCTCTTTTGATTACTTCCTCGTTGGACGACTAGGTCTTGGGATTAGTCGAGTCGGTCCGGTTCTCGTGTCTCGTAGGGACTCGGGAACTGGGTCGTTACATCGCCTGATTACCCTGGTTTGCCCAGTGGGCCTAACAAGTCGGTGTAGGAGGGCTAGTAGAACCCCGGGACCCGTGGGGTAGCTAGTGCTCTCCCTACACTAGTAGCTCTCCTCGGTACTGTGTACACGAGAACCAAAAGTCGGTACAAAGTGGCCAGACCTAACCCCAGGTCCCTAGGGTGGCTAGCTCCGCTCTGCACTACACAGGGGGATAGTTGCTCTCCTTGGTACTTCGTACTCAAGGGCCAGCTTACTTCCCCAATTCTATTCCATTCGCTTTGTAGGAGTTCTACTCCTAATTCCCCATAGGGTTCATGCTCTTTTAACTCAACCAATTTAGGTTTCACCGTTCCAACTTTATATCCATATAACCCATGCTCTCAACAGTGATTATTCATTCTTAAAAAGGCAGCGGTTAACCAATTTACAGGCAGTTATCGTTTCCTTTCGACTTTTCCAAGATTGCAATGTATATATATATTCAACTAGTTTTCCAGTCCTAGGATTCATGCCATACCCTAGGATCTATCATTCAATCTAGTTTTCCAGTCGTAGGAATCATGCAATACCCTAGGATCTATCAATCAATCTAATTTTCCAGTCCTAGGATTCATGTAATGCCCTAGACTCTATTAATTGTTTAATAAATGTACAATTTTTGATAAATAAATCAAATGGCCACTCTACCCGCAAAATCGGGAGTACTGGGGGCGTGGTCGGCAATCCCGCACGCCAACGCAACTACTAGAGCCGCAACGGAACGAGATCCTAACACAAGGATCAACATAAGGAGTTACTTAGAACAGTATACAATTACTATAAACAGGTAGAGGAACTAAATCTGGGAAGAACGAACTTGAAACATGGAAAACGGATTCCGAACGGACCCTAAACGGTCAAAAACAACCAGTTTGTCCAAAATCAGACGTTTAGAACTTCTTCTAGACGTCTTAAAAGGTAGCTCAGGCCTTACCTTGGTCTGTGCAGTCCTTCAGACGTCCAGAAGCCCGCGAGACCGTTTGGACTTAGTTTCCAAATGTCCGATTGTCACCCTGGACGTCTGGAGGCCCTCTCCGACGTCTGGTGCTCTGCCCAGACGTCTGATCTGTGTGGGATGGCGAGCCCTTGCACCTTCCCGAACAAATCCTGCACACACACACGCCCGCTCTTATCACGAAAAGGTGCAGAAGACCTCGGCGGAACGGCTGCATGGCCGTACACGCGAAAGAAGGAGAAGAGAATAAATAATGTACCTGTCAGACGTCTGGACCTACCTCCAGACGTCTTCTGCGTTGTCTGGACGTAAGTCCAGACGTCTGATTCTGGGAAATTTTCCCAGAATCAGGACCCTTTTCGCACTCCGCCCGCAACGCACGGCCGTGTTGCGCTGCGTCCGCCTGCTGCCCGAGCTGCAGCAGCTCCTCTGCAGCATCACACGCTCGCTGCTCTCCAGCCGATCGGCTCTCTCTGCCTCGGCAAGCTCACACCCTCACGGTCAAGCTCCTTCCTCTCGCAATAGCTCCTCCTCCCCACACACCCGCAGCAGTCGCTGCTGCCGCTCTCGCCCGCACGCTCTCTCGCTGACAGGGAGAAGAAGAAGAAGGCGGTGGAATGAGGGTAAGGGAGAGGGAGAGGCGTATTTGTAAGGCAACCGCGGGGAGAGAGAAAGAGGAAAGGCTGCGTTTGCTAGGAGGGAGAGGAAAGAGAAGAGGGAGGGCGGCGGGTTCAGTCTACGCGCACATGCACGCAGACGCGAACCCGTACGTTGAAAAAATTTAATACCAGACGTCTGGGAAGGCTTCCAGACATCTGAGCCACTTCCCAGACGTCTTAAACGACGCTTGATGCCCTGGTCGTAACAGCAAGCTCCTCTCTACACTAAGAGGTAACATGTGCTCCCCTTGGTACCATGTAATCAAGGGACAGCACACTTCCCATCACATTCCTAAATCCATTCCATTTATTTCCAGGAGCTCATCTCCTAATTCCTCGTAGGGTTCATGCTCATCTTTCTCAGGCCAAACCATACCTGGTTTCATCATTTCTATTTCCATTTCTCAGGTTCTACACATGTAACATGTAACTTTATTGTTCACATTCCAGGTTTATTCACAGGTAGCTTGTGTTTCCAATATTCAATCTTCCATTTTCAGTTAATATACATGCAGCTCATATTATGACATTTAACGTAAACAACAGGAATTTACATACAACAGTTTGCTAACACAAGTACTTTATATTTCACAAACAGTTGTTATTCATTTACAGGAAATTGTTATTATTCTATCTACTCATCCAAGACTACAATCCATACATTCCATAAAAATATTCCAATGTTTATAGTCCTAGGATTCATACTATACCCTAGGATCTAACATTCATTCCACATATGCATTCAAGTTTGTAATTAAACTAGGGGAAGCCACTCTACCAGTACACCCAAGAGTAATGGGGGCTTCATCGACAGGTCCACGTGCCTCACCAAACCCCAATCCCACAATGGAACGAGGTCCTATCACAAGGATCATTCACAAGAGACTACTCAGAACAGGATAAAAAGTATTCCAATAAGTAGAGGAATTTATAATTGTGAAAATCGGACCTCAAATGGACCCTAAACGGGTCAAAAACAGTAATTCTGACTCAAATCAGACGTCTGGAACACCTTCCAGACGTCTTAAAAGAGTTCAGAGTCATACCTCAGTTTCTGCACCACTCTGCAGACGTCCAAGAACTCCACTAGACCGTCTAGACCCAGTTCCAGACGTCCGAACACCTCTCCGGACGTCTGGAAACACTTCCCGTCGTCTGGTGCCTCGCCCAGACGTCTGAACTGCGTGGGAGGGCGTCCTGCACTTTCCCAGAGCGAATCTTGCATGCGCCAATGAAATCTCCTCAATATGACACGAAACAGTGCCTCGACGGAACGGCCTGCATGGTTGTATTCGCAAAGAAGATGTACGTCGTGAAATTTACCCCTCAATCGTCTGGAACCTCCTCTAGATGTCGTCTACGTCGTCTGGACGTCGATTTAGATGTCTGATTCTGGGAAAAAACCCAGAATCAGTACCTGCCTTCGCCTTCTCGCGCCAAGTGCAGTCGCGCTGCGCCCGCTTGCCTGCTGCTCCGACTGCAGCAGTGTCGAGGAGGACCTCCACGATGCACCTCTCCACCTCACACATGCACCAACCGGCCGTGAGCTCTCTGGCGAGCTCGCACACGAGCTCGCAAGCTTGCTCTTCTGTCTCTCCCCCTCGCTTCTCCTCCTCTCCTCCCACGCCGCTCACACTCGCTGCTCGCTACTCGCCGCTCACTGCTCTCGCTGGAGGAAGGAGATGGGTGGCTGAAGGTGGGGTAAACGAGGGAGAGGAGGGGCGTTTAAATAAGGTGCTAGGTTAGGGTTTTGCGTCGATGAGAGGAGAGAGAAAGAGAAGAAAACGAGGTCGCGTACTGTCTGCGCACAGACGCGAGGACGTATACAAAAAATTTAATTTCCAGACATCTGGAAAGGTGTCCAGATGTCTGACCCAAATTCCAGACATCTTAAATGACTCTAACAGCACGGATCTTAACAATAAATACTTTATAGATCATCTAAAAGATGACATCATTCATAATATAGTAATAAGAAGATGTAACAAATGAACCTAGACATGTTAGGTAAGAGAATTTATCATTTATTATCAAGTTGAGATGAATAGATGGAGTATCCTATATATTTTATGCTTACGATCAAGAAAAGACTAAACATAACTATTTTCCATAGTAAAGGAAAGACACTTGAAAAGGTATGTAGGAACATCTATATGGTTAAGATACGTGCTAGCCTCGTAGGCATATGGGTAAACTGAGGTACCAATGGTTATTCAAGAACCATAGACTTCAAGCATTAGTCACAGTAGAAGTTCAATTCGTTTGGTTCTTTGTTGAGCTTACCAACTTCTTCTTTTATCCTTGTTCTACCTTAGTAGTCAAACTTGAATAAAGGAGAAAGAGGCTTGTGTGGACTTGGATGATCTTTTAGCCACCGGTAAGCATTAAGAATTCTATAAATCATTTTTTTATTCGCTCTTACATACGGTAACTTTTACAAGCAAGGTAATTAGCTGCTAGGAATAGGATAGGAATTGGCATAGGCACCCTGGGTTGAAGTGTATAACAACTAAGTACCTCTAGGTTAGTGATTTTATACATTTTAAAATCACATATTAGCTCTTATCAAGCCCATCAACAATTGAATTGGCTAAAAAATTGTGTCACGGATGGAATTTGAACTTATGCGTAAGGATTCCCCATAAACAAGGCATAACCGATCATGCTACAGCCGGCTATTGTGAAGACATGCATACATGCATTCACGGAGATAAACTCTTATACTTGTGTAAGGGTTCAATCATGATAAGAATGGTGCAGTAGATGGCCGCATGCCAAAAGAAGGGAGTGCCAAGTGGCAACGAAGAAGTAGGAGGAGGCAGGTGAAAACACATGAGGAAATAGTCTCGTGCCACTTGGAAGAAGCGTCTGTTGATCACAACTCAGAGGAACTTGCCAGAATGAGGTTGCGTTTTTTCTTTTGTTTTTTTTCTGAAAGGGTGAATACGGTGAAAATGAGATTTGATCTCGGAACATCGAGATGCCATTGTGGCATCATTATTCTATCAGACCCTTATATTAGAGCATATATTCTATTACTCTAACCTACAGCTCCCACTAAAAAGGCGGGAATCCAAGCCCAACCTTCATGTAATGTCTTCTGCGTGAGCATTAAGAGGCTGCTTGTTTACAGGTCTTAATTTTTTGGATGGCACTCTTTATTTTATCTTAGTGGTAAAATTATTTTATTTATTTTTTATAGTTTTATGATGCGACACATATTTGTTCTAAACATTTAATTTAATTCTAACTTTTCACCTAGAGTAAAGAAAATATCCAATTTCTCTCCTAATTTTATTTTCTTATTATTTATCTTGTAATTCCTTCTTCTTCGTTCTCCCGCCCAAACAATAATCCACTTTGTTTCGAAGATACGTGATGCAGTCATTGAGAAAAAGGGAGAGTCGGAGACTGGCCCAGATGTTTTATCTTCTGCGTGTGAGCATTGCGGGGTTTCAAATTGGAGCAAGACATCACAAAGGTTTCAAAGAGGTATCTTACAAAATGAAACAAAAGGAGTTCATGCGTGCAAAGGCAAACCAGAGGTGAGGCGTAACTACTTTTCACCAACAAGCCAACGAACGCTCTACGCTTCGTGATCCCTACACTTCCCCTTCAACGCCCTTTTGCTGTCCGTACATCACAGGCCACGCCATGTTCCCTTTTTTACCCCCCTCCCCTTTCTCCCATCCCTCGCTTCCTTCCACGGAACACTATTGGGTCACATCACACACCCACACCCACACCCACACAGACACAGACACAGACACAGACACATGTATATATATATATATATATATATATATATGTGGCAACGTGACCCTTTTGGTTAGGTACCCGATATCACACGCCAAAGCCTGACGCCGGTCCTAAAAGTAATAGATTACAGCATATGAATACACCACCAGCAGAGTAAAGAGATGATCAGCGGGATCCTGCTATACCATCGGATGCTACTGTGTACTGCAGCAAATCCGCAAACGCTGCCAACCAATGGCACATCCCTTCTCTTACCTTTTTCCCTCTCTTGTTCGTGTCAGTTTGTTTGTTTGAAAAGCGATAGCCTTCCAGGGAGCTCGTGATATAAGACGGACGATGCTGATTACAACTTCCCTCTCTTCGAGGTCAAGGGCTAATCTTTTTTTCTCGACTCATTTGCTAATTTAGATTCAACAATTTCAACGTAAATTTAACTAATATTAATTTTAACTAATATTTAATTAAATTTATATTAAAATCATACACTATTTATATCTGTCATATTTAATATTCTTAACATCACTATCAATTAAATATCATAAAAATTAATATTACAATTTAACATCAATTCAAATAAATATAAATTTATATTAACATCAATTTATAAATAAATATAATTACTGATTAAATTAGAAAGTAAAATTGCCTCTTAAGAATTTTTTAATATAAAAATGACGATTTAAAATCCATTGGATGAGTATTAGATCGGACTCAACCACTGCCAAGACCAGCCCAAGCCCAAGAAGCACCTCAGGTTGGACTTGGATTCAAATTAGGCCCATTTCTTAAACGTGTTGGGCCCACATCGAGGATAGGCAAACCCCTACTACTGATCTTTTAGGTTCTATCTGGTAAGAAAAATAAATTTATAAAATAAATTGAAAAAGTAAAATAAATAATAAAATAAGTAAATTAATTTATTTAAATATTTTAATAAATTAAAATTATAGAGGTGACATAACTTTACGTCAGACTTGACCCAACGTAAACATAAGATGATTTAAGTGATATATTAAATACTTAATCTGTCAATCAAATAAAATCTTAACAGTTAAATACATGTTTACTTGCAATTAATGTCACACACAATATACGTACACTTATACTATGCCTTATTTATTAGATAGTTAAAAAGTAGAAAACTTATATTTCAATATATTTTATAATATATGGTAGCTTGAATCGATATATTTTGATATTTCATGGGATAATATTATTAAGTGTTTTTGAACATTTCATATGTGGATAAATTGATTTTACCTCTACATCATAAATCTTAAATTCAAACGTGACAAATTATTTTTTATAAGTAAAAACTTACTTTATATAGTTAAAAAAATAAATTAAAAATTAAAATATATCAATATATTTTATTTTCAACTGATAAAAATTAAATTATACTAATTAAAAATCAAAATATACCAACTTAGTAACAAATATTTTCGTACTCATCCTGTCAGATACATCCTATTGTAAACAATATAGGAGAGCCAACCAGACTTGAATTTTTGGTAGGAAGGATTGAGAAATCTTCATGGAATATTCTTCTTCCATTAGTCTATCTCACCGATTTAGTATTAAATGCATTGGGCTTACTAATTTGGAGTAACATGAATTTAAAATTATTGCTTGCTACGTGTGGATTCAAATTTTATTTTTTCTAATACTATCTTTTATATACAATACCCCTAAAAATGATTTTAATTTTTTGAGCTTTTTAAACAAAATGGGTAATCCAAGGCTCAAGCTTGGCATGAGGTTGGGCTTCAGCTTGGGCTAAGCAATTGCTAATTTTTTAAACCTCAGACAAGGCCATGGGATCTTGATGCTCATCTCCAATGATGAATACTATGCATGAAAATTATCTCACATTAAGGCATGTGCGCCTTTGGCCTTGGAACAACATTGGTAAGAAAGGCCTAATCAATCTTGACTAGGCAAGGCGATACTACCATTAGGCTACTTACCCTCAAGATGATTGTCTTGATATGGTCCTTAGACATTGATAAAGCTGACTTAATTAACATGGTCCTCATAAAGGAGGCCTCTCTGCAAGTATGGAGGCCTGAGCGACGAATGGCTTTAGCCAAAACCCATCAACCTTGCCTACAAACCAACTACCAGGCAAGGTTAATTGTCCTAAGAAGATGCCCTAACATAGAATTCTACCTCAACTCTCGTTAACAAAAACAAGCATTGCGGACTTTTCCTACACTTAGTTGACTCCTCGCATCAAGTTCTAGAGAGCAATGCCAGGTAATCTTTCTTCGAAATTTCCTTACAAGGCAAGACTTATGAGAAGCATTCAGAACATACGAACCACATGTGGTCACGTCGTGACAACAAGCATTGATCACACAACATATCTTTCCCAATGATCTTCCTCTCATCGTGTACGATGGGGTAGTTGAGATCCATTGAGAGTATGCCATTCCAAGTGCAAAAGAACCCCATTCCATCAAGACAAAATGTGATATCTAATAAGAGTCTTGCAGTCACATTATGGATGTTGGTGGAATAAACTTATTCTCTATTTAGTTTATCATATAATTAGTGAAGGGGAAACAGAAATAAAAACAATAATACAATGCAAAAAGAGGTGGAATAACTCTAATTCCACCACCTTGGTGGAATTAATTGGCGGAATAAAATAGTGATCACTCCTTGATGTGATGTCAAATTGGTGATTAATAGGGGAAGAATCAGCGATTCTGGAGTAAGCACCAGGTAGAGTTGAAGAGGAATTATCAAATGCATACGAGGTTTATTCCTCAAAACAAACACTATTTTTTTCTGAAAAGGACAAACAGTACTTTATTGCATTTGGAGTTTATAAGCCCTGCTCTAGACAAATATCTTCCAAAGGTGGGATACAGCCAGAAGAAAAAACTCCCTCCATTATGTGAGTGCATTTCCATCTGCTGACTCTTTTCTGCTCTCCCCGAGTGTGGAATTTGTCTTGGCCTAAACAATCAAGGTTCCCTGGCTCCAAACACTTGATGCCGTCTATGGGAACACGAGTACCACGTTCCTTCTCTGAAAGGGAAAAGGATGATGCGAGGGTGGTGACAATCTACACCACATTTCCTTTTTAATGACGCCTACGCTGTAATGCCAATTGCTTCAGAAGCCTGGTAATTTCCAACTCTTGTGATCATGCTATGAAGCTACTTCTACCAACATGGTGGTGAATTTCATGTGCTTTTTTTAGAGTTTCATTGTTGGCCCCATTGTTGAGACTTCAGCACAATGTAGACACACCCAACAAGAAGAAACCACGCTGGGGGTGTTCCCAAGGCGTTTCCCTGTTCTAAGATCAAACACCAAGCTCCACCATTATGAGAATTATTGGGGCTATTTCTAATAACCTTAGGAGAAGCATACCCTTATTGGTGGGGTCAATACACAACCAGATCCAATACAATCTAACCGGATTGGATAGAAAATATCATTGTTGAGTTCCTTCGATCTATTATTATTTTCCTTATTTTCATATATTGTTATCGTAGTTATTTTGCTTCTTTTAGAGTACTCATATAAGTTTTTCTTTTCCTTTTCCACCCTTCTATATATAGAGAGGTAGGGTTTCATTTAAATACAATAAAATCATTTCCTTTGGATAGGGTCCTAGATCGATGTTCAAATATCCCACCAAAAATCTTAACCTCCAAAACCTCCACCTCAATCCCTTTTCTCCCTTTCTTGGCCATCGTTGACCTTCTCCTCACCGCTCTACCATCCACGGTGGTGTAGCAACCCACCAACGGCAATTAGGGCCGCTAGTAGGCCCCAAACACCTCTTAGCACCGTTGCTACTTGTAGGTGGTGGCCCCAACGCTGCCGTCTATCCTCTACGGGTGATCGGCGGCATGTAGCATCACCTAGAGGAGGTAGTGGCGATCTGCTGGTGACTATAGTGCCACCTTTGGGCCTTATTGCATAGGCAAATGCAGTTGTAGCACCTTCGATTGGTGGTTGTAGCTTCGTTTGGGGATTGGTTGGGCCTCTCCAATAAAGTCAAATCAAATGTTTGATTTGATTTTGCATTACTATGGCCTGAAGGGAAGATGGCTCTAGTTGAAGGGAAGATGGCATCTTCAAGTTCTTCAAAAGTGACATTGGAGTCTATGTTGAAGACATGGACATACAAAAGTTCCTTTTTTGGTCCCATGGTGAAATTAGATGAGACCAACTATCCCCAATGGTCAGAAACATTTCTAATGATTATGAAAGGCTATGACAAAGAGCACATACTTCTTCAACTAGAGCCAGTAGACAAGTCAGGCAAGAATGTTACCTGGAAGAAGGATAATGCCATGATCCGAGCATGGATCGTGAATTGAGTTATTCCTTGAATTGGTGACGAAATCATGTACTATGGGACAACGAAAGAGATGTGGGATAACTTACATGACAATTATTCCCACGAGAAGAACTCCAGTTGAGTCTTCCAGATTTACAATGAGCTTTCACAACTTCAACAGGAGGGTCTCCCGCTGTCCCAATACAATGCATGCAAGCATGTCTGTAGATGTGCTACTCAAAGAGAATACCACAAGGAACTTGTCTAGTTTCTTTTTGGCCTTGGAACTGAGTATTTTGCTATACGTATCCAACTTCTTACCCTATTTGAGCTTCTTTCACTTGAGGAAGCATATAGCAAATTGAGCAGAATCGTAGTCACATTGCTTCTACCAAGTCTATGGGATAGACTTTAGCCCTTGCTGCTACATTAGGGCGTGGTACAAGGGCTCCAACCATGTTTGGTAGAGGCAGAGGCCATGCATCTCCTGGGAGAGGGTGTCCTCCTTGCACATATTGTGGATAGTTGACCTCCAACAACCAATTAGGCTGTTACTGCTCCTAACACTCAAAGTAATCTTATTCCTATTTCCAGGGCTAAATATGATGAGTTACTACAGCATCTTACCCAACTAACTCGAGATCCTACTACTACACTTGAGACTATCACCTCTAGTTCAGGTATGAGCTTACTCTAGTGTCTCAGATAAATGACTAGTGCAATGTGGATTGGTTAGTTGATTCTAGAGCTTCCCACCACTTGAGTGGAGTTCAAAAATGTTTCTGCCACTTTTGGCCTGTGCCATTAGGCAGGACAGTACAGGTAGTAGATGGAAGACGTTCCCAAATACTTGGACAGGTGGAGGTTTCAATTACCCTTTACTTTGAGGCTACCGGATGCTTTATTTATGACATATTTTCCTATCAGTTTGCTTTATATTCGTAGAATTACTAAAGAGTTGCTGGGAGAGGGGAGTGTCTATCACCTTGTCCAATTGCCTTTTCTTGCTACTTGCCAGGGAGGTGTCACCTTTATTGCTGGGAGTCTCGTTCAGTGACATATCCACCTTGACCATCTCTCACGGGACAGGCTCAGGAGGGTTATTCCCCATATCCCTCGTACTGTGGAGATCGCTTGTGATGCTTGTCAACTAGGAAAGCATCATCTTGCTTCTTACCCCACTACCTGAAGCCCTGGGTCTACCGACTTATTTCAATTCATTCATATTGATGTGTGGAGCCCTAGTCATATTCCTGATAGGCTAGGTCACTGTTACTATCTTGTTTTGGTTAATGACTTTTCTCGATTGTCTTGGGTTTTTCTTTTGAAGAATAAGTATAATGTAGGCATTGTTATTAAGAATTTTATCTTGGAAATAAAGATCCAATTTTCTACATGTTAAAATTGTGTGATCTGAAAATGCCCTTGAATTTTGTATCAGGCGATTTATCTATCTTTTACAAAACCCATGGAATTGTTCATTAAACTACTTGTCCCTACAGCTCTCAGCAAAATGGGTTGCTGAGAGGAAACATAAACATCTTTTGGATGTAGCACGCCCTCTGTTGGTTCATTATAATATTCCCTCCTTGTACTGGGGTGATGTAGTGCTTACTACTTGTTTTTTTATTAATAGAATGTCAAATTCTATTATCCATGAATAGATACATTGGCAGATATTATACCCTGAGGTTGAGTTATTTCATGTTCCCCTACATGTTTTTGGGTGGGTTTCCTTTGTTTACCTTACTTCTCTTAGTCAGGACAAGCTTGTTCCAAGGGTGGTGAAGTGTGTTTTTTTGGGGTTTTCTCACACCCACAAGGGATATTGATGCTATGATCCTATCTTTGCTAGACATTATGTTAGTGTCGATGCCACCTTCCATGAGCCTATCCCATATTTTTCTATGGCAAGGCATAGTCATCTCCTGAGCCCACGAAGGTGCCTATGCCCATACCATCTATCCCCTTGGAAGATATTCCGATTACTGATCCTGTGCCATCCTCGAGTGGACCTAAAAGGGATCGTAGTCCTCTAGTCACCTACAGGTTCCCAGTTACTTACAGGTAGCACCCTCCTTTAGCACATAAACCATCTATTTTTGCGTGTTCTTAGGCATATAGTTGCATTATACATTATAAATATTGCATAACATGCATCATCTTGCATTTAGGTTAGGTTGTATAAATTTTAGGTTAATTTTTTCTTTTTGTGGTCAGGAAATAGGCCAATATCTTATCGAGGCCTCGGATTGAAGATCCAACCATACGGATTTGATCAGGGCAACGATTGGAGTCCAACGACTCCAAGAACGCTCCGATCAGACTTCAATAGCATCAGATGCAGTTCGAGAAAGATCAGAGGTCAAGGGGCCAAGATGGTGTAAATCCGTACATTAAATGACAAATCCAACTGTACGGATGGGTTTGGATCGACGATCACAACCTAACGACGCGAAAATCGATCCAATATGACATCTGTGGCACCATCTACAACTCATAGAAGATGGGCGGTCAAGATAGCACCACGTGGTGTCATCCCAGCTGCCCAACGCATACCAAGGCCTCCCGCTCCACCTCTCCAAGCGAACATCAACGCTTAATCTCAACCGTTGGATGAAGATCCAACGGCCAACATCAGCTGAGCACAAAAGCGTCCACGCGCCTCAAACGCACTACGTGGGCAGAGAACGCACATTCGATTCGCGGCGCTGCGCTCTCCTTGCGCGCGGGCGCAAAATCTAGCTGCTCGATTGGATGCCAACGACCCAGATCTTCAGATCAGACGAACACACGATTCAACGCACGACGCTCACACCTGATCTCACGCGTGGACGCGCAATGAAGGTGCGGCCGAGATTGATTTTAAGCTGTGGATATGCGTCTTGAGTGCGGAAGAGGGGGCGGCGCGTGCGCACATCCTTTAGCAACGTGGGGTCTTTAGTGACGCTTAAATTTGTTACTAAAGACCCCACATTTAATGTTTCAAGCTAAGCTGACCTATTTGCCCATTCAAACTTCACCTATAAATAACCCTACGACACCCACACTTTCATCATCCCTTTCTTCCTCTCACCCCCTCCAAAGCTCTAAAAGCTTGTCCTAAATCCAAAATGCTCCATTAAAGTTAAAATACAATTTTTTCACCTTCTCACCTCCTTCATGGAGCATCCTGCGATTGTCCTCTTATCGCGTTCGGGAAGCGGATCTCGCTACGCCGTTGCCCTACCCCGTTCTCCATCATTCGTCGTCGTTTTCTTCCTGCATCTCATCACCTTCGTCCGGGCCTCCATCAACACGGCTCGTCCTCTAAGCAGCCATCGAGGAGGATAACTTCTCTCCACCTTCTCTTTACTGCTTTCTAACGTAGATTTACTGCTTTCTAATTGTAATCTTTCCAGCTTTCTAGTTGTAATGAACATTACTCTGTGGTTATGAAATCCATGTTTATTCTATCTCTATTTTGTCTTTATTTGTAATATTCTCTCTCTCTTCTATTCATTATTCTTCAAGTAGATAGCTAGTTTTGAATAATTTCGACCAGCTATTCTACTTTGTGACAAATAAAACAAACACAATTTTTAATCAAACCTCTGCCTCCCTGTATTCGACCCGAAATTCTCTTCTACTTACGATTAAATTTATTTGTTGACGATTTTTCTCGCATATCGCACTACAACAATGGATTTTCAAAACTCAACTTCCGTTTGCGATGATTTCCCACTTTAACAACTATCATCTTCCTCGATTCAAATGAGCACAGATTCATTGCAAGCTGATGATGTTTTGCCTACTTGTGTTGATACAGGAGAAGCGCAAGATACTAACTCTTTAGAGCAGTCAGGTGATACTCAGCCTGCAGATACAATGACAGATGATCTAGACCTTTATATTGCCATTAGAAAGGCTCCACGTAACTATACTCACTATCCCATTTCAAGGAAGGTCTCTATAGGGTGTTTAGGAACTACTTTTGTCAAGTTCTATCACGCCCTGTCTACTGCTTAGATTCCTTCCACCTATCAGAAAGCCATACTTGATCCAAAATGGCTTTAGGCTATGAAGAATGAGATGGTGGCACTTCGTTCATGTGGTACCTAGGAGCTTGCAGAGGTTCCTAATAGAGTAGCTATGGTTGGTTGCAGATGGGTGTCTACTATCAAGTACAACCTAGATGGGTTTGTTGCTAAACACAATGCCTAGCTTGTTGCAAAGGGATTTACAAAGACATATGGTGTGAACTTCTTTGACACCTCACCAGTGGCTCGACTTCCTATAGTGCGCATTCTCATATCTGCCGTAGATCACCTTGACTGGCCTCTTCATTAGCTAAATGTGAAGAATACCTTTTTTATGAGGATCTCCAAGAGGAAGTCTACATGCAACAACCACCAGGATTTGAGAGTAACAGGGGTGTTCTTGAGTATGCAGGTTGCAGAAGGCTATACATGGCTCGAAGTAAAGTCCACGAACTTGGTTCCAGAAGCTTTCAAAGGTAGTGGAGGCTATTAGCTTAAAGAAGTCATCGTCAAATCATTCCCTATTTGTCATGAAGACAAGGAAAGGAGTTGTGCTCTTGATTTATGTAGATGATTTCATTATTACAGGCGATGATGGCACAAGTATAGTTGAGGTGAAGAAATGCCTTGCCAGAAAGTTTGTTATGAAGGATCTTGGTCCTTTGAGATACTTTATTGGGATTGAAGTGGCATGCAACAAAAATGGCATGTGCTATCTCAAAGGAAATATGCTCTTAATGTATCGTAAGAGATCAGCATGTTGGGAGCCAAACCTGCTAATATTTTCATGGATCCCAAGACCCATCTCTATGATGAGAGTGCAAAGGCAGCGGATAGCAGGTAGTACAGAGAATTGATAGGAAAGCACTTGTATCTGACTATGACCAGACTCGACATTTCCCTTACAATTGGGAAATTGAACCAGTTCATGGACTGACCTACAATGCAGCATTGAGATGTTGCAATGATGGTACTAATGTACCTCAAGAAAGCACCAGGCAAAGAGATTTTATTTAGCTAAGGGGCCTCTGTGAATGTTGCAACATATTCAGATGCAGACTATGCCAAGTGCTTGATTGATAGGAAGTCAGTGACAAGATTCGATACCTATGTTGTAAGGAATCTCATCACCTAGAAAAGCAAGAAGCAGGCTGTAGTCTCGCAGTGAAGTACTGAGTTAGAATATAGAACCATGACACATATGACATCTAAGATGATGTAGGTCAAATCCCTCCTTATTGACCTACATATACCGATGGTCACACTTTTGGAGATGAGGTGTGATAATCGGGTAGCCACGTATATGAAGCATGTGAAAGTTGATTACCATTATACTCGTGACTTGATCCAGTGAGGCTTTATTTATACTATAATTTCTTCACATAACCAAACAATAGATATCTTCACCAAACCATTGCCACATTCGTCATTTGATATTTGTTGCTCCAAGTTCGAATATGATCAACATCTATGCTTTAGCTTAAGGAGTGTTGAACATCTTCAGTCTATTATTATTTTTCTTATTTCCATATATTATTTCGTAGTTGTCTTACTTTTTTTAGAGTAATCATGTAATTTTTCCTTTTTCTTTTTCACTTTTTTATATATTGAGAGAAAGGATTTTATTTGAATACAAGAAAATCATTTCCTTTGACTATCATCTTTACTTAATTAGACTAAATTAGAAACTTTTTTTATTTATATTAAAAAGAATGGAATGGAAGCATACTCCAGGTGCTTAAATTATTTACCAAGAGTATTTTATCACATCCATGCCTCAACCCTTTTGCACCATGTCAACAGACCTTGTTCCTTTCCTATCTATCTCCAATACGTCATTCCCCAATCATGAGTCAGTGTCAATAAAATCTTTCAGACTTTGAAGTACCTCTAAGATTGATTTTTTCAGCCAAAGGAAGCCTTTTCTGAAGACACCAACTACACCTAATATTACAAACAGCGTGATCTTTGATTTCAGTCAGGAGCCTTATGCATAAAATCAACCAAGACACCACCAACCATACCAAATATTTTTCTGAAGACTAACAACCCACCAAACCATGCAGGTGAAAAGTAGCGGTTAGCGAACCCATCGAAATCATCTAGGTGGTACAGCAATTGAACTTCACACCAAAAAAAATCCATCAAAACCATCTAGAATTGGTTTTTCAGATTTTCTTTCTAGCAATACATATATAAAATCTACAATCCCATTTGGTAGAGGATTAAAGTCATGGATTATCCTACATGGAGGTGTTAACCTCTATAGTGCATAAATAGTAGATATGGCTTAAGACCTACCCCACTAACCCACTCTCACCTATCAAATCTATCGCAACCTATCACATTTATCCCCACTGATCCACTGCCACTCATCACATCTACCTTCATTAACCTATTTTCAATATAAATGAAAATAAAAATCAATAATTATAAATTAATTCAACTATCACACCTAGGCCACTGATCCATCATTTATTCCACCACTCCAAAACCTTAAGTTTAACCCAACTTAAGCTTCCTCTGCTAAACGGGGCCTACCATAAATAATCACCTGAGCAAAAAGTAACACCATGCAAAAGAGAACCACAAGATGTCAAGCTGCCCGACCTCAAAGAAAAATTTACAAAGGATATATTTGTAAAAGATATACTTGACAATGTGATCCTTTCTGCACATAAGAAAAACTACAAACAAAAAGCAAGTAATCACAGGCATAGCACAGGAGGTAACCAGTATATGTGCTGTCAGCCAGACATCTAGACGGCAGCTCTGATGGCACCACGTGCCGCATCTCGTTTCATCTCTGCAGCTTTTCCACTTCCTCTGAAGTACATGTATACTTGCTGCAAAGCATACAAAAATGCTTCAAAAGGATGATGAAGAATTCCGCAAGACAAAAGGACGATGTTTTTTGAAAACCAAGGGGAAGAAAATGTTGTTCTTGTTCAGAGACGTGGAAAGCAATTACCGCAGAGTACCCTTTCAGTGTTTATACCTCTATGATTATGCTTATGTGTGTGTGCTACTAAGGTGATTGAGAACCTTTTAGCTGGTCCACAAAGTGGTCAAGAAGAAATAGGAAAAGAAAGGGTAAGAGGAGAACCTTAAGGACCCAAATGCTGAGAAGAGACTCCACAGAGAAGAGCCCGAACCCAATAAAGTAAAAGATCTGCAGGTTTCCATAATTGCAAGAGAATAACTAAACCATGCGATCAAGTAGGAATAAGCTGGTATATCCTTTGTGAAAATAATAAAGAAAACTCAACTCAACCAACAGGAGTACGTAGAACACAAAAAGAAGCAAAGATACTTCTCGTGAATTATACAATAATGCGCAATCTGTTCAGATATTGCAAAGAAAGCTAACGTCTAACTAGTGATGGCTATCTGCTAAAGAGCATCAGATCACCTGTAATATATCACAAGCATATCTATACAATATACGCCATAACTTCCAACAATATAAAGAAATTAATCTATCAGGAATCCTACATCATGCATCAACCATTGATCAAAGGCTCTTCACTACATTAGCCAATTTTGTCAGTATTTACTGAATTTAGTCTTGGACGATGGAGGTCTACAGATCCTATCGTCTCTTTCTTTTATTGCTTTCTAGAGCTTGTATGTTATTTTTACTGTAGAGGACGTATTTTTCAATAAATATCATCTCAGCATTTCACATGTGATACCCTCCACCGTTCCACTCCCCGTTGGTTACATAAATAAATCACTTATAGGAGACATTCTAAATATCTAACTAATAAATTTCAAAAACCTTGTATACTGCAATTACAACAATAATAAAACAGGGCAGAGAAATGTATCAGGGGAGAAGGACCAAAAGTAGTTAACGCCATGTGCTTGGATGAATCTTTAGCCACTAGTGAGGAGGGACAATTATGGTTCCTATATAGGTATAGCATCTCTGTATTTTTCTCTACATCAAACGTGGAATTGGGTGTAAGATCAAATACAATATTTCATTACCATATTACAAGGAAAATGAATACAATAGTATAGGAAGAAATTTGAGTAAAAATGCCTTGATATTGACTAAATACATGATTAGTTTGAATGATGATTGTTAGAGATGGTGTTTGTCTATTTTATGTCTTTTTATTTTTTTGGATCATAATATTATTTTTCCACACCTCTTTTCTTTATAAAGAGGTGTAGGGCTCCCATAATGATAACACATTATATTCTTCAACTTGGTATCAGAACGTTAGGTTGAGGACTCCACCAAAGAAGAAACTCTAACCCTACCTCAAGCCCCCCACCACCGTCGTCGTCACAGCCGGACGCCACCATCACCACCGGCAGCAACGCCGATGTCGCCTTGCCGTCACAGCAACGACACGTAAAGCCACTGCCGTCGCCTGTAGCACTTGTAGCGCCGATTGCTGCAGCAAGCGCCGATTGCTACAGCAGGCCACCGACATCGTCGCCTCTAGCGCCTATAGTGTCTGTTGCTGCAGCAGGCTGCCGACGTCGTCACCTCTAACTCTTGCAGCACCTGTAGCGTCGATTGCTGCAGCAGGCCGCCGCCTCCAGTGCTTGCTCCTCACCACCATTCGCGTGGCTGCTGCGTCTTGCTGCGCGTGCCTGCTGCGTCTTGCTGCGCGTGCTGCACTAGTGGGCTGCACCTAGTCATTGCTGTCGGCTCTTCTTACCACCGTCCAGGCTGTTAGAGAGGGGATTCTTTGCCGCCAGAACTTCATAGGAAGGTTCTTGAGTCTCTTGGGGATGAAGTCTTGAATCAAGAACCTTCCTGTGTGTGATATGACTTCCTTTGATCTTGTGGTCTGATTTGGGGTGTGTATTTCCCTTATTGGATGACTCTTGGGGTGTGTAGTCCCCTGTGGTATTATGTAACGATTACGGGGTGTGTATTCCTCGAACATTGATATTTAATGCAGGAACTTAGATATGTCCTTTCTCTGGATGTGATATGTTTGACATTGATGGCAGAGTATGTGAGTATGGTGCTCCAGGAGCAGTATAGGAGCCACCATGGAATAGGGTGGTTGATCGACTCTGGTGCATCACAACATCTATGCGGTGATCCGACCTATTTCCGCTCACTATAGTTCGTTCCTCCAAAGAGGACTGTACAGGTAGCTAATGGCAGACACACCCCAGTGAGGGGTAAGGGGGAAGTGTCTGTGACCCCCAGGTTGTAGTTGCCTAGCGTGTTACACATGCCAAAATTCCCGCTTAGCCAACTTATGGATAAGCCAACTAGGCAGCATTGGGAAACTGCAATGCAGGTGCTTAGGTACGTGAAGAAAGCACCAGGATAAGGATTATTGTTCCGCAAGGTAACGCCCATGGGGATTGTAGCCAATGTTGTAAAAGTTGGTAATCAGCATTCAGTCGGTCAGGCCAGTGACAAGGAGTATACGGTATGCAGGGGAGTAGTCGGGTAGTATTCGATCGGGCATTATATATATATATATATATATATAAACATATTTAAGTTCAAGGTTATAAAATAAGCTACAAAGTATTAACAATTTCAAATTCATTACAAATTTTATAATGACAAAGCAACATAAACCACGAATTAATACATGCTTGGATCAAATATATTCGACGATGGAGGGTTTTTTCTTGGTCAAAGAAGAGTCTCGGGTGAAAATAAATGATTTTAAAGTAGTTGAGGGACGGGGGGTCGAGTGGGGTTTTGTTTGACCTAAAAAAATAATGTACCTACATACTTATTTTTCCCTCTATACAAAAATCAACCTACTACTCGGCCGACTATACTGACTACTCGGCCGAGTAGTTGGTGTTGTCGACTATAGGCCCGACTATGGGTTACTCAATCAGTAGGGCACTGCATAGGATTACTCAGCCGAGTAGGCTGATTTTTACAACATTGATTGTAGCATACTTTGATGATGATTATGCTAGCTATGCTGGAGATAGAAAATCTACCACAGGATTTTACACCTTTGTTGCAGGCAATCTGGTTACATGGAGCAAGAAGCAAACTGTTGTATCTAGATCCAGTGCCAAGTCAAAGTACGGGGCCATGGCCTAGATAGCTATTGAGATGGTATAGGTCAAGTCAATTCTGTTAGATCTTCATGTCCCTCTGGAAAGATCTATGGAGATGGGAAATGACCCTTTCCAAGGGTCGTTCGAAAATTTTCCGGAATGGTAGGGGTGTTAATGTAATTTTAAACCCCCTGGATTTTAGTTTGTAGGCTCTACGGGAAAAGGAGGCTTTTGCAGGGTCAACCTTGAAATTTTCCCTCACATCCCACTCAACTCATGCACACACCTACCCCTTAAAACCCAAAACCCTAAGCCCTTTCTATAAAAACCCCCTCACCTCTCCACCCTCTCCACACCCAATGACACCACCTCCACTCCCCCGACCCCTTATAGCCAACACCATCTCCCCATTTCTCCACTCTCGCCACCTCCACTCCACCCATCTTGCAGCCGGCCATCCCCTTCTTCCCTATCCCCTTGCCATCGTGCGTGGGGGAGAAGGAAAGGAGAGGAACAGGGGGAGCATGGAGGAGAGGGATAGCAAGCGAAGCAGAGGAGGGGAGTGGGAGGAGCACGGAGGACGTCCCTCCATTTGCCTCGCCATTGCCGTCCATCACCTTCCCAT
Organism: Thalassia testudinum; assembly: GCA_037157565.1. Taxonomy (NCBI): domain Eukaryota; kingdom Viridiplantae; phylum Streptophyta; class Magnoliopsida; order Alismatales; family Hydrocharitaceae; genus Thalassia; species Thalassia testudinum. The sequence continues at coordinate 31,459,485 of JAZHRO010000031.1, read as the reverse complement.
TTTCCCCTTATAGCCATGCATGGGGGAGGAGGAGAGGGGAGCCAGAGGAAGGACGCGGAGGAGAGGACATAGGAAGGGGGCTGGCGTGTGCAACAGGAGAGAACGTGGGAAAGGGAGAGCAGCAGAAAGAGGAGCTGCTACAGCTCCACGAGTGAAGAGGAGGTGTTTGCGAGAAGAAGAGCTTTACGACGAAGCTCTGCGCATGGACATTTTCGCATTATCAAATGTCTGCAACCTCTATCAAACGTCTGGAGGGGTCGTCGGACGTCCGGAGAGGGCTCAGGACATCTAACAGCACGTCGAGTGCCAAGGTATGTCCCCTGCACGCCCATGCATGCGTATACGGAGGGTGAGTTGTTGAGGTTGTGCGACCTTCGAGGCACTTTAGGATGTATGGAGGCCATGTTAGACATTCGATTATCCTCTCAGACGACCAGGCGTAGTGTCAGATGTCTGAAGACCCCCTCAAACGGCTGTGTGGGGTAGTAGACAAAGGGTACAGGCGCAAGAGAGTAAGGTGAGTTACTGCATTTGTTTAAGACATCTAAGACTCGCCCCAGACGTCTGATTTTGGTCAGGATGCGTGTTTTTGAGCCAGTTCAGGGCCCAAACGGAGTCGATTTTTCGTAAAGTACCATTAGTTTTCTTTTGAAATTCTCCACGTGTTAATGTAGTGTCTATGCTATTTTGAATTTGTTTGACATGTTGGTCCACAATATAGGTCTTCAGTTCGTAGTGTACACGGGACCCGCAGAGACGGGATCCGCAATTCGAGCCCCCATACCACCCGTATACCCTGATAGAGTGATCCTCTCTAATCCTGTGATTTAAATGATTAAAGTGCATGCTATATTAGAAATATCTAATTAAATCCTAGGATATGAGATGAACCCTACGGCTGAGGAGGATGAATGTACATTTTTTAAATCGCACTTGTTATACATTGAAATGCATGTTAAAGTCCTTACTACGAGCAACTAAATATTTGATTGATGTGGTGATTGCTTAATTTGTTGAATCACAAGCTGCTCGTTATACGATTAAGAACCGGAATGTAAATGGAGATATATGTCGTATCATGAAATAAGATGAATGCTAATGCACGAACCCTACGGGGAACTAGGGAAGGAATAAAAAATACTGTATATGGAAATCTGATGTGTAATGGAACATATTGTCTACGAGCTGGTTGGTTGTATGGACTTGGTTATGAAAAGTGAGCTGACCCTTGTGTACACAATACCAAGGAGAGCTACCGTCACTTTAGTGTAGGGAGGAGCTAACCGTTCCTTGTGTTGGGACCTAGGGTTAGGATTGGCAACCCTACACCGACTCTTGTGAGACCCACTAAGCAAACCGGGATAGCCGGGCAAGGGTATGCAGACTGTTGAGGGGTGTGGCCCCTGTTCTGTTCTATGCTGTATATTTGGGTGTACCCGTTAGCAGAAACAACTGACCGCGTACCAGTGCAGGGTAGCTACCTGTACGCTTATCGCGCAGCCATGACCCCAGGGTAATAGATTAGGTGGACTACCATGGGGTCCTCTCCTGGCCAAAAGAGTGCTACGTGTACATCCTACATCGCGAAAAATTGCATCAAGATCGTTCCCTTGGAAAACAAGTGGATTAAGAAATATTGTGAACCCTTACTAAAATAATCGAATCAGAAACGCAGATGATTTAAACAAAACAGATGATAATACATAATTGAAAAAATTTATGATTAGTTAGTTGCTTTTTCCTTTATTTTAAATTGTATGTAAATTACATATACACAACTCTACTCAGTGTTAGCTGACCACCGATATATATAACCATATTTAGGTCAAGGAGTTTTGAACAACCAGCACCACTAGCTACAGAGAGTGCTGAGCCCAGTTGAGCCCAGCTATAATTATATTTTCTCTGCTTTCCGTTGCAGAGGCCCTTTTTGTTGGTAGTATCTTTAGCATGTAGTACATGTTTCTGTTATGTCTTTCTGCTTTAGTGTGATGGCTATGTCTGTACTCGTATTTTTCGCTTGTGACGTGTAGTACCTTTGAGATTTCTATTGTATTTTCCATTACTGCCTACTATCTATTTTCTGCTTAGTTACATCGCATGTGTGGTTGTGGAACGATTTTGTGCATTTGGTTATTTCTTGTTGGACGATTGGTCTTGGGATTTAGTCGAGACGAGCCGTTCTCGGTTCGTAACAAGATGCGTGATAACAGAGCAGCAACTTACATTGCCAATAACCTTATATTCCACTAGAGGGCAAAGCATATTGAGATTGACTGCCACTACACTAGGGATTTCATTCAGCATAGAACGCTACATACTACGAGTCACTTCTGAAGAGCAGGCTGCAGATGTTTTCACAAAGCTCCTGGCGAGATCTGCCTTTGAGGCATGTTGCTCCAAGCTGAGTATGATAAATATTCATGCTCCAACTTGAGGGTAAGTGTCAAAGATAGTGGTGTTATATCTATTTTATGTCTATTTCTTATGGACCATGATGTTATTTTCCCACAACTCTTCTTTATAAAGAGATGTAGGGTTTCCATAACAATAACAACGTATTCTATTCTTCAACTATGATTGAATTTAAATATGAATATGCTGGGCATTTCAAGCTTTCCTTTTTTTATGCAAGGAGACTTTCTATAAACATATTACAGCGATGATTAGCTAAGTTGAAAATATGTAGATGCAATCTACGGATACCTAAATATAATTACCCAAATCTAATTTTTATTGTCATCTCTAGTTCATTTTTTATAATGATAAATTATATTTCTTACTTTCATACTTTTATTTGAGGACTAGCAAGTTTTTGCCACGAAGATACGAAGCAATGATATAATAGAAAGTTACGAGGAAAAGAAAGCTCAAAAAGAAAGTTGTTTTTATGTATTTTAGTTTTTTTCTTTGTAGAATGTAATAACAGCCTTGATTATAATTAGACCAAATGAGATAGATTTAATTATTGAGCTCTACCTTTCTTATATAACGAAGATACGGGAAAATTGTGGTATAACACCAACAAGAAACAAATAATAACTAAGAGTCCATACAAAAGAATGTACATACGCTAGCACTTTCCCTTAAATTGAAGCATAAATATCTGTCATATTCAACTTGGATACATATAAATCAAACAAGGACCAGGCTAAAGATTTGGTAAAAATATCAGCAATCTGCTCCTCAGACATGACTGGTGTTGTATATAGTAGCCCCTTTTGAATAATCTCTAGTATAATGGCAATCAACCTCTATATGTTTTATCCTCTCACGAAAAACTAGGTTGTTGGCAATGAACGTAGGCTGCTCTGTTATCACACCTCATCTCCATTAGATTAGAAAATTGTACCTCCAAATCAGTGAGTAGGGACCTGAACCACATCATCCCTACAGTCATCTGAGCCATGTCCTTGCACTCAGACTCGGCACTCGACCTAACAATTGTGCCTTGATTCTTGCTCCTCCAAGTGATTAGATTCTACTAAAAATGTGCAGAACTCCGTAGTGGATTTTTGATCCACATGACATCCGGCTTAGTCCACATCAGAGTAGCCAACCAAGGTTATAGAAGACCCCTTGGAGAAGAGAAGACCTTTTCCAAGAGCCTTCTTAATGTACCGAAGCACCATCAATGCTCCATCCCGGTGCTATAGTATTGGCTTGGTCATGAACTGACTCAATCTTCCCACTGCAAAGGAGATATTTGGCCTTATGATAGTCAGATATAGTAGCTTGCCCACAAGCTGCCTGTACTGCCTGCTGTTCACCAACTGTGTATCCTCATCATAAAGTGGCATCTTGGAGTCCATAGGAATGTTGGTCTCCTTGGCCCCAAGCATACCCACCTCCTACAAGATATCCAACGCATGCCTCCTCTGGGACAAGACTACGCCCTTTTTTATTAAGGCAACCTCAATACCAAGAAAGTATCATAGAGCCAACAAAACTTTCATAACAAATTACTCTACCAGAATATGCTTAATCTCAGTGACACCCTGCACATCATTCTCCGTGACAATTAAGTCATCAACATATACAAGAAGCACCACAGTATATTGTCCAGTCCTCCTAACAAAAAGAGAAAAATCAGCCATCGATCTCCTAAATCCAACTGCTTGTATAACTTGAGACAACCTCTGGAACCATGCTCTAGGACTCTACTTAAGGTCATAGATGGTCTTCCGCAGTCGACATACACACTTTCCCTGAACCTCAAATCCAGGTGGCTGTTGCATGTAGACTTCCTCTTGGAGATCACTATAAAGGAATGCATTATTCACGTCTAGCTGATGCAAGGGCCAATCTAGCTGGACTGCCACTGTGACTAGCACTCGTATCGTAGGAAGCCTAGCAACTGGTGAGAAGGTGTCAGAAATCCATCCCATAGGTTTAGATGAACCCCTTTGCCACAAGGCGTGCTTTGTATCTGGCAATGCCTCCATCTGGGTTGAACTTTACAGTGAACACCCATTGATAGCCAACAATCGTAAACTCGTCTGGAAGTGGAGTGAGCTCCTAAGTCCCACGACCCCTAAGAGCTACCATCTCAAATCAAGCATGGCCTCGCGATGAGTTGCTGGGATCTGAGTAGCAGCCATCGCCTGGGTGCATTCTACAAACCTGTGACCTAGGTTGTCAGTAGCAAGTGCCCTAGCTATGGGATAAATAACAAAACTCCGTGGTTTCTTCTGAACATCTATCGGCAGATCCAGATCATCATCTGTCACATTATATGTCCTGTCCTTGTGAGCAACACATGGCAAACACGCATTAGTGTCTAAGGGACTCACCTGAGAATTCGATGGTGAAGGAGAAAGGGGGGCCCGAAAAGCAATGTGAGGACGAAAATATGTCAGAAGTCGCTCAGTCAGACGAGGAAATGATAGCATAGAAGGTGGTGGTGGTGGTGCAATAGGAACGAGAATCTCAAGAAAGCTCCCAAAGCAAATGGGTGTAAATGACATAGGTGCCATATCACTATCAGAAGATAGCTCAGTAACAGATATAGAAAAGGGTATTGCCTCATGAAAGGAAACATTCGCCGAAACAAAATGCCGAGAAGTGGTTGGATCAAAACATCGATACCCCTTTTGTATCCTCGTATACCAAAGGAAAACACACTTAACTGCTCTCGGTGTTAGTTTATCTCGACCCGATCCCAACAAATGAACAAAAGAAATACAATCAAAAGTCCGAGGGGTGACATGAAACAGGGGTCTATTGGGATACAAAACCTGCAAAGGAATTCGCTCGTGCAAAGTAGCGTTAGGCATCCGATTGATAAGAAAATAGGCTGTCAAAACGTCACCCCAATAAAAAGAGGGGACCAAGTGGTAAATCAACAAGGTACGAGTAACATCAAGTGGCGATGTTTCCTCTCAGCAACACCATCCTACTGAGAGGTGGGGGTACGTGATCTCATGAATAATGTAACAACTAGAAAAGAAAGTACACAACCGAGTGGTACAAAATTCTAAGGCATTATTAGACCGAAAACACTTCATAAAACATGAATGCTAAGTTTTGATTTTCTTAACAAAATTCTCAACAATTTGTCCGACATCGGACTTATTCTTCAAAAGAAACAGGCAAGAAAGATGGGAAAAATCATCCACTAACACCAGATAATATCTATTCTCAAGTTGATCAGGAATACGACTGGGATCCCAAACATCCATGTGAATCAAATTAAACATAGCAGTAGAGGAAATTGAAACAAAAGTGGAAAACCTAACCCTGTGGTGCTTGCCCAACTGACAGGCATCACAGGTGAGAGCAGTAGTGGAGGATGTGCGGCAGAACTCGTTTGAGATGATCAATAGGTAAATGGCCAAGGTGGTAATGCTGCTAGAGGGGAGATCCAGCAGATACAAGGCCTTGGCTAGCAGAAGCAACAATAACAATATGGCTCAGACGGTACAACCCCCGTTCCTTACACCCTCCACCAATCGTCTTCCTAGTAAGCTTGTCCTACAAGACACAAGAAGATGCATCAAATATAGCTTGCCAGTTCAGATCTCTGCTAACAGATAATAAACTCAATGGAAAATCCAGCACATAGAAAACATTTGTCAGTCGCAAAGTAGGAGATAACGACATATCTTCCTTTCCAACAAGTGGAGAATGTCTTCTGTCTGCCACCCGTATAGTCCTGGCTAGTGTCATTGGTGCTAACTAAAAAAAGGATCCCCTATTGCCACACAGGTGCTTGGACGCATCAGAGTTAATCAACCAATCACCGAAGGATAAAAGAGACGACATACCAGCCGCAGGTGCCTCAGAAGAGGTGGTAATAGCTGCAGTGTTTGAAGGCTAAGAAGAGAACGCTTGAGTCAACTGAGCAATCTGCTGCCATAGAGTCTCAATTTCAGTACTGAGAGAACTAACACTAGGACTCGAGAGGACTCCATCAGGAACCTCGGCTGCCCGATTGGCCACAGGTGACCTACCATACTTCTGCCAGCATGTAGCTTCAGAGTGGCCCATCCTACCATAGTAGGTATACGGAGACTGAGTGCATGTACCAGAAGAACGTCCACATCCACGACCACGTGTAGGGAGGGGAGAGCCCCTGCCACGTCCAGGGATCGCAAGCAATGCAGACGTCTGAGCACTAGAGTCAGGAGCAAAGGTGTGCACTACCACTGTGCGTAGGAAGCTCAAGAGTGGTGAAGATCTGATCTCTGCCTACCGTGTAATCGGATCCAAGACCACTAAGAAAAGGGAAACTGCCAACTGTCTTCGAAAGCTCCTCCAAGACTCACAGGCAGACCCCTGTAGATAGAAGTGATGCCTCTTCAGCATTCCCTTCATGAGGGAATAGTACTGCGACAACGTGCGTGTCTCCTGACGCAAGTAAAAGAGGTCGTAAAAGACCTAAAAAACACGAGCGGAGTTCTTGGCATGTGAGTACGTCTCACGCAAAGACTCGCACATCTCCTATCGAATAATACATATTCTCATCCCTTATTCGGGGAATATCAGTCTGGTTAAGCAATGCACAAACCATGGTGTTGTTTCTATTCCAGTTGACATTTGTGTCAGTCTTGTTTGCAAGCTCCGAATCCATAAGAATGTGGCTTTTCCCATGACCCCTAACAATCATAAGAAACGTCTGGGACCACCGCAGATAGTTGATCTCATCTAGTTTGATGATGGGACCGACGAATGGGTTTTTGAGTAACTTGACGTCCGAAAGAGAACCCGATGTTAGCTCGAACTGATCAGCTCAAGCTATCTTAGCAATCTGCAAGCCTTAATCAATCTTCTATCACCTAATAAACATCAATAGCTCTGAAACTATGTTTTTAGATATGCATCTTCGACAGAAAGCCCCCTTAGACGAGCATTGGCCTAACCCGGGTGCGAGGAGAACACCCGAGACAATCCCAAGGGGACCTAGACTCCCTCTCCTTGAAACTACGAGGGATGTAGCCCATAAAACAGGGCTACAAAACCCTCAAGTTGTTGCCGACCGCGCGCACGAGGACCTAGGTGCTATGGACATGCTGTAAGAGCGTCGCCGACTGCCTGTCTCGCAGACCACCTGCGCTACCGCTGAAGGTGCTGCAGACCCTCGCCGCACCTACTCTAGTGCTACACGTGGATCAGTGCTACGGTGCTTTTGGGCCATACAATCGTTGCTTTCGCCATGTGGAGGTTGGCACACAAAGAGAGAGGAGGAAGGGATTTGGTGGTTAAGATTTGGAGGCCTTGGGGGTAGAATACCTAAAGCCTCGGTCCAGGACCATCGATCTGATACCAAATTAAACGAAATGAGAGATTCAATTATTGAACCCTACCTCTTCTTATGTAATGAAGAGATGAGAAAGTTGCAATACAACACCAATAAGAAACAAATAATAACCAAGAGTCCCTCATATAAAAGAATGCTCATACACTAACAATTATCTCTTTAAAACTCATAAGACACATCTCATAACACGCCTATTATATTCATCTTTTTAAATCTCTAAAGATGTCTACTTTCAACCCGGAGCCAAATATTGAATTATGTCCTAACACTCGTCTTTGCTTTTGAACTATTGCAAAATTAAGATGTCTACATTTTCACTTCAAACATCTTAAGATGATTAAAAAAAAAAAGAGCAATGTTCAAATTTTCAAACTCTGGCATTTTGCAAATATTTAAATATCAATTGTTATTCATGTATGCTTAAATGATCAGCAGACATCTATATTACATTTTCTCATACGTCTTATCAACCTTCTAGGCATCCGCGGATCCCAATTGTTGAAAGTCATTAACTTTCTCAAACACTGACTTAGGACTCAAACAACCAATTATTTTGTTAGTTTGGACGTATGTAACAATTGATCCTGAATCCACCTTTCAACCAAAGTTCATTTCCAATAACTCATCTTTAATTCTATGGTTCTTCCAAATGTCTAAGTCATTTAATATGTCTGATATTAATTTCTAGACATTTCTTTCTCAATCCTAACATTAGACTTTGATTACCGAAAGTTTTTGAACATTGTATCAACTTTTCAAACGCCTAAATTTAAAATTAGGATATCTTCGAAATGTGTTTCAAATGTCTATTAAGCTTTTCAAAAGTCTAATGTACCTTAGAGTAAAGGTTGAATCCAGTCAGATTTTTCATTATGATTGATAGCAATTCTAGCTTGAATCATTGCTCACTAAATTGATTTCCAACAGCTCTTATTGTTTGAATCTAACCTCCTACACCTTATACGTACCTATCCAAGGTCACCTAAGACTACACACCTCTTTATGAAGCTATCTTGAGCTAAAATTCTCTTTACTCTTCATGCTATAGATCTTTGGTTCTCTGGTGCTCAAACGTTTCTAGCAACTACTTAAAGCACACTCCCTTTGATCTTTCTCTGCTTCATATAGGTTTGAAAAAGGGAGTAATCTTTACCTTATATCTCTTTCATATTCTTCAAAGCTCTTAGGAAATTTTCATCCATATTTGATTAGTTCGTTGTTTAGGTACTCAGGCTGTGGATTTCCATTCTTTCATAGAGAGGGACAAAACTCTCCTTGGGGGTTGTCTAAGAGAGGGGTTTTGTAAAGTTTTGGTGATTCCCATTGATTTTGGAGGTAAAATCCGACATTGGAAGATCTAGATAGAGGTTTTCCTGCAAGAATTTCCTCTATATATCTTGTGCTCTTTTTGTATGATTGTTTGCATCTATTTTTTTATTGCACAATATTAACACCCCCCCTCCCTCCCCCAACCTCTTGTGCCATTAACAATTTTTTTGATGGGATCCATCCATATCTGATCATTGCCACACCACTCCAAAACCATATCAAACAAAATTTGTAATTCATTATCCAAATTAACTTTTGCTTCAATAAATATTAGAACCCAAATATCCTTATCCAACCATAATTGGATTCAGTTGTCAGAAAATCAAATCCACATACAATTCTTGAGTTATACCTTACCATCAAAGAAACACTTAGAAGACCCATTTGTAGGTAGCATCCTCTACCAAAGCATCACCCAACTCCCAACTTATATGCGGAGGAAATATGTTTATCTCCTCATCTTTGGCCTTCTAGAGCAAACATTCTGCAAAACCTCTGACCGATAACTAGGCTACGATGATCACTAGACATATAAGAAGAAATGGAATGCAAGGTTCAAGATCATTAACCCTAACGTGGTGAAATATCAGCATGAAGATCTAGGATCGTATAAGATAAACCCATCCTAATGATGCTTCTCAAGGAAAGTCATTGTTCAAGCTAGCATCAATGTGGGCAGGAAGTGAACACTACGGTTGATATAAAGTAGGGCTATCCTTCGGCAGGCATAAAGCTGTAGCATCATAAGGAAAAGATATGATAATTTCATTAATATACCACATCCAATAGTGTAATAAAGGATTTCACTTTTAGTAGTACTAAAGAAGGTTTTAAATATCAATGTTGACACCATATCGACAAGTGAAAAAGGCATATTAGTGATATATTGTTGATATCCCAGAATTGATTCAAAATGGCTCAAAATGATTGAAAATACCACAATTTTTATGAAATTATCATTTTACAAATAATAGTGTGAAATTATGATTTAGTTACTACTAACACATCAAGATATGTTATAAAGACCATAATTGTACATTTTAAATGGCACACAATAGAAATACACTATAGACAAGTTCATAACATTTACGGAAAAATGAAAGCCATGATAATAAGTTCATAATTAATATGAAAACTCCCTGGAAAATGAAGATAATTAAAAGTCAACAACCTTCTCTTTAATGATCAGAGAATGCTAGGAGTATTAGTATACTAGTAAGAAAAAATAATAGATCATGAACCAAGAACCAAGATTTGGAGTGTACTATTTATAAGATGATCCATTCAAAATAGATGGACAAAACACAAGGAAAATAGTATACAAGACCAAATATGAGCTAAGTATTAACATAATTTATACGTATGGTATAGGTTGATTGGTGATGTTAAGTTAAAAAAATACAACCATAGGTTGATTACACATAATTAAAATGGCCAACATAAGCTAAACATAGTTCACATATATAGTAAGAGCTGATTAGTGATAGTGAGACAAAAATTATCACATGAGAAGAATAGAGATGGAGGGAAGGAGAATAAAACCTCAAAACATAGAGAAAGCAAAGAATAAGAAGAAATCAAATAAAGGAAAGGACTAGATACCTAAGAAGACTTCCAGACTACAAATCAAAGCCAAGAAACCTTTAGACCGAAGAACAATGCAATGGACATTGTGATATCAAGGACATATCATCCTACATCGCTTGTTTCATAAAATATTTGCACAGATATCCCTCGATATCAGTCAAGCCCCGCTAATATGGGCAATATATCACCGGTATCCTAAAAGAACAATATTCTTGTAATATCAATGAGTCATGATAGGGATACCAATATAATATTGATATATCGAGATATTTATTTCCATGGCACTAAAAATGATCGGTTGTGCTTCTCAAAGAAGTGGAGCAAATGCAATAATTTTGGCAGTGTGCATGGACAATATCTTGGTGGCTAGTGATGATAACGATGGAACTCATGCCTCAACTACAAATTTGTCACCATGGACCTTGTAAAGCTAAAATACTTTCTTTGGGATTAAGGTTGTATCCAGAGATACCTCTGTTGTCTCATAAAAAAGGTAGCTTTCGACATACCCACATATGCATAACCTTTGGGAACAATACACAATCAACCAGTTCACAGAGACGTGAAATTATAAGCAGTTTTCTTTTTTTTGCAGCATAACCCATGCTATACCAAGTTTGGATGCTATAATTCCAGGATAAAGAAATCCTGGTATTAGCCCTAAATCACGCATGAATTTCCTTCAAGGTCGAATGACTTAGTACCACAAACTCAATCCATGACTGATGGTCAAGTTAATTATAGCAAAATGTGCTAACTATCTTTACAAATTCATATTTGCATCTTATTCCTTCAACCAAGTACCTCTCTAACTTAATTCTTGATGTGACCCAATACACCTTCCAGACAAAAATAATTGGAATAAATCCCATGAATTCTTCATTCCTTGTTTTATTATTTATTCACTCATAAAAAAAGATATAATAACACAAGAAAGATCATAGATTGGAAAGGAAGAAACATAGTTAGGAATCTGTAACATCTTCATATGGTGTCTGCACGATAATGTAAGAGTAATATGAAATAGAATAAATTAATAATCTGGAAACGAAAAACTTACCCCAACCAGAGCCTGTTCTCCAATAAGATCTACAGCTGGCAAGATGCCACTTCACCCATAAAACAAGTAATACAGATGAATTAGCGGCGAGCAAATGGAAAGAGTCATTCCTTTGTTAAATGTAGTGCATAGAATTACTGATTTTAATTAGATATAAATGATGAAAATCATATCCTCATCAAAAGGGACAGGAACCTGAGATGAGTTCTTTATATATTTAGTGGTGTTGTTTACCGTTTTTTATGTTGTAGGGTTTCTAATAGAAGTTTAGTTAGCTCTTTTGACTGAATATGGTATCAGAGCAGCAATTCTAAACTGATGGTCTAGTATCCCATGAACCAAGGCCTCCCACACCCCACCGAAACCCTAGGTTGTCACCAGAGTGCTGCCACCGGAGCGTCATCACTGTTAGGCCGCTTCTAACGGCCTCTTCTTCTTCCTAGGTCCCCCATCAGGGCCTTCTCTCCCTACTAGCATCGCCTTGAGCGGTTGTTGCATGGCCTGGGCGACGCTACAAGCCAGATCTACTCCTGAGCGTCGCCAACGCTGCTCAAGGCCATCGCTGGCACTAAGGGGCTTCCTCGCCGCCTTGTGAGAATAGCCTTAGGCTTCTAGAGGCCTCCACTGGCCCTTTCTACTACTACAGCATCACCACAGGGCTACCGAAGCACCGCCTTGGCTCTTAGGCGTTAACACAGTGCTGTAGTGGCTTTTAGGTACAGCTAATCTCCACTGCAGGGTAGATCTCTTGCTACAGATCAATTTCATGGTCTCGAAGTGCTGCCACAATGCTGTAATGGCTCTTTAGGCACAGCTAATCTCGCTGCAAGATAGTTCTCTTTGCTGCAGATTTGTATATGGTCAAAGTTTGGTGTTAATTTTTGCTATAGCATCTTGTCTTTGGTGTTTCCCACATGTCGGGTGATATGGAAGACAAGAAGAGTTCCTCGAGTGACTTGGGTAGGAAGATATCTACCCTGAGTGTATCTTTTTTCATGCAGGGAAACTCTATCAAGTTGGATGGAACTAACTTTTAATTCTGGTCTACTTCATTTTCTTGATTTGTCAAATCTCATTGGAAGAAGTACATTTTGACACAAGATGAACCGGCAGTAAAATCTGCTAACTGGGAGGCGGATAATGATTGGGTGCCCACATGTATGTTGAATAGCATGAAGGAGCCCATAGCAAAGCAGGTGAGTCATATGTGCCTGCTAATATGTGGGAGGTTCTCCACGAGATACTCTCAAGAGCAACATCAGTCGCCTCTACAAGGTGATTAAGGAGCTAAATTCTTTTCGAAAATGGACTATGCCTCTTACTGAGTACTATGGCTCTATGAAAAATCTTTGAGATGAGCAAGATACTTATCAGCCGATCTCCACAGATGTTACTGTCATTGCTATGCAACGTGAAGCCTTTCGCTCTGTTCAATTGCTTGTAGGTCTTGGTCCTAAATACAAGTCTGTTAAGGATCAACTCATCACCCTGGAGGAGATTCTTAGACCTGCTTAGATTTATGCTCGCTTGTCTAAACTTAAGAAATCTGACCTTGTTCCACTTTCTGATTCGTCTACCATGGCGACTGTTGACCGTGGTTAGGGAACCACAAGAGGTAGGGGGAGAGGATGTGGAGCAAGAGCTGGAGGCCCTGGCCAAGGACATGATTTGTTTTGTAACCATTGTCACAAGACGAATCACACAGTCGACAGGTGTTGGATAAAGCACAAGTTTCCTCAGAGGCATCAGGCCAACCAGGTTACCCATGGTGAAGATGGGAGTCAGCATTATCAGGAGGAAGAGCAAGTCAGTCTGCAGATCGCTATTTTCAAGGAGGAATATGACAGACTGGTGTCTTCCTAGGCCTCTTCCATTGCCGGTGCCTCCGTGACTCGAATGACAGGTACTAATGCCACTGCCAAAGGTGTTTATACTCCATCTTCACTTGCTGACTTAGATGCATCCTCCCACATCATAGGAGATGTTACACTTTTTGTGTCTCTTAGACCATTGACCATTCCCGAGCATGTTAGAGTAGCTGATGGTCCCTTGTCCCCTATGATAGGCTTGGGTGACATCTCTCTAACTACTACTTTGACACTTTCTGATGTTATGCATACACCTAAATTTGCTTTGAATTTAATGTATGATTGCAGAGCAATGTTTCATGATCATTTTTTCTTCTTGTAGGACCTCCTGACGATGAAACAGATTGGTGGAATTGACCAGGATGGCCTTTACTACCTAGATTTTCCACCATAGCATCATACCATGATTGTCACTTTTGCTTTACAGTGGCATCTCAAACTGGAACATTCTAGTATCTCTGCTCTCTGTCGTCAGTTTCCCGACAGCAATTTCCAAACATGAAGTTTCCAAATTCATTTTCTTGTGATGCATGTCAACTTGGCAAGCATCATAGAATTTCTTTTCTTAGTAATAATAGAACTGGGTCTATTTTTTCTCTTATTCATGCTGATTTATGAGGCCCGTGTAGGGTCAAGAGTCGTAGGGATTTCCGGTATTTTTTAGTTCCGGTGGATTACCATACCCATGTCTATTGGATGTTTATGATGAAGAAAAAATCAAAAACTCCTATATTGATTAAAAATTTTGTGAATGAAATAAAGATTCAGTTCTCTACTATTATTCGCATGTTTCGAACTGGCAATGGACTTGAATTTGTGAATTCTACTAACTCAATTTTTCAATCTCCTGGTATTATTCATCAAACCTCTTGTATTCATATATCTCAATATAATGGGGTGGTTAAATGCAAGCTGAGACACATTCTTGATGTTGCCTGTACTATTATGTTTCAGATGTATATTCTTGCCACCTTCTAAGTAGATGCTATTCTTACAGCTACTTGTTTGATTAATCGGATATCACTTTTTGTTCTTGATTGGAAGACCCCTTATTTTGTTTTGTTTCCTGATTGAGAGCTTTTTTCTCTTCCTCCAAAAGTGTTTGGATGTATTTATTTTGTTCATTTATTTAAGGTGGACGAGCTTGCTCTTAGATCTGTTACATGCATTTTTGTGGGCTATTCTAGGACCCAAAAAGGGTATAAATGCTTTGATTCTCTTTCGCATCGATTTTATATTAGTAAGGGTGTGATAATTTTTTAGGACATACCATATTATTATGCTACAGGGAAGTTTCCCAATGTCTCCTAGGATGTTCCATTACCTATGCTTACTGCTACGCCTCCAAGTCCCTCTAAGTCACCTCCACCTCATGGTGTCCCTCCTATTACCTATCCTAGACATCTTGAGGTACCAATTACAAATACCTTCCCTCAGCACTTTCAACGCAGACCTCAATCCACTACTATACCAGCAAAGGAACCACTTTCTACTATTTCTGCTCAGTCCTCTGCTGATATTGTTGATTCAGACAGAGGTCCAGACACTGCACCACTAGAGGTACCTGATGTGGATCTTCCTATTGCTTAGAGGAAGCCACAACGATCTTATACTAAATATTTTGTTTCCAATTATATGTCACTTGATTGTTTACCTGCAATCTGGAGACTTCTACCTCTTGCAGTTGACAATAAAAATATTCCCAGGAATCATATTGAGGCTTCTCAAGACCTAACCTGGACCTTAGCCATGGAAGAGGAGATGATTGCTCTTTAATCCAAGGGTACCTGGGAACTTGTTTACCTACACCTTGGTGCCCCTGTTGTGAGGTGTAGGTGGGTATTCACTCTCAAATGTCGCCCAGATGGTACAGTGGAGAGATTCAAAGCAAGGATGGTTGTCAAAGATTATATACAAACCTTTGGAATTGATTATTTTGAGACATGCTTACCAGTGGCCAGACTCAATTCCATGCGGATTCCTCTTTCTGTGGCAGTCAATAGTGGTCGGACAATGCCTCAGCTAGACATTAAAAGTGCATTCCTCTATGGTGATTTAGAGGAAGAAGTCTACATGCAACAACCTTATGATTTTGTGACTAAGGGGGAGTGTCAGAAGGTTTGCAGGTTGAAGAAGGCCATTTATGGTCTTAAGCAAAGTCTCAGGGTCTAATTTGAGAGATTAGTAAAACTGTGTAAGAATTTGACTTTACTAGATCTACTCCTGACCATTCTATTTTTACCACGCATGGAGCCACTAAGCCTGCTATTCTCATTGTGTATGTTGATGACATACTACTTACTGGAAGTCTGGAAGTGATAAAGCAGGGATAGAAGCTACTAAGAAGTTTTTACATTCCCAATTTGTCACCAAAGATTTGGGAATGATAAATTATTTTTTGGACATTGACGTGCATCATGTTAATGGTGGCCTTGTTCTATTCTAGAGGAAATATGTACTTGATATGTTGAGAGAGGTAGGGATGCTAGGTTACAAATCTGTCAGTATTCCAATGGATCCATCTATGCCATTTGCAAATACTGAGAGCCCACTACTTGAAGATGTAACCAGATACCGTGCCATGGTGGGAAAACTATTGTATTTGATTGTTACTAGACCTGACATTTGGTTTGCAGTTGGGAGACTGAGTCAATTTATGCAATCTCCTAAAGAAGTGCGTCGGGAAGGTGTGTGTTAGGTGCTAATATACCTCAAGCAAGCTCCTCGGAAGGCGCTATCATTTATGAAGCATGGCCACCTAGATGTGTCAGGTGTGGATATTCTAATGCAGATTATGCAGGAGCACATGAGAACAGAAGATCCACTATAGGCTACTGTATCTATGTGGGTGGCAATCTAGTCATATGAAGAAACAAGAAGCAAAATGTTGTCTCCAGATCTAGTGTAGAATCAGAGTATAGGGTCATGACCCATACCACTTGTGAACTGTGGGTGAGATCCATTTTACATGATTTGGGCATGGTTGTTTCTGGCTTTGCTCCAATGTATTGTGATAACAAGGTAGTTGCATTTATTGCTAATAATCCTACCTTTCATGAGCGAACCAAACACATAGAAGCGGATTATCATTTTATCAGAGACGCTATTATTACAGGCAAGATCACTACACCCTTTATAGCTACTAAAGATCAGATTGCATATATCTTTACTAGAGCACTCTCCAAGAAGCACCTTGAGTTGTTATGTTCCAAGCTGAGCATGCTCCAACTTGAGGGGGAGTGTTGAGTTATATGTTAAGTGGTGTTATTTACCATTTTTTATGTTGTATAGGTGCGTGCTTGTAATTTACGCTCTATGTCTCTCTATTTGAAGACACCTAGGATTTCTAATAGAAGTTTAGTTCGCTCCTTTGACCTAACATATTCAATTTTATTTTTTTTTAGCATGTGATGATCACAAACTTACGTCAATGATTTTCCATGGAAAACTATTGGAGGAGCAATTGCAGAGAAGACAACGAAGCAGATATGAAGCTGCACCAAAAACCCACAAAACAGAAAAGGTAAAGAGTAATATAAAAACAACATGCTAATCCACAAAGAAACAAAAGATACCGCGTAGAGCAAAAAGAACCATCCAAACTTGAATGCACTCTCAGTCCTACAGATTGAGCAAATAGAAAGAAAATAAAGGGATGACCCAGTGCAAGAAAAATTCAAACTTAATAAAGACTCCAGGAGTCCAATATAGAGAAACAAAGGGGATTTACTTTCATACCTCGTGGCATTGTAAAGAGGACGGTACCACAGGACATATGCACCCGGAACACCTGCTATGAAGTATATAATAGCAAGCAACCAGATTCTAACACCTAGAAGAACATTAGCCAACACAGATTTTAATGTTAACATCAGTGCTAAAAGCACCTGCCACTTCAAAATGCAGACAGCTATGCAGTTCATACTTTCTCCTTTAATCCAGGCAGTGGTAACCGCTATGATATTCCAGAAGAGACAGATGGTTATTCCTGAAAAACAATTTGATTCATAGTTGATACTCAAGTTCAACAAAGTATGTGTCCTTGGATGCATAAAGAGAATAATATGCCAAATCAAAAGTAATAACACAATAGAAACTCTTTTTCAAAAAAATAACACAATAGAAACTGATTGAAGGCAGGTTTGAAACCCACTTTGGTCATGCATGAAATGAAATGGGTTGTGACCTTTTTTAGGAGAGAGGGATACTTCCTTTTTATAATACCAACTCTTTTTTTGAGAAGGGTAAATATGATCAGTAGGAGATTTTAACCCATGACCTTTAGAAGTTAATGGGGAGGCCTTGCCATCTATCAACCCCTTGGAGGCTTTCTTAATACCTTTTTACCATTTTAAAAGAAGTAAAACTGGACAGATGATGTGATAACTGCATGTTCTTTTCTGCACACTCAAGCTAGAAATCTCCCCTTGGTTTATCTCAGGCCAACTCTAAAGGGAAGGCAATCCACTGTCGGAGATTGGCTTCCATTGATTGATAAATAAGAAAAGATGTTGGCAAGATGGAGAGGACAAGTTCTTTCCAGGGGTTCGACTGGTGCATCTGAAGTCAGTTTTATCGGCCACTATGGTTTTTCACTTCTCTATTTTCAAGCCATTGGAAAAGATTATAAAAGGATTGACACAATCATGCGAAGATTTTTTTGGAAGCATGCAAGTCATGAAGAAAGGTTCATGTATTTGGTGAGCAGCGAAGATGTTTGCAAACCTGTTGATGACAGGGGTTTGAGGGTGTTCCACCTCAGTGATTTTGGAGACACCTTACTGACTAAGTGGATGGTTAAACTTTTGCTAGATGCAAACACTATGAGGCATAGGGTGTTACCGGATTCTTACGACTCTACTTTCAACTGGGACGAGAGGATTGATTCTGCAAGGGGCATCTGCTTTTTAGCGAGGTATCTTTGTGGATATGGGCCAGTTGCCTCTTTCTTTGATCCAGTTTCAGGAGATAGGACTTTCACTTTTTGGCAGGATGATTGGACATGGCAGGGAAATCTTGCTTGTAGATTTCCCAAAATCCATGCACTAGCTGTGGATGGACACCACCGTGTCAATCTTGTTTGGGATGGTCCCATGATTAGGGCTGTTGGTTCTTGGTTACCCCAGTTTAGTGGAGTGATGTCAGGGGCCATAGCATGCGAGTTGCAGGAGTTGCTGGCCTCTTTGGGGGCTTTTTGGCCAGATAAAGGTAGACCCGTTCATTTGACTTGGGCACGCAGAAGCTTCCCCACTGAAAAGGCTTCCAAGCTCTTAAGAGGGGTGACGGATGGTATTGATGTTTATCTAGGGGTGGATTGCAATGTTATTTAAAAGAAAAAGATGCCTCTAAATGTTAAAATATTCCTTTGGCTGTTGAGGAGGGATAGATTAGCAACTAAGACTTGGGTACAGCAATGGCTTCTGGACACAAATACCTCTTGATCATTGGGCAATGTGGGGATGAAGATGTCATTCATCTCCTGCTGCATTGCAAGTTTGTGAAAGGCCTTCTTGCAAACTTGGGCACATCAACCCCTCAAGATGCCTCCTTGGATGACTTCTTGCAATCTGTATGCAGTAGGCAAATGGTGGATCCCTCTACTCAGGTTAAACTGGCTGCTGCTTTATGTTCAGTATGGTTACAATGGAATTAAGCCATTTTCAGTGGGAAAGGGTTTGGCTAGAGAAATGTTGCAAGGGAAGCTTTACATTTTTCTACTTTTTGGTCCCAAGATTTGTAATTTGGCCTGTTTTACTTAGTTTGAAGTAATATGGTGGAGGGCTACCAACCTCCGGTAGCCATCCTTTTCCTTCTCCCGAAAAAAGACAAAACACTTGATGTATGGAATAAGCAATTTAACAAACTTTGTCCAATGGCTGACTATCTTCTTCCCATCTCCTCCTTGCAGCTGTAGAGCCCTTGGAATTCCAAATCAAATTGACTGGTGGGTCTTTGCCTTCTCGTTACCATAGTGGATCTCCAATACTTGGACCTCCAACCATGCATCCCCCTCCTTCGGTGGACTTGAGATTACATCCATCCTGTCTCAGGAGTCTCACCACCTTGGTGTGACCAGCCCATATTCTTGTAACAACACGCCCGTTTCCCACCAAGGCTAACCCCAATCACCAATCACTGTCACTGCCACATGGGCTGCAGTGCCCGATCTCCCCATGTCATTGCAGGCCTACCATAGCTGTTATCATTGAGTACCCCTACAAATCACACACCATTTCCCCATATCCCTGATACCAAACTCATTGCATCACCTTCTCCCATCCATTTTTTTGAAAGAAATTTTTTCCTCCCTCCAATTTTTCTCCCATTCCACAACTTACACCCTCTTTACTCCTAAAACCACACATCTTCACCCCTCTTATTCACTACCCCTCGTTAACTACCAACATTAGATCCTAACTCTAATAACACACCATCTGCAACCATTTCCTCCAATATTCCCCCCCGACCCCTCAACATCTAACCCCTATCCTTATTTGGAATTATAAAGAGAGAAACATGCTCCAATTTTTGTTATTTTTTCAGAAGTAACACTAAAAACTACAAATACAATTAAGCCACTACAATACACATTTTATTAATCGTTTCTACCAACATCTTAATAATATCATGCTTAGTAGTATCACTTTGACTGTTATCTGAACTGCATATACCATCATATGGTCCTAAACGCTAGAAGTTTAGCTTTATTGAGATCCATTTTCTTTATATCCAAGGTTACGGGCTTTAGATATTTATATTGTCCATGTATAATGTGATTTTTTGAATACACCCACACCCGTTTTTATTGACTTTGATTCAAGAATAGGCATTTAAAACACCGGTCACCTATTAACTCTGTCAGAACCTAGTATCCATCATTTACAGTTAGGACTACTAGGGTCTCTAATCCAATTCACTCCCCTAGCTTTCGTCACATCCAGTTGTCCCCATGTGATTAGCAAAAGTTAGACCTTTCCCCACTCAAGCAGTGCCTCCCTGAAACCCTAACACTGCCGAGGACCTTCAAGCACCAGATTTGGGCTCTTCCCGAGACACCACACACCAACCAAGGTCCCCCTAGCTCTTCTTGACCATCACCACCTCTATTCCCCCTCCTCCCACTCACCTTGGTTGAGAGGTCCGGATTTCATTCCCATTCCATCATTGCAGTCCTTCACCCCCCACCCCCACCCCGATGCTTGGCCAGATGATCCTCCACTTATTCCTTGAGGTTGGTTGAGATTCTGAAATGGGTTGCATTTAGTCGTGCTTTCCTCCCTAGATGTGTACATACCAATCAACTAAACTTTTGAGGTTCCATGTTTTTACCTTCAGCTACAACCCATGATGCATTGACCACAAATGGAGGGGTGGTCCAACCTCAACTCTGCAGCTGTTGGAGATGAGTTGAGTCTTCTCACAGATAGCCCTATTGACTCCATCCTTGATAGCTATTAAAGTTTCAGAGGTTTGTTTCAATTAGGATTTAAGAGTTCTAGTTATTTTCTATTCCTATTTACTATTTTTATTTCTTGCTGGATTTAATATGTAGTTTTTCCTCCATCCATGCTTGATAGTCCCACAATCTGGAGCCCAATGTCTATTCTCTTGATGCATTTCTTGAAGAGTGGACATCTTGCCAGAGGATGGCTGGATGCTTGGTTGAAGGATCCTCTCTTGAAGGTGATCACCGTGGGCAATATGGATGTATTGTTTCAACTTGCCATGTCCACATACTGTTTGAGCTTCATTTTCCTACCCCCTTCGGCACTAAAACTAGAATAGGTAGAGAGGTCATGTTCAAAAGGGTGTTCATCTAGATAGCGAGGTCAGTTCATATTGGGTGAGCTATGTAATAAATCCAGCTCTATCTACTGCCTGCTTCAGTGGTTTGGCTTAAATGATAAAGAAATTTTGGTCAGGCAGGGATTTCACTACGGACAACCATGACCAATCTCTTTGCAATTCTTGGGGCCATGCTAAAAATTGGGTGTAAGATTAGACCCCATTCCAGTCTCGGGCTATTGGCTTTCCCATCTTGGGTGCCGCCCAATCAGAGTCACACAGGATGAGGACTAGAACCATCTGGCTATTGGTTGTGGCTTGGTTGTGGCTTTGCAATAGTGATTTTTATGAGCTTGGGCCTTCCTAGCATTCCTGAAACCTCTAGAGTGCTTTTCACAGTGATGCATAAGCCGATACAGGCTTACGTTGCAAGCTAGCAGCTGCACTTTGGTGCATTTGGTGCAAAGAAATGGGCCATTTTCAGGGCCTTAAGGGTGTAGGCTGAAAATGTTGTATGGGTAGCACTTTTGCTTTTTGGAAGAATTTGTAATGCACCTTTTTTGGCTGGAATGAAACTCAGATGACTACCGATCGCCTTTACCTTTTCAAAAAAAAAAAGTACGTAGTGTTTTTTTTTTTTTGGAAAGAAAATGAAGATTATCATCACTCAACAATCATCTAGGTGATTTCATTAAAATTAAATTGAACGGACTTACAAGACATTAAGTCACAACTCAGCATGCCACCGAGCTTCTCTTACAATATTCTCAAACTATGCTCATTCCCCACGGAAAATTGTAGCATTCCCTTGCAAACAAATAGCCCCAAGCGCAACCGAAGCTTTAACCCAGCCAGACGTATCAACATGAACCAAGAACCAAAAAGAAGACCACCAAGAACAAAAAGAGGAGATATTTGCTCCATAGATTCTCATTCTTCTCCAAACATCAAAAGACAAACTACACTTAAAGAAGAGATGGCCAATAGATTCCACTACATCATCATAGAAAGCACACTAAACATCTTGATCACTGGCCCAAGTAGATCTAGGCTCTTTAGTAACCAACTTCTCGCAGCAAAAGATCCACAAAATAATTTTAACCTTCAATAGCAAAGGCAATCTCCAAACTCATGAACAATCCTCCCAAACCAACAAAATTGGCCCAAACTCTAAGGTCAGTTTTTTATAAGCCCTAGTCACGAATAGGTACCACAAGACCAAGAAAATCTATCCATAACATCCTCCCCAAGAGATAAGCCACGCAAAAGGCCTAGCAAACGTTGCAAGGCTTCCATGGTGGCCTCAGACAGAACCGATTGAAAAACAGGAGACCCAAAAGAAGTGTCCCACACCTTAGAGACCAGCACTTCCTTCTGCAAAGACATGCCAAAAAGACGAGGACATAAAGCACAAAAAGCCCCACTACCCGTCCAGACACCTCTCCAAAAATAGAAAGAACTGCCACACCCAAGCTTCAACCCAAAAAACCCGAACTCCATACCTGTCCGAATGGTAGGCTCAACCGCACCCCAGAAAGCTGAAGGTTGCAAAGTACAAGATCTCTTACAAACATCAACTGGGAAATCATAGGAATCCCTCAAAAGCCTATCAACCAACCTCACACCCCCAGTTAAGAACCTAACAATCCACTTCATGAGCAAGGAAATATTAAAATTGTCAAGCCACCTATTCCCCATTCCCCCCTTATGCTTGGGTCTACAGATCTCCTTCCAAGGGATCAATTGCAAGAAACGCCCCTCATGGTCCATACCCTTCTAAAAGAATCTTTTCCGAGCTAAATCAAGCCTTGCAAGAACCTTCTTAGGCAACTTAAACATGGACAGATAAAACATCAAGACCGCTATCAGATCCACTTTAACTAGCACCAGCCTCCCCCTGGAAAGAAGCTTCCTACACCACCCATTCAGCCTCCTAGCTAGTCTCTATTCAACCGGTCTCCAATCAGCAGCCACCAAGCACCTCCCTTTCAGAAGGGGACCCAAATAAATAAAAGGAAGATGAGCGACGGGTGAATTCAAAGCACCAGGGATAGCCCCCTCCTCCCTAACCCTTAAACACAGACTTTGTTGATTAGAAGCCCCAATATCACCCCAAAAAGACTGACCAATTGCACCACATGCTCTGCTTGACGGACCCCACCCTGAATGAAGAAAATCGTGTCATCGACATACTACAAAATCGAAGTAAGCAAAAACCCATCAAATTTCAAGGTAAAGCCAGAATAAAGACTTCCCCCACAAGCCTTGAAAGCTGAAACGCAAGCATATCCACTGCTATAATAAAAAGCCATGATGCAAGCAGACAACCTCGCCTAAGACCTCTCTGCAACTATGTCCATGTCCTTAAAGGCCTACCCAGTGTTCTAAATGCCCATGACATGTCGACAAAATGGCCTTTTTCTAATGTGAGATGATATTGGCATACATGTAATGTCAAATATTTTGCCAAATATCAAAATAATATTTTGATGATATCAGCGAAATGGATGGCATTAGGTACGATTATTAGGCTATTACCATATTTTAAGGTTGACATAGGCGACTCAGTAACCCATTTTTGCCCATTATTGTTGTCACATGCGTGTTGGAGTAATAAGAACTCTTGCAAGTGTTTCCACTCTCCATTTGTTAGATCTTTAAGGTAATTTAACTTTTCCAAAGTAAAATACTATTTTTTTCTTATTCTCTAAGCTATAGTTAAGCCATAATCATTATATTCAAATCCTATCGTGGGTTTTAACAAATACATTTGCAGATGAGGCATGAGTCAATAGGAGGGTGAAGGTCACAGGGAGAGGGAACCACCACCCCTTAAGGTGAAGTGGTTCTACCATAAAAACATGCATACTCCCTCACCCTCCTATGGGTGTGGTTACTGAGTTAAGGGAGGAAGGGCACCGACCGAGAAAGGGGGCATGGGGGGTTTTCCCCCCAGATTCCTTCTGGGTGTTCTGAGTTTGGAGTGAATGGAGGGAGGGTACCAACTGGGAAGGGGGGCATAGGGGGTTTCCCCCCCCCAGATTCCTTCTTGTAGTTCTAAGTTAATAACATAGTTGAGTGAGTACTACCCTGACCGGGTAGCACGAGTGAGACAACTAGCATGCGTCCTTCAACCAGCATGCCCTAGCATGCGCCAATAGGAGGGTTAGGTTAATAGGTAGAGTAAACCACCACCAATTGGTGTGAAGTGGTTATACCCTTAAGAAGAAATATAGCCCTAACCCTCCTATAAGAGAATAGCCCTCTCTAGATACCAGGGTTTTAGACCCTGGAGAAGAGAGGGCAGCAAAAGGATGCCTAAAATCGATCCTAAATCGAGTTTAGGTATCCAAGTACAGTAGAGTCCCAAATCGAGACTTCTAGGTCGATTTAGATTCCAAAGTAAACCCTTCTTCGAGGTGTGCATAATCTCGAAATCAAGCAAGAACAAGCCAAATGGGCATGGTAGGTATCCCTAGCCATTAGCGTCAAGAAAACCTGCTTCTAGGTCGATTCTGAGATCGACTCCAACTAAAAGCAGGATAAAGCAACAATAGGTGAGGGAGAGCTATCGACCAAAACAAGAGAAAGGAAAGCCACCCACGAACCCTCGATCTATAGGGAGGACCGACCTCAAGGGAGGAACAAACAATACTATAAAGCTAGCTAACAACATACCCTCTAATGGGTATATTAGACAAATACCCATTAGAGATATAGAGAGCTATTTCTCTTCAGTTTTATAGTATTTATCTTCATCTCTTCTCTAAGGGTTGCTCTAACTCATACTTTAAATATGATTTAGTTTAAAAGTACATGATTATGTTTCCTAGCTAGCTTGCTAGGAAGGAAACCAATATACTAACCTTAAGGATGGTTAGTATATTGGGAGGAGCCTGGCAAGCATTCCATGGAGGGTTTTCTCCGAACCCCCACTTCGGAGAACCTGACCCCATAAAATGCTAGGAGTGACTTGGGCTAAGAGCCCAAGAGGAGATATATAAATTTTAATTATATAGCTCTGTTCGCTCCGCATTCGTCAACAGTTAACAAGTTCTGAGAATAAGAAGTAGAACAATTTATTCTTATTCGAAGAACGTAGTTAACCGGAAATTAACTCGTGAAATGGAGTTGAACGAGTTTACCCTTGGCTAGGGGAAACGAGTGAAACGTATTGGAACGAGTTAATTAAGTATTGTTTAAATATTCTTTAATACCGTGCATGCGCGTGTGCATGCCCAAAGTCTTGAAGGGGCAACTTCCGAGGTGGATTCCGAGTAGGAGGGAAGAGTCTAATTATTCAGTCGCAAGCTACGAGTTGGATGCAGGTGAAGAAGCAGCTGGGGAATTGACTTCAGATTTAGAAGCAAGGGACTATTCCAAAGAGAGTTTGATCGTTGCAAACCCACTTTCTCTTTCCGTCCCGAAGCCTGGGAATGACACTAGAATTCCACATCTGAAGAAGCAATCGATTCTGTTGCCAAGTATGCGTAAGTGGAGGTTGATCAAACTGAGGACCGACTTCGAGCAGGCAGAATGAAACGACATGCTTCCTCAATTTATAAATGATGTGCATTGAGTTAGGAGTGAGTCCCGGGGGAAAACCAGAGTTTCCTCCCAACTCAGCGTATTGGATTTTCGAGGAGTGGGATGTGAGTTCCGAGGTGACTGGTGGGGAAAGAAAGGTACGTAGGCTAAAGAGATCCATTTTGATATTCCTCAAGCAGGCCTCTCGTAGTTGGGCTTTGATGAAACCGGGTTATGGGTTCCATCAGAATCTAGATGAACCCTGTGTTTACAAGAAGGCTAATGGGGGTGCAATAACATTTATGGTACTATCTATATGTGGACGACATCCTACTCATTACTGCGCTGCGGGAATGACGTAGGGATGCTATCCAGTGTGAAGCTTTGGCTATCCCAGAACTTCGAGATGAAGGATCTCGGAGAAGCCTCTGACGGGTCTGAAGAGGTAGATTAACTGATTCTATGATTGTTTGATCTACATATTTTATAGAGTTAGATTGTTAGATCATAGGATTCGATGTTTAAATATTTTTTTATAGGATTAGTGTTTAAGTGTTTATGAAGTTTTTCTAATCATTCTAATTGCAGTGATCAAGATACTGTCGGCATGCCCGGGAAATGGGAGGTTTTGGGCAGAGGAACATATCGACATGAAAGGAGTATTAAAATACAGCGATGTCGATGGTTTGCTGGTTTGCTGATGATTTTGACCATGTTAGCTATTTTGATGATATGTTAGTCGGCACGACCGTTTCAAGGCATGCTACTGCCTGCTAGTTGTTGCTCTACTCTTGCGTCTAGGTGTAGTCGCTAGTGGTGGGTTCAATTACTTCGATGGTGGTGGCACTGTGGTTCGTGTCTTGTAGGGAAGAGGGAGGAGAGGTGGTAGGTCTTTGTTAGGTCACATGAACGAGAAGGGAGAAGGTTCAAGGTTGAGGGTCTGTTGGTGGTGGAGTAAAAGGGCAGGTTACAATGGGAAAGAGATGAGGTGAGGAGAGGAGAGGGAAAAAGATGAAGATATACCATTTTTGTCAACATGCATCAGCATGTCTTCAACGTGTCCTTGGCGTGCCTTCGAAATGGATTATTTTCGGGACATCGAAATCGTCAAAATCTTCCATTAAAATACAGGTGTTTCCATGACATGCCCTCGACGTGACTCTGAAATATGCACTTAGAAATTTATTGAAACAGCGTCAAAATCGACATTTAGAACCTTGGGCCTACCATTAACAAGAATAGAAAAGGGCATTGTCGTGATGCATCTCTTCATGATCCTAACCCAAGTCCCTAGGAAACCTCTCAGAATTTCCCGCAAATACGACCAAACCACAAAATCATAAGCTTTGGAAAAATTGACCTTCCACAAAAAATCCCACATTTGCGACCTACTCGAAGATGCCACCATCTCCTTAGCCAACACATAAGTCACAAAGGGCCCCACCAGAAATGAAAACAAATTGGACCAGGGATATCAACTGCAGGACTACAAAGACCTTAACCACAATTAGATAAATAGCCCGTCTTTATGGCCTATATACATTGACCACATTAGAGATTGTAGATTGATTTAGGAAGCAACTTGTTCTTTGAAGATTAAGATCTTTGTTTGGTTGCTTAAAAGGGAGAGATTGATGACAAGGATGTGGAGGGCAAGGTGGGCACCGAATGTTGAGCAACGATGTTCGCTTTGTTAAAGGGAGGATGAAGACATCAATCATCACTTCGTTGCTTCCCCCCTCGTAGAATGTGTTTGGAACCATTTTGATATCAGCTGGACCTCTCGTGCTATCCAAGGGGATTTCTGGATTTCATATAAAAGAGGTGGATAGCAAATGGGGGTAAATACATTCCAGACCAAGAAGGAGAAAGCAAAGGTTTTGGCTATCTTGTGGGGCCTTTGGATTGGCAAAAATGCGGGTATCTCTAGGGGGCAGCAAGCTTATTTTGAAATTTTCATTGGTTGCTTCTCTAATGCTTTTTTAGGAGAGCTCTTTGTAATGTTTTGGCTAAGATTACTTCTTGGCCCGTATTAATTGAATTTGGGTGATTATTCAACTACTCAAATCCAAAACCACCCTACACAAGCGGGCGAATCATCACCAAAACATCTCCCCCCACAAGATCCGAAAACTCCTTATAAAACAAAACCCGGAGTCCACGAGGTCTTGGAGACCCCTCGACCTTAGGACCACGAAGAGCAACCAAAACCTATTCATCAGAAATGTCTTGAACCAAAACGGCCCTTCCCTAATAATCCAATCTCCCCAATTCTGAAGACCCCAGCCTTCACCTCCCCACCGACCTCCTGGTAAAGGCCTAAAAGTGTCCACTAATAGCCTCACAAATCTTTTACCTATGCTGGAGCACCTGATCACCAACCCGAATAAAAGAAGTCACATTGTCTCTTCTCCTCACGCTAGCAATCAGATGAAAGAATCTCGTGTTGGAATCTCCCTCTATAAGCCACAAGTACCTGGACTTCTTCCTCTAATGCATCTCTTGCTTTCTATCCTCCAAAGCAATCTTGCTTTGAACCGCAACTCTCTCCTGCTGCTCACCTTGCCCCATCCTTCCCAAATCCTCTCTCTTGTCTAGTTGCGCCAGCGCCTCCAAAGCCTCCTTCTACCTTCTCCCCAATTCCCTCCTATATTCGATCAAAGCAAGCTTAATAGACTTGATCCTCTCCACCAAAGTATGGTGGCCGAGGAAGACACTGGAACCTCCAACCTTCACCATCTCCTGAAAGCTAGGCTCCAAGAGCCATGACTTTTGAAACTTAAAATATGTAGAGTAGGCCACCTATTCTCCACTGTCTTACAACAAAGGTGTATGATCAGAAAAAGGCCTGGTCATGGTTGTAATCAAAACTCCGTGGAAAGACTCCACCATAGACACACTACAAAAGAAGCGATCAATACGGTAGCCCTACCCAGAGCCATTTCACCAAGTAAAATGCACCCTTGAGACTAGATCAAACAGCTTGAACCAATCGACAACCTAATGGAAAACAACAAACGAGGCATCCAATATACCATCAGGTCTATCCTCTACCATAAGGATCACATTAAAATCACTTCCAACAAGCCAAGGAATACCATCAACCATAACCACAGCCTACTTCATTTTATCCCATAATATAGACCGCGTAATTGTGTTGCAGGGCCCATACACCCCAAAAAGTGCAAACGAAGCACCATCAGAAGTCTTTGAGGAACTCCCTATGATCATCTTAATGGCTACCAATGAATTATCAAGGCAAAACTTATCTACATTCCACATAAGTAACTGACCCCCAAACCAACCTATTGCATTCACCATTAAAAAACCAGAGAAATAGTCACCACACAACCTTCGCCTAACTCATCAATGTCATCCAGATGCGTCTCCTAAATCATAGCCACATCCACCCTCCATTTTTCTAAATATCTCCTCATAAGAGACTTCCGTACTAGATCACAGAGTCCCCTAACATTCCAAGCGAGAACTCTAACCATGAGAACGAAAACAACTCCTTCCTCCACAAGGACGTGGAACCTTCTTAAGGTTAAGCACTTTGGCAACACAAAGCTCCACCTCCAACTCCCCATCCTCAATATCCGAAAGCTTACTCTTGACTAATTTTCTCTTGTAAAAGGACCTACACCTAAGGCCGCTTCTCACACACAGTAATTTACTCGCACCGGACCTCCTCAAACTCAAAACAATTTGCTTGCCACTTCTCTCCGAGACCGCCCCAATCAAATCTTGGCTGGCAGACCAATCAGATAACACAACACCATGCTGCGACACTGCTGCAAGGCGAACACCTACTGCTGAATCACTCGAGATCACCGCACCAGACCCACCAGCAATGAGACCTCCTCCCGCTCCAGCAAGGAAACCATTCTTGAACCCAGAAGAACCCCATACGGGAGGGCTTCAACAGTTGAAGCCCCTAACACAAACAGAAGCAGGCCCCGCAAGCCTACAGCATCACCGCAGGTACCACCACCAGAGATAGAAGAACCTGCATCAAGGCCTACAGTCTGTACCGAGCCCGAAGTCTGCCCAAACTCGTCCCTACACCCAGAAGACAAATGCCCAGAACCAACAACAGGTGAAGGAGGAAAGAGACCCAGGTTATCGAGCCCAATAAGATCCAGTCAGAAAGAGGTTTAAACAAGTACTCAACAACTCTAGATCTGTATCCAGATCTGGAGGCCCCGTATATCGTGCCAAAACAAATGCCCTATGGGCCCACATAATCCACGTCAGCAGCAAACTGAGGAGCAGCAGCTCCATCGCGCACGGTATTCAGCACCATCGCCTCACTGGTTCTGGGAACAAGCTGTCTACCATAACTGCTTCCTACAATCAAGGCATCAGAATTGGAAATGCCATCTCCAGCAGATTTTGAATTTTCAAAATTTGAAAACCAAAGTTTGTTGCTTCAGTTTCCAAACTTGGCACAGCTTCTTCGCTGGAGCAACCCCGGCCTTATTCCAGCAATCAAAACGGAGCACCTCAGCGTATGAAAAAACCCAGTGCAAAGATCTTCTCAAATCGAACAATCCACAAGCAACCATCAAATCGTGCCACAGCTTCTCACGGCAACAAACACCCCTCAAGAAGCTCGCCTTGAACACAAACGCGAGACATGTAGCTTCCACGCAATAGAGCCCAAATGAAGGCTCCCAAGATGCTCCTGAACCTTCAACAAACAAGCATTCACACATGAAGAGTCCAACGAGAGACCTACGTAGAATCTCTTCGAATTGAGCATCCCCACTAGCACAATCAATCTCCACCTCCAAGCCTAGAGGCGTAGGAGGTGAAGGGAAGGTCGAGCAAGTAGAAAGAGACCTTGTTGAGTCGCTTCAAACAAACCCACCTCCGATGACCAACACCCATGCAAATGACGCAAACACCACAATCCCAGCACTCTGCAACAATGTGCCCACATTCACGGCACTTGTAGCATACCACTACTCAATGTTGGTTAAGCCTCCTCTCACCAAGATGCCTCTCCACTCTCCCCTCTAACTCTCATTTAGGGATGAGAAATTATTGGCTAGTATTTTTTAAGGAAACGAATGCAGCAGCTACCGTGTGGATTGGACTGGAAGGGAAGAGGCTCAAATTAGTATGAAGTAGTGCTAAGGAGCCTTATGGGTTGGACACTTTTCTTTTAGTTTTGTTCTTTTTATGTTTCTTTGTTGCTGTGTTTAATCGTGTCCCCCTATGGGAGTAGGGTGTCAAGTTCCCTTGATTCGAGGCATTAGAGTTCGCATATGGAGCGCGTAGTGTCTTCCCTCCCTCTCTCGCCCTTCATGGATTGCATCCTGATATAATCAATCCCCCCCCCCCACAAACACACAATGGAGGTTATCTTTAAAAAAATCTCACCTATCTTTATATGTACATATAAAGCCCGTTGTTCATGTTATCATTCCATAAGCTTCATTTTATATAAATAGTGTCTACCTTTTTTTTTAGAAAGATGGTGGATTTTAAGAAACCAACAAGTCCGACATTAAGCTCAATTCTGTGTTCTTTACTACATATAGAGATTAAAAGGTTATATTTTTATTCAAACATTGCACTAAGATCCCTGCATAAAATGAAATTTCATTGTAGTTAGAGAATTACGAAAGAGATATTTTAGAATTAGTTAAATTAAGCAAATTTGCTTTGTTTTATGTCTTTCTATTTTTGTAGGGATTTATCTTGATTAGGATTTTATGTAATTGAGTTTATTTCTAGTAGGATTAGGATTGCCTTTGTAATTCCCTCTCTATATAAGGGAGGGTTAGGGACTTATCTTTCCATTCATTCTCAATTTAATAAAAATCTAGTTTAAGAATTCTTTGACATGGTACCAAAGCGAAAACAACCCTAGGAAATCCCTTGGACTGCTAACACTCTGTGCACACTACACAATTCCCATGCACTACCTGTGTGCAAATAGCACATTGCTAACTTGCTATTGGTCTCTCTACACATAAGCCAAGCACACTGCTATCCAGTCCTGCACACACCCTGTTGTGCACCTGCATGCACCACGCATCACAAGTTGCTACATGCGCTTGCGTACGTGCTTGTGTGATCTCTATGCTTCGTTTGCTACCCTACTATGCACCTTACGTGCTACCACGTGCTGCTGCACACCTCTTGGGTGCGCGACAGCCTCGTGCGCACTTGCGCATGTCATGATCGCATACTCAACCTCATAGATCATGATGTCAGGTTCAGGGTCATCTTCCACTACTACTAAGGCCAAGACAATGGCACCTCATACTCGTCTTCTAATGAAAATCATCCTCCTGCTCTTCATCGTGGCTTCGATCCAACCCTCCCTAGGAGAAATCAAGGGCTCGAAGCTCCAATTAGACTTGTGGCAAATTGTGCCCTTGAATGAGTTCAAGTATGCCGACCATGGGGCCCAAGTTCTGGGTTCAACACGCTCAACTTGGGATCTAGGTAACCTGATGCTATGTTCCAAACCCTTTATTGTCGTCGATCTGTACTCTGTTGAAAATTGAAACTTTTTTTGAGAACTGGAATATCTACGATCTCTCCTAAGGAGCAAGACCTCCTCTACTCTGATCTAACATCTAGCTTCTTGGTTGAAGTTGATGACTAGAGGGATTTTGAGTAAGATTCTCCCACCTCTACTACTACATGCTTGAGAACATTTCCCTATGTGTGACTGCTACTACTGCTACGACCATTGTATGTGTAATCGCTACTACTGCTACAACCATGGTGTATAGGGTTGCTACTTCTACTTTAACCCTATGTCTAATGTTTTTAGCCACTAGAATCATCATGTTCTGCTAGTACTCTGCTAAAGTGCACAGTACCCTTTGGCAACTACAACTTCTACTACAATTTGCACTACTACCTACTCCTCCAGATGCCTACATCAGGGAGAAGGGGGAAGTTCTTGTTTTGCTGTGTCTCCTACACGTTAGATGTACACTCCAACTTGCGGGGGGGCGGTTGTTGTTTTATTAGAAAATTAAAAAAGAGATATTTTATGATCAAATAAATTAAGCAAAGTTATTTTATTTTATCTCTTTCTATTTTTGTTGGGAATTCTCTTGGTTAGGATTTGATATAATTGAATTTATTTCTAAATTTAGTTAGTAGGGTTAGAATTGCTTTTGAAATTTCCTCTCTATATAAAGAAGAGTTAAGTACTTCTCCTTTCATTCATTCTCAATTTAATAAAAATCTAGTTTAAGAATTCTCCGCCGATAGATTTATAAGTTTATTTTATTTTTAAAGATGTTATTGTCTATAGTATAAAATAATGGTTTATTCAAAATGCTAGATGGCCCTGTGAAATATGAAATTTCATTGTAAACCTATGAATTTATTGAAACTGTTGTTTCTATTGGTTTTTCTTATCTCAAATTTTAAAGATATTATTAGTTATAGTAGTGTAACTATGAATATTCCTATCTGCTGGACAGTATAAAACAAGAATTTCTTTATTATATTTTACCATTTTTGCCACGATTGTGAGAGGATAATAAAGCAATTTGTGCAGGAAAATTCCCCATACTCTATCATATTATTGGCTAACTTTAAGAAAAATTTAATACGCTAAATTCAAAAGGATGTTATTTGAAACATGAGTAACATATGAATTATCAATATGTATATGTTTTTACTTTACGACTCAACAACTGGTTTACACAATCAAACATTTTTCCATGCAGAGCAAAACATAGGGTGCTGTATTTATATGCAAAGGGCTATGGAACGGGCATGGTGGCATGCAATGCAGTTATAATTCCTTTTCACAGGGTTATATGAAACTACTTAATATATTTAAAATTATGTTTGCTTTATGTTTGTTACTACTTATTGTAGTGAAGATTTTGGGCTTAGTACTCAAAGATTGTCTCTCTCCTTTACTGCTTTAGATTTTTTCAACGACGTTCATAGGGCTGCCCACTTAATTATTCTCCAACCTATCCCTTTTTTAATTCTTTACTCAGCTAATATTTGAGACATTTCCTTCATGTATCGAATGTCCGTATCAGTCCGCCTAAGTACTTTATCATGCTTCTTAAAGGATCTTTTTTGTCGAAACCGCAAAGCAGTTTAATTTTTTCATATGATTTCCTATTAGGATCTTTGTTTCTATACCATTATATAGAATCTTCTTTTCGTAAAAGAGTGTAAATGTCCTTTAAAATAATATATTTTTAAATATACTTACATTGTGAAGTTGGCCAATAAATCATAAATAACTATTTTTGTGATGGTATTGGATCTTTCCACAATTTGAAATATATAGCAGTGTAAAAAAAAAACATGATTAATCCCGTGCAAAGCATGGGGCCAAATTCTAGTTATAAACCGGAGCTCTTCAATTCATTTTATTGCACAATTTACGACTCTCTAGATAATTCAAGCATAGCTTTGGTGGGAATTTTTTGTTTTAATGCACAATCAGTTGTGGCTCTCACTGCTAAAACGAGTCTTCACTCCATCATCTTCCCTCCCACTCTTGAGGGTTATAGTTATCAGCTAAAATACCATTTTATTCATAAGTAACAGAAAAGTATCCAATCCACGTCAATACGAATCTTTGTGAATATGAATTGTGAAAATAAATGATATACATTAGCCACAAAAGAAACCTTTGGTCCCTCCTTTTGACTGCAAAAATTACATAAGTGCCATGCAAGAAATAAATAAATATCAAATACATCCCTATACCTCAACACTCCCCCTCAAGTTCGGGGATATATATCCATGAGGCCCAACTTGTTACTAAAAAAATTATGACATTTCTTCAATGGCTCAGTGAGAATACCTGCTAACTGAAGCTCAAAGGATATGTACGAGGTACTTACTTTTCTTCTAAAACTACATCCCGTATAAAATGACAATCAATCTCAATATATTTGATCATCTCATGGAAGACTAGATTCGATACAATGTAGGTAGCTGATTTATTGTCACAGTAAAGCAGGACCGATATGTCAACCTTTATTCCCAACACCTGTAGGAAACTAACCCTTCACATAATTTCACAAGCTGCCTGGGCCATAGATCTATACTCTGCTTCTTCACTGGACCGAGCCACTACATTCTGCTTCTTGCTCCTCCACAAAATTAGATTACCTCCCAGATAAACAGCAAAACCTAAAGTAGATCATCTGTCTTCTATAGATGCTGCATAACCAGTGTCTGAATACGCTAGAAGATCAAGAGAACCACTCTCTCTGTAGTACAAGCCTCTACCTGGAGTGCCCTTTAGGTATCTCAGAATGAGACATACCTCTCGCCAATGACTGTATCGTAGATTCTACATAAACTGACTGACTATAATAATAGCAAAACTGATATCAAGCCATGTAATGGTCAGATATAGCAAGCGACTAACAGTACTACAGTATCTAATAACATCCTCGAAAAAAAGATCTCTCATTTGTGCTATGACCAGACTATGGCTCTACCGATATCCTAAATGGCTTGGATCCAAGTCGCTCAGCCTCCTCAAGAATTTGCAAAGTATACTGTCGCTGAAATAAGGACAAGCTAATTCCCTGGCAAACTGCTTCTATCCCCAAGAAGTAGCGAAGATCACCTAAATCCTTGGTGACAAAGGTAGACTATAGAAGCGCCTTTGTTTGCACTATCACATATGCATCATCGTCGATCAAGATCATGTCATCAACATAGAGCGCTAAAATAGCAACTCTCCAAATACCACCATACTTTATACTCCTGATAAAATGAAATGTCAGTAATAGACCACTGAAATCCCGTCTTCCTGATCTCTGAATTAAACCTCTCAAACTAGGCTCGTGGACTCTACTTCAAGCCATAAATGGCTTTCCGTAAGCGACACACAAGCTCCCCCTAAACATCATATCCTAGTGGTTGTCTTGTGTGTACCTTCTCAGCAAGATCTCCACATAAGAAAGCATTTTAAATATCAAGCTGGTATAAAGGCCACTTCTGGATCGCTGCAATGGAAAGAATAATCTTGATGAAGATAATGCACGCAACAAATGAAAAAGTCTCAAGGTAGTCTACCACATATGTTTAGGTGAAGCCTTTAGCAACAATTCTGGCCTTATATCTATCAACTATCCCATCAGATCTGTACTTTATGGTATACACCCATCGGCAGCCAACAACTATAGCATCCACAGGACATGCCACAAGGTCCCATGTCTTTTTGGACTGTAACACCTGCATCTCATCATCCATAATAGCTCTCCACCTAGAATCCTGAGAGGCTTGGATAAAATCTCTAGAAACGACAGCAGTAGTAATAGCTAAGGCAAAGTATTTGTCTCCCTCCTCTAAATGGGAAGTCGCAGTGTACTAAGACATGGGATAAAGAGTACATACAGTAGTAGATTTCCTCTGCACAAGCTCCTCATCTCCATCTGACTCACTCCTGTCTGAAGAGGTAAGGTACTATATAAGCTCATCTCCCTGGGAACTGTCCAACTGCGGTCTCTTGTGATATATATGTGTCTTCTGTATGTAGCCTCTATAGACGATCCTTCTTCTGAGAAATAAGAAATCTTCTCAAAGAAGGTTGTTGGATTAAAGAGAATGCATTACCATCAAATGAAACCCTAACCCTCTTTTTATATAAAAGAAAACTAAACAAATTACATAAGTACCCAGTTAAGAAATATAAATAGCATAAACATAAATCAAAGCAATAAACAATCAATGAAACGCTTGGGTTTACATGGAAACCCCACTAACGAAGAGTGGGAAGAAAACCACAAGAAAAGGCCCCAATAGGGCACTACTTTGTATTTCTTCTTTTCAAGGGAATTTTAGGGGGGGTACACACATATTTATAGGCCTCCACACACAACGTAAAGTCCGACTCCACTATGTAAGACTAAAGAACCACACTGCACCTCTTTCAACACTCCCCCTCAAGCTGGAGTATAGAATGTTCAACTTGCAACACAAATAAATCCACTCTACACAGTAGAACAAACAACACTCTGGACTGATCCTTGCTTGTAGGTGGGAACACGAGCTGGAGCTGTTGAACGAACTGTAACTGGTGGCCCCCCATTCAGTATCCCTGAAATGGGATCTTCCTCTAAAGACCTCGCAAGCGGATCTCCCTATCTGGAGTCCATGAAACTGGATCTCCAACATAGAAACCTGAAATGAGTCCTTCCTCTGAGGACCTCGAAACTCTGAACCTCCTAGAGTTGGGTTTTTCATGTGGAGTCTATGAACAAAAGAGACTCCCAAATAGAGGTGACTACAATAAGCTTCCACACTCTCCCTTTTTCTCATACTCGTATAGGAGAAGAAAAATAATAGCGAGAAGAAAATAAAATAATAAAAGGAAGAGAAGACTTCTCCATATCTTCTCATATATCACATCATTTTTTTAATTTTGATCTTTTTTATTCTTTTCTCTCTCTCTTTTTCTTATTTTATTTTTTTTCTTTTCTCTTTTTTTTTTCTTTTCTTTTCCTTCTTCCCTTTTTCTATTTTTTTTCACGTCATTTTTCCCTTTCCTTTTTTTTTCCTTCTCTCGTATACTGTACGTGAGCCACCATCGAATAAATACAAAGGGGGAAAAGAAGAAAGAGTTCCCCTAGGGTTCGAGGGAACCCAACAGTCACTTACAGAGTCACAGTCACTGCTCCTACGTCCTCACCGTCATCATCACGATCTTTCTCATCATCAACGCTAGGCCTCCCCGTTGTCATCATCACGAGATCCTCGCACAAGATCTCGCAATGCTTCTGCTGCGACAATCACCTCTCAGAGGTGGTGTGTGCCGCCACCTCTGACAAATCCTTCGAGCATGCGGGCCTCGCCGCCTTATACCTCCTCGTCGTAGCCTCCTCGCTTTCCTCATTTCCATCTCGATGTCGTTGATCCTCAAGCCGTGCTGCCTGAGGATGCTCATCATCACAGACGCCGACACAGACGCAGAGCAGAGCCCTTCCTCAGCAACAACCACTGTTGGGGCCATCGACTACACGTAACCCCTGCAACCCAACTCGAAAGATCACGCCTTGGCACGAACACATAAGCATTGGAATCAGATCAGAACAACGCAGGGGTCAGAGACCTTCGTATCCGCCGCCACCCCTTCTCCTCTCTAGATCTACAACCACCGTCAGCTCGCCGTCGCCACCGCTACAAGCTACCACCGCCGCAAGGTGCTAAGGAGATGGTGGCGCGACTACCATCATGGATCTCTCTCTGCTGCTGTCGATCGCTTCGCCGCCGTACGCGCCTCACCGCGCCTTCAACCACCTGACGTCCATGCGCAGAGCCCTCCGCCTATTGATCCGTCGCTGTACAAGGCCTTTGCTACCCTGAGCACCGGCAACGTTCTTCGCTACCTTCTTCGTAGGCGAGATCGATGCCACTACCATTGCTTTCCTTGGTCCTCCTACCGACGAGGAGGTTCGGCACGGCCTTTGGCCTCCTCATCTGACGAGAGGAGGAGCGGCTTGCCCCTTCTCTCTCTTCTCATTCCCCGTCCACGAGTAAAGCCTCATCTTCACCATCAGCCACGGCTCCTGCCACTGCCGGATCTAGGGTTTGGGGGATAGTGGCAGGATGACCCTAGCCGATGTAGCCGTCAACGGCACAAGGCCTCCACGGCCTGAGCGTCTAATCCAATCACTACCACCTTGGCTCCTTCGAATGAAAAGAAATTAGAACTCCAAATACAAGCATAGATTGATAGTGATAAAATAGGATAATCACATAAACAAAATAACCCAAAAAACAAACTGCTTTGATACCAAGTTGAGAAATATAAACAGCGAAAGCATAAATCAAAGCAATAAACAATCAATGAAACGCTTGGGTTTACATAGAAACCCTACTCATGAAGATTGGGGTGAAAACCATGGGAGAAGGCTCCGATAAGGCACTGATTTGTATTTCTTTTCAAAGGAATAGCTTGGGGGATACACACCTATTTATAGGCCACCACACAACGTAAAGTCCCACTCCACAATGTAGGACTAAAGAACCACACTACACCTCTCTCAACATAACCCCTAAAGATAAAGAAAATCACAGATACCCTCTTACAACTCAACACTCCCCCTCAAGTTGGGGCGTAGATATCGACTAGGCCCAACTTGTTGCTTGGAAAGTCATGTCTCTTCTTTTCAAAGGATTGGTGAAGATGTCAGCAATCTGTAGCTCAGAAGATATGTAAGTGGTACTTATCTTGCCTTATAAAACTGCATCCCGTATAAAATGACAATCAATCTAAATATGTTTTGTCCTCTCATTGAATACTGGATTAGAGGCAATATATGCACAGTAGAGTGGAACAGGGGTATCAACTGGCACCCCTAAATCGAGTAGAAAACTAACCATCCATATGAGTTCACAGGCAACCTGAGCCATGGACCTGTATTCTGCCTCAGCACTAGAGCATGCAATTACACTCTATTTCTTGCTCCACAAAACTAGATTTCCTCTCAGATAAATAGCAAAACCCAACATAGATCGTCTGTCCTTAATTGACCCTGCATAATCTACATCTAAATATACTACAAGATCAATAGAGCCACTCATACTGTAGTGCAATCCTCACCCTGAGGTGCCCTTCAGGCATCTCAAGATGAGACACACATCATACCAATGACTGTATCTGAGACTCTGCATAAACTGACTGGCGTGACCGACTGCAAAACCAATGTCTAGTCATATGATAATTAGATATAATAGACGACCAATTGTATTGCGGTACCTGGTAACATCCTTAAATAGAGGATTTGTCTCATCAAAGCTGTGACCAACAGGTGCCTCTACTGGTATCCTAGATGGTTTGGACCCAAGAAGTTCAACCTCCTTTAGGATCTGTAAAGTATACTGCCTCTGAGATAAGGATAAGCCAGCCTCCTGACAAACAACCTCTATCCCCAGAAAGTAGCGAAGATCACCTAAATCTTTGGAGACAAAAGTGGACTAAAGAAAGACTTTCGTTTTTGCTATCCCATCAACATCATCACCAGTCAAGATCATATCATCAACATAAACTGCCACGATAACCACTCTCAATGTTCCACCATGTTCGATCCTCCTAATGAATATAGAATAGTCAGTGGTAAACCTTTGAAATCCCAACTTCTTGAAATCCCAAACCAGGCTCGTGGGCTCTGCATCAGGCCATAAATGGCCTTCCATAAGCAACAAACAAGCACCTCCTAACTGTCATAACCTGGTGGTTGTCTCATATACACCTCTTCAGCCAGATTACCATATAAGAATGCATTCTTTATATCGAGTTGATGCAAGGGCCACAGACAATTAATGCAACAGACAAAATAATCCTGATGGAGGTAATACGCACAATAGGAGGAAAAGTCTCAAGGTAATGCACCCCATATGTGTAGGTGAATCCCTTGGCAACAAGTCTGGCTTTATATCTCTCCATTGTCCCATCAGATCTGTACTTGATGGTATATACCCATCTAAAACCAACAATTGTGGCACCCTCAAGACATGGAACAAGATCCCATATTTTCCTAGTCTGGAGAGCATGCATCTACTCGTCCATAGCTACCTTGCACTTCGGATCGTAAAGGGCCTGCACAAAATCTCTGGGAACAGCTACAGTGGTAATGGCAAACGCAAACTGCCTATCCTCCTCCTGGAGATGGGAAACTGTAGCGTAACGGAAAATGGGATGGAGCACGGTGTCAAGTCTCCTCTGCACAGTCTCCTCTCTTTCTGACTCACCCCTATCTGAGGGAACAACAAGCTGAGCTGACTCCTCACCAGCAAAGTCCTCTACCTATGATCTCCTGTAATACACCTGTGTCTCCTGTATAACAACCTCTATGGATGACCCTTCTTCTGAGAAGTAGGGAATTTTCTTAAAGGTCACATCAGCGGTAACAACATACCTCCTGCGAACTGGATCATAACACCTGTAGCCTTTCTAGATCCTAAAGTAACCAAGAAAAACACACTTCGTGGAACGGGGGGTAAACTTATCCTAAATATAATTGTTCTGCACAAAGTAGCAGAGGCATGAGGAAAATCCCACTGCACTCGATATATAATCTGGTAAGGGATCTGACCCTGGAGGACATAAGATGGTTGCTGGTTAATCAAATATGCTGCTGAAAGTATGGCATCACCCTAAACTTGCCTAGAAACCTTCATATGAGATATCAATGTCCTAGCAATATTAAGCAAATGTCGCAACTTGCGTTCAGCAACCCCATTCTGCAGAGAAGTATGTGCACAAGATGTCTGGTGAATGATCTTCTTGGATCGGAAAACCTCCTGTAAATAACTGTGCATAAATTTTAGTGCATTATCATTGTGAAAGACCTTAATAGTAGTACCATATTGTGTCTGCAGCTCAAACAGAAAATGTTGAACAATGATAGGAATCTCACTCCAGGCCTTCATTAAAAATACCCATGTAAGTCTATTGTTGTCATCAACCACACTGCAAAATATCTGTGTCCACCAGTAGAGACAACTCTAGACGGTCCACAGACATCACAATGTACTAGGGAGAAAGGCATTAAACTAGCACTAGCATCTCTCCCAGGATAACTACTCATGTGATGCTTCCCCAGCTGACAGTCTTCACAATCCAAAGCCAAGGAATCAGGTAACTCTAGATACATCTGATGCATTTCTTCATGGATAGATGCCCAAGTCTACGGTGCCAGAGCAGGGGATCATGAGAGATAGACACAGCCCCAACAAACAATGTAGGCATGTCCAAGTAGTACAGGCCCTTTCTTTCTATGCCAGTGCCAACTATCTCCCCCATGGTTCAATCTTGGAAGTAACAGTGTTTCTCATCAAAAATCACACAACATCCAAGATCTCAACAAATTCTACTCACAGACAGAAGATTCATAGGAAACTCAGGAGCGTAATATACCTCCTCTATCTTCATCCTGGATGTAGCATCTACACGTCCAACTACTGTAACAGGAGAGGTTGTTCCATTAGCCACCCGCACATCACGAATTCCTTGTGGAGTCACAGGGTTTTTCAAACAACCTCGAACTCCAGTCAGATAAATTGAGGTTCCAGAGTCTATCACCTATGCACTCCTATACCTTCTTTTCTTCATCTCAACTTCTTGAGCTACACGTGTGAGCCCAATAGGAACTGAAGTTGATTCCTTGGATCAACTTTCTCCAACACGAGCGAGAGAAGACTCATCGCCATCAAAACTAGGTGTAAGAGAAGGCTCATCATGCAAAGCGGAACATGAACAAGACGGACTAGGCCTCCACCAGCAGCAGCAACCCCTAATGGCGGCAACCACAGCCCGCAACCAACGGCCTTACCACTGGCAAACAAGCCGACGCCAGCATTGCCAGTGACCGACAGGCCACCCAGTGACGGCATCGTTGCCGCTACCACTTCTCTAATTGGCGATGCCCTCGTTGGTGGTGATGGTGGCGACATCAATGTTGTCTTCCATCATATTACCTCCACGTTAGTGATCCGATCATGTTGTGGTGGGTTTTTTTTTAGTAGGATATCTGAGTACCGACCTAGAACCGCTGCTCTAATACCATATTGGATTAAAGAGAATGCATGACTATCAAATGAAACCCTAACCCTCTTTTTATATAAAAGAGAACTGGGTAAATTACATAAGTACCGCCTAAAGATGAAGAAAATCATAGATACCCTTACAACTCAACAAATGTCACATCGACAGTAACAACATATCTCCTACAAGCTGGATGAAAGCATATGTAGCCCTATTGTGTCCTAGAGTAACCAAGGAAGACACATTTCATTGCACGGGGAGCAAATTTATCCTACCTGCCATGATTCTGAACAAAGCATATGCACCCAAACACTCCCAAGGTATAGGAAACGGCCTGCTACATTCCGGGTATATAATTTGATATGGAATCTGACCATAGAGCACAAACGAGGGAACTCGATTGATCAAATATGTTGCTGTCAGTATGGCATCACCCCCAAAATTTCCTAGGAACCTTCATATGAGACATTAAGGTCCTGGCAATATTAAGGAGATGTCGCAACTTGTGTTCAACAATCCCATTCTATTGGGAAGTATGAGTACATGAAGTCTGGTGAATGATTCCCTTGGAACAGAACATCTCTTGTAAGTCTTTGTGTATAAACTCGAATGCATTATCACTACGGAAGGCTCAAATTGTGGTATCATACTGGGTCTGCACCTCAGAAAGAAACTGCTACAAGCCTTCATCAAGAAGACCCAAGTAAAGCGACTGTGGTCATCCACGAACACCGCAAAGTATCGGTGCCCACCCAAAGTGGCGACTTTGGATGGCCCCCAAACGTCACAATGTACCAGGGCAAAGGGCACTGTACTAACTCCATCCTCTCTCCGAGGATAACTGCTCATGTGATGTTTCCCCAACTGATAGTCCTCACACTCTATAATCAGAGAATCTAATAACTCATGATACATTTGTCACATCTTCAATGAGGGATGCCCAAGCCTCTTGTACCACAACATTGGATCACGAGTGATGGAGACTACTCCAGCAAACAAGTTGGGCATGTTAAGGTAGTAGATCACATCTCTCTATATCTCTCCCTACAATCTCTCTTGTCTGAAAATCTTGGGAGTAGTAGTGCTTCTCATCAAATACGAGACATCCAAGATCCCTGCAAATATGGCTCACAGACAAGGATTCATAGGAAACTCCAAAGTGTACTATACCTTCTTAATCTTCATATTTGAAATCGCATTCACATGCCCAACAACTGTCCTTGGAGAAGTAGCCCAATTAGCCACTCTCACATCTCTGATCCCCTGTGGAACTATAGGTTCTATCAACTGATCTGTCTCCTGTGAGATGAATAGAGGCACCGGAGTCGATCACCCATGCGCTCCTAACCCTCTTCTTCTCCATAACTTCTTTAGTTGCACACACAAGCCCAGTAGAATCTGAGGTTGACCTTTTTCTTGGATCAAGCCTCTCTATCAAGGGCGAAAGAAGACTCATTGCCAACCAAACCAAGCGTGAGAGAAGACTTATCAC
This sequence comes from Thalassia testudinum, assembly GCA_037157565.1. NCBI lineage: Eukaryota > Viridiplantae > Streptophyta > Magnoliopsida > Alismatales > Hydrocharitaceae > Thalassia > Thalassia testudinum. The sequence continues at coordinate 31,415,562 of JAZHRO010000031.1, read as the reverse complement.
GCAAACAAATATTCCAGCCACAGGAGATCGACATCCACCCTTTACGATGACTGCTACAGGTGTTGCTGCCCCCCCCAACGACAATGGTAGGCCTGCTGGACAAGCCAGCGGCGACGTAGCCACCACTGCCGATCTATCTAGCGACGGCTACAGCGCCGCTGCTACCTCCTACAATGTTGCTATCATCGTCGGTGACGGTGGTAGTGAGGTGGAAACCTTCCTCCATCGAATCACCTTCGATTTAGCGATTCGATCATCTTATGGGTAGATTTTTCAATGGGATATTGGAGCACTAGCCTAGGACCATTGCTCTGATATTATGTGGAACTAAATGATATGCATTAACCACAAAAGAAACCCTAGCCCCTCCTTTTATATAAAAGAGGACTGGGTAAATTACGTAAGTACCCCACAATAAATAAATAAATATCAAACGCATCCCTATAACTCAACATGATTAATATATTTAATGTGAATTCCACAGTATGACCCCATTGTTAAGCCTCCATAGTGAATACTTTTCTCCTCATTTTTTATATGTTTGTCTTCTTCCTTCAATTACTTGTAATCTTCTTCTAACTGCAGTTTACACTTTTTTTAAGAATAAAAATAGGGTAACAAGGAATGTCAATCCCTGCTGCATTAAAAGGAAAGTTCAACAGTCCAAGCATTATGGAGAGAGTCAAAATGGTAAACACCACCCACATGTGCTCACTCTCCGTTAAAGATGACACCCTTACATTCTAACCACAGACACCATAGCAAAATACAGCTTACATTGCTGTCCAGAAGAAAGCTACTAGAGAACCTATTCTAAGTTCAAGCTTGTAGCTATGAAACAATCTGAACCACTAACATCACAAGTGCAGAGAAATCAGGAGAGACGTTAAAACATTAAATTTTAGTTGATCTATCCAGTTTCAATAGTCTTGCACAACAACGAAGCAAGCACAGACAAGTGAAAACAAAAGGGCCTATTTTTCTTTTTAAGTAAAGGAGAAGATCCTCCAAAAATAAGCCCTATGTTCACCTTCAACTGTTATCTCATAGTAGAGTATCAATGAGCACTAGTAAGATCACACAAGCAGCTAGATATAAATTACCATATGCAAGTATCTGGATGTAAGTAATTAGACGTAAGATCTCTCACATATATGCATATGAACCTTCTACATGTATAATTACATGAAGAGAGCAAGGCTCCAATGGGAACTAATAACCACTAAGCAACAGCAACAATAACAGATAAATGACTGTTGAAATGATCTAGCAGATGATTGAAGTGACTTTGATGTAAACTGAGCTGTGCTGATATTACTACAAGAAAAACAAATTTCTCTGGAAAATATAGAAACAGTCATGAACTGATTACCTAAAAAAGAAGCAAATGCAAGATACTGTAGCCTCTGTAAATGTATAGGTATGTCATTTGCAATATCATGATGTATGATTGGAAAAAATGGTGGCCAGTTTTTCTCCTGAATACGAATTCCAGCTGCAAAATAATAAGAGAGATGAGTTTCTCAGTGTGTGCATCTGCACTGTATCTCACAAACAAAGCTTAGATTGCAAAACCTCGTGCCGCAGCTTCTTCTCTTCGCTTCAGGTCCTACACAGACAACTAAACACTATGAGGCGCAAATGATTAACCTTCTTTTTGGTGTTTGTTCAATGAGAGAATCCACTCCCTCAACTTTAACAAAAAGCCAAAGAAAAATAAGGGAGCAAATGCATATGAGAAAAGTGCAATGAAGAATAAAAAAAGGTAAATTGTTCAAATGCATGGTGGATGGAAAAAGTCCATTTCATGATTAAAGGAGTTGAAAGTTTGACATCAAAGAAAAATCATAGTTAAAAAAGAAATTAGCTTCAAATTGTATTCTCATGGCATACATCGGCATAAAATAGTAACACCGATTTTCCAACAATTTTGGCATATACAAAGTACAGGTTGCACTTCCAGTACCATATACCTGTTCTCTCCTACCTAGTTCCACTTCCCTTGCTTGAAGTTCCTTTTCTTTCTTTTTAAGATCCTGGAAACATGCAAAAATGAGTAACATGTGAAAACTTGAATTTCCAATTACAAAGATAATAATCAGCACTAGTTTCTTAGTAGTTTCCAACAATGTTTATTAATAACCTTTGCGTTGTCCAGAGGAATGTCAACTGTTGCATCACGGGCACCATAAAAATCAGCAGGTTCAGGAGGAAGTGGTAATAACCTTGAATCAGCAGGAGGAACACTACCAGGGTTCTACAAAATAAATAACATGTTTTCTCAGTTCATTCTTGCCAACAATAAATTTCTTTTTAAAAATCCTGTAAAAATAGATAAATAAAAAGAAGAGATTTCTGCCAGCATCACACTGTCAGACCTTTCATCACATACACAATTGACTGTATTTCCATTGAGTACCAGTTAATTGAACCAATTCAATGATGGACAAGGTAAAGGAAACTTGCGAATGTTAGAATCTCCTATCATTAGCAAGTTTTTTTTCCTTATTCTAGCATTTCCTTTTTATGTAATCTTAATTCCTATCAGGACATTGGAGCCTCTCTATATAGAGTTTGCAATTCTTCTTGTCGAGTTGTTCTTGTAATCAGCTAATTAAATCTTAGGGGTAGATCCATTTAACCCTGTGTCTACAAATACTGTAACACCCTCCACCTTTGTCGATGTGTTGAAAAGAAAAGAAAACCCTAGCCGCTAGTGAGCACTAAGTATCCATTCCCATGACTTTTCCCTTCCGTTGAGAAGGGTTTTCCATGTACATCATTGTGTTTATGAGATTGCTTCTCTTTTCTTTTCTAACACGGTATCAAAGCAGATTTTATCTTGTTGTTCATGGAGGTCTCCATGCACGAAATGCACGTTGAAGATCTCTACACAAATCTCATGTGTGATGAGGGTCTCCAAGTTTCATTGAGGCTCTCCCGTCATGCGTAGGTCCCTCCGATGATCCTCCTCTTGGCGTTCAGTCTCCAGCGACATCTCAGACAACCGGATCTAGAATTTCGGCATCCTAAATAGTTCTCCAACCACCCCCACTGGGTCAAATAGTTGCAGCAACCCCTATTTGACCTTGCTCTCCACCTAATTTGGACAAATCTAACAAGAACAAGTCGGATCTGACCCAGCTGCTGCTCTAGGCAGCATTGCCCTTGGCTGATCCGGTGCCAGCTTCAGCCCCTAGCTACTGGAACATGCTTCCAAGTGGGTTGACATAGGATGCTGCCCAGGAACTTCATTGGAACATGTCCTTATGTAGTCGACCTATGGCTCCATATTGAGAAGGTTGCGATGAGAGTCATGAGAGATTAGAGAAGGCGAAGGGGGGAAAGGCTTTTTTCTGTCGCTCCCGTGATGTCATTTGCTACAAGTGTCGAGCGAGAGGGAATCTCGCTCAAGACTATCGTGATCCTGACATTTGCCTTCATTGTGGAAGCTATGGGCATCATAAGCGTTCCTATCCGACGAGGTGGTTTCTTCCAAAGGGGAAGGTTGATTCTATGGGGCTTCCACAACCGCCCTACAGTCCTCCCTCATTGGAGTTGGAAGTGCCATGGTCACCAATGGTGGAGGCTGTCAACTCCTTGTTGCAATTCTCGTTGATTGGAGTCTTCGTTCACGGTCTAGCGAATGTTTTGGAGGTAGATTCAATGTTATCTAAGGTGGGCTTCTCGTCGAATGATTGGAAAGTGTCATTGTTATCAGAGAAGAGGATGATTGTTTTTGGGTTTTCAGTCTGATGTTAATCGTTTGAAGTTTGGGGAAACGTGTTTAGGTGATGTGTGTATCAGATGGAGGGTCCCTGGTTTGTATAAGGGTGCAATTGATGAATGGGTACCGTTATGGCCTTTTAAGGTTCGTTTTTTTGGCGTTCCTCTTAGTTTGAAAACAATCGAGGTGGTTGGGGCGATTTATGCTTCTTTTGCTCGGATTGAAAGGTGCGAAGGCTTTGGTCTCGTTGAAACGGATGTCTCATCAATTGTGATTGAAGGGGAATTGCTTGAGGATCGAGTGATCACCCAGAAGATTGTTCTGCATCATGGTGGTTGTTTGTGGGCTGTCTCTTTCAAAGAGATTGCCAATGTAGTTGTGCAGCCTACCTCCTACGCAGTTGTGGTGGTTGCTGATGGGCCAAAGCTGGCTTCTCCGATGAAGAGAAGCTCAAAGTTGGTCTGGTGCTCAGTTTCCAAGTGCAAGGAACAATTGGAGATTTTCGAATTAGGGATAACTGGAGCACCAACTACATTGCCTATTTCTCCTCCTGATTTCGGGCCTATTGGTTTTCCAAATTTGGAAAACATTCCACCGATGGCTATTGAATTGGCATGCTCTTCCATGTTACATGAGAGATTTTGAAATTACGCTCCATAGGTGGCAACTAAATGCATAAACAGATCCAGGCGTGGTGAGTTCGGACCCCAACCTTTTTTCTCGTGTGATCCAGCAAGGCCTTTTTCTCCTTTTTTCAGTTCAGGCTCTGCCCCGGTGCCTAATTGTGTGCAGGATGTTGGTTCTAGACCCATGGTCATTAGGTCTATCTTTGAGAGCTTCAACGATGCAACTATGCATCCGACTCCAGACCAGATCTACTGGAGCTGATAGGTTGTGAGTTTCAAGGAGATTTGGCACACTAACAGAAGCAACTTGTGGGCGATGCTACCTGTAGGTGTATGGTAAATGCAGCTACTGTCGGTGGGCTGATTGATCAGACAAAAGATGCTACTCAAGTCAGAGTTGACTCCAACGACAACGAGGCACGTGGTCGGAATGGAAAGGACATTCTCATATGCTCATCTTCTATGTGTAGGTCTTCAAAATCGATAAAGTTGGTGCCGCAGAAGCGTAAACTCTTATTCAATTCTTGTTATAGGAGAGGAGGCATTCAAAGGTGGGAAGTCATCAAAGGAGGTTGACCAACCAGTAGCTAAGGTTCTAAATGTTACGAAGGTCAACAGTGGTGGGAGGTGTATGGCTTCAGATGGTTAGGATATTGTCGTGGAATGTTCGCGCTCTTCGTGACGAGGGGCGGAGATCTATCTTGAGGTGATACCTCGCAGAATGGAGAGTAGATTGCATTTTGTTACAAGAAACACATCTCGATATCTTGAATTTGCAATAAAATCAGCCTCTGTGGTGATTGATTCACAAATCTAATGGTGGTGAAGGCGATGGGGAGGTTAGGGGGACTTCTAATGATGTGGAATGGACACTTGCTAGAGCCAAATTCTTCATTGTTGGCCACTCGTGTGATTACTGGTTCTTTCACGAGGAAGTCTAACGAACTAGCGTTGTCAATTTCTTGTGTTTATGGACCTTGTGATGATGCTTCCAAACCTCAGTTGTGGGACGAGATTGTATAGGCATCAAAATTGGTAGACGGTAGGCCTTGGTTGGTTGAAGGCGATTTCAACACCACACTATCCTCTGAGGATAGACCAAATGGGAGACGTGCTAGATCAACTATGGATTTTCAGAGGATTATAGAAGACCTAGAGTTGTTGGACTTGCCCATATCCAGAGCGCAATACATTTGGGGGAATGGTGGAGGTGGATCATCAAAAATTGATAGATTTGTTTGCAATGTGACTTTGGCTGAGGCCTTGCAAAGGGCAAATGTGGGGGTAAGGGACAGGTCCTTTTCAAATCACACTCCTCTCCTTTGGTGCAGTAATGAAGGATTGACGTACTCGACATACTTCAAATTTCAAAAATCTTGGCTGAAAGAACTGGGTTTCCATGATTTCATTCATGAGAAGTGGTCCAAGGTTCATGTTTCTACCTTGGCTACGCGTATGTTGGCAAACAAGATCTAGTGTATTAGGGTAGCTCTAATTGATTTTAAGAGGGACCTTATGGTGCGTCAAGAGGAAAGAAGAGTTGACGCTTTACAAGTTATCAATGTTCTAGACGGGAAGGAAGAGATAAAGCCTCTGTCTACAGGAGATAGGAGTGTTGAAGGTTGCAGGTGGAAGTTCAAGAAGAGGATCTGAAGAAGGAAATGGACTAAAGGCAGAAATTGAGGCATCTATGGCTTAAAGAGGGTGATTCCAATTCTAGGTTCTTTCATTTGTCAGCTAGTGCTACGAGGAGGTCTAATATGGTTAACTCTCTGAGGGTTGGTGATTCTATGCTTGAGCAAAGGACACAAATATGTAAGGCTGTCTGTGACCATTTTCGATCTTTCACTAGAAGACAACCTAGTGGAGGTTGGCAATTGGGGAGATTAAATATGCCTACCCTAGATGATGAGATGAAGAGGGATCTAATCAGGGAGATCTCCAAGGAGGACGTTCTGTTAGCTTTGCGTGGCCTAAAGACGGAGGGCTCCTCAGGTCCCAATGATTTGCAGGTGCTTTTTCACAAAGAATTGCAGGAGATTGTCAGGTCTGATTTTATAACCATGATTCAAGAGTCTTTTGGTGAGAATAGTTTTGATAGGTTGAATAGATTATACTTATTCCTGCTGCCAAAATGACCAAGTACTACATCAATTGATGAGTATAGACCAACTGCTTTGTCCGACACCACTTATCTTGTGGTTGCTAAAGTGTCAGCTAATAAGTTGCGTATGGTGTTGCTCATGATATTAGACATGTTCAGTTCACTTTTGTCATGGGCAGGTCTTTGCAGGAATCTTTTGTGTAGGTTGTACAAGATGGTGGCCTCGTGAGGGAGAAGAGGGGTAGTTGCTTTCATGTGGAAGGTGAATTTCTCCAAGGCATACAACTTGATCGCTTGGGCGTACCTTTGGAAAATCCTTAGAAAGAGGGGTTTTCCTAAGTTGTGGGTGCATTTAATGAAGAGGTGCATTAGTGCCTCCTCTTTCTCAATGTTGGTGAATGGCTGGTTAGATGGTTCTTGGACACAACCATAGAGAGGGGTCCGTCAAGGTTGTCCGTTGGCACCTCTCCTTTTCAATATCGTAGTTGACACTTTAGCAAATCTGGCTTTTAAGGCTTGTAAAGGAGGTTTGCTTATAGGATTCACGTTGCATGGGGATGGTTCCTTTCTTACACCTCTCTTGCAATATGTGGATGACACTACTTTTTTTATTAAGGGCGAAGTTACTGAAGTCAAGCATCTTTCATCCTTAGTAAGGATATTTACGGAGATATCCAGGTTGACAATTAACGAGATGAAGTCATCTTTTTTTTTTTGAAAAAAGGGGATGAAGTCATCTTTCATGCCTCTAAATGTTTGTGGCAATGTTTTGGAGGATATTGCTAACACATTGGATTCACCAATTGTGCATTTACCAATCAAGTACCTGGGACATCCGCTTAGAGGGAAATGTCTTTTATCTTCAAATTGGAGTGTGCTTATGAAGCGCATTACTAGTAGGTTGTCCTCTTGGAGTAGGAAACTACTGTCTAAAGGTAGGCATCTCATGCTTCTTAAGTTGGTGTTGTCGTCCATACCAATCTTTTTTCTATCCATATTCAGGCCTCCAAAGAAAGTGAGAAGTTAGAGGTTGCTCGAAAGCAATTTTTTTGGAATGGCCCGAGGGGAGGTTTTTGCAGTTGGTGGCTTGAAAGGAGCTTTGTCAACCAAAAAAGGATGGAGGATTGGGAACACATCATCTTGAGGATGTTAATAATGCCCTTATGCTTAAATGGGCCATGAAGTTGCGTGCTAGTGCGAAGGCTATGTGGGCCAAGTTGTTACAGGTCTCCTATGGATCGAGCATGAATCTGCAGGAGAGGGTTGTCATGAGGTGTGGTGATTCAGCTTTTTGGAGATCTGTTCTTCTATTTATGCAGGAGTATGAGTCAGATTTTGCTCTGGTTTTTTTTTTTTTTTTTTTGGGGGGGGTGGGGGGGTGTTTCTTCTGATTTTGGAAGATAATTAGACAAATAGTGCTGTTTTTTTTTACCCTTTCAGCAATAAACATGAGGCAGTGGCAAATGTGTGGAATAGTCGGTCAAGATCTTGGAATTTGACCCTCCCTCCTTGTCTTCCGGAGGTGTCCTTTGCTGAATTTCAGGATTTAATGACAATAATTTCAGATCTGCAGCCTCTTTTGACTGGGCCTGATAGGATGGTTTGGAGAGATGACACCTTCTCTGTCAGTAGAGCAAATAAAAAATCAGTGACAATGCACCTGAACCAAGTGACTCCAGTTCTGATTGTTCTATAATTTGGTGAACGATGCTGTCTCTGAATATTAAGATTTTTATTTCGCTCCTGTGAAGAGGCAAGATTGTGACAAAGACTTTTAGAAGATATTGGTCCGAGGATCCAAATGTGAGTTGTCCCCTTTGCCATGGTTCAAAGGAGGATTTATCACACTTGTTCCTAACATGTTCTTTAGACAAGGAGGTGTGACGTTTTTCTTGCAAACGGTGGACATCTCTTCGGTCGAGAATTTCCGGATTTCATTTAGAAGTTGTGGGGGTGTTGACATGGTTGGATGGATCAAGGCTTTTGCTATTGTGTGGTGTTTGTGGCTTCATTGTAATGGTGTTGTCTTTGCAAAAAAATATATATATAATGGTGTTGTATTTCAAGATAAGCATTGCTGGGTGGAGAATGTTGTGAGAGAGACTTCACATTTATCTGATTTTTGCCTCTCCAATCTGTAAGTTCATTCCATTTATTTTAATATAACTCTTTTGATGATTACCAACCTCCTGTAATTATTCCTTTTTTTTCCTAAAAAATATATATATGCTCCTTAGTGGTTTGAAATAAGAATTTGAAAATATTAAGAGTTAGATTCTTAATGGCTTACCATTCCAAGTATTGATGAAGTCTACTTCCAAGTTGTGGCAGCCTGGACCTAAATTTACTGCAGTCTGCAGCTGACCATGGTAAAAGAATTCAAAAGTGCACACACTGTTACAAAACGAGGGACGCTATCAACTCATGCTGGGATCTTCACCCAGAAAAGTGTCAAGAGAGAGGAAAGGTTGATCGTGGTATAAATAGACCTTAATTTAAACGAAATGTGGTGGTCGTAGCATCTAATAACTCTGAAAAGCGAGCTGAAGGGGGCAACTCACTCTTCTTCACTTTAAGCCAGACCAAATCAAAGAGTTATTACAACATATATTTATCAAGTGCAAAGCAAATACAACTTTATGAGAAATTAGTTATTTGATCCGTTTCCATTTTCTTTCCCTCCCTGTTCATTCCATTTCATCGTGTTTATACATTTTTTTATTATTGTTATTTTTAGGGTCAAAGGCCTACTACATCCAACTGATAGGTTGAAATGCTCATCAAAATTTTATTAGATATCCTAGGTGTCTTTATACAGAGAGATACAAAGGACTAAAAAATATAAGTATGTCCTCACACCATAGAAAAATAAATAAATAAATAACTCAACACTCCCTCTCAAATTGGAGCATAAACATCAAATATGCTCAGCTTAGCACATAACTCTAAATACTTCTAGAAGAGTGCTTTGGTGAAGGCATCTTCAATATGATCTTCAGTAGCAATATAAGGTATTGTGATCTTACCAAAAGTAATGACAATCAACCTCTATATGTTTTGTTCTCAAAAAATTTAGGATTATTGGCAATAAATGCAACTACCTTGTTATCAAAGTACATGAGAGTAGGACCAGAAACAGACACACCCAAATCACATAAAATAAATCACTCATAGGAGCTCACAAGTAGTATGAGTCATAGTCCTATAATCTGATTCTGCACTAAATCTTAAGACAACATTTTACTTCTAACTTCTCCAGGTGACTAACTTGCCACCCACATAGGTGCAGTAGCTAGTAGTAAATCTTCTATCCTCATGTGCCCCTCCATAATCTCCTCTGAATACCCCCAATCATTCAGATGGCTATGTTTCATAAATGATAGCCTCTTAACAAGAGCTTGCTTAAGATATCTTAGTACTTGACATACACCATCCCAATGTACTTCTCTAGGAGACTGCATAAACTGACTTAGTCTCTCAACAGCAAAACAAATGCCAGGTCTCGTGACAGTCAGATACAATAGTTTTCCCATCATAACACAATATCCGGTGACATCTTCAAGCAGTGGACTCTCAAAATCTATAAGTGGCAAAGAAGGGTCTGTAGGAATGCTGGTAAGGTTGCAACCCAGCATCTCTTTCACTTTTAGCATGTCAAGAACATATTTTCTCTGTGACAATACCAGACATCCATCAACATACTGCACCTCAATGCTAAAAAAAAAAATTATCATTCCTAGATCTTTAGTAATAAACTGAGAATGCAAGAAATTTTTGGTAACCTCTATTCCTCCTAGTTAGTAGTATATCATCTACATACACAATAATAATAGATCCAGCAGCTTTATGCATAGTAAAAACAGAATGATCTGCAGTGGATCTAGTAAAGCCAAAATCTTTCACAGCTTTACTAAATCTCTCAAACCAAGCCCCGGCACTCTGCTCAAGGCCATAAATTGCCTTCTTCAATCTGCAGACTTTCGAACACTCCCCTACAACCACGAAACCATAGGTTGTTACATGTAGACCTCTTCCTCTAAATAACCATAGAGGAAAACATTTTTAATATCAAGTTATGAAACACACCATCCACTGTAACTGTCACAGAAAGAAGTATCCTCACTGAGCTGAGTCTGGCCACTAGCGAAAAAGTCTCAAAATAGTCAACTCCAAAGGTTTGTGTCTAACCTTTGGCAACTAGACATGCTTTGTGTCTTTCCACTGTACCATCTAGGCGTCATTTCAAAGTAAACACCCACTTACACCCCACAACAGTAGCACCTGCAGGTGGGTCAACAAGTTCCCAGGTACCCCTAGTATGAAGAGCAACCATCTCCTCCCCATTGCCAAGGCCCAGGTAAGGTCCTTAGAAGCGTCAACATGATTCTTGGAAATATTTCTACTATCAACTGCAAGAGACAAAAGCCTTCCTACTACAGGTAAACGATTAAGTGACATATAATTGGAAACAGAATATTTCGCATAAGATCATTGTGGCTTCCTTTGAGCAATAGGAAGATCCAAATCAAGTACATCTGGTGGTGTAGGGTCTAGACCTCCATCTGAATCAGCAGTATCAGCAGAGGACTAAGCAGGAATAGTAGAAAGCGGTTCCTTTGATTGGAGAGTGGTAGAAGGAGGTCTACCCTAAACATGCTGAGGGAAGGTACATATAGTGGGCACCTCAGGATGGCTAGGATAAGCAATAGAAGGAACATTATGAGATACAGGAGGCTTAGAGGGATCTGAAGGTGCAGCACTGGGCATAGGCAATGGGACATCCTGTGTGGCCCTGGGAGACTTTCCTGCAGTAGCATAATATGACATATCCTCAAAAAAAGTCACATCCTTACTAACATAAAAACGATATGAAAAAGGATTATAATATTTATACCCCTTCTGGGTTCTAGAGTAACCCAGAAAAATGCACTTAACAGATCTAAGAGCTAACTTGTTCACCTTGAAAAAATAAACAAAACAAACACATCTAAACACTTTTGAAGTGAGAGAAAACAAACTCTTAATCAAGAACAAAACAGAATACGGGGTCTTTCCACCAAAAACAGAAAACACATGATTAATAAAAAAAGTAGCCGTAACCACAGCATCAACCCAGAAGGAGGTAGGAACATGCATCTGAAAATAATAATGCTGGAAACATCAAGAAGATACCTCAATTTTCATTCAACCACCCCATTCTGTTGGGATGTATGAACACAGGAAGTCTAATGTATAATATCAAGCGACTAAAAAAACTGGGTCAAAGTAAAATTCACAAACTCAAGTACATTATCAGTCCGAAACATGCGAATAGTAGTAGATAATTGAGTCTTTATTTCATGCAAGAAATTTTTAATCAAAGTAAGGGTTTCGAATTTCTCCTTCATCGTAAAAACCCAACTGACATGGGTATAATTATCCACCAAAATCAAAAAATACCAAAACCTCTAAGACTCCTGACCCTCTAAGACTCCTGACCCGACATGGGCCCTATAAATCAGCATTAACAAGCGAGAAAACAAACTCAGTTCTGTTGTAACTACTGGGGAAGGAAACTCTATTATGCTTGCCAAGTTGACATGCATCACAAGAAAATGAGTCGAGAAACTACATGCGATGAAACTGGCGATGAAGAATAGGAACACTAGGATGTCCCAGTCTAAGATGCTAACGTAAGGTACAAGTGGCAGAAACAGCAGCAATGGAATGATGTTCTGGTGGGAGATCAAGATAATATAGACCATCCTGCTTAAGTCTCCCACCAATCTGCTTCATCGTCAAGAGATCCTGCAAGTAGAAAAAATGATCATGAAATATTGCTCTGCAATTTAATGTCTTAGTAATCTAACTAATATACATTAAATTCAAAGCAAATTTAGGCACATGCATAATATCAAAAAGAGACAAACTAGAGGATAGAGAGATCAACCAAGCCTGTCACATGGGACAAGGCACCATCTACTACTCTGACATGTACTGAAGTAGTCAATAGTCAAAGAGACAAAAATAGTGTAGCATCACCTGTGATGTGAGAGGATACGCCTGAGTCTGCAAACCAAGATGACTTACGAATGCCTCCGGCATTAGCAGCCGTACCAGACATCTGAGCCACAGAAGCACTAGTGGCAAACGTGGCCTGATGTCCCTGAGAAACTCTCCGTTTCATCCAACACTTGTGAGAAATGCATTTCTTTCGATGCGATCCCACAAATCAAGAAAGGTAGACCACAGAAAGAGGTTGGAGCCACCTAACTTGATAGTAGTTCCTTGCATACAAAAAGATGCGCTCGGGATAGAGATCTTCCCCGCCGAGTCACCAGAAGCATCCTTCTTGTCTTCCATATCACTCGACTTATAGGAAGTGCTGAATTAAGGATGTTGCACAACAACTTCAAATCATATTCTTCCTCAGAGACCCGTCATAGATCTGAAAAAACGACTGATCTAGACCATGAGATGAATCTGCAGCAAGCGGGGGGGGACCCTCCAGCACTAAGGGCAACGTCTAGAGGGCCAAGACAATGCTGCAACAACCTTGCGGCGACGCCTAGGAGGCAAGGTGGCCTTGTAGCAGTGCTACAGTGGAAAACGCTGCCAGTGGAGGCTGTTAGAAGGTCGCAACGATGGTCAACAAACGGCAAGAAGACCTCCTAAGTGCCGACGATGGCCCTGAGATGCCTCACTCGGGTGCTACAACGCCTTAGGGGGCGTCGCTAGCGTCGCTTAGGCCTTAGCAGCGACGCTCAGGTAAAAAGAGAGCCCGCAACATTGCCTTTATTGCTCCACCAGCCGCTAGAGGTTACGCGGCAAAGAGAAAAGACCCCAATGGGGGCCTTAGAAGAGAGAAGAGGCTGCCTCCGGTGGCCTGACGATAGTGGCGCTCTGGTAGAGAGAGGCTACGTCGAGAGGGAGATGGATTAGGGTTTCGGTGGGTGTAGGAAGGCCTAAGGTTGGTGGATACCAAACCACCAGTCTAGGACCGTTGCTCTGATACCATATTAAGTTGAAATGCCCATCAAAATTTTATTAGATACAGTCAGAGAGAATGAGAAGTCTTATTCTCAAATGAAACCCTACATTTCTTTATATAGAGAGAGGTGTTGGGAAAAATTACATCATAAGTCCAATAAGACAAGAACAATAACAAACAACTCTAAAACAGTAATAAAACATAACTAGAGTATTTTGCCAACACTCCCCCTCAAGCTGGAGCATGAATAATGCTCAACTTAGAACAACACTTATCAAAAGCGGATCTCGCAAGAGACTTTGTGAATATGTCCACTATCTGATCTTCAGAAGATACAGTAAAAGTGTAAATGATTTTACGTTGTATCAGGTCTCTAGTGTAGTGGCAATCAACCTTAACATGCTTTGTCCGCTAATAAAACATTGAGTTATTTGCAATTTATGTAGCAGCGCGATAATCACACCTTATTTCCATTCGTCCCTCTACCAAAACATGAAGATCATGTAGCACTGATATGATCCAAACCATCTCTATAGCTGTCTGAGCCATAGCCCTGTATTTTAACTCTGCACTAAACTTGGATACCACTGCTGCTTCTTGCTTCTGCAGGTCACTAAGTTGCCTGCCACATAAGTGTAGAATCCAGTTGTTGACTTCCTGTTGTCATGCACCCTGCATAGTCGACATCAAAATAGCCAACAACACTCATAGATGGGCCCTTCTGAAATAAAACATCTACCAGGTCCTTTCTTCACATACCTAAGCACCTATATAGTAGCATCCCAACGCTACCTGGTCAGCTTGTCCATGCATTGGCTGAATTTCCCAACTGCAAGGGAAAGATCTAGACGAGAATATAATAATTTACCAACCAACTACCTATAAGATCTGCTATCTACAGGCGAAGACTCAGCATCATAGAGATGTCCTTTGTGATCCATGGATATACTAGCATATTTAGACCCCATCATTCCTATTTCCTGCAAGATATCAAGGGCATATTTAGGCTGACTAAGAACAATACTCTTTCTGCTACGTGCCACTTCAATCCCAAGAAAGTATCTGAACTCTCTCAGATCCTTCATCACCAAGGCATCAACCAGCTTCCTTTTTACCTTAGTTATCCCAACAAGGTCATCTCTAATAAGAATCAGATCATCCAAATAGATAAGGAATACAACCACTCCCCTTTACTCTTCTTGACAAACAAAAAGTGATCAATAGAAGATCGTATAAGCCCCATAACCTGTACCTCCTCTGAAAGTCTCTGGAACCATGCTCTCGAGCTCTACTTCAAGCCATAGATGGCTTTTTTTAATCTGCATACACACTACTCTGAACCTCAAACCCAAGAGACTGTTGCATATAAACTTCCTCTTGAAGATCTCCATACAAAAATGCATTCTTCACATCCAACTGATGAAGCCAATCGTAGTAGGCAACTACAGACATCAAAATCCGAACAGTAGACAGTCGAGCGACATGAAAGAAGGTATCAAAGAAATCTACCCCATACTTTTGGGTAAATTCATTTGCCACCAGTCTCTCCTTGTAGCGAGAAATTGTGCCATCTGGATAGTATTTGACAGGAAAGACCTAACGGCACCCAACTATTTTGGCATAAGGAGGTAAGGTGGTCAATTCCCACATCCCTCTAGAGCGTAGAGCAGCTATCCATCCTCCATGGCCTGGCGCTATTTTGGATCCAGCATGACCTACTGATGGAAGGTAGGAACGTGTCGCAGAGAGAGAAGCTATGAAAGTAGCAAATGAACTGGCAAGATTGGCAGTAGAGACTGTACAGTATGATACTGGACACAACTCCGTGGAGCCTTCCGAATAGTAATCGAAAGATCAAGATCCTCCTCAATATGTTCAGTAGCAGCAGGAGGAGAAGACTCGTCAGAGGGACCTGCACAAGCATCACTAGGACAACTCACGTCAGTATCAACCATACCTGACGAGGGGAGAAGATAGGTGGCTGAGGTGGTGGGGGGGTGTGTTCTCGCCATGCATGTTGTCTGTATGTCACAGGTAGCCTATAAACCTGGGTGATCTCAACCTTCAGCCTCACAGGAGTCTCTGTGGTAGTAATATCCTCACTATGTGAAAGAGATCTGTTCCAAGGAAACTAGTGGAATAAGCATAGGAACCAAGCCTCCCTGAAATGTCACCAGATGATCATCTGTAGAGAAATAAGGAATAGACTCATGAAATGTGACATCTGTAGTCACATAATGCTTCTTACCACGAGGGTCATAGCATCTGTATCCTTTATTGGTGCTACTGTAACCCAGAAAGACACTTCACTGCTCTTAGAGCCAACTTATCCCTATCAAGTCCAAGAATGTGAACAAAGGCAACACAACCAAACACCTGAGGTGAGACAATGAATAAATCCTTCTCAGGATAGAGGATCTGCCAAGGAACTTGTTCTTATATAGCTGAGTTGAGCAGCCTGTTGATCAAATAACATGCAATTAACAATGCATCTCCCCAATACACCTGTGGCACATTGTGCTATATCAATAGTATCCTAACCACATCAAGCACGTAATGGTACTTTCTTTTCACTACTCCATTTTGTTGCAACGTATAAGGACAGAATGTCTAGTGAACAATACCAAGGGATCTGTAAAAGGCCGCCAACTTAGATATACAGAACTCTAGAGCATTATCAGACCGTACAATCTTCAATATAGTAGAAAACTGAGTATTTATTTATAAAATAAATGTTTCAATCACTGATCCAACATCAGATTTATTTTTCAAAAGAAATAACCATGACATCCTAGAAAAATCATTCACAACAAGTAGATAAAATCTGTGACCCAGTCTATCTGGGATACGACTCGGTCCCCATATATCCATGCATAGTAAATCAAAGATAGAAATAGAACTCTGAGACAAACTAGGAGGAAAACTGGCTCTGTGATGCTTTCCTAGTTGGCATGCATCACACAAAATCTTCGTAGCTGGTGAAATATGAGGAATGACACGTCGAAGCCTATCCAGTGAGAGGTGCCCAAGACAACGATGCCACTGAAGAGCTGTACCAGCACTAAATGCAGCCTCACCCTAACACATAGCAACAAATGGAGTCTAGATCAGGCGATACACACCCCCCTCATGTCCGCCACCAATCGCCCTTCCTGTGAGTTTGTCCTGAAAAATATAGCCGAACTCATCAAATATTATACAGCATTGCAAGCCTTTTGTAATTCTACTAACAGACAAAAGACTAATCAGAAATTCTAAAACATAAAGAAAATTAGGCAATGTCAATGTAGGAATCACTACCACATCTACTTTGCCATGAACCCTACACTGCCTACAATCTACTACCTGCACAGATCTCCCTGAGGGAACATCATGAACATGTCTAAAACATGTCTCATCCTCATTGAGATGTTGAAATGCACCTAAATCCACCAACCATAAGGCACTGTCAATGCTACCAGACCTGTAAGCAAAAGTCATACCTAAAGTAGCCAAGGCAGCAGTATCGGCAGCAGTAGTGGTCTCCTGGGTCAACTAGGAGAGGCGCTGGAGTAGAGCATTATAGTCTGTACGAGACACCATGTCGCTCACCTCCTCTGAAGAGACAGCCTCGTTGGCCATGGGAGGTTGACCATGATTCGTCTAGCAAGAGACCTCTATATGGCCAATCTTCCCACAATGTGAGCAAATTATGTAAGGTCTACCACTCGTACCCTAATCACCACGCCCTCTCCCCTTAGTGAATGGAGCACCACATCTTCCACGTGCACAGCAATAAGCATATGTGTCTATCCAATCTCTAACATGGATGACCTAACAACCACCCTGCTCACATGACTATAAGCCTCCTCTAAAGATGGAAAATCAACCAGAGTAAGGATCTAGGACCTAGCAGCCTCATAGTCCGGTCCAAGTCTGTCAAGAAACTGCAGGACAACATACTTCTTCCTATGTGCCCTTTGAGTGGCACGAGTGTAGATAAGTTGACAAGCATTGTACTTCTCAAGGAGCCCTTTTAGAGTGGCATAATACTGCAAAAGTGACTAACCCTTCTGTTTGAGACTACCAATAGCATGGTGAATCTCAAACACTTTGCTAGAATTCTTCTCATGAGAATGTGTCATGTAGAGAATCCCACATCTCTTTGGCAGTCTTGGTGAATCTCAAACATTTTGCTAGAATTCTTCTCATGAGAATATGTGTCATGTAGAGAATCTCACATCTCCTTAGCAATCTTGTAGTACAAAATCTCATCACTAATCTGAGGCTCAATAGAAATCATGATCCAAACACGGACCATTGAATTATGTTTCTTCCATGTGGCATTCTTCCCTAATTTATCTTGTAGCTCCAACTCCAACAATAAATGTTCCTTATAATGACTGTTAGGAACGTCTAAGACCATCAAGCATAATTGGTCTCCTTTAACTTAGCGATAAGAACAAAGAAAAGACATTTGTAACCCCCATCGTCCGTAGCGGTAACCGACGACACTTCCGAAGAATTTGAGAAGGCCATCATGCTTTAGGAGTGCCACAAGATGTCACGATATGATCTGAAATCAATATTCAGATTTGAAAAATCACACAACTAGAGAGATGTGATCTCTTAATCATGAGATCTAAGATCAACAAACCATAGATAACATCTTAAGAGTCACGCACACCCTTTGGATCACGACTTAGCGCATGTTAGGGTATAGGAAATACCTTGACAGCGCTTCTACAGGATGGTGCAACAGAAATCATGATCCAAGCACGAACCATTGAATTATATTTCTTCCATGTGGCATTCTTCCCTCATTTATCTTGTAGCTCCAACTCCAACAATAAATGTTCCTTCTAATGACTATTAGGAACATCTGAGACCATCAAGCATAATTGGCCTCCTTCAACTTAGCAATAAGAACAAAGAAAGGACATTTGTAACCCCCATTGTCCATAGCGGTAACCGACGACACTTCCGAGGAATTTGAGGAGAACATCATGCCTTAGGATTGCCACAAGATGCCATAGATACGATCTGAAACCAATATTCAGATCTGAAGAATCACACAACTAGAGAGATGTGATCTCTTGATCATGAGATATAAGATCAAAAGACCATAGATAACATCCCAAGAGTCACGCACACCCTTTAGATCACAATTTAGCGCATGTTAAGGTATGGGAAATACCCTAACAGCGCTTCTACAGGGTGGTGCACCTCCTTTCCAGCAAGAAGATCACACCACCAACCCTTCTACCTACTGTGCACAGCAGGTAGGAGGATCAAGGCTGCAAGAGGTGATGCGGTCTGCCAGAGAGGCGGAGGCGACGCTGCTAGTGGCAAGATATGCTAGTGGCAGCACTTTGCGAGCCCCTAGCAGCCCCCAGACAACCGGTGGAGGCAGCCTATTGTGGTCAACAGTCATTGGCGGCGATCGCTAGTAGCTGCTGCCATCGCAGCTTCGGTCGAAGAAGCTTGCAGTAGTCTACTGAAGTCGGTGAAGGAAAGAGGCCCGCCGATGTGGGCTCCCGAAGATGTCAACTGAGGAGATTAGGATTTTGGTGGAAGGTTTCGGAGGCTTGTAAGGGATGGGATACCACAATGCCGATCTAGTATCACAACTCTGATACCAAGTCGAAGAGAATGAAAAGTCTTACTCTCAAATGAAACCCTACACCTCTTTATATAAAGAAAGGTGTTGGGAAAAATTACATCATAAGTCCAATAGAACAAGAACAACAAACAACTCGAAAACAATAATAAAACATAACTAGAGTGCGCTACCAACAAATACCCTAGGTGCCTTTATATAGAGAGGCATAAAGGGATAAAAAGTACAAGTATACCCTCACACCATAACAAAAACAAAGAATAAATAACTCAACATCAACAAAACTCAAATTTGAACTAAGCACTCGCCTATAAATAGGGGACACTATGCCTACATAGAGGGACACAAACTCCTGCATATAGCTAAGAAACGCTAACATCCACTCGTAGATGAGGGATACCAACTCCAGCACATAGGCAAGAAGCACCAACACCCATTCATGAATGGGGGCACAAACTCGACTTTTCTCATACTCCATATCCTCGATAATGCACTGTGATCACAGTCCACCTCCTCGCTTTCTACTAAAAGCACTTATCTTTGATGACCACGTAATTAGCCCGAATTCTAGTGCATCTTGTAATCAGCAGAGTCTCTCTCACTTACCACTAAAATTTAAACCCTAAACCCCTTCAGAGAGGAAGGAATGCTCATCAACTGTGTTACAATTGGTTTGTTGTTCATACAGTTATTTTAAATGATCCCAAGAGGTTACTTGCTATCAATATAATGTCCAAAGAAATTTTTGACTTGGCTTGATCAATAGTCACCCTCTTCGTGAATTGACAAGAGCCATGCATGCTCCAATCCTATAACATGTACTCTCCCTAATGATAAGTCCAATTTATTAGATAATTAATTAGCCTAAGTATATTTTACATACATTTCCTTAGAGTTTAATTATTTAGAACTAAATGTTAATTTATTTTAGTGGATGGATGTATCTTATCACATGTCATATATTATGTGTATGTACATGCTTGCAAATTTCCTAAAATATCCACCGCCAGCAACGTATGCACCGCCACCACTTTTCCACCGTCAACCGAACTCACCTGCTACCTCTCCAAGCTTCTCGCAACAACTCTTTCCGCTAACTCGCTCTCCCTCGTGCACGATAAGAGGGTGGTTCCACACGCAACGGAGGATCATCTTCTTCGCACCTTCCACCGTGGACTCGAGTGCACCCTATGGAAACCCGCATGTACTATGAACCTCAAGCGCACACTGTGGCTACCTTTCCTCCACTCACCTCGACACGGTGGTGCTCGGTGACAGAGAGCGCCACCACCACCATCTTCGACGCCGTTTCCCCAACATCTCCTCCCCATCACTAACTCCATCACCAAAACCAATCACCACCGCCCATCTCCTTCTCCTAGTCTTCTTTCTCCCCTGTTTTCACCCTTGACGTGAACCCAAAACCGTCAGCCACCCTCTTCCATCGCTTCCTCCCATTCATCTTCTTATTCTTTTCGACTACTACCATGCGCACACCTCACACGCCAAGCCACGTACTCCTCCACTAACCACACCGTCCACACCTCTGGTCATCCACGTGCAACAGCCACCTCCAGCCATCTCCAATCACGCCAGCAAGTTCATCGCGAAGCCCTCGAGTCAGAGTACCTCCATCGAGCTCCTCGTCGCCGGCGAGCCCTTCTCCACAAGCATCCAACGCCCATTGCACTTCCTCTATTTTGGGTTGCATTTCTATTTATATTCATATGCCATCGCCATAACTTATTTTAAGTTGTATATGTGAAATTATTGGGCGGAATTTGCTGACTCGTCCCTCTATTCCTCTTTATTTCCCCTGTTATCTATTACTTTCCCTTGCACATTTCACTCTCTTACTCTCTATGATAGTATTCAATCCCTTCATTCATACCATTATGCCATGAATATTTTTGAGAGTACTAGAAAAACAAAAATATTGGTATGATTATGAGTCTTACATGGGCTTAATCTCATGATTATATAGGTCCCTAATTTGTCTCGGAACATCGATACCTGTAATAAATTTTGTTTTATGATATTTCGAACATAAATGGGAAATATGTGGGATCATTCTTAGTAAAAGTATTTGCGAGTTTTATTAGGCATGTTCCTCCCTGTGGAGATGACCTGATTTCGTTGTTAGATCTCAATTTATTTAAGTTTTGATTGAAAGATTTTCCACCACCTTTTGTGCTACAACGACTGATTATCTTGATATTAATTGTTAAAAGCGAAAATCTCTCTTTCACCTAATATATTTATGAAAACAACCTAAAGTTAACCAAAATCACCACATTAAGGGCACCTTGGTTCATAAATTCCCATACCTTCTAAATCACCTCCAACTTAACATAAGCTCGGTAGTTAACTCAAACTTTTCCCCATTAACTTCAAATGGCAAAACAAGTCTCCCCTCCGCACAAAAGATGAATCTAGTGCCATAGGTGAGATCAACTACCCAAGTGTTTGGAGGAAGGATGTCCTCGAACGAGCATTCCTCCACCTCGAGGTCCTGGAAAGACGTCGCATGTGAAAGCTCTATGGCCGATGACACCAGACTGGATTACATCCCACCAGATGATGCCATAGAGGGGGTGGTCATTGAGGAGGAAACCGAGGAAGCTAGCAAGATCTGGCAAAACGCCATTCTTGCCTACTCTCTTCCATGAAGCGATGGATAGATTCATGAAAATTATCTAGAAGCCTCAAGGTACATATGGCATCCACTCCCTCTATGGGGGTTTCTACTTAGTTTCCTTCGCACTAGAGGAAGACTACATTGGGGTGCTTGACCATAGCCCATGGTTCATCAAAGATAACTTCCTTGTTACTCGACGCTAGTCATCAGAGATTAAACTGATTAGGGAGGATCTAACCTTTGTGCCCGAATGGGTTTGCCTCTCCAACTTAGACCTCAAGTTCAGATCCAAAAGAATCTTGAGCAAGTTCTTTAATACTATTAGGAAACCATTGTATTGTGACAGGGACATGGTGGTGAGGAAGAGAATTAACTTTGTTCCAGCGAACTTGCCTCCACCCACTGCTGCTTTGGTTCACATCCGAGACCACCTGCCTAATACAATCTCGATCCAATACGAGTGGTTGCCCCACCAATGCAAGCTTTGTGGGATATTTGGGCATGAGGACCTCTCATGCACGCTACACCCCCCCCCCCCCCCCCCCCCCCCCCCCCCCCAAACCAACCCTACCAATGTCATTCCAACCGCCGACAACCAGACTAGCCAAGTCGAGGGAGAACATCGAGAAGCCTAAAGGACAGAGTCTAGGGGACGTGAGGAGTTGCAACTCTTCGAGATGGTCCACCATCACCCCAAGGGACGTGGAGAATCCTTTGTGCATGGGAACGCCCCCCCTCAAGCACATGAACAATCACATGCCATGTTGAAGGGAACGCAGAACATCCCCAATCTCAACAACACCCTTGACGAGGGGGAGGTAGGACCTGAATTACCTGTAGGGGCCCACCAGCCTCCAATAATTAATTTGGAGGCAATCAAAGACCACCTCAGACAAAAATCTACAGTCAGTGAGCCAATGATGCTAAACAAAAAAAAGTCACGAAGAAAAAGAGGAAGGAAAAATTAGTGGCCTCGGATGGGGGCGACAACTCCTCCGCCATACAAGGGCCAGGCAAACCCAGGAAAAAACCATGATGAAAGGACCAAAAAGGAGAGGTCGAGGCCAGCAATAAGGTCGTCCAATGTACAAACTTGCATCAACAATGCCACCAAATGTCAATAGTGGTCTAGAACACTTAGGGTCTCAACAACGCCTAGAAGAGGAAGGGAACTTTCCATCTCCTTTGCAAGCTTAAGGCAGAAATTGTCAGTTTACTCAAGTCCAAAATCCAGGTGGGTAACTAGCCATGATTTGAGCGGGTGTTGCCTACCAACTGCAAGTACTCTCCAACTTGGACTCGACACAATATGCTGGAATCATTGTGCTTTGGTGTAAAGACAAATGGGACATCCAGCTGCCGGTAACACACCCTCAAGCGAGATACTCATTCAAGTCATTAACCAAGGGGGATGTGTATTTCTCATCTCCTTTATCTTATGTATCCAACCATCTGGAGGAGCGTAAGAGCCTTTGGGACCACCTCAAGCTTGATGCCCATGGGTGTTCTCTGCCATGGGTGCTTGTGGGTGACTTCAACGTAGTCAGATATGTCGATGAGAAGTTTGAGGGAAATGGTGTATCCACCTTTAGCACAAGAGACTTCAAGGACTGTCTAACGAACTATGAAGTCTTCGACTTGGCAACCATCAATCCCAAATTCACGTGGTCCAACCAGTCCATGGGTAAGGGTCGCATTACTTGCCACTTAGACAGAGCCATTAGCAATGCTACTTGGTTCGATTTGTTCTCATTGGCGCAACTCCAGTGCATTCCCATAGAGAGAAGTGGCCGCATACTGCTTAAAATTCCCTTGCTAGAGGACTCTGAAAAACGGCGTCCCTTTCGATTCTACAACCACTGGATAAGGAGGGAGGGGTTTCTCCAACTTTTTAAAGAGAACCAAGCCACCCTGATCAAGGGCAACCCCCTGTTTGTCTACGTGGCAAAACTCAAAGAGGTCAAATCAAGGCTAAACTTGTGGGCTAGAGATGACACAAATAGGCCAAGAGAAGTGGTTGACCTTCATGCAGAGCTAGGAGAGGTTGCTTTAGCACTCACTGCAGACCCCAAATCCAATGCTCTATGCCAGAGGGAGAAGGAAATTAAAATGAGGATCGATCAGCTTCTTTTGAACAAAGAAGCAGAATGGAAACCAAGAAGTAGTGTCTTGGCTCAAGGAAGGAGATAAGAATACAAGGTTAACTCGACTACGACAAAATTGCAATGCTCTCACTACATGCATCAAAGGCGTTGAAACAATGTTAGATGAGAGGCAGCAGTTACATGCAGAGGCAACCAGCCACTTCACAGCCTTATTCAATGAAGATCTAATGCGTGACTCTATTAGCCTCCCTATAGATCAAAGGAGGAGAATCTAATGCTCACCTATTTGGTTTCAGCTAAAGAGGTCAAAGCAACGGTTTAGTCAATTGGGACCGATGAGGCCCCCAACCTCCATGGCTTCAATGCTCATTTATTCAAAACATGTTGGGGCATCATCCAACGTGAGGTCATCTCTGTTGTGGGGTTTTTCTTTGCTAAGGCGAGCATGCTTGGGGAGCTTAATCATCCCTTCTTAACACTTGTACCCAAAGTTGATTGCATGAGGTCGATGGCCAACATGAGGCCCATTGCATGTTGTAACGTCTTATATAAAGTGATCACTAAAATCCTTGCAACTAGGCTAGCAAAAATCTTTCCTAACCTCATGGAACAAACCAAGGTGCATTCCTTAAGGGGGGAGGCTAACCGACTACTCCCTCAAGACTATGGAATTTATGCATGGATTCAATGCAGGAAAGAGATTATATGTTAACAGCTGATATCTCTAAAGGATTTGGCAAAGTTCGAAGGAGTTCCATTTATAAGCTATTGGAGGCCTTGGGCTTTAGTATGCAATGGATTGCCTGGGTTAAAAAATGCATTGACGGCCCCACTATCTCCCCACTGATCAATGGTGTGCCTGCGGGGATGATTCATACTAGTTAAGAGCTCAAGTAAGGGAACCCTCTCCTCCCTTCTCTTCACCTTGGTCATGAATGTTCTCTCCATGTTGTTGGAAGTCCAAGTGCATGCAAAAAGGCTGACGAGGCTAAGGGTCAGCAGGGCTAGTTTCCCCTCACATCTTCCTTTTGCAGATGACGTCTTAATATTCGCATGTGCGAATGCTCGATTAGCAGAGGCAATCAGGAGCGCCTTGTCATTATTTGAGGAGTTTTCGGGGCTCTTGCTAAATGCAAATAAAAGCAAGGTGTACATCTCTAAGGGGGTTCGTAACCGAATGGCAATCTATCTCAATTTAGGAATCCTAAAAGGTCAACTTCCAACCTCTTATCTCGACATGCCATTGTTCCTAGAGGCAGGCAACGTGTCCTTTTTCCAGTGCTTGCTGGACAACGTGTAAGGGCATTTTGGGAGATGGAGCATGAAATTACTATCAAGGATGGGCCAAGTGCAATTGCTTTGTTAGGTCATCAAGGGCATGGTTTCATTCTGGATGGACACTTCACTCCTTTGGGGAGGCAAGGCCTACTTACTTAATTGGAGGGAGGTGTGCCTACCCATTTGTGAGGGGGGCATGGGACTCCGACACCTCCTGAACATGGACATGGTTGTTGCTTGTAAAAGAGCAAGAAGACATCTCTCCCACAATGAGGGAGGGTTGTGGGTAGATTGGATGAGGAGGGTCTATGATACCTCCCTCCTACATGCCTACATCGGGAGAAGAGGATCACGAGGATGGAACCACATTCGACAGCATATGGAGAAAATAAAAGAATTGTTCTGGAACAAGGCTCTTGGGAGGTGCACTGGCCGCAGAAAGAAGAGAACATTTGGGACCTCATGAGGCACAAGCAACCCCTCATACCAGAGCTTACTGTCATATGGGCAAAGGGCCACGTGCCCAAATGGTCTTGCTGCACATTGTTGGCTCTCAGGGGGTGGTTACTTATGAAAGACCGACTTATCAAATGGGATCTGACTTGCAGCTTGTGCAACCTGGAGGAGGAAAGCCCAAGACACCTGTACTTTGCTTGCCCCTACTCAAGGGAGCCATGGACCAGGTTATTGACCATTCTGAATCTCCAGGAATGCTTGGGGGAAACCATCTAGAAGTCACTAGATTGCACCCGGATATTGGGAGTGAACAACTCCAAACTTGGAAAAGCTCTCTCTTGTACCATCTGGAATACCTGGAAAGAAAGGAATGAGAGGAGAACCTTGAACATCCAATCCACCGTGGAAGAGCTTGCTGATACCATTCTAGTGCATTAAGGATATCAGGTGCCCTGTGACTTTTGTACTGATTTGTATATCCAATGTATTTTTCGTGTTTTCCTGGGCCCCCCCCGTAATGTGTAGTTCATGCAGTTAATGTTGAGTAAAAATTACCTATTTACTCAAAAAAACTTCGAACAGCAAAACCAAAATTTAACACGGAACATAATCGAGGTATAACTCACATCCAACACTTACAACGAGACATCATCCACAAAACTTTATTCAGCAAGTAAAGTAGGAGACGAAGAAACAAACAACAAATAATCAACTGTTTAAGTTCATAGCACTTACGGTCATATAAAAGGCACCTCCTCCATAGTTCGAGCCGGCGTTTCCACGTGCCGCCGGATCCTAACATTTCAAACAAAAACAAAAATACGGGAATCCCATCAGATACTAACTAAACAAAACAGTTCCGGGGAAAAAGAAAGAAGAAGAAGAAAAAAACAGAGCAAGTTCCATGCGCCTATAATAATCCAACGCAGCCAAATAAACTCGTAGTCAAGTCATTTATCATCATCAAATAATCCCTTCTCTCCCCTCCCCACACCAATCAGCTCTTTCCACCCCAACATCCACACTCTCTTCCACAACTCCACACATATCCAGTGACCTTCATCTACAGCTCATGAATTCCAGAACATAGAGATCAATCGAATCCGCTTTCGCATCACCGGTTCACGTACAGATCATAGGTTAGGAGTACTAGAGCCCTTACCGAGAAGGGGTTAACCTCGTCCTCCTCATCGAAAGGGTTGCGGTCGTAGCGCCCGGCCATGTAGGCAGCGCAGCAGCGAAGGAGGGGAAACCCTAGAACGGACGGTGGAGATCGACGGGGTTAATTGGAGGAGGCGAACGTTCAACCCCCGTTGCTTGGCGCCGAGTGGTATTTGTGTGTGCGTCTCTGTCCGTTCCTCTTCTTTTGGTCAGAGGAGAAGTGGGGAGAGGTTGGGAAGTTTAGTCTGCTTGCTGTTAGAATCCCTTTCATTCTTTCCATCTCGTCCGGGTCGCCAAGTCGAGGGATTAATAAATGAGGAGAAAGAAGACGAGGGTTTCTTGCTTTGATGTCCCTTTAAAATTATTTACTTTTGCATAAGTAGATTTGATATGTTTGTCAACATCTGATGAAGTTTTCGGTTTTAGGACCGGTTTAGAGTTCAGGAATCGTTGAGTTTTGGAAGTCAGGGAAATGAATTAATATATTGTAAATTTTATTTGTTTTTAATTTTATTAAAGTGCAAGTATTATTTATTTTTATTTATATTGAAATTAGATAAATGAAAGATAAATGCAATGTATGATTTAATATGTTCTTAAGTTACAACAAAGGTAGATGTGGTGGTCATTAATAATCTGTGTAATATTTATCCCTGTCACATGAGATAAATCAACCTAAGTAAATGAGTGAAAGGGGATGGTGGGAATGGTAGAGAAGTGATGAATTTGGAAGGAAAGTGATTTTTATTTGCTTTTCTTTTCTTTTTTTTTTTTTTTTTTGTTAATGACTGCATTCTAACTCCATGTGATCATTTGCTGTTCAATTAATTATGATGCAAAAAAGGGGTAAGCATATTGTAACGATATCTAAGTTAATATGAGAAATATAGGGCCAACATTGCAAGATAGAGGCTCTACCGGGCACATGCACGTAAGCACCTTCTTACGTTATAAAAGGTTTGGAATTTCTCGGGGTTCACCAATTCCACCGGTGAAGTGGGATCCACACACCTTTAATTTTTTAAAGTCACCCATAACATTAGGGTTATCGCTATAGCGTTTAGTAAGTGAAATTGGAAAAATGAGATAAGTTTCATTGAGTCACGTGAGAAGTCAAAAATGTGAGATAAAAGTTCTTTTCTATTTTAAAAAAAAGAAATATTATTTCATAGAATAGCCTGAAGTTATTACATATAATGTTTGCTAAGAATACAGAAGAAATCAAAAAATTTGAAAAGATGATAAAAAAAGTTATCTCACAATTCTAATTCAAGAAGAGAGGAAAGATTAGAAAAATATGAGAAAAATCAAGTAATTATTAGATCATGTAATTTTAATAATAGGATCTTCCAGATATGAGATTTCCCACCTTATCCCATGTCCATATCAAATAGTGCCTATAGGATTAAGAATCTATTCTCAAATCAATTTCTGGACTTAAAGCTATTGTAAGATTCTCCAAACATATTAGAATATTCCATTTCTAATATACCCTCATTGTCTTTTAGGTTGGATTTCATCTCAAATCTTACCAAATCTTCTCCCTTCTCGTTAGTTGTATATATGTATGGATAGCATGGTTGTGTTTAAGGATGCAGATGGATGGATATAGATGTGGTTATATGTGATATCATATTCATATTAACTTTATAAAATGAATGCTGATACAAAAATAAATACTATACAAATGTGAAAATTACATAATGCATCTTAAAAATGTGAATACAAAAATAAAATGGATATTTCTAATCTAGATAGGAATTTCCGTGGGGTATGAAAATTAATTATCATGTAGATATTATATGTCTTTTAATTATTTAAAAAGTTAAAAAATCGAATTGATTACTAAGCAAATCATAATATGCATGAAATCTTTAATAATTAAATTTAAAGACAATCAAATAATAAAAAATAAACATACTTATATGAGAAGAAAAGGTGGTGACGGAGGTTGAGACCTTACGATTGCAGGATGGAGGGGGGTTGCAAGAGATCGGGAGAAAGGGTTTTGGGAAATTTGAGATAATTTATATACAATATCCTATTATTTTAAACATTTATGTATGTATACTTATATTATGTAAAAAAAAAAAAACTCTTAAAACAAATTAATATCCGAATCTCCCTCTGTATTTACATCTGCCAAAAAAAAATGGATGTTCGTATCTATATCTGTCTGAAATTTGACATCCATATCCAGAAAAATCTGAATTGTTATATCCCTATCCGCCGATCTCATAAAATTGGTATCCATATCTCCCTTGAAACAAATATGATCATGGATAAATTCGGATATATTCGTATCTAATTGTCTCTTTAGTTGTGTGTGTATATGTCCTTGTATGTCTCTTATTTACAAAATGCCCTTATCATACAATACGCGTGAGAAGGAACGGGGAAACCATGGTGTGTTAGATTTTGCGGATCTATTTTGTTATACCTATGAGAAGCCAGAAGGAAAGTTTGTAGGTGCTTTCTAAAGTCCATTTTGGTTTCGTGAGTTCGTTGGATTTGAATATTCAAAGTTCCTGGCAATGTAATAATAACTTGTCTGCCAAGGGAGTGGTGGAGGTCAATATGGAGGTGGTCAGAATAGGTGTTAAAGAAGAAAAGGTGAGGGAACTGTGGGATAGGAGGGAGGAGCACAACGAAGAAGGCTTTTTTTGTTTTTTGGTTGAAGGGGCGAACTCAATTTCTTTGATCACAGCATGCATAAGAGGAATATATTAGTGAGCGGTGGTGGTCGAACATCAGGAAAACTCCACCCACCCTCCAAGCTGTAAGAGTTCACAAAAGCATGGCCAGTACATGGGCAAATTGGACCTCATCCTTCTTGCATAAAAAAACAACATAAACAAAAGGTGTGACCTCAGTAGATATTGACATCGTTCAATGTGGTGCTGACTTCTCCGTAATATATAACTTGGTTGATTACGTTGATGGAATTAAAATTAAATAAAAATTAAAATTAAATAATTTTCTATAATTTTAAGAATAATCTATTTCCTATATCATTAATCAAAATAAAAATAGAAAAGAAAATGATATAAGGATACCTGAATCCATCGTAGTAGAAGCGATGAGGAAATCATGAAGATCCTTTGGAGTCGTGGGTTTACTTCTCCAACGAGAGACGTTGGCAATGGTACTTTTAGAGGGTTTAGAAAGTGAGGGCAGAAAAGAACTAAATGGGAGCGTACCCTTTGGGTTCTGGCATGGGTTTTATTTATAACTTTTCTATGATTGAATACAGAAAATTGAATACCCACCTCACCCTCACCCCTCTAGGGACCATAACCACTTAAAATAAAATGACAATTCCACCCATCACGGAATTGCATTTACCCCTAAGGTTTCTATGTATTAAATCTCATATCCTAATGAGATGTGAATGGTCAATTTACATAATTAGACCACTTTAATGACCATAAATGTGATGTCTAAATATGTGTGTGTATGTGTATATAACGTATAATTTTGTAATAATAATATATGTAGGTTCGCATTATAATTCTAACAATCTCCTACTTGAACTACATATATCATTATTATAATCATACGTTCATATATACCTGTATAAGCTCATTAATACAACATCACAATAAATTACATCTCCACCAATCTTGTCCATACTCGGTTAACATATAAACAAAGTTGGTTTTCGCCATTATTGAATTGATTAGACCAAACAACGATCACATACATTAACACGAGTAATGATATAGATCTGATATAGGTACATAGCATAAAAATTGCATGTTAATGTGATCTACACATGCCTATTTCCAACTGATTCAAAAACCTTATCATATAAGAGATCACATGGTAAGGACTAATGGGTTCAAATAATGGAAAACTTTATTATGTGTATAATCTAAAATATGTCCATACATGAAAACACCAAAATAAAACATACTCTCACTGAACTGTTGTATTACAAAATTGATACAACACCCATATTGACAACATGCTCATGAAAAACCTTTAGCGTTAGCCCTTTAGTGAGCAGATCTGCAACTATGGAGTTGTCCCAATGTGTTAAATGGATATCTATTACGACCCGATCCCGGCTCTCTACGGAACCCGAGAACGGCTCGCCTCGACTAAATCCCAAAACCTACGTCCAACGAGAAATAACCAAATGCACAAAATCATTTCACAGCCACACATGCAATGTAACTAAGCAGAAAATAGATAATAGGAGGAAATGAAAAATAGAACAGAAATCCCAAAAGTATTACATGCCACAAGCGGAATAGTACGATTACTGACATAGTCATCACAACTAAAACAGAGAGAAATATAATAGAAACAAATATTATATGCCAAAGGTACTCACTACTAACAAAAGGCCTTTGCAACGGAAAAAAAAGAGAACTACAGCTGGGCTCGACTGGACCCAGCACCCTCTGCAACCGATGGCGCTGGCTGCTCAACTCCCTGACCTGAACATGGTTATATATATTTGTGATCAGCTAACGCTAAGTATAGTGGTGTATATGTCATTTACATGCAATTAAACATAAATGAACAAGTAGATAACAAATCATACAATTTCCAATTATGTATTAATACATGTTTCCGTTTAAATCATCTATGTGTTTCTTATTTGATTTCTGGTAAAGGTCAACAACATTTCTTAATCCACTTATTCCCTAAGGGAACGTTCTTGATGTAGTTTTCTCGCGATGTAGAATGTACATGTGACACTTTCCTGGCCGGGAGAGTACCCGTGGTAGTCCTACACCCGGTCTACCACCCCGTGGTCATGGCCGTGACGTAGCGGTAACTACGACACGTGCGATAAGTGCACGGGTAGCTACCGCACACTGGCATGCGATCAGTCGTTTCCGTTAGCGGATACGCTCAAACATACAACACAGAACAGAATAGAGGCCACACCCCTCAACAGTCTACTACCCTCGCTCGGCTATCCCGTTTTGCCTAGTGGGCCTAACAAGAATCTGTGTAGGGTGACCAATCTTAACCCCGAATCCCAACCCAAGGGGCGACTAGCTCCTACCTACACTAAAATGACAATTGCTCTCCTCAATACCGTGTACACGAGAGCCAGCACACTTTCCGTAACCAAGTCCAGACAACCAACCAGCCCGTAGGCAACATGTTCCAACCCACATCGGATTTCCATATTACAGTATTTTGATTTCTTTTCATGCTCCCCGTAGGGCTCGTGCATCAGCATTCGTCTAATTTTATGATACGGTACATATCTCCATTCACATTCCGATTCTTAATCGTATAACAGGTAGCTCGTGACTCAACAAATTAAGCAATCATCACATCAACTAACTACTCTGTTGCTAGCAGTAATGACTTTAACATGCATTTCAGAGTATAACAGCGTGGTTCAAGTAATGTACATTCACCCTCCTCAGCGCTAGGGTTCATTTCATATCCTAGGGTTCAATCATATATTTCTAATATAGCATGCACTTTAATCATTTAAATCACAGTATTAGAGAGGACCACTCTACCAGGGTATACGGGTGGTATGGGGCTCAAACGGTGGATCCCAACATCTCCGCGAGTCCCAGGTATACTACGGACTAGAGATCTATATTGTTGACCAATCATGTCAAACGGCTCAAAATAGTATAGACATAACATTAACACGTAGAGAATTTCGAGAGAAAACCAACGATACTTCGTTTGCGAAAAATCGACTCCGTTTGGGTCCTAAATCGGCTCAAAAACATGCGTATTAACCAAAATCAGACGTCTGGGGTGAGTCCCAGACGTCTTAAACGAACACCGTAGCTCATCTTGCTCTTCTGCATCTGTATCTGTCGTCTGCTACTCCACACAGTCGTCTGAGGGGGTCTTCAGATGTCTGACACTGCTCCCGGTCATATGGGAGGATAGTCAAATGTCTGACACGGCCTCCAGACGTCCTAAAGTGACTCGAATGTCGTGCCATGAACCTTTCCAATGCCCTCGTACCTACGCATGCATGCGCAGTGAAAATGAGACAACTAAAAAATGACCGTACGCATGCAGGCTTGTGTAGGGTACGTACCTTGGCACCATACGTGCTATCAGATGTCCTGAGCCCTCTCCGAACATCCGACGACCCCTCCAAACGTCTGACAGAGGTTGCAGACATCTGATAATGCGAAAAAATGACTCCGCAGGATGCTTCGCGAAGCTCCTCGTGAGTTCAAACTGCTGCAACCGAAGCAGTGTCGCTGTCACGGCCCATTCCCGACTACCTACAGAACTCGAGAACGGGTTGTAAAAGACGTCTGGGAGGTGGCTCAGACGTCTGACAAGACGTCTGGGATAACAACCAGACGTCTGATAAGACGTCTGGGATAGTTTAAAGACGTCTGGAAATCCGTTATTTTCGACACACGCGAGTCGCCTGCGCGCCTGAGCGCGCAGACCGCTTTTTTCCCCCTTTTTCGCTCTGCGGCTGCAGGCGACCTGCCACCTCCTCTCTCCTCTCCGCGCGGCGTTAAAAGGGGCGTGCCTCCCCTCCCGTCTCCACCGTCTTCTTCTTCTTCTCCTTCCTGTGCGCGAGAGCGAGCGGACGCGAGGGCGGCAGCGGCGGCCGCAGTGAGCGCGGAGGTGCGGCGTGCGAGGGCGGAGCTCTGCCGTGGGGGCGAGCTCGCCGGAGCGGCTTGGCCGGCTGGCGGAGGGCGCAGGGGGCGCGGAGCGACGCGGAGAGGGACCTGCTGCGGTCTGAGCAGCAGGAGCGCGAGGCGCGACGCGGGCGGCGTCGCGAGCGGAGGCCGAGCAGGGTCCTGATTCTGGAAAAATTTCCAGAATCAGACGTCTGGATTGATAGCCAGACGGCAAGGTCGACGTCTATAAGATCATACAGACGTCTGAAAGGTGAGTTTCCGCCTTCTTCTTCCTTCTTGTCGACTGACCGTACTGAGGGAGGGGGTTGGCTGTGCGCAGGTTCGCTGATTCGCCATCCTTTACGAATCAGACGTCTGGAAGTTGTACCAGACGGCGGGAGTGACCTCCAGACGTCCGGAGTTACCATCGGACGTCTGGGATCTAGGAAAGACGTCCCCGCAGACTTCTGGACGTCTGGGAAACCACGCTGAACAGGTAATTCTCTGATCCACCGTTTAAGACGTCTGGAGGGAGTTCCAGACGTCTGATTTTGCACAGTATCGTCTTTTTCGACCCGTTTAGGGCCCGTTCGGGCTCCGTTTTCCGCGATTCGAGTTGCGTTCTCTTCAGAATTAATTCCTCTACTCATCTACAGTAGCTATACACTGTTTTGAGACACTCCTTGTGTTTGATCCTTGTGACAGGATCTCGTTCAGTTGCAGTCTTGAGAGTCGCGGAGGCACGCGGGATTCCCGATCACGCCCCCATTACTCCCGTTGTACCTGGTAGAGTGGCTTTAAGTATTAATAAAATCTGTTAAAGTATGGAACCATAACTAGAACCTAGGGCATTGCATGAATCCTAGGAATGAGAAATGTATGGAATGATAGCTCCTAGGTGATGCATGAATCCTAGGGCTGGAAAACTAGTTGTCTGCTAGATCCTAGGATGTGGCATGAATCTTAGGATGGAAAAACTAGTGGAATGTATAATACTGCAGTCTTGGAAAAATGAAAAGGAATATAAAGCTGCCTGTAATTTGAATTAACAGCTGCCTGTTATGAATAAAGAAACATGTTTGAGATCATGGATTTTGAGAACGTGAATCTGGAAAGTGAAACATATGATGTTCTGAGATAAAGAGCTGGAACCCTACGGGGAATTAGGAGTGGAACTCCTGGAAAGAAAAAGGAATGGAACTGAGATGTAGTTTGTACTGCCTCTTGGGTACGTAGTACCAAGGGAAGTACCTGTACCTGTTTAGTGCAGAGTGGGGCCAGCCGCCCCAGGGACCCGGGGTTAGGATTGGCCGCTCTGTACCGACTTGTTGGCCCTCGTGTACATAGTACCGAGGAGAGCTAGTAGTGTTAGGAGAGTACTAGCTACCCCACGGGCCCCGGGGTTCTGCTAGCCTCCTTCACCGACTTGTTAGGCCCACTAGGGCAAACCAGGGTAGTCAGGCGAGGGTGCGCGGACTGTGGAGGGGCAAGGCCCCGGTTTGGTTACTGTGGAGGGGTTGGACCCCTGTTACTGAGAGGGCTCTGCCCTGGTTCCGTGCTGTGCTTTGGGCGCACCCGTTAACGGAAACGACTGACCGCGTGCCAATGCGGGCTAGCTACCTGTGCGTTTATCGCGCGTGCCGTAGTCACCGTTACGTCTGTCAGTGACCTTGGGGTGGTTGACTGAGGGTAGGATCACCACGGGGGACTCTCCCGGCCAGGAGAGCACCACGTGCTACTTCTACTTTTGGAAAAGACTGCAATCAAGATCGTTCCCACGAGGACATTCGAGATCAAGTAAAAGACCTGAGAAATAAATGAAATAGTGAGAAAAATTGAAAGATGTGAATAAAGGAAGTAATAGAACATAACAGCTACTGTACACTCTACTGTTGCCTTTAGTTAGTTTGCCACTCTACTCAGCGTTTTGCTGACGTGTTACACTCGTTACCTTTTTCAGGACCAGGTGTTGAGCAGCCAGAGTCGGCGGCTGTAGAGGACGCTGGGCCGAGTAGGGTCCAGTAGAGTTACCACAGCCTTTTGTACCCCTTTTGTTTCTGTTCTAGTGAGTAGTTTTTGTTTCCGCTGTACCTTCTTTACCTGCAGTTCTTGTTATATGATAAATGTTGTTTTACTGTTGTGGTGGTACCTACTGTAGTAGTTTCTTTCCTTACTGCTGTACTTTCTTACTGTTAGTTATATTCATGCTGAATGTGGTTTATTTTACTGTCTTTTGGTTACTTCCTCGTTGGACGACTAGGTCTTGGGATTAGTCGAGTCGGTCCGGTTCTCGTGTCTCGTAGGGACTCGGGAACCGGGTCGTTACACGGGTCGCCTCGACAAACCCCAAGACCCAGTCGTCCAGCGAGAAATAACCGAATACACATTCATTCCACAACCACACAAGTATTGTAACTAAGCAGCAAAAATAAAAACTAATAGTAAAGCAAGAGAATGGCAATTATCATAATATTACAGGCCATCACAACAGAACTAGTACAGTATGATCAAAATATAACTGAAATAACATGAACTGCAGAAACTCACTACAACACTAGCAAAAGGAAACTATAACTGGACTCGACTAGGCTCAGCACCCTCAGCAACGATGGCTCTGACTGCTCGAATCCCTGACTTGTACAAGGTTATAACATCTAGAATCCGCAATGCTGAGTAGAGTGGTGGTTAAAACATGTTATGTAACTTAACAAGCAGCTTAAAATATTATCTTTCGATTCCAGCTATCTTATTATGTGTTGCTGATCTGAGTACTCTAATCTGATTCCATAACATTGCTCAATCTTCCTATTCCCTAAGGGAACAATCTTGCTTGTAGTTTTCCCGCGATGCAGGATGTACATGTGGCACTCTCCTAGCTGAGAGAGTCCCCCGTGGCAATCCTACACTCGGTCTACTACCCCAAGGTCACGGATGCAACGTAGCGGTGACTACGACACATATGATAAGCGCACAGGTAGCTACCCTGCACTGGCACGTTGTCAGTCATTTCTGCTAGCGGGTATGCCCAAACGTACAACACGGAATAGCACAGGGCCTTGCCCTCTCAAAACAGGGGTCTCGCCCCTCATAGTCCGCGTACCCTCGTTCAACTATCCCGGTTTTCCCTATGGACCTAACAGAAGTCGGTGTAGGGTGGCCAGTCCGAACTCGGGCCCCCTGAGGCGACTAGCTCCCCCTACACCAAGTAGCTCTCCTAGGTACTACATACGCGAGGGTCAGGAGTCGACGTAAAGTGGCCAAACCCACCCCGGGTCTCCACCAAGGGGCGACAAGCTCTCCTCTACTCTAAAAAGGGATAGTTGTTCTTTTCGGTACTACGTACACGAAGGCCAGCTCACCTTCCTAAAACAAGTCCGAACAACCGCCCATGGCGACGTGTTCCAGAACCATCCAGTTCTCCGCACTACAACATTCTTGTCTCATTCTATATTCCCCGTAGGGTTCGTACGTGAAATTTTCTTATTTCATATCCGGTTTGTCACCTACAGAACATGCATCTCAGTTTCCATATTTATCACAGCACGAGTTTATTTTTCTATTCATAACGTGGTTCGTTTCAATCATTCATCTCTACTCATGCATTTTCTCTAGCCCTAGTGTTCATGTCACAACCTAGGATTCAATCGAATAGATGTATTTTAAATCATGCGTTTACTTCTTCCTAGGATTCATCTCACAACCTAGGTTCAACTACTTTTATGCATGCACTTTATTAATTTTCGAGATTAGGGTAAAAAAACCACTCTACCAGAGTAACCAGGTGGAATGGGAGCTCGTATAGTAGCTCCCGACGTCTCTGCGGGTCCCGTATACTCGACGGACTAGAGACCTATGACATGGATCGGCAGGTCAAAGGTGTTCAGAATGACACGGATAAAGTACCATTACGTAGAGAAACTCGCACGGAAACCAAAGACATTTCGTTTGCAGAAAATCGACACCGTTTGAGCCTTGAACAACCCCAAAAACATCAATTCTGACTGAAATCAGACGTCTAGGAAAGGTCCCAGACGTCTTAAACGAACTCATAGGCATACCTTGCTCGGGGTGCCTTCCTCGAACATCTGGGGCTTAATGCAGACATCTGAGGGTATCTTCAGACGTCTGGGAACACATTCGGGTGTCTGAAACTACCTCGGTCTTCATACTAATGTGCTTCCCAACCTCTGACACACGTGCATGCATGGTCAGAACGTTGCAGGAAAAATAAATCAAAAATATGCACTATCAGACATCCGGAAATACCTTAGGACGTCTGACAAGACGTCTAACACACCCTGTAAACGTCTGATTCTACAAAAAAAAATGATTCCGTAGAACCGTTGGCAGGTTCTTCTCCGCGTGCTGCTGCAACTACAACAGAACTTGCTACCGCAATAGCGGCAGCTCTCCTCTCTCGCACATGCTCCTCTACCTCCCTGCTCTCCTTCTCCTCTCGGCTTACGTTATGTGAAGGATGGAGGAGGGACGAGGGGGGGTTTTAAATGGAGGAGGTATGGAGGAAAGAATGGTCAAGAGAGAGGTGAGGGTGCTGCAAGGGGGGGGGGGGGGGGGGGGGGGGGTTGGTGAGCGTGCGAGGTGAGGGGGAGAGAATGAGGTGTGTACGGTGAGGAGAGGTGGTGGGGAAATTACGGGGACGTCCCTGCAATTTCCCCCCTCCCCCTCACAAACCCTCAAAACAAAAGATAAGGGGGTGAAAATTGCAGGAAAATCCCTACGGGTTCTGAAAATGCCAAACAACTCCAGGAAAGGGTCATTTTAGTCACCCTCCTCACGCAGCTCGTCCTCCTGCACGGTCTCTCCTCCCTCTCAAGCTCCTCCAACTCCTCCCCTCGCACGCTCCACCCCTCCCTCTGTGCACGCCTCCGGCTCCCCTCTTCTCCTTCTCCTCCATGCACCTCCTGCTCCCCTCCGCTCCTTCGCTTGCTCTCCTCTCTCCTCCATGCTCCTCCCATTCCTCTCCTCTCCTTCTCCCCCACGCACGATGGCAAGGGCATGGGGGAAAGGGGGATGGGCGGCTGCAAGGTGGGTGGAGTTGTTATGACCCAATCCTGACTCCCTATAGAACCCAAGATCGGCTCGCCTCAATTAAATCCTAAGACCCAGTCGTCCAACGAGAATTAACCAAATGCCTAAAACATTTCACAGCCACACATGCAATGTAACTAAGCAGAAATAGATAATAGACATCAATGGAAATAGAACAGAAAATCTCAAAGATATTACATACCACAAGCAGAAAAGTACTATTACAGACATAGCCATCACAACTAAAATAGAGAGAAAATATAATAGAAACAGGTATTACATGCTAAAGGTACTCACTATTAATAAAAGCCTCTGTAACAGAAAAGAGAAAGAACAACTACAGCTGGGCTCGACTAGGCCTAGCGCCCTCTGCAGCTGATGGCGCTAGCTGCTCAACTCCTTGACCTGGACATGGTTATATATATCTGTGGTCAGCTAACGTTGAGTAAAGTGGTGGATAAGTTATTTATATGTAATTCACATAAAGGAACAAGCAACTAACTAATTATACATTTGCCAGTTATTTATTATCATATTTTTTGTTTATCTCATCTATGTGTTTTTTATTCGATTATTCTAACAAGGATTCATAACATTCCTTAATCCACTTATTCCCTAAGGGAACGATCTTGATTGCAGTTTTCCCACGATGCAGGATGTACACGTGGCACTCTCTTGGCCAAGAAAGTACCCCATGGTAGTCCCACACCTGGTCTACCACCCCAGGGTCGTGGTCGCGACATAGCGGTGACTACGACACGCGTGATAAACACACGGGTAGCTACCCCTTACTGGCACACAGTTAGTCCTTTTTGCTAGCGGATACGCCCAAACGTCTAGCACATAACAAAACAAGGGCCACACCCCTCAACAGTTTGCGTACCCTCACCTGACTATCCCGGTTTGCCTAGTGAGCCTAACAAGAGTCGGTGTAGGGAGGCCACTCTTAACCCCGGGTCCCAACCCAAGGGTGGCTAGCACTCTCCTACACAAAAGAAACCGTAGCTCTCCTCGATACCACGTACGCGAGGGCTAGCCTATTCGCTCTACACAATGGGTGATTAGCTCTCCTTGGTACGAGTGTACACGAGGGCCAGCATATCCTCTGAGGAAGGATATTTAGCTCTCCTCTGTACGTATGTACACGAGGGCCAGCGTATCCTTTGAAGAAGGGTAATTAACTCTCCTCGGTACAGGTGTACATGAGGGCCAACTCACGCCCAAGTTAGAGCTCAACTAACTGTCATCCTCACAGTAAGCGAATTATTCCGTAACCATCAGAGCTTCCAAGTCGCAGTGCTTAAGCTATCTTTCTAGTTCCCTATAGGGTTCATTCATAATACTCATCTCATTTCATTACACGGCAGTGTATTTCTATTCACATTCTAGTTCTTAATTGTATAACAAGCAGCTCGTGATTTAATAAATTAAGAAAGCACCACATTACTTAATTATTCAATTGCTAGCAGTAAAGACATTAACATGCATTTCAGAGTATAACAGCGTGGTTCAAGTAATGCATATTTATCCTTTTCAGCCCTAGGGTTCATTTCATATCCTAGGGTTCAATAAGATCATTCTAATATAGCATACACTTTAATCATTTAAATTACAGTATTAGGGAAGACCACTCTACCAGGATATACGAGTGGAATAGGGGCTTGAACGGTAAATCTCATCGTTTCCGCGGGTTTCGTATATACTACGGACAGGAGACGTATATCATTGACCAATATGTCAAATAGGTTCAAAATAGCATAGGTATGATACTAACACATAGAGAATTCCGAATGGAAACCATCGATATTTCGTTTGCGTAAAACCGACTCCGTTTGGGCCCTGAACCGGCCAAAAACATGCATTTTGACCAAAATCAGACGTTTGGGGCAAGTCCTAGACATCTTAAACAATCATAGATGCTCACCTTACTTTCTTGCGACTTTTTCAAACATCTGAACCCCTTCGCAGCCGTCTGAGGGAGCTTCCCAACGTCTGACGCCTCTCCTGGTCGTTTGGAAGAGCAATCAAGCGTCTGACATGGTCTCCAGACGTCCTAAAGTGCCTTGAAGGACGCATCACGCGAAGGTTAAAAAATGTGACACATAATATTATCATACATGTATGCAGGCTCGTACATGGTACATACCTCGGCACCCTACGTGCTGTCAGATGTCCTGAGCCCTCTCTGGACATCCGATGACCCCTCCAGACGTCTGACAGAGGTTGTAAACGTCAGATACTGCGGAAATGTCTGCACGCAGAGCTTCCTCGCGAAGATCTTCTTCTCGTGAATACCTCTTCGCCTGTGGAGCTACAGTAGCTCCTCGTACTGCTGCTCTCCCTCTTCCACACCCTCTCTCTTCCTCTCCTTCACGCCCTTCCTCCGGCCCCCCTCTCCTTCTCTCCCACGCACAGTTGTGAGGGGAGAATGGGAAGGTGATGGACGGCGGTGGCGAGGCGAATGGAGGGCATTCTCCATTAGTAACCGCTTAGTTGCTGCCTTGTTTCGTCGTTATGGTTATTTACCATTTACAATCGTTGCAGTACATGACAAAACAGCTACCAGATTACTACAAAATTTTTTTACTCAGAATAACAAGGTTTTCCCGAGGTCGAACTCAGGGAGCAACTATGTTTCTAGAAGTATGCATAGGTTCTCAATTATGTTACAAAAATAAGAGAGAGATAGTTTTGTTGGCTTCTTCTTCTCTCTTCTTTTTCTTTCTTTTCTTCCTCTCTTTGCTTTCCTTGCTCTTCTTCAGTCTTGCCTTCTCTTTTCTCTTTTTCTTCACTGTGGTAGTGGTGATCTTCCTCTTCTTTTCTTCTTTTCTTCCTTCTTCTTGGCCGCTGACTTTCCTTCCTCTTTTCTTCTTTTCCTCTTTCTTTTCTTCTCTGGCCGCTGACTCTCCTTTTCTTTCCTGCCTTTCTGGCGGCTGCAAAGGCTTCTGCCTTCTTTCTTCTTTTTCTTTCTTCTTTGCTTGCGGTTGTGGTGATTCCGACGTCTAATGCAGTGCTCAGACAACTTATCTGTGGCTTTGCTACAGTGCCTTCTTCTTTCTTCAGCTGCCCAGAGTGGCTTCTTTTTTTCTTCTGTTTCTCTCCTTCCTTCTTCTTCAGCTGCCCCGAGCGACTAAGGCTTCGGCCGCTTCTCTTCTTCCTCTTCTTCTTCTTTTCTTCCTGCACGCTCACACAAAGGTCAGAGCAAAACCTACCCCTTCCCCGCGTCTCTCTCTTTCTCAGAATTCTCTCTTAGGACTGTTCTCCCAGAGTCGGGTAATCGGGTGCAGGTATTGTGCCCGGGACCAGGCCCACCGGCGTGCGGTGGTGGGCGAGGAGTGCGTGGTTTGGGTAGTCAGATCCGGCCCAGACCCACGGGGCATGAGCGCAGGCGAGGGCGAGCGAGCGCGTGGCGCGCTGCATGCGGGTGAGAGGGACCTGACCCCTGTGTTCGAAGGCAGTAAGCCTTATGCACTTTTGAAATTTAAGTGTGGCCGCTCGGCCGCACACTTACGAGGTGGGACTAAAGTCCCACCTCCCGATTTCGTGCCCGTAGGCGAGGAGTCCACGGCCAATTGAAGCAGCTGCGAGGCTTGCGAACTAAATCGCAAGCCTGGATGCCTTTGCAGAGACTACTCGCACAACCTGGAATGTGCTCCTGGGCTGGGGAAGACCTGGAGCTGCAGGTGGAGCTGCTGCAGTAGGTCGACAATGGCGGAGAGAGGGTGCGAACCTAAAATCACAGTGGCAGCCTTTCGGCCAAGTTACAACACGTGGAAAGCTTCACCGGAGTGTGGCGAAGCCTGTGCGATGGTCGGCGAGGTGTGGGAGTGCGTGTAAAGGTTGACCTAGGTCAGACTGTGGGCGGAAAGATGGGTTTGTTCGGGGGATGGTTGGGCGGTGCTTGGCAGTGAATGGAGAGGGGGGATCGGTGGAGTGGAGTGTGGGGGAGCTTCTGGGCTGGTCGGCGAGGGGTGAAGAGGTCTGTGGACGTGGGATGGACTCGCCGGAGAGGGTGATCGGAGGTGGGGAAGATGGGTCTGGACAATGGCAGTCGGGTGGTCGAAATGACAAATTGGAAGAGGGAAAATACAAGGGAGAGAGAGCAGAGATTATTTACCTATTTACTTGACGAAAGGGGAGGGAGGAGCATCCGGCTCGTGCCTGCCGGAGCTGGAGACGAAGACACCCTAGAGGAGGATATCGGCGACGAGGAGGCAGACGGAGGGCGCCAGCTGGTACAGCCTAGCGCGGACGACAGGGCAGAGCAAACTCTGCTGCAGGTAAGGCAACAGAGCAATGAGGAGGAGGAGATCGCCGGAAGCTTCGGGCTCTTTGACTGGAGGGGGAAGGGATGAAGAGGAGGTGTTTCTCCGTCAAAGAAAGCTTGAAGGAGTCAGCAAGGTCTGCCGCTCCTTATAAAGGGCTTGGTGCGGAGAGAGGGACGAGGTGGCGTCGTGCCAACCTCGCCGGAGTATGGCCGGAAGGGATACCCATGCCTTCGACGCGTTCGCACGGAAGGCATGGTTGACAGCAGAGGTCGTGGGCGGGTCCCTGCGACAGAGGACATCGCAGGGGACCCCCTTCTATTCTAGAGGACGACAGCTTTGCCCTGCACGGTGCCATCCTCCGCGCAAGGTCGCCGGAGGCATGGCGCTATGCAGAAGTTGCAGGGAGGACCGTTCTGCAAAGAACGATGAGAAGTTGGGAGCCTAAATGCAAAGGTTTCAAAAGATAAGGGTCAAAAAGTAAATAAAGAGGACTAAATTGTAAAGTCGGTCAAGGAGGCCTTTTCTTAGGCTCAAGTTTTTATACCTGACCAATTTGAACCTAAGTATTTTAATGGTGAATTTTAATTCTAGGTTGGATCATGTTTGACAGGAAAATTTACGTAAAAACCCAAATTAAGTCATTAATTGGACATGGTTCTTATTTTAGGTCAAAATAGATTCCAAAGGTCAAATTGAAGGTTCTAAACCCTAGGAAATATTTTTCTATGATTTTTAGAGGGTTTAGTTGATTTTTATCCTGCCTCAAACCTCGTGAATTGAAGTGGATTTGTTTTTAGGGTTACAGAATGTCGTTTAATTCCTAGAAGTTGCTATAACCCTTTTCAGATTAGATCATCGCACTTCCCTCATTGTTAAGCTTGTTGACCTGTATTTGGACCCTTAATTACCTTGTTCGCAAACTACATTAGTAAAATTACAGTTTTACCCCTGATGATTTATTTTATTCTTTAACTCAGAATTCTCTGAGTTAAGCCTCTCTTTGGGTTTTGTAGGAGCTTTTTCACACATATTTGGATTAGATTGTGCTAGTTAGGGTTCATGATAAGGTTCTCATCATCCGTGCTCCTTCAGTTCCTTCGGCTGCACTCGCCACCCCCTCTCCCGAGCTCCTCTCTTCTCCTTCTCCTCTACGTTCCTTCCCTCACCCACGCTCTTCCTTTCCCTTCCCACGCTCTCTCTGTCTCCATCTCCTCCGTGCTCCTCCCCTCTCCTTCTCCCCCACTCACGGCTGCAAGGGGACGGGGGAGAAGATGCTCGTTGGCGACAAGGTTGTGGAGGAGTAGAGGTGGAGGTGGTGGTGTGGAGAGAGTGAAGGGGTGAGGGGGTGTTATAAAGGAGAGGGTTAGGGTTTAGGTGGGTGTGTGCGTGAGTTGTGGGTGGGAGATGAG
Organism: Thalassia testudinum; assembly: GCA_037157565.1. Taxonomy (NCBI): domain Eukaryota; kingdom Viridiplantae; phylum Streptophyta; class Magnoliopsida; order Alismatales; family Hydrocharitaceae; genus Thalassia; species Thalassia testudinum. The sequence goes on along the minus strand of JAZHRO010000031.1, from coordinate 31,371,588 downwards.
GGGAAAAATTTAAAGGTTGCCCCCACAAAGTTTTCTTCTTCCCCGCAGAGCCCACACTTAAAACCCAGGGGGTTTAAAATTGCGTTTATACCTCTAAGATTCCGGAAAATTCCTGAATGACCCTTGGGAAGGGTCATTTCAGGAGTGGAGGTGGCAAGAGTGGAGAATGGGAAATGGTGTTGGCTGCAAGGGGGTTGGAGGTGCTGGCGTTGGAGATATGGGTATGGGGTTTTATAGAGGGAAGGGTTTAGGGTTTTAGGTGTGTGCGTGTGCGTGGGTTGAGGGTGGAGGGGTGGGGAAATTGTGAGGTTGACCCCGCAAGGTCTCCTTTTTCCCCGTAGGACCCACAACTAAAACCAAGGGGGTTTAAAATCGCATTCACACCCCTACCATTTCGAAGAATTCCCGAACGACCCTTGAGAAGGGTCATTTCAACATCTGTCCACTTTGAACTCTTTTCTTAGCTGCTAAATACTTGATATCAATGTGTTTCAACCTCGAAAAACTTTTGTTGTTGTTGGAGTACATCACCGCTGAATTGTTGTCATAGTAAAATCGAAGAAGTCTCTCGACACCATCAATGATCCATAGTGTTGTGACAAAATTTCTAAGCTATACTCCATGATTTGAGGCCTTGATGCATGCTATGAATTTTGTTTTAATAATGGAGGTAGCTATCAAGATTTGCTTTGCACTCCTCCACGAGATAGCCCCTCTAACTAGAAGAAAAATGTATCTCGAAGTAGATCTTTAGATATCTTAACATCCCGCAAAGTCAGAGTCAGAATATTCGAGGACCTCCAAATGATCTGATCTCGTGTATGTGAACATGAAATCCTTTGTTTTTTGTAGGTAGCACATGACCCGTTTGGTTGCCTTCTAGTGGTCGGGTCTAGACTTGCTTAAATATTTGCCCAACATGCCAACAATATATGCTAGGTCTGGCCGCATGCAGACTTAGGCATACATCAAACTTCCCATTGCCAATGCATATGGAATATTTTCCATTTCTTTAACTTCAAATTCATTCCTGAGGCATTGGTTAAGAGAGAATTTATCTCCCTTAACCATTGGAGTATCTCATTGTTTGCAATTCTCCATGCCAAATCGCCTTAGAATGGTATCAATGTATCTCCATTGTGATTATCCAAGGATACCCCAAGAATGATCTCGTTGTATCTGGATTCCTAATACAAAAGAGTCTTCACCAAGATCCTTCATTTCAAAATTACCTGAGAGAAATGCCTTGCTTTCTTGAAGCAAACTGGTTGGACGTGTTTCGCGAGTTTGAAATCAGAGTTACAAGTAACTTGTCGTCGTAGTTGCAAAACGCGTGGTCAAATAAATTTATACCGAAACTCCAAGGGAGTCCTGGGTCGAACACAGGGAGGCGACATTTACTTTGATTGAAAAGTGTGCTTCGATTTGTTTCTTTTTAGTATTTTAGGGTTTTATTTTTTTTTTGTATTTTTAAAAGAAGACAAGAAGAATAAATCACAAGAGATATGAAACAAATATGATATATATCATGAATGTCTATTACAATAATCTACGAAAGCATAAAAAGAGAGGGAGGTGAAAATATATCTCCTGAAGCGGTTGTTCAATGAGACGACGGCGCCTGGCGGAAGCTCGGACGAAGGAGGTGAGGAGCGGGATGATGGAGGTGAGATGAAGGAGGACGTCGAGTAGAGAAAAGCTTTAGCGTAGCTCCGGAATGGAGGTGAGGAGGCGGAGTTGATCTGCTATTGGAATGGAGGTGAGAGGACAGCTCCAAGGTGACCTATGAATGGTGATGGGAAGATGGAGGAATATTTGGTGAGGTAGAGATTCGCTACACCAATAGGCGCCTTGGGAGCTTGAGAGCAAGCTCTAATGGAGAGTTGGTAGGCTTGCTAGAGCTTAGGAGTAAGTGGGAGTAGAGCAGGTAGAGATGGCTTAGAAGGGAGGGGGTGTAGGTTCTTTTATAGTGGAGGAGAAGAGGCAAAAATAAGTATGGGACCATTAGTGACATCCTGGCCGTTGCTGGAAGCGTCGATATAGGCAACTCATGCCTGCTCACACCCACTCACACCCGCAGCTGACATTGCTGGCACGCGAAGAATCAGCAACAGCTGTAAGCGTCACTGTAGGTCCAACTCATGCGTCGCTGGTGCTGCGCTTTGCCTCTATTTGCCGCGCGCGTACACACTCACGCATTGGCGTTGCGTTGTACACATGCGTACTCCTGCTCGCACGCGCCCGTGCTACCGCGCGCATGCGGTGGCACGAGCATGTGCATGGGAGGCCTGGGCTGCGCCACGTGGCGCAGTCTGGGCCGTTTATCTTCTTTTCGTTGTAGGGGCTGCTACAGAGGTCAGATTGAGTCGATTTTTGCGCTGTTAGGTTACGATCGTCAACCCGAACCCATCCGCATAGGCGAATTTGTCATTTGAAGCTCTGAATTATGTCACATAGTCCCTTGGCCGTTGATCTTCCTCGTACTGCATATGGTGCTACAAGACTCCGATCGAACTGATTTTGTAGGCGTTGGACTCCGATCGTTGTTTTGATCAGATCCGTACGGTCGGATCGTCAATCTGAGGCTTCGAAATAAATATCCTTCTCTCCTGACAACACAAAGGATGCAATTAACCTAAATTATATACAATTATTCTAAATGCAGAATGATGCATGCTATGCAATATTTATAACATGAAATTCAAATCTAAGCCTAGGAACATACATGAATAGACATTTTACCTTCAATAATTATGTCTACATCACAAACCATTGTCATTACAGGCAAGAGGTGAAATTCCCTACTAGGAGGGGGTGACGTAATAATTGAGGAAATAAATATAAACAATCTCACAAAATAGACAATCACACAAGTACACAAGTATTTTTTAGGTGGAAACCCAAACCGGGTGAAAACCACCACCTAACCCTGTCGAGTTAGGATTTTCCGATCAACCAAGTTGATCAAAATCCACTAAACGAATCACTTTAAACGAGGGTGATTCAACCTCAATTACAACCACGCTACAAGTGCGAGGGTAGCGTTCCTCAACCCCTTCTCTCTACGAGAAGGATTTTGTCCCTCGAAGGAGACGGAAATTCGCAAAGCGAATACCCAACCAAATAACAAGGATAAAATAAACAAGTAATCCTATAGAGCCAACAAAGTAATTTTTAAACCTAAGCTTCTATAGGAATTAAGAAAACTCCCCTTTGCAAGGAGTGCGTCGACGATGCGGATGCGTGAGCCACGCGACAGCGCAACTTCGCTCTCATGAACTACGGCGGGAGAGCGGGTGAACGAAGGCTTGATGCTCTCAAGATGTAGAACTTGAGCTTTGAGAGCAAGAGAGACACAAAATGGTAGAAAGTATGTTCCTTAGGTGTGTGTTTGTGTTGCAAAGGTTCCCCTCTATTTATAGAGGCCTTAGGAAGGCTTTGGAAAGCTTAGGAAAGGTTCCATAGCCGTTGGGTGCAAAGCCCAAGTGAATCAACCCAAAATCAGGAACAATCATTGCACTGGCAGGGTTATCAGATGTCTAATTCTGGCATCAGACGTCTGGAAGACCACTTTAAGACGTCTGATTTCAAGGTCAGACGTCTGATTTCGGGCGGGTTCCTTCCTGACTTGAAATAGATCTAAACAGGGTTCTTGTGCAAGTCCAGCGGACGACATACAGGACATCTGGCACTATGTCTGGACGTCTGAAAACCTACTTTTTCGTAGGAATGGATTTGCAACAGCTACAAAATCTCTGAGAAGAGATTTTCGAGTCAGTCGAGGCAAAACAGTCAATTATCAGACGTCTGGAAGGGCTTAAGGACGTCTGATAAGGCTCTAACGGTCATATCCCCGAGTGTTTGCTAGAGAGCCAAGGGTCCACTAATTGGACGTCTGGAAAAGTCATCAGACATCTCCTAAGACGTCTGGTCTAATGTCTGGACGTCTGATTTCACCAGACAGAACTAACTTGTCCAGCCTAACTGTTATCAGACGTCTGAATCAACAGTCAGACGTCTTAAAACACTTTATCAGACGTCTGATTTGGGAATTAGATGTCTGGAAACCTTATTTGAACCCTACATTGGTTTTCTAAGTTCTCTACAGAAAACTTAAGTATCCTAGGGTTGTACCGGTGTTCCTAGGACTACTGTTAGGGTACTTTGAGGCTCTTTAACATAATTTTCTAAGGAAATAAAGAGCAAGAAAATAAAGACAAAAGTACATGAAAGGAATAAAATTAAATTCTATCATATTCTTCTTGTCCTTCCATCCTCAATCTATCGCTCCTCGCGAATCCCCTTTGTTCTCCATCAAGCTCCTCCAATCCGTTCTGGATGCGAGCTCGAATTCCGTCTAATCACGTCTACATTTGCAATTGACCTGAAATCTAAGACTCCAAGTGCAAATATTAAATAACACGTGTTTTGTTATCATCAAAATAAATGATCGTGGTGCTCTAGCACCAATAAGAGGATGTCATCCACATACAAAATCGAGAAAATATATTTTCCTCTACAAAATTTGTGGTATACAAAATCATCGACCAAATTTGTCTCAAAACTAAATGAGATAATTACTTGATGAAATTTGTGATACCATTATCTTGAAGTTTGCTTTAGTCCATAAATGGCTTTTTTTACGTCTCTTAATGCAAAGTTTTCTGGTTGCACCATGTAAATTGTTTCATTAATGTTTCCATTAAGAAACATTATCTTTACATCTATCTGATGTAGCTCCAAATCAAAATGAGCTATTAAAGCCATTATGGTTCTAAATGAATTTTTAAATGAAACTGACGTAAATGTCTATTTATAGTCTATTCCTTCCTTTTGAGTAAATCCCTTAATAATAAGACGAACCTTATATTTGTCCACATTGCCTTATGAATCCCGTTCGATTTTAAATATCCATTTACAACCAATGGACTTCACATCTTCAGGCAAAGGGACAACATTCCAAACCTCGTTGTCACTCATGGATTTCATCTCTTCATTCATGGCATTAATCTAGTCCTGAAAATGGGAACTCCTCAAGGCATGAGTGACCGAAATGGGATCCGTATCCAGTTTGTCTACCTCTAGTTCTTGTAGAAAGACAACATAATCACTAGATATTGCATTTCTCCTTTCCCTATTGGATCTCCTAATGGGTGTGGGATCTGAAATGTTTTGAGGTTGTTCGGTTTGATTAATGGGAAGATTATCCGCATTACTTTCTTCCCTTGATGTTGTTCGAACAACATTTGAAGTAAGAACTTGACCATGTTCAATGTTTTTCTTATGAATAGGATCTAGTTCTTTAAATGTAATATGGCGGCTATCATCCTCCAAACTAACATCCTCAAAAAAATGTGCATTCCTAGTTTTAAAGAATGAGTGAGTCGTTCGGTCATAAAAGTTATAACCCTTCAACCTCTCAAAGTACCATACAAAATAGCAAGTGACCATCTTAGAGTCCAGTTTCCTTTCATCAGGCCTGTATGGCCTATCTCAGCTAAACACCCCCAAATGTGAAAATATTTTAGACTAGGTACCTTATTAGTCCACATTTCATTTGGGGTTTTAGACACTGCTTTAGTTGGTACTCGATTGAGAACATACACTGCTGTCTTGAAGGCTTATCCCCATAGAGATTCAAATAAAGAAGTATGACTAATCATATTCTATACTATATCCTTAAGAGTCCTGTTGCAGCTTTCAGCAACACCATTCATGCTTGGTGTCTTAGGTATGGTGTACTGAGGTACTATGCTGCACTCATCTAGAAAAGAAGCAAATGGTTATGGATGTTGCTCTCCAGATCCATCATATCTATCGTAGTACTTACCACCACGTTCAGATCTGATAGCCTTAATCCATTTCCCGAGTTGGTTTTACACCTCGACCTTATAATACTTGAATGCATCCAAAGGCGATGACTTTTCATGAAGGAGAAATAGATACCCATATCTAGAGTAGTAGTCGACAAACATAATAAAGTATCATTGCCCATTCCAGGAAGCTATAAGGAATGAACCACAGATATTCATATGTATTAGTTCTAAGAGATCTGTAGCTCTAGTGGCACCTACACCTCTTTTGTTTGTTCTTTTCCCTTTTAAGCAATCTACAAAAACATCCACATATGTGTAATCAAGGGAATCAAGAATTCCATTCGAAATAAACTTATCCATTCTCTATTTAGAGATATGGCCTAAATGCTTATGCCATAGTAAAGCGGAATTATCCTGAGTTATTTTACGCTTTGTACCACTCAAAGTTTCATTGAAGGTTTTTAAATTGGAGGAAAACATATGCAGCATATATAATTTATCACAACATATAAAGAACCAGAATCAACTAAATTTAAATTAAGAAACAACTGAAATTGTTTATCTTCAAATGAACAAGAATAACCAAATTTATCTAATAGATAAACATAAACTAAATTCCGTCTAAATGATGGTATAATGAATATTTCTTTGAAATCTAATTGGTGACCGGTAATCAGTGATAGCCTAAAATCCACAATAGCTTCTACCTCCACCTTCTTGCTGTCACCCACATAGATGTATTTTTCACCATCACTTGGCATTCGACAACTTAAGTAACCCTGCATAGACATGCTAATGTAAATAGTAGTTCCCAAATCTATCCACCAAATGTTTGAGGGTACAGAAGCATAATTAACTTCTGAAAAACTAAAGAGAGTGATGTATCTTTCTTTTCACGCCAAGAGTGATACTTGGTACAATCTTTCTTCACGTATCCTTCTCCCTTGCAGAAGAAGTAGGATGCCTTAGGCTTCTTCTGACTCCCTTTGGAGGAGGATGAACTGATAGCAGCTGGTCCTTAGCCTGGTTATTTTTTAGCCCAGAAACCAGACGAGCACTCTCTAGTTTGTCATGTTTCAACCTCTATTCCACTTACACACAATGAGAAATGAGCTTATTAAGAGTCCACTTCTCCCTTTAATAGTTATAGCTGACCTTAAACTGCTCATATTATACAGGAAGAGGATCAAAACTAAATGCACAAAAAGGTCATTTGACAACTCCAACTTAAGTGCCTTTAGTTTCGAGGCTAAATGGGACATTTCCATAATATACTTCCTAATGTTTCCAGTGCCCTTGTATTTAAGTGAGACAAGTTTGCTAAAGAGATTGCTATTCTCAGCTTTCTCATTCTTAGCAAATATTTTCAATATTTTCTAAATCTCATCAAGGAATTTCTTAGCATTCAATTCCTTTGAAATAGCACCCCTAAAGTTTTCTGGGATATCGCTTCATTATCATCAGACACATGAGATTCGATCGCTCCCACCTCTCAGAATTCTTTATTTCATCAGAAGAACTCTTATCCGTAAGAGAGGGAGGATCAACCTGAAGTGCATAGTCCAGATCCATGCATCCTAGAACAATAAGGACACTTTCTTTCCAGAACTTAAAATTAGATCCATTTAGTTCTAGAATAGAGTTTAGGTTAGCAGTTATGGTAGATGTAGGGAGTTAACTAAAAAATAAAGGAAATAAACCAAATACATGCTTAGAATAAAGTAACTAAACAATACAATCATTAATATTTAGTCTTTAGATAATAAACATTAATATTGTAAAGGGTAGTTTAAGAATGACAAATAACTATTGAAAACAATCATGTAAGTAATCAAACCATTTTTAAATTAACTTAACTACCCACGTGAAACCTAATAATTCAATAGATAATTTATCATTAAATGTGTACATATGAATTTAGTCATAAGGCGGTTCACCTTTGGGTTAAGTACCTCATATAGGAATATAACATACACAATCGCTCTAATGTTTTAAATAAACTGACACAAAAAGTAACCTGCTTTGATAAGAATTACTAAATACGACAGAGTACTTAATATATTAAAATCAATTATTAATGTTCGTACCAAAATAATCATGATCAATGTATCCCAATCAACATGCTAGTACCAGTACCCAGGAGGAGTACCAGTACCAATAGTAATGACCAAGTACCGGTACTGGTCCTTTTGTACCAGTACCAGAATGATATGTACTGGTACTGGTCTTATGTACCGGTACTACATCAGTACTGGATCGATCTTGGAACCATGTCCAATATCATATATGTACCGATACTGATGATAAGTATCGGTACCCCATCGATACTGGACCAATCATGGGACGTGACCAGTATCCTACATGTATAGGTACTCTATCGATACTGGCAGTACTCCTGTAGCATGTCCAGTATCCCACATGTACCGGTACTCATGATGAGTACCGGTACTACCTCGATACTGGAACGATCTTAAGCCCGACCAGTATCCCTCATGTATCGGTACTCGTGATGAGTATCGGTACTCCTTCAATACTAGCATCGCTCCTGGGCGTGACTAGTATCCTACATGTACCGAACCAGTATCCCACATGTATCGGTACTCCATCGATACTGGCGATGCTTTGGAAAGTGCTCGATGGGTACCCATAACCAGCCAATACTGATACTCATCATGAGTATCGGTACCGGACCTATAGCCCAATTCAAGGGGGCAATCTAAAATCGAGATTTGGGGAAAACACCTCAAATCACGATTCTGATCGGGGAAAATTAATTTGATGATCATATATGGGATACAAATGAAAATGAAAATAAAAAAACAAACATTAGTTGGCATTGATTCATTGAGATGGGATCGTCAATCAAAAAAACTAATCAAAAAACAATCCCCAAAAATCGAATAGAAAATTATTTTTCTCAAAATCTGAATTATTAAGGTAATGATATAACGAATAGAAAGGGCTCTGATACCACTTGATAAAATTAAAATCGAATAAAAATCAAAATCAAATGATTTTCTATAATTCTAAGAACAATCTATACCAACAACCAAAATGAAAACGGAAAAGAAAATGGAGGGATACCTGAATTCATCGTAGCAGAAGCTATGAGGAGATAACGGAGACCTGTAGACTTGCTTCTTTAACGAGAGGTAGTGGCAATGTTACTTTTAGAGGGTTCAGAAAGCAAGAGCGGAAAAGAACTGAATGGGAGCGTACCCTTTGGGTTCTGTCATGGGCTTTATTTATAACTTTTCTACGATGGGATATAGAAAATCGAATGCGCACTTCACCCTCACCCCTCTAGGGACCATAACCGCTTAAAATAAAATAACAATTCCACCGATTACGAAATTGCATTTATCCTTAAGGCTTCTCATATCCTAATGAAATGTGACTGATCAATTTACATAATTATACGACTTTAATGACCGTAAATGTGATGTCTAAATGTATGTATATATTTAATATATAATTATATAATAATAATATATGTAGGTTTCCATTATGATTCTAACATACCTATCTTATTATTACAGGACTTTTACAATCAAGATGCAAGTTTTCGACCACTCCCACAGACACTTCCTTAGGTGCTCTACATCGGTGTATACATTGATTTGAACACTTATCTCTTTATTAAGAAGGGATATCATAGGTCGTAACACCGTCATGGAATCAACCATGTCATACACCTCTCTCCGATGGAAGTATGCTAATCATCCTCCTGACATTAAATCCCATCCACTTATTTATGTTCAGACCCTCCCAATTATGCTACTATTTTCCATACTTTAGCATATATTTTGTATCTGGCTTATAAATAAACTAGTTTACTGTCTCATGCTTCGCACGGGTATTAATTATGTATGATATATATAAATTCTATCAAATAAATAATTATGCACGACGATCTCTCTCTCCCTTCTCATCTCTCTGGCGCTCTCCCTATCTCACGGTTCCTAAGCATCCCCTACCGGTCCACACCAAAATCATGGGAAGCTTCACCACCACCACCCACCCCACCCCACCCCCGCTTTTTCCTTTCTAGCAACAATGTTTAACAGATCAACTGTTTGCTTTCCGTTTTTAATTGCATCTTGAAGCATTCTTATTTTCAGAAGGAAAAAAAAAAGGAAAATTAAAGGAAAAATCAAAGACAAAAATAGTAATATTTAAAATACACAGACAACGGGCACTTTCTATTCTCCCCTCTATTATATTATTAGTTTTCATGTTTGTGTATGACTTATAAATAAACGGACATGCTCACACGAGTACAGAAATATATAGGACAACATATTTTGCAATGTATAGGTCGAGGCATAGTGAAATCACTTCTCCACAAATGAAAAATTACTTCTTATCATTTTCAATCTATAGAAAATGATATTCCACCAGTGGAAAGCCATTCCCACTTGTGAAAAACTACTTCCCACCATTTGCCTACCGTAGTTTGAGTTATACATGCGTATAGGTTCGCTATGCGAATTGATCCACAAAGATTGTGTCCTTGCACTATGCTTTTTTCTTAATATTAGTTTGTGCCATCAATTAAAGAAAACATCCTCCAACCTCCTCTCCATCCCTTTCTTCTTCGAACCACCTCCTATCTTTTCCCCTCTACCCTTCTTTGATCTCCATCCATGCCTCTCCCATCTTGCACTCCACCCTCCTGTGACTTCCCCAACTTCTCTTCCTCTTCCATGCTACCTTTCAACCTCCTCCTACACCCCTACCTCTTCCATTGCCATTCTCTACCCACCATCCTCCCATAAACTTCTCCTATCTCCTCCACAACTTCCCTTGCCTCCTCTACTCTACCTTCCCACCCTCATCTAGACTCCTTCCTTGCTTCATCCTCTCATCCTTCCCACCTCCTCCACCACTCTCGTCCTCTTTATCCTCTCACTTCCTTGCCTCCTCCTCTTCCTCCTCGCTTCCCTTTTCATTCTTGTCTCTTCCTTCATTCCTCTCACCTTCTTCTCCATCCCTTGTCTCCTCTTCCTTTCTTCCTCACCCTTCTCAAACATCCTCCTCCTTTCGTCACCATCATCCAACCTTTTCTTGCACATCTACTTCCTCTCAATTGTTCTTAAATGTCCTCCCCTATACTCTTCCAACTCACCTCTTAACACACACACCCCCCCCCCCCCATTCCTCTTCCCCTTTGGTGCATCCTCCTCCTCTCTCTATCCTCCTACATGCAAGTCACAAATGACAGTAGATGCAAAGGTGCTGAAAAAGGCACTACGTTCAAATTAGAGTGTATGAAACTTTTTCTAATATTTTCATTAAAATTAACGGTTATTTTTCATGGAAGTTAATACAAGAGACATTTACGATTAACAATGAAACTTTATAGGGGTTATGCATAAATATGAAGATTACAAGGGCTTTTACATAATGTCAAATGTTCTGAGGCAATAAAGGTAAGAAACCCCAATTGCTATTCATGGGATTGAGGTCCTGTGGACATTAATAAATATATCATGCATTTGATATATTACCATTTTAAAACACCACAATAAGAATAAGACCTGCTCTTCACCCAATATTTTCCCAGCACGAGGCACCATAAAGTAATCATCAATTCATGTCCCACTCGATCAAAAGCATCCCACATTCTCCATTTCTATTACATCACACGTTCTCTTCCTCCAACTAAGGATGAATAATGAAAAAGTCACATTTCCACCACTATCACTAGACCCTTTTTAAGCATCATTTATTTCGAGAGATAATCCTTCAAGCGAAAGTACATCTCTCTCTTTTCATTGCACTTTAACTCCTATTAATCACTTGCAATCCTCCATAGAGGAGCGCCCTCCGTCGCTTGGTAGTGGAATAGGGTTTAATCCCTCCTTTTCTAAACAGCCTCACCAACTTCTCGTGTGCCTTCTTCCCCAATTCGCAAACCAAAATGGAAAAAGGATCCCTTGTTCAGCAATGCCTTGGGTTCGCTGAGATGTAGGATAACTTGCGCTATTATACAATTGGCAAGAGATCTTTGAGAAAGCCAATAGCTGAAGCCCGGAATATAGGATTGAGAGCTTAATTGCTCAGTTATCAAGCACTTCAAGCAGACCATTACCTCCTTTTTCTTTTGTCAATTCCTACCTAGTATTACCTCATTCGATTCCAGCATTTAGTTAATAAAGCTTTATATAAGACGAAGCATCACAATATCAACCAAAATTCTTGCTATGTAGAAGCCAACTGTTGAGAGAAGGCATTTTACAACTAGAAAGAACTTCCATCCAACGTCAATGCAATCAACCAAAATGCATCTTACCATTCGTATAGGTATTATGATTTCGCTGAAGAAAGAGTAAACATAACTTTTACAAATTGATCCCTCTAAAATTAAAAATTTGCATAAGTTACCCTCTATCTTTCAGGAAGCCAACCTCTCAAAAGGCTCCACAGCCTACCTAGGCTAGATTTGCGCCTTCAATTCACACGTCTCTGTGTCCTGCCCAAGACATTTCCCAGATCCACATATGGCTTTGAGGAAACACCATGTCCGAGCCTGTATCTGCATTCACTTACACAAAGAATACCGTGTTTCCATCAAGGACCGCAAAGGGAAAAAAAGCTTGACTACATCATCAGCATGTCTCACATAGCAGCCAAAAAATCTCACTGGACAATGTGCTAATTCAACCACAAACTAAGCCCATGCCTAGTATTCAACCTTATTACACCACAACTACCCTCAATTGCTAATAATTTACATTCTGAAATCTTCCACTGCAAACTTCACAAAGATCCACAAAATCATCGCATTTCTACAAAATCAGAAAAGCCTAAGAGTTATCCGTCCAAGCCAAAAGGGGGCACAGGCGATCCATAGCAAGAACCTGCAGGAGGGGGCGCATGGGTGCATGGGGAGAAACCACCATTATTACATGAATGGCTCACAGTGATAGCAACAGAACTGGGAGGTGCCATAGAATCCCAGTGTACAGTTCTCTCTGGCTACTCTTTGTGTGTAAGGCAGTTGCATGCTGGCAAAAACATGACATTTATGCCATCAATTTCAAAGCATTGCTTCTCTCCAGTTTATCTGACGAGAAGATGACTAAAATTCAAGGAGAATTCGACAGCTCATTGCTTCCTTGATTGAGTTCCTCCAGGATACGTGCAAGATCCTGGACCACCACTAACATCTGTGGCCGAAACTCCGGTGTGTTCTGAAATCAATCCTCGGTTAAATAACTTGATTATGAAGTCAATAAATGCCGAAAAATTAAATTAAGAAAAAGAATGACAAGCCACATAAGTAAAATCTATGTTTACATGTGGAAGGACTAGATTTTGAGAACATTGACTTCAACTATCTTGGAATTTTGACACAAGTGATGCTCGACAAAGCTAACAACCCAGAAACAAAACCAAGAAATTCATTTTTAAGCATGCAGCTTGAAATGCTTCACAAAAAATGATCAGATTTTATAGATTCTTGTATTTTTTTTGAGGGGAAGATTCTTGTATTTTATATAGGGAGCAGAATACAATCACGGCATATAGATGTGCATATTATATGATCAGTTTCCATTTTGTGGCTGTAGTCATACTATGGGCATAGAAAAGCTTTCCATATCCGCAGGAAATGGATAGCATAATTATGAGATATCAACATGATTTTTAGGACCATTTATTTGATAACATCTGGTAATTCTTACAGCTTAAGAAAGAAGCTTAAAGATCCTCCTACAGGACTTCCAAATCAAGAGTTGACAAGGCTCTGACTTTCCGAATGACGTTAGAAATACACATTTTGAATAAAAAGCCATGTCTATGTAGTGAAATGGACCACTACAAAAACACTGGAAACTTCTATCATCTCTGCATAAGATGTGGAGGAGAGTCGTTATTTTTCCTTCTATTTGCATTTATTTATTTCTAAAGGATCCTTTTGTAATTTTTCCCTCAATCTCTGTATAATGAGAGCTAAGATTTCCTCAGACATGCAATCGAATCTATTCTTCTAACTTGATATCAGGAGCGGCAGTCCTAGGTCTATGCCTGTACCCTCTGGCTTTCCCTCCTTTTCTTTTTCTAGACACAAAAAAAATCAAGAAAACCCTAGTTTTCTCTATCAAAACAAGAGGAAACAAGAACAGATCAACCCAATCTCATGTTGTTCATCACAACTGCCACCAAGTCAATCACCAGCAGGCCTCTCTCTACTTCTGTGCCACTGCAGCCAAGTCCTACCTACTGCTAGACCATCCAGGGATAAGGCTTCTGCAGGAAGAGCAGGGTTGTAGGAGGCTTCTTTGGTTGCTGCAAGCCCCCACCAATCCCAGCACCACCATGGTGGCAATTGCCAGTCAGCAACTACAGTCTTGGACCTCATCCTACTCTGAAGACTGCATTGGAGTGCTGCCAGTTAGCAGGAATAACCTATGTCTGATCCTTTTTGGCCCTTTTTTATCATGAAATAGATTTCCTTGTCCATTTTCATAATTTAATTTGATTCTTGGTACCCTAATGTAGTTTCTTACAACTCATTTGCGTGCAAGATGGCTTCATCAAATTCTTTGAAGGTGACATCTGAGCTAAAAAAGACATGGGTTAGAACTTATTTTTTGGTCTCATGGTCATGTTGGATTAGAGCAACCACGCATGATGGTAAAGAACCTCCTTGATGATGGTAGAAGGTCCTGATAAGGAGTATATCCTGATGAAACCATAACCCACAAAGAAAATTGGCAAATATTCCACATGTATGAAAACAATGCTTTAATACTCACCTGGATGATGAATTGTGACATTCCTTATAAAAGGGATGAGATCATGTAGATGGTAAAGAAGATGCAGGGTCAATCTGTGAGACACTCCTATCAGAACTTGAGTCTAGTCTTCCAGATGTATAGCAAGATAACGAATCTCAGGTAGGAGGGAAGAGTCATCCCAGAAATGTTATACTCATTTTTTTGAAAAAAAAAAAAAAAGCATGCTGTTATACTCTTAAGGCATTGTTTGAGATATACAATGCTCACTGCCTCATTCAAAAGGTGTGTACCAAAAAGTTGCAGCGGTTCTGTTGTTTCTTGAACCCGACTGTTCTACCACTACTCAAGCCCATATGTTAATGATGGTAGGGTTACCTGCCCTGAAGGAGACTTCTAGTTGCATGAGCTAACTAGTAGTATCACTTACTACTGAGTTCAACAAGGTCCAAACATCTCTTACGGTTGCTACCTGTAGCAGATGATGGGGTACACCTGCCTTACAAGGATAAGGGAGAAGTCATGTGTCCCAGAGGTGTAGACATTACACTTATATATATTGCGGTCGGGTCATATTGTGGACAACTAATGAACCAAGCATGACAAACCCAAAACCACTTATCATGCAGTTGAGTCTACTCACGAGATGACTTGTAACACCATCATAGGTGCACAAGTAGGAGTATGATGAGATGTTCCATGCCTCATGACTCCCCTAGTTCAAATACTGCATCATTTACCAGCCCCTTGGGTATATTTGTTGCTCTCTCTGAATGGGAAACAGATAAAAGTGTAGAAACAAATGAGCGAATTGAATTACTCGGAAAATCTTAGGTACCTTTATATAGATAGGCACCATGGGACAATTACAGCACATACTCCCATACAATAATAAAATAACAAAAAGATCCATACGTTATACAATTTCTAACTCTCCCTCAAGTTGAAGCATAAATGTCAGGCATGCTCAGCTTGGAACACAAGTAGTCAAGATGCTTCCTGGAGAGTGTGTTAGTGATGATATCAGCCTCTTGGTCTTCAGTGGAGATGTAGTGGGCATATATCTTCTCGGTAAGTACAACATCTCTGATAAAATGGCAGTTCACCTCTATGTTTTGTCTTGTCATGAAAGGCTAGATTATTAGCAATAAATGTAGCGACTTTATTATCACAAAACATAGGAATAGGGCCACAGGTGCACCAAAACCATATAGAATGGATTGGAACCAAAGAAGTTAGCAGGTGGTATGCGTCACAGCTCTGTACCCTGACTCTACACTGGATCTAGACATAACATTCTGCTTCTTACTCCACCAAGTAACTATATTTCCACCTACATATGTACAATAACTAGTGATGGATCTCCAATCTTCATGAGCTCCAGCATAGTTAGCATCGGAGTAACCTTGCATATCGAGGTGGCCATGCTTCTGGAAATATAGTCCTTTTCCAAGAGCATTGTTCAGGTGTCTCAACACTTGACACACTCATGCCCAATGCACCTTTCTAGGTTCATGCATAAACTGACTAAGGCATCCCATAGCATAGGCAATGTCTAACCAAGTAATAGTCAAATAAAGAACTATGCCTACTATAGCACAATACCTAGTTACATCTTCCAAGAATGGATTGTCTAAGTTAGTTAGATGAACAAAAGGATCTAGTGGAATACTTGCAGGCTTGCATCCTAGTATACTTGCTTCTTGTAGTATATCAAGTACATACTTTCGTTGAGAAAGAATAATGCCCCCATCAATATGATGCACCTTAATCCAAGATCCTTGGTAACAACTTAAGAGTGCAAAAATGTCTTGGTGGACTCAATGCCATCCTTGTCGCTCTCTGTAAGTAGTATGTCATCCACACATACAACAAGAATCAAGTTAGAAAGCCAAAACAACAAACAAATTGGCTAATCAAACATCCTAAACTTTTGTTAGATGTCTGATAACCTATTTTAAGATGTCCACTCTTTTGCACAGACATCCAATAACCATAACCTTGTACTTAAGTCTACGGTATTTGCATATCAGACATCCAACATATTACCAGATGTCCGATCTGCTAAATTAAACCGCCTGAATAACACCCTACACAAACAACCATTTTAGACATCTAATGTTGATCCAAGACGTCTAATATATGACCATTTGAGTTTGAATTTCCAAATCTTTCTTATCAGATCAAATCTAATCTTCAAATCCAATCTTCGAGTCTTACATGAGATTTGATCATCGGCGTCTACTTTCATATAAGCCGTCTGATAAAATTTTCAGATGTCTTAGCCTTAGGACAGGAACATTCCAAGAAGCTCCACCCTTATGGCCTATACATCCAATCTTTCTATCAGACCCTTATCAAGTGTCTAATCAAATTACCAAATGCCTAATATGTTGACATTAATTATTTTACATACACATTTAATTTCAACCAAATCTCCTTGGATTTGTTCCCAACGAGTAGAAGGCCTCTCTCAAGCATTTTAAAGCCTTAATAACACATCTATAAATAGACTAGAGGCTCTCCTTTGTAAACACACCTTAAAAACAATTCTTTCCACCACTATACTTATCAAGAGGGAATCTAAGAAGAAGAAATTAATCCTTTCTCTCCAAGCCCTGCACTCCACATCCAAAACATTGTGCTTTCACGCCCATCTTCCACCTTAGGAAAGTCCTTGTATACTTATAAGAGCTAGATTTAATTTATATTTTGTGCCTCTATAAGTATGTTGCAGTTGTAATTGTTGTTAGGTATTCATGTTACGAATTTCCATCTTGTGAAATAAAATACTCTTCATAAAGAAAATGATTTAAGATGCACTACCCTTAGTCTAAAATAGTGTTGTTGTAATTGAGATTGTACCACCCCCAATTTAAAGTGGTACGTATAGTGGATTTCATTTACTTGATAGATTATAAAATCCTAAGTCAAGATGACTTAGGTGATGATTAAAAAATTCACCGATTAGATTTTCACCTAAAATCTATTGTGTCATGGTGATTAAATTTTTATTTCCGCATTTTATTTTATATCGCACTATTTACCTCCCCCCTGTCTAGTGTACAATTTCATTTGGTATCAGAGTCTCATTCTCACGCATACAAAGTCACACCCAAAGAGGATCCGAACATGGAAAGGAAGATTTTTTCTATCGAAACGAGTAAGGGACAATCCACCATTCAGCCTTTATACTTTTAAGGTAAAAATTATGCTTATTGGAAGTTCTGGATGAGAAAACGGTTGCAGGCACACAACTACTCGATTTAGGAAAGATGCGAGACATCATTCAACATCCCGAAGTAACCCGCCATTGGATTTACCAAAGATCAAGCGAAGGAGGTGGAACTAAATGCCAAGGCCATGAATGCCTTATACTATGCACTCAACCCAGAGAATTCAACTGAGTTTCGCAATGCAAAACTGCACACGAAATGTGACACACACTTGAGGTAACCCATGAAGGAACTTCTAAAGTTAAATCTTCAAAAATTAACTTGTTATCGCAGGAGTTCAAATCCTTTTCTATGAGAGAAAATGAGAACTTCAGCGAGGTATACACCCGATTCACATTAATCGTGAACAACTTGAAATCCTTGGGGAAAACCTTCATAAGAGCTGAACTCTAATCTAAGTTGTTACGTTCCCTTAAACCAGAATGGAAACAAAAAGTTACCGCAATAGGAGAAGGTCATCAAATCAAGAAATTAAACATAGAGGATTTACTTGGAAATCTTATGGCCTACGAAAATAAGATGGAGCATAATAAGAAGCAAGTCAAACTGGAGCCAAAAAAGAAAATCCTTGCATTCAAAGCCACATCAGATAGTGAGGTAAGTTCCGACGACGAAGAAATTTAATTTTTAGCAAACAAAATTTTCAAGTTTCTTAAGAACAAGGAATTGAAGAAGAAAAACAAGAAAGAAGAAGATTCGATTTGTTGCTACCATTGCAATAAGAAGGGGCATCTTCAACCTTGCACTCTCTTGAAGGAGAAGCACAAGGAGGCATTCCAAATAACTTGGGATGACTCAAGCTCGAAGGAGGAAGAGAGAACTCGAGAAGACGAAAAATGAAACCGTGTGTCTCAATTTTATGGTGATTGCGAATAAAAGCAACAAAGAATAAGATGAGGATTTTCGTTGAAAAAAAAGAATAAGAGGAGGATGACAACAACAACAACGGGTAAGCTCTTTCACTTTAGAGGAGTTGCAAGATGCCTTTGAAGGGCTTTATGATCATAGCAAGTCTCCTAGATTAGAAAATAGAAATCTGAAAAATAGTTTCAATACTATGACTGAAATTAAAAATCTGAAACATTCATTCAGTCTTATTAAATATGAAAAGAATGCTATTATTTTGGAAAATCATGATTTACTTTTAGGGAACACCAAACTAATTGAAGAAAATGGGTAGGTTTGGAGGCAATTTGATGGGGTGGAACGATGAAAATTATGAGCTCTTGGATCAACATAGAGGAAGGTGGGTGCTTACAACTTGTTTTGTAAGGAAATAAAATCAATAGGATATTATTGAGTTGTTTTCCATTTAGGTCATTTCTATTTTTAGTAATTGTTTAGTTGTATTTCTATGTAGGCCAAGACCCTCTCTCTATACAAAGAGGGTTAAGGTCACTCTTTTCTAATTAAGAAAGTCCATATTCTCACCAAAATTCCAACATGGTATCAAAGCCATCAATCTTAGTGGGTTAGGGTTTAGAAGGAGAAAACTTAGAGGGGGGAGACCTTTCGGCAGTGCCGCCGATCTCCGACAAGTCACTGGAGAGGCCTTCTCCTCTCTTCTTCTTCCTCTCCTTCTGTTACTGCTACTGTTGCAAACAATAGCCATGACATTAGCAACAACAACAGTAACGACATCAGTGACAACAACAGTAATTGTTGCTGCCACTACCCTCTCTCTCATGTTGTAACAAGCCTTGTTGGCCGTATAAGGCTATTACGGGTTCTCTCTCCCCCATATAAGTTGTCTTGTTTGGGTCCTTATATGTTTGAGTGGAAGTAACAACAAAGACAAGAGTAACCTCAAGATGTCCAGATAATGGGCAGTTATTATACACCTCAAGAGAAACCAAGTGTGAACTAGCTCTATAAGGGCGTACAAGAAGAAGCACCCAAGATTGAAGACACAAAAAGCAACTACCACTTTGACGAGAATTAATCTCCACCACCTTAAAGATCCAAGTCTTCGATGTCTCCTGCATCTTGACTTACGAAGGAGTGCCAGGAAATAAAATCAATAGGATATTATTAAGTTGTTTTTCATTGAGGTCTTTTCTATTTTTAATAATTGTTTAGTTGTGTTTCTATGTATGCCAACGTCCTCTCTCTATATAAAGAGGATTACGCCTCTCTTTTCTCATTAATAAAGTCCATATTCTCCCTAAAATCCCAACATGCTTCAAGAGGCTATCAAATGGGTTGTCCTTTGTCTCCTCCATTTATGGCCCATGTGACAACACTTTTAAAGCTAATTTTTGGGAGGAAATTCAGGAGGCAGCAACTTATGTGGATGGCATGCTTTGATTGGTAGGTGGAGATTTCAATGCCACTTTTTTGTTGGATGATAGACCAGAGGACAAGGGTGATAGATTGACGAGGCAGTTTGTCAAATTAGTCGCGGAGCTTGACTTATATGATGTGCCAATGTTAGGGATGAGATTCACTTGGAGAAATTCAAATAGGGCATGTTTAAAACTAGATCATTTCTTATGCTCCATTACCTTGGTAGAGCAATTTCAATTGGCAATTTGGCATAAGTTTCTCCATTCCATAGGCCTTTTTCCGACCACACACTGATGATCTGGGAGTCTAAGGAGGACATGCCAATGTCTACTTATTTCAAGTTTGATAAATTATGATCGCTAGAGCCGGGCTTTTGAGATTTGGTATGGGAGAAATGGGAGGAGACGCCACAGGGCCCAATGGCCACTAAAACCTTCACTAACAAGTTAAAGCATCCGAGGTCTAAACTTATTAAGTTTAAGAAAGAGTTGTAAAGGAAGAGAGAAGCGATTAAGGAGGAAGCTTTGCAAGAAATCTCCTCTTTGGATAGGGTGGAGGATTTTAGGGAGCTCACGAGCTCGGAGGAGAGGAAGATGCAGAATGTTATCCACCGGGAGGCTCTTAAGAAGGAGATGGATTGGCAACAGTGCTCTAAACAGCCTTAGCTAAAGGAAGGTGATGCAAACGCGTGTTTTTCCATTTGCAAGCGAGCACTAAACAAAGATCAAAACACATCAATTCCTTATGCATTGGTGAGGAGATCCTTACTGACAGAAAGTGGGTGGTTGAGGCTTCGAGGAGCCACTTCCATGACATCACAAGGTGGCCACTAGGTTTCTGGGAGTGGATTGGTGGAAACGTGCCTTCTATCCGAACTAATGAAGCTTCTAATCTCATTAGAGATATCACCAAGGATTGGGTTCTCTAGACCATAAAGGGCCTAAAGGTGGAGGGCTCACCAAGTCAGGATGGTTTGTAGGTGATTTTTTTCAAGGACCTTTAGGACATTTTGAAGGTGGATTTCATGGTGATGGCTGGTGAATTCATGCTAGGGAATTTTGGGTTTGAGAGAATAAAAAGGTTGTATATGTTTCTTCTCCTAAAGAAGGTAGGCACTAAGAAAATTGGAGACTCTAGGCCCACTGCCTTGTCCAATGCATTTTATCTTATTATGGCCAAGGTCCTTACCAACAAACTGAGAGTTTTGCCAAATGTTGCCAAATGTTGTCAACCCAATGCAGTCCGCTTTTGTTAGTGGAAGGTTACTACAGGAGTCTTTCATTTTGGCTGATGAGCTGGTTCACCTGGTGTCGAAATGGGATGAAGAGCTTCTTGTGAAAGATGGGCTTCTCCAAGACTTATGACTCAATCTCCTGGTCCTATCTGTGGCAAGTTGTAAGATGCAATGGTTTCCCAGATTTATGGATTGCGTGGATGAAGAGGTACGTCACCACCACTTCCTTCTCAGTTTTGGTGAATGGTTGACCAGCTAAAGGTTGGATGCAATTGCAAAGAGGTTTTCATCACGAGTGTCCCTTAGCCCCCATGATATTTATCATAGCCACAGATACTTTAGCCTTGATGACTTACAAGGCCTATGCAGGCGGGCTCTTCTCTGGTTTCTCAACACTGCTGGATAGATCTTTGGTGACACCCATCTTGCAATATGCTGATCATACTATTTTTTATAGGAATAGCTAGAGAGGCATCGCATCTGGCTGCATTGATTTGCATTTTTGGATTCACAGCCAATCATTCAAAATCCCTATTTGTTCCTTTGGCAATGGGTGAAGATGAGGTGTTAGCTTGTTCACAGAATCTGGCTACGGCACCTGTGCACTTACCTTGCATGTGCTTGGAGCTGCCTCTGAAAGGAAGAAAAATATCTACTGCAGCTTGGTTGCCCCTTACTGACAGATTAAAGAAGTTGCAAGGTGGAGGGGTCTCACGCTATTTAGAGGGGGGAGGCTGGTTCTGCTGATGTCAATGCTCTCCTCCATTCTGGTCTTCTATCTGTCTGCTTTCAGGCCGCCAGAGAAGGTGACCCAGAAGACTGACTATCAAGAAAACATCTTTCTGGAAAGGGGAATGAGGGAGGTTTCTTGCATCTGGTCAAGTGCAAGGAGATTTGTAGACCTGTTAAACAGGGTAGCCTGGGGGTTTTACACCTCAGCGACTTCAATGATGCCTTGCTAGCTAAATGGGTGGTGAGAATCATGAGAAATGAAGATGTTCTTTGGCAAAAGATGATGCAAGATTCTTGTGGTGCCTCTTTGAATGGAATGATAGGAGTCAGATCCCAAGGGGATCTTCAGCTTTCTAGAGATGTCTTTGTGGTGTCATGGTTCCTATCATGCATTTATTCGAACCAGCTTTAGGTGACGACCATAAATTCCATTTTTGGGAGGACGATTAGATAGGGATGGGTTGCCTTTAGAAATGCTTTCCCCAACTTTATGCCATGATGCCTATTAAAGAGACTACAGTGTCAGGTTTGGGATGAACCAGCCATGCAGGAAGTGGGGATCCCTACCTTTAATGGTTTGTTGTCTAAAGAGAGACTCCAGGAGATGCATCAACTGCTTCAAGCCATTCAGAATTCTTGGCGAAGGCCTGACAGATGTGATTCCTTGGAGTGGGATGTGGGTAATCTCTCTGTTGGAAGGACTTACAGAATCTTGAGAGGTGATATGGTTCAGGAGGACATTTTCTTAGGGGGCCCGGTTGTTCTATCATTTGGAAGACGAGAATCCCCCCAACGATCAAAATCTTCTTGAGGTTTGCATAGAAAGGGTCGCTTGGTGACCAAGGTTAGGCAAAGCAGATGGGTGCATGATGAAGATTTACGGTGCATGCCTTGGAGCTTGGAGAACAAAGATTGGCATCACCTCTTCAATAAGTGTGATTTCACCTTGGAGATCCTAAATAGACTGGGGATCGCACCTTCAATGGGCAACTATGGTGATCAATTTTGGAGGAATTTCAGACGTCGTGCTTGGGCCAATCACGGTGTTCGTAGAAGGCTGGCTGCAGCTTTTTGGAGCATTTGGATCCAGAGAAATGGCAGGATCTTTAAGGGGGCAAGGGTTTGGGTTGAAAATGTTGTGAAGGATGCAATTTCTCTTTATGATTTTTGGATCTAACACCGGCAATGCTCTGTTTTTCTTGATTGTGGAATGAAACTTTGATCTGAAAGGCTACCAACCTCCAGTGTCCTTGCTTTCCCTTTTCAAAAAAGGAAATCTAAGGAGGCACTATTTGGATTTGGATGTACAACCAAGAGCACTCCCTGCAAAAGCAATAAACTCTAGCCTTTGGTCCAAAAGATTACCTGCCAAAATCAGTCTCCAAACTTTGCCTACCCCATCCTAGTAATCTATAATTATCGCCTGTAAATCAAAAGCAGGGACAAAGATTCTCAGATGTCCATTTGCCAACATGCCACTATCCAGCCCATTATTAAGCTAGAAAGGGATCTGCACCATCACCAAGCTTGGCAATGAGAAAAGGAATAACAAAAGGCATCACATGCACGAGTCTCCTCCAAAAATGTCACCTCCCAATATTACAAGTGCATCCAATCAATAACCACTTCGTTAGCATGAGTAGAGAAACCAACTACCATCAAAAACCACTTTATTTTTCACACCTTTATATGTATTATTATCTTCTTAACCTGCACCCTCACATGTGGCTTCTTCACAGGTCCAAGAAGCAAGCAATCAATATATAATATGGAGGTTAAACCAGCATGGCCTGATTTTGGTCATTAGGTCAATATGGCTCTCATAACATTTGAGAGTATCCAGCTGAACAATTCATATTGAGTGGAAAAGTCCAACTGTTTATTAACCACTAATTTTTTATAGAGAAACGGATTCCCCAAGATAAAATCCACAATCAAATCCACGCTCCCCTCCCCTCCCCCTTACCCAAGCAGAGGCTCCCGCCTCCATGGTGGTCCCCACACCCCACCTCTCTCCGCCTCCCTAAAATGTAAGGGCCCGATCTCAGGCTCGAGATAGGGCGTGGTTTTTTGCATGGAAAAACCATCGTCCTATTTTATATATATCGGTCTAGCACAACTATGTGAAATGAGTATGTCACCAAGAAGTCATTTACACAATACTGCTACAACAGTTACTAAAAAGATTCATTTTCTGGAAAATGATATCTGCCCTACTCAAAGTAATTCTGCATATTCGGGTATGCTTCAACGTTATCCCATTTTACAAAAATTGAAATAGTGATTTTAATTGTATATAGTTCTTGAAACATGGATATGGTTATGATAAAATCCAGAACTGCTATGGTGTAGTTTTCATGCTTTGTGGAGAAATAAGCTGAAATTACAAAAGTGAGAATAAGGAACTACTTTGGATGGCTCAGGCATTTGGACAGTGCGCAATATATTATTGAAGCATGTACCTGAGTACATTGACCGATTATATCTGCAAACCTAGAGAGAGATTTTACAGGGAATTTCCCCCGAATGGCGGGATCAACCATCTTGGAAAGATTATTAATGTCATACAGCTGAGAGGTAACCCATCTCACAAGATGCTGCTCTGCTCTTGGACGAGAACTGCATGCACAAGTTGGCAAAAAATTAGTAAGTACACATTGGGAATTACATTCCCCCTTTTGATTTCCTATGCAGTTTGATTAAAGGGCAAGCAAAAGCTAGAAAGTCCACCACACACACACACACACACACACACACAGAGCTTGCCTGTCATATGGTTCTCGGCCAGTTAAAAGCTCTAATAATACAACACCAAAACTGTAAACATCACTGTGTTTGCTATATGCACCCGAATCACTAACTTCTGGAGCCTCATAACTTAAAAGCGAGCGTATCCTACCTGACAACTGAAAAGTGCATGATCATTGTTAGAACAAGAGGTGAAAAAATTAGTTCTCCTGTTTGATATGAGAAGAACAAAATATCTCACGTATTGATGCATCCAACATGATAAACCTAAGCAGGAAATGAAATATCGTCATGCTAAATTGGTGCATGGTGCTGTATAAATTTAACTAGAATAATACCTTTTTTTCCACTACTTCAGAAATCAAAACAAGTCAGCAATCCTAGTTGCAATCCTAAGATACAGGTTGATATATAAAATGAAAGCAAATTTGGTACAACTGTTGCCATGGAAAACATCAATATGTAGGGAAAACTTTGGAGTATTCACGTTATTAAAATGATCAATTTCAAAAAATGTAAATAATTTGAAACCTCAGTTGGCTTATTTCAGGATTATCACCTGAGCTGGAGTGGTTGCACTTCTTTTTTTGCAAGGGTTTGCACTTCATTTTATGTCTTATTTCCAACCACTTTCATGTGATCATTTTTTTACAGCATATGATCCCACGGCCAACTTCAACCACTTCTCCCACTGTAATGGATGTCTGAAGTTTCTTCTTTTGCCATTTGAGTCTTTAATGTTGTAGGATATTTCACGGATCATGTGCTGTATTAGAAATGGGTGTACATGTACTATATAGAACATACATAAATTGTATACATTATCAATACCTGGGACACAGAAACTGCAGAAGTAATTGATGCTAGACCACAGTCGCAAACACGGACAGCTAGCTCATTGTCAAGCAGAATATTGGCAGACTCAAAATTTTGATGTACCACTGGGGGTTCACAATCCTCGTGAAGATATCTTCAAATCAAGGAAAAAAAATTCAAATACATCATTTTCAATGCTTTTAGAACTGATAACCTATACAGGCAATGCTACAAATAAAGCTCATGGCAGGAAGAAACATTACTGCAAAGCTTTTGCAGCACCAAATGCTATTTGAATGCGTGCTTTCCATGATAATTTCCCCCCAACATCATCTCGACCATGGAGAACATCATGTAGGGTCCTGTTACTGAAGTAATTATAAACAAGAAGACGCTGATCATACTCCGCACAGAAGCCAACTAGCTCGACAACGTTAGGGTATCGGAGTTCAGAAATACTGAGTACTAAATCGAAAAAACTGTCTACAGGAAGTCTGGAGTTCACATTATCCAGTTTCAGGACCATCAATTGCTGCAAAGAAGCACACAACAAGAATCAAACAACTTTATCCACATAAACTTCTTTTTTTGAAAACGTTTATCCACCTATACTTGCCACAAAAAGATGTAAAACAACTGCTGTAACTTCTGCTTCAGACAGTTTTATTTAGAGAATATAGCAGGATAAATTTATGTTTGTTCAAAAAAAGGCAGGATCAACTTACTTATAATCTAGCTAGCTTGAAGCAATTTACAATTTTACACCTGTAGAAATGTTAGGGCTACGAAATCTTTTACGACCACCTCATTTAGCTTTCCTAACAAAAGATTATAATAAATAGATTCACTAGTATACATTTCCCCACAAGGAAATTATTTGTGTCCTTGAGAAAAAATCACACCAAGAATATCAATTGAAATGCAGTATAAGAAAAGTCAAACAATAAAAGAGAAAAAATTGTACTAAGAAAATCAATTGAAATGCAGTATAACACACGTCACCAGTGAAACTCTTAGGGACCATGTGGATGCAGGGATAAGTCAATCTAACCCACATTTAGCAAGACTTATCCCAGGTTAAAGTTAACTGGGGATAGCACCTTTATGCCAAGTTAAATTTATCCCACCTCACAAGTGGAATAAACTTAAGGGGAAAATGAAAATGTAGTATGGACCAAACACTCCATCCATGGTAAGGAAAACTACAAATACTCAAACTATAGTGAGACAAAGAACTGATCTTTACACCCTCCTTGACTTCCATCGTGTCCTCCCAGTTCCATTTCTTTATGGACATCATCATTTTATCCAAAGGATATACTCCAACAAGCAGGGAAGGACTTCCAATCAACAAGAAATGCATACTTCAGTCATCAGTGCAGACATTTCAGTAGGTTATCCACCCAAGTGCCACCATGGAATAAATCATTTCCAACAGAAGGAATAGAGAAAATCAATGCAATTTGGTATAATCAACATTAGAGATGATAAAAATTAGGATGAAATCTTCTGCTCAAGAAATTGATCCGTAGAAAGGGTTCTGTTTTACATAGGACTACCTTGAAATGCCTGATCTCAGACAAGCATTGTTACTTATTAGACAGAAGGCTATAAATCAAAGAGGGATCACAGCATTACAAGCTGCCATCAAGGAGGGTGAAGCCTGCTTTTGTTGAGTCATTAAATTTAGAGTAGATGGGTTATCAGATCTCTCATATGATCCCTTTTGATGGT
Source organism: Thalassia testudinum (assembly GCA_037157565.1). NCBI lineage: Eukaryota > Viridiplantae > Streptophyta > Magnoliopsida > Alismatales > Hydrocharitaceae > Thalassia > Thalassia testudinum. The sequence goes on along the minus strand of JAZHRO010000031.1, from coordinate 31,344,245 downwards.
TGGTATGTGTTTTATGTTTAATCCCATATCACTTTATCTGAGAAGCTTTATGGCGCAGAATCTTAAACTACCTAGCTTTTAATTGAGAAGAATGGTTGCAAAAGCTGATGCTTGGGGTGTCTTTCCCATGGATTAAGGTGGCTCGATGACATCACTGATACATTCCCATGCTTCAAATTTTATCTTTTAGCATAATAGTAGGCAGTTTCTAGGACACAAATTATGGAGCTTTTTATATTTTCTTTTTCCTCAAGAAATCTTATTCATTTGTGTCTAAGTTGGCAGATAACCAAGATAGATAAGAACGAGGCCAAGAATCCATGTATTGAATCCACTTAATTTGGGAAACACTTGGTTTTTTTTTGGTTAGTTTGTTCAGAAGTATAGAGCTTTCTTTCTTGAGGATCACTGCCTGATGTATTGAAGCCAGATTTCCTTTGTTTCCTTAGGTTCATCCTCGTTGGCAATGAGATGTAGCAAGCCATTTGAATGCGAGCTTTTGGCTATTAATTGCAGGCAAGTGCAAAGGATGACTATGGCATGGCATAAAAAAAAGATGCCAAGGTAGCTCATGGTAAAGAGCTCCTCAAGGCAAGGTGAGCCATTTTTTCCTTGAGGGGAACACCTTAGTCCACCCTTAGAAAGGCATGAACCTTACAATGGCTAAGCCAGTCAAGGAGGTCAAGGCAGAATCAAGGCACTATCTCAGTTCGAGAAAATAAGCGATATACTATCTCAGCTAGAAAAAATAAGTTATATCTCCAGGTTTCTCAAATGACTGTTCTCTTACAGCCATCTAGGATACCAAACACTTACAAGCTTACCCTATACAGTCAGCTATGTACAATCTAAACTTTAGAGAAAACCAACTAACAATCCTATTGAAATTTATCCAAAATAAGAACTTCCAGAAAAGCTAATTAGAAAAATTGTCAAGGCCATAGCTGCCTACAAGGTGACAAGCCCCTTAATTTCCTAAGGCAAGAGGCAAGAGGCATCAAAAGGCAATCACTTAATTAAATCAAGGTGACCGGCTTTTTTATTTCTTAGAAAAATTGAATTTGCATTAATGCTATAGCAGTCTACAACAGTAACATTATATATATCTATCTTACCACTATAACGATACATGTATGTTAGTTTAACAGTACCCAAAAGAATTAAAATATGTAAAACAGTAACATTCAGTAAAATTTTGTATGTAAGTACGTACGTATGTAATGTTATATATGTGTGTGTGCATGTGTGTGTAAAAGTAACATATGTGTCATTACTGTACATATATGTTACTATAACTTATAAAATGTAGTATACAATAGGGCAAGTACCATGTTATGCACTAAACTGCTAAGTTATGCGGTATATAGTACTGTACAAGTGTACATATTGGTATAAAGAAAAAACATTATATAATATGAACCAATGAAATCATACAACTCACAAGAACTTTATAAGATATATACTATATATAGTACTTGTAAAAGAGAATGAAGCATATTATTACGAAAAGAAATCCTAGCCTCTCTTATATAGAGAGGGAGAAATACGAAATTGCATACAAACTCATAAAGAAACTAAAAATAATATGAAACTCAATATATATATATATATATATATATCATGAAGACTCTGACAACTCTAACACTCTCCCTCAAGTTAGAGCATAGATGTCCATCAAGCCTAATTTGTCACATAAGAATGAGTGTCCTTCCTAAGAATATTGGGAAGCTGAAGCTCAAAGGACATGTAAGGAGTAGCAATCTACCTTCCCATCACAACATTCTGTATGAAGTGACAATCTACCATAATATGCTTTATCCTCTTATGAAAGACAAGATTAAAAGCAATGTACATAGTTGACTTGTTATCGCAGAACATGGGAACTGGGCTCTTTACTTAGACTCCAAGATCAACTAAGAAAGATATGATCCACATTACCTCACACACCGTCTGAGCCATCACTCTATGCTGAACCTCAGCACTAAAACAAGCCCGTTACGATATGGGTGTATGGATCTGAAATGTAGTGAGGTGAACCTACAAGTCAACGTTCTCAGGGGTGATCGGCAGTGGATGCGCTAGGGGGCACTTACTATCAAGTGGGAGGTGGACCATCTACCACTCAACTAGACTAGGTGGAAGATGGAAGATGAAACATGGGGTAAAATTGAAGGGGAATAATACTTGCTTCCATTCATAGAGGCCAATGTTCAACATTTTAAAGAAGACCTCTTACAAAGCCAGACCTACAGAGAGATATGCATCTTCTCCCTAATGTGCATAGCCTAAACATGGAGCCTTGGACCATAGTACATCGTTACGTTATGTTGAGGGTTGTTTTGTCTTTTATTTATTTATATTGGAATCTTGTTATAATTTTTCCCACATCTCTCTATATAAAAAGGTATAGGGCCAACTTAGTAAAATAACATTCATTTTCTTCAACTTTGTATCAAAGCCAAGTTAAGAACGTCACCAAGAAAACCCTAACCCTAGCACCCAGCCTCACCACCGCCACCGGCATCATTAGCAGCAGCATCGCCACCAACAGTAGGCCGCCGCCGGCGCTCCTCTCTCTAGCGCCGCCAACGCTCTCTCTCTTGCTCTCGGGTCTTGTTCGGTGGCAGGGAGAGGGCAGTATTGCTTGATAACCTACTGCAAGGTGTAGGAAGGTCCTTGGCTTGTTGTTGATGGAGTTCCAAAGCTAAAGGCCTTCCGAGAGATGTATTGATGCATCATTAGTACTGTGGTATGATATTTTCAGGCTTTTGGACTGATTTTGGGGTGTGTATTCCCCTATTTTGATGGTATTTTGGGGTGTGTATTCCCCTTTAAAGTATTGACAAAATTTTGAACCGTGTATGCAAATTACAGTGTGTGTATTCCCCGAATATTATGTTTATTACTAAAATTCAAATCAATGGTTTATGACATTTTGAGAAGTTGCTTGTGTTGTGAGTGTATTATGGCTTCATCATCAAAGTCAAAAGTTTCTTTAGGGCAAGTTGCAAAAGGTGGTGTGTATAAAGGCCCATTTTTTGCTCCGATTGTGAAGCTGGATGAGACCAATTACCTCCATTGGTCTCAAACATTTCTTGTTACTATTGAAGGTCATGAAAAGCAACATGTGCTCATAAAAGCACCACCAGAGCAAAAAACAAGGAAATATGCAACGTGAAACAGAGATGATGCTATGGTGAGAGCCTAGATTCTAAATAGTGTCATTCCTCACATTGGAGATGAGATTGTGTATTACAAGTCAGCCAAACAAATGTGGGATGGCCTAAAGGTTGCTTATTCACATGAGTTGAATTTAACTTAAGTTTTCTAGATACACTGTGATTTATGTCACCTTAAGCAGGAGTCCATGAGCTTACCACAGTATTACTCTACTCTGAAAGGCCTCTTGGAGAAATATAATGCTTGTAAACCCATGTGCACATCTACTATGTGCAGAGATCACAAAAAGGAGTTTTCTACTCATATGTTTCTTGCAAGTCTAAGTGATGATTATGCTGCAGCTCGTTCTCCGATTCTTACTTTATCTGAGCTTTCTCCTATCGAGGAGACTTACAAGAGGCTTAGCAAGCTACAGGTTCAGTCCACTCATGAGGTAGTCTCCACTACTATCTCTTCTACCCATGCAACTGTTAGCACCCATGGTGGACGGGGTGGATTTTTTCATGGCAGAGGTAGAGGACGTGGTGATGATATACGCAGTAAGCCGACACGCACCTACTGTGGGAGGATTGGCCATATTGAGGCCAAGTGCTGGAATAAACTTGGAAGGCCTATTTTAGCCAACCAAGTTACTGTGACTCTTGCCCCAGCGACTTCTACTGAGCCTCTTACTCTTGCAGAGGCAGATTATGATGCAGTAGTACATCGTCTAGCACATTTGACACATAATCAGCCTCAGTCTTCAGGCACGGCAACTTATGCCTCAGCATCAGGTATGAGTAATACATGGTTGATAGATTCTGGTGCTTCAGATCATCTGTCTGAAAATCCCCAGTGTTTTGGAGGTATACAGGATGTTCCAAAGGGACATTCAGTCCAGCTTTGCAGATGGTAGGCATGCCCCCATTTGCAGGAAAGGAGGGGGGGTGTCTGTTACTCCTACTTTACATCTTTCAGATGTTTATTATGTTCCTGACATGACCATACAATTGCTTTCTATTAGTACTATTATAAAGCAGCTAAAATGCCGTGTTATTTTTTATGTTGTTAGATGTACCTTTCAAGATCGCATGGCGGGGAGGACGATTGGTGCTGGACACAAGGAAGAGGGTGTGTATCAGCTAGTGTAGAGTCCAATTGTTGTAGCCTATCGGATGAGTTCTGCTAGGGGTACCTTATAGTGGCACAGACGATTAGGCCATCCATCTTTGGACAAATTACACCGGATCATCCCACATCTGTAACCAACTACAAAGATTCAGTGTAATGCCAGCTAGTTGGGGAAGCACCACAAGTCTAATTTCTAGTGTCTACGTAGCCTAGTAGTTCGGCATATTATGATTTGGTTTATTGTGATGTTTGGGACCCTAGCCATGTTGCAGATAGACAAGGCCATCGTTATTATTTACTTCTTGTTGATAATTTTTCTCACCTGTCATAGCTATTTTTAATGCGTAATAAATCAAATGTTAGTACTATTATTTAGTAGTTTGTGGCTTTTGTGAAGAATCAATTTGATGTTTGTATTAAAACTATCAAGACAGATAATACTTTAGAATTTTATACCAAACAGTTGGCAATGTTTATGGCTCCCTTGGTATTGTGCCCCAGACCTCCTACCCCCATACGTTACAACAAAATGGGGTTGCAAAATGAAAACATACACATTTTAGATATGGCTCGTGCCTTGCTTATTCAGAAGTGTACCTCACATCTACTGGGGACATGCAGTGCCTACAGCCTGTTATCTTATTAACAGGCTTCCTTTTTCTGCTATTCACGAGCAAGTACCATGGACAATGTTGTATCTTGATGCAAATCTATTTTTAGTGCCTCCTAGGATGTTTGGTTGCGTTGCTTTTGTGCATATGTTTGGACCTAGTCGTGATAAACTTGCCCCTAGAGTAGTCAAGTGTGTATTTCTTGACTACTGTCACACTCAGAAGGGATATAGGTGCTTTGATCCCATATATAGGAAGCACTATGTCAGTGCGGATATCACATTCCACAAGTCTATTCATATTTCTCCACATCCGCCCTTCAGTTACGTGATGTGGAGACTGTTGTACCTATGCATGTGCCTCTAGTATCCATGAATGACTTTGCCAGTAGTAGCAGGCCTATTATTTCTTCAAAGCAGCATATGAGCACATTCAGAGTAGTATCACCAGATGAGAAGACATTCAAGGATAATATGTATCAGCTACCTATCAGTTACAGAGAGAAGCCTACACCCACCCCCTCCTCTCTAGCTTTTACTGAGCCACCATCATCCTCCCCCGATCAGGTATGTGTTGAGCCATCTGACAATGCTTCTCCTGTTGATGTTTCCCTAGGTCCTATATCCATGGATCTTGATGATGATGTTTCTATTGCGCTTCGGAAAGCTCCTCATTCATGTGCTCAATACCATGTAGCTAGGAGTGTAATCTCCATTAAGTCTCTTAGTACTAAGTTCCATGCCTTCACAACTGCTGTCTCTAGCTTTGAGATACCTACCTTTTGTCAACAGGCTCTCCTTAATCTACACTAGAAGACTACCATGGAGGAGGAGATGTCTGCTCTTTGTGACAGAGGCACCTGAGAGCTCACTCTGTTACCCTTTAGTGCACACCTTGTTAGTGCTAGATGGGTCTTTGCCTTGAAATACAATCCTGATGGATCTATTTTTCGGTATAAAGCTCGTCTTGTAGCCAAAGAATTCACCCAAACCTACGGGGTGAATTTCTTTGACACCTTCTCACCGATTGCTAGTCTCTCCACCATTTGTATACTTATTTCTGTGCCAGCACAATATGGATGGCCTTTACACCAGCTGGACGTCAAAAATGCATTTCTTTATGGCGACCTTCAGGAGGAGATACATATGCAGTAGCCTCTTAGTTTTGGGGTTCAGTGGGAGTAAAGGCCATCTGTGATCTTAAGCAGAGCCTCCGAGGCTAGTTTCAGCATCTGTCAGAGGCATTGGCTGTTAGTGGGTTGCAAGGGTCCTCGTCTAATCATTCATTGTTTGTGAGGAAAACCAGTGGTGGTGTTGTTACTCTACTTGTGTATGTTGATGATCTTATACTTACAGGAGATGACACAACTTGTATTTCTCAGGTAAAGAAGTATTTAGCACATCAGTTTGTTATGAAAGATCTTGGCAAGCTCAAATATTTTCTTTGCATTGAGATTGCTATAGGTAAGTAGAATATTGTTATGACTCAGCGGAAATATGCTATAGACATTCTCCAAGAGGCAAGCATGCTTGGTTCTAAGGGTGTTAATATCCCTGTGGATCCAAAGGTTCATTTGTTTGATGACACAACGAGATTGACGGATAAGAAAGCTTATAGATAGCTAGTGGGGAAACCACTGAATCTGACCATCACTGGGTTAGATACTAGTCTTGCAGTAGGTAAGCTAAATTAGTTCTTGGACAAACCTACTAATGATCATTGGCAAGCAATGATGTAGGTGTTGAGGCACATCAAAGAGTGTCCAGGTCGTAGGCTTTTGCTCTAGAAGAAAGCTCATATGATTGTCGTTGCTTATTCAGCTACAAACTATGCAGGTGATGTTAGGGACAGAAAATCTATTACAAGTTTATATACCTTTGTAGCAGGGAATCTAGTGACCTGGAGAAGCAAGAAACAAAATGTGGTGTCACGTTCGAGCGCTGAATTAGAATACCGTGCTATGGCACACACAGCAACGGAGATGATATGGTTACGATCTTTGTTGCGAGACCTTCATGTTATTCTTGAGGAGCCCATGAAGATGTATTGTGACAAGGTTGCAACTTATATTGCTAACAATCCCATATTCTATGAAAGGACTAAACATGTGGAAGTGGATTGTCATTATACCAGGAATCTCATTCAGTGAGGTTTACTTCGTACTACTTGCCTTGCCTCATCAAAACAGACTGCAAATATGTTTACTAAGCCATTATCTCGTCCTATGTTTGAGAAGTGTAGGAACAAGCTGAGCATGGTTGACATATATGCTCCAACTTGAGGAGTGTTACATTATGTTGAGAGTTGTTTTGTCTTTTATTTATTTTTGTTGGACTCTTGTTAGAATTTTTCCCTCATCTCTCTATATATAAAGAGGTGTAGGATCGACTTAGTAAAATAAGATGATTCATTTTCTTTAACTTACATCTTATGCATGCTCTACCCTTTCTCACAAATAGAGGAGATACGTGATCTATCAATGAAGGGGACAAAGTGGACCCAATAGAAGAAAAAATAGACCACTGAGAAGAGTTGCACACATAAGCCGAAAGGCAAAAGAAAAGGAATTCAAAATGCATGTATGGTTTGATATGACTAGGCTACTTTGTGCACTGTCATATCAACTCCACCTGCCTCAGAAGCATCATCGTCCACGATGACTAAAAATTGTAGCCGATGCGGAAGGTGACCTTTTGGGTGAGCGAGTTGGAGTGAGATCGATCACGAACTGGAGGATGCACTTGATCCACTCCATCACCTAGTGGTAGTCCAATGGATGACAATAGATTAGAGGTGGATAACATGTGGATGACATCATGGTTGGATGATGGGAATAGCGAGTAGGAATGAGACGACGTCGTGGTTGTTGAGTATTAGGAGGTTGGCCTTGGTAGGATCCGGGTGGGAACAGCCGATCAACCTGAGGACCTGGCGGGTGAGGGAGAGGGCATGGGAGCCGTAGCAGAGGCTAGTGTCAATGGTGAGGGTGAACTCATAGGGGGTGAGGGGCTGGAGGAGGATGTTGCGGAAGAGCCTGAGGCCAAGCTCGATGCAGCCGTTGTCATTGTAGGCGGAGATGGCGGTGGTCCAAGAGATAGTGTCATTCGAGAAGGCGTCGGACTTGATGGCGTAGGAGGGGATCTGGCTGCTGAGGGCACGAGAGGGGCCGAAGTAGGCGAGCTCGACTATTGGGAAGAGGAGGTGTTGTTGTTGTTGTTATTGGCTTGTTATTGTTTGGTGTAGGTCATGGGAGAGGGTGGAGCAAGCATTGTTGGCAGCGGATAGGGTGTAGGTGATTAGGAGGGTGAAGTGTGGCTCGTGGATGTTCCATATGCGGCTGATGAGGTCCCCAGGGGCGGAGGCGAAGACATCGACGTGGTGTGGGGACCAGGAGGCGAAGGGGAAGGAGTTGCATCAGATGGCGCTCCAATCGATGAAATGGACCTTGTGGGAGTGCTCGTGGAAAGAACGGACAGCGCTAAAGGTGATGGGTAGGGAAAGGTCCCAAAGCTTGAGGGAGTCATTCGCCACGGCAGAGATGAGACAAGAGTTGTGGGACTTGGACTAGGCCACGTTGGAGGCGTCGAAGGTGCAAAGCTCGAGGAGGAGGGAGCCAAAGGAGGACAGGTCGAGCTCAAGGGCGTCGATGCAACCGTTGCCAAGGACGCCAAAGTTCTGGGAGGTCGTAATAGCAAGGCAATGCTCATAGAAGGGGTTGAACTGCACCAAGCACCTGTAGAACGTCTTTAACACTAACGTCACCAATCTTGTCTCATCTTGCCTTCTTGATACTGGGTTGTTGGGAGGAAGGGGTTATGCATGGTCGGTGGTGGTGCTTTAGGAGTTAGCGGTGGTAGGGAATGGTATACAAGGGAGGGGAGGAGAAGGTGAGGCCGTAGTGGGGAAAACGTTGTGGCGGAGGTGGTGATGATGGCTGAGATGGTGATGGGTAGTGGTGAGCGGGTGGTGGAGGCGAAGGTGGGGCCTCTATGCATGGAGGTTGAGGTGGAGAGTAGCTTAGTGGTGAAGGAGGTGGCTTAGATGTTGGTGGGCTATGATGAATCAATGATGGTGGATAAGAAGATGGGTAGTGGTGGTAAATAGGTGGCGGTGGTGACAACGAAGGTGGAGAAGGTTGTGGGCAATGGTGAACAGGAGGTGGTGGTAAAGGTGGAGAAGGAGATGTGTCGTGGTGAGCGGGTCGTGGTGGTGGCAAAGAAGATGTTGGTGGCAATGCTGCCACAGGTGGCGAAGGAGGGGGAGCCTGTATGATTTTGGGTATCTCCGCCATCCCATTGTGGTTACATTGTAACGTCGCAAGCATCTATTGTTGCAAGTGCACTAGAAGGTCAAGCCTCTCATCAGCCATCATGATCATCAGAGTTGAGTTCTGAGGATCGTGAAGCTCTGATACCAAGTTGATACATGCCTGTTACGATACAAGTGTACAAATCTAAAATGCAACAAGGTGAACCTACAAGCCGACGTTCTTGGGGGTAATCGGAGGTGGATGTAGAAGGGAGCACTAGACTATCGAGTGAGAGGTGGACCTTCTACCATTAAGCTAGACTAAGTGGAAGATGGAAGATGAAACATGGGGTAAAATTGGAGGGGAAAAATACTTGCTTCCATTCCATAGAGGCCAATGGCCAACATTTTAAAGAAGACCTCTTACAAAGCCAGACCTGCAAATGGATACACATCTCCCTAATGTGCATGGCCCAAACATGGAGCCTTGGACCATAGTACATCTTACACATGCTCTGCCCCTTTTATCACAAATAGGGGAGATACATGATCTCCTATCAACAAAGGGAACAACGTGGATCCAATAAAAGAAGACCAAATAGACTCCCGACGAAAGTTGCACACATAAGTCAAAAGGCAAAAGAAAAGGAATTGAAAATGCTTGTATGGTTTGACGTGACTGGGCTACTTTGTGCACAACCATATCATAAACATAACCAGTAATAGATTTCCTATCTTCAACAAACACTACATAGTTTGCATCAGAATAAGAACATAAATCTAGGTGCCCATTATTCCTCATGTTTAGTCCCTTCCCTGGAGACCCCTTTAGATATTTCAAGATGAGACAAACATCATACTAGTGACTATAGCATGGTTTGTCCATGTATTCACTTGCCCTGCTGATAGCAAAGTTGATATATGGTCGAATAATGGTCAGGTATAATAGCTTGCTTATGATGCTCCTATACCTATGGGCATCCTTAAATGACAGATCTTTTGTCTCCCAATATTTCCTTTTCTGCTCAACCAAAATAGTAAAGGACTTGGTGTGAAGGAGTCCAGCATCCTCAAGTATTTCAAGGACATACTACCAATGAGGAAGCACCAGTCCATGCTCCCTTTTGACTACCTATATCCCTATTTGTGACGAAGATCTTCTGTAAGAATGTCTTCGCCTCTTGAATGCATGCACTATCATCTCCTGTCAAAACCATATCGTCAACATAAATAGCAAGAGTTAAAGTGTTAGTGGTAGCCTTCTTGATAAAGACTGAATGGTCAGATGTAGATTGCTTGAAGCCAATCTTCATCACCTCCATGATCAATCTGTCAAACCAGGCACGAGGGCTTTGCTTAAGGACATATATGGCTTTCTCTAGTCTGCATACACGCTCCTCCTCAACCTCATAACAGAGAGGTTGCCGCATTATACACCTTGGTCAAATCACCATAAAGGAAGGAAATTTTTATGTTGAGCTAAAATAGCAACCAATTCCTATTTACAACAACAGAGAGGATGACATGGATGGAGGCAACTCAAGTCGCAAGACAAAAGGTCTCAAAGTAATCAACGCCATATGTCTGTGTAAAGCCCTTAGTCACTAGTCTTATCTTGAATCTATCAATGCTACCAATGACAAGGTACTTCACTGTGCAAAAAAATTTGCAATCAGCAATCTTGGCTCCAGGTGGACATGGTACAAGCTCCCATGTGCCTCGAGTAGTGAGGGCCTCTATCTCAGCATCCATGCCAACCTTACACTAAGGATCCTAGGAGGCTTTAGAGTAATCATGTGGAATTGCAGTACTAAACAAAGCTTTCAAAAATTGTTGTAGGGATAGATCTAGATGGGTAATGGACGTGTAGTAAGAGATAGAATGTAATCTACAAGAGCGAACTGCCTTTCTCAAAGCAATCGGTTTGTCAATCGCCTCACTCTGACTCTGTGTTTGCAAAGTAGGTAATGGAACAAGAGGTGGCTCCTTGTCCCACATGTGCTATGTCTGCAATTGGCAAAGTACGAGCTCAATATTGGTTCCTTCTTCAAAGAAGGAACTTTCTTGAAGAAGGTGGCATCCACTATAATAATATCCTGTTGATTGCTTGAATCATAACATCGGTATGCCGATCAAAGAAGAAGGTGAAGGTGCTTGCAGTGTTGTGGGGAGTATGGTTGGGTAGGAATGGGGTTGTGTTTAGGGGCGATGCGCCTTATGTGGAGAATTTTGTTCCCAACATTTCCTCCCAGCTTGTTTTTTGGGAGTCTAATTTGTAGAGCTTGACGTTGTAGTTGATTATTTTTAGTAATGAAGTTTTCCTTTTCAAAACAAACATCTGTATGCCTTCAAAGGCATGTACAAAGCATGTACATCCAAACACATGAAGTAGCAAAGCAAAGGGACGATCTACGACAGGATGTAGTAAATGGAATGGTATCTCCCCTCATAGGATAGATGAAGGGACACGATTGTTCAGATAGGTTGCAGTGAGTACAATATCTCCCCAAAATTGCTTTGGAACCTTTATGAAGACAAGAAAAGCCTGAGTTATGTCCAATATGTATCTCAGCTTCCTCTCAGCAATGTTGTTTTGCTGAGAAGTTTATGCATAGGATGTCTAATGCAGGGTGCCATTGGTAATGAAGTACGACTGCAACTCCTACACGAACTCTAAGGCATTCTCATAGATAAAAAACTTGATAGATGTAGTGTAGACATTCTAAACTTCAGTAAAGAATTGCTTTGCAACATGAAGTATCTTGGACCAGTCCTTCATAAGAAATGTCCAAGCGGATCAGCTGTAGTTTGACAACTACAGTAAATTATCTGTAGCCTACAATACTGGTCACATGAGACAACCCCCAAACATCACAATGCATCAAATGGAAGGGTGATTTGCTGTGGTCCTCAATCCATGGAGGGAAAGTAGATCGATGGAGCTTGCCTAATTGAAAAGTCTTATAGTCGACTATGGCAAATATAGGAAAATTAGGGAACATCTAGCATAGCTTCCTAAAGAATTAATGACCAAGTCAACAATGCCAAAGTAAGGGATCAGTAGATTTAAGGCAGCTCCGACAAAATGAGTCGGAATATCAAGTTAATATAGTCCATCACTCCCATATTCACCACCAATAATCTAATTGGTCCACCTGTCCTGAAAGTAGTAGTGATGTTCGTCAAATATGACATGGTACTTCAAATCCGTGCACAACTTGTTGACAAATTGAAGACTCATAGAGAACTCAAGTGCCTAATCTACGTTTAACATCTATAGCCGTGAAGAGAACTAAACATCTCCAATTGTAGTCATAGGAGAGTACGTATCATTCGCTAGTTTTACAGAGGTGGCCATTTTTGGTTGGTTGGGTCTCACACAGAAAACAGACATCACCGATGAGTAAATGCACCCAAGTCAATCACCAACTTGCCAATAGTAGTGGATGTTAGATTCACCTAAAGTCCATCGACATCAACAAGGGTAACAAACGTACAAGGGCCTCTGTTAGACGTGGCTAGCATGTCTCTAATATAAATCTATCTGAGTAGAAAATCCTCCAAGGAGGCAACAAGCGGATACAATAATAACGATGGGAAACGATCCCAAGCAGTAATAGGAGAATCCTAAGAAGAAATTGGGAGACAATCCTAATCAGTAAATGAGAGATAATCCAATTCGCCATGGCCAACACCAAATCTATCACAGCCCATTAAAGAAGCAACAAGATAGAAGAAAGTCATGGGCAACACAAAATCATCTCCAAGGGCAAGGAATCACAAAGAAAAGTCACGTAGGGAGACCTCGCATGCACACGCACGTGGACCCAATAATGTCACGCATGAGGGTCTTAGTGCGTAGGTGGCACTGGTGTCCTATGCTATAGACTGCCCTATGCTATGGTGCAACGCAGTGCGACGCTATGTCTAGTCAACGGTGGCAACAGTGCAGGAAGCAGACGAAGGAGACATTAGAATCGTGTTCTTTTAGTGCAAGAAAGAAAGGCTATGGGAATCAAGAAGGTATTAAACATCGATCTAGAGTCGCTGCTCTGATACCATGTAAAAGAGAATGAATAGTCTTATTACAAAAGGAAACCCTAGCCTCTCTTATATAGATAAGAGGAAATACAAAATTGCATACATGCCTATAAAGAAACTAAACATAACATGAAACTCAAAAAAAATACTATAACATGAAGACTCTAACAACTTTAACAATACTAATATCCATGTGTTAAATTAGTAACACAAATTGAAAGTTCCCCTCCAAAGAACCAGGAAAAGAGAGTCCATATTAGGACTCAAGCAAAGAGGCAACAGGTGATAGAGTGACCAAATGAGGTGATAGGCGCTTACCCTACTAAACTCCATTGCCTTAGATATCTTCTAGGCAACATCAAGGAGAGTCACCTCCCTCAATCGCCCAATTGCCTAAGGCAATTTCCTCAACAGCATTGATAGCTAGCTTCTGCCAGTTAAGTGGTTAAGGATGATAAATCAAAATATAGATCTCCTAGTCTCATCCAAGCTCTTTAGGTGAACATTTGTCCTTATGCATCTAGCAAATGGCAATTTTGCAGCAATCATGTGCCAAAGTTTTTTGGTCTTTATTACGTTGATATTAACCTCGAAATCGCTCAGGATAAATCTAAGTGGGGGCAAAGAATCCATGTGGTCGACCCCACTTAGTATAGGAAAAAGCTTTGTTGTTTATCATGTTGATATTAGGCAACATATACCAATCTTTTATTCTTTTTACTATGTTTTTGTTACCATTGCACTTTCCATTGTAAATCCAAATGAACCTCTTATTTTCTAATAAAAAAAAACTAAATAGTCCAACTTTAAGATAACATTTATCAATGATTTCTTCTGCTTCAATTGAATGAATAGGCATGAAAATATGTTTTTCTATTGTTTTTAGAGTATTAGCATGTTACAAGCACATAATTTTGTACTTGGTATTTTTACCAAAATTGAGGATTGTGCCTGGAGACTTGCACCCCACCTCAATAACATACACCTAGTTCTACCTTATGTTTTTTCAAACCTTGAACTTTGCTGCCACACAAAGATAATTGGACCTAGAATGTGATCACTAAAGGTAATGGCAGTGCCTCTCTAGTTCAATTTAATAAAGAAGCCAATGATTGACTACAACTCTTCTTGAACATAGCTTGGAACTTCCACTATATTGTACTATCTAAAGAGGAACTCCTCCAAATATCAAAAGCTATTGAGTTGGAATCGCATTCTAAGGATTTGATTCTTGTTGTTCACAAGAAACTAGCTCTTTGAGAACAAGGGAAAAAGAGCTCTTCCCCTTTTAGGTGAAAACAACTCATTAGCAATGTGCAGTCCTTCCCCAAGAAGGATGTTCACAACATAAAATAACACAAACTCCTAAGATTTTAAGTGGAAACAGAATTGCAATTCTTTCCACTTCTCTCAATGTAATGATGGACATTGATTTAAATGCCGACGGCAAGGCCATTTCCGAGCAAGAGTCATGCCGACATGAATAAAATGTCGATTTATAGGGATATCGTCGACATGCCATCAGCATTATCGGCATGCCCTCGGCACGGTTGGCATGCTGGCAAAATTGGTGCCCATGCCGAGGTTGCTGTTGGTTTTTTTAATTATTTTTGCTATTTTTGTTGGTATGCATCGGCATGCCCACAGCATGCCCTCAGCATGCTCATCGAAAAATGAGCATTTCCACAGCATGCCCTTGGCATGCCCACGAAATGCACACTTGGAATTTCATTGGCACGGCATTGAAATCGGCATTTCGAACCTTAATGATGGATTGAGAAGCCCAACTAAAGGAAGCACTAACAAAAAAAATAGAATGAGAGAAGAATGTTAAATTGTTGAGGGGTAACCCACTGGGTTATCATATTGAAGAGGATTATGCTAAGGATATGTTAGGGGATTAAGTTGTCTTTGTAGTTCCTAATGAAATGCTCTTTACCAAAACTTTTCCTAAGTTTCAAATGTAAAAATAATATTGTAATCACTTCTGCTATGATAACCATCACATCCGACCTAGCACTTATTCCACTACACAACCAAACACCTTAACCAACTTGTCCCACCCATCAATTTATTGTAGACAGTTACAACTTATTCCACCACCAAACGCAGCCTATGAGAAGGCCTATTGATGCACTGGCAATGAGATGTTAGAAGTTGGATAATGGATCGTAGTAAATGCCAAATAAGGGTTGTAAGGTTTTGGAGGAAATCATTAAGAGAACTTGCTTATCTAAATCCAAGCTAGCATACAACCTATAACAGATCTAAATGAAGGCAAGAAACCTATGTAGTAGGTTTAATTTTAAGTATGAAAAGGGGGTTTTAGTTTTGGCTTTTGTATTGTGCATCTCTTGATCCCATGGTTATCAAAAACTTGATTGTATGTAAGATAGGTGTGTTTTATATTTTTTTCTACAAAATACAATGGCTAACAATCAAGGTCACTAATCATGCAGGGATATTATTGATATTATCAAAGAATCACAAAGATAAATAATATGGTTAAGAGCCCCCTCCTAAGAAGCAAATGACCAAGAGAGAGAGAAAAATCGCTGAAAACAAGACATTCTCCATCTGAGAGCATCTATTTTTGAACTGCTTATGTTCCACAGAAAAATGGCTGAAGGAATGTCATTAGGACCCATTTCAATCTTTGATGAAATTGAACAAGGGATTGGCACGTCTTTTCCATCCCTACAGCTTCTCCAAATTAAGAAAAGTCACTTATGCCCAAGTAAGGAGGACAAGATAGGTGGTTCAAAAGGAAGTGTCAACGCCAATCATCTTTCTTGGCAAGTGTAACCAACACTAAGGACTCCCTAGGAGGCTCCTCATGATGATTGGTTTTGTAACTTTTTTTTTGAAAAGAGAAAGGGTGATTATCCGTTTGATAATCACCCAAAAGTTAATCTATTAACGGCCAAGAATGGCAGCAATTACAAAAATTGCTACAAAGATGTTTCCCAAAAATGAATGAGTGCTAAAATGCTAAAAACAAAATTTTCCACGCAAGGAATATGTCCCTTAAAAATAGTGGCATTCCTTCCTAGCCAAATTTCCCAAAGTATTACCAACATCTTGGCCTTTTCCTTCTTCAATCTAAATACATTATGACCCACATCCAGTCTCCCCCTCCTAAAAGAATCCCAAAACTGGATTTGGTTTGCATAATCTATCCAGTCAAGACCAATATTCGTCCAAATTTGATGGGACAATGGACATCCAAAAAATAGGTGGTCTATGTCCTTGTCCCCAGCTTTACATAGTAGGCACATCTTCTCAACTTCCGACATCCATCTAGCCCTCCAAACTCTTGCCAAAAGCCACCCTTTCCACATCAACCAAGCAAAAATTTTAATCTTTAATGGACAATCTCCTGACCAAATGAAACTACAGTCTCTAAGGAAATCAATATCTACTATATACTTAGTATTCTGCAATCTAAAATACGTCTCTCTAACTGAAAACTCTCCTCCATCCCAATGGCAAGCATCCACTCCTTCTGGTGCAAATCTACTGGGTAGCTGCAATAAGGCCTGAAAATTCTCCAACCGTTGCTAAGATAGATTCCCCACAAAAGTTGGGCACCAAGAGTCATCCCAACAACCACCTATCGTAACCTCCCTACTGTGGCCCATGCAAAGAGTTGAGGGAACCTCTCACAAAGCAAACCATCCCCCATCCAATCATCTCTCCAAAAACAAAATACATCACCCATACCTACCAAGGGGGAAAAGAAATGCTTTACCTTGGGTGCCACTGTAGCTCAGCCTTTTTAAAAATAAGACACACCCCTTGCAAGTGACTGAAGATGCTCCCAATCTAGCAGAGGTCCATAGCAAGCATCAAACACTCTTCCAAAGAGGTCCTGTCTACGTTGCATAATTATGTTAATCCACTTAGAAAGGAGGCTATCATTGAAGGTGCCAATGTCATGAATCCCCAATCCTCCCACCTTCAAAAGGCTTGTAAACCTCCTCCTAGGCTACCAACTTGGTGCCTCTCCCCATACTGCCAAAAGTTAGTCCAGAAAAAGTCACACATTAAACCTGTAAGTTGTCTTTCTATCTTCTGGGGGAGCTTAAAAGCAAACAAGAAGAATGCCCAGATCGAGGACAAAACAGATTTGATAATAACCAATTTGCCTCCACAAGATAGCATTTTAGATGCCCATCCACCAAACCTTCTCTCCATCCTCTACAGCAAGGGACACCAATCCCGAGCAGAAATACGTCCAGCAACAACAGGCGACCCAAGTAAAAGATCGATAAAGAGCCAACTGCAGTCATAACACTATATACCACACTCTTGTGCCTCCTCAGTAGACATTTGTATAGGAACAAAGGACTTAATAAAATTAATCTACACCATGAAGCCTCCCCAAACATCTCTAGCAGGATACATAGTCTCCTTGCCTCAACTATGGATCCCTCCATAAAAAATAATGTATCATCCACATACTACAACACCGGAATCTGAGTGTGTGCCATGGTTGTAAATCCACTAATGATGCCCCCTGAACAAGCTCTAGACGTGGCCCATGCCAATGCATCAGCTGCCAACACAAAAATTGGTTTTGCAACTTGATGCGCGCCAATACAAGTTTACTAAACTTCTCCCATCTGCTAGAAGATTCATCTTGTTTTTTTCAGAGAAAGACAAATATGGTTGGTGTGAGATTTTATCCTATGACTTCAAGCTTCAAGATGCCAATGGAAGGTTTTAGCATTCTAACAATCCCTGGTGGCATCAGAGGAGTTACAATGTAGACATGGAGGAGAACAATTGTGTTCTCTACATCAGTAGCCAACATCACGAGCTCATCCCTGATTGACTCCACCCCTATATTCCATTGCAATAACAGGAAAAAAAAAGACTGCAATTTCTGCATTTTAGGTGCAAAGTCCACACGCCAAATGTCCAGTTTATTAGTCTGTAAAGGACACTCATCTTCAAAGCACAGCATTGCTGTAAAAATAAAGGGATAGAGGCAAAAAATAAATATGCTTTGTTACAAAAGCATATTGTAAATGAAGTTCTTTAAAAGAATGGATACTCTACTCTTTGTCCTTTCTGAATATCACAACCAACAGGGTGAAGAATTACCAGCTTCTTGAATGGAGCTTGTAAATGAACTTAGCAACTTTTTTCCCACACAGATATAGACACCATTAGTCTTTCTAATTTATGTTGTCATACACTACTTAAAAAAACTGAATCACCAATTGGCTATCCATGCAAACTTTTCATTTTGTCTACATCCTCCCCTTTTGGCTCCTTCTGAGCATAGACAAAGAGCTCCTCCAATGTTCCAGCAAAAACCTTTTAGGACCCATGACTAGAGGCAATGTTTCCTAGTGTTAGGGAACAAAGTTAGGGATTTGATTAGTGATTTTCCATATTTAGGTCATTGTTATTTTTAGTAAATGTTTGGTTGTGTTTCCATGTATGCCAAGACACTCTTTCTATATAAAGAGGGCTGAGGCCTCTCTTTTTCATATTAGCAAAGTTCATTTTCCTTCAAAAATCCAAATATGGTATCACAGTAGGTTTGATCCCATGGGAAAAAAGAAAGGAAAGAAGAAACCCTCCGACGAGCCACCGGAGAGACTATCTCCCCCCCCCGCCCCCAACATCTCTTCCTTTTTCCTCTATTCTTCTCTTCTTTTCTCGTTCTCCTGTTGTTGTTGTTCACTTTCGCCAAGGAGAAAAGGGGCCATTGGCGTCACCACCAGCCCACCACCACCATGGGACCTCTAGGGTTTGGGTCGTTGGAGCCCCACCTACCACTCTGGCCACATCACACGGCCACTGGACCGGTCACGTACCGGTGAGAAGCCAGCACACGATCGGTGCCACCCCTCACAGGTGGGGTTCAAATTCCCTGTTTAGTCCACCAAATCACATCCATTCAATGATTTCCTGGCACCACTCATGCCACCGAACCATGGTGGTTCAAACCTCCTTCGACTTGCCAGAGCTCCACTGCACTCTTTAATTCGACACCGCCACCTAAGAGAAAAGAGGAAGAAGAACGAGAATAAGAGGAGCGAAGGTTGCGGCTGCAGATGCTCCTCTCCAACTTCTCTCCAATTGCTCCTCTCCGGTTGCTCTTCTCTGACTTCTCCTCTTTTAACTTCGTGTACACGGGGGCCTTTTACCAGAAACTTAATGCTCTCCTTCTGCATGAAAAATTGCCGGACTAATCATCCTCAACTTCTTTGGTGAACCTTGGATCGTAGAGAACCAATGTCTTTTCTGGCTCACAAGTAAGGCACCATTCTCTTCGAGGAGGCACGTGGAACCCTCTAATGCATCGGGGAGTGCCAAGATATAAGCGTCGACTCCTAGACATAGAAGAGGCACGAAGACCATTCTTAACTTCTTCGAGACTTGGTGATGGTGGATTCAGCTATACAAGAAATCAAAGGAGAAGCAACATGAAGAAATGACTCCCACATAAATTAATCTTCACTACCTTGAGGATCCAAGTCTTCACTATCTCCCGCGTCTCGACTTGCAGTGCAGTGTTAAGGAATAAAGTTAGGGATTTGATTAGTAGTTTTCCATATTTAGGTCATTACTATTTTTAGTAAATGTTTGGTTGTGTCTCCATGTATGCCAAGGCCCTCTCTCTATATAAAGAGGGCTAAGTCCTCTCTTTTTCATATCAATAAAGTTCATTTTTCTCCAAAAATCCCAACACCTAGAAACATTTTACACTCGGTCCTTGAACCACAATTCTAGTAGTAAAGACCATAAGTGCCTAAATTAGATGAATTGACCATGAATGTCAAAGTTGGTTGCTCTTCTATATAATAAACTCAAGGACAGAGACGTGGGAGATGAAAATCCCAGGCACACAAGAAAGAAATTCCAGTGCATAAGAACCTCTATTAATCAAGCAATGAAGAAAGAAGCCCTCATCATCCCCTCAAAAAATCAAGTACGCATTTTAAGAGTACCAATAAAAGAAGATGAGGCCCTTCTCAAAAGAAAATGAGGCAATACCCTTGTAATGCCTAGTCAAGCAAGGTGACTACCATCTCTAAATGCTACCTGTCTAGTCTGCACCTGGTGACAGGAAACAGAAAGGAAACATGCTCATTTGAGTTGCCCAACAGAAAATGGCTGCACGATATTGGCAACTCACTGAAGCAAAACATTCAAGTTTTAGCAACAACTTGGAAGAATTGGGGGTTGGGGGGGTTGAAGGTGGGGAAGTTTTGTAAAGCCCTCAAGAGTTGAGCTGCTTTGTTAGCATGCTGGAAAGAACAAGAACAAAAAATATTACTCTGAGCACTGTACCCTAGATAGGAAGAGATCGCGAGGGAAAATTTAGAGTTCAAAAATAACACAAGCAAAGAGCATATAAAACACACACAACTAAAAACTCGTAAGGGTTCTTGATGAAAAAAAAGTACCTTTCCATCATCGAGATCCGCACAATAAACCTTTCCCAGCCTTCCATCTCTAATGAGATTTTCTTCACTGAAGCTATTGGTATATTGTTGAAGAGAGGCAACTGAGAATGAAACTGCAGATGTTGGAGGATTTGGTGGTGGCTTTGGAATGATACGTTCTGGAGATGGCATCTTTGTCTCAGTTTCAGAAGGAATTATAGGATTCACTATAACTTCGTCAACAGGTGGTGGGGGTAATATAATAACACCCATGCTATCTACCACAGGCTCCTCAGGTTTCTCAACTTCTTGCTTTGGTAGTGCTTGCACTGATTTCATGCAACAAGAATCAGTAAGAAAGCTTAAAAGCTGCAAAGTAGAACCACAAAGAATTTCAACAAAAAAAACACTAACATTTTGTTATTTTACTGTTTGAGATTTCATTGTTTGGTGGAGTCCTGGGTCTATCATTTGTGCTGATCTCCTCTCTTCTTGGAGCAGGTGGTGGTCGACTTGCAGCACTAACTTTTTCTTCATCTGAATGCCTTTCTCGTAGCTGAGACAAGCAGCAGTGACCGACCAGAAAAATAATAATAAGTAAGATGATCAAGCCAAGAACTGCACCAAATACTATCAAAACTATCTTTGTCGTTGACTTCTTTGTTTTCTTCTCCGATGGTGGGGACTTGTCCCGACTAGGTGGCCCACTAGAAGAATTTCCGGATGCTCCAGAACTTCCCTGAGCAGGTGGTGCCCCGGATAATCCCCCTGAAAATGGAGCAGGTGGTGGCGCTGATGATGGAGCAATAGAAGCGTTAAATGGATTTCCATCCTTCCTGTGTAGTAAATTTGACAAAGGCCTCAGACAAGAGATATCATAGAAAGGGCACTCCATGAAGGACATAGTTTAAGTTCATAGACCTTCAATATAAATATGACTAGCCAAAAAGAAGCATATTTATTTTAACAGTTAAAAGCAAAGGACCAATTCTGGAGATAACTAATGCAAATAATGGTATACTTACTTGAAATTTGGAATGCTAAGCAAATTTGGAGGAATAGGTCCAGAGAATAAATTATTTTCTATATTCCTGAGATTAGAACATAATGAAATTTCAGGTTGAATGGGAATAATCATTGATAATGGAAACAAAATAAATGATAGAATTCTAAAACAAATTGTATCGGGATGTACAAATCTTTCAGAGGAAGATCTTGCAAAACATCAAGGGTTCCAGAAAACTGGTTGTTCTGGATATGCCTGTAGTAAAATGACAGATGAAATTCAATGCTTCAAGAAGAGGATTACAATAGAAAGAATGACATAATGCTGCATGGTATCTTACAGTGTTGTAAGTGAAGACAAACTCGTCATTGAAGGTGGAAGTTTACCAGAAAAATTATTAAAAGAAAGATCCCTGCCTTCAAACAAGTTGGTTAGTCAAACAAACAAGTAGAACTTAAAAAGTTTTTTTGGGGTCTTCGCAGACTTACACATTTGTCAAAACAGTGAGCAGCTGAAAGGAATCAGGTAATGGTCCATTCAAAAGATTGTCATTCAAGGATCTAGAGAAAAAAATAAAAATAATCAACATAAGTAAACAATAAACAACAAATCCAGGAGAAAGAATCTTCCTAGCTCAAGGGCAGAGCATAGAGAAGGCTATTACAGTGCTGTTAATAGAGTGAGTTCAGACAAGGAACTGGGGATACTCCCTGTGAACTGATTATCTGAAAGATAACTGTCAAAAATACAATTTCAATCAGCGAATACATTTGTATACATGGAATATAGACCAAAAAATTGCAGTAAGCATCCATAGTGCTTGGAGTGTATACAGTTGTTGCAGACTGATGGGTAAGCCTTCTGGTATACTTCCACCAATGTGATTATTGCTGAGACTTCTGTTCCATGGAAATAAGATAAAGGGTAACATACATATGCATACACAATTTTGAACAGACCAGAAGCAGAAAAAGGACGGGTTTCTAAAAAAAGAGGAAAAACAAATTAAACCACTGTCTATACATTACTATTATGGAAGAAAAACCTGCCAACTTATCTCCAAGCTCTCCTCCCAAATTTGCTCCATTGAGCCTTCTGTTTTATATACGAAACCATCAGGTAAAGTTGAAATTTTCCATGAAGAGGAAAAGCTTTTAGAAGCAACAGCTTACATTTCCGATATGTTGGAATCAATACATATCACCCCTTGCCATTTGTCTCCACAAGGGTCACCTCCAACAGAAACCCATCCAGGAAGAAAAGGTGATCCCAACGAAGTGTATAGGTTATTTATTGCAGAAACTAGCCAGACAATAGACATCAAGGAATATGTTCAAGTGATATCCAGTTTCATGGTATACAGGTAAAAATCAATAAGGCCCCAGAATAATCTAAAAAAAGGCTCTTATCATGGGTCATTTTAAATAAAAATAGATAGGAGGAAAACACAAAATAATGTGTTAATTCATATGTATTTGGGTAAATGAAACTTGGGCATGGATGTATTTACCCTATATGCTTTTATAATGCATTCACACCTCACTTGTTTCCTTAGGTCTTAATGAAGATAAAACTAGTGAGAGTGCACGCTAGGGCATGTGGTTCTATGGTTTTCCCCCTCAATGTGGAGGGTGTTCCATGCAAATCACCGCCTATTGTCCCTGTGTTTGTTTTTAACATAACTGATTGTTTCTACATAGCATTAGAGCCACACATCAGTTAAATTGGTTCCGAATCCAAGTAGAGAGGTGTGGGAAGGATTTCTCCAATGAGAGTGTGTGGCCATCTTAAGTGGAATCATGATCAAAGTCACAATCATGGTGATCATTCTTGTTATTGCTGCAAGTGAAGATTGTTATCAAGAAAGTGTCCGTGATGAGTATGATTCCAAGATTAGATTGCAATGGTAGTGACAGAATATGCAAACTGAGTAACATTGACTGCTTAGTGCATTAGCTGATCGGTCAAACAGAGAACAGGGCTCGAGAGCTGCATGTTGGTCTCCTCCAACCAATCAGCAAAGTATCGGTTTGATTAAATAGAACTTATGTTGTGGTAAATCTTCAGATCAGTTCTGTCCAGTTGAGAAGAGACCTGACCAGTCAATTCTTTTAATGGTGACACTACTGTGGCATTGTCCAATCATTGAAGGGTAGACCAACTGCCTTTATTATTACACCTGTTTGTCCAACCAGTCGGCTTTTAGCCAAATTGATTAGACATTATAAAACCAGCTTGTAGAGGTCTAATTGTATAAAGGCACTAAGTGGATATTCATCTTAGAATGGTGGCAGACTAGCTCTAAGGACAACTGAGAGATTGTTTGAGTTATAAGACCTAGGTGAGCTATCTAATTATGTAATTGGTATATGAATTAGATCTATCCTCTTCATTCATCAGAACAAATAAATTTTGAGTACAAATATGTGTTATTAGTCATGCTTGTACTTTAAGGATTACACACACAAAGGCCAAATCAGATAAGTGAGGATAATGGAACCAAATCCAGAACGGTTCTGGATAGTTGATACAAGATATAGACCTAGGTGTATGAGTATGACCACTATCATCAACTCATTATCATGATCAAAGGCGAAGCTAAGAATTTGCATTAGGGAGGGCCAAACTGCCAAGCTTCAAAATCAAACTCCATGAAGAAACTCTTATCTTGTGCTTCTTATGAACCCCAATGCCTATTTGTGGTAGCTTCAGGGTGAGCTTTTTTTCTAATTGTCATTCTTCCTTTGATGATATGAAAATAGGAAGGCTAATGTCCAACTTTGTTCTTTCAGAGAAGCCATTTTCCAACTTTAAAGCATTGGAATATATGATATTCTACGTTAAGACATTACCAGAACATGATATTCTTTTATCGTTCTTGATGCAGTAGGAAACAAATGGCTTACTAGAAAAACTATATGAACTACAAATATATATTCCATAAGAGAAACAAAGTTTCTGTGTAGTCTACAGCAAAGTTGCTGCCTGTAGCAAGAAATTGAATTGAGAATAAATATGCAAAACAAAGAATAGGCACACCGCATGTCAGATGTGAATCATATAGTGGTGAATTCTTAAGGCACCTTGTCCCCTTGAAAGTTGAAATGGATGCCCATTGTTTGAGATAAAGGATGCCAAATTTCCAATGGTTTGAACTCATAAGCTTTTCGTGAAAGGATTGCTATATATCCCAAATGCAAGCTTTTATCCAATGGATTTATTGATGTTTGGAGAGTTTCTCTAGGGGACTGTGAGTTTCATAGAGGTGGTAAATATTGGAAATAGAACCCAACATAAAATGTTTTAAAATCAATACTGTTTTCCCCCTATAGCTTACATAAGACATGTTTTCCCATTGTTTAGGGGGGGAGGGCGACAAAAAAGGAAATCCAAAAGGCAACACCCGATATTTCCAATGGGGAGGGAGCCATGTTCCCTATGGTCCTACCCACCCCCATTTCCCTCTGCCACACTATATTTCTCAAAAAAAGAGGCATATCTACACTAGTGACACCAATAGCATCCCCTTGAAGTCCATGCAAAAAGTCATCACTGAGAGAGGTAATCCTCGTGGAAAGGAGTCGGCAACCAGTTTTAATTTTATAGGGACCCATCCAATCTCCTTGCTATTCTTCCATACCTAATTGTATGCTTATTCTAACATCCAAAGTTTTCCAATCAAGTAAACATCAATATGTGAACATGAATGCATGCTAGTCTACTAGTAAGGGAGCCCTCCTACCAACTTTGCAAGTGGAAAATAGATGTCTATACAGTCCCCTCCAAGGAGCATTCACTAGTTGTTTGATAACTTTGATTGTCACCTCCCACAAGTCCGACCAGTACCCTAAATTCAGCTTCAACACTTGACCTTACAACCACCATCGACTTCCTACTCCTCCTAATGACTAGGTTTTCCTCCAAGACACATACAGTAGCTAGACATAGAATGCCCATCCTTAGTTGAGCCAGCTCAGTCTACAATGATATCAACCTCAATGTTAGGCTCATTATTTTTAATATATAGGAGTCCTCTTCCTTGATCCTTTTAAAATTTCAAAATATTCTATAAGGTGCTCCAAGATGGTTACTAATGGAAGCATTGCATGAACAAACTCATGAAATTCACTGCATAAGAAATATCTAACCTAATGAAGATGAGATAAATACACTTGCTCCATCAACTTTTGATAGCTATTTTTAGACTCATCTAAAGGATTTTCATCCTCGAACTTAGTTCAAGATTGCATCAAATGGAGTACATGCCGATTTGCATCCAAGTTTACCATTCTTCCTCAACAAGCCAAGAATACACCCTTGCTGGCACATAACGAGGCCATTTTTGGACTTAGCTATCTCACTATCAGGAAAATACTTTCACTTCTCCAAGTATTTTATCAAATCCATCATGAGAGTGTTGGGGAAAAGTTGTCAAAGCACTAATGTGTTCAAGTAAGAGGGAGACACAATGGAGGGGGTTTTTTGACATGTAAAGAAACAGCTACAAGAGGCCACAATTAGATGATAAGGAAGCAAGTAGATTGACACTAGAAAGCTCAACAATAAATGCTCAGAAAGTGTGCAAAGGAACCATAGAGCATGATAAGGTATGACTAGGGAAAAATCATGATGGTGATTAAGGCTCTGTTTACCCAGCTCCATTTAGTCTATTAAAATGCTTTGTTTCGTATTTCAGTCATAATATCTTCTTATTTAAAAAAATGCACAATATTTTTGCAACTGATATTCAAAGAAAAAACTGGAATATTTCAAAAAAAAAAGTTAGTGATAATGAGGGCTCAACTATCATGTAGTTTGTCTGATGAATGCTAATTTTGCTGTTCAAAGAAAAACAGACAAAAGCTAGTGAAAAGGCATTGGTATTATATCTAAATATGATCTACAAGCTCACGCCTTCAATGATGCATCAAGAAGAAATGAACAGCATTAGTCAGAAATTAGTGCATTTTTGTTGTACTAGCAAGCACATTTTAATCTGCCATATATCTTCTATAAAAGCCAGATCATCCAATATAAATCCCACCGAAGGTGCAGTCCACCTTGTCTCATTGTACAAATAGTATCTAATGTTTCAACAAAGAATTTGATAAATTTTCAATTTGAATTGGGCCATTAGTGAAGCAATGTGCTCTTCACTTCTGACAGGAATGACGTAAAGCAAACAAAAAATTAGGCAAGAACAACTGAAAACAAGCTCACCATCTAATTCACTTGTGTATCCTTGTGTAAACATAATTGGAAAAATCATAAACAACCAGATGAGCAACTCCAAAGTCATCTGCAGCTTGCAGCCCATTCCTAACATTGTAATAATATCTTCAAAGTACCCAATCCAATCTGCATTTTGCAGTAAAAACTGACAAAGCATTACTTGAGTTCCCAACAATTTGCAAGAACTCAACACAAAAATTCCCAACAACAAAATTAAGAGAAAATAATACAAGGAAACCTAGATAAATTCGTTCAAAGCCACTCTAAAAATCAGCGAACAGAACCATGTAATGGCATTGAGCAATTACCTGGAACAAACTAAAAGCAAACCAAAAACCAACCAACCACCGAAAATGGATCTCACACGAAAGAGTCCCTTCCAACCAAAAACCAGAAGGTACCCAAAATCCCAAACCAACGAATCACCGCAAACCAACAATCAAAATCTCACCTTTTCGACAAAACCTGCATCAAAACCCCGAATTTCCGCATACCCACCTTGAAATAAACCAAATTCCCGAAAAAACCAAAACAATGGAACAGGAGCAAAAATAGGAAGGAAAAAAAAAGAGCAAGCAAAGAGGGCGAGGTTATACCAACAGCAGCACCAAAAACCAGTGGGTTCTGCTCCGCGATCTTAACCGGTGATGCGTTTCTCGAAGTACCCAAAATCACCAGCCTATCTACGGATCCTGTACCTTTTTCTCTGCCTTTCGAGATGGAGGAGAGAACGGCAAGTGGAAAAGAACCACAGAAAGAGGGCAGTGGTACTTTCTCCCTGCCTTGCCCCTCTCGGTGCCTCTTTCTAACGCAGACACAGAGTAAAATGGGCGAGAGCGTCAGAGGAGAGTTGTGTGTGCGTGTGCTTCCTTCTCTCCTTTGCAAACTCGATTGCTTTTGCTTCGGAGTCTTGCCATCGAAGTCAGTGGCGCATTTGTGAGTGCCTTTGAGAGTGCGTCAAAAATGAGTAAGCGAGGACATGAGATGCGCTTTTTTTTTTTTTTTTAACATAAACTTTTACGGAAGAATACGATGCAAGAGGTGCGTCCCCGTGGTAAAGGAAAGGACGGAGAAATCTAACCAGCAAAGAGGAAATATAGGAGAATTTAAAAATAAAAAATAAGATAAAATATAAAGTAGAAAGAAAAAGAAAGCATCACAAGATTGAAAATTAGATGATCTTCTAAAAGATGACAATCCCATACTTATAAATACAGTAAGATCCCAACGAGACGAATCTCGAAGAAACGTGTCAACGAGATCGAATAGATCTATTAAAAGGTTGAGATCGAACTCGACCGTAGAAACACAGGATCACACATGTTCCCTAATAAAACAACATAAACTAAAAAGATAAAAGAAAAAGAATGGATCTAACCCATCACAATGCCCAACCAACAAAACCAGTAGTTAACCAAAACGAAAAGGCCTCGAAACCAACAACAACAAGCGAGACCACCGCACCCTCCAAAGCCACAATCAACGCCATGCACCGCATCACCACACCATCGTCCAAGCGAGGTAGTCCCACCACTTCTGCTGCCGGCACACCACCACACCACGCGAAAATGATTCGCAGTAGATGCCGAACGACGAACAGCCGCAGAAGGGAGATGCATCGCAGATCGAAGAACCACCGCTGACCTAAACATGCGCCGCACAAGGGGCATCTTCAACCGCTGAGCTCGTCATCGTGTCACTCGAGATCTGCTACTGCAAGCTACCAAGGGCTTTGCAGGTCAAGATCGAAGGAGTAGGGAAGATCCGAAGGGCGAGGGAGGACCTCCGGTGAGAAGGGGCCCCCGTTCAACCCCGATGGCCAATCGGGGCCGTACTGTAACACCTGAATAGGAGAGTGAAAAGTTTGTTATACTTGGCAAAAAAAAGTGAAGACATAAGATGTTGATTCACAAGAAAAGAGAATATCACACGTTGTACGGATGAAGATCAATATTTTAGTAAGTTATATTTTTTTTGAAGAAAATATAAACTTACCAACACACAACAAAGAATCTCTCACATGTGTTGCAATAATATTGTGTTTACCCGAGATTTACATGTATATACTTTTAGATTTACGTTTATACCATAATTAATGAAATTAAATTAAAAAGAGTAAAATTATTTTTTTATCAAAACTCGTGATCTATGTTGTTAAAATTAACAGTTTAACTTTTACATGATCTTAAATAAAATCATAACAATAAAAATAACAACATTATTTTTTAAATGCAAGTCAAATATTTTTAATATAATATTGGATAGAGGGGATGGCACAAATCCC
The DNA here is from genome assembly GCA_037157565.1 of Thalassia testudinum. Taxonomy (NCBI): domain Eukaryota; kingdom Viridiplantae; phylum Streptophyta; class Magnoliopsida; order Alismatales; family Hydrocharitaceae; genus Thalassia; species Thalassia testudinum. The sequence continues at coordinate 31,315,127 of JAZHRO010000031.1, read as the reverse complement.
AAAATAATCTTGCTTCTAAGGGTACATATGTAAATACTAAGAAGTAAAAGATATTGATGTAGTCATGAATAATTCCAAATGTAAGTAAAATTTCCATTTTTTTATTTTATTTCTACTTAGAGAACTTGCATCTTCAATTGCTTGACCAATCATGAGAGGAATGTCTCGCGGAATTCTCTTTCTATCGTAACTCTTTTTTTAGTAGAATAGCTTCGAGATTCTCTTAAAATCAAAAGGATATCAAAAAATAAATCTTTGGGTCAAAAAGGTTTAATTTATCTTATTCCATTAAATTATTGTCGAGGTTTATTAATATATATCATTTTTAAATTATCTCATTATATCACATGAACACTGATATGTATTAAAATATATCTATTCTAAGATAATATATTCATTAAAATATATTTATCATATCAAATCAACTTACTTACACTCATATCATAATATTAAAAAATCATCAACTAATGTCACATCATCATATCAATAATTTCTATCACACTACTTACCTCATCCCCGAACAAATACCCTCTTCAACTTATCCTTCTCTTATTCTATCCCATAACGAGAGTTAACTCATTGCGAAATGCAACCTTCGAAGCTTAATTATTTACCAAGCTCTAGCATTATGGGTTAGCATGCTTAATAGGATACAAACTCTGCAAATTAGTTTTATTTGTAGGGAAGTAGAATTTACTGATTCAGGACATATTCAGAGGAAATGCCAAGGATACTTAAGAAAGCAGAGCGATGAGACCCTCATAAGGGGAAGGACCCCCTCCCTTTGGGGAACTCCTCTACACTTGATGCCGCATCTCTCATGGATGATCTGCTAGAATTTCTTCCTCCTCCCAATGGTGAGTCAACTCTCCTGAAAGAGGACATTGCGAAGGGCCAATAGAGATGGGAGAATGAATTCCTTATCTACTCTCTCAATAAAAGATCCTACTACGTTAATCTTAAGAATTTCATAGCCAAGTTTTAGAGACCGAAAGGATCTTTCTCCTTGCACTCAAGAGACCATAGGCTAACTCTTTATTGTCGAGTTCGAGGAGAGATGATTACAAGAATGCCCTTTAGAGAGGGCCTTGGTTTCTACATGAAGCTTGGTTTGTTGTGAAAAGATGGGCATCGGATGTGGAAATGGTGAAGGTCGAACCTCGCACTACCTTGTGTAGGTGAGGTTCTTGGACCTTGGTATGCACCTTCACTCCAAAAAGGTGATTAGCCAACTCGCTAGTATAATTGACATCCCCTTAGGACATAATAAGCACACCATGGCAAACGACTTCCTTGATCATGTGCGGGTTGCATCAAGGTTGACGCGGCAAAGGATCTACCCTCTGAGATGGACTTCATTTGTGAAGGTAGGCATAGAGGATCTGTCAAGCTCCTCTATGATTGGATTCCCCTGTGATGCACAACTTGCTATGTGTTTCAACATGCTATGGTAGGCTATCTGATGAGAACCTCATCATGAACCCTAACTAGCACAATCTAACCTAGATTTGCGAGAAAAAACTCCTACATAACTTATAGAAAGGCTTGACTCAGAGAATTCTGAGTTTGTGAAGAAAATAAGTCATAAGGGGTAAAAATGCAATTTCACCAACACAGTCAGTAAACAGGGTAACTCAGGATCCAAACATAGGTCAAACTAACCTAATAAGAAGGAAAGTGGGATGATTTGATCCAACAAGGGCTACAGCAACTCCAAGGAATTAAATGGCATCCTGTAACCCTAAAACAAATCCACTTCAATTCACGAGGTTCGAGGCAAAGTAAAAATCGACTAAACCCTCTAAAATTCATAGAAAAATAATCTATAGGGTTTGAAACCTTCAATTTGGCCTTGGCAACTCATTTTGACCTACATTGAGAACCATGCCCAATTAATGACTTAATTTAGGTTTTTACGTAAATTGACCGATCAAACAAGGTCTGATCTAGAAATAAAATTCACCATTAGAATCCTTAGGCCCTATTTAGTCATGCATAAAAACTTGAGCCTAAGAAGAGACCTTCTTGACCGACTTTACATTTTGATCCTCATCTATTACTTTTTGACCCTCAACTTTCGAAACCCTCGCATTTTGACCCCTAGGTTCTTCGTCATTCTTTGCACTTAGGTCCTCCCTGCAAAACTCTGAGCAGCGCCATGCTCCAACAACTTTGCACAGAGCATGGCGTTGCGCAGGGTGAGGGAGGCCCTCTGCTCATTGAACTGGGTGTTCCCTGCGACGTCTGCTGTCACAGGGACACCTCCACGATCTCTGCCATCGCCCACACCTTCGGTGCGAACGCGCGGAAGGTATGAGTTGCTGCTCCGGCCATCCTCCGGCGAGGGAGGCACGTCGCCTCCCTGCGCCCACCCCTCCACCTTCGCCTTTATAAAGACCGCCGTCGCCAGCAGAAGAGGGTAAGCTGTCTCTGACGGAGAATAACCCCCCATTTCATCCTCTCCAGCTCCGACAGACGGCCTGCAGCTTCCAGCGACCAACTCCTCCTCCTCCTCATCGCTCTGCTGCTTTACCTGCAGCAGGGTTCCCTTAACCCTTTCATCTGTGTCGTGCTGCACCCGCTGACACCCTCTGCCTGCCTCCTCATCGCCGATCTCCCCTTCCAGGGCCTCTTCTTCCTCAGCTCCGACAGGCACGAGCCGGTGGCTCCGCCCTTCCCCCTTCATCCAAAACTTAGGTAAAAGCTTCCTCTCCTCTTCTAAATTTCCCCCCTGTCAATTTGTATTTTCGCGCCCCCACACACAACTTCCACCTCCACCTGCTCCGTCTTCGACCACCCTCTCCGGCGAGCCCATTCCACCTCCACAGACCCCCTCACTCCTCGCCAATCACCTCAAAAGCTTCCCCTCACTCCACTCCACAGCTTCCCCCGTCTCATTTCCTGCCACACGCCACCTAAAGACCCCTCGAACAGACCCATTTTCCCGACCACAGTCCGACCTAGGGCTGCCACCGTACATCGCTTCATGCCTCGCCACCACCCGCACGAGCTTCGCCGCACTCCGGCGAAGCTCCCTGCACCTTCTGACTAGGCCGAGAGGCCGTATTTCTGTGATCAGGTCACCCCTCCTTCGCCGTCATTGCTGAGCAGGTGAAGCTCCTTCACCTGCAGCTGCAGCCTTGATCTCGCCCAGGCGTTGGTCCCAGGTTGTGCGGAGTGTCTCCGCGAAGACTCCAGGGTCTGCAGTTGAGGCAAACCCCTTGCAAGCTACTGCAATTGCCGCGAGTTCCTCACCTGCGGGCGCTAATCTGGGAGGTGGGACTTTAGTCCCACCTCGAAAGCACGCGGCTCAGCGCCCGCGCATAAATTGAAAAAGTGTTCGAGGCTATTTGCCTTCGAACACGGGGGTCGGGTCCCTTACGCAAGAGCGCCCCACGCGCTTGCCTTCGCCCGCGCTCACGCCCCGCGGGTCTGGGCCGAATCCAGATACCCGACACTGCGCACACCTCGCCCACCACCGCATGCCGGTGGGCCTGGTCCCGGGCGCGATACCCGTACCCGAATACCCGGCTCTGGGAGAGCGATCCTATGAGAGAAATCTGAGAAAGAGAGAGACGCAGGGGAGGGTAGGGGTAGGTTTTGCTATGACCAGCTGTGTGAGTGTGCAGGCAGAGAAGAAGAAGAAAGAAGGTGGCCGAAGCCTTGGCCGCTCAGGGCGGAGAAGAAGAAGGACTGCGAGAAGAAGGAAAAAGATAGAGAAAGAAGAAGACCACAGGAGAAAGAAGAAGGAAAAAGAAAGAGGAAGAAGAAAGAAGAAGAAGAAGCACAAAGGAAGCACTGTAGCATATGCCACTTAAGTCGTCTGATTGAGAAATCAGACGAAGGAAGAAGCTCTGCAGACAAAATAAAGAAGAAGAGAAGAAAAGGTGTCGCAGCTGAAAGCAAAGAGAAGAAGAATAAAGAAGAAAAGAAGATAAAGAAGAAGAAGAATTGAAGAAGATCAAGCAAAAAGAAGAAAGAAGAAAGAAAGAAGACAAGACAAGAGAGAAAGAAGAGAAGAAGAAAAAGCCAAGAAACAAATCTACCTCTCTCTCTCTCTCTCTTTTATTTTTGTAATAGAAATATTGTACTTCTAGAATTCTCGTAGCTCCCTGAGTTCGACCTCGGGAAAAATATTTCCAAGTAAAATTGTAATAGTGGCAATGACTATCTGTACCTCAACGACATTTCTATAACAAACAAAAAAAAAAACCTAGCTTCGGTTATACCGCCATTACTATCCTCTTGCAGTTGTCGGAGATGGATTCGCTGGTGGTGACAACGCGATAGAGAAGGAAGGTCGCATGCTTGGGTTCCTCAAAGATGAAGGGCTGCATCCCTTCGTGTTTCACAAGAAGCACCGTGTAAGGTGCAACCCACGCAGGGGTTCATCCCCCGTGCATAACTGTTCATCGGACAGCCAAGCATGCAACCCAGATGGAAGACCACATGAATTGCAGCAATGAGGGTGTAGGGGACTACTCTGCGCCCCCTTTGGATGACATGGAGGCTTTGGTTATGCAAGGACGGGAGACAAATGTCAACAATTGTCCCTTGTTGATTCTACCTCCTTCGACCAAGCTACCCACACCTAGACGTCCTTGGGCCTGGGTAAGATGTCCATTTTTATCACCGAGTCCTTGAAACGACCCTTCTTAAGGGTCATTAGACCATTTCGGGAGTTTGTGAGGGGTTTGTTGCAGTTTGCAACCCCTTGGAACTTGTCTAGGGGTCCTGCCGGTAAAATAGGACTGGTGGGGGGGTATTTTTACAAATTACCCCGACCCCACACCTTTCCAATGCACACCCTAACCCTAACCCTAATCCATACCTATAAAACTACCCAATTTCTCGGTTCCCGTGCCCTAACACAAACAACCTCCCTCTCCCTACGGCACCATCTCAACCCCCTCCTCCCCCTTTCTTCCCGTATCTCCTCTGCTGTGCAAGGAATCGAGCTGCTGGAGCTTGAGCTTGCGTGAAGGAGCTGCTGAAGCTTAGCTGTGAGGAGTTTGTGTTGGGAGCTAGTTGCTGCGGCTCTTGCATGAAGAGGAGCGGGGTTGTTGCGAGGAGAAGGCTAGCAAACGATTCTGCGGAGTCATTTTTCTGCAGAACCGGACGTCTACGAAGTCCAACAGACGTCTGATCGAACGTCCAGAGCTTCCACTAGACATTTGATACCGCACAAAGTATGAGGTAATGCCCTGCTCAAGACCTGTGCACGAGTTTCGGTGTTTTCCTTCTTTGCACTGTAGGCGAAGGACTGACTGCCTCGGTGTATGTGTGCTACAGAGGGCGTGGGCTTTTTCCCGCGAGGAGAAGAAGGTTCGCGAAGGGCTTTGGGAGGAGTTTTCTCGGCATATCAGACGTCTGTATCTCTCAACAGACATTTGACCAGACGTCCGGAGGTAGCACCAGACGTCCGATAAAGCTGATTCAAACGATAAGGTCATGTCCGCCTGTTTCCTTTTCGTACGTGATGTCTGCAAGTGACTGTACGTCACTATGCGCATGCGGAGCCATTGAGAAGGTGCGTAGATGCGACGTCCCAGACACTTTAGGATGTCTGGACGTCTCTCTAGACGACTAGCACCAGTCTCAGACGTCCGAGTACACTGCCAGACGTCTGAAAAGACCCAAGGACGACCGTGAGGGGTCCCAGACATTCGACTTTCAGCACAAAACGCAAGGTGAGCTTCCTGTTGCCGTTTAAGACGTCTGGGACCTCTCCCAGACGTCTGATGTTAGTCTGATTTGATGGATTCAGGCACTAGGAGGCCGGTCCAGCTGGACCCGCTTGCCTGGTCCGGTTCAAGTGAACCGGGAGGGTTTTTGAGTCAATTCAGGCCCAAATGAAGTCGTTTTTTCGTAAATAAGGTACGTTGGGTTCTTATTAGAAATTCCCATGTGATGGAACCTTGTTCTAGATATTCTTGAACTCTTTCTCCTGTCTCGAGAAATATCAAAATGGTTGGCCTAACCGTCCGTGTTAATAGGACGCTTGTTTGTGGTATGCACCGGACCTGTAGAGGCTACACGGTCTGCCATTCGTGCCCCCACACCTCCCGATTACTCCGATAGAGTGGTCCTTACTATTCATTGTGAATTAAATGATGGAAGTGCACGTTATTTAAAACGAATTGGTTGAACCTTGGGATGTACAATGAACCCTAGGGCTGAGATAGAAATATAGATAATTATACATGTCGTGAATGTTAAATTGTGGTATTGTTTCTGAATATGCTAAATTACGAGCTGCCTGTCTACATTCGTTGAATCATGGTTTGAACTGAAATACATGTATCCTGTTTAGTTGGTTGATGCGATAATTGCCGAATTGTAAAACCATGAGCTGCCTGTTATACCCTAAATTTATCATGATATGGATAGAAGCATGTGTATTGTATGGAAGTAAGAAATTACTATGTAAAAACCCTACGGGGAACCAAAAGAGGAACTCACATGTACGGAATAAATGTCGACGGAAAGTAGCTGGCCCTCGCATACACGGTACCAAGGAGAGCTACTGTATTTAGTGTAGGGGAAAGCTAGCCTCCCCACAGGACCCGGGGTTAGGACTGCCCCCTACATCGACTCTTGTTAGGCCCACTGGACAAACCGGGATAGTTGGATGAGGGTACGGGGACTGTGGAGGGGCGAGACCCCTGTTCTGAGAGGGCAAGGCCCTGTACTATTCCGTGTTGTACTTTTGGGCGTACCCGCTAGCGAAAATAATTGACCGCGTGCCAGTATAGGGTAGCTACCCATGCGCTTATTGTGCGTACCGTAGTCATCGCTACATCGCGACCGTGACCTCAGGGTGGTAGACCTGGTGTAGGACTACCACAGGGTGCTCTATCGGCCAAGAGGGTGACACGTGTACGTCCTACATCGCAGGAAAATTGCAATGAAGATCATTCCCTTAGGGAACAGAAAGATTGAGAGACATTGTGGACCTTTGCTAGAAAAACACTAATTGTTAATTAACTGTCATTCAGATAATTAGGTAATTACGTGTAAATCTATGGTTTTCCTTATTGCGTAAATGATATAACTATTGTATATGCCACTCTACTTAGCGCAAGCTGACTCCTCGTAATATATATAACCATGTAAAAGTCAGGGAGTCGAGTAGCCAGCACCACCGGCTGCATATGGTGCTAGACTCAGTCGAGCTCAGCCTTAGTTTCAAGGATTAGTTCTTTTCAGCTTTCTCTACTGTAGTGAGTGTTTCTATTTCATGTTGGACTCGATTATGTGAACTTTTAATGTCGTGATAGCTAGTTTTGGATTATGTTTACTATCTTTCGAGCTTCAGTTACTTTTGTTGTTTCCTTTAATTATTCTAGCTACTTGCATGTGTGGTTTGTGTTGTTTTCGTGCATATGGTTTAGTTTCTCGTTGGACGACTAGGTCTTAGGGTTAGTCAAAGCGAGCCATTTCTAGGTTCCCAGAGGGGCAGGATTCGGGTCGTAACAGTCCTCTATGTAGGTGATGAGGATAGAAAAATCACCTTACAAGTCGCCAAGGACCTAAATGTAAGGTGCACCCAACCTAGGAGCAATTTGGATATTTCACCCATCTAAACCTATTTACAACTACCCCTAAGGCCTATATAAGGACCTCCTGGGTTCCTTGGGTCGTCATTAGCCTCCAACCCTCTCTAATCAAGAGAGAAAGAGAGAAGAAAAACCTTAGTTTATCTTCTCCAAAAATAAAAAATTTATTCGTAGGAACCCGGTTGCGAATCCATAAAACCCGGCACTAAGCTCCTGGCACTTTTTCAATTTATGTTGCGCCACTCGATTCAAAACTTCTGAGGTGGGACTAAATGTCCCACTTGCTTCTCGCGCGTGCCCGCAACAGGTTGTCACTAAATCGCAGAGGTTGCAGGTGCTTTGGCCTCCAATTGCTGGGTGTGAGGGGTTCGCGAAGGGAGCCAGCGCACTTGGGACCCTGCTTCCTGAAGCCTGGGGTAGTAGGTGAAGCTCTCGAGCTTGCTTCGTCCTCCAATGCCGGCGAAGGCCTAAACCTGTCCACAAGCAAAATGGCCTCACAGCCTCGTCAAATCACATAGAAAGCTTTGCCGTGACACGGCGAAGGTGGCTCGGTGGTCGGCGTGGCGTAGGGTGGCCTGGGCATGCTTGCCTAGGTCACCCTGTGGCTGTGAAGGTAGGTGTGTTCGGGGGGCGTGTTGGGAGCGTGTGGCGGTGAATGGGAAGAGGGGTTATGATCAGTGAGTCGTGGCGGAGCACATGAGGTGATTCGCGAGGTGAGTGGATGCATGGAGTGGCGGGAGCACCTCGCTGGTGGTCTAGTCGGAGGTGGAGAAGATGAGGGTGGACAATGGCAGTCGAGGGGTGGTTTGTGAAATAAAATGAGGGAAAATAGAAGGTAGGGAGAGAGGAACTTAACAGAGGGACTTGAAGCGAAGGGGGGTGGCAGAGAGCGAGTGGCACGTATTGGCCGTCGCAAGAGAAGAAGACCCTAAGATGGAGAGGTGGCGACAATGAGGAGGTCAGAGAGCCTCGCGCGGGTACGGCGCGATGCGGAGGATTGAGGCGGAGATGGCTCTACCATTGGTATGGTGTCAAAGCGACGAGAAGAGGGAGGGAGAGTCGCCAGAGCTTGCGGGCAAATGGCCGGAGGAGGAGACGAAATTGGGGGGTTATCTCTGGCCAAAACAGGCTTGGAAGAAGCGGAGAGATCTGGGCTTACTTAAATAGGCGCAGGCAGAGGGAGAATCGCAAGGAAGCGATCAGAAGTCGTCGCCGGAGGTATGGGGCGATTCAGGACATGGGGAGCTGTCATGCGGTAGGGGGCTTCTTAGAGAGCTTCCCTTTCAAATCTTGGAGCCGCTCCCTAGGGAAACGAGGAGAAAACCTTCTCGCAAAGTCGCCGCAATATGGGTCCCTGCTGCAATGGTAGAGGGACCAAAATGAAGAAAGTGACAAAAATTTGAGGGGGTATTTGCAAGGGTTTCCAAAAGTTAAGGGCCAAAATGTAATTGGGGTGGACCATTTTGCAAAGTAGGCCAATATGACCCTCTCCTAAGTCCAAAATTTGGTACAAACCTAATTTAGACTTAAGGAATCCAATGGTGAAGTTGGATTTTAGGTTTGACCTCGTTTGACTAGACATTTGGTATAAAAACCCAAATTAGGTCAAATATTAGGCTTGGTCCCCAATCTAGGTCAAAACAGATTCCAAAGGTCAAATTGAAGGTTCTAAACCCTAGGGGATATTTTTCCATGAATTTTAGAGGGTTTAATTGATTTTTATCTTACCTGGAACCTTGTGAATTTAAGTGGGTTTGTTTTATGGTTACAGAATGTCATTTAATTCTTAAATTTCACAATAACCCTAATCTGACTGAATCATCCCACTTTTTCTCTTATTAAGTCTAATTGACCTATGTATAAACCCTTAGAAATCCCGTTGATGCACTGCAATGGTAAAATTACAGTTTTACCCTTTGCTTCATGTTCTCTTCCCAAATTAGTGATCCCTTGAATTAAGCCTTTCTCTTGGTTATGTAGGAGCTTTTGTTCACTTTATTAGGTCAAAATATGTTAGTTAAGGCTCATGATGAGGTTCTCATCATACCCCCATGCCTAACTTTTGCTAGTCCCTTAGCAAAATTTCAAGATTTTAACTTCTGTTCTAGATCATGAATTTCTTTCACTAGTTATGATAAGTGCATTTTCTTCTGTGATTAGGTCAGAATGCCGACAATGGGCCTAAAGGTACTCTAGTACCAACCAAGATCCAGACCTGACTAGCTTTAGCCTCAATCCTCCAAGAAGGTTTTTAAGAACTGCACGAACTACCCTAAGGTTTATTGGACTCCGTGGTTAAAGCACCCGTGCTTGAGATATATTTAGCCTCGGTTCAGTTTGTAGTGCATTTTTGTAAGAGAGAGACAGAGGATTTATTTATTTGGAGAGTTTTCTCTCTTTTCTTTTTAATTCTAGCTTTAGATTGGCTTTTCAATACGATCTGTATTGAATTCCTCGTCCACATCATTAATCTTCAAAGGTCCCTGACAATCGATACTTCGTGATAGCATCGCCCATGGTAACCCCCAGAACCTTGGTTTTCGAGATTTCGAGATAATCCCGCCCATGGTGTTCCGTGGCCGAATCCAGACCCTAGCGATTGACATTTCGTGATAATGCTATCCACGGTATCTGAACCAGCAGAGTGCTTACATGCCCTCGGTAGGATATGTAAATATCCTAAGAGACAAGCACCGAGAAGACAATATGTTGTTACGCATCTTCGAGGGGAATTCCCCACCTCTCCGCACCAGGAACTCGTCCAAATCAACTTATGTTGATCGGCCGCTCCTAATCTAGGCAACATTTTCAGAACATTAAAACGCTTTTTGCGTGATTTTGATTGTTATGCGCACTGAACCAGACTGTGTGTGGATTGGGGTGCTTAGGTTACCGAGCTCCGCAAACCGAAGGTCAGTTAACGAGGCCGAATACTCCCTAGGCCTTAGACCTAATACTTAAGCTTTGCATTCTCCTCAACCTCTTGAGGATTATCCAGATTTTAGCGGGTACTAAGAGTCTAGCCAAAAAGGCTTAAGGTTAGCGTTCCTACTAATCTCTTTGTATCTCTTTAGCACTTTTTCTTTACTTTTCTTGATGTGATCTAGAACTTCGATTAATCCCTTAATCTCTTACTAATTACTATCTCTTTCTTTTTTTCATTTTGTGCTCCTTTTTGTCTTTTTGCTCTTTCTCTCCTCCTGTTTTGTATAGCCCACAAAAATTTTTCCTCGTCTTCTTAGTTTGTTTTTTGTGATTTTTTTGTTGAAACCTTTTCTTGATATAAATTTTCATACATTTTGCACTTTCATACCCCCTCACACCTAAGATTTGCAATGTCCCCATTGTAAATTAGGTGGGTTCGAGTTCAGCTTAATTCATTCATTAGGACAGGTGTTTGGTGAATGAACGGGTCGAGGTGACTGTTGCGGATGATTTCTATACTTGGGTACGGGTACCTGAGGTGGAGTCGGCTATCCTAAAGGGTGAACCCTAAATTGCAATATGAATTCAGCAAAGAAATGTCAGGAAATGTTTCAGGTTTTTCAAAGAATGATGGGTTGCCTCCCGTTAAAAGCTGTTTTACACCATCGGCTGGGCGCAATAAGCTCAGGGAGAATGGAGGATAAAGGATGACTCAGCCAAATCTGTATTGGTCATGTTAATGAACGGTTTGAGTCTCCGACCATTCACGACAAAGGGTTCGGAATCGTGACTGAGTGGACTGATCTCAACGGCTTCACTTCCAAAGATTCGTCGGACTAAATAAGGTCCGATTCTCTTAGATCGCAGCTTTCCTGGGAACAGTTTGAGTCGGGCATCAAAGAGTAGGACCTTTTGACCAAGGTGAAAGATCTTTCTAGATATATGCTTGTCATGAAAGGCTTTAACCCACTCTTTGTAGATTCGCGAGTTTTCATACGCATCGAGGCGTAATTCATCAATCTCGCTTATCTGAAGCTTTTTGTGGGTTCTAGCCTTAGAAAGATCTAAGTTACAGTTTCGTACTACCCAATAGGCTTTATGCTCCAATTCAAAGGGGAGGTGACACGCCTTCCCGTACACCAGTTTGAAAGGAGACATGCCTAATTAGGTCTTGTGGGTGATCCTATAAGCTCACAAAGCTTCCAGAAGCCGGGACAATCAATCCTTCCTGTTAAGTCGAACAGTAACCTGGAGGATTTTCTTGATCTCCTAGTTTGATAGCTCAGCTAGACCATTAGTTTGGGGGTGATAAGGAGTAGAGATTCAATGTGACACCCCGTATTTGGTCATCAATGACCTGAACTAAGCGTTTGTGAAATGGGTCCCTCCATCAGAAATGATTGCTCGTGGAATCCCGAACCATGAGAAGATGTTTTGGTGAATGAACTTGATAACAACTTTATGATCATTGGTTCTGGTCGGAATGGCTTCGATCCATTTAGACACATAGTCAACAGCGAGCAAAATGTATTCGAAGCCGTTCGCGATAGGGAAGGGGCCCATAAAATCAATCCCCCAAATGTCGAAAATCTTGCATATCAGAATCGGTTGTAAAGGCATTATGTCATGATGGCTCATGTTGCCCAAGGTCTGGCAACGGTTGCATGCCTTACAGTGATTGTGTGCATCCTTGAAGATTGTGGGCCAGTAAAAGCCACACTGGAGGACTTTTGATGCGGTTTTGTGTCCAGAGAAATGGCCACCGCATGCCTAGTCATGGCAGAAAGAGAGTATGTCTTTGATTTTTGTTTCCGTGACACACCATCGGATAATTTGATCAGCACCAACGCGGAATAGATACGGGTCTTCCCAAATGTAATACTTGGCATCGGAACGCAATTTATCCTTCTTGGCCTTCGGCCAATCAAACGGGATCTGATGTGATGCCAAGTAGTTTATTATGTCAGCAAACCATGGAAGCCCTGTATCAATAGTCAGGAGGTGCTCATCAGGAAAATTTTCCATGATGGGTCCGGAAGGGTCAACGATCTCAGAAAGAAGGCGAGACAAGTGGTCAGCTACCACATTCTGTCTTCCCGCTTTGTCACGAATCTCGAGGTCAAATTCTTACAACAGCAAGATCCATCGGATTAATCGAGGTTTCGCATCCTTTTTTGCAAGGAGATGCCTCACAGCTGTGTGATCCGAGTAGATAATAACATAGGAACCCAGGAGGTAAGATCTAAATTTTTCAAGGGCAAATACTACGGCTAGCAGCTCTTTCTCAGTAACAGTGTAGTTACGCTGAGCTTCGTCAAGTGTTTTGCTAGCGTAGTAAATGACCATGGGTTTCCCGTCAATTTTCTGCCCAAAATCGCTCCTACAGCGAAGTCAGATGCATCGCACATGATCTCAAAGAGTTGAGACCAATCAGGGGACTGTAGGATCGGGGCTTGGGTAACTCGATCACGAAGGATCTCAAATGCTTGAGTGCATTCCTTGGAGATTTTGAAAGGTACATCCTTGGAGAGAAGAGTGATCAGGGGGCACGTGATTTTCGAAAAATCAGGGTTGAATCGACGGTAAAAACCGACATGCCCCAAAAAAGATCGGATATCCCTGATCGAGCTAGGCATAAGGAGTTTAGAAATCAAGTTAACCTTGGCTCGATCAACTAGGATGCCTCTCTCCGAAATCAGATGTCCCAGGACGATCCCCTCAGGCACCATGAAGTGGCTCTTTTCCCAGGAAAGAACCAGATTCACGTCAATACATCGCCTGAGTATTTGAACCAAGTGCTGGAGGCAATCGTCCAATGATGCCCTAAATACTGAAAAGTCATCCATGAAGACTTCCAGATAATCACCTACCATATCAGAGAATATGGCAAGCATGCACCACTGAAAAGTTGCGGGTGCATTGTAGAGACCGAAAGGCATCCTTCGGAGCACTATGTCCCAAAGGGGCAGGTACGTGGTCTTCTCTTGGTCCTTTGGATGGATTGCAACTTGGTTATAACCGGAGTACCTGTCAAGAAAGCAGAAGAATCTATTTCCTGCTAGTTTTTCGAGGATCTGATCAATAAACGATAGTGGGAAATGATCCTTCTTCATGGAGGAATTAAGTCTTCTGTAATCTATGCAGACTCTCCACGAGTTGGCTATACGGGTCGGTATGACCTCTCCGGTTTCAGTCGTGATGGTGGTGAGCCCTGCCTTCTTAGACACAACCTGGATTGGACTCACCCATCGACTGTCGGAGATCGGGTAGATGATCCCTGCATCTAACCACTTAATGATCTCCTTTTTTACGACCTCTTGCAGATTGGGGTTCAAACGTCTCTACATCTCTCGCGAAGGTCGTGCACCCTCTTCAGAATAGATGTGGTGTGTGCAATAAAAGGGGCTTATACTAGTCAAATCATTAAGAGTCCATCCAATGGCACTACGATGTTGCTGGAGAACAGTAATCAAACAGGATTCCTGATCAGGTGTGAGTCTGGAGTTTATAATCACAGGAAACGTCTGATTAGAACCCAAAAAGACGTATTTCAGATGATCGAGAAGGGGTTTGAGTTCCAAGACGGGATTATCAGCAACAGTAGGTGGTTTAGAGTGTGTGTGAGGAAAAAAGGTAGGAGTTATGGGTGTATCTTGATCGGGTTCAGACTCCTCTAATTATGGGTTTTGATCTTCTTGTGGTTGATTGGGGATAATCAGGTTGTCCTCAATATGCGGTTCATCAACTACGGCTTTGATATCACATATTTATTCTACAACACCTTAATTAATCTCTTGTTGGGCCTTAAAGATGTCAATCTTAAGAGTTTGGTTCCTAAATTTCAATTCTATTTGGCCCTCCTCACAGCTTATGTTAGCCCTAGCAGTGGTCAGAAAAGGTCTCCCTAGAATGATCGATGTATCCCTTGGGTTCTCAGGTGCATCCATATCTAGAACTATGAAATCCATTGGGAAATAAAAATCCCATACCCTAACAATGACATTCTCGAATATTCCTTTAGGTGACTTGATGGATCGATCAATTAACTGCAATGCCACCTCTGTCGGTTTAAGCTCAAACTCTTCAAGGTGGTTAAGCAGGGATGTGGGTATTAGGTTTATGGAGGCACCTAAGTCTAGTAATGCTCTATCGAATTGGGTTTCACCAATTTTACATGCAATCAGGGGAGTGCTTGGGTCTTTTGCCTTGAGTGGGAGTTTACTCAAGATTACAGAGCTGGCTTGCTCTGACAATATGATCGGACTCCCACTTTTGGTTCGCGGCTTACGCTTGGGTGTACACACGTCTTTCAAGAATCGTGCGTAAGTTGGTACGTGGCGGATTGCATCCATCAAAAGGATGTTTATTTGAACCTGTTCAAAGAGCTTGATCAGATCCTCCTCAGGAGCCACGGGTTTGGTTGTCCTTTTTCCTTTGGTCAAGGCCTCGGGAAATGGAACCTTGGTTGGTTCTGCTAAAGTAGGTCCAGGTTCTTAATCTGGGACAAGGACATCCTGGATAACTATCCTAGGGCTTGGGTCACTACCAGGCTTGGAGTGGTCTAGATAAGGTGGGTCGTGGGTTGCTTTACCATTACGGGTTGTTACAAAGTTTAATCCTGCATGGTTCTGATTTGGGGTTGGTAAAATGGGTGGCTGCTATTGATAACCCGCGTAAGATGTTGAAGCTTCCATCCCGTCAAGTGATGGAATAGAAGGGGCTTGATAAATCATGTATGCATGGCCTGGATTTGTGTTCATAATGCGCCTCTGGGTCGGCATGTTATTTGGGTTTGGCAGAGGTTGCGAAGGAAGTGTACCCGGTTGGCGAGAATTCGCCATCTGGGAGAGTTGGTTGCGGACCTCTGTGATCTCGTCCTTGTGTTGTTTTTGTATTGCCGCATTCGTTCTCTGAATGTGAGCTAGTGTTTGAAGGATGAGAGATATTTGATCTTGGTTTGGCCCAGATTGATAGGTGGGGTTGAGCCGAGGCTGAGGCAGCTGATATGGACAAGGGGCTTGTGGACGGGGTTGATAAGGTAGTCTTTGAGTCTGAGAATTTCCTGCCTACTGGAAATTAGGATGATTTCGCCATCCAGGGTTGTAGGTGTTGGAAAATGGGTCATTTTGAATGGCGTTAAGGTCCTCGCAGGTCTGAGGAGCCTCAGGAAAGTCAGAGTATGGGGGTCCAGAGTTCCCCCGACTAGCATAGAGCGGGTCGGAGGTCCCTCCGATCCTGGAGTCAGATGGGGGTGGATATGGGTCCACCCCTTGAGAAGATCGGTGAAAGATGTTTTGCACAGTTTTCCTCGTGGGAGGTGGCTGTGCGAAAGAGTTCTGCGTAGAGGTGGCTCGCTACAAATACCGAGTCAGCTCGTCCACCTTCTTCTCTATGATAGAGATCTTATCCAACCAACTGGCCATTAGCTCAAAGTCAACGGATGCGGACAGGCCCTACGTCTCATGTGCTCCCCTAAGATTCGTCGATGCGCGGGCATTCGTCCGGTCGAATAAGCTCATGGAGTCATTGTTGATGGAGTTCTCGCACATGTTTTCGAGAATCTCCCACACCATGTCCTCATGCTGACCCATGATGTTTCCTCTGCAGGTTGCATTGACGAATAATCGAATGTCTTCACGGAGTCCCTACTAAAAAGACTAGACTTGTTCCCATTTAAGAACTCCGTGATGGGGGCACTTTAGCATGAGATTTAAAAATCGGTCCCATGCCTCATGAAGAGGTTCTCCCGTCTGTTGGGTGAAATGAGTGATCTGATAGCGAAGGCGTTTGTTCGACCAACGGGAAAGAACTTCTTCAAAAACTCGGACTGAAGTTCATCCCATGTGTTGATCGGACGAGTCTGAGTTTGATACCAATGAGTAGCCTTGTCCATGAGGGAGAAAGAGAACATCTTCGTGAGCAGAATATCTCGGTTTTGTGCATCTAACTTGAAGGTCTGGGCCAGATGCTTGAGCTGTTTAATATGCTGAAACAGATCCTCGGATTTAAGCCCATATAATTTTGGTATGGCATGAATCATATTGGGCTTTAGTTTGAAATCAGAACCTCCAATCGGGATTCGGACTCGAGGCTCGATTGCCACCGTAGCGGGATTATAGTAATCTCGCATAATGGGACGCTGCGGTGGGTTCATGAAGTTTTGGAAGAGATCATTTAGGCGCTGAAGCTGGTGCTCAAGACTGTTTTCTTCTTCAACAGGTTGTGCCATGATGGAAAAAGGAGAACTTGGTTCTAAATCAGAGGAAAGATCTATGTGGTGGGGTTGCTGCACAAAAAAGGTTACCGAGGCTTTGCCTCGGGGAGAGTGGATTTCTAAAGGAGGTTTCAAGGACCTTCTACCAAATATACACCGAGGGATTGGATAAGATTAGAATGTGCTGGACCCAATTAAGACACCCACAATATGTTGGGTGACTATAGAGGTTCGAGGTGGATGATACCCCTTAGTCAGAAAGGTCATCCACCTGAGAATTACCTGGGCAGTCAGAGAGGGAGAGTCTCGCGAAGACCCCTACACGGTAGAGCGTCCCCACGGGTTACAGGGTTTCCCTCACCCGACCTCTCTTGTCACTGAGATTCCAGGTAGACCAGAATGGGGACCTTGACCTCTTAAGTCCACCTCTTTTAGTTAAGATCAAGGTGTTTAGGGTTCCACTTGAACTTTAGGTTTTTTTTTTTTAGTGCAAAGTGACCTAATTTAAAGGTTGGTTGACCCAAAGGATCAACTTCACCTCTTTATTTCTTTGAGAGCTTTTAGGTCCTTGCTTTTAGAGTTCAGGTAGATTAAGAACTTGATTTGCTTAGGGTTTCTCTTAGATAGGTCTTTTCAAACAAGGCTTAGGCACACCTCTTTTTGGAATTTCTTATTCTTTTTTAGAAGATGTGTCTCTAAAATCCTAGCTTGTAATCCTTAAGTTTGCTTTATTTGGTCCAATTTAGTTGCCTCACAAATTGGTATCTAGGGCTCAATCAAGAAGGTTTTAGCCCTAGTTACCTTAAGTGGATGTGCAATAAAAAATGTGTTGAAATTAAAAATCAGGCAACTTTTGTGAATTACTAAATGTAGAAACAGGTAGCCCTAAATTGCTTTTTCTTTGTGTTTCCTTTTTGGATTTTGAGGGGATTAAGAGAGAGGGCTAATAAGAGTTTACCTGTTTCTTTGTGTGGTTGTTGTGCGGCTGATTTTCTCTCCTCGGCTTTCTTGCAACAAACACAACAAAAGAGAGAAATTAAGTCAGTAATGAATCAGTGGTTGTGATTAAAGTTTCTAAAATGCCCGTTGTTCCCTGACAACGACGCCAAAAAATAATAGTCGTTTTACGCGACGAGATCGTGTTTTAAAATGATATCCGTTGTAGTATATTTGAAATCACCGCGAAAATGATTATCAATTTTATTACTCAAAATTCAAAACTTCCGAGGTCGAACTCAAGGAGCAAATTGGTATTCTAGAAACAGAAATCACAATTCTTAAAATATGATATTTAACAAGGATATAAGTTCATGTATAAGAAAACTAAAAAGAAAATAGCAATTGAAGAGGAAATTGAATGGCTTCTCCCTTCTTCTCTTTCTTGCTTTTCTTTCTCTTCTTGGCCACACTTGTTTCCTTCTTTCTTTCTCTATCTTTCTTTTCTTAGACATCTGATTCTGTGAATCATACGACTTTTCTGGCAATTGCTACAGTGCTCTTCTATCTTCTTCCTCTTCTTCTCTTGTCTTTCCTCCTTCAGCCTTCTTTGGCTTCTTCTTCTTTCTTCCTTCTCTCTTTCTGATTTCTGCGGCTAAGTCCTTCCTTGGCTTCTTCTTCTTCTCTTCTCTGGCTGCACCTCCAAGTCCTTCCTTCTTTTTCTTTTCTTCAGCCGGGCCTTCTCCTTCCTTCAGCTGCTCCTCCTCTTCTTCTTCTCTTCTCTTCCTCTTCTTCGTAGTTGCTTCCTTCTCCTCCTTCTTCCCTGCACAGCACACACACAGGAGCAAAACCTAGCCCCTACGCTCCCCGGGTCTCTCTCTCTATTTCGCTCTTAGGACTACTCTCCCATAGCCTTTCTCAGGTAAACAGGTCGGGTTAGCACGCCCGGGTCCAAGTTCACCGGCGTGGGTGGTGCGTGAGGAGTGCACGGGTAATCAGGTCAGGCAGCCAGGTCCGCGGAGGTGTGGGTCGCGGACGAGGTGTGGTGGGCGAGGGCACCTTACCCCGTGTCAGGAGGCGCTAAGCCCCTGGCACTTTTTCAATTTATGTTGCGCTACCTGCTTTAAAACTTCTGAGGTGGGACTAAATGTCCCACCTGCTTCTCGCGCGCCCGTAGTAGGTTGTCACTCAATCACAGAGGCTGCAGGTGCTTTGGCCTCCAATTGCTAGGCGTGGGGGTTCGCGAAGGGAGCCCGCGCACCTGGGACCCTGCTTCTTGATGCTTGGGGCAGTAGGTGAAGCTCCCGAGCTTTGCTTCGTCCTCTGTCAATGGCGGCGAAGGCCTGAACCTGTTCACAAGAAAAACGGCCTCACAGCCTCGTCAAATTACACAGAAAGTTTTACCGTGACACGGCGAAGGTGGCTTGGTGGTCGGTGTGGCGCAAGGTGGCCTGGGCGTGCTTGCCTAGGTCACCTTGTGGCTGTGAAGGTGGGTGTGTTCGGGGGGCGTGTTGGGAGCGTGTGGCGGTGAATGGGAAGAGGGGTTATGATCAATGAGTCATGGCGGAGCTCGTGAGGTGATTGGCGAGGTGGGTGGATGCGTGGAGTGGGGGGAGCACCTCACCGGTGGTCTGGTTGGAGGTGGAGAAGATGAGGGTGGACAGTGGTAGTCGAGGGGTGGTTTGTGAAATAAAATGAGGGAAAATAGAAGGTAGGGAGAGAGGAACTTAACTGAGGGACTTGGAGCGAAGGGGGGAGGCGGAGGGCGAGCAGCACGTATTGGCCTTCGCCAGAGACGAAGACCCTGAGATGGAGAGGCGGCGACGACGAGGAGGTCAGAGAGCCACGTGTGGGTACGGCGCGATGCGGAGCTGGCCTTGCCACTAGTACGGTGGCAGAGCGACGAGAAGAGGGAGGGAGAGTCGTCGGAGCTTGCGGGCAAATGGTCGGAGGAGGAGACAAAATTGGGGGGTTATCTCTGGCCAAAATATGCTTGGAAGAAGTGGAGAGATCTGGGCATGCTTAAATAGGCGCAGGTAGAGGGAGAACCGCAAAGAAGCGGCCAGAAGTCGTCGCCGGAGGTATGGTCGGTGTGAGACCCATATCTCTCGAGCATTCACACGAGAGGTATGGGGCAATTCAGGGCATGGGGAGCTACTCATGCAGTAGGGGGCTTCGCAGAGAGCTCCCCTTTCAAATCTGGGAGTCGCTCCCTAGGGAAATGAAGAGAAAACCCTCTGGTAAAGTCATCGGCGGTATGGGTCCCTATTGCAATGGTAGAATGACCAAAATGAAGAAAGTGACAAAAAGTTGAGGGGTATTTACAAGGGTTTCCAAAAGTTAAGGGCCAGAATGTAATTGGGTGGACCATTTTACAAAATAGCTCAAGATGACCCTCCCTTAGGTCCAAATTTTGGTACAAACCTAATTTGGACTTAAGGAATCTAATGGTGAAGTTGGATTTTAGGTTTGACCTCGTTTGACTGGATATTTTGTACAAAAATCCAAATTAGGTCAAATATTAGGCTTAGTCCCCAATCTAGGTCAAAACAGGTTCCAAAGGCTAAATTGAAGGTTCTAAACCTTAGGAGATATTTTTCCATGAATTTTAGAGGGTTTAGTTGATTTTTATCCTGCCTGGAACCTTGTGAATTTAAGTGGATTTGTTTTAGGGTTAGAGAATGTCATTTAATTCTTAAATTTCACAATAACCCTAATCTGACTGAACCATCCCACTTTTTCTCTTATTAAGTCCAATTGACCTATGTCTAGACCCTTAGAAATCCCGTTGCAGTTTTACCCTTTGCTCCATGTTCTATTCCCATATTAGTGATCCCTTGAATTAAGCCTTTCTCTTGGTTATGTAGGAACTTTTGTTCACTTTATTAGGTCAAAATATGCTAGTTAGGGTTCATGATGAGGTTCTCATCACTGAGTAGAGTGGTAACCAAACTGACTAAAGTGGTAAAGGCTAACAGGTAAATTTATCGTTTCCAGTTATTTTATTTTACTTGTCATTTCCTTTTTCCCATTGGTTTACTTTCAGATCTCTTTCTTGATCTCGAATGTTTCTCGTGGGAATGATCTTTATTGCAGTTTTTTCCGAAGAATAGAAGGCACACGTGGTGCTCTCCTGGCTGGGAGAGTCCCCCGTGGTTATTCTACATTAAGTCAACCACCCCGAGGTCACGGACAGACGTAGCGGTAACTACAGTATGCGTGATAAGCACATGGGTAGCTAACCCACACTGGCACGCAGTCAGTTATTTCCGTTAGCAGGTACGCCCAAAGTACAGCACAGAACAGTATATAGCCTAGCCTTCTAAGTGATAGGGGTCTAACCCCTCAAAACCAAATAGGGGTCTCGCCCCTACACAGTTCGCGCACCCTCGTCTGACTACCCCTGTTTGCCCAGTGGGCCTAACAAGTCGATGTAGGGTGGCTAGCTGAACCCCGGGCCCCGTAGGGTGGCTAGCTCTCTCCCTACACTAGTAGCTCTCCTCGGTACAGTGTACGCGAGGGCCAAAGAAGTCGGTGTAGAGTGGCCAATCCTAACCCCGGGTCCCAACCCAAGGGTGGCTAACTCCGATCTACACTAAACAGGGGACAATCGCTCTCCTTGGTACCACGTACTCAAGGGCCAGCACACTTTCCACTCACATTTCCAGATCCATTCCATTTATCCACAGGAGCTATACTCTTAATTCCCCGTAGGGTTCATGCTCGTATTTACCATGTTGTTCCATACCAGGTTTCATCATTCACATTTCCATTCTCATCTTATACACATGTAGCTCGTATTTCCCTCATTTAACATATACAAGTAATGTCACAGATAACTGTTTAACTAGTACAGGCATTTCATATTTCACAGGCAGCTCATATTTATTAACAGACAGTTATTTACATTTCTATTCATTCATTTATGACTGTAATCTCAAACACACATACAAACAGTGCAAGTACTTCTCGTCCTAGGATTCATGCCACATCCTAGGTTTCTAGTTGTCCAATTTCACATATGCAGTTATGATTTATAACTAAAACAGAGGAAACTACTCTACCAGACAATCCGGGAGTACTGGGGGCTCGAACGGCAAGCTCACATGCCTCTATAGGCCCATAACACGCAACAGATCGAAATCCTATGCCAAGGAACATAACACAACGAAATGTTCAGAACAGTATAAAAGGCCTTCTAACAAGTAGAGTAATTCGCAAGGAATCCACCGATATCTTGTTTGCATAAAACGAACCTCAAACGAACCCTAAACGGGTCAAAACAGGACTACAGACCTAAATCAGACGTCTGGCACAAGGTCCAGACGTCTTAAAAGTAACCAGAGTCTCACCTCAAGTTCCTGCGTTGACTTCAGACATCCAGAACCCCTTCTTGACCGTCTGGACCCAACTCCAGACGTCTAACCTCTCCTCTAGTCGTTTGGAAGTGCTCTCGATTGTCTGGTAAGCTGTCTAGACGTCCAAAACGTATGGGAGGGCGTGCCCCACGCCTTCCCGAAGCTATCTCTGCATGCAACAGGAGAATCACCTATATTTAGCCACGTAAATTGTAGCTGCGGTGCGGCCTGCATGGCCGTACCGCAAGAGGAACGTACCTTCTCGAAGTTCTACTTTCAGACGTTCGGTGTCGTCACCAGATTCCAACCCGTCGTCTAGACGGCATGCCAGATGTCTGATTCTGGGAAAATCCCAGAACCAAACCGACCTCCCGCTCCTCTCACCGTGCGCAGCTGCGGCCTCTCCTCACCTGCAGCTCCGGCTGCAGCAAAGTGTCGAGGACGTCTACCCCGATGCGCTCCTCCCGCACACGTCGCTCTGGCCACGCGTCCTCCGGCGAGCTCTTACGAGCTCGCGAGTTCAAGCTCTTCCTCCTTTCTTCACATTGCCTCTCCTCCTCCTCACTTGCTCCCGCGCTCGCCCCTCTCGCTGTAGTGGAGAGGAAGGAAGGAAGGTGGTTGTGGTGGAGTGGGGAAGAGGGGAAGGGGGAGAGGGGTCTTATATAAGGGTGCGCTAGGGTTCTGCGGGGAAGAAGGAAGAGAGGAAATGGGCAGCATATACGCAGCTAGCGCGCAGACACGAAGCTACATACAAATTTTCAATTTCCAGACGTTTGGGAAGAGGTCCAGACGTCTGACCAGACGTCTGACCGACAGTTCGGACGTCTTAAGGGGCTCAGAACAGAACGGGTCTTTACATTGGCTATCTATGGTTCAGCGTACACTACACTTGTACGTGGTCACGCTACACGACGTAGCCGCCACCCCTTTTCGCGATGACCCCAGGGTGACTAAGCGTAGCTACTCGACGGGTATAAGCAATCCTCCCAGCCAGGAGGGTGGCTTATACCGATCTTGCACCAAAGGAAGTCACACGGGATCATCTCGTGCCCAAGACATTGATTGACAGTTTGGGACTAATAAGAATATGGGCAAACTACACAAAAGGGTTGGATATGAAATAGATTGTAAAACACACGAACTATTAACATAAGTGCCTTTTTCTATACTTTGTGGGTTGAGTTACATATTTTTCTACTTTACTCAATTTTTACTGTCGTTTTGTCTTGGGTTCCGTACTCAGGTTTGCTGAGAAGTCGGGTGCTGCAACTGCTGTTGGTCCAACGTCCACGAAATCGGGTCCTACGTGAGAAGACGGTCCATACCGAGTCAGTGGCTCGTAGTATCAGTTTCCTTTTAGCTAGTAGAATTTTAATTCATGTCTTTTTGGTAGCTATACGAGATTCTCATTTATTTCTACTCTAGGTGAACTTTGATTATATTGTCAGCACTTTAATTTTCTTTCATTTAATGCTTTATGAATGAATGTTGGCTATTGATGTTTTATGACTATGTTGTGTGACTGCGATCTTGTGGGTTTTTGTGCTAATTGTTAGCACACGGCGACTTAGGTTTCGTCGGTTGGCGGGACTCGGGTTATCACATTTCTCATAATTTTTCGGGTCCCACAAAGCCTTAAAGCCTCTTAAAGCCCTAACTCTTCCCTATTTAAAACTCCCTCCTCGAGTTGCGGACCCCCTCGTACCACGCACCTTGA
This sequence comes from Thalassia testudinum, assembly GCA_037157565.1. Taxonomy (NCBI): domain Eukaryota; kingdom Viridiplantae; phylum Streptophyta; class Magnoliopsida; order Alismatales; family Hydrocharitaceae; genus Thalassia; species Thalassia testudinum. The sequence continues at coordinate 31,291,418 of JAZHRO010000031.1, read as the reverse complement.
ACATCGCCCCTCTCCCATCTGTAGTAGAAAGAGAGCAAGGAGGGGAGCAGTGTCGCACCCCTCGCCTCTATTCTCGAGTGGGGGCCATGCGGGGATGCCGCGCGGGGCAGTTACCACGTGAGGCGACTACATGCAATGTGAGGGTGGGGGTTGCGTGCATCGCGAGGAAGGTGCGAGGAGAAGCGCGGGATCGAGACAGCGCACACGTGCGAGAGAGGGATCCACCCGAGCAAGGATTGACGGACAGCGCGGGGACATCGGTGCAATTGTGCGTGTTGGCCGGCAGTAGCTTCCGCGGATCGCGATCCATGGCACAAGGTGCCCAATTCGCGTGCGACATGTGTCCAAGGTGGGGTGCGACCGGTTCGTGCAGCCCAGGTGACCTGAATCGGTTTGGGTCCGATTTTTGTGAACCAGGACCTCTTTTTAGACTGATTCAAGGTCCATTTGACCTCCGATTCGAGCCCGACGGGACTCGTTGAAAAGGTATTGAGATTCTCTACATTTTGGTACCATTTGTAGTCCTATTAGCCCATGTTTTCACTACTAAAAAATTGGTTTAAGGTCTTTAATGTTTGGTTGGACCCTTGACATTGACTTAGGTTCACCGTCTAGGGGTGACTCAACCCCAGTGAGAGCTCGTGGAGCACTTTAGGAGACCACGGGTAGACCTGCATGCCCCCATTCCTCTCAATAGGGCGAGGTAGAGTAATCTTATTTCACTATTCCCTCTTGGGTAGTTAAGTGAATGCTATAGGTTAAATAAGCTAGTTGTAACCTAAATTATGCAATGTTATTTTGAGGTCCGAGTTATCTTATCCATTCACTGAATCAACGAGTACATACCTCAACCTTAAGGTTTTATTTTAAAAGATATTCTATTATTTATCTAGCTAATATGGTGGTGATTACAACTAAATTAATGACCCAACTTACAGAAATTCACTACAATAAAAAATACATAATGTAACGAAAACTAACGATAATTAACAATATTCATCATTATACTAGATTATCCGTCGTTATTTCATTTAAAAATAACAATGATTATATATATTTGTCATTAATCTTATCAACCGACAAAAAAAAATCGTTGCCATTATCTTCTCAACATTGTTATACTATTATTTCATAACTTAAAAATAAGACTCTATTTACAATTTTTTTAGTATAAAACCTTTAGCCCCCTTAATGCCAACTCCAGAACCCTTGTCACCATTGACAACTAGGCCTGTCAAACGGGTGAGGTTAGGTTAGACCTGACCTGTTTAGACCAAAATCGATTATAATTGGGTCAGGTCAGATCCAATCCGTCTATTTAACAGGTTCATTTGCCTAAATCCGAACTCAACCCGATTATAATAATCAAACTTGACTTGACTCGTTTAACCCTTTTGATTAAATAGTTTAAATAGGTTCAGTGGGTTAATAGATGAGTTAAATAGATTTTAAATGGATGTAATTAGGTAATAGGTTGAATTCCATGAAATTAGGTAAATGTATTAAATAGGTAAAATAAATTAAATGAGGGGATCAAGAGACTTAGGTAAGAAAATTTCTTATCAAATTAAGTGGATACATGATCATAAATCCAACCTATTTATTAAATAGATTAACTAATTTTAAATCCATTTATTGTTCACGGATTCGAATCCATTAATTAGGTCGGATTCGGATCAAGTCAAAGAGGTTCCATATTTTTGGCCAGTGCTACCGCTAACCGCACCGCAGCAACACCCCCGGTGATTTTGCAACCCTACGACAGGGTACTCTGCCCGCCCCACCCCCGGCTTTCCGGCGATCTTCCAGTCCCGTCTCCGCTACTGGTGCCGATCTCGTTGCTCAATCGCCCCCACCGAAGCCGATCTCGCCGCTCCATCGCCCCCACCGATGCCACCGCCGCCCCATCCTCTACCAATCGCAGTCCCAAGCTCTAACGCGATCAGGTGTGCATATGTATACGATTCAACTGCCCCTTCTCCCTTCATTAGCGCTTTCCTCTCTCCCAACTGATCGCTGTAACAAACATCCACCTTGGTTCCCCCCAATGTAAGTTCTCCCCTTCCTTTCCTTCACTTACCGTCGAGCTTGATTACCGGTTCGACTCCGATTTAAGGCGTCGTATGAGGCGTTCAAGCACGATCGAAAGCCGTATTTCAAGTTCGAGCTCTTGATCTTATCCGAGAGCTCCTGATCGAGAACACAGAGGTCGATCGGCTAAGTCCCGGCCGCTTCAGTGTGTGCCCGATGTAGGTTAGTTCGGATTTTGCAAAGGGGATGTTGGGGGCGTTGTTATGTGGAGTAGCGACTAAATCAGTGTTGGGATATGTGGTAGGGAAGCGACGTTTACAGCGATCTCGAGATGGGGTAGGAGTGTGGGGTTTTGGCCTTTGAGGTGGTGGAGACAGACTTCCATCTGGTTAGAACTGCTTAGCTTTCGCGTTATTGAGTTCCCGAAATCGCATTGTAATAGAACACGTGTGTTTGTGGTTTTGTGTCGGTATAATTGTGTGTAGAGGGGAAATGGGGCCCCTGATGTGGTGGATGTTGGAGGAAGCAAGATGCACATCTCAGTGGATGAGCTTCCCATGGCCGTCCAATATCCTTGTGAAGCCTTTTTATTTTCTGTTCTCCGTGATTGATTTGAATATGAATGATGCTTGCTTATTAGTTGTATAGAATACTGTATAAACATGAGATAGAATTCAAGGAAGCTTGTCTTGGTGGTAGAGAAGTCTGCATTGGACTTTCAAGTAGAGAAAGTTTAGCTCAACTTTTTGAGCAACATTCTTTTGCAATTTTATATGAGCATATGCTATTTGTCTATTCATTAACAATGACTGACTCGAGATTATGGAAATACTCAAGCATCATGAGGAATGCAAGTGGAAACTTGCGACCAAAATATGAGCATGGGAGGCTTAAAGAAACATATGTGGAGACAGTTTTAGAACATCATTCCCACTTTTGTCATTTTCGTTTGGAAATACTGAATCATACTCAAACTAGTTTAGGTATAACATGGGCATCAGGCAGAAAGTCATTGAAGAATTTGGCTCAACTCCTGACAAGAAGGATATGCTAGGGAAGCATCATGTGTGATTGTTACCTCAGTATGCTCCCCGACTTATTTAACCTCAAAATTTTGTGGGGTCTTCCGTGGAGATGGCTGGAGTGAGCATATGGAGGACAACATTTTGCAAGGACAAATTCCTGTTATAGTAGATGTAAGATTCTTTAATTAAAAAAATGAAACATATCCTTATTAGTGAAGAATGTTATGCTGCAATGGAATTCATTTTTATTTCTTCACTTTAAATATTTCTCATAAAATTCATTAGTTTTACATGTTAACGTGCATCCTGTGACTTTAATATTAGATTTATTATTGTGCTCATATTAATTCACTACTTTTCAATTTAGACATTAGAAAACAGAAGGCTAGTAATTCTCTAACTGAGATTGACATTACACACTAAAAGACACTAGAGATAATCAGGTTAAAGAGATACAACTAATGATTGTGTGACAGTTGCAAGTTGACAGAAATCGGGTACAAGAGAGTTATTTTTACTTGCGAGATGCAAAATTAAACATAAAAGTTTTAACGCCATACAAAATAATTTAAAAAATAGGTTCAGGTAATGAATTGATCCTCCACAATTTATACACTACAACAGAGTACTCACACAGGTGAAAGCCTAACAATTTAGCCTAGGGATTCATAAGACTAAGTTGGAAAAATATACAACACAATGGCATGGGAAGTATGTTTCAGTGTTATAATTTATATTTATAATATATCCCTAGAAATTTAGGATATTATGGATTGTGTTTAGGCTTGCCATGCAAGAACTACATATTCCACCTGAAGCCCTATGCATCAAGACTGACCAAAAAAAAATTCTGATCAGAGTGAATCGTGTTCAGATTGCAATCCTTTTGATACAAAAAATGAAGGCCATCAGATTTGCCCTCTGCATCAACGGTGAATGCTTCAAAATCTCTGAGTTTCCTAACTATCTTCTCCATATTTAAAGTTTAGGGTGATATGCCTATGAGGCATAGAACAGTGGTGGAACGTTACTCTTATCAATTGGAGGTCCTAGGTTGGAGCCCCCCTGATGTCAAAAGAAAAAAACAAAAACTTTAGGCTAACGTATTTGTGCATCTTTCTCCAATATTTGCATGAGGCACCATTTGTTCCAAAATACACTTATCTCCCATTTTCCCCGCTGTTCCCCCCCTCTTCTCATACTTATTCCTCTCTTACCTACAGATGCAGTTGTATCAACAAGGAAATTAGCACTAGTGATATTCTTCTTGAACTTCTCGAGGTTTGCACTGAATTCTGTGACCTCCATGAACTTTTATGCTTTTCTCCATTTCTTTCGGGGTTCTTTTATATTTCCACAATATGTTAGCTCCTGGTTTCATTAAAGTTAACATCAGCTCTGGTAATATTAAAAACTTTTTTGTTTAAGGGGCTAATATTAGAAACTTAGATAAGAACTAAAATGTCTTGTGAGTTGGTTAGATGAAATGCTTTGGTGTGGTTGCACTTTGTTGATGGCTTAATCGTCATCTTCTATATCAAATATTGAACTCACATTTATACTCTTTTAAAACCTAGATGATGAAACCATTGTTGGTTATCTTGTTCTAGCTTTGGGCACTTGATCTTGTTCATAAAGACCATTACAGGTCAAAGCCTACATGGCTGACAAGAAGATGCCATGCTCTTATCTTGTTCTTCTTTGCGAATAACTTTGTTTTCTTGACTTTGTCATTTAGTTTTGATAGTGATGGGAACCGACCAAACCTTTCCACTTCTCATCCAATTATCTCCCTCATCAAATCATGCTTTACACCTGGTACCACTGTTCAACTTATGCTGCATGATATTTACTACCACAACATAGCATATAGTGATCTATACCTGCAGTCTGCTGGGCATTGTTTTTGGCAATTGCTTCCCTAGATACGGATCTCTACCATACAAGTCTCTACTCGTTACTCCATTTTTGTTTCCTTGGGAGCATAACATTGATGCCTTCTGCAAGGGGTGAGTGGATGGTATGCAACTTGTCATGCTTATAAAGGTTGAACTAAAACAGAAAAGGACTCCCCAACAAGCATAATAATTTTAACAGTGATTTTTTCACTAATAGCTTCTTGAAGCTGTTTATATAGAGATGCCTTGTTGTTACGGTTTAAATTTCAGAAAGCCTCAAGATAAATTTTCAGTGCCATTCAAAAGTATCTTATTTTCATCATAACTTAGGCTTCTAAACTGCTTGCATGACTGAATTGGTTCCATATTTAGGAATTCAGATGGAGAAAAGGAAACTTGAGTTCCATGATGGAGCATGCTGAGCTTCTCAGTTCTGTTTGATATGACATCAGTGATTTTAAGGTGATTTTTGGGTTAGTGTTCAATGTTTACTGGTTAATAGAGTGTATCTATTTTCGATTTCAAAATGATTGATACATTATGGTTTTGATGAGATTGCAAGGAATGATTTGTTGGAAAGCATGTTTTTTCTAGAACTGAAGTTGACCTTTCTTTTCAATAAGCAACATCTTGAATTGGTGGGTGGTAGGCTCTAGATTATCTCCCTTTTCAAGTGTTAGTTGATTTATTTTAGATTTATCATGCACCAGCCAACTTTCATTTTTTTTTTTTGTGAAGAAAGATCTTTCCATTAACAGCCATGAAGGTTACAAGGAAACACAGGGGATTCCCAATATCCAACCAAATCATTCCTAAAACAATGGCGAGCTAATACATGAGCAGGAGAAACCATTATCCTGTCAACTTTTGAAAGGAAAAAACCCTGATTCGACTGAAGAATCAAACCACAAGATTGGATTAAGTGGCGTACCTTCCAGAATGGCTGTTGGCAGGCATTGATCTGGTTGACGGGGTTGATGGCATCGGAGAAGATGGCCACCTCCAGCAATCCAGTCTGAATAGCCAGTTTTAGACCATAATAAATTGCCCAAATTTCTGCATTCATGCTACAATTTGTATTCACTGAATTTGATGTAGCCGCAGCATATTTTCCATCAGCATCCACATAAACAGCAGCCACCATAGAATCAACATTCCCTACAGCAGCATCAACCAATATCCCTAGCCTCCCTTGCATAATTGTCTCATTTCCAGCTACTATCTCACATGATTTGTGATGGTTAGTCCTTAGACTTTGAAAGTGAATCTCTTCTCTCAGAGAGTAGAAGGCTGTCATATTAGTTGCAACTTCTATAACTGTTGATGGGTTAGGCTGCTCACCATTCATCACTACTTTGCAACGATGGATTCATAAAGCATGGAGAACATAGAAAATCAGATTTGTATGAAAACCTGCTTGAGTAAATTTACTTCTGTATATCTTTATTGTATCCCATCAGTGGGCTTCATTGTATTGCACTCTAATGCCCCAATAAAACCAAATTGCCCTCGTGAATGGGCATTCCCATAACAGATGCTGCAAGCTCTCACTATCTGAGCTACAAAGATAACATAGTGGATTGGTTCCAGCTATTCCAGCCGCTAGAACTGATTTCAGAGGCAATGCATCCACTATTGCTTTCCAAAGGAAAACTTTTGTTCTAGGGGCTAATTTTTTAATTGCCCAAAGCTCATTGCAGCTTTTCAACTGCCAATCTTCAATACCTTCATTAAGACATGCCTCTTGTATTAACGTGAGGTATACCGATCTCACTGAAAAAATTCCATTTGGGCATGGTTTCCATACAAGCATATCACCCCCTTTATGTATACGCATTTCAGCAACCTGCTGCACAACTGATGGCTGGAAGCAATCTGTTAGTATATCTGCTTTCCACTCAGTAGCATTAGTGTTGAGGAAATCAGCCACCTTGGAAATTTGATAAGCAATGGGAATCTGTGGAATGAGTGGTACATTCAGATTATATATCCATGGATCAGTCCACATATAAATTTTCTTTCCATCTCCAACCTGCCACAATATATTTTCAGATAAAGTATCTTTGATCACCCCAAGTGCTTTCAAAAAGGATGAATCATTTGGCTTGGGAAGGTATTCTAGGAATGAACCTTGTGGAAAATATTTATCTTTTAGCATTCTTTGTCACAAACCATCCTGATCTTTGCAGAGGGACCAGCCCATCTTTAGAAACAAAGCCAAATTGAACAATCTAGTCAGTCTGAAACTGAGACCACCCTTATGTTTTGGACCACAGATATTCCTCCAAGTTCTCATATAAGTGAATTTTTTGCTTGTAGGAATCTCGCACCAAAAGTCTCTTATCATTGCATCTAATTTTGCACAAAGCTTTTTAGAAAATAAGTTCGTCATCATAAGATAACAGGGGATTGAAGATAATACAACTTGAATAAGTATACCTCGACCAGCCTGGGATAGCATTTTCCCTTTCCATCCAGCTAATTTTTTAGCATATTTTGATAGAACAAGATCATTCAACTTTGTCTATTTGGCTCCATCCATAATAGGACATCACAGGTACAATTCATTTGCAGACATCTGAGCAACCACCATAATTTCTTGAATCTTTTTCTGTTGCTATTTATCCATTCCTTTGCTGAACAATATTTTAGATTTCTCATAATAAACCTTTTGGCCTGAAATGTACTCATAATCATGTAGAATCCCCATCAAATTATATGCTTCCCTTTCAGAGGCTTCAGCAAATAGTATAGTGTCGTCTGCAAACATCAAATGCATCAGAGGAAGAGCATTCTTATGCAATTTATAACCCATTATAACACTGCTCTGCAATGCCACTTCAAGACTTCTAGAAAGATATTCAGAGCATAAAATGAATATATAAGGGGAAAGCAGACATCCTAGAACGTATAATAATATCCTATGGATAACCATTGACCAATACTTGGAAAGTAGCAGTTGTAATGCAAGACATAATCAGATTTACCAGAGGTTGAGGCACATTTATCTGGCATAAGCAGAAATGAACAAAATTCCATTCAATTCTGTGACTGTCGAAAGCTTTTTCCATATCAAGCTTTATGGCCATTGAACTTTGCTTTCTAGTGTCTTTTTTCATAGAATGTATGACTTCTTTTGCTAGAAGTATATTATCTGCAAGTATCTGTTGTCCAGACAGATTGGAAGAAATAATTCTTTTCGATATAGGCTTAACCCTTTTTGCTACAATTTTTGCCACGAGCTTATACAATGTGTTAGCAAGACTAATAGGCCTGAAATCTTTTAAATGCTCTGGAGACTGGAGCTTTGGAGCAAGGACTAAATAAGTGTGATTCATTTGAGAAGGCATTGTGCTACTTTTAAAACAGTTCTGCACAAAAACAATAACATCTCTTTTTACAATTTCCCAACTATTCTGATAGAATAATGCAGGGAAACCATCCGGACCCGGTCCTCTACACTGTGGCATGGCAAAGATAACATTTTGGATTTCTTCCTCATCGGGCATTTTTAAGCACCATCTTTCTTCAACTCTTCATGGCCAATCGTGCTCAAAGAAAAAGTTCTTAGGATTAGAAGGCCTACCATCTGAAGTAAATAGCTTTAAATAGAAATTATAGAAAGCCTTTCTAATTTTTCCATCATCCCCTGTTTGTTCTCCTCTTGGGAGAGTGATCCAATCTATAGAATTCTTTCTTTGTCTGTTCTGTACATGTATATGATAATATTTTGTATTTCTATCACCACTCTGAATCCAATTCTTGTTGAATGCTGGTACCAGTAAATCTCCTCCTGCAATAGTACATCTTCGTATTGGCACAGAAGCTGCTGCTCATTTCCCTGTCATAATTAGGGGGACTGCAATTCTGAATTTCTGATAATTGGCATTCAATTTCAGATTTTCTGATTCTCCAATTAGTGTTAGCCTTGGCATTCCAGATCCTCAATTCAGAGGCCACACGTGCACCTTTCTCCCATATTTGAAGGGAATCTTCAGAGCCATTCCCCCTCCATCCTTTGTCCACCATCGAAGAATAATCTTCCCTGACGCACCATTCAGCACCCAACCTCCAAGACCCATTAGTCTTCCTACGTCTTCTCTGTAATCTGAATAGGATTGGACTGTGATCACTGCAAATGGCAGGAAGATGCAAGACTCCAGCATCCGGAAATAGTAATGACCATTCACCAGAGACAAGTGCACGGTCCAATCTTTCTTTAATTAAAAATTGGGGTCTACGTTTATTCGTCCAAGTAAAAGCTTGACCAGAATATCCCATATCTATTAATCCCAACCCTGTCATGAAGTTTTTTAAATAATGGAATTGTCTGGATGGGATCACAGAGCCCCCACATTTGTCTGAAGCAGAAATAATCGCATTAAAATCACCCATGCATACTAGATTTTCAGAATATCTTCTCAGTAACCTACCCATTCGAAGCCAAAAATTTTCCCTTCCATGCTGCCTAGGTGTACCATAGATACAGGCCAAATACCAAGAGAAACCATGCAAACATATATGAAGCAAAATACAAGACTTTTCAGTATATACAATATCCAGATTTAAGAAGTCCAAATACAAAATACCCAAACCTCCAGACTTTCCCTCAGCAGATATAGCAAAAGTGCTGAAGCCATGGAAACTCCTTTCTCGCTTTGCAAAATTCTCCTTCTTTAGATGGCTCTCAGAGATAAAAACAAGAGTTGCTTTAACAAGGGATTTCAGATGCCGAACTCCAGCGGATGATCCCAGACCTCTGCAGTTCCAGGAGAGTATATTCATTGCATCGTGTGCAGCTGATCAGGCTCAGCTGCCCTAAACCCTTTTACCTCCTCCACAGCAGTCATATAAAATCGTCAGCCAACTCCTTTCCAATCCTGTGATTCAAAAGAGCCATCCCGCATTCCCAGTTGCTTTTGCATCGGTTTTCGCATTAAAACCATCTTAACTTGGTGGTCATGGATTTGCTGCTGCAGTAGATTCCCAACAAAACCAAACCTTAGCAATTACTCCGGCACCAGCAACTCAAATCACCGATGAGGCCACCACCGCCGAGGTACGGAACTCCCTCCAGACGAAGGGTATACACAGGGAAACTTACCAGCCACCGACTCAACATCAGAGGAGCCCTAGGGCTGAAACAATCACCCACCGCTAGAGAGCGGAGCAACAACTGGAGCTTCTTGACCCTCGCACCGCTAGACGGTAGAAACACCCTTCAGATGAAGGGGAAACACCCACTAGGGATGGAACAATAGCCCACCACTTGGGCGGGGGATGCAGGAGACGGACACCACCACCGCGAAGGGGATGGAGGAAACGGAACACGGTGAGACCGATATTTTTATGGATTTTAATCCAGCGAACTTTCAATTTTGGGGCATGTAAGGATGACTATAGGTCTATGATGATTTTTTAACGAACCAAACCAAATTAAGCTTTGTGCAAATTGAGATGGATCAACTGCATGGTTCGGTGGTCCCCACTGTGATCTATGTCATATTGAGATGACATTTTCCAAGATCTCTTAAAATTGCATAATACTTCAAATATTTTAGATTTTATGCATCATGGCAGATTTTTTTTTATAAAGAATCAAGTTAGAATATTTAAATATTATAATTTGACCTTGGCAGTGGAAATTTTTAAACTACTCTAGAACTTTTGGAATGTTCTTTTCTTGTCTCTATCGTTGTCTATCTAGGTTTTAAGCCCTATATCTTGCTTGGCTGAGTTTAAAGTAGGAGAGCTTAAGAGTTATTGGTCTTAGCCTTTTGAGTCAATATTTTTTACAATCTTAGTAAAAAACATAAGAAATATTTTTCTTCGAGAGCGTAACAAATTACAAATTACATTGGGACGATCATATTTTGTTGGAAGTTGGTATACCCTTCTCAATTAAGCCTTTTATTTTATATGCGTTGTAACTAGAGTGGTTGGGTCTTACCTTTCTGATATGGTCATGTACATAGTCTTTCTTTAAAGGCTTGTGTATAAGTAACTTCGATCTTTTTGTAAGTAGTAATATATAAATAGTGGATTGTGGATGATATATTGGTTGTGTAAATTTTGATGATGGTTGATGTGATGATCATAATGATCACTAGTTGATGTGCCTTTGATGGTTTTTTTTTCCTTTGTGCTTTTATTGCCTTGTGGTTGTGTGATGTGCCCACCTTTACGATATTCTTGATTTTTGCTTTGTTTGTGGTTAATTGTGAGGTGTGCCTACCATGGTATTCTTGGTATGTATGCACATGTTTCCTTGCAGGATTTTGGGAAAATACGATAAAAGAGGGGAATCTTTGCTGGATTTTCAGTACATCTCAGCCTCCTTCGTTTTATACGTTTGCTCTACTCATACCCTTTTAATAGATTATTATAATCTTAACTAATTTGGAAATTGTAACCCTTGTGCTGATACATCCATTAATCTACTCTCGAATCGTTGGAAGATTAACGGTGCATGATATTAGACCAATCGAATAGATGACGATCAAGTTAACTTGACATATCATTTGAAAAAACAAAAAAAATTGAATCCTCTTATTTAGTTTGCATTGATTTAACTAGATTAAATTAGATTAGATTGGTGTTTGGTTGAAAAATAAAATATAAATGTTCGAAAATGCCAGTTATAGAGTTGAGTCATACCGAAGAAATCCTGCGAAAAGTGAATGATAACGATCGAAAATATTGCCTGTTATAATGGCTATAATAAATAGAAAGTAATGATAGCACATAAATATTATCCTCCGTAGCATACACATATTCTTAATAATAAAACTATAAATATTATGTTACAGCATTCTAAATTATTGTAGTTTGATTTTTTATTTAATAAGATTCTTGCTTTATGGATTTTGTTATTTTTCTTTTTCTCTTAAAAAAGGGTGGATGATGTGCCTAACCTAATTAACCAACCTAAAGGTTGGTCATGGATCCTAATTTTAGATCTAATGTGGTCGGTTAAAAATAGGTCTTATCCCTTAGAAAAATAAAATTTAAATCAAATCTTATTCCTAATCTTGAAACTTGTAATAGCTTGACAAATGTCTAGTATTTTAATCATAACTTCTGCATTTGAAGTTCAAATTAAGTGATACAAGTTGCATTGGAAAGTTAATTTTGAGGGTTATAATTTTTATTTTATATGTAATATAAAATTTAAAATAAATAAGGTTGAAAATTTGAGACAAGTGAGGGCAATCCTATAAGGTTGTTGCAACAATCTCCATCCAATCCCAACAAAAATTAAACCTCATCTTCTCCTTCTATTTTAGATCCAAAGGTTTTTATCCAATCTATCTTAGTTATCCTCTTAGATCTAATTTAAATCATTCAAATCCTTGATCGAGGTAATCTAAATTAACTAATAGGAAGCCTCTACCTTTCCTATAAAAGCACAAGGCATGTCGTTCCCCTGGATCCATATTTTCCTTCTTTCAAAACCTTCCAACTTCTTCCACCATCTCCTAAGTAAAACATCTAGAAGTCCGCTGTGGTTGTTTACTCTTAGGTCCACTCTCTTCTACTAAGCATTCCTCTACTGGACGTCATCTACATTCTCTTTGACTCTGTTGATGGATCTCGCCACCATTGTGACTGGGTTCCAAATCTTCTCTCTCTTTCTCTCTATTTTAGTTGTTCTAGTAGAATAGCATTTACTTTATTTCTCAACACTCCAATTGTAATCATTTTCTAACATCAATAAAAGTATATTTTTTTTATCTCTATTCCTTACTCTCTCTATTATCTAGTTAGTATTAGTGCATATTTACTTTCGTTTGTATACGTGATTTTTAATTGTTGTCTCTCCGTGTTTGACTCAGACTCTCAATCTGGTTATTGTATTAAAATTGATAGCAAACTTTCATGTTATAACGAATGCATTTTACATTATACATAGTTTTGTCGTTAAACAGCATGTGTATCACAAGAACAAAATTCAAAAATAGTTAACAGAAATGGTGGTAAACAATTAAAAACCAACTCCTATTTATCATAACAAATAAACACCTTCCATACACTCTAGCTAGGCACAAAACAACCATATAAAGCTTTTTGTAGCTTTACCACAAACAATCTACAACCAAATATGCTGAGTGCTAATGATGGTTAGCTCCAACAAACGGAAAAACGACGTCTCATACTTATTTGATATTATAAGGGTTTAAATTTTAATAATCCTCTCATAATCTATCAAAACTCTTATTTTGTTGCTAATTAAATTATTTGAGAGGGGTGATTAAAGCTAATTCCCTTAATTATGGCTTCAAGGATTATTCTTTTTCTCGCTTGGGATTGGATAAGGATTATTCTGCAATGGCATTAATTTGATGGACTAATTCTTAACAAATAGTTTTGGGTGGAGGGGGCATATTTGGGTGGTGAGTATAAACCACCCCCACCTCACTCTCAACACCTTTGGGCATGTTTGTTTAGTGGAATAAAATTTAAGTGATAAATTTTGTAAGTGGTGAAATTGAAGGATAAATTAGAGATGAATTGATTTTTGTATTTGTGAGAGGTATGAATTAAATCATGATATAAATAAAAGTATTTGAAAGAATAAATCGATCTCAACTTTTTCTAAAATAGATTTATCCTAAATTTTAAAACTCTCTTATGATAAATTTATGCTAAAATAAAATTCATTAAATATGAGATAAATCATGGTAACAAACCTATCCCCCATTGCCACCTCCATCGTCCTTCTCTTCCTTCCCTCACCTCCACCTGTAGCCAAAAGCCACCATCGCCACTGTTGCAGTTCCCTCTGACTGCCAAGGGCCACCTGTCAATGCGGCCTCCCCCTCCACCTCCTCACTCCACAAGCTCTACCACCTCCACCAACCTCTTTTCTCTCATCCCCTTTCCTCCACAGTCGACTCCTCTCCTTGCTCTCTCTCTTTTTCCATCATACAGTAGCAAGAGGAGGAGTTGAGGCCCCATCAAGGTCGTGATCACAAGTAACCCCTCATCACCTTTTACTTAGCTCACTTACCTTGCCTAATATTTGGGATTTTTGGTGCTAATGTCTTGGGGGGGGGGGGGGGGGGGGGATTATTTTGAGTTTTAGTTGATTACATCCCATAGGGATTAGTCCGTACGTATGATTATTTAGAAGCTCATTTGCTGAGAGTCTCTTATGATTTGCAACGTACACGTGGCATGTGTACGGTGTTTGGGAATTTCCCCTCATCAATTCCATATCATTATGTTTACTTTTGTTGTAAACTAATAAAATATTTAAAGACATATACTAAGGAAGAAAGCTCCACTTGGGTGCACTACCTCCAGCTGATACGTTAGGTCTAATATCAGTTACGAGGATCTACCTACGTCCAAAACTATGCCACCTGGTACAATTCGGTCATAACAGGTTCCCTCGCAGATGGACTCACGGAAACAAACAAAGAACCTAAGTGCAAGTTGGCTTCGTCGACTAATTTACTCAAGATTGAAACACATGAGAAGCCGTGAACTAAATTTGGACACGTCATACATTATACATTTGAAGGTACATCTCACTGCAGGGAATCGACCTAAAATGGACTATGCATCTTCCACGCCAACTTTCTATGCTCCATCCCTAACTATGATAGGGCAAATCTGGCCAAGTCGGAAAAATAAAGTCCAGGTGCAGCACAAGTGTGACAGGTCAAAGCTGGGGCCAAGCCAAGCCAACTTGGTGGTTTATTTCCTAAACCTTAGCTTGATCATGGGGAAATGGTATAGGCGGCTGCCTGGCCCACTAGCTGGGTCTAATCCAAAGCACAGAATTTGGACCATTGAAACCTCTATAAAGGCCAAGATTGGTTGCCTTTGCGGATTTTGGTAGTGTTGGCCGTTGCACATGTATGGATTGGATTGACTCATGATTCAAGTCATTTTAATTTAATTGGATTGGATTGAATTCTTTTACTGTTTGAATAGGGTTTGAACTTGGGTTGAGATCTTCACGAATTTGATATATCCAATATGTTATTTGTACAATTTAGATTATACGTAATCTGATACATAATATGTAAAAGAACCGCATTTGTATAAAAACATGCACAATCATTACGTATAATAAAAAGAAGGAAATCAATCCTTCGTATCGAAGGACATGTAATACTAAAGTTTATTATAGGTATATTTATTACTTATTAATTTGATGTTAATTTCTTTATTTTGCTATAAAATAAATGAAATAAATAATTTCATATATCTTTAATAATTTTCTTCGATGCGAAAGAAGGATTCGAATGATGCCTCTGTTACCAAAATATAGCATGAGCCTATAGCACTACTCAACCATGTCTCGACGAGGAATTGATAGCTGGATTTGGGTTATGATGCAGAAAGAAAGCTACACTAAAAAGAAAAAAAAAAAAAGCAATTGAAATATCAAATTCCTGAAATGGTGAACAGCCTGTACGACTCCATTAAAAGTCAAGATAATTCCCACGTGGATAGAAACAAAAATGTAAAATAATAAGTTCCAACATAGACCCCTCCTGCAGGAACCCTTCATGCGTATATAAGCCCGTCTCCAAGTTCCGATCCCTTCGTTCGCCTCGTCCAGCAGTACCCTCCGATGGCATGGGAGGGCAAGAGATCGCAAAGCTCCTAAGGAGCTGCGCAAAGGCGTCGGTGTTGGACGGTGGGATTCAACTCCACGGAGCCGTAATCAAGATGGGCTTCGGTTGCGATCTCACTCTCCAGAATGACCTCGTGCACACGTACGGCAAATGTGGAGACGCCGTTTCAGCACACAAGGTGTTCGACGAAATGCCCGAGAGGAACGTGGTCTCGTGGGCCACGCTCATTGGTGGGCACTTGCACCAGGGTGACCCCAAAAGAGCCGTCGAAATCTTCAATCGAATGCGTCATTCAGGAACGAGCCCCAATGAGTTCACACTGTCCATGAACCTCAAAGCTTGTGGGCTGTTGGGTGCTGCCAAGAGTGGGAGGCAGACACATGGGTTGTGCATAAAGAATGGATGCTTGCGGTCTCCGGTGATCGGCAATACGATCCTCTTCATGTACTCTAGGAGTGCAGGAATCGAGGAAGCGAGACGAGTGTTCGACGAGATGGAGATGGAAGTGAAGAATTTGGCCAGTTGGAACACGATGGTTGGTGCGTACGTTATCGTTGGACGAGAGGAGAATGCTTTGTGTCTGATCCAACGGATGCCAAGGCATGGTCTGGTGCTAGATGAGTTCTCCTATGCAAGTGGGCTGAAAGCCTGCAGCAGGATTGAGGCTACGTGCCAGGGATCTGAGATCCATTCTTCAATGATCACAAACGGACTTTTGTCGACACCCAATGTGATTTTATCGGGTGCTTTGGTAGACTTCTACGTGAAATGTGGTAGGTTGGAAGAAGCAAGGAAGGTATTCGATCAGGAATCAGCTAAGAGCGTGATCATGTGGACAGCATTGATTGTGGGCTATGCCCAATGTGGCAATCACAAAGAATCCATGGATTTGTTTTGCATGCTTTGGAATTCTGGTATCAAAATTGATGCATGTGTCCTGTCGGGTGTTATGGGCGTGTTTTCTGACTTTGCTATGTTGGAACAAGGGAAGCAGCTGCATTGTTACACCGTGAAAGTACCACTTGGATCAAATATCTCCGTTTCAAATTCGATCATTGATATGTATTTGAAATGTGGATTGGTGGAGGAAGCTGAGAAGAGGTTCGAAGAAATGCATGCCAGAAATGTGGTTTCTTGGACTGTGATGATTAATGGCTATGGCAAGCATGGTTGCGGTCGGGATGCAGTCAACATGTTCAACAAGATGCAACAAGAAGGTATTTGTCCGGATGAGGTGACCTACTTAGCTGTGCTTTCTGCATGTAGCCACTCTGGTCTTGCAACTGAGGGCTGGGCTTACTTCTTGAAGCTACAGGATAGATGCAAGAAAGAGATGAAGATAGAACACTATGCTTGCATGGTTGATCTCCTTGGTCGAGCGGGTCGGCTAAAGGAAGCTTGGGATTTCATAGAAAATATGTCACTCAAGGCAACTGCGGGAATATGGCAGACACTTTTAAGTGCCTGCAGAGTACATAGGGATGTGGAGATGGCCAAAGAAGTTGGAAGAGTTCTTTTCATGTTAGATGCCGACAACCCTGTGAACTATGTCATGCTCTCAAACATTTATGTTGAGATGGGAGAATGGGAAGGATGCAAAAAGATAAGGGAGCTTATGAAGAGAAAGGAACTAAAGAAACAAGGTGGATGCAGCTGGATAGAGCTCAACAAAGAGGTGCACTACTTCTATGGTGGTGATGACACCCACCCTCTTACAGTTAAAATTCTGGAGGTGCTGAAAGATGTGGAGAAGAGGTTGAGAGAGGAAATTGGTTACAATTGTAAGGTGGGATTTGCCCTGCATGATGTGGATGATGAATCAAAGGAAGATAGCCTGAGGTTGCACAGTGAGAAGCTGGCTGTTGGATTGGAGCTTCTCCACGGGGGATTGTGCAGCAAAAGAATCATAAGGGTCTACAAGAATCTAAGGGTCTGTGTGGATTGTCATGATTTCTTGAAAGGTGTCTCCCTGGTTCTGAAAAGGGTGCTGATTGTGAGGGATGCCAATAGGTTTCATAAGTTTGAGAACGGTAGTTGCTCTTGTGGTGATTATTGGTGAATAATATCAAATGAAATAGCTAGCTTGTTGGTAATTATCTTCTAGGTGCTGCTGTTCTCAATCCCAACTGTGCAGGACCCATCTCAGTAGAGGCTGAAAATTAATTGACTATTTCTTGCCTCCCTTGATGGCTTGTCAAAATCGCCCAATGTCAACTATTTCTAGGATGCAAGCTGCCGATCATAAGTTCATTAAGAGCACAAAGCAATTAAACTTTTCGCTTTTTATTCCTTAAGCATTGGAGCATATTAGGAAGCATGTCTGTTTGGTGGCTCCTAAACGGATTTAGCTCACCTATTTCCAAATTGGTGCCTTTATTTGGTGCACATGAGTTGAAAATGTAAACTTATGTGCATTCTATGAATATCTAATATGGTGGAATTTTTTTAAGCAGATGAGTTTAGAGGGGAAAAGATTGTTCATGTGAATGGACGCTTACGCCAATAATCTCTTCGGGAGTGCGGTGACCTTCTTACCGTTTGGAGATGGGAGAAAGGTTTCTAGCATGAATGGCGTGCCACACCAACAACAACATTTAATGATAAAAAAGAAGACATGATAAACCTGTGTGGTATTGGTCCTTTCTTATCCTATAAGATGGAAGTCAATTTACCTGATGAACGAGTATCAGTATTGCAAATGCCAGCAGTTAGCAGGGAACGAAGAACAGAAGGTTTTAGAGCAAGTTCCCAGCTACTCTACAACAAAAGGTAATTCTAGCAACCTTTTTATCCTACTGGAACCAATGAGCGACAAAGAAATAGTCCAAAATGAGATCATTTACCTTTTTAGGCCTCTTTGAAAATAAGTCACCAAGGTATTTCTATCTGTTTTTTTCTTTAAAAACAAAAGAAACTTACAGCTTAATCTGTACAGTGCCCTCTTGGCCCCAGCTCAGCCTCTGGTGTCCCCTCCCATAATCCGCTGCATGGAATCTACCACTAGAACTCCACGGGTGCCTCCTAGCCATCACCGGACCGGTACTGTTGCCTCCCAATCAGCCATCACCATGGTGACCATACCTTTCTGCCATCTGCTTTTGGTAACAACTCTTCCGTTTCTCTCGGATTTGAGAGGTTTGATGGTTTGGAAGTGCCTTTTTGCCTTTTACTTTTACCCCCAATTTTTTTTTTTTAAAAAAGGAAGGATGACTATCCAAATGACAATCACCTAGAAAATATAGTAATTAATCTTTAAAAGCAGCAGCTAACATTACATAGCTTTCGGCTAGAAGTTGCTAAAGTTGAAATACAAGGAATAAAATATTCAAGATAACGATGCTGTCCCTTGAAGATAGTCGCGTTTCTTTCAAGTCATATTCCCTAAAGAACGGCCAAAGTTTGTCCATTCTCTTTCTCTATCCTAAATGAATTATGTACTTCAATAAGGTTGCTAGATCTAAAGGATCTCCAAAATTCGCTATTAGTAGAGTGTATTATTCATGTCAGATGGAAATATCCCCCGACTTGAGAGGGCACCTAAAGAACCAATGTTCTATGTCCTTGTCAGTCTCTTGGAAAAATGAGCAAGCCTTGACCATTCCAACCACCCATCTAGGTCTCCAAACTTTTGTTATTAACCTTCTTTTTCTAAGCATCCAAGCAAAAATTTAAAACTTTAAAGGACAAGAGACTAACTAAATCTGTTTGCAATCCCTGATGAAATCCAAAACCACCTTCGATCCTCCATCTCCTAATCTTTGGTATGCCTATCTAACAATGAACTCTCCTCCATCCCACAAGAATGCATCCATACCGCTTTCTAGTTGATAACCTTGTAGTTCCTACCACAAAGATTGGAGTTCTTGGAACCCCTAGTCAAAAAGATTTCTCACAAAGGTAGGATTTCAAGACCCCCCCCCCCCCCCCCCCCCAACAATATGCCACCCTTGCCTTGTTAACAATAGCCAAAGCAAAAAGTCTTGGAAAACTATCCCTTAGCTTGCCCTGTCCCATCCAATCATCCACCCAAGAGAGAAAAGAATCGCCCACACCTACGTAGGGGCAAAGAAAGCTCTGCCCCTTAGGCATCACCGAAGACAAACCCTTAATGAAGTGAGAAGTTCCATTCTAAGGTGAGGCTAGCAAATCCCAGCATCTAGGAGTTCCATAGTAGGACTCCACAATCCCCCCAAGAAGATCCTGCCTACGCTAAAGAATTCTAACAATCCACTTTACTAAGAAGCTGTCATTCATTCTCCTTATGTCTTTAACTCCCAAACCTCCTTCTTTTATTGGCTTACAAACATCTTCCCATGCTACCATCTTGGCACCCTTCCCAATTGAACCATGGTTAGTTCAGAAAAAATCTCTCATCAAACCTGATTTTTCCTCTCAATCTTCTACGGCATGCTAAGGACATATGTAAAATAAGAAGGTATGGAAACCAAAACTACCTTCAAAAGGACCAGTCTTCCACCTCTAGATAGAACCTTAGATGCCCAACCCATTAGCCTTCTCTCCAGTCTGTCAATCAAGGGCTTCCATTCGTGTATAGAGATCCCCTTATTAGATAGCGGTAATCCTAAATATGAAATATGTAAGGAGCTCTGCTAAGTGCAAAGCCATGCTACAAGTGTTTACCTCTCAACCAGTCACATGGAAAGGTACAAAAGTAGATTTAGAAAAGTTTATCTTCAACCCTCATTTCTCTCCAAATATTTCAAAGAGGATGCACATCCTTCTTGCTTCATCTTGAGTTCCCTCCATAAAAAATAAAGTGTCATCCACGTACTAGAGAACCAGGATTTGGATTTCATTCTTTGTTAAGAAGCCTTTATACAAGTTTCTCTCACAACTTCTAGTTGCACATCTTTCTAAAGCATCCAACGCTAACACAAAAGGCATGGGGGCCAAGGGGCCTCCCTGCCTAACCCCTCTCCTAGGCTAAATCCACCCTCCTGTTGGGTTATCGTTAATTATAATAGAAAATGAAGTTGTCGTAACATGCGGCTTCATTCATTCCACTCATTGAGGTGGGAACTCTCTTTTCACCATAGATGCCAAAATGAACATTTACTGGATTGAATCATTTGTTTTGCTGAAATCCACCTTCCAAAGAAAAATATTTTTCTTCATCTTTCTCCAATATGCCAAGATCTATGAAACAATCACATATCTATCTAAAATATTTTGGCTCGGAACAGAGGTCATTTGCATAGGTGAAACAATCTCTTCGAGAACTCATCTTAATCTGTTAGCAAGAACCTTGGCCACAGTGAGATAAATAGCATTAAATAGCACAATAGGTTTGTACTCCTCAATAGCCTACGCTCCCTCTTTCGTAGGAAGTAAGAACATATAGAATTTATTAATCCTGTTGAATCCTTGTTTTCCATTAGCAAACTTATTAATCACTTGCATTACATCTTCTCTGAGAAGCAGCCAAAACTCGTTATAAAAATGGATAGGGAGACCATTAGATCCAGGACATGAATTTGCAAAGCCCAATAAGATCCCCTATCTGCTCGTCAATAATAGCTAGCTCATCTGTCCCCAAGCACCTCCAACATCCCTTCATCCTCCTCCTTGTGAAGCCCCTAAAATAATCCACAACATGCTAATTGCCTTCTTAGTCATTACCATTGATCCTCGATCTATCCAATTCCTCCTGTCTCCTCGAAGCCATTATATGAAAACATTTTGTGTTTGAGTCTTCTTCTTTCAATTATTTTTGCCTAGACTTGCCCTTTCATTCAATCTCTATTTTCCCATTTTCCACTTGCATTGTGTGCAAATGTGTCATTTTGGCCAACCAATCCTCCTTGGATAGGACCCCAATGCCTTCTTCCCTATCCAAATGTGCAATCTCTACTGAGACATTATTTTTCCTCCTGTTCCTTTCTTTTCTAACCTGCTTTGTATAGGTTCTTAGAAACAATCGTAGCTCTCATAGCTTGCACTCTAGACTAGCTACCATCGAGTCACCTGCCTGTAAAGATCTCCATTTTTCCTCCACTTACTCCTTGAACCCTTCTTCTAAGAGCCAAGCTTTGTCAAGCTTGAAGTATGTCTCGAATTGCCACTACTCAGTTGACTGCCACATTAGAGGCATGTGGTCTAAGAACGACCTCTCCAAAGGTTGCACATTTACTAGCGATGTAGTCTTTGCCAACTCCATATTAGTAAGAATGCTAGAAATTTGTCCCACATTATTCCTCCACATCAATGGAATCATGTATGTCTTTGATGATTCCATTCCTTCATCGAACCAAACTTATGAATGGAAAAACCAATTCCTTTCCATTAATCGAGTCATTCAATTCCTTTGTTGATTTTATTTTGGCATTATTCCATTGTTGTGTATCAGGTGCACACTATATGCGATTTCTTAAGAAAAACATAACTTATATCTTCCATTTGAGTTCCAACAAGAAATAATGTATTATGGTTGAAATCAATTTTATTGTCAGCTTTGAACATGTCCATTTTTTCTTAAAGTAAGTACCGAAAAGAGAGTAGTTTCCCAAAGACTTTATTGAGGATTGTTACTTTCATTCCCAAAAACATTAAAGACAAGATAATCTGTTTCTAGAAAATTTTACTCCACCTAACCATCTCTTTAATTTTTTGTTCAAGGTATTGTGGTTAATTTTTCATCCTTCAACTTGTAACCATGAAAAATCATCTCGAGAACTGATCTATCCTCCACCTTATTTTTATCTTCAAAGCTTCTACATCTCTCCCTATCATATGTTGTCAAAGGTATATTTTGCCGTAGATATCTCATGATATAAAAGTTCCAAGCTACCGCCCAGGACTACAACGAAAACAATCGGGGGTTTCAAGGGTAAACAATTACTTGTCTATGTTAATTGGAACCAGTGCATTTCATATGGTCAAGTAATTAATGATTTACATAATAGCAAAGTTCAGTCGTGTAGACCTTCTGATTAAAATATCAAGCAAATTTGAAGCTCCCGAATTCGCGAAAAAAAATGGGGGGGATTAGATCTTCTTACAAGTCCCAAGGTATCCAAGGAGAGATCTCAAAACTTATCACATGCTTCCTCCCTATACACCATCATTGATCCATCCATCCCACAATACGTCACTCGTATCCAGTCCGCCGGCCGCTTCGTTGGGATAAAAACGAATTTGATTTAATGACCACGTTGTAGATCCCAAAAAAGATGCACGTCTTCTGTCATTAAGTTTGGTCGCGGTCTTGGTTGCGTTCCAGGTCAACTTCCTGTTGTCTAACGGCCAGCGGATCGAGGAATCAGATTTCGCGTTCATGGAAAAGCATCCACAGATCCAAAGTCGCATGGTTTCTCCGCTTTCGTAGGGCACGGTAGTGAGGGAGTTACAGGGGATTTTACGTGGGCACTCCTGAAATTATTTGTAATATCATGCATATTATTAGCTTCTTACTATTTAAACAGACAACTGAAAAAATAGCTTAAAAGATAAAAGAAATGTATGTCGTGACGTACGTCTCTCACTTGATAAAATGTATGGGTTTGTTTTTATTTTTAATAGATGAAAAATTAAAATATATCAATTAAAAATTTAAAAATATGTATTTCTTAATTTTTTTATCGATGAAAAAAAATTTTTCATTGAAAGGTGAAAAATTAATTTTTACTTGTAGATTTAAAATTTGAAGTTTATGAAAAGTAATTTTTTATATGTGAAGAATTACTCTAGATAAATAAAAAATCGATTGAAATTAAAAATATATCTATGTAATTTTATTTTTAAATAATATATTTTGATTTTTAATGGGTGAATTCAAAATACAGAGGTTGAAAGTTAAAATATAATGACATATTTTGTTCAACGAGAGATTCATATTGTAAAATATATCGCAACGTATATTTCCCAATTCATATCCTAAAAAAAGAGTTATTTTATTTACGTTAATACTTCTTCATTGCCAAAATAAGTAGGGTCACTGGTCTTTGATTTAAGGTCCCATTATTTGATTCTCTCCATCGTCATATTCCTCCGTTTCCCACCTCCTTTCTCTTCTTCTTCTTCCAATAATCTCTTTTTCATTTCACTCGACAAATAATATCTCTGAGTGAGTCCAGCACCTCAAAGGTGAACTATTGGAGAGTTTGGTCGCGTAGAAATCTGTGGAATGGGAACTTGAATGGTTAAATTCTTTACTTTGAGTTCAATTTTCATCAAATTTGATAGGATATCTAAACAAGTGAGTATTGGGATAAACGAAACAAGTTTTCTAAGTATCCGTGTAAATAGTAAAATATGTATGACATTGCAATTAATTTCAAGGATACCCAAGTAAAAATCCGTTAATTCAAGCGGCATAACAGGACAGCGCTGCCGGTACCATCACAAGATTCACAGCATTGGATTTCCGACAGCAGAACAACCCCAAGCTGGCAATAATTGCAAAGAACCTGTCTCGTCTTAGGTTGTGTTTGTTTGTCTGAGGGATATTACCGTTGTGGGATAGAATTGAAGTTGAATAAATTGAGGAGTTTATTTAATTGGTAGATTTGTAATAATTGATATGGTGATATGATATTGGTAGGTGATATTTTAATATTATAATGTGATGTAAGTTGAAATATTATATTAGAGTAAATATATTTTAATATATATTGAAGTTGATGTGAGTGTATATTAATATTGATGTGATATAAAAAATAATGTTGATGTTGTGTAGATGAAAAATTATGAAATTTTTTTAGAAAAATTCTTAACTTATTTCTATCCCACTTGCAAGTCTATCTTACCTGTCAACTGACTCACTGCCAAACATAGCCTTAGAAGTTTTGGGGATCGAATTTATCATGGTGGTATATGAATGGGTTGGACAACGCATCTACCCCACCTTCTCCCCTCATCCCACTCCATCAACACGCTTCGAAATATGCATCAGACTCCCATTTTTCTAAGGAAATAAAATGGAAACAATAAATTTCATGAATGTGATCAACATGCTGTCGAAAGACTCCAGGAAAGCCAATCACACAACCATCGAAGAGAGAGAGATCACGAGGAAGACAGAGGAGAATAAATAACGGCTTTGTTTGGGTGGAGAAGGAATTATTCAACAAGAATGAGAAATAGATTAACAGAAATGAAAATAAGTGAGGTGATGCAAAAAGACGAGGAATTGTCTTAATTTCGGCTCTTGGGTGTAATTATTTGGTGAAATTGATAGGAAATAATTTTACGAGCTGACATTTTCCTTGTTTGGAAAAAAACAAAAAGGGTGTAATTTCAAAATTACTTATTCTAGAATGTTAGATATTTGCAAAGGAGATTGTTGCAAAGAAGAAATTAAAGGACTCCCATTCTAAAACGAAAGCTCTAATTCCTTGAAACAATGTATGTATATGCATATACATCCTGATCATGACATTATAAATTAACGATGGATGTTATAATATAAATTAGGACACGACCTTTCATCTAAAACTTAGACTATCGCCTTCCATCCAAACACTACATTGATTTGAATATCAGGTGACTAAATAAAGAATCGACGTCATTCGAATCATTTCTACGTAAAATGACAAAGTACCTCCCCCAGCAGCTGCATAAAATCAGCAACCCACGTAACCCACGGGAGAATGTATGAAAAAAAACACAAAAAAATCTGTGTGTAGAGAAAGATAAGGAGAGATCGTGATGGTCAGAATTCAAGCAAAGGCACCTCCCACAAGTCAATCCCGCACCCATCGGATCTGCCCAAGGAGATAGACCACAAGTAAGGTAGGCAGAGAGATAAGGGAGAGAGGGTGACCCACACGATGACATCCCACAACTCGGATATAAATAAGGACAGATCCCATCGAACACGAAGAAGAGACCTCGAAACTTCTCACTGTAGTTGCACCCACCACCACCACATCAGTAGTGTAGTACATCTCTCACACTTGGCATATCTTTCGTTCCACACGCACACACACATGTACACAGGATCCCATCCCACGCAAAACCCACTAATGCCAAGGCCAAAGAAGCCTCCCCCTTCCATCTCTACTTCTTCTCCTCCTCCTTCTTACGGTAGAGACTGGTCGGAGCTCTACTCCATCTATGGCCTCTCAGACGACCCACGAACCTTGGCCTTCCTCCTCCTCCACTCCCTCCTCGGCCTCCTCCTCTCCTTCCTCATCTCCCTCCACGTCTCCCAGTACTCCTCCCCTCCACCTCTCGTCCTCCCGATCACCGCCCTCCTCGCCGCCCTCTCCTCCCTCTGCCTCCTCTCCGTCACCTTCCACCTCCTCCACTCCTCCCTCCCGCTCCACTGGCAGATGTGCCAGCGCCTAGTCGCCGCCGTCCCCGACTGGTCCCCCGTCCGCACCGCCCTCGACCTCGGCTGCTCCCGCCGCGGCCTCCTTCTCAACTCCGTCGCCCTCCACCTACGCCGCCTCCGCCTCCCCGCCCGCGTCGTCGGCTTCCACCCCCGCCGCGACGCCGCCGTCCGCGCCCTCCGCAGCTCCTCCCTCGAGGGCGTCCAGGACTACGTCACCTGCAGGGAGGGGGACTGGCGGAGCCTCCCCTTCCCCGACGGCTACTTCGATGTCGTGCTCTCCGCCGTGTACCTCGGCGGGGTCGGGGAGGGGGAGGAGGAGAGGGGGAGGGCGCTGGGGGAGCTCGTGAGAGTGGTCAAGTGTGGAGGGGTTGGTGTGTTGTGGGACCTCTCGCATGTGCCGGAGTACGTGCGGAGGCTCCAGGAGATGGGGATGGAGGACATTAGGGTTTCGGAGCAGGTCAATGCGTACCTCTTCGCGAGTCACATCGTCTTCTTCCGCAAGCCCCATGAGTACAAGGGATGCGTGGAGTGGAGGGTGGATGTCTCATGATGATGGCCCCACGGAGTCGAGACTCCAGTGGGGCCATCATTCTCAATCCTTGATTTGCTTATTTTAAAGGGAGAAGGGTTGTAGATGGTTAGATTATGATCCAACGATTGAGAACCTCCTAAAGAAGACGCTTTACACTAGGAAACTTGATAGTTTTTTTATTTTTGTAGAGAAAAATGAACAGACAGGGAATGGCTTTGGAATGTAAGCCATGGATATGGTTGTTTTTCGAGAACTCATTATACATATGGTGGTGATTAGGAGTGACGTATTTGTATAAATGATTGGTTGATTAGTTGAGAAGGTATGTGCTCACTTTTGCATATTTGTTGGTGTTCTTCGCTACTTGGATTTTCTAATTGAAAGAGCTTTGTGGTGATGGTGTTAGTAAAGATGTGGACCTAGATCTTAATTTCTTGTGTAAGATTATTTTTGGGTGTTACGCTCCTTACCTATAAGAATATGGAGCATCCTTCCATACTATTGCTAGCATGGATGTAGTGCACATTTTCACCATACTTGTAAAGTTACACCATATCACAAGTAACTACCATTTAGGGGCCACCACTTGCATCTTTTTTCTAGTGGCCATTTAGGAGACTACCTCTATCCAAGGCTCAACTCATTTAACAAATGTGTTACATTTACAATCCAAAATTAATCTAAGTTAATTTTGAGTTTAGGATTAAGTCAACCCACTTGGGCTTGCCAAGCCCAACACTCATCCCTGCTTGAAAGGAGGGCAGGAAGCATGCTCCTTCTCATATCCAAGTTCACACCTGACGGTTGATTAAAGGGAGGGAGGGTCAAGCCTTTATTTGAGAACAAAACTAGGGCAAATGCCCCCTTCGTTATTGGAGAGAGGATAGGATTTTGGGTAATACCAGGGATAAGGGAATAGTTTTACTACTTGAAAAATAAACAACTCATTCCCCCTCCTCTTGCCTATATAGCAAGCATGAAACCTTTGACCTATTTTATTGTCACCATCTTGGTCTTTTAGCCAGCAACATCCCAATCTATCGTCTTCTGTTTTTGTATTACAATGTTTCTTCTTTTGGAGCATCCTTGGAGCAATGGTGAAGAATGGTAGGTTTGGACAACACTTGAACCCCTTTGGAATTTTGGGCATCCTTTGTCTCTCGTTTGATCTACCTGCTTTCTAGTTTTATCAGGGCTTCATAATTTCCTACTCTCGTTGCAAGGAGGTTAGTTGAGAGATGGCTAGGGTAGCTTAAGGTGTTGTTGGAGCCAGCTTTGGACTATTCGGTGCTCCTAGATGTTAGAAAGGAGGGAGGCTCCTAGTTCAGGCAAGCCATGTGACCAAGGTCAAGCATGAAGGTTGAAAGTGTAGTTTGTGATAAAGATGTGCTTGGGTATCATCTTCCACCCTCATGGCTTTTCTCCTTACTTTGGGACCACTCTAGAGCCCAAACTTATCACGATTGGGTTTGCTCCAGTCTTAGATTACTAGTTCCTTCCCATCTCGCGTAAACTGTTGACCTCATCTTCAGCATGAATCATATCCAAGCATGGAGCAAAAATACATAAGTATATGAAATCAAGCATTTCTTTTTATCTTTTTGTTGTAGTTCTTATTTTACTTTGTCGGTGATTTCTTGTGTTGTTGAGCTAATTTTGTTCCCCCACCTTTGTGAGATTCTTGAGTTCCCCTTTTTGAGGGGGGTGATGTCTCCCCTTTTTTTTCCCCCTCGCCCCATATCATACTCCATGATCCATTTTTATCTCCTCTCTCCGTTGATTACTCTACCCATAATTTCTTGCTAAAGATCCCTTCTTCATTTCAAGTCAGCCGTCTCTTCTCCCATCATTTAGATAAATTGCCTACAACTCTATTCCTTAAAGTGAGCATTTTCTTTCACCATCATGAGTCATTTTCGCATGCTGTAGTCACTTTAATATTATCATCCACCCCCACCCTACGCAACCAAAGCCATGCACTAACCTTACCTATCGATTGTCCTCGATCGCTCATGCCTAAAAAGTCTTCCCAAAACAGTGTCCGGATCCATTTAGTCCAGTTTCCTAAACCCCATGCTTCCCTCCTGCAATGATTAATGTGCCTCTTTCCGTGTCATTAGTTAGGTGCACTTTGCACCTCACCTCTCCATCAATTTGTCAAAGAAAAATGAAAAATCAAAGTTCACTTTCACATCCTTTCCCACACACTACCCCTTTATCCAAAAATAAAACATACATCTACGATTAAATTCCGCTACCGATGGTGACAATGAGACGATGGAGATGGATTTACGTGAAAAATGATGTAGCTGTTGAGTAGGCTCGTACTGTTAAAATTACTGGTGGGTATGTATATATTATTACAAGGATATATATATATATATATATATATATATATATATATATATATATATATATATTATGTGATCCAATAAAAATTAGGTAAATTATATTTTTAATAATATGGGTTAATTGCATAGAAATTTTCTGAAAAATTACAGTTTGTTGATGGGTAGGACTGTTAATTCTGAAATATAATAGTTGTGGTTCCCGGGGATATGCGAGTAATAGGCAGTTTTATTTTCCCTAACCCCATCGTGGGAAATATAGGAACACGGGTGGAAACCGAAGAGATATACAAAAACATAACGTTCCCTTCTTCTTCCGCGCTAATTCTCTTTGGATCCCTGAAAGTACAATCGCCAAAACCCCGTCGAAATTCTCAACGAGAATAGAAGGATTTACTTCCGCTTCCTTCTTCGAAAAGATCAAGCGATGGATTCAAGTATCCATCTAAATATTCTTTGATTTTGGATTTTGTCAATACATATGAGAAATCAAAGATTCTTGGGATTTACGAAACCTCTCAAACGTTTTATTTGTATCTTATTTTGATTTCATCTGATGTTAAGTCCGACACACATCACTTATGTGGAAATGGTAAATTTTCAATTTGAATCCCAATTTACTTGGAAGGGTGTATTTGCATGCTAGGTATCCCTCCCACTCACGACGATGAACCAAACTCCCTTACGAGAAAGGAAAATTAGTCATCTTCGCACATCAATTCCTTGGCAACATAAAAGTTCCCATTGTAATCAAGATCATGCCCTGGTGGACGATAACTACATAACTTCACTTCAACTTTCCGTCATTGTTACTTGGACTAGAGTGTGGATATTTAGCAACCACGAAGGGTCCAGAGCACACGTCAGTGCGAGTGGGTGCGTGGCAGAAAGAGATGGTATTGATTGTTGGGATATATAAAGAAGGTGGGGTTGGTATACAGATGAGATTCCTTCTTGGACTTTCCCGTGCCCACCGTGTCAGTGCTAGTGGCCTAACGACGACGGGACATCTTTATCCCTATTCCATGAAATTCCTCAAAGTCAAACTCTCCAAAAGTGTTTATACCCTTCAAATTGAGATTGGAGTTCGTTTCACTCCCTGAGGAATTATGCTCGATTTCTATGTCTTAAAAAGTAAAGCAACTCCCCATCCGCACTTGCTCTCACCCTCACCAACCCCTTCGCTCTTGAGAAAAGCCTACCTGCTACAGTTGGCCTTGATTGTTCACCTTTGGTCGATCGGAGTGCCCCTCCCTCCCTCTAGATCTTCCTCCTCTCCCTCCCTCTTCGTCGATCTGGTCTCCTTGTCGACATGCACTGCCTCTCACTGCCCGTGGAGGCCGGTCGTTCACGACGGTCGACGGCGTGGCACGTGATGCGGTTGTGAACTGCAATCGTGTGCTACGATGGAGATTGCGAGGCTGCGTCGTAGTTCGCAGTCATGTGGTTCGCGGTCCGGTCCGATTCTATCACGTGCTCCAGTGATCGCAGTATGATGGTTCGCGGTTTGGTAGGGATAGATTTTTATGGGA
This sequence comes from Thalassia testudinum, assembly GCA_037157565.1. Lineage (NCBI taxonomy): Eukaryota > Viridiplantae > Streptophyta > Magnoliopsida > Alismatales > Hydrocharitaceae > Thalassia > Thalassia testudinum. The sequence continues at coordinate 31,261,166 of JAZHRO010000031.1, read as the reverse complement.
GCGAGATTGTGTTGCAATATCTGGATTATAAGATTTTGGTATTTATTTTTTATAGATGTCAATCTCGATGGATTATGAAGATTACACACAGGTGGATTTCGAAGACTTCACGAGTGGAATATCAAATTTAATCGATTGATTCTCATAATCTACTAGTATAATCTTCATATTCCACCAGGATTTCCTTTAATTTGGTATTATCTCATTTCAAATTAAATTATCCCAAACAAAGGACACGAAAGAAACCATTCCTTAGGTGGTTGAAGAAGGTTTGTTCAGAGATTAAATCGAAAGTTTACGCAAAACATGAGGATATTATTTCTGTATTTCCCACGAGATCACCTAATTATCACCGCCACATATCAAGGTCCAACTTCATGACTGACTGATGTTCATTTCCAACTTGGTTCCCGTCCTCTCTCGCTCCAGAGAGAGAGTTTGAAAACCTAGTTGCCTTAGGGGCCTGATCGATCGGGGATCTCCCCCAGTCTTCCAGTCTTACCTTTCCTCCTCCGGACCACTCCTTGATGATCGTGCACAACGGATCAACATGCAGATGCTCGGATGCTTGGTGTGGCGAATTACGGTGGCATCGTGTTGAAGGTCGAGTTCCAGTTGTGGCCTTGTCATGGCATCGTGGGGCGATCGGTGCCTCGGTTTGGTACATCGAGTGGTCGCAATCGCGCAACGGTGGGTTGTCAGGCACAGGGTCGAAGGTTGCTATGGCTAGCTCTGATGTTGGTGTGTTCAGCGGGGGCTAATGTTGGTGCATCTAGCAGCAGCTGAGGGTGGTTGCATGTTGTTGTTGTTGCCATGATCGTTGGGTTGTATGGTGTCTTCCTGTTTAGGGATGGTTTTTGTTCGCTAATTTCCTTGTGGTCCCAAAGGTGAAGCTTTCGATCATGCCTGTTTTGTCGTTTTGTTGCTACATCTTTGGTCCAACCATTTTGGTGGAGGTTTTAGTTGATACTGTTGGTTCTATTTTCCCTTGGGAGATGTCAATGTTTCCTTTAGAGGTCATGTGAGACCATGCATTCTACAACTAAGATGTACCTGAATTAGTTTTCGATGCCTGATTTTTCGCTGGATTTCTCGTTTGTGCTGAAAATTAGGAAGTTTTCCTAGTAACATTATCATATCTATGAGCATAGTGTGGTAATCTTTTGATTATTACTTGATTTCATGTCAGTGATATTTCTTTTTTCTTAAGTTTTAGATTTGGATCGATGTTTTGGGTTAATTTTTCCTTCTCTTTATAGATGTCCATATTTTTCTTATCCTTGTATCTATTTTAACTTAATACTGAAAGTTTTCCTTTCTTAAAAAAAAAAATCTTCGTGACAGACGGATGCCGATGCTATAGCTGGTTGGATATTATATTCAATTCGTAGGTTAGATCAATTATAGAGATGCTGTTAGCTTTCTGCCTGCTTTTGATTTATGACCCAGAGAGGAGTCCCACCTTTTCAGTTTTTGTCGTTGTGATTTATGGGTGCATAGGGGTCGGATTGCGACGTAATCTAAATTTAGTCCATGGTTGAGATTTTTTACAACTCAATGTAATTTATTATATTATCAAATAGAATTGAATTCGACTCATTAAATCGGATCGGATTGAATTGTGGTGAGCAGGTTATTGATTAATTAAAATTCAAGTATGTTTATGTCTTATATATTTTATACGTATTTTTATTTTAATAATAAAAAATTATAAATTTATAAACAACTTCTATCTTATAAAATACAACAAAATAGATAAAAATAAAAAAATAAGAACAATGGAAACTATTTTAAAACACATTTTACAATGTATATTATAAAAGAGACACGTGGTCACCCACTATTCTTAAAACACGAGTTTGGTGGGTTTTAAGTCACCGCTTACTCTCCCACAACTAACTACTATCAGTAATTTTTGCACTTAAATCAAATATTATCGATGATTTTTGCATTTCAATCAAATATCATTAATGATTTTTATATTTGAATCAAATATTACTGATGATTTTTGTATTAAAATCAAATGTTACCATTAATTTGCGAAATGTGATTGGTGATTTTTAGTTTTGAATTAAATATCATCGAAAATTTTTAAAATATTGTTGGTGATTTTTGAAATATCATCGGTGATTTTTAATTTTGAATCAAATATCATCGATGATTTTCAATCATTGATGATTTTGTTGATCTTTGATAGATAGTAAATCTCATGATGTAGACACAATTATTGAAGATAAAATGCCTATTCATGCATGTTCTTAGGTGATGAGAACCTCATCATTAACCCTAACTAGTACAATTTAATACAAATGAGTGTGAAAAAGCTCTTACAAAACCTAAAGAAAAGCTTAACTCAGAGAATTCTGAGTTAAAGAATAAAACAAATCATAAGGGGTAAAACTGCAATTTCACCAAGGCAGTGTGCAAACAGGGTAATTAAGGGTCCAAACACAGGTCAAACGAGCTTAATAAGAAGGGAAGTGGGATGATCTGATCTGAAAAGGGTTATAGCAACTTCTAGGAATTAAATGACATTCTGTAACCCTAAAACAAATCCACTTTAATTCACAAGGTTCGAGGTAGGATAAAGATAAAATAAATCCTCTAAAATTCATAGAAAAATATTCCCTAGGGTTTAGAACCTTCAATTTGACCTTTGCAACCTATTTTGACCTAAAATTAGAACCATGCTCAATTAATAACTTAATTTATATTTTTACGCAAATTGACCAGTCAAATATGGTCCAACCTAAAATCAAATCTCACCATTAAAATCCTTAGGTTCAAATTAGTCTGGTATAAAAATTTGGGCCTAAGAAAAGACCATCTTGACCGACTTTACAAATTGGTCATCTTAATTTACTTTTTGACCCTTATCTTTTGAAACCCTTACGTTCAGCCCAATAACTTCTCGTTGTTCTTTGCAGAATGGTCCCCCCTGCCATTTCTGTGCAACGCCATACCTCCAGCGACCTTGCGTGGAGGATGGCGCCGCGCAGGGCAGGGCGGCTGTCCTCAGGAACAGATGAGGGGTTCCCTGCGTCGTCCTTTGTCGCAAGGACCCTCCCCTGGCCTCTGCAACCGGCCATGCCTCTCATGCGAGCGCATAAAAGGCATGGGTGTCCCCTGCCGGCCATCTCCGGTGAGGTAGGCACGTCACCTCCTCGGTCCCCTCTCCTCGCCAAGGCCTTTATAAGGAGCGGCACGGTCTGCCGTCTCCTTCAAGCTTCTTCTAGTGGAGAAACACCCTACATTTCGTCCCTTCCCTCTCTGGTCAGAACGCCCGAGCTTCCAACGACCTTCTCCTTCTCCTCCTCGTCACTTTGCTGCCCTACCTACAGCAGAGTCCACTCTTCCCCGTCGTCTCGCGCCAGGCCGTACCAGCTAGCGCCCTCCGATCTCCTCTTCGTCGTCGATAGCCACCTCCTGGGCATCTTCATCCTCAGCTCCAGCAAGCACGAGCCGGACGCCGCCCTCGCCCCCTTCGTCGATTAGGTAGGTAGGAATCTTCCTCTCTCTCTCCCTTACATTTTCCCCTTCCCGATTTACCCTTTTTATCCACCAACCGCCACTTCCACCTCCATCTGCTCCATCTCCGATCACCATCTCCGGCGAGGTCACTCCACCTCCACAGACCACCTCACCCCTCGCCGACAAGCCCAGAAGCTCCCCCTCACTCCACTTAACCGTTTCCCCCACTCCATACACCGCCATTCACCGCCCGACTGCCCCCCGAACAGACCCATTTTCGCTCACACAGTCTGACCTAGGTGCACCTCCACAGGCGCTCTCGCGCCTCGCCGACCCCCGCACTGCCTTCGCCACACTCCGGCGAAGCTTCCTACGTTATCTGATGTGGCTGCGAGGCTGTCCTTATGTTTTCAGGTCAGCGCCTCCTCGCCGCCATTGAAGAGCTGCTGGAGCTTCTTCGCAAGCAGCTCCAAGACGTCTCCAGCCCAGGCACGTGCTCCAGGCAGCGCGGATTGCTTCCGCGAGTGCGCCCAGGCTTGCAATTCAGGTCGCAAGCCTCGCAGCTGCCCCAATTGGCAGCGACTTCCTCGAATGCGGGCGCGCAGTCTGGAGGTGGGACTTTAGTCCCACCTCGTAAGTGTGTGGCCTCGTGCTCACACTTAAATTGAAAAAAGTGTATCAGGCTGTTTGGCTTCGATACATAGGGGTCAGCTCTCTCACCCGCACGCAGCATGATGAGAACCTCATCATAAACCCTAACTAGCACAATCTAACCCAAATATGCGAGAAAAAAGCTCCTACATGACCCAAAGAAAGGCTTAACTCAGAGAATTCTGAGTTTAAGAATAAAATAAATCATAAGGGGTAAAACTGTAATTTCACCAACGCAGCTTGCAAATAGGGTAATTAAGGATCCAAACACAGGTCAAACAAACTTAACAAGAAAGAAAGTGGGATGATCTGATCTAAATAAGGGTTATTGCAACTTCCAGGAATTAAATGATATTCTGTAACCTTAAAATAAATTCACTTCAATTCACGAGGTTCGAGGCAGGATAAAAATCAACTAAATCCTTTAAAATTCATAGAAAAATATTCTCTAGGATTTAGAACCTTCAATTTGACCTTAGAAACCTATTTTGACCTAAAGAGAGAACCATGCCCAATTAATAACTTAATTTGGGTTTGTGAGCAAATTGGCCAGTCAAACATGGTCCAACCTAGAATTAAAATTCACCATTAAAATCCTTAGGTTCAAATTGGTCTTGTATAAAAACTTGAGCCTAAGAAGAGACCTCCTTGACCGACTTTACAATTTGGTCCTCTTCATTTACGTTTTGACCCTTATCTTTTGAAACCCTTGCATTTAGGTCCTCAGCTTTTCATCATTCTTTGCAGAACAGTCCTCCCTGCAACTTCTGCGCAGCGCCATACTCCGACGACCTTGTGCGGAGCATGGCGCCGCACAGAGCAGGGTTACCGTCCTACAAAGCAGAAGTAGGGTTCCCTGCGACGTCCTCCGTCGCAGGGACTCGCCCATGCCCTCTGCCGACCACCATACCTTCCGTGCGAACGCGCGGAAGGTATGGGTGTCATCTCCGACCTTACTCCGGCGAGGCTGGCATGACGCCAACTCGCCCCTCCCTCTGCGCCAACCCCTTTATAAGAAGCAGCACACCCTGCCGACTTCTGCAAGCTTTTCTTTCACGGAGAAACCCCCTCCCTTTCATTCCTTCCTCCTCCGTTAGAAGGCCCGAAGCTTCTGGCGACTTCCTCCTCTTCCTCCTCGTCGCTCTGCTGCCCTAATTGCAGCAGGGTTTGCCTTGCTCCATCGTCTGCGCCGAGCTGTACCTGCCGGTGCCCTCCACCTGCTTCCTCGTCGCCGCACTCCTTCTCCAGGGCTTCTTCTCCAGCTCCGGTAGATACGAGTTGGCTGCTCCACCCTCCCACTTCGTCTAATACTTAGGTAAATAGCTTACTCTCCATTTCCCTTGCATTTTCCCCCTTTTAAACTGCCCTGTCGACCACCCGACCGCCACTGTCCAGACCATCCTCTCCACCTCCGATCACCCCCTCCGGCGAGACCATCTCACGTCCACAGACACCCTCGCACCTCGCCAACCACCACACAAGCTCCCTCACACTCCACTCTACCGATTCCCCATCTCCATTTACTGCCAAACGCCACCCGACCACCCCCCGAACAAACCCACCTCTCCGGCCACAATCTGACCTAGGGCTACCTCCACACACGCCCTCGCGCCTCGCCAACCCCCGCACTGTCTTCGCTGCACTCCGGCGAAGCCTCCCCCGTATTCTGACTGGGCCAAGAGGTCGTTTGTGTGATTTTAGGTGCACGCCCCTCGCCGCCATTGACGACGAGCTGCAGCAGCTTCACCTGCAGCTGCAAGCGCTCTCCAGCCCAGGTGCGCGTCCCAGGTCGCGCGGGTTGCCTCTGCGAAGGCACCCAGGTCTGCAGCTGGGACGAAGACCTCGCGGGCTGCTACAATTGGCCGCAGGTAGCTTGCCTGCAGGCGTCTATTTGGGAGGTGGGACTTTAGTCCCACCTCGGAAGTGCGCGGCCAAGCACCCGCACTTAAATTGAAAAAATGCCTAAGGCTATTCGCCCTCGAACACAGGGGTCAAGTCCCTTTCCCGCACGCTGCGTGCCACGCACTCACTCGCCCTCGCCAGCGCTCACGCCACGCGGGTCTGAGCAGGATCCGATTATCCAAACCACACACTCCTCGCCCACCACCGCACACCGGTGGGCCTGGTCCCAGGGGCGATACCCGCACCCGATTACCCGGCTCTGGGAGAGCAGTCCTAAGAGAGAAATCTGAGAAAAAGAGAGACGCGGGGAAGGGTAGGGGTAGGTTTTGCTCTAACCCTTGTGTGAGCGTGCAGGAACAAAAGAAGAAGGGAAGCGGCCGAAGCCTTAGCCGCTCAGGGCAGCTGAAGAAGAAGAAGCGAGGGAGAGAAACAGAAGAAGAAGAGAAGGAAGGCACTATAGCAAACTGGCTCTTGCTCTCTGCTGTGGTTCTAGTATTTCGTCGTAGTATAGTATAGAGAAACGGTTACCAGTTTAATACAATTTGTTACTCGGAAATAAAAGTTTTCCCGAGGTCGAACTCAGGGAGCAAACTGTATTCTAGAAGTACAATGTTTCTATTACAAAAAAAATGAGAGAGAGAGAGATTTGTCTTGTTGGCTTTTTCTTCTTCTCTTCTTTCTCTCATCTTTGTCTTCTTCTTCTCTTCTCTTCTCTTCAGTTCCTCAGTCTTCTCTCTTCTTCTTGTTTCTCTTCTGTTCTTTTTCTTCCTTTTCTTTCTTTTGCTTCCAAGCTTTTCTTCTCTGCAGAGCGTCGTCTGATTTTTCGACCAGACGACTTAAGTAGCCTCTGCTACAGTGCATCCTCCTTTCTTCTTTCTCTCTTCTTCTTCTTCTTCTTCTCCTAGTCCTTCTTCTTCTGCTTTGCTTCAAGCAGCCACGACGTTGGCTGTGCTTCCTCCTTCTTTCTCTTCTTCTTCTCTGCTTTTGCCTGCACACTCACAGATTGATCAGAGGGCAAAACCTAATCCTACCCTCCCTCTCGTCTCTCTCTCAGATTTCGCTCGTAGGATAGCTCTCCCAGAGCCGCCGGGTATTCGGGTACAGGTCACGCCCGGGTCCAGGCTCACCGGCGTGCGGTGGTGGGCGAGGAGTGCTGGTCGGGTAAATGGGTCGGGCCAGGTCCGCGGGGGGTGGTCGCGGACGAGGTCGGGTAAGCGGGTGAGAGGGACCTCACCCCGTGTGCTGAGGCGATAAGCCTACAGCACTTTTACAATTTATGCAGGTGCGCGGCTTCAGAATCTGCCGAGGTGGGACTAAATGTCCCACCCCAATTCGGTGCCTACAGCTGAGAAAGCTGCAGGCAATCGCGGCTGCTGCGAGGCTTTCACCCCAGCCGCAGGCCTGGGCAGGTGCGTGGGGGTGAAGTGCGCGTCCTGGAGAGTCAAGCCTAGGCGAGGCAACCCTGCAGCTGCAGGCGGAAGAAGCTCCACCTGCCCTGCAATGGCGGCAGAGGACGGGGAACCTGTTCACAGAAATACGGCCTCTCGGCCTAGTCAGAAGGTGTAGGGAGCTTCGCCAAAGTGCGGCAAAGCTCGTGCGGGTGGAGGCGAGGCGTGGGGCAGCGTGCAGGGGTTGCCCTAGGTCAGACTGTGGCTGGGAGAATGGGTTTGTTCGGGGGGTCTTTAGGTAGTGTATGTTAGTTCAACCACTCATATATAATGTAACGAACGCGTGCCCCAGACGTCTTTTAAGACGTCTGGGAGGAGGTCCAGACGTCTGGGATCGTTTCCAGACGTCTGGAAAATAGTTATTTTCGCACGGGAGAGTCGTCTGCGCGCCTGTGCGCGTAGACCCGCGATTCCTCTCTCTCTCTCTTTTTCCCTCTCTCTCTCTGCGGCTGCAGGCGGCCTGCCACCTCCTCTCTCCTCCTCGCGCGGCCTTAAAAGGGCCACGCCTCCCCTCCCGTCTCCACCGTCTCCTCCTTCTTCTCCTTCCTGTGCGCGAGAGCGAGCGGACGCGAGGGCGGCAGCGACGGCCGCAGTGAGCGCGGAGGTGCGGCGTGCGAGGGCGGAGCTCTGCCATGAGGGCGAGCTCGCCGGGGCGGCTTGGCCGGCCGGCGGAGGGCGCAGGGGGCGCGGAGCGACGCGGAGAGGGACCTGCTGCAGTCTGAGCAGCAGGAGCGCGAGGTGCGACGCGGGCAGCGTCGCGAGCAGAGTCCGGGTCACGCCCTGATTCTGGAAAAATTTCCAGAATCAGACGTCTGGGTTGACATCCAGACGGCGAGATAGACGTCTTGAAGCTCATACAGACGTCTGAAAGGTGAGTTTACCGCCTTCTCCTTCCTTCCTGTCGACTGACCGTACTGAGGGAGGGAGTTGGCTGTGCGCAGGTTCGCTGATTCGCCATCCATTGCGAATCAGACGTCTGGAAGTTGTACCAGACGGCTGGAGTGACCTCCAGACGTCCTAAGTGACCATCGGACGTCTGGGAGCTAGGCAGACGTCCCCGCAGACTTCTGGACGTCTGGGAAACCACGCTGAACAGGTAATTCTCTGATCCACTTTTTAAGACGTCTGGAAGGAGTTCCAGACGTCTGATTTTGCACAGTATCGTCTTTTTTGACCCGTTTAGGGCCCGTTCGGGCTCCGTTTTCCACGATTCGAGTTGCGTTCTTTTCAGAATTAATTCCTCTACCCGTCTACAGTAGCTATACACTGTTTTGAGACACTCCTTGTGTTTGATCCTTGTGACAGGACCTCGTTCGGTTGCAGTCTTGAGAGTCGCGGAGGCACGCGGGATTCCCGATCACGCCCCCAATACTCCCGTTGTACCTGGTAGAGTGGCTTTAAGTATTAATAAAATTTGTTAAAGCATGGAACCATAACTAGAACCTAGGACATTGCATGAATCCTAGGAATGAGAAATATATGGAATGATAGTTCCTAGGTGTTGCATGAATCCTAGGGCCGGAAAACTAGATTGTATGATAGACCCTAGGATATGGCATGAATCCTAGGATGGAAAAACTAGTGGAAGGTATAATAATGCAGTCTTGGAAAAATGGAAAGGAATATATGAAGCTGCCTGTAAATTGAATTCACAGCTGCCTGTTATGAATAAAGAAACATGATTGGGATCATGGTTGGTAAGAACGTGAAACTGGAAAGTAAGACATAAGATGTTCTGGAACCCTACGGGGAAGTAGGAGTAGAACTCCTGGAAAGCGAATGGAATAGAATTGGGGAAGTGAGCTGGCCCTTGAGTACGGAGTACCAAGGAGAGTGACTGTCCCCCTGTTTAGTGCAGAGCTGAGCTAGCCACCCCAGGGACCCGGGGGTTAGGACTGGCCACTCTGTACCGACTTGTTGGCCCTCGTGTACGTAGTACTGAGGAGAGCTAGTAGTGTTAGGAGAGTACTAGCTACCCCACGGGCCCCGGGGTTCTGCTAGCCTCCTTCACTGACTTGTTAGGCCCACCAGGGCAAACCAGGGTTGTCAGGCGAGGGTGCGCGGACTGTGGAGGGGCAAGGCCCCGATTTGGTTACTGTGGAGGGGTTGGACCCCTGTTACTAAGAGGGCTCTGCCCTGGTTCCGTGCTGTGCTTTGGGCGCACCTGTTAACGGAAACGACTGACCGCGTGCCCGTGCGGGCTAGCTACCTGTGCGTTTATCGTGCGTGCCGTAGTCACCGTTACGTCTGTCAGTGACCTTGGGGTGGTTGACTGAGGGTAGGATCACCACGGGGGACTCTCCTGGCCAGGAGAGCACCACGTGCTACTTCTACTTTTGGAAAAGACTGCAATCAAGATCGTTCCCACGAGGACATTCGAGATCAAGTAAAGGATCTGAGAAACAAATGAAATAGTGAGAAAAATTGAAAGATGTGAATAAAGGAAGTAATAGAACATAACAGCTACTGTACACTCTACTGTTGCCTTTAGTTAGTTTGCCACTCTACTCAGCGTTTTGCTGACGTGTTACACTCGTTACCTTTTTCAGGACCAGGTGTTGAGCAGCCAGGGTCGGCGGCTGCAGAGGACGCTGGGCCGAGTAGGGTCCAGTAGAGTTACCACAGCCTTTTGTACCTCTTTTGTTTCTGTTCTAATGAGTAGTTTTTGTTTCCGCTGTACCTTCTTTACCTGCAGTTCTTGTTATATGATAAATGTTGTTTTACTGTTGTGGTGGTACCTACTGTAGTAGTTTCTTTCCTTACTGCTGTACTTTCTTACTGTTAGTTATATTCATGCTGAATGTGGTTTATTTTACTGTCTTTTGGTTACTTCCTCGTTGGACGACTAGGACTTGGGATTAGTCGAGTCGGTCCGGTTCTCGTGTCTCGTAGGGACTCGGGAACCGGGTCGTTACATATAATATTTTGATGATTTTACAAAATGTAGAAAATGAAATAATAAATAAAGCGTAGCATATTGTTTTCTCTCTATAATAACATATTTACAGGATTTCAAAAAGCTTTCCAAGACGGGAGATTAAAAGCGTGAAGACGAGTAGCATAAGTATTAGGTCTTAGGCTTTTTTCATGTAAACTTTCAAAGGTTGTAATTTTCATATTATTTGAGTCTAGAAATATTGTAAAGAGCCCCAAACATAACCTATAAATAGCTAACTTAGGCTCTCTACACTTAGGATAAATTAGAAACAAAAACCCAACACTTATACTTTTATCAGACGTCCAGGACAAAGTCCAGACGTCTGATTTTCCACCATAAGACGTCTGACATGTGTATCAGACGTCTAATTTCAAATATTTCTGCCTTTGTTCATCTCCTCATAAACATCAGTCGAAGGACTTCACTTTCAGACGTCGATAACCGTTCACAGACGTCTGATTCTTTACCCAGACGTCCTCATACTAACCGTTAGACTTTCTGTCGGCAAAAACAATTTCCAGACGTCTTGACACACTTCCAGACGTCTGCCTTTGAACCGTTGGCCATGATTTTCTGTGCGTATCTCTCTACGGCCACATAATCTTTTGGCAGAAGTAGCAAGGAAGAGTATTTAGGTTTCCAGACGTCTGGTAATGTCCTCAGACGTCCATAACGACGTCTGATCCTCTAAACCTAGAACCCTGTTTGGATCCGATGATAACAGGAACGAATGCACCATTCATTAGACGTCCAATGAAATAATCAGACGTCTTATGACATAATATCAGACGCCCTTCTTTTGATCCAATAGAGTCAGTTAAGGATGTCCTGCAATATTAGACGACCAGAGGAAAAATCAGACGTCCTGTAAGACGTCTGATCCTATAATTAGACGTCTGATGTTGCTGTCAGAATCATCATTGCCCTGATTTTGTGTGGATTTCGTCCTAAACTCTTGGAATTTGTCTCCAAAGGCTAGAAGAGCTCTCCCAAGTGTTCTTGAAGGTTCCAAACTTGCCTATAAATAGACTACAACTCTTCTTTGGCAAAACACACCTCTTGAGATACAATTCCATTAGAAAAATCTCTTGCTCACTACTCTAAGCTCCATCTTGCCCTTGTGCTGTGCTAATACTCTGATCAAAGGGCAAATCCATACTCCCGGCTCGCTCCGTTCTGCAAATCATCAGGGAGTTCTTTTCATGCTTAGTAGATAAGAAAGCAACTAAATTATTGGGGTGCTCTATAGGTGTTATTTTTACTTGTTAATTTCTGTATTTTGGGTATCCGGCCTGTCGGGTCCCCGTCTCTTCATTTTGAAGAGAGAAACCTCCGTTTAGGGATCGGAGGTGGGAATTGTAATTGAGGTACACTACCCTCGTTTAAGTAGTGTGGTTAGTGGATTGATCACCTTGTGATCGAAAATCTTAAGTCAAGAGATTGGCTTAGGTGGTGGTTTTCACCCATCTTGGGTTTCCACCTAAAAATAATTGAGTATATTGTGTGATTGAATTTGTTGTATTACAATACTCTATAATTTCACTATTCACCCCTCCTCTAGTGTAATTTCATTTGGTATCAGAGCAGGTTTTCCTCCTACAGGAGTAACATCCGCGAAAAGATCACATGGAGGGGAAGGCCATTTCCACAAGCAGATTGGAGGGGCAATCCACCACTCGACCACCACTCTTCGAAGGAACCAACTACACTTACTGGAAGCTGAGAATGAAGATGTGGCTTCAAGCCAACGATTTCTCCATTTGGGAGAAATGCGAATCCGCATACGTCATTCCCGAGAAACCAGAAACTGGTTACACAGTGGAGCAAATCCATCACCTTGGACTGAATGCCAAGGCAATGAACTCACTCTACTGCGCTCTCAGCTCGGAGGAATTCAACCGCATCAGCCAATGCGAAACCGCCCACGAGATCTGGAGAACCTTGGAGGTTACTCACGAAGGTACATCTAAAGTTAAATCCTCAAAGATAAACTTGTTATCGCAGGAATTCGAAGCTTTCTCTATGAAGGAGAATGAAAGACTTGGGGACATGTACACTCGATTCACGTTAATCGTGAATAACCTCAAGTCTTTGGGAAAGACATTTATAAAGGGGGAGCTTCAAGGGAAACTCCCTCGCTCCCTTGGACCCGAGTGGGAGCAAAAGGTAACGGCAATAGAAGAAGCCAACCAAGTAGAGGATCTAGACATGGAAAATCTACTTGGGAATCTCATGGCTTACGAATCAAAAATGGAGCAAAAGAAGAAATCAATCTCATCGGAGCCAAAGAAGAAGACCTTAGCCTTCAAAGCTACTTCGGATGATGAGGTAAGTACCGATGATGAAGAATTTGTTTTATTAGCTAAAAAGTTTAAAAAGTTTCTCAGAAATAGAAGAGAGATCAAGGGAAGGAAAAAAGAAGAAGACCCTCTAATTTGCTATAATTGCAAAAAGAGAGGTCACATAAGGAAAGATTGTCCCTTACTCAAAAGGGATGATGAGAAGAAACCCAAGAAGCCTTCTGACTACAAGAAGATCTCCAAACCGAAAGGATTCAAGAAGAAGGCGTTTCAAGCAACGTGGGATGACTCCACCTCCGAGGAAGAAGAGGAGGAGGAAACAAATGAAGAAACGGCTTGCTTGGGACTAATGGCAACAAATGATGGTTCCGAGTCTGAATCTGAGGAACCTGAGGTAAACCCCTACTCTTTAGATGAATTACAAGATGCCTTTGATTCGTTATATATAGATCTTAAGAAAACTAAAACCCAAAGCAAGGCTTTAAAAGAAGAAAAGTTAGAAAATAAGAGATTAATCAATGATTTTGAAGAAAAGAATCTAATTCTTACAAAAGAAACCACTGCTTAAATATGCAAATAAGAAATCTAATGATTGAGAAAGAGTCATTAACAAATGATTTGTATACAGCAATGAGTGAACAAAAATTTTTAGATAGAGAAGAATTACTCGACAAAATCCATGTGCTTGAAAAATCAAACTCTTTTAAAAAGGATGAAAATGGCTTACTTAGAGTAGAGATTAGGGCATTAGAAGATAAACTAGATATAATGAAAATAGAGATAAATCATCTCAAAGAAAAGTCAAACCAACTTCTTGAGGACCTAGCCAAATTTACAAAGGGAAAAGATAACTTGGACAAACTCATTGCCCATCAAAAACCTTCCTCAAGTAAATTTGGATTAGGCTTTTATGAGCCTAGTCAAAGTGAGCCGAAAAAGGACCCTCCTCTAAAGGAGACCACTAACAAATACGGATCCACTTTACAATGGATACCGAAAAGACAACTCTCACTTTTTTTTGTAGGGATGAAAGGACATCATAATGTCAAAAATTTTATATACAAAATGAAGGATGGACGACTCAAATTAGAAAGACCTATAGAAACACTAAGTCACCATCGAAGATCTTTTGTAGGAGGAAGAAGGTCTACAAGGAGGAAGACAAGGAGACCACCACCACCAGGGAGGCCGATGGGTGATGGACTCCGGATGCTCCAAACATATGACAGGAGACAAGCGCCTATTTTTGGACCTCCAACCTACGGATGGAGGAACAGTTACATTTGGCAACAACCACAAGGACCATATTATTGGCCTTGGTAAAATAGGTAACCCGCTCTCTCCCATCTCAAATGTTTCTCTAGTTAAAGGACTAAAACATAATCTTTTAAGTGTAAGTCAAATATGTGATAAGGGTTTTAAAGTAGTGTTTACTTCTAAAATATTTGAAATCCTGCAAATATGTTATTATAGAGAGAAAACAATATGCTACGCTTTATTTATTATTTCATTTTCTACCTTTTGTAAAATCATCAAAATATTATATATGAGTGGTTGAACTAACAATCTCCCCCTTTTTGATGATTTTCAAAATATAGCTGTAGGTTACTCTTTCCTCCCCCTAAAGGTTGTACTTGATAGCCTTTATCTATTTAAGAAGGTTGTTTTTATATTATTCCTTAATTTCTTACCTACATTCTTTGGTACTTTCATCAGATGTTCAAAATTTGCAGATAGGACAAGGACCCGCTCGTCGCCGCCGCCGCCAAGATCAAGAAGAATAGTTTTAGTGCTTCTATTTTTCTGTCTTTTATTCTAAGTTTGTATTAAGGGGCCTTGACCCTGTACTTAATATTTTTTGGAACAAATAGCTAGTCCATGCTTAAATATTTCTATTCCTAATCAATTTTCCTTAATGCCTTGTCATCTTTTAAACATGCAATTTTATTCACGCACTTTACTTTGTAGATATCACTCTTGTAGTTTGGATTTTGACTCCCTTTAAACAACCCTTCATGATGATATTCAAAAAGGGGGAGAAGAATGTAGGTAAGAAATTAAGGAATAATATAAAAACAACCTTCTTAAATAGATAAAGGCTATCAAGTACAACCTTTAGGGGGAGGAAAGAGGAACCTACAGCTATATTTTGAAAATCATCAAAAAGGGGGAGATTGTTAGTTCAACCACTCATATATAATATTTTGATGATTTTACAAAATGTAGAAAATGAAATAATAAATAAAGCGTAGCATATTGTTTTCTCTCTATAATAACATATTTGCAGGATTTCAAAAAGCTTTCCAAGACGGGAGATTAAAAGCGTGAAGACGAGTAGCATAAGTATTAGGTCTTAGGCTTTTTTCATGTAAACTTTCAAAGGTTGTAATTTTCATATTATTTGAGTCTAGAAATATTGTAAAGAGCCCCCAAACATAACCTATAAATAGTTAACTTAGGCTCTCTACAGTTAGGATAAATTAGAAACAAAAACCCAACACTTATACTTTTATCAGACGTCCAGGACAAAGTCCAGACGTCTGATTTTCCACCATAAGACGTCTGACATGTGTATCAGACGTCTAATTTCAAATATTTCTGCCTTTGTTCATCTCCTCATAAACATCAGTCGAAGGACTTCACTTTCAGACGTCGATAACCGTTCACAGACGTCTGATTCTTTACCCAGACGTCCTCATACTAACCGTTAGACTTTCTGTCGGCAAAAACAATTTCCAGACGTCTTGACACACTTCCAGACGTCTGCCTTTGAACCGTTGGCCATGATTTTCTGTGCGTATCTCTCTACGGCCACATAATCTTTTGGCAGAAGTAGCAAGGAAGAGTATTTAGGTTTCCAGACGTCTGGTAATGTCCTCAGACGTCCATAACGACGTCTGATCCTCTAAACCTAGAACCCTGTTTGGATCCGATGATAACAGGAACGAATGCACCATTCATTAGACGTCCAATGAAATAATCAGACGTCTTATGACATAATATCAGACGCCCTTCTTTTGATCCAATAGAGTCAGTTAAGGATGTCCTGCAATATTAGACGACCAGAGGAAAAATCAGACGTCCTGTAAGACGTCTGATCCTATAATTAGACGTCTGATGTTGCTGTCAGAATCATCATTGCCCTGATTTTGTGTGGATTTCGTCCTAAACTCTTGGGATTTGTCTCCAACGGCTAGAAGAGCTCTCCCAAGTGTTCTTGAAGGTTCCAAACTTGCCTATAAATAGACTACAACTCTTCTTTGGCAAAACACACCTCTTGAGATACAATTCCATTAGAAAAATCTCTTGCTCACTACTCTAAGCTCCATCTTGCCCTTGTGCTGTGCTAATACTCTGATCAAAGGGCAAATCCATACTCCCGGCTCGCTCCGTTCTGCAAATCATCAGGGAGTTCTTTTCATGCTTAGTAGATAAGAAAGCAACTAAATTATTGGGGTGCTCTATAGGTGTTATTTTTACTTGTTAATTTCTGTATTTTGGGTATCCGGCCTGTCGGGTCCCCATCTCTTCATTTTGAAGAGAAAACCTCCGTTTGGGGATCGGAGGTGGGAATTGTAATTGAGGTACACTACCCTCGTTTAAGTAGTGTGGTTAGTGGATTGATCACCTTGTGATCGAAAATCCTAAGTCAAGAGATTGGCTTAGGTGGTGGTTTTCACCCATCTTGGGTTTCCACCTAAAAATAATTGAGTATATTGTGTGATTGAATTTGTTGTATTACAATACTCTATAATTTCACTATTCACCCCCCCTCTAGTGCAATTTCAGCGTTTGGTAGGGAATGAAGGGGCGAAAGTGGTTCAGCGTGAAGAGGCGGAGATTTTGGGTTGGTCGGCGAGTCGTGTGGAGTGGTGGAATGATGGGAGCAAGTCACCGGAGGTTGGCCGGAGATGGAGAAGGTGAGGGCGGTCAGGCGTGGTCGAAGGGTGGTTGAGCAAATTGAAGTAGGGAAAAGAAAGAGGGGAGGAAAGGAAAGAACTGTACCTACTTGGAGGGACGAGGGGGGAATGGAGCAGGGTGGTAGTCGTATCGACTGCCACCGGAGAAGAAGGTGCCCAGAGAGAGGGGGCGGCGGCGAGGAAAGAGCGGGAGAGCGCGCGCTGGGTACGGCGCGACGCAGGAAGAGCGGGCGAAGGAGGCTCTGCTGCTAGTATTGCGGCGGGGCGACGAGGAGGAGGAGGAAGAACCGCCGGAGCTGGAGGGCTTCTGCCGGAGTGGGAAGAGAGGAAGGTGGGGGTGTTTCTCCGTCAGAATCGAGCTACTGAGTTCGGCAGACGGGGGCGGCTTTTATAGAGGTGAAATCAGAGAGGAGGGCGGAGGGAGGCGACGTGCCTCCCTCGCCGGAGGACGGCCGGAGATGGAGACCCATACCTTTCGTGCATTCGCACGGGAGGTATGGGCAGCCGCAGAGACCATGGAGGTGTCCTTGCGACAGCAGACGTCGCAGGGAACCCCCGGTTGTCTTAGCAGAGGGTCTCCCTCACCCTGTGCGACGTCATACTCTGCGCAAAGTCGCTGGAGCATGGCGCTGCTCAGGGTTTTGCAGGGAGGACCCAAATGCAAAGAATGAAGAAGACTTAGGGGCCAAAATGCAAGGGTTTCAAAAGTTGAGGGTCAAAAGGTAATAGATGAGGACCAAAATGTAAAGTCGGTCAAGAAGGTCTTTCCTTAGGCTCAAGTTTTTATACATGACTAACTAGGATCTAAGGATTCTAATGGTGAATTTTATTTCTAGAATAGACCTTGTTTGACCATTCAATTTAGGTAAAAACCTAAATTAAGTCATTAATTGGGCATGGTTCTCAATATAGGTCAAAATGGGTTCCTATGGCCAAATTGAAGGTTCTAAACCCTAGAGATTATTTTTCTATGAATTTTAGAGGATTTAGTCAATTTTTTCTTTGCCTCGAACCTCGTGAATTGAAGTGGGTTTGTTTTTAGGGTTACCGGATGTCATTTAATTCCTTAGAGTTGCTGTAGCCCTTATTGGATCAACTCATCCCACTTTTCTTCTTATTAGGTTAGTTTGACCAATGTTTGGATCCTGAGTTACTCTATTTTCAGATTGAGTTGGTAAAATTACATTTTTACCCCTTAGTTCATGTTTTCTTCACAAACTCAGAATCTCTCTAGGTCAAGCCTTTCTATAGTTATGTAGGAGCTTTTTCTTGCAAATCTGGGTTAGATGGTGCTATTTTAGGGTTTGTGACGAGGTTCTCATCATACCCCCATGCATAGCTTTTGCTAGTCCCTAAGCAAAAACCTAAGGTTTTAGCCTTTGTTCTAGACCATGATGTTTTTAACAACTTCAGATAAGTGCTTTTTCATTTGAACTTAGATTAGGTTAGAATGCTGACCAAAGGCCTAAACGGTACTCTACTACTAATCAAGATTCAGATCTGTCTAGCCTCAGCCTTAGTCTTTGGCAAAAGGTTTTTAAGGCCCACAAGAACTAACCTAAGGTCTATTGGACTTTGTGGTCAAAGCACCCCGTGCTTGAAATGATTTTAGCCTTGGTTCAGTTTGGAGAGTTTTCTTTCTCTTTTTTTCTTTTTAGTTCTAGCCTAGGATTGGCTTTTCAACACGGTCTGTGTCAGATTCCTTGCTCACATCATCAATCCTCAAGGGTTCCTGGCAATCGATGCTTCGAGATAGCACCGCCCATGGCAACCCCCGGAATCCTGGCTGTTGAGATTTTGAGATAATCCCATCCATGGTATTCCGTGGCCGAATCCAGACCCTGGCAATTGACACTTCGTGATAATGCCATCCATGGAATCTGAACCAGCAGAGTACTTACATGCCCCCAGTAGGATATGTAAATATCCTAAGAGACTAACACCAAGGAGATGATATTTTGTTACGCATCTTTGAGGGGATTTCCCGCCTCTCCGCGCTGGGAACTCGTCCAAATCAACTTGTGTTGATCGGCCGCTCCTATTCTAGGTGTATTTTTCAGAATTTTGTGACGCTTCTGCGTGATTTTGATTTTTATGCTTACTGAACCAGGCTGTGTGTGAGATTGGGGTGCTTAGGTTACTGAGTCCCGTAAACCATAAGTTAGTTAATGAGGTCAAATATTCCCTAAGCTTTGGACCTAATACTTAAGGTTTTCATTTTCTTCAACCTCTTGAGGAATGTCTAGATCTTAATGGGTACTAAGAGTCTATCCAAGAATGCCTAAAGTTTGCGTTCTTACTAATCTCACCATGCACTTTCATTTCCTTTCTTGAATAAGGTCTAGAACTTAGGTCAATTCCTTAGTTTCTTACTAAGGGCTATCACTCTTTTATTTCATTTTTTTTTTGTGCTCCTTTTCATTTTGTTTCTTTTCCTTCTCCCACAAAATTTCCTTTCTACTCTTATTCTTTTTTTGAAAATTTTTTTATTTTTTATGGTGTTTTTGGCATATGTGAATTTTTTTGTTTTAAAATCCCTTTTTTACAAGTTTATACCCCCCCATGCCTAGGGGTTTTATTTACTTCGTTCATTCCTTAAGACAGATGTTTTAATGAGTGAATGGGTCGGGATGAATTCTGCGGATGATTTCTAATCTCAGATGCACGTATCTGAGGTGGAATCGGCTGTCTATGAGGGTGAACTTTAAGTGCACAAAAGTGTGAAAAGGGTTTTAGATTTTCAGAAAATGACGGGCTGCCTCCCGTTAAGCGCTGAGTTTTACGCCATCGGCTGGGCGCAATAAGCTCAAGGGGAATAGAGGATAAGAGATGATTCAGCCAAATCAGTAGAAGTTACATCAATGAATGGCTTGAGTCTCTGACCGTTCACGATGAAAGGTTCGGAATCGTGGCTGAGCGGACTGATTTCGATAGCTCCATTACCAAAAACCTATCGGACTAAATATGTCCGACCCACTTGGATCGCAGCTTTCCCGGGAAAAGTTTGAGTCGGGCATCAAAGAGTAGGACCTTCTGATTAGGATGAAAGATCTTTCTCGAGATATGCTTGTCATGGAAGGCTTTAACTCGCTCCTTGTAGATTCGCGAGTTCTCATACGCGTCTAGGCGTAATTCATCGATCTCGCTGATTTGGAGTTTTCTGTGGGTTCCAGCCTTTGAAAGATCTAGATTACAGTTCCGTACTGCCCAATAGGCTTTATGCTCCAATTCTACGGGAAGGTGACATGCCTTTCCATACACCAGTCCAAAGGAAGACATGCCTAATTGGGTTTTGTGGGTGGTCCTATAGGCCCACAGTGCTTCCGGAAGTCAGGACGACCAGTCCTTTCTATCAGGCCGAACAGTGACCTGCAGAATCTTCTTGATCTCCCGATTTGACAGCTCAGCTAGACCATTAGTTTGGGGGTGGTAAGGAGTAGAGATTCGGTGAGACACCCCATATTTGGTCATCAGTGACCTAAACTGAGTGTTTGTGAAGTGGGTCCCTCCATCAGAGATTATAGCACGGGGAATTCCGAACCTTGAGAAAATGTTTTGATGAATGAATTTGAGAACAATCTTGTGATCAAAGGTTCGGGCCGGTATGGCTTCAATCCATTTGGACACGTAGTCCACAGCAAGCAGAATGTACTCGAAACCATCCGAAATAGGAAAGGGGCCCATAAAATCAATCCCCCAAACATCAATGATTTCGCATACGAGAATCGACTGTAAAGGCATCATGTCGCGATGGCTCATGTTGCCCAAGGTCTGGCAACGACTGCACGCCTTGCAGTGACTGTATGCGTCTTTGAATAGTGTAGGCCAGTAAAAGCCACACTGGAGGCCTTTTGATGCGGTTTTATGCCCAGAGAAATGGCCATCGCATGCCTGGTCATGGCAGAAAGAGAGGATATTGTTGAATTCCTCCTCCGGGACACATCTCCGGATGATTTGATCAGCACCTATGTGGAAATTGTACGGATCTTCACAGATGTAATACTTGGTATCAGAACGCAATTTTTCTTTCTTGGCCTTCGGCCAATTAGATGGGGTCTGATGAGATGCCAAGTAGTTTACTATATCAGCAAACCATGGAAGCCTAGTACTAACAGTAAGCAGGTGCTCATCAGGAAAGTGCTCCATGATGGGTCCGAAAGGGTTGATAATCTTAGAAGGAAGACGGGAGAGACGGTCGGCTACCACATTCTGCCTTCCCGCCTTATCGCGAATCTCAAGATCGAATTCTTGCAACAGCAAGATCCAACGGATTAGTCGTGGCTTCGCGTCCTTCTTGGCAAGGAGATGCCTTACAGCCGTGTGATCCGAGTAAATGATGACATGGGAACCCAGAAGATACGATCAGAACTTTTCAAGGGCGAATACTACGGCTAGCAGCTCTTTCTCCGTAACCGTATAGTTACGGTGAGCCTCGTCAAGTGTCTTGCTAGTGTAGTAGATGACCACGGGTTTCCCGTCAGCTTTCTGCCCCAGGACCGCTCCTACAGCGAAATCAGATGCATCGCACATGATCTCAAAGGGTTGAGACCAGTCAGGGGATTGTAGAATAGGTTCCTGGGTGACTCGGTCACGCAGGTTTTCAAAGGCTAGTGTGCATTCCTTGGAGATTTCAAAGGGTACATCCTTAGAGAGAAGAGAAGTCAAGGGGCGCGCGATTTTCGAGAAATTCGGAATGAAACGACGATAAAAATCGACGTGCCCCAGAAAAGAACGGTTGTCCCTGATCGATCTAGGCATAGGAAGGCGAGAGATCAGATCAACCTTAGCTCGATCCACTTGGATGCCTTTTTCTGAAATTAAGTGTCCCAGGACAATTCCCTCAGGCACCATGAAATGGCTCTTTTCCCAGGAAAGAACCAAATTCACCTCGATGCATCGCCTGAGTATTTGGACCAAGTGTTGGAGGCAATCGTCAAATGATTCTCCAAAAACTGAAAAGTCATCCATGAAGACTTCCAGAAAATCACCTACCATATCTGAGAATATGGCAAGCATGCACCGCTGAAAGGTAGCGGGTGCAAAGGCCGAAAGGCATCCTTTGGAAAGCGTATGTTCCGAAGGGGCAGGTGAACGTGGTCTTTTCTTGGTCCTCAGGATGGATTGCCACCTGGTTGTAACCGGAGTACCCATCAAGAAAGTAGAAGAACCTATTTCCCGCTAGTTTCTCGAAAATTTGATCAATGAAAGGTAGTGGGAAATGATCCTTCTTCGTGGAGGAATTAAGTCGGCGGTAATCTATACAGACTCTCCACGCGTTGGCTAATCGGGTAGGAATGATTTCTCCGGTCTCGGTCATTATAGTGGTGAGTCCTACCTTCTTAGGCACAACCTGAATCGGGCTCACCCAACGACTATCGAAGATCGGGTAGATGATTCCGGCATCTAACCACTTGATGATCTCCTTCTTCACGACCTCCTGCAGATTAGGGTTCAAACGTCTCTGCATCTCACGAGAAGGTCGTGCGCCCTCTTCTGAATAGATATGATGAGTACAATAAGAGGGACTTATTCCAGTCAAATCATCGAGAGTCCATCGATGGCTCTACGATGTTGCTGGAGGACAGTAATCAGACGGGATTCCTGTTCAGGATTGAGGTTGGAATTGATAATCACAGGGAGGGTCTGATTAGAACCCAGAATGATGTATTTTAGGTGAGCAGGAAGAGGCTTCAACTCAAGGATAGGGTTATCAGCGGCAGCGTGTGGTTCAATACAGAGGTGAGGTTCAAGGGTAGGAGTTACTGGGTTGTTTATATCTGGATTCGACTCCTCTGTTTGTGGGTCAAGATCTTTCTGTGGTTGATGAGGCATAATCAGGTCATTCTGGAAGTGTGTTTCATCAACCAAAGCCCTAGTGTCACAAATCTGTTCGATGACACCGCGATTGATTCCTTGTTGAGCCTTAAATATATCAATTTTCAAGGTTTGATTCCCAAATTTGAGCTCTATTTGACCCTCACAGCTAATGTTGGCTCGAGCAGTAGCCAAGAAAGGTCTTCCTAAAATGATTGGTATATCCCTAGGTTCTCATGTGCATCCATATCTAAGACTATGAAGTCCACGGGGAAATAGAAATCCCGCACTCTTACGATAACATCCTCAAGAATCCCTTTTGGTGACTTTATAGATAGATCTGCTAACTGTAATGTCACCTCGGTTGGTTTTAGCTCAGATTCTTCTAGATGGTCAAGTAAGGATGTGGGTATCAGATTTATGGATGCACCTAAGTCTAGCAAAGCTCTATCAAATTGGGTATCACCTATCTTGCAGGAAATCAGGGGAGTACCAGGATCTTTAGCCTTGGGTGGGAATCTACTGAGGATTACAGAGCTAGCTTGCTCTGACAGAACAATTGGACTCCCACCCTTGGTTCGCGGCTTACGCTGGGGTGTACACACATTCTTTAAAAATCGTGTGTAAGCTGGTACGTGGCGGATTGCATCCATCAAGGGGATGTTTATGTGGACCTGCTCAAAGAGCTTGACCAGGTCCTCCTCAGGTGCCACGGGCTTGGTGGTCTTCTTTCCCTTGGTCAAGGCCTCGGGAAACGGGATCTTGGTTGGTTCTTCTAGGATAGGTCCAGGTCTTAGATCTGGGATACGGGTAGGAATGTCCTGGATTACTGTCCTAGGCTTGGGATCACTACCAGGTTTGGAGTGGTTTGGATGGGGTGGGTCTTGGGTTTCCTTACCACTACAGGTTGTTACGGAATCAAGTCCTGCCTGGTTTTGGTTGGGATTGGGCAAGATAGGTTGCTACTGGTAACCTGCAAAAGAAGTGGAAGCCTCTATCCTGTCCGAAGAAGGAATAGAGGGGGCCTGATAAATCATATGGGCTTGGCCGGGTTTGGGTTCATAATGCGCCGCTGGGTTGGCACATTATTTGGATTAGGAAGAGGTTGGGAAGGAAGAGTGCCTGGCTGGCGAGAGTTTGCCAACTGAGCCAATTGGTTTCAGACCTCTGTAAGTTCGTCCTTGTGTTGCTTTTGAATAGCCACATTCGTTCCTTGAATGTCAGCAGGGTTTGAAGGATAAGGGACATTTGATCCTGATTTGACCTTGATAGATAAGTAGGGTTGGGCCAAGGCTGAGGCGGCTGGTAAGGACAAGGGGGTTGTGGGCGGGGCTGAAAGGGTGGTCTTTGGGTGTGGGAATTTCCCGCCCACTGAAAGTTGGGATGGTTTCGCCATCCAGGGTTATAGGTGTTGGAGAACGGGTCGTTCTGGATGGCGTTGAGGTCCTCGCAGGTCTGAGGAACCTCCAGAGAGTCAGAGAAAGAAGGGATGGAATTCCCTGGGCTGGTGTAGAAAGAATCGGAAGGACCTCCGGTCAAAGATTCGGATGATGGATCCATCCTAGGAGAAGATCGATGGAGAATGTTTTGCACAGTTTCCCTTGTGGAAGGAGGCTGTGCAAAGGGGTTATGCGCAGAGGTGGCTCGCTGCAGGTGCAGAGTCAGCTCATCCACCTTCTTTTCAATAATCGAGACCTTGTCCAATCGACTGGCCATTAATTCCAGGTCGACTGATGCGGGCAGGCCCTGCGTCTCATGTGCTCCCCTAAGATTCGTCGATGCGCGGGTATTCGTCCTGTCGAATAATCCCATGGAGTCATTGTTAATGGAGTTCTCGCACATGTTTTCAAGAATCTCCCACACGGTGTCCTCATGTTGACCCATGATATTTCCTCCGCAGGTTGCATTGACGAAAAGACGGATATCCTCACGGAGTCCCTGGTAAAAAGATTGGACCTGTTCCCATTTAGGAACTCCGTGATGGGGGCACTTTCTCATGAGATCTTGGAAACGATCCCATGCCTCATGGAGAGGTTCCCCTGTTTGTTGAGTGAAGTGCGTAATCTGATGGTGCAAGGCGTTGGTCCGACCAACGGGGAAGAATTTTTTGAAAAACTTGGACTGAAGTTCTTCCCAAGTGTTGATCGGCCGAGTCCGAGTTTGATACCAATGAGCGGCCTTGTCCATAAGAGAGAAGGAGAACATCTTCATGGGAAGAATATCTCGATTTTGTGCATCTGACCCAAAAGTTTGGGCCAGATGCTTTAGCTGTTTGATGTGCTGGAAGGGATCTTCGGAATTAAGCCCATGGAATTTATGTATAGCATGAATCATGTTGGGCTTCAATTCGGAATCAGGTCCTCTAGTCGGGATTTTGACTCGAGGCTCGATGGCCACCGCAGTAGGATTATAATGGTCCCGCATCATAGGACGCTGCGGTGGGTGCACAAAGTTTTGGAAGAGGTCATTGAGTCGCTGGAGCTGGTGCTCCAGATTGTTTTCTTCCTCAACTGGCTGAGCCATGATGGGGGAAGAAGAAGAGCTTGATTCAGAATCAAATGAGAGAATGATGGGGTAGGGTTGCTGTTCAAACACGGGCGTCGAGGCTTGGCCTTGACGAGAGTGAATTCCTAAAGGAGATCTTAAGGGTGGTCTTAAGGATCTCCTACTGTTCATGCACTATTGGAATATAGGAGTTTAGAAGGTGCTGGACCCAATCAAGACACCCAAAAAATGTGTTGGGTGACTATAGAGGTGCGAGGCAGATGGACCCCTTGATCAGAAAGATCGTTCACCTGAGAATTACCTGGGCAGCCAGAGAGGGTGAGTCCCGCGAAGACCCCTACACCGTAGAGCGTCCCCACGGGTTACAGGGTTTCCCCCACCCGACCTCTCTTGTCACTGTGGTTCCAGGTAGACCAGAATGGGGATCTTGACCTCTTAAGTCTACTTTTTTTTTACTTTAAGATCAAGATGCTTAAGGTTTCACTTGAACTCTTAGGTGTTTTTGTGAACAAGGTGGCCTAATTTGAAGGTTGGTTGACCCTAGGGGTCAACTTCACCCAGTGGTTCCCTTGAGAATTTAGGCCTTGTTTTTTAGGATTCAAGTGTTTAGAGAGAGCCAATTGTTTAGGATTTTTCTTATTAATTATTTTCAATCAATGGCTTGGGCACACCTCTTTTGGATTTTCTCAATTCTTGATTAAGGGGTGTGTCTTTGAAATCCTAATGTTTGACCTTATGTTGGCTCTACTTGGTCCATTTAACTCCTTGTTTGGGTAATTAGGGCTCAGGCAAGGAGGTGTTAGCCCTTAATTTCCCTTAAAATTGTGTGTAGGAATAGTGGTTCTGAGAACATGCGGTTATTATTATGTATGAAAGACAGGTTATACCTATTTTTTCTTTGTTTTTCCTCTTTCAAATTTTAGGGTTTAATAGGAAGTTACCTGTCCTTGGAGTGGCTGTGGTGCGACTGCATCTTTCTTCTTCCTGTACCTGCACCAAAGAGAGATAGAGTTTATTAGAAACTTATGAATGGAACTTTCATAACTTCTAGAATAGCCATTGCTCCCCGGCAACGGCGCCAAAAACTGGGTCGTGCACACTGCTGTGGTTCTAGTATTTCGTCGTAGTATAGTATAGAGAAACGGTTACCAATTTAATATAATTTGTTACTCGGAAATAAAAGTTTTCCTAAGGTCGAATTCAGGGAGCAAACTGTATTCTAGAAGTACAATGTTTCTATTACAAAAAAAATGAGAGAGAGAGATTTGTCTTGTTAGCTTTTTCTTCTTCTCCTCTTTCCCTCGTCTTTGTCTTCTTCTTCTCTTCTCTTCTCTTCAGTTCCTCAGTCTTCTCTCTTCTTCTTGTTTCTCTTTTGTTCTTTTTCTTCCTTTTCTTCCTTTTGCTTCCAAGCTTTTCTTCTCTGCAGAGCGTCATCTGATTTTTCGATCAGACGACTTAAGTAGCCTCTGCTACAATGCATCCTCCTTTCTTCTTTCTCTCTTCTTCTTCTTCTCGTAGTCCTTCTTCTGCTTTGCTTCAAGCAGCCACGGCGTTGGCTGTGCTTCTTCCTTCTTTCTCTTCTTCTTCTCTGCTTTTGCCTGCACACTCACAGATTGATCAGAGGGCAAAACCTAATCCTACCCTCCCCCGCGTCTCTCTCTCCCAGATTTCGCTCGTAGGATAGCTCTCCCAGAGCCGCCCGGTATTCGGGTACGGGTCGCGCCCGGGTCCAGGCCCACCGGCGTGCAGTGGTGGGTGAGGAGTGCAGGTCGGGTAAACGGGTCGGGCCAGGTCCGCGGGGGGTGGTCGCAAACGAGGTCGGGTAAGCGGGTGAGAGGGACCTCACCCGGTGTGCTGAGGCGATAAGCCTACAGCACTTTTACAATTTATGCAGGTGCGCGGCTTCAGAATTTGCCGAGGTGGGACTAAATGTCCCACCCTAAATCGGCACCTGCAGCTGAGAAAGCTGCAGGCAATCGCGGCTGCTGCAAGGCGTTCACCCCAGCTGCAGGCCTGGGCAAGTGCGTGGGGGCGAAGTGCGCGTCCTGGAGAGTCAAGCCTAGGTGAGGCGACCCTGCAGCTGCAGGCGGAAGAAGCTCCACCTGCCCAGCAATGGCGACGGAGGACGGGGAACCTGTTCACAGAAATACGGCCTCTCGGCCTAGTCAGAAGGTGTAGGGAGCTTCGCGAGAGTGCGGCGAAGCTCGTGCGGGTGGAGGCGAGGCATGGGGTGGCGTGCAGGGGCTGCCCTAGGTCGGACTGTGGCTGGGAGAATGGGTTTGTTCTGGGGGTCTTTAGGTAGCGTATGACAGGGAATGATGGGGCGGAAGTGGTTCAGCGTGAAGAGGCGGAGGTTTTGGGTCGGTCGGCGAGTCGTGTGGAGTGGTGGAATGATGGGAGCGAGTCGCTGGAGGTTGGCCGGAGATGGAGAAGGTGAGGGCGGTCAGGTGCAGTCGAAGGGTGGTTGAGCAAATTGAAGTAGGGAAAAGAAAGAGGGGAGGAAGGGAAAGAACTATACCTACTTGGAGGGACGAGGGGGGAACGGAGCAGGGCGGTAGTCGTATCGACTGTCACCGGAGAAGAAGGTGCCCAGAGAGAGGGGGCGGCGGCGAGGAAAGAGTGGGAGAGCGCGCGCTGGGTACGGCGCGATGCGGGAAGAGCGGGCGAAGGCGGCTCTGCTGCTGGTACTGCGGCAGAGCGACGAGGAGGAGGAGGAAGAACCGCCAGAGCTAGAGGGCTTCTGCGGGAGTGGGAAGAGAGGAAGGAGGGGGGTGTTTCTCCGTCAGAACCAAGCTACTGAGTTCGGCAGACAGGGGCGGCTTTTATAGAGGTGAAATCAGAGAGGAGGGAGGAGGGAGGCGACGTGCCTCCCTCGCTGGAGGACGGCCGGAGATGGAGACCCATACCTTCCGTGCATTCGCACGGGAAGTATGGGCAGCCGCAGAGACCATGGAGGTGTCCCTGCGACAGCAGACGTCGCAGGGAACCCCCGGTTATCTTGACAGAGGGTCTCCCTCACCCTGTGCGGCGCCATGCTCCGCACAAAGTCGCCGGAGCATGGCGCTGCTCAGGGTTTTGCAGGGAGGACCCAAATGCAAAGAACGAAGAAGACTTAGGAGCCAAAATGCGAGGGTTTCAAAAGTTGAGGGTCAAAAAGTAATAGATGAGGACCAAAATGTAAAGTCCGTCAAGAAGGTCTTTCCTTTGGCTCAAGTTTTTATACATGACTAACTAGGATCTAAGGATTCTAATGGTGAATTTTATTTCTAGAATAGACCTTGTTTGATAGGTCAATTTACGTAAAAACCCAAATTAAGTCATTAATTGGGCATGGTTCTCAATGTAGGTCAAAATGGGTTCCTAAGGCCAAATTGAAGGATCTAAACCTTAGAGATTATTTTTCTATGAATTTTAGAGGGTTTATTCGATTTTTTCTTTGCCTCGAACCTCGTGAATTGAAGTGGATTTATTTTTAGAGTTACCGGATGTCATTTAATTCCTTAGAGTTACTGTAGCCCTTATTGGATCAACTCATCCCACTTTTCTTCTTATTAGGTTAGTTTGACCTATGTTTTGACCTTGAGTTACCCTGTTTTCAGATTGAGTTGGTGAAATTGCATTTTTACCCCTTAGTTCCTGTTTTCTTCACAAACTCAGAATCTCTCTGAGTCAAGCCTTTCTATAGTTATGTAAGAGATTTTTCTTGCAAATCTGGGTTAGATGGTGCTAGTTTAGGATTTATGACGAGGTTCTTATCACAAACCTACAGTTAAGTCGTCTGACCACTGCATCAGACGACGGAAGGGCAGCGGCCAGAACAGAAAGAAGAGAAAAGAAGAGGAGCTGTAAGGGAAGAAAAAAAAGAAGGAAGCAGAGAAGAAAAGTGAAAGAAGAAAGAAGACACAGCCGCAAGCAAGGAAACAAAGAGAAGAACAGAAGAAAAGAAGGTTGAAGAAGAAGAAGAAGAAGTCAGAGAAGAAGAAAAAGATTACCGCAGTTGCAGAAGAAGAAAAGAAAAGAAAGAAGAAAGGAAGACTCTGCAGGAAAAAGAAGAGAAGAAGATTAGCTGGAAGAAAAAGGATAGAAAGAAAAGGAAGAGAGAAGAAGAAACCAAGAGAACTCTCTCTCTCTCTCTCTTATTTTTGTAACATAATAGAGAACTTAATTAGACTTCTAGAAGCATAATTGCTCCCTGAGTTCGATCTTGGGAAAACCTTGTTCCGAGTAAAAGAATTTTGTAGTAGTAATCTGGTAGCTGTCTTATTACATACTATAACGACTGTAACTTAAAGTATAATAAATGTAAACAAGCCAACCGGACACTACAGCGCGCCACGCGCTCGCCCGCCCTCGCCCGCGCTCACGCCCCGCAAGTCTGGGCCGGATCCGACTACCCGACCAAGCACTCCTCGCCCTCCACCGCACGCCGATGGGCCTGGTCCCGGGCACGCTACTCGAACCCAATTACCCGACTCTGGGAGAGCATTCCTAAGAGAGATTCAGAGAGAAAGCGAGACGCGGGGAAGGGGTAGGGGTAGGTTTTGCGCTGATCCTTGTGTGTGCGCGTAGGGAAGAAGGAAAAAGAAGAAAGAAGACACAGCTGCAAGGAAGAAAAGAAGAAGAAGCAGGCGAAGAAAGAAGAGAGGAGGAGCGGCCGCATTGAGTAGCTGAAGAAGAGAGGAAGGAGAGGAGCTGAAGAAGAAGAGGGGCCGCACTGTAGCAAATGCATAGTTAAGTCGTCTGAGCACCGCATCAAACGTCAGAAGGGCAGCAACCAGAGCAGAAGAAGGCAAGCAGAAGAGAGCAAGAAAAAGAAGAAAGAAGACACAGCCGCAAGGAAGAAAAGAATAAGAAGGCAGGCTAAGAAGAAAGGAAGAAGAAGCAGAGCAGAAGAGAAAGAAAAGAGAAAGAAGAAGAAGGTCACCACAGCTGCAGGCTAAAGAAGAAAGAAGAAGGCAGAAAGGAAAGAAGAGGAACGGCCAGAGCAGAAGAAGAAAAAGAGAAGAAGAGAAAAATCAGCTGAAAGAGAAGAAGAAAAGAGAGAAGAGGAAGAGAGAAGAAGAAGAATCCAACAAAAATACTTTGCTCCCACTCTCTCTCTATCTCTTAATTTTTGTAAAACCTTATATTGTGAATTTATGTTTCTAGAGTTATAGTTGCTCCTTGAGTTTGACCTCAGGAAAACTTGTATTCCGAGTAAAAAAATTTTGTATTAAACTGGTAATTGTTTTGTCATATACTACAACGAATATAAATAACAAGACAGGCAAAACACCTCACCACTAGGCGTAGATATGTATTTTAGATTATAAATATTACATAGCATGCATCATTCTGCATTTAGAGTAGTTGTGTATATTTTAGGTTAATTGCATCCTTTTTATGGCCAGGAGGGAAGGAGATTTATTTCAATGCCTTGGATGGATGATCTGACCGTACGGATCTAATCAGGACAACAATCAGAGTCTAATGCTTCCGAAATTGTCTAGATCGGAATCCCGTAGCATCATATGAAGTCAAAAAAAGATCAACAGCCAGGGGGAAATGCAACATCCATACGGGCTTCGAATGAAAAATCCAACCGTACGGATGGATCTGGAGCGATGATCACAGTCCGGCAACGCAAAAATCATCTCAATCCAGGCACCATGGCACCCTTTGCAACAGAAAGAAGATGGACGGCCTAAATGGCACCACGTGGCACTATTTAGGCTGCCCAACATTAGCCAGCAGTGCCCGCCTACACCACTCCTAATCCGTGATCTCCATTCCCAACCGTTGGATCTTGATCCAACGACTGAGAAGCTTCCTCCACCGCGTGCCATAAGATGTCTTCTCGACTCAAACATCGACTTGGCCTGTTGGTGGAGGCATGGACTGTAGTTTCCCTACTAGAAGGGGGTGACGTAATAAATTACGGAAATATAATATAAAACAATCTCACAAAATTCAATCACACAAGGTACATGTTGAACATTTGCGAATCGCTAGCTAACGTGTCCGGTTTTGGAAAACCTGTCGTTGTAGTTCGAAAGCGAAGAATTCGTGTTCAACAAATAAAATTTATACCGAAATGAATTCCGGGTCGAACACAGGGAGGCTACGTTGATCTATATTCGTAATTATATTTTTTAGGATTTTTGATAAGCAAGGCAATATAATTACAATGGAGCTATCAGACTAAAAGAAAGAGAGAGAGAGAGAGAAAGAGAGAAAGAGAACATGCATTCAATATTTCAACTGTTTATATAATCAAACTAAATAAAAGTTACACTGGAAAGCGGAAAATCAATTACACTATAAAGTAGGAAAATTCTACACTAGAAAAGCTGTAAATAAGAATGGGAGAGAGAAGTTATTCTCCTCGACGATTACTTGGAGGACGAGCCAGACGGGACGATGTCTGGACGAAGGAGAACGAAGCAAGACGAAGGAGGACGAAGCAGAAGAACGGGAACGAAGCAGCATGCTGTCATCGTCGCGGGATCCACTTCCGAAGGGGAACGAAAATTTAGACTTTATCTCGCGAAAACAATCCCGGGTGTGGGACAAGCTTCTCTTGAGCTTTGGAGGGGTAGAGAGGAGAAGGAAGGGATGAAATTTTCAGATGGAGGGGGTCTCCTTTTATAGTTGAAAGGAGTGGGGGCAAAATGGACATTACAACTTCAAAACAATAAATGAGGGGTCTTCAGTGACGGATAAAACCGTCACTAAAGGCCCCAACGTGGGCGTAGCTTCCACACCCACGCGCTCCCGCTCAGCTACCCGCGCACACAACGCTTGCGCACGTTCGTCGATTCTCAGCCGTCCGATTGTGAGATCAGACGGCTTAAGATGCGTCTCCGCCCGCTCGTTCTGTGCCCACCGGGCACATGCGATCGTGTGTTCACGCCGCGCGTTCAATCGTGCGTGAACGCTATCGGGCGTGCGCGACCATTCGATTTCCATCTGACGCTCCACGCGCCTCAATTGCCCGCGCCTTCCAGCCCCTCGCCGCAGCTCGAACCCGCGCCCGCCGCTCGAGAAAGCACGCTCGACCGCTGCGCTATGGGGCGCGGATGGTCGAGCAGACACTTTTAGGCGCGGTCGACCGCAGCCGTTGGATCAAGATCCAACAACGAAGAGCGAGCAGGTGAGGGGCCTTTGTGGAATGCGTGCGGACGTTTGGGTGGTCGAGATGGCGCCACGTGGCGCCATCTTGGCCGTCCATCTTCTGGAAGTTGTAGATGGTGCCACGGATGTCGGATTGACTTGATTTTTGCGTCGTCGGGCTGCGATCGTCGATCCGAACTCATCCGTGCGGTCAGATTTGTTATCTGAAGTGTGAATTTTCACCATCCTGGTCCTTGATCTTCTAGGGTTCCCCGGGCACTATATGATGCTACGGATGTCTGATTAGGGCGATCTTGGAGTCGTTGAACTCCAATCGTCGCCCTGATCACATCCATACGGTAGGATTTTTGATCCGAGGACCCGATAAAATGTTTGCCCTGTCCAAGCACATAAAAGGAGACAATTAACCTCCATTTTATTCAAACTACTCTAAATGCAAGATGATGCATGTTATGCAATATTTATATCGTGAAATGCAACATTATGCTTAAGAACATGCATAAATAGACATTTTAAGTAGTGTCATTGTGTTTACATCAGTACACAATTATTTTTAGGTGGAAACCCAAACCGAGTGAAAACCACCACCTAACCCTCTCGAGTTAGGATTTTCCGATTAACTAAGTTGATCAAATCTACTAAACGAATCACTTAAACGAGGGTGATTCAATATCCATTACAACCATGCTACTTTATACGAGGGTAGCGTACCTCGAACCCCTTCTCTTCACGAGAAGGATTTTGTCCCACGAAGGAGACGGGAATTCACAAAGCAAATACCCAACCAAAGTAACAAAGATAAATAACAACAATCCTATAAAGCTGACAAAGATTTAAACCTAGCTTCTATAGGATTTAGGAAACTCCCCTTTGATGGAAGTGCGTCAAATCGATGACGCGGGCGCGTGAGCCACGCGACGGCGTAACGTCGCTCTCGTGAACTACGACGGGAGAGCGGGTGCGCAAAGGCTTGATGCTCCCTAGATGAAGAACTTGAGCTTGGAGATCAAGGGCTTTTCTTGGACACAAAAGAGTGGAAATGCTTGTTCTTAGTGTGTCTAGGTATCTATTGGTGTGCAAGAGGTTCTTCTCTATTTATGGAGGCCTTAGGAAGGCTTTGGAAGGTTTAGGAAAGCTTCCATAGCCGTTGGGTGCAAAGCCCAAGAGAATTAGGCCGAAATCAGGAACAATCATTGCACTGATAGGGTAATCAGACGTTTGATCCTGGCATCAGACGTCTGGAAGATCAGTTTAGGACGTCTGGGTTCAAAGTCAGACGTCTGTTTTTAGGTGGGTTTCTTCCTGACTTGAAACTGATCTAAACAGGGTTCTAGTGCAAGTCCGTCAGATGACATATAGGACGTCTGGCACTATGTCTGGACGTCTGGAAACCTACTTTTCTACGGAAATGGATTTCCAAGAGAGTGCAATGGCTAGAAAATCTCTGAGAAGAGATTTTCGAGGCAGCCGAGGTAAAACGGTCATTTATCAGACGTTTGGAATGGCTTAAGGACGTCTGATAAGGCTCTAACGGTCATATCTTCAGTGTTTATTAAGCTAGCCAACGATCCTCTAATTGGATGTCTGGCAAAAACATCAGACGTCTGGATTAAGGTCTGGACGTCTGATTTCATCAGACAGAACTAACTCAGTCCAGCTTAAATGTTATCATATGTCTGAATCAACGGTCAGACGTCTTAAAACCCATTATCAGACGTCTGTTTTTGGAATTAGACGTCTGAAAAGGCTGTTTGAACCCTATATTGGTTTTCTAAGTTTTCTACAGAAAATCTAAGTATCCTAGGGTTGTGTAGGTGTTCTTAGGACTACCATTAGGGTACTTTGAGGCTCTTTAACATGATGTTCTAAGGAACAAAAAGAGCAAGGAAATAAAGACAAAAGTACATGAAAGAAATAAACAAAATTCTATCATATTCTTCTTGTCCTTCCATCTTCAATTTATCACTCCTCGCAAATCTCCTCTATTTTCCATCAAGCTCCTCTAATCCATCCTGGATGCGAGCTCGAACTCCGTCTAATCACGTCTTCATTTGCAATTTGACCTGAAATCTAAGACTCTAAGTGCAAATGTTAAATGACACGTGTTTTGTTACCAGCAAAACAACCGATCGCGGTGCTCTAGCACCAACATGGACTTCCAAGGGAGGGGCACAGGTTCGAATCCCCGTGCCCCCCCTCCCCCCCACCCCAATTTGTCAATTGGACGCACCACAGCCGCGTGCACATCCACTCTTTTACAATGCGTACTATAAAAAAGACACATGGCCACCCACTCTTCTTAAATCATGGGTTTGGTGGGTCTTAAGCCATCGCTTACCCTCCTAGAACTAACTATTACCAGTGATTTTTGCATTTAAATCAAATATTATTGATGATTTTTACATTTCAACCAAATATCATTGATGATTTTTACATTGGAATCAAATATTATCGACGATTTTTGCATCAAAACCAAATGTCACCATTAATTTATGAAACGTGATTGGTGATTTTTAGTTTTGAATCAAATATCATCGATGATTTTTAAAATATTATTGATAATTTTTGAGATATCACCGGTGATTTTTAATTTCAAATCAAATATCATCGATGATTTTCAGTTGGAGATAAAAATCATTGATGGTTTTGTTGATCTTTCAAAGATAGTAAACCTGACCATGCAAATTGTAACAAGAGAATTGATGATGAAATTCTTACCACTTATCAAAAGAAAATGGGTTAAAAGATAAAATCTAAAGACTAAAATTTAATTGATAGAGTGCTATTTTTAGGGGAAAAACTACTTTATCTCATGATGGCCATTGGCCACTCCCCCTATGACCCGTGTGCCAATGCAATGGCATTGTGCAACCAAATCCCACATTGAAGCGGGTTGGCCAACCAAATTGTGACGACTTTGCTCTCCTTTTTGGTTCTATCAAGCTAAAAAGTAAGAAAGAAGAAAGAAAGAGAAACTTGATGAGAGGTCCCGTGGATTGGTTGATCATATTGTTAAAGTTAGCTCAGTGAATTAATTGTTAAATTCACTTTCTTAGGTTTGGAGTATCCGTTGGATCCACTGAATCAATTGCCATATTTTTCCTTCCAAGAATGTCCTCAATTAAACCTTTTTTCCCTCCTAGTCCAAAACCCTCCCTCCTATTTGATTGCCTCCACAGCCTCCATTGTTTTCATCTCCTCCACTGGAGCTCTGGTCACTGTCTAGTGCCTACCTGCCTTCTTCTTGTAAATTGCCACTCCTCAACTTATTGATGGTCCCTAATATGTTCTCTGATACACCTTTTCTCCCCTCTCCTCTTTGCCTTCCTCCTCCCACTACAAAACTCCTTTGCCTCTGTTACAACCTGGTTCTCGGATCCTTACAGGACCCGAGACTGGCTAGCCTCGACTAATCCCAAGACCTGGTCATCCAACAAGAAATAACCAAAAGCAGGAAAATAAATCACATTCACACATGCAATATAACTACGCAGAAGAAAAGTACGAAGTAGTAAAGAAAGTAGAACTGTCTCAGTATATGCCACCACAACAACAACAGGAAACAGAAAGGAAACAGAAAGTAACAGGAACATAACTATGTGTCCATTACTCACTACAACAGTAGGGAAAACAAAAGTGTTGAAAGAACGACTACAGCTGGACTTGGCTGGGCCCAGCACCTTCTGCAGCCGGAAACTTGGGCTGCTCAACTCCTGGTCCTGAATAGGGTTACAAAAAGATAGAGTCAGCGAACGCTGAGTAGAATGGTGTTTATATCACTTAAGTACAAGTACAATAAAAACAACAACATATTTATTTCACATTTCTATTTAACTTATTTATGTGTTTCTGTTTCATCTATTTCTCAAAGTATCTAGATATTTCTTGATCTTGCATGTTTCTCATGGGAACGATCTTGGTTGCAATCTTTTCCGTAGAGTAGAAAGAACACGTTGTGCTCTCATGGCCGGAAGAGTCCCCCGTGGTAGTCTTACACCCAGTTGACATGCTATTGTGCATGTGTGTTAAGGAGTGTCGTTATGGTTGCACTTGCAACGTTGGTTTTAAAATAATTAAACGGAGATGAGTCCGAGTGTCGGTCTCAGGGAGGCGTGAAAATCGGATTTTTACTTTACCACTTGTTGTCACGGAAAGTGCGGAGTTTTGCTTGCGAAGGTGCGATTTTGAAAAGCGAGAGAGAGAGATAGAGAGAGAAGGTTTTGGGTTATAAAGCTCTTTGTTTTGATCATGCAACTTGAACAAAAATTAAAATGGTAGCTGAACGGAAAATAACTTCATTAAACATGCACTTGTAGTTCATAACTTACAACATTAAATACATGCTTCAACAAAAGTAATAGAAAGCTTAAAAGAGAGAGAGAGAGAGAGAGGAAGAGAGAAAGTGTATGGAGAGCGACGAGGCAGCCATGGCGGTGGAGGAGGCTCCGTCGACGGCTCGTCGTCTCCGCCGATTACAAGAGTGCCTAAAGCTAGCTAAGAGAGGGGTGGAGTAGTTGCAAGGGGGAGTGAATGCCTTGAATGGTGGTTGGAGGGGGTTTAAATAGAGTTAAGGGTTCCTAAAAGAAGAAGGGGCTTTAGCGACATCCAGAGCGTCGCTAAAATCGCTTCCAAAAGCGTCAGTGAAGCCCTCTCGCCGCTGGTCAGCCGCCCGCCTCGTTCCATCTCCTCGTACGATCCGCGGCCGCTGAACGAGCTGAGAGTCTTCCTCACCTGCGCTGGGATCGCGCCTCGGGTGCGCGTCTTTGCCCGGCGTGCGTGTGGACGCTCATGAGCTGCAGTCGCGCCGCGTGGCAAGATCCCGGCCGCCTGCTGCTGATCGGGTAGCCCAATTTCTCCGCGCCTGTCGCCCGTCTTCGAATCCCGCTCCGCGCGGCTCGAACACGCGTCGCGTGGGTGCAGGCGGCGCGCTCACCGTTGCGCCACGCCCACGCATTATCGCAGCGACCGCGGGCGGGCATGGGGGTCTCCGCCGTTCGATCGAAGATCGATGGCCGAGATCTGATCTTGGCTTGATGAAGGCGCGGCGCACGGTTGGGCAGGCCGATGTGGCGCAATCTGGGTCGTTGATCTCCAGATCAACGGTCAGAACTTCTTGGGCCTATTGTAGGAGCTTCGGATGTCAGATTTGGCCGATCTTGAGTCCGTTGGACTCCGTTCGTCGTTCTGAATCCATCCGTGTGGTCCGATTGCTCATCTGAGGCCTGCTTTGACAAATGCTTACACAAATGGCCATTGATACAATTTATAAGCAATCTTGGTACATGATGCATGCAATGCTCCTATTCTACTTATGTTGTGCCTTTTATTCTAAAGATGGGTCATATTTAACATAATTATCACCCCCTTGTGTAGTGTTATTATACCCTCATGCTTACTCCTTGCTTGTCCCTAGCAAGGTTTATTCTAGCTTTTATTTCCTTTTAGAATTTAAGAAGTAATTGCTTAGACACTTCGTTACTTGTCAATAAGAGGAAATATACGAAGATTTTAATTTACAAAGACTAAGCAGCGCCCAGGTGTCTGCCAAAATACGAATCGCACGAAT
The DNA here is from genome assembly GCA_037157565.1 of Thalassia testudinum. Lineage (NCBI taxonomy): Eukaryota > Viridiplantae > Streptophyta > Magnoliopsida > Alismatales > Hydrocharitaceae > Thalassia > Thalassia testudinum. Next base: position 31,223,538 of record JAZHRO010000031.1, on the reverse strand, counting down.
CCTTACTTTAATATATATAACTATACATATGTATATGTATATATATATTTTTTAGAATTTTGTTTTGGAATTCAGTGTGGGTTGGTAACTTTTTACGACTACTCAACCCACCCAATACTCAGTCAAAGCCCTAAGTGCTAAGCATCTTGGTGTGAATGTGGTGATAGACTCACTTAACGGTAATTGAGACACACTTCGAGTTTCTATGCCTCTAGGTGACCGGAAAAGAAAATAAATTTTGCCTGAAGGTGTATTTGTTCGATTGGTATCTTTCTCTTACGTTTGTTTTAATTGGGGTCAACACAAGGATTTTTCCAGTGTATATCTCCCTGGCTTGTACTACTTCCCCGCTTCTTCCTTAGGTGTTTTGGTCTTTTTTTGTGCAATTATTGAGCTGGGCTGTGAACAACCGACCAATGGGCTGTTACCCACGATCACTTGCTAGCCATACTTGTGCGGCGAAGTGTGGTTTATTTTCTTTTCTTCTTCCTTTTTTTTTTTTTTTTTTAGGTGGCTTCCCTAATCTCAAATGTACCTAGAGGCAACAAAAAAGAAATGACCTGTGGCTGAGTTATGGACAACCTGCTAATGGGCTGTTACCCACAACAACTTGCCAGCCATACCACCCTAGAGAGTTCATTAGCTACCAAATTTCTGTCAAAATCTTCGAGAAGTGAGTCTGTGCAAAACTGTGTGCAGATGCTTAGACTCAAGGTTTTCCTGAGTTAGAGGATGAGTTGATAAGTCGTATACTTATTACCTTATTTAGTAGGTGGATTAGAATAGCTTAAGGTTGTAAGGATTCGCCGCTAAATCCATATTTTAACAAACACCAGGGCTGATTAAGCCTGAAGGCCTGAAAAGTCTAAGTGCTTAAGTTCTTTTTTGTATTATTTCCCACTATTGACAAGTTTCTAATGCCTAAGTTTTCTTCCTAAATTTAATTTTTTTTTAATTAATTAATTTATTCATTCAGACTGATTAATTGAGCTCAGGATTATGCAATTTACCACCCCCCCATGCTTAAGTTGGACAATGTCCTCATTGGCAGATTCATGGATACAAAAGGGTTCAAAAAGATAGTACCTGAGTGACGTAAACTACCAGATCAGTCTAAATCCTCTGGGTCGTGTCGTGTTAAGGAGGCTTTCGTCTCACGTGTAGGTTTCGTTTCGGGAAGGCGCGGGGACTCGCCCTCCAACGCAGTTCAGACATCTGGGCACAGCACCAGACGGTGGAGAGCATCTCCAGACGTCCGGAGAGGTGGTTGGACGTCTGGAACTGGGTCCAGACGATTCAGTAGGTTCCCTGGACGTCTGAGGAGCAGCTCAGAGTGAGGTATGACCTGGACCACTTTTAAGATGTTTGGAAGGTCTAGAAGGTGTTCCAGACGTCTGATTTGAGTCAGAGTTGTCGTTTTTGACCCGTTTAGAGTCCGTTCGAGATCTGATTTCCGCGTTTGAAATTTCGTTCTTCTCAGAATTAGTTCCTCTACTTGTTTAAAATACTTGTATCATGTTCTAAGTGGTTCCTTGTGATTGATCCTTGTGTTAGGACCTCGTTCTGTTGCGGCTTTGGGGGTTGCAGAGGCACGTGGACCTGCCGATCACGCCCCCATTACTCCCGATTTTGCGGGTAGAGTGGCTCCCCTTAGTTATTTACAAACATTAATGCATCTCTGAAATGAATGATAGATCCTAGGGTATGGCATGAATCGTAGAACCTGAAAACTAGATTGAATGATAGATCCTAGGGTATGGCATGAATCCTAGGACCTGAAAACTAGATTGAATGATAGATCCTAGGGTGTGGTATGAATCCTAGGAACAGAAACACTGAAACGAATGTCTTGAATACCTGAATTGCAGTCTTGGATAAGTAGACAGAATAATGATAATTACCTTTAATTGGATAACAGCCGCCTGTGAAATGTAGAGTACTGCTGCTAGTAACTCCTACATGTAACTCCTGCTGTTTGGAATTTAAATTTGAGCTGCTTGTATATAAATTGATATTAAATGTTGAAAATATGGGCTAAATGTGAATGAAACTGAAATGATGAAACCTAGTATGGCTTGGCCTGAGAAATGTGAGCATGAACCCTACGGGAAAATTAGGAGTAGAACTCCTGGAAAATAAATAGAATGGAATTGGGAAAGTGGATGGGGAAGTGAGCTGATCCTTGAGTACGGAGTACCAAGGAGAGCGACTATCCCCCTGTTTAGTGCAGAGCGGAGCTAGCCGCCCCAGGGACCCGAGGTTAGGTCTGGCCGCTTTGTACCGACTTTTGGCCCTCGCTTACGCAATATCGGGGAGAGCTACTAGTGTAGGGAGAGAGCTAGCCACCCCACGGGCCCCGGGGTTCAGCTAGCCGTCCTTCACCGACTTGTTAGGCCCACTGTGCAAATCAGGGTAGTCAGGCGAGGTGTGCGGACTATGGAGGGACAAGACCCCTGTTTGATTACTATGGAGGGGATGGACACCTGTTACTGAGAGGGCTCTTCCCTATACTGGTTCCGTGTTGTGCTTTGGACGTACCCGTTAACGGAAACGACTGACCGCGTGCCAGTGAGGGGTAGCTACCCGTGTGTTTATCGCGCGTGCCATAGTCACTGTTATGTCTGTCAGCGACCTTGGGGTGGTTGACTGAGGGTAGGACCACAATGGGGGACTCTCCTAACCAGGAGAGCACCACGTGCTACTTCTACTTTTCGGAAAAGATTGCAATCAAGATCGTTCCCACGAGGAACATTCGAGATCAAGAGAAAGATCTGAGAAATAATTCAAGAAAGAATAAATAGAGAAATAAAGAAAGAAATTAAAAATAACAGCTACTTGTCCACCTTTACTGTTTTCTTAGCTAGCTGGTTGCCACTCTACTCAGCGTTTCGCTGACGTGTCACTTTTGTCACCTTTTTAAGGACCAGGTGTTGAGTAGCGAGAGCCTGCGGCTGCAGAGGGTGCTGGGCCTAGTAGAGCCCAGTAGTTGTACTTTGTTGTACCATTTTCTATAGTAGTGAGTATTTCTGTTTCACCTTGTACTATTTTATTGTAAACTTCATATTTCTGTACCTGTTTTTAATTCTCTACTGTTGTGGTGGTATGTACTGTAGTAGTTCTTTTCTTTACTGCTGTACTTTTGTTACTGTTAGTTACTTGTATGGTGAATGTGGTTTATTGTACTGCTTTTTGGTTACTTTCTCATTGGACGACTGGGTCTTGGGATCAGTCGAGTCGGTCCAATTCTCATGTCTCGTAAGGATTCGGGAATCGGATCATAACACCGGGTCTCAACCCAAGGGAGGCAGCTCTGCTCTACAGTAAAAAGGGACAGTTGCTCTTATTGGTACAGCGTATACAAGTGCCAGCTCACTTCCCGTCTACATTCCAGATTTCCTTTCATCCACCGGAGTTCTACTCCTAATTTCCCGTAGGGTTCATGCTCATATTCATCTCATTTATCTAGGTCCAGATCTCATGTCTCATAATTTGTTCCTCATCCATATACAAGCAGCTCGTGTTTTCATAATTCAATTATCAATAACATGCAACTTGTGGTTTCACAAGAAATTTCTCAATTACATACAGGCAGCTCGTATTTTAACGTGCATCTCATAATTATACTAAAGGCATTTGCTAGCAATTTATCTTAACCATGCATTCAAGTAAACAGTACAACTCAAACAGGCTCATTCATTTCTACCTTAGGGTTCATTCCATATCCTAAAGTTCAATCCGATTATTCCAGCCAAGGACATTCTTATTTAAATATTAACAACTAAGTTAAACCACTCTACCAGGTATCACGGGAGGAATGGGGGCCTGTGCCGTAGATCTCGTCGTCTCCATGGGCCTCGAACACGCCACTAGCTGGTAACCTGTACCAACGACCAATGTACATTAGATGAGCTCAAAACAGTAGATACTCAACACGAATACGTAGAGGAACTTGAGTGGAAAACAACGGTACTTCGTTTACATAAATCCGATTCCGTTTGGGTTCCGTTTGGGCCTTAAACAGGCCAAAAATGCGGTTACTGATCAAAATCAGACGTCTAGGACTAATCCCAGACTTCTTAAAGGACGTCAAAACTCACATTGTGTTTCCTGCGACTAATCAGATGTCCAGATTCACTCTGCGACCATCTAGGGGCAGTTCCAGACGTCGGACAAGGTCTCCAGTTGTCTGGAAGCACCTCCAGATGTCTGGAGACGTAATTAGACGTCCAAAAGTACTTGGGAAGTGTACCACGCACCTTCCCAAAGCTTTCCCTGCGTACGAAAATGCAAGCACAATTTCAGCCCAACAGCTCCTATGCTGAGATCTTCTGCATGGTGGAAATTAGCGCAGGAATGTATGTACGTACCTCGTGTGATACGTGATTTAAGACGTCCGGACGTCCAAGTGCCTCACCAGACGTCTGGAATTCACTGCAGACGTCTGATACTAGAAAGCTTCTAGTATCAGAATCCCCCCGCACCTTGCTCCGCTTGCACCTCCTCCCGCAACGATAGCTCCAACAGCTGCAGGAGCTTGAGCAGCTCCTCATCGGCTCCTCCTTGAGCTCCATCGAGCTCTCGCGGTCATCTCCTCCTCCCCTACTCTCACTCCCTCGCACTCTCTCGCTCTCGCTCCTCCCCGCTCTCCCTTTGCCGACTCCTCTCTTCCTCGTCGCGGTTGCAGCAGCAGGGATGGGAGGGGAACGTGGTTGTCGCGAAGGTGGAGGTAGCGGTGGCTGTGGCTGTGGTGTGAGGAGGAGAGGAGAGGAGAAGGGAGGGGGCATATATAGGAGAAGGGTTAGGGTGAGGGTGAGGGGAGAAGGAGAGAGAAAGGGTCTCTACACGCTGCCTATGCGCAAAGCGCACCGTGCAGTATGAAAAACTCACTTTCAGACGTCCATGCATGTGTCCAAACGTCTGAATAGACGTCTGACTGAAGCTCTAGACGTCTTAAATGGTTAAAAAGGTAACAGGTCATTACAGCCTCCTTCCTCTCTCATGTCCACGACCACTCCACACCTCTCCATTGGCCCAACCTCCTCCTATGATTGAACCCAGTTCCTCCTCCATCTTGGTCTCCCTCAACACCTCTGACCTCCCAACTCGGCGACCCAACTCCCTAGCCCAACCTCCCCCTTCCTCCTCCACCCACCCGCCCCCCCTTGCAACCCTTAAGACCCCTCTGTCAACCTCTCGCAATACCTCCTCCCCTGTGATAGCTTCGACAGGAAGGTTTGGACGAGGGTTCCATGTTGGGGGGGGGGGGGGGGGGGACGGGCTGCAAGCCGGGGGTGTGTATAGGTGGAGGAGGAGGGTCAAGGGTAAGAGGTTAGGCGAACGAGGATGGTTGTAGGTGCGGTTAAGCGTCAGGCTGGGTTGCCCTAGCCTGGCTCACCAAGTCTATCCTAGGCCCCATGCCCATAACTTTAAGAGTCAAGCTTTGGGCCAAGATTTTTTCCTATTAATTAAATGGGCCAAGGTCAAGGCCTAGGTTGGCCTAAGTCTGGCTCGATCCATTTAGGACTCATATATAGATATATACATATATGTATTATATATATACATAAATAAATAACCTATATGTGTAATGTATTCAAACTTAAAAATATAGGAATAACTTAGCAAATAACACAATTCTCCTCTAATTTCTTTGTTACCTCTTAGAATATTTCCTATTGCTTGGTTACATTTTAAAATTATAGGTAAGTGTACTAAATTTGAAAGTTCATAATTTTCATGAGTTTATTATTTTAATGATCGTTACTTTTCTATTTGTTGTCAATTAGAATTAAATTACATAAATTTTTCTTTTTTAAATAATAAATGGACCCAGTCTATTTGGGCCTTAACTCATTTACTTTAGCTTTGGCTTGAGCTTAGCTTGGACCAGAATTTTACAAATTAAACAGGCCTAAGCTCGTTCTATGAGTCAGCTTAATTAAATAGGCTTGAGTCAGGCCTAGGATGACCTTGATAGGCCAAGTCCATTTCTCTACCTTAGTTGTAGGGGAGAGGTTAGGTGGCGAAGGAGTGTCGTGGGGGAAGAGGCATCAAGTAGAGGAAGGTTTATGGGGGTTGTTTGGGTAGAGGAGAAGGGTCGCATTGGGTGAGGTTAGGGTAGGAGGAGGGTCGTGCGAGGTGAGGTCAGGGTAGGAGGGCAGCCATGGGAGTAGGGGGTTTGCTATGGAGGTGAGAAGTGAAGAAGAGGAGAGGAGAGGATAGGAGAGGAGAGAACTGTCAGGAACCAACAAGAGGGGATAGTGTTGAGAGCTCTAGCAAGCAAGGTCTTGGAGAGTTGATCGATGGAGGTTGAGGATGGAATGAAACAAGGAGGAGGATTTTGGATTGATGAGAAAAAAATGAATGATTAAGGGTATTATTGAAAGAGAAAATAATTGGTTTGATGCATCCACCAATTACTCCAAACCTATGCAAGTGGACCTAAGAAATAGTTCTCCGAAGTGTTGGCTATACCAATATGGTCAACGGTCTCATGGACCCCTTATCAAATTTCCCAAAAAAATGCTCTCCTTTGGGACTAAAAATGCTTCAAATTGACTAGTCAATGAGATCGGATTCCCAAAGTCGCTACCTCCACTTTTGACCTTGGGAAATAAAGAAAGAATGAAAGTCGAGAAGACAAAAAAAAAAAAAAATATATATATATATATATATAAAACTTGACGTCATTTTGTATTGAATTGATTTTTTTTTCAATCAGTCCTACTAAAAAGAACCCTATTCCCTATTTAGGTTTGCAATAAGGAAAGTAGGTTTAGTCAACACTTGAAGGGAGCACTCTACCTCTCTATGTGCACGTAACCACAAATAGGGTGGGCACTATCTATTTAACTATTGAAGGTTTCAGAATTCACATGAAGTTTCTCCTCTTCCACAGGAGGTGACTATCGTGGTCTCTTGAGTGATCAAGATATAACTGCCATGATGCCACGCCTTTATCAAACATGGAATTGTGGGTGTGGTGGCAACCACTACTTTGCTAACAGCTAACCAGAGGAGATTACCTGCCTGGTATTTAGGCAAGGATTTCTCGCACTCTGCTTGGTTGTATGGGCAGGTTAGAACTGCATTGGTCGCCTGGATTTTTAGGCAGGATTGGTTATGTCAACTGATAGCATCATTCTGCCTGACTTATTCAAGCAAGATTGAGATCTTGATAGGCATTTATTTGACTTGCTAGGCACATTTGGATGAATTTCAAGTATTATCCAGTTAGTTAGATAGACACTTCACTAGTGTCATCTATTGGATCTAATTAGGCCTTTCTGGGCTCATTACTAGGCCTCTTTGAGGTTTAGAGAACCCTTGATCAAGTAGATCATTAATAAGAATTTTCTTTTTCTTATCAATTTTATAACCCATAATTTAATTGGGTAAATTGTTGAGTAATCAACCGTCTTTTGCACACAAATTCTTTAGGTAATATGAGATAGGTACTCAAACCTTATATTTTTCCGCTAAAGATACAAATTTCTATCACTCAATGATGCCCCGACGAACCATTGAATTGAAATCTTGATTTAATTACAATTAAATCCTTTTCCGACTTCGTGGAGGTCTACCTCATTTCAATTTGCTATGTCAGAATGTTCATCATCAGTGGCTTGTCATCTATGTTGGGTTGGTCCCTTCCTGACTTTTTCTTTTTCAAGGGAATAAATATTTTATTAAAAAGGAAAGAATATAATATATAAAAAGAAGTATTTTAAAAGAAAAAGAGAGTAAGATGTTAAGACTCAAGGCATCAAAATACTTTAAGATATCTGGGAGTTAGCTCAGACGTCTGGTCAGACGTCTGGACGCTATCTTAGATGTTTGAAAATAAATTTTTACGTGCATACGATCGCGAGTCTGCGCGCGTGCCGTACACAGACTGAAACCTGCCGCCCTCTGCTTTTTCTCTCTCCCCTCGCCGACCTGCAGACACCTTCCCTCACGCCTACAAATACTCCTCTCCCCTCTCCCTCGTTCACCACATCCACCCGTCTTCTCCTTCCGCCAGCGTGAGTGCGAGAGCAAGGGTAGTAGCTGCTACCGGGTGCAGTGCGGAGAGGAGAGGTGCAGTGAGAGGGAAGAAGAGGGAGAGCACGCGAGAAAGAGAGAGAGCTCGCAAGAGCAGCCCGAGGCCGGCTGGCGTGCGCGCGGAGGAGCGTCATGCTGGGGAGATCTCCCCTGGTGTTACTGCAGCTCGAGCAGCGAACGAGCGGCTGCGTGGCGAGCTCGCGCGTGGTGGGAAGAAGACGAAGGAGTTTCTGATTCTGGGATTTTTCCCAAAATCAGACGTCTGGACCTACATCCAGACGACGTAGGCGACGTCTGGAGGGAGCTCCAGACGACTGAGAGGTACATATTTCCTCCTCTACCCCCTTTTGCGAATACGGCCATGTAGGCCATTCCATCGAGGTTCTAAGACGTGTCGTGTTGAGGAGGTTTTCGTCGCGCGTGTAGGCTTCGTTTCGGGAAGGCGCGGGGGCACGCCCTCCCACGCAGTTCAGACATCTGGGCAAGGCGCCAGACGGCGAAGACCGTCTCCAAACGTCCGGAGAGGTGGTCGAACGTCTGGAACTGGGTCCAGATGGTTCAGTAGGATCCCTGGACGTCTGAGGAGCAACGCAGAGTGAGGTATGACCTGGACCACTTTTTAAGATGTCTGGAAGGTGTTCCAGACGTCTGATTTGAGTCAGAGTTGTCGTTTTTGACCCATTTAGGGTCCGTTCGAGGTTCGATTTTCGCGTTTAAGATTTCGCTTTTCTCAAAATTAGTTCCTCTACTTGTTTGAAATACTTGTATCCTGTTCTGAGTGGTTCCTTGTTATCGATCCTTGTGTTAGGATCTCATTCTGTTGCGGCTTTGGGGGTTGCGGAGGCACATTGACCTGCCGATCACGCCCCCATCACTCCCGATTTTGCAGGTAGAGTGGCTCCCCTTAGTTAATTACAAACATTAATACATCTTTGGAATAAATGATAGATGCTAGGGTGTGGCATGAATCCTAGGAACAGAAACACTGAAACGAATGTCTTGAATACCTGAATTGCGGTCTTGGATAAGTAGATAGAATAATGTTAATTGCCTGTAATTGAATAGCAGCTGCCTGTGAAATGTAGAGAACGTTTGCTAGTAACTACTACATGAAATTCCGGTTGTTTGGAAACTGACGTGCGCTCGTGCGTGTGTGTTAAGAAGTGTCCTTATAGTCGCACTTGCAACGTCGATTTTAAAGTAAAGAAACGGAGGTGAGTCCGAGTGTCCGTCTCAAGGAGGCGTGAAAATCGAATTTTTCTTATCACTTGTTGTCACGGAAATTGCGGAGTTTTTCTTGCGAAAGGTGCGGTTGAAAAGCGAGAGAGGGATAAAGAGAGAGAGAGAGTTGTTTCTTACTTGATCATGCAACTTAAACAGGAAATAAAGTAAACACTGAACAGAAAGTAACTTCATTAATCATGCAGCTTTAGTTCACAGCTTACAACATTAAATACATGCTTAAACACAAGTAAGGGAAAGCTTAAAAGAGAGGAAGAGAGAGAGAGAGGGGGGGAGAGCGGTGAGGCAGCCACGGTGGTGGAGAAGGCTCCGTCGGCGGCTCGTCATCTCCAGCGATTACAAGAGGGCCTAAAGCGATGTCCAGGACGTTTAAATAGGGGGTTTAAATAGGGAGAAGGGCTTTCTAAAAGAAGAAGGGGTTTTAGCGATGTCCAGGACGTCGCTAAAACCCTTCCAAAAGCATCGGTGAAGCCCCCAGCCCTTCGGTCACACACCCACGCCGTTCTTCTTCGCGCCCGTGGCCGCTGCGTGAGAGCCGTCCGATCTAAGATCGGACGGCTGAGATCCTCCCTCGGGCGCGCTTGGATCGCGCCTCGGGTGCGCGTGCGCGCGGGCGTCGTCGCTCGGCGTGTGCACGCGCGTGGGCGCTCGCTGTCTGAGGGCGTGCCACGTGGCGCTATCTCGACCGCCCACTGCTAATCAGGCGGCAAAATTTTGCTGTGCGCCTCTTCGTCTTCAATTTCTCGCACCGCGCAGCTCGAACCCGCGTCGCGTGCGTGCAGGCATGCGGGCAAACCACTGCGCCACGCCCGCTACTTTGTCGCGGCGACAGCGGCAGGCGCACGATTCTCGGCCGTCCGATCGAAGATCGATGGTTGAGATTTGATCTCCAGCTGAAGGAGGAAGTGACGCGCGGTGAGCGGGGGGCGACGTGGCGCAACGAGGGCCGTTGATCATCAGATCAACGGTTAAAACTTCTTGGGTCCATTGTAGGAGCTCCGGATGTCGGATTTTGCCGATCTTGAGTTCGTCGGACTCCGTTCGTCGTTCTGAATCCATCCGTTCGGTCCGATTGCTCATCTGAGGCCTGCTTTGACAAGTGGTTACACAAATGGCCATTAATACAGTTTTATAAGCAATCTTGGTATATGATGCATGCAATGCTCCCATTCTACTTATGTTGTGCCTTTTATTCTTAAGATGAGCCCTATTTAACAGAATTATCACCCCGATATGCAGTGTTATCATACCCCCATACTTACTCCTTGCTAGTCCTTAGCAAGGTTTATTCTAGCCTTTATTTTCTTTCAGAATTTAAGAAGTAATTGCTTAGACACTTCGTCACTTGTCAATAGGAGGAAATATACTAAGATCTTAATCTACAATGACTAAGCAGCGCCCGGGTGTCTGCCAAAATACGAATCACCCGAAACCTTGCTTTAATATATATAACTATACATATGTATATATATATATTTTAGAATTTATTCGGAATTCAGCGTGGGTTGGTAACTTTTTACGACTACCCGACCCACCCAAAACTCGGTCAAAACCCTAAGCGCTAAGCTTCTTGGTGTGAAGATCGTGATAGACTTACTCAAAGGTAATTTAGACAGACTTCGGGTTTCTACACCCTAGGTGACCGGAGAGAAAATATATTTGCTTGAAGGTGCATTTGTTCGATTGGTAGCTTTCTCCCTACGTTTGTTTTAATTGGGGTCAACACAAGGATTTTTCCAGTGTATATCTCCCCGGCTTTTACTACTTTCCCGCTTCTTCCTTAAGTGTTTTGGTTCTTTTTGTACAGTTATTGAGCTAGGCTCTGGACAACCGACCAATGGGCTATTACCTACGATACTTGCCAGCCATACTCGTGCGGTGAAGTGTGGTTTATTTTCTTTTCTTCTTTTTTTTTCGTAAGTGGCTTCCCTGATCTCAATGTACCTAGAGGCAATGAAGAAGAAATGGTCCCGTGGCTGGGTTCTGGACAACCTGCCAATGGGCTATTACCTACGACAACTAGCCAGCCATACCACCCTAGAGAGTTCATTAGCTACCCAATTTCTGTCAAAATCTCTGATGAGTGAGTCTGTGCAAAAATGTGTGCAGATGCTTCGACTCAAAGTTTTTCTGAGTTAAAGGGTGAGTTGATAAGTCGTATACTTATCACCTTATTTAGTAGGTGGATTAGAATAGTTTAAGGTTGCAAGGATTCGAAGCTAAATCCATATTTTAATGGACACCAGGGCTGATTAAGCCTGAAGGCCTGAAAAGTCTAAGTGTTTAAGTTCTTTTTGTATTATTTCTCACTATTGATAAGTTTCTAATGCCTAAGTTCCTTCCTAAATTCTTTTTTTTTTTATTCAGACTGATTAAATGAGCTCAGGATTGTGCAATTTACCACCCCCCCATGCTTAAGTTGGACAATGTCTTCATTGGCAAATATATGGATGCATAAGGGTTCAAAAAGATAGTACCTAAGTGACGTAAAATATTGGATCAGTCTAAATCCTCTGGGTTGCCTCTTAGGAAGCGCTGAGTTTAACGACCCCAGCTGGGCGATGCTTCGTGTCATCGCTCAACGAGGGTGACACTCTCCTTTGGGGGAACCTGGGCCAAGAAGTGCTTCAATCTTTGACCATTAACTGTAAAAGTGTGCCCGGTGTTAGGATCAGCGATTTCAACTACCCCATTAGAGTAAGGCTTAACCACCCGAAATGGTCCTGTCCATTTGGACCTGAGTTTCCCCGGGAAGAGTTTTAGGCAGGCGTCAAACAACCAGACTTGCTGGTTAGGCTCAAAGGTTTTTCTATGAATGAGTCGGTCGTGGATGACTTTCATTTTCTCCTAATACAGTCGACTATTTTCAAGGGCATCCCGACGAATTTCTTCGAGCTCAGATAATTGGAGCATCCTCTGTGCACCGGCTAACTGAGAATCTATGTTACATTGCTTGACAGCCCAGTAAGCCCGGTGTTCCAATTCGACAGGAAGATGGCAGGCTTTGCTATAAACCAGGCGATAAGGCGACATGCCTATCGGGGTCTTGAAAGCAGTCCTGTATGCCCACAGGGCATCATCTAATCGTGTGGACCAGTCTTTCCTGTCAGGTCTCACAGTCTTCTGTAAAATGTTCTTGATTTGTCTATTTGAGACCTCGGTCTGCCCATTTGTTTGTGGATGATACGGGGTAGCAATGCGGTGGTTTACCCCATATTTTCTAAGTAGGGCACGGAATTGGGAATGGATAAAATGGCTTCCACCATCACTGATCATGGCCTTGGGTATTCCAAACTAGGAAAAGATGTTCTGCTTAACAAAGTCCATGACAGTCCTGTGATCGCATCGGCGAGTGGCGACGGTTGCAATCCATTTGGAAACATAGTCTACTGAGACTAGGATGTACTCGAAGCCGTTGGATGGTGGAAAGGGGCCCATAAATTCGATACCCCAAACGTCGAAGATTTCGACAATCAAAATAGGCTGGAGGGGCATCATATCTTTCTTTGTCATGGTCCCCAGCGTTTGGCAGCATGAGCAAGTCTTGGCAAAGTTGTGTGCATCCTTAAATAGGGACGGCCAGTAAAATCTAGACTGCAGAACCTTTGCAGCTATTTTCTTTCCAGAGAAATGGCCTCCACAAGCCTGGTCATGACAGATGGAAAGCACACTCTGAACTTCGTTCTCGGGGATACACCTCCTGATGATCTGGTCAGCACAGAGGCGAAACAACATGGGATCATCCCAGAAATAGTGCTTGGCCTCATCCAAGAACCTGTCCCGTTGCTGTCAAGACTAGCGATGCGGGGTTTGTCCTACAACTAGGTAGTTGTCGTAGTCAGCATACCATGGCAGTCTCTTGTCTTGCACAGCCAGAATGTGTTCATCGGGGAAGGCGTCAGATAGAGGTAAGGAGGGTCCAATGTGGTTTGGATGAAGTCTAAACAAGTGGTCAGCCACCACATTCTTCGATACGACCTTGTCGCGAATTTCCAAGTCAAATTCCTGCAAAAGCAGGATCCATCTGATGAGCCTAGGCTTTGCATCCTTCTTGGCCAACAGGTGCCGAATGGCTGAATGGTCAGTGTAAATAGTCACGTGGGATCCCAGCAGGTACGATCGGAACTTTTCAAGTCCAAAGACTACAACGAGCACCTCTTTCTCTGTAACCGTGTAATTTCGTTGGGCCTTGTCCAACGTTTTGCTCGCATAGTAGATCACCACGGGCTTCTTGTCTTGCCTTTGTCCCACGACAGTGCCTATGGCAAAATCTGATGCATCACACATAATCTCAAAGTCCTGGGACCAGTCCGGGGGCTGAAGTACAGGTGCTGTGGAGACTAAGTCCCGGAGTGTGTGATAAGCCTGGATGCAATCAGAAGACATGTGGAATATGGCGTCGTTGGCTAGAAGGTCGGTTAAGGGTTTGGAAAGCTTGGAAAAGTCTTTAATGAACCTTCGGTAGAAGCCAACATGTCCCAAAAATGAGCGAATCTGTCGGATCGAGCCAGGTGGAGGGAGTTTGGAAATCAAATCAACCTTAGCTCGATCTACCTTGATGCCCCTATGCGATACGATGTGACCGAGGACAATTCCTTCTTGAACCATAAAATGGCTCTTTTCCCAACTTAACACCAGATTAGCCTCGATACATCGTTTCAGGATTTTCTCCAAGTTGCTCAGATAATGGTCGAATGAATTCCCGAATACAGAGAAATCATCCATAAAGACCTCTAAGTATTCACCCACCATTTCTGAAAAAATGGCTAGCATGCAACGTTGGAAGGTCGCAGGTGCGTTGCATAACCCGAATGGCATTTGACGGAATGTAAACATGCCATACGGGCAAGTGAATGTGGTCTTTTCTTGATCCTCCAGAGCAATTGCGACTTGGTTATATCCTGAATATCCATCCAGGAAGCAAAAATACTTCTGCCCTGGCAATCTTTCAAGGATTTGGTCAATGAATGGTAAGGGGAAATGAACCTTCTTAGTGGCATCATTGAGCTTCCTATAATCAATACACACCCGCCATGCGGTAGTGGTGCGGGTGGGGATGGATTCACCATGATCATTGGTGACAACGGTGAGCCCAGCTTTCTTTGGAATCACTTGAGTGGGGCTCACCCAGGGGCTATCGGAAATAGGATAGATGATGCCGGCGTCAAGTCACTTGATAATTTCTTTCCTAACGATCTCCCGCATGTTTGGGTTTAAACGTCTCTGCATCTGGCGGGAGGGTCGTACCCCGTCTTCCAGGTAAATCTTATGGGTGCAATAGGTGGGGCTAATTCCTCTTAAGTCAGAAATGGTCCAACCAATGGCGGCCTGATGTTATGAAAGGGTTACGATCAACCTGAGTTCCTAATCCTTGGTTAGATGAGAATTGATAATCACCGAGAAGGTCTGGTCAGGTCCCAGGAAGACATACTTGAGATTCTCGAGCAATGGATCAAGTTTAGGTGCGGGTGGAACCACAGTTGATGGAAAGGGAAAAGGCAGGAGTTGATCAACATCGATCTCCTCAAATGGTGTTGTGTGATGGTAATCAGCCTTACAGAGGTCCACGGGTAGTGATGGTGACGAGTCTGAACAGTCATTACGGGTTTGGTGGTCTGAGACAGAACTAAGGGTGAGGCATTCCTCGACCAGAGTTTCCACGGGATCGTGTTCCTCAACGCAATCGCAATCAAAAGACTTTGTCGCCCGGAAGATATCCAATTGCATTTTCCTATCTCCGAAGGTGATTTCCATACATCCCATGTCACAATCAATGTTTGCCTTAGCCGTAGCTAAGAAAGGTCTGCCTAAGATTATGGGTGCGATCTGTATTTTTTCAGGGACTTCCATGTTGAGCACCAAAAAGTCGACCGGGAAATAGAAGTCCTTGACCTGTACAATCACTTCCTCGACAACCCCTTTCAGAGTTTTCACTGATCTATCAGCCAGCTGGATGGTGACAGGTGTTGGTGTCAACTCTCCGAAACTAAATTGGTGGTACAGGGTTGTTGGAATCAGATTGATAGAAGCACCTAAGTCCAGGAGCGCTCTATCAAATGTCATGTTCCCGATATTGCAGGAAATCAGGGACGCTCCTGGGTCAGTTCGCTTGAGCGGAAGGTTGGTTAATATTATGGAGCTTGCTTGTTCGGAGAGCACAACCTTCCTAGGTGCTTGAGGCCTTGGCTTACATTTGGGTGTACAGGCATCTTTTAAAAACTTGGCGTAAGCCGGGATGTGTTTGACAGCTTCGAGGAGCCGAATATTAATCTATACTTGCTTAAAGATCTCCAAAAGCTCCTCAGTTTCCACAACATTCTTCTTTTTCTTGATTGTTTCCAACGCCTCAGGGTAGGGTGTCTGAATGTGGATTGGGTCTATTTCTGGGTCCTTGGTTGGTGCCTCTTCTGAATCGGGTATTTTAGCGGGTGAAGTCTCGGGGAGAGTCGGCCATTTGGGATCCTAGGTTTTGGTGCCGCTTCTCAAGGTCATCACATTCGTAGAGGCATTAGGGCCATGGGTTGATCCTTGAGAAGATGAGGACGAAGAAGCACCAAACCTAGGGGGTGTTTGTGGGGCTGGCTGGACCATGTGAACCTGTCCGGGATTGCCTTGGAACCCTTGCGAATTAGGGCCTCTGTTAATTATTGATGAGAGCCTCATCATGAACCATAACTAGCACAATTTAATCTAAATAAGTGTGAAAAAGCCCCTACAAAACCTAAAGAGAAGCCTAACTTAGAGAATTTTGAATTGAAGAATAAAACAAATCATAAGGGGTAAAACTGTAATTTTACCAATACAGTACACAAACAGGGTATTTAAGAGTCTAAACACAGGTCAAATAAGCTTAATGAGGAAGGAAGTGGGATGATCTGATCTAAAAAGGGTTATAGCAACTTCTAGGAAATAAATAACATTCTGTAACCCTAAAATAAATCCACTTTAATTCACGAGGTTCGAGGCAAGATAAAAATAAACTAAGCCCTCTAAAATTCATGGAAAAATATTCCCTAGGGCTTAGAACCTTCAATTTAGCCTTTGCAACCTATTTTGACCTAAATTGAGAACCAGCCCTGCAAGCCTCTGATGTTCGGCTTTCACCTGCTGACACACTAAGCACTACCGCACGAACTCACCCACATCCCGCTTCATCCCCCTCCACCAAAACTCGGGTCTCAAGTCGTGGTACATCTTCGTGTTTCCGAGATGTATGGTGAACCTGGAACCATGTGCCTCAGTCAGGAGCTCTCTCAATAGCTCGTCTCTGGGAACGTACAACCGTCCCCTCAGGCGCAGCACCTGGTCTGTGAAAGAGAAGTCCCCCGGGTCTCCCGACAGTACTTTGTTGCGCAAGGACTGCAAGTACGGATCGGCCATCTGTCCTGTGATGATGCGGTCTATCAACTTTAGCCTAGTCTGTCGTGTCACCGTCACTGCCCCACAGCGCCCCCGTAACTCCAGAGGTCGCCAACTGCCCACTTCCTCCAAAAGGCTCCAACTCTGTAACTGTAAATTGGCCAAGTGCGCGGGCGCCTTACGGCTCAAGGCGTCAGCCACCACATTGGCCTTTCCCGGGTGGTAGGAGATGCTGCAGTCGTAGTCCTTCAGGAGCTCCAACCAACGTCTCTGTCTCATGTTGAGCTCCTTCTGATCAAACAGGTATCTGAGGCTCTTGTGATCTGTGAAAATCTCGAAGGTCTCACCGTACAAGTAATGCCTCTAGGTCTTCAGTGCGAAGACAACCGCTGCCAACTCTAAGTCGTGGGTAGGGTAGCTATGCTCATGGGGCTTCAGTTGCCGCGAAGCGTAAGCGACAACGTGACCCCTTTGCATGAGCACACCTCCTAACCCCTGCAAGGAGGCGTCCGTGTACACAACGAACCCGCCACTACTGTCAGGGATGGTGAGCACGGGAGCCGAGGTCAACCTCTCCTTCAGCTCCAGAAAACACGCCTCACAGGCGTCTGTCCAAGCGAAGGGCACGTCCTTCCGGGTCAACTGTGCCATAGGACGCGCGATCTGTGAAAATCCTCTGATGAATTGTCTGTAGTAGCCTGCCAGTCCCAGGAAACTACGAATCTCAGTGACTGAACGCGGTCTCTCCCACCTAAGCACTGCCTCGACCTTGGTTGGGTCCATCGCCAAGCCGTCTCCCAAGATCACAAGACCTAAGAAGGTCACCTCCCTCAACCAGAACTCGCACTTGCTGTATTTGGCGTACAGCCTACGTCGTCTCAGAGTGTCCAGAACCATCTGCAAGTGTTGTCCGTGCTGTGTCTGATCTCTAGAATAGACGAGTACATCATCTATGAAAACCACCACGAACTGGTCCAAGTAAGGTCTAAACACCCGGTTCATCAGATCCATGAAAGCAGCGGGGGCATTGGTCAGCCCAAACGGCATGACCAAAAACTCGTAGTGTCCGTACCGGGTGCGGAAAGCTGTCTTGGAGACGTCGGACTCCCTGATCCTCAACTGGTGGTATCCAGACCTCAAGTCGATCTTGAAGAACACCGTGGCACCCCACAATTGGTCAAACAAGTCATCGATCCTCGGCAGCGGATATCTGTTCTTGATGGTGACCCTATTCAGCTGTCGGTAGTCCACACAAAGGCGTAAGGTCCCATTCTTCTTCTTCACAAACAGTACCGGGGCTCCCCAGGGAGACGCACTGGGCCTCACGAAACCTTTCTCCAAAAGGTCCTGCAACTGAGACTTGAGCTCTCGTAGCTCAAGCGGTGCCATCCTGTATGGCGCGGTGGAGATGGGGCTAGTCCCTGGTACTAGTGAGATCTCAAACTCGATCTCACGCTCGGGCGGTAGTCCTGGTAACTCGTCTGGAAACACGTCAAGGTACTCTCTGACCACCGGGATGCTCTGGAAGTCTGCCACAGGGCTGGGCTCTGCCACCACACAAGCTAGGAAGCCCTCACACCCCTGGCTCAAAAGTCTCGCTACCCGAAGTGCCGAAATGCACCTGAAACCTCCGTCCACTGGCTGTCCGTGAAACTCGAAAGAAGGCAACTCCGGAATGGAGAAGACGATCTTCCTCTCAAAACAGTTTACCAAGGCGTGGTAAGCGGACCTCCAGTCCATCCCCATAATCACTCCGAAGTCCTCCATCTGTATCATAATCAGGTCAGCTGGCAGGCAATGTCCCCCGACGCTGACCTCGCAATCCGTGTACACCTCCTCAGCTACAAACAGCTAACCACTCGGACCTCTGATTACGAACGGATTCTCTAACAGTGTATAATCCTGGTCCAAACTAACTGTGAAACTGGCTGCGACAAACGAGTGCGTAGCGCCGGAATCGAAAAGTGTGTAAACGAGTCTGCCGAAAATTGAAACCATACCTGCCACTACCGAGCCCGAAGCTCTGGCATCCCTGTGTGTCAGGGCGTTGATACGCCCCTCAGCTCTAGGTGCGGACGAAGCAGCCACACTTTGCATCGGACGGGTAGGTGCTGGCCGGTACCCTCCTCGTGATTGCTGTGCTCCTCCTCGTGCCTGGGAACCGCGGCCTCCTGCGCGCCATCCAGTGCTCTACGCGGGGAGTATCTGCTGACCTCCTACCTTAGACGGGCAGTCCCTCCTGATGTGGCCCGGCTGGCCACACTGGTAACAGAGGGGAACCCGACTCCCGCCCTCAGTGGGTCTTGGCTATCAGCTGGGCGGGGGTCCGGTGCTAGCGACTGGCCCCTGTCGAGGGCCCCCAAAGGCCAATGATGGCCCTGTAAAACGTGACGGCTCTCCCGTGGACGCCACGTGTCTCCTCTCTCGCCGGCCCTATGAAAAGTCCGGCTGAAAGGGCCTCTTCCACCTGCCGTCAATGTCTCGCGCGGACGGGTTGGTCTCCTCATAAGTCATGACTGCCTCCACCACCCTCGAAAACGTAGTCAGCTTCAGGGGTTTGACATACCCCCGAATCGAAGGCCGGAGCCCCTCGGTGAACCTCCAAAGGCGCTCCTCCTTAGTAGCTTCCACTGTCGCTGCAAAGTGGGCAGCTCTAGGAAACGCGTGCGGTACGCGCTCACGGTCATCGTCCCTTGGCGGAGAGTGTGGAACTCCCGCCTCCTCTGGTCCTGCCACGTCTGGGGAAAGTACTGCTCGCAGAAGAGGGCGACGAACCGGTCCCAGGTCGGCTCGCCCCTCTCCTGTCCCCGGACCACCCTCCACCACCTGTGTGCCGCACTCTCCAGCTGGAACGTGGCAAAGGCCACGCGGCACTCCACCGAGGGGAGAAGGGTGTCGAAAATCTTCTCCAGCTGCTCGAGCCAGTCCTCTGCCTCGGTCGGGTCCTCATCCCCCTTGAAAGAGGGGGGCTTCAGCTTCCGGAACTGCCCGAAGAGCTCGGAGTGGCGCTGCAGTGGGAATGCTGGTCCACCCCCAAGCAACGGTGCCTCGTGCACAGAAGTATCGGAGAAAGGTGGGGGCTGCGGCGGCCCATCCCCTCCCCCGTGTCCAGCGCCGCGTCCGTCGAGTGGTCCCACAGAGGACTCCCCCTCCGCAGCCCTAGGGTGAGGCGCTCGGGGCGGTGGGTGGAGCTCCTCTCGTACAATGTCTCGTATCAGCCGGGCGAGGTCCTGGGCCTGGACGCCCGGGAGTAGTGGCTGGTCCACTGGGGCGTCGGCAACGGCACGCCGACCTCGCCGACCTCGTCCTCGACCGCGCCCGCGACCCGCCTCACTGGTCCCACGACGAGGCATCTCCTGCAAGGAGACGCGAAACAAAACGGAACACGTCACTACGGAACGATACCTAACGGAAACGTCTAAGAACTCATGTCAAAAGATATGTTGTGGTGGCTACTCTAGTTATAGACATGTGAATTGGTTATTTTCCAGTCAGTTGATTCACTTCTCGGGACGACCTTGCTCTGATACCATCTTGTAACGACTCGATTCCCGAGACACGAGAACCGGACCGACTCGACTAACCCCAAGACCTGGTCGTCCAACGAGGAAGTAACCAAAAGAGCTGTAAAATAAACCACATTCAGCATGAATATAACTAACAGTAAGAAAATACAGCAATAAGGAAAGAAACCACTATAGTATATACCACAACAGCAGTAGAACAACATTCATAACATAATATGGAACTACAGGTAAAGAAAAGTACAGCGGAAACAAGAACTACTCACTACAGTGAAACCAAAAAGAGGTACAAGAGAACAGTGGTAACTCTACTAGACCCTACTTGGCCCAGCGTCCTCTGCAGCCGCTGACCCTGGCTGCTCAACAACTGGTCCTGAAAGGTAACGAGTGTAACACGTCAGCAAAACGCTGAGTATAGTGGCAGCTAAACTAAAGAAACAGTAAAGTGTACAGTAGCTGTTTCAATTTTCTTTTTTCCTTTATTTACGTCTTTCTATTGTTTCACAATTTATCTATTTCTCAGATCCTTCACTTGATCTCGAATGTTCCTCGTGGGAACGATCTTGATTGCAGTCTTTTCCGAACAGTAGAAGTAGCACGTGGTGCTCTCCTGGCCGGGAGAGTCCCCCGTGGCGATCCTACTCTCAGTCAACCACCCCAAGGTCACTGACAGACGTAACGGTGACTACGGCACGCGCGGTAAGCGCACGGGTAGCTAACCCGCACTGGCATGCGGTCAGTCGTTTCCGTTAACGGGTGCGCCCAAAGCATAGCATGGAACCAGTACAGGGCAGAGCCCTCTCAGTAACAGGGGTCCAACCCCTCCACAGTAACCAAACAGGGGCCTTGCCCCTCCACAGTCCGCGCACCCTCGTCTGACTACCCTCGTTTGCCTCAGTGGGCCTAACAAGTCGGTGTAGGAGGCTAGCAGAACCCCGGGACCTGTGGGGTAGCTAGTACCTCCCTACACTAGTAGCTCTCCTCGGTACTACGTACATAAGGGCCAGCAAGTCGGTACAGAGTGGCCAGTCCTAACCCCGGGTCCCTGGGGCGGCTGGCTCCGCTCTGCACTAAACAGGGGGATATTCGCTCTCCTTGGTACTCCGTACTCAAGGGCCAGCTCACTTCCCCAATTCTATTCCATTCATTTTCCCTGAGTTCTACTCCTAATTCCCCGTAGGGTTCCAGCTGTTTAACTCAGCGCATTCCGGTTTCACCTTTCCAGTTTCACGTTCATACATCCCATATTCTTAATCATGTTCATTTATTCATAACAGGCAGCTGTTAATTCAATTCACAGGCAGCTATTGTTTCCTTTCCACATTTTCCAAGACTGCAGTATTCATATATTCCACTAGTTCTTCCCATCCTAGGATTCATGCCATACCCTAGGATCTATCATACAATCTAGTTTTCCAGCCCTAGGATTCATGCAACACCCTAGGATCTACCATTCATTCTAGTTTCTCATTCATAGGATTCATGCAATGTCCTAGGTGCTATTTATGGTTCCATAATTTAACAGATTATACCAATAAACTTAAAAACCACTCTACCGGTTACAACAGGCGAACTGGGGGCGTGGTCGGAATCCCACGTGCCTCCGCAAACCCCGAGACTGCAACGGAACGGGGTCCTATCACAAGGATCAAACACACGGAGTTTCTCAAAACAGTACATAGCTACTGTAGACAGGTAGAGGATGTAATTCCGAAAAGCACGCAAATTGAAACGCGGAAAACGGACTCCGAACGGGCCCTAAACGGGTCGAAAACGACGAAACAGTGCAAAATCAGACGTCAGGAACTTATTCCAGACGTCTTAAAAAGTGGATCAGGGGTTACCTTGCTCTGCGTGGTCTCTCAGACATCCAGAAGCCTGCGGGGGCGTCTGGCCTAGTTCCTAGACGTCTGATGGTCACCCAGGACGTCTGGAAGTCGTTCCCGTCGTCTGGCACTGCAGCCAGACGTCTGATTCGCGTTGGATGCGAATCTCAGAACCTACGCGTACCCATTTCCTCTCTCTCTTAGTACGGTCAGTCGAAGAAAAAGAAGAAGCGGAAATAACCCACCTTTCTGACGTCTGGACAATCTTCCAGACGTCTTCCCCGTCGTCTGGTTGGAATCACAGACGTCTGATTCTGGAAAATTTTCCAGAATCAGGGCGCCACTTGCCCTCCGCTCGCGACGCACGGCCGCGCTGCGAGTGCTCCGCCTGCTGCTCGAGCTGCAGCAGGCCTCCCGCGCCACCCCGCGTCTGCTGCGCCCCCGCCAGTCAGCTCCCGCTGCCCCGGCAGGCTCGAGCCCTCACGGCCGATGCCTCCTCCCCCGCGCAACACCTCCTCCCGCACCCGCCGCGGCTGTCGCCGCCGCCACTCACTCGCGCTCGCTTACGCGCACCGGCTGGAAGGAGAAAAGGAAGGGGGCGGAGGTGATGAGAGTGAGGGAGGGGGCGTGCCCTTTTAAAGCCGCGCGGGGAGGAGAGAGAGAGCGGACAGACAGCTTGCGGCTGCAGGAGAGAGGGAAAAAGAGAGAGAGAGAGAGCGTTCACAGGTTTGAGCGCTCAGGCGCGCAGACGAAACCGTTGGTGCCAAAAATAACTGATTTCCAGACGTCTGGAAGTGGTTCCAGACGTCTGGCTCACTTCCCAGACGTCTTAAAAGACGTCTGAAGCGCGCGTTCGTAACAACCAGTGTGGCCAGCTGGGCCACATCAGGAGGGACTGTCCGTCTAGGGCAGGAGGTCAGCAGATACTTCCCGCGCTGAGCACTGGAGGGCGAGCAGGAGGCCACGGTTTCCAAGCGCGAGAAGGAGGACAGCAATCACGAGGAGGGTACCGGCCAATAGCTACCCGTCCGACGCAGAGTGTGGCTGCTTCGTCCGCACCTAGGGCTGAGGGGTGTATAAACGCCCTGACACACAGGGATGCCAGAGCTTCGGGATCAATGGTGGCAGGTATGGTTTCAGTTTCCGGCAGACTCGTTTACACACTTTTCGATTCCAGCGCTACGCACTCGTTTGTCGCAGCCAGTTTCGCAGTTAGTTTGGGCCAGGATTATATGTTGTTAGAGGATCCATTCGTGATCAGAGGTCTGAGTGGTCAGCTGTTTGTAGCTGAGGAGGTATACATGGGTTGCGAGGTCAGTATTGGGGGACATAGCCTTCCCGCTGACCTGATTATGATACAGATGGAGGACTTTGGCGTTATTCTGGGGATGAACTGGCTGTCCGCTTACCACGCTTTGGTGGGCTGCTTTGAGGGGAAGATTGTCTTCTCCATACCGGAGTTGCCTTCTTTCGAGTTCCACAGTCAGCTAGTGGACGGAGGCTTCAGGTGCATTTCTGCACTTCGTGCAGCAAGACTTTTGAGCCAGGGGTGTGAGGGCTTCCTAGCTTGTGTGGAGGCTGAGCCCAGCCCTGTGGCAGACTTCCAAAGTATCCCGGTGGTCAGAGAGTACCCCGACATGTTTCCAGACGAGTTGCCAGGACTAGGGACCAGCCCCATCTCCATTGACGAGGCATACTCGCCACTCCACGCCTCCATCCACCTCGCCAGCTACCCCTTGTTACGAATGTGGGCATCAGACGTAATTTAAGACGTCTGGGAAGAGGACCAGACGTCTGGTATTAAATTTTTTCGGCGTACGGGTTCGCGTCTGCGCTCCTGCGCGCGCAGACTGAACCTGCTGCCTTCGTCTTTCGCTTTCTCTCCCTGCAGGCGTCGTTTTCCTCCTCTCTCTTCCCGCGGCTGCCTTATAAAACGCTTCCCCTCTCCCTCACCCTCACCCCATCTGCCTTCATCTTCTCCTCCCTGCGAGCGAGCAAGAGCGTGAGCGAGTGAGTGAGGTAGCAGCAGCCGCAGCGAGCGTGCGGGAAGGACGAGAGTTGCGAGAGGAAGGAAGAAGCTCGACCGCAAGGGTGCGAGCTTGCCGGGGCAGCTAGAGCCGGCCGGCGGAGGAGCAGCAGGCGTGGGTTGTCGCGGAGGGGCTGCTGCAGCTCGGGCAACAGGCAAACGCGGCGCGGCACGGCTGTGCGTCGTGGGTGGAGAGCGAACTAGGTCCTGATTCTGGGAAAAGTTCCCAGAATCAGACGTCTGGACTTACGTCCAAACGACGCTGAAGACGTCTGGAGGACGGTCCAGACGTCTGACAGGTACGATATTTTCCGACCTTCTTTTTACACGTGTATGGCCATGCAGCTGTCCGTCGCGTTCTTCTGCGCCTCTTCGTGATGAGAGCGGGTGTGTGTGTGCGCAGGTTCTGTTCGGGAGGGCTCGAGGGCTCGCCATCCCACACAGATCAGACGTCTGGCCACAGTACCAGACGACGGAGCGGACCTCCAGACGTCCGGGGTGACAATCGGACATCTGGAAATCAAGACCAGACGATCCAGCGGACTTCTGGACGTCTGAAGGATTGCGTAGACCGAGGTATGACATAATCGAACTTTTAAGACGTCTGGAAGAGGTTCCAGACGTCTGATTTTGGACAGATTCGTCGTTTTTGACCCGTTTAGGGCCCGTTCGGAGTCCGTTTTCCGCGTTTCGAGTTACGTTCTTTCCAGATTTATTTCCTCTACCTGTTTACAGTAATTGTATACTATTCTAAGAAACTCCTTGTGATTGATCCTTGTGTTAGGACCCCGTTCCGTTGCGACTGTGGGGGTTGCGGAGGCACGTGGGATTGCCGACCACGCCCCCAGTACTCCCGGTTTCGCAGGTAGAGTCGCCCTTTAATTTCTTTAACAAAAATTATACAATTATGAAACAATTAATAGAGTCTAGGGCGTTGCATGAACCCTAGGGCTGAAGAATTAGATTGAATGATAGATCTTAGGGTATTGCATGAATCTTAGGACTGGAAAACTAGATTGAATGATAAATCCTAGGGTATGGCATGAATCCTAGGACTGGAAAAGTAGTTGAATATATACATTACAGTCTTGGAAAAGTGGAAAGGAAATGATAACTACCTGTAAATTGGTTAACAGCTACCTGTCATGAATGAATAAATACGGTTGAGAACATGGGTTATGTGAACATAAAGCTGGAACGGTGAAACCTAAATTGGCTGAGTTTAAAAAGCATGAACCCTACGGGGAGTTAGGAGTAGAACTCCTGGGAAGGAAATGGAATATAATTGGGGAAGTGTGCTGGCCCTTGGCTACGGAGTACCAAGGAGAGCAACTATCCCCCTGTTTAGTGCTGAGCGGAGCTAGCCACCCCAGGGACCCGGGGTTAGGTCTGGCCACTTTGTACCGACTTTTGGCCCTCGTGTACACAGTACCGAGGAGAGCTACTAGTGTAGGGAGAGTACTAGCTACCCCACGGGTCCCGGGGTTCTGCTAGCCCTCCTACACCGACTTTTTAGGCCCACTGGGCAAACCAGGGTAGTCAAGCGAGGGTGCGCGGACTATGGAGGGGCAAGACCCCTGTTTGGTTACTGTGGAGGGGCTAGGCCCCTGTTACTGAGAGGGCTCTGTCCTATACTGGTTCCGTGCTGTGCTTTGGGCGCACCCGTTAACGGAAACGACGGACAACGTACTAGTGCGGGGTAGCTACCCGTGAGTTTATCGCGCATGCCGTAGTCGCCGTTACGTCTGTCAGCGACCTTGCGGTGGTTGACTGAGGGTAGGACCACCACGGGGGACTCTCCCGGCCAGGAGAGCACCACGTGTTACTTCTACTTTTCGGAAAAGACTGCAATCAAAATCGTTGCCACGAGGAACATTCAAGATCAAGAGAAGGATCTGAGAAATAAATTAACAGTGAATAAATGGAAAGATATAAATAAAGAAAGTAAAAACATAACAGCTACTGTACACTCTACTGCTTCTTTTAGCTTTTAGTTGCCACTCTACTCAACGTTTCGCTGACGTGTCACCCTTGTTACTTTTTTTCAGGACCAGGTGATGAGCAGCCAGAGTCAGCAGCTGCAGAGGGCGCTGGGCCTAGTAGAGCCCAGTAGTGTTACCTGTAGTACATTCTGCACTTTTCTTTCCACTGTAATGAGTAGTTTTTTTGTTACTCCCTGTACTCTCTTTATTGTAAACTTTATATTATGTACATGTTTATTTCTCTTCTGTTGTGGTGATGTATACTGTAGTATTTCCTTTCCTTACTGTTGTATTTTGTTACTGCTAGTTATATACATGGTGAATGTGATTTATTTTACTGCTCTTCTGGTTACTTTCTCGTTGGACGACTGGGTCTTGGGATTAGTCGAGTCGGTCCGATTCTCGTGTCTCGTAGGGATTCAGGAATCAGGTCATTACACCCCTTAAGCTCTGCACCACCTCACTGACACCGAATCCTCCCTCCATTCACCACCTAGCACCTCCAGACCACCTCCCGAACACACCCACTCTCACGCACGTAGAGTGCCCTAGGCGCACGGCCACAGGAACTCTCGCGCCTCCCTGACCCCCGCACCGCACTCGCCGCACTCTGCCGAACCTCCCTGGACCTTTTTGACGTGGCCGCGAGGCCGTTTGCGTGTTTCAGGTTTCGCCCTCCTCGCTGCCATTAACGAGCAGCAGGAGCTTCTCCGCAGGCAGCTCCAGGTCTCCTCAGCTCCAGGCATGAGCTCCAGGTGATGCGGAAGGGAGTCACGCTCACGTCCAGAACTTAAATTGGGGTCGCAAGCATCACTGCTGCCCCAATTGCTCGAAGCCTTCTCCCGCAGGCACCCGCGATCGGAGGTGGGACTTTAGTCCCACCTTGGAAGTGTATGGGCGCAAGCCCATACATAAATTGAAAAGGTGCTATCAGCTGGTTGCCTCCGATAGCACTGGGGTGAGGTCCCTCACCTACTCACCGGGTCTCGTCCGTGACACGCCCACGCGGATCTGACCCAACCCGACTTCCCACTTGTTACGAGCCGGGCATCAGATGTAGTTTAAGACGTCCGGGAAGTGGCCTAGACATCTGGAACCCTTCCCAAACGTCTGGTATTAAATTTTTTCGGCGTACGGGTTCGCGTCTGCGCGCCTGCACGCGCAGACTGAACCCGCCGCCTTCGTTTTTCTCTTTCTCTCCCTGCAGGAGCCATTTTTCCTCCTCTCTCCCCACGACTGCCTTATAAAAACGCTCCCCCTCTCCCTCACCCTCATTCCACCGCCTTCTCCTTCTCCCTGCCAGCGAGAGCGCGAGTGAGAGAGAGCGGCAGCAGCAGCTGCTGCGAGCGTGCGGGAAGGAGGGGTTGTTGCGAGAGGAAGTAGAAGCTCGACTCCGAGGTTACGAGCTTGCCGGGGCAGCTGGAGCTGGCCAGCTGGAGAGCAGCGAGCGTGGGGTGTCGTGGAGGAGCTGCTGCAGCAGGCGGACGCGACGCGACACGGCCGTGCGCGCGGGCGGAGAGCGAGAAGGGTTCTGATTATGGGAAAATTTCCCAGAATCAGACGTCTGGACTTACGTCCAGACGACGCATAAGACGTCTGAAGGAAGGTCCAGATGTCTAACAGGTACAATATTTTCTTATTTTCTCCTTTTTACGCATGTACGGCCATGCAGCCGTCCGCCGCGTTCTTCTGCACCCCTTCGTGACGAGAGCAAGTGTGCGTGTGTGCAGGAATCGTTTGGGAGGGCGGTAGGGCTCGCCATCCCACACCAATCAGACGTCTGGACACAGTACCAGACGACGTAGAGGACCTCTAGACGTCCGGGGTGACAATCGGACGTCTGGAAACTAAGTCCAGATGATCCAGCGGGCTTCTGGACGTCTGAAGGACTGCGCAAACAGAGGTATGGCATGATCGACCTTTTAAGATGTCTGGAAGAAGTTCCAGACGTCTAATTTTGAACAGACTTGTCGTTTTTTACCCGTTTAGGGTTCGTTCGAAGTTCGTTTTTCGCGTTTCAAGTTTCGTTCTTCCTAGATTTATTTCCTCTACCTGTTTACAGTAATTATATACTGTTCTGAGTAATTCCTTGTCTTTGATCCTTGTATTAGGGCCCCATTCCGTTACGGCTTTGGGGGTTGCGGAGGCGCGCGGGATTGCCGACCACGCCCCCAGTACTTCTGGTTTTGCGGGTAGAGTGGCCTTTTAATTTAATTATCCAAAATTATACATTTATGAAACAATTAATAGAGTCGAGGGCATTGCATGAACACTATGGCTGAAGAATTAGATTGAATGATAGATCCTAGGGTATTGTATGAATCCTAGGACTGGAAAACTAGATTGAATGATAGATCCTAGGATATGGCATGAATCCTAGGACTGAAAAACTAGTTGAATATATACATTACAGTCTTGGAAAAGTGGAAAGGAAACGATAACTGCCTGTAAATTAGTTAACAGCTGCCTGTTATGAATGGATAAATACGGTTGAGAACATGAATTGTAAGGATATAAGGCTGGAATGGTGAAACCTAAATTGGCTGAGTTAAAAGAGCATGAACCCTATGGGGAATTAGGAGTAGAACTCCTGGAAAGTGAATGGAATAGAATTGGGGAAGTGAGCTAGCCCTTGAGTACGGAGTACCCAGGAGAGCAACTATCTCCCTGTTTAGTGCAAAGCGGAGCTAGCCGCCCCAGGGACCCGGGGTTAGGTCTGGCCACTTTGTACCGACTTTTGGCCCTCGTGTACACAGTACCGAGGAGAGCTACTAGTGTAGGGAGTGCACTAGCTACCCCACGGGCCCCGGGGTTCTGCTAGCCCTCCTACACCGAATTTTTAGGCCCACTGGGCAAACCAGGGTAGTCAAGCGAGGGTGCGCGGACTGTGGAGGGGCAAGACCCCTGTTTGGTTACTGTGGAGGGGCTAGGCCCCTGTTACTGAGAGGGCTCTGCCCTATACTGGTTCCGTGCTGTGCTTTGGGCGCACCCGTTAACGGAAACGACGGACAACGTACTAGTGTGGGGTAGCTACCCGTGAGTTTATCGCGCATGCCGTAGTCGCCGTTACGTCTGTCAGCGACCTTGGGGTGGTTGACTGAGGGTAGGACCACCACGGGGGACTCTCCCGGCCAGGAGAGCCCCACGTGTTACTTCTACTTTTCGGAAAAGACTGCAATCAAGATCGTTCCCACGAGGAACATTCAAGATCAAGAGAAGGATCTGAGAAATAAATCAATAGTGAATAAATGGAAAAATATAAAGAAAGAAAGTAGAAATATAACAGTTACTGTCCACTCTACTGCTTCTTCTAGCTTTTAGTTGCCACTCTACTCAGCATTTCGCTGACGTGTCACCCTTGTTACTTTTCAGGACCAAGTGTTGAGTAGCCAGAGTCGGCGGCTGCAGAGGACGCTGGGCCTAGTAGAGCCCAGTAGTGTCACTTGTAGTACCCATTGTACTTTTTTTGCTGTTGTTGTGAGTAGTTTCTGTTACCCCCTATACTTTCTCTATTGTAAGCTTCATGTTTATATATATGTTTATTTCTCTACTGTTGTGGTGGTGTATACTGTAGTATTTCTTTTCTCTACTGTTGTATTTTGTTACTGCTAGTTATATACATGTTGAATGTGGTTTATTTTACTGCTCTTTTGGTTACTTCTCGTTGGACGGCTGGGTGTTGGGGTCAGTCGAGTCGGTCCGATTCTCGTGTCTCGTAGCGATTCGGGAATCGGGTCGTTACACCACTCCTATGCACTCGTGCACCACCCACGCAGGTGCGCTTGTACCCGGGCACGTGACCCAGCCCGATTACTTGGCTTGGGGAGAGCTTCCCAAAGAGAGATTCAAAGAGAGAGACGCGGGGAAGGGGTAGGGGTAGGTTTTGCGCTGACGTTTGTGTGTGTGCGCAGGAAGGAAGAAAGGAGAAAGGAAGAAGGAAGAAGAAAAGAAGAAAGGAGAAGACAGGAAGAAAGAAGAAGCAGAGAAGAAGAAAGGAAGGAAAGAAGTTGAAGGAAAAAAAGAGGAGCAGCACTGTAGCAACCAAGTAGTTAAGTCGTCTGAGCGCTGAATCAAACGTCGGCGAAAAAGGAGAGTCAGCAGCAAGAAAAGAAAGAAGAAGAAGAAGGGCTAGAGCACAAGAAAGAAGAGAAAAGAGAAAGAGGAACCGCAGCTGCTGAAGAAGAAACAGAGAAGAAGAAAAGAAGAAAGAAGGAGACAGGCTGAAGAAGAAGCTGCTGAGAAGAAGAAAGAAGAAGAGAGCGGCTGAAGAAAGAGAAGAAGAAAAAGCCAATTACCCTCTCTCTCTCTTTCTCTCTTTTTCTTAATTTTTGTAAAACCTTATATATATTGTGAATTTATATGCTTCTGGAATTTTAGTTTGCTCCCTGAGTTCGACCTCGGAAAACTTTTCATTCCGAGTAATAAATTATATTAGACTGGTGACCGTTTTTGTCATATACCACAACGACTATAATAACCACATCAGCAAAGACGGCAGCCAATTATGTTTCACGGGTTCGGTTGTGGCTGGGAAGGTAAGGATCCTTGTTGTTTACAGTCCAAGAGTTGACTTAATTGTCCTTTTACCAAGGCCATTTCCTCCTGATGTTTCTGGTTCATGTCAGCCATCATCTTTATTAGGGTGTCCATTTGATTTTGTAGGGGAGGGGCCACCCTATTCTAATTATATTGGGGTCTAACTGGTGGTCCTTGCTGATAGGGGGGCAAGTGTGGCTGCTGGTTTGGCTTAGGCTGGTTTTGGAATTGCGGTGGTTTCTGGTTTGTCCAACCAAAGTTGAGGTGGCTACGCCAACCAGTGTTGTAAGTGTTGAAGAAAGGGTCAGGTTTCACATAACCTTAGACAGCTTGCACATCTTCAAGGATAGCCGATGTCGATGGAGAGGGAAGAGAGTAATCAAGGGTTGAGGGAGCAAAGGTCCCTCCCTGGAACGTGGTCAGGGGTTGTTCCAAGTTCAGTTGGGTTAAGGGCTGGACCAGGTCAACATTATGTGCTCCCTTTGCTAGGGAGAAGGTCTATAAGGGGTTCCTGGTCAGGTTCAGTAGCTCATCAATCTTTTTGTCCACCAATTCCACCCGATGTAGTTTCTTGGCAATGATGTCCATGTCAACCATTCCAGAATTTGCTTGTACCTCATAAATCCCACCACAGGGTTGACTGGATCTGTTGAACTGGGTCATGGAGGCATTGTTGAGTGAATTCTCGCTTATAGACTCAAAGAGCTCAAACGCGCTCTCCTCATCCTTGTTCAGGAAGTTCCCCCCGCATGAGGCATCGAAGAAGTTCCGTGGTAGAAAATCTGCGCCAATTGCCACCTTGGTACTTCGTGGTGTGGGCATTTCCTTAAGAGTTCATTGAATCTTTCCTACACCTCATGGAACTATTCCCCACCCTGGAGTGTAAAGGTAGTAATAGCTCTTCTGAGGGCATTGGTCTTTCCTATGGGGAAGAATTTCTTTAAAAATGCATGTCTCAGTTCTTCCCAGGTGGTGATGGGTCTATCTAGGGTTCTAAGCCAGTGAGAAGCCTTGTCTCTTAATGATAAGGGAAACATCTTGATTAAAATAATGTCAAGGCTAATGTTCCTAGGTTTCACAATTCATGCTATGCGGTCGAGATCCTCTAGGTGTTGGAAGGGGTCCTCATTTGAGCTTCCATGAAAGTGGTTTTGGATCAAACTTAAGACATTTGGTTTCAGCTCAAAATCATCTCCCCCTTCGGGATCCTAAGGTGTGGCTCGACTCTAATAGCGGAGGGGTTATAGAAATCGCGGAGGGGTCTCGGTTGATCCTGAAATGGTGGTACATTGAGTGGTGGTTGCCCTTGTGCACCTTGGAAAGGTGGTGGTGGTTGTTTTTATGGGTTCTGTAACCGGTGTATGGCTTGCATGATGGTGTGGATTTGTTGTTGCTGAAGCCGGTGGTTTGCATTAATTTGGGCTTGGATGATGAACATTGTGTCTGGTGGGGGTTGATCCTCAGCCTCATCTACCCTAGGTTTAGCCATGTTTCTAACAGAATCACATCGCCTAGATTCCTGTCCTAAAACAAACAACTCGGGATGCAGTGACCGTCTCCCGTGCATACACTAGAGAAGAACAGGAGGGGATGTGGAGAGTGACAGATGCAAGAATTGTGTTCAATCAAGCAAACAAGCCTAGTACTTATGGTGCATTCCTTAGGAGACCTAGAAATCTCAAAAAGGGTGATTAAGTCCATAAGCACTGGACTCCTCTTCCCAAGGCTAATCTGGCCAGGTTGATTACGAGGGGATTGCAAGGAAGGTTCTTTCTTTGGCTTGCGCCTCCGGTTCCATAGACCCTACAACCACGGTCGTTTGACACTGCCCCGTAGCCTAGTCACCAGATTCTACCAAGGGAATGAAAGCCAAGTGCCCAACGAACAAAATCTTGCCTTTCGAGACTTAACTCAGTTCTGCCTAGGGCACGTCTACTCAGTTTTAAAGGGTTAGGATAGTGCTTGTGCTAGGGTTATGTGACGAGGCGTTGATTGGGGTGGTGCCTCTTAATTTTCCACTTTCAATGTGTGTGCTTCTATCAAAACATGATTTTCAAGCAAGGATTTTTAAGATGTGGTGTCTGATAACACTACACAAGGGGGTGATAATTATGTTGAATATGACCCATCTTTAGAATAAAAGGCACAACATAAGTAGAATAGGAGCATTGCATGCTTCACGTACCAAGATTGCTTATAAATTGCATTAATGGTCATTTGTGTAAGCATTTGTCAAAGCAGGCCTCAGATGAGCAATCGGACCGTACGGATGGATTCAGAACGACGAACGGAGTCCAACGGACTCAAGATCGGCCAAATCCGACATCCGAAGCTCCTACAATGAGCCCAAGAAGTTCTGACCGTTGATCTGGAGATCAACGGCCCAGATTGCGCCACGTCGGCCCGCCCCACCGTGCGCCGCGCCTTCATCAAGCCAAGAACAGATCTCGGCCGTCGATCTTCGATCGAACGGTCGAGACCCACGCGCCCGCCCGCGGTCGCCGCGACAAAGCGCGGGCGTGGAGCAATGGTGAGTGTGCACGCCCGCACCCACGCGACGCGCGTTCAAGCCGCGCGAAGCGGGATTTGAAGACGGGCGACGGGCGCGGAGAAATTGGGCCGCCCGATCAGCAGCGGGTGGCCGGGATCTTGCCACGCGGCGCGACCGCAGCATACGAGCGTCCACACGCGCGCCCGAGGCGCGATCCCAGCGTAGGCGAGGAAGACTCTCAGCCGTCCAATCTTTGATCGGACGGCTCTCGTTCAGCGGCCGCGGATCGTGCAAGGAGAAGGAACGAGGCGGGCGGCTGACCAGCGGCGAGAGGGCTTCACTGACGCTTTTGGAAGTGGTTTTAGCGACGCTCTGGATGTCGCTAAAGCCCCTTCTTCTTTTAGGAAGCCCTTAACTCTATTTAAACCCCCTCCAACCACCTTTCAAGGCATTCACTCCCCCTTGCAACTACTCTACCCCTCTCTTAGCTATCCTTAGGCACTCTTGTAATCGCTGGAGACGACGAGCCGCCGACGGAGCCTCCTCCACCGCCGTGGCTGCCTCGTCGCTCTCCACACACACTCTCTTTCTCTCTCTCTCTCTCTTTTAAGCTTTTTATTATTTTTGTTGAAGCATGTATTTAATGTTGTAAGTCATGAACTACAAGTGCATGTTTAATGAAGTTATTTTCTTGTTCAGTTGCCAAGTTAATTTCTGTTCAAGTTGCATGATCAAAACAAAGAGTTTTCTAACCCTAAACCTTCTCTCTCTCTCTATCTCTCTCTCTCGCTTTTCAAAATCGCATCTTTCGCAAGCAAAACTCTGCACTTTCCGTGACAAGTGGTAAAGTAAAAATTTGATTTTCACGCCTCCCTGAGACCGACACTCGGACTCACCTCCGTTTAATTATTTTAAAATCGACGTTGCAAGTGCAACTATAACGACACTCCTTAACATACACGCACAAAAGCACGTCAGTGTCTTTTAGTGTTTCATCCTTACTTTAGTGCCTTTTAGGGTTGACGTGTCTTAATGTTTTCAGACAAGTTTCAGTGGGCACATCAAGTTTTGCACACAATTTGGTGAAAGTAGATTTCCTTTTATTGTGTAGAGGCTCTAAAACCCTAATGTACTCATCTTAATGATTATGCAGCTTCTATTAGATGGGTCGATTTTAGGGTTGAGTTGTGTGGCCCAAGTCAACTCACGGTGGCTTCGTAAACACCACTCAAAAAGAGAAAAGAACACTCCAAGAATTTATTCAGAATGTTAGAGTGTACATTTTTTGTGGGGTGATGTGTTAAGGATGTGGGTCAAGCAATTACACCACGCCAATTTTTTTCAATTTTTACATTTTTTTTTAGTTTTTCACGCAAGCAAACAATCATAAGTGAAGAATTACTCACTATCGGTCCTTGTTGCACCTACTCCCTTGTTACCGTCGTGGGATGCGTCGCTTCGCCATCCAAGCGTCGAATTCCTGCAACCATTAAGTAAAAAGGAAAACAGGGCATTAGACGATGTGAGAATGGATGTGGAATGGAAGTGACAAAACAAATCTGTTGCCTCCCCGGCAACGGCGTCAAAAACTGATGTGCGCTCATGCATGTGTGTTAAGAAGTGTCGTTATAGTCACACTTGCAACGCCGGTTTTAAAGTAAAGAAACGGAGGTGGGTCCGAGTGTCGGTCTCAGGGAGGCATGAAAATCGGATTTTTCTTATCACTTGTCACGGAAATTGCGGAGTTTTGCTTGCAAAAGGTGCGGTTGAAAAGTGAGAGAGGGATAGATAGAGAGAGGGAGAGATTAGGGTTAGAGTTGTTTCTTGCTTGATCATGCAACTTAAACAGGAAATAAAGTAAACACTGAACGGAAAGTAACTTCATTAATCATGCAGCTTTAGTTCACAGCTTACAACATTAAATACATGCTTAAACATAAGTAAGGGAAAGCTTAAAAGAGAGGAAGAGAAAGAGAGGGGGGGAGAGCGACGAGACAGCCACGGCGGTGGAAAAGGCTCGGTCGGCGGCTCGTCGTCTTCGGCGATTACAAGAGGGCCTAAAGCTAGTTAAGAGAGGGGTAGAGTAGTTGCAAGGGAAGTGAATGCCTTGAATGAGTGGTTGGAGGGGGTTTAAATAAGGAGAAGGGCTTTCTAAAAGAAGAAGGGGTTTTAGCAACGTCCGGGACGTTGCTAAAACCCTTCCAAAAGCGTCGGTGAAGCCCCCAGCCCTTCGGACACACACCCGCGCGGTTCTTCTTCGCACGCGATCTGTGGCCGCTGCGTGATTAAGATCCTCCCTCGTGCGTGCTTGGATCGCGCCTCGGGTGAGCGTGCGCGCGGGCGTCGTCGCCTGGCGTTCGCACGCACGTGGGCGCTCGCTGTCTGAGGGCGGGCCGCGTGTCGCCATCTCAGCCGCCCTCTGCTGATCAGGCGGCCCAATTTTGCCACGCGCCTCTTCGTCTTCAATTTCTCGCACCGTGCAGCTCGAACCCGCGTTGCGTACGTGCGCTCAAACCGCTGCGCCACGCCGGCTACTTTGTCGCGATGACAGCGGCGGCCGCGCGGTTCTTGGTCGTCCGATCGAAGATCAACGGCCGAGATTTGATCTCCAGCTGAAGGAGGAAGCGGCGCGCGGAGAGCGAGGGGTGACGTGGCGCAACGAGGGCCGTTGATCATCAGATAAACGGTCAAAACTTCTTGGGCCCATTGTAGGAGCTCCGGATGTCGGATTTTGCCGATCTTGAGTATGTTGGACCACGTTCGTCGTTCTAAATCCATCCGTGCGGTCCGATTGCTCATCCGAGGCCTGCTTTGATAAGTGCTTACACAAATGGCCATTAATACAGTTTTATAAGTAACTTGGTATATGATGCATGCAATGCTCCCATTCTACTTATGTTGTGCCTTTTATTCTTAAGATGGACCCTATTTAATAGAATTATCACCCCCATATGCAGTGTTATCAAAAACTAAATTCGAGCTGCTTGTATATAAATTAAGATTAAATGTTGGAAACACGGGCTCTATGCGAATAAAAATGAAATGATGAAACTTAATATGACTTGGCCTGAGAAATATGAGCATGAACCCTACGGGAAATTAGGAGTAGAGCTCCTGGAAAATAAATAGAATGGAACTAGGAAAGTGGATGGGGAAGTGAGCTGACCCTTGAGTACGGAGTACCAAGGAGAGCAACTGTCCCCCTGTTTAGTGCAGAGCGGAGCTAGCCACTCCAGGGACCCAGGGTTAGATCTGGCCACTTTGTACCGACTTTTGACCCTCTCGCACACAGTACCGGGGAGAGCTACTAACGTAGGGAGAGAGCTAGCCACCCCACGGGTCTTGGGGTTCTGCTAGCCGTCCTACACCAACTTGTTAGGCCCACTGGGCACACCAGGGTAGTCAGGCGAGGGTGCGCGGACTATGGAGGGGCAAGACCCCTGTTTGGTTACTGTGGAGGGACTGGACCCCTGTTACTGAGAGGACACTGCCCTATACTGGTTCCGTGCTATGCTTTGGGCGCACCCGTTAACGGAAACGACTAACCGCGTACTAGTGCAGGATAGCTACCCGTACGTTTATCGCGCGTGCCGTAGTCACCGTTACATCTGTCAGCGACCTTAGGGTGGTTGACTGAGAGTAGAACCACCACAGGGGACTCTCCCGGCCAGAAGAGCACCACGTGCTACTTCTACTTTTCGGAAAAGACTGCAATCAAGATCGTTCCCACGAGGAACATTCGAGATCAAGAGAAAGACCTGGGAAATAAATCAAGAAAGAGTAAATAGAGAGATAAAGAAAGAAATTAAAAACAACAGCTACTTATCCACTTTTACTGTTTTTCTTAGCTAACTGGTTGCCACTCTACTCAACGTTTCGCTGATGTGTCATATTTGTCACATTTTTCAGGATCAGGTGTTGAGCAGCCAAAACCTACGGCTGTGGAGAGTGCTGAACCTAGTAGAGTCCAGTAGTTGTACTTTTGTTGTACCCATTTTTTGAAGTAGTGAGTATTTCTGTTACACCTCGTACTCTTTTATTGTAAATTTCATATTTCTGTACCTGTTTTTAATTCTCTACTATTGTGATGGTATATACTGTAGTAATTCTTTTCTTTACTGCTGTACTTTTGTTACTGTTAGTTACTTGTATGGTGAATGTGATTTATTTTACTGCTTTTTGGTTACTTTCTCGTTGAATGACTGAATTTTGAGATCAGTCGAGTCGATCCGATTCTCGTATCCTATAGGGATTCAGGAATCGAGTCGTAACATAAGAGAAACCTGATATTCTCAAAAAAGAAAAGGAAAAATTATGTCCCACAAAAATAAGAAAATGCCAAAACATAGAAAAATAAGATAAGAAACAAAAAAAAATCTAAAATCAAGAATCAATCGAACTCTAAAAAGAGAGTAACTCCACGTTCATTGATATGATATAATACCACCGAAATAAAATCTCAAAAATTACATTAATAAGAAAATCAAATAAATTAACCACTTACTCATCAGTAAAATTCTACAGGCTTTCAAACTTCAAACTGCATCATGAGCATAACATTGACTCATTAGGAATTGAGTGTCCAAAGTAAGGAAAAATTGATACGACGAGAACCAATAAGAAAAATTGATACGATGAGAACCAATAACATATCAAAGAATATCGATGTTGATTATTTGTTTTATTTTCTGTTTACATGTTGACTATTTTAATTTGTAAATTTCCTAAAAGAGACTGATTTATAGAAATATCTTTAGATTTTAAGGAGGTGTCTTTTGAGTGGGTTGATCATCTATAAAAGAGTCCCACGATTCTCTTCCCTACTTTATCTGAAAGATTCTTGCTTGTCTTTGTTCTTCCTCCTTTACAAGCCAACGAATTTCAGCATTAAGGAAAAGATATAATTTGATATTTCCGTGAAAGTTACATAACTTTTCATCTTTCTATCAACCACGACAACCTTTTGAGAAGCACAATGAAAGGTAGAGTTAACCCACCACACGAGGGCTACATGTACACATCTCAATGACCAACCTTCATACTTCTCCAGAAATCCAACTTTTAAAGAGTCCAGAATCTCATTCAGCATATTTCTCTCAGGATATAGCAAATAAAAAAGCACTGGATTTCTTATGGGGAAGTAATTACACGGATGACTGCCAATTGAAATAATAACGAAAGAAATAGCCATTTGCCAAGTTAAAGGTATACATGTTATAACAATTATTCACAGGTATCCTTCAGGCAGAAGTGTTTTCACGGGGCTCTCATGGTGATTGTCTATTCACCTCCTGTGAGATTACTGGTCTTATTTACCCCCACTTGATGAAGGCCACCAGCCCTTTCTTCTGTAAAACAATCAGTATCCAAAGGCCATACATGGATGAAACATGGAAACATGACATTAACTTTTGGAGAAATAGGTCACTTTACCTTTCAGATGACTATGCCATCATACATAGACTAGGAGAATGGGGCAACAAAGTTTAGAGATTCGAGGAATTCCAGCTTGCGTCAACAGCCTTGATGATCTTTTCATGCAACAATGCCCCAGAGCACGCAATTATGCCTCTATCAAGGCCTTCCAAATACATGCCCTGGGAGAAATCCAGTGGACGGCCCCCTGCATCGGTTACTACTCCACCAGCCTCTCGAATGATGAGGACGCCAGCAGCATGGTCCCATGTCTTTTCTCTGTATCCAGTCCTCGCAAATTTCATGAATATTTCTGCATCACCTCGTGCAATAGCAGCATACTTCACCATACTATATACACGTAGAGGTTGTTTCCTGAGATTGAAATGAAAATAAGAAAAGAGACAGCTGAAGAGACAAAGTTGGCATCCCCTTGCCACTTGATGCTGTGGAAGTGATTTGTGATAGATTTCACATCAAGGAAATGAATGTGGTTTTCTAGAATCACTTCTAAATGATTTGATATTTTAATTTCCCAAAGCTGTCATGGTCCAAGATCTGGAATTCTTTTATGAAATTCATTATAGCCAAAATTCCCATCGAAATGCCACCTTCTTAAAAGTTTTGATTTGGAAACCACTTTCATACATCCTTGCAAACGGTTTATGGCCAACTCAATTATGTCCTTTTGCACAGAAAGCAAACAATAAAAAAAATCCTTCAGTTCATCAACAAAGTCTTTCAGCTATAATTGATCGAACAGAGATCAAGTCTCTCCTTTTCTTTAGAAGTGATCGATCATCTAGAGATAAATTTGATACAAACTGAAGTTCACAAGGATATTGATCAACACTCGACTCTATGGTCCCCCCATCAAAAAAAAGAGAAAATATATGACACTACAGGTGAGAACTAGAAAATGGAACGTAAAAAATCATGAAGGCAATAAATAGGACATAGAACAAATAGTACCTCAAACCAACACTTTCAGCAAGACCAGCCGTGAA
Source organism: Thalassia testudinum (assembly GCA_037157565.1). NCBI lineage: Eukaryota > Viridiplantae > Streptophyta > Magnoliopsida > Alismatales > Hydrocharitaceae > Thalassia > Thalassia testudinum. The sequence goes on along the minus strand of JAZHRO010000031.1, from coordinate 31,184,087 downwards.
GGAGTGTCTAGAATTAGACTTTTCGACAGGTTCACAAAAGGTAGCCAATGCAGGGTCATCAACACAAGACACTTGGATGGCCATTGTAACAATTGGTAAATCAAACTTCTCATGGTCAGTAATTAGTGGTTGCATCCAAGCTTTACCGGTGCCTTTCTTAGCATACATTACACAACCTTTATGCCATAGCCCATAAGTAGGAGGAGATAGCTTAGACATGATCCTGTAGTATCGATGATGATAATTGAGCCATTCCCTCCTCATGGGGTAGTTTGGGCAACCAAGGACGCCAACAACAACCTCTCCATCAACTATCAATGCAAGTGCAATAGCATATTGATCCCCACGTACGAACCCCAATGTACCATCTACGGGATCAAGGACCCAATATCTCGCTTTCGGTCCACCAGTGGAGTTGCATCTACCTATAGCATCCAGGATATCTTTCATGCCTAGTGGTTTACTGGGTCCAGTTAATCCATAATTAGGTGCTTCAGCTAGGCAGTCATTTACTGTATTGACCACAGATTTCAAGACAGTTGATGCATCTGCTTTGTTTAAGGCTTCAGCATCTTCCTCAGCAATTATTGATACATTCTCACTCCGAAAGTACTCTGAGAGTACCACACTAATGAGTGCCTGGACACTCCAATCTAATTATCCATTCAGAAAAAAAGATAACATGATTAGCTAATATAGCAAGCACTTCATGCATAAAACATTAGCAATCGGTATTGAAATAAAACAAAATCAGATAAAAAATCCTATGATATATGTATGGAACTGCAACTTGATAATCGAGATGCAAACAATAGAAACAGGGATGATACAGGAGCTCTAAAGATCTATTTTGCTAAAACCTTGGGCAGAGAGCATGACCTTGGTAACAGGTATTTGGAGGATATACCACAATGAAGGCAAAAAATCCACATAGTTGGCTCATTGCAGAAATCCTTCATAAAAATCGGGAAAACGTTTGATAAATTAGCAAAATTTACTCCATAAAGCATGATCTTGCTCAATTGGAGCTAAGTCCAGAGGATAGATCTCAACAGGATGGACCACAATGAAGGCAAAAAAGTTCATGTAACTGACCCTACTTAATGCAGGAATTTTTCATTAATTTAGAAAAATAAATTTTTAGGTCAACAAAATTTACTTGCTAAAGCATGATCTTGCTTATTTGGATCTCAATAAGGCAATGAATTCAAGTAGTTGAACCCACTCAATGAGAGAGGATAGAGTTTGGTGATTTTTTTGGCTAAAACACGTAATAATATTATAACAAGGATTAGTAAAGAGGAGCACGTACCTATTCCCCTACAGGGAGGACTTTTGTCCACTTGTTGGATGGGTTATTTTTTAAAACTTGGAACAGTATTATGCTTACAAAATTAATCAGTACACAAAGAGATGGATTTCTTCAAAAGAGTTTTAGGAAATATATTTGTTAGAGTATTTGTGTTTTATTATGATATTATCATTTTATTTCTTTTCTGGACCTACTTGTCATTTCACCAATAGTCTTTCCTCTAAAAGTGATTTTGCACTCTATTCCACCCAAACAACATGGTATTAGAGCCATCTTGATACCCTCCTCACCCAACCACTTGTAGCCTCAACTAGGAGGTTGATCACTGCCCTAGCACCGCCACACCATTGGCCAGACTTCCAATTGCTCCACCACACCTTCACGCCTCCTCTCTCGTGGCAGCGAGCTCTTCTCCTCCACCACTCTCTCCAAATCCGATCAGATCCTCTCTCAACTGATCTGGGGTAACTGGATCTAGTCATGGAACCCTAGATTCGGACACCTTACTCTACCATAGCTTCTTTGGAGTCGTTTCTTTTGGTTTGCACTGTCGTTAGAATTTGTTGGAGCCTTACCGGACCACTATTCATGTCACTGGATCACGGCCAGCCTTGCGCATCACCACTAGTCCATGTTGTCTCCTTTAAATGGGTTCTAAGGCCTTATTGATGAAGGATGCTGCTGTAAGTTGGTTTCAGTTCGATGTGTGTATATGTTGGAGTACTATTAGGGCATAACATTCAGTGGTTTGTCTCCAAAACACTAGTGGTATTCATTTGTTGTGTGAGAGTAGCCATGGCTGGAGAATCAAAAGCCTTACCTAGTCTTGAGGAAGGTTCGAGTGGTGACCTCAAGATGTCTGAAAATCCATTTGCATTTGGATCCATAGTTAAGTTGGATGAGTCCAACTATAGTTGTTGGTCAAGGATGTTTATGTTTTATGAGAGTGAACATGACAATGCATGCTCTTCTCTCACCGGCATCAAGTGAAGAAGAAAGTAGATATCCTCAGTTAAAGAGGGATAACATTATTGTCTATGCATGGTAATTAAAAAGTATGGTTCCTAAAATTGCAGATAAAATAAGTTACCATAACACTTCAAAGGAGATATGGGAGAGCTTGTAGGACACGTATTCTCAGGAGAAAAATGTTAGTAGGATTATTTGCCTCTATCAAGAGATTTTCACATTATCTCAAGGACACCAAACTTTATCTTAGCACTATTCTATTGTGAAGGTTCTGTTTGAGAAACCTAATGCATGCTAGCCAATATGTTATGACAAGTAGAAGGATCGGCGAAAGAAGATGCAAGCAGCGAAGTTTTTGGGTAGTTTGGATCTTGATTATACCTCTATAAGGGATCAGATATTGACGGAGAAGATGATTCCCATTTTGAAAGAGGCTTATAACAGGTTGAGTTGATTGACTATTGTATCACACGTGGATTCGTCTGCTTCAACTATGGCAATAGCACATGGACGTGGATGTCCACCCATTGGGGCCACTAGAGGCAGAGACTGAGGAGCAGGGAGAAGCTCATTCGGAAGTGGTAGACTTCAACGCACCTTCTGTGGAAAATAGGAACATCTTGAGGATCGTTGCTGGGATAAGCATGGAAGACCCCCTACCGTAGCTATCGTTCAGTCCCAAGTGGTTAGCTTCTTTACTACAGCAACAATATCTATTGCTAAAGTGTAATATGAGGAGTTTTTGCGACACCAGTCTACCACAACATCTTCAACTACTAGGTCATCTCCTTCTACTACCGTTGTTGCTGCTGTTGTGCAATCCAGATGTACACATATTGTATATTCTGCCACTACAAAAAGTTCTATTCCCACAGACTGGCTTTTACTCCATTTATGTGGACATGCTTCTCAACTTAAGAGTCTACATATTGTATCGAGAGAGCATTTTGTGAATCTTGCAGATGGCAGTTAATCTCCTATTATTGGACAAGGGGATGTGCAACTCACCCCATCTTTGAGACTTACTGATGTTTTACAAGCATTTGATTTTCCTCTTGGTCTTCTTTATGTTAGTAAGATAATAAAGGAGCTAGATTGTCGCATTATTATTGATGCAATGCATTTCGTGATGCAGGATCTCCAGATAGGGAAGCAGATTAGCGTTGGTTGTAAGGAAGGTGGTGTCTGCTACCTATATCATTCCCCCATTTTGGTTCATGCTATGCATTCTCTTGTTGAAGCACCAAGGCATTACCTATGGCATCTCCATCTTAGTCAGTTACCTTTTCAGAAGTTGCCTTGTATATTTCCTCGGATCTCTATATCAAATAAGTTTCAATGCGAAGCAAGTTAGTTGGGAACACATCATAAGTCTACTTTCCTTACTAGTTAAAGTCCTAGAAGTACTGGGTTGTTTGAGTTAATTCTTGCCGATGTATAGGGACCAAGTTGTATACTCAGCCGTTCGAGGTATTGTTACTATTTGGTTATTATTGATGACTTCTCCAAGGTTTCTTGGGTATATCTTATGAAAGACAGATCTGAAGTTGGAAATGTAATACAAAATTTCATTCATCAAATGAAGAGTATTTTTGATGCCACCATTAAGTGCATACTTAATGGGTACTAACATTGCTTTAGAATTTTGGGCCTTTGTGGCTTTGCCTCGTCTAATTTTCTAAATTCTATGGATACTATCCATCAAACTTCTTATATCCATACCTCATAGTAAAATGGAGTGGCTAAGAGAAAACACAGACGTATCTTTGATGTGGCACATTCCATTATGTTTCAAATTAGTGTACCTCTCTTATATTGGAGTGATGTTGTTCTTCCAGCTTGCTACTTGATAAACTGAATGCCCTTTACTAATTTGGACAAGCAGATTCCTCACTCCATCGTATTTCCTGATAACCCCTCTTTACATTGCCACCAAAAATCTTTGGTTGTGTTACTTTTATCCATTTCTTGGGAGTTGGAAGGGAATTCTCTCCGATGGCAATTAAGTGTGTTTTCTTGGGATACTCAAGAACTTGGAAGGGATACAGGTGCTACAATCCGATTCAACGTTGAAAGTACGTCAATGTGAATGTCTCCTTTTTTTGAGTCAGTACCCTATTTCTCTACTATGGGGTCTTGCGCTTCTCTTACTGAGCATGATAGACTACCTCTTCCTGTCTGTCCTCTTCCTCTGGAGGATTTCTCTTCTGCTACCACTCAAGGTAGGTTCTAGGATCCTCCTGTCACTTATTCTAGTCGCACCTCCTCACAACCAACACCAGCTAAACTCTATAACGGAGGTCTATAAGTAGAAGCTACTACTTCTCTGCCAGGTGATAGGCCTGACCCTGCCGATATTGTTGATGTTAATGATGATGATGATGTTTCAGGTGATACCCCTATGGAGGAAGACCTCCCAATTGCACTCAGGAAAGGGAAGAGACAGCGTACCATGCACCCAATCTCTAATCGTGTTTCTTTTAAAAGGCTTGGTCATTCATTCCAAGAATTTGCTATAAGTATTTCTGCCACATCCATTCCCAGGAATCATTAACAAGTCTTGATGAGCGAAGTCTGGAGACAAGCAATGTTGGAAGAGATGAACGATAAAATTCAACACACTCCCATATTCCCAATAAATATCACAACTTTCACACACAGAAAAACAGCAACACAAATTCCCTATACTCCAACACCCATTTACCTGCAACAGTAACGGGGGAGTTGTCATCCTTGGCCTTAATCTGCTCCCTTCCCTTCCCCACCAACCCCCCCTGCACCCTCCGGCACAGCCCACAAGCCATCTGCACAGCCAGCACGGCCACCTCCAGCTCCTTCTCGTACCCCTCCATCTCCACCCTCTTCTCCACCACCACCTCACCACCACCACCAGAACAGCAAGAAGAGGAGGCCAGGACCTCAGATGGGTGGACCCTCGATTTACCCAACTCCTCCAGCGAGCAACCCACGAGCCTCCTCGCGCAGCAGAACAAACGGGTCGCCCTGTCCAACGCCCCACGCTGCAGCAACATGGTAGGGGGCGTGGCGCGGGACCATCTCGCCACGTGGCTCGCGGCGAAGGCGTCCATCCCCCGGTTGTCGGGCGTCCCTGTCGCGGCTCCCCCTCGCTTGGGTACCCCTCAAAATCCGAGCTTTTTGGTTTGAACTCCCACCAAGGTGTCGCCTTTGCCAATGGATGGGCGGAGGAGGTTAAGAAAAGGGGAAGAGAGTAATGGCTGGGAATTAGTGGCGAAGTACAAGGAAAAGAATTTGTATGACAGTATTAAAATAATAATATTAATTAATTAGGTAGAAAGAAAACATATTACAAAAACAGAAGCAAAAACAATTCCCTTTTATTAAAGATAAGTGACTATTGCGAAATCATTATCATTGATGGTGGTTTTTTTTTTTTTTTTCATATCAAAATACTCTAATTCAAGAAAAATAAATCCATCATATTATTTAAAGAAAGTGAAGAATAACTCGCACTAACCTCTTAATAATTTAAAACATATTAAAGTTCAAAGTATTTACAAAATTACTCTTACTTTATAATCCTTAATAATATAGTAATGTAGGCCATTATAACATAGAATATCGCACTTAAGAGATGAGATATAACCACTTTTGTTAGAAAAGAAAAAATTAGTTAATTCTAAGTAGAAAATCTGGATGATTAATTTCCTTTAAAGGATTTTTTACTTTAACCTTTCTCTTTATGTCAACAATTAGCCAAGTCTGAGCATTGTTGATACTTGAAATAATTAGAAAAAGACACTTACAAATGAAATACATTGTTTAGAGAACTTTCTCACCTTAGTAACTAGGATGATCATGTATCATTGTCCTTCTCATCTAATAAAAAAAAGTAGGTCAATGTCATTTATAATTTTCTTAAAAATGGAAGGATTATCTTTCAGTGAAGCTTTCAATTTGGTAAATCCTCCTCTTCAAAGATATCATTTTTTATTTGGTTGATTATTTATAACAAGATTCTCACATATGACAACCTCAAAAAAAGAGATTTTAGCTTAGCTTCCTTTAGCATAACTATGCAAAAAGAATGATAAATCTACGAACCATTGCTTTGTAAGTTCTTTTATTAAAATTGTGTTCAATTTCTTCTATCCAATGAAAATTTATTTTGTTCCTATACAACTACTTTCTTGTGAACCCCCCCTTCTTCTCGAACTAATATTCTACCCTCAAGTTGCCTTCCTCTACTTACTACCACCCTCTCATTTACATAGAAGAAAATATGTAATAGGACTTTTAAAGAAGTTTTATGTGATCCTTTTGTTTGTAACTAAAATAACTGCAAATTAGTATAGAAATTACTTGTTTGCAAATTACCTCACAAATGTGGCTACTAACTTACCTTTACTTTAACCTACCTTACAAATCTTTCTTGCAGGACTTTCTAAAAGGATTGTTGGCCTTTCTTCTTGTAAGAATCGATGGAAATTTTCAAATCTCTTTTTTTGGTGAAGGTGAGATGTTCACAGTCATCTATTTTGTGAGCCCTTGGATGGAAGTCTCCTTGCTAAGTAGTTATTCTAGTCTAGTCTCTTTTGGACTTAAATTTTAAATGTCATCTTTCTACTCTCTCCTATTTTATATGGATAGGTCCTAAAAGCTCTTAATATAAGGGATCTTTTATTATTTGGATGAATAGCTATACATCTTTTCTAAGGTTGCATAGAAAAGAAGAAAAATTCTTTTCATCATCTTTTGTGTTTAAAATTAAACAAATGTTGTAAGTTCTGTAGAATATAAGTGCACACACTAGAAAGGGGAGTTGAATAAGGTGAGATAAAAATAATGTACAACAAGGATGAAATATTCAAACCACAAAGAAGAGTACAAGACTTATAATGATTCTCTAAATTTGGTACTGTAGTTCCCTACGAGAGAGGGTGAGATATGCGTAACGTATAAAATATGGAATAAAAAGATAATAATCTCACAAAATAAGCAATCACACAATTTACACGAGTATTTTTAGGTGGAAACACAGATCGGGTGAAAATCACCACCTAACCCTCTCGAGTTAGGATATCCCGATCGACAAAGTCGATCAAATCCACTAAACGAACTATTTAAAACGAGGGTAGTTCAACCTCAGTACAATGTTACTTTATACCTGAGGGTAGCGTACCTCAAAACCACTCCTCTTCACAAGGAGTATTTTGTCCCTCGATGGAGATAAGAATTTGCAAAACGAATACTCAAACCAAGGATAATAAAAGTACAACAATCCTATAGAGCCACAAATATTAAAACCTAGCTTCTATAGGAGTTAGGAAACTTCCCTTTGGTGGAAGTGTGTTGATGTGACGACGCGAATGCGGAACCACTCGACGACGCTTTGTCGCTCTCGCAATCGCAGAGGGAGAGTGGGTACGCAACTAGATTGAAGCTCTCTAGATTTGGAATAGCAAAATGGAGAGCAAGATCTTCTATTTGACTCGGACACAAAAGATGTGGAAATGCTATTCAAGGTGTATTTCTACAAGGCAAGGGTCCTCCTCTATTTATATAGGGCTTAGGAAGGCTTCGGAAGTCCTTAGAAAGCTTCCATAGCCGTTGGGGTTGAACCCAAGGCAAAACAAGCCATAATCAGAATCAATTATGATTCTGACAGGGTCATCAGATGTTTGGTCCAAGTATCAGATGTCTGGAAAACTTGTTAAAGACATCTGGGAACTAAGTCAGATGTCTGATTCTAGGCGGATTTCCTTCCTGACTTGGTTTAGACCTAAATAGGGTTCTAGTGTATAATCATCAGACTACGTACAGGATGTCTGGCACTAGGTCTGGACGTCTGGAAACCTATTGTACAGTAGGAATGGATTCTTAAGATAGGTTAACGGCTAGAAAATCTCTCAAAGGTGATTTTGGGTTAGTCGAGGTAAAATGGTCACATATCAGACTTCTGGGGTCCTCTATGAACATCTAATATAAGCCTAATGGTCATAATCCTCAACATTTACTTTGGTAGCTAATGTTCCACTAATTGATGTCTGGCATAACTATCAGACGTCTGGACTAACATTTGGATGTTTGATTTCATCAAATAGACCAAGTCCAGCCTAAGTTATTGGATGTTTGCATTAATAGTCAAATGTCTTAAAAGTCACTATCTGTTACGACCCGATTCCCGAATCCCTACGAGACACGAGAATCGGACCAACTCGACTAATCCCAAGACCCAGTCGTCCAACGAGTAACTAACTAAAAGAGCAGTAAAATAAATCACATTCACCATGTATATAATTAGCAGTAACAAAAGTACAGCAGTAAAGAAAAGGACTACTACAGTACACACCACCACAACAGTAGAGAATTAAACAGGCACATAAACATGATGCTTATAATAAAAGAGTATAGTGGTAACAGAAAATACTCACTACAATAGAAGAAACAGTACGGTAGGTACTACACAAGTAAAACTACTGGGCTCTACTAGGCCTAGCACCTTCCGCAGCTGCCGACTCTGGCTGCTCAATACCTGGTCCTGAAAAGGTGACAAAGGTGACACGTCAGCGAAACACTGAGTAGAGTGGCAACCAAAAGCTAAGCAAAATAGTAAGGTGAACAAGTAGCTGTTATTTTTAATCTCTTTCTTTATTTTTCCATTTACTCATTCTTGGATTATTCCTTAGATCTTTCTCTTGATCTCGAATGTTCCTCGTGAGAACGATCTTAATTGCAGTCTTTTCCGAAAAGTAGAAGTAGCACGTGGTACTCTCCTGGTCGGGAGAGTCCCCCGTGGTGGTCCTGCCCTCAGTCAACCACCCCAAGGCCACTGACATACGTAACAGCGACTACGACACACGTAATAAATGCACGGGTAGCTACCCCACACTGGCACGTGGTCAGTCGTTTCTGTTAACGGGTGCGCCCCAAAGCATAGCACGGAACCAGTATAAGGCAGAGCCTTCTCAGTAACAGGGGTCCAGCCCCTCTATAGTAACCAAACAGGGGTCTTGCTCCTTTACAGTCCGCGCACCCTAGCCTGACTACCCTGGTTTGCCCAGTGGGCCTAACAAGTCGGTGTAGGAAGGCTAGTAGAACCCCGGGGCCCGTGGGGTGGCTAGTGCTCTCCCTACACTAGAAGCTCTCCCCGGTACTGTGTACACGAGGGCCAAAAGTCGGTACAAAGTAGCCAGACCTAACCCTGAGTCCCTGGGGCGGCTAGCTCCGCTCTGCACTAAACAGGGGGACAGTTGCTCTCCTTGATACTCTGTACTCAAGGGCCAGCTCGCTTCCGCAATTCTATTCCACTCACTTCTCAGGAGTTCTACTCCTAAATTCCCCGTAGGGTTCATGCTCATATTTCTTTAACTAAGCCAATTTAAGTTTCATCATTTCAGTTTTATTTTCATATACCCCATGTTCTCAACAGCTAATATTTATTCATAAACAAGCAACTGTTATCCAATTACAGGCAATTTTCATTTTTCTTTCTACTTTTCCAAGACTGCAATTTATATATATTCACGACATTCGTTTTGGTGTTTCTGCTCCCAGGATTCATGCCACACCCTAGGATCTATCATTCAATCTAGTTTTCCAGTCCTAGGATTCATGCCATACCCTAAGATCTATCATTCAATCTAGTTTTCCAGTCCTAGGATTCATGCTATACCTTAGAATCTATTAATTATCTCACAAGTGCATAATTTTTTATAAATTAAAGGGAGCCACTCTACCCACAAAATCGGGAGTACTGGGGGCGTGATCGGCAGGTCTGCGCGCCTCCGCAACCCCTAGAGCCGCAACGGAATGTGGTCCTAACACAAGGATCAAACACAAGGAACTACTCAGAATAAGATACAAATATTGTAAACAAGTAGAGAAACTAATTCTGAGAAGAACGAAACTTGAAACGCTGAAAACGGACTTCGAACGGACCCTAAACGGGTTAAAAACGACAAGTCTACCCTAAATTAGACGTCTGGAACATCTTCCAGACGACTTAAATGATGGTTTAGGTCATACCTTGTTTCTGCGCGATTCTTCAGACGTCCAGAATCTTGCTGGACCGTCTGGACTTAGTTCCAGACGTTCGACTGTCACTCTGGACATCTGGAGACCCTCTCCGCCGTCTAGTGCTGTGTCCAGACGTCCGATCTGTGTGGGAGGGCGTGCCCTTACGCCTTCCCGAACGAAACCTGCACACGTACGCAATCGACCTCAACACGAAAATGAGGCAGAGCCCTTCAGCGGAACGGCCTGCATGGCCGTACACGCGAAAGGAAGAAGAAATGGAAATATCGTACCGTTCAGATGTTTGGATCTTCCTCCAGACGTCTCCGCGTCGTCTGGACGTAGGTCCAGACGTCTGATTCTGGGAAATTTTCCCAGAATCAGGACCTCCTCGCCCTCCGCCTGCTGCGCACGGCCGTGCCCTGCAGCGCTCGCCTGCTGCCTGAGCTGCAGCAGCACCTCCCCAGCACCATGCTCCTGCTGTGCGCCCGCCGACCAGCCCTGGCTGCTCCGGCAAGCTCACACTCTCGCGCTCTAACTCTTCTCCCTCTCTCTGCAACTCCTCCTCCCCGCGCACACACGGCAACAGCTGCTGCCCTCGCCCTCTCACTCTCACGCTAACAGGAAGAAGAAGAAGACGGTGGAGTGATGGTGAGGGAGAGGAGAGGGGGAGGTATTTGAAGGCGCCGTGGGGAGAGAGAGAGGAAGAAAGCTGCGCCTGTAGGACGGGGAGGAAAGAGAGAGAAGAAAAGAGGGCGGCGGTTCAGTTTGCGCGCGCATGCGCGTAGACGCGAAACTGTACGTCGAAAAAATTAATTTCCAAACGTCTGGGAAGGCTTCCAGATGTCTGACCAGACGTCTGAACCAACTCTCAGACGTCTTAAAAGACGTTTGATGCCAGGGTCATAACACTATCAGACGTCTGATTAGGCTGTCTGAATCCTATTTTGATTTTCTAAGCTCTTTACAAAAAATCTAGGTATCTTAGGGTAGTGCAGGTGTTCCTAGGACCACTTTAAGGGTACTTTGAGGCTCTTTAACATATATCTAGACATAAAAATTAAAGAGCAAAAGAATAACAAAAGAATACATGAAAAGAGAATCTATCCTATTCTTCTCTTCACGCTTTCGCTCCTTGCAAAGCTCCTTCTTCACCATCAAGTTCCTCCAATCCGCCATAGATGCGAGCTTGATCTCCGTTTAAACATGTCTCTATTTGCAACTAACATGAAATCTAAGATTTCAAATGCAAATTTTGAATAACACATGTTTTGTTATCATCAAAATAAACGATCGTGGTGCACTAGCACCAACCGGTACTCCACTACTTAAGCCTCTTGAATTAGGATTTTGAACGTCAATTTCTTCTCTTGAGGGGAATCAATTTCACCAGCCAAAAATAATAGTAATTGACAAGTTACCTCAACCCTTATATGATGATAAAGAATATAATTGTAAAATGTGAGTACATGTGTAAGATGAAGAATGAAAAGCCTTACAACTTATCCTAAACCTCCCAACAAATAATTTAGAGTTTTATCACCAATTGGAGGCTTAAAAAGATGAGAAAGTGAGTCAAAATGTATTTAGAGTACAAAGCAAGCGCATGAGAGTGTAGAATATGACTTTAGAGTGTACAAGAGTGCTTCTTAGGCTCAAGGATTTTTCTTAATATCCATATATTTGTATTAGGTTGTTTTAAGGTATATTTAAAGGCTTAAGAAGGATTAGAATTGAAGTTCCGTTGAGAATTAAATGGTGCTGAAATCGAAACAAATCCAATAAATTTAACAACCAAACTTGACTTAATGGTCACTGGTACCAATATTGAATAGGGAGCATTAGTACTAGGTGCTTCCAGTTTTGTATTCTGAGTAAAATCAACCAAAACCTGTACGCACTTGGTACCGGTACTTGATTTTTCTATGATATGATTTTTTGATGAAATGGATGCCCAACCTATGAGTTACATGTACCCGTACTATATTAAAGGTTAAGTACTGAATTAACTTACATGTAAAGATACTTAACCTTTGGTACAAAATCGGTACTAGGTGAATATTAGTTTTAGTTGATTTTAAGTAAAATACAAAATTGTGCTTCACACATTGTTCAAGGGATACATGGCAATCACACAATGCCTGAGGAAATTATTACGACCCAGTTCTCGGATCCCTACAGGATCTGAGACCTGCTCGCCTCGACTAATCCCAAGATCCAGTCGTCCAACAAGAAATAACCAAAAAGCTAGAAAGTAAACCACATTCACATATGCAATATAACTAAGCAGTAAAGGAAAGTAAAACTGCTGTTCCAATACATACCACCATAACAACAGAAATAACGGAAACAAAAGCAGCAGTAACAACAGTAACTAGAAGTCTGAAACTCACTACAACAGAAAAAGGGGGTACAACAAGAGTGCAGAAAACTACAGCTGGGCCCGACTGGGCCCAGCACCCTCCGCAGCCGGAAGCTCGGGCTGCTCAACTCTTAGACCTGAACAGTGTTATGAAAAAGACAGAGTCAGCGAACGCTGAGTAGAGTGGTAACTATACTATCTAAAGCAGTAAAAGTAACATGTTTAATTCTCTTTTCTAGTTATTTTATTTTACATGCATTTCCTTTTCACCCCTTTTCCTCAACTTTCAGATTTTTCTTCATCTTGCATGTTCCTCGTGGGAACGATCTTGATTGCAGTCTTTTCTAAAGAGTAGAAGGTACACGTGGTGCTCTCCTGGTCGGGAGAGTCCCCCGTGGTAGTCCTACACCCAGTCAACCACCCCAAGGTCACTGTCAAGACGTAGCGGTAACTACGGCACGTGTGATAAACGTACAGGTAGCTATCCTGCACTGACACGCGGTCAATCGTTTCCACTAGCAAGTACGCCCAAAGTACAGCACGGAACAATATAGGGCTTAGCCCTCTTAGAAATAGGGGTCTAGCCCCTCAGAACCAAACAGGGTCTCGCCCCTCCACAGTCCGCGCACCCTCTTTTGACTACCTCGGTTTGCCCAGAGGGCTTAACAAGTCGGTGCAGGGTGGCTAGCTCCCTCCCTACACTAGTAGTTCGCCTCGGTACCGTGTACACGAGGGCCAACAGAAGTCGGTGTAGAGTGGTCAATCCTAACCCCGGGTTCCAACTTAAGGGTGGCTAGCTCCGCTCTACACAAAAAGGAGACAGTCGCTCTCCTTGGTACCACGTACTCAAGGGCTAGCACACTTCTTGCCTATATTCCAGATTTCCATCTGACCACAGGAGCTTTACTCCTAATTCCCTGTAGGATTCATGCCCATTGATAGTCGTCTTTCGTCGATGTTTTTTTTTTTAAATATATTCGTTGCAGTATTACCATGAAAAGCGATTATTAATTTAAGTTAATTTATTACTTGAAATTTAGAATGTTCCGAGGTTGAACTCAAGGAGCAAACTTAATTTCAGAAGCATACAAAACTCACAATTTATTACAATATAATACTTTATAAAAATTAAAGAGAGAGGGAACAAAAATCTCTCTCTTTTTTTTCTTTCTTTCTTCTCCTCTTCTCTCTTCCTTCTCTTCTTTCTCTGCCTTTTCTTTCTCGGACGTCTGATTCTTTGAATCAGACGCCTTATCTGCCTCTTACTATAGTGCCTTTGCAGGTTCTTCTCCTCTTGGCTTCTTCTTCTTCTCTTCTCTACTCGACCTTCTTCTTCCTTTCCTCTGTGCGGCAGGCTTCCCTCCTCTTTTCTTCTCTTTTCCTTTGGCTTTCTTCTTCAGCTCCTTCTTCTATTGCAGCTCTTGGCTGCTTCTCCTTCTCTTCTCTTCAGCCGCGTCTCTTCTTCTTCTCTCTGCTGCGCTCCCTCCTCCTTCTTCAACTTTTGCTGCTCTGTGCGGCTAAGTCCTCAGTCGCTCCTCATCCTTTCCTCTTCTCCTGCTTCCCTACATAGTACAAGGTTAGGCAAACCCTAACCCCTACTCGCCCCACGTCTCTCTCTCTCTTTCAATATTCACTCTAGGGTTCGCTCCCAGAGCCTTAATCAGGTAAGCGGGTAGGGTAACGCGCCCGGGACCAGGCGCACCGACGTGGGTGGTGTGCGAGGAGTTCTTGGTCGGGTAATCGGGTTTGGACCTAGGCCTGCGGGACGTGAGCGCGGGCGAGGGCAAGTGTGCGCGCGTGGCGTGCTACGAGTGTGTAGGCGAGGGACCTGACCCCTGTGTATCGAAGGCAGACAGCTAAAAGCACAAAATCCACTTAAACCACTCAGACAACTCACGACTTACCAAGGTGGTACTAAAAGTCACACCCGCTGTTGTTGGCAACTGCAGGAGAGCGACTTAATGATTGGCGCAACTACAGGTCCCACGGCACCCTCAGTTAGGCTGGACTTACGCACACTCGCAACCCGCACAGTCTGGAAACCTAGGAGCGGACGATTGTGGCCTCGAGCTGGAGAACAGTCGAGCTCGAGTCATTGCTAATGGCGGCTGGGAGCTCGACCCTGCACGATACAAAAGGAGCCTTGTGGCTCTATCAGACCACAGGAGGACCTTCGCCGTGTCACAACGAAGGTGAGGAGGTAGGTGGCAGGTCGCAGGGCGACCTAGGCGTGCGTGCCTAGGTCGCTCTGTGGCCAGGTTTATGGGTTAGGTCGGGGGGCGTTTGTGGTGGTGTAGGTGGTTGGTGAAGGTGCAGAGGATGATCAGTGGGAGGTGGCGGAGCTTCTGGGATCTTTGGCGAGGTGGATGGGTGAGTGGAATGACGGGAGCACCTCACCGGAGGTCTGGCCGGAGGTGGAGAAGGTGGTGATGGACAGTGACAATCGAGGGATAATTCGTGAAATAGGTTGAGGGGAATTGCAGAGGGGATAGAGAGAAGTGTTTCTAGCCTGTTTAATTGGACGAAAGGGGAGAGATGGCGAGCGGCACGTATTTGCCGTCACCGAAGACAAAGGAACTAGTGGAGGGAGAATGGCTGGAGGTGCGCGTGTGGGTGTTGCACGACGCAGAAGGAGGTAATGACAGCTCTGCCACTGGTACTGTGGCAGAGCGACGAGAAGGAGGAGGAAAAGTCGTTAGAGCCTGCTGGTCACCTGGCCGGAGGGGAAGGGAAGAAATTTGGGGAAGAACTATGGCCAAATCAAGCTCAACCAAAGCAGCAGCCCTTGCCGCTCCTTAAATAGGTGCTGGTAGGGAAGGAAATACGAGGAGGCATGGGCTGGTCGCCAGAGACGTGGCCGGAAAAGAGACCCATACCTCTCACGCGTTCGCACGGGAGGTATGGGTGTCGGCAGGGCATGGGAGGTGGTCCATGCAGAAGAGGACAACGGAGGGGACCCTCCTCTCGTTTCTGGGGCTGGCTCCCATACACTGCGTGGTGCCATCCTCCGTGCGAAGTCGCCGGAGGTATGGCCTGCTGCTGCAGGTGGTAGAGGGACAGGTCTGAAGAAAACGAAGGGAAAGTTGAGGGGGTAAACGGAAAAGTTCAAAAAGTTAATGGTCAGAAAGTAATTACTGAAGACCAATTTGTAAAGTAGGTTAAGGCAAACTTTCCTTAGGTCCAAATTTTGATATAACCATAATTTTGACCTAAAGAATCCAATGGTGAAGTTGGATTTTAGGTTTGATCACGTTTGACCGGTCAATTTGCATAAAAATCAAGATTAGGTCAAAAATTGGGTATGGTTCTCAATCTAGGTCAAGATAGGTTCCAATAGCCAAATTGAAGGTTCTAAACCCTAAGGAATGATTTTTCATGAATTTTAGAGGGTTTAATTGACTTTTACCTTGCCTGGAACTTCGTAAATTAAAGTGGATTTGTTTTAGGTTGTATAATGTCATTTAATTCCTAAATGTCGTTATAACCCTTTTCAGACCAAATCATCCCACTTTCTTTCTTATTAAGCCCATTTGACCTGTGTTTAGACCCTTAGAAATCCCGTTTATGTACTGCATTGGTAAAATTACAGTTTTACCCCTTGTAAATTGCTTTATACTCAAATTTATAATTCTCTGATTTAGGCTTTTCCTTAGGTTTTGTAGGAGCTTTTGTATACTTATTTAGGTCAAAATGTACTAATTAGGGTTCATGATGAGGTTTTCATCACTCATGTTCACCACATTATTCCGATCCGGATTCCATTGTTCACAATTCAGTTCTCGTTTATATACAGGCAGCTCGTGTTTCCATAATTCAATACATGCAACTGATGGTTTCACAGGAATTGTTTATTTATCTCAGGCAACTCATGCTCTAACAGCAGCTTACAACTATATCATAGGCAATTGCTAGCAGTTTAACTTAATCATGTATACAAATTCAATCATGCAATACAACGGGTTCATCCATTTCTCTGTCCTAGAGTTCATGCCACATCCTAGGGGTTCCAATTGGCTAATTTCACAAGCACATTCCTATTTAATACAGTTGACAGAGGTAGACCACTCTACCAGATAATCCGGGAGTAATGGGGGCTTGAACCGCATACCTAGACGTCTCTACAAGCCCCAAACACGCAATAGGTCAAAACCCTATAGCAAGGAATACATCACAAAGGAAGATTCAGAACAATGTATAAAGGTTTCTAGTACGTAGAGAAAGTAGCAAGGAAACTACAGATACTTCGTTTACATAAAACGGATCCCGATCGGACCCCAAATGGGTCAAAAACGTGTCTATTGACCAAAATCAAACGTCTGGGAATAAGCCCGGACGTCTTAAAAGTTACATAATCTCACTTCAAGTTCCTGCGGTGTCCTCCAATGTCCAGGACTCCTCTACGACCGTCTGAAAGAAGTTTCAGATGTCGGATCAGTCCTCTGGTCATCTAGAAGCACCTCCGGTCGTCTAGTGTGTTGATCAGGCATCCGAAAGTGCGTGGGAGGGAATTCCGCGCACCTTCCCAAGGCTACTCCTACGTACGACAGAGTAGCCAACCCAAATTTAGACCGGCAAATCTTCTGCAGTGCGGCCTGCATGACCGTAACCACGAAAAGAACGTACCTTCGTGGTAAAGGTGCTTTCAGACGTCTGGTCTTGACTCCAGACGTACAGATGCTTAGCCAGTCGTCCGGACTTCACTCCAGACGTCTGATACTGGAAAAATTCTAGTATCAGAACGTGCTTCCATCGCTCCTCATCGCGCTCCACCTCATTACTCCTCGCTCCGCCGCAGCTCCAGCTGCTGCAGGTGGTCGAGGACATCACTTCGGACTCCCTCCTCCTCCCGCAAGCGCCGCAGTGGTTGTGCGAGCTCCAACGAGCTTCCATCGAAGCTCCCGACCTCGGCCTCCTCCTCCTCCCACACTCCCCTCCTCCTCACTCTCACGCGCTCGCTCACCTGTCTCCTCTCGCCGCTTCGTCGCGTTCTAAAGGTGGAGATGGTGTGTGGAGTGGAGAGGAGAAGAGGGAAGGGTGGCCTTTTATAGAGGTCTTGGGTGAAGGTTCGGCCCTACCAGGAGGGATGACGTAATAATTGCAGAAATAAAATAAACAATCTCACAAAATAAACAAATCACACAACGTACACAATTGTTTTTAGGTGGAAACCCAAACCGGGTGAAAACCACCACCTAACCCTCTCGAGTTAGGATTTTCCGATCAACCTAGTTGATCAAATCCACTAACTGAATCACTTTAAAACGAGGGTGATTCAACCTCAGTACAACCACGCTACAAGTACGAGGGTAGCGTTCCTCAACCCCTTCTCTCCACGAGAAGGATTTTGTCCCACGAAGGAGACGGGAATTCGCAAAGCGAATACCCAACTAAATAACAAAGATAAAATAAACAACAAGTCCTATAGAGCCAACAAAGTAATTATAAACCTAGCTTCTATAGGAATAAGGAAACTCCCCTTTGCAAGGAGTGCGTCGAGTTGATGACGAGGTGCGTGTGCCATGCGACGGCGCAACGTCGCTCTCGTAAACAACGGCGGGAGAGCGGGTACGCGAAGCTTGATGCTCTCAAGAGAATGGAGCTTGAGCTTGGAGACCAAGAGCTATCTAGGACACAAGAGAGTGGAACTATGTTGCTTAAGTGTGTCTTGTGTTTCTCTTGGTATGTATTTGTGTTGCAAAGGTTCCCCTCTATTTATAGAGGCCTTAGGAAGGCTTTGGAAGGCTTAGGAAAGGTTCTATAGCCGTTGGGAACAAAGCCCAAGAGAATCAGCCCGAAATCAGGAACAATCATTGTTCTGACAGGCTTATCAGACGTCTAATTCTAGCATCAGACGTCTGGAAGTTCACTTTAAGACGTCTGATATTGGGCGGGTCTCTTCCTGACTTGGATCAGATCTAAACAGGGTTCTAGTGCAAGTCCATCAGACGACATATAGGACGTCTGGCACTATGTCTGGACGTCTGGAAACCTACTTTTACTGTGGGAATGGATTTTCCAAACGTTGCAACGACTAGAAAATCTCTGAGAAGAGATTTTGGGTCAGCCGAGGCAAAACGGTCATTTATCAGACGTCTGGAAAGGCCTAAGAACGTCTGATAAGGCTCTAACGGTCATAACCTAGAGTGTTTGCTAAGCCAGCCAACGGTCCACTAATTGGACGTCTGGCAAAGTCATCAGACGTTTAGTAAGACGTCTGTTCTAAGGTCTGGACGTCTGATTTCATCAGACAGAACTAGCTATGTCCAGCCTAACAGTTATTAGACGTCTGAAACAACAGTCAGACGTCTTAAAATACTTTATCAGACGTCTGATTTTGGAATTAGACGTCTGGAAACTCTGTTTGAACCCTATATTGGTATTCTAAGTGTTCTACAGAAAACCTAAGTATCCTAGGGTTGTGCCGGTGTTCCTAGGACTACTGTTAGGGTACTTTGAGGCTCTTTAACATAATATTCTAAGGAAAATAAGAGCAAGAAAATAAAGACAAGAGATACAAGAAAGGATTAAAAAGAATCTATCATATTCTTCTTGTCTTCTATCTTCAATCTGTCGCTCCACGCGAACCTCCTCTGTTCTTCATTAAGCTCCTCCAATCCATCCTGGATGCGAGCTCGAGTTCCGTCTAAACACGTCTACATTTGCAATTGACCTGAAATCTAGGACTCAAATTGCAAATGTTAAATAACACGTGTTTTTTTATCATCAAAACAAATGATCGTGGTGCTCTAGCACCAACATTGGGTTTAGGGTTTAGGTAGGAAGGAGGAGAAAGGAGAGAGAGACGAAGTTCTGTGCGTCGCCTGCCCGTAGAGCGCAGAGTGCATGCAAAAATTTCATTTTCAGACGTCCGAGAAAGGGTCCAGACATCTGGATAGATGTCTGATTGACACTCCAGACGTCTTAAAAAGCTAAAAGTGGGATGAGTCTTTACAGAAATTTTCCCTCATAACTTGCAGATGAATTACTTAAGGGATTTCTATACTTGAAGTGTATGCTTAACAATTATTATCTTTATTTCATCAATACTAGAGAAGTTTGCGGAGATTCTAGTTGCTCTACAACTAGTAGAGATCTTAAGATGATAGTTGAGGATATCATACAAAACTTTTTAGTTAGGTCAATTAATTATATATGAAAAGTCTAAGGCTACGTTTGGTAACATAATAACTCAAAGGTTATTCTAAAGTCGGAGAGAGATACTCAAGGAATAAATCATAAGGTCAAAAGAATTTGACTTATCCTACCTCACCAAATCAACATTAACATTGATTAAAATATTGATTAAAATATATTATTTTTTGTAAAGACCCATTCTGTTCTAAGTCCTTTAAGATATTTGGATGGTCGGTCAGACGTCTGGTCGAACGTCTGGACACACTCCTAGACATCTAAAAATTGAAAAAGTTGTACGTAGCTTCGCGTCTGCGCGCTGGCTGCACGCAGATTGCCTTTTTCCTTCTTCTCTCTCCTTTTCTTCTCCCTCACAAAACCTTAGCACACCCTTATAAAATCCCTCTTCCCCCTCCCTTTCTTCCCCACTCCACCATAGCCACCTTCCCTCCTTCCTTTCCACTGCAGCGAGAGGGGCGAGCGCGAGAGAGAGCGACGAGGAGGAGAGGCGGCGTGAGAAGAGGAAGAGCTTGAGCTCGGGAGCTCGTGGGAGCTTGCCAGAGGGCGCACGGTCGGAGCGGCGCGTGCGGGAAGAGGAGTGCGTCGGGGGAGCCATCCCCGACACTTGCTGCAGCTAGAGCTGCAGGCAGGGAGGCGAGGCCACGGCTACGTGCAACAAGGAGCAGGAGGTGGTTCTGGTTCTACTATTGTCCCAAAATCAGATGTTTGGCGTGCTGTCTAGACGACATATTGGATGTCTGGTGACGTCTGAAAGTAGTGTTGCACGAAGGTATGTTCCTTTTGCGGTTACGGCCATGCAGGCCGTACCGCAGCTTCGATCTGCATGGCTTAATATAGGTGATTTGCCTGTCGCATGTAGAGATAGCTTCAAGAAGGCGTAGGGCATGCTCTCCCATGCGTTTCAGATGTCTGGACAGCTTACCAGACGACCGGAAGCACTCCCAGACATCCGAAGGAGAGGTCGGACGTCTGGAGCTGGGTCTAGACGGTCAAGAAGAGGTTCTGGACGTCTGAGGTCGTCGTAGAACCTGAGGTGAGACTCTGGTTACTTTTAAGACGTCTGGACCTTGTGCTAGACGTTTGATTTAGGTCTGCAGCCCAATTTTTGACCCGTTTAGGGTCCATTTGAGGTCCTTTTTACTCAAACAAGATATCGGTGTTTTTCTTGTGAGTTCCTCTACTTGTTAGAAGGCCTTTTATACTATTCTGAACATTTCGTTGTGTTATGTTCTTTGGTATAGGACTTTGTTTTGTTGCGGATTTGGGACTTGCTGAGGCACGTGAGCCTGCCGTTCAAGCCCCCAATACTCCCGGGTCGTTTGGTAGAGTGGTTTTCCCATTATTTAATTATTAAACATGAATGCTTATATGAAATTGGATAACTAGAAACCTAGGATGTGGCATAAATCTTAGGACGAGAAGTACTTACACTGTTGTATGCGTGTTTGAGATTGCAGTCTTAAATGAATGAATAGAAATATGAACATCTGCCTTTTAATAAACAAGAGCTGTCTGTGAAATATGAAATGCCTGTGCTAGTTAGACATATATTTGTGACATTTCTTGTTGTATATGCAAATTTTGAAAATACGAGCTGCATATGTAAAATATGAAAATGGAAATGTGAATGAGGAAACCTAGTATGGAATAATATGGGAAATACGAGCATGAACCCTATGGCGAATTAGGAGTAGAGTTCTTGTGGATAAATGGAATAGATTTGGAAATGTGAGTGGGAAGTGTGCTGGCCCTTGAGTACGTGGTACCAAGGAGAGCGACTGTCCCCTATTTAGTGTAGAGCAGAGCTAGCCGCCCTTGGGTTGGGACTCGGGGTTAGGATTGGCCATTTTACACCGACTTCTTTGGCCCTTGCGTACACTGTACCAGGGAGAGCTACTAGTGTAGGGAGAGAGCTAGCCACCCCACGGGGCCCGGGGTTCAGCTAACCACCCTACACTGACTTGTTAGGCCCACTGGGCAAACATGGGTAGTCAGACAAGGATGTGCGGACTGTGGAGGGGCGAGACCCCTGTTTGGTTCTGAAGGGCTAGACCCCTGTTACTGAGGGGGCTAAGCCCTATACTGTTCCATGCTGTACTTTGAGCGTACTCGCTAGCGGAAACGACTGACCGCGTGCTGTGAGGGGTAGCTACTCGTGCGCTTATCGTGCGTGCCATAGTCACCGCTACGTCTATTCGTAACCTTCGGGTGTTTGACTGGGTGTATGATCACCACGAGAGACTCTCCTGTCCAGGAGAGCACCACGTGTGCCTTCTACTCTTCAGAAAAGACTGCAATCAAGATCGTTCCCACGAGGAACATGAGAGATCAAGAAAGAGATATGAAAAGTAAACTAATGGGTAAAAAGGAATGACTTGTAAAATAAAGTAATTGGAAAAGATAAACTACCTGTTAGCTTTTACTGCTTTAATTAGTTGGTTACCACTCTACTCAGCGTTCGCTGACTCCGTTTTTCCCGTAACCCTTTTCAGGTCCAGGTGTCGAACAGCCCGAGTCACCGACTGCAGAGGGTGCTGGGCCTAGTCGAGCCCAGTAGTAGTTCCTGCTTTTGTTGTACTTCCTTTTGCTAGTGAGTTAGATTGTTGTTATCGTTTCTGTTCTGTACCTTGTTACACTTTACTGTTGTGGTGGTGATATGTATTGTTAGCAGCTTTTACTTCATTTATTGCTGTATTCTTTTACTGTTAGTTACTTAGCATAGTGAATGTGGTTTATTTTTCTACTTTTTGGTTATTTCTTGCTGGACGACTGGATCTTGGGATTAGTTGAGTCGAGTCGATTTCGTGTCTTATAGGGATTCGGGAACCGGGTCGTAACATTTTCAAAGGGTGGTGTTAGAGGGACACCACTGTGTATACTTCATACGCTTTTGTGTGCATAGGGTTTCCTCCAAAAGTTTTTCATTTTCAGACTGTTCCATTGTATCCATCAATACCAATTTACATTAAAATATAGCCACTTTAGCATAATATATCCATTAAGATATATTCATTGTATTACATTAACCAACTCACACTCATATCACAAAATTTAAAAGACATCTATTTTTTTTTTTTTTTTGTAAAGAAAATCATCTATATAATAACATCATGTCACCATAACAATTATCTTTATCTTATCCTCTTAGGGTGTGTTTGGCGATGGGGTTAAGGAGGGTTAAAATGGAATAAATGGAAATCGTGTGAAATTGTTTGGGTGGTGGAATAATGGCGATGGCCGTCGTTCGTATGCTGCGTTTCTTGCTTTTGGCGGTGTTATAATAATTAATTCGTTATAGTATAGTACAAACAATGGTCACCAGTTTACAATTTATTACTCGGAATTAAAATTTTCCCGAGGTCGAACTCAGGGAGCATACGTCATTCTAGCATATAAAGGCTCACAATTCTGTTGCAAAAAGAACAAGAGGGAGAGAGAGAGAGAGAGTGGGCAAAAGTTTGGCTTCTTCTTCTTCTCTCTTCTTCTTCTTCTTCTCTTTTAGCCGATTCTTCTCTTCTCCTAGTTTGCCTTCTTCTTTCTTCTTTTTCTTTTGCGCGGCTGACTCTTCTTTCTTTGTTCTTTTCGACTACTGCTTCTTTTTTCTTCTTTCTTCTCTTCTTCTGCGTCTTCTTCTTTTCTTCAGCAGCTCAGTCCTTCTTCTTCTTCCTTCTCTTCTTCCCTGATTTTCTTCTCTCTTTTCTTCCTTGATCCGGACGTCTGATTCTTCGCGTCGGATGCCTTATCGACGCTATTGCTACAGTGCCTCTGCTGTCTTCTTTTCTTCTGCAGCTTCTTCTTCTCTTCGCTACGGCCTCTCCTTCACTTTCTTCTTTTGCTGCCGGAGCTCTTTTTCTCTTTCTTTTCTCTCTTTCCTCTTGGCTTCTTCTGTGCGGTAGAGGCTCCCTCCTCCTCTTTCTTTTTCTCTAGCCCTTCCTTCTCCCTCAGCTCCTTTCTTCAGCAGCTCCTTCCTTCTTCCTTCTTCTTCTCTGTTGCTGCTTCTTTGCGGCTAAGTCCTCGCCGCCCTTCTTTTTCTTCCCTACCCATTCCCTGCACACACATACGAAGCAAAACCTACCCCTACCCTTCCCGCGCGGCTCTCTCTCTCTCTGAATCTCTCTTTGGTATGCTCTCCCAGAGCCGGGTTATCGGGTCGGTCGCGTACCCGAGTCCAGGCACACCGTCGTGGGTGTGTGGTGAGCGAGGAGTGCACAGGAGTGAGGGGTAATCGGGTCGCGGGTCAGATCCGCGTGGGCAGCTGCCGTGGACGAGACCCGGTGGATAGGTGAGGAGGGACCTCACCCCAGTGTTTCGAGGCGAACAGCCTAGAACACCTTTTCAATTTATGTGTGGGCGTGCGCCCACACACTTCCGAGGTGGGACTAAAGTCCCACCTTCTGCTTCGCGCGCCTGCAGGCAGGAAGAGTCATCCAATTGGGGCAACCGTAGAGGCTTGCGACCCCAATTGTAGACCTGGGCACACTCGTGGAAGTCTTCCGCGTCTCCTGGGGCTCACGCCTGGAGCTGGAGAGGCTTGGAGTAGCTTGCAAGCTTGCTCCAAGCTTGTCGTCAATGGCGGCGAGGGGGCGCGACCTGAAAACACTAAAACGGCCTCGCGGCCATGTCAGAAAGCTTAGGGAACTTCGCCAGAGCACGGCGAAGGCAGTGTGGCGGTCGGCGTGGCGTGGGGAGGCCGGAGTGTGCGCGCCTAGGGCACACTGTGTGCATAAGAGTGGGTGTGTTCGGGAGGTGTTCTGGGTGTGTGGAGTGGTGGTGTGAGCGGGGGAAAAGCTTGAGTGGAGTGAGGGGAAGCTTATGGGCTTGTCAGCGAGGGGTGGGGTGGTATGTGGAGGTGGAGCGACCTTGCCGGAGTTGGTGGCCGGAGGTGGAACAGATGGAGGTGGTAGTGGCAGTCGAGGGGTTAAAAGTGACAATTGAAGAGGGGGAAATTAAGAGGATAGTAAGGGGAAGAGTTTGACCTATTTAACTGATGAGAGGGGGGGGAGGAGGCGCTCGGCACGTGCCTGCTGACGCCAGAGACAAAGGTGCCCAGAGGGGAGTAACGGCGATGAGGAAGAGGTCGAGAAGGCGCCAGCAGGTGCGGCCTGGCGCGGGAAGACGAGGCAGAGTGAACTCTGCTGTAGGTATAGCAGCAGAGCGACAAAAGGAGGAAGGGCCACCGGAGCCTGTGGGCGTTTGACCGTGGGAGGAGACGAAGTTGGGGGGAAATCCTTGGCCAAATCAGGCTTGCTAGAAACGGCCAGCCCTATCACTGTGGGCATGTAAGCACTCTGCTGGTTCAGATTCCATGGATGGCATTATCACGAAGTGTCAATTGCCAGGGTCTGGATTTGGCCACGGAACACCATGGATGGGATTATCTCGAAATCTCAATAGCCAGGGTTCCGGGGGTTGCCATGGGCGGTGCTATCTCGAAGTATCGATTGCCAGGGACCCTTGAGGATTGATGATGGGAGTAAGGAATTTGATACAGACCGTGTTGAAAAGCCAATCCTAAGCTAGAATTAAAAAGAAAAAGAGAGAGAAACTCTCCAAACAGAAAAATTTTCTATCTCTCTCTCTTACAAAACGCACTGTGAACTGAGCCAGGGCTAAAATTATTTCAAGCACGGGTGCTTTAACCACAAAGTCCAATAGACCATAGGTTAGTTCTTGTGGGCCTTAAAAACCTTTGCTAAGGACTGAGGCTGAGGCTGGACAGATCTGGATCTTGGTTGGTACTAGAGTACCTTTTAGGCCTATGGTCAGCATTTAACCTAATCTAAGAGCACTTATCTGCAATTATTAAAAAAATCATGGTCTAGAACAAAGGTTAAAACCTTAAGTTTTTGCTAAGGGACTAGCAAAAACTAGGCATGGGGGTATGATGAGAACCTCATCATGAACCCTAACTAGCATAATCTAACCTAGATATTCGAGAAAAAGCTTCTACATAACTCATAGAAAGGCTTGACTCAGAGAATTCTGAGTTTAAGAAGAAAACAAGTCATAAGGGGTAAAAATGCAATTTCACCAACACAATCTGTAAACAGGGTAACTCAGGATCCAAACATAGGTCGAACTAACCTAATAAGAAGGAAAGTGGGATGATTTGATCCAACAAGGGCTATAGCAACTCCAAGGAATTAAATGACATTCTGTAACCTAAAACAAACCCACTTCAATTCACGAGGTTCGAGGCAGAGCAAAAATATACTAAACTCTCTAAAATTCATAGAAAAATAATCTCTAAGGTTTAGAACCTTCAATTTGGCCTTGGGAACCCATTTTGACCTACATTGAGAACCATGCCCAATTAATGATTTAATTTGGGTTTTTACGTAAATTGGCCGGTCAAACAAGGTCTGACCTAGAAATAAAATTCACCATTTGAATCCTTAGGTCCCATTTAGTCATGCATAAAAACTTGAACCTAAGATGAGACCTTCTTGACCGACTTTGCATTTTGGTCCTCATCTATTACTTTTTGACCCTCAACTTTCGAAACCCTTACATTTTAGCCCCTAGGTTCTTCGTCGTTCTTTGCATATAGGTCCCTCCTGCAAATCTCTGAGCAGCGCCATGCTCCGGCGACTTTGCGCGGAGCATGGCGCTGCGCAGGGTGTGGGAGGCCACCTGCAAGTTGAATCGGGTGTTCCCTGCGACGTCTGCTGTCGCAGGGACACCGCCATGATGTCTGCCCTCGCCCACACTGTCCGTGCGAACGCGCGAAAGGTATGGGTCGCAATTCCGACTACTCTCCGGTGAGGGAGGCACGTCGCCTCCCTGCGCCCACCCCTCTGCCTCCGCCTTTATAAGGACCAGTGTCGCCAGCCGACTCTGGCAGCTCGGTCCTGATGGAGAAAAACCCCCACCTTTCCTCTCTTCCCACTCCGGCAGAAACCCACTAGCTCCGGCGGCTCCTCCTCCTCCGTCTCGTCGCTCTGCTGCAATACCAGCAGCAGAGCCACCTTCGCCCGCTCTTCCCGCATCGCGCCGTACCCAACGCGCGCCCTCCCGCTCTCTTCCTCGCCGCCGCCCTCCCCCTCTGGATATTTCTTCTCCGGCGACAGTCGATACGACTGCCGCCCTGCTCCAGCCCCTTCGTCCCTGTAATTAGGTCAGAACTATTCCCCATCTCCCCCTCTTTCTTTTCCTCACTGTCTTTCATTCAATTAATCCTCGCCCGCTCCTGTCCACCGTCACCTTCCTCGTCTCCGGCCACCCTCCGGCGAGACGCTCCCATCGCTCTGCAGCCCCACACGCCTCGCCGACCCTCACAGAACCTCCGCCTCATCACGCTAAACAACCTCCACCCACCCACTACCGCTCCACACCCCTACCACACTCCCCCGATCAGACCCATTTTTCCGGTCGCTGTTCGACCTAGCCCCGCCGCCAGACGCCGCCTCACGACCTGCTGCACCCTGCACCACCTTCGCCGTGCCACGGCGAAGGTCCCCCGCTGATCTGATTAGGCCGAGAGGCCCTTTTCGTGTCTGGCAGGTTCGACGCCCGGCCGCCATTGACGTTGCATTGAAGCAGCTCCACGCGCGCTCCAGGCTTCAGAACCCTAGGGCTCCAGGTGCTGCGAAGTCGGGAGGGTAGTGCGAAGGAAGCTAACCCAGCAATCAAAGTGAATAGAGCTTGCAGCTGAGGAAGCGAAGCTGCGGTCTGCTGCGGGCGCGCGCGAGAAGAGCGCAGAGGATAGTCCCACATCGTGAGTTTACCAAACCCCGTAGTAGTATAAGTTGATTTTGTGTTTTCTACTGGTCGCCTCCGAAAGCACTGGGGTGAGGTCCCTCACCTTACTCACGCTCGCCTCATCCGCGGTTTCACCTCGCAGATCTGGCGGGATCCGACCCGACCCTATCTG
Organism: Thalassia testudinum; assembly: GCA_037157565.1. Taxonomy (NCBI): domain Eukaryota; kingdom Viridiplantae; phylum Streptophyta; class Magnoliopsida; order Alismatales; family Hydrocharitaceae; genus Thalassia; species Thalassia testudinum. Next base: position 31,156,424 of record JAZHRO010000031.1, on the reverse strand, counting down.
AGCACACCTCGCGCATCACCCACACACCGGTGCGCCTGGTCACGGGCATGAAACCCGACCCGATTACCCGCGGCTCTGGGAGAGCGTCCTGTGAGTGGTTTATAGAGAGAGAGAGACGTGTGGGTAGAGGGATAGGGTACGAGGGAAGAAGAACACACTTGGCCGAAGGAAGAAGAAAGAAGGAGAAGGCCAAGGAACAAAGCAGGAGAAGACTGCAGAAGAAGAAGGAGAAGCACAAAGGAAGCACTGTAGCAGACACCACTTAAGCCGTCTGATTGAGAAATCAGACGACGGATGAAGCTCTACAAACAAAGCAAAGAAGAAGAAAAAGAAAAGAAAAGGTGCCGTAGCTGAAAGAAAAGAGAAGAAGGAAGAAAGAGAAGAAGAAAAGAGAAGAAGATAACGAAAGAAGAAGAACTGAAGAATATCAAGAACTGTGAAGAAAGAAAAGAGAAGAGAAAGAAGAGAAAAAGAAGACAGGCAAAGAGAGAGAAAGAAAAGAAGAAGAAAAAGCTAAGAAACAAAATCTACTTCTCCCCCTCTCTCTCTCTTTCTATCTCTTATTTTTGTAATAAAGAAGTATTGTACTTCTAGAATTCTAGTAGCTCCCTGAGTTCGACCTCGGAAGAAAAACATTTCTGAGTAAAATTGTAATAGTGGTAATGACGACAAACCGTAGCTATTTTATCTGTACCACAACGACATTACTATAATAAGAACAAACAAAAGGCTAAGCTATGGTTCGGTCAACATCATGCCAACTATTCACAGGGTAAAGGGGAGGGTCCCTGCAAAAGAGGACGACGCAGGGAACCCCCCTTTCGTTCCTGAGAGCGTCTCCCATACCCTGCGCGGCGCCATCCTCCGCGCAAGGTCGCAGGAGGTATGGTCGCCTGCGTGGGGTGGCAGAGGAGCCGTTATGCAAAGAACGAAAGAGAAGATAGGGGGCTAAATGCAAGGGTTCAAAAAGATAAGGGTCAAAAAGTAATTTAAGAGGACCAATTTGTAAAGTCGGTCAAAATAGTTGTCTATTAGGCCCAAACTTTTGTACCAACCTAATTTTGACCTAAGAAATTCAATGGTGTAATTTGATTTTAGGTTTGACCACGTCTGACCGGTCAATTTGCACAAAAACCTAAGTTAGGTTAAAATTTAGTTATGGTTCTCAATTGAGGTCAAAACAGGTTCTACTGGCCAAATTGAAGGTTCTAAACCCTAGAGGATGTTTTTCCATGATTTTTAGAGGGTTTATTTGTCTTTTATCTTGTCAGGAACTTTGTGGATTGAAGCAGATTTATTTTTAGGGTTACAGAATGTCATTTAATTCCGAGAAGTTGCTATAACCCTTTTCGGCTCAGGTTATCCTACTTTCTTTCTTGTTAAACCCATTTGACCTGTATTCAGATCCTTAGACACCTTGTTTGTGTACTGCATTGGTAAAATTACAGTTTTACCCCTTATGAATTGTTTTATTCTTAAATTTAGATTTCTCTGAGTTAGGCTTTTCCTTAGGTTTTGTAGGAGCTTTTGCACACTCATTTAGATCAAATTGTGCTAGTTAAGGTTCATGATGAGGCTCTCATCAAATAAGGACAAGGTTAAGTATAGAGTTAAAATAATTGGTGTATTGATGTGATGTTAGTGGATATTTGTTTAATAGTATAAGTGGAAGTGGAGAATGCTAGTAGATATTTGTTAATTATTAAAAGTGAGAGTGAATGATATATTGGGTATTTTTTTAATAGTAAAAGTGGGAGTGGAGAATGATTGATGTATTGATGTGATAGTTGTGTTAAAATGATGAGAAAAACTTGAGATAACCCTTAACTTGAGTTAATCTCACCAACAAACGGGACCTTAAAGAAACACTCTTTCCAACTTAACATTCTCTTGTTCAATCCCCACATGATGGTTTATCCTACAGCCAAACGCAACCTAAAGGTCCATTCATATAAGGTGATCCAATTAAAAGTGAGGATAATTCATTTCACACAAAGAAATAACCCTTCAAAATCAAAGAACTTTTTGTAAAAGTACCTTCAAAGTCAAACATAAGTTACCCTCCTTTACGAGAGATACGCAGACTTGTGATTGACTACAAAATCCTCTCAAACAAGGGGTATCCTCTGCTCTCTGTAAAGTACTTTTCAAGTAAGCATTACTTAGATGGAAAAGTCCTCTCTCTCTTAACGGCTCGAGTAAACATGAACGGCGGTTATCCGCCCCCGATGCTAACTATAAATATTGGATGCCCCCTTTTACACATTTGTTAACCCGCCCGAATTATCCATCCTGAACGCAGCTTTAGTCGGCGTTCGCCCCCAGTTGGCTCTTTCCGTCATCTTCCCCTTAAACCCTAAAACCCCTACTCGTCTCCCTCCCTCTCTTCCCCACAATCCATCCTCCCTTCTCATCCTTGACATGGTCGACTCGGGCCTCCGCGACGGAGACGCATCGCCCCTCGACCTCGCCTTCCTCAAGTTGGAAGACGACTCCCCCTCCTCCTCATTCGACCCCCTCACGGCCTGGCTCCTCGACCCAGACAAGCACAACCCCCGCGCCATGTCCACCGCCTGCTCGGACCCCTACCCCATCGATTCTGAAGGCACCCAATTGCCCCCTTCCCAAGAAAGCTGTGATCTTGGCGACGGACTCCTCGCCCAGTTGGTCGTGTCCTTGACATCAGAGTGCGACGAGTCTCCCGAGGGCGCTGGAGAGAAGTCCAAGGAAGTTGATGCACTGGAGACCGCCTGTGGAGGGGGAAGAGTGGAGAAAGGTGCGGACTTGATGGTAAAGATGGAGCCTTTGGATGAGGATGGATGCCAACAGGAGCCTGGAGTGGCTGATCTGCCCACAACAGGTTGTGAAGGGAATGGGGTCGAGAAAGGTGCTGACTTGAGTGTAAAGATGGAGTCTTTGGGTGAGGGGGAGTGCCGACAGGAGTTGAAGAAGCCGGAGCATGTTGGGGGTATGGTGAATGAGAGCGAGCTGGATGAGGAGAGCGAGGGTGAGTCGGATGTGGAGAGAGAGTCCTCTTCTAATAGCGAAGAGGAAGATGAGGAGGAGGATGAAGTTGCGGTTAAAGAGGACGGAGTCTCCAGCAGTGGGAGTGAGGAGGATGTTGAGGAGGTGGAGAATCGCGAGGTAAGGAATTCCGAGATGGAGGAGCTGATCCTGAGCAGCGATGAGGAGGATGGGGGTGTTGTTAGAGGGCCAATTCGATCGAAAAATGAGATAGCTGTAAGCATTTGGTGTAGATTTTTTAATAAGTATGTCTAATTAGTTATGAACTTCCCAGAACTTAATCATCTAGAAATGGACAAGCTTGTTCTAGAATTGTTGAAATGAAATCTGTCAAATGAACTTGCAAGACGTTTAAGGATGTAGTTGACAGTGTACTTTTAGCTTCAAAAATAAATGCAAGCATGGGTGAGTTTTATTTTTCAAGTAAATAGATCAGCCAAGAATCAAGTAGCTTTTCTATCCTTTATTTCGTGTTTTCCCCCTGCAATTTCCCATTACTCAAAAGGGGTTATGCTTCTTGACGTTGACGCTTTGACTGCATGATTCAGCTACTTCCATATTTCAAAGGATTTTTAACATTAATTGTGATCCTACAACTATCCTGGGCTTATTGTTTTAATAACTAAGTCCAATTTTTCATAATAATTCTTGATTTTTAGTTGATTTTGGTCTTCCTTCCTCTTTTTCCCTCTAATTTAAAATTTTAGGATCCTTTGTTTGTCAGTCTTCTAATTTGTGTTTATCTACCTTAATATCTTAACAGTTGAAATCCTCATGGTGCAAATAATTGTCCATGATTTATTCTTAGTTTATTGTTATTATTGTTTTTATGAATTTTAATCGTCTTTATATCCTGAAGTCTCACGCCTTTGTAATGAAAATGATGACCCAAGTACTAATTTCACATATTGCCTGTTATTGTATATCCATATATGCTTTTCATGTATATTATTTTCGTATTGCAATTTTCTACATAATCAGTTGTTGATTCGCTTGCATTTTTTATTGCAGGATCTCTCTCCAGTTCCACCTGTAAATGTTGTTTTGGGTCCACATCATCAAACACTGCCTGTGGGAGTTATTTCTTCTGTAAGTTTGATGATTGAGTACAGCTTTTGCACAATTTCCTTTTTATTTATCACCAGTTTTTTGGGCAGTGAAGCCTGTTCAGTCATTATTGTTCCCATAACTATTGTCCAATGATAGATTTTATGAGAGAATTGGATTGGATATTGTTAATATTATTATAAGGGTGGATGTGTTATTTTTTGATTGTATGAGGGCCACTTATGTAATTTACCTTGAGGCTCTCCCTATAAAAGGAGACCTAGGGTTTCTAATAATAATAAGTTCTATTTTTTTTCTTCTCCCTTAACATGGTATCAGAGTGAGGTTGGTCTTAGAATCTTTGTACTCTGGTACCTTTTCTACACCAAAAATAAACCCTAGAGAGAGAGAACAAACTCTTCTCCTTCTCTCCTACCAACACTACAACCTTTGATCGGTGTCCTATCACCTCTGGTCACCGGTCAGTGTCTCTCTCTCCCTCTGATTGGCATTGCCATCACCGCTGCTGCTTCTTGTTGTCCGATCGGCACCGCCATCGCCTGCTAGAACCACCGATCGGTGCCGCCACCACTTGCTTCGACATTTCAGTGTCGTGCAGGTGCCCCCTTTGATTCGAGCTTCGCCGCACAAGTCTAATGGCGGCCGGAGCATGGTCGATCGGCGTCGCCTCCATGTGCTCCAGCCTCCCAGCGCCTCTCCGGTGCTCTCTCTCGCCTGAGAACTGCCACCTAAGGCCGCTGGTGGCTTGAGTGCCGCCCCAGCAGCAAACGACTGCTGTTGTGGTGGTCTATACCCTTACTACTGGGGGCAGTCATGAAGCAAAGCACTTGTCGGTGGTGGATCTCTACAAACTAATGAACCTAGGAGCGAGTTATACTGCTTTGATTCTTGGATTTGGGTTTTGAACACCCTAGTTTCATATCTGAGTTTGTCTCCGGATTCTCATAGCTTCTCGTGGTCATAGTCATGGCATCTGCCTCGAGTGAAATAGTTGAAGGAGAGCTGATGACTACCTTAGCTTCCTTGATGGTCCAAGGGACCACCATCCAACTTAATGGATCTCATAGCTCTCTTATGGGTGCAAGCATTCAAGATATTTGTGGGTAGCCACAAAAAGCTTCCAATTCTCACTACTAATCCTCCTAAGTCAACTCTTAAGGATTCTGAAAAATGGAAGTGAGATAATTATCTAGTGATGAATTGGATAATGAACAATGTGGAGCGACATATAGCATCAAACTTATTGTACAAAAAGGCGTCGAAGGATATGTGGCAGAGCCTATTCAAGAAATATTTTCAAAAATTAAATCATGCTCGTTTGGCAAATATATATCGTTGTATATGGTCCATGTTTCAAGGAGGAAGGATGCTAATTGATTATTATACATAGATGGAAGGGCTCTTGGAAGAGCTGAATGTGTTTTAGCCTTCCTGTTGTGATGCTCAGACTAGCCAGTGATAGACTTGGTAAGTCTATAGATTCTTGGACGAGTTAAATGCTAAGTTATCATCTACTCGTGAGAATATTTTGGCTGAAATTATGCCTGATTTGGAGATTGTGTATGGTCATCTGTAGAAGATATCTATGGATGCTAGTCATCCTCTGGACACTAAACACTGAGGTATCTGCCTTTGTTGCATCTAGAGGCAGAGGTGGATTTCGAGGGGTTTGTGGCTATGGAGGTGGTTGTGGACGTTGGCGAGGTTGCGTCCATGAACCTTGTGTTCATTGTCAGAGGACTAATCACCCTTCAGAGAAATGTTAGGCCAAATTTGGTTATCAAAGAAATTGCTCCATTACTGTTGCAGTAGTTGAGGGGAAGCCGCCTCCTTCTACTGACACTTTTTCTGCTCTTATATCATCGCCTGCTCCTACTTTGACGATGAATGACTCTATAATCGTCTTATGGCTCTTTTGCGCCAGCTTGTTGCATTAAACACTACCGCTTCTCTGGTTGCCACTAGTAGTTCTGCAAACCTTGCCACTAGTAGCTCTGCAAGCCTTGCCATTACTTCATCCTCTTTATCATGGATTGCTGACTCAGGTGCTTCGAGTCATCTGACTGGTAAGGAAGATGTTATTGTTTCTATGCGTAAGACTAATGATATCACTTTTGTTCATCTGCAAATGGTACATATTGGAGAGGTTCATTTTTCCAATATGTTGAGGCTATCTACTGTCTACTATGTTCCAGAATTTCCGTTGAGCTTATCATCAATTTACAAATTATGTAAGGAGCTTAAATGTTGTGCTATATTTGAAAGCAATTTGTCTATTTTCAAGACATCCGGACAAAAACGATGATTGGTGGGGGGATTGAACGTGATTGCCTTTATTACATTGATGCTTCTACTTTGGTTGCTGGTGCTGCCTCTGTTTCTATGGATCCGGTTCTTTGGTATCGTCAATTGGATCATCCTTTTGCTTTACGTTTGCGAAAAATGTTTCCAGGTCTCATATATCACATAATATAGAGTGTGAAGCTTGTCATCTTGGCAATCATCACCGTGCTTCCTTTTCATTTAGACAGAATAAAAGATGCTCAATACCTTTTGAGTTGGTTCATTGTGATGTTTGGGGTTCGTGCTCAATAACTCACCGGAATGTTTACCGGTATTTTGTGGTCTTTGTTGATGATTTCGGTCACTTTTCTTAGACTTTTTTGATGCGTGATAGATCTGAAATTGTTTCTATTGTTCTAAAGTTTTTCAATGAAATGCAGAATTTTTATTCTACTTGCATCAAAACTTTTCATAGTAAATGCTTTGGAAGTTATACAAAAAGATGTGGTTGATTTTCTCTCTAGCAATGGTACTCTTCATCAAACTTCCTGTGCTCACACTTCATAACAAAATGAGGTTGCAAAATGGAAATTATGTTATCTTCTTGATGTTGCTAGAACAATAATGCTTGTCACGAATATACTTAAGCGGTTTTGGGGGGATGCTATCCTAACATTCACATACTTGATAAGTAGGATTCCATCCCCAGTGGTTGATGGAGCTACATCGTTGCTTTTGTTACAGCCAGATACCACACCCTTTTCATTGCCACTACAAATTTTTGGGTGTACTTGCTTTGTTCACCTCTTTGGGACCCTTGATAAGTTGTCTCCCTGGTTTGTTAAGTGTGTTTTCTTCTGTTATTTTAGAACACAGGAGTATCACTGTTTTGATCTTGTGGGGAGATGATATTATGTGTCTGCAGATGTCTTTTTTATTGAGAAGACTCCCTACTTTTCTGATGAGGGGTCTAGTTTCAAGTGATTTTTGTAGACTTATGAATGTCAACATATTTCTTTTATACCTGTCCCTATACCTATCATGCAGGTAGAATATCAAGAGGAGCCTTACGCCCCCTCACCATCATCAGATTCGGATGATCCACCACAGCAGTCAGATGGGCTTCGTATTGCTTTGAGAAAGTTGGTGAGATCTTGTACCTTACACCTTATGGCCCATTATATTGCTACCGATCATCTTAGCGCAAATTTGCAGAGGTTTACTACAGCTTCTTGCAGCTATGGTGGTTCCTAAATATCATGATGAGGCACTCCGAGATCTTGGTTGGAGACAGGCAATGCAGGATGAGATGGATGCCCTTATGTGTTGAGGTATATAGGACTTGGCACATCTTCCACAAGGGGGTAATGTGGTGGATTGCAGATGGGTGTTTATTGTGAAGTATCCTCTCAAATGGCACTATTGAGAGGCTGCAAGGATATACCCAAACTTATAGGATAGAGTACTTTAATACATTCTCCCTAGTGGTACGTATATGCTTTGTTAGGTCATTCTCTCTCTTGTGGTAAATAAAAATTGACTAGTGCATCAATTGGATGTGATTTGCAGGAGGAAGTCTATATGTCCCAACCACCAGGTTTTGTTGTTGAGGGGGGCAAGTATGTAGGCTAAAGAATGCTATCTATGGTCTAAAGCAGAGTTCCCGAGCTTGGTTTGAGAGGCTCAGTGTTGCAATACAAGGGATTGGATTTGGCAGGTCTACATCTGATCATTCTGTCTTCATTAGACGAAAGGACTTGGGAACCACTATTCTTGCTGTATATGTTGATGATATGTTACTCATAGGGGACGACAGTCAGGATATTCAGGATACAAAGACATACTTGTAGAGCACGTTTGTAACCAAGGATTTAGGAAAACTACATTATTTCTTGGGCATTGAGGTTGCCAGAAACTCCAAAAGAATGTCTCTATCTCAGAGGGAGTATGTACTTGAGCTTGTTGGTGAAACTGGATTGTTAGGTGCATGACCATCTATGGTACCTACCTAGTCACTCTGTCGATTGCTAGAGGAAGAAGATCCATTATTTGAGGACAAAGTTAGGTATAGGAGTACTGTTGGGAAGCTCTTGTATGTTACTGCTACTAGACCTGATATTAGCTATGCCGTTAATAGGGCCAGCTAGCATATGGAGAACCTGAGGTATAGTCATTGGAATGCTGTGTGTCTTATCCTCATGCATCTCAAAGGAAGTCTTGGGAAGGGACTTTGCATAAAGAACAATTGTCATTGTGATGTGCATGCATACTCCGATGTCGATTTCGTAGGGAATCTAGTGGTTTACCACTGGTTATTGTACCTTTCTTGGAGGAAGTTTGGTAACATGGAAGAGTAAAAAACAAACGGTAGTGTCCAGATCCAATGCTGAGGTAGAATATCGGATAATGGCACATGCTAGTTGTGAGATTATGTGGCTTATTAACTTTTTGAGGGGCCTGGGAGTTGAATTCAATACATCAGTTTTGATGTTTTGTGACAATAGGTCAGCCATATTTATTGCCTCCAATTCGGTGTTTTATGAATGCATTAAACACATTGAGGTGGGCTGTCACTTTGTACGTAGTATGGAGACCTCTGACAAGATATGCACCCCTACTACTATATCAAAGCAACAAGTAGTAGATATCTTCACTAAAGCATTACCTCGGAAGCATCATGATTTCCTTTGTTCCAAGTTAGACATATTAGATGTATATGCTCCAACTTGAGAGGGAGTGTTAATATCATTATAAGAGTGCATGTGTTATTTTCTGATTGTATAAGGGCCGCTTAGATAATTTACCCTGAGGCTCTCCCTATAAAAGGAGACCTAGGATTTCTAATAATAAGAAGTTCCGTTTTTCTTTTCTCCCTCAACAGATATGACTTTATCTTAATAGATTTATCGGAAGATTGAATTGGATATGATTTAATCTTAATAGTTCAAAACATGTCTTCGTTTTGTCATTATTCGAGGTTGTTCCTGTTGATCTCTAACAAATGTGTTTGTCGCTTGTGTCTATTTGCCTGGGTACACATTTTTGTATTGGCTTTGGATAGCATTCTCTCTAAGCCCTTGGTAATGATTATAACATACCTTAATAGTTCGAGGATTGGCTTTCACATCCTATGTCTTCCATGTCAAGCACGGATCTTGGGGTTTACTTGTTATTATCTTCTTTTCTAAGAGTACTAGTTATATCTACTTGAGCCTAAATCCAAACCTGGGGGATGGAAATTGACTCAAAATTACTTTCTTCTAGGTCGTGTGAATAAACTCAATTTAGACCAAGTTGTTGGAAAGTTTTTCTCATAACTTGTCATGAGTGATGCCTAGTAATGTTTGATTTTAATACAAATTATCAAGTTGTTTCAATCATATATTTAGAGTTGTTTTTTAGGGTTTCTCTCTTAGTTGATTTCAAGCATATCTGCATGACAAGTAAATGGCCTAGAGTAATTACATCTAACAGAATGGTCAACTAAGTATTGGAATGATTGAATAACGAAAAATATCATGATGCCATCGATTTGGACTGGCCTCCTGACTACTTTAGTCATTCATTATCTCCAATATTCCCACTTCACCATTATCCTATCTAAGGGCCTGTTTACGAGGAGGGATATCCCTTCAAAACAGGGGATATCCCCTGTTTACCAAGAGGGATATCTCAACCTGAGTTTGCCCCAAAGCCTGGGTTTGGCCAATCTTGATTTTGAAGAGGGGATAACTCATGCCCTTTCTTTTTTTCTCTTCCAATCTGTCAAATCAAGGAATCATTCCTAGCTTATCCCCTCTTTTAGTAAGCGCCACCGTGAATCATGCTAGGTTCAAACTAAACACCAATTAGGGATATCCATTGTTTGCAGTTTTTTATCCCGAGTGTTATATCTCGCAACGTGAACTAGCCCTCAAAAATAGAAAACCAGTAAACATTCAAAAACTAGTTGTAGACTGTCAATTAAAGGGAGAATTATAGGTAATGCCAAAATAATAAAAAAAGATCATGTGAAAAAAGATAGAATAAAAATAATATATCTCATCAAAAAATATAGTGTTTGGTTACTGTAACAAAGAAAAAGGTTAGGAGAGGAAGTAGGGAAAAATGAATTAAGTGGAGTTATTTCCTTTTTTCATTTGGGTGGGGAGAAGGTATTGGAGGAGGTGTTTGGTTGGGGAATATGTCCTGTCATGGCATTAGAAGGGGATTTTGTTTTTTTTTTTGTGAAAAAAATTGAAGAGTAAATATAGAACAAAAATCAGAATTAGAAGAGGAATAAAACAATTCCACCTTGGGGTGGAATCAATCTATTGCAGGGTCAAAAATTGGAATGAACTAATTCAAGAATAAATTGCTCCAAACAGTGAATAAGCTCCTCTATTCCGCCTTCCAAATGATGTCAAAATAAAAGCAGTAAAGTATGGTTAACAGATACGATAAGCAAACTAGACTGCCAAAATGTTTGCTTGTGAACACAATTGGTTGCTTGATCAATTCACTAAACATTAGCAATTAAATTTAGCTCATTTCATCAAACAATCAATTTCGTTGATTTCCAAAGCAAGTTGGTAACAAGACCATCAAATCCCTATATAAAAAAAAAACAAGTGAGCCAGCTATAATATCTGTTATCGAGCAGCTAGGGGCACTTAGCGTTGCTTCTATTCACTGAAGCGTGCTATTTACTTAAAAGAACACTACAGTTCAGGCCTATGTCTCACTTCCACCTCATGCTTCAGCCTTATGGGAGTGTCTTGCCGTTTTGAGGCATGGGCCTCACTAGGCTAGGTTTAAGCCTTGTGTGAGGCTAGTGTCTCATCTTGGGGTGTAGTTTTTGTGCATATGGTTAACTTTTGTTTATTTCATGGATCCTATAATGTTGAGGGGAACCAAAATATGGAATATCAGCTCTCTCTAATTAGCCCTTTGTATACGTTGGAGACGAATTCTCACACCATTTTGGATTAAAAAAAAGGTGTTCATGTGTTCTGTAACTTTTGTTCAAGAGCTGCAAGCATTCTTGAGTTACCTGGGTGGGACTTTCTTGTTTGGCTTGTCATTACCTCTTTAGAAAAAACATACACTGATCTATATTTTGTGAGATAAAGCTTTTTACATGAAACTTATAAATTGTATGGTGTAGCCTTGAAGATTACTTCCCTTACGTGATATTCCTTTTTACTTAAAAAAAGAAGAAAAGGTTTGGTGTATTTAGCACTAAGTTTTCCGAGTCTGTACAATAGAATGGTTAGGCACAGTATATGTGAAGATAAATCAATAATATTAGATACCTTCTTTATTTCATATATTTAATAATATTACACATCCTTTTAAAAGAACACAATTCAACCAAATTACATAGTGATGTGCATATGAAGACAACTATTTGATACCTTAGCATTGCATGAAAAAGCTTCAGAAATATGTTAAGAAGGGCAAATTCTGATGGTTATGGTGCATATACTTGCAAAAGGTTGTAAAATGAAACTTGACTTGTGTATGCACTATTAAATGGCATTGATATCTTTATTTTGACTATTGGTGTTAAAGAGTCTTTTGTGGTCTCCCAAATTTTTGAATGTGGAAGCATGCTGGAAATATAACATGCCATTAACAAGATAAGTAGTCTCGTAAAGCAGGTTAGATCTATGAAGGGTAAGGAATCAAATATTGTGACATATCACCGTGATATCATATATCATATATCGCCTGTAGGGCCCATATCAATACTCATGGAATATCGTTATTCTAAGATATCATAGATATCGATAGGATTGTAACACAAATGTTCCATATATTAGGATATATTGTTGATATGGGGATATATCATGCGAAAATGCCACTATTATTCAATTTAGTCCTTTGCATTGGCATTGCTGGTTTTTTGGTTCCGTTGCCCTCTTTGCATGCAATCAAAGCTCAGACATCCCATGTCAACTCAAATCTTTCATTGAAATAATCATTTTATTTGTAATTTGAATTTCTAAATTTGTTAATCTTCATGTAAACTCTACTTTTGTGATTTTTTCTTTTAGTTTTTTGAGTCAATCTCAAGCTTAAAACATGTGTTATTGTTCATTCTAAGTTTGATCTCTTAATTTGTTGAGTAGAATAATGTTCTCTCCTTATTGTATTAGACAAATAACAAAATAATTTTCAATTTCATTATGATTTTATTGTTTTAAATCTCATCTCAAAATCAAATTTGTTGATTGTTCCGTATTTTATTAATGAGATTTCTCTAATTATTGGGTAGATTAAGGTTCTCTAGCTATCTTGTTAGTTAAATAATGAATTGATGTTCTATTTAAATTTTGGTCTTTGGGTAGATTTCTCCAATTATTGTACATTTATATTGTGCTTTACTCAAAATTTATGATTTTTGGTCTTTTCAGGCATTTCTTAATGCATGTAGTATTAATTAAAATATAATTTTGTAAAATTCATGACATTTGAGCCATTTAAAGTCATTTTGAGTTATTTCCATGAAATTCCGGGATGTCAGTGATGTATTAGCAATATATGCTCGATGTATCCCCTTTGTGAGTTGTCGATACGAAGTCCATATCGATATCTGAAACCTTGTTGAAGGATGTGCTCTTTGAGAAACAACTTATGATTCACAGCAAGATAGGTGTTGAAGCTTGCAGTCACTTTGTCACTTCCTCCAAGCCAATCAATTATTATGTTTTTTTGGGCCAAGTTTAACAATTATGCATCATCACGAAGGTGGCATAACTCCCGCAAAAATGATCAAAGTGGCATAATGTTGGAGGGAGGATGGTATGTCTCAAAATGGGGACACCATTTACTGGACTGACTTTTATAAAAAGTGGATTTCCTTATGATGCATCCATGAGAACTGCTAAAAAATACTGAAGATAACTGATTCTCAGATAAACTTTGGTATGCTGTCCTATGTACTTCTTACGGTCAGTGTAGCGAGGTATTCAAGACATCATGTTAGCCATTTGCAACTGAGACCAAATACCATGCACATGTCAACAAGGTTTGAACTGATATCATACTCCAATTCATGTTCCTCATTAACTATGCTTGTAATTTTGACAAACTCATTATATTTGAATTTGTGTTGACCTATTTTGATCTAATCATGTTTTCTTGCCAAGAGACTTTTTGATGATATTGGAAGCACATTACTCCTTTTAACCAACTTGTAACATCTTATTCATCTTTGTTGCACATACTTCACCTTACATCACTTGAACCATACTGCACGGTAAATAACATTAAATCAATGCACGATGTTAGAGAGAGGGAGATCCATGCATGGTCTTATTGCCTACACGTCCTAACTTGAGAGTCTTGCGTATGGCTTTGTTGGTAAATTCTGCTGCAAAAGAATGGTGTCATTCTTGGAGGTGGAAGAGTATTTGTATAGAGTGTTGTTAAAGTGCCTGTTTTCTTCTATCAAGGTCTTTGGTCGTCATTTTATTGGGAAGATGAGGTCATTCTTTAAGAAATAGGCTGAGTTATTTTTCTAGCCACAGGGGTTCTTGGTTGAGGGAATCTGGAGTATATAGATTCTTCTGTCTGTATTTCAACTTAGTTTGATTGAGTGAAGTTGAACAGCATCTAGCCTTTGATATTTGTCCTCCAAAAGAAGTTCACCAAAGTTCAACAAAGATTCAGAATCTCCCTTTGGCCTTCAAATTCATATCTATTCTTAGAGCAACAAAAAATTGGAGAGCTAGGTGCTCTTATTATTCTTCCTTTCCTTTTAAATTCTGAAATGCCTTTTTCCCTCCTAAAATGTATGCCAATTTTGTAAGGTTACATTCTTTTCAATTGCAGATGATAGGTTCTCAAGTAATTGTGGATGGTTCGATGAAGCACAACCCACTAAATGAGGGTTCTATTCTTTGGATAACAGAAACAAGGTCCCCACTAGGTCTGGTTGATGAGATATTTGGACCTGTAAAGAACCCTTATTATGTTGTCAGGTACAATTCTGTTAATGAGGTCCCTGCCGAGATTCATGAAGGGACTGCAGTATCCTTTGTTGCAGAGTTTTCTAGTATCATTCTCAACCAGAATGACCTGCATAAGAAGGGATATGATGCGTCTGGAGAAAATGATGAAGAGGTTTCTGATGAAGTTGAATTTTCTGATGATGAGAAAGAAGCTGAATACAGATCACTAAAGCCACCGAAGAGGGGAATGGTTAACCAGGCAAAATTTAATCATGATTCAAACAATAGGAAAAACAACAGGTTTAGATCACGGAAGCCACCAAAGAGGGGAATGGTTAATAAGGGAATATTTTTTCAGGATTCAAACAATAAGAAAAACAGCCGGTTTAAGGGAAGTCGACTTCACAGTCATGTGCAGTATAAACCCAGTCTTTCACCTCCAGAAGCAGGCACAGGCAAAGCTGCATCCCATCTTCCAATGCTGAGTCCTTTGCCTTCCATTTCAGGTGGTGGTGAGGCGAAGGATGTACTTAACAGACTGATTCAACCATGTGGCAGCATACATCCTACAGTTCCATCAATTCCTCAGGCGGTACAAGCCGGTGATTTTTTTGGGGTTCAACCGCCAACGCTTTTTCAACAGCAACCCGGTAGTATGTGGATGCCTGAAGTGACTACCCAGCAGCAAAATATTGGGATACCAATGACTGCCCAGCAGCAACCTCCTGGGCTTCCTGGTGGATTTGGGGTAAATGCACCCTTCCAATATCAGCAACAACCACAGCAAACTCAGCCTCAACTCCAGCAACAGCAGCTATTCCCTGGTCTTTCAACTGGGTTTATTAATGGATTTCCTTTTCAGCAGCAGATTTCTTCTTGCCAGGCATCACTTTTTAATCTTCCATTGCTGAGTGGAAAGTTAAACTCTTCCAATGGTCCAATGCCCATGGGTCTCCCTAATTTTGGTCAACCTCCATCTGCTAGTAGTAATTGCATTGCCAATCCTGCAGTGCCAGTGATAAACATGGAGTTGTTTGGACAGCTTGCTTCAGCTGCCTTGCCTGGAAATGTGCATCCTGCAATGCAATTTAATATGGGATCACTTTCTAATTACAGAAGCTTTCGACCTTCAAATGCAAGGTGTCCATTTGGAAAGAGGGGGCATCCCTGAGATAGGTAACAGTTTTGATTGTAATATTAAATAAGAGATGAGTTTTGGTTTTCTTTTAGGTTGTCTTCAGGACTTGAATGGTGATAAAACTGACCAGGTTTTTCTGAATACAGCTAGATTATTTTTGTTTTTTTTTCTGAATTCGAATGTTGGGTCTATGAGTAAATAATATTTCAAATTTCACCTATGAGAATTGGAGAGTGCTATATATACTTCTTATCTGAAGTATGTTTGTGGTATTATTACTGCCTGAGCCCCTTCATTTTGGAGGACTATACATGCTCCATATTGTTCTCAATAGTCCGGATATTTATCTGTGTGTGCATACATGCACGTACATGTGCAAGAGGCTCAAATTGCTCATTTGAGTTAAAATATAATTTGCAAATGCATCTTAGAATTTTACAATGCTTGCCAAGTATTTTACAAAGTACGTAACAAAATGTTATCAAATATTTTACAAATTTGTCTTTATATTTTTACAAGCTTAATGTATTTAGAAATCATTTACAAATAATTAAGGGTGGAGCCAGGGAGGGGTAGTCCCCCCCTGACCTTTTATTTTGTTTAGAAATTATCTATTAAAGCATTTAGTTTTAGTAGATTTGCTCATGTTTCGCCTCTCCAACCAATAGGCCTTCGTTGATAAAGATGACTTCTTTTGACTTTGCCCCTCCCGAGCTTAATTCCTGGCTCCACTAGTCTTTTACAAGCTTGGTACCTTTTACAAAGTAATGACACCTTATTTTCTCAAATGTCAAAGTTTTCTATATGGTTGGATTTTTCACGTAAGATGTAAAATTGATCAGGAATTGTTAGTTGTTACCTTATTTAACAAATTTTAGCCTTAGGTTCACTGGTAGGGTTCTCTCTCCCTCCCTCCTCACATCCGCCCCTCACTACATTCCATATGAAAATTCTCATGAGTATATATGTATAATATCCATTCACTGACATATGGACACCATTTGTGTCCATAATGCATGTGCATATGGATGTTTTTGATGCTCATACCCAATCCACAAAAGCTGTGCATCTGGATATATTTGTACCAATTGCACATCTAATTGGCATCTTCAAATATAAAAGTTTTTTAAAAGGAAAAATGTAAAAGTTGTAACTTGAATAGGAACGATTTTTTACTGGTGACCCTAGAATTCTCAGTTATAACACATTTGAGGCCCTCTCGGGAATAGGGGAAAAAAGCATATTTGAGGAAGCCATATGTTAGTTTACCAGATCACATGCCCTTCATGTAGATTTTTGACTGTTTCTTTTCTAGTGGCAACTGACAACCCCTCTCAATTTGCCCTGATCTTCAATATTGTAAATATGTGACATGTTCTATGGTGTCCAGGTTGTAGGCATAACTGAAGTAATTTATACATTATACTCGAAGTGTTATTGCAGATATTTATGGCGTGGATGCAACTTATCAGTTTGTAGTGTACCAGTGCGTACATGGTGCAGGTTGCTCAATTGGGAAATAGCAATAATTTGGTAAGTACCTAAAGTTTTTGAGCGATCTAACTTCAGAATGCAAAAGCGAGGCATGGCTCCAAATTATTATTTCTTCAGGTTTAGAATTTGACCGTGCAATTATAGAGGTTACTTTCGAAGAAAAAAATGATGATTTTGTAATGAGAAACCATTTGTGAGTTGGATTATGCTGGTGGAGAGCTCCTAATGATATCAACCTTTGTATCCCCTATATAAGTTAGCAACATGATCTTGATTTTAATTGCCATAGCTGATGTCCTGACTGCAGATAGAAGTATTAATGGATGGTTGATTTTCATCGATCATTTTATGAGCCATCGTGGCTTTCTAATCCCGTGTACTCTCTCACTGCATCTGGAAGGGAATCACCTTTTCATCTGATGCTATGTGAACAAAAGGGCAGATATCATGTATCACCCGTCGTGGATAGCAGCAGTCTTTCAGCAAATTGCTATATATATTTATAATGTAACATTGTCTACATATTCATCTGGATCTTTCTTGGCAGAATGCTGCAAATTGCCTCAGCTCAGGTGCCACCTCGATCACCTTTCATACGGATACCAGTTTTAGTAGAAGTTACCGTTCGAACATCTGGGGTGGGAGGGGTTATGTTGGTTTTTCTTCCTGTACATGTTCTTAGGTGTATGGCTATTTAGAGGCCATATCACTTTTGTATGGTCTTGATTTGGGTTCGTCATATTTTTGGAGCATCTCTCTTGAGCTTCCTCTTGCAGGCTTGTGGCTGGCTGGCGAGAATGTATGCAGTTAATGTTTTTACTTTTTCTGGTGTTCTTTGCCAATGTTGGTCCTTGGCTCTGAAAACCTGAAACCACCATTTGATCCTTGAATTAAAGCTAAATTGTAGTTTCAAGGAATGATAACCTCCTGTCTACAAAATTTCAAGTTAATCCCGACACTCTTACCTCCTTACATTGTAAGAGGTTCAATTTTGATGGTTAAGTATTATTAAATTTGATTTTAGGATTGTTTGATTTTAATAAAAATTTATGTATTTTATATTTTTGTTAAATTTATTTTAAAACATTACTTATGCATAAAAATATATCTAAAATGCACTTGTGCAGATGAGCTGTACACCCCTCTCCACCATATAAAAACTTCACATGCGTGACTTGGAATCTTCAACCATGTGCTTGATGTTTAGATGAGGAGTACGAAAGGTTTTAACTCAACATATGTTGCTTGTATGATGATTTTTCTGGATAGGTAATGCGGGTACATCCTAAGGTGACGGGTCCTCTAGGGTATAAAGTGGAAAATGCAGCGAACGACCCTGATGTCTATTCCTTTATGAGTGTGGACAACATCTGCCTCTATGGAATGCGCATGCATTTCACTTTGGATTCCTAGTCTAAAATACGTCTCTATCATC
The DNA here is from genome assembly GCA_037157565.1 of Thalassia testudinum. Lineage (NCBI taxonomy): Eukaryota > Viridiplantae > Streptophyta > Magnoliopsida > Alismatales > Hydrocharitaceae > Thalassia > Thalassia testudinum. The sequence continues at coordinate 31,138,045 of JAZHRO010000031.1, read as the reverse complement.
GAATCTTTGTTGGAAAAGATGTAACGTTCTTTATTCGACATGCGCAGCAGCCATTGATAAAAGCAAAAAAAAAAACAACATTCTGCATCAACTGTGTCGATCACTTGAAACGATTAATTTGAACATTACTGAATATGAACGGCAAGCCCATATGTAAATAAACTCTAATTCTTTCCCCACCAAGGGGAATTTAACTTCTCTTAATGATTATTTATTCTATAAAGCTTGCCGTTTAGTCATGCTGCTTGATTTATTGAATTCATGTCAACACTAAGGTTTAGTTTAATAAGGGGATAACCTATTAAAATGGGGTTTAATCTTATTTGATTGGAATGATATTTTAACTTGAATTAAGAGGATTTAAGATAGGATAAGTTATAAGGTTGACGTGTGATAAGTTATTTTTTCAGGTTATCTCATGTATTTGGTAGGTTAATTAAAATTTTTTTTAAATAAATACAAATTAATCTATTGTGATAATTTTTATAACTTTCAAATAAAATTATAAGATAATCCATCTATAAAAAAAAATTATCTCATAAAAGTTTTATCTCTTCATTCAAATTAACCCTAAGGATGCCCCCTTAACGCCATGTACTGTAACCATCCGAACGCAGGCCAGCGCCCCTAGGTCCTCTTCGGTGCTTAGGGGGATCCAGTGGCCATGTAATGGCTCCTGGGGAGGGTTCCACCCCTTACCAAAATGAGGGCGTACATATAGTGGTGGTTGGATGCCATCGGATCCCTCCGGTCACTTTGAGAGGATCTATGGGGTGTGGGAAAAGGGGATAATCTTATGACCTTTTAAATGTTAATTGGATGCTTTATTATTGAGCTAATCTTTTAGATCGCATACTCTACCACGACCTTGCAAAAAATAAGACCTTATTTATTTCTTCACCATATCCTTTGAATGTATTTTTCCCTGTCGACGAGTTACTTAATCTCAGAACAAAATTATGCTTTGATTAATCTTGGAATTAGCTTGGAAAGCATCATATTCACAAGTAAAAGGATATATAACACAGAAACAAGTACGCCGCTTATGCAGCTTACATAATATAGTTGACCACGTACGAAACATGTTACACAAGCTTTTATTTAAACCTCCAACACCCGACCACGTTACACTAAACAAACATGTACGACTCTCCACGATTAACACAATTCTTCTTTCACAAAAAGGTACTCCATCATCATATCCACCCAAACATACGTGTTAACAAACAAACAAGCACACATCATTATTATTTTCCCTTTAATTGACGACTTGCCCATATGATCTTGTGAATGTTGGGACGCTTATATTTCTCGTATGTAAGAATAAGCAAATGAACTGTCTTCCTCTTTTACCCCTCGAAACACGCAGCTCTTGCAATTGGTCGAGAGCAACGACGGGGTCCAGTACTTATCCTCCCCGCCGACCACCGCCATCGCATGCCCTATCTTCGCGGGGCTCTCGTAATCCTTGCGGTATGTCCTCCCTATCACCCCTTCCACGGCCTCAGACAACCCAAGAGAGCTGAATTGCACCTCGAGATGCGAGTAGCAGTCGTCGGGAGGTATTTGGTAGTTGTGGATGCGGCTGTCTACCGCATCCACAGGCACCGTGGAGATCGCAATCTCCACGACGTCCCCCACCCTGATGGTGGCGCTGTTCTTGTTAGATGTTCTCTGGACGGAGAAGGAGTCGTCGGGAGACCGCCACTCGAAACGGTGGCCCTCGGGGATGCCGAAGGTCTCGCCGTCGAAGGAGAAGACGAGATGGTCGACGGCGTCGTCCCATTGAGTTGCATGCATGGCCTCCACGGTGAAGTTGTGGGAGCCTTCGGCGGTTTTTTTTTTTTTTTTTTGAACATATATAAATAATGTTAGATGTAAATGTCAAGGAAGCCCTTAGGTTAGCTTTTGCATTTATTGGCGGTGTAAGATGGAAATGGTACAGGTGATTTTATTTGGCAAATTTCTAGTATTTGGAAGGAAAATAAATCCGGATATGCAGTATCAGATCAGCTAAGCATCTAGAAAATCACATCGATATGCCTTAAAATTGACTCTCGATGCTGTGAATCTTGAGTTCTTCCGAATTACCGAATATAAAAATTTGAAAAATTCTTCCTCTGCATTAAATACCTTACCATAAATTACGAATTCGCAGAGGTGAGTTTTCTCTCCTCGTGATCTTGTACTTTATGAAAGAAAAGACTTAGTTGAAGCAACAAACATTCTTTTGAGTAGTTTTATGAAGCAAATTAAGGAAATCAATTGGCACTTGGTATGCCCATTTTCTATTTTGTTGGATATTCAAACTTACCTGGTATACTTAAATTGCGAAAACTGGGGTGGTTGTTAACTTGTTACACAGTGATAAGCTGTTATATACTTAAGTGTCGTGGACATAATCGTCGCCATTTTTTTTTTGTTTTTCTTTCCTCCGTAATTTTTTCCCCTTCTCATGGGAAAAGAAACAAGATAGCCTATTTACCTCAAGAAAAAAGTGAACAATTGATTTGAAATCCTCAGAAAGCAAGCTGGCTTGGTTTCACAATACCTGACACGATGCCAAGTGCTTGGATCCAGGTGAAGTCGCGAGGCCTTCCAGCGGGCCTCAGCCCGATGAATCTCGCGTTGATCTGTACGTCCCTATCAGAGACGAGTGCGTAATGTTCGCCCCTCCTTCCATGGAAGTAGAACACCACGCCATCCCCTCCAATAAACCTAGGGTCGTAGCACCCTGCCCCGTTACCATTGCAGTTGGGCTTCCGATCTATGCAAGCACATTTGCATCAGAGGGTCAGCACAATCTTCTCAAAGTCCGACTTATATGTATATTGATTTGCCAACAAGCATCGAACTTTTAGATCTGATTTACTTGAAAGATTATTAACTCTCCGTTTACTTTGTAAGTTAACACCATCCTCTGACAGAAAAAATGGATTTCTGTTGGTATTAAGATGCAACCAGTGTTAATATTTCTTTTCCTTTCAATTTTTCTCCTTTCTTAACACTCCATGTTAACATCTGATCGAAGTAAATAGAAACAAATGTTAACCTCTCTCATAGAGTAAACGAAGAGAAATGCTAACTCCGGTCACACATTTGAAAACCTTAGTTTCGTAACACTGCTGGTAACATTTGTACTTAAAATTGTACGTATGTAAATCTTAGACCCGTTCAAGTAAAGAGACATCATTAAACTCGTTCGAGAAAGTCCCATATATATCCTAGAAGTTTCATGTTGTTCAGGAACCTCGAGTTTTGCTACTCATGGGTCATGGCGTTTTCTAAGATTCAACCTCCAACGGTGGTCACTGTGCCCACCTTCTCACCTACCCTCGCATGCATCCCTATGGGCCGTTGGACGGGGAAAGATGGTCAAAGGTTGAGAGTGGGGCCTACTTGGGATTCCTTGTCCACCATCGATCGGGAAACTAATCAAAAACACGTACCGTGGGATAAGTCTCGTTTTCAACTGATATATTATAATCCATGACGAGGGTCCGTTTAGACGCGTAGTGATAGATTAATATAGAATAAGTATGTTGAGAATCAGTGGATATTTATTTAATATTAAAAATGATATCGAAGGATGCTGTGGATATTTATTTAATAATATAAGTAAAAAAATTAATATATTTTAATTTAAATAATTGAAATTAATTATACGAAAGATTGTGTTGAAGTTAGGAGAAAAATTATGCAACAAATCTAGCACAGCTACGAAACCAGCTTTATCTTAGCAAGGTAAGAAGTGAGAGCACGAAATTACAAAAGAAGAGCCAGAATATATAGAGATCGAAAGGGTGGCACGTACGCCTGCAGATGGCCTCACAGGAGGGGCTGTTGCAGTTGAAGAAGCAGGCTTTTGAGGTGGGGCTGAAGGGGATCCTGTGGGGGCACTCTGGGGGACAGTCGATCTTTCGCCCGAAGCAGGGGCTCCCTGGCCTGCTGCAATACATAAAGTCTTGACCCAATGCTACCTCCCCAATCATCACCAGAGGCAATGCCACTGCTACGATGAGGAGTGTTGTAGCAGCTTGCATCATCTTGCATGCCATCTATCTCCTGTTGTGCTCTGGTTGGTGCAGCTTGATTGGACTTCCATGGGCACGTATATATAGGGAAGGCAAAGGTAATTAAGGAGGGGGTCTTGGGTTGTACACCACACTGTCGCCGATTACACGTGCAGGTTGATTGGATACGTAGGCAGGGATTATAATATCTAAATTAAGAGAGAGTTCAAGATATGCTCTGTTGATCTTGTCATGGGAGTTCTTTTGATATAAAAATATAAAAGTTGATGTGATGATGTGATATATTGGTACATAATTAATTACTATAAAATATTTTATATAATAGTAAAATTATCTAAAATTATGTATTCGTACAAAATCATTTTATAATCCTTTCATACTGATGTAAAATTATCATAAGTTATTTTATATTAATATTAAATTATTCAAAATCAATTTACATTAATGTATTATGTTAACGCATTATAAAATATATTTCACGACACATTGTTGTACATTTTGACTTCCAATACATGCATAATCCAGAGCGCGTGCTGCTCCTCTCACGGAAAGGTGTCTGCTAATCGTCCAGATGCCGCAATCGGAGGAAACAAATATCTTGAAGGGATTATCACGAAGATCACCCTTTGCATCATTGAATATTCAACCGTGCGTTACTTGTCGTTGATTTTGGATGGCGTTTGTTGTTCTTGCTTTGTAATTATTTAATTTAAAAGGGGATTTGCATATGAATATACTCAAACACGATCACATACATATGCACGTGCCTTTCTTATTTACATAGGTACCCCTCATATTAATTCCTTGTATTTACGAGGATGTTCACCTAGTCTAATCATTTTTTTTATATCAATTGCAATAACCACAACTTACTTCAGACCAAGTTAATAACTTGTTCTAAAAGTTACGGAATGATTCAATAATTTCTCTGGATTTAACTAAATCGCAGTTAATAAATTAAAACTAGAGTCTACCTATACATGGTAGAGTTGTCAATGTACATATAGTATCAGTATGCATACACGAAGGATGTATGGCTATGCGGATGAGGAGGGGACAAGTATGCAAAAGTGTGTAAGGCAGGTATTTATGCAAATCCTCCTCACTTAAGAATGCCTAGTTTGAATTGAATTCAACCGTATATCACTAGATGCCTCCCTCTAGCTAAGTAGCCCTCATTAATTTCATGGGTATTTATGTATAAGTGACGAGAATTCATATATTTCCAGAAAAAAAAAAATAAAGAAAACATGGTACACATTTATTTGGGATTCTATAAGAACATACAAGTAAATTAGAAAAGGATTCGAGGGTGTACATGTAAAAAAACAAATATTTGATTGGAAGTTTGTTTGTGCGTCGCCTTTGAGGCTGGTCTACCCCGACATCTTTGGATCGCATTTGTTTCTGTCAACCTTTTTTTTTTTTTTTTTTTTTAATTTTAATCTGGGTGTGATTTGTTTATCATTGGAAATCAGTAATTAACTAATGAGATTTATTCACATGCGAGAAACCGAAATGTAGAAGGAAAGAAAAGGGCACTAATGCTTAACTTTGGCATTGAACCCCTCTAGCACCATTCATGCATGTGCATAGCCACGAAAGAGAGAGAGCGATTTGAATATGTGGGCAACCACGCAGCTGCATAGCTGTGAATACGAGGATGGGTGCAAGCAACATGTAGGCACCTGATCCTTCCTTGTCACGCTTCTTTTCTTCACGTTCACATCAACGCCCTTGCAGCTACGAGGAAATAACATATATATATACGTGCATTAATCTTTACGTAAATTCTACGGGTGAAATGTCTCAGGTTGCTAGAAAAAAAAGTGCAATTGAAGAGACGGGATTTAATTAGATCTTGAGCTCATAGATGTTAATAGATGATCCATGAATTAATATCGTTCCATCCGTCTCCCGTGAATTGGAGCTTTGCTTGATTCATGTTTAGTTATTGTGAAACCTCGTTCAATTCTATACGAAGTCAGCGGCGAAGCGAAGCACTGCGTAGACGTCGCGTCGGAAGGTTTAAGGGCGATTAAATATATAGTGTAACCAAAATAATTAAGTTGGTTAACTTGAAGGATACTCATTGCCAAATGTACTAACTTTGAAAACCATGCAACTTCTCGAGTTTTTATATCTTTTCAATCTAGTACTATTTACGTGTCCTGGACGGATCTAGTTGCCATTATTGGAACCGACGCTGTGGGAATTGATTTGAGATCAAGTAAAATAAAGGGAGGAAGTACATGTGCATGCAATCTTATGGGTTGAGATTTACAAGGTCAACACCGAGAAAAATCTAGGGTAGTGTACGTCCTCGCGTCTATTTCATAATAGTGTTATTCAGATGCTTCCATTTTGTTTATTACATTTTTTTTTTTCCTTTGTTCATTTTATTTTATCATTGCGCTGGAGTTGAAAAGTGCAGAAATTGATGTATTGTTTTTTTAACTTAAAAAAAGTGTTGAACATGGCCTATCATTATTTAAATCAATAATAAATTAATTTTGTAGGAGTAAGTAATTATATAAAATCACACTTTACACTTACAAAAAAATTTTATATGGGTGAAAAGTAAGATTGTACTAGTGTAATCTTACTTTAAACTATTTTATTTGGTGCAATAAATTTTTTTACATCGGTGCAAAGTAAGGTTATATCTTACTTTGAACTACTTTGACTAGTGCAATATTTTTTTGCATCGGTGTAAAGTAAGATAACACCTTACTTTGAACTACTTTACACCAATGCAATATTTTTTTGTATGGTTGTAAAATTAAATTCCAAGTGTTTCTTTACATATGAGAAGTGATTTTTCACTTGAAAGTTAATTTTTCACCTTAGAGTTTAGGATTTAATCTTTAGAATCTTAAATCCTAAACCATAAATTTTAAGATGAAAAATAATATTTCAAGTGAAAAATCACTTCTTAAACGTGAAATTATTTTCCATAAACTTAAACTTTAAATCTTAAATCTTAAACTTATAAGGTAAAATAACTTTGGACATGTGTAAAATCACTTTAGATATGTGCAAAATTACTTTAGATAGGTAAAATTACCCTTAGAATAATTTATCACCGATGTAAAATTTTTTATTATCGATGTAAAATTTTTTATCACTTGTGTATTTTTTAAGTAAAAGTGATATGGTAATTTTTTTAAATGTGATGAAAATTATCATGTAACAAGTCTTATCTTTTATTTCTTTATATTAAATATCAAATATCAAGTAAACTAATATTATATAAAATATAAAAGTAATACCTACATCACTTTTTAATTCATAATCTCCATTTTCCTACTTTTTTTTATCTTTGTTTTGATGTTCCTCGTTTTTGGAGGGTGAAGGCATTTCTCTCTTACGGAGAGAGAGTTTCGGTCATCATGTTCCCTTTTCCCTTACAGTTATCTCATGTTACAGCTACTTCATTCTCTTCGATCAAAGCATCTACTTTTCAAATGAAAAACAACGCTTAGAAAAATTTAGACTCGGTGTGGACTCTTTACAACGACAATATTTATAAAGTTCGCACACCGATGTACAGAAACGATACGCACAGATCTATAGAGGCATCAAAGGGGAAAGCCTATCTAGACTAGTGAATCCACTTAAGATTAATTACTACAAATTTTTGGTATGTTTGGTACTCACAAAGATCTAGTCATGTCTTTTCGCTATTATCCTGACGTTTCGTCAGTTGCAATGATTTGGATCTTGGTCAAGAGTTGTTTCCTTACCAATTGGAAAAACGAGGGGAATAACGAGCGAACTATCAAGATATAATTAAAAGCTAGGCCACCAATTGTCGGTAAAACAACTTTCCAAATAAAAAAAAAAATGGTCGGTAAAACGGTTGATAATCCCTTGGAATCCTATTCGCAGCGTGTTACAAATTTGAAATTTCACGTCCTTGTTTTCGACATCATGCAGATTCATTGACGGTTAAGGAACTTTCCAGCTTCTTTTAACCTCATAGCATCCGTCATGCTTTACCGAGGGATTATGTTTGTTCCATATGTGCCTTCTCCCAAGAAATTCTTGGCCGAAAGAATAAATATAAAAAGGAAAGGTGAGCCTCCCATCTCTTCTGAACGTACATTTGTTTCTGCCTACCAATTATTTTCTTACCGCTAAGAGAACTTTTTTTACCGCTCTTTGCAAATGCACATTTTATATTTCAAAAATCTAAAACAGCATTTCTTTGAAACTTTTGCAATACGAGGATAATAAACATCCATCACTTTCTTGATCGGATCTACGTTTCGAACCCACGACCAAACCCCCATAATTTATGCGAGATTAGTGATCAAGGTTGCATGTTGGCGAAAGCGAGAAATAGTAGATACCTGATTATGTTTAAAAAGAAAAGAAACATAAAAAAAGACTTCTAGTTTGACTTATAAGCTGTAACAGACGAGAGCATGCCATTCCAAATCCTTTTTCCTGTGGGCTAAAGAGAATTGACCGATTATAACTACTTGAGTGATTCGATGGAATGGGAAGCTAAGAGAAGTCAAGAGCATTGTCATGAGATTCGCGGTAACAAGAAGACAGCTACAATAAAAGTCTAAAAACCCTTTTAGGCATCACGAATTACCAGAAGAAAACTGGAACCTGACCTAATTTAACATCATCATATGCGCAGATTCTTAGTATCGTAGGGGGACTTCTGATAATGAATTTGTTCTTTGATATTGTAAATGTAGCAGTGAAGTAAATTTCCTGTTGAGTTAAGACGAGAAGTCACACAAATAATATCTTAGAATGGTGAATGGAAACTAAGGACACGAACCCTTCCTGCAGAAATTCAAGTTTGCAAGGCAATTGACAGCAAAGTTCAGAATAAATCATGTAAAAATTTCTGATGGCCGAACGGCTCAAAAATGGACGGATTCTGGATGTCACTTGTCTAGGCCCGAGCATTACGTGTGAAATCGACACAAAGCTGGCAGCTGCAATCCTTGAAGCGGCATGTCTCGCATCCGAAACATACACATGACGTGCATCCTTTACAAAGCGGCAACCGCGGGCACCCTCTTTGGACCTTGCGACTCGCTCTTTCTTCATCGTCATCACAAGTAATCCTAGAGTGCACAAGTATTGTTATCATTAAACATGGCTAAAACAGAAAGGCATACATTTGAAAGACTCAGAAAATTTTCTTTCAGCATGTGTACTTGATAACAGAACCCTCAGCCAAAAAGGTAGAGCATCTTATGCATGTAGTACCAAAGATGATACTCATTATATCTGCTGGCTTATGCATAAACAGAAAGAAATGCAAATGGGTATCATTTAAGTTTTTTTTCTGAAAGTGGGTTATCATTTAAATTAAATGCAAACGATTATCAGAACAGAGGACACCATATCCATTCCTAGATGCAGAATTGCAGATACAGCCTCTGCATGTAACACGATTCCTTTTTGAAAACCAGATGGCTTAAATAAATTGAATGTGGCACAGTTCTGGCATGCCTGTTGCCCACGATTGATTCTTGCCAAGGAAACACACTTCTCTGGCAAAGTTTAGTAAGTTTGGCATGCTCCATTGAATCTCAATCACCTTTAGCAGAAGTGAAGATCCCAATACCGTCTCATCAAGTGATACTTGAAAAAACGACCTGATCTAGAAATCATTACCCAAGACCTTCAGGGGCTCTGAAACGACTATCAAGGCCTTTGGATTAAAAGAATGGGGAAGAAAGGAAAGCAAGCTCATCTGAGAGTATTCTGCCTTCCTTTTTTTTAAAAACAGTTTGTGATCACACATCTTACAGGAGGAAGAATCTTTGGGTCAAAATAACTCTTTGCTCAAAATAGGTCACGTACTTGGTGATGTAAGCTGCTGGTATTAGCAATCAAGGAGAATTTGATCACATTATAACTGTTTTACTAAGTAGAGACGTCTTTCTTATAGGTGACTCCCAACCTACCACAATAACAGGAACAGCCAGACGGTTGCTTTGTCAAAGAGGGTTGGAGGTTGGAACCAGTCATTATATACCTTCCATTTAGCATAGGTGAAAGCTTAAATTTGCTTTCTTTCTTTTCCATGGAGTGACTTTAGGCTTTGGGTTGGAGAAGTGATCAATTCCTTTATGCAGCGGGAGTTTAGCAGAGACAAAGGGAGCAGCTCCCGTATTAACATACTTGATTGATTACACCCAATTCGCAACAGCCACTCTATCTCTTTCCATGATCACCATTATGTCATTCCTGCACTATACGATTGATCTCCCCTCCCCCTCTATCTCCAAGTTCCAAACCTCCCCAAGCTGAAGACATTTATTGTCCTGTAGGTGGTGCTTTCGGTTTTTTTTTCACCTTTTTCTGGACAAGAAAAAGGATGGTCACGCTTGCCTTTATTTTAGATTGTATTTTGTAATACAATAGTAAATTGTAATACAATGATACATTGATGTGTCTGCTTTTCGGTGTTCAAAGAAGACTGCATTTCCTTATTTATGCATAGAATTTATACTTTTATTTGAAAAGGCAGGTAAAATTTGTCTTGTTTGAGATGATAATTTAGAACTTCACTTTTGTTTTATTCTGCTAACTATATAGAGGATGTCCTTGTTGCTGATAAATAAATTTAAAAAGATGATGTGTTGGGAGGATATTTTACATTTTATTTAGTATCCAATAAATCTTTGAAGAGATTATTTAAATGAAGGCCCATGTGAAAGGTCAAGTTTCATCATTGCTAATTTAAATGTTTTGATATATTTCTCTGTTTATTTTAATAACATGAGCATATTATGGTAATATTGTATTGTAAATTGCCTGCCATTTTTTATCAATAAAGAGGAGACATTTAATTATAATTTTTTGGAAAGAATTCAGGGGAAGCATGCAATTAGAAGTTCTCTAGGAAATAAGTTGCAGCAATCATGGACTTAATTAATTGGGCCATTTTTTGCTTTGTTTTCTATAAAAGGAAAAGGTAAAAAACATGGGTGCATAGTTTAGTACTTTTTTTATTATCATATGAAATTATTTAAAATAATTTCATATAAGATAACGATAAACTGTTAGATTTTAAAAGCTAAGGAAATTAAAATGTAGAATTTGTATCGTTTAGAAGATAAAGAAAACATTTGAAAATACCACATCTAAAACGAACTCTGGAAGCAAGCTGAGAAATAAATTCTATTAACTGCCATTTGAGAACCGGCCACCTATGATACTAGCACTACAATTACTACAATGGCTATTATGACCCTACATGTATAAATTCTATAAGATTATTGGACATGCATTTTCCTAAATGCTAATTTAATTTATAATCATTTAAATTTTCCAGCTAACAAATTCAATTATTCAAATTATTAAAAATGATACGTTATGATAAGATCTTTGAAGTTATCTACGTGTAACACGGTTCAATGGCTGACTTCCTCTCAAATTGGTAATCACAATGGAAAAATAAAGATTTGTCTTGTACAGAACATGCCTACTTGCCAATTACTTGCTGGTACCACCCATGAGACTAGGGTTCAAATCTTCTGAGAAAGTAGACTAGGTACTGCTGTGGCATATCTAAGGTCCTGAGCAAGTTAAGTAGAGGTGTCACTCTTAGTTTCTAATGAGGGAATCTTAAAGATCTGTAGTGTTTTAGGTGTATACTAAGCTAAACATTGCGTAGAAAAGTAATTTTAAAATAGCTAAACATTGTAAAGAAAAGTAACTTACCACTGTTCATTAAAGATTTGTCATGTACAGAACATGCCTACTTGACAATTACTTGCTGGTACACAGCTTGGTGAGCAGACAGCCTATTACTCAGCAAAGCTAACAGTTTTTACGAGCATGGCTAAGTGATGATATAGAGAGGGGACGCCAACATTGCAGGTAAAAAGGTAGAAGGTTTTGCAGCATCATTTTTAAATAAAGGAAGTGCCTTAGATGGCTATAAAGGTTGCCAAGCAAAAGTATGGCCCCTTTGTAATTTTCTACAACATCAGGGGTGCCAATCATTCATTTATTCATGAAGGCTAATAATGAACAAAGAGAAAAGTGGACAAAGAATCCAGGCAAATATATTGCCAAAATGGATTAAGATTCAATAAACAATATATAACATAAACAATAAAATGATAGATAAAAACCAGCAAGCAAATGCACTTAAGCCAATGAATCAGATGTCTGGACATGAAAGGACAATATCCCTCAAGCCTGATGACTCAACTAAGGATTATCCTCATGAAAATGAAAGTTTTGACGTGCCAAGTCCTGTTGGGAATGTAGAACAAATTCCTTATGATGTGGGGAAAATGCCCCAAGCACTAAGTGAATGACGTGTGAATATTAGGGGCCAGAGGACAAAGCCATGAAACTAAATTAGGCTTCTTGTACATTGGTACAACCTGATTCTAAAGGCAGAGGTTTAATTTGATGGAACCTTTTGAACATTTCTCAAAAGAGAATCAAAATATCAATTATGACAATTTTGTTGAACAAACAACGTCCTAGTAATCCAACTTTTATTGGTAGAATAAGAAATGCTAAAGCATCAACACATACATCCTCATCTCTGGCTCAAAAGACAGAATGAAAAAGGTCCTCTGGCTAGATCAGTCTGGCCAAATCGCCGAAAGCTTTTATTTCCTGCCATTTGTTTACTTTGATCTTTCAAGAGATTTCCATGCATTCCTAACAGTCCTATCATGTCACTGATGGATACAGATGACCTCATAACAAGGTTGCATTATAGATTGACCTTGGATCAACAAAAGATACATGGATTGACATCCTCAATTACAAATCAAGGCATCCTCTGCCAATCTTAAGGAATTCATATATAAATAGAGCACGGACCTTAAGCTTCAAGAATATCGAATTTCAGTGAATTCATCAATTTGTATCAAACAGTTCTGTTATTTGGAAAGTGTTTAATATAATTTTTAAAATCTTCCTTCTTATAGTGAATTTGAGGGTTAGACCCTCTTCTAGGGCATAATTGTTTATGCTTTAATTTTGTAAAAATCTCTTTGCCTTGTGTGATTGCTTTTTCTCTTCAATTATCTTCAATCATCCTCTACCTGGCTCAGCCCTTTACAGGGGTAAAAAACAAGGGTCTCCAATCATAACCCTCGGGAATCCAACAAGTATCTCAAGTTACCTTGAGGACACTATATCTAGGTATGATGGGTTATTCTCAAGCGTCTCCCTTCTCTTAACCTTGATAGCATCTTCTATCAAAATTGAGTGTAAGGAATGAAAGCAAGAAAAGATGGAGATACCCTTCAAAGAAAAAAAATTAATGATGTACCTGAGACAAAGTTGTAATATAAGAGGTACAAGGCATGCCTTGAAAAGGATTTGCCCGGATATGTCTGGTTGACTATAAGAAAATGTTCAGTGTAAAGATTTTGAATGCCAGTTACACTTCTTTTTTTTTTTTTAACTCCATTCAAAAAATCATCTAAATGAACAAAATTATTATTATTTTTGGAGAACTTGAAGTGCGTGCACACGTGTGTATAACAAAAAAGTAGGAATTCCAATTTATAGAAAGCATTGTATGATACATAAACCTGGTCCTACTTACGTGAGTTGATCTATTAGTTGTTATAGTTATTACTTATCAATCTCTTTCTATGCAACTTTTTTCAATTTTGTTAGCTGTTGAACTACCAATATCATGTGCTCATAACAAATTGAGTGGATAATGAAGACAAATGCTGCATTAAAGTGCTACAACAACAGTGGTAACAAAAAGAACACAACCTTTTACTGAGTGAGGTCAACTATGTCAATACTTCACCTCCATTCCAATCTAAAGTCATTTTTAGACTTAAATTGAAGTACTCAAGATCGTGTCCGATGGTTTTCTTTCAACACTTCTTTTGGTCTTCCTTGACCCCTCTTAAGGCCCAACATCCAACTTCTCAGATCTTCTGACTAGGGCATTAAAGTGCTAGATTGTTTCCCTTCCTTAGGAAATGGTTTGCCACCTAGGTGTTTCTTTTCTTTACATCCTCTTCAAGAAAAGACTAGCCATCTAGGTGTCATGCTCATCTCCATGTGCATGGATACATACATATACACATTATTGGCACAATAATCTACTAGAAGCTCATTTCTGTAATGTTTTGGCTTGGAGAAGCAAGAAGCAAATGGTGACCAATCCCTTTGGCTCATCTTTTCACCAAAGAAACAAAAAACTTTGGCTAATATGGAGTTTGTGCTATAGCTCCCCACAACTTGGATTTTTTTGGTTTTTTTGTAATTTTGACACTTTAGCCTCCCATGATGGTGTTTTATGACAACACAGGTCCACACTACCACAATCACATTAGAAGAAATGGCTGATCTAATATTCATTAAAAATCCTAATCCTTAATATAAAGAGAATTCGGAGAAAATACAAAAGAGGCCTCGAAGAACAAGTAAATAATAATAGATGAAAATAAAAGAATAAAAAATAAACCTAATCTCAATACTCCCCCTCAAATTAGAGCATAAATATTTATCATACTCAGCTTGAAACACCTGTTAAACAAAGGCTTAGGAATTGCTTTGATGAAGTCATTCGTTGTCTAATATTGGGAAGAAACAATAGTGAGGATGGACCCCTTTTGGATTAGATCTCTTGTGTAATGTCAGCCTATCTCTATGTACTTTATCCTTTCATGGAATATAGGATTCTTTACAATGTAGGAGGCGGTTTTGTTGTCACATTGCATCTCCATGGAGGAATCTATAAGAATATGCAGAGCATATAACATAGATTGTATCCACATCAATTTTGTTGTTATCTAAGCCACGGCATGATACTCTAACTCCACACTCAATATGAAGACAATTCCCCAGCTCTTACTCAAGTCACGAGATTCCCAGCAATACATGTGCAAAAGCCTATAGTGGACTTCCTATCCTCAAGACACTGCATAATCTGCGTAAATGTAGACAATAATGTCAAACCAGGTACCCTTTGTTGACAAGAGTCCATTCCTTGGTGATGATTTTAGGTACCTAAGTATCATCATAGCTACATCCTAGTGTATCTTGGTTAGCTTGTGCATAAACTGACCTAGTTTTCCAACTACCAATAGGAATGTTAGGATGCGTTATAGTCAAACATAAAAGCTTTCCCACCATATTCCTAGGCTGATAGGCATCAACTGGTACTACATTCTCATTAGTGTACCTTGGTTAGCTTGTGCATAAATTGACCTAGTTTTCAAACTACCAATAGGAATGTTAGGATGCGTTATAATCAAATATAAAAACTTTCCCACCAAAGTCCTAGGCTGATAGGCATCAACTGCTACTACATTCTCATCATAAGATAAACATTTGGATCTATAGGGATATGTGCCAATTTTGTCCCTGTTAGAATATTAGGATTAGTTAGTAAAGAATTCTATTTTATTTAGGTTTAGTCTATTTAATTAAGTTTAAGAGTCTAAGTTCTTTTTCTATTCTTGTTTGTTAGTTTCTTATGTAATTTTTCTAACCCTACTTTCTATATAGAGGGGGTTAGGGTTTCTAAATAAAATAAAACTCTATTTTCTCTAATATGATATCAAAGGAGTCCTGTGCCTCGATCCTTGTGATTGAGGATTCTTAGTCTCTACATGCTGCCACTTCCGCCACGTGACCTCTACATATGGCACTCGACCTTGCGCCATTGTTTTAAATGCCGTCGGCATACCGTTGGCAAGGACATTTTCGAGCAGGGGCCGTGCCGATACAGATAAAGTATCGATTTATAGGAATATCGTATGCATGCCCTCGGCATGGTCGACATGCCAGCAAAATAGGTGCTTATGTTGAGGTTGCTGCTGATTTTTTTGACTATTGTTATTTTTGTCGGTATGCATCAGCATGCCCTTGGCATGCCCATAAAATGCACACTTAGAATTTCATCGGCACGGCATTGAAATCGCCATTTTGAACCTTGCCGTGAGCCAACCCTAGCATTGACCTGCATGCATCCCTTGTGTGCGGCCTCTATCATACTGCACGCCTTCTATGCACATGGCTTGTCCATATATGCCACCCATGCACACGCTTTTGCCCTGCTGCGTGTGCTTCCTACACATGGATCGTCCCTACCGTGTGTGCTTGTGCATGGCCTACCCCATCACGTGCACCACCTGCCATGTGCCTAAAGCACGTGGGCTATCCTTTTTTGTGTGCACTCCTACCCTGCCATGCACGTGTGTGCATGGCCCCCCTTCTGCACGTGCCTATACTTGTCGCACACCTCTTAAGTGCATGGTTCTACACTCCACGAGAACCTCTATGCATGGCCATACATTGTGCGTGTGAAGTGCACGTCTCTGTATGCAAAATCATGTACCTCTGCCTAATTTGATTCCTATTCCTCATGTAGATTTTGATTCCTACTATTGCTCAACTACTATTATTGTTGCTTGGGATCATCTTTCGACTTTTGTTCTACAGCTAGTATTTTCTACTTGTGATCGTCACCTGCCTGCTTGCCTACTCCGATCTACTACTTTCCTTCACCTCTAGCTAAAAGATGTTTCATTAAGGGAAGTCAAACTTTGTCTACTACAATAAGTTGGGCATGATTGTTATTCACCCTCCAACTTGGGAGGGAGCATTAGAGTGTCAGGATTAATTAGTAAAGAGTGCTATCTTATTTAAGTTTAGTCTATTTAATTCAATTTGAGGGTGTTAATCCTTTTCCTATTCCTAATGGATTTCTCATGTAAAATTTTCAACTCTATTCTCTATGTAAAAGGGGTTAGGTTTCTAATTGAAATAAGACTTTATTTTCTCCAACACTGCCATCTCTTGTAAAAGATCAATAGTGCACGTTCTCTAGGATAGCACTACACCACATTTGGTCCTTGATCACAAAATTCTTAACTAGTCATTTCTTCAAATCACAAATTCATTGAGTATCACCATCGGTAAGTATGATCTCGTCAACATAGAATAGCATCATCATTATTTCTCGAGGTGTTTGCTACACAAATAATGAGTGATTAGTTGAAGACCAACGAAATTCAAAGGCCTCAACAACCTCTGATCACTTCTGGAACCAAGCCCTGAGACATTGCTTTAAGCATATATCACCTTGTAGAGGCAACATATAGTATTACAATTCTCTTGAAACTCAAAACCTCGTCTCGTAGATCACCGTAAAGAAAGGCATGCTTCACATCTAGCTAGTGAAGAGGCTGATCTCATTGTAATGCCACTAAAATCAAGATCTTGGCTGTGGGAAGTCATGCCATTGGTAAGAAAGTGTTAAAGAAATCTACCCTATATTTCTGGGTAAGACCCTTGGCAACAAGCTTGCCCTTGTATTGCACAAAAGAACGATCCAAATTGTACGTCACATAGAAAATCTACGTAGACCATTGTAGCATCAAATGGTGGCCTTAGGAGGTAAGAGTAGATGTCTCCATAGCATGTTTCCATCGTGGGCTAAAGTAATGCTTGATGATGAGATGTAGGAATTGATGTTAGACCTAATGCCAAAGAGAACCACTTAGAAAAAGACCAAAGAAATGCCATGAAATATGCTTGGAAATGTGATATATGGTGCAACTACGGTGTGACCTTCTCATAGCTATTGGCCAATCCAAGTTTACTCTATCATTGTGATTATCACCACTAAAGTTTTAAAGAACTTGAGGTGGTTTCCCTTCATCAAGGCAAGGCGTAAGCCTCAAGCTTTGAATGGAAAATAAGAAGAAATGGCATAAATATATACTTGTTAAATGCTAATAATGAAAAAATAATGTAAAAAACACATTTTCATGCCATTTTTGCTTTATTACAACATTAAAAGCCTGAAACTAAATGGCATAACCTGATTAGCAAATGGTTACAACACACTAATCAAACACTAATTGTACACCAAATAACCTAAAGATAACCACAAACATATGGATGAAGAATGACAAAGATAACCATAACAATATTTATAAACATATAAACAAGAATGAATAGTATACTCCAAGTCAACATCCGCTTTACTATACAAGTATGGTTTAGTTGACAAATGACAATTAACTTTATCATACAAAATAAACATGACACAAACATCACACTAATCGCATTCATTGGCTTCAAAAATGAAAAACAAACATGATTGGAGGGACTCAAATTGGAAAATCATTGACGAAGATTGGATAGGGCGATGACCTCTTGGGCCTGTTTGATCAAGGGGTCTCAATCAAGATTTTAGGGCTGGGGCGACGAGGGCTTAACTAATGTCTTCCAACTTGAGCCTATCGCCTCGCTTTTGCCTCACCGCCTTAAGTTTGCCTTGAGAAACTATAGTCCAACCCTAAGGTTATAATCTAGAGACAATTGTCCTCCACCTCGCCTCAAGGTGCAATTTTTGAAACCATGATCACCACCAACTACCTGCTTATCTGCACTAAGGAATTTGCTACCTAGGTATCTGAAGTATTACTCACCACCACATAATCAATGCCATTTAAATTGCATACTAAATTGTCACCTTTGCAATGGTTGTGCAAGCTCAAACAAAGGATAATGACTAATGCCATCTAAATTGTATGCATTTCAAGAGACAATGGTTGTGAAAGCTTAGACAGAGGATGATGACTAGAAGCTTCTAAGGGAGGCTGCTGTACTTTGTATTTGGAGTGACACTAATTGGACTTTCCTTTAATGGACTAGGTGAAATTGTCAGAAGCACGATATCAGGAACCATATTCACATGCGATCATGTTGTGGAGAAGTATGGAACTAACTCAAAAAATGTCACCTTTGCAACCAACATAATGGCAATGTTGGAGAGGATCATAACACCAATAGCCCTTCTCTCTCAAAAAAAAAAACACCAAAAGCCCTTCTATGGCTTGAAGTATCCCAATAAGACATACTTCACTGCTCTAAGGGTCAACTTATCCTAACTATGACCAATGAGATGAAGAAAACCACGCATCCAAAAACACAAGGCCAATTCAAGAACAATTCTCCATCTGGATATTAAAAGTGTATCGTGATCTATTTATCAAGCACAAAAGATGGCATACAATTGATGAAGTGGCAAGTTGTAAGAACTGGATCTCCCTAATATGTAGAAGATACACTTGCAAAAAAATAGTGCCTTGACAACATACAAATGTTGGTGTTTACGTTCAACCACACCATTTTGCTGTGATATGTGTGGAAACATGTTCTAATACATGACCCTTTGGGACTTATTGATATCACTCAGAAATGCCATGCAAAACTCCCAACACATCAAAATGACCAACTTTAATTATAGCACCATATTGTGTCTTCATCTCCAAACAAAATCCTTGATCATCATTTGTACATTTGACTTTTGCTTCAACAAATAGGTTAATGCCCAATAAGAGTAGTTGTCAACAATCACCAATAGACGGTAACTCTTGGTCTATCTCGCTCTAAGGAAAAAAAATCTCCAGGCACACCATAGGGTGGTTGATATTGATGAATAACAAAGAACCTGAAAAAGAAAACACAATGCGAGAGAGAGGGCGAGAGGGTGAGAGAAGGCGAAGGAGAGACGACAGGAGAGAAGAGAGGGTACCAGGGAGAAGGGGAGGGTGAGGGGCTCTGCCCGTCGGTGGAGGATCTGGGATGGTTGTCCGTGGCAAGTTGCAGGAGGGTTTCTTGAGCAGCAGATGCACCTCGGAGGACTATTCGCAGAGGAAGCGACGCGGAGAGAAGGGGGAGGTGCTGCAAATGTCTCCGCTGAGATCACTAGGTGTGGGATAGTCGTGAGCCATGGCGTTGCTAGAAGTGCGAGGGCCTCGGACACAAGAGAGGACGATGTTGCGTGGTGGCCGATTTGGTGGTGATCGGGTAGTTCCACCACCACCATCGAAGGGTGCATCGTAAGTGGAGGTGGAGGCGCCATGGTCGGAAGGAATACAGGGCTTGCAGAGGGAGGTGGAGATTGGTTTCGTCGTCGAGGTTTTAGAGGGGGGTGACGAGGGTGATGGTGGAGGAGGTATTGGGCAGAGATCTTTCGAAGGGGATAAAGGTGCTTCTGCTGGAGGGTCAGAGTCTTCTCGTCCTCGACCTCCTCGCTTCGCAGAGGAAAGAGCTCTTTCTCTTGGAGTCTTTCGCCAAGGGCGGAAGATGGAGATGGCATCGTCCCTCCCCGCACAATGGGACTTCCTCGGAGAGACCACCAGAGCGACAGTTGGTCGGGGTGGCCATCGTGGAGATCCCATGGTGGTTGAGGTCGGTGGAGGTCCTGAAGGTAGTGGCTGGTGATGGCGAGGCTAGAGATGAAGATCGGTGCGGCAATGATGGATAAGGCGGTGATGCGGCTAGGATGCTCATTGTGGGTGGTGTCCCTGTCACCTACTGAAGCAGGCCATGGTGCATTGGTGATGGTCGAAGCGGTTGTTCCGACGCCGTGGAAGGTGAGGCGACGACCGGCGAGGGCGTGGGGGAGACGATCGGGTGTTGACGTGGCCCAAATCCACGGGAGATCCACGCGGATCTCATGTGACGAGCTGTAATCGTCGCCCGAGAATGGAGCACCCCCGATGATCTTGGGAGAGGAAGACGGAGGCGACGCATTTACGGGGATAGTTTGTCCCAAGGTGGAGCTGCTAGAGGATTTAAACGTGCCCTCATGCGAGGCACGTGCGAAGGCTACCTTCAATGGAATTGTGGCAGATCTGGATCTGAGTGGGAGACTCGAAGCTTCAGTTTAGCCAGATTCGGGCGTGAGAAGTCCTCAAATTGAACCCCGTCGCGGGGCTTCACCTTCGAGGATGGCAGAGGGAGGGCTGGAGTGTGGAGGTGACTTGGGAGGAGCCCGACCCTCGACCTGCCTCGATGCAGGTGACATGCGATCACCCTTCGCATCTCCCTTGTTGGGAGAGGAGGGGAGAGAGGTGGCGACGATGACAGACAGTTGTGGCGACTTTGGGAGGTCTCTCCAGTTGCCCTCCGACCGATGAGGCTGAGAGGAGGCCCATGCTTGACGAGAACTTAATCACCAAGGACCAACCGAAGGCTTCCTTGCAGTTGCAACGGTCGGATGGAGGCGGTGTGGCAGAGGACCCTTTAACCAGGTGGAGGCCACGCTTGGTGCATAATGGTCAAGGTGGCTCCCTCAAGTATAGGAGGAAGTGGAGTTTCCATGGAAGACAGAGGCCGAGTGTGGTGGTGGATGACCGTGGAAGGATGCCACAGGGTTCACAACAGATAACGGCGTTTGATTATGAGAATGAGGAGGTGCGTAAGACGGCGGAGGTAGGTGGCTTCGGGAAGGTAGTGAAGGTGACACCCAATGTTTTGTAAATGAATGGTGTGCTTACATGGAACGTGCAGGGTCTCAATGACCCTTCAAGGAGGGCGACTTTGGGGCAATATATTAGGAGATGGAGAGCGGATGTCGTGCTGTTGCAGGAAACAAAGCTGTCCAGTTGTGACGCCAAGGTATGGAAGGAGGTAGGGGGTTCTTGGATGGAAGGTGTTTAGTTCCTTGATGCGTCTGGCTGCTCAGGTGGATAGATCCTTGGATGGCGGGAAGACGTTTTTTCCCTGGAAAACTGCCATTGTGGAGAACATTTAATCTCTGTGAGGTTGGTTATGAAGGTAGGAGGGGCCAACATTATTGTCTTAGGAGTGTATGAGCCAACAGATACGCAGGCGAGGGGAGTCATGTGGGAGGAACTCACTGTTATGGCTACGACGTGCCATGGAAGCCCTTGGTTAATTAGAGGTGATTTCAACATTACCTTGCAGATGGAGGACATGCCTGGAGGTCAGGGGAGACAGGATCCCGGGTCGAATAATTTTGTGGACTTTGTTTCAACTCATGGTCTCGTGGACTGGGCTCCAACATCCTGTGCTTACACATGGAGGAATTGTAGTGGTCTGATGTCTAGGATTGACAAATTCCTCTCTAACGTGAAGTTGGCAGAGGCCTTCCCTGTAGCGGATGTGTCTGCTTTGGAGAGACCTTTTTCGGACCATACGCCTGTCATCTGGAGGCTAAATATGGGAGTACAGTTTGGCACTTATTTCAAATTTGACGGAACTTGACTGATGGAGGAGGGATTCAGGAGTATGGAGGAGAAATGTAAGTTGAGAGAGGTGGAGGGTTCGACAGCATGTCGCCTGGTGAAAAAACTGAGTGCGTTACGAGACCACTTGAGGGTGTACAGGATAGAAATCAAGGTATCCAGGAGGGGCAGAAAGGAGGAAGCTCTGGTAGTGATTACCAGGATTGATAGACAGGAAGAGCAAGCCCCTATCTCAATAGAGGATGGGGAGGTCCAGGGGAGGATGGCACAGATAGTACAGGAGGACAGGAAGAGGTGGAATGGAAGATGAAGTCACGACAGGGATGGTTGAAAGTAGGCGACTCCAACACTAGGTTCTTTCACCAAATGGCTTCAGCTAGGAGGAGAAATTGGATAAAGAAGATGACACATGGGGATTCTTTCGTAGGCAGGGAGATGGGTCAGGCAGCGGCAAATTACTTCAAACTTTGTAGGGAGGCGTATCAGGGGGTGCTAGAGGTGGAGAGGGGAGAATGTACACCGTATCATGGAGGCTTAGGCGGAGAGTCTCACTGTTGGTTTCTCGGAGGATGAGGTGAGATAGGCGGTTTGGAGCCTAAACGTGGAAGGGTGTCCTAGCCCAGATGATTTTCCAGTTTTCTTTTTTAGGGAGTTTTGGCCCTTGGTGGGGGCGGAGGTGATGCAAATGATAGAGGAATTTGTGGCTGGAAACAAGGGCTTCGATAAATTAAATAGATATTACTTGTACTTGCTACATAAGAAGGAAGGTGCGGAGGCGATTCAAGATTTCAGACCGATTGCACTGTCGAATGTTGTATACCTTATTGTTGCCAAGGTCCTGGCCAATAGGCTCAAGGATCTTCTTGGTGACTTGATATCCTCGGTGCAGATGACCTTCATTTCAGGGAGAGGAATTTTGGATGGTTTTGTGGTTGCATTGGAGGCTCTGGCAGCTTGGAAGAGGGAAAAGAGATAGGCTTTTCTGTGGAAGGTGGACTTCAGCAAGGCATACGATTTGATACAATGGAATTTTCTATGGACTTCCCTGTTGAGGAAAGGTTTTCCCACGGTTTGGATTGATTAGATGAAGAGGCGTGTGATAACTTCCTTTTCGATCTTGATCAATGGGAACTCGGTAGGAGGATGGATACAGCCCAGGAGGGGGGTTAGACAAGGTTGCCCCTAGTGCCTATGCTATTTGTTCTTGTAGCAGATGCTTTGGCACGGGTAACGCATAGGGCCTGTGATAGGGGTCTGATCAGATGTTTTACGGTTGGTGAAGACATGTAGACAATGGTCCTGCAGTATGCTGATGATACACTATTTTTGGTCGAGGGTACAGTGCTGGAGGTTAGAAGGATGAAATTTCTTCTGGAGCTTTTTGGTGAGGCGTCCGGGCTATAGATAAACTATCGAAAGTCAAGTTTTGTTCCGTTTAACTTGTCGGCCACAGGTACAGAAAGTGTAGGCGATGCCTTGGGGACAGATTTGGGTTCCTTGTCAGTATATTTAAGTCTTCCTTTATCAGATCGGCGGCTCAGGGTGCAGGATTGGCTTCCTTTGTTGGAGAGGATGGAAGGGAGGTTGGCGGGTCTTCCAAGCTCCTTTCTAGAGGTGGAAGACTAATCTTCGTGAAAGCAGTTCTGACATCCATGTCATCGTACTTCCTCTCGATATTCATACTACTGCGCTAGATTGAGAGAAAGATCTCGGGATTGATGAGGGATTTCTTCTCAGCCAATGTGGGGTCGACAGTTAGGGAAGCAAGGTTGGTGGCCTGGGAGGAGGTCTGTAGACCAGTGCAGGGTGGAGGTCTGGGGGCTAGAGATGTGGGCAAGGTGAACATCAACCTCCTTACAAAGTGGATGGCCAGGTTGGTGGGGCAGGAGCAGGGGCTATTCGGTGATATCATGCGACGATGGTACAACCCCTTTCTGTGGGGGTCGCTGGTCTCCCCTCCCTCAAGAGTTTCTCACTTTCTTAAGGGTCTGGCGACGGTGACAGGGGAGGTGCGTGGTTTTTTCTCTCCTACTTTGGGGGAGGGGGATGTATTTCGTTTCTGGTAGGGCGATTGGCAAGGGGCTGGCTATACCCTTGGCAACATGTTCCCCCTCCTTTTTGGGAGTGTTGTCGACTCGTCGGCCACGGTAGGAAGTTGTTGGGAGGAAGCTTGGTGTCTTGGTTTTAGGGGCCTCTTGGACCAGAGATGTGAGGAGTTTCAACAGATGTTGTAGGAGTTGGAAGCTTGTGCACTAGGATGGCGGAGACGCTTTCTCCTAGGAAGGAGACTTTTCGATGGCGAAAGTCTTTCGCAGATTGAGGGGTGACACGGCCAACTTAGACATTTATCTCTTACAGGATTGCAGGTTGCTCTGGGCAGTAGAGTGCCCTTTGAAGGTGAAAATCTTTATGTGGTTGGTGAGGGGGAGAATCATGACGAAGTGTTGAAGAGAGAGGTGAAACCACACGGATGACCTGACGTGTCCTCTTTGTGGCGGAGCCGACGACGACATCCAACACCTCTTCTTCCAATGCCTTTTTGTGATACAGGTTTGGCAAAGATTAGGGATCAATCGAATTGCTTATCGGGATGAAGCTGCCTTCTGGTCATCATTTCATAGAGGTGATGCATGTAGCGAAGGGATCACCTTTAGATCCAAGAACGATAGGGCCAACATTCTGGCAGTTGTGTAGGGTGTTTGGTTGTGGAGGAATGGAATGCTTTTTAGGGGAGAGAGGCCCTACGTGGAGAATTTTGTTTCCTCGATTTTTTCCCAAGTGGTGTTCTGAAGATCTATTATGTAATATATAATGTAATCCACTTTTTTGGAATGGAATGAATTTGGGTGGTTATCATTTGGATAACTGCCCTTTGGTTTTTCAAAAAAAAAAAAAACAATCACCAAATAGTAATAATGTCCCCTTCTGTCAGAGACACGATCGGGACCTCAAACATCCATATGAATGAGTTTAAATAAGGATTTAGACCTCTAAGTCTGAGTGGAAGGATAGTGCTACAATGATGTTTTCTCAACTAACATGTCCCCCACTTGATCTTGACACTAGGAGAAATATGAGGTATTACATGATAGAGCTTGGAAAGAGGAAGGTAACTAAGACGCAGAGGGTACTAAAGAGCAAATGTAGTAGGAATATTGGCACGAGCAACATACGGAAATTGAAATAGTTGATACACCACCTTCTTCATGACCACCGCCAATAATCCTTCTTGTCAAGATATCTTGAAAGCTACATGAGATGGGATTAAGAATAGCTTGGCAATTAAGTTTCTTAATGAATGAAAAGTAAGGGACCTGAAGAACATCAATCAACAACATATGGCGTGCAACAATCGAGCGATAGTGGCTAGGCGATGCTGATAAAACCTTCGCTTTCTTGTATTCAAGTAAAAATATAGGGTTCCTTTTTTTGGTGGAGAAAAACAATAGGTATGGAGGTCAAGGAGGATATCAAGCATTTATTTAAGATTGCTACTCTAATACTAAGATAGAAGAAATGATTGACCTTCTAATCATTGACAACCTAATTCCCAATATATCAGCATTGGAAGAAAATACAAAAGGGCCCTCATAGAAAAAGTAAATAATAAAAGATGAAAAAAAAAAAAAAAAAAAAAGAGAGATGAGTCTAATATCAAAACTGTTCCTTTTACTTTATACTATTATCCTTTTCCATGTCAATCATTGTGTATATATACTCTTATGGAGAATCTAGATGCATGACCTCCACTTCCCTTCCTCCTACAAACATATCCCTACTGTCCATAAAGAATAAAGCAATCCCCCTCTCATTTTTCACCCCCTACATGCCATTTTCTCCTTGTAAGAGGTGGTAATCCATACCCTTTATGGAGTAAAGATAATGATCAGATAGATGATGCTCATGATATTAGTTTATACCATCTCCTAATTCCATCACCTAATTCCATCACCTTGCATGTCCTTCTTAAGATACATCATTCTCTAAAACCACATGCTGCCATCATTATAGCCATCTCTATCCATGTTGCACCTATGAACTCTTTTGACAATGCAGTGCTTATCCATCATAAGTTGATATCTTTGTTACCACCACATATTACCATCAACTTTCTTGCCAGTGGCTTATGTTATTGTCATCACCACTTTATGCTGCTATTGTGCCAGCAAGCCCGCCATCCCATGTCATTGCAAACTCCACCATCCCAAATGACTTATATCTTCCTCCTTATGCTTCCATCTGCACA
Source organism: Thalassia testudinum (assembly GCA_037157565.1). Taxonomy (NCBI): domain Eukaryota; kingdom Viridiplantae; phylum Streptophyta; class Magnoliopsida; order Alismatales; family Hydrocharitaceae; genus Thalassia; species Thalassia testudinum. Next base: position 31,111,772 of record JAZHRO010000031.1, on the reverse strand, counting down.
GTCAAATCCATTCCACTACCCTTATATCTCACACCTTACAACACATTATATCCACTGTAATGTTTTTGTCACACCAAACTGCTTCAACACGCCATCTTAGATCTAAGACCTTCTCTATCACATTATTTTCCATCTACATTGCCATGCACCTGAACCTTCTTTACTAATGATTGTGTGCATGCTCATGTGAGTGGGCATGTGCATCGTTGTGCGTGGTGTGCTTGTGGGTATGTGCTTTCCCTGACAATGACATCAATTCTAGACAACTAGAATCCTAGAGAGACAACAAAGGAATAACCATCTCAAATCTCAATATGTAAGCTCAAATCATGCCCTAAATGGTCCCATTTTAGGACTTCAAGGATGAATTCAATGGTACCATGCTTCTTTAGAGATGGACACCATGCTACATGATAGGGAAGTCCCTTGCAACATAGATCCATCCAATGGAATTTAAGTTTCTATTACAGAGTTGGATAGATTGTGCATATTATTGGGTAGTGTTAGACGAATAATATGTGACTAAAATGCGGACCAACGCACCCCACCACATGGTATATGTAAAAACCTGAGAAACCTCAGCTTTGGAAACATCTTGATTTTTTACAAACTGATTTGACACCACACCTGCATATTTTCTCTTAAGAATCATCAAAAATGGATGAATCATTGACTATTTCCATTCTATTGTGTAACCACAGAGAGGTTCCACTGTAAGAATGTAATTGTTAAATCATACTTGCTTAGATAGGTCCGAGGTAGAGAAAACCAACCTGTGGTGTGTGCCCACATGGATATGCAAGTACACTAATACATATGTACGTAAGAAATAACAATGCCTTTGGCAAGGAGGTGAAGGAACATTGACTTTCCTAAATAAACTTCCCTAACGACAAATAACCAGAATTAATTCTAAGAACAAGCTTAGTACTGTAAGAAGAACAAGGGGGTGTTCATTTGATCCCGTGATATCGGGTACCTGACCCGACCAATGATTTTTGACCCTACTGCCTTGATGAGGAGCAAAAAATGTCATCGGATTCAAAACTCCGCGAAAAGCCTAACAAGAAGGGTCTTACCCAGAAAGACTCAGATACAAGGAAATTCGGGGATCCAACTTGCCTACACCTGGAAAGGCCCAGATACTTGTGGGACCGGAGGATCCAACCTGCCTAAGGGTCCAATGCCAACAAAGAGACAAAAAAAAAGTCCAACACGGCCATACCGCCAATAAATGATGGCATGGCCGCTGCAATTAATAACTTGACAACATACATACCCTGACAACGACCGTATCCAGCCAGAAGATCTCGCAAAAGGACCGACCCTAACACTACAAATAGCTAAGAGAGGCCCTCGAAGGCCCTCTCTCAGGCAATTTAAGAGAAAAAAGAGAGATTGTATTCTTGTTCTTTACTAGTGCATATTTGGGAGCATCATCCTCCTCCCAAACGTGCACCCTTTCGCCGTGGAACTAGGTAAACCTCCCTGTCTTTGTGTGATTGCTTGTGTTGTTGAGTCGGACCCTCCAATAACTTAGGAGGTCGAACAATTGGCATCGTTTGTGAGAAACGATTATCAGTTGATAATGTTTCCTAGCTCTCAAAGTCCTCCTAATGGCTCCTACGACTAGCAACTCCTCCCACGCTGGCCCCGAGAAAGCATCGGTCGGCCCAGGCTGAATCCAGTGTCTCTGTGTCCAAGAGACACCTTTAGTTGGTCGGGCCAAGCAAGGAGAAGCAGGGAGTCCCCGACTGATTGCTGGAGGGCCCTGAGCATGACCCTCTTTTGGAAATGCAGGCGAGGGAGGAGCAGTATCAGGCTAAGTTGGCAACTCTTAGGGCTGAAAAAATTTCAGTTGTGGAGAAACTCTTGGAGGTCAAACAGATCTGGGAGTTCAGCAAACCTCCCCTAGAGAAGCCTTGCTAGTCAAGCCTCAAAGACGAGCAGCAAAGGTAGGCATCGTACCGTGGAGGATGAGAATGCCTGTCTACGCGAACTTGAAAAATTAAAACGAGATCTTAGTAGCTAGAAAGGGGAAGCTCCTCCTGACCCATCTAAAGTTCCCCGCCCACCTTCGTCGGAGAACTTAAGGGATCAACCCTTGGCAACCAGCAGCGGAGGCTCAATCCCTGAGATCATCTGTCAGGTCACTAAGGCGATGTGTAGTATATGCCCTCGGGCTTATGTCACCACCTACCCTTTCACTGAGCAGGTGATGACAGCTCCCTTGCCGGAGAAATTCAAGCAGCTCATCATGGCCTAATATGACAGAACGTTGGACCCTAACAACTTTGTTGGGAGTTACCATCAGATGATGCTAGTGCATGACTCCCTGATGGAGTGCTTTATCAAGTATTCCCCCCTACCTATATGGATGGCCCATGAGTAGTTCAACAAACCGCCGATCAGATAGATTACATGCTTTCAAGAGTTCGCAGACAAGTTCTACCCATATTTTTTCTAGTAGCAGAGGGTTAGAAACAACTCTGAAAGGCTATCGGAGATTCGGCAGCAAAAGAACGAATCTTTCTAATCCTACTTGGACCGGTTCAAGGCCCAATACTTCAAATGTAAGCGGCCTCACAATGCCATCGACATCCAATACTTCAAGTCAGGACCCCTGACTCAGAGGTTTTGGTATGATATCAACGATTTGTCGCTTAGAGATCTGCAAAGCTCTGGGACAGAGCTACAAGGTTCGCAAAGTAGGATGACCCTTTCCGCTCTCATAGCTAACTAGTAGAGGGATACGAAGACGATGTCAACCCAATCGAGAAGTGGGCCCTAATAGATCTCACCCCTATCTCCATCAACGGAGGTGACCGCTTCAATAAGCGCAAAGCTAGCTTCCCAGAGCGAAGGAATGATCAGCCAACCAAGAGCTGAAACAGTGGACCCCTCCATCTTAGGCGAAATTACTTCAAAGAATACACTCCCTTAACCGTGAACCAGGCGTACGTGTTGGTGGAGGTATGGTCTACAGACAAAGACCTACCACCCCCGCTCAAGCCAATGAAAAAGAAGGCCAGCTTTGAGCCCTATTGCAAATACCATAAGGCCCAAGGGCATGCCATTGAAGACTGTCGGGACTTGCGAGACCAAATCGAGTCTCAGATTTGGCATGGAAATCTGACCCACTTTGTCAAGCGAAATGAGGGCCAGGATAAGGGCAAAGGGCACACGAAGGGCCTAGAAGACTACCAGAAAGAGAAACTTCAGCAGTTGCGTGGGGTTAACGTGGTCCTCGTCAAGGGCTGAGAGCCCAAAAATGTTGCAGCCCACCACCTCAAAAAGGCGGTATCCCCCTGCTCTCCCCAGTTGAGTATTACAGCCAGGTCCTGGCGGTTATGCCTAGGTTACCCCAAAACACTCACTACCCACCCTTTGCGGGTGCAGAGGTTGAAATAAATTTTAGGGTCAACTCTGCCCCAGATCAACAACTCCCCCCCTCTGGGTAGGCAACCTCCAGACTGTTTGCTTACCTGCCAAATCTGGCAGGGCACACTAACCCGCTACTGGTGACGCTCCTACTAGTGGGACAACAGCAACCCTAGCTCTTCGTGGACAAGGGTAGTGTCGTGGATGTCCTCTTCTTCAAAACGCTACTCTAGTTGGGTTTCACAGAAGAGCACATCTCCCCATCAACTCACCCGATTGTAGGATTTGGCAAGCACAAGATGCCGAAAGGAGAAATTAGCCTCCCCTTGTCCATCTGCGACGTAGACAAACACGTCAACCAGACGGCCACGTTTATAGTAGCCGGATTGACGACGGCATTCGACGGCATCCTCGGCCACCTAACTACCAACACCTTCCGCCTTAATCCCCTATCATACTTACAATTTGTACTTTTCCAGTCTCCACGCGGAATAGGAATAGTACATAGGGATCAGACAGCCAGACGCGAACTCCTCAGGATTGAGCTAGAGTGGTCTATGATGCCAAAGCCCACCAAGCCACAGAAATGGGGGAAGAAAAGAAACCAAGTCTAGACAATCCAACAGGAGATAATTCTCGTTGATTTTCTAGTGACTTCAGGACTACAACTAGGCTCTTCAGCCATGGCCATACAAATGTATCTGAACGATGCTATTAAACTTGTTCGGGTCAGAGCGAACCTTGATCCCTCTGAAGCACAGGAGTTACTGCTCTTGCTACAGACCATCGTAGACGTTTTCGCTTGATCCACCAACGACCTGCTTGGAGTAGACCCGTCCCTGATCTAGCACCATCTGAACATCCAGACAGCTACCCGCGCAGTCAAGTAGGCATGCCAGCACAAATCGTCTAAGCAATGGTAGGTGGCTAAAGCCGAAGTCCAAAAGCTCTTGGAAGCTGGGTTCATCGAATAATCCCTATATCCAACATGGCTCTCTAATGTGGTAATGGTGAAGAAAGCCAATGACTAATGGCACATGTGCATAGACTTCACCAACCTCAATGAAGCCTGCCCAAAGGACGAGTTCCCCCGACCAAGAGTGGACGCCCTAGTGGACTCCTGTAGCGAACAATCCCACATGTCCTTTCTGAACGTCTACAACGGCTACCACCAGATCAACCTCACCTCGGCAGACAGACTGCACATCTCCATCACCGATAGGAGTCTGTTTCAGTATAGTCATGCCCTTTGGTTTGAAAAATGCTGGAACAACTTTTCAATGCCTTATAAATATGATTTTCTCAAAAATAATAGGAAAATCTTTTAAGGTGTACATAGATGACATGCTTGTAAAGGGGTTTAATTTCTCTCAACACTTAGAATATGTGGCAGAGGTGTTCCAGATTCTAAGGAACACCCGCATCCGCCTGAACCTCGACAAGTGTACCTTTAGGGTCTCCAACCGAGGGACCAAAGCCAACCTGAACAAGATCCAAACAATCTTAGATCTGCAACCGCCAGGCACCTTGAAAGGGATGCAATCGTTAGTAGGCAAGATCGTCTCATTAGGTCGATTCTTATCTCGATCTTTTGACAATTGTCTCTCCTTCTTTGAGTGCATAAAAAGGGGCAAAGGCTATACCGTCGCACACTAGACCCCACTACCAGAAGCCTTAGAGGAAGTCAAACCCACACTCTAAAGTCCCTCCATCTTAACAACTCCCCGAGCTGGGGAGATCCTTTCACTATACCTGGTAGTGTCCGCATCTGTCATTAGCGTTGTTCTAGTTGGCGAGGGGGGCGGGGGTGGGGGATACAACGACCCATATACTTCGTCAGTAAAACCTATCAAGGTGCAAAAGCTAAGTATACGATTGTCAAGAAACTAGGGCTAGCTTTGGTTACTGCAGCCAGGAAGCTACTCCTATACTTCCAAACCCACACTATAATGGTCCTGTTAAACTACCCCATGTGGCGAATGCTACATAAGCCCACGGAATTTGTACGACAAATCAAATGAGCTATGAAGTTGGCAGAATTCGACGTCAAATACCAACCAAGGAGAGCCATCAAAGGATAAGTCCTGACAGATTTTATTACGGAATTCATAGACCTCGATGCCTCCCTCACGCTCCCCTTACAGCTGTACCTTGACGGCTCGTCTATGACAGCCAGGCCTGGGGTTGGGATAGCTTTGATCACCTTAGATGACGTTACCCTAAGTACGTCATAAAATTGGATTTCCTTGCATCCAATAACCGGGTAGAGTATAAGGTCATGATGGCAGGCATTCGGCTAGCCAAATCCACAAGAGTCACCTCGCTAGAGATTTACACGGACACCTAGCTGGTTGTCAACCAAATAAATGGTGAATACCAAACTCAAGATCCAAATATGATCTTGTATGTTGATAAGGTCAAAGAGGAGCTAACGGACTTCAAGACCATCTCAATTAGGCGGGTGCTTAGAGCAGACAACCCCTTAGCGGATGGGCTAGCCATGCTCGCTGCTACCATCCCTCTGGGGCAAGAAGATATTTGCCTGCAGACCCTAAAAGAGCGAATTTTCCTCGCTCCCAAGACGTTCGCAATAGAGCAGTCCATCTCTTGGATGACACCTATCATCACTTATCTGAACTCTGGAGAGTTACTTCCGAGGGAACTGTGGACCAGGGCCTTCCACTTGAAAGCCTCAAGGTACGCATTGATAGACAGGCAGTTGTACAAGTGGGGGTATTCTACCCCCCTATTACGCTGCCTAACATAAGAGGAAGCAACCTGGACCCTTTAGGAGGCCCACGGAGGCGTGTGCAGAAATCACGAAGGGCTCAAGGCACTTTTGGCCTGATTATTCCAGGCGGGATACTTCTGGCCTTAAATGAAGCAACACTGCAAGGACTTTATGTGCAAGTGTGACAAGTGCTAGAGGTTCGCTACTCTACACAACTTGCCCTAAGGAAAGTTAGTGCTTGTGATGTCACCCATCTCCTTTGCAAAATAGGACATGGACTTTGTTAGCCCTTTCTCGCTAGCCCCAAGCGGTTCATATTGGTGGTTGTCAATTACTTCTCCAATGGGTCGAAATTGAGGCTATGGCCAGCCCAACAACTGATAGAGTTATATCCTTTGTTTGCAAAAGCATTATAACTCGATATGGGATGATACCCCATTACATTGTCACAGACAATGGTACCCCGTTCGCCTGCAAAAACTTCGAAGAATTTTGCACCAACTGGGATATTCACCTATGCTTCACATTTGTACGACATCCCTAAGCGAACGCATAAGCGGAAGTGACCAATTGCACTATTATCTAAACGCTAAAACGTCGGCTGGATTTAGCCAAAGAGAGATGGGTGGACAAGCTGCCGGATGTGCTTTGGGGCTACATGACTTGCCAGAGGACTTCTACGGGCCATACACCATTTAGCCTAGTATACAACATGGAAGCCCGACTGCCTATCGAAATAGTCCTCCCCACTAACAGGACACAACTCTATGACCCTACCACCAATGATGACCAAGTTCGCCTATCCTTAGACCTTTTGGATGAGCTAGAGATACGGCATCAGAAGCAGTGCTCAAACATAAAGAAGTGACTTCCTCCACTTACAATAGGTAGGTTTGTAAGCAGACATTTTCCCAAGGAGACTTAGTCCTCCGTAAGTACGAAATCTCCATGCCAAGTCAGTTAAGCGGGAAGATAGACCCACACTGAGAAGGGCCTTATAAAATTCGTAAAGACAATCCGGGAGACTTCTACGAGTTACAGGTCCTAGGCAGCAAAAGCATCCCCCGTACTTGGCATGCGAGCAACTTACATTTGTACCATTTATAAATACAGACAAGCAATAAAGATAGAAATTTTCTTTCATTCAAAAGAGTGTTTCCCGTTACATCTTAAAACAAAGAGAGAGAAAAAGGTAACAGGATCACTTCGAAGGTGAGTGCCTTCACTCCCAGTCTTCAAAGAACTCCACCCCAGGCATTTTTGGTAGCGATGAGTCAACACGAGGAGATCTGCTTAGGTAAGTTGGAGATTCTGCAGTTCCTGACCAATCCGACTTGGGCGCCTCCCCTCCTCAGGAGTCGGGCTTCCTGACTGGCTCAAGGGCTCCAGCTCCGCATCCTCCTCAGGTGATTCTATAAGAGCCTTGTCCACAACATGACCCTCAGCTTTCTAACAGTCATACTTGGACAAGAGCTGGCCCACAGACCAATCGCACAACTCCTCCACAATGGTGTGTTTGCCTTGCAGCAAGGCCTACACCATCGCTAGGGTGTGCTTCCCCACCTCCTTTGACAAGGCTTCCCAATTCTCCGCCATGGAAGGGTCAGTGGCGAAGAACATCACCACATTAGGAGCGAACCCCGCCATCCTAGTCCTCTCCAACTCGCATACCGCCTTGCCTTGATCTTCCACAAGTCATTAAGCCTTGCCAAGGTCAGCCTTCCGTGCCTCTTCACTTGCCGAGGCCTTGGCAAGTTCGACGATTGTTGCATCTAAGCGAACACGCTCTTCCTCAAGGCCGCCACATAGCCCTCTCCACCATCGAAGAGCGCTTGGCCCTTAGCACCTGCACCTCCTCCTTTAGGAAGAGGATGTTGGTGTAGGAAGTCTGCAAGTGCTCAGATAAGCCTTGCAGAGCCACGATTTCAATCTTGTGGGCTCCAATAAGGCTCCCCTTCAACCTTTCGCATTGGGTGGCGATCCACCTCAATGCCTTCCGAGCCTTCCTTAGCTCCTCCAGATAGGAGACTTGGTGGGCCATTTGCTGTTGCGATTGCAGTCGGTGAAGGACGTCCAACACACTCTTCTCCGCCTTCTCTCGGGCGGCAGTGGCCTCGTCGACATGACGGGCAAGGTCATGCTGCTTTGCCTTGGCCATCATGGCCCACTTTGCGGTCATTTCAACTGCTTCAGAAGGCCCACCTAGCCCAGCGATGCCGGCAGGAGCACTGCCACGGGGAACAAAGGTTGTCCCAAGAAGCTCCACCAGCTCACAACCAGAGGCAGACAAAAAAAATCCTCCCCAAAGGATAAGTAAAGGGCAAAATGAAGTAAGGCTTACCGCTCGGAGGTAGTAGTAGAACACGTGGTTTAGGTGCATGCCCCTCAACCGGGAGGTGGCCCAAGAGATGGTGTCCTCTAAATGCTAGACGAGCTGCCTCTCCATGGTAAGCCCCCTACCCGAACAACTAGACCTCGCAAGACTAATGGCCAAGATTGGGACAACGTGTAGTCCTAGCACTGACAGCTTCTAAAATGAATCCCTTGGTAGATCCGACCCTCCGCCCTATCATCCCAGGCATGTGAAAATGCTTCCACTAAGGAAGCCCTCAGTTACGATCACCTCTTGCGCCAACTTATAAAAGGCATCGACTAGATCAGACAGGACGTTGGATGCACTAGCACAGCTTGAAGGAACCTTCTTAGCAGCAGCGACATGCAGAGAGTCAAGGATGACACACCCCTCTGGTGGCCTAGGCAGGTCTGAGGGGGCAGGCGAATCCACTGGGGCATCCCCACTTCAGCCCCGCTTGAACTCTCACAAGCGGGCGACGACGACTGAGCATCCCCTTCCCCCCCCCCCCCCGCCTCCTTCCTCTTAGGCTCCTTTGAGTGAGAGGACTGGCTTCCCTCGCTCTACTCCACGAGCCTCTCCTCCCCCCGATTGGACCGATGCTGAGAGGAATCGCTCCCTCACCACATGGGTGTCTTCGATCGAGAAAACTGGCTAAAAGCTTCAAACAAACAACAGAGTTGTCAACCCATCAAGTAACGAGAAAAGGGGGGTACACGTTCTACAGCTACCACCTCCTCCCCACTTACATGGCATGGGATACGAATCCACGACCCACCATAAAGTTGCCCGGATGTCTTCAAAAATCCTATCGACGTTCGCATGAGCAACTGATGTCTTCAAAAATCTAGGCGACAGGTCCTTATCAAACGAACCTTACCAGATATACGGGACGCTGTGACCCTCTACAAGGACGAAGAAAAACTGATGGTCCTACCCCTTCAAACTGTTACGCAGGTTAACTATACCATATTTGGTATGTCGATTGTACAGTGTATACGTACCAGACGAGGGTTTCCCCTTCTTGACCATGAGGGGTATGAGGCCAAAAAGCAAGCGGAACAAGCCTATAGGCTGGGTATAATCCACAAATGAAAGCAAATGGCGGTAAAGGCATTCAACACTGGCAACAATTCAGGCTAAGTTGAGAAGGGGTCAGGAGGTAGTAAACGAGGAATGAGCATAAGAAGGAGCTCAAGGGAATCCGGATGCCATATTCAATGGCATATTTACAAATAATAAATGAGCCCTTAGACCTGTCAAGCATTGGAGGGTCTACGACCTGCAAGGGTGGAATAGAATTCCATCGAGTCTGTACTCACTCAAAAACACCTTAGTGGCGGAACAACTACGAAAGTCGGAAGCAAATGTATAAAGCTCCCTCGACTCAAGCGAGATGCCGGACGAAGACGAGGGCTTACCCTTGCCTACGAGTCTAGACATCATCAAACTTCATCTCAACGCTCGCTGGAAAAGAACTCTGAGACAACACCTTCTCGCGCTTTGCCTGAGCAGGAGAGCACCGCACCACCAGTAGAGAGTGCTCGCTAAGGGACAAGTGGGCATTTACCATGCCCCACACCCCCTATTTATAACCCTCATACTGAGTGGTTCCCCCTTGTGGGGTGTGAGTTTCAAAAAACAAAATCCTGTATCGACGAGGATTTCAAAAAATACCCCCTTAAGGCAGAGACACCTCGGAAATCATTATCGACATTTAATGCCTGCAAGCACATATCTTGCATGGCAATAATACCAGTCACATCCCTAACAAGTGCGGTATTTGAGGCCTTAAAGCCTAATCATGACGACAATTAATGCTGATCTTATCAAACAACAAGACATAATGTAAATCTTGCAGTAATTGACCATTACTCACGAAAATTGAACAGGTGGGCGTGCCTCATGCCGCCTCCTAAGGCTGCCGGCAATACATTAGGCAGATGCGCCTTATGCCGCCTCCTAAGGTCGACAATATAGTAGGCGGACACGCCTCATGCCGCCTCCTAAGGCCGGCAATATAGCAAGCACACACACCTCATGCCGCCTCTTAAGGTCGGCAATACAGCAAGTAGATGTGCCTCCTACCACCTCTTAAAGTCGGTAGAAATACAAGCAAATACACCTTCAACCTCCTCCTAAGGATGGCAATACACCAGGCGAATGCCTCTAAAGCCACCTCTTAAGGCCATGCAACATGACAGGCGAACATGTGGGGCAAATTCCACTTCATAACAAATGTTCCCTTAAACAAACAGTTGGGGCACCATTTAGGGCATTACCTATCGCGGAGTTTTTACCACTACAGTTACTCTCTCAACAAGCATCCACTAAATGAAGAGTAAGGAGTATCTGATGAGGGGCAAAAAATGCCCTTAGACTCAAAATTCCGTGAAAAGCTCAACAAGAAGGATCTGACCTAGAAAGACTCGGATATAGGCGGGTCTGAGGATTCAACCCACCTACACCTAGGTTGGCTCGAATACAGGCAGGTTCGGGGATCTAACCCATCTACACCCGGAAAGGCTCGGATATAGGCGGATCCGAGGATCCGACCTACCTACACCTGTAAAGGCTCGGATACGAGCGGGACCGGGGGATCCAACCCGTCTAAGGGTTCAGTGCCAAAAAAGAGAGTGAAAAAAGTTTAACACAGCCATGCCACCAATAAATGACGGCATGGCTGCCGCAATTAATAACCTAACAATATAGATACCATGGCAACGGTCGTAACTCAAGGCAATTCAAGAGAAAAAAGAGATTATATTCTTGTTCTTTACTAGTGCATATTTGGGAGCATCATCTTCCCCCAAGACGTAAACCCTTTCGCAGTGAAACTGAGTAAACAACCTCCCTGTCTTCATGTGATTGCTTTTGTTGTTGAGTCGAACCCTCCAATTACTTAGGAGGTCCGATCAGGTACCCATGTACCAAGTATGGGTCACATACCTGTTAATGTTGACACGTCACTTACTAGGACCTTGTTTGGGTACCCATTGGGGCATCCACAGGTACCTGTTAAGTGACTCATCCAATTCAGGTATCCATTCGACCATCCCAAACTTGTGATCCCCAATGGTCACCGCGGCCATGCTGACCTTGTACATAGCAATTATGCCCTCCCCAAACATCTCTACAGCTCACACACCCCACGCGTGAGGTGTTGCCCCTCCCTCTGGTGTCATCATCTCCTAAAGGACCCAAATCGCCTTGCTCTCCTCCCTTGACCTTCCTGCCGCCGAGCCCCTCTTTCGCCACGTGCACGAGAAACCATCTCCTATATCATAATACTTTGTGCCCTCGTTTGTGACCCCTCCTACCTCAACCATGCCCACAGACTATTCGATAAAATGCCAAAGGACATCGTCACTTAAACCACCATGGTAAATGCTTATTGCCTTGTTAATTGCATCTACGACACCCGCAATCTCTTCAACTCCATGCCTAAAAGGAACGTCGTCTTTTGGACCGCCATGATCTTCGGGTACACCCACAACTCCTGCGTCGATGTCACTCGCAAGTTGTTCGAGGTTATGCCTAAGAGAAATGAAATCTCCTGGATTGCCATGGTCATAGGGTATGTCCACGCTCGTCGTGACCAAGAGGTGCTCGAATTGTTCCATGGCATGCTCGAGAATCCTATCGTCAAGTAGAACAGGCATGCGTAAGATGCAAGAGTCGCGCACATTGAGTCTAAGCTAGTTACTAAGTCATATTCACGTGCATCTTATTTCTTTTTTTAGTCGATTTTTATAATTTTTATTTTATTTTAAATAATTTCTATAATTTTTTATAATTTTATTTTAAACTAATTTTAATTTTTAATTTTAATGATTATTTTATATTTTTATTATTACTTTTATTATTTCCTTTTAATTATATTTTATATTTTTAAATTTTATATTTTAGCTAAATTGGTTAACTGGTACCTAATGGATACCCATGACACGATTTGAAAAAGTTGGGTACTCTATCCTTTGGGTACCAATTTGAGTGAGTCGGGTCAACCCATGACACAATCATTACTGGATTAGGTTGGGTTGGGTGAAAATGGGGCATGTACCCAACCCATGAACAACCCTAAGAACAACTGTGAGATAAAGCAAACTGATTAACAACATCATAAAGATAGGATGGATAAGATAGATGAACATTATCAATGAATATTTTTCCATGGATATCGATGAGAAACTATTCCATCCTTACGACAATTAACAAAATAATTTAAAGAAATTGAAAGAGTGCTGATTTAGTATAGGGTGTTTCAGTTATATGCAGATCTGCTATCTTTTTAACATTAAGGAGAAAAGCCGACTTCTTCATATAACTCAACATTCAGCTTGTGCCTGATTTTTGAAGATGTCTAAGTGGCCCTCTCCCAGAATGTCTACATAAAGGGAAAGAGCTAACTTTTTTGTGTGACTCAACATCCAGCTTCGGTCTGATTCTTGAAGACGTAAAAATGACCCCCTTGAATGGGAAAATAAAGTGAATGGCGGAACCACGTATGCCATCAAAGTTAGGAAAACTAGAAAATGGACAGTTGTTTTGTTAAACATAGAAAGCACCGGATAAGATGTTTGTTTGGCAACCTTTACATGACTATCTAATCAATCAACTGGAAGTCTGGAACTAAAGCAGTACAAGTCATATAACACATTGGTCCCACCATATTCCTGATGCCATAGTTTCTACATAACCAAATTGACATTATAGTTTCAAACACCAAAGTGTAAAAGAATGATAGACATCAGAATCGGACAGCATAACCAAAGGTACTTACTTGTCAAGAGGCCTGTCAGAGCATTTCCAGTTGCGATTTGCTAAAGCATCATGGTGTATGCGGCATTCCTCTTTGGTCCTAAGTCGAAACCTGCGCTCCTTGGAGCACTTGCTGCAACGAATAAATTCATCACGGTGACAAGGTTGGGCATTTACTCTATGGGAGCTATTAACCTGGTCATAGTATTTAAGCAGAGCCGTCTTCTGCAAGGGAACCTTTTCTCCATTATCAATAACCCAGACATTACTCTTCCATTTCCTAGCAGTTTCCCGTCCAGAATGCTTCTCAAAAGCAGATGGAGTCAACTTATCTGATAATAAAACTGTAAGCAATTAGCAAGGGGAATAAAAATGTTTTATACTGAACGTGATTGCATGGAGAATTCCTCAGAATTTTTTACTCTGACATGTTCCTTAATTCAGAAAACTTTTACATGGAAAATGAACAGATTACTTGAAAATGTTTGTCATTCTTAAATTTGGAAGAGCTAATGAAGAGATCAAACAGCAGAAAAGGATCATCATACGAAAACAAACATAGCTTAGAAAACATTATTATGCAAATATCGAATGATTTAACTACTAACCATGATGAAGTATGGAGTAACAGCGACTGCATTAACTAAACTGGTTTGGAATAAAGCAGAAGCCCATTGACCTGGGCGTATACTTTTATCACTTAAAAAAGGAAAATATAGACGAAAAAAAATCACTGCTTGGAGTTAAGGCAGAAATCTACTGCATGTGGCTAAACCAAGATGAGGCCGAGTTCCGCAATACTCCTAAAATATTCTTCCAAATGGAAGTTCCCATTTTCTCCAAGACAAATTACTGCAAGGCACAAATGCATTTTGAATTGAATGGCAGCAAAGCATTGTGCAGTCCATGCTCAAGTTATCCAAAGTAAGTTCTTAAGATGACAATACCAACAGAACTTTGTAAAATCTAACTAAGAATAATATCACATGGTAAAATCATCAAAGATTAAAAACATTTATCGGAAGGAAATCATTACAATCCTTCTCCTTACTACATACAATTGTAGTGAATTTTGCTCTAAATATTAAGGGTGCAAGAATCAAAAGCCTGCTTTCATGTTTCTATTTCAATTTTTTTTTTTTTATCCTTTCATGGGCACTTGTTGAGACACGCCAGGAAAGAGGATGCATGCTCGGGAGCAAGTGTAAGAATATGTAGAAATGGAGACCTTTCTCCCACTATTTTTCCAAAATACGGATACAAAGCCAGAGGCTTAGAGAAAAAATGTAACAATAATGACATCGAAGAACATACTGAAAGGAAATTAGGTTAATAAAAGATCTGAGATTATGAACTAAACCAGGATGCTAGCTGGAAATGGTCAACTGGAGTATCTTAAGTAGTTAATGTAATTAAGCTCCACCATGATGGTTCATGCTTACAAGAAAGTGAAGAAGAACTCCAAGTGACACCCACACAAACAGAGAAAATCAGAGACCTCTACTGCGATAAAGTCTCTACTTCACTCAACACGAAGATTGAGAAGAGACGGCTGGCAATGAAATCCATCCTGTTGATTTCATGTTCATCATCACACCAGTTTGACGAGATGGCAACACACACAACACAGCTTCTTCCCATGTAAAGCACCTGCTGCCTTCATGACCATGTGAATATGCATAGTACCAATACTGCCATCAGTATCACCACACAAAGCAAAGCATACCTACACCTCCCCAACGCCAGAAAGGGCCACCAGTCGCCAAAATACAAACGCAATATTTCATTACTACAAACCTTAAAAACACAAGCACAGTTGAAAACATCGGATATACACAGCACATACACAAAGAAAACAATGCACTTTTGACTGGACAAAAGCCAAACTTTAGAGGCTTCGTTGCATATCTCCCTTGCAAGATCTTGCACCCGTAGCCAACGAGACTGTTATCTCGCAACCGCCAAAGAGATCCAAACAAACACGAGACACCAAGCATGCATGTGATATAACACTTTAAAATCGTCGTCAAGCAAAATGCAAAGAGTCTGACAGAAAGAAGCACCACAAACTACCAAAAAAGATCGCATTTTTTTTTTCATTTTAACGCACAGTGATGGGCATCCAAAGGCCCAACATTACGATCAAGAGAACCAAACAGATCACGAAAACCCATGACGGGTCTCGATCCAACTGACCTTCCTGGCACCCCGGGGTGCACTCGCAGCTGATCTCCAGGTGGCCCGAACGGAAAACCCTAAGCCTCCCAACGGCGTCCCCGTACCTCCTGCTCGTGCACCCACACGTCACCTCGATGTGGTCGTCTCCCACCTTGAGACCACTGATCTCCCTCAGCTCCTCGTCCCCGAACATGGCGTTGGCCATGTCTCTATCGGATCCCCACGAGATCTCGCCAAAGCCGCCCCCTTTGCTGCGGCAAAGAGGCAGAAGACGTAGAAACTAAGGCTGGTGGCGAACAGGACGACCCCCCTGTACGGGGTGAAAGATCCAAAGGCGAGGGGAGATACGAAGTGGGTTCCCTCCCGAGAGCCCTCCAGAGGTCTCAGGGTGAGGAAAGGCGCCACCTTTGATGGGGGGAGGGAAGGGGAGAAGAACCCAAGAAGGGAAGCTCTTGTCAAACACGAGGGAGAAGGGCCTCCACAAGGCTAAATAACCGGCGGAGAAAGAAAGGGCCACAACTGATCACTACTTGCATGATATCAATGAATGAATATTAATTAGAGGGGATACCTTTTCTTTTTTTAATAGTGGGTTGTTGGGTTGAGAGTTCCCTCTCCTTAAAAATCTCTCCTTTCTCCCTCTGTCGTCCCTAATCCTCAAACTGGTATATATAGGGATAACCCATAAATGCCACTTGGGACACAGGAATGGCAACCAATCAAATCCCCATGGAGATGCTCTCCCGTCCTAGAAATCCGGTGGAGAAACGTAGATAGATAGAGAGCGCGGAGAGAGGGAGAGATAGAGAGAGAGAGTTATGGGCAGGTGCTCGTGCATGACATGACACAGGAACGTTTCTCTCAGATAAAGTCGAGGGGACTCGACGGATGGAAATATATATATATATATATATATATATATATATATATATATATATATATATCTCTGACTGGGGGAGGGGAGGAGCAAAGGCACCTCATCATCTCAATCTCCTGTTCTCTCTCTATCTCTCTGTTTTTGTTGTTTATTGTGTTTTTAGTTTCCCTTCCCTCTCTACCTCTCGTGGGAATGGGCCGAGGTTTTGTGGGAGACGTACCTTTTTACTATTTGCTCACCTTTATCTGGATTATATTACTTGGGTGGGAAGGTGTTTGTAGCTGAATGGACGCGTTGCCTCTTGTCTTGCACTGTATTAATGAGTACTGTTTTTTTATATGAAAATAAATAAAAGTATGGCCTTTTGGAGAATAAAAGGGATTTTTTTTTCTTCGGGTAGGCGGATTCCTATCCCCCCCGGAGTGGCCCGCAGTCCTTTCTCAACTTTGCTTACTGTCATGGTAAGGGAGCTGAGGTCATCCGTCATTTCTGTCCATGTCACCACTCCTCAACATTTTGAATCCTTTTCTCATGGTACCTCTCATCTTCTTGCTTCCTGGGAAGAGGGTATCAATTGAACTGAAATCCAGTGTTGAAAATGCCAACCAGAATATGTTGTTTATTGTTTATATGGTTATGTACAGATTACCTCCTTGACAATAATGTCTTGACATGGCATCTTTTGCTGTTAACCAATAAGCGTGTTGCAATGCTGTTCCTCAATGCTTGAGTCCATGATTTTCGAAAGACTGCTTTATACCTCTTATCCAAACTTTTGAAACTAAAGGTAAATAGAAGCAGAGAAATCTTTTCTGAACACGTTGGGCAGAACTTTCCTTCCTGAGGGAGAGAAGTTTTGAATCCAAGTCATCTAATCAAAGACCGATTAGTTTACCATTAGAATATTTTAGTAGGTTAATTAACGTGGAATCATCTAGGTTGTTTGAAGTGATTCATATGTATTCAAACCTATCTTTGAATAAGCAGTATATGGTGAGGGTAGGAATGGATTTCATGTGTCACGTACAGTGTCTTGGGACTGATTTTGCGGTAATCAAGTCCACGATCCACAATATGCTTTCTATGACTTAGCTGATAAGTTGGTAGCCATAATTGCAATACTAAAATTAATGAAAAATCATTGCCCAAAATCACCCGAAGAAGCAATGGTTCCCTTGTAATATTTTGTAGATCGGTGCCCTATTTGACACAAAGGTTGTTGTGACTTTTTCTGCACAGTTAATTACGCTCATCCATGATAAATAGTACAACAGAGGTGTGTAGGGGGGGATTATCATCACCTCTTCAGATATTTTTCATTAACCACCTTAATATGGTATCAGAGCTACTTGTACTATCTCTGTGAGCATAAAGCTCTCTTGGGTGATCGTTATGTCCAAGCTTACTAATATTGGTAGCTCTACTCTTTCTGCATGACGCATGCACCCTTTCGAGGAGGTAACCTGATATAAAAGGGAACCTTGTATTCAAGATAAGATCATTGAACCACCATATACTTAGAGAGCTCATAGCAAATATTCACAGTGCAAATTCAAGGGTTAAAGGTCATCTCCAAACCCCTCGCAATGCAACTAAGTAACTAACTCCTACGTAGTTGTGTGTTTTACTCTTTCTCCCATTCTCAGGACAACCATCCTGATTAAGTCCCTTGACCTCGATCAGTTGTCCTCGTCTGTGAGAAATTGTTCTATCTATCGAAAGACTATCGATCACACTTGAGCAAAGATAGCCTGCCTTCAAGTCCATGAAGGTTGATGAACCCACCATCCCTCCAAGGGACTTAGGTAAGGACTTTGAGAAGGAAGTCGACTCCTCCACAGCGAGAGAAGTCCCCTCACATGAAGGGGGAGGAGGTCAAAGAGTCTCCTAAGCTCGAGACCCTAAGTCATAGGGGCCTCAATCCCCTCTACTAAGTGGAGGAGGAAAGGCACTATTGGGTGCACCTTCGATCTCTTGCGAATGAGGCGTGTAGACTAGCAAAGATGATTAGGGACACCCAAGCCTAGAAGGTAGTGGTTGCCAATGCCAAGAAGAGCCCTATGACTCAGGAGGCCTTGCTTAAGGAGTCGCATGAGCACTGTATCCACCAAGTTGAGGTGGAGAACACTTGCCTCCAACAACAGTTGGAGGGGTTGCACTAGCTGATCCATTGCCGGGCAGAGAGAGAGCCAGAAGAGCCATCCAGGGTCTCAGAGGTAAACTCCTAATCCTCCCACAACTGGTCAAACTCTCGCCTGGAGGACCAAGTGCTAGACCTTGTTTGGCAGATCACTTGAGCAATGAGGGGGTTCCACAAAAAAGTGTACATCATGACCTTCCCCTTCATGAAGGAGATGATGAATGCCCCCCTCCCGTAATGCTTCAAGTACCCCTCGCTGCCCTAGTATCATAGGACCACCGACCTAGCAAACTTTGTTGGGAACTATTAGCAGCACATAGTCATCCACAGTTGCCTCAACGCCATAATGTGTTGGGTGTTCCCCTCCCTCCTAATGGTAGTATGCATGAGTGGTTCAACGACTTACCCGCAGGACATATCAATAGCTTCCAAGAGCTAGTAGAGAAGTTGTACTAATACTTCTCTGAGTAGCAGCAAACTCCGGAGAATCCCAAGAAGTTGGTGAAGATCTGCTAGAGAAAGGGGGAGGCCTTTTAGGCTTACCTTACTTGGTATAAGGACCAATACTTTCGCTACCATAGGCCCCATGACTAGATAGCTATTCAGTTGTTCAAATAGGGCCTTCTAGACCAAGACTTCTAAAATAGCGTCGAGGATCTCTTGCCACACTACATGGTGGAGCTATGGGATCGCATGAATCACCACGCGAATTGCAACGAGTTTTTTCGCTCTCGCCTAAGAGCAGCCAAGATGCTTGAGGAGCTCCAAGTAGAGTCTGTGGGTAGACAAAGTGCGGAGCGCTGTCATAACACGAAACCCGAAAGGCAAGACGACGACTGGTTGATTTGCTTCAATCACGACCAGCAAGGTCACCATGAGGATCAGGATAGCAGACGTCGCCATGAGAATAGACACGGCTGCCATCCGTGGCAATTAAGAAAAGGCGCGTACTAAGAGTACACCCCTTTGACTTGTAACCAATCAGATATCTTAGTGGAAGTTCTCAACATTGACCAGGTAGAGCTCCACCCGCCTCTACCACCACTTCGTCGCCCTCCCATGAACAACCCATATTGCCACTACCATAAGGCGAAGGGCCACTTTACAGAGAATTGTCAGGACCTCCGACACCAAATCAACTCCTCAATCCGTGAGGGTAACCTCACCTAATACGTCTGTAAGAATGAGGTGGCCAAAGGGAAAAGGCTACTCGAAGACCTAGAGGAGTTTCACCGGATGCACCTTTAGTGTTAAGGTCCAATGATAAAAAAAAGAAAAAGAAAAAGGGGTGAGAATAATCCCTACAAACTACCCCAAGTGATCTAACACACCCCCACGGACCACCTATGTTGCCTCTCTCAATCTCACCTTCCCACTCTCTCCATCCCACTCTCTCAATATCCCCATCTCTCCGTCACACCCTCCTACTCCGTCCCCCCCTCTCTCAGTTATTGTCATCGTCAAAATGCAAAGTGATAATTTGTTTGTTGTAGTGTGCAAATGTGACATTAATTTTAAGAAAAATAAAAAAAGATAAGTACGAGTGTCAATCTCAAGAAGGCTAGAAATCAAATCAATTAGTCACTAGTTTAATTGTCACATGATGGTTTGCTTGCATAAAGAATGGAGAGAGAGAGAGAGAGAGAGATCTGCGATAATGGTGGTTATAGCAACATGGCATAGAATAAATAGAACATAGTTTAGAATGATAGAGCAACAATGATAACAATGAAGGCTACTCTATTGCATAGGTAAAAATCGTCTTGCTAATACACAATAATACTAGATGAATGCTTAAGGAAACATGAACATTAAACTAAAGGAAGCTAGAAAATGAATGCAAAAAGTGGAAGGGCGTTGAGGTAGCCATGACGGTGGGGAAAGCTCTGTTGGTGGCTTGGCAGCTCCAGGAAGGCACTTTGAAGCTCTAGAAGGTGGAGACTTGCTTAGCAGATGGTGGGCTAAGGGGGGTAGAGGATTTTATAGGCCAAGGGAAGAGGGTTTGGCCGGGTAGAATAGGCATCTGCACGCGTTGGTGTGCGGTGGCATGCACCAGTGCCAAATCTCATGCGTAATGCACGCTGTTGCGTTGGGTGCTTCGCTCTTCTTGCGCACTGGCATGTGCTGGTCTCCAACCTCACTTCTGCTGGCACTAGATGTACTGTGCGCGTTGGCCATCATGGCCGTTAGATTAGGATTCGAGGGACGAGGGCACGCTTGAAGGTCGCTAAATTCGCACACACGGACGAGGAGAGTCATCAAATGTTGATCGGATGGCCTATGATCGTGCGCTCGCGCACTCATCAAATCGCACCTTACGTGCATATATCTCCGTGTACCGCTCGCTCACAATCGGTGTTGCCAGGTCACCGCTCCCTCATCGTCCAATCTCACATCAATGATTGAATTTCATCCCCTCCTCTCTCGCAATGAATTGGATTCACTCATGGGGGCTCGATCGCGCATCCGTGGCTTGAGAGTAGCGCTCTCAGCCACTGTGCTATGGTCGTGGATTGTCATGCGGTCATCTTGGCAGTCACACGCTCATGGCCATTGGATATTCATCTAATGGCCGTGAGCTTGATGAGGCGTAGCACCTTACCCACTGTTGGATCCTCATCCGATGGTGGAGAAGCAACACTAGAGAATCCTTCAGAGAACGATGAAGAGTTGCAGTTGGCTTTGAGCGGCCTGGATGATGCCACGTGACATCATTTGGGTCGTCCACCTTTAGATGCTCGTAGAGGATGCTATGGATGTCCGATTAGGCTGATTTTCATACTATTGGGCTGCGATCGTCAATCCAGATTCATCTGTACGGTTGGATTCATCTGAAGCTTCGAAATATGTGACCCTGTCTCCTAGCCACAATAATACACGAATTAATATACAAGTAATCATAAATGCAACATGATGAATGTTATGCAATATTCATAATGTCAAATGCAATACTAAACTTAGAAACTCACATAAATAGACATTTTATCTTCAATAAATGTGTATTTATCGGTTACTCCCCCAAGTTCTCTCTTCCTCATTTCATTTCACTCTCTCAATCACCTCACCTCGATCTCACATTCCCTCTCCTCTGCTACCCCCTCCCACTAGTTCCTCACTTTGTCGCCAGCCACCGCCATCGGAGCTCAGCCATGACGTTAGTAATGGAGACAAGCACGTGTGCAAAGGTAGGTGAGCTCGTGATGGGGTCCTGCTCTTGTCCTCGTTCCTTTTTTCATTTTATTGCGAATAATGGTGGTAATGGGATGTTTCCTCCTCATTGTGTTGCTCATAGGGGATGTTGGAGTCAGGCAGTGCCTTGCAAGAAGCACCATGTGTGAAGCTTTGCATACGTAGTGGTAGGGTAACTTTTCCCCCTCCTCTTTTACTTGATTACTTGTAGTTGCCTTAAAGCATGAAAAAACTTGGTTAAGGAAGCACACCATAACTAGGTAGGATGGTGGATTTAGGTTGGAACTCATGGAGTGTGTTAGGTTGGATTTAGACTCGAGTTTGGATTCGAACTTGACCCTAAAAATGGATACGTGCTATTGCCCATGTGATATGCCTGGCAGCGAGTACAAATGTATGAAAGTTGTGAATGCGCAATGAAGGAAAAAGAAAAAGAGAATTTCAACCCTTGTAAGACTTCGTGGTTTAATAAGAAAAAGGGTTGCCATCGGCGTAAAATCTTACGTTTTTGGTATATCTATATTTATATATATATATAAATAAAGTAGAGATGGATTGTGTAATTTATAGGTCTTATGCATGATGTGATCTTTATTTTTGAAAGAGAATTTGTGTGGTTTTATCCTAGGTGGTATTAAACAATAAGCATCGCGATGGAAGTAAAAAGGTTTTTCCATTGTTCACTTATTCTTGCTAATAGTGTTAATACGTAGAGATTTTACTAAGACAAAAGTTAAAGCTGGTGGACTGGGAAGATAATTAAAGTGAGAAATAGTGAAATAATAGTGACTATCATTGATTTCCTCGAAATGTGTACACTAACAAAATTTCCTTGTTCCACAGGTTCGTTAGAGCATAATTTTACTTGACTTAAGCAGGGCAAGAGAATCATGGACTCTAGAACTATGGTTCAGTCCCATAAAAAATAAATAAAAAATTGTGGCCTGGGAGCACGTGGAGTGTTCAGAGAACATATTCTTGTTGTTCGTGCCACTAAGGGGAGCCAAAATGCAGAAGCTAGGAGGCACCTTGTCAGGTCTTAGTAATTCAAAGGGGAGTGGACCCCTTCTTTAGTGAGTCACATCCATTGAGTTGGGATGACTTAGACTTAGGTGCACTAGCTGTAGCAATCGTAACTCGTGATATAGACACAGATTGGCAACACTGGACCCCTGGTAAAATTTGTCAGCAGCCAACAACAAAGGTGACCACGAATGGCCCCTTAAGGAAAATGTTCCGGATCCCAAGGTGGCCTGTAGTGGAGAATGATCTAGAACTGAGCCCGTGGAGATCGAAGAGGATTCCCGATGCCATCAGAGGTAAAGGTCGGCTTGCCAGCAAATTATTTACGAATTGATCATGTCTTAAACTTAAATTTTCCCGTGACTAGATGTCAGGGTTGAAGAGGCTAGCACATGTCGAGTATCTCCATGCATGCTAAGTCAAGAGCCGCCAGCCTAATAACTTTTCGTTTTGAGGACAGTGGGTGGATCCTAAAGGAGGATTCAAGGTGGAGGAATCTCTCTGACGCATAAGGAGAGGTTTCTTTCATCGTGAACCACTTGGGTTCACAGCGAAAGTATGCTGAGGGCAAGGTGATGATTTAAGTCATCATGACAAATATTAATCTTCCACTAGGTGGTAGTAGTCCCTACTTCCCGACTTAGGGAGGCAGCATAAGACTGGACGCTGCAATAGGAGTCGAAGGTGACGAGCTCCAACATCATTAGTCTAGGTTAGGCGGAGACAAGAATAGAGCCTATAGATGTAGTGTGGGACAAAGGAAAGAGGAGAACGAGTAGGAACAAGTGTTTGGTGTTCGATAATTTCACTGTTGGACTGGATGCCCGCCCGTTGGGACAACTAACTCAACAATTACTTTCTTTGCTTGTACTTTTACGCCCTACTAAGCCATGTGGTTCACACTACATTTTTGTTTTTTTTTCCAGGTCAGGATGCCTCGCCATTACCCTCGCTTTGTGGCCCACTCCCACCTACGAGTGCTATGCCAGCGAGTGCGACTACTTTTACTCCATATCAAGCTTATCAGAGATCTACTGAGACAGATGGTGCACCTTAGGGAGTTCCTCCTCGTTGAGGACCGACTGGAGGGCCTCATCCATTGTCTGGGTGCTCTCCTTCAGGACCAGACAGCATTGTTGCTAGCCTTGGCAAATATAGGAGTGATGGAGTGGTAAGCAGGGAAGGGAGATGAAGTAGGGAGGTGGTGTTCTTTTTGGGGATCAGCTATCTCTAACTAATTAAGGAATGGAGTATGCATTAGTGTAAGGTGAAAGTATATATATATATATATATATATTAACCTTTTGTGCCCAACTTTTTGTAAACACCTTATGAATGGCCGTAAATATTTGAATGATGGGGTAAATAGTTTTGTAATTATCTGTGAATGATTTTATACTTAATTGTGGAAGTGGTCTTATGCGGGGTGTACCCGCCATCGTTGTTTTGTTTTTCCGTGATTTGAGTGGGGTGTACCCACCTTATTTTCTACTTTTTTGGTTGTGCTCATTCTTTTGTACAAGCATAGGAATTTTTGGAAAGTAAGAAAAATAAGGGGAGACTCTGCTGGATTTTTCGTAGATTTTTTTTTTTTCATCTTAGCAACTTTCGTCAAGCCTGTTTCCAAGTGTCTTAGAAGAGGCCTTTAGTATTTAGGAGGCAATTGGCCGTGGCCACATGGCCGCAATGCCGATAACCAAGGGTTGTCGTTGCGGGGTGTGACATTTAGCGATTCTGAGGTGCAAACATGGTGCTGGTGAAGGACATCTGAGAGAGCGAGGACACCCCATAGCCCCAAAGGAGAAAGGTTCCGCCTCAAACCTACATCTTAAAGAATATCACTTTCAAGCAATGGACCTCCTCATCCGCCAGCTAGGAAGGATGACCTTCCCCCCTTAACTGCCCCACCAACCCTAATCTACCCAACAATTAAGTGGGAAGGAGTGGTAGATGTGATATTCAGAGGAGGTTCCTAGGCCCAACCACTAGCCAGCTAGTTGGCTGACTCGATCTAGGCCACCTTGATTGTTTCGAAGTGAATACAAGGACTCTTCGCTAGGAGGTCGAGAAGGGTGCTCTGGCCATGTTTTTGTGCCTCCAAGACCCCGATTGGCACAATGATCCCCTCTTGGTCACCCTCATGGTGCCCAAGTGTAACCAACCCTGCCTTCTCGTCAACGAAGGCAGCAGTGCTGATATCTTCTTGATGAAGATCATCATGTAGCTCGGGTTCAAGGAGCAAGACTTCAACCCGTCTCATTTCCTAGTAGTAGGGTTTGACAAACACAAAGTTATGCTAAAGAGAGAGATCAACCTCCCCATCACCCTTTGAGATAGCAACCGTTACTTGAATCGGATGACAACGTTTATAGTAGTGAACTTGTCCACCACCTTCGACGAAATTATTGGACCATTCATGCATGCCTTTGCGATGATAAGGTCCTACTTCCAAATGATCATATTCTGCTCCCAACAGGCATCGATAGTGCCCGTGGAGACCAATCTGCTTACAAGGAACTTTTCCACCTAAAGGTGGAGCATATTGCCTAGCAAGCCACCCTAAAGCCTAAAAAATGGGGTAAGAAGAGAGCAGCACCTACATAACCCAATGAGGAGAGTGTCCTAGCAGAGGACCCCCCAAAGAGTGTCCAGCTAGGCTCCAGCACCATGACGGTGCAACCATACCTTGGCGATCATGCCAGGTCTGTTGACTCCTCTAGACCACGTGTCTTTTTCCACTTTGCCTTTTTTGTGGGTGGCTTGGTCTTCAAGCATGTTATACAACTTGCTCTGCCATCCCTATCAAGGTTGCACCTTAGGTTGTGGAGTAGGCCTGAAAAAGAGTCAACGATCGATGGAAGGTGATCCCTTTTAATCTTTACGTATGACGCATGCACTCCCTCAAGGAGGCAACCTGATAAGGCTCCCCCAAGAGGGCAAGTGCCTTATACCCTATAAAGGGAATTTTGTATTCGAGAGAAGATCATTGAGCCACATTGTACCCAGAGAGCTCATATAGAACATGCACATAATGTAAACTTTGAGAGTTAGAATCCTTCCCTAGATACACATCTCTCACGTTAGAACTGCGTAGCCAAACTCCTACATAATCATGTGTTTTGTTCTTTTTCCCATTCTTGGAATAACCATCTTGATCAGGTCCCTCGACCTCGATCAACTTCACTTTATAACAAAGGAAAAATCAATATTTTCAAGTTAAAAGTCAAAGAACAACTTACCAAGCTATTAGGCTATGTATCTTGCTGATTTCTTGCCAAGCTCATTCAACATATCATGGCTGATATACCAACTATACTGTTTACATAGAGATAAATTTTGTTTATAAACCTAGAACTCTTGATGTCTAAACCAATGGAAGCTTATAGCTCATTTCAGCGAAAAGTCAAAGTTAGCCCACCATGTCTTATATGATAAGCTTCCCATGACACGATTATTGTGTGAAAACGAGAAAATATCTCCTCGTGTGCCATCATTCATCGCACGAGTCGAGCAAGATTCTTTTCGTTTCACAGCAACAGGTGCCGCATTTCTATTGCAGCCGATATCTATAAATTTAGTATAGCTGTCATATTTGAAAAATCAAATTCAATCTCACCGTTATTCAGTGCATGTTTCCTCCTCACTTCGTTTATTGAGAAAACATAGAGGTTAGAGCCCTTCCCACGATGAATGACTTACGATGCAGAACTTGGTATTGAGATCCTTGTATTCTTATTTTCGTAGTTATTTCTATCAGTTTGATAACGGGATAAATTTCTGAAATAAATATAGGAATTAAAAAAAAAAAAAAAAAGAGTGGAACGAAAATGATGGAATAAATAAGTTAGTTTATTTGGATATTTTGCTGAATTGAAATTTTTCTATAAAAAGAGTTAAATAATTTTATCTTAAATTAAATGAAACTTAATTTAATGTAAGTGAGGGTCAGGTTAGATGAAGAATTAAAGTATTTAACTTACGTTGATCCGACAACCAAAGTGCTGGTGGAAAGGTATGTTTTCTTCCCGCTTTGAATTTTGTGAGTGCTGAATGGTGTCCTATCCAATATACTTCAACCATAGCCAAATCAACTTATAAATTCATAACTAAGTTCTTACACCATTATGCAACTGTTACTGGATTCGTTGGTTACATTTGCCAAGCAGATTTGGAGGTGGAATAGGGGTTAGAACCTGGTGGGATAAGGACTTTTCCAAAGGATTTCACATATTTCTACTCCATATTAATTATTATTAATATTTTTTATATCACACCAATATTAATATATATTAAAATATATTTATTAAAATACATTTACAATATAACATCAATTTCAATATATATTAAATTATATCTATTTTAACATAATATACCTACTTTATTATATTATAATATTAAAATATCATCAACTAATATCATATCATTATAGCAATCATTATAAATTTCTAGTTATTTCAAATTCATCAACTAAATATCTTTTCCAACTTATCTCGTTGCAATCCAACCTCAAATTTACCTAAAACTCAAACCAAACACAATCTCGTGATCCGCTTGGATGCCGTTAGCTTTTAACAAGAGGTAGAATTAGAAATGATTAAATTATAAGTGGGTTGGGCTTAGGTTTAAGGTAAGCAATGGGATTTGATCGGACACGTGATTTGATGTTATATAAGTAGAGTATTGATTTTATATTAAATGTCAGAATATTGTTTAATTTTTAATGACTAGCATCTCATTTTTGGTATTTAATAACGTGTTCTCATCGGATTTTAAATTTTATTTATGTCGAAGTATAATCGATAGAATTACATTTAAATTAAAATTTATAATTTTAATTAAAGGAGAAATTTGAAGTTATCTATAGGAGTAATGAAATACATAAATATCACTATTTGAATCAATCTTAATTTAATGAACTTGTGTTAAGTAGATTTCTAGACAAAAAAAATCAATAAGTTCAAAGATGCACTTGATTTTATGAATGAAATGATTAAGTGTAAATTTTCAAGGATAACAAATAAATGAGGATTTATGCTCCATTAGATCAAAATGATTAGATATGATTGAAATTAAATACCAAATAGTTATCACAAATATGTTTACGCAATACAAATCCTTTAGAATTAATTCAAAACTTATTTGAACATAAATCGCAAAGCAGTCCTTGAGATATCACCTTTTTTGCAAATGTATCCTTGTGAAATTGCATTCAGGTCCCTGAATGCTTTCAATCTAGTCCCTACCAATTTTTTTTTTCTTTTTTTCAATTTAACCCCTGGCCTTCTTCTTCTTGCATGGAGGAGTGGAACAGGGGAGTGCTCGGCGAGGTCAGAGACGATCTTGAGGCCGTGTGGCGGTGGTGCAAAGCTTCGTAGAAGCTTCACAAAGCTTTCCGTGGAGCTTGCGAGCACAAGGAGCGCCGGTGAACGTAAATGGAGGCCAGCGATGGTGGCAGTGGCTGGTGTTGGTGGGTTGGTTCGAAAGATGTTGAAGCTTTAAGTCGAGGGGGCGGGAAGCTTCGCCTGGACCTGCTGGAGGTGTTGGTAGTGGTTGTTTGGCAAGAGGAGACCAGAGGAGGTCAAACGACGTTGAGGACGGTGGCGGCGTCGACGTGTGTCCGGCAGCCATTTGGTGGCGTCAAAACCCCAAATTGGTTGAGGGGTTTTGACGCTCACGTCGAGGGGGTGCTTCGTGGATGGTAGGATGAGCGAGACTCGACGTGAAACGGTGAGGCGTGGACGTCGGAGTGGTCGCCGGGCATTGGCCGGAAGAGAGGAAGACGACCATGAGGAGGGAGCTACGTTGGTCGTTACCTACAAGGAAATAGCGTAGAATGATCTATAGGGTGAGGTGAAGGAAGAGAGTTACCTATGTGGTGCGGATGAGGCGAGGAGGAGGCCGGCGTGGCCGGCCGAACTTGAGGGAGATGGGGAACTTCGATGAGGGAGTTTGGAGTGAGGATGAGCTAGGAAACAGTGCCCTTTGATGGGGAGAACAACGAGGAAGAGGGGAAGGCGGCTATGCCCTCGGTTGGTGGCGAGGGGCAGTGGATCGACGGTGAGGAAAGAGATCTAAGGTCCACCAATGGCTACACCCGTGGAGGTAGAAAATGAGGGGAGATGAGAGCGATTTTTGGACGGCAGCATTACTAGGAGTCGCACGAAGATTTATAGAGTTTCTCTAGGGCAAACGGAGGCTGGAGGTTGCGAGAAGAGCTCGCAACAACCCGCAACGACCGCGTTAGATTTGACCGACAATAGCGGGTGACAGAGGCAGTGGTTGTTGACGAGATTACCGTTGTTGGGTGCGTAGCTTCAAGGGGAAGAGATCCTCTTTAGTCACCAAGGTTAGACGAGGCTTGTGGTGATGAGAATCTGCAAGTGAAACTCGCTGTTCTCGTGCCATTGTTGCTAAGAAGGTCGAGGGACCTTTTTGTGAAGAAGATAAAGAAGCTGGGGGGGTAAATGTAAGGAAATTAGGACTTAGGGATCAAAATGCAAAGTTGATCAAGATAACGTCCAAATGAACCCAAATTTTTATGGTAGCCTAATTTGGATATAAGGAAGTTGATGGTGACTTCAATTTTGGGTTTTGATATCGTTTTCATGGTCAAATTATATTTTGACCCCATAATGTACAAAATACCCGTCTATGATTCTGTTTTAGGTCAAAACGAGTTCCGATTGTCAAATTGGCTATGCCAAATCTTAAAAAATATTTTAAATTAATTTATAGAAGATTTAGATTACATTTATTTCCTTCGAAACTTATTTAATTGAAGTGAGGTTGAAATTAAGATTTTTTATTAGAATTAAACATTCAACTTAATGTAAATCCTCAATTACTCAATACCAACCTACTTTTAAGATATTTAAGTTCAATTGACCTTTAATTAATCATACGTTCACCCTCCAGCTATTCTGCATTCATAATTGTCTGTGAAAATTGCAGAATTAACTTATTTTCTGTTAATTCCTCTCTCTCTGCCCTGATTGCATAATACCCTTTTAATATGTTAATTAAGTGAATTTTACCTTAGAAATTAGCTAAATTAGGTTAGTTATAGAGGATGATGGTGATGTCATCGGTATCTGAGAGGAAATTGGTCATCTTTCCTGTACCAATTATCTATATAATGTAATAGTAAAAAACACCCTTATGTCCTCTCGATTCTTTCCCCTTTTTTTTGCGCTCAACAAAAACCTTTTCTCCTCTCGTCAGGCCCTTGATCAACTTCATCTCGTCAATCGGGGACCCCCCTCCCTATCCCTCCGTGGCTATTTTCTACCCCCTACCTCCCTCCTTTCCTTACGACTTATCGGGACACTGCTATTTGATGGTTCCGCGCTCCTAAGTCCGTCATTCTTGATTGCCCCATGGGTTGTTCCTCCGTGACTGAGGCTGTTGGCATCCCTCGCAACGGTGTGTCGACGGTTGATGCTGTGTTGGCGCTCCCATGTGAGTGACGAGGATGTACTTTGCATGGCTGCTGTGTAGCATAGCTCCGGCGGTGGTGCTGCTTCGATTGTAGCAGCCCCGCTAGTCGTGGGCCTTGTTGGTGCTGCTACAAAGGTTGTGGCAGTGTAGTTGCAGGGGTTTGCTCGTTGCGATGGAGCTCAACGTTGGGTCGAGGGCTTCGGTTCAGGAGGTTCCTCCCCTCTATGTCTATTTGGTTGAGGGAGTGTATTGTGTATGTCTTCATTGGTGGCTCCAATCTTTCATTCCCTCTTGTCATCTTCTCGTGGATCTTACTAGTGATATACCTGCACTTCGTTGTGGGAGTTCTTAGAACTTTCATATATCTAATTATAGTATATAATTTGACTACATATCTAAAAAATTTACTCTAATGAAATTTAATCTATAATTCATATTTTATTTACATTAAATTTGATTATTAATAATAATATAAATTATGGTGGTATTGTCAAAATTTCAAAAAAAATGTAACAAAAGTCACATATGATTTTCCTCGATTGATAATCACCTGATTGAATTTAGAGTAAAAATATATAACGATAGAGCCTTCCATGAGATTTATTTTTGGGGAAAAAGTGAAGATTTTTTCGTGAAACTTATTTTGGGAGAATGAATTATTTTATTAATTTATGAGTAAAATTTATAATGGTAAAAAAGATAATACTTTTAAGAAGCCAAGTTAGAGAGGTTTGTTTTTATGATGTGACGAGGCTGCTTGGATCCACGGAGGAGAGGTTGTTTGTTTTTTATAATAAATGAGAAATTTTGATAATTAATAATAATATAAATTATGAAGGTATTGGCAAAATTTTAAAAATATAGTAAAAGTTAAATATAATTTTTTTCAATTGACAATCATTCAATTGATCGTGGAGAAGTTGTCCTTTTAGGATGGGATGCGTTAATCAGATTAAGGAAGGAGAGATTTTTATTTTCGTGTATAATGAGATTATGTTAATCTTATTACGAGAGGAGAGATTTTTATTTTTTTATTATGGGATTATGTTAATTGGATTAGGGAAGGTTATTATTTATAATAGGATTATGTTAATGGGATTATGTTAATTGGATTAGGGGAGGAGATGTTTTTACTATTTTTTTTATAATGAGATTGTGTTAAATTAATTAGGGGAGATTTTTTTTATAATAGGATTATGTTAATCGAATAAGGGGAGTTTCTTTTATAATGAGATTATGCTAATCGATTTAGATGAGGTTTTTTTCCATAATGGGATTATGTTAATCGGATTAGAAGATGAGTGTTTTTTATTTTTAATCAAATTAGGAGAGGTTTTTTTTATTATGGATTATGTTAATCAATTAAGGAAGGTTTTTTTTTTATAATTGGATTACGTTAATCACATCAGGGGAGGAGAGATTTTTGGGCATTTTTTTTATAATCAGATGAGCCTTTAATCAAATTAGGGGAGGTTTTTTTTTATAATGGGATTTATTTTATAATGAGATTATGTTAATTGAATTAGGAGAGATTTTTTTATATATAATGTGATTATGTTAATCGAATTAGGGGGGAACAGATTTTTATTTTTATTTTTACAATTGGATGAGGATGGGGGAAGAAAAATGGATAAGAAGAAGAGCATCGGACATGTGGCGTAAAGAGTCCGTCCGCACTCTACTTTAGTTGTATTATATATAGATATACATTTTAATAATTAAAATAATAATGTACCTTAAATAATAGAATAATAATATATTATTTGAATGATATACATAAAAAATGAAAAGAATATCAATTAATTGTTGCATCCGTGTGTACGCGTGTGGGGGGGAGAGTGAAGGGAGGGGCATTAATTTGTGAGAGAGGAAAGGAGGGAGGCTGTGGACACGGAGAGACAGAGGAACAACGCCCAGCTACTGTTGTGACATCGTTGATGGGTTAGAGGTGACGTGGGTGTGGGGAGGGTGGAAGAGGAGTGGGGCGCGGTGGTTGGGTGGGTGGCAGTGGGGGTGTAGAATGACCGCACTTTCCTTTACTGTTTATATAAATGTTGTGGTGTTGGTTGCTATTTGAGTTTGTCGGCATCATTGTGGCCTACCTTTTATCTTGACAGGCAATATGTGTGACAGCAGACTTTCTGCGATTGAGATTCGTTAGGTTGATTCCGGTCTATAAGAGTGGAGTTGTTGCTGAAACGTAACTAAAATTATATTACTTGAGACATCTTTTTTTTTTATCTTGTTATTATATATATATATTTTTTCATGTTAGATTTTTTATTTTTCCTATTTCTATGGGAAACAACTTTTCCCTCCTTTGAAGAGCGATTAGGTTTCCCTCTTTCTTTTTCTCCTTTAATAGGATTGTGTCCTTTTGTATATAGTTGTTCCCTCTAATCAAATAATTTTCTTATTAAAAAAAAACTCTGCATAATGTAAGAATAGGGATTTAAATTTAGGTCTCTTTTGTTAAAATAAGGAGTTCTCATGGTTTCTAGTGTCATGGCGGGCTTTTTTTTATTTCTTTCAAAAAAAAAATGAAGTAAGTTAGGGACTGCATTTCGTAGATAAGCTTATATAATGATGAGTGGAAACTTAAGAATGACATTTCTTATAAATCATGCTTAATTTATGGTACCATTCATCCATGCATACCTCAGCATGTCAACTAACTCGCTATTTTAATCCTTATCCTAATACAGCCTGAGGGTGCTACAGGGAACCCTGATTCGTAAATGCATGACCAATCACCTTTCTCTTGCGATCCCTTTTTTGTTTTTTTCTTTTTTATGTTGTTGTTTTTTTGTGTGTGTTTCAATGCTACACCACCCAAAGCAAAGAAATTTCGGCCGTGCGAAGTTAGGCGTATCAGCTCCTCGTCAAAGAAGTTTGGCACTCACTTGCATCTGCCTAACCAATGGTTGAAATCGTTGGGCTTCTGTCCAATGTTTCGGTGGGCGCAAAGCACTCATCGAAAGAAAGACGTTCTGTTCATTACCTTTTTATGGAGAGGAAAGCAAATCCGAATGCAAGGGACTCTCCCCTCGCAGCTTTTGCCTACATGTGTAAAGAAATAATTATCTATATAATATCGAGCATAGATGGTCTCGTGCGTACGCTAAAATGCAGCAATGACTGCAAAAATCATTGAATTCGAACAATTAATTCTCTGGGATGAGTAATATACGTGTCACAAGAAGGCCACCTTTGGATCAGAACCATGTAAGCATCCAGATCAGGGAAAGGCACTTCACCTTGGAGTAAGTGACGATAAAAGTAAAATTGACGATTTATTTGGTGTCGTCGGTGACCCGAGACCTATTCACAGATCAGTCAGAGCGTTTGATGACGAGGATTATTTGCAACGATGATCCTCCATCATTGCAGTCTTTTTCCAACGTTGTCTATCTTCAACGGGTGGAGAATCACGAAAAGTACGTGGCTGTGATGGTATTTTCGAGACAATGCGATTGTGATGGTGTTTTCTAGAAAATGTTTCACTAAAAATATTTAATTTTTTTACTTGGGGGGTGTTGTCACAGGAGTGTAAAATTCAATTATTTTAAAAAAAATAAAAGTTAATTATATGGAAGTTTAATGTTATTTTTAATTGATATATGTTGATTTTTGATCGATGGAAAATAACATATTATGTGTTGAAAAATATATTATTTGGTATATTTTAATTTTTGATTGGTGAAAAGTAAAAAATATTAATCGAAAATCAAAGTACATCCCGCATTGCAAAATGTATTATTCGATGTATTTTGATTTCAAATCGATATTTTAGATTGTTTTTACACTGCTTGATTTTATATATATATTATTTTAAATTCTCGTAAAAATATATTCAATATTGATTTTTAATGAAAGAGCACAAGATGAATAGATCGATGACGGAGATGAAATTCGAAATAGATGTATGTGCTAAGCAGTGTGTAAGAAAAATAAAATAAGAGAAAAAAAATAAAAAAGATAAGAGAGAAAGAGCAACATTATAGTAGATAAAAAAAATACAAAGAGAGTAGTAGTACTGTAGCATAAAAAAAAATAAATTATAAATGAAAAAAATAAATGAATCGACATAAACAATATCCTATCCACACAAATTCATTAGAGATAGAGATTGAGAAAAAAACAAAACATCTAAATGTTTAAAGCCCGTAGTTATTTTATAAAATATTTTAAAAATTGAACCCAACTGTCTGATTCAAGTGAAAAACGATATCTTATTAATCGGATCTACTAGTCAAAGTGATAAAAGTTAAAATTAATCTAATCAATTAAAATCAGGTTACACTATCCCGTTTGGTTAAATCGATCATCTGATTTGATCATTTATTTAAGAGTTAAGAAAAAAATAAAATACAAATGACTTTAGAATTTAAAATAAATATTTAAAGATCTATATATTCTTCAAAATTAAATTTTTAATTTTAATTATATACTAAATTTTTCTTTAATATTAATAAAAATATGTTAATTTTAATATAATTAAAATTATCAAATAACTTCTCCTATTTCATATCTTCAATAATTTATTATTAAATACGGATTCAAATCAATCAGATTTGATTAAATCAATATAAATTAATTTGAAAATCTTATAATTTTTTATTTTTCAATAGACTGACGTCATGTTGACATCATAAGTGATTCAATTAATATAAATCGTGGTTGAATCACTGAAAAAATTAAACTAACGCTTAAAGTCTCTGGCTGATTCAATTTTAAAACATAAATTTTACGGATCGTAGATGGATTCAAAGACTCAAGAAAAACTTGGAAGATAAGTTCTACCGAAAACCCTTGAATTTAGGCTTTACCTGGGCCTCCGTCCTCACCAGCTCCAAAATGCACACCCCCCAACACCCCCCCCCCCCCCGTCCTTTCCGTTATTTTTTCTTTTGTGTCTTTTTCATTTTTAAGATCCAAAATTCTTTGTATGTTAATCTTTCAGATAGATGCAGATGTGAAATCTGAATCTGGATCTCTCGGATGGTTAAAATTCAATTCGAACTCAATCACTGGATTTGGATACGAGCTTTATCCTAAAAATCTAATCAGGTTTGAATTTTGCTATGAGTATGAATATAGATTTATATCTGGTTATTCGATCCGAGTACTTGAATAAGATCTCTATTTATCTAAGATACATAAAATTTATATTTCTCTAACTCTAATATCTCTTATGATTTTTTCTATGATTTTGAAGGTTGAAAGTACTTCTGAATATTTCATTAAACATTTATTTTGAGTATTAAAATCTTTTATTTAAAATGTATTTGTATTTTCTCTTTTTTTATATTTTTATTTTTATCTTATGCATTCAATGAAGGTTTACTTTTGTAATAATTTTAGTAAAGATCAATAAAATTTGAAGTAATTCAAGTTCATATGTTTCAGACTTGTTTACAATAAATAATTAATGAATCATTTTATATATATTTTTTCTTCTTTAACCCTAATTTGGATACAATTTAATTATAAGATCAATTTTATAAATGTATGCTCGATAGATAAATGGGTGTCCAATAGATAGATAGATAGATAGGTATAGGTTTAGATTTTTGTACCTGATAAATAAATAGGTGTGTCTATACATTTAAATTTTTGTAATTGATAAATAAATGAGTAGGGTACATCTAAGGGAGATAAGAATTCCCAAATTTCACTAATTTTTTTTATTGGAAATACAAATAAAACGCACAAACTCTTATCTCTCTTAGATTGTGTAAAATAAAATGTCTAACGCAACCCATATATATATAAGTTGCGCCATCTTTGACTGTGGGTATCCTGTGGTTCTTTCACGATTCTTTGATCTAATCATTAAAGATAG
This sequence comes from Thalassia testudinum, assembly GCA_037157565.1. NCBI lineage: Eukaryota > Viridiplantae > Streptophyta > Magnoliopsida > Alismatales > Hydrocharitaceae > Thalassia > Thalassia testudinum. Next base: position 31,075,857 of record JAZHRO010000031.1, on the reverse strand, counting down.
TAAATTTCGTAACTATCAAACTGCAGTTGGCACAATAATCAATGCAACAGCTCATGCGTTACATCCTTGGTCAATTGACAGGTTGTCGGAGCCATAGGGGTGTTGGGTTAGCAAATCTAGCTGGATTATCGAGCACCCGAATCTACTTAGGATGTCCAATATCCAAAATCTGCTTAGAAAATTAGGCATCCAGATCTATTAAGATGCTGGGCAGCTGAATCCACTTAGGAAGTCTAGCAGACGGATTCGTTAGGATGTTGGACAGCTGAGTTGAGCTACGAAATTTATGATAGATTTTTTCTTCCCTAACTTGGTCAAATCCAACCGGAATTCATCCCATTTACCTCCTTAGTTAAGTCCCCCCATCATTCGATCAAATTCGGATGGATATTATTTCATTTGTTTTTACTTTTTACATTAACTTGTTGCCTTTTTCACATTAAAAAAAAAGACCAAGTTCACAGGCGTGAGGGACGGAGGTATACCGACATTATTGCCTGTATACCGGCGCGGTTACATATGTACCGTACGTTTGGTTGTAAACGTACCTTCTTTCTTTTTTGCGTGTATTTGTGACACACGTGCACATTTATGTACACAACGATTATGAATTAGTAATAAGCAACACATTATCTTCAGACCAATGAATGGATTTTCAGGCGATCAATTAGATGGTGTTGAATTTTACGTGTACGAATCTATGTCTATGCAGGTGCACATTTATGGATAAGTATGCTTTTATTTTTTGTGAGCATATATATATATATATATATATACACACAAATGTATAAACATACTATCCTATATTGGTGTGCACACACATTCACTTGATGCCATGGATGTCCCAACTCTTACTCACACGTGCCATACCTTACCATGGAAAATGTTTGGTGTATGTCAAAATGTATACACTTTTATATAATAATTTCTTCTGTTAAAGAGGGGACACATGACCTATGACATATTATGTGACTGGACTGAAATGTGAGTGAGATAAATATAAATATATATACTTTTTTGTATGTATATCATTACTCTAGTTCATGCACATATAAGCACATGCACATACAAAAACATGTTCCCGTGACGGTGGATTCACTAAATACATAAATAGGCTAATGTAAAAGTCACAATGAATTTAAAATGTAATATATAAAATAAGTTGTGTAGACATGAGAAGCCTTGTCTACAAGGGTTGAAAATCATCTCAATTAAATTTCCACTCAAGAGAAATGCAGTGTGATCTCTGCACGTCTTAAGCCGTCAGTAGTTTTGGGATAATTTTTGAAGATTTTGATCAAATAGAAATGTTACTTCTTACATGTAAGTTATGATTTTTTTTTCTTCCTTTTTTTGAAAAGATTCGACAGCACATCCCTGCTCTTCTGCAATGTATCCTATGGACTTTATTTAACCCCTCTGCTACTTTTGATAAAGTAGTTTGAGAGATTACGTGAAAGTCGATAGTTTAGTGGGATGTTGGAGAAGTATTGTCAGATGCTTGCAGACCTTTGTTAAAGAAATCACAGCATAAAAGTAAGACATAGCTAAGGATGTAAATATCAGTGTATGCGGCTGTCCAATCCACCGTATAATTATATGCGATCTAAAAGTAAATCAAGTATTTATATTTAATTTTATAATTGATCTATCCGATTAATCCACAACGAATAAATTTTAAGATTTTAATATTTTTTTAATTTTGATGTACATGTAATGTACCTCCAAATCAAAATCTAACTAAACTTGATACCTAAACGTATCAAATTAAATTTGATTTCTTTTATTACCTTAAATTTCCAACGTACAAAAATTTTAATTTTAAGCAAAACACTCGATCCCAAATTCTTCTTCGTATCTCTTTTACTCCAACTTTAATGATGCATAAATTTTAATTTATTTATTGAGAGAATATGTATATTAAAAAAATTATATATATATATATTAAAAAATAATACATCAATTAATTTTTTATCAATCACTCACATATCCTATACTCTTGAGTAGGTGATTTCACGGATCAAATATCGACTACCTATTTCTACGGCTATCGAGATAATAATTTTATGTGATTAAAATCTTCAAGAAAGTGTAATAAGATAGGGACCTTTAGGTCCATCCATCAGGATCCCTCCTTCCACTTAGACACGTTCCATGTTCCTTATCTCATTTCTCATCCACACCTCTTTACGTCCCCTTAAATTGTAGGTGTCATGTACTCCCATCATTCATGGTGGAGAAATTGGAGCATCGGAACCCCCTTCCTTACAAGTGGACAAGTCCTGACCCGAATCCATGAAAACCTCATCAGATCATCTGTTCATATAAACTCCCTTTGTGAAGGCAAAACACTTGCGTGCGGTTGCCTTGTGACCTTTCTCAAGATCTTTCGGGGGCTTTTAAGAAGTAAACAAAGGCCAAGGGCTCCTTTGCTAGGAAGGAGCCAACTTAATAAGGAGGCCCAAGAAGCCTATAGAGTAGCTTGTCTAACACGAAGTAGTCAAACAAAATTAAAAAATGTACATTACAATATACTTTATAATTTTATTCAACAAAATATATTGATGTATTTTTATTTTTAATTAATATATTTTGATTTTTTAATGAAACATATTGATAGAAAATAAAAATATATCGGTGTATTTTAATTTTCCATTAATAAAAAATAAATTTTCACGTGGAAAGTGAAATGTATTTTTACCTGAAAAGTAAAAAGTATTTTCACTTATGGATTTTTGATTTAGGCTTTATGAAAAATGATTTTTTTTTATCTTTAGGTTTAGGATTTAAAATTTTAGGGAACCTAAGCACTAAACGCTAAATACTAAATCTAAAGATGAAAAATCGATTAAAAATCAAAATACATTAGTGTATTTTATTGAGAGAGGGATGCAACTTGTAAAGTACGTTACAACATGTATTTTTCTACTTGCATCCTATAAAGTAATGCCCTGAATACTTAAGCCTGGGGTAGAAAATGACTAAGAATACTTTAATTGCCAGTTTGGAACCTCTTAAAGGAGTTCCCCTCTCTATTGAATTACTCTAGCTCATGTTGGTTTTTGGAAGACCCAACTTGGCGATGGCCATGGGAGGAGAATACCAATCAAGCAATCCTTGCCATAGGCTTTAACTAGGCATATCTTTCTTAATCCAACCTCTCCTCTCTTGCAAGCCTCGTTGCTTTTTTGTGGTCGATTGAAAGGAGCTTCCCATGCTAGCCTCATTTTCTTTAACAATAGTGTAAAAAACCAATCTCTCTATTCATCCCTCAATTGGGAGTTAGTAGAATAAAAATCTAAGTACATTTAAAAAAAAAAAAACCACAAAAAAGAACAAACATTCAAATGATCTATCGCATAACATGAAAGAATATATGAAGGGATAATTTTTGGAGCTAAGTGTAACACTTTTGGACGGATTGTTGGAGGAATGAGATGTTTCCTACATTTAAATAATGTGCACCCTCCATACAGAATGGTACCTTAACGTCTGCAAATCACATTAATTTGTTGGAAAGTGCAAGGACTCAATCCAAACAAAGGTTAACATTTTAAAATTTTTTATAAAATTACCCATAATTTTTGTGACATCATATTTAATGTTAAGAAAGTTATACTTTCTTCTCTCAAATTAGATACACTTGTTCTACTACCTCTACCAAGACCGAGTATATATGCAACAGATTAGTAGCCTTGGAAATTCTAGACTAAACTAAATTCGAAATTTGCTGCTTCATACAAGGAATTAATTCCCCTATTCTTCTTAAAAATGCTAGCTAAGGTCATTACATTAGTTCACCCGCGAGTTTCATGCTAGCTACAGCCACTTCTCTTCGAGTTCAGGAATAAGTATGCCACTTTGTTGTGAGGGAATATCCCCTTATCATATAAAAAGTGCTTGGTTTATTTGTTTGTTTCACTTGATCCACTGGGAGCATGTGGAGAAGATCAGATTCTCAAAATTATACTAATTGAGTCCTTCAAATTGTAGAGGATGTAGTGGTTCTTCTTTAAAGAAAGATAGGAGATGGTGTAGTAGAGCTGCAAAAGATTTTGAGAGGACTTGGGTGGGCCCTCCAAAGAACAGGAATTTTCTGAAGATATGATCAGAATATCAAAATATCAAACTTCTGTCGAAATCTGATGCTTACCTATTGATCCACAGATAACTAAGAGTATCTCCAATCGTAAGAGCACATGCCATCCTTTAGGAAGGCAACTTCTAGTTAATTCAGATCAAAAAGCCATCTCGACTCGCTGCTCTAATCCCTCAGGAAGGGACTAATATGTGGAAAGCCATCGCACTTTTTCCATTGCTAACTTTTGTTCAAGATTTGCACATTAACACATTAACATTAACCCCCTCACTCCAGGTCTCCTTGATCTTTTGTAAGTAAGGACAAATTTGTTTGGTAGATTATCCCTTCAAAATGGAAATAATTCAGTTTAATTGCCAATCTAGATTAACTTGAATTCAAGGGAATAATCTAGGATAACTTATCTCAAAACTAATGCAGGATAAGGTATCTCACAAGTTGCCTTTTGCAATCTCATCCCAGAAAAACAAAGCAAGCTATGATTATTTTGCTATACAAACAAGATAACCCTTTATGTTAAACCACTGTATTCCAAACAACCATAGGTTAACCCAACAGATTAACCCTTTTAAAATCTAAACATAAACACAAGATAACCCTTTTAAAAATTTCTATTTCATAGAATTTTATCCCTTATCTCAAAGTAGGCCTCAGGGACGTGCCAATCTAATTTTCTATGAGGAATAGTGTTGAAAGAATATGTTACTAGGAAAACATCAATCTTTGCACAATTATTTATTTAATATAATACATGTAAATATATACATATAGGTCACTAATTAAGGAGTATTATGTAAGAGAATAATTAGGGAATACAATATCGAGTATATATATATAGGCAAAGTATTTTTAAGCATTGTACTTAAAAGATCGAAAATGAGCATACAATGATCATTGTGCAAGAAGGAAAAATTTGATGATCGTACAATCCCAGTCATCCATGAGACTTTTTTGAAGAATGAGAAAAGATTGTCCAATGCTCGGACTTGTTTAGGCTATATTTTGATTGTTACATTTTTTATATCTTTTTTTGTCACTCGAAATTATTTATGTTGACATGATATTCATTGTTAGAGCTTTTGTCTCCATTGGTTTTGATAGAAAATATAGGTGGATCTCTTAGTGATGAAGATTGCTCTAGAGATATTTATTGATAAAACATGATTTTTGAATTTTAACATACATTTTAGTCATGTATTATATTGTAGAAATATATATATTTTTTTAGTTGATCAAAAGATGAATTACATGATGTTGCATATATTATAAGATCGTTATATAGATGTTATGTCATAATAAAGAACGTTAAATTACCAAAACATTAAGTCGTAGTATGATTATAAGTAATTCTCATATAAAATTTACAAAGCAAATTTGTATACGTCAAAAAAAATTTGTCGTATTATAAATGTTGTAACAAGTTCATTTTAAAATACATGCGTTCTTTAAACATAGGTTAATATCCTGATTTATAGCAAGATATTTAAATACCTATTACAACATTTGCGTATTCAATTACAATACAATATATTGAGCATGCATTAATTGTAATACGAATTTCTAAACAAAGCATATTACACCATATTTTGTATTATGACTTCAGGTGGTTGTATTATACCATATAATTCATGTGTAAAACTCTATATATTGTATTATATTCATATTACGACAATAGTAATACTTGTATAACAAACGTTGTAACACAAACATATTATGATATATGATTTTTCCAAATGCAAGTTAATATCATTATTCGTAGTAGGATATCAAAATAATAATTATAACATATGATAGATGATTAAGTGTTAGAACACCATATTTATAATATGAATTTCAAATATTATAATACACCAAAAATTACAGTTGCAATACAATATATGCCATATTTATAGGATGCCCTTTATTTCCTGTTGTACTACAATTTTGAACGCATTAAAGTTATGCTTGATCATTAATTCATCGTAAGACGTGATACAACTAATTTATACTTTCGTTATAATCTGTCGTCATCTTTGTTACGACCACATAAATCACCTGATACAACCTTATATTACTTATATTACTTATATTACGTCAACCAAATACATACAATACGACGAAAGTTGTAGATTTTACTATAAGACTTACCTGTAGTTGATTGCCATTCATGGTTGCAATCACCACCAGCATATGACTCGTTACCTATATTACAAGTAATGTATTCACCTTCTTATTCTCATCACAATTTTAAATCATATTAATACTTAGTACCATTTCTTTTTCAAATTTAAAATTTTTGTCATAATTAATTGTTACATTAAAGAAAATCCATTGTTTATAGAGGTATCATATCATGTTTAGCATTGATTTTTTATTGAATGTGACATATTTAATGATATTACTGCTAATTTTTTTGAAATGATTCCGTAGAAAAAGTACTATGAAACCACCTCTCACATGAGGATTTTTATCGATTGATTGTAGAATGCTGCAAAAAATCTAATTTGAACAAAGTTCTCATAGGATCCACCCTATATTTATATACTTGCATAATTTAAGATTTCAACAAGTAAAATATACCATCATCACACGAGGATCAACTATTTTAAAACTCAAGGTAATGAAAATAAATTATAAATCATAAATTTAAAGAAAATAAATAACATAAACTTAAAGTTTATCATCATAGCCTACAATTGGATCAGATTGGGACCCAATAATGGACAAGCATGTAGAAATCGACCTTATAGTTGACCTAGTTAGCTGACTATTGGCTTGGGAATAGATACTTGGGTCAGTGGGGGAGTCGATTAGAACCACTCAACCGAGTAGCTGACTGATTTTTACGACACTGCATAGCACTTCTTTTGCACCATCTGGAACTAACAATTTTGTTCACTGCAGCTTCATGTACTCTTCTAAGATTTTTCCCTCCGGAAAGTCAGTGAAGTAACCGTTCCCTACAGTCAAACCCTCTCGTGCAGCAAGCTGCTCAACGCTCAGCTGAACTTGGTCTGCACAAACCTTATCTGGTTCCAGCAAATTGCATGCCACTTCCATGGAGCCTTCTCCATGTGCCAAGGCCATGGCCTGGACGGACTCTAGGCCACCACCTCGTCCACTTACCTTCCTTGTGATTCTCTTTACGGCAGCTATGTCAGTGGACAAGACTGGAACATTGTAGTTATCTACCCACTTCGTTGAACCAATGACTACAACACCTTTATCTCGAGGAACCGATGAAGGACCCTCATTAGGCTTCAAGGGTAATTGCTCAAAGCCAAGACCTCCAACCCACTGGTTGTCCGATGCATTTGGTTTAAAATATCCTAGGTCCCTTCTGATGGAGTCGAGTGTTTTTCTCTCATCATGGGCAGCACCATACAAGAACGTGGGCACTGCAAGAGATTAGTTCTAGTGAAGATTAAAAAAGAAGCAGGAACATTTGTATTGCCTCAAAGCAGATGTTTCATGTACCATGACAGTTTACAAGTGCAACAAAGAAAATTGCTCCAGACAGTTATTTATCTACATGTGCAGTTCATGAATAATAGTACTGGTAATCATCTGTTATCAAAATATAATATTCTTAAAGCATGGAAACAAGGAATATCACTATCAAACAGCAAAACATATTCACAGGAAGCACAATATAATGCTCTAATTCTACAAGCACATGAGCAGTCTTGCTTGTCATTGAATTTTATCTACCAAGACTAATATAAGAATTAGAAACTTATTGTCACCATTCCTTGTCATCAATCCAGTTTAAACTTTCCAGTGTGATAAATAGGTAGCCTGAAGAACTTGGTATCTAAAAAGGATAGTAGATATACAGAAACAAAAGATCATCTGCATCTGTTCTTTAAAGCACACTTTATTCATTCTAAATAAAATGTAAAACAATCATTAGGTTAGCACATTCCAATACATTGAAAATTAAATAAATAAGCACTAAGAATATAACTCAGACCCTTATTCTACCATTACAGAAATCTAACCTTGAAGCTTGTTGCCTATATCAGCTGCAACTGATCTAGCAATCTTAGCAGCTTGATCAAGTGATGCTTGAGCTAAAGGGTGGAAGCAAATGTGATCAATTACTCCTAGACGAGGATGAGTTCCACTGTGAAACTCCAGATTAATTTCTTGGAAAGCCATCTTGACCATGTCAAAAACCGCCCTTCTCAGAGGGCCTGCATCTACTGGTGCATTTGCAGGAATTGTTGAGACAACTGTGTAACCAACTCGGTTATAAGCATCATCCACAAACTTGTTAACAAGAACAGCTTGTGGACCATAGGGTTTTAGAGTTTGCTCAATCAACTCCAATGCCAAAGCATTTCGACTTTCAGAAATGTATAATTTGCAACATGCAAGCAGCGATTTCATCATCTCAGATAGCCCTGTTATACAGAAAGTACACGATAGAAATGCTAAAAGTAAATACGGAAAAGGATCTCGGCAAGTGAACACAATTTCTCTAGGATAGTACACAACAGAACAACATGCTGCATTCAATAATATTACAATGAATCTCAAACTGTCCCGAGCAGGATTTAGTCTTAAGTAGATACAAAAAACAGACTTATATGCTAATGTCTGTGACAATTGGGATTAACTAACAGTACATACATATATACCAATATCCATGGTAATTGGTATTAATTAACAATAATAAAATTAAAAGAAATAGCAAAAAGAAAGACAGGAGATAGGCTAAGTGTATTCTGCAAATGACACTGTTTCTTGCAGGATAGGTGAAAGAATTGCCACCCAATATTTCTAGTCATCAAAGTTGTATTAATGTCAGTCAAAAAGGTGGAAATAGAGATATCCTATGACATCTAACCAAGGCTCAAATAAGGCAGTAGCACAATCAAGGACGCTCTCAGCATATGGTTCATGGCCCTAAAATTAACATAATTATGTTAAAAGCCAGAGCAGCCAGAAAATTGATAACCGAAGTCAGACTCAAATTCAAACCATAGTTAAAAGTAACCCTTTTAAGATAACTAACCTCAGGTGAAATTTACAGTTACTCATGCATCAAGTTTACATATCATGTGGTGGTATCAGATTCTAAAAATAAATGGGGTATGCTACTCCAGAAAAGGAGGGCTATGCAAAATAGATAGGGATGGAACTTTATCCGACTTTTTTTTTGGTGTTGAGAACCAATCTCCACCTCATGTTTTTTGTTGATCACTATCCACCTCATGTTCTGGATGGTGAAATGACCGTTCACAAGATATGATAACATCTGTAAGAAATATGGAACAGAGATATCGAATAAACATGTGAATAAAACAAATGCTTTCTTCAAGAAAATAAAGTGGAACACTTGAAAAGAATAGAAAGCAAATTCCTAGCTTTCATACGGAATTTGAGATTCACTAGTAATAAACACTATGACGAGAATGGAGATCAACTTTCAACTGACTTTACAGCCCCACACCCTACAATTTTCCACATGACCAGGCATAGGTGTCTTAACTTTCTTATTTTATCATTGGAAAGGTAATTATCCTTCAGAAAATTCTAGATCAAGATAGACAACTCCTGCAAGATATATGATAGAAAATTAAATTAATAATGATAAGAACAGAAAAATCAGTGACTATTCATATACACTTTCTAACACTTTAAGCCAAAGCTAAAATATAAGATTTCTGTTCACTGAAACAAACCACCACAATCCAATTGCATGTATGAAGACTAACCTTCTAAATTAAGAATCATCAAACATGATTAAGAAAGGAGCATCAGCCTCTTGAAAAAAAAAATCCAGTCTTAACATAACCCAGATAGCAGCATTACCGGACCAACACATGGTTCCCCAAAAAACCCAAAATCCTAACAGCCAAGCCCTACCAAGATCCAACCTTTCCCCTTAAACCCAAACAGCACACCTCAAAACTCATCCTAAAGATATTTGACAATGATGAACACAAGTAAAACAAAGAAAATAATATTCACTAGAGAAACATAACCTTCTAAATTAAGAATCATCAAACATGATTAAAAAAGGACCATCAGCCTCTTGAAAAAAAAATCCAGTTTTAACGTAACCTAGATAGCAGCATTACCAAAACAACACATAGTTCCCCAAAAAACCCAAAATCTTAATAGCCAAGCCCTACCAAGATCCAACCTTTCTCCTCAAACCCAAAAAACACACCTCAAAACTCATCCTAAAGATATTTGGCATTGATGAACATAAGTAAAACAAAGAAAATAACATTCACTAGAGAAACATAACCTTCTACATTAAGAATCATCAAACACGATTAAAAAAGGGGCATCAACCCCTTAAAAAAAAATCCACTCTTAATGTAACCCAGATAACAACATTACCAGACCAACACATAGTTTCCTAAAAAACCCAACATCTTAACAACCAAGCCCTACCAAGATCCAACCTTTCCCCTCAAACCCAAACAGCACACCTCAAAACTCATCCTAAAGATATTTGACAATGATGAACACAAGTAAAACAAAGAAATCGCTAGAGAAACAAACCTTCTACATTAAGAACAATCAAACACAATTAAAAAAGGAGCATCAACCTCTTTAAAAAAATCCACTCTTAACGTAACCTAGATAACAACATTACCGGACCAGCACATAGTTCACTAAAAAATCCAAAATCCTAACAACCAAGTCCTACCAAGATCCAAACTTTCCCCTCAAACCCAAACAACACACATCAAAACTCATCCTAAAGATATTTGACAATGATGACCACAAGTAAACCAAAGAAAAGGATCAACTATCCCCCCCTCCCACAAAAAAAAAAAATGTAACTCTGGTACAAATGTAATCAAATAACACATGATTTACATAAAAAAAAGTTCAACATTTGAACACCCATACTCAATTAAGATCCAACCTTTACCCTTGAAATCCAAGTGAACCCACCTCAAAATTCAATACCTTTCTCCTCCTTGAGGTACCCATCATAAGAAACCCTTACCCCCATCCCTGTTGTGACCACCCTAAACCTAGATCTCATGGCATCCATCAAATTTTGTATGGACTCGTCCTCAGGCTCCATTATGGGGTACCTCTCTATGAGCTCCGCCATTTGGTGCAGCCCCTTCTTCACCCTCTCTGAGAAGGCATTCGGGTCAGCTCGTATCATTGATTTCCACACATTGACGCAACCGCGATAGAAGCCGAGCTCCTCCCCAATGACAAAGCCATGCTTAAGCCCCACCAGCCGTCCCTCTTCAACCCCGGATGCCAACCCATCCTTGTAGCCTTCATTGAAGCCTTCTTGGAGGTGGGTCTCTTCCAACTGAAGTGATGAGTCGAAGATATCTGAGAGCCTCTCTAGATCTGTCGACTTTGCCTCCATTAGCCCTTACAAGGTCTGATGATGATGAGAGGCTGCAAAAGCTTCAGGTGTCTCCCGTTAGATTTGAAGTGGCATAAGATATTTTCTAAAAAAAAAACTACAATAACCAATAGAATTAGCTTATATCAAGATCTGCATTGATGACTTTATTAACATTGATAATTGGTGGCCACATGTGCTCTTCAGATCATTATTTCTATTTATTTACAACCACCAAAAAGTTAGACATCTTGATTTTAGCTTACATGGGGAAAATCTAAATTGGAGCTCTTATTATTTGTTTGCATTTGCAGTTGATTTGATGTATTTAGAATCTACGATTATCTTGCTGGTGTTATTGGTTTATATTTTTTTTTTTGAAAAGGGCTTATAATATATTCATGCATATTAAGTTTGGCCAGTGTAAATTAACTTTTCCAAATTAAGTTCGGTTGCTTGATCTCCTTGAAGATGGGATATGACTGGATGGCTAAGGTGGGTACTTCTCCTTCATTTACTGTTGTGTCCTTAGCAAATAAAAAAATGTGTGGAAATATGAAAGAAGATATATCCCTCAGGTTTGTGCAGTGATTTAATTTAAAAAAAAAAAATCTTCAGCCACTTGGCACCTGAGATGGCTTGTTTTCTTTGTTCTTCCATGCAAAAATTTTAGATAGTTTCATCACAATATTATTTTTAGCTTTAATGTGTTGACAAGGACCACAGGCCATTTACGGGTAGAATGGGCTTGGGACATTTGAAGCTGTTCTTGGAAAAGACTCACACTAAGAGATCACAAACAATTGTACATTTAGACTTTGAATCCATAATTTCTAGTTATAAATTGTTTTTTTTCTTTTTTGAGAGGGAAAACGAAGATTACCATCACTCGGTAATCATCTAGCCAATTTCATTAAAAAATAAAGGTAACAGACTTACAAGACATTTAGCCATAACATGGGACCCAACATGGACAAAGCAAGGTGGGCACCTTTCATGTCTTTCAATTTTCTTTAAGGATTGTACACTGTAACCTTAATTTTATCCCTTCGACATTATGTTTCACCTCCCTAGACTTCTATGTTCAATTGGTAAATTTAACCTCATTTCACTTTGCTTCCCTTAACCTAAATTCACAGGCCCACTATTGCATCACTGATTGGAGGGTAGTATCTGGAACTGCAAAACGACAATCTTAGCACTTGGAGATAATTCTTTTCTGTTTCGGTGTTTGATAAATGCATGTGGTCTTGAAGGCAATCAAACAGACAAGAATTTTGCATGAAACACAAATGTTTTTATTTTTTTGAAAAGGTGAAACACCAATCTTTTTTATTTTTTTGAAAAGGTGAAACACCAATCTTGCTCACTTCAACTTGATTGGATTGGTGGAAGACAAGCCAAAAGTTCCGCAACTCCTTTTTTTTTTTTTCATTTAGTTAAATGATGATATCATGTTAGCATTGCCTTAGACATACTACTAGAACGAAATCAATTCCATGCCAGCTCAATGCATACATCATCAATAAATATTCTAAAATCAGATTTGGTAAACCCTCTTCCTTTTTCTTGAAGCAAATATCATAAAAAAATCACATAGATATATAAATAGACTATCAAACAACCCAACTTCTCAAATGACCATCTGAAGGTAAAAATTGGATCTCAAAATGCAGCAAAAAAAAGATGCATCAGGGAGTCAGGGACACGAACTGGCATCACTAAAAGTGCAACTTAACAACATGACCTAACAACTACACAATGAAAGCCATATGAGAATCTTAACTAGAGCCTCGTACCACAAACGCCATTCTTAAAAATCATGCTGGTGATGGATGGGCATATTCCAAAAAGAAGCAGAGGGACTGATAGCTTGGCATCCGTGAGCACTACAATCTAGCGAGTCTGAAGTTATGGTAAGACAACCATCAAACATTCGGTTCTTTTTCTTCTCTTTTCTCGTTTTTATAAGGATCAGAACGCTCGGGTCCGACTTAGCTAAATACCATACAAAAATAAGCATTGCCCTCTAATGAAAAAAGTCACCTTAGGATTAACAAGCGTGAAGGGATTATTATAGTTTGCAGATATCCACCGTACAATCAGCAGAAAAATTACAACGACTTTTAATTGCAGTTAAAAATGATAACGATTTAATAATCATCTGGTGGCAGTCCACCCTATTTCAAGAATCACACACGCCACGGCCTCAAATGAGAGACCAAAAAAACAAAAAAAAAAAAGAAAACAAACAAACCATCAAGACCACAAATCGGTCAGCGAATCTCAACTCCACTGCACACCACAAAGAGCAAAAAACAAACCATTAAAAAAGAACTTCCAACAACGAGTAGGGATTTAGCCGCGGGACGGGAAAAAATTGAACCTTTGGGTTGCGGCGTCTAAGATTTGATGGAGGAGGGGTCGCCAATGGAGGAGGACGACCACCACCCACCGTGCTCGGGGCTTGGAGTGTAGGAGAAGAGGAGGAGGCACGAGAAATGGGTGGAGGGGCGAAAAGTTGAGGAGGGATGGGGCGTCCTATCGGGTTGGGTGAGGTGTTTCCCGGGTCGATCGTGACCAGCATTGCCGGAAAATGGAGAAACCCGCGAAAACTGTCCAAACATGATCGGTTGATGGAAATTATGGTCAAAATTTATTTTCCCTTTTTTATTTTTTAAATTTAACATTTTATTTTTTTATTGAATTTGTAAATTTAAGATATATGATAGCATCTTTTCTACAATTAAATTTATTTGAATTTCATGACATAAATCTTATGTATTGGTTAAACGACATCGATATATTGTACGATATTTTTGACGTAGACTCTGTGCAGGTGTCGTGTGGTCCCATAGATACTGCAAGCATTAAAGATAGCTGCAGGGTCCTCCTTGGGGATAAGAGGAGGGGGGGTTGGAAAGGTCGTTGAAAGAGTCGTGCATTTTCCAATTTTCTAAAATCTTATTCTAAAAAAAAATATGGAATAACCCTAATGGTGTCATTAAGGAATAAAAACCTCAAAATTGAAGTAAAATTTCCATGAAAAAATCGACTACAAGTTCTTGGACAAAATCACAAGCAAACGAGAGATGTTATCATAAGCTAGGTACATTCGTTTTAGACATATACATAAATTGAGTTGGGGGAGACAATAGGCATGCCGTTGATTTCTTAAGACTGGATCATTCATGTCATTAGCAAAGAAGACATGTCCAAGGACTAAAATTAAAAAAAGTTCAAAGCCAAATCTAAAGCCCTATGTTTTACCTCAAGGTTTCTAGAGGAAAGTGAGGATCGTTATTGTAGGCATCATGGGAAGTGTATGAAAGGAGTGATTGAGTACGAACAGATGGTTAAGTAATATAATAATGTATCGTACATAATGAGGGAGAGTCAAGGATTTCTCTAGTAGATCAGATTGCCAATTTGATAATGGGCTTTTAATAGATCAGATTCCCAAGTAGAAAATCAACCTGTAGTAGATAAACCTCAAGTAAAAGCAAAGAGAGGATGCTTATTTCCATAAGATCCATATGGCACAATGCAATAATGAACCAACAAGGGAGTTCAAACATCTACTATTTGCATGTATCTTGTACCTTCTTTATCAATCAAGATCAATAAAAAATGCACCAATTATGTCAAGAGAACCCACAATTGTGGAGGCTAAAATTTCCTGATTTTTTTGCAACTATGGCTACCAAATGAGGATATGAAATGATAAATATTACATCTATTCAGCATCAGTCGTGACGTTTTTCAACATAATCTCATTTATTATACCAAGAATAACGTAGAAAATAAATCATCTTTCACATAAGGAACTTTAGCATAGTAAAAGTTCTAACACTGCAATTCCTAGGTTTAATCAAGCATATGACCACTTCCATCCTTGCATTTAATTAAGTCCATAAAGGTGACCAAGATCTTGATGTGGAATAGGTCATCAAAGTCCCAACTCCAATAGCAAGTTGAATCACATAAGTAAATGATTTCCAATTAAACGGACAAGAAAAGGAAGAAAGAGAGAAAGAAAAGACCAGCTCAAGAAGGCCATACAACAAATAGGCTCATTTATATTGAAAGCCATACCATTGCAAGCCCATAACCAGTGACGACCAATTTTTGTTATGGTCAGATTTTCACAAAATCAAGTAACTAAAAATTATCACATGCATATATAGATAGATATCTATCCTAGTTGTATTATGCAAGCAAACATTAAAGAAGAAAAGGTACTCCATAACATAAGTAATGAATGCTTTAAGGGTACTTTAATTACAAATGATTCCTAAATCCTAAGTAGAGAATTTAGGGATGGATAAGTTATGGGGAAGATGGAGTTATCAATTCATACAGAAAAATATCAACACCAAATCATACCTCAATTCTTTCAAGAACTATCCTCTTAAAGATCACTAACAACCATCTCATCCTCATTGCACTCCTCTTTGCCAACTTCAACTTCATCTTGTACTAAAGAGAAAACATCATATTAATTGGTTAATTGAGATTCCTGGAAAATGGAAATAAACAAGATGGAAAGTTAAATGCTCTTACCTTTCAAATAAAAAAGCCAATCATGTGAACAAATTAAAGCCTCAACAATTTCTAACCTCAAAGAATTGAAGAATTTATCGAGAACTCTACCGCCAACACTAAATGTAGATTCTCAAGCAATAGTAGATAAATGAATAACTAAGATATACCTTGCCATTGTAGTAAGTTGAGGATATCATGACTCAGATCCTTTCCAAAAATGAAGGATGTCTATGTTCTTCCTCTTATCAATTAGTTCATCCTCCAAATACAATTGCAATTGAGATTTAGAAGAAACATTCGAAATATTTTGATCATCGAACTCCTATACAATAAGGCAAGTATTATGAAAATATGTAATACACCAATTGGTAGTAATTTGAAATTTATGAATAAATAAGATATGAATCGAGGTTACCGTAAATAAATTTTTTGAAGCACGAATTGCCATTGCTTTGGGAGAAGCTTTAGGAAGTCGAGTATCCCATGATGGAGTTGTGCTCATTATATTTGTGGTGTTATGATGAGAAGCTCATCATGGTCTCTAATTACCCCTAATTAACTAGTCTTCCTAGTTAATTAGCTAGAAATATGTGAATATATGAGTTAATTATTAAATAAGGGATAAATAGTAAAATACCTTAAAATAAGTTAAAAATGCTATATTATCATCCAATTAATATTATTAGTAATCTAATTAATAATTGGACTTGAAATATTATCAATTATTCATCTAATTAATATGTTAATTAACTTAAGTATAATATATACCTAAGTATGTAATAACTTAAGTAACATTACTTAATTAAATAAATTAATCTAAAAAGGTCAAAAATGTAAATTCAAGGTCTAAATATAATAATTGTCTTATTTACAATCATATATAAAGAGTTGAAAAAGATCTAAGTTAAAATAAACTTTGAAAACCTGAGTCTACATTTTGGTCCTTACATTTTATTTCAATCGGGTCCTTATTTTCCACTTAGGTCCTTAGGTTTCATCACGAACAAGTCCCTGGAATTCTTCTTCTTCTTCTCTTCTTTACCCGTCTGGACGGCTGACGACTGAAGGTGCGTCCACCGCCTGATCACCGCCAATTCGACGTCATCTTTTTCTCTAAGATCCTGGAGCTTGTGCTCACCATCCCCTTTTCATCCACCGGTCTGGATGATGTCTAAATCCTATTTTAGGGTTGGAGATAACCTCACCGGCGTCGGAGAAGATGCCGGTGGTTATCCCCCTCTTAGCCACAATTCTGTCCAGATTCCACCCCCTTCTTAGTCGCTGTCGACTATAAATACCCCCTTACACCCTCGATTTCCACTAAGTTGGCTCCCTTCCCTCTTCTTCACTGAGCCAACCCAATAGGCTATTCACTCCGCAACTCCAACAAACTTCCTCCGCCTCATCCGACTTCCTCCATCCATCTTTAACAGCTCTGGATCTCCGCTGAAGTCAACCGCGTCTTCTGACACAAGCGCTGACTAGGAGCTCTCCTCTGCTTCACCTCACAACTGCCGCCGGAGATCTTTCGACAACCCTCTGATTTCCTCCTCTGTCATGAGCCTTCGACAGAGATCCTCTATCCCCTTCGTCCAGGTAACAGTAGACTAGGAGTAGGAGTAGGTTAGTTTAGTTAGTTAGTTAGGTAGCCGTAATGTTAGATTTAGACTTCTTCCTCCTCAACTCTGGCGAGCTCCTTGAGCTTGTCAGGAGAATTAATTTTGTATTTTTAAATCACTGTCCACATTCTTCTATCTTCCATGATCATTTCTATCACCATTAATTACTAATTTGATCACTAATTCGCCTAAATCACTTCCACCTCCATCAACTACTTCTGCTATCCATGGCAGTAGTAGTTGAGCTATATTCCACCTTCATTGGATCCTCCATCACTAATGAGAACCTCATCATGAGCCCTAACTAGCATATTTTGACCTAATAAAGTGAACAAAAGCTCCTACATAACCAAGAGAAAGACTTAATTCAAGGGATCACTAATCTGGGAAGAGAACATGAAAAAAGGGTAAAACTGTAATTTTACCATTGCAATGCATCAACGGGATTTCTAAGGGTCTAGACAAAGGTCAATTGGACTTAATAAGAGAAAAAGTGGAATGGTTCAGTCAGAAAAGGGTTATTATGAAATGTAGGAATTAAATGATATTCTGTAACCCTAAAACAAATTCACTTAAATTCACAAAGTTCCAAGAAAGATCAAAATCAACAAAACCCTATAAAATTCATGGAAAAATATCTCATAGAGTTTAGAACCTTCAATTTGGCCTTTGGAACCTGTTTTGACCTAGATTGGGGTCCATGCCTAATATTTGACCTAATTTAGGTTTTTGTGTAAAGTATTCAGTCAAACGTGGTCAAACCTAAAATCCAACTTCACCATTGGATTCCTTAGGTCCAAATTAGGTTTATACCAAAATTTGGACTTAAGGGAGGGTCATCTTGACCTACTTAGCAATTTGGTCCACCCAATTACATTTTGGCCCTTAACTTTTTGAAACCCTTGCAAATCCCCCCTCATCTTCTTCATCTCTTTCTTCATTTTGGTCCCTCTGCCATCGCAGCTGGGACCCATACCTCCGGTGACTTTGCGCAGAGGTTTTCTCAATCTCATGGGGAGTCGCTCCCAAATTTGAAAGGGGAGCTCCCTGCGAAGCCCCCTACCGCATGGGCAGCTCCCTATGCCCTAAAACACCCCATACCTCTCGTGTGAATGCTCGAGAGGTATGGGTCTCCCTCCAGCCTTACCTCCGACGTGATTTTCCCGTCGTCTCCTCGTGACTCTTCCCTCTGCCATTGCCTATTTAAGGAAGCCTAGACTCTTCCGCTTCCTTGAATCCTGATTTGGCCAAAGATTACCCCCGAATTTCGTCGCCTCCTCACTCCGGCCAATTGCCCGTAGCTTCCGGCGACTCTCCTCCCTCTTCTCGTCGCTCTGCCACCGTACCAGTGGCAGAGCCATCTCCGCCATGCTCCTCTGCGCCGTGCCGTACTAGCACGCACCCTCCGCCTCTCTTCCTCATCGCCGCTTCTTCACCATAGGGTCTTCATCTCCAGCGACGGCAGACACCTGCCGCTCACCCTCCGCCTCCCCCCTTTGCTCTAAACACCCTAGATAAGTACCTCTTTCTCCCCTCTTCATTTTCCCCGTATTAATTTCACAAATCGCGCACCGACTGCCACAGACCACCACCATCATCTCCACCTCCACAGGTTGTCCCACCCCTCGCCGACAAGTCCATAAGCATCCCCTCACTCCACTCAACATTTCCCCTCACTCATACCACTACTCCACTCAGCCAAACACACCCTCGAACACACCCACACATACGCACACAGTGTGCCCTAGGCACGCTTGCACAGGCGCCCTCACGCCACGCTGACCACCAGGCCACCTTCGTCGTGTCACGGCGAAGCCTGCTGAGTGTTTTGACAGGGCTGCGAGGCCAATCTTGTGTTTTCAGGTTCAACACTCCTTCGCCATTGACAAGGAAGCTTGAAGCAAGCTTGTTGCAGCTCTAGGCCGTGCTGTTCCAGACTTATGCCCCCAGGTTGCACGGAACACCTTCGCACACGTACCCAGGCCTTCGATTGGAGTCAATGGTCCTCGCAACAGCTGCAATTGAATGCTCAACCTCTGCAGGCACGTGAGAGAAGAAGGTGGGACGTTTAGTCCCACCTCGAAAGCTGACAAGCAGGTGAGGTGAAATAAATTGAAAAAGTGTTCTTATCTCATCGCCTCAAGTAACACGGGGTGAGGTCCCTCGCCCACTCCACCTGCCTCATCCGTGACCACACCTATGCGGACTTGGTTGACCTGTTTACCCTGCACTCCTCATGCACCACCCACGCCGGTGCACCTGGACCCAGGCGCACGTAACCCGACCCGATTACCCGGCTAGCTCTGAGAGAGTGAAGAGCAAAATAGAGAGAGGGAGACGTGGGGAGGGTAGGGGGTAGGTTTTTCTTCTCTGTGCTGAGCAGGGAAGAAGGAGGAAGAGGAAGCAGCTGTGGGGAAAAGGAAGAGAAGAAGAAGAGGAGCAGCTGAAGGAAGAAGAAGCTGAAGACTTAGCCGCAGAGGAAGAAGCCTGCAGAAGAAGGACTTGGCAAAAGGCAGAGAAGGAAGAACTTGAAGAAGAAGGAGGAGGCGTAGCAGCTCAAGAAGAGAAGAAGAAGCCAAAGAGGAAAGCTAAGCAGAGAAGAAAAGAGGAAGAAAGAGCTGCAGCAGAGAAGAAAGAAGAAAGCAGAAGAAAGAAAGGAGCAGCCATAGACAAAGAAGGAAAGGAAGAAGAACAGGGAAGACACAAGAGAAGAATCACTGTAGCAAGTCGTCAGTTAAGGTGTCTGATTCAAAGGATCAAACGTCTGAGAGAGGAAAGACCGAGAAGGAAGAGGGAAGAGAAGGAAGAAAAGAAAAAGAATTTATTTCTTTTTATGTTTTTTACTCTCTAACTTTTATATATAGTGCATTATTACTGAACATCTTTCATGTAACAATTTGAGATTGTGATTTTCTGCTTCTAAATACCAATTTGCTCCCTGAGTTCGACCTCGGAATATTTTTGAATTTCGAGTAATAAATTTGATAATCATTTTCACGGTGATACTACAACGAATATATTTTAAAACAAGCAAAACACAAGCAATTATTTTTGGCGCCGTTGCCGGGGAGCAATGGACATTTTAGAAGCTTTAAATCATAATTTTTGATTTTATACTGACTTAATCTCTCTCTTATTGTGTTTGTTTCAGGAAAATCCGAGAAGAGACAAGCAGCCGCACAGCAACCACACCAGGAAACATGTAACCTTTTTAACCCTCTCTTTTAATCCCCTCACAATCTAAAGGGGAAAAACAAAGGAAAATCAATCTATTGCTACCTGTTTTCCATATTTAGTAATCCACAAGAGTTGCCGGGTTTTTACTTTCAACACATTTTAATTGTATATCCACTTAAGGTAACTAGGGCTAAAACCTTCTTGATTGAGCCCTAGATACCAATTTCTGAGGCAACTTGGACCAACTAGACCAACCTAAGGATTCCAAGCTAGGGTTTTAGAGACACATATTCTTCTAAGCAAAGAAGCAGAAATTCCAAAAAGAGGTGTGCCTAAGCCTGGTTTGAAAAGACCTATCTAAGAGAAACCCTAAGTAAATCAAGCTCTTAATATACTTGAACCCTAAAAGAAAGGACCTAAGAAGCTCTCAAAGAAACAAAGAGGTGAAGTTGATCCTTTGGGTCAACCAGCCTTTAAATTAGGTCACTTTGCACACAAAAGGCTTAAAGTTCAAGTGGAACCCTATGCACATTGATCTTAACTAAAAGAGGTAGACTTAAGAGGTCAAGGTCCCCATTCTGGTCTACTTGGAATCTCAATGACAAGAGAGGTCGGGTGGGGGAAACCTTGTAACCCGTGGGGGCGCTCTACCATGTAAGGGTCTTCGCAGGACTCTCCCTCTCTGGTTGCCTAGGTAATTCTCAGGTGGACGGCCTTTCTGACTAAGGGGTATCATCCGCCCCGAACCTCTATAGTCACCCAACATATTTTGGGTGTCTCGATTGGGTCCAACACATTCTAATCTCATCCAGTCCCTCGGTGTATGTTTGTTAGGAGGTCCTTGAAACCTCCTTTAGAAATCCACTCTCCCCGAGGCTAAGCCTTGGTATCTTTGTTTGTGCAGTAACCCTACCACATAGAGCTTTCCTCCGATTTAGAACCTAGTTCTCCTTCTTCTTCCATCATGGCACAGCCTGTTGAAGAAGAGAACAATCTTGAGCACCAGCTTCAGCGTCTAAATGACCTCTTCCAGAACTTCATGAACCCGCCGCAGCGTCCCATGATGCGAGATCACTATAATCCCGCTGCGGTGGCAATCGAGCCTCGAGTCCGAATCCTGGCTGGAGGACCTGATTCTGAACTGAAGCCCAATATGATTCATGCCATACCAAAATTCTATGGGCTTAACTCCGAAGATCCATTCCAGCATATCAAACAGCTCAAGCATCTGGCCCAGACCTTCGGGTCAGATGCACAAAACTGGGATATTCTGCTCATGAAAATATTTTCTTTCTCCCTCATGGACAAGGCTACTCATTGGTATCAGACTCAGACTTGTCCGATCAACACATAAGATGAACTTCAGTCCGAGCTTTTGAAGAAGTTCTTTCCTGTTGGTCAGACAAACGCCTTGCGCCATCAAATTACTCATTTCACCCAACAAACGGAAGAACCTCTTCATGAGGAATGGGATTGATTTTTGGATCTCATGCGAAAGTGCCCCTATCACGGAGTTCCTAAATGGGAACAAGTCCAGTCTTTTTACTAGGGACTCCGTGAGGACATTAGATTATTCGTCAATAAAACTTGCGGAGGAAATATCATGGGTCAGCATGAGGACACAGTATGGGAGATTCTCGAGAATATGTGTGAGAACTCCATCAACAATGACTCCATGGGTTTATTCGACCGGACGAATACCTACGCATCGACGAATCTTAAGGGAGCACATGAGACACAGGGCCTGTCCACATCCGTCGACTTGGAACTGATGTCCAATCGGTTGGACAAGGTCTCTATTATCGAGAAGAAGGTGGACGAGCTGACGCGGCATTTGCAGCGAGCCACTTCTGTGCAAAACTCTTTTGCACAGCCACCTCTCGCAAGGGAAACTATGTAAAATATCTTTCACCGATCTTCTCAGAGGATGGACCTGTATCCACCCCCGTCTGACTCTCGGATTGGAGGGATGATGAGAACCTCATCATGAACCCTAACTAACACAATCTAACCTAGATATGCGAGAAAAAGCTCCTACATAACTCATAGAAAGGCTTGACTCAGAGAATTCTGAGTTTGTAAAGAAAACATGTCATAAGGGGTAAAAATGTAATTTCACCAACACAATCAGTAAACAGGGTAACTCAGGGTCCAAACATAGGTCAAACTAACCTAATAAGAAGGAAAGTAGGATGATTTGATCCAACAAGGGCTACAGCAACTCCACGGAATTAAATGACATTCTATAACTCTAAAACAAATCCACTTCAATTCACGAGGTTTGAGGCAAAGTAAAAATCGACTAAACCCTCTAAAATTCATAGAAAAATAATCTCTAGGGCTTACAACCTTCAATTTGGCCTTGTGAACCCATTTTGACCTACATTGAGAACCATGCCCAATTAATGATTTAATTTGGGTTTTTACGTAAATTGGCTGATCAAACAAGGTCTAACCTAGAAATAAAATTCACCATTAGAATCCTTAGGTCCCATTTAGTCATGCATAAAAACTTGAGCCTAAGAAGAGACCTTCTTGACCGACTTTGCATTTTGGTCCTCATCTATTACTTTTTGACCCTCAACTTTCGAAACCCTCGCATTTTGGCCCCTAGGTTCTTCGTCGTCCTTTGCACTTAGGTCCCCCTGCAAATCTCTGAGCAGCGCCATGCTCCGGCGACTTCGCGCAGAGCATGGTGCCGCGCAGGTGAGGGAGGTCCTCTACCAGTTGAACCGGGTGTTCCCTGCGACGTCTGCTGTCGCAGGGACACCACCATGACCTCTGCCATCGCCCACACCTTCCGTGCGAACGCGCGGAAGGTATGGGTTGCAACTCCGACCATTCTCTGGCGAGGGAGGCACGTCGCCTCCCTGCGCCCACCCCTCCGCCTTCGCCTTTATAAGGACCGCCGTCGCCAGCCGACGGGGGCAGCTCGTTCCTAATGGAGAAAAACCCCCATTTTTCCTCTCTTCCTACTCCGGCAGAAACCCACCAGCTCCGGCGGCTCCTCCGTCTCGTCGCTCTGCTGCAATACTAGCAGTAGAGCCACCTTCACCCGCTCTTCCCGCGTCGTGCCGTACCCAGCGCGCGCCCTCCCGCCGCCCTCTCCCTCTGGGTATCTTCTTCTCCGGCGACAGTCGATACGACTGCCGCCCTGCTCCGGCCCCTTCGTCCGTTAGGTCAGAACTACTCCCCATCTCCCCCTCTTTCTTTTCCTCACTGTCTTTCATTCGATTAAACCCTCGACCGCTCTTGTCCACCGTCACTTTCCTCGTCTCCGGCCACCCTTCGGCGAGACGCTCCCATCTCTCCGTAGCCCCACATGCCTCGCCGACCCTCACATAACCTCCGCCTCATCACGCTGAACAACCTCCGCCCACCCACTGCCGCGCTACACCCACTCATCGCTCCCCTGAACACACCCACACTTCCGGTCACAGGACGACCTAGGCACGCATGCCTAGGTCGCCCCACGACCTGCTGCACCTCGCACCACCTTCGCCGTGCCACGACGAAGGTCCCCCGCTGATCTGATTAGGCCAAGAGGCCCTTTTTGTGTCTGGCAGTTTCGACGCCCGGCCACCATTGACGCTGCATTGAAGCAGCTCCACGCACGCTCCATGCTTCAGAACTCTAGGGCTCCAGGTGCTGCGAGGTCGGGAGGATAGTGCGAAGGCAGCTAACCCAGCAATCGACGCGAATAGAGCCTGCAGCTGAGGAAGCGAAGCTGCGGTCTGCTGCGAGTGCACGCGAGAAGAGCGCTGAAGATAGTCCCACATCGTGAGTTTACTAAACCCCGCAGTAGTATAAATTGATTTTGTGCTTTCTACTGGTCACCTCCGAAAGCACTGGGGTGAGGTCCCGCACCCACTCACCCGCCCGGTCCGCGAGCTCATCACGTGGATCCGGTGGATCCGACCCGACCCAAGCTGAGCACACCTCGCGCATCACCCACGCACCGGTGTGCCTGGTCACGGGCACGAAACCCGACCCGATTACTCGTAGCTCTGGGAGAGCATCCTGTGAGTGCTTTACAGAGAGAGAGAGACGTGCGGGTAGAGGGACAGGGTAGGTTTTGCTCTTTGTGCAGGGACAGGGTGAGAGAAGGAGAAGGCCAAGGAAGAAAGAAGAAGAAGAAGACTGCGAGAAGAAAGAAAGAAGAAGAAGAAGAAGACTGAGAGAAGAAGGAAGAAGAAGAAGAAGCACAAAGGAAGCACTGTAGCAGACACCACTTAAGCCGTCTGATTGAGAAATCAGACGACGGATGAAGCTCTGCAGACAAAGCAAAGAAGAAGAAAAAGAAAAGAAAAGGTGCCGCAGCTGAAAGCAGAAAGAAGAAGAAAAGAAAAGAAGATAAAGAAGAGAAGAAGACAAGCAAAGAGAGAAAGAAGAGAAGAAGAAAAAGCCAAGAAACAAAATCTACCTCTCTCTCTCTCTTATTTTTGTAATAAAAGCATTGTACTTCTAGAATTCTAGTAGCTCCCTGAGTTCGACCTCGGAAGAAAAATATTTCTGAGTAAAATTGTAATAGTGGCAATGACGACAAACCATAGCTATTTTATCTGTACCACAACGACATTACTATAATAAACAAAAGACCTAGCTTCGGTCGCACCGCCACTATTTTTGGCGTCGTTGTCGGGGAGCAACGGCTATTCTAGAAGCTTTGAATTTCTTTTAAGAGATTGCTAATCTTTTTCTTTCTTGTGTGCAGGTAAAAATGAGAAGAGCAGCCGCACAACAAACACTCCACCAAACAGGTAATCCTCATTAGCCCTTTTCTTAACTCCCTTAAAATCTGAAAAGGAACAAAAAGAAAAATCAACTTAGGGCTACTTGCATCATACAGAGTAATTCATCAGAGTTGCCTAATTTTCATTTCAACACATGCTTAACTGTCCATCCAACTAAGGTAACTAGGGTTAAAACCTTCTTGATTGAGCCCTAGATACTAAAATTTTGAGGCAACTAAAATGGACCAACTAGAGCCAATCCAAGGATTGAAAATCTAGGGTTTTTAGAGACACACCTTCTATTAACAAAGAAAAGATCTTCCTAAAGAGAGGTGTGCCTAAGTCATTAGTTGAAAATACCTATTAAGAAATACCCTAAACAATTGGCTCTCTAAACACTTGAACCCTAAAAAAAAAAATAAGGCCTAAATTCTCAAAGGAATCCCTAGGTGAAGTTGACCCTTAGGGTCAACCAACCTTCAAATTAGGACACCTTGTTCACAAAAATACCTAAGAGTTCAAGTGAAACCTTAAGCACCTTGATCTTAAAGTAAAAGAGGTAGACTTAAGAGGTCAAGATCCCCATTCTGGTCTACCTGGAACCGCAGTGACAAGAGAGGTTAGGTGGGGGAAACCTTGTAACCCGTGGGGACGCTCTACCGTGTAGGGGTCTTTGCGGGACTCACCCTCTCTGGTTGCCCAGGTAATTCTCAGGTGGACGATCTTTTTGATCAAGGGGTCCATCTGCCCCGCACCTCTGTATCCACCCAACAATTTTTGGGTGTCTTGATTGGGTACAGCACCTTCTAAACTCATCTATTCCAACAGTGCATGAACGGTAGGAGATCCTTAAGACCACCCTTAAGATCTCCTTTAGGAATTTACTCTCATCAAGGCCAAGCCTCGACGCCCGTGTTTGCACAGCAACCCTACCCCATCATTCTCTCATCTGATTCTGAACCAAGCTCTTCTTCTTCCCCCATCATGGCTCAGCCAGTTGAGGAAGAAAACAATCTGGAGCACCAGCTCCAGCGACTCAATGACCTCTTCCAAAACTTTGTGCACCCACCACAGCGTCCTATGATGCGGGACCATTATAATCCTGCTGCGGTGGCCATTGAGCTTCGAGTCAGAATCCCGACTGGAGGACCTGATTCCGAATTGAAGCCCAATATGATTCATGCTATACCTAAATTCCATGGGCTTAATTCCGAAGATCCCTTCCAGCACATCAAACAGCTAAAGCATCTGGCCCAAACTTTTGGGTCAGATGCACAAAATCGGGATATTCTTCTCATGAAAATGTTCTCCTTTTCTCTTATGGACAAGGCCGCTCATTGGTATCAAACTCAGACCTGGCCGATCAACACTTGGGAAGAACTTCAGTCTGAATTTTTGAAAAAGTTCTTTCCCGTTGATCGGACCAATGCCTTGCGCCATCAGATCACTCACTTCACTCAGCAAACAGGGGAACCTCTCCATGAGGCATGAGATCGCTTTCAGGATCTCATGAGAAAGTGCCCCCATCACGGAGTTCCTAAATGGGAACAGGTCAAATCTTTTTTCCAGGGACTCTGTGAGGACATCCGTCTTTTCGTCAATGCAACCTGCGGAGGGAATATCATGGGTCAACATGAGGACACCGTGTGGAAGATTCTCGAAAACATGTGCGAGAACTCCATCAACAATGAATCCATGAGATTATTCGACAGGACGAATACCCTCGCATCGACGAATCTTAGGGGAGCACATGAGACGCAGGGCCTGTCCGCATCAGTCGACCTGGAATTAATGGCCAGTCGATTGGACAAGGTCTCAATCATTGAAAAGAAGGTGGATGAGCTGACTTAGCACCTGTAGTGAGCCACCTCTGCGCATAGCTCCTTCGCATAGCCTCCTTCCACACGGGAGACTGTGCAAAACATTCTCCATCGATCTTCTCCTGGGATGGATCCATATCCATCATCTGATTCTTGGATTGGAAGGCCATCCGATCCCTTCTACACCAGCTCGGGGAATTCCATTCCCCCTTTCTCTGACTCTCTGGAGGTTCCTCTGACCTGCGAGGACCTCAACGCCATCCAGAATGACCCATTCTCCCATACCTATAACCCTGGATGGCGAAACCATCCCAACTTTCAGTGGGTGGGAAATTCCCAAACCCAAAGACCACCCTTTCAGCCCCGCCCACAACCCTCTCGTCCTTACCAGCCGCCTTAGCCTCGGCCCAACCCCACTTATCCATCAGGGCCAAATCAAGATCAAATGTCCCTTATCCTTCAGACTTTGGCTGACATTCAAAGAACGAATGCGGCTATTCAAAAGCAACACAAGGATGAGCTTACAGAGGTCCGAAATCAACTAGCCCAGTTGGCAAATTCTCGCCAGCCGGGCACTCTTCCTTCCCAACCTCTTCCTAACCCAAATAACGTGCCAACCCAGCGGCGCGTTATGAACCCAAACCCGGGCCAAGCCCATATGATTTATTAGGCCCCCTCTGTTCCTTTACCCGACGGGACAGAGGCTTCCACTTCTTTTGCGGGCTACCAGCAGCAACCCATCTTACCCAATCCCAATCAAAACCAGGCAGGACTTAATTCCGTGACAACCCGTAGTGGTAAGGAAACCCAAGATCCACCTCATCCAAACCACTCCAAGCCTGGTAGTGATCCCAAGCCTAGGACGGTAATCCAGGACGTTCCTATCCTTGTCCCAGATTGAAACCTGGACCTATCCTAGAAGAACCAAGCAAGGTTCCGTTTCCCGAGGCCTTGACCAAGGGAAAGAAGACTATCAAGCCCGTGGCACCTGAGGAGGACCTGGTCAAGCTCTTTGAGTAGGTCCACATAAACATCCCCTTGATGGATGCAATCCGCCACGTACCGGCTTACGCACGATTCTTAAAGAATGTGTGTACACCCCAGCGTAAGCCGCGAACCAAGAGTGGGAGTCCAATTGTTCTGTCAGAGCAAGCCAGCTCTGTAATCCTAAGCAGATTCCCACCCAAGGCTAAAGATCCTGGTACTCCCCTGATTTCTTACAAAATAGGTGATACCCAATTTGATAGAGCCTTGCTAGACTTGGGTGCTTCCATAAATCTGATACCCACATCCTTACTTGACCATCTAGAAGAATCTGAGCTAAAACCCACTGAGGTGACATTACAATTAGCAGATCGATCTATAAAGTCACCAAAAGGGATTCTCGAGGATGTTATTGTGAGGGTACGGGATTTCTACTTTCCTGTAGACTTCATAGTCTTAGACATGGACGCACCTGAGAACCCTAGGGATACACCAATCATTTTAGGGAAACCTTTCTTGGCTACTGCTAGAGCCAACATTAGCTGTGAGGAGGGCCAAATAGAGCTCAAATTTGGGAATCAAACCTTGAAAATTGATATATTTAAGGCCCAGCAAGGAATCAATTGCGGTGTCATCGAACAAATTTGTGACATTAGGGCTTTGGTTGATGAAACACACTTCCAGAATGACCTGATTATACCTCATCAACCGCAGAAAGATCTTGACCCACAAACAGAGGAGTCGAATCCAGATTTGGACAACCCAGTAACTCCTACCCTTGAACCTCACGTATATGCTGAACCACCCACCGCTGCTGATAACCCCATCCTCGAGCTGAATCCCCTTCCTGCTCACTTGAAATACATCTTTTTGGGTTCTAATTAGACCCTTCCTGTGATTATCAATTCCAACCTCAATCCCGAACAGGAATCCCGCCTGATTGCTGTCCTCCAGCAACATCGCAGAGCCATCGGGTGGACTCTCGATGATTTGACTGGAATAAGTCCCTCTTATTGTACTCATCATATCTATTCAGAAGAGGGCGCACGACCTTCTCGTGAAATGCAGAGACGCTTGAACCCCAATCTGCAGGAGGTCGTGAAAAAGGAGATCATCAAGTGGTTAGATGCCGGGATCATCTACCCGATCTCCGATAGTTGTTGGGTGAGCCCAATTCAGGTTGTGCCTAAAAAGGCAGGACTCACCACTATAACGAATGAAACCGGAGAAGCCATTCCTACCCGATTAGCCAACTCGTGGAGAGTCTGTATAGATTACCGCCGACTCAATTCCTCCACGAATGTTACGAACGCTTTCCAAGATGATTTTTTTAAGATGTCTGGGAGGTGGCCCAGACGTCTGACCAGACGTCTGGAACCCATTCCAGACGTCTGGGATCTATTTTTCTGTGGCGTGCGGGGCTACGTCTGCACGCAGGCACGCGCAGACCTGCAACCGCCGCACCTTCCCCCTTTTTCCCTCTCTCCTCCTGCAGGCGCAGGCTACTCTCTCTCTCTCTCCCCACGCGGCCTTATAAGGCCCTCGCCCTCTCCCTCACTCTCATCCCCTCCTCTTCCTTCTTCTTCCAGCCGGTGCGAGAGTGCTAGCGCGAGCGAGCGGCGGCAGCGGTAGCCGCAGTGAGTTGCGGGAGGAGGTGTTGTGCGAGGGAGGAGACGCTCGAGCTTGCCGGGGCATATAGAGCCAGCCGGCGGGGGAGCAGCGGGCGTGGAGTGACGGGGGAGGGCTGCTCAGCTCGAGCAGCAGGCGGACGAGGCGCGGCGCGGCCTTGCATCGCGGGCGGAGAGCGAGTTGAGCTCTGATTCTGGAAGTTTTTCCAGAATCAGACGTCTGGGCTTCCAACCAGACGACTGTGAAGACGTCTGGAGGACTGTCCAGACGCATGGCAAGTTATTTTCGTCCTTCTTCCTTTTCTGCGACCCGTCGTACTGAGAGCGAGGAGTGGGTGCGTGCAGGTTCTGAGACTCGCCATCCAACGAGAATCGGACGTCTGGCCACAGTGGCAGACGACGGGAAGGACTTCTAGACGTCCTGGGTGACCATCGGACGTCTGGGAACTAGGCCAGACGCCCTCGCAGGCTTCTGGACGTCTGAGAGACTACGCGGAACAAAGGTACCATCTGACCCACATTTTAAGACGTCTGGAAGAGATTCCAGACGTCTGATTTTAGACTGTTTCGTCGTTTTCGACCCGTTTAGGGCCCATTCGGAGTCCGTTTTCCACGTTTCGAGTTGTGTTCGTTTCGGAATAAAATCCTCTACCCGTCTATAGTAATTATATACTGTTCTGAGAAACTCCTTGTGTTTGATCCTTGTGATAGACTCCGTTCCATTGCTGTCACGGGGGCTGCAGAGGCGCGCGGGATTTCCGACTACGCCCTCAGTACTTCCGTTATAGCTGGTAGAGTGGCTTTAAGAATTATTAACATAATTTGTTACAATTATGGAACAAATAATAGAACCTAGGGCATTGCATGAATCCTAGGAATGAGAAACCAGATTGAATGATAGATCCTAGGGTATTGCATGAATTCTAGGGCTGGAAAACTAGATTGAATGATAGATCCTAGGGTACGGCATGAATCCTAGGACTGGAAAACTAGTGATATAAATATAGATATTGCAGTCTTGGAAAGTTTGGAAAGGAAATAATAGCAGCCTGTGAATTGATTTAACAGCTGCCTGTTATGAATAGATGAACATGATTGAGAATATGGGTTGTAAGAATGTGAAACTGGAATGGTGAAACCTGGATGTGCTGAGTTAAAAGGGCTGGAACCCTACGGGGAATTAGGAGTAGAACTCCTGGAAAGAGAATGAAATGGAAGTGAGAAGGAAAGATGTGGAAGTGTGTTGTCTCTTGGGTACGTAGTACCAGGGGAAGCACCTGTTACCTGCTTAGTGCAGAGCGGAGCCAGCCACCCCAGGGACCCGGGGTTAGGTCTGGCCACTTTGTACCGACTTTTTGGCCCTCGTGTACATAGTACCAAGGAGAGCTACTAGTGTAGAGCGAGTACTAGCTACCTCACGGGCCCCGGGGTTCTGCTAGCTCACCTACACCGACTTGTTAGGCCCACTGGGCGAACCAGGGTAGTCAGACGAGGGTGCGCGGACTGTGGAGGGGTTGGACCCCTGTTACTGAGAGGGCTTTGCCCTATACTGGTTCCGCGCTGTGCTTTGGGGCGCACCCGTTAACGGAAACGACTGACCTCGTGCCAATGCTGGGTAGCTCCCTATGCGTTTACCGCCCGTGCCGTAGTCACCGTTACGTCTGTTAGTGACCTTGGGGTGGTTGACTGAGAGTAGGATCACCACGGGGGACTCTCCCGGCCAGGAGAGCACCACGTGTTACTTCTAATTTTCAGAAAAGACTGCAATCAAGATCGTTCCCACGAGGAACATCCGAGATCAAGTGAAGGATCTGAGAAATAAGTAAATTGTGAAACAATAGAAAGACGTAAATAAAGGAAGAAAGATAATAAAACAGCTACTGTACACTTTACTGCTTCTTTAGTTTTAGTTGCCACTCTACTTAGCGTTTCGCTGACGTGTTACACTCGTTACTTTTCAGGACCAGGTGTTGAGCTGCCAGGGTCAGCGGCTGCAGAGGACGTTGGGCCGAATAGGGTCCAGTAGACTTACCACAGTTCTTTTGTACCCCTTTTGTTCCATTGTAGTGAGTAGTTCTTGTTACCCCCCCGTACTTTTCTTTACTTGTAGTTCATGTTATGTTATAAATATTTTTCTACTGTTGTGGTGGTACATGCTGTAGTAGTTCTTTTTCTTACTTCTGTATTTTGTTACTGCTAGTTATATTTCATGTTGAATGTGGTTTATTTTACTACTCTTTTGGTTACTTCCTCGTTGGACGACTAGGTCTTGGGATTAGTCGAGTCGGTCTGGTTCTCATGTCTCGTAGGGACTCGGGAATCGGGTCGTTACAAGATGGTATCAGAGCAAGGTCTTCCCGAGAAGTGAATCAACTGACTGGAAAATAACCAATTCACATGTCTATAACTAGAGTAGCCAACACAACATATCTTTTGACATGAGCTCTTAGACGTTTCCGTTAGGTATCATTCCATATTGACATGTTCCGTTTTGTTTCGCGTCTCCTTGCAGGAGATGCCTCATCGCGGGACTGGTGAGGCTGGCCTCGGGCGCAGCCGAGGACGAGGTCGGTGAGGTGGGCGTGCCGTGGTCGACGCCTCGGTGGACCAGCCACCACTCCTGGGCATCTAGGCCGAGGACCTCGCCCAGCTGATACGGGACATTGTGCGAGAGGAGCTCCACCCATCGCCCCGAGCGCCTCACCCTGGGGCTGCGGAGGGGGAGTCCTCTGTGGGACCACACGACGGACGCGGCGCTGGACACGGGGGAGGGGATGGGCCGCCGCCGCCCCCACCTTCCTCCGACACTTCTGTGCACAAGGCACCTTTGCCTGGAGGTGCACCAGCATCCCCATTGCAGTGCCACTCCAAGCTCTTCGGGCAATTCCGGAAGCTGAAGCCCCCCTCCTTCAAGGGGGATGAGGACCCGACCGAGGCAGAGGACTGGCTCGAGTAGCTGGAGAAGATTTTCGACACCCTTCGCCCCCCGGTGGAGTGCCGCGTGGCCTTTGCCACGTACCAGCTGGAGAGTGCGGCACACAGGTGGTGGAGGGCGGTCCGGGGACAGGAGAGGGACGAACCGACCTGGGATTGGTTCGTCGCTCTCTTCTGCGAGCAGTAATTTCCCCAGACGTGGCAGGACCAGAGGAGGCGGGAGTT
Organism: Thalassia testudinum; assembly: GCA_037157565.1. Lineage (NCBI taxonomy): Eukaryota > Viridiplantae > Streptophyta > Magnoliopsida > Alismatales > Hydrocharitaceae > Thalassia > Thalassia testudinum. Next base: position 31,042,775 of record JAZHRO010000031.1, on the reverse strand, counting down.
CCACACTCTCCGCCAAGGGACGATGACCGTGAGCGCGTACCGCACGCGTTTCCTGGAGCTGTCCCGGTTTGCAACGACAGCGGTAGCCACTGAGGAGGAGCGACTTTGGAGGTTCACCGAGGGGCTCCGGCCTGCGATTCGGGGGTATGTCAAACCCCTGAAGCTGCCTACGTTTTCGAGGGTGGTGGAGGCAGCCATGACTTACGAGGAGACCAACCCATCCGCGCGAGACACTGATGGCGGGCGGAAAAGGCCCTTTTAGCCAGACTTTTCACAAGGCCGGTGAGAGAGGAGACACGTGGTGTCCATAGGAGAGCCGTCACGTTTTGCAGGGCCATCCTTGGCCTTTGGGGGCCCTCGACAGAGGCCAGTCGCCAGCATCGAACCCACGCCCAGCCGACAACAGGGACCCACTGAGGGCGGGAGTCGGGTTCCCCTCTATTACCAGTGTGGCCAGCCGGGCCACATCAAGAGGGACTGCCCGTCTAGGGCAGGAGGTCAGCAGATACTTCCCACGCAGAGCACTGGAGGGCGCACAGGAGGTCGCCGTTCCCAGGCGCGAGGAGGAGGACAGCAGTCGCGAGGTGGGTACCGGCCAGCACCTGCCCGTCCGACGCAGAGTGTGGCTGCTTCATCCGCACCTAGAGCTAAGGGGCGTATCAACGTCCTGACACACAGGGATGCCAGAGCTTCGGGCTCGGTGGTGGCAGGTATGGTTTCAGTTTCCGGCAGACTCGTTTACACACTTTTCAATTCCGGTGCTACGCACTCGTTTGTCGCAGCCAGTTTCACAGTTAGTTTGGGCCAGGACTATACGTTGTTAGAGAATCCGTTCGTAATCAGAGGTCTGAGTGGTCAGGTGTTTGTAGCTGAAGAGGTGTGCATGGATTGCGAGGTTAGCGTCGGGGGACATAGCCTACCAGCTGACCTGATTATGATACAGATGGAGGACTTTGGCGTAATTCTGGGGATGGACTGGCTGTCCGCTTACCACGCCTTGGTGGACTGTTTTGAGAGGAAGATTGTCTTCTCCATGCCGAAGTTGCCTTCTTTCGAGTTTCACGGACAGCCAGTGGACGGAGGCTTCAGGTGTATTTCGGCACTTCGGGCGGCGAGACTTTTGAGCTAGGGGTGTGAGGGCTTCCTAGCTTGTGTGGTGGCAGAGCCCAGCCCTGTGGCAGACTTCCAGAGCATCCCGGTGGTCAGAGAGTACCCTGACGTGTTCCCAGACGAGTTACCTGGACTTCCGCCCAAGCATGAGATCGAGTTTGAGATCTCACTAGTACCAGGGACCTGCCCCATCTCCACCGCGCCATACAGGATGGCACCGCTTGAGCTACGAGAGCTCAAGTCTCAGTTGCAGGACCTTTTGGAGAAGGGCTTCGTGAGGCCCAGTGTGTCTCCCTGGGGAGCCCCGGTACTGTTTGTGAAGAAGAAGGATGGTACCCTACGCCTTTGTGTGGACTACCGACAGCTGAATAGGGTCACCATCAAGAACAGATATCCGCTGCCGAGGATCGACGATTTGTTTGACTAGTTGCGGGGTGCCACGGTGTTCTCCAAGATCGACTTGAGGTCTGGATACGACCAGTTGAGGATCAGGGAGGCAGACGTCTCCAAGACAGCTTTCCGCACCCAGTACAGACACTACGAGTTTTTGGTCATGCCGTTTGGGCTGACGAATGCCCCCGCTGCTTTCATGGACCTGATGAACCGGGTGTTTAGACGGTACTTGGACCAGTTCGTGGTGGTATTCATTGATGACGTACTCATCTATTCTTGAGATCGGACGCAGCACGGACAGCACTTGCGGATGGTTCTGAACACTCTGAGACGATGTAGGCTGTACGCCAAATACAGCAAGTGCGAGTTCTGGTTGAGGGAGGTGACCTTCTTAAGTCATGTGATCTCTGGAGACGGCTTGGCGGTGGACCCAGCCAAGGTCGAGGTAGTGCTCAGGTGGGAGAGACCGCGTTCAGTCACCGAGATTCGCAGTTTCCTGGGACTGGCAGGCTACTACAGACGATTCATCAGAGGTTTTTCACAGATTGCGTGTCCCATGACACAGTTGACCCGGAAGGACGTGCCCTTCACTTGGACAGACGCCTGTGAGGCGTGTTTTCAGGAGCTGAAGGCGAGGTTGATTTCGGCTCCCGTGCTCACCATCCCTGACAGTAGTGGCGGGTTCGTTGTGTACACGGACGCCTCCTTGCAGGGGTTAGGAGGTGTGCTCATGCAGAGGGGTCACGTTGTCGCTTACGCTTCACGGCAACTGAAGCCCCATGAGCATACCTACCCTACCCACGACCTGGAGTTGGCAGCTGTTGTCTTCATGCTGAAGACCTGGAGGCACTACTTGTACGGTGAGACCTTCGAGATTTTCACAGATCACAAGAGCCTCAGATACCTTTTTGATCAGAAGGAGCTCAACATGAGACAGAGACGTTGGTTGGAGCTCTTGAAGGACTACGACTGCAGCATTTCCTATCACCCGGGCAAGGCCAATGTGGTGGCTAACGCCTTGAGCCGGAAGGCACCCGCACACTTGGCCAGTTTACAGTTACAGAGTTGGAGCCTTTTGGAGGAGGTGGGCAGTTGGCGACCCCTAGAGTTACGGGGGCACTGTGGGGTAGTGACTGTGACACGACAGACTAGGCCAGAGCTGATAGACCGCATCATCACAGGACAGATGGCCGATCCATACTTGCAGTCCTTGCGCGACAGAGTACTGTCAGGAGACCCAGGGGACTTCTCTTTCACAGACTAGGTGCTGTGCCTGAGGGGACGGTTGTGCGTTCCCAGGGATGAGGAGCTGTTGAGAGAGCTCCTGATTGAGGCACACGGTTCCAGATTCACCATACATCCCGGAAACACGAAGATGTACCACGACTTGAGACGCGAGTTTTGGTGGAGGGGGATGAAGCGGGATGTGGGTGAATTCGTGCAGCAGTGCTTAGTGTGCCAGCAGGTGAAAGCCGGGCATCAGAGGCCTGCAGGGCCGCTATAGCCGCTTCCAGTGCCAGAGTGGAAGTGGGAGAGCATCACCATGGACTTGGTGGTGGGCTTACCTGTTACCCAGCGAGGACACGACGCAGTCTGGGTAATTGTGGATAGACTGATGAAGACGGCACGATTCTTGCCGATTCGAGTCACTTTGGGACCAGCACAGTTGGTAGAGAGGTATATCCGCGACGTGGTACGACTACACGGAGTTCCGCAGGAGATCGTATCCGACCGGGATACCCGCTTTACATCCCAATTTTGGGCTGAGTTTCAGCAAGCCCTGGGGACGCGGTTGAGGTTTAGTATAGCTTACCACCCCCAGAAGGACGGGCAGTCTGAGCGCACGATACAGACACTTGAGGACCTTTTGCATGCCTATGTACTAGACTGGTGGGGCTCTTGGGAGGAGCACCTGCCCTGGCCGAGTTTGCATACAACAATAGCTATTACTCGAGCATCGGTATGGCTCCCTTCGAGGCTCTGTATGGACGGAGGTGTACGGCACCATTGAGTTGGGTTGAGGTGGGGACCAAGTGGGAGGTTGGCCTCAGGTTGATCCGACAGAGTCAGGAGGTAGTCGAGCAGATCCACAGGCAACTCCGCACTATCAGGAGCAGACAGAAGAGCTACGCGGATCGGAGACGCAGAGAGGTGCAGTTCGAGGTTGGGGACCACGTCTTTCTTCGTGTTTCGCCCATGAAGGTCCTGCAGTGGTTTGGGGTGAGAGGGAAGCTTGCGCTGAGGTTCGTGGGGCCCTTTGAGGTCCTGGAGCGGGTTGGACCTATTGCTTACAGACTTGCCCTCCCTCCTCAGCTTTCTGGTGTGCACGACGTGTTCCACGTGTCCAACCTCCGGAAGTATGTAGCCGATCCCAGTCACGTACTGAGTCACGAGAGCGTCGAGGTGGGCGACGATCTGACCTACCCCGAGCGGCCAGTGCAGATTCTTGACCGAGCCGTCCGCAATTTGAGACGAAAGCAAGTACCCCTGGTGAAGGTTTTGTGGAGGAGCCAGCGGTACGAGGAGGCTACCTGGGAGCCTGAGGAGGCAATGCGGGAGAGGTACCCGGAGCTCTTCGCGGGTACGTCTTTCGGACCGGCTTCGGTCCTCTTTGAGTTTGTTATGTTTTTATATGACGTCTTTCCCGCACCCTAGTTAGCGCATGTTTCGGGGACGAAACTTCATTTGAGTTTGTTATTTTGTTACGAACGCTTTCCAAGATGATTTTTTTTAAGACGTCTGGGAGGTGGTGATAAACGCCAGTTTATCATCATTCTTATGCATTAAAACAAACTTAGCTCTTAGGATTTTACTCCACAAACGGGTTTTTGGGCTGCATTTAGGCATAAATTAGGATAGGCATGCATTGCATTTTTTATTGTCGTTTTAATGTATTTTTGTGAGTGTTAGGGATGTACAGATGCACAGATCCCTAAAACCCTAGCACTCAAGAAGGCAAATGGTGAAGGAGAAGCCTAGACTAGCTGGAACTCAGCCTAATCCAGCTCACCTCAGCTTGATCCAGCTCACCGTAGCTGGAACCTAGCTTACTTGAACTAGGGTTAGCTCATCCCAGCTCCATTCAGCTAATCTCAGCTGGATGGCAGCTTAAGAGAGTTGGCCTCCTTGGATGACCCTAGATACTCCCCTATCTAGGAATATAAATTTAAGAGCGAAAGCGGATTTACGCATTACAACGACCTAATTAACAAACTGCGTATTTTCGCCATTAGGTGGCCCAGACGTCTGGAACCCATTCCAGACGTCTGGGATCTATTTTTCTGTGGCGTGCGGGGCTGTGTTTGCGCGCAGGCGCGCGCAGACCTGCAACCGCCGCACCTTCCCCCTTTTTCCCTCTCTCCTTCTGTAGGCGCAGGCTGCTCTCTCTCTCTCCCCGCGCGGCCTTATAAGGCCCTCGCCCTCTCCCTCACTCTCATCCCCTCTGCTTCCTTCTTCTTCTTCTTCCAGCCGGTGCGAGAGTGCGAGCGAGCGGCGGCAGCGGCAGCCGCGGCGAGTTGCGGGAGGTGTTGCGCAAGGGAGGAGACGCTCGACCGCGAGGGCTCGAGCTTGCCCAGGCAGCTAGAGCCGGCCGGCGGGGGAGCAGCGGGCGTGGAGTGACGTGGGAGGGCTGCTGCAGCTCGAGCAGCAGGCGGATGAGGCGCGGCCGTGCGTCGTGGGCGGAGAGCGAGTCGTGCTCTGATTCTGGAAGTTTTTCCAGAATCAGACGTCTAGGCTTCCAACCAGACGACTGTGAAGACGTCTGGAGGACTGTCCAGACGTCTGGCAAGTAATTTTCGTCCTTCTTCCTTTTCTGCGACTCGTCATACTGAGAGCGAGGAGTGGGTGCGTGCAGGTTCTGAGACTCGCCATCCAACGAGAATCGGACGTCTGGCCGCAGTGGCAGACGACGGGAAGGACTTCCAGACGTCCTGGGTGACCATCGGACGCCTGGGAACTAGGCCAGACGCCCCTGCAGGCTTCTGGACGTCTGAGAGACTACGCGGAACAAAGGTACCATCTGACCCACATTTTAAGACGTCTGGAAGAGATTCCAGACGTCTGATTTTGGACTGTTTCGTCGTTTTCGACCCGTTTAGGGCCTGTTCGGAGTCCGTTTTCCACGTTTCGAGTTGCGTTCGTTTCGGAATAAAATCCTCTACCCGTCTACAGTAATTATATACTATTCTGAGAAACTCCTTGTGTTTGATCCTTGTGATAGGACCCTGTTCCATTGCAGTCTCGGGGGTTCCGGAGGTGCGTGGGATTTCCGACCACGCCCCCAGTACTTCTGTTGTAGCTGGTAGAGTGGCTTTAAGAATTATTAACATAATTTGTTACAATTATGGAACAATTAATAGAACCTTCGGCATTGCATGAATCCTAGGAATGAGAAACCAGATTGAATGATAGATCCTAGGGTATTGCATGAATCCTAGGGCTGGAAAACTAGATTGAATGATAGATCCTAGGGTACGGCATGAATCCTAGGATTGGAAAACTAGTGATATAAATATAGATATTGCAGTCTTGGAAAATGTGGAAAGGAAATAATAGCTGCCTGTAAATTGATTTAACAGCTGCCTGTTATGAATAAATGAACATGATTGAGAATATGGGTTGTAAGAACGTGAAACTGGAATGGTGAAACCTCGATGTGCTGAGTTAAAAGAGCTGGAACCCTACGGGGAATTAGGAGTAGAACTCTTGGAAAGAGAATGAAATGGAACTGAGAAGGAAAGATGTGGAAGTGTGTTGTCTCTTGGGTACGTAGTACCAGGGGAAGCACCTGTTACCTGCTTAGTGTAGAGCGGAGCCAGCCGCCTCAGGGACCCGGGGTTAGGTCTGGTCACTTTGTACCGACTTTTTGGCCCTCGTGTACATAGTACCGAGGAGAGCTACTAGTGTAGGGAGAGTACTAGCTACCCCACGGGCCCCGGGGTTCTGCTAGCTCACCTACACTGACTTGTTAGGCCCACTGGGCGAACCAGTGTAGTCAGACGAGAGTGCGCGGACTGTGGAGGGGCAAGGCCCCTGTTTGTTTACTGTGGAGGGGTTGGACCCCTGTTATTGAGAGGGCTCTGCCCTATACTGGTTCCGTGCTGTGCTTTGGGGCGCACCCGTTAACGGAAACGACTGACCGCGTGCCACTGCGGGGTAGCTACCCGTGCGTTTACCGTGCGTGCCATAGTCACCGTTACGTATGTCAGTGACCTTGGGGTGGTTGACTGAGAGTAGGATCACCACGGGGGACTCTCCCGGCCAGGAGAGCACCACGTGTTACTTCTACTTTTCGGAAAAGACTGCAATCAAGATCGTTCCCACGAGGAACATCCGAGATCAAGTGAAGGATCTGAGAAATAAATAAATTGTGAAACAATAGAAAGACGTAAATAAAGGAAGAAAGATAATAAAACAGCTACTGTACACTTTACTGCTTCTTTAGTTTTAGCTGCCACTCTACTCAGCATTTCGCTGACGTGTTACACTCGTTACTTTTCAGGACCAGGTGTTGAGCCGCCAGGGTCAGCGGCTGTAGAGGATGCTGGGCCGAGTAGGGTCCAGTAGACTTACCACAGTTCTTTTGTACCCCTTTTGTTCCACTGTAGTGAGTAGTTCTTGTTACCCCCCCGTACTTTTCTTTACTTGTAGTTCATGTTATGTTATAAATGTTTTTCTACTGTTGTGGTAGTACATGCTGTAGTAGTTCTTTTTCTTATTGCTGTATTTTGTTACTGCTAGTTATATTTTATGTTGAATGTGGTTTATTTTACTACTCTTTTGGTTACTTCCTCGTTGGACGACTAGGTCTTGGGATTAGTCGAGTCGGTCCGGTTCTCGTGTCTCGTAGGGACTCAGGAATTGGGTCATTACAACGAAGAAGGATCATTTCCCACTACCTTTCATTGATCAAATTCTCGAGAAACTAGCGAGAAATAGGTTCTTCTGCTTTCTTGACAGGTACTCCGGTTACAACCAGGTGGGAATCCATCCTGAGGACCAAGAAAAGATCACGTTCACCTGCCCCTTCGGAACATACACTTTCCGAAGGATGCCTTTCGGTCTTTGTAATGCACCCGCTACTTTTCAGCGGTGCATGCTTGCCATATTCTTAGATATGGTAGGTGACTATCTGGAAGTCTTCATGGAAGACTTTTCAGTTTTTGGAGCATCATTTGACGATTGCCTCCAACACTTGGTCCAGATACTCAGGCGATGCATCGATGTGAATTTGGTTCTTTCCTGGGAAAAGAGCCATTTCATGGTGCCTGAGGGAATTGTCCTGGGACACTTAATTTCGGAAAAAGGCATCCAGGTGGATCGAGCTAAGGTTGATCTGATCTCTCGCCTTCCTATGCCTAGCTCGATCAGGGACATCCGTTCTTTTCTGGGGCACGTCGGTTTTTACCGTCGTTTCATTCCTGATTTCTCAAAAATCGTGTGCCCCTTGACTTCTCTTCTCTCTAAGGATGTACCCTTTGCAATCTCCAAGGAATGCACACTAGCCTTTGAAAACCTTCGTGACCGAGTCACCCAGGCACCTATCCTACAATCCCCTGACTGGTCTCAACCCTTTGAGATCATGTACGATGCGTCTGATTTTGCTGTAGGAGTGGTCCTGGGGCAGAAAGCTGACGAGAAACCCGTGGTCATCTACTACGTAGCAAGACACTTGACGAGGCTTAGCGTAACTATACGGTTACAGAGAAAGAGCTGCTAGCCGTAGTATTTGCCCTTGAAAAATTCCGATCGTATCTCCTGGGTTCCCATGTCATCATCTACTTGGATCACACGGCTGTAAGGCATCTCCTTGCCAAGAAGGACGCGAAGCCCCGACTAGTTCGTTGGATCTTGCTGTTGCAAGAATTCGATCTTGAGATTCGCGACAAGTCGGGAAAGCAGAATGTGGTAGCCGACCATCTGTCCCGTCTTCCTTCTGAGATTATCAACCCTTCCGGACCCATCACGGAACATTTCCTGATGAACACCTGCTGACTATCGGTACTAGACTTCCATGGTTTGCTGATATAGTAAACTACTTGGCATCTCATCAGATCCCGTCTGATTGGTCGAAGGCCAAGAAAGACAAATTGCGTTCTGATGCCAAGTATTACATTTGGGAAGACCCGTACCTTTTCAGCGTAGGTGCTGATCAAGTCATCCGGAGATGTGTCCCGGAAGAGGAAATCAACAATATCCTCTCTTTCTGCCATGACCAGGCATGCGGTGGCCATTTCTCTGGGCATAAAACCGCATCAAAAGTCCTCCAGTGCGGCTTTTACTGGCCCACGTTGTTTAAAGACGCATACAGTCACTGCAAGGCATGCAGTCGTTGCCAAACTTTGGGCAACATGAGCCGTCGCGACATGATGCCTTTGCAGCCGATTCTCGTATGCGAAATCTTTGATGTTTGGGGGATTGATTTTATGGGTCCCTTTCCTGCTTCGGATGGTTTCGAATACATTTTGCTTGCTGTGGACTACGTGTCCAAATGGATCGAAGCCATACCTACCTGAACCTGTGATCACAAAATCATTCTCAAATTCATTCATCAAAACATTTTCTCAAGGTTTGGGATTCCTCGTGTTATAATCTCTGATGGGGGGACCCATTTCACAAACGCTCAGTTTAGGTCACTAATGACCAAATACGGGGTGTCTCACCGAATCTCTACTCCTTACCACCCCCAAACTAATGGTCTAGCTGAGCTCTCAAATCGGGAGATCAAGAAAATCATGCAGGTCACTGTTCGACCTGACAGGAAGGACTGGTCGTCCTGACTTCTGGAAGTATTGTGGGCCTATAGGACCGCCCACAAAATCCAATTAGGCATGTCTCCCTTTAGATTGGCATATGGGAAGGCGTGTCACCTTCTCGTAGAACTGGAGCATAAAGTCTATTGGGCAGTACGGATCTATAATTTAGATCTTTCGAAGGCTGGAACCCACAGAAAACTTCAAATCAGCGAGATCGATGAATTACGCCTGGACGCGTATGGGAACTCGTGAATCTACAAGGAACGGGTTAAAGCCTTCCATGACAAGCATATCTCGAGGAAGATCTTTCATCCTGGTCAGAAGGTCCTACTCTTTGATGCCCGACTCAAACTTTTCCCTGGAAAGTTGCGATCCAAGTGGGTCGGACCATATTTAGTCTGATAGGTTTTTGGAAATGGAGCCATCGAAATCAGTCCGCTCAGCCACGATTCCAAACCTTTCATCGTGAACGGTCAGAGACTCAAACCATTCATTGATGTAACTTCTACTGATTTGGCTGAATCATCTTATATCCTCCATTCCCCTTGAGCTTATTGCGCCCAGCCGATGGCGTAAAACTCAGCGCTTAACAGGAGGAAGCCCGTCATTTTCTTGAAAATCTAAAACCTTTTTCACACCTTTGTGCACTTAAGGTTCGCCCTTATAGACAACTGACTCCACCTTAGATGCTTGCATCTGAGATTAGAAATCGTCCGCAACAATCATCCCGACCCATTCACTCATCAAAACATCTGTCTTAAGAAATGAACTAAATAAATAAAAAACCCCTTAAGTCACAATGAGGACATTGCAAACGTTAGGCATGGGGGGGTATAAAAGTGTAAAACTTGTAAGAAAAGGTTTTAAACAAAAAATTCACATATGCCAAAAACACCATAAAAATTAAAATTTTTTCCATAAAAAAAAAAAGAAGAGGAGAAAGGAAATTTTGTGGGAGAAGGAAAAGAAACAAAATGAAAAAGGAGCGCAAAAATGAAAGAAAAGAGTGATAGTCATTAGTAAGAAATTAAGGAATTGACCTAAGTACTAGACCTTATTCAAGAAAAGAAATGAAAAGTGCATGGTGAGATTAGTAAGAACGCAAACTTTAGGCATTCTTGGATAGACTCTTGGTACCCATTAAGATCTAGACATTCCTCAAGAGGTTGAGGAAAATGAAAAGCTTAAGTATTAGGTCCAAGGCTTATGGAGTATTTGACCTCATTAACTAACTTTTGGTTTACGGGACTCAGTAACCTAAGCACCTTAACCTCACACACAGCCTGGTTCAGTAAGCGTAAAAATCAAAATCGCGTAGAAGCGTCACAAAATTCTGAAAAGTACACCTAGAGTAGGAGCGATCGATCAACACAAGTTGATTTGGACGAGTTCCCAGCGCGGAGAGGCGGAAAATCCCCTCGAAGATGCGTAACAAAATATCATCTCCTCGGTGCTTGTCTCTTAGGATATTTACATATCCTACTAGGGGCATGTAAGCACTCTGCTGGTTCAGATTCCATGGATGGCATTATCACGAAGTGTCAATTGCCAGGGTCTGAATTCAGCCACGGAACACCATGGATGGGATTATCTCGAAATCTCAATAGCCAGGGTTCCGGGGGTTGCCATGGGCGGTGTTATCTCGAAGCATCGATTGCCAGGAACCCTTGAGGATTGATGATGGGAGTAAGGAATTTGATACAGACCATGTTGAAAAGCCAATTGTAAGCTAGAATTAAAAAGAAAAAGAGGGAGAAAACTCTCTAAACAAATTTTTTTTTCTATCTCTCTCTCTTACAAAACGCACTGCGAACTGAGCCAGGGCTAAAATCATTTCAAGCACGGGTGCTTTAACCACAAAGTCCAATAGACCTTAGGTTAGTTCTTGTGGGCCTTAAAAACCTTTGCCAAAGACTGAGGCTGAGGCTAGACATATCAGGATCTTGATTGGTACTAGAGTACCTTTTAGGCCTCTGGTCAGCATTCTAACCTAATCTAAGTTCAAATGAAAAAGCACTTATCTGAAGTTATTAAAAACATCATGGTTTAGAACAAAGGTTAAACCTTAAGTTTTTGCTAAGGGACTAGCAAAAGCTAAGCATGGGGGTATGATGAGAACCTCATCATGAACCCTAACTAGCACAATCTAACCTAGATATGCGAGAAAAAGCTCCTACATAACTCATAGAAAGGCTTGACTCAGAGAATTTTGAGTTTGTAAAGAAAACAGGTCATAAGGGGTAAAAATGCAATTTCGCCAACACAATTAGTAAACAGGGTAACTCAGGGTTCAAACATAGGTCAAACTAACCTAATAAGAAGGAAAGTAGGATGATTTGATCTAACAAGGGCTACAGCAACTCCACGGAATTAAATGATATTCTGTAACCCTAAAACAAACCCACTTCAATTCACGAGGTTTGAGGTAAAGTAAAAATTGACTAAACCCTCTAAAATTCATAGAAAAATAATCTCTAGGGCTTATAACCTTCAATTTGGCCTTGGGAACCCATTTTGACTTACATTGAGAACCATGCTCAATTAATGATTTAATTTGGGTTTTAAAGTAAATTGGCTTGTCAAACAAGGTATGACCTAGAAATAAAATTCACCATTATAATCCTTAGGTCTCATTTAGTCATGCATAAAAACTTGAGCATAAGAAGAGACCTTCTTGACCGACTTTGCATTTTGGTCCTCATCTATTACTTTTTGACCCTCAACTTTCGAAACCCTCGCATTTTGGCCCCTAGGTTCTTCGTCGTTCTTTGCACTTAGGTCCCCCTGCAAATCTCTGAGCAGAGCCATGCTCCGGCGACTTCACGCGGAGCATGGTGCCGCGCAGGGTGAGGGAGGCCCTCTGCCAGTTTAACCGGGTGTTCCCTGCGACGTTTGCTGTCGCAGGGACACCACCATGACCTCTGCCATCGCTCACACCTTCTGTGCGAATGCGCGGAAGGTATGGGTTGCAACTCCGACCATTCTCTGGCGAGGGAGGCACGTCGCCTCCCTGCACCCACCCCTCCGCCTTCGCCTTTATAAGGACCGCCATCGCCAGCCGACGGGGGCAGCTCGGTCCTGACGGAGAAAACCCCCCATTTTTCCTCTCTTCCCACTCCGGCAGAAACCCACCAGCTCCGGCGGCTCCTCCTCCTCCGTCTCGTCGCTCTGTTGCAATACTAGCAGCAGAGCCACCTTCACCCGCTCTTCCCGCGTCGCGTCGTACCCAGCGCGCGCCCTCCCGCTCTCTTCCTCGCCGCCGCCCTCTCCCTTTGGGTATCTTCTTCTCCGGCGACAGTCGATACGACTGCCACCCTGCTCCGGCCCTTTCGTCCCTGTAACTAGGTCAGAACTACTCCCCATCTCCCCCTCTTTCTTTTCCTCACTGTCTTTCATTTGATTAAACCCTCGACCGCTCCTGTCCACCGTCACCTTCCTCGTCTCTGGCCACCCTCTGGCGAGACGCTCCCATCGCTCCGCAGCCCCACACGCCTCGCCGACCCTCACATAACCTCCACCTCATCCGCTGAACAACCTCCACCCACCCATTGCCGCTCTACACCCACTCATCGCTCCCCCGAACACACCCACACTTTCGGTCACAAGACAACCTAGGCACGCACGCCTAGGCCACCCCACGACTTGCTGCACCTCGCACCACCTTCGCCGTGCCACGGTGAAGGTCCCCCGCTGATCTAATTAGGCCGAGGGGCCCTTTTTGTGTCTGGCAGTTTCGACGCCCAGCCACCATTGACGTTGCATTGAAGCAGCTCCACGCACGCTCCAGGCTTCAGAACTCCAGGGCTCCAGGTGCTGCGAGGTCGGGAGGATAGTACGAAGGTAGCTAACCCAGCAATCGACGCGAATAGAGCCTGCAGCTGAGGAAGCGAAGCTGCGGTCTACTGCGGGCGCGCGCGAGAAGAGCGCTGGAGATAGTCCCACATCATGAGTTTACTAAACCCCACAGTAGTATAAATTGATTTTGTGCTTTCTACTAGTCGCCTCCAAAAGCACTGGGGTGAGGTCCCGCACCCACTCACCCGCACGGTCCGCGAGCTCATCACGTGGATCCGGCGGATCCGACCCGACCCAAGCTGAGCACACCTCGTGCATCACCCACACACCGGTGCACCTGGTCACGGGCACGAAACCCGACCCGATTACCCATAGTTCTGGGAGAGCATCCTGTGAGTGCTTTACAGAGAGAAAGAGACGTGCGGGTGAGGGACAGGGTAGGTTTTGCTCTTTGTGCAGGGACAGGGTGCGAGAAGGAGAAGACCAAGGAAGAAGGAAGAGGAAGAAGGCCAAGGAAGAAAGAAGAAGAAGACTGCGAGAAGAAAGAAAGAAGAAGAAGACCGCAGGAAGAAGAAGAAGACTGTGAGAAGAAAGAAAGAAGAAGAAGAAGACTGAGAGAAGGAAGAAGAAGCACAAAGGAAGCACTGTAGCAGACACCGCTTAAGCCATCTGATTGAGAAATCAGACGACGGATGAAGCTCTGCAGACAATGCAAAGAAGAAGGAAAAGAAAAGAAAAGGTGCCGCAGCTGAAAGCAGAAAGAAGAAGGAAGAAAGAAGAAGAAAAGGAAAGAAGATAAAGAAGAGAAGAAGACAAGCAAAGAGAGAAAGAAGAGAAGAAGAAAAAGCCAAGAAACAAAATCTACCTCTCTCTCTCTCTTATTTTTGTAATAAAAGCATTGTACTTCTAGAATTCTAGTAGCTCCCTGAGTTCGACCTCGGAAGAAAAATATTTCTGAGTAAAATTGTAATAGTGGCAATGACGACAAACCGTAGCTATTTTATTTGTACCACGACGACATTACTTTAACAAACAAAATACCTAGCTTCGGTCACACCGCCACTAAGGGGCTTCCGATCCACTCTATTCTAGTCGAGGGAACTCTGAACCCCCATACTCTGACTTTCCCGAGGCTCCTCAGACATGCGAGGACCTCAATGCCATCCAGAATGTCCCATTTTCCAACACCTACAACCCTGGATGGTGAAATCATCCCAATTTCCAGTGGGCGGGAAATTCCCAAACCCAAAGACCACCTTATCAACCTCGTCCACATGCCCCTTGTCCTTATCAGACTCCTCAGCCTCGGCCCAACCCCACCTATCAATCTGGGCCAAACTAAGATCAAATGTCTCTCATCCTCAAAACACTGGCTGACATTCAAAGAACGAATGCGGCAATCCAAAAATAGCACAAGGACAAGATCACAGAGGTCCGCAACCAACTCGCCTAGATGGCAAATTCCCGCCAACCGGGCACACTTCCTTCACAACCTCTACCAAACCCTAATAACGTGCTGACCCAAAGGCACGTTATGACATGATTTATCAGGCCCCTTCTGTTCCATCACTTGACAGGATGGAAGCTTCAACATCTTACGTGGGTTATCAATAGCAGCCACCCATTTTACCAACCCCTAACCCAAACTAAGCAGGATTAAACTCTGTAACAACCCGTAGTGGTAAAGCAACCCAAGACCCACCTTATCCAGACCACTCCAAGCCTAGTAGTGAACCAAGCCCTAGGATAGTTATCCAGGACGTCCCTGTCCCAGATCAAGAACCTGGACCTATTCTAGAGGAACCAACCAAGGTTCCATTTCCCGAGGCCTTGACCAAAGGAAAAAGGATAACCAAACCCGTGGCTCTTGAGGAGGACCTCATCAAGCTCTTTGAACAGGTCCAGATAAACATCCCCTTGATGGATGCAATCCACCATGTACTGGCTTACGTACCATTCTTGAAAGATGTGTGTACACCCAAGTGTAAGCCGCAAACCAAAAGTGGGAGTTCGATCATACTGTCAGAGAAAGCTAGCTCTGTAGTCCTGAGTAAACTCCCACCCAAGGAAAAAGGCCCTGGCACTCCCCTGATTTCATGTAAAATTGGTTAAACCCAATTGGATAGAGCATTGCTAGACTTAGGTGCCTCCATAAATATAATACCCACATCCCTGCTTAACCACCTTGAAGAGTTCGAGCTTAAACCAATTGAGTGACATTGCAGTTAGCCGA
The DNA here is from genome assembly GCA_037157565.1 of Thalassia testudinum. Taxonomy (NCBI): domain Eukaryota; kingdom Viridiplantae; phylum Streptophyta; class Magnoliopsida; order Alismatales; family Hydrocharitaceae; genus Thalassia; species Thalassia testudinum. Next base: position 31,027,490 of record JAZHRO010000031.1, on the reverse strand, counting down.
TCGATCCATCAAGTCACCTAAGGGAATACTCGAGGATGTTATTGTTAGGGTACAGGATTTCTACTTCCCAGTGAACTTTATAGTTCTAGATATGGATGCACTTGAGAACCCAAGGGATGCACCAATTATAGTAGGGAGACCTTTTCTGGCCACTGCTAGGGCCAACATAAGCTGTGTGGAGGGCCAAATAGAGTTAAAATTTGGGAACCAAACCCTTATGATTGACATCTTTAAGGCCCAACAAGGGATTAATTGCGGTGTGGTAGAACAAATATGCAATATCAAAGCCGTGGTTGATGAACCGCATATTGAGGATAACCTGATTATCCCCAATCAACCACAAGAAGATCAAAACCCGCAATTAGAGGAGTCTGAACCAGATCTAGATACACCCATAACTCCTACCTTTGTTCCTCACACCCACTCCGAGCCACCCGCTGCTGCTGATAATCCCATCTTGGAACTCAAGCCCCTTCCCGATCATCTGAAATACGTCTTTTTAGGTTCTAATCAGACATTTTCTGTAATTATAAACTCCAGACTCACACCTGACCAGGAATCCCATTTGATTACTGTTCTCCAGCAACATTGTAGAGCCATTGGATGGACTCTCGATTATTTAACTGGCATAAGCCCCTCTTATTGCACACACCACATTTATTCCGAAGAGGGCGTATGACCTTCGCGTGAAATGCAGAGACGTCTGAACCCTAATCTGCAGGAGGTCGTGAAAAAGGAGATCATTAAGTGGTTAGATGCAGGGATCATCTACCCGATCTCTAATAGTCGATGGGTGAGTCCAATCCAGGTTGTGCCTAAGAAGGTAGGGCTCACCACCATCACGACTGAAACCGGAGAGGTCATACCGACCCATATAGCCAACTCGTGGAGAGTCTGCATAGATTACATAAGACTCAATTCCTCCACGAAGAAGGATAATTTCCCACTACCGTTTATTGATCAGATCCTCGAAAAATTAGCAGGAAATAGATTTTTCTGCTTTCTTGATGGGTACTCCGGTTACAACCAAGTGGCAATCCATCCAGAGGACCAAGAGAAGACCACGTTCACCTGCCCCTTCGGGGCGTACGTGTTCTGAAGGATGCCTTTCAGTCTCTGCATTGCACCCGCGACTTTTCAGCGATGCATGCTTGCCATATTCTCTAATATGGTAGGTGATTATCTGGAAGTCTTCATGGATGACTTCTCAGTATTTGGGGCATCATTTGACAATTGCCTCTAGCACTTGGTTCAAATACTCAGGCGATGTATTAACGTGAATCTGGTCCTTTCTTGGGAAAAGAGCCACTTCATGGTGCCTGAGGGGATCGTCCTGGGACATCTGATTTCAGAGAGAGGCATCCAGGTGGATCGAGCCAAGGTTAACTTGATTTCCAAGCTCCCCATGCTTAGCTCGATCAGGGACATTCGATCTTTTCTCGGGCACGTCGATTTTTACCATCGTGCACCCCCTGACCACTCTTCTCTCCAAGGATGTACCTTTTGAAATCTCCAAGAAGTGCACTCAAGCATTTGAGATCCTTCGTGACCGAGTTACCCAAGTCCCAATCCTACAGTCTCCTGATTGATCTCAACCCTTTGAGATCATGTGCGATGCATTTGACTTTGCTGTAGGAGCGATTTTGGGGCAAAAAATTGACGAGAAACCCGTGGTCATCTACTACACTAACAAGATACTTGACGAGGCTCAGCGTAACTACACGGTTACAGAGAAAGAGCTGCTAGCCGTAGTATTTGCCCTTGAAAATTTTAGATCTTACCTCCTGGGTTCCCACGTTATTATTTACTCAGATCACATAGCTGTGAGGCATCTCCTTGCGAAGAAGGACGCGAAACCTCGATTAATTCGATGGATCTTGCTATTGTAAGAATTTGACCTCGAGATTCGCGACAAAGCGGGAAGACAGAATGTGGTAGCTGACCACTTATCCTGCTTTCCTTCTGAGATCATCGACCCTTCCGGACCCATCACAGAGCATTTTCCTGATGAGCACCTCCTGACTATTGGTACAGGGCTTCCATAGTTTGCTAACATAGTAAACTACTTGGCGTCACATCAGATCCCGTCTGATTGGCCGAAGGCCAAGAAAGACAAATTGCACTCTGATGCCAAGTATTACATTTAGGAAGACCCGTATTTATTCCGCATAGGTGCTGACCAAATTATCCGGTGATGTGTCACGGAAGTTGAAATCAAAGACATACTCTCTTTCTCCCATGACCAGGCATGAGATGGCCATTTTTTTGGGCACAAAATCGCATCAAAAGTCCTCTAGTGTGACATTTACTGGCCCACAATTTTCAAGGATGCATACAATCACTGTAAGGCATGTGACCGTTGCCAGACCTTAGGCAACATGAGCCATCGTGACATGATGCCTTTACAACCGATTCTGGTATGCGAGATTTTTGACATATGGGGGATCGATTTTATGGGACCCTTCCCTATCTCGGACAGCTTTCAATACATTTTACTCGCTGTTGACTATGTGTCCAAATGGATCGAAGCCATTCTGACCCAAACCAATGATCACAAAGTTGTTTTCAAATTCATCCAGCAAAACATCTTTTCATGGTTTGGGATTCCTCATGCGATCATTTCTGATGGAGGGACCCATTTCACAAACACTCAGTTCAGGTCACTAATGACCAAATATGGGGTGTCGCACCGAATCTCTACTCCCTACCACCCCCAAACTAATGGTCTAGCTAAGTTATCAAATCGGGAGATCAAGAAAATTCTCTAGGTTACTGTTCGAACTGACAGGAAGGATTGGTCATCCCGGCTTCCAGAAGCTTTGTGGGCTTATAGGACCGCCCACAAGACCGAATTAAGCATGTCTCCTTTCAGACTGGTGTATGGGAAGGAGTGTCACCTCCCCGTCGAATTGGAGCATAAAGCCTATTGGGTAGTACGGAACTGCAACTTAGATCTTTCTAAGGTTGGAACCCACAGAAAGCTTCAGATAAGTGAGATTGATGAATTACACCTCGATGCGCATGAAACTCGTGAATCTACAAAGGGTGGGTTAAAGCCTTTCATGACAAGCACATATCTAGAAAGATCTCTCATCCTGGTCAAAAGGTCCTACTTTTTGATGCCTGACTCAAACTGTTCCCGGGAAAGTTGCGATCTAAGTTGATCGGCCCATACTTAGTCCAGCAAATATTTGGAAATGGAGATGTTGAGATTAGTCCACTCAACCAAGATTCCGAACCCATTGTTGTGAACGGTCAGAGACTCAAACAGTTCATTGACATGATAAATATAGATTTGGTTGAGTCATCATTTATCCTCCATTCTCCCTAAGCTCATTGCATCTAGCCGATGGCGTAAAACTCAGTGCTTAACGAGAGGCAACCCATCATTCTTTCAAAAATCCAAAACCTTTCCTGACATTTCTTTGCGCTTGAGGGTTCATCCTTTAGGACAGCCGACTCCACCTCAAGTACCCATACCCGAGATTAGAAATCGTCCGCAATAGTCACCTCGACCCTGTTGGTGATAAAGCACCATGATCGTTTGTTTTGATGATAACAAAACACATGACATTTAACATTTGCACTTGGAGTCTTAGATTTCAGGTCAATTGCAAATGGAGACGTGATTAGACGAAGTTCAAGCTCGCATCCAGGACGGATTGGAGGAGCTTGATGGAAAACAGAGGAGATTCGCGAGGAGCGATAGATTGAAGATGGAAGGACAAGAAGAATAGGATAGAATTCTATTTATTTCTTTCACGTACTTTTGTCTTTATTTCCTTGCTCTTTTTGTTCCTTAAAACACCATGTTAAAGAGCCTCAAAGTACCCTAACAGTAGTCCTAGGAACACCTGCACAACCCTAGGATACTTAGGTTTTCTGTAGAAAACTTAGAAAACCAATATAGGGTTCGAACAGCTTTCTCAGACGTCTAATTCCAAAATTAGACGTCTGATAATATGTTTTACGACGTCTGACTGTTGATTCAAACGTCTGATAACATTTAGGCTGGACTTAGTTAGCTCTGTCTGATGAAATCAGACGTCCAGACCTTAGACCAGATGTCTTAGAAGACGTCTGATGTTTTTGCCAGACGTCCAATTAGTGGACCGTTGGCTGGCTTAACAATCAATGAAGGATATGACTGTTAGAGCCTTATCAGACGTCCTTAAGCCTTTCCAGACATCTGATAGATGATCGTTTTGCCTCGGCTGACTCAAAATCTCTTCTTAGAGATTTTATAGCCGTTGCACTCTCTTGGAAATCCATTTCCGCAGAAAAGGAGGTTTCTAGACGTCCAGACATAGTGCCAGACGTCCTGTATGTCGTCTGATGGACTTGCACTAAAATCCTGTTTAGATATGATCCAAGTCAGGAAGAAACCCGCATAAAATCAGACGTCTGACCTTATTTTCAGACGTCTTAAACTAGTCTTCCAGATGTCTGATGCCAGGATCAGACGTCTGATAACCCTGTCAATGCAATCATCGTTCCTGATTTCGGCCTGATTCTCTTGGGCTTTGCTCCCAATGGCTATGGAAGCTTTCCAAAGCCTTCCTAAGGCCTCTCTAGGTAGAGAGGAACCTCTTGCACACAAAGACACACCTAGATACACAAGGCACACCTAGTAATACACTTTCACACTCTTTTGTGTCCAAGAAAAGCTCTTGCTCTCCAAGCTCAAGTTCTACATCTTGAGAGCATCAAGCCTTTGCGCACCCGCTCTCCCGCTGTAGTTCACGAGAGTGACGTTGTACCGTCGCGTGGCTCACTCACCTGCATCATCAATTTGACGCACTCCTTGCAAAGGGGAGTTTCCTAATTCCTATAGAAGCTAGGTTAAAATCTTTATTATTTTACTTTGTTATTTGGTTGGGTATTCGCTTTGTGAATTCCCGTCTCCTTCGTGGGACAAAATCCTTCTCGTGAAGAGAAGGGGTTGAGGAACGCTACCCTCGCACTTGTAGCGTGGTTGTAATTGAGGTTGAATCACCCTCGTTTAAGTGATTCGTTTAGTGGATTTGATCAACTTGGTTGATTGGAAAATCCTAACTCGAGAGGGTTAGGTGGTGGTTTTCACCCGGTTTGGGTTTCCACCTAAAAATAATTGTGTACGTGTGTGATTGAATTTTGTGAGATTGTTTCATATTACATTTCCTCAATTTATTACATCACCCCGTCCTGGTAGGGCGATTCTACAGACCCGTCCACTCACCCAACACCTATCCTAATGAATGAACCAAGCTGAATATAAACCCACCTAATTTACAATGAAGACATTGCAAATATTAGGCATGGGGGGGTATGAAAGTGCAAAATGTATTAAAACTCATATCAAGAAAAGGTTTCAATAAAAGAATCACATATCATCTAAAAAAAAAAACTGAGAAGAGGAGAGAAAATCTTTGTGGGCTTTATATAATTAAAAGGAGGAGAAAAAGAACAAAATGCTAAAAAGGAGTACAAAATGAAAAAAAGAAAGAGATAGTCATTAGTAAGAGATTAAGGAACTAACCGAAGTTCTAGACCACATCAAGAAAAGTAAAGAAAAAAGTGCTAAAGAAACACAAAGAGATTAGTAGGAACGCTGACTTTAGGCCTCTTTGGCCAGACTCTTAGTACTCGTTAAGATCTGGATATTCCTCAAGAGGTTGAGAAAAATGCAAAGCCTAAGTATTAGGTCTAAGGCTTAGGGAGTATTCGGCTTCATTAACTGACCTTTGGTTTGCAGGACTCGATAACATAAGCACCCCAATTCACACATAGTCTGGTTCAGTGTGCATAACTATCAAAATCACATAAAAGCATTTTAATGTTCTGAAAATGTTGCCTAGATTAGGAGCGGCAAATCAACACAAGTTGATTTGGATGAGTTCCCAGCGCAGAGAAGTGGGAAATTTCCCTCGAAGATGCGTAACAACATAGCATCTCCTCGGTGCTTGTCTCTTAGGATATTTACATATCCTACCGGGGGTATGTAAGCATTCTGCTGGTTCAGATACCATGGATGGCATTATCACGAAATGTCAATCGCCAAGGTCTGAATTCGGCCACGGAACACTGTGGGTAGGATTATCTCAAAATCTCGAAAATCAGGGTTCTAGGGGTTACCATGGGTAGTGCTATCATGAAGCATCGATTGCCAGGGACCTTTGAGGATTGATGATGGGGACGAGGAATCCGATACAGACCGTGTTGTGAAGCCAATCCGAAGCTAGAAATAAAAAGAAAGAGAGAGAAAACTCTCCAAACAAATAAATCCTCTGTCTCTCTCTTCCAAAAATGCACTACAAACTGAACCAAGGCTAAAATATGCCTCAAGCATGGGTGCTTTAACCACGGAGTCCAATGAACCTTGGGGTAGTTCTTGCGAGCCTTAAAAACCTTCGCTGAGGATAGAGGCTAAAGCTAGATAGGTGCGGATCTTGGTTGGTACTAGAGTACCTTTAGGCCCATTGTCGGCATTCTAACCTAATAAAAGAAGAAAAAGCACTTATCATAACTGGTAAAAGAAATTTATGGTCTAGAACAGAAATTAGAACCTTAAGATTTTGCTAAGGGACTAGCAAAAGTTAGGCATTGGGGTATGATGAGTACCTCATCATGAGCCCCAACTAGTATATTTTGACCTAATAAAGTGAACAAAAGCTCCTACATAACCAAGAGAAAGGCTTAATTCAAGGGATCACTAATCTGGGAAGAGAACATGAAATAAAGGGTAAACTGTAATTTTACCATTGCAGTGCATCAACGGGATTTCTAAGGGTCTAGACAAAGGTCAATTGGACTTAATAAGAGAAAAAGTGGAATGGTTCAGTCAGAAAAGGGTTATTGTGAAATGTAGGAATTAAATGATATTCTGTAACCCTAAAACAAACTCACTTAAATTCACAAGGTTTCAAGAAAGATCAAAATCATCAAAACCCTCTAAAATTCATGGAAAAATATCCCTTAGGGTTTAGAATCTTCAATTTGACCTTTGGAACCTGTTTTGACCTAGATTGGGGTCCATGCCCAATATTTGACCTAATTTGGGTTTTTATACAAAATGTTCAGTCAAACGTGGTCAAACCTAAAATCCAACTTCACCATTGGATTCCTTAGGTCAAAATTAGGTTTATACCAAAATTTGGACCTAAGGGAAGGTCATCTTGACCTACTTTGCAATTTGGTCCACCTAATTATATTTTGACCCTTAACTTTTTGAAACCCTTGCAAATCCCCCCTCAGCTTCTTCATCTCTTTCTTCATTTTGGTTCCTCTACCATCGCAGCAGGGACCCATACCTTCGGCGACTTTGCGCGGAGGTTTTCTCCTCGATCTCATGGGGAGCCACTCCCAGATTTGAAAGGGGAGCTCCCTACGAGGCCCCCTACCGCATGGGCAACTCCCCATGCCCTGAAACGTCCCATACCTCTCGTGCAAACACTCGAGAGGTATGGGTCTCCCTCCGGCCTTACCTCCGGCGTGGTTTTCCCGCCGTCTCCTCGCGACTCCTCCCTCTGTCATTGCCTATTTAAGGAAGCCTAGACCCTTCCGCTTCCTTGAAGCCTAATTTGGCCGAAGATTACCCCCCAATTTCATCGCCTCCTCACTCCGGCCAACTATCCGCAGCTTCCGGTGACTCTCCCTCCCTCTTCTCGTTTCTCTGCCACCGTACCAGTGGCAGAGCCATCTCCGTCGTGCTCCTCCACGTCGCGCCGTACCAGCGCGTGCCCTCCACCTCTCTTCCTCGTTGCCGCTTCTTCACCACATGGTCTTCATCTTTGGTGATGGAAGACACCCGCCACTCGCCCTCCGCCTCCCCCGTTCGCTCTAAACACCCTAGATAAGTACCTCTTTCTCCCCTCTTCATTTTCCCCGTATTAATTTCACAAATAGCTCACCGACTGCCACAGACCACCACCATCATCTTCACCTCCGACCACCAACTCCGGTGGGGCCGCTTGATACCCGTCTTTCATAGATTTTAAAAAATATATTCGTTGTAGTATGTTACGAAAAATGATGATCAGTTTATTTCAATTTATTACTCAAAATTTATAATGTTCTAAGGTCGAATTCAGTGAGGAAACTTAATTTTAGAAGCATAAAAATTCACAATTGACTATAATATACTACTTTACAAAAATTAAAGAGAGAGGGAACAAAAATCTCTCTTTTTTCTTTCTTTCTTTCTTTCTTTCTTCTCCTCTCCTCTCTTCCTTCTCTTCTTTCTCTGCCTTTTCTTTCTCGGACGTCTGATTCTTTGAATCAGACGCCTTATCAGCCCCTTTGCTACAGTGCCTTGCAGGTTCTTCTCCTCTTGGCTTCTTCTTCTTCTCTGCTCGGCTTTCTTCTTCAGCTTCCTTTCTTCTGTGTGGTAGACTTCCCTCCTCTTTTCTTTTCTTTTCCTTTGGCTTTCTTCTTCAGCTCCTTCTGTTGCAGCTCTTGGCTGCTTCTCCTTCTCTTCTTCTCCTCTCTGCTGTGCTCCCTCCTCTTCCTTCTTCTTCAACTTCTACTACTCTGTGTGCGTAAGTCCTCAGCTGCTCCTCCTTTCTTCTTCTCCTGCTTCCCTGCACATTACAAGGTTAGGCAAAACCTAACCCCTACCCGCCCCATGTCTCTCTCTCTTTCAAATTCACTCCAAGGTTTGCTCCCAGAGCCTTAATCGGGTAAGCGGGTCGGGTAACGCACCTGGGACTAGGCGCACCGGCGTGGGTGGTGCGCGATGAGTGCTTGGTCAGGTAATCGGGTTTGGACCCAGGCCCGCGGGGCGTGAGCGCGGTCGAGGGCAGGCGCAAGTGCGTGCATAGGCGAGGGACCTGACCCCTGTGTATCGAAGGCGATAAGGAAAGTGCACTTTTTCAATTTATTTGGCTGTGGTGCTTTAAGGGTTTTCGAGGTGGGACTAAATGTCCCACCTAAATTTCGCGCCTTCGCCAGCAACAGGAATCCTCGCGATTGCAGTGACACGGGAGGCTTGCTCCTTTGATTGGAGACCTGGGATCGTGCATGAGACCTTTCCGGGCTGCCTGGGGCTCTAGCCTAGGATTGCGGAGGCCTGGAGCTGCTAGCAAGCTTGCTCCAAGCTCGGCAACAATGGTGGCGATCGCTCAGAACCTGAAAGCAAGAATGCTGCCTCGCAGCTCTATCAAACCATCAGGAAACCTTCGCCGTATCACGACGAAGGTAAGGCGGGGGTTGGCTGGTTGCGGGGTGGCCTAGGTGTGCGTGCCTAGGTCGCTTTGTGGCCGTGAGGATGGGTTTGTTTGGGGGGAGTCAACATGGGTTGGTGCAGTCAGTGGAGGGTCGTAGGGTGATCAGTGGGTGGTGGTGTAGCTTCTGAGGTGTTTGGCGAGTGGAATGACGGAAGCACCTCGTCGGAGGTTTAATCGGAGGTGGAGAAGGTGGAGATTGACATTGGATGTTGAGGGGTTGAAACAACAAATTAACAGGGGAAATAAAGGAGAGAGTAAGAGAAACTTAGCTACGAGTCCAGAGTGAAAGGGGAGGTGCGAAAGTGGCGAGCGGCTGGTGCTGCCATCGTCGGAGACGAAGGTGCTAGGGGAGAGAACGACGACGAGGAGAAGGGGTCGCAGAGTGCCCGCTGGTATGGCGCGATGTAGAAGCTGGCGGAGTTAACCTTGCCACTGGTATGGTGGCAAGACGACAAGAGAGGAGAGGGAGAGTCACTGGAAGCTCTGGCAGTTGGCCGTCGTTGGGAGGAGACGAAGAGGAGGGGGAATCTCAGGCCAAACGAAGCTTGCTTGAAGCGGCGGGGCATGCTGCATCTTAAATAGGAGAGGGTAGGCTGGCAGACGCGCGAGAATGGAGGGAAAATCCCCGCCAGAGATGTGGGCAAACAGTGACCGTGGGAGGAGGTCCATGCGAAAGAGGACAACGCAGGGGACCCTCCTCTCGTTTCTGGGGTCGGCTCCCATACTATGCGTGGCGCCATCCTCCGCGCAAAGTGGCCAGAGGCATGGCCTGTTGCTGCGGGTGGCAGAGGGACTAGAATGAAGAAAATGAAGGGAAAGTTGAGGGGGTGAACGTAAAAGTTCAAAAAGTTAAGGGTCAAAAGTAATTACTGAGGACCAATTTGTAACGTGGGACAAGGCAAACTTTTCTTAGGTCTAAATTTTGATATAACCCTAATTTGGACCTAAAGAATCCAATGGTGAAGTTGGATTTTAGGTTTGACCACGTTTGATCAGTCAATTTGCATAAAAACCCAGATTAGGTCAAATATTGGGTATGGTTCTCAATCTAGGTCAAGATAGGTTCCAATGGCCAAATTGAAGGTTCTAAATCCTAGGGAATATTTTTTTATGAATTTTAGAGGGCTTAATTGATTTTTACTTTTCCTGAAACTTCGTGAATTAAAGTAGGTTTGTTTTTAGGGTTGTAGAATGTCATTTAATTTCTAGATGTCGCTATAACCCTTTTCAGACTAAACCATCCCACTTTCTTTCTTATTAAGCCCATTTGACCTGTGTTTAGACCCTTAGAAATCCTGTTTATGTACTTCATTGGTAAAATTACAGTTTTACCCCTTGTGAATTACTTTATACTCAAATTTATAATTATCTGATTTAGGCTTTCCCTTAGTTTTGTAGGAGCTTTTGTATACTTATTTAGGATAAAATGTGCTAATTAGTGTTCATGATGAGATTCTCATCACCGCTCCACCTGCACAGGCCGTCCCACCCCTCGCCGACAAGTCCATAAGCATCCCCTCACTCCACTCAACATTTCCCCTCACTCACACCACCACTCCACTCAGCCAAACACACCCCCGAACACACCCACACATACACACACAGTGTGCCCTAGGCACGCTCGCACAGGCGCCCTCACGCCACGTCGACCACTAGGCCACCTTCGCCGTGTCACGACGAAGCCTGTTGAGTGTTTTGACAGGGCCGCGAGGCCAATTTTGTGTTTTCAGGTTCAACACCCCTCTGCCATTGACGAGGAAGCTTGAAGCAAGCTTGAAGCAAGCTTGCTGTAGCTCTAGGCCGTGCTGTTCCAGGCTTATGCCCCCAGGTTGCGTGGAACACCTTCGCGCACGTACCCAGGCCTTCAATTGGAGTCAACGGCCCTGCAGTAGCTGCAATTGAATGCTCAACCTCTGCGGGTGCACGAGAGAAGAAGGTGGGACGTTTAGTCCCACCTCGGAAGCTGACAAACAAGTGAGGTGAAATAAATTGAAAAAGTGCTCTTATCTCATCGCCTCAACTAACACGGGGTGAGGTCCCTCTCCCACTTCACCTGCCTCGTCCGCGACCACACCTACGCGGACCTGGTTGGCTCGTTTACCCTGCACTTTTCGCGCACCACCCACGTCGGTGCGCCTGGACCTGGGTGCATGTAACCCGACCCGATTACCCGGTTGGCTCTACAAGAGTGAAGAGCAAAATCGAGAGAGAGAGATGTGGGGAGGGTAGGGGGTAGGCTTTACTTCTCTGTGTTGAGTAGGGAAGGACGAAGAGGAAGAAGCTGTAGGGAAAAGGAAGAGAAGAAGAAGAGGAGCAGCTGAAGGAAGAAGAAGCTGAAGACTTAGCCGCAAAGGAAGAAGCCTGCAAAAGAAGGACTTGGCAAAAGGCAGAGAAGGAAGGACTTGAAGAAGAAGAAGGAGGAGGCACAGCAGCTCAAGAAGAGAAGAAGAAGCCAAAGAGGAAAGCCAAGTAGAGAAGAAAAGAGGAAGAAAGTGCTGCAACAGAGAAGAAAGAAAGGAGTAGCTGTAGACAAAGAAGGAAAGGAAGAAGAACAGGGAAGACACAAGAGAAGAATCACTGTAGCAAGTCATTAGTTAAGGCGTCTGATTCAAAGGATCAGACGTCTGAGAGAGGAAAGATCGAGAAGGAAGAGAGAAAGCAAAGAAAAAGAAAGAGAGAAGAGAAGGAAGAAAAGAAAAAGAATTTATTTATTTTTATGTTTTTTACTCTCTAGCTTTTATATACAGTGCATTATTATTGAACATCTTTCATGTAACAATTTGAGATTGTGATTTTCTACTTCTAAATGTTGGTGCTAGAGCACCACGATCATTTGTTTTGATGATAACAAAACACGTGTTATTTAACATTTGCAATTTGAGTCCTAGATTTCAGGTCAATTGCAAATGAAGACGTGTTTAGACGGAACTCGAGCTCGCATCCAGGACGGATTGGAGGAGCTTGACGGAAAATAGAGGAGGTTCGCGTGGAGCGAAAGATTGGAGATGGAAGACAAGAAGAATAGGATAGATTCTTTTTTATCCTTTCATGTATCTCTTGTATTTATTTTCTTGCTCTTTATTTTCCTTAGACATTATGTTAAAGAGCCTCAAAGAACCCTAACAGTAGTCCTAGGAACACCTGCACAACCCTAGGATACGTAGGTTTTCTGTAGAACACTTAGAAAACCAATATAGGGTTAAAACTGACTTTCCAGACGTCTAATTCACGAATCAGACGTCTGATAAAGGATTTTAAGACGTCTGACTGTTGTTTCAGACGTCTGATAACTGTTAGGCTGGACATAGTTAGTTCTGTCTGATGAATTCAGACGTCCAGACCTTATACCAGACGTCTTAGGGGACGTCTGATGACTTTGCCAGGCGTCCAGTTAGTGGACCGTTGGCTGGCTTAGAAGACACTCAAGAGTATGACCGTTAGAGCCTTATCAGACGTCCATAGGACTTCACAGACGTCTGATAAATGACCGTTTTGCCTCGGCTGACCCAAAATCTCTTCTCAGAGATTTTCTAGCCGTTGCAACGTTTGGAAATCAATTCCCACGGTAAAAGTAGGTTTCCAGACGTCCAGACTTAGTGCCAGACGTCCTCTATGTCGTCTGATGGACTTGTACAAAAACCCTGTTTAGATCTGATTCAAGTCAGGGAGAAACCCGCATAGAATCAGACGTCTGACCTTGGAATCAGACGTCTTAAAGTGGCCTTCCAGACGTCTGATGCCAGAGTTAGACGTCTGATAACCCTGTGAAGTGTAATCATTGTCCTGATTTCGGCCTGATTCTCTTGGGTTTTGCACCCAACGGCTATGGAAGCTTTTCCAAGCCTTCCAAAGCCTTCCTAAGTCCTCTATAAATAGAGGGGAACCTTTGTAACACAAACACAACATAAGAGACACTTAGAAAGACACAAGATACACACTAAGAGAAACAAGAGACACACCTAAGCAACTTAGTTCCACTCCTTTGTGTCCAATTGAGGCCCTTGCTCTCCAAGCTCTAGTTTCATTCTCTTGAGAGCATCAAGCCTTCGCGCGCCCGCTCTCCCGCTGTTGATAACGAGAGCGACGTAGCGCCGTCGCGTGGCACACGCACCGCGTCATCATCGACGCACTCCTTGCAAAGGGGAGTTTCCTATTTCCTATAGAAGCTAGGTTTAATTTTGTTGGCTCTATAGGACTGTTGTTTATTCTATCTTTGTATTTTGGTTGGGTATTCGCTTTGCGAATTCCCGTCTCCTTCGTGGGACAAAATCCTTCTCGTGGAGAAAAGGGGTTGAGGAACGCTACCCTCGTACTTGTAGCGTGGTTGTACTGAGGTTGAATCACCCTCGTTCAAAGTGATTCGTTTAGTGGTTTTTGATCAACGTGGTTGATCGAAAAATCCTAACTCGAGAGGGTTAGGTGGTGGTTTTTACCCGGTTTGGGTTTCCACCTAAAAATCTTTGTGCACATTTTGTGATTGCTTATTTTGTGAGATTGCTTTATATATTTTCAATTCCGAATTTTATTACGTCACCCCTCCTGGTAGAAGGGACGAACCTTCACTAAATACCAATGTACTCTCTAAGTTTGACCTCGGAATATTTTTGAATTTCGAGTAATAAATTTGATAATCGTTTTCGCGGTGATACTACAGCGAATATATTTTAAAACATGCGAAACACAAGTGATTAATCACCTATTCATCTTCTAAGGATCCTAATCATCACTTTAATTCAAGTAAATACCACATATAACATAAACGCCCAAATCTAATTAAGCTCCTGAGCTCACTGTCAATGGCGGCTCAGGAGTAGTTGAAATCCTTAATTATATATATTTATGATCGCAAATATCTGTTGACCTGTTTTCTCCACTCAATTGAGTCAGAAAACAAGTCTTGAGCTTAATCCATGTCAGAACTTTTGGAAAATGAATTTACTGATAAATCTTTATTCCAATGATCAATTGAAGGAATTAACTTGATCATGAGGTTTCTTGTGACCTCAGAAACCTTTTCAAATCATTAATGGCACAAATTCTCATTCTGAATCACAAATTCATCTTTTTCTGGACTCACCAGAGCTCCAGCGAGCTCCAGCGAGTCAAAACTGATCTTTAGCCTGTAGAACTTGGTGACAAGCTCTAGATCGATGAATTAATGTTCATTGATCATGTTGAGTTTGTTTCTTTGAGATTTGAATGTCTGGAGCTTGAGATAAGTCTTCATCTTCTCCAACTCCGACAGAGTTGAAGAAGTCTGACAGTTAGGACTAAGATGCATTTAATAGGTCTAGAAGCTTCAGTACTGTGCACTAAACTCATTTCCAAGCTTTAATCATTGTAAAAACCCTTAGGTTGTTCTGACGAACAAGCACTTTTTCCATTTAAGGCGATGAGCCTGAAACCCTAGAATCATTAGATAAAACACCTATTTTAGGGTCTGAGCATGTTTCTGGGATTGAAAGGATGTTGTTTTTGGTTTTAATTCTCTGAGAAAAGGTTTAAAATAGAAAGTCAAAATTTGAGCTTAGCAGTCAAACTTGAGTTTGATTCTTCTATTATGGATTCAATCTGATGCATTGATGAGTTTAAATTGATTCTGAGATGTTTGTGAATGATTTTAAAGAGGTTTGGTTGAGCTCTGATGGTTAATTCGATTGGATTTCAATTTCTGCCAGTTTGGGTTGTTTTTGAACCTAAACTGATGACAGTGGATTTTTAATGAAATTTGGATGTAAATTCTACCTAGATGAGTTGATAACAACCTCTAGAAGTTGTCTGATCGATTAAACAAATCTAAGGTTGTCTGTTAGGACTTTTTCATGTCTGTATCACACTTCCTGAAGCTTCCAGAGAAGCTTTGAGCTTCTGTATACTTCCTGAAGCTCCTGAGAGCTTAATATACACACTAGCAACTGCAAAATTCACTTCTTAACTCATTTAGAACATCAACTGAGAGTTAAAGTCTAGTTTGTGGACTCAAAACTAATAAATCCATTTTCCAGGCTTAAATGAACGTAGGCAGAACGGTAGATTCGCCCTTCATATCGAAGAGCAAAACTTCCCTTTCACATTAAATTGATACATCAATCTTGTAGAGCAACTCAAGAGCTTTCTAACAAGCTTTTACTCACTTGAAATGGAACTCTGAGCTTCTGGGAATCGTCACTTGAAGTTTGCTCTGGGAGGGGAAATGTTAGTCCCACATCGAGTATCTCTGAACGGCCACTCGAGTATAAAGCTGATTTGTTAAGTGGCTACTTCAGTCATTAGCGCTCGGCACATGGTTACAGATTGAGCATTGATTCTGAGCATGTGTGTGTGTGGGCGTGTATGTGCCTGCGAGTGTGTGCGCTTGTGGCGTGCGAATGTGTTGGCTTGGGAGGGCATGTGCGAGGCTTGGGAGGCGTGAGCCGATTTGGCTCGAATCTGTGAACCGAAAATAAATCGAACTAATTGAATTAGGCTTGGACCTTGTAGGGTCTGGTCCTACCCTGAAAAGGGTGATGCGTATCCCCGAATGGTCCAAGTCGCCAACTAAATAACTTAATTTTTGGTTGAAGAGAGAAAAAACCCGGTCCGATTCAGAAGGAAGAAATGTTTAAGAGAAAGGTTAAGGAAAGGCTAAGTACTGAAGGATCGAAAGGCTCATAAGGCTAAGTGCTCAGGCTAAGGAAAATGCTAAGGAGAAGACAAAGAAAAGGAAAGAAGGAAATGCTAAGGTAAAAGCAAAGGAAAGGTAAGAGAAAGGAGAAGGAAGACAGGGAGAATTCGTAAGAGAAAGGAAGGTTGAACAGGCACTGAGAGATAAGGTAGAGAAGAAAGAAAAAGAAGAAAGGAAGAAGAGAAGAGCTCGAGAAATATAAGAGGAAAATAAAAGAAAGATAAAGAGAAAAAGATAAGTAAAAAGAGAAAGAGAGAAGAAAGAAAGAAAGGTAAAAGAAGAAAAAGAGAGAGAGAGGCTAAAGATAAAGAGAATAAATGATTTTAATTTCTTGCATTTTTAATTCTTTTTGAGTTTAATGTTGTAATAAGGCATGTTTCAATTAGAAAAACTTTATATTGCCTTAATCTCTTGAAATAAATAGAATTAACATGTTTACTTGTTAAAATAGATCATTTATGTAAATATGTTTTCTTATGGAATTTTGCATATTTCTTAAATTTAAAATCATTAGGCAAAGTTCATGTTGTTAAATTTAACTTAATTATACCTCCTATGAGTTGTTTAAACTGATTGGTGAATTCTGAATAAATTATACCTCCGAGCGAACAACCTGTATTCAACCAGTTAAAAGAAATAAAATCTAAAATGTTAGGTTAACTTAACCCTATACTACTCAATCGACACAAATTTGATTTAACCTAAGTTACTTTCTTCTATACATAATTAAGCAAAATTAACTTAATTAACTATGTTGAGGAAGAACACATCATGTTACTTGACATATGCTCATTGAATAGAGCAAACAACTTATCCTTAACTTCTTCTAACTCAATGGAATAAGGTTCATAGATCTTCTTATAAGAGAACTCTACAAATGTTAATTTGTACCTAGGATCTTAGACAATGGGAATCACAAGAATAATGTTATGACTACTCCAATACTTCTTAAAATTTTCAAGCATGGGAAAAGCCATGCTTTGTAAAACATTATTTCTAGAATTAAATATTGCTTCCATCAATTCATACTGGATCAAAAAAAATGAGGAAAGTATAAATTTGTTGTAACATATTTTACACCAAAAACATTATATAGAACAAAGTTATCGATTAATAAAAAATTATTTCCTTTAATTTGACGATTACATCAACTAGAAGAAGAATGTTGGGTACCTAAAAAGTCATAAGTTGCATTGTAAAATGTGACCAACAACTTGTTTATCCTTTTAATCAAATCCCATTCTTCTTCAGAAGTACAATTGGCTGTCGACATCATTGTCTACGATAAAAATGGTGTTTTACGTGTCGTTGTTGTAATATATTTGTTACAATGCAAACGGATGTCATGTCATTTTATTTAATTACAATTTTTATTTGTTAGTTTCCACGTTGTTCACTAGGAGGTAGTTATTGATATACATCACTCTCTATGTCCAAAAATATTTTTTATTCTAAAAATGTTAATTTTATTTACAATAATAATGAATGATTCAAATAATGAATGAATGGATTAATTATATACAAAAGTATCAATTATTAATTTTACCTACAATGCTTTAAACATATTCACAAATATTAACAAGCATTAAAAGCTATATTCAACTACACTAAGCCTAGACATAAGATTAATACTAATTTATACATAGCATGCATTAATATGTAAATAAATTAGTTTATAAATATACTTTCATGCATATTTCATACATTACATTCATGTGTAAATATGATAGCATGCATTAGAATCTAAGTGGCTAGTTATAAATTTGTTTGCATGCATGCACTACATACATAGTTTAAATAGGAATATGATTTAGCATTTCTTATGGGTTTTGTACATAAATAACCCATATATATTTTCTTTATATTATTTAAATATTATCTTCTCAACGGGTGGAGGAGCTTAAAGACAGCAGTGATGGTGAGCGAAGAACTTGGATCTCTGTTGCCACCACCATCATTCCATCTCCATTGTCGTTCCTGCCTCAACAACTCCCCTGCAACTATAAGTGCAAATCACCTCCTGCATTACTAAGGAGGCCATCATTCTACTCCACCACCGTGCAAAGCTTCAAGCTCATCCATTCCACCACCATGGGCCTCCATGGCCGAGCTCCAACACATCGTGTGCCAGAGGGGTAATAGACCACTGCGCCAAGATGGTGGACTCAACCATCACCGTGTGTAGCTCTTACAGCCGCTCTCATCGTGTGCGTGTGCCTCTGGTGGCCATGCAACTATCTTTACCGTGTTCATATCCTCCTACCGCGATTTACCAAGCACCACCGCAACCGTCCACCTTCTTTCGCACTGGGATTACCGCCGCCAACCACGACCACTCCCTCATGCCACACACATCACCACCACGCACCATCCCCTCATTCATTTCCTTTTTTTCCTTCTCTTCCTCATCTCTTGTTGATTATCTTCTCTAAAGGAACCCATCCTTGTTACACTTCCACCACGTGAACCAATCAACCCCCTTCAACACCAAGTTGCCATCGGCCACTCCAACGCCGTCGTCGCACCACCATGCGGCTCCGCCTGCACCTCTGCCCGCACTTTGCCCTCAACCCATGAGCGTCAAGAGCGCACGCTGCTGCAACAGGTGTGCCACGCCTGCAGCAGCAGCACGGGCACTCCTTGCGCCCACCGACATCGCCCCCTCACCACGCGCCGTCCTTGCGCTCCCTCTCCTCCAGCCTATGCCTCCCATGTGGCCCGCGCATGCACCCACGTGCGACCATGCCAACATCAGCCAGTGTTGCCTCCATGTCTTCACACGTCTGCAGCCAGTAGGAGGAACATCAAGTACCCACCGACCTTCTCTCCGGTTGGCCAGCTCCGGCCATCATTTGCCGCGCCGCCGCCACCGCCGCAAAGCTCTCCCTCCAAGCTATCTCCAGCGAGCTCCCCATCCCCGGGTTCTTGATGAGTTGTGGCTCATCATAGCTAAAATACCCAAGTTAAGTTAGTAACTAGGTTAAACACTATCAAATTAGCACATGAAAAGGGTTAAGTGTGGGAAATAGGGAAAAAGGCCTAAAACACCAAATTTGTGCTAAAAATGCATAATTAGGTCATTTATTGAGATATTCTATTATTAAATACAAAATGATGATCCAATTGCAAATTAAGCACACAATTGAGCTCAAAAGTTCAAATCAAAAGTGAAATTAACTTATAATATGTTCAATTAAGCTTCCATAAAAATTTGATTGCATTTGGACATCATTAGGGCCTTGCATTTAGAGATTCTCATTTAGGTCCTTAGGTCATCACATTTCATCCTTAGAAATCTCTCCAGGGACCCATATGATACTCTTTCGGACTTATTTGCAACATTCTAGGGTTGCTTTGATAGGATTTCTAACCACTTAAGGGCCCCTCTGTTGTTGTTCTACCCCTTCGCTGAGGGGCTTATCCTGCAAAAGCACCATTAGAACCTGAGAACGATGCACCTATTGGTGCACTGTTCATCGCAAGAACATGCCCAATCTTAATCATTCATTCCTTCATCTCCTTGATCTGTGGCTGCTCTCCAATCGAAGCTTCATGAGAATTGTCGTGTAGCCTCACCACCATCTCCAAACCCTATCCTACTAATATGGCGTTCGCTCGGTCCGTATGAAAAATTGTTGTTATTGTAGTATGTGTCACAAGTATAAACCATTTTCGCATCCATTTTATTTAATTTACATAATTTTTACTAGTTTATTCCGGGTCGTTCACTGGGAGGTAGTTATTGATATACATCACTCTCTAAGTCCAATATTACTCTTTAATTCCAAAAAGATCAAGTTTATGTATAATAAAAAATGGATGGATTAATGAATCAATAATGAATGAAATGATAGCTTACTTATGTACAAAAGAATCTATTAAAATGCTTGCAAACATCTAATTACAAACAAGCATCAAACACTGTCATATATACTCTATACTAACTATTTATAACTTATATTACTAGTACTTACATACATATATAATAATAAGTAATAATACATATTAGACTAACTAAACTTAACATGCTAACAATATAGTAACATATATAAGAGCTACAGCGACAGATGCAAACATTGCTAAACCCCAAAAAAACTATGTCCAGACTCTAAAGTAGAAACTAGGGTCTATAGCGACACTTATTTTACCTATAGTGACAGTTTATTCTGTCACTAAAGCTATGAAGTTATTTATATACATATATATCTCAAACACTCTTATACTAGTTATACATACTATACATATACTTATTATTTACAGTATACTTATTTACATTTATATATAATTTACACTATACATTATACGAATACTTCTTTGTTCCTTATTCTCTTCTATTCTCTTTTATCTTTCTTCTTCTTCTTCACGTCTTCTATACTAAGCTTCTTTTGTGTTCTTCTTACTCTCTCTTCTCTTAACTCAATATGGCCTTCACTAATCCAAAAATTAGTGTTTAATTGGCGAGCAGCACCGTTCGAGGGATACACAACACCCAAGGACCAGGTGAGACCAGACCTCTACTAGGTGCTGCCCTAATTCTTAATTAGGCTGATTAATCATGGTTTATGCTCAGATTTAGGCTCAATCAAGCCCTTGAATACTGTCGGGCCCCCAGGCCACACCGCACGCTAGGATCACAATGCATGCTCAAGTAATCAGGTCATATGAGATGTTTGGTTATTTCGGGCGCCTGACGCCCGTGACAACTGAACATCCTATACAACTTTTTCAATTTATAACACATAGCGCGCTCCATTTCCGATGTGGCGCTATGTTAGCGTTGTTCTTGCGTTGGAATTCCAGCGCCTAGTGTTGATTTATGGATTTTGGCCCTCAATTTGAGGGCCATAATTTATTATAAATTAAAATTAAATTATAGGATAATAAAGTATTTACATAGTACTATACAATTGTACATTTAATTTAGAAATTTAATTATATTTACTATATAAATAAATTCACTAAAGTATACAGTTTAAATATACTTAATTTTAGATTTTATTCCTTAATTACGTATAAATTAGTTAATAAATGGTCTAATTGACCTTATACCAAGTTAGTATATGTAACGACCCGATTCCCAAGTCCCTATGAGACACGAGAACCGGACCGGCTCGACTAATCCCAAGACCTAGTCGTCCAACGAGGAAGTAACCAAAAGAGTAGTAAAATAAACCACATTCAGCATGAATATAACTAACAGTAAGGAAATACAGCAGTAAGGAAAGAAACCAATACAGTATATACCACCACAATAGTAGAACAACATTCATAACATAATATGAACTGCAGGTAAAGAAAAGTACAGCGGAACCAAGAACTACTCACTATAACGGAACAAAAAGAGGTACAAGAGAACAGTGGTAACTCTACTGGACCCTACTCGGCCCAGCGTCCTCTGCAGCCGCTGACCCTGGCTGCTCAACACCTGGTCCTGAAAGGTAACGAGTGTAACACGTCAGCAAAACGTCGAGTAGAGTGGCAGCTAAACTAAAGAAACAGTAAAGTGTACAGTAGCTGTTTAATTTTCTTTCTTCCTTTATTTACGTCTTTCTATTGTTTCACAATTTATCTATTTCTCAGATCCTTCACTTGATCTCGAATGTTCCTCGTGGGAATGATCTTGATTGCAGTCTTTTCAGAACAGTAGAAGTAGCACGTGGTGCTCTCCTGGCCGGGAGAGTCCCCCGTGGTGCTCCTACTCTCAGTCAACCACCCCAAGGTCACTGACAGAAGTAATGGTGACTACGGCACGCGCGGTAAACGCACGGGTAGCTAACCCGCACTGGTACGCGGTCAGTCGTTTCCGTTAACGGGTGCGCCCAAAGCACAGCACGGAACCAATACAAGGTAGAGCCCTCTCAGTAACAGGGGTCCAACCCCTCCATAGTAACCAAACAGGGGCCTTTCCCCTCCACATCCGCGCACCCTCGCCTGACTACCCTGGTTTGCCCCAGTGGGCCTAAGAAGTCGGTGTGGGAGACTAGTAGAACCCCGGGGTCCGTGGGGTAGCTAGTACCTCCCTACACTAGTAGCTCTCCTCGGTACTACGTACACGAGGGCCAGCAAGTCGGTACAGAGTGGCCAGTCCTAACCCCGGGTCCCTGGGGCGGCTGGCTCCGCTCTGTACTAAACAGGGGGGACAGTTGCTCTCCTTGGTACTCCGTACTCAAGGGCCAGCTCACTTCCCCAATTCTATTCCATTCACTTTCCAGGAGTTCTCCTAATTCCCCGTAGGGTTCCAGCTCTTTAACTCAGAACATTCCAGTTTCACCATTCCAGTTTTACGTTCATACATCCTATATTCTTAATCATGTTCATTTATTCATAACAGGCAGCTGTTAATTCAATTCACAGGCAGCTATTATTTCCTTTCCACATTTTCCAAGATTGCAGTATTCATACATTCCACTAGTTTTCCCGTCCTAGGATTCATGCCATATCCTAGGATCTATCATACAATCTAGTTTTCCAGCCCTATGATTCATGCCATATCCTAGGATCTATCATACAATCTAGTTTTCCAGCCCTATGATTCATGCAACACCCTAGGAATCTACCATTCAATCTATTTCTCATTCCTAGGATTCATGCAATGTCCTAGGTTCTATTTATGGTTTCATAATTTAACAGATTATACTTAAAGCCACTCTATCGGTTACAACAGGCGAACTGGGGGCGTGGTCGGGAATCCCGCATGCCTCCGCAACCCCCGTGACTGCAACGGAACGGGGTCCTATCACAAGGATCGAACACAAGGAACTTCTCAAAACAGTATACAACTACTATAGACAAGTAGAGGATGTAATTCTGAAAAGAACGCAACTCGAAACGTGGAAAATGGAGCCCGAACGGGCCCGAAATGGGTCGAAAACGATGAAACAGTGCAAAATCAAACGTTTGGAACTTCTTCCAGACGTCTTAAAAAGTGGATCAGGGAATTACCTCGCTCTGCATGGGCTCTCAGACGTCTAGAAGCCTGCGGGGGCGTCTGGCCTAGTTCCCAGACGTCCGATGGTCACCCAGGACGTCTGGAAGTCGTTCCCGCCGTCTGGCACTGCAGCCAGACGTCTGATTCACGTTGGATGCGAATCTCCGACCCTGCGCGTACCCATTTCCTCTCTCTCTTAGTATGGTCAATCGAAGGGAAGGAAGAAGACAGAAAAACTCACCTTTCAGACGTCTGGACAGTCTTCCAGACGTCGTGCCAGTCGTCTGGCTAGAAGCACAGACGTCTTATTCTGGAAAGTTTTCCAGAACCAGGGCGCAACTAGCCCTCCTCTCGCGACATCCGACCTCGTCGCGCCTCGTGCGCCTGCTGCTCGAGCCGCAGCAGTCCGCCCCCCCGCGTCGCCCCGCGCCCGCTATGCCCCCCGCCGGCCGGCCCTAGCAGCCCCGGCGAGCTCGCCCTCACAGCCGAGCGCCTCTCCCACGCACAGCACCTCCTCCCACGCTCACTGCGGCTGTCGCTGCCGCTACACCCTCGCGCTCGCACTCTCTCTCACGCACTGGCTGAAGGAGAAGAGGAAGGAGGCGGAGGTGACGGGAGTGAGGGAGAGGCGTGGCCCTTTTAAGGCCGCGCGAGGAGGAGAGAGAGAATGCGGCAGAGGCGTCTGCGGCCGCAGGAGAGAGGGAAAAAGAGGGAGAGAGAGAGAAAATGCAGGTCTGCGCGCTCAGGCGCGCAGACGAACAGTAGCGTGCCAAAAATAACCGATTTCCAGACGTCTGGAAATGGTTCCAGACGTCTGGTCAGATGTCTGGGTCACTTCCCAGATGTCTTAAAATACGTCTGAAGTGCATGTTCGTAACAATATAACAAACTCAAAGGAAGTTTCATCCCCAAAACTTGCGCTAACTAGGGTGATGGAAAACGTCATAAATACCATAACAAACTCAAAGAGGACCGAAGCCGGTCCGAAAAGACGTACCCGCGAAAAGCTCCGGGTACCGCTCCCGCAATGCCGCCTCAGGCTCCCAGGTAGCCTCTTCGTACCGCTGGTTCCTCCACAAAACCTTTACCAGGGGTACTTGCTTTCGTCTCAAACTGCGGACGGCACGGTCTACAATCTGCACTGGCCGCTCGGGGTAGGTCAGGTCGTCGCCCACCTCGACGCTCTCGTGACTCAGTACGTGACTGGGATCGGCTATGTACTTCCTGAGGTTGGACACGTGGAACACGCCGTGCACACCAGAAAGCTGCGGGGGGAGGGCAAGCCTGTAAGCAATGGGTCCAACCCGTTCCAGGACCTCAAAGGGCCCCACAAACCTCGGCGCGAGCTTCCCTCTCACCCCAAACCGCTGCAGGCCCTTCATGGGCGAAACACGAAGAAAGACGTGGTCCCAACCTCAAACTGCACCTCTCTGCGTCTCCGGTCCGCGTAGATCTTCTGTCTGCTCCTAACAGTGCGGAGTCGCCTGTGGATCTGCTCGACTACCTCCTGACTCTGCTGGATCAACCTGGGGCCAACCTCCCAATTGGTCCCCACCTCAACCCAACTCAAGGGTGCCGTACACTTTCATCCGTACAGAGCCTCGTAGGGAGCCATGCCGATGCTCGAGTGATAACTGTTGTTGTATGCAAACTCCGCCAGGGGCAGGTGCTCCTCCCAAGAGCCCCTCCAGTCCAGTACACAGGCACGCAAAAGGTCCTCAAGTGTCTGTATCGTGCGCTCAGACTGTCCGTCCGTTTGGGGGTGGTAAGCTGTACTAAACCTCAACCGCGTCCCCAAGGCCTGCTAAAACTCAGCCCAAAACTGGGACATAAAGCGGGTATCCCGGTCGGATACGATCTCCCGTGGAACTTCGTGTAGTCGTACCACATCCCTGATATACCTCTCTGCCAACTGTGCTGGTCCCAAAGTAACTCGGATCAGCAAGAATCGCGCCGTCTTCGTCAGTCTATCCACTATTACGCAGACTACGTCGTGTCCTCGCTGGGTAACAGGTAAGCCGACCACCAAGTCCATGGTGATGCTCTCCCACTTCCACCCTGGCACTGGAAGCGACTGTAGCGGCCCTGCAGGCCTTTGATGCTCGGCTTTCACCTGCTGGCACACTAAGCACTGCTGCACGAATTCACCCACATCCCGCTTCATCCCCCTCCACCAAAACTCGCGTCTCAAGTCGTGGTACATCTTCGTGTTTCCGGGATGTATGGTGAATCTGGAATCATGTGCCTTAGTCAGGAGCTCTCTCAACAGCTCCTCATCTCTGGGAACGCACAACCGTCCCCTCAAGCGCAGCACCTGGTCTGTGAAAGAGAAGTCCCCCGGGTCTCCCGACAGTACTCTGTCGCGCAAGGACTACAAGTACGGATCGGCCATCTGTCCTGTGATGATGCGGTCTATCAGCTCTGGCCTAGTCTGCCGTGTCACCGTCACTGCCCCACAGTACCCTCGTAACTCTAGAGGTTGCCAACTGCCCACCTCCTCCAAAAGGCTCCAACTCTGTAACTGTAAACTGGCCAAGTGCGTGGGCGCCTTACGGCTCAAGGCGTCAGCCACTACATTGGCCTTTCCCGGGTGGTAGGAGATGCTACAGTCGTAGTCCTTCAGGAGCTCCAACCAACGTCTCTGTCTCATGTTGAGCTCCTTCTGATCAAAAAGGTATCTGAGGCTCTTATGATCTATGAAAATCTCGAAGGTCTCACCGTAAAGTAGTGCCTCCAGGTCTTCAGCGCGAAGACAACAGCTGCCAACTCTAGGTCATGGGTAGGGTAGGTATGCTCATGGGGCTTCAGTTGTCGCGAAGCGTAAGCGACAACGTGACCCCTCTGCATGAGCACACCTCCTAACCCCTACAAGGAGGCGTCCGTGTACACAACGAACCCGCCACTACTGTCAGGGATGGTGAGCATGGGAGCTAAGGTCAACCTCTCCTTCAGCTCCAGAAAACACGCCTCACAGGCATCTGTCCAAGCGAAGGGCACGTCCTTCCGGGTCAACTGTGTCATAGGACGCGCAATCTGTGAAAATCCTCTGATGAATCGTCTGTAGTAGCCTGCCAGTCCCAGGAAACTACGAATCTCAGTGACTGAACGCAGTCTCTCCCACCTGAGTACTGCCTCAACCTTGGCTGGGTCCACCGCCAAGTCGTCTCCAGAGATCACATGACCTAAGAAGGTCACCTCCCTCAACCAGAACTCGCACTTGCTGTACTTGGCGTACAGCCTGCGTCGTCTCAGAGTGTCCAGAACCATCCGCAAATGCTGTCCGTGCTACGTCCGATCTCTAGAATAGACGAGTACATCATCTATGAAAACCACCATGAACTGGTCCAAGAACGGTCTAAACACCCGGTTCATTAGATCCATGAAAGCAGCAGGGCATTGGTCAGCCCAAACGGCATTACCAAAAACTCGTAGTGTCCGTACCGGGTGCGGAAAGCTATCTTGGAGATGTCAGTCTCCCTGATCCTCAACTGGTGGTATCCAGACCTCAAGTCGATCTTGGAAAACACCGTGGCACCCCGCAACTGGTCAAACAAGTCGTCGATCCTCGGCAGCGGATATCTGTTCTTGATGGTGACCCTATTCAGCTATCGGTAGTCCACACAAAGGCGTAGGGTACCATCCTTCTTCTTCATAAACGATACCGGGGCTCCCCAGGGAGACGCACTGGGCCTCACGAAACCTTTCTTCAAAAGGTCCTGCAACTGGGACTTGAGCTCTCGCAGCTAAAGCGGTGCCACCCTGTATGGCGTGGTGGAGATGGGGCTGGTCCCTGGTACTAGTGAGATCTCAAACTCGATCTCACGCTCGGGTGGTAGTCCTGGTAACTCGTCTGGAAACACGTCAGGGTACTCTCTGACCATCGGGATACTCTGGAAGTCTGCCACAGGGCTGGGCTCTGCCACCACACAAGCTAGGAAGCCCTCACACCCCTGGCTCAAAAGTCTCGCCACCCAAAGTGCCGAAATGCACCTGAAACCTCCGTCCACTGGCTGTCCGTGAAACTCGAAAGAAGGCAACTCCGGCATGGAGAAGACAATCTTCCTCTCAAAATAGTCCACCAAGGCGTGGTAAGTGGACAGCCAATCCATCCCCAGAATCACTCCAAAGTCCTTCATCTGTATCATAATCAGGTCAGCTGGCAGGCTATGTCCCCCGACGCTGACCTCGCAATCCGTGTACACCTCCTCAGCTACAAACAGCTGACCACTCGGACCTCTGATTACGAACGGATTTTCTAATGCTGTATAATCCTGGTCCAAACTAACTGCGAAACTGGCTGCGACAAACGAGTGCGTAGCACCGGAATCGAAAAGCGTGTAAACGAGTCTGCCGGAAACTGAAACCATACCTTCTACCACCGATCCCGAAGCTCTGGCGTCCCTGTGTGTCAGGGCGTTGATACGCCCTTCAGCTCTAGGTGCGGACAAAGCAGCCACACTCTGCGTCGGATGGGTAGGTGCTGGCCGGTACCCTCCTCGCGACTGCTGTCCTCCTCCTCGCGCCTGGTAACCGTGGCCTCCTGCGCGTCCTCCAGTGCTCTACGCGGGAAGTATCTGCTGACCTCTTGCCCTAGACGGGCAGTCCCTCCTGATGTGGCCCGGCTGGCCACACTGGTAACAGAGGGGAACCCGGCCCCCGCCCTCAGTGGGTCCCTGCTGTCGGCTGGGCGGGGGTCCGGTGCTGGCGACTGGCCCCTGTCGAGGGCCCCCAAAGGCCACTGATGGCCCTGTAAAACGTGACGGCTCTCCTGTGGATGCCACGTGTCTCCTTTGAGTTCTCCTAACACGCCTAGTGTGACGACGGAAATCTCATTCCACCACCAACTCCCCTATCGTACGCTCGGAAGGGGGAGGAGGGGGTGGCGATGTGGATGGAAGCTGAAATTCTTCATGACCTGTAGGTTTGGCCCTACGAGGAGGGGGTGACGTAATAAAATGCGGAATTGAAATATAAAATCTTCGCAAAATAACAATCACACAAAGTACACAGTTGTTTTTAGGTGAAAACCCAAATCGGGTGAAAACCACTACCTAACCCTCTCGAGTTAGGATTTTCCGATCAACCTAGTTATCAAATCCACTAACCGAATCACTTTAAACGAGGGTGATTCAACCTCAATTACAACCACGCTACAAGTATGAGGGTAGCGTTCCTCAACCCCTTCTCTCCACGAGAAGGATGTTGTCCCACGAAGGAGACGGGAATTCGCAAAGCGAATACCCAACCAAAAGACAAAGATAAAATAAAATAAGTAATCCTATAGAGCCAACAAAGTAATTTAAACCTAGCTTCTATAGGAAATAGGAAACTCCCCTTTGCAAGGAGTGCGTCGAGTTGATGACGCGGTGCGTGTGCCACGCGATGGCGCAATGTCGCTCTCGTAAACAACGACGGGAGAGCGGGTGCACGAAGCTTGATGCTCTCAAGAGAATGGAGCTTGAGCTTGGAGAGCAAGATCTTTTCTGGACACAAAAGAGTGTGAAAGTGTGTAGCTAAGTGTATCCAAGTGTTTCTCTTGGTGTATGTTGGTGTGTTTATGTGTATTTTGTGTTGCAAAGGTTCCCCTCTATTTATAGAGGCCTTAGGAAGGCTTTGGAAGGCTTAGAAAAGCTTCCATAGCCGTTGGGTGCAAAGCCCAAGAGAATCAGGCCGAAATCAGGACAATGATTGCGCTTGACAGGGTAATCAGACGTCTAACTCTGGCATCAGACGTCTGGAAGGCCACTTTAAGACGTCTGATTTAAAGGTCAGACGTCTAATTTTGGGCGGGTCTCTTCCTGACTTCGATCAGATCTAAACAGGGTTCTAGTGCAAGTCCATCAGACGACATATAGGACGTCTGGCACTATGTCTGGACGTCTGGAAACCTACTTTTACTGTGGGAATGGATTTTCCAAATGTTGCAACGGCTAGAAAATCTCTGAGAAGAGATTTTGGGTCAGCCGAGGCAAAACGGTCATTTATCAGACGTCTGGAAAGGCCTAAGGACGTCTGATAAGGCTCTAACGGTCATAATCTTGAGTGCGTGCTAAGCTAGCCAACGGTCCACTATCTGGACGTCTGGCAAGTCCATCAGACGTCTCCTAAGACGTCTGGTCTAAGGTCTGGACGTCTGATTTCATCAGACAGAACTAGGTATGTCCAGCCTAACAGATATCAGACGTCTGAAACAACAGTAAGACGTCTTAAAGTACTTTATCAGACGTCTGATTTGGGAATTAGACGTCTGGAAGTGCTGTTTGGGCCCTATATTGGTTTTCTAAGTATTCTACAGAAAACCTAAGTGTCCTAGGGTTGTGCCGGTGTTCCTAGGACTACTGTTAGGGTACTTTGAGGCTCTTTAACATAATATTCTAAGGAAAATAAAAAGAGCAAGAAAATAAAGACAAGAGATACAAGAAAGGATTAAAAAGAATCTATCCTATTCTTCTTGTCTTCTATCTTCAATTTGTCGCGCCACGCGAACCTCCTCTGTTTTCTGTCAAGCTCCTCCAATCCGTCCTGGATGCGAGCTCGAACTCCGTTTAAACACGTCCACATTTGCAATTGACCTGAAATCTAGGACTCAAATTGCAAATGTTAAATAACACGTGTTTTGTTATCATCAAAACAAATGATCGTGGTGCTCTAGCACCAACACGAACCACCTCTCGAATTAGTTGGACGAGGTCCGGAGACGGTATGCTCAGGAGAAGAGGAGGGGTAGTATGTACTCCAAGCCCGACACATCTGTCCCTCGGGCCCCGACCTCGGCCGCGCCCGCGGCCCACCCTCCTAGTTCCACGACGAGGCATCTCCTACAAGGAGACGCAAAACAACAAAATACGTCAGTACGGAACAGTACCTAACGAAAACGTCTAAGAGCTCATGTCAAGAGATATGTTGTGGTGGCTACTCTAGTTATAGACATGTGAATTGGTTATTTTCCAGTTAGTTGATTCACTTCTCGGGACGACCTTGCTCTGATACCATCTTGTAACGACCCGATTCCCAAGTCCCTACGAGACACGAGAACCGGACCGACTCGACTAATCCCAAGACCTAGTCGTCCAACGAGGAAGTAACCAAAAGAGCAGTAAAATAAATCACATTCAGCATGAATATAACTAATAGTAAGGAAATACAGCAGTAAGGAAAGAAACCAATACAGTATATACCACCACAACAGTAGAACAACATTCATAACATAATATGAACTACAGGTAAAGAAAAGTACAGCGGAAACAAGAACTACTCACTATAACGGAACAAAAAGAGGTACAAGAGAACAGTGGTAACTCTACTGGACCATACTCGGCCCAGCGTCCTCTGCAGCCGCTGACCCTGGCTGCTCAACACCTGGTCCTGAAAGGTAACGAGTGTAACACGTCAGCAAAACGCTGAGTAGAGTGGCAGCTAAACTAAAGAAACAGTAAAGTGTACAGTAGCTGTTTAATTTTCTTTCTTCCTTTATTTACGTCTTTCTATTATTTCACAATTTATCTATTTCTCAGATCCTTCACTTGATCTCGAATGTTCTTCGTGGGAACGATCTTGATTGCAGTCTTTTCAGAACAGTAGAAGTAGCATGTGGTGCTCTCCTGGCTGGGAGAGTCCCCCGTGGTGATCCTACTCTCAGTCAACCACCCCAAGGTCACTGACAGACGTAACGGTGACTACGGCACGCGCGGTAAACGGACGGGTAGCTAACCCGCACTGGCACGCGGTCAGTCGTTTCCGTTAACGGGTGCGCCCAAAGCACAGCACGGAACCAGTACAGGGCAGAGCCCTCTCAGTAACAGGGGTCCAACCCCTCCACAGTAACCAAACAGGGGCCTTGCTCCTCCACATCCGCGCACCCTCGCCTGACTACCCTGGTTTGCCCCAGTGGGCCTAACAAGTCGGTGTGGGAGGCTAGCAGAACCCCGGGGTCCGTGGGGTAGCTAGTACCTCCCTACACTAGTAGCTCTCCTCGGTACTACGTACACGAGGGCCAGCAAGTTGGTACAGAGTGGCCAGTCCTAACCCCGGGTCCCTGGGGCGGCTGGCTCCGCTCTGCACTAAACAGGGGGGATAGTCGCTCTCCTTGGTACTCCGTACTCAAGGGCCAGCTCACTTCCCCAATTCTATTCCATTCACTTTCCAGGAGTTCTACTCCTAATTCCCCGTAGGGTTCCAGCTCTTTAACTCAGAACATTCCAGTTTCACCATTCCAGTTTCACGTTCATACATCCCATATTCTTAATCATGTTCATTTATTCATAACAGGCAGCTGTTAATTCAATTCACAGGCAGCTATTATTTCCTTTCCACATTTTCCAAGATTGCAGTATTCATACATTCCACTAGTTTTCCCGTCCTAGGATTCATGCCATATCCTAGGATCTATCATACAATCTAGTTTTCCAGCCCTAGGATTCATGCAACACCCTAGGAATCTACCATTCAATCTATTTCTCATTCCTAGGATTCATGTAATGTCCTAGGTTCTATTTATGGTTTCATAATTTAACAGATTATACTTAAAGCCACTCTACCGGTTACAACAGGCGAACTGGGGGCGTGGTCGGGAATCCCGCGTGCCTCCGCAACCCCTGAGACTGCAACGGAACGGGGTCCTATCACAAGGATCAAACACAAGGAACTTCTCAAAATAGTATACAGCTACTGTAGACAGGTAGAGGATGTAATTCCGAAAAGAACGCAACTCGAAACGCGGAAAACGGAGCCCGAACGATCCCGAAACGGGCCAAAAACGACGAAATAGTGCAAAATCAGACGTTTGGAACTTCTTCCAGACGTCTTAAAAAGTGGAACAGGGAATTACCTCGCTCTGCGTGGGCTCTCAGACGTCCAGAAGCCTGCGGGGGCGTCTGGCCTAGTTCCCAGATGTCCGATGGTCACCCAGGTGTTTGGAAGTCGTTCTCGCCGTCTGGCACTGCAGCCAGACGTCTGATTCACGTTGGATGCGAATCTCCGACCCTGCGCGTACCCATTTCCTCTCTCTCTTAGTACGGTCAATCGAAGGGAAGGAAGAAGACGGAAAAACTCACCTTTCAGATGTCGTGCCAGTCGTCTGGCTAGAAGCACAGACGTCTGATTTTGGAAACTATCTCGCGACGCCCGGCCGCGTCGAACCTCGTGCGCCTGCTGCTCTAGCCGCAGCAGTCCCACCCCCGCGTCGCCTCGTGCCCGCTGCGCCCCCCGCCGGCCGGCCCTAGCAGCCCCGGCGAGCTCGCCCTCACGGCCGAGCGCCTCTCCCACGTGCAGCACCTCCTCCCATGCTCACTGCGACTGTCACTGCCACTGCACCCTCGCTCTCGCTCTCGCGCACTGGCTGAAGGAGAAGAGGAAGGAGGCGGAGGTGACGGGAGTGAGGGAGAGGCGTGGCCCTTTTAAGGCCGCGCGAGGAGGAGAGAGAGAACGCGACAGAGGCGTCTGCGGCTGCAGGAGAGAGGGAAAAAGAGGGAGAGAGAGAGAAAACGCAGGTCTGCGCGCTCAGGTGCGCAGACGAACAGTAACGTGCAAAAAATAACCGATTTCCAGACGTCTGGAAATGGTTCCAGACGTCTGGGTCACTTCCCAGACGTCTTAAAATACGTCTGAAGTGCGCGTTCGTAACAGTATACATATTAAAGTATTTTATAAATATTTTTATTGTATTTTACAAGTTTTATTTAGACTTTATTTTCATTTAAATAGCCTATTTTGGACTGTTTTATTTATAAATTAAGTTTAAATAGAATATACATTATAAATATACTCAAATTAGGTTAATTTACTTAAAATACATTAGTATAGATGTACGGTATAAGTTAGCTTAATTTTAACTTTGTTGACGCGTTTCTCGATCGTGTTTTAACCGTTAATTACGTCATAGTATAGGTGATCAAGCATCGTCAACAAATAAAAGTTTTATTACTCGAAAACCTAAGTATTCGAAGTCGAACACATGGAGTAATTGGAATTTACTACTAATCTCAAGAATGTAATTGAACACTTTAATTACTCAAAACTTTAATTCAAATGTAAATGCACGAGTCTGAAAAGTAATTGTAGTAAAAAGAAGAATTGGTGATCGGACGTCTTAAAAATGTGTTTCCCTTCTTTTATTCTTCTTCTTCTTCTTCTGATTTTCTTCCTTTCTTCTTCTTTCTCTTCTGCAGTTCCTTGCTTCTTTCCTTCTTATTTTCTTCTGCCTTGCTTCTTTCTTCTTTACGGGTCTTCTTCTTCTTCCTTGGTTCTGCTTCCTTTGCTTTAGTTTCTCTTCTTCTTCTTGTCTTGACCTTTCTCTATTTCTTCTTCAGTTCTTCTACTTTTTCCTTCGCCTCTTCCTTTTCTTCTCTTTTTCCTCTGCGAAAGCTTCCTTCTTCTTCATTTCCCTTGCTAGCAGCGGCTAAGTGTTGGCTTCACTCCTTCCTTCTTTCTTCCTTCCTTCCTTCCCAGCACAACCACAGCAAAGCAAAACCTACCCCTCTACCCACATCCGCGTGTCTCTCTCTCTCTGTGTAAACCACTCATCAGCATGCTCTCCCAGAGCTGGGTAAATGGGTCGGATCGCACGCCCGGGACCAGGTGCATCGGCGTGAGGGTGGTGCGCGAGGTGTACTCAGGACAGGGTCGGGTCTCGCCAGATCTGCGTGGTGAACTCGCGGACGAGGCGCAGTGAGATAGGTGAGGGACCTCACCCCAAGTGCGTTCGGAGGCAACGAACCCATATCACAAAAACATTATAAACCACTCCAGCAGTTTGTGACTTCACGATGTGGGACTAATTGCTCCCCCTCTACTTCGCGCGTGCCTGCAGGAGTCTATCCTTCAATTGCCACAGCCGCGAACTTCACAGCGTCTCTTGCTAGGTCAGATATCTTCGCAATGCCTCCCCGAGTTATTTGCACCTGGAGCCTTGCAGTCCTGAGGCCTAGAGCAGGTGTGGAGCTTCTTCAAGTTGCCATCAATGGCGGCCAGAGCTTGAGATCTGTCAGACACGAAAAGAGCCTCGCGGCCCAATCAGATCACCGGGGGACCTTCGCCGTGTCATGGAGAAGGTGAAGAGCTAGGTGGTAGGCCGCGGGATGGCCTAGGCGTGCGTGCATAGGTCATCCTGTGGCCGGATGGATGGGTGTATTCGGGGGACTGTTGTGGAGGCGTAGAGGGACTGTGGATGGGTGGAGGTTACTCAGTGAGGTGAGGCAGAGGTTATGTGTTGGTCGGCGAGGCGTGTGGGGCTGCGGAGCGACGGGAGTGTCTCGCTGGAGGGTGGCCGGAGGTGAGGAAGGTGATGGTGAATAGGGACGGTCGAGGGTCAATTGTGTGAAATAGAGTGAGGGAAATGAAAGAGGGGATAGAGGAGAATAGTTTTAACCTAACTGAAGGGACGAAGGGGACGAGGAGGCGGACGACAGTACCTGCTGTTGCCGGAGAAGAAAGCGCCCAGTAGAGGAAGACGGCGGCTACGACGAGGCTAGGGCAGCGCACGCAGGTGTTGCGCAACGCGGAGGAAGATTAGGAAGATGGCTCTTTCACTGATTTTGTGGCAGAGCGGAGGAAGATGGCTCGCTGGACCTCTTGGCCGGAGAAGAAGCAGATGAATTAGAGGTGGAATCCTGGCCAAGTCGAGCTAAGGAGGTTCGACCGGAGTTGGGGTTTAATTTATAGGTGCTGGCCGTGCTTCTGGTGCGTGGAGGGCACGCCTTCTGTCACCGACGTCTCACCGGAGATGGAAGGTGGTTAGATACCCAAATCTCTCGTGCGTTCGCATGAGAGATTGGGTGCAAATCTGGGTTCATGGTCGGACTCAGATGGAAGGGGATTCCTCAGAGAATCTCCCTTCCAATTCTGGGAGGGGATCTTTGAGGGATTAGAGAGTATTCCCTCTCTAATCCTTGCCGGAGCAGGATCTCTCCCCAATAATGGTGGATGGACCTGATTGTAATATTTGCGAGGAAGCTAGGGGGTTCTATGTGATGGTTTTCAAAAGATAGGGACCAAAATGTGATTGGGTGTACTAAATTGCAAAGTAGGTCAAGATGACCTCCCCTTAGGTCAAAATTTTGGTACAAACCTAATTTTGACCTAAGGAATCTAATAGTGAAGTTGGATTTTAGGTTTGACCACGTTTGATTGGACATCTTGCGAAAAAACCCAAATTAGGTCAATTGATGAGCTAGGACCCTAATCTAGGTCAAACTAGGTTCCAAAGGCCAAATTGAATGTTCTAAACCCTAGGGGATATTTTTCCATGATTTTTAGAGGGTTTACTTGATTTTTATCTTAACCAAAACCTTGTTGAATTAAGCAGATCTGTTTTACGGTTACAAGATGTGATTTAATTCCTAGATTGCATATGAACCCATTTCTGATTGATTCACCCTACTTTTTATCTCATTTAAACCATTTGACCTATGTTTTGTCTCTGAGAAATCCCGTTTATGTAATGCAATGGTAAAATTGCAGTTTTAACCTTTATTTCATGTTTTCTTCTCAGAACACTTATTCCTTTAATTAAACCCTCTTCTAAGTTATGTAGGAGCTTTTATTCTCTTTATTAGGTCAAAATGAGCTAGTTATCGCTCATGATGAGGCTCTCATCAAACTTAAATTACTAATTTATTTTAATTTAACTTAATAACTAACTAGTAACTTAATAAATTAATTATTTATTCTATATATATAATTAAATTATGGTACAGGGTTAAATATGTTCATAATATACATGTAAATACATCTGTACAGTATCATAACTTCATATGCTTATTTATAGAGTTTATAAATTTATATAGCTTATTAGTACATATAAGTTAGTTTAATTAATAAATAGTTATATAATTAAGATATATACAGTATAATCTAACTTAAATACTTAATTTACATACTAAAATATATACGTGAGCTATTTATGCTATATATATATAATTTTTACATTATAGATATATATACTTGCGATATACCTTATATTTACAAGTATATACATAGCATACAATAGATTTTTAGGTATTTATGGGATTTTTTCACTTGTTATATTTTTTATATCTTTTATGGAGGTAAGAGATGAGAGGGAAAGAAATAGATGAGAAATAGGAAATGGTTTTGGTGATTTTATGTTTAGTTTCTTTTATTAAGTTCTATGGCATACAAACCGTCGGCTGATATGTTCTACCAAGCTGAGAGTTCAGAATACCATAAAACTTGGTATAAACTTAGAAAAATACCTAATCTTCACTATGACAGGTTTATTTTATTTTTTTAGATTTTTTATATATTTTTTATTTAATTACAAAGTGAACACATTTTAAGCCTTTCAAAGGATTTTTCTAAATTGAATTAAGGCTTAGAATGGAATTTTAGTGTTTGAAAGGCAGTGAATTGCCTTAAACTGCTCAACTAAATATATGGAAAATATATAAACAATTAAGCCAGCAAATCATTGTGGATTTCATTTAATTCTACTTGATGGACAGTTAAGCATTAAAAACAAGTTGACAAAGGAGATTAAACAATTTATAAGCATTCAACATGAGGATTAGAGTCAATTACAATTCATGAAATCTTGCATACAACTCGTATACAACCATACGCACACGGCAGCTATCTAACAATAAAACCTAAGCCTACAGTCCATTGAGTTTCAGACCATCATCTGTTGCAGCAGTAGAAAGCAAAGCAGCAGGACAGCAGTAACAAGGGTGCTGCTGGAAATTCAGCAGCACTACAGCAAACAAGACTTGATTCCAGCTTTTATCTCCCAATTCAGTCATTTATACCCTAGTTCAGATTCTAGAGAACCTGATCAGGGATATAAAAGAACTAGTTAAGGGAATACTTAGCTGGATTCAGTGGGAATGTAGCTTCATTTGCAGCAATTTGCTATGACTGTTGGGATCAAAACATAAGCAGAAAACTCTAAATCAGAATCTGACAAGGGTTACAGATCACATAAAAAGCCACTCGAAAATACAACTTAAAATGAAAATCCCTTATCACAAATATCATCAAATCAGATCAGAAACATAGCTGATCTAATTCCTTCTAATGCTATAGACAACATGTAGAAAGGAATTAAATTAGTCAATTTAATACAAAAACTTAAAGCCCAAAACTATGAAACCTTAAGGAATATTGAGAATTCCTTAGGTTGAAAATCAGAATTGCAACTTAAAAACAACTTATGAATACAAGGTAGAGTCTCAAATCAACAAAGTTGATTTTCCTTGGCTCTACCATGCATTCAACACATTTAAATCCTTAAGAAGAACAGATCAGGTTATGGCTCATCTGAGATGAATTCTGACATCAGAATCATCTCAGATTCCTAGCCAATCAATGAATCAAAATCAAAATACTTTAGTTTACTCGATCAAAAATCATTCAAAGCTCATTTGGTTTAAAATCCTTACAATCCAAATTCAAAGTAAATCAAGTAAACTGAATCCATTTTTAGTTCAAATCAGGGGCTTTTGTGACATAGATGGAATGAATGAGAAGCCCCTAAGATGGTTGTTGATGCTAATTTTAGATCTGGGGTTGAAAACCATTCAGATATGAAATTAGATCTAATGAATGGGTGAATTGCGAAAGACTGACCAAGGAAATCCAAAATGAGGTGAAAACATGTAGAGGAAGAACAATGTGAACAGTGATTGGGTGAATTTTGTCTCCTCTGACCTGGAATGATCAGAGGAGGTGAGGGGGGGGCGGGGGAATTAAAGCTAATTTCTACTCCTAAACTAAACTACCAGTACGCACAGCAGATCAACATTAATTCTAACTCTAATTCTATTGCTAATCTATCTAATTAACACTACAGCTAAACTAGAAAGCATTAAAACTACTTTAACAGGAAGAATGGGACCTGTGGGTCCTTAGCCGGCGGCTAAGGAGGAAGAATGGAGGGGGAGGGTGCTCCAGCGGAGTGAAAATTCGCTAGTGGAGTTCAGGGTCGTCTTCAGGCGTATGTCATCCCTAGCGACGAGGAGAGTCAGAGAGAAGTTGGAGTATTCACAACCGGTGGGTGTGAAAACTGGGGATTGGTGGGGAGAGGTGGCTGGAGTGGACAGTTGACCGTTAAGAATGTAGGAGGGAGCGATCCTTTGTGTACGTGACCAAGGAGGTGCTTAAGTAGAGATTTCAGTGAATCCAGGCACCACGTGGGTGAAATTAGGCGTAGATGGCAAGGGTGGCGAGGATGAGAGGAGAGAGTGAGTGCGGCTACTAAATCACAAAATGACCGTTGGATGGGATCTGAGGGTAGTGGTGACCACACGCGCCGAATCGCGTGAAGGTTAGAATCAAGGAGAGCCACAGATCAATTCAGATGAGAGATCAACGGTCTAGATGGCCCATGTTCTTCGTGTGATATAGTGCATGCATGGGCTGCAGCAAGCGTTGGAAATGTATTGGAGAAATTGCAGGGATATAAAAATTGTAGGCCGGCCTAAAAGTGATAGAGAATAGTTAC
Source organism: Thalassia testudinum (assembly GCA_037157565.1). Lineage (NCBI taxonomy): Eukaryota > Viridiplantae > Streptophyta > Magnoliopsida > Alismatales > Hydrocharitaceae > Thalassia > Thalassia testudinum. Next base: position 30,989,238 of record JAZHRO010000031.1, on the reverse strand, counting down.
AAAGTGGTCCTTTAGGGCTTACAAAGAGATCCCTGTGAATTACATATAGGTCCTAGGAGGTTTTCTAATGAATGGAATGTAGTGCATAATGGACCTAAATGTAAATCTTTGATTTCAAGGCCTCAATGATGTCCAAATACCTTCAAGTTTTTATATAAGCTTAATTGAACTTTTAAGAAGTTAATTATACTTTTGATTTGAACTTTTAAACTCGTTTGTATGTTCAATTTACACTTAGATCACCATTTGACCTTTTTCACAAGAATATCTCGTTTAATGACCTAATTATGCAATTTTAACACATAATTAAAGTTTTAGGTCTTTTTCTTTAATTCCCACACTTAACCTTTTTTTAGGTGTTAATTTGACATTGTTTAACCTAGTTTCTAGCTTAACTTTAGCTATTTAGCTATGATGAGTTACCACTCATCACCTACGACCCATCTTTGATTTGAAAACTTCATGCGCCCTCTTCTCTCATCCTCCCCACCCATACCTTAAATGCCTATCCTCACCAATGCGATGAGTGGAATCAATGATCTAGCCTACTTAAGCACATCCGCTCATCACGTGCGCACTCACTCCCTCGACCTGAGTGATCCCTTTGTCTACACCTCCAGCAACTCCCTCTTTCCTCAGTGGTCGGTGACAGAGGCCACTTTCCTCCCCCAATTTCATCGCCTTTAGCTGCTGGCTACTGGCCCATGAGAGTCACCTTCATCCGTTGGAGGCTTTCTCCCATATCGTCCTCCTTAGCCTTCGGCTTTGGATCCAGCAGAGTCCCCTTCCTCTGATTAGTTAGGTTTTTACATGCTTTCTTAGCATAGATTTACTACTTTCTAACTAAATTTAGTGTTAGATTAGTAGGAGTAGAATTAGATGATAGTATTCACTAGTTTGATGGATTCAGTAGTTAGGTAGGAGTAGATTAGGGTAATTCTCCCTTACCTCCACTGATCAACTCAGAACAGAGAAGACGAACCCACTGCCATCCACATGTCCATTAATCTTCCTCTCCATCTCACAATTTTCACGTTCTAAAATTCCCTCGTGTTTTAATTCGCAATCCACCCACTCATTAGAGTCAAACCCTCATCCCATTGCTCTCTAGCATTGAGATGAGTATTTGCGCTCAAAATCCATCCAGGGGTCTCCCATTCATTTCAGAAATCCACAAAGATCCCTAATCTGGTTTTAAATTGAATTGGTTTGCTTGATCGATTTTTAACTTGGATTTCAATGAAAGATCATGAGATTTTGATCGAATTGAGTGTTGAAGGGTTTTGATCAAGCGAGTTGATATGATTGTGTGTAGATCATTTCATGGTCGTAAATATGAGATGATCTTAATGGAGAATTTTCCCTCAGATGAGCCATATCTGAATTGGATATAAATTAGGGATTTCATGGTTTTAAATAGAGTGGTAGAGCCAAGGAGAATCAATTTTGTTGATTTGAGGCTCTACCAAGTATTTCTGAATTGTTTGGTTTGAGATTCTGATTTCCAACCTAAGAAATTTTTAGTATTCCTTAAGGTTTTTAGAGGAATTGGGATTCAAGTGGGTTGAGTTTATTGGACTAATCTAAGACCCTCCATTATGCTGTCTATAGCATTAGGAAGGTATTAGATCATGGTATTTTACTTGATTTGATGATGAAGATTATGGTTTAAAGATTTTTGATAAAAAGTTTGACGCTTCAATCCAGGTTTAGTGTGATTTTTAGACCTTGTCAAATTATTTGAAGTGCTTACTGATGTGAGTGTTTGAATCCCAAATGAGTACATTAAAGTGCTACATTGGCAGCTACATTTCTATAAACTTTCCAAACCTAAATTTGGTACAACTTGGTGTTATTTAGACGAGAATCACTCTCTGATTTTGTTATGACTTAGTTCCTAGATCCTTACATGACTCGAGACCGGCTCGCCTCGATTAATCCTAAGACCTAGTCATCAACAAGAAATAACCAAAAGCAGGAAAATAAACCACATTCACACATGCCATATAACTAAGAAGAAGAAAAGTACAAAGTAGTAAAGAAAGCAGAACAACTATCTCAGTACATACCACAACAACAACAACAACAGCAACAACAATTGAAGGCGGAAAGGAAACAGAAGTAGCAGAAACAGTAAACATAGTATTCATTACTTACTACAATAGTAGAGAAAAAGAAAGTGCTGAAGAAAGACTACGACTGGACTCGATTGGGCCCAGCACCCTCTACAGCCAAAGACTCGGGTTGCTCAACTCCTAGTCTTGAACAGTGCTATGAAAAGACAGAGTTAGCGAATGCTGAGTAGAGTGGTGTTTGTATTATTTAAGTACAAGAATAGTAAAAATAATAGATTTAATTCTCATTTCTATTTATCTTATTTATATGTTTCTGTTTCATCTATTTCTCAAAGTATCCAGATATTTCTTGATCTTGCATGTTCCTGGTGGGAACGATCTTGATTGCAGTCTTTTCCGTAGAGTAGAAGGTACACGTGGTGCTCTCCTAGCTGGGAGAATCCCCTGTGGTAGTCCTACACCCAGTCAACCACCCCGAGGTCACTGTCAAGACATAGCGGTGACTACAGCATGCATGATAAGCGCACGGGTAACCATCCCGCACTGACACGTGGTCAGTCGTTTCCGCTAGCAGATACGCCCAAAGTACAGCACGAAACAATATATGGCCTTGCCCTCTCAGAATAGGGGTCTTGCCCCTTAGAACCAAATAGGGGTCTCGCCTCTCCACGGTCCGCGCACCCTCATCTGACTACCCCGGTTTGCCCAGAGGGCTTAACAAAGTCAGTGTAAGGTGGCTAGTTGAACCCCGGGCCCCGTGGGGTGGCTAGCTCCCTTCCTACACTAGTAGCTCGCCTCGGTACCACGTACGCGCGGGCCAACAGGAGTTAGTGTAGAGTGGCCAATCCTAACCTCGGATCTCAACCCAAGGGAGGCTAGCTCTGCTCTACACTAAAAGGGGACAGTTGCTCTCTTTGGTACCACGTACTCAAGGGCCAACACGCATCTCGTCTACATTCCAGATTCTGTTTATCCACAGGAGTTCTACTCCTAATTTCCCATAGGGTTTATGCTTATGTTCACCTCATTTATCCAGATCCAGATCTCATGTTTCATAATTCATTCTACACCCATATACAGGCAACTCATGTTTTCATAGTTTAATTCTTAATAACATGCAACTGATGTTTTCACAGGTAATTTCTCAATTGAACACAGGCATCTTGTATTCTAACATGCAACTCGTAATTATAATACAGGCATTTGCTAGCAATTTATCTTAACCATGCATTCAAGAAAACAATACAGCTCAAACAGGCTCATCCATTTTCTACCTTAGGGTTCATTTCACATCCTAGAGTTCCATTCGGCTATTTCAACCAAGCACATTCTTATTTAAATATTAACAATTGAATTAAACCACTCTACCAGGTATCACGGGAGGAATGGGGTCCTGCGCTGCAAATCTCGTTGTTTCTGCGGGCCTCGAACACGTCACTGGCTGGTAACTTGTACAAGCGACTAATGTACATTAGACAAGCTCAAAACAGTAGGTACTCAACATGAATATGTAGTGGAACTCGAATAGAAAACAACGCTACTTTGTTTACGGAAATTCGACTCCGTTTGGGCCTTAAACAGGCCAAAAAAGCGATTTCTGATCAAAATCAGACGTCTGGGACTTATCTCAGACGTCTTAAAAGATGTCAAAACTCACCTTGTGTCTCCTGCGGCTGATCATACGTCCAGACCTTCTCTGCGACCGTCTGAGGATAGTTGTAGACGTCAGACAAGGTCTCTGGTTGTCTAGAAGCACCTCTGAACATTTGGTGATATGATCAGACATCCAAAAGTGCAGGGAAAAGCGTACCGTGCACCTTCCCAAAGCTGCACTTGCGTACGCAACGTAGGCACGGTCTGCCCACAACGACTCCTACGTTGAGATCTTCTGCAAGGGAGAAATCAGCACAGCAATGTACGTACCTCACGCGATATGTGCTCTCAGACATCTGGCCTTAGCTTCGGACGTCCAGGTGCCTTGCCAGAGGTTTGCTCCTCACTCCAGACATCTGATACTGGAAAACTTCCAGTATCAAAACCTCCTCGCAGCTTGCTCCGCTTGCACCTCCGCCCTTGGCGGCAGCTCCAGCCGCTGCAGGAGCTTGGGCAACTCCTCGCCGATTCCTCCACGCGCGCATGCACCCGCCGCTGGCCGTGTGAGCTCCACCGAGCTCCCGAAGGTCCTTTGACCTTCCACGCTCTCCTCCTTCCTCCCTCTCGCTCTCCCTCGCTCGCCCCCCCTCTCGTACCTCTCTCTCAGACCTCGTCACTACCGCACAAGAGTGCTGGAGGTGGTGTTGCTGTGCTATGAGGAGAGGAGAAGAGAAAAGAGGGGTATAAATAGGAGGGGATGTAGGGTTTATCGGGGGGAAATTGAGGGAGAGAGAAAAGAATGGCCTCTGCACGTCGCTCGCGTGTAGAGTGCAAAGTGCAGTACGAAATAATCCACTTTCAGACATCCAGGAACGGGTCCAGATGTCTGATTGAAACTCCAGACGTCTTAAATGGCTAAAACGTAGCAGGTCATTACATCATAAAAAACTTAAAGGAAGTTTCATTCCCGAAACTTGAGCTAGTTAGGGTAAGGAAAAAGGAACATAAAAATGCATAACAAACTTAAAGAGGGCTGAAGTAGGTCAGAAAAGACGTACCCTCAAAAATATCTGGGTACCCCTATCGCATACCGCTGGCTTCTCCATAGAACCTTCACTAGTGGTACCTGTTTCCGTCTCATACTCCGGACGGCTCTGTCTAGTATCTGTACTGGTGTCTCGGGGTAGGTCATGTCGTCACCCACCTCGACGCTCTCGTGGCTCAGAACGTGACTGGGATTGGCAACGTATTTCATGAGGTTGGACACGTGGAACACGTCGTGCACTCCAGAAAGCTGGGGAGGAAGGGCAAGCCGGTAAGCAATGGGTCCTACCCGCTCTAGGACCTCAAAGGGCTCCACAAAACTCGACGCAAGCTTCCCTTTCACTGTACATGGGCGAAACACGGAGGAAGATGTAATCCCCAACCTCAAACTGCACCTCTCTGTGTTTCCGGTCAGCGTAACTCTTCCGCCTGCTCCTGACAGTGCGGAGTTGTTTGTGAATCTGCTCTATCACCTCTTAACTCTGCCGGATCAGCCTGGGACCAACCTCCCACTTGATCCCCACCTCGACCAAACTCAAGGGCGCAGTACACCTCTGTCCGTACAGAGCCTCGTAAGGTGTCATGCCGATGCTCGAGTGGTAACTGTTATTGTATGCAAACTTTGCCAGGGGCAAATACTCCTCCTAAGAGCCTCTCTAGTCTAGTACACAGGTGCACAAAAGGTCCTTAAGTGTCTGTATGGTGCGCTCTGAGTGTCCGTCCGTCTGGGGGTGGTAAGGTCCTTAAGTGTTTGACTGAACCTCAAATGTGTCCCCAAAGCCTGCTGAAACTCAGCTCAGAACTGGGAAGTAAAATGGGTATCCCTGTCGGATACAATCTCACACGGAACTCCATGCAGGCACACCACATCTCGGATGTATCTTTCTGCTAACTGTGCTGGTCCAAAGGTGACTCAGATCGGCAGGAAATGCGCTGTCTTCGTCAACCTGTCTACTATAACCTAGACTGCGTCGTGTCCTTGCTGGGTAACTGGTAGACCCACCACCAAGTCCATGGTGATGCTCTCCCACTTCCACTCTGGCATAGGAAGTGGCTGCAATGGCCCTGTAGGCCTCTGATGCTCGGCCTTCACATGTTGGCACACCAAACACTACTGCACAAACTCACCAACATCCCGCTTTCATCCCTCTCCACCAAAAGTCGCGTCGCAAGTCATGATACATCTTGGTGTTCTTGGGATTTATGGTGAACCTGGACCCGTGCACCTCAACCAGGAGCTCTCTTAACAACTCCTCGTCCCTAGGAATGCATAAGCGTCCCCTCATGTGCAGTATCTCGTCTGTAAAGGAAAAGTCACCTGGTCCCCTATCAACACCCTATCCGCAGCGTCTGTAAGTACGGATCTGTCATCTGCCCTACAATGATGTGGCCTATCAGCTCAGGTCGTGTCTTCCGCATCACTGTCATTGTCCCACAATACCCCTATGACTCCTGGGGTCGCCAACTGCCCAACTCCTCTATAAGTCTCCAACTCTGTGACTGTAGACTGTCCAAGTGGGCGGGCGCCTTCTGACTCAAGGCGTCAGCCACCACATTGGCCTTCCCTGGGTGATAGGAGATGCTACAGTCGTAGTCCTTTAGGAGCTCTAACCAACGTCTCTGTCTCATGTTAAGCTCCTTCCGGTCAAACAAGTAAGTGAGGCTCTTATGATCCGTGAAAATCTCAAAGGTTTCACTGTAAAGGTAGTGCCTCAATGTCTTCAGCGCGAAGACAACAACTGCCAACTCTAAGTCATGGGTAAGGTAGCTATGCTCATGGGGCTTCAGTTGCTGTGAAGCGTAAGCGACAACGTGACTCCGCTGCATGAGCACACCCCCTAACCCCTACAACGAAGCGTCGGTGTAAACCACAAAACCACCACTACTGTCTAGAATGGTAAGCACCGGGTTTGAAGTCAGTCTCTCCTTCAACTCTTGAAAACATGCCTCGCACTCACCTGTCCAGGCAAAGGGCATGTCCTTCCGAGTTAACTGGGTCATAGGACACGCAATCTGAGAGAATCCTCTGATAAATCGCCAATAGTAACCTGCCAGTCCCAAAAAGCTATGTATCTCTATCACTGTACGTGGCCTCTCCCACCTGAGTATTGCCTCAACCTTAGTTAGATCCACAGCCAAACCATCCCCTGAAATCACGTGGCCCAAGAAAGTCACCTGCCTCAACCAAAACTCGCACTTACTGTACTTAGCATACAACCTACGTGGCCTCAAGGTGTCCAGGATCATGCGCTCAAGCGGTAGTCCTGGAAGCTCCACTGGGAAAACATCGGGGTACTCATAAACCACCAGGATACTCTAAAAGTTAGCCACGGGGCTAGGTTTCTTCCACTACACAGGCTAAAAAGCCCTCACACCCCTGGCTCAAAAGCCTTGTTTCCCGAAGTGCGGAGATGCATCTGAAACCTCCGTCCACCGACTGTCCGTGAAACTCAAAGGGAGGTGACTCCGGTATGGAGAAGACGATATTCCTCCCGAAACAGTCCACCAGGGCATGATAAGTAGACAGCCAGTCCATCCCTAGGATCACTCCAAAATCCTCTATCTGTATAACAATCAGGTCAGCAGGGAGGCTGTGTCCCCCTATACTGACCTCGCAGTCCGTGTAGACCTCCTCAGCTACAAACAACTTGTTACGACCCGATTCTCAGATCCCTACAGGACCCGAGACCGGCTCGCCTCGATTAATCCCAAGACCTAGTCGTCCAACAAGAAATAACCAAAAGTAGGAAGGTAAACCACATTCACATATGCAATATAACTAAGCAGAAGAAAAGTACGAAGTAGTAAAGGAAAGTAAATCTGCTGTTTCATTACATGCCACCACAACAACAAAAACAGCGGAAAACAGAAGTAAACAGTAGAGACTAACAGTAACTAATAGTTCAGTACTTACTACAATAGTAAAGGGACGAAAAGGAAGTGCTGAAAACTATAGCTAGGCTCGACTGGGCTCAGCACCCTCCACAGCTGGAAGCTCAGGCTGCTCAACTCTTGGTCTTGAACAGTATTATAAAAAGACAGAGTCAGCGAACGCTGAGTAGAGTGGTATCTGTATTATCTAGAAATAGTAAAAGCAACAGTTTTAACTATCATTTCTATTTATCTGTTTTATATGTATTTCCGTTTCATCCATTTCTCTCAAACATCCAGATATTTTTGATCTTGCATATTCCTCATGGGAACGATCTTGATTGCAGTCTTTTCCATAGAGTAGAAGGTACACGTGGTGCTCTCCTGGCCGGGAGAGTCCCCTGTGGCAGTCTTACACCCAGTCAACTACCCCGAGGTCACTGTCAAGACGTAGCGAAGACTATGGCACGCATGATAAGTGCATGGGTAGATACCCCGCACTGACACGCGGTCAGTTGTTTCCGCTAGCGGGTATGCCAAAGTATAGCATGGAATAGTATAGGGCCTTGCCCTCTCAGAACAGGGGTCTCACCCCTCCACAGTCCGCGCACCCTCATTTGACTATCCCAGTTTGCCCAGAGGGCCTAACAAGTCGGTGTAGGGTGGCTAGATGAACCCCGGGCCCCGTGGGGTGGCTAGTTCCCTCCCTACACTAGTAGCTCATCTTGGTACCACGTACACGAGGGCCAACAGGAGTCGGTGTAGAGTGGTCAATCTTAACCCCGGGTCTCAACCCAAGGGAGGCTAGCTCCGCTCTACACAAAAATGGGATGGTTGCTTTCCTTGGTACCACGTACTCAAGGGCCAGCACACCTCCCGTCTACATTCCAGGTTTCCGTCTATCCACAGGAGTTCCACTCCTTATTCCTTGTAGGGTTCATGCTAATGTTCACCTCATTTATTCCGATCCAGGTTTCACTGTTCACAATTTATCCCTCATTCGTATACAGGCAACTCGTGTTTCCTTAGTTCAATTCTCAATACATGCAAATGGTGATTTCACAGGTAATTGTTCATTAATTACAGGCAACTCATACTCTAACAGGCAACTTACAATTATAATACGGGCAATTGCTAACAGTTTATCTCAATCATGCATGTAAGTACATTATACAGCACAACGGTTCATTCATTTCTCTATCCTAGGGTCCATGCCACATCCTAGGGTTCCATTTGGTTATTTCCACAAGCACATTCTTATTTAAATATTATTAATAGAATTAACCACTCTACTAAGCAACACGGGAGTAATGGGGGCTCGATCTGTAGACCCAGGCGTCTCTGCGAGCCCCAAACACGTAGTAGGCTGAAACCCTATACAAGGAAAATACATCACAAAAGGAGAGTTTAGAACAGCGTACAAAGGACTCCAGAATGTGGAGAAACTTACGAGGAAAACACAGGTATTTCATTTGAGTAAAACGAACCCCGATCGAACCCCCAACGGGTCAAAAACGTGCCTGCTGTTCAAAATCAGACGTCTGGGGATACTCCCAGACGTCTTAAAAGGTGCTAGATACTTACCTTAAGTCCCTACGGTGTCCTCAGACGTTCAGGCCTTCTCTGCGATCGTCTGAAGGCAGTTTCAAACGTCGGACAACGCCTCTGGTCGTTTGGACGCACCTCTGGATGTCCAAAAGCATGTGGGAAAGTGTTCCACGCTCCTTCCTAAGGCTGCTCCTGCATACGATAGCCGCAGGCCCCCAAATCAGGCCAAACATGTATCTGCGGTGAGGCTTGCATGATCGTAACTGCGAAAAAGTACGTACCTCACGATAAATGAGCTTTTCGACGTCTGACCTTAGCTCCAGACGTCCAGGTGCTCCGTCAGCCGTCTAGACTCCACTCTAGACATCTGATATTGGAAAACTTCCAGTATTAGGAACTTTTTCCAGCGCTCCGCCTCACGTCGCCGTAGCTCCGGCCGTTGCAGAGGGTCGGGAGGCCACCTCCCCAAGCTCTCTCCTCCTCCTACACGCACCCGCGGTGGCCATGCGAGCTCCGCCGAGCTTCCACCAAAGCTCTCCACCTCGGTCTCCTCCTCCTCCCACGCTCTCCTCCTTTTCCCTCTCGCTCTCCCTCGCTCACCTCCTCTAGCCACTCCCGCACAACTCTAAAGGTGGTGGTGATGGCTGGTGTGTGGAGTGGAGAGGAGAGGAAGGGGGGCTTATATAGATGGCGTAGGGGGTTTAGGGTTTGGGGTAGGAAGGAAGGGGGAGAGAGAAGAAGAAGGTTCTGTGCACCGCCCTCGTGCAGAGCGCAGTGTGCGTACAAAAATTTCATTTTCAGACATCCGAGAAAGTGTCCAGACGTCTGGACAGAAGTCTGACTGAGACTCCAGACGTCTAAAAAGGCTAAAAATGGGATGGGTCATTAAACAATTGGTCACCTAGGCCTCTAATCACATACGGATCCTCTAACAGTTCACTGCCCTGTCTCAAATTGATGGCGAAACTCGTAGCGACGAAAGAGTGCGTGGCGCCAAAATCAAAGAGTACGTACACTAATCTGCTAGAAACAATAACCATACCTGCCACCATTGAACCTGAAGCCCTGGTGTCTCTGTGTGTCAGGGCATTGATACGTCCCTCAACCCCCGGTGCAGACGAAGTAGCTACACTCTGGGTCGGGCGAGCAGCCGCTGGTCGGTACCCTCTTCATGACTGCTGCCCTCCCCTATGCGCCTGATGACCACGACCACCAGCTCGGCCTCCAGTGCTCGGTGTGGGGAGCATCTGTTGTGCTTCGGCCCTAGATGGCCAGTCCCTCCTGATGTGGCCTGGCTTGCCATACTGGTAGCAGAGGGGTACACGACCTCCTCCCTCTGTAGGTCCCTACTGGCGGCTGGGCGGGGGTCCGGTGCTGGCAACTGGCCCCTATCTGGGGCCCCCAAAGGCCACTAATGGCCCTGCAAAATGAGACGGCTCTCTTGCAGGTGCCGTGTGTCTCCTCTCCCGTTGGCCCTGAGAGTACTCTGGCTGGTAGGGCCCCTTCTGCCCGCTGTTAGTGTCTCAAGCGATTAGGGTGATCTCCTCGTAGGTCATGGTTGCATCAACCACATGAGAGAAAGTGAGCAGCTTCAGGGGTTTGACATACCCCTGAATAGCAGGTCGGAGCCCCTCAGTAAACCTCCACAGGAACTCCTCCTTTGTAGACACAGCTGTCGAGGAAAAACGTGACAACTTCAGAAAACGCATGCGATACACGCTAACTATCATCGTCCCCTGGCGGAGAGTGCGGAACTCTCGCCTCCTCTGGTCCTGGCAGGTCTGCGGAAAGTACTGCTCGCAAAAGAGAGCCATGAATTGGTCCCATGTTGGCTCTCTCCCCTCCTGGCATCTGACTGCCCTCCACCACCTGTGTGCTGCGCTCTCTAGCTGGTACGTGGCAAAGGCCACGCGGCACTCCGTGGGAGGGCGAAGGGTGCCGAACACCTTCTCTATCTGCTCCAGCCAGTCTTCTACCTCAGACAGGTCCTCATCCCCCTTGAAGGAGGGGGGCTTCAGCTTCCGGAACTGTCCGAAAAGCTCATGGTGCAGCTGCAGTGGGGGAACGGGCACACCTCCAGGAAAAGAGGGCTCGTGCTCAGAAGTGTCAGACTACGGTGGGGGCGGTGGTGGACCACCCCCTCCCCCTCCTGCTCGTTCGACGCTGCGACGGTCTCTCTGTCCCACCGAGGACTCCCCCTCCACGTCCTCAGGGAGAGGTGCCCGTGGAGGCTGGTGGAGCTCCTCTCGCACGATGCCTCTGATCAGCTAGGCGAGATCTTGGGCCTGAATTCCCGGGAGAAGAGGTGGGTCAACTGGTACCTTAGGTCTAGCATGTCCACCCCTTCGACTTTGTCCACGGCTGCGACCACGGCCTGCCTCGAGTGCTCCTCGACGAGGCATCTCCTGCAAGGAGAGGCGAAAGATAGAACAAGAGTGTAAACGATATCAGACTACATCAAGAGAAAGACTCGGAACGAATATTAAAGCGATACGTTGTGGTGGCTATCCTAGTTATTTGCACGTGAGTGGTTATTCTTAAGCCAATTGGTTCATTTCTCGAAACCTTGCTCTGATATCATCTTTGATATCATCTTGTTACGACCCAGTTCTCGGATCCCTACAGGACCCGAGACCGGCTCGCCTCGACTAATCCCAAGACCTAGTCGTCCAACAAGAAATAACCAAAAGCAAGAAAATAAACCACATTCACACATGCCATATAACCAAGCAAAAGAAAAGTACAAAACAGTAAAGAAAGCAGAACAACTGCCTCAGTACATACTACTACCATAACAACAACTGAAAGCGGAAAGGAAATAGAAGTAGCGGAAACAGTAAACATAGTGTCCATTACTTACCACAATATTAGAGAAAAAGAAAGTGCTGAAGAAAAACTACGGCTGGACTCAACTGGGCCCAGCACTCCCTGCAGCCGGAAACTCGGGCTGCTCAACTCCTGGTCCTGAACAGTGTTATGAAAAGATAGAGTCAGCAAATGCTGAGTAGAGTGGTGTTTGTATTATTTAAGTACAAGAACAATAAAAACAACAGATTTGATTCTCAGTTCTATTTATCTTATTTATATGTTTCTGTTTCATCTATTTCTCAGAGTATCCAGATATTTCTTGATCTTGCATGTTCCTCGTGGGAACGATCTTGATTGCAGTCTTTTTCATAGAGTAGAAGGTACACGTGGTGCTCTCCTGGCCGGGAGAGTCCCCCGTGGTAGTCCTACAACCAGTCAACCACCCCGAGGTCACTGTCCAGATGTAGCGGTGACTACGGCATGCGTGATAAGCGCATAGGTAACTATCCCGCACTGACACGCGGTCAGTCATTTCCGCTAGCGAGTAGGCCCAAAGTACAGCATAGAACAATAGAGGGCCTTGCCCTCTCAGAACAGGGGTCTCGCCCCTCCACTGTCCGCGTACCCTCGCTTGACTACCCCGATTTGCCCAGAGGGCCTAACAAAGCCTGTGTAGGGTGGCTAGCTGAACCCCAGGCCCCGTGGGGTGGCTAGCTCCCTCCCTACACTAGTAGCTCACCTCGGTACCATGTACGCGAGGGCCAACAGGAGTCGGTGTAGAGTGGCCAATCCTAACCCCGGGTCTCAACCTAATGGAGGCTAGCTTCGCTCTACACTAAAAGTGGACAGTTGCTCTCCTTGGTACCACGTACTCAAGGACCAGCACACTTCCCGTCTACATTCCACATTCCGTTTATCCACAGGAGTTCTACTCCTAATTCCCAGTAGGGTTCAAGCTCATGTTCACCTCATTTATCCAGATCCAGATCTCATGTTTCATAATTCATTCCACACCCATATACAGGAAGCTCATGTTTTCATAGTTCAATTCTTAATAACATGCAACTGGTGTTTTCACAGGTAATTTCTCAATTGAATATAGGCAACTCGTATTCTAACATGCAACTCGTAATTATAATACAGACATTTGCTAGCAATTTATCTTAACCATGCATTCAAGTAAATAGTACAGCTCAAACAGGCTCATCCTTTTTCTACCCTAGGGTTCATTCTACATCCTAGAGTTCCATTTGGCTATTTCAACCAAGCACATTCTTATTTAAATATTAATAACTGAATTAAACCACTTTACCGGGTATCATGGGAGGATGTGGGCCTGCACCGCAGATCTCGTCATCTTCCCGGGCCCCGAACATGCCACTGGCTGGTAACCTGTACCAGCGTCTACTGTACATTAGACAAGCTCAAAATAGTAGGTACCCAACACGAATATGTCGAGGAACTCGAGTATAAAACAATGGTACTTCATTTGAGGAAATCTGATTCTGTTTGAGCCTTAAACAGACCAAAAATGCGATTTTTGATCAAAATCAGAAGTCTGGGACTAATCCCAGACGTCTTAAAAGACTTCAAAAATCACCTTATGTCTCCTGCGACTGATCAGACATCAGACCTTCTCTGCGACCATCTAAGGACAGTTCCAGACGTCGGACAAGGTCTTCGGTCGTCTGGAAGCACCTATAAACGTCTGGTGATATGATCATACGTCCAAAACTGCGTGGAAAAGTGTACCGCGCACCTTCCCAAAGCTGCACCTGCGTACGCAAATGTAGGCGCGGTCAACTGACAACGACCCTGCGCTGAGATCTTCTGCATAGGAGAAATCAGCGCAGGAACGTATGTACCTCGCGCGATACGTGCTCTTAGACGTCCGGCCTTAGCTCCGGACGTCCAGGTGCCTCGCCAGACGTCTGCTCCTCACTCCAGACATCTGATACTGGAAAACTTCCAGTATCAGAACCTCCTCGCAGCTCGCTCCGCTCGCGCCTCCGCCCACAGTGGCAACTCCACCCACTATAGGAGCTTGGGCAACTCCTCGCCGACGTCCACGAACGAACGCACCCGCCGCCGGCCGTGCAAGCTCCGCCGAGCTCCCAAAGGTCCTCCGACCTTCCACGCTCTCCTCCTTCCTCCCTCTCGCTCTCCCTCGCTCACCCCCCCTCTCGCGACGGTTCAGTATCCCTTGGAATTTAATAAAAGAACTCAACTACAAAAACACCAAAAATAGTTCCATTTCTCTCATCTTTTTCTTTCTCTCTCACCTCCAACCCTTATAAAACTTATAAAATCCATAAAAAGTAGAAAAACTCAAAAATACCTAAAAACACTATGTATACTATGTATATGCATGTATATATAAGCTATATACTAAGCTATCTATGTACATAATGTATAATATGTATATAATATGTATATATAACTTATGTATGTATGCTATAACATAAATTAAGTATTTAAGATAACCTAAATCGTATATAACTTATTTATATATTTAACTATCATTTTAATTAACTTATATGTACTATAATCCATATAAATTAATAAACCCCTATAAATAACCTTATTACTAAGGATACTGTACATATGTACTTATATATATATAATGTACACTAATATACCTGTAAATTAATTTAATTATATATGTACAATAAATAATTAATTTAATAAGTTATAGCTAAGTTACTAAATTAAATTAAAATAAATTAGTAAATTAAGTTATAACTGAACTAATTTATATTGTACATTTGTATTATATTATTTTAATTAATTTAAACTAATTTAACTATATTCATACTATATTATATTATTTATACATAATTTATATGTATAATAGCTTGACAATAGATATTTAAATGTATATAAATTAAAATAAAACCTCTCAAATATAATAAAAATCTCTAATAAATACTTAATATATATACCAACTTTACACAGGGTCAATTAGACCATTAATTAGCTAATTTAAATGTTAATTAAGAAATAAACCATTAAATCAGGATGTCTAAATAATAAATTTTAGATAATTATTTATTTAGTTAAACTAATTAATTTTGTAATTAAATTACATAATTATATAGTCCTATATAAGGGCTTCACAACCATATAATTTAATTGAAAATTAGAATTAATTTGGACCTTCAAATCAAGGGCCAAATCACCTAAATCAGCATGTGCCTATGCTGAGATTCCAGCGCCTGAAGGAGCGTTATATAGCGCCACATCGTGCACCACAAAGCACCTAGCGCCACTTAAATTGTTTTTGTGTTTCACACTCCTCAGTCATCAAGCGTCGGGCGCTACTTATCACATACCCTCTCTCCTCCATCCTCTGAGCAGGAAATTGATATGGCATATGGCATGAATGTGTGCGGTGCAGGCTGGGGGCCAAGTACTGTGCGTGGGCCTAAATAGGCCCAATTACGAGCAAAATCCTAGATTAATGCGTCTAATTAAAGAACTAGGGTGGCCCTAGTAGAGGTCTGGTCCCACCCATAATGGGTTGTGTATCTCTTGAAAAGGTCGCCTATCAATTAAAAATAACAATTTTTGATTAAAGAACACTTATTAAGGTGCTTAACAACAACAGAGAGAGGCATGTGTTGAGCTAAGTATAGCAGAAGCACAAAGAAAAGAAGAAGAGAGAATAAGCGTAACAGAGACTAAGTGCTATGAAGAGTTAAAAACGACTAAGTCATAGGAAGAAAAAGAGCAGAGACTTGAAGTGTAGAGTATGTGTGTGTGTTATATATGTTGTGTGTAGCCTGTGTATGTATGTCTATATATATATATATATATATATATATATATATATATGTAGTGTATATATAGTATAGATATATAATATATAGTATAAATGTAAATAGTGTAAGAGTTTACGTAGAGAAGATGTTTGAGCTATATATGTATATAAATAAGATAGGCCTTTAGTGACATATGTATCTGTCATTGTAGATAGAATAAACATTAGTATAGATCCTATTTTTACCTTAGCTTATGTATATAATTTTTCTAAGGTTATAGCGACACTTATATTCGTTACTGTAGGTACATTATGTGTTACTGTATATGTTATTATGTTAATTTAAGTTAGTATAGTATATATTTTTACTTATTATATAGCTAAGTATTAGTATTATAAGTTGTAAATAACTAATATAGAGTATTTAATTATGGTTTTTGATGCTTGTTTGTAGATAGTTATTTTAAAGCATTGTATTGACTTGTAATTCATTGTTGTGTATACAATTGTTTCATTCTTTGATTCTTTGATTGATTCATTCATTCTTATATATAAAATCAATCTTTTTGGAGTTAAAGAATGCTTTTGGACTTAGAGAGTAATGTATATCAATAACTGTCTCCCAGTGAATGACCTGGAATAAACCAGTAAAAATTAAGTAAATAACTAAAATTGACGTAACAACGGTTTGTATTTGTGATACATACTACAACAACGACAATTTAAAAAACCTTTTTAGTATGAATCGGTAGTCGACGATCATATTTTTGGCACCGTTGCCGGGGATAAAAACCCAACAACAGCGCTTTATTGTGATTGTTTAACGAATGTCGCAGAAAGTCGATTACCTCTCCTTCTACGTGTGGGAGGTCTTGGAAGAAGATCCTCTATTTAATTTTACATCTCTATCCCATTGCCACAACCTTATTATTTTTTTTATTAATTAAATATTATGGTTAGTTTATGCAAATGACCTCCCTTTTTGTCGTAAACGCGATTCAAGCTTTATCTCACATCATTTTATTAATCTAAAGGGGGTTTTAGCTTTGATTACTTAAGGAATTAATTTGTGAACATTAGTTTTTGAACCTTACGAGTTTCAATGGTCACGTTCCTCCCTATAGACATGACCTGCTCTTCTTGAGTGGTTGATTTTAATTGTTTTGATTAGTGATTTTCCACCACTCCTTACTATTTGAACGCGTTATTTTTGTTGGTGCTAGAGCACCACGATCGTTTGTTTTGATGATAACAAAACACGTGTCATTTAACATTTGCACTTGGAGTCTTAGATTTCAGGCAAATTGCAAATGGAGATGTGACTAGACGGAGTTCGAGCTCGCATCCAGGATGGATTGGAGGAGCTTGATAGAGAACAGAGAAGATTCGCGAGGAGCGATAGATTGAAGATGAAAGGTAAAGAAGAATATGATAGAATTCTGTTTATTTCTTTCATGTACTTTTATCTTTATTTTCTTGCTCTTTGTGTTCCTTAGAATATCATGTTAAAGAGCCTCAAAGTATCATAACAGCAGCCCTAGGAACACCTACACAACCCTAGGATACTTAGGTTTTTTGTAGAAAACTTAGAAAACCAATATGAGGTTCAAACAGCCTTTTCAGACGTCTAATTCCAAAATTAGACGTCTGATAATGAGTTTTAAGATGTCTGATTGTTGATTCAGATGTCTGACAACATTTAGGCTGGACTTCCTAGCTCTGTCTGATGAAATCAGACGTCCAGACCTTAGTCCAGACATCTTATAAGACGTCTGATGGACTTGCCAGACGTTCAATTAGTGGAACGTTGGCTAGCACAACAAACACCGAAGGATATGACCGTTAGAGCCTTATCAGACGTCCTTAAGCCTTTCCAGACATCTGATAGATGACTGTTTTGCCTCGGCTGACCCAAAATCTCTTCTCAGAGATTTTTTAGTCGTTGCACTCTCTTGGAAATCCATTCCCACGAAAAAGTAGGTTTCCAGACGTCCAGACATAGTGTCAGACGTCCTGTATGTCGTCTAATGGACTTGCACTAGAACCCTGTTTAGATCTGATCCAAGTCAGGAAGAAATTCGCCTAAAATCAGACGTCTGATGTTGTTCCCAGATGTCTTAAAGTGATCTTCCAGACGTCTGATGCCAGGATTTGACGTCTGATAACCCTGTCAGTGCAATCATTGTTCTTATTTTCGGCCTGATTCTCTTGGGTTTTGCACCCAACGACTATGGAAGCTTTCCTAAGCCTTCCAATGCCTTCCTAAGGCCTCTATAAATAGATAGGCACCTCTTGCACACAAACATACACCTAGATACACAAGACACACCCAAGAAACACACTTTCTACTCTTTTGTGTCCTAAAGAAGCTCTTGCTCTCCAAGCTCAAGTTCTACATCTTGAGAGCATCAAGCCTTCACGCACCCGCACTCCCGCCGTAGTTCACGAGAGCGACGTTGCGCCGTCGCGTGGCTCACACACCCGCGTCATCTATCCGACGCACTCCTTGCAAAGGGGAGTTTTCTAATTCCTATAGAAGCTAGGTCTAAATCTTTGTTGGCTCTGTAGGACTATATTTGTTATTTTATCTTTGTTATTTGGTTGGGTATTCGCTTTGCGAATTCCCGTCTCCTTCGTGGGACAAAATCCTTCTCGTGAAGAGAAGGGGTTGAGGAACGCTACCCTCGCACTTGTAGCGTGGTTGTAGTTGAGGTTGAATCACCCTCGTTTAAGTGATTCGTTTAGTGGATTTGATCAACTTGGTTGATCTCAAAATCCTAACTCGAGAGGGTTAGGTGGTGGTTTTCACCCGGTTTGGGTTTCCACCTAAAAATTATTGTGTACCTTGTGTGATTGAATTTTGTGAGATTGTTTTATATTTTATTTCCGTAATTTATTACGTCACCCCCTCTTAGTAGGGCGATTCAACAATTGGTACCAAAGCAGGTCTCGCGTTATCGGCATTACAAACCGGCGAGGATCCAGATATGGAGGGAAAAGCATTCATGTGCACCAAAGGAAAGGATACCTCGCAACCACCATACTTTGCAGGTATAGATTTCGTTTATTGGAAAAATCGTATGACTATGTCGTTGCAGGTCTACGACTTCGGGGTGTGGGAAAAATGCGAATCTGCATTTGTGATTCCTAAGAAACCTGCAAGAGGTTACTCAGAAGATCAGGTTCGGAATCTCAACCTCAACGCAAAGGCAATGAATGCCTTGTATTACGCGTTGAGTCCGAAGGAATTCGAACGAATCCAAGAGTGCACCACCGCTCACGAGATATGGAGGAGGTTGGAAGGCACTCATGAGGAGACGAGCTCAGAAGAAGGTCTCGAGAAGAAGGAAACCGCGTGCCTTGGATTCATGGCCATCACGGATAACGACAGCGACAATGAGGTAAACTCGGATTTGCAAGATGCTTTTAATGAGTTGTATGAGCTTAGTAAATCACTAAAAATCGAAAACAAAAGCATGAAAAAGAATCTTAGTTTTCTTAAATCTGAAAATGAAAGGCTAGAAAATAAACTTAAGAATCTAGAAATAAGCCCTAGTTCTAACACCTCTGAAAATGAAAATTTGTTTCTATAAAATAAAAACCTAATTAATGAAAATATTAAATTGATTGAAGAAAATGATAGTTTAAAGTTAGAAAATTTTGATTTACAGACTAAGATGCATATTATAGAAAAAGAAATTGCATATCTTAGGGAAAACTCTAACAAATTAATCAACAAAGTAGATAATTTTTATAACCCTAAGGTTAAGAAAGGATCTCCATCAAGGAGACCCGCTAATAGATCCGGATCCAAGCTCACTTGGATGCCGAAGAAAGAATTATAATCTTGTTTTGTAGGGTTCAGGGATAATTACAACACAAAGGACTGGACCTACAAGCTCAAGGCTGGTCAACTCGAGTTGGGAGAACCAAGGAGGAGAACAAGAAGACCGACGAGACGGCGAACGAACGATGGACCCGCCGCACGTCGACCACCAGACTAGAGACCGGTTCCAATGCTCAGGCCTCAAAGCTACAGATGGGAGCCCCATCCTATGTGGCATCCACCACCACCATTTGGGCCATTTTATTGGCCATGGTAGGTGAGGTAAAAAATTCTTTACCCTATCTTTTTATCATAAGCATTTAGACAAGGGGAGTTAAAAAATTATGAGCTAATTGTCAATTTTTAAAGGGGAGTTGCAAGTTAGCTAAATTTCCTCTAGTAAGGGGGAGAAAAATAATAGCTATCTTGTTGTTACAAAAAGGGGGAGGACATTACTTTTACAAAGAAATTCATAGAAGAGTATGTTTTAAGGGGGAGTTATAGGAAATTTAAAATCAATCAAACCTTTTTGATAATGTCAAAAAGGGGGAGGATTTTTTGTTGCATTATTATTTATGGTTTTGTCATCATCAAAAAGGGGGAAATTGTTGGTGCTAGAGCACCACGATCGTTTGTTTTGACGATAACAAAACACGTGTCATTTAACATTTGCACTTGGAGTCTTAGATTTCAGGCAAATTGCAAATGGAGATGTGACTAGACAGAGTTCGAGCTCGCTTCCAGGATGGATTGGAGCAGCTTGATGGAGAACAGAGAAGATTCGCGAGGAGCGATAGATTGAAGATGGAAGGACAAGAAGAATAGGATAGAACTCTGTTTATTTCTTTCATGTACTTTTATCTTTATTTTCTTGCTCTTTTTGTTCCTTAGAATATCATGTTAAAGAGCCTTAAAGTACCCTAACAGTAGTCCTAGGAACACCTGCACAACCCTAGGATACTTAGGTTTTCTGTAGAAAACTTAGAAAATCAATATAGGGTTCAACAACCTTTTCAGACGTCTAATTCCAAAATCAGACGTCTGATAATGGGTTTTAAGACGTCTGACTGTTGATTCAGATGTCTGATAACATTTAGGCTGGACTTCCTAACTCTGTCTAATGAAATCAGACGTCCAGACCTTAGTCGAGACGTCTTAGAAGACATCTGATGGACTTTCCAAACGTCCAATTAGTGGACCGTTGGCTGGCACAACAAACACCGAAGGATATAACCGTTAGAGCCTTATGAGACGTCCTTAAGCCTTTCCAGACGTCTGATAGATGACCGTTTTGCCTCGGCTGACCCAAAATCTCTTCTCAGAGATTTTCTAGCGTTGCACTCTCTTGGAAATCCATTCCCACGAAAAAGTAGATTTCCAGACATCCAGACATAGTGCCAGACGTCCTGTATGTCGTCTGATGGACTTGCACTATGTAACGACCCGATTCCCGAGTCCCTGCGAGACACGAGAACCGGACCGACTCGACTAATCCCAAGACCCAGTCATCCAACGAGGAAGTAACCAAAAGACAGTAAAATAAACCACATTCAGCATGAATATAACTAACAGTAAGAAAGTACAGCAGCAAGGAAAGAAACTACTACAGTAGGCACCACCACAACAGTAAAACAACATTTATCATATAACAAAAACTGCAGGTAAAGAAGGTACAGCGGAAACAAAAACTACTCACTAGAACAGAAACAAAAAGGGGTACAAAGCTGTGGTAACTCTACTGGACCCTACTCGGCCCAGCGTCCTCTGCAGCCGCCGACCCTGGCTGCTCAACACCTGGTCCTGAAAAAGGTAACGAGTGTAACACGTCAGCAAAACGCTGAGTAGAGTGGCAAACTAACTAAAGGCAACAGTAGAGTGTACAGGAGCTGTTATGTTCTATTACTTCCTTTATTTACATCTTTCAATTTTTCTTACTATTTAATTTATTTCTCAGATCCTTTACTTGATCTCGAATGTCCTCGTGGGAACGATCTTGATTGCAGTCTTTTCCAAAAGTAGAAGTAGCACGTGGTGCTCTCCTGGCCGGGAGAGTCCCCCGTGGTGATCCTACCCTCAGTCAACCACCCCAAGGTCACTGACAGACGTAACGGTGACTACGGCACGCGCGATAAACGCACAGGTAGCTAGCCCGCACTGGCACGCGGTCAGTCGTTTTCGTTAACGGGTGCGCCCAAAGCACAGCACGGAACCAGGGCAGAGCCCTCTCAGTAACAGGGGTCCAACCCCTCCACAGTAACCAAACCGGGGCCTTGCCCCTCCACAGTCCGCGCACCCTCGCCTGACTACCCTGGTTTGCCCTAGTGGGCCTAACAAGTCGGTGAAGGAGGCTAGCAGAACCCCGGGGCCCGTGGGGTAGCTAGTACTCTCCTAACACTACTAGCTCTCCTCGGTACTACGTACACGAGGGCCAACAAGTCGGTACAGAGCGGCCAATCCTAACCCCGGGTCCCTGGGGCGGCTGGCCCCACTCTGCACTAAACAGGTACAGGTACTTCCCTTGGTACTGCGTACCCAAGAGACAGTACAAACTACATCTCAGTTCCATTCCTTTTTCTTTCCAGGAGTTCCACTCCTAATTTCCCGTAGGGTTCCAGCTCTTTATTTCAGAACATCATATGTTTCACTTTCCAGATTCACGTTCTCAAATTCCATGATCTCAAACATGTTTCTTTATTCATAACAGGCAGCTGTTAATTAAATTTACAGGCAGCTTTATATATTCCTTTCCATTTTTCCAAGACTGCAGTAATATACATTCCACTAGTTTTTCCATCCTAGGATTCATGCCATATCCTAGGATCTATCATACAATCTAGTTTTCCGGCCCTAGGATTCATGCAACACCTAGGAGCTATCATTCCATATATTTCTCATTCCTAGGATTCATGCAATGCCCTAGGTTCTAGTTATGGTTCCATACTTTAACAGATTTTATTAATACTTAAAGCCACTCTACCAGGTACAACGGGAGTAGTGGGGGCGTGATCGGGAATCCCGCGTGCCTCCACGACTCTCAAGACTGCAACTGAACGAGATCCTGTCACAAGGATCAAACACAAGGAGTGTCTCAAAACAGTGTATAGCTACTGTAGGCGGGTAGAGGAATAAATTCTGAAACGAACGCAACTCGAATCGCGGAAAACGGAGCCCAAACGGGCCCTAAACGGGTCGAGAAAGACAATACTGTGCAAAATCAGACGTCTGGAACTCCTTCCAGACGTCTTAAACGGTGGATCAGAGAATTACCTGTTCGGCTTGGTTCCCCGGACGTCCAGAAGTCTGTGGGGACGTCTGCCTAGATCCCAGACGTCCGATGGTCCCTCCGGACTGAAGGTTCCCTACTAGGAGGGGTGAGATCAGCGTGACAAAAAAATGCGGAATTGAAAATATAAACAATCTCAAAAATAAGCAATCACAAAATGTACACTGGAATTTTTAGGTGGAAACCCAAACCGGGTGAAAACCACCACCTAACCCTCTCGAGTTAGGATTTTCCGATCAACCTAGTTGATCAAAATCCACTAAACCGAATCACTTAAAACGAGGGTGATTCAACCTCAGTACAACCACGCTACAAGTACGAGGGTAGCGTTCCTCAACCCCTTCTCTCCACGAGAAGGAATTTGTCCCACGAAGGAGACGGGAATTCGCAAAGCGAATACCCAACAAAATAACAAAGATAAAAGAAAACAACAGGTCCTATAGAGCCAACAAAGTAATTAAGAACCTAGCTTCTATAGGAATAAGGAAACTCCCCTTTGCTAAGAGTGCGTCGACGATGACGCGGTGCGTGAGCCACGCGACGGCGCAACTTTGCTCTCGTGAACTACGGCGGGAGAGCGGGTGCGCAACAGCTTGATGCTCTCAAGAGAATGGTGCTTGAGCTTGGAGAGCAAGAGCTAGCTAGGACACAAGAGAGTGGAAAGTGTAATACAACTTGTTTCTTGTGTATCTTGGTCTCTCTAGGTGTGTGTCTTGTGTTTTTGTGTTGCAAAGGCTCCCCTCTATTTATAGAGGCCTTAGGAAGGCTTTGGAAGGCTTAGGAAGGGTTCTATAGCCGTTGGGAACAAAGTCCAAGTGAATCAGCCCGAAATCAGGAACAATCATTGTTCTGACAGGCTTATCAGACGTCTAATTCTAGCATCAGACGTCTGGAAGTTCACTATAAGACGTCTGATTCAAAGGTCAGACGTCTGATTTTGGGCGGGTCTCTCCCTGACTTGGATCAGATCTAAACAGGGTTTTTGTGCAAGTCCATCAGACGACATGCAGGACGTCTGGCACTATGTCTGGACGTCTGGAAACCTACTTTTACTGTGGGAATTGATTTCCAAACGTTTGCAACGGCTAGAAAATCTCTGAGAAGAGATTTTGGGTCAGCCGAGGCAAAACGGTCATTTATCAGACGTCTGTAAAGTCCTATGGACGTCTGATAAGGCTCTAACGGTCATATTCTTGAGCGTCTTCTAAGCCAGCCAACGGTCCACTAACTGGACGTCTGGCAAAGTCATCAGACGTCTCCTAAGACGTCTGGTCTAAGGTCTGGACGTCTGATTTCATCAGACAGAACTAACTATGTCCAGCCTAACAGTTATCAGACGTCTGAAACAACAGTCAGACGTCTTAAAATACTTTATCAGACGTCTGATTTGGGAATTAGATGTCTGGAAGTGTTGCTTGAACCTATCTACTTGTTGGGGTCACTCCTGCCGTCTGGTACAACTTCCAGACGTCTGATTCGCAAGGGATGGCGAATCAGCGAACCTGCGCACAGCCAACCCCCCTCCCTCAGTACGGTCAGTCGACAAGAAGGAAGAAGAAAGCGGAACTCACCTTTCAGACGTCTGTATGGTCTTACAGACGTCGACCTTGCCGTCTGGATATCAACCCAGACGTCTGATTCTGGAAATTTTTCCAGAATCAGAACCCTGCTCGGCCTCCGCTCGCGACGTCGCCCGCGTCGCACCTCGCACGTCCACTGCTCCGCCCGCAGCAGGTCCCTCTCCGCGACGCTCTGCGCCCCCTGCGCCCTCCGCCGGCCGGCCAAGCCGCTCCTGGCGAGCTCGCCCTCACGGCAGAGCCCCGCCCTCGCACGCCGCAGCTCCTCCGCGCTCACTGCGGCTGCCGCTGCCGCTGCGCCCTCGCGTCCGCTCGCTCTCGCGCACAGGCAGGAGAAGAAGGAGGAAGATGGTGGAGACGGGAGGGGAGGCGCGCCCCCCTTTTAACGCCGCGCGGAGAGGAGAGAGAAGGCGGTCGCAGCCGCCTGCAGCCGCAGAGAAAGAGGGCAGAATCGCAGAATATCCCGTGCGAGCATAACTGTTCGCCAGACGTCTGTGAACCAAAATATGTGTTTAATTTGCAATTGGATCATCAAATTATAATTTTGAATAGAATATCTTATTTTGTGACCTAATTATGCGTTTTTAACATCGATTTGCTGTTTTAGGTCATTTATGTTAATTCTCACACTTAACTCTTTTTCTTGTGTTAATTATGTAGTGTTTAACCTAGTTTCTAGCTTATTTTGGATATTTTAGCTATGATGAGTCACACATCATCATACCCCCATGCTTAGGTTTTGCTAGTTCCTTAGCAAACAACTCATTAAGTGCAAAGCATTTAACATCAGCTAGGTAAGTGTGATGAGATATCTATTTTCTCTTTTCAAATTTTAAGTGTTTAGAGATAATCTTTAAGCTGAAATTTTTCCTGATAAACTAACTGTGTTTATGTCTGGATATTGTAAGAACCAACTGCTTAGGAAGACTGACCAGAACTTAAGACTGATATGACAGACTATTTCTCGATCAATAAGGACTTTTGATATTTAAACCTTAAGTGAGATTTCTAGGACTCAGAGGATTTTACAAGGCTCAAAAGCTAAGAGGTTATAGCTGTGTTTAGTGAAAGGTCAGGACTAATCAGGTGAACTTTAAAACTCAATCCTGGAGTTTTACTTCCTTTTAAGTCCAGGTTGGTCTTAACTTGAGCTCATGTCTTTGGATAGACTCTAAAAAATGAGGAAGACTCAAACCCAACTTTTATTGCGTTGTGGCTGAAAGAATATTTAGTGGAAACATGATATTTGTAATGCACCCTAAAAATATTTTTGGTGGAAAGTATTTATAGGACTTAGAAAACATACTTAATTTATTCAAAAGAATGTCTTTTTTTGAAAGTTCTTTTTGACTTATTTTTATTTTTTTTGTATAAATATCAGTATGTCTTTGACAACTTTATTTGGTAGAGTACACTTATTTGGTGGGTCAGTACTTTAGTAGAAAGAGGTTCTCCTAAACACAAGACTAAATATGTGGAGCGCCTGGAGGCTGAAGCCTGGCAGAGGCACCGTCGTGTCGTAGGGGTAAGGGAACAGAGGAGTGGACCAAGTGTTGTCGTTGACCGAGTGCTAGATCTTAGGGTTTTTTTCCTCTCATTTGTTTGAGCAGGGGGCAGTGTGTGCCATTGCGCCTGTGTGTGCGGTGTTGCTAATCGAGTAGACCATGGGATAGTGGAAGCGGGGCCATGTGAGGGGGAAAGGGTGGACTTGGGTTTGGGGGAGAGTAATCGGGTTAAGTAGGTATATGATCCTAAACCCAAACCCATCCGTTTATTAAGCAAGTTAAACAAGTTTAAACCCGTTTATTCTTAACGGGTTCGGGTCAGGTTAGGATCAAGTTCGGGCTTCATCTCTGGTGCTCCAGATCGACAAAGGTTATCCTATGGCGGTTCCTAGAACTTACTCCTTTCTTTGTTCATTCTTTTTTACCTTTTCATGATTTTTTTTTCTCTCTCCGTCGAGAACCCTCGTCGTCCCTGTTTCCGTCTTGAAATCATATCTAGAGTTTTAAAAAATGTATCTCATGTACTTGTTTGTGATTTACGTATGTCGAGCTTTGAATGTTCTTCGTTGTGTCCATTGTAATCGGATTTGGATTTGGTGTTTGGGTGTTTGCATTTGGGGTTAGGATTTGGAGTCCCATCCTTGTTTAAGGTGGAAATGGATGTAGAGTACCGTCCCCTTCCCTGTGTGTCAATAACAAGGGTTCAGCGAGGGAGTTCTTTAGTAGGTATGCATTTAACATTTGAGTCAGTCCAAAGTTTTCATTTGCATTGAAGTCTTGATGCGATGTTGGATTCGATCGTGACTTCCTCCTAATCTTCTTGGGTGCGGTGAGTAACGTTTGAATTTTTTTTTTTTTCCTTAATCTTTAGAGTGTCCTATTTCATGTATCATCGAAGTTTTCCTCAGTCGATCAGGTTACCTTTAGTCAATAAGGGTGTTTTTTGGCCACAGTTACTACGGTTGTTGTTGTGTAGTCCTTTTTGGCTCCATTGTTGCCGCTATTGGAAGGTGCTTTAACTTGTGCCATCTTTTCTCACTTGCCTTCCCTATGTACAAGTCATGTCGCCCCTCAATCTTACATTGTCTCACTATGGTAGCATCAGTGTAGAGGTATGGGATGACATCCAATCCATGTTTGAGGTCCAAACTCTTCTATAAAGTGGAGGGTTGGGTACTCGATGCAATTTTGTAGGTGGTCCTTCTAGTTTTCATAGACGAGGAAGAGGGTAAACAATTGATTGTTCGAATTTATTCTCCCTTCTCCGTTCTTCTTTCCTCCCGCTCGGGGGGACAAACTAATGTACCGTGTTTCTATTCATTAATGTTTACAGGGGTGGTGAGCACATCAGGTTAGGCAATCCTGTTGGAGCAGGTGAGGACCATCCACCTTCAACTGACGGAAGTGCTTGGAAGGTAAGGTTGGAAACCCTTTGATGATGTTAGTGTTGGCTTTTTCCAATTATGTTGGTGTAGATTGCAGAATGAATTTTGGATAATTTCTGTTGTGGATAATCAATTCAAGCTCATGTATGTTGATTTCAGAACTTCGATAATTTCTGTTAGGGTTGATTGATTATGATAGGATAGTGATTGCTTATTATACTCATGCATGGCAACTATCGTTGAGCCTGTGAGCATATTGTTTTTGGTTTTTGTTTCACGGAACAAACTTGAAATTAGGGGTTTGAGTCACCCCTTTTATAGAACTCCAGCAAAATATTTATGGGCAATCCTTTCTTGAGGGGGGGGTGTGTGTGAGAAAAAAAAGTAAGAGAAACCTTCTAAATAAATGAAAAAGTATAAATAATCTAAAATCACTTGTGGCTTTTTGGAGCCCGCAATTCAAATTGATGAGATTGAATCTTGAATTAAGATCTTGGTAAAAGTGATAGATCTAAGTGCTCATTCAGGCTTCGAGTGAGATTTACTCCCATACAAGATTCAAAATGCTACTAGCATGGTGCTTGCTTGTTGCTGCGGTTCTCGAAGGAATCAATCATGATATCAATCATGGTGTGGAAACACACCGCAAATAAATACAAAAAATATCTTACAAAAAGACATTGGCTTTATATGGGTAAAGCACATGATCGTATACAAAATTTTATTTTACCATAAAGATTGAAAGGTGTAGTTTACATGAATCAAACACATGATAATAATATGCAGAGGACTGCTACATACTAAATATTGGGAGGGATCAGTACATTTCTTATGCATATTAAAAATATGTACATAATATCAGCCAAGAAGAACTTCGCATTGTAGTCAGCGAATGCAAAATAGTACTGATATCATTGAAAAGTTTTCCCTAGAAAGAGAAAGAAATGGTTGAGACCGTGAACAAAAGGTAGTTTTATAGTTGATTTATAAGTAACCTGAGTTTGTAATATGATTTGATGCTGAAACATTGAATACAACATATAGTTATTAATAAGGATAGAAACTGTTAAAAATTGGATGTATATCTACATCAAGAAAATCAATCATTTGTCTCTTACTTAAAAATTTTGATATGATTTACCAGCTTCAATCGAAATAAAATACAATAATAGAAGCAAACCTATCTTATTAGCAACGTCTAGAAATATAAGATAATCATTTCGACCTGCCAAATTCCTGGTAGGAATATTAACACCGGATGGTAGTACGGAAAAGAACTCAAAAGTTTCACGCCCAATTAACGGTTAAAGTCGCAACCGTGCACGTATCCTAAATCAAAATTATGTCATTTGAAAGTGAGAAAGATGGTCAACGTGGGTATATTAATCTTACCATAGTCATGATGGATGAGTGATTTTCATAAAATACATATGCCACCATCAAGATATCTCCAAAAAAAGGAAATTGTTGTTTACATCTACTTAAGGATAAAGATGGTCACTCCTTACAAATAGATTTTACTAATTAGTTTTAAAAATACAAAAAACTATAATGCAAGATAAGTTAGTGTTATCTAAATTACGAATCTTTTTAATCAGAAAACATCTTAATTGGATGAATAGAATCATGTTGTTTGGTTGTAGATGATAAGTGTAGGAAAAAGTTGATTGATTTTGTTCTATGAAAATTATATGGAAGTACCGCATAGAACAAAATGTAGGAATACGCATAAGTCATGATTGAAATTCTATGTGGATAAGATTGATTGAATCCAAAAAGTCAATGGCCATTCCCTACAAACATTACAATGTAAGCTGCAAATCTAAAATAGTTTATAGACATTTTGTACTCTTTATAAAGAAAATTCCATAATCTAATATAATTAGGAAATTCTTACCTATCTTAACTTACTCTTCTTAACTTTACATCTATACATTTTTGAAACAACTTTACATCTATACATAGAATAAGGAGGATAAACATTAATTATTTAATCACACACACTATTATAAATAAATTTTACATGATAGCTCAAAAATAAAAGTAATAATAAAGAAGTATATATATATATATATATATATATATATATATCACCAGAAAAGGATACTAATTCATCACTATAATTATTCTTTCTCAATTTGTCAATTAATTATTTTCAATTTATCCAAATGACTATGTTGGCTTTATTTAGTTACCTCGATCGTATTTTAAAATCCCGCGTTGTAGTATAGTTGATTAAGGTAATTAAACATTTAAAATTTATAATACTCGAATTAGAAAAGAAATCTGAGGTCGTCTCTGGAAGTAATTAAATGTGTAATTACCACTATCTTATCCAAGTGATTTCAGTGAACTGATAATTTTAAAAGCAAGTTTGTTATTGCATTCAAACTTCATCAGTTAGGGAATATATATGAAGCGCGAATAATATTTGTCAAAAGTTCAATAGAAATTAATTATCAATGATAAATAACTATTCTTCAGTTTAAGCATAAATTAACTTCTAACAAAAATGTTTAATAGTTTACTATAGTAAAAATTACTCAGAACAGACTTAAGATCAAGAATAAACACTATTTTCAGTTCTTTCCTTGCATTGTCACAATTATGCCCCTGCAGCTTTCAATTAGGTCCTTGAAAACTCCTTCAGATCAGTCCTTTTCTCACAATAAGGTCCCTCTGCTTGTTTCTTCTTCAAGGCTAGCAAGGGTACGTCGGACGTCGTTCTTGAGATCGGCCCATTGGATGTGGCCGGTGAACAAAGGATGGTGAGGATGGGTGTTCGCCGACTTGGTGGCACCTTCAGATCGATGATTGTCGAAGCAGTGGCGGCTGAGGGAGTGACCGGAGATGGACAAGGTGATGTGTAAAGATCCGTTTTGTTCTGAGCCTTTTAAAACGTCTAGATCCCTTCCCAGACATCTAGAAATTGAAAATTTTGTACGCAGCTTCGCGTCTGCACACTGGCTACACGCAGACTGCCTTTTTCCCCTCTTCTCTCTCTTCTTTCTTCCCCGCAGAACCCTAGCCACTCCCTAATATATAACCCCTCTTCCAACCCTTCCTTTTTTCTCCACTCCACCACCACCACCTTTTTCCTTCCTCTCCATTGCAGCGAGAGGGACGAGCACGAGAGTGGGGAGCGAGCAGGAGAGGCGGCGTAAAGAGAGGAGGAAGAGCTTGAGCTCGCAAGCTCGTGGGAGCTCGCCGGAGGACGCACGGCTAGTGCGGCGTGTGCGGGAGGAGGAGTGCGTCGGGGGTGACGTCCCCGATACTCTATTGCAGCCGGAGCTGCAGACAAGGAGGAGAGGTCGTGGCTGCGCGCAGCAAGAGGAGCAGGAGGTCGGTCTGGTTCTAGGTTTTTCCTATAATCAGACATCTGGCGTGTCGTCCAGATGATGGGTTGGATGTTTGGTGACAACATCGGAGGTCTGAAAGCAGAGTTTCGCGAAGGTATGTTCCTCTTGCGGTTACGGTCATGCAGGCCACACCGCAAAACCAATATGTATGGCTAAAAGTAGGTGATATTGTCTATCACATGCAGGGATAGCTTCGGGAAGGCGCGAGGCATGCCCTCCCACGCGTCTCGGACGTCTGGACAGCTTACTAGACGATCGAAAGCACTCCCAGACAACTTGAGGAGAGGTCGGACGTCTGGAGTTGGGTCTAGACGCTCAAGTAAGGGTTCTGGACGTCTGAGGTCGATGCAGGAACCTGAGGTGAGACCCTGGTGACTTTTAAGACGTCTGGACCTTGTGCCAGACGTCTGATTTTGGTCTACAATTCTATTTTTGACCCGTTTAGGATCCGTTTGAGGTCTATTTTATGCAAACAAGATATCTATGGTTTCTTTATGAGTTCTTCTACATGTTAGAAAGGCTTATATACTGTTCTGAATATTCTGTTGTGGTATGTCCCTTGGTATAGGACTTCAATCTGTTGCGTGTTTGGGGCCTACAGAGGCACGTGAGCTTGCCGTTCGAGCCTCCAGTACCCTCGGATTGTTTGGTAGAGTGGTTTCCCCTATTTTAATTATAAAACATGAATGCATATGTGAAATTGGATAACTAGAAAGTTAGGATGTGGCATGAATCCTAGGACGAGAAGCACTTGCACTATTGGTATGCGTATTTGAGATTGTAGTCATAAACAAATGAATAAAAATGTAAATAACTGCCTGTTAATAAATACGAGTTGTCTGTGAATTATGAAATTCCTGTGCTAATTAAATAGTTACATGTGACATTACTTGTTATATATGTTAAGTTGTGGAAATACGAGCCGCATGTGTGTAATATGAGAATGGAAATGTGAATGATGAAACCTGGTATGGAACAACATGGTGAATACTAGCATGAACCCTATGGGGAATTAAGAGTAGAGCTCTTGTGGATAATTGGAATGGATCTGGAATGTGAGTGGGAAGTGAGCTGGCCCTTGAGTACGTGGTACCAAGGAAAGCAACTGTTCCCTGTTTAGTGTAGAGTGGAGCTAGCCGCCCTTGGGTTGAGACCCGGGATTAGGATTGGCCACTCTACATGGACTTCTTTGGCCCTCGCGTACACTGTACCGGGGAGAGCTACTAGTGTAGGGAGAGAGCTAGCCACCCCACGGGGCCCAGGGTTCAGCTAGCTACCCTACACCGACTTGTTAGGCCCACTAGGTAAACTAGGGTAGTCAGACGAGGGTGCGCGGATTGTGGAGGGGCGAGACCCCTGTTTGATTCTGAGGGGCTAGACCCCTGTTATTGAGAGGGCTAGGCCCTATACTGTTCTGTGCTGTACTTTGGGCATACCCGCTAGCGGAAACTACTGACTGCGTGCTAGTGCAAGGTAGCTACCCGTGCACTTATCGCGTGTGCCGTAGTCACTGCTACGTCTGTCCGTGACCTCGGGGTGGTTGACTGGGTGTAGGATCACCACGGAGGACTCTCCCGGCTAGGAGAGCACTACGTGTGCCTTTTACTCTTCGGAAAAGACTTCAATCAAGATCTTTCCCACGAGGAATATACGAAATCAAGAAAGAGATCTGAAAATAAACCAATGGGTGAAAAGAAATGACTTGAAAAATAAAATAAATGGGAAAGATAAATTTACCTGTTAGCCTTTACTGCTTTAGTTAATTTGGCTACCACTCTACTTAGCGTTCGCTGACTCCGTTTACTCATAACCCTTTTCAGGTCCAGGAGTTGAGCAGCTTGAGTCACGGGCTGCAAAGGGTGCTGGGCCTAGTCGAGCCCAGCAGTAGTTCCTGTTGTTGTTGTACTTCCTTTTTGCTAGTGAGTTAGACTGTTGTTATCGTTTCTGTTTTTGTACCTTGTTCTACTTTACTGTTGTGGTGGTGATATGTACTGTTAGCAGCTTTTACTTCCTTTACTGCTTGTACTCTTTTACTGTTAGTTACTTAGCATAGTGAATGTGGTTTACTTTCCTACTTTTTGGTTATTTCTTGTTGGACGACTAGGTCTTGGGATTAGTCGAGTCAAGCCGATCTCGTATCCTCTAGGGATTCGGGGACTGGGTCGTAACAAGATGGTATCATAGCAAGGTCGTATCGAGAAATGAACAAACTAGCTTGAGAATAACCAATTCACGTGCATGTAACTAAAGTAACCACCACAATGTACTGCTTGACATCTGTTCTGAGTTTCCTTCGCTAAAGTCTGTTAGAGTTGACTTCTTTTTGTTCAGTCTTCCGCGACTCCTTGTAGGAGATGCCTCGACGTGGAGTTCTTAAGGCGGGTTGCGGGCATGGCCGTGGACGAGATCGGAGGAGTGGACGTGCCGGACCCAAGGTGCTAGTTGACCCACCACTTCTCCTAGGCGTTCAAGCCCAAGACCTCGCTCAGTTGATATGAGACAGTGCGAGAGGAGCTCCACCTGCCTCCACGGGCGCCTCTCCCTGGGGACATGGAGGGGGAGTCCTCTGTGGGGCCGAGAGACCGACGCAGCATTGGACAAGGGGGAGGGGGTGGTCCTCCACCGCCCCCACCACACTCTGACACTTCTGAGCACGAGCCCTCCCTGTTTGGAGGTGTGTCCGTTCCCCTACTGCAGCTGCACTACGAGCTTTTCGGATAGTTCTAGAAGCTGAAGCCCCCCTCCTTCAAGGGGGATGAGGACCCGTCTGAGGAAGAGGACTGGCTGGAGCAGATTGAGAAAGTGTTTGACACCCTTCCCCCCTGCGGAGTGTCGCGTGCCTTTGCCACGTACCTGTTGGAGAGTGCGGCACACAGGTGATGGAGAGCAGTCAGAGGCCAGGAGAGGGGAGAGTCGACATGGGACCAGGTCGTGACCCTCTTCTGCGAGCAGTACTTCTTGCAAACTTGGCAGGACCAGAGGAGGTAGGAGTTTCACACTCTCCGCCAAGGGACGATGGCCGTCAGTGCGTACCGCACGTGCTACTTGGAGGTGTCACGTTTTGCTGCGACAATTGTAGCTACGGAGGAACGCCTGTGGAGGTTCACTGAGGGGTTCTGGCCTACCATTCGGAGGTATGTCAAGCCCCTAAAGCTACCCACCTTCTCGAGAGTGGAGGCAGCTATGATGTACGAGGAGACCAACCCTGCCGCTCAAGACACCGACAGCGGACGAAAGAGGCCCTACTAGTCAGAGTACCCACAGGGCCGACGAGAGAGGAGGCACGCGACACCCACGGGAGAGTCGTCTCGTTTTGTGGGGCCGTCAGTGGCCTTTGGGGGGCCCTGTCTGTCAGCACTGGACCCTGCCCAGTCGTTAGCAGGGACCTACTGAGGGAGAGAGTCGAGTCCCCCTCTGTTACCAGTGTGGCCAGCCAGGCCACATCAGGAGGGACTGCCCGTTTAGGGCTGGAGCACAGCAGATGCTCCCTGCACCGAGCACTGGAGGCCGAGCAGGTGGTCGTGGTTCCCAGGCGCGTGGGGGAGGACAATAGTCACGGGGTGGGTACCGGCCAACGGTTACCCGTCCGACGCAGAGTGTGGCTGCTTCTTCTACATCGAGAGCTGAGGGGCGTATTAATGCCCTGACACACAGAGACGTCAGGGCATCAGGTTTAGTGGTGGCAGGTATGGTTATAATTTTCGGCAGATTAGTTTACGTACTTTTTGATTCCAGCACCACACACTCTTTTGTCGCTGCGAGTTTTGCTGTCAGTTTGGGACAGAACTGCGTGTTGTTAGAGGATCCATTGTTTATCAGAGGTCCGGGTGGTCAGCTGCTTGTAGCTAAGGAGGTCTACACAGACTGTGAGGTCAATATTGGGGGACACAGCCTCCCCGCTGACCTGATTGTGATACCGATGGAGGATTTTGGCGTGATTCTGGGGATGGATTGGCTATCCGCTTACCACGCTTTGGTGGACTATTTTGGGAGGAAGATCGTCTTCTCCATACCGGAGATACCTTCCTTTGAGTTCATGGACAACCGGTGGACGGAGGGTTCATGTACATTTCTGCGCTTCGGGTAGTGAGACTTTTGGGTCAGTGGTGTGAGGGCTTTCTAGCTTGTGTAGTGGCAGAGTTCAACCCTGTGGCAAACTTACAGAGCATTCCGGTGGTCAGAGAGTATCCCGACGTGTTTCCAGAGGAGCTGCCAGGACTACCGCCTGAGCGTGAGATCGAGTTTGACATCTCACTGGTATTGGGGACCAGCCCCATTTCTACGGCACCTTACTGGATGGCACCACTTGAGCTGTGAGAGCTCAAGTCACAACTGCAGGACCTATTAGAGAAAGGCTTTGTGAGACCCAATGCGTCCCCGTGGGGAGCCCCTGTGTTATTTGTGAAGAAGAAGGATGGTACTCTGCGCCTTTATGTTGACTACAGACATCTGAATAGGGTCACCATCAAGAACAGATATCCGCTGCCAAGGATTGATGATCTGCTTGACCAGTTGCGAGGTGCCATGGTATTCTCCAAGATAGATCTGAGATCAGGCTACCACCAGTTGAGGATCAGGGAGACTGACGTCTCCAAGACAGCTTTCCGCACTTGGTACGGACACTACG
The DNA here is from genome assembly GCA_037157565.1 of Thalassia testudinum. Lineage (NCBI taxonomy): Eukaryota > Viridiplantae > Streptophyta > Magnoliopsida > Alismatales > Hydrocharitaceae > Thalassia > Thalassia testudinum. The sequence continues at coordinate 30,953,977 of JAZHRO010000031.1, read as the reverse complement.
AGTTTTTGGTCATGCCATTTGGGCTGACCAACGCCCCCATTGCCTTCATGGATTTGATGAACCGGGTGTTTCAGACCGTATCTGGATCAGTTTGTGGTGGTATTTATTGATGACATGCTCGTTTACTTGCGGGATCAGGTACAGCACGGACAGCACTTGCGGATGGTTTTGAACACTTTGAGACGGTGCATGCTGTATGCCAAATACAGCAAGTGCTTGTTTTGGTTGAGGCAGGTGACCTTGAGCCATGTGATTTCGGGGGATGATTTGCCTGTGGATCTAGCCAAGGTTAAGGCAGTACTCAGGTGGGAGAGGCCACGTACAGCGACAAAGATACGCAGTTTCTTGGGACTAGTAGGTTACTACCGACAGTTTATTAGGAGTTTCTCGCAGATTGCGCGTCCTATGACTCAGTTGACCTAGAAGGACGTGCCCTTTGCTTGGACAGACGCTTGTGTGGGGTGTTTTCAGGAGTTGAAGGAGAGGCTAACTTCGGCTCCTGTGCTTACCATCCCAAATAGCAGTGACGATTTTGTAGTCTACACGGACGCTTCATTGTAGGGGTTAGAGGGTGTGCTCATGCAGCGGGGTCACGTTGTCGCTTACACTTTGCGGCAACTGAAGCCCCATGAGCATAGCTACCCTACCCATGACTTGGAGCTCGCAGTTGTTGTCTTCGCGCTGAAGACATGGAGGCACTACCTTTACAGTGAGACCTTTGAGATTTTCACGGATCCTAAGAGCCTCAAGTACTTGCTTAATCAAATTGAGCTTAACATGAGACAGAGACATTGGTTAGAGCTCCTGAAGGACTATGACTGTAGCATCTCCTACCATTCAGGAAAGGCCAACGTGGTGGCTGACGCCTTGAGCCGGAAGGCACCCACCCACTTGGCCAATTTACAGGCACAGAGTTGGAGACTTATGGAGGAGTTGGGCAGTTGGAGACCCCTAGAGTCACAGGAGTATTGGAGACCAGAGCTGATAGACCGCATCATCACAGGACAGATGATAGATCCGTACCTGCAGTCGTTGCAAGACAGAGTACTGTCGGGGGACTTAGGAGACTTCTCTTTTACAGACGAGGTACTGCGTATGAGGGGACAATTGTGCGTTCCCAGGGACAAGGAGTTGTTGATAGAGCTCCTGACTGAGGCACATGGGTCCAAGTTCACCATACATCCCGGAAACACAAAGATGTATCATGTTCTGAGACGTGACTTTTGGTAGAGAGGGATGAAGTGGGATGTAGGTGAGTTCGTGCAACAGAGTTTGGTGTGCTAGTAGGTGAAGGCCGAGCATCAGAGGCCTACAGGGCCGTTACAACCACTTCCTGTGCCAGAGTGGAAGTGGGAGAGCATTACCATGGACTTGGCGGTGGGCTTACCCATTATCCAGCAAGGACACGACGCAATCTGGGTGATAGTGGACAGATTGACAAAGACGGCATGTTTCTTGCTGATCCGAGTCACCTTGGGACCATCGTAGTTGGCAGAGAGGTATATTCATGATGTGGTACGTCTGCACAGGGTTCCACGTGAGATCGTATCCGACCGGGATACCCGTTTTACTTCCCAATTTTGGGCTGAGTTTCAATAGGCTTTGGGGACACGGTTGAGGTTCAGTACGGCGTACCACCCCAAGACGGGCGGATAGTCAGAGCGCACTATTCAGACACTTGAGAACCTTTTGCGTGCTTGTGTACTAAACTGGAGGGGCTCTTGGGAGGAGTACTTACCCTTGGCAGAGTTTGCATATAATAACAGCTATCACTCGAGTATCGGCATGGTACCCTACAAGGCTCTGTACGGACGAAGGTGTACTGTGGCCTTGAGTTGGGTTGAGGTAGGGACCAAGTGAGAAGTTGGCCCAGGCTAATCCAGCAAAGTCAGGAGGTAATATAGCAGATTCACAAATGACTTTGCACTGTCAGGAGCAGACAGAAGAGTTATGCCGATCGGAAGCGCAGAGAGGTGCAGTTCGAGGCTGGGGATCACGTCTTTCTCCGTGTTTCGCCCATGAAGGGCCTGCAGCGTTTTGGGGTGAAAGGGAAGCTTGTGCCGAGGTTTGTGGGGCCCTTTGATGTCCTGCAGCAGGTGGGACCCGTTGCTTACCGGCTTTCCCTTCCTCCCCAGCTTTCTAGTATGCATGACGTGCTCCACATATCCAACCTCAAGAAGTACGTGGCCAATCCCAGTCACGTTCTGAGTTATGAGAGTGTCGAGGTAGGTGACGACCTGACCTACCCCGAGAGACCAATGCAGATACTAGACAGAGCCATCCGGAGTTTGAGACGGAAGCAGGTACCCCTGGTGAAAGTCTTGTGGAGGAGCCAGCGGTACGAGGAGGCTACCTGGGAGCCTGAGGCGGCGATGCGAGAGCGATACCCGGAGCTTTTTGAGGGTACGTCTTTTCGGACCGGCTTCGGTCCTCTTTAAGTTTGTTATGCGTGTACCCAGAGTTTGTTATCATTTCTATTTTTTTACCTTGTTCTACTTTACTATTGTGGTGGTGGTATATACTGTTAGCAGCTTTTACTTCCTTTATTGCTTGTACTCTTTTACTGTTAGTTACTTAGTATAGTGAATGTTGTTTACTTTCCTGCTTTTTGGTTATTTCTTGTTGGACGACTAAGTCTTGGGATTAATCGAGTCGAGTCGGTCTCGTGTTCTGTAGGGATTTGGGAACTGGGTCGTAACACGATAGTTCCGACGAGCTCTCCGGCATGTACCTACATGTCGAAATACGGGTCAAAAGACCCTGATTAAGTGCTCAAAAGCTTCGGCGTGCTGATTCGGAGCAAAGTGCTATGTCAATTGATGGTTTCGATGGCGGATGAGGGCTGGCGGAGATGGTCGTCGTGGCGATGAATGGTGGTGATGGTCGTGGCGAATGGAGAAATGCCTGGAGCCACGAAGCTCTAGAAACGTAATTGGAGATGCTACGAAGCTAAGCCCTAACCTAATTTAATGAGAGGAGGGGAGAAGAAGCCCACCAAACTCAAGGAGGAAGAAAACGGCGGTGGGGGTTGGTCGGAGCGAAGGAGGGTAGAAACTCCGAAGCTCCGTGTGAAGCTTCGCCCGAGGACGGCGAGTGAAAGCCCTCTCTCAATTTCAGTGGGAGAGTAGTGAATGAAGGGGTTGAGAGAGAGCTCCGAGGTCCTTCAATGGCTGTGCATGTGGGAGGAAGGAGTGGCTGCGCGTGCTATCTCTGGACGAGTGCCTTCGTAGGAGCTGCACGATGCTTTATAGAGCCAATCTAGAGCAAGCGGCGGCTGTGGATTGCGAGAAAAGCTCGCAACAACTGCGAAGCATTTTATCTATGATTGCGGGTGGTGGAGGGAGTCTCCAGCGGTATCACCGACAGATGCGGAACGACGAGTAGAACAAATTTTCTTCAAACGTCAAGTGCAACCGAGGTCTGAGGTGGTCGTAATTTGCATGCAAACATCATCCAACCACGTGCCATGGCTGCCTGAAGGTTGAGGGACCTTCGCGCGAAGAAGAGATAGGGGGCTAATCGTAGGAAAGTCAAAAAGCTAGGGGGGTTTTTGTAAGGAAATAAGGAATTGAGGACCAAAATGTAAAGTTAATCAAGATGAATTCCAAATGAACCCAAATTTTTATAGTAACCTAATTTGGTATGAGGAATTTAATGGTAACTTTAATTTTTGATTTTGATGTCGTTTGTATGGTTAATTTACGGTTAGACCCAAAATGTATCAAATTTCCGTCTGTGATTCTGTTTTAGGTCAAAACAGGTTCCGATCATCAAATTGATTGTGCCAAACTTTATAGAATAATTTTAAATAATTTTTAGAAAGTTTAAATCACATGTATTTCCATTATAACTATTTTAATTGAAGTGAAGTTGAAATTAGGATTTTAATTAGAATTAAATATTAAATTTGAATGTAAATCATAAATTACTCAATACCAACCAACTTTTAAGATGTTTAAGCTTAATTGACGTTTAATTAATCATGAGTTCAACCTCCAGCTAATCTGCATTCATAATTATTTGTAAAAATTACATAATTAACCCATTTTTTATTAGTTCTTCTCTTTTTAGCTTTGATTGAGTAATATTCTTTTAATATGTTAATTAAGTGAATTTTTCTTTCGAACTTAGCTAAATTATTTTAGTTTTAGAGGATGATGGTGATGCCATCAAACTTCAATATTACAGTCGTGTTTTATCACATATCAACTCCTTAAAAAGTATGAGAAGGTCTAGCTGTGATATTTCAAGAAATATGATAAGTCTGTAGCATTCTTTTGGCAAGGAGGAAATCTTGCACTTGCTCTATATCTAATTCTGTTACCTTAGAGTCCTAGGATAAGCAGTGTGGCAGTTGCATGCTACGAGTTATAAGCACAAACGTGACCAACATTGGTTCGTAGATAATCCTCTCTGCAATCAAAGTAAATTTCCCAACCATAATAATAACACACGTACACACACAAACATATATACAAAAAAGATTTGCAAATGTTTACTTAAGGAACCTAGACAGGGGCTGCACTTTTATGAACGCAAATATAGCTCAGGTTGCTCAACATCTACGGGGCATTGCCTCTGCCACAAGGTTGTGGAGACAACCTTTTAACCTTTACGACATGAGTTTCACACGTAGGGATTGCCAACGGTATGTTCCCTCAAATACATGGATAGAGATATAAAGGATTGGATGCATAAAAGCCAAACAATACCAACCAATTAAATTTCACGGGTCGTACGTGTACACCCCTATACCATGTCACTGTTTGCAACCCCGTATGGCTCCATCACAACGTTTCGCCATTTGTGAGATATTTTCCACATCCAAGAACCTATACACACACACAATTTGTTAGCAGGCATGAGATATCTCAGAAACCTAACCAACCGCACTCAAATACATATTCACAACCTACACATATATGCCACACCACCCCCCACTTTCCACCAGCTTGTGCTACCTTGAGTTGAGGGACGTGATGGTCAAGTTGTTCACCGAGAAGCTGGTCGTCGCCATCGTTTCGGGGGTTCCTCTCCTGGAGACGGCGAATACGGGACGCGTTGGCCTCGGGAAGTTCTCCGTCTCCGTCCCAAGCGTCATCACCACCGTCGACATGGTCGGTCGGTCGTCCACGTGGTCCTGCACGCATAGCAATGCAACATGGATGCAACGCAGCACCTCGCCCCGGTTGCATGAGTCTCTCATGGAAGGATCAACTAGCTCCATCCCTTGCCCTTCCTCCCACATCTTCCATGCCTGATATATAATAATAAGTTAAACCTTGGCAATATTAATTCAAGAGAAAACGAATGACACACACACACACATATATATATATATACACGCACGCACGCACGCAAAAAATAGCAATAAAATTTTGTACGTATAATATTAATTACATATTTACGTACATATCCTAGAAGGTTATGGTACTCTTCCGAGCGACATCTGGTATTCTTCACGCCGGTTACAATCTCTAGAACTATTACGCCGAAGCTGTACACATCAGATTTCGTGGAGAAGAGCCCTTCCATAGCATACTCCGGTGACATGTAGCCACTGCATTGAGCAACTAAATCAGTCACAAGAAGTAATAAATTACATGGGAGAATTATCAAAGCTAAAACCATTTACCCACTCCTTCGATGGAGTCTAACCTGCAATTAAGGCCTAGTTTACGTGAGCTGAAAATGAAGGTTAACCCCTGTTTCCCCCCACGGCTATCTCAACTCGGATTTCAGAGAAAACCCATGTCTCCTCAAACATCAGTTGCCTTGAGTTAACTCATTTCCTTCTTCACATGAATGAGTTAACTCCCATTTTAACTCCCTTTTAGTAAACACATCCCTTTCGAGATAAACACAAACGGTAGTAAACACCTGCTTCCAACTTAAAAACTCAATTTAGTTAACCGGCAGTCCTAAGGCAGGATCCATTTTCAAGCGGATGGAGCGGGGTAGCTTTTGGGGACAAAAGCACTCACTCAACACCAATCCAATACCCACCCCCTTGCAAAAGTAGGTACACATCCTAGTATTGAGCCTCAAACTAGAAGTTATGCCGGTCACACACAAATAGCTTTTTAAGGTTAGGTGATTACAAGGTCCCAACAACGTGGTTGGTGCTTTCGAGATTTTGGTTGGAGCCGAAGATCCTGGCCATGCCAAAGTCGGAGATCTTGGGGTTCATATGCTGGTCAAGGAGGATGTTGCTAGCTTTGAGGTCTCTATGGACGATGCGTAGCCTCGAGTCTCGATGGAGGTAGAGGAGGCCCCTTGCCACGCCTTCGATGATGTTGAATCGCGCCCTCCAGTCCAGCAATGGCTGCCTCTCCGGATCTGCCAATGCACACAAGAAGGTGAGTTTCTTTATGCTTAATCTGTAGCTACGTAGTATTACCATCAAAAGTGTCCCTCCCTTACAAGAGAAATTAAGGTGCTCAAAAAAAAAAAAAGCATGCCATCCTGGAAATTCTACATACCGAATATGAAGGCATCTAAGCTCTTGTTAGGCATGTACTCGTAGATCAGCATCTTCTCCTCTGTTCTGATGCAACATCCCAATAGTCTAACCAAATTAACATGCTGCAGTTTCGCAATGAGTGTCATTTCATTCTTGAACTCCTCGTCGCCTTGCCCCGAGTTTCGCGAGAGCCTCTTCACAGCGATTTCCTCTCCCAAAGGTAGCTTCCCCTGGAACACAAACTCAATAATTTCATCATAGTTCTAATTGACCTGCATCAAGAACGGAGACGATAGCTAGCTACCAAGAGGTTGATAGAGTGGTTAGCCTGCCTGGTGGCAGGCATATCTTTATATATAGATAGATCGCAGGATCTCTAGTTACAACTTTCACTACAGAAAATAGATCAATTCAAATAGAAAATTACTATCGCAAAAACATCAATTACTGTTATAAAAATCTTTTTGGGATGGTAACGTTAACCGTTACAACAAGTGGTGTCTCAAAAAGCATTTGCGACGATTAATGACCAATATCTGTCACAAAAGGCATATATTCTTGCACTGAAAAGAAAAAGTAGTCAATTGTGCTACCTTGTAAACGTTGCCAAAGCCACCTCTTCCGAGCTCATTTGCCTCGTTGAAGTTCTCGGTCGCGGCTTCGACGAGTTTAAAGCTGAACATGGGCAGCTCGAAGGGCTTTCGGTCGCTATGGATGTTGTCGGCTTCCGATACGGCGATCGCGATCTCGTGTTGCTCGCCGCTTTTTACGGTTACGGTAACTACATTGTCCACCCTTCCTCCTGTCTTCCGCATACCTGAAAGAATATAGCATTACTTTAGCTTTGGTAAATATAGCATTCATAATTAAATAGGGTTGAAAGAATGATGCAGATGTTGGAAGATCTGAAATACCTCTTATCCTATACTTGTATTTCCAGCAGAAGAGGATGGATATGAGCAAAAGAAGGGTACCAGCAGCAACGGAGGCAATGACCACTGCGAGGTTCACGTTATTTTTCTTGTCTGTGAAGGAAGGGAGGCCAAACGGGTTAGTGGAACTAGAACCTCTGAATGGCCCCTTCTGGAAAAACGGCGTCATCATTTAGATTATATTTAAAATCAGGATTTAAATTTTGACATTTTATTTTAAAATTCTATCTATGGTATTACGTTATGTATTATCTTGGTGTACTAGTGACATTTCTTGTTGTAATAGGTGAGAATATTCTTGAAAAGCGTGAGATTATTTTGGAAAAGATGACACCAACGAAGACGCATCTACCACAGATTATTCTAAGCATCATCAATGTCGGTCCTTTATTTTTTTTCTTTGCACAGGATAATTTTCTTTTTGAGAAGTCAACTTCCGTCCATTGACAAAGAAAAGAAGGGTGCGATTTTATTAGGGCAGAGCATTGGATACGACAGCCTGGCCTAGCCTGGGCCTGTCTCGTGAGGCTTGATTGAAATGATCTTTTTCAATAATCGTTCGAAACTTTTTTTTCTGGAAGGTAGGGTGTGAGCAACTTTATAAATTCCTTGGAGTTAGACGTGGAGGATTTACGGGAAAAGAGAAAATTTTGGAAAAGAATCTCATAAATTTTTCCTTCTCTCTCTTTCCATACACATACATACACGCATGCATGCACACGTATGCACGCACACTTTCCTCTCTCCACCAAAAACCCTAACCCACTCTCCCTATAAAATCCCACCACCCTCTCCATCTCCACACCACCACCACCACTTCCACCACCTCCATCACTGTCGATAGCCTCCCTCCCCCGTCTCCTTGCAAGCTGCGAGTAGGGAAGGAGGGAAGCTCAAGGTGGAGCTCGAAGGAGGAGGGAGGGGGAGTGTGGGCGAGGGAGAAAGGAGCCACGGTCGGGAACTCGAGCTCGAAGGAGCATAAGAGCAAGGACGAGAGGGAGGAGGCACGGTCGGAGGAGCTGCGAGCACCCGCGGGAGCTACAGTTGCAGCCACGAGGACCTCGGAGGTGCGAGGACCTCCGAGGAGTCCGGAGGTGCGATGAGAGGAGCTGCAGCCAGAGTTGCGATCGTGGGAGCTCAAGAGGACGCGCACAAGGACGAGGAGCTCGTGTAGAAGAGCTTCTCGACCTCTGCAGCTGCTGGAGCTGCTACTGCAGGTGCTGCGGATGGAACTCGCGAGAAGCAGTACCTCACGAGGAAATTCTGCATACTGGATTTTCCAGTATCAAACTTCTGGAGCATCTATCAGACGTTTGGAGCAGCAACGGACGTCTGGAGCTGAAGCTAAACGTTTAAAAATACGTGGAGTGTCGAGGTATGAGTTCTGTACGCTCATGTATGTGCATACATGAAGTACGTAAATATTTACTGTTGCAGTTTTGAACTGCGTTTGCATGCGCAGGTATAGGCCTCGGAAAGGCACGTAAGCACGCTCTTTGAGGTGCTTTAGGACGTCTGGACGTCTCTACAGATGTCTGATAGCCATATCAGACGTCCGGAAGCACTCACAAACGTCTGGAAAGACCCCAGGACGACGATGAAGGGTTCTAGACGTCCGCCAACAATGCAGAAACACAAGGTTTGTTACTGACGTTTAAGACGTTTAGGCATATTTCCAGATGTCTGATTTTGGTCTGTGTGATGTTTTTGACCCGTTTGGGGCCCAAACGGAATCGGATTTACGCAAACGAAGTACCATTATTTTCCGCTCGAGTTTTTCTACGTGTTAGTGTCAATTATATACTGTTTGAAACTCGTTTGATGTGACTTGGTCACTAGTATAGATTTCTAGCCTGTAGCGTGTTTGGGGCCTGCGAAGACGACGAGATCTACGTTTCAGGCCCCCATTCCACATGTGAATCTTGATAGAGTGGTTTACTTTAATATTAAGATTTAAATAAATAAAGTACATGTTTATAAAAACTTGATTGAATCCTGAGATGTGAAATGAATCCTAGGATAGAAGCAAATGAACATTGCTTGAGCTACATTATTTCCTTTGAGATACTTGTTAAACCTTAATTGCTAGAAATTGTATAGATACATGATGTGATACTTCTTCAGTTGTAAAAACACAAGTTACCGCTATATGAATGAGAATCAGAGGGTGAACAACGAGATATGCATGTTGAGAAATGAAATGAAATAAATACGAGCATGAACCCTACGAGGAACTATAAGAAGAACTCCTGTATACGGAAAGGATTTCGTTTGTAGATGAGAAGTGAGCTGATCTTTGTGTATGCGGTACCAAGGAGAGCAACTATCCTTTTAGTGTAGAGGGGAGCTAGCCGCCCCTTGGGTTGAGACCTAGGGTTAGAACTAGTTATTCTACATCGACTCCTGTTCGGCCCTCACGTACGTAGTACCGAGGTGAGCTACTTAGTGCAGATAGGGAGCTAGCTGCCCCATAGGACCCGGGGTTAGGACTAGCGACCCTACACCAACTCTTGTTAGGCTCACTGTGCAAACCGAAATAGTCGGACAATGGTACACGAACAGTAGAGGGGCGAGACCCCTGTTCTGAGAGGGCGAGGCCCTATGCTATTCCGTGCTATACTTTTGGACGTACCCATTAGCGGAGACTATTGGTGCTAGAGCACCACAATAATTTATTTTGATGATAACAAAACATGTGTCATTTAACATTTGCACTTAGAGTCTTAGATTTCACGTCAATTGCAAATGGAGACGTGATTAGACGGAGTTCGAGCTCGCATCCAGGATGGATTGAAGGAGCTTGATGGAGAACAGAGGAGATTCGCGAGGAGCGATAGATTGAAGATGGAAGGACAAGAAGAATAGGATAGAATTCTGTTTATTTCTTTCATGTACTTTTGTCTTTATTTTCTTACTCTTTTTATTTCTTAGAACTTCATGTTAAAGAGCATCAAAGTATCCTAACAGTAGTCCTAGGAATACCCGCACAACCCTAGGACACTTAGGTTTTCTGTGGAGAACTTAGAAAACCAATATATGATTCAAACAGCTTTTTCAAACGTCTAATTCCAAAATCAGACGTCTGATAATATGTTTTAAGACGTCTGACTGTTAATTCAGACGTCTGATAACATTTAGGCTGGACTTAGTTAGCTCTGTCTGATGAAATCAGACGTGCAGACCTTAGACCAGACATCTTAGAAGACGTCTCATGTTTTTGCCAGACGTCCAATTAGTGGACCGTTGGCTGGCTTAACAATCACTGAAGGATATGACCGTTAGAGCCTTATCAGACGTCCTTAAGCATTTCCAGACGTCTGATAAATGGCCGTTTTACCTCGGCTGACTCAAAATCTCTTCTCAGAGATTTTCTAGCTGTTGCAACTCTTGGAAATCCATTCCCGCAGAAAAAGTAGGTTTCCAAACGTCCAGACATAGTGCCAGACGTCCTGTATGTCGTCTGATGGACTTGCAGTAGAACCCTGTTTAGATCTGATTCAAGTCAGGAAGAAACCCGCCTAAAATCAGACGTCTGACCTTGTTTTCAGACGTCTGATGCCAGGATCAGACGTCTGATAACCATGTCAGTGCAATCATTGTTCCTGATTTTGGCCTGATTCTTTTGGGCCTTGCACCCAATGGTTATGAAAGCTTTCTAAAGCCTTCCAAAGCCTTCCTAAGGCCTCTATAAATAGAGAGGAACCTCTTGCACACAAAGACACACCTAGACACATCAAGAACAAGCATTTCCACTCTTTTGTGTTCAAAAAGAATCTCTTTCTCTCTAAGCTCAAGTTCTACATCTTGAGAGCGTCAAGCATTTGCGCACCCGCTTTCCCGCCGTAGTTCACGAGAGCGACGTTGCGCTGTCGTGTAGCTCACGCACTCGCGTCATCGATTCGACACACTTCTTGCAAAGGGAAGCATCTTAATTCCTATAGAAGCTTTGGTTAAAAATTACTTTGTTGGCTCTATAGGACTGTTGTTATTTAGCTTTGTTATTTGGTTGGGTATTCGCTTTGCGAATTCCCATCTCCTTCGTGAGACAAAATCCTTCTCGTGAAGAGAAGGGGTTTGAGGTACGCTACCCTCGTATAAAGTAGCGTGGTTGTAATTGAAGTTGAATCACCCTCGTTTAAGTGATACGTTTAGTGGATTTGATCAACTTGGTTGATCGGAAAATCCTAACTTAAGAAGGTTAGGTGGTGGTTTTCACTCGGTTTGGGTTTCCACCTAAAAATTATTGTGTACCTTGTGTGATTGTTTATTTTGTGACATTGTTTAGATTTTATTTCCGCAATTTATTACGTCACCCCCTCCTAGTAGGGAATCTACAGAAACGACTAACCGCGTGCCAGTACGGGATAGCTACCCGTGCGTTTATCGCATGTGCTGTAGTCACCACTACGTCGCGACCATAACCTCGGAGTGGTTGACCGAGTGTATGATTACCACGGGGGACTCTCCCGAATAGGAGAACATACATGTACATCCTACACTGCAGGAAAGATTGTAATCAAGATCGTTCCCTTGAAGGACAGACAAGATCAAGAAATGACCGGATTCTTAAGAAAATAACAAAGCAGAACTACTTAGTTGAGCTAAATGAAATTGAATAATAAATTAGTTGCATGTCTTATGTTAATTGCATATAAATGGCTTAACCACCACTCTACTCAGTGTTAGTTGACCACGAATTTTATAACCTTGTTCAGGTTAGGGAGTTGAGCAGCCAGCGCCACCGGCTGCAGAGGGAGTTGGGCTCAGTTGAGCCCAACCTTAGCTGTTGTTCCCTTTTGTTTTCGAGCTTCTGTTGTTGTAGTGAGTACCTGATATATGTATGACTGTTTTAGTTACATTTTCGCTTTACTTTCAGCTATTTTAGTTGTAATGGCATGTAATATTGTGAGGCTTTTTTTTTCTGTTTCGTTTACTTTCTCTGTATTATTTTCTGCCTAGTTACATTGCATGTGTGGTTGTGGAATATTCTCTACTTTTGGATTATTTCTCGTTGGACGACTGGGTCTTGGGATCTAGTTGAGGCGAGTCGATCTCGGATCCTGTAGGGAGCCAAAACCGGATCGTAACATCTACCTAGGTCCAAGTCTATAACTTCAGGGCTAGTTTACTTGGGGAATTAACCCTCCAGAAAGAGGGGTTAACCCCCGTTTACTTGAGGGATTAACCTCCATAATCTTAACACTTATTTTAAGGGGTTAACACATGTTTTGCTAACATCAGTTCTAAGGGATGTTAGCAAAATAGGTGTTAACTTCGTAACTCCTTCACACCCAAATTCCACTTTACATAAATTGATGTTAATACCAGTTCAAATAAACAACACAAAAGTTAACACTACAGCTTAACACCAATTTAAGTAAACAGAAATTGATATTAACACTATGATGCAAGTAAACAAAAATAAAGGTAAACACTAATTTTATATTTCTTAATACCAATTTCCAAATCCATGAAGTAAACTAATCCTAAAGGGTTGGACTTAAATTAAAATTTTTACCTATTAATTAAATGGATAAAGTCAAAGCTTAAGTTGACCCTAACCAAATCCATTTAGGACCCATACATAAATACACACACACACACACACACACACACATATATATATATATATATATATATATATATATAGTGTATTTAAATTTAAAAATAGTAAATATCAAGGATAAGTTAATAAATGATACAATTCTTTTTAATTTCTTTGTTAGTTTTTCAATCTGTTTCATTATTAAAATTATAGATAAGTGTATTAAATTTGAAAATTTATAGTTATAATCAATTTATTAATCTAATAATTAGTATTTTTATATTTATTATCAATTAAAATTAAGTTACACAAAAATTTTTAATTAATTTTAAAATTTTCCTTAATAAATTACACGCTCCATCATTATTTTTTAATAGTAAATAAATCTGATCCATCATCCTAACTCATTTACTTTAGGTTAATTTCAATCTTATGATAGAGTTTTACAAATTAAACAGACCTAAATCTGATATGGATTTGAACTTGAGCTAGGTTGACCTTGAAGACCTAGTTCCACCGCTCAGCCACAGTTGCGATCACAATTGAACCATGGTAACGCCCACATTTTTGTTACAGCTCAAACGGCTACCCATTTTGAATAACTTAAACTTTAAATTAATCAAACTTTCCAATTTGAAAATATGCACATCACGTATGACCACGTTGGTGCACCCGTGTACCAAAGCACTTCTCTTGGGCGACGTTCTAATCGTGCTACCTCTGTCATGCTTCCACGAGCCATCGGCTGGTGCATGCCCACGTCATACCATAAAATATTGAAAGGGTCACAAGAAAGCCATCGGCCATAATCGACTCGAAATCGGCGTTGCTTGAGGGACAGAAGTCAGTGGCTTACCTACAGTTGGGTTTCCATCTTAATTATATGGTTCAATAAACATAAAGGTCTCCAAACTTTGCCAAGATTTTGGATTTAATCTCTAAACTTCCAGAAATACGAATGTAATCCATCACCGACGGGAAAGAAATGACACTATTTTTTTTTTTTTTCATTTATGAATCCACTTGCCTTTTCTAAAACCCACATAACATCCTCTCATTCAAAATCTCTAATGTGGTTGGTAAACTTTGAGATATTCCCAAGCTGCATACAGACAGAGAGGTTCTGGAAAATTTAGGACCACTTAGTGCATTTTCGAAGTTTTATGGGTGTCACCGAAATCGAGTTAAAGTTTTGGATATTTTGGCAAGTTACCTTGTATATATAGAATATGGAAAAGTAATCAAAATCTACACGTGCATAAGGTTTTGCCACAGGATGTTGATTGGTCAAAAGTCACATTCTTGGCCACAGGGGAAAAAAAGGAAGTTTCCAGTCACTAAAGAGATCCGGAAGTTTTTCCTTTTCGTTCTTGTGATTTGGAAACTCAACGATCAAATTTGCTGATATTACTCAAAATTTCTTGAGTGCTGACTCTATATTCTTTTATTCAAAACATTTCCAGAGAAAAAAAGCAAGAAGTATGCACAGCTTACACGCGAACCCTTAAAATATTGATCGGCTACAGGATAATGCATCTCTACTTTATAGAAATCATGTACTACTTTTAGATATGGTACTAAATTGAATACAAAGTTGATATCGTTTAAAAAAAGACGCATGCAGCTTGATCTGAATTAACTTACATTTAAATTTAAAGTGTTATTCGGTAACGAGATAACTTTTATCTTAGGATAAAATAAGATAGTAATAAGCTGAGAAGTGCATTTGTATTGTGCAATAGGATGAGCAGGTGAGGAAGAAATAATTATTATGATGACGTGATATTAATATATAATTTTTTAATATTATAATATAGATGTAAATAAATTAATTTTATATAAAGAATGTAATTAAATGAATATATTATATCATAAAGAATATATTTTAATATATATTAATAAGATAATTTAAAAGTAATATGTTATAATAAATATTGATTTTGATTCGATGGATTAAGAAATTTTATTTTAAATTTTTTATCTTAGATTTTATTTTTCTAATTTTTCTCTGACTTAAAAAATTTTTAAATTGTTCCGTTGCCGGACACGAATTGATATCCACACCGGAATAGAATAGTGACCATTATATCGTGTGACGACGAAATTATGGCAGTAATAAAGAACCGTGGCGTAGCTATCGGAGCAAGCGCATCGTAATAATTTTTTTCCTAGTCTTTTAAATTTGGACCACGCAAACCGTCTCACGTCAATTTCATGAGGTGTAAGTGTCTTCGGTGGAATAAAGAAGAAATGAAAGTTAAAATTTTATATTTGTCAGTTTTCACTAAAAATCTTCCTCTTAATTTCATCAGATAATATTTATTTGTTTTAACTCTTTCATCTTTTTTTCCCAATTTCATCATATAAAATTTATTTATTTTTCCTACTAAATACCTCAATCGAAATAAATATTATTAATTTTTTAATATGATAATAAATATAATCAAATATTTAGACAAAATAAAGATCTCTTATTTATCCTATTCTTTTATATTATTTTTTTTACTCTTAATTATTCCTCTAATCAAATAAGTCCCGAAGGTCCTTTCTCCTACACTGACAAGGTATATTTTATTTTTAAAATCAAAATATATAATAATTTAAAAGTCAATAATTCCCCCCAAAAAAATTACAAGTCAATAATGACCTCTAGCAATATAAAGCACCATAAGCATCTGACTAGAAATGCCTGTATCCTTAATAACTTCAAATATTGTACTTATTTTATTTAAGAAGATAACTACGTAGTGGCAATCAATGTCAAAGCTTACATTTAGACCGTCATTTTCTGGAGGTTTTAGTATGTGTTCTGCATTTAAACTTGGGAAATCGGAAAGAACCAACACGAAATACCAAATCGATAAAACTTGTAGTTGATATTCTTCAATCCGACAAATTTGAGCAGCTCAATGCCATTGATCGAATAGCCACAAGTAGAAACGAACAATGAAATTAAACAGAATACGATTTTTTTGACTTTAAACATTACTCACTAACAGAGACAACTCATATCGTTAGAAGATCAGAATAAAAATCAGCGAATTAAGGCAGATTCTAATCTCAGTTTTCGTTGGGTGACAAATGGAATAACCTTCTAAATCAGGTTATTCTTCAAAGCTAATAGTCACGAGTCAAATACCAATTAAACCTTCTACGCCATCCCCAACTACGTTAGAATTTGCATGACACCCCATGCGCACTCGCAGCCAAAGGCCCTCCAAACATTCCTCGGAAAAACAAACGTCGTGATGGATTATGTGCTTAACACATCGAGCACCACAGATTAATGAAAAATGGTAAATACATTGTCCAATCTGCTTGTAGATCCCATTCTCTCCTTGCAAAATGTCAAAAATTAAACTTACAACATATTTTCAAATGCACAACGTGACGGTGATAATTTCAATTGATATATTTTAATTTTTTTATTAATAAAAATTATTTTACATATGAAAAATTATTTTTTTATTAATAAAAATTATTTTGCATATGAAAAATTACTTAACATCAATAGAAATTTAAAATATATTGATGTATTTTAATTTTTAATTGATATATTTTAATTTTTAATAATTACTTAACTTCCAATTCTTAGATTTTATTTTCAATCGATTGATTTTAATCGTATATTATAAAATATGTTGTAATATGTATTTCTGTACTTGTATCCTAATAAAATCAAAGATACAAATCTTCTCGTTACAACGGATGAAAAGGTGGAAAAGAACATGGTCAAGATTCATTTTGTGTGATTCACAATGTGTAGGTATTGTAGATCTCTTAACCCTCTAGATTAATTTTCACTGTACCCTGTTCTTATAAATGGGCATTGATAAATGGACCCTTCGTTGCTCAAACTCTACTGAGGGAGCCATTTGATCAGATTTACGCAAAGGATGGAAAGAATGGTAGACTAGAACAAGGTCGACCCAATTCATTAGTAGGGAGGATCTCTAGCATGATAGCATCCTGTGCAACATCCTTCTTTAGAAAACAAAAATGGGCTACTACAATTTTTTGCCCACATCTCTGTAACCCAATGTTTTTGTACAATGGTAGTAGTGTTAAAGGTTAGTTTACTTGGAATTTAAGAAATCTATGTTGTGAAATGTGAAAGGTGTATTAGCCTTCAGTTTTGTTTACTTTCACAGTAGTGTGACTAGTAATTTCTAATTACTTGAATTGATGTTAAGATCCGATGTCAATTCCTATGATGTTTACTTGGGGTTAGTATTAAGAATATGAAAACGATCCCATATTTCATTTGAACTAAATTGTATTAGTGATAATTAGGCATAATAGGTAATAGTTGAGTTTTAAACTAAATTTCACAGGTGATATTTTAATTTTGAGTTGAATATCATATTGATTCTGAATAGAATATCATATTAGCTTTGAATGGAACATCACTAATGATATTTAAAATATCACATCTGGTATTTGAACATTTTAGTCCTCAATCAAATGCCACTAGGGATATTTAAAATCATCGAGAGATCATGCACAACGATAAAAAGAGGGTGTGGAAATGGAAAGCATTCGTGTTAAGATGGAACATCAAACTTGTGGTCATCCATGACGAGAGTGATTTACGTGATGGTAAAGTTCGATTTAGATATTGAGAGGCAATTGCAGGAGAGTATGTTAGATATTAAAAATGTAGGGATAGGAAATGATATTAACCCATATTTGTTTAACATCGATGTGGTGTTTGCAAAATATCTAATTTTCACATCCCATACCTGAATTGAATTTTGTAAATGAGGATTACGCTGAAAAATAAATAAGAGTTGAAAGATGATTAATCCAAAAGGTAAACTACTCCTGAGAGTGCTGGAAGAAGGTAGCCAACTTCTTATCCTATTGCACGGATTAAGGATTATTCTCCAATTTCAAATGGCATAAGTGGCTATGGAGATAGCAAACTTGCTCTTTTGTGCAATGTGACCAATGCGACAGTGTGTCAAAGGTAGGCCAATCTTTGGATAGGTCGGACGTCCGTAGGAGTGGGAGGGATTGTGTCACGAGGTCACTTGGATTGCCAAATTAATGTATCCACGCACAAATCCGAGAGGTCGGTATGGTACGATGGAGTCGATAGCTTCTTTAGAAAGAGGCTTTGTACGAGTTCGTTTCTAGGTATTTTTACAAGCTCCCTTCACAAAAATGGAGATACACATCCTAAAAGATATATGTGCCGTGGATCCAAATGCTGAGATGCGGAGCTTAGAAAATGACAGGTTTAACTTGCCTTAACTATTACTTTCTACGGAGAAATGACAGACTCAAGTCTTTTCAACTGAACTTGTGCTTGGCACGGAAGATCTCCCTAAAAAATATCAAGTTCGAGATCTCCTCCGTCCATACCTAAAATACCGATAAAAATGGGGCGTATAACCCACCAACTGATGGGGCCCGCTGTTTTCTAGGGATGGGGGTGGTGGTGGACGTAGGGATGAATATTGGTTCGGATCGACCTGACTCAGCCTGAGATCCAACTTGATTGGATTGATCTAAGTTTAAATTTGAAATTAATTTGGATCAAACTTTAGTTATAAATATGATCTATTTATTAAATTAATTGGCCCTTATGTTGAGGTAGATTAAACCTAACTTGATCCATTGACACATTTATGAAGTCACCTTAAGATCTAATCTGTTGATCCAATTACATTAATATATATTATACATGTATATAAATATTCATATTATTATCAAAATATATATCATATATGATCATTTAAACACTAAATAAAAATTGACTGATTTTACCATTTTTTAATCAACAAACTACTAACTCTTGTGCTCTCTGCAATGGTAACTGGTACAATGTAATCCTAAGTCTCATTCGAATTAAATGTGAACTATTAATTACTTGTAATTATATTTGGTTGACTTATCACATATAAATATTCAAATCAAATATTTACAATGAAAATAACTAAATCATTTTCGTTGTACATAACTTAAAGATCTTTTAATATATGTAAAAGTTAACTATAATAACTCCATCATTTACATAACTAAAAATGATAATTATCTTTTACAAATTATTTTTTCTTACCTATACAAAATTACATTATTTTTTATATTTTTAAAAAAATTGTTAATGTAGATTTCTACTTATATATTATTTTATAGATATAAATAAAATAATAATTAGATATAAATAAATGGGTTAGTCCAACCAAATCAAATCCATTACTTTTAAAGGTCAATCAAATTTAGAAAAAAAAATTATTTTAAATCAAACCTTAAAATACCTTCCTAAACCATTTATTAAATGAATTTAAACAAGACCGAGCCTAACCTGCTCAAGTCAAACCTAATGCTTATCCGTCGATGGAGGCGGGATTAGATTTTTTGTCCATAAAATATGATTTTTTTGTTTTTAACAAATACAATAATAATAATAATATTTCAAAGAAAAAAACCAGCGTGAAGTAGGGTACGACTTACCAAACTCAGACCCGGCGAGCCTAAAGTAGAGGCTTTCGCCGTTGCTCCCATCGGCGAACTTGAACATGTCGACCAGCTCCCTGGTCCACCGGAAGCACCCGCCGGTGGCGAGGTAGGCGTACGCCGTGCATGACCCGTTCCCGGCGCAGTTCGCCTCGCACCCGTTCTCATCCGTCGCCAGCGAGTCCCACTCGGCTTCATCCGGCAGCTTCATCTTCTCCATCTTCTTGAACCCGTCCTCCTCCTCCTCCCCTCCACCACCTTCGCCGTCGCCCTCTTCCCTCTGCCCCTTCAGCGCCGTCCTCCTCTCGCACCCACCAGTCCAAATCCCGCCCGCCCACTCCGAGCTCGACCTCGGCTCGAACCCGAACAGGCACGTGCACCTCCTCTCCGACGACTCGTCGCACACGGCGTTCCCGCCGCAGTGGTTGTATAAATCGCACTCCGTCTCTGGCTGCCGCCATATGTTATTCCACCGGTCGTTATTGTACACGTACGTCGTCTCCGTCCCGTTCGGCAGCAGCACGAACCTCATCCTGGTGTTGTTGACGTACGTGAAGCGGAACTCGATCCGGTCACCGTCTCCGTTGCGGATCAGGTTGAAGCCGCGGTCGTAGAGCGGCCGCATCCGGTCGACCCCGTTGAAGAAAGTGCCCGACCACAGCCCCGTCCGCCACCGGATCCGCCCGGCCCCGTCGCGCATCACGAGCTGCGCCGCGCCCCGGTCGTCCAGCCGCAGGGTGTAGTTCCCTGCCGCCGGGTCGGTCTCCGTCCGCCACGATCGGAACCACCGGCCGTTGCCCGTGGTCTTGTCGAAGTAGAGCTTCATCCCCGAGAGGAGGGTGTCGGTCGGGAAGTCGAAGCTCTGCCACCTCTTCGCCTCGTCCCCATCCGCATCCTCCTCCTGTATCACCTGCCCCATCCAGTTTTCCGACACTTAAAATAATATTTCCCACTTCATCATTGCTAGCATCATCCAGACTATTTTACTTGGGAAATCGGACCCTACCAGGTTTCCGTCATCTCCGAGCTTGGCGGTGTAGTTCCCTTCCCACGAAGGGTCCAACTCGGTGGACCAGGCGGTGTTCGATCCGCCGTAGAGCACGACTAGGTTGTTGCCGTTGTAGAGCTTGATCTGGCCGGAGGTGTTCGCGAAGGGTTCGTCGCGGTTGGCGACCCAGACGACGACTCGGGGGGTGATGTCGTGGTACCATATGCCGAGGTAGGTGGAGTTGGCGGTTCGGAAGAAACCGAATTCGAACATGCCGTTGGCGGAGACGAGGGTGGCGTCGCCGGTGAGGGTGTCGCCGGCGCGCAAGGTGTCGCTTGCAGAGGAAGAGGATTGGAAAGAGGCCACGAGGAGGAGGAAGAGGAGGGAGATGGTGGGAGGACATCTGACGAGGAGGAGCATGGTGTGCAAGGGGATGGGAAAGGAAATGCCAGTTGGAGTTAGTGGTTGACACTGATTCGTTTATGTTGGGTGGGGCAGAAGTGTGGGTGGTGTGCGGATTGTGGTGCCAACCGAACCGCCCTGGTCCTATTTGTTGGGCCATCTTTTGACAGGGAAATTTGCATATATACCCGGCGCCGGCCACGGCAAAATGCTCGTTGAAACCCAGCTTTACATGCCATTTTTTTTTTTTTTTTCCGCAAATTAGGAGATCCATTGAACGAGGAACTGATACGCCCCGAAAAGGGAGAGATGTTGGTAGATGCAAATCCTTTTGAGTGAAGATATACCTGCATTATATTGTATATTGTATTGTATATAACTTTTTATACGTTGTATTGTATATGTATGTTGACGTGGTATTTATGTGGAGTTGATATGTTACGGTTGGGGTGATCCACTTTTACAGGAGGATGATATGGTATATGATGTGATATTTATGTGATGTGATATATGAATGTGTATAAGTTGGTGTATACTTTGGTATTTATAAAATATTTTTTTATCTTTTTTTATATTATTGTTGTACAGTGATTCATATGCATAGGTGTGTAGGTGTGATTCATATACATAGGCAGGATGAGCTTTCCTTGCGTGCACAAAAAGTTTTTCTTATATTATATCACCTAGTGTGCTTTATATTTACATAGCCATACCTATCACATGGTTTGGAGTATGATTTTTGTTAACTGTAGCTTTGTTAGGCTGGTTAAGTTGCC
This sequence comes from Thalassia testudinum, assembly GCA_037157565.1. Lineage (NCBI taxonomy): Eukaryota > Viridiplantae > Streptophyta > Magnoliopsida > Alismatales > Hydrocharitaceae > Thalassia > Thalassia testudinum. The sequence continues at coordinate 30,932,409 of JAZHRO010000031.1, read as the reverse complement.
AGTTGTTTAGTTTCATTTGTCGATCAGCTATCATTGCAAAGCAAACAATTTACCATAAAAACGAAAAAGAAGTACACGTGCCTACGTATATGTAATATTAAAACGCAAGGCATGATAGGGTATGTATGGCTATATCCTTCAGCGACGTAAGGCGTCTATACTGGATTAAAATTCAACATATATATATATATATATATATATATATATATATATATATATATATATATATAAAATAAAAAAATGATAGGTAAAGTGATTATCATCTTAAGTTCAAAATTTAAAGTAATCAAATAAATTTAATGATTTTACATGGGTTAAAATGTAAAAGGATTAGTATGGTATATTAAACACATGTGCATAGACCTATTTTGTGATTAACATTTTCTCGATGGACAGAAGTGTAAATCACCTATGTAATTAGTGAGACTAATTGCATATTTTTTAGGAGTTATGGTCCGCAATAGACCCACCAACCCTAATATCTCTGTTTATCCTCATCGTGAATCAAGAGAGGAAGAAAGAGAGACCTCAACTAAGGAGAAAGGTAAGAAGATCTACTTCTTAACGTCTCATTCATTAGGATCCAGGGTGAGATCTATTGGAAGACCTCCAATCGCAGCTTCTTTTGTTTTAGTTTAAGGATAAGCACAGGTACGATTTTTCCTCCATAGTTAATACTCTGTTTCTATGCATGTGTACAATGTCAAAATCCAACCAAATCCATGTTCTAGCATCTCGATATGTTTAGCTTCATACATAGATCTTTATCTATTCAAATGCTCAGATATCATGTTTAGGTTAAATCCCACCTTATCAAGTCATTAACCATCATTTTGTATTCCTACAAAACTCAGAAACATTTCTGTAACCGTCAACAAGTATCGGTACTAAAGTCAAGTACTGGTACTATTGCAATACTATTTACAAACTATAAAGTGAACTGTAGCCAGCTTGTATCGGTACTCTTCATAAGTACCGGTACTGCTAGCTCTAGATCGACTCCAGGTCATCCTAAGTCCAAAACTGAGACTTATATGTACTGGTACTCATCATGAGTATTGATACTCATCATGAGTCCCAAGTAAGGTTCTGGACTTTAGGTTATCAGAATCTATAGCTTAAAAGTACCGGTACTTGTTAGCTACAGGTAAGGTTACCAGTACTCAACAAATACCTGTACTCATCACGAGTACCGGTACATAGTGAGCACTGGATGAATACTCATCTGGATATGGATTCTAAACAGTAACTTATAGGTACTAGCACTTGGTATCAGTATTGGTACCCATTAGATATAGAACTTATAACTATATGTCATTGATATAGGTATTGATTTACCAGTACCAATATCTAGTTAATATAAGATTCAGTTGAGACAAGATATTGTACAGATTTATCCTAAATTAGAGGTGAGTCAATTTCTATTAAACCCTTAAAAGTTTAAGAAATTATCCTAAAAGTGCATGCATGTAAGTGAATTTGCATATAAAAAAGGTACGCCTTCCAATAACTTTTTTTCTCTTCTACGAAAAATTTTAGATTGTTATGGTATCAATGGTCGATATCGCAAGTGCTACGCCAACTCGAAATTTTTTGCAAAATATTACGTGCGACCACCTTATAAAAGTGAAGTAATGGGCTTAGGGGTTGCTGGTTATGAAAGAATTTATATAATTAAAAATAAAAATATGTATAAGTGATCATAAAATATTATGAATTATCATCCAATACTTTCATTTGATATGAGTGTATGTTTGGAGAGTGCTCAAATCTTCACCACCCATTATATGTGATGTAATTATAATTTATAATTTTTTTAATTGCTCCCATCGGATGTGTCTCTCTTCTTTTGTAACCAGATGCCCTTTTATAAAATGTAAATACTGGCGGTTATAATTTTAGAGATATGTAACCGCTAGAGTAGGAAAGTTATGGAGAAATAATTAGAGTTGTCCGTCTGATGGTAATCCCACATCTTTTGGTATTTTCATGCAAATTGAGTTTGAATGAAATTTCTTAATCTAATCATAAGTCACGTTGATTTATTTTGTAGGGATAAGATGTTTGGTAGATAGGTTAAAATAATTAATCTATATTTATTTAATATTTAATTTGTCATCTATTTGTATTGAGTTAAAAAAACTTAACCTTACATAAACATATTCTATTTTTTTTATGGAATAAATTTAACTTTTTACTTAATGTAAATTTATTTCACGTATTTTGTGAAATAAATTTAATCTACTTAAGTTTTCAAATATTAAAATTTATTTATTCTATTATTTTATTCAACCTCTAGCTACTTATTCTATAAAATTTATTTCCTTACCAAAAGGCACCGTAGGGTCTAGACCACTCTCTACCTGCCAAAAAAATAGGTTAAAGCATTAATATAAAAAGGTCATGCGTACAAAAATGCACTTGACGTAAAATGCAATGTGAAACTGAGAATTACTCATGATGTCGTCATTCCTGCCACTTAGGTGAGATTCGTCAATGGAATGCATCGTGCATTCAAAATAGTCTAAAAGAAAAGTAACATATAAAGTAACGTAAGTGTTGTCACTTGTTACATTATTCAAAAAAATCACCATCACTTTTAACATAAAATGTACAGATGTAAAATTATATTATACTAATATATAAGTAAATTACATTTGTTATGATTTTAATCTGATTCCACGTGAAATCTAGGTTGGATCGTTTTGACTAACTTAAGAACTAGTCGTTCATCGAGAAACATACCAAAAAGTAAATCGTTCCACCCATGCAACATAGTTAGAACATTAATTAAAAGACAGAACGCTAAACGGTAGACTGTAAATATAAACAGCATCATCGGAGAGTAGCAAAGTTCTCAACATAGCTATCACAACCGCAATGAAAAGACAAACAAAACTACTAGTTTCAGGCATAGATACTCACGACAATGGAAGGAAAAGTCACGCTACAACCGGACAAAAAGGAAAATCCACTAAGGCAGGGCTTGATTAGGCCAACTCCCTCTGCAGTTGGGGGTACTAGCTGCTCAGTTCTCTGACCTGAACACAAGTAGTAGTCATCAATAGAAAGTTGAGTAAAGTGACAAGCATAAATATTCAACTAATGCAATTTAATTTAAAAGCAGCAAACAATTTAGGCAATTAAAATTGTTTCACACATTTTTATAATTTGTTTCTATTTCTAGGTTCTAGTTATTTTTTGTTTTGAATATTCTAACAAGGGTTCTCGTTATCTCTTGATTCATATGTTCCCTAACGAAACGATCTTGCTGCAGTTTTCCCTGCGATGTAGCACATGCATGTGGTACTCTCTTGGCCGAGAGAACACCCCGCATTTGTCCTATACTCGATCTACTACCTCGAGGTCATGGTCGCGACGTAGCGGTGACTACGGCACGTGTAATAGATGCACGGGAAGTTACCCAACACTGACACGCAGTCAGTCCTTTCCGCTAATGGGTACGCTCTAAGTTGTATAGGACATAATAGAGCAGAGGTTGTGCCTCTCACTAGTTTGCATACCCTCGCCCGACTATCTCAGTTAACTCAGTGGACCTAATAGGAGTCGGTGTAGGGAGGTCATTCTTACCCTTGGTCCCAACCCAAGGGAAGGCCAGCTCTCCCCCTACACAAGGGGTGAATAGCTCTCCTCAGTACGTGCATACACGAGTGCCAGCTCGCCCCCATACTAGAGCCAAACAACAATCATGCCTTACATTAGGTGAAAACAACCCATCACTTTCAGAGTTTCATACCACGATAGCTAAGTTATTCTTCTAATTCTCTCTAAGGTTCATTTATAACTCCTTGAATTCCTTTTCAATCATCACCAAATAACATGCATTTCCTATCTTATTCCAATTTCCAACATGTATGTGGATAGTTAAGTGCACTAGGTAAAAACCTTAATCTCAACCATTAGGGTTTTCATTATTCATAAAAAAAATTTATCACTTCTCATATGTATGACAAGTACGAATCTTATCAACTAGTAACTAGGGCATGCACGCATATCTATAAGTCTATAAGACAAGGCAATTTTCATTTCCATTCATGACGTGCATATACAAAATCGTAGTACTATGCTAAGTAGCTATTGTTAACATGTATTTAAAATGGACTAACTACATCGATACAAGAAGAACCACTCTACCTAGAGGTACGGGAGATATGGGTGCACGAGCCACTAATCCCAACGCCTTCGCAGATCCTGCACGTACCAAGGACTTAGGGCCTACACCAATTCAATGGTCAAACGGAGCATTAAACACGTTGATTGACATTTCAGTATGCTAAAATAGTTCAAAATAGTGTAGAAATGATTTCAAAAGGTAGGAAATTCCAAGAGCATTCCAACGATACCTTGTTTGAGCGATTCTGATCTCGTTTGGGCTTTGAACCGGCCTAAAAAACCTTCCTGGTTCGCTTGGACCGGGCCGGGTCGGTTCAATCAGACCGAACTGACCGCTTGTATTAAGACCCGTACTGGTAAAACACATTAAGACGTCTGGGACTTGGGTTAGACGTCTGGACGCCTTCCTAGACGTCTGGAAATCAAATTTTTTGTGTACGTCCTCGCATCTGCGCGCAGGCAGTACGCAGCTGCATTTTCCTCTCTCCTCTCGCCGATGAAACCCTAAACCTCACCCTTATAAACCCCCCTCCTCTCCCTTACGCCACCCCACTTCCATCCACCCTTCTTCCTCAGCGAGAGCGGTGAGCAGCAGGCAGCGAGGAGTGAGCGTGAGCAGCGTGGGAGGAGAGGAGCAGTGAGGGGAAGGGAGGTGAGCACGCGAGCGAGCTTGAGAGAGAGCTCGCCAGAGAGCTCACATCCGGTCGGCGTGTGTGCGAGGCGGAGAGTTGCATTGAGGAGGTCCTCCCCGACACTACTACAGCCAGAGCAGCGGGCGCGGTGCGGTCGCGCGCGACGCGAGAAGGCGAGGGCAGTTTCCGGTTCTGGGATTTTCCTAGAATCAGACGTCTGGATCTACATCCAGACGACGTAGACGACATCTGGAGGAGGTTCCAGGCGACTGAGAGGTAAATCCCGCGACGTACACCTCCCTTTGCGGATACGGCCATGCAGGCCGTTCCGCCGAAGCACTGTTCCGTGCCATTTTGAGAAGATTTTGCGTCGTGCGTGCAGTTCAGACGTCTGGGTGAGGCACCAGACAGCGGGAAGCGTCTCCAGACGTTCAAAGAGGTGGTCGGACATCTGAAACTAGGTCCAAATGGTTCAGCAGAGTCCTTGGACGTCTGAGGAGTAGTGCAGAGTTGAGGTATGGTTCTGGACTTTTTTTAAGACGTCTGGAAGGTGTTCTAGACGTCTGATGTGAATCAAAGTTACTGTTTTGACCCGTTTAGGGTCCGTTTGAGGTCCGATTTCCGCAATTAAGATTCTGTATTCTCCATTTAAGTTCCTTTACTTGTTGGAATACTTTTTATCCTGTTCTGAGTGATTTCTTGTGATTGATCCTTGTGATAGGACCTCGTTCCGTTTCGGATTTGGGGTTTGCGGAGGCACGTGGACCTACCGATCAAGCCCCCATTACTCCTAGGTTTACTGGTAGAGTGGCTTCCCCTAGTTTAATTACAAACATGAATGCATACCTGGAATGAATGTTAGATCCTAGGGTATGACATAAATCCTAGGACTAAAAACACTGGAATAGTTGTGTGGAATGTATGGATTGCAGTCTTGGATGAGTAGATAGAATAATAACAATTGCCTGTAAATAAATAACAGTTGCCTACGAAATGTAAAATACTTATGTTAGCAAACTGTTGCATGTAAATCCCTGTTGTTACGTTAAATGTCATAATATGAGCTGCATGTATATGAACTACAAATGGAAGATTAAATATTGGAAACACGAGTTACCTGCGAATAAACCTGGAATGTGAACAATAAAGTTACATGTTACATGTGTAGAACTTGAGAAACAGACATAGAAATGATGAAACCTGGTATGGCTTGGCCTGAGAAACATGAGCATGAACCCTACGGGGAATTAGGAGTAGAGCTCCTGGAAATAAATGGAATGGAACTGGAAATATGAATGGGGAAGTGAGCTGGCCCTTGAGTACGGAGTACCAAGGAGAGCGACAGTCTCCCTGTTTAGTGTAGAGCGGAGTTAGCTTCCCTAGGGTTGGGACCCAGGGTTAGGATTGGCCACTTTGTACCAACTTTTTGGCCCTCGTGTACACTATACCGGGGAGAGCTACTAGTGTAGGGAGAGAGCTAGCCACCCCACGGGGCCCGGGGTTCAGCTAGCCGCCCTACACCGACTTGTCAGGTCCACTGGGCAAACCAAGGTAGTCAGGCGAGGGTGCGCGGACTGTGGAGGGGCGAGACCCTTGTTTGGTTCCTAGAGGCTAGACCCCTATTACTGAGAGGGCTATGCCCTATACTGGTTCCGTGATGTGCTTTGGGCACATCCGTTAATGGAAACGATTAACCGCGTGCCAGTGCGGGGTAGCTACCCATGCGTTTATCGCACGTGTCATAGTCACCGTTACGTTTGTCAGTGACCTTGGGGTGGTTGACTGAGTGTAGGACCACCATGGGGGACTCTCCCGGCCAGGAGAGCACCACGTGCTACTTCTACTCGAGATCGTTCCCACGAGGAACACTCGAGATCAAGAAAGAGACCTGATAATTAAACCAAGTGATGAAAGAAAGAATAATTAGTTAAAGAAAGAAAGAAATTGAAAAGCAACAACTACCTGTCCAATTTTACTATTTTAGTTAGCTGGTTGCCACTCTACTCAGCGTTCGCTGATTTCGTGTACTCAACTTTTTTCAGGTCCAGGTGTTGAGCAGCTAGAGCCTACAGCTACAGAGGGTGCTGGGCCCAGTAGAGCCCAGTAGTTTTACCTTTTTGTTGTACTCCGTTTCCTGTTATAGTGAGTAACTTGTTACACTTCTGTACTCTTTTATTATAAACTCTATATTCCTGTACCTGTTTATTTTTCTACTGTTGTGGTGGTGTGTACTGTAGTAGTTTACTTCTTTACTGCTGTACTTTTGTTATTGTTAGTTGCTTGCATAGTGAATGTGGTTTATTTTACTGCTTTTTAGTTACTTTCTCGTTGGATGATTGGGTCTTGAGATCAGTCAAGTCGGTCCGGTCTCGTGTCCTGTAGGGATTCGGGAACGGGATCGTAACAGCCCGCCTGCCTTAGGAAGTGCCTGACGCTCGTATTAGACATCTGAGACACTCCTCAGATGTCTTAAATAGCGCGAGACTCCAACTCTCCTCAGACATCTAACGAATGTCTCGGTCGCCCTGGACCCACTCCGAACGTCCGACACCCCATTCGGATGTTTGAAACGAGCATCTTCCCCGCTTTCGTGTAGCAGACCTACTCCTCTCCTACATAGAGCCATCTACAGCGCAACCTCGACTTCACACCGCACAACTTCGTCCTCGTGCAGTGCCCTCGGAGCCCACCGCAACCGGAGCTTCACCCTGCCTCGCCGGCTTCGCAGCGACCTACTGCTCAACCCTTGCACAGCGGCACCCCTCAGCGCCGCACTGCCTCGTGCTGCCACCACGCCGCTCGCAGCTATAATCCCTCCCCAACACTTACGCATCGTCGGAGTGGCTGCGAGCTCCCTTCCCCTCACGTAGCTCCTCTCCCACTTACCTCTCTCTCTCACCGAAGGTGGAAGGGGAAGAATAGGGCACGCTGCCCAAGGTGAGAATGTGGGGGAAGGTGGGGTTTACAAGGGGGGTTTTATGGTGGGGTTGGGTAGGGTTTTAAGTGGGGAAAATTGTGGATTTGATCCCCCTACGGAATTGTTCTTCCACATGGAGTCCACAGGATAAGATATAGGGGCATTAGGATTTTGGTAAATACCTGAAAGTCCGACAAACTCATGGGGACCCCTGTTAAGGGTCATTTCAGCGCTCAAAAGGTTATCACCACTTCTAAACTAGAATACATTAATGTAAAATCAAAATACACCGGCATATTTTAATTCAAAATCAAATTAGACCGATGCAAAATCATGGTTTTAGTTTAAAATCAAATTGCATTGGTACAAAATAAAAAATCACTTGTGTCTTTTGATTCAAAATGAAAAAGCCAAAAAGTAGGAAAAAGAAAATAGGGATGCAAAAAGTGACACAGGGAAATTTGTGGGTTCTATTCTCGTGATTCACAAAGCATTGTAAACGTAGACCCACTTGGTAATTGATAAATGTAAAACAAAAGAACGTAAGGTTTATTACGTGGTGGGTCCTACCACATTTAATAAAACCACCACATAACTTCGAATTAAAACGTACAGGTGATAAATAACTTTACATTGGTGATAAATTACTTTGCCCTGGTGGTAAATTATTCTAGGTGATTTTGCACCGGTGCAAACCAGTGATAAATTATTCTAAGGTGTCTTTACACCGGTATAATATCATTTTGCACTGGTGCAAAATTATTCGAATAGTGGTTTCACCCGTGCAAAGTGATTTTGCACCTGTGTAAAGTGATTTTGACCTATGCGTTTAGGATTTAGAGTTTATGGTTTAGGATTTAAGTTTATTCATGTATGCGAAATGATTTTTTACTTCGAAGGTGATTTTTTACCATAAGGTTTAGGGTTTAGGATTTAGGGTTAAACACTGATGACTAAACCATAAACCGTAGGATGAAAAATTATTTTTAAGTGTAAAATTATTTGTCATAGGTGAAGAAATACTTGAAATTTAATTTTGCGCTGGTATAATCTTACTTTCAACTAAAATTACACTGGTACAAAGTGGTTTTGCACCTGTGCAAAGTGGTTTCGAAAGTGATTTGAGTGATTTACACTCGTATAAAAGGAGTTTGTTGTTGGTTTTAACAATGATAGACCCATCACGTGTGAGTATTTTTTTTGTATAAAATGGAGATATATTAAGTAGAGATTATGTTTAAAATGCTATGCATCAACTTTTAGGCCAGCTTTCACATTTTTCAACCTGCGTTAAATAAAAAATCATGTGTACATTTACATTTAAAATAAAAGATCACCGGCGATTAATTTATTAACAATTAGTGTTACTTATTTAAGTAGTGTAATTTATTACGTGACGATATTTGCATTACTTTTCATGTGTGAGACTTAACAAATTCACACATTAACTAACAACTTTTCAGTAGGGATCCCATCCGTTACATCAGTACATTGTAAAATACATTATTTTTTAAATTTTTATACATTTTCATGTATAAAACTGCAAAAATATTTGCCACACCCAACATCTCACCCGAAAACATACCCATAAAAATCTGAATTATCCATTAGGATAATAAGACAAAAAATCTATGATGTTTTTGTCTTATTACCTTTTAATGGATGGCTCAAATTTGATGGGTGTATTTTTGGGTGACATGTTCGATGCATCTACCACTACTATGAAAACTATATAGAGTAACATCCTTCGTTCGCTATTTAGAGCTAGTAGGTTGATAGGTCTATATTAGTAGACTAATTATTTACCTAAATAATTGTTAGATGATTGTTGAGGTTAACAAAGAGTTAAGAAACTAATGAAAAATTATTTTAAGCTCTCAAGAGGGGAATAAGTTATTTCTGTATTTACACAACTTTCTTTCTATAGGCTCCAACAAATTGAAAATGAAGGATGATGGGAACACCATCATGAGCCATAACTAGCTCAGTTTGATCTAATTAAGTCAATAAAAGCTCCTACATATCCATCAGAAGATCTTAAGGGCACAAAACATTGATTTAAGAAGAAAACAAGAATACAGGATTATTTCTGAAAATTTACCATTCTATCACAAAAATAGAATAACCACGGGTTCTCTCAGGAGTGGAACAAAGGTCAAATTGTCTTAAGAGTTTAATAAGTGAGTTAGATCAAATAGAAAAGGATTTTCATGCGTTACAGGAATTAATGGACATCTGAAATCCTAAAAAAAGGATTGCTTAATCCATTGAGGTTCTGGTCAGGATAAAATTCACTTAAACCCTCTAAAAATCATAGACAAATATTTTCTAGGATTTGGTACCTTCAATTTGACCATTGGAACCTATCTTGACCTAAAACAGAGTTTCAGACAGACATTTGCCTTAATTTGGGTAATTATGCAAATTACCTAGTCAAACTAGGTCAAAACCAAAATCCAACTTTACCATTGGATTCCTTAGGTTCAAATTAGGTTTGTACCAAAATTTGAGCCAAATCTGAGATTGTTTCAACCTAGTTTGCACTTTGGTCCAAGTCTGATTTCCTTTATTTCACATGGGTCCTTAGCTTTTGAATTTCTTACACAAAGGTCCTATATTTATCATCGTTTTCTTCAAAAAGGTCCATTCCACCATGAATCCTAATCCTACAACTCCGGCGACCTTAATATGGCATGATCTCCTTGATTCCTTGACGAATCCCTCTCAGATTTGAAAGAGAAGTTCATCAAGGAATTCTTTTCCTTTTGAGTCAAATCCTAAGTCCTAAAACCTTCTCAATCTCTCATGCGAACGCATGAGAGATTCGGCTAACACCCTCCAGAGATCTACAAAAGGCCCCCTAGGTCTGACCGAAGATCCCAGACTCGATTTCGGTTGGAGAATCCCTAATTTCCGCTTTCCTCATCCGGCCGAATAGCTCCTCAAGCTCCGGCAACTCCCTCCAACTCCTCTCATCGTCTGACCACAATACCAGTGGCAGATTCATCTTCCTCACCTTCCTCTGCGTCGTGCAATACCAGTCGCCGTCGCCCTCTCTTTGTCGTCGTTGCTGTCCCCCTCTACCAGGGTTTCATCTTCCCCGGTGCCGGCCTACCAACGCTGGTGCCGTTCTACCCCTTTCGTCTGATTAGATTAGGTTGGATTAGTTAATTTAGATTCTTAGGTTAGTTTTATACCTAAAAACCCCAAAAACAAGCCCTCGACTACACCGCTCACCCTCGTCTTCTCCGTCTTTGATCGCTCCTCTAGTGAGGTGTATATGTCGCTACACCCCTCCATCTGCCTCACTGACCACCTCACGACCTTCTCCACATAACCCTCTACAAAACCCCCCTCCCTATTTGCCACTCCACTCACCCAAATCGCTCACCAAACAAACCCATCGCCGTCCACCTTCACTGACCTCCGTCAACTACCACACACCCCAATGCTCCACGAAACCACCGTCACTACCTTCACCATGCTTCGGTGAAGCTTTTGAGCCATCTGATTGGGGCTTTTAGCCTATACTTCATGTTTCAGGGTGTGACCAGACCTCCGCTGTCGTCACCACACTCTCCGGTCTCATTCATCACGCTCCAGTCGTTGTTCTTCGCTAAGGCCACTCCCAGAAGCTGCGGACTCTCTCCAGATGCATCCCCAGGTCGCTAATTGGAGACATTGAGGCCCCTACAACCGCAATCGAAGGTGCCATCACCTGCTTCTGCGCAAAGGAAGGAGGGGGACATTTAGTCCCACCTCGAAAACCAGTGAAGAGACGTAGCGACATAAATTGAATTTGTACCTATGCCTCTTCGCCTCCTAACACGAGGGTGAGGTCCTCCTTACCCACTCGCGCCTCACCCGCGACACCTACTCCGCAGGCCTAGCGCTCACCCGATTACCTACCTAGGCTAAGCACTTCTCGCTTACCACCCACTGCCGGTGAGCCTAGTCTCGGGTGTGCTCTACCCAAATATTCGATAACCCGCTGTGGCCTTGGGAAGGCGAGGAAGAGGATCCCAGGGAGAGAAAGAAAGAGAAAGCAGGGGTAGGGAGCTTTGCTCTCTGTGACACTTAGCCGTTGGAGGGATTGCCTCCCTCTGTGCATGAAGAAGAAAGAATAGGGGAAGGAAGAAGGCTTGACAGAAGAGAAAGGAAGGAGAATTGAAGGAGAAGGCCTTAATAGAAGAAGAAGAAGAAGAAGAGAAGGAAGAAGGCCTTGATAAATCCCAAGGAGAGAAAGAAGCTAAGGCTGAAGGCCTGAAAGAAGAGAAGCGGAAGAAGAAGCACAATGACTTAGTTGATTCTGTTGATATATTTGAGTACCTAAGTTTAATGGTTGATGACATTGTTGCATTATTTGAACTCAATGCATATATGATTAAATTGAATAATTGGTGATCTCAATCACCATTGTTTCGCTTTTATATTTCTTTTTGCCATGCATACTTATTGTTAAACTCATGCTTTACATTGATTATCATTTCTGAGTAATTTATTGGATTATTTCTTGTGCTTATTTACTTGTTAATCAAGATTAGCGTGTGAATTCCTATTAGTTCCCAGTGAACGACCTCGGACTTTCATTCGAGTATAAATTTTATTTGTTTTAAAGCAATTTCAACCTATACTATGATGCAACTTTTACAATATCGATTTCGCTCGTTAACATTTTGGCGCCGTTGCTGGGGAGCAACATGCAATTCACCGCTATTCTTTGCATTATTTGATTATATTTGAGCATTGACTTGCCCTATTTGCTTTCTTGTGATTTTACGAGGTACTTCACGAGGAAATCTTCAACGCAAAACAGCCATTCCAAGGCAGGTAACTTCTCTATTCTACCCTAATCTACCTCCTAATCTTGGGATGACAAAAAAAGGAAACAATCAATTATGAATCACTTGCCTTATTTGTCATAGTAATTATCATTTTAAAAGTCAAGTTCCCTGATTTGCAAAAGTTGTTTTCAAATATGATTGAAGAATGAGACGATTTTGCTTAGAATTCCCTACCCTAACTTTCCTGTGCTTGTTAGGGATCACGCTTAATTTCTAATCATCTTGGACTACTCAACTTCTTGATTGAGTCCAAGGTGTACATGTTGAGATCAAATTAGATGCAGAATAGAGCCAACTAGGGTTTCAATTCTAGGGTTTTGGAGTGCTAGTTCACAGTTGCTCGCATAAAAGAAAACAAACCCACCCGCATTTGTGTGCTACCGAAGTCCTTGGTTCAAAAGATCTAATCAACAAAAAAAACCCTAAAATCAGGCTCTAAATTCACTTGAACACTATAATCCTTGGACCTAATAACCTGAGAGTCAATCAGGGTGATTTCTAGGTCTTGACCTAGATCTCATTCTACCATCTTTAGGGCAAGTCAGGTGAAGTTGGTCAACATTGTAGGCCAACCAACCTCCAAATTAGGTCACAAGTTGAAATAACTTCTAATCAAGTGAAACTCAAGGCACAAATTAGGACATAAAATTGGTAGGCTTAAGGTCTTAAGTTCTTACATTCCGATCTACCTAGACCCTCAGTGAGAAGGAAGGTCGAGTGGAGGAAACCTTGTAACCCGTGGGGACGCTCTACCATGTAGGGGTCTTTGCGGGGCTCTCCCTGCTTGGCTGCCCAAGTAATTCTCGGGTTTGTGAATTTATGATTCAAAGGTATCATCCATCTCGAAGCTGCCTTAGTCATCCAAAAATCTTTGGGTGCCTTGCTTGGGTCAAAATTCACATCCAGTCCTCATCCCTTCTATTAGAGCACATACACAGAAAGGCTATTAGGTTTTTACCTAAGAAAGCCTCACTAGATCTTCTTGGGAATCTCTTTCAGATTTGATCAATTTCAATCTAACCTAAGTTTTGATTCTACATCTTAATTCCACTATTTTGATTCAAAAATGTAACCTAACATGTTAGCAGACCCGTTTGAGAATATACAGGTTAATGTGTCAAACACAACAACATTCATTTTAGAACAAGCACAGGTAATTTTGACACAGCTACTTATTATGTCTTCTTCTCGTCGCATTTTACATCGAATTTGAGCACAAATCTCACACTCGATTAGATAAATATAAGGAAAAAGTATTCGTGAATTTATTGATATGTTCCTCCCTGTGGATACGACCTAATCCACTGTGGTTAATTTTATTGATAATTAGTTTTGTTTGGGATTTTTCCACCACGCGATTTCACTGCAATGATGTATTATCTGTAAGCGAAAAATGCCCAACCAAATGGCGTCGTTGCCGGGGAGGCAACATATGCAATAGATTCACCTGATCTTTATTTCTGATTATTTTGAGTTGCACGGTGATCTGACCAGTTGTTATCTTTTCTGTGCGAGGAATCTGATGAGGTGACAAGCGCAGCAGAGTGATGACATCAACTTTGAGCGTCATCCACACGCAGAGAAGAAGTAGGAGACCTGGATCCCTCTCTTATAGGGGATTCTCCTTCGTCACAAATTTTGTTTCAGTCTTCTCACCCTTGTAGTGATTGGAGCTGATTTTTGGGGGTTTGTCCCCACATTATTTAGCTACTAGGGTTTATATTCTTCTGCGTGCATGATTCATTTTTCTATGTGCTTGCTTCTAAAATAAAATAAATAAAAAAAAGAAATCGAACTGCTTGTTAGAAGCTGCATATCTATAGGGTGACCATCTAGGATTGAATGAGCAGCATCTAATTTTTCTTTTTTGCATTGCAAACATCCTACGTTGAAGAGAGCTAGAGTAAGGTACACCTTTTCTTATGCATCAATTATTTGCACACACATTACATTTGGACATAATTAAAGAAGACCAATTAAGCTGATTTGGAAAAGATTAATCAAGTGGTCACATTATTTCTTGAAAAGAAAGTAAAATATATAGGAAGTGTTTGAATAACGTGACTGCGATTTTTGAAAGAAAATCACTTTCCGCGGTGTGATGCATACTTCCTGCACTGAGTACGCACTATAGGCACTGCACTCGGACTTGGACCCTTAAGGCTATAGGCATCGATCTTTTTATCGGTGCAAACCCTCCGATCTCGCTTTATGATAGTGGTATTAACTTTTGCTTGAGTGATTTGATACTCTAAGGAGGGTGACACCCTATAAAGGAATTTAAGGGTAGTTAAGAGGCACTACTAACGCACCGCCTAAAAGTAAGGGTTCACCCTACTTGCATCCTTTGGTTCCATCCTTGGAGTACCATTTTACTTAAGCATCTGAGAATATCATTATAACAAAGTGTACGTCTCTAGGGCACTCGAAGGTCTATTTTAGGGTGCGTAATTGATTAACAACTTGATTGGTAACCCAAAAGAACTAAAAGTAAGCTCAACCTCCTTAACAACCTTTGACCAGGAATCTCAAGTGCCTTACTTCTCTTATATCACTTATGTGGGAACGGAGAAATAGTGCCTTAACTCCATTTGGCCAAGCTAGAAAGGATTGGAAGAGGGCCTAAAGTGCTTTAACTCAACAAAAGACCTCTTGCCTTGTGTTTGCTTGGTGTGTGCATGATAGAGCTCTCTAGGAAGTTTCTGTTTTTAACCCATCTAAGTCCTAAGAGAGTTAAACCATTTGATTGAAAGAAATAGACTATCCTTACTCTTATTATTTTAACCAGGATCCCATGCCCCAAGTGTATCCATCCTTTGATGGGTACAATGACAATTCATGGGATCAATCATATTCCTATCCTGGGAGTATTGGCTCGATAACTCCTACTTTTCAGCAGAGCCTAGGAGTGGATTTTTCCAGTTTGCAAACACCCAACCCTCCCACCCTTCATGATTTTCCTTATCAAGGTTGGACTGATACCCCTAGGAAACTAGAGCCTGAGATTGACTATCCTCCACAATTTGATAGCAGTAGCCTCTCCTCTTTTATGATAGAAATGTAAAAATAACAAAAAGAAATGTTGGAGTCTATGGGAGAGATGTTGAGGAATAGACAACAATTAAACAAAGAAATTAGACAGCTTAGCTACTCTCTTACTGTTGATTCTAATCCCTACCCATACAACCGTGATCATGAAAATAATTTTGAGGAAACCAAAGACAATAAAGATCCCGTTTTGAGTAGCTATCGCTTAGACTCTCCCCATGGGACACGGCCACTAGAGAACGATCCTAGTGATTATCCACCCGAGCTATTCTGGAGTCAAAAGAAAGGGAAGATGATACCTCTTGAGGACCTTAATCCTGATGACAATATTTTCCTTACCCTTCATAACCCAAGTCAAGGTCATATTGTTCATGCCACTTCCCCTATTAATCATGTGGTGGAACCTCATTCTATCCTTAGTGAGCCTAATCCTAACCCTCCACTTAGGGAATCAATACCTACCATTTAACATTCTGAGGATTTAAATGCACCCAATGAAGGTGGCCCTAAGGGAATGGTGGATGAATTGGATCAATTTTGGTCTCAGGGACATAAAGAGTCTATTTTAGAGGAGGATGATAACCCGATGGAGGAACCTGACCTTAGAGTTTGGAATGAATCACAGGGGGATTATGTGTTATTTGAGGACTTACCCCCTGAGGATATAAATAATAAGGTGAAATCCGGATTCCTCCATTCTTTTGATTTTGAGAATCATCCTTCGCAAAATCAGGAGTTGATATTGGAGGAAGACAAACACAATAGTGAGAAGCCTAAGAGAGACTCTCGGGGATAATACACATCAATTGAGGATTTATGCCTCGAGGAGAACAAAGAATTGAGTGATATAAGCTTACTCCAAAACATCAAGACTAATCCTCCTTCAGAAATAATTGAGGATACTTGTAAAGACCCATTCTGATTTGAGCCTTTTAAGACGTCTGGATTGTCAGACGTCTAGCCAGACGTGTAGATCCCTTCCCAGATGTATGAAAATTGAAAAATCTGTATGTAATGTTGGTTCTACGCGCAACTAGCTCGCAGACCCTTTCCTTCTCTCTCTTTGCTTTTTCCCTGTCGAACCCTAACCCTCCAGCCTATATCAGAAGCTCCCCTTCCTCTCCTCTCCACTCCACCACCACCACCTTCCTTCCCACTCCACTGCCGTGAGTGAGGCACCCGAGAGAGAGGGAGCGAAAGCGAGGAGCGGGCGTGAGGAGGAGAGGGCTGAGGTCGCGAGCTCGTGGAGGCTTGCCGGAGGTTTGCACGGCCGCCGCAGCACGTTCGGGAGGAGGAGAGTGTTGGGACGTCACCTCCGACCTTTTGTAGTGGTCGAAGCTGTAGCGGAGCAGGAGCTATGGCGGAGCGCGGCGAGAGAAGCGGAAGTGCGGTCTGATATTGGAGTTTTTCCAGTATCAGATGTCCAGAGTGCGTTTTGGACAACAGGCTGCACGTCTAGCGACGACACTGGACGTCTGAAAGCGGGTGATCACGCAGGTACGTCTTCCTCGCTGTTACGGTCACGCAGGCCGCACTGCAGAGGCGATCTTCTTGGCTAAGAGTAGTGCGCTGCTCTGTCGTGCGCAGGAGCAGCTTTGGGAAGGTGCGCGGCATGCCCTCCCAAGCTTTTCGGACGTCTGGACAGCTGACCAGACGACCGGAGGACTGGTCAGACGTCTGGAACTGAGTCTAGATGGTCGCGGAGGAGTCCTGGACGTCTGAGATCATCGCAGGACTTGAGGTGAGGCTCTAATGACTCCAGACGTCTGATTTGGGTCTACAGACACATTTTTGGCCCGTTTAGGGTCTGATCGGGATCCGTTTTACGCAAACGAACTATCTGTTGATTCCCTGTGAGTTCCTCTACATGTTAGAAACCATTATATACTGTTTTGAATGTTCCATTGTGATGTGTTCCTTGGTATAGGACTTCGATCTGTTGCATGTCTGGGGCTTGCAGAGGCACGTGGGCCTCCAGTTCGAGCCCCCAGTACTCCCAAATTGTCTGGTAGAGTGGTCTACCCCTGTCTTACTTATAAAACATGATTGCATCTATGATAATTAGATAACTAGAAACCTAGGATGTGGCATGAATCCTAGGAGGAGAAATAGTTGCACCGTTTGTGTGCGTGATTGAAATTGTATTCATAAATGAATGAGCTGAATTGTTAGTAACTACCTGTTAATAAATACGAGCTGCCTGTTAGAATATGAAATGCCTGAGATAACTAGATAGTTACCTATGATATCGCTTGTGCATGCGTTAAATTGTGGAAACACGAGCTGCATGTGTATAATACGAGAATGGAATTGTGAATAATGAAACCTGGTATGGAATAATATGGTGAATATGAGCATGAACCCTATGGGGAGTTAGGAGTATAGCTCTTGTGGATGAGTGGAAAGGCCTGGAAATATGGACGGGAAGTGTGCTGACCCTTGAGTACGTGGTACCAAGGAGAGCGACTGTCCCCTTTTTAGTGTAGAGCGGAGCTAGCCGCCCTTGGGTTGGGACTCGGGGTTAGGATTGGCCACTCTACACCGACTTCTACTGGCCCTCGCGTACATGGTACCAGGGAGAGCTACTAGTGTAGGGAGGGAGCTAGTCACCCCACGGGGCCCGGGGTTCAGTTAGCCACCCTACGCCGACTTGTTAGGCCTACTGGGCAAACCGGGGTAGTCAGACGAGGGTGCGCGAATTGTAGAAGGGCAAGACCCCTGTTTAGTGCTGAGGGGCGAGACCCCTGTTTCTGAGAGGGCTAGGCCCTATACTATTCCGTGCAATACTTTGGGCATACCCGCTAGCGGAAACCACTGACCGCATGCCAGTGCGGGGTAGCTACCCGTGCGCTTATCGCGCGTGTCGTAGTCACCGCTACGTCTGTCTGTGACCTCAGAGTGGTTGACTGGGTGTAGGACTACCACGGGGGACTCTCCCGGCCAGGAGAGCACCACGTGTACCTTCTACTCTTCGGAAAAGACTACAATCAAGATCGTTCCCACGAGGAACATGCAAGATTAAGAAAGAAATCTGAAAGTAAACCAATGGGGTGAAAAGGAATTACTTGTAAAATAAAATAATTGGAAAAGATAAATTTACCTGCTAGCTTTTATTGCTTTAGATAGTCTGGTTACCACTCTACTCAGCGTTCGCTGACTCCGTTTTCTCATAACCCTTTATAGGTTCAGGAGTTGAGCAGCCCGAGTTATCGGCTGCAAAGGGTGCTGGGCCCAGTCGAGCCCAGCAGTAGTTTTCTTACTGTTGTTGTACTCTCTTTTCTGCTAGTGAGTTTCAGACTTTATTTACTGTTCCTGTTACTGTACTTTTATTCTACTTTCCTGTTGTTGTGGTGGTATGTAATGACTAGCAGCTTTTACTTCCGTTATTGCTTATACTATTTTACTGTTAGTTACATTGTATAGTGAATGTGGTTTATTTTTCTGCTTTTCGATTATTTCTTGTTGGACGACCGGGTCTTGGGATTAGTCGAGTCGAGCCGGTCTCGGGTCCTGTAGGGATTCGGGAACCACGTCGTAACAAGATGGTATCAAAGCAAGGTCGTCTTGAGAAATGAACCAACTAGCTTGAGAATAACCAATCACGTGCATGTAACTAGGGTAACCACCACAACATACCGCTTGACATCTGATCTAAGTTCCTTTCGCTGAAGTCCGTTAGAGTTGACTCCTTTTGTTCTGTCTTCTGCGGGGAGTTCTCGAGGCGAGCTGCGTGGTGGCTTGGTTTCGTCTTTATGTTGATTATGGTCGTTGTAGTATATGACAAAACAGCTACCAGATTACTACAATTTTTTTTACTCGGAATAACGAGTTTTCTCGAGGTCGAACTCAGGGAGCAACTATGATTCTAGAAGCATAAATGTTCACGATTATGTTACAAAAATAATAAGAGAGAGAGAGAGCTAAAGTTTTGTTGGCTTCTTCTTCTTCTCTCTTCCTCTTCTCTCTTTTCTTCTTCTGGCCATTCCTCTTCTTCTTCTTCTTTCTTCTTTTCTTCCTGCCTTCTTCTTTCTTCTTTAGCCTGCGGCTGTGGTGATCTTCTTCTTTCTCTTCTCTTTCTCAGCCTGCCTTCTTCTTTCTTCCTCTCCTTCTCTGCTTCCTTCTTTCTTTCAGCTGCAGAGTCTTCCTTTCTTCTTTTCTTCTTTAGCCTGCCTCCTTCTTTCTTCCTTTCTTCTTCTTCTTCTTCTTCTTCTTCTTCTTCTTCTGCTCTGCTTCTTCTTCTTTTCTTCTTTACGGCTGTGTCTTCTTTCTTCTTTCTCTTCTTTCTGCTTTGGTCTACCTTCTTTTCTTCTTTAGCGTGCGGCTGTGGTGTCTTCTTCTTCTTTCTCTTCTCTGCTTCCTTCTTCTTTTCTTCTTTTCTCTTCCTCTTCTTTTCTTCTTCTCTTTCAGCTGGTGCCCTTCCGGTGTCTGACACGACGCTCAGACGGCTTATCTGCGCGTTTGCTACAGTTCCTTTCCTTCCTTCGCCTGCCTCTTCCTTCTTTTTCCTTCTTCCCTGCGCACATACACACCCATTAGTGCAAAACCTACCCCTGCCCCTTCCCCACATCTCTCTTTCTCTTTGAATCTCTCTAAGGAATGCTCTCCTAGAGTTGGGTAATCGGGTTCGGGTAGCGTGCCCGGGACTAGGCCCACCAGCGTGCAGTGGTGGGCGAGGAGTGCTCGGTCGGGTAGTCGGATCCGGCCCAGACCTGCGGGGCATGAGCACGGGCGAGGGCGAGCGAGCGCATGGTGCGCTGCGTGCGTGTGAGGGACCTGACCCCTGTGTATCGAAGGCAAACAGCCCGATACACTTTTTGAATTTAAGTGTGGGCGCGTGGCCGCACACTTACGAGGTGAGACTAAAGTCCCACCTCCAGACTGCGCACCCGCAGTTGACAAAGTCGCTACTAATTGGGGCAGCTGCGAGGCTCGCAACCCAAATCGTAAGCCTGGGCGCCTTCATAGAATCAGTCCGCACTGCCTGGAGCACGTGCCTGGGCTGGAGACAACCTGGAGTTGCTTGCGAAGGAGCTGTAGCAGCTCAACAATGGTGGCAAGGGGGTGCTAACCTGAAAACACAAGGACAGCCTCGCGGCCGCATTAGATAACGTAGGAAGCTTCGCCGGAGTGTGGTGAAGGCAGTGCGGGGGTCAGCGAGGCGCGAGAGCGCCTGTGGTGGTGGACCTAGATCAGACTGTGTGCGTGGGAATGGGTCTGTTCAGGGGGTGGTCGGGCAGTGAGTGGTGGTGTATGGAGTGGGGGAAATGGTCGAGTGGAGTGAGGGGGGCTTCTGGGCTTGTCGGCGAGGGGTGAGGTGGTCTGTGGAGGTGGAGTGACCTCGCCGGAGAAGGTGATCGGAGATGGAGCAGATGGAGGTGGAAGTGGCGGTCGGTGGAATAAAAAGGGTAAATCAGGAAGGGGAAAATGTAAGGGAGAGAGAGAGGAAGATTTCTACCTACTTTATCAACGAAGGGGAAGAGGGAGGCGTCTGGCTCTTGCCTGCCGGAGCTAAGGATGAAGATGCCCAGGAGGAGGTTATCGGCAATGGGGAAGGGATTTGAGGATGCCAATTGGTACGGCTTGGCGCAGACGACGGGGCAGAGTAAACTCTGCTGCAGGTAGGGAAACAGAGCGACGAGGAGGAGGAGGAGAAGATCTTCGGAAGCTCGGGTGTTCTGATCGGAGAGGGAGGAGATGAAAAGTAGGGTTTCTCTTGGCCAGAAGAAGCTTGAAGGAGACGGCAGACCTTGCCGCTCCTTATAAAGGCTTGGGCGAGGAGAGGGGATCGAGGAGGCGACGTGCCTACCTCGCCGGAGAGTGGCCGGAATAGATACCCATGCCTTTCATGCGTTCGCACGAGAGGCAAGGTTGGCTGTAGAGGTCAGGGGGGGTCCCTGCGACGGAGGACGTCGCAGGGAACCCCCGTCTATTCCTGAGGACGGTCGCCCTGCCCTGCGTGGTGCCATCCTCCGTGCAAGGGCGCCGGAGGTATGGCGCTGCGCAAAATGGCAGGGGGGACCATTCTGCAAAGAATGATGAGAAATTAGGGGGCTGAACGCAAGGGTTTCGAAAGATAAGGGTCAAAAAGTAAATTAAGAGGACCAATTTGTAAAGTCGGTCAAGATGGTCTTTTCCTAGGCCCAAATTTTTATACCAGACTAATTTGAACCTAAGGATTTTAATGGAAAAATTTGATTTTAGGTTGGACCATGTTTGACCGTTCAATTTGCGAAAAAACCCAAATTAAGCCATTAATTGGGCATGATTCTCATTTTAGGTCAAAATACGTTGCAAAGGCCAAATTGAAGGTTCTAAACCCCAGGAAATATTTTTATATGAATTTTAGAGGGTTTATTTGATTTTTATCCTACCTTGAACCTCGTGAATTAAAGTGAATTTGTTTTAGGATTACAGAATGTCATTTAATTCCTAGAAGTTGCTATAACCCTTTTCAGATCAGATCATCCCACTTCCCTCCTTATTAAGCTCGTTTGACCTGTGTTTGGACCCTGAATTACCCTATTTTCATACTGCATTGGTGAAATTACAGTTTTACCCCTTATGATTTGTTTTATTCTTTAACTCAGAATTCTCTGAGTTAAGCCTCTCTTTAGATTTTGTAGGAGCTTTTTGACACTCATTTAGATTAAATTGTGCTAGTTAGGGTTCATGATGAGGTTCTCATCATACCCCCATGCCTAGCTTTTGCTAGTCCCTTAGCAAAATTTTAAGGTTTCAACCCTTGTTCTAGACCATGAAGTTCTTAATGATTTCAGATAAGTGCTTTTTCTTTTGTAACCTTGATTAGGTCAGAATGCCATCCATAGGCCTAAAAGGTACTCTAGTACCAACCAAGATCCAGATATGTCTAACCTCAGCCTCAGTCCTTAGCAAAGGTTTTTAAGGCCTACAAAAACTAACCTAAGGCTTATTGGACTTTGTGGTTAAAGCACCCGTGCTTGAGATAATTTTAGCCCTGGCTTAGTTCGCAGTGCGTTTTGTAAGAAAAAAAGGTAGAAGATTTATATGTTTGGAGAGTTTTCTCTCTCTTTTTCTTTTTAATTCTAACTTAGGATTGACTTCTCAACATGGTCTGTATCAGATTCCTTGTCCCCATCATCAATCCTCAAGGGTTCCTGGTAGTCGATGCTTCGAGATAGCACCACCCATGGTAACCCCCAGAACCCTGGCTGTTGAGATTTCGAGATAATCCCATTCATGGTGTTCCGTGGCCGAATTCAGACCGTGGCAATTGACATTTCGTGATAATGCCATCCATGGAATCTGAACCAGCAGAGTGCTTACATGCCCCCAGTAGGATATGTAAATATCCTAAGAGACAAGCACCGAGGAGATGATATTTTGTTACGCATCTTCGAGGGGAATTTCCCACCTCTCTGCACAGAGAACTTGTCCAAATCAACTTGTGTTGATCGGCCGCTCCTGCTCTAGGTGTTATTTTCAGAATTTTTGCAACGCTTCTACGTGATTTTGATTTTTATGCATACTGAACCAGGCAATGTGTGAAGTTAGGGTGCTTAGATTACTGAGTCCTGTAAACTAAAAGTTAGTTAACGAGGCCAAATACTCCCTAAGCCTTGGACTTAGTACTTAAGCTTTTCATTTTCCTCAACCTCTTGAGGAATGTCTAGATCTTAATGGGTACTACGAGTATATCCAAGAATACCTAAGGTTTGCGTTCTTACTAATCTTACTGTGCACTTTCCATTTCTTTTCCTGAATGAGGTCTAGAACTTAGGTTAACTCATTAATTTCTTACTAATGACTATCTCTTTTCTTTCTTTTTGTGCTCCTTCTTTTCATTTTGTTCCTTTTTCTCCTCATTTATAGAGTCCACAAAATTTTCTTTCCTCCTCTCATTTTATTATTCTTTTTCAAAAATTTTTTTAATTTTTATGGTGCTTTGGCATATGTGAATTTTTTTGTTTAAAACCTTTTCTTGCAAGTTTTGCACTTTCATACCCCCCCATGCCTAAGATTTGCAATGTCCTCATTGTAACTTAGGGGGCTTTTATTCAGCTTAGTTCATACATTAGGACAGATGTTTTGATGAGTGAATGGGTCAGGGTGACAGTTGCGGACGATTGCTAATCTCAGATGCAAGCACCTGAGGTGGAGTTGGCTGTCCTAAAGGGTGAACTTTAAGTGCAAAAAGGTGTCAAAAAAGGTTTCGGTGTTTTTTCAAAAAGAATGACGGGCTGCCTCCCGTTAAGCGCTGAGTTTTACGCCATCGGCTGGGCGCAATATGCTCAGGGAAAATGGAGGATAAATGATGATTCAGCCAAATCAGCAGAGGTTACATCAATGAACGGTTTGAGTCTTTGACCATTCACGATGAAATGTTCGGAATCATGGCCGAACGGACTGATTTCGACGGCACCATTTCCAAAAACCTGTCGGACAAGGTATGGTCCGACCCACTTGGATAGCAGTTTCCCAGGGAAGAGTTTGAGTCGGGCATCAAAGAGTAGGACCTTCTAACCAGGATGAAAGATCTTTCTAGAGATGTGCTTGTCATGGAGGGCTTTAGCCTGCTCTTTGTAGATTCGCGAGTTCTCGTACGCATCAAGCCGTAACTCATCGATCTCGCTTATCTGAAGCTTTCTGTGGGTTCCAACCTTAGAAAGATCTAAATTACAGCTCCGTACTACCCAATAGGCTTTATGCTCCAGTTCGACGGGAAGGTGACACGCCTTCCCGTACACCAGTCTAAAAGGAGACATGCCTAATTGGATTTTGTAGGCGGTCCTATAGGCCCACAAAGCTTCCGGAAGTCGGGACGACCAGTCCTTCCTGTCAGGCCAAACAGTGACCTGTAGGATTTTCTTGATCTCCCGATTTGATAGCTCAGCTAGACAATTAGTCTGGGGGTGATAAGGAGTGGAGATTCGGTGAGACACCCCATATTTGGTCATCAGTGACCTGAACTGAGCATTCGTGAAATGGGTCCCCCCGTCAGAAATGATTGCACGAGGAATCCCGAACCGTGAGAAGATATTGTGATGAATGAATTTGAGAACGATTTTATGATCACAGGTTCGAGTCGGTATGGCTTCGATCCATTTGTACATGTAGTCCACAGCTAGTAGGATGTACTCGAAGCCATCCGAAACAGGAAAGGGGCCCATAAAATCAATCCCCCAAATATCGAAGATTTCGCATACGAGAATCGGCTGCAACGGCATCATGTCACAATGGCTCATGTTGCCCAAAGTTTGGCAACGACTGCATGCCTTGCATTGATTGTATGCATCCTTGAATATAGTGGGCCAATAAAAGCCACACTGGAGGATTTTCGATGCGATTTTGTACCCAGAGAAGTAGCCACCACATGCCTGGTCATGGCAGAAGGAGAGAATCTCATTGATTTCACCTTCCGGGACACATCTCCGGATGATTTGGTTAGCACCTATGCGGAAGAGGTACGGATCTTCCCAAATGTAGTACTTGGCATCAGAGTGCAATTTGTCTTTCTTGGCCTTCGGCCAATTTGACGGGATCTGATGAGACGTCAAGTAGTTTACTATATTAGCAAACCATGGAAGTCTAGTACCAATAGTCAGTAGGTGCTCATCAGGAAAATGCTCTGTGATGGGTTCAGAAGGGTTGATGATCTCAGTAGGAAGACGAGACAAATGATCAGCTACCACATTTTGTCTTCCCGCCTTGTCGCGAATCTCGAGGTTGAATTCTTACAACAGCATGATCCATCAGATTAGTCGGGGCTTCGCATCCTTCTTGGCAAGGAGATGCCTCACAGCCGTGTGATCCGAGTAGATGATGACGTGGGAACCCAGAAGATAAGATCGAAATTTTTTAAGGGCAAATACTACGACTAGCAGCTCTTTCTTCGTAACTGTATAGTTACGCTGAGCCTCGTCAAGTGTCTTGCTAGCGTAGTAGATGACCACGGGTTTCCCGTCAACTTTCTGCCCCAGAATCGCTCCTACAGCGAAATCAGAAGCATCACACATGATCTCAATGGGTTGAGACCAATCAGGGGATTGTAGGATCGGGGCCTGGGTGACTCGGTCACGGAGGTTTTCAAAGGCTTGAGTGCATTCCTTGGAGATCTCAAAGGGGACATCCTTAGAGAGAAGAGTAGTCAGGGGGCGCGCGATTTTCGAAAAATCAGGAATGAAACGACGGTAAAAATCGACGTGCCCCAGAAAAGAATGGATGTCCCTGATCGAGCTAGGCATAGGAAGTCGAGAGATTAAATCAACCTTGGCTCGATCCACTTGGATGCCTTTCTCAGAAATTAGATGTCCTAGGACGATCCCCTCAGGCACCATAAAGTGGCTGTTCTCCCAGGAAGAACCAAATTAACATCGATGCAATGCCTGAGTATATGAACCAAGTGTTGGAGGCAATCATCAAATGATGCCCCAAAAACTGAGAAGTCATCCATGAAGACTTCCAGATAATCACCTACCATATCAGAGAATATGGCAAGCATGCACTGCTGAAAAGTCGCAGGTGCATTGCAGAGACTGAAAGGCATCCTTCGGAATGCGTAAGTTTCGAAGGGACAAGTGAACGTGGTCTTCTCTTGGTCCTCAGGATGAATAGCCACTTGGTTATAACCAAAGTACCCGTCAAGAAAGCAGAAGAATCGATTTCCCGCTAATTTCTCGAGAATCTGATTAATGAAAGGTAGTGGGAAATGATCCTTCTTCGTGGAGGAATTGAGTTTTCGGTAATCTATGTAGACTCTCCACGAGTTGGCTATTCGGGTAGGTATGATTTCTCCGGTTTCAGTCGTAATGGTGGTGAGCCCTGCCTTTTTAGGCACGACCTGAATTGGGCTCACCCAACGACTGTCGGAGATCGGGTAGATGATTCCTGCATCTAACCACTTAATGATCTCCTTTTTCACGACCTCCTGCAGATTGGGATTCAAACGTCTCTGCATCTCACGGGAAGGTCGTGCGCCCTCTTCTGAATAGATATGGTGTGTGCAGTAAGAGAGACTTATTCCAGTCAAGTCATTGAGAGTCCAACCAATGGCTCTGCGATGTTGTTGGAGAATAGCAATTAGACGGGATTCCTGATCAAGAGTAAGTTTGGAATTTATAATCACAGGAAAAGTCTAATTAGAACCCAAAAAGATGTATTTCAAATGGTCGGGAAGGGGTTTTAGTTCAAGGATGGGGTTATCAGCAGCAGCGGGTGGGTCAGGACAAGTGTGGGGTTCAAGGATAGGAGTTATGGGTTTGTCTAAATCAGGGTCTGACTCCTCTAATTGTGGTTCAAGATCTTTATGTAGTTGATGAGGTATAATCAGGTTATTCTCAAAATGCATTTCATCAACCAGAGTCCTAATATCACAGATTTATTCGATGACACCGCAATTGATTCCTTGTTGGGCCTTAAAGATATCAATCTTGAGGGTTTGATTCCCAAATTTTAGCTCTATTTGGCCCTCCTCACAACTGAAGTTGGCTCTAGCCGTAGCCAGGAAAGGTCTCCCTAGAATGATCAGTGTATCCTTAGGATTTTCAGGTGCGTCCATGTCTAAGACTATAAAGTCCACAGGGAAATAAAAATCCCGCACACTTACAATAACATCCTCAAGAATCCCTTTAGGTGACTTTATAGATCGATCTGCTAACTGTAGTGTCACTTCGGTTGGTTTTAGGTCAGATTCTTCTAGGTGGTTAAGTAAGGATGTGGGTATCAGATTTATGGAAGCACCCAAGTCTAGCAATGCTCTGTCCAACTGGGTTTCACCTATTTTGCAGGAAATCAGGGGAGTACCTGGATCTTTTGCCTTGGGTGGGAGTCTGCTTAGGATTACAGAGCTGGCTTGCTCTGACAGTACAATTGGACTCCCACTCTTGGTTCGCGGCTTACGCTAAGGTGTACACACATTCTTCAAGAATCGTGCATAAGCCAGTACGTGGCAAATTGCATCCATCAAAGGGATGTTTATTTGGACCTGCTCAAAGCGCTTGACCAGGTCTTCCTCAGGTGCCACGGGTTTTGTTGTCTTCTTTCCCTTGGTCAAGGCCTCGGGAAATGGAACCTTGGTTGGTTCTTCTAGGATAGGTCCAGGTCTTTAATTTGGGACAGGGATAGGAACGTCCTGGATTACTGTTCTAGGATTTGGATCACTACCAGGCTTGGAGTGGTCTGGATAGGGTGGCTCTTGGGTCTCCTTACCACTACGGGTGGTTACAGAATTTAGTCCTGCTTGGTTTTGGTTAGGGTTCGATAAGATGGGTTGCTGCTGATAACTCTCATAAGAAGTGGAAGCCTCCATCCCGTCAGGTGAAGGAACAGAGGGGGCCTGATAAATCATGTGTGCTTGGCCCGGGTTTGGGTTCATAACGTGCTGCTGGGTCGGCACGTTATTAGGGTTAGGAAGAGGTTGGGAAGGAAGTGTGCCTGGTTGGCGAGAATTTGCCAACTAGGCCAGTTGGTTTCGAACCTCTGTGATTTCATCCTTGTGTTGCTTTTGAATAGCCGCATTCGTTCTTTGAATGTCAGCCAGAGTCTAAAGGATGAGGGACATTTGACCTTGGTTTGGCCCTGATGGATAAGTAGGGTTGTGTCGAGGCTGAGGCGGCTGGTAGGGACGAGGTGGTTGTGGACGGGGCTGAAAGGGTGGTCTTTGAGTTTGAGAATTTCCCGCCCACTGAAAGTTGGGATGGTTTCGCCATCCAGGATTGTAGGTATTGGAAAATGGATCATTCTGGATGGCGTTGAGGTCCTCGCAGGTCTGAGGAACCTCCAAAGAGTCAGAGAATGGAGGAGTGGAATTCCCCTGGCTAGTATAGAAAGGATCAGAGGATCCTCCGATCCAAGAATCAGATGGGGGTGGATACGGGTCCATCCCAGGAGAAGGTCGGTGGAGAATGTTTTGCACAGTCTCCTCTGTGGAAGGAGGCTGTGCAAAGGAATTATGCGCAGAGGTGGCTCGCTGCAAGTGCTGAGTCTGCTTATCCACCTTCTTCTCAATGATAGAGATCTTATCCAATCGACTGGCCATCAATTCCAGGTCGACTGATGCGAACAGGCCCTACGTCTCGTGTGCTCCCCTAAGGTTTGTCAATGCGCGGGTATTCGTCCTGTCGAATAATCCCATGGAGTCATTATTGATGGAGTTCTCGCACATATTTTCGAGAATCTCCCACACGGTGTCCTCATGCTGACCCATGATATTCCCTCCGCAAGTTGCATTGACGAAAAGCCTAATATCTTCACGGAGTCCCTGGTAAAAAGACTGGACTTGTTCCCATTTAGAGACTCCGTGATGGGGGCACTTTCTCATGAGATCCTGAAAGCGATCCCATGCCTCATGGAGAGGTTCTCCCGTTTGTTGCGTGAAGTGGGTAATCTGATGGCGCAAGGCATTGGTCCGACCAACGGGAAAGAACTTCAAGAACTCGGACTGAAGTTCCTCCCAATTGTTGATCGGCTGGGTCTGTGTTTGGTACCAATGAGCAGCCTTGTCCATAAGGGAGAAGGAGAACATCTTCATGAGAAGAATATCCCGATTTTGTGCATCTGACCCAAAAGTTTGGGCCAGATGCTTTAGCTGTTTAATGTGCTGGAAGGGGTCTTCATAATTAAGCCCATGAAATTTAGGTATGGCATGAATCATATTGGGCTTTAGTTCAGAATCAGGTCCTCCAGTCGGGATTTTGACTCGAGGCTCAATAGCCACCGCAGCAGGATTATAATGGTCCCGCATCATGGGACGCTGCGGTGGGTGCATGAAATTCTGGAAGAGGTCGTTGAGTCGCTGGAGCCGGTGCTCCAGATTGTTCTCTTCCTCAACTGGCTGAGCCATTGTGGAAAAAGAAGGTGAGTTCGGTTCGGAGTCGGAGGAGAGGTCCATGTGAAGTGTTGATTGCACAAACAAGGGCACTGAGGCTTGGCCTCGAGGAGAGTGAATTTCTAAAGGAGGTTTCAAGGACCTCCTACCAAACATACACTGATGGAGAAGATGAGTTTAGCAGGTGCTGGACCCAATCAAGACACCCAGAATGTTGGGTGACTATAGAGGTTTGGGGCAGATGGACCCCTTAATCAAAAGATCATCCACCTGAGAATTACCTGGGCAGGCAGAGAGGGTGAGTCCCGCGAAGACCCCTACACGGTAGAGCATCCCCACGGGTTACAGGGTTTCCCCCACCCGACCTCTCTTATCACTGAGATTCCAGGTAGACCAGAATGGGGATCTTGACCTCTTAAGTCTACCACTTTTAGTTAGGATCAAGGTGCTCAGGTTTTCACTTGAACTTTATCCTTTTGAGTGCAAAGAGTGACCTAAGTTGAAGGTTAGTTGACCCAAGGGGTCAACTTCACCTGCTAGTTCTTTTGAGATCCTATTAGGTCGTTGTCTTTTAGGGTTCAAGTGTTTTTAGGAGCCAAATTTCTTAGGGTTTGTCTGAATAGGTATTTGGTGCGATGCCAATCCTCTATGGTTTTAATATCTCGTTGTGGTATAGTATAGAGGAGCAGTTACCAGTTTAATATAATTTGTTACTCGGAAAATAAAAGTTTTCCCAGGTCTAACTTAGGGAGCAAATTGTATTCTAGAAGTATAAAGTTTCTATTACAAAAGTGAAAAGAGAGAGAGAGAGAGAGAGATTTATTCTGTTGGCTTTTTCTTCTTCTCTCTTCTTTCTCGTCTTTGTCTTCTTCTCTTCTGTGCTCTTCTCTTGGGTTCTTCAGTCTTCTTCCTTCTGTTCTTCTTATTCTTCTTCTGTTCTTCTTCTTTCTTTCTTCTTCTTTCTTCTACAGAGTCTTCTTTTCTTCTTCTTCTTGTCTTCTCTCTTCTCTTTTTCTTCTCTGCGGCAGTGGTGATCCTCCTCTTCTTTTTCTTTTTTTCTTTTCCTTTCTTGCTTCTTCTTTTCTTTCTTCAGGGCGTCGTCTGATTTTTCAATCAGACAACTTAAGTAGCTTTTGCTACAGTGCGTCTTCTTTCTTTCTTTCCTCTGTGGCTTTCTTCTTCTTCTTCTTCGCGCAGTCCTTCTTCTTCTTCTTGTCTTCTCTTTTCTCTTCTGTGCCTGCACACTCACAGTTTGGTCAGAAGGAAAAAACCTACTCTACCCTCCCCCACGTCTGTCTCTCTCTCAGAATTCACTCGTAGGATAGCTCTCCCAGAGCTGCCGGGTATTCGGGTACGGGTCGCGCCCGGGTCCAGGCCCACCGGCGTGCGTGGTGGGCGAGGGTGTTCGAGTCAAGTCGGGTCGGGTCGGCTGGATCCGCGTGATGAGCTCGCGGACCGGGCGGGTGAAGCGGGTGAGAGGGACCTTGTTGAACGTTTACGAACCTACGCTTACGTGTTTGGTTTTGGAAAACCCGTCGTTGTAGTTCGAAAGCGAAGGATTCGAGTTCAACAAATAAAATTTATACCGAAATTAAAATTCCGGGTAGAACACAGGGAGGCGGACGTTTGATTTAAAAACTTCGCGTTTCTTTTTATTTTGTCACGAAGAAATTCAATTTAAACTATCTAAGTATCTACAACAAATAAAAGAGAGAGAGGGAGTAAGAGAGAGAGAAAGAATACTATACATGGAAATCAAAATGAGATGTAGAATAGACAAGGAATTTATCATAAAAGAGTTCGTTCGTTACAACTAGAAAACATAAAACAATTACTCTAGAAAGCATTAAAAGAATGGAGGGAGAAATGTCCTCCTTGACGATCGCTCGGAGGACGAATAGACTACTCTAGAAAGCAGTAAATCTATACTAGAAAGCAGTAAAAAGAATAGGGAGAGAGAATCCTCCTCGACGGTCGCTTGGAGGACGAGCCGGACGGGACGACGCTTGGATGAAGGAGGACGAAGCGGGACGAAGGAGGACGAAGCAGAAGAACGGGAACGGAGCAGCACGCCGTCGTCGCCGCGGGATCCACTTCCGAAGGGGGACGAAAATTTGGACTTTATCTCGCGAGAAGCATCCCGGGTGTGGGACAAGCTTCTCTTGAGCTTTGGAGAGGTAGAGAGGAGAAGGAAGGGATGAAAATTTCGTATGGAGGGGGTCTCCTTTTATAGTTGCAAGGAGTGGGGGCAAAATGGACATTACATCTTCAAAATAATAAATAAGGGGTCTTTAGTGACGGATAAAACCGTCGCTAAAGCCCCGACGTCGCCGACGTCGCCGTCGCCGCCGCACCCACGCGTGCTCGCTCGGCTACCCGCACGCGTAACGCCTACGCATGTCCGCGTAGTCTCAGCCGTCCGATTGCGAGATCGGACGGCTTAGATCGCGTCCGCGCCCGCTGCGTAGAGCGCCGCCCGCGTGCGATCGCGCGTTACGCCCGGCGTCCAATCGCGCGTTGTCCTGATTGAGCGCGCGCAGCCGTTGGATCTTCATCTGACGCTCGTCCGCGCCCGCTCTCCCGCGCCTTCCACCCCCTCATCGCGGCTCGAACCCGCGACCTCTGCTTCGCCCGCAGCTGCGTCGCCGCTGCGCTACGCGGACGAAATGGTCGCGCGGACGCTTTTAAGCGCGAGCGACCGCAGCCGTTGGATCGAGATCCAACGGCGGAGAGGAGACGGTGCGCGGTCTTCACAAGATGCATGCGGCCGATTGGGCGGCTGAGATGGCGCCACGTGGCGCCATCTTGGCCGTCCATCTTCTGGAAGTTGTAGATGGTGCCACGGATGTCAGATTGACTCGATTTTTGTGTCGTTTGGCTGCGATCGTCGATCCGAATTCATCCGTGCGGTCGGATTTATCATCTGAAGTGTGGATTTACACCATCCTGACCCTTGATCTTCTAGGGTTCCCCGGTCTCTATTTGATGCTACGGATGCCTGATTAGGGCGATCTTGGAGTCGTTGAACTCCAATCATCTCCCTGATCACATCCATATGGTTAGATCTTTGATCCGAGGCCCCGATAAAATGTTTGCCCTGTCCAAGCACATAAAAGGAGACAATTAACCTCCATTTTATTCAAACTACTCTAAATGCAAAATGATGCATGTTATGCAATATTTATATCATGAAATGCAATCCTATGCTTAAGAACATGCAAAAATAGACCTTTTAAGTAGTGTAATTGTGTTTACATTAGACCTCACCCCGTGTGCTGAGGCGATAAGCCTACAACACTTTTACAATTTATGCAGGCGTGCCGCTTCAGAGTCTTCCGAGGTGGGACTAAATGTCCCACCCCAATTGGGCGCCTGCAGCTGAGAAAGCTGCAGGCAATCGCGGCTGTGCGCGGAGCTTTCTCCCCAGCTGCGGGCCTGGGCAGGTGCGCAAGGGAGACCCTCGCGTCCTAGGGAGTCTGGCCTGGGCGAAGCGAGGCTGCAGCTGTAGGCGGAAGAAGCTTCACCTGCTCAGCAATGGCGGCGGAGGACGGGTGACCTGTTCACAGCAAAACGGCCTCTCGGCCGAATCAGAAGGTGCAGGGAGGTTCGCCGGAGTGTGGCGAAGCTCGTGCGGGTGGTGGTGAGGCGTGGGGAGGCGTGTAGGGGCTGCCCTAGGTCGGACTGTGGCCGGGGGAATGGGTGTGCTCGTCGGAGTGATGTGGAGGTGAGGAGTGGCAGTGAAGGGGTGGAAGTGGATCAGCGTGATGAGGCGGGGGTTTTGGGTCGGTCGGCGAGTCGTGTGGGGTGGTGGAATGATGGGAGCGAGTCGCCGGAGGTTCGCCAGAGATGGAGAAGGTGAGGGCGATTTGGCGCGGTTGAAGGGTGGTTGAACAAATTGAAGTAGGGAAAAGAAAGAGGGGAGGAAGAGAAAGAACTATTCCTACTTGGAGGGACGAGGGGGACCGGAGTAGGGCGACAGCCGTATCGACTGTCACCGGAGAAGAAGATGCCCAGTGAGAAGGGGGCGGCGGCGAGGAGAGAGCGGGAGAGCGCGCGCTGGGTACGGCGCGACGCGGGAAGAGCAGGCGAAGGCGACTCTGTTGCTGGTAATGCGGTAGAGCGACGAGGAGGAGGAGGAAGAACTGCCGGAGCAGGGGGGCTTCTGCCGGAGTGGGAAGAGAGGAAAGGGGGGGAGGTTTCTCCGTCAGAACCGAGCTGTTGAGTTCGATGGACGGGGGCGATTTTTATAGAGGTGGAATCAGAGAGGAGGACAGAGGGAGGCGACGTGCCTCCCTCGCCGGAGGACGCCGGAGATGGAGACCTATACCTTCCGTGCGTTTGCACGGGAGGTATGGGTGGTTGCAGAGACCATGGAGGTGTCCCTGCGACAGCAGACGTCGCAGGGAACCCCCGGTTGACTTGGCAGAGGGTCTCCCTTACCCTACGCGGCGCCATGCTCCGCGCAAAGTCGCCGGAGCATGGCACTGCTCAGGGTTTTGCAGGACCCAAATGCAAAGAATGAAGAAGAGTTAGGGGCCAAAATGCAAGGATTTCAAAAGTTGAGGGTCAAAAAGTAATGGATGAGGACCAAAATGCAAACTCGGTCAAGAAGGTCTCTTCCTAGGCTCAAGTTTTTATGCATGACTAAATGGGGCCTAAGGATTCTAATGGTAAATTTTATTTCTAGATCAAACCTTGTTTGACAGGTCAATTTATGTAAAAACCCAAATTAAGTCATTAATTGGGCATGGTTCTCAATGTAGGTCAAAATGGGTTCCTAAGGCCAAATTGAAGGTTCTAAGCCCTAGAGATTATTTTTCTATGAATTGTAGAGGGTTTAGTCGATTTTTTCTTTGCCTCGAACCTCGTGAATTGAAGTAGGTTTGTTTTTAGGGTTACAGGATGTCATTTAATTCCTTGGAGTTGCTGTAGCCCTTATTGGATCAACTCATCCCACTTTTCTTCTTGTTAGATTAGTTTGACCTATGTTTGGATCCTGAGTTACCCTGTTTTCAGATTGGATTGGTGAAATTGCATTTTTACCCTTTAATTTCTATTTTCTTTACAAACTTAGAATTTCTCTGAGTCAAGCCTTTCTATAGTTATGTAGGAGCTTTTTCTTGCAAATATGGGTTAGATGGTGCTAGTTTAGGGTTTATGACGAGGTTCTCATCAGTATTTTCAAACAATGGCTTTGGCACACTTCTTTTGGGAATTCTCAATTCTTGCTTAAGAAGTGTATCTCTAAAACCCTAATTTTGAATCTTATGTCGGCTCTACTTGGTCCAGTTAGCTTCCTGTTGGGTAATTAGGGCTCAAGCAAGAAGGTGTTAGCCCTAAATACCCTTAATGGGAGCACAGAAATAGTGTGTTGAAATTGAAAACAGGCAGCTTCGATGATTTACTAAATATGGAAGACAAGTTATACCTATATTGCTTGTTCTTTCTTTTTCTTCCTCTTTAGAATTTTGGGGTTAAAATGAGAGGATAGAAAATTACCTCTCCTCGGTGTGGTTGTTGTGGGGCTGCTTGTTGTCCTCTTGATTTCCTATACCTTCACACAAAAGAGAAGCAATTAATAGAAACTCAAAAATAGAGAATTTATGGCTTTTAGAATAGCCGTTGCTCCCAGGCAACGGCTCCAAAATACTGGTGGCTTGGTTTCGTCTTTATGTTTATTATGGTCGTTGTAGTATATGACAAAACAGCTACCAGATTACTACAATTTTTTTTTACTCGGAATAACAAGTTTTCCCGAGGTCGAACTCAAGGAGCAACTATGATTCTACAAGCATAAATGTTCACGATTATGTTACAAAAATAATAAGAGAGAGAGAGAGAGCTAAAGTTTTGTTGGCTTCTTCTTCTCTCTTCCTCTTCTGTCTTTTCTTCTTTTAGCCGTTCCTCTTCTTCTTCTTCTCTCTTCTTTTCTTCCTGCCTTCTTCTTTCTTCTTTAGCCTGCGGTTGTGGTGATCTTCTTCTTCTTTCTCTTCTCTTTCTCAGCCTGTTTTACTAACGCAGCTTCAAAACGTCATTTAAGACGTCTGGGAGCTGGCCCAGACGTCTGACCAGACGTCTGGAACCCCTTCCAGACGTCTAGGATTTAATTTTCTGCGGCAGGGTGGTTTTCGTCTGCGCGCCTGCGCGCGCAGACCTGCGACACCCCTTTTTCCCCTCTCCCCTCTGCAGGCGCTGCTCTGTCTCTCTCTCTCTCTCTCTCCCCGCACGGCTTTAAAAGGCCTCGCCCTCTCCCTCACTCTCATCTCCTCCGCTCCCTTCTTCTTCCTCTTCCAGCCGGAGTGCGAGAGCGAGCGCGAGCGAGCGGCGGCAGCGGCAGCCGCGGCGAGTCGCGGGAGGAGGTGTCGTGCGAGAGAGGAGACGCTCGGCCGTGAGGGCTCGAGCTCGCCGGGGCAGCTAGAGCCGGCCGGCAGGGGAACCGCGGGCGTGGAGCGTCGCTGGAGGGCTGCTGCAGCTCGAGCAGTAGGCGGACGAGGCACGGCGCGGCCGTGCGTCGCGGGCGGAGGGCAAGTCAAGCTCTGATTCTGGAAATTTTTTCAGAATCAGACATCTGGGTTTCCAACCAGACGACGGTGAAGACGTCTGCAGGACTGTCCAGACGTCTGGTAAGTAAGTTATTTTTCGTCCTTCGTCCTTTTCTGCGACTGTCCGTACTGAGCACGAGGAGTGGGTACATGCAGGTTCTGAGATTCGCATCCAACGCGAATCAGACGTCTGGCCGAAGTGCCAGACGACTGGAAGGACTTCCAGACGTCCTAGGTGATCATCGGACGTCTGGGAACTTGGCCAGACGCCCCTGCAAGCTTCTGGACGTCTGAGAGACTACACAGAGCGAAGGTACCATCTGACCCTCATTTTAAGGCATCTGGAAGAGGTTCCAGACGTCTGATTTTGCACTATTTCGTCGTTTTCGACCTGTTTAGGGCCCGTTCGGAGTCTGTTTTCTGCGTTTCGAGTTGCATTCTTTTCGGAATTAAATCCTCTACCCGTCTACAGAAATTATATACTATTTTGAGAAACTCCTTGTGTTTGATCCTTGTGATAGGAGCCCGTTCCATTGCAGTCTCGGGGGTTGCGGAGGCACTCGGGATTTCCGACCACGCCCCCATTACTTCCGTTGTAGCTGGTAGAGTGGCTTTTAAGTTTATTAGCATAATCTGTTAAATTATGGAACCATAAATAGAACCTAGGACATTGCATGAATCCTAGGAATGAGAAACTAGATTGAATGATAGATCCTAGGGTGTTGCATGAATCCTAGGGCTGGAAAACTAGATTGTATGATAGATCCTAGGGTATGGCATGAATCCTAGGATGGGAAAACTAGTGGAATATATGAATACTGTAGTCTTGAAAATGTGGAAAGGAAATAATAGTTGCCTGTAAATTGTTTTAACAGCTGCCTGTTATGAATAAATGAACATGATTGAGAACATGGGTTGTATGAACGTGAAACTAGAAAGGTGAAACCTGAATGTGCTAAGTTAAAAGAGCTGGAACCCTACGGGGAATTAGGAGTAGAACTCCTGGAAAGTGAATGGAATAGAATTGGGGAAGTGAGCTGGCCCTTGAGTACGGAGTACCAAGGAGAGCGACTGTCCCCCTATTTAGTGCAGAGCGGAGCTAGCCGCCCCAGGGACCCGGGGTTAGGTCTGGCCACTTTGTACCGACTTGCTGGCCCTCATGTACGCAGTACCGAGGAGAGCTTCTAGTGTAGGGTGAGTACTAGCTACCTCACGGGCCCCGGGGTTTTGCTAGCTCACCTACACCGACTTGTTAGGCCCACTGGGCAAACCAGGGTAGTCAGGCGAGGGTGCGCGGACTGTGGAGGGGCAAGGCCCTTGTTTGGTTACTATGGAGGGGTTGGACCCCTGTTACTGAGAGGGCTCTGCCCTATACTGGTTCCGTGTTGTGCTTTGGGCGCACCCGTTAACGGAAACGACTGATTGCGTGCCAGTGCAGGTTAGCTACCCGTGCGTTTACCGCGCGTGCCATAGTCACCGTTACGTCTGTCAGTGACCTTGGGGTGGTTGACTGAGAGTAGGATCACCACGAGGGACTCTCCCGGCCAGGAGAGCACCACGTGTTACTTCTACTGTTCGGAAAAGACTGTAATCAAGATCGTTCCCACGAGGAACATTCGAGATCAAGTGAAGGATCTGGGAAATAGATAGATGGTGAAACAATAGAAAGACGTAAATAAAGGAAGAAAGAAAATAAAATAGCTACTGTACACTTTACTGCTTCTTTAGTTTAGCTGCCACTCTACTCAGCGTTTCGCTGACGTGTTACACTCGTTACTTTTCAGGACCAGGTGTTGAGCAGCCAGGGTCAGCGGCTGCAGAGGACGCTGGGCCGAGTAGGGTCCAGTAGAGTTACCACTGTTCTTTTGTGCTCTTTCTGTTCCACTGTAGTGAGTAGTTTTTGTTACTCCCGCACTTTTCTTTACTTTTAGTTCTTGTTATGTTATAAATGTTGTTCTACTGTTGTGGTGGTACATACTGTAGTAGTTCTTTTCTTACTGCTGTACTTTGTTACTGCTAGTTATATTTTATGTTGAATGTGATTTATTTTACTGCTCTTTTGGTTACTTCCTCGTTGGACGACTAGGTCTTAGGATTAGTCGGGTCGGTCCGGTTCTCGTGTCTCGTAGGGACTCGGGAATCGGGTCGTTACAGCCTGCCTTCTTCTTTCTTCTACTCCTCTGCTTCCTTCTTTCTTTCAGCTGCAGAGTCTTCCTTTCTTCTTTTCTTCTTTAGCCTGGCTCCTTCTTTCTTTCTTCCTTTCTTCTTCTTCTGCTCTACTTCTTCTTCTTTGCGGCTGCGTCTTCTTTCTTCTTTCTCTTCTTTCTGCTCTGGCCTGCCTTCTTCTTTTCTTCTTTAGCCTGCGGCTGTGGTGATCTTCTTCTTTCTCTTCTCTGCTTCATTCTTCTTTTCTTCTTCTTTTCTCTTCCTCTTCTTTTCTTCTTCTCTTTCAGTTGGTGCCCTTCCGACGTCTGACGCGGTGCTCAGACGACTTATCTGCGCATTTGCTACAGTTCATTTCCTTCCTTCGCCTGGCTCTTCCTTCTTTTTCCATCTTCCCTACGCGCATACACACCCATTAGTGCAAAACCTACCCCTACCCCTTCCCTGCCTCTCTCTTTCTCTCTGAATCTCTCTTAGGAATGCTCTCCCAGAGCTGGGTAATCGGGTTCCGGTAGCGCACCCGGGACCAGGCCCACCGACGTGCGGTGGTGGGCGAGGAGTGCTTGGTCGGGTAGTCGGATCCGTTCCAGACCCGTGGGGCATGAGCGCGGGCGAGGGCGAGCGAGCGCGTGGCGCGCTGCATGCGTGTGAGGGACCTGACCCCTGTGTATCGAAGGCAAACGGTCCGATACACTTTTTGAATTTAAGTGTGGGCGTACGGCCGCACACTTACGAGGTGGGACTAAAGTCCCACCTCCAGACTGCGCACCCGCAGTTGAGGAAGTCGCTGCCAATTGGGGTAGCTGCGAGGCTCGCAACCCAAATTGCAAGCCTGGGCGCCTTCGCGGAATCAGTTCGCGCTGCCTGGAGCGCTTGCCTGGGCTGGAGACGGCCTGGAGCTGCTTGTGAAGGAGCTGTAGCAGCTCAACAATGGCGGCGAGGGGACGCTGACCTGAAAACACAAGGACAGCCTCGCGGCCGCATCAGATAA
This sequence comes from Thalassia testudinum, assembly GCA_037157565.1. Lineage (NCBI taxonomy): Eukaryota > Viridiplantae > Streptophyta > Magnoliopsida > Alismatales > Hydrocharitaceae > Thalassia > Thalassia testudinum. Next base: position 30,893,334 of record JAZHRO010000031.1, on the reverse strand, counting down.
CTTAGGAAGTTTCGTCGGAGTGTGGAGAAGGCAGTGCGGGGGTCGGCTAGGCGGGAGAGTGCCTGTGGCGGTGGACCTAGGTCAGACTGTGTGCGTGGGAGTGGGTCTGTTCGGGGGGTGGTCGGGCTGTGAGTGGCAGTGTATGGAGTGGGGGAAATGGTCGAGTGGAGTGAGGGAGAGCTTCTGGGCTTGTCGACGAGGGGTAAGGTGGTCTGTGGAGGTGGAGTGACCTCGCCAGAGAAGGTGATCGGAGATGGAGCAGATGGAGGTGGAGGTGGCGGTCGGTGGAATAAAAAGGGTAAATCAGGAAGGGGAAAATGTAAGGGAGAGAGTGAGGAAGATTTCTACCTACTTAATTGACGAAGGGGAAGAGGGAGGCGTTCGGCTCTTGCCTGCTGGAGCTGAGGACGAAGATGCCCAGGAGAAGGTTATCGGCGACGAGGAAGGGATCTGAGGACTCCAGCTGATATGGCCTGGCGCGGACGACGGGGCAGAGTGAACTCTGCTGCAGGTAGGGCAGCAGAGTGACGAGGAGGAGGAGGAGAAGATCGCCGCTCCTTATAATGGCCTAGGCGAGGAGAGGGGACCGAGGAGGCGACGTGCCTACCTCGCAGGGGAGTGGTCGAAATGGATACCCATGCTTTTCGTGCGTTCGCACAAGAGGCATGGTCGGCTGCAGAGGTCAGGGGGGTCCCTGCGACAGAGGACGTCGCAGGGAACCCCCCGTCTGTTCCTGAGGACGTTCGCCCTGCCCTGCGCGGTGCCATCCTCCGCACAAGGTCGCCGGAGGTATGGCGCTGTGCAGAAATGGTAGGGGGGACCATTTTGCAAAGAACGATGAGAAGTTAGGGGGCTGAACGTAAGGGTTTCGAAAGATAAGGGTCAAAAAGTAAATTAAGAGGACCAATTTATAAAGTCAGTCAAGATGGTCTTTTCTTAGGCCCAAGTTTTTATACCAGACTAATTTGAACCTAAATATTTTAATGGTGAAATTTGATTTTAGGTTGGACCATGTTTGACCAGTCAATTTGTGTAAAAATCCAAATTAAGTCATTAATTGGGCATGGTTCTCATTTTAGGTCAAAATAGGTTGCAAAGGCCGCATTGAAGGTTCTAAACCCTAGGGAATATTTTTCTATGAATTTTATAGGATTTAGTTGATTTTTATCCTATCTCGAACCTCGTGAATTAAAGTTGATTTGTTTTAATGTTACAGAATGTCATTTAATTTCTAGAAGTTGCTATAACCCTTTTCAGATCAGATCATCCCACTTCCCTCCTTATTAAGCACGTTTGACTTGTGTTTGGACCCTTACTTACCCTGTTTGCATACTGCATTGGTGAAATTACAGTTTTACCCCTTATGATTTGTTTTATTCTTTAACTCAAAATTCTCTGAGTTAAGCCTCTCTTTGGGTTTTGTAGGAGCTTTTTCACTCATTTGGATTAAATTGTCCTAGTTAGGGTTCATGATGAGGTTCTCATCACCGCGGATGCGACCGTGGATGAGGTCGGAAGGGCGGATGTGTCGGGCCCGAGGTGCCAGTTGACCCACCACTTCTCCCGGGCGTTCAGGCCCAGAACCTCGCTCAACTAATCAGGAATATAGTACGAGAGGAGCTCTACCCGCCTCCATAGGCGCCTCTCCCAGAGGACGTGGAGGGGGAGTCCTCTGTGGGACTGAGACCGACGTAGTGCTGGACATGCAGGATGGGGAGGGGGTGGTCCTCCATCGCCCCCACTGCACTCTGACACTTCTGAGCACGAGCCCTCCTTGCCTGGAGGCGTGCTTGTTCCCCCACTGCAGCTACACCATGAGCTTTTCAGACAGTTTTGGAAGTTGAAGCCCCCTCCTTCAAGGAGCAGATAGAGAAGGTGTTTGACACCCTTCGCCCCCTGTAGAGCACCACGTGGCCTTTGCCACGTACCAGCTAGAGAGTGCGGCACACAGGTGGTGGAGGGTAGTCAGAGGCCAGGAGAGGGAAGAGCCGACGTAGGATCAGTTTGTGACTCTCTTCTGCGAGCAGTACTTCCCACAGACTTGGCAGGACCAGAGGAGGCAAGAGCTCCACACTCTTCGATAGGGAACAATGACTGTTAGCGCGTATCGCACGCACTTCCTGGAGCTATCTCGTTTTGCTGCGACAGCCGTAGCTACGGAGGAGGAGGGCCTGTGGAGGTTCACTGAGGGGCTCCGGCCTGCTATTCGGGGGTATGTCAAGCCCCTGAAGCTACCCACCTTCTCGAGAGTGGTGGAGGCAGCCATTACGTACGAGGAGACCAACTCGTCCACGCGAGACACCGATAGTAGACGGAAGAGGCCCTACTAGCCAGAGTACTCATAGGGTCGACGAGAGAGGAGGCACGTGGCACCCGCGGGAGAGTCGTCTCGTTTTGCGGGGTCGTCAGTGGCCTTTGGGGGCCCTAGATAGGGGTCAGCTGCCAGCACTAAACCCCCGCTCAGCCGTCAGTAGGGACCTACCGAGGGAGGGAGTCGAGTCCCCCTCTGTTACCAGTGTGGCCAGTCGGGCCACATCAGGAGGGACTACCCGTCTAGGGTTGGAGCACAGCAGATGCTCCCTGCACTGAGCGCTGGAGGCCGAGTTGGTGGTTGTGGTCTTCAGGCACATGGGGGAGGGCAGCAGTCATGAGGAGGGTACCGACTAACGACTACTCGCCTGACTCAGAGTGTGGATGCTTCTTTTGCACTAAGAGCTGAGGGGCGTATCAATGCCCTGACACACAAAGACGCCAGGGCATTTGGTTTAATGGTGACAGGTATGGTTGCCATTTCTGGCATATTAGTTTACATGCTTTTTTATTCTGGCGCCACACTCTTTTGTCGCTGCGAGTTTTGCTGTCAGTTTAGGACAGGACTGCGTGTTGTTAGAGGATCCGTTTGTGATCAGAGGTCTAGGTGGCCAGCTGTTTGTAGCTGAGGAGGTCTACACGGACTGTGAAGTCAATATTGGGGGACACAGCCTCCCCGCTGACATGATTATGATACCGATGGAGGATTTTGGCGTGATTGTAGGGATGGATTGGTTGTCCGCTTACCACTCCTTAGTGAACTTTTTGGGAGGAAGATCATCTTCTCCATACTGGAGCTGCCTTCCTTTGAGTTTCACGGACAGCCAGTGGATGGAGGTTTCAGGTGCATATTTGCTCTTCGGGTTGCGAGACTTTTGAGCTAGGGGTGTAATGGTTTTCTAGGCTGTGTGGTGGCGGAGCCCAGCCCTGTGGCGGACTTTCATAGCATTCCGGTGGTTAGTGAGTACCTCGACGTGTTTCCAGAGGAGCTGCCAGGACTACCGCCCGAACATGAGATCAAGTTTGAGATCTCACTGATACTGGGGACCAGCCCCATTTCTACTGCACTGTACTAGATGGCACCACTTGAGCTGCGAGAGCTCAAGTCACGCTACAGGACCTGTTGGAGAAGGGCCTTGTGAGGCCCAGTGCGTCCCCGCGGGAAGCCCCTGTGTTGTTTGTGAAGAAGGATGGTACCCTGCGCCATTGTGTTGACTACAGACAGTTGAATAGGGTTACCATCAAGAACAAGTATCTGCTGCCGATGATTGATGATCTTTTTGACCAGTTGCGAGGTGCCATGGTATTCTCCAAGGTAGATCTGAGATCAGGCTACCACCAGTTGAGGATCAGGGAGACCGACGTCTCCTAGACAGCTTTTCGCACCCGGTATGGACACTGAGTTTTTGGTCATGCCGTTTGGGTTGACCAACTCCCCTGCTACTTTTATGGATTTGATGAACTAGGTTTTCAGACCGTATTTGGATTAATTTGTGGTAGTATTTATCGACGACGTGCTTGTTTACTCGCGAGATCGGGCACAACACAGATAACACCTACGGATGATTCTAGACACTTTGAGACGGCGCAGACTGTATGCCAAGTACAGTAAGTGCGAGTTTTGGTTGAGGCAAGTGACTTTCTTGGGCCATGTGATCTCAGGGGATCGTTTGGCTGTGGATTCAGCCAAGGTTGAGGCCGTAATCAGGTGGGAGAGGCTACGTACAGTGATAGAGATACGCAGCTTCTTGGGACTGGTAGGTTACTACCGACGGTTTATCAGGGGATTCTCGCAGATTGCACGTCCTATGACTCAGTTAACTCGGAAGGACGTGCCCTTTGCTTGGACAGATGCTTGTGAGGCATGTAGAGACTGACTTCAGCTCCTGTGCTTACCATCGTAGATAGCAGTGGCGATTTTGTGGTCTACACAAATGCTTTGTTGCAGGGGTTAGGGGGTGTGCTCATGCAGTGGGGTCACGTTGTCGCTTACACTTCACAGCAACTGAAGTCCCATGAGCATAGCTACCCTACCCATGACTTAGAGCTGGCAGCTGTTGTCTTCGCGCTGAAGACATGGAGGCACTACCTTTACGATGAGACCTTTGAGATTTTGACGGATCATAAGAGCCTCAGGTACTTGTTTGATCAGAAGGAGCTTAACATGAGACAGAGACATTGGTTAGAGCTCCTGAAGGACTATGACTGCAGCATCTCCTACCATCCGGAGAAGGCCAACGTGGTGGCTGACGCCTTGAGTCGGATGGCACCCGCCCACTTGGTCAGTTTACAGGCACAGAGTTGGAGACTTATGGAGGAGTTGGGCAGTTGGCAACCCTGAGAGTCACAGGGGTATTGTGGGGCAGTGACGGTGACATGACATACGAGACTAGAGCTGATAGACTGCATCATCATAGGACAGATGACAGATCCGTACCTACAGTCGTTGCGAGACAGAGTGCTGTCAGGGGACCCAGGAGACTACTCTTTTATAGACGAGGTGCTGCACATGAGGGGACATTTGTGCGTTCCCAGGGACAAGAAGTTGTTGAGAGAGCTCCTGACGGAGGCATACAGGTCTAGGTTCACCATACATCCCGGGAACACAAAGATGTAACATGATCTAAGATGCGACTTTTGGTGGAGAGGGATGAAGCGGGATGTGGGTGAGTTCGTGCAGCAGTGTTTGGTGTGCCAGCAGGTGAAGGCTGAGCACCAAAGGCCTGCAGGGCTGTTGCAGCCACTACCTGTGCCAGAGTGGAAGTGGGAGAGCATCACCATGGACTTGGTGGTGGGCCTACCCGTTACCCAGCGAGGATACGACGCAGTCTGGGTGATAGTGGATAGGTTGACGAAGACAGCACGTTTGTTACCGATCCGAGTCACTTTGGGACTAGCACAGTTTACAGAGAGGTACATCTGTGATGTGGTACGTGATGAGAACCTTATCATGAACCCTAACTAGCTTACTTTGATCTAATAAAATGAACAAAAGCTCCTACATAACCTAAATAAAGGCCTAATTCAGGAAATTACTAATTTGAAAAGAAAACATGAAACGAGGGGTAAAACTGTAATTTTACCATTGCAGTACATCAACAGGATTTCTAAGGGTCTATACATAAGCCAATTGGACTTAATAAGAGAAAAATTGTGATGGTTTAGTCAGAAAATGGTTACTGTGAAATCTAGGAATTAAATGACATTCTATAATCCTAAAATAAATTAACTTAAACTCACAAGGTTTCAGGTAAGATAAAAATCAACTAAACCCTCTAAAATTCATGGAAAAATATCCTCTAGGGTTTAGAACCTTCAATTTAGCCTTTGGAACCTGTTTTGAACTAGATTGGGGTCCATGCTCAATATTTGACCTAATTTAGATTTTTGTACAAAATGTCTAGTCAAACGTGATCAAACCTAAAATCCAACTTCACCATTGGATTCCTTAGGTCGAAATTAGGCTCATACCAAAATTTGGACCAAAGGGAAGGTCATCTTGACCCACTTTGCAAATTGGTCCACCAAATTACATTTAAACCCTCAACTTTTTGAATCCCTTGCAAATCCCCCCTAACTTCTTCGTCTCTTTCTTCATTTCGGTCCCTCTACCATCGCAACAGGGACCCATACCTCCGGCGACTTTGTGCGGAGGTTCTCCCCTTGGATTCATGGGGAGCTGCTCCCAGATTTGAAAGGGGAGCTCCCTGCGAAGCCCCCTACCGCATGGGCAGCTCCCCATGCCCTGAAGCGTCCCATACCTCTTGTGCAAACGCTCGAGTGGTATGGGCCTCCCTCCGGCCTTACCTCTGGTGTGATTTTCCTGCCGGTTCCTTGCGAATCTCGCTCTGTCTGTGCCTATTTAAGGAAGCCCAGACTCCGCCGCTTCCTTCAAGCTTGAATTGGTCGAAGATTACCCCCAATTTCGTCTCCTCCTCACTCCGGCCAATTGCCCACAGCTTCTGGCGACTCGCCCTCCCTCTTCTCGTCGCTCTGCCACCATACCAATGGCAGAGCCATCTCCGCCATACTCGTTCGCGCTGCACCGTACTAGCGCGCGCACCTCCGCCTCTCTTCATCGTTGCCGCTTCTTCCCACAGGGTCTTCGTCTCCGGCGGTGGCAAACACCTGCTGCTCGCCCTCCACCTCCGCCCTTCGCTCTGAACACCCTAGATAAGTACCCATTTCTCCCCTCTTCATTTTCTCCTTATTAATTTCCTAAATCGACTACTGCCACATGCCAACCACTATCATCCCCTTCACCTCCGGCCACCACTTCGGCGAAGCTGCTCCACCCCCACAGGTCGTCCCACTCCTCGTCGACTGGTCCCTAAGCACCGCCCCGACTCACTGATCATCCTCCGCACCATCACCAACCGCCACACACACTGCATACCTCCACCGACCTAACCCACCTTCACGGCCATAGTGCGACCTAATTACGCAAGCCTAGGCTACCCCGTGACCAGTGAACCCTCGCCTTACCTTCGCCGTGATACAGTGAAGGTTTTCCTATGATCTGACAGGGCTGCGAGGTCGTCTTCATGTATTTCAGGTTTCGTCGCCCCTCCGCCATTGACGAGGAAGCATGACAACCTTGCAAGCTTCTCCAGGCTGTGCCCACTCCAGGACACAGTCCCAAGTCGCACAGAGAACTTTCGCGAACATCTCCAGGCCTTCAATTGATGTCGAGGGCCATAGCTGTAGCTGTAATCGAGCGCGACATCTGCTGCGGGTGCGCACGAGAAGAAGGTGGGACATTTAGTCCCACCTTGGAATCTTTGAAGCGGGTAAGGTGAAATAAATTGAAAAACTGCATAAGGCTCTTCTCCTCCTACTCACAGGGTGAGGTCCCTCGCCCACTCCGCCTGCCTCATCCGCGACCACACCTACGCGGACCTAGTTTACTCGTTTACCCTTCACTCCTCGCGCACCACCCACGCCGGTGTGCATGGACCTGGGCGCGCATAACCCGACCCGATTACTCGGCTGGCTCTGAGAGAGAGAAGAGAGAAATAAAGAGAGAGAGGCGGGAAGGGTATGGGTAGGTTTTGCCTCTGTGTGTGCAGGAAAGAGAGAAGGAGACGCAGAAGAAGAAGAAGAGAAAGAGGAAGGAGTCTGCAAAGCCTAAGGAAGAGGAGTAGCTTAAAGAAGGAGAAGCCGCGGAGAAGAAGAAGAGAAAGAGGAGGAGGCAAGGACTTAGCCACAGAACTGCAGAGGCCAAGGAAGAAGCTGAAGACTTAGTCGCAAAACGACAAGGAAGAAGGAGCCGCAGAAGAAGAAGAGGAAGGACTTGAAGAGGAAGAAGAGAAGGTGCAGCAGTTGAAGACTCAGCTGCAGAGAAAGAGAAGAAAGAAGAAGGAACTGCTGCAGAGAAGAAAGAAGAAGAAGAAGCCAAGGAGAAGGAAGAAAGAAGAAGAAGACTCAGGCACTGTAGAAGACATCAGTTAAGGCGCCTGATTCACAGAATCAGACATCTGAAGAAGGCCAAAGACAGAGAAAGAAAGCAAAGAAAAAGAAAGAGAGAAGAGAAGAAGAAGAAAAAATTTATATATATATATAGAGAGAGAATTTATTTCTTTTTCTTTACATTGCATTGAGCATCTTTCAAGTAACATTTGAGATTGTGATTTTGCTTCTGAAATACCGAATTGCTCCCTGAGTTCGATCTCGGAAGTTTTCAAATTTCAAGTAAATAAAATTGATAATCGTTTTTCACGGTATACTACAACGCATTTATTTTAAAACACACAAAACACAAAGCGACTAATAGTATGCCTGCATGGAGTTTCGCGTGAAATTGTATTCGACTGGGATACCCGTTTTACTTCCCAGTTTTGGGCTGAGTTTCAACAGACTTTGGGGACACTGTTGAGGTTCAGTATCGCGTAGCACCCCCAGACGGACGGACAGTCAGAGCGCAACATACAAACACTTGAGGACCTTTTGTACGCCTGTGTACTAGATTGGAGGGGCTCTTGGGAGGAGCACTTACCCTTGGAAGAGTTTGCTTATAATAACAGTTATCACTCGAGCATCGGCATGGCACCTTATGAGGCTTTGTACGGACGGAGGTGTACTGCTCCCTTAAGTTGGGTTGAGATGGGGACCAAGTGGGAGGTTGACCCCAGGCTAATCCGGCAGAGTCAGGAGGTGATAGAGTAGATCCACAGACGACTCCATACTGTCAGGAGTAGGTAGAAGAGTTATGCTGACTGGAAACGTAGAGAGGTGCAATTCGAGGTTGGGGATCACATCTTTCTTCGTGTTTCGCCCATGAAGGGCCTGCAGCATTTTGGGGTGAAGGGGAAGCTTGTGCCGAGGTTTGTGGGGCCCTTTGAGGTCGAGTGGGTAGGACCCGTTGCTTACTGACTTGCCCTTCCTCCCCAGCTTTCTAGTGTGCACGACGTGTTCCACGTATCCAACTTCAGGAAGTACGTCGCCGATCCCAATCACATTCTGAGCCACGAGAGTGTTGAGGTGGGTGACGACCTGACCTACCCTGAGAGACCAATGCAGATACTAGACAAAGCCGTCCGGAGTCTAAGACGGAAGCAGGCACCCCTAGTGAAGGTTTTGTGGAGGAGCCAGCGGTACGAGAAGGCTACCTGGGAGCTTGAGGCGGCGATGCGAGAGCGAAACCCGGAGCTTTTTGAGGGTATGTCTTTTCGGACTGACTTCGATCCTCTTTAAGTTTGTTATGCGTTTTACATTCCTTTTTTGCATCCTAGCTAGATCAAGTTTCGGGGACAAAACTTCCTTTAAGTTTGTTATGATGTAAAGACCCATTCTGATTTGAGCCTTTTAAGACGTCTGGATTGTCAGTCAGACATCTGGCCAGATGTCTGGACCCCTTCCCGGATGTCTGGAAATTGAAAAATCTGTAGGCGATGTTGGTTCTGCGCAAGCCAGCGTGCAGACCCTTTCCTTCTCTCCCTTCTTCACTTTTTCCCCTTCGAGCCTTAACCCTCCAGCCTATATAAGAAGCCCCCCTTCCTCTCCTCTCCACTCCACCACCACCACGTTCCTTCCCACTCCACTGCCATGAGGAAGGCACATGAGAGAGAGGGAGCGAAAGCGAGGAGGAGCGGGCATGAGGAGGAGAGGGCTGAGGTTGCGAGCTCGTTGAGGCTCGCCAGAGGTTTGCACGGCTGCCGTGGTGAGTGCGAGAGGAGGAGAGTGTCGGGACATCACCTCTGACCTTCTGCGGCAGTCGGAGCTACAGCGGAGCAGGAGGAGCTGAGCGGAGCGCGGCGAGAGAAGCGGGACCGCGGTTTGATGCTGGAGTTTTTCCAGTATCAGACATCCGGAGTGCCTTTTGGACGACGGGTTGGACATTTGGAGACGACACCGGACGTCTGAAAGTGGGTGTTCACGTAGGTACTTCTTCCTCGCGGTTACGGCCATGCAGGCCACACTGCAGAGGCGATCTTCTTGGCTAAAAGTGGTGCGTTGCTCTGTCGTGTGCAGGAGCAGCTTTGGGAAGGTGCGCGGCATACCCTCCCACGCTTTTCGGACGTCTGGACAGCTGACCAGACGACCGGAGGACAGGTCAGACGTCTGGAACTAAGTATAGACGGTCGCGGAGGAGTCCTGGACGTCTGAGATCACCGCAGGAGTTGAGGTGAGACTCTGATGACTTTTAAGACATCTGGACTTGTTTCCAAACGTCTGATTTGGGTCTGCAGACACGTTTTTGGCCTGTTTAGGGTCCGATCGGGATCCGTTTTACACAAACGAACTATCTGTGGTTTCCTTGTGAGTTCCTCTACATGTTAAAAACCTTTATATATTGTTCTAAATGTCACGTTGTGATGTGTTCCTTGGTATAGGACTTCGATCTGTTGCGTGTCTGGGGCTTGTAGAGGCATGTGGCCCTGTAGTTCGAGCCCCCAGTACTCCCGGATTGTCTGGTAGAGTGGTCCACCCCTATCTTACTTATAAAACATGATTGCATCTATGATAATTAGATAACTAGAAACCTATGATGTGGCATGAATCCTACGAGGAGAAATAGTTGCACCGTTTGTGTCCGTGATTGAGATTGTATTCATAAATGAATGAGCTGAATTGTTAGCAACTGCCTGTTAATAAATATGAGCTGCCTATTAGAATATGAAATGCCTGAGATAACTAAATAGTTACCTGTGATATCGCTTGTGCATGTGTTAAATTGTGAAAATACAAGCTACATGTGTATAATACGAGAATGGAATTATGAATGATGAAAACTGGTATGGAATAATATGGTGAATATGAGCATGAACCCTACGGGGAGTTAGGAGTAGAGCTCCTGTGGATGAATGGAAAGGCCTGGAATTGTGGACGGGAAGTGTGCTGGCCCTTGAGTACGTGGTACCAAGGAGAGCGACTGTCCCCTTTTTAGTGTAGAGCAGAGCTAGCCGCCCTTGGGTTGGGACTTGAGGTTAGGATTGGCCACTCTACACTTCTGTTGGCCCTCGCGTACACAGTACCAGGGAGAGCTACTAGTGTAGAGAGGGAGCTAGCCACCCCACGGGGCACGGGGTTCAGCTAGCCACCCTACAACGACTTGTTAGGCCCACTAGGCAAACCAGGGTAGTCAGACGAGGGTGCGCGGACTGTGGAGGGGTGAGACCCCTGTTTGGTTCTGATGGGCGAGACCCTTGTTTCTGAGAGGGCTAGGCCCTATACTGTTCCCTGCTGTACTTTGGGCATACCCGCTAGCGGAAACGACTGACCACGTGCCAGTGCGGGGTAGCTACCCATGTGCTTATCGCGCATGCCATAGTCACCACTACGTCTGTCTGTGACCTCGGGGTGGTTGATTGGGTGTAGGATTACCACGGGGGACTCTCCCAGCTAGGAGAGCACCACGTGTACCTTCTACTCTTCGGAAAAGATTGCAATCAAGATCGTTCCCATGAGGAACATGCAAGATCAAGAAAGAAATCTGAAAGTAAACCAATGGGGTGAAAAGGAATTACTTGTAAAATAAATAATTAGAAAAGATAAATTTACCTGCTAGCTTTTACTTCTTTAGATAGTCCAGTTACTACTCTACTCAGCGTTCGTTGACTCTGTTTTCTCATAACCCTTTACAGGTCGTGGAGTTGAGAGCCCGAGTTACTGGCTGCAGAGGGTGCTGGGCCCAGTCGAGCCCAGCAGTAGTTTTCTTACTATTGTTGTACTCTCTTTTCTACTAGTGAGTTTTAGACTTTGTTTATTGTTCCTGTTATTGTACTTTTGTTCTACTTTTCTGTTGTTGTGGTAGTATGTACTGACTAGCAACTTTTACTTCTTTTACTGTTTATACGCTTTTACTGTTAGTTACATTGCATAGTGAATGTGATTTATTTTCCTGTTTTTCGGTTATTTCTTATTGGACGACTGAGTCTTGGGATTAGTCGAGTCGAGTCGGTCTCGAGTCCTGTAGGGATTTGAGAACCGGATCATAACAATACTGAAGCAACTCCTCTCTTTACCGGTGAATCACGTATACACCCCGACAAAAACTCAAGTGAACCAAAAGAATTCAGGGATGAAATTAATGAAAAAGATTCTGTTGCTTCGACCTTGCCATCAAAGGAATTTGATTTGGAGTCCACCATTGATTCACATATATTAGAAGGTGAAAATATGACTCCGATTCTTGAGCAAATGATTAATGATAGGCAGGGTGACGTCAATTTTTCTACAACTGTTAGGGAGAATAATACAGAATCAAAATTGTCGGACTTGACACAAATTAACCCCTCCTTGGACTTAACCATTACCACCTAACACCACAAGCAACCCTTACACTCCCTAACCGATCCTTGGCTCAGGTCTCTGCTCACTTACATTCTTTCTAGGGAGCATATTAGGCCAGTACATCCTTGGATAGAATGGCGAGTGTGGATTGATGCTTGTACTTTTAGTCTCGCCATTCAAGGGTTTGAAATAATTATGTTTATATCTTTTAAAACCCTTCCTGCTTTGGAGGATCCTTGTTATCCTCCACTTATTCCATTTCGGGAGGTCCCTTCTCAGGTTCCTTTTGTTATTCCTAGACCTCTCCTAGTAGCCTGTGAGGTTGTCTATTTTCATGTCTTCTGGCGAGCCTTTGGAATCACGCTACATCATCAGCTTGCCAACATCTGTGGCTACCTGTTTTTTATGCCTGTGCTGTTACATATATTTTTAGGGCACAGCTCTTTCTGTTTGAAACTAGACTTATAGGTTCCCTATAAGTCTGGCTGCCGACAGAAAATGCAGCGCTTGTTGGGAGGCAACCTAGCATCCAGGATAACGCCTTCGTCATGTGATTTCCTTCCTTTCTCCCCCTGTTTTAATTTTACAATGAGGACATTGTAGGATTTAGGCATGGGAGGGGAGCATTTTACATTTTTAGGTAGTATTCATGCATTTAGGTTAGGTGTATTAGCATAAATAAAAAAAATCTCTCTTTTCTTGAGCTGAATTGGTTAGCCCTAGCAAAACATTTTTGTCAAGGAGGTCTCATTGAAGATTTTCTTCTTAAATTATTTCTTAAGTTTAGAATTCAGTACATTTACTTCACTTGTACATAGACTGGGTAATGGATTTTTGAAGAAAACCAATAAGCATTTTTAGTCGGCTAGATCCTTGGACAGTTAATAGAGAGTCAGGCATACTATCTTTTATTAAATCCACCTAATATTTGTTTGAGGAAAGTAGAGAGACTACTGGTGCGCTAAGTCTAGTGCAAGAACTCTTAAGTTTTGGATAATTGGATGATGATACCTCGGAGTTAGGCATAGTTTTCACTCTCTTTTCCTGTGTGTGTACATGGTGTGAATTCTTGAGAGTCACCAAATAAGGTAGATACACAGAGATTGAGCCTTAATAAAACTATAACTATAGTGCATGGTTATAACCATTCTTCATAGAGTCCTCGTCTGAATGAGGGTAGTAATGTCAAAGGTCAGAAATACGATTGTCCTATCCATTCCTTCTCGGTACCGAGAGTAGGCACTTTCACCAAATAAGCCACACAAAATCCTCTTGACCATTATCATTCCTAATAATGCCTCATAAATAAAATTATGCGTCGTTTTGTGTTAGTAGAAAAGAAGAAGAAGAAGAGAGAGAGAAAAAGGAAATATTTATATTTAGCATTTCCACCAAATAAGCCACACAATATCTTCTTGACCATCATCATTCCTAATAATGCCTCATAAATAAAAGTATGCGTCGTTTTGTGTTAGTAGAAAAAAAGCAAAAGAAGAGAGAGAGAGAGAAAAAGGAAATATTTATATTTAGAAAAATATAAAAAAAAGAAGAAAAAAAAAGAAGAAAAAGAAAAAGAAAAAAAGAGTCCAAGTTTAGAGTTTTATCTTCATGTCATTTTTTGTGTCAAGGTTTTTGTGGTAATAACAAAAACACCCATTGCGATCCACCAAATATGATCCATACCTACTTTTCAGTATTTCTAATCGCCTAAATACTAGTTGAGGTCCTCTAACTTAATTGTTGGGTTATTAGAACTTTAATTGAAGTGTAAATGTCATGTGAAGCCACCAAATAATGAGTATATTTACAAAAATCTGGTAAGATATGTGATCTCAGAAAAGAAAGAAGGAAGAAAGTGAAAAAGAAAAGAGAGAGTGAGTGAGCACAAGGGAACACAAAGAGAGCACAGTATTTAGCCTTTCTTTGAGTTGACTTGTTTGATAGTCTAGGTCTAGAGATCTAGAGTCTACAGTATTAGACTACATGTAGCACCAGATGAGTGTGAGCCACCAAATATAAATCCATTCAACTCAGTATCTCCTACTTAGGCCAAAATGCCGGGGTCGAATTATAGGTCATTTTCTACTTTATCCTCGAGGGAAGTAGTTGCCTATCTCAATAAAATTTTATCAAGGGATAAGTTTGAACTTTAAATGTAAGTTGTCTTTTCACTTAGATCCGCTACTCAAGCTACTATTACTTCACATTTGTTTGAATCTCTGAATATTTGGAATTAGAAAAGAAGAAATCTTTTCAGTTACTTCCATTATTTTTCACTTTTTGCTAGGGACTAGCAAAATTTAGGCGTGAGGGTATTTGATAGGTCTATATTAGTATACTAATTATTTACCTAAATAATTGTTAGATGATTGCTGAGGTTAACAAAGAGCTTGGAAACCAATGGAAAATTATTTTGAGCTCTCAAGAGGGGAATAAGTTATTTCTGTATTTACACACAACTTTCTTTTTATAGGCTCCAACAAATTGAAAATGGAGGACTTGAGACACAATGCAATGACATACTGGGGTATATTTGAAATTTATTCAAAATATCCTTATCTTCGACGACGACAAGGGAGTCCACCACCGATCTCTCTTCCAGATACCCTTTAGGAGGTGGCGGTTGCTAAGGGGTTCAAAATCCCTTAATTCACACTGGTGAAGAAGAATAGAATTATTACTGCTAGAGAGGATTCGTTTAAAAGGAAGAGAAACCACTACGGGGGAGAGGGATCATCGGCTTCCATCTTCTTCCTCTCGCCTACACTATGCTCTAAATGTGCACCGTAGACCTAGGCCTGCACTGTGGATTGACATCAGCCTCACCTCTCCTTCACTCGCCTCAACGTGGTGGTGCTCGGTGATAAAGAGCACCACCACCAGCCGTTTCCTCAACATCTCATCCCCATTACCAACGTCATCACCACAACCCACCACCACCCTCTCACCGTCCTTCTCACACCACAGGACCACCTACTGTCCTTCTCTTCTTCCTTCATCTACCTGCTCTTTCATCCCATGATAGCCCAACAATCGCCAACCCATCAGCTTCACCACCACAAGACCACCTCAACAACGACCAATCATTCGCTCTGTGCGCGCCACTTCACGCTCCCACCAACGGTCAGCAGCAGCCCGCGCGTGACCCCCCTCTTCTCCGCGCGCCCCCTCACACAGTCTGTAGGCACAAGAGTTGCTGCTCCAACAGCAGCCCCGCTGGTCCACCTCCACACAGCCGCCTCGCCCGGCCTCGAACCTTCGTGCCATCGACGCCAACGACCTCGCCTCGACCCCACGAGGGTAGCCACACCCTCTGAAGGACGACAGCAGCTCGCACGCGCTGGCAAGCTGCCATCGCCGCTGATCCTCCTCGTCACAGGCACCAACTCCAGCCGCCATTCGCCGTGCCACCACCACCATCAGAACACCCTCGTCGTGGACATCCTCCCCTCAGCTTCTCTCCTCCAATCGATCCTTTCTCTTCTCGCGCACACCAAGGGGAGTTATCCCCTATTTTGCTACAGCACGAGGGCAATTAGAATTTACATTTAATACCATTGGTGGTAATTTGATTTATGTTTTTGAATATTTATTCATCTGGAATTGTATGGATGCCCTCACAAGTATTGCTTAAATGCATTCATATCTTCATATGTTGGCTTAGATTTATAAATACATGCATGAAATGCCATCAAACTTAAAAGGAGAAAGACCAATGTCTTGGGATTTAATTACATTACATGCCATTGCGATTTATTCAGGGAGGGAAAATTACGCACATAACCTCACATTCAGAAATTATTATCTTCTTCTTCTTGTCGCATTTTACGTCGGATTTGAGCATAGATCTCGCACTCGATTAGACAAATGTAAGGCAAAATTATTTGTGAATTTATTGACATGTTCCACCCTGTGGATACGACTTAATCCACCATGATTAGTTTTATTGATAATTAATTTTGTTCGAAATTTTTCCACCACGTAATTTCACT
Organism: Thalassia testudinum; assembly: GCA_037157565.1. Taxonomy (NCBI): domain Eukaryota; kingdom Viridiplantae; phylum Streptophyta; class Magnoliopsida; order Alismatales; family Hydrocharitaceae; genus Thalassia; species Thalassia testudinum. The sequence continues at coordinate 30,877,300 of JAZHRO010000031.1, read as the reverse complement.
GTGACGACGTATTATCTGCAAGTGAAAAATGCCCGATCATAGGTCATGTTAAGTAAATGTCACTGCATATGCACTAAGGATCTGTCATGTGATAAATTTTAAGGGATAAATTTTGTAAGTGGTGGAATTGAGAGATAAATTGAGGATAAATTGATTTGGTATTTGGTTGATATATGGATCAAATTATAAGATAAATAAAGATAATTGAGAAACAAATAAGATTAATATCAAATAAAAGAAGAGATAAATTTATCTCACCTCTCACGTAAAATAAATTTATCTTATATTTTAAGACTCTTCCGTTAGATAACTTTATTCAGTGATTAAATTCATCGAATATAAGATAAATTATTGTATCTCACGAAACAAATGAGTCTAATTATTCGAAAGAACGTACGGATGTCTTTTGTATCACGCATGCGACGTTGAAAATACTTAATAAAAGTCCATCATGGTCAGCGTAACGTTATGGACTTTCACTGCCATAGCATCATCCAGAAACAGGAGATAAGTTCTTATCTCTCCTTCCCCGTCGCACCGACATATCGAAGTCCCTCCCCACCTTCGGATTCATTTTTCTCTTCCTCGGATCTATCCTCTTCAGTGTACGGGTCGCTTCCTTGACATGCAAGGTGGGTAACGGCTCGTGGCGCTCGTTCGCCTCTTGTAGCAGTCGTGGTCACGTGGCTCATCGACGATCGGTCGCAGTAGCGTGCGTCGGCTGTGGAGGTCATCGACGATCGGTCGCTGTCACTGGCAGTAGGCTGCAGTTGCGTCGACTATGAGGTCGTCAACTTTTTGTCGAGCCCTCACGGCTGAGCGTCTCCTCCCTCGCGCAACACCTCCTCCCGCAACTCACCACGGCTGCCGCTGTCGCCGCTCGCTTGCTCTCGCACTGGCTAGAAGAAGAAGAAGGGAGTGGAGGGGATGAGAGTGAGGGAGAGGGCGAGGTCTTTTTAAAGCCGCGTGAGGAGAGAGAGAGAGAGGGGGGGCAGCGCTGTGCCTGCAGAGGAGAGAGGGGAAAAGAGGCGTCGCAGGTCTGCGCGCGCACGCGCGCAGACGAAATTGCGCGTGTCGTAGAAATCAAATCCCAGACGTCTGGAAGGGGTTCCAGACGTCTGGTCAGACGTCTGGGCCACCTCCCAGACATCTTGAAAGACGTCTTAAAGCCGCGTTCGTAACATGCCCTAATGTAATTACGAGATGCATGTTAAAATACGAGATACCTGTATATAATTGATGAAATTGCCTGTGAAACCACCAGTTGCATGTTTTTGAGAATTGAATTATGGAAACACGAGCTGCCTGTATATAGATAAGGAATAGATTATGAATCATGAGTTTTGGTTGGATAAATGGGGTGAACATGAGTATGAACCCTACGAGGATTTAGGAGTAGAACTCCTGTGGATAAACGGAATCTAGAATGTAGACGGGAAGTGTGCTGGTCCTTATGTATGTGGTACCAAGGAGAGCAACTGTCCCCTTTTAGTGTAGAGTGGAGCCTCCCTTGGGTTGAGTCTCGGGGTTTGGATTGGCCACTCTACACCGACTCCTGTTGGCCCTCGCGTACGCGGTACCGAGGTGTGCTACTAGTGTAGGGAGGGAGATAGCCACCCCACGGGACCCGAGGTTCAGCTAGCCACCCTACACTGACTTTGTTAGGCCCTCTGGGCAAACCGGGATAGCCAGACGAGGGTGCGCAGACTGTGGAGGAGCGAGACCTCTATTTGGTTCTGAGGGGCGAGACCCCTATTCTGAGAGGGCAATGCCCTGTATTGTTCTGTGTTGTACTTTGGGTGTACCCGCTAACGAAAACGACTGACTGCGTGTTAGTGCGGGGTAGCTACCCGTGCGCTTATCACGTGTGTCGTAGTCACCGCTACGTCTCGACAGTGACCTCGGAATGGTTGACTAGGTGTAGGACCACCACGGGAGACTCTCCCGACCAGGAGAGCACCACGTGCACCTTCTACTGTACGGAAAAGACTGCAATCAAGATCGTTCCTACAAGGAACATGAAAGATCAAGAATTACTTGGATACTTTGAGAAATAGATGAAACAGAAACACACAAAGGAGATAAATAGGAATGAGAAATAAATCTGTTATTGTATTTATTGTACTTGTACTTAAAAAATATAAACACTACTCTACTCAGCATTCGCTGACTCTGTCTTTTCATAACACTGTTCAGGATCAGGAGTTGAGCAGCCTAAGTTTCCAGCTGCAGAGGGTGTTGGGTCCAGCCGAACCCAGCCATAGTTGTTTCTTCAGCACTTTCTTTTTCTCTACTGTTGTAGTAAGTAATGGATACCTAGTTTACTGTTCCTGCTACTTCTATTTTTTTTCCACTTTCTATTGTTGTTGTAGTGACATGTATTGAGACAGTTGTTATACTTCCTTTACTGCTTTGTACTTTTTTTCTACTTAACTATATTACATGTATGAATGTGATTTATTTTTTTACTTTTGATTATTTATTATTAGACGATTAGATCTTAAGATTAGTCGAGACGACTCGATTTCGAATCCTATAAAAATCTAAAAATCAGATTCTAACAATGTAGTTGGTGAACTCCTCCACCAAGGAGAAAAAGCAATTACATGTGGAATTGTAGCGAAAAAGAATCAAATATATATATATATATATATCGAAATATGTGTTTGTTTATAAATTTTAAAGATTAAGTAACAAAGAAAATTTAATATAAATACTCCTTTTTTTATCTCTTTCAAAACGACGCTTCCCCCACCTCCTCCCCTGCCTACCTGCAAACAGCACCTCGGCCCCCTCTCCTCTCCTCCGCCCCCCCTCTCCTCTCCTTTTGCTCCTCCTCCGACCTTCTTTCCTCTAACCTCTCCTCCTCCGAGCTGCCTCCTTGGCCCGCTCTCTTTTCCTCCGCCCCCCTCTCCTCTCCTCTCCTCTCCTCTTGCTGTAGTGAGCCACAAGAAGAGGGAGTTAGCGATGTGCTTGGTGAGGTGGTTGAGGGTGGACGAGATGGAGATGAGGTCGTTGACGCAGAAGCCCGCCTGGGAGAGCAGGATCATTAGGTCAATGACGAGACGCCCGAGGGGCCTCGAGACGGCGAGGCGCTCGAGGGGCCCCGAGATGGCGACGACGAGGTCACCGAAGGACGAGATGGGCTTGGAGGACAAGAGGAGGAGGCAGCGGCGGGAGAGGACTAGGAGGAGCATCATGTGGAAGGTGAGGGCCGCCACCACGAGGACGAGGATGGCGTCGGAGAAGAACCTCGTTCGCATGAAGGTGTAGGGGAGGCCAAGGACCCCTGCACCGACGATCGCAATGAACATGTTCGTGAAGGTGTTCGGCTGGGAGGACAGGTGACGGGGGTCCTGGTACTCCCTGTCCCCGACTGGGTCGCCTAGGCTTGGGATTGTGTTCGTGTTCTTGTTTCCATCTTTGGTGGTGGTGGTGGTGGTGGTGGTGGCGGTGAGTATTGAGAGGGCGTAGGAGGAGGACGTTGCTACCGATGCAGGGAGATTGATTCTCTCTCTCTTAACGATGCCGATCTTGGATTCTCCCCTGCTCTGCCTAAGTTGTTGTTGTTGATGGTTTTGGGGGATAAGTAGGGAGGGGTTGTGGGGGATCGGAGATCTAGGGGGAAGGGCTGTGGGTGGTCCTTTTCCTTTCATCCACCATCAAGTACGATCCTCGTGGTGGTGGTGGTGGTGGTGGTGGTGGAGGAGGAGGAGGAGGAGATGGGGAAGGAGAGGATTTAGAGGAAGGAGGAAGGGGAGAAGGATGAGTGATGGTGGAGGGAGTTTTTGAAGGAGGGAAAAAGATGCCAAGGGATTTTCTATAAATTTTTTTTAATTTTTAATTTCTTATTTTGAAAAAAATTATATATGACAATATATCGATATTTTGAATATATATATATATATATATATATATATACATATATCTAAATATAAAATAGAAGAGGAGTAGACAGGTAAAACCTTCATATAATATCCCAATCTTATCCTACCCCTCTTTACATATAGGAGAGGCGAGGGTTAAAAAATTCACATAAATTCTGCTTTAGTATAATAATTTCCCTTAAAAAAGGGTTAGCCTTTAGAAGCAGCAACGTGCACTGAGGATGTTTCCTTCGTCAAGTGGGGAAACAAGCTGCTTGGTTAGTATCTTGCCCAAACTCAGCAAATACTTCTTTTTAGAGTTCGTCTTTACCTGGTGTGGCTCTAATTCAAACATGCTTAACCTTTGCTGAGGTTTTTAATTTTACGGAAGGATGGGACTAGCTGGGCGTCAAGAGCCTCCTACGGAAAACAGTCTCAAGAGTCAGATATGATATTCGTCAGAAGACATTGAGCATTAGGAGAAGAGTGGTAGTTCCTAGTGTTGGAGAAGAAAGAGCAAGAGCCCAGTCCAACACAAGTACATGCATAACTGCAAGAATGCAACACTCTGAAGGTACCAGGGACCAATTTAAAGAGTTGAAAGGCTGGAGTTGAATTGCTCTTTCTCAAGCCTAGAGTCGAACCATCCTTCTTGTTGGAGGTCCAGATCTTGAAGAAACCAAGGACTTCGGCTGTGGGGTTGTTTATTGTGGTGGGCCCTTGCTGCGTGGGCCCTCCGCAGCAGTGGACAGAGCTCTCACGTTTGTTTCTCTGTCGACTGCGTACGATCAGCTCCAATAATATTTTTCTGGCCGCTACCTCCTACTAGCATTCATTGGGCCGCAAGGTCCCCCCCTCCCCACTACCCTCTTGTCATCTTGCTCTCCCCGTCTTTAGCGAGAGTAGACAGTTTTACCGTCAACAATATTATTCCGCCCATCACCATCCCCATCCCCATCCCCATCCCCCTGTTATCTAATTCCCCACCTTCAGCTCCACCCTCATCACATGTTCTCTTGCTGCCTCCCGTCCTCCTAGCTCCACCACCATCTCATGCTGCTGTGCTGTTTTCACGTATTCGAGTTTTTCATATCTTGATGTCCAGGCCCCCTTATTGATGACGTCGGATTTGAAAATTTAATTATATCAATTAGATGTAATTGATATACGGTAATATAGAAACTTATGTTAAAATTTAATAAGATTTGATTGATATTTTTAAGGATATAAAAAATTTTTGCCTCTTATGACTATGCAGTAAAGAGTGAGAGGTGGGATTGAGGATTACACACGCGCGTCCCGTCGCATCCCGGGTGCAGGCTCGAGTTCGGGTGAGAATCAATTTAGAATTTGAATTCTTTTGATACGAATTTTAATCTCATGATTTTAACCAAATTTAATCAATTAATTATTTTGATTGATCAATGAACTAAGTTTGGTCGACAAAAAAGTCAACTTTGATCAATTAATGGGACTAAACTGATCGATCATTTATTGTATTTTCATAAAACAGAAATTTTCACAAATGTCGAGTCATAGGCTTTATATAAGAGAGACGAGGGGATTCTCATGTGATACACAACAAGAGCAGAAAAACTCTATCCGCCCTCTCTCCCACGTTTTTATCTCTTTTTCTTGTTGCGCTTGTTCGACGTAAGATTAGTAGGAAAATCTTAAATCAAGTTTGTTAATCTTACACAAGGGTTGAAAGTGATCCACGAGTGAAATGATCATTCCCAAGAGTCGTTCAGGAATTTCTTGAAATGATAGGAGTGTAAATGTAATTTTAAACCCCCGAAGTTAAGTTTGTGGGCTTTACGGGGAAAAATGATACCTTACGGGGGCAACCATGCAATTTACCCCTCATTTTCCACCATCAACACGTACGCACCCATCCAAAACCCTAACTCTCTTCTTTAAAACCCCCCCACCCCTCCACCCTCTCCACGCCTCCAATGCCACCAACACCACCTTCACCTCCACTCCTCCACCACCTTACCGAAGGCGACCATCTTCTCCCCCATCCCCTTGCAGCTGTGAGTGGGGGAAAAGGAGAGGGGAGGAGCATGGAGGAGAGGGAGGGAGGGAGAGAGAGAGATTAGCGATGGAGAGAGAGAGAGCGTGGGCAAGGGAAGGAGCATGGAGAAGGAGAAGAGAGGAGCATGGAGGATGCCCTCCATTCGCCTTGCCACCGCCGTCCGTCACCTTCCTGTTTCTCCCCCCCCTCGCGGTCGTGCGTTGGAAAGGAGGAGAGGGGAGCAGGAGGTGCGAGGAGGAGAAGGAGAGGAGAGGAGCTCGGGAGAGGGGGCGACGAGTGCGACTGAAGGAGCTGAAGGAGAGAGCATGAGGGAGGGAGAGCAGCAGGAAGAGTAGTTGCTGCAGCTCCATAGGAGAGGAGTTCGCGAGAAGAGGAGCTTCTGGAGGAAGCTTTGCGCGTGGACATTTCTGCATTATCAGACGTCTGCAACCTCTGTCAGATGTCTGGAGGTGTCGTCGGATGTCCGGAGAGGGCTCAGGACATCTGACAGCACGTAGGGTGATGAGGTACGTACCCTGCACGAGCCTGCATGCATGTATGATAGTAATTAGGTGTCGCTTTTTCACTGCGCATGCATACGCAGGTGCGAGTGCGTTGGAAAGGCACGTGACGTGACCTTTGAAGCACTTTAGGACGTCTGGAGACCGTGTCAGACATCTGACTTCTCTTTCAGTCGACCGAGAGCGGTGTCAGATGTTTGGAAGCTCTCTTAAACGGATGCGAAGGGGTTCAGACATCCAAAAAAGACGTAGGAAAGCAAGTTGAGCTTTTGCGATCATTTATGACGTTTGAGACTCGCCCCAAACATCTGATTTTGGTCAGAGTGCGTGTTTTTGGCCAGTTCAGGACCCAAACAGAGTCGATTTTACGCAAACAAAGTATCGATGGTTTCCATTCGGAATTCTCTATGTGTTAGTGTCACACCTATGTTATTTTGAACTCGTTTAACATGATTGATCAAAGGTATAGGTCTCCAGTCCGTAGTGTACATGGGACCCACGGAGACATCAGGATCTACCGTACGAGCCCCCATTCCACCTGAATACCCTGGTAGAGTGGTCCTCTCTAATACTGTGATTTAAATGATTAAAGTACATGCTATATTAGAATGATCTGATTGAACCTTTGGATATGAAATGAACCATAGGGTTGGAAAGGATGAATGTACATTACTTGAACCACGCTATTATACTCTGAAATGCATGCTAAAGTTTTTACTGCTAGCAACTGAATAGTTAAGTGATGCGGTGATTGTTTAATTTATTAAATCACGAGCTGCATGTTATACGGTTGAGAACCGGAATGTGAAAAGTGATACATGCCATATATGAAATGAGATGAGTATGATGCATGAACCCTACAGGGAACTAGGAAAGGAACTCAAGTATACTGAAACGAATATCGGATATATGATGGAACATGTTGCCTACGGGCTAGTTGGTTGTATGGACTTAGGTATGGAGAGTGTACGCGGTACCAGATGCATTTCTTACTCAACTCAGTTAATTAAGAGTAGAGAAAAGTCACTTAGGTTAACTTGAAGTTGTCTTGGTTGTGTAGTATAGGGTTAAATTAACCTAACATTTTAGAAATTTTTACTGGTTGAGTCCAGGTCGTTCACTGGGAGGTATAATTCATTTTAAATTCACTAGTTATCTTTTATTTTTCTTTATAAGTATAGGAGGTATATTTAAGTTAATTTAAAAACATGAATTTTGCCAAATGATTTAAACTTTATGGAATATACAAAATCCCATATGAATTTTCAACATTAAAAACATATGAATTCTCTATTAATTTCAAATGATTTAAGGTAAAGAAAAGTTGATTTAGCTAGAACATGCCTTATTACAATTAAAATAAATTCTTACAAAAAAAAAAATTAAAGAAACTAAACTTCTTTTCTTCAGCCTCTCTCTCTCTTTTCTTCTCTCTTTCTTCATTTTCTTTTATTCTATTTTTATGCTTTCTCGAGCTCTTTTCTTTTTCTCTTCTTCTGCTCCTGCCTTCTTCTTCCCTTAGTCTTTTTCTTCTTAGTTCCCTTAGTGCCTGTTCTTCTCCTTTCTTTCCTTTAGCTTTTCTCCTTGGTGATTTCAACACTTCAACCCTTCTGCTTCTCTACTTCTTAGCTTTCTCTTTAAACCTTCAACTGAACTGGGTTTATTTGCTCTTTAACCAAAAATAATTTTGGATTTGCGACGAGGTCCTTTCGAGGATACACAACACCTTGAGATCAGGGTGGGATCAGACCCTACTAGGTCCTCGCTTGATTTCATTAGGGTTCAATTTTGGTTTATTTCTTGGTTCACAGATTCAAGCCAACCGACCCTCATTCGAGCTGCGAACCGGCTCACGCCTCCTAGGCCTTGCCCTCCCAGGGCCAACACATTCGCACACGCCCACTCAGGTGCACACTCGCAAGCACACACATGCGTACACACACACACACATATGCTCAGATTGATTAGGGTTCAGATTTGCGTCGAGCGCTTGACGACTGGCATGCCTATAACACAAATCAGTTTTATACTAAGGTGCCTGCTCGCAAACTACCGATGTGGGACTATGTTTCCCTCTCTAGACCTGACTTCAACAGAGGAATTCTCCCTACTCAGAGCTCCAAATCAAGAGATTCAAAGCTTGATGGAAAGCTCTAAGGTAGCTCTACAAGGTTATGTAATCAATTTTAGGTTAGGGGAATGTTTTCCTCTTCTATTTGAAGAGTAAATCTAGGGGGTTCCTACGGGTTTAACACTTCCTGGAGATGAAATAAGGGTTACATAGGGTCCACAGCTGGACTCTCTAGCTTAACTAAGGCTCTGAATAGATTCTAAGGTTAATTCCGCGGCTATAGGTATGAGTTTTGAGCTCTCAGAGCTTCAGGTTTCAGCAGAGAAGCTTGAAGCTTCTCTGAAAGTCTTAGAGACAGAAATTTACAACTCAAAAATGTGTAACAGACGCTTAAGAACAAATCTAACTGATTTAAACAGATTCTAATGGTTAAAATCGACTAATCTAGGCAAGATTTAAGATTAAATCTCAACAAAATGCCACTATCGTTAGTTTGGGTTCGAAAATAACCCAAACTGGCAGTAATTGAATTCCAATCAAAATACATGTCTGGGCTCAATTTAATCACTCTAATACTTTTCAACAAATTCTTAGGATTAACTTAAGCTTCTCAAATCATCTGATTGTGCTCAAAATCCAATACTCCTTCCCAGGTTTGACTGTGAAGTTCAAAAATTGACTTTCTGTTCTAAACCTTTTCACAGGCAATTAAAACCTAAATAGAATATTCTCAACCCTAGGATTAGGTTCAGATCCTCAAATAGGTGTTTGAACTTAGGATTCTAGGGTTTCAGGCTCATCTCCTGAGATCTAAGTGTGGTTTGTTCGTCGGAGCAATCAAGGGTTTGTACACAAATTTGAAGGCATCATTAACTTCAGTGCATTTTACTAAAGCTTTTCGACCTCTTAATTGCGACTGAAACCTAACTGTCAGACTTCTCCAACTCTGTCGGAGTTGGAGAAGATGAACTCCTAATATACAGCTCCAGTTATTAAATCTTTAAATAAATGACCTCAAACTAATCAAAAATCAAAATTGAGCCATTCTGGAGCTTCTTAACAAGTTCTAAAGGCTGAAGACTAATTTCAACTTGCCGGAGCTCGCCGGAGCTCCAGTGAGTCCAGAAAAAGTGAATTTTGTGCACAGAATGAGAAATTGTGTCATTTTTTATTTAAAAAGGTTCCTGAGGTTGCAATGAACCTCATGATGAAGTTTATTTTTTCAATTGCTCATTAGAATTAAGGTTTATCAGTGAATTTGATTCTTGCAGTATTTGAGTTATTTAAAGCTCAGGACTTGTTTTCCTACACAATTGAGTGGTCAAACAAGTCAACAGTAAATTGCGATACTATATATGTATATAATTAATGATTTGAACTACTCCTAAGCTGCCATAAACAGCGAGCTCAGAAGCTTAATTAAAAATTAGGCATTTACATTATAGATGGTAATTACTCATATTAAAGTGTAGCATAGGGTCCTTAGTGATGAAAAGATGATGGAAGACCCTGTGGATGTGAAGCTAAATCAGCTACTGTCGCCATGGACAGCGACAGTAGTCGGTGGAGGTGAAGGTGAATTAGGTGATTCAATGATCAAATTAGAGATTAAGTGTGATAGAAATGATCATGGATGAAAGAAGAAAGTGATCAGTGAGTTTAAAAGATGAAATTAAGGCTCTGGCGAGCTCAAGGAACTCGCAGGAGTCGAAGAAGACGATCTGAGAAATCAGACATTACAACTAAACTACCTACTTAACTACCTACCTAAACTACCCTACTCCTACTCCTAATCTACTGTTACCTGGATGAAGGGGTCAAGAGGGTTCCGCCGAAGGTTCATAGCGGACGACGAAATCAGAGGGTTAAAGAAGAATCTCCAGCGGGCGAAAATGGATGGAGCAGAGGATCTTCTTGGTCGTTGCCTGTGTCCAGAGACACGGCTGACCTCTGCGGATCTCCTCGGCTAATCAAAATGGACGGAGGAAGTCGAAAGTTGAGATGGGGATTCGCTGGAGTTGTGGAGAGAATAGCTTATCGAAGTCGGCTACAGTGAAGAAGAAGGAAGGGAGCCAACTTGAGAGAAATCGGAAGGGTGAGGGGGTATTTATAATGGATGGTGATGAAGAAGGTGGCGAGGTCTGGACGGAGAAGAAGCTTGGGGAGCTTAACCTCCAGCATCGTCTCCGACGACGGTGAGGTTAACTCCCACCAGAAATTAGGATTTTCGAGTAATCCAGACAGATGGATGAAGATGGAATGGTGAGCCCAAGCTCCAAGAGCTTGGAGAAAGAAGGATGATGTTGGCAGGGCGGTGATCGTGCGGTGGAGTTACTCTCCGTCGTCAGCCGTCCACTCGGCTGGAGAAGAAGAAGACGAAAGGGACTTAAATGCAATGAAACTTAAGGACCTATATGAAAATGAAGTACCTGATTGCAATGAATTTTAAGGACCTAAATGTAAACCCAGGTTTTAAAGGTTTATTTTAACTTAGATTTTTTCAACTTTTTATATATGTTAGTAAATAAGGTAATTATTATGTTTTCACCTTGAATTTACATTTTTGACCTTTTTAGGTTAATTTATTAGATTAAATAAAATTACTTAAGTTATTATATACTTAGGTATACATTATGTTTAAATTGCTTAACTTATTAATTAAGGAAATGATTAATAAGATTTCGAGTCCAATTATTAATTAGATTATTAATAATGTTAATTGAATGATAAAATATTATTTTTAGCTTATTTTAAGGTCCTTTACTCAATATCCCTTATTTAATAATTAACCCTTATATGTTCATAACCTTAGCTAATTAATTAGGAATACTAGTTAATTAGGGGTAATTAGAGATCATGATGAGCCTCTCATCAGTACCGAGGAGAGCTAATGTCACTTTAATGTAGGGGGGAGCTAGCTGTCCCTTGGGTTGGGACTCGAGGCTAGGATTGGCCACTCTACACCGACTTTTGTTAGGTCCACTGGGCAAACTGGGATAGCCGAGCGAGGGTACGTAGACTATTGAGGGGTGTGGCCCCTATTCTGTTCTATGCTGTACGTTTGGGCGTACCCGTTAGCAGAAACGACTGACCGCATGCCAGTGCGGGGTAGCTACTCATGCGCTTATCGCGCATGTTGTAGTCATTGTTACGTCGCAGCCATGACCTCGGGGTGGTAGATTGGTGTAGGACTACAACAGGGTGCTCTCCAGGCCAAGAGGGTGCCACGTGTACATCCTATATCGCGGGAAAACTGCATCAAGATCGTTCCCTTAGGAAACAAGTGGATTTGAGAAATGTTGTGACCCTTACTAGAAACTGAATCAGAAACACATAGATGCTTAAACATAAACAAATAATAATACATAACTGAAAATTGGATGGTTTGTTAGTTGCTTGTTTCCTTTATGTTTAATTGCATGTAGATGACTTATCAATTACTTTACTCAGCGTTAGCTGACCACAGATTTATATAACCATGTTCAGGTCAGGAAGTTGAGCAACCAACGCCACTGGCTGCAGAGGGTGCTGGGTCCAGCCGAGCCCAGTCGTAGTTGTTCTTTCTCTTTTTCGTTGCTGAGGCTTTTTGTTAGTAGTGAGTATTTTTAGCATGTGATACCTGTTTCTGTTATGTTTTTCTCTACTTTTGTGTGATGGCTATGTCAATGAACATTTTTATTCTGTTTGTGGCATGTAATATCTTTAAGATATTCTGTTCTATTTCCGTTGTTATCTATTATATATTCCTGCTTAGTTACATTGCATGTGTAGTTGTAGAATAATTTGGTGCATTTGGTTATTTTTCGTTGGACTACTGTGTCTTGGGATCTAGTCGAGGCGGTCGTTCTCAAGCTCCATAAGGAGTCGGAACGGGTCATAATGAGTGATTTTTTATTGATCAAACTATTAAATTGGTAGATCAATCAGGAATTTAGTTGATAAACCAAATTGCCTCGGCTTCGTTTTCCTGAGTTGATTTTCGAGGATGTACAAGATTGAAGTATGTCGAATCTTGAAGGTAAATTGTCATATCCTGAGATGAATTCGTCACACCTCAACTCACCAGTATTGTGGGGGTGATACCTTCTCTAAGGGAAGTCCTTCATGAGCACTTCAATCGGAGTAAAATATAATCCCTTCTTATTTTGTTTATTTGTGCTATTGTATGTTATTTGTACTTTATTTTATTTTGAATCTTGTCATGTCATGTTTAACTTTCTTGGTTTAATATTTTTTATTTATATGAAATCATTGGCAATGTATATATTTTTCTTTATTTATTTACTATATGCATTTATTTCAACACCAAATTCACTCTAACAACTTTGGTCTATGTAGCATCTTTGATTCAATTCTTTCGTGCATGGTTCCACAAACCAGGAACTTGAGGTAATACATTTCAGGCCTCCTTTCTTGCAAGTAATAAGTGGGGTTCTTGTCATTTGATGGTTATCATCTCTCCCTATGAGTGTTATCTCTTGATCATAGTAGACAATTATTCTCCTTTCTTTATTTTCTATCTAATCCCTTGCCTTCAATGTATTCCCCATTGGGGATTTATTTTTTATGTTTCTCTCCTTTAATGAATGTTTTTATCTCAAAAAAAATAAAATATGCACCTATTAATTGATTTGATTGTTATTATTTTTGCATGATCCTCAATATCATTTCTTAAGATAACTATGGGAATGTTATGGAAAATTGTGGTCAATTAGGCTATATGATATATTTGATTGTGTATTTCTTTCCGTGTCACGTTGAAGAAAGCAATAATATGAAAGGATGGCTTTTTTTTTTCTTTTCCTCTTGAAATTTTATATAGATGTCCTTGTAATCTTTGGATATTACATCAATATCTCTTGTTTTTAATATGGATATTCTTGAATATATTAAATTTCTTACATGTATACCCTTTAAAGAATGAGTAGTAAAAAATGAAGAACTTTGGTAAAAATGTTTCTATATATTTGCTTCTTTTGTTAATTTTAAGACCTTTTCCCTTTCTCCTTCCCGTTTCCCCTGAGGTAAGGAAGGGCAATGGCTTGGGGGATCGACGAAGCAATTGAGGATGGCTAAGGGGTTGTTGGTGCAGGCATCAAGGGCAATGAGGTCAAACACGTGGAACACCCATGAGCACATGCAGTTGCAGACCCACCACTTGTTCCCTCAACCACGATGAGTGCCTCTCCAGCATTGCCTCCCTTCTTTTCTTTTTTTTAAAGGGGAAAGCTAAGTTCATTGCAGCCACAACCCATACAGAGAAAGTTCTCAAATCACAGTAGGGTAATCCAGCTAGAGTTAGAGCCCAGATACAAGAGAATCAGCACAGTACTTAGCTAAATTGTGAGCACAAGCAACATGTATTCTAGGAACCTTCATTAGAGAGATGGAATCGTGAGAGCTGAGCAAGGCCTGGTGTTTAAGAATGATGTGCTTAGAGGTCCGATAAGGTTGCGATAGATTTAATATTTGGCTTACGGGACCAGCAGCATCACTAGCGATTGAATCCGTTTGAAAAGCCTAATTCAAGGCGAGAAGGATGCCTTGATGAATTGCATGAACTTCAGCTTGAAAAGGATCAGTGGTATAAACTAGTTCTGACTTGGCTGCCAAAAAGGAACTATCCACATTCTTTGCCACGGCTGCAACACATGGAAAGGATTCTTTGGCAGTAGCATCAACTGCAATAATATTTCCAGATTGATCCTGTATTCTATTTGTTTGATTCATATTTGTAGAGAGGGAAGAAGGTAAGTGAGGCATATCCCTGTCGTCATTACCATAGAAAGCATCCATATTGATCACCCTATGAGGAGCCTCCTTAAATGCAATACACTTACCACCCAGCACTTGCTCATAACGTAGCAGCCACAATACATGTAAAATATAGAAGGCAATACGAATATCAGTATTTTTTATTTTAAACATCGGAAAGCCACAATACATTTATCCTTCGATGATCCTTCAATGACATCAACTCTCACATCAAAGTAAAACCATAATACCTTGGTGAAAACACAGGTTGGATCTATATTATTTAATCGGTAAGCCGATATCCTCTTGGACGGCAAGGCCTTGGTGGCTGCTCTCCACATGAAGACTTTGGTGCATGGGGCAAGATCCTTAAGAGCCTGTTGAGGGGAAAAAACGTAACTGAATTCATAAGAAACCAAGGTCCTGTTTGGTACGAGGAGTTGGGCTTTTCTTGATTACTTGTATGGGAGGGCTCAATTTCGAAACAATTGGGTGCCGAAAATGACGTCCTTACTCTGGTATTGTTTGGTTGGAGGAGTTATTTTTATGGGACTAGTTGTGGTAGTGGTGGAATTGAGAGGTAATGGCCTGTTTTGTTGTTTGTTTAATGTGTGGGTCAAATTGTTTGCTAAAGAGGATCCGTCTATTAGGAGGAAGTATTTGGGAATAGTTTGTTAATTATTGGGTCAATTCAAGGGAAAAGTTGGTTGAAAAGTATGTTTTTGGAAGATGTAACCCTTAGGGCTAACTTACGGTACGAGAAAGCTAACATGGATTAACTTGTTTATAACAAGGATAACCTTTGTGCCTGTTTACTTGAAAATAGGGGTTAACTTCTATTTGTGTTTACTGAACGGTGATTAGGAAATTGGGTTATTCTATGATGTGATCGAAGGTGTGAGAAAATTTGAGGGGATAAGTTAGGGGATAAGGTAACCCTCCAACAAACACGGGTTAACTTATCCTAGAATAAGGATGCCATGAGACCCATGAGGGGTTAAGTTATCTCGTGAGGTAAACGGAAGTTATCCATTAAAAAGAGGGGATAACCTCTTTTGTAAACTAACCTTTAGAAAGTT
Organism: Thalassia testudinum; assembly: GCA_037157565.1. Lineage (NCBI taxonomy): Eukaryota > Viridiplantae > Streptophyta > Magnoliopsida > Alismatales > Hydrocharitaceae > Thalassia > Thalassia testudinum. Next base: position 30,861,992 of record JAZHRO010000031.1, on the reverse strand, counting down.
GGATTTCCCTTATCAACGATGAAGGATTGTTTCAGTTTCACAAAAAACAATGAAGGATTGTATCCAATGTGTGTTACTTTTTACCAAGTGGTAATTTAATCTCATGCAACTTTCATTTTATTTGAACAAGGAGGTTTCCTTGTAATTTTTTTTTTTGTTGTCCTTGGAAATGTGATATAAGGATTTAACTAGCTTATTGAACTGAGATTCATACGAGTGGTTTGAGTGCATGTTTCAGACGCTGGAGGAGTTGTTATGAGTTTGTGTCCGACAGAGGATGGGCCCATGGGAGGGCCACCTGCCATTCGTAGAGTTCACTTACAATAACAACAATCACTCCAACATCGATATAGCTCCATATGAGGCACTTTATGGGTGGAAATACATGTCTCCTCTGTGTTGGATGGAGGTCAGAGTGATGTGGAAGGTAGGACCGAGGTTGATTCGCCAAAGCCAAAAAGTCATAATACATATCCATAAAATGTTCCTTGCCGTGAAAAGTCGCTAGAAGAGCTATGCAAATCAAAGGCGCATAAAGTTAAAGTTCGAGGTTGGTGACTACATCTTCCTTAGGGTCTTACCTATGAAGGGCATATAATAGTTTGGGGTGAAGGGAAAGCGTTTGAGACCCTCGAGTAAGTTGGACCTGTTGCATATTAGCTTGCCTTCCTACCACAGTTGGCTGGCATTTATAAAGTGTTTCATATCTCCAACCTGAGGAAGACATGGGAGAACAATGCACAGAGTTTTTCACTAGTGTGTTTTGAGATCTTACTTTCATCTTTTTTAAGGTTGTCATATCTCTTTAAAGTTGTTATAGGAAAGCTTAGTGCATTGAGGTTCTCATATGTGGGTGTGCTCTCATCTTTCAAGGTGAGTGAAGCACTCTCCAACAATGCTTATAGGTGCTTTGCCCATGGTGACGTTCTGTAGCAATGAACCTAAGCAATTTGTAACTTGGATTCATGTTCATGACTTGAAAGTTGCAATGATTTCACATTTAAAAGAAAAAAGGATTTGAGTTTTTGGTTTAACTACATGGTGACCATGAAGGTGCTCTTAGAAAGATGTCTTCACTCTTTTTTATTTCTTCCCAAAAAGATGCACTCACTTTTGCTTTGGTTCAACCATTTATTGCTCATGCTTTCTCCCATTGGATTAACAATAGGGGTTATTTTGTTGGACTCCTACGTTAGCAGCCAATCTATTTGAATCGAAAGGTTCTAAGGATGGTTGGTGGTAGGAGGATGGTAATTTCTTTATTTTTTTATTCTTCAGCAAAATTAGTGTACCATCCACTGCACAAATCAAACAAGGAAGCTGATGAACTCCTTTCACATGATTGCTAGCTCATTTAGAAAGTAAGATGATCATTATGACTTAAGAAATATGAATACCGTTGAAGTTAATCAGTTATTTAACATTCAATAAATTCATGATATCTTGATGTCATCTTTCAGAGTTTTATTTATGAGCCAAAATTTCCCGCAGCATAGCGTGACCGGGAAGTATAGCGAGGAAATCAGGGTCCACAGTTATCCACCGGAGAATTTATATATCGGAGAAGAATTAAGTCAATATTTCTCATTCAAAAATATGATTGGGTCTCTGTTTGACTATTCGGTGGGCTGGGATCCACTGTGGGGCACAAAAACCAACATAGATTAATGAAATATCTTTGGATTTTGTGATTTTGAATATCGATTTCTCGAGATTCAGCCATACATATGGATGGTTTGACGATTACTCGGTCTATTAATATATCAAGAAGGACACCTTTCCTGTATACGCGAATATCCCATCTTGAACCGACAAGAATCAACCTTTGGCCATTCAAAGCCAATTAATACCATGTTTTCATAGATTAATAATCTCGAGTAATCCTTAATTCATTGGTGTGATTGGACCTCAAGAATCAACTTTGAAAATCACAAGACCAACCAATTCATTGAAAATGATGATTATGGAATATTTGAAAAAACATACCAGGGAAATGGACAAATAAGAAAATTATCCGAATAAGAGAGGAGGAGAGAAACGATCATAATCCGAGGTCAGATACCCGAGGCAAAGATTGAGGAGGAAAATGACTTAGTCCTAATAATAAATAACGTAGACAACTTGGCTAATTAATTCCAACAATTTGGACAAGTTGGATGAATTGAATCCAACTATAACTGCGGGGTTTGAAGTTTTGAAATTTAATGTACTCGAATCTTCAAGATTGATGACAAATGAAAACTGTGTGAGTGCAATAAATGAAAAAGGTCAACTCAACTTAGAAATTGGGAAAAAGGATAAACTCCGAAAAATTCCTAAGCGAACAACAAGCTAAAGGGACCAACTCATTCAGATAGGCGACTCACAAAAAGTTGCTCAGTCTATACCAATTAGAAATCAAATAAAGGCAATGAGGCTATAAGCCAACAAGGTCGAGAAGGTAGACCAAAATTGTAAATTACCTTTGAAGTTATGAAAATTACATGCAGGTATCATGAGTTAGAACGGACCTGCCATGGTACTTTGGATATGTTCGTTGTAACATAATTGACACGTCATTGACAGAGACGCCTCACCTTTGACTAAGTCAAGGACAAGAAGGTGGCAAAAAGTCAATTGGAACACGTGGAAAGAAACTTCCAGAAGAAAAACGTCCCGAACAAGATTCTTCTGCTCCGGAAATCTATAAATAAGGGTAGAGTATATCAACATGGGGAACTTTTTGGGAGCAAACCACGATCTTTCTCCAGCTTATAATTGATCTCTGGTGATCGAATTAGAGAAAGCCCATCCAACTCAACCATCCGAAGCTCGAAGGTGACTAAAGAAATTATTGTCTGACTTTATATAATCAGGAATTTTGCTCGGATCTTACGTCCCTTGATTAAAGCTAGTTCATAGTTATTCCTTGAAAAATTGATTATTCAACCAAATCAGGAAGCTCAAAGTTTTCTTAATTCAACTCCTCATCGATTAGTTCTGAATAAGTTTAAATCAAATTCTCATGTATGAGATCTTACGCTTTGTTCGATAGTTCCAGCACGACACCTTTTCTACTTAATTTATCAATATGTGTATCAATTTATCTAACAGCTAGGCGAATCAATATGTGTATCAATTTGTATCTAAGTATTAAATGAACAAATAGATAGGATATGACCTACTAACATCAACACCGGCGTTAGGGAAGCAGGTCTTTTGTAATAACTCTAGACCGTTGGATCCAAATTCAACGTTCGGCCAACTCCTTTCCTCTCTTCAACTGAAACAAGTAAAATTCTTCAGAAGATTCAAATGAACTACGACATTGCTGTAGTAGAACAGGAGATCAAGGGTACCGTTTAAGATCTCAATTTCCTTTTTCGTGGTGGCAATAGTTCTCAATCTGGTTGTATCAAAAATTTTTAATGTGTAAATGAATCAATAAAAGAATATAACTTAGAATTCAATCCATGCTAATAAGTTGTACTCAAGATGTGCAGCAAAACATCCTCTCTCGTATTGTCTTTCCCTTGTGGATTAATGTTTTTTCCTCGACGAAAATAGGACATTTATAAGGCAAAACATGCTTTTTCGATAAAGGGCAGTACCAAAAAAAAGTCTAAACGTGCGTCCACAACATTTGATATAGGTCAGAGTTAGCAGCCGCTAAATTCAAATTAACAAACATCAACCTCAAGGGCACCTCTAAAGGAAACAAACTTTTGGATGGCATGAAGAATGATAAGCGTGTAATTTTCAATGTTTTAGCAACACCTATATAAACATCCCAAAAAGATCCTCTTTTAAGCTTTATTTTCATGTGTGTTGTTTACTGCCACATGAAATAGATGGCTGCTTAAGATAGACTTGGCATCCTTTTCCAGATAAAACACGTTTTACTAAATTGTCAGCTCACTGATAAGGCAGTTGATGGTATGTATATATCTGCACACATTTTATACTTAAGAATTATTTTATTTTTATGCTATTTAGCTAATTGGTTAAAGTAACTATCTCCCGTCTAGTGTCGTTAAAGTGATATGATTGATAGAGAATGGCCTTCCAACATTTTGTGATGATGTAGGTTGCAAGAGATCCCTCCTCCCAATAAAAGATGGCATTTTTGGAGCTTGGAGGTCATCCATGTCACTGGTAAGCATAGATACCACTTGGGACATGGTTGGTCGATCCACCAATACCTCCTGCACACAAAGAAGACCCACAAGGATGCACTTCATTGCATTTGATTCTGGCCAAGACTCGCTCAGGTGAGGATCAATGAACTCTGAGACATTTCGTTCACTCCACAGCCTCCAAGCCTGCGGCGCAAATATATGGTTTTAGAGGTTAATGTGTGGTTTATATATGTACAATCTTTTATGGGTTTAAGTTAGGATGAAAGTAATTAGGCTCGTTAACTTACATAACCTATGAGATTTAAAGAGTATTCTTCATGATAGAAAACACCAATCCTCCTGCCACTGAGAATTTCCAGAACCAAGATGCCAAAGCTGAAGACATCGGATTTCTCGAAAAACTGACCATGCATTGCGTACTCTGGTGGCATATATCCACTGAAATTCATAGCTTGAAAAATAAGTACTCAGTACTCAAGAAGGTCCATTGAAAATGGCTTTCAGAAAATATTAGTCATAAATTATCAAGTTTAACTTACAAGATCAAAATCAATTTTATTTTTTTTATTTCTTTGGAAAAGATTAGGGATGAAGGAGTGTAAAGTTAGGTCTAAAAATGGAATTACAGCATAAACATGTGCACCTAATGTAGTTATTTATTTTCTATACTGGAGGGGCGTCATATTGATTTTTGTGAGAAGTTCAAAAAGTGCATTTGCTGATTCTGGAATCCAGCTAGAAAAAAGGTACTAGTGTCTCCATCCAAATATGTGATGTGCCCCTAAGTCTCTAAAACTGCTGCAGCAGCAATCATAATATCTTAAGCTAAGGGAAAGCCAAAAGCACCAATTGGCTTTTCCATAAAGAGAAGCATGTGATAATTTCGATTACGGAAGCCCAAATGTTCCTTGTTGTCACTTGTTGCAGCCAAAAAGCTGAGATAAATCACTTACTTACCATGTTCCGACCACCCTTCCTGTTGTTGCTAGAATCTGATCCCCATAGAAAATCCTTGCAGTTCCAAAATCTGCAATCTTTGCATTCAAGTCTCCGTCTAGAAGTATGTTGCTTGCCTTCAAATCTCTATGAATTATCTTTAATCTAGAGTCACGATGGAGATAAAGTAGACCCTGGGCTACACCTTCAATGATATGAAATCTTTTTGACCAATCTAAGGGGGAGTGATCTCTGGGTGCTGATTGACATGTCATGACAATAAAGAATATTAGCATTCCCAACAGAATATATACCTTCCTTATCTAACATTGTGGTAAAAAATTAATTAAAACCATCTCTCGTATTTCAGTAAGGCTTCACGCTGTCCCAGTGTGGCACGAAAGAAATAGAGGCCCCAAGCAAACACAAATTTTTTCCGGCTATCTTTCTATTTGTGAAAAATCCTCCAAAGTTATGAATAATACAAGTAGCGATCCCACGTCAAGCAACTTTTACCAACTATTGTTTCTTTTTGCCTAAATGGCATTAAATTAAACTAGGTCGCAAAGAATTACCTCACTTTATCATGTTCGGAATTAAGTAGCAATGAGTCACTTTCCACCAGCTGTTCAACGTTCAGTATCCATAAACGTGAAAATTTTAACACGTGTGCTACGCTGCACTAAATTATATATAGCCTTTTTACAAATCAGCACGGTTGCGTTTACCAGCTACTTCTTTTATTACCATATTGATGTTTAGATTGCTTTCTTTCTATCTTGAAGAAGCCTGCAGTGGGCATACATACTTACGTCATCTAATAAAAAAAGAACAATATTAGCCACATTAAATAAGAAGTAACCCATACCAAATAAGAAAGCATCCAGGCTCTTGTTGGGCATGAACTCATAAATTAGCAACTTCTCCTCACTGAAGCAACATCCCAGGAGCCGGACAAGGTTCCTATGTTGGAGCTTGGAAATTAGCATGACTTCATTTTTGAAATCCTCAAGACCTTGACCAAAATCTCCAGGCATTCTTTTCACAGCTACTTCATGACCACCTCGTAGGACACCCTATATACCAAGTTAATATTTTCATTTATATGATCTCAGAAGGCATCATAGGATATATATATTTATACATGTTGTTGAAGCTGAAGGGATCAAGTACCTTATAAACTGAACCAAAACCTCCTTCCCCGAGTTTGTTTTCTTTACTGAAATCGTTTGTTGCTGCTACAATGTCGTTGAAGCCGAAAAAGGTGAAATCCAGTAATCCTGCATCATACACCGATGGAGGGACTTGTGGTCCTTCTAACATTGGCGTGCTCATTGATGTACGAACTCTTACTTCCCTTGTTTCTGTTAAACATTCAATAAATTATTATTGTGTTTGATTTAATACCACAAGGAATGCAAAGATACAAAAATTTTGTAGGAGGATGATCATGAAGTAGATAAAAAATGCGTTAGTCTAAAAGTTACTCATGCCAAATGTGGTGTCATGTGATTAATTCTTACTTCGGTGGAGAATCAACAAATGTTACCCTTATCAACTTCATATACCAATTTATATATATCTAAATATTAATTGATATTATTATTACATAGCTGGTATGTGCCAATTTATTCTTTCTCAAAGAAGTTTTCATGATGCTCGAATCATATTAATTATTTCTTACTTTCCATACACTACATATGCTGCTCCAAGGAGGGTTGCCTTGCAATGCCACACTTATTATGTCTCTTAGTGGCAAACAACCTGACAAAGTTTGTTGAGTCTGCATTGCAAATTTTGTAATCCTAAACCTGACCCAGCTATAATCAGAAAATTCACTCCAAAACAATGAGCGGTTAGGTTGTATACACCACAATGAGCTTGGAGGAGGTAGTTTAGGAATTTCAATCCAAAATTCACAGATGCTCCTGAATGATCTTGTGCAGACAGCACAATTTTTTTTTTTTTTTTTTGCAAGGAAAAACTGATTTCATTAACATGAAAGAGCAGGGGGACATCAATCCAAAAGGAAAAGAAGAAACACATCAAAAAGGTAAACAAATAGGAGCCTTGTTAGCCTTGAACTTACCATCCATTGTTAATACATTGCAGTGATCAAAATGACCACTGTGCAATCTATTAACATGATGGTAAGTCCAAAGCCAAGGCATAGGCTCAAGGCAAACTGGTCTAATTAAAGAGCAACTAAGGCGTCAGAATCATGTCTGAGTTGGATTAGCGAATCCCTCAAGTTAGGACAGCAGGTGACAACTCCATGAAACTTAGAGGGCTAGGATGTAGGGAGTTGCAAGGGAGTCTATGTGCATGAATCCTTTAACCCTTGCAACCAGATACTTTGAGGAATCAACCAAGATCCAAATGGGCACACAATTGGGGTTGACGATGATAGCACAGGCCCATTCACATGCAAGTACCTCCATCGCAGAATTCACTATCCTGTGGACAAAACAGAGAGTGTCAATCAGGTATTTGTTCCTTTGGATAAAAGGAGCACATACCTGAGCGTCCCAAGGTAGGGGGAGGGACTTTTGCCACTAGAAGAAGAGGGAAGGTTCAGAGGTGTCCTTGTGCACCGAGAACAGCCTATGTGTCAAAGCATAATGCAAAGCCATGGAGAGGGCCTATAATTCCATAGCAAGGGACGACTGAGCCTTGCAAAGCCCCCCACCAGCAAAAATGAAGTGGCCAGAAGAATTTCTTATAAACGAGGCCCCATAGCTGTAGTCACCGATGTGTTGGAAGGTGTAATTAATTTTAAGGCCATCAGGAGGGTGGGCCCAATGAAGACAAAGGACGGAAGGATGAGTAGTTTTGAGCCAGCTTCTCAAATCAAAGTTGAACCGAAGTTTCTCCAAGTGTCCTCTCCAAGAAGCTGAGCTGACATTATCATTTTTGGACAGATTTCTAATAACCAAAGTGGTGTGGATAATGAATGCCGCAGTGGTTTGCCGTTTTTTCAGGGCAAAGGAGTTAGAGGAAGAGTAGTTGAAGGTTGTTAACAGGTTCTTAAGTAAATGATGGGGAAGATGGACCTTGGTACAAACCCAGTTATGGACAAGAGTGATAAGTTAACTTTCAGTGGTGGAATGTTTCTATCTTGGGGGTTGCCAAGGCAGCAGCAGTAGTGGAAAGTATCTGATCAAAGTCATCAGTGGGAACCCTTTTGTGGAGTAATCTTGAAAAGAAGACAATGAGGGACATAGGTAAGGAAAACTTCCAAATAGCTATTTACAGGGAGACGGAGGGTCGGGAGTTGGAGATGGAGGGGGCTGGGGGTTCCGGCGGTGGGTTCGGATGAGGCGGAGAGGCTGGTGGCACCGTTCTCGGAGGATGAGGCTCATAGGGCGGTTTGGGGGCTGAACGTTGAAGGGTGTCTGGGGCTGGACGATTTCCCGGTTCTTTTTTTCAAGGAATTTTAGCCGTTGCTGAAGGATGAGATGTTACAGGTCCTGGTGGAGTTTAGGGAAGGGAACAAGGGTTTCAACAGGCTGAACAAGTTCTATTTGTTCCTACTGCTTGAGAAGGAAGGGGCAGAGATAATTGAAGATTACAAACCAATTGCGCTATCAAATGCGGCATATCTGATCATTGCAAAAATGCTGGTGAACGAACTTAGGAAGGTGATTGGCAAGGTTGTGTCAGAAGTGCAGACTGCTTTTGTTCCGAGGAGATGCATTTTAGACAGGTATGTGACGGCGACAGAGATACTAGCACACTGGAGGAGAGAAGGTAAGAAGGCTTTCCTATGGAAGGTGGACTTCGCAAAAGCCTACGACTCAGTGCAGTGGTCTTTCCTGTGGGCGGCTATGGCCAAGAAGGATTTCCTGATGGCCTGGATTAGATGGATGAAACGGTGCATCACTACAGCATCCTTCTCAGTCCTCATCAACGGAAACCTGGTGGGAAGTTGGATCCAGTCGAGGAGAGGCGTGAGGCAGGGGTGCCCCTTGCGCCTATGTTATTTGTGTTGGCAGCAGATGCCCTGGCAAGGGCTATTGACAGAGCAAGCACAACAGATCTGCTGTAGGGGTTCCCTCTGGAGGGAGGTGAGGGCATTTCGATTCTATAGTACATGGATGATACTCTCTTCTTTGTCGAGGGGACGGTGGCAGAGGCAAGACGATGCTGTATCATCCTGGAGCTGTTCTGCGAAGCATCAGGTATGCAGATCAACTACTCCAAATCGTCCTTTATTCAGTTCAGCATGGAGGATGGAGAGGTGGAGGCGTGCTCGGAAGCTCTAGGGATAGAGGCGGGGGCCCTACCCCTCCGTTACCTGGGGCTGCCCCTGACAGATAGGAAGATCTCGGTGCAAGATTGGGCCCTATTGCTTGAGAGGATCGAAGGTCGGCTGTCGGGATGGGTGTCCAAGTTGCTATCGAGAGGTGGGCGGCTGGTCCTCCTCAAGGTGGTTCTCTCGGCAATACCAGTTTATTTCTCTTTGGTTGTCAAGATATCGAGGAAAATTGAAGATAGAGTGGTGAGCTTGATGAGAAATTTCTTTTGGACCAACTATTGAGCGGGAGGGAGGAGGTGAAGTTGGTGGCCTGGAGTGAGGTGTGCATGCCATATGAGGGGGGTCTGGGAGTCAAGGAAGTGGGGAGGATAAATGACGGCCTCCTGACAAAGTGGATTGACAAATTACTTGGGGGTGAAGTTTATCTGGTGGGGAGGGTCTTGTGCTCTTGCTATGGGGGACCGGTGAATTGGGAGCTCTTCACCTCCCCCCTAGAGGTGCTTCCCATTTTTTGAGGAGTTTGTCGTTGGTGACGTCAAAGGTCTAACCGTTTTTCACCTCGATACTGGGGTTGGGCAAGGTTTTCGATTTTTGGTTGGATGACTGGACAGGGCTTGGAGTTTTGGCGGAGCGCTTTACCAAACTTGCGGCGTTGGCGGTTGACAGGAGAGCCTCGGTGGCAGATATGTGGAGCGGCACGTGGTGCCCCACATTTGTGGGCAATCTATCAGATCAGAGGTGCAGGAGCTGTTGCAGGAACTCCAAACTTTTCAGCCAGAAGATGGTACAGACTGTTTTGGGTGGGAGGAAGGTCATTTCTTCGTACAGGATCAGTATAGAAGGCTTGGTGGCTCCGATGCGTTTAGGGACATTGATCTCATCAGAGACAGTAGGTAGCTATGGGAGGCTTCTTGCCTGTTGAAGGTTAAAATATTCATTTGACTCCTCAGGAGAGGGAGGCTGATGACCAAGAAGTAGAGGGCCCGATGGGTGCCAGATGCAGACAAGTCCTATCCACTTTGTGGCCAAGTGGAGGAAGATATTGACCATCTTTTCTTTGCGTGCCCAGTGGTCACAAAGATTTGGGAGCAAGTGAGGGACCGGTGGTGGGCCCATGACTCATGCAGGTTTTTGGTGGTTCTTCAGATGTGGGGGAGCCAACGGTGAGTGTCATGTGTTTCGGTCTAGGAGGGAGCAGGCTAGACCTATGGCGGTCTTGTGGGCTATCTGGTTAGGCAGGAATGCTGTGGTTTTTAAGGGATAGCATCCGTATGTAGAGAATTTTGTTGGGTTTGCGATGTCTTTTATTTTGGGGTGGAGCTCTACCTTGTGTGATAATTTTTCTTTCTTGTTTAAAGTAATGAATTCCTGGATGGTATCTAAAGGATCACCGCCCTTTTTTCCCTAAAAAAGAACTTCCAAATAGCTGTGCCCCATGTATAAACAGGGTAAGGCTATTCAAGAAGCTTATACGCAGAAGAGGTGGTGAAGCATCCTGAAGGCTCCTTCTTCCAAGTTGGGCTATCAGGGGTATTAGAGAGAGTAACATATGTTAATTGAGAAAGCAAGGAACTAGGAAGATAGCCTTGAAGAGGAAAATCATGCATTGTGTTAAGGATTTGTTTGACATTAGTCATGGATGTCGGGCAACCAGGAGGAAGGTAGTAATGTTGGATCATAATCCAACGTATGGACTAAGATATATATATGTTTAGATATAATCAAATAATATATGCTAGTATAGTTTGTTAATATTAATGCCCATGTTTAAAGTGATCAAATTATGTTATAATGAGGGCATGGGCATAAATGCAAATGATTTAATGTTGTTTAGAATATAAACATGCAAAGACCTATTAGTGATTAACATCTCCTCGATGGGCGGAAGTGAAAATGCAATTAGCGTGAATAATTGCTGGATTTTTGGGGGTTATGATCAGCATTTTTTCTGTGTGCAACACCCCCATCGTAAGCACAGAGAGGGAAGAAGAGAAAACCCTGCAGCAGCAAAGAAGAGGATCTTCTTGGTTCTCTGATCAACCTTGATTTGGTTGAAGGTTCTCTTGGAAGAGCATTTCTCATTGATTCTGTTAGGTATTGGAAGGATATATACAGGTAATCCTTTTACCTACAACATATCTATCAACATAGAACCTGCTCATGTAAAAGGATGAACCTTTTGTGCTTGTATTTTAAAATTGATGACATGTTTCTAATCTTGTATATATTTTATATTTGTTTGTACACACGTGCATATATATATATATGTTGGACCTTACATAGACTAGATAATCAGATCATTGTATTCTCAGAATCACAGAAACACATCTCGTAACCGTTGCAAGTATCGGTACTCATGATGAGTATCGGTACATGCACACTACAGTTTTGTACTCCAGGACTCTCAAGTCTTAAACTGCTGGTTGCCGGTACTGTACTCTAGGACTCTCAAGTCTTAAACTGCTGGTTGCCAGTACCAGTACTCATACCGGTACATACTAGCTGCAGATTTTGGCTCCAGGTCTTTTAAACCTAAAATTTGTGACTTGTGTGTACTGGTACTCGTCATGAGTATCGGTACATAAAAGTCCCAAATCAAGTTCTGGGCTTGAAGTAATCAAGACCTGTAGCTAACCACCAAGTACCGGTACTGGTTATCTACTAGCTTTGTATCCAGTACACAACAAGTACTGGTACTGTTAATGAGTACCGGTACTTGTTGTGATCAGGTTTAGTTCTGGAGTGATACCGGTACTTATTATCAGTACTGGTACATAATGACTACTGGACAAGTACTCATCTAAACATGAGTTCTAAACTGGAACCAATAAGTACCGGTTCTTGGCATTAGTACTAGTACTCGTTTGGATATAGAACTCATACCTGTAAGTTAGGGATACCGGTACTGGTCCACCAGGACCAGTACTCATTCAGTATAAAGTTCAAGTGAGAAGAGTAATTGTTCAGGTCTATTCTAAGTTAAAAGTGGGTTAATTAGTTTATGAATTTTAAACCCCAACAAGTAATCTCCAATCCAATGGTCCACCCAAAAATTGATATGAAGTTCCCAAGTTATATGTGGAGCAGCCAGCTGCCAAGCCTCACGGAGGAGCTGCCATCTAGCAGGGGGTGATTATGACATAATACATGGAGAGAACCATAAAGGTTTCTCATCAACAAGTAGTAAGGGGAGTTAACGAAAGCTACTCGCCACATTCTTTTCATTCTTAAGGCCACGAGGAAGGCCTACAAATTACGAACACCATGACCCCCTAATTCCTTTTGTTTACAAACCTTAGGCCAGGAGATCCAACGAGCAGCAAGAGCATAGTTAGACTTTCCCCATAAAAATTAGCAAAGGTCGAATTTAGGCAGTCAATAATTTGCTAGGGAACATCAAGAATAGATAAAACATGAATATGAATGGAAGTCAATACAAGTTTAATGAAGAGGAGACAACTACCAAAGGAAAGAAGAGAGGACTTCCAACTAGCAAGCTTGTTCAAGACTTTGTTAACCATAAGTTGGAAGTAGGAGCAACATGTGTTTCCTTGGAAAATTGGTTACCCCAAGTAGATAAAAGGGAAGGTTCCTAGACTACAGCTAGTAATATTAAGGGTTTGAGATAGGTGACTAGTGAGAAAATGTTTTCCGACAAAGCATAAACTCTTAGCTCTGTTGACAATTTGACTTGAAGATTCCTCAAAGTTGTTAATGAAATCAAAGAGCTTTTTAAGTGATGTAAACAAAATTACACTACTTAAAAGGTCTATTTTTGCATGTTCTTAAGCATAGGATTGCATTTCATGATATAAATATTGCATTACAAGCATCATCTTGCATTTAGAATAGTTTGAATAAAATGGAGGTTAATTGTCTCCTTTTATGTGCTTGGACATGGCAAATATTTTATCAGGGCCTCGGATCAAAGATCCAACCGTATGGATGTGATCAGGACGACTATTGGAGTTCAACGACTCCAAGATCGCTCTAATCAGGCATCCGTAGCATCAGATAAGTGACTCGGGAACCCTAGAAGATCAAGGGCCAGGATGGTGTAAATCCGCACTTCAGATGATAAATCCGATCGCACGGATGAATTCGGATCGACGATCGCAGCCCAACGACACAAAAATCAAGTCAATCCGACATCCGTGGCACCATCTACAACTTCCAGAAGATGGACGGCCAAAATGGCGCCACGTGGTACCATCTCAGCCGCCCAAACGGCCGCTTGCATTTTGTGAAGGCCCCCGCCCGATCGCTCTCCGCCGTCAGATGGAGATCCAACGGCTGCGGTCGCTCGCGCTTAAAAGCGTCCGCGCGACCATTTCGTCCGCGTAGCGCAGCGGCGACGCAGCTGCGGGCGAAGCAGAGGTCGCGGGTTTGAGCAGCGGTGAGGGGGTGGAAGACGCGGGCGAGTGGGCGCGGACGAGCGTCAGATGAAGATCCAACGGCTGCGCGTGCTCAATCAGGACGACGCGCGATTGGACGCCGGGCGTAACGCGCGATTGCACGCGGGTGGGCGCGCTACGCAGCGGGCGCGGACGCGATTTAAGCCGTCCGATCTCGCGATCGGACGGCTGAGACTTCGCGGACGTGCGTAGGCGTTACGCGCGCGGGCAGCCGAGCGGGCGCATGTGGGCGCGGAGGCTACGCCCATGTTGGGGGCTTTAGCGACGGTTTTATCCGTCACTAAAGACCCCTTATTTATTATTTTGAAGATGTAATGTCCATTTTGCCCCTACTCCTTTCAACTATAAAAGGAGACCCCCTCCATACGAAATTTTCATCCCTTCTTTCTCCTCTCTACCCCTCCAAAGCTCAAGAGAAGCTTGTCCCACACCCGGGATGCTTCTCGCGAGATAAAGTCCAATTTTCGTTCCCCTTCGGAAGTGGATCCCGCGACGACGACGGCGTGCTGCTTCGTTCCCGTTCTTCTGTTTTGTCCTCCTTCGTCCCGCTTCGTTCTCCTTCGTCCAGGCGTCGTCCCGTCCGGCTCGTCCTCCGAGCAACCGTCGAGGAGGATTTCTCTCTCCCTATTCTTTTTACCGCTTTTTAGTATAGATTTACTGCTTTCTATATTAATCTACTCGTCCTCCAAGCAATCGTCGAGGGGGACATTTCTCCCTCCATTCTTTTAATGCTTTCTAGAGTAAATTTATCGCTTTCTAGAGTAATTATTTTATGCTTTCTAGTTGTAATGAACAATCACTTCAATGCAAAAATTCCTTGTTTATTCTACATCTCATTTTGATTTCTTTGTATAATATTCTCTTTCTCTCTTACTCTCTCTCTCTCTTCTATTTATTGTAAATAATTAGATGGTTCTAAATTGAATTATTCTGTAAGAAATAAAAAGAAACGCGTAGTTTTTAAATCAAACGTCTGCCTCCCTGTGTTCGACCCGGAATTTTAATTTCGGTATAAATTTTATTTGTTGAACACGAATTCTTCGCTTTCGAACTACAACGACAGGTTTTCCAAAACCGAACACGTTAGCGTAGGTTCGTAAGCGCTCAACATTTTGGCGCCGTTGCCGGGGAAGCAACGCTCTTTGATTTCTCTTCGCGTTTTGTAACTTATAAATCATTTACCTCACTTTTCTCCTTTCTTATTGTAATTGCAGGTACTCTTTCGAGACAGGCAAAAGCGGTAGATCGGAGTAAAGTGCTGTGGAAGGTTTTGTAAGTTATCCCCCATCTCCCACCCATTAGATTTCATTTCATAACATAATAATTCAAACATCAATCAACCTAGGTGTTCTTATAAACTCTAATGTCAGATTGTTTGTTGTCTGACATCCATACTCACTCCAACCCCCACATTAAAAAAAAAAAAAAATCTCACAGAGGTACACAACCTCATCTGATTTTCAAACTCAACCGGTAATCCAATCTTAGGAGCCGGTACACACATCCAAACACATAATTGAGTAGAAATCAGATTAGGTAATCATTTGTGTGCCTAATTAAGTGATGCAACAGGCCAATTGTTTGAGTTGATTGGGTCGCACCACTTCAAATAAAATCAACTCATCAAGTAGCTGCCAATTAGGTTCAACTCTTAGGGATTTACCAGGCACTCCACATTCTTTTTAAACTTTAAAGGAAAACATCTTCACCTGTGCTTGTAAAACTTGGTGTGCCAACGAAACTTGATTGAAAACACCTAAAGTTGAATCCTAAAAGCTACTAAGCAAGATTTGAATCTTAAAATTCACCACATCAAAAACAATCTTGCTTGAAAATCACTGGTTGTGCACTCACACATAAATCAATCAATCATTAAGGGCACAACCCATTTAAAGGGCCCATCACATTCCAAAGCACATTCAAACCTAGCCCTAAATAAAACAAAGTAGACGTTGGCCTTAAGGATTGGACTCGCTCTTCAGAACCCAGAACGAGATTATTTTAGATTAGTCTGTTTCTACTGTTCAATCTGATGTCTAGCTAGGGGAGTAGAGTCAAACGATCGCGGCTGGGGGGTACACTAGGAACCGGAGGCGCAAGCCGAAGGAAGAACCTTCTCCCCAGTCCCTCCTTCTAACTGGTTGGATTGAACAGACGGAAGTAGATCAAATCGTTCCTTTATCTCAAGACGGGTTTTGAGAGTCTGTAGGTCTTTAGGCTAACCTATTTAAGGACAGGTTTGATTGTTTGTATTGCAGGGCACCTTTCTTCCTCCCGTGTATCATGAATCCTTCCACATATTTCACGCATTCCCGCTCTTTCCCTCCTGTTGTAAATTATCCTCAACATGACGATTATCCCAACTCGTATTGTAATCGACCATCAGTTAGTTGGGATAATTCGGTTTGGGGATACAATTCCGGACCCCCGTGTTTAGGGTATAACCCTGAACACTTTGATTCTGATTTCTATCCTTCTCAGAGTTACATCGATTATAGATCGTCCTCCTTTCATGAACAACCTAATACGATCTACAATCAAGAAGGATACACTGATCCTTACCCATCCTCTGATTTCACTGCCTTTAGGTCATCACCATCTTTTCAACAATCTGAACTGACCTATCATCAGGAAGGGTATAACGAATCTCAATTCGTTAATTCCTCTACATTGATGTCAAACCCGCCCAACCCTGAACCAACTCATTTGGTTCAGGTTAATCAGGTTCAAGATAAGGTTCTGGCTAACTTGAGGAATATCATTCAATCTTTAGAAGTTCAGCCAATACCTTGCATTGAGAGATTGGAGCCCCTGATTGAAATGATTGATGATTTAAACAAGTCTTTGTTGGATTGGCTCCAGGATGTTAAGGATAAGAACCTGGGTGAGTTTCTACTTGGGAAATTAGCGAAATTGAGGATGAGATTTGTGGTTGCTTTGATTCAATCTTGGAAAAATTCCCAGGATGAACTCTCTTCAGGAAAGCTAATGACAAAACCCGCTCAGGCACCTGTTGGGGGGGACACGTGTTACGAGGCTGACCAGATTGAATTAAAACAACCAATTAAGGATGATCTGATTTCTTCACCTGAGATCCCTGAGCCGGGTTACGAGGAAACGTATGTCTCCTTGGAACACAAAGTGACAAATGATTTTGGGACATACATTGATACGGATCCTGATGGTGAAGATTCAAGTTGTGAAGTCTCACGCGAGTTTTCTGAACACGATTTCTGTGAGACGATTGGGCCTGAGGAATCTGATAGATCATTTAATAGCCCAATAACTGAGGAAACTGATCTTATTAGGGCACACATTACGGATCCAGAATCACATTTTCTGGAGGAATCAATTCAATGCCCTGATTATCAGTTACACCCTGTTGAGCTTATTGATGATTCTAATTCTGAGATAATTAGACCCAAGTCAATTTTGATTCTGCCACATCATTTATACTTGGAGATTCCAGACGGGGTGATGAATATACAAGAGGTCTTGGAATTTGATACACTTAATGAGGAGGATAGGAGCGGGGAAGTTCTGATTTGGGAAGTTAATTTTGGAGGAAATGGAAGATTGAGTCGAAGGGTTCCTTTTAAGCTGAAACCATCAAATCAGAACCCTTACGACATTTGTTTCGAGGATGTTCAACTCAAGCACACATTCAACGATTATCCTTTTGAGCTTCAATTTTCTATAACCCGACTTTTTGGTCTTGGGTTGCATCCTCAGAAATCGCAGGCCCGATCCCGCTTACATTCTGATTTTAGGTTTTGGGTAATTTTTATCCAGAACCTAAGATATTCTCGATTATGGGGTGTGGGTCTGCACCACAATCTGGTCCACATCTGTGGACCTCTGCTGACAGGTCAGAGGATTCTCTGTTCATTTTAATTCTGACCTGCACATGTGAATTCTTCATTTCTTTTCTTTGAATAGTGTGCCTAGCTGAAGGCACTAAACTCAGCACTTATACAGTTCTTTTTCGTTTTCATCTTGGAGCGGACCTGATATTCACGCAATTCAGGTGCTTTCTACAATTTTCCACTCTGTTTTATGTCTTTTTAATACAATGAGGACATTGCATTAGATAGGCATGGGGGGGTGGATATTCATCTCTGAATTCATTCGTCAGCTCCGTAGATTTGTTTATTTTCTTTTATAAAAAAAATAAATAAAAATTTCAGAATTAGGAAAGAGAATTTGGGTTTAAGAAAATTTTCAATCTTAAGAAATACTACATTAGGATCTGAACACAAAGACCCCTCAGGTCTTTGGACTTAATTAGCCTGTGTATCCACTAAAATGTGGATTTGTCTTTGAGTCCTCGCCATCTTAATTATATTATAATTGGAATAAATAAGTTTGGGTGATAAGTACACGACTTATCAACCCGCCCTCTGATTTGAGGGAATTTCGAGTCTTAAGCATCTACACACTTTCTTTGCACTGACTCGTTGTTCGGTGATTTTTACGGAAATTGGATAGCTAATGAACCTTCTAGGGTGATATGGCTGGCAAGTTATCGTGGGTAACAGCCCATAGGTAGGTTGTCTAGAGCCCAGTCACTGGACCTTTCTCTTTTTGCTGCCTTTAGGTAAATCTTAGATCAGGGAAGCCACCTACTTAAAAAAAAAGAAAAAAAAAAGAAAAAAAAAATCAAAAAGGAGAAAAGAACAAAAAGAAATAAGCCACACTTCGCCGCACGAGTATGACTGGCAAGTTGTCGGTGGTAACAGCTCATCGACCGGTTGTCCAGAACCCAGCTCAGAAAATGCACTAAAAATTCCCAAAACACTTAAGAAGAAGCGGAGAAGTAGAATAAACCGGGGAGATATACACTGGATTCACCCTTGTGTTGACCTCGTTAAAAAAGTAAAAGTAGGGAGAAAGCTACCGGTTGTAAAGATACACCTTTAGGCAGAATTCTTTTTGAGGTCACCTAGAGGCGTAGAAATCCGAAGTCCGTTCTAATTGTCGGTCAACGAGTCTATCACAATCACAATAAGATGCTTAAAACTTAGGATTCTCATCAAATCTTGGGTGAGTTGAATGGTCGTAGAAAGCCACTCTTGAACCCTAAAATTTGAAAATCCAAAAAATATTAGAAAAGAGTAAAAAGAGAAAAAGAAAATTTTCTTTGAATAAGGCGAGGGCTTGAGGCGGTCTGCATTTTGGCTGATACCCGGGCACTGTTGTGTCTTTGAAAGTTCAGTTCCTAAGTAGACAATTTCTTAATGATTGAAAGTGACTCAGGTCCAAATAATCCAACCTAATTCTTTTATAAATAGCATATAGTTTTTGCTAGGGACTAGCAAAAGATAGGCATGGGGGTATGATGTAAACACAATTACACTACTTAAAAGGACTATTTTTTGCATGTTCTTAAGCATAGGATTGCATTTCATGATATAAATATTGCATTACATGCATCATCTTGCATTTAGAATAGTTTGAATAAAATGGAGGTTAATTGTCTCCTTTTATGTGCTTGGACAGGGCAAATATTTTATCAGGGCCTCGGATCAAAGATCCAACCATATGGATGTGATCAGGGCGACTATTGGAGTTCAACGACTCCAAGATCGCCCTAATCAGGCATCCGTAGCATCAGATAAGTAACCCGGGAACCCTAGAAGATCAAGGGCCAGGATGGTGTAAATCCACACTTCAGATGATAAATCCGACCGCACGGATGAATTCGGATCGACGATCGCAGCCCAACGACACAAAAATCAAGTCAATCCGACATCCGTGGCACCATCTACAACTTCCAGAAGATGGACGGCCAAGATGGCGCCACGTGGCTCCATCTCAGCCGCCCAAACGGCTGCTTGCATTTTGTGAAGGCCCCCGCCCGATCGCTCTCCGCCGTCAGATGGAGATCCAACGGCTGCGGTCGCTCGCGCTTAAAAGCGTCCGCGCGACCATTTCGTCAGCGTAGCGCAGCGGCGACGCAGCTGCGGGCGAAGCAGAGGTCGCGGGTTCGAGCAGCGGTGAGGGGGTGGAAGGCGCGGGCGAGTGGGCGCGGACGAGCGTCAGATGAAGATCCAACGGCTGCGATTGCACGCTCAATCAGGACGACGCGCGATTGGACGCCGGGCGTAACGCGCGATTGCACGCGGGTGGGTGCGCTACGCAGCGGGTGCGGACGCGATTTAAGCCGTCCGATCTCGCGCTCGGACGGCTGAGACTTCGCGGACGTGCGTAGGCGTTACGCGCGCGGGCAGCCGAGCGGGCGCACGTGGGCTCGGAGGCTACGCCCACGTTGGGGGCTTTAGCGACGGTTTTATCCGTCACTAAAGACCCCTTATTTATTATTTTGAAGATGTAATGTCCATTTTGCCCCTACTCCTTGTAACTATAAAAGGAGACCCCCTCCATACGAAATTTTCATCCCTTCTTTCTCCTCTCTACCCCTCCAAAGCTCAAGAGAAGCTTGTCCCACACCCGGGATGCTTCTCGCGAGATAAAGTCCAATTTTCGTTCCCCTTCGGAAGTGGATCCCGCGACGACGACGGCGTGCTGCTTCGTTCCCGTTCTTCTGCTTCGTCCTCCTTCGTCCCGCTTCGTTCTCCTTCGTCCAGGCGTCGTCCCGTCCGGCTCGTCCTCCGAGCAACCGTCGAGGAGGATTTCTCTCTCCCTATTCTTTTTACCGCTTTTTAGTATAGATTTACTGCTTTCTAGATTAATCTACTCGTCCTCCAAGCAATCGTCGAGGAGGACATTTCTCCCTCCATTCTTTTAATACTTTCTAGAGTAAATTTATCGCTTTCTAGAGTAATTATTTTATGCTTTCTAGTTGTAATGAACAATCACTTCAATGCAAAAATTCCTTGTTTATTCTACATCTCATTTTGATTTCTTTGTGTAATATTCTCTTTCTCTCTTACTCTCTCTCTCTCTTCTATTTATTGTAAATAATTAGATGATTCTAAATTGAATTATTCTGTAAGAAATAAAAAGAAACGTGTAGTTTTTAAATCAAACGTCTGCCTCCCTGTGTTCGACCCGGAATTTTAATTTCGGTATAAATTTTATTTGTTGAACACGAATTCTTCGCTTTCGAACTACAACGACAGGTTTTCCAAAACCGAACACGTTAGCGTAGGTTCGTAAGCGCTCAACATTAAGGTTAGGGTAGCACCATTATTGAAACAAATAATATAATTAGCATAGAGTAAGGCTATGGGACATGGAATCCCCCTCCTAACAAAGAAAGGGATGAGCTTGTTAGCAATGACCATATTCTTAAGACCTCTAACAAACGGTTCCATGACCAAATCAAATAAGAAAGGTCCTTGATGAAGACTACAGGAAATAGGGAAGAACTCTGATGAGATTCCATCCACAAGAATGGAGCAACCACTATGTTTGACAAAAAACCTTAATCAACCAAATAAAATCTTTTGAGAATCCAAATCAGTTGAGGACTTTATAAAGGAACTCCTAGTTGACCTTGTCATAGGCTTTATGAAGTTCCAACTGAAGGACAATATTAGATCCATGAGACTTCCAGTCAAGTCATTGAACCGGCTCGAAGGTGGTGGCCACACGATAATAAAAGGAACGATCTTGGTTGAAATTGGCTTGCTCAAGGGATATGAGATGAAGCATTATGGGTCAAATTGAGATGTTACAATAGAGGAGACCACTTTGTAACAAACATTACATAGGCTGATAGGGCAAAAAAGAGAGAGAGAGAGAGAGAGAGAGAGAGAGAGAGAGTCAACTTGATCTTTTTTGGGAATAGGAGTAAGGAAAGTATTATTAAAAGCTAGAGGTGCATCTTTGGAGTGGAAGAAGTGTTGAATGGCCTCAATGATGTCATCCTTAAGAATGTCCCAACAATGGATAATGAATTCAGTGTTGAAGCCATCAAGACCAGGTGATTTATTGTGGGGCATTTGTTTAAGGTAGGTATAGGTATCTTCCTTGGAGGGGAGCACAGTAAGGCTTAAGTTTTCCTCCTCTTAAATAAGGAGAAGGATGTTAAGGAGGATCTCTCAAGGATCGGAAGTAAGGCTTGATGAAAGGAGATTATGAAAGAAGCCAACACTCTTTCGTTTAGCTGAATCCCAAGAAGGCCAATGATGCTGTCAAAGGTCGTCGTTAGATTGGCCATTGTGAAGGTAATTGTCATGTTGATGTGTCGATCTTTCTCAAAAATAGAGACCAACAACTTTATTTCCCATTTAGGCATCACCTTATGATTGCCAAAGTCAACCAAAAGATACAATGAGGGGGTGAGGTCCTTTTCTTTAAAATCCAATCTAGTGAGGGTTTTAAGAAAAAGGACATCTACGGCACTACCCTTGTCCACCAGGAGTAGTGGCTGAATCTGTTCATCCACCAGAAGTGTTATAAGTAGCGGGCCTAAATGGATACCTAGATCTAGTAGGGCCTTATATAGGGTGAAGGCCACCTGCCCCATTTCACATAAGATTCCTGGTCTTGACAGCTATACAATGGAACACATGCCTTTATAACTGCCACATTGTTGGCAATTTTGCCGTGGTTGAGGCACCGCATTAAGGTTGAAGATAACTTTGACACTGTTGGCAGCCAGTTGGGAGAAAGCACGGCTATCTTTTTCCCGGTAGGAGACTCTCCTTTCTACTAGGAGAGACATAGCTTGGTGGGGATATTCATGGGGTAGGATGTCAAGGTGAAGACCTTGTTCCGCCAAAGGCGTGTGAGACATCAACCAACGTTTTGTTTTTTAGAATCACCATATTAACAAGTCACAAGTGTCGTAACTTCTGTTTATGATAGTCTTCAGGATCTTCCAAGAGTCTTTTCCCTTTGTCTTGGCCCTCATTGCATATAACAAACTGAGCCAAATTTCCATGCTGAATCTGGTATTCAATTTGGTCTCTCAGATCTCAACAATTTTCAATGGAGTGTCCTTGGGCTTTGTGATACCTACAATACGGCTTAGAATCTGTTGCACCCTCATGGGGCAAGATGGAGGGAGGTCTTTATTGGTTGACCAAACTTCTGCCAAGACATCAGCTTGGTTAAAAACCAGTGGGGTGTATTCTTGGTAGTAATCCCTCCTCGATTGCTAGGTGGCGTTATCCTGGCTTCGGTTCTGGTGGTTGGCTTTCTGGTCATTGAAATTTCCTTTCTGCTTGTTAAAGCGGTTCCCACTGCGATTGAGCGGCTACCTTCTTTCATCATATGAGTTGTGCGAATCTTCCCTGAAATCATTCGCCAGACAACCACGGGAATGAAAAGAATCGCCTATTTCGCAAATCTCGTGGTTTGATCCCAAAGTTCCGCCATATCCCTAGGCAGAAAATCATCAATATCGTACTAGAACCTCTGAGTTTGGAGTCCTGACTTGAAGTACTAGATGACAATGGCGTCATGGGGTCTCTTACATTTGAAGTACTAGGCCTTGAATCTATCCAAGTAGGAGTGGAAGGACTTGCCTTTGCGTTGCCATACCTCGGATAGCCTTTTTGGGTTATCTCTCACCCGTTGTTGGCTAACAAAATTTGTCGGCCACGTCCTAGAAGTAGATTTGGCTAGCCAGCCGTTTCATTGAACCACTCGTAGGCCATTCCAGTGAGATAGGACAGGAACACACGATAGAGCACTGGTGCGATGCCAATCCTCTATGGTTTTAATATCTCGTTGTAGTATAGTATAGAGGAGCAGTTACCAGTTTAATATAATTTGTTACTCGGAAAATAAAAGTTTTCCCAGGTCAAACTCAGGGAGCAAATTGTATTCTAGAAGTACAAAGTTTCTATTACAAAAGTGAAAAGAGAGAGAGAGAGATTTATTTTGTTGGCTTTTTCTTCTTCTCTCTTCTTTCTCATCTTTGTCTTCTTCTCTTCTGTGCTCTTCTCTTGGGTTCTTCAGTCTTCTTCCTTCTGTTCTTCTTATTCTTCTTCTGTTCTTCTTCTTTCTTTCTTCTTCTTTCTTTTGCAGAGTCTTCTTTTCTTCTTCTTCTTCTTGTCTTCTCTTTTCTCTTTTTCTTCTCTGCGGCAGTGGTGATCCTCTTCTTCTTTTTCTTCCTTTCTTTTCCTTCCTTACTTCTTCTTTTCTTTCTTCAGGGCGTCGTCTGATTTTTCAATCAGACGACTTAAGTAGCTTTTGCTACAGTGCATCTTCTTTCTTTCTTTCCTCTGTGGCTTTCTTCTTCTTCTTCTTCTCGCAGTCCTTCTTCTTCTTCTTGTCTTCTCTTTTCTCTTCTGTGCCTGCACACTCACAGTTTGGTCAGAAGGCAAAAACCTACTCTACCCTCCCCCGCGTCTCTCTCTCTCAGAATTCACTCGTAGGATAGCTCTCCCAGAGCTGCCGGGTATTCGGGTACGGGTCTCGCCCGGGTCCAGGCCCACAGGCGTGCGTGGTGGGCGAGGAGTGTTCGAGTCAAGTCGGGTCGGGTCAGCCGGATCCACGTGATGAGCTCGCGGACCGGGCGGGTGAAGCGGTTGAGAGGGACCGCACCCCGTGTGCTGAGGCGATAAGCCTACAACACTTTTACAATTTATGCAGGCGTGCCGCTTCAGAGTCTTCCGAGGTGGGACTAAATGTCCCACCCCAATTGGGCGCCTGCAGCTGAGAAAGCTGCAGGCAATCGCGGCTGTGCGCGGAGCTTTCTCCCCAGCTGCGAGCCTGGGCAGGTGCGCAAGGGCGAACCTCGCGTCCTGGGGAGTATGGCCTGGGCGAAGCGAGGCTGCAGTTGCAGGCGGAAGAAGCTTCACCTGCTCAGCAATGGCGGCGGAGGACGGGTGACCTGTTCACAGCAAAACGGCCTCTCGGCCTAATCAGAAGGTGCAGGGAGCTTCGCCGGAGTGCGGCGAAGCTCGTGCGGGTGGTGGCAAGGCGTGGGGCGGCGTGTAGGGGCTGCCCTAGGTCAGACTGTGGCCGAGGGAATGGGTTTGCTCGGGGGAGTGATGTGGAGGTGAGGAGTGGCAGTGAAGGGGTGGAAGTGGTTCAGCGTGATGAGGTGGAGGTTTTGGGTCGGTCGGCGAGTCGTGTGGGGTGGTGGAATGATGGGAGCGAGTCGCCGGAGGTTGGCCGGAGATGGAGAAGGTGAGGGCGATTTGGCGCGGTTGAAGGGTTGTTGAACAAATTGAAGTAGGGAAAAGAAAGAGGGGAGGAAGAGAAAGAATTGTACCTACTTGGAGGGACGAGGGGGACCGGAGTAGGGCGACAGTCGTATCGACTGTCGCCGGAGAAGAAGATGCCCAGTGAGAAGGGGGCGGCGGCGAGGAGAGCGCGGGAGAGCACGCGCTGGGTACAGCGCGACGCGGGAAGAGCAGGCGAAGGCGGCTCTGCTGCTGGTAATGCGGCAGAGCGACGAGGAGGAGGAAGAACTGCAGGAGCAGGGGGGCTTCTGCCAGAGTGGGAAGAGAGGAAAGGGGGGGAGGTTTCTCCGTCAGAACCGAGCTGTTGAGTTCGGTGGATGGGGGCGGTTTTTATAAAGGTGGAATCAGAGAGGAGGACGGAGGGAGGCGACGTGCCTCCCTCGCCGGAGGACGCCGGAGATGGAGACCCATACCTTCCGTGCATTCGCACGGGAGGTATGGGTGGTTGCAGAGACCATGGAGGTGTCCCTGCGACGGCAGACGTCGCAGGGAACCCCCGGTTGACTTGGTAGAGGGTCTCCCTTACCCTGCACGGCGCCATGCTTCGCGCAAAGTCGCCGGAGCATGGCGCTGCTCAGGGTTTTGCAGGGAGGACCCAAATGCAAAGAACGAAGAAGAGTTAGGGGCCAAAATGTGAGGATTTCAAAAGTTGAGGGTCAAAAAGTAATGGATGAGGACCAAAATGCAAAGTCGGTCAAGAAGGTCTCTTCTTAGGCTCAAGTTTTTATGCATGACTAAATGGGGCCTAAGGATTCTAATGGTGAATTTTATTTCTATATCAGACCTTGTTTGATCTGTCAATTTATGTAAAAACTCAAATTAAGTCATTAATTGGGCATGGTTCTCAATGTAGGTCAAAATGAGTTCCTAAGGCCAAATTGAAAGTTCTAAACCCTAGAGATTATTTTTTTACGAATTGTAGAGGGTTTAGTCGATTTTTATTTTCCTCGAACCTCGTGAATTAAAGTGAGTTTGTTTTTAGGGTTACAAGATGTCATTTAATTCCTTGGAGTTGCTGTAGCCCTTATTGGATCAACTCATCCCACTTTTCTTCTTATTAGGTTAGTTTGACCTATGTTTGGATCCTGAGTTACCCTATTTTCAGATTGGATTGGTGAAATTACATTTTTACCCCTTAGTTTCTATTTTCTTTACAAACTCAGAATTTCTCTGAGTCAAGCCTTTCTATAGTTATGTCGGAGCTTTTTCTTGCAAATATGGGTTAGATGGTGCTAGTTTAGGGTTTATGACGAGGTTCTCATCAAGCACTCTATCTGGACACCCATGGATGAACATCATCTGCTTATAGCTTCTGACGAAACTATTTGGGTCAGATGTTACATCACACTATAATAGATTTAGGTGCTTGAATTTCTCCGGTAGGGAGGCATTCATAACTTCTTTCGTAAAGGGGTGTGTTGTGACAAACGCACACG
Organism: Thalassia testudinum; assembly: GCA_037157565.1. Lineage (NCBI taxonomy): Eukaryota > Viridiplantae > Streptophyta > Magnoliopsida > Alismatales > Hydrocharitaceae > Thalassia > Thalassia testudinum. Next base: position 30,835,724 of record JAZHRO010000031.1, on the reverse strand, counting down.
AGCAAATGCCTCTCATTGCGCGAGTAACTTGCTGGATGATCACTGGGAGGGATCCTCCACCACTAGGCGTTAATAGCCAAGCACCGGATTGGTCGTCGAAGTCACGTGGGGATGGAGGCAATGGGATGGGCTTGCAGGGAACTTCCCCTTTCGAGCTATAAAGTTCCTGTTTGAGTTGCTCGAGTAGCTTGCAAAGGTGGGAGTTCTCCTCCAGGATACGACACCACTGAGTTTGATCATCTACAGGGCTCGACTTAGGTGGAGATTGATCCTGTTGGGACTTAGGCTTCTGATTTCGTTGCTGAATCTCATTAAGTTGTCCCATCAGCAAGTCCTGCTTCGCTTGAAGTGTAGTTAGCTGAGCCAAGAACTCCTGTTCCTTCGCCAAGGCCGATTGCGAGGGGTCATCTTGAGGTTGCTCAGATGAAGGGTGCCTCTCATGTAGGGCACTTTTAGTCTTGCTAGCTTCACTATCCTGGAAGCATTGCTTTGAGCTGATGATGCTTGACTTTGTTGATACTCCTATTTATTTTTCTTGTTTATGTTTACTGGGGTCTGTTTAGTTATCTTTATATTTCGTCTGGTTCTTCTATATATTTTTCCCAACATCTCTCTCTATATAGAGAGGTGTAGAGTTTTCTCAAGATAATAGATTGGTCATTTTTCTCCACTTTGTATCAGAGTAGCAGTCTTAGACCGGTGCCCTAGGTACCCCACCCAAGTAGGCCTCCAACCCATCCCCTAAATCCTTCTCTTCTCCTTTTCCTCACCGCTGCTAGTTCTCTCTCAGTCGGCAGTAGTAGCACCAACAGTAGGAGCACCAGCCCTTGTTTGCAGCAGCGCGAGGAGGAAGGGGGGGCCTCACTGGCATCGCCGGTGGGCTGCTCGAGCCCAGCAACGCCAGTGGTGAGCCCAGCAATGCCCCCCAGAGCCGCCGGTGGGTTGCTCAACTCCAGCAGCCCTACCAATTGCTGGTTTCATCCTGCAACGGCAGCCTGGTCATGGTTTGGTGCAGATCTGGGCCATTCTAGAGTCCACCCATGATTTGAAAATTCAATTTCAAGTCATGGTTTTGTGCTTCTAGATCAAATCTTGCTTCTAGAGTGATGCCTAAGTGATTTTTATATCTATGATGGTGAGTTCTAGCTTTTGGTGATCCACTTCATCGCTACTATAGCAGGGGTGGTTGAGTATGTAGGCTTGATGCCGTAGAAGCATGACAGGAGTCACCATGGTACAGGATGGTTAGTTGATTCCGGTGCTTCATAGCATCTTTGTGGGGATCAGAGCTATTTCCGGTCACTTAGTTCTATTGCATCAGGGAGAACGGTCCAGGCTGCTGATGGCAGACATGCACCCATTGTTGGCCAGGGGGAAGTATCTGTGACCCCCACGTTGCGACTGTCGAGAGCACTATATGTACCGGAGTTTCTCATGAGCTTGCTATCTGTGAGTAGGATCACGAAGGATCTTCATTGTATGGTGATTTTTGATGAGGTCGGATGTATTGTCCAGGATAAGCTTACTAGGAAGACCATCGCCAGAGGTACAGAGGAGAATGGTCTTTATCATCTTGGTCAAGAGCCATTTGCAGGTGTCAGTAGACATGATGGTGGGAGTGTCTTACAATGTCACGTTCGTCTAGGACATTTGCCTCTGGATCGCCTTAGGAGGGTGATTCCGCATATTTCACTTGCTGTTACTATTAGGTGTGATTCTTGCCAATTGGGTAAGCATCATCAGTCTTCATTCCTTGCCAGTACTTCTCCGAGATTAGTTGCTCCCTTTGAGTTACTCCATATGGATGTTTGGGGACTGAGTAGAGTTCCAAATAGGATAGGACACAGTTTACTATCTCGTTGTTGTGGACGACTTCACTAGAGTATCTTGGGTGTTTCTTATGAAGAATAAGGCAGAGGTTGGAGGTATTATAGAAACTCTTCTCTTGGAGATTAGGACTCAGGATTCTGCTATAGTAAAGATTGTACGGACATATAATGCCCTCGAGTTCTGCACTACTAGACTTGCAGAGTTTTACAGGACTCATGGGAGTATCCATCAGACTTCATGTCCCCATACCTCATAGTAGAATGGAGTTGCCGAGAGGAAGCACAGATACCTGTTAGAGGTTGCCTGCACTCTTCTTATTCACCATAATGTTCCATAGAGATAGTGGGGGGATGCTATTTTGACGGCAACCTACCTCATTAACAGGATGCCGAGTTCAGTTCTTCATGAGCAGATACCGATTCTTCTGTTACATCCAGATGGTGAGTTTTTTCACGTGTCTCCTAGGAGTTTTGGATGTGTTGCTTTTATTCATGTGCCATCACCAGGATGTGACAAGCTTGCTCCTCACGCTGTTAAGTCGTCTTTTTAGGGTACTCCAGGAATCAAAAGGGGTACCGATGCTATGATCCCTTCCACCATAGGCATTATATCAATGCTGATGTGACTTTTCATGAGACGACACCATATTTTTCTATTGTTGGACAGATGAATGTTCATGATGATGTAGCTCCCATGCCTATTCCTTCAGTTTCACTTGAGGATATTCCGGTCTCTATACCTCAACTGACCTCTTCAGGCTCCACTACCCCCGTGGATGACTACCAGAGATTGCATGGTCCTCTACGCACATATAGTAGACCTCATGCGACACTACAGAGGCCATTGGCCACACCAGTGACTGATGTTTCATAGGCAGTTGAGAGTGACTTTGATAGCAGTGATAGTCTAGTTAGACTTGATCCTCTTGACAGTACAGATCACCACAATAGTGAAGCTCACTCTGCAACGACTCAATCAGAGATACTAGATGATTCTAACCTTCCTATTGCTATTAGGAAGGCACCCCGTACATGTGAGTCCAGATATCGTATTGCAGGCAGTTTGGCTACCGATGGTCTTGCTCCTCAGTTTAGCAGCCTTTGTCAGGCAGTTACAGCGCCACACATTTCGTCTATCTACCAGCAGGCCATGCTTGATCTTAAGTGACGTCAAGCCATGGAGGATGAGATGGCCGCACTTCAGAGCAGGCAGACTTGGGATCTGACCTCGCTTCCTACAGGTGCATGACTTGTTGGCCCCAGATGGGTCTTTGCCTTGAAATACAATCCTAATGTGTTTATTTAAAGGTATAAGGCCAGGTTGGTGGCAAAGGGGTTCACCCAAACTTATGGGGTGGACTTCTTTGATACTTTCTCTCATGCTGCACGTCTTACCACCGTTCGGGTACTCATCTCTGTTGCTGCCCATAGAGATTGGAGGTTACATCAGCTTGATGCGAAGAATGCTTTTCTCTACGGTAATCTTTAGAAGGAGGTTTGCATGCAGCAGCCCCCAGGTTTTGAGGTTCAAGGGGAGCGCGTGTGCAGACTCAAGAAGGCTATTTATAGCCTAAAGCAGAGCCTGATTTCAGAAGCTATAAGATGTGTTGCAAAGGTAGGGATGCAGAGGTCCTCTTTAGATCATTCTCTGTCTGTCAAGAAAATGGAGAATGACACTGTAGCACTATTGGTTTGTGTAGATGATCTGATTGTCACCGGTAGTGATGAGGCTGGGATAAGGTAGGTCGAGGAGTCTCTTGCACAGAAGTTTGTTATGAAGGATTTGGGCTAGCTTGGATACTTTCTGGGATTGAGTTAGATAGGAGTAAAGATGGGATGGTTCTTTCTCAATGCAAGTATGCGTTGGATGTCCTTCAGGAGACAGGCATGCTGGGGTCCAAGCCAGCCAATATTCCTATGGACCCCAAGGCACATCTACATGATGAGGGGGCAGAGGTAGCAGATAGTAGAGCGTACAGACAACTTGTAGGAAAGCTGTTGTATCTGACCATGACCAGATCGGATATTGCCTTAGCAGTACTAAAACTCAACCAATCTATGGAGAAGCCAACGAAGCTGCACTGGCAGGCAGCTATGCAGGTACTTAGATACTTGAAGAAAGCACCAGGTCGCGGTATTCTCTTCCAGAGAGGCTCTCCTATGACAGTGGTAGGATATTCTGATGCAGATTATGCAGGATGTGTGCTTGACAGGAAATCTACCACTGGTTTCTGTACCTTTGTGGTCGGTAATCTGGTTACTTGGAGGAGCAAGAAACAGGGGGTAGTTTCTTGCTCCAGTGTAGAGTCAGAGTATAGAGTTATGGCCCAAACTGCTATAGAGATGGTTTGGATAGAGTCTCTACTGCATGATTTACACATTCAGATTGAGGAACCTATGGAGATGCGATGCGACAATCGGGCTGCTACATATATAGCCAACAACTCGATGTTCCATGAGCACACCAAACACGTTGAGGTTGACTGCCACTATACTAGAGATCTTATACAGCTTGGTTTGCTACGTACTACTTGTGTTGCATCTGAGGACCAGACTACTAATGTGTTCACAAAGCCTCTACCTCGATTGACATTTAACTACTGCTGTTCCAAACTGAGCATGATTGACATCTATGCTCCACCTTGAGGGGAGTGTTGATACTCTTATTTATTTTTCTTATTTATATTTACTGGGGACTGTTTAGTTATCTTTATATTTCGTCTAGTTCTTCTATGTATTTTTCCCAACATCTCTCTCTATATAGAGAGGTGTAGGGTTTTCTCAAGATAATAGATTGGTCATTTTTCCCCATTAACTTAGTGAGCTCGAGCTTCTTAAGGTTCAACCGGGAGGAGTGGCAGGTCGAAGGAGTCATCAAAGTGAGAGTAAACTTGACAAAGAAAAGAGTTAGGAGTTAATTACCTTGCCAGAACTCTTCCCACAGACGGTGCCAAATGATTAAGTTTTATGTAATGGGTCCTATCTAGTTTCGTGGTAGGGGTATGAACCTCAAACTAATCAATCATACACAAAAGATAGAGATTGGTTACACAGTTTCACCTTGAAAGGTGTACGTCTGGAGATAGCTTAATTGCTCTCAAGATTCACTAAGTATCTTGGAAATCCAATATATAAAGGGTATTCTCTTGCACTTTCCCCCTCCCTGGATGGGGTTCTCCCTTATATTGGTGGCAGTTGGCGAAACATACTTTCCTTCATGTTGGAGATCTTCATCGATGGTAGTAAAGAGGGTCAATGTACGTAATTAACACAACCCACATTCCAATTAATGTCATCATGGGCTTTATGATTCGTAACGACAATCCCTTAGATAACCGTCCACCAGACCTTATGCTAGACGGGTTGGTCCATTTGATTGTCTCAATGGATAGTTGGATTTTGTTAATCATCCTCCAACTGATAAGGGGTAAATCGGTTGAACCAATTTCTCTGGTTGGAAACAATTAACCTATTAAATTATACTCAATTGTTGATCTGACAAGATCTCTTAGGCAGGCCTAACCGATTACCTGTTTAAGAAAGACTTTTTAAATTGGGCCATGAGGGGCCTTAATTGGGCCATTTGCCTTGAAAAATCATTTTTGATGTTGGAGTTGATTTAGGATTTTCCTTCCCTCATCAGTGTATGGGTTGGAGTGGCAAACAATTCACTTTCCCCAATAAGCCAAACACTGGTAGATGATCTTATGACCAAAGCACTCACTACTCAACCATTTCTTTGGATTTGAGACAAGTTAAGGTTACTCTCCCAGGCATAACTTAAGGGGAGGTGTTAGTATGCGCGTGAAGTGTAATCATTTTTTGTTGTATTGTGATTATATAATTGTAAATACTCTTCCACATGTATAACTGCAATTGTTCATCATGCATAGTAGAATTAGTTATGACCCCACACTCACCATCTTCTTATGCCTATGCCAACTAACATAGGGTGGGGGATGGCAAGAATGGCGAGGGCAGGGTGGCAACGATGACTTGGTCCACCACCATGAAGGAGAATGGAGGAGGGGTAGGAAGGAGGGCAAGGAGTAGAGGAAGGAGGAGGAAATGGGAGAAAAAGATAAAAGAAAAAAAAAATCTGGATAAAAAATATAGATTTTCGTTACCTTTCGGTCTACTGCCTTTAAATTTAACATTAACTAATTGAATAGCAATTACAAAAATAACATCACATTTTCAGTGATTTTTGAAGTAATATTAAAAAGCAAATGACAAAAACATAATATCAACTTTTTCCAATAACATCTGCGTAAAAACCCTAAGATAGAAAAGTCCATACCTTCCTGTTTCGCCACTTTCTTCCGCAAGAAATACAGAAGGAGGCCAAAAAGGAACACCAGGATAGCCGCCAAGATGACGACGGTGATAACGATGGTTGTCTTCGTCCGGTTATTTTTGTGATCTGCAGGGTAAGGCCCTTGACATAATTTTCAAATTCTATCCAATATCAATTCCATGATGCGACGATGTGATCTTTTTGATACCTTCCGTGTTTGCGTATTACACTAACTGTCTCAAGAAAATTAGTATTTATTGATGCATCCTTGTAATTATTTATTTTTTTCATGTAAATACCCCCTACAGTCTCTGAATGCAATTGCACATTTATCCCCAGTAGACTTTGGAATTATATGGATATACCTAAAAACTTACCTTTTCAAAAAGCAACAGAAAAAAAAACAAAGCAGTATAGCATGCTTTCCTCTACTAGATAGATTGAGTGTGATGATCACTACTTACCGAGCTCAGATGCTTGCAGCTTGATGTACAGATCGTTTCCACCCGAAGCGAACACCTTCATGTCGACCAAACCCGTTCCCCACACCATGCAGTTGCCCTCGACGAAAGCGTAAGCCAAGCAAGAGCAGTTCCTCCGGCAGCCCTCCTCGCACCTCTCCCGAGTCCAGTTCACCAGATCCTCCACCCTCTCCGCGAAATTCGGGACCTTCATCCTCTCCAACTTGACGAACCCATCACCCTCCTCCTCCTCCTCCTCCTTCTGCTGCTCACCACCACCCTCCCTCACGCACGCCAACTCCTTCTCCCTCACACACCCACTCGTCCAGTTTCCCTTCCTCCACTCCTCCCCGTTCCTCGGCCTGAAGCCCCTCAAGCAGCTGCACATAGAAGAAGGCAACCAATCCAAGTTGCACACCGCGAACTCCCCACACGTGCCGTACGCGTCGCAGTCGTCCTGCGGGATCCACCACTCGTCCAACCACTCCTTCCTGCTCTCGTCCCACCTCCACGACTCCAACTTCCCGGTGGGGCCAAGAACCAGCCTCAGCACCGCGGTCTCGCCCGACGGCGCGTACCCAATCGAGACCCCGTCGCCGTCCCTATTGAGGGAGAAGCCGCCCGCGTAGGAGGACCTCATCTCCGGTACGCCGGCGAACCTCGAGCCGACCCAAGGGCCGCTGCGCCAATGGATGCTCGACCCGCTACGATAGGTGAACCCCTGGACGAAGCTATCCACTCGGAGGTAGTGCGAGAATGTCCCCGGCGACGGGTCGGAGGTCGACTTCCACGACACGAGGCCCCTCTTCTTGTTGTTCTTGAGGTCGACGTAGATGGCAGACGTCGGGACCAGCATGTTGGACGACTCGTCGAAGCTCTGCCACAGAGTTCGGCCGCCTGGTTGTTGAACCACGAGGTTCCCGGAGTTGTTGAGCAAAGCTCGGAGGTTGGGGGAACCGACCGACCGCGTAGCGGTCGACCAGATGGTTGCTCTGCTGCCGTCCACGAGCACGAGGGCTCCGGTGGAGTTGAGGGTGAGGACGCCGGAGGTTCCGTTGATGGGGGCCTCTCCGTTGGCGACCCATATGACCACGGGGCGGCCGGGGCGATTGTACCATATGCCTACGTAGCGGTGGGCGGGTGGGCCGCCGGTGGGGGTGAAGAAGCCGAGTTGGAAGTCGGCGCCGTTGGAGATTAAGGTCTGGCCGTCGGTGAGGGATTGATTGAGGGATATGGTGTCGGTCGATGCGTAGGCACGGAGGAAGAAGAAGAGGAGAGTTCCGTAGTTAACACAGCTACAGCTATCCATTTAGTGTGAAATCATTAACGAACGGTGAGGAGGAAAAAAAAAAAGGAGGAGGTCAAATTTGATACTTGTATTTAATTAATAGTAACATAATTTTGCGTCCATTCTGGCCGTGGGAGAGCTATCACGGACCCATGCGGACCAAGAAAAATCGGGGTTCGGGACCTTTCAGAGGAGGACTTATCGGATAACCAGGGTCGCTGAATCCATCATGATTGGATTTGGATCGACTCTTCCACGGGCTGAGATCGTACGGATAGGATAAGGATTACTTAGTGATTGAGGTGATGTTTTGATTGTCACGAAAAATGAACATAGGTTGGATTAAGTATTTAATATATTATTTTATTTGATCCTTAAGTAGTGAAATTTAATTTGAGTTAAAATTATTTTATTTTTTAATTAACTTAAAATGATTAAAATATCTAAAGAATTTAATTCACTTATTTCTATCATTTATTTGAACTTGTTTTTTAACCCTTTTACTTATTTCATTATTTTATTCCTTTCGTCAAACGACAGCTTCTTGACACAACAAATCTCATCAACGAAGATAAGTCATGAGATCTTGGAAGGGAGCGAGATAAAGATTGATCAAACACTTGATGGTAGGGCCCACATCTCCGAGGGGATGGGGGGAAGCACATTTGTTGGTGGCATTTTTTTTTTTTTTACCTCAAATATTTTCAATTAGTTTTTAACTGGTGCTTCTATGCCAAAATGCAATTTATTGAATATCTCCAAAAAGAAAGTGTTAACTCTTTCACCATCTATCCTTTATCTTATATTTTTTAATTATAAATTAAGGATCATTAATATACCCGTATAAATACATTCAATATAGGGAAAATATGGAATAATATACTTGATAGTTAACAGAGTATAAAGTAACAAATTGAAAATTGTTAAAAAAGATTGGGGATTAAACTACTCACATAATAACATAGGATTACATATATTCTTTTTAAATTTCATATAATTTATAAATTTTCTAAGATATGTTTTCATGTAAGATTAATATTTTAAAAATTTCAGTAGTTTATTTTTATGTGAATAATGAACCTTCATGACTTTTATGACATTCTAACTAAAGTAGATTTGATTCTTATTGTTACTTTCAAGTATAACATTTTTTTAACATGACTATGATTATATTTTCAATTATTCTTATCGTATTATTATTCATGTTTGTGTTTAAAATTTTAAAGTATTTTATATTTGACCCATGGTTCGCCCTGGACTTGACCAACCCTCAAAAATAGGGTATGGGCCAAGCTTTTAAGCCCATGGGTTGATCGAACTAAGACTTTGACAAAGACTTTTGAAAGTTCGACCTAATTAACTTGACCCATGACCTACTTAACTCAACCCATGGCCAGATCTAGTTAGAATAGAGAGGTATCGCAATGGCTGCAAGTGCCTCTTCTAGTCAAGCATTGTGGCCTCAAAATCATTAGCCAATGGAAAATGTTTTTCACTCATATTCCATGGATGTAATTTCAAACCCCAAACAAGATTCCAACGGCGTTCACACACAGGAAAATGTTTAACACAATACTCATCTCACCCAAAATTTCATCAAATCTAAGTCATGAACGGGGGAGAATGACACAAAAAATCCAACCCATGTTTTTGTCCCATTCTCCTCCATGAATGCTCAGGGTGTGATGAGATTCACGGGTGTGTTTACCACTGTTCGCATACACATATGCGATCGACATGAGAGACGGCCTGACCAACACCGGCGGAATCCCTCAACCGTTCACACCCGGCCGCCGAGGTAAGCATCTCAAGAGGACGGCCCTACCGTAGCTTCCGCGAAGAAGGAAAAGCAACCCCCTGCAAGAAACGGTACGTGATCAACATCTACGCGACCCAAATCAAAAAGCTGATCATGACGTGTTCCGCCGAACCTTCGACCTCTGCCTTAACTCGCACTGCACCTCCCTTTTGGTGCCCTTCCAAGAAATTTAGCAAATTAGCCTTTTACCCCTCTATACCTCTGCCTTAACTCGCACTGCACCTCCCTTTCGGTGCCCTTCCAAGAAATTCAGAAAATTAGCCTTTTGCCCCTCTATATATATACACGTATATATGCGATTGCACCCCATAGCCGTTCCTTTAATTCATGCATGTCGACGATGGCGGGTGAGAAAGAGCAACAGACGCAGGTGGTGTTCGAGGACTTCCTCCCGGTGATTGCGGAGCGGGTCGGTGCCGTCGGCCTGATCGCGGAGCTCTGCAAGGGGTTCGAGCTGCTGATGGACCCCGGGAGGGGGGCTATCACGTTGGAGAGCCTGAAGAGGAGAGCGGCGGAACTCGGGGTGGAGGGGCTGGGGGACGACGACCTCGCGGAGATGGTGAGGGAAGGGGATGCTGACGGCGACGGCGCGTTGACGCAGATGGAGTTCTGCGCGTTGATGGTTAGGCTCAGCCCCACGTTGATGGAGATGGCGGCGTGAAGTCCTACTACCGCTACTACTGCTTCTGCTACTACTTTGATGGAAGCAGAAGGTGGAGTTTGATGGCGGACATAATTAATTAATCTCGGTCGTGTCTTTTTGTTTTTTCGATGATCAGTTGATACCACGTATACGTTGAGATTGCCGGAAGGTATCGGGGTTACGAGGAATCCATTTTGCATATGTACAATTGGATTCCTGGAATATTTGACTCGATCAGTTGATGTTCTGATCTGATATTAACAGGCTAAATATTTGCATGCATGTATGGCTTCGTGTTACATTAATTATGCGGAATTTTTGTTACCTCCAACGATGTCAATACAGTATTTTGCAATAGGAAGGAGCATACTGCTGATGACTACATTGTTTGCTGTCTCAGCATCCTTCCCATGTATGACATTGGCGAAGGTTTGCTCACAAGCTCTTTCTTTTGATCCCTTGTGGCGTCGAGTAATGTGAGAATAATCTTACATCACACCAATGGGCCGAGTCTGTAACTGCCTGTTGATTGAAAGAATGGAGGCAATTAATGTGAGATGCGCCAAAAAAAAAAAAAAAACCCTTCATCGACCACAAGGGCCCCCCTAATGATGCTGTGATAACAAAAAAGTGTTCATTGAAACGAGAAGAAATAGTAGTGGGAGGGTGAGTCCCAAGGAAAGCACCAACACCACTAGAGTTACAGCTAATCCATCGTCTGATAGATTGAGTACACCATCCACGTCTTCACTCACTCCCAAATCTTGGCCCTGAATTGTCATCACCAAGGGAAGCACAAGACCCCCCACAATCAACAAAAACCCTTCCAAGATGACCCGGCCCGAATGATAGCCCATGGGTAAATTTGTTGCTGAATGGTAGATCCAAGCAACAAGATCTAACAAGCAACCACGGCCAAGAGTAATAATATCGCTAAATCCCACCTCAAAAAGGCTCGACTCAATCATTAACGCTAAAATCTATCCATGGGAGTGGATATAAAAAAGGTTGTAAGGCCTTGGGTGACGGCAAAAGAGGTGGCTTAGGGAAAGAAGAAGCTTCAAGAGAGTTCTCGACGCCCATTGAGATGGTATATAGGAACGAACAAGAGAAGCCCATGTAACTGTCCAAGAGCAAGGAAGGCAAGATATGGACACTATCATGGAGACGGGAAAAAAATCCTCAGATGGCCTTCAAAGGGGGTTGGCATGCAAGAAACTAAGTGAAGGAGAGGCATTTAACTAGTTAGAGGTAGGGTAGAGATGGTCGAAGGCCCATATGCATCTTACAAATAAGGGGCGGTAATTGTTGCTTACAACCAACCTTTATGTTGGGAGTTAGCTAACCCATGTTAGGGAAGTGGAAGGAAGGAATAACCCTTATTGGCATTTACCTCAAGGGGGATAACTCTTGTCGGTGGTTATTGAATGGAGGTTACAAGAAGGAATAAGTTGGGGTTGACCTGTGATTTAAAGGGAAGTTTACTTACAAATGGGAATTAGTAGGGAGGATAAGATGGAAAAAAGACAATTTTGTCCTTATATTGGCGATTAAGTTAGTTGATGATATATATTTTTAAGAAGTAGAGAGATGAATAGGTGATGAGAGAAACGAAATCCTCAAATAAAACCTAATCATTGAAGGCCTAATTAAGGCCCAAGAACCAAAGAGGCTCATCAAGCGAAAGATAACATCGAGCAGAAAATACTTGATTGTCTACCTAATGCAAATAGGTGGAGAGAAGAACAACTGACTAAAAGGAATTGCAATTGGAAAGGTTTCAAGTCTGCCTGATTGACCAAGTGGACAACCTGTCTTTATTTGCCTGAACGCCCTATGGATAAGGTGTTACGACCCGGTTCCCGAATCCCTATAGGACACGAGACCGGACTGACTCGACTAATTTCAAGACCCAGTCGTCCAACGAGAAAGTAACCAAAAAGCAGGAAAGTGAACCACATTCACTATGCTAAGTAACTAATAGTAACAAAAGTACAGCAGTAACGAAGTAAAACTACTACAGTACACACCACCACAACAGTAGAAAAGTAAACGGGTACAGGAAAATAATATGCAGAACGAAAGAATACTGAATATAAAGGTACAAGAAATTACTCACTACTACAAATGAGTACAAAAAGAGCTACAACTACTGGACTCTACTGGGCTCAGCACCCTCTGCAGCCGTAAGCTCTGGCTGCTCAACACCTGGACCTGAAAAAGGTTATGAGTACAAAATGTCAGCGAACACTGAGTAGAGTGACAACCAACTACTAAAGCAGTAAAGGTGGACAGGTAACTGTTATTTTTCAATTTCTTTCTTTCTTTAACTAATTATTCTTTCTTTCACCACTTGATTTAATTATCAAGTCTATTTCCTAATCTCGAATGTTCCTCGTGGGAACGATCTTGTTTGCAATCTTTTCCGAAGAGTAGAAGTCGCACGTGGTGCTCTCCTAGCTGGGTGTTACGAATGTGGCATCAGACGGATTTTAAGACGTCTGGGAAGTGGCCCAAACGTCTGTCCAGACGTTTGGAACCCTTCCCAGACGTCTGGTAATAAATTTTTTCGGCATACCGCATTGCGTCTGCGCGCGTGCGCGTGCAGACTGCGCCCGCCGCCTTCGTCTTCTTTTCCCCTCTCTTCCTGCAGACGCGTCGTTTCTCTTCTCTCTCTCCCCGCGCTGCCTTATATAAACCCTCGCCCTCTCCCTCACCCTCATCTCCTCCACCTTTCTCTTCTCCTTCTCCCTGCCAGCGAGAGCGCGAGCGAGCGAGTGAGCGGCGAAGGCAGCAGCAGCCGCAGCGAGCGTGCGGGAAGGAGGGTTGCGAGAGGAAGGAAGAAGCTCGACCGCGAGGGTGCGAGCTTGTCGGGGCAGCTAGAGCTGGCCGGCGGGGGAGTGACGGGCATGGGGTGTCACGGAGGGGCTGCTGCAGCTCGGGCAGCAGGCGGACAGGGCGCGACGCGGCAGTACGTCGCGGGCGGAGAGTGAACCAGGTCCTAATTCTGGGAAAATTTCCCAGAATCAGACGTCTGGACTTACGTCCAGACGACGTCGAAGACGTCTGGAGGACGGTCCAGACGTCTGACAGGTACGATATTTCTTATCTTCTCCCTTTTACGCGTGTATGGCCATGTAGCCGTCTGCCGCATCCTTCTGCGCTTCATCGTGCTGAGAGCAGGTGCGTGTGTGTGCGCAGGTTCTGCTTGGGAGGGCACGAGGGCTCCCCATTCCATGTGAATTAGACGTCTGGCCACAGTGCCAGACGACGGAGAGAACCTCCAAATGTTCGGGGTGACAATCGGACGTCTGGAAACCAAGGCCAGACGTTCCAGCGGGCTTTTGGACGTCTGCAGGACTGCGCAGACTGAGGTACGACCTGATCCACCTTTTAAGATGTCTGGAAGAGGTTCCAGACATCTAATTTTGGACAGATTCGTCGTTTTTGACCCGTTTAGGGCCCGTTCGGATTCCGTTTTCCGCGTTTCGAGTTGCGTTCCTTCAAGAATTAATTCCTCTATCCATTTACAGTAATTGTATACTGTTCTGAGAAACTCTTTGTGATTGATCCTTGTGTTAGGACCCCGTTCCGTTGTAGTCTTAGGAGTTGCGGAGGCGCGCGGGATTGCCGACCATGCCCCCAGTACTCCTGGTTTCGCTGGTAGAGTGGCTTTTTAATTTATTTAACAAAATTTGTTACAATTATGAAACAATTAATAGAGTCTAGGGCATTGCATAAACCCTAGGACTGAGAAATTAGATTGAATAATAGATCCTAGGGTATTGCATGAATCCTAGGATTGGAAAACTAGATTTGAATGATAGATCCTAGGGTACGGCATGAATCCTAGGACTGGAAAACTAGTTGAATATATAAATATTGCAGTCTTGGAAAAGTAGAAAGGAAATGATAACTACCTGTAAATTGATTAACAGCTGTCTGTTATGAATGAATAAATACAATTAAGAACATGGGTTATATAAAGATAAAGCTGGAACGGTGAAACCCAAAATGGCCAAACAAAAAGAACATGAACCCTACGGGAAATTAGGAGTAGAACTCCTGGAAAGAGAATGGAATGGAACTGAGAAAGTAAAACGTGGAAGTGTGTTGTCTCTTGGGTACGTGGAACCAAAGAGAGCACGTATTACCTCTTAGTGTAGAGGGGAGCTTGCCGCCCTCAGGTTGAGACCGAGGTGGGTTTGGCCACTTTACACCGACTTGCTGGCCCTCGCGTACGCAGTATCGAGGAGAGCTACTAGTGTAGGGAGAGCACTAGCTGCCCCACGAGTCCCAGGGTTCTGCTAGCTCTCTTACACCGACTTGTTAGGCCCACTGGGCAAACCAGGGTAGTCAGGCAAGGGTGTGCGGACTGTGGAGGGGTTGGACCCCTGTTACTGAGAGGGTTCTGCCCTATACTGGTTCCGTGCTGTGCTTTCCGCACACCCGTTAACGGAAACAACTGACCGCGTGCCAATGAGGGGTAGCTACCCGTGCTCTTATCACGCGTGCCGTAGTCATCGTTACGTCTGTCAGCGACCTTAGGGTGTGTAACGACCCGATTCCCGAGTCCCTACGAGACACGAGAACCAGACCGACTCGACTAAACTCAAGACCTGATCGTCCAACGAGGAAGTAACCAAAAGAGCAGTAAAATAAACCACATTCAGCATGAATATAACTAACAGTAAGAAAATACAGCAGTAAGGAAAGAAACCACTACATTATATACCATCACAACAGTAGAACAACATTCATAACATAAAATGAACTGCAGGTAAAGAAAAGTACAGCGGAAACAAGAGCTACTCACTACAGTGGAACCAAAAAGAGGTACAAGAGAACAGTGGTAACTCTACTGGACCCTACTCGGCCCAGCGTCCTCTGCAGCCGCTGACCCTGGCTGCTCAACACCTGGTCCTGAAAGGTAACGAATGTAACACGTCAGCAAAACGCTGAGTAGAGTGGCAGCTAAACTAAAGAAACAGTAAAGTGTACAGTAGCTGTTTTAATTTTCTTTCTTCCTTTATTTACGCCTTTCTATTGTTTCACAAATTATCTATTTCTCAGATCCTTCACTTGATCTCGAATGTTCCTCGTGGGAACGATCTTGATTGCAGTCTTTTTCGAACAGTAGAAGTAGCACGTGGTGCTCTCCTGGCCGGGAGAGTCCCTCGTGGTGATCCTACTCTCAGTCAACCACCCCAAGGTCACTGACAGACGTAACGGTGACTACGACACGCGCGGTAAACACACGGGTAGCTAACCCGCACTGGCACGCGGTCAGTCGTTTCCGTTAACAGATGCGCCCAAAGCACAGCACGGAACCAGTACAGGGCAGAGCCCTCTCAGTAACAGGGGTCCAACCCCTTCACAGTAACCAAACAGGGGCCTTGCCCCTCCACAGTCCGCACACCCTCGCCTGCCTACCCTGGTTTGCCCCAGTGGGCCTAACAAGTCGATGTAGGAGGCTAGCAGAACCCCGGGGCCCGTGGGGTAGCTAGTACCTCCCTACACTAGTAGCTCTCCTCGGTACTACGTACACGAGGGCCAGCAAGTCGGTACAGAGTGGCCAGTCCTAACCCCGGGTCCCTGGGGCGGCTAGCTCCGCTCTGCACTAAACAGGGGGACAGTCGCTCTCCTTGGTACTCCATACTCAAGGGCCAGCTCACTTCCCCAATTTTATTCCATTCACTTTTCAGGAGTTCTACTTCTAATTCCCCGTAGGGTTCCAGCTCTTTAACTCAGTGCATTCCGGTTTCACCTTTCCAGTTTCACATTCATACATCCCATATTCTTAATCATGTTCATTTATTCATAACAGGCAGCTGTTAATTCAATTCACAGGCAGCTATTATTTCTTTTCCACATTTTCAAGACTGCAGTGTTCACATATTCCACTAGTTTTCCCATCCTAGGATTCATGTCATACCCTAGGATCTATCATACAATCTAGTTTTCCAGCCCTAGGATTCATGCAACACCCTAGGATCTACCATTCAATCTATTTCTCATTCCTAGGATTCATGCAATGTCCTATGTTCTATTTATAGTTTCATAATTTAACAGATTATACTTAAAGCCACTCTACCGGTTACAACAGGCGAACTGGGGGCGTGGTCGGGAATCCCGCGTGCCTCCGCAACCCCCGAGACTGCAACGGAACGGGGTCCTATCACAAGGATCAACACAAGGAACTTCTCAAAACAGTATACAGCTACTGTAGACAGGTAGAGGATTTAATTCCGAAAAGAACGCAACTCGAAACGCGGAAAACGGAACCCGAACGGGCCCTAAACGGGTCGAAGACGACGAAACAGTGCAAAATCAGATGTCTGTAACTTATTCCAGACGTCTTAAAAAGTGGATCAGCGAATTACCTCGCTCTGCGTGGGCTCTCAGACGTCCAGAAGCCTGTGGGGGCGTCTGGCCTAGTTCCCAGACGTCCGATGGTCACCCAGGACGTCTGGAAGTCTCTCCAGTCGTCTGGCACTGCAGCCAGACGTCTGATTCTGGAAAAGTTTCCAGAACCAGGGCTCGACTCGCCCTCCGCTCGCGACGCTCGGCCGCGCCGCGCCTCGTACGCCTGCTGCTCGAGCCGCAGCAGTCCTCCCGCGTCGCTCCGCGCCTGCTGCGCCCTCCCCGCCGGCAGGCCCTAGCAGCCCCAGTGAGCTCGAGCCCTCACGGCCGATGCCTCCTCCCCCGCGCAGCACCTCCTCCCGCACCCGCCGCGGCTGTCGCCGCCGCCGCTCACTCGCGCTCGCTCTCGCGCACTGGCTGAAGGAGAAGAGGAAGGAGGCGGAGGTGACGGGAGTGAGGGAGAGGCGTGGCCCTTTTTAAGGCCGCGCGAGGAGGAGAGAGAGAATGCGGCAGAGGCGTCTGTGGCCGCAGGAGAGAGGGAAAAAGAGGGAGAGAGAGAGAAAACACAAGTCTACGCGCTCAGGCGTGCAGACGAACACAAGCGTGCCAAAATAACCGATTTCCAGACGTCTGGAAATGATTCCAGACGTCTTGTCCGACGTCTGGAAGTGATTCCAGACGTCTGGTACGACGTCTGGGCCACCTCCCAGACGTCTTAAAAGACGTCTGGAGCGTGCGTTCGTAACATGGCAGGACCAGAGGAGGCGGGAGTTCCACACTCTCCGCCAGGGGACGATGACCATGAGCGCGTATCGCACGCGTTTTTTGGAGCTGTCCCGCTTCGCAGCGACCGCGGTAGCCACTCCGGCCTGCTATTCGGGGGTATGTCAAACCCCTGAAGCTGCCTACGTTCTCGAGGGTGGTGGAGGCGGCTATGACCTATGAGGAGACCAACCCGTCTGCGTGAGATACTGACGGCGGGCGGAAGAGGCCCTACCAGCCAGACTTTTCACAGGGCCGGCGAGAGAGGAGACACGTGGCATCCGCAGGAGAGTCGTCACATTTTGCAGGGCCATCAGTGGCCTTTGGGGGCCCTCGACAGGGGCCAGTTACTAGCACCGGACCCCCGCCCAGCCGACAGCAGGGACCCACTAAGGGCGGGAGTCGGGTTCCCCTCTGCTACCAGTGTGGCCAGCTGGGCCACATCAGGAGGGACTACCCGTCTAGGGCAGGAGGTCAGAAGATACTTCCTGCGCTGATAACTGGAGGGCGAGCAGGAGACCGTGGTTTCCAGGCGCGAGGAGGAGGACAGCAGTCACGAGGAGGGTACAGGCCAGCAGCTACCCGTCCGACGCAGAGTGTGGCTGCCTCGTCCGCACCTAGGGCTGAGGGGTGTATCAACGCCCTGACACACAGGGATGCCAGAGCTTCGGGATCGGTGGTGGCAGGTATGGTTTCAGTTTCTGGCAGACTCGTTTACACACTTTTCGATTCCGGCTCTACGCACTTGTTTGTCGCAGCCAGTTTCACAGTTAGTTTGGGCCAGGATTATATGCTGTTACAGAATCCGTTCGTGATCAGAGGTCCGAGTGGTCAGCTGTTTGTAGCTGAGGAGGTGTACACGGGTTGCGAGGTCAATATTGGGGGACATAGTCTACCCACTGACCTGATTATGGTACAGATGGAGGACTTTGGCATAGTTCTGGGGATGGACTGGCTGTCTTCTTACCACGCTTTGGTGGATTATTTTAAGAGGAAGATCGTCTTCTCCATACCGGAGTTGCCTTCTTTCGAGTTCCACGGTCAGCCAGTGGACGGAAGCTTCAGGTGCATTTCGGCACTTCGGGCGGCGAGACTTTTGAGCCAGGGGTGTGAGGGCTTCCTAGCTTGTGTGGTGGCAGAGCCCAGCCCTGTGGCAGACTTCCAGAGCATCTCGGTGGTCAGAGAGTACCCTGACGTGTTCCCAGATGAGTTACCAGGACTACCGCCCGAGCGTGAGATCGAGTTTGAGATCTCACTAGTATCAGGGACCAGCCCCATCTCCACCGCACCATACAGGATGGCACCACTTGAGTTGCAAGAGCTCAAGTATCAGTTGCAGGATCTTTTGGAGAAGGGCTTTGTGAGGCCTAGTGCATCTCCCTGGGGAGCCCCGGTACTGTTTGTAAAGAAGAAGGATGGTATCCTACGCCTTTGTGTGGATTACCGACAGCTGAATAGGGTCACCATCAAGAACAAATATCCGCTGCCGAGGATCGACGACTTGTTTGACCAGCTGCGGGGTGCTACGGTATTCTCCAAGATCGACTTGAGGTCTGGATACCACCAGTTGAGGATCAGGGAGCTAGACGTCTCCAAGACAGCTTTCCGCACCCGGTACGGACACTACGAGTTTTTGGTCATGCCGTTTGGGCTGACCAATGCCCCCGCTGCTTTCATGGACCTGATGAACCGGGTGGTTAGACCGTACTTGGACTAGTTCGTGGTGGCATTCATTGATGATGTACTCATCTATTCTCGAGATCAGATGCAGCACAGACAGCACTTGCGGATGGTTCTGGACACACTGAGACGGCGTAGGCTGTACGCTAAATACAGCAAATGCGAGTTCTGGTTGAGGGAGGTGACCTTCTTAGGTCATGTGATCTCTGGAGACAGCTTGGCGGTGGACCCAGCCAAGGTCGAGGCAGTGCTCAGGTGGGAGAGACCACATACAGTTACTGAGATTCGTAGTTTCTTGGGACTGGCAGGCTACTACAGACGGTTCATCAGGGGTTTTTCCCAGATTGCACGTCCTATGACACAGTTGACCCGGAAGGACGTGCCCTTCACTTAGACAGACGCCTGTGAGGCGTGTTTTCAGGAGCTGAAGGAGAGGCTGACTTTGGCTCCCGTGCTCACCATCCCTGACAGTAGTGGCGGGTTCGTTGTGTACACGGATGCCTCCTTGCAGGGGTTAGGGGGTGTGCTCATGCAGAGGGGTCACGTTGTCGCTTACGCTTCGCGGCAACTGAAACCCCATGAGCATAGCTACCCTACCCACGACCTGGAGCTGGCAGTTGTTGGCTTCGCGCTGAAGACCTAGAGGCACTACTTGTACGGTGAGACCTTCGAGATTTTTACAGATCACAAGAGCCTCAGATACCTTTCTGACCAGAAGGAGCTCAACATGAGACAGAGTCGTTAGTTGGAGCTCCTGAAGGACTATGACTGCAGCATTTCCTACCACCCGGGAAAGGCCAACATAGTGGCTGACGCCTTGAGCCGAAAGGCGCCAGCACACTTGGCCAGCTTACAAGTGCAGAGTTGGAGCCTTTTGGAGGAGATGGGCAGTTGGTAACCCCTAGAGTTACGGGAACACTGTGGGGCAGTGACTGTGACACGACAGACTAGGCCAGAGCTGATAGACCGCGTCATTATAGGACAGATGGCTGACCTGTACTTGCAGTCCTTGCGCGACAGAGTACTGTTAGGAGACCCAGGGGACTTCTCCTTCACAGACCAGGTGCTGCGCTTGAGGGGACGTTTGTGCGTTCCCAGAGACGAGGAGCTGTTAAGAGAGCTCTTGACTGAGGCACACGGTTCCAGATTCACCATACATCCTGGAAACACGAAGATGTACCACGACCTGAGACGCGAGTTTTGGTGGAGGGGGATAAAGCGGGATGTGGGTGAATTCGTACAATAGTGTTTAGTGTGCCAGCAGGTGAAAGCCGAGCATCAGAGGCCTGCAGGGCCGCTACAGCCGCTTCCAGTGCCAGAGTGGAAGTGGGAGAGCATCACCATGGACTTGGTGGTGGGCTTACCTGTTACCCAGCGAGGACACGACACAGTCTGGGTAATTGTGGATAGACTGACGAAGACGGCACGATTCTTACCGATCCGAGTCACTTTGGGACCAACACAGTTGGCAGAGAGGTATATCCGCGACGTGGTACATCTACACGGTGTTCCGCGGGAGATCGTATCCGACCGGGATACCCGCTTTACGTCCCAGTTTTGGGCTGAGTTTCAGCAGGCCCTGGGGACGCGGTTGAGATTCAGTACAGCTTACCACCCCCAGACGGATGGACAGTTTGAGCGCACGATACAGACACTTGAGGACCTTTTGCGTGCCTGTGTACTGGACTGGAGGGGCTCTTGGGAGGAGCACTTGCCCCTGGCGGAGTTTGCATACAACAATAGTTATCACTCGAGCATCGGCATGGCTCCCTATGAGGCTCTATACGGACGGAGGTGTACGGCACCCTTGAGTTGGGTTGAGGTGGGGACCAAGTGGAGGTTGGCCCCAGGTTGATCCGGCAGAGTCAGGAGGTAGTCGAGCAGATCCACAGGCGACTCCGCACTGTCAGGAACAGGCAGAAGAGCTAC
The DNA here is from genome assembly GCA_037157565.1 of Thalassia testudinum. Lineage (NCBI taxonomy): Eukaryota > Viridiplantae > Streptophyta > Magnoliopsida > Alismatales > Hydrocharitaceae > Thalassia > Thalassia testudinum. The sequence goes on along the minus strand of JAZHRO010000031.1, from coordinate 30,814,653 downwards.
GCGGATTGGAGATGCAGAGAGGTACAGTTTGAGGTTGGGGACCATGTCTTCCTTCGTGTTTCGCCCATGAAGGGCCTGCAGCGGTTTGGGGTGAGAGGGAAGCTCGCGCCGAGGTTCGTGGGGCCCTTTGAGGTCCTGGAGCGGGTTGGACCCGTTGCTTACAGGCTTGCCCTCCCTCCTCAGCTTTCTGGTGTGCACGACTTGTTCCACGTGTTCAACCTCAGGAAGTACCTCGCCGATCCCAGTCACGTCTTGAGTCACGAGAGAGTCGAGGTGAGAGACGACCTGACCTACCCCGAGCGACCAGTACAGATTCTTGACAGAGCCGTCTGCAGTTTGAGACGAAAGCAAGTACCCCTGGTGAAGGTTTTGTGGAGGAGCCAGCAGTACGAGGAGGCTACCAGGGAACCTGAGGCTGCGATGCGGGAACGGTACCCTGAGCTTTTCGCAGGTACGTCTCTTCGGACCGGCTTCGGTCCTCTTTGAGTTTGTTATGTATATATGTTGTTCTTTCCCGCACCCTAGTTAACGCAAGTTTCGGGGATGAAACTTCCTTTGAGTTTGTTATATTGTTACGAACGTGGCATCAGACGGATTTTAAGACATCTGGAACCCTTCCCAGATGTCTGGTAATAAATTTTTTCGGCGTACCGGGTTGCGTCTACGCGCGTGCTCGCGCAGATTGCGCCCGCCACCTTCGTCTTCTTTTCCTCTCTCTTCCTGCAGACGCATCGTTTCTCTTCTCTCTCTCCCCGCGTTGCCTTATATAAACCCTCGCCCTCTCCCTCACCCTCATCTCCTCCGCCTTTCTCTTCTCCTTCTCCCTGCCAGCGAGAGCGCGAGCGAGCGAGTGAGCGGCGACGGCAACAGCGGCCGCGGCGAGCGTGCGGGAAGGAGGGTTGCGAGAGGAAGGAAGAAGCTCGACCGCGAGGGTGCGAGCTTGCCGGGGCAGCTAGAGCCTGCCGGCGAGGGAGCGACGGGCGTGGGGTGTCACGGAGGGGCTACTGCAGCTCGGGCAGCAGGCGGACGGGGTGCGGCGCAGCAGTACATCGCGAGCGGAGAGCGAACCTGGTCCTGATTCTGGGAAAATTTCCTAGAATCAGACATCTGGACTTACGTCCAGACGACGTCGAAGATGTCTGGAGGACGGTCTAGACGTCTGACAGGTACGATATTTCTTATCTTCTCCCTTTTATGCGTGTACGGCCATGCAGTCGTCCGCCGCGTCCTTCTGCTCTTCGTCATGCTGAGAGCAAGTGTGTGTGTGTGCACAGGTTCTGCTCGGGAGGGAGCGAGGGCTCCCCATTCCACATGAAATAGACGTCTGGCCACAGTGCCAAACGACGGAGAGAACCTCCAGACGTCCGGGGTGACAAGCGGCCGTCTGGAAACCAAGGCCAGACTTTCCAGTGGGCTTTTGGACGTCTGCAGGACTGCGCAGACTGAGGTATGACCTGATCCACCTTTTAAGACGTCTGGAAGAGGTTCCAGACGTCTGATTTTGGTCAGATTCGTCGTTTTTAACCCGTTTAGGGCCCGTTCGGAGTCTGTTTTCCGCGTTTCGAGTTGCGTTCTTTCCAGAATTAATTCCTCTATCCGTTTACAGTAATTGTATAATGTTCTGAGAAACTCCTTGTGATTGATCCTTGTGTTAGGACCCCGTTCCGTTGTAGTCTTGGGAGTTGCGGAGGCGCGCGGGATTGCCGACCACGCCCCCAGTACTCTCGGTTTCGTTGGTAGAGTGGCTTTTTAATTTATTTAACAAAATTTGTTACAATTATGAAACAATTAATAGAGTCTAGGGCATTGCATGAACCCTAGGACTGAGAAATTAGATTGAATGATAGATCCTAGGGTATTGCATGAATCCTAGGATTGGAAAACTAGATTTGAATGATAGATCCTAGGGTACGGCATGAATCCTAGGATTGGAAAACTAGTTGAATATATAAATATTGCAGTCTTGGAAAGTAGTAGAAAGGAAATGATAACTGCCTGTAAATTGATTAACAGCTGCTTGTTATGAATGAATAAATACAATTAAGAACATGGGTTATATAAAGATAAAGCTGGAACGGTGAAACCCAAAATGGCCAAACAAAAAGAACATGAACCCTACAAGGAATTAGGAGTAGAACTCCTGGAAAGAGAATGGAATGGAACTGAGAAAGTAAAACGTGGAAGTATGTTGTCTCTTGGGTATGTGGAACCAAAGAGAGCACGTATTACCTCTTAGTGTAGAGGGGAGCTTGCCGCCCTCAAGTTGAGACTGGGGTGGGTTTGGCCACTTTACACCGACTTGCTGGCCCTCACGTACGCAGTACCGAGGAGAGCTACTAGTATAGGGAGAGCACTAGCTTCCCCATGGGCCCCGAGGTTCTGCTAGCTCTCCTACACCGACTTGTTAGGCCCACTGGGCAAACCAGGGTAGTCAGGCAAGGGTGCGCGGACTGTGGAGGGGTTGGACCCCTGTACTGAGAGGGATCTGCCCTATACTGGTTCTATGCTGTACTTTGGGCGCACCCGTTAACGGAAACGACTGATCGCGTGCCAGTACGGGGTAGCTATCCGTGCTCTTATCACGCGTGCCGTAGTCACCGTTACGTCTGTCAGCGACCTTGGGGTGGTTGACTGAGGGTAGGACCACCACGGGGGACTCTCCCGATCAGGAGAGCACCACATGTTACTTCTACTTTTCGGAAAAGACTGCAATCAAGATCGTTCCCACGAGGAACGTTCAAGATCAAGAGAAGGATCTGAGAAATAAATCAATAGTGAATAAATAGAAAGACATTAATAAAGAAAGTAAAATATAACAGCTACTGTACACTCTACTGCTTCTTTAGCTTTTAGTTGCAACTCTACTCAGCGTTTCGCTGACATGTCACCTCGTTACTTTTTCAGGACCAGGTGTTGAGCAGCCAGAGTCAGTGGCTGCAGAGGATGCTAGGCCTAGTAGGGTCCAGTAGGGTTACCCGTAGTACTTCTGTACTTTTCTTCCACTGGAGTGAGTAGTTTTTTTTTTTTTACTCCCTGTACTTTCTTTATTGAAAACTTTATGTTATGTACATGTATATTTCCCTTCTGTTGTGGTGGTGCATACTGTAGTATTTCCTTTCTTTACTGCTGTATTTTGTTACTGCTAGTTATATACATGGTGAATGTGGTTTATTTTACTGTTCTTTTGGTTACTTCTCGTTGGACGACTGGATCTTGGGATTAGTCGAGTCGGTCCGATTCTCGTGTCTCGTAGGGATTCGGGAATCGAGTCGTTACACTGGGAGAGTCCCCAGTGGTGGTCCTGCACCCAGTCAACCACCCCAAGGTCACGGACAGACGTAACGGTAACTACGGCACACGCAATAAGCGTATGGGTAGCTACCTCGCACTGGCACGCGGTCAGTCGTTTCCGTTAGCGGGTGCGCCCAAAGCACAGCACGGAACCAGTATAGGGCATAGCCCTCTTAGTAACAGGGGTCTAGCCCCTAAGAACCAAATAGGGATCTTGCCCCTCCACAGTTCGCGCACCCTCGCCTGACTACCCTGGTTTGCCCAGTGGGCCTAACAAGTCGGTGTAGGGCGACTAGCTAAACCCCAGGTCCCGTGGGGTGGCTAACCCTCTCCCTACACTAGTAGCTCTCCTCGGTATAGTGTACACGAGGGCCACTGAGTTGGTGTAAAGTGGCCAAACCCACCCCAAGTCTCAACCCGAAAGGCGGCAAGCACCCCTCTACACTAAGAGGTAACGTGCGCTCCCCTTGGTACCACGTACTCAAGGCAAGCACACTTCCCAAAGCATTTCCAGAGCCATTCCATATATTTCTCAGGAGCTCTACTCCTAATCCTCCCCATAGGGTTCATGTTCAAATGCCTAATGCCATTCCATACCAGGTTTCATCATTTATATTTCCATTCTCAGGTTATACACATGCACATTGTAATACCATCGTTCACATTTCCATATTCAGGTTATCCACAGGTAGCTAATGTTTCCAACAATTCACCTTTCCATTTCCAAATTTATATACATGCAGCTCATATTATGTCAATTCACATGTGTGACAGGAAGGTTACATTTAACAGTTAACTAACACAATTACTACATATTTCGCAAGCAGCTGTTATTCATTTACAGGCAATTATTATCATTCTACCTACTCATTCAAGACTGCAATTCATTCATTTAATACAGACATTCCAGTAATTCTAATCCTAGGATTCATGCCATATCCTAGGTTCTAATCATTCATTACACACATGCATTTAAGTTGTAATTAAATTAAGGGGAAGCCACTCTACCAGTAAACCCAGGAGTAATGGGGGCTTGAACGGCAGGCTCACGTGCCTCAGCAAGCTCCAAACCCGCAACGGAAATCCGTCCTATCACAAGGATCAATTACAAGAGAATACTCAGAATAGTATAGAAAGTCTTCTAACAAATAGGGGAATTCATACAGGAAACATCGGTATCTTAATTGCGGAAATCAGACCTCAAACGGATCCTAAACGGGTCAAAATAGGGATTTTGACTCAAATTAGACGTCTGGAACACCTTCCATACGTCTTAAAAGAGTCCAGAGCTATACCTCAATTCTGCGCTACTCCTCAGACGTCCAGGAACTCCGCTGAACCGTCTAGACCCAGTTCTAGACGTTCGACCACTTCTCCGGATGTCTGGAAACTCTTCCCGTCGTCTGGTGCCTCACCCAGACGTCCGAAGTACGTGGGAGGGCGTGTCCCGTGCCTTCCCGAAGCAACTCCTACGCGAATCAACCGAAATCTTCTCAAAAAGGAAAGGAACAGTGTCTCGGCGGAGCGGCCCGCATGGCCGTATCTGCAAAAGAGATGTACCTTCACAAAGCCTCCTCCTCAGACGTCTAGCACAACCTCCAGACGTCGGCACCGTCGTATGACGGTCACTACAAACGTCTGATTCTGGGAAAATCCTAGAACCAGAACTTGCCTTCGCCTTCTTGCGCCGCGTCCTCTCGCCTGTTGCTCCGGCTACAGCAGTGTCGAGAAGGACCTCCCCGACGCACTCCACCTTGTTCATGTGCCGACCAACTGTGAGCTCACCAGCAAGCTCCTGCGCGAGCTCGTAAGCTTACTCTCCTCTCCTTCTCACGCGGCTCCTCCTCTCCTCTCACGCTGCTCCTCTCCGCTGCTCATCGCTTTGCTGCTTTCGCTGGAGGGAGGGAAGTGGGGTGAAACAAGGGAGAGGAGGGGGGTTTATATAAGGGTGTGGGGTTAGGGTTTTCATTGGGCGGAAGGAGAGAGAAGGAGAAGAAATGAGGGACGTGTACTGTCTGCGCATAGCATGCACGCAGATGCGAGCTCGTACATGAAAATTTCGATTTCCAGACGTCTGGGAAGGTGTCTAGATGTTTGACCAAACGTCTGACCCAAGTTCCAGACGTCTTAAAGGGCTCAAATAGCACGGGTCTTAACACAAGGTGAAAATGAATCCTAGCTGCTTGACTTGGCACATGAACCGTTAATCCGTCAGAAGGATAATGGTTACGATTAATTATAAATTGCATCCCCACATTCATTAAAGAACATGACCCATGTTTCAGATAACAATCGTCGAGACCGTCTCCAGACAACCGAGCATCTTTCCTTAATCATTATGATAGAAAAGCTCGCTTGATTAAGGTTATGTGCATTTTGAGATGCCTAGCATGTTCGAACCTAGTTTCATCTTTCTTCTGTGTTTTGGTGTTAACAAAACTGTTTTAAAATCTAATATGTTTATGAAGTATTACAGGTTAAAAGAATCTATGGATGTAAACAACAAGATAGCATATGAAGGAAGAAGACTAGAAGACTATAGTTTTTGTTGTATTCATTGTATTTTAGAATCTTTGTGTGTCTCTTAACAAGTAAAACATAATATAGGAGTTAAAATCAAAGTAGAGATAATTAGGGTTCAGAATATCGTTCATTCATTCATTTCAAAGCTCAAATTCGATTCTTTCAAAATAAAGTCATATAGAGTAGATGTGATAACTCTAAAATTGACTTACACTTATAATATTTGGTACTTGTAGCAAGTACCGGTATTTGTCATAAGTACCGATACATGCTAGGCACAGGTTTGGGCCTAAGTCTCAAACTGTGAACAAGTACCGGTACTCATCGTGAGTACCGGTATCAAGTGGTCACAGTTTGTGCACTTGATTTTACCTAGACCTTACAAGTACTGGTACTAATCACTAGTACTGGTACATGTAGGTCACTGGACCTAAATCTGTGAGAAGTAGTAACAATATTTATTTTGTTAATGTGAACGTTGGGAATTAAATCCCAACGTCTAGTAGACATTCCAATTAGGTCCTAACTCTATAAATAAACCCTTGGACCCTTAGTTTGCACATAAGAAAAGAGAAGAAAAATTCCTAGAGCTATATTTCAAATTTCCACCATATTTTCAAGAGAGAAAGAAGAAGCTTGCCATTCACTCTCTCTACATTCTTGCAAGCTTAATGACGTGTTTTTCTCATGCATCTACAAAGCGATTCACGTCCATCCTAGGCTCTCAAATTGGTATTCATTTTAATTATTGTTGGGAGGCATAGGAATTCTTGTTGTAAGAGTTCTCTTTCTTACACCAGTTCTTATTTGTGCTTTGAGCTTGTTGCTCGTTGGGTTGTAACAAACTCGTTGTTGTAAATGAGTTGAGGTAATCCGCTAATTACTTCGGTTTAGTAAATTGATCCTCCCGGAGTTGAGGGAATCGGATTAAAAGCCTTAAGCTGGGAGGTTTAGGTAGTGGGGTATCCAAGGAAAGAGAACCACTATACATCTTGTACATTTTCTGTGGATTGATATTTGTGCAAATCTTTTTTTTTATATTACTAATATTTTGTTTAAGTATTTGTGCGTATAGTCAAATCCTATCTTTAGATCCTGCATAGCATATAAATAAGCTATGACCTCACAAAGAGGGGGATCACACATATTAGAAGTAAGAGGGGCATTTTACTTATACTTCATAACTACATGGTGTAATTTCTAAGAGTGATCTTACTTTTTCTAGACATATACCTTATAGGTGAAATTAGTTAATCAAACTCTTCTATCTTTTTATGTGATTACTGTTTCGTGATCGAACCTTTTTTCCCTGTTAAGAACCAAATATGACCCATTAAAAGTAGACTCCAATTAATAGGGAAAAGGTGGTTGATGCCTATAGATCAACAGTAACCAATGTTAAAGATGAGGTATTAGTTTCAAGTGCCATTTAAGCCTAGTTTACTTGACTATTTAAACACTCATTTGCTGACCTAGGTTTATCAATTTTAACACAGATTTGTCTAACATCAATATTAACTAGTGTTAGCTAAACCCATGTTAAACTTGTACACCACTTGCATCTTTAACACCCATCATATTTTATATACCTAACACCACTACCAAATAAATACTGTAAGGGTTAACACCAAAACTTAATGCCAATTCAAGTAAGCACAAACTGGTATTAACACCACTTTACAAGTAAATACAATTATAGGTTAACATTAATTAATTTCATATTTCTTAACACCACTTTTCTAACCTACTAAGTAAACTAACCTTCAGGGCTAATTTACTTAGAGGGTTAAGGAAATGATGCTAAGAAATGTAAAATTGATGTTAAACCTTAATTGTATTTACTTAAAGAGTGGTGTTAACACCAAATTTGTGTTTACTTAAATTAGTGTTAAGTTAAAGTGTTAACTTTTGTAGTGTTTATTTATTAATGGTGTTAACACCAATTTTGCATCCTTACCAGTATACTACAAAATGATCCATAGGTTTAGGATTACCGTCATTTCCTCATTTAAAAATCCTAAAAAATAAAAAAAATCTCAAAAGATAAAAAATTAGTTCAAGCTATTAATAAGTAATTTAGACAATTTTATCTATAAAATGACACAGACTCGTACTATACTTATTTCCATTCATTTCTGTTATAAATGATTGTGATTTTGCACACAATAATATTTTTCATCGGCCTTGCAATTTTTACTGTCAACAAGTGTCGCGCTTCTAAAATAACACTTCACGTATGGAATAATATTAGGATAATGGCTTACCTTCTTGTTTACGATTCATTGACTTGTTATATATCTAGAAGACTCAACTTAACTTTTTTTGTGGGAGTAAGTTGCCATCTCCTCATTTCCTCATCCACAATTTGAGGAATAATATCATTCATGTTCCAAGAGAGACCAACACATGGTCCTTCAGTGCAATGTGTTTGCCAACTTTCTTTGTAAACTTTGCCTCCAATTTGATCCTTGTCATAACCTTTCACCATCATGAGAAAAATGTTTGATCATTGGACATAAAACATAATTGATTGCATCCAATTAACTTGACTATATGGCTAAAACATGGGTTCTTGTGGCCCTCCATCTTTGTTAATTGTCTCCAATGTCACTTTTTGGGAATTTAAGGAAGATATCCTTCAAATCAAAAGCCTTAAGATTTGAAATAAGTGTCCAGGGAGTTAAATTAAGTGATGAAAATAGATTCCAATTTCCCAACTTGAGAAATACTGAAAATGGATGACACCCTAATTGATCGCTGGAGTTTGCCGAGGGGGCAACGATGGTCAATGACCACTAACAAGGTGGCAAAACCATTAAAAAAACCTCGATCGCAACAAGTATGGCATGCTTCTACAATGCATTTGGGTTTTCTGGACATTTGCAAACGTCAATAAAAGACAAAGTAAATGTCAATACAAACTTTTTCTTGATGTTTATTAAGCGTCCGAATCAAATATCTTTAAAGGATATATCACAATAGATTTTATTTGATGTTAATTTTACTTAAACATCCCAATAATGTTATAGTTAGTGAAAAGAAATGATCAATCTATACTATTTAGAAAACCTTACATGAGAGCGATGTTGGAAAGAATACATAAAAGAATTAGATAAAATATAAAAATAACTAAACAGTCATTAGTAAACATAAACAAAAAATATAAATAGGAGTATCAATACTTCCCCTCAAGTTGGAGTATAGATGTCAATCATGCTCAACTTGAAATAACAGTAATTAAATACCGATTGAGGTAGAGCCAAAGTGCTGGCTATGCTTGAGGGCATTCGTCTGACGAGAAATGGGATTATTTTCATAGGGGATAGGACTATGTTCAGAATTTTATCTCTTGTATTTCCTCTGTGACATCTTTTGACAAATTTTAGACATCACATACTTTGGACAACAAATATAAGGAATCCATCATACAATTTACTAAGAGAAACATTACAAACTTGCAATCACCTAACAAGTAAAAGCACATCTCCAGCCTTGGCACTGTAAGCCATTAAGCCTAATTTGCAGAGAAACATAATATCTAATCTGACATTATTGAGCTTGAATGACTTTGCTCAGCTTATTTATACTTTTAACCTCATCAGAAGGCCCTCAAATTTTAATTATCTTGATAATCAATGTGTGTCAATAACATGATATTAAAAAAGCCTCACGAAACTCATTTACATTTACTACTCTATTCTACTAATAGAAACCAAAAGTGACCATGCTCTCACTCGAGTTATCTGTCATTCTCAAGGCTCTACCCTCTCAATGAGCTCCTACCTCACTCGATATGGGAAATGATTGATCCACAACATCGTAGGATAGCCATACAATGTTGACATTGATGACTGAAAATACAAAAAAAGACCATTACATAAAGTTCCCTTAAATTTTCCTCCCATGGATCAGATGGACTTAAGATCTCTACAAAATTGAATTGCAAAGAATTTTCAAATGATTTTGAAAGAGGATCAAGAGACATGCATACTAAGTCCTTTTCTTTGTCCCACAAAGGCCATTACAATTAATCATTGCTGCTGCTATCCAAATATATATACCTACATATCTTGGAAATAGAGAATACCTGTTCCAATCCAACCACCAAAAAACCTTCATTAATATAATATAACCTTCTCTAAGAATGATCCAAACATAAGAAAGATGTCCTCTCATTATCAAAAGAAAAGAAAAGATGTCTAGTACTAAATTATCGAAAGGCCAATCAAGATATCATACACATGTTGCAGTATAGAAAAGCTCACAAAAAACTGATTCATAATGAAATCAACCTTCTTACCTCAGTAGTTGATTGAAGCTCAATGAAATCTACCTCAGACCCTACTGGCTCCACAAACCCAACGTTCGATGTTCTTGTAGAAGCTTCGAAATGAAAAACCTACAACAAATATGTTACACTGAACGAAAACGACCTAAACATGATAAACAAGCGAAGAATACTCACCTGAGCAGGTAATCTGGAGAAGAGGAACACCAAAGATAACTCCTTTTATAGAGCTTGGAAGCATCGAAACCATGAATGCATTGAACAACCAGAGACAAATAAGTCAGTCAAAGTGATTTTAGAATGCATTCACGAGAAAGCTGCAATCGCGACAACCCCTTGAAACAAGGGATGTAACAAATCGAGCAAGCGTATCGGAAATGAAAAGAGGATAGTAATGGCTACTAGTAGGGATTCTGAAACATTTGTTGGAAATAGAAGAGACATCACATACAAAGGAGAGGGAGTCCAACCTCACATGGCACAATATGAATAAAGGGCATGTAAAGACTTGCCTCCACTTTGTTGACAACTGACAACGATCGTTCAAAATGAGGGAAGGGCATTTGGCGTAAACGAGGGAAGGGCATCCTCGCTAGGGTTTCTAAAATCACTGCTCGCAGCAACTATGCGAGGAAGAGAGGCAACATCAAGAGAACATGTTCGTGCGAGAGGGGCACTAGGAGACAAAGAAAACGTAAGGTAGAAGCCATTAGGGTTTCTGAAATCTCCCATGCAGCAGTTACACGAGGAGAGGGGCAACTTCGGGAGAAGTTGTTCACAAGAGTGACACTGGTAGAGAGAGAGAATGCGGGTCAAAAGAAGGATTGGGCCAACCTTGAGAGCAACACGGGATAGCACGTGTTACTGACCCAAAGTAAGGTTGAGATATCCCCCTCCGTAAAGAGTGATTATCCCCCTCCGTAAACCACCTCTCAAGGTGTAGATAGAGTTTATCCCCTAAAAAGTGAGGACCATCAACGGACCCTTCGATTTTTTGCCCCATGAACCTTAGAAGTTAGTCGGACTCAATAGAATGCAATTTAGTGGGAGGTGCCGATGGCGAACTTTATAGCTTTTCCAACTCAGTCGCCTATTGTCCAAGTTTGATTTTATCATGCAAGATCATGTAGAGCCTACGGCAGTCACACATTGAGTTCCATCCCCCCTACCAGGGTCAAAGAATGCGGGGAAAAGGCCATAACCATGTCCCTTCCGATCAAAGGAAATCAATACCACCTTCTGCAAATTCAAATTTTCCTCTCAATGTGGCGCTGTTTTCTCTTTCTTTTACCTCTTTAACCTGAAACTGGGCAGTTTTTTCTCTACTAACAATTTAACAAAGATGAGCACCGTTCCGTTAAAAAGTGCTCCGGAAGGCCCTCTCTTTCAACTTCTTGCGAAGACATCCCCGTTCAACTTTTGCCGAGGTGACTCCACGGCACTTCCTGGTATATTTTGTTGACGTTCCAGCTAGCCCAAAACGATTGATCACTTCCCTCTCTCTCTCTTACTCTTCACGGGTCATATTTTTCTTAGAAAATTGCTCAAAATGACAAATATCCCCTTAACAGTACATCCTTCTTGACAATTAACAGGCAAAAAGATAACCTAAAAAACTTGAGGACAAAGGATACCAATTACATAAACTCGAATAGCTTACATGTATTTCAGGAAAGCAATCCTTTCAAGTGAGTCACCATCTCAAACCGAAAAAGAAAGCAACAGAAAAAAGAGTTGCTGGCAGGAAGCTTGAAAGACCTTCTGAAACCAAATCGAGACGACCAACATTACGGAAGCATACACGCACATCCTGATAAAAGTTCCCTAAAAGACAAAATGACTGCTAATATAGGTTTTTTCCGGAAGTTGCAGCAAGAAACAAGTTGATGTACCGAAACCTACTTCATCCACTGCCGTAAAGGTGCAAAGCTCAACATTTTCAAAGTGCAAGATCTGCCATCAGAAAAAACAGGGCATACATAGATATTAGTGACTAAGTGAAACATACCGAGTGTTTCTAAGAATAGGGGTGTTGTTTGCAAGTTAATAGATGAAGAAAAGTTCCATTAGATCTGATGGGAGGCAAGATCTCACAGTAGTCTACCGCAGTTTCCATTTCACATTGTGCCTTGACAGGAAGTTATTGCATGACAAAAAAACAGCCTATGGTGATTGGAATGATGGATTGGCTTTCTGAGGAAAATCTAAGTGAAAAGTTCCGTGTATTCGTGAAAATTCTATATCTTTGAATTATTCTTACTGACAGAGTTCGTGCAGTGGTTACTTAGCTACATGGAGATGGTTCATAGCCTCTATATGAATATAAATTAATAAAAGAAGCTTGCATTAAAACAATTTTACAACACCTGCTTTTGAGATGCCCGTGACATAACGAAGGTCCTCATTGTTCCACTGCACCAAAAAATTAACAGGATTATTCTTGCATCGTCATCAAACCACTGAATAGCAGCCCTGCAAGATGCTGGATTGTCAATGACCACATGTTCTTATAACAATAACAGTATGAGTTCAGAATTCAGGCTTCACAATCTTCGGTTGCGATGCATCTCACAATTTTCACAGTGGCATCTCATTCCTAACATACTCTCATTCCTAACATACTGTCAAACAGTTACTTTTGATCCAAGTAAACTTACGTCGTAAGAGTGTGGCATTTTATACCCACCCATGCGGAGATGCATTAATACGAGGACAGTTAATACTAGAACAAGGTTGCAGAAGTTGACATTCAATATTCGATCAAGGAAGTCACTAGGGAGTACAGAATTAGCGAGAGAGTGATAGGTGTTAAATCAACCAATCATTTTCTCAATATTTGGATATTTACATATTATTATTATATAAGCAATTATGCATACACAAAGACGCACACAAGTAAGCACACAGAGACATTAATAAGATGTATCCCTTGCAGTTCAATAAGTATGCTATCACATCACACATAATAAGTCATCTTGAAATTTAAAGCAACACAAACACAAGCAAAGATTTACATGTCCAAAGGAGACAAGTGGAAATCGACCAACGTGAGAGGGGGAGATGGGAAGGAACAGTTGAATAAATTCTTATCTTAAATGAGGTTATCAGGTTCTTAAACAGGTAAAAGGCCAACCAGCATTTCTAGATTCCAGTTATTTGGGCAACTACTCAATTATACACCCGATTAGTCAAGCTAGCTGACCATAGGCCCGACCATCTTCATGCACATTGACCGGTGGTTGACTAAGATTAATCAGCAAACAATAGACTGATTTTTGCTTCCTTGCCAAGGGGCCAAAAAAAGAAAAAACAAAAACAATACGAATCTCGAATGTTCATGGTGAACACCGATGAAACAGCATTAACACATTCACTAGACATCCTTACATAATGGTCACTAAGGACCAAACCCCAAAAGCGATATGTAGGGTGCATAGAACCAGATATCTTAATATGTCAGCAATATGTCTGCAATATATCTATATCTCCAATATAACTCAAATCGATATCACAAGAATATCTTTTTTTTAGGATATCGGCGATATATCACCCATAATAAAAGTGATGTAGCAACATATTGGCGACATGTCACTGATATGTCGATATCACCAACAATACCCTTGTCAACAATGCTAGAATGTCTTTTTTCTAGGATGTCAACAAAATATTGCCTATGTTGTGTCGACAATTTATCGTTAAAATGAAGTACACGCGTGCACTTTTTTTCCAAATATCTCCAATATCTGCCAACATTGGGCGATAGCTCTGCAATTGCTCTCCAGTCTCCTCTTTCTATGCTTTCTTCCTCTCTTCTCCTCCGTTATCTATTACTACCTGTTGCGAGCATTCACCAATCTGTTCGCCTTGATTAGTAGATGATTTGGAATCCTTGTTCATCTCTCAACAAAGCAATCACTTTAATCTTGTCATTTTTTTACATCATTAGGCCTAAATCAACTCGATTTAACCTCGATTATTGTTCATATTGAGGTTAAATCTTGTGCTACACTCGATTATTACACAAGTTGATGTGTTTTACATATTATTTTGGAAAGATTCTTAATTAATCCCAAATTTGGTGATGATTTGTACCCTAAATCGCTACGATTTAACTTCGATTACGGTTCATATTGAGGTTAAATCTTATGCTACACTCGATTATTATATAAATTGATGTGGTCTACACATTACCTAGGTAAGATCCCTAATTAATCTCCAATTTGGTGATGATTTGTGACCTAAATCATCATGATTTAACATTGTGATGAGTCTGGTCAAGGTCAATTTAGGAGTAGGAATAACTCCTCCGATAGTCACGGTCGATATTCATGTCTTGGAATACTATTGTATTGTAGTGATGAAGATTACCAATGATACATCAATAAATACAATACTCGATACAACTTCATGACGTAAGAGTCATACTGTGAGTATGTTAGAGTATTACAAATAAAGGAATAAAATCGGAGGAGAGATATCGTGTTAGGTTGAAACTCAACATGATATTGATTTGGTGACATCGCTTGGTACTTAGTGTGGTCCACTGATACTATTTATATTTCATTTCCTAAACATCTTCAGTTATTATCATGTTATGTGCATTTTTTTTCACAGCTATGATATGACTTTGTCGATATGCCAGTAATACGTTTCTATTATATTTTCATTCAAAATTTATGATTTTAATTTTTTAGGCATTTCTTTGTGCATGTAGTTATTATAATGTTAATTTCCATCAAATTTGTGATATTTTAGATCATTTTTGACATTTTTGAGCAATTTCCCAAAAAAATCACCAATGTCAGCGATATTTCCTCGATATATCTCCTTTTGACTTGTCGATATGACATTGATATTGACATTTAAAACATTGGTAGGGTTTATATGACCATTCACTACATAAACAAACTCAGATGTTCACATAATGACCTTTTAGTCAAGTAGATGATGAGGTTCTTGGCAGACAGCGAATGAAGAGCATTAAAGAGTGCAAACAGACAAGTGGGAGACCAATAAATAAATAAATAAATGACAAACTAGAAACCATGAGACATGAAAAAGCATACTGGTATAAATATAGCCACGACAGTAAATCTGATACAATTGTCATCCTAATATTTCATTCACTTTTTGACTTTGAGATCTAAAATTGACTCCTTAAACTTAAGATGTAATACCTAAGATTCAGCTCTTAATCCATGTGATTGTGTTTGGTGGACTACCCCATCTTAGGAGGGTTTGTAGTTAAAGTGCGCATACGTTAAGATGGGCAACAAAGCCATAGATGGGTCTTCCAATGCATTACAAACCCCGAGCTCCAAAAAGAAATCAAATCAAGTAGGAATAAGTAAGCTATAATTCTCACTCTCCTACTAACTATTTACACAAACCACAGAACACAATAAACCAACACAACATCAGTAACATAGATAAACCACAATTGCCAATTCTTTATTTTCAGTATAACAATTCACCTATCACATTCAAATTTCAATCCACTACTTACCCAACCACACGAACAGATATCTTCTTTCCCCTTGATCCTTCTTAAAAGTTACCCTGCAACAACATGCAACCTGAGAAGCATTGATGTCATTTTCTTCTGAATGACTGACTCCAGTGGGGTTGCCAGTCAGAACGTTCCTTTTATCCTACAGTTAAAATCTAAAATATCATGAACATAGACTTAGATAGAATGCTCCAATAAGTTTTAACTTTCAAGTTAACCACATAGAACGTGTCCCATTAAAAATTTCACATTTGGGTTAGTAATATTGGAAAGCTAATATGACATCAGATCTTTTGGGCATTGGACCAAATTATTCTTTTTTTGGGAAATATAAGGAACCAATTATTCTTGAAACCTAAACGTCCTTCCCAAGATGTCACACACACAATGCCCTGGAATCAAAAGGTTCAGTCCCTTTCTCCCTCCACCCTCTCTCTACAAACCCCCACCACACTCTGCCCTTCGCCCCAGCCCTTGACAACAATGACACTTTCTGGAAAACATCCTATGATTGGCTCCAGCTTAAGGCCTTCAGATCTCCCTTCTAGTTAAATCCTCTCCTCCAAAGTTGCCTTGCCAACCTTGTTAGGTGGAACACCCCCTGTCCTGCCAATCTGATAGGTGCGATTGAGTCAATCAGTGAACTAAAAGAGCTTGGATCCATAGCTTACAGTTACAGCTGGGACACAACTGACAACTGGGTGCCTGAGCCATGACTGGATAACTAAACACAGCAAAGGACAGCATCGGGCTTTTTTCTTTCAGGATGTAAAAGAAAGGCTACACGAGGATAGTAGCCTTCCCACTGCAGTGGGCATTCATAAGAAGTATATTTTGGGTTTGAGGTCAAAATAAGAGAGGAAAATGAAGGACGTAACATTTTATATTTTAAAGCATGTGCCAGCACATGCTTGAGTTTAGAAAAAGGCTCCATCATGGCAGAATAATAATTAGAGAATGGGACCCTACATGAATAAATTTTGTTGGGAACCTTTCTGGGAAAAGGTCTATAGATTGGATATTTTTTCCTACAATATCCTAAATTAGTTACATTTATAAATAAATTAGCCAAGTCGCCAAAATTGTCTCCATTTTTCCTGGTAGGGTGGAAAAGAGACTGGAAAGGTGAATAAGAGATTTCTTGAGTCAAACTTGGTGCTGCTAGTGTCTTGGAATATGTTGTGTGGCCCAATGTTCAATGGCAGACTAGCAGCAAAGGTCTTTAGAATGTTGAATGATGCCCTTCATTGAAGTGGGTAGCAAGATTCATGGGGGCAGGAGGTAATCTATGTTCTCAGGTTTTATTTATCTGCTATTGCACATGTTTGAATTTGAAGGGTTGCAATTTCATGCCTTGACATTTTGTTGGGATACTGAATCTACACTAGTTGGCTTTATTGTCAGTTGGCTCCAATCTTTTTGCGGACATCGGGCGCTGGATTGGCTTTTTTCTTCAGGATTGATGCTTAGTCAATGAAAGGCTGTTTGGCACATCTATTTCCATGCTTGTTCACATTGGCTTCAGACTAGGCACATTCATTTCAGAGTAATAAATCCAATCCGCAGGATGCTTTAAGAGGCAATTGGGCTCTATTTTCTGCCTTCCCACTTTCTGATCAGCATACGAAGGAGTTCCTGATGATGCAACAGCTTTTGAAAGATTTTTGCTTGGAAGAGGGACCTAACAGTCGGTGTGGAACACAGGTGATTTCTCAGTTTGAGAAGGCTATGTTACATTAAGGAGCACCCAATCTTTCAAGGATCAAATTTTCCTATAGGATTGCCACCTAATTTGGGCTACCAAGTGTCTCAAGGTTTGTAAGAGAAGAATTGTCACAGAGGCTTATCTTGCTAGGTGAGCACATGGCATTAGCATTGCAATCTCTGTCCCTTTTGGATATGACTTAACGAGAACCATTTATGATCCCACAGAAAAGAGTGGGAAGTCCAAGAAACCTGGCTTGATTTATATTATGAAGGATGAGGAAACGAGATGGCATTAGCAGTTAGGGACTTCAAGAGAACCTGTCAATCCTAAGTCAGGAGGGCCTGGGTCAGGAAGAGTGGGGAGAAAGTGTTTTGATTCTCGACGATGGAAAGAAAAGAGGGTTGGAGAGGTTTGGAATTGCGAAATCGGATATCAATCAGACTACCTTCACCTGCTCTAAGTTTGAGAGCCCAAAGAAGTTATCTTTAGGTTGGGTCTCAAGGACAGTTGACATCTATTTTTCACTTGTTGCTCCACACGTGGTACATAAGCAATCAAATATCAGATGGGTGGATATCTTAAATGACGAAGTCTTTTTGCAGTCCTTCAGCAGAGGAAGGTTCAACACATGGTCTTGGTGTTTACAGATCCAACCAAGAGCAAGCAAAGGTCCTAGCAATCTTATGGCCAATTTGACTTGAGAGGAATGGGATTCCTTTTAAGGACATGAAGCCTTACGTAGGGAACGTTTGTTCCTGCCTATTTGTACATGGCCTCTCCTTAGGTGGGATCTTCATAATCCTCATGGAGTTGTAATTGCTCTATAATTAATGAAGTCCCATGGCTCTCCAGTAATTATTCTTTCACACTTTCAAAGAAACAAACAAACAAATGAATGAATGAATCACTCAACATACCATTCAAAATTATTCAGTATAATGTTCTTAATCTTATTAGGATTTCAATTAAGAAATTGGCCAATTTCTGACAATGTGACTACTTAATATTCACCTAAAAAGTCCTGCCATGTTATCGAACTTTCAGTCAACATTCAAAATGAAAAATATGTATTTCATTGTAAGTTGAAAAACAACAATGGTTTGGTATGTCTATATTCACTTGGCGGTTTATGCCACAGAGGTGGTGCAGACGGTAACCAAGCCTTCCACATGCTAAGCAGGTTCAAATACCTGAACATGAGGTCATTTAGCAAAGAGATAATAAATTAATAATCACTACCTTCTCAAGAATTAATAATCAATAAGGTAAACATGCATGCATCTCGACTCAAATAAAATGATCAATCCATTTTGTGAGAGGTTGAGAAGAAAATATGTCACCTAAAGTTAATGATGGTTTGAGAATCATCCACTGATAACTACTAACATCAAGCCCTTTAACCAAATCCATGGAGATTCCATAAGAAAACCAAGAATTTTCAATGCACACTCATAAATATTTTTTTTATATACTTGGTTTTCTGGAAAAATCAACCTGCATCTTCATTGTGAAAAAATTTCTTTCTCAGATATTTATGTTGCAGCTCACCATTTTGCCCTACTCAAGGAACTTCAGTATGTTTTGGGATGTTAAGATTAAAACAATGCACCTCTGGAAATAACCTGCCTCAAAACTCACCTTAGTCTCAAAATAACGGCATATTTGCAAGTACTCTCACAGCTAAATACAACTGGTTGAATATAATCGGTAGGGAACAAGGTTGCTTCAGGCAGTGATAGCCATCCTTGAAAAATTTATAGAAGGGATAACCTTATCTGTTAACCTTGATTCACTTGCTCAATCACACTTGCAAAGTCAAAGCAGCTTACGACCTACTGTGTCAACATTAAGCTGCTATCGATATCAAATGTCCCAGAAATCAGGAATGTTTGCTCCTAGCTTGCTTAGCTCATGAAAAGTGTCAACTTACAATGACATGGTTTGACCATAACAAATCTGTAAATAATGTCATGAACAAGATTATCAACTTCTCTTTCAAGACCTTCATCTTAAGTCAATACTTATTTGAACAATCTTTTCTTTGTCTCTCATATCGCAATCAACCCACCACTCAAGAAAATCTACAAAAAGCAACTGGAAGCTTACTATTTTGTCTTTTTGTGTGAAGGACAACGAAGCCAACATCTATTTATTCTCAACCAAGACATTTACCAAATTCCAATCAAAATAACTCCTCTTAATCAATATCATAAACCTAAAACTCCTAGATATTTACAACGAACGTTTATTATTCCCTTTAGGTACTTTCAAATATGGCAATGCCATCAACATCCTTATCACAGAAACCCGCTGGATTAAGTGGAAAGAACTCTGTAATAAAAAGTTCAAAATCCAACGCAGAATCCCTAAGCCACTTTTGAAGGTCAAACCAAATAACTTCTCGTCTCAACTGGAAATTATAAATTCTTTTGCAAGCTATTTGGGCTTTTCATGGCATTCCTTTAAGGATTATCCAGATGGGGCCCTACCATCTCCAAGCTGTGAATGCGAGCAAACTAGCCCCAAGGAGCAGAGTTCATCCACTTTCTGTCAAAGCCCCAGAATTTAAGTTTAATATTTCCAATCTCAACTTTGTCAGTTTTTGCTTATATGGCAACTATGTTCACTTACTCTCTTCTTCCTCTTCTGGGCTTCTTTGGCTTCATTTATTTTGAGGCTTTTTGCGCATATTTCTTGTGAAAAGATCAAGGATAACTGCTCCTTCCAGCAGTCAACTAATCTTTTTTTTTCCTAATGGCCAATTTTATTTATTATGAAAAGAATCCACATTGAACATTCAAGTCAAAGCATGAAGCCCATGATAAGCCCAACTACAAGTACCATGTACGACATTCTCAACATACGGCCACACACCGTTGAAAAGGACTCCGTTCCTGTCCAACCATATCACTCAAATACCAGCCAACACCTTATTATGTTCAATCTTGGTTCTAAAGACTGCTGCTCCAATATACAATCTTCCTTGTCTGAAGAATGTCCAAACAGCATTTATGTCTGATATATCTAGTCATGGTATTCCTGTTCCTGTCCACAACTTTTTTACAGAAGTATAAAAGTAATTGATTTCTTCTGTATCCAACCTGCGGAAATCACAAGATACATCCATGACTAGCACCATTTAGCTCTGTTCATGAACTTTTTCTTTTTTCTGAGATGTAGCTCTGTTCATGAATATTCTTCCCCACCGCAACAGCCAAGCAAAAACCCAAACCTTTGTTGGGCATTTTACCACCTATACAAGGCAGTTAGCTGTGTACGGCTGGTTCCATTGTCCCCCCACCTATATGGTATACCAAAAGAGTGGCCTACCTCCAACATACCCTCCCCTCCTGAGCAAACCTGCTTTCCCTAGTGAACCAGGCCTTACACTCATCTCCAGCACCTAGGAACACAAATCGATTAGTGTCAGATTCTTTCTTTACTTTCATCTATATGGATGAGCAATGCAAAAAACCTTGGTATACCAAGCCCACGGCATCTTTTTCTATGTGGCTCCACAAAGGGATATGAATCCAATCTTTGATCACCTTGCTCCTCCCATCATCAAACACTCTAGGAAAAGAGAGGAGTATGAGGTGCCACTATGCCCATCACTTCCCTCAAAAGAAAGGACGAGAATGAAGGTTATATTCGACAATTCTTTCAACAGATTGAATCCAATAAGAAGAGGGCATCTATCCCAAATGATTGTACAACTTACACTAAACGAACAAGAAAGGAAATGTTACCAGCTTGCTTCTGAACAAGCATCCTTTTTTCCCCATGTTTTCATGCTTCATCTTCTTTCTATTCCATTCCATTCCATGGAGTAGCCACAGATTACCCCCAACAAAAGTGCAATAGTCACTGTCTAACCAATCAGCTCGGACACCCACTCGTGCCCACTCAAGCTATCTCACCCTAACCCATAGTTATGCTACACCCTGACCTGAGTCCCCGCACCCACTTTGATCAGTCTAAGCCCCAATTTCTTTACCAGCACAATAGGAGCCTTGGGACTTGTATTTTGTTTGTACACAATTAGTGGAGGCCTTTTGAACATATGCCACAATGTCCCAAAAAGTATACTTTCTTTTCATAGGTTATCAATTTTGATACTTTTTGATCCCCAGTCAGCATATAGAATAAACAATGAACTACATTCAATTCCTCTATTTAGGCGGTTTTTGCTTCTTTTTCTTGTCCCTAACTTTTTCCTAGGTAGCTTCCCATATTTGGCTGCAGCAAATAAGTAGCCATATGCTTCCACAACTCCTTGCAATCTATGGTATGGATCATTGCCAGTATATTTCATGTCTCCCAAATAACTGCTCTGCCATGCAGAACCGTAGTATGTGCCATTGTTGGTTTTTGTGAATGGATCCCAGTTTTGAAACTAAAAAGTATACCCAATCCATCTAGGTCCTTCGATGAATGCCCAACACTAGACCCAGTGCACAGTAATAATAAGTGCCCCCTTTAACTAGGGGAAGAAGGGCACTATTGAGCATACTTTTAAGTTTCCTAAACATTTTTTCTTTGTGAATCTGACGTGTACACCTGTTATGGATCCTTTATATCCTTAATGAATTTGCTCCGTTCTGGATGATGCAGGCCTGAACAGAGAGGATTTTTTTTCAAAGAAAGCAGAAATAAATTAAGCCGTAACCTGATTCTCTTTAAGGGCTTCAAGATAATTTACTAAATTCTTTTTAAAAGGTAGTATATGTAATTTTATTTTTAATTTAGCAGTTAGGCATTGCATTAGTAGAAACTTAGTTATAATTAGGATTTTGTCACTTTTCTGCTTTTGTTTCTTTTGAGAAGAGTCTAGACTTTTCTTTTTATGTAATTTTCCCTCCATATAAAGGGATAATACCAATGAATGAAGGCAGAAAATATCTGTGACTTGTAGATATCTCTGAATTCCCATCATGTCTCTCAGTAAAAGATTTTCTCTTCTTTTTCTTCTCATTACCAATTTCTCCCCTATTCCTTTTACCTGCATCTCTCTTCCTCACCAGCACCTTCTCCCGTCCTCGTATTCCCAATGCCAGCAGTTCCCCTCAACATCACCACCACAAGACCACCTCCTAATAATGTTATGCGGCTATTCCCTGTTTTTAAATAATGTAATGCGGCTTACATCAACTCCCTATGGGCTGGTGAAACGGGCTTACAGCACTGCATTGGAGGTTTTATGTGGATATTTGCTCAAAGGTTGGGTTAATTTTCAGTTTTGTCACCAAACTACTCTTGCAAGAATCACTTTTCTCATCTCCAACTAGAGGACACATGTACATTTCTGGAATTTCTATTATAGCCAATCTAAGCAATGTAAATGTGCATGTCTCCTTGGAACTTTTTGTGCGCACAGACCTGTGTGGGTGGTGGTTCCTCCTTTTTTTAACTAAAATTCTCCACATTCAAAGCAAGCTTCATAACAATTCAGCATCCCCTACCATAAAGAACCCCACAGCTGGATGAGCAATTCACTCCAACCTGGTATGAACCCACCCACCGCAAAGAATTTTCCGAATAGTTCTCCACTTAAACTATAAATCTGGACAAGCCGGACTTTGTCAACAGATGAGTGCACTCCTTGCTGTTGCAACATGAGGGACAAACTCCTGCCTATAACTTCAGTCAGAACTTTCTTTCCACTCACCAACCAAGAGTAAATCTTGATCTTTGAAGGAACCTTGAATTTATAGATCAGTTGACAGTACATTGATAACTCCACATCAACACACTGCAATGGCAGCTCAACAAGTGTTGTGATTTAAATGTCAGCAGCATGCCATCAATTTTTGGACAGATACATGTTGACATAGAATGTATGTCAAAATACATGTATATCGGTGAAATTTCACCACGAGTCGACCAATTTGACCCACATTGAGGGTCTTCTTTGTAATTTTTCCAGTGTTTCGCTGATATTTAGCGGCACAGGGCAACATTTGGTCCCCATTTCAAGCTTCTTCTCTTTGCAGCTGACTACCAATACTGCTGCTCTCTGCTGCTTGGTGGCGCTGCTGCTGCTGTTCGTTGCTCGATCTCGCTGCCTCGCACTCCAACTCTAAAGTCTCCAAGCCATGCTTTGTTCAGATCTCCTTCTAAATCTCCAGATCTCCAACACCGTCCTCTTCTCAACACAAGCTTCTCCACAGTCCACACGCTAGGAAGTTAGTATATTATCATCTCCTCTTCCTCTATTCCTCTATTGTATGTATTGACACAGGATACTATGATGTAATACATATTCCTCTAGATCTACATGTGTATATGTAATGTGATTCGTGTGGCATGGCAGATGAGTAGATCTAGTGTAGATCGTAGATATACACGAGATTGACTCATACATATCTATATCTAATACTCGTATGTACGTAATTGTATTAGGTGTATTTAGGTACATTGGAGATGTAACTTAAATGTATTTAGTTATGTATTAGGTGTATTAGATGTATTTAGGTATGTATTTACGTAAGTTATATTTTATAGTGTGGCATTAATTTATATTTTTTACATGAAAAATAAAAATCAAAATTACACCGGGGATAGTTGAAATATTAACAATGCATTGTAATGTTATGTAAAATGAATTATGGGACTGCATGTAAAAATTAAAATTAAAATACTACATGTAGATTAAAAATGAAAATGCAATGTGGTGCATAGTATTATTAATATCACAGTCCTCACTTCTTAGATACGACGAATACTCATATGTGTTAATTAATTTGTAATTTTCAAAAACACTATGTCTAGAAAGGGAAAGGCCGCTACTAAAGGATGTAGGAAGCCAAATCCCAAGAAAGTCAAAGAGGATATTATGTGTTGTACTGCACAAAATTGGATAGAAGGAAACAGATGGAGTATAACTTTTGTAGAAAATAATTACGAGGTGGTAGAATAACACAATTCAAGCATCACCTAGTAGAAGATGACAATAAGTGGCAAAGTGTGAAGATTGTCTTGATGACATGGGGAACTGATTGCAGAGATGATAATGTCAAGGTCAAAAAGGAAAGTTACAAACCAGAAAGCTAAAGAAGCAATCCGTAAGGACTTATTTGGCCATTAGTATTACAAAGATATAAACTCATATTCTACCGACGGCTTGCAATATTCAAGTGATATGAAGGATGATCCAAGGTGAAGGAGACAATTTAGACAAGCTATGAGAGACTCACTAAGAAGTGAGCATGAATGACAAATGTTCACCGGTAAAAAAAGAGCACGAAGCATAAGGTATGCAGCTGCAGGTGCAAAGAGGGCAGAACAATGTACCAAGAAGCAAAAAGGTGGCATTATTGGTTTCTTCCAATCTGGGGTGTTAAGGGGAAAGGTGATCCCAAATAGAAAACGATAAAGGGTATTTGGGTAATGCAAGGGAGATGGTTAGTAATGCAGTGACGAGCCTTGTTAATGCTCATGCACTTCCTACTCATGTGGCAAAGGGGCCATAGTTGCATAATATCATCGATATCACCGCTCAAGTTGGAACGAAAGTTCAAACTTTCATAGCTTACGAAATCATGAACAAGTACATGCCCATGAAGAAATCAGAAAGACATCAGTACATCGATGAATTGAAGATCCTATGGCTATAGTACGATTGCATGATTATAGCTAATGGGTGGGCTACCTACATAAGTATTAACTTCTTGTTTATTGCACCAGCAAATTTATTTTCATCAAATCTGTGGATGCTTCGAATAAGGTGAAAGATTTTAAGTATTTTTTGGAATAATGAAAGATATTATCAATGAGGTTGGGAAGGAGCATATAGTAAAAATAATCACAAATAATGGCAGAAGGCAAGGGAGAAAATAAAGAAATTAAATAAGTATAGAATCTTTTGAACCCTACATGTTGCACATTACATAGACTTCATTTTTAAAGACTTTGGGCATCGAGAGTCTTACATTAGTTGTTGAAAAAGCACGAAATGTTACATCATTTATTGACAATCATGAATATGTGTGAGAGAGAGCATTGCAATGGCAAATTGATTCGTCTTGGAATTATGCGCTTTGCTACCAACAACATTACCTTGCAAAGCATTTTAGATAATGCTAAGAGAATTGTGTAGGGTTATTTTAGTCTAACACAGTGGAGTGAGACTTTGTTATGTGTGTGGTGGCCTATAAATAGGTGTACACCTCCCACTTATTCTTTCGAGAAGAAATAGCAGAGAAACATGCCCACAGGAGTGTTTTTCCTGTGGTTTTCTCCCCATTCTTCGTTAGTGGGGTTTCCACGTAAAACCTAAGCGTTTCTATTACTTTTATGCTTTGATATTATTGCTTCCGCTTATTTTAGATCTGTTAACTTGGTATCAAAGTGGTTCGCTCCTTGGCTTATCTTGTTTATTTGATTATCACATTTTATCGTTTTGTTCTTGTAGTGGATCTGCCATGTTCATGCAATCCACTCCTTAATTCTTTCAGAGGAGCCAATCTAAAGGCCTTACGCCTTGATCCTGCACAAGGAAGAAAAGGAAAAGAAGAGGGTTGCAGTCCCAGATTCCTCATGGACGCCTACGAGTTCATCTACAGAGAAGGCATCACTATCGAGGCCAACTACCTTTACATCGGTGTCGACTCCAATGCCTAAGACAACGCGAGGGCTGTCGTGGCTGATGCCAAGATCACAGGCTACAAGAGGATCCCCTTGAAGAACGAGGAGGCTCGCGGTGACCAACCAACCGATTTCATCCTTCCAAAACCTCTGGATGACGAATGCCCACGGGAAGGTGTGGGGGTTCCACCACACTACCACGAGACTCCCAAGCGGCACCTCCTGACGATCGGGACCCTTGGAGGCCCCAAGGACAGTGTACGCAGCAGAGACAATGGCGAAGGGGGATGCCGCCGAACCATCCAGTAACCTGCAGCCGCCGCAGCCCAAGACAACAACGACAAGAAAGCGACCGTGTAACATCGATCTCGTTACTTAGGCGAGTGAGATCGCAAGGGTTTGGTTGGAGCAAGATCGCGAGGATGCATGGTGGTGGCTATGGATCGACTTCTTCCTATGGATGTTCCTCAGCCGATGCTTCGTTCGAGAACTCCCACTTCTCCTGGAAGGGAGGACGCGAGCGAACTCGAGTGGGTCCCAGATGACGAAGGTGATTCCACTTCGATCCCTAGGAGACATTAGCATCGGAGGAGTCATCCACCATCTCATAGGTCTTCTAGAAGAACGGCGTGGGCCCACAGCTTCCTCCTCCGCCTCCACTGGCGGTTCCTTGCAACTCCATGGGTACATTGGTAACCTTAACTACAAGGCTCTCGAAAGATTGGGAGCGGAAAGGCAAGCACTTTATGCTTGTACAGTAAAAAAAAGGCAAAAAAAAAGAGAAAAAGAAAATTGAAAAGAAAAAAAAGGAGGGCAAGAGGATGTCTAGAAAGAAAAAAAAGGAAGAGAGAAATGAGTAAACAAATACTAAAAAAAGAGAAATAAAAAAATGTTTGCATTGAAAAGAAGAGGGGGAAATGCTCTTCTTTAGTTTTATTTTATCTTCTTGTCATTATTTTCTTCTCCCATATGAGTATGAGAGAAAAGGGGAGTGTGGAAGCCATTATAGTCACCCTTGTTTAAAAGTTCCTTCTTGTTTCTGAACTACACATAAGAAACTATAACTCTGGGAGGTCCAGAGTTTCGTGGTCACCAAAGAGGGAGATCTAGCTTCGTGGTCACCAAAGAGGGAGATCCAGTTTCGAGGTCCTTAGAGGAAGGACCCATTTCAAGCTCTATATGGGAGATCCAGTTTCATGGACTCCAGAGATAGAGATCCACTTTTCGAGGTCTTCAGATGAAGACCCCTTTTAGGGATACTAAATGGGGAGCCACCAACACCAGGTCTTCAGAGGAGAGGCCTCTTTTTAGAGCTAGCTACAGTTCATCCAGCAACTCCACCCATGTTCCTACCTACAAGCAAGAACCAATCCAAAGATTGTGTTCTATTGTGTAGAGTAGGTTTCTTTATGTTACAAGCTGCCTTCCATGCTCTAGCTTAAGGGGGAGTGTTGAGAGAATTGTGTAGGGTTATTTTAGTTCCACATGGAGTGGGACTTTGTTATGTGTGTGGTGGCCTATAAATAGGCATGTCCCCCTCACTTATTCTTTCGAGAAGAAATAACAGAGAAACATGCCCATAAGGGCAGTTCTCTCGTGATTTTCTCCCTACTTTTCGTAAGTGGGGTTTCCACGTAAAACCCAAACATTTCTATTGCTTTGATGCTTTGATATTATTGCTTACGCTTGTTTTAGATATGTCAACTGATAAAGGTTGGTTGAAGGTAATGATGAACTTCAAAAGGTGGGTTAACACATCTAAGTAGGACGTGTGCTAAGAAGGACGTAGAAGATTTGCTTAGCAGTACAAAATTTCGGGATGATTGTAACCGCATTACTTGCATCATAGAGCTCGTCGTCTTAGCATTGATAATGGTGAACAAGACAAGAAGCCAACAATAGGCTATATCTATGTAGCAATGGGAATGATAAAGGTGGAAAAAAATGCGAGAAAGTCGTTAAAGATAAAAAGGAAAAGGAGTAACATGTTATCACACCAACTACACCTTGCTAGTTTGTTAAAATTCTAAATGTAGAAGATTAAGTATCTTGTGTTTACCGTTTATCTATTAATAATTTTCTATTGTAATGTAGGCTACTATATGAACTCAAATATTTTTACAAGCGCAACATTGACATGCACGAAGATCTTGTCAGTGCCTTGCAGGTAATAATGGAGAAACTTATCCCTATCATGAGAGATCAAATATTATGCATGAATGAGATATGCAAATTACACATAGAACGAATTTAAACATGTGATGAATAAGATGTTTAACTTAATTATGATCTTCATGGTGCAACTTAAATATTATAAAGAGAAGACGTCGTTTGGGAATAAGTTGGCACAAGAATCCATTAAGAGCATTCATTCTAGTATTTTTTTGAAAGTGAAAGGGTAGTTATTCGGATGATAACCACCCAAAATCAATTAATAAAAGCCACTAGGCCATAACGAATTACAAAAGGTTTTCCTACAAGCAGGAAAAACAAGAAATGCTAGTAACAAAATTTTCAAAGTAAGGATGTTGCCCCTTGAAGATAGCCACATTTCTCCGCATCCATATGGCCTAAAGCATCGCCAACACCTTGCCTTTCTTCTTCAAAAATCTGAAAGTATTTTGGCCTATTTTCATGTTTCCTTGGCTGGAAGAACTCCAAAATTGACTTTGACTCGTGTGCTCAATCCACCCAAAATCCAAGTCCCTACAAATCCACGAGAAGGTACAATGGAAGAACAAGTGGTCAACATCTTCCTCACTTGTACAGCATAAAGGGCACTCTGCATCCATCACCCATCTAGATCTCCAAACTTTAGCCAACAATCTACTCCTCCGCAACAGCCAAGCAAAGATTTTAATCTTCAAAAGACACTTTGTCATCCAGATAAGTCAAGAATCCCTCCAGAGATCAACCTCCTCGCTTGTCCCATGTCCCTTAGTCTGTAATAAGCCTCCCAAACGGTGAAATCTCCTTCATCCCAAAGGAACGAGTCAACCCCTCCTTCATGCTCATACCCATGCAGCTCCTGCAGCATCATCTGTATATCATCCACCCTTTGATCCGATAAATTCCCTACAAAAGTAGGGCACCATGATCCACCCCAACAATCCTCCACCATCGCGTCCTTATTAGTGGCCAAAGCAAATATCCTTGGGAAACGATTCGTAAGTGGCCCACCTCACATCCGGTCATTCTTCTAGCTGAATACATCATTCGTGCCAACATAAGGCGAGAAAAATCTTATAACTTTAGGGATTACCTTTGTCAAGCCTTCATAAAAATGGGAAGCTCCAAGCAGGAGTAAGGCTACCTGTTCCCAACTCAAAGAGGACCCATAGCACGTCATCAACACTTGTCCAAGTAAAGTCTTGTCTATGCTGCACCGAACTGTTGACCCATTTAGCAATGAAACTGTCATTCACGATGCCAACATCTCTAACTCACAACCCACCCTCCTTCACTGGCTTACATATGCTACTCCAGATCACCAATCTTGCACCTTTCTTCATGGATTCATAATTAGTCTAGAAGAAATCCCTCATCAACCCAGAAATCATCTTCTCAATCTGCTTAAGTACTTTCAAAACAAATAAGAAATACAATGGCATGGATGAAAGGACCGCCTTCAACAAAGTAAGCATGCCACCTGCCGCCTTTGGAAAGCACCTTCCATGCCCCACCTAACAATCTTTCTTCCATTCTTGCAATGAGAGTGGAACAATCGTGAACAAAAATCCTCCTATCCGATAGCGAGAAACTGAGATACGATATCAGCAAAGATCCTATCGAAGTGCATAAGACAACCCCAAACTCTTGCACCTCAATCAGAGACAAGTAGATCTAGAGAAATTGAAATGCAGTCTAGAGGCCTCACCAAACATTTCTAATAGCAGTCGTAGCCTTCTCGCCTCAACCATCGAGCCCTCTACAAAAAATAAAGTATCAATGCATATTAGAGGACGGGAATCACTCCCCCACCTAAAGCTGAGAAACCTTTGAACAAGCCAACCACACAAGCTCCACAAGTGGATCTTACCAAAGCATCTACTGCCAAAACAAACATCGGTGTATGTGGACACCCTTGCCTTACTCTCCTTCTAGGTTGCATCCAACCACCTACTAGATCTCCATTCACCAGAATAGAAAATGACGTAGTTGTCACACATCTCTTCATCCAACCAATCCACAACAAAGGAACACCACTTTTAATCATCAATGCTCACAAAAAAGACTACTACACTGAGCCATACTTCTTAGTAAGGTCCACCTTCCATAGGAAAGTCCTCACCTTCTACCTCCTCCAATGTGCCAGGATATTGGTAGCAACAACAAAACCATCCAAAATG
Organism: Thalassia testudinum; assembly: GCA_037157565.1. Taxonomy (NCBI): domain Eukaryota; kingdom Viridiplantae; phylum Streptophyta; class Magnoliopsida; order Alismatales; family Hydrocharitaceae; genus Thalassia; species Thalassia testudinum. The sequence continues at coordinate 30,784,399 of JAZHRO010000031.1, read as the reverse complement.
CTACACCCTAGAATAAAAGCGGATTGCACCACCAAGAATGTCCTGCAGCACACCCTTAAGTCTATGTGCAAGCACGTTAGCCACAATGAGATAAATTGCATTAAATAAAGCAATCGACCTAAAATCCTCAATTGCCTTCGCATTATCCTTCTTGGGTGGTAGGAAAATGTAGATGTTATCGATCCTATTGAACCCCATGTTATCCTCCACAAATTCTGCTGCCACCTACGTAACATGCTCCTTCAACATTGGCCAGAACTCATAAAAAGACACGGGGAAACCATCTAGTCCAAGATAACCATCTGCATTCAATCTCTAAATAGCCCACTTCACCTCATCCTCCGAGAACAATGAAATCAATGCTTCTGCTTGTGCATGTGAAAATGTATGTGCCTTTCCCCCAATCCACCTCCACCTACCCACCCTCCTCCCCGTGAAAACTCTATAGTACTTAGCAGTTGCTCTGCCCACCTCTTCCCTCCCAGAGTATTCGATTCCATTCACCATTAATCTGTTAATCCAATTCCTACTTCTTCTACTAGAGGCCATCATGTGGAAGAATCTTGTGTTCAAGTCTCCCTCTTTCAATCACTTCTGTCTAGATTTTGCCTTCCATTCCACCTCTTGTTTCTTATCATCCATTTGGGTTACGACCATGTGTGTAGTTCTAGATGCTTGTTCTTCTGCTAATAGGGTACCCATGTCCTCCCTTTTATCCATTATGACTATCTTAGCTAGAGCCTTTGATTTCTTTCTGTTTCGCTCATCCCTTATCTCCTTTCTATATGTCCTCAAAAAGGTTCACAACTCATGTAACTTCGACGTCAACCTTGCCGTTGCCGATCCCGACGGTTGATAGGATTGCCACTTCCCCTCCACAAACTGTCTGAACCCATCCTCCATCATCCAAGGCCTGTCAAACTTGAGGTAGGTCTCGGACTGCCTGTTTTCATTGTTTGCCACAATAGTAGTGTGTGATCCGAGCAAGGCCTATCCAAAGGCCTAACATCTACCAAGGGAAAACACCTCAACCATCTCAACGCTACATAGGAACCTGTCAATCCTAGACTTCTGTCCAGCGGAGTTCCTCCACATGTAAGCCCATGAGCTAGGTAGCAAGTCTAGGAGACCATGAAAACTTTTTTATTTGGAAAGAAGGATGATCACATGAGGTTAGCAATCATAAGCAAGTTGAGAACTTATTGTCTTCTAGAGCCATTTTTTTTCTATTTGCTAGTTTATTATTTTGTTTCATTTGAAGTAGCTAACAGAAATAAATTATATCTTTTTTGTCTTTAAAGAAATAGAGATAGAGTAAACATGTACTGTTTTCAATTAAATTTGAAAAATAGGGGATTTATAATATATTGCCTCTACAATCATAACAATGAATTGATGCTTTTTGGCAATTGGTATAATTTACGATCAAAACCAACAGGAAAGATAACCTGGCCCTGTATATCTGCATGAGCAGAGTGGAGAACTAATATAATCAGCTCCGTACTCCTCAAAATGCATTTTACTACCCAGTTAGACAACAGTTTTTCGTTGGCCAACTCCAAATCTCAAGCATCCAAACCATCATCCTTCTCTACTAGGTCCTTTTAGATGAGAAGATTGGGTTTTGAATTAGTATATCTCTGGAAGAACGAAATAGTTTCCTTGGTAGAGTTGCATCTGGCAACCTCAACACTGCTGCCAGCCTAGATGCCTAATCACCAGAACTCCATATGGACAACAGCATAGCTCCCTCCATCTTCTATGGCAATCTCTTGCTGGACTTGAATAATGCAATCAAATCCAACATTATGTGGCAGCTACATCTTTCCATTGCCTTCCATTGAGATCTATCTTGAGTCACAACTAAACTTGGTCCACAACAATGCAAGACAATAATTCCTTTCAAGGATTGCAAGAAGATCCAAAATATTAATTATTTTGATAAGAGTCATGTAACTCTATTTTCAATTAAAATGTGCACCTATTATCTAAAGATTATTACAGATAAGAGAATATATATCATACCTATACCTATAAATACCTCCATCTACATAGAATGTGGACTTAAGCTGGATATATATATCGTAATTCCTACACTCATCCAAATCCAACCATGACACCCTCTAATTTTCACATTGCCTCCCAGGTGTGACTCTATAGTCATGGAAAGGTCAAAATTTTAAGTTATTTTGCAAATTGCTCTACTTCCAAGTTGAGTCCAACCAACTTATTTCTAACCCATTCTGACTTTGCAAATTAGTACTCATAGCAGCCATCTAACACTCTACATACGAGATAAATTTTATCCTCCTAAACTCCTAATAGAAACTCCTAAAAAATAAAGGAAAACTATCTGCATACAGCACTAAACAGACTATCAACGAGCTGAGATTAACGACTCCTTGTGGGCCCTTATCATTCTTCTACGGTTCTACCCAACACATTTGTGATGGACCCAAGTAGAATAACCATCAAAGAACAACCTTGTCAAACACCCTTCCAGCAAAGTTTTCTCACCATCCTACTGCAGCTACCATATTCACTTTGCTGTCCACTAATAAAATGCCCCACCAAGTAGGTGGAACATACTCTTCATCCAAATGACTGGACTGCAAGGACAACCACAAGACCCAGCAAAAAACAATGACATAGAAAATCCAACAAGGGCAAGTATGGGTACAAAATGTTCAATGTAGATAAAGAGACATGTATCAACATAAACAAGGAAGTTGCCAAGAGTACCTTGTTTTGATGTAGAGAAAATATGTAAGTGTTTTGTTGCAGAGCACCAGTATGCTCAATACTAATCCTTCTTTTTATAAAGGTCAAATTCTAAGATGATAACACGGACCATTTTGGTGATAAGAGGTCTAAACAACACATCAGATTGTAGCTCTCATAGTTCCCGCATTGTTAAAGCCTTCCAAAGTAAAAAGGATCATGTCCTATTCATTAAAAGGAGGACTCTTCATATTGAGGGTCATTCCAATGCTTGTCATACAGGTCTCAAGAATGATTGGAAGTCTGCACCCTTTTTACCAATCCTTCCTAAGAGGAAGATCCGGTCCACTGGAGAAGCAAGAAGCCAAACTATTGCCTATACCAGATACGCATCCACAAACTAGGCAAATGCATAGGTAAGCACATAAGGCAATTACGACCACCACCTCGACCAAGAACACCATCGGTCACCACACTCCACCTACCATCATTTTCAAACCAAAAAGCATGGACGGAATCAGCCAACACCAAGAAGCTCAGCTACACGTCCAGTTCCCTTGAGCTCTTCCCAAACTGACTACCATCTTCCAACTACCCTTCGGGGCCGAAAACAATCACCATCCACCACTCGCTACATCAAATCCAAACACCCTCTCCTCTTCTCAACAAACATCTAGAATACGCTATATCCCAGAAAGAACTTATCTTGATCACGCTAGCTACGACATCAACACTTTGACATGACAGCAAAGCAATCGAAAGAGTTTCCGAGAAAAAGAACAGACCTTTCTTCTCATCCTTGCCGCGATCCTCGGGTACAGCGGCGGCCTCGGGGGCACCCTTACCGGCGGCCGCCCCGTTCGCAGGGCCAGCGGCGTCCTTCTCCTCCGGGTAGCGGACGACGACGACGGGGCAGACGCAGTGGTGGACGCAGTAGTCGCTGACGCTGCCGAGCCTCCCCTTGGCGGTCCTCCTGGCGGCGCCGAACCCTCGGGAGCCCATGATCACGGCGCTGAGGCCGAGCCTCTCTACCTCGAGGCAGAGCCTCTCCTTCATGTCGTGGTCCTTGACGATGTGGATCTTGAATGGGATCTGGGCCTCGGAGAGCGGCTGAGCGAGGTCCTGCGCCTTGGCGGCCGTGAAGGCGTCGAAGTCCTCCTCGAGCTTCTGGTGGGACTCCTCGGAGGAGGAGGAGTCGAGGGAGAGGTCGATGGAGCCCCAGTCGGCGCCGTAGAGGACGCTCGTCGGGCGCACGTGGAGAAGGATGACGGCGTCCCCGGGGCGGAGGTAGTTCTGCACGGCCCACTTCACCGCGTACGCGCTCTCGTCGCTCAGATCCACCGCGATCGCGATGCGCCGGTGCGACGCCGACGCCGGCATCGACGCCGCCACCGACGAGAAGAAGAACCGCGGAGATTCCGGTGGCACCTGCATCACCACTACGACCTCGGAAGATATCTCTTATAGACGACGACGATGCTCTCTCGCTCGCTTCCTATCTAATCTATCCGTTTCGTTCTTTCTTCTCTCTCGATTCTTCGGATTCCAACACTACCACCACCAACACCGTGTGGATTGATTTTATTATATATATGTGTGTGCGCGCGCGCGCGTGCTGAGAGAGAAAGAGATGGGGAGAGGGGGAGGTTTTAGCTAATTTTGGGTTTTTGGTGCGTAGGAGAAGGGGACGTTTGGGGGGTTTACAAGGCCAACAGCTGTGGGTATTTTGGAGCCCACCTACGGTATTAGATGCGGGCAGTTGGAAAAGAGGGAGGTGGTTGGGGGCTTTATCGTGGGACGATCCGCTGCTGGTCTTGGGTTCTTCTCTCCTCCGTGGCTTTGTGGTTATGGGGTTACCGAACTTGGAAGAGGAGAACGGGAAGAAACGATCTTTTTCTTTTGTTTGTTTGAGGGAGTTGGGAAGGTGACTGTTGGATGTTTTCCTGAGTGGAGTAGGAAGCGGGCGTTGGAGGTGCAACTCTTTTTAAATTATATCCTGATTTCAATGCAGACAAGGCAACTAGATTTGATTTGTAGCTGTAGTTTCAGATAGGCTTAGGATTAGGATCTCCCGACGATTGATGAAATTGTTCTCTTTGGTGCGTTTCGTTGAGGTTGGAGGAGAAGGGTGTGATCCGATCTCAGATCGAAGATTGCCGGATACGAGGTTGAGATTAAATATATATATATTTCATCTGAGTGGGAAGGAAGAGTATAAGGCATTGGATTGAATGGGAGATCAGTTGGCTACAATATGCATTGTACCTTCGTGCAACGGAGAGGGTTGAGGCTTAGACGAGAAGATGGATTTAACTGAGAAGGGGAGATATAAATGTGGATCATCAAAACTTTCAGATCTGTGAAGAAGCAACAATTGGGAATACGCAACAACCCCATCTTCTTTTGTTATGATCTGAACCCAGCTCCACGTAGAACCCAAGTCGGATTGCCTCAACTAATCTAAAATCTAATCGTCCATCAAGAAATATACCAAATAGTAAATTAAACATTCCATGCATGCGACATAACTAGAAAATTTATTAAAGATAGAAAGCCGAATGATAGATTAAAATCACAAACAACGCCACAAACGAGTAGCCAAGTTCGCAACACAGCCATCACAACCTCAAGGAAAGACGGAAAGTAGAACTACTAGTTCAAACATGGATACTCACTCCAATGGAAAGAATCAAGTCACACTATAGCAGAAACAAAGGGGAAACCCAATAAGGCTGAGCTCGACTAGGCCCACTTCCTCTGCAGCTGGGGGTACTGGCTACTCACCTTCCTGACCTAAATCTAAGTGGTAGTCGTCAGCAAAAAACTAAATAGAGTGGCAAACATAGAATCAACAATGTAATTTAATTTAAAAGCAGTAAACATTCCAGCAATTGTAAACGTTTCAACACTTTCATGATTTGTTTCTATTTCTAAGTGCCAGTTGTTTTGTGATTTCGGTTATTCTAGCAAGGTCTCATTTCTCTTGTTCACATGTTCCCTAACGAAATGATCTTGTTGCAATTTTCCCCGCCATGCAGAACGTGCATGTGGTGCTCTCCTGGTCGAGAGATCACCCCGTGTTTGTCCTACACCTCTCCACCCCAAGGTTGTGGTCGCGACATAGTGGTGACTATGGCACCTGCGATAAACGTGCGGGAAGCTACCATGCGCTGGCATGCGGTCAGTCATTTCTGCTAACGAATATGCTCTGAGTCATACAGTATAAAACAAAACAGGGGTCACATCCCTCACCAATCTGTGTATCCTTACCCAACTATCTCGGTTGGCCCAGTGGGTCTAATAGGAGTCGGTGTAGGGAATCATTCCTACCATATGTCCCAACCCAAGGGAAGGTTAGCTCTCTCCCTACACAAGGGGTGAATAGCTCTTCTCGATATGTGCGTACACAAGGACCAACTCACCTTCATACTAAAGTTCAAACCACAGTCATACCTCACATAAGGCAAAAACTTTTCCATTGATATCCGAGTTTCATACTACGACAGATAATTTATTTTTTCATTCCTCTCTAAGGTTCATTTATAACGCCTTGGATTCCTTTTCAAACACCCGAGAAATACATGCATTTCCTATCTTATTCGAATTTCAAACATGTCAGTAGACAAATAAGGGCACTAGGTCAAAAAAAACCTTGATCTCAATCATTAGGTTTTTGGTTACTTCCAACAACAATTAATCACTCCTAATATGTATACAAGTGCAACTCTTATATGCTATCAGATGGGCATGCACACGTATGTGTATGTTTATAAGGCAAAGCAATTTTCGTTTTCATTCGCAACATGCACTTAAAAATCGCATTCATACATCAAGTAGCTATTGTTAACATGCATTTAACATGGACTAACTACACCAATACAAGAACAACCACTCTACCTAGGGGTACGGGAAATATGGGGGCATGCGAGACTGATCCATATGCCTCCACACATCCCGCATGTACCACGGACCCAAAGCCTACAACCAATTCGATGGTCAAACGAAGCATTTAACACGCTGACTGACATTTCAGCATACTAAATAATTCAAAACAGTGCAGAAAAGATTCTAAAATGTAGGGTATTCCAAGGGCTTTTCAACGATACCTTGTTTGGACCCTGAACCAGCCCAAAAACCTTTCTTGGTTCGCTTGAACTGGATCGAGTTAGTTCAATCAAACCGAGCTGACCACACACCTACTTCAGGAAGCGCCTGTTGCTAGTATCAGACGTCTGAGGCACTCCTTAGACATCTTAAATAGCGCGAGACCCCAACTCTCCTGCTCAGACATCCAGCGGGTGTCCTAATCGTCGTGGAAGCACTCCGGACATTTGATACCCTATCGATCATCTGAAAGCACCTTGAAGTCCGCCCGTGTGCGACTCCCTATGTGAGCTCGCTCCTTGAGCCTGTCCTTGCTGCAAACACCTCAGGTAGGCCACGCCTCGCACCCTACGCATCTTCAGACATCCGAAACTCATCTTGGCCATCCGCATAACCTCCCATACGTCTGGTACGCGCCTTGAACTCCGCCTGCGTGTGGCACCTCTCGTGGAAACTCCCGCCCGAGCGCCTCACGCAGCGTGCCTATGTTCTTTGGCTGCTGCCCAACGCCTCTCTCTCCCCCTCTCCTTCTCTTGGTGCCTCACTCTCTCTCCTCCTGCCTTCTACTTCCTTCAGCCCCCCGCTCTCTACCTCTCTTGCTTACCTCTCTCTCATTGGAGGTGGAGAATGAGTGCGCTGCAAGGGTGGGAAATGGGGGTGTGGAAATAGAGGAGAGGAGGATTTTTATGGGGGGTTTGGGTATAGGGTTTTAGGTGTCATGGGAGTAAGGTGGTGAAAGTTTCGTCCCTACCAGGAGGGGTGACGTAATAAATTGCGGAAATAAAAATATAAAGCAATATCACAAGAAATAAGCAATCACAAAATGTACACAGGAATTTTTAGGTGGAAACCCAAACCGGGTGAAAACCACCACCTAACCCTCTCGAGTTAGGATTTTCCGATCAACCTAGTTGATCAAATCCACTAACCGAATCACTTTGAACGAGGGTGATTCAACCTCAATACAACCACGCTACAAGTACGAGGGTAGCGTTCCTCAACCCCTTCTCTCCACGAGAAGGATTTTGTCCCACGAAGGAGACGGGAATTCGCAAAGCGAATACCCAACCAAATAACAAAGATAAAATAAACAATAGTCCTATAGAGCCAACAAAATAATTAAACCTAGCTTCTATAGGAAATAGGAAACTCCCCTTTGCAAGGAGTGCGTCGACGATGACGCGGTGCGTGTGCCACGCGATGGCGCTACGTCGCTCTCGTTAACAACGCCGGGAGAGCGGGTGCGCAACGCTTGATGCTCTCAAGAGAATGAAACTAGAGCTTGGAGAGCAAGGGCCTCAATTGGACACAAGAGAGTGGAAGTATGTTGCTTAAGTGTGTCTTGTGTTTTTCTAAGTGTATATATTGTGTTGCAAGGGTTCCCCTCTATTTATAGAGGCCTTAGGAAGGCTTTGGAAGGCTTAGAAAGGGTTCTATAGCCGTTGGGAACAAAGTCCAAGAGAATCAGGCCGAAATCAGGACAATGATTACATTTGACAGGGTTATCAGACGTCTAACTCTGGCATCAGACGTCTGGAAGGCCACTTTAAGACGTCTGATTTCAAGGTCAGACGTCTGATTCTATGCGGGTTTCTCCCTGACTTGAATCAGATTTAAACAGGGTTTTTGTGCAAGTCCATCAGACGACATGCAGGACGTCTGGAACTAAGTATGGACGTCTGGAAACCTACTTTTACGGTGGGAATTGATTTCCAAACGTTGCAACGGCTAGAAAATCTCTGAGAAGAGATTTTGGGTCAGCCGAGGCAAAACGGTCATTTATCAGACGTCTGTAAAGTCCTATGGACGTCTGATAAGGCTCTAACGGTCATAATCTTGAGTGTTTTCTAAGCCAGCCAACGGTCCACTAATTGGATGTCTGGCAAATCCATCAGACGTCTTCTAAGACGTCTGGTCTAAGGTCTGGACGTCTGATTTCATCAGACAGAACTAACTATGTCCAGCCTAACAGTTATCAGACGTCTGAAACAACAGTCAGACGTCTTAAAATGCTTTATCAGACGTCTGATTTTGGAATTAGACGTCTGGAAGTGCTGTTTGAACCCTATATTGGTTTTCTAAGTATTCTACAGAAAACCTAAGTATCCTAGGGTTGTGCCGGTATTCCTAGGACTACTGTTAGGGTTCTTTGAGGCTCTTTAACATAATTTCTAAGGAAAATAAAGAGCAAGAAAAATAAAGATAAAAGTACATGAAAGGATTAAAAAGAATCTATCCTATTCTTCTTGTCTTCTATCTTCAATCTGTCGCTCCACGCGAACCTCCTCTGTTTTCCGTCAAGCTCCTCCAATCCGTCCTGGATGCGAGCTCGAACTCCGTCTAAACACGTCCACATTTGCAATTGACCTGAAATCTAGGACTCAAATTGCAAATGTTAAATAACACGTGTTTTGTTATCATCAAAACAAATGATCGTGGTGCTCTAGCACCAACAATCTCCCCCTTTTTGATGATGACAAAACCGTAAATAATAATACAAAAAATCCTTCCCCTTTTTGACATTATCAAAAAGGTTTGATTTTAATTTCCTATAACTCCCCCTTAAAACATGCTCTTCTATGAATTTATTTTAACAAAGGTAATATTCTCCCCTTTTTGTAACAACAAGATAGCTATTATTTTTCTCCCCCTTACTAAAGGAAATTTAGCTACCTTATTTCTCCCCCTTAAAAATTGGCAATTAGCTCATAAAATTTTTAACTCCCCCTATCTAAATGCTACTGATAAAAAGATAGGGTAAAGGGTTTTACCTCACCTACCATGGCCAATAAAATGGCCCGAATGGTGGTGGTGGATGCCACATCGGATGGGGCTCCCATCCGTAGCTTGGAGGCCCGGGCATTGGCGCCGGTCTCCAATCTGGCGGTCGACGTGCGGCGGGTCCGTCGTTTGTTTGCCGTCTTGTCGGTCTTCTTGTTCTCCTCCTTGGTCTACTCCTTAGTTCTCCTAACTCGAGTTGACCAGCCTTGAGTTTGTAGGTCCAGTCCTGTGTATTGTAGTTATCCCTGAATCCTACAAAACAAGATTCCATATTTTTCTTCGGTATCCAAGTAAGCTTGGATCCGGATTTGTTAGTGGGTCTCCTTGACGGAGATCCTTTCTCAACCTTAGGGCTATAAAAATTATCAACTTTGTTGATTAATTTGTTAGAATTTTCCCTAAGACATGCAATTTCTTTTTCTATAATACTCATCTTAGTCTTTAAATCTGAAATTTCTAATTTGAGACTAACATTTTCCTCAATCAATTTATTATTTTCATTGATGAGGTTATGATTTTCTAATAATAGGTTATCATCCTTAGGACTAGCTTCTATGTCCTTAAGTTGTTTTTCTAACCTATCATTTTCATTTTTAAGAAAACTAAGGTTCTTCTTAATACTTTTATTTTCTATCCTAAGTGATTTACTAATCTCAAAAAGTTCATTAAAAGCTTCTTGAAGATCAAAATTTACCTCGTCGTCGGAGTCGCTTCCGCTTTCACTGTCGCTATTGGTTCCTCTAGCCATGAAACCAAAGCAAGTGGTTTCTTCTTCTTTTTCTTCTTCTTCTTCCTCCGAGCTGGAATCCTCATGAGTGCCTTCCAACCTCCTCCATATCTCGTGGGCGGTGGTGTACTCTTGGATTCGTTCGAATTCTTTTGGACTCAATGCGCAATACAAGGCATTCATTGCCTTTGCGTTGAGTGAGAGCTCTAGAATCTGCACCTGCGAGTAGCCTCCTTGGGGTCGCTTCGGGATCTCGTATGGGGTTTCGCAACATCCCCATACCTCGAATTCAGTGGCTTGGAGCCACGTCTTCATCCTCAGCTTCCAGTAGCTGTAGTTGTTCCCGTCAAAGTAGGGCGGACGGGTTGTGGACTGCCCCTCGGAAATCCTACTTGTGGAACAGCTTCCCTCCATGTGATCTTTCCGCGGATGTTACTCCTGTCGGCGGAAAACCTGCTCTGATACCAATTGAAAGTTTCGTCCCTACCAGGAGGGGTGACGTAATAAATTGCGGAAATAAAAATATAAAGCAATATCACAAGAAATAAGCAATCACAAAATGTACACAGGAATTTTTAGGTGGAAACCCAAACCGGGTGAAAACCACCACCTAACCCTCTCGAGTTAGGATTTTCCGATCAACCTAGTTGATCAAATCCACTAACCGAATCACTTTGAACGAGGGTGATTCAACCTCAATACAACCACGCTACAAGTACGAGGGTAGCGTTCCTCAACCCCTTCTCTCCACGAGAAGGATTTTGTCCCACGAAGGCGACGGGAATTCGCAAAGCGAATACCCAACCAAATAACAAAGATAAAATAAACAATAGTCCTATAGAGCCAACAAAATAATTAAACCTAGCTTCTATAGGAAATAGGAAACTCCCCTTTGCAAGGAGTGCGTCGACGATGACGCGGTGCGTGTGCCACGCGATGGCGCTACGTCGCTCTCGTTAACAACGCCGGGAGAGCAGGTGCGCAACGCTTGATGCTCTCAAGAGAATGAAACTAGAGCTTGGAGAGCAAGGGCCTCAATTGGACACAAGAGAGTGGAAGTATGTTGCTTAAGTGTGTCTTGTGTTTTTCTAAGTGTATATATTGTGTTGCAAGGATTCCCCTCTATTTATAGAGGCCTTAGGAAGGCTTTGGAAGGCTTAGAAAGGGTTCTATAGCTGTTGGGAACAAAGTCCAAGAGAATCAGGCCGAAATCAGGACAATGATTACATTTGACAGGGTTATCAGACGTCTAACTCTGGCATCAGACGTCTGGAAGGCCACTTTAAGACGTCTGATTTCAAGATCAGACGTCTGATTCTATGCGGGTTTCTCCCTGACTTGAATCAGATTTAAACAGGGTTTTTGTGCAAGTCCATCAGACGACATGCAGGACGTCTGGAACTAAGTATGGACGTCTGGAAACCTACTTTTACGGTGGGAATTGATTTCCAAACATTGCAACGGCTAGAAAATCTCTGAGAAGAGATTTTGGGTCAGCCGAGGCAAAACGGTCATTTATCAGACGTCTGTAAAGTCCTATGGACGTCTGATAAGGCTCTAACGGTCATAATCTTGAGTGTTTTCTAAGCCAGCCAACGGTCCACTAATTGGACGTCTGGCAAATCCATCAGACGTCTTCTAAGACGTCTGGTCTAAGGTCTGGACGTCTGATTTCATCAGACAGAACTAACTATGTCCAGCCTAACAGTTATCAGACGTCTGAAACAACAGTCAGACGTCTTAAAATGCTTTATCAGACGTCTGATTTTGGAATTAGACGTCTGGAAGTGCTGTTTGAACCCTATATTGGTTTTCTAAGTATTCTACAGAAAACCTAAGTATCCTAGGGTTGTGCCAGTGTTCCTAGGACTACTGTTAGGGTTCTTTGAGGCTCTTTAACATAATTTCTAAGGAAAATAAAGAGCAAGAAAAATAAAGATAAAAGTACATGAAAGGATTAAAAAGAATCTATCCTATTCTTCTTGTCTTCTATCTTCAATCTGTCGCTCCACGCGAACCTCCTCTGTTTTCCGTCAAGCTCCTCCAATCCGTCCTGGATGCGAGCTCGAACTCCGTCTAAACACGTCCACATTTGCAATTGACCTGAAATCTAGGACTCAAATTGCAAATGTTAAATAACACGTGTTTTGTTATCATCAAAACAAATGATCGTGGTGCTCTAGCACCAACAGGTGGGGTTGGGTAAAATTGCAAGTTTGGTCCCACATAAGTTGTTTTTTCTCTCGGAGCCCATAGAACAAGATTTGAGGGTTGTAAAAAAATTGCATTAAGCCCCTCTATGAGCCAAATAACTTGCATGGGGTCTCCACATGTGTTTCTTGGTACACGAAAAAATTATGACGAGACTCCTATAATTTAGGAAAACACCAAATGACTCTTGGAAATGATCATTTCACCTTTACTTTTCCTTGGCCAATCTTTCGTTATGGAAAAAAAAGACTAACCTGTCGAGATGTTTTATAAATTACAAAGCATTGCTCATAAATCAGAACTAAACATCATCAATTAAAGCATAGAAGTTGCTGCATGATGGGAATATCATCATGAGCCATAACTAGCTCAATTTGATCTGATTAAGTGAATAAAAGCTCCTACATATCCATTTTTTTTTTTTTGAAAGAGTGAGAAGTGCCATTGTTAACAATGGCAGACCGGGAGCATTTTATTCAAATAAAAAAATAATTAGGAAAAAATTACAATGGAATTTTCCCACACCCCGCTATAATATTTACAAGGAGACTCTCCACGCTCCCATTAACTCCCAACATTCATTGACAATGCTCCTCACATTTATTGATGTCCCACGAAATAACTTCTTGTTACGAGCACACCAAATGCACCATAAAGCTCCAGCCATCAATTGACGTGGCTTGGAAGAATTTCTGAAACATGTCCATAAGTCTTCCCAAGAGGGTAAGGCTTCATTGAAGTTGGTCCTCCATATTTGATCTGTTACCAGGTAAGTAGAAAAAATGTGTAAGGTACTGTCGGTGGGGAAGTTGCAAAGAGGGCAATTTTGGGATGGTACACCCAATCTTGTGTGCCTTAGATCACCTGTGATGAGTCCATTTCTTCTGCTCAACCAAAGAAAAATTTTTATTTTCAGAGGTATTTTTAGATGCCATACCATTGCGCAATCCTTGTCTATCAGTGATGGGTTGGAAGATTCTCTACCAATCAGCCAATTGTAGGCCTTAGAAGGAGTGAACGGTCCATGAATCCATGAAAATTTGTCATAGCCTCCCATTGGTTCAAAGGTGTCCACCTCTCTCCTTAGCTGCTCCAATTCCTCTTCCAGTTTGCCTCGCTGTCTTGCTACCTGATTCAGCAAGTCCCATCTGTTGTGCAGCGAATCCCAGCAGTCCTTCACCACTGCTAATTTATCTGCTGCAGCATTGTAAACACGAGGAAATATGGAATTCAGGGGTCCCAGGTTAGACCACTTGTTGTGCCAAAAGGAGAAGTGTTGGCCATCATCAAGTATCGAGGCAAAGTGTTGCCAATTCTCAGGCATGGCAGCCCATACTGATTTCCAGAATGGGGACGGTCTGCAGGGGGTAGTAGTGTATCTGGTTACATGAGACCGGCCGTGTACATCTTTAATGATCATAGACCAAGACCTGTCAGCATCTTCAAGGAGCTTGATAGCCCACTTCAGCAGCAGGGAGTCGTTGAACTCCTTCAGCGAACGAATGCCAAGACCACCACTTTTTTTGGGAACACACAACTGCTGCCATTTCAGGGGGTGGAGAAATCTACCCTCAGATTTTGCCCCTTTCCAAAAGAATTGCTTGCGTAGCTTGTCAAGTCTTTAACAGATGGATTTTGGAGCTTTGAAAACTGAGAAGAAGAAGACCAAAATAGAAGTGATGACTGAGTTCAGAAGGATAAGTCATCCTCCTTTGGATAAGTATCGACTACTCCAACTTTCAAGCTTGCCAGCTACTTTCACAAACAAGGGATTCCAATTAGACTTCTTAAGTTTAGTGTCACGCAGGGGTAGACCTAGATACCTGATAGGATGATTCATGATGGGTGTGTGCAAATTGATAGCAAGTGACTCTCGCTCTTGATTGTTTAGCCCAAAGTAGATGAGTGATGATTTTTGACAGTTTAGCTTCAGACCGGATGTTGAACGTACGAATCGCTACGCTTACGTGTTTGGTTTTGAAAAACCTGCCGTTGTAGCTTGAAAGCGAAGAATTCATGTTCAACAAATAAAATTTATACCGAAATTGAAATTCCGGGTCGAGCACAGGGAGGCGGACGTTTAATTTAAAAACTACGCGTTTCTTTTTATTTGTCACGGAATAATTCAATTTAAAACTATCTAATTATTTACAATAAATAGAAGAGAGAGAGAGAGTAAGAGAATATTGCACAGAGAAATCAAAATGAGATATAGAATAAACAATGAATTTATCATTAAGGAGATTTCACTCTTACAACTACAAAGTATAAAATAATTACTCTAGAAAGCGATAAATTTACTCTAGAAAGTATTAAAAGAATGGAGGGAGAAATGTCCTCCTCAACGATTGCTTGGAGGACGAGCAAAACTACACTAGAAAGCAGTAAAAAGAATAGGGAGAGAGAAATCCTCCTCGACGGTTGCTTGGAGGACAAGCCGGACGGGACGACGCCTGGACGAAGGAGAATGAAGCAGGATGAAGGAGGACGAAGCAGAAGAACGGGAACAGAGCAGCATGCCGTCGTCGTCGCGGGATCCACTTCCGAAGGGGGATGAAAATTTGGACTTTATCTCACGAGAAGCATCCCGGGTGTGGGATAAGCTTCTCTTGAGCTTTGGAGGGGTAGAGAAGAGAAGGAAGGGATGAGAATTTCGTATGGAGGGGGTCTCCTTTTATAGTTGCAAGGAGTGGGGGCAAAATGGACATTACAACTTTAAAATAATAAATGAGGGGTCTTTAGTGACGGATAAATCCGTCACTAAAGCCCCCAACGTGGGCGTAGCTCCCATGACCACGCGCACCTCCTCAGCACCCGCGCACAATGCTCATGCACGTTCTTTGATTCTCAGCCGTCCGATCGCGAGATCGGACGGCTTAAGACGCATCTCCGCCCGCTGCTGCGCCCGCCTGGCGCGTGCGATCGCGCGTGACGCAGCGCGTTCAATAGTGCGTAAACTCGATTGAGCGCTGACGCCCGTCTGATCGCGATCCAACGCCCGCCATCGCCCGCACACTCGCGCCTTCCTCACCTTCGCTGCGGCTCGAACCCGCGCCTGCAGCTTGTGTAAGCACGCTCGACCGCTGCGCTACGAGGTGCGGATGGTTAAGCGGACGCTTTTAAGCGCGGCTGACCACAGTCGTTGGATTGAGATCCAACGGCGGAAAGCGAGCAGGTGCGGGGTCTTCAGAGGTTGCATGCGGCCGTTTGGGCGACCGAGATGGTGCCACATGGTGCCATCTTGGCCGTCCATCTTCTGGAAGTTGTAGATGGTGCCACAGATGTTGGATTGACTTGATTTTTGTGTCGTTGAGCTGCGATCGTCGATCCGAATTCATCCGTGCAGTCGGATTTGTCATCTGAAGTGCGGATTTGCACCATCCTGGCCCTTGATCTTCTAGGGTTCCCCGATCACTATCTGATGCTACGGATGCCTGATTAGGGCGATCTTGGAGTCGTTGAACTCCAATCGTCGCCCTGATCACATCCATACGGTTGGATCTTTGATCTGAGGCCCCGATAAAATGTTTGCCCTGTCCAAGCACATAAAAGGAGACAATTAACCTCCATTTTATTCAAACTACTCTAAATGCAAGATGATGCATGTTTTGCAATATTTATATCATGAAATGCAATCCTATGCTTAAGAACATGCATAAATAGACATTTTAAGTAGTGTAAATGTGTTTACATCATACCCCCATGCCTATCTTTTGCTAGTCCCTAGCAAAAACTATATGCTATTTATGAAAGAATTAGGTTGGATTATTTGGACCTGAGTTATTTTCAATCATTAAGAAATTGTCTACTTAGAAACTGAACTTTCAAAGACACAATAGTGCCCGGGTATTAGCCAAAATGCAGACCGCCTCAAGCCCTCACCTTATTAAAAGAAAATTTTCTTTTTCTCTTTTTCTCTTTTCTAATTTTTTTGGATTTTCAAATTTTAGGGTTTAAGAGTGGCTTTCTACGGCCATTCAACTCACCCAAGATTTGATGAGAACACTAAGCTTTAAGCATCTTATTGTGATTATGATAGACTCGTTGACCAGTAATTAAAACGGACTTTGGATTTCTACGCCTCTAGGTGACCTCAAAAAGACTTCTGCCTAAAGGTGTATCTTTACAACTGGTAGCTTTCTCCCTACTTTTATTTTTTAACGGGGTCAACACAAGGGTGAATCCAATGTATATCTCCCTGTTTGTCGCGCTTTTGTGCGGTTTGTTAAAAGATAATATCGCGTTGTAATATAGCCGCTAAAGCGTTCAAAACAAATAAAGATTTTTATTACTCGAAAATCGGAGTATCCGAGGTCGAACACAGGGAGCAATCTCAGTACTTTGTAAAACCCAAGAATACAACTGTTACATGCAAATATAATTGATTCAAAGAGTTTTTAGAAAAAGTAGAATTAGACGTCTGATTTATGTATCAGACGTCTTAAATGTGATCTTTCTTTCTTTCTTCCTTCTTCTCCTTTCTGCTTCTGTATCTTTCCTTCTGCTTTGCCTTTCTGATCTCTTTGCAATCTTCCCTTGTCCTTCTTCTTCTTCTCTGCGAAGACTTCTAATCTTTCTGCTTTCCTTCTCCTGCGAAGGCTTCTTTCTTCTTCTTCTGTCTTCTTCTTTGGCTTGCTTTTCCTTCTTCTGCAGCGGCCAAGTCCTTCTCCTGCGATCAGCCTGCCTGCACAGGAGCAAAACCTAACCCTTCTCCCTCTACCCGCGCGTCTCTCTCTCTCAAGCAATTCACTCAGAGCTGCTCTCCCAGAGCCACAGGCATTAATCGGGTCGGATCATACCCGGGACCAGGCGCACCTGAAGGTGGTGTGATGCGCGAGGAGTGCGTAGGTCTAGGTCGGGTCGGATCCGCCAAGTCCGCGTGGTCAGGTCGCGAACGAGGCGGGTGTGGGGTCAGTGAGGGACCTCACCCCTGTGCTTACTGAGGCGATAAAGGTATATCACAAAACCAATTTATAGTGTACCTGAGGTTTGTAATCCCACGATGTGGGTCTAAAGGTTTCGTCCTTCCCTCACGCGCGCCTGCAGACTCTCGTGTGCAATTGCCCACGCTGAAGGCCCTGCTGGTGCTCCTTGATGAACTCAGTCACCTCGCGACACTTGCGAGAGCCTGCTGCACCTACCGCCTGGGAAGCCTGACGCCTGCTGCTGCTCCAAGCTTCCTACTGCTTCGGCTGTTAATGGCGGCCGGGGCGTTCACCTGAGATTCCACAGAACGGCCTATTGGCCCAATCAGAATAGCTGGAAACCTTCGCCGTGGCACGGCGAAGGCGGTGGGTGATGCTGCAGGTTGTCGGTCGGCCTAGGCGTGCGCACCTAGGTCAACCTGTGGCCGGAGATGGTGGGTTGTTCGGGGGGTGGTTATGGAGGTCTGGAGTGGTAGTTGTGGGGTGGAGCGAGTTCCTGGTGGTGAGGCAGAGCTCCCGAGGTGGTTGGCGAGTCGTGTGGAGTGGCGTAGTGGTGTGGGCGGCTCGCCGGAGTGCGGTCGGAGGCGAGGAAGATGAAGGCGGATAGGTACTGTCGAGGGGTAATCAAGTAAAATAGTTGGGGGAAAAGAGAGAGGAGAGGGTAGAGAACATATCTGGGGTTGTCTGGAGGGAAGGGAGGCGGCGGAGAGGACGGCTCGTAACTGCCGTCGTCGGGGAAGAAAGACCCTGAGGGAGGAAGCGGCGACGAAGACGAGGTCAGAAGCGCGCGCGCGGGGTACAGCGCGACGCGGGAGGAAGCGGCGGAGAGGACTCTGCTGCTGGTATGGCAGCAGAGCGACAAGAAGGAGGGAAGGAGGTCGCCGGAGCTTGTGGGTCGTTTGGCCGGAGATGGGAGAGGGAGGAATTTGGAAGGGATCTCCGTCAAAATCAAGCTTAGCCTCTTCGGCCGGAGTTGTGGGTTCTTATATAGGCGCTGGACTGGGTGTGCAGGGCGTGAAGGGCACGTAATTGCCTGAGGTTGGTCGCCAGAGATGGAAAGGAGTTAGGATACCCAAATCTCTCGTGCGTTCGCACGAGAGATTGAGTTCACACCAGTGATTGTAATTGACTTTATAAGGAAGGGAATTCCTCAGATAATCCTCCTTCCATTTCTGGGAGGGAATCTCTGAGGGATTAGAGAGCAATCCCTCTCCGAACCTCGCCGGAGCTCGGTTCTGCCCTAGTAGTGGCGGCAGGACCGGTTTGCAAAGGAGGCGAAGAACCTAGGGGGTTCTCTGCAACGGTATTCAAAAGATAGGGACCAATTTATGATTTGGGTGTACTAAATTGCAAAGTAGGTCAAGATGACCCCTCCTTAGGTCCAAATTTTGGTACAAACCTAATTTGGACCTAAGGAATCCAATGGAGAAGTTAGATTTCAGGTTTGACCTCGTTTGACTGGACATTTTGCGTAAAAACCCAAATTAGGTTAATTGAAGAGCTAGGACCCTAATCTAGGTCAAACTAGGTTCCAAAGGCCAAATTAAGTGTTCTAAACCCTAGAGTACGTTTTTCCATGATTTATAGAGGGTTTACTTGCTTTTTGTTCTGACCGAAACCTTGTTAATTTAAGCGGGTCTGTTTTAGGGTTACCAAGTGTCATTTAGTTACATGAACCCATTTCTGATTGACTCAACCCACTTTTTATCTCATTTATACCATTTGACCTCTGTTCTGCCTCTGAGAAATCCCGTTTACGTACTGCAATGGTAAAATTGCAGTTTTAACCTTTACTTCATGTTTTCTTCTCAGAGCACTTGTTCCTTCAGTTAGGCCTTCTTCCAGGTTATGTAGGAGCTTTTATCTTCTTTATTGGGTCAAAATGAGCTAGTTATGGCTCATGATGAGGCTCTCATCACTCCCCGATTTATTCTACTTCTCCGCTTCTTCCTAAGTGTTTTGGAAATTTTTAGTGCATTTACTGAGCTGGGTTCTGGACAACCGGTCGATGAGCTGTTACCACCGACAACTTGCCAGCCATACTCGTGCGGTGAAGTGTGGCTTATTTCTTTTTGTTCTTTTCTCCTTTCCTTTTTGATTTTTTTTTTTTAAGTAGGTGGCTTCCCTGGTCTAAGATTTACCTAAGGGCAGGAAAAAGTGAAAGGTCCAGTGACTAGGCTCTGGACAACCTACCTATGGGCTGTTACCCATGATAACTTGCCAGCTATATCACCCTAGAAGGTTCATTAGCTACCCAATTTCCGTTAAAATCGTCGAACAACGAGTCAGTGCAAAGATAGTGTGTAGATGCTTAAGACACAAAATTCCCTCAAATTAGAGGGCGGGTTGATAAGTCGTGTACTTATCACCCAAACTTATTTATTCCAAATACGATAGAATTAAGATGGTGAGGACTCAAAAGACAAATCCACATTTTAGTGGATACACGGGCTGATTAAGTCCAAATACCTGAAGGGTCTTTGTGTTCAAATCATAAAATAGTATTTCCTAAGATTGAAAATTTTCTTAAACTCAAATTCTCTTTCCTAATTCCGAAATTGTTTTTTTTTTTTAATTTTTTATATAAAATAAAACAAATCTACAGAGCTGACGAATGAATTCAAAGATAAATATCCAACCCCCATGCCTATCTAATGCAATGTCCTCATTGTATTAAAAAGACATAAAACAGAGTGAAAAAGCGTAGAAAGCACCTGAATTGCGTGAATGTCAGGTCTGCTCCGAGATGAAAACTAAAAAAAATTGTATATGTGCTGAGTTTAGTGCCTTCAGCTAGGCACACTATACAAGGAAAAGAAATGAAGAATTCACAAGTGTAGGTCAGAATTAGAATAAACAGAAGAATCCTCTGTCCTATCAAAAGAGGTCCACAGATGTGGACCAGATTGTGGTGCAGACCCATCCCCAATAATCGAGAATATCTTAGGTTCTGGATAAAAATTACCCAAAACCTAAAATCAAAATGCAAGCGGGGTCGGGCCTGCGATTTATGACGATGCAACACAAGACCAAAAATTCGGGTTACAGAGAATTGAAGTTCAAAAGGATAATCGTTGAATGTGTGCTTGAGTTGAACATCCTCGAAACAAATGTCGTAAGGGTTCTGATTTGATTGTTTCAGCTTAAAGGGAACCCTTCGAATCAATCTTCCATTTCCTCCAAAATTAACTTCCCAAATCAGAACTTCCCAGCTCCTATCCTCCTCATTCAACATGTTAAATTCCGAGACCTCTTGTATATTCATCACCCCGTTTGAAATCTCCAAGTCTAAATGATGTGGCAGAATCAAAATTGACTTGGGTCTAATTATCTCATAATTAGAATCATTAATAAGCTCAACAAGGTGTAACTGATAATCAGGGCATTGAATTGATTCCTCCAGAAAATGCGATTCTGGATCCGTAATGTGTGCCCTAATAAGATTAGTTTCCTCAGTTATTGGGCTATTAAATGATCTATCAGATTCCTCAGGCCCAATTGTCTCACTGAAATCATGTTCAGAAAACTCGCGTGAGACTTCGCAACTTGAATCTTCACCATCAGGATCCGTATCAATGTATGTCCCAAAATCAGTTGTCACTTTCTGTTCCAAGGAGACATACGTTTCCTTGTAACCCAGCTCAGGGATCTCAGGTGAAGAAATCAGATCATCCATAATTGATTATTTTAATTCAATCTGGTTAGCCTCGTAACACGTGTCCCCCCCCCTACAGGTGTCTGAGCGGGTTCTGTCATTGGCTTTCCTGAAGAGGGTTCATCCTGGGAATTATTCCAAGATTGAATCAAAGCAACCACGAATCTCATCCTCAATTTCGCTAATTTCCCAAGTAGAAACTCACCTGGGTTCTTATCCTTAACATCCTGGAGCCAATCCAACAAAGACTTATTTAAATCATCAATCATTTAAATCAGGGGCTCCAATCTCTCAATGCAAGGTATTGGCTGAACTTCTAAAGATTGAATGATATTCCTCAAGTTAGCCAGAACCTTATCTTGAACCTGGTTAACCTGAACCAAATGAGTTGGTTCAGGGTTGGGCGGGTTTGGGATCAATGCAGGGGAATTAACGAATTGAGATTCGTTATACCCTTCCTGATAATAGGTCATTTCAGATTGTTGAAAAGATGGTGATGACCTAAAGGTAGTGAAACCAGAGGATGGGAAAGGATCGGTGTATCCTTCTTGATTGTAGATCATATTAGGTTGTTCATGAAAGGAAGACGATCTATAATCGATGTAGCTCTGAGAAGGATAGAAATCAGAATCAAAGTGTTCAGGGTTAGACCCTAAACACGGGGGCCCGGAATTGTATCCCCAATCCGAATTATCCCAACTGACTGATGGTTGATTACAATACAAGTTGGGATAATCGTCATGTTGAGGATATTTCACAACAGGAGGGAAAGAGCGGGAATGCGTGAAATATGTGGAAGGATTCATGAGACACGAGAGGAAGAAATGTGCCCTGCAATACAAACAATCAAACCTGTCCTTAAATGGGTTAGCCTAAAGACCTACAGACTCTCAAAACCCATCTTGAGATAAAGGAACAATTTGATCTACTTCCGTCTGTTCAATCCAACCAGTTAGAAGGAGGGACTGGGGAGAAGGTTCTTCCTTCAGCTTGCGCCTCCGGTTCCTAGTGTATCCCCCAGCCGCGATCGTTTGACTCTACTCCCCTAGATAGACATTAGATTGAACAATAGAAACAGACTAATCGAAAATAATCTCGTTCTGGATTTTGAAGAGCAAGTCCAATCCTTAAGGCCAACGTCTACTCTGTTTTATTTAGGGCTAGGTTTGAATGTGCTTTGGAATGTGATGGGTCCTTTAAATGGGTTGTGCTGATGTAAACACATTTACACTACTTAAAATGTCTATTTTTGCATGTTCTTAAGCATAGGATTGCATTTCATGATATAAATATTGCATAACATGCATCATCTTGCATTTAGAGTAGTTTGAATAAAATGGAGGTTAATTGTCTCCTTTTATGTGCTTGGACAGGGCAAATATTTTATCGGGGCCTCGAATCAAAGATCCAACCGTATGGATGTGATCAGGGCGATGATTGGAGTTCAACGACTCCAAGATCGCCCTAATCAGGCATCCGTAGCATCAGATAGTGACCGAGGAATCCTAGAAGATCAAGGGCCAGGATGGTGAAAATCCGCACTTTAGATGACAAATCCGACCACACGGATGAATTCGAATCGACGATCGCAGCCCAATGATGCAAAAATCGAGTCAATCCGACATCCGTGGCACCATCTACAACTTCAAGAAGATGGACGGCCAAGATGGCGCCACATGGCACCATCTCGGCCGCCCAAACGGCCTCACGCATTCTACGAAGGCCCCGCAGCCGCTCGCTCTCCGCCGTTGGATCTCAATCCAACGGCTGTGGACGCGGCTCATTGAAAACATCCGCGCGACCTTTTGGGTGAGGCAACGCAGCGGTCCAGCGCCTTATCGCGATGCGCTGGCGCGCGTTCGAGCCTCGCCAAGAGATTTCTGAGGCGAGCGGGCGCATTCCTATCGACCGTCAGATCGCAATCCAACGGCTGCGCTCACCCGATAGCGTTCACGCGCTATTGCACGAGCAGCGTCACGCGCGATCGCACGTGCCAGGCGGGCGCACAACGAGCGGGCGGAGACGCATCTTAAGCCGTCCGATCTCGCGATCGGACAGCTGAGAATCGACGAACGTGTGCAAGCGTTGCACGTGCAAGCAGCTGAGCGGGCGTGCGTGGGCGCGGAAACTACGCCCACGTTGGGGGCTTTAGTGACGGATTTATCCGTCACTAAAGACCCCTCATTTATTATTTTGAAGTTGTAATATCCATTTTGCCCCCACTCCTTGCAACTATAAAAGGAGACCCCCTCCATACGAAATTCTCATCCCTTCCTTCTCTTCTCTACCCCTCCAAAGCTCAAGAGAAGCTTGTCCCACACCCGGGATGCTTCTCGGGAGATAAAGTCTAAATTTTCGTCCCCCTTCGGAAGTGGATCCCGCGACGACAACAGCGTGCTGCTTCGTTCCCGTTCTTCTGCTTCGTCCTCCTTCATCCTGCTTCGTTCCCCTTCGTCCAGGCATCGTCCCGTCCGGCTCGTCCTCCAAGCAACCGTCGAGGAGGATTTCTCTCTCCCTATTCTTTTTACTGCTTTCTAGTATAGATTTACTGCTTTCTAGTGTAGTTTTGCTCGTCCTCCAAGCAATCGTTGGGGAGAACATTTCTCCCTCCATTCTTTTAATGCTTTCTAGAGTAAATTTATCGCTTTCTAGTGTAATTGTTTTATGCTTTCTAGTTGTAATGAACAATCTCCTCAATGATAAATTCTTTGTTTATTCTACATCTCATTTTGATTTCTATGTGTAATATTCTCTCTCTCTCTTACCCTCTCTCTCTCTTCTATTTATTGTAAATAATTAGACAGTTTTAAATTGAATTATTCCGTGACAAATAAAAAGAAACGCGTAGTTTTTAAATCAAACGTCCGCCTCCATGTGTTCGACCTGGAATTTCAATTTCGGTATAAATTTTATTTGTTGAACACGAATTCTTCACTTTCAAACTACAGTGACCGGTTTTCTAAAACCAAACGCGTTAGCGTAGCCATTCGTAACGTTGAACATTTTGGCGCCATTGCTGGGGAGGCAACGATTTCCGATCTTTTCTTCGCATTTCTTGCACTTTATTTGTTTTCTAACTAGCTTTCTCTTGTGTCTATTGTTTTGCAGAGACCTTCATCAAGGAATCAACAAGCGGTAGACTGGAGTAAAGTGCAGTTGAAGACAACTGTAAGTGCTCCCCCATTCTTTCCCCCTCCATAGATTTCATTCGCCACATTAAATCCAAATTCCAATTAACCTAGGTGTTTGCATAAATCCTAGGAATAGTTTGGTTGTTTGGATTTCCACTCACATTCATTCCACCCTCATTCATAAAAAAATAACAAAAAGATAATCTTGTGGGGTAATTTTCAACAAACACACAACACACACCCATATTCAAGGCACTTAATCAACTTGATTTGTTTTCTACTCAACCGGGTTCTGATCTGTGGAACCGGTACACACAAAGCAATACATAACAAAGTAGAAATCATTCTAGGTTAACCATCTTTGAGTGCCTAACTTAGTGGTGCATTTGTGGCCAATTGCTTGAGTTGTTTGGGCTGCACCACTTTATTTAAAACCAACTCATCAAGTAGCTCCTCCTTAGGGTTTTCAATCTAGGTATATTCCAGGCACTCCACTTTCTTTCTGATTTTAAAGGAAAACAATCTTCACCCATGTTTTACAACTTGGTTTGCCTAGAAACTTGATTGCAATTCACCTAATTTGAAACCCTAAATGCTACTTAAGCAAGATTTGAATATTAAAATTCACTCATTATCAATAATCTTGCTTGAAAACCCTGGTTGTGCATGCACTTACATAAATCTCAATCAATCATTAAGGGCACAACCCATTGTAAGGGTCCATCACATTCCATAAGCACCACAATCCCAGGCCTTAATAAAATTGAGTAGACGTTGGCCTTAAGGTTTGATTCGCTCTTCAGGGCCTAGTCTGAGATTATTTTTTATTAACCTACTTGTACTGATTAATCTGATGTCTAGCTAGGGGAGTAGCGTCAAATGACCGCGGCTGGGGGGTACACTATGAACCGGAGGTGAAAGCTAAAGGAAGAACCTTCTCCCCAGTCCCTCCTTCTAACTGGTTGGATTAAACAGACGCAAGTAGAGTAAATCACTTACAGTCTTAAGGCTGGTTTTGGGAGTCAGTAGATCCTTAGGCTACCCCACTTAAGGACAGCCTTGTTTTGTTGTGCTGCAGGGTCCCTATCCCCAGTCCTTCCAACTTTCTCCTAGTTTATGCTGGGAAGATGGTTATTGAATCCCCGATTGGAAGGACCATTAGAACATTCTAGGAGGCGTAAGTTAGATTTTGGTCAATTTGATCTCATGGTCGAACAACAACCTCCTCTGCTTGGAAATCCACAGGAAGAATTTCGAAGGCAGCTGGAACAAATGCAGAGAATGCAGGAATGGTTCCAGAGAATGCAGGGCGCTCAGCCCTTGAAGGATTTTTATGATCCTTCAAATTACAGGGAACGTCTCGGCGTCCAGATTCTAGCCGGTGACGTAGAAATCAAGCCCCAGGTGTTAAGCCTGATTAAACATTATCATGGGCTTGGCTCCGAAGATCCGTTTCGGCACTTGGAAGATTTGACCACTTTGGTCCAGAACACCAAGACTCGAAACGTAAACGAGGAGCAAATGATCATGAGGCTCTTCCCCCACTCTCTTAGGGATAAGGCCGCGCATTGGTATAGGACAATAGGAAGACTAATTACAACTTGGAATGAGTTGAAATTGGACTTTCTGAAGAAATTCTTCCCAGTCGGTCGTACCAATGCTTTGAGACGGGCAATCACTACCTTTACCCAGCGGTCGGGGGAGCAGTTTCATGTGGCCTGGGAGCGATTCCAGGACTTATTGCGGAGGTGTCCACACCACGAGGTGCCGAAATGGCAACTCGTGCAGATCTTCTATCATGGGTTGAATGAGCAACTCAGAAACCATGTGGATGCTTCTTGCGAAGGCAATTTCCTCAATAAAGATGCAGATAGTGCACATGATTTATTTGAGGAAATGAGTGAGAATTCAATTAATCATGCCCCATGGATACTTTTAACCGGTCCCAGCAACCCAGATCAAATGTCAATGAAGTCCATGACTCTCATTCATTTAATATGGAATTGATTTGTAATAAACTTGATAAGGTGGACTTGGTTGCTAAAAGAATGGAAAAGTGGATGGCTGGCAATTCTGTTAACAACTCTCAATCCACTCAATCCCAAAATTCGGGATTCCATTCCTCACGAGCTCCTTCTGGACGGGAGTTCATGAATCAACTCGATGCGACTCAACCAATGAGTCAGCATTTTTCGGAACCCCATGGGTTCCCAATTGGGGCCTTTGATCCCAGTTTTTTTGATCCTTCCCTTTCTTTCTCTCCATCCTCACCCTATGAGGATGTCTGTGTTGTACAAGAGAATGTTAGATCCAACCCCTACTCGAATGCCTATAATCCAGGTTGGAGAAACCACCCTAACTTCTCTTGGAAAAATCCGGGGCGACAGACCCAATTCCGACCTGGCAACTATGCTCCGCAACGACTAATGGGTCAGGGTCAAGTATATACTCAGTTGCCTCCGAATCAAGTCAATCAGCCAGCTTGGAATGCCTGTCAACCCGCAGGGCAGGCTGATTTGAACCGTTAAATGGTAGAGATGCAAGGATCTATGCTCCAGCTCATGCAGCAAATGAAAAACTCGTTGGACAACTTGCAATCTGGGCTCATTGCTAACTCTCGTCAACCTGAATCTCTACCATCCCAACCCGTACCCAACCCGCGAAACATTATAAATTTAGGCAATCAAGCCCAAGGGTACGGAAATCAGAGGGACCCGCATGCACATGCTCAGGTGGTTGAGCAGGGTTCCTCATCTTCTTCTTCTTCTGCAAATCAACAATTCATGGTCAATCAAGCCCCTCCAATCTTTCCTAATCCTCCCCAAGACCCAAATTCTTACACTTCTACAAATTCTGTAACTTTAAGGAGTGGTAAGAAGACTCAGGATCCACAACCACACTATTCTGATCTTTTGAATCCTGACGAATCTGAGGAGAGAGAGGAGAATTCTAGAGGAGAAATCAAGGCTCAGGAACCTGATTCCAAAGATCTGACTCATGTTCCTTTTCCTGAAGCCTTAACCAAAGCAAAGAAAAAGAAGTTTGTTGATAGCAATGAGGAGCTTATGAATTTATTTAAGAATGTTGAGATCAATATCCCGCTCCTTGATGCTATCAAGCACATACCGGCTTACGCAAGATTTCTAAAGGAATTATGTACACAAAAGCGTAAGTCGAGAGAATCTGTTCCGAGGAAGGTGGTACTCTTCTAGCAGGCTAGTTCTGTTATCCTGCACTACCTCCCTCAGAAAAAGAGAGATCCTGGTGCTCCTTTGATTTCTTGCGTTATCGGAGATTACACATTTGATAGAGCACTTTTGGATCTCGGTGCATCCATCAACCTAATTCCGACTTCTCTTTATGAGAAGTTTGGGTTAGGTGAACTTCGGCCAACTTCAGTAATGCTACAGTTAGCGGACCGTTCGGTCACAAACCCGCGAGGCGTTATTGAAGATGTTATAGTTAAGGTCAAGGATTTCTATTTTCCTGTAGATTTTCTTGTCCTTGACATGGATGTACCAGATAATCTGAGGAACACGCCCATCATTCTGGGGCGGCCGTTCCTGGCTAATGCAAAGGCCAACATTAATTGTGAAAGCGGTAGTATGGAAATCACCTTTGGGGACCAACGAATGAAATTGGATATTTTTAAGGCGATCAACAAATTTGAGGATTGTGGATTTATTGAGGAACTTGATGAGGATAATGTTAATATTGAAACTTATTTGACAGTTTCTTCAATTGAAAGTTCCTCTTTGGTTGATGAATTTGACCCGCAACCCTCTGACCTGACATCTTCGGAAGAGGTTACTGATTTTGTTCACTCACAACCTCTTCCTCTTGTTGAATCTTCAGCATCTACCCTACCATCAATCATCACCCCACCTTAGCTTGAATTGAAATCATTGCCCGAGAATTTAAAATATCAATTTTTAGGACCTCAGAATATGCTCCCTGTGATTATTAGTGCTAAATTGACAAAGGAGCAAGTGATTAAATTGATTAAGGTCCTAAAGGAACATAAGGAGGCAATTGGTTGGACCATTCATGACCTCAGGGGGATCGAGCCATCTTACTGTAATCATAGAATATTTTTGGAAGATGGATCCCGCCCTTCTCGCCAGATGCAGAGGAGATTGAATCCAAATATGCGAGAAGTGGTCAAAAAGGAAATCATCAAGTGGCTCGATGCAGGAATTATTTATCTAATTTCTGACAGTCCCTGGGTAAGTCACGTTCAGATTGTTCCAAAGAAAGCCGGGATTACTGTTGTGACTAATGAGAAAGGAGAATCTGTCACAACTCATTCAGCTTCCTCTTGGAGAGTTTGTATTGATTACAGGAAGCTGAACACAGCCACTAAAAAGGATCATTTTCCCCTGCCCTTCATTGATCAAATCTTGGAAAAATTAGCTGGGCAGAAGTACTTCTGTTTTCTTGATGGCTACTCGGGATACAACCAAGTTCCTATCCATCCTAAGGATCAGGAAAAAACTACTTTCACCCGTCCCTACGGAACCTTTGCTTTTCGTAGGATGCCTTTCGGGTTATGCAATGCACCTGTGACTTTTCAAAGGTGTATGCTAGCTATATTCTCCTACATGGTGGGAGAGTTTATGGAAGTCTTCATGGATGATTTCTCTATTTTCGGAGAATCATTTGACTCTTGTTTGGCTAATTTGGAAATGATTCTTAAGCGATGTATCAAGACACGACTGGTCCTTAGCTGGGAAAAGAGTCATTTCATGACCCAAGAAGGCATCGTTTTGGGTCATGTAATCTCTGAACGGGGAATTGAAGTAGACAAAGCTAAGGTTGATGCTATCGCTAAACTTCCTCCTCCCACATCTGTTAAACAAATCAGATCATTTCTTGGCCATGTGGGATTTTATCGAAGATTCATCAAGGATTTCTCGAAGGTTGCTCGTCCTTTGAGCAATCTTCTTGCCAAAGAAACGCCGTTTATTTTTGACAAGTCATGCCGAAAGGCATTTGATTTTCTGAAAACGGCAGTCACCTGTGCTCCAATTTTGCAACCACCAATTTGGACATCCCCTTTTGAGATCATGACCGACGCTTCTGATTATGTGGTCGGGGCTGTCCTGGGTCAGAAAATTGATCGAAAGCCCTCTGTCATTTACTACGCTAGTAAAACTCTGGATGAAGCCCAGAGGAATTATACTGTTACTGAGAAGGAATTACTAGCTGTAGTATTTGCTTTGGAAAAATTTAGGGCTTATCTCTTAGGGTCTCATGTTATCGTTTATACCGACCACTCGGCCTTGAGACATCTCTTGGCTAAAAAGGATGCTAAACCCCGGCTTTTTCGTTGGATTCTTTTTCTTCAAGAATTTGATCTTGAAATGAAGGATAAAACTGGGGTACAAAATGTGGTGGTTGATCATTTGTCGAGACTCTTAGGTGATTCTTCTTGTCCGGACATTCCAATTGCAGACACTTTTCTGGACGAAACCATTCTTACAATTTTAGGTGTCCACACCCCATGGTTTGCTGACATTGTTAACTATTTGGTCGTTGATCAAATCCCCCAGGATTGGACCAAGCAACAATGGGATAGACTCAAATATGAGGCCAAATACTACTTTTGGGAGGACCCTGAACTGTATCGCATCGGCTCTGATCAGATTATTCGCTGATGCATATCGGAGAATGAATTCAACAGTATACTCGAGTTCTGCCATGCATCTGGGTGTGGTGGACATTTCTCCGGGAGAAAGACGGCTGCAAAAATCTTGTAATCTGGCTTCTATTGGCCGTCTTTATTCAAGGATGCCTAGGACTTCTCAAGGTCATGTTCTCGATGTTAGTCACTCGGGAACATAACTAAGAGAGACATGATGCCCCTAAACCCTATTCTTCCTGTAGAAATTTTCGATGTTTGGGGCATCGATTTCATGGGACCCTTTATCCCTTCATTTGGACATCAGTACATTCTTGTTGCTGTTGATTATGTGTCCAAATGGATTGAGGCGATTCCCACCCGAACCAATGACCACAAGGTGGTCATCAATTTTGTCAAGAACAATATTTTCAGTAGGTTCAGGATTCTGAGGGCTATCATCAGTGATGGTGGCACTCATTTTACTAATGCTCAATTCCAGAATTTATTGGCCAAATACGGGGTTAATCATCGAATTTCCACACCTTACCATCCCCAGACGAATGGACAAGCCGAGATCTCCAATCGAGAGATCAAGAACATTATGCAAAAAATGGTTAGGCCTGATTGCAAGGATTGGACTCAAAAGCTTGAGGACGCTCTTTGGGCCTACCGTACAGCGTATAAAACGCCCATCGGCATGTCTCCATTCCGTTTGGTGTATGGAAAGGCATGCCATCTACCCTTAGAGATTGAACACAGGGCATTCTAGGCAATCAAACAATGCAATTTAGATCTGAATCTAGCTGGGAAGACCAGGAAACTCCAATTATCTGAGTTGGAGGAGCTTAGAAATGATGCTTATGAGAATGCCAAGATCTACAAGGCTCGGACCAAAGCTCTACATGATCAATTGATTTCCCGCAAGAGCTTTGAGCCAAACCAAAAGGTCTGGTTATTCGATTCTAAACTTAAGCTCTTTCCTGGCAAACTTAGATCTAAATGGAATGGCCCATTCATAATTGATCAAATTTTTTCAAATGGTGCCGTTCAGATTTCTGACCCAAAGACGGGTAACACCTTTAAAGTCAACGGTCAACGTTTGAAGCCTATTGTTGACCGTAATCTTCCAGAACCTGTCTCAGACTCTGTTGCTCTAGCCATTCTGTGACTTCTTTGGCTGGACTTCGCCTAGCTGATGGCATTAAACTCAGCAGTTGTACATATGACACAAGGCTGATACAGCTTCATTTCCAGGTGACATCTTTCATATTCTACTCTTTCTTTCATGTCACTTTTTCAATGAGGACATTGCATCAGCTAGGCATGGGGGGGTGGATTCATTTTTGAATTATTTGGTCAGCTTTGTGAAATCTATACAAATTGTTTTTCTCTTCTTATTTATATATATATATATATATAAATTTAGGAAGGATTAATTGGACATTAGGACTTTTCAATCCTAAGAAATTTTACATTAGGATCTGAACACAAAGACCCTTCAGGTCTTTGGACTTAATTAGCATGTGTATCCACTAAAATGTGGATTTGTCTTTGAGTCCTCGCCATCTTAATTCTATTATAATTGGAATAAATAAGTTTGGGTGATAAGTACACGACTTATCAACCCACCCTCTTATTTGAGGGAATTTCTGAGTTTTAAGCATCTACACACTTTCTTTGCACTGACTCGTTGTTCGGCGATTCTGACGGAATTTGGGTAGCTAATGAACCTTCTAGGGTGATATGGCTGGCAAGTTATCATGGGTAATAGCCCATAGGTAGGTTGTCTAGAGCCCAGTCACTGGACCTTTCTCTTTTTTCTGTCCTTAGGTAAATCTTAAACCAGGGAAGCCACCTACTTAAAAGAAAAAAAAAAATCAAAAAGAAAAGGAGAAAAGAAAAAAAAGAAATAAGCCACACTTCGCCGCACGAGTATGGCTGGTAAGTTGTCGGTGGTAATAACTCATCGATCAGTTGTCTAGAACCCAGCTCAGTAAATGCACTAAAAAAAAATCCCAAAACACTTAGGAAGAAGCGGAGAAGTAGAATAAACCAGGGAGATATACACTGGATTCACCCTTGTGTTGACCCCGTAAAAAATAAAAGTAGGGAGAAAGCTACCGGTTGTAAAGATACACCTTTAGACAGAAGTCTTTTTTAGGTCACCTAGAGGCGTAGAAATCCGAAGTCCGTTTTAATTACTGGTCAACGAGTCTATCACAATCACAATAAGATGCTTAAAGCTTAGGGTTCTCATCAAATCTTGGGTGAGTTGAATGGCCGTAGAAAGCCACTCTTAAACCCTAAAATTTGAAAATCCAAAAAAAAAAAATTAGAAAAGAGTAAAAAGAAAAAGGGATTTTTCTTTGAATAAGGCGAGGGCTTGAGGCGGTCTACATTTTGGCTGATACCCAAGCACTGTTGTGTCTTTGAAAGTTCAGTTCTTAAGTAGACAATTTCTTAATGATTTAAAATAACTCAGGTCCAAATAATCCAACCTAATTCTTTTATAAATAGCATATAGTTTTTGCTAGGGACTAGAAAAAGATAGGCATGGGGATATGATGTAAATACATTTACACTACTTAAAATGTCTATTTTTGCATGTTCTTAAGCATAGGATTGCATTTCATGATATAAATATTGCATAACATGCATCATCTTGCATTTAGAGTAGTTTGAATAAAATGGAGGTTAATTGTCTCCTTTTATGTGCTTGGACAGGGCAAATATTTTATCGGGGCCTCGGATCAAAGATCCAACTGTATGGATGTGATCAGGGCGACGATTGGAGTTCAACGACTCCAAGATCGCCCTAATCAGGCATCCGTAGCATCAGATAGTGACCGGGGAACCCTAGAAGATCAAGAGCCAGGATGGTGAAAATCCTCACTTCAGATGACAAATCTGACCACACGGATGAATTCGAATCGACGATCGCAGCCCAATGATGCAAAAATCGAGTCAATTCGACATTCGTGGCACCATCTACAACTTCCAGAAGATGGACGGCCAAGATGGCGCCACATGGCGCCATCTCGACCGCCCAAATGGCCTCACGCATTCTATGAAGGCCCCGCAGCCGCTCGCTCTCCGCTGTTGGATCTCAATCCAACGTCTGTGGATGCGGCTCATTGAAAACATCTGCGCGACCTTTTGGGTGAGGCAGCGCAGCAGTCCAGCGCCTTATCGTGAGGCGCTGGCGCACGTTCAAGCCTCACCAAGCGATTTCTGAGGCGAGCGGGTGCGTTCCTATCGATCGTCAGATTGCAATCCAACGGCCGCACGCGCCCGATAGCGTTCACGTGCTATTGCACGCGCGGCGTCACGCGCGATCGTACGCGCCAGGCTGGCGCACAACGAGCGGGTGGAGATGCATCCTAAGCCGTCCGATCTCGCGATCGGACGGCTGAGAATCGACAAACGTGCGCAAGCGTTGCGCGTGCAAGCAGCTGAGCGGGCATGCGTGGGTGCGGAAGCTGCGCCCACGTTGGGGGCTTTAGTGACGGATTTATCCGTCACTAAAGACCCCTCATTTATTATTTTGAAGTTGTAATGTCCATTTTGCCCCCACTCCTTGCAACTATAAAAGGAGACCCCCTCCATACAAAATTCTCATCCCTTCCTTCTCTTCTCTACCCCTCCAAAGCTCAAGAGAAGCTTGTCCCACACCCGGGATGCTTCTCGCGAGATAAAGTAATTTTTCGTCCCCCTTTGGAAGTGGATCCCGCGACGACGACGGCGTGCTGCTTCGTTCCCGTTCTTTTGCTTCATCCTCCTTCATCCTGCTTCATTCCCCTTCGTCCAGGCGTCGTCTCGTTCGGCTCGTCCTCCAAGCAACCGTCGAGGAGGATTTCTCTCTCCCTATTCTTTTTACTGCTTTCTAGTATAGATTTACTGCTTTCTAGTGTAGTTTTGCTCGTCCTCCAAGCAATCGTTGAGGAGGACATTTCTCCCTCCATTCTTTTAATGCTTTCTAGAGTAAATTTATCGCTTTCTAGTGTAATTGTTTTATGCTTTCTAGTTATAATGAACAATCTCCTCAATGATAAATTCTTTGTTTATTCTACTTCTCATTTTGATTTCTATGTGTAATATTCTCTCTCTCTCTTACCCTCTCTCTCTCTTCGATTTATTGTAAATAATTAGATAGTTTTAAATTGAATTATTCCGTGACAAATAAAAAGAAACGCGTAGTTTTTAAATCAAACGTCCGCCTCCTTGTGTTCGACTCGGAATTTCAATTTCGGTATAAATTTTATTTGTTGAACACGAATTCTTCGCTTTCAAACTACAGCGATAGGTTTTCTAAAACCAAATGCGTTAGCGTAGCCATTCGTAACGTTCAACATGTGCCCTTAATGATCGATTGATTTGTGTGTGCGTGCACAACCAGTGGTTTTCAAGCAAGATTATTTTTGATGTGGTGAATGTGTAGAAACAAATCAATTCGGTTAAGTGCCTTTGAATGTGGGTGTACGTTGTGTGTCTGTTGAAAATTGCCCAACAAAATTATCTTTTTATTTTATTTTTTAAATAAATGAAGGTGGAATGAATGTGAGTGAGAATCCAAACAACCAAACTATTCCTAGGATTTATACAAACACCTAGGTTAATTGGAATTTGGATTTAATGTGGCGAATGAAATCTATGGAGGGGGAAAGAATGGGGGATAACTTACAAAACCCTCCACATCACTTTACTCCAATCTACCGCTTTTGCTCGTCTCAAAAGAGTACCTGCAATTACAATAAGAAAGGAGAAAAGTGAGGTAAATGATTTGTAAGTTACAAAACGCGAAGAGAAATCAAAGAGTGTTGCCTCCCCGGCAACGGCGTCAAAATGTTGAATGTACGAATCGCTACGCTTACGTGTTTGGTTTTGGAAAACCTGTCATTGTAGCTTGAAAGCGAAGAATTCGTGTTCAACAAATAAAATTTTTACCGAAATTGAAATTCCGGGTCGAACACAGGGAGGCGGACGTTTAATTTAAAAACTACGCGTTTCTTTTTATTTGTCACAGAATAATTCAATTTAAAACTATCTAATTATTTATAATAAATAGAAGAGAGAGAGAGAGAGTAAGAGAGAAAGAGAATATTACACAGAGAAATCAAAATGAGATGTAGAATAAACAAGGAATTTATCATTAAAGAGATTTCACTCTTACAACTACAAAGCATAAAACAATTACTCTAGAAAGCGATAAATTTACTCTAGAAAGCATTAAAAGAATGGAGGGAGAAATGTCCTCCTCGACGATTGCTTGGAGGACGAGCAAAACTACACTAGAGAGCATTAAATCTATACTTGAAAGCAGTAAAAAGAATAGGGAGAGAGAAATCCTCCTCGACGGTTGCTTGGAGGACGAGCTGGATGGGACGATGCCTGAACGAAGGAGAACGAAGTAGGAAGAAGGAGGACGAAGCAGAAGAACGGGAATGGAGCAGCACGCCGTCGTCGTCGCGAGATCCACTTCCGAAGGGGGACGAAAATTTGGACTTTATCTCGCGAGAAGCATCCCGGGTGTGGGACAAGCTTCTCTTAAGCTTTGGAGGGGTAGAGAAGAGAAGGAAGGGATGAGAATTTCATATGGAGGGGGTCTCGTTTTATAGTTGCAAGGAGTGGGGGAAAAATGGACATTACAATTTTAAAATAATAAATGAGGGGTCTTTAGTGACGTATAAATCTGTCACTAAAGCCCCCAACGTGGGCGTAGCTCCCGCGCCCACGCGCGCCTCCTCAGTTGCCTGCGCACAACGCTCACGCACTTTCTTTGATTCTCAGCCGTCCGATCATGAGATTAGACGGCTTAAGATGCATCTCCGCCTGCTGCTGCTCCCGCCTGGCGCGTGTGATCGCACATGACGCAGCGCGTTCAATAGCACGTAAACTCGATTGAGCACTGACAGCCATCCGATCACGATTGACACCCGCCATCGCCCGCACGCCCGCGCCTTCCTCACCTTCGCTGCGGCTCGAACCCGCGCCCGCACCTCGCGTAAGCGCGCTCGACCGCTACGCTACGAGGCGCGGATGGTCGAGCGGACGCTTTTAAGCGCGACTGACCATAGCCGTTGGATCGAGATCCAACGGCGGAGAGCGAGCGGGTGTGGGGTCTTCAGAGGTTGCATGCGGTTGTTTGGGCGGTTGAGATGGCGCCACGTGGCACCATCTTGGCCGTCCATCTTCTGGAAGTTGTAGATGGTGCCACAGATGTCGGATTGACTTGATTTTTGTGTTGTTGAGCTGCGATCGTCGATCCAAATTCATCCGTTTGGTTGGATTTGTCATCTGAAGTGCGGATTTGCCCCATCCTGGTCCTTGATCTTCTAGGGTTCCCCAGTCACTATCTGATGCTACGGATTCCTGATTAGGGCGATCTTGGAGTCGTTGAACTCCAAACGTTGCCCTGATCACATCCATACGGTTGGATCTTTGATCTGAGGCCCCGATAAAATGTTTGCCCTATCCATGCACATAAAAGGAGACAATTATCCTCCATTTTATTCAAACTACTCTAAATGAAAGATGATGCATGTTATGCAATATTTATATCATGAAATGCAATCCTATGCTTAAGAACATGCATAAATAGACATTTTAAGTAGTGTAAATGTGTTTACATCACCGGAGATGTCACCGAACATGGAAGCCATTGTGTATAAGACCTTTGCTTCATTTCTTCCACCTTCCATGAAGAATACGGTGTCATCCACATATTGTAAAATGGGCGCCAGATTTCTAGAGTTAGATAGTAACCTTTCACCAAACTTGCTGCTGAGAATTTGCAAGCGAAGCAAGCCAGAGTATCCGCTGTGAGATTAAAAATAAGTGGGGCCAAGGGGCAACCTTGCCTAACCCCACACTGCGGTTGGATCTATGCTCCACATGGTCTACCATTAATTAGAGGGGAGAAGGATGAGGTAGCTATGTATCTTTTCATCCATTCAATCCATTTTGGAGGGAAGCCTCTTCTTTTCATGATCTCCCATAAATATGGCCAGGATGCCAAATCAAAAGCCCTTGAGAAGTCAACCTTCTACATGAAAGCTTTGCATTTTCGCCTATGCCATCCACAGACCATCTCTTGCACTACTATAAAAGACTCTTGCAATGAACGGTTGGGGAGGAACACTGACTGAACCTGATTTATAAGATGTGCTAGGACACCTCTTAGTCTGATTGCCAAGACTTTGCTAATTATCAGATAAATAGAGTTTGTCAATGCTATCGATCTAAACTCTTGCAAACTTTCTGCTCCTTGTTTCTTTGGAAGTAGAAAAAGGTAGGATTTGTTTAATCTTTTGAAGCCTGAGTTACCTTCTTGAAACTCTTTTATGGATTCCATCACATTTGATTTCACCACCGACCAAAACTCCTTGTAGAAGAAGACTTGGAATCCCTCAGGGCCTGGGGAGCCTTCAGAATTTAGGCTAGCAATAGCAGTCTCTACCTCCTGGACCGTGATGGGCACAATCAAATGCTCAGCCGTAGCTTCCTCAACCTGAAAGAAATCAGGGTTTGCGAGTCTCCAGATCCCTCTTCTAGTGGCTCTAGAGACTTCTCGAAAGTACCTAATAGCTTCTCTTTTGATGTCCCCTGAGGAAGTCAGAACTTAGTCTAATGATCTTAGAGAGGAGATATAATTAACTCTTCTTCTAGAACTCATAGCCATGTGGAAAAATTTTGTATTTGCATCTCCTTCTTTCAGCCATAGTTGCCTGGACTTTTCTCTCCAATCAATTTCCCTTTTTAGATCATCTTCTAAGACTACTTCCTGCCAAATCTTGCGTTGCCTGCATTCTTCAGCCGATAATTTCTCCCTGTTCTCTTTTACATCAAGAAGTTGTACATTCTTTAAGTCCTGTATTCTCTTTTGGTCTCTCATGATCTCATTGACTTTGCTGAATTCTTTCATGACAAGTTTCAGTTCTTTGAGCTTAGTCGCAAGTTTGAAAGTAGCTGAGCCCATCACCTCCTTAGATGACCACCGGTTAGCAATCATTTCCTTGCATCCCTCTTCTCTGAGCCAGGACTTTCTAAACTTAAAGTAGGAGCCAATTGGAGAATCTTCCCCACTCTCCCATAATAAGGGAGTATGGTCCGAGAATGGCCGGTCTAGCCCTTTACTGATGATAGCTAAAATCCCTCTAATAGCTTCACATTGCCTAAGAAGCGATCTAGCTTCAATTTTTGGCCACTCACGTTTCTCCAGGTGTATTCAGCCCCCGCAGAGGGGTAAACTGATAGATTAAGAGTCGAGATAGCCATCTAAAATCCTAAGGAGTCGCCATACATTCTACCACTTCCTCTATCATCTTCATTCAAGGTACAATTAAAATCTCCCCCTATTAGCTAGGGTCTCCCTTCCACCAGTTCTGCAGCCCGTGAAAGCTCTTGCCAAAGGGTGCTTCTTGCACTGTCAGCAGATGGGCCATAGACACAGGATACAAAAATTTCTTGGTCAGTTGTCAGTAACTTGAATTTACATGTGATGGTTGATTGCGTAGTAATCATAGGTCATAATTGACCTAAATTAGGTTAAGACTTAGCATAAGTTAAGGTAATTCATGCATGCATAAGCATTACTAGCACCTTTACTGTTTTCTTTTAGCTATGCATAAAATAATGCTATAATGTACTGATTAGGTGCATGATGTCCATTGCAGGTAATAAGCTGATTAGAAGCTAGATCTGAAGCTGGATCTAAAGCTAGATCTGAAGAATAAAGAATAACTGGTGTTGCAGTAGAGTTGGAGCGGAAGACCTAGATTAGATGTAGTAGATAACAATGTAAGGGAATTAAGGTATGCTATTCTATTAGGTAGGAATAAAGCAATAAATTGTGAAGAACTTAGGTCCATCCTAGCCTAGGACAACCTAGAAGCTTCCTCAAGCCTTAGCCACCCTTAGATTAGGTCATCGCACCCTAGGTGATGTAAACACATTTACACTACTTAAGATGTCTATTTATGCATGTTCTTAAGCATAGGATTGCATTTCATGATATAAATATTGCATAACATGCATCATCTTGCATTTAGAGTAGTTTGAATAAAATGGAGGTTGATTGTCTCCTTTTATGTGCTTGGATAGGGAAAACATTTTATCGGGGCCTCGGATCGAAGATCCAACCGTATGGATGTGATCAGGACGACGATTGGAGTTCAACGACTCCAAGATCGCCCTAATTAGGCATCCGTAGCATCAGATAGTGACCGGGAAACCCTAGAAGATCAAGAGCCAGGATGGTGTAAATCCATACTTCAAATGACAAATCTGACCGCACGAATGAATTCGGATCGACGATCGCAACCCAACGACGCAAAAATTGAGTTAATCCAACATTCATGGCACCATCTACAACATCCAGAAGATGGACGGCCAAGATGGCACCACGTGGTGCCATCTCGGCCGCCCAAACGGCCGCATGCATCCAGTGAAGCTTCCGCACCCGCTCCCTCTCCGCCGTTGGATCTCGATCCAACGGCTGTGAACGGCCGCTCCACAATTCGCCCGCTCGACCATATGCGCCTCGTAGCGTAGAGGTCGAAGGCGCTATCGCGAGCAGTGGACGCGCGTTCGAGCCGCAGCGAGGAGGCGAAGGGCGCGGGCGTGTGTCAGATCTTGATCGGACAGCCGTTTGCGCTCAATAGCGATGACGTGCTATTGCACGCCCATGCCTCACGCGGCATCGTACACGCTGGGGCGACGGTGCATCCTAAGCCGTCCGATCTCGTGATCAGACGACTAGGCTCTGATGAACGTGGGCGGGCATTGAACGCAGGCAGCTAAGGAGGTGCACGTGGGGAGCGCCCACTACACCCATGTTGGGGCTTTAGTTACGGTTTTATCCGTCACTAAAGACCCCTCATTTATTGTTTTAAAGATGTAATGACAAATTTGCCCCCACTCCTTTCAACTATAAAAGGAGACCCCCTCCACACGAAATTCTCATCCCTTCCTTCTCTTCTCTACCTCTCCAAAGCTCAAGAGAGGCTTATCCCACACCCAGGATGCTTCTCGCGAGATAAAGTCCAAATTTTCGTCCCCCTTCGGAAGTGGATCCTGCGATGACGACGGCGTGCTGCTTCGTTCCCGTTCTTCCGCTTCGTCCTGCTTCGTCCTACTTCATCCAGGCGTCGTCCCGTCTGGCTCATCCTCCAAGCAACCGTCGAGGAGGATATCTCTCTCCCTATTCTTTTTACTGCTTGCTAATATAGATTTACTGCTTTCTAGTGTAGTTTTGCTCGTCCTCCAAGCATTCGTCGAGGAGGACATTTCTCTCTCCATTCTTTTAATGCTTTCTAGAGTAAATTTATAGCTTTCTAGTGCATTTGTGTTATGCTTTCTAGTTGTAATGAACAATCTCCTTAATGATAAATTCTCTGTTTATTCTACATCTCATTTTTTATTTCTATGTGTAATATTCTCTCTCTCTTACCCTCTCTCTCTCTTCTATTTATTGTAAATAATTAGATAGTTTTAAGTTGAATTACTTCGTGACAAATAAAAAGAAACGCGTAGTTTTTAAATCAAACGTCCGCCTCCCTGTGTTCGACCTAGAATTTTCATTTCGGTATAAATTTTATTTGTTGAACACGAATTCTTCGCTTTCAAGCTACAACGACAGGTTTTCCAAAACCAAACATGTTAGCGTAGCAATTCGAGCATTCAACATTTTGGCGCCATTGCCGGGGAGGCAACGATTCCCGATCTTCTTTTCGCATTTCTTGCACTTTATTATTTTTTAACTAGCTTTCTCTTGTGTCTATTGTTTTGCAGATACGTCCATCAAGGAATCAACAAGCGGTAGACTGGAGTAAAGTGCAGTTGAAGACAACTGTAAGTGCTCCCCATTCTTCCCCCTCCATAGATTTCATTCGTCACATTAAATCCAAATTCCAATTAACCTAGGTGTTTGCATAAATCCTAGGAATAGTTTGGTTGTTTGGATTTTCACTCACATTCATTCCACCCTCATTTATAAAAAAAAACAACAAAAAGATAATCTTGTGGGGTAATTTTCAACAAACACACAACACACACCCACATTCAAGGCACTTAATCAACTTGATTTGTTTCTACTCAACCGGGTTCTGATATGTGGAACCGGTACACACAAAGCAACACATAACAGAGTAGAAATCATTCTAGATTAACCATCTTTGAGTGCCTAACTTAGTGGTGCAATTGTGGCCAATTGTTTGAGTTGATTGGGTCGCACCACTTCAATTAAAATCAACTCATCAAGTAGCTGCCACTTAGGTTCAACTCTTAGGGATTTACTAGGCACTCCACATTCTTTTTAAATTTTAAAGGAAAACATCTTTACTTGTGTTTATAAAACCTGGTGTGCCAACAAAACTTGTTTGAAAACACCTAAAGTTGAATCCTAAAAGCTACTAAGCAAGATTTGAACCTTAAAATTCACCGCATCAAAAAAAAATCTTGCTTAAAAACCACTGGTTGTGCACGCACACACAAATCAATCAATCATTAAGGGCATAACCCATTTAAAGGGCCCATTACATTCCAAAGCACATTCAAACCTAGCCCTAAATAAAATAAAGTAGACGTTGGCCTTAAGGATTGGACTCGCTCTTCAGAACCCAAAACGAGATTATTTTCGATTAGTCTGTTTCTACTGTTTAATCTGATGTCTAGCTAGGGGAGCAGAATCAAATGATCGCGGCTGGGGGTACACTAGGAACCGGAGGCGGAAGCCGAAGGAAGAACCTTCTCCCCAATCCCTCCTTTTAAATGGTTTGATTGAACAAACAGAAGTAGATCAAATTGTTCCTTTATCTCAAGATGGGTTTTGGGAGTTTGTAGGTCTGTAGGCTAACCCAATTAAGGAAAGGTGTTTGTATTGCAGGGCGCCTTTCTTCCTCCCGTGTCTCA
Organism: Thalassia testudinum; assembly: GCA_037157565.1. NCBI lineage: Eukaryota > Viridiplantae > Streptophyta > Magnoliopsida > Alismatales > Hydrocharitaceae > Thalassia > Thalassia testudinum. The sequence goes on along the minus strand of JAZHRO010000031.1, from coordinate 30,742,614 downwards.
TGAAGCCTTCCACATATTACACGCATTCCCGCTCTTTACCTCTTGTTGTGAATTATCCTCAACATGACGATTATCCCGACTCGTACTGTAATCAACCATCAGTTAGTCGGGATAACTTGGATTGGGGATACAGTTCCGGACCCCCGTGTTTAGGGTCTAACCCTAAACACTTTGATTGTGATTTCTATCCTTCTCAGAGCCACATCGATTATAGATAGTCTTCCTTTCATGAACAACCTAATACGATCTACAATCAAGAAGGATACACCGATCCTTACCCATCCTCTGATTTGACTGCCTTTAGGTCATCACCATCTTTTGAACAATCTGAAATGACCTATTATTAGGAAGGGTATAACGAATCTCAATTCGTTAATTCCTCTGCATTGATGTCAAACCCACCCAATCCTGAACCAACTCATTTGGTTCAGGTTAATCAGGTTTAAGATAAGGTTCTGGCTAACTTGAGGAATATCATACTATCTTTAGAAGTTTAGCCAATACCTTGAATTGAGAGATTGGAGCCTCTGATTGAAATGATTGATGATTTAAATAAGTCTTTGTTTGATTGGCTCCAGGATGTTAAGGATAAGAACCCGGGTGAGTTTCTACTTGGGAAATTAGCGAAATTGAGGATGAGATTCGTGGTTGCTTTGGTTCAATCTTGGGATGATTCCCAGGATGAACCCTCTTCAGGAAAGCCAATGACAGAACCCGCTCAGGCACCTGTTGGGGGGACACGTGTTACGAGGTTGACCAGATTGAATTAAAGCAACCAATTAAGAAAGATCTGATTTCTTCACCTGAGATCTCTGAGCTGGGTTACAAGGAAACATATCTCCTTGGAACAGAAAGTGACAAATGATTTTGAGACATACATTGATACGGATCCTGATTTCTTTGATGGTGAAGATTCAAGTTGCGAAGTCTCATGCGAGTTTTCTGAACACGATTTCTGTGAGACGATTGGGCCTAAGGAATCTGATAGATCATTTGATAGCCCAATAACTAAGGAAACTGATCTTATTAGGGCACACATTACAGATCCAAAATCGCATTTTCTGGAGGAATCAATTCAATGCCCTGATTATCAGTTACACCCCATTGAGGTTATCGATAATTCTGTTTCTAAGATAATTAGACCAAAGTCAATTCTGATTTTGCCACATCATTTAGACTTGGAGATTTCAGATGGGGTGATTAATATACAAGAGGTCCTGGAATTTGATATGCTGAATGAGGAGGATAGGAGCTGGGAAGTTCTGATTTGGGAAGTTAATTTTGGAGGAAATGGAAGATTGAGTCGAAGGGTTCCTTTTAAGTTGAAACCATCAAATCAGAACCCTTACGACATTTGTTTCGAGGATGTCAAACTCAAGCACACATTCAACGATTATCCTTTTGAGCTTCAATTCTCTGTAACCCGACTTTTTGGTCTTGGGTTGCATCCTCATAAATCGTAGGCCCGACCCCACTTGCATTCTGATTTTAGGTTTTGGGTAATTTTTATCCAGAACCTAAGATATTCTCGATTATGGGGGATGTGTCTGCACCACAATCTGGTCCACATCTATGGACCTCTGTTGATTGGTTAGAGGATTCTTCTGTTTATTCTGATTCTGACCTGCACTTGTGACTTCTTCATTTCTTTTCTTTGTATAGTGTGCCTAGCTGAAGGCACTAAACTCAGCACATATACAGTTCTTTTTAGTTTTCATCTCGGAGCGAACTTGACATTCAGCAATTTAGGTGCTTTCTACACTTTTCCACTCTGTTTTATGTCTTTTTAATACAATGAAGACATTGCATTAGATAGGCATGGGGGGATGGATATTCATCTCTGAATTCATTCGTCAGCTCCGTAGATTTGTTTTATTTTCTTTTATAAAAAAAAATTTTCGGAATTAGGAAAGAGAATTTAGGTTTAAGAAAATTTTCAATCTTAGGAAATACTACATTATGATTTGAACACAAAGACCCTTCAGGTCTTTGGACTTAATCAGCTCGTGTATCCACTAAAATGTGGATTTATTTTTCGAGTTCTCGCCAACCTGAATTTTATTTTAATTGGAGTAAATAAGTTTGGGTGATAAGTACACGACTTATTAACCCGCCCTCTGATTTGAGGGAATTTTGAGTTTCTAGCATCTACACACTATCTTGTCACTGACTTGTTGTTCGACGATTTTAACGGAAATTGGGTAGCTAATGAACCTTTTAGGGTGATATAGCTGGCAAGTTATCATGGGTAACAACCCATAGGTAGGTTGTCCAGAGCCCATTCACTGGACCTTTCTCTTTTTTCCTACCCTTAGATAAATTTTAGACCAGGGAAGCCACCTATTTAAAAAAAAAAAGAAGAGAAAAAAAAATCAAAAAGAAAAGGAGAAAAGAAAAAAAAGAAATAAATCACACTTCCCGCACAAGTATGGCTGGCAAGTTGTCAGTGGTAACAGCTCATCGACCGGTTGTCCAGAACCCAGCTCAGTAAATGCACTAAAAAAAAATTCTCAAAACACTTAGGAAGAAGCGGAGAAGTAGAATAAACCGGGGAGATATATACTGGATTCACCCTTGTGTTGACCCCGTAAAATATAAAAGTAGGGAGAAAGCTACCAGTTGTAAAGATACACCTTTAGACAAAATTCTTTTTGAGGTCACCTAGAGGCGTAGAAATCCGAAGTCCGTTTTAATTGCCGGTCAACGAATCTATCACAATCACAATAAGATGCTTAAAACTTAGGGTTCTCATCAAATCTTGGGTGAGTTGAATGGCCGTAGAAAGCCACTCTTAAACCCTAAAATTTGAAAATCCATAAAAATTAGAAAAGAGTAAAAAGAGAAAAAGAAAATTTTCTTTGAATAAGGCGAGGGTTTGAGGCAGTCTGCATTTTGGTAGATACTCGGGCACTGTTGTGTCTTTGAAAGTTCAGTTCCTAAATAGACAATTTCTTAATGATTGAAAATAACTCAGGCCCAAATAATCCAACCTAATTCTTTTATAAATAGCATATAGTTTTTGCTAGGGACTAGCAAAAGATAGGCATGGGGGTATGATGTAAACACATTTACACTACTTAAGATGTCTATTTATGCATGTTCTTAAGCATAGGATTGCATTTCATGATATAAATATTGCATAACATACATCATCTTGCATTTAGAGTAGTTTGAATAAAATAGAGGTTAATTGTCTCCTTTTATGTGCTTGGACAGGGCAAACATTTTATTGGGACCTCGGATCGAAGATCCAATCGTATGGATATGATCAGGGCGACGATTGGAGTTCAACGACTCCAAGATCGCCATAATCAAGCATCCGTAGCATCAGATAGTGATCAGGGAACCCTAGAAGATCAAGGGCTAGGATGGTGTAAATCCACACTTCAAATGACAAATCCGACCGCATGGATGAATTCGAATCGACGATCGCAGCCCAACGACGCAAAAATCGAGTCAATCCGACATCCGTGGCACCATCTACAACATCTAGAAGATGGACGGCCAAGATGGCGCCATGTGGCGCCATCTCGGTCGCCCAAATGGTCGCGTGCATCCAGTGAAGCTTTCACACTCACTCCCTCTCCGCCGTTGGATCTTGATCCAACGGCTGTGAACGGCTGCACCACAATTCGCCCGCTCGACCATCCGCGCCTCATAGAGCAGCAGTCGAAGGCGCTATCGCGAGCAGCGGACGTGCGTTCGAGCCGCAGCGAGGAGGCGAAGGGCGTGGGTGAGCAGGTGCGGGCTTGCGTCGGATCTTGATCGGACGGCCGTCTACGCTGAATAGCGACGACGCGCTATTGCACGCTTGCGCCTCACGCGACATCGTACGCTCTGAGGTGGGCACGCAGCAGCGGGCGATGGCGCATCCTAAGCCATCCAATCTTGTGATCGGATGGCTGAGATCTGATGAACGTGGGCGGGCGTTGAATGCAGGCAGTTGAGGAGGTGCGCGTGGGGAGCGCCCACTACACCCACGTTGGGGCTTTAGTGACGATTTTATCCATCACTACAGACCCCTCATTTATTGTTTTAAAGATGTAATGACCAATTTGCCCCCACTCCTTGCAACTGTAAAAGGAGACCCCCTCCACACGAAATTCTCATCCCTTCCTTCTCTTCTCTACCTCTCCAAAGCTCAAGAGAAGCTTGTCCCACACCCGGGATGCTTCTCGCGAGATAAAGTCCAAATTTTCGTCCCCCTTCGGAAGTGGATCCCACTATGACGACAGCGTGTTGCTCCGTTTCCATTCTTTTGCTTCGTCCTCCTTCATCCTGCTTTGTCCTCCTTTGTCCAGGCGTCGTCCCGTCCGGCTCGTCCTCCAAGCGACCGCCGAGGAGGATATCTCTCTCCCTATTCTTTTTACTGCTTTCTAATATGGATTTATTGCTTTCTAGTGTAGTTCTGCTCGTCCTCCAAGCATTCGTCGAGGAGGACATTTCTCCCTCCATTCTTTTAATGCTTTCTAGAGTAAATTTATCGCTTTCTAATGCAATTGTGTTATGCTTTCTAGTTGTAATGAATAATCTCTTTAATGATAAATTCTTTGTTTATTCTACATCTCATTTTTTATTTCTATGTGTAATATTCTCTCTCTCTTATCCTCTCTCTCTCTTCTATTTATTGTAAATAATTAGATAGTTTTAAATTGAATTACTTCGTGACAAATAAAAAGAAACACGTAGTTTTTAAATCAAACGTCCGCCTCCCTGTGTTCGACCCGGAATTTTCATTTCGGTATAAATTTTATTTGTTGAACACGAATTCTTCACTTTCAAGCTACAACGACAGGTTTTCCAAAACCAAACACGTTAGTGTAGTAATTCGAGCTTTCAACACTAGGAAACCTTAAAACACTAATTCAAGCCTCTATCTGGATGTCTAGATGAGTTATAGGACGTCCAGAACCCTTAGCCAACTCCCGCACACCTTAAACCCACTTCTGTAGTGTTATTGGACGTCTAGACACTTGGTCAGATGTCCAATTTCTGCAGAATACCCAAGACAGAACCTAGAATCCCTCCGACTCTGATTGGACGTCCAGAACTGCCCTCCAAACCCTGTTTTGAGATTCAAGCCTTGATTTTGGATCTCTAGGTCCCTAAACCCAATTCCAACCCCATAGGAACCTAAATTAAGGTGCCCTAACCCTAGTAAATCACCTCTAGACCTCCCTAAGGACCTAATTAGGTCCTCACTAAACCTAATTGACTTAGATCATGGTCAATCTCTTTAGTCTATTCAATTGGACTCATTAAGTGCAATTGAGCTTTGATCTCAGCACACACTGTCCAATTGAACTCAGTGAGAGTCTAATTGACCTAGACCTAACTTAATTGAGTTATTTTACTCTCAATTAGGTTTCCACACACCCAATTAAACTTATATTAAGTTTAATTACACTTTACCTTAGTGAATTAGGGTTTACAACCCTAGTTTGAGACCTACCTTGACCTAAACCCACTAGAACCTAACCTAATCAACCTAGCCACTCAAGTTTCGACCCACACACACCCACACACATCATCCACATGAAAATACTTAGCCTAAAGTTCTCTAGAACTCTCTTCCATGTGTTGTTGCCTTGGTTGCTAAAATTAGCAACCAAGAGCCATTCAATTTTTAGATCCACATTTGGTGGATCTAAAAACCACCATCCATCCTCTCTCTCACTCTCCCACGAGCTCCCACCATAGGCGTCTCTAGAGAATTCCATAATTCTCTAGAGAGCTTCCCTTAGGTCTATAAAAAGACCTAAGGGGTGGCCATTTGCACCCATCCACTCTTGGTTCCATTTAGCTTAGTTTCATTCCACATCCACTCCACCTCCATGTCCACGAGTAGCTTCACCATGGCCACCACCACCTCCACGCCAAGATGCTGGATCACCTCTCCAACCTCTCTCCAAGGGATGGCCTAAGCACCATTGGCCGCCCCTCCTTCTCCTCTCAACCACTCAAAGGCCATCGGAGCCACCTCCAAATGCCCTTATTTTTGCTAGATTAGTAGCTTAGTTCTTCATAGTTTACATACTTTATTTACTGCTTAGTAGTGTAGCTCTAAACTCTCCCCCAATGATGCATGCATAATCCCCTGTAGATTCATGTATGCGATCGTTTTCTACTAGCTAGATTTGTGTTTCCAAGCATTCCTACATAAGCTTTTACGAGTTCCATGTTGCGAACACCATGATGAATCAATGAAAATCTTTTCTATATATATATATATCTATGTGTTGAGAATCATCATGAGCTTATTGCAATATATTTTGTGTGATTAAAGTTGCCTGCTTTTAATTATTATAAGTTGCAACTAGCATGTCGGTACCTGAAAATATCGAGGATCTAACTATTAACGCATTTTCCGTAAACAGCCACCACGTAACTAGAATCATGCGTACCGAAACTCACACTTTCACATTTGTCATCTATCTAACACATGCGCACGTAATTAGGGTTCATAATGAAAGTGGCCTAACATTGATCCGACGATTAGAAACCGACGTTCAATTTTAAGCAAGTAGAGCGAGTGAGATCAATTTTAAATCTGCATTTCCACAAATGCCTCTCAGAGACGAACGACTGGGACTCCAAGTCTCATTATCTTTATAAATTATTTTTGTTGATCGTATTTTGCAACTATACTACGATGCATTCTGATCAAATACACGCTATATGATTCCCAAACAATGGTATACTGCCCCCTCCTTACATCCATCAAATGTAATTTCGTGCACCTTGTTGGGATCGTAAAGCATGAATTTGATCAGAAATGTGTCATAGTACAGTTGCGAAATACGATCAACAAAAATAGTTTATAAGATAACGAGACTTGAGTCCCGATTGTTTGTCTTTGGGAGGCATTTTGGAAATGCAAATTCAAATTCGATCTCGCTCGCTCTACTCATTCAAAATCACATGTCGATTTATACTAAATACGTATTAATACACAACATGCTGTTGCCAGAATATCAGAAATTGAAAGCATGCAACTTTAATCACACCAAAAGATGATAATCAAGCACATGGTGATTTTCAACATATAAATATAAATATTTTCATTGAGGCATGATGGTGGTTACAGCACAGGTAGTAGAATGCTTGTACAGGGAAATTGAAATCTAGTTAGCAGAAAACGACTACATACATGAATCTATGGGTAGATTAGGCATGCATCATTGGGGGAGAATATGGAGCTACACTACTAAGCAGTAAATAAAACATTAAATCTATGAAGAGCTATAATCTAATCTAGCAGAACTAAGGGCATTCAGAGGTGGGCTCCGATGGCCTTTGAATGGGTGAGAAGAGAAAGAGGGGTAGCCAATGGTGCTTATGCCGGCCCTTGAAGAGAGGTTGGAGAAGTTGATCCTGGTCTAGGCTTGGCGTGGAGGTGGTAACATCATGGTGGAGCTCGTGAACATAGAGGTGGAGGTGGTAATGGCTTATGGAAGGTGGAGCTATGCTAAAAGACCAAGATGGACCAAATGGCCACCCCTTAAGTCTTTTTATAGACCTAAGGGAAGCTCTCTAGAGAGTTATGGAATTCTCTAGAGAGGCCTATGGTGGGATCTCGTGGGAGAGGAAGAGAGTGGATGGATGGGTGGTTTTTGGATCCACATTTGGTGGATCTAAAAATTGAATGCATCTTGGTTGCTATGTTTAGCAACCAAGGCAACAACACATGGTAGAGAGTTCTAGAGAACTCTAGGCTAGGTATTTTCATGTAGGTGGTGTGTGTGGGTCGAAACCTAGGTGGCTAGGTTGATTAGGTTAGGTTTTAGTGGGTTTAGGTCAATGTAAGTCTCAAATTAGGGTTGCAAACCCTAATTTACTAAGGTAAAAATACAATTAAACTTGATACAAGTTTAATTGGGTGTGTGAAAACTTAATTGAGAGTAAAACAACTCAATTAAGTTAGGTCTAGGTCAATTGGACTTTCACTGAGTCCAATTGGACTGTGTATGTTGAGATCAGGGCTCAATTGGGCTCAATGAGTCCAATTGAATAGGTTGATGGAATTGACTAAGATCCAAGTCAATTAGGTTTATTGAGGACCTAATTAGGTCCTTAGGGAGGTTTAGAGGTGATGTACTAGGGTTAGGGCACCTTAATTTAGGTTCCTATGGGGTTGGAATTGGGTTTAGGGACCTAGGAATTCAAGATCCAAGCTTGAATTCAAAAACAGGAACTAGAGAGTAGTTCCAGACATTTGACAATAGTGTCAGACATCTTAAAATGAAAAGTTAGACATCCAGACTTGTTGTCTAGATGTCCAAACAGAGGCAAGGAAGAATTAAAGTTGATAAACACGTATAAATTCATCGTAAAATGCTTATTTGTGATAGTTCCTAGGCTTAGCACTACATATCATGATATAAATATTGCATAGCATGCATCATTTTGCATTTAGAGTAGTTGTTTATATTTTAGGTTAATTAGGTCCTTTTTATGGTCAGGAGAAAAGAGGATTTAATTCAGGGCCTTGAATGGACGATCATACCATACGGATCTGATCGGGACGACGATCGGAGACTAACGCCTCTGAAATCGTCCAGATTGGAGTCCTGTAGCATCACATTAAGCCCGAGGAAGATCAACGGCCAGGGGGCATTGCGACATCCATATGGGTTTCGGATGGAAAATCCGACTGTACGAATGGATTCAGAGCGATGATCGCAGTTCGGCATCGCAGGAATCATCTTGATCTGAGCATCGTAGCACCTTCTACAAGAAGAAGAAGATGGACGGCCCAGATGGCGCCACGTGGCGCCATCTAGACCGCTCAACACCGGCCAGCAGCACCGCCCAACTCCATCTTCATCCGCGCCCTTCAATCCTAGCTATTGGATCAAGATCCAACGGTTGGGAAGCGGACGCACCAAGCTGCTCCACACGACACAAGGGAAGGATTGCCCCAATGGTGGGAGCGTTGGTTTGCAAAGGAGGGGCGCGGGTTTGAATCCCTGCAGCCCCCCCAATTTCCAATTTGGCTGGTCGCTCAGCAGTAGCCGTGCAGCACGCAGTAGCAGCAGTGCAGCGTACGCGCATGTGAATGCCAGCGCACGCCAGTGCGCACAGCGCCAGCGGAGCACATGCCAGCAGGGAGGCCCGCGGATCTTCAGCAACATTTATGAGGGCCTTTAGCGACACTTGCAGCTGTCACTAAAGGGTCGTGCATGACAGCAAGAGGAATTGAAGGGCAGATCTTCAGCGATAGCTGCAGCGACGTTTGTGGACGTCAATAAAGACCCAGATACGATTTTTGCCTCTCCTCCTCCACTATAAAAGGACCTACCCCCCTCCCTTCCAAGCGATCTCTACCTACTCTACTCCCACCTACTCCCAAGCTTTGGCAAGCCTACCAACGCTCCATTGGAGCTTGTTCTCAAGCTCCCAAGGTGCCTATTAGTGTAGTGAACCTCTACCCCACCAAATACTCCTCCAACTTCCCATCTCCCTTCATAGGTCACCTTGGAGCTATCCTCCCACCTCCATTCCGGTAGCAGATCAACTCCATCTTCTCACCTCCATTTCGAAGCTACGCCGAAGCTTTCCTCAACCTGATGTCCACTATCATCTCACCTTCATCATCCCGCTCCTCACCTCCTTCGTCTGAGCTTCCGCCAAGCGCTGTCGTCTCGCCGAACAGCCGATTCGGGAGATTTCCTCTCACCCCCCTCTCTTTTTATGCTTTTATAGTTCATTGTAATCGACATTGGATTGGCATATATATCATATTTGTTTCATCTCTATCTTGTGATACATTTGCTTTTTTTTTTAATTTCAAAAATATAAAAAAATATCAAAACCCTAAAATACCAAAAAGAAACTAATCGAAACGCTGTTTTCAAGTAAAGTAAACGTCGCCTCCCTGTATTCGACCTGGGACTCCCTTGGAGTTTCGATATAAATTTTATTTGATCGACGTGTTTTGCAACTACGACGACAGGTTACTTGTAACCTTGATTTCTAACACGGGAAACACACGCATGACCATTTTGGTGCTGTTGCCGGGGACAACCCGACCATTTTGGTGCCGTTGACGGGGAGGCAATGGAATTTACTTTATTGTTTATTGCACTTCTTTGCATTTACATAGCACTGACCCTACTTGTCTTTGATCTACTGTCTTGCAGGTACCCTAGCAGGGAGATCCAAGTGCGGTAGATTGGAGTAAAGTGCGGGTAGAGTACTCTGTAAGTGTCCCCCACTTTCCCCCCCACTAGTTCATTTCACCACAATCATAACCAAGACCTAATCTACTTAGGTGTTTGCATAAACCCTAGGATAGACTTTGTTTGTCTTGTTTGCCACCTTCACCCATTTCACCCACATCTTATATAAAAAAAAATAAAAAGATATTTTCTGTGAGACGAATCAATTTACACAATCTATACAACCACATTTGAGGCACATAATCGGACTTGATTTTCATCTACTCAACTGGGCTTTTGACCTGTGAACCCGGTACACGAATTCAACACATAAAAGAGTAGAAATCATATTAGGTTAACCACCTTTTTGTGTGCCTTAATTGGTGGTGCATTTGAGCCAATTGAGTGAATTGTTTGGGTCGTACCACCTAATCTAAAAGCGGTTCATTTTCTAGCTGCCCCATAGGATTCAATAATTAGGTCAAGCCAAGCACTCCATATTTTTCTTGATTTCTAAAGGAAAATACTTGAACACGTGCTTTCAACAACAAACTTGGTTTGCCTCACAAAACTTGGTTGAAAACACCTAATATTTGAATCCTAAAAGCTATTAAGCAAGATTCGAATCCTAAAACTCACCTCATCATTAATAATCTTGCTCGAAAACCTCTTGGTTGTGCACATTCACACGTTCTCAAACAAATCATTAGGGCACAACCCATTAAGGGCCCATCACATTCCACAGCACCAATTTCCCAAGCCTAACTAAAATCAATTAGACGTTGGCCCTAAGGATTGATTCGCTCATCAGGATCCAGATTGAGATTATTCATGATTAACCTGCTTATGCTAGTTAATCTGACGTCTAGCTAGGGGAGTAGCGTCAAACGACCGCGGCTGGGGGGGTACACTAGGAACCGGAGGCGTAAGCCAAAGGAAGAACCTTCTCCCCATTCCCTCCTTCTAACTGGTTGGATTGCCTGGACATAAGTAGAGTAAATCGTCCATAATCTTAGGACGGATTTTGAGAGTCAGTAGACCTTAGGCTACCCCATCTAAGGACATGCTTGTATTCTTGTGCTGCAGGGTTCCTTTTTTTTTTTCCCCGTCCTTCTGACTTCCTTCTAGTGTATGCTTGGGAGGAGGCATTGAACCCTAGATTGGAAGGACCTTTAGACCATTCCCGGAGGTGGAGGTTGAGCTTTGGCCAAGTAGATCCCATGGCTGATCAATAACCACCTCCCCCACCTCCGAACCAGCAGGAGCTGATTTAGAGGCAGTTGGAAGAATTGCAGCAAATGCAGCAATGGTTCCAACGAATGAATGGTTAGGGCACTCGGCCCTTGAAGGATTTTTATGATCCTTCAAATTATGAGGATTGTCCCGGCGTTGTGATCCCCGCCGGAGATGTTGAGATCAAGCCCCAGGTTTTGATCTAATTAAACACTTTCACGGGCTTGGCTCAGATGACCCATTCCAACATTTGCAAGACTTGATCACTCTGGTTCAGACTGCCAAATCGCGGAATGTGGATGAAGAACAGATGCTCATGAGGCTTTTCCCCCATTCACTCAGGGAAAGGCCGCACATTGGTATCGTACCATTGGAAGACCGATTACAACTTGGACAACTTTGAAATCGACCTTCCTGAAGAAATTCTTCCCAATTGGGCAAATCAATGCATTGTGACGGGCAATTACCACTTTTGCCCAGCGGCAGGGGAACCATTTCATGAGGCCTGGGAGAGATTCCAGGATCTGTTGCGGAAGTGTCCACACCATGAGGTGCCTAAATGGCAGCTTATGCAGATTTTTTATCACAGGTTGAATGATCAACTCCGTAATCATGTGGATGCTTCTTGTGGAGGCAATTTCCTCAACAAGGATGCAAATAGCGCGTATGATTTGTTTGAGGAAATAAGCAAAAATTCATTAAACCACTCCTTCATGGAAACCTTCAACCGATCCCAACAAATTAGATCAAATGCCAATGAGGTCCAAGATTCTCGTACATTTGATATGGAATTGATCTGCAATAGATTAGATAAGATGGATCTGGTTACTAAACGAATGGAAGAGTGGATGTCCGGAAACTCTAATTTTTCTAGATCCACTCAATCCCAAGGATCGGGATTCCATTCTTCACAAACTCCTATGGGACGGGAGTTTGTGAACCAACTAGAGATGGCTCGACCTTTGAGCCAACTCTTCTCGGAACCTTATGGGTTCCAAACTGGGGCCTTTGATCCCAGTCTTTCTGATCCTTCTTCATCCTCATCTTATGAGGATGTTCATGCTGTGCAAGAGAACGTTAGGTCCAACCCTTATTCGAATTCCTACAATTCTGGTTGGAAAAATCATCCTAACTTCTCTTGGAAAGATCAAGGGCAGCAGACCCAATGTCGACCCAACAACTATGTACCACAAAAACCAATGGGTCAGGGTCATGTATATACTCAGTTGCCCCTGAATCAGGTTAATCAGCCCATGTGGAATGCTCAACAACCCGTCGAGCAGGCAGATTTGAACTTGAAAATGGTAGAAATACAAGGATTAATGCTCTAGCTCATGCAACAGATGAAAACTTCGCTGGACACCTTGCAATCCGGACTTAGTACAAACAACCGGCAGCCTAGATCTCTACCATCACATTTTCTACCAAACCCAAGGAATGTTCAGAACTGAGGCACTGGGCCTCAAGGGTTTGGTAATGATGGGGAGTCGCATGCTCAAGCTCATGCTATCTATCAGGCTACCCCAGCCCCTCCCGAAGCTAACAAAGTTCCTACCATAATCAACTGGAAGCCTCCTGTTCTGCCCAACCCTCTCCAAGGCACTAACCAATAGCATTTTGACATGGCAAACACCATCACCTTGAGGAGTGGTAGTAAACGCAAGGGACCTACCCAACCCCATGTCAACCCCATTAGGCCCTGTAGTAAGAATTCCAAACTCCTAACTAAGAATGTGATCAACAAAACATCAAGGTCTAATTCGGGAGTATGTTGTTGTTGTATGGGCAAACAGAAAAAGTCGGAGGAGAAATTGGAGGAAAGGATGTCCTTACTTCAGGCTTTCAAGTTAACAATCATTTTACTCCTCGTGGCTATCGGATCAATCCCTGCCTACGCCATAGGTTTACTGAATGCATATAAAGAAAGGCGTAGAGCAAAATCTGAAATCAATAGGAGAGTAGTTTTGTCCGATAACACAAGCACATTGATCATAAACAAGCTACCTCCTAAGAAGCAGGACCCGGGAGCCCCGCTGATTTCCTGCACAATAGGAAATGTTATTTCTGACTGGGCCCTCCTCGACTTAGGTCCTTCCATTAATGTGATCCCCACATCACTGCACATGGAATTGGGTCTAGGCTACCTAAAACACATTGACATAACCTTGCAGTTAGCCGATAGATCCATTACAAAACCAAGGGGTATTTTGGAGGATGTTTTAGTCAAGGTTAATGATTTACATTACCTTGCTGATTTCATGGTCCTGGACATGGAAGCTCCAAAATAACTTAACCACACCTCGATTATTTTGGGAAGACCTTTCCTGGCTACTGCCAAGGCGAGGATTGATTGTGAATCGGGAAATATAGAAATGGCCTCAGGGGATAAGACAAATCGATTCAATATTTTCGAGGTCTCAAAGAAGAATAAAACTAAGTGTGGTTTGATGGAGGAGCTTGGTAAAATAGAGGAAGTAATGGCTATACATACCTTAGACAACCTTTTAATGGCCAACTCAACCCAAACTCGGGAAGAAGATCACACAGTTGCTGAAATAATTGAGGACAAAGCAAAAATGCAACCAATTGTAGCAACACGGGATGAGGAAGATATACATGAAATCAAAAAATTTTTGGATGATTCACGTGATCAAGATAAAATCCAACAATATCCTTATCCTGAATGCTTAGAGTTTGAGGTCCAACTTGTGGGTGGGAATTTTGAGGATTAGGATGGTTGGTTTAAGAACCTAGAGTGTGAGGATGAAATTGAACATTGGGGAAGAACTCTTCAAACATTAGGTATTCTAGAGTACCCACAAATCCCCAGCACATCACAAAACCCTCATCGTCCTTTTTCACCCAACCACTGCATAAATTCTATACCTAACTACACTTCCTCTGTAATAAATCAACAAAACTCCTATTGGAGACCATTTGGGCTCTCCTTGCACCACCAGCTTACCACTTTCATTGTTCATCTCTTTGCTAAGCCCATTTTCACTCTTCGGGACCCATACTTGGGGGCCTGAAAACTGTGTTGTTGTGGTCTCAATGTTTAGTTATTGTTGATTAAGAACCTCGCATAGCTAAAGGCACTAAACTTAGCACATGTAAAGACTGTTCCAAGCTGACTTGAGTCTCATGGAAACCAGGTGCTATTCTTCCACTTCTACTCTCTTACATGCTTTCATTTTTTACAATGAGGACATTGCAATAGCTAAGAATGGGGGGTGGACATATTTTATAACCATTTTGTCAGCTGTAACAGTGATTTCTTGTTATTCGATTCTTGTTTAAAAAAAGAAAAAATAATAATAATAAAATGAAAATTTGAAAAAAAAAATATTAGAATTAGGAGACGAGAACTTAGGCATTAGGAGTTGTAAACTTTAGGAATTGATTCTTTGAGACTTGAATACTTAGACTCTTTAGGTCTTTGAGCTTAATTAGCCTGGGTGTTCACTCGAATGTGGATTTAGTCTCGAGTCCTCGCCAATTAAAATTTATTTTAATTTTTGCTAAATAATTTGGGATGATAAGTATGAGACTTATCAACCCGCCCTTTGATTTGGGAGGACTTTAAGCCTAAGCATCTACACACATTATTTTGCACTGACTTACTTTCCGGTAGTTTTTACGGAAATTGGGTAGCTAATGGACCGACTTGGGTGGTATGGCTGGCAAGTTGTCGGTGGTGACAGCTCATCAGCTGGTTGTCCAGAGCCCAGCCACAAGACCATTTTCGTTGTACTGCCTTTAGGTAAATCTTAAATCAGGGAAGCCACCTACTTAGAAAAAAAGGAGAAAATAATAAATAAATAAATAAAATCACACTTCACCGCACGAGTATGGCTGGCAAGGTGTCGGTGGTAACAACTCATCGGCTGATTGTCCAGAACCTAGCTCACAAAAAAAAATGCACAATAATTCCCAAAACACTTAGGGAAGAAGCGGGGAAGTAGAATAAACTGGGGAGATATACACTGGATTCACCCTTGTGTTAACCCCATAAATAAAAGAAGTAGGGAGAAAGCTACCGATCGTAAAGATAAACCTTTAGGCAAGGTCACTTAGGGTTGTGGAAACCCGAAGTCCGTCTTAACGACCATTTTGTGAGTCTATCACTTTTTCACAAAGATGCTTAGCAGTTAGAGTCCTTTTCGAGTCTTGGGCGGGTCGGGTAGCCGTAAAAAGTTATTCCGTAACTCTTAAACTCCAAAAGTAAAAAAGAATTAGAAAAAAAAATTATCTTCTCAAATAAGGCGAGGGCTTGGACGGTCTGCATTCTAGCAGGCACCCGGGCACTGTTGAGTTTTTATAATTAGGCCTTGGGGATGAGACTTTTTAAAGCAATCAATGAATTTTGCCTGAATACTTAAACCCTGATTCTACTGTTATACATAGCATCTAGTTTAATTTTGCTAGAGACTAGCAAAAAGTAAGCATGGGGGTATGATAAACACGTATAAATTCATCCTAAAATGCTTATTTGTGATAGTTCCTAGGCTTAGCACTACATATCATGATATAAATATTGCATAGCATGCATCATTCTGCATTTAGAGTAGTTGTTTATATTTTAGGTTAATTAGGTCCTTTTTACAGTTAGGAGAAAAGAGGATTTATTTCAGGGCCTCGGATGGACGATCATACCATACGGATCTGATCGGGACGACTATCGGAGACTAACCCCTCTGAAATCATCCAGATCGGAGTCCCGTAGCATCACATTAAGCCCGAGGAAGATCAACGACCAGGGGGCAATGCGACATCCATATGGGTTTCGGATGGAAAATCCAATCGTAAGAATGGACTTGGAGCGACGATCGTAGTTTGGCATCGTGGGAAACATCTTGATCTGAGCACCGTAGCACCCTCTACAAGAAGAAGAAGATGGACAACCCAGATGGCACCACGTGGCGCCATCCAGATCGCCCAACACCGGCCAGCAGCACCGCCCAACTCCTTCATCTGCACCCTTCAATCCTAGCCAATGGATCAAGATCCAATAGCTGGGAAGCGGACGCACCAAGTCGCTCCACACGACACAAGGGAAGGATTGCCGCAATGGTGGGAGCACTGGTTTGCAAAGGAGGGGTGCGGGTTCGAATCCCCGCAACCCCCCCAATTTCCAATTTGGTTGGCCGCTCAGCTGCAGCCACGCAGCCGTGCAGCGCGCAGCAGCAGCAGCGTAGCGTACGCGCATACGCATGCCAGCGCACGCCAGTGCGCGTGCAACACGGGTGCGCGAAGCACGCAGCGCCAACGAAGAGCACGCCAGTAGGGAGGCGCGCGGATCTTCAACAACATTTATGAGGGCCTTTAGCGACACTTGCGGCTGTCACTAAAGGCCTGCATGTGCCAGAAAGAGGAATTGAAGGGCGGATCTTCAGCGACAGCTGCAGCGACGTTTGTGGACGTCAGTAAAGATCCAGATATGAATTTTGCCTCTCCTCCTCCACTGTAAAAGGACCTACACCCCCTTTCTTCCAAGCCATCTCTACCTACTCTACTCCCACCTACTCCTAAGCTCTAGCAAGCCTACCAACGCTCCATTAAAGCTTGTTCTCAAGCTCCCAAGGTGCCTATTAGTGTAGCGAACCTCTACCCTACCAAATACTCCTCCAACTTCCCATTTCCTTTCATAGGTCACCTTGGAGCTGTCCTCCCACCTCCATTCCGATAGCAGATCAACTCTGTCTTCTCACCTCCATTCCGAAGCTATGCCGAAGCTTTCCTCAACCCGACGTCCTCCAGCATCTCACCTTCGTCATCCTGCTCCTCACCTCCTTCGTCCGAGCTTCCGCCAGGCACCGTCGTCTCGTCGAACAGCCGATTCGGGAGATTTCCTCTCACCCCCTCTCTTTTTATGCTTTTATAGTTCATTGTAATCGACATTGGATTGACATATATATCATATTTGTTTCATCTCTATCTTGTGATACATTTGCTTGTTTTCTTTTATTTCAAAAATACAAAAAATATCAAAACCCTAAAATACCAAAAAGAAACGAATCTAAACGTGGTTTTCAAGTAAAGTAAACGTCGCCTCCTTGTGTTCGACCCGGGACTCCCTTGGAGTTTCGGTATAAATTTTATTTGATCGACGTGTTTTGCAACTACAATGACAGGTTACTTGTAACCTCGATCTCTAACACGTGAAACACACGCACGACCAAAGGTTCTGTCTGCAAAAATTGGATGTCCAAACCAAGTGTCTGGTTGTCTTAAAATGCTGTAGAAGTGAGTTTTAGGTGCGCAGGTTGTGGCTAAGGGTTCTGGATGTCCTGTAACTCATCTGGACGTCTGGATAGAGGTTGGAAATAGGGTTTTAGGGCTTCCTAAGGTACAGTGACCTAATCTAAGGGTGTTTAAGGCTTGGGGCAGCTTCTAGGCCGTCCTAGGGCTAAGATGGACCTAAGTTCTTCATAATTTACTGCTTTATTCATGCTTAACAGAATAGCATACCTCAACCCCTTACATTATTGTCTACTACATCTTATTCTTGGTCTTATGCTCCAGTGCAGCTACAACTTTGGCTTCAGGCCCAGCTTCAGATCAAGTCTCAGATCCAGCTCCTGAGCTTCTTATTTCCTGTAATTTATATAATGCACCTAATTGGTATATTATAGCATTATTCTATGCATAGCTATAGGAGCAACAGTAAAGATACAAATAATGCTGTTTTGCATCCTGGTAGGACTTTATGGGCCTTGGATGAAGAATCCGACCATACAGATGGATTTAGAGCAACGTTCGTAGTCTGTCAGCGCAGGAATCTCCCAAATCTAAGCTCTATAGCGCCCTCCGCAAGAAGAAGAAGATGAACGGCCCAGATGGTGCCACGTGGCACCATCTAGGCTGCCCCACTTAAGTCAAGGAGCCTCCAAGCTCGCTGCAAGATCAGATCCCAGCTGTTGGATCTCAATCCAATGGTTGAGATGTGCACTCCACGGCTGAAGAAGCGCCTCATCAAGCGAGGAGTCACCACAACAGTTGGATCTCCATCCAACGGTCGTGGGTGTGGGAGCTTAATTCAAAAACATGACACATGACGACCCTTAGCACAGTGGTCTACGTCTCCACTCTCAATGCGTGGTCGTGCGTTTGAGACCCCACGCATGGATTTTATCCGCTAAAGCGGATGCGGGAGGAAATGGAGCCGTCGATGGAAGATCGGGCGGCGAAAGAAGCGGCTACGTGGATGCACCGTTGAGCGCGGATGCGACATGCTGGCGTCAACGCACATCGAGAACGCACCATCTGACGCACGCAGCATTCGACGGCTGATGGCGAGGCACGCGATTCAAATTTGGCGAAGGGGCGCGATCTTCTCTCGGCCGTGCGATCTTTCATTCGACGGTCAGGATGTGTTCGCTCCTGCATGCGCGATGATAGCTACGGGCGTGGGCAGTGGGCGCGGGCTTTACAATGACAGAAGGGTCGGCCTTTAGTGACGCTTATAGCTGTCACTAAATGGCCTGCGCAGTTCGTGCACCAGCCCAAGCAATGAAGAGGCATGGATCTTCAGCGACAGCTTGAGCAGCCTTTAGTGACGCTTATACCTATCACTGAATGCCTGTGCGGGAGGCTTTCTCCTTCCCTCCATTATATAAATACCCTTACACCCCCCATTCCTCTTCATCTCTACCTACTCTACTCCCACCTACTCCCCAGCTCTAGTAAGCCTACCAACGCTCCATTAGAGCTTGTTCTCAAGCTCCTAAGGCTCCTATTAGTGTAGCAAACCTCTGCCTCACCAAATATTCGTCCATCTTCCCATCCCCATTCATAGGTTGCCTTGGAGCTGTCCTCCCACCTCCATTTTGGTAGCAGATCACCTCCATCTCCTTACCTCCATTCCGGAGCCACACCAAAGCTTTCCTCTACCCGATGTCCTCCTGCATCTCACCTCCGTCGTCTTGCTCCTCACCTCCTTCGCCCGAGCTTCCGCCAGGAGTCGTCATCTCGTCGAACAACCAATTTGGGAGATTTCCTCTCACCCCCCTCTCTTTCTATGCTTTCATAGTTGATTGTAATAGACATTGAAGTGATATTTATACCATTTTTGTTCCATCTTTATCTTGTGATTCGTTTTCTTATTTTCTTCTTACAAAAATACAAAAAAAAAATAAAACCCTAAAATACCAAAAAGAAAAAAATCGAAGCATGATTTTCAGTTAAAGTAAACATCGCCTCCCTGTGTTCGACCCAGGACTCCCTTGGAGTTTTGGTATAAATTTTATCTGATCGACGTGTTTTGCAACTACGACGACGGGTTACTTGTAACCCTGATTTCTAACACGCGAAACTCGTGCGACCATTTTGGCGCCGTTGCCCTGGAGGCAACGGAATTTACTTTATTGTTTATTACGTTTCTTTGCATTTACATACACTAACCCTACTTGTCTTTGATCTACTGTCTTGCAGGTACCCTATCATGGAGATCCAAGTGCGATAGATCAGAGTAAAGTGCGGGTAGAGTACTCTGTAAGTGTCCCCCACATTCCCCTCCACTAGTTCATTTCGCCACACACATAACCAAGACCAAATCTACTTAGGTGTTTGCATAAACTCTAGGATAGAGTTGTTTGTCTTGTTTGCTACCTTCATCCACCTCACCCCCACAGATAAAAAAATATAAAAAAAGAGATACTTTCTGTGGGACGAATCAATATACACACTATACACTCACATTTGAGGCACATAATCAGACTTGATTTTCATCTACTCAACCGGGCTTCTGACCTGTGGACTCGGTACATGAATTCAACACATAAAAGAGTAGAAATCATATTAGGTTAACCACCTTTTTGTATGCCTTAATCGGTGGTGCATTTGAGCCAATTGATTGAATTGTTTGGGCTGCACCACCTAAACTAAAAGCGGTTCATTTTCTAGCTGCCCCCATAGGATTCAATAATTAGGTCAAGCTAGGTACTCCATATTTTTCTTGATTTCTAAAGGAAGATATTTGAACACGTGTTTTCAAAAACAAATTTGGTTTGCCTCACAAAACTTGGATGAAAACACCTAATATTTGAATCCTAAAAGCTATTAAGCAAGATTCGAATCCTAAAACTCACCTCATCATTAATAATCTTGCTTGAAAACCTCTTGGTTGTGCACATTCACACATTCTCAAACAAATCACTAAGGGAACAACCCATTAGGGGCCCATCACATTCCAGAGCACCAATTTCCCAAGCCTAACTAAAATCAATTAGACGTTGGCCCTAAGGAGTCATTCGCTCGTCGGGATCCAGATTGAGATTATTCACGATTAACCTACTTATACTAGTCAATCTGATGTCTAGCTAGGAGAGTAGCATCAAACGATTGCGGCTGGGGGTACACTAAGAACCAGGGGCGCAAGCCAAAGGAAGAACCTTCTCCCTAGTCCCTCCTTCTAACTGGTCGGATCGCCTGGACATAATTAGAGTAAATCATCCATAATCTTATGACAGATTCTGAGAGTCAGTAGACCTTAGGCTACCCCATATAAGGACAGGGTTGTATTCTTGTGTTGCAGGGTTCCCTCTTTTCCCTGTCCTTCCGACTTTCTTCCAGTGTATGCTTGGGAGGAGGTCACTAAACCCTAGATTGGAAGGACCTTTGGACCATTCTAGGAGGCGGAAGTTAAGCTATAGCCAAGCAGATCCCATGGTTGATCAACAACCACCTCCCCCACCCTCGAACTAGCAGGAGTTGATTCAGAGGCAGTTGGAAGAATTGCAGCAAATGCAGCAATGGTTCCAACGTATGCATGGTTAGGGCACTCGACCCCTGAAGGATTTCTACAATCCTTCAAACTATGGGGAATGTCCCAGCATCATGATTCTTGCCGGAGACATAGAAATCAAGCCCCAAGTCTTAAGTTTGATTAAGCATTTCCATGAGCTTGGCTCAAAGGACCCATTCTAGCACCTGGAGGATTTGACCACTTTGGTTCAGACCACCAGAGCAAGGAATGTGAACGAAGAGCAAATGATCATGAGGCTTTTCCCTCACTCTCTCAGGGATAAGGCTACACATTAGTACCGGACTATAGGAAAGTCGATTGAAACTTGGGCTGTGATAAGAACACCATCATGAGCCCTAACTAGCTCATCTTGACCTACACAAGAGAACAAAAGCTCCTGCATAACCAAATGAAGATCCTAAGTCAATGAATAATCAGTTTGAGAGAAAAGCAAGAAACAAGGGGAAAAATTGCAATTTTACCATTGCAGTACAACAAAGAGATTTCTCATGAGCTAAACACAGATCAAATGGTCTTAACAAGATAAAAAGTGGGTTGGTTCAAAAAGAAAAGGGTTCATGTGAAACCAGGGAATTAAATGACTTCTTGTAACCCTAAAACAGATCCACTTAATTTAACAAGGTTCTGGTAGGATAAAATTCACCTAAACCTTCTAAAAATCATGAAAAAATATCCTATATGGTTTATAACCTTCAAATTGGCCCTTAGAACCTATTTTGACCTAAAGAGGGGTCCCAGTCAAATGTTTGCTCTAAATTGGGTTTTTATGTAAATTGCCCAGTCAAACGTGGTCAAACATAAAATCCAACTTGACCATTTGATTCCTTATATCCAAATTAGGTTTGTAACAAAATTTGGACCTAAGGGGAATTCACCTTGACCTACTTTGCAAATAAGTCCAGCCTGAATACATTTCTACCCCTAACTTTTGACAACCTCTACAGAAACCCCCCACTTCCTCATCTTTCTTTGCAATTAGGTCCCTATGCCATCTCAGCGGAGGAAATCCTACTCCGGTGAGGATTCAAGGGAAATAACTCCCTGATTCCTCAAAGAATCCCTCTCAAATTTGAAAGGGAGATTCTCTGAGAAATCTCCGTTCATGTGAACCTAATTTGGAGCTCCAATTTCTACCCAATCTCTCATGCTAACGCATGAGATATTTGGGTCTTTTCGACCTTCCAACTCCGGTGACTTACCCGTTCTTGGAAGCTTGCCTTCCAAGCACAAGGCTCTCTGCCAGAGGTTATAAAAGGGTGTCCTGATCCTTCCGCAAATCCCCAGCTTGAATTGGCTGGAGATATCCCCCAATTTCCTCTCTTCTCCTCTAACCAACCTCCCAGCAAGCTCCGACGACCCTGATCTCCTTCTCTCATCGCTCTGCCACAATACTAGTGGTAGATTTACCTTTATCTCCTTCGTCCACTGATTGCGCAGCAATCATAGGTCTTAATTGACCTAGGTTAAGCTAGGACTTAGCATAAGTTAGGGTTATTCATGCATGCATATGCATTATCTGCATCTTTACTACTTTCCTTTAGCTATGCATAAAATAATGTTATAATGTGATGATTAAGTGCATTATGTCGATTGTAGGGAATAAGCAGATCTGGAGCTGGATCTGGGGCAGGATCTAAAGCTGGATCTAGAATAACGGGAGTTGCAGTAGAGCTGGAACAGAAGGCTTAGATTAGATGTAGGAATAATAATGTAAGGGAGTTAAAGGTTTGCTATGCTATTAAGTAGGAAAAAAGCTGTAAAATGTGAAGAACTTAGGCCCATCCTAGCCCTAGGATAGCCTAGAGACTTCCCCAAGCCTTAGCCACCCTTAGATTAGGTCACAACACCCTAGGAAGCCCTAAAACCCTAGTTCCAACCCTTATATGGACATCCAGATAAGTTATAGGACGTCCAGGACCCTTAGCCAACTCCCGCACACTTCAAACCCACTTCTGTAGTGTTATTGGATGTCCAAACACTTTGTCAAACGTCCAATTTCTGCAGAATACCCAAAACAGAACCCGAAATCCTGACTCTGATTGGACGTCCAGACAACAAGTCTGGACTTCTGATTTTTGAGTATAAGACGTCTGATTCTATTATTAGACGTCTGATACTGCTCTCCAATTCTTGTTTTGAGATTTAAGCCTTGATCTTGGATCTCTAGGTCCCTAAACCCAATTCCAACCCCATAGGAACCTAAATTAAGGTGCCTTAACCCTAGTACATCACCTCTAGACCTCCCTAAGGACCTAATTAGGTCCTCACTAAACCTAATTGACTTAGATCATGGTCAATCTCTTTAGTCTATTCAAGTGGATTCATTGAGTTCAATTGAGCCCTGATCTCAGCACACACTATCCAATTGGACTTAGTGAGAGTCCAATTGACCTAGACCTAAATTAATTGAGTTGTTTTACTCTCAATTAAGTTTCCACACACCCAATTAAACTTGTATTAAGTTTAATTGCACTTTACCTTAGTGAATTAGGGTTTATAACCCTAATTTGAGACATACCTTGACCTAAACCCACTAGAACCTAACCTAATCATCCTAGCCACCTAAGTTTCGACCCACACACACCATTCACACAAAAATACCTAGCCTAGAGTTCTCTAGAACTCTCTACCATGTGTGGTTGCCTTGGTTGCCAAAAATAGCAACCAAGAGCCATTCAATCTTTAGATCCACATTTGGTGGATCTAAAAACCACCATCCACCCTCTCTCTCTCACTTTCCCACGAGCTCCCAGCATATGACTCTCTATAGAATTCCATAATTCTCTAGAGAGCTTCCCTTAGGTCTATAAAAAGACCTAATGGGTGGCCATTTGCACCCATTCACTTCCTCAGCATTCATTCCACTTAGGCTAGGCACTTCCATCTCCACTCCACCTCCACGAGTTGAGCACCACCATGGAGGCCACCATCTCCATGCCAGGTGTTGGGAGATCGTAGGTCTCATTTTTGATAAAAGTGTCGTAGTATAGTTGCGAAATATGATCCAACAAAGATATTGTTTTGAAAATAACGAGACTTTGAGTCCCGGTCGTTCGTCTCTGGGAGGTGTTGTTTTTGTTTTTGAAATCGATCTTAAAGCCGCTCTACTTTATTTAAACGACATGCTGGTGCGTAATATATAGGCGGTTAAAGAACAGGCACTTAAATCACGCAAATATGATAATCATTTAGCTCAAGGTGATTTCAAACACATAAGAGATATATATATATATATATATATATAATGAAATTTCATTCATCGTGGGAGAGTTGTTGCACAAGGAAATCTAGAGGAAAGCTTATACATGAATGCTTAAAATTAAACCTAGCTACTAGAAAATGATTGCATACAAGAATCGACGGGGGGATTTCGCATGCATCATTGGGGGAGAAGTAAGACTACTAAGCAGTAAACGAAAGCAATAAAGATTATGAAGCGCATGATCTAGAGCTAGAAGAATAGAGGGCATTCAGGGGTGGTCCCCGATGGCCTTGGAGTGGTCGAGAGGAGAATGAGGGGTGGCCAATGTAGCTTAGGCCGACCCTTGGAGAGAGGTAGGGTTGATCCAGCATCCCGGCATGGTGTCCTCCATGGTGGTGGTAGTGAGCTCGTGGAGGTGGAGTGAGTGGCTAAGTGGAGGTGGCGTGAATGGCACCAATGGAGAGTAATTGCCAAGGGAATGAATGGGTGCCAATGGCCACCCATTGGGTCTTTTTATAGACCTAAGGGAAGCTCTCTAGAGAATTATGGAATTCTCTAGAGAGGCCTATGGTGGGAGCTCGTGGGAGAGTGAGAGAGAGAGGGTGCAAGGTGGTTTTTAGATCCACCAAATGTGGATCTAAAAATTGAATGGCTCTTGGTTGCTATTTTTGGCAACCAAGGCAACCACACATGGTAGAGAGTTCTAGAGAACTCTAGGATAGATATTTTCGTGTGGATGGTGTGTGTGGGTGTGTGTGGGTCGAAACTTAGGTGGCTAGGTTGATTAGGTTGGGTTCTAGTGGGTTTAGGTCAAGGTATGTCTCAAATTAGGGTTATAAACCCTAATTCACTAAGGTAAAGTGCAATTAAACTTAATACAAGTTTAATTGGGTGTGTGGAAACTTAATTGAGAGTAAAACAACTCAATTAATTAAGGTCTAGGTCAATTGGACTGTCACTGAGTCCAATTGGACAGTGTGTGCTGAGATCAGGGCTAAATTGGACTCAATGAGTCCAATTGAATAGGCTGATGGAATTGACTAAGATCCAAGTCAATTAGGTTTAGTGAGGACCTAATTAGGTCCTTATGGAGGTCTAGAGGTGATGTACTAGGGTTAGGGCACCTTAATTTAGGTTCCTATGGGGTTGGAATTGGGTTTAGGGACCTAGAGATCCAAGATCAAGGCTTAAATCTCAAAACAGGAATTGGAGAGCAGTATCAGATGTCTAATTATAGAATCAGACGTCTTATACTCAAAAATCAGAAGTTCAGACTTGTTGTCTGGACGTCCAATCAGAGTCAGGAAGGATTTCAGGTTCTGTTTTGGGTATTCTGCAGAAATTAGACGTCTGACAAAGTGTCTGGACGTCCAATAACACTGCGGAAGTGGGTTTGAAGTGTGTGGGAGTTGGCTAAGGGTCCTGGACGTCTTAAAACTTATCTGGACGTCTAGAGAAGGGTTGGAACTAGGGTTTTAGGGCTTCCTAGGGTGTTGTGACCTAATCTAAGGGTGGCTAAGGCTTGGGGAAGTCTCTAGGCTATCCTAGGGCTAGGATGGACCTAAGATCTTCACATTTTACTGCTTTATTCCTACTTAATAGAATAGCAAACTTTTAAATCCCTTACATTATTATTCCTACATCTAAACTAGGCCTTCTGCTCCAGCTCTACTACAACTCCCGTTATTCCTGATCCAGCTTCAGATCCAGCTCCTGATCAGCTTATTCCCTGCAATCGACATAATGCACTTAATCAGCACATTATAACATTATTTTATGCATAGCTGAAGGAAAGCAGTAAAGATGCAGATAATGCGTATGCATGCATGAATAACCCTAACTTATGCTAAGTCCTAGCCTAATTTAGGTCAATTAAGACCTATGATTGCTGCGCAATCACCAGGAAGCTGGATCAGCTCCCCAACCTCTCTCCAAGGGTCGACCTAAGCTCCATTGGCCGCCCCTCCTTCTCTCAGCCACTCAAAGGCCATCGGAGACCACCTCCGAATGCCCTTCCTTTTGCTAGATTAGTAGCTTAGCTTTTCGTATATTTACTGCTTTTATTTACTGCTTAGTAGTGTAGTCTTACTTCTCCCCCAATGATGCATGCGAAATCCCCCCATCGATTCTTGTATGCGATCATTTTCTGGTAGCTAGGTCTAATTTTCAAGCATTTATGTACAAGCTTTCCTCTACGTTTCATGTTGTAAACAACTCTCCCGCTGAATGAATGAAAAATGCTTTTATATATATATTTGTCTCTATATGTTTGAAATCACCACGAGCTTAATAATTGTCATTCTTTTTGTGTGATTCAAGTTTCCTGTTTCCAATTCCTAATATTCTTGCAACTAAGCATGTCATACCTAAATACGTAATAATCACGAATTGGCATGCGATTCTAAACAAAGTAGAGTAAGATTGATTTCAAAAGTAAAAGCAACGCCTCTCAGAGATGAATGACCGGGACTCAAAGTCTCATTATTTTTACGAAACAATATCTTTGTTGGATCGTATTTCACAACTATACTACTTGCTTTTATCAAAAACGCGATCTACAATTTTTTACCCAACATCCATGTTGTGCCGTACTAGCCAACGCTCCTGCCACCTTCTCGTCGTCCCCGTCCTCCTCTCACTGGGCTTTCGTCTCCGGCGATGGTAGGTGTTGAAGCTACGGGTTGCTATGCTAACGTGTATGGTTTTGAAAACCTGTCGTTGTAGTTTGAAAGCGAAGAACTCGTGTTCAACAAATAAATTTTATATCGGAATAGAAATCCTGAGTCAAACTCAGGGAGGCGGATGTTTGATTAAAAATACGTGCTTGTTTTATTTGTCACGAGGTAGATTAATTGATTAAAAACTATCAACTATTTACAATAAATAGAAGAGAGAGAATAAGAGAGAGAGAATATTACAAAAAAACCAAAAGTGATTAAGAATGAACATGGAATTCATCATCAAAGAGATTGTTCATTACACTAAACATTACGACTAGAAAGTAGGAAAATGATTACGCTAGAAAGCAGTAAATCTACTCTACAAAGCAGTAAAAAGAATGGGGAGAGAGATAGCCTCCTCGACGGTTGCTTGGAAGATGAGTCGGTCGGGATGACGCCTAGAAGACAGGGAACGGAGCAGGACGAAGGAGGACGAAGCGGGAAGAACGGGAACGGGGCAGCACGTCGTCATCGTCGCAGGATCCGCTTCCAAAAGGGGATGAAAATTTGACTTTGTCTTGTGAGAAGCATCCCGGGTGTGGGACAAGCTTCTCTTGAGCTTTGGAAAGGGAGCGAAGAGAACGAAGGGATGAGAATTTCGTGTGGAGGGGGTTTCCTTTTATAGTTGCAAGGAGTGAGGGGAATTTGGTCATTTTAATTTGAAAAACATTAAATCAGGGGTCTTTAGTAATGGATAAAATTGTTGCTAAAGCCCCATCGTGGGCGTAGTGGGGCAGTGCTCACGCGCCCGCTCTCCTCTCGCGCGTAATGCGTGCTCCATGTTTTGCCAATCTTAGCCGTCTGATCTCTCGATTGGGTAGCGCCTCCTCTGCGTGCAACGCCCGCGTCTGATGGCGCGTCACGCATGGGCATGCGATAGCCCGTGGGTGCTATTGAGCGCTCACGATTGCTCGATCGCGATCCAATGCTCCTCGCCCCCGCTCGCTCGCGCCCGCTAGCCCATGCCCGCTTGGCCGCTCCTCGCGACTCGATCGCATGCTGCTCGCTCGCGTAAGTACTCTCGCCCACTGCGCTGTGGAGGAGAAATGGGCGCGCGGTTGAGTTGAGGAGTGGCTGCCCATGGCTGTTGGATGCCGATCCAACGACCATGATTCAACGTGTAGTAGAAGAATACGGTTGGCTCTGAACTCAGCTAGGCCAGTTTGGGCAGCCGAGATGTCGCCACGTGGTGCCATCTTGGCCTTCCATCTTCTAGATGATGTAGATGGTGCCACGGTTGTCGGATTGAGTCGATTTTTGTGCCGTTAGGCTGCGATCGTCGATCCGAATCCATCCGTGCAGTCGAATTTGTCATTTGAAGTGTGGATTCACACCATCTTGGCCCTTGATCTTCTATGGTTCCCTGGTCTCTATCTGATGCTACAGATGTCTGATTAGGGCGATCTTGGAGTCGTTGAACTCCAATCGTCGCCTTGATCACATCTGTATGGTTGGATCTTAGATACGAGGCCCCAATAAAAGGTTTACCCTATCCCTGAACATAAAAGGAGACAATTAACCTCCATTTTATTCAAACTAATCTAAATGCAAGATGATGCATGCTATACAATATTTATAGTATGTAATGCAATCCTATGCTTAAGAACATGAGTAAATAGACATCTTAAGTAGTGTAAACATGTTTACATCATACCCCCATGCCTGTCTTTTGCTAGTCCCTAGCAAAAACTACATGCTATTTATAAACGAATTAGGTTGGATTATTTGGGCTTGAGTTATTTTCAATCATTAAGAAAATATTTACTTAGGATATGAACTTTCAAAGATACAACAGTGCCCGGGTATCTACTAAAATGCAGACCGCCTCAAGCCCTTGCCTTATTCAAAGAAAAATTTCTTTTTCTCTTTTTCTTCTTTTTTAATTTTTTTGGATTTTCGAGTTTTGGGGTTAAGGAGTGGCTTTCTACGGCCAGTCAACTCACCTAAGATTTGATGAGAACCCTAACTTCTAAGCATCTTATTGTGAATGTGATAGACTCGTTGACCGGCAGTTAAAACGAACTTCGGATTTCTACGCCTCTAGGTGACCTTAAAAAGAGAATTCTGCCTAAAGGTGTTTCTTTACAATTGGTAGCTTTCTCCCTACTTTTATTTTCACGGAGTCAACACAAGGGTGAATCCAGTGTATATCTCCCTGATTTATTTTACTTCTCTGCTTCTTCCTAAGTGTTTTGGGAATTTTCAGTGCATTTATTGAGTTGGGTTCTGGACAACCGGTCGATGAGCTATTACCACCGACAACTTGCCAGCCATACCGTGCAGCGAAGTATGGCTTTTTTTTTCTTTGCTCCTTTTCTTTTTTTTCTTTTCTTTTACTTTTGACTTTTTTTTCTCTTTTTTTAAGTAGGTGGCTTCACTGGTCTAAGATTTACCTAAAGGCGACAAAAAGAGAAAGGTCCTGTGATTGGGCTCTGGACAACCTACCTATGGGCTGTTACCCACGATAACTTGCTAGCCATATCACCCTAGAAGGTTCATTGGCTACCCAATTTTCGTTAGAACCACCGATTAACGAGTCGGTGACAAGATAGTGTGTAGATGCTTTAGGCTTAAAGTTCCCTCAAATCAGAGGGCGGGTTGATAAGTCGTGTACTTATCACCCAAACTTATTTACTCTAATTATGATATAATTAAGATGGCGAGGACTCAAAAGAGAAATCCTCATTTTAATGGATACACAGGCTGATTAAGTCTGAAGACTTGAAGGGTCTTTGTGTTCAGATCATAATGTAGTATTTCCTAAGATTGAAAATTTTCTTAAATCCAAGTTCTCTTCCTAATTCCACAATTTTTGTTTTTTTTAAATAAAAGAAAACAAATCTACAGAGCTGACAAATAAATTCAGAGATGAATATCCACCCCCCCATGCCTATCTAATGCAATGTCCTCATTGTATTAAAAAGACATAAAACAGAGTGGAATAGAGTAGAAAGCACCTGAATTGTGTGAATGTCGGGTCTGCTCTGAGATAAAAACTAAAAAGAACTGTATATGTGCTGAATTTAGTGCCTTCAGCAAGGTACACTATACAAAGAAGAGAAATAAAGAATTCACAGGTGCAGGTCAGAGTTATAATAAAAAGATGAAACCTCTGACCTACCAGCAGAGGTCCACAAATGTGGACCAGATTGTGGTGCAGACCCACATTCTGAACCAGCAGAGTGCTTACATGCCCCCAGTAGGATATTTAAATATCCTAAGAGACAAGCACCGAGGAGATGATATGTTGTTACGCATCTTCGAGGGGAATTTCCCGCTTCTCCACGCTGGGAGCTCGTCCAAATCAACTTGTGTTGATCGACCTCTCCTAATCTAGGTGACTTTTTCAGAACATTTAAACACTTTTGCGTAATTTTGATATTTATGCGCACTGAACCAGACTATGTGTGAATTGGGGTGCTTAGGTTACCGAATCCCGCAAATCGAAGGCTAGTTAATGAGGTCGAATACTTCCTAAGCCTTAGACTTAATACTTAAGCTTCTCATTTTCCCCAACCTCTTGAGGATTATCCAAATCTTAGCGGATAAGTGAATTATTAAGCTAAAGAATCTAGCCCAAGAGGCCTAAGATCAGCGTTCCTGCTAATCTTTTGTTATGTCTCTTTAGCACTTTTCTTTTATTTCTCGATCTGGTCTAGAACTTCAGTTAATTCCTTAATTTCTTACTAATGACTATTTCTTTTTCTTTTTCATTTTGTGCTCCTTTTTGTCATTTTTGCTCTTTTTCTCCTTATGATTATGTGGCTCACAAAATTTCCTCCCTCCCCCAATTTTTTGTTCTTTTTCATAATTTTTTCAATTTTTTGTGTTTTTTAACATATGTGAATTTTTTGCGAGAATCCTTCTGATTTTTTCTTGATTCTGTATGTATGCACTTTATCACCCCCCCATGCCTAAGTTTTGCAATGTCCTCATTGTAAACAGAGGGTGTGAAATAGTGTTGAGGTCAGGGACTTAGAACAGGATACATCAGGTGGGTGAACGGGTCAGAAATGACTGATGCGAACGATTTCAAGTTCTGGTGCGTGTACCAGAGGTGGGATCAACTGTCTAAGGCTGACTCAAGGTGCAATGGACGTGGAGTACAGATGAATAATCAGATGGGTCTCTATTTTTGGAATGACGGGTTGCCTCCCGCTGAGCGCTAAATTTAATGCCTTCAGCAGAGAGGAACATGGGGTGGAGAGGGAGTGGTCAAATCAGTGGAATTTTGTAAAACAAGCACCTTGATTAAGAGCCTGGTTGGTCCAACCAGGTGCTTGTTAAGGTCAGTGGGCTGATGATGCAGCCCAAACCCAATAAATCTGGTGGGTTGATAGATGTAGATCACCAGATGCGGAACCCACCATATGCAATGTGGCTCAGATGGATATGGCAGTGAAAACTCGGGTTTAGGCTGAGTCGAATCAGCCTGGTCAGAGTAGGGTTCCGAAAAATAATCAGTGTATGGTGTGGAAACCCTGCAGGGGTGATCAAAGAATGATGGCTCCTGTTTTTCGGTCTGATCAATACTCGATACCTGGTATAGATATGGAGTTGAATCATCTGCAAACGGCTTAGTGAGAGGTGAATTAGAATAGAAATTGAGTCCGGTTGCGGGTTGGGGTAGAGAACGGGTTTTGATTGGTTCTGTATATATGGAGCAGGTGGCGTCAAAGATAATTGACTTGTTATAATCAGGAAGCAGATTTTCTCCGATGTTGTGGTTAGATTTGAAGTCGTCGGAGAGTTTACGAAAATCAAAATCTGAATGAGATTCAGGATCATGAGTTCCACCACAGAATAACTCATATGCTATAGATTCAGCAGCCTGATTGGGGTCTAGCCTAAATGTTATTTCTGAGCTTAAAAGGTGTCCCTATCTGGTAGAGGCTCAGGTTCTAAGGTAGTAGGGCAGACCCAATTGAAACCCCACTCGTCCAACTCCACGGTTTCTATATCGTAAATTGGCATGACTTCCGAAAAATCGATTAGTTTCTCTAAGGATGTTGGCGAAGGATATTCATCAAATAGAGGCCCAAAATCATATTCTTCATTGCAAGATTTATCTTCTTCATATGGGGCCTTGAAATCTTCCCAATAGGTTTCAGATCTAGATTCTGGGCTTAGGATGTGGGTTGAATCACTAGAATCTAGGTCCGAATAACCTTCGAGGGTCACCTTATCAGAATAAAGGACGGAATTTACACCCTCGAGAGGTTCAGTTCTACTCTCATTATTGCAGGAGTTTTGGGGTTCTAAGCTTGGTGATTTATGATCTAGAGTGGGCTCAACATTATGTTTTCCTGCATTTGGAGCTTCCCAACCTTCTTCAATATCAGGCATATTGTACTCCACCTGGGTTGGGAATCCACAACCATTTTGTGCCTCAAACCCGAGATCAGATTGATCCTCGATGTTGTCCCAAGATGTTTCATCCTCTATTTGTGGTATATACGGGTACTTCTGGTCAATAATTTGTTTTACTAATCTCATTATCTCTTCCTGTTTTTTAAGACTATCTTGGTGTTGCTTCCAAAGTTGAGGATTTGTCATACATTGAAGGTATTCAAGATTGTGCAGTTTTTCTATCTCAATGTATCCTGTGATGAGCAAATCACGGGTTGATCCTTTTGTGGCTTCTGCCAATAATACTTGGGCACAAGTTATGATAAAGGTTGTGGTTGTTGGGACATCAACCTGAATGCTTTCTACTGGTGTTGAGGTTTTGTCTTCTTTTTCATAGAATTTCAGGGCATCCTCAATCATTCTATCTCTCATGGATCTCCGATATTCAGGTTTCTTGAATGGTAGTCCTAAATGGTTTGGCTGCATATTTGAATCAGGTGGTGGAATCAAGATGTAGAATCGGAGTTTTAATCAAGATGTAGAATCAAGTTATGAAGCGATTAGATCTGAATAACGAGTCCCACTGAAAATGTGTGTGTATGCTCTAAAGAGAAAAGATGAGGGACTGGAGATGTTTTTGACCCAATCATGACACCCAAAGATGTTTGGATGACTATGGAGGTTCGGGGCGGATGGTACCCCTGAATCAGAAGATCATCCACCTGAGAATTACCTGGGCAGCCAGAGAGGGAGAGTCCTGCAAAGACCCCTACACGGTAGAGCATCCCCACGGGTTATAGGGTTTCCCCCACCCGACCTCTCTTGTCACTGAGATTCCAGCTAGACCAGAATGGGGACCTTGCCCTCTTAAGTCTACCACTTTTATTTCAAAGGTTCTTTAGGGTTCTCACTTGAACTTTAGATGTGTTGATGTTGTGACCTAATTTAGAGGTTGGTTGGCCCAAGGGGTCAACTTCACCTGACTTGTCCTATAGATGGCAGAATGATTCTAGGTTTAGAGCCTAGTGATCACCCTGATTTGACTCCCAGGTTATTAGGTCCAAGATTTTAAGATTCAAGTGATTTTAGAGCTCAATTTTTAGGGTTTGTCTTGTTTAGATTTCTTCAATCACGGGCTTGGGTAGCACACTGATGCAAGAGGGTTCATTTCCTTTTATGCAGGCATGTGTGACTAGCACTCCAAGATCCTACTGTAGAAACCCTAATTTGGTTCTATTTCCAATCTTCTTTTTCACAAAAATTCTCTTTGGACTCAAAAACAAGAAGTGTGTTGTCCGCCGTGATTAAGTGTGATTTCTATTAGGCACATGAATTTATGGGATAGAATCTAAAAAAAAATCGCTCCAACTTCAAGAAGATTTGAAAAATTTTCGCAAAGTCAGGAAATGTTTGCCTTAAAGATGGTGATTACTATAGAGAGAAGGCAATTGATTACTAAATTAATTTTCTTCCTTTTGTCTTTTAAAGCTTAGGGGATAGTTTAAGGAAGAAAAGAAATTACCTGCCCTGAAGTAGTTGACTTGCGGGAGGGATTTTCTCGTGAAATACTTGCAAGATCACAACAAAGCAATGTAGGGCAAGTTAGTGTTCAATATGATAAAAAGAATGTAGAGACTAGTGATAAATTGCGCGTTGCTCCCCAGCAACGGTGCCAAAATGTTGACGTGGTCTCGATCGTGTTTTAACAGTTAGTTACGTCGTAGTATAAGTGATCAAGCATTATCAACAAATAAAAGTTTATTACTCGAAAACCTAAGTATCCGAGGTCGAACACAGGGAGCAATTGGAATTTATTACTAATCTCAAGAATGTAATTGAACACTTAATTACTCAAAACTTAATTCAAAATATATAAATGCATGAGTTTAAAAGTGAATTGTAGAAAAAAGTAAGAAATTTGGACGTCTGATCATGGGATCAGATGTCTTAAAAGATGTCTTCTCCTCTCTTGTTCTTCTTCTGATTTTCTTCCTTTCTTCTTTGTGCTTCTTCTTTCTTCTCTGCAGTTGCCTTGCTTCTTTCTTCTTATTTTTCTCTGTCTTCTGCCTTGCATCTTTTCTGCAGTTTCTTTCTCTTTCTTTTCTACGGGTCTCTTCTTCTTCTTCCTTCCTTGGTTCTGTTTCCCTTGCCTTCAGTTTCTCTTCTTCTTCTGCTTGTCTTTACCTTTCTCTATTTCTTCTTTCTTCTTCAGTTCCTCTTCTCTTTTTCCTTCGCTTCTTCCTTTCCTTCTCTTTTTCCTCTGCGAAGGCTTCCTTCCTTCTGCTTCTTCTCCGTAGCGGCTAAGTGTCAGCTTCTCTTCTCCTGTCTTCCTTCCCTGTACAAACCATAGAGGAGCAAAACCTATCCCTCTACCCACACCCATGACTCTCTCTCTCTATATCACTCTTCAGCACGCTCTCCCAAAGCTAGGTAAATGGGTCGGATCGTGCGCCCGGGTCCAGGCGCACCGGCATGAGGGTGGTGCACGAGGAGTGCTCAGGATAGTGTCGGGTCGAGTTGCCAAATCCGTGTGGTGAACTCACGGACGAGGTGGTGATAATAAGTAAGGGACCTCACCCCATGTGCGTTCGGAGGCAACCAGCTCAAAGCATAAAACTAATATAAATCACTCCAGCGCTTTGTGACTTAACGAGGTGGGACTAATGCCCACCGCTTCCTCTCGTGCGCCCGTAGCAGACCGTGCCTTCAATTCCCACAACTGCAGGCTCTGCGGCATCACTTGCTGGGACAGATGTCTTCGCGATGCCTCCCTGAGTTAGCTGCACCTAGAGCCCTGAAGCATTGCAGCCTGGAGCATGCAAGAAGCTTCCTTGAGTCACCGCCAATGGCGGCCAAGGCGTGAAACCTGTCTGACATGAAAAGGGCCTTGTGGCTCAATCAGATCACAAAGGGACCTTCGCCATGTCATGGCGAAGGTGAGGCGCTAGGTGGCAGGCCGCGGGGCAGCTTAGGCATGCGTGCCTAGGTCGCTCTGTGGCCGAACGGATGGGTGTGATCGGGGGACTGTTGGGGCGGTGTAGAGGGACTGTGGATGAGTGGAGGGTACTCAGTGAGGTGAGGTGGAGGTTATGCGATGGTCGGCAAGGCGTGTGGGGCTGCGGAGCGACGGGAGCATCTCGCCAGAGGGTGGCCGGAGATGAAGATGGTGGTGAACAGCGGCGGTCGAGGGGCGTTTGGTGAAATAAGATGAGGGGAATGAAAGAGCGGATAGAGAAGAACGGTTTTAACCTAACTAAAGGGACGAAGGGGACGAGAAGGCAGCCGGCAGTACCTGCTATCACCAGAGAAGAAAGTGTCCAGTGGAGGAAGACGGCGGCGACGACGGGGCTAGGGCAGCTCGCGTGGGTGTTGCACGACACGGAGGAGGATGAGGAGGATGGCTCTGCCACTGGTTTTGTGGCAGAGCGATGAGGAAGAGGAGGGGGGCTCGCCGGAGCTCGCTGGACCCCTTGGCCGGAGAAGAAGAAGATGAATTTGAGGTGGAATCCCGGCCAAGTCGAGCTGAGGAGGTACGGCCAGAGTTGGGGGTTAATTTATAGGTGCTGGCTGAGCTTCTGGTGCATGGAGGGCACACCTTCTGCCACTGACGTCTCGCTGGAGATGGAAGGTAGTTAGATACCCAAATCTCTCGTGCGTTCACACGAGAGATTGGACAGGAATCAGAGATTGTGGTCGGGCTTAGATGGAAGGGGATTCCTTAGAGAATCTCCCTTCCAATTCTGGGAGATCTCTGAGGGATCAGAGAGTATCCCCCCTGCCTTCCTCGCTGGAGAAGGATTCCTCCCCATTAATGGCGGAGGGACCTGATTATAAGATTGGTGAGAAAGCTAGGGGGGTTTATGTGATGGTTTTCAAAAGATAGGGACCAAAATGTGATTGGGTGTACTAAATTGCAAAGTAGGTCAAGATGACCTCCCCTTAGGTCCAAATTTTGGTACAAACCTAATTTGGACCTAAGGAATCCAATGGTGAAGTTGGATTTTATGTTTGACCTCGCTTGACTAGACATTTTGCGTAAAAACCCAAATCAGGTCAATTGATGAGCTAGGACCCTAATCTTGATCAAACTAGGTTCCAAAGGTCAAATTGAATGTTCTAAACCCTAGGGGATATTTTTCCATGATTTTTAGAGGGTTCACTTGATTTTTATCCTGACCGAAACGTCGTTGAATTAAGCGGGTCTATTTTAGGGTTACTAGATGTCATTTAATTCCTAGATTGCACATGAACCCATTTCTGATTGCATCAATCCACTTTTTATTTTATTTAGACCATTTGACCTATGTTTTGTCTCTGAGAAATCCTGTTTATGTACTGCAATGGTAAAATTGCAGTTTTAACCTTTATTTCATGTTTTCTTCTCAGAACACTTATTCCTCCAATTAAGCCCTCTTCTAAGTTATGTAGGAGCTTTTATTCTCTTTATTAGGTCAAAATGAGCTAGTTATGGCTCATGATGAGGCTCTCATCAACCTCCTCCATTGCTTTCACCTCAACCTTGTCTTTCCCTGCAACATCTTTGACTCCCTCCTCCCCTACTACTTCCACCTCCACCACCCCTCCTACTGCCTCAACCTTGTCTGCTGGGACCATCGCCTCACCATCTCCACCTTCTAAACTAAATCCCATTCCTCCTCCTTCCCCCTCCACTACTCGTGGGTTTTGTGATAAACAAGAAGGTTGCCAAGTGGATGGAGGAGTGGCAGTGCCTCCCCTACCTCTCCCCCTATGACAAGGATGGAACACGTGTCGATCCCAAGACCCCCCTAGGGGAGAAGTTCATCGTTCGGGTGCTACACAAACTACTCCATGTGCCATCAGCATGGGGTGGGGGTGTTGGTGGGAGCAACATGTGCCGTCATTCCCAACTGCAACTTGACAAGGTGGATATCTGCCATAAGGTAGACATGGTCAATGAGGTGAACCACTCTAACCAATTGCATTCTGATAAGCCCATATTTGTGAGTTAATTAAATGTGTAAATGTGTAGACATTAAGGTAACACATTCATTTAGATAGCATGCATTAGTACATGAGTAGACTAGTTTGTAATTAGCTTGAATGCATGCATCTCACATACTACATGCATGATTTAGATAGAAATGACATTTATAATTCATTTAGATAATATGCATTGAAATAATTAGTCTTTTAGGTTGTATGCATGATTTAGAATTAACATTGTATGTGAGGGTTTGTAGATAAATAAGCCATCATTTTTTTCTTATTTTATTAATCCACTTTTCTCCTTCTTCAACGGTTGCTGTAGATCCGCAACGCATGGAATGAAGGCCGCAGTGAAGGGAAGCGGAGGATGCGGATCTGGCTGACCTTCCTTCGACATTCCATCTTCTTTGTCCACCCCTTGTAGGCTATAAGATAGGCTCCTCCTTCACCAAGCAAAAGGAGGCCACCACCCACACCACCACCGTGCATCGTTCATCACTGCAGCCCTTCATGGCCGAGCTTCACCACATCATGAGCCGGCGAGGCGACAGCTCCTCATGCCAAGTCGGTGAACTCGTTCCAACACCGTGTGTGAGCCTTCATGTCTCCACTTCATCGTGAGTGTGGCCACACTAGCCACGTGATCATCTTCTTCTTTTCCTTCAAAGAAACCCAACGCATCTGCCGCCTCACCGTGACACCACCTTCCTCTGTTTCTTCTTCTTTGTTCAATAATGACAACACCCACTACCACAACCCAACATAGACCCCAACATCACCACCACCATCACCACTGCCCATCTCCTTCACCATTCATCTTTTCCTTCATTCACCCCATCCAGCAACCCATCTTCAACCCAATATCACCATTTCCACCATCAACAGAACCCATCACCACCACCACGACCTGCATGCAAGCCCAACGCCTCCCTTGCGCCTCCCACATCACCTCCATGCACCACTACTTCCCCTTCTTCCTTATCTTTTCTTTTTCTTCGTCTCCTCCTTCATTTTCCCTTCCTTCACCTCCACTGAACTGAACCCACCACTGCCACCTCCAACAGTAGCTAGCACCCCCCCTCAGCCACGCGTGACCATGAGCGGCTATGTGCAAGACCCCCACACCTGTTTGTCCACCCTCCACCCACGCATGGAGCTACCCAATGGCAGCAAACTGCCACCATTGCCTACGCCACCAGCGTTGCTCCAACAGCGCGCGACCTTGCATGCGAGCCCCTCGTCGGGAACCACTCCAGCACGCATCACCCTCTGCTAGCTCCACCGCACATAGGCGCACATCATGCCTAGCAACCCTCCTACGCCGCTCGCATGTAGCCACCATCTGTAGCACTACCATCTCCATGGCCAAACAGGGGTGTGTGCAACACGCACCCAACATCCTCTCCTGGATGTCCAGCCACCTTAGTTCGCGCTGACGACTCCATTGCAAAGCCCTCATCCCACTCATCCTTCGTCATCAGCCTCGCCTCTAGCCATGGCCAGCCATGCATGCAGCGAGAGCATGAAAGGAATCCCCTGTTTCCTTCCTATTAGTTATTACATGTGAATGCCATTGCATCCATTTCATTTTTGGTTTATTAATATTTAATTATGGTAGTTTCATGATGAAAACCTTTATGTTTTACATAAATGTTCAATCAACATATCTAGCAATTGATAGCATATTCTAGAAGGGATTTCAGCTCAGTGTTTGGGGGAAATTTTTGGTGAGCAATTGTTTGTGACTTTTGCGAGTTTAGAAGGGCTAGTGTCTCCCTGTGGACACGACCCGCTCTCCTGAAAGTGATTATTTGATTTATTTTGATGGTCAATTTTCCATCACTCTTTACTATTTCAACACGTTATTTTATATGCAAAAATTCTTCCAAAATGAAAGTTGTCTCATCACATTCCATACCCGTAATTCTTTCCCCTTGCGACGCATACCTTCTTTTCAACTTTTGAGAGGATCCATGCCCTTTATTAAAAATTTTCCTAATGAAGAGATGTGATCAATGATTTAATCAGCTTTTATTATTACTAAGTGATAAATATTCCTTGATTTTAACAATTACATGTAAACACATTTAATAAGGGTGCTTTTCCCACCTTGTAAGCCATCTGAGATATTATGTCTTTTGAGCTCTCCAGCAAAGGCAATAAGACTTCTTGCATTCACTAATATAAATTCACCATAAGTAGTGCATCTAAAAGTTCAATATCTCCTAAGAAATACCACCACATTAGCATGAATCAGTAAACAATCTTCCTACTCAATATGCCTCGTAGTCACTGTCTTCATCCCCATTCTTGCATCCTAGTATTACTTTGCGTCTCGAGGGCACTTGGCGGTGATTCTCTTGAATTGATGAGAGTCTAATAACTTGTAATGAGTTTTTATTATTTTATAATTTATATCTAAATTTGTTAGATGTTAGTGATTACTTATATTTTTATAATAGATTTGTAACACCTAATTTACTTGTCTTAAATATCCATGCATTCATGTATTATTTTGTGTTTTCACATGAATATCGTCAATATTAGTGTCAAATAAAAGAGAATGAGACTAAGAGTTCTCTTGTGAAGTGATCGGGGCCTTAGAAAAAAAGAAATCTAAATCAACGATAATCACAAGTAATCATGTAGAGAAAAGATACAAGAGTTTGGTAACTAAATTCTACCCAAAGAGGTGTACGTTTGGGGGGAGAGCGATGCTCTCGAATTTCCACTAAGATTGTGGGTAGTACAATGTCTCTCATTCTCTCCCAAGTTGTGTGAAGAGACCCTCGATGGCCTCTCTTCCTTATTTATAGTACAAAAGCTATCTAACAACATTTAATCCCTGTAATGGACCTTGCAGATTTCCCGACACGTCCGTTACTTAGCTATAAATAGCATTGGTAACGCCACCGTTAGCACCAACGTGGATGTCGTTGCTGCCTCTTCAACTCCGATAAATCAGGTTCCATGGAGGGTTGGACTTACCCATATCTGCCTGGATGATGGCAAGTCCAGATTCATCCGGGTATAGGCAGGTTAAGTAGGCTCAGATCCGCCTGTTTGGATCCACCTATTTGTTAGGTATCCAGCTGATGCAAACATGTTTACACTACTTAAGGTGTCTATTTATGCATGCTCTTAAGCATAGGATTGCATTGCATACTATAAATATTGCATAACATGCATCATCTTGCATTTAGATTAGTTTAAATAAAATGGAGGTTAATTGTCTCCTTTTATGTTCATGGACAGGGCAAACTTTTTATCAGGGCCTCGGATCGAAGAT
Organism: Thalassia testudinum; assembly: GCA_037157565.1. NCBI lineage: Eukaryota > Viridiplantae > Streptophyta > Magnoliopsida > Alismatales > Hydrocharitaceae > Thalassia > Thalassia testudinum. Next base: position 30,701,927 of record JAZHRO010000031.1, on the reverse strand, counting down.
CCAACCGTACAGATGTGATCAGGGCGACAATTGGAGTTCAACGACTCTAAGATCGCCATAATCAGACATCTGTAGCATTAGATAGTGACCGGGGAGCCTTAGAAGATCAAGGGACAAGATGGTGTGAATCCATACTTCAAACAACAAATCCGACCACACGGATGGATTCAGATGGACGATCGCAACCTAACAATGCGAAAATCGACTCAATCCGACAACCGTGGCACCATCTACATCATCCAGAAGATGGACGACCAAGATGGCGCTACGTGGTGCCATCTCAGCCACCCAACCGGCCACTGCACTTGCCGCACCATCTCTTCTTCGTCGCTTCTCCGCCGTTGGATGCGCATCCAACGGCTGTGGATGCACATGCTTGAATTCGTCTTCGTGACCATCTCTCCTCTGTAGCGCAGAGGGTGGAGGCCTTATCCCGAGGCGCTGGCGCGGTTCGAATCCGCATGCGCAGGCAAAAGGGTGCGGACGAGCGGGCGTGATTGACCGCTCGATCACGATCGAACGGTTGTGCACGTGCAATTACGCTCACGCCGTTTCGCACGCCACGCCTCACGTGGGATCGCACACGGGCGGGTGTGTAGAAGAGGAGGACAGAGGCGTGACTTAAGAGATCGGACGACTGAGATTAGCTGGATGTGGAGTGCACATTATGCTCGAGGAGGCAAGCAGCCGCACGCGCGTGCCGCCCACTATGCCCACAATGGGGCTTTAGCGACGGTTTTATCCGTCACTAAAGACCCATGATTTAATGATTTTCAAATTAAAATGACCAAATTGCCCTCACTCCTTGCAACTATAAAAGGAGACCCCCTCCACACAAAATTCTCATCCCTTCCTTCTCTTCTCTCCCTCTCCAAAGCTCAAGAGAAGCTTGTCTTACACCCGGGATGCTTCTCGCGAGATAAAGTCAATTTTTTGTCCCCTTTCGGAAGCGGATCCTGCGACGACGATGACGTGCTGCCCCGTTCCCATTCTTCCACTTCGTCCTCCTTCATCCTGCTCCGTCCTCCTTCATCCAGGCGTCGTCCCGTTCGGCTCGTCCTCCAAGTGACCGTCGAGGAGGATATCTCTCTCCCCATTCCTTTTACTGCTTTCTAGAGTAGATTTACTACTTTCTAGAATAAATTTACTACTTTCTAGTGTAATCATTTTCCTGCCTTTTAGTCGTAATGTTTAGTGCAATGGACAATCATTCTGATAGTGAATTCCATGTTCATTTTACATCTCTTTTTGATTTTTGTTTGTAATATTCTCTCTCTCTCTTCTATTTATTATAAATAGTTAGATAGTTCTAATCAATTAAATTACTTCATGACAAATAAAACAAATGCGTGTTTTTAAATCAAACGTCCGCCTCCCTGTGTTCGACCTAGGATTTCCATTTCGGTATAAATTTTATTTGTTGAACACGAGTTCTTCGCTTTCATACTACGACGACAGGTTTTTTTTTAAAACCAAACACGTTAGCGTAGTAACCCGTACGTTCAACACCAGCCAGTCGGATTCTTTTCGGCTTCGTGCGAAGTTTTAAGTTTGATGGTGCTTTTTTCCCTTCATCATATGCCCCTACTCTCTAGCTAGCGGATGTTACTGAGAGAGTAGTCAAGGTGTTAAAACTTTGCATATAGATGATGCCCCCAAATGATTTCTCGACTGTCTTTCAAGCGAGGTGAGCATTTGTCATGAGGTACACGTTTTAATTTTAGGCAGGTAGGGAACGTAGGCGTGTTTTGCTTGAGTTCTTGTTGGCCTTAAGTGGTCAACACATGATGAAGGGAACGTAGGCGTGTTCTGCCTAGGTTTCTGTCGGCCTTAAGAGGTCAACATATATGAAGGGAATGTAAGCATGTTCCGCCTGGGTTCCTGTTGGCCTTAAGAGGTCATCATATGATGAAGGAACCATAGGCATATTGCTGCCTAAGTCCCTGCTGGCCTTAAGAGGCTAGCATCCCGAGTAAAAATGTGGCGTATGCGTCACCTTCCGTGAGTGGTGGCCAATCACTGCGAAAATTGATTTTTGTCTTTTTGTGTGAGAAGACCAGCATTAATTGTCGTAATAATGAGGCGTATTTGCCTCAAATGTCGTACTTGACAGTGATGCGATCACTATTCTTGCGGTGAAATGATATGCACGTAGGGGCATTTAATGGCCGTAGTGATGACCAAAGGTCATTTCAAATTTGGCGAGATCTTTTGAAGTCCGCACTGCACACCATGGGATTTCATTTTTCAAAATTCGGGCCTCTTAGGGGGAGGACTCCCTTGGGGGCTATAAATAAAGGGGTGGGGTGGAGTTAATGCCCCACCTATTTGCTTTTATCATGGTGGATTACCTTGTGGGCTTGCCTTCGCTTCTTCTCCGACGAGCTGTGAGAGGTTCTATATGCCGGAAATGTTGTGTTTGAAGGAGTAATGGAGGCCTAAACATGTTAGGATTCGCAGGCAAGGGTAAGTCCACTGCTTCCTCGTCCAGCATCTTGCCTAAGACAAAGGAATTGTACAACTTTTCTTTTGACTTTCGTAGCTGGTTCACCATTAGCGAGTTTCTAGCGGTGTATGGGCTCGGTGGAGTCCTTTTTCATGCTTGTGGACGTAGGAGATGTTTGTAATCTATAAATATGACATAGAACACGACTTACAGGTGCCTTTAAACTCTTTTTTGGTTTCCTTCCTTTCCTATTATCACCTTACCCCCTCGCAACTTAGCCTCAATTCCTAGCCTGTTCTCGACGCCTTTACTGTTATTTGTTTCCATCTGGAGATTGTTCCCTGACTGGGCACATTCCGCCTGATTTTTGGGCTCATGCCCCTTAAAGTGAAAAGGGGTAGGCCCCCCTCTAGTACCTACACCTTGTACAGCCAGCACACTAAGTACTGAATAGTTGACCTCCCCAATAGCTTGAAGGGGTGAGACTGCCATTTTTCCCTCCATAATATTGAGGACGTAGTAGTCCCTTACACGTGGCAAGGCTCTCCTGATAGAGATTTTTCGCCTAGAGCCGAGGAACTTGACCTGTCTACGCTGGCGGATGTAGACCAAGTAATAAAATTTGGGACGATTGCCCACTCGAAACTTAGGCAGAAAGATGTTCTAGCGGCGTTGTCGTGAGTTGCAGATTCCTATCCCACACCATGTAAGTTGGGGGGTAATAGCTTTAGAGAGCTTATTTCCTCCACCCTTTGCTTAACTCCTCTACTTTTTACTCCAACTTTTGGGCAGTTTGTTTGCTTGGATACCCCCAAGAGGTGAGCCAGCAGTTCCACACATAGTGGGTCCCGGCGTAGGGAGGGTAAGCCTTTAGAGTGGGGTAAGGGGAGTGGATCTTCCCGCTCTAAGGAAGTGAAGAGGAAGGAGGTGGCTAGCAACGAAGAGGAAGCAAAGGTCCCCCTTAAGCACCTGAGGAAGAAGTACGCTACGACTCCTCCCATGGGAGAGTTGGCAACGCCCAATCCTCCAAGCCCCCATAGGGTTGAGATGGTGGATGCTCCAATGGATCCACCTCATCAGTCTGACCTGCTTGAGGTGATTGTCTTGGGAAACTCCCCACTTGAGGCCCCTGTTGAGGTGGCTGAGAAGGAGATTGTCGATTTTCCTGTCTCTCCGACCGATTTGATGGCTGCCTTCGCGAAGCTAGTGCAGGAAGCAACAGTCACTGGAGGTTTTTTGTGTGGCAACATGTTCGAGCAACTGTACTACAAGTGAAGCTCAACTGAGGCGAGAGTACTGGTGGATCGTCGGGGGGGTCCCGGGATAATAGGTTAGACAATTGGGTTCGTAAGGGGATCTGTACTGGAGGAGGCCCCTAAAGGCAGTGTACCCAGCTGGGCAGCGCTGGCTCAGGCGGGCTCTTCAAGCAGCAATATAGAGAGGAAGGTGCTCTGGCATCTGCATTTTGCCCTATTTTGGGCTACCTCCCGTCAAGGAGGGATAAACTTTAACCATGTGTTCTATTGTTTACGCATGGTAAGTTTTTTCTCCTTATATCTTTGATTCCTACTTTTGTAAGACACTGAGTTTGACATCTCCATCTATGCTTCTTGACAAGTTGAGACTCTTGGGACCTTTTTTGTCCCTGTTGGCGATGTGAGGTTTGACATCGTCGAACCTTGCGTCCCCATCAAGGTGGCCGATATGACCGCGAAGGTGGAGCAGAGGAACTATGTTCGCCTGATTGAGGAGGCTATTGCCACTCGTAAGGAGGTGGAGAAAGCCACTGAGGAGGCTACCAGGAAGCTCTGCTTGCAGCAACAGGTGGCCGGCCAAGTGACCTGGTTGTAAGAAGAGCTGAAGACGGCCCACCTAGGCCTAGAGAAGATTGGGTACTTGGCTGAGAAGCTTGAGGAGAGTCTCATCAGCATTCACAGGAGGGATCTTGTGAAGCTGCGGGACTTATCCAAGTGCCTGCAGACTTCCTATAGCAGCATACTCTGGCTAAAGGAGGAAGCGTAGGTGCTTAGAGTTGCTCATTCCTTGGCCGTGGAGGGTTACAAGGTGGCTCTTAAAGAGGAGCACCTTTGCCTGGGTACAACTATCGATGAGCTTGCCAATTTAAAGGTAAGTCACGAGAAGGCTGTGGCGATTGTGAAAAGCCTGAGAGTCGACCTCACCAAGGCCCAACAGTTGGCGAAGGACAGGGGAAAAAAGGTGTTAGAGCTAAAGAGTATTGCCCAACTAGAGCTTGATTCTGAGACGGTGATGGTGTTCTCCTCTGATCCATCTATGGAAGAGAGTCGGGACCTGGTCTTAAAGGAGACCAACAAGTATACCCTGGCAGCCGTGTAGTCCTTGCTGGAGGGCAAACATACAACTATGGAGGAGTTGTGCAACTGGTCTATGGACCAATTCTTATTCGAGTTCAACCGTCAGAAAGCTGAGGGTCTTATTGTGGACAAGGCTCCCATATTGCCGCCTGAGGCAACTAGGGGGCCTAGCTCTTGAACAAGAGGTGGATAAGTCGGGTTCGTCAGGAGCCACAGAGCTGCTTGCTCGTCTAGCTAGCCCAACCCGCACAGTCTCTTCGCCCGGGCTTGATCTTCCCGAGGATTTCGAGTGAAGCCGTCTGCCCGCTCTTTTTTGTGTTGTTTTTTCCCCTTTTTTTATCTTTTTCTTTTTTTATGGGTCATTTGATGAGAATGGCTTTTGGGAGATGTAACAAACAACACAATGATGAAATGAAAGGAAAAGTTTCTATCTTTATTGTCTTCTCTCTTTCTCTCTCTTTTTTTTTATGCATGGTACAATCGTAAATTGCTTGCATGCCAAGTTTGAGGGATTGGCTTGCCGCCTAAGGTTTGCAACTCATAGAAGTCACCTGGATTGTCTTTGCGAATTTTTTAAGGCCCCTCCAATGGTGCGTCCAACTTTCCACTCGAGTTTCTTGGCATGGAGACTTTGCTTTTCCGTAGGACAAGATCTCCTTTAGAGAATGTTCGCTTGCGGACCTGCATGTTCTAGGCAGCTGCGTCGCTTCTTTGTACTTTAGTGCCGCCTCATCCACGAGGTCCAAGGCTAGGTGGACTTGATCATCATCGGTGGCGGAGTCACATAATTGTGTTCGGTACATGGGAAGGACTGCCCCTATAGGTAGCCGGGCTTCCATGCCATACAAGAGGCTGAAGGGTGTGTGGCTTGTGGAAGTCCTTTGTCAAGTCCTGTAACCGCACAGTATTCCGGTGATAAACACTCATGTATTCATGATAAAATGCCTACTTATGACAGTCCCTAAGCTTAGCATTGCATTACATAGCATAAATACTGCATAACATTCATCATATTGCATTTAGTGTGATGTGTATAAATTATACAATAATTCATGCATTACTGTGGCCAGGGAATAGGGCACGACATTGCGAAGCTTCAAATGCAAAATCCAACCATACGGATGAATCCGGAACGACGATCGTAGTCCAGCAACGTAGAAATCATCTCGATTCGAGCACTGTGGCATCCTCTGCAAGCAAGGAAAGGCGAACGGTCTAGATGATGCCACGTGGCACCATCCAAATCCCCCAAGGTTGCTCAACGTCCCTCCAAAGGCCTTCCAACATGCAATCTCAGCCGTTGGATGAAAATCCAACTGCTGAGAAGCCTGCACCATTGCGTGCCCACAACATTTCTTCTCGACACATGCGTTAGCATGGTGCATTGGTTGAGGCACTCACTCCCAAAGGAGGGGCACGGGTTCGAGCCCTGCAGACCCCCCTCCAAATTCTTTAATTGGCTGTGAGGCAGTGGCAGCATAGTGCGCATGTGCGTGCGAATCATGCGCCAGCACAGTACAGTGCAGCAATAGAGCAACGCACAGCCAGCGCGCGTGCGCGCTCGACAAGGCAATGCATAGCACGCGCCAGTAGTGTCGTGCGGATCTTCAGCGACAACTAGGTTGAATATTTAGTGACGATTGCGAATGTCACTAATTGTCCATGCATGGAAAGCTCCTTCTCCACCATTATATAAACCCACCTACACCTCCTCATTTGCCTGCATCTCTTCCTTTCTCTCCCTCACCACCTACAAGGCTCTAGAGAGAGCTTGTCCCAAGCCCGGGATGCTCCTTTAGAGTAGAAAATCAAAAATATTTTCCTGCTTCTCACCTCCACTAGTGGAGCATCCCATGGTTGTCCTCCCACTACTTCAGGAAGTAGATCCTCGTCACGACGTCGTCCCCTCCCGCCCTCCATCCTCTGACGCTATTCTCCTACATCCAGCCTCTCACCACCTTTGTCCGAGCGCCGTTAAAGCAAGTCGTCCTCCATGCGACCATCGAGGGGGATTCTTCTCACCACTCTTTATCTTTTTGCTTTCTAATGTAGTTTTTCGCTTTCTTATTTGTAGCAAACTCTATATTGAAAATATATGTGATTGTTTCTCTCTCTCTCCCTCTTATTTTGCAAGTAGATTAGTTAGATAAAGTTTTGTCGATCTGATCTCTTACTTTATAAAAATACCAAAAAAAATCATAAAAGACAAAAAGCAACAAAAACAAATAAAAGTGAAGCACGAATTTCAAAACCAAATGTTCGCCTCCCTACATTCGACCCGGGACTCACCTCGAGTTTCAGTTATAAATTTTATCTAGTAGCATATTTCTATGCACTATGACGACGGGGTTTCTCAAAACCCTAACTTTTCCCCGTGAAAACTCGTTAATCATCTGACAACTCATTCGCCCATCCTCCTTTGGTGGAATTTAGCCAGCGCTTTTGCACTGAAATGATAGTATGGTTGGTTACCTTCACCTGCCCATTTGATTGAGGGTGCCCCATGGATGTGAAACATAGGCGGATGTCCCAGCTTGTGCAAAATTCCTTGAACTTTTTGCAAGCAAACTAGGTACCATTCTCTGTGACAATGTACTGAGGTATTTTGTACCGGGCTATAATGTTCTTCCAGATGAATGACATGACCTTATCGGCTGTCGAGCAAGCCATGGCCTTAGCTTCTACCCACTTGGAGAAGTAATCCATGATAAACGCCAGTTTATCATCATTCTTATGCATTAAAACAAACCTAACTCTTAGGATTTTGCTTTGTAAATGGATTTCTGGGCTGCATTTAGGCATTAATTTGGTTAGGCATGAATTACACTTTTTATTATCTTTTTAATGTGTTTTTGTGAGTGTTAGGGATATACAGATTGTTAGAACTCCAAAACCCTATCACTTAGGAAGGCAACTGGTGAAGAAGAAGCACAGATTAGCTGGAACTCAGCTTGATCCATCTCACCATAGCTAGATTCCAGCTCACTTGGACTAAGGTTAGCTCATCCTAGCTCCATTCAGCTCATCTTAGCTAAATGGCAACTAAAGAGAGCTCATCTCAGCTCACCCTAGCTCAGGTCAGCTCAGATCCATCTCAACTTAGTTGAATCTAGCTCATCTCAGCTCCCATTAGTTCATAGGGAGCTCTAGCTAGCTTAGTTGAGTTGACTGGAGTTCACCTCAGCTCAGGAACAGCTACATCCAGCTCCACTCAACTCCAGCCAGTTGAAGATGACTTCATCTTAGCTCAGGAAGCTCAAGTTTAGCTCCTGGGAACTTAGCTTAGCTCAACTTAGTTGAGCTAAGCTACCTTAGCTACCTCAACTAGCTAGGTCCTCCCCGGAAGTATCAGACCCAGCTCACCTCAACTCCTTTCAGTATAAGCCAGCTTGCTTTAGCTTGTCTTAGCAACTAGCAAAGAACTAGCAAGCTAAGCTAGCTAAGGTAGTTCCTTGCAGCTCTCTTTAGCAGCCATCAACTCCAGTGTAGCTCAAGATGATTACCTCCAGCTCTTCTCCCTCAAAACCCTAGCTCCAAATGCCTCCAACCCTACTCTCTATTAGCTAAGCTAGGTAAGCTAGCTTAGCTTAGCTAGTCCACCTCCATGGCACCAAAACCTACTACCCTACTACCTAAGCTCCAGCAAAAAGACCACCTACTCATATTTTATTTTGGTGCCAACTATCCCTTCTATCACCACCCTACATCCACCATCAAAACCCATCTCCACCCTCCATTTTTTCCCTCCAAAATCAATGCCTCCTAGAAGGTATTTTTGGAGGGAAAACCAAGGCACCTCGTCATTTCCCTCCCATTTTTCCCTCCAAAAATATTTAAGCACCCTCTCATTTCCCTCCAAAAAAAACCATAACCAACCCCTTCCCATCCTATAAGTACCCTACCCTACCACCACATAATTCCCATCCTCCATTAGTATAATTTCTTCCATATAACCACCTAAACCTAAGGCCAAGGAAGGAGAAGAAGGGAAGAAGATTAAGTGGGCATTCTACCCACCCCTTTGGTGCCTTCTTCCCCTTCTTTCTTCTCCCTTGTGCCACGCCAAGGAGGAGGACTTCTACAACTTGGAGGATGGCCAGGCATTGGAGGAGACAAGGGTGGTGCATGCCTACCCTTGAAGGAGACCATTGAAGGTGGTAGCTTCCACCTTGGAGGACATCATTTGGAGGAGCATCTCAAGGAAGGAGAAGGAGGAGCCCTTTTCAAGCCTAGGAGCCACTAAGCTTGAAGCAAGGAGCTTCCCCTCTTCACCATCATTTCAGGAGGATTTATGTTTCTTTTGTTATTTGTTACATTTATTCTAGTAGTAGAAGCATTCCTCTACTAGGGTTTTTTGTAAAACACTCTTTATCAATTAAAGTTGCCTTCTTTTTAAGATAGCTTTTGTCGCAATTCCTTTTGTTGTTTTTGTCGCATTATTCCTAGTGCACAAACACTCTTTCTTTTTAATTACCCTAGGCCTCCACATGCCTAGGGTGAGCTTGGAAAGAATCAATTTTTTGTCACGTAGATATTAGCTATTAGGGTTAGTCTTTTTCGCCAACAAAACTCAAGTTTTCCCATTATTTCAAAACCTATAAAAATTAAATATATAAAACACCAAAAAGAAAGTTGAGTTCCCTTTAAAGCAAGAGATTTGATTTAGCAAACAAATTGGACTCCTTGGATGACCCTAGATACCCTACTATCTAGGTTTTATAAATTTAAGAGTTGATCGATTTTACGTGTTACAACGATATATTTTACAAACCACGTAAAATTCGCATTAATCCATCGCCATTAGTATGGAAAGCTTTTGAGCTGGGGCTGGTAGACAAGGGACAATGAATCCATCCCCATTTTGCAAAGGGGGTGGGTGATATAATAGACACCAACTTTCCAGGCTGCAAGTGGTGCAGGATGGCAAATCATTGACACTTATCACACTTGTGCACAAACTCCTTGCAGTGTTGTTTTATCTGGGGCTAGAAGTACCTCGTCTAGAATAGCTAGGCCAAGAGTGCTTTGTACCCTTCGTGGTTCCCGCATATGCTTCCATGGGCTTCTTGGAGAGCCTACGACACCTCCTCTTTTGTAAGGTAGTGCAATAAGGGGGTGGAATACCCCTGCTTGTACAGTTTCCCCTCTATTTGGGTGTACCTAGAGGCCTTCAGGTAGAATACCTTGGGCCGCGGTTCCCTCGGGGGTATCTTGCCAATGTTCAAGTAGGTGATCATAAGTTCATCCATGATATGGATTGTTCTATCATGAACGTCCTGGAAGCAAGTATTGTTGGCTCCTTTAAGGTTTGGAGACATATATCTTCTTCTTGCTCGAGCAGGATTGTTAAGGATATGCAGGCCAAAGAGTTCGCTAAGGGGTTGTCGATTGAGGTACCTGACTGACCAAGACGGTCTTGAAGTCAGACAACTCCTTGACCTTGCTGGCATATAAGATCCTATTTGGATCCCTGGCTTGGTATTCACCATTGATTTATTGGCAACTAATTGGGATCCATGTAAATCTCCAGTGAGGAGACACTCCTTGACTTTACTACCTGAATGCCGACTAACATGGCCTTGTACTCCGCCACATTGTTGGATGCTGGGAAGGCAAGTTTAATGATGTACTTATAAGTAACATCGTTTAGGGCGATCAAGGCAATGCCAGCTCCAGACTCGGTTGTCATGGACGAGCTGTCTACATACAACCTCCAAGGTAGGGTGAGGGAGAAGTCTGGGTCCGTGAATTCCACTACAAAGTATGCCAGGACTTGCCCTTTAATCGATCTCCTCAGATGGTATTTGGATGTCAAATTCTATTTAATCTGGCATGCAGACCCCATGGGTTTATGCAACATTCAGCGCAGAGGGTAGTCGGACAATACTATTGAATGGGCTTGAAAGTATGAGCGTAACTTTCTAGCGGCCGTCACCAAGGCTAGCCCAAGTTTCTTAATGATAGTATACGTAGCTTCCATGCCTTGATAGGTCTTACTGATGAAGTATACTAGTCGTTGCCCCACTTCTTGCTCATCTTCTAAGACAACGTTGACGGCAGACATGGACAACACTAGATCTAGCGGCCGTCACCAAGGCTAGCCCAAGTTTCTCAATGACAATATACGTAGCTTCCATGCCTTGATAGGTCTTACTGATGAAGTATACTAGTCGTTGCCCCACTTCTTGCTCGTCAACTAAGACAACATTGATGGCGGACATGGATAATGCCAGATGTAGGAATAGAGATTCCCCAACCTGAGGAGCCGTAAAGACAGGGGGACTTTTAAGGGCTTCCTCAACTTCCTTTAAAGCCTTCTGGTAGTGAGGAGTGATGGTAGTGTCATCATTGGTGTTAATAAGCTTAATTTAGCCTAAATATAGTAATAAATACTCCTGAATATTCATCAGAAGATCGTAATTCCATTCTGAATTGACTTTGAGAAGAATACAGGAAATTAGGTTGATTCTATTATTTTAATGAGTAATTGCAATTGCAGAATAACCAAGGGGTTAATTGGTGCTTAATCCAAGGTTAAATGGGCTTAATTTCCCATGAAGTGGGCTTGAGCTGACTGAATCAAGGTTTTCTGAGATTTGAGGATTAATTTATTACATGAAAATCCTAATTAACAGCCTTACTTAAATTGAACGGGTTCTGTAGGAAATAAATTCAATTTAAAACTCCTAAAAATCATTTAAACATATTCTAAGAGTTTTGGAACCTTCACTTTGACCAAAGGAATCCATTTTGATAAAAAACAGACTTAGGTGGGAATTTGCTTTGTTTTGGACTTCTATGTAATTTACTTAATCAAACATGGTCAAAATCTAACTTTAAGGTTACCATTAGATTCCTTGGGTCCAAATTAGGTTAAACCCAAAATTTAAGCCCAATCAGAGTCCATCTTAACTTCGTTTGTAGTTTAGTCCACAGATCTTTATTTATTACACCTAGGCCCTTATCTTTTATGGTTTCCTTACAAATAGGCCCTAACTTTTTCTTATCCTTGCAAATAGCCCTTTATCGCCTTCTCCATCTTCGACGTGGGAACACAGCAGCAGCAGAGCATCAAACTCAACTTGCCAACATTTAAATTGGCAAGTTGATTGAAGAAACTTCAATCAAAATTTGCCAAACTTGCTAGAGTTACTCCTCAGATCATGACCGATCATTTAAGCCTTGTTACGAGCTCAATCACCTCCAATTTGCCACCGACGAACTCGAGAAACCCAAGTTAAAAGGTCGGTCAAAACACTTGCCAATTAAGCCAAACTTGGCTTAATTAAGTTGTGATTCACATTTATTTAAAGGTCTTAACTCCAGCAAGCGCAAATTTGTTCTTAATTTTGATTGGTATCCCTCTATTCTTCCTCTTCTCTGGCGAAAGGAATGCACCACTGAAGCTCCACATAGAGCTTACCTCAAACCCCCTTCATCCCCCTCTACCGTGTATAATAGGTAGAGGGGTTCTCTTCCCCTTGCTTCCATGAAGCTCTACACAAAGCTTCGACCATTATCTCCCCTTCAATCGCTCCGGCAACTCATCTTCTTCTTTGTCTCTGGCATGCCACCAATAACCCTCCTCCGATCTTCCTTTCCTCAAATTAATATAGGGATTTCTCTCCTTACCTCCTAAATTTCCTTTTTGGAGATCTAGGGTTCCGATCATCGACCCTATTATCTTCCTCGACTCCGTTCGTCACTACTTCTCCCACCTTCATCATCTGACCTAACCCGCTTCCCTCCTAACTAATTAACCCACGCAAAAGCTTATCCTCATCACAACCGAGCTTTTGCCTAGGTTAATTGCATGCTACATCACTTCCATCGTCATCCCCAACTCCTATCACTGGAGCTCTCTAGAGCTTTGTCAACCAATCGCCACACACCGCCAACCACTAAATCACAACCACCAACACGTTCGACACCTCAAGGTGAAGCGTCTGAGCTTTTTAATTGGGGCCAAAAGCCCATGTTATTACTTTTAGGTGTAAGCTGGCAACCACATCTTCTCATGCGCCGTCTGACCAGCTCTGGCCATCAAACACCACGCCACCACTGCCACTCAATGCAGACCAGCATAGAGGGCTCTCCTGGACCTTCAATTTTTAGGATCAACACCAGCCGTAGTAGCAATTGAACGAGCAAACTCCATGCAGCAGCACTCGAAGAAACGAAGAGGAGGGGGACTGACATAGTCCCACCTCATTCAGGAAGAAGCTAGACTCTGTGCATAAGTTGAATCGCATGCCATACTAGGGCACCCAAGCACACATGGGGTCGGGTCCCCTACGCATGCTCCCACACAAACCCTTACTTGCCACCCATACTCGGGTGGGCTTGGGTCTAAATCTAGATCTGATCATAGAGAAAAGAGAGAGAGGAAGAGGTTGGATCGAGAGAGAAAGGGGGGTCTTGCTCTTGGCCAAAATTAGACGTTTGGACTTGGGTCTGATTTCGAACTTTAAGTCATCTAGTGATTAGTGTGGATGTCTGATTGAGGCCTTGTGACTTTGGGCTGAAAATAAGTGTTGAGGCTGATTTGAGAATTAGTTGACACACATTTTTTGGTCTTTAACACTTAGAGTATACATTGATTGAAGTTGATATATATATTTTTGCTCTTCATTTCTCATTATATCAATCTCTTGAGTTCTATTTGATTACTTAATTATTGGTTGATTTGCGATTATTTTGCTCCTCGCAAACAACCTCGAACTCAAATTCAAGAATATAAATTTAAGTGTTGATTTGTTTTCATTGCTATATGTTCTTCGCTCTAATTCAGTGTTTAAGATTGTCATGTTGTAGTATAGCCAAAATAACGCTCAAACAAATAAATTTTATTACTCGAAAAAGTTCCGAGGTCAAACACAAGGAGTAAATAAGAATTCACGCACTAATCTCAATAGATAATATAAATGAGCACAATAAATTACCCAAGAACTAATATGCAATGTATAACATGAGTATATGAAGAGATAAAAAGAATTCTAAACAAAATAATGGTGATTTGGATCACCAATTATTAGCCTAACACATATATAGTATTTAATGAATATAATCAAAGGAACAGATAATCAGACGTCTGATTTTACAATCAGACGACTTAAAGTGCTTTTTCTTAAGCTTCTTTTTCTTCCTCCTCTTCTCTTCTTCCACGGTTCTCCTCCTCCTCTTCTTTCTTTCTTTTGTCCAGGCCTTCTTCCTCTTCTTGTTCTTTTCTTCTTCCTCTGCTTCTGCAGGTCCTCTCCTTCTTCTTCTTCTTCTTCTTCTATTCAGCCTCTTCACATAAGGGGAGGGACTTCTTAAATTGGCTAAGTGTCAACCAATTTCCTTTGCAGCAAAACCCTCCCCCTTCCCTGCGCAAGCTCTCTCCTCTCTTTCTCTACTTCAGTTACGCTCTCCTAGAGTGATGTAAACACATTTACACTACTTAAAATGTCTATTTTTGCATGTTCTTAAGCATAGGATTGCATTTCATGATATAAATATTGCATAACATGCATCATCTTGCATTTAAAGTAGTTTGAATAAAATGGAGGTTAATTGTCTCCTTTTATGTGCTTGGACAGGGCAAACATTTTATCGAGGCCTCGGATCAAAGATCCAACCGTATGGATGTGATCAGGGTGGCGATTGGAGTTCAACGAGTCCAACATCGCCCTAATCAGACATCCGTAACATCAGATAGTGACCGAGGAATCCTAGAAGATCAAGGGCCAGGATGGTGAAAATCCGCACTTCAGATGACAAATCCGACCGCACAGATGAATTTGGATCAACGATCGCAGCTCAACGACACAAAAATCGAGTGAATCCGACATCCGTGGCACCATCTACAACTTCCAGAAGATGGACGGCCAAGATGGCGTCACGTGGTGCCATCTCGGCCGCCCAAACGGCCGCCTACATTCCATGAAGGACGCGGCGCTTTAAAATCATCCTCGCGACCTTCTCGACAGCGTAGCGCAGCGGAGATGAAGCGGCGGGCGAAGTAGAGGTCGCGGGATCGAGTCCCCGAGCCTCAAATCAGGCACAAGCGATTGGGCGTGGGCGGGCATTGGATCGCGATCGGACGGCCGCGCGCGCCCAATAGCGTTCACGCGCGATTGAATGCGCGGCGTCACGCGCGATCGCACGCGCCAAGTGGGCGCAGCAGCGGGCGGAGATGTGTCTTAAGTCATCCGATCTCGCGATCGGACGGCTGAGAATCGACGAACGTGGGAAGCCGTTGCACGTGCGAGAAGCTGAGCGGGCACGCGTGGGCGCTGAAGCTATGCCCACGTTAAATCTGTCACTAAAGACCCCTTATTTATTATTTTGAAGTTGTAATGTCCATTTTGCCCCCACTCCTTGCAACTATGAAAGGGGACCCCCTCCATATGAAATTTTCATCCCTTCTTTCTCCTCTCTACCCCTCCAAAGCTCAAGAGAAGCTTGTCCCACACTCTGGATGCTTCTCGCAAGATCAAGTTCAATTTTCGTTCCCCTTCGGAAGTGGATCCCGCGACGACGACGGCGTGCTGCTCCGTTCCCGTTCTTCTGCTTCGTCCTCCTTCGTCTTGCTTCGTTCTCCTTCGTCCAGGCGTTGTCCCGTCTGGCTCGTCCTCCAAGCAATCGTCGAGGAGGATAACTTCTCTCTCCTATTCTTATTTACAGCTTTTCTAGTGTAGAATTTTCCTGCTTTATAGTGTAATTAATTTTTCGCTTTCTAGTGTAACTTTTATTTAGTTTGATTATATAAACAATTGAAATATTGAATTCATGTTCTCTTTCCCTCTCTCTCTCTCTCTTTCTCCCTCTCTCTCTCTTTCTTTTAGTCTGATAGCTCCATTGTAATTATATCGCCTTGCTTATCAAAAATCCTAAAAAAAATATAATTGCGAATATAGATCAACGTAGCCTCCCTGTGTTCGACCTGGAATTCTTTTCGGTATAAATTTTATTTGTTGAACACGAATTCTTCGCTTTCGAACTACAACGACAGGTTTTCCAAAACTAAACACGTTAGCGTAGCGATTCGTAATCGTTCAACATTTTGGCGCCGTTGCCGGGGAGGCAACGATTTTCGATCTTTCCTTCGCATTTCTTGCACTTTATTTGTTTTCTAACTAGCTTTCTCTTGTGTCTATTATTTTGCAGAGACCTCCATCAAGGAATCAACAAGCGGTAGACTGGAGTAAAGTGCAGTTGAAGACAACTGTAAGTGCTCCCCCATTCTTTCCCCCTCCATAGATTTCATTTGCCACATTAAATCTAAATCCCAATTAACCTAGGTGTTTGCATAAATCCTAGGAATAGTTTGGTTGTTTGGATTTCCACTCACATTCATTCCACCCTCATTCATAAAAAAAATAACAAAAAGATAATCTTGTGGGGTAATTTCCAACAAACACACAACAAACACCCACATTCAAGGCACTTGCTCAACTCGATTTGTTTTCTACTCAACCAGGTTCTGATCTGTGGAACCGGTACACACAAAGCAACACATAATAGAGTAGAAATTATTCCAGGTTAACCATTTTTTGAGTGCCTAACTTAGTGGTGCATTTGTGGCCAATTGTTTGAGTTGTTTGGGCCGCACCACTTTATTTTAAAACCAACTCATCAAGTAGCTCCTCCTTAGGGTTTTCAATCTAGGTATATTCTAGGCACCCCACTTTCTTTCTGATTTTAAAGGAAAACAATCTTCATCCGTGTTTTACAACTTGGTTTGCCTAGAAACTTGATTGCAATTCACCTAATTTGAAACCCTAAAAGCTACTTAAGCAAGATTTGAACACTAAAATTCACACATTATCAATAATCTTGTTTGAAAACCTTGGTTGTGCACGCACTTACACAAATCTCAATCAATCATTAAGGGCACAACCCATTGTAAGGGCCCATCACATTCTATAAGCACCACAATCCCGGGCCTTAATAAAATTAAGTAGACGTTGGCCTTAAGGTTTGATTCGCTCTTCAGGGCCTAATCTGAGATTATTTTGATTAACCTACTTATACTGATTAATCTGATGTCTAGCTAGGGGAGTAGCGTCAAACGACTGCGGCTGGGGGGTACATTAGGAACCGGAGGCGAAAGCCAAAGGAAGAACCTTCTCCCCAGTCCCTCCTTCTAACTGGTTGGATTAAACAGATGTAAGTAGAGTAAATCACTTACAGTCTTAAGCTGGTTTTGGGAGTCAGTAGATCCTTAGGCTACCCCACTTAAGGACAGCCTTATTTTGTTGTGCTGCAGGGTCCCTATTCCCAGTCCTTCCGACCTTCTCCTAGTTTATGCTGGGAAGACGGTCATTGAATCCCCGATTGGAAGGACCGTTAGAACATTCTAGGAGGCGCAAGTTAGATTTTGGTTAATTTGATCCCATGGCCGAACAACAGCCTCCTCTGCTTGAAAATCCACAGGAAGAATTTCGAAGGCAGCTGGAACAAATGCAGAGAATGCAGGAATGGTTCCAGAGAATGCAGGGCGCTCAGCCCTTGAAGGATTTTTATGATCCTTCAAATTACGGGGAACGTCCCAACGTCCGGATTCTAGCTGGTGACGTAGAAATCAAGCCCCAGGTGTTAAGCCTGATTAAACATTATCATGGGCTTGGCTCCGAAGATCCGTTTCAGCACTTGGAAGATTTGACCACTTTGGTCCAAACCACCAAGGCTCGAAACGTTAACGAGGAGAAAATGATCATGAGGCTCTTCCCCCACTCTCTTAGGGATAAAGTTGCGCATTGGTATAGGACAATAGGAAGACCAATTACAACTTGGAATGAGTTGAAATCGGCCTTTCTGAAGAAATTCTTCCCAGTCGGTTGTACCAATGCTTTGAGATGAGCAATCACTACCTTTACCCAGCAGCCGGGGGAGCAGTTTCATGTGGCCTGGGAGTGATTCCAGGACTTATTGCGGAGGTGTCCACACCACGAGGTGCCGAAATGGCAACTCGTGTAGATCTTCTATCATGGGTTGAATGAGCAACTCAGAAACCATGTGGATGCTTCTTGCGGAGGCAATTTCCTCAATAAAGATGCAGATAGTGCACATGATTTATTTGAGGAAATGAGTGAGAATTCAATTAATCATGCCTCCATGGATACTTTTAACTGGTCCCAGCAACCCAGATCAAATGTTAATGAAGTCCATGACTCTCATTCATTTGATATGGAATTGATTTGTAATAAACTTGATAAGGTGGACTTGGTTGCTAAAAGAATGGAAGAGTGGATGGCTGGCAATTCTATGAACAACTCTCAATCCCAAAATTCGGGATTACATTCCTCACGAGCTCCTTCTGGATGGGAGTTCGTGAATCAACTTGATGCGACTCAACCTATGAGTAAGCATTTCTCGAAACCCCATGGGTTAACAACTGGGGCCTTTGATCCCAGTTTTTCTGATCCTTCCCTTTCTTTCTCTCCATCCTCACCCTATGAGGATGTCTGCGTTGTACAAGAGAATGTTAGATCCAACCCCTACTCGAATGCCTATAATCCAGGTTGGAGAAACCACCCTAACTTCTCCTGGAAAAATCCGGGGCAACAGACCCAATTCTGACCCGGCAACTATGCTCCGCAATGACCAATGGGTCAGGGTCAAGTATTGTTGAAACGTTTTTGCGAACGAATCGCTACGCTAATGTGTTTGGTTTTGGAAAACCTGTCGTTGTAGTTCGAAAGCGAAGAATTAATGTTAAACAAATAAAATTTATACCGAGATGAAAATTCCGGGTCGAACATAGGGAGGCGGACGTTTGATTTAAAAACTTCGCGTTTCTTTTTATTTGTCACGAAGTAATTCAATTTAAACTATCTAATTATTTACAATTAATAAAAGAGAGAGAGAGGGTAAGAGAGAGAGAGTATTACACATGGAAATCAAAATGAGATGTAGAATAAACAAAGAATTTATCATAGAAGAGAGTGTTCATTACAATTAGAATGCATAAAACAATTACACTAGAAAGCGATAAATTTACTCTATAAAGCATTAAAAGAATGGAGGGAGAAATGTCCTCCTCGACGGTCACTTGGAGGACGAGTAGATTAATCTAGAAAGCAGTAAATCTATACTAGAAAGCAGTAAAAAGAATAGGGAGAGAGAAATCCTCCTCGACGGTTGCTTGGAGGACGAGCCGGACGGGACGACGCCTGGACGAAGGAGAACGAAGCAGGACGAAGGAGGACGAAGCAGAAGAACGGGAACGAAGCAGCACGCTGTCGTCATCGCGGGATCCACTTCTGAAGGGGAATGAAAATTGGACTTTATCTCGCGAGAAGCATCCCGGGTGTGGGACAAGCTTCTCTTGAGCTTTGGAGGGGTAGAGAGGAGAAAGAAGGGATGAGAATTTCATATGGAGGGGGTCTCCTTTTATAGTTGCAAGGAGTGGGGGCAAAATGGACATTACAACTTCAAAATAATAAAAAAGGGGTCTTTAGTGACGGATAAATCCGTCACTAAAGCCCTCAACGTGGGCGTCGTGGCCGGCTCGCACGTGCCTCCTCGCCTGCTCGCTCCCTCAACGGCTTGCGCACGTTCGCCGCTTTTCATTCGTTGATTGCGAGATCGGACGGCTTAAGATGCGTCTCCGGCCGCTGTGTTGCACGCCCGCCCGCGCGTCTGATTGTGCATCCGATTGCGCGTCCAATCGCGCGTCGACGCTATCGGGCGTGCGCGGCCGTCCAATCTCCATCTGACGCTCCACCCGCGCCCAATTGCCCGCGCCTGCCGCTCCTCGCCACGGCTAGAACCCGCGCCCGGCGCTCGCGATAGCGCGCTCGACCACAACGCTATGGGGTGCGGATGGTCGAGCGGACGCTTTTAAGAGCGAGCACCCACAGCTGTTGGATTAAGATCCAATGGCGGAGAGCGAGTGGGCGCGGGGCCTTCACAAGATGCAAGCGGCTGTTTGGGCGGCTGAGATGGCACCACGTGGCGCTATCTTGGCCGTCCATCTTATGGAAGTTGTAGATGGTGCCACGGATGTCGGATTGACTCGATTTTTGTGTCGTTGGGCTGCGATCGTCGATCCAAATTCATCCGTGTGGTTGGATTTATCATCTGAAGTGCGGATTTACTCCATCCTGGCCCTTGATCTTCTAGGGTTGTCAGGTCACTATCTGATGCTACGGATGCCTGATTAGGGCTATCTTGGAGTCGTTGAACTCCAATCGTCGCCCTGATCACATCCATACGGTTGGGTCTTTGATCCGAGGCCCCGATAAAATGTTTGCCCTGTCCAAGCACATAAAAGGAGATAATTAACCTCCATTTTATTCAAACTACTCTAAATGCAAGATGATGCATGTAATGCAATATTTATATCATTAAATGCAATCCTATGCTTAAGAACATGCATAAATAGACATTTTAAGTAGTGTAAATGTGTTTACATCATACCTCCATGCCTATCTTTTGCTAGTCCCTAGCAAAAACTATATGCTATTTATAAAAGAATTAGGTTGGATTATTTGGACTTGAGTTATTTTCAATCATTAAGAAATTGTCTACTTAGGAACTGAACTTTCAAAGACACAACAGTGCTCGAGTATCAGCCAAAATGCAGACCGCCTCAATCCCTCGCCTTATTAAAAGAAAAATTTATTTTTCTCTTTTTACTCTTTTCTAATTTTTTTTGGATTTTCAAATTTTAGGGTTTAAGAGTGGCTTTCTACGACCATTCAACTCACCCAAGATTTGATGAGAACCCTAAGTTTTAAGCATCTTATTGTGATTGTGATAGACTCGTTGACCGGTAATTAAAACGGACTTCGGATTTCTACGCCTCTAGGTGACCTCAAAAAGATTTCTGCCTAAAGGTGTATCTTTACAACCGGTAGCTTTCTCCCTACTTTTATTTTTTACGGGGTCAACACAAGGGTGAATCCAGTGTATATCTCCCCGATTTATTCTACTTCTCCGCTTCTTCCTAAGTGTTTTGGGAATTTTTTTAGTGCATTTACTGAGCTGGGTTTTGGACAACCGGTCGATGAGCTGTTATCACCGACAACTTGCCAGCCATACTCGTGCGGCGAAGTGTGGCTTATTTCTTTTTGTTCTTTTCTCCTTTTCTTTTTGATTTTTTTTTTTTAAATAGGTGGCTTCCCTGCTCTAAGATTTACCTAAGGGTAGGAAAAAGAGAAAGGTCCAGTGACTGGGCTCTGGACAACCTACCTATGGGCTGTTACCCATGATAACTTGCCAGCCATATCACCCTAGAAGGTTCATTAGCTACCCAATTTCCGTTAGAATCGTCGAACAACGAGTCAGTGCAAAGAAAGTGTGTAGATGCTTAAGACTCAAAATTCCCTCAAATCGGAGGGCGGGTTGATAAGTCGTGTACTTATCACCCAAACTTATTTACTCCAATTACGAAAGAATTAAGATGGCGAGGACTCGAAAGACAAATCCACATTTTAGTGGATACACAGGCTGATTAAGTCCAAAGACCTGAAGGGTCTTTGTGTTCAAATCATAATCTAGTATTTCCTAAGATTGAAAATTTTCTTAAACCCAAATTTTCTTTCCTAATTCCAAATTTTTTTTTTATAAAAGAAAATAAAACAAATCTACGGAGCTGACGAATGAATTCAGAGATGAATATCCACCCCCCCATGCCTATCTAATGCAATGCCCTCATTGTATTAAAAAGACATAAAATAGAGTGGAAAAGCATACAAAGCACCTGAATTGCGTGAATGTCAGGTCCGCTCCGAGATGAAAACTAAGAAAAACTGTATATGTGCTGAGTTTAGTGCCTTCAGCTAGGCACACTATACAAGGAAAAGAAATGAAGAATTCACAAGTGCAGGTCAGAATTAGAATGAACAGAAGAATCCTCTGACCTGTCAGCATAGGTCCACAGATGTGGACCAGATTGTGGTGCAGACCCACACCCCATAATCTAGAATATCTTAGGTTCTGGATAAAAATTACCCAAAATCTAAAATCAGAATGTAAGCAGGGTCGGGCCTGCAATTTATGAGGATGCAACCAAGACCAAAAAGTCAGGTTACAGAGAATTGAAGCTCAAAAGGATAATCGTTGAATGTGTGCTTGAGTTGAACATCCTCGAAACAAATGTCGTAAGGATTCTTATTTGATGGTTTCAGCTTAAAAGGAACCCTTCGACTCAATCTTCTATTTCCTCCAAAATTAACTTCCCAAATCAGAACTTCCAAGCTCCTATTGTCCTCATTTAGCATATCAAATTCCAGGACCTCTTATATATTCATCACCCCGTCTGAAATCTCCAAGTCTAAATGATGTGGCAGAATCAAAATTGACTTGGGTCTAATTATCTCAGAATTAGAATCATCAATAAGCTCAACAGGGTGTAACTGATAATCAGGGCATTGAATTGATTCCTCCAGAAAATGCGATTCTGGATCCGTAATGTGTGCCCTAATAAGATCAGTTTCCTCAGTTATTGGGCTATCAAATGATCTATCAGATTCCTCAGGCCCAATCGTCTCACAGAAATCATTTTCAGAAAACTCGCATGAGACTTCGCAACTTGAATCTTCACTATTAGGATCCGTATCAATGTATGTCCCAAAATCAGTTGTCACTTTGTGTTCCCCAGAGACATACGTTTCCTCGTAACCCGGCTTAGGGATCTCAGGTGAAGAAATCAGATCATCCTTAATTGATTTCTTTAATTCAATCTGGTCAGCCTCGTAACACGTGTCCCCCCCAACAGGTGCCTGAGCGAGTTCTGTCATTGGCTTTCCTAAAGAGGGTTCATCCTGGGAATTATTCCAAGATTGAATCAAAGCAACAACGAATCTCATCCTCAATTTCGCTAATTTCCCAAGTAGAAACTCACCCGGGTTCTTATCCTTAACATCCTGGAGCCAATCCAACAAAGACTTGTTTAAATCATCAATCATTTCAATCAGGGGCTCCAATCTCTCAATGCAAGGTATTGGCTGAACTTCTAAAGATTGTATGATATTCCTCAAGTTAGCCAGAACCTTATCTTGAACCTGGTTAACCTGAACCAAATGAGTTGGTTCAGGGTTGGGCGGGTTTGGGATTAATGCAAGGGAATTAACGAATTGAGATTCGTTATACCCTTCCTGATAATAGGTCATTTCAGATTGTTGAAAAGATGGTGATGACCTAAAGGCAGTGAAATCAGAGGATGGGTAAGGATCGGTGTATCCTTCTTGATTGTAGATCGTATTAGGTTGTGTATGAAAGGAAGACGATCTATAATCGATGTAGCTCTGAGAAGGATAGAAATCAGAATCAAAGTGTTCAGGGTTAGACCCTAAACACGGGGGTCCAGAATTGTATCCCCAATCCGAATTATCCCAACTGACTGATGGTTGATTACAATATGAGTTGGGATAATCGTCATGTTGAGGATAATTCACAACAGGAGGGAAAGAGCGGGAATGCGTGAAATATGTGGAAGGATTCATGAGACACGGGAGGAAGAAAGGTGCCCTGTAATACAAACAATCAAACCTATCCTTAAGTGGGTTAGCGTACAGACCTACAGACTCCCAAAACCCATCTTGAGATAAAGGAACGATTTCATCTACTTCTGTCTGTTCAATCCAACTAGTTAGAAGGAGGGACTGGGGAGAAGGTTCTTCCTTTGGCTTGCGCCTCCGGTTCCTAGTGTACCCCCCAGTCGCGATCGTTTGACTCTGCTACCCTAACTAGACATCAGATTGAACAGTAGAAACAGACTAATCGAAAATAATCTCGTTCTGAGTTCTGAAGAGCGAGTTCAATCCTTAAGGCCAACATCTACTCTGTTTTATTTAGGGCTAGGTTTGAATGTGCTTTGGAATGTGATGGGCCCTTTAAATGGGTTGTACCCTTAATAATTGATTGATTTGTGTGTGCATGCACAACCAGTGATTTTCAAGCAAGATTATTTTTGATGTGGTGAATTCTAAGGTTCAAATCTTGCTTAGTAGCTTTTAGGATTCAACTTTAGGTGTTTTCAAACAGGTTTCGTTGGCACACCAGGTTTTGCAAGCACAGGTGAAGATGTTTTCCTTTAAAGTTTAAAAAGAATGTGGAGTGCCTGGTAAATCCCTAAGAGTTGAACCTAATAGGTAGCTACTTGATGAGTTTATTTTATTTGAAGTGGTGCGGCCCAATCAACTCAACCAATTGGCCTGATGCACCACTTAATTAAGCACACAAATGATTACCTAATCTGATTTCTACTCAATTATGTGTTTGAATGTGTGTACCGGTTCCTGAGGTCGGTTTACCGGTTGAGTTTGAAAATCAGATGAGGTTGTGTACCTCTTTGAGATTTTTTAAATTTTTTTCTTTCTTTTTTTTTTAATATGGGGGTTGGGGTGAGTATGGGTGTCAAACAACAAACAATCTAACCTTAGAGTTTATAAAAACACCTAGGTTGATTGATGTTTGAATTATTATGTTGTGGAATGAAATCTAATGGGTGGGGGGTGGGGGATAACTCACAAAACCTTCTACAGCATTTTACTCCGATCTACCGCTTTTTCCTGTCTCGAAAGAGTACCTGCAATCACAATAAGAAAGGAGAAAAGTGAGGTAAATGATTTGTAAGTTAGAAAACGCGAAGAGAAACCAAAGAGCGTCGCCTCCCCGGCAACGGCGCCAAAATGTTGAACGTATTTTTTTGCGAATCACTATGCTTACGTGTTTGGTTTTGGAAAACCTGTCGTTGTAGTTCGAAAGCGAAGAATTCGTGTTCAACAAATAAAATTTATACCGAAATGAAAATTCCGGGTCGAACACAGGGAGGCGGATGCTTGATTTAAAAACTTCGCGTTTCTTTTTATTTGTCACGAAGTAATTCAATTTAAACTATCTAATTATTTACAATTAATAAAAGAGAGAGAGAGGGTAAGAGAGAGAGAGAGTATTACACATGGAAATCAAAATGAGATGTAGAATAAAAAAAAGAATTTATCATAGACGAGAGTGTTCATTACAATTAGAATGCATAAAACAATTACACTAGAAAGCAATAAATTTACTCTAGAAAGCATTAAAAGAATGGAGGGAGAGAGAAATCCTCCTCGACGGTTGCTTGGAGGACGAGCCGGACGGGACGATGCTTGGACGAAGGAGAATGAAGCAGGACGAAGGAAGATGAAGCAGAAGAACGAGAATGAAGCAGCACGCTGTCGTCGTCGCGGGATCCACTTCCGAAGGGGAACGAAAATTGGACTTTATCTCGCGAGAAGCATCCCGGGTGTGGGACAAGCTTCTCTTGAGCTTTGGAGGGGTAGAGAGGAGAAAGAAGGGATGAGAATTTTGTATGGAGGGGGTCTCCTTTTATAGTTGCAAGGAGTGGGGGCAAAATGGACATTACAACTTCAAAATAATAAAAGAGGGGTCTTTAGTGACGGATAAATCCGTCACTAAAGCCCTCAATGTGGACGTCGTGGGCAGCTCGCACGCGCCTTCTCGCCTACTCGTACGCTCAATGGCTTGCGCACGTTCGTCGCTCTTCAGCCGTCCGATCACGAGATCGGACGGCTTAAGTCACGCCCTCTCCCGCTGCATTGCACGCCCGCCCGCGCGTCCAATCGCGCGTGGACACTATCGGGCGTGCGCGGCCGTCCGATCTCCATCTGACGCTCCACCCGCGCCCAATCGCCGCGCCTTCCAGCCCCCCTCCACGGCTCGAACCCGCGCCCGGCGCTCGTGATAGCGCGCTCGACCACTGCGCTATGCGGCGCGGATGGTCGAGCGGACGCTTTTAAGCGCGAGCGCCCACAGCCGTTGGATTAAGATCCAACGGCAGAGAGCGATCGGGCGCAGGACCTTCACAAGATGCAAGCGACCGTTTGGGTGGCTGAGATGGCATCACGTGGCGCTATCTTGGCCGCCCATCTTCTGGAAGTTGTAAATGGTGCCACGGATGTCGGATTGACTCGATTTTTGCATCGTTGGGCTGCGATCGTCGATCCGAATTCATCCATGAGGTCGGATTTATCATCTGAAGTGCGAATTTACACCATCCTAGCCCTTGATCTTCTAGGGTTCCCGGGTCACTATCTGATGCTACGGATGCCTGATTAAGGAGATCTTGGAGTCGTTGAACTCCAATCGTCGCCCTGATCACATCCATACGGTTGGATCTTTGATCTGAGGCCCCGATAAAATGTTTGCCCTGTCCAAGCACATAAAAGGAGACAATTAACCTCCATTTTATTCAAACTACTCTAAATACAAGATGATGCATGTAATGCAATATTTATATCATGAAATGCAATCCTATGCTTAAGAACATGCATAAATAGACATTTTAAGTAGTGTAAATGTGTTTACATCATTTACACACTTTCTAAAATCAACGCATTTAGGCATTACCCGTATACAATGCCCTTCACATTCCTGAAGCACTTGATCCTAAGCCTCTAATTAAAACTGGTAGCAACTTGACCCTTATTAAGGATTGGAGGTCTAACTACCTGTGTGTAGCGCCTACGTGCTGGTGCAGGTTCCCGCGTGCTATCGAGTGTCTAAGACTGGGGCAAATGGCCTTTCAATCTAGCCTGGTGGTTCCGCGATGCTCGCATTTGGTTCCGTATGTTGTGATAGTAGGTAACTTAGATCTTTAGGTCTAAGGGCACATTGTAGAGGTTAGGACTTTGATTGCCTTGATTTGTAATCAAGTGTACCTTTGCGGTGTCATTTCTCTCATCCCCTTTTCCCTTCTTATCTCCCCAATTCTTCCTGTGGTAGTGCATGTTTGGGAGGAGGTCACAAAACCCTGAATTGTTTGAATTGTCTGATAATTTTAGAATGAAAGAAACTGAATCGTCATCCTCCTCCACAAACATGGTTGCATGCCCACCCCCAAATCCCGAGGGAGGAAATCGCCCCCCTCAAATCCCACCAGGTGGTGGAGCCATGGACCCCATAACCCGCCTCCAAGCCTAAATGGAAATGCATAATGAACAAATTGAAGCCATTAGGGAAACCTTGGAGGAAATGCAGAACCCTCCCGAATGGGAGGAGCCTAGGTCTCTTAGCTCTTATCAAAATCCCATTGCTACAGAGACCATAGGAAAAATTTGGGTCCCCATGGGCGGGGACGATTTTGAATTGAAACCCAATATAATTGGCCTAATTAACTTTCACTTCCATGGTCTTGCAAGTGCAGATCCTTTTCTCCATTTGGAAGACCTAACCCGATTGACTGAAACAGTTAAACCAAGAAACATCGGGTTAACAATTGTCCTCATGAAAATGTTCCCTTTTTCGTTGTGGGATAAAGCGTCGCAATAGTTACACACCCTTGGGAGAACCATCCATTCTTGGGAATAGATGCGAACAACATTTCTCAAGAAATTTTTCCCAATCGGGCGAACCAATGTGCTTTGCTGTGCTATAACTTCCTTTACGCAACAAAATGGCAAACAGTTTCATGAGACTTGGGAGAGGTATAATGACCTCCTCCGGAAGTGTCTGCACCATGGTCTGCCTAAGTGGCATATAGCCCAGATTTCCTACTATGGGCTAAATAAGACTTTGAAGCAGATTGCAGACGCTTCTTGCGGAGGGAATTTCATGAATAAAGACGAGAATGGAGCATTCAAATTATTTGAAAATATGAGTGAAAACTCAATGAACAATGCCTCCATTATCGCCTTTAATCGTACCAGGCTGCCCCGTAATGTTCACGAAGTTGACACGGGACCCTCCCATTCATCCACAGATCTTAGCCTTATCGCACAAAAATTGGATGAAGTCTCCGTCGTGCATAAGAAGCTGAACGAGCTTCTGGCCAATCCCTCCCGTTCTATGGCAAACACCCCCACCTCACCGCTCCGTCACAACCCTAATCCTTCCAACACCAGGCTTATCCCCAAAAACCCCGTGAGATCTTCCTTACCGAGTGTCGTGCTGAGTGATTCGGTAAGTCATGTGGATCTGGCTTTTGCAACCCAGTATTTTGACATGGAGGACCAAGCCTCCGTGTGCTTGGATGTATATTTACATGCGGACTCATCTTCTGGCTTAGAAGATGCTTGCGCCCTGGGGAACAACCCATTCTCTGCCACTTATAACCCAGGGTGGCAAAATCATCCGAACTTCGCATGGTCCAGCAACCCGCAGCACCAAAACCCCGCGGGTGGGCCAATGCGACCGTCCGCACCCGTCATCCCAAGGGCCTAGTCTAATCCTGTGGCTAATCCGCCATTGGGTCCTTGCATACCACAAACAGAACACGCATCAAGTCCTCTTGATAAACTGATGCGAATGATGACGGAAATGTCTAAGCGCCATGAAGAGAACATGACCTCTCTTCAGCACCAATTGGCATAGTAGAATGCTGAGATCAGTCAACTACGCATGGCGACTCGATCTCAGGGCACTCTTCCAGCCCAACTTGTTCCCAACCCGTGAAATTTCGTACCCCGTGGTCCTCAACCATAGGTATGACCTTCTCAGGGGCAGGTTCATCAGATTCTACAGGCTCCGAGCATTCCACTGGGATTTCAGGCTAATCCAGTAGCAGCACCTCACCCTTATGTCCCTATTATGAACCCTCCTCTGCCTTATGATCCCATTGGACCCGCAACGTCCAATGCGATTACTACGAGGAGCAGTAAGCAAACTGACGATCCGCCTCGACCTGATCCTGGCCCATCTTTTTCATCACCCTCTCATTCGGGATGCGCACCGCATTCGCAAGAGGACGATACACCCAAACTAGTGCTAGAATTGGTCCCATTCCCTGAGGCTCTACTGAGGGAGCCAAAAGGCAAGAAAAAGGATACGCAGGCCTTTGATAACTTGCATAATTTATTCAGGGATGTTGAAATCAAGGTACCCTTGTTGGAGGCTATCGACCATATACTTACTGTCACCCGATTTTTCAAAGACTTCACTACACCTAGGCGACAGTCAAAGAAAACAAAGAATCCGGTGGTTCTCTCGCCTCATGCGAGTTGTGCTATACTGTTAAACTTACCACCGAAGCAGAAAGATCCAGGCACATCGCTTATTTCTTGTAGCATCCAAGGTTGCAATTTTAACCGTGCTCTGCTTGATCTAGGATCTTCCGTCAATCTTATACCAACCATCATGCTCGAGAAATTTGCCTTAGGAAATCTGAAACCCACCCCTATCACGTTACAGTTGGTAGATCATTTTGTCAAAATACCAAAGGGTGTGGTGGAAGACATGGTGGTTAGGGTCAACAGTCTCCATTTTCCTGTTGACTTTCTTGTTTTGGATATGGAAGTTCCTAACTCACTTTCTGATTGTCCGATCATCCTTGGTCGACCTTTCTTGGCCACAGCCAGTGCCCATATCGACTGCGAGTCGGGCTGTATTGAGATTGCCGTTGGATCTGAGAAGCTCAAGCTTAACATCTTCAAGGCAGCCAAGAACTTTGATTGCGATTGCATCGTGGATGACATGTTTGACGAGGACATGGCCGTCAGCGCGTGTATAGGACTAATTGGGACCTATTCTGACTGTTGTGGATTGCCTTTAAACACAGACGATTGCTTGACCGACACATATTGTGACATTCCCCCATCCCTCCCTTTTCCCGTACCTTCTCCTGACCAAACTTTTGACGAGGTTTTCTCCGCTTCCCATACCTCATGGTCTGAGTCATATTCGGGCTACTCACCGTCGGTCCACACTCTTGAAGACCAGATTGCCCTTTCTTTCCCGCCAAATCAGGTGGAATTGCAACTCCACACTGGGACCTTGAGCCCAAATACCGCTAACTAGAGCTATCCCTTTTTGGATCCATCAATCCAAGATGCCCCTCTTCTTGGCCAATCTGAGGGCCAACTTCTTCCTCCTGCCTTGTTTTCTTCTAATCCGCTTGGGACACTCTCGTCCCAAGAAATGGCAGATCTCTCACCATCCACTCCCGAGCTGAAAGAGTTGCCTGATACGCTTAAGTATGTTTTCTTAAGACCAAATGAAATGCTCCCCATAATCATTAGTTCAAAATTGACCAGGGAGCAAGAGTGCAAACTAACAAAGGTCCTTATGGAACACAAGGCAGCCATTGGATGGTCCTTATCAGACTTAACTGGAATTAGCCCCTCCTACTGCACTCACCGTATACATACGGAAGAGGAGGCTCAACATTCCCGTGAGATGCAGCGACGTCTCAACCCTAACATGCGGGAGGTCGTTAAAAAAGAAATTATTAAGTGGCTGGATGCGGGTATAATCTACTCGAACAGCGATAGCCCCTGGGTGAGTCCGATTCACGTTGTGCCCAAAAAGGCGGGACTCACCATCTGTGTCAATGATAGGGGTGAATCCATCCCTACATGCACTCCTACATCTTGGAGAGTGTGTGTAGATTATAGGAAACTTAATGTGGCAATGAAGAAAGATCACTTTCCGCTACCTTTCATTGACCAAATCCTGGAGCGGTTAGCGGGAAATAAATTTTTCTGTTTCCTGGATGGATTCTTTGGATATAACCAGGTGGCAATTGATCCCAGGGACCAAGAGAAAATCACCTTTACCTGCCCCTTCGGCACCTTTGCATTTAGAAGGATGCCGTTCGGACTTTGTAACGCGCCAGTAACTTTCCAGAGATGTATGCTGGCGATATTCCATGACATGGTGGGTGACTTTCTCGAGGTTTTCGTGGATGACTTTTCGATCTTTGGACCCTCTTTTGATGACTGCCTTGCCAACCTGCCCGTATCCTTCAGAGATGTATTGATGTGAACCTCGTGCTTTCCTGGGAAAAAAGTCATTTTATGGTACACAAGGGAATTGTTCTCGGGCATATCATCTCCGATAGGGGTATCGAGGTTGACAGAGCTAAGCTTGATGTAATTGTTGATTTACCTGTGCCTGGCTCTGTCAAACAAATCCGCTCCTTCTTGGGACACGTCGGTTTCTATAGGAGATTTATCAAAGACTTCTCCAAGATTTCTAGACCTTTAACTCATCTCCTATCGACCAACGTACCCTTTGATATGGGCCCCAACTGCATACGAGTATTCACGTAGCTGCGTGATGCTATCACCAAGGCCCCTATTCTCCAGCCACCTGATTGGTCCCTCGACTTTGAACTCATGTGTGGCGCTTCCGACCTTACAGTTGGAGCCATCCTGGGACAAAGACGTGATAGAAACCCCTTCGTGGTGTACTACGCCAGTAAGACGTTGGATGAGGCCCAGCGTAATTATATTACCACTGAGAAAGAACTATTGGCGTTCGTCTTTGGTCTGGAGAAATTCCGCTCCTACCTTCTGGGCTCGCTTGTTATTGTATTCACTGACCACGCAGCCATTCGCCATCTCATGCACAAGAAGGATGCCAAACCTAGACTAATTCGTTGGATCCTTCTGCTCCAAGAATTTGACATTGAGATCCGCGATAAGGACGGAGCCCAGAATGTTGTGGTTGATCATCTCTCAAGACTGGACCCTGACCGCATTGGACTTACCCTGCCGATCAATGAGGTTTTTCCCGATGAGCACCTATTGGTAATTAATGTGACAAGTGGACCTTGGTATGTCGACATTGCCAATTACCTTGCTTCTGGTTCCCTTCCACGTGGCTGGCCTAAAAACCAGCACGAGCGTCTCATTGCAGAAGCAAAGTATTATTTCTGGGATAATCCACTACTTTTTCAAATAGGTGCAGACCAGTTCATTCGTCGCTGTATTCCTGACAGCGAATTCCCCAGTGTGCTATCCTTCTGCCACGATCAGGCCTGCGAAGGCCATTTCTCTGGGAGGAAAACTGCAGCCAAGGTGTTGCAGTGCAGTTTCTTTTGGCCCTCCCTTCACCAGGATGCACACAATTATGCTAAACATTGCACTAGGTGCCAGTCGTTAGGGTCAATGTCACATCGTGACATGATGCCCTTGCAACCCATCCTAGCTGCTGAAATCTTCGACATTTGGGGAATCAACTTCATGGGTCCCTTTCCTCTTTCCAACGGCTTCGAATACATCCTCGTTGCTGTTGATTATGTTTCGAAATGGATCGAGGCTATTCCCATGCGCCATGTTGACCATGTCATATCCACTCGATTTGTCAAAGACCACATTTTTGCATGCTTTGGGATCCCTCGAGCCATTATCTTGGATGGAGGAAGCCATTTTACCCATGCTTCTTTTCGGGAACTTCTGAGGAAATATGGAGTCCACCATCGTATCGCATCTGCGAATCATCCTCAGACGAACGGCCAGGCTGAGGTGTCAAACCGACAAATCAAGCAAATTCTCCAGAAAACGGTTCGATCTGATCGTAAGGATTGGTCCGACAAGCTGATTGACGTACTTTGGGCGTATCGGACCGCCTTCAAGGCTCCCCTAGGTATGTCTCCTTATAGAATCATTTACGGGAAGCCTTGTCATTTGCCCGTGGAGTTGGAGCACCGTGCTTATTGGGTGGTTTGCCAATGTAACCTCGACCCAAACTTGTGTGGTTGAGAAAGGAAACTCCAACTCCAACAGCTGGAAGAGCTCTGTCGTGAAGCCTATGATTCTGCCTTAACTTTCAAGCAATGCACTAAGGCTTTTCACGACAGCCGAATTCGGCAGAAAGAATTTGAGCCATCTCAGCAAGTTGGCTTTACAATGCTTGGCTCAAATTCTTTCCTGGGAAATTGAAGTCCAAATGGACTGGTCCCTTCTTGGTCTCGAGACCATTTCCCAACGGGGCCATTGAAATTGAAGATCCCAAATCTAGGCATAAATTTACGGTCAATGGGCAGCGTTTAAAACCCTATCTTACTCATGAACCTGTCCTCGTTGGAGAAACTGTTGCCCTACTGGAGGGTAACTAATTTCGTACCTCATTTTGAGTCTAGCTGGGGACGTTAAATTCAGCACTCGTTGGGAGGCACCCCAGCAACACTCCACTGTCACGTACACTTCACTTCGCACCTTTTCACTTCACCACCCACCATCCACCCACCCTACCACCCTGCTATATACCTTGCACCTTAGCCCTCGTTTCCCGATCTTTGGACCTTCCTCTACCCTACCCTACATGCATATGAGGACATAACATCGTTTGGCATGGGGGGGTGGATAGGCATCTATAGGATCTGGGTATCTATAAATATGTACATAAAAAAAAGGTGTTTAGTAATGATCTAAGGCTGAAACAAAAATACAATAAGTGTTTATGGATATTCTACCACTGTTTTAAAGACTTTCCAGGCCACAAAAGCTTGATTCGCTCAGGCTCGGCTTAATTCACTTGAGCATTGACAAGATAGATCAGAATCTCTCCTAACTAAGGATGTATTCTTGTACCTGAGACATCAGTATAGGATCCGTTGGTTTGCTTCTACTCAAGAGCCTAAGTGATCTTGGTTCACACTACACATATCAAGAAAGACCAGGTGAACATAAGATCCAACCCTAGTGTTCATTAGGGAAGGTGGAGTCCTTACCTGTGCACGTAGGTAGACTTTTTATCCCAGGCTTTAGTCTTGTGTCTAGGAGAAACTCTTTCCACCAAAAAGAAACTCTCGCACCAAAAAAGTGTGCTCCTCCAAATAAAGTTGTAAGAGATATACTGACACCTATTTCAAAAAAAAAAAAATCTGTGCAAATAAGTCAGTATATCTCGCAAATGCTTGTAAATTCTTCTCCCTAAAAAGTTTGTTTCAGGGAAAGTTACAAATACCCTATTTCTACCATATATTCTTCGAGCCACAAATGTAATAAAATGGGAGTTGAGTTTTCCGTCATCTTCCTAAGGGTCAATTCGAAGACACGAACTGAAACTGGGACCAACCTGCACTTCAAGATTCATGAAACCCTGGGCTTGAGTCTTAATGTTCATCTGATCAATCTTAATCCTTCACTATGCACAAACCATAATCTCTTGAGCTCTTGAGTACCGCAAAAACCTTCTGAGTCCTGGAAATCATACTTAAGGTTTAAATATCAAGAGTCCAGGTTAGTTGAGAGATGGTCTATGTCACGTAAGACTTAAAGTACTGGTAGTCTCCTCTACAATTGGTTCTCGTAATATCCAACAAACACACCCATGTCGCCTCGGAAGAAAATCTTCAGCTTAAGATCATTCCTAAATACAATACAAAATGTTTTGCTAGGGACTAGCAAAAGATATGCATGGGGTTATGATTGCACAACAAAAATACACCAGTAATTATGCCATCTTGTGTTATTTCTAAGCACTCCCATTGTATCTTAAAGTAACTATAGTTGCATTTGTAAATTAACACATGCATGCATTTATTTGAGAGGGGAGGATAATGCGAATAATTGGCCATCTAATTAACATCTTCATCAAGGGCTGCATTGCAAATTCACCATTCTCATTTTTTTATTTTGACTTTGAAATCCTTCTCCCTCGCACGGCTCAGGGCATGCACCTCTTTGCACCATTCCTCTGCCCAGCAGCATGGCTGGACATGCATCACCAGCAACATGGCTGTGGCAGGCTCCTTTTTCTTTAAAAAGCCTCGCCCTCTCCCTTGCGTAGGGGAGCCTGGAACACACACCACCCCCAGACACCTTCCTCTAGGCCAACCTCCTCCCCTCTCCCTCTCCATATGCAGTATCTCTTCCCACTGAAGAGACACACTGCGGGCAGGAGAAAGCTCACAGTGGTCCCACGACCACCACTTTGAGTTCCACCATCGCCCAACTCCTTCGTGAGCAGGTGGGTGTGGTGGTTTCACCCTCTATTTTCAACGCTGAACACCCTCGTCGCCATTGTCAGAGCTCTAAGGTCGGAAGCTCCAGCAGCAGCAACGGCCGCCAGCAGCAATGTAGGCCACCGCACGCACGCCTGCAAACGTCCGCGAGCTCTCCCCGCACATGCAGGCACTTCCCAGCACGCCCGCACACGCAGAACCGGCGCTACCGGTCGCCCGCTCCCGAGCGGCACTGTAGCTACTGTTCACGCCTCTCAGTGCGACACTGTAGCCACCGGCTTGTTTCTCACTTAGCCGGTGGCACAACGGTCTCTCTCTTCGCCCGCAACCCGCTCCAGTCGGTCGCCCGTGTCTGCTCTCTCGCTCACATTTGCGCCTACGCCTGCTCCCGCCTGTAGCGCTGAGCATTGCACTACGCAGTGCACTGTGTTGTCCTCTCTCTCACACTCCCGCTCCTGCCCACGCACGAAGGCAATACGCGTGCCTGCTCCAGCACCCGTGCGTAGCCCTTGTACACCTGCGCATCCCTGGCCACCAGACGACACCCGCTTCCACCAGATGACTTAACTCTTCTGCTCCCTAATGAGTCCATTTTAATGGACTAATATTACACCTAAGTAATTTTAATTGTACCTTTTAAGTTTGTTAATAACTACATTAAGTTATAGAATGTTTGCATGCATCATGATTTAAGTTTACATCTATTTTATAGCATTCTATAACTTAATAAGTAATGAGTTTATGTTTTTATGATTGCAGGAATAATAGTTGGAAAGAACAAGGGGGGGGAATAAATTTCCCCAACACATATCCGGTGCCAGCCGCAACTCCTCCTGCACATTTATTAAATCTTCCGTCGCCCTCCCTCAACAAACGAGGCCATATTTAGAAAAGGGATTTGAAAATCCCTTAATTGGCACGGGGGAGAGGAGTTCAGAGGACGGGGGCAAAGGAGAGAGAGGAGATCTACATCTTCCCCCTTGCGGGGAATTGCTCCACCGCGTGCACTGTGCAACCCTCTGCAGATCCGCCTCACCACACCACAGCCGCTCTGCCAGCGCCCCCGCCAGGCCGCGCCGCAGGCACTCCAGCGCACAACTTCCACCATCTTCTCCACTGCCACCACGCGCGCTCCAACCTCTCCAACGCCACTGCCACAGCCTTCCCCGTGCATCCAAAGCTGCATGCTCCCTACCATGCGCCTGCAGCTACTCCCTAGCAAGCCTCTCCCATCGCACTGCACCGCAGGCGACCCCACGCCCGCAGGCGGTACACCGCAGGTGCACCCCCACAGGCACGCCCCCTCCAGTGTTCTCCCGCACCCAGCAGTTGCATGCAAACACCACCGCCGGCCCCTCTCTGTGCAACCTTGCCACAACCTCCACGCAGCAGCGACGCTTCATCTCTTCTCCACACACAGGCACCTGTGCCATCGCCCAGCGCCGTAGCTCCCTCACCGCTCCCGCGCATGGCCAAGACTGCCCGCAGGGACGTCCATTCCCTGTAGAGCGCCTCCCTACAGTGCCGCACCCCCACAGGCGCACCCACCTTCGCTTCACCCAGCACCTGCAGTGCCGCACCTCCACGCATGCTAACGCCTTCGCGTCTCCGCACATCTGCAGCACGCGTGGCAGCAGCAGCTTCTCCACCGCCGCCATTCATCTCCGCCGGCCGGCCGCCACCAACCTCCTCGCAATGTGCTATTGCAGCCATTGTGAAGCATTCGTCAAGACGCATCTCTACGTGCGACCTCGCCATCAGCCATCGACCTACGCTCGCGCACAGAAGAGAGAGGCAAAAACCTCTGTTTTTCGCTCAATTAGTAATTACGGAAAATGCCATTGTCAAAGCTAATATTCATTTATTTTCTGAATTAATATATTGCAGCAAATTTGCATGGACACCCCTTGCTTAATTTGGAATTACATATAATTGATTTCTCCTTATGAATGACATACAACATGAGATATTGATTATAGTACATTGGTGTCATTAGTTAGGAGATTAATATTAACATTGTTTGCTATTACCAAGGTCATTATTTAGAATATTATATTGTGGTAATTTTGCATGCGCGCCCTCATCTTCTTGATTAATTATCTATATTGAGAATTTGTACTGGAAATAAGAGCGCTAGTTAGCATGCACCTCTATTAATATTCCCGATTCCTTGATGCATTATTACTCATTTTTAATAGGCTAATTCCTCCCTGTGGAGACGACCTAACTCTTTGTGGTTAGTTTTGAGAATTTAAATGTTTTGAAAAATGATTTTCTACCACGTGATTAAATACAACGACACATCATTTTATATTAAAGTTTTCAACAAAAATGAAGATTGCACTATCAAATGGCGCCATTGCTGGGGAGGAAAAATGCATATTAATTTTTTGGGAATTTTATGTTATTTTTATGCTATTTTGAAAGCTTTTCTGAATTACTAATTGTGGATTTTCTTCTATGCAAAAACATGCGACGAACGTGATAGGCGCGCACGGCGGAGACAATCTTTTTGGTGAACCTTGACGCCACCTGGAGGACGGCAACAGGAACATGTGGTCCTTGATCCCACGCACATAGGCTTACAAAGAAGCCTATTTCTGATTTAGTAGATCTTAGTTAGATTTAGTTTAGATAGACATTAGAATTTAATTTCTATCTTGTGGACCCTTGTCGGGTATTTTTGAGAATGTGTTCCTAGTGCCACTTTATTTCTTATCGCTCTTGTATGCGGGAGCATATTTTCGGGAGCGTGTTCCCATTTATTTTGATTATAGGATTATTTGAACTATTTGAATTGCATTTCGGTTAGTTAGTTAGATTAGGTCTGTTTGTTATTTTTATTAAAAAAAAAATTGAACTGCCTGCTAGAAACTGCATATCTATAGAATGACCATCTAGGACTGAATGAGCAGCATCTAGTTTATTTTTATTGTATTGCATTCATACATTGCACGAAGAAAGCTGGAGTAAGGTACGTCTTCTCTTGAGCATCAATTACCTGTCATGCATATGCATTGAACTTAAATCTAAGACCACTAAGTGCTTGAATCAAATTAATTCAGTTGTCACTTTAAAAATTGGGACTGCTAAGAGGTTGGATCTTAAAATCTGTGACTGAAAATTGTGTGCAAAAGGATCCTATTTGCGAAATTTCAAAAATCAAAACACGATCGTATGTTTGCACACTTGAGACACTGTGCACCTCACACATAAGGTCACTAGATAAATTTCTACCTCTCCTCTTTTGCACCACAAGGGAAGTTAGTCGGAAATCAACAAGCCTATCCACCAAGTTACTTCGGTTCCTCGTGTGTGGGCTCGATTCGAGACTTCCATCCCTTGCGAGTAGGTTATAGGCACCAGTGAAGGTTGGCCTAGGAAGCGTACTTTTTTGCAAAACTTGTTTGGCCACCAAATAAACATATAACTCTAAGACCTACAATCTACTAAAAACAGATCCCATTGAATTTGCGTTTGCTTTGACAATAGAACTCTCTAGGAAGTTTCTGCTTGTATTCTGAATTCTTCTAAATCCTAAGAGAGTTAAAATTGTTTAGCTTAAAGAAATGGATCACCCTTACTCCTATCAGTCAGATTATCAGAGTCAATACTTCCCATCTTTTAACCAGGATCCCATGCCCCGAGTGTATCCATCCTTTGATGGGTACATTGATAATTCATGGGATCATTCTTATCCTAGGAGTACTTGCTTGATAACTCCCACTTTTGAGCAGAGCCTAGGAGCAGAATTTCCCAACCCTGAAATCCCCACTTCCATGCAAACACCCAACCCTCCCACCCTTCATGATTTTCCAAATTGAGGTTGGACCGATACCCCTAGGCAACCAGAGCCTGAAATTGACTATCCTCCCCAACCTGATAATAGTAGCCTCTCCTCTTATATGATAGAAATGCAAAAACAACAAAAGGAAATGATGGAATTAATGGGAGAGATGTTGAGGAATAGTCAACAGTTAAATGAAGAAATAAGACAGCTTAGCTACATGCTTCCCAGTAATTCTGATCCCTACCTGTATGACCCTGATCATGAAAATAATTCGGAGGAACCTAATGACAATAGGGATCCAAGTTTATGTAGCTATCGCTTAGACTCTCCCAATGAGACACGGCCACTAGAGGACAATGATCATAATGATTATCCACCTTAACTATATTGGAGTCAAAAGTAACGGAAGATGGTACCTCTTGAAGACCTTGACCCCAATGACAGTATTCTCCTTACCCCTACCAACTCGGGTTAAGGTTATATTGTATCTATCACTTCCCCTATTGATTATTTGGTGGAATCCTATTCTACCCTTAGTGAGCCTACTCCTGACCCTCCACTTAGGGAATCAACACCTATTATTCAGTATCCTGAGGATTTAAATGCACTCAATGAAGGTGACCCTAACGGAATGGAGGATGAGTTAGATCAATTTTGGTTTCAGGGATATGAAGAGTCTAATTCAGAAAATGAGGATGCCCTAATAGAGGAACCTGGACTGAAAATCTGGAGTGAATCACAGGGAAATTATTTATCATTTGAGGATTTACCTCCAGAGGATAGAAATAATATGATTAAATACAGATTCCTCCTTTCTTTTGAGAGTCATCCTCCATCAAAATAGGAGTTGATATTAGAGGAGGACAAACAAAATAATGAGAAGTCTATGAGAGACTTTCAGGGACAAAACACGTCAATTGAGGATTTATACCCCAACAACAATAACGAATTCAATGATATAGGCTTGCTCCAAAATATTAAGACTGATCCTCCTTTAGAAATAACTGAGGATACTGATTCAACTCTTGTCTTCATTAATGAATCACATATACACCCTGACAAAAATTTGATTGAATCAAACGAATCTGGGGATGAGCTGAATGATAATGATTCTGACATTTTGACCCTGCCATCAAAGAGTTGTAATTTGGAGTCTACCCTTGATTCAAATATGACTCCAATCATTAATGCTAGGCAGGGTAATATGTAGTTGTCTACAATTGTTAGGGAGTATACACAATCTGAATCATTGTTGGAATTAGACCTAACACCGACTAAGCCCTCATTGGACTTAACCATTACCTTCCACTACTACAAACAACCCTTATACTCCCTAACTGATCCTTGGCTGAGATCTCTGCTCATGTACATTCTTTCTGGAGAATATATCAGGCCAGTACATCCTAGGGTAGAATGGCGAGTGTGGATTGATGCTTGTACTTTTACTCTCGCCATTCAAGGGTTTGAACTAATAGTGTGTATATCTTTTAAAACCTATCCTACTCTGGAGGATCCTTGTTATCCTCCACTTATTTCGTTTCAGGAGGTCCCTTTTCATTTTCCTTTTATTATTCCTAGACCTCCCAAGGTAGCCAACGAGGTTCTTCGTTTTCATATCTTTTGGCGAGCATTTGGTATTACGTTGCATCATCAGCTCGCCAACATTCGTGGCTACCTATTTTTTAGGCCCGCACTGTTACGTATATTTTTAGGGCCTAACTTTCTCTGTTTGGAACCAGACTTATAGGTTCCTTCTAAGTCTGGCCGCTGACAGAAAATGCAACGCTTGTTGGGAGGCAACCCAACGGTCAGAATAACATCGTCGTCAGGTGATGCTTTTCCTTTCTCCTCCTGTTTTAATTTTATAATGGGGACATTGTAGGATTTAGGCATGGGGGGGTGCATTTGTATTTTAGGATGTATTCATGCATTTAGGTTAGCATATATATATATATATATATAAAGTTCTCTTTTCTTGAGCTGATTGGGTTAGTCCCTACCAAAATGCCTTTGTCATTGGAGGTTTTTCTTCCAGAATTATTCCTTAAGTTTAGAATCCAGTACATTTATTTCACGTGCACGTAGACTGGGTAATGGATCCTCGAGGAAAATCAATAAGCATTTGTAGTCCATTGAACCCTTGGACAGTTCATAGGGAGTTAGGCATACTATCTTCTAGTAGATCCACCTAATATTTGTGAGAATAAAGTAGAGAGATTACTGGTGCGCTACGTCTAGTGCAATGACTCTTAAGTTTTGGATAATTAGAAGATGATACTTCAGAGTTAGGCGTAGTTTTCACTCTCTATTCCTGTGTGCGTACTTCGCGTGAATTCTTGAGAGTCACCATATAAGGCAGATACATAGAGATTGAGTCTTAATAAAGCTATAACTATGGTGGATGGTTACGACCGTCCTTCATAGAGTCATCGGCTGAAGGAGGGTAATAGTGTCAAAGGTCAGAAATATGCCTGTCCTATCCATTCCTTCCCGGTGCCGAGAATAGGCACTTCCACCAAATAAGCCACATAATATCCTCTTGACCATCATCGTCCCTAATAATGCCTCATAAATAAAAGTTTGTGTCATATTATATTATAAAAAAAAAGAGAAAAAAAGAAAAGAAGAAGAAATAGAAGAAATAGAAAAAGAAGAAATATTTATATTACAAAAAAAAAGGTTCAAGTTATAATGTAACATTGTTTCTGAGGCAACAGAACACCTTTCGCATTCCACCAAATATGACCTATACCTACCTTTTAATATTTCTGATCGCTCGAATATTGGTTGAGGACTCTAACTTAGTTGTAGAGTTATTAGGACTTTAATTGAAGTGTGGATGCCATGTGAGGCCACCAAATAGTGAGTACAATTTCTAAGTCTGGCGAGATTTGTGATCTTAGAAAGAAAGAAAAGAGGGAGTGCCTAGGAACATCAAGAGAGCACAATTGTGTAGCCTCTCTCAGAGTTGACTTGTCTAATAGTCTAGAGATCTAGAGTCTGCAGTACTAGACTATATGTAGCACTAGATGAGTGTGTGCCACCAAATACAAATCCATTCAACTCGATATCTCCTACCTAAGCCAAACGCCGGGGTCAAATTACAGATTATCCTCTGCTTTATCTCTGAGGGAAGTAGTTGCCTATCTCGACAGTAATATTTACGAAGGGTTAAGTACAAACTTCCAATGCAAATTGGCTCTTTCACTTGGATCTGTTACTTAGGCTATT
This sequence comes from Thalassia testudinum, assembly GCA_037157565.1. Lineage (NCBI taxonomy): Eukaryota > Viridiplantae > Streptophyta > Magnoliopsida > Alismatales > Hydrocharitaceae > Thalassia > Thalassia testudinum. The sequence goes on along the minus strand of JAZHRO010000031.1, from coordinate 30,660,507 downwards.
ATCACATCACATTTGTCTGGATCTCTAAAGTTTGAAATAAGAAAAGAAGAAATCTTCTGATTACTTCTATTATTTTTTATTTTTGCTAGGGATTAGCAAATCTTAGGTATGGGGGTATTTGATGAGTCCATTTTAATAGACTGATATTACGCCTAAGTAATTTTAATTGTACCTTTTAAGTTTGTTAATAACTACATTAAGTTATAGAATGTTTGCATGCATCATGATTTAAGTTTACATCTATTTTATAGCATTCTATAACTTAATAAGTAATGAGTTTATGTTTTTATGATTGCAGGAATAATAGTTGGAAACAACAAGGGGGGAATAAATTTCCCCAACACATATCCGGTGCTAGCTGCAACTCCTCCCGCACATTTATCAAATCTTTTGCTGCCCTCCCTCAACAAACGAGGCCATATTTAGAAAAGGGATTTGAAAATCCCTTAATTGGCACGGGGGAGAGGAGTTAAGAGGACGGGGGCAAAGGAGAGAGGAGATCTGCATCTTCCCCCTTGCGAGGAATTGCTCCACTGCATGCACTGTACACCCCTCTACAGACCCGCCTCGCCACACCGCAGCCGCTCTAGCCAGTACCCCTGCCAGGTCGCGCCCGCAGGCACTCTAGCGCACACCGCGCACCGCGAGTGCAGACCATCCTAGCACCTGCAGGCGCCCCCTCCTTCTCCATCACTCATCTCCAGCAGCGCCCTATTGTAGTGCGACCCCCTCTCGCCCGCACGCTCGCACCACCAGCGCTTCCCTCCAACGCTGCAGGCGCTCTTGCCACCTCTGCCCGCACCCTCTCTCCCGCACAGCACCCCTCTCCAGCGCCTAGCGTTCCCCGCAGACGCTGCACCGCACCGCCCTCGCCACCCACTCCAGCAGGGTGCGCCCCTCTCCAGTGCCAGCACCCTGCAGAAAGGTGCTTGCTCAACCTTGCGCGCTCACCGGCCACCACAGCCAGGCCGCACCCGCACAGTGCCTCCCTGCAGTGCGCCTTCTCTCCCGCAGGTGTCCAACGCTTACTTTAGTTGCACTAGCATCGTCCACAGGCGCACGCCATCTGTAGCGCGCCCTTCACTGCAGGTGCTGCCCTATAGGCTCCTCCAACAGACCAGCGGTTCTCCTCCGCTTGCCGGCCGCCTCCGGCCATCTCCGTCGACGCTACAACCTCCCTTGCGTGTGAAAGCCCCACCGGTGCTCTCTCTCTCGTGAGGAGGAGAGAGAGCAAATGCTTTGTTTTACATTCCATTAAAAATTACATTTACTGTCATTGCCACCAGAAATTGATTTTTGATTTATTATTATTTTATTGTGGCAAAATTGTGCATGCACACTCATATTTTCTGATAATTGCACTTTAATGATATTCACCTGTTTCAAGATTGGTTTTGGGATCAACACGTGCACCAATTCTCTCTAGTATATGACAATTGAAAATTATGCAAAATCGTCATATATTTAGTGAAGATTTCAGTGAGGGAAAACTGCACATATACCCTTATCTTTTTGAGTTATTGTGAATCTTCTTTCTATCACATTTTATGTTGAATTTGAATAGGGATTTCACACTTAACCGAAAGAATATAAAATAATTGAGAGTTTATTACATAATTGCCTCCCTGTGGACACGACCCGCTCTTCTGTGAGTGGTTATTTTTATTGTTGATTAGTCAATTTTTCCACCACTTAACTACTACAACGCAAAGCGGAAAATCGACTTGTCACTCCCTCTCACAGTCACTCGCCAGTGTGTGCACACACACACTCACTTGTACACACTCACGTGTGCTCTCTCACACACACTTGTACACACACACACACCCTTATAAACTCACGTCTACACACATATATGTTTATATATCCACTCACATATATACATAAATATATATTTACATATATATATATACATATATACATATATACATATATATATATCTATATATATCTATATACATAGATACTTATACAAATATATCTATATACATATATACATATACATATCTATATACATATATTACTATATATATATCTATATAGTTATAAATATATATATATATCTATCTATTTATAAATAAATAAATAAATAAATAAATAAATATATATATATATATATATATATATATATATATATATATATATTTACATATCTATATATATACATAACTACATATATACCTATATAGTTATAACCCTATTTGTATATATACATACATATATATATATCATTACATACACATCACCTACCTGTATCCATACGCCCTTGCACTAGTCACTCTACCACGCATTCTATCGCGGGAATATCTGCACCAGTTGCTAATATTCCCCGATACCCGCGTAAAGCAATCGCCTCCGCACACACTCCCACACATTCGTCCCACACTCTACGCAGCACTTCGTCTTGTTGGTTGCGTCTTACTAGATGTGGACCAACTCGATACTATGCTACACGCCATCTCCACTTCCAACCCCACCCCTATATATATAATATATACATATCTATATATACAGAGACTGTATTTATTATATTAAGCTAAGTATTCTTTTCTCTACAAGAAACCTATTTTTTTTATTTCTCTTTTATTTTCTGCTATTTAAAAAGATAAAAAAAAGAGTAAAAGAGAAAAGATAATCCTTGTCTTACAGGTACTTGATCTTGAGAATAGCAAGACTAGTTTTTTTAGGAAACCCTAAGTTGGCTCAAAGCCAAGAACAATTTGGCTCAAAGCCAAGAACTCGATTTTGAAGATGTGCCTTAAGGACAATATTATCAACAAAAAAAAATCTTAAATAGAAAAGAACCAAAAATATAATAAACGCACGGAAGAGATACATTTTAGGAAAGGCGTAGAAACTTCTTCACCTTTAATCCCCGCTTCCCTGAGATCGACCCTGGGCCTAAAAGTGACCAAGATAAAATTAAGTAGGCCAGGTTAAAAAATTTTTTTGTGAAAGATGGTTAGACTCGATTTAGGTTAACCACTATATTAACTTCAACGATAATTTCACCATATTAACGCAACCTATTCGAGTTCCAATAGGAGCTCATGGACGGATTTAGAAGGAAGAGGACTCCTCAAAGAATCTCTCTTCCAATTTTGGAAGGGATTAATTGAACAGAGGAGTTCTCTTCAATTAAAGGTTGCTGGAGAAGGATTCCTCCGCGATAGTGGTGGAGGGACCTATTTGTGGGAATGACAACAAAGTTAGGGGCCTATTTGAAAGAGTTTTGAAAGTTAAGGGTAGAAATGAAATTAGATAGGACCAATTTGCAAACTACGTCAAGACAAACTCATTTTGGGTCCAAATTTTGGTACAAACCTAATTTGGACCTAAGGAATCCAATGGTGAAGTTGGATTTTGATTTTGACCATGTTTGACTGGGTAATTTATGCAAAAGCCCAAATTAGGCCAAATGTCTATCTGTGTCTCTGTTTTGGGTCAGAACGGGTTCTGATGGTCAAATTGAAGGTTCTAAACCCTAGAAAATATTTTTCTATGAATTTTAGAGGGTTTATGTGGATTTTATCCTTATCATAACCTTAGTTAATTAAGCGGGTCTGTTTTTAGGATTTTAAAAGTCATTTAATTCTCAGAATACGTGCAAACCCTTTTCTGTCTGTCTTAACCCACTTGTTATCTTTTTAAGACCAATTGACCTTCATTCAACCCTTGAGAAAATCCGTGATTGTATTGCATTCATGATAAGCTGGTAAAATTGCAGTTTTAACCCTGGTTTCTTATTTTTCCTTCAGAATGATTTTGCGATGACTTGTGCTTCTCTGGCTATTATGTCGGAGCATTTATTGACTTAATTGGGTTAAAATGAGCTAGTTATGGCTCATGATGGTGTTCCCATCATACCCCCATGCCTAGCTTTTACTAGTCCCTTAGCAAAATTTCAAGGTATTAACTTTGATTCTAGACCATATGACTTTTGATGCTTAAAACTTTGATGTGTGCTTTCTTTTGTAGATTAGGTTAAAATGTCGATAGTAGGCTTAGAGGTACTCAAGTACCAACTAAGATCCGAACCTGACCAGCTCTAGTCTCAGTCTGTCGCGAAGGTTTCTAAGGCCTACAGGAACTATCCTAAGGTTTGTTGAACTCCGCGGTTAAAGCACTCGTGCTTGCAACATGTTTTAGCCCAGGTTCAGTTTGCAATGTGTTTCTGTCAGAGAGAGAGAGGAATTTTTCTTTATTTTTAGAGAGCTTTCTCTCTCTTTTCTTTTTATATCTAGCTTTGGATTAGCTTTACAACATGGTTTATATCGGATTCCTAGTCCCCACCATCAATCCTCATAGGGTCCCTAGCAATCGATGCTTTGAGATAGCACCGCCCATGGAAACCCCCAAAACCCTGGCTTTCGAGATAATCCCGCCCATGGCGTTCTGTAGCTAAATCTAGACCCTGGCAATCGACATTTCGAGATAATGCCGCCCATGGCATCTGAACCATCACAGGGTGCTTACATGCCCTCGGTAGGATATGTAGATATCCTAGGAGACAAGCACCGAGGAGATGATATGCTATTGCACATCTTTGAGGGAAATTTCCTGCCTCTCCGTGCCGGGAACTCATTCAAATCAACTTGTATTGATTAGCCATTCATATTCTAGGTAACTTTCTTCAGAGCAGATTTAATGCATTTACGTGATTTTGATATTTAGGCACACTGAACTAGATTGTGTGGATTGGGGTGCTTAGGTTACTGAGTCCCGCAAACTAGAGGTCAGTTAACAAGGTTGAATAATCCTTAAGCCTTAGACCTAATACTTAAGCTTCGCATTTTCCCCAACCTCTTGAGGACTATCTAGATCTTAGCGGGTATTTGAATTTATAATCCTAGGATTACAGCCCAAGAGGCCTAAAATCAGTGTTCCTACTAATCTTTTTTTGTCTCTTAGAACTTTTTGTCTTTTATTTTCTTTCTCTTTGATTTGGTCTAGAATTGAGTCAATTCCTTAATCTTTTACTAATGACTATCTCTTTTTCTTCTTTTCTTTTTAAATTGTGCTCTTTTTTGTCATTTTTATCTCCTCCCCTTTTCTCCACAAATGATATGCTATCAATTCAAAATTTCCTCCCTTCTCCCATTTTTTTCTTTTTTTTTCATTTTTTTTTATTTTTTTTGGTTTTTGGAATATGTGCTTTTTTTGTGAGAACCCTTCCAAACTGTGATTTTTTTGTATGTTTGCACTTTATCACCCCCCCATGCCTAAGTTTTGCAATGTCTTCATTGTTAATAGAGGGTGTGAAACAATTTTGGGTTCAGTAATTAGAACAGAATTATTGGGTGGGCGAACGTGTCGGGAATAATTATTGCAGATGATTTCAAGCCCTGGTACGAGTACTAGAGGTGGGATCAACTATTCTAAAACTGAACTCAGGGTGCAATAGACATGAAGTATAGAAGGATAATCAGAAGGATCTCAGGTTTTTTGGAATGACGGGTTGCCTCCCGTTAAGCGCTAAATTCAATGCCTTTAGTCGAGCAGAAAATGGTATGGAGAAGGAGTGGTGAAATTATATGAGTTTTGCAGAACAAGCACCTTGATTAATAGCCTGGTTGGTCCAACAGGTGCTTGTTCAGATCAGTAGGCTGATGATGCAGCCCAAACCCAATTAATCTGGTGGGTTGATAGATGTAGATTAAGAGATGCGGAACCCACCATATGTTGTGGAGCTCGGAATGATGCAGAAGTGTGAATCTAGGGTTTGGCTGAGTCAAATTAGCCTGGTCAGAGTAGGAATCACTGGAAGATGTGAGATCCCTATGAGAGTGATTGGAGAAGGATGGGGCGTGATTTGTAGTCTGATCGAAGTCCGAAACCTAATTTGAATGTGGAGGAGAATCATTTGCAACCGGATTGAGACGAGAATCGGAGTAGAAATTGAGTCCGATTGCGGGTCGGGGTTGAAAATGGATTTGGGAAGGTTCTACATGTGTAGAAGAGGTGGCATTAATAAGAATTGTGTATGAGGGTTCTTCTCATAAGGATTCAAAGGTAGGTTCATTTAGAGAGTCCTCATAGTAGCCATCAAACTCAAAGGTAAATGCCTGAAGAGTGTTTATAGGATGAAGGAAGTCTGAGTCAAGGAAAGATTCAAACTCTAGGTTGTAGTCACATTTGACACTTTTTGTTTCTAATTCCTAAGGATCAAAAAGAAATGATTCCATCTCAATGGAACCTGATTTTGAATCAGTGATCTCAGGATCAGGGGCCTTAGAGTTAGAGTCGAAGAATGGATCATGTATGCTACGGTCGTAGATTGGCTCATAGTCGTCAGGAAACAATGGTTCTCCGAAATCATAGTAAGATTCAAAATCGTCGGAGAATTTGCGAGAATCAAGCTCTGAATTTGATTAAAGATCAGAGTTTTACAGAATAAATCACAGGATGTAGACTTAGCAACCTGACTTTGGTCTAGCCTATTCTCAGATTCTGAGCTAAAAAAGGTGTCCCTATTGGGTCTGGGCTCAGGTTTTTGGCTTGTAGGGAAGACCCAACCAAAACCCAACTCCTCCAACTCCTCGATTACTGTATCGTAGATCGACTTGACTTTCGAAAAATCAATCTATATTTTTGAGGATGTTGGAGAGGTACATTCATCGAATAAAGGCCCAGAATCATAATCCAAACTCTGATTTTCGTCACATGGGGCCTTGTAATTATCCCAAGAATGTTCAGATCCAAATTTTAGGCTAAGGGTGTGGGTATAGGGATGTCAGAATTGCCCTCGGGGGTTACCTTATCAGAGTAAGGAGCGAAATTTACACCCTTGAGAGGTTCTGATTCAATCTCATTATCACAGGAGTCTAGGAAATCTAAGCTTGGCGAACCAGGGTTTTGTGTTTCTAGGGCTGGCTTGAAATAGTGTTCTCCTGCAATTGGATCCTCCCAACCCGTCTCAAGGTCAGACGTATCAATCTATATATTAGGTTGATCATATTACATTTAGGCTGGAGGTCCACAACAACCTTGATTCTCGAACTCGGGATTTGGAAGATTAGATAGATCCTTAGTATTGTTCCAAGTTCACTGAATGTTTGGGGAATGTATAGGTATTTTTGATCGATTATCTGCTTTAATAATTTTATCATCTTCTCCCATTTTTCAAGATCATCTTGGTGTTTTTCCCAAAGTACAGGATTTGTCATGCATTGGAGGTATTCAAAGTTATGTAATTTTTCTAACTCAATGTATCCTGTCATGAGAACATCCCAGGTGGATCCATTTGTTACTTGTGTTATAATTACTTGGGCACAGTTTATGATGAAGGCTGTTGTTATCGATACATTAACCTGAATGTTTTCAATTGGTTTTGAGATTTTGTCATCAATCTTATAAAATCTAACGGCATCCTCAAGCACTCTATCTTTCATGGATATTTGAGATTCGGGTTTCTTCAATGGTTTTCCTAAATAGCCAGGCTACATAATTGAATCAGATAGTTGAATCAAGATATAGAATCAAATTTCAAGATTAGATCGAAATTGATTAGATCTGAAAAGAGATTCCCAAGGAAATCTGTGTGTGTGCTCTAAATAGAAGGGATGAGGGATTGGATGTGAGATTAACCTAATCAAGGCACCCAAAGATTTTTGGATGACTAAGGCATTTTCGAGGCGGATGATACCTCTGAATTAGAAATTCGCACACCCGAGAAGTACCTGGGCAGCCAGGAAGGAAGAGTCCTGTAAAGACTCCTACACGATAGAGCGTTCCCATGGGTTACAGGGTTTCCCCTACCCGACCTTTCTTGTTACTGAGGGTCTAGGTAGACTGGAATGTATGAACTTAAGTCCTTATGCCTATCAATTTTAGGTTCTAGTTTGTGCCTTGATTTTCACTTGATTTAGAAGTTAATTTCAACTTGTGACCTAATTTGGAGGTTGGTTGGCCTGTAATGTAGACCAACTTCACCTGACCTGCCCTAAAGATGGCAGAGTGAGATCTAGGTCAAGACCTAGAACTCACCCTAATTTAACTCCCAGATTATTAGGTCCAAGGATTTTTAGGGTTCAAGTGAATTAGAGCCTGTTTTTAGGATTTTTCTTGATTATATCTTTTCAATTTAAGGGCTTGGGTAGCACACAAATGCAGGAGGGTAACTTTCCTTTAATTCAGGCAAACATGTGTACTAGCACTTCAAAACCCTAATGCAGAAACCCTAATTGGCTTTATTCTACATCCAATTTGATCTTAAAATGTTCTTCTTGGACTTCAAACAATAAGTGCGTAGTCCAAGAAGATTAGACATTAAGCATAGTCCCTAATAGGCATAGGAAATTTTTAGGTAGGGAATTCTAAAAAATCATCTCAATCTTCAATTAGATTTGAAAAGAATTTTCGCAAATTAGGAAACTTGCCCTTTAAATGATGATTACTATGAAAAATAAGGCAGGTGATTCCTAATTCATTGTTTCCTTTTTTTGTCTTCCCAAGATTAGGAGGTTGATTAGGGAAGAATAGAGAAGTTACCTGCACTGAAGTGGCTATTTTGTGATGAGTCCATTTTAATGGACTATTGTTACGCCTAAGTACTTCAATTCTAACATAGTATGTTTGTTAGTAATCACATTAGGTCATTAAATAAGTGCATGCATCATTACTTGAGTTTTTATCTATTTTATCGCATTCTATAACTTAGTATGTAATTATTTTATGTTTTGTTGTTGTAGGAATAATGTTAGAAAAGAACAGGGGGGATAAATGTCCCCCAACAAAGAGCCGCCTCAACACCTCCCTCAACCTCCTGCCGGCCTCAACACCTCCCCACAAATATCTAACCTACGGCTGTCCTCCCTCAACAGAATAAAACAGTGTTGGCCATATTTAGCAAGGGATTTTTGAAAATCCCTTGAGGGGCGGAAGAGAGGAGATATAGAGCGAGAGCCGGAGGGGCTTGGGGGAGATCCATCGAGAAGTACTGCGTGCACTGTGCAATCAGCAAGCACTGTGCGCCAATGCCCTCCACCACCTACCTTGCGCGCCCTGCAGGTGCTGTAGTCACGCCACAACCGTGCCCTCCACCGCCGGCCCACCCATCAGAGCCTTCCCTCACCGCACGCCTGCAATTTCTTGCACTGCCTTCACAGCGCCAAGGTTTCACCGTACCCATCACCCGCACTACTGCCACAGCTGCGCCTTCCAGTTTGCGCCCTGCATCCATCGCCCTTCCATGCCCTGTACCAGTGCCTTTGCACTCCCCCTTTAGCGCCCTTGTGCGCCCAGCCTCCAGCACCCTCACCGCCCAATCCAACGCTCCTAGCAGCACTTGCACTCCTAGCAGCATCAAAGCCTTCCCTCACCGCAGGCAGCAGCCGCCCGCAGGCGCTGCACCTAGTCTCCAGCACCCTTGTGCGTCCAGCCACTTGCGCCCTCACCGCTTACTGCATTGCCATAGCGAGTAGAGGCGCGCACTGCAGACCGCACGGCACCTCCTCTTCGTCATCTTCTTCATCTCCAGCGCCCTGCAGGAACCAAAGGACGCCGCTCGCAGCAAGCACCATAGTAGCCACGCGACTGCGAGCAAGTGCAGCGCAGCCACGCGCGCTCGTGCGCCACGCCCACAGCAGCAATGAAGCCACCTGCCGGCGATAGGCTGGCGCTCCTCTCTGCCAGCCAGCCACCTCTGGCCACCGCATCACCACCATTGCGTAGCCCTCGTCGAGACGTGCCTTCCCGCAGCGTAGCTCCTCCCACGAAGCCTCCTCGTGCGCATAAAGAAGAGAGAGGAAGTTTCCTCTATTTTATACTCAATTAATATTTACATTTAATTTCATTGCCATTTAGATATTAATATTTTATTCAGGACACATTGCATTGATGCACTCATAGTTTCCTGAAATTACTTCACTTGTGTTATGTGCATCATTTAACTTTGAATTTCAAATCAGATTTGCATGCAAGTTGAATTTACATGATATGCCATTACACATGCATCATATACATATTTTTGGAGCTTAATTCCTGATGTGAAAATTGCATAAATAACCCTAAACTTTTAAGGAGATTGCAAGCTCCTTTTAAAATAGCATATTCCTCGCATTAAAGTTGTGATAGTGTCTGCAAACAGTATATTCCTCTACTCGTGAATTTATTGGTCTATTCCTCCCTGTGGATGCGACATTTTTACTTTGGTTAAATTTGATATTTAGTTTTGATTGAGAGATTTTCTACCACATAAAATATGACATATCATTCTATTGCTATCATAAATAAGCAAAAATCTTTCCGTCAAATGGTGCCGTTGCTAGGGAGGCAACAAACGCAATCTATTCACGTTATTATTTTTGAATATTCTGAGTTGCGCAATCATCTGATCTTTTTTTTTTATTGTGCGAGGAATTTGACGAGGCAACGAGGCGCAACAGAGCGGCGACATCAACCACGAGCTAAGCCACACGAGGAAAAGACGTAGGAGACCTGGATCCCACTTTCACAAGGGATTCTCCATCGTCAAAAATTTATTTTTGTCTTTTCGTCCTTGTAGTAATTGGGGTTGAATTTTTTGGGGGTCTGTCCCCACAATCTTTAGCCACTAGGGTTTACATTTTTTTTCACATGCGTGATTCCATTCTATGGTTGCTTGCCTTTAAAACCAACAAAAGAAAATATCGAGTTTCCTGTTTAGAAGTTGCATGCCCTTAGGTGCGCGCATTTAGGGGTGAGTGAGCAGCACATTAGATCTTATTATTTCATTGCAAGCATATTAGCACGAAGATTGCTGGAGATAGGTACACCTTTCTAACTTTTACATCCAGCTCTTGTTCACGCATTTGCATTCAAATTAAAATTCAAGACCACCAAGTTGTTAGAATTTACTAATTCAGTGGTCGCATAACTAAAAGTGGGACTGATAATCAGATTCAACCCTAAAATCAATTCACATTTGATCTGATTCTAAGGGACTTGTCTGCGTTTTCAAAAAATTAAAAAGATTTGCGGTGTGTTGCACACTTCTGACACTGAGCACACACATTAGGCATCGCACTAAGGCTCAATCCCTTAAGGCTATAGGCACCAATCTCTTTATCGGTGCAAACCCTCCTATTGTGCTTTGTGGTGATGGTGGTACCATCTTTTGACCAAGTGTTTTGATACTTCACGGAGGGGGACACCCCTTAAAGGAACAAAAGGGTAGTTAAGGGGCACTGCATATGCATCGCCTCAAAGGAAGGGTTCGCCCTACTTGCATCCCTTTGTTCGTCCTTGGAGTAACTTCTCACTTGATCACCTGGGAGTATCATCCAAGCAAAGTATAGGTCCTAGGGCACTCGAAGGTTGAATTAAGGCACGTAATTGTAGTGAAAAACTTGTTTGACCATTTATATCAACTAATTCGACCTCCGCAACAAAGAAGGTTAAGATTTCAAGTCAACACCCCTCTTATACCACTTACGTGGGAATGAAGGGATAAGCCTTGACCTTTTGACTTATCTTTGGAGTGGAGGTTTCACTTAATAAGAACCTGAATTGTGATTGATATTGTATGCTTGGTAGACACTCTCTTGAGGGTAGTATAGTGTTTGATCCTGAGCCCGAGAGAATTCTTAAGAGAGCCCACCTAGGAGAGAAAAGAGAAGGAATGGCTGATCAAGGAGCAAATCAACAAAGGACCCTAAGGGATTATTTTATTCCAACTAACCAACCCGCACAAGCACTAAGACAACCGACAGGCGATAATCCATATGAGATCAAGAGCAGTACCATATCTTTAATGCCCTCCTTTTATGGTACTACTAGGGAGGACCCCTACCAGCATTTGGAGGAATTCATCGAGGTCTATTCCACGGTGAAGCTCCAGGGCTTTACTGATGAAGCCCTGATAAGGACTTTATTTCCTTTCTCCCTAAAGGATAAGGCCAAGCACTGGTATCACACCCTCGATGCAAGGGTACATGATTGGGCCACCCTTAAGGGAGAATTTTTGAAAAAGTATTTTCCTATGAGTAAGACCAACCATTATAGAAGAGAGATTATGAGTTTTACTCAACAGGAAGGGGAGCAATTTCATGAGACTTGGGAGCACTTTAATGACCTTCTTAGGTTATGCCCCCACCATTAGGTGCCAAGATGGTAGTTGGTCGAAAGGTTCTATAACGGATTATCTGAAAGGCATAGGCAAACCATTGATGCAGCCTGTGCAGGAACCTTCATGACTAGAACTGAGGATGAAGCCTGGGCATTATTTGAAACATTAAGCGACAACTCTAAACATCTGTCCTGTGCCTATCAAGAAAGAAAACCATCATTCTTGTAGAGGAAGATAGAGGCCCATGAAGCTGGGGCTTCTCAGGATTTGGCTTATCAGATTCAACTATTGAATAAAAACTTTGATAGGCTTTTAGCAAACCCTAGCATGAACCCGCAAGCAGCCTCTATCTTTCAGGCTTCAAGAGAATGCTCCATTTTCCAAAGCACAACGCACGCCATTGCGGAGTGCCATTAGGCAAATCAATTCCCTGAGTTGACTCAAGCCGACTTGAACGCATCCCAAGGTTTCCACCCTCCTCGCAATAACCCTTATTCCAATACCTATAATCTAGGGTGGCGGAACCATCCAAACTTCTCTTGGAAGCAAGGTGATGCTTCTAACTCAAGGAATACAAGACCCTTACCTCCCTAATCCATATACCAACCATCTTATGAAAACCCTCCTCAGAATAAGCCCTCTGAGATGGATGAACTGAAAGCCATGATGAAAGCAATGCAAGAGCATCAGAATATGGTCATCCAATCTCAGAATAAGATGATTACTGATATGCAATCCCAAATTGGTCATCTTACTGAGGCAGTTAGGCAACGTGATCCGGGGAAGCTGCCTAGCTCTTTTGAGGAGAACCCTAAGGGCAAGGGGGTTGTATTCAGGGAGCACGCCCAAGCGGTGACCATGTTGAGGAGTGGAAAAAAGATTGACAAGCCTGATAACACTCCTACAGTTACGTCTCAGAATTCCCCTTCTACACCTGACCTGACTTCCATCTCCACCGAGGAAGAGCCACACTGCTCTCCGTAGCACAAAATCACCCACAATGAGGATGTCGTCCTTCCACCACCCCTTTCCCGCCATGACGACCCCTCTACCCCGAAGCCGAGGGTGCCCTATCCAGAGCGCCTATCTGCTCCTAGAGAATCTTTTGTTGGCTCGTTTGGAGCAAAGGATAGGACGGAAGAGATTATGGATACTTTTAGGCATGTCCAGATTAATTTGCCTCTATTGGAAGCTATTAAACAGATCCCGTCCTATGCCAAGTTTCTGAAGGACCTGTGCACCTAGAAGCACTGATCTAGGAAACAGGTTCAAACCAAGGTCATCCTGCCTGACCATGTTAGCTCGGTTCTCCAGCATGGAACACCCCCCAAAATGAACGGCCCAGGGGCCTCGTATATTTCAGTGGTTGTAGGTAACCGACAGATTGACGAGGCTCTACTTGATCTGGGTGCGGGAGTGAACATTTTACCGAGCTCTGTCTACAACCTTTTGGGAGGAGGCAAGCTAAAGCCTAGTCTAGTAATCCTCTAGGTTGCAAACATATCACTTAAGACACCATGGGGATTGTTAGAAGATGTCCTTGTGAGAGTGGAGGATTTCTTCTTCCATATTGACTTTCTGGTGCTTGATACTGACCCATCAAATAAGCCCACAAAGCCGTCCATTATTCTAGGACTCCCCTTCTTGGCCACAGCCAATGCCTCTAAAATTGTAGATCTGGGGCACTTAAAATGGGCTTTGGGAACAAGAAGATCCGATTGAATGTTTTTGATACTTACAAGCAATCTGGATTTGAAGATTGTTCTTAGATTGAGGTCGTTGATGAAATAATTGAAGAGACTACTCCAACACTCTTATGTAGAGATCCCCTTCAGAAGGTCATATCTAAGGACCATCTCTCGATTATTAAAGAAACTGAAAGGGAAATGCTCGAATTAGAAGAGTTGCTGGGGATACACACTGAGTCTTTGTCCCTACCTTGGACTGTGAAGGTAGATCTGCTACCTGAGGTGGGGGCATCTCAACTAAAACCCTCAATCCAAAAGGCTCCTGAGTTGGAGTTGAAACCCCTCTCGAGCACATTGAAATATGCTTTCCTTGGCCCTAATAACATGCTCCCTGTTATTATCTCGTCTGCATTATCTGAATTGTAGGAGGGAGCTCTGCTTGAGTGTTTACAAAGGCACAAGGAAGCAATTGCTTGGTCAATTGCTAATATTAAGGATGTTGATCCCTCTCTTTGCATGCATCATACATACACAGACGAGTCCGTGAAGCCTTTCCGAGACATGCAGAGAAGGCTCAATCCAAATATGCAGGAGGTTGTTAAAAAGGAGATTCTGAAATGGCTGGATGTAGGGATTATCTATCCCATTTTAGATAGTAAATGGTTCAGTCCTATTCATGTAGTTCCCAAAAAGGCAGGAATCACTGTGGAGGAGAATGACCAAGGGGAGCTGGTGACCACTAGACCCTCAACTGGTTGGAGGGTCAGCATTGATTACCGCCGTTTGAACATGGCTACCCAGAAAGACCATTTCCCCTTACCGTTTATCGATCAAATTTTGGAACAATTGGCGGGAAACAAGTACTTTTATTTTCTTGACGGGTACTCTGGGTATAATCAGATAGCTGTTTTTCCTGACGATCAGGAGTGTACCACCTTCACGAGTTCGTATGGCACATTTACGTTCCGCCGAATGCCATTCGGGTTATGTAATGCTCCTGCCACTTTCCAACATTGTATGATGGCTATCTTTTCTGATATGATCGACGAGTTCGTTGAAATTTTCATGGATGACTTCTCCATTTATGGCTCGTCATTTGACCTATGCCTTTCACACCTTGATAAAGTTTTAACCCGTTGCGAAGAGGCAAAGCTGGTGCTCAGCTGGGAGAAAAGCCACTTTATGGTCTAGCAGGGCATTGTGTTAGGGTATATAGTTTCCGAGAGAGGATTAGAGGTGGACACCACAAAAATCGATTCCATCTCTAAGCTTCCATTGCCCACCAATGTTCGTCAGGTTCGATCTTTCCTTGGCCATGCTGAATTTTATAGGCGCTTCATTAGAGATTTCAGTAAAATCTCTAAGCCACTCTGCGACCAGTTAGCGAAGGATGTCTCCTTCGATTTTGATGATAGATGTGGCGAGGCTTTCCAAGTTTTGAAGAAAGTTATTACCGTACCGATTCTCCAAGCACCAGATTGGATCCTCTCATTTGAGCTTATGTGCGATGCTTCTGATTTTGCAGTGGGAGCGGTCTTAGGTCAAAGGGTTGATAGCAAACCTCATGTGCTGCATTATGCCAGCAAGACCCTTACGGATCCTCAACAAAACTACACGGTCACTGAAAAGGAACTACTTGCTATAGTATTTGCTTTGGAAAAGTTTCGATCTTATCTTTTGGGATCCAAGGTTGTGGTGTTCACTGATCATTCTACCCTAAAGCATCTTCTTGCTAAAAAGGACACCAAACCTCGCCTAATTCGTTGGATTCTGCTGCTCCAGGAATTTGACTTGAAAATTAAAGACAAGAAAGGAGTTGAGAATGTGGTAGCAGATCATCTGTCTAGGATCCCTATTGAGGCATCAAACCCTGCTGGCGGTATTCAAGAGACTTTCCCTGATGAGTCTCTAATGGCCGTGGAAGCTAAAACTCCTTGGTTCGCTGACATAGTGAACTTTCTGGTCATGGGCATTACCCCCAGTACTTGGGACAAGCAGAAGTGAGACAGGTTTCTTGCAACGCTAAATTTTATCATTGGGAGGAACCCGAGCTTTTTAGAGTAGGCCCTGACCAGCTTTTTCGCTGCTGCATCCCTGATGAAGAACAAAGAAGTGTTCTGAGTTTCTGCCATGACCTTCATTGTAGGGGACATTTTAGTGGGAAGAAGACTACCCGTAAGGTTCTTCAGTCTGGCTTTTGGTGGCCTACATTATTTCGAGATGCACATACATATGTGGGTGCATGTCTACGTTGCCAGCAGACAAGAACCATTGGAAAAAGGGATGAGATGCCCCAACAACCTATCCTCCCTGTTGAAATCTTTGATATTTGGGGCATTGACTTCATGGGTCCCTTTCCTGTGTCCTTCGGATATGAATACATCCTTGTGGTTGTAGACTATGTATCGAAATGGATAGAAGCCATACCCACGTGACCCAATGACCATTCCGTGGTCTTGGGCTTTGTTAAGGCTAATATTATTTCTCGGTATGGGTGCCCAAGGACGATCATAAGTGATGGAGGATCTCACTTCAAGAACGTACACTTCACTAGACTACTCCAAAATTTGGGAGTCAACCACATGATAGCCACACCTTACCATCCCCAAATGAGTGGACAAGTTGAAGTGTCTAATAGGGAGATTAAGTGAATTTTAGAAAAAATTGTCAGGCCCGATCGGAAGGATTGGTCTAAAAAACTAAATGATGCTCTTTGGGCCTACAGAACTGCGTATAAGACTCCCTTGGGCATGTCTCCTTTCCGTCTTGTCTATGGAAAAGCATGTCACCTTCCCGTTGAAATCCAACATAAAGCTTATTGGGCTATTAAAAATGTTAACTTGAATCTGGATAAAGCGGGAAAGGCACATATGTTAGAATTAAGTGAGCTTGAGGAGCTTCGTAATGAAGCTTATGAAACTTCTCAAGCTTACAAGCAACGTACAGAAGTCTTCCATGATAAGCACATCATTAGAAAGACTTTTGAGCCCAATCAGTGGGTCTGGCTTTTCAATTCTAGACTTAAATTATTTCCTGGAAAGCTCAAGTCCTGCTGGGATGGGCCATACGTTGTTATCAATACTTTCCCTCATGGAGCTGTAGAAATTCAGAACCCTACTTCAGGTGCGAGCTTGAAGGAAAATGGCCAGCGACTTAAACCTTATATTACTCTTTCAGATGGCCAGGTTTTGGATGCACTTCGGCTTGAGGAGCCTTAGCTCCTCCCACTCTCCTCCTCAGGTGATATTCTTCTATGTCTACATTTTTCCAATGAGGACATTGTCAGTCTTAGGAATGGGGGGGTATAACCTGAGAATGTTTATAGCATTTATAAATATTTGCATACATAAAAAAAAACTCTTATTTTCTTTGAGCTGAATGGGTTAGTCCCTAGCAAAATATCTTTGTCATTGGAGGTTTTTCTTGAATTATTTCTTAAGTTTAGAATCCAGTACATTTACTTCATGTGCACGTAGACTGGGTAATGGATCCTTGAAGAAAACCAATAAGCATCTGTAGTCTACTGAACCCTTGGACAGTTAATAGGAAGTCAGGGATACTATCTTTTAGTAGATCTACCCCATTTTTGTGAGATGAAAGTAGAGATATTACTGGTGCGCTAAGTCTAGTGCAAGGACTCTTAAGTTTTGGACAATTAGATGATGATACTTCAGAGTTAGGTGTAGTTTTCGCTCTCTGTTCCTGTGTGCATACTTTATGTGAATTCCTGAGAGTCACCAAATAAGGCAGAAACACAGAGATTGAGTCTTGATAAAGCTATGACTATGGTGGATGGTTACGACCGTCCTTCATAGAGTCCTCGGCTGAAGGAGGGTAATAGTGTTAAAGGTCAAAAATATGCCTGTCCTATTCATTCCTTCCCAGTGTTGAGAATAGGCACTTCCACCAAATAAGCCATACAATATCCTCTTAACCATCATCATCCCTAATAATGCCTCATAAATAAAAGTCTGTATCGTGTTATGTGGATTAATAAAGAAAGAAAAAGAAAAAGAAAAGAAGAAGAAACAATTAAAAAAAAAGAAAAAAAGAAAAAGAAAAAAAAGAAGAAAAGAAAGAGAGAGAAAAAAAGAGAGTCCAGGGTCATAATTTTATCGTTGTAACATTATTTCTGAGACAACAAAAACACTTATCCGTTCCACCAAATATGACCCATACCTACCTTTCAGTATTTCTGATCACCCGAATACTGGTTGAGGACTCTAACTTAGTTGTAGAGTTATTAGGACTTTAATTAAAGTGTGAATGCCATGTAAGGCCACCAAACAGTGAGTATAATTACTAAATCTGGAAAGATTTGTGATCTTAGAAAGAAAAGAAAGAAAAGAGTAAGCGTCAAGGAACATCAAGAGAGTATAGTTGTTTAGCCTCTCTCTGAGTTGACTTGTCTAATAGTCTAGAGATCTAGAGTCTGTAGTACTAGATTACATGTAGCACCAGATGAGTGTGTGCCACCAAATACAAATCCATTCAACTCGATATCTCCTACCTACGCCTAAAGCCAAGGTCAAATTACAGATTATCTTCTGCTTTATTCCTAAGGGAAGTAGTTGCTTATCCCGACAGAAATATTTACCAAGGGTGAAGTACGAACTCCCAATGTGAATTGACTTTTTCACTTGAATCTGTTACCTAGGCTATTATCATGTCACATTTGTCTGGATCTCTAAAGTTTCGAAATAAGAAAAGAAGAAATCTTCTAATTACTTTTATTATTTTTCATTTTTGCTAAGGACTAGCAAATCTTAGGCATGGGGGTATTTGATGAGTCCATTTTAATGGACTATTGTTACGCCTAAGTACTTCAATTCTAACATAGTATGTTTGTTAATAATCACATTAAGTCATTAAATAAGTGCATGCATCATTACTTGAGTTTTTATCTATTTCATCGCATTCTATAACTTAGTATGTAATTATTTTATGTTTTGTTGTTGTAGGAATAATGTTGAAAAAGAACAGGGGGGATAAATGTCCCCCAACAAACAGCCGCCTCAACACCTCCCTCAACGTCCAGCCGGCCTCAACACCTCCCCATAAATATCTAACCTATGGCCATCCTCCCTCAACAGAATAAAATAGTGCTGGCCATATTTAGCAAGGGATTTTTGAAAATCCCTTGAGGGGTGGAAGAGAGGAGATATAGAGCGAGAGGCGGAGGGGCTTGGGGGAGATCCATTGAGAAGTACTGCGTGCACTATGCAACCAACAAGCACTGTGCGCCAACGCCCTCCACTGCCTGCTTTAGCGTGCCCTGCAGGCGCTGCACTCACACCACAGCCGCACCCTCCACCGCCGGCCCACCCATCAGAGCCTTCCCTCATCGCACGCCTACAACTGCTTGCACTGCCTTCACAGTGCAAAGGTTTCACCGCACCCATCACCTGTGCTGCTGCCACAGCCGCACCTTCCAGCTTGCGCCCTGAATCCACCAACCTTCCGTGCTCTATACCAGCGCCCTTGTGCTCCCCCTTCAGTGCCCTTGCACGCCCAGCCTCCAGCACCCTCACCGCCCCCTCTAGCGCTCCTAGCAGCACCAACACTCCTAGTAGCATCAGAGCCTTCCCTCACCACAGGCAGCAGCCGCCCGCAGGCGCTGCACCCAGCCTCTAGCGCCCTTGTGTGCCCAGCCACTCTCACCCTCACTGCTCACCGCACTGCCATAGCATGCAGAGGCGTGCATTGCAGACCGCATGACACCTCCTCTTCGTCATCTTCTTCATCTCCAGCGCCCTGTAGGAACCAAAAGACGCTGCTCATAGCAAGCACCGCAGTAGCCACGCAACTGGGCGCAAGTGCAGCGCAGCCACGTGCCACGCCCACAGCAGCAATGCAGCCACCTGCAGGCGACAGGCTGGTGCTCCTCTCTGCCAGCCGGCCACATCCGGCCACCTTCAGCTACCGCGTCACCACCATTGCGTAGCCCTTGTCGAGACGTGCCTTCCCGCCGTGTAGCTCCTCCCACGAAGCCTCCTTATGCGTGCAAGGAAGAGAGAGGAAGTTTCCTCTATTTTATACTCAATTAATATTTACATTCAATGCCATTTCCATTTATATATTAATATTTTATTCAGGCCACATTGCATTGATGCACTCATAGTTTCCTGAAATTACTTCACTTGTGTTATGTGCATCATTTAACTTTGAATTTCAAATCAGATTTGCATGCAAGTTGAATTTACATGATATGCTATTACACAGGCATTATATACATATTTTTGGAGCTTAATTCTTGACATGAAAATTGCATAAATAACCCTGAACTTTTAATGAAATTGCCAGCTCCATTTAAAATAGCATATTCCTCGCATTAAAGTTGCGATAGTGTCTGCAAACAGTATATTCCTCTACTCATGAATTTATTGGTCTATTCCTCCCTGTGAATGCGACATCTTTACTGTGGTTAAATTTGATATTTAGTTTTGATTGAGAGATTTTCCACCACATAAAACACGACATATCATTCTATTGCTACCATAAATAAGCAAAAATCTCTCTATCATTTTGCGCGAAAGATCTCGTGAAGTACCTCGCAAAATCACAAGAAGGCAACTAGGGCAAGTCAGTGCTCAAATATAATCAAATAATGTTGAGAAAAGTAGTGAATTGCACGTTGCTCCCCGGCAACGGTGCCAAAATGTTCTTCGCACTAATTCAGTGTTTAAGATCATCATGTTATAGTATAGCCAAAGTAACGCTCAAACAAATAAATTTTATTACTCAAAAAAGTTTCGAGGTTGAATACAGGGAGCAAATAGGAAATCATGCACTAATCTCAATGAGCACAATAAATTACTCAAGAACTAATATGCAACGTATAACATGAGTATAAGAAGAGATAAAAAGAATTCTAAACAAAATAATGGCGATTTGGATCACCAATTATTAGCCTAACACATATAGTATTTACTGAAATTAATGAAATGAAGGAACAGATAATCAGACGTCTGATTTTACAATCAGACGACTTAAAGTGCTTTTTCTTCAGCTTCTTTTTCTTCCTCCTCTTCTCTTCTTCCACGGTTCTCCTCCTCCTCTTCTTTCTTTCTTTTGTCTAGGCCTTCTTCCTCTTCTTATTCTTTTCTTCTTCCTCTACTTCTGCGGGTCCTCCCCTTCTTCTTCTTCCTCTGTTCAGCCTCTTCACATAGGGGGAGGGACTTCTTAAATTGGCTACGTGTCAGCCAATTTCCTCTGTAGAAAAACCCTCCCCCTTCCCCGTAAAAGCTCTCTCCTCTCTTTTTTTACTTCGGTCACGCTCTCCTAGAGCCTCCACCAGTATTGGGTATATGGGTAATCAGACCTAGAGTGTACCCAGGACTAGGGTTGCGGGTGTGGGTCATAGCCAAGGTGTGGGTTTTAGGTGGGTCGGGTGTACTAGGTCCATGGAGGAGAGGTCATAGACGAGGCACGTGAGGGTGCGGGGGACCTCACCCCCCGAGTGTTGAGGTGATAAACCCTCAACACTTTTGCAACTTATGTGGTAGCGGTGCCATCAAATTTTCCGAGGTGGGACTATCTAGAACTCCTCCTTCTCGTGCAGCTATAGTGGATAGTTCCTTCAATTGAGGTCAAGGCAGCAGTCAATGCTCCCAATTGACTTACTGCCTTTGTTACTGAGATGGTCCTGCAGTACCTGGAACAGAGAACTAGGAGTATCGTAGCATTGAATACGAGGACAAGGATGAGGATGGCGATGACGGAAGAGCGTGACAGCGAAAACCTGAAACACTAAATAAAGCCTTACGACCACATTAGAATAGTTGAGGAGCTTCGCCAAGGCACGACAAAGGTGCTGATGGTGATTTCGTGGAGGATGGTGGTCTGTGGTGGCCGGTCGATGGCGGAGTTGGTGCGCAATGATGGGTCAGTGATGGGAACACCATCATGAGCCCTAACTAGCTCATTTTGACCTAGAAAAGAGAATAAAAGCTCCTACATAACCTAGAGAGGGGCTTAATTCAAGGAATAACTGTGCTGAGAGGAAAATATGAAACAAAGGGTAAAACAGTAATTTTACCATTACAATACATCAACGAGATTTATAAGGGACCAAACATAGGTCAAATGATCTTAACAAGATAAAAAGTGAGTTGGTTTAATCAGAAATCGGTTCATGTGCAATCTAAGAAATAAATGACTTTTTGTAACCCCAAAATAGACTCGCTTAATTCAAAAAGTTTCTGGTCAGGATAAAAATCAACTAAACCCTCTAAAATTCATGGAAAAATATCCTCCTAGGGTTTAAAACCTTGAAATTGGCCTTGAAACCAATTTTGACCTAGATAAGGGTCCTAGCTAATTATTTACCCAAAATTAGGTTTTTGTGTAAAATGCCCAGTCAAACGTGGTCAAACCTAAAATCCAACTTCACCATTCTATTCCTTAGGTCCAAATTATATTTTTACCAAAATTTGGACCAAAGGGGAGGTCACCTTAACCTACTTTGCAAAATAGTCCACCCAATTACATTTTGACCCCTAATTTTTAAAAACCATTGCATAGACCCCCTATCTTCCTCACCACTCTTTGCAATTAGGTCTCTCCACCATTACAGCGGAGGAGTCCTACTCCGACGAGGATTTAAGGAGGATTTCTCCCTGATTCCTCAGAGATCCCCACTCAGATTTGAAAGGGTGATTCTCTGAGGAATTCTCTATCATCGGAACGCAATTCCAAGGTCTGATTTACACCCAATCTCTCGCACGAATGCACGAGAGATATGGGTATCTCTCACATTCCTTTTCCGATGAGGATTCTTGCACTTGGAAGCTTGCCTTCCAAGCACAAGAGCCTCTGCCAGTACCTATAAAAGGACCCGACCACTCAAGAAGTAATATGCAATGTATAAAATGAGTATATGAAGAGATAAAAAGAATTCTAGACAAAATAATGGCAATTTGGATCACCAATTATTAGCCTAACACATATAGTATTTACTGAATATAATCAAATGAAGGAACAAATAATCAGATGTCTGATTTTACAATCAGACGACTTAAAGTGCTTTTTCTTCAGCTTCTTTTTCTTCCTCCTCTTCTCTTCTTCCATGGTTCTCCTCCTCCTCTTCTTTCTTTCTTCTGTCCAGGCCTTCTTCCTCTTCTTGTTCTTTTCTTCTTCCTCTGCTTCTCCAGGTCCTCTCCTTCTTCTTCTTCCTCTGTTCAGCCTCTTCACATAGGGGAAGGGACTTCTTAAATTGGCTAAGTGTCAGCCAATTTCCTCTGCAGCAAAACCATCCCCCTTCCCCATGCAAGCTCTTTCCTCTCTTTCTCTACTTCGGTCACGCTCTCCTAGAGCCTCCACAAGTACCGGGTATACGGGTAATCGAACCTAGAGCGTACCTGGGACCAGGGCTGCAGGCGTGGGTCACAGTCGAGGTGTGAGTTTTAGGCGGGTCTGGTGTACTAGGTTCACGGAGGAGAGGTCACGGACGAGGCACGTAAGGGTGCGGGGGACCTCAACCGTCGAGTGTTGAGGCGATAAGCCCTCAACACTTTTGCAACTTATGCGGTAGCGGCGCCTTCAAATTTTTCGAGGTGGGACTATCTAGTCCTCCTCCTCCTCCTCATGCAGCTGTAGTGGATAGTGCCTTCAATTGAGGTCAAGGCAACAGTCAATGCTCCCAATTGACCTACTGCCTTTGTTATTGAGATGGTCTTGTAGCACCTAGAACCGAGAGTTGGGAGTATCGTTGCTTTGAATACGAGGACAAGGCTGAGGATGGCGACGACGGTGGAGCATGACGGCGAAAACCTAAAACACTAAATAAGGCCTTACGACCACATTAGAATAGTTGAGGAGCTTCTCCAAGGCACGACGAAGGTGCTGATGGTGATTTCGTGGAGGATGGTGGTCTGTGGTGGCCGGTCGATGGCGGAGTTGGTGCGCAATGATGGGTCAGTGATGGGAACACCATCATGAGCCCTAACTAGCTCATTTTGACCTAAAAAAGAGAACAAAAGCTCCTACATAACCTAGAGAGGAGCCTAATTCAAGGAATAACTGTGTTGAGACGAAAACATGAAACAAAGGGTAAAACTATAATTTTACCATTACAGTACATCAACGGGATTTCTCAGGGGCCAAACATAGGTCAAATGGTATTAACAAGATAAAAAGTGAGTTGGTTTAATCAGAAATGGGTTCATGTGCAATCTAAGAATTAAATGACTTCTTGTAACCCTAAAATAGACTCACTTAATTCAATAAGGTTTTGGTCAGGATAAAAATCAATTAAACCCTCTAAAATTCATGGAAAAATATCCTCTACGGTTTAGAGCCTTGAAATTTGCCTTTGGAACCTATTTTGTGCTAATTATTTGCCCAAAATCAGGTTTTTGTGTAAAATGACCAGTCAAATGTGGTCAAACATAAAATCCAACTTCACCATTGGATTCCTTAGGTCCAAATTAGGTTTTTACCAAAATTTGGACCTAAGGGGAGGTCACCTTGACCTACTTTGCAAAATAGTCCACCCAATCACATTTTGACCCCTAGCTTTCGAAAATCATTACGCAGAACCCCCTATCTTTCTTGCCACTCTTTGCAATTAGGTCCCTCCACCATTACAGCGGAGGAGTCCTACTCCGGCGAGGATTCGAGGTGGATTTCTCCCTGATTCCTCAGAGATTCCCTCTCAGATTTAAAAGGGAGATTCTCTGAGGAATTCTTTATCATTGGAACGTGTTTGCACCTCAAAACACGCCTATAAGAACGCCTTCTTATGCTATTTTCTAGCATTAACTATGTATATTATAATCCTGTAGTTGCATTTGTAAAAACGCTTGCATGCATGCATTTAATTGAGAGGAGAAGAGAATGGAATAAATGGCTTTCATTTTTACATTTTTCTTCAAGTGTCTCTTTGCAAAAGTCCCCTCTCCATATTTTATTTTCATCTTTCTTTCTTCTTCCCACGGTTTTTCTTCTTCCCGCGGCTGAATTTCCTCCCGCAGCCGCATGCAGCACTCCCGCCTCTCCCTGCTGTCCTTCCCGCGCCTCTCCCTGCAGCAGCCACTCTCCAACGCCTCTCCCTGCTGCTGCCATGCCTCCCCGCCATGCTCTCCTCCTCTATAAAGCCGCAGCTCTTCCTCGCGACGAAAAGAAGGGACGTGGCTGCAATACGCAGCTGCGGCAGCTGCTGAAAAATCACCACGCTGCAGTCCACCACCTTCCTCGCCCGTTCTCCCCTCCCATACGCCGGTCCTCCGTCGAGGAGGCACCCGACGAGCAGGAGAACCCACTGTGGTGCACACCACCACAGTGGGAGCACCACCGCCCAGCTCTTCAACGAGCCGGTGGGCGTGGTGTGTTCTTTTCTCTTCGTTTGCATCTCCACGCCATTGCTGCCGCTTCAAGGTCCGAAGCTTGAAGCAGCAGCAGCAGCAGCAGCCCAGCGGCGACAGCAGCAGCAGCAGCACCCCCGCCTCCTCCGCGACCTTCCCCGCAGGCGCACAACCCTCCGCGCGCGCCTGCAGGCCCGTTCCCCGCCTCCGTCTCCGTTCTGTCCACGCCACAGTTGCAGCCGCAGCAGGCCGCTGCGCGCACTGCAGCGGCCGGCTACGGCCTCGCGCCGACCCCCGCGACCCTCCGCGACCACTGCAGAACCTCCCCTCGCACCTCCGCGACCTTCCCCGCAGGCGCTCAGCTCTCCGCGTGCGCCTGCAGGGCACTTCCCCGTCTCCGCCTCTGCTCTGTCGCCTCTGTAATTCCACCCGCGACAAGCCGCTGCGCGCACTGCAGCGGCCGGTTACGGCCTCGCGCCGACCCCCGCGAACCTCTGCAACCCTCCGCGACCGACTGCAGACTCCCCGCCGCCTTCTCCGAGCACGCCATCGCCCGCTCTCCTTCCTCGCACCCGGCCTGCAGACGCGTCACCTTCTCCGCGCGAAGACGCGCCTGCATCCGCGATCTTCAGACGTCCGCCGCCGCGAGCAGACGCCTTAACTCGCTGCCATCGTTCACGCGTCCGCGATCTCTCCCGCCCGCTCCCTCTCTGTCTGCCGCTCTCTCTCTCTCACGTATTCTCTATCTCTCTCTCTCTCTCTCTCTCTCTTTTTTTTCACTTACAGCAACACACACACACCCATTCACCGACACACACACTCACACACTAATAGTAACTTATATACATACATATATATATATATATATATATATACATATACATATATCTATATATATATACTTATATATACATAGTATATCTATATAGTTATGTATACATACATATAATATAATATATATATGCACATACATATATAATATATATATATATATATATATATATACACATACTCATATACATATATATATATATACATATCTATATACTTATACATATACACATATATATATACATATATATCTAGATACATATATACTTATATACATATATATATATATATCTATATAGTATTATATATATATACTTATATACATATATACATAGCTATATACATATATACATACATATATATATATATATATATATATATATATATATATATATATATATACACCTATATATATATATATATATCTATATATATCTATACATATATACTTATACATTTATATACATACATCTGTACATATATTTTCACGTTATTTATTATACGCTGTATCGCGGGGATATCTGCACCAGTTGCTGATATTCCCTGATACACGCGTACAAAAAAAGCGTGGTCCCATACATCATCCATCCTCCATCCACACTCCACGCGGCACCTAGTCGTGTTGGTTGCGTCTCTCTAGACGTCGGCTGATGTAAACACATTTACACTACTTAAAATGTCTATTTATGCATGTTCTTAAGCATAGGATTGCATTTCATGATATAAATATTGCATTACATGCATCATCTTGCATTTAGAGTAGTTTGAATAAAATGGAGGTTAATTGTCTCCTTTTATGTGCTTGGACAGGGCAAATATTTTATCGGGGCCTCGGATCAAAGATCCAACCGTATGGATATGATCAGGGCAATGATTGGAGTTCAACGACTCCAAGATCGCCCTAATCAGGCATCCGTAGCATCAGATAGAGACCGGGGAACCCTAGAAGATCAAGGGCCAGGATGGTGTAAATCCGCACTTCAGATGGAAAATCCGACCACACGGATGAATTCGGATCGACGATCGCAGCCGAACGACACAAAAATCAAGTCAATCCGACATCCGTGGCACCATCTACAACTTCCAGAAGATGGACGGCCAGGATAGCGCCACGTGGCGCCATCCCAGCTGCCCAATCGGCCGCAGGGGTCCTGTGAAGACCACGCAACGTCTCCTCTCCGCCGTTGGATCTCGATCCAACGGCTGCGGTCGCGCGCGTTTAAAAACGTCCGCGCGACCATTTCGCCGCGTAGCGCAGCGGCTACGCAGCTGCGGGCGAAGCGGAGGTCGCGGGTTCGAGCCGCGGAGAGGGGGTCGAAGGCGCGGGCGAGCGGGCGCGCACGAGCGTCGGATGAAGATCCAACGGCCGCGCGCGCCCGATAGCGCCGACGCGCAATTGGACGCCCTGGTGGGCGCGCGATCGCACGCGCTCGGCGCGCTACGCAGCGGGCGCGGGCGCGATCTAAGCCGTCCGATCTCGCGATCGGACGGCTGAGACGACGCGGACGTGCGTCTGCGTTACGCGCGCAGGCCAGCCGAGCGGGCGCGCGTGGCGCGGCGGCGACGGCGACGGCGGGGCTTTAGCGACGGTTTTATCCGTCACTAAAGACCCCTTATTTATTATTTTGAAGATGTAATGTCCATTTTGCCCCCACTCCTTGCAACTATAAAAGGAGACCCCCTCCATACGAAATTTTCATCCCTTCCTTCTCCTCTCTACCTCTCCAAAGCTCAAGAGAAGCTTGTCCCACACCCGGGATGCTTCTCGCGAGATAAAGTCCAAATTTTCGTCCCCCTTCGGAAGTGGATCCCGCGACGACGACGGCGTGCTGCTTCGTTCCCGTTCTTCTGCTTCGTCCTCCTTCGTCCCGCTTCGTTCTCCTTCGTCCAGGCGTCGTCCCGTCCGGCTCGTCCTCCAAGCGACCGTCGAGGAGGATTTCTCTCTCCCTATTCTTTTTACTGCTTTCTAGTATAGATTTACTGCTTTCTAGAGTAGTCTATTCGTCCTCCGAGCGATCGTCGAGGAGGACATTTCTCCCTCCATTCTTTTAATGCTTTCTAGAGTAATTGTTTTATGTTTTCTAGTTGTAATGAACGAACTCTTTTATGATAAATTCCTTGTCTATCCTACATCTCATTTTGATTTCCATGTATAGTATTCTTTCTCTCTCTCTTACTCCCTCTCTCTCTTTTATTTGTTGTAGATACTTAGATAGTTTAAATTGAATTTCTTCGTGACAAAATAAAAAAATGAAACGCGAAGTTTTTAAATCAAACGTTCGCCTCCCTGTGTTCGACCCGGAATTCTTATTTCGGTATAAATTTTATTTGTTGAACACGAATCCTTCGCTTTCGAACTACAACGACGGGTTTTTCCAAAACCAAACACGTTAGCGTAGATTCTCGCGCTCAACATTTTGGCGCCGTTGCCGGGGAGGCAACGCTCTTTGATTTCTCTTCGCGTTTTGTAACTTACAAATCATTTACCTCACTTTTCTCCTTTCTTATTGTAATTGCAGGTACTCTTTTGAGACAGGCAAAAGCGGTAGATCGGAGTAAAGTGCTGTGGAAGGTTTTGTAAGTTACCCCCCACCTCCCACCCATTAGATTTCATTTCATCACATAATAATTCAAACATCAATCAACCTAGGTGTTCTTATAAACTCTAAGGTTAGATTGTTTGTTTAACATCCATACTCACTCCAACCCCCACATTAAAAAAAAGAAAAAAAAAAAAAAAAAAAAAAAAATCTCACAGAGGTACACAACCTCATCTGATTTTCTAACTCAACCGGTAAACCAATCTTAGGAGCCGGTACACACATCCAAACACATAATTGAGTAGAAATCAGATTGGGTAATCATTTGTGTGCCTAATTAGGTGGTGCATCAGGCCAGTTGTTTGAGTTGTTTGGGCCGCACCACTTCACATAAAATCAACTCATCAAGTAGCTGCCAATTAGGTTCAACTCTTAGGGATCTACCAGGCACTCCACATTCTTTTTAAACTTTAAAGGAAAATATCTTCACCTGTGCTTGCAAAATCTGGTGTGCCAATGAAACTTGATTGAAAACACCTAAAGTTGAATCCTAAAAGCTACTAAGCAAGATTTGAACCTTAAAATTCACCACATCAAAAATAATCTTGCTTGAAAACCACTGGTTGTGCACGCACACACAAAGCAATCAATCATTAAGGGCACAACCCATTTAAAGGGCCCATCACATTCCAAAGCACATTCAAACCTAGCCCTAAATAAAACAGAGTAGACGTTGGCCTTAAGGATTGGACTCGCTCTTCAGAACTCAGAACGAGATTATTTTCGATTAGTCTGTTTCTATTGTTCAATCTGATGTCTAGCTAGGGGAGCAGAGTCAAACGATCGCGGCTGGGGGGTACACTAGGAACCGGAGGCGCAAGCCGAAGGAAGAACCTTCTCCCCAGTCCCTCCTTCTAACTGGTTGGATTGAACAGACAGAAGTAGATCAAATCGTTCCTTTATCTCAAGACGGGTTTTGAGAGTCTGTAGGTCTGTAGGCTAACCCATTTAAGGAAAGGTTTGATTGTTTGTATTGCAGGGCACCTTTCTTCCTCCCGTGTCTCATGAATCCTTCCACATATTTCACGCATTCCCACTCTTTCCCTCCTGTTATAAATTATCCTCAACATGACGATTATCCCAACTCGTATTGTAATCGACCATCAGTTAGTTGGGATAATTCGGATTGGGGATACAATTCCGGACCCCCGTGTTTAGGGTCTAACCCTGAACACTTTGATTCTCAATTCTATCCTTCTCAGAGTTGCATCGATTATAGATCGTCCTCCTTTCATGAACAACCTAATGCGATCTACAATCAAGAAGGATACACTGATCCTTACCCATCCTCTGATTTCACTGCCTTTAGGTCATCTCCATCTTTTGAACAATCTGAAATGACCTATTATCAGGATGGGTATAACGAATCTCAATTCGTTAATTCCTCTACATTGATGTCAAACCCGCCCAACCCTGAACCAACTCATTTGGTTCAGGTTAATCAGGTTCAAGATAAGGTTCTGGCTAACTTGAGGAATATCATTCAATCTTTAGAAGTTCAGCCAATACCTTGCATTGAGAGATTGGAGCCCCTGATTGAAATGATTGATGATTTAAACAAGTCTTTGTTGGATTGGCTCCAGGATGTTAAGGATAAGAACCCGGGTGAGTTTCTACTTGGGAAATTAGCGAAATTGAGGATGAGATTCGTGGTTGCTTTGATTCAATCTTGGAATAATTCCCAGGATGAACTCTCTTCAGGAAAGCCAATGATAGAACCTGCTCAGGCACCTGTTGGGGGGGACACGTGTTACGAAGCTGACCAGATTGAATTAAAGCAACCAATTAAGGATGATCTAATTTCTTCACCTGAGATCCCTGAGCCGGGTTACGAGAAAACGTATGTCTCCTGGGAACACAAAGTGACAACTGATTTTGGGACATACATTGATACGGATCCTGATTTCTTTGATGGTGAAGATTCAAGTTGCGAAGTCTCACACGAGTTTTCAAATCACGATTTTTGTGAGACGATTGGGCCTGAGGAATCTGATAGATCATTTGATAGCCCAATAACTAAGGAAACTGATCTTATTAGGGCACACGATACAAATCCAGAATCGCATTTTCTGGAGGAATCAATTCAATGCCCTGATTATCAGTTACACCCTGTTGAGCTTATTGATGATTTTAATTCTGAGATAATTAGACCCAAGTCAATTTTGATTCTGCCACATCATTTACACTTGGAGATTCCAGACGGGGTGATGAATATACAAGATGTCCTGGAATTTGATACACTTAATGAGGAGGATAGGAGCAGGGAAGTTCTAATTTGGGAAATTAATTTTGGAGGAAATGGAAGATTGAGTCGAAGGGTTCCTTTTAAGCTAAAACCATCAAATCAGAACCCTTACGACATTTGTTTCGAGGATGTCAAACTCAAGCACACATTTAACGATTATTCTTTTGAGCTTCAATTCTCTGTAACCCGACATTTTGGCCTTGGGTTGCATCCTCACAAATCGCAGGCCCGACCCCGCTTGCATTCTGATTTTAGGTTTTGGGTAATTTTTATCCAGAACCTAAGATATTCTCGATTATGGGGTGTGGGTCTGCACCACAATCTGGTCCACATCTGTGGACCTCTGCTGACAGGTCAGAGGATTCTTCTGTTTATTCTAATTCTGACCTGCACATGTGAATTCTTCATTTCTTTTCTTTGTATAGTGTGCCTAGCTGAAGGCACTAAACTCAGCACATATACAGTTCTTTTTCATTTTCATCTCGGAGCGGACCCGATATCCACGCAATTCAGGTGCTTTCTACGCTTTTCCACTCTGTTTTATGTCTTTTCAATACAATGAGGACATTGCATTAGATAGGCATGGGGGGGTGGATATTTATCTTTGAATTCATTCGTCAGCTCCGTAGATTTGTTTTATTATTAAAAAAAAAAAAAAAAAATCGAAATTAGGAAAGAGAAGTTGGGTTTCAGAAAATTTTCGATCTTAAGAAATACTATATTATGTTCTGAACACAAAGACCCTTCAGGTCTTTGGACTTAATCAGCCTATGTATCCACTAAAATGTGGATTTGTTTTTCGAGTTCTCGCCAACTTGAATTTTATTTTAATTGGAGTAAATAAGTTTGGGTGATAAGTACACGACTTGTCAACCCGCCCTCTGATTTAAGGGAATTTTGAGTTTTAAGCATCTACACACTTTCTTTGCACTGACTCGTTGTTTGGCGATTTTAACGGAAATTGGGTAGCTAATGAACCTTCTAGGGTGATATGGCTGGCAAGTTATCGTGGGTAACAGCCCATAGGTAGGTTGTCCAGAGCCCAGTCACTGGACCTTTCTCTTTTTGCTGCCTTTAGGTAAATCTTAGACCAGGGAAGCCACCTACTTTAAAAAAAAAAAAAAAAAAAAATCAAAAAGGGGAAAAGAACAAAAAGAAATAAGCCACACTTCACCGCACGAGTATGGCTGGCAAGTTGTCGGTGGTAACAGCTCATCGACCGGTTGTCCAGAACCCAGCTCAGAAAATGCACTAAAAATTCCCAAAACACTTAGGAAGAAGCGGAGAAGTAGAATAAACCGGGGAGATATACACTGGATTCACCCTTGTGTTGACCCCGTTAAAAAAAAAAATAAAAATAAAAAAAAAATAAAAGTAGGGAGAAAGCTACCGGTTGTAAAGATACACCTTTAGGCAGAATTCTTTTTGAGGTCACCTAGAGGCGTAGAAATCCGAAGTCCGTTTTAATTGCCGGTCAACGAGTCTATCACATCACAATAAGATGCTTAAAACTTAGGGTTCTCATCAAATCTTGGGTGAGTTGAATGGCCGTAGAAAGCCACTCTTAAACCCTAAAATTTGAAAATCTAAAAAAAAAAAAAGAGTAAAAACAGAAAAAGAAATTTTTCTTTGAATAAGGCGAGGCTTGAGGCGGTCTGCATTTTGGCTGATACCCGGGCACTGTTGTGTCTTTGAAAGTTCAGTTCTTAAGTAGACAATTTCTTAATGATTGAAAATAACTCAGGTCCAAATAATCTAACCTAATTCTTTTATAAATAGCATATAGTTTTTGCTAGGGACTAGCAAAAGATAGGCATGGGGGTATGATGTAAACACATTTACACTACTTAAAATGTCTATTTATGCATGTTCTTAAGCATAGGATTGCATTTCATGATATAAATATTGCATTACATGCATCATCTTGCATTTAGAGTAGTTTGAATAAAATGGAGGTTAATTGTCTCCTTTTATGTGCTTGGACAGGGCAAATATTTTATCGGGGCCTCGGATCAAAGATCCAACCGTATGGATATGATCAGGGCAATGATTGGAGTTCAACGACTCCAAGATCGCCCTAATCAGGCATCCGTAGCATCAGATAGAGACCGGGGAACCCTAGAAGATCAAGGGCCAGGATGGTGTAAATCCGCACTTCAGATGGAAAATCCGACCACACGGATGAATTCGGATCGACGATCGCAGCCGAACGACACAAAAATCAAGTCAATCCGACATCCGTGGCACCATCTACAACTTCCAGAAGATGGACGGCCAGGATAGCGCCACGTGGCGCCATCCCAGCCGCCCAATCGGCCGCAGGGGTCCTGTGAAGACCACGCAACGTCTCCTCTCCGCCGTTGGATCTCGATCCAACGGCTGCGGTCGCGCACGTTTAAAAACGTCCGCGCGACCATTTCGCCGCGTAGCGCAGCGGCTACGCAGCTGCGGGCGAAGCGGAGGTCGCGGGTTCGAGCCGCGGAGAGGGGGTCGAAGGCGCGGGCGAGCGGGCGCGCACGAGCGTCGGATGAAGATCCAACGGCCGCGCGCGCCCGATAGCGCCGACGCGCAATTGGACGCCCTGGTGGGCGCGCGATCGCACGCGCTCGGCGCGCTACGCAGCGGGCGCGGGCGCGATCTAAGCCGTCCGATCTCGCGATCGGACGGCTGAGACGACGCGGACGTGCGTCTGCGTTACGCGCGCAGGCCAGCCGAGCGGGCGCGCGTGGCGCGGCGGCGACGGCGACGGCGGGGCTTTAGCGACGGTTTTATCCGTCACTAAAGACCCCTTATTTATTATTTTGAAGATGTAATGTCCATTTTGCCCCCACTCCTTGCAACTATAAAAGGAGACCCCCTCCATACGAAATTTTCATCCCTTCCTTCTCCTCTCTACCTCTCCAAAGCTCAAGAGAAGCTTGTCCCACACCCGGGATGCTTCTCGCGAGATAAAGTCCAAATTTTCGTCCCCCTTCGGAAGTGGATCCCGCGACGACGACGGCGTGCTGCTTCGTTCCCGTTCTTCTGCTTCGTCCTCCTTCGTCCCGCTTCGTTCTCCTTCGTCCAGGCGTCGTCCCGTCCGGCTCGTCCTCCAAGCGACCGTCGAGGAGGATTTCTCTCTCCCTATTCTTTTTACTGCTTTCTAGTATAGATTTACTGCTTTCTAGAGTAGTCTATTCGTCCTCCGAGCGATCGTCGAGGAGGACATTTCTCCCTCCATTCTTTTAATGCTTTCTAGAGTAATTGTTTTATGTTTTCTAGTTGTAATGAACGAACTCTTTTATGATAAATTCCTTGTCTATCCTACATCTCATTTTGATTTCCATGTATAGTATTCTTTCTCTCTCTCTTACTCCCTCTCTCTCTTTTATTTGTTGTAGATACTTAGATAGTTTAAATTGAATTTCTTCGTGACAAAATAAAAAAATGAAACGCGAAGTTTTTAAATCAAACGTTCGCCTCCCTGTGTTCGACCCGGAATTCTTATTTCGGTATAAATTTTATTTGTTGAACACGAATCCTTCGCTTTCGAACTACAACGACGGGTTTTTCCAAAACCAAACACGTTAGCGTAGATTCTCGCGCTCAACATCGGCTGACTCGACATAGTGCTACACTCCATCGTCACCTCCACCCCCACCCCTTTATATATATACTACATATAAATATATATCTATAGCTACTATATTTACTTTCTATCTGATAGCTTCCTTCTTAGTAAAAAGATAAAAAAAGGTATAAAAGTGAAAAGATAATCTTTGATTTGCAGGTACCCCCGTCTTGCAAGTAGCAAGACGTGTTTTGAAACTCTGTTTTGGCTAAAAGCCAAGGACATAATTTTGAGGGTGTGCCTCAAGAACAAGGATTACCAGAAAAAAACCTAAATAAGAAAAATACCAAAAACAGAATAAACGAACGGAAGAGACGCGTTTTAAGGAAAACGTAGAAACTCGACTTGAACCCCACTTCCCTGAGTTCGACCCTGGGCTTAAAAGTGACAAGATAAAATCAATTAGGCCAGGTTAAAAATTTTGTAAAGAGATGGTTAGGTCTGAATTAGGTTAACCACTATACACATTTCAACGATAAAAATATCATATTAATAACCTATCCAGGCCGACCATCATAACTTTTCTGGCGCCGCTGCCGGGGAGGTGCGCTTTCGAGTAAGTTTCTATCCAATTCCTTTAAATTTGTCTCTTCTCTCTTCACGGGTATTGTTGTTTTTGGTGTGCAGGTGAACCTGGTGGAAGGAGAAGAAGGCTGACGAAGTCGAGGACGTGAGCAGATCCAAGGCGGGAACGAGAGCGTGAAGACGCCGACATCGCATTGGAACTTCGCACACGTTGCCGAACAAGTAGGTTTTCTTTTCTCATCAAATTAGGGTTAACTTGCCACCACACAAAAAAAAAAAAAAAAAAAAAAATTTTAAAACTAAAAATTAGAAAAACTTCTTGGGATTTCTTGAGGGCAAGTGGATTAAAATTCACTTGATTGATTGGTTGTCTTCACTCCCACTGCCCCGGGATTTCCCGCCTTACTTCGCATAGCGAAAATTCTAGAATCTTGATTCTTAGATTTTTCGCCATGGGAAGTATTCTTTGAGGCAAAGAAAAAGATTGCTTGTATCCCTCTTTTGCCTCAATTATCTTTAATTCAGGATCACATTTTTGGTGGGGAGATTTGGAATTGAGTTGATTCCAACCCCACCACGACTTTTCAAACTTGCCTGTGATTCGATCCTGAATACTTCAACCCCAACAGTTTTACTTTCTTTATCTGTTGGTTGAAGCCTTGTGTGTGGATATCTTTCTGCTGATTGGGAGCACTTGAATTGAAGTGTTTTGGCTCCCTTTCACATTGATATAAAATTGATTCGCGCATCCACACATAGAAATCTCCATTTAGGGTAGCCCATTGCATTTTAGCATGCATTAACTAACTGATAATTGAAGAAGGGTTTCTTGGGCTTTAGAAAGAAAACCTGTATTCTTGCAAAACCCGGAGATTGGTTGAATTGGTAATTCAGCAAAATCCTAAAATTCATACTACTTAAGGTTGAACTCTAAAAACCATTCACCAATAAAAACTTCAATTCGGGGAGATTTCCCCGTTGCATGCTTGTTCTTACACACTCTTAAAATCAATCACTTGGGCATTACCCGTAAACAACGCCATTCACATTCCAAAAGCACTTGACCCTAAGCCTCTAATTAAAACTGGTAGTAACTTGACCCTTTTAAGGATTGGAGGTCTAACTACCTGTGTGTAGCGGCTACGTACTGGTGAGAGTTCCCGCGTGCTATCGGGTGTCTAAGACTGGGGCAAACGGCCTTTCAATCTGGCCCGGTGGTTCCGTGGTGCTCGCATTCGGTTCCGTAGTTCGTGATAGTAGGTAACTTAGATCTTTAGGTCTAAGGGCACACTGTAGAGGTTAGGAACTTGACTGTGTTGATTTGTAATCAAGTGTACCTTTGCGGCGTCATTTCTCTCATCCCTTTTCCCTTCTCATCTCCCCAATTCTTCCTTCGGTAGTGCATGTTTGGGAGGAGGTCACAAAACCCTGAATTGCTTGTATTGACTGATAAATCTAGAAAAAGAGCCGAATCATCCTCCTCCTCCACAAACATGGCATACACCCCCGCCTCACCACTTCGTCACAATT
Organism: Thalassia testudinum; assembly: GCA_037157565.1. NCBI lineage: Eukaryota > Viridiplantae > Streptophyta > Magnoliopsida > Alismatales > Hydrocharitaceae > Thalassia > Thalassia testudinum. Next base: position 30,624,129 of record JAZHRO010000031.1, on the reverse strand, counting down.
TCAATTCTTTCAACACCAGGCTTATCCCGAGAAACCCTGCAAGACCTTTCTTATCGAGTGTCGCGCCAAGCGACTCGGTAAGTCATGTGGAACTGGCTTCTGTGAGCCAGTATTTCAACACGGAGGACCAAGCCTCCGTGTACTCGGACACATATGCGGACACGTCTTCTGGCATAGAAGATGCCTGCACCCTAGGGAATAACCCATTTTCTGCCACATATAACCCAGGGTGGCACAATCATCCCAATTTTGCATGGTCCAACAACCCGCAGCGTCGAAACCCCGCTGGTGGACCAATGCGATCGTCCGCACCCGTCATCCCAAGGGCCCAGTCTAATCCTATGGCAAATCTGCCATCAGGCCCTTGTGTACAGAAAACCAAACACGCATCAAAACCTCTTGATAAATTGATGCGAATGATGACGGAAATGTCAAAGCGCCATAAAGAAAACATGACCTCTCTTCAGCATTTGGCGCAGCAGAATGCTGAGATCAGTCAACTAAGCATGGTGACTCGATCTCAGGGCACTTTTCCCGCCCAACCTGTTCCAAACCCGCAAAACTTTGTACCCTGTGGTCCGCAACCACAGGTACAACCTTCTCAGGAACAGGTTCATCAAATTCTGCAAGCTCCGAGTATTCCTTCGGGATTTCAGGTTAATCCCGCTGCAGCACCGCACTCTTATGCTGATAGTGATCACATCAAGGATGACACGTCTGACGAGGACGTGACTGTCAGTACGTGTATCGAACTAATTGGAGCCAATTCTGACTGCTGCGAATTACCTGACGACTGCCTGACCAACACAAACTGTGACGTTCCCCAATCCCTCCCTATTCCTGTACCTTCTCCTGACCAGACTTCTGACGAGGTTTTCTCCACTTCCCATACCTCGTGGTCTGAGTCATTGCCGGGCTGCTCACCGCCGGTCCACACTATGGAAGACCGGATTGCCCTTTCTTTCCCGCTAAATCAGGCGGATTTGCAAATCCACACTGGGACCTTGAGCCCACAGCTTACTCACCGGGGCTATTCCCTTTTGGATCCATCTATCCAAAAAGCCCCCCTTCTTGGCCAATCTAAGGGCCAACTTCCTCTTCCTGATATGTTTTCTGATCCGCCTGGGACACTCTCGTCCCAGAAAACGCCAAATCTCTCACCATCCACCATTACTTTTCACGCCTCTATCGCGATTACTTTGCTTTTCCCTTCACCACCCACCATCCACCCACCCTTCCACCCTGATTTATACCCTGAACCTCAGCTCCTGTTACCCGATCTGTCGTCCGTTCTCTGCCTTTCCCTGCATGCATATGAGGACATAGCATTGTTTGGCATGGGGGGGTGGATAGGCATCCATAGGATCCGGGTATTTTATGGTATCAGACAATTACCACCTATTTATAAATATGCAAGAAAAAGAAAAAAGAAAAGAAAAGAAAAAAAAAATATATATATATATATATATATATTAGTAATAAATGGTGTTTAGTAATGATCTAAAAGCTGAAACAAAAATACAATAAGTGTTTATGGATATTCAACCTCTGTTTTGAAGAATTTCCAGGCCACAGAAGCTTGATTCGCTCAGGCTCGGCTTAATTCACTTAAAGCATTGACGAAATAGATCAAAATCTCTCCTAACTAAGAACGTTTCTTGTACCTGAGACACCAGTACAGGATTCGTTGGTTTGCTTTTTCTTGAGAGCTTAAGTAAACTTGGTTCACACTACACATATCAGGAAAGATCAGGTGAACATAAGATCCAACCCTAGTGTTCATTAGGAAAGGTGGAGTCCTTACCTGTGCGCGCAGGTAGACTTTTTATCCCAGGCTTTAGTCTTGTGTTTAGGAGCGACTCTTTCCACCAAAAAGAAACTCTCCCACCAAAAAAAAAAAAAAAGAGTCTGCTCTGTCAAAATGTGTTGTAAGAGATATACTGACAGGTGTTTCAAAAAAAAAAAAAAAAAAAAAAAAGATGTTGCAAAATAGTCGGTATATCTCATAAATGTCTGTATACTTTGTTTTTCGGTGAGCCACAAAAAAAAAAAAAAAAAAAAATCAGAAAATGGGAGTTGAGTTTTCATTAATCATCTTAAGGGTCAATCCGAAAACACGAGCTGAAACTGGGACCAACCTGTACTTAAAAATTCGTGAAACCCTGGAATTGAGTCTTAATGTTCATCTGGTTAGTCTTGATCCATCACTATGCACAAACCATAACCTCTTGAGCTCTCGAGTACGGCAAAACCTCCTGGGTCCTGGAAATCGTACTTAAGGTTTAAATATCAAGAGTCCTGGTTAGTTGAGAGATAATCTTTGTCATGTAAGACTTAAAGTACTGGTAATCTTCTCTACAATTGGTTCTCACAATATCCGATAATAAACACACCGATATCATCTCAGAAGAAAATCGTCAGCTTAAGATTATTTCTAAATACTATTTTGCTAGGGACTAGCAAAAGATAGGCATGGGGGTATATGTTTGCACCTCAAAACACGCCTATAAGAACGCCTTCTTATGCTATTTTCTAGCATTAACTATGTATATTATAATCCTGTAGTTGCATTTGTAAAAACGCTTGCATGCATGCATTTAATTGAGAGGAGAAGAGAATGGAATAAATGGCTTTCATTTTTACATTTTTCTTCAAGTGTCTCTTTGCAAAAGTCCCCTCTCCATATTTTATTTTCATCTTTCTTTCTTCTTCCCACGGTTTTTCTTCTTCCCGCGGCTGAATTTCCTCCCGCAGCCGCATGCAGCACTCCCGCCTCTCCCTGCTGTCCTTCCCGCGCCTCTCCCTGCAGCAGCCACTCTCCAACGCCTCTCCCTGCTGCTGCCATGCCTCCCCGCCATGCTCTCCTCCTCTATAAAGCCGCAGCTCTTCCTCGCGACGAAAAGAAGGGACGTGGCTGCAATACGCAGCTGCGGCAGCTGCTGAAAAATCACCACGCTGCAGTCCACCACCTTCCTCGCCCGTTCTCCCCTCCCATACGCCGGTCCTCCGTCGAGGAGGCACCCGACGAGCAGGAGAACCCACTGTGGTGCACACCACCACAGTGGGAGCACCACCGCCCAGCTCTTCAACGAGCCGGTGGGCGTGGTGTGTTCTTTTCTCTTCGTTTGCATCTCCACGCCATTGCTGCCGCTTCAAGGTCCGAAGCTTGAAGCAGCAGCAGCAGCAGCAGCCCAGCGGCGACAGCAGCAGCAGCAGCACCCCCGCCTCCTCCGCGACCTTCCCCGCAGGCGCACAACCCTCCGCGCGCGCCTGCAGGCCCGTTCCCCGCCTCCGTCTCCGTTCTGTCCACGCCACAGTTGCAGCCGCAGCAGGCCGCTGCGCGCACTGCAGCGGCCGGCTACGGCCTCGCGCCGACCCCCGCGACCCTCCGCGACCACTGCAGAACCTCCCCTCGCACCTCCGCGACCTTCCCCGCAGGCGCTCAGCTCTCCGCGCGCGCCTGCAGGGCACTTCCCCGTCTCCGCCTCTGCTCTGTCGCCTCTGCAATTCCACCCGCGACAGGCCGCTGCGCGCACTGCAGCGGCCGGCTACGGCCTCGCGCCGACCCCCGCGAACCTCTGCAACCCTCCGCGACCGACTGCAGACTCCCCGCCGCCTTCTCCGAGCACGCCATCGCCCGCTCTCCTTCCTCGCACCCGGCCTGCAGACGCGTCACCTTCTCCGCGCGAAGACGCGCCTGCATCCGCGATCTTCAGACGTCCGCCGCCGCGAGCAGACGCCTTAACTCGCTGCCATCGTTCGCGCGTCCGCGATCTCTCCCGCCCGCTCCCTCTCTGTCTGCCGCTCTCTCTCTCTCACGTATTCTCTATCTCTCTCTCTCTCTCTCTCTCTCTCTTTTCACTTACAGCAACACACACACACCCATTCACCGACACACACACTCACACACTAATAGTAACTTATATACATACATATATATATATATATATATATATATATATACATATACATATATCTATATATATATACTTATATATACATAGTATATCTATATAGTTATGTATACATACATATAATATAATATATATATGCACATACATATATAATATATATATATATATATATATATATATATATATATACACATACTCATATACATATATATATATATACATATCTATATACTTATACATATACACATATATATATACATATATATCTAGATACATATATACTTATATACATATATATATATATATATCTATATAGTATTATATATATATACTTATATACATATATACATAGCTATATACATATATACATACATACATATATATATATATATATATATATATATATACACCTATATATATATATATATATCTATATATATCTATACATATATACCTATACATTTATATACATACATATGTACATATATTTTCACGTTATTTATTATACGCTGTATCGCGGGGATATCTGCACCAGTTGCTGATATTCCCTGATACACGCGTACAAAAAAAGCGTGGTCCCATACATCATCCATCCTCCATCCACACTCCACGCGGCACCTAGTCGTGTTGGTTGCGTCTCTCTAGACGTCGGCTGACTCGACATAGTGCTACACTCCATCGTCACCTCCACCCCCACCCCTTTATATATATACTACATATAAATATATATCTATAGCTACTATATTTACTTTCTATCTGATAGCTTCCTTCTTAGTAAAAAGATAAAAAAGGTATAAAAGTGAAAAGATAATCTTTGATTTGCAGGTACCCCCGTCTTGCAAGTAGCAAGACGTGTTTTGAAACTCTGTTTTGGCTAAAAGCCAAGGACATAATTTTGAGGGTGTGCCTCAAGAACAAGGATTACCAGAAAAAAACCTAAATAAGAAAAATACCAAAAACAGAATAAACGAACGGAAGAGACGCGTTTTAAGGAAAACGTAGAAACTCGACTTGAACCCCACTTCCCTGAGTTCGACCCTGGGCTTAAAAGTGACAAGATAAAATCAATTAGGCCAGGTTAAAAATTTTGTAAAGAGATGGTTAGGTCTGAATTAGGTTAACCACTATACACATTTCAACGATAAAAATATCATATTAATAACCTATCCAGGCCGACCATCAGAACGCAATTCCAAGGTCTGATTCACACCCAATCTTTCACGCGAACGCATGAGAGATATGGGTATCTCTCACATTCCTTCTTCGACGAGGATTCTTGTGCTTGGAAGCTTGCCTTCCAAGCACAAGAGCCTTTGCCAGTACCTATAAAAGGACCCGACCACTCAAGAACTAATATGCAATGTATAACATGAGTATATGAAGAGATAAAAAGAATTCTAGACAAAATAATGGCGATTTGGATCACCAATTATTAGCCTAACACATGTAGTATTTACTGAATATAATCAAATAAAGGAACAGATAATCAGACGTCTGATTTTACAATCAGACGACTTAAAGTGCTTTTTCTTCAGCTTCTTTTTCTTCCTCCTCTTCTCTTCTTTCACGGTTCTCCTCCTCTTCTTTCTTTCTTCTGTCCAGGCCTTTTCCTTCTTCTTGTTCTTTTCTTCTACCTCTACTTCTGCGAGTCCTCTCCTTCTTCTTCTTCCTCTGTTCAGCCTCTTCACATAGGGGGAGGGACTTCTTAAATTGGCTAAGTGTCAGCCAATTTGCTCTGTAGAAAAACCCTCCCCCTTGCCCGCGTAAGCTCTCTCCTCTCTTTCTCTACTTTGGTTACACTCTCCCAGAGCCTCCACCAGTACCGGGTATATAGGTAATCGAACCTAGAGCATACCCTGGACTAGTGCTGTGAGCGTGGGTCATAGCTGAGGTGTGGGTTTTAGGAGGGTCGGGTGTACCAGGTTCGCGGAGGAGAGGTCGTGGACGAGGCACGTGAGGGTGCGGGGGACCTCACCCCCCGAGTGTTGAGGCGATAAGCCCTTAACACTTTTGCAACTTATACGGTAGCAGTGCCATCAAATTTTTCGAATTGGGACTATCTAGTCCTCCTCCTTCTCGTGCAGCTGCAGTGGATAGTGCCTTCAATTGAGGTCAAGGCAGCAGTCAATGCTCCCAATTGACCTATTGCCTTTGTTACTGAGATGGTCCTGCAGCACCTGGAACCGAGAATTAGGAGTATCGTTGCTTTGAATATGAGGACAAGGCCGAGGATGGCGACAACGGCGGAGCATGACAACGAAAACCTGAAACACTAAATAAGGCCTTATGGCCACATTAGAATATTTGAGGAGCTTCGCCAAGGCACGACGAAGGTGCTGATGGTGATTTCGTGGAGGATGGTGGTCTATGGTGGCCGGTCGATGGCGGAATTGGTGCGCAATGATTAGTCAGTGATGGGAACACCATCATGAGCCCTAACTAGCTCATTTTGACCTAGAAAAGAGAATAAAAGCTCCTATATAACCTAGAGAGGGGCCTAATTCAAGGAATAACTGTGCTGAGAGGAAAATATGAAACAAAGGGTAAAACTGTAATTTTACCATTGCAGTACATCAATGGGATTTCTCAGGGGCCAAACATAGGTCAAATGGTCTTAACAAGATGAAAAGTGCGTTGGTTTAATCAGAAATGGGTTCATGTGCAATCTAAGAATTAAATGACTTCTTGTAATGCTAAAACAAACTCAATTCAACAAGGTTTTGGTCAAGATAAAAATCAACTAAAACCTTTAAAATTCATGGAAAAATATCCTCTACGGTTTAGAGCCTTGAAATTTGCCTTTGGAACCTATTTTGTGCTAATTATTTGCCCAAAATTAGGTTTTTGTATAAAATACCCAGCCAAATGTGGTGAAAGATAAAATCCAACTTCACCATTGGATTCCTTAGGTCCAAATTAGGTTTTTACCAAAATTTGGACCTAAGGGGAGGTCACCTTGACCTACTTTGCAAAATAGTCCACCCAATCACATTTTGACCCCTAACTTTTGAAAACCATTGCGCAGAATCCCCTATCTTCCTCACCACTCTTTGCAATTAGGTCCCTCCACCATTACAGTGGAGGAGACCTACTCCGACGAGGATTCAAGAAGGATTTCTCCCTGATTCCTCAGAGATTCCCTCTCAGATTTGAAAGGGAGATTCTCTGAGGAATTCCCTATCATCTGAACGCAATTCCAAGGTCTGATTTGCACCCAATCTCTCGCGCGAACACACGAAAGATATGGGTATCTCTCGTATTCCTTCTCCGGTGAGGATTCTTGCGCTTGGAAGCTTGCCTTCCAAGCACAAGAGCCTCTGCCAGTACCTATAAAAGGACCCAACCACTCAAGAACTAATATGCAATGTATAACATGAGTATATGAAGAGATAAAAAGAATTCTAGACAAAATAATGATGATTTGGATCACCAATTATTAGCCTAACACATATAGTATTTACTGAATATAATCAAATGAAGGAACAGATAATCAGAAGTATGATTTTACAATCAGTCGACTTAAAGTGCTTTTTCTTCAGCTTCTTTTTCTTCCTCCTCTTCTCTTCTTCCACGGTTCTCCTCCTCTTCTTTCTTTCTTCTGTAAAGGCCTTCTCCCTCTTCTTGTTCTTTTCTTCTTCCTCTGCTTCTGCGAGTCCTCTCCTTCTTCTTCTTCCTCTGTTAAGCCTCTTCACATAGGGGGAGGAACTCCTTAAATTGGCTAAGTGTCAGCCAATTTGCTCTGCAGCAAAACCCTCCCCCTTCCCCATGCAAGCTCTCTCCTCTCTTTCTCTACTTTGGTCACGCACTCCTAGAGCCTACACCAGTACTGGGTATACAAGTAATCAAACCTAGAGCGTACCTAGGACCAAGGCTGCGGGCGTGGGTCATAGCTGAGGTGTGGGTTTTAGGCGGGTCGGGTGTACCAGGTTCGCGGAGGAGAGGTCGCAGACGAGGCATGTGAGGGTGCGGGGGACCTCACCCCCCGAGTGTTGAGGCGATAAGCCCTCAACACTTTTGCAACTTATACGGTAGCAGCGCCATCAAATTTTTCGAATTGGGACTATCTAGTCCTCCTCCTTCTCGTGCAGCTGCAGTGGATAGTGCCTTCAATTGAGGTCAAGGCAGTAGTCAATGCTCCCAATTGACCTATTGCCTTTGTTACTGAGATGGTCCTGCAGCACCTGGAACCGAGAATTGGGAGTATCGTTACTTTGAATATGAGGACAAGGCCGGGGATGGAGACAACGGCGGAGCGCGACAACAAAAACCTAAAACACTAAATAAGGCCTTATGGCCACATTAGAATAGTTAAGGAGCTTTGCCAAGGCACGACGAAGGTGCTGATGGTGATTTCGTGGAGGATGGTGGTCTATGGTGGCCAGTTGATGGCGGAGTTGGTGCGCAAAGATGGGTCAGTGATGGGAACACCATCATGAGCCCTAACTAGCTCATTTTGACATAGAAAAGAGAACAAAAGCCCCTACATAACCTAGAGAGGGGCCTAATTCAAGGAATAACTGTGCTGAGAGGAAAACATGAAACAAAAGGAAAAACTGTAATTTTACCATTGCAGTACATCAATGGGATTTCTCAGGGGCCAAACATAGGTCAAATGGTCTTAGCAAGATAAAAAGTGAGTTGGTTTAATCAGAAATGAGTTCATGTGCAATTTAAGAATTAAATGACTTCTTGTAACCCTAAAACAGACTCACTTAATTCAACAAGGTTCTGGTCAGGATAAAAATCAACTAAACCCTCTAAAATTCATAGAAAAATATCCTCTACGGTTTAGAGCCTTGAAATTTGCCTTTGGAACCTATTTTGAGCTAGATAGGGGTCCTAGCTAATTATTTGCCCAAAATTAGGTTTTTGTGTAAAATGCCTAGTCAAACTTGGTCAAACATAAAATCCCACTTCACCATTGGATTCCTTAGGTCCAAATTAGGTTTTTACCAAAATTTGGACCTAAGGGGAGGTCACCTTGACCTACTTTGCAAAATAGTCCACCTAATCACATTTTGAACCCTAGCTTTTGAAAACCATTGCGCAGAACCCCCTATCTTCCTCGCCACTCTTTGCAACTAGGTCCCTCCACCATTACAGTGGAGGAGTCCTACTCCGGTGAGGATTCGAGAAGGATTTCTCCCTGATTCCTCAGAGATTCCCTCTCAGATTTGAAAGGGAGATTCTCTGAGGAATTCTCTATCATCGGAACGCAATTCCAAGGTCTGATCACACCCAATCTCTCGCGCGAACGCATGAGAGATATGGGTATCTCTCACATTCCTTCTCCGGCGAGGATTCTTGCACTTGGAAGCTTGCCTTCCAAGCACAAGAGCCTCTGCCAGTACCTATAAAAGGACCCGACCACTCAAGAACTAATATGCAATGTATAACATGAGTATATGAAGAGATAAAAAGAATTCTAGACAAAATAATGATGATTTGGATCACCAATTATTAGCCTAACACATATAGTATTTACTGAATATAATCAAATGAAGGAACAGATAATCAGACGTCTGATTTTATAATTAGACGACTTAAAGTGCTTTTTCTTAGCTTCTTTTTCTTCCTCCTCTTCTCTTCTTCCACGGTTCTCCTCCTCCTCTTCTTTCTTTCTTCTGTCCAGGCCTTCTCCCTCTTCTTGTTCTTTTCTTCTACCTCTGCTTCTGCGGGTTGATGGCGAAAATACGCGGTTTGTTAAAATACGTCGTTGTAACGCGTAAATCCGCTTTCGCTCTTAAATTTATATTCCTAGATAGGGGAGTATCTAGGGTCATCCAAGGAGGCAATATGGTTGCAAAATTGATTCTCTTGCTTGGAATATATCTCAACTTTCTTTTTGGTAATTTTCAATATACCATTTTTCTTTATTTTTGAACTAAGGCAACATGCGAAATTATGGCGGGAAAAGTGTTTACACTTCCAATTAAGTAAACTACTCTAAAGTGGCAAGTAGAGCCTCTCCCTAAGCTCACTCTAGGCAAGTGGAGACCTAGAATAATTAGGGAGAGGAAGTGAAGAATGCTGAAAATAAGCAAAAAGAAATGCAAACAAGATATGCGAAAAAGGCAACTAGATAAGTGATAAAGTGTTTAACAAAAATGCCTAGTAGAGGAATGCTTCTACTACATGATAATTGAAGTAAAAGAAAACACAAATCCTCTAAATAGATGGTGAAGAAGAGGGCTTCTTGCTCCAAGGTTGGTGGCTCCCAAGCTTGAAAAGAATCCTTCAACTCCTTCCTTGCAGAATTCCGCCAAGGTGATGACCTCCAAGGCAAGCCCTAAGGGGGCGTGCCCTAAGTTTCTCTCCAAGGGTGGACGTCCACCCTAAGCTTTTCTCCTTTGCCTGGCCGTCCTCCTTGAAGTGGGAGAGTTCTCCTCCTTGGCGTGGCTCAAGTTGAAGAGAGTGGGGAGAAGAAGGCACCAAAAGGGCTGGTGGTGTGCCCCTTTAATCTCCTTCTCTACTCCTTCTCCTTGGGCGTAGGTATAGGTGGATGTAGGTAGAAAATACACTAATGGAGGATGCCTCAAAAATGGTGGTAGGTGGTGGCTTTTTATAGAATAGGAGGGGGGCTATGGTGACCTTTGAAATGGATGGCCAAGATGAGTTGATGGAGGTGGTTGGAGATCCTCTGGCCAAGGAGAGTTGGCGCCAACCCAAGGGGTGTTAAAGGGGGTGGTTATGGTGGTGTTGGTGTCTTTTGGTGGTGGAGAGACACCACCATGTTGGCGCCAACATGGGGTCTTCTAGAAGGGGGGTTAGGTGGATGGTGGAGATGGGTTCAAGGGAGATTGTGTGGTGGAGATGAGAGGAGATTTTGGAGGGAAAAGTGGCGCCAATATAGAGGTGGTTAGGGGTGGTTTTTGGTGCCAACTTGAAGTGTCTTTTGGTGGAGATAATGGGGTGAAGGGATGGCTAGGAGGTGGCGCCAACTTGAGTAGAGTAGCTAGCTTAGGTAGGCTTGAGTTGGTGGAGCTAGCTAGGGTTGATTTTGGAGGTAATGAAGGGCCAAGGAGCTGGTTGTTAGCTATGCTAAGCTAAGCTAAGATAAGCTAAGCTAGCTTAGCTAAAGGTGGAGTGGAGGAGAAGGTGTTGGAGCTAGGGTTTGGAGGAAGGAGCTGAGGAGAAGAAGTCTGGAGCTGGAGCTGGAGCTGGCTGCTGCTGAAGAGGCTGGCATGGGGCTACTCTAGCTGGCTTAGCTTGCTAGTTCTTTGCTAGTTGCTAAGCCAAGCTAAAGTGAGCTAGCTTCTACCAAAATGAGCTAAGGTGAGCTGGGTCTGGTGCTATCGGGGAGAATCAAGCTGGTTGAGGCAGCTAAGGTAGCTTAGCTCAACTGAGATGAGCTAAGCTGAATCCCCGGGAGCTGGACTTGAGCTTCCTGAGCTGAGATGAATTCTTCTTCAGCTGGCTGGAGTTGAGGGGAGCTGGATGTAGCTGGATCTGAGCTGGGGTGAACTCCTGTCAACTTAGCCGAGCTAACTAGAGCTCCCTGTGAACTAGTGGGAGCTGAGATGAGCTAGACTCAGCTAAGTTGAGCTGTATCTGAGCTGACTTGAGCTAGGGTGAGCTAAGGTGAACTCTCTTGAGCTGCCATCCAGCTGAGATTAGCTGAATGGAGCTGGGATGAGCTAACCCTAGTTCAAGTAAGCTAGGTTCCAGCTGCGGTGAGCTAGATCAAGCTGAGGTGAGCTGGATCAAGCTGAGGTGAGCTGGATTAGGCTGAGTTCCAGCTAGTCTAGGCTTCTCCTTCACCATTTGCCTTCTTGAGTGCTAGGGTTTTAGGGATCTGTGCATCTGTACATCCCTAACACTCACAAAAACTCATTAAAACGACAATAAAAAATGCAATGCATGCCTATCCTAATTTATGCCTAAATGCAGCCCAAAAACCCGTTTGCAGAGTAAAATCCTAAGAGCTAGGTTAGTTTTAAAGCATAAAAATGATGATAAACTGGCGTTTATCACGGGTCCTCTCCTTCTTCTTCTTCCTTTGTTCAGCCTCTTCACATAGGGGGAGGGACTTCTTAAATTGGTTAAGTGTCAGCCAATTTCCTCTGCAGCAAAACCCTCCCCCTTCCCCACGCAAGCTCTCTCCTCTCTTTCTCTACTTCGGTCACGCTCTCCCAGAGCCTCCACGAGTACCGGGTATATAGGTAATTGAACCTAGAGCGTACTCGGGACCAGGGCTGCAGGCGTGAGTCACAGCCGAGGTGTGGGTTTTAGGCGGGTCGGGTGTACCAGGTTCGGGGAGGAGAGGTCACGGACGAGGCTTGTGAGGGTGTGGGGGACCTCAACCCTTGAGTGTTGAGGCGATAAGCCCTCAACACTTTTGCAACTTATGCGGTAGCGACACCATCAAATTTTTTGAATTGGGACTATCTAGTCCTCCTTCTCGTGCAGCTTCAGTGGATAGTGCCTTCAATTGAGGTCAAGGCAGCAATCAATGCTCCCAATTGACCTACTACCTTTGTTACTGAGATGGTCCTGCAGCACCTGGAACCGAGAATTGGGAGTGAGTTGGTTTAATCAGAAATGGGTTCAAGTGCAATCTAAGAATTAAATGACTTCTTATAATCCTAAAACAAACTCAGTTAATTTAATAAGGTTCTGGTCAGGATAAAAATTAACTAAACCCTCTAAAATTCATGGAAAAATATCCTCTAGGGTTTAGAACCTTGAAATTGGCCTTTGGAACCTATTTTGACCTAGATAAGTGTCCAAGCTAATTATTTGCCCAAAATTAGGTTTTGTGTAAAATGCCCAGTCAAACGTGGTCAATCCTAAAATCCAACTTCACCATTGGATTCCTTAGGTCCAAATTAGGTTTGTACCAAAATTTAGACCTAAGGGGAGGTCACCTTGACCTACTTTGCAAAATAGTCCACCCAATTACATTTTGACCCCTAGCTTTTGAAAACCATTGCGCAGACCCCCTATCTTCCTCGCTACTCTTTGCAATTAGGTTCCTCTGCCATTACAGCAGAGGAGTCCTACTCTGGCGAGGATTTGAGGAGGATTTCTCCCTGATTCCTTAGAGATCCCTTCTCAGATTTGAAAGGGAGATTTTCTAAGGAATTTCCTATCATCTGAATGCAATTCCAAGGTCTGATTTGCACCCAATCTCTAGCGCAAACACATGAGAGATATGGGTATCTCTCACATTCCTTCTTTGGCGAGGATTCTTGCACTTTCAAGCATAAGAGCCTTTGCTAGTACCTATAAAAGGACCCCCTGATCTGGCCGCTCAGATTCAGCTTGGCTTGGCCGGAGAAAACCCTCCAATTTCTTCCCTTCTCCGACCAAAGCGTCTAGCGAGCTCCGGTGACTCCTCATCCTCCTTCTCGTCACTCTGGCACAATACCAGTGGCAGAGCCATCTTCACCCCCTTCCTCCGTGTCGCGCCATACCTGCGCACACGCCAAAACCCTCTTCGTCGTCGCCGTTCTCCCTCCACTGGAACTTTCTTCTTCGATGACGACAGGTACGCGCTAGCCACCTGATTGCGCAGCAATCATAGGTCTTAATTGACCTAGATTAGGCTAGAACTTAGCATAAGTTAAGGAAATTCACGCATGCATACGCATTATTTGCATCTTTATTTCCCTTTAGCTATGCATGAAATAATGTCATAACGTGCTGATTAAGTGCATTATGTTGATTGTAGGCAATAAGCAGATCTGAAGCTAGATTTGGAGTAGGATCTGAAGTTGGATCTAGAATAACGAGAGTTGCAGCAGAGCTGGAGCAGAAGGCCTTGATTAGATGTAGGAATAATAATGTAAGAGAGTTAAAGGTTTTCTATTCTATTAAGTAGAAATAAAGTAGAAAAATGTGAAGAGCTTAGGTCCATCCTAGCCCTAGGATAGCCTAGAGACCTCCCCAAGACTTAGCCACCCTTAGATTAGGTCACAACACCCTAGGAAGCCCTAGTCTGGACTTCTGATTTTTGAGTATAAGATGTCTAATTCTATTATTAGACATCTGATACTGCTGTCCAATTCCTGTTTTGAGATTTAAGCCTTGATCTTGGATCTCTAGGTCCCTAAACCCAATTCCAACCCTATAGGAACCTAAATTAAGGTGCCCTAACCCTAGTACATCACCTCTAGACCTCCCTAAGGACCTAATTAGGTCCTCACTAAACCGAATTGACTTGGATCTTAGTCAATTCCATCAGCCTATTCAATTAGACTCATTGAGTCCAATTGAGCCTTGATCTCAGCACACACTGTCCAATTGGACTCAGTGAGAGTCCAATTGACCTAGACCTAAATTAATTGAGTTATTTTACTCTCAATTAAGTTTCCACACACCCAATTAAACTTGTATTAAGTTTAATTGCACTTTACCTTAGTGAATTAGGGTTTATAACTCTAATTTGAGACATACCTTGACCTAAACCCACTAGAACCTAACCGAATCAACCTAGCCACCTAAGTTTCGACCCACACGCACCCACACACACCATCCACACGAAAATACCTAGCCTAGAGTTCTCTAGAACTCTCTACCATGTGTGGTTGCCTTGGTTGCCAAAAGTAGCAACTAATAGCCATTCAATTTTTAGATCCACATTTGGTGGATCTAAAAACCACCATCCACCCTCTCTCTCTCACTCTCCCACGAGCTCCCAGCATAGGCCTCTCTAGAGAATTCCATAATTCTATAGAGAGCTTCCCTTAGGTCTATAAAATGACCCAATGGGTGGCCATTTGCACCCATTCACTTCCTTGGTGTTCATTCCACTTAGGCTAGCCACTTCCATCTCCACTCCACCTCCACGAGTTGAGCACCACCATGGAGGCCACCATCTCCACGCTAGGAAGCTGGATCAGCTCCCCAACCTCTCTCTAAGGGTCGGTCTAAGTTCCATTGGCTGTCCCTCCTTCTCTCAGCCACTCAAAGGCCATCGGAGACCACCTCTGAATGCCCTTCCTTCTGCTAGATTAGGAACTTAGCTCTTCATATATTTACTGCTTTTATTTACTTCTTAGTAGCGTAGTCTTACTTCTCCCCCAATGATGCATGCGAAATCCTCCCATCGATTCTTGTATGCGATCATTTTCTGGTAGCTAGGTTTAATTTTCAGGCATTTTTATACAAGCTTTCCTCTACATTTTATGTTACAAAAAACTCTCCTGTTGAATGAATGAAGAATGCTTTTATATATATATTTATCTCTATATGTTTGAAATCACCATGAGCTTAATAATTGTCATTCTTTTTGTCTGATTCAAGTTGCCTGTTTCCAATTCCTAATATTCTTGCAACTAAACATTTCATACCTAGATACGTAATAATCACGAACCGACATGCGATTCTAAACCAAGTAGAGTAAGATCGATTTCAAAAGTAAAAGCAACGCCTCCTAGAGATGAATGACCGGGACTCAAAGTCTTGTTATTTTACAAAATAATATCTTTGTTGGATCGTATTTCACAACTATACTACGACTCTTTTATAAAAAATGCGATCTACGATTTTTCCCAACAAAATGACGCCGTTGCCGGGGAGGCAACGTCATTTTTCTTGATTTCGATCTATCACTGACAAATCTGCCTCTACTTTGTTTTTGATGTGCAGGACAACATAGAAGGAAAATGGAATCTACGCACACATCGAGCGTGGCGAAGAAAAATCAGGTGCACATCATCTATCTTAGATTAGGTCTTTTTTCTGAACCCTATGATTAGATCTACTTCCTGCAATCTCTTGTGTGGAAAAAGAAATATTTTACTCATTTTCGTGAAAAAAGAAAAAAAAATTTTGAAAAAAAATCTAGATTAGATTTCTTTTCAAGCTTAGGTTAGTTTGAGAAAAAAAAAGAGAAAAAAAATTTCTATGAATCTTTTGAAAAATTCTTTTTGAAAAAAAAAATGTGCAAAAGTTTTGAAAAAAAAAATCCTTTTTGGTGGAAAGCCTAGATTTCAATTCAAACCTCTTTAAAAAGCTTTTCCACCATCTCCTGATTTTCAGCTAGATTTCAAGCTTGACTTAAAAATTCGATTGCCAAAAAATAATAAGCGAAAAATTCTGAAATTCGAGCTAAACCTTCATTTTCAAACCATCTTTCAAACACCACTATTATTTTGAAGAAATTCCAAGTATAAAATTTTTAAAAATTCATGAAGTGCACGAGGGTTAGACTGACCCAGATTCAAAATGTTTTAAATTTCAAAAAGTGATTTCGAGCAATCTGTGAATCTATTTTGACTTAAAATGGTGGGGTTTGAAAGATGATCTCATTGGATTTATTTTTCATATTTTTCCCAAATTTTTGAAGATCATTTAATACTATTTCAAAGTGAAAAATCGACTAGGGGTCAAAATTCCAAATCTGATCCCCTGATATTCAAAATTCCCTAAAAATTCAGTTGAAATAGTAAAAATTTCAAAAAAATATTCTATGGAAAACTAATTAAAAAAGAAATCTTCTCGCAAAATTTAAAATTAATTGGATTCCAATTATTATCAGAGAATCAACAGTATTTTTGCGGTCTGCTGAAACAGAGAAAAACCCTAGAAGTGCATGCAACTTAGGTTAAACCCTTAGGGTTACAACTAGAGACCACACATTGGGCTAACTTAGACTTAATCAAGTCTAGTTAGCCGGTGAGCTTGGTCACCTTGTGGGCTACTCACCACAAACCCCACTGAAGAAAATGGGTTAAAATTAACTTTAAAATACGAAATCAACCAGAGTTCGTTGTCGTACTACTGGGTGAGTTTAATCTCTCTTGCCAAACCTGGTGACTAAGTCTATGGGGTAGTGTCAAATGGCAACGGCTTGGGGGTCAATGGAACCGGAGGCGTAAGCCAAAGGAAGAACCTTCCCCTTAGCCCCCTCGTAACCAAACTGGCTGGGTTAGCTTGAGAGGTAGAATTCACTTTCAGTCGGTTGTACGACGAACTTATCTTCAGGGATTTAAATCCATAACAAAAAATATGGTCACCTGATCTATAAGGACCATTTGATTGACAAGGCCTTAGCCTTGTCCTGCGTGGCTACACCAACCCAGGGGTTGGGCGGTGTATGCACGGAAGGAGGTCACTCCAACCTCACTTGGTTGGACTTGGGAGCCACTCCCAAGGGGGCGAGTCACCTCGCCCGGACCATCTTCTCCCCCCATTTCTTCTACTCCAAGAGCCACCATGGCAAATCCTGGACCTGGACCTAGACCGGGTCAGGCCATTGAGAATCTGGACCCGATGGCTCGTCTGGAAGCTCGAGTCGCCGAATCTGAAGAGCAGCATCAGCAGAGCATGGATCGCATTCTGACGGCGCTTGACAGGATGCAGCACCTGCCACGAGCAGAACAACTGCAGGATTTCTACGACCCAGATGCACCTATCATCGCATCGCTAGTCAGAATTCCCGCAGGTGGAGACGCGCTTGAGCTCAAGCCCAATGTAATTGGGTTGATCAGCACTCATTTCTACGGGAACTCAAGCGAAGATTCGTTCCAGCACCTTGAGGACTTGAGTCGACTCGCTGAAACGATTCGACCCAGGAATATTGATCTTGGGATCATTCTGATGAAGTTTTCTCGTTCTCGTTGAGGGACAGAGCTTCATACTGGTTCAAGACTATTGGGAAGCCCATTGGAACCTAGCCGGAATTACGACGTGAATTCCTGCAAAAGTTCTTTCCAATCGGTCGAACAAATGCAATGCGACACGCAATCATGACTTTCTCCCAGGGAGCTGGGGAGAAATTACATGAAGCATGGGATAGATTTCATGACCTTCTCTGGAAATGACCGCATCATGGTATACCCAGATGGCACTTAGCCCAGATTTTTTACCATGGGCTGATGACACACATCGGTATCTGGCTGATGCATCTAGCGGCAGGAATTTTCTCGCAAAAGACGAGAACAATGCATTTGAGCTGTTCGAATCATTAGCAGAGAACTCGATGAATGCCGCATCTATGAACCAGTTCTAATGGCCTGGTCAGTAGTGGGTTGGTGTCCATAAGGCTCACACCGATTCTATAGGAGCCGACATGGATATCATCGTCAAGCAGCTGGATAGAATAAACCTAATTGAGAATAAGATTGACCAGATCAGTCTGGGTCAATCCGACTCGAGCTCTACCACCGCAAGATCCTCCTATGCACCCCGAGACCCACCTACTCGAGTTAATCTACTCATTCGGGATGCACCTTCTCCGTATTTACGAGATCCTGCATATCAGGATCTCGTGAATAATCTAGATCTGGCACCCTACGACCAGGGTTACGCATCAACCGCAGATTATAATGCGTATCCCCTATACGGATATACGTCTCAGATATCTTCGGCCTACGAGGATGTCAGCGCTATCCAAGGATACGAGTGTAATAACCCATACTCGGAGACGTATAACCCTGGTTGGCGCTAGCATCCAAACTTCTCCTGGTCTGGTAATTCACAGAGACCACATCAAGATCCACACTACCAGACCAGGCAATACGGGAATGCGCAAAACACGTATCCCAGGTAGCAGCCATTCCCACCTCAGCAGCAGCAACCCCGCTCGTTATACTAGCTGCTGCACCAAGCTGCCAACCACCCTCCAAAGCAGGTCGACCCTTTGGAGGCACTGAAAGAGGAGCTGCAAGAATCGATGAGGAAGTCTACTCAGGGAGCCTTGCCCTCCCAACCCGTCCCAAATCCTCGATATGTGCAAAACCAGGGCACCCCGCCTAGGTTTCAGGCACCGTAGGGACAGGCACACGCCATACTACAGGCACCTCTTGCACCACCCAGTTACGCGCAAGGCTAGCTGCCTTTGCAAAATCCCGCGTATTCTGCCCCTTCTGCTCCCCCACCACCTCATGGATAGTAAGCCGATGCACACGCTGTTTCTTTGCGAAGCGGAAGGAAGACATTCGACCCACCACCTAGGTAGGCGGGTCCTGATTTTTCTCACCCTTCGCAGCAGGCAAGTTTGACTCCGTCTTCATCATCTCAGGAGCCACCTGCGGTAGATAAGGGTAAGAGGCCACTTAACCCTGAGATTCCCGTCCCTTTTCTTGAGGCTCTGACACGAAATGTAGTACGGAAAAAGGACACGTGGAATTTCGAGGACCTGAAATCGATGTTTAAGGAAGTACATATTCAGGTCCCCCTCCTCGAGGCAATCGATCACATTCCCACTGTTACTAGGTTCTTCAAGGACTATTGTACCCCGAAGCGACAGCCAAGAATTGGATGACAGGCGATACTGTCGAAAGAAGCTAGCACCATGATTCTAGCTGACCTACCGCCAAAGAAGAAAGACCCTGGCACCCCACTCATATCTTGCTTTTTGCAGGATTCTCCATTTGATTGAGCCCTTCTAGATTTGGGTTCGTCCATCAACTTAACTCCCACTGCCGTATTTGATCGATTTCGATTTGGGGAGTTGAAACCCACCTTGGTTACAATTCAGCTGGCTGACAGATCAGTCAAAACACCGAGGGGGTGGTTTTGAACGTGATCGTGAAAGTCCGCGGGTTCTGCTTTCCCGCAGCTTTTTTTGTTCTCGATATGGAAGTTCCTCCCAATCTTCGAGATGCACCAATTATTTTGGGTCGCCCATTTCTGGCGACAGCCCAAGCGAACATTGATTGTGCATCCGGGTGTATGGAGATTGCCCTAGGCAATGAGCGACTTCGACTAGACATTCAGGGCAGCAAAGAACTTCGACTGTGATCGAATAGAGGAGGATGGTGAAGACGAAGATTTGGCTTACTGTGGTAACATTGGGCTCCTTTATGACGACTCAATGTCTCATTCGTCTACACTATCAGGGTTCTCGGACCTCGATCCACATGGGATTGAAACCACTGCATTACACATATCTCCCCAAGGATCTGACTGTTTGGGGTGTGCTTCTGACCACAGCACCCCTGAATCTAGCTATCTTGATCCATATATTACTGAATCGCCCCTGTTATTACAGGAAGACGTGATTATAGCTAACGGGTTTCCTGTTAACGCAGTCACAACAGATTTCACAGGGAGCGACTCAGTGGGAATTCATGTGTACATGGATCAACAGATTCCCACCCTCGATTCTGCTCCTCCAACTCTCAGTTCTGATTCTGACCCACCCGTAATTGAATTAAAGACCTTACCTAACTCACTCAAGTACATATTCTTGGGCGAAAGTAAGACATATCCAGTCATTATTAATGCCCACTTAACCCAAGAATAGGAGCATCAATTAATTTCTACACTTTAAGACCATAGGGCTGCTATCGGGTGGAGTGTTGCTGATCTCCGCGGTATTCGCCCCTCGTATTGCACTCATCACATTTACACGGATGAGGGGGTGAAACCTTCGAGACAACCTCAAAGACGGCTAAACTCGAATATGCTAGTGGTTGTTAAGAAGGAGATCATCAAATGGCTGGATGCAAGCATTGTATATCCAATCTCAAATAGCCAGTGGGTGAGTCTGATTCAGATAGTGCCCAAGAAAGCAGGACTCACCGTCATAAAAAATGATAAGGGCGAATCCATCCCGACCCGCACTGCAACATCTTGGTGGGCCTGCATTGACAAAAGGAAACTGAACACGGCTACCCAGAAGGATCACTTTCCTTTGCCGTTCATCGATCAGATCTTGGAACGGTTAGCTGGACGCAGTTTCTTCTGCTTTCTGGATGGATACTCTCGGTATAATCAGGTAGCAATTAGCCCAGAAGATCAGGAAAAGACCACATTCACATGCCCCTTTGGAACATTCGCCTTCAGGCGGATGCCCTTTGGCCTCTGCAACGCACCAGCGACATTTCAGCGTTGTATGATGGCTATCTTCTCTGACATGATTGGGGATTATGTGGAGGTATTCATGGATGAATTCTCTATTTTCGGAGATGATTTCACGTCTTGTCTTGATAACCTCACCAAGATCTTGAAATGATGTATCGAGGTAAACCTAGTACTATCCTGGGAGAAAAGTCATTTCATGGTGAGGGATGGCATAGTACTAGGGCACATGATCTCCAAAAATGGACTCGAGGTCGATCGGGCTAAATCAGAGATTATCTCCCACTTACCGCCACCTAGCTCGGTTAAGCAGATCAGATCATTCTTGGGTCACGTTGGCTTCTATCGGAGATTTATACGCGATTTTTCAAAAATTGCGCAGCCTTTGATGAATCTCCTGGTTACCGATGTTCCATTTGAATTTGATACCTCGTGTCTCAGCGCCTTCGAGACTTTACGAAGCGTTGTTTCTGACTCCCCGATTCTCCAACCACCCGACTGGTCGCTTGATTTCGAAATGATGTGCGACTCTTCTGATTTTGCCGTCGGTGCTGTTTTAGGCCAGCGTCGGGAGAAACAACCTTTTGTCATATACTATGCTAGCAAGATGCTGAATGAGGCTCAGCGCAATTATACTGTTACCGAAAAAGAATTGCTAGCAGTAGTATTCGGGTTGGAGAAATTCAGATCATATTTATTAGGATCCAAGGTCATCATTTTCACTGACCACTCCGCCCTCCGGCACTTGTTAGGAAAGAAGGATGCCAAACCATGACTCATTAGATGGATCCTTCTATTGCAGGAATTTGATATCGAGATCCACGACAAAGCCGAAAAACAAAATGTTGTGGCGGATCACCTATCCAGATTGGACCTAGACCACATTCCTTATTCCCTGCCTATCCATGAACAATTTCCGGATGAATCACTTTTGGCAATACATTCTGTTGAGTTCCCATGGTATGCTGATTTCGCAAACTACCTTGCCGCAGGCAAAATTCCCGCAAACCTATCCAAAGACCAGAAACTCAAATTCATTGCGGAAGCCAAATACTATCTGTGGGATGACCCACTGCTCTTCCGCATTGGAGCGGATCAGATTATCCGCAGATGCATCCCAGACTCTGAGATCCCCAGTGTGTTATCTTTCTGCCACAATAGTGTGTGTGGTGGCCATTTCTCAGGATGGAAAACCGCTGCAAAAATTTTGTAGTCGGGATTTTTCTGGCCAACCATCTTCAGAGATACACACGATTACGCCCAACATTGCAAACGATGTCAGTCTATCGATTCTATGACCAGGAGAAACATGATGCCACTCCAACCCATCATGGTCATAGAAGTGTTCGATGTCTGGGGCATCGATTTTATGGGCCCTTTTCCGAACTCGCATGGCTTCGAGTACATATTGCTAGCCGTTGATTATGTCTCGAAGTGGGTCGAGGCCATCCCGGTGAGACAGGCTGACCCAAGACCATCATTTCTTTCGTACGGCAAAATATTTTCGCGAGATTCGGAATACCCCACGCTCTGATTAGCGACGGGGGAAGCCACTTCATCCACGCACATTTCAGGTCGTTGTTAAAGCTATATGGGGTGTATCACCGCATAGCCACCCCGTATCACCCGTAGACCAATGGGCAGGTTTAAGTGTCTAACCGTCAAATCAAGTTGATTCTCTAGAAGATGGTTAGACCAGACAGGAAGGACTGGTCCCACAAATTAATCGATGCACTCTGGGCATATCGAACCGCATACAAGGCCCCACTCGGAATGTCACCATATCGCATGGTATATGGCAAGGCCTTTCACCTTCCTGTAGAGCTGGAACACCACCCCTTTTGGGCGGTGAGAAAATGCAACCTTGACCTCGATGCAGGAGGTCGAGAACGGAAACTCCAACTCAGTGAATTAGAAGAAATCCGGCGGGAGGCCTATGAGAATGCATTAATATACATGGACAAGACCAAGGCCTTTCACGACCGCCACATCCGGAGGAAAGTATTGACGCCCAACCAGCAAGTCTAGTTATTTGATTCACGGCTGAAACTGTTCGTGGGGAAGCTCAAGTCCAAGTGGACTGGCCCGTATGTTGTGATGCAGCCATACCCTAATGGGGCAGTCCAGATCAAGGACCTAAAATCTGGGCATATATTCACGGTAAACGACTAGCGCCTCAAGCCATTTTTGGCCCAGGAACCTCCTCAACCTCCTCCACCTAACGAGACTATTCATATTAGTGAGGACGTGTGATTGAGTGCTCGCCCAGCTGGAGGAGTTAAACTCAGCACGTATAGATACCATTCACCCCACATTCCACCATCATTTATATATAACCATTTTTATACATAGCATATTTTTCCTTTAGTATATTTCCTTTGCATAGTGCATGCTGACAGGTTGGCCGGAGTTGAATATAATTTTAGGAGCAATTACAAGTGATTTCTACCCATTCTCTCCTTGCAGTATTTATTTTCTTTTACATTCATGCATGAGGAGATGCAAGAACTTAGGCATGGTGGGGTAGATATAGAAAAACTGAAAAAATTTTATGCCAACACTTAGGAAAACCTCGGAGTTGCATGTAAAACGTACTTTAGGACCTTAAATAAAAAATAATCGACTCCACCTCCAGTGCTCGCATTAGAGCTAGAAATCGTTCGCAACAGCCACTTCTGACTCACCCGCTCACCTATTGTTCTAAATTTAGGGTCAAGCTGATTGTAACCCGATACGGGAAATTCATGAAGTACAAATTATATGAGGTTACATGTTTATAGCATATATAGATATTGCATTCATGAATAAGATTATTTTATTAAGAGAATGCATTAGGGATTTTATCCTTTAGTTGATTCCTATAATCTGGAATCCAGTACAACTTTTCACACACACATAGAATTTGTAATGGATTCATGGTGAAGGCTGATAAACGTCTTCAGTCTGTCGAGAAGAAGCAGTGCTTCTTTTCCTGAACCCTTGGATAATGTTTCGGGAGTCAGGAAGATTTTCCTCCAAAAATCCACCAAAAATAGTGTGTGATGAAAGTAGAGTGTACTTGTGCTCTAAGATTAGTGCGAGGAATTTGGAATCCTAGATAATTAGGTGATGATGCTCTGAGATGAGACATAGTTTTCGCTCTCGGTTCCTGCGTATGCATTTTGTGCGAAATTGTGAGAGCCATCGAATAAGGAAAATACGCGGAGAGCGAGTTTTCATAAAACTAGGGCTAAGGTGGATGGTTACGACCATTCTTTACGAAATCCTCGGCTGAAGGAGGGTATTGATGTCAAGGTCAGAAATACACTGTCCTATCCATCTCTCCCGGTGCCGTGAGTAGGCACTTCCACCAAATAAGCCACCCAATGTCTCTTGAGTACCATAAATCCCTAATAATGCCTCCTCAATAAAGTTCATGGATGTATGCTACTTGTGCTATGTTGAAAAAGAAAAAAAAAAGAAAAAATGAAAAAGAGAAAAAAATATGATGAAAAGAAAGAAAAACTGAAAAAAAAAGAATAAATAGTTAGTGTTTATTTTATCGAGGCAATACCACCAAATAAAATTGAGATCCACCAAATATGGCCTTAACCTATTTTTTCTGTGTTTCTGACCGCTCGAATACTGGCTGAGGAATCCCGATTTAGTGTTAGGATTATGAGAACTCAATTAAAGTGTTAATGCCTAGTGAGACTACCAAATACAGATCCTATGTGTGAATCTGGTGAGGTTTTGAGCTCTAAGAGAAAGAAAGAAAAAGAGTAAGAGAGAATGAATACAAAGGAATCAAAGAGAGCATAGTTTTTCTCGTCTTTCTCTAATTTGAGTTAGTAATCTGGGAATCTGGATTCTATAGTACTAGTCTCTATGTAGCACCAAGTGAGAGTGAGCCACCAAATATACAATCCTTTCCCTCAAAGATTCTCTACCTATCCTGCTAGAATATCTTGAATATCCCGAGGGAAGAAGTCCACCTATCCTGCTAGAATTTTTACTAGGGGTTAAGTACAAGCTTTAGAGGTGTATTAGTTTTCACTCGAATCCGTTGCAAAAGCTACATAGCTGCACTTTCACGATTGTCAGGATTTCTAGTTTATAGGATGAAAACAAAAAGGAGAAAAACCTTGAGGCATACACTTGATAAAATAATCAGTCCCTTAAGGACCCTTGCTGTAAATAATTTAGTCTTGCATTTGCTTAGGACGAGCAAGATTTAGGCATGGGGGTATGATTGCGCAGCAATCATAGGTCTTAATTGACTTACATTAGGCTAGAACTTAGCATAAGTTAAGGAAATTCACGCATGCATACGTATTATCTGCATCTTTATTGCCCTTCTTTAGCTATGCATGAAATAATGTTATAATGTGCTGATTAAGTGCATTATGTTGATTGCAGGCAATAAGCAGATCTAAAGCTAGATTTGGAGCAGGATCTGAAGTTTGATCTAGAATAACGAGAGTTGCAGCAGAGCTAGAGCAGAAGGCCTAGATTAGATGTAGGAATAATAATGTAAGGGAGTTAAAGGTTTCTATTCTATTAAGTAGAAATAAAGCAGTAAAATGTGAAGAGCTTAGGTCCATCCTAGCCCTAGGATATTCTAGAGACCTCCCCAAGCCTTGGCCACCCTTAGATTAGGTCACAACACCCTAGGAAGCCCTAAAACCCTAGTTCCAACAATTATCTGGATGTCCAGATAAGTTATAGGATGTCTAGGACCCTTAGCTAACTCCCGCACACTTCAAACCCACTTCTGCAGTGTTATTGGATGTCCAGACACTTTGTCAGACATCCAATTTCTGCAGAATACCAAAACAGAACCCGAAATCCTTCCTGACTCTGATTGGACGTCTAGACAACAAGTCTGGACTTCTGATTTTTGAGTATAAGATGTCTAATTCTATTATTAGATGTCTAATACTGCTGTCCAATTCCTGTTTTGAGATTTAAGCCTTGATCTTAGATCTCTAGGTCCCTAAACCCAATTCCAACCCCATAGGAACCTAAATTAAGGTGCCCTAACCCTAGTACATCACCTCTAGACCTCCCTAAGGACCTAATTAGGTCCTCACTAAACCTAATTGACTTAGATCTTAGTCAATTCCATCAGCCTATTCAATTGGACTCATTGAGTCCAATTGAGCCTTGATCTCAGCACACACTGTCCAATTGGACTCAGTGAGAGTCTAATTGACCTAAACCTAAATTAATTGAGTTGTTTTACTCTCAAATAAGTTTCCACACACCCAATTAAAATTGTATTAAGTTTAATTGCACTTTACCATAGTGAATTAGGGTTTATAACTCTAATTTGAGACATACCTTGACCTAAACCCACTAGAACCTAACCGAATCAACCTAGCCACCTAAGTTTTGATCCACACACACCCACACACACCATCCACACGAAAATACCTAGCCTAGAGTTCTCTAGAACTCTCTACCATGTGTGGTTGCCTTGGTTGCCAAAAATAGCAACCAAGAGCCATTCAATTTTTAGATCCACATTTGGTGGATCTAAAAACCACCATCCACCCTCTCTCTCTCACTCTCCCACGAGCTCCCACCATAGGCCTCTCTAGAGAATTCCATAATTCTATAGAGAGCTTCCCTTAGGTCTATAAAAAGACCCAATGGGTGGCCATTTGCACCCATTCACTTCCTTGGCATTCATTCCACTTAGGCTAGCCACTTCCATCTCCACTCCACCTCCATGAGTTGAGCACCACCATGGAGGCCACCATCTCCACACCAGGAAGTTGGATCAGCTCCCCAACCTCTCTCCAAGGGCCGGCCTAAGTTCCATTGGCTGCCCCTCCTTCTCTCAGCCACTCAAAGGCCATCAGAGACCACCTCTGAATGCCCTTCCTTCTGCTAGATTAGCAACTTAGCTCTTCGTATATTTACTGCTTTTATTTACTGCTTAGTAGTGTAGTGTTCTCTTCCAATGATGCATGCGAAATCCCCCCATCGATTCTTGTATGAGATCATTTTCTGGTAGCTAGGTTTAATTTTCAAGCATTTTTATATAAGCTTTCCTCTACGTTTTATGTTGCAAACAACTCTCCCGTTGAATGAATGAAGAATGCTTTTATATATATATTTGTCTCTATATGTTTGAAATCACCATGAGCTTAATAATTGTCATTCTTTTTGTGTGATTCAAGTTTCCTATTTCCAATTCCTAATATTCTTGCAACTAAGCATGTCATACCTAAATACGTAATAATCACAAACCGGCATGCGATTCTAAACAAAGTAGAGTAAGATCGATTTCAAAAGTAAAAGCAACGCCTCCCAAAGACGAATGACTGGGACTTAAAGTCTCGTTATTTTACAAAATAATATCTTTATTGGATCGTATTTCGCAACTATACTACGACGCTTTTATCAAAAATGTGATCTACGATTTTTCCCAACACTACCCTTCTGTCCCCCTTCGTCCCTTAAGTAGGTTAGATCTCTTCCCCTCTCTCCTCTCTTCATTTCCCCCTTCTTTATTTCTACTTTCAACCCCTCGACAACGTAGATCACCACCATCTTCCTCTTCTCCGGCCGACCACCGATGAAGGTGCATCCATCGCTCCACGCATCCACACGCCTCGCCAGACCCCTTAGAACCTCCGCCACCATCCACTGACCCTTATCCACATCTCCATCGACCGCCATACCCTCCATAAGCACCCCCTGACCACACTCATCATCACGGCCACAGAGTGACCTAGGCACACACGCCTAGGCCGCCCCGCAGCTAGCCATCTACCTAGACACCTTCGCCGCGCCACGGCGAATCTGCTTGTGTGTTCTAATGAGGCCGTAAGGCCGTATTTCTTGAAACACAGGTCCGACCTCCACCACCATTAGAGTAGGAGTGAAGGAGCTCGCAAGCTCGCTCCAGGTCGCGTTGCTCTAGACAGTAGAGGGCCAGGTGCACGGAAACACTCCATGACTCTTTTACACCTAGCAATTGAAGGCCACATCGCCCATAGCTGTAGCAATTGGGCAGGCATTCTCCCTGCGGGTGCGCGAGAAGCGGTGGGACTTTTAGTCCCACCTCGGAAAGGTTGGAGTGCGGTGAGTACTTTATATTGTTTTTGTGTTTTTATCTTGTCGCCTAAGATCACTGGGTGAGGTCCCCTCGCCCGCTCACCTACCTCGTCCATGACCCACGCTCCGCAGACCTGGCTTGCCTGACCCGCTTACCCAGCACTCCTCGTGCACCACCCACGCCGGTGCGCCTGGACCCCGAGTTCACGTGATTCGACCTGCATACCCGATTGGCCCTAGAAGAGCGAACCGAAGAGAGAATAGAGAGAGCGTATGTGGGGGAGGGTAGGGGTAGGTTTTGCACTCGTGTGTGTAGGGAAAGGAAGAAAGGAGAGGAAGCTATAGCTGCAGAGGAGCTAAGGAGTAAAAGCAAAGGTGATGAGAACCTCATCATGAACCCTAACTAGCACAATCTAACCTAGATATATAAGAAAAGGCTCCTACATAGTTCAAAGAAAAGCTTAACTCAGAGAATTCTGAGTTCAAGAAGAGAATAAGTCATAAGGGGTAAAAATGCAATTTCACCAATGTAATTTGCAAATAGGGTAATTAAGGGTCCAAACACAGGTCAAACAAACCTAATAAGAAGGAAAGTGGGATGATCTGATCTAACAAAGGCTACAGCAACTCCAAGAAATTAAAAGACATTCTGTAACCCTAAAACAAACCTACTTCAATTCATGAGGTTTGAGGTAGGGTAAAAATCAACTAAACCCTCTAAAATTCATATAAAAATAATCTCTAGGGTTTAGAACTTTCAATTTGGCCTTAGAAACCCATTTTGACCTACATTGAGAGCCATGCCCAATTAATGATTTAATTTGGGATTTTACGTAAATTGGCTGGTCAAACATGGTCTGACCTAGAAACAAAATTCACCATTAAAATCCTTAGGTCAATATAGTCATGCATAAAATCTTGAGCCTAAGAAGAGACCTCCTTGACCGACTTTGCAATTTGGTCCTCATCATTTACTTTTTGACCCTTAACTTTCAAAACCCTTGCATTTTGACCCCCAATTTCCTCGTTGTTCTTTGCATTTTGGTCCCTCCTGCAAGTCTCTGCGCAGCACCATGCTCCGGTGACTTTGCGTGGAGCATGGCGCCGCGCAGGGTGAGGGGGACGTCCTGCAAAGTGAACGCGGAGTTCCCTGCGACGTCTGCTGTTGCAGGGACTCAGCCATGCTTCCTGACGACCCCCACACCTTCCGTGCGAATGCGCGGAAGGTATGGGTCTCGTCTCCGACCATACTCCGGCGAGGGGCGCACGTCGCCAGCCTGCATCCGCCTCTCCACCACCGCCTTCATAAGAACCAGCATCGCCAGCCGGTTCTCGCAGTTTGGTGTTGAGCGAGAATCTACGCTAACGTGTTTGGTTTTTGGAAAAACCCGTCGTTGTAGTTCGAAAGCGAAGGATTCGTGTTCAACAAATAAAATTTATACCGAAATAAGAATTCCGGGTCGAACACAGGGAGGCGAACGTTTGATTTAAAAACTCCGCGTTTCTTTTTATTTTGTCACAAAGAAATTCAATTTAAACTATCTAAGTATCTACAACAAATAAAAGAGAGAGAGGGAGTAAGAGAGAGCGAAGGAATACTATACATGGAAATCAAAATGAGATGTAGAATAGACAAGGAATTTATCATAAAAGAGTTCTTTCATTACAACTAGAAAACATAAAACAATTACTCTAGAAAGCATTAAAAGAATGGAGGGAGAAATGTCCTCCTCGACGATCGCTCGGAGGACGAATAGACTACTCTAGAAAGCAGTAAATCTATACTAGAAAGCAGTAAAAAGAATAGGGAGAGAGAAATCCTCCTCGACGGTTGCTTGGAGGACGAGCCGGACGGGACGACGCCTGGACGAAGGAGAACGAAGCGGACGAAGGAGGATGAAGCAGAAGAACGGGAACGAAGCAGCACGCCGTCGTCGTCGCGGGATCCACTTCCGAAGGGGGACGGAAATTTGGACTTTATCTCGCGAGAAGCATCCCGGGTGTGGGACAAGCTTCTCTTGAGCTTTGGAGAGGTAGAGAGGAGAAGGAAGGGATGAAAATTTCGTATGGAGGGGGTCTCCTTTTATAGTTGCAAGGAGTGGGGGCAAAATGGACATTACATCTTCAAAATAATAAATAAGGGGTCTTTAGTGACGGATAAAACCGTCGCTAAAGCCCCGCCGTCGCCGTCGCCGCCGCGCCCACGCGCGCCCGCTCGGCTGGCCTGCGCACGTAACGCAGACGCACGTCCGCGTCGTCTCAGCCGTCCGATCGCGAGATCGGACGGCTTAGATCGCGTCCGCGCCCGCTGCGTAGCGCGCCGCCCGCGTGCGATCGCGCGCCCACCAGAGCGTCCAATTGCGCGTCGGCGCTATCGGGCGCGCGCGGCCGTTGGATCTTCATCCGACGCTCGTGCGTGCCCGCTCGCCCGCGCCTTCGACCCCCTCTCCGCGGCTCGAACCCGCGACCTCCGCTTCGCCCGCAGCAGCGTCGCCGCTGCGCTACGCGGGCGAAATGGTCGCGCGGACGTTTTTAAACGCGCGCGACCGCAGCCGTTGGATCGAGATCCAACGGCGGAGAGGAGACGGTGCGCAGTCTTCACAGGACCCCTGCGGCCGATTGGGCGGCTGGGATGGCGCCACGTGGCGCTATCTTGGCCGTCCATCTTCTGGAAGTTGTAGATGGTGCCACGGATGTCGGATTGACTCGATTTTTGTGTCGTTCGGCTGCGATCGTCGATCCGAATTCATCCGTGTGGTCGGATTTTCCATCTGAAGTGCGGATTTACACCATCCTGGCCCTTGATCTTCTAGGGTTCCCCGGTCTTTATCTGATGCTACGGATGCCTGATTAGGGCGATCTTGGAGTCGTTGAACTCCAATCGTCGCCCTGATCATATCCATACGGTTGGATCTTTGATTCGAGGCCCCGATAAAATATTTGCCCTGTCCAAGCACATAAAAGGAGACAATTAACCTCCATTTTATTCAAACTACTCTAAATGCAAGATGATGCATGTAATGCAATATTTATATCATGAAATGCAATCCTATGCTTAAGAACATGCATAAATAGACATTTTAAGTAGTGTAAATGTGTTTACATCATCTGGTCTTGGCAGAGAAACCCTCAACCCTTCCTCTCTCCCCACTCCAACAGGAAACCCACCAGCTCTGGCAGCCCCTCCTCCTCCTTCTCGTCACTCTGTTGTAATACCAGCAGCAAAGCCAGCTTCGCCTAATCTTCTCGCATCGCACCGTACCAAGCACGTGCCTCCCTGCCCACTTCCTCACCGCCGCTCTCTCCCTCTGGGTGCTTCTTCTCCGGCGACAGTCGATACGATTGCTCGCCGCTCCGGCCCCCTTCATCCCTGTAGGTAGGTTGCAGTTACTCCCCTTCTTCCCCCCTTTCTTTTCCCCAATCTATTTTGCTTGATTGCCCCACGACCACACCTGATCACCCTCACCTTCCCTGCCTCCGGCCACTCTTCGGTGAGTCGCCCCCGTCATCCCACAACCCCATACGACTCGCCAACTGTCCCAAAAGCTCTGCCTCATCATACTAAACACCCTCCGCCCCTCCACTGCCACTCTACACCTCCACAACTCACCCCCGATCAAACCCACTTTTTCGGCCACAAGATGCTCTAGGCATGCATGCCTAGGCCGTCTCGCGGCCTGTTGCACCTTGCACCACCTTCGCCGTGCCACGGCGAAGGTTCCCCTGTGGTCTGATTAGGCCGAGAGGCCCTTTTTGTGCTGGACAGATCTGCTGCCTCGGCCGCCATTGGCGACGACTCAAGGAGCTTCCAAGCAAGCTCCAGGCTTCAGAGCGTCAGGTCTCCAGCTGATGCGAATTGGGGAGACTCGGGTGAAGGCAAGCAGCTGGCACGTGAGGGGAAACAAGGATGCAGCTGCTGAAGTGAGGTCGCGGTCTTCCTGCGGGCGCGCGCGAGAAGAAGTAGAAGTTTAGTCCCACATCGTAAGTTCTTGAAGCGCCGCACCCATTTAAATTGATTTTGTGTTTTTACCTTATCGCCTCCGATACACTTGGGGTGAGGTCCTGCGCCCCATCGCACGCCCCATCCGCAGTTTCACCACGCGGACCCGGTAGATCCGACTCGACACTACCCACGCACACCTCGCGCACCAAATCACGCCGTTGCGCTTGGTCCTGGTATGCAACCTGACCCGTTAACCTGCGGCTCTGGGAGAGCTTCCTGTGAGCGGTTTGTAGAGAAAGAGATACGTGCGGGTAGAGGGAGGGGATAGGTTTTGCTTCCCCCTTGTGTGCAGGATAGGAGCGCTGACGGAGAAGGGCTCAGCACTTAGTCGTAGGAAGGAGAAGAGAAGAAGCAGAAGAAGAAGAAGGCTCTCCAAAGAAGAAGAAGTAGCGAAGGAAGGAAAAGAGGAGAATCACTGTAGCAGACCGCAGTTTAAGTCGTCTGACGGCTGTATCAGACGACGGATGAACCTTCAGAGGAGATAAAGTAGAGAAGAAGAAGAAGAAGAAGGAAAGAAGAAGGCTCTGCAGCTGAAGAAAAGAGAAGAAGGAAGAAAGAGAAGACTTTACAGCTGAAGAGCAGAAGACAGACGAGAAAAAGAAGAACTGAAGAAGAAAAGAAATAGAAGACAAGCAGAAGAAGAGGAATTGAAGGCAAACAGAGCCAACGAAGAAGAAGACCTGTAGAGAGAGAAATACTGCAGTTGAAGAAAAGAGAAAGAAGAAAAGAAGAAGACAGGAAGAGCAGCAAAAGAAAGAAGAGGGAAGAAGACAAGCACAAAGAGAAGAAGAGAAGAAGAAGAAGCCAAAAACAGAAATCTATCTCTCTCTCTCTCTCTTATTTTTGTAATAAAGAAACTTTGTACTTCTAGAATTCCAGTAGCTCCCTGAGTTCGACCTCGGGAAAGTATTTCCGAGTAAATTTCTACGGTAATGACAACCGTAGCTGTCTTATTTTATACTATAACGACATTACTGTAATAAGCATAAAAACACACAAAAGCAGCACCGCGGTTGGCAACATCACCAAAAGGGCTGAAGCTGTGGAAGCTAAGGAAGAAAAGAAAAGGCACTGTAGTAGAGAGGGTGCGGCTGAAGAAAAGGCAAAGGCAAAGCTAAAAGAAAGAAATCAAGAAAGAAGAGAAGGAAGAAGAAGGAAGGAGAAATCAAGAAAGAAGAGAAGCCAGAAAAGAAGGCTAAAGTTAGAGAGGAAAAGAAAGAGAAGCTAAGGCAAGCATGCAGAGGAAAGGAAGAAAAAGAAGAAAGAGGAAAGCTAAGGAAAGAAAAGAAGGAAGAAGAAGGAAGCACAAGAAGCTAAAGGTAGAGAAAGTCAAAGAAAGAAAGAGAAAGAAGAGAAGCCAAGAAGGAGAAGACAGGAGAACCAAAGAAAAAAGAAAGGAAGAAGAGAAAGAGAAGAGAACAAACCAAAAGAAGAAGAGTCAAGTATTTTTACATATGATTCAATTTCTCTTTTATTGCTATATTTTAGTATCATATTCTGAATTAGATTTTGAGTAGATTTAAGTGTTCAAATTACATTGATTGAGGTTAGTGAATAAATTTCATTTGCTCCCTGTGTTCGACCTCGGACTTAACAATTCGAGTAATAAGAATTCTTATTTGTTTATGGGGCAATTTCACTTATGCTGCAATGCAACATCATTTATCTTTTAAACGCCGATTTCGCTGTGTAAACATTTTGGCACCATTGTCGGGGAAGAAACACGCAATTTATCACTAGTCTCTACATTATTTTTTATTATATTTGAACAGTAACTTTCCCTATTTGTTTTGCTGTGATCTTGCAAGGTATTTCACGAGGAAATCTCCCATGCAAATCAACCACTCCAGGGTAGGTAAATTCTCTTTTCTTCCCTAATCCACCTCCTAATCCTGGGAAGACAAAAAGGAAGCAATCAATTAGGAATCAATTGCCTTCTTTCTATAGTAATCACCATCTTTAAGGAAAAAGTTTCCTACTTTTGTGAAGATTTTCAAAATCTTATTGAAGTTGAAGTGATTTTTAGAGATCCTACCCCACAAATTCCTGTGCCTATTAGGCAACACGCTTAATTCCTGAATCTCCGCGGACTACACTTCTTGTTTTAAGTCCAAAGAGAACTTTTGTGAAAAGCGAAGAGGGTTGGAAATAGAACCAAATTAGGGTTTATACAGTAGGGTTTTGGAGTACTAGTTAACACATGCTTGCATAAAAAGAAACAAACGCACCCGCATTTGTGTGCTACCCAAGCCCTTGATTAAAGAGATCTAAGCAAGATAAACCCTAAAATCGAGCTCTAAAATCACTTGAATCTTAAAATCAATGGACCTAATAACCTGGGAGTTAAATCAGGATGATTTCCCGATCTTGACCTAGAATCATTCTGCCATCTTTAGGGCAGGTTAGGTGAAGTTGACCCTTGGGTCAACCAACCTCCAAACTAGGTCACAAAATCAAAACATCTAAAGTTCAAGTGAAAACCCTAAACACCTTTGATCTTAAAAGTGGTTGTTGAACAATTACGAACCTACGCTAACGAGATTGATTTTGGAAAACCTGTCGTTGTAGCTCGAAAGCGAAGAATTCGTGTTCAACAAATAAAATTTATACCGAAATTAAAATTCCGGGTTGAACACAGGGAGGCTACGTTGATCTATTCCGCAATTATATTTTTTTTAAGATTTTCTTTAAGCAAGGCGTTATAATTACAATGGGGCTATCAAACTATGAGAGAGAGAGAGAGAGAAAGAGAGAGTGCGAGAAAGAGAGAGAGAGAGAAAGAGAACATGCATTCAATATTTCAATAGTTTATAAAAGTTACACTAGAATGAGGAAAATCAATTACACTATAAAGCAGAAAATTCTACACTAGAAAAGCTGTAAATAAGAATGGGGAGAGAAATGTTATCCTCCTCGATGATTGCTTGGAGGACGAGCCGGACGGGACGACGCCTGGACGAAGGAGAACGAAGCGGGACGAAGGAGGACGAATTAGAAGAACGGGAACGAAGCAGCACGTCGTCGTCATCGCGGGATCCACTTCCGAAGGGGAACGAAAATTGGACTTTATCTCGCGAGAAGCATCCCGGGTGTGGGACAAGCTTCTCTTGAGCTTTGGAGGGGTAGAGAGGAGAAAGAAGGGATGCCAATTTCGTATGGAGGGGGTCTCCTTTTATAGTTGCAAGGAGTGGGGGCAAAATGGACATTACATCTTCAAAATAATAAATAAGGGGTCTTTAGTGACGGATAAATCTGTCACTAAAGCCTCAACGTGGCCGTCGCCGCCGCGCCCACGCGCGCCCGCTCGGCTGCCCGCGTGCGTAACGCCTACGCACATCCGTGAAGTATCAGCCATCCAGCGGGCGCGGACGCGATTTAAGCCGTCCGATCTCGCGATCGGACGGCTTAAATCGCGTCCGCGCCCGCTGCAACCCGCCCGCCTGCACGTGCGATCGTGTGTTACGCGGGGCGTCCAATCGCGCGTCAGCGCTATCAGGCGCTCGCGATCGCACGATCTCCATCCGACGCTCCACGCGCCTCAATAACCCGCGCCTCCAATCCACTCGCCGCGGCTCGAACCCGCGCCCCGCGCTCGCGTAAGCGCGCTCGACCGCTGCTCTGCGGGGCGCGGATGGTCGAGCGCACGTTTTAAGCGCCGGGCGGCCACAGCCGTTGGATCTCCATCTGACGGTGGAGAGCGATCGGGCGGGGGCCTTCACAAAATGCCAGCGGCCGTTTGGGCGGCTGAGATGGCGCCACGTGGCACCATCTTGGCCGTCCATCTTCTGGAAGTTGTAGATGGTGCCACGGATGTCGGATTGACTCAATTTTTGTGTCGTTTGGCTGCGATCGTCGATCCGAATTCATCTGTGTGGTCAGATTTGTCATCTGAAGTATGGATTTACACCATCCTGGCCCTTGATCTTCTAGGGTTCCCCGATCTCTATCTGATGCTACAGATGCCTGATTAGGGCGATCTTGGAGTCGTTGAACTCCAATCGTCGCCCTGATCATATCCATACGGTTGGATCTTTGATCTGAGGCTCCGATAAAATATTTGCCCTGTCCAAGCACATAAAAGGAGACAATTAACCTCCATTTTATTCAAACTACTCTAAATGCAAGATGATGCATGTAATGCAATATTTATATCATGAAATGCAATCCTATGCTTAAGAACATGCATAAATAGACATTTTAAGTAGTGTAAATGTGTTTACATCATACCCCCATGCCTATCTTTTGCTAGTCCCTAGCAAAAACTATATGCTATTTATAAAAGAATTAGGTTAGATTATTTGGACCTGAGTTATTTTCAATCATTAAGAAATTGTCTACTTAGGAACTGAACTTTCAAAGACACAACAGTACCCGGGTATCAGCCAAAATGTAGACCGCCTCAAGCCCTCGCCTTATTCAAAGAAAAATTTGTTTTTCTCTTTTTACTCTTTTCTAATTTTTTTTTTGGATTTTCAAATTTTAGGGTTCAAGAGTGGCTTTCTACGACCATTCAACTCACCCAAGATTTGATGAGAACCCTAAGTTTTAAGCATCTTATTGTGATTGTGGTAGACTCGTTGATCGGCAATTAGAACGGACTTCGGATTTCTACGCCTCTAGGTGACCTCAAAAAGAATTCTGCCTAAAGGTGTATCTTTACAACCGGTAGCTTTCTCCCTACTTTTATTTTTTAACGGGGTCAACACAAGGGTGAATCCAGTGTATATCTCCCCGATTTATTCTACTTCTCCGCTTCTTCCTAAGTGTTTTGGGAATTTTTAGTGCATTTTCTGAGCTGGGTTCTGGACAACCGGTCGATGAGCTGTTACCACCGACAACTTGCCAGCCATACTCGTGCGGCAAAGTGTGGTTTATTTCTTTTTGTTCTTTTCTCCTTTTTGATTTTTTTTTTTTTTAAGTAGGTGGCTTCCTTGATCTAAGATTTACCTAAAGGCAGCAAAAAGAGAAAGGTCCAGTGACTGGGCTCTGGACAACCTACCTATGGGCTGTTACCCATGATAACTTGCCAGCCATATCACCCTAGAAGGTTCATTAGCTACCCAATTTCCGTTAGAATCGCCGAATAACGAGTCAGTGCAAAGAAAGTGTGTGGATGCTTAAAACTCAAAATTCCCTCAAATCAGAGGGCGGGTTAATAAGTCGTGTACTTATCACCCAAACTTATTTATTCCAATTATAATAGAATTAAAATGGCGAGGACTCAAAGACAAATCCACATTTTAGTGGATACACAGGCTAATTAAGTCCAAAGACCTGAGGGGTCTTTGTGTTCAGATTCTAATGTAAAATTTCTTAGGATTGAAAAGTCTTAATGTCCAACTAATCCTTCCTTTTTTTTTTTCTTTTTTATAAGAAGAGAAATAATTTACATGGATTTCACAAGGCTGACCAAATAATTCAAGAATGAATCCACCCCCCCATGCCTAGCTGATGCAATGTCCTCATTGAAAAAGAGACATGAAAGAGAGGGTAGAATATGAAAGATGTCACCTGGATATGAAGCTCGTATCAGCCTTGTGTCATATTTACAATTGCTGAGTTTAATGTCGTCAGCTAGGCGAAGTCCAACCAAAGAAGTCACAGAATGGCTAGAGCAACAGAGTCTGAAATGGGTTCTGGAAGATTACAGTCAACAACAGGCTTCAGACGTTGACCGTTGACTTTAAAGTTGTTACCCGTCTTTGGGTCAGAAATCTGAACGGCACCATTTAGAAAAATCTGATCAATTATGAATGGGCCATTCCATTTAGATCTAAGTTTACCAGGAAGGAGCTTAAGTTTAGAATCGAATAACCAGACCTTCTGGTTTGGCTCAAAGCTCTTGCGGGAAATCATTTGATCATGTAGAGCTTTGGTCCGAGCCTTGTAGATCTTAGCGTTCTCATAAGCATCATTTCTAAGCTCCTCCAACTCAGATAGTTGGAGTTTCCTGGTCTTCCTAGCTAGATTTAGATCTAGATTGCATTGTTTGATTGCCCAGAATGCCCTGTGTTCAATCTCTACGGGTAGATGACACGCCTTTCCATACACCAAACGGAATGGAGACATGCCGATGGGCGTTTTATACGCCGTACGGTAGGCCCAAAGAGCGTCCTCAAGCTTTTGAGTCCAATCCTTGCGATCAGGCCTAACCGTTTTTTGCAGAATGTTCTTGATCTCTCGATTGGAGATCTCGGCTTGTCCATTCGTTTGGGGATGGTAAGGTGTGGAAATTCGATGATTAACCCCGTATTTGGCCAATAAATTCCGGAATTGGGCATTAGTAAAATGAGTGCCACCATCACTGATGATAGCCCTCGGAATCCCGAACCTACTGAAGATATTTTTCTTGACAAAATTGATGACCACCTTGTGGTCATTGGTTCGGGTGGGAATTGCCTCAATCCATTTGGACACATAATCAACAGCAACAAGAATGTACTGATGTCCAAATGAAGGGATAAAGGGTCCCATGAAATCGATGCCCCAAACATCAAAAATTTTGACAGGAAGAATAGGGTTTAGGGGCATCATGTCTCTCTTAGTTATGCTCCCGAGTGCCTGACATCGAGAACATGACCTTGAGAAATCCTGGGCATCCTTGAATAAAGACGGCCAATAGAAGCCAGATTGCAAGATTTTTGCAGCCGTCTTTCTTCCGGAGAAATGTCCACCACACCCAGATGCATGGCAAAACTCGAGTATACTGTTGAATTCATTCTCCGGTATGCACCGGCGAATAATCTGATCAGAGCCGATGCGATACAGTTCAAGGTCCTCCCAAAAGTAGTATTTGACCTCAGATTTGAGTCTATCTCGTTGTTGCTTGGTCCAATCCTGGGGGATTTGACCAACGGCCAAATAGTTAACAATGTCAGCAAACCATGGGGTGTGGACACCTAAAACTGTAAGAATGGTTTCATCCGAAAAAGTGTCAGCAATCGGAATATCTGGACAAGAGGAATCACCTAGGAGTCTCAACAAATGATCCGCTACCACATTTTGTACCCCGGCTTTATCCTTGATTTCAAGATCAAATTCTTGAAGAAGAAGAATCCAACGAATAAGCCAGGGTTTAGCATCCTTTTTAGCCAAGAGATGTCTCAAGGCCGAGTGGTCGGTATAAACAATAACATGAGACCCCAAGAGATAAGCCCTGAATTTTTCCAAAGCAAATACTACAGCTAGTAATTCCTTTTCAGTAACAGTATAATTCCTCTGGACTTCATCCAGAGTTTTACTAGCGTAGTAAATGACAGAGGGCTTTCGGTCAATTTTCTGACCCAGGACAGCCCCGACCGCGTAATCAGAAGCGTCGGTCATGATCTCAAATGGGGCTATCCAAATTGGTGGTTGCAAAATTGGAGCACAGGTGACTGCCATTTTCAAAAAATCAAATGCCTTTCGGCATGATTCGTCAAAAACAAATGGCGTTTCTTTGGCAAGAAGATTGCTCAAAGGTCGAGCAACCTTCGAAAAATCCTTGATGAATCTTCGATAAAATCCCACATGGCCAAGAAATGATCTGATTTGTTTAACAGATGTGGGATGAGGAAGTTTAGCGATAACATCAACCTTAGCTTTGTCCACTTCAATTCCCCGTTCAGAGATTACATGACCCAAAACGATGCCTTCTTGGGTCATGAAATGACTCTTTTCCTAGCTAAGGACCAGTCGTGTCTTGATACATCGCTTAAGAATCATTTCTAAATTAGCCAAACAAGAGTCAAATGATTCTCCGAAAATAGAGAAATCATCCATGAAGACTTCCATAAACTCTCCCACCATGTCGGAAAATATGGCTAGCATACACCTTTGAAAAGTCGCAGGTGCATTGTATAACCCAAAAGGCATCCTACGAAAAGCAAAGGTTCCGTAGGGACAGGTGAAAGTAGTTTTTTCCTGATCCCCGGGATGGATAGGAACTTGATTATATCCCGAGTAGCCATCAAGAAAACAGAAGTACTTCTGCCCAGCTAATTTTTCCAAGATTTGATCAATGAAGGGTAGGGGAAAATGATCCTTTTTAGTGGCTGTGTTCAACTTCCTGTAATCAATACAAACTCTCCAAGAGGAAGCTGAACGAGTTGTGACAGATTCACCTCTCTCATTAGTCACAACAGTAATCCCGGCTTTCTTTGGAACAATCTGAACGGGACTTACCCAGGGACTGTCAGAGATTGGATAAATAATTCCTGCATCGAGCCACTTGATGATTTCCTTTTTGACCACTTCTCGCATATTTGGATATAATCTCCTCTGCATCTGGCGAGAAGGGCGGGATCCATCTTCCAAAAATATTCTATGATTACAGTAAGATGGCTCGATCCCCCTGAGGTCATGAATGGTCCAACCAATTGCCTCCTTATGTTCCTTTAGGACCTTAATCAATTTAATCTCTTGCTCCTTTGTCAATTTAGCACTAATAATCACAGGGAGCGTATTCTGCGGTCCTAGAAATTGATATTTTAAATTCTCAGGCAATGGTTTCAATTCAAGCTGGGGTGGGGTAATGATTGATGGTAGGGTATATGCTGAAGATTCAATAAGAAGAAGAGGTTTTGAGTGAACAAAATCAGTAACCTCTTCCGAAGATGTCAGTTCAGAGGGTTGCAGGTCAAATTCATTAACCAAAGAGGAACTTTCAATTGAAGAAACTGTCAAACAAGTTTCAATATTAACATTATCCTCATCAAGTTCCTCAATAAATCCACAATCCTCAAATTTGTTTATCACCTTAAAAATATCCAATTTCATTCGTTGGTCCCCAAAGGCGATTTCCATGCTACCGCTTTCACAATTAATGTTGGCCTTTGCGGTAGCCAGGAACGGACGCCCCAGAATGATGGGCGTGTTCCTCAGATTATCTGGTACATCCATGTCAAGGACAAGGAAATCTACAGGAAAATAGAAATCCTTGACCTTAATTATAACATCTTCAATAACACCTCACGGGTTTGTGACCGAACGGTCCGCTAACTGTAGCGTTACTGAAGTTGGCCGAAGTTCACCTAACCCAAACTTCTCATAAAGAGAAGTTGGGATTAGGTTGATGGATGCACCGAGATGCAAAAGTGCTCTATCAAATGTGTAATCTCCGATAATGCAAGAAATCAAAGGAGCACCAGGATCTCTCTTTCTCTGAGGGAGGTAGTGCAGGATAACAGAGCTAGCCTGCTCAGAGAGTACCACCTTCCTCGGAATAGATTCTCTCGACTTACGCTTTTGTGTACATAATTCCTTTAAAAATTTTGCGTAAGCCGGTATGTGCTTGATAGCATCAAGGAGCGGAATATTGATCTCAACATTCTTAAATAAATTCAGAAGCTCCTCATTGCTATCAGCAGACTTCTTCTTCTTTGCTTTGGCTAAGGCTTCAGGAAAAGGAACATTAGTTAGATCTTTGGAATCAGGTTCCTGAGCCTTGATTTCTTCTCTAGAATTCTCCTCTCTCTCCTCAGATTCTTCAGGATTCAAAAGATCAGAATAGTGTGGTTGTGGATCCTGAGTCTTCTTACCACTCCTCAAAGTGACAGAATTTGCAGAAGCATAAGAATTTGGGTCTTGGGGAGGGTTAGGAAAGATTGGAGGGGCTTGATTGATCATGAATTGTTGATTAGCAGAAGAAGAAGACGAGGAACCCTGCTCAACCACCTGAGCATGTGCGTGCGGGTCCCTCTGATTTTCGTACCCTTGGGCTTGATTGCCCGAATTTATATTGTTTCGCGGGTTGGGTATGGGTTGGGATGGTAGAGATCCGGGTTGACGAGAGTTAGCAATGAGCCCGGATTGCAAGTTGTCCAGCGAGTTTTTCATTTGCTGCATAAGCTGGAGCATAGATCCTTGCATCTCTACCATTTAACGGTTCAAATCAGCCTGCCCTGCGGGTTGACGGGCATTCCAAGTTGGCTGATTGACCTGATTCGGAGGCAACTGAGTATATACTTGACCCTGACCCATTGGACGTTGCGGAGCATAGTTGCTGGGTCGGAATTGGGTCTGTTGTCCCGGATTTTTCCAAGATAAGTTAGGGTGGTTTCTCCAACCTGGATTATAGGCATTCGAGTAGGGGTTGGATCTAACATTCTCTTGTACAGCACAGACATCCTCATAGGGTGAGGATGGAGAGAAAGAAAGGGAAGGATCAGAAAAACTGGGATCAAAGGCCCCAGTTGGGAACCCATGGGGTTCCGAGAAATGCTGACTCATAGATTGAGTCACATCGAGTTGATTCACGAACTCCCGTCCAGAAGGAGCTCATGGGGAATGGAATCCCGAATTTTGGGATTGAGTGGATTGAGAGTTGTTCATAGAATTGCCAGCCATCCACTCTTCCATTCTTTTAGCAACCAAGTCTACCTTATCAAGTTTATTACAAATCAATTCCATATCAAGTGAATGAGAGTCATGGACTTCATTGACATTTGATCTGGGTTGTTGGGACTGGTTAAAAGTATCCATGGAGGCATGATTAATTGAATTCTCACTTATTTCCTCAAATAAATCATGTGCACTATCTGCATCTTTATTGAGGAAATTGCCTCCGCAAGAAGCATCCACATGGTTTCTGAGTTGCTCATTCAACCCATGATAGAAGATCTGCACAAGTTGCCATTTCGGCACCTCGTGGTGTGGACACCTCCACAATAAGTCCTGGAATCGCTCCCAGGCCACATGAAACTGCTCCCCCGGCCGCTGGGTAAAAGTAGTGATTGCCCGTCTCAAAGCATTGGTATGACCGACTGGGAAGAATTTCTTCAGAAAGGCTGATTTCAACTCATTCCAAGTTGTAATTGGTCTTCCTATTGTCCTATACCAATGCACGGCTTTATCCCTAAGAGAGTGGGGGAAGAGCCTCATGATCATTTGCTCCTCGTTAACGTTTCGAGCCTTGGTGGTCTGGACCAAAGTGGTCAAATCCTCCAAGTGCTGAAATGGATCTTCGGAGCCAAGCCCATGATAATGTTTAATCAGGCTTAACACCTGGGGCTTGATTTCTATGTCACCGGCTGGAATCTGGACGCCGGGACGTTCCCCGTAATTCGAAGGATCATAAAAATCCTTCAAGGGCTGAGCGCCCTGCATTCTCTGGAACCATTCTTGCATTCTCTGCATTTGTTCCAGCTGCCTTCTAAATTCTTCCTGTGGATTTTCAAGCAGAGGAGGCTGTTGTTCGGCCATGGGATCGAATTGACCAAAATCTAACTTACGCCTCCTAGAATGTTCTAATGGTCCTTCCAATCGGGGATTCAATGACCGTCTTTCCAGCATAAACTAGGAGAGGTCGGAAGGACAGGGGATATGGACCCTGCAACACAACAAAACAAGGCTGTCCTTAATTGGGGTAGCCTAAGGATCTACTGACTCCCAAAATCAGCCTTAAGACTGTAAGTGATTTACTTTACTTGCGTCTGTTTAATCCAACCAGTTAGAAGGAGGGACTGGGGAGAAGGTTCTTCCTTTGGCTTTCGCCTCCGATTCCTAGTGTACCCCCCAGCCGCGATCGTTTGACTCTGCTCCCCTAGCTAGACATCAGATTAATCAGTACAAGTAGGTTAATCAAAAATAATCTCAGACTAGGCCCTGAAGAGCGAATCAAACCTTAAGGCTAACGTCTACTCAATTTTATTAAGGCCTGGGATTGTGGTGATTATGGAATGTGATGGGCCCTTACAATGGGTTGTGCCCTTAATGATTGATTGAGATTTGTGTAAGTGCGTGCACAACCAGGGTTTTCAAGCAAGATTATTTATTATGCGTGAATTTTAATGTTCAAATCTTGCTTAAGTAACTTTTAGGGTTTCAAATTAGGTGAATTGCAATGAAGTTTCTAGGCAAACCAAGTTGTAAAACACGGGTGAAGATAGTTTTCCTTTAAAATCAGAAAGAAAGTGGAGTGCCTGGAGTATACCTAGATTGAAAACCCTAAAGAGGAGCTACTTGATGAGTTGGTTTTAAATAAAATGGTGCGGCCCAAACAACTCAAACAATTGGCCACAATTGCACCACTAAGTTAGGCACTCAAAGATGGTTAACCTAGAATGATTTCTACTCTGTTATGTGTTGCTTTATGTGTACCGGTTACACAGATCAGAACC
The DNA here is from genome assembly GCA_037157565.1 of Thalassia testudinum. Lineage (NCBI taxonomy): Eukaryota > Viridiplantae > Streptophyta > Magnoliopsida > Alismatales > Hydrocharitaceae > Thalassia > Thalassia testudinum. Next base: position 30,580,315 of record JAZHRO010000031.1, on the reverse strand, counting down.
CGGTTGAGTAGAAAACAAATCAAGTTGATCAAGTGCCTTGAATGTGGGTGTGTATTGTGTGTTTGTTGGAAATTACCCCACAAGATTTTCTTTTTGTTATTATTTTTTTTATGAACGAAGGTGGAATGAATGTGAGTGGAAATCCAAACAACCAAATTATTCCTAGGATTTATGCAAACACCTAGGTTAATTGGAATTTGGATTTAATGTGGCAAATGAAATCTATGGAGGGGGAAAGAATGGGGAAACACTTACAGTTGTCTTCAACTGCACTTTACTCCAGTCTACCGCTTGTTGATTCCTTGATGGAGGTCTCTGCAAAACAATAGACACAAGAGAAAGCTAGTTAGAAAACAAATAAAGTGCAAGAAATGCGAAGAAAAGATCGGAAATCGTTGCCTCCCCGGCAACGGTGCCAAAATGTTGAACGATTACAAACCTACGCTAACGAGATTGGTTTTGGAAAACCTGTCGTTGTAGTTCGAAAGCGAAGAATTCGACCACGTGGCACCATCTTGGCCATCCATCTTCTGGAAGTTGTAGATGGTGCCACGGATGTTGGATTGAGTCGATTTTTGTGTCATTTGGCTGTGATCGTCGATCCGAATTCATCCGTGTGGTCGGATTTGTCATCTGAAGTATGGATTTACACCATCCTGACCCTTGATCTTCTAGGGTTCCCCGATCTCTATCTGATGCTACAGATGCCTGATTAGGGCGATCTTGGAGTCGTTGAACTCCAATCGTCGCCCTGATCATATCCATATGGTTGGATCTTTGATCCGAGGCCCCGATAAAATATTTGCCCTGTCCAAGCACATAAAAGGAGACAATTAACCTCCATTTTATTCAAACTACTCTAAATGCAAGATGATGCATGTAATGCAATATTTATATCATGAAATGCAATCCTATGCTTAAGAACATGCATAAATAGATATTTTAAGTAGTGTAAATGTGTTTACATCAATGGTAGACTTAAGAGGTCAAGGTCCTCATTCTACTCTACCTGGATCTCAGTGACAACAGAGATCAGGTGGGGGAAACCTTGTAACCCGTGGGGACGCTCTACCGCGTAGGGGTCTTTGCAGGACTCTCCCTCTCTAGCTACCCAGGTAATTCTCAGGTGGACAACTTTTTTGATCCAGGGGTATCATCCACCCCGAACCTCCATAGTCATCCAAACATCTTTTGGGTGCCTCGATTGGGTCAAAAACACCTCCAGTCCCTCATCTCTTCTCTTTAGAGCACACACATAGATTTTCAAGTGGGACTCTCTACTCAAATCTAATCACTTCACAACTTGATTCTACATCTTGATCCAAATTCTGATTCTACATCCTGATGCCATCATTTGATCCAAATATGCAGCCAAGATACTTAGGACTACCATTCAAGAAACCTGAATCATAGAGATCCATGACAGATAGGATGATTGAGGATGCCCTTGAATTCTATGAAATTGAATACAAAACCTCAACACTAGTAGAGGACATTCAGGTTAATGTACCAACAACCACAACTTTCATCATAAACTACGTCCAAGTACTTTTGATAGAAGCCACAAAAGGATCAACCCGAGACATTCTCATCACAGGATACATTGAGATAGAAAAGTTACACAATTTTGAATACCTTCAATGCATGACAAATCCTATACTTTGGGAACAACACCAAGATGATCTTGAAAAATGGGAAGAGATGATGAGATTATTGATACAAATTATCAACTAGAAATACCCGTTGATAAACACCAGTTTATCATCATTCTTATGCATTAAAACAAACCTAGCTCTTAAGATTTTACTCCGCAAACGGGTTTTTGGGCTGCATTTAGGCATTCACTATGTTAGGCATGCATTGCATTTTCTTTTGTTATTTTAATATGTTTTTGTGAGTGTTAGGGATGAACAGATATACAAATCCCTAAAACCCTAGCACTCAAGAAGGCAATTGGTGAAGAAGGAGTTCAGACTAGCTGGAACTCAGCTTAATCCAACTCACCATAGCTGGAACCTAGCTCAATTGAACTAAGGTTAGCTCATCCCAGCTCCATTCAGCTAATCTCAGCTGATTGGCAGCTCAAGAGAGTTCATCTTAGCTAACCCTAGCTCAAGTTAGCTCAAATCCAGCTCAACTTAGCTGAGTCTAGCTCATCTCAGCTCCCACTAGTCCACAGGGAGCTCTAGCTCAGCTGAGTTGACAGGAGTTCACCCCATCTCAGATCCAGCTACATCCAGCTCTACTCAACTCCAGCCAGCTGAAGAAGAACTCATCCCAGCTCAGGAAGCTCAAGTCCAGCTCCCGGGGACTCAGCTTAGCTCAACTCAGTTGAGCTAAGTTATCTTAGCTGCCTCAACTAGCTTGATCCTCCCCGGGAGCACCAGACCTAGCTCACCTCAGCTCATTATGGTAGAAGTCAGCTCACTTTAGCTTGGCTTAGCAGCTAGCAAAGAATTAGCAAGCTAAGCCAGCTAGAGTAGCTCCATGCCAGCCTCTTTAGCAGCAGCCAGCTCCTGTTTCAGCTCCAGACTTCTCCTCCTCAGCTCCTCCCTCCAAACCCTAGCTCCAACACCTCCTCCTCTACTCCTCCATTAGCTAAGCTAGCTTATTTTAGCTTAACTTAGCTATGCTCCAACTTCCTTAGCTTGTACCACCCAAAAACCCTACCTAACAACTCCCCCTACTAGCTCCACCTAAGCTCCACCTACTTGGTGCCAACCTAGCCTACCCACCACCTCCAAAAGACACCTAAAAGTGGCACCAAAACCACCCTAACTACCCCTTTGTTGGCGCCACTTTTCCCTCCAAAAATCTCCTTCATCTCCACCACACATCTCCCCTTAAACCCATCTCCACCCTCCACATAACCCCACCTTCTAGAAGCCTTAAAGTTGGCGCCAACCCATGGCACCTTTCCATGGTTGGCGCCACTTTTAGGTGCCTCTTGACCAACCCTAACTACCCCTTAGCACCCCTTAGGTGGCGCCAACCATCCTTAACCCTAGGATCATCTAACCACCTCCATCCAACCATTTTAGCCCTCCATTTCAAGAGGCACCTTAACCCCTCACCCTACCCTATAAAAAGACCACTACTCACCACCATTCAATCCATCCTTGGCTAGAAAATTCACTCTCATATTCTACCTAGAAGCCCACGCCCAAGAGAGAAGAAGAAGAAGAAGATTAAGGGGATATTTTGTCCCCTTGGTGCCTTCCCCTCTTCCCTTCTCTCTTGTGTCCACTCCAGCCAAAGGAGAAGCCAGGCAAGGAAGATCTTTGGAGGAGATCTTGAAGGTGGTCCACGCCACCTTGGAGGAGCTTTTGAGGGTGGTGCATGCCCACCCCTTAGAGGAGAGCATTGAAGGTGGTAGCTTCCACCTTGGAGGAGCTCTCAAGGAAGGAGAAGAAGGAGGCCCTCTTTTCAAGCGAAGGAGCAGCTAGGCTTGGAGCAAGAAGACTCCCTTCTTCACCAAATTTTTCAAGAGGATTAGTGTTTCTTTTATTGCTTTTAAATTTGTTTAGTTCTATTAGAAGCATTCCTCTACTTGTCCTTGAAAAGAACACAAATTCTAGTTGATTAAATTGCCTTCTTTTAGCTTTCTGTTGCAATTGTTACTGTTGTTCTAGCACTTATTCTACTTCTACTCCCTAATTACTCTAGGCCTCCACTTGCCTAGAGTGAGCTTAGGTAGTGGACTTTTTAATTTCTTAAGTTTTAGCTTAGCATTTTAGGTGTTAGCACTCTTTTGTCATAATTCGCACCTTGCCCGTATTATTTCAAAACACAAAAAAATGTATATATTTAAAATACCAAAAAGAAAGTTGAGATGTGTTTTTAGCAAGAGAATTGAATTGCAATTTTTGCCTCCTTGGACGACCCTAGATACTCTCCTATCTAGGATATAAATTTAAAAGCGAAAGCGGATTTACGCGTTGCAACAACACTAAATTACCTAATTAACAAACTACGTATTTTCGCTATCACTCGTATATGCCCCAAATAGATGATGAACCATCTTGGAATAGTATTGAGGATCAATCCGATGTCCTAGATTTCGGGTTTAAGGCACAGAGTCGTTATGGATTCCCAACCCAGATGGAATACAACATGCCTGATATTGAATTAGGTTGGGAAATTGCAGGAGAACACAATGTTGAGCCAATCGTAGACCCTAGATCACCAAGCATAGAATTCCAAGACTCCTGCAATAATGAGATTAGAACTGAACCTCTCGAGGGTGTAAATCCCACCCCTTATTCTAGTAAGGTGACCCTCGAAGGTAATGTGGACCTAGATCCTAGTGATTTAACCCACATCCTAAGCCTAGAATCTGGATCTGAAATGTATTGGGAAGATTACGAGGCCCTGTATGAAGAAGATCAAATTTTCAATGAAGAGTATGATTCTGGGCCTCTATTTGATGAATACCCATCTCCAACATCCTTAGAGAATCAGATTGATTTTTCGGAAGTCATGACAATTTACGATACAGAAACCGAGGAGTTGGACGAGTGGGGTTTTGATTGGGTCTTTCCTACCAGCTTAAAACTTGAGCCTAAAACAAATAAGAACACCTTTTTAATCTCAGAATTGACATCTAGGCTAGACTCCAGTCAGGATGCTAAATCTACATTATGTGATTTATTCTGTGGTGGAACTCATGATCACGAATCTCATTCAGGACTTGATTTTCGCAATATCTCCGACGATTTTGAATCTTACCATGATTTCGGAGAAACTCTGCTTTCTGAATTCGACGAGCCAATCTACGACCTCAGCTCACATGATTCATTCTACGACTCCAACTCTGAGGTCTCGGTTCCTGAAATCACTGATTTAAGTTTAGGTTCCAGTGAGATGGAATCATTTCTTTTTGATCCTCAAGATTCAAAACCAGAAAATGCCGAGAGTGACTGCAACCTAGAATTCGAATATTTTCTCGACTCAAATTTCCTTCACGCTATAGACACTCTTTAGGCATTCACTTTTGATTTTGAAAGCTACTATGAGGACTCTCTACATGAAACCACCTGTCACTCCTTTCTAGAAGAGCCCTCATATGCAATCCTCATTGATGCCACCTCTTCTAAACATACAACACCCATCAAAACCTGTTTTCAACCCCAACCCGCAACCAGACTCAATTTCTATTTTGATTCCCCTCTCGCTAAGCCATTTTTCGATGATTCAACTCCACACATACATCGGGTATCAAACATTGATCAGATTGAAAACTATGCTCCATCATTCTCTGATCACCCCTGTAGGGTTTCTACCTCATTCACTGACTACTTCACGGATCCCTACTCTGACTAGGCTGATTCAACTTAGCCAAAACCCGAATTTACACTTCCATATCCATCAGAGCTCCAAAGCAAATAGTGGGTTCCACATCTCTTGATCCACAATTATCAACCCACCAGTTTATAGGGTTTGGGCTGCATCATCATCCTGTCAATCACAACAAGCACCTGGTTGGACCAACCAGGCTCTTAATCAAGGTGCTTGTTCTACAAAATTCTACTGACTTGACCACTCCCTCTTCATACCATTTCCCGCTCGGTTGAAGGCATTGAATGTAGCGCTTAATGGGAGGCAACCCGTCATTCCAAAAAATCAAGATCCATTTGATTATCCGTTTGTACTCCACGTCTATTGCACCTTGAGTTCAGCCTTAGAATAGTCGATCCACCTCTGGTACACGTACAAGAGCTCGAAATCGTCTGCAACAGTCATTCCCAACCCATTCGCCCACTCAATATATCCTGTTCTAAGTTCCTGAACCCAACACTGATTCACACCCTACGTTTACAATGAGGACATTGCAAAACTCAAGCATGGGGGGGTGGTAAAGTGCAAACATACAGAAATCAAGAAAAGTCAGAAGGATTCTCACAAAAAATTCACATATGCCAAAAATACCAAAAAAATAGAAAATTGTGAAAAAGAATGAAAAAATTAGAGGAGGGGAGAGAAAATTTTGAAGTCATATAATCATAAGGAGGAAAAGAGCAAAATTGCCAAAAAGGAGCACAAAATGAAAAAGAAAAAGAGATAGTCATTAGTAAGAAATTAAGAAATTAACCGAAGTTCTAGACCACATCAAAGAAAAAGGAAAAATGAAAAGAATAAAGTGCTAATGAGACACAAAAAGAGATTAGTAGGAACACTAATCTTAAGCCTTTTGGGCTAGACTCTTAGGCTTAAAAATTCAAATACCCGCTAAGATCTGGATAATCCTTAAGAGGTTGGGAAAAATGCGAAGATTAAATATTAGGTCTAAGGCTTAGGGAGCATTCGACCTCGTTAACTGACATTCAGTTTGCAAGACTTTGTAACTTAAGCACCCCAATCTACACACAGTCTGGTTCAGTGCGCATAACTATCAAAATCACGCAAAAGCGTTTAAATGTTCTGAAAAAAGTTGCCTAGATTAGGAGCGGCCGATCAACACAAGTTGATTTGGACGAGTTCCCAACGCGGAGAGGTGGGAAATTTCCCATGAAGATGCATAATAACATATCATCTCCTCGGTACTTTCTCCTAGGATATTTAGATATCCTACCGGAGGCACGTAAGCACCCTGCTGGTTCAAATGCCAAGGGCGGCATTATCATGAAATGTCAATTGCCAGGGTCTGGATTTGGCTATGGAACGCCATGGGAGGGATTATCTCAAAATCTCGAAAGCCAAGGTTCTGGGGTTGCCATGGGCGGGGCTATCACGAAACATCGATTGTCAGGGACCTTTGAGGATTGATGATGGGGATGAGGAATCCGATACAGACCATGTTGAGAAGCCAATCCGAAGCTAGAAATAAAAAGAAAAGAGAGAAAAAACTCTCCAAACAAATAAATCCTTTGTCTCTCTTACAAAAATGCACTGCAAATTGAACTAAGGCGAAAATATGCCTCAAGCACGGGTGCTTTAACCGCGGAGTCAAACGAACCTTAGGATAGTTCCTACGGGCCTTAAAACATTCACGGAAGATCAAGGCTAGAGCTGGTCAGGTCTGGATCTTGGTTGGTACTTGAGTACCTCTAGGCTGTCAGCAATCTAACCTAATCACAAAGAAAAAGAAAGCACTTATCATAACTGGTGAAAGAAACTCATGGTCTAGAATAGACGTTAAAACCTTGAAATTTTGCTAAGGGACTAGCAAAAGAGAGGCATGGGGGTATGATTGGAACACCATCATCAGCCATAACTAGCTCATTTTGACCTAGAAAAGAGAATAAAAGCTCCTACATAACCTAGAGAGGGGCCTAATTCAAGGAATAACTGTGCTGAGAGGAAAACATGAAACAAAGGGTAAAATCATAATTTTACCATTGCAGTACATCAACGGGATTTCTCAAGGGCTAAACATAGGTCAAATGGTCTTAACAAGATAAAAAGTGAGTTGGTTTAATCAGAAATGGGTTCATGTGCAGTCTAAGAATTAAATGACTTTGTGTAACCCTAAAACAGACTCACTTAATTCAATAAGGTTTTGGTCAGGAAAAAAATCAACTAAACCCTCTAAAATTCATGAAAAATATCCTCTAGGATTTAGAATCATCAAATTGCCCTTTGGAACCTATTTTGACCTAAATAGGGGTCATAGTTAATTATTTACCTTAAATTGGGTTTTTGTGTAAAATGCCTAGTCAAACGTGGTCAAACCTAAAATCCAACTTCACCATTGGATACCTTAGGTCCAAATTAAGTTTGTACCAAAATTTTGACCTAAGGGGAGGTCACCTTGACCTACTTTGCAAAATAGTCCACCCAATTATGTTTTGATCCCTAGCTTTTGAAAATCATTACGCAGACCCCCCTATCTTCCTCGCCACTCTTTGCAATTAGGTCCCTCCGCTATTACATCGGAGGAGTCCTACTCCGGTGAGGATTTGAGGAGGATTTCTCCCTGATTCCTCAGAGATCCCCTCTCAGATTTGAAAGGGAGATTCTATGAGGAATTCCCTATCATCTGAACCCAATTCCAAGGTCTGATTCGCACCCAATCTCTCGTATGAACACACGAGAGATATGGGTATCTCTCACATTCCTTCTCCGGTGAGGATTCTTGCGCTTGGAAGCTTGCCTTCCAAGCACAAGAGCCTCTGCCAGTACCTATAAAAGGACCCCCTGATCTGACCGCTCAGATTCAACTTGGCTTGGCCGGAAAAAACCCTCCAATTTCTTCCCTTCTCCTCTGACCAAAGCATCTAGTGAGCTCCGGCGACTCCTCCTCCTCCTTCTCGTCGCTCTGCCTCAATACCAGTGGTAGAGCCGTCTTCACCCCCTTCCTTTGCGTCACGCCATACCTGCGCACGCGCCAAAAGCCTCTTCGTCGTTGCCGTTCTCCCTCCACTGGAACTTTCTTCTCCGGTGGTAGCAGGTACGCGCCAGCTGCCCTCCTATCCCCCTTCATCCCTTAAGTAGGTTAGATCTCTTCCCCTCTCTCCTCTCTTCATTTCCCCCTTTTTTATTTCTACTTTCAACCCCTCGACACCACAGACCACCACCATCTTCCTCATCTCCGATCGACCACCGGCGAAGGCGCATCCATCGCTCCATGCATCCACACACCTCGCCAGACCCCTCAGAACCTCCGCCACCATCCACTGATCCTTATCCACATCTCCATCGACTGCCATACCCTCCATAAGTACCCCCCGACCACACCCATCATCACGGCCACAGAGCGACCTAGGCACTCACGCTTAGGCCACCCCGCGGCCAGCCACCTACCTAGACACCTTCGCTGTGCCACGGCGAAGCTGCCTGTGTTCTAATGAGGCCACAAGGTCGTATTGCTTGAAACATAGGTTCGACCTTCACTGCCATTAGAGCAGGCGTGAAGGAGCTCGCAAGCTCGCTCCAGGTTGCGTTGCTGCAGGCAGTAGAGGCCCAGGTGCCCGGAAACACTCCATGACTCTTTTGCACCTAGCAGTTGAAGGCCACATCATCCACAGCTGCAGCAATTGGGCAGGCGTTCTCCCTGCGGGTGCGCAAGAAGCGGGTGGGACTTTTAGTCCCACCTCGGAAAGGTTGAAGCACGGTGAGTACTTTATATTGTTTTTGTGTTTTTACCTTGTCGCCTCAGATCACGGGGTAAGGCCCCCTCGCCCGCTCAGTTGCCTCGTCTGCGACCCACACTCCACGGACCTGGCTTGCCTAACCTGTTTACCCAGCACTCCACGTGCATCACCCATGCCGTGTGCCTGAACCCGGGTGCACGTGACCCGACCCGTATACCTGATTGGCTCTGGGAGAGCAAACAGAAGAAAGAATAGAGAGAGCGTACATGGGGGAGGGTAGGGGTAGGTTTTGCACTCGTGTGTGGAGGAAAAGGAAGAAAGGAGAGGAAGTTGTAGCTGCAGAGGAGCTAAGGAGGAAAAGCAAAGGGCTGAAGCTGAGGAAGCTAAGGAACAAAAGAAAAGGCACTGTAGTAGAGAGGGTGCGACTGAAGAAAAGGCAACGGCAAAGCTGAAAGAAAGAAATCAAGAAAGAAGAGAAGTCAGAGAAGAAGGCTAAAGTCAGAGAGGAAAAGAAAGAGAAGCTAAGGCAAGCACGTAGAGGAAAGGAAGAAAAAGAAGAAAGAGGAAAGCTAAGGAAAGAAAAGAAGGAAGAAGAAGGAAGCACAAGAAGCTAAAGGTAGAGAAAGTCAAAGAAAGAAAGAGAAAGAAGAGAAGCCAAGAAGGAGAAGACAGAGAGGAGAACCAAAGAAAAAAGAAAGGAAGAAGAGAAGAGAAGAGAACAAACCAAAAGAAGAAGAGCCAAATATTTTTACATCTAATTCAATTTCTCTTTTATTGCTATATTTTAGTATTCATAAATTCCTGCATTATATTCTGAATTAGATTTTGAGTAGATTTAAGTGTTCAAATTACATTGATTCAGATTAGTGAATAAATTCCATTTGCTCCTTGTGTTCGACCTTAGACTTAACAATTCGAGTAATAAAAATTCTTATTTGTTTATAAGGCGATTTCACTTATACTACAACGCAACATCATTTATCTTTTAAACACCAATTTTGCTGTGTAAATAGTCAGTTCGGGGAGGTGTTTGGGTGGATGGAATGGCAACTAAGGAGAGGGGTTTGATTGGTGGAGTAGAGGCGAAGGTTATGAGGTGGTTGGCGAGGCGGATGGAGGAGTGTAGCGGTGGATATGCCTTGCCGGAGGCCTGGTCGGAGTGGAGGATGATGGAAGTGAATGGCGGTGTCGAGAAGATATTTTTGGAATTTTTGAGTAGGAAATTAAACTAGAGACCTAGAGAGACCTAACTACCTATTCTAAGTGGATGAAAGGGGGGAGATCCGTGCCGATTTTGGCATGCCGGTGACGGAGAAGACGAACTCTCTAGTAGGAAGGGACGGCGATGAAGACATGGAAAGGGACAGCCACTGGTATTGCGGCACGCGGAAGAATCTGAGGATGAGGAATCCATTGCTGGTTTTGCGAGAATGAACGAGGAAGGAGGTCAAAGATATCGCCAGATCTCATAGAGTTTTTCAGTCAGAGAGGAGGGAAGAGAATGGGGTAACTCCAGTCGAAAATGAGTCTAGGGAACTTAGTGAGGTCTGAGGGTCCTTATATAGGGCTCTAGAGAGAGTTTTGAGCTTGGAAGCCAAGCTTCTAAGCTAGGAATGCTTGCCAGAGTAGGATTTTGAAAGATACACGAATCTCTCATGCGTTCGCATGAGAGATTGGGAAGGTTATGGAGCTCATGGATGGATTCAGAAGGAAGAGGACTCAAAGAATCTCCCTTCCAATTTTGGAAGGGATTGATTGAACAGAGGAGTTCTCTTCAATCAAAGGTTGCCGGAGAAGGATTCCTCCACGATAATGGTGGAGGGACCTATTTATGAGAATGACGACAAAGTTAGGAGCCTTTTTGAAAGAGTTTTGAAAGTTAAGGGTAGAAATGAAAATAGACAGGACCAATTAGCAATCTAGGTCAAGACAAACTCATCTTGGGTCCAATTTTGGTATAAACCTAATTTGGACCTAAGGAATCCAATGGTGAAGTTGGATTTTACTTTTGACCATGTTTGAATGGGTAATTTTCGCAAAAACCTAAATTAGGGCAAATGTCTGTCTATGTCTCTGTTCTTGGTCAAAATAGGTTCTGATGGTCAAATTGAAGGTTCTAAATCCTAGAGAATATTTTTATATGAATTTTTGAGGGTTAGGTGAATTTTATCCTGATCAGAACCTCATTTAATTAAGCAGGTCTATTTTTAGGGTTTCAAAAGTCATTTAATTTCCAGAATACGTGCAAACCCTTTTCTATCTTTCTTAACCCACTTGTTATCTTTTTAAGACCAATTGACCTTCATTCAACCCCTGAAAAAACCCGTGGTTGTACTGCATTCATGATAAGCTGGTAAAATTACAGTTTTAGCCCTAGTTTCTTATTTTTCCTTCAGAATGATTATGTAATGACTTGTGACTCTCTGGCGGTTATGTATGAGCATTTATTGACTTAATTGGGTCAAAATGAGCTAGTTATGGCTCATGATGGTGTTCCCATCACTATACTACGATGCATTATTTCAAACTCAACGAAAGTACATTAGCATTTTGGCACCGTTACTGGGGAGCAACGTGTAATTAACCACTAGTCATATTCATTCTGATTTGGATTCTAACTTGCTCTATCTATTTTGTTGTGTTGTTTCGAGATGAATCATCACTGAAGATTGTCTGCTTGAGCAACCACACCAGGGGTAGGTAATCACTTTTCTCTCTCCCAAATCCCCTCTTTTGGAAAAGGAAAAAGGGAAGAAACTGAATTAGGAATCAAACCTGCCTTACTTTCCTAGTAATCATTGTTAAAGGCAAGAGTTTTTCCTGATTTATTTATTGCGATCAGATTTGATTGGTTTTGATTTGATTAGAGATACCCAATCCTGATACTTGCACCTATTAGAGACATTAAGCATCTTGGGCTATTCACCTTCTTGTTTGTGCCCAAGGAGCCATCTTTGAGATCAATCAGATTTGGGAGTAGAGTCAAATTAGGGTTTCCACATTATGGTTCAAGTGCACATTGGCTTGCTAAAAAGGAAATACATCTCCCCGCATTGTGCGCTACCCAAGCCTTTGGTTGAATTGATTTTATTAAGTAAACCCTAAAATCAGGCTCTAAGATAACTTGAATTTTAAAAGTTGAGACCTAATAACTTGTTTGCAAATTGAAATAGGGTGATTTGGGTGACTTAACCCGAATTCCATTCTCAATTTTAGAGCAGGTCAAGTGCAGTTAGTTCATTTTGTGAATCAACCAACTCTCAAATTAGGTCACAATTTAAATCAATTCTAAATTCAAGTAAAATTCAAGGCACAATCAAGTTTAAAATTGGTAGACTTAGGTCTCAATTCATACATTCCAATCTACTTGGAATCATGGTGACAAGGAAAGTCGGGTGGGGGAAACCCCGTAACCCGTGGGGATGCTCTACTGTGTAGGGGTCTTTGCGGGACTCTCCCTTCTTAGCTACCCAAGTAATTCTCTGGTGTGTGGATTTTTTATATAGAGGTTCATCTACCTCAAACAGCCTTAGTCACCTAATCTTTTTGGGTGCCTTGATTGGGTCAAGAGCATTCCCAGACCCTCGTCTGATTTTGTAGTGCATGTACAGGAGGTCTTTAAAACCAGTCTTAAGACCTCTATTAGCAGTTCATTCTTATTGGGGTCAAACCTCGACCAACTTGTTTGGGTTCTTTTCTGATCCACTTGACATCTTGTCTGATCCATCTACATCTGAACCAAGTTCTCCATCCTCTAATTCCATGGAGAACCAAGATCAAGAAGGGGGTGAGACTCAACACCTGCAGAACCAGTTGCAAACTCTTATCAATCTAATCCATGCACCGGCCAACCCTTGAGCACGTCCTCAGATGTAGGACCATAATAATCCTGTAGCTGTGGCAATCGAACCCAGGGTGCAAATTCTGGCTGAGGGACCTGATATTGAGTTGAAACCAAATATTATCAACTTGATACCTCACTTTCATGAATTGGGCTCTGAAGACCCTTTCCAACACATCCAAGAGTTGACACATCTGGCCCAAACTCTCGGGCCAAATGTTCCAAATCGGAACACCCTGCTCATGAAGATGTTCTCCTTCTCTTTGAAGGATAAGGTTGTACATTAGTATCAGTTTTTGACTCAACCTATCAACACCTGGGAGGGTTTACAAGTTGAATTCCTCAGGAAATTCTTCCTGATTGGACACACGAATGCTCTGAGGCACCAAATCATGAATTTCGCACAGAATGCAGGGGAACCACTTCGTGAGGCATGGGATCACTTTCTAGATCTCATGCGAAAATGCCCTCCTCACAGAATTCCTAAATGGGAACAAGTCCAGTCTTTTTACCAGGGACTCCATGAAGATATCCGATTATTTGTTGATTGATAAATACACATTGATTCATGATAAAATGCCTACTTATGTTAATTCCTAAGCTTGACATTACATTTAGCATTGTGAATAATGCATAACATTCATCATATTGTATTTAGGATAATTTGTATAAATTATATAGTAATTCGTGTATTATTGTGGCTAGAAGACAGGGCGATACATTTCAAAGCTTCAAATAAAAACCTAACCATACGAATGGATCCAAAGCAACGATCGCAGTCCGACAACGCAAAAATTATCTTGATCCCAGCACCGTGGCATCCTCTGTAAGCAAAGGAAGATGGACGACCTGGATGGTGCCACATGGCACCATCTAGTTCATCCAACGTCTCCTAGCCTTCCTCCAAAGGTGCCTCTAATGAACGATCTTAGCCGTTGGATGAAAATCCAACAGCTAAGATCACACGACCATTGATGTAAACATGTTTATATCACATAAACTGTCTACTTACGCATGTTCTTAGGCATAGAATCACATCACATATTATAACTACTGCATAACATGCATCATCTTGCATTTAGGGTAGTCTGTATAAAATTTAGGTTAATTATTTCCTTTTATGGCCAGGGACAGAGCAACTTGTTAATTGGAGTCTCGGATCGAAGATCCAACCGTACGGATCTGATCAGGGCTACGATTGGAGTTCAACGACTCCAAGATCTCCCTGATTGGACATTCGTAGCACTAGATAAAGATTGAGGAACCCTAAAGATCAAGGGCCAAGATGGTATTAATTCGCACCTCAGACGACAAATCCGACATCATGGATGGGTTTGGATCGATGATTGCAGCCTAACGGCGTGAAAATCGATCCAATCCGACACCTGTGGCATTGTCTACAACCCACAGAAGATGGATAGCCAAGATGGCGCCACGTGGCACCATCTTAGTCCCCAACCGGCCCCAAGGACCCATCTCCGATTCTCTTCTTCACCCACTTGACGAATTTCCACCATTGGATGCCCATCCAACGGTTGCACACATTCGCACTTTAAATCCTTCACGCGACACAAACGAAGGCGTGGCGTAGCAGTTAAGCGCCCCTTCGCAAGCGAAGGGCGCGTGTTCAAGCCACGCCAAGCGCCTCAATTCAGATGGGTGTAGGCGCAGGCGCAATTGGACCGTCAGATGAAAATCGGGTGGCCAAGGGGAGGAGGCGTGGTGTGCGGAGGATCGTTGATCGTGTACGCACACGATGACGTGCGTCTGCATGCCTCATCTCACGTGGGCACGCGGGAGAGGAGTTTTGAAGGCGCGGGCGAGGATCGATCTCGACCGTCCGATCTCACAATCGGACGGCTGAGATTAATCCAAACGTGCACAGGCATTAGGGTGTGGAAGGCAGGGAGGCGCGCGCACGTCGACCACATTCAGACTCGACATTGAATCTATCTGACCTCCCTTCAGGAAGCATCTCCAGGTGGGACTGAATTAATGTTTTTAGGCATGAAATGATTAAATTGCCCTCAATTCTTGCAACTATAAAAGGAGACCCCTACCCTACGAATTTCTCATCTCTTCTTCTCTTCTCTCACTCGTTCCAAAGATCTAAGAGCTTGTCCTACACTCGGGATGCTCCTCTAGAGTAGAAATCATAATTTTTCCACTTTCGTCCCCCTTTGTGGAGCATCCTGTGGTTGTCCTTTCTCTACATTTGGAAAGCGGATCCTGTGACGACGACGACGTGCTGCTTCATTCCCGTTCCTCCCTCTTCGTCCTCTTTCTTCCTGCTCCGTTCCCCATCTTCCAGGCGTCGTCCCATCTGGCTCGTCCTCCAAGCGATCATCGAGGAGGATACTTCTCTCTCCATTCTTTTTTCTACTTTGTAGAGTAGATTTACCACTTTCTAGTATAGATTTCCCGCTTTCTAGTTGTAATGAGTAATGTAATGGACAACTTATTATAATGAAATACATGTTTATTCTACCTCTCTTTTGATTTTATTTGTAATATTCTCTCTCTTTCTCATTTATTTATGATTTGTTAAATAGATAGCTAGTTTTCAATCAGCTAATCTATTTTGTGACAAACAAATAAAATGCATATTTTTAATCAAACGTATGCCTCCCTGTGTTTGACCTAGAACTTCTTTACGACTTTTCAATATAAATTTTATCTGCTGATCGGATTTCTTCGTAACTAAAACTACAACGATGGGTTTTCAAATCCAACTCTGAATGCGTAGTTTTCCGCCCTCAACAACCACCAGTTGCGGGGAAATTCGTAAAGTCAACACATGGGCCTCCATAACAAAGTGGTTGGAAGAGGCGCTCTCAAGCCATCTGCACGGGTTCGACTCCTTCAACTCCTCCAATTTGTAGCAATAGCGAGGTGCACCTAAATTGAGCTGCATGATTAGAGATGGACGGTGTGGACAGCTCCACTTGGCTGCATGGATGGCCAACAGTGCGGGCACATACGATAATGGGCGGATGATCGCTCGATTGTACGAGGGCGAGTGCGATCTCAAGCACACGATGTGCGCGAGATCTAGAGCATCCATTAATGATCCGATGGCCACGATTCAGCCTCGCCTGATCTAGCTTGCATGCGTGGACGCCAGTGGTGGGAGTGATGGCCTTCAGCAACGTCCAAGGCAGGTCTTCAGCGACATTTTAAATGTTGCTGTTGACCCGTACCCGAAATACACCACCCTCCCACCATTATATAATGCCTTACACCCCTCCCATTTCTCTTCATCTCTTCCTTTCTCTCCCTCACCACCTCTAGGTGTCTAGAGAGAGCTTCTCCGAAGCCCGGGATGGTCCTCTAGAGTAGAAAAGAAAAATTTTTTCCCACTTCTCACCCCCCTTCGTGGATCATCCTGTGGCCGTCCTCTCACAACCTTCTGGAAGAAGATCCTCGCCACGACGTCGTCCTGTCCCATCCTCCATCCTCCGGCTCTGTTCTTTGTCCAGCTTCCCACCACTTTCATTCAGGCGCTGTCAAAGTGAGTCGTCCTTCAAGCGACCGTTGAGGGGGATTCTTCTCACCTCTATCTTTTATTGCTATTCTAGTGTAGTTTAAATTAATTGTAATAAGGTATTGCTCGATTCTATGAAATATTTCTCTCTCTTATTCTACTAGAGTGGCATAGAATAGATAACAAATATTTTTCTTGACACTCTATCTTATACAAATACCAAAAAAATCTCAAAAGATAAAAATAACAAAAATAAATAAAATCGAAAGCGTGGATTTCAAAACCAAACGTTCACCTCCCTGTGTATGACTCGGGATTCACTTCGAGTTTCTGTTATAAATTTTATCTGGTAGCAGATTTCTACGCATTGCGATGATGGGTTTTCCAACTCAAAACATTTCACGTACAAAATCTCGCCCACTATCGATGGAACCTGTGGAGACAACTTCATGGGTAAAGATGAAAATACATTTGGGAGATTCTCGATAACATGTGTGAGAACTCCATAAACAATGAGGCTATGGGTATGTTCAATCGGATGACTACCTGTGCATCGACAAACATAAAAGGGACACACGAGACACAAGACCTATCCGCATCCGTCAATCTAGAGTTAGTAGCCAGTTGATTGGATAAGGTCTCCATTATTAAGAAGTTGGATGATTTGACTCTCCAACTCCAAAGGGCCACTTCTTCTCAGCAGAGCACGTATGCCCATTTGCCCACAAGGAGGGAGGTTATGCATAACATTCACCACCACTCATATTAGGGGATGGAAGCCTATCCACCCCCATCTAATCCTGGTTTTGGAGGAAATTCCAAACCATCCTGCACTAGTGGGGGGATCTTTGAACCCCCATACCCTGATTACTCGGGAGCTACTCAACCCTGCAAGGAGCTCCACGCCGTCCAGAATGATCCATTCTCCAACTCTTATAACCCTGGATGGCGTAATCATCTGAATTTTGTGTGGTCAGGAAATAATCAGATCTCTAGACCTCCATTCCAGCCCCGACCACAGAATTTGCGACCATATCAGCTCACTCATCATAGGCCCAACCCAAGCTTTCAATTAGGGCCTAACAGGGATGATCAGATGAGCTTGATTCTACAGACTTTGGCTGATATGCAGAAGACCAATGCTGCCATGCAGAGGAAACATAATGCAGAAATCACAGAGGTTCGCAATCAGCTTGCACAGATGACTTGGACTTACCAACCTTGTGCAGTTCCTTCCCAACCTCTGCCTAATCCAAACAACGTGCTGAAACAGAGAACTTTGGGCAGTCTTCATTCAGGTTGGTGAAGTCTACGCACATCCATCACTTGCCGTTAGCCTTCTTCACCGTGACCACATTGGACAACCACGCTATGTACAAGCACTCTTCTTTCAAGCTGGCTTTTATGAGCTTCTGGACTTTTGCTTCAGCTGATTGTTATTGTTCAGCTGAGTTGTGTTTGTGCGCTTGTTTGACGGCCTGGGCACCCGCCTGGATGTTAAGGTGGTGCTGAATCAGGGATGGGTTCACCCCCGGCAGATTATTGGCGGACTACGAGAATACGTCCTGAACTTGGTCCACAACGACCTTGACGAGTTTGGTAGCGTTGTCAGGGTATAGTTGTATAGCCATGACTGAAGAGCCTGGCTAAAGCTCTAAAGTTGTCGACCTATCAGCTGGATTTGTTTTCTACTGAATCTCCTAGATTTGGCTTCTCTTCTTCGCCTACTTTTGTGTCTTGGGGGGGCTTGGCTCCATAGACCACTCCAACCCAATCCTTAGGAGCTCACACCTAGCCGTCTGATCCCCATGCACTACCCCGACCCCTCTAGGAGTTTTGAAGAGCATGAACTAAAAATAAGAGGAGGGGATCAGGAGGAAAGCATGGGTCGTTGGATGGCCGATGATTCCATCAAACGCTGCTGTCAGCCCAACCACTATGAATGTGGTTGTCCTGTTCAGGTGCCTGTCCCCATCGTAGACAAATAAGGGCATGCCAATCTCCCCTTTTGACATCACCTTGTTATTGTCAAACCCTATGAACTGGTGAGTTGATGGCGAGAGGTGTTTGATTGCGTAGCAATCATAGGTCTTAATTGACCTAAATAAGGCTAGGACTTAGCATAAGTTAGGGTAATTCATTCATGCATAAGCATTACTAGCACCTTTATTGCTTTCTTTTAGCTATGCATAAAATAATGCTATAATGTACTGATTAGGTGCATTATGCCAATTGCAGGTAATAAGCTGATCAAAAGCTAGATCTGAAGTTGGATCTAAAGCTCGATCTGAATAATAAAGAATAACTGGTGTTGCAGCAGAGCTGGAGTGGAAGACCTAGATTAGATGTAGTAGATAATAATGTAAGGGAGTTAAGGTATGCTATTCTATTAAGTAGGAATAAAGCAGTAAAATATGAAGAACTTAGGACCATCCTAGACCTAGGATAGCCTAGAAGGTTCCCCAAGCCTTAGCCACCCTTAGATTAGGTCACCACACCCTCGGAAACCTTAAAACCCTAATTCCAACCTCTATCTGGACGTCCAGATGAGTTATGGGACATTCAGAACCCTTAGCCGACTCCCGCACACCTTAAACCCACTTCTGCAGTATTATTGGATTTCCAGACACTTGGTCAGAAGTCCAATTTCCGCAGAATACGCAAGACAGAACCTAGAATCCTTCCTGACTCTAATTAGACATCCAGAATTGAAGTTTGGACTTCTGATTTTTGAGTATAAGTCGTCTGATACTATTATTGGATGTCTGGAACTGGTTTCCAATTCTTGTTTTGAGATTCAAGCCTTGATCTTGGATCTCTAGCTCCCTAAACCCAATTCTAACCCCCTAGGAACCTAAATTGAGGTATCCTAACCCTATTACATCACCTCTAGACGTCCTTAAGGACCTAATTAGGTCCTCACTAAACCTAATTGACTTAGATCATAGTCAATTACCATTTCCTAGTCAATTGGAGTCATAGGGTCAAATTGAGCTCAAATCTCAACCCATACAAGTACAATTGGACTCAAAGAAAGTCCAATTGACCTAAGCCCAACCTAATTGAGTTATTTCACTCTCAATTAGGTTCACACCCATTTAATTAAACTTGTGTTAAGTTTAATTGCATTTCCCCCTTAGCAATTAGGGTTTGCAACCCTAATTTAAGACCTACACCAACCTAAACCCCCTTAGGACCTAACCTATATCACTTAGACACATAGGGCACGACCACACACACACACACACCCATTCACGCACCCCCACACCACCTAGAGTGTTCTAGGTTCTTCCAAAGGTGGCGCCACTCTTGGTTGCCAAAATTAGCAACCAAGAGCCATTCAAATTGGAGATCCACAAATGGTGGATCTAAAAACCACCTCTCTCTCTCTTTGGCCGATCACTCTTGGAGCTCTCTCTAGAAAGTTCCACACTTCTCTAGAGAGTCTCCCTTAGGTCTATAAAAAGACCTAAGGGGTGGCCATTTGGTCCCATCCATTCTTGGCTTCATTCACACTTGGCTTCCATTTAGTTTAGCTACATCCACCTCCACTCCACCTCCACTTGCTTCACCATGGACACCACCACCTCCACACCAAGATGCTGGATCACCTCTCCAACCTCTCTCCAAGGGTCGGCCTAAGCACCATTGGCCGCCCCTCCTTCTCCTCTCAACCAACTCAAAGGGCATTCGGAGGTGGATCGGAGCCCACCTCTGAATGCCCTTATTTCTGCTAGATTAGTAGCTTAGTTCTTCATAGTTTACATGCTTTATTTACTGCTTAGTAGTGTAGCTCTTTATTCTTCCCCAATGATGCATGCAAAACCCCCCCATAGATTCATGTATGCGATCATTTTCTGTTAGCTAGATTTATGTTTTCAAGATTTCCTCTATAAGCTTTCCACTAGTTCCATGTTGCAAACACCCTGTTGAATCAATAAAAGATTTTTTTCTATATATATATATCTCTGTGTTGAGAATCACCATGAGCTTATTGCAATATATTTCGTATGATTACAGTTGCCTACTTTTAATTATTATCTATTGTAACTAGCATGTTGGTACCTGAAAATATTGAGGATCTAACTATTAGAGCATTTTCCGAAAACAACCACATAACTAAAATCGTGAGTACTGAAACTCACACTTTCACATTTGTCATCTATCTAACACATGCACACATAATTAGGGTTCATAATAAAAGTGGCCAAACATTGATCCGACGATTAGAAACCGGTGTGCGATTTTAAGCAAGTAGAGCGAAAAAGATTGATTTCAAATTTGTATAAACACCTCCCAGAGATGAACAACCGGGACTCGAGTCTCGTT
This sequence comes from Thalassia testudinum, assembly GCA_037157565.1. Classification (NCBI taxonomy): domain Eukaryota; kingdom Viridiplantae; phylum Streptophyta; class Magnoliopsida; order Alismatales; family Hydrocharitaceae; genus Thalassia; species Thalassia testudinum. Next base: position 30,559,629 of record JAZHRO010000031.1, on the reverse strand, counting down.
ATCTTTACAAATCATTTTTGACAAGCATTTTAGTGCGACTATACTATGATTTCCGATGATTTCAAAACATGTGAAAACAGCTTTGTAAAATGGCGTCGTTGCTGGGGAGGCAACATCATTTTTTGATTTTGATCTTTTGATCAATCACTGACAAATCTTCCTTTGCTTGTCCTTTGAGGTGCAGGAAAATAGGAAAAACAAGAAAAATAGGAATCTGCACACGCAACGAGTGCAGATTAAAACAAAAATCAGGTGCACATCTCATCTTATATTAGGATTTTCTTTTCTGAACCCCAGGTTAGATTTATTTGAAAAAAAAAAAGCCTATTTATTTTTGTGAAAAAGAAAAAAAAATCAAAGAAAAAATCTAGGTAGTTAGATTAGGTTTCTTTTTGAATCGTAGGTTAGTTTTGAAAATGCAAAAAAAAAATTTTGAAAATCCTTTGAAAAAAAATCCTTCTTGAAAAGAAAAAAAATTTTCAAAATTTTTTGAAAAAAAAAAATCATTTTGGTGGAAAGTTTGAATTTGACCTTTTAAAAGCTTTCTTACCACCCTTTGATTTTTAGCCAGACTTCAAATTCTGATTTAAAAATTCAATTGTCGAAAAATTACTGAACGAAAAATTATGAAATTCGAGCTTAACCTTGATTTTCAAACCATCTTTCAAACAGCACCATTCATTTAAAAAAATTCCAAGTACAAAATTTTTAAAAATTCACGAAGTGAAAGGGGGTCAGATTGACCCAGATTTGAAAATTTTCAAAATTCCAAAAGCAATTCTGAGCAATCCACGAATCTATTTTGACTAAAAATGGTGGGGTTTGAAATTTGATCTCATTGGCTTTAGTTTTCAGATTTTTCTTGAATTTTTGAAAATCATTTGATATTGTTTCAATTTTAAAAATCGATCAGGGGTCAAAATTCTAGATCTGACCCCTTGACATTTTAAAATCTCTATAAATTCGGTTAAAACTGTAAGAATTATAAAAAAATATTCTCTGGAAAGATAATTGAAAAAAGGAATCTACTTGTCAAATTTCAACTTATTCTGATTCCAATTTTTATCAGAGAATTGGTCTTAATTTCGTGGTCTACTGAAGAAGAAAAAAAAAAGCCTAGAATTGTATGAACCTTAGGTTATTCCTTTAGGGTTACATTCTAGAGACCACATTTGGGCTAGACTAGACTTAATCAAGTCTAGTGTTTAGTCGGTGAGCTTGGTCACCTTGTGGGCCACTCACCACAAACCCCAACTGAAGAAAAATGGGCTCAAATTAATTTTAAAACACGAAATCAACTCAAATTTGTTGTCATACTACTGGGTGTCTTCAACCTCTCTTGCCAAACCTGGTGACTAAGTCTGCGGGGGCAGTATCAAACGACTGCGGCTAAGGGGTAATGGAACTAGAGGCGTCAGTCGAAGGAAGAACCTTCCCTTTAGTCCCCTTATAAACAGACTGGCTGGGTTAGCCTGAGAAGCAGGAATCACTTTCAGTCGATTGTACGACGAATTTTTTCTTCAAGAATTTGAACTTAAAATGAAAAATCTGGTCATCCAATCATAAGGACCATCTAATTAACAGGGCCTTAGCCTTTTCTGGCTTGGGTACACCAACCTAGGGGTTGGGTGGTGTATGCGAGGAAGGAGGTCACTCAGACCTCAATTGGTTGGACCTTGGGAGCCACTCCCAAGGAGGCGAGTCACTTCACCTGGGCCATCTTCTCCCCCACCCTCTTATTCTATCTGCTTAGCCGCAATGGCTAACCCTGGATTTGGACCTAATCAGGATCCAGAAGAGCTGGACCCACGAGCTTATCTGAGAGTCCGGGTCATTGAATCAACTCAACCTTGAGATCAGAACCCAAGGTGGCGAAGATGACTTTTCGCTTCTCTTAACCCTTCTCCTCAGGTTACCGAAATGGTTAACCCATATCCTAACCCTGGATATTATGACCCATGCCAGCTGGTCCCTCAAAGGACCGCATCTTATAACCTAGGATATGGATTTCATACTCCTGCTTCTCACCCATGGAATATGGGTAGACTTGATTCACCCCCTGGAACCCCTGAAGAACTGCTAGTGCATATGCGACCACATTACAGAATACAGAGAGCTATAGCTAGTGCTAAGGAGAAGGCCGCATTCTACCTACATGAAATCCAAGTTATCACTGAGCCGAACCAAAGACAAAGCTGGATTCTGTATCAACAAGTTGTGATGGAGCTCCTTCAGGGAACAACAGGGATAACAAGGCTAATTGGAAAAAATCGGGAAACTCAAGAACTACTGCTTTTGAGATATCAAGTGAAAAATAGCCTTGAAGACCTCGGAGAATCTGCAACGACTACGTTGGAAGGGCACACAGAAGATTCTTGGGAGTAGATGCTGGAAGATCATTCAGGGGAAGAAGAATCTAGCTTGGATATGAGACAGGAGTAGGAAGTATTTCGAATGGGTTCGTCTGAGAACTCCATTCAGGAAATTGAGGAGGAAAGGATTGATATCTCCAGGACTGAGCCACAATTGAATTATCCTAAATTCTGGGAGATACCTCATGGGTTAGAAAGCCCAACTGAGATAAGGGAAGTAGATCCATTTGAGGATATGGATCTTGAGGCAAACATTACATGTGACACTACTAATCAGTCTAGGCCACTTCCCATTATAGGTGAACCTGTGCTAGAGCCAACATCTTCTAATCTTCACTCTTCTTCTTTTACCTACATCCCTAATTCGGATGCTAGAGATTCTGAGATGACACTTTCTATCCCTGATCCTGACATCCAGAGACTAGAAGTAGCAATGGATGACTTGAACAAAGAAATAAATATGCTACCTGAGGCAAGAATTATTGAGGATCCCAACGCATACGAGGGTGAAGCTTTGAGCAGAATGAGCTGGGGACGCACCTACCATCCTAGTCAATCTAATGGATGGCTCGATTCTGAGCCTGAGGAGTCAGCCTCCGATGAATTAGAGATGAGTACTGATGAGGACGAAGTAATTTCTGACGAGGATTTCAGTGACCTCCCCACAGATCTTCTACTTTTACGGATAACCCCATAGATCTAGAGCCTGGAGAGGGCATGATCTTTGATGTCAATTATCACTATGAGGATCCCTATGACTCAGATTTTGGTTTTGAGATACATTTTGATCTACTCCCTTAGCAACTTCCTGCTAAATTGTGGGACACGATAAATCAGCTGAATCAACATCATGATCCCCCCTCTGATTATCCTCTATTTTACACCACCACTCCACACTTTCTTATAGCTAGACTTTTTGGAGTAGGGGTGCACAATCAGTTGGTTCGCATTTCCAGACCACTGATTCTAGGAGCATATGAGCACATCTTTCTCTTAATCTTGACCAGCTCCTATGCAAGAACTGATATATCTGAGTAAGTTCTCGCCCAGCTGGAGGCATTAAACTCAGCATGTATATATAGCATATCTCACATTCTACCAACATCTATACGTAACCATTTTTATACATAGAATGTAACGATCCGGTTCCCGACTCCCTACGAGACACGAGAACCGGACCGACGCGACTAATCCCAAGACCTAGTCGTCCAACGAGGAAGTAACCAAAAGAGCAGTAAAATAAACCACATTCAGCATGAATATAACTAACAGTGAGGAAGTACAGCAGTAAGGAAAGAAACTACTACAGTAGATACCACCACAACAGTAGAACAACATTTATCATATAACAAGAACTGCAGGTAAAGAAAGTACAGCGGAAACAAAAACTACTCACTATAACAGAAACAAAAGAAGTACAAAAGACTTTGGTAAACTCTACTGGACCCTACTCGGCCCAGCGTCCTCTGCAGCCGCTGACCCTGGCTGCTCAACAACTGGTCCTGAAAAAGGTAACGAGTGTAACACGTCAGCAAAACGCTGAGTAGAGTGGCAAACTAACTAAAGACAACAGTAGAGTGTACAGTAGCTATGATGTTCTATTACTTCCTTTATTCACATCTTTCAATTTTCTCACTATTTCATTTATTTCTCAGATCCTTTACTTGATCTCGAATGTCCTCGTGGGAACGATCTTGATTGCAGTCTTTTCCAAAAGTAGAAGTAGCACGTGGTGCTCTCCTGGCCGGGAGAGTCCCCCGTGGTGATCCTACCCTCAGTCAACCACCCCAAGGTCACTGACAGACGTAACGGTGACTACGGCACGCGCGATAAACGCACAGGTTGCTAGCCCGCACTAGCACGCGGTCAGTCGTTTCCGTTAACGGGTGTGCCCAAAGCACAGCACGGAACCAGGGCAGAGCCCTCTCAGTAATAGGGGTCCAACCCCTCCACAGTAACCAAACCGGGGCCTTGCCCCTCCACAGTCCGCGCACCCTCGCCTGACTACCCTGGTTTGCCCTAGTGGTCCTAACAAGTCGGTGAAGGAGGCTAGCAGAACCCCGGGGCCCGTGGGGTAGCTAGTACTCTCCTAACACTAGTAGCTCTCCTCGGTACTACGTACACGAGGGCCAACAAGTCGGTACAGAGCGGCCAATCCTAACCCCGGGTCCCTGGGGTGGCTGGCCCCACTCTGCACTAAACAGGTACAGGTACTTCCCTTGGTACTGCGTACCCAAGAGACAGTACAAACTACATCTCAGTTCCATTCCTTTTTCTTTCCAGGAGTTCCACTCCTAATTCCCCGTAGGGTTCCAGCTCTTTATCTCAGAACATCATATGTTTCACTTTCCAGTTTCACGTTCTCACAATCCATGATCTCAATCATGTTTCTTTATTCATAACAGGCAGCTGTTAATTCAATTTACAGGCAGCTTTATATTCCTTTCCATTTTTCCAAGACTGCAGTATTATACATTCCACTAGTTTTTCCATCCTAGGATTCATGCCACATCCTAGGATCTAGCATACAACTAGTTTTCCAGCCCTAGGATTCATGCATCACCTAGGAGCTATCATTCCATACATTTCTCATTCCTAGGATTCATGCAATGTCCTAGATTCTAGTTATGGTTCCATACTTTAACAGATTTTAATAATAAACTTAAGCCACTCTACGAGGTACAACGGGAGTAATGGGGGCGTGATCGAGAATCCCGCGTGCCTCCGCGACTCCCAAGACTGCAACTGAACGAGGTCCTATCACAAGGATCAAACACAAGGAGTGTCTCAAAATAGTGTATAGCTACTGTAGACGGGTAGAGGAATTAATTCTAAAAAGAACGCAACTCGAATCGCAGAAAACGGAGCCCGAACGGGCCCTAAACGGGTCGAAAAAGACGATACTGTGCAAGATCAGACGTCTGGAACTTCTTCCAGACGTCTTAAAAAGTGGATCAGAGAATTACCTGTTCAGCGTGGTTTCCCAGACGTCCAGAAGTCTGCGGGGACGTCTGGCCTATCTCCCAGACGTCCGATTGTCACCCCGGACGTCTGTAGGTCACTCCCGCCGTCTGGTACAACTTCCAGACGTCTGATTCGCAAAGGATGGCGAATCAGCGAGCCTGCGCACTGCCAACTCCCTCCCTTAGTACGGTCAGTCGACAGGAAGGAAGAAGAAAGCGGAATACACACCTTTCAGACGTCTGTATGAGCTACCAGACGTCGTCCTCGCCGTCTGCCTATCAACCCAGACGTCCGATTCTAGAAATTTTTCCAGAACAGGGCGCACCCGGCTTCCGCTCGTGACGCCGCCCGCGTCGCACCTCGCGCGCCTGCTGCTCAGACTGCAGCAGGTCCCTCTCCGCGTCGTTCCACGCCCCCTGCGCCCTCCGCCGGCCGGCCAAGCCGCTCCGGCGAGCTCGCCCTCACGGCAGAGCTCTGCCCTCGCACGCCGCACCTCCTCCGCGCTCACTGCGGCCTCCGCTGCCGCCCTCGCGCTCGCTCGCTCTCGCGCACAGGAAGGAGAAGAGGAAGGGGACGGTGGAGACGACAGGAGGGGAGGCGTGGCCTTTTAAGGCCGCACGAGGAGGAGAGAGAAGGATTCGCGACAGGGGAATCTGCAGCCGCAGGAGGGAGGAAGGCGAATATGCGGTCTGCGCGCTCAGGCGCGCAGACGACTCGCGTGTGTCGAAAATAACGGATTTCCAGACGTCTAGAAACTATCCCAGATGTCTGGTAAGACGTCTGGACAACCTTCCAGACGTCTTAAAAGACGTCTGGGCCACACGTTCGTTACAATATAACAAACTCAAAGGAAGTTTCATCCCCGAAACTTGCGCCAACTAGGGTGTGGGAAAAGACGTCCGAATAACCATAACAAACTCAAAGAGGACTGAAGTCGGTCCGAAAAGACGTACCCGCGAAAAGCTCCGGGTACCGCTCCCGCATTGCCGCCTCAGGTTCCCAGGTAGCCTCCTCGTATCGCTGGCTCCTCCACAAAACCTTTACCAGGGGTACTTGCTTTCGTCTCAAACTGCGGACGGCTCGGTCTAGGATCTGCACTGGCCGCTCGGGGTAGGTCAGGTCGTCGCTCACCTCGACGCTCTCGTGACTCAGTACGTGATTGGAATCGGCTACGTACTTCCTGAGGTTGGACACGTGGAACACGTCGTGCACACCAGAAAGCTGCGGGGGAAGGGCAAGTCTGTAAGCAACGGGTCCAACCCGCTCCAGGACCTCAAAGGGCCCTACGAACATCGGCGCGAGCTTCCCTCTCACCCCAAACCGCTGTAGGCCCTTCATGGGTGAAACACGAAGGAAGACGTGGTCCCCAACCTCAAACTGCACCTCTCTGCGTCTCCGATCCGCGTAGCTCTTCTGTCTGCTCCTGACAGTGTGGAGTCGTCTGTGGATCTGCTCAACTACCTCCTGACTCTGCCGGATCAACCTAGGGCCAACCTCCCACTTGGTCCCCACCTCAACCCAACTCAAGGGTGCCGTACACTTCCGTCCGTACAGAGCCTCGTAGGGAGCCATGCCGATGCTCGAGTGATAACTGTTGTTGTATGCAAACTCTGCCAGGGGTAGGTGCTCCTCCCAAGAGCCCCTCCAGTCCAGTACACAGGCATGCAAAAGGTCCTCAAGCATCTGTATCGTGCGCTCAGACTGTCCGTCCGTCTGAGGGTGGTAAGCCGTGCTAAACCTCAACCGCGTCCCCAAGGCCTGCTGAAACTCAGCCCAAAACTGGGATGTAAAGCGGGTATCCCGGTCGGATACGATCTCCCGCGGAACTCCGTGTAGTCGTACCACATCACGGATATACCTCTCTGCCAACTGTGCTGGTCCCAAAGTGACTCGGATCGGCAAGAAACGCACCGTCTTCGTCAGTCTATCCACTATTACCCAGACTGCGTCGTGTCCCCGCTGGGTAACAGGTAAGCCCACCACCAAGTCCATGGTGATGCTCTCCCACTTCCACTCTGGCACTGGAAGCAGCTGAAGCGGCCCTGCAGGCCTCTGATGCTCGGCTTTCACCTGCTGGCACACTAAGCACTGTTGCACGAACTCACCCACATCCCGCTTCATCCCTCTCCACCAAAACTCGCGTCTCAAGTCGTGGTACATTTTCGTGTTCCCGGGATGTATGGTGAATCTGGAACCGTGTGCCTCAGTCAGGAGCTCTCTCAACAGCTCCTCGTCTCTGGGAACGCACAGTCGTCCCCTCAAACGTAGCACCTGGTCTGTGAAAGAGAAGTCCCCTGGGTCCCCTGATAGTACTCTGTCGTGCAAAGACTGCAAGTATGAATCGTCCATCTGTCCTGTGATGATACGGTCTATCAGCTCTGGCCTGGTCTGCCGTGTCACCGTCACTGCCCCACAGTACCCTCGTAACTCTAGAGGTCGCAAACTTCACACCTCCTCCAAAAGGCTCCAACTCTGTAACTGTAGACTGGCCAAGCGTGCGGGCGCCTTACGGCTCAAGGCGTCAGCCACCACATTGGCCTTTCCCGGGTGGTAGGAGATGCTGCAATCGTAGTCCTTCAGGAGCTTCAACCAATGTCTCTGTCTCATGTTGAGCTCCTTCTGGTCAAAAAGATATCTGAAGCTCTTGTGATCTGTAAAAATCTCAAAGGTCTCACCGTACAAGTAGTGCCTCCAGGTCTTCAGCGCGAAGACAACAGCTGCCAACTCTAGGTCGTGGGTAGGGTAGGTATGCTCATGGGGCTTCAGTTGCCGCGAAGCGTAAGAGACAACATGACCCCTCTGCATGAGCACACCTCCTAACCCCTGCAAGGAAGCGTCCGTGTACACAACGAACCCTCCACTACTGTCAGGGTTGGTGAGCACGGGAGCCGAGGTCAACCTCTCCTTCAGCTCCAGAAAACACGCCTCACAGGCGTCTGTCCAAGCGAAAGGCACGTCCTTCCGGGTCAACTGTGTCATAGGACGTGCAATCTGCGAAAACCTTCTGATGAACCGTCTGTAGTAGCCAGCTAGTCCCAGGAAACTGCGAATCTCAGTGACTGAACGCGGTCTCTCCCACCTGAGCACTGCCTCGACCTTGGCGGGGTCCACCGCCAGGCCGTCTCCAGAGATCACATGACCCAAGAAGGTCACCTCCCTCAACCAGAACTCGCACTTGTTGTACTTGGCGTACAGCCTGCGTCGCCTCAGAGTGTCCAAAACCATTCTCAAGTGTTGTCCATGCTGCGTCCGATCTCTAGAATAGATGAGCACATCATCTATGAAAATCACCACGAACTGATCCAAGTACGGTCTAAACATGCTGTTCATCAGGTCCATGAAAGCAGCGGGGGCATTGGTCACCCAAACGGCATGACCAAAAACTCGTAGTGTCCGTACCGGGTGCGGAAAGCTGTCTTGGAGACGTCGGTCTCCCTGATCCTCAACTGGTGGTATCCAGACCTCAAGTCTATCTTGGAAAACACCGTGGCACCCCGCAACTGGTCAAACAAATCGTCGATCCTCGGCAACGGATATCTGTTCTTGATGGTGACCCTATTCAGCTGTCGGTAGTCCACACAAAGGCGTAGGGTCCCATCCTTCTTCTTCACAAACAGTACCGGGGCTCCCCAGGGAGACGCACTGGGCCTCACGAAACCTTTCTCCAAAAGGTCCTGCAACTGGGACTTGAGCTCTCGCAGCTCAAGTGGTGCCATCCTGTATGGCGCGGTGGAGATGGGGCTGGTCCCTGATACTAGTGAGATCTCAAACTCGATCTCACGCTCGGGCGGTAGTCCTGGTAACTTGTCTGGAAACACGTCGGGGTACTCTCTGACCACCGGGATGCTCTGGAAGTCTGCCATAGGGCTGGGCTCTGCCACCACACAGGCTAGGAAGCCCTCACACCCCTGGCTCAAAAGTCTCGCCGCCCGAAGTGCCGAAATGCACCTGAAACCTCCATCCACTGGCTGTCCGTGAAACTCGAAAGAAGGCAACTCCGGAATGGAGAAGACAATCTTCCTCTCAAAATAGTCTACCATGGCATGGTAAGCGGACAGCCAATCCATCCCCAGAATCACACCAAAGTCCTCCATCTGGATCATAATCAGGTCAGCTGGCAGGCTATGTCCTCCAACGTTGACCTCGCAATCCGTGTACACCTCCTCAGCTACAAAGAGCTGACCACTCGGACCTCTGATTACGAACGAATTTTCTAACAGTGTATAATCCTGGTCCAAACTAACTGCGAAACTGGCTGCGACAAACGAGTGCGTAGCGCCGGAATCGAAAAGCGTGTAAACGAGTCTGCCAGAAACTACAACCATACCTGCTACCACGGATCCCGATGCTCTGGCGTCCCTGTGTGTTAGGGCGTTGATACGCCCCTCAGCTCTAGGTGCGGACGAAGCAGCCACACTCTGCGTCGGACGGGTAGGTGTTGGCCGGTACCCTCCTCGTGACTGCTGTCCTCCTCCTCGTGCCTGGGAACCGCGGCCTCCTGCGCGCCCTCCAGTGCTCTGCACGGGAAGTATTTGCTGACCTCCTGCCCTAGATGGGCAGTCCCTCCTGACGTGGCCCGGCTGGCCACACTGGTAGCAGAGGGGAACCCGACTCCCGCCCTCAGTGAGTCCCTGCTGTAGACTAGGCGGGGGTCCGGTGCTGGCGACTAGCCCCTGTCGAGGGCCCCCAAAGGCCACTGATGGCCCTGCACAACGTGACGGCTCTCCTGCGGACGCCACGTGTCTCCGTTCTCGCCGGCCCTGTGAGAAGTCTGGCTGAAAGGGCTGATAAACGCCAGTTTATCATCATTTTTATGCTTTAAAACTAACCTAGCTCTTAGGATTTTACTCCGCAAACGGGTTTTTGGGCTGCATTTAGGCATAAATTAGGATAGGCATGCATTGCATTTTTTATTGTCGTTTTAATGTGTTTTTGTGAGTGTTAGGGATGTACAGATGCACAGATCCCTAAAACCCTAGCACTCAAGAAGGCAAATGGTGAAGGAGAAGCCCAGACTAGCTGGAACTCAGCCTAATCCAGCTCACCTCAGCTTGATCCAGCTCACCTCAGCTTGATCTAGCTCACCGCAGCTGGAACCTAGCTTACTTGAACTAGGGTTAGCTCATCCCAGCTCCATTCAGCTAATCTCAGCTGGATGGCAGCTCAAGAGAGTTCATCCTAGCTCACCCTAGCTTAAGTCAGCTCAGATCCAGCTCAACTTAGCTGAGTCTAGCTCATCTCAGCTCCCACTAGTTCACAGAGAGCTCTAGCTAGCTCAGCTGAGTTGACAGGAGTTCACCCCAGCTCAGATCCAGCTACATTCAGCTCCACTCAACTCCAGCCAGCTGAAGAAGAATTCATCTCAGCTCAGGAAGCTCAAGTCCAGCTCCCGGGGATTCAGCTTAGCTCAACTCAGTTGAGCTAAGCTACCTTAGCTGCCTCAACCAGCTTGATTCTCCCCGGAAGCACCAGACCTAGCTCACCTCAGCTCATTTTGGTAGAAGCTAGCTCACTTTAGCTTGGCTTAGTAGCTAGCAAAGAACTAGCAAGCTAAGCCAGCTAGAGTAGCCCCATGCCAGCCTCTTCAGCAGCAGCCAGCTCCAGCTCCAGCTCCAGACTTCTTCTCCTCAGCTCCTTCCTCCAAACCCTAGCTCCAACACCTTCTCCTCTACTCCACCTTTAGCTAAGCTAGCTTAGCTTATCTTAGCTTAGCTTAGCTTAGCTAACAACCAGCTCCTTGGCCATTCATTACCTCCAAAATCAACCCTAGCTAGCTCCACCAACTCAAGCCTACCTAAGCTAGCTACCCTACTCAAGTTGGCACCACCTCCTAGCCATCCCTTCACCCCATTATCTCCACCAAAAGACACTTCAAGTTGGCGCCAAAAACCACCCCTAACCACCTCTATATTGGCGCCACTTTCAGCCCCTTAATCCACCCTACACCTACCCACATAAGCCATCCTAGCCATCCACCTAACCCCCCTTCTAGAATCCTTCTTGGCGCCAACTTAGACCTTCTTCTAGAAGCCCTTTTGGCGCCAATATCAAGGGGTATCAACACACATAACCACCCCTTAGGTGTCCCTTAAGGTGGCGCCAAACACCCTTGGCCATTGGATCCTTAACCACCTCCCTCCTTCCATCTTAGCCATCCATTTCAAAGGTCACCATAGCCCCCCTCCTATTCTATAAAAGGCCACCACCTACCACCATTTTGAGGCATCCTCCCTTAGTATATTTTCTACCTAAACCACCTATACCTACGGCCAAGAAGAAGGAGTAGAGAAGGAGATTAAAGGGGCACATCACCAGCCCTTTTGGTGCCTTCTTCTCCCCACTCTCTTCAACTTGAGCCACGCCAAGGAGGAGGACTCTCCCACTTCAAGGAGGACGGCCAGGCAAAGGAGCAAAGCTTAGGGTGGACATCCACCCTTGGAGAGAAACTTAGGGCACGCCCCCTTAGGGCTTGCCTTGGAGGTCATCACCTTGGCGGAGTTCTGCAAGGAAGGAGTTGAAGGATTCTTTTCAAGCTTGGGAGCCACCAACCTTGGAGCAAGAAGCCCTCTTCTTCACCATCTATCTAGAGGATTTGTGTTTTATTTTCTTATTTGCAATTTTCTAGTAGTACAAGCTTTCCTCTACTAGGCCTTTTGTAAAACACTTTATCAATTATCTAGTTGCCTTCTTTGCAATTTTTTTTGTTTGCATTTCTATTTGCTTATTTTCAGCATTCTTCACTTCCTCTCCCTAATTATTCTAGGCCTTCACTTGCTTAGAGTGAGCTTAGGGAGAGGCTCTACTTGCCACTTTAGAGTAGTTTACTTATTTGGAAGTGTAAACACTTTTCCCGCCATAATTTCGCATGTTGCCTTAGTTCAAAAATAAAGAAAAATGGTATATTGAAAATTACCAAAAAGAAAGTTGAGATATATTCCAAGCAAGAGAATCAATTTTGCAACCATATTGCCTCCTTGGACGACCCTAGATACTCCCCTATCTAGGATATAAATTTTAAAAGCGAAAGCGGATTTACGCGTTACAACGACGTATTTTAACAAACTGCGTATTTTCGCTATCACTTTTTGGCACCGTTGCCGGGGAGGCACGGCTTTGCATTAACTCATTTTCTCTTGCTTGAAGTGGATCTCATCCCCTTCTCTTTCTTTCTTTTGTGTGTGCAGGAACTACAGCGGGAAAGCGGGAATCTGGAAGCGAGAGCTTAAAGATCCTTTTCTTCCCGCGAAAATTCAGGTTGGTTCCTCTTTCTAGTCACATAATTAATTAAAACTACCAAAAATATATTAAACTTGGCTTTCAGGACCCTAAACACTTAAATTAAGTGGAGTGGTGCATTTTTAAATCCATTGTTTGCTTGTATGCTTCTTTAGCACCATTCCATTGCAAGTATTGGTGTTCTGTTTTTCGGGTCTAGATTTCTGTCCAGACTTGAAAAATCGATTCCTAACACCATAGGCCTCCTAAAATCATAAAATTTCATAGAGTGATTTCCAATTAAGTTTGGAAGATCTGTTCCAAATTTCAGATCAATTCGATTTGTATTTAATTTTTAAAAATTCGTGGATTACAGAGGGGTCACACCCTCTAATCTTCCTGTTTTGCTACTGTCCGCGAATTTTCAGAATTTTTATACTCATCCAATTGTTGTGAAATTTATCTTGTTGGAATCCCTGTGAAATTTTACATATCATATAAAATCATAAAAATTTTCTGAGGTCGGTGGTAATACTGAAAAGTCTATAATACCCACGGGTATTATTTCTGGACTTTGACACTAGTACAATTAAAAATTCAAAACTATTATCAAACAAATTTCTAAAATCTTAAAAAAATCTTTTCTGGAATCCTTGTTTGATTTTCTTCAAAGTAGTGGTGTTGTTTGACTTGTTTGGACCACTACTTAATTCTGAAAGCTAAAAATAATTCATTGGTAGTTAAATTTCTGTCTCAGGGATAATTGGTTTAGGGTTTCTTCTTTCTCTTTAGAGACTCAATTAAAAGGAAATATACAATCACACATACAACTTGTCTTTCCTTTGATTGTGAACTTTCAAACTTGTTTGAAAACTTAAAGAGAAAAACCCTAAAAATTCATTTAATTAAATCACATCCTAAAAGACAAAAATATAAAAAAATTGTGTGACAACTTGATTTTCATTGGAGCCACTCTCCAATTCCTGCACACACACAAAAAAATCAAATAACAGGGCAACAACCCAATAAACGCCCTCCACATTCCGTGTGCACTGTAGAATCCTAGACCTAATTAAAATTTGTAGCAACTTGACCCCCAAGGCTTTATCAACTTAGGCTTGCTATTTAGGTCTTAAGTTTTCTTTAGTTAGTACCAATTCTGTCATCTGTATCTGGTGTTCAGGCTGAGGGGCCGTGTCAAACGACCAGGCGCGGGTTTGTACAAGCACCTGGGGTTTTCCCTGGGAAACGTTTGGGCCCAAACCTCCCCTTAAGCAACCTGGCTAGATTTGTTGATAGAACGGGTATTCACTATTGACTACTTATTTCCTATATAGACCAAGTCTTAGGTTATTATTAGGGAGTCACATTTAAGTTAGGTCTAGTTTTGTCTGTTTGATTTGCACACTTTCTCTCATCTCCATCTCTTCTCCTCCCCTCCCGTTTCTTCCATTTTGCACGGGCGGCGGTCCAAAACTCCACACTTGGAGGGACCACTTGATTTTGCCTCCCCAAGAAAAGACTTTTCTGCATTCTTCCTATTCTTTTAAAATGGAAAATAAAAATTGGTCCTCTAACCCGCATGCTAATTTTTCTTTCCCCTATTCTTCCACCCAGGAGCTTCTTAATCAGGCCCCTCCACCTAATTTCTACTCTATCATGGCTCAGCTACAAGTTAAGCAACAACAGTTGCATAAAGATTTAACAAACCTGGCCAACCAAGGGAATCCTACCACACCTGCCCAAGCTCCACACATTCCACATCTCACCCCTTTTAACACCCGCAAGAGAGAAAATCTGCATAAATCCCATGCTGAGTATAATTGTTATTCTGAGGCTTTCTATGGTTCAACAGGGAATTATGTTTATCCCAATCATCACCCCACCCAAAATGTCCCTACCATCCAGGAGAAATTGAAAAATTCCTCTAATGGGGGAAATTATCCGGCTCACTCCTGGACCAATCCGGTTCCACACCAACAACAAAACCCGTTTGGAGGGTATGATTCTAATCAGACTTATCAATCTGGGCAATCTCCAGAAGACATTAATGCCCAGATGATGAAAACCCTGCAGGAGTTACAAAGAAAAACAAAGGAAACAACCCGTCTTATTAACAATCTCAATGATCAAATTGGGGATATTCCGACTCAAAAACCTGCAGGACACCCACCATCCCAACCCACACCAAACATTATTAATCCCAGGAACCAACACCCAGGTGGATACCAATATCAGAACCACATGGTTCAGCCTCCTATTAACCCAACATCACAGCACCAACCCAGTTTCTATCAAAATCAGCCCCTCCCATCTCCTCCCAGTGACCACCAAGCTGCGTATGCAGAGACTTTGAGGAGTGAGGAAACCAACATGGATTTAAGGCCTTCACATTCAAATGATGAAACTGATTCTCAACCAATGCAGATTGACTCCCCTAACCTCAATAAGGAAGAAGAAAAAGAAATCCCAAAAACACCTGATTCAAACCCTATTTCCCACTCTCAAAAACTGCAATCCAGCAATCCAAAATCAGAGCCCTCTAACCACAATCCTTTGGACTTATTTGAGCAAGTCGAGAGGAATATTCCCTTCCTAGATTCCCCCCATGCCTCTAAAGAATTTACTGCAAAAGGGCATGATCAGAATCTAGAAAGGTTGGTCCTTTCAAAGACAGCCAACTCAGTTTTTCAGAGCAAGCTGCCTTTCACAAAAAAGGACCAGGGCACATCACTTATCTCAATTGTCATAAGTGACACCATTTTTCGTGCCCCTCTCGACTTAGGTACCTCTAGTAATCTCATCCCCCCTGTCTTATTTGAGGAATTTCGATTCAGTGATTTAAAACCTACCAAGGTTCAATTTCAATTAGAAGATCGATCTACCATTCAACCGTGGGGAGTTGTTGAGGATAGTATTATCAAGGTCCGGAATTGTCTATTTCCGGTAAATTTTCTAGTCCTTGACATAGAGGTACCCAAGGCTCTCATTAATGCCATCCTTGGAAGACCTTTTCTGATTATGGCAGCAGCTAATATCAATTCTCATTCTGAGAAAATGAATATAAGTTGCAGTAACCAGACCTTCTCATTAGATTTATTTCAAGCTTCCAAGAGGTCCATTAATCACAAAATTTTTGAGGACACTGATAATAAAATGGAAGCAGTATTTGAAATGTCTATGTTGATCCAATCTCATTCATCTTTGACCACTATTGATCTAGATTTTTTTGATTCTTATTCTAAGGATAGTTATGTGGTCCAAGACTTTCCAGATCAACTAGGGTTTGACTTTCCTTTTCATCTTCCTGAAACATCCACACTAACTTCACACACCCTACATCTCATTGACTCCATTTCCCATCCCTTTCCATTGGACCTATCACTCGACCCACCAGAATCTGGCAATTTACAAGCACTTAAACCATGGCCAGATTCGGGTCACTTTTCCATTTCTCTATTTTATTTTGATCCCTTTATCTTTACCACTCATCTTTTTAGGGATCTTGAGGAAGACACTTTTATTGTGGACATTCAAGTGTCCAATTATTTACATGATTTTCCGTCTTCTGTGCATACCTTCACGCCCGGCTGAATGGCGTAAAAGATAGCACTGGATGGGAGGTAACCCATCATTTTTTTCTTGCTTTCCTTTTTTTTCTTCTTTTTCCAGGTTTTATTCATCCTAAACCTGACCGTTCTTCACTAAGGTGATTCCTTTTCCCTCCTAATGCATGAGGACATGGCATATCTTAAGCATGGGGGGGTGTTTTTAAATTTTTACGATCGATTTAGGATGTTTAAAACCTAAAAACATGCAATTTTCTTTAATTTATTTCCTGCTTGCATACCCAAAAACAAATATATATATATATATATATATATATATATTGAAAACTTTTTGAGGAAAAATTTTGAAATCGGGACTACGGTCGAAAAATTCACTTCTGGTACAATGGGATTTAATCTTTAACAAACTAAGGATGAGGATATGGATCTGATCATTAGAATTCCAGGGTCTATTTTAGAATAGATCAGATATCCTTCTCTAAAATTCCACCTGAACTCATGATAGTTCAGGTGACTTGATCCTATTTTGTAATATGGAAAGTATTTGACTTAGTTTTTGATTCAAAAACCTGTGGTTCTTGAGAAACTTCTTGTGTCAATTTTCACACACAAGCCAACAATTAAAAATTTGAAAAAACTCCCTTGTTTGGATTTAGTAAAAGTCTGAAGCAGATCATTGGTTTGAGTTCCCACCGTCGAGAAGAAGGAAAAAACCTTCTTTGAGGACGCAATGTCAACATGTTACCGCCTCGGCGCTGCTCTATATCTATATTTCATATCTTTAGACGGAGCATTAAAGCGCATTTCAGTAGCTCAAGTGTCTTGGACGGTGCTCTACCTATAGCGTCGGAGCAAGAGCTTGAGTTTGCTTGGAGCGCCCCTTTTCACCGCATCGTGTTTTGGGGTTGTGAGCTCCTGGGTGGTGTCATGGACAGTGCTATCCCGAAGTACTGGCGCCAGAGCCCCCTCGAGGAATGGTAACGGGAATGATGATACCGACACATCTGTTGTAAGACTAAGCTAAAAATAAGCATGGGGGAGAAAAAAAAAAAAAAAAAATATATATATATATATATAATAAT
The DNA here is from genome assembly GCA_037157565.1 of Thalassia testudinum. Classification (NCBI taxonomy): domain Eukaryota; kingdom Viridiplantae; phylum Streptophyta; class Magnoliopsida; order Alismatales; family Hydrocharitaceae; genus Thalassia; species Thalassia testudinum. Next base: position 30,542,427 of record JAZHRO010000031.1, on the reverse strand, counting down.
AATAATAACACGTCCTTATAAAAGTTGGCTTTTCACAAGCACAGACACAAGGTTTTAAAGGAATTTGCAAGTTGCGAATCAGATTCACGAGCCAGAAAAATCCTAAAAACAAACATTTCAAGTCATCTGAATTAACAAGGGGTTAATTTGCGAATTTTCTGAGGATATATTGATCCCGTTCTATCTAATGGTTGGATCCAAAAACAAATCCTGATGTTTATCTTCAACAAATCCCGTATCTCCTGTGTTTTAATCTACCAAGGTCCCTTAATCTCTTTTTCTCCTCAAAAATAAAAAAAAATTAGATTTCCCAAAAATTCCGTTTTCCAAAAAAATTAATGTTTTGCTAAGAGACTAGCAAAAGATAAGCATGGGGGTGTGATAAACGCCAGTTTATCATCATTTTTATGCTTTAAAACTAACCTAGCTCTTAGGATTTTACTCCGCAAACGGGTTTTTGGGCTGCATTTAGGCATAAATTAGGATAGGCATGCATTGCATTTTTTATTGTCGTTTTAATGTGTTTTTGTGAGTGTTAGGGATGTACAGATGCACAGATCCCTAAAACCCTAGCACTCAAGAAGGCAAATGGTGAAGGAGAAGCCCAGACTAGCTGGAACTCAGCCTAATCCAGCTCACCTCAGCTTGATCCAGCTCACCTCAGCTTGATCTAGCTCACCGCAGCTGGAACCTAGCTTACTTGAACTAGGGTTAGCTCATCCCAGCTCCATTCAGCTAATCTCAGCTGGATGGCAGCTCAAGAGAGTTCATCCTAGCTCACCCTAGCTTAAGTCAGCTCAGATCCAGCTCAACTTAGCTGAGTCTAGCTCATCTCAGCTCCCACTAGTTCACAGAGAGCTCTAGCTAGCTCAGCTGAGTTGACAGGAGTTCACCCCAGCTCAGATCCAGCTACATTCAGCTCCACTCAACTCCAGCCAGCTGAAGAAGAATTCATCTCAGCTCAGGAAGCTCAAGTCCAGCTCCCGGGGATTCAGCTTAGCTCAACTCAGTTGAGCTAAGCTACCTTAGCTGCCTCAACCAGCTTGATTCTCCCCGGAAGCACCAGACCTAGCTCACCTCAGCTCATTTTGGTAGAAGCTAGCTCACTTTAGCTTGGCTTAGTAGCTAGCAAAGAACTAGCAAGCTAAGCCAGCTAGAGTAGCCCCATGCCAGCCTCTTCAGCAGCAGCCAGCTCCAGCTCCAGCTCCAGACTTCTTCTCCTCAGCTCCTTCCTCCAAACCCTAGCTCCAACACCTTCTCCTCTACTCCACCTTTAGCTAAGCTAGCTTAGCTTATCTTAGCTTAGCTTAGCTTAGCTAACAACCAGCTCCTTGGCCATTCATTACCTCCAAAATCAACCCTAGCTAGCTCCACCAACTCAAGCCTACCTAAGCTAGCTACCCTACTCAAGTTGGCACCACCTCCTAGCCATCCCTTCACCCCATTATCTCCACCAAAAGACACTTCAAGTTGGCGCCAAAAACCACCCCTAACCACCTCTATATTGGCGCCACTTTCAGCCCCTTAATCCACCCTACACCTACCCACATAAGCCATCCTAGCCATCCACCTAACCCCCCTTCTAGAATCCTTCTTGGCGCCAACTTAGACCTTCTTCTAGAAGCCCTTTTGGCGCCAATATCAAGGGGTATCAACACACATAACCACCCCTTAGGTGTCCCTTAAGGTGGCGCCAAACACCCTTGGCCATTGGATCCTTAACCACCTCCCTCCTTCCATCTTAGCCATCCATTTCAAAGGTCACCATAGCCCCCCTCCTATTCTATAAAAGGCCACCACCTACCACCATTTTGAGGCATCCTCCCTTAGTATATTTTCTACCTAAACCACCTATACCTACGGCCAAGAAGAAGGAGTAGAGAAGGAGATTAAAGGGGCACATCACCAGCCCTTTTGGTGCCTTCTTCTCCCCACTCTCTTCAACTTGAGCCACGCCAAGGAGGAGGACTCTCCCACTTCAAGGAGGACGGCCAGGCAAAGGAGCAAAGCTTAGGGTGGACATCCACCCTTGGAGAGAAACTTAGGGCACGCCCCCTTAGGGCTTGCCTTGGAGGTCATCACCTTGGCGGAGTTCTGCAAGGAAGGAGTTGAAGGATTCTTTTCAAGCTTGGGAGCCACCAACCTTGGAGCAAGAAGCCCTCTTCTTCACCATCTATCTAGAGGATTTGTGTTTTATTTTCTTATTTGCAATTTTCTAGTAGTACAAGCTTTCCTCTACTAGGCCTTTTGTAAAACACTTTATCAATTATCTAGTTGCCTTCTTTGCAATTTTTTTTGTTTGCATTTCTATTTGCTTATTTTCAGCATTCTTCACTTCCTCTCCCTAATTATTCTAGGCCTTCACTTGCTTAGAGTGAGCTTAGGGAGAGGCTCTACTTGCCACTTTAGAGTAGTTTACTTATTTGGAAGTGTAAACACTTTTCCCGCCATAATTTCGCATGTTGCCTTAGTTCAAAAATAAAGAAAAATGGTATATTGAAAATTACCAAAAAGAAAGTTGAGATATATTCCAAGCAAGAGAATCAATTTTGCAACCATATTGCCTCCTTGGACGACCCTAGATACTCCCCTATCTAGGATATAAATTTTAAAAGCGAAAGCGGATTTACGCGTTACAACGACGTATTTTAACAAACCGCGTATTTTCGCTATCAAGGGCCTCTTCCGCCCGCCATTGGTCTTTCGCGCGGATGGGTTGGTCTCCTCGTAAGTCATAGCTGCCTCTACCACCCTCGAAAACGTAGGCAGCTTCAGGGGTTTGACGTACCCCTGGATCGCAGGCCGGAGCCCCTCGGTGAACCTCCAAAGGCACTCCTCCTCAGTGGCTACCGCTGTCGCTGCAAAGCGGGACAGCTCCAAGAAACGCGTGCGGTACGCGCTCACAGTCATCGTCCCTTGGCGGAGAGTGTGGAACTCCCGCCTCCTCTGGTCCTGCCATGTCTGGGGAAAGTACTGCTCGCAGAAGAGGGTGACGAACTGGTCCCACGTCGGCTCGTCCCTCTCCTGTCCCTGGACCGCCCTCCACCACCGGTGTGCCGCACTCTCCAGCTGGTACGTGGCAAAGGCCACGCGGCACTCCACCAGGGGGCGAAGGGTGTCGAAGATCTTCTCCAGCTGCTCAAGCCAGTCCTCTGCCTCGGTCGGGTCCTCATCCCCCTTGAAGGAGGGGGGCTTCAGCTTCCGGAACTGTCCGAAAAGCTCGAAGTGGCGCTGTAGGGGAGGTGCTGGTGCACCTCCAGGTGAAGGTGCCTCGTGTACAGAAGTGTCGGAGGAAGGTGGGGGCGGCAGGGGCCCATCCCCTCCCTCGTGTCCAGCGCCGTGTCTGTCGCGTGGTCCCACAGAGGACTCCCCCTCTGTAGCCCCAGGGGGAGGTGCTCGGGGCGGTGGGTGGAGCTCCTCTCGTACAATATCTCGTATCAGTCTGGCAAGGTCCTGGGCCTGGATGCCAGGGAGTGGTGGCTGGTCCACCGAGACGTCAACAACAGCACGTCCATCTCGCCGACCTCGCCCTCGGCCGCGCCCGCGGCCAGTCTCGCGACGAGGCATCTCCTGCAAGGAGACGCGAAACAAAACAGAAACGTCAAAACAGACGGTACCTAACAAAACTTCTAAGAGCTCATGTCAAGAGATATGTTGTGGTGGCTACTCTAGCTATAAACATGTGAATTGGTTATTTTCCAGTCAGTTGATTCACTTCTCGGGACGACCTTGCTCTGATACCATCTTGTAACGACCCGGTTCCCGAGTCCCTACGAGACACGAGAACCGGACCGACGCGACTAATCCCAAGACCTAGTCGTCCAACGAGGAAGTAACCAAAAGAGCAGTAAAATAAACCACATTAAGCATGAATATAACTAACAGTGAGGAAGTACAGCAGTAAGGAAAGAAACTACTACCGTAGATACCACCACAACAGTAGAACAACATTTATCATATAACAAGAACTGCAGGTAAAGAAAGTACAGCGGAAACAAAAACTACTCACTATAACAGAAACAAAAGAAGTACAAAAGACTGTGGTAAACTCTACTGGACCCTACTCGGCCCAACGTCCTCTGCAGCCGCTGACCCTGGCTGCTCAACACCTGGTCCTGAAAAAGGTAACGAGTTTAACACGTCAGCAAAATGCTGAGTAGAGTGGCAAACTAACTAAAGACAACAGTAGAGTGTACAGTAGCTATTATGTTCTATTACTTCCTTTATTCACATCTTTCAATTTTCTCACTATTTCATTTATTTCTCAAATCCTTTACTTGATCTCGAATGTCCTCGTGGGAACGATCTTGATTGCAGTCTTTTCCAAAAGTAGAAGTAGCACGTGGTGCTCTCCTAGCTGGGAGAGTCCCTCGTGGAGATCCTACCCTCAGTCAACCACCCCAAGGTCACTGACAGACATAACGGTGACTACGGCACGCGTGATAAATGCACAGGTAGCTAGCCCGCACTGGCACGTGGTCAGTCGTTTCCATTAACGGGTGCGCCCAAAGCACAGCACGGAACCAGGGCAGAGCCCTCTCAGTAACAGGGGTCCAACCCCTCCACAGTAACCAAACCGGGGCCTTGCCCCTCCACAGTCCGCGCACCCTCGCCTGACTACCCTGGTTTGCCCTAGTGGGCCTAACAAGTCGGTGAAGGAGGCTAGTAGAACCCCGGGGCCCGTGGGGTAGCTAGTACTCTCCTAACACTAGTAGCTCTCCTCGGTACTACGTACACGAGGGCCAACAAGTCGGTACAGAGCGGCCAATCCTAACCCCGGGTCCCTGGGGTGGCTGGCCCCACTCTGCACTAAACAGGTACAGGTACTTCCCTTGGTACTGCGTACCCAAGAGACAGTACAAACTACATCTCAGTTCCATTCCTTTTTCTTTCCAGGAGTTCCACTCCTAATTCCCCGTAGGGTTCCAGCTCTTTATCTCAGAACATCATATGTTTCACTTTCCAGTTTCACGTTCTCACAATCCATGATCTCAATCATGTTTCTTTATTCATAACAGGCAGTTGTTAATTCAATTTACAGGCAGCTTTATATTCCTTTCCATTTTTCCAAGATTGCAGTATTATACATTCCACTAGTTTTTCCATCCTAGGATTCATGCCACATCCTAGGATCTAGCATACAACTAGTTTTCCAGCCCTAGGATTCATGCATCACCTAGGAGCTATCATTCCATACATTTCTCATTCCTAGGATTCATGCAATGTCCTAGATTCTAGTTATGGTTCCATACTTTAACAGATTTTAATAATAAACTTAAGCCACTCTACCAGGTACAACGGGAGTAATGGGGGCGTGATCAGGAATCCCGCGTGCCTCCGCGACTCCCAAGACTGCAACTGAACGAGGTCCTATCACAAGGATCAAACACAAGGAGTGTCTCAAAACATTGTATAGCTACTGTAGACGGGTAGAGGAATTAATTCTGAAAAGAACGCAACTCGAATCGCGGAAAACGGAGCCTGAACGGGCCCTAAACGGGTCGAAAAAGACGATATTGTGCAAGATCAGACGTCTGGAACTTCTTCCAGACGTCTTAAAAAGTGGATCAGAGAATTACCTGTTAAGAGTGGTTTCCCAGACGTCCAGAAGTCTGCGGGGACGTCTGGCCTATCTCCCAGACGTCCGATTGTCACCCCGGACATCTGTAGGTCACTCCCGCCGTCTGGTACAACTTCCAGATGTCTGATTCGCAAAGGATGGCGAATCAGCGAGCCTGCGCACAGCGAACTCCCTCCCTTAGTACGGTCAGTCGATAGGAAGGAAGAAGAAAGCGGAATACACACGTTTCAGACGTCTGTATGTGCTACCAGACGTCGTCCTCGCCGTCTGCCTATCAACCCAGACGTCCGATTCTGGAAATTTTTCTAGAACAGGGCACCACCCGGCTTCCGCTTGCGACGCTGCCCGCGTCGCACCTCGCGCGCCTGCTGCTCAGATTGCAGCAGGTCCCTCTCCGCGTCGTTCCGCGCCCCCTATGCCCTCCGCCGGCCGGCCAAGCCGCTCCGGCGAGCTCGCCCTCACGGCAGAGCTCCGCCCTCGCACGCCGCACCTCCTCCGCACTCACTGCGGCCTCCGCTGCCGCCCTCGCGCTTGCTCGCTCTCGCGCACAGGAAGGAGAAGAGGAAGGGGACGGTGGAGACGACAGGAGGGGAGGCGTGGCCTTTTAAGGCCGCACGAGGAGGAGAGGAAGGATTCGCGGCAGGGGAATCTGCAGCCGCAGGAGGGAGGAAGGCAAATATGCGGTCTGCGCGCTCAGGCGTGCAAACGACTCGCGTGTGTCGAAAATAACGGATTTCCAGACGTCTGGAAACTATCCCAGACATCTGGTAAGACGTCTGGACAACCTTCCAGACGTCTTAAAAGACGTCTGGGCCACACGCTCGTTACATAGAATATTTTTCTTTAATCATATTTCCTTTTCGCATATTGCATACTGTCAGGTTGGCCGATGCTGAATGTTAAACATTAGGAGCAATTCCAGGTGATTTCTACCCATCTACTCCTTGCTGTATTTATTTTCTTTTATATTCATGTATCAGGACATGCAAGAACTTAGGCAAGAGGGGGTAGATACAACAAAACTGAAAATTTTTATGCTAACATTTAGGAAAACCTCAGAGCTGCATGTCAAACGTACTTTAGGACCCTAAATAAAAGAACAACCGACTCCACCTCCAATGCTCGCATTTGTTCTAAATTTAGCCACTCTCGGCTCACCTGCTCACCATTTGCTCTAAATTTTGGGCCAAGCTGATTGTAACCCGAAAGGGAAAATTTCATGAAGTACGAATATAAGAGGTTATTTGTTTATAGCATATATACATAGTGCATCCATGAATAAGATTATCTTATTAAGACAATGCATTAGGGATTTTATCCTCTAGTTGATTCCTATAATCTGGAATCCAATAAAAATTTTCACACACACGTAGAATTTGCAATGGACTCATGGTGAAGGCCGATAAACGTCTTTAGTTTGTCGAGAAGAAGCAGTGCTTCTTCTCCTAAATCCCTGGACAGTGTTTTGGGAGTCAGGCAGATTTTCTTCCAAAAATCCACCAAATAGTGTGAGATGAGAGTAGAGTGTACTGGTGCTCTAAGATTAGTGCATGGAATCTGAAATCCTAGATAATTAGGTGATGATACTCAGAGATAAGGCATAGTTTTCACTCTCAATTCTTGCGTATGCATTTTTGTGTGAATTTTGAGAGCCACCAAATAAGGCAAATACGCGGAGAGCGAGTTTTCATTAAACTAGGGCTAAGGTGGATGGTTACGACCATTCTTTACGGAAACCTCGACTGAAGGAGGGTATTGATGTCAAGGTCAGAATACACCATCCTATCCGTCTCTCTCGATGCCGTAAGTAGGCACTTCCACCAAATAAGCCACCCAATGTCTCTTGAGTACCACCAATCCCTAATAATGCATCCTCAATAAAGTTCATGAATATGTCTAGTTGTGTTGTGTTGAAAAAAAAGGAAGAAAAGAAAGAAAAAATTGAAAAAAAAATTAGAAAAGAAGAAAAAGCAAAGAAAAAAAGAGTGAATATTTAGTGTTTATTTTAGTTGCATTGAGGCAATACCACCAAATAAATTTGAGATCCACCAAATATGGCCTTAACTTATTTTTCTGTGTTTCTGATCGCTGGAATACTGGCTAAGGAATTCCGACTTAGTGTTAGGGTTATGGAACTCAATTAAAGTGTTGATGCCAAGTGAGACTACCAAATACAAATCATACGTGAGAAACTGGTGAGATTGTGAGCTCTAAAAAAAAAAGTGAAGAGAGAATGAATATAAAGGAACCAGAAGAGAGCATAGTTTTTCTCATCTTTCTCTGAGTTGAGTTACTTAATAATTTGGGAACCAAGATGAGGTTGTGTACCTCTGTGAGATTTAATTTTTTTTTCTTTTTAAATGTGGAGGTTGAGGCGTGACCCAAAATGTTGAACGCACGGGTTGCTACGCTAACGTGTTTGGTTTTGAAAACCTGTCGTTGTGGTTTGAAAGCGAAGAACTCATGTTCAACAAATAAAATTTTTATCGGAATAGAAATCTTGGGTTGAACTCAGAGGGCTACGTTAATCTATATTCGCAATTATATTTTTTTTAGAATTTTTATTGAAAAGTGAAGCGATGTAATTACAATGAAGCCATAATACCAATCAGAATAAACGAGAGAGAGAGAGAGAAAACATGCATTCAATCATTCAAAATGTTTATACAATAAAACCAGAGAAGAATTACACTAGAAAGCAGGAAATCAGCTACACTAGAAAGCAGGAAAATTCTACTCTAGAAAGCTGTAAAGAAGAATAGGAGAGAAGTTATCCTTCTTGACGATCGCTTGGAGGACGAGCTAGACGAGACGCTGCCTGGATGAAGGAGGACGGAGCGGGAAGAAGGAGGTCGAGACAGGAGGAACAAGAATGGGCCAGCACGTCGTCGTCGTCGTCGCGGGATCCGCTTCCGAAATAAGAGCGAAAATTTGACTTTATCTCGTGAGGAGCATCCAGGGTGTGGGACAAGCTTCTCTTGAGCTTTGGAGAGGTAGAGAAGAGAAGGAAGGGATGAGAATTTCGTGTGGAGGGGGTCTCTTTTTATAGTTGCAAGGAGTGAGGGCAATTTGGTCATTTAAATCTCAAAACATTAAATAAGGGGCCTTCAGTGACGGATAAAACCATCGCTGAAGCCCCATAGTGGGCGTAGTGGGGCGGAGTGCGTGCGCCTGCTCTCCTGCTCGCGTGTAACGTGCGCTCCACGATCTGCAAATCCTAGCCACCCGATCGTGAGATCGGACGGCTTAACTTGCCTCTCTACCCGCTCCTCAGCGTGCGCTTGTGCGTGTGATGCCGCATCACGCGCGGGTGTGCGATACGGTGTGAGCGCTATTGCACGCGCACGACCGCTCGATCACGATCGAGCAGTCAATCGCGCCCTCTCACTGCGCCCGCTCGCTCGCCTCAGTTAAGCACTTTCGCCCACTACGCTACCCGCGCGGACGGCAGGCGCTTAACTTAAGTGAGAATGCATCCCAACCATTGGATCTTGATCCAACGCGGGGAAACGTTGATGCAGACGCCTTCAGCGGGTGCGTGCGGATGATTGGGCGATCGAGATGGCACCACGTGGCACCATCTTGGCCGTCCATCTTCTGGGTGATGTTGATGGTGCCACGATTGTCGGATTGAGTCAATTTTTGCGTCGTTAGGCTGCGATCGTCGATCTGAATCCATCCGTGCGGTCAAATTTGTCGTTTGAAGTGTGGATTCACACCATCTTGGCCCTTTCTCTTCTAGGTTCCCTGATCTCTGTCTGATGCTACAGATGTCTGATTAGGGCGGTTTTGGAGTCGTTGAACTCCAATCGTCGCCCTGATCACATCTGTATGATTGGATCTTCGATCCGAGGCTCTGATAAAAGGTTTGCCCTGTCCATGAACATAAAAGGAGATAATTAACCTCCATTTTATTCAAACTAATCTAAATGCAAGATGATGCATGTTATGCAATATTTATAGTATGCAATGCAATTCTATGCTTAAGAACATGCATAAATAGACATCTTAAGTAGTGTAAACATGTTTACATCAAAAACTCCCCCATAGATTCATGTATGCAATCATTTTCTGTTAGCTAGATTTATGTTTTCAAGATTTCCTCTATAAGCTTTCCACTAGTTGCATGTTGCAAACACCCTGCTGAATCAATAAAAGATTTTTTTCTATATATATATCTCTATGCTGAGAATCACCATGAGCTTATTGCAATATATTTTGTGTGATTAAAATTTATTATTTTTAATTATTATCTATTGCAACAGGCATGTCGATACCTGAAAATATTGAGGATCTAACTATTAGCGCATTTTCCGTAAACAGCCACCACATAACTAGAATCGTGCGAACTGAAACTCACACTTTCACATTTGTCATCTATCTAACACATGCGCATGTAATTAGGGTTCATAATAAAAGTGGCCAAACATTGATCCAATGATTAGAAACCGGCGTGCGATTCTAAGCAAGTAGAGCAAAAAAGATCGATTTCAAATTTGCATTTTATTACCCTCATTTTTTATGAGCATTTTAGCGCAACTATACTACGATTTTCGACGATTTCAAAATGTGCGAAAATTGATTTGTCAGTGTTCTTCTTTGAAACCCAGCTTGAGCAGTGTTTTCCAGAATAGGATGTCCACTGCACTGCCTTGATCCACCAAGAGCTTAGGCTGATGTTGCCTCCCCAGTAGGAGAGTCACTAGGAGCGGGTCAGTGTGTTCTGCCAGATTAGGTGAAGTGAACAGTTTGGAGGCCGACTGTTTAATGGTACCTCTTTTGCCCCACTGAAGGGTGAGAAACACACTATGGGGCATCCCCTCAGGAGGGGTAGCTTGCTGACTTGGGGCGGCGTTGACCTCGAAGATGACCTTGACCTCTACGCTCGTGGGTTTTGATGGCGAGAGATGAGTGTTCTGGGGTAACATTGCCATCGTCGTTAGGACTTAGCGGTGGTATTCTGTCGAGGGGAGCTAGGGGGACACCACTTGCTCGACCTGACGGGCTTTAGATCCCTCTGATTCCTGGTCTACCACAAAGACCATGTTGACCCCTCAGAGTTGCTGGAGCTTCTCCTTATGGTAGTTCTCTAGACCCTCCATAGGACTCTTCCCTTTGTCTTGGCCCTCATTTCACTTGATGAAGTGGGCCAAGTTTCTATATCAAACCTAGGACTCAATTGGTCACGCAGATCTCGACAGTCATCCGTGGCATGCCCTCAAGTTCTGTGGTATTTGTAATAGGGATCGGAATCAACCTTCTTCTTGAGAGGCTTTGGCGAGGGTAATAAGTCCTTGTCGATGGACCACACCTCCGCCAACACGTTCACTTGGTTCACGGCTAGGGGAGTGTACTCTTCAAAGAACACTCCCTTGGGCTGGTAGGGTCCGTTATTGCGACCGTTGGTGGGCCAGTCGTTCCTCTGATCATGGAAGTTGGCCTTCCGCTTGTTGAAGCGACTTCCTCCATGAATGGATACGGGAGTTGGTTCTCTCGAGATTCTCTTCTCCTCCATGGGACCAAGATCGCTCTGTACCCATCCACTAGCCGACTACAAGAGCGGAAGGACTTATCCTACTTCACGAACCTCGTTGGCCTTTCCCACAACTCCGCCAAATCTCTAGGCAGGAAGTTGTCGATGCCATAGCGGAATCTTTAGGTTAGGAGACCTAACTTGAATTACTAGATGGTTATGGCATCATGAGGCCTCTTGCACTTGACTATTTAGCCTTGAATCGATTTAGGTATGATCAGAAGGACTCATTTTTCCACTGTCAGACTTTTGACAACCTCTCTAGGTAATCTCTAACCCTTTCCTACCCTACGAAGTACTTGCAGAATTTATCTGCCAGATCTTGGAAGCAAGTTATTTGTTCGGCCGACAATTTATTGAACCACTCGTGGGTCATGCTGAAGAGGTATGATAGGAATACTCAACAGAGCACCCTATCAGGGTAGCCATGAATCGGCATAAATTTGGCGGTAGCTCCCCACAAAGCTATTGGGGTCCACTATCTCGTCATATTGGGCCATGATGAGCTGCTTAAACTTCTCTAGCAGGGGGGCCATCATTAACTCTTCTGTGAAGGGGTAGGTGGTGACTTAGGCACGTGGGCGTATACCCCTCATCGTTTGGATGACATGACAGATAATCTCGGGTGTCGAGCCTCCTCTACTGGTCGCCGTGAGCCCCGAATTGCTCCCCCAATGAAGGAGAGCTGGGAGGGACTTCCCTTTTCTATCTACGAAGCTCACGTTTTAACTTTTCGAGTTGTTCACATAGGCGAGCGTTCTCCTCATCTACCATACGACGCTATTTCATTTGGTCATCTTCAGGACTTGAACTCTAGGGCTCCTCCAGTTGGACCTAGCCTAACTTCTTGGTTTGCTTGATCTCAAGGAGTTTATCTGCAATCGACTGCTTCTCGACCTTCAGAGCTGCCAGCCTAGCCTCGTACTCTTCCTCCCTCACCTGCATCTTGAGGAGGGGATCCCACTGAGGGACCTCAGGTTGCCGGCTAGGTTGGGCTGACTTCTCCTTATCGGGTTCGGTGTGCCAGAACCATCCCTTGGACATTGAGACACTTCATACCGCTTGCACCGCTACCTTCTCAGGTTTACCGGGAGAGGAATTGTGAGTTGTGGGGGCCATCGTTGGGATTTGAAGTAAGAAAATGGTATCGGATGATAATCGTTTCCCATAGACGACGCCAATTGATCAGGACCCTTAGCAAAAAGGGGATCCAAATCAACAATAATCACAAGCAATCACACAGAGAAAGCCACAAGAGTTTGGTGACCTAGTTCCACTTAAAGGGGTGCACATCTCGGGATAGTACAATGTCTCTCATTCTCTCTTAGGTTGCGTGAAGAGAGCCCTCGAGGGCCTCTCTTCCTTATTTATAGTACAAAAAATTTCTAACAACATTTAATCCTCACAATGGACCTCGCGGATTCCTCGGTACATCCATTACCTAGCTATAAATAGCATTGGTAATGCCACCGTTAGCGCTGATGTGGATGTTGTTGTCGCCTCTTCAACTTCGGTCAATCGGGTTTCAAGGCGGGTTGGCCTCACCTGGATTTTCATCGATGATGGCGGGTCTAGATTAGTCTAAGTATAGGTGATTTCACAGTAATCATAGGACCTAATTTACCCGAATTAAGTTAGATTTTAGCTTAACCTAGGGATAATGCATGCATAAGCATCATAATTTGTATCATAGTTGATTGGTTAGCTTTATAGATAATAATGCTATTTTATGCTCTAAGAGAGAAGTTATATTAATTGTAGATGATTTGGGGCCACGAATGATAGACCATATCATACGGATCTAATCAGGATGATGATGGAGGTCCAACGCTTCCAGAATAATCATGATCAGACCTCCGTAGCACTACATTCAACCTGTAGAAGATCAGATGCCAAGGAGCAAGATAACAGAGATCTAAACCTTAGATGTCAAATCTGACAGCACAGATGGATCTGGATCAACGATTGCAGTCAAATGGTACAAAGATCAACTCGATTGGAGCTCTGTTACAATGATGGGAAGATGAATGGTCAGGATGGTGCCATGTGGCACCATCCCAACGATCCACCGTTGTGCCCCAATCATTGAAGGAAAAATGTGGGTCGTTGGATTGTCATCCAACGGCCACGAAGAGGCCACGTTGCCCTCCCATCGCGCCTTTATCAACTGAGAGAACATCTCAGCCATTGGTTCTTCATCCAATGGATGAGAACAGCCACGCGTAAATTCTAAACATGACTAAAAAGGCAGTGTAGCATAGTTGTACTCTCCCAACGTGAACGACACAGTTGTATGCACCTAGCACGAAATCAAGGAGGCGATGGCGCTCGCGCTAAATTAGGTCATTGGATTAGATCAAGCGGCAAGGACACTGCTGCGTGGCATGCGGAGGTGCGTTGGATGAGGCGGTGCGAAGGGATGCCCGATCGAACGGTCGAACTAACGCATTGATGCACACGCTTTTCAAAGGTAGTGCAGCATGGATCCTAAGTTGTCCGATCATGAGATCAGACGGCTAAAATTAAATGCCCGTGTGAAGAGCGAGCAATGCACGTGATCGTGATCCAGTTGAGAGGTAACTTCGACTAGACACTTCTCCAACCTCTCTCTCTCTGTGCAACTGACAGAGTGATTTTCACTTTGAATAATTAATATTAAGATAATAAATCGTTGCAGCACAAAAGGTGGTGGAAAATCTCTCAATTAAAGATTAAACAGATATGAATTTAAACCACAATAACGGATGTCATATCCACAGGGAGGAATAGACCAATAAATTCACGATAAATTTACCTCTTGTTAACTTAAAAGTAATTTCATTCATTCATCCTAATCCCAAAGAAAGAACACTACTGGATGAATCAAATAACCAATCTTTAATTTCTAAAAAGAGATGGACCAATCATGCAAATTCTCCTTTACTAGAATACTCCTATAAAATCAATCAACCCCAAATATTCAATGGCATCCAATGTAAAGCATAATATCACCATTTAATGTAAAGCTAATAGATGGGGGAAGATAATCATGCAATTTGATAAGCCAATTAATTGGAGCAGACTAAAGGGGCTTGGTTGTAAATTCATTCAATTAATAAAATAATAAATCAAAAATCAAGTTTTGGCAATGACAGCACATGTAATATCTAATTGAAGGGAAAACAGAGCTTTCACTCTCTCTCCTCCTCGCATGAGAGATGGAGCACCGGCGACAGAGCTGCTATGGGGGAAGGTTGACCGATGCGTGCGGATCACGATGATGGTGACAGAATGGCGAGAGGTGGCCAGCGGGTGGAGGAGGGCCATCGGCCTATTTGAGGAGAAGGCGACAATCGTGCATCTGGCTACGCTCGGGTGCGTGCTTGTAGGGCGCTGGTGGCGAGAGCGAGCGCTTGCGGGAGGGGACGCGCAAGGTGTGAGCGTTGGAGGAGGGGAGACGCGCTGTGGTGGAGAAGGTACGGTGCCTACGGGCGCCTGCAGGGGCGCGGGTGAGGCGAGGCGGGTGCATGTAGGCTACTTGAGCGGTGATGTGCGGGTGCAGCTTGGCAGGTGCAGGGGGAACGCGTGCACTGAAAGGAGGAAGTGCCTGTGGGTGAGGGTGGGGCAGTGCTAGTGCTTGCAGGGCGCTGGTGGCAAGGGCGTGAGCGTCTGCAGGCATTGGACTCAGGTGCAAGCTGGAAGGTGATGGCGCTGGAAGGGGGTGTGGTGATGGCGCTGGTGTGGTGCGCTTGAAGCGGCTGCAGGCTGGAAGGGTGACGCTTGCAGTAGAGGTTGTGGCTGGCGGTGGCTGCACAGTGCAAGCCTTCAAATGCAGTGGATATCCCCTCAAGGGGGAGGAAGAAGATCATCATCAAAAGAACCGACGATCCTCTCTTTTTATCTCCTCCCGACGCAAGTCAAGGGATTTTTAAATCCCTTACTAAACATGGCCGGTGCTGTTGTTGAGGTTGTTGATGGCCGGCCATAGGTTGTTGAGGTCCCGGTTGATGGCCGAGACCAGGGCAGGCGCTAGCGTGTGGCGTGCTGCGTGTGCGTAGGCGAGGAACCTGACCCTTGTGTATCAAAGGCGATAAGCGTAAGGCACAAAAATAATTTATGTGCATGCGCTCACCCGCACACTTCCGAGGTGGGACTAAAAGTCCCACCTGCTTCCGCGCCTTCGCCTGCATCTGAAGTCCTCGCTATTGCATCTACACGTGAGGATTGCGTCTGCAATTGGGGACCTGGGACCGCATGTGAGTCCTTTCCGCGTGGCCTAGGACTCCAGCCTGGGACTGCGGAGGCCTGGAGCTGCTAGTAAGCTTGCTCCAAGCTCGGCAACAATGGCAGCGATCGCTCAAAACCTGAAAGTAAGAATACTGCCTCGCGGCTTTATCAGACCATCATAAAACCTTCGACGTATCACGGCGATGGTGAGGCGAGGGTTGGCTGGCTGCGGGGCGGCCTAGGCGTGCGTGCCTAGGTCACTCTGTGGCCGTGAGGATGGGTTAGGTCAGGGGAAGGAGATAGGGGTTGGCGCGGTCAATGGAGGGTCGTAGCGTGATCAGTGGGTGGTGGTGATTCTTAGGGATTGGTTGGCGAGGCGGATGGAGGTGTGGAGCAGCAGGGATGCCTTGCTGGAGGTCTGGCCGGAGGTGGAGATGGCGATGGTGGACAGTGGAATCGAGGGGCATTTTTGTGAAATAAAGTGAGGGGAATTGAAGAAGGGGTAGAGAGGAGTGGTTCTAACCTGATTTAGTGGACGAAGGGGGAGAGACGGCGACTGGCAGTACCTTCTGTCACCGGAGAAGATGATGTCTAGTGGAGGGAGACGGCGGCGACGATGGGGCGAGAGGTGCTCGCGCGGGTGCTGTGCGAAGCGGAGGAAGGTGGTGAGGATAGCTCTGTCATTGGTATTGTGGCAGAGCGACGAGAGGGAGGAGGGCGGCTGGCTAGAGCTTGTTGGACCACTTGGCCAGAGGAGAAGAAGACAAATTTGAGGGAAATCTCATGCTAAATCAAGCTTGCTTCAAACGGCAGCCCCTGCTGCTCCTTAAATAGGTGCTGGCAGGGAAGGAAATACGAGGAGGAGGCATGGGCTAGCTCATTGGAGACGTGGCTGGAAAAGAGACCCATACTTCTCGCACGTTCTCACGAGAAGTATGGGTGCCGGCAGAACATGGAAGAGTTCCATGCGGAAGAGGACAACGCAGGGGACCCTCTCATTTTTGGGGCCGGCTCCCATGCCCTGCGCGGCGCCATCCTTCGCGCAAAGTCGCCGGAGGTATGGCCTACTGCTGCGGGTGGTAGAGGGACCGATTTGAAGAAAATGAAGGAAAAATTGAGGGGGTAAATGCAAAATTTTAAAAAGTTAAGGGTCAGAAAGTAATTACTGAGGACCAATTTGTAAAGTAGGTCAAGGCAAACTTTCCTTAGGTCCAAATTTTGATATAATCCTAATTTGGACCTAAGGAATCCAATGGTGAAGTTGGATTTTAGGTTTGACTATGTTTGACTAGTCAATTTGCATAAAAACCCAAATTAGGTCAAAAATTGTGTATGGTTCTCAATCTAGGTCAAGATAGGTTCCAATGGTCAAATTGAGGGGATATTTTTCCATGAATTTTAGAGGGTTTAAGTGATTTTTATCTTGCCTGAAACTTCATGAATTAAAGCAGATTGGTTTTAGGATTATAGAATGTCATTTAATTCCTAGAAGCTGCTATAACCCTTTTCAGATCAAATCATCCCACTTTCTCTCTTATTAAGCCCATTTGACCTGTGTTTAGACCCTTAGAAATCCTGTTTGTGTATCGCATTGGTAAAATTACAGTTTTACCCCTTGTGAATTGCTTTATACTCAAATTTATAATTCTCTGATTTAAGCTTTCCCTTAGGTTTTGTAGGAGCTTTTGTGTACTTATTTAGGT
The DNA here is from genome assembly GCA_037157565.1 of Thalassia testudinum. Classification (NCBI taxonomy): domain Eukaryota; kingdom Viridiplantae; phylum Streptophyta; class Magnoliopsida; order Alismatales; family Hydrocharitaceae; genus Thalassia; species Thalassia testudinum. Next base: position 30,525,404 of record JAZHRO010000031.1, on the reverse strand, counting down.
CAAAATGTGCTAGTTAGGGTTCATGATGAGGTTCTCATCAGTAGGCACTTCCACCAAATATGTCCCTTGATATCCTCTTAAACACCCCCAATCCCAAATAATGTCTCGTGAATAAAAATGTGCATTGGTGCTATAGTACGTTGCGTTGGTAGAAATAAATATATTTGAGAAAAAAGTGAAAGAGAAAGGCAGAAGAAAAAATTTTATATATATATAAAAGAGAGAGTGTTTTAATTGCATTGTGTTTACTTCATGTCAACCACATTAAGTCAACATCACCCACTCCCTTAATACAACCTTGACCTATTTCTTTGTATTTCTGACTACCTGAATACTAGCCGAGGACTGTTGACTTAGACATAGGGTTATTAGAACTTAATCAAAGTGTTAATGCCATGTGAGGCCATCAAATAGATTGACAAATCTGGTGAGATTGTGAGCTTGAAAAAAAAAAGGAAAAAGAAAAAGAAAGAGAATGAGTACAAAAGAACTAAAAAGAGTTCAATTTCTCCTCCTCTCTTTGAGTAATTTATTTAATAAGCCTGGAAATCTAGGTTCTGTAGTACTAGTCTATGTATAGTACCAGAGGAACGTGAGCCACCAAATACAAACCCACTTGATCAGACCTTCGTAGCAATACATTCAACCCATAGAAGATCTGAGGCTAAGGAGCAAGATAGTAGAGATCCAAACCTCAGATGTCAAATCTAACAGCATAGATGGATCTGGATCAACGGTCGTAATCCAACGATGTAAAGATCAACCTGATTGGAATTCTGTAGCATCAATTACAAAGATAGGAAGATGAACGGTCAGGATGGTGCCACGTGGCACCATCCCAACGATCTACCGCCGCGCCCCAATCACTGAAGGAAAAACATGGGCCATTGGATCATCATCCAACAACCACAAAGAGGCCACATCACCCCCTATTGCACCTTCATCAACTGAGAGAACATCTCAGTTATTGGTTCTTCATCCAACGGATGAGAACTACCATGCGTAAATTCTAAACACGACTCAAAAGGTGGTGTAGCAAAGTGGTACGCGCGCTTGTGTGAGTGCTCGCATGCAAGCGTGAGGCGCACGTTTGAATTGCGCTCGATGTGAAATCAAGGAGGCGGTTGTGCTCGCGTTAATCAAGCTATTGGATCAAATCGAGCAGTGAGGACACTACCATGTAGCATGCGGAGGCACATTGGATGAGGTGGCATGGATGGATGTTCGATCCAACGCCCAAACTGATGCCTTGATGCATGTGCTTTTCAAAGGTGGTGCGGCGTGGATCCTAAGCCATCCAATCTCAGACGGTTGAAATTGAATGCCCGCGCGCACGTGAAGAGCGAGCGGTGCGCGTGATCATGATCTAGCGGCTCAGAAGCCACCACGTGTCAACATCTGAGGCGATCTATGTGTTTAAGGTATGTGGAAGATTATTTTGAGGCGCAATTTGGTCCGTTGATCTTCCAATCGATGGATCTGATGGCTTCAAGGTTGTTGCACGAGCTGGGGGCCTAAACACCCACATTGCCCCTCATTTTAACTATAAAAAGAGCTCTAGGGCCCCCAATTGAGAGGCAACTTTGACTAGACACTTCTCCAGCTTCTCTCTCTCTGCAACATCTCTCCAATCTTCCTTTCAGCACTCTGGATTTGAAGTGCTTTCGCACTTCGCACAAGCATACCACAAGCGACGTCGTCCTTCATCTACTTTTCTCTCTCTATTCTTTTGCATAGTTGTTTTAATTCCTAGTTTGAGAATAATTTTCCATTAGCAATAAAAATCTAATTTTCTGAATATTTGAGCTCTATTTCTATGTTGCAATAGGATGGATTAGTTAGTACCCAAGGCTTTGAAAATCATGTTTTGCCTCCTTATGAACAACTCAGTACTTACTAAAATATTTATAAATTTATTTGTTTTGACTTGCTTCACACTACAACGATAAAAATAATCTTTTACAGATTTCGTGAGGAACAATAGGCAGGTTGGGTAGGCCCAGATTCGCCTGTTTGTTAGGTGTTTGAGTAGCTGGATCCTTTTTGGGCTCCATGCAAAGTTCTAAGTCCAAGAATACTTTTTGTCCCTTTGATGATAATGTCATCATCTGCCATATCTAGCTTTAATTAGTCATAATCAATGGATAAATGCTCCTACATAACCACCAAAGGACCATAACTCTCTGTATACTTATTATGAGAGAAAAGCATGAAAACAGGGGTAAAACTGTAGTTTTAACAGAATATCCTAATTGCAGAATAATCATGGGGTTTCTCAGAGGTTAATCAAAGGTCAAATAGTCATTAATGTCTAATAAGTGGGTTCATACAGAAAGAAACGGGTTTCACGTATTTTGAGAATTAAATGACATTTGAAACCCTAAAAATAGACCTACTTGATTAAATAAGGTTCTGGTCAGGATAAAATTCACCTAAACCCTCTAAAAATCATAGAAAAATATTTTCTAAGGTTTGGCATCCTTGAATTGACCATCAAAACCCATTTTGACCTAAAACAAAGTCTCAGACAGAAAGTTGCCTTAATTTGGGTAATTACGTAATTTACCTAGTTAAACTTGGTCAAACCTAAATCCGACTTCACCATCAAATTCCTTGGGTCTAAATTAGGCTTTTACCTAAATTTGGGCCCAATCAGAGATTGACCTAGTTTGCACTTCAGTCCAATCTGACTTTTTTATCTCATTCAGGTCCCTAACTTTTTGAATTCCTTGCAAAGAGCCCCCTAACTTCATCATCTTCTTCATGTTTAGGTCCCCACCACCTTCAAAGCTCCATGACTCCTAAACCTACTTCACTGATGACCTTCAATCAGTGATTTCTCCCTGATTTCATGCTTAATCTCTTCCAAATTTGGAAGGGAGATTCCTAAGAGAATCCTCTACGATCTAAACTTATTCTTAGACTCTAACTCTTTCCCAATCTCTCATGTGAATGCATGAGAGATGTGGGTTTCCTATTTTGTGAAAGCTTCAAGCTTTCAAGCTTGGATTCCAAGCTTGAATTGCTCCCCTGATGCTATAAATAGACCCCTGTGCACGGCCAAAGTTCCCGAGCTAGTTTTGGATCGGAATACCCCCTTCTTCCCTCCTCTCTGTCCGAAAGCTCCATGAGCTCCGGCGACCTACTCCGACCATCTTCCTCATCCGTTCTTGCAATACCATCAGCAGATTCTTCTTCCTTGATTTCTTCCACATCGTGCCATACCAGCGGACGCCCCATTCCCCGTCTTCGTCGCCACCTCTATCTCACTGGAGAATTCTTCTTCTCCGAAGCTGGTGATGAGTCGATTCTTCACTTTTAAAGTCGTTTGTAGTTTTTATGTGGTGGAAAAATCGACTAATCAATAATTAAAATAACCACTCGCAGAAGAGCAGGTCGTGTCCATAGGGAGGCAATGACGTATTTAAACTCGCACCGGTTAAAAATGTATGTTCACAGTTAGTTTCGACGAGAATCGAGCCAAATCTACCTTCAGATTAAGATAGTATCAAGAGAACATGCTGAAATGGAAATTTTGAACAACTAACGGATATTTTTTGCAATGCAGCTTTAATAAAATATTAATAAAAGATGACAATGGCAGAGAATGTAAATATTAATGGGGCATGTACTGTAGCAAAACAGGGGATCTTCTTCCCCTCGTCCGTGCGCAATGAAGAAGGAACGACCGGAGGCGTGAAGCTCGGAGGAAGCTCTTTAGACTGAGGGCTTCGCATCAGTGGTGGCGGCGAGTTGCGAGGTGGCTGGAGCCAATCGGATGGAGCTCCAGTGAAGGTGGGTTTCGACGGGGTGAAGTGCCGCAGGCTGTGCGGTGTGGACGGGCGCGCGTGGGCGCTGTAGGTGGTGCGCGTTGTTTGCACCTCAAAACACGCCTGTAATAACGCCTTCTTGTGCTATTTTCTAGCATTAACATTGCATAATAGGATCCTGTAATCGCATTTGTAAAAATGCTTGCATGCATGCATTTAATCAAGAGAAGAAGAGGAGTGAAACAATGGCTTGCATTACATTTTATCTCAAGTGCCTCCTTGCAAATTCCACCTCTTTTTATTTTTTTCTCTCTTGATTTCTTCTTTTCTTCTTCCCGCGGCTGCACTTCTTCCCACAGCAGCGCATGCATTTACTCCACGTCACTTCTCCCTGCCAACGCCGCTCCCTACAGCTGCAACTCCCGCACCCTCTCCCTGCTGTAGCTGGCACGCCACTCTCTCCTCTATAAGAAGCTACAGCTTCTTCCTCGCGAGACACGCTACTGCACAAAACAAAAAAACACGTAGCCACCAATTCCACCGTCTTCCCCTCCCATACGTCGGCCCTCTATCGAGGAGGCACCCGGCGAGCAGGAGAACCCACTGTGGTGCTCACCACCACAGTGGGAACACCACCGCCCAGCTCTTCAATGAGTCGGTGGGTGTGGTGTCTTCTTTTCTTTTCGTTTTCATCTCCACGCCATTGCTGCCACTTCAAGCTCCGAAGCTTGAAGCAGCAGCAGCAGCCAAACCACGGCGGCGGCAGTAGCAGCAGACCCCCTCGCCTCCTCCGCGACCTTCCCCGCAAGCGCTCAGCTCTCCGCGCGCGCCTGCAGGGCACTCTCCGCTCAGTTCTCCGCTCTGACGCCTCCACCGTTGCACACACAACCGGCCGCTGCGTGCACTACAGCGGCTGGCCAACCGTCGTCCAGCTCCCCTGCCAACCTCTGCAACCCTCTGCGACCGACTGCAGACTCCCCGCCGCCCTCTCCGAGCACGCCATCGCCCGCTCTCCTTCCTCGCACCTGGCCTGCAGACGCCTCACCTTCTCCGCGCGAAGACGCGCCTGCATCCGCGACCATCAGACGTCGGCAGCCATCTGCAGACGACTCGACCTCCAGACGTCGGGCGCCTTCTGCAGACGACTTAACCCGCGGCTCTCTCCTGCGTCCGTCCGCTCCCACCCGCTCTCTCTTCTACGCTCTCTCTCCCGCTCTCTCTCTCTTTCTCTCTCTCTTTTTCACTCACTCACAGCACACACTACACCAACGCACACACACATCTTCACCGACACTTACACACACCCACACACACATAAACACTAGTATATAGTAACATATATATATATATACATATATATATAGACATATCTATATACATATATATATATATATATACATATATATATATACATATATATCTATATACATATATATATACATATATATATACATCTATATAGTAATATATATATATACTTATATACATATATACATATCTATATACATATATATATACATCTATATAGTAATATATATATATACATATATACATATCTATATACATATATATATATCTATACACCTAAATATATATAAACACATATATATCTATATATATATCAATACATATATACCTATACATTTATATATATATAGATATATTTACTTATATACATACATATGTACATATATTTTCACGTTATTTACTATACGCTGTATCGCGGGAATATCTGCACCAGTTGCTGATATTCCCTGATACACGCGTACAAAAAGCGTGGACCCATACATCATCCATCCTCCATCCACACTCCACACGGCACCTAGTCGTGTTGGTTGCGTCTCTCTAGACGTCGACTGACTCGACATAGTGCTACACTCCATCGCCGCCTCCACCCCCACCCCTTTATAGATATAATATATATATATATATACATACTATATTTACTTTCTGTCTGTTTACTTCTCTCTTGGTAAAAAGATAAAAAAAAAAGTATATAAAAGAGAAAAGATAATCTTTGACTTGTAGGTATCCCGTCTTGCGAGTAGCAAGACTTGTTTTGGAACTCTGTTTTGGCTAAAAGCCAAGGACACAATTTTGAGGGTGTGCCTCAAGGACAAGGATTACCAGAAAAAAATCTAAATAAGAAAAACACCAAAAACAGAATAAACGAACGGAAGAGACGCGTTTTAAGGAAATCATAGAAACTCGACTTGAACCCCACTTCCCTGAGTTCGACCTTGGGCCTAAAAGTGACAAGATAAAATCAATTAGGCCAGGTTAAAAATTTTGTAAAGAGATGGTTAAGTCCGAATTAGGTTAACCACTATACACATTTCAACGATAAAATCCCCATATTAACAACCTATCAGGGCCGACCCATCACACTTTTCTGGCGCCGTTGCTGGGGAAGTGCGCCTTCGAGTAAGTTTCTATCCAAATCCTTTCAATTTTTCTCTTCCCTCTTCACGAGTATTGTTGTTTTTGGTGTGCAGGTGAATTTGGTGGAAGGAGAAGGAAAGCAGACGAAGTCGGAAACGAGAGCGTGAAGACGCTGACACCGCATTGGAGCTTCGCACACATTACCGAACAAGTAGGTTTTCCTTTCTTAGCAAACTAGGATTAACTTGCCACCTCAATAAAAAAAATAAAAAAATAAAAAAAAAACTAGAAAAACTTCTTGGGATTTCTTAGGGCAAGTGGATTAAAATTCACTTGTTTGATTGGTTGTCTTCACTCCCACTGCCCCGGGATTTCCCGCCACACTTCGCATAGTGAAAATCCGAGAATCTTGATTCTTGGATTTTTCGCCGTGGGAAGTATTCTTTGAGGCAAAGAAAAAGATTGCTTGCATCCCTCTTTTGCCTCTCTTATCTTTAATTCAGGATCACATTTTTGGTGGGGAGACTTGGAATTGAGTTAATTCCAACCTCATCACGACTTTTCAACTTGCCTGTGATTCGATCTTGAATACTTCAACACCAACAACTTTATTTTCTTTATCTGTTGGTTGAGCCTTGTGTGGACATTCTTCTTGGTGATTGGGAGCACTTGAATTGAAGTGCCTTGGCTCCCTTTCACACTGATATAAAATTGATTCGTGCATCCACACTTAGAAATCTCCATTTAGGGTAGCCCATTGCATTTTAGCATGCATTAACTAACTGATAATTGAAGAAGGGTTTCTTAGGCTTAGAAAGAAAACTTGTATTCTCACAAAAACCCGGAGATTGGTTGAATTGGTAAGTCAGCAGAACCCTAAAATTCATACTACTTAAGGTTGAACTCTAAAAACCATTCACCAATTAAAAACTTTAATTCGGGGAGATTTCCCCGTTGCATGCTTGTTTTACACACCTGAAAAATCAATCACTTGGGCATTACCCGTAAACAACGCCCTTCACATTACAGAAGCACTTGATCCTAAGCCTCTAAATAAAATTGGTAGTAACTTGACCCTTACTAAGGATTGGAGGTCTAACTACCTACGTGTAGCAGCTACGTGCTGGTGAGAGTTCCCGCGTGCTATCGGGTGTCTAAGACTGAGGCAAACGGCTTTTCAATCTAGCCCGGTGGTTCCACGGTGCTCGCATTCAGTTCCGTAGTTCGTGATAGTAGGTAACTTAGATCTTTAGGTCTAAGGGCACACTGTAGAGGTTAGGAACTTGACTGTAATGATTTGTAATCAAGTGTACCTTTGCGGCATCATTTCTCTCATCCCTTTTCCCTTCTCATCTCCCCAACTCTTCCTACGGTAGTGTATGTTTGGGAGGAGGTCACAAAATCCTGAATTTTTTGAATTGACTGATAAATTTAGAAAAAGAGCCGAATCATCCTCCTCCTCCACAAACATGGCACACACCCCCACCTCACCACTCCATCACAATTCCAAGTCTTTCAACACCAGGCTTATCCTGAGAAACCCTGCAAGACCTTCCTTATCGAATGTCGCACCAAGCGACTCGGTAAGTCATGTGGAACTGGCTTCTGCGAGCCAGTATTTCAACACAGAGGACCAAGCCTCCGTGTGCTCGGACACCTATGCGGACACGTCTTCTGGAATAGAAGATGCCTGCACCCTAGGGAACAACCCATTTTCTGCCACGTATAACCCAGGGTGGCGTAATCATCTGAATTTCGCATGGTCCAACAACCCGCAACACCAAAACCCCGCTGGTGGACCAGGGCGATCGTCCGCACCCGTCATCCCAAGGGCCCAGTCTAATCCTATGGCAAATCCACCATCAGGCCCTTGCATACAGAAAACCAAACACGCATCAAAGCCTCTTGATAAATTGATGCGAATGATGACGGAAATGTCAAAGCGCCATAAAGAGAACATGACCTCTCTTCAGCATTTGGCGCAGCAGAATGCTGAGATCAGTCAACTAAGCATGGCAACTCGATCTCAGGGCACTCTTCCCGCCCAACCTGTTCCAAACCCGCAAAACTTCGTACCCTGTGATCCGCAACCACAGGTACAACCTTCTCAGGAGCAGGTTCAAATTCTGCAAGCTCCGAGTATTCCTCCGGGATTTCAGGTTAATCCCGCTGCAGCACCGCACTCTTATGCTGATAGTGATTACATCAAGGATGACACGTCTGATGAGGACATGACTGTCAGTACGTGTATCGAGCTAATTGGAGCCGATTCAGACTGCTGCGAATTACCTGACGACTGCCTGACCAACACAAACTGTGACGTTCCCCAATCCCTCCCTATTCCCGTACCTTCTCCTGACCAGACTTCTGACGAGGTTTTCTCTGCTTCCCATACCTCGTGGTCTGAGTCATCGTCGGGCTACTCACCGCCGGTCCGCACTATGGAAGACCGGATTGCCCTTTCTTTCTCGCCAAATCAGGTGGATTTGCAACTCCACACTGGGACCTTGAGCCCACATCTTACTCACCAGGGCTATTCCCTTTTGGATCCATCTATCCAAAAAGCCCCTCTTCTTGGCCAATCTAAGGGCCAACTTCCTCTTCCTGATCTATTTTCTGATCCGCCTGGGACACTCTCGTCCCAGAAAACGCCAAATCTCTCACCGTCCACTATCACTTTTCACACCTCTATCGCAATCACTTCACTTTTCTCTTCACCACCCACCATCCACCCACCCTTCCACCCTGATCTATACCCTGAACCTCAGCTCTTGTTATCCGATCTTCCGTCCTTTCTCTGCCTTTCCCTACATGCATATGAGGACATAGCATTGTTTTGCATGGGGGGGTGGATAGGCATCCATAGGATCCGGGTATTTTATGGTATCATACAATTTCCTCCCATTTATAAATATGCAAGAAAAAGAAAAAAGAAAAAAGAAAAAAAAAATATATATTATAATAAATGGTGTTTAGTAATGATCTTGAAGCTGAAACAAAAATACAATAAGTATTTATGGATATTCAACCTCTATTTTGAAGAATTTCCAGGCCATAGAAGCTTGATTCGCTCAGGTTTGGCTTAATTCACTTAAAGCATTGACAAAATAGATCAAAATCTCTCCTAACTAAGGATGTATTCTTGTACTTGAGACACCAGTACAGGATCCGTTAGTTTGCTTTTTCTTGAGAGCTTAAGTAAACTTGGTTCACACTACACATATCAGGAAAGACCAGGTGAACATAAGATCCAACCCTAGTGTTCATTAGGGAAGGTGGAGTCCTTACCTGTGCGCGCAGGTAGACTTTTTATCCCAGGCTTTAGTCTTGTGTTTAGGAGCGACTCTTTCCACCAAAAAGAAAAAAAGTGTGCTCTTTCAAAATGTGTTGTAAGAGATATACTGACACGTGTTTCAAAAAAAAAAAAAAAGATGGTGCAAAAGAGTCAGTATATCTCATAAATGTCTGTATAATTTGTTTTTCGGTGAGCCACAAAAAAAAAGAAAAGAAAAAAAAATCAGAAAATGGGAGTTGAGTTTTCCATCATCATCTTAAGGGTCAATCCGAAGACATGAGCTGAAACTGGGACCAACCTGTACTTAAAAATTCGTGAAACCCTGGGATTGAGTCTTAATGTTCATCTGGTCAGTCTTGATCCTTCACTATGCACAAACCATAACCTCTTGAGCTCTCGAGTATGGCAAAAACCTCCTGGGTCCTGGAAATCGTACTTAAGGTTTAAATATCAAGAGTCCTGATTAGTTTAGAGATGATCTATGTCATGTGAGACTTAAAGTACTAGTAGTCTTCTTTACAATTGGTTCTCACAATATTCGATAATAAACACACCTATATCACCTCAGAAGAAAATCTTCAGCTTAAGATCATTTCTAAATACTATTTTGCTATGGACTAGCAAAAGATAGGCATGGGGGCATATGTTTGCACCTCAAAACACGCCTGTAATAACGCCTTCTTGTGCTATTTTCTAGCATTAACATTGCATAATAGGATCCTGTAATCGCATTTGTAAAAACGCTTGCATGCATGCATTTAATCAAGAGAAGAAGAGGAGTGAAACAATGGCTTGCATTACATTTTATCTCAAGTGCCTCCTTGCAAATTCCACCTCTTTTTATTTTTTTCTCTCCTGATTTCTTCTTTTCTTCTTCCCGCGGCTGCACTTCTTCCCACAGCAGCTGCATGCATTTACTCCACGTCACTTCTCCCTGCCAACGCCGCTCCCTACAGTTGCAACTCCCTCACCCTCTCCCTGCTGTAGCCGGCACGCCACTCTCTCCTCCTCTATAAGAAGCTGCAGCTTCTTCCTCGCGAGACACGCTGCTGCACAAAACAAAAAAAACCCGCAGCCACCTCTTCCACCGTCTTCCCCTCCCATACGTCGGCCCTCTGTCGAGGAGGCACCCGGCGAGCAGGAGAACCCACTGTGGTGCTCACCACAACAGTGGGAACACCACCGCCCAGCTCTTCAACGAGCCGGTGGGCGTGGTGTCTTCTTTTCTTTTCGTTTTCGTCTCCACGCCATTGCTGCCACTTCAAGCTCCGAAGCTTGAAGCAGCAGCAGCAGTAGCCAAACCGCGGTAGCGGCAGCAGCAGCAGACCCCTCGCCTCCTCCGCGACCTTCCCTGCAGGCGCTTAGCCCTCCGCGCGCGCCTGCAGGGTACTCTCCGCTCTGATGCCTCCGCCGTTGCACCCACAACCGGCCGCTGCACGCACTGCAGCGGCTGGTCAACCGTCGTCCCGCTCCCCTACCAACCTCTGCAACCCTCCGCGACCGACTGCAGACTCCCCGCCGCCTTCTCCGAGCACGCCATCGCCCGCTCTCCTTCCTCGCACCCGGCCTGCAGATGCCTCACCTTCTCTGCGCAAAGACGCGCCTGCATCCGCGACCATCAGATGTTGGCAGCCATCTGCAGAGGACTCGACCTCCAGACATCGGGCGCCTTCTGCAGACGACTTAACCCGCGGCTCTCTCCTGCATCCGTCCGCTCTCGCCCGCTCTCTCTTCTGCACTCTCTCTCCCGCTCTCTCTCTCTTTCTCTCTCTCTTTTTCACTCACTCACAGCACACACTACACCAACGCACACACACATCTTCACCGACACTTACACACACCCACACACACATAAACACTAGTATATAGTAACATATATATATATACATATATATATAGACATATCTATATACATATATATATATACATATATATCTATATACATATATATATACATCTATATAGTAATATATATATATACTTATATACATATATACATATCTATATACATATATATATATCTATACACCTATATATATATAAACACATATATATCTATATATATATCTATACATATATACCTATACATTTATATATATAGATATATTTACTTATATACATACATATGTACATATATTTTCACGTTATTTACTATACGTTGTATCGCGGGAATATCTGCACCAGTTGCTGATATTCCCTGAGACACGCGTACAAAAAGCATGGACCCATACATCATCCATCCTCCATCCACACTCCACGCGGCACCTAGTCGTGTTGGTTGCGTCTCTCTAGACGTCGACTGACTCGACATAGTGCTACACTCCATCGTCGCCTCCACCCCCACCCCTTTATAGATATAATATATATATACATACTATATTTACTTTCTGTCTGTTTGCTTCTCTCTTGGTAAAAAGATAAAAAAAAATGTATATAAAAGAGAAAAGATAATCTTTGACTTGTAGGTATCCCGTCTTGCGAGTAGCAAGACTTGTTTTGGAACTTTGTTTCGGCTAAAAGCCAAGGACACAATTTTGAGGGTGTGCCTCAAGGACAAGGATTACTAGAAAAAAATCTAAATAAGAAAAACACCAAAAATAGAATAAACGAACGGAAGAGACGCGTTTTAAGGAAAACGTAGAAACTCGACTTGAACCCTACTTCCCTGAGTTCGACCCTGGGCCTAAAAGTGACAAGATAAAATCAATTAGGCCAGGTTAAAAATTTTGTAAAGAGATGGTTAAGTCCGAATTAGGTTAACCACTAGACACATTTCAACGATAAAATCCCCATATTAACAACCTTTCCGGGCCGACCCATCACGCGTTGCGGACAATGCTGCCATACGCACTGCTGGAGGCGCGTTGGCCGCAGGTGCTGGAGCTGCGGTTCTAGTGGAGCGCTGAAGAAGGTCAGCGAGGGCGTGGAAGTGGACGCTAGAGGCATTGCAGGGTGGAAGGGGCAGGCTTGTGCAGGTGATGCGCGTACAGAGAAGAATGCGCGCCTGCTGCTGTGTTCGTTGGTGGTGCGCTGGAGGCGATGCGTATGCACGTGGATGATGCGCTGGTGGCTGGTGCTGCATGCTGGCTGGTGCGCCGGTTGCGTGCGTGAAGAGGCGTTGCAGGGTGCGCGCGTGGGTGGTGCGAGGGTGAAGGTGGTTGCTGCTGCAGGCGTGCTGGCGGGTGCGCTGGAGTGGGCGCGTTGCAGGCTGGAGATGGCGCTGCTACATGCTGGAGGAGATGAAGAGGCATGCAGTGTAGCTGTGATCGGTGGAAGGAAAGAAAACTAAGGACAAGGGAGGAAGATGAAGGTGTGCGGTAGGAGCTTCAGACGTCCGGGAAACTTCCCAGACGTCTTAACTGGCAGGACGTGAAGTTGCAGTGGCGGTTGTTGAGGTTGTTGGTGATGGCGGCGAGGGTGGTGTTGTTGATTCTGATGAGGCACAGTAATGCAGACGAGCTCCAGATGGCGGTGTGGCCTGTCACGCCACACGCCTACGGTGGTGGAGGCTCGTCGCCACGGTTGAGGCTAGCGGTGTGGAATGGACGAGAGATGAACTCTCTGCACAGTGGTGGGTCGGGGGTGGAGGCCTGCAGAGCTCGACTGCCTCTTCCTCTTTCTGTAGCTACCTGCATGAATTTGAATGGAGAGGCGGGAGCAGATCCACATTCTCCACTAGTCCATGAATGTAGGCTTTAGTGCGGCAGTTGGTGGCGTTGTAGCGGCAGCCGAAGGAAATGCAGACGTTGTTGAAAGAAGAAGAAGAAGAATAAAAATAGTGATAAAATATTATGGTTATTTATATACAAAACCCTCAACTTTTATGTTAACTTAAATTAATGCATGCAATACACCTAATTGGTTAACTAATTAAATGAATGCAATTCTAAGTTAATTCTAAATACATTTAAATATGAATGCAATGCATGAATTATGTAATTAAATTAGAAATATGAATTAATCTATTTACATCCTAATTTATGCTGAATAAATGTTAGAATTAACTTAGTGTCTAGGCACTTAAATATTTAAATAGCCCACAAATATGGGCAAATCAAATACCCCCATGCCTAGTTTTTGTTAGTCCATAGCAAATCCAAGCAAAACCTAGCACTCCAAGTAGACTAGTCAACCCAATCGGTCTTCCTTTAGAAATATATTAAGTTTAAACTCTAGACCTAAGGTTCCCAAGTAGTTGCTAAGTTATATACTAGGTCGGCTAAAGATGAGTTGTAGGCACAAGTTTCCCTGATTTCTGACTCTACCCTAAGTTTATTGATCCTTGAGATTAAAGCATCCATGCATGTGCGTTGGTCTGAATTATTTGAGTTAAAGGAAAAAGGATTTATTTTTTTTATTCCTCTAAGTCTAACCTCAGATCAGCTATCAACACGGTCTGTGTCGGATTCATTGTCCCCATTACCATATCTCGAAGGGTGCTTGGCTTTCGATGCTTCGAGATAGCACTGCCGATAACGACCCCAAGAAATCCTGGCAATCGACACTTCGAGATAGTATCGCCCATGGATTTCTTAAGCAAATTCAGGCCTATGGCAATTGACACTTCAAGATAGGGCCGCCCATGGTACCTGAACCGTACAATGCGCTTACATGCTCCCAGTAGGATGGATATCCTAAGAGACAAGCGCTGAGGAGGTAATATGTTATCATCGCATCCTCAAGGTGAGTATATACTCCACCTCTCCTGCGGCGGGAACTCTTCCAATCAAATTGTGTTTTCAAGCCTCTCCTAAGTCAAAACTAAGAGAACCAAATCTCTATTAAGAAAAGAATTAAGTTGATTACTTATTTACACCAGACCAAGTGTGTGAAATTTTGATGCTTGGGTTACAAGGACCCATAAACAAAATGGTAGAATAAGACTCCAGCTACTACCCCACATTTTAACTCAAACCCTAGCTTTCCTTCCTCAACCTCTTGAGGAATGGTCTGCAACTTAACTCCTACTTAAGTTTTTCAGTCCACAAAGGACCCTAAAGGTCTAAAGCTAGTAGCTCTCTTGGCTTCTAAAGTTTGACCCTCGAATTAACTTAGTCTAACCAAGAGTTCTGATTTGCTTAAGAATGCCGGACCTAGCCAGTTAAGCTCAAAACTTTTTTTTTAATGCAAATGTATGCAATGAATGCACTATGCTATGTATATCCCTAAGTACACCCCCCCATGCCTAAAATCTGCAATGTCCTCATTTCATAGAAGGATATTACCTGGGTCAGAGCTGGGCTGCCGTTCTTTTGTTAGCAGCCGAATAGCCAAAGAACCTGCAAATCAAGTTCAAGGATTGCAAAAATAGGCCCTAAAAATGAGCAAAGCAATGTTGGCCTAGAAAATAGGTAACCTAGGATGTTGGCAAGCTGATGATGAATCCCGATAGCAAATGCTTGCCTAACTAAGATGGGAATGAAATCTTCCTAGGTTACCAGAGGAGGTTCTAAAGGATAAACAGGTATATCAACCTCCAAAGGGGTAGGGGGAGGATGACAAGGATCCTCCAAAAGGAATGGGGAAGGAATGGTGTAGAGATAAACCCCCAGGGCAATGGACTGACTAAAGAAATCATCAATCCATACCCAATACTCCATTACGGGAAATATTGGTTTGTTAAGCCCCCCAGTCAGAACAAAAGTGAGCAATTCTCTAAGGCAAGGATCGTCTAGGGTGTCCAAGTTTCGAGGTTGCGGGATGGCCATAAGATCTAGGTTGGGTTTAATTAGCTCGGTGTCCATCCCTAACACTCTTTCCCAATCCTCAATTGCATCCCTAGCATTTCTTGCACCATCACATTTATCTTCCTGCCCATCATCAGAAGTCACAATTTCGCCTTTAGATATAAGCGAATCAGAGGGTGACTTCGAAATGAATGAAGGTAGGTTGGAAGCAACAGATCTAGGGATTATCCTATCAATGTCATCCCCGAGTTTTTCTTCTTTACTCAAATCTTCCCTGGAGTCTATATGTGGATCCACATAAATCTTAGAAGTTGCTTCCAAATTTTCCATCATTTCATCATGAGGAGAAATATCATCAATGGGTGTGCTAAGGAAACCTAATTTGGTCAAATTTGTGACATCCTCAGGGGCTAACTCTTCAAATAAGACATAATCACCCTTAGTGTCACTCCAAATCTTGAATGTAGGTTCCTCATATAATTCGTCTTTCTCCTCATCATATGATTCATCATATACCCGAGGTCTAGAATCATTTAATATCTTAGCAGATCCCCTAGGGTACTCTATCTGAGGTAAATGGTTTACACTGGTAACATCGTACTCCTCAGATAGGTCAATTTCTTGAGGGCTAGGTTTCCTAAAGGTGGGCTTGAGTTCCATCTCGTGATCAGAAGGGAGGGTAGGATTAACAACTTGACTTCGTCCCACTTCATCAAATGTCACGAAAATACTATCATCTGGGTCGAGGTCTTCCAATGGTACCATCATTCTCTTCTTTTGACTCCAATATAATTCAAGTGGATTCTCAACCTTATCATCATCTTCCTCGGGTTGCCACCTTTCTTCATCCAATGCATAGCTACTTTCATATGTATCTTCCTCCCACTTAAGGCGTGGATCTCTCAAGGAACTGTCATCTAATGGGGAGGTTTCAAAATCAAACCTCGAAAAATAGCTATTCTCCCCAGAATTTCCCTCCAACTTAAAGTGTAGCTCTCCCACAGGAGATGCATCTATTGTAGAGGGGTGTACGTCATCCTCAATGGGGTAGATTGGGTGGCTAATTTCATCTCTTTCTTGTTGACCTGCTCTCGAAGATTCTCCTAACAATTCAATCATTTTGTTTTGCATTTTCTATTTTTCCATCTTTAAGGAGGAGAGGTCATTTCTACCATGAGAGAAATCAGGCTCAGGCTTATAGTACCCAGGAGTGTCTGTCCAACCATTATAATTTTTCAGGGAGGGTGGGTTGGGTATTTCTATGGTGTGTGAGATATTAGGCAAAGCAAATCCCGCTCCTAGGTTCTGCTCACTGATTTGGGGCTTAACCAGGCCAATACTCCTATAATAGGAGTAAAACGGATCCCAATGATTATCATTATGTCCATCAAGGGATGGACCATCTCAACGTATGGGATCGAAGGATGCAGAGTGGGGGTGAGGGTGTGGGCAAGATGTGAAAGGATGAAAATCAATGTGGTCCATTCTAACTCACACCTCAATCAGAATTCCCCAAGCAAAACACAATTCAAAAAGGACTTTTTAGGTCTTGCCCAATTTAGGCTTTTGATTTAAGTCAGATTGTAGGTGACAATACAATTTGTTCAATCAATTTACGCGCTTACTGTCGACCTACGGCTCGCCTAAGAAGACCTAGTTGGAGCTTAGGTGTTCTTCCCTAAATCTCAAATGGTAAAGCAACTCCAAAGATGGAAGATCGAGGGATGCAAGTAGGCCTAAGCCTTCCTTTGAAGCTGTGCTTTCGCGGTGCTTCTCAACTACCCCCAAAAATCCGTGATAGGGTATCCCCCTCTTTGGATTTACAAAACCTTTGATCTCAAGTTCAGAACACTTCAGACTTGTCCTAGTCATTTCAAGACTTAGGAGTGTCTAAATGAGTGCCGTGGTGCAAAAGATATAAGTGTGCATTCAGCGCAAAAAGATTTTGAATCGCACACCATGTTTGAAAATCAAGTCCTTGATTTTTAGATGTCCCTCCTTTAATTAGTCCTTTTTCTAGAAAATATGTGACCACTTGTTAGATTTATTCAATACAGATTATGTGATCTTCGAATTAAGTCTAAATGCAATGCGTGATCAAGAATAGGATGCAAAGTAAGAGAATGCGTACCTTGCTTCCAGCAATCAACGATGCGAGAATGCACACAATGCAGAGAAGTAGATCTAAAAGGCTGCTCATACAGATCTAAATGGTTCGTCCTAGGGGCAGGCAGCTTCTAGCAGGCAGCTCATTTTTTTTATTTTTTTTAACTACTTATGCACAAGCAAATAAAAGTAAACAGTCCACAAAATAAATTAAAAACCTAAATCTAAAGAAAAGGGAACAGGCTCCCAAAAATTACCCAACACGGGCCTAAAACAAAATCAAGGAACAAACCCCTCAAAATATACCCTAGAACAAGGGTTTCAAACCAAATGTGCAATGAAAAAAATTAAATCTAAAGTCTTAATCCTACTCTAATTAAATCAGTGACTAGATGATCATCGTGTCCTCGTCTTTCCCCTCCTTTGCAAGGTAGCTCGATCAATTTTCTCCTCCAGCGACATCAAGGGTCGCCTCTCACAATGGCTGATTCCTCGCATAAATTTCTCACAGAAAAAAATAATAATTGGTCAAATCACTATGCAATGAGAAATAATCAGAAATAAAAAAAATAGGTGAAATTATTGCGTCTGTTGCCTCCCTGGCAACGGCGTCATTTGACGAGTCGATTCTTCGCTTTTAAAGTCATTTGTAGTTTTTATGTGTTGGAAAAATCGACTAATCAATAATTAAAATAACCACTCGCAGAAGAGCGGGTCGTGTCCACAGGGAGGCAATGACGTATTTAAATTCGCACCGGTTAAAAACATATGTTCACAGTTAGTTTCGATGAGAATCGAGAAAAATCTGCCTTCAGATTAAGATAGTATTAAGAGAGCATGCTGAAATGGCAATTTTGAACAACTAATGAATATTTTTTGCAATGCAGCTTTAATAAAATATTAATAAAAGATGACAATGGCAGAGAATGTAAATATTAATGGGGCATGTACTATAGCAAAACAGGGGATCTTCTTCCCCACGTCCGTGCACGATGAAGAAGGAACGGTCGGAGGCGTGAAGCTCAGAGGAAGCTCTTTAGACTGAGGGCTTCGCAGCAGTGGTGGCGGCGAGTTGCGAGGTGGTCGGAGCCGGTCGAACAGAGCTCCAGTGAAGGTGCGTTTCGACGAGCTGAAGTGTCGCAGGCCGTGCAGCGTACGAGTGTGCGTGGGCGCTGCAAGTGGTGCGTGCGGAGGCTGCTGTTGCGGACAATGCTATTGCACGCACTGCTGGAGGTGCGTTGGTCGCAGGTGCTGGAGCTGCGGTTCTAGTGGAGAGTTGAAAAAGGCCGGCGAGGGTGTGGAAGTGGATGCTGGAGGCGTTGCAGGGTGGAAGGGGCGGGCTTGTGCAGGTGATGCGCGCACAGAGAAGAATGCATGCCTGCTGCTGTGTGTGCAGGTGATGCGCTAGAGGTGGTGCGTATGCACGCGGATGATGCGCTGGTGGCCGGTGCTGCACGCTGGTGGGTGCGCCGGCTGTGTGCATGAAGAGGCGCTGCAGGGTGGGCGCAAGGGTGGTGCGGGCGTGAAGGTGGTTGCTGCTGCAGGCGTGCGCGCTGGAGTGGGCGTGCTGTAGGCTGGAGATGGCACTGCTGTAGGCTAGAGGAGATGAAGAGGTGTGTAGTGTAGCTATGACCGGTGGCTGGAAAGAAAACTAAGGAAAGGGGAGGAAGATGGTGTGCGGTAGGAGCTTCAGATGTCCGGGAAACTTCCCGGACGTCTTAACTGGCGGGGACGTGAAGTTGCAGTGGCGGTTGTGGAGGTTATTGGTGATGACAGCGATGGTGGTGATGTTGATTCTGGTGAGGCACAGTAATGTAGACGAGCTCCAAATGGCGGTGTGGCCTATCACGCCACATGCCCATGGTGGTGGAGTCTCGTCGCCATGGTTGAGGCCGGCGGTGTGGAATGGACGAGAGATGAACTCTCTGCATAGTGGTGGGTTGGGGGTGGAGGCCTATAGAGCTCGGCTACCTCTTCCTCTTTTTGTAGCTACCTGCATGAATTTGAATGGAGAGGCGGGAGCAGATCCACATTCTCCGCTAGTCCATGAATGTAGGCTTTAGTGCGGCAGCTGGTGGCGTTGCAGCGGTAGTCGAAGGAAATGCAGACGTTGCTGAAAGAAGAAGAAGAATAAAAATAGTGATAAAATATTATGGTTATTTATATACAAACCCTCAACTTTTATGTTAACTTAAATTAATGCATGTAATGCACCTAATTGGTTAACTAATTAAATGAATGCAATTCTAAGTTAATTCTAAATGCATTTAAATATGAATGCAATGCATGAATTATGTAATTAAATTAGAAATATGAATTAATCTATTTACATCATAATTTATGCTAAATAAATGTTAGAATTAACTTAATGTCTAAGCACTTAAATACTTAAATAGCCCATAAATATGGGCTAATCAGCTGGCGTACCACCAACGAGGAGACTCTGACCCTTTCATCCATTAATTTTAGGTTAGCCAGATTCCTTTAGTTCAGAAGGTTAGGCTTCTCTATCCAAAACCAAAAATACCCCCCTCGACACCGCTGCTCCACCGTCGTTTCCTCCATTTCCAGCATACCTTCGGTGACCTCGACAACTCGCTACACGCCACCAATTCGCTTGCCATCAACTCCCACACCTCTGTTGTGTCCACGCGAGCAAAACCCTAAAGAAATTGAGGGGCTTACTTCCCAGAGCCCTCCACCGAACACAACCACCATCACTGATGTAAACACATTTACACTACTTAAGATGTTTATTTATGCATGTTCTTAAGCATAGGATTGCATTGCATGCTATAAATAGTGCATAACATGCATCATCTTGCATTTAGAGTAGTTTGAATAAAATGGAGGTTAATTGTCTCCTTTTATGTGCTTGGACAGGGCAAACTTTTTATCAGGGCCTCGAATCGAATATCCAACTATACAAATGTGATCAGGGCAACGATTGGAGTTCAACGACTTCAAGATTGCTCTAATCAGGCATCTGTAGCTTCTGATAGTGACCGAGGAACCCTAGAAGATCAAGGGCCAAGATGGTGTAAATCCATACTTCAAACGACAAATCCAACCACACAGATGGATTCGGATCGACGATCGCAGCCTAACGATGCAAAAATCGAGTCAATCCGACACCCGTGGCACCATCTACAACATCCAGAAGATGGATGGCCAAGATGGTGCCATGTGGCACCATCTCAACTATCTAATTGGCCCCCAGCACCGCCGCACCTTCTCTTCTTCAATCAGAGCGCCGCTTCTCCATCGTTGGATCAAGATCCAACGGCTGTGGATGCAGTGCCTTGATTACGTCCGCGCGACCATTTGCGCTCCACAATGCAGTGGGCGATGATGTTATCGTGAGCAGCCGATGCGCGATCGAGTCTTCCCAAGTGGGTGAGCGACGCGGAATCGCGCGAGCGGGCGAGCGTCAAATCTTGATCGGACGGCTGCGGGCGCTCAATAGCGCCTATGTGCTATCGCATGCCCGCGCCTCACGTGGCATCGCAAGCGGGCGCGCACGCGTTGAGGAGCGGGGAAGGCGCATCTTAAGCCGTCCAATCTTGCGATCGGACGGCTGAGATTCAACGAACGTGCGGCATGCATTAAGCGCACATGGAAGCCAGCAGCCGCACGGGCAACACCCACTACGCCCACGATGGGGCTTTAGCGACGGTTTTATCCGTCACTAAAGACCCCTTATTTAATGTTTTAAAGATGTAATGTCCAATTTGCCCCCACTCCTTGCAACTATAAAAGGAGACCCCCTCCACACGAAATTCTCATCCCTTCCTTCTCTTCTCTCCCTCTCTAAAGCTTAAGAGAAGCTTGTCCCACACCCGGGATGCTTCTCGCGAGATAAAGTCCAAATTTTCGTCCCCCTTCGGAAGTAGATCCCGCGACGACGACGACGTGCTGCCCCGTTCCTATTCTTCTGCTTCGTCCTCCTTCGTCCAGCTTCGTCCTCCTTCGTCCAGGTGTCGTCCTGTCCGGCTTGTGCTGCAAGCGACCGTCGAGGAGGATATCTCTCTCCCCATTCTTTTTACTACTTTCTAGAATAGATTTACTGCTTTCTAGAGTAGTTTGGCTCATCCTCCAAGCGACTGTCGAGGAGGATATTTCTCTCTTCATTCTTTTAATGCTTTCTAGAGTAAATTTATTGCTTTCTAGTGTAATTGTTTTATGCTTTCTAGTTGTAATAGTGAGACAAACAATCTCCTTAATGATGAATTCCCTGTTTATTCTACATCTTGTTTTTATTTCTATTTGTAATATTCTCTCTCTTTCTTACTCTCTCTCTCTTCTATTTATTGTAAATAGTTAGATAGTTTTAATCAGTTGAATTATTTCATGACAAATAAAAACAAATGTGTAGTTTTTACATCAAACGTTCGCCTTTCTGTGTTCGACCCGGAATTTCAATTTTGGTATAAATTTTATTTGTTGAATGCGAGTTCTTCGCTTTCAAATTACAACGACAAGGTTTTCAAAACCAAACACGTTAGCGTAGAAATTCATACGTTCAACATTTTGGCGTCGTTGCCGGGGAGGCGATGTTCTTTGATTTTTCTTCGCGTTTTCTAACTTACAAATCATTTAACTCACTTCTCTCCTTTCTTATTGTAATTGCGGGTACTCTTCCGAGACAGGCGAAAGCGGTAGATTGGAGTAAAGTGCTGTGGAAGGTTTTGTAAGTTATCCCCCACCTCCCACCCATTGGATTTCATTTCACAATATAATAACACAAACATCAATCAACCTAGGTGTTCTTATAAACTCTAAGTTTAGATTGTTTGTTGTTTGACACTCACACCCACCCCAACCCCCACATTAAAAAAAAGAAATATAAAAAAAATCTCACAGAGGTACACAACCTCATTTGATTTTCAAACTCAACTGGTAAACCGATCATTGGAGCCGGTACACACATCCAAATACATAATTGAGTAGAAATCAGATTAGGTAATCATTTATGTGCCTAATTAAGTGGTGCACCAGGCCAATTGTTTGAGTTGATTGGGCTGCACCACTTCAATTAAAATCAACTCATCAAGTAGCTGCCACTTAGGTTCAACTCTTAGGGATTTACCAAGCACTCCACATTCTTTTTAAGCTTCAAAGGAAAACATCTTCACCTGTGAGTTTAAAAATCTGGTGTGCTAACAGAAACTTGTTTGAAAACACCTAAAGTTGAATCCTAAAAGCTACTAAGCAAGATTTGAACTCTAAAATTCACCACATCAAAAGTAATCTTGCTTGAAAACCACTGGTTGTGCACGCACACACAAATCAATCAATCATTAAGGGCACAACCCATTTAAAGGACCCATCACATTCTAAAGCACATTCAAACCTAGCCCTAAATAAAACAAAGTAGACGTTGGCCTTATGGATTTGACTCGCTCTTCAGAGGCCAGAATGAGATTATTTTCGATTAGTCTGTTTCTATTGTTCAATCTGATGTCTAGCTAGGGGAGCAGAATCAAACGATTGCGGCTGGGGGGTACACTAAGAACCAGAGGCACAAATCGAAGGGAGAACCTTCTCCCCAATCCCGCCTAACTGGTTGGATTGAACAGACAGAAGTAGATCAAATAATTCCTTTATCTCAAGATGGGTTTTGGGAGTCTGTAGGTCTGTAGGCTAACCCACTTAAGGACAGGTTTGATTGTTTGTATTGCAGGGCACCTTTCTTCCTCCCGCTTATCTTGAATCCTTCCACATATTACACGCATTCCCGCTCTTTCCCTCCTGTTTTGAATTATCCTCAACATGACGATTATCCTGACTCGTACTGTCATCAACCATCAGTTAGTTGGGATAACTTGGATTGGGGATACAGTTCCGGACCTCCGTGTTTAGGGTCTAACCCTGAACACTTTGATCATGATTTCTATCCTTCTCAGAGTCACATCGATTATAGATCGTCAACCTTTCATGGACAACCCAATACGATCTACAATCAAGAAGGATACACTGATTCTTACCCATCCTCTGATTACACTGCCTTTAGGTCATCACCACCTTTTGAACAATCTGAAATGACCTATTATCAGGAAGGGTATAACGAATCTCAATTCGTTAATTCCCCTGCTTTGACCCCAAACCCGCCCAACCCTGAACCAACTCATTTGGTTCAGGTTAACCAGGTTCAAGATAAGGTTCTGGCTAACTTGAGGAATATCATTCAATCTTTAGAAGTTTAGCCAATACCTTGCATTGAGAGATTGGAGCCCCTGATTGAAATGATTGATGATTTGAACAAGTCTTTGTTGGATTGGCTCCAGGATGTTAAGGATAAGAACCTGGGTGAATTTCTACTTGGGAAATTAGCAAAATTGAGGATGAGATTCGTGGTTGGTTTGATTCAATCTTGGGATGATTCCCAGGATGAACCCTCTTCAAGAAAGCCAATGACAAAACCTGCTCAGGCACCTGTTGGGGGGAACACGTGTTACGAGGCTGACCAGATTGAATTAGAGCAACCAATTAAGGAAGATCTGATTTCTTCACCTGAGATTCCTGAGCCAGGTTATGAGGAAACGTATGTCTCCTTGGAACAAAAAGTGACAAATGATTTTGGGATATACATTGATACGGATCCTGGTTTCTTTGATGGTGAAGATTCAAGTTGCGAAGTCTCACGCGAGTTTTCTGAACACGATTTCTGTGAGACGATTGGGCCTGAGGAATCTGATAGATCATTTGATAGCCCAATAACTAAGGAAACTGATCTTATTAGGGCACACATTACGGATCTAGAATCGCATTTTCTGGAGGATTCAAGTCAATGCCCTGATTGTCAGTTACACCCCGTTGAGCTTATTGATGATTCTATTTCTGAGATAATGAGACCCAAGTCAATTTTAATTCAGCCACATCATTTAAACTTGGAGATTTCAAACGGGGTGATTAACATGCAAGAGGTCCTTGAATTTAACATGCTGAATGAGGAGGATAGGAGCCGAAAAGTTCTAATTTGGGAAGCTAGTTCCGGAGGAAGTACAAGACTGAGTCGAAGGGTGCCTATTAAGCTGAAACTATCAAACCAGGACCCTTACGACATTTGTTTTGAGGATGTCAAACCCAAGCACACATTCAATGATTATCCTTTGGAGCTTGAATTCTCTGTAACCCGACTTTTTGGTCTTGGGTTGCACCCTTATAAATGGCAGGCCCGACCCTACTTGCATACTGATTTTAGGTTTTGGGTAATTTTTATCCAGAACTTAAGATATTCTCGATTATGGGGTATGGGTCTGCACCACAATCTGGTCCACATCTGTGGACCTCTGTTGATAGGTCAGAGGATTCTTCTGTTTATTCTGATTCTGACCTACACCTGTGAATTCTTCATTTCTCTTCTTTGTATAGTGTGCCTAGTTGAAGGCACTAAATTCAGCACTTATTCAGTTCTTTTTAGTTTTCATCTCGGAGCGGACCTGACATTCACCCAATTCAGGTGGTTTCTACGCTATTCCACTCTATTTTATGTCTTTTTAATATAATGAGGACATTGCATTAGATAGGCATGGGGGGTGGATATTCATCTCTGAATTCATTCGTCAACTCCGTAGATTTATTTTATTAAAAAAAAATTTGGAATTAGGAAAGAGAACATGGGTTTAAGAAAATTTTCAATCTTAGGAAATACTACATTATGATTTGAACACAAAGACCCTTCAGGTCTTTAGACTTAATCAGCCCGTGTATCCACTAAAATGTGGATTTGTCTTTCGAGTCCTTGCCATCTTATTCTATCATAATTGGAGTAAATAAGTTTGGGTGATAAGTACACGACTTATCAACCCGCCCTCTGATTTGAGGGAACTTTGAGTTTTTAGCATCTACACACTTTCTTTGGACTGACTTGTTGTTCGACGATTTTAACGGAAATTGGGTAGCTAATGAACCTTCTAGGGTGGTATGGTTGGCAAGTTATCGTGGGTAACAGCTCATAGGTAGGTTGTCCAGAGCCAGTCACTGGACCTTTCTCTTTTTGCTGCCTTTAGGTAAATCTTAGACCAGGGAAGCCACCTACTTAAAAAAAGAAAAAAAAATCAAAAAGAAAAGGAGAAAATAAAAAATGAAATAAGCCATACTTCGCCGCATGAGTATGGCTGGCAAGTTGTCGGTGGTAACAGCTCATAGACCGGTTGTCCAGAACCCAGCTCAATAAATGCACTGAAAATTTCTAAAACACTTAGGAAGAAGCGGAGAAGTAGAATAAATCGGGAAATATACACTGGATTCACCCTTGTGTTGACCCCATAAAAAAATAAAAGTAGGGAGAAAGCTACCGGTTTTAAAGGTACACCTTTAAGCAGAATTCTTTTTGAGGTCACCTAGAGGCGTAGAAATCCGAAGTCTGTTTTAATTACTGGTCAACGAGTCTATCATAATCACAATAAGATGCTTAAAGCTTAGGGTTCTCATCAAATCTTGGGTGAGTTGAATGGCCGTAGAAAGCCACTCTTATACCCTAAAATTTGAAAATCCAAAAAAATTAGAAAAGAGAAAAAGAGAAAAAGAAATTTTTCTTTTAATAAGGAGAGGGCTTGAGGCGGTCTGCATTTTGGCTGATACCCGGGCACTATTGTGTCTTTGAAAGTTCAGTTCCTAAGTAGATAATTTCTTAATGATTGAAAATAACTCAGGTCCAAATAATCCAACCTAATTCTTTCATAAATAGCATATAGTTTTTGCTAGGGACTAGCAAAAGATAGGCATGGGGGTATGATGTAAACACATTTACACTACTTAAAATGTCTATTTATGCATGTTCTTAAGCATAGGATTGCATTTCATGATATAAATATTGCATAACATGCATCATCTTGCATTTAGAGTAGTTTGAATAAAATGGGGGTTAATTGTCTCCTTTTATGTGCTTGGACAGGGCAAACATTTTATCGGGGCCTCGGATCAAAGATCCAACCGTATGGATGTGATCAGGGCGACGATTGGAGTTCAACGACTCCAAGATCGCCCTAATCAGGCATCCGTAGCATCAGATAGTGATCGGGGAACCCTAGAAGATCAAGGGCCAAGATGATGTAAATCCATACTTCAAACGACAAATCCAACTGCACAGATGGATTCGGATCGACGATCGCAGCCTAACAACGCAAAAATCGAGTCAATCCGACACCCGTGGCACCATCTACAACATCCAGAAGATGAACGGCCAAGATGGTGCCATGTGGCACCATCTCAACCATCCAACCGACCCCCAGCACCATCGCACCTTCTCTTCTTCAATCAGAGCGTCGCTTCTCCACCATTGGATCAAGATCCAATGGCTGTGGATGCGGCGCCTAGATTACGTTCTCGCGACCATTTGCACTCCGCAGCGTAGTGGGCGAGGATGTTATCGTGAGCAGCCGACGCGCGATCGAGTCTACGCAAGCAGGCGAGCGGCGCGGAATCGCATGAGCGGGCGAGCATCAGATCTTGATCGGGCAGCTGTGGGTGCTCAATAGCGCCTACGTGCTATCGCACGCCTGCGCCTCATGCGGCATCGCATGCGGGTGCACGCGCGTTGAGGAGAAGGAAGGCGCATCTTAAGCCATCCGATCGTGATTCAGTGAACGTGCAGCTTGTGTTAAGCGTGCGTGGAAGCCAGCAGCCGTGCGGGCAATGCCACTATGCCCATGATGGGGCTTTAGCGACGATTTTATCCGTCACTAAAGACCCCTTATTTAATGTTTTAAAGATGTAATGTCCAATTTGCCCCCACTCCTTGCAACTATAAAAGGAGACCCCCTCCACACGAAATTCTCATCCCTTCCTTCTCTTCTCTCCCTCTCCAAAGCTCAAGAGAAGCTTGTCCCACACCCGGGATGCTTCTCGCGAGATAAAGTCCAAATTTTCGTCCCCTTCGGAAGTGGATCCCGCGATGACGACGACGTGCTGCCCTATTCCCGTTCTTCTGCTTCGTCCTCCTTCGTCCAAGTGTCGTCCCATCCGGCTCGTTCTCCAAGCGATCGTCGAGGAGGATATCTCTCTCCCCATTCTTTTTACTGCTTTCTAGAATAGATTTACTGCTTTCTATAGTAGTTTGGCTCGTCCTCCAAGCAACCGTCGAGGAGGATATTTCTCTCTCCATTCTTTTAATGCTTTCTGGAGTAAATTTACTACTTTCTAGTGTAATTATTTTCTGCTTTCTATTTGTAATAGTGAAACAATCTCCTTAATGATGAATTCCCTATTTATTCTACATCTCGTTTTGATTTTTGTTTGTAATATTCTCTCTTTCTTACTCTCTCTCTCTCTTCTATTTATTGTAAATAGTTAGTTTTAATCAATTGAATTATTTCGTGACAAATAAAAACAAACGCGTAGTTTTTAAATCAAATGTCCGCCTCCCTGTGTTGATCCCGGAATTTCAATTTTGGTATAAATTTTATTTGTTAAACACGAGTTCTTCACTTTCAAACTACAACGACAAGGTTTTCAAAACCAAACACGTTAGCGTAGCAATTCGTACGTTCAACATTCACCTTCGTTTTTATCTCCACCAGCCACCTTCGACTACGTTCACAGCCTGCCACTTCCACCATCGCCTTTGCCGCACTCGCATGCTTCTCCTGAACATTTCTGACGAGGCCGCAAGGCTGTTTTCTCTATTTCAGGTACACCACAGGTCATTGCCATTGACAAAGCTCCTTCGTGCAAGCTCGAAGCTGTGTTCCTGGCTCAATTGCTCCATGCAAGACCTTCAGGAAACGCAGAATTCACCTAGATGCAGATCTAGGCTCTCAATTAGGAGAGTGGACTGCTCCCTCACTCTCAATTGGACCTGCTCTTAGTCGCTGCTCAAACACGAGGAATTGCAGCCAAGATAGTCCCACATCGGGGACATGGAAGCTCTCCACAGTGCATAAGTTATTTCTCTGCATCCGACTCCTCGCCCAGTACACGAGGGGTCGGGTACCTCACACACCATCACCTGCTTGACTCACTTAGCCCCACTGCTTGCCTGCGATCATGCCTGCAGGCCGGCAGCCATATCTGGTTACTGTTCCTACCCGATTACCCGGTTAACCCCGAGGTCCTTGAGAGAGAGAAGGAAGGAAAGAGAGAAAGAAAGAGAGAGCTGGGTAGGGAGGGTTTTGCTTAAGAGAAGAATGGCCTGACACTGAGTCACTGTGAGAAGAGAGGAGTTGAAGGCAGAAGAGAAGAGGAAAGCAAAAGGTTGAAGAAGAAGGGCTTAGAAGAGAAGGAAAGCCTTGGTCGTGCTTCATAAGAGAAAGAAGAGAAGAAGAGAAAACGCTAAGGTAGAAAAGGAAAGAAAAGAAGAAGACCGTGCCCAAAGTAGAAGGAAAGAAGGCATATACAACAGAAGAAAGGAAGAAGAACAGTGCTTTGCACTACAGCAAAGAGACGATTAAGTCGTCTCATCCAAGGAGTCGATGTCTGATTGGCTACATTGGGCACTGTTGGGATATTTTAGTGGTTCAGGCACTATTCATTTATTGAATATCTTTGAGTAATTGATATATGCGTGCTTAAATGAATAATTGGTGATCTAAATCACCATTATTTTATTTAGGTTTCTTTTTGTCTCTTGATATACTCATATTTTACATTGAAGATCATATCTAAGTAATTATTATTCATTGACTATCATTAATTGTGCTCAGTTATATATTAATTAGAGATTAGTGCGTGAATTCCATATTTGCTCCCTATGTTCGACCTCGGACTTCCATTCGAGTTATAAATTTTTTTGGTGAGAGAGCTATTAGGGAGATTTTTACTACAACGAGACACACTTAAACTTCTAAATAGCTACTTCAACACCCTCATCATGAAGAAAGAATTTAAAAATGGTGTGCATGCAAAATGATGTAAAAGAAATAAGAAAATGAGAGAAGAAGAAAAGAAAATAAATATGAAAAAAAAAGAAAAGAAAATTACTCCCCATGGAGGACATGTGCCAACGATTAAAGTGAAGAAAAAAAGCTCACTTGCACTTCTGCAAGTGGGTGTGAGCTCTTAAGCCTAATTGGGCTCAAGGAGGCTGAAAAAAAAATTCATAAAAAGCTCATTCGAACATTTATTTAAAAAATTTTATTTAAATTTTTTTGAAGGGAGTAAAACTCTTAATAATTATGATGACGAAATTTCTTTTATCATCAACAAAATGTGGCTCCTTGGAGAGCAAAAAGGGAGGGCACACTTCTTCCTCCAACATTCCTAAAGTTACCTTCTTGCTTCTTCCATGAATCCTTGCTCCTCCACTAGTTCTCCTCTAAGTGAGCAACCTCCGATGGATATTGAGGTCTTCCTCCACACCCATCCTTCATCTCCAAACATCTCTGTCACCCCATTCATTGTCCCTCTTAAGTTTTAGTACTAGTAGTTATTTGTTTCCTTCTAGTTGTAGTAGTTTAACTCTTGTAACTTGATAAACACACATAGGGTCATGATAAATTGCTTCTTTATGATAGTTCCTAGGCTTAGCATTGCATATCATATTATAAATATTGCATAACATCCATTGCATGGCATTTAGGATAGATGTATGTTTTGTACATTAATTCCTTCATTTTATATGGCCAGGAGGCAATGCAACATCCTTACGGACTTCGGATGAAAAATCCGACCATACGGATGGATTTGGAGCGATGATCGCAGTCCGACAACATAGAAATCACCTCGATTCGAGCACCATGGCATCCTCTGTAAGCAATGAAGGGTGGACGACCCAGATGCTACCACGT
The DNA here is from genome assembly GCA_037157565.1 of Thalassia testudinum. Lineage (NCBI taxonomy): Eukaryota > Viridiplantae > Streptophyta > Magnoliopsida > Alismatales > Hydrocharitaceae > Thalassia > Thalassia testudinum. The sequence goes on along the minus strand of JAZHRO010000031.1, from coordinate 30,495,436 downwards.
GGCACCATTTGGAGTGCCTAAAGTCACCAGCACATCTCCAAAGGCCACCCCATCGAGTGATCTCAGCCATTGGATGAAGATCCAATGGCTGAGAGGCTGCCTTCACCACGTGGGCACAACTCTTATTCGCATCACACCCGCAAGTGTGGCACAACGGTGTGGTCAACTGCTCCCAAAGAGCGAGCATGAGATCGAGCCGCGATTCGTCGTGCCCTGCTACGGTGTTAGACGCAATAGGGTCGCTCGATTGCAATCTAACGGTCGAGGTTCCCCACGTGTGATCCAACGTCGCCCGCCGATGCGAAGGCGCATGCCAGATCACACGCACCCCATTTGGGGCGTGCATTTAAGTCGCCCGCGTGCAGCGCCCACTGTTCGATTTCCTCAATCACGTAAGGCGCGTGATTCAAATCAACGCACACGCGATCTGCGGGCACGTTTCGACTGTGCGATGCAGCATTCAATGGCGGCCAGCGCACGCGCCAGCGATTTGAAATTCAAACGCTAGTAGGCGCGCGCTCTCCTTTCGCAATCACAGCTGCCTGCACCTGATCCAACGATTGGCGATTGCCGACCCTTTAACAGCTGCGAGCGTGAGCGTTGGGCGCGGGCTTTATAACGACAGAAGAGCGGGACTTTAGTGACACTTGCAGCTGTCACTAAATGGCCTGCGGAGTGTGTGTGCCAGCCCAAGCAATGAAGGGTTATGGATCTTCAGCGATAGCTCGAGTGGCCTTTAGTGACGCTTATAGCTGTCACTGAATGCCTGTGCGCAGGACTCTCTCCTTCCCTCCACTATATAAACACCCCTACACCCCCATTCCTCTTCATCTCTACCTACTCTACTCCAACCTACTCCAAAGCTCTAGCAAGCTTACCAATGCTCCATTAGAGCTTGTTCTCAAGCTCCCAAGGCTCCTATTAGTGTAGCGAACCTCTGCCTCACCAAATATTCATCCCTCTTCCCATCCCCATTCGTAGGTCGCCTTAGACCCATCCTCCCACCTTCATTCCGGTAGCAGATCATCTCCGCCTTCTCACCTCCATTCTGGAGCCATGCCAAAGCTTTCCTCTACCTGATGTCCTCCTGTATCTTACCTTCATTGTCCCACTCCTTACCTCCTTCGTCCGAGCTTCCGCCATGCACCATCGTCTCGCCGAACAACCAATTTGGAAGATTTCCTCTCACCTCCCTCTCTTTTTATGCTTTCGTAGATTATTGTAATAGACATTAATGCAATACATCACATTTGATTCCATCCCTATCTTGTGATTGCTTGTCTCTTATTTCAAAACCAAAAAGAAAACAAAACCCTAAAATTCCAAAAATAAACAAAACGAAGCGCATTTTTCAATTAAAGTAAACGTTGCCTCCCTGTGTTTGACCCGAGACTCCCTTGGACTTTCGGTATAAATTTTATCGTATCACTAGTTTTGCAACTACGACGACGAGTTACTTGTAACCCTGATTTCAAACAAGCAAAACACGTGCGATCATTTTTGCACCGTTGCTAGGGATTCTCCAAGGAAGGTTATTCTCTCTGAGCAGGCAAGTTCTGTGATCCTACATCACCTTCCTCAAAAGAAGAAAGATCCAGGTGCCCCTTCGATCTCATGCATTATTGGGGAATACACTTTTTTAGGGCACTATTGGTTCTAGGTGCATCCATCAACCTAATCCCAACTTCTCTTTATGAGAGGTTTGGGTTAGGTAAACTCAGGCCAACCTCAGTAACGCTATAATTAGCGGACCGATCGGTCACCACACCGAGAGGCGTTATTGAGGGTGTAATTGTCAAGGTCAAGGATTTCTATTTTCCTGTAGATTTCCTCGTCCTTGACATGGATGTACATAATGATTTGAGGAACACGCCCATCATTCTGAAGCGTCCGTTCCTAGCTACTGCCAAGGTCAACATAAACCGTGAAAGTGGTAGTATGGAGATCACCTTTAGGGATCAGAAATTAACTCTGGATATTTTTAAGGCGATAAGAGGATTTGAGGATTATGGATTCATTGAGGAGCTCGAGGATCAGGATCTTCAAACTTGTATGATAATTAGTGCACTCAAGGACTCCACCAGCTTTAGCGAACCCTACCCACAACCCTCCTCCATGGTAGGCCTGCCACATCCTGAAGAGGTTGTTGATTTTGTTCATTCCCAGCCTCTTTCACTGGATCGTCTTGGTGAATCTTCATCAGCATCCTCCCTACCTTCTATTCTAAACCCACCCCAGCTGGAATTAAAATCATTGCCCAAAAATTTGAAATATGAGTTCTTAGGACCTGAGAACACGCTCCCTGTGATTATTAGTGCTGATTGACTAAGGAGCAAGTATCGAGGTTAATTAAGGACCTTAAGAATAATAAGGAGGCAATTGGTTGGGCCCTCCATGACCTTAGGGGGATTAAGCCATCTAATTGTAATCACCGTATTTTCATGGAAGATGGATCCCGCCCTTCTCACGAAATGCAAAGGAGACTAAACCCGAATATGCGAGAAGTGGTCAAGAAGGAGATAATCAAGTGGCTCGATGCTAGGATTATTTACCCAATCTTGGATAGTTCGTGGGTTAGCCCTGTTCATATTGTACCCAAGAAGGCGGGAATAACCGTTATGACTAATGAGAAAGGGGAAACCTTCACCACTCGTTCAGCTTCTGCTTGGAGAGTCTGTATTGACTATAGGAAGCTGAACAAAGCCACTAAAAAGGATCACTTTCCCTTTCCATTTATCGATCAAATCCTCGAAAAGTTAGTTGGGCAAAAATATTTTTGCTTCCTAGACAATTATTCGGGATATAACCAAGTCCCTATCCATCTTAAAGACCAGGAAAAGACAACTTTCACATTCCCCTACGGAACCTTTGCATTCCGTAGAATGCCATTCGGGCTTTGCAATGCACCTGCGACTTTTCAAAGGTGCATGCTGGCCATCTTTTCTAACATGGAGGGAGATTGTCTTGAGGTGTTCATGGATGATTTCTCCATTTTCGAAGATTCTTTTGAGTCTTGCCTAGCTAACTTGGAAATCCTCTAGAGATGCATCAAAACATGGCTGGTCCTTAGCTGGGAAAAGAGCCACTTTATGACTCAAGAAGGCATTGTCTTGGGTCATGTGGTCTCTAGTCGGGGTATTGAAGTTGATAGAGCTAAGGTGGATGCTATCTCTAAACTTCCTCCACCCACATCCGTAAAATAGATCCGCTCTTTTCTTGGGCATGTGGGTTTTACAAACATTAAGGATTTCTCGAAGGTTGCTCAGACCTTGAGTAACCTACTGGCTAAAGACTTGCCATTCGAGTTTGATGAATCATGCCGTAAGGCATTTGATTTATTGAAAACGGCAGTCACCTGTGCCCCGGTGTTGCAACCACCGGTCTGGACAGCCCCATTTGAGATTATGACTGATGCATCTGATTATGTCGTCGGGGCTGTCTTGGGTCAAAAGAGTGAGAAAAAGCCCTCTATGATTTACTACGCTAGCAAGACTCTGGACGAGGTCCAAAGGAACTACACCGTTACTGAAAAAGAATTGCTAGCCGTAGTTTTCGCTTTAGAAAAATTCAGGGCTTATTTGTTAGGTTCTCATGTCATCATCTATACCAACCACTCGACCTTGAAACATCTCTTAGCCAAAAAGGATGCCAAACCTCGGCTTATTTGCTGGATTCTACTACTTCAAGAATTCGATCTTGAAATCAGGGATAAAGCCGGGGCACAAAATGTAGTAGCAGATCACATCTCCAGAATCCTAATTGATTCTCCTCATCCGGATGTCCCGATCTCTGGTACTTTTCCGAATGAGACTATCCTCATAGTCTTGGGTATCCGAACCCCCTGGTTTGCAGATATTGTCAATTATTTGACCGTTTGTCAAATCTCTCAGGATTGGACGAAACAACAATGCGATAGACTTGTGTCTGAGGCCAAATCTTATTTTTGGGATGATCCCGAGCTATACCACATCAGTGTAGACCAGATTATTCGTCGATGCATCCCAAAAATTGAGTTCCATAGCATACTCGAGTTCTGCCACACATTTGCGTGTGGATACTTTTCTAAGAAAAAGACGGCCACAAAAATTTTGCAATCCGGATTCTATTGGCCATCATTATTTAAGGATGCCCAGGAATTCTCAAAGTCATGCACCCGATGCTAGGCACTCGGGAAATGGCTAAGAGAGATATGATGCCACTGAACCTAATTCTTTCCATTAAAATTTTTGACATCTGGGGCATCGACTTTATGGGACCCTTGCCTCCTTCATTTGGATAGTAGTATATTCTAGTTGCTGTTGATTACGTGTCTAAGTGGATTGAGGCAATTCCCACCCGGACCGATGACCACAAGGTGGTCATCGATTTTGTGAAGAAAAATATCTTCAGTCGATTTGGGGTTCCTAGGGCAATTATTACTGATGGTGGTACACATTTCACTCATGCACAATTTTGGAATTTACTGGGGAAATACGGGGTGAGTCATTGGATTTCCACGCCTTACCACCCTCAGACGAACGGACAGGCCGAGGTCTCCAATCGGGAGATCAAGAACATTTTGCAGAAAACCGTTAGGCCTGATAGGAAACATTGGACCCAAAAGCTAGATGATGCTCTTTAGGCTTACTGTATGGTGTACAAAATGCCTATCGGTATGTCTCCGTTCTGTCTAGTGTTTGGTAAGGCGTGTCACTTACCTGTAGAACTTGAACATCGGGCATTTTGGGCTATCAAGAAATGTAAATTGGACCTTGAGTTGGCTGGGAAAACTAGGAAACTCCAACTATCTAAGTTGGAGGAGCTTCGAAATGATGCTTATGAAAATGACAGAATCTATAAGGCAAGGGTCAAAGCTCTCCATGACCAGATGATTTCATGTAAGAGCTTTGAGCTGAACTAGAAGGTCTGGCTTTTCGATTCTCGATTGAAGCTTTTCCTCGAAAAACTCAAGTCTAAGTGGGATAGCCCATTCGTTATTGAGCGGATTTTCCCAAACGGGGCCGTCGAAATCTCTGACCCAAAGATGGGTAATATTTTCAAGGTCAATGGACAATGTCTCAAACCCTTTGTTGACCATGTGCTCCTTGAACCTGTCTCGGACAAGGTTGCCCTTACCTTGTGAAAGAGTCGACTTTCCGCTTTGCGTTGTAGTATTTAAGTGGTGGAAAAATCGACTAATCAAAAAAAAAAGAAAATAACCACTCATAGAAGAGCGGGTCGTGTCCACAGGGAGGCAATTATGTAATCAACTCTCGATTATTTTATTTTCTTTCGGTAAATTGTGAAATCCCTATTCAAATCTGACATAAAATGCGATGGAAAGTAGATTCTCAATAACTTAAAAAGATAAGGGTATATGTGCAGTTTTCCCTCACTGAAATCTTCAATAAATATATGATGATTTTATGTAATTTTACGTGACATACACTATAGAAAATTAGTGCACAGGTTAAGCCCAAAACCAATCTTGAAATAGGTGAATATCATTAATGTACAATTATCAGAGAATATGAGTGTGCATGAGTAATTTTTCCACAATATAATAATAATAAATAAAAATCAAATTCTGGTGGCAATGGTAGTGAATGTAATTTTTATTATAAGAGAAAACAAAGCATTTTCTCTCTCTCCTCCTCGCGAGAGAGAGAGAAAGAACCGGCAGGGCTTTCACAAGCAAGGGATGTTGGCGAGGACGAGGCCGATCTGATGGAGGTTGCAGCGTCGACGGAGATGGCCGGAGGTGGCCGGCCGGCGGAGGAGAAGACGCTGGAGGAGGCTGCTGCTGCCGTGAAGGTGCTGCTTGAGAGAGACTCGCACAGCAAATGACGCGTGCCAGAGGGCGGTGCTGCGGTTGTGAAGCACCTGCGGTGGTGTGGTGGTGGTGAAGGTGCTGGAGTGGGGCACGCTTGAAGGAGCGTTGGAGGTTGAGGCGCAAAGGCGAGTGCTGGAGGTTGAGGCACGCGCCTGCGAGTGTAGGTGGCGGTGAGGAGCAGCACTTGCAGGCGCCTGCAGGGGCGAGGGCGGTGCGGTGCAGGAGCAAGCGCTGGATGCCTGCGGGCATGTGGGCGAGAGGGGGGGCACGCTGGAGGCGAGGCGGTCTGCAGAGAGCGCTAGGCGCTGAAGCGGGTGCTTGCAGGGGCAAGGGTGGCTTGCTAGGGCACGGTTGCAGGCGCGCGGTGGGGAGCCTGCAGATGGGCGTGCGCATGCAGGGTGGGGCGCTGGCTGGAAGATGCAGCTGAAAGGAGGATGCGGCTGGAGATGGGCGCGCAGAGAAGGAGTAGGGCGCGCTGGTCCACAGTGTACACTTGGGGTTGTTCCCCGCAAGGGGGAAGATGGATCTCTTCTCCTTTCTCCGCCTTGCCTTTTTAACTCCTCCTGGTTTGTGCCTGCGAGAGTTAAGGGATTTTCAAATCCCTTAACTATTTCTGGCCGACGGCTATTGAGGGTGCCCGGAGGATGGGGAAAAGAGCAGTCGCCGGTTATTTGAAAGGGTAATTTACCCTTTCTTCCTTATTCTTTTGCCAATTATTTTTCCTGCACATAAAAAGAACATATTAAGTTATATAATAGATGTAAACCTAAATCACGATGCATGCAAACATTCTATAACTTAATATGGTTATTAACAAACCTAAAAGATACAATTAAAGTTACTTAGGCGTAATATTAGTCCATTAAAATGGACTCATCACCTTGCCCTACCACCGCGGGTCGATCATCACCCAGCTGAAGGCACTAAACTCAGCACATGTAAAGACTGTTCCAAGCTGACCAGAGTCTCATGGAAACCAGGTGCTATTCTTCCACTTCTACTCTCTTGCATGCTTTCATTTTGAACAATGATGACATTGAAATAGATAAGCATGGGGGGGTGGAAATATCTTATAATCATTTTGTCATCTGTAACAGTAATTTCCTGCTTTCTTTTATTCCATTAAAAAAAGAAAAGAAAAAGAAAATAAAATTTTAGAATTAGGAGACAAGAACTTAGGCATTAGGAGTTGCAAACTTTAGAAATTGATACTTTGAGATCTGAACACTTAGACTCTTCAGATCTTCAGGCTTAATTAACCTGGGTGTCTACTCGAATGTGGACTTAGTCTCGAGTCCTCGCCAATTAAAATTCATTTTTAATTTAGCTAATAATTTGGGATGATAAGTATGTGGCTTATCAACCCGCCCTCTGATTTGGGGGGACTTTAAGCCTAAGCATCTATACACATTTTTTTTCACTGACTCACTTTTCGACGGTTTCTTCGGAAATTGGGTAGCTAATGAACTATCTAGGGTGGTATGGTTGGCAAGTTGTCGGTGGTAACAGCTCATCGGCCGGTTGTCCAAAGACCAGTCACAAGACCATTTTCATTGTACTACCTTTAGGTAAATCATAGATCATGGAAGCCACTACTTAAAAAAAGAAGAAAAAAAATATAGAAAAAAAAGAGAAAAGAATATGGAAAAAAATAGAAAAAGGAGAAAATAAAAATAAATAAAATCACACTTCACCGCACGAGTATGGCTGGCAAGTTGTCGGTGGTAACAGCTCATCGGTCGGTTGTCCAGAACCCAGCTCACAAAAAAAAATGCACAATAATTCCTCAACCACTTAGGGAGGAAATGGGGAAGTAGAATAAACCGGAGAGATATACGGTTCGCCCTTGTGTTGACCCCATAAATAAAAGTAGGGAGAAAGCTACCATTCGAAAAGATAAACCTCTAGGCAAGGTCACCTGGGGTTGTAGAAACCCGAAGTCTATTTTTATGGCCGTCTAGTGAGTCTTTCACTATTTTCACAAGATGTTTAGCACTTAGAGTCCTTTTCGAGTCTTGGGCAGGTCGGGTAACCCTAAAAAGTTATCCCGGAACTCTCAAACTCCAAAAGTATAAAAGAATTAGAAAAGAAGAAAAACAAGAAAAAAACATTTTGTATCTTCTCTTCTCAAATAAGGTGAGGGCTTGGACGATCTGCATTCTGGCAGGCACCCGGGCACTGTTGAGTTTTTGTAAGTAGGTCTTGAGGTTGAGATTTTCTAAAGCAATCAACGAATTTTGCCTAAATACTCGAACCCTAATTCTACTTTTATACATAGTATTTAGGTTAATTTTGCTAGGGACAAGCAAAAAGTAAGCATGGGGGTATGATAAACACACATGGATTCATGATAAATTGCTTATTTATGATAGTTCCTAGGCTTAGCATTGCATATCATATTATAAATATTGCATAACATCCATTGCATGACATTTATGATAGATGTATGTTTTGTACATTAATTCCTTCACTTTATATGGCCAGGGGGCAATGCGACATCCTTAGGGACTTCGGATGAAAAATCCGACCATACGAATGGATCTGGAGTGACGATCATAGTCCAACAACATAGAAATCACCTCGATCCGAGCACCATGGCATCCTCTGCAAGCAATGAAGGGTGGACGATCCAGATGCTGCCATGTGGCACCATCTGGAGTGCCTAAAGTCACCCACACATTTCCAAAGGTCGCCCCATCGAATGATCTTAGCCGTTGGATGAAGATCCAACGGCTGAGAGGCCACCCTCACCGTGCGAGCACAACTCTTCTTTGCATCACACCCGCAGGTGTGGCACAACGGTGAGGTCAAGCGCTCCCAAAGAGCGGGTGCAAGATCGAGCCGTGATTCGTCATGCCCCGCTATAGTGTCAGATGCAATAGGGTCACCCGATCGCAATCGAACGGTCGAGGTTCCCGACGCGTGATCCAACGCCGCCCAGCGACGTGAAGGGGCACGCCAGATCAAACGCATGCCATCTGGGGCATGCATTTAAGTCGCTCGCGTGCAGCCTCCTCCGTCCGATCTCCTCAATCGTGAGAGGCGTGCGATTCAAATCAACGCGCGCACGATTTGCAGGCGCGTCTCGACCATGCGATGCAGCATTCAATGGCGGCCAGCGCATGCACCAGCGATTCGAAATTCAAACACTGGCAGGCGTGCACTCTCCTCTCGCAATCACAGCCGTCCGTGCTTGATCTAACGGTTGACGATTGCCATGCCTTTAACAGCTGCGAGCGTGAGCATTGGGCGCGAGCTTTACAATGACAGAAGAGCAGGCCTTTAGTGATACTTGCAGCTGTCACTAAATGGCCTATGCAGTGCGTGCGCCAACCCAAGCAATGAAGAGGCATGGATCTTCAGCGACAGGTCGAGCGGCCTTTAGTGATGCTTATAGCTGTCACTGAATGCTTGTGCACGGGACTCTCTCCTTCCCTCCACTATATAAACACCCCTACACCCTCCATTCCTCTTCATCTCTACCTACTCTACTCCCACCTACTCCCAAGCTCTAGCAAGCCCACCAACGCTCCATTAGAGCTTGTTCTCAAGCTCCCAAGGCTCCTATTAGTGTAGCGAACCTCTACCTCACCAAATATTCATCCCTCTTCCCATCCCCATTCATAGGTCGCCTTGGAGCCATCCTCCCACCTCCATTCCGATAGTAGATCATCTTTACCTTCTCACCTCCATTCCGGAGCCACGCCGAAGCTTTCCTCTACCCGACGTCCTCCTTCATCCAAGCTTCAGCTAGGCACCGTCGTCTTGCCGAACAACCGATTCGAGAGATTTCCTCTCACCTCCCTCTCTTTTTATGCTTTCGTAGATTATTGTAGTAGACATTAATGCAATACATCACATCTGATTCCATCTCTATCTTGTGATTGCTTGTCTCTTATTTTAAAAACAAAAAAAAATAAAACCCTAAAATACCAAAAACAAACAAAACGAGGTGTGGTTTTCAATTAAAGTAAACGTCGCCACCCTGTGTTCGACCCTGGACTCCGTTGGAGTTTTGATATAAATTTTATCTGATCATGAGTTTTGCAACTACAACGACAGGTTACTTGTAACTCCGATTTCAAACACGCGAAACACGTGCGATCATAACTCTTGTCTTAGTTATCAATAATTTAAAAAAGAATCTTCTATACAATTGCACTCCTTATTCTTTTGTTATTAGCATGTTTAGTTTATTTTTAATGATTGTTTGCTTGAATTGCATTTGCATTAGTTGTTAGATGATCGTATTCATTTCTGAATTCTTACATTAATTTTCGTGTGTTAAAAATTTCAAAAAGTTTATTTTAGGTTCCTTCATGTTAGGTTAGCATACCCACAAAATTTTGTTTGAAAGCTATACATATAAAAAAATTAAAATTTTATTTATGTTTCAATTCTTTTATTATTACAATTTAACCCTACAAATTATTTCCAAATTTATTCCATTCATTATACAAATAATTCTTAGGTTAATTGGTAATAAGCTTAGTTAGGGTTTTAGGTACTTCCATTAATCTTAGAATTTTTACGTTTGAGAAAAAAGTACTTTTATGTTAATTGCATTTAGGTCCCCATCATGCATTTTAGTTGTTGTTTATAGGTCTCATAGGCCTGTCCCCTCTTAAAAATACCAAAAAATCTAAGTATTCAAAAGTATGTTAGTTTAGGATAGTAAGAAGTAACTTGAATGTTTTTCCTCTCTTAATAAAAATGATAGATGCATGCTTACAAATGTTATAAGGCAAGGGCTAACAAGAAAATTAGTTCCCTTCAACAAACCAATAATGCTAGGCCACCTCCCATCAATAAGGGTAGGTCCAAACTAGCATTATCCTGACTTTCAATATATGAGGTGCTTAATGAGCCCATATTTGTTGGCTAATTAGTTACTTAATTGCTTAGGTATTAGATTAATATTAACGTATACATAGCATGCATTAAGATATAAATAATTTAGTTTATATATATTTACTTGTATGCATTACATTCATATATAAATTATTTAGCACATATTAGAATAACATGCATTAGTCTTTAGGTTGCATTACATGCATGTATTAGAATTAACATTTTAGTAAGGGTTTGTACATAAATAAACCAATCTTTTTATTATTCATTTTTATTCTCTCTTCTCTGTAGGGAATACGCCACCTTCTTGTTGCCAGCTGCACGCCATTGAAGATGGCAGTCAAGGAGGACTGGTAGAAGTGGATCTGGTCTCCTCGATTGCGATAAGAAGAAGATGGAGGTAGCTGTGCTCGGGGAGACTCCACCCCAACTCCACCACCATGAAGAGCTTCTAGCTCACCTCCATCACCACCATCGTGAAGAGCTTCGAGCTCACCTCCATCACCACCACCGTGCATCTCCAAGGTCAAGCATCGCCACACCGTGGGCCAGCGGGGTGACAGACTCCCGTGCCAATTCGGCGAGCCTGACCATCATTGTGCGCGTGCGTCTCTGATGGCCATGCAACCATCATCGTGCACGTGTGCCTCTGGCCACACAATTATCCTCACCGTGCCCCCTATTCATAGTGCCTTCATCCACCTCAACTCACTAAGGGGATAACACCTTCACTACCACCTCCACGCTCGCTATTCATCCACCAACACCATCACCGTGATCCTCCCTCGGCTACACCCTCGACAGCCACTGCGAGTCACCATCAGCACCCTCAACCATGCACCTGCCATTCAGTTAAGTCATCCGGGAATCTTCCCGAACGTCTAAAGATCTGCATCGACTTTGCGATCGCGCCTTCCCCTCTCCTCCGTGTGCCAACACCTCTACTGCGTGCCTTCCATCGCCAACTGCAATAGGAGGACCCCCCTTGCGTGCGCCAACAATTAGTCGCAGGCCTCCCCCTCTCCTACTCACCATACCCACCACCGGCCTCACAAGAGCACCTTCGCGCACAGTGGCCATAGCCACAACAACCCAGCATACACTCACCCTCGTGCCTCCTCGCATGCGCATGCTCGCGTGCACCCATAGCAGCAAACCTCTCCACAGGCGCCTCCTCCTCGCACACTATTCGTCATCTTCCCTGAACAGAACCCATCACCTTGCCCCCTCCATTAGACCACATAGCCACCACCTTTAGCGTCACCGCGCCTCTCCACGCACCACCAGCACATCGCTACGCTTCGCCTCCACGCATAGTAACTCCTACGTGCAACCGCATGTGGTTGCTCCTGCAGCAGCAGGGGGAACGACCAGCCACCGTCGCCGTTCCTCTCCTTCGTACAGTTGGCTTTGACCACGCCGTGACCTACCTCAACTACCATCGCGAAGCCCTTGGCCTAACGGATCTCTAACGAGCTCTTTGTCTCCGATCTCGATCTCCTCCTCACGCATGGACAAGGAAAGGATCTTCCCCTATTTTGCTACAGTAGATAGGGTATTAGTAATTACATTTATTGCCATTGTGATATTTTATTACTATTATATTATGCCATATTGCAAAATATCTCCTCTAGAAATGCATAATTGCCATTCCAGCATTAGCTCTTGTTGTTTTCTTAATTTGAAGGCGGATTTGGCTCGATTTCTTGGCGAAATTAATTACGAACATTTGTCTATGACTAGCACGAGTTTCAATAGGCAGCTGCCTCCCTATGGATATGACTCGCTCTTTTGAGTGGTTAATTTTAAATATTTTGATTTGCAGTTTTCCACCACTTTGATATTACTGCGACATGTTATTTTATGTGCAAAACGACAATGAAAGTGAAAATTGTCTCGTCAGTGCTGCCTTTGGGGCAATGGCACCCACCAACATTTGGGATGCCCAACCAACTAATGATTTTAGTGACAACAAATTCCATCATTTAAAAACCTACGGTGTTTACGAATATTCCCTAATGGGAGCGAAGTAATCCTTCTAGTCTTTAAAGTTATCAAGGGAAGTGAATGATTGGTCATTCCAACAAACTTGATAATCTTTGCAAGGAGCTGAAGGAACTTCAGGACCTCCTGTGTGATAGTTAGACCTAATCTCAACCTAAAAAATCTTGCAACTCCTATTCCATCCAATGCTAATAGTCCATTAATTTCAAGGAATCTCTTTGATGGGGCACCACCTCAACCCTTAGTTGCTTCCAAATATCAGAACTTTATTGTGCCATCAACACTATTAATTATGTAGTGAGGAAGGAAGATGAGTGAAGGGGACCAAAGACGGTATCATGCCCCACCAACCTTCTGATGGATCGGAAATTAGGTTAATGAGTGTGAAAGCACATAGGTACCAGTTTCTAAGATTGTTGGGGCTACATGCAGTCTGTTCATTTAGTTTATTAAGCCTATATGCCAAATAAGCATGGAAAGGTAACATTTGTACATGAAATATACATTCACAAAACCAACAAGAAAATAATGCAAAATGAGGTTTATGATTACGTTAATGAGTGTGAAAGTGCATAGGTCCCAGTTTCGAAGGTTGTTGGGGTTGCATGGAGTCTGTTCATTTAGTTTATTAAGCCTATTTGCCAAATAAACATGGAAAGGTAACATTTCTACATGAAATATACATTCACAAAAGCAACAAGAAAATAATGCAAAATGAGGTTTATGGTAGAAAAATAGAATAAACTAATAAAATCGCATTTGCATACAACAATGCATCATATAAAATATTTACAGGAGCCACAGGTGTTCACAATCCATACATATATCAAAAGTTGCTTATCACAGAGTAACAGTAAAAGCAAGGCCTAGCCATAACATACATAACAAAAAGGGCCTACAAGTAGCAAAAACAACAAAGTCTAACTAGTTATAGAACTACCAAAGTCACCTCAGGCCTCTTTGGTGTAGCCTACATGGCAAATTGCCTCGTGAAGGAGATAGGACACGATCTCTAACTCCATTATTGCTTCCCACCACTCATCAATGGGAGGGTCCAACAACTGTATCGGGTGTAAGGGCTCCTCCATCTAGGCCCTGACGCCCTAGAGTGCTCTGTAGAAGTGGTACCTCAGTAGCTCCAAGTAGACCTGCTCCGACCTACTCTTTACCAAAGTATTACCCCATAATGTGAGGTCCTGAAAATAGGTCACGAAGAGATGAGTCAATCAACTCAATAGGGACAAAAGTTAGGTGTATTAGCAAGAGAACATGGGTAGTGTATGATTCTTCACACTATAGTCCATCTAATCAGACTATCCCTTCCCATTAATCATCCCATGCATCATCATCATGTTATTATTATTCTCTTATTCATCTTAATGGATCAGATTTTTTGAAATCAACCCTCTCTATCAGAGGTGATGGAGACATATCCTTATTTTGAATCACAGCCTGGTAGTCCCTCCTTGATTAGGGGTGAGACTAGCAATGCTAGCAATCCTTGAGTAAGGCATACCCGTTCACGTGATATGAGAATGCTCCTAACATCAATCAGAAGAGTTAAGCCTTTTGGGTACCCAGGCTAGATGCCTCGCTGACGTGAAGAGCAAGCTTAATTCTAGTAAGGTTCGGTCATTAATCATCCAAATCATTAGTTACAAAGTTGGTCAAATATTGCCGAGCCACACCAATGCTCCTATCAGAAGCAAGTACTCTGCGTGTGCTCTCTCAATTCGTCGTCGAATGAGATCTCAACTGTTGACTGACGGATGACTACGCATTCACAATTGGATTTGAAAACCCGTCGTTGTAGTTTGAGTCGCGAAGAAATCCATTCAACGAACAAAATTTATACCAAAAAATCTATAAAGAAATTCTGGCTTGAACACAGAGAGGCTACGTCAATCAAAATATGCAATTATATTTTTGTTTTTTTGTTTAAAGGGTGAAATAATCACAATGGAAGCAATATAGACAATAAGAGAGAGAGAGAGAGAAAGAACAATCACTTGATATTGCATAATATTTTTACAACTAAGAAAGAGAGAAATGGTTACACAATAAAGAGAGAAATTACAACTAGAAAGCAGGAAAATTCTACTCTAGAAAGCAGTAAAAAGAATGGGAGAGAGAAGTTATCCTCCTCGATGATCTCTTGGAATACAAGCCGGATGGGACAATGCCTGGAAGGTGAGGAATGGAGTGGGAAGGAGGACGAAGCAGGAGGAATGGGAATGAAGCAGCATGTCGTCGTCGTTGCAAGATCCTCTTCCGGAACCGGGGCGAAAACTTGGTTTTAGCTCTTGAGGAGCATCCTGGGTGTGGGACAAGGTTCTCTTAAGCTTTGGAGAGGGAGAGAGGAGAAGGAAGGGATGAGAAATTCGTATGGTAGGGGTCTTCTTTTATAGTTGCAAGGAGTGGGGCATTTTTGGACATTACAACATTAAAACATTAATTCAGGACCTTTATTGATGGATTTATCTGTCACTACAAGCCTGAACGTGGCCGACATGTGCATGCCCCCTCGCCTTCGCACTCTCAATGCATATGCACGACCGCACGCGCTCAATCGTCCGATCAAGAGATTGGACTGCTTAAACTCCCTCACCAGCACCGCGTGCCCACGTACGATCGAGCATTTGAGTTACGAGCCTGATCGTGCGTGGGTGCTATCGGCTGATCTGCACCGCTCTATCTTGATCGCACAGCTGTGATGGCGCACCCGTACCCGTGGCCCCTCTAATTTTGAAGCGCAGCGCGGCTCGAACGTGCGTCCTTCGCTCGACAAGGGGTGCTCGACTGTTGTGTTGTGCTCACTCTTAAGGCAAGTGCATGATTTGTGCGCGCGCGATCTGCAGCCGTTCGATGGTGATCCAACAGTCCAGATTCGTCAAGCGGGTGATGAAGAGAAGATCTGCGGCCGGTTGGGCAGCTGAGATGGCACCACGTGGCGCCATCTTGGTCGTCCATCTTTTGAGTGTTGCAGATGGTGCTACGGATGTCGAATTGGATTGATTTTTGCGCCATTAGGTTGTGATCGTCGATTCGAACCCATCTATGCGGTCGAATTTGTCGTCTAAGGTGCGGATTAACACCATCATGGCCATTGATCTTTAGGGTTCCTCGATCTCTAACTGGTGCTACGGATGTCCGATTAAGGCGATCTTGGAGTTGTTGAACTCCAATCGTTGCCCTAATCAGATCCGTACGGTTAGATCTTCAATCCGAGGCCCCGATTAACAAGTTGCCCTATCCCTGGCCATAAAAGGAGACAATTAACCTACATTTTATTCAGACTAACCTAAATGCAAGATGATGCATGTTATGCAATATTTATAGTATGTGATGCAATTCTATTCCTAAGAACACGCGTAAATAGACAGTTTATGTGATATAAACATGTTTACATCACACCCCCATGCCTATCTTTTGCTAGTCCCTAGCAAAACTATATGCTATTTATAAGCGAGTTAAGTTAGATTTCTTGGGCAATTGTTATTTTCATTACTTAGGGATTTCAACTAGGACCTGAACTACTGAGACACAACAGCATCCGGGTATCTGCCAAAATGTAAACCGCCTCAAGTTCTCGCCTTATTCAAAGAGGGATCTCTTTTTCTCTTTTCTTCTTTTCTAATTTTTTTTTGGATTTTTGAGTTTAGGATTATAAAGCGACTTTCTACGACCACTCAACCCGCCCAAGACTTGAGAACCCTAAGTTCTAAGCATCTTTTATGAAAGTGATAGACTCGTTGATAGTCAAGTAGAACAGACTTCGGGTTTCTATGCCCCTAGGTGACCTTAAAAAGAGAGTTCTACCTAAAGGTGTATCTTTACGACCGATAGCTTCCTCCCTACTTTTATTTTTTAATGGGGTCAACACAAGGGTGAATCCAGTGTATATCTCCCTGGTTTATTCTACTTCTTTGCTTCTTCCTAAGTGTTTTGGGAATTTTCAGTGCATTTCTTGAGTTGGGTTCTGGACAACCGGTCGATGAGCTGTTACCACCGACAACTTGCCAGCCATACTCGTGCAGCGAAGTGTGGCTTATTTCTTTTTGTTTCTTTTTCTTTCTTTTCTCCTTTTTCTTTTTCTTTTTCTTTTTGACTTTTTTTTTCCTTTTAAGTAGGTGGCTTCCCAAGTCTAAGATTTACCTAAAGGCAAAAAGAAGGGAGTGATCCAATGACTGGGCTCTGGACAACCTACCTATGGGTTGTTACCCATGATAACTTGCCAGCCATATCACCCTAGAAGGTTCATTAGCTACCCAATTTCCATTAAAATCGCTGAACAATGAGTTAGTGACAAATAGTGTGTAGATGCTTAAACTTAAAGTTCCCTCAAAGTAGAGGACGAGTTGATAAGTCATGTACTTATCACCCAAACTTATTTAATCAAATTAAAATAGAATTCAGGATGGCGAGGACTCGATAACAAATCTACATTTTAGTGGACACCCGAGCTGATTAAGCCCAAAGACCTGAAGGGTCTTAGCGTTCAGATTCTACTGTAATATTTCCTAAGATTGAAAGGTCCTAATGTCCAAGTATTCCTTCCTAATTTTTTTTTAATATATAAGAAAATAGGTAGAATTTACAAAAATTCCACAAAGATGACAAAATGATTCAGAAATGAATCCACCCCCCCATGCCTAACTGATGTAATGTTCTCATTGAGAATAAAAGACATGAAAGGAAGGGTAGAGTGCAGAAGATATCACCTGAATATGAAGCTCGGGTCAGCTCTGAGTCAGACTGTACAACTACTGAGTTTAATGCCATCAGCTAGGCGAAGTCCAGCCAAAGAAGTCACAACATGGCTAGAGCAACCGTGTCTGAGACATTTTCTAGAATAGTTCAGACAATAACAGGTTTCAGATGTTGACCGTTGACTTTGAATGAATTACCCATCTTTGGGTCAGAGATCTGAACAGCTCCGTTTAGAAATATCTGATCAATAATGAACGAGCCATTCCATTTTGACCTAAGTTTGCCAGGAAAGAGCTTAAGTCGAGAATTGAATAGCCATAACTTCTGGTTCGGCTCAAAGCTCTTATGGGAAATCAATTGGTCATGAAGAGCTTTGGTCTGAGCCATATAGATCTTGACATTCTCATATGCATCATTTCTAAGCTCCTCCAACTCAGATAGTTGGAGTTTCATGGTCTTCCCGACTAAACTCAGATTTAAATTGCACTGCTTGATTGCCCAGAATGTCCTATGTTCAATTTCTACGGGTAAATGGCATGCCTTTCCATATACCAGATGAAACGGAGACATGCCGATGGGTGTTTTATATGCCGTACGATAGGCCCAAAGAGCGTCCTTAAGCTTTTGAGTCCAATCTTTGCGATCAGGCCTAACCGTTTTCTACAGAATATTCTTGATCTCCCGATTGGAGATCTTAGCCTGTCCATTCGTCTAGGGATGGTAAGGTGTGGAGATTCTGTGATTAACCCTATATTTTGCCAGCAAATTATAGAAATGGGCATTAGTGAAATGAGTGCCACCATCGTCGATGATGGCCCTCAGAATCCCGAACTTGCTGAAGATGTTCTTCTTGACAAAATCGATAATCACCTTGTGGTCATTGGTTCGGGTGGGAATCGCCTCGATCCATTTGGACATGTAATCAACAGCAACGAGAATGTACTGATGTCCAAATGAAGGGAGGAAGGGTCCCATGAAATCGATGCCCCAAACGTTGAAGATTTCGACGGGAAGAATCGGGTTTAGAGGCATCATATCTCTCTTGGTTATGCCCCCAATTGTCTGGCATCGGGAACACAACCTCGAGAAATCCTGGGCATCCTTGAATAAAGATGGCCAATAGAATCCAGATTGCAAAATTTTTGCAGCCGTCTTTTTCCTGGAGAAGTGTCCACCACAGGCAAATGCATGGCAGAACTCGAGTATACTCTTGAATTCATTCTTTGGAATGCATCGGCGAATAATTTGATCAGAGCCGATATGGTACAGTTCAGGGTCCTCCCAGAAGTAATATTTGGCCTCAGATTTGAGTCTATCTCATTTTTGCTTGGTCCAATCTTGGGGGATTTGACCAACGGCCAAATAATTAACGATGTCAGCAAACCATGGGGTTTGGACACCTGAAACTGTAAGGATGGTTTCATCTAGAAAAGTATCAGCAATCGGAATGTCCAGACGAGAAGAATCACTCAGAAGTCTGGACAGATGATCCGCCACCATATTCTGTACCCTGGATTTATCCTTGATTTCAAGATCAAATTCTTGAAGCAGAAGAATCCAACGAATAAGCCGGGGTTTGGCATCCTTTTTGGCCAAGAGATGTCTCAAGGCTGAGTGGTCGGTATATATGATGACATGAGACCCTAAGAGATAAGCCCTAAATTTCTCCAAAGCAAATACTACAACTAGTAATTCCTTCTCAGTAACAGTGTAATTCCTCTGGGCCTCGTCCAGAGTTTTACTAGCGTAGTAGATGACAAAGGGCTTCCTATCAACTTTCTGACCCAAAATAGCCCCGACCGCGTAATCAAAAATGTCGGTCATGATCTCAAAGGGGCTGTCCAAATTGATGGTTGCCACATCGGAGCACAAGTGACTGCCATTGTAAGAAAATCAAATGCCTTACTGCATGATTCGTCAAAATCAAATGACATTTCTTTGGTGAGAAGATTGCTCAGAGGACGAGCAACCTTCGAAAAATCCTTAATGAATCTCTTGTAGAATCCCATATGACCAAGAAATGATCGAAATTGTTTGACAGATGTGGGAGGAGGAAGTTTAGCGATAGCATCAACCTTAGCTTTATCCACTTCGATTCCCCGTTCAGAGATTACATGACCCAAGACGATGCCTTCTTGTGTCATGAAATGACTCTTTTCCCAGCTAAGGACCAGTCTTATTTTGATGCATCGTTTAAGAATCATTTCAAGATTAGCTAGACAAGAGTCAAACGATTCTCCAAAAGCAAAGAAATCATCCATGAAGACTTCCATAAACTCTCCCACCATGTCAGAGAATATGGCCAACATACACCCTTGAAAAGTCATAGGTGCATTGCATAAGCCGAATGGCATCCTACAGAAAGCAAAGGTTCCATAGGGATAGGTGAAAATATTTTTTCCTGATCCTTGGGATGGATAGGAACTTGGTTGTATCCTAAGTAACCATCAAGGAAACAGAAGTACTTCTACTTGGCTATTCTTTCCAAGATTTGATCAATGAAGGGCAAAGGTAAATGATCATTTTTCGTGGCTCTGTTCAGCTTCCTATAATTGATACAGACCCTCAAAGAGGAAGCTGAACGAGTTGTGATAGATTCTCCTTTCTCGGTAGTCACAACGATAATCCCGACTTTCTTGGGAACAATCTGCACAGGACTTACCCAAGGACTATTAGAGATTGGATAAATGATTCTTGCATCGAGCCACTTAATAATCTCCTTCTTGACCACTTCTCGCATATTTGGATTTAATCTCCTCTGCATCTGGCGAGAAGGGTGGGATCCATCTTCCAAAAATATTATGTGATTGCAATAAGATGGTTAGATCCCCCTAAGGTCATGAATGGTCCAACCAATTGCCTCCTTGTGTTACTTTAGGACCTTAATCAGTTTAATCTCCTACTCTTTTGTTAATTTAGCACTGATAATCACAGGGAGAGTCTTATGTGGTCCTAAAAACTGATATTTCAGATTCTCAGGCAATGGCTTCAGTTCAAGCTGGGGCAGGTTGATGATTGAAGGTAAGGAAGATGTTGAGAGTGAACAAAATCAATAACCTCTTCAGAAGATGGCGGGTCTACCATAGAGGGTTGCGAGTCCAATTCATCATTAAAGGAGGAACTTTCAAATGCAGAAACCATCATACAAGTCTCAATATTCACATTATCGTCCTCAAGTTCCTCAATAAATCCACAATCCTCGAATTTATTAATCGCCTTAAAAATATCCAATTTCATTCTTTGATCCCCAAAGGCGATTTCCATGCTACCGCTTTCACAGTTAATGTTGGCCTTGGCGGTAGCCAGGAATGGACGCCCCAGAATGATGGGCATGTTCCTTATATTTTCAGGTACATCCATGTCAAGGACAAGGAAATCAACAGGAAAATAGAAATCCTTAACCTTAACAATAACATCTTCAATAATGCCTCACGGATTTGTGATCGAACGGTCTGCTAACTGCAGCGTTACTAAAGTCGGCCGAAGTTCACCTAATCTGAACTTCTTGTAAAGAGAAGTCGGAATTAGGTTGATGGATGCACCCATATCCAGCAGTGCTCTATCAAAAGTGTAATCTCCGATGACACAAGAAATCAAAGGAGTACCTGGATCTCTCTTTTTCTGAGGGAGGTGGTGTAGGATAACAGAATTAGCCTGTTCGGAGAGTACCACCTTCCTTGGAACAGATTCTCTCGACTTATGCTTCTGTGTACATAAATCCTTTAAAAATTTTGCATAAGCTGGTATATGTTTGATAACGTCGAGGAGCGGGATGTTGATCTCAACATTCTTGAAAAGATTCAGAAGCTCTTCATTACTATCAACAGACTTCTTCTTCCTTCATCTAATCAAGGCCTCAGGAAAAGGAACATGAGTTGGATCTTCGGAATCAGGTTCCTGAGCCTTGATTTCTTCTCCAAAGTTCTCCTTTCTCTCCTCAGGTTCTTCAGGATTCAGTAAATCAGAATAATGTGGTTTTGGATCCTAAGTTTGTTTATCACTCCTCAAGGTAACAGAATTAGCAGATGCATACGGGTTTGGGTCTTAGGGAGGGTTAGGAAAGATTGGAGGGGCTTCATTAGCCAAGAACCATTGATTTGTGGAAGAAGAAGAAGAGGAAGGACCCTGCTCAGCCACCTGAGCATGTGCGTGTGGGTCCCTCTGATTCCCGTACCCATGGGCTTGATTGCCCGGATTCAGGATATTAAGTGGGTTGGGTACGGGTTGAGATGGTAGAGATTCGGGTTGAGAGAATTAGCTATCAGCCTGATTTGCAAGTTGTCTAGCAAGGTTTTCATTTGTTGCATGAGCTGGAGCATAGATCCTTGCATCTCTACCATTTGTCGATTCAAATCAACCTGCCCTACGGGTTGATGGGCGTTCCAAGCTGGCTGATTAACCTGATTCAGGGGCAACTGAGTATAAACATGACCCTGACCCATTGGTCGTTGCAGAGCATAGTTGTAGTATAGTAGTGAGTATTCCCACCTGTCACGTGGGCAACCCAGGTTCGTTCCCCGACAACGATGCCAAAATGTTGACTGATGGATGACTACGCGTTCGCAATTGGATTTGAAAACTCGTTGTTGTAGTTCGAGTCATAAAGAAATCTGTTCAACAAACAAAATTTATATTGAAAAATTTGTAAAGAAATTCCGGGTGAACATAGGGAGGCTACGTCAATCAAAATTCGTAATTATATTTTTGTGTTTTTTTTTAAAGGGTGAAATAATCACAATGGAAGCAATATAGACAATAAGAGAGAGAGAGAAAGAATAATTACTTGATATTGCATAATGTTTTAACAACTAAGAAAGTGAGAAATGATTACACTAGAAAGCGAGAAATTAAAACTAGAAAGCAGGAAAATTCTACTCTAGAAAGCAGTAAAAATAATGGGAGAGAGAAGTTATCCTCCTCGACAATCGCTTGGAGGACAAGCCGGATAAGACAACGCTTGGAAGATGAGGAATGGAGTGGGAAGGGGGATGAAGCAGGTGGAACGGGAACGAAGCAGCACATCGTCATCGTTGCGGGATCCGCTTCCGGAATGGGGGTGAAAACTTGGTTTTAGCTCTTGAGGAGTATCCCGAGTGCAGGACAAGCTTTTCTTAAGCTTTGGAGAGGGAGAGAGGAGAAGGAAGGGATGAGAAATTCGTATGGTAGGGGTCTCCTTTTATGGTTGCAAGGAGTGGGGGCATTTTGGACATTACAACATTAAAAACATTAATTTAGGACCTTTAGTGACGGATTTATCCATCACTAAAGGCCTGAACGTGGTCGACGTGCGCGTGCCCCCTTGCCTTCGTGCTCTCAACACATACGCACCACCACGGGTGCTCAGCCATCCGATCAAGAGATCGGACAACTTAAACTGCCCCCGCCAATGCCACACGCCTGTGTGCGATCGAGCGTTTGCATTATGCGTCTGATCGTGCATGGGTGCTATCGGCTGATCCACATCGCTCGATCTTGATCGTATGGCTATGATGGTGTGCCCGCACCCATGGCCCCTCTGATTTTGAAGCGCAGTGCAGCTCGAACGCGTGCCCTTTGCTCGTGAAGGGGCGCTCGACCACTGAGTTGTGCTCACTCTTGAGGCGAGCGCATGATTTGTGCGCGTGCGATCTGCAGCCGTTGGATGGTGATCCAACAACCCAAATTCGTCGAGAGGGTGAAGAAGAGAAGAGCTGCAACCGGTTGGGCGGCTGAGATGGCACCACGTGGCGCCATCTTGGCCGTCCATCTTCAGAGTGTTGCAGATGGTGCTACAGATCTCGGATTGGATCGATTTTTGCGTCATTGGTTGTGATCGTCGATTCGAACCCATCCATGTGAACGGATTTGTCGTCTAAGGTGCGGATTAACACCATTATGATCCTTGATCTTTATGGTTCCTCGATCTCTATTTGGTGCTACGGATGTCCGATTAGGGCGATCTTGGAGTCGTTGAACTTCAATCGTTTCCCTGATTAGATCCGTATGATTAGATCTTCGATCTGAGGCCCCGATTAACAAGTTGCCCTATCCCTAGCCATAAAAGGAGACAACTAACTGATAACACTGCACAAGGGGGTGATAATT
Organism: Thalassia testudinum; assembly: GCA_037157565.1. Lineage (NCBI taxonomy): Eukaryota > Viridiplantae > Streptophyta > Magnoliopsida > Alismatales > Hydrocharitaceae > Thalassia > Thalassia testudinum. Next base: position 30,471,975 of record JAZHRO010000031.1, on the reverse strand, counting down.
ATGTTGAATATGGCCCATTTTAGGAATAAAAGGCACAACATAAGTAGAATGGGAGCATTGCATGCATCATGTACCAAGATTGCTTATAAAACTATGTTAATGGCCATTTGTGTAAGCACTTGTCAAAGCAGGCCTCAGATGAGCAATCAGACTACACGGATGGATTCAGAACGACGAACGGAGTCTAACGGACTCAAGATCGGCTAAATTTGACATCCGGAGCTCCTACAATGGGCCCAAGAAGTTTTGACCGTCGATCCAGAGATCAACAGCCCTCATTGCGCCATGTCACCCCTGCTCCACCACACGCCACCCCTTCATCCAGCCAAGATCAGATCTCGACCGTCGATCTTCGATCGAACTGCCGAGACTCGTGCGCTCGCCCGCAGTCGCCGCGACAAAGCACGGGCATGGCGTAACGGTTAGCGCACACGCCCGCACGCATGCGATGCAGGTTCAAGCCACGCGGAGCGTGAATTCGAAGACGAAGGTTGCGCACGCCGAAATTGGGTCGCCCGATCAGCAGTAGGCGATCGAGATTTCGCCACATGGCGCGCCCACAGCTCGCGAACGCCCACGCACGTGTGCACGCCAGGCGATGACGCCCGCGCACACGCACGCCCGAGGCGTGATCCAAGTGCAGCCGAGGAGAGATCTCAGCCGTCCAATCTTCGATCGGACGGCTCTCACGCAGCGGCCGCAGATCGAGCGTAAAGAAGAAACAGCGCGCACGGTTGACCGGCGGGCTGGAGGGCTTCACGAGGCTTTTAGAGTTGTTTTAGCGACGTTCTGGATGTCGCTAAAGGCCCTTCTTCTTTTAGAAAGCCCTTAACCCTATTTAAACTCCCTCCAACCACTCATTCAAGGCATTCACTTCCCTTGCAACTACTCCACCCCTCTCTTAGCTAGCTTTAGGCCCTCTTGTAATCGTCGGAGATGACGAGCCACCGACGGGGCCTCCTCCACCGCCGTGGCTGCCTAGTCGCTCTCCATTCTCTCTCTCTCTCTCTCAAGCTTTTCGTTACTTTTGTTTGAAGCATGTATTTAATGTTGTAAGCTATGAACTAAAAGTGCATGATTAATGAAGTTATTTTCTATTCAGTTGTCACTTTAATTTCCGTTTAAGTTGCATGATCAAACAAGGAACATTCTAACCCTAATCTCTCTCTCGCTTTTCAAAATTGCACCTTTCGCAAGCAAAACTTCGCACTTTCCATGACAACAAGTGATAAGAAAAATCCGATTTTCACGCCTCCCTGAGACCGACACTCGGACTTGATAAACACCAGTTTATCATCATTTTTATGCTTTAAAACTAACCTAGCTCTTAGGATTTTACTCCGCAAACGGGTTTTTGGGCTGCATTTAGGCATAAATTAGGATAGGCATGCATTGCATTTTTTATTGTTGTTTTAATGTGTTTTTGTGAGTGTTAGGGATGTACAGATTCACAGATCCCTAAAACCCTAGCACTCAAGAAGGCAATTGGTGAAGGAGAAGCCCAGACTAGTTTCACCCCAGCTCAGATCCAGCTACATCCAGCTCCACTCAGCTCCAACCAGCTGAAGAAGAATTCATCCCAGCTCAGGAAGCTCAAGTCCAGCTCACAGGGACTCAGCTTAGCTCAACTCAGTTGAGCTAAGCTACCTTAGCTGCCTCAACCAGCTTGATTCTCCCCGGGAGCACCAGACCCAGCTCACCTTAGCTCATTTTGGTAGAAGCTAGCTCACTTTAGCTTGGCTTAGCAACTAGCAAAGAACTAGCAAGCTAAGCCAGCTAGAGTAGCCCCATGCCAGCCTCTTCAGCAGCAGCCAGCTCCAGCTCCAGCTCCAGACTTCTTCTCCTCAGCTCCCTCCTCCAAACCCTAGCTCCAACACCTTCTCCTCTACTCCTCCATTAGCTAAGCTAGCTTAGCTTAGCTTAGCTTAGCTATGCTCCAACTTCCTTGGCTTGTACCACCCCAAAAACCCACCTACCAACTCCACCCAACTAGCTCCACCTAAGCTCCACATAAGCTAACCTACTTGGCACCAACCTAACCTACCCACCACCTCCAAAAGACACCTAAAAGTGGCGCCAAAAACTACCCATAACCACCCCTTAATGGCGCCACTTTTCCCTCCAAAATCTCCCCTCATCTCCACCACACAATCTCCCTTGAACCCATCTCCGCCATCCACCTAACCCCCCTTCTAGAAGACCCCATGTTGGCGCCAACATGGTGGTGTCTCTCCACCACCAAAAGACACCAACACCACCATAACCACCCCCTTTAACACCCCTTGGGTTGGCGCCAACTCACCCTAGCCATAGGATCACCAACCACCCTCATCCTTCCATCCTAGCCCTCCATTTCAAGGGGCACCTTAACCCCCCATCCTATTCTATAAAAAGCCACCACCTACCACCATTTTGGATCATCCTCCCTTAGTGTATTTTCTACCTACATCCACCTATACCTACGCCCAAGGAGAAGGAGTAGAGAAGGAGATTAAAGGGGCACACCACCAGCCCTTTTGGTGCCTTCTTCTCCCCACTCTCTTCAACTTGGGCCACGCCAAGGAGGAGGACTCTCCCACTTCAAGGAGGATGGCCAGGCAAAGGAGAAAAGCTTAGGGTGGACGTCCACCCTTGGAGAGAAACTTAGGGCACGCCCCCTTAGGGCTTGCCTTGGAGGTCATCACCTTGGCGGAGTTCTGCAAGGAAGGAGTTGAAGGATTCTTTTCAAGCTTGGGAGCCACCAACCTTGGAGCAAGAAGCCCTCTTCTTCACCATCTATTTAGAGGATTTGTGTTTTCTTTTACTTCAATTATCTAGTAGTAGAAGCATTCCTCTACTAGGCATTTTTGTTAAACACTTTATCAATTATCTAGTTGCCTTCTTCGTATATCTTGTTTGCATTTCTATTTGCTTATTTTCAGCATTCTTCACTTCCTCTCCCTAATTATTCTAGGTTTCCACTTGCCTAGAGTGAGCTTAGGGAGAGGCTCTACTTGCCACTTAGAAGTAGTATTTTAAATTGAAGTGTAAATCACCTTCCCATCACCATTCCGCATGTTGTCTTAATTTAAAACAAAAAAATGATATATTGAAAAATACCAAAAAGAAAGTTGAGATTGTATTCCAAGCAAGAGAATCACTATTGCAAACATTTGGCCTCCTTGGACGACCCTAGATACTCCCCTATCTAGGAATATAAATTTAAGAGTTGATCGGTTTTACGCGTTACAACGACGTATTTTAACAAACTGCGTGAAATCGCTATCAGGACTCACCTCCGTTTATTTATTTTAAAATCAACGTTGCAAGTGCGACTATAACGACACTTCTTAACACACACGCACAACCGCACATTAGTTATTGGCGCCGTTGCTGGGGAGGCAACGGATTTGTTTTATCACCTCCATTCCACATTCATTCTCACATCGTCTAATTCCCTATTTTCCTTTTTACTTGATGGTTGCAGGAATTCGGTGCATGGACGGCGAAGCGACGCATCCCACGACGATAGCAAGGGAGTAGGCGCTACGAGGACCGATAGTGAGTAATTTTTCTCTCATGATTGTTTGCTTGCGTGAAAAACTAAAAAAAAAAATATTGTAAAAATTGAAAAAAAATTGGCGTGGTGTATGATTGCTTGACCCACATCCTTAACACATCACCCCACAAAAAAATGAACACTCTAACATTTTGAATAAATTCTTGGAGTGTTCTTTTCTTTTTCTTGAGTGGTGTTTGTGAAGCCACCGTGAGTTGACCTGGGTCGCACCACTCAGCCCTAAAATCGACTCATCTAATAGAAGCTGCATGATCATTAGGATGAGTATATTAGGGCTTTAGAGCCTCTACAGGATAAAAAGAAATCTACTTTCACCAAATTGTGTGCAGAACTTGACGTGCCCACTGAAACTTGTTTGAAAAAATTAAGACACGTTAACCCTAAAAAAATACTAAAGTAAGGATGAAAAAATAAAAGACATCACATCTTAAAAAACCCTTTCTTGAAAATCATGTTTTGCTAGAAGCACACACCTTGAAAGTGAAAAATTAAGAGGTACCACCCCAATCAACGCCTCATCACATAACCTAAGCACAAGCACTATCCTAACCCTGTAAAACTGAGTAGACGTGCCCTAGGCAGGACTGAGTTAAGTCTCGAAAGGTGAGGTTTTGTTCGCTGGGCACTTGACTTTCATTCCCTTGGTAGAATCTGGTGATTAGGCTGTGGGGCAATGTCAAACGACCGCGGTTGTGGGGTCTACGGAACCGGAGGTGCAAGCCAAAGGAAGAACCTTCCCTGCAATCTCCTCGTAATCAACCTGGCCAGATTAACCTTGGGAAGGGGAGCCAATGCTTACGAACGTAATCACCCTTTGTGAGATTTCTAGGTCTCCTAAGGAACACACCATAAGGACTAGGCTTATTTGCTTGGTTGAGTACACAACTCTCTCTCATCTGTTCTTCCCACATCCCTCCATTTCTTCCAAACCATGGATTTCAATGCCTATCCATCTTACCCAAACTACCCCCAACAGGATTTGTATGCTAACCCAAGTAGACCATACCCACAGCCTACTTGGGCTAACCAACCACCAAGTTGGGGATACAACCTTGAATATCCCTTTTGGCCCAACTATGACCAAACCGCACCAACCTCTTATTGGAATACACCCAACATATCCACCCAAGGGTACGATTCAAATCGTGGGGCTCCATATCTCGATTCTCCTCACAATGCCTCCTCATTTAGGTCCTACCCGCTCTATTGTGATAGGACCTACACTTTAGGAGAACAACAAGAACCCTACCCTTCTCAGGATAATAACCAAGAAAGGTCATCTGAATTCAACAACCTTTCCTACTTGACCTTTGGATTGGAAGGGGTTCTAGAGATATGGAAATCAGAAAATGATCAGAAAGCTAGGCAAGCCCAGGATCATCAACCTTTGATTTGGTCCCCTGATGAAGAATCTGACTGGGAGGAGAACTTAGAACCTCAACTATTCTGGAGTAGGACCAAATAGAGAATGGTTCCTCTTGAAGAACTGGACCCTGAACATGATAGAATAGAGGACCCACCCAAGAACCTAAACACCAGTGTGGATTCTGATCCACAACCTCAACCATACTCTCTTAACCTGGATTTCAAGGAGGAAATCCAAAGGACACCAAATGACACCATGTCAATTCTTGATAACCTCCAGTTAGAACTACACAGACAGAATCAAGAATTGGTTAAAGGGCAACAGGCCATGTTGGATTTGTTCCAACAATTGGGGGAAGAAGGCTAGAGAAAGCTGTTGCACACAATGCCATTCATGGAATTCATAAAGTAAGGACCTACCATGATCAATTGGACTACACCCAGTCATCCTAATTTGGTTCAGTCCACCATTGATAACCCTCAGGAGTTGGACAGCTCAGTGGATTCCTCGGAACACAATTTGGGGAGCATTGAGAACAAACATCAGGAGGAAACTGAGAATGTGAGGGGAGAGGCCTTGGAATCCGAATCTAATCAGCCCAAGAGAAGCAATCCGGTGGGAACAGCAGCCAACATCGAAGATGGAGAATGGAGTTACAATTTCAAAGAAATTGATTATGAATCGGTTGGAATCCCCATCATAAATTTAGAGGAGGGCCGAGAGAAAGAATATGATCTAGAGGATGAAATTGACCCTACCTCTAATGCAACCCCAAATAGTGAATCTGATACAAAGGAGGTTGAAAAAAATATTCTTGAGATCAAGGGCTTGGAGGGAATAAGCAATGAAACCATAGTTGCGGAAGAGATGGATTCGTCTTTGGAGAGAGGCCTCATGCTTGATTGTAGGGCTCATTATGAAACTCTTGACTTTGTTACCTGCCCTACCAGAATAAAGATCCCGCAACCCGAATGCACTGGAATTGATACACTTTTGATGGATTACAATTTTATGGGGACATGAGCTGAATATAAAACCTACATCTTTAGTGTCTAGCATGTCATATTTGGGGTGCGTTCGTCCACAGCAACTTGTTTGCATGCCTACAGACTAAGAGAGGATCTGACACGAGCATGCATGATACATCTGTTGCAGAATTCTCACCCCTAAGGAACGAGACTCCACCACAACCTTATTCGCATTTGTGGACTTCTAATTTTGGGTCTGGTTAATTTTGAACATACCTCCTTGACCCAAACCATTCCTGTTTGTGCACCGCCCAGCTGGAGGCGCTAAACTCAGCACTTCCTGGGAGGCAACCCAGAGGATTCAGACTGATCTGGTATTTTACGTCACTCAGGTACTATCTTTTTGAACCCTTTTGCATCCATGTACTTGCCAATGAGGACATTGTCCAACTTAAGCATGGGGGGTGGTAAATTGCACAATCTTGAGCTCATTTAATTAGTCTGAATAAAAAAAAAAATTTGAATTTAGGAAGAAAACTTAGGCATTAGAAACTTGTCAATAGTGGGAAATAATACAAAAAGAACTTAAACACTTAGACTTTTCAGGCCTTCAGGCTTAATCAGCCTTGGTGTCCATTAAAATATGGATTTAGCTTCGAATCCTTGCAACCTTAAGCTATTCTAATCCACCTACTAAATAAGGTGATAAGTATACGACTTATCAAGTCACCCTCTAACTCAGAAAAACTTTGAGTCTAAGCATCTGCACACATTTTGCACAGACTCACTTCTCGGAGATTTTGATAGAAATTGGGTAGCTAATGAACTCTCTAGGGTGGTATGGCTGACAAGTTGTCGTGGGTAACAGCCCATTGGCAACTTGCCCAGAACCCAGCCACAGCCATTTCTTCTTCATTGCCTCTAGGTACATTGGAGATTGACGGGAGTGGCATTTGCTTATTTTGAAATCGTTGGAAATCGTAGTATAGTTACAAAAACCACTCGTCAAAGATATTTGTGATAACGAAACTCTCGTAGATCTTTATTCTTTTTAGAACTTGAGTCCCGGTCGTTCGTCTCTGGGAGGTGTGAAAACGAATCGAGATTTGGATCAGCTTTTATAACCTAAATCTAACCTAAGCTACTATTTTTGTCTTTTTGTGTTTTTGATTTTTTTTTTTTATTTTGAAAAGCGAATTAAAACCTAGATCTAGATAAACTAGCAAAAACCTAAGTGACTATGTGCATCTAAATGAGGCCATGGTGGCCGTGCATGGTGTGAACAAACCAAAGTGTCATATAAGCAAGCAAACATGAGGACAATCAATCACAAAAACATTATTTATGCATAGAAATTTATCACACATCATCTACACTAGAAAACATATAAATAGAAGAAAATCCCTCATGCCGGAAAGTTGCCACTAGGGCCATTGGCCTTGTGTGAGGGTGTAGGCTAGACCTTAGGTATGCAAACCCGTCTACATGCCTACCAAAAGAGATGGCCAGCCACAAGAGGCTATGGGTGAGCCTTCATGGCCGTCCAAGAAGAAGAAGAAGATGGGGGCTAGTGCACCCAAGTGGAGAGAGGAGGGTGTTGCTCCCTTTCTCTACCAATGGCCGTCCTTGAAGCTTTGGAGAGAAGCTTCTCTAGCTAGCCGTCCATGGAGCCTTGGAGGAGGATGAGGAGGACGGCCTTCAGGTTTTGGAGGGTGGAAGCAAGTTTAGAGTAGAGAGTCTGGATGGGAGAGTGTATGGAGATATGCCCCAATTTCGTAGCTCTCTCTTTGCCCTTCATGGAAGGCTCCATTTGGTTGCCACTTTTGGTGGCTCCAAAAATAGCAAATGCCATAAATTTTGGATCTAGGTTTGACACATGTTGTTAGGGTTTCCAAGAGAGTGTGCATGGGTTTGGTGGGAGTAAAATGGGAAGGTGTGCGTGTGTGTGTGGGTGTGTGTTTTTTCGTAGGGCTAGGTTGTGGGTTTTGGTAGGATTAGGTGCTAAATAGGTTGGGTCAATCTAGATTAAGTGGGTGAGGACCTAATTAGGCTTAGGAAAGTCTAATTGGGTAGGAGTGAACCTAATTAGGTCTAGGTTAAGTCTAATTATATGTGTGCATGTGATTAGGCTAGGGTAACCCTAATAGGTATGAGTTAATTAGATCCTGGGTGGATCTAATTGGGCTCGGGTGCACCCAATCAACTGTAGATGCACCCAATTAGGTATGGGATGGTTCAATTGGGTTAGGGATAGGACAAGTAGGGATATGGATAGTGGACTAGGCTTAGGAGGTCTCTACTTAGGTTTCCTAGGGTGTCTAGTGGGATTCCTAGGTCAAAATAGGCAAGCTAGGGCTTCCAACACCCAAAATCAGGAACCAGACAGCAGTATCAGACGTCCAGGATAGTGGTCAGACGTCTTATACTACAAAATTGGATGTCTGGACACTAAATTAGATGTCCAATTCTGTGTCAGTATGAGTTTTGGCTTCCTGGATTGTTATTCTGCATAAATCAGACGTCCAGCCAGATGTTTGGACGTCTTAAAAGGTGCTGGAGAGTGGGTTTTGTGTTTTCTAAGGTTGGTTTTGGTTCCTAAGTGTTTTGGAGAGGGATAGGAACATGGATAGTGGTATCCATGTTTGGGTTTTGAGGCTAAGGTGCCCTAGTGGAGGTTATTTTGGGTTTGGGAAGGTTGTCCTAAGGTTTCTAAGGGTAGGGATAAGGCTATCCTCCTCACTCCTCTTATCTGGATCAGTCTTCTTCTTCTTCCTTTATTGCTTTATTTCACTATCTCCATCCTGGATCACTTTATTATCTGTAAATAGCAATAAAAAAACATTAACTAGCAGGATATCTCATCTCATTCTAAATAGACTGATGTAATGCATGATATGCAAGATATGAGTGCAATATCCACAATTTAAGATAGGTTCAAACATTATTTAGGTTGATTAGGACCTATGATTGCTGTGCAATCATACCCCCATTCCTAAACTTTGCTAGACCCTAGCAAATGCAAGACTAAATTATTCACATAAGGGTACCTAAGGATTGATTATTTTATCAAGTGTATGCTTAGAGATTTTTCTCCTTTTTGTTTTCATCCTATGTTCTAGAAATCCAAACAAATGTGAAAGGCAGCTACGTAGCTTTTGCAACGGATTCGAGTGAAAGACCTGATTCACCCCTAAAGCCTGTACTTTGACCCCTAGTAAAAATTCTAGCGGGATAGGCTGACTTCTTCCCTCGGGGTATTGAAGATATTCTATGAATTCCACCCGGCTTTAAGCTTAGGTAGAGGATCTTAAAGTGAAAAGATTGTATATTTGGTGGCTCACTCTCGACTGGTGTTACATAGAGATTAGTACCATAGAATCTTGATTCCCAAATTATTAAGTAACTCCACTCAGAGCAAGACGAGAAAAACTATACTCTCTTTTGGTTCCTTTGTATTCATTCTCTCTTTTTCTTTTTCTTTCTTTTTCTTAGAGCTCACAACCTCACCAGATTCACACATATGATCTGTATTTGGTGGTCTCACTAGGCATTAACACTTTAATTGAGTTCTCATAACCCTAACACTAAGTCGGGATTCCTCAACAAGTATTCGGGCAGTCAGAAACACAAGAAAAATAGGTTAAGGCAATATTTGGTGGAGCTCAATTTTATTTGGTGGTATTGCCTCGATGAAATAAACACTAAATATTCATTCTTTTCTTTTTTTTTCTTCTTTTTCTTAATTTTTTCTTTTTCAGTTTTTCTTTCTTTTCATCATTCTTTTTCTTTTTCTTTTCTCATTTTTTTAAAAATTTTTTTTTTCCAACATAACACAACTAGCATACATCCATGAACTTTATTAAGGAGGCATTATTGGGGATTGGTGGTACTCAAGAGACATTGGGTGGCTTATTTGGTGGAAGTGCCTACTCATGGCACTGGGAGAGACGGATAGGACGGTGCATTTCTGACCTTGACATCAATACCCTCCTTTAGCCGAGGATTTCATAAAGAATGGTCGTAACCATCCACCTTAGCCTTAGTTTTATGAAAACTCGCTCTCTGCGTATTTGCCTTATTCTGTGGCTCTCAATATTTCACACAAAAATGTATACGCTAGAACCGAGAGCGAAAACTATGCCTAATCTCTAAGTATCATCACCTAATTATCTAAGATTCCTGATTCCTTGCACTAATCTTAGAGCACCAGTACACTCTACTCTCATCTCACACTATTTGGTGGATTTTTTTTGGAAGAAAATCAGCCTGACTCCCAAAACTCTGTCCAGGGGTTCAGGAAAAGAAGCACTGCTTCTTCTCGACAGACTAAAGATGTTTATCAGCCTTCACCGTGAATCCATTGCAAATTCTACGTGTGTGTGAAAAGTTGTACTAGATTCCAGATTACAAGAATCAACTAAAGGATAAAATCCCTAATGCATTCTCTTAATAAAATAATCTTATTCATGAATGCAATGTCTATATATGCTATAAACATGTAACCTCATATAATTTGTACTTCGTGAATTTCCTGTATCGGGTTACAATCAGCTTGACCCTAAATTTAGAACAAAAGGTGAGCGGGTGAGTCAGAATTGGTTGTTGCGAACGATTTCTAGCTCCAATGAGAGCACTGGAGGTGGAGTCGGTTGTTCTTTTATTTAAGGTCCTAAAGTACGTTTTACATGCAGCTCCGAGGTTTTCCTAAGTGTTGGCATAAAATTTTTTCAATTTTTTTGTATCTACCCCCCCATGCCTAAGTTCTTGCATGTCCTCATGCATGAATGTAAAAGAAATTAAATGCTGTAGGGAGAGAATGGGTAGAAATCACTTGTAATTGCTCCTGAAATTATATTCAGCACCGGCCAACCTATTAATATGCAATATAAAAGGAAATATGCTAAAACAAAAATATGCTATGTATAAAAATGATGGTGGAATGTGGGGCGAATGGTATGTATATGTGCTAAATTTAACGTCTTCAGCTAGGCGAAAGCTCAAAAAGGATATACCAATACAGTATTGAGAATGGCGAGTAAAATGATAAGAATTTTAGTCTCATTCGCCAACAGCGGACCGCAAATGTGAACTAGCTGTCCATGAATTCCAAGTCCAAATAATCGGGAAAATATGTAGATGGGGCTTGGGATTATCTGCAGCCAGATGCTACAGAAGAAAGACAGATAAATACGGGTGCCTGGAAGGAATGAAGGTGAAGGCATCCCGAAGAGGTGATGGAGAATGTGGGTGGTAGGGGTATGGGTGGAGTTGTGTGGGGTGAAATCATATGGGTCCTGATAATGGTTATGAATGGAAGGCATGACCCACGTAGTGTGGTCAGATCTGGAAATCAAGGTCCAGTGATCAATCTCTGTCTCTACCAAAGATGTTTGGGTCTCATCTTCTTCTTTTATCTCTTCCAAATTGTCCAATGCCAATTCCCAATTATCACATGATTCCCCAAAATTCCTAGCTTCCTCTGATAACTCATCATATGTTATTCCCAATAATCTTTCAATTTCTTGAATATCTATTTCATAAGGGGATATTTCCTTCTTCTCACTTGGATGAAGTTGGGCATTAGATTTAGTAGTGAGTCCCTCCATGAAAGTGGAATGGGCTAAATCATTGATTGAGGAGTTGTTACAGTCTTTTTGATTTTGTTGCTCCGTGTATGAGATCATTTGAATTAATTCATCAATGTCTCCATGGGTATTCTCAAATACAACAAAATTATATTCAGGTCCCTTAATGTTTGGTTCCTCAAAATGAAATGATTGGTACTCAGGCCCTATATCAAGATCAAGATTCTCAAATAAATCTCCATTCTTAGCTTCCATAGGGTTATCAATATCATCCACCTCGGGTGTTTGATCAACAAAATCCTGCATGACCACCACCGAATCGCGAATCGGTTGTGACACACCTGACCCAGATTCAAACATTTCTGGTTTTTGTTGCTCATCCTGGATTCTATGAAGCTCCTTCCTTATATCATCATATTCTCTTGCACTAGCTTCCTTTATTTCATGAATCATTTTGATCAATTGAGTAATCTGGGATTCATTGCAAGGGATGTTCTTAAGCATAGTATTGCATTTCATGATATAAATATTGCATTACATGCATCATCTTGCATTTAGAATACTTTGAATAAAATGAAGGTTAATTGTCTCCTTTTATGTGCTTGGACAGGGAAACTATTTTATCAGGGCCACGGATCAAAGATCCAACCGTATGGATGTGATCAGGGCGACGATTGGAGTTCAACAACTCCAAGATCGCCCTAATCAGGCATCCGTAGCATCAGAAAGTGACCCAGGAACCCTAGAAGATCAAGGGCCAGGATGGTGTAAATCCGCACTTCAGGTGATAATTCCGACCGCACGGATGAATTCGGATCGACGATCACAGCCCAACGACACAAAAATCGAGTCAATCCAACATCCGTGGCACCATCTACAACTTCCAGAAGATGGACGGCCAAGATAGCGCCACGTGGCACCATCTCAGCCGCCCAAACGGCCGCTTGCGTCTTGTGAAAGCCCCGCGCCCGATCGCTCTCCGCCGTTGGATCTTGATCCAACGGCTGTGGGCGCTCGCATATAAAAGCGCTCGCTCGACCATCCGCGCCCCATAGCGCAGTGGTCGAGTGCGCTATCGCGAGCGCGGGGCGCGAGTTCGATCCGCGGCGAGGGGCTGGAGGGCGCGATCAATTGAGGCGCATGGAGCGTCAGACGAAGATCGGACGGCCGCGCGCACCCGGTAGCGCCGACGCGCGATTGAATGCGCGGCGTGGACGCACAATCAGACGCGCGCAGCACGCGGGCGCGGACGCATCTTAAGCCGTCCGATCTCACGATCGGACGGCTGAAAAGCGCTGGACGTGCGTGGACGTTGAGGAGCGGGCAGCCGAGGAGGCACGCGTGGGCGTGGAGGCGACGCCCACGTCGGGGCTTTAGTGACGGATTTATCCGTCAATAAAGACCCCTTATTTAATGTTTTGAAGTTGTAATGTCCATTTTGCCCCTACTCCTTGCAACTATAAAAGGAGACCCCCTCCATACGAAATTCTCATCCCTTCTTTCTCCTCTCTACCCCTCCAAAGCTCAAAAGAAGCTTGTCCCACACCCGGGATGCTTCTTGCGAGATAAAGTCCAATTTTCGTTCCCCTTCGGAAGTGGATCCGGCGACGACGGCGGCGTGCTACTCCATTCCCGTTCTTCTACTTCGTCCTCCTTCGTCTTGCTTCGTTCTCCTTCGTCCAGGCGTCGTCCTGTCCGGCTCGTCCTCCAAGCAATCGTCGAGGAGGATAACTTCTCTCTCCCATTCTTATTTACAGCTTTTCTAGTGTAAAATTTTCCTACTTTATAGTGTAATTGATTTTCCGCTTTCTAGTGTACTTTTATAAACAATTGAAATATTGAATGCATGTTCTCTTTCTCTCTCTCTCTCTCTCTCTTTCTCTCTCTCTCTCATAATTTGATAGCTCCATTGTAATTATATCGCCTTGCTTAGCAAAAAAATCTTAAAAAAATATAATTGCGAATATAGATCAACTAGCCTCCCTGTGTTCGACCCGGAATTCTTTTCAGTATAAATTTTATTTGTTGAACACGAATTCTTCGCTTTTTGATCTACAACGGCAGGTTTTCCAAAATCAATCTCGTAAGCATAGCGATTCGCAAAAAACCGTTTAACATTTTGGCGCCGTTGGCAGGGAGGCAACGATTTTCGATCTTTTCTTCGCATTTCTTGCACTTTATTTTTCTAACTAGCTTTCTCTTGTGTCTATTATTTTGCAGAGACCTCCATCAAGGAATCAACAAGCGGTAGACTGGAGTAAAGTGCAGTTGAAGACAACTGTAAGTGCTTCCCCCATTCTTTCCCCCTCCATAGATTTCATTCGCCACATTAAATCCAAATCCCAGTTAACCTAGGTGTTTGCATAAATCCTAGGAATAGTTTGGTTGTTTGGATTTTCACTCACATTCATTCCACCCTCATCCATAAAAAAAATAAAAAATAAAAAATAAAAAGATAATCTTGTGGGGTAATTTTCAACAAACACACAACACACACCCACATTCAAGGCACTTGATCAACTTGATTTGTTTTCTACTCAACCGGGTTCTGATCTGTGGAACTGGTACACACAAAGCAACACATAACAGAGTAGAAATCATTCTAGGTTAATCATCTTTAAGTGCCTAACTTAGTGGTGCATTTGTGACCAATTGTTTGAGTTGTTTGGGTAGCACCACTTTATTTTAAAACCAACTCATCAAGTAGCTCCTCCTTAGGGTTTTCAATCTAGGTATATTCTAGGCACTCCACTTTCTTTCTGATTTTAAAGGAAAACAATCTTCACCCGTGTTTTACAACTTGGTTTGCCTAGAAACTTGATTGCAATTCACCTAATTTGAAACCCTAAAAGCTACTTAAGCAAGATTTAAACGTTAAAATTCACGCATTATCAATAATCTTGCTTGAAAACATTGGTTGTGCACACACACACAAATCAATCAATCATTAAGGGCACAACCCATTGTAAGGGCCCATGATGAGAGCCTCATCATGAGCCATAACTAGCTCATTTTGACCCAATAAAGAAGATAAAAGCTCCTACATAACCTAGAAGAAGGCCTAACTGAAGGAACAAGTGCTCTGAGAAGAAAACATGAAATAAAGGTTAAAACTGCAATTTTACCATTGCAGTACAAAAATGGGATTTCTCAGAGGCAAAACATAGGTCAAATGGTCTAAATGAGATAAAAAGTGGGTTGAGTCAATCAGAAATGGGTTCATGTGCAATCTAAGAACTAAATGACACTTGGTAACCCTAAAACAGACCCGCTTAAATTAACAAGGTTCCGGTCAGAACAAAAAGCAAGTAAACCTCTACAAATCATGGAAAAACATACTATAGGGTTTAGAACACTTAATTTGGCCTTTGGAACCTAGTTTGACCTAGATTAGGGTCCTAGCTCTTCAATTAACCTAATTTAGGTTTTTATGCAAAATATCCAGTCAAACGAGGTCAAACCTAAAATCCAACTTCACCATTGGATTCCTTAGGTCCAAATTAGGTTTGTACCAAAATTTGTACCTAAGGAGAGGTCATCTTGACCTACTTTGCAATTTAGTACACCCAAATCACAAATTGGTCCCTATCTTTTGAATACCGTTGCAGAGAACCCCCTAGGTTCTTCGCCTCCTTTGCAAACCGGTCCTGCCGCCATTGCTAGGGCAGAACCGAGCTCCGGCGAGGTTTGGAGAGGGATTGCTCTCTAATCCCTCAGAGATTCCCTCCCAGAAATGGAAGGAGGATTCTCTGAGGAATTCCCTTCCTTATAAAGTCAATTATAATCGCTGGTGTGAACCCAATCTCTCGTGCGAACGCACGAGAGATTTGGGTATCCTAACTCCTTTCCATCTCCGGCGACCAACCGAACGCACGAGAGATTTGGGTATCCTAACTCCTTTCCATCTCCGGTGACCAACCTCAGGCAATTACGTGCCCTTCACACCCTGCACACCCAGTCCAGCGCCTATATAAGAACCCACAACTCCGGCCGAAGAGGCTCAGCTTGATTTGGCCGAGTTTCCCCCTTCAATTCCTCTCGTCCTGCCCGGCCAAAAACCCCCAGCAAGCTCCGGCGAGCCCCCCTCCCCTCCCTCTTCGCTCTTCCACAAAACCAGTGGCAGAGTTAGCTTCTTGACCTCCCTCCGCGTCGCGCAGTACCAGCGCACGCCGCCTCAGCCCCGTCGTCACCGCCGTTCTCCCCCCACTGGGCGTCATCTTCTCCGACGACAGCAGGTACTGCTGTCCGCCTTCCATCCCCTTTCGTCCTTACAATTAGGTTAGAACTCTTCTCCACCCTCTCCTCTCTCTTTTCCCCCAACTATTTTACTTGATTACCCCTCGACATTAGCTAACCCCCTCCATCTTCCTCGCCTCCGACCGCACTCCGGCGAGCCGCCCACACCACTCCGCCACTCCACACGGCTCGCCAACCACCTCGTGAGCTTCGCCTCACCACCAGGAACCCATTCCACCCCATCACTGCCACTCCAGACCTCTACAAGCACCCCCCGACCAACCCACCATCTCCAGCCACAGGTTGACCTAGGCACGCACGCCTAGGCCGACCGGCAACCTGCAGCATCACCCACCGCCTTCGCCGTGCTACGGCGAAGGTTTCCAGCTATTCTGATTGGGCCAATAGGCCGTTCTGTGGAATCTCAGGTGAACGCCCCGGCCGCCATTAACAGCCGAAGTAGCAGGAAGCTTGGAGCAGCAGCAGGCGTCAGGCTTCCCAGGTGGCAGGTGCAGCAGACTCTCGCAAGTGTCGCGAGGTGACTGAGTTCAGCGAGGAGCACCAGCAGGGCCTTCAGCGTGGGCAATTGCACACGAGAGTCTGCGGGCGCGCGTGAGGGAAGGACGAAACCTTTAGTCCCACATCGTGGGATTACAAACCTCAGGTACACTATAAATTGTTTTTGTGATATACTCTTATCGCCTCAGTAAGCACAGGGGTGAGGTCCCTCACTGACCCCACCCGCCTCGTCCGCGGCATGACCACGCGGACTTGGCGGATCCGACCCGACCTAGACCTACGCACTCCTCGCGCATCACACCACCTTCAGGTGCGCTTGGTCCCGGGTACGATCCGACCCGATTATGCATGTGGCTCTGGGAGAGCAGCTCAGAGTGAATTGCTTGAGAGTGAGAGACGCGCGGGTAGAGGGAGAAGGGTTACGTTTTGCTCCTGTGCAAGCAGGCTGATCGTAGGAGAAGGACTTGGCCGCTGCAGAAGAGAGAAGCAAGGCAAGACCACAGAAGAGAAGAGTAAGAAGCAAAGGTAGAGAAGAAGAAAAGAAAGAGCAAGGCAGAAGCAAAAGACACGGGAGATCAAAAGAAGGAAGGAAAGAAAGGCTTTGCAAGGCAGAAAGAAGAAGGATAATCAAGAAGAAAAGGGAAAATACTTTTAAGACGTCTGATCGCAAGATCAGACGTCCAATTTCATATTTTTGTCCTAATAACTTTTAATTGCGTACATTCACATTTGAATTGATATTTTGAGTAAATTAGAGTGTTCAATTACATTTTGACTAGTAGTAAATTCCATTTGCTCCCTGTGTTCGACCTCGGATACTCCGGTTTTCGAGTAATAAAAATCTTTATTTGTTTTGAACGCTTTAGCGGCTATATTACAACGCGATATTATCTTTTAACAAACCGCACAAAAGCGCGACGAACATTTTGGCGCCGTTGCCGGGGAGCAATGCACAATTTACCACTAGTCTCTACATTCTTTTTATCATATTGAACACTAACTTGCCCTACTTTTCTTTGATGTGATCTTGCAGGTATTTCATGAGAAAATCTCTCCCGCAAGTCAACCACTCCAGGGCAGGTAATTTCTTTTCTTCCTTAATCATCCCCTAATCTTTGAAAGACAAAAGGAAGAAAATCAATTTAGGAATCAATTGCCTTCTTTATATAGTAATCACCATCTCTAAAGCAAAACATTTCTTGATTTTGCAAAAATTTCTGCAAATATTCTTGAAGTTGGAGTGATTTTTTTTTCCCATCCCACAAATTCTTGTGCCTAATTGAAATAACGCTTAATCTCGGCGGACCACACACTTCTTGTTTATAAGTCCAAAGAGAACTTTTGAAAAAGAAAAAGAGGATTGGAAATAGAACCAAATTAGGGTTTCCACATTAGGGTCTTGAAGCGCTAGTCGCACATGCCTGTGTAAAAAGAAATAAACCCTCCCGCATCAGTGTGCTACCCAAGCCCTTGATTGAAGAAAGTTAAATAAGACAAACCCTAAAATTGAGCTCTAAAATCACTTGAATCTTAAAATTTTCTTTTGACCTAATAACCTGGGAGTCAAATCAGGGTGATCTCTAGGCTCCGAGCTTAGAATCATTCTGCCATCTATAGGACAGGTCAGGTGAAGTTGACCCCTTGGGTCAACCAACCTCTAAATTAGGTCACAATACCAAAAACATCTAAAGTTCAAGTGAGAACCCTAAAAGCACCTTTGAAATAAAAAGTGATAGACTTAAGAGGTCAAGGTCCCCATTCTGGTTTACCTGGAATCTCAGTGACAAGAGAGGTCGGGTGGGGGAAACCCTGTAACCCGTAGGGACGCTCTACCGTGTAGGGGTCTTTGCGGGACTCTCCCTCTCTGGCTACCCAAGTAATTCGCAGGTGGACGATCTTCGGATCCAGGGGTCCATCCGCCCCAAACCTCCATAGTCATCCAAACATCTTTTGGGTGTCTTGATTGGGTCAAGAACATCTCCAGTCCTGCATCTTTTCTCTGTAGAGCACGCACACTCATTTTCAGTGGGACTCGTTATTCAGATCTGATCGCTTCATAACACATCTTGAGTCAAACTCTGATCTTGATTCCACCACCTGATCCAAATATGCAGCTGAACCACCTAGGACTACCAGTCGAGAAACCTGAATATCGGAGATCCATGAGAGATAAAATGATTGAGGATGCCATGAGATTTTATGAAAATGAAGAAACCTCAACAACAGTAGGAAACATTCAAGTTGATGTCCCAACAACCACAACCTTTGTCATAACTTGTGTCTAAGTACTATTAGCAGAAGCCAACAAAGGATTAACCCGTGACTTGCTCATTACTGCATACATTGAGATAGAAAAACTGCACAATAGTGAATACCTTCAATGTATGACAAATCCTCCACTTCGGAAGCAACACCAAGATAGTCTTGAAAAACGGGAAGAGATAATGAGATTAGTAAAACAAGTCATTGACCAGAAATACCCGTACATACCACCAACAGAGGATGAGCTATCTTGGAACAACATCGAGGATAAATCTGACCTCGGGATTGAGGCACAAAATGGTTGTGGATTCCCAACCCAGATGGAGTATAATGCACCTGATATTGAAGAAGGTTGGGAAGCTCCAAATGCAGGAAAAGACCATGATGAGCCCATTTTAGAATCCCAAGGCTCCTGCAAGTATGAGAGTAGAACTGAACCTCTCGAGGGTGTAAATTCCGTCCCTTATTCTAATAAGGTGGCCCTCGAAGGTTATTCAGACCTAAATTCAAGTAATTCAACCCACATTCTAAGCCTAGAACCTAGATCTGAAACATATTTTGAAGATTTCAAGGCCCCAGAGGAAGAAAATCAATCTCTTAATGAAGAATATGATTTTGGGCCTCGATTTGATGAATATCCCTCGTCAACCTCCTCAGAGGGACTAATCGACTTTTCGGAAGTCATGCAAATCTACGATACAGAAACCGAGGAGGTGGACGAGTGGGGTTTCGATTGGCTCTGCCCTACTAACCTTGAACCTGAGCCTCTACCAGATAGGGACACCTTTGTAAGCTCAGAATTAACATTTAGGCTAGATCCTAGTCAGGCTGCTGAATATACAACATATGATTTATTCTATGGTGGAACTCATGATCTAGAATCTCATTCAAACTTTGATTTTCGCAAACTCTCCGACAATCTCGAATCTGACCATAACATCGGAGAAAATCTGCCTCCTGATTATAACATGTCAATCTTCTTTGAAGCCACCTGCTCCACATATACAGAACCAATCAAAACCCGTTCCCCACCCCGACCCGCAACCGGACTCAATTTCTATTCTGATTCACCTCTCACTGAGCCGATTGCAGATGATTCAACTCCATATCTATACCGGGTATCGGACACTGATCAGACCACAAATCAGGAGCCTCCATCCTTTGACCGTCCCTGTAGGGATTCCACACCTTACATTGATTATTTTTCGGAACCCTACCCCCACCAGGCTGATTCGACTGAGCCCGAACTCGAGTTTTCACTTCCATATCTATCAGAACATCACTGCATTTGGTGGGTCCCACATCTGCTAATCTACATCTATCAACCCACCAGACTTATTGGGTTTGGGCTGCATCATCAGCCCACTGATCTGAACAAGTACCTGGTTGGACCAACCAGGCTCTTAATTAAGGTGCTTGTTTTCCAAAACTCCATTGATTTGACCACTCCCTCTCCACCCCATTTTCCGCTCGGCTAAAGGCATTAAATTTAGCGCTTAACGGGAGGTAACCCGTCATCTCAAAAATAGAGACTCGTCTGATTATCCGTCTGTACTCCACGTCTATTGCACCTTGAGTTCAGCCTTAGACAGTTGATCCCACCTCTGGTACACGTATCAGAGCTTAAAATCGTTCGCATCAGTCATTCCCGACCCATTCACCCACCCGATATATCCTGTTCTAAGCCCCTGACCTCAACACTAATTCCCACCCTCTGTTTACAATGAGGACATTGCAAAACTTAGGCATGGGGGGGTGATAAAATGCATACATACAAAACCAAGAAAAAAATCAGAAGGATTCTCACAAAAAATTCACATATGTCAAAAACACAAAAAATTTAAAAATTACGAAAAAGAACAAAAAAAAAAATGGGGAGGGAGGAAATGTTGTGAGCCATATAATCATAAGGAGGAGAAAAAGAGCAAAAATGAAGAAAGGAGCACAAAAGGAAAAGAAAAAGAAAAAGTCATTAGTAAAAGATTAAGGAATTAGCTGAAGTTCTAGACCAGATCAAGAAAAGAAACAAAAGAAAAAGTGCTAAGGAAACATAACAAGAGATTAGCGGGGACGTTGGTCTTAAGCCTTTTGGGCTAGTATCTTTAGCTTAAAAATTCACGTATCCGTTAAAATCTGGATAATCCTCAAGAGGTTGAGGAAAATGCGAAACTTAAGTATTAGGTCTAAGGCTTAGGAAGTATTCGACCTCGTTAACTGACCTCCGATTTGCGGGATTCGGTAACCTAAGCACACCAAATTCACACACAGTCTGGTTCAGTGCGCATAAAACATCCAAAACACGCAAGAGCGTTTAATATTCTGAAAAAGTCACCTAGATTAGGAGCGGCCAATCAACACAAGTTGATTTGGACGAGTTCCCAGCGCGGAGAGGCGGGAAATCCCCTCGAAGATGCGTAACAACATATCATCTCCTCGGTGTTTGTCTCTTAGGATATTTAAATATCCTACTGGGGGCATGTAAGCACTCTGCTGGTTCAGATACCATGGGTGGCATTATCACGAAATGTCGATCGCCAGGGTCTGAATTCGGCCACGGAACGCCATAGGCGGGATTATCTTGAAATCTCGAAAGCCAGGGTTCCGGGGGTTGCCATGGGCGGGATTATCTCGAAATCTCAAAAGACAGGGACCCTTGAGGATTGATGATGGGGACGAGGAATCCGATACAGACCGTGTTGAGAAGCTAATCCGAAGCTAGAAATAAAAAGAAAAGAGAGAGAAAAGCTCTCCAAACAAATAAATCCTCTATCTCTCTCCTACAAAAAATGCACTGCAAACTGAACTTAGGCTAAAAATGTCTCAAGCACGGGTGCTTTAACCGCGGAGTCCAACAAACCCTAGGTTAGTTTCTGTGGGTCGTAGAAACCTTTGCGGAGGACTAAGGCTAAAGCGGAACAGGTCTGGATTTTGGTTGGTACTTGAGTACCTCTAGACTTATTATCGGCATTCCCACCTAATCACAAAAGAAAAGGAGAAGCACTTATCATTGTTGACAGACACTCAGGGTCTAGAACGGAAGTTAAAACTTTGAAATTTTGCTAAGGGACTAGCAAAAGCTAGGCATGGGGGTATGATGAGAGCCTCATCATGAGCCATAACTAGCTCATTTTGACCCAATAAAGGAGATAAAAGCTCCTACATAACCTAGAAGAAGGCCTAACTGAAGGAACAAGTGCTCTGAGAAGAAAACATGAAATAAAGGTTAAAACTGCAATTTTACCATTGCAGTACAAAAATGGGATTTCTCATAGGCAAAACATAGGTCAAATGGTCTAAATGAGATAAAAAGTGGGTTGAGTCAATCAGAAATGGGTTCATGTGCAATCTAAGAACTAAATGACACTTAGTAACCCTAAAACAGACCCGCTTAAATTAACAAGGTTTCGGTCAGAAAAAAAAGCAATTAAATCCTCTACAAATCATGGAAAAACATACTATAGGGTTTATAACACTTAATTTTGCCTTTGGAACCTAGTTTGACCTAGATTAGGGTCCTAGCTCTTCAATTAACCTAATTTGGGTTTTTACGCAAAATGTCCAGTCAAACGAGGTCAAACCTAAAATCAAACTTCACCATTAGATTCCTTAGGTCCAAATTAGGTTTGTACCAAAATTTGGACCTAAGGAGAGGTCATCTTGACCTACTTTGCAATTTAGTACACCCAAATCATAAATTGGTCCCTATCTTTTGAATACCGTTGCAGAGAACCCCCTAGGTTCTTCGCCTCCTTTGCAAACCGGTCCTGCCGCCATTGCTAGGGCAGAACTGAGCTCCGGCGAGGTTCGGAGAGGGATTGCTCTCTAATCCCTCAGTGATTCCCTCCCAGAAATGGAAGGAGGATTCTCTGAGGAATTCCCTTCCTTATAAAGTCAATTACAATCGCTGGTGTGAACCCAATCTCTCGTGCGAACGCACGAGAGATTTGGGTATCCTAACTCCTTTCCATCTCCGACGACCAACCTCAGGCAATTACGTGCCCTTCACGCCCTGCACACCCAGTCCAGCGCCTATATAAGAACCCACAACTCCGGCCGAAGAGGCTCAGCTTGATTTGGCCGAGTTTCCCCCTTCAATTCCTCTCCTCCTGCCCGGCCAAAAACCCCCAGCAAGCTCCGGCGAGCCCCCCTCCCCTCCCTCTTTGCTCTTCCACAAAACCAGTGGCAGAGTTAGCTTCCTGACCTCCCTCCGCGTTGCGCAGTACCAGCGCACGCCGCCTCAGCCCCGTCGTCGCCGCCGTTCTCCCCCCACTGGGCGTCATCTTCTCCGGCGACAGCAGGTACTGCTGTCCGCCTTCCGTCCCCTTTCATCCTTACAATTAGGTTAGAACTCTTCTCCACCCTCTCCTCTCTCTTTTCCCCTAACTATTTTACTTGATTACCCCTCGACATTACCTAACCGCCTCCATCTTCCTCGCCTCCGACCGCACTCCGGCGAGCCGCCCACACCACTTCGCCACTCCACACGGCTCGCCAACCACCTCGTGAGCTTCGCCTCACCACCGGGAACCCATTCCACCCCATCACTGCCACTCCAGACCTCTACAAGCACCCCTCGACCAACCCACCATCTCCGGCCACAGGTTGACCTAGGCGCGCACGCCTAGGCCGACCGGCAACCTGCAGCATCACCCACCACCTTCGCCGTGCTACGGCGAAGGTTTCCAGCTATTCTGATTGGGCCAATAGGCCGTTCTGTGGAATCTCAGGTGAACGCCCCGGCCGCCATTAACAGCCGAAGCAGCAGGAAGCTTGGAGCAGCAGCAGGCGTCAAGCTTCCCAGGCGGCAGGTGCAACAGACTCTCGCAGGTGTCGCGAGGTGACTGAGTTCAGCGAGGAGCACCAGCAGGGCCTTCAGCATGGGCAATTGCACACGAGAGTCTGCGGGCGCGCGTGAGGGAAGGAAGAAACCTTTAGTCCCACATCGTGGGATTACAAACCTCAGGTACACTATAAATTGTTTTTGTGATATACTCTTATCGCCTCAATAAGCACAGGGGTGAGGTCCCTCACTGTCCCCACCCGCCTCGTCCGCGGCCTGACCACGCGGACTTGGCGGATCCGACCCGACCTAGACCTACGCACTCCTCGTGCATGACACCACCTTCTGGTGCGCCTGGTCCCGGGTACGATCCGACCCGATTATGCATGTGGCTCTGGGAGAGCAGCTCAGAGTGAATTGCTTGAGAGTGAGAGACGCGCGGGTAGAGGGAGAAGGGTTAGGTTTTGCTCCTGTGCAAGCAGGCTGATCGCAGGAGAAGGACTTGGCCGCTGCAGAAGAGAGAAGCAAGGCAAGACCACAGAAGAGAAGAGTAAGAAGCAAAGGTAGAGAAGAAGAAAAGAAAGAGCAAGGCAGAAGCAAAAGACACGGGAGATCAAAAGAAGGAAGGAAAGAAAGGCTTCGCAAGGCAGAAGGAAGAAGGATAATCAAGAAGAAAAGGGAAAATACTTTTAAGACGTCTGATCGCAAGATCAGACGTCCAATTTCATATTTTTGTCCTAATAACTTTTAATTGCATACATTCACATTTGAATTGATATTTTGAGTAAATTAGAGTTTTCAATTACATTTTGACTAGTAGTAAATTCCATTTGCTCCCTATGTTCGACCTCGGATACTCCGGTTTTCGAGTAATAAAAATCTTTATTTGTTTTGAACGCTTTAGCGGCTATATTACAACGCGATATTATCTTTTAACAAACCGCACAAAAGCGCGACGAACAGCCCATCACATTCCATAAGCACCACAATCCCAGGCCTTAATAACATTGAGTAGACATTGGCCTTAAGGTTTGATTCGCTCTTCAGGGCCTAGTCTAAGATTATTTTTGATTAACCTACTTGTACTGATTAATCTGATGTCTAGCTAGGGGAGTAGAGTCAAACGATCGCGGCTGGGGGGTACACTAGGAACCGGAGGCGAAAGCCAAAGGAAGAACCTTCTCCCTAGTCCCTTGATGTAAACACATTTACACTACTTAAAATGTCTATTTATGCATGTTCTTAAGCATAAGATTGCATTTCATGATATAAATATTGCATTACATGCATCATCTTGCATTTAGAGTAGTTTGAATAAAATGGAGGTTAATTGTCTCCTTTTATGTGCTTGGACAGGGCAAATATTTTATCGGGGCCTCGGATCAAAGATCCAACCGTATGGATATGATCAGGGCGACGATTGGAGTTCAACGACTCCAAGATCGCCCTAATCAGGCATCCGTAGCATCAGATAGAGACCGGGGAACCCTAGAAGATCAAGGGCCAGGATGGTGTAAATCCGCACTTCAGATGGAAAATCCGACCACACGGATGAATTCGGATCGACGATCGCAGTCAAACGACACAAAAATCGAGTCAATCCGACATCCGTGGCACCATCTACAACTTCCAGAAGATGGACGGCCAAGATGGCGCCACGTGGCGCCATCCCAGCCGCCCAATCGGCCGCAGGAGTCCTGTGAAGTCCACGCAACGTCTCCTCTCCGCCGTTAGATCTCGATCCAACGGCTGCGGTCGCGCGCGTTTAAAAACGTCCGCGCGACCATTTCGCCCGCGTAGCGCAGCGGCTACGCAGCTGCAGGCGAAGCGGAGGTCGCGGGTTCGAGCCGCGGAGAGGGGGTCGAAGGCGCGGGCGAGCGGGCGCGCACGAGCGTCGGATGAAGATCCAACGGCCGCGCGCGCCCGATAGCGCCGACGTGCAATTGGACGCCCTGGTGGGCGCGCGATCGCACGCGGGCGGCGCGCTACGCAGCGGGCGCGGGCGCGATCTAAGCCGTCCGATCTCGCGATCGGACGGCTGAGACGACGCGGACGTGCGTCTGCGTTACGCGCGCAGGTAGCCGAGCGGGTGCGCGTGGCGCGGCGGCGACGGCGACGGCGGGGCTTTAGCGACGGTTTTATCCGTCACTAAAGACCCCTTATTTATTATTTTGAAGATGTAATGTCCATTTTGCCCCCACTCCTTGCAACTATAAAAGGAGACCCCCTCCATACGAAATTTTCATCCCTTCCTTCTCCTCTCTACCTCTCCAAAGCTCAAGAGAAGCTTGTCCCACACCCGGGATGCTTCTCGCGAGATAAAGTCCAAATTTTCGTCCCCCTTCGGAAGTGGATCCCGCGACGACGACGGCGTGCTGCTTCGTTCCCGTTCTTCTGCTTCGTCCTCCTTCGTCCCACTTCGTTCTCCTTCGTCCAGGCGTCGTCCCGTCCGGCTCGTCCTCCAAGCGACCGTCGAGGAGGATTTCTCTCTCCCTATTCTTTTTACTGCTTTCTAGTATAGATTTACTACTTTCTAGAGTAGTCTATTCGTCCTCCGAGCGATCGTCGAGGAGGACATTTCTCCCTCCATTCTTTTAATGCTTTCTAGAGTAATTGTTTTATGTTTTCTAGTTGTAATGAAAGAACTCTTTTATGATAAATTCCTTGTCTATTCTACATCTCATTTTGATTTCCATGTATAGTATTCCTTCGCTCTCTCTTACTCCCTCTCTCTCTTTTATTTGTTGTAGATACTTAGATAGTTTAAATTGAATTTCTTTGTGACAAAATAAAAAGAAACGCGGAGTTTTTAAATCAAACGTTCGCCTCCCTGTGTTCGACCCGGAATTCTTATTTCGGTATAAATTTTATTTGTTGAACACGAATCCTTCGCTTTCGAACTACAACGACGGGTTTTTCCAAAAACCAAACACGTTAGCGTAGATTCTCGCGCTCAACATTTTGGCGCCGTTGCCGGGGAGGCAACGCTCTTTGATTTCTCTTCGCGTTTTGTAACTTACAAATCATTTACCTCACTTTTCTCCTTTCTTATTGTAATTGCCGGTACTCTTTTGAGACAGGCAAAAGCGGTAGATCGGAGTAAAGTGCTGTGGAAGGTTTTGTAAGTTACCCCCCACCTCCCACCCATTAGATTTCATTTCATCACATAATAATTCAAACATCAATCAACCTAGGTGTTCTTATAAACTCTAAGGTTAGATTGTTTGTTGTTTGACATCCATACTCACTCCAACCCCCACATTAAAAAAAGAAAAAAATAAAAAAAATCTCACAGAGGTACACAACCTCATCTGATTTTCTAACTCAACCGGTAAACCAATCTTAGGAGCCGGTACACACATCCAAACACATAATTGAGTAAGAAATCAGATTAGGTAATCATTTGTGTGCCTAATTAGGTGGTGCATCAGGCCAGTTGTTTGAGTTGTTTGGGCCGCACCACTTCAAATAAAATCAACTCATCTAGTAGCTGCCAATTAGGTTCAACTCTTAGGGATCTACCAGGCACTCCACATTCTTTTTAAACTTTAAAGGAAAATATCTTCACCTGTGCTTGCAAAACCTGGTGTGCCAATGAAACTTGATTGAAAACACCTAAAGTTGAATCCTAAAAGCTACTAAGCAAGATTTGAACCTTAAAATTCACCACATCAAAAGTAATCTTGCTTGAAAATCACTGGTTGTGCACGCACACACAAAGCAATCAATCATTAAGGGCACAACCCATTTAAAGGGCCCATCACATTCCAAAGCACATTCAAACCTAGCCCTAAATAAAACAGAGTAGACGTTGGCCTTAAGGATTGAACTCGCTCTTCAGAACTCAGAACGAGATTATTTTCGATTAGTCTGTTTCTACTGTTCAATCTGATGTCTAGCTAGGGGAGCAGAGTCAAACGATCGCGGCTGGGGGGTACACTAGGAACCGGAGGCGCAAGCCGAAGGAAGAACCTTCTCCCCAGTCCCTCCTTCTAACTGGTTGGATTGAACAGACAGAAGTAGATCAAATCGTTCCTTTATCTCAAGACGGGTTTTGAGAGTCTGTAGGTCTGTAGGCTAACCCATTTAAGGACAGGTTTGATTGTTTGTATTGCAGGGCACCTTTCTTCCTCCCGTATCTCATGAATCCTTCCACATATTTCACGCATTCCCGCTCTTTCCCTCCTGTTGTAAATTATCCTCAACATGACGATTATCCCAACTCGTATTGTAATCGACCATCAGTTAGTTGGGATAATTCGGATTGGGGATACAATTCCGGACCCCCGTGTTTAGGGTCTAACCCTGAACACTTTGATTCTCAATTCTATCCTTCTCAGAGTTGCATCGATTATAGATCGTCCTCCTTTCATGAACAACCTAATGCGATCTACAATCAAGAAGGATACACTGATCCTTACCCATCCTCTGATTTCACTGCCTTTAGGTCATCTCCATCTTATGAACAATCTGAAATGATCTATTATCAGGATGGGTATAACGAATCTCAATTCGTTAATTCCTCTACATTGATGTCAAACCCGCCCAACCCTGAACCAACTCATTTGGTTCAGGTTAATCAGGTTCAAGATAGGGTTCTGGCTAACTTGAGGAATATCATTCAATCTTTAGAAGTTCAGCCAATACCTTGCATTGAGAGATTGGAGCCCCTGATTGAAATGATTGATGATTTAAATAAGTCTTTGTTGGATTGGCTCCAGGATGTTAAGGATAAGAACCCGGGTGAGTTTCTACTTGGGAAATTAGCGAAATTGAGGATGAGATTCGTGGTTGCTTTGATTCAATCTTGGAATAATTCCCAGGATGAACTCTCTTCAGGAAAGCCAATGACAGAACCCGCTCAGGCACCTGTTGGGGGGGACACGTGTTACGAAGCTGACCAGATTGAATTAAAACAACCAATTAAGGATGATTTGATTTCTTCACCTGAAATCCCTGAGCCAGGTTACGAGGAAACGTATGTCTCCTTGGAACGCAAAGTGACAAATGATTTTGGGACATACATTGATACGGATCCTGATGGTGAAGATTCAAGTTGCAAAGTCTCACACGAGTTTTCAGATCACGATTTTTGTGAGACAATTGGGCCTGAGGAATCTGATAGATCATTTGATAGCCCAATAACTGAGGAAACTGATCTTATTAGGGCACACGATACAGATCCAGAATCGCATTTTCTGGAGGAATTAATTCAATGCCCTGATTATCAGTTACACCCTGTTGAGCTTATTGATGATTCTAATTCTGAGATAATTAGACCCAAGTCAATTTTGATTTTACCACATCATCTAGACTTGGAGATTTCAGATGGGGTGATGAATATACAAGAGGTCATGGAATTTGATATGCCGAATGAGGAGGATAGGAGCTGGGAAATTCTGATTTGGGAAGTCAATTTTGGAAGAAATGGAAGATTGAGTCGAAGGGTTCCTTTTAAGTTGAAACCATCAAATCAGAACCCTTACGACATTTGTTTCGAGGATGTCAAACTCAAGCACACATTTAATGATTATCCTTTTGAGCTTCAATTCTCTGTAACCCGACATTTTGGCCTTGGGTTGCATCCTCACAAATCGCAGGCCCGACCCCGCTTGCATTCTGATTTTAGGTTTTGGGTAATTTTTATCCAGAATCTAAGATATTCTCGATTATGGGGTGTGGGTCTGCACCACAATCTGGTCCACATCTGTGGACCTCTGCTGACAGGTCAGAGGATTCTTCTGTTTATTCTAATTCTGACCTGCACATGTGAGTTCTTCATTTCTTTTCTTTGTATAGTGTGCCTAGCTGAAGGCACTAAACTCAGCACATATACAGTTCTTTTTCATTTTCATCTCGGAGCGGACCCGATATCCACGCAATTCAGGTGCTTTCTACGCTTTTCCACTCTGTTTTATGTCTTTTTAATACAATGAGGACATTGCATTAGATAGGCATGGGGGGGTGGATATTTATCTTTGAATTCATTCGTCAGCTCCGTAGATTTGTTTTATTATTAAAAAAAAAAAAAAAAAATCGAAATTAGGAAAGAGAATTTGGGTTTAAGAAAATTTTCGATCTTAAGAAATACTATATTATGGTTTGAACACAAAGACCCTTCAGGTCTTTGGACTTAATCAGCCTATGTATCCACTAAAATGTGGATTTGTTTTTCGAGTTCTCGCCAACCTGAATTTTATTATAATTGGAGTAAATAAGTTTGGGTGATAAGTACACGACTTATCAACCCGCCCTCTGATGTGAGGGAATTTTGAGTCTTAAGCATCTACACACTTTCTTTGCACTGACTCGTTGTTTGGCGATTTTAACGGAAATTGGGTAGCTAATGAACCTTCTAGGGTGATATGGCTGGCAAGTTATCGTGGGTAACAGCCCA
The DNA here is from genome assembly GCA_037157565.1 of Thalassia testudinum. Taxonomy (NCBI): domain Eukaryota; kingdom Viridiplantae; phylum Streptophyta; class Magnoliopsida; order Alismatales; family Hydrocharitaceae; genus Thalassia; species Thalassia testudinum. The sequence goes on along the minus strand of JAZHRO010000031.1, from coordinate 30,442,303 downwards.
TAGGTAGGTTGTCCAGAGCCCAGTCACTGGACCTTTCTCTTTTTGCTGCCTTTAGGTAAATCTTAGACCAGGGAAGCCACCTACTTAAAAAAAAAAAGAAAAGAAAAAAATCAAAAAAAGAGAAAAGAACAAAAAGAAATAAGCCACACTTCGCCGCACGAGTATGGCTGGCAAGTTGTCGGTGGTAACAGCTCATCGACCGGTTGTCCAGAACCCAGCTCAGAAAATGCACTAAAAATTCCCAAAACACTTAGGAAGAAGCGGAGAAGTAGAATAAACCGGGGAGATATACACTGGATTCACCCTTGTGTTGACCCCGTTAAAAAATAAAAGTAGGGAGAAAGCTACCGGTTGTAAAGATACACCTTTAGGCAGAATTCTTTTTGAGGTCACCTAGAGGCATAGAAATCCGAAGTCCGTTTTAATTGCCGGTCAACGAGTCTATCACATCACAATAAGATGCTTAAAACTTAGGGTTCTCATCAAATCTTGGGTGAGTTGAATGGCCGTAGAAAGCCACTCTTAAACCCTAAAATTTGAAAATCTAAAAAAAAAAAAAAAAAAAAAAGAGTAAAAACAGAAAAAGAAATTTTTCTTTGAATAAGGCGAGGCTTGAGGCGGTCTGCATTTTGGCTGATACCCGGGCACTGTTGTGTCTTTGAAAGTTCAGTTCTTAAGTAGACAATTTCTTAATGATTGAAAATAACTCAGGTCCAAATAATCTAACCTAATTCTTTTATAAATAGCATATAGTTTTTGCTAGGGACTAGCAAAAGATAGGCATGGGGGTATGATGTAAACACATTTACACTACTTAAAATGTCTATTTATGCATGTTCTTAAGCATAAGATTGCATTTCATGATATAAATATTGCATTACATGCATCATCTTGCATTTAGAGTAGTTTGAATAAAATGGAGGTTAATTGTCTCCTTTTATGTGCTTGGACAGGGCAAATATTTTATCGGGGCCTCGGATCAAAGATCCAACCGTATGGATATGATCAGGGCGACGATTGGAGTTCAACGACTCCAAGATCGCCCTAATCAGGCATCCGTAGCATCAGATAGAGACCGGGGAACCCTAGAAGATCAAGGGCCAGGATGGTGTAAATCCGCACTTCAGATGGAAAATCCGACCACACGGATGAATTCGGATCGACGATCGCAGTCAAACGACACAAAAATCGAGTCAATCCGACATCCGTGGCACCATCTACAACTTCCAGAAGATGGACGGCCAAGATGGCGCCACGTGGCGCCATCCCAGCCGCCCAATCGGCCGCAGGAGTCCCGTGAAGTCCGCGCAACGTCTCCTCTCCGCCGTTAGATCTCGATCCAACGGCTGCGGTCGCGCGCGTTTAAAAACGTCCGCGCGACCATTTCGCCCGCGTAGCGCAGCGGCTACGCAGCTGCGGGCGAAGCGGAGGTCGCGGGTTCGAGCCGCGGAGAGGGGGTCGAAGGCGCGGGCGAGCGGGCGCGCACGAGCGTCGGATGAAGATCCAACGGCCGCGCGCGCCCGATAGCGCCGACGCGCAATTGGACGCCCTGGTGGGCGCGCGATCGCACGCGGGCGGCGCGCTACGCAGCGGGCGCGGGCGCGATCTAAGCCGTCCGATCTCGCGATCGGACGGCTGAGACGACGCGGACGTGCGTCTGCGTTACGCGCGCAAGTAGCCGAGCGGGCGCGCGTGGCGCGGCGGCGACGGCGACGGCGGGGCTTTAGCGACGGTTTTATCCGTCACTAAAGACCCCTTATTTATTATTTTGAAGATGTAATGTCCATTTTGCCCCCACTCCTTGCAACTATAAAAGGAGACCCCCTCCATACGAAATTTTCATCCCTTCCTTCTCCTCTCTACCTCTCCAAAGCTCAAGAGAAGCTTGTCCCACACCCGGGATGCTTCTCGCGAGATAAAGTCCAAATTTTCGTCCCCCTTCGGAAGTGGATCCCGCGACGACGACGGCGTGCTGCTTCGTTCCCGTTCTTCTGCTTCGTCCTCCTTCGTCCCACTTCGTTCTCCTTCGTCCAGGCGTCGTCCCGTCCGGCTCGTCCTCCAAGTGACCGTCGAGGAGGATTTCTCTCTCCCTATTCTTTTTACTGCTTTCTAGTATAGATTTACTGCTTTCTAGAGTAGTCTATTCGTCCTCCGAGCGATCGTCGAGGAGGACATTTCTCCCTCCATTCTTTTAATGCTTTCTAGAGTAATTATTTTATGTTTTCTAGTTGTAATGAAAGAACTCTTTTATGATAAATTCCTTGTCTATTCTACATCTCATTTTGATTTCCATGTATAGTATTCCTTCGCTCTCTCTTACTCCCTCTCTCTCTTTTATTTGTTGTAGATACTTAGATAGTTTAAATTGAATTTCTTTGTGACAAAATAAAAAGAAACGCGGAGTTTTTAAATCAAACGTTCGCCTCCCTGTGTTCGACCCGGAATTCTTATTTCGGTATAAATTTTATTTGTTGAACACGAATCCTTCGCTTTCGAACTACAACGACGGGTTTTTCCAAAAACCAAACACGTTAGCGTAGATTCTCGCGCTCAACATCCCTCCTTCTAACTGGTTGGATTAAACAGATGCAAGTAGAGTAAATCACTTACAATCTTAAGGCTGATTTTGGGAGTCAGTAGATCCTTAGGCTACCCCACTTAAGGACAGCCTTGTTTTGTTGTGCTGCAGGGTCCCTATCCCCAGTCCTTCCGACCTTCTCCTAGTTTGTGCTGGGAAGACGGTCATTGAATCCCCGATTGGAAGGACCGTTAGAACATTCTAGGAGGCGCAAGTTAGATTTTGGTCAATTTGATCCCATGGCCGAACAACAGCCTCCTCTGCTTGAAAATCCACAGGAAGAATTTAGAAGGCAGCTGGAACAAATGCAGAGAATGTAGGAATGGTTCCAGAGAATGCAGGGCGCTCAGCCCTTGAAGGATTTTTATGATCCTTCGAATTACGGGGAACGTCCCGGCATCCAGATTCCAGTCGGTGACATAGAAATCAAGCCCCAGGTGTTAAGCCTGATTAAACATTATCATGGGCTTGGCTCCGAAGATCCATTTCAGCACTTGGAAGATTTGACAACTTTGGTCCAGACCACCAAGGCTCGAAATGTTAACGAGGAGCAAATGATCATGAGGCTCTTCCCCTACTCTCTTAGGGATAAAGCCGCGTATTGGTATAGGACAATAGGAAGACCAATTACAACTTGGAATGAGTTGAAATCGGCCTTTCTGAAGAAATTCTTCCCAGTCGGGCGTACCAATGCTTTGAGACGGGCAATTACTACTTTTACCCAGCGGCCGGGGGAGCAGTTTCATGTGGCCTGGGAGCGATTCCAGAACTTATTGCGGAGGTGTCCACACCACGAGGTGCCGAAATGGCAACTCGTGCAGATCTTCTATCATGGGTTGAATGAGCAACTCAGAAACCATGTGGATGCTTCTTGCGGAGGCAATTTCCTCAATAAAGATGCAGATAGTGCACATGATTTATTTGAGGAAATGAGTGAGAATTCAATTAATCATGCCTCCATGGATACTTTTAACCGGTCCCAGCAACCCAGATCAAATGTCAATGAAGTCCATGACTCTCATTCATTTGATATGAAATTGATTTGTAATAAACTTGATAAGGTGGACTTGGTTGCTAAAAGAATGGAAGAGTGGATGGCTGGCAATTCTATGAACAACTCTCAATCCACTCAATCCCAAAATTCAGGATTCCATTCCTCATGAGCTCCTTCTGGACGGGAGCTCGTGAATCAACTCGATGCGACTCAACCTATGAGTCAGCATTTCTCGGAACCCCATGGGTTCCCAATTGGGGCCTTTGATCCCAGTTTTTCTGATCCTTCCCTTTCTTTCTCTCCATCCTCACCCTATGAGGATGTCTGTGCTGTACAAGAGAATGTTAGATCCAATTCCTACTCGAATGCCTATAATCCAGGTTGGAGAAACCACCCTAACTTCTCTTGGAAAAATCCGGGGCAACAGACCCAATTCCGACCCAGCAACTATGCTCCGCAACGACCAATGGGTCAGGGTCAAGTATATACTCAGTTGCCTCAGAATCAGGTCAATCAGCCAGCTTAGAATGCCCGTCAACCCGCGGGGTGACGGAAAGCCGTTTTCGCGCATTTGAAAGTCGTCGAAAATCGTAGTATAGTCGCGCAAAAATGTTCGTCAAAGATTTGATTTTTAAAGATAACGAGACTTGAGTCCCGGTCGTTCGTCTCTGGGAGGCGTTGTTTTTGTTTTTGAAATCGATCTTAAAGCTGCTCTACTTTATTTAAATGACATGCTGGTGCGTAATATATAGGCAGTTAAAGAACAGGCACTTAAATCACGCAAATATGATAATCATTTAGCTCAAGGTGATTTCAAACACATAAGAGATATATATATATAATGAAATTTCATTCATCATGGGAGAGTTGTTGCACAAGGAAATCTAGAGGAAAGCTTATACATGAATACTTAAAATTAAATCTAAAATTAAATCTAACTACCGGAAAACGATTGCATACAAGAATCAGCGGGAGGATTTCGCATGCATCATTGAGGAAGAAGTAAGACTACTATACTAAGCAGTAAATGAAAGCAATAAAAATTATGAAGAGCATGATCTAGAGCTAGAAGAATAGAGGGCATTCAGGGGTGGTCCCCGATGGCCTTGGAGTGGTCAAGAGGAGAATGAGGGGCGGCCAATGTAGCTTAGGCCGACCCTTGGAGAGAAGTAGGGTTGATCCAGCATCCCGGCATGGTGTCCTCCATGGTGGTGGTAGTGAGCTCGTGGAGGTGGAGTGAGTGGCTAAGTGGAGGTGGCGTGAATGGCACCAATGGAGAGCAATTGCCAAGGGAGTGAATGGGTGCCAATGGCCTCCCATGGGGTCTTTTTATAGACCCAATGGAAGCTCTCTAGAGAATTATGGAATTCTCTAGAGAGGCTTATGGTGGGAGCTCGTGGGAGAGTGAGAGAGAGAGGGTGGATGATGGTTTTTAGATCCACCAAATGTGGATCTAAAAATTGAATGGCTCTTGGTTGCTATTTTTGGCAACCAAGGCAACCACACATGGTAGAGAGTTCTAGAGAACTCTAGGCTAGATATTTTCATGTGGATGGTGTGTATGGGTGTGTGTGGGTCAAAACTTAGGTGGCTAGGTTGATTAGGTTGGGTTCTAGTGGGTTTAGGTCAAGGTAGGTCTCAAATTAGAGTTATAAACCCTAATTCACTAAGGTAAAGTGCAATTAAACTTAATACAAGTTTAATTGGGTGTGTGGAAACTTAATTGAGAGTAAAACAACTCAATTAAGTCAAGTCTAGGTCAATTGGACTCTCACTGAGTCCAATTGGACAGTGTGTGCTTAGATCAGGGCTCAATTGGACTCAATGAGTACAATTGAATAGGCTGATGGAATTGACTAAGATCCAAGTCAATTAGGTTTAGTGAGGACCTAATTAAGTCCTTAGGGAGGTCTAGAGGTGGTGTACTAGGGTTAGGGCACCTTAATTTAGGTTCCTATGGGGTTGGAATTGGGTTTAGGGACCTAGAGATCCAAGATCAAGGCTTAAATCTCAAAACAGGAATTGGAGAGCAGTATCAGACGTCTAATTATAGAATCAGACATCTTATACTCAAAAATCAGATGTCTAGACTTGTTGTCTGGACGTCCAATCAGAGTCAGGAAGGGTTTCAGGTTCTGTTTTGGGTATTTTGCAGAAATTGGACGTCTGACAAAGTGTCTGAACGTCCAATAACACTGCAGAAGTGGGTTTGAAGTGTGCGGGAGTTGGCTAAGGGTCCTGGACGTCTTAAAACTTATCTGGACGTCCAGAGAAGGGTTGGAACTAGGGTTTTATGGCTTCCTAGGGTGTTGTGACCTAATCTAAGGGTGGCTAAGGCTTGGGGAAGTTTCTAGGCTATCTTAGGGCTAGGATGGACCTAAGCTCTTCACATTTTACTGCTTTATTTCTACTTAATAGAATAGAAAACCTTTAACCCCCTTACATTATTATTCCTACATCTAAACTAGGCCTTCTGCTCCAGCTCTGCTACAACTCCCGTTATTTCAGATCCAGCTTCAGATCCTGTTCTAGATCCAGCTCCAGATCTACTTATTGTATTATTATTCCTACATCTAAACTAGGCCTTCTGCTCCAACTCTGCTACAACTCCCGTTATTTCAGATCCAGCTTCAGATCTTGCTCTAGATCCAGCTCCAGATCTGCTTATTGCTTGTAATCGACATAATACACTTAATCAGCACATTATAACATTATTTTATGCATAGCTAAATGGATGTAGTAAAGATGCAGATAATGCGTATGCATGCATGAATAACCCTAACTTATGCTAAGTCTTAGCTTAATCTAGGCCAATTAAGACCTATGATTGCTGTGCAATCACGGGGCAGGCTGATTTGAACCGTCAAATGGTAGAGATGCAAGGATCTATGCTCCAGCTCATGCAGCAAATGAAAAACTCGCTGGATAACTTGCAATCCGGGCTCATTGCTAACTCTCGTCAACCCGGATCACTACCATCCCAACCCGTACCCAACCTGCGAAACATTATAAATTTGGGCGATCAAGCCCAAGGGTACGGAAATCAGAGGGACCCGCACGCACATGCTCAGGTGGTTGAGCAGGGTTCCTCCTCTTCTTCTTCTGCTAATCAACAATTCATGGTCAATCAAGCCCCTCCAATCTTTCCTAACCCTCCCCAAGACCCAAATTCTTACGCTTCTGCAAATTCTGTCACTTTGAGGAGTGGTAAGAAGACTCAGGATCCACAACCACACTATTCTGATCTTTTGAATCCTGAAGAATCTGAGGAGAGAGAGGAGAATTCTAGAGGAGAAATCAAGGCTCAGGAACCTGATTCCAAAGATCTGACTCATGTTCCTTTTCCTGAAGCCTTAGCCAAAGCAAAGAAGAAGAAGTCCATTGATAGCAATGAGGAGCTTCTGAATTTATTTAAGAATGTTGAGATCAATATTCCGCTCCTTGATGCTATCAAGCACACACCGGCTTACACAAAATTTTTAAAGGAATTATGTACACAAAAGCGTAAGTCGAGAGAATCTGTTCCGAGGAAGGTGGTACTCTCCGAGCACGCTATCTCTGTTATCCTGCACTACCTCCCTCAGAAAAAGAGAGATCTTGGTGCTCCTTTGATTTCTTACGTTATCGGAGGTTACACATTTGATAGAGTACTTTTGGATCTCGGTGCATCCATCAACCTAATTCCGACTTCTCTTTACGAGAAGTTTGGGTTAGGTGAACTTCGGCCAACTTCAGTAATGCTACAGTTAGCGGACCGTTCGGTCACAAACCCGTGAGGCGTTATTGAAGATGTTATAGTTAAGGTCAAGGATTTCTATTTTCCTGTAGATTTTCTTATTTTTGACATGGATGTACCAGATAATCTGAGGAACACGCCCATCATTCTAGGGCCTCCGTTCCTGGCTACCGCAAAGGCCAACATTAATTGTGAAAGCGGTAGCATGGAAATCGCCTTTGGGGACCAACGAATGAAATTGGATATTTTTAAGGCGATAAACAAATTTGAGGATTGTGGATTTATTGAGGAACTTGATGAGGATAATGTTAATATTGAAACTTGTTTGACAGTTTCTTCAATTGAAAGTTCCTCTTTGGTTGATAAATTTGACCTGCAACCCTCTGACCTAACATCTTCGGAAGAGGTTACTGATTTTGTTCACTCAAAACCTCTTCCTCTTGTTGAATCTTCAGCATCTACCCTACCATCAATCATTACCCCACCCCAGCTTGAATTGAAACCATTGCCTGAGAATTTAAAATATCAATTTTTAGGACCGCAGAATACGCTCCCTGTGATTATTAGTGCTAAATTGACAAAGGAGAAAGAGATTAAATTGATTAAGGTCCTAAAGGATCATAAGGAGGCAATTGGTTGGACCATTCATGACCTTAGGGGGATTGAGCCATCTTATTGTAATCATAGAATATTTTTGGAAGATGGATCCCGCCCTTCTCGCCAGATGCAGAGGAGATTGAATCCAAATATGCGAGAAGTGGTCAAAAAGGAAATCATCAAGTGGCTTGATGCAGGAATTATTTATCCAATCTCTGACAGTCCCTGGGTAAGTCCCGTTCAGATTGTTCCAAAGAAAGCCAGGATTACTGTTGTGACTAATGAGAGAGGTGAATCTGTCACAACTCGTTCAGCTTCCTCTTGGAGAGTTTGTATTGATTACAGGAAGCTGAACACAGCCACTAAAAAGGATCATTTTCCCCTGCCCTTCATTGATCAAATCTTGGAAAAATTAGCTGGACAGAAGTACTTCTGTTTTCTTGATGGCTACTCGAGATATAACCAAGTTCCTATCCATCCCGAGGATCAGGAAAAAACTACTTTCACCTGTCCCTACGGAACCTTTGCTTTTCGTAGGATGCCTTTTGGGTTATGCAATGCACCTGCGACTTTTCAAAGGTGTATGCTAGCCATATTTTCCAACATGGTGGGAGAGTTTATGGAAGTCTTCATGGATGATTTCTCTGTTTTCGGAGAATCATTTGACTCTTGTTTGGTTAATTTAGAAATGATTCTTAAGCGATGTATCAAGACACGACTGGTCCTTAGCTGGGAAAAGAGTCATTCCATGACCCAAGAAGGCATCGTTTTGGGTCATGTAATCTCTGAACGGGGAATTGAAGTGGACAAAGCTAAGGTTGATGCTATCGCTAAACTTCCTCATCCCACATCTGTTAAACAAATCAGATCATTTCTTGGCCATGTGGGATTTTATCGAAGATTCATCAAGGATTTCTCGAATGTTGCTCGTCCTTTGAGCAATCTTCTTGCCAAAGAAACGCCGTTTGTTTTTGACGAATCATGCCGAAAGGCATTTGATTTTCTGAAAACGGCAGTCACCTGTGCTCCAATTTTGCAACCACCAATTTGGGCAGCCCCTTTTGAGATCATGACCGACGCTTCTGATTATGCGGTCGAGGCTGTCTTAGGTCAGAAAATTGATCAAAAGCCCTCTGTCATTTACTACGCTAGTAAAACTGTGGATGAAGCCCAGAGGAATTACACTGTTACTGAGAAGGAATGACTAGCTGTAGTATTTGCTTTGGAAAAATTCAGGGCGTATCTCTTGGGGTCTCATGTTATTGTTTATACCGACCACTTGACCTTGAGACATCTCTTGGCTAAAAAGGATGCTAAACCTCGGCTTATTCGTTGGATTCTTCTTCTTCAAGAATTTGATCTTGAAATCAAGGATAAAGCCGGGGTGCAAAATGTGGTAGCGGATCATTTGTCGAGACTCCTAAGTGATTCTTCTTGTCCGGACATTCCGATTGCTGACACTTTTCCGGACGAAACCATTCTTACAGTTTTAGGTGTTCACTCCCCATGGTTTGCTGATATTGTTAACTATTTGGCCGTTGGTCAAATCCCCAAGGATTGGACCAAGCAACAACGAGATAGACTCAAATCTGAGGCCAAATACTACTTTTGGGAGGACCCTGAACTGTATCGCATCAGCTCAGATCAGATTATTCACCGATGCATACCGGAGAATGAATTCAACAGTATACTCGAGTTCTGCCATGCATCTGGGTGTGGTGGACATTTCTCCGGGAGAAAGACGGCTGCAAAAATCTTGCAATCTGGCTTCTATTGGCAATCTTTATTCAAGGATGCCCAGGACTTCTCAAAGTCATGTTCTCGATGTCAGTCACTCGGGAACATAACTAAGAGAGATATGATGCCCCTAAACCCTATTCTTCCTGTAGAAATTTTTGATGTTTAGGGCATCGATTTCATGGGACCCTTTATCCCTTCATTTGGACATTAGTACATTCTTGTTGCTGTTGATTATGTGTCCAAATGGATTGAGGCAATTTCCACCCGAACCAATGACCACAAGGTGGTCATCAATTTTGTCAAGAAAAATATCTTCAGTAGGTTCGGGATTCCGAGGGCTATCATCAGTGATGGTGGACTCATTTTACTAATGCCCAATTTCGGAATTTATTGGCCAAATACGGGGTTAATCATCGAATTTCCACATCTTACCATCCCCAAATGAATGGACAAGCCGAGATCTCCAATCGAGAGATCAAGAACATTCTGCAAAAAATGGTTAGGCCTGATCGTAAGGATTGGACTCAAAAGCTTGAGGATGCTCTTTGGGCCTACCGTACGGCGTATAAAATGCCCATCAGCATGTCTCCATTCCGTTTGGTGTATGGAAAGGCATGCCATCTACCCGTAGAGATTGAACACAGGGCATTCTGGGCAATCAAACAATGTAATTTAGATCTGAATCTAGCTGGAAAGACCAGGAAACTCCAACTATCTGAGTTGGAGGAGCTTAGAAATGATGCTTATGAGAATGCCAAGATCTACAAGGCTCGGACCAAAGCTCTACATGATCAATTGATTTCCCGCAAGAGCTTTGAGCCAAACCAGAAGGTCTGGTTATTTGATTCTAAACTTAAGCTCTTTATTGGTAAACTTAGATCTAAATGGAATGGCCCATTCATAATTGATCAGATTTTTCCTAATGGTGCCGTTCAGATTTCTGACCCAAAGACGGGTAACACCTTTAAAGTCAACGGTCAATGTTTAAAGCCTGTTGTTGACCGTAATCTTCCAGAACCCATCTCAGACTCTGTTGCTCTAGCCATTCTGAGACTTCTTTGGCTGGACTTCGCCTAGCTGACGGCATTAAACTCAGCAATTGTACATATGACACAAGGCTGATACGAGCTTCATATCTAGGTGACATCTTTCATATTCTACCCTTTCTTTCATGTCTCTTTTTCAATGAGGACATTGCATCAGCTAGGCATGGGGGGGTGGATTCATTCTTGAATTATTTGGTCAACCTTGTGAAATCCATGTAAATTGTCTCTCTTCTTATTTAAAAAAAAATTAAAAAAAAAAAAAGAAAAAAGGAAGGATTAGTTGGACATTAGGACTTTTCAATCCTAAGAAATTTTACATTAGGATCTGAACACAAAGATCCCTCAGGTCTTTGGACTTAATTAGCCTGTGTATCCACTAAAATGTGGATTTGTTTTTGAGTCCTCGCCATCTTAATTCTTTCGTAATTGGAGTAAATAAGTTTGGGTGATAAGTACATGACTTATCAACCCGCCCTCTGATTTGAGGAAATTTTAAGTCTTAAGCATCTACACACTTTCTTTGCACTGACTCGTTGTTTGGCGATTTTAACGGAAATTGGGTAGCTAATGAACCTTCTAGGGTGATATGGCTGGCAAGTTATCGTGGGTAACAACCCATAGGTAGGTTGTCCAGAGCCCAGTCACTGGACCTTTCTTAGTTTGCTGCCTTTAGGTAAATCTTAGACTAGGGAAGCCACCTATTTAAAAAAAAAAAAGGAGAAAAGAAAAAAAGAAATAAGCCACACTTCGCCACACGAGTATGGCTAGCAAGTTGTCGGTGGTAACAGCTCATCGACCGGTTGTCCAAAACCTAGCTCAGAAAATGCTCTAAAAATTCTCAAAACACTTAGGAAGAAGCGGAGAAGTAGAATAAACCGGGGAGATATACACTGGATTCACCCTTGTGTTGACCCCGTAAAAAAGAAAATAAAAGTAGGAAGAAAGCTACCGGTTGTAAAGCTACACTTTTAGGTAGAATTCTGGTTAGGTCACCTAGAGGCGTAGAAATCCGAAGTCTGTTCTAATTGCCGGCCAACGAGTCTATCATAATCACAATAAGATGCTTAAAGCTTAGGGTTCTCATCAAATTTTGGGTGAGTTGAATGGCCGTAGAAAGCCACTCTTAAATCCAAAAATTTGAAAATAAAAAAAATTAGAAAAGAGAAAAAGAGAAAAAGAAAATTTTCTTTTAATAAGGAGAGGGCTTGAAGCGGTCTGCATTTTGGCTGATACCCGGACACTGTTTTGTCTTTGAAAGTTCAGTTCCTAAGTAGACAATTTCTTAATGATTGAAAAATAACTCAAGTCCAAATAATCTAACCTAATTCTTTTATAAATAGCATATAGTTTTTGCTAGGGACTAGCAAAAGATAGGCATGGGGGTATGATGTAAACACATTTACACTACTTAAGATGTCTATTTATGCATGTTCTTAAGCATAGGATTGCATTTCATGATATAAATATTGCATTACATGCATCATCTTGCATTTAGAATACTTTGAATAAAATGGAGGTTAATTGTCTCCTTTTATGTGCTTGGACAGGGCAAATATTTTATCAGGGCCTCGGATCAAAGATCCAACCATATGGATGTGATCAGGGCGACGAATGGAGTTCAACGACTCCAAGATCGCCCTAATCAGGCATCCGTAGCATCAGATAGTGACCCAGGAACCCTAGAAGATCAAGGGCCAGGATGGTGTAAATTCGCACTTCAGATGATAAATCCGACCGCACGGATGAATTTGGATCTACGATCGCAGCCCAACGACACAAAAATCGAGTCAATCCGACATCCATGGCACCATCTACAACTTCCAGAAGATGGATGGCCAAGATAGTGCCACGTGGTGCCATCTCAGCCTCCCAAACGGCCGCTTGCGTCTTGTGAAAGCCTCGCACCCGATCGCTCTCCGCCGTTGGATCTTAATCCAACGGCTGTGGGCGCTCGCATTTAAAAGCGCCCGCTGAACCATCCGCGCCCCATAGCGCAGTGGTCGAGCGCGCTATCACGAGCGCGGGGCGCGAGTTCGATCCGCGGCGAGGGGCTGGAGGGCGCGATCAATTGAGGCACGTGGAGCGTTAAATGAAGATCGGATGGCCGCGCGCACCCGATAGCGCCGACGCGCGATTGAACGTGCAGCGCAGACGCACAATCAGACGCGCGCAGCGCGCGGGCGTGGACGCATCTTAAGCCATCCGATCTCGCGATCGGACGGTTGAAAAGCGCTGGACGTGCGTGGACGTTGAGGAGTGGGCAGCCGAGGAGGCACGCGTGGGCCCGGAGGCGACGCCCACGTTGGGGCTTTAGTGACGGATTTATCCGTCACTTAAGACCCTTTATTTATTGTTTTGAAGTTGTAATGTCCATTTTTCCCCCACTCCTTGCAACTATAAAAGGATACCCCCTCCATATGAAATTCTCATCCCTTCTTTCTCCTCTCTACCCCTCCAAAGCTCAAAAGAAGCTTGTCCCACACCCGGGATGCTTCTTGGGAGATAAAGTCCAATTTTCGTTCCCCTTCGGAAGTGGATCCCGCGACAACGACGGCGTGCTGCTCCATTCCCGTTCTTCTACTTCGTCCTGCTTCGTTCTCCTTCGTCCAGGCGTCGTCCCGTCCGGCTCGTCCTCCAAAAATCGTCGAGGAGGATAACTTCTCTCTCCCATTCTTATTTACAGCTTTTCTAGTGTAAAATTTTCCTGCTTTATAGTGTAATTGATTTTCCACTTTCTAGTGTAACTTTTATAAACAATTGAAATATTGAATGCATGTTCTCTTTCTCTCTCTCTCTCTCTCATAGTTTGATAGCTCCATTGTAATTATATCGCCTTGCTTAACAAAAAAATCTTAAAAAAATATAATTGCGAATATAGATCAACGTAGCGTCCCTGTGTTCGATCCGGAATTCTTTTCAGTATAAATTTTATTTGTTGAACACGAATTCTTCGCTTTTTGAAGTACAACGATAGGTTTTCCAAAACCAATCTCGTAAGCGTAGCGATTCGCAAAACACGTTCAACAGGCAGGGATTTGAATTGGGCTAGGTCGATCAAGATAGTCAACCATACTATCAATGATTTGATCTGGTAGGGAGGGTGACTTATGTGATCTAGTGGATTGTTGATTCGGGTCGTGTGGTTCTACCCAGGTGTCAATTGCCATAGTTTCTTCCGAATTACCCTCCAACTCACTTTCCATGTCATCCAGAAAGTACCCTGACTTTGTTTTCTTAGTGGCTGCATACATATCAAAGTGAATCTTCTCATTGCCACTACTCACCTCCATACATCCTGAGTAACAGTCAATCCGTGCATTGGTCGTAGCCAAGAAAGGTCGACCCAGAATAATGGGTGAATTACTTAGCTTCTCCGATATATTCATGTCCAAGACAATAAAATCGATTGGAAAGCTAAGACATTGCACTTTAATAATCACATCCTAAACTATCCCCTTCGGTAGTTTGATGGAGCCATCTACCATTCTAATGGTGACATGTGTGTGGTGCAGATCTCCAAGTTTGGTGCGGTAAAAAAGGGCAGTAGGAATCAAGCTAATGGAAGACCCTAGATCCACAATGGCTTTGTTGAAGGTGAATCCCTTTATGGCACAAGATATGAAGGGTTTTCCAGGGTCAGTCATTTTGGGTGGTATAGTGACAGAAACAAATGCACTTATGTTAGCTGATAAAACCACCTCTTTAGGTGTGCAAGTCATTTTTTTCTTTTGTGACTCTTTCTTTAAGGCCTCAGGAAAGGGTAAATAGGTCAAATCAACTTCAGAGGCCTTTTTCTTCTTTTTGTCCCTTGAGTCTGAGTCAGAGCTGGATGTGGGTTTGGTCTTATGATTTTTGGTTGAGCCCAAATCAGGTCGTTTGGGTGGGCTATTAGCTTTTCTCTTCCTTTTAGAGGCCACAGATTTGACCCTCGCACAAGGGCATGTTTGATAGATTGGAGGAGGGGTCGGAAGAATAGGTGGAGAATAGGAGTGAAAAGGCATTTGCATTCGGGGATAAAGTGATTCTTGAAGTCTCTTGATTTGATCCCCTTGAGATTTCACATGATTTTCCAACTTAGTCAGCCTTTCTTCATTTTTCTTGTCAAAGTCCAACAAAATGTTCATGATATCTTCAAGGGTGGTTGCGGGTTGGGCTGGACTAGATGGTTGCCTTAAAGTGGATTGAGTGGAGTATTGGGCTGGCCTAGATTGATGTTCAGTCTGAGTCGGTCTCTGTGGTGGCCATGAAAGATCAGGATTGTTTCTCCACTCAGGGTTATACGAATTTGGATATGAATCAATAGGTGTATCGCCCTGAGTGGGGCTGACTACAGAGGGAGTTGATTGAGAACCTGTTATGTGGTCCTGTACTTGTGATCCATTATTCCAATTCATTAGAGATATCAGAAATAGTGCATTCCTTAATTGATCTACCCAAATCATGGATTAGGTCCAAAGGTGCCTTTTGGGTTTGTTGAGTCCAGGATGCCTCCCCATGGTAGCAAGAATCAGTAGAATAGCTAGTGGTTCCAAAATATGGGTCACTAGACCCACTAGGCTGGTTGTTCCAAGTCTCTTGTCCCTGGGAGGAGTGATAAGATTGAGATTGTGCCTGAGATCGTCTAATTTGCTCCAAAAGCTTGGCACATTGATCTGTATAGTCCTTGTTGTATTCCCGGAATTCAGCAACTATGGATTTCAATTGGTTCTGATCTAGATAAGGGTCAGATCCATGAGATTCAGGTTCTAAATAAGCTGGGGGATAAGGATAATCATATCTCAGCTGGTTAGGATGAGTCTCCCAACCAGGAGGAGTCGAAATCATGGTTGGGTTGGGAGATGGAGGACCCCGAGGGTCAAAAGAATGATATGGGTTCATGGATATTTGATAGAAGATGCGAATAAAGATAAGAGATAGTCTTCACATCAAATCCATTCTCATGCAATCACACCCAAATCAGGCTCAAAAAGGTTTGTTTTGAGTCTCTAAATTTAAACCCTAATGTGAATTACCTAGGGTTTGTGCTTCTTCTAAAATCTGCAGTCAGACCTTAGTCTGACTTGAAATCACTGCCCAAATCAATAACTGAAGAAAAATATTATGAAATTTCGTAGAGATCTTACTTTTTCAATAAATTTTTCAGGGAATATTTTTTTCAATATTTTTACTATTTCGTGCAATTTTTCATGAATTTTTATGTTCAAGGGGGTCAAACAGACCAGATGGACCCCCTGCGAGAAGTTCAGTTTGAAACAGTATCAGAAAAAATCCAAAAATTCTTGAAAATTCATATAAAAAACTAGGTTTTAGTGGCTTTCCAACCCCATAAATTTCAAAGATATCTGATTTATGTAAAGGACAGAATTAACGTTTAAATTTATAAAAAATCAGAGCACAGACTGTTCTGACCCTCTTCCACTGTGCGAATTTTTAAAATTTTTGTAGTGATAATTTTTCCAAATAAAGGTGGCGCTAGAAAGCTAGTTTGAAAACCTAATATCAGATCGAATCCCAAGATTTTTGGACTCCAAATTTCGCAGCAATAAAATTTTGAAAATCGTCAATATTTGCTGGCCGAATTTTCAAATCTGATTTTGGTGTGTTTAAATAGTCTCCAAGTTAAAACACACACCAAAGAAAATGATTTTTTTTTTTAATTCAGATCTGAAATTTTGAATTTGAATTTATATATAGATATATATTTTTTTCTTTTTTTTTTCTTTTTTTTCTAACCTACGGAAGCAATAAACTAGAGGACGAAGAAGATACCTGCGGTCTTCACCACGGGTCGATGTGTGTGTAGATCCTCATCTTGACACCCTACAATCAAAACAAACAGAAGTTAAGCAAATCCAAATCTAAACTCACGTGTTACCTCCCCGACAACGGCGCCATTTGATGGGAGTGCCATTCGCGTATTTTGAAATCATTGGAAATCGTAGTATAGTTACAAAAACCACTCGTCAAAGATATTTGTGATAACGAAACTTTTGTAGATCTTTATTCTTTTTAGAACTTGAGTCCCGATCGTTCGTCTCTGGGAGGCGTGAAAATGAATCAAGATTTGGATCGGCTTTTATAACCTAAATCTAACCTAAGCTATTATTTTTGTCCTTTTGTGTTTTTGATTTTTTTTTATTTCGAAAAGCGAATTGAAACCTAGATCTAGATAAACTAGCAAAAACCTAAGTGACTATGTGCATCTAAATGAGGCCATGGTGGCCGTGCATGGTGTGAACAAACCAAAGTGTCATATAAGCAAGCAAACATGAGGACAATCAATCACAAAAACATTATTTATGCATAGAAATTTATCACACATCATCTACACTAGAAAGCATATAAATAGAAGAAAATCCCTCACGCCGGAAAGTTACCACTAGGGCCATCGGCCTTGTGTGAGGGTGTAGGCTAGACCTTGGGTATGCAAACCCGTCTACACGCCTACCAAAAGAGATGGCCAGCCACAAGAAGCTATGGGTAAGCCTTCATGGTCGTCCAAGAAGAAGAAGAAGTTGGGGGCTAGTGCACCCAAGTGGAGAGAGGAGGGTGTTGCTCCCTTTCTCTACCAATGGCCGTCCTTGAAGCTTTGGAGAGAAGCTTCTCTAGCTAGCCGTCCATGGAGCCTTGGAGGAGGATGAGGAGGACGGCCTTCAGGTTTTGGAGGGTGGAAGCAAGTTTAGAGTGGAGAGTATGGATGGGAGAGTTGATAACACCACAAAAGGGGGTAATAATTAGGTTGAATATGGCCCATCTTTAAAATAAAAAGCACAACATAAGTAGAATAGGAGCATTACATACATCAAGTACCAAGATTACTTATAAATTGTATTAATGGCCATTTGTGCAAAGCATTTGTCAAAGCAGGCCTCAGATGAGCAATCGGACCGCACAGATGGATTCAGAACGACGAACGGAGTCCAACGAACTCAAGATCGGCCAAATCCGACATCCGGAGCTCCCACAATGGGCCCAAGAAATTCTGACCGTTGATCTGGAGACCAGCGGCCCAGAGAGCGCCACGTCAGCCCGCCCCCACTGCACGCACACCCTTAGTCGGCCAAGGACAAATCTCGACCGTCGATCATCGATCGAACGGCAGAGATCCGTGCGCTCGCCCATGGTCGCTGCGACAAAGCGTAGGCGTGGCGCAACGGCTAGCACGCACGCTCGCATCGCCGCGACGCGCGTTCGAGCCGCGCGGAGCGGATTTTGAAGGCGAGCGGAAGGCGCGGAAAAATTGGGCAGCCCGATCAGCAGCGGGCAACCAGGATCTCCCCACGCGGCGCGACGACAGCCCACGAGCGCCCACGCGTACGCGCACTCCGAGCGGAAACGTGCGCGTGCACGCGCACCCAAGGTGCGATTTCAGTGCGGGCGCAGAAGGCTCTCAGCCGTTCGGTCTTCGATCGGACGGCTCTCGTTCAGCAGCCACGGATCATGCGAAGAGGAAGACCGAGGCAGGCAGCTGACCGGCGGCAGGAAGGCTTCACCGACGTTTGTGGAAGTGGTTTTAGCGATGCTCTGGATGTTGCTAAAGCCCATTCTTCTTTTAGGAAGCCCTTAACTCTATTTAAACCCCCTTCTACCACCATTTAAGGCAGACTCTCCCACTTGAAACTACTCCACTCCTCTCTTAGCTAGCTTTAGGCACTCTTGTAATCGTCGGAGACGACGAGCCACAGACGGAGCCTCCTCCACAGCCGTGACTGCCTCGTCGCTCTCCACTCTCTCTCCATCTCTCTCTCTCTCTTTTAAGCTTTCATTTACTTTTGTTAAAGCATGTATTTAATGTTGTAAGCTATGAACTATGAATGCATGTTTAATGAAATTATTTTCCGTTCAATCGCCATTTTAAATTCTGTTCAAATTGCATGATCAAAACCAAAAGCTTTCTAACCCTAAACTCTCTCTCTATCTCTCGCTCTCGCTTTTCAAAATCGTCTCTTTCGCAAGCAAAACTCCGCCTTTTTCGTGACAAGTGGTAAACAAAATCCAATTTCCACGCCTCCCTGAGACCGACACTCGGACTCACCTCCGTTTACTTCTTTTAAAACCGACGTATCAAGTGCGACTATAACGACACCTCTTAACACACACGCATAAGAGCACGTCAGTTTTTGGCGCCGTTGCCGGGGAGGCAACGGATTTGTTTTATCACCTCCATTCCACACTCATTCTCACATCGTCTAATGCCCTATTTTCCTTTTTACTTGATGGTTGCAGGAATTTGCCGCATGGACGGCGAAGCGACGCATTCCACGACGGTAGCAAGGGTGTAGGCACCTCGAGGACCGATAGTGAGTAACCTGTCTCTCATTGTTTGCTTGTGTGAAAAAGCTAAAAAAATTGTAAAAACTTAAAAAATTGGCATGGTGTATGATTACTTGACCTACATCCTTAACACATCACCCCACAAAAAAAAATGTACACTCTAACATTCTAAATAAATTCTTGGAGTGTTCTTTTCTTTTTCTTGAGTGGTGTTTGCGAAGCCACCGTGAATTGACCTGGGCTGCACCACTCAACCCTAAAACTGACTCATCTAATAGAAGCTGCATGATCATTAGGATGAGTACACTAGGGTTTTAGAGACTCTACAAAAGAAAAGGAAATCTACTTTCACCAAGTTGTGTGCAGAACTTGACGTGCCCACTGAAACTTGTTTGAAAACATTAAGACACGTCAACCCTAAAAAGTACTAAAGTAAGGATGAAACACTAAAAGACACCACATCTTAACAAATCCTTGCTTGAAAACCATGTTTTGCTAGAAGCACACACTTTGAAAGTGGAAAATTAAGAGACACCACCCTAATCAACGCCTCATCACATCACCCTAAGCACAAGCACTATCCTAACCCTTTAAAACTAAGTAGACGTGCCCTAGACAGGATTGAGTTAAGTCTCAAAAGGCGAGGTTTTGTTTGCTAGGCACTTGGCTTTCATTCCCTTGGTAGAATCTGGTGACTAGGCTGCAGGGCAGTGTCAAACGACCGTGGTTGTAGGGTCTATGGAACCAAAGGCGCAAGCCAAAGGAAGAACCTTCCCTGCAATCCCCTCGTAATCAACCTGGCCAGATTAGCCTTGGGAAGGGGAGTCTAGTGCTTACGGACTTAATCACCCTTTGTGAGATTTCTAGGTCTCCTAAGGAATACACCATAAGGATTAGGCTTGCGTGCTTGATTGAAACACATTTCTCGCATCTGTCGCCCTCCGCATCCCCTCCTGTTCTTCTCTAGTGTATGCACGGGAGGCGCTCACTGCATCCCGAATTGTGTGTTTTGGGGCAGGAATCTAGGTGACGTAATTCTGTTGAAAACATGGCTGAACCTAGGGTAGATGAGGCTGAAGATCAACCCCCACCAGATGCTATGGCCATCATCCAAGCTCAAATCAATGCTAACCATCGGCTTTAGCAACAACAAATCCACACCATCATGCAAGCCATACAACGGTTACAGAACCCGCACGAACAACCACCACCTTTCCACGACATACCAGGGCAACCACCACTTGATTTACCGCCATTTCAGGACTAGCCAAGACCCCTCCGCGATTTCTTTAATCCCTCTGCTATTAGAGTCGAGCCACACCTTAGGATCCCCGAGGGGGGAGATGATTTTGAGCTAAAATCAAATGTCTTAAGCCTGATCCAGAGCCACTTTCATGGAAGCTCAAATGAGGACCCCTTTCAGCACCTAGAGGATCTCGACCGCATAGCACGAACGGTGAAACCTAGGAACATTAGCCTTGACATTGTTCTAATCAAGATGTTCCCTTTCTCATTAAGAGACAAGGCTTCTCATTGGCTTAGAACCCTAGGTAGACCCATCACCACCTGGGAAGAACTGAGGCATGCATTTTTAAAGAAATTCTTCCCCATAGGAAAGACCAATGCCCTCAGAAGAGCTATCACTACCTTCACACTCCAGGGTGGGGAACAATTTCATGAGGCGTGGGAAAGATTTAATGAACTTTTGAGGAAATGCCTACACCACGAAGTCCCAAGGTGGCAATTGGCCCAGATCTTTTACCACGGTCTGGACAGCAACCTACGGAACTTCGTCGATGCCTCATGCGGGGGAAATTTCCTAAACAAAGATGAGGAGAGCGTGTTTGAGCTCTTTGAGTCTATGAGCGAGAATTCGCTCAACAATTCCTCCATGAACCAGTTTAACAGGTCCAGTCAACCCCGTGGCGGGATTTATGAGGTGCAAGCAAATTCTGGAATGGTTGACATGGACATCATTGCCAAAAAGTTGGATCGAGTGGAATTGGTAGACAAAAAGATTGATGAGCTACTGAATCAAACCAGGAACCCCTTGCAGACTTTCTCCCTAGCAAAGGGAGCACATAATGTTGACCTGGCCCAGCCCTTCACCCAACTGAACCTGGAACAACCCCTGACCACGTTCCAGGGAGGGACCTTTGCTCCCTCGACCCTTGATTACTCCCTTCCCTCTTCATCAACATCGGCTATCCTAGAAGATGTGCAAGCCGTCCAAGGTTATGCAAAACCTGACCCTTTCTCCAACACTTACAACACCGGCTGGCGTAACCACCCCAACTTTGGTTGGACAAACCAGAAACCACCGCAATTCCAAAACCAGCCCAGGCCAAACCAGTAGCCACACTTGCCCCCTATCAACAAGGACCACCAGTTAGACCCCAATATAACCAGAATAGGGCGGCCCATCCCCCACAAAACCAAATGGATACCTTAATAAAGATGATGGCTGACATGAACCATAAACATCAGGAGGAAATGGCCTTGGTAAAGGGACAGTTAAGCCAACTCTTGGACTGTAAATAACAAGGATCCCTACCTTCCCAACCACAACCGAACCCGTGAAATATAATTAACAGAGGCCCCAATTCGCAAGGTTCCAAAGCAACGCCGGGCAGGCTCACATGGTCCAGCCAGCCCCGCAAACACCTCCTGGGTTTGGCGCTTCTTCATCCTCGTCTCCTCAAGGATCACCCCATGGCCCCAATGCCTCTGCGAATGCGGTGACCTTGAGAAGCGGCACCAAAACCCAGGATCCCAAATGGACGACTCCCCTCGAGACTTTACCTATTGAAATACCCGACTCAGAAGAGGCACCAACCAAGGACCCAAACATGGAACCAATCCACATTCAGACACCCTACCCTGAGGCCTTGGAGATAATCAAGAAAAAGAAGAATACTGTGGAAACTGAGGAGCTGTTGGAAATTTTTAAGCAAGTACAGATTAATATTCCGCTCCTAGAAGCCGTTAAACACATCCCTGCTTACGCCAAGTTCTAAAAGGATGCCTGTACACCCAAGCGTAAGTCGAGACCGCAAGCACCTAGGAAGGTTGCACTTTCTGAGCAAGCAAGTTCCGTGATATCAAGCAACCTTCCACTCAAGCGAACTGACCCAGGAGCACCCCTGATTTCCTGCAATATCAGGGACATGACATTTGATAGAGCGCTCCTGGACCTAGGTGCTTCTATCAATCTAATTCCAACAACCCTGTACCACCAATTTGGTTTTGGGGAGCTGACACCAACCCCTGTCACCATCCAGCTGGCTAATAGATCTGTGAAAACCCCGAAGGGGGTTGTCGATTACGTAATTGTACGGGTCAAGGACTTCTATTTCCCGATCGACTTTTTGGTGCTCGACATGGAAGTCCCTGATAACACCATGCAAGGGGGTAGTAATTAGGTTGAATATGGCCCATCTTTAGAATAAAAGGCACAACATAAAGTAGAATAGGAGCATTGCATGCATCAAGTACCAAGATTGCTTATAAACTGTATTAATGGCCATTTGTGTAAAGCATTTGTCAAAGCATGCCTCAGATGAGCAATCGGACCGCACGGATGGATTCAGGACGACGAACGGAGTCTAACGGACTCAAGATCGGCCAAATCCGACATCCGGAGCTCCCACAATGGGCCCAAGAAATCCTGACCGTTGATCTGGAGATCAACGGCCTAGAACGCGCCACGTCGCCCCGCCCCCGCCGCTCGCACGCCCCCAAGCCAGCCAAGGACGCATCTCGGCCGTTGATCTTCGATCGAACGGCCGAGATCCGCGCGCTCGCCCGCGGTCGCCGCGACAAAGCGCGGGCGTGGCGCAACGGTTAGCGCGCATGCCCGCATCGCGGCGACGCGCGTTCGAATCGCGCGGAGCGGAAATCACTTGCGGGCGAAGGGCGCGGCAAAATTGAGCCGCGCGATCAGAAGCGAGCGGCTAGGATTGCGCCACGCGACGCGACGACAGCGCCCCACCTCCCACGCGCGCGCGCACGCCGGGCGGAAACGCGCGCGCGCACGCGCGCCCGAAGCGCGATCCTAGCGCAGGCGCGGGAGGATCTCAGCCGTCCGATCATCAATCGGACGGCTCTCGTTCGACATCCACGGATCGCGCCTGAAGAGAGAGAGGGGCGGGCGGCTGACCGGCGGCAGAAGGCCTTCACCGACGTATCTGGAAGCGGTTTTAGCGACGTTCTAGATGTCGCTAAAGCACATTCTTCTTTTAGGAAGCCCTTAACTCTATTTAAACCCCCTTCTACCACCATTCAAGGCATCCTCTCCCACTTGCAACTACTCCACTCCTCTCCTAGCTAGTCTTAGGCACTCTTGTAATCGCCGAAGACGACGAGCCGCCGACGGAGCCTCCTCCACCGCCGTGGCTGCCTCGTCGCTCTCCACTCTCTCTCTACCTCTCTCTCTCTCTCTTTTAAGCTTTCATTTACTTTTGTTGAAGCATGTATTTAATGTTGTAAACCATGAACTATGAATGCATGTTTAATGAAATTATTTTCCATTTAGTTGCCATTTTAATTTCTGTTTAAAGTGCATGATCAAAACCAAGAGCTTTCTAACCCTAAACTCTCTCTCTATCTCTCGCTTTTCAAAACCGTCTCTTTCGCAAGCAAAACTCCGCCTTTTTCGTGACAACAAGTGGTAAACAAAATCCGATTTCCATGCCTCCCTGAGATCGACACTCGGACTCACCTCCGTTTACTTCTTTTAAAATCGACGTATCAAGTGCAACTATAACGACACCTCTTAACACACGCACGAAGGCACGTCAGTTTTTGGCGCCGCTGCCGGGGAGGCAACGGATTTGTTTTATCACCTCCATTCCACCTTCATTCTCATATCGTCTAATGCCCTATTTTCCTTTTTACTTGACAGTTGCAAGAATTCGGCGCATGGACGGCGAAGCGACGCATTCCACTATGGTAGCAAGGAAGTAGGCGCCTCGAGGACCGATAGTGAGTACTCTCTCTCTCATTGTTTGCTTGCGTGAAAAAGCTAAAAAAAATCATAAAAACCCAAAAAATTGGCGTGGTGAATGATTGCTTGACCCACATTCTTAACACATCACCCTACAAAAAAATGTACACTCTAATATGCTGGATAAACTCTTGGAGTGTTCTTTTCTCTTTCTCTTGAGTGGTGTTTGCGAAGCCACCGTGAGTTGACCTGGGCCGCACCACTCAACCCTAAAACTGACTCATCTAATAGAAGCTGCATGGTTATCAGGATGAGTACACTAGGGTTTTAGAGCCTCTACAAAATAAAAGGAAATCTACTTTCACTAAGTTGTGTGCAGAACTTGACGTGCCCACTGAAACTTGTTTGAAAATATTAAGACACGTCAACCCTAAAAAGTACTTAAGTAAGGATGAAACACTAAAAGACACTATATCTTAACAAATCCTTGCTTGAAAATCATGTTTTGCTAGAAGCACACACTTTGAAAGTAGAACATTAAGAGGCACCACCCCAATCAACGCCTCATCACATCACCCTAAGCACAAGCACTATCCTAGCCCTTTAAAACTGAGTAGACGTGCCCTAGGCAGGACTGAGTTAAGTCTCAAAAGGTGCTGTTTTGTCTGCTAGGCACTTGGCTTTCATTCCCTTGGTAGAATCTGGTGACTAGGCTGCGGGGCAGTGTCAAACGACCGCGGTTGTGGGGTCTATGGAACCGGAGGCGCAAGCCAAAGGAAGAACCTTCCCTGCAATCCCCTCGTAATCAACCTGGCCAGATTAGCCTTGAGAAGGGGAGTCCAGTGCTTACGGACTTAATCACCCTTTGTGAGATTTCTAGGTCTCCTAAGGAATACACCATAAGGATTAGGCTTGCGTGCTTGATTGAAACACATTTCTCGCATCTGTCGCCCTCCGCATCCCCTCCTGTTCTTCTCTAGTGTATGCACGGGAGGCGCTCACTGCATCCCGAATTGTGTGTTTTGGGGCAGGAATCTAGGCGACGTAATTCTGTTGAAAACATGGCTGAACCTAGGGTAGATGAGGCTGAAGATCAACCCCCACCAGATGCTATGGCTGTCGTCCAGGCTCAAATCAATGCTAACCATCGGCTTCAGCAACAACAAATCCACACCATCATGCAAGCCATACAACGGTTACAGAACCCGCAAGAACAACCACCACCTTTCAATGACATACCAGGACAACCACCACTTGATTTACCACCATTTCAGAACCAGCCAAGACCCCTCCGTGATTTCTATAACCCTTCTGCCATTAGAGTCGAGCCACACCTTAGGATCCCCGAAGGGGGAGACGATTTTGAGCTAAAACCTAATGTATTAAGTCTAATCCAGAGCCACTTTCATGGAAGCTCAAATGAAGACCCCTTTCAGCACCTAGAAGATCTCGACCGCATAGCAAGAACAGTAAAACCTAGGAACATTAGCCTTGACATTGTTCTAATCAAGATGTTCCCTTTCTCATTAAGAGACAAGGCTTCTCATTGGCTTAGAACCCTAGGTAGACCCATCACCACCTGGGAGGAACTGAGGCATGCATTTTTAAAGAAATTCTTCCCCATAGGAAAGACCAATGCCCTCAGAAGAGCTATCACTACCTTCACACTCCAGGGTGGTGAACAATTTCATCAGGCGTGGGAAAGATTCAATGAACTTTTGAGGAAATGCCCACACCACGAAGTTCCAAGGTGGCAATTGGCCCAGATCTTCTACCACGGTCTGGATAGCAACCTACGGAACTTCGTCGATGCCTCATGCGGGGGAAACTTCCTAAACAAAGACGAGGAGAGCGTGTTTGAGCTCTTTGAGTCTATGAGCGAGAATTCGCTCAACAATGCCTCCATGAACCAGTTTAACAGATCCAGTCAACCCCGTGGTGGGATTTATGAGGTGCAAGCAAATTCTGGAATGGTTGACATGGACATCATTGCCAAAAAGTTGGATCAAGTGGAATTGGTGGACAAGAAGATTGATGAGCTTCTAAACCAGACCAGGAACCCCTTACAGACTTTCACCCTAGCAAAAGGAGCACATAATGTTGACCTGGTCCAACCCTTCACCCAACTGAACCTGGAACAACCCCCAACCATGTTCCAAGGAGGGACCTTTGCTCCCTCGACCCTTGATTACTCCCTTCCTTCTTCATCAACATCGGCTATTCTAGAAGATGTGCAAGCCGTCCAAGGATATGCAAAACCTGACCCTTTCTCCAACACTTACAACACCGGCTGGCGTAATCACCCCAACTTTGGTTGGACAAACCAGAAACTACCGCAATTCCAAAACCAGCCCAGGCCAAACCAACAGCCACACTTGCCCCCCTATCAGCAAGGACCACCAGTTAGACCCCAATATAACCAAAATAGGGCGGCCCCTCCCCCACAAAACCAAATGGACACCCTAATAAAGATGATGGCTGACATGAACCAAAAACATCAGGAAGAAATGGCCTTGGTAAAGGGACAGTTAAGCCAACTCTTGGACTGTAAACAGCAAGGATCTCTACCTCCCCAACCACAACCAAACCCGCGAAACATAATTAACAGAGGCCCCAATTCGTAAGGGTTCCAAGGCAACCCCAGGCAGGTTCATATGGTCCAACCGGCTCCACAAACACCTCCTGGGTTTGGCGCCTCTTCATCCTCATCTTCTCAAGGATCATCCCATGGCCCCAATGCCTCTGCGAATGCGGTGACCTTGAGAAGCGGCACCAAAACCCAGGATCCCAAATGGCCGACTCTCCCCGAGACTTTACCTGACTTAGAAGAAACACCAACCAAGGACCCAAACATGGAACCAATTCAGACACCCTATCCTGAGGCCTTGGAAACAATCAAGAGAAAAAAGAATACTGTGGAAACTGAGGAGCTGATGGAAATTTTTAAACAAGTACAGATTAATATTCCGCTTCTAGAAGCTGTCAAACACATCCCCGCTTACGCCAAGTTCTTAAAGGATGCCTGTACACCCAAGCGTAAGCCGAGACCTCAAGCACCTAGGAAGGTTGTACTCTCTGAGCAAGCCAGTTCCGTGATATCAAGCAACCTTCCACTCAAACGAACTGACCCAGGAGCACCCCTGATTTCCTGCAACATCGGGGACATGACATTTGATAGAGCGCTCCTGGACCTAGGTGCTTCTATCAACCTAATTCCCACAACCTTGTACCACCAATTTGGTTTTGGGGAGCTGGCACCAACCCCTGTCACCATCCAGCTGGCGGATAGATCAGTGAAAACCCCGAAGGGGGTTGTCGAGGACATGATTGTACGGGTCAAGGACTTCTATTTCCCAATAGACTTTTTGGTGCTCGACATGGAAGTCCCTGAAAAATTACAGAACGCACCCATAATCTTAGGCAGACCTTTCTTAGCCACGGCTAAAGCAAACATCGATTGCGACAAGGGATGTATGGAAATCGCCTTCGGAGATAGGAAAATGCAATTGGATATCTTTCGGGCAACAAAGTCTTTTGATTGTGATTACATTGAGGAACATGATCCCGTGGAAACTTTAATCGAGGAATGCCTTACCCTCAATTCTGTCTCAGACCACCAAACCCGTAGTTCTGACTCGTCACCATCATTACCTGTGGACCTCTGTAAGGCTGAGTATCATCACATGACACCATTTGAAGAAATCGATGTTGATCAACTACCGCCCTTTCCATTCCCATCGACTGTGGTCCCACCCGCACCTGAACTTAAACCATTGCCCGAGAATCTCAAGTACGTCTTCTTGGGACCTGGCCAGACCTTCCCAGTGATTATTAATTCTCATCTAACCAAGGATCAGGAACTAAGGTTGACTGCAACTCTTTCAGAACATCGGGCCGCCATTGGTTTGACCATCTCAGATCTAAGAGGAATTAGCCCCACCTATTGCACCCACAAGATTTACCTGGAAGACGGGGCCCGACCTTCCCGCCAGATGCAGAGACGGTTAAACCCGAACATGCGGGAGGTCGTTAAAAAAGAAATTATCAAGTGGCTCGACGCCGACATCATCTACCCTATCTCTGATAGCCCCTGGGTGAGCCCCACTCAAGTGGTTCCAAAGAAGGCTGGGCTCACCGTTGTCACTAATGATCATGGCGAATCCATTCCCACCCGCACCACCACCGCATGGCGGGTGTGTATTGATTATAGGAAGCTTAACGAAGCCACTAAGAAGGACCACTTCCCCTTGCCATTCATTGACCAAATCCTTGAAAGATTGGCAGGGCAGAAGTATTTTTGCTTCCTGGATGGATATTCAGGATATAACCAAGTCGCAATTGCTCCGGAAGATCAGGAAAAGACCACATTCACTTGCCCGTATGGCACGTTTGCATTCCGTCGAATGCCGTTCGGGTTATGCAACGCACCCGCGACCTTCCAGCGTTGCATGCTAGCCATTTTTTCAGAAATGGTGGGTGAATACGTGGAGGTCTTTATGGATGATTTATCTGTATTCGGGAATTCATTCGACCATTGTTTGAGCAACTTGGAGAAAATCCTGAAACGATGTATCGAGGTTAACTTGGTGTTAAGTTGGGAAAAGAGCCATTTTATGGTTCAAGAAGGAATTGTCCTCGGACACATCGTTTCGCATAAGGGCATCGAGGTAGATCGAGCTAAGGTTGATTTAATTTCCAAACTTCCTCCACCTAGTTCGGTCCGACAGATTCGCTCTTTCCTAGGACATGTTGGCTTCTACCGAAGGTTCATCAAAGACTTTTCCAAACTTTCCAAACCCTTGACCGACCTTCTAGCCAACGACGCCACTTTCCACATGTCTCCTGATTGCACCCAAGCTTATCACACCCTCCGGGACTTAGTCTCCACCGCACCTGTACTTCAACCCCCAGACTAGTCCCAGGATTTTGAGATTATGTGTGACGCATCAGATTTTGCCATAGGCGCTGTCCTGGGACAAAGGCAAGACAAGAAGCCCGTGGTGATCTACTACGCGAGCAAAACGTTGGACGAGGCCCAACGTAATTATACGGTCACAGAAAAAGAGTTGCTTGCTGTAGTCTTTGGACTGGAAAAATTCTGATCATACTTGCTGGGATCCCACGTGACTATCTACACCGACCATTCAGCCATCTGGCACCTGTTGGCCAAAAAGGACGCAAAACCCAGGCTCATCAGATGGATCCTGCTTTTGCAGGAATTTGACCTGGAAATCCAAGACAAGGCCGGATCGAAAAATGTGGTGGCTGACCACCTGTCAAGACTTCATCCAGACCACATTGGACCCTCCCTACCTCTATCTGATACCTTCCCTGATGAACACATCCTAGCCATGCAAGACAAGAAAATGCCATGGTATGCTGACTATGTCAACTACCTGGTTATAGGACAAACCCCGCACAGCTGGTCCAGACAGCAACGGGACAGGTTCTTGGCTGAGGCCAAGCACTATTTCTGGGATGATCCCATGCTGTTTCGCCTCTGTGCTGATCAGATCATCAGGAGGTGCCTCCCCGAAGACGAAGTTCAGAGTGTGCTTTCCTTTTGTCATGACCAAGCATGTGGCGGCCATTTCTCTGGCAAGAAAACAACTGCAAAAGTTTTGCAGTCTGGATTTTATTGGCCGTCCCTATTCAAGGATGCACACATCTTTGCCAAGACTTGCTCACGATGCCAAACACTAGGGACAATGACCAAAAAAGATATGATGCCCCTTCAGCCCATTTTGATTGTCGAAATTTTCGACGTTTGGGGTATCGATTTTATGGGCCCCTTTCCACCATCCAACGGCTTCGAGTACATCCTGGTCTCGGTAGACTATGTTTCCAAATGGATTGAAGCCGTCGCCACCCGACGATGCGATCACAAGACGGTCATGGACTTTGTAAAGAAGAACATCTTTTCCCGGTTTGGAATACCCAAGGCCATGATCAGTGATGGTGGAAGCCATTTTATCCATTCCCAGTTCCGTGCCCTACTTAGAAAATACGGGGTAAACCACCGCATTGCCACCCCGTATCATCCACAAACAAATGGGCAGACTGAGGTCTCAAACAGACAAATCAAGAACATTTTACAGAAGACTGTGAGACCTGACAGGAAAGACTGGTCCACACGACTTGATGATGCCCTGTGGGCATACAGGACCGCTTTTAAGACCCCGATAGGCATGTCACCTTACCGCTTGGTCTTTGGCAAAGCTTGCCATCTCCCTGTCGAATTGGAACACCGGGCTTACTGGGCTGTTAAGCAATGTAACATGGATCCCCAGTTAGCTGGTGCGCAAAGGACTCTTCAATTATCTGAGCTTGAAGAAATTCGTCGGGACGCCTTTGACAATAGTCGGCTATATAAGGAGAAAATGAAAGCCGTCCACGACCGACTCATTCATAGGAAAACCTTTGAGCCAAACCAACAAGTCTGGCTATTTGATGCACGCCTGAAACTCTTTCCAGGGAAACTTAGGTCCAAATGGACAGGACCATTTCAGGTGGTCAAGCCCTATTCCAATGGGGCAGTCGAAATCGCCGATCTTAATACCGGGCACACCTTTACAGTCAATGGTCAAAGATTGAAGCATTTCCTGGCCCAGGTACCCCCCAAGGAAAGTGTCACCCTTGTTGAGGGCTAACACCAAGCACCGCCCAGCTGGAGGCGTTAAACTCAGCGCTTCCTGGGAGGCAACCCAGCGGATTCAGACTGATCTGGTAGTCTACGTCACTCAGGTACTATCTTTTTAAACCCTTCTGCATCCATGAATCTGCCAATGAGGACATTGTCCAACTTAAGCATGGGGGGGATGGTAAATTGCATAATCCTGAGCTTAATTAATCAGTCTGAATGAATAAAAAAAAAAAAAATTGAATTTAGGAAGAAAAACTTAGGTATTAGAAACTTGTCAATAGTGGAAATAATACAAAAAGAACTTAAACACTTAGACTTTTCAGGCCTTCAGGCTTAATCAGCCCTGGTGTCCGTTAAAATATAGATTTAGCGGTGAGTCCTGGCAACTTTAAGCTATTCTAATCCACCTACTAAATAAGGTGATAAGTATACGACTTATCAACTCATCGTCTAACTCAGGAAAACTTTGAGTCTAAGCATCTGCACACATTTCTGCACAGACTCACTTCTCGGAGATTTTGACAGAAATTGGGTAGCTAATGAACTCTCTAGGGTGGTATGGCTGGCAAGTTGTCGTGGGTAACAGTCCATTGGCAGGTTATCCAGAACCCAGCCACAGGCCATTTCTTTTTCGCTGCCTCTAGGTACATTTGAGATTAGGGAAGCCACCTACGTAAAAAAAAAAAAAAATAATAATAATAATTAAAAAAAAAAAAGGGAAAAAGAAGAAAAGAAAATAAACCACACTTCACCGCACAAGTATGGCTGGCAAGTGATCGTGGGTAACAGCCCATTGGTCGGTTGTCCAGAGCCCAGCTCAATAATTGTACAAAAAAAGAAGACCAAAAACACCTAAGGAAGAAGCGGGGAAGTAGTACAAGCCGGGGAGATATACACTGGAAAATCCTTGTGTTGACCCCAAGTAAAATGAACGTAGGGAGAAAGCTACCAATCGAACAAATACACCTTCAGGCAAAAATTTATTTTCTTTTCCGGTCACCTAGAGGCGTAGAAACTCGAAGTCTGTCTCAATTACCGTTAAGTAAGTCTATCACAACATTCACACCAAGATGCTTAGCACTTAGGGTTTTGACCGAGTTTTGGGTGGGTTGGGTAGCCGTAAAAAGTTACCAACCCACACTGAATTCTAAAAATTCTAAAAAGACATATATAGATATATATGTATACATAAGTATAGTTATATATACAAAGCAAGGATTCGGGCGATTCGTATTTTGGTAGACACCCGGGCGCTGCTTAGTCTTTGTAGATTAAGATCTTCGTATAGTTCCTCTTATTGACAAGTAACGAAGTGCCTAAGCAATTACTTCTTCAATTCGCCAAAGAAATAAAGGCTAGAATAAACCTTGCTAGGGACTAGCAAGGAGTAAGCATGGGGGTATGATAACACCACGCAAGGGGGTAGTAATTAGGTTGAATATGGCCCATCTTTAGAATAAAAGGCACAACATAAA
The DNA here is from genome assembly GCA_037157565.1 of Thalassia testudinum. Lineage (NCBI taxonomy): Eukaryota > Viridiplantae > Streptophyta > Magnoliopsida > Alismatales > Hydrocharitaceae > Thalassia > Thalassia testudinum. The sequence goes on along the minus strand of JAZHRO010000031.1, from coordinate 30,410,275 downwards.
GTAGAATAGGAGCATTGCATGCATCAAGTACCAAGATTTCTTATAAACTGTATTAATGGCCATTTGTGTAAAGCATTTGTCAAAGCATGCCTCAGATGAGCAATCGGACCGCACGAATGCATTCAGGACGACGAACGGAGTCTAACGGACTCAAGATCGGCCAAATCCGACATCCGGAGCTCCCACAATGGGCCCAAGAAATCCTGACCGTTGATCTGGAGATCAACGGCCTAGAACGCGCCACGTCGCCCCGCCCCCGCCGCTCGCACGCCCCCAAGCCAGCCAAGGACGCATCTCGGCCGTTGATCTTCAATCGAACGGCCGAGATCCGCGCGCTCGCCCGCGGTCGCCGCGACAAAGCGCGGGCGACGCGCGTTCGAATCGCGCGGAGCGGAAATCACTTGCGGGTGAAGGGCGCGGCAAAATTGAGCCGCGCGATCAGAAGCGAGCGGCTAGGATTGCGCCACGCGGTGCGACGACAGCGCCCCACCTCCCACGCGCGCGCGCACGCCGGGCGGAAACGCGCGCGCGCACGCGCGCCCGAAGCGCGATCCTAGTGCAGGCGCGGGAGGATCTCAACCGTCCAATCATCAATCGGACGGCTCTCATTCGACATCCACGGATCGCACCTGAAGGGAGAGAGGGGCAGGCGGCTGACCGGCGGCAGAAGGCCTTCACCGACGTATCTGGAAGCGGTTTTAGCGACGTTCTGGATGTCGCTAAAGCACATTCTTCTTTTAGGAAGCCCTTAACTCTATTTAAACCCCCTTCTACCACCATTCAAGGCATCCTCTCCCACTTGCAACTACTCCACTCCTCTCCTAGCTAGTCTTAGGCACTCTTGTAATCGCCGAAGATGACGAGCCGCCGACGGAGCCTCCTCCACCGCCGTGGCTGCCTCGTCGCTCTCCACTCTCTCTACCTCTCTCTCTCTCTCTTTTAAGCTTTCATTTACTTTTGTTGAAGCATGTATTTAATGTTGTAAACCATGAACTATGAATTCATGTTTAATGAAATTATTTTCCATTTAGTTGCCATTTTAATTTCTGTTTAAAGTGCATGATCAAAACCAAGAGCTTTCTAACCCTAAACTCTCTCTCTATCTCTCGCTTTTCAAAACCGTCTCTTTCGCAAGCAAAACTCCGCCTTTTTCGTGACAACAAGTGGTAAACAAAATCCGATTTCCACGCCTCCCTGAGATCGACACTCGGACTCACCTCCGTTTACTTCTTTTAAAACCGACGTATCAAGTGCAACTATAACGACACCTCTTAACACACGCACGAAGGCACGTCAGTCCCTGAAAAATTACAGAATGCACCCATAATTTTAGGCAGACCTTTCTTAGCTACGGCTAAAGCAAACATTGATTGCGACACGGGATGTATGGAAATCTCCTTTGGGGACAGGAAAATGCAATTGGATATCTTCCAGGCGAGAAAGTCTTTTGATTGCGATTACATTGAGGAACATGATCCCGTGGAAACTTTAATCGAGGAATGCCTCACCCTCAGTTCTGTCTTAGACCACCAAACCCGTAGTTCTGACCCGTCACCATCATTACCCGTGGACCTCTGTAAGGCTGAGTATCATCACATGACACCATTTGAAGAGATCGATGTTGATCAACTACCACCCTTTCCCTTCCCATCGACTGTGGTCCCACCCACACCCGAACTTAAACCATTGCCCGAGACTCTCAAGTACGTCTTCTTGGGACCTGACCAGACCTTCCCAGTGATTATTAATTCTCATCCAACCAAGGATCAGGAACTCAGGTTGACTGCGACCCTTTCAGAACATCCGGCCGCCATTGATTGGACCATTTCAGATTTAAGAGGAATTAGCCCCACCTATTGCACCCACAAGATTTACCTGGAAGACGAGGCCCGACCTTCCCGCCAGATGCAGAGACGTTTAAACCCTAACATGCGGGAGGTCGTTAAAAAAGAAATCATCAAGTGGCTTGACGCCGACATCATCTACCCTATCTCCGATAGCCCCTGGGTGAGCCCCACTCAAGTGGTTCCCAAGAAAGCTGGGCTTACCGTTGTCACCAATGATCATGGCGAATCCATCCCCACCCGCACCACTACCGCATGGCAGGTGTGTATTGATTATAGGAAGCTTAATGAAGCCACTAAGAAGGACCACTTCCCCTTGCCATTCATTGACCAAATCCTTAAAAGATTGGCAGGGCAGAAGTATTTTTGCTTCCTGGATGGATATTCAGGATATAACCAAGTCGCAATTGCTCCAGAAGATCAGGAAAAGACCACGTTCACTTGCCCGTATGGCACGTTTGCATTCCGTCGAATTCCGTTCGGGTTATGCAACTGATAAACGCCAGTTTATCATCATTCTTATGCATTAAAACTAACCTAGCTCTTAGGATTTTACTCCGCAACCGGGTTTTTGGGCTGCATTTAGGCATAAATTAGGTTAGGCATGCATTGCATTTTTTATTTGTCTTTTAATATGTTTTGGTGAGTGTTAGGGATGTACAGATATACAGATCCTTAAAACCCTAGCACTCAAGAAGGCAAATGGTGAAGGAGAAGCCCAGACTAGTTGGAACTCAGCTCGATCCAGCTCACCACAGCCGGAACCTAGCTCACTTGAACTAGGGTTAGCTTGTCCCAACTCCATTCAGCTAATCCCAGCTGGATGGCAGCTCAAGAGAGTTCACCTTAGCTCACCCTAGCTCAAGTCAGCTCAGATCCAGCTCAACTTAGCTGAGTCTAGCTCATCTCAGCTCCCACTAGTCCACAGGGAGCTCTAGCTAGCTCAGCTGACTTGACAGGAGTTCACCCCAGCTCAGATCCAGCTACATCCAGCTCCACTCAACTCCAGCCAGCTAAAGAAGAATTCATCTCAGCTCAGGAAGCTCAAGTCCAGCTCCCGAGGATTCAGCTTAGCTCATCTCAGTTGAGCTAAGCTACCTTAGCTGCCTCAACCAGCTTGATTCTCCCCGAGAGCACCAGACCTAGCTCACCTCAGCTCATTTTGGTAGAAGCTAGCTCACTTTAGCTTGGCTTAGCAACTAGAAAAGAACTAGCAAGCTTAGCCAGCTAGAGTAGCCCCATGCCAGCCTCTTCAGCGGCAGCCAGCTCCAGCTCCAGCTCCAGACTTCTCCTCAGCTCCTTCCTCCAAACCCTAGCTCCAACACCTTCTCCTCTACTCCTCCATTAGCTAAGCTAGCTTAGCTTAGCTTAGCTTATCTATGCTCCAACTTCCTTGGCTTGTACCACTCCAAAAACCCACCTACCAACTCCACCCAACTAGCTCCACCTAAGCTCCACATAAGCTAACCTACTTGGCACCAACCTAACCTACCCACCACCTCCAAAAGACACCTAAAAGTGGCGCCAAAAACTACCCATAACTACCCCTTAATGGCGCCACTTTTCCCTCCAAAATCCCCCCTCATCTCCACCACACAATCCTCCTTGAATCCATCTCCACCATCCACCTAACCCCCCTTCTAGAAGACCCCATGTTGGCGCCAACATGGGGGTGTCTCTCCACCACCAAAAGACACCAACACCACCATAACCACCCCCTTTAACACCCCTTGGGTTGGCGCCAACTCACCCTAGCCATAGGATCACCAACCACCCTTATCCTTCCATCCTAGCCCTCCATTTCAAGGGGTACCTTAACCCCCCATCCTACCCTATAAAAAGACCACTACCCACCACCATTCAAGTCATCCTTGGCTAGCCATTTCACTCTCATATTCCACCAAGAATCCCACGTCCAAGAGAGAAGAAGAAGAAGAAGATTAAGGGGATATTCTGTCCCCTTGGTGCCTTCCCCTCTTTCCTTCTCTCTTGGGTCACGCCAGCCAAAGGAGAAGCCAGGCAAGGAAGATCTTGGAGGAGATCTTGAAGGTGGTCACGCCACCTTGGAGGAGTTTTTGAGGGTGGTGCACGCCCACCGCTTTGGAGAGATCATTAAAGGTGGTAGCTTCCACCTTGGAGGAGCTCTCAAGGAAGGAGAAGAAGGAGGCCCTCTTTTCAAGCCAAGGAGTAGCTAGGCTTGGAGCAAGAAGACAACCTTCTTCACCATTGTTAAAAGAGGATTTGTGTTTCTTTTCTTGCTTTTAGATTGTTTAATTCTAGTAGAAGCATTCCTCTACTTGTCCTTGAAAAGAACACTCATTCTACTCAATCCAAATTGCCTTCTTTTAGCTTTTTATTGCAGTTGTTTGTTTTGGTTCTAGCACTTGTTTCACCTCTTCTTCTTAATTACCCTAGGTCTCCACTTGCCTAGAGTGAGCTTAGGCAGAAGATATTTCTATCTTTTAGATTTTAGTTAATCGTTTGTAGGTGTTAGTTCTTTCCGCTACAATCTACAATTTGCCCTCATCTTTTCAAAATACAAAAAAAATTACATATTGAAAAATATTAAAAAGAAAGTTGAGATTGTATTTCAAGCAAGAGAATCATTATTGAAATTTTTGCCTCCTTGGACGACCCTAGATACTCCCTATCTAGGATATAAATTTTAAAAGCGTAAGTGGATTCGCGTGTTACAATGACGTTAAAAACCCGCTTTTACAAATCACACGCATTTCGCTATCACTTTTTGGCGCCGTTGCCGGGGAGGCACGGCTTTGCATTAACTCATTTTCTCTTGCTTGAAGTGGATCTCATCCCCTTCTCTTTCTTTCTTTTGTGTGTGTAGGAACTACAGCGGGAAGGCGGGAATCTAGAAGCGAGAGCTTAAAGATCCTTTTCTTCCCTCGAAAATTCAGGTTGGTTCCTCTTTCTGGTCACATAAATAATTAAAACTACCAAAAATATATTAAACTTGGCTTTCAGGACCCTAAACACGTAAATTAAGTGGAGTGGTGCATTTTAAAATCCATTGTTGGCTTGTATGCTTCTTTAGCACCATTCCACTGCAAGTATTGGTGTTCTATTTTTCGGGTCCAGATTTCTTTCTAGACTTGAAAAATAGATTTCTAACACCCCAGGCCTCCTAAAATCATAAAATTTCATAGAGTGATTCCCTATTAAGTTAGGAACATCTGTTCCAAATTTCAAATAAATTGAATTTTTATTTAATTTTTAAAAATTCGTGGATTGCAGAGGGGTCATACCCTCTAATCTTCCTATTTTGCTACTGTCCGTGAATTTTCAGAATTTTTATACTCATCCAATTTTTGTGAAATTTAGCTTGTTAGAATCCTTGTGAAATTTTATATATCATATAAAATCATAAAAATTTTCTGAGGTCAGTGGTAATACTAAAAAGTCCATAATACCCACAAGTATTATTTCTGGACTTTGACACCAGTACAATTAAAAATTCAAAACAATTATCAAACGAATTCCTAAAATATTACAAAAATATTTTCTGGAATCCTTCTTTGATTTTATTCAAAGTAGTGGTGTTGTTTGACTTGTTTGGACCACTACTTAATTCTGAAAGCCTAAAAAATAACTCATTGGTAGTTAAATTTCTGTCTTAGGGATAATTGGCTTAGGGTCTCTTTCTTCCTCTTTTGAGGCTTAATTCAAAGGAAATATACAATCACCCATACAACTTGTTTTCCTTTGATTGTGGATTTTCAAACTTGTTTGAAAGTTTAACTAAAGAAACCCTAAAATACATTCAATTATATCAAATCCTAAAAGACAAAAATACAAAAAAAATTGTGTGACAACTTGATTTTCATTGGAGCCACTCTCCAATTCCTGCACACACACAAAAAAATCAAATAATAGGGAAACAACCCAATAAACGCCCTCCACATTCCGTGTGCATTATAGCATCCTAGACCTAATTAAAATTTGTAGCAACTTGACCCCTAAGGCTTTATCAACTCAGGCTTACTATTTAGGTCTTAAGTTTTCTTTAGTTGATACCAATTCTATCATCTGTATCTGGTGTTCAGGCTGAGGGGCCGTGTCAAACGACCAGGCACGGGTTTGTACAAGCACCTGGGGTTTTCCCTGGGAAACGTTTGGGCCCAAACCTCCCCTTAAGCAACTTGGCTAGATTTGTTGATAGAATAGGTATTCACTATTGACTACTTATTTCCTATATAGACCAAGTCTTAGGTTATTATTAGGGAGTCACATTTAAGTTAGGTCTAGTTTGTTTGTTTGATTTGCACACTTTCTCTCATCTCTATCTCTTCTCCTCCCCTCCAAGTCTTCCAAGTAGTGCATGCACGGGCGACGGTCCCAAAAGCCACACCTCGAGGGACCATCTGATTTCACCCCCCGCAGTAAGAAATCATTGTTTTCTTCCCCCTCGTCCTCTAAAAAAATGGAAAACCCAGGAAGCCATCAAAAAAATTCTGCTTCCACTTCTAACCCGTCAGCCGACCCACAAGCTGACTCCACCCTCCCTCACCTTCCCAACTTGGAGCAACCAGAAATACCAGCAGGGCCAGGTGGCCCTCCAATTATAACCCATAATACAATTCCCTTTGCATTAATGGTCGACCATTTGGCTCGACTACAACAAAATCAAGAAGATCTAGCTAGGACTGTCACGAACCTAGCTAATCAAGGACAAAATCCACCACCTCGCCAACAGCCTGTCGTTCCTCTTAAGGATTTCTATGATCCTTCCAATTATGAGGAAAGACCAGGGGTGGTCATACCACAAGGGGATTTCGAAATCAAACCCGCTATTCTAAACCTTATCAAGCATTTTCATGGTCTTCCAAGAGAGGACCCTTTTTGTCATCTCGAGGAATTAACTGTCCTCGCTCAAACCACTCGTTCCCGCAATGTGCAGGAAGACATGTGGTTAATGAGACTCTTTCCTCTCTCTCTCAAAGACAAAGCATCACATTGGTTTAGAACAGTTGGGCGTCCTATTACCACCTGGCCCCAATTAAAAAGTGCTTTTCTTAAAAAAAATTTTCCGATCGGTCGAACAAATGCATTAAGAAGATCTATAACGACCTTTCAAAAAAAAAATGGTGAACCCCTCCATGAAGCCTGGGAAAGATTTCAGGAACTTCTAAGAAGTTGTCCCTACCATGAAATTCCACAATGGCAGCTAGTGCAGATCTTCTATCATGGATTAGAAGATCAATTAAAACTATTTGTGGATGCCTCATGTGGGGGCAATTTTCTTAACAAAGACGCCGAAAGTGCCTATCTTCTCTTTGAAGAAATGAGTGAAAACTCATTTAACATGACTTCAATGGACACTTTTGGCAGATCACAAAACCCCAGACACAGAGTCCATGAAATTGACTCCAAAACCACCTCTGTTCCAGTCACACAAGATGATTTATATATGTTAGCTCAACAACTGGACCAGATGCAAATTCACCAAAAGAAAATAGAAGAAAAGCTCACAAACAAACAAGCTCCACACATCCACTCTCCACACACTAACCCCCCACACATTCTCCGAAGAGAGAATCTACACAATATTGATGCCACATCTGCTGACCAGCAATTTCCGGTTGATTTCCCACAAGATTTAACCGGGAATTTTGACCAAAATATTTTTGATTCCACCTCGGAAAATATTTATGCTCTCCAGGAGCAATTTAGAAACCCCTCCAACATTTCCAATCAAAATTGGAGGACTAACCCGAATCACTCCTGGAGAAACCCGAATCCGATTCCTTTTCCCAAACAAAGCTATTTTGGGAATTATGGGCAACCTTTGTATCAACCTGGACCATCCCAGGATGATATTAATAATCAGGTCATGAAAACTCTGCAAGGAATGCAGACTCAAATGACAGAAGTAACCCGCATGGTTACCAATTTACAACAACAAGTTAAGGTTACTCCTGATCATCGACCTATTGGGAATTTACCATCCCAACCCATGCCCAACCCAAATAATCAAAGGAATCAATTCCAAGGTGGATATCACAGTCAACCTATTCAGCCAGCACCTCAGCATCCGCCGGGTTTCAATAACAGCCAGGCCCCCCGTCCTCATCCTAGAAAAACCAGACTACAAATGCAATTACCTTGAGGAATGGGAAAACCACTCAAAAAACCCTGCCTGTTAAAGAAACCCGCTCTAATGACACACAGATTAACTCTTCCCCTCCTATTGTTCAGGAACCAATTCACGCAAAATAGGGCAACCCTGCCCCAATTCCACAAGCCCTCCACTCTTCAAAAAAGAAAAAAACAAAATCTGAGCCCACTGAGAAGGAATTAATGGATTTATTTGGGCAAGTAGAAATTAATATCCCTATCCTAGATGCCATTAAGTATATCCCTGCCTATGCAAAATTCTTAAAAGATTTATGTACTCCAAAAATGCAGCCCAAGAATTTAGGAAAGGTAATTCTTCCAGAGACAGTCAGCTCAGTTGTGCAGAGCCGACTGCCTCTTAAGAGAAAAGATCCCGACGCCCCCCTAATCCAAGTTATCATTAATGATACCTCATTTGATCACGCTCTGCTGGATCTTCGTGCCTCAATTAATCTTATCCCCACAGTTATTTTTGAGGAATTTAAGATCGGTGAATTGAAACCTGTTGAGGTTACTCTCCAATTAGCCGACCGATCTACGATTAAACCAAGGGGAATTGTTGAAGATGTTCTTGTCCGGGTCAAAGATTGTCTATTCACAGTAGACTTTTTAGTCCCGGACATAGAGGTACCTGAAGCATTTAAGTTTGCCCCCATTATTCTTAGAAGACCATTCTTAGCCACCGCCCGTGCCAATATTGATTGTGATTCTGGAAAGATGAAGATCATGTGTGGCAGTGAATCTGTAACCCTAGACATTTTTCAAGCCTCTAGGCGATTCCAGGAACTAGATTTCTTTGATGATTCGGATTCAGAAATAGGAAACATTGCAGATTTCCCAATTAGGTTCCTGTTTTGCTGTAAATACGGTTCCTGAACAATCTATTTTTTCTCACCCTTCCACCTCAACCACATGACCAGCTAACATTCCAGCTGACCCTTTCACTCTCACCTCACCTCTAACCCACAAAGCAGAAACTCTTTCGGAACCGGGCCTACAATTGGAATTAAAACCTTTGCCAGATTCACTTAAATATGTTTTCCTGGGTCCAAATCAGACCCTGCCCCTGATTATAAATTCTGGACTCACCGGGGCACAAGAGCACAAACTTCTCCAGGTTTTGAGTAAATATCGAAAAGCTATTGGCTGGACCCTTTCTGATCTTAAAGGCATTCATCCGTCCTATTGTACGCACCGAATATTTTTAGAGGACGATTCTCGCCCCTCCCGCCAACCACAAAGGCGCTTGAATCCTATTATGCAGGAGGTGGTAAAAAAGGAGATTATTAAGTGGCTGGATGCTGATATCATCTACCCCATTTCTGACAGCTCCTGTGTTAGTCCAACTCAAGTTGTCCCCAAAAAGGCTGGACTAACAGTTGTCACCAATGAAAAGGGGGAAAATATAGCCACTCGAACCGCTTCTTCTTGGAGCGTGTGTATAGATTATCGAAAATTAAACACCACCACCAAGAAGGATCATTTCCCGCTCCCTTTTATTGATCAAATCTTGGAGCGGTTAGCCGGACGGGAATTTTACTATTTTTTGGACGGTTATTCCGGCTATAATCAAGTAGCGGTTCATCCTGAGGACCAGGACAAAACAACTTTCACCTGCCCCATCGGAACCTTTGCTTTCCGAAGAATGCCCTTCGGTCTTTGCAATGCACCTGCGACTTTTCAAAGGTGCATGCTTGCAATTTTTTCAGACCTGGTAGGTGAATGTTTAGAAGTTTTTATGGATGACTTCTCTATTTTTGGAGATTCTTTTGACCATTGCCTCAAAAATCTTGAAAGAACCCTCCAAAAGTGCATAGAAGTTAATCTGGTCCTCAGCTGGGAAAAAAGCCATTTCATGGTCCAAGAAGGTATTGTCTTGGGCCATGTTATTTCTAAACAAGGAATCGCGGTAGATAAAGCAAAAATAGATGCTATAGCTAACCTCCCACCACCCACTACTGTCAAACAAATCAGATCCTTTTTTGGGTCATGTGGGTTTCTATCGTCGATTCATACAAAGCTTTTCCCAAATCTCCAAGCCTTTAAGTCAGCTTCTTACTAAAGACCAGCCATTTGATTTTAATAATAAGTGCCTGGAGAGTTTTTTGAGGTTGAAGAAAGAGGTTACTGAGGCGCCAATATTGCAGGGACCTGACTGGAATAGTCCCTTTGAATTAATGACAGATGCCTCAGATTTTGCTGTAGGGGCCGTTCTAGGGCAAAGAATTGGCAAGAAGCCCGTTGTGATCTATTATGCTAGCAAAACCCTTGATGATGCACAACGGAATTACACGGTTACTGAAAAGGAACTTCTTGCCATTGTATTTGCCTTAGAAAAATTTAGATCTTATCTGTTGGGGTCACGTGTCACTGTTTATACAGACCACTCAGCAATTAAATATTTGCTGACAAAGAAAGATGCGAAACCCTGCCTTATCCGTTGGATTCTGCTGCTCCAGGAATTTGACCTGGAAATCAAGGATAAGGCTGGATTACACAATGTAGTGGCCGACCATCTCTCTCGTCTTATGACGAATGACATAATAACCCCACCAGATCAGTTCCCTGATGAAAGTATTTTAGCTGCTACAACCCTCCCTTGGTTTGCACCCATCGCAAACTACTTAGCAACAGAACAAATCCCCGCTGATTGGCCAAAAATAAAACGGGATAAGTTCTTTGCTGATATTAAATATTATTTTTGGGAGGAGCCCGACCTTTTCCGCATTTGTGACGATCAGGTCATTCGACGATGTGTCCCCGATTCTGAAATCCATGATATCTTAGCACATTGTCACTCAATGGCCTGTGGTGGACATTTTTCGAGCAAGAAAACTGCAGCTAAAATCCTTAATGCAGGATTTTATTGGCCCCGCTTGCACAAAGATGCTCATGACTTCGTTCGGTCCTGTGTGCGTTGCCAGAGCATCGGCAACATGACTCGAAAGGATATGATGCCCCTTAATCCTATTTTAAAGCTTGAAATTTTCGATGTTTGGGGCATCGACTTCATGGGACCGTTCATCAACTCTGGGGGTATTTGTATATATTAGTCGCAGTAGACTATGTTTCTAAATGGATAGAAGCAATACCCACCCGCACAAGTGATCATCGTGTGGTTGTCGAATTTCTTAAGAAAAATATTTTCTCAAGATTTGGCATACCAAAAGCCATTATCAGTGACGGAGGCTCACATTTCACCCACTCACAATTCCGTCACCTCCTTTCTAAATACGGGGTTAATCATAAAATTTCCACACCATATCACCCCCAAACTAATGGTCAGGCTGAAGTTTCTAACCGGGAAATTAAAAATATTCTACAAAAGACGGTTAGGCCCGACCGTAAAGATTGGTCCACCAAATTGGATGACGCTTTATGGGCCTACCGTACCGCTTTTAAAACTCCGCTTGGCATGTCTCCCTTCAGTCTGGTTTTCGGGAAGGCATGCCATCTCCCGGTAGAATTAGAACATAGGGCTTTTTGGGCAATAAAACAACTTAATATGGATTTATCTAACGTCGGTAGCCATAGAAAATTACAATTAACTGAATTGGAAGAATTACGTAATTTTTCCTATGAAAATGCGAGGATTTATAAAGACCGAACAAAGAAATTTCATGATAAATATATTGTTCGGAAACACTTTGATGTTAATCAACGTGTTTGGCTTTTCAATGCGAGATTACGTCTTTTTCCTGGCAAATTAAAATCTAAATGGACCGGCCCCTTTATTGTCCATAAAACATATCCATACGGCGCTATTGACCTTTTTGATCCAAAAACTAATTCGATATTTCAAGTCAATGGCCAGCATTTAAAGCCCTATTTTGACCATACGCCTAAAATTCCATCTGAATCTTTTAATTTTACTGAGCCAGCCACCCTTAATCATTAATGCACATCACGCCCGGCTGAATGGCGTAAAAGATAGCACTGAATGGGAGGTAACCCATCATTCTTTCATGCTTTCCTTTTCTTTTTTTCTTATTCCAGGTTTTGTTCATCCTAAACCCGACCATTCTTCACTAAGGTGATCCCTTTTCCCTCTTAATGCATGAGGACATGGCATATCATAAGCATGGGGGGGTGTTTTTAAATATTTAGGATCGATTTAGGATGTTCAAAACCTAAAAACATACAATTTTCTTTATTTCCTGCTTGCATACCCAAAAATAATAATAAAATAAAAATAATAAAAAAATAAAAATGTTGAAAATTTTTTGAGGAAAAATTTTGAAATCAGGACTAAGGTTGAAAAAATTCACTTTTGGTACAATGGGATTTAATCTTTAACAAACTAGGGATAAGGATATGGATCTGATCATTAGAATTCCAGGGTCTATTTTAGACTAGATCAGATATCCTTCTCTAAAATTCCACCTGAACTCATGATAGTTCAAGTGACTTGATCCTATTTTGTAATACGGAAAGTATTTGACTTAGTTTTTGATTCAAAAACTTGCGTATCCTGAGAAACTTCTTGTGTCTATTTTCACACACAAGCCAACACTTAAAAACAATTAAAAATTTTGAAAAACTCCCTTGTTTGGATTTAGTAAAAGTCTGAAGCAGATCATTGGTTTGAGTTCCCACCGCCGAGAAGGAGGAAAATACCTCCTTTGAGGACGCGATGTCAGCATGTTATCGCCTCGGCGCTGCTCCATATTTATATTCCATATCTTTAGATGGAGCATTAAAGCGCATTTTAGCAGGTCAAGTGTCTTGGACGGTGTTCTACCTATAGTGTCGAAGCAAGAGCTTGAGTTTGCTTGGAGCACCCCTTTTCACCGCATCGTGTTTTGGGGTTGTGAGCTCCTGGGTGGTGTCATGGACAGTGCTATCCCGAAGTACTGGCGCCAGAGCCCCCTCGAGGAATGGTAACGGGAATGATGATCCCGACACATCTGTTGTAAGACTAAGCTAAAAATAAGCTTGAAAAATAATAATAATAATAATAACACGTCCTTATAAATGTTGGCTTTTCACAAGCACAGACATAAGGTTTTAAAGGATTTTGCAAGTTGCGAATCAGATTCATGAGCCAGAAAAATCCTAAAAACAAACATTTCAAGTCATCTGAATTAACAAGGGGTTAATTTGTAAATTTTCTGGAGGATATATTGATCCCGTTCTGTCTAATGATTGAATCCAAAAAAACATCTTGATGTTTATCTTTAACAAATCCCATACCCCTTGTGTTTTAATTTAGCAAGGTCCCTTAATCTCTTTTTCTCCTCAAAAGTAAAAAAAAATTAGATTTCCCAAAAATTTCGCTTTCCAAAAAAATTAAAGTTTTGCTTAGAGACTAGCAAAAGATAAGCATGGGGGTGTGATAAACGCCAATTTATCATCATTCCTATGCATTAAAACAAACCTAGCTCTTAGGATTTTACTCCGCAAACGGGTTTTTGGGCTGCATTTAGGCATAAATTAGGTTAAGCATGCATTGCATTTTTTATTTGTCTTTTTAATATGTTTTTGTGAGTGTTAGGGATGTACAGATATACAGATCCTTAAAACCCTAGCACTCAAGAAGGAAAATGGTGAAGGAGAAGCCCAGACTAGTTGGAACTCAGCTCGATCCAGCTCACCACAGCTAGAACCTAGCTCACTTGAACTAGGGTTAGCTCGTCCCAGCTCCATTCAGCTAATCCCAGCTGAATGGTAGCTCAAGAGAGTTCATCTTAGCTCACCCTAGCTCAAGTCAGCTAAGATCCAACTCAACTTAGCTGAGTCTAGCTCATCTCAACTCCCACTAGTTCACAAGGAGCTCAAGCTAGCTCAGCTGAGTTGACAGGAGTTCACCCCAGCTCAGATCCAACTACATCCAGCTCCACTCAACTCCAGCCAGCTGAAGAAGAACTCATCCCAGCTCAGGAAGCTCAAGTCCAGCTCCCGGGGACTTAGCTTAGCTCAGCTCAGTTGAGCTAAGCTACCTTAGCTACCTCAACCAGCTTGATTCTCCCCGGGAGCACCAGACCTAGCTCACCTCAGCTCCTTATGGTAGAAGCTAGCTTACTTTAGCTCGGCTTAGTAGCTAGCAAAGAACTAGCAAGCTAAGCCAGCTAGAGTAGCTCCATGCCAGCCTCTTCAGCAACAGCCAGCTCCAATTTCAGCTCCAGACTTCTCCTCCTCAGCTCTCCCCTCCAAACCCTAGCTCCAACACCTTCTCCTCTACTCCTCCATTAGCTAAGTTAGCTTAGCTTAGCTTAGCTATGCTCCAACTTCCTTGGCTTGTACCACCCCAAAAACCCACCTAACAACTCCACCCAACTAGCTCCACCTAAGCTCCACATAAGCTAACCTACTTGGCACCAACCCAACCTACCCACCACCTCCAAAAGACACCTAAAAGTGGCACCAAAAACTACCCATAACCACCCCCTTAATGGTGCCACTTTTTCCCTCCAAAATTCCCCCTCATCTCCACCACATAATTCCCCTTGAATCCATCTCCACCATCCACCTAACCCCCCTTCTAGAAGACCCCATGTTGGCGCCAAAATGGTGGTCTCTCTCCACCACCAAAAGACACCAACACCACCATAACCACCCCCTTTAACACCCCTTGGGTTGGCGCCAACTCACCTTAGCCATAGGATCACCAGCCACCTCCATCCTTCCATCCTAGCCCTCCATTTCAAGGGGCACCTTAACCCCTCATCCTACCCTATAAAAAGACCACTACCCACCACCATTCAAGTCATCCTTGGCTAGTAATTTCACTCTCATATTCCACCAAGAAGCCCACGTCCAAGAGAGAAGAAGAAGAAGAAGATTAAGGGGATATTCTGTCCCCTTGGTGCCTTCCCCTCTTCCCTTCTCTCTTGGGTCACGCCAGCCAAAGGAGAAGCCAGGCAAGGAAGATCTTGGAGGAGATCTTGAAGGTGGTCACGCCACCTTGGAGGAGTTTTTGAGGGTGGTGCACGCCCACTCCTTGGAGAGAGCATTAAAGGTGGTAGCTTCCACCTTGGAGGAGCTCTCAAGGAAGGAGAAGAAAGAGGCCCTCTTTTCAAGTCGAGGAGCAGCTAGGCTTGGAACAAGAAGATGCCCTTCTTCACCATTTTTGCAAGAGGATTTGTGTTTATTTTCTTTCTTTTAGATTTGTTTAAGCATTCCTCTACTTGTCATTGAAAAGAACACTCATTCTAGTCAATTAAATTGCCTTCTTTTTGCCTTTTTACTGCAATTGTTACCTTTGGTTCTAGCACTTGTTTCACCTCTTCTTCCTAATTACTCTAGGCCTCCACTTGCCTAGAGTGAGCTTAGGAAGAAGATATTTCTATCTTTTAAATTTTAGTTAAGTATTTGTAGGTGTTAGTACTTTTCGTTACAATTCGTATTTTGCCCTCGTCTTTTCAAAACGAAAAAATTACATATTGAAAAATATCAAAAAGAAAGTTGAGATCTATCTATAAGCAAGAGGATTAGTTTTGCAATTTTTGCCTCCTTGGACGACCCTAGAAACTCCCCTATCTAGGATATAAATTTAAAAGTGAAAGTGAATTCACGCGTTACAACGACCTAATTAACAAACCGCATGAAATCGCTATCAGTCACATCCCCCCACTTGGCGCCAATCATTCTCCACCATAAGATCACCTAACCACCCCTAAAAGCCTTCCTAGCCCTACACTTCATCTCCACCATAACCACCACCTTCCACCTCTATAAAAACCCATCACGTACCACCATTTTCACCATCCTCCATTTTAGTTTAGTCTACCATTTGTTGGAAAGTGATACTATAGTGAAATTTGTTTGCTGAAGATATGTGGAAAATCCTTAAAATGACCTTTTTCAAGGATCGTTCATGAATTTTCTAAAGGATAGGGGTGTGAGTACAATTTTAAATTCCCTCGATTTAAATTTTGAGCTATATGGGGAAGAAGAAAATTTTGTGGGGGCAACCCTACAATTTTCTCCTCTCATTTTTTCCACCACCAACGCACACACACACACTCACATAAACCTAACCCCTCCCTTTATAACCCCCCTCACCCCTCCACTCTCCCCACACCACCACCACTGCCTCCACCACCTTGCCGTCGGTGACATCCTCTTCCCCGTCCCCTTGTAGCCGCGAGTAGGGAAAGGGAGAGGGGAGGAGCACGGAGGAGAGGGAGAGCATGGGCAAGGGAAAGGGAGAGCGTGGGAGAGAAGGGGGCAGGAGGAGCGGTCGGAGGAGCTGAAGGAGCACGGAGGACGCCCTCCATATGTCTCGCCACCGCCACCGCTGTCCGTCACTTTCCCGTCCTCTCCTCGCAGTCGCATGTGGGAGAGATGGAGAAGAGAGGAGCTCGGGAGAGGGGCGGTGTGTGTAAGGAGGGTAGCCGGGAGAGGAGGAGGAGCTCGTGGGGAAGAGCTTCAAAGTCTCCTGAAGTTGCTGGAGTGGCAGCTGCAGCTCCGAGATCAAAGAGACGAAGTTCGCGTAGAGAAGAGCTTCACGAGGAGGCTCTGCGCACGGACATTTCCTCAGTATCAGACGTCTGCAACCTCTGTCAGGCGCCTGAAGGAGCTGCAGGACGTTCGGAGCTGACACCGGATGTTTGACAGCAAGCAGAGTGCTGAGGTATGTACCCTGCACGAGCCTGTATGCATGTACGTTAATGTGATGTGTCACGTTTTTAACCCACGTCTGCATGCCTAGGTACGAGGTGTTGGAAAGGTGCATGACGCATCCTTCGAGGTGCTTTAGGATGTCCAGAGATCGTGTCAGATGTCTGACTACTCTCCTAGACAACCGGGATTAGGGTGAGAAGTCTGGGATCTCCCTCAGAGAGCTGCGAAGTGGTTCAGACGTCTGAGGAAGCTGCAAGAAAGCAAGGTGAGCTTCTGAGATCGTTTAAGACATCTGGGACTTTCCCCAGACAATTGATTTTGGTCAGAGTACATGTTCTTGGCCGATTCAGGGCCCAAATGGAGTCAGTTTTTCACAAGTGAAGTATTGTTGGTTTCCATTCGGAATTCTCTACATGTTAGCATCACACATATGCAGTTTTGAACTCGTTTGACATGATTTGGTCGACGGTGTAGGTCTCTAGTCTGTAGTGTATACGGGACTCGCGGAGACGACATGATCTACCGTACGAGTCTCCATTCCATTCGAATACCCTAGTAGAGTGGTCTTCTTTAATACTGTGATTTAAATAATTAAGGTGCATGCTATATTAGAATGATTTGATTCAACCTTAGGATATGAAATGAAACCTAGGGAGGGAAAGAATGAATGAACATTACTTGAGCACACTATTATACTCTAGAATGCATGTTAAAGTTTCACTGCTAGTTATTGAATAGTTAGTTGATATGGTGCTTATTTCATTTATTAAATCCCAAGCTGCCTGTTATATGATTAAGAATCGGAATTGTGAAAAATGATATATGCTGTATATGAAATGAGATGCGTACGACACATAAACCCTACGGGGAACTAGGAAAGGAACTCAAGTATATCGAAACAAATATCAGGTGTACGATGGAACATGTTACCTACGGAATGGTTGGTTGTACGATTTTAGGTATGGAAAGTGAGTTGGCCCTTGTGTACACACGTACCAAGGAGAGCTAATTACCTTTTTGCTGACCCTCAGGTACGTGGTACCAAGGAGAGCTACTGTCACTTTTGTGTAGGGAGAGAGCTAGCCTTCCCTTGGGACCCGAAGTTAGGAATGACCTCCCTACACCGACTCCTGTTGAGGTCCATTGGGCAAATTGAGATAGTCGGGCGAGGGTACGCAGATTGTTGAAGGGTGTGGCCCCTGTTCTGCTCTATGTTGTACGTTTGGGCGTACCCATTAGTGAAAACGACTGATCGCATGCTAGTGTGGGGTAGTTACCCGTGTGCTTATCGTGCATACCGTATTCACCGCTACATCGCGGTCATGACCTCAGGGTGGTAGACCAGGTGTAAGACTACCACGAGGGCTCTTCTGACTAGGAGAGTGCCACGTGTACATCCTGCATTGTAGGAAAACTGCAATCAAGATCATTCCCTTAAGGAACAAGAGAATTAAGAAATGTTGTGGATCCTTGTTAGAATAATCAAATCAGAAACACATAGATGAGATAAACGAATATTGATGATAATAAATAACTGGCAAATGTATGATTAGTTAGTTGCTTGTTTCTTTATGTTTAATTGTATGTAAATGACCTAACCACCACTCTACTCAGCATTAGCTGATCACAGATTTATATAAGGTCATGGAGTTTGTTACAACTTGATCCCAAATCCCTACAGGACCTAAGACCTAATCATCCAGCGAGAAATAACCAAAAGCAGAAAATATTCCACAACCACAAGTACAATGTAACTAAGCAGAAAACAACACAAAGATAGTAAAAGAAACAGAACGGAATGTCTCATAATAGTACAGACCATCACAACTACTACAATGGAAAGTAAAGCGGAAATATAATAGAATTAGTATTACATATAGTAAAATACTCACTACCACAAAAGAAGCTAGGAAACGAAAAGGAAACACAGCTAAGGCTGGGCTCGACTGGGCCTAGCTTCCTCTACAACCGGTGGCGCTGGTTGCTCAACTCCCTGACCTGAACAAGGTTATAAAATTCCGTAATCAGCTAACGCTGAGTAGAGTGGTAATTAAGCCATTTACATGTAATTAAAACAAGCAACTAATTGATTTTCATTCTCATTTAGCTCAACCAAATAATTCTAATTTGTTTGTTCTTTTATTCATCTAGCCATTTCTTGATCTTGTCTGTTCCTCAGGGGAACGATATTGATTGCAGTCTTTCCTATGATGTAGGATGTACACGCGGTGCTCTCCTGGCCGGGAGAGTCCCCTGTGGTAGTCCTACACCCAGTCAACCACCTTGAGGTCACGGTCGTGATATAGCGATAACTACGGCACGCGTGATAAGCTCATGGGTAGCTACGCCGCTGATGGGAACACCATCATGAGCCCTAACTAGCTCATTTTGACCTAAGAAAGAGAACAAAAGCTCCTACATAACCAAATGAAGGGCCTAACTCAAAGAATAACCAGTCTGAGAGAAAAGTAAGAGACAAAGGGTAAACCTGTAATTTACCATTGCAGTGCAACAACGAGATTTCTCAGGGGATAAACATAGGTCAAATGATCTTAACAAGATAAAAAGTGGGTTGGTTCAAACAGAAAAGGGTTAATGTGAAATCTAGGAATTAAATAACTTCTTGTAACCCTAAAATAGACTCACCTAATTTAACAAGGTTCTGGTCAATATAAAATTCACCTAAATCCTCTAAAATTTATGGAAAAATATCATGTAGGGTTTAGAACCTTCAATTTGGCCTTTAGAACCTATTTTGACCTAAATAGGGGTCTTAGTCAAATGTTTGCCCTAAATTGGGTTTTTATGTAAAATGCTCAGTCAAACGTGGTCAAACATAAAATGCAACTTTACCATTGGATTCCTTAGGTCCAAATTAGGTATGTACCAAAATTTGGACCTAAGGGGAGTTCACCTTGACCTACTTTGCAAAACAGTCCAACCCAATTACTTTTAGACCCCTAGCTTTTGAAAACTCTTGCAGACACCCCCTAGCTTCCTCGTTATTCTTTGCAATTAGGTCCTTTCTCCATTACAGCGGAGGAATCCTACTCTGGCGAGGATTCGAGGGAGATATCTCGATTCCTCAGAGAATCCCTCTCAAATTTGAAAGGGAGATTTTCTGAGGAATTCTCGTTCATGTGAACACAATCTTGAGCTCCAATTTCCACCAAATCTCTCATGCGAATGCATGAGAGATTTGGGTATTTCCCAACCTTCCAATGCTGGTGAGGTTGCCGTGCTTGGAAGCTTGCCTTCCATGCACAAGGCCCTCTGCCTGAGACTATAAAAGGGACCCCAGATCCTCCCGTTCATCTCATGCTTGTTTTGGCCTGAGAATACCCCCAATCTTCCTCTCTTCCCCTCCGGCCAAAAAGCCCAGCAAGCTCCGACGACTCCTAACTCCTCTTCTCATTTCCCTGCCACCATACCAGTGACAGAGATTCCTCTGCCTCCTTCGTCTGCGTCGCATCACACCTGCGCCCGCACTTGCCTCCCTCTCGTCGTTGCCGTCTCTCTCTCTCTTCGGGTCTTCATCTCTGGTGACGGCACATACAAGCCGTTCGCCTCCTCTGCTCCCCCTTCATCTATCCCCTCGCAGATAAGTCCTCTCCCTCTGCTCTTTCTTTTCCGTTCATCTATTTCTATTTTCATGCTTCGACGATCACATATTACTGTCACCTTCTCCACCTTTGGCAGACCACCGGCGAGGTGCTCTAGCCATTCCACGCACCCACCCACCTCGCTAGCCACCTCAAAAGCTTCGCCATATCCCATTGATCATCTTCCCCCTTTCCATCGACCGCCACACACTCCACGCACTCCCCCCGAGCACACCCATCTCCACAGCCACACAACGACCTAGGCATGCCCGCCCAGGCCGTCCCGCGCCACGCCAACCACTGGGCCACCTTCCCCGTGTCACAGCAAAGCTTTCTGAGAGATTTAATGAGGCTGTGAGATGGGTAGGTTCAGGTCTTCGACGCCATTGGAGTGAGCTCGAAGAAGCTTGCAAACTTCATCTACAGCTCCAGGCTTCAGGTTTTCAGGTCCCAGATACGCGGGCTCCCTTCACGAACATCTCCCAACCAGCAATTGGAGTCCCAGACCCCCACATCTGCTGCAATCGAATGTGATGTTGGTGCTAAAGCACCACGATCGTTTATTTTGATGATAACAAAACACGTGTCTTTTAACATTTGCTTTTGAGTCCTAGTTTTCAGGTCAAATTGCAAATGGAGACAGGTGTTTAGACGGAGTTCAAGCTCACATCCATGGCGGATTGGAGGAGCTTGACAGAAGCAAAGGAGATTCACGAGGAGCGAAAGGCTAAAGAAGGAAGGAAATGAAGAATATGATAGATTTCCTTTTATCTTATTCTATGTAATTTTATTTCTTTGTTTTGCTCTTTACTTTTGTCTTAGATCTTATGTTAAAGAGCCTTAAAGAACCCTTAAAGTAGTCCTAGGAACACCTGCATTACCCTAGAATACTTAGGTTTTCTATAAAGAACTTAGAAAGCCAAAATAGGGTTCAGACAGCTTTATCAGATGTCAAATCTGGAAATCAGACGTCTGATATTGACTTTTAAGATGTCTAACTGCTTGATCAGACGTCCAATTCATCTAGGCTGGACTTAGTAGGTTTTGTCTATTAGAATCAGTAGTTCAGACCTTAGTCCAGATGTCTTAGGAGACGTCTGATGTCTTTGCCAGACGTCCAATTAGTGGAACGTTGGTTGCCTTCGTAAACATTGAGAAAATGATCGTTAGCCTTGTATCAGACGTCCGTAGAGGACCCCAGACGTCTGATATGTGATTGTTTTGCCTCAGCTGACCCAAAATCTCTTCTCAGAGATTTTCTAACTGTTGTACTCCCTTGGGAATCCATTTTCGCAGAATAATAGGTTTCCAGACATCCAGACCTAGTGTCAGACATCCTGTGTGTCATCTGATGGACATACACTAGAACCCTATTTCGATCTGATTCAAGTCAGGAAGGAAATCTGCCTAAAATCAGATGTCTGACTTACCTCCCAGACATCTTAAATAGGTTTTCCAGACGTCTGATGACCCTGTCAGAATCATGATTAATTCTGACTACGGCCTGATTTGCCTTGGATTTGCACCCAACGGCTATGGAATCCTTCCAAGGCCTTCCAAAGCCTTCCTAGGCCCTTTATAAATAGAGGAGAACCCCTACCACTCTAACATACACCTTGCAAGAATATTTCCACTCATTTTGTGTCAAATTGAAGTAGAAGAAGCACCTGCTCTTAAAGGCTTGTTTCCACATCCAAGTGCCTCATCCAATTTGCACACCCGCTCTCCCTTTGCGATTACGAGAGCGACAAAGCGCAGTCACGTGGTTCACGCACCCGCGTCATCACATTGACGCACTTCCACCAAAGGAAAGTTTCCTAACTCCTGTAGAAGCTAGGTTTAAATATTTGAGGCTCTATAGGATTGTTGTACATTTTATTATCTTTAGTGGGGTATCCGCTTTGCGAATTCCCATCTCCTTCCCGAGACAAAATCCTTCTTGTGAAGAGAAGGGGTTTTGAGGTACACTACCCTCTATCTAAGTAGTGTAGTTGTAATTGAGGTTCAATCACGCTCGTTCGAGTGATTGGGTTTAGTAGATTTAATCGACTAAGTCGATCGGGAAATCCTAACTCGAGAGGGTTAGGTGGTGGTTCTCACCCAGTTTGGGTTTCCACCTTAAAATACTTGTGCCTATTGTGTGATTGCTTATTTTTGTGAGATTGTCTATTTTAATTCAGCACTTTATATTATGTCACGCATATCACACCCCCTCCAACCAGGGAATTACAATTGGTATCAGAGTAGATTTCGCATTTGTGGTGTTACACACTGGCAAAGATCCGATGGAGGGAAGCATCACCGCCACCAGAATCATCAAGGGGCAGTCCACCATCCGATCGCCTTTCTTCGATGGAAGCAACTACAGCTACTGGAAGTTACGGATGAAGATGTGGCTTCAAGCCACCGACTTCGCTTTATGGGAACGTTGTGGAACCCCATAAAAAGTCCCGGAGAAACCAGAGAGAGGCTATTTGCAACAGCAGACCCGCGAGCTTTCCCTCAATGCAAAAGCTATGAACGTGTTGTACTGCACCCTTAGCCTGGAGGAGTTCAACCGAATATCTCAGTGCACCACTGTATATAACGTATGGCACACTCTAGAAGTTACACACGAAAGTACAACTAAGGTAAAGACTTCTAAAATAAATTTACTTTCTCAAGAATTTGACTCCTTTTCAATGAAGTCTAACGAATCTCTAAGTGAGATGAACACTAGGTTCACTCTCATTGTAAATAGTTTAAAAGCTTTAGGTAAGACCTTCATCAAGGGGGAGCTTCAAGGAAAGCTACTCCATTCCCTTAGACTGGAATGGGAGCAAAAGGTCACCACGATCGAGGAGGCAAACGAAGTGGAGGAGCTTAATATGGAGAATCTCCTAGGCAACCTAATGGCCTATGAGACAAAGTTAAAGCAGAAGAAGAAAGATACACCGGAGCGAAAATCGAAGAAGACCCTCGCCTTCAGAGCCTCATCGGATAGTAAGGTAAGTTCCAATGATGAGGACTTTAAATTTTTACTTAAAAAGTTTTTTAAGTATTGTAGGGAATCAAGGAAAGAAAAGAAGGAGAAGAAGGAAAAGGAGAGCCCGAGATGTTGCTACCACTGCAACGAGAAAGGACATCTACGACCCGAGTGCCCTCTTCTCAAGAAGGAGAAGAAGGAGAAGGAGAGGAAGAAGAACAAGGCATTCCAAGCAACTTGGGACAACTCGATTTCAGATGAAAAAGCGGAGAATTCTGAGGAAATCACCTGCATGGCCTTCATGGCCATGGGAAGTGATAGTGACAGCGACAACAGCGACAATGAGGTAAATCCCGATTTACAAGATGCTTTCGATGAATTATTTGAGCTTAGTAAATCACTTAAGGTAGAAAATAAAAATATTAAAAGGAATCTTAGTTTTTTTAAAAGTGAAAATGAAATATTAGAAATAAAACTCAAGGATCTAGAAGCTAGTCCTAAGAATAATAACTTGTTATTAGAAAATAAAGATTTAATCAATGAAAATACAAAATTGATTAAGAAAAATGTTAGTCTAAAATTAGAAATTTTTTATTTAAAGACTAAGATGCATATTATACAAAAAGAAATCTCATGTCTTATGGAAAATTCTAACAAATTAATAAACAAAGTAGAAAATTTGCATAGCCCTAAGATTGAGAAAGGATCTCCGTCAAGGAAACCCACTAATAGATCTGGATCCAAGCTCACTTGGATATCGAAGAAAGACTTGGAATCGTGCTTTGTAGGTTTCAAAGAGGATATCAACGTAAAGGACTGGACCTACAAGCTCAAGAATGGTCAACTCGAGTTGGGAGGAACAAGGAGTAGACCAAGGAGGAGGAAAATGAGAAGAACGATGAGACAGCGAACAAATGATGAACTCGCCGCACGTCATCCGCCAGATTGGAGACTGGCGCCAATGCCTGGGCCTCAAAGTTACGGATGGGAACCCCATCCGATGTGGCATCCACCACCTCCATTTGGGCCATTCTATTGGCCATGGTAGGTGAGGTAACCATTAACCCTATCTTTTTATCATTACCATATAGATAGAGGGAGTTAATATTATGAGCTATTTGTCAATCATTAAGGGAGAGATCTTGTTAAGTTTGCTATATTTTCTTTAGAAAGGGAGAGAAAAATAATAGCTATCTTGTTGTTAGAAAAAGGGGGACATTACTCTTGTTAGAAGAAATTCAACCCAATTATAGAAGAGCATGTTTTAAGGGGGAGTTATAGGAAATTTAAAATTAATAAAAACCTTTTTGATAATGTCAAAAAGGGGGAGGATTTTATGTATTATTTATGATTTTGTCATCATCAAAAAGGGAGAGATTGTTGGTGCTAGAGCACCACAATCATTTATTTTGATGATAAAAAAACACGTGTCTTTTAACATTTACTTTTGAGTTCTAGTTTTCAGGTCAAATTGCAAATGGAGACAGGTGTTTAGACGGAGTTCAAGCTCGCATCCATGGCAGATTGGAGGAGCTGGATAGAAGCGGAGGAGCTTCACGAAGAGCGAAAGCTTGAAGAAGGAAGGAAATGAAGAATATGATAGATTTCCTTTTATCTTATTCTATGTAATTTTGTTTCTTTATTTTTGTCTTAGATCTTATGTTAAAGAGCCTTAAAAACCCTTAAAGTAGTCCTAGGAACACCTGCACTACCCTAGAATACTTAGGTTTTATGTAAAGAACTTAGAAAACAAAAATAGGGTTCAGACAGCCTTATCAGACGTCCAATCTGGAAATCACACGTCTGATATTGACTTTTAAGATGTCTACCTGCTTGATCAGACGTCCAATTCATCTAGGCTGGACTTAGTAGGTTCTGTCTGTTAGAATCAGTCGTCCAAACCTTAGTCCAGACATCTTAGGAGACGTCTGATGTCTTTGCCAGACGTCCAATTAGTGGAACGTTGGCTGCCTTCATAAACATTGAGAAAATGACCATTAGCCTTGTATTAGACGTCCGTAGAGGACCCCAAACGTCTGATATGTGACCGTTTTGCCTCGGCTGACCCAAAATCTCTTTTCAGAGATTTTATAGTCGTTGTACTCTCTTGGGAATCTATTCCCGCAAAATAATAGGTTTCCAGACATCCAAACCTAGTGCCAGACGTCCTGTGTGTCATCTGATGGACATACACTAGAACCCTGTTTCAGTCTGATTCAAGTCAGGAAGGAAACCTGCCTAAAATCAGACATCTGACTTAGTTCCCAGACGTCTTAAATAGGTTTTCTAGACATTTGATGCCAGGAGCAGATGTCTGATGACCCTGTCAGAATCATGATTAATTCTGACTACGGCCTGATTTGCCTTGAATTTGCACCTAACGGCTATGGAAGCCTTCCTAGGCCCTTTATAAATAGAGAACCCTTGCCACTCTAACATACACCTTGCAAGAATATTTCCACTCATTTTGTGTCAAATTGAAGTAGAAGAAGCACTTGCTCTCAAAGGCTTGTTTCCACATCCAAGTGCCTCATCCAATTTGCACACCCGCTCTCCCTCTGCAATTATGAGAGCGACAAAGTGCAGTGGCGTGGTTCACGCACCCGCGTCTTCACATCGACGCACTTCCACCAAAGGGAAGTTTCCTAACTCCTATAGAAGCTAGGTTTAAATATTTGAGGCTTTATAGGATTGTTGTACATTTTATTATCTTTGGTTGGGTATCCGCTTTGCGAATTCCCGTCTCCTTCGCGAGACAAAATCCTTCTTGTGAAGAGAAGGGGTTGTGAGGTACACTACCCTCAGTCTAAGTAGTGTGGTTGTAATTGAGGTTCAGTCACCCTCGTTCAAGTGACTGGGTTTAGTGGATTTGATCGACTAGGTCGATCGGAAAATCCTTACTCGAGAGGATTAGGTGGTGGTTTTCACCCAGTTTGGGTTTCCACCTTAAAATAGTTGTGCCTATTGTGTGATTACTTATTTTTGTGAGATTGTCTATTTTAATTCAGCACTTTATATTACGTCACGCATATCTCATCCCCTCCAACCAAGGAATTGCACGTGAGACCTGCTACGAGCACGCATGAGAAGGTGGGACATTTAGTCCCACCTCGAAAGTCTTCGAACGAGTGGTGCGATATAAGTTGCAAAAGTGCTAGGGGCTTAGCGCCTCCTGACACAGGGTGAGGTCCCACTCATCCCTACACCTCGTCCGCAACCCACGCCTTCGTGGACCTGGTTCTCGACTCGACTACCCGCACACTCCTCGCCCACCACTCATGCCGATGGGCCTGGTCCCGGGTGCATTGACCCGACCCGTTTACCTGAGAAGGCTCTGGGAGAGCGAGCCTAAGAGAAAAAAGAGAGAGAATTCGCGGGAGGGTAGGGGGTAGGTTTCGCTCTCAGGGACAAGGAAGAAGAGGAAGAAGGAAGCCACAACAGCAGCTAAGGGTGAAGCCACAGAGAAGAAGAAGGCTGAGGAGGAAGTAGAAGGAAGCCTCAGCAGAAAGCCAAAGGAAGCAGAAGAAAGGCAAAAGTCTGAGAAGGTCCGGCTGAAGAAGGACAAGGCTGAAGTCAAAAGCAAAGAAATCAGAGAAGGAAGAAGGAAGAAGAAGAAGAAGCCAAGGCGAGAAGAGAGAAGAAATTAGAGAAGAAAGAAGGAAGAAGAAGAAGAGCCAGAGAAAGCAAAAGACAGAAATTGAAGAAGCACTTCACTGTAGCATTAAGCACTTAAGGCATCTTATTTTTACATCAGACGTCCTTATTTCATTTTTCACTTTTACATACATTGATATCATTTTCTTGCTTCATAACTTTGATTGGTCATTGCATTTTATAAATTTGAAAGTTGTATTCTTGATTTTTAAATCCCAATTTGCTCCCTGTGTTCGACCTTGGATTCATATTTTTTGAGTAATGAACTTTCATTTGTTTTCAAAGCGACCTTGGCAATACTACGACGCATTCATTTTAAAACCCGATTTCTCCTTGCAAACACCCGCATTGGCATGCGGTCAGTTGTTTTTGCTAGCGAGTACTCCGAAAGGTACAACATGGAACAACATAGGGCCTGGCCCTCTCAGAACAGGGGTCTCGCCCCTCAGAATAGAATGGGGGTCTCGCCCCTTCATAGTCCGCATACCCTCATCTGACTATCCCAGTTTGCCCAGTGGGCCTAACAAGAGTCGGTGTAGGGCGGCTAGTCCTAACCCCGAGCCTCGTGGGGCAGCTAGCTCCCTCCCTACACTAAGTAGCTCACCTCAGTACCACGTACATGAGGGCCAAACAAAAGTCGGTGTAGAGTGACTAGACCTAACCCCGGGTCTCAACCCAATAGGGTGGTGATGGAGAGAGTTTCACTTATTTATGATAGTAATAGAAGGATATGTCGTTGTAATTAATGTGGTGGAAATCTCTCAATCAAAGATTAACATAGATATGAATTTAAACCATGAAAAGGATGTCGTGTCCATAGGGAGGAATAGATTAATAAGTTCACAAAATATTTTTTTCCTTTGTACTTATTCAATCACGTGCGCAATCCGTGTTCAAATCTGATGCGAAACAAGGCAAAAAGAAGGAACACGTAATTATTTAGAAATGCAGGGATATGGATGTAATTTTCCTTTCATGAAATAACTTGTAATGGCATGTAACAGAGTTGTATTTCAAGACATGGGGCTTTCTCTTTTAGGTCATGTGAGTGTATGGATGAGATCTTATGCATTTATCACATCACCATTTAAGAGTTAAGTGAATGAAAGAAATACTATAACATGTAAGGGCATGCATGCAATTTCACTCAAATATATTAATCCACTAAATAATGCAATAGGGTTTTTGGCAATGGCACAAATGGTAATTTCTAATTTCACCAAAAACAGAGGAAATTTCCTCTCTCCTTTTTGCACGCGTGGAGGCATGGTGGCTGGTCGAGCGAGGCCCGCCGGCGGTGCGTGGGAGAGAGGTGATCGCGACGGTGGGGGAAGCACGACTGGAGGTGGCGGGTGGCGGTCAGTCGGAGAGCTTTACACCGGTCGAGCTTGCTGTAGGGGGCTGTCACTGCTGTTGCTGTTGCGCATGTGCGCAAGGGCGCTAGAGGGGGCGCTGGAGAGGGTGGTGAGAGCACTGTGGAGTCTGCAGGCAGTGCAGGTGCGGGCGGCTAGGTACACAAGGGTGCTGGAGGCTGGGTGGTGAGAGAATTGTGGCGTCTGCAGGCAGTGCGGGTGGCTGCGGTGGCGTGAGGCGTGCAATGCGCTTGCAGGGCACGCTTGTAGGGTTGAAGCAGGGCTGGAGGGTATGCAAGGGCGCTGGTGAGGGCGTGCAAGGCAGGCTGTGGGTGCAGTGCCTATGGGCGCTTGGTAGTAGCGGTGGAGGGCGATGGCGTGGCGCGATGCAGGCTTGGGTGCGTGCCTGTAGGATGAGCAAGGGCAGGCGGTAGAGGGCGCTTGGTGAGGGCGCTGCAGCGCGAGGGTAGGCCTGCGCCTGCAGAGGGCACGATAGCGCGATGGGGCTACACCTGCAGAGGGCGCGAGTGCGCGGTGATGGAAGGCTTGGCACAGTGCACGCAGTCTTCACAGTGTCTGCCCTCTCCACGGTGGGGAAGGTGGAGAAGAAGGATATCCCCCCAGGGGGAGGAAGAAGAACCGAAGATCCCCTCCTCTCCTATGCAAGTCTCCTCCTAATTCCTCTCCCCCGCACCAATTAAGGGATTTTCAAATCCCTTACTAATTTTGGTCGGCGGCTGTTGGGTTCGGTTGAAGGAGGATGGCTGTAGGTGGAGATATTTGTGGGGGGGAAAATATCTTTCCACCTCCCTGTTCTTTTCCACAATTGTTCCTCCTCCCTCTTCTTCCTGATTATTAGCCTAATGGAGATTAATTTGAGGAGATGGGCGTGTTGTTGCGGGACCCTGCATGAAATATAATTACATAAGAAGAAATGTAAACTTAAACAATGGCACATGTAATCATTTAATGACCAAATGTGATTATTAACAAACATACAATGTTAGAATTGAATTACTTAGGCATAATAATAGTTCAGTAAAATGGACTCATCAGGCGGCTAGCTCCCTTTTACACTAAAGGGACAGTTGCTCTCCTTGGTACTAAGTACAGAAGGGCCAGCTCACTTCCCGTCTACTTACTAAGTTCTTTCCATATACAGGAGCTCTTCTAATTCCCCGTAGGGTTCATGCTCGTTTTCCTTATATTCCCCTTTTCCAACATTCAGATCTCACTATTCACATTATGGGTTTCATTTATATAATAGACAGCTCGTGTTTTACTAACTGAGAAAGCATCACATTAATAAACTAATATATTTTCTAGCAATTTGGTTTAACATGTATCTCAAGGAAAACAGTGTTGCTCAAGCAATATTCATTCGCTTCTGCCCTAGGGTTCATTTCACGTCCTAGGGTTCAATTTAGTCATTCTAAGCACGCACTTTGTTTGTTTAAACCATGATATTAAAGCAAACCACTCTACCGGGAAACACGGGAGGAATGGGGGCCAGAGCCGTAGGTCCTATCGTCCCCCCGGGCCCTGAACATGTTATAGGCTGGTGACCTGTACTAGTGACTAAGTCACATCAGATGAGTTCAAAACAGTATAAACTCGACACTAACACATAGAGAAACTCGAGCGGAAAATAATGGTACTTCGTTTGCGAAAATCCAATTTCGTTTGGGCCTTAAACAGGCCAAAAATGTGCATACTACCCAAAATCAGGCATCTAGGACTAGTCCCAGACGTCTTAAAAGATGTCACAACTCACCCTGTGTTTCATGTGTCTCTCTCGGATGTCTGAATCCCTCCGTGATCATCTGAGGTGAGTCTCAGACGTTGGACTCTCCTTCCGATCGTCTGAGAGTATAGTCAGATGTCCGGTGATGTGCTCAGATGTCCAAAAGTACCTCGAAGGGTGCACCACGCGCATTTCCAATGCTCTGCACCTGCATACAAATGCACAGACCCAAAATCAGCTAAGTGTCCCGTCTGCATGGCCGAACCTCATGCATAAACACGTACCTTGGCACTAAACGTGCTTTTAGATGTCTGGCTTTAGCTCCGGACGTCCTGCTGCTGCTCTAAACGTCTGGCCGATGCTCCAGACGTCTAATATTGGCAGGTCTACTCGCAGGACTCTCTCGCGAGTCTTCTTCTCCGTGCAAACTCCTTCATGTCGCCTGCAGCTGCTACGCCAGCAGCCTCAGGAGGTCGCGAAGCTCCCCTTCGCGAGCTCCTCCTCCTCGCATGACTCCTCTCCTCGCACCTCCAAGCTCCTCCTCCCACACACCTCACTCATGCTCTCTCCCTCCTTCACGCCCTCGCTCGCTCGCGGCAAGGGGGCAGTGGCGAAGATGGTCGCCAGCATGGGGAAGAAGATGGAGGTGGCGGTGGCTCGTGGTGATGGAGAGGGTGGCATGGGTGTGTGGGGGTTTAAATAGAGGGTTATTAGGGTTTTGGGTGAGGAGGCTGAAGGGGGGGAAAATGCATAAGTGTCACATGCGAGCGAAAAGCTAAAGAACGTATGGTTTTCCTTACTTTCAGACGTCTTATCATACTAAAAAGTGGAGGGTCATTTCAACATAACAAACTTAAAGGAAGTTTCGTCCCCGAAACTTGAGCTAAGTAGGGTGTGGAACGTACGTAAAAGCGCATAACAAACTTAAAGAGGACCAAAGTAGGTCTGAATAAACGTATCCTCAAAAAGCTTGGGTACTGCTCTTGCATTGCTGCCTCAGGCTCCCAAGTTGCATCCTCGTATCACTGGCTTCTCCATAGGACCTTCACTAGTGGTACTTGCTTCCGTCTCAGACTCCAGACAGCTCTGTCTAGTATTTGTACTAGCCTCTCAGGATAGGTCAGGTTGTCTCCCACCTCGACGCTCTCGTGGCTTAGAATGTGACTGGGATTGGCGACATAGTTCTTGAGGTTGGACACGTGAAACACGTCGTGCACTCTAGAAAGCTGGGGAGGAAAGGCAAGCTGATAAGCAACGGGTCCTACCCGCTCCAACGCCTCAAAGGGCCCCATAAACCTCGGCGCAAGCTTCCCCTTCACCCCGAAACACTGCAAGCCCTTCATGGGCAAAACACGGAGGAAGACATGATCCCCAACCTCAAATTACACCTCCCTGCGCTTCTTGTCAACATAGCTCTTTTGCCTGCTCCTGACAGTACGGAGTCATCTGTGAATCTACTCTATCACCACCAGACTCTGACGTATTAGCCTGGGGCCAACCTCCCACTTGGTCCCTGTTTGTCCGCGTTCGCTCGGGTTTTAAAAGAATGTCACGTTGTAATATAGCCGACAAAGCGTTCAAACAAATAAAGAATTTTTATTACTCGAAAACCGGAGTATCCGAGGTCGAACACAGGGAGCAATTGGAATTTACTACTAATCTCAAATGTAATTGAACACTCTAATTTACTCAAAACTTTAATTCAAATATGAATGTATGCGGTTAAAAGTAATTATGACAAAAGAAATGAAATTGGACGTCTGATCTTGTGATCAGACGTCTTAAAAGTGTTATTCTTCTCTTCTATTTCTTTCTCTGCAGCCTCTCTTTTGCCTTGCTTCTTTCTCTTCTTCTCAGCAGTCTCTCCTTCTTCCTTCTTTTCTCTTCTGCGAATGCTTCTTCCTCTTCCTTGGTCTTCTGTTCTTCCTTCTATCTTCTTCTGCTTCTGTGTTGGCTTTCTGCGAAGGCTTTTTCTGCCTTGGTCTCTTCTTTCTTCTTCTTCTTCTCTGCCTTGCTCATCCTCTTCTTCTACTTCTTCTCTTCTTCTCCCTCGCGGCTAAGTCTTTCTTCCTCAATGTTCAGCCTGCCTACATAGAGAGCAAAACCTACCCTTTTTCCTCTACATGAACGTCTCTCTCTCTCTGCAATTCGCTCAAGGACACTCTCCCAGAGCCACGGGTATTTGGGTCGGATCTCGCACCCGGGACCAGGCACACCGGCAGGTGGGTGATGTGCAAGGAGTGCTCAGGTTAGGGTCAGGTCGGATCCCGCCAGATCCGCGAGGTGAAATCGCGGACGAGGCGAGCGTGGGTCAGGTGAGGGACCTCACCCCTGTGCGTTCGGAGGCGAATAGCAGATAGCACAAATTCAATTTAAAGCATACCTACGTGTTGCGTTTCGCCGATGTGGGACTATCTGGCCTGCCCCAATCTCGCGCGCGCCCGCAGAGCTTTCTTCGTGCAATTGCCAAAGCTGCGGGCTTCACAACGCTCCTTGTTGGACCCGAGGGCTTCGCACTGCTCGCACGAATTTGCTGCGCCTAAAGCCTGGAAGACCTGACGCCTGGAGCTGCTGCGAAGCTACTTCAACCGTCAATGGCAGCAGGACTAAAATCCTGTTAAACACAAGCACGGCCTATTGGCCTAATCAGACTAGCTGGGCACCTTCGTCGTGGCATGGCGAAGGTGGTGAACGGTGCTGCAGGTCGTGGGACGACCTAGGTGTGCGTACCTAGGTCATCCTGCGACCGGAGGTGTAGGTGAGTTCGGGGGGGCTACTGTAGAGGTGTGGAGTGGTAGTGGAGGGGCGGAGATTGTTCCTTGTGGTGAGGCGGAGCTTATGAGATGATTGGCAAGTCGTGTGGAGGGGCGGAATGGTGGATGCGGCTCCCCGGAGGTCGATCGGAGGTGAGGAAGATGGAGGTGGTCAGCGACGGTCGAGGGGCAATTAAATGAAATAACAGGGGGAAAAGAGAGAGGGGAAGATGGAGAACAAATCTAACATACTTACAGGGACGAAGGGGACGGAGAGGCGGATAGCTGTACCTGTTGTCACCGGAGAATAAGCTGCCCAGTGGAGGAGGACGGCGGCGACGATGGAGCTGAGGCGGCGTGCACGGGTATTGCGCGACGCGGAGGAGGATCAGGAAGATGTTTCTGCCACTGGTTTTGTGGCAGAGCGAAGAGGGAGGGGAGGGGGGCTCGTCGGAGCTCGCTGGGTTCTTGGCCGGAGAAGAAGAGATGAATTGGAGGTGGACGTCCGACCAAGTCAAGCTAAAAATGAGCGGCCGAAGGTGTGGGTTCTTTTATAGGCACTGGGTCGTGCTTTCAGAGCGTGGAGGGCACGCCTGTGTCTCTGATGGCTCGCCGGAGAAGGAAAGAGGTTAGATACCCAAATCCCTTGTGCGTTCGCACGAGAGATTGGGTTCACACCAGAGATTGTGATTGGCCTTAGATGGAAGGAAATTCCTCAGAGAATCTCCCTTCCATTCCTGGGAGGGGATCTCTGAGGAATCAGAGAGTAATCCCTCTCTAAACCTCGCCGAAGGTTGGTTCTGCACTAACAATGGTGGCAGGACCTGATTGCAAAGGTGGCGATGAAATTAGGGGGCTCTCTGCAAGGATTTTCAAAAGATAGGGACCAAATTGTGATTTGGGTGTACTAAATTGCAAAGCAGGTCAAGATGACCTCCCCTTAGGTCAAAATTTTGGTACAAACATAATTTGGACCTAAGGAATCCAATGGTGAAGTTGGATTTTAGGTTTGACCTCGTTTGACTGGACATTTTGCGTGAAAACCTAAATTAGGTCAATTAATGTGCTAGGACCCTATTCTAGGTCAAACTAGGTTCCAAAGGCCAAATTAAGTGTTATAAACCCTAGAGGATATTTTTCCATGATTTTTAGAGGGTTTAATTAATTTTTACCATGACCGAAACGTTGTTGATTTAAGCGGGTCTGTTTTAGGGTTACCAAATGTCATTTAATTCCTAAATTACACATGAACCCATTTCTGCTTGACTCAACCCACTTTTTCTCTCATTTAGACCTTTTGACCTATGCTTTTCCTCTGATAAATCCCGTTTATGTATTGCAATGGTAAAATTACAGTTTTAACCTTTATTTCATGTTTTCTTCTCAGAGCACTTATTCCTTCATTTAGGCCTTCTTCTAGGTTATGTAGGAGCTTTTATTCTCTTTATTATGTCAAAATGAGCTAGTTATGGCTCATGATGAGGCTCTCATCAGTCCCTACCTCAACCCAACTCAAGGGTGCAGTACACCTCTTCCTGTACAGAGGCTTGTAAGGTGCCATGCCGATGCTCAAATAATAGTTGTTATTGTATGCAAACTCTACCAGGGGCAAATGCTCCTCCAAGGAGCCTCTCCAGTCTAGTACCCAAGCACGTAGGAGGTCCTTGAGTGTCTGTATAATGCTCTCTGATTGTCCGTCGGTTTGGGAGTGGTAAGCGGTACTGAACCTCAAATGGGTCCCTAATGCCTACTGAAACTCTACCCAGAACTGGGAAGTGAAACGAGTATCCCTGTCGAATACAATCTCACGAGGAACTCCCTGTAGACACACCACATCTCTGATGTATCGCTTGACGAGTGGATTGCTCACTTTAAAGTCGTTTGTAGTTTTATGTGGTGGAAAAATCGACTAATTAATATTTAAAAAAAAAGAAATAACCACTCGCAGAAGAGTGGGTTGTATCCACAGGGAGGTAATGGTGTATTTAAATTCTCATCGGTTAAAAACGTTTGTTCGTAGTTAGTTTAGACGAGAATCAAGCCAAATTTGCCTTCAGATTACGGTTGAATCAAGAAATCATGCTAAAATAGCAATTCTTAATAACTAGAGGATATTTTTTGCAAGCAGATTCAATAAAATATCATTAAAAGATGACAATGGCAGAAAATGTAATTATTAATGACATGAATACATTAGCAAAACAGGGGATTCATTCCCCTTGGCCGTGCGTGAAGAGGAGTGAACGGCTGAAGGCGGGAAGCTCAGAGGAAGTTCTTTAGACCGAGGGCTTCGCAGCGGTGGTGGCGACGAGTCGCGCGGTGGCCGGAGTCGGCCGAACGGAGCTCCGGCGAAGGTGGCTGCCAACGGTGGCTGCAGCTGCTGAAGGGGTGGCTGTGCGCGCAGGAAGACTGCTTGCAGGCGGTCCGCACGGTCTGTTGTTGCGCGCACTGATTCCACACGCGCTGCTAGAGGCTCTGCAGGCGGAAGTGGGGTGTGTTGTTGTTGGCGGAGAAGCTTTGCAAGCGGAAGGTGCGGGTGAGCTGGAGCGGACGCGCAGGCTTGGTGCTACTGCAGGCTACTGGCGGGCATGGGCTTGGCGCTGCAGGTGAGTGCGCGTGGGCTTGGTGCTGCAGGTGAGTGCGCGCACGCACTAGTGCGGCACTGCAGGTAGCGGCGGGGAGGCTGCAGGCATGCGCACTGGTGGAGGTGCTGTAGGCGGAAGGCGCGCGCACTGCAGGGTGCCGACGGTTAGTGCTGGCGGTGTGATGCGGGCGTGGAGTGAGCAGGTGAGGGCTGGCGGTTCAGGTGGGCGCGCACGGCCTTGGTGCTGCAGGTGAGTCGGCGAGGGCAGGTGGTTGGCACTAGAGGTGAAGTGGGCGAGGGTGGTTGCTGCTGGAGTGGGGTGGTCGAACCTTCAGACGTCCGGGAAACTTCCCAGACGTCTTAACTGGCTGAGGAGTGATTGCAGTAGCTGCGATGGTGGTTGTTGGTGACGACGGCGAGGGAGGTGTACAGCGAGGTGCTCACGGTAATGCGGACGATCTCCGGACGGCGGTGTGGCCTGTCACACCACATGCCCACGGTGGTGGAGACTCGTCACTGCGGTTGAGGCCGGCAGTGTGGAATGGAAGAGATGGACTCTCTACACAGTGTGGATTGTTGGGGTGGAGGCCTCCTCCACTCGGCAGCCTCTCTCCTCTTTTTGTAGCTGCCTGCACGAATTTAAATGGAGAGGTGGGAGCAGATCCACCTTCTCCGCTAATCCATGAATGTGGCTTTAGTGCGGCAGGAGGCTTTGCAGCGGCAGCCGAGCTGTTGCTGAAAAGAAGAATAAAAGATATTATTAAAATATTATGGTTATTTATATGCAAACCCTCAACTTTTATGTTAACTTAAAATTAATGCATTCAATGTACCTAATTGGTTAACTAATTAAATGAATGCCATTCTAAGTTAATTCTAAATGCATTTAAAATATGAATGCAATGCATGGATTATGTAATTAAATTAGAAATATGAATTAATCTATTTACATCCTAATTTATGCTAAATAAATGTTAGAATTAACCGAATGTCTAGGCACTTAAATACTTAAATAGCCCATAAATATGGGTTAGTCAAATACCCCCATGCCTAGTTTTTGCTAGTTCCTAGCAAAATTAAGCGAAACCTAGCACTCCAAATAGACTAGTCAACCAAATTGGTCTTCCTTCAGAAGCATATTAAGTTCAGACTCTAGACCTAAGGTTCCTAAGTAGTTGCTAAGTTACAGACTAGGTCGGCTAAAGACGAGTTGCAGGCACAAGTTTCCCTGATTTCTGACTCTACCCTAAGGTTTATTGATCCCTGAGATTAAAGCATCCATGCCTATGCATTGGTCTGAGTTATTTGAGTTAAAGGATTTTTTTTTTAATAATATATATATATATATTATTCTTCTAAGTCTAACCTCAGATCGGCTATCAACACAGTCTGTGTCGGATTCATTGTCCCCATTACCATACCTCGAAGGGTGCCTAGCTTTCGATGCTTCGAGATAGCACCGCCCATAACGACCCCAAGAACTCCTGGCAATCGACACTTCGAGATAGTATCGCCCATGGATTTCTTAAGCGAATTCAGGCCTATGGCAATCAGCACTTCGAGATAGGGCTGCCCATGGTACCTGAACCGCACAATGCGCTTACATGCCCCCAGTAGGATGGATATCCTAAGAGACAAGCATCGAGGAGGTAATATGTTATCATCGCATCCTTAAGGTGAGTATATACTCCACCTCTCCTGCAGCGGGAACTCTTCCAATCAAAATGTGTTTTCAAGTCTCTCCTAAGTCAAAACTAAGAGACCTCTCCTGCAGCGGGAACTCTTCCAATCAAAATGTGTTTTCAAGTCTCTCCTAAGTCAAAACTAAGAGAACCAAATCTCTTTTCAGAAAGAAAGAAATTAAGTTAATTACCAGACAAAGTGTGTGAAATTTGGATGCTTGGGTTACAAGGACCCGTAAATCAAAAGGTAGAACAAGACTCCAAGTACTACCCTACCTTTTAACTCAAACCCTAGCTTCCCTTCCTCAACCTCTTTAGGAATGGTCCGCAACTTAACTCCTACTTAAGTTTTTAAGTCCACAAAGGACCCTAAAGGTCTAAAGCTAGCTGCTCATTTAGCTTCTAAAGTTTGACCCTAGAATTAATTTAGTCTACCCTAGAGTTCTGATTTGCTTAAGAATGCAGGACTTAGCCAATTAAGCTCAAAACTTTTTTTTTTTTTATATGCATGCTATAAACAAAATTCTTCAGGTCCTCTCCCCCATGCCTGGTTCAAACAATGTCCTCATTGAAAACAAAAATAGCTAAAGGAAGATATTACCTGAGGCGGAGAATGGTAGGAGCTAAGGCTCCTCAAGATTGACTTCGTCAACCAGATGGCCATCTAAAGTTATGTACGGTTTTAACCATTGACCGTTGACGATAAAGGGAGTTGCTGAAGAGGAAGGATTTTTGATCTCCACAGCTCCATGCGGAAATACATTGGTGATTATGTAAGGCCCATCCCAACGAGATTTTAACTTCCCAGGAAAAAGCTTAAGTCTGGAATTGAAAAGCCAAACTTGTTGGTTGGGCTCAAAGGTCTTTCGAAGAATAAACTTATCATGCAAGACCTTAGTTCTTTCTTTATAAGCTTGAGAGGTGTCATAAGCATCATTCCTCAGCTCCTCAAGCTCACTTAATTCTAGAAGTCATGCCTTACCTGCCTTCTCTAAATCCATGTTAACACTTCGAATAGCCCAAAGTGCCTTATGTTCCAACTCAACAGGTAATGGCATGCTTTTCCATACACAATTCGAAAGGGAGAAGTACCTAAAGGGGTCTTATAGGTCGTTCGATAAGCCCACAAAGCATCATCGAGCTTTTAGGACCAGTCTTTCCTATCAGGTCTAACGATCTTTTCCAAAATATTTTTTATCTCCCTATTTGACATTTCAACCTGGCCACTTGTCTGAGGATGGTATGGGGTAGCAACCTTATGAGTCACTCCCAAACTCTTGATTAACCGATTGAAGTGGTGGTTTCGGAAATGAGGTCCCCCATCACTTATAATAGTCTTAGGGCAACCGAAATGGGATATGATATTGGCCTTCACAAATTTCAAAATCACAAAGTGGTCATTTGTGCGTGTAGGAATGGCCTCTATCCATTTAGAGACATAATCAACTGCCACCAAGATATATTCATAAACATGGGATGACGGGAAGGGACCCATAAAGTCAATTCCCCACACATCAAAAATTTCAACAGATTGAATAGGATGTTGAGGCACTTCATTCCTCTTCCCAATCATTCCAGTCCGTTGACATCTAATACAGGCCTTAACAAATTTATGAGAATCCTTAAATAAGGAAGGCCACCAAAAATCGGACTGGAGAACCTTAAAAGTAATTTTCTTAGCACCAAAGTGTCCTCCACAATGAAGTTCATGGCAAAAACTCAGCACACTGTTGTTCCTCTTCAGGCACACAATGTCTCAATACTTGGTCTTGTCCAATTCTAAATAATTCTGGCTCTTCCCAATGAAAATATCTTGCTTGAGAAATGAAT
This sequence comes from Thalassia testudinum, assembly GCA_037157565.1. Taxonomy (NCBI): domain Eukaryota; kingdom Viridiplantae; phylum Streptophyta; class Magnoliopsida; order Alismatales; family Hydrocharitaceae; genus Thalassia; species Thalassia testudinum. The sequence continues at coordinate 30,371,568 of JAZHRO010000031.1, read as the reverse complement.
CTTTCTTTTCTACTCATCCCAAGAGCCAAGAGTTTGTCCAGTGACCAAGTAATTTACAGTGTCTACATACCAAGGTAAAGTTGGTGTTACCGGCATCATAGTTTCATCGGGAAATGTCTCGCGAATGTATCCAGAAAGAGAGTCATTAAGAGGAAGGCGAGACAGGTGGTCAGCCACAACATTTTCTACTCCTTTCTTTTCACGTATTTCCAAGTCAAATTCTTGAAGGAGTAGGATCCACCTAATCAGACATGGCGTAGAATCTTTCTTAGCAATGAGATGTTTCACTGCTGCATGATTAGTAAAAATAACCATCTTATACCCAAGTAGATAAGACCTAAACTTCTCCAGAGCAAAAACTACAGCAAGTAATTCTTTTTCAGTGGCGGTGTAGTTTTGCTGAGGTTCGGTTAAAGTCTTGCTTGCATAATGCAGAACATGAGGTCTTCCCTCAACCCTTTGTCCAAGGACTGCTCCCACTGCATAATCCGAAGCATCACACATAAGCTCAAATGGGAGTGTCCAATCAGGAGCTTGGAGAATAGGCGCAGAGATCAAGGCCTCCTTTAGAGTTTGAAAAGCCTCAGCACACTTTGAATCAAAACTGAAGGAAGATTCCTTCACCAACAAGTCACAAAGTGGCCTAGAAATTTTACTAAAATTTTTAATAAAGCGCCTATAAAAGCCAGCATGGCCCAGAAAGGATCTAATCTGTTTGACATTCATAGGTAATGGAAGTTTGGAAATAGAATCAATATTGGCTTTATCTACTTCCAAACCTTACTTGGATACAACATGCCCAAGTACAATTCCTTTCTATACCATGAAGTGACTTTTCTCCCAGTTGAGGACTAAACCAGTCTCCTTACATCGTTTCAACACATTCTCCAGGTGTAGGAGACACTGGTCGAAAGATGAGCCATAAATGGAGAAGTCATCCATAAACACTTCAACACACTCGTCAATCATGTCTGAAAAGATAGACATCATACACCATTGGAAAGTTGCAGGGGCATTACATAATCCAAACGGCATACGCCTGAATGAAAAAGTACCGTAAGGACTCGTGAATGTTGTCTTTTCCTGGTCATCAGGAAAGACTGCCACCTGATTGTACCCAAAATATCCATCGAGAAAGCAATAATACTTATTCCTTGCCAATTTTTTGAGAATTTGATCAATAAAAGGCATAGGAAAGTGATCCTTCTGGATAGCGGTGTTCAGCTTGCGGTAATCAATACAGACCCTCCATCCAGTTGAGGGTCTAGTGACAACTTGTTCACCATGGTCGTTGAGTTCCACAGTAAAGCCTGCCTTCTTTGGCACCACATGAATGGGACTGACCCATTTACTATCAGCAATGGGATATATGATCCCGACGTCCAACCACTTCAGGATTTCCTTTTTAACCACCTCCCTCATATTAGGGTTCAGACATCTCTGCATGTCCCTAAAAGGCTTGATGGAATCATCAGTATAAATGTGGTGCATGCAGAGTGTAGAGTCTATACCCTTAATGTCAGCAATGCTCCAAGCAATAGCTTCCTTGTGCCTAGACAGGCATTCAATCAAGGCTCCCTCCTGTGCCTCAGATAGCACAGCCGAAATGATAACGGGGAGTGTATCATTGGCACCTAGGAAAACATACTTGAGAGTGTCAGGGAGGGGTTTCAACTCAAGGTTGGGGGCTTGTATGGTTGAGAGTTTCATAATAGATGTCCCCATCTCAGGTAGCAAATCTACCTTTGGCGGAAATGATGGGGGAAGAAACTCAGCAGAAACTCCTAGCAATTCCTCAAGTTCTAGTATATCCCCTTCACATTCCTCGAAGAGATAGGAATGCTCATTTAGCATGACATGCTGAAGGGGGTCATCACATAACATTGTAGGAGTTTCCTCTTCAATTAGGTCATCTATCACCTCAACTTGAGAACAATCCTCAAGTCCGGCTTGTTTATAAGCATCAAACACATTAAGTCGGATTTTCCTGTTCCCAAAGCCCATTTTCAATGCCCCAGTATTGCAATTAATTGAAGCATGCGGAGTTGCAAGGAAGGGGCAGCCCAAAATGATGGAGGGTTTGGTTGGCTTGTTGTAGGGTCAGTGTCCAAAACTAAGAAGTCAACGGGAAAGAAGAAATCCTCCACTCTTATGAGGACATCTTCCAAAATTCCCCGTGGTGTCTTAAGTGATCGATCAGCAACTTGAAGGATTACAGGGCTAGGCTTCAGAATGCCTCCCCCAAGTTGTTCATACACGTAGCTCGGAAGGATGTTCACCCCCGCACCCAGATCAAGTAGAGCCTCATCAATTTGTAATTCACCAATAACTACAGAGATGTATGGGGCTCCTGGGTCCTTAAGTTTTGGGGGTATGCCATGTTGAACAATTGATCTAACAGAATCAGGCAGGACAACTTTTGATTGGACCTGTTTTCTAGATTGCCACTTTTTCATGCACAGGTCCTTTAAGAAGCAGGCATAAGACGGAATCTGCCTGATAGCTTCAAGCAAAGGCAGGTTAATCTGCACTTGCTTGAAAGTTTCCATAATCTCATCCGCCTTATCTTCGGCTCCAGATGAGCCAACAGAAGTCTGCCCAGAGGTGGATAAGCGCTCTGGAAAAGGCACTCTCGATCTCTGGGTGGAAGGGTTGTCATGTCGAGTAAGGGGTGGAACGGGGGCAACTTCTTCCAGTGAGGTGATTTCAAGCGAAGAAGATTTGGGCAAGTCTTCTCCGGTGGGGGTGAAAGTCAGGGTGGATGGTTTTTTAGGGGGTGAGACTATAGGAGCATCGGGTTTGGAAATTTCTTTCCCACTCCTCAGAATAGTCACCGCCTGAGCATGCTCCCTAAAGGCAATCCCTTTTCCTTTAGGATTTTCCTCAGCAGCACTGGGGAGCTTCCCAGTCTCCCTCTGTCTAACGACCTCAACAAGGTGTCCAATTTGTGATTTCATCTCATGTATAGCCTTGTCATGAGATTGGATGATGGCACTTTGACTTTCTTGCATAGTTTTCAACATCGCCTTCAATTCATCCATCTCAGAGGTTTTAGGTTGGGCAAAGGTCTGAGGTTGGTTCATTTGATGGTTTGAAAGGATTGTGGTTTGTAATTCCCTGAATTTGAGACATTTCCTTGTCTCCATGAAAAGTTTGGGTGGTTCCTCCATCCCTCATTATAAGTTTGGAGAAAGGGTCATTACGAGGTCTTGGACGGAACCCTTGAGCGACATTCAAATCTGCTTGTACAAGCTTAGGGAATTGGGAGGCCAAGTGGCAATCCACAGTGGCGTGTGTATTGCCTTAACAAATTAAGCATTCGGAAGCTTGGGATGTGGAGGTGTTAGGTACGAATGAACTCGGGTTCGACATAAGCCTTTCCATGTTTTGATTCATTAATTGAATCTGATGGGCTAAATTCTGGGTGTCCCTTGCCTCATTCGCCTCCAACTTTCTTTGCATGAGAGTGGGCTTTCTATCCATGTAGGCAGAATTCAAGTGAATAGAATTCTCACTCAAAGTATCAAATAAGTTCCAAGCTTCATCCTCAGTCTTAAGATAGAAAGGTTCCTACACAGGCACCATCCACAGTTTGCCTATGTGAATCATTAAGTCTGGTGTAGAACCTTTCAACCAGTTGCCATTTAGGCACTTGGTGATGTGGGCAAAGTCTCAGCAAGTCGTTAAAGCGCTCCCACGCATCATTGAATGCTTCCCCATCCTTTTGAACAAAACTCATAATTTCCCTCCTAAAGTGATTTGTTTTGCTCATGGGGAAGTACTTCTTCAAAAGCTCCTTCTTCAGGGCATCCCAAGTATTTATATTATCAAGGGTGTGATACCAATACTTGGCTTTGTACTTAAGGGAGAAGGGAAAGAGGGTCCACATTTGAGCGTCATCAGTAACGCCCTGCAGCTTCACCATTGAACAGACCTCGGTGAATTCCTCTATATGCCTATAAGGGTCTTCCCTAGTAGTACCATAAAAGGAGGGTAGCAAGGATATGGTACTACTTTTGATCTCATACGGATTGTCCCCTCCAGGTCTACGTAGTGTAGGGCCAGCTTGATTGGTTGGGATGAAATATTCCTTAAGGCTCCTTTGACCGGCCATTTCTACCCTTGGAAGGTCTCTTCTTAGGATTCTTTCAGTCAAACACAAGTTGTCTCCTAAGAGAATGCCTACCAAGCATGCACTATAAACACAATTAAAAAGGACTTATTCGATCTCTACAAATTTAGGCTTTTGACTTTAGTTCAAATCGTAGGTGACAAAGCAAGTTGCCCAATCAATTACGCGCCTATTGTCGACCTTCGAAATTCCTAAAAAGACCTAGTTGGAGCTTAGGTATTCTTCCCTAAATCTCAAATGGTCAAGTAAATCCAAAGACGGAAGATCGAGGGATGTAAGTAGGCCTAAGCCTTCCTTTGAAGCTGTGCTTTTGCGGTGCTTCTCAACTACCCCCAAAAATCCATGACAGGGTATCCCCCTCTTTGGATTTACAAAACCTTTGATCTCAAGTTCCGAACACTTCAGAATCCAATGGTAGGAGGGCTCTTGTCCTAGTCGTTTCAAGACTTAGGAGTGTCTAAATGAGTGCTGTGGTGCAAAAGATATAAGTGTGCATTCACCGCAAAAGTATTTTGAATTTTGAATCGCACACCACGTTTTACAATCAAGTCCTTGATTTTTAGATGCCCCTCCTTTAATTAGTCCTTTTTCTCGAATATATGTGACCACTTGTTAGATCACTTCAAGACAAATTTTGTGGTCTTTGAATTAAATTCAAATGCAATGCGTGATCAAGAATAGGATGCAAAGTAAGAGAATGCGTACCTTACTTCCAGCACTCAACGATGCAAGAATGCACGCAATGTAGAGAAGTAAATCTAGAGGCTGCTCATATAGACCTAAATGGTTCGTCCTAAGGGCAGGCAGCTTTTAGCAGGCAACTCATTTTTTTTATTCTTTTTTTTAAACTACTTATGCACAAGCAAATAAAAGTAATCAATAAACTAAAAACCTAAATCTAAAGAAAAGGGAACAGGCTCCCAAAAATTACCCAACACGGGCCTAAAACAAAATCGGGGAACAAACCCCTCAAAATATACCCCAGAACAAGGGTTTCAAACCAAATATAATGAAAAATTAAATCTAAAGTCTTAATTCTATTCTAATCAGATTAGTGACTAAATGTATAATGAATGCCCGTCACGTCGTCATCCTTCTCCTCCTTTTCAAAGTAGCTCGACCAATTCTCCTTTGGCGACGTCAAGGGTCGTCTCTCACAATGGCTGATTCTTGCACAAATTTCTCGCACAGAAAAATAATAAATGGTCAAATCACTGTGCAGTTGAGAAATAATAAAATAAAAATCATGTGAAATTATTGCGTCTGTTGCCTCCCAGGCAACGGCGTCATTTTGACGAGCCGATTGTTCACTTTAAAGTCATTTGTAGTTTTATGTGGTGGAAAAATCAACTAATCAATATTTAAAAAAAAGAAATAACCACTCGCAGAAGAGAGGGTTATATCCACAGGGAGGCAATGGCATATTTAAATTCACACTGGTTAAAAGCGTTTGTTCGTAGTTAGTTTAGACGAGAATCAAGCCAAATTTGCCTTCAGATTAAGGTTGAATCAAGAAATCATGCTGAGATAGCAATTCTTAATAACTAGAGGATATTTTTTGCAATGTAGATTCAATAAAATATCATTAAAAGATGACAATGGAAGAAAATGTAATTGTTAATGGCGTGAATACTGTAGCAAAATAGGGGATTCATTCCCCTTGGCCGTGCATGAAGAGGAGTGAACGGCCAAAGGCAAGAAGCTCGGAGGAAGTTCTTTGGACCGAGGGCTTCGTAGCGGTGGTGGCGGCGAGTCGCGCGGTGGCCAGAGTCGGTCGGACGGAGCTCTTTAGAAGGTGGCTGCCAACGGTGGCTGCAGTTGCTGAAGGGGCGACTGTGCGCGCACGAAGACTGCTTGCGGGTAGTACGCGCGGCCTGTTGTTGCGCGCACTGATTTCGCACATGCTGCTGGAGGCTCTGCAGGTGGAAGCGGGGTGCGCTGCTATTGGCGGAGAAGCTTTGCAGGCGGAAGGTGTGGGTGCGTTGGAGCGGACACGTGGGCTTGGTGCTGCTGCAAGCTGATGGCGGGCGTGGGCTTGGCACTGCAGGTGAGTGTGCATGGGCTTGGCGCTGCAGATGAGTGCGCGCACGCACTGGTTCGGCACTGCAGGTAGCGGCGGGGTGGCTGTAGGCGCACGCACTGGTGGAGGCACTGCAGGTGGAAGGCACGTGCACTGCAAGGTGCTGGCGGTTAGTGCTGGAGGTGTGATGCGGGCATGGAGTGAGCGGATGAGGGCTGGCGGTTTAGGTGAGCGCACGCGGGCTTGGTGCTACAGGTGAGCGGGCGAGGGCAAGCGGTTGGCGCTGGAGGTGAAGTGGGCGAGGGTGGTTGCTGCTGGAGTGGGGGGCTCGAAGCTAGTTTCCCGGACGTCTTAACTGGCTGAGGAGTGATTGCAGTAGCTGCAACAGTGGTTGTTGGTGACGATGGCAAGGGAAGTGTACGGTGAGGTGCTCACGGTAATGCGGATGATCTCCGGATGGCAGTGTGGCTTGTCACACCACACGCCCACGGTGGTGGAGGCTTGTCGCCGCAGTTGAGGCCGGCGGTGTGGAATGGAAGAGATGGACTCTCTGCACAGTGTGGATTGTTGGGGTGGAGGCCTCCTCCGCTCGGCAGCCTCTCTCCTCTTTTTGTAGCTACCTGCACGAATTTCAATGGAGAGGCGGGAGCAGATCCACCTTCTCCGCTAATCCATGAATGTAGCTTTAGTGCGGCAGGAGGCATTGCAGTGGCAGCCGAGCCGTTGCTGAAAAGAAGAATAAAATATATTATTAAAATATTATGGTTATTTATATACAAACCCTCAACTTTTATGTTAACTTAAAATTAATGCATGCAATGTACTTAATTGGTTAACTAATTAAATGAATGCCATTCTAAGTTAATTCTAAATGTATTTAAAATATGAATGCAATGCATGAATTATGTAATTAAATTAGAAATATGAATTAATCTATTTATATCCTAATTTATGCTAAATAAATGTTAGAATTAACCTAATATCTAGGCACTTAAATACTTAAATAGCCCACAAATATGGGCTAATCATTGCTCTGCTAGCTGTGCTGGCCCAAAGGTGACTTGAATCGGCAGGAACCGTGCCGTCTTCGTCAACCGGTCTACTATCACCCAAACCACGTCATTCCCCGCTGGGTAACTAGAAGACCCACCACCAAGTCCATGGTGATACTCCCCACTTCCACTCTGGCACAAGAAGTGGCTGTAACAGCCCTGCAGGCCTCTGGTGCTCGGCCTTCACCTGCTGGCATACCAAGCATTGTTGGACAAACTCACCAACATCCCGCTTCATCCCTCTCCACCAGAAGTCACGTCGCAGGTAATGATGCATATTTGTATTTCTGGAATGTATGGCCCCAGGTGACTCTACCTCGTCCCCACCCATGGAACTGGACACTTCAACAAGTACAAGGCCACTTTGTAGAGCGAAGGGACGATCGATCCGGCAAAGGTCAAAGTAATGGACCTCGCCAGACTAGGCGGGAGTATTTTGAGGAATTCACTCCCCTTGCTGTGAATCAGGCAGATGTGTTGGCGGGTGATAACTCTACATTCAATGATAATAATTCCATCAACTAGGGTTAGTTTTGAGGATATATCCGCACTAATAATATATCATGATGGGCATAGGAGCACTGCATGCATTGCGATTGCTTATAAATCAATGTTTAATGGCCATATGTACAAGTGCATGTTGAAATAGGCCTCAGATGTGCAATCAGACTGCATGGATGGATTCAGATTGACGAATCGAGTCCAATGGACTCGAAATCACTCAAATCTGACATCCGGAGCTCCCTCAACTAGCCCAAGAAGTTCTGGCCATTGATCATCAGATCAACGGCTCACAAGCAGCCACGTCATGCTCAGAAGTGCTCCTTCACGTGCACAGCATCTGGCCTCAACGCTTTAAGACATATGATCCAAGGATCGGACATCTAAGAAGCCACAACAAGCAAAGCCCTCCTCACACCCAAAGCTGCCTCAGCCTCAGTTCCTGACCATTGGATTCCCATCCAACGGTCGATACCGCCCGCGCCCGATCTCACCTCCGCACCATCTAGTGCGAGTAGCATAGTGGTTGAGTGCTCACACTTGTAAGCAGCAGTGAGCGTTCGACTCCAGCTGAGCCCCAAATCGCGATACCGCTTGCATCACAGATGATTCATGCCGTCCGATCCCCATCAAGCTGTGCTAATGCTAGCTACGTGGCACACTCCCATGCAATTGATGAGGATGCGCACGATCACGTGCGCTCACCACAGAGCGATCCAAGCGAGCCCCACTCACACGATCACAGCCGTTGAAGTGGAATCCGACGGTCGACGTTGATCGCGTTTTTGCGCGGTTTGTTAAATTAGGGTTTTAAGTCGTAACACACAAAAATAGATTTGTTTTTAAAGTTATATTCCTAGATAGGGGAGTATCTAGGGTTGTCCAAGGGGGTCAAATGTTTGCAAAATTAAAATCCCTTGCTTTAAAGATGGAGCTCAACTTCTTTTTGGTGTTTTATATATATGATTTTTTTTTTTTGTTTTGAAATAGCGAGAAGGCGGGTTTGTTGATAGCAAGAAAATTCTCTATACTAATCCACTACACTACTATTATAGTGACAAGTATAACCTCTCCCTAAGCTCACTCTAGACACGTGGAGGCCTAGAGTAATCAGGGAGAGGGAGTGAAAAAGGTTAAATAAGAATTCTACAAGACTATGCAACAAAAAAGATTAAAGAAGGCAACTTTGATCAAAAGAGAGTGTTTTACAAAAAACCCTAGTAGATGAATGCTTCTACTACTAGATAATTGCAACAAAGAAAATAAAACACAAATCCTCCTGAATTGTTGGTGAAGAGGGGAAGCTCCTTGCTCCAAGCTTAGTGGCTCCTAGGCTTGAAAAGGGCTCCTCCTTCTCCTTCCTTGAAAATGGTGTCCTCCAAGGTGGTAGCTACCACCTTTAATTCTCCTCCTCCAAGGGTGGACGTCCACCATAGGTTCTTCTCCTTTGCCTGGCCATCCTCCTTGAAGTAGAATGCTCCTCCTCCTTGGCGTGGCCCAAGTTGAAGAGAGTGGGGAGAAGGCACCAAAGGGGCTGGTGATGTGCCCCCTTAATCTTCTTCTCTACTCCTTCTTCTTGGCCGTAGGTATAGGTAGATGTAGGTGGAAGTAAACACTAATGGAGGATCAAGAAAATGTGGGAAGTTAGGTGGGTATATATAGTGTAGGAAGGGGGGCATAGGTGGCTCTTGGGATGAATGGCTAGGATAGGATATGGGGGGTAGTTGGGGATCCTAGGGCTAAGAATAAGTGGCGCCACCTAAGGGGTGCTAAGGGGGCTAGTTAACGCTTTGGTGACCTTTAGAATTGGCGCCAAAATGGGCCTTCTAGAAGGCCATTAGGTGGCGCCACCTTAGGGTTCTAGAAGGGGGGTATGTGGATGGCTAGGATGGGTTATGTGGGTAGGTGTAGGGTGGATAAAGGGGCTGAAAGTGGGCGCCAAAAGGGAGGTGGTTAGGGTTAGTTTTGGCGCCAACTTTTGGTGTCTTTTGGTGGTTAGTTGAGGAGTGAAAGGTGGTGAAGAGGTGGCGTCAAAATGAGTAGGATAGCTAGCTTAGGTAGGGCTTAAGTTGGTGGAGCTAGCTAGGATTAAGTTGAAGGTGGTGGATGACCAAGGAGCTGGTTGCTAGCTAAGCTAAGATAAGCTAAGCTAAGCAAGCTTAGCTAGCTATGGAGTAGAGGAGGAGGTATTGGAGCTAGGGTTTGAAGAGAGGAGCTGAGGAGGAGAAGTCTGGAGCTGGAATTGGAGCTGGCAGCTGTTGAAGAGGTTGGCATGGAGCTACTCTAGTTGGCCTAGCTTGCTAGTTCTTTGCTAGTTGCTAAGCCAAGCTAAAGTGAGTTGGCTTCTACCATAATGAGCTGAGGTGAGCTGGGTCTGGTCTTCCTGGGGAGGATCAAGCTGGTTGAGGCAGCTAAGGTAGCTTAGCTCAACTGAGTTGAGCTAAGCTGAGTTCCCGGGAGCTGGACTTGAGCTTCCTGAGCTGGGATGAGTTCTTCTTCAACTGGCTGGAGTTGAGTGGAGCTAGATGTAACTGGATCTGAGCTGGGGTGAACTCCAGTCAATTCAGCTGAGCTAGCTAGAGCTCCCTATGGACTTGTGAAAGCTAAAATGAGCTAGACTCAACTAGGTTGAGCTAGATCTGAGCTGACTTGAGCTAGGGTGAGCTAAGATGAATTCTCTTGAGCTGCCATTTAGCTGAGATTAGCTAAATGGAGCTAGGATGAGCTAACCCTAGTTCAAGTGAGCTAGGTTCTAGCTGTGGTGAGCTAGATCAAGCTGAGTTCCAGCTAGTCTGAGCTTCTCCTTCACCATTTGCCTTCTTGAGTGCTAGGGTTTTAGGGATCTGTATATCTGTTCATCCCTAACACTCACAAAAGCATATTAAAAAGATAATAAAAAAGGCAATGCATGCCTAACCTAATTTATGCCTAAATGTAGCCCAAAAACCCGTTTGCGAAGTAAAATCCTAAGAGCTAGGTTTATTTTAATGCATAAGAATGATGATAAACTGGCGTTTATTAGACGTGCATCCATCACTCGCATGCTGAGACTTCTGCAGGCACGGGAAGGTGATGTGGTGCACTCTCAGCCCTCTGATGGTGATCCGTGCCTCAGATCAGACGGTTGCGGGCACGTAAGTGTGGCTTCAGAAGAAGAAGAACGGGTGCTTCAGATGGACCGACGGCCAGAGGGCTTCAGCGACATTTTTGGAAGGGGTTTAGCAACGTCTTGGACGTTGCTAAACCCCCATACCTCAATTAGAAGCCCTTTTCTCCTATTTAAACCCCTTCAACCACCCCATTCAAGGGCATTCAATTCACACACCCTCTCTATACAACACTAGTCTTCTCCTAGCTCCACCAAGCATCCCACATACACCTTGGAGTTGTCAAGCCACCGACGAAGCCCAAGGTGGAGGAGGAGGCAAGGCAGCCACAGCGATGGAGGAGGGCTTCGTCGGTGGCTTGACAACTCCAAGGTGTATGTGGGATGGTTGGTGGAGCTATGAGAAGGCTAGTGTTGTATGGAGAGGGTATGTGAATTGAATGCCATTGAATAGGGTGGTTGAAGGGGTTTAAATAGGAGATAAGGGCTTCTAATTTAGGTAAGGGGGTTTAGCAACATCCAGGACATCGCTAAACCCCTTCCAAAAATGTCACAGATGCCCTCTGGCCACCGGTCCATCTGAGTCGCCCATTCTTCTTCTCAAGCCGCACCTATGCGCCCGCAGCCATTCGATCTGAGGTGCAGATCGCCATCGGAGGGCTGAGAGCACGCCACGTCACCCTCCCGCATCCACAGAGGTCTCAACATGCAAGTGATGGACGTGCATTGACCATCGGATTCCACTTCAACGACTGCGATCGCGCGAGTGGGGCGCGCTTGGATAACTCTATGGTGAGCATGTGTGATCGTGTGTGTCCTCACCGAGGACATGGGAGTGCACCACATAGCCTACATTCACGTTGCTTGATGGGGATTGGACAACATGAATCAACTGCAGTGCGAGTGGTATCACGATTTAGGGAGCAACGGGAGTCGAACGCTCGTTGCTGCTTGCGTGTGTGAGTGCTCGACCACTGTGCTGCCCACGCTGGATGGTGCGGAGGTGAGATCGGGCGTAGGCGTTATCGACCGTTGGATGGGAATCCAATGGTCAAGATCTAAGGCTGAGGTAGCTTTGGGCATGGGGAGGGCTTTGCCTGCTGCAGCATCTCAGACATCCGATCCTTGGATCGGACGTCTTAAAGTGTTGAGGCTGGATGCTTCACGTGTGAAGGGCGTGCTTCTGAGTGTGATGTGGCTACTTGTGGGCCATTGATCTGATGATCAATGGCCAGAACTTCTTGGGCTAGTTGAGGGAGCTCCGGATGTTGGATTTGAGTGATTTCAAGTCCGTTGGACTCGATTTGTCAATCTAAATCCATCCGTACAGTCCGATTGCGCATCTGAGGCTTGTTTCAACATGCACTTGTACATATGACAATTAAACATTGATTTATAAGCAATCTTTAATCTCAATGCATGCAGTGCTCCTATGCCCATTGATGAGAACCTCATCATGAGCCATAACTAGCTCATTTTGACCTAATACAAATGATAAAAGCTCCTACATATCTCAAGGAAAGGCTTAACTCAGAGAATTCTGAGTTTGAGAAGAAAATAAGTCATAAGGGGTAAAAATGCAATTTTACCAGTATAATCTGCCCATTGAATGATAGACCGGTCTTCCAATTGAAATTGAACCTTAATAGGTTTAAAATCACCGAATTGAGATTCCTTGAATAAGATCAGGGGAATGATATTAATGGAAGTACCTAAGTCGAGAGGGGCATGAAAAAAAGTGGTGTCATTTATGACAACTGAGATGGGTGATGCTCCCAGGTCTTTTTTTGTGAAAGGTATCTTGCTCTGAAAAACTGACCATCCATCCTAGATTATGAGCTTGCCCTTTTGGAGTAAACCTTTCTTTCAAACATTTAGCAAAGGCAGGGGTGGCATCTAGGAGGGGAATATTCTTCTCGACTTGCCTAAATAAGTCCGAAAGATCTTGGTGAGAGGGCTCTAATTTTTTATTAGAAAGATTGGATTGTAGTGTTTGAGAGTGAGAAGTAGGATTTGAATCAAGTGTTTTTGGGATTTCTTTTTCTTCTTCCTGAGTGGGATCGGGAGAGTTGATTTGCATAAGCTGAGAGTGGGTTTCATCAATTTGATTTGAAGGCCCTAACTCAGTGGTGGTGTTCCCACTCCTCAACGTATCTGCATATGCAGTTTGGTTATCACTGAGAGGAGGTGGGGGGACCTGTTGTTGATAGAAACCAGGTTGGTGCTGAGATATCGGGTTAATAAGAGGCTGAATAGTGTGGTTCTGATGTTGGTGTCCACTCGGATGTTGGTTCCTGTGATTGACAAAGTTTGGTGTGGGCTGGGATGGTGAGTGTCCTGCAGGTCTTTGCTTTGAAATCACCCCAAATTGATCATTGAGAATATTAATAGCATGGGTTATTTCCATTGCTTTTCTTTGCATCTCCTGTAGGGTTTTCAACATCTGGGCATTGATGTCTTCTTGAGATGGCCCAGATTGATAAGTTGATTTTGAACCATACCCTCCAAATAGGTTTTATTGTCGGTGAGGAACCGGATTGGTCCCGGATCGAGCCTGATAATTCCTCCTGTTAGAGGAAGTTTTCAATTGCTTCTGGAAGGTGGGGACATTTTGGGTGGGATGATGATTGGGATAAATATAATTCCTCGTTGAACGATAGAAAGCCTCAGAATAATTGATGAGAACCTCATCATGAGCCATAACTAGCTCATTTTGACCCAATACAAAGGATAAAAGCTCCTACATAACTCAAGGAAAGGCTTAACTCAGAGAATTCTGAGTTTGAGAAGAAAACAAGTCATAAGGGGTAAAAATGCAATTTTACCAGTATAATCTGCATACAGGGTAATTCAGGGCCCAAACATAGGCCAAAGCAGCTTAATAAGAATAAAAGTGGGATGAAATGATCTAGCAAGGGCTACAGCAATTCCAAGAAACTAAATGATAATCTGTAACCCTAAAACAACCCACTTCAATTCACAAGGTTCGAGGCAAAGTAAAAATAGAATAAACCCTCTAAAATTCATAGAAAAATAATCTCTAGGGTTTAGAACCTTCAATTTGGCCTTCAGAACCCATTTTGACCTACATTGAGAACCATGCCCAATTAATAACTTAATTTGGGTTTTTGCGTAAATTGACCGATCAAACAAGGTTTAATATAGAAATAAAATTTACCATCAGATTCCTTAGGTCCTAATTAGTCATGTATAAAAACTTGAGCCTAAGAAGAAACCTCCTTGACCGACTTTACACTTTGGTCCTCATATATTTACTCTTTGGCCCTCAACTTTTGAACCCTCGCATTTTGGCCCCTAACTCTCCTTCGTTCTTTGCGATCAGGTCCCCCCTGCAAAACCTGCCAGCACCATGCTCCGGCGACCTTGCGCGGAGCATGGCGCCGCGCAGGGTGAGGGGGGGGACCTGGCAAGTAAACCGGGGGTGCCCTGCGTCGTCAGCCGTCGCAGGGACACCCCCCTGGTCGTTGTAACCCACCATACCGGCCGTGCGAACAGACGGACGGTATGGGTTCTTGTTTCCAGCCATCCTCCGGCAAGGGAGACACGTCGTCTCCCTCCGCCTTCCTCCCTGTTTGATCCCTATAAATACCCCCCGTTGCTCCACCGACCGGGGCAGCTTGGATCTGACGGAGAAAATCCCCAACTTTCCTCTCTTCTCTCTCCGGCAGACGCTCACCAGCTCCGGCGGTTCCTCCCCCTTCTCCTCTTCGCTCTGCCGCAATACCAGCAGCAGAGACTTCCTCCCCTGCTCTTCCCGCGCCACGCCGCACCCAGCTGGCGCCTCTCCGGCTCTCTGCTCGCCGCCGCCCCTTTCCCTGAGCATCGTCTTCTCCGGCGACAGTCGATACGACTGTCGCCCTGTTCCTCCCCCTTCGTCCCTGCAAGTAAGCTAGAACTACTCCCCTTCTTCTCCTCTTTCTTTCCCCGCTTTCAATTTATTCAATTAAGCCCTCGACCGACCCTGACCATCGTCACCCCCTTCGTCTCCGGCCACCCTCCGGCGAGATGCTCCCATCGCTCCACAGCCTCACACACCTCGCCGACCCTCACCGAACCTCCGCCTCATCACACTGAGCACCCCCCACCCCTTCACTGCCACTCCACACCTCCGTAACGCTTCCCCCAACAAACCCATCCTCCGACCCACAGTCCGACCTAGGGCAGCCCTTGCACGCCGCCCCGCGCCTCGCCACCACCCACACGAGCTTCGCCGCACCCTGGCGAAGCTCCTGGCACTTTCTGATTAGGCCGAGAGGCCGTTTTCTTGTGAACAGGCCACCCGACCTCCGCCGCCATTGCCGTGCAGAAGGAGCTGCTTCCGCCTGCAGCTGCAGGCGCGCCACGCTCAGCGCCACGCCCAGATTCAACTCCCAGGCCTAGCGAGGCGTTTCGACAAAACACCAGGCTCGCAGCTAAGGCAGAAGGCTTCGCGTGACGCCGCGATCTCCCGCTGCTTTCCCCGCTGCGGGCGCGCAATTGAGGTGGGACATTTAGTCCCACCTCGGAAAAGCCTGAAGAGGCGCAGCGATATAAGATGCAAAAGTGCTGGAGGCTTACTGCCTCAGCACACGGGGTGAGGTCCCCTTCACCCGCCCGGTTACCCGGTCTCGTCCGCGCTCACGCCCCGCGGACCTGACCCGACCTGACCCGACCCGACCCGACTTAGACTGACCTGCACTCCTCGCCCACCACGCACGCCGGTGGGCCTGGACCCGGGCACGACCCGTACCCGATTACCCGGCAGCTCTGGGAGAGCTTTCCCAAGAGTGGTTTCAGAGAGAGAGAGATGCGGGGGGAGAGGGTAGAGTAGGTTTTGTTCTCTGACGTAAGCTCTGAAGTGTGCAGGCACAGGTGAAGAAGAACCGCGGAAGAAGAAGGAAGCTGAGGGAGACACTATAGCAACAGGCAGTTTAAGTCGTCTGATTTGGAAATCAGACGACGGCCTGAAGGGAAAGGAAGAAAGAAAGAAGAGCATCACCTCTGCAGAACAAAGAAGAAGAAGGAGATCTGAAGAAAGAAAGAAAGAAGAGCAGAGGAAGAAGAAGGAGATCTGAGGGAAGAAAGGAAGAAGAGCATCACCTCTGCAGAAGAAGAAAAAGAAGAAGGAGATCTGAAGAAAGAAAGAAGAGCATCACCTCTGCAGAACAAAGAAGAAGAAGGAGATCTGAAGAAAGAAAGAAAGAAGAACATCACGAGGAGAAAACAAAGAGAAAAGAAGACAACAAATTCTTTCCCTCTCTCTTTCTTTATTTTTTGTAAAAGAAACATGTATATCTCTAGAATACAACTTGCTCCCTGAGTTCGACCTCGGGAACTCTTTTATTTTCCGAGTGAAAAAAAATTTATATTTGAAATGTTGGTAATAACTGGCTATACTACAACGTTATAACAATAAAACCCGGTTGACCCAACGCCTTCATTTTGGCGCCGCTGCCGGGGAGCAACGGCTATTCTAGAGGTAAACATTCCTGTTTCTTTTTTTTTTAATTTTTGATAATCTCCTCTCTTTTGTGCAGCTACAGGAACTCAAGAAGACAAGCAACCACACGACAACCACTCCGAAGACAGGTAAATTTTTTCCTCTCACTATTAACCCCTAAACTCTAAAGAGGAAGAAAAGAAAAGAACAAGCAATATAGGGCTAACCTATCTTCCATACTTAGTAACCATAAAGAGTTGCATGTTTTCAACTCATCACTCCTGCACACTATTAAGGGTATTTAAGGGCTAACACATTCTTGCTTGAGCCCTAATTGCCCAACAAAGAGTTAAATGGACCAAGTAGAGCCAACATAAGGTCAAACATTAGGATTTCAGTAGAGACACACCCCTTAATCAAGAATTGAGGAAATCCAAAAGTGGTGTGCCCAAGCCATTGATTGAAAATAATTAACAAGAAAAATCCTAAACAATTGGCTCTCTCTAAACACTTGAACCCTAAAAGACAAGACCTGAAAGCTCTCAAAGAAAACAAGAGGTAAAGTTGACCCCTTTGGGTCAACCAACCTTAAATTAGGTCACTCTTTGCACTTAAAAAGACTAAAGTTCAAGTGAAACCTTAAGCACCCTGATCTTAAAATTGGTAGACTTAAGAGGTCAAGATCCCCATTCTGGTCTACCTGGAACCGCAGTGACAAGAGAGGTCGGGTGGGGGAAACCCTGTAACCCGTGGGGACGCTCTACCGTGTAGGGGTCTTCGCGGGACTCTCCCTCTCTGGCTGCCCAGGTAATTCTCAGGTGGACGATCTTTCTGATCAAGGGGTCCATCTGCCCCGCACCTCTATAGTCACCCAACACATTTTTGGGTGTCTTGATTGGGTCCAGCACCTTCTAAACTTACCTCTTCCAATAGTGCATGTACGGAAGGAGGTCCCTAAGACCACCCTTAAGACCTCCATTAGAAATTCGCTCTCGTCAAGGCTAAGCCTCGGCTCCTTTGTTTTTGCAGAAATCATTCACATAGCCCCTCTTTCCTCTGATTCTGAACAAAATCCCCTTCTTCCATCGTGATTCAAACTTTGATTCTATATCTTGATTCCACCACCTGATCCAATTATGCAGCCTAATTACCTAGCAAGACTACCATTCAAAAAACATGAATATCTGAGATCCATGAAAGATAAGATGATTGAGGATGCCCTTGAAATCTATGAAATCAAACCCTCAACACCAGTAGAAAACATTCAGGTTGATGTCCCAACAACCACAGCTTTCATCATAAACTGTGCCCAAATTCTATTGACTGAAATTTCAAAAGGATCAACCCGAGATATGCTCATGACAGGATACATTGAGATGGAAAAATTACACCAATCTGAATACCTTCAATGCTTGACAAATCCTGTACTTTGGGAACAACACCAAGATGCCCTTATGAAACGGGTAGAAATGATGAAATCAGTAGAACAAATTATCAACCAGAAATACCCATATATACCAGAAATAGAGGATGAACCATCTTGGAACAATATTAAGGAACAATCCAGTTTCCCAGATCTCGGGACTGGGGCACAAAGTGGTTGTGAAATCCCAACCCAAATAGAAGACAATGTTGAATTAGG
This sequence comes from Thalassia testudinum, assembly GCA_037157565.1. Taxonomy (NCBI): domain Eukaryota; kingdom Viridiplantae; phylum Streptophyta; class Magnoliopsida; order Alismatales; family Hydrocharitaceae; genus Thalassia; species Thalassia testudinum. The sequence goes on along the minus strand of JAZHRO010000031.1, from coordinate 30,353,675 downwards.
TTGGGATATTGCAGGAGAACACAATGATGAGCCAAACTTAGACCATGAATTGCCAAGCCTAGAATTTCAAAACTCCTGCAATAATGAGATCAGAACTGAACCTTCTGAGGGTATAAATTCCGCCCCTTATTTTGATAAGGTGGCCCTCGAAGGTTATTCGGACTTAGGTTCTAATAATTCTACCCACATCCTAAGCCTAGAACCTAGATCTGAAACTTATTGGGAAGATTATGAGGCCCCTTATGAGAAAGATCAAAATTTTACAGAATATGATTCCGGGCCTCTATTTGATAAATATCCCTCTCCAACATCTTCAGAAAATCTGATCGATTTTCCAGAGAACATGCCAATTTATGATACAGAGACTGAGGAGTTGGACGAGTTGGATTTTAATTTGGTCTATCCTACCAGCTTGGAGCTTGAGCCTAGACAGAATACCTTTTCGAGCCCAGAATTGACATATAGGCTAGACCCCAATCAGGCTGCTGATTCCACATCTGATGATTTTTGCTGTGGTGGAATTCATGATCATGAATCTCATTTTCGCCAACTCTCCGACAATTTCAAATCTGACTATAATTGCGGAGAGATTCCCCTTCCTGAACACGCCAGGCCTATCTACGACCTCAGTTCTCATGACTCTAACTCCGACTCTGAGGTCCTGATTCCCGAGATCACTGATAACACAGAATCATTCCTTTTCGATCCTCAGGAACCAAAAACAGAAAATGCCAAGAGTGATTGCAACCAAGAATCCAAATTTTTTCTCGAATCCGATTCCTTTCATCCTACAAACACTCTTCTGGCATTTGATAGTTACCCAGAGGACTCTCTACAGAAAATCACCTATCATCTGTTTCTAGAAGAGCCCTCGTACACAATGGCCACCTCATCCGCACACACAGAATGGATCAAAACCTCTCCCAAACCCCGACCCGCAACCGGACTCAATTTCTATTCAGATTCACCTCTCACCGAGCCGATTGCATTTCCACATCAGGTTTCGAACATTGATCAGACTACATACCATGCTCTATCATTCTCTGATCACCCCTGTAGGGTTTCCGCGTCATTCATTGATTATTCTACGGGTCCCTACTCTGACCAGGCTGATTCGACTCAGCCAAACCTTGCGTTTACACTTCCACATCTATCTGAGCTTCATAGTTTATGGTGGGTTCCACACCTTTTTATCCACATCTATCAACCCACCAGATTGATTGGGTTTGGGCTGCATCATCAGCCTGTTGATCTGAACAAGCACCTGGTTGGACCAACCAGGCTCTTAATCAAGGTGCTTGTCTTACAAAACTCTGCTGATTTGACCATCCCCTCTCCATCGCATTTCCCGCTTGGCTGAAGGCATCAAATTTAGCGCTCAACGGGAGGCAGCCCGTCATTCTCTTTGAAAACCTGAAACTTGTTCTGACAGCTTTTTGCACTTGAAGTTCACACTTTAGGGCAGCCGACTCCACCTCAGGTGCTTGCATCTGAGATTCATCAAAACAGCTATCCTAATGTATGAACTTAGTTGAATAAAAACCCCTAGGTTACAATGAGGACATTGCAAATCTTAGGCATGGGGGGGTAGGAAAGTACAAAAACTTGTAAGAAAAAGTTTCAAACAAAAAAATTCACATATGCCAAAAACACCATAAAAATTAAAAAATTTTCGAAAAAGAATAAGAGGAAAAGAGGAGAAGGAAATTTTGTGAAGGAGAAAAGAAACAAAATGAAAAAGGAGCACAAAATTATAAAAAAGGTGATAGTCATTAGTCAGGAACTAAGGAATTAACCTAAGTTCTAGACCTCATTCAAGAAAATAACTGAAAAGTGCACAATGAGATTAGTAAGAATGCAAACCTTAGGCATTCTTGAATAGACTCGTAGTACCCATTAAGATCTGGACACTCCTCAAGAGGTTGAGGAAAATGAAAAGCTGAAGTATTAGGTCTAAGGCTTAGGGAGTATTTGGCCTCGTTAACTAATTTTTGGTTTACGGGACTCAGTAACCTAAGCACCCTAACCTCACACACAGCCTGGTTCAATAAGCGTAAAAATCAGAATCACGCAGAAGCGTCGCAAAATTCTGAAAAGAACACCTAGAATAGGAGCGGCCGATCAACACAAGTTGATTTGGACGAGTTCCCAGCGCGGAGAGGCGGGAAATCCCCTCGAAGATGCGTAACAAAATATCATCTCCTCGGTGCTTGTCTCTTAGGATATTTACATATCCTACTGGGGGCATGTAAGCACTCTACTGGTTCAGATTCCATGGATGGCATTATCTCGATGTGTCAATTGCCAGGGTCTGGATTCGGCCACGGAATACCATGGATGGGATTATCTCGAAATCTCAATAGCCAGGGTTCCAGGGGTTGCCATGGGCGGTGCTATCTCGAAGCATCGATCGCCAGGAACCCTTGAGGATTGATGATAGGAGCAAGGAATCTGATACAGACCGTGTTGAAAAGCCAATCCTAGGCTAGAACTAAAAAGAAAAAGAGAGAGAAAACTCTCCAAACAGAAAAACTTTCTATCTCTCTCTTACAAAACGCACTGCGAACTGAGCCAGGGCTAAAATCATTTCAAGCACGGGTGCTTTAACCACAAAGTCCAATAAACCTTAGGTTAGTTCTTGTGGACCTTAAAAACCTTTGCTAAAGACTGAGACAAAGGCTAGACAGATTTGGATCTTGATTGGTACTAGAGTACCTTTTAGGCCTATGGTCAGCATTCTAACCTAATTTATGCTCAAATAAAAAAGGCACTTATCTAAAACTATTAAAAACTTCATGGTCTAGAACAAGGGTTGAAACCTTAAGTTTTTGCTAAGGGACTAGCAAAAGCTAGGCATGGGGGTATGATGAGAACCTCATCATGAGCCATAACTAGCTCATTTTGACCCAATACAAAGGATAAAAGCTCCTACATAACTCAAGGAAAGGCTTAACTCAGAGAATTCTGAGTTTGAGAAGAAAACAAGTCATAAGGGGTAAAAATGCAATTTTACCAGTATAATATGCATACAGAGTAATTCAGGGCCCAAACATAGGTCAAAGCAGCTTAATAAGAATAAAAGTGGGATGAAATGATCTAGCAAGGGCTACAGCAATTCCAAGAAACTAAATGATAATCTGTAACCCTAAAACAACCCACTTCAATTCACAAGGTTCGAGGCAAAGTAAAAATAGAATAAACCCTCTAAAATTCATAGAAAAATAATCTCTAGGGTTTAGAACCTTCAATTTGGCCTTCAGAACCCATTTTGACCTACATTGAGAACCATGCCCAATTAATAACTTAATTTGGGTTTTTGCGTAAATTGACCGGTCAAACAAGGTTTAATATAGAAATGAAATTCACCATCAGATTCCTTAGGTCCTAATTAGTCATGTATAAAAACTTGAGCCTAAGAAGAAACCTCCTTGACCGACTTTACACTTTGGTCCTCATATATTTACTCTTTGGCCCTCAACTTTTGAACCCTCGCATTTTGGCCCCTAACTCTCCTTCGTTCTTTGCGATCAGGTCCCCCCTGCAAAACCTGCCAGCACCATGCTCCGGTGACCTTGCGCGGAGCATGGCGCCGCGCAGGGTGAGGGGGGGGACCTGGCAAGTAAACCGGGGGTGCCCTGCGTCGTCAGCTGTCGCAGGGACACCCCCCTGGTCGTTGTAACCCACCATACCGGTCGTGCGAACGCACGGACGGTATGGGTTCTTGTTTCCGGCCATCCTCCGGCGAGGGAGACACGTCGTCTCCCTCCACCTTCCTCCCTGTTTGATCCCTATAAATACCCCCCGTTGCTCCACCGACCGGGGCAGCTTGGATCTGACGGAGAAAATCCCCAACTTTCCTCTCTTCTCTCTCCGGCAGACGCTCACCAGCTCCGGCGGTTCCTCCCCCTTCTCCTCTTCGCTCTGCCGCAATACCAGCAGCAGAGACTTCCTCCCCTGCTCTTCCCGCGCCACGCCGCACCCAGCTGGCGCCTCTCCGGCTCTCTGCTCGCCGCCGCCCCTTTCCCTGAGCATCGTCTTCTCCGGCGACAGTCGATACGACTGTCGCCCTGTTCCTCCCCCTTCGTCCCTGCAAGTAAGCTAGAACTACTCCCCTTCTTCTCCTCTTTCTTTCCCCGCTTTCAATTTATTCAATTAAGCCCTCGACCGACCCTGACCATCGTCACCCCCTTCGTCTCCGGCCACCCTCCGGCGAGATGCTCCCATCGCTCCACAGCCTCACACACCTCGCCGACCCTCACCGAACCTCCGCCTCATCACACTGAGCACCCCCCACCCCTTCACTGCCACTCCACACCTCCGTAACGCTTCCCCCAACAAACCCATCCTCCGACCCACAGTCCGACCTAGGGCAGCCCTTGCACGCCGCCCCGCGCCTCGCCACCACCCACACGAGCTTTGCCGCACCCTGGCGAAGCTCCTGGCACTTTCTGATTAGGCCGAGAGGCCGTTTTCTTGTGAACAGGCCACCCGACCTCCGCCGCCATTGCCGTGCAGAAGGAGCTGCTTCCGCCTGCAGCTGCAGGCGTGCCACGCTCAGCGCCACGCCCAGATTCAACTCCCAGGCCTAGCGAGGCGTTTCGACAAAACACCAGGCTCGCAGCTAAGGCAGAAGGCTTCGCGTGACGCCGCGATCTCCCGCTGCTTTCCCTGCTGCGGGCGCGCAATTGAGGTGGGACATTTAGTCCCACCTCGGAAAAGCCTGAAGAGGCGCAGCGATATAAGATGCAAAAGTGCTGGAGGCTTACTGCCTCAGCACACGGGGTGAGGTCCCCTTCACCCGCCCGGTTACCCGGTCTCGTCCGCGCTCACGCCCCGCGGACCTGACCCGACCTGACCCGACCCGACCCGACTTAGACTGACCTGCACTCCTCGCCCACCACGCACGCCGGTGGGCCTGGACCCGGGCACGACCCGTACCCGATTACCCGGCAGCTCTGGGAGAGCTTTCCCAAGAGTGGTTTCAGAGAGAGAGAGACGCGGGGGGAGAGGGTAGAGTAGGTTTTGTTCTCTGACGTAAGCTCTGAAGTGTGCAGGCACAGGTGAAGAAGAAGAACCGCGGAAGAAGAAGGAAGCTGAGGGAGACACTGTAGCAACAGGCAGTTTAAGTCGTCTGATTTGGAAATCAGACGACGGCCTGAAGGGAAAGGAAGAAAGAAAGAAGAGCATCACCTCTGCAGAACAAAGAAGAAGAAGGAGATCTGAAGAAAGAAAGAAAGAAGAGCAGAGGAAGAAGAAGGAGATCTGAAGGAAGAAAGAAAGAAGAGCATCACCTCTGCAGAAGAAGAAAAAGAAGAAGGAGATCTGAAGAAAGAAAGAAGAGCATCACCTCTGCAGAACAAAGAAGAAGAAGGAGATCTGAAGAAAGAAAGAAAGAAGAACATCACGAGGAGAAAACAAAGAGAAAAGAAGACAACAAATTCTTTCCCTCTCTCTTTCTTTATTTTTTGTAAAAGAAACATGTATATCTCTAGAATACAACTTGCTCCCTGAGTTCGACCTCGGGAACTCTTTTATTTTCCGAGTAAAAAAAATTTTATATTTGAAATGTTGGTAATAACTGGCTATACTACAACGTTATAACAATAAAACCCGGTTGACCCAACGCCTTCAATAATGATTATACTTAGCACAAGTCATATGCAAATTTCGTCTCTTTGGGATATGAGAAGGGGTGAGATGTGGAATGTGTGGAGCTTGGGTAGGTGTGGCAGGACTCCCTAGGTTGGCTAGGTTTGCTAAATCCCTATTCAACTACTGTTGACTAGTTTGTAGCTGAGCCATTATAGGGTAGAAATTAGGTGGGGGGCCTGATTAAGAAGCTCCTAGGTGGATAGATTGGGGAAAGAAAAGTTAGCATGCAAGTTAGAGGACCAATTTTGATTTTCCATTTTTAAAGAAGTGAAAGAATGCAGGAAAGGTCTTTTTGGGGAGGCAAAATCAAGTGGTCCCTCCAAGTGCAGAGTTTTGGGCCGTCGCCCGTGCAAAATGGAAGAAAAGGTAGGGGAGGAGAAGGAGAGATGAGAGAAGTGCGCAATCAAGCAATACAAAATTCTAGACCTAACTTAAATGTGACTCCCTAAAAATTAACCTAAGACTTGATCTACCTAGGAAATAAGAATTCAATAGTGAATACCTGTTCTGTCAACAAATCTGGCCAAGTTGCATACGGGGAGGTTTGGGCCCAAGCATTTCCTAGGAAAATCCCTAGGGGCTTGTTCAAACTCACACCTGGTCATTTGACACTGCCCCTTAGCCTGACACCAGATATAGATGACAGAATTAGTATTAACCAGAGAAAACTTAAAACCTATATAGCAAGCCTAAGTTGATGAAAACTTAGAGGTCAAATTGCTACGGATTTTAGTTAGGTCTAGGATACTATAGTGCACACGGAATGTGGAAGGCATTGATTGGGATATTGCCATGTTATTTCAATTTTTTTGGTGTGTGCATGGATTGGAAGGTGGTTCCAATTTCAAACAAGTTGTCACACAATGTTATATGAATTTCTGTTTTTAGGATTTGATTTAAGTTAACGTGTTTTAGGGTTTCCTTTCTAAGTTTTCAAAAAAGTTTGAAATTCCACAATCAAATAAAAAATAGGTTGCGCTTTGTGAGGCTAAGAAAGAAAGAAACCCTAATTGAATTTGATCCTTAAACAGAGAATTAACTACCAATGAATTTATTTTAGGCTTTCTGTTTTAAGTAGTGGTCCAAACAAATCAAACAACACCACTACCTTAAGGAAAATCAAACAAAGATTCCAGAAAATATTTTTTTAGGATTTTAGGAGTTTTTTTATATTTTTAAATAATTTTTCTTTATGCTGGTGTCAAAGTCCAGAAATGATAACTGTAGATATTTTGGACATTTTAGTACCACCACTGGCCTCCAAAATTTTTTTTGATTTTATATGATGTGTAGAATTTTACAAGGATTCCAGAAAGTTAAATTTCACAAAAATTGGATAAGTATAAAAATTCTTAAAATTCATAGACCATAGCAAAATAGGAAGATTAAAGGGCGTGACCCCTCTGCAGTTAAAGAATTTTTAAAAATTCAATACAAATCTAATTAACTTTAAATTTGGAAAAAATGTCCCACAATTGAGAATCACTTGGTGAAATTTCAAGATTTTTGGATGCCTGTGGTGTCGGGAATTGATTTTAGAAGTCCTGATAGAAGTCTAGACCGAAAAATCAGAACACCCACACTTAAGGTAAAGTGGTGTTTAATGGACCAATCAAGCAAACAATGAATTTTAAAGGGCACCACTCTACCTAATTTTAATGTTTAAGATCCTTCAAGCCAAGTTTAATGTTTTTTTTGGTGGTTTTAATGAATTATGTGACCAGAAAAGAGAACCAACCTTAATTCTATGGGAAGAAAAGGAACTTTGAGCTCTCACTTCCGAATTCCTGCTTTCTTCCTGTAGGTCCTGCACACACGAGAAAGAAAAGAGATAAGGGGATGAGATACACTTATCAAGCAAGAGAAACAATAAATGCAAAGCCATGCCTCCCCGACAACGGTGCCAAAAAGTGATCGCTAAAAAGCGTGATTTATAAAAGCAGGTTTTTAGGTCGTTGTAACATGCAATTTGGATCGTTTTTAAATTTGTAAACTCCGAGTATTTAGGTAAGTATTCGGGTCGTCCCAAGAGAGGTAGGATTTATTTTAATCAAAATCTCTTACTTGATATAAGGAAACAAAACAACTTCTTTTTCTAGGGTTTCAAATATGCAACTTTTAGGGTTTTGAATAGGGCTAAATAAATGCAGAGAGAAAGATGGAAATTGCAAGGCAACTAGTGCCTTACTTCTCCAACTCACCCTAAGCATGGAAGGCCTAGTGTAATGAAGAAGTGACAAGCTCCATTTTGCTCATTTTGAAATTGTCGGAAATCATAGTATAGTCGCGCTAAACCCTTGATCAAAATATTTAATTGTTTACAAAACTCGTTTAGATTTCTTTTCTTTTTAGAATTTGAGTCCCAGTCGTTTGTCTCTGGGAGGCGTGAAAACAAGTTGAGATTTGAATCAGCTTTCTAACCTAAATCTAACTAACCTAATATTTTTGTCTTTTTTGTGTTTTTTTTTTTATTTTGAAACACAAAGCAAAATCTAGATCTAGATGTGCTAACTAAAACCTAAGTGATTATGTGCATCTAAGTGGGGCCATGGTGGCCGTGCATGGTGTGACCAACCTATATGGGATGCTCCTAAGTACACTAATAAGCATGCATCAAAGTTGCAAGCCGTGAAGATAATAGCATGCATATAAAACCATTAGACAAGAGTATCATGCATCAAAAATTAAGTCACTATAAAATCCAGATACATGGAAATAAAGCTAAACTAAAGAAAGGGATTAACCAAGAGAGGCTAAGGAGAAGCCTTCTTGGCCGTCCACTAAAAAGAGGAGGATGGGTGTGTGCACCCAAGTGGAGAGAGGAGGGTGTTGCACCCTTTCTCTACCAATGGCCATCCTTGAGAAGACCTTGAGGGGGGGGGGGTCTTCTCTATGGTCATCTGAGAGGAAAAGAAAATGGGGGCATGGACTCTCTATGGAGGAAGAAGAAGCATGGCCAAGAGAAGAAGAGAGGAGGAGGATGTTGATGGATCCTTCTTCTTGCCGCCCTTGAAGAAGCTTGGACAAGAGCTTCTTCCTAGCCATCCATGGAGGAGCCTTGGAGGAGGTGGACGGCCTTGAGAGCGAGAGGAGGAGGTGTGGTCGCAAGTTGAGAGGTGGAGAGAATGGATGGATTGGAGTGAATGGATGTATAATTTCGTGGCTCTCTCTTTGTCCTTATGGGAAGGCTCCATTTGGTTGCCACTTTTGGTGGCTCCAAAAATAACCAATGCCACCTTTTTAGGATCTAGGTTTGACACAAGTTTTAGGGTTTCCAAGAGGGTGTGCGTGGGTTTGGTAGGGGTAGAATAGGAAGGTGTGTGTGTTTTTCGTAGGGCTAGGTTGTGGGTTTTGGTAGGATTAGGTGCTAAATAGGTCAGGTCAATCTAGATTAGGTGGGTATGGACCTAATTAGGCTTAGGAAAGTCTAATTGGATAGGAGTGATCCTAATTAGGTCTAGGTCAAGTATAATTGGATGTGTGCATGCGATTAGGCTAGGGTAACCCTAATAGGTATGAGTCCATTAGATCCTGGGTGGATCTAATTGGGCTTGGGTGCACCCAATCAACTATAGATGCACCCAATTAGTTATGAGATGGTTCAATTGGATTAGGGATAGGATAAGTAGGGTTATGGATAGTGGACTAGGCTTAGGAGGTCTCTAATTAGGTTTCTTAGGGTGTCTGGTAGGGTTCCTAGGTTAAAATAGGCAAGCTAGAGCTTCCAACACCAAAATCAGGAACCAGAGAGCAGTATCAGACGTCCAGAATAGTGGTCAGACGTCTTATATTACAAAATTGGATGTTTGGACATTAAATTAGATGTCCAATTCTGTGTCAGTATGAGTTCTGCCTTCCTGGATTGTTATTCTGCAGAAATCAGACGTCCAACCAGATGTCTGGACGTCTAAAAAGGTGCTGGAGAGTGGGTTTTAGGTTTTCTAAGTTGGGTTTTGGTTCCTAAGTGTTCGGGAGAGGGATTGGGTGGATAAGAATATGGATAGTGCTATCCATGTTTGGGTCTTGAGGCTAAGGTGTCCTAATGGAGGTGGTTTTGGGTTTGGGAAGGCTGTCCTAGGGTTTCTAAGGGTAGGGATAAGGCTATCCTCCTCACTCCTCTTATCTGGATCAGTCTTCTTCTTCCTTTATTGCTTTATTCCACTATCTCCTGCATCCTGGATCACTTTATTATCTACAAATAGCAATAAAAACCATTAACTAGTAGGATATCTCATCTTATTCTGAATAGACTGATGCAATGCATGATATGCAAGATATGAGTGCAATATCCACAATTTAAATTAGGTTCAGACATTATTTAGGTTGATTAGGACCCATGATTGTTGTGTAATCAAACCCCCATACCTAAACTTTGCTAGTCCCAAGCAAATGCAAGACTAAATGCATGACTAAGTTATTTACAAGTTCGATCCCTAAAGGACTAATTCTTTTTATCAAAGAACTTGACTAAAGATTTTTCTCCTTTTGTTTCATCCAAAAATCTTGAAATCCAAATATGTGAAAGTGCAGCTATGTAGCTTTCACAACGGATTCGAGTGAAAGACCTGATTCACCTCTAAAGCCTGTACTTATCCCCTAGTAAAATTATAGCGAGATAGGCTAACTTCCTCTCTCGGGGTATTGAAGATATTCTATGAATTCTATCCTGACTTTAAGCTTAGGTAGAAGATATCTGAGGCACATGGTGTGCACTTGGTGGCTCACTCATTTGGTGCTACATAAAAATTAGTACTGCAGAATCTAGATTCTCAAATTATTAAGTAACTCAATTCAGAGAAAGACAAGAAAAACTATGCTCTTTTTTGGTTCCTTTATATTCATTCTCTCTTTTTCTTTTTTTCTTTTTTCTTATAGCTCACAATCTCACCAGATTCACACATATGATCTGTATTTGGTGGTCTCACTTGGCATTAACACTTTAATTGAGTTCCATAACCGTAACACTAAGTTGGAATTCCTCAGCCAGTATTCGGGCTGTCAGAAACACAAAAAGATAGGTTAAGGCCTTATTTGGTGGTATTGCCTCAATGCAACTGAAATAAACACTAAATATTCACACACTCTTTTTCTTTGCTTTTTTCTTCTTTTTCTAATTTTTTTCTTTTTCAATTTTTCTTTTTTTCTTCCCTTTTTTTTCAACACAACACAAGCTAGCATACATTCATGAACTTTATTAAGGAGGCTTTATTAGGGATTGGTGGCAGTCAAGAGACATTGGGTGGCTTATTTGGTAGAAGTGCCTACTCACGGCACCGGGAGAGACGGATAGGACGGTGTATTTCTGACCTTGACATCAATACCAAGAATGGTTGTAAACATTCACCTTAGCCCTAGTTTTATGAAAATTCGCTCTCTATGTATTTACCTTATTTGGTGGCTCTCAAAATTTCATGCAAAAATGTATATGTAGGATCCGAGAGTGAAAACTATGCCTGATCTCTAAGTATCATTACCTAATTATCTAGGATTCCAGATTCCTTGCACTAATCTTAGAGCACCAGTACACTCTACTCTCATCTCAAACTATTTGGTGGACTTTTGGAAGAAAATCTACCTGACTCCCAAAACACTGCCCAGGGGTTTAGGAAAAGAAGCACTGCTTCTCGACAAACTGAAGACGTTCATCAGTCTTCACCATGAATCCATTGCAAAATCTACATGTGAGTGAAAATTGTACTGGATTCCAGATTATAGGAGTCAACTAGAGGATAAAATCCCTGATACATTCTTTTGATAAAAATCTTATTCATGAATGCAATATATATAAATGCTATTTGTAACCTTTCAAAGTTGCACTTCAAAAATTTTCATAATTTAGGTTATATACAGCTTGACCCTAAATTTAGAACAAAAAGGTGAATGGATGAGTTGAAAGTGGTTGTTGTGAACGATTTTAGCTCCAATGTGAACATTGGAGGTGGAGTCGGTTGTTCTTAATTTAAGGACCCTAAAGTGCAATTAACATGATGTATGAAAGGTTTTTCCTTGGTGTTGGCAGAAAAAAAAAATTCAGTTTACAATTACTACCCCCCCATGCCCACTTTCTTGCATGTCCTCATTCATGAATATAATGAAAAATTACTTATGACAGGGGTAAATGGCTAGAGATCACCTAGAATAGCTCCTGAATTTTGATGTTCCGCTTATTCCAACACCTAAAATTGAATATGCAGGGAAAATATGACAAATAAAATATTCTATATATAAGTGCTGAGATTAACGCCTCCAGCTGGGCGTACACTGAAAATGGATATATCAATACAGAATTGAGAATGGCAAGTAAGATGATAAGAATTTTAGTCTCATTTGCCAACAACGAACCGCAAATGCAGACCAACTGTTCATGAATTCCAAGCCCAAATAATCGAAAAAATATGTAGATGGGGCTTGGGATTATCTGCAGCCAGATGCTACAGAAGAAAGACAAATAAATATGGGTGCCTGGAAGAAATGAAGGTGAAGGCATCCTAAAGAGGTGATGGAGAATGTGGGTGGTAGAGATATGGGTAGAGTCGTGTAGGGTGAAATCATATGGGTCTTGATAATGGTGATGAATGGAAGGCATGACCCAAGTAGTGTGGTCAGATCCGGAAATCAAGGTCCACTGATTACTCTCTGTCTCTACCAAAGATGTTTGGGTATCATCTTCTTCTTTTATCTCCTAGAAAATTTTCAATTCTAATTCCCAATTATCACATGATTCCCCAAAATTTTTAGCTTCCTCGGATAACTCATCATATGTTATCCCCAATAGTATTTCAATCTCTTGAATATCATTTTCATAAGGGGATATCTTCTAGAAGTGGAAGGGTACTTGGTGGTTGGAGCCAACCCTTGATGGTTGCTAGGGTTAAGGGTTTGGTTGGGTGTGTTGTAAGGTGGAGATGGAGTTATGTGGTGGTGGTTATAAGATGGAGGGAGAGGATAAGTTGGCACCATTTGTAGGGGTGTGTTGGGTGGTGGTTAGGTTGAGTTATGTAGTGTTGGCGCCAACTCTTTTGGGGTTAAGGATTAAGATTGGCGTGAAGGTGGATGGAAGGTTAGGATGAGGCCTTTAGGTGGTGGTTATATGGTGGAGGGTGTAGGTTGTTTAGCGCCACATGAAGGGGTGTATGGAGGTTGGTTTTAGGTGGAGTTGGTGCCACTTAAGATGGGTTAAAAGGGGAGTTAGATGGAGCCACTTAAGGGTTTCTAGAAGGGGTTATTGTGTAGGGTTTAGATGGCTATATAGGATGGGGTGTAGGGCTAGGATGGACGCTCATGTTGGAGCCAAAATGAAGGGATGTCTAAGGCTTTTTTAGCGCCAACATGAAGAGGTGTCTAGGGTGGTGGTTATGGTGGGTTGGCACCAAAAGGAGTTGGACGGTTATGGAATTTTTGGTGGAGCTAAGAGCTTAGCTAAGCTAATTTAGCTAGTAAAGTAGAGGTGGAGGAGCTATGGTTTCATGAAGGAGGAGCTGGAGAAAAATATTCTGGAGTTAGTAGTAGCTGTTCTAGAGCTGGATCTGCTGAGGCAGCTTCGAGGGGAGCTCAACTACTTAGCTAAGCTACTTAATTCTTGTGCTAGCAGCTAAGCTTGGGTAGTTGAGCTCAGTTGAGCTGGTTCCAACCTAGCTACAGCTAGGTTGAGCTGGAACTACCTCTGATGAGAACTCCAGAGCTAGCTAAGCTACTAGTTGACAAGTAGTAGCTTAGCTAGCTTAGAGTTTAGCTACTATGAGCTGGTTGGAGCTGAGGTGAGCTGAGCTTGAGCTAGGGAGAACTCATGTCAACTCAGTTGGGCTAGCTAGAACTCCTAGTGGACTGATTGGAGCTAGGGTGAGCTAGACCCAATTGAGTTGAGCTGGATCTAAGCTAAGCTGAAGTTGGTCTAGCTAAGTTGAACTACCTTGAGCTACCATCCAACTAAGATGAGCTGCATAAAGTTGGAAGGAGCTAAATTTAACCAATGCGAGCTGATATTCAGCTGAGATGAGCTGGATCCAGTTAGGGTTCAGCTGATTTGTTCTTTTTCTTCACTTTCTTCCATCTTGAGTGCTAGGGTTTTGTTGGCCTGAATATTTTCTTAATCTTAACACTCAAGTAAAGATGTTAAAAATAAAAAAAAGAATGCAATGCATGCCTAATCCTATATTATGCCTAAATGCAACCCTAAAATCCATTTGCGGAGTCAAAAATCTTAAGAGCTAGGTTTGTTTTAGGCATAAGAATGATGATAAACTAATGTTTATCAAAGTTTTGTATCGGATTCCTAGCTCCTGCCATCAATCCTCTAAGGGTTCCTAGCTTTTGAAGCTTCAAGATAGCACCGCCCATGGCAACCCCCAGAACTCTTGGCTTTCGACACTTTGGGGTAGTGGTGCCCTTGGCATTCTGTAGCTAAATTCAGGCTCTGGTGATAGGAACATCATCATAAGCCATAACTAGCCCTATTTGATTGGATTAAAGTGATAAAAGCTCTTATATATCCATCGGAAGGTCATAATGGCATCATACACTAATTTAAGAAGAAAATCAGAAAATAGGGTTATTTATGCAAATTTACCATTCTATCACAAAAATAGAGTAACCGTTGGTTTTCTCTGGTTAAAATATGGTTTAGAATAGAGCAAGTGGGTTCATATAGAACGAAAAGGGCTTTCATGCGTTACGGGAATTAAATGACTTCTAAAATCCTAAAAATAGACCCGCTTAATTCACTGAGGTTTTGTCAGGGTAAAATTCACCTAAACCATCCAAAATTCATAGAAAAATATTCTCTAGGGTTTAACATATTTAAATTGACCATCAAAACCCGTTTTGACCTGAAATCGAGTCTCAGACGGAAAGTTACCCTAATTTAGGTGACTGCGTAATTTACCCAGTCAAACTTGGTCAAAACCAAAATCTAACTTCACCATTGAATTCCTTGGGTCGAAATTAGGTTTGTTCCAAAATTTGGGCCCAATCAAAGACCATCTTGACCAAGTTTGCATCTTGATCCTATCTAATTCTTCTCTTACACACATGCCCTTAACTTTCAAAAACCTTTACAAACAGCCCTCCAACTTCTTTGTCTTCTTCACAAATAGGTCCCTCTACCATTATCGCGAAGGTTTCCAACTCCGGCGACCTTTGATTGAAGAGAACTCATTCTCTAATCAATGAATCTCTTCCAAAATTAGAAGGGAGATTCCTCGAGAAGTTCTCTCTCCAATGAATCTGGTCTTGAGTCCAACAACCTTCCCAATCTCTCATGTGAATGCATGAGAGATTTTCACATGAGAGATTTGGGTATCTTGTAAACTTCCATCTTCTTCGACCTTCGAAGCTTGGGAAGCTTACTTCCTAAGCTCAAATCGTCCTCCAGAGGCCTATAAAAGAAGTCTCAATGCATACCGTCCATCCCACACTCGATTTCGACTGGAATAACCCCCCAATTCTTCCCTCCTTTTCTAACTGAAGTGCTCCTCGACGTCCGGCGACCTCGTCCATCTCCATTCCTCATTTGTTCGCGATACCGGCAACAGACTTATCTCCCTCATCTTCCTCCGCGTCGCGCCATACCTGCCAATGCCCCTTATGCCGTCTTCCTCGTCGTTTCCTACCCACTGGAGCTACTTCCTTCTCTGATGCCGGCCATTCTAGACCCGACGCCATCACCACCTCTCTTCATCCATTACTTGGTTCATTCTACTCCTTATCTCCCTCACATCAGCACTGTACTACTACTTCACCGAATCAACCGCTCTGATGCTGTCCGTGACTCCATCTTCCATCTCACCGGCATACCTCCGACGAGCTCCAGCAGCCACCACAGACCACCTACGCCACCACTTCCACACTGTACATTTCCACCTCGACCTCAGGAGCAAAAGCCCTAACTTAGTTAGGCCGATTGCTCCTCCAAACCCTCTGCTAAACTGACCCACCTCTGACCACCCTTCTCAAGGTCGTCAGACCTCCTCACACATGCTCACAGCACACTACCACCACCGTTGCACTCCATGACATCCAAAGATCCTTCCTGAGCTATTTTAACAAGGTCGAGAGGCCATATTTTGGCTTTAGGTGTCAGGTATCCATCCGCCATTGACATAGAACTTCGAAGGAAGCTTGAAGCACATTCTAGCCACAGCTGCTCCAAGTGAAGCCTCTAGGCACAACGGAATTCCTCCAGGAACACAACCCAGGGACCAATTGGGCCCTTTGACTAGGCCTTTGACGGGAATTAGATGAAGTTACTGTGGCCAATGCGTGGAAGAAGTAAGGGACCTTTAGTCCCACATCGGAAGTGGCAGAATAGTTGAAGCCACATAAAAGGAAAAAGTGCCTGGGGCTTATCCCCTCAGACACAGGGGGTGAGGTCCCCATTACACACACATCACCTAATCTGCCCATGTCTCACTCCTCACTCACCACCCACTACCGGTGAGCCTAAACCCAGGTGCACTTGACCCGATTACCCGTACTGTGGAAGGCACTGGGAGAGTGAACCCAGAGAGAGAAAGAGAGAGAGAGAGAGAGAACGGGGATAGGGGAATTTTGCTCTCATTAGTACCTGTGCGACACTTAGATGCGAGAAGGAAGAAGCAGCTGAAGAAGAGTAGAGAAAGAAAGGAAAAGAGAAGAAGTGGAAGGCAAGGAAGAAGAGACAAAACTGAAGAAGAGTCTGCAATCTGAGAAAGAAGAGAGCCGCAAAAGAAGAGGAGCAGAAGAAAGGAAAAGAGAAGAAGAAGAAGCAAAGTAGAAGAGTAGATCACTGTAGAATCAGATATTTAAGACGTCTGATCCTACTATTAGACATCTGATTTGAGCTTCTTAACCTAATTAATATTGTGCATCTACTTGATATTATTGTGAGGAGTAATTGGTGATTTAAATCACCATTTTACTCCATTCTTTTTGCATATTGATATTTACATTATTGCTATATTATTCTGAATCAATTCTGATTGCAATTTCTCATATCTTTTGTTTAGAATTATGATTTTGAGATTGAATTCCTACTTGCTCCCAGCGAATGACCTAGGACTTTCATTCGAGTATAAATTTTATCTATTTTCGAATTGATTAGACTATACACAATGCAACGACTTTAAAACCCGTTTCAGAGCGATTAACATTTTGGCATCGTTACTGGAGAGCAATGCACAATTCTATCTCTTGATTATAATTCTTGATTTGGTACTAACTTGCTCTATCTCTTTTGACTGTGATCTGTTTCAGGGATTCCTTGGAAGAAGTTCAATGTTAAAGCTACGAGTTATTACGCTAACGTATTTGATTTTGAAAAACCTATCATTGTAGTTTGAAAGGGAAGAACTCATGTTCAATAAATAAAATTTATACCGGAATAAAAATCCCAGGTCAAACACAGGGAGGCTACGTCGATCTATATTCCCAATTATATTTTTTTTAGAGTTTTTATTGAAAAGCGAAGCGATGTAATTACAATGAAGCAATATTAACAATCAGAATAAACGAGAGAGAGAGAGAACATGAACTCAATATTTCAAAATGTTTATACAATAAAACCAAAGAAGAATTACACTAGAAAGCGGAAAATCAACTACACTAGAAAGCAGGAAAATTCTACTCTAGAAAGCTGTAAAGAAGAATGGGAGAGAGAAGCTATCCTCCTCGACGATTGCTTGGAGGACGAGTCGGACGAGACTCCACCTGGAAGGAGGATGGAGTGGGAAGAAGGAGGTCGAGGCAGGAGGAACGAGAATGGGGCAGCATGTCGTCGTCGTCGTAGGATTTGCTTATGAAATGAGGGCAAAAATTTGACTTTATCTCTCGAGGAGCATCCTGGGTGTGGGACAAGCTTCTCTTGAGCTTTGGAGAGCGAGAGAAGAGAAGGAAGGGATGAAAATTTTGTATGGAGGGGGTCTCCTTTTATAGTTGCAAGGAGTGAGGGCAATTTCATCTTTTTAATTTCAAAATATTAAATAAGGGATCTTTAGTGATGGATAAAATCGTCGCCAAAGCCCCAATCGAGGGCGACGTGTGCTGCCCACTCACCTCCCGCGCATGAAATGCACGTTCATGTTCTTGAATTCTCGGTCATTCGATCGCGAGATTGAAAGGCTGAGATGCATCCTCGCCGCGCCTTCTCATCGCGCGCTCACCGCGTCTGATCCCGCGTTACGTGCAGGCGTCTAATGCGACGTGAGTGCTATCGCGCGCACGCGATCGAGAGGTCAATCGCGCCCGCTCACCGCACCTCAGTTGCCTCTCGCGAAGAATCGAACACACGCCGCATGTTCTCGCGGGCGCTCTCACTCGCTGAGCTACAGCCGCGTTTGTGTCACCTATATGTTTTACGCACGCGCATCCACAACCATTGGATGCGCGTCCAATGGCGAAGAAGCAATGAAAAAGAGAGGGTGAGGCAGGTGTAGCAGCCAGTTGGGCTGCTGAGATGGCGTCACGTGGTGCCATCTTGGCTGTCCATCTTCTGAATGATGTAGATGGTGCCACGGTTGTCGGATTGAGTCAATTTTTACACCGTTAGGCTGCGATCATCTATCCGAATCCATCTGTGCAGTCGGATTTGTCGTTTGAAATGTGGCTTCACACATCTTGGCCCTTGATCTTCAAGGGTTCCCTGGTCTCTATCTGATGCTACAGATGTCTGATTAGGGAGATCTTGGAGTCGTTGAACTCCAATCGTCGCCCTAATCAAATCTGTACAGTTGGATCTTCGATCCAAGGCCCCAATAAAAATTTATCCTGTCCCTGAACATAAAAGGAGACAATTAACTTCCATTTTATTCAAACTAATCTAAATGCAAGATGATGCATGCTATGCAATATTTATAGTATACAATGCAATTCTATGCTTAAGAACAAGCATAAATAGACATCTTATGTAGTGTAAACATGTTTACATCACACCCCCATACCTATCTTTTGTTAGTCCCTAGAAAAAACTATATGTTATTTATAAAAGAATTAGGTTGGATTATTTGGGCATGAGTTATTTTCAATCATTAAGAAAATGTTTACTTAAGATCTGAACTTTCAAAGACACAATAGTACCCAGGTATCTGCCAAAATGCAGACCACCTCAAGCCCTCACCTTATTCAAAGAAAAATTCATTTTTTCTCTTTTTCTTCTTTTCTAATTTTTTTTATTTTTGAGTTTTCGGTTTAAGAGTGGCTTTCCACGACCATTCAATTAACCCAAGATTTGATGAGAACCCTAAGTTCTAAGCATCTTATTGTGAATGTGATAGACTCGTTGATCGGCAGTTGAAACAGACTTTGGATTTCTACGCCTCTAGGTGACCTTAAAAAGAGAATTCTGCCTAAAGGTGTATCTTTACATCCAGTAGTTTTCTCCCTACTTTTATTTTTATTGGGTCAACACAAGGGTGAATCCAGTGTATATCTCCTCAGTTTATTCTACTTCTTCGCTTCTTCCTATGTGTTTTGGGAATTTTCAGTGCATTTATTGAGCTAGGTTCTGGACAACCGGTCGATGAGCTGTTATACCGACAACTTGCTAGTCATACTCGTGCGGCGAAGTGTGGCTTATTTCTTTTGTTTTCTTTGTTTCTTTTCTCCTTTTCTTTTTGACTTTCTTTTTCTTTTTAAGTAGGTGGCTTCCCTGGTCTAAGATTTACCTAAAAGCAGTAAGAAGAGAATGGTCCAATGACTGGGCTCTGGACAACCTACGTATGGGCTGTTACTCACGATAACTTGCCAGCCATATCACCCTAGAAGGTTCATTAGCTACCCAATTTTCGTTAGAACCATTGATTAACGAGTCAGTGGCAAGATAGTGTGTAGATGCTTTAGGCTTAAAGTTCCATCAAATCAGAGGGCGGATTGATAAGTCGTGTACTTATCACCTAAACTTATTTACTATAATTAAAATAGATTTCAGGTTGGCGAGGACTCGAAAAATAAATCCACATTTTAATGGATACACAGGCTGATTAAGTCTGAAGACCTGAAGGGTCTTTGTGTTCAAATCCTAATATAATATTTCCTAAGATTGAAAATTTTCTTGAACCTAAGTTCTCTTTCCTAATTCCAATTTTTTTTTTAATATATATAAATAAAAGAAAATAAAATGAATCTACGAAGCTGACGAATTAATTCAGAGATAAATATCCACCCCCCATGCCTATCTAATACAATGTCCTCATTGTATTAAAAAGACATAAAACAGAGTGGAATAAAGTAGAAGGCACCTGAATTACGTGAATGTCGGGTCCGCTCTGAGATAAACAGAAACTGTATATGTGCCAAATTTAGTACCTTCAGCTAGGCATACTATACAAAGAAGAGAAATAAAAAATTCAAAGGTGCATATCAAAATTAGAATAAAAAGAAGAAACCTCTGACCTGCCGGCAGATGTCCACAGATGTGGACTAGATTGTGGTGTAGACCCATACCCATAATCGATAATATCTAAGGTTCTGGATAAAAATTACCCAAAACCTAAAATCAGTATCGAGTGGGGTCGAGCCTGCGATTTATGAGGATGCAACCCAAGACCAAAGAGTCGGGTTATAGAGAATTCGAAAGGATAATCAATGAATGTATGCTTGGGTTGAACATTCTCAGAACAAATGTCATAAGGGTTTTGGTTTGATGGTTTCTGATTAGCCCATAGTTGTGGGCTATTTAAGTATTTAAGTGCCTACACATTAGGTTAATTCTAACATTTATTTAGTATAAATTAGGATGTAAATAGATTAATTCATAGTTTTAATCTAATTACATAATCCATACATTGCATTCATATCTTAAGTGAATTTAGAATTAGCTTAAAATAGCATTCATCTAATTAGATAACCAATTAGGTATATTATTTTTATTAACATAGAAGTTGAGGGTCTATACATAAATAACCCTAATATTTTAATAATATTTTCTTTATTCGTCTTCTTTCAGAACGGCTGGCTGCCGCTCCAACGCCCGGGTGATGCAGTGAAGGAGCCATTCAAGGGGGAGCGGATATGGTGGATCTGGTCGGCCGCTGATTTCAAATTTGTTCAAGACACTACAAAAGGAGCAGGGAGGCAGCCGAGCTCAGGAGGCCTCCGCCACCGACCCACCACTGTGCAGAGAGAACCTCTCTCTTCCACTCCACACTGCCGGCCTCTACCGTGGCGGCGAGTCTCCACCACCGTGGGCGTGTGGTGTGACAGGCCACACCGCCATCCGGAGCTCGCCTGCATTACCGTGAGCACCTTAGCGTGCAACACCCTCGCCGTCGTCGCAGACCACCACCACCGAGCTACTGATCAGCCACCCTCTCAGTAACTTAAGACGTCTGGGAAATTTCCCAGACGTCTGAAGTTACCCGCTCACCTCCACTTCCTCAGCCTGCACTCTCCAACCGGCCACCAGACCGCCTGCGCCCTCCACCGCTCACCGGCTGCAGACCTGCGCACGCCTGCAGATCAGCCCACGCTCTCCTCCAACGCCTGCAGACTAGCCTGCAGCATCCTCCAACAGCCGCCTGCAGCTTCCACCGCACACGCCAACCGCCTGCAGCTTCCACTGCGCCAGCGCCCTCCGCAGACCCTCATCCCACGCCAGCTTCCACCGCACACGCCAACCGCCTGCAGACCACCGCGCAAGCGCCCTCCTGCAGACCACCGCCCACGCAAAACCGCGCACCCTCCTGCAGACCCTCCGCGCACCCACGCACAACCGCCTGCAGACCGCCCAACCGACCACCGCGCACGCCAGCCGCACACGCCAGCCGCAGCAGCCACCCCCGCAGCAGCAGCAGGCGGCGGACTTCACGCCAACAGGCTGCGCAAGCTGCCGGCTGCAGCACCTCCGCCGGGGCTCGTCCGGCCACCTCCGACCGCCGCGCGACTTGCCGCCACCACCGATTCGAAGCCCTTGATCCAAGGGACCTCCTCCGAGCTTCCCGCGCCCGACCATCGGCTCCTCGTCGCGCAAGACAACGGGGAAAAATTCCCCTGTTTTGCTACAGTAAAACGTTAATTAAAATTTACATTTTCTGCCATTGCCACATTTTAATCATATTCTATTCACTCTGCATTGCGGAAAATATTCTGTAGTTTCTCATAATTGCCATTTCAGCATTGTTTCTTGCTTAAACCTTAATCTAAAGGCAATCTTGGCTTGGTTCTTATCCAAATTGACTCCGAACAAACATTTTTAAGTGGCGCGAATTTTAATACGTTATTGCCTCCCTGTGGATACGACCCGCTCCTCTGCGAGTGGTTATTTCTTATTAAAAATTGATTAGTCGATTTTTCCACCACATTAAACTACAAACGACTTAAAAGCGAAAGATCGATCGGTCAGTTTCAGATGAATTGGAACCCTTAGACTCGGTCTTCTATTTCCTCCAGAATTTGCTTCCCAAGTCAAAATTTCCCAACTCCTATCCTCCTCATTCAAAATTTCAAATTCTTGGACCTCCTGCATATTAATCACCTAGTCTAAAACTTTCAAGTCTAAAAGATGTGGCTGAATCAGAATTGACTTGGGTCTAGTAATCTAAAAAACAGAATCATCGATAAGCTCAATGGGGTGTAACTGACAATCAGGGCATTAGATTGAATTCTTCAGAAAATGCGATTCTAGATCCACAATGTGAGCCCCAATAAGATCAAATTCCTCAGTTATTGGGCTATCAAATAATCTATCAGATTTCTCAGGCCCAATCATCTCACAGAAATCGTGTTCTATAAACTCACGTGAGACTTCGTAACTTGAATCTTCACCATCAAAATCAAAGAAATCGAAATCCGTATTAATGTATGTCCCAAAATCATCTGTCATTTTCAGGTCCATGGAGACATACGTTTCCTCATACCCTGGCTCAAGGATTTTAGGTGAAGAAATTAGATCATCCTTAATTGGTTGCTCTAATTCAATCTGGTCAGCCTCACAACACGTGTCCCCCTCAACAGGTGACTGAGTGGGTTCTAACCTTGGCTCTCCTAAAGGGGGTTCATGCTGGGAATCATCCCACGATTGAACCAAAGCAACCATAAATCTCATTCTCAATTTCACTAACCTCCTAAGTAGAAACTGACCCAGGTTTTTATCCTTAACATCCTGGAGCCAATCCAGCAAGTACTTGTTCAAATCATCAATCATTTCAATCAGGGGCTCCAATTTTTCAATGCAAGGTACTGGCTGAACTTCTAAAGATTGTATGGTATTCCTCAAGTTAGGCAAAACCTTATCTTGAGCCTGGTTAACCTAAACCAAATGACTTAGCTCAGGGTTGGGCGGGTTTGGGATCAGAGTAGAGAAGTTAACGAATTAAGATTCATTATACCCTTCCTGATAATAGGTCATTTCGGATTGTTCAAAAGGTGGTGATGACGTAAAGGCAATGTAATTAGAGGATGGGTAAGGATCAGTGTATCCTCCTTGATTATATATCGTATTAGACTGTCCATGAAAGGGTGGCGATCTATAATCGATGTGGCTTTGAGAAGGAAAGAAATCACAATCATAGTGTTCAGGGTTAGACCCTAAACACGGAGGTCCAAAATGTATCCCCAATCTGAATTATCCCGACTAACCAATGGTTGATTACAGTACGAGTCGGGATAATCGTCATATTGTGGATAACTCATAACAGGAGGGAAAGAGCAGGAATGCGTATAAAATGTGGAAGGATTCATGATAAACGGGAGGAAGAAAGGTGCCCTGCAATACAAGCAATCAAACATGTCCTTAAGTGGGTTTTCCTAAAGACCTACAAACTCCTAGAACTCGTCTTGAGATAAAGAAATGATTTGATCTACTTCTGTCTGTTCAATCCAACCAGTTAGAAGGAGGGACTGGGGAGAAGGTTCTTCCTTCGGCTTGCACCTCCGGTTCCTAGTGTACCCCCCAGCTGTGATCGTTTGATTCTGCTCCCCTAACTAGACATCAAATTGAATAGTAGAAACAGACTAATCGAAAATAATCTCGTTCTGGGCTTCGAAGAGCAAGTCGAATCCTTAAGGCCAACATCTACTTTGTCTTATTTAGGGCTAGGTTTGAATGTGCTTTGGAATGTGATGGGCCCTTTATCTGGGTTGTTCCCTTAATGATTGATTGATGTGTGTGTGCGTGCACAGCCAGTGGTTTTCAAGTAAGATTATTTTTGATGCGGTGAATTTTAGGGTTCAAATCTTGCTTAGTAGCTTTTAGGATTCAACTTTAGGTATTTTCAAACAAGTTTTGTTGGCACACCAAGTTTTGAAAGCACAGGTAAAGATGTTTTCCTTTGAAATTTAAAAGAATGTGGAGTGCCTGGTAAATCCATAAGAGTTGAACCTAAACGGCAGCAACTTGATGAGTTGATTTTAATTGAAGTGGTGCGGCCCAATCAACTCAAACAATTGGCCTGTTGCACCACTTAATTAGGCACACAAGTGATTACCTAATCTGATTTCTACTCAATTATGTATTTGGATGTGTGTACCGGCTCCAATGATCAGTTTACCGGTTGAGTTTGAAAATCAGATGAGGTTGTGTACCTCAGTGAGATTTTTTTTATTTCTTTTTAAATGTAGAGGTTGAGGCGAGTGTGGGTATCAAACAAACAAACAAAGCTAACCTTAGAATTTATAAGAACACCTAGGTTGATTGATGTTTGTGCTATTATGTAATGAAATGAAAACTAATGATTGGGAGGTGGGGGATAACTTACAGAACCTTCAACTACACTTTGCTCCATTCTACTGCTTTTGCTCGTCTTAAAAGAGTACCTGCAATCACAATAAAAAAGGAGAGAAGTGAGGTAAATGATTTGTAAGTTATAAAACGCAAAAAAAATCAAAGAGCATCGCCTCCCTGGCAATGGTGCCAAAATGTTGAAGTTACGAGTTACTACGCTAACGTATTTGGTTTTGAAAAACCTGTCGTTGTAGTTTGAAAGCGAAGAACTCGTGTTCAACAAATAAAATTTATACTGGAATACAAATCCCAGGTCGAACTCAGGGAGGCTACGTCGATCTATATTCGCAATTATATTTTTTTAGAGTTTTTGTTGAAAAGCAAAGCGATGTAATTACAATAAAGCAATATTAACAATCAGAATAAACAAGAGAGAGAGAGAGAGAAAACATGCACTCAATATTTCAAAATGTTTATACAATAAAACCAAAGAAGAATTACACTAGAAAGCAGGAAAATTCTACTCTAGAAAGCTATAAAGAAGAATGGGAGAGAGAAGTTATCCTCCTCGACAATCGCTTGGAGGACGAGCCGGACGAGACATCGCTTGGAAGAAGGAGGACGGAGTGGGAAGAAGGAGGTCGAGGTAGGAGGAACAAGAATAGGGCAACACGTCATCGTCGTCGCGGGATTCGCTTCCGAAATGAGGGTGAAATTTTGACTTTATCTCTCGAGGAGCATCCCAGGTGTGGGATAAGCTTCTCTTGAGCTTTGGAGAGGGAGAGAAGAGAAGGAAGAGAAGAAAATTTCGTATGGAGGGGGTCACCTTTTATAGTTGCAAGGAGTGAGGGCAATTTGATCTTTTTAATTTCAAAATATTAAATAAGGGGTCTTCAGTAACGGATAAAATCATCGCTAAAGCCCCAGTTGCAAGCGATGTGTGCCGCCCGCTCGCCTCTCACGCATGAAACGCGTGTTCACATTCTTGAATTCTCGGTTGTTCGATCGCGACATCGAACGGCTAAGATGCATCCTCGCCGCACGTTCTCATTACGCGCTGGCCACGTATGTTCCCACGTTATGCGTGGGCGTCTGATGCGGCGTGAGCGCTATCGCGCACGTGCGATCGCTATATCGCGATCAAGTGGTCAATCGCGCCCGCTCGTCGCGCCTCAGCTGCCTCTCGCAAAGAATCGAACGCGCGCCGATGTTCTCGCGAGCGCTCTCACCCGCTGCACTACAACGGCGTTTGTGTTGCGAAGATGTTTTACGCACGCGCATCCACAGCCGTTGGATGCGCATCCAATGCTGGAGAAGCGATGAAAGAGAGAGGGTGCGGCAGGTGTAGCGGCCGGTTGGGCGGCTGAGATGGCACCACGTGGCGCCATTTTTGCCGTCCATCTTCTAGATGATGTAGATGGTGCCATGGTTGTCGGATTGAGTCGATTTTCGCGCCAATAGGCTGCGATCATCGATCCGTATCCATCCGTGCAGTCGGATTTTTCATTTGAAATGTGGATTCACACCATCTTGGCCCTTGATCTTCTAGGATTCCCCAGTCTCTATCTGATGCTACAGATGTTTGATTAGGGCGATCTTGGAGTCGTTGAACTCCAATCGTCGCCCTAATCAAATCTGTATGGTTGGATCTTCGATCCGAGGCCTCGATAAAAATTTGCCCTGTCCCTGAACATAAAAGGAGACAATTAACTTCCATTTTATTCAAACTTATCTAAATGCAAGATGATGCATGCTATGCAATATTTATAGTATGCAATGCAATTCTCTACTTAAGAACATGCATAAATAGACATCTTATATAGTGTAAACATGTTTACATCATTCAGCCGCACATCAAAACACGCCTGGGGTAGGTAAACTCCATCCACTCTCTCCTAAGCCCCTGATTCTGGAAAAGCTAAAAGAAGAAACAAATCAATTAGGTTCAACTTGCATTCTATTCCTAACTTAATCATCAAAGTTGCCTGATTTGATACATTCTATTCAGAGAACATCCAAACCCTGATTCATGCACCTATTTAAGGTTTAAGGTATCTAAGGCAATCACTTTCTTGCTTGAACTCTAGATACTACATTTGGACAAACTTGATTGACCAATCAAAGCCAACTAGCATTTCTAGTTTAAGGTTTTAGAGACACACGTGCTTAAACAAGAACAACTTTCCCAAACAATGTGTGCCTAAGCCTTGATTGAATTGATCTATTCAAGCAAACCCTAAAATTGGGCTCTTAATCTCACTTGAATCTTAAAAGATGGTCCTAAATTTCTCAAAGGATAATCAAGTGAAGTTGACCCACCTTGTTGGGTCAACCAATCTTCAAATTAGGTCACATTGCACGAAAATTCTCTAAAGTTCAAGTGAAATCATAAGCACCCGTGTTCTTAATATAAAACTAGTAGACTTAAGAGGTCAAGTCCCCATTATGGTCTACTTGGACCCTTAGTGACAAGAAAGGTCGGGTAGGGGAAACCCTGTAACCCCTAGGGACGCTCTACCGTGTAGGGGTCTTTGTGGGGCTCTCCCTTTCTGGCTACCCAAGTAATTCTCAGGTGGATGGCTTTCTGACTTAGGGGTATCATCTGCCCCAAACCTCTATAGTCATCCAAAATTTTTGGGTGTCTTGATTGGGTCCTTCACCTGCTATTCCTCATCTACTCCATTGGTGCATGTTTGGGAGAAGGTCCTTAAGACCACCCTTGAGGCCTCCATTAGTCATTCATGCTCATCGAGGCCGGGCCTCGACCTCCGTGTTTGTGCAGCAACCCAACCACATTGATATATCTTCTGATTCCAAACCTACTTCCCCCTCATCAATCATGGATCCCAGAGAAGATCAACCTAACTTTGAGCAACAATTCCTTGATTTTCAAAATCGAATCAATGCCATCGTCAACCCACCGCCGTGTCCTCAGATGCAAGATCACTATAATCTCGCAGCGGTGGAGGTCGAACCCCGAATCAACATTCCCGCGAGAGGACCCGAGGTAGATCTCAAGCCTAGCATGCTTCATATGAGCCCAAAATTCCATGGCTTGAACTCTGAGGATCCTTTCTAGCACATCAAAAATCCTAAGCATCTAGCCCACACATTTGCGATAGATGTGCAGAATCGGGACGAACTACTCTTGAAACTCTTCTCATTCTCTCTGGCTGACAAAGCCGCTCACTGGTTTTAGACTCAACCACACATGGTCAACACTTGGGGAGAACTTCAGACCGCTTTCCTACAAAAATTCTACCTCATTGGTCATATAAATACGATGTGGCACCAAATCATGCACTCTCCCAAGGAGCGGGAGAATCTCTACATGAGGCATGGGTTTACTTTCTGGATCTCATGCGTAAGTGCCCCCATCACGGAGTTTCGAAGTAGGAACAAGTCCAATCCTTTTACCATGGATTCCGTGACGATATCAAGCTTTTTGTCAATGCAACTTGTGGTGGTAGCATCATGGGTCAACATGAGGACACGATTGGGGAAATTCTCCAAAACATATGTGAGAACTCCCTGAACAATGAGTCATTAGGTGTGTACGACTGATGTAAACATGTTTATATTACATAAATGTCTATTTATGCATGTTCTTAAGCATAGAATTGCATTACATACTATAAATATTGCATAGCATGCATCATCTTGCATTTAGATTAGTTTGAATAAAATGGAGGTTAATTGTCTCCTTTCATGTTCACGGACAAGACAACTTTTTATCAGGGCCTCGAATCGAAGATCCAACCATATAGATCTAATCAGGGCGACCATTGGAGTTCAACGACTCCAAGATCGCCCAAATTAGACATCTGTAGCATCAGATAGAGATCGAGGAACCCTAGAAGATCAAGGGCCAAGATGGTGTGAATTTGCACTTTAGATGACAAATCTGATCTCATGGATGGATTCGGATCAGCGATCGCAGTCTAACGGCGTGAAAATCGACTCAATCCGACAACCATGGCACCATCTACATCATCCAGAAGATGGACGGCCAAGATGGTGCCACGTGGCACCATCTCAACCACCCAACCGGCCGCATGCAACCGCCGCACCTTCTCTTCTTCATTTGATCATTGCTTCTCAATCGTTGGATGCTCATCCAATGGCTATGGGGCATGCACGCACAATTCATAAGCACGACACAAATGCGCTTGTAGCACGTTGGTTGAACACACTTGCGAGAAGGCGAGGCGCGGGGTCGAGTCGTGAGGAGCAGGCGGGTGAGCATGGGTGAGCGAGCATGAGGGGCACACGATCGCGATCGAGCAGCTGTGTGCGCCCAATAGTGCCCACATGCCATCAGACGCGTGGCGAGAAGCTGGATTACACACGGGCGGGCATACGATGAGGCACAGTGAGGATGCATCTCAGTCGTTCGATCTCACGATCGAACAACCGAGATTTGAAGATCGTGGGTGTGCGTTGCGGCTTGAGGAGGCGAGCGAGCGCGCGCACCGCCCACTACGCCCACATTCGGACCTTTAGCGATGGATTTATTTGTCACTAAAGGTCCTGAATTAATGTTTTTCAAATTAAAAAGACCAAATTGCCCTCACTCCTTGCAACTATAAAAGGAGACCTCCTCCATACAAAATTTTCATCCCTTCCTTCTCTTCTATCCCTCTCCAAAGCTCAAGAGAAGCTTGTCCCACACCCGGGATGCTTCTCAAGAGATAGTCAAATTTTCACCCCTATTTCGGAAGTGGATCCCGCGACGACAATGACGACGTGCTGCCCCGTTCCCGTTCCTCCCACTTCATACTCCTTCTTCCTGCTCCGTTCCCCATCTTCCAGGCATCGTCCCATCCGGCTCGTCCTCCAAGCGACCGTTGAGGAGGATATCTCTCTCTCCATTCTTTTTAATGCTTTCTAGAGTAGATTTATTGCTTTCTAGTATAATCATTTTCTACTTTCTAGTCGTAATGAGTAATGTAACGAACAACCTCTTTGATAATGAAATCCATGTTCATTCTACATCTCTTTTTATTTTTGTTTGTAATATTCTCTCTCTCTCTTCTATTTATTGTAAATAGATAGATAGTTTTCAATCAATTATTCTGCTTTGTGATAAATAAAACAAACGTGTATTTCTAATCAGGGGTATGCCTCCTTGTCTTCGACCCGAGATTTCTATTCTGGCATAAATTTTATTTCTTGAACACGAGTTCTACGCTTTCAAACTACAATGACAAGTTTGTCAAAACCAAATACGATAGCGTAGTAACCTGTAGCTTCAACATTTTGGCGCTGTTGCCTGGGAGGTGACGCTCTTTGATTTTTTTCACGTTTTCCAACTTACGAATCATTCACTTCACTTCTCTCCTTTCTTATTGTGATTGCAGGTACTCTTTTGAGATGAGCAAAAGCGGTAGATTGAAGTAAAGTGCCGTTGAAGGTTCTGTAAGTTTTCCCCCATCTTCCACCCATTAGTTTTCATTCCACCACGTAATAATACAAACATAAATCAACCTAGGTGTTCTTATAAACTCTAAGATTAGTTTTGTTTGTTTGTTTGACACCTACACCCACCTTAACCTTCACATTTAGAAAGAAAAAATAAAAAAATCTCACAGAGGTACACAACCTCATCTAATTTTCAAACTCAACCGGTAAGCCGATCTTTGGAACCGATACACACATCCAAACCATAATGGAGTAGAAATTAGATTAGGTAATCATTTGTGTGCCTAATTAAGTGGTGCAACAGGCCAATTGTTTGAGTTGATTGGGCCGCACCACTTCAATTAAAATCAACTCATCAAGTAGCTACCACATAGGTTCAACTCTTAGGGATTTACCAGGTACTCCACATTCTTTTAGGTTTTAAAGGAAAACATCTTCACCTGTGCTTTCAAAACCTGGTGTGCCAACAAAACTTGTTTGAAAATACCTAAAGTTGAATCCTAAAATCTACTAAGCAAGATTTGAACCCTAAAATTCACCGCATCAAAAATAATCTTGCTTGAAAACCACTGGTTGTACACGCACACACACATCAATCAATCATTAAGGGAACAACCCAGATAAAGGGCCCATCACATTCCAAAGCACATTTAAACCTAGCCCTAAATAAAACAAAGTAGATGTTGGCCTTAAGGATTCGACTCGCTCTTTGAAGCCCAGAACGAGATTATTTTCGATTAGTCTGTTTCTACTATTCAATCTGATGTCTAGTTAGGGGAGCAGAATCAAACGATCACAGCTGTTGGGTACACTAGGAACCGGAGGTGCAAGCCGAAGGAAGAATCTTCTTCCCAGTCCCTCCTTCTAACTGGTTGGATTGAATAGACAGAAGGAGATCAAATCATTTCTTTATCTCAAGACGGGTTCTAGGAGTTTGTAGGTCTTTAGGCTAACCCACTTAAGGACATGTTTGATTGCTTGTATTGCAGGGCACCTTTCTTCCTCCCGTTTATCATGAATCCTTCCACATTTTATACGCATTCCTGCTCTTTCCCTCCTGTTATGAGTTATCCACAACATGACGATTATCCCGACTCGTACTGTAATCAACCATTGGTTAGTCGGGATAATTCAGATTGGGGATACAATTTTGGACCTCCGTGTTTAGGGTCTAACCCTAAACACTATGATTGTGATTTCTATCCTTCTCAGAGCCACATCGATTATAGATTGCCACCCTTTCATGGACAGTCTAATACGATCTATAATCAAGGAGGATACACTAATCCTTACCCATCCTCTGATTACATTGCCTTTACGTCATCACCACCTTTTGAACAATCCGAAATGACCTATTATCAGGAAGGGTATAATGAATCTCAATTCGTTAACTTCTCTGCTTTGATCCCAAACCCGCCCAACCCTGAACCAAGTCATTTGGTTTAGGTTAACCAGGTTCAAGATAAGGTTTTGGCTAACTTGAGGAATACCATACAATCTTTAGAAGTTCAACCAGTACCTTGCATTGAAAAATTGGAGCCCCTGATTGAAATGATTGATGATTTGAATAAGTACTTGTTGGATTGGCTCCAAGATGTTAAGGATAAGAACTCGGGTGAGTTTTTACTTAGGAATTTAGTGAAGTTGAGAATGAGATTTGTGGTTGCTTTGGTTCAATTGTGGGATGATTCCCAGGAAGAACTCCCTTCAGGAGAGCCAAGGTCAGAACCAACTCAGGCACCTGTTGGGGGGACACGTGTTACGAGGCTGACCAGATTGAATTAAAGCAACCAATTAAGGATGATCTGATTTATTCACCTAAAATCCCTAAGTCAGGGTACGAGGAAACGTATGTCTCCATGGACCAAAAAATGACAAATGATTTTGGGACATACATTAATACGGATTTTGATTTCTTTGATTCTGATGGTGAAGATTCAATTTGCGAAGTCTCACACGAGTTTACAGAACACGATTTCTGTGAGACGATTGGGCTTGAGGAATCTGATAGATCATTTGATAGCCCAATAACTAAGGAAACTGATCTTATTGGAGCTCACATTACAGATCTAGAATCGCATTTTTTGGAGGATTTAATCCAATGCCCTGATTGTCAGTTACACCTCATTGAGCTTACTGACGATTATGTTTTTGAGATAACTAGACCCAAGTCAATTCTGATTCAGCCACATCTTTTAGACTTGGAAATTTTAGATGGGGTTATTAATTTGCAGGAGGTCCCAAAACTTGACATTCTGAATGAGGAGAACAGAAGCTGGGAAATTCTGATTTGGGAAGCAAACTCCGGAGGAAGTAGAAGACTGAGTCTAAGGGTTCCAATTCATCTGAAACCATCAAACCAAAACCCTTACGACATTTGTTTTGAGGATGTTCAACCCAATCATACATTCATTGATTATCCTTTTGATATCGAATTCTCTGTAACCCGACTCTTTGGTCTTGGGTTGCTTCCTCATAAATCATAGGCCCGACCCCGCTTGCACATTGATTTTAGTTTTTTGGGAATTTTTATCCAGAACCTTAGATATTCTTGATTATGGGGTATGGGTCTGCACCACAATCTGGTCCACATTTGTGGACATCTGTTGGTAGGTCAAAGGTTTCTTTTTTTTATTCTGATTCTGACCTGCACCTATGAATTCTTTATTTCTTTTATTTGTATGGTGTGCCTAGTTGAAGGCACTAAATTCAGCACGTATACTGTTTCTTTTAGTTTTTATCTCGGAGTGGACCCGACATTCACGCAATTCAGGTGCTTTCTACTCTATTCCACATTGTTTTATGTCTTTTTAATACAATGACGACATTAGGTAGGCATGGGGGGGTGGATATACATCTCTGAATTTATTCGGTAGCTCCATAGATTCATTTTATTTTCTTTTATTTATATAAAAAATTATGGGATTAGGAAAGAGAACTTGGGCTTAAGAAAAATTTTCAATCTTAGGAATTATCACATTTGGATTTGAACACGAAGACCCTTCACGTCTTCAAACTTAATCAACCTATGTATCCACTAAAATGTGGATTTGTTTTTCGAGTCTTTGCCAACCTGAATTCTATTTTAATTTGAATAAATAAGTTTGGGTGATAAGTACACGACTTATCAACACGCCCTGTGATTTGAGGAAACCTTAAGTCTAAAGCATCTACACACTATCTTATCACTGACTTGTTAATCGACGGTTCTAACAGAAATTAGGTAGCTAATGATCTTTCTAGGGTGATATGGCTGGCAAGTTATCCTGGGTAACAGCCCATAGGTAGGTTGTCCAGAGCCTAGTCACTGGACCATTCTCTTCTTGCTGCCTTTAGGTAAATCTTAGACCAGGGAAGCCACCTACTTAACAAAAGAGAAAAAGAAAGTCAAAAAGAAAGGAAAAAAAAAGAAAAGGAGAAAAGAAAAAAAAAGAAAACAAAAGAAATAAGCCACACTTCGTCGCACGAGTATGGCTGGTAAGTTGTCGATGGTAACAGCTCATCGACCGGTTGTCCAGAACCTAGCTCAATAAATGCACTTAAAATTCCCAAAACACTTAGGAAGAAGCAGAGAAGTAGAATAAACCGGGGAGATATACACTGGATTCACCCTTGTGTTGACCCCATAAAAATAAAAGTAGGGAGAAAGCTACCGGTTGTAAAGATACACCTTTAGGCAGAACTCTCTTTTTAAGGTCACCTAGAGGTGTAGAAACCCGAAGTTCGTTCTAATTGTCGATTAATGAGTCTATCACATTCACAATAAGATGCTTAGAACTTAGGGTTCTCATCAAATCTTGGGTGAGTTGAATGGTCGTAGAAAGCCACTCTTAAACCGTAAACTTAAAAATCAAAAAAAAAAAAAGAAAAAGAGAAAAAGAAATTTTTTTTTTAATAAGGCAAGGGCTTGAGGCAGTCAGCATTTTGGCAGATACCCAAGCACTGTTGTGTCTTTAAAAGTTCAGATCCTAAGTAAATAATTTCTTAATGATTGAAAATAACTTATCCAACCTAATTCTTTTATAAATAGCATATAGTTTTTGCTAGGGACTAGCAAAAGATAGGCATGGGGGTGTGATGTAAACATGTTTATATTACATAAAATATCTATTTATGCGTGTTCTTAAGCATAGAATTGCATTACATACTATAAATATTGCATAGCATGCATCATCTTGCATTTAGATTAGTTTGAATAAAATGGAGGTTAATTGTCTCCTTTCATGTTCAGGGACAGGATAACTTTTTATCAGGGCCTCGGATCGAAGATCCAACCATACAGATCTGATCAGGGCGATGATTGGAGTTCAACGACTCCAAGATTGCCCAAATCAGACATCTGTAGCATCAGATAAAGATCAAGGAACCCTAGAAGATCAAGGGCCAAGATGGTGTGAATCCGCACTTCAGATGACAAATCCAACCACACGGTTGGGTTCGGATTGACGATCGCAGTCTAACGACGTGAAAATCGACTCAATCCAACAACCGTGGCACCATCTACGTCATCTAGAAGATGGACAGCCAAGATGGTGCCATGTGGTGCCATCTCAGTCGCCCAATCGGCTGCATGCAATTGCCGCACCTTCTCTTCTTCATCTGATTGTCACTTCTCAGCCGTTGGATGCTCATCCAACGACTGTGGGGTGCGCACGCACAATTCATAAGCTCGACACAAACGAGCTTGTAGTGTGTTGGTCGAATGTGCTTACGAGAAGGCGAGGAGCGGGGTCGAGTCTCGAGGAGCAGGCAAGTGAGCACGGGCGAGCGAGTGCGAGGGGCACACGATCGCGATCGAGTGGCTGTGCGCACCCGATAGCACCCACGTGCCATCAGACATGCGGTGAGAATGCTGGATTACACGTGAGCAGGCGTACGATGAGGAGGCACGGCGAGGATGCATCTCAGCCGTTCGATCTCACGATCGAACGGCCGAGATTTGGAGAGCGTTGGCATGTGTTGCAGCTTGAGGAGGCGAGCGGGAGCGCACGCGCAACCCACTACGCCCACGTTCGGACCTTTAGCGATGGATTTATCCGTCACTAAAGGTCCTGAATTAATGTTTTTCAAATTAAAAAGACCAAATTTCCCTCACTCCTTGCAACTATAAAAGGAGACCCCCTCCATATGAAATTTTCATCCCTTCCTTCTCTTCTCTCCTTCTCCAAAGCTCAAGAGAAGCTTGTCCCAAACCCGGGATGCTCCTCAAGAGATAAAGTCAAATTTTTGCCCCCATTTCGGAAGCAGATCCCGCGACGACGATGACGAGCTGCCCCATTCCCATTCTTCCCGCTTCGTCCTCCTTCTTCCTGCTCCATTCCCCGTCTTCCAAGCATCGTCCCATCCGGCTCATCCTCCAAGCGACCGTTGAGGAGGATATATCTCTCTCCATTCTTTTTAATGCTTTCTAGAGTAGATTTACTGCTTTCTAGTATAATCATTTTCTACTTTATAGTCGTAATTAGTGTAATGAACAATCTCTTTGATAATGAAATCCATGTTCATTCTACATCTCTTTTTGTTTTTGTTTATAATATTCTCTCTCTCTCTTCTATTTATTGTAAATAGATAGATAGTTTCCAATCAATCATTCTGCTTTGTAACAAATAAAACAAATGCATATTTCTAATCAAACGTTCGCCTCCCTGAGTTCGACCTAGGATTTATATTCCGATATAAATTTTATTTGTTGAACACGAGTTCTGCACTTTCAAACTACAACGACAAGTTTTTTAAAACCAAATACAATAGCGTAGTAACCCGTAGCTTCAACAACGACCTGACATCCACCCGCACACTGATAAATGATCAAGGGGTACACGAATTCTGAGGCCTTTCTGCATCCGTTGATCTGGAGTTGGTAGCCAGTCAATTGGATAAGGTCTCCACTATCGAGAAGAAGGTGGACGATATCACTCGCCATCTACACAAATCCACCTTTACACCTTAAAGCACATACGTGCAACCACCCACGTGAAGGGAGACTGCGCACCAAATCTACCACTCCCTGGGGATGGATGCATATCCACCCTCGTCCGATTTTGGCTTCGGAGGCAACTCTAGGTCAACCCACTACAGTTGTGGGAACTCTGAACCCCCATATCCTAATTATCTCGGAGCCCCTCAGACCCACGAGGATCTCCACTCCATCTAGAACAATCTATTCTCCAACACCTACAATCTTGGATGGCGTGATCATCCTAACTTTGCGTGGTCGGGAAATAACCCGAATCTAAGACCTCAATTTCAACCTCGACCACAGGCTCCGCACCCCTATCAACCCACCCAACCAAGGCCCACTCAAAATTTCCAATCTGGACCACCTAAGGAAGATCAAACATCTTTGATTCCTTAAACCTTGGTTGACATGCAGAAACAATACAAGGAAGAAATCACTGAGCTCCGCAAGCAAATGACCCAACTGGTAAGTTCTTGCCAGCCCGGCACACTTCCTTCCCAACCTCTGCCAAATCCTAACAACATGTTGACCCAAAAACACGTTGTAAACCAAATCCAAGGTCAAACATGCTATACCCAACCTGGTCCAGTGACTCATACCTACATGTTTTCTCCATCCACCTTAACTGAAGCAAAACACACCATGACTTGCCCAAGCCCACTCCCAAATCAACAGCAAGGTCTGACTTTTCCCCATCCACCTCCCCACCATGATTGTGCTATGATCAATGTTATGAAAGAATAGAAACCCATCCATAGCGAATCCATTCCCCTATCCTAGGTCATATCTCACCTCCACACTAAAGGATTGTCAGAAATTGATATCACGGGACCTTTGAGGAATGCACAAGTCACGATTCCACTTCTTGACATCCTCACTCTCAACCCGACCTCACCTGACTTACCTAGAAAGGAGATGGACAAACAAACACTAGGAAAGGTAGTACTGTTTGAAAATATAAGTGCCATAATCCAAAACAATCTACCTCCTAAGAAATTTGATCCAGGTAGCCTGCTAATTCCTTGCAATATCGGTGATACAAACTTCAAGCGGGCTATACTTGACCTAGGCACTTCAGTCAACCTTATCCCTACCACCCTATTCAAAAAATTACGGATCGGACAACTAAAACCCACGCATGTCACTTTGCAACTAGCTGACCGAACCCTAATCACACCAATTGGGATGGTTGAGGATGTGGTACTTAGAGTTAAGGATTTCAACTAACTAGCTAATTTCCTAATTCTTGACATGGAGACACCACACCAGATATAGGATATGCCCATGATTTTGGGAAGACCATTCTTGGCCACTGCAGGTGCCATAATCAATTGTGAATTAGGACATATGACAATTGCCTCAGGAAATCAATGGGCTGAGATTAATATTTTCAAGGAAACAAAGGGGAAATGCTTAACAGAACAACTAGGTTTTATACAGGATCTCATGACCATATCCTTGTTAGAAAACCTAGAACTTGAATTGGAAACCTTTCACATCCTAGATGATGATCTGATTGAGCATAATGATACATGTACAGTGGAGGCTTTCACCTTTGAACTTGAGGACAAACCCAGGAATGATGGGAAACATGGTGACAGAATAGAATCAAAGTCCATGGATATGGAGACTTTTTATTTTGAGGACCACCAGGAATCAGGTTGGTAGATACTGAGAGTGACAAGCACCTAGAATATGAATCCTTTACAGAATTTGAGTTTTATGATCCAAAAGGCACTCTCCAAGCATTCACTTTTGATTGGGATGAAGATTATAGGGAAAATTCACTAGAAAACTCAATTTGTGAGTCATTTCTTGAGGAAATAATCTCAAACCCAGAGGGAAAGAATCAAAATGACTCATCAGGTATCAAAGTGATAGGTCACAAAGCACGTGAGGAATCACACATCTGGGATACACTAACTAGACCCATTTCTATTAAGCCTTAGAATCACCGCAATCCTACTATAGAATCCCATTATCACTATATTCCTCCACAAAAAGTAAAGAAAGATCATCCAGAAACAAATCAGCCTGGCTTATATCAGAGACATTCTAGAATGACTCTTCACCATGCTTTGACACTCATCTGTGACCATCCAATTCTCATACATCATGATCATATATTCTCAGATCATTTATGCAGACAATCACATCTCCCCAAGCTCATTGCGCTCGGCTGATGGCATTAAACTTAGCGCTTAACAGGAGGCAACCCATCATCTTTTTGAAAAACCCAAAACCCTTCTTGACATATCTTGTACTGAACTCATATTGCACTTTAGGGTTTGTCCATTAGAACAGCTGACACCACCTTTGGTACTTGTACCAGAGCTTGAAATTGTCTGCAACAATCATCCCGACCTATCCACCCACCCTCTGAACCTGTTCTAATGTACGATCTAAGCTCAATTCGAACCCACCTAATTTACAATGAGGGCAGTGCAAATCGTAGGCATAGGGGGGTATTAAAGTGTAAAACGCTGTGAGAATCACTCCACAAGAAAGGGTTTCACCAAAAAAATTACATATTCCAAAAAACCAAAAATAAATGAAAAAAAATTTTGAAAAATGAGAAAAAAAGAGAGGAGGTTGAGGAAAAAGAGGAGCCATTTTTGAGAAAAATGAAAACAAAGGAGCACAAAGAAAAAGAAAATAAAGTGAGTCCCTTAGAAATAATTTGCAACCTACCTACCTTCTAGGTTGGATCGAATGATGAACTAAGTCCTAAAAGGCTAAAACTTGAGGGATTAGTGGCAAATACTAACCTTAGGCCTCTTGGATCATTTTACGATTTAAACATTCACGTAGTTGTCAAGATTTGGATTAATCCTCAAGAGATTGAGGAAAATGCAATGCTTATGTATTAGTTCTAGGGCTTAGGAAGTACTCAACCCCATTAACTGACCTCTGGTTTGCGGGATTCGATAACTTAAGCACCCTAAATCACACACAGTCTAGTTCAGTGCACTCTAAAGTTAAAATCATGCCAAAGGGCATTTAATTTGTTCTGTAAATGGTCCTAAGATCTAGATTAGGAGCAACGCGAAAACATAAGTTAATTTAGACAAGTTCCTAGTGTAGAAAGGTGGGAAATTCCCCTCGAAGATGTGTAATAACATATCATCTCCTCGGTGCTTGTCTCCTAGGATATCTAAATATCCTAGTAGGGGCACGTAAGCACCTTGTGCTAGTTCAGATGCCATGGACAGGATTATCCTGAAATCTCAATTTCTAGGGTCTGGATTTAGCTACAGAGTGCCATAGGCAGCACTATCCCGAAGTGTCGAAAGCTAGGGTTCTGGTGGTTGCCATGGGCGGTGCTATCTCGAAGCATCGAATGCTATGGACCCTATAAGGATTGATGGTGGGGACAAGGAATCCGATACAGACCATGTTTAGAGCCAATCCGAGGATGGATCTAAGGAAAAATATAATGAAAAGAAAAGAGCAAGAAAACTCTCCACAAATGAAAATCTCCTTCTCATCTCTCTTTTACAAAATCCACTAGCAAACTGAACCAGACTAACCAAGTTTCAAGCACGGGTGCTTTAACTGCTGGGTCCAACGAACCTTAGGATAGTTCTTGCAGGCCTTCGAAACCTTTGCGGCAGACTAAGGTGAAAGCTAGTTAGGTTCGGATCTGGGCTGGTACTTGAGTATTTTTGGGCCTACTATTGGTATTAAGATCTAATTCCTAGGGATGCAGCTTAGTAGGGCATCCTGACGATTACATTCAACCTAAATAACATGTTTATTTCAAACGATTTTGCTAAGGGACTAGAAAAAGCTAGGCATGGGGGTATGATGGGAACACTATCATGAGCCATAACTAGCCCTGTTTGATTGGATTAAAGTGATAAAAGCTCTTACATATCCATCGAAAGGTCATAAGGGCACCATACACTGATTTGAGAAGAAAATAAGAAAATAGGGCTATTTCTGCAAATTTACCATTCTATCACAAAAATAGAGTAACCGTAGGTTTTCTCAGGTCAAAATATGCTTTAGAATCTAACAAGTGGGTTCATACAGAACGAAACGGGTTTTCACTCGTTATGGGAATTAAATGACATCTGAAATCCTAAAAATAGATCTGTTTAATTCATTGAGGTTATGGTCAGATAAAATTCACCTAAACCCTCTAAAATTCATAGAAAAATATTCTCTATGGTTTAGCAGCTTTAAATTGACCATCAAAACCCATTTTGACCTGAAATAGAGTCTCAAACAGAAAGTTGCTCCAATTTGGGTAACTACGCAATTTACCCAATAAAAATTAGTCAAAACCAAAATCCAACTTCACCATTGGACTCCTTGGGTCTAAATTAGGGTTGTACCAAAATATGGTCCCAATTAGAGATTGTCTTGATCAAGTTTGCATTTTGATCCTGTCTGATTCTTTTCTCTCACACACACGCCCTTAACTTTCAAAAACCTTTACGAAAAGCCACTCATCTTCTTTGTATTCTTCAAAAAAAGGTCCCTCCACCATTATCGTGGAGGTTTCCAACTCAGGTGACCTTGGATTGAAGAGAACTCATTCTCTAATCAATGAATCTCTTCCAAAATTGGAAGGGAGATTCCTTGAGAAGTTCTCTCTCCAATGAATCTACTCTTGAGTCCACCAACCTTCCCAATCTCTCATGCAAATGCATGAGAGATTTGAGTATCTTGCAAACTTCCATCTCCGACGACCTTCCAAGATTGGGAAGCTTGCTTCCCAAGCTCAGATCATCCTCTAGAGGCCTATAAAAGAAGCCTCAATGCAAATCATCCATCCCACACCCAATTTCGATCGAAATAACCCCCAATTCTTCCCTCCTTTTCTAGCCCAAGTGCTCCTCAACATCCTCCATTCCTCATCCGTTCATGATACCAGCGACGGACTTATCTCCCTCACCTTCGTCGCCCCTTACGCCGGACATGCATCGCACCGTACCTGTTGACACCCCTTACACCGTCTTCCTTGTCGTTTCCCACCCACCGGAGCTACATCCTTCTCCAGTGTCGGCCATACCGAACTCGACACCATCACCACCTCTCTTCGTCTGCTACTTGGTTCATTCAACTCCTTATCTCCACACATAAGCACCGTACTACTACTTCATCGAATCAACCGCTTTGATGCTGTCCGCAACTCCATCTTCCATCTCCCCGGCTAGCGAGCTCCAGTGGCCACCATAGACCACCTACACCACCGCTTCCACAATCTACACCTCTGCCTTGACCTCAGGAGCAAAAGTCCTAACTTAGTTAGGTCGATTGCTCCTCCAAACCCTCTGCCGAACAGACCCACCTCTGGCCACCCTTCTCGAGGTCGTTAGACCTCCTCACACACGCTCACAGCACACCACCGCCACCGTTGCACTCCATGACGTTCGGAGATCCTTCTTGAGCTGTTTTAACAAGGTTGAGAGGCCATATTTTGGTTTTAGGTGTCAGGTATCCATCCACAATTGACGTAGAGCTTCGAAGGAAGCTTGAAGCATGTTCTAGCCATAGCTGCTCAAGGTGAAGCCTTCAGGAGCAGCGGAATTCCTCCAGGAACACAACCCACGGACCAATTAGGCCCTTTGACTAGGCCTTTGACCGGAATTAGACGAAGCAGTTGCTATGGCCAGTGCGTGGAAGAAGCAAGGGACCTTTGGTCCCACATCAGAAGTGGCAGAACAGTTGAAGTCGCATAAAAGGAAAAAGTGCCTGGGGCTTATAGCCTCAGACACAGGGGGTGAGGTCCTCATTACAAATGCAACACTTGATCTGCCCACGCCTCACTCCTCGCTCACCACCCACTGCCGATGAGCCTAGACTCGGATACGTGCTTGACCCGATTACTCGATTACCCATACTATGGAAGGCTCTGGGAGAGCGAACCTAGAGAAAGAAAGAGAGAGAGAGAGCATGGGGACAGGGGGTTTTGCTCTCACCGATACCTGTGTGACACTTAGTCGCGAGAAGGAAGAAGCAGCTAAAGAAGAGTAGAGAAAGAAAGAAAAAGAGAAGAGGAAGCCAAGGAAGAAGAAGAGACAGAACTGAAGAAGAAGAGTCTGCAATCAGAGAAAGAAGAGAGCCACAAAAGAAGAGGAGTAGAAGAAAGGAAAAGAGAAGAAGAAGCAAAGCAGAAGAGCATAGCACTGTAGAATCAAACGTTTAAGACGTCTGATCCTACTATCAGACGTCTGATTTGCACTTCTTAACCTAATTAATATTGTGCATCTACTTCATATTATTGTGAGGAGTAATTGGTGATTCAAATCACCATTTTACTCTATTCTTTTTGCACATTGATAGTTTACATTATTGCTATATTATTCTAAATCAATTCTGATTGCAATTTCTCATATCTTTTGTTTAGAATTGTGATTTTGAGATTGAATTCCTACTTGCTCCTAGCGAACGACCTCGGACTTTCATTCGAGTATAAATTTTATCTGTTTTTCGCACTGATTCGACTATACTACAATGCGACGACTTTAAAACCCATTTTAGAGTGAATAATACCTGGCAATCGACATTTTGGGATAATCCCTCCCATGACACCTGAACAAACACAAGGTGCTTACATGCCCCCCGTTGGATATTTAGATATCCTCGAAGACAAGCACCGAGGAGATGCTATGTTATTGCGCATCTTCGAGGGGAATTTCTCACCTCTCCGCGTTGGGAACTCATCCAAATCAACTTGTGTTTATAAGCCACTCCTAATCTAGGTAGCTTTTTCAGAATAGGATAAACGCTTTTGCGTGATTTTGATTGATTAAGCGCACTGAACCAAAATTGTGTGTGGATTAGGGTGCTTAGGTTACTGAGTCCCGCAAACCAGAGGTTAGTTAACGAGGCCAAATAATCCCTAAGCCTTAGAACTAATACGTAAGCATCATATTTTCCTCAACCTCTTGAGGACTATCCAGATCTTAACGCATACATGAACTTTTAAGCCTAAAAACAAGCCCAAGAGGCCTAAGATCAGCACTCATACTAATCTTCGTGTCTCTTAGCACTTTTATTTTCTTTCTTTTGATTTGGTTTAGAACTAAGTAGATCCCATAATCATTTACTAAGACTAACACTTTTTGTTTCAAATTGTGACTCCTTTTCGACATTTAGAATTTTCTCCCCTTTTCCTCCTCAAGAATGATATGAAATTATTCT
The DNA here is from genome assembly GCA_037157565.1 of Thalassia testudinum. Classification (NCBI taxonomy): domain Eukaryota; kingdom Viridiplantae; phylum Streptophyta; class Magnoliopsida; order Alismatales; family Hydrocharitaceae; genus Thalassia; species Thalassia testudinum. Next base: position 30,310,860 of record JAZHRO010000031.1, on the reverse strand, counting down.
CTCAAAATTTCCTCCCCTTTCTCCATTATTTTGCTTTTTCAATTTTTTTATTTTTTTGGTTTTGGAATATGTATTTTTTTTGTGAGAACCCCTTAGAAACTTGAGTTTTTGTGTGTTTACACTTTAACACCCTCCATGCCTAAGTTTTGCAATGTCCTCATTGTAAACTGGAGGGTATGTAATCAGCTGGGTTCATGGGTTAGAATAGGGTTATCGGGTGGGTGAACGGATTGGTATGACTGTTGCAGATGATTTCAAGCTTTGGTACATGTACCAGAGGTGGAGTCGGCTGTTTTAACTCTGAACTCAAAGTGTAGTAGACATGAAACTCAAAAGGATGATCAAAAGTGTCTCGGGTTTTTTGAATGACGGGTTGCCTCCCATTAAGCGCTAAATTCAATGCCTTCAACTGAGCAGAAGATGATCATGGAGGAGTGGTCAAATCAATGAAATTTTGTAGAACAAGCACCTTGATCAATAGGCTAGTTGGTCCAACCAGGTGCTTGTTCAGATCAACAGGCTGATGATGCAGCCCAAACCTAATCAGTTTGGTGGGTTGATAGATGTGAATCAGTAGATGCGGAGCCCACCAGATATTATGAGGCTCAGACAGATATGACAATGAGAATCGAGGGTTTGGCTGAGTCCAATCAGACCGGTCAGAGAAGGGATCCTTAAAAGAAAATGTAGTGGAGGATGTGAGATCCCTACGAGAGTGATGAGAGAAGAATGGGACGTGATTCATAATATAATCGATGTCCGAAACCCGATCGAAAGACGGAGAAGAATCGTATGCGACTGAATTAAAGAGAGGTGAATCAGGATAAAAATTGGTTTCGGTGGCAGGTTGGGGTTGGGTTCGGATTTGAGATTGTTCTATATGTGTAGAAGAGGTGGCTTCAAGGAGAATTGCGTGTGTTGAGGGCTCTTCTAGAAAAGGTTCAAAGGTTGGTTCATCTAGAGAGTCCTCATAATGCTCATCAAAATCAAATGTAAATGCCTGGAAAGTGATTATAGGATCATGGAAATCTGAGTCAATAAAAGATTCAAATTCTGCATTGTAGACACTCTCGACACTTATTGCTTCTGAATCCTATAGATCATAAAGGAATGATTCCATCTCAATGGAACCTGATTTTGAATCAATGATCTCAGGATCAGTGACCTCAGAGTCAGAGTCAAAGATTGGGTTATGAATGATGAGGTCCTAGAATGGCTTGGAATCATTATGAAACAAAGGTTCTCTGAAATCAGAGTAAGATTTGAAGTTTTCGGAGAATTTACGAAGATCGTGTTCTGAATTCAATTCGCGATCAGAAGTTCGACCATAGAATGAATCAAAATGTGTAGAATCAACAACCTGACTTGGATCTAACCTAATTTCAGATTGCAAAATCAAAAGGTTGTCCTTATTAGGTAGAGGTTCGGGTTCTTGGCTCGTAGGGTAGACCCAGTTGAATCCCAACTCTTCCAGCTCCTCGGTTTCTATATCGTAAATTGGCGTGACTTCCGAAAAATAAATTCGTATCTCTGAGGAGCATGAAGAGGTGCACTCATCAAATACAGGCCCAAAATCATATTTCATATTCCAAATTTGATGTTCATCATATGGGGCCTCATAATTATCCCAATTAGGCTCAGATCTAGATTCTAAGTTAAAGGTAGGCATTGGGTCACTAGGTGTTTACACGAGAAATCAGGTTTTTAAAATACTTCGTCATAGTACAGTTGAAATTGCACGAAAATAAATACAATTTATACTTAAATTTGAAGTCTAAGGTAGAACGCAGGGAGCAAGTAGCAATTAATCTGAAGATAAAAAATTAAGCACAAGATAAGCAATTTGTAACAAAACTCCAAGCAATAATGATATATAAATGAAGGCAAATGTCAATAGTGCAAAAGGATTAGGGTAAAGTGGTGATTTGAATCACCAATTGCCCTTATACAATTAAACTCAAATAAATGAATACTATCAAGCAAGTTAAATCCATTGTGAAAGTGCACTGTTAGAGGGATCAGAAGACGGAGCTCTAAATCAAATGGCTTAAATGCTCAGATGCTACAGTGCAAAGGCACTGTTCTCAGTTTCTTGTCCTTCTTTCTTTATTTCTCAACTCTTCCTCTTCTTTTCATGCACAAGGGAATGCACAGCACAGAGGCACAGTTGCCTATCAGCGACTAAGTGTTGAGAGAGGGTCCGTTGAGGCAAAAACTCCCCTCTCTCTCCCTCTCTCTCTCTCTCTCTCTCTCTCTCTCTTTCCTTCCTTTTTGACTCTCAAAAATCTAGACCTTAGTCAGGTATATGGGTATGTGTAACCGAGTTCAGGGCTGCATGTGTGGGGTCGCAGCTGAGGAGTCATAGGTGGGTCAGGTCAGTGTAAGGGTGAAGGGGACCTCACCCCCAAGTGTCTTGAGGCGAACAACAAATATGACAAAAATAATTTATGTAGTTGTAGTGGTATGCAAATCCATGATGTGAGATTATTGATTCCCCTTATTCTTTGCGTGCGCCAGCAGGGTGATTTTTTGCATAATCGAAGTCGAAGGAGCTACTGCTGCTTCAATTGGAGTCCTAGGGCTTAACCTGGGACTACTCCGCATCGCCTGGGGGTGATTTGGATGAAGAACACGATTTCGTCGGGGAGAACAGTACCGGAGAAGATGACTGCGGTGGTGGCCATTCGTTGAGACCTAAAAAGGATGAACACGGGCTAAATGCCCCAGTTAGTGCTCTCAGTAGGTTCAACAAAGATTGGCGAATGCAGTAGTTGTGGTTAGAGGGTGTGCGAAGGTCGGAGGGTGGCTGTCGGCAACTGAGAGGATGGTGCAAAGGTGTGGTGCTCGGTGGGCCACGTGAGTCGAGAATAGGAGAAGGGTTTTGTGTGGAGATGAGCGGTGGAGGTTGTGGACTTGTCAGCGAGGCGTGCAGTGCAGTGGAGTGACAGAGGAGCCTCGTCGAAGATGCAGCCGAAGTGGAGGAAGATGTTGGCGAACATCAGTGTCGAGGGGTTCTTTTTTATTTTTGGATAGGGAAAACTAACCTAAGACTCTAAAGGAACTAATATCCTAATCTAATTGGAGGAAGGGGTAGAGTCCTCATCGATTTTGGCAGGTCGATGGTAGAGAAGATGACGCCTCCAATGAAGAAGCAGCAAGGAAGACGAGGAAGAAGGCCCTTGCTGGTATTGCGAGAGGCAAAGGAATGTGGGGAAGAAGATCCGGCCAACTATGGTTTGTGGTACTAGGTGAAGAGGACAGGACAAGGGGCTCGTTGAAGCTCGTGGAGCTTTTAGTAGGGGAGAAGGGAAGACGGTGGAGAATCGGCCAAAAACGAGCTTAAGAACTCGGTCGTGCATCAGGGGTCTATTTGTAGGCCTCAGGGGGTCATTCCAAGCTTGGAAGACAATCTTGGAAGCTTTGGAAACTCGACGAAGAAGGAAACCCGAACCTTTAAAAGGTTCGCATGAGCTTTTGGGAAGTATTTCGAGCCCAATGTGCGGTTCAAATTGTAGGGAAAATTCTTAGGAGTCTCCCTTCCAATTTTGGAAGGGATTCGCCAATAGAAACCCCTAGTTGAAGGTCGCCGGAGTAGGAGTTCCTCCACAATAATAGTGGAGGGACCTGATTGCAAAGATGACGACAAACTTAGTGACCCATTTGTGAGGAATTCAAAAAGCTAGGGGTGTGTGTGTAAGAAAAAGAGTGTGACTGGATTGGAATGCAAACTAGGTCAAAATGATTTTTGATTGGAACCAAATTTTGGTACAAAGCTAATTTGGACCTAAGGAATCTGATGGTGAAGTCGTATTTTGGTTTTAACCAATTTTGACTTGGTAATTTGCATAGTTACCTAAATTAGGGCAACTTTCTATCTAAGATTCTATTTTAGGTCAAAATGTGTTCTGATGGTCAAATCAAAGGTACCAAACCTTAAAGAATATTTTTATACGATTTTTAGAAGGTTTAGGTGAATTTTATCCTGACCATAACCTCAATTAATTAAGTGGGTCTATTTTTAAGGTTTCACATGTCTATTAATTCTCGTAACGTGTGAAAACCTATTTTTGTCTAAATGGACCCTCTTGTTAGACTTTTAGGACCATTTGACCTTCAATTAACCCCTGGGAAACCCCGTGATTACTTTGCATTTAGGATATTCTATTAAAACTGTAGTTTTACCCCTATTTTAATGCATTTCTCTTAGAATGAATATGCAGTGAGTTATGGTTCTTTGGCAGTTATGTAGGAGCATTTATCTTTTGATTATGACTAATTAAAGCTAGATATGGCTAATGATGACGTTATCATCACTAAGATTTAGGCTAGGTCTACAGGGATGTCAGAATTTTTCTCGAGAATCACCTTATCAGAATAAGGGGAAGAATTTACATTCTCGAGATGTTCTGACTAAATCTCACCATTACATGTGTCTGGGAATTCAAGGCATGGTGGACCAATTTCATGATTTCCTAGGGCTGATTCAAAATTGTGAATACCTGCAATTGGATCCTACTAACCCTCATTAAGATCAGGTATGTCAATTGCTATGAAGTTTGAATCTGAATTCATTTGGGTTGAGGGTCCACAACAACCTCAATTTTCGATCCCAACGGTGTTGAAGCGAGTTAGCTAGGAGTTTAAATGTCATTTCATTGTAGTTTAACTCCTAAATAGCTCATTCAACAAATAAGATTTATAACTCAAAAATAGAAAGAGTATTGATGCGAAATTTGGTGTGATTTGTAAAAGCGGGTTTTTAAAGTCGTAACACGTAAAATCGCATACGCTTTTAAATTTATATTCCTAGATAGGGGAGTATCTAGGGTCATCCAAGGAGGCAAATTTGCAATTCAAATCTCTTGCTTTAAAGGGAAACTCAATCTTTCTTTTTGGTATTTTAAATATATAATTTTTATAGATTTTTGAAATAAAGGCAACATTCAATTTTTTGTTGATAACTGGAAAATAACTAATACCTAATTCAATAAAGTTAACCCTAAGTGACAGGTAGAGCCTCTCCCTAAGCTCACCCTAGGCACATGGAGGCCTAGAATAATCAGGGAGAGGGAGTGAAACAATTGCTAGGCAAAAATTGTAAAAAGCTATGCAACCAAAAATTGAAAGAAGGCAATTTGAATTAAAGCAAAATTGTGCACACAAAAGCTATAGAGGAATGCTTCTACTCTACTTGAAAATACAAGAAAAATAAAACACAAATCCTCTAGATAGACGATGAAGAAGAGGACTTCTTGCTCCAAGCCAAGTAGCTCCTTGACTTGAAAAGACAACTCCCTCTTCTCCTTGGAGTGAGATGCTCCTCCAAATGATGTCCTCCAAGGTGGTAGCTACCACCTTTAATTTTCCTCCTTCAAGGGTGGACGTCCACCCTAGGTCCTTCTCCTTTGCCTGGCCATCCTCCTTGAAGTAGAAATCTCCTCCTCCTTGGCGTGGCACAAGTTGGAGAAAGTGGGGAGAAGAAGGCACCAAAGGGGCAGGTGATGTGCCCCCTTAATCTTCTTCTCTACTCCTTCTTCTTGGCTGTAGGTGTAGGTGGGTATGGCTAGAATAAAACACTAATGGTGGATGGGAATTATGTGATGGTAGGGTAGAGCATTTATAGGATGTGAAGGGGGGTGGTTATGGTGTTTTCTTGGAGGGAAATGAAGGGGTGCTTGGATATTTTTGGAGGGAAAAATGGGAGGGAAATGAAGAGGTTCCTTGGTTTTCCCTCCAAAAATACCTTCTAGAAGGCAGTTTTGGAGGGAAAAAATGGAGGGTGGAGATGGGTTTTGATGGTGGATGTAGGGTGGTGATGGAAGGGATAGTTGGCACCAAAATAAAGTAGGAGTAGGTGGTCTTTATGCTGGAGCTTAGGTAGTAGGGTAGTAGGTTTTGGTGCCATGGAGGTGGACTAGCTAAGTTAAGCAGCTTAGCTAGTAGGGAGTAGAGTTGGAGGCATTTGGAGCTAGGGTTTTCAGGGAGAAGAGCTGGAGGTAGTCATCTTGAGTTGCACTAGAGTTGATGGCTACCGAAGAAAGCTACAAGGAGCTACCTTAGCTAGCTTAGCTTGCTAGTTCTTTGCTAGCTACTAAGCCAAGCTAAAGCAAGCTAGCTTCTGCTAAAAGGAGCTGAGGTGAGCTGGGTCTAATGCTCCCGGGGAGGATCAAGCTGGGTGAGGCAGCTAAGGTAGCTTAGCCCAACTGAGTTGAGCTAAGCTGAGTCCTCGGGAGTTGGACTTGAGCTTCCTAAGCTGGAATGAAGTCATCTTCAGCTAGCCGGAGTTAATTGGAGCTGGATGTAGCTGGACTTGAGCTGGGGTGAAGTCCAGTCAACTCAGCTGAGCTCCCTGTGGACTAATGGGAGCTGAGATGAGCTAGACTCAGCTAAGTTGAGTTGGATCTGAGCTGACCTGAGCTAGGGTGAGCTAAGATGAGCTCTCTTGAGCTGCCATTCAATTGAGATGAGCTGAATGGAGCTAAGATGAGCTAACCCTAGTTCAAGTGAGCTGGAATCCAGCTATGGTGAGCTGGATCAAGATGAGTTCCAGTTAGTCTGAGCTTCTTCACCAGTTGCCTTCCTAAGTGCTAGGGTTTTGGAGTTCTGACAATCTGTATATCCCTAACACTCACAAAAACACATTAAAAAGATAATAAAAAGTGCAATGCATGCCTAACTTAATTGATGCCTAAATGCAACCCAAAAACCCATTTGCGAAGCAAAATCCTAAGAGCTAGGTTTATTTTAATGTATAAAAGTGATGATAAACCGGCATTTATCAAATATCCCAGGTCGAACACAGGGAGAAAATAAGAATTCACACGCTAATATTAATTAAAATATAACTGAGCACAAGAAATAAACCAAGTACAAGATATTCAATGAATGATAACCTGTCACATTGGCTATTCAATGAATTCCAATGTATCTTGACTCAAAAGGAATAGAGAAACTAAAACAATGGTGATGTAAATCACCAATTACACTCTAAATCAATTGTTCAAAGTATCAAGCCTCAAATCAGACGTCGAGTCTGGTGACCAGAAGACATAAACGTCATTGCTACAATGCTTTTCTCATATGATCTTCTTCTTCTCTTCTTCTGCTTTTAGCTTCTTCCTCTTGTTCTCTGGCACGACTCTACTCTTCTTTTTCTCACGCACAAGGGCTTCAACAACTCCTCAATGACTAAGTGTTGAGGTTCCTCTCCACAGAGCAAAACCCTCCCCTCCTCCTCTCTCTCTCCTTCCTTCTGTCCTCTTCTCTCAAATATCCGATCTTAATCGGGTATACGGGGATGCATAATCAGGTCCAAGGCTGTGTGCGTGATATCATAGCCAAGGAGTCAGTAGGCATAGGCAGGTCGGTGAGCGGGTAAGGTGCTGGGGACCCGACCCCCATGTACTGGGTGAAGAGCTCTATTGAGAAAAACAATTTATGTTTGCTCAGTAGCTCTTCTCCCACTGATGTGGGACTAAAGTCCCACCTCCTTCGCGTATAGCTTCCATGTCCTTCCTTCATCCAATTCACGTAGGGGAGTGGTCAAAGGCTCCAATTGACTGGCTGTGGATGTTACTGAGCCAATACGCTTTGCCTAGGACAAGCATCTGGAGCGGGCATCTGGAGAACGAGCTTCAAACTTGCTTGAATCTATCACGTTAATGGCACAATGACCTGCTTCCCTGAAAATAAGAATATGGTCTTTCGACCATGTTAAACCAGCTCAAAAGGTCCGCTGGAGCACGGTGAACGTGGCCGTGATGGTTTCGTGATGTAGGGAGGTGTGTGTGCATAGGGCGAGGTCGGGAACAAAGGCGAGAAGGTGGGTTGTTCGGTGGCAGTCGTGAGTGCATGGAAGGTGAAATAAGTATGGGGGTTTTGTGCAGGTGGATGTGGTGGAGGTTATGGAGTAGGTGGCAAGGTGGCAAGGGTTGTCGCTGGAGAGGTGGCTGGAGCGAAGGAAGATGATGGTGATTGGCGGCGTCGGGGGTTGAAACAAGGTTTGAAAGGGAGAGAATTAACCTAAGAATCTAAGGGAACTAAACTACTCCTAAACCAATGGATGAAAGGGGGGAATTTCCTTGCCTGAGGTACGCTGGCTTTGGAGAAGATGAAGCATTTGGTGATAGGAGCGGTGACGACAAGGGGGCAAAGGCGACAGCTGCTGGTATTGCGACGCACGGAGTTTGGGGAAGAAGAATCCACCCATTATATTCTGTGAGGGTGGATGAGGAAAGTGGTTGGAGGAGGTCTCCGGAGCTTGTGGAGATTTTGGTCGTAGAGGAGGGAAGAAGGAGGTTTCCCAACCAAAAATAAGTTTATGAGAATAGCTATGCAATGTAGGTCCTTATATAGACCTGAGGATAGAGTTCCAAGATTGGGAAACAAGCTTGCAAACTCGAGATCTTTGCATAAAAATGGGTACCCGAATCTCTCATGCGTTCACATGAGAGATTGGGAAAGACTTGGGATCCAAGGCCAGATTCATTTGAAAGAGAATTCCTCAAGGAATCTCTAGTTCAAATTTGGGATCATTTGATTAAGAATCGAGCGAGAAAATCTCGCTCGAATCTCTCCGGTGGAGCTTCGGTTCACACCTAATGGTGGTAGGGGCCTCTTTGTGAAGATGATGATAAAGATGGGGGGTTATTTGTAAAGATTTCGAATGTTAAGGGCATGTGTGTGAGAGAAAAGAGTCAGACTGGACCAAAATGCAAATTAGGTCAATATGATCTCAGATTGGGTCCAAATTTTGGTGTAAACCTAATTTGGACCTAAGAAATATGATGGGGAAGTTGGATTTAAGTTTTGACCATGTGTTACTTGGTAATTTGTGTAGTTACCCAAATTAGGGCAACTTTCCGTTTGAGACTCTGTTTTAGGTCAAAATGGGTTCTGATGGTCAAATCAAATGTACCAAACCTTAGATAATATTTTTCCATGATTTTTATAAGGTTTAGGTCAATTTTATCCTCACTGGAACCTCAATTAATTAAGCAGGTTACCTTTTAGGATTTCAGATGTCCATTAATTCTTGTAATGCGTGAAAACCCATTTCGTTCTGCACGAACCCACTTATTAGACATTAATGACCATTTAACCTTTAATAAACCCATGGGAAAACCCATGGTTGTTATGCATTTAGGATATGATGTTAAAATTACAGTTTTAACCCTGGTTTCATATGAAACTCTCAGAAAGGATATGTAGTGAGTTACGGTCTTCTGTCAGTTATGTAAAAGCATTTTTCCATGGATTATGACTAATTAAAGCTAGATATGGTTGATGATGACGTTATCATCATACCCACATTTCTAACTTTTGCTAGTCCCTTAGCAAAATCTTATGGAATTAACTTGAATTCTAGACCATGCCTTTTATGCTCAAACTTCTATTGTGTGCTTTTTCCTAGAGACTAGATCAGAATACTAATAATAGGCCTAGAGATATTCAAGTACCAACCAAGATCCAAACCATATTAGCTTTAGCCTCGGTCTGCCGTGAAGGTTTCTAAGGCCCACAGAAACTATCCTAAGGTTTGTTGAACCCCACGATTAAAGCACTTATGCTTAAAACATGGATAGTCTTGGTTCAGTTTGCAGTGCATTTTGTAAGAGAGAGGGATAGAAGAATTTCTTTGTATTTTTGGAGAGCTTTCTCTCTCTTTCTCTTTTCTTTAGATCTATGATGTGCATATATCTAAATAGCCAAAAATGTCTATTTATGAATGTTCGTAGTATTATAGTTGCATTATACATTATAAATATTGCATAACATGCATCATCTTGCATTTAGGTTAGGTTGTGTAAATTTTAGGTTAATTTTCCCTTTTTGTGGTCAGGTAACAGGGCAACTTTTAATCAGGACCTTGGATCGAAGATCCAACCATACGGATTTGATAAGGGTGACGATCGGAGTTCAACGACTCCAAGATCGCCCTGATCGGACTTCCGTAGCATCAGATATAATCTGAGGAAGGTCAGAGATCAAGGGCCAAGATGGTGTCAACCTGAACTTTAGATGACAAATCCAATCATACAGATGGGTTTGGATCGACTATCGCAGCCCAACGGCGCAAAAATTGGTCCAATCTGACATCCGTGGCACCATCTACAATACATAGAAGATGGACAACAAAGATGACGCCATGTGGTGCCATCTCAGCCATCTGATTCGGCCTGAGACACGCACATCACCTCTTCACGTGTTGATCAACTCCCCTCAGCTATTGGATCATCGATCCATCATTTGAGATTGGATCTCAGATCGGCGCCCTCACTATTTGAAGCAAAAGAGAACGCATTCTTGACCGTTAGATCTAAAGAGAATGCATTCTTGACTGTTGGATCGAGATCCAACGGTCCAAATCATGCGATGCACAAGCGGTCTCCTCGTCAATCCACGCACGCAGCGCAATGGATAAGGCATTCGTTTGCCTTAGGGCGCAGGATCGAATCCCAACACCGCCTCTCTTGAGCGTGGATCCAATTTCAATCAGAACCGTCCTATCTCTTAATCGGATGGCTAAAATCATGAGAACGTGTGTAAGGCGTTTGCATAGAGAAGAAGAAGAGATGCACGTGGGAGGTGCGCATGTCACCCACATTTAGATCTTTAGTGATGGATAAATCCATCACTAAAGACCTAACATTAATGTTTTGATGACAAAAGACCTTTTTGCCCCCTCCAATCTACACCTATATATAGCCCTACGACCCCCACATATTTTTCATCCCTTCCTCTCTTCTTTCACCCCCTCTAAAGCTCTAAGAGCTTGTCCCAAACCCGGGATGCTCCTCTAGATTAAAAATTAGAATTTTTTCACCTTCTTTCCCCTTCGTGGAGCATCCCACGGTTGTCCTCTCACTCCATTCGAGAAGCGGATCCCGCGGCGACGATGATGTCTTGCCTCGCCCCCTATTCTTCCTACTTCGTTCTCCCTTTTCCCGCTCCGTCCTCCATCTTCCAGGCGTCACCCCGTCCGGCTTGTCCTCCAAGCAGTCGTCGAGGAGGATAACTTCTCTCTACATTCACTTTTACCTCTTTCTAGTGTAGATTTCCCGCTTTGTAGTGTAGATTTCCTACTTTCTAGTGTGGTGGGTAGTTGTAATTGTAATGAACATCAGCTTGTGATATTGATATCTATGTTTATTCTACCTTTCTTTTGTCTTTATTTGTAATATTCTCTCTCTGTCATCTATTCTTTATTCTTTAAGTAGATAGATAGTTTAGATTCAAGTCGACTAGCTAATCTGCTTCGTGACAATTAAAAAACCACAGTTTTGAATCAAATGTCTGCCTCCCTGTGTTCGACCCAGAATTCTAGAGTTTCGGTATAAATTTATCTATTGACAGATTTCTTCGTAAATCAAATTATAATGACGGGTTTTCAAAATTCAATCCTTTTGCGTAGTTTTCCGCTACCAACATTTTGGCACCATTGCTGGGGAGGCGACTCTCTTTGATTTTTCACGTTTTCCCGCCTTCCTTATCTTTTACCTCACTTCTCTCCTCTCTTATTGTGATTGCAGGTACTCTCACGAGATGAGCAAAAGCGATAGATTGGAGTAAAGTGCGATTGAAGGATTTGTAAGTTTACCCCCACCTCCCCACCCACTAGTTTTCATTCCATCACTTAATAACACAAACCCTAATTAACCTAGTTCTCTTAAACTCTAAGGTTAGTCTTGATTGTTTGTTTGACACCTACACTTGCCTCACCCTCCACATATAAAAGAAAAATTTTAAAAAAAGAAAATCTCTCACAAATGTACACAACCTCTTTTGATTTTCAATCTCAACCAGTAAACCGATCTTTGGAACTGGTACACACACCCAAACACATAAACGAGTAGAAATCAGATTAGGTAATCACTTGTGTGCCTAATTAAGTGGTGCAACAGACCAATTGTTTGAGTTGATTGGGCCGCACCACTCCAACTAAAATCAACTCATCAAATAGCTGCCACATAGGTTCAACTTTTAGGGATTTACCAAGCACTCCACATTGTTTTAAGTTTCAAAGGAAAACATCTTCACCTATGCTTTCAAAACCTGGTGTGCCAACTGTACTTGATTGAATACACTTAAAGTTGAATCCTAAAAGCTACTAAGCAACATTTAAACCTATGAATGTGATCAGGGCGATGATTGGAGTTCAACGACTCCAAGATCGCCCTAATCAGGCATCCGTAGCATCAAATAGTGACCGGGGAACCCTAGAAGATCAAGGGCCAAGATGGTGAAAATCCACACTTCAGATGACAAATTCGACCGCACAGATGAATTCGGATCGACGATCGCAGCTCAACGACACAAAAATTGAGTCAATCCGACATCCGTGGCACCATCCACAACTTCCAGAAGATGGACGGCCAAGATGGCGTCACGTGGCGCCATATCTGCCGCCCAAACGGCCTCCAGCACCGCCGCACCTTTTCTTCTTCAATCAGCGCGTCGATTCTCCACCGTTGGATCAAGATCCAACGGCTGTGGATGTGGCTGGCTAATTCATCCACGCGACCATTTCGAAGGCGTAGCGCAGCGGTGACGTAGCCGCGGGCGAAGCGGAGGTCGCGAGATCGAGTCCCGCGAGCCTCAAATTGGGCGCAAGCTATCAGGCGCGTGGAGCGTCAGATGGAGATCGGACGGCCACGCATGCCCAATAGCACCGATGCGCGATTGAACGCATGGCGCGGACGCACAATCGGACGCGCCAGGCGGGCGGGCTGCAGTGGGTGAAGCGTGATCTAAGCCGTCCGATCTCGCGATCGGACGGCTAAGAACCAGCGGTCGTCCGCAAGCGTTGCGCACGTTGGCAGCTGAGCGGGCGCATGTGGGCGCGGAAGCTACGCCCATGTTGGGGTCTTTAGCGACGATTTTATCCATCACTAAAGACCCCTCATTTATTATTTTGAAGTTGTAATGTCCATTTTGCCCCCACTCCTTGCAACTATAAAAGGAGACCCCCTCCATACGAAATTCTCATCCCTTCCTTCTCCTCCCTACCCCTCCAAAGCTCAAGAGAAGCTTGTCCCACACCCAGGATGCTTCTCGCGAGATAAAGTCCAATTTTCATTCCCCTTCGAAAGTGGATCCCGCGACGACGATGACGTGCTGCTTCATTCCCGTTCTTCTGCTTCATCCTCCTTCGTCCTGCTTCGTTCCCCTTCGTCCAGGCGTTGTCCTTTCCGACTCGTCCTCCAAGCAACCGTCGAGGAGGATTTCTCTCTCCCTATTCTTTTTACTGCTTTCTAGTATAGATTTACTGCTTTCTAGTGTAGTTTTGCTCATCCTCCAAGCAATCGTCGAGGAGTTCATTTCTCCCTCCATTCTTTTAATGCTTTCTAGAGTAAATTTATCACTTTCTAGAGTAATTGTTTTATGCTTTGTAGTTGTAAGAGTGAAATGAACAATCTCCCTAATGAAAAATTCCTTGTTTATTCTACATCTCATTTTGATTTCTCTGTGTAATATTCTCTTTCTCTCTTACTCTCTCTCTCTCTCTTCTATTTATTGTAAATAATTAGATAGTTTTAAATTGAATTATTCAGTGACAAATAAAAAAAAAGCGTAGTTTTTTAATCAAACGTCCACCTCCCTGTGTTCGACCTGGAATTTTAATTTCGGTATAAATTTTATTTGTTGAATACGAATTCTTCGCTTTTGAACTACAACGACAGGTTTTCCAAAACCGGACATGTTAGCGTAGCGTTCGTATACGTTCAACAACCACCTTATGAACAACCTGAAATGACCTATTATCAGGGAGGGTATGAAGATCCTCAATTCGTTGATTCCCCTGCACTGAACCCAAACCCACCCAACCCTGAACCAAACCATTTGGTTCAGGTTAACCAGGTCCAAGAGGAGGTGTTGGCTAACTTGAGAAATACTATACAATCTTTGGAAGCTTAGCCAACACCTTGTACTGAAGAATTGGAGCCCCTGATTGAAATTATTACTAATCTTAACAAGTATCTGTTGGATTGGCTCCAGGATGTTAAGGATAAGGGCCCGGGTGAGTTGTTACTTGGAAAATTATCGAAATTGAGGATGAGATTTGTGGTTGCTTTATTTCAATCTTGGGATGATTCCCAGGATGAACCCCCTTCAGGAGAGCCAATGTCAGAACCCACTCAAGCACCTATTTGGGAGGACACTTGTTACGAGACTGGGTTTGACTAGGTTGTTCTAAAGTAATCAAATAAGGATGATTTGATTTCTTCACCAGAGATCCCTGAGCCGGGGTACAAGGAAACGTATGTCTCCATGGATTAGAAAGTGATTGATAATTTTGAGGCATACATTAATGCGGATTTAGATTTCATTGATTCTGAAGGTGAATAATCATTATGCGAAGTCTCACATGAGTTTACAGAACACGATTTTAGTAAGACAACTGGGCCTGAGGAATTCGATAAATCATTTAATGGCCTTGAAATTGAGGAACTTGATCCTGTTGGGGCTCACATGGCAAATTCAGATCCTGTTCTGAAGGATTCAATTTATAGCCCCGATCCTCCATCACACCCCTTAGAGTTTACTAACAATTTTGAATTTGAAATCACTGAACTCAAGTTCATTCAGATTCAGTCACATCTTCTAGACTTGGACAATTCAAACGGGGTGATTAATATGCAGGAGGTCCCGGAATTTGAAATCCTGATTGCGGAGGATAGAAAGTGGGAAATGATGATATGGGAAGTAAATTCTGGAGGAAGCGAAAGACCGACTCTAAGGGTTCCAATTTATCTAAAGCCACCTTTCTACCAAGACCCTTATAACATTTTCTCAGAGGATGTTCAACCCAAGCAAACATTCATTGATTATCCTTTTGAGCTTGATCTCTCTGTTATCCGACTTTTTGGTCTTGGGTTGCATCCTCACAAATCGCAGGCTCAACCCTACTTGCATACTGATCTTAAGTTCTGGGTAATTTTTATCTAGAACCTTAGATATACTCGACCATGGGGTATGGCTCTGCACCACAATCTAGTCCACATATGTGGATATCTGCTGGCTGGTCTTGAGGTGAATCTTTTTATTCTGATTCTAACCTGCACCTGTGAATACTTTGTTTCTTCTTTATTTGTATAGTGTGCCTAGTTGAAGGCACGAACTTCAGCACATATATAGGTTCTTTTCATCTCAGAGCCGACCCGTTATTCATGCAATTCAGGTGCTTTCTACTTTACTCCACTCTGTTTCATGTCTTTTTAATACAATGAGGACATTGCATTAGATAGGCATGGGGAGTGGATATTCATTTCTGAATCATCATGTTAGCTCCATTGATTATTTTTATTTTCTCTTTATTTTTGAAAAAAAAATTGAATTAGGAAAGAATATTTGGGCATTAGGACTTTTCAATCTTAGGAAATAATACAGTAGGATCTGAACACTAAGACCCTTCAGGTCTTTGGGCTTAATCAGCTTGGGTATCCACTAAAATGTGGATTTATTTATCGAGTCCTCGCCATCCTGAATTCTATTTCAATTTGATTAAATAATTTGGAGTGATAAGTACATGACTTATCAACCCGCCCTTTGATTTGAGGGAACTTTAAGTCTAAGCATCTACACAATATTTGCACTGACTTTTTGTTTGGCAGTTTTAACGGAAATTGGATAGCTAATGAACCTTCTAGGGTGGTATGGCTGGCAAGTTATTGTGGGTAACAGCCCATTGGTAGGTTATCCAGAGCCTAGTTGATCGCCCGTGTTTCACGAGTTTGAAATCAGGGTTACAAGTAACCCATCATCGTGGTTGCAAAACTTGTGAACAAATAAAATTTATACTGAAACTCCAAGGGAGTCCTAGGTCGAACACAGGGAGGCGACATTTACTTTAATTGAAAACCATGCTTCGTTTTGTTTGTTTTTGGTATTTTAGGGTTTTGTTATTTTTCTTTTTTGTATTTTTGAAGGAAGAAGACAAGTAGAATGAATCACAAGAGATATGGAATAAATATGATATATATATCACTCCAATGTCAATTACAATAAACTATGAAGACATAAAAAGAGAGGGAGGTGAGAAGAAATCTCCCGAATCACCTGTTCGGCAAAACGATGGTGCCTGGCGGAAGCTCGGGCGAAGGGAGGTGAGGAGCGGGACGATGGAGGTGAGATGCAAGAGGACGTCTGGTAGAGAAAAGTGTTGAAGGCGCGAATTGCTACGCTAACGTGTTTGGTTTTTGAAAAACCTGTCGTCGTAGTATGAAAGCGAAGAACTCGTGTTCAACAAATAAAATTTATACCGGAATAGAAATCCTGGGTCGAACACAGGGAGGTGGACATTTGATTTAAAAACACGTGTTTGATTTATTTGTCATGAAGTAAATTAATTGATTAGAACTATCTAACTATTTACAATAAATAGAAGAGAGAGAGAGTAAGAGAGAGAGAATAATACAAAAAAAAATCAAAAGAGATATAAAATGCACATGGAATTCATTATCGAAAGGATTGTTCATTACACTAAATATTATGACTAGAAAGTAGGAAAATGATTACACTAGAAAGCAGTAAATCTACTCTAGAAAGCAGTAAATCTATTCTAGAAAGCAGTAAAGAGAATGAGGAGAAAGATATCCTCCTCGACGGTCGCTTGAAAGACGAGTCAAACGAGACGACGCCTGGACGAAGGAGGACGGAGCAGGACGAAGGAGGGTGAAGCAGGAAGAATGGGAATGGGACAGCTCATCGTCGTCATTGCGGGATCCGCTTCCAAAAGGGGGACAAAAAATTGACTTTATCTCGCGAGAAGCATCCCGGGTGTGGGACAAGCTTCTCTTGAGCTTTGGAGAGGGAGAGAAGAGAAGGAAGGGATGACAATTTCATGTGGTGGGGGTCTCCTTTTATAGTTGCAAGGAGTGGGGGCATTTTGGTCATTCCAATTTTAAAAACATTAATTCAGGACCTTTAGTGACGGATAAAACCATCGCTAGAGGTCCGAACGTGGGCGTAGTGGGCGGCACACGTGCGCCTGCTTGCTTGCCCGCACGTGTAGCACGCGTACACGTCCAGCCGCTCTCAGCCGTCCGATCGTGAGATCGGACGACTTAAGTCGCACCTTCACCCTCTCCTCAGTGCGTGCCCGCCTGCGTACGATCCCGCGTCACGTGCGGCATGAAAAAGCATGTGGGGAGGATTGGGCACGTGCGACCATTCGATCGCACCCACTTGCCCGCTTCTCACGTTTCGAACGCATGTCGCCTGCTTGTGATAAAGCCTTTGCCCACTGCGCTACGGAGCGGAAATGGTCACGCAGATGAGTTAAGGCACGTGCATCCACAACCGTTGGATCAAGATCCAATGGCCCAGATCGTGCGTTGGATCTCCTTTGGAGAGGTAGCGGCTGTCTTGAGGACCGTTTGGATAACTGAGATGGCACCACGTGGCGCCATTTGAGCCGTCCATCTTCTGGATGATGTAGATGGTGCCACGATTGTCAGATTGAGTCTATTTTCACGCCGTTAGGCTGCGATCGTCGATCCAAATCCATCCGTGCGGTCGGATCTGTCATTTGAAGTGCAGATTCACACCATCTTGGCCCTTGATCTTCTAAGGTTCCCCAGTCACTATCTGATGCTACAGATGTCTGATTAGGGCGATCTTGGAGTCGTTGAACTCCAATCGTCGCCCTGATCACATCTGTACAGTTGGATCTTCGATCCAAGGCCCTGATAAAAAATTTGCCCTATCCATGAACATAAAAGGAGACAATTAACCTCCATTTTATTCAAACTACTCTAAATGCAAGATGATGCATGTTATGCAATATTTATAGCATGCAATGCAATCCTATGCTTAAGAACATGCATAAATTGACATCTTAAGTAGTGTAAACGTGGTTACATCAGAAAGCTTCAACGTGGCTACGGAATGGAGGTAAGAAGGAGGAGATGATCTGCTACCGGAATGGATGTGGGAGGACGGCTCCAAGGTGACGTATGAATGGGGATGGGAAGAGGGATGAATATTTCGTGAGGCAGAGGTTCGCTACACTAATAGGAGCCTTAGGACCTTGAGAGTAAGCTCTAATGGAGCTTTAGTAGGCTTGCTAGAG
This sequence comes from Thalassia testudinum, assembly GCA_037157565.1. Taxonomy (NCBI): domain Eukaryota; kingdom Viridiplantae; phylum Streptophyta; class Magnoliopsida; order Alismatales; family Hydrocharitaceae; genus Thalassia; species Thalassia testudinum. The sequence goes on along the minus strand of JAZHRO010000031.1, from coordinate 30,292,787 downwards.
CTTAGGAGTAGGTGGGAGTAGAGTAGGTAGGGATGGCTTGGAAGGGAGGGGGTGTAGGTTCTTTTATAGTGGAGAAGGGGCAAAAATAGGTATGGGACCATTAGTGACCTCCAGGTCATCTCTGGAAGCGTCGCTGTAGGTAGCTCATGGCCGCTCACGCCCACAGCTGGCTTTACTGGTGCGTGAAGAATTAGCGACAGCTATAAGCGTCGCTGTAGATCCAGCTCATGTGTCGCTGTAGGCTGACGCCAACCGAGCACGTGCCTATGCTATTGCTGCGTTGGCACGCGTGCACGCTCACACGATGGCGCTGCATTGTGCGCATGCATGCCTCCACGCGCGCGCATGCCCGCGCTACTGTGCGTGTACGATGGTGCGTGCGTGCACATGGGCAGCCTGGGCTACGCCACATGACATAATCTAGGTCGCCCATTTTCTTTTCGTTATAGGGGCTACTACGGAGGTCGCATTGAGTCGATTTTTACGCCGTTAGGCTGCGATCGTCGACCCAAATCCATCCACACGGTCAGATTTGTCATTTAAAGCTCCAAATTATGTCACCTATTTCCTTGACCGTTGATCTTCCTCGGATTGCATATGGTACTACGAGACTCCAATCAAGGCGATTTCGGAGGCTTTGAACTCCGATCGTCATCTTGATCAGATCCGTATGGTCGGATCATCAATCTGAGCTCCGAAATAAATATCTTCTCTCCTGACCAGAAAGAGGATGCAATTAACCTAAATTATATACAACTACTCTAAATATAGAATGATGCATGCTATGCAATATTTATAACATGAAATGCAAATCTAAGCCTAGGAATATGCATGAATAGGCATTTTACCCTAAATAAATGTTTTTACATCATACCCCCATGCCTATCTTTTCCTAGTCCCAAGCAAAATTAAACTTTATGCTATGTATAAAAGCAGAATTAGGATTAAATCGCTTAGGCCTAAGTCGCTTATTAACAATAGAAAATTTCAATTAAGGTCCTAAACTACGAAGACTCAACAGTACCTGGGTGTTTGCCAGAATGCAGACCGCCCAAGTCCTCACCTTATTTGAAAAGGGAAGATACATTTTTTTTTTCTTTTCTAATTTTTTGGTACTTTTGGAGTTTGAGAGTTTCGAAATAACTTTTTACGGCTACCTAACACGCCCAAGACTTGAAAAGGACTCTAAATGCTAAGCATCTTGTGAAAATAGTGAAAGACTCACTAGGCAGCGGTTGAAACGAACTTCGGGTTTCTACAACCCTAGGTGACCTTGCCTAAAGGTTTATCTTTTTGATTGGTAGCTTTCTCCCTACTTCTTTTATTTATGGGGTCAACATAAGGGCGAACCCAGTGTATATCTCCCTGATTTATTCTACTTCCCCGCTTCTTCCCTATGTGTTTTGGGAATTATTGTGCATTTTTTGTGAGCTGGGTTCTAGACAACCAGCCAATGGTCTATTACCTACGGCAACTTGCCAGCCATACTCGTGTAGTGAAGTATGGTTTTGTTTATTTTTTATATTTTTCTCCTTTTTCTATATTTTTTATTTTTCTTTTTATTTTTTTTTCCTTTAAGTAGGTGGCTTCCCTGATTTAAGATTTACCTAAAGGCAGTATAATGAAAATGGTCTTGTGACTGAGATCTGGACAACCGACCGATGAGCTGTTACCACCAACAACTTGTCAGCCATACCACCCTAAATAGTTCATTAGCTACCCAATTTCTGAAGAAACCACCGAAAAGTGAGTCAGTGCAAAAAAAAGTGTGTAGATGCTTAGGCTTAAAGTCCCCCCAAATCAGAGAACGGGTTGATAAGTCGCATACTTATTATCCCAATTTATTTACCAACTTAAAATGAATTTTAATTGGGGAGGACTCTAGACTAACTCCACATTCGAGTGGACACCTAAGCTAATTAAGCCCGAAGACTTGAAGAGTCTAAGTATTTAGGTCCTCTCATATCATTTCCTAAAGTTAATAACTTCCAAATGCCTAAGTTCTCTTCTAATTCTTCTTCTTTTTTCTATCTTTTTGAATTTTAAATTTTTTTATTTTTAAAAGAATCAAATAACAGGAAATTACTATTACAGCTGACAAAAAGGTTATAAAATATGTCCACCCCCACATGCTTAACTATTGCAATATCCTCATTGTGAAAAATGAAAGCATGTAGGAGAGTAGAAGTGGAAGAATAGCACCTGGTTTCCGTGAGACTCTGGTCAGCTTGAAACAATCTTTACATGTGCTGAGTTGAGTGCCTTCAGTTAGGCGAGGTCCTCAATCAAAACTAACTAAACATTGAGGCCACAACAACACAATTTCTGGGCCCCCAAATATGGGTCCCGGAGAGTGAAAATGGGCTTGCTAAAGAGATGAACAATGAAAGTGGCAAGCTAGTGGTGCAGGGAGAGCCCAAATGGTCTCCAATAGTAGTTTTGTTGATTTATTACAGAGGAAATGTGGTTGGGTATAGAATTTGTTCAATGGTTGGGTGAAAAAGGACGATGAGGGTTTTGTGATGTGATAGGGATTTGTGGGTACTCTAGAATACCTAATGTTTGAAGAGTTCTTCCCCAATGTTCAATTTCATCCTCACACTCTGGGTTCTTAAGCCAACAATCCTGATCCTCAGAATTCCCACCCACAAGTTGGACCTCAAACTCTAAACATTCAGGATAAGGATGTTGGGTTTTATCTTGATCATGTGAATCATCGAACAAATTTTTGATTTCATGTATATCTTCCTCATACTACGTTGCTACAATTGGTTGCATTTTTGTTTTGTCCTCAATTATTTCCACAACCGTGTGATCTTCTTCTCGAGTTTGGGTTGACTTAGCCATTAAAAGGTTGTCTAAGGTATGTATGGCCATTACTTCCTCTATTCTACCAAGCTCCTCCATCGAACCACACTTAATTTTATTCTTCTTTGAAACCTCAAAAATATTGAATTGATTTGTCTTATCCCCTGAGGCCATTTCTATATTTCCCAATTCACAATCAATCCTTGCCTTGGCAGTAGTCAAGAAATGTCTTCCCAAAATAATCGGGGTGTGGTTGAGCTGTTTGGGGTTTCCATGTCCAGGACCATGAAATCAGCAAGGTAATGCAAATCATTAACCTTGACTAAAACATCCTCCAAAATACCCCTTGGTTTTGTAATGGATCTATCGGCTAACTGCAAGGTTATGTCAGTATGTTTTAGGTAGCCTAGACCCAATTCCATGTGCAGTGAGGTGGGGATCACATTAATGGAAGCACCCAAGTCGAGGAGGGCCCGATCAGAAGTAATGTTTCCTATTGTTCAGGAAATCAGTGGGCTCCCAGGTCTTGCTTCTTAGGAGGTAGCTTGTTTAGAATCAGTGTGCTTGTGTTATCGAACAAAACTACTCTCCTATTATTTTCAGATTTCGCTCTACGCCTTTCTTTATATGCATTTAGTAAACCTATGCCGTAGGCAGGGATTGATCTGATAGCTGCGAGGAGTAAAATGATTGTCAATTTGAAAGCCTAAAGTAAGGACATCCTTTCCTCCAATTTCTCCTCCTACTTTTTCTGTTTGCCCAAACAACAACAACATACTCCCGAATCAGACTCTGATGTTTTGTTGATTACATTCTTAGTTAGGAGTTTGGAATTCTTGCTACGGGGCTTAATGGGGTTGACATGGGGTTCGGTAGGTCCCTTGTGTCTACTACCACTCCTCAAGGTGATGGTGTTTGCCGTGGCAAAATGCTGTTGGTTAGTGCCTTAAGGAGGGTTGGGCAGAACAAAAGGCTTCTGGTTGATTATGGTAGGAACTTGGTTCGTTCCGGGAGGGGCTGGGGTAGCCTAATAGATAGCATGAGCTTGAGCATGCGACTCCCCATCATTACCAAACCCTTGAGGCCCAGTGCCTTGGTTCTGTACATTCCTTGGGTTTGGTACATATTATGATGGTAGAGATCCGGGTTGTCGGTTGTTTGTACTAAGTCTAGATTGCAAGGTGTCCAGCAAAGTTTTCATCTGTTGCATGAGCTGGAGCAATGACCCTTGCATTTCTACCATTTTCAGGTTCAAGTCAGCCTGCTCGGTGAGTCATTGAGCATTCCACATGGGCTGATTAACTTGATTCAGGGGTAACTGAGTATATACATGACCCTGACCCATTGGTTTTTGCGGTGCATAGTTGTTGGGTCGATATTGGGTCTATTGCCCCTGATCTTTCCAAGAGAAGTTAGGATAATTTTTCCAACCAGAATTGTAGGAATTTGAATAAGGGTTGGACCTAACATTCTCTTGCACATCATGAACATCCTCATAAGATGAGGATGAAGAAGGATCAAAAAGACTAGGATCAAAGGCCCCAGTTTGGAACCGATAAGGTTCCGAGAAGAGTTGGCTCAAGGTTGAGCCGGCTCCAGTTGGTTCACAAACTCTCGTCTCGTAGGAGCTTGCGAAGAATGGAATCCCGATTCTTGGGATTGAGTGGATCTAGAAAAATTAGAGTTTCCGGACATCCACTCTTCCATTCATTTAGCAACCTGATCCATCTTATCTAATCTATTGCAGATCAATTCCATATCAGAAGTATCAGAATCTTGGACCTCATTGGCATTTGATCTAGTTTGTTGGGATCGGTTGAAGGTTTCCATGGAGGCGTGGTTTAAAGAATTTTCGCTCATTTCCTTAAACAAATCATACGCGCTATCTGTGTCTTTATTGAGGAAATTGCCTCTGCAAGAAGCATCCAAATGATTAGGGAGTTGATCATTCAACCCGTGATAAAAAATCTGCACAAGTTGCCATTTAGGCACCTCGTGGTATGGACACTTCCGCAACAGATCCTAGAATCTCTCCCAGGCTTCATGAAACGGTTCCCCCTATCGCTGGGCAACAGTGGTAATTGCCCGTCACAACGTATTGGTTCGCCCAATTGGGAAGAATTTCTTCAGGAAGGCTGATTTCAAAGTTGTCCAGGTAGGAATCGGTCTTCCAATGATACGATACCAATGTGCGGCCTCATCCCTGAGTGAATGGAGGAAAAGCCTCATGAGCATTGATAGACGACTTTTCGCTTAGCGTTGTAGTATTTAAGTGGTGGAAAAATCGACTAATCAAAAATAATGAAAATAACCACTCACAGAAGAGCGGGTCGAGTCCACAGGGAGGCAATGATACAATTAATACTTAATTATTCAATGTTATTTCGGGTAGTGCGAAATCCCTGTTCAAATCTGATTTAAAATGTGAAGGAAAGTAGATTTGCAATAACTTAAAAGGATAAGGGTATAAGTGTTGTTTTCCCTCATAGAAATTCTCAATAAATTTAGGATGAATTCATGCATTTTTCATGTGATGTGTACTAAAGACAATTAGTACTTAAATTAAGTCCAAAATCAAGCTTTAAACTAGTTAATATCAATACCATGCAATTATAAAGAACTATGAGTGTTTGAATGCAATTCTGCCATAATATAATAATAATAAAAAAATCAAATTAGGTGGCAATGGCATTGAAAGTAAATTTTAATTGAGAGGAAAACATGGCTTTCTTCCTCTCTCCTCCTCGCGAGAAAGAGAGAACCGCAGGGGTTGATGGGAGGCTCAAGAGGACGGCGAGATCGAGAGCTCTCCGATGGTGGCAGCGGCGGTGACGGAGGTGGCCGGAGCGGCCGGCGGAGGTGGCCGGAGCTCCGGCCTGTTGACAAAGAAGGCGTAGCTGCTGCAATGCCTGCGGCTGGTGGCGCGGGTGGAGGCGTGCACGCGCACTGGTGTGCGAGTAGGCGCTTGCTGGTGCGCTTGTGGATAGGCGGCGGTCTGCAAGAAGGTGGAGCGGTGCGCTTACAGATGGTGCTGAAGAGAGAGGCGCGCGGGCGGAGAGGGCGTGAGCGCCTGCAGTGGCTGGAGGGGGCGAGCGGTAGGGCGCGCTGATTTGCAGGGGGCGCTGGTGCGCAGGCAGGCTGATGGCATGCGGACAAGGTTGAGGCCTGGCTGGGATGCCTGCAGGGTGGAGGGGGGGCGCGCTGGAGATGGTGTGCGGGCCTACAGCAGGTCACGCGGTTGAGAGCACCTGCAGGGCAGGCTGGAGCGGTGGCTGGAAGGTAGGCGCACGGGAGAGGTTGAGGCGCGGGAGAGGCGCGAAGGTGCTGGAAAGGCAGGAAGGAGCGCGGTTGCGCGCTGCATGTGTCTTGCAGGGGCGCGTGTGCGCGCGTGGGCTGAAGAACTGCTTGCAGTAGGGGGGCACTGGAGGGCTTGGTGTTGCGCCTGCGGGCTCTTAAGAGGGTGATGGCGCGGTGGCTGCAGGGGTGGTATGCCTTCTCCACAGTGCGTACTCTCTCCACAGTGGAGAGGAAGGATATCCCCCCAGGGGGAGGAAGAAGGACCCCTATATCAAGATCTTTTCTTTCCTCCCCTCCTCTTCCTTTTTAACTTCTCCCTTGCGCGTGAGTTTAGGGATTTTCCCAAATCCCCAGTCATAGTTGTTGAGAAAGGCGGCGGAAGAAGAAGATTACCCCAATGTCCGGCAGGGGAGGGGGGAAAGAGTTGCGGCTGTTTGGGGAAATTTATCCCCCCACCCTTGCTCTTTGTGCATTTTATTACCTACACATAAAAATAATAAAATGATTAAGTTATAGAATGTTATAACTTAAATCATGAGGTGTACAAATCTTCTACAACTTAATTGTCATTATTAACATACCTAAATTGTACAATTAAAGATACTTAGGCTTAATATTAGTCCATTTTAATGGACTCATCAAATACCCCCATGCCTAAGATTTGCTAGTCCCTAGCAAAAATGAAAAATAATCAGAAGATTTCTTCTTTTCTTACTTAAAAACTTTAGAAATCCAGACAAATGTGAAGTGCTGATAGCCTAGGTAACAGATCCAAGTGAAAGAGACGATTCACATTGGGAGTTCATACATCACCCTTGGCAAAAATTTCTGTCGAGATAGGCAACTACTTCCCTCAGGGATAAAGCAAACGATAATCTGTAATTTGACCCCGACGTTTGGCTTAGGTAAGAGATATCAAATTGAATGGATTTGTATTTGGTGGCACACACTCAACTGGTGCTACATATAGTCTAGTACTGCAGACTCTAGCTCTCTAGACTATTAGACAAGTCAACTCTGAGAGAGGCTACACAACTGTGCTCTCCTGATGTTCCTGGGCACTCTCTTTTCTTTCTTTCTGAGATCACGAATCTCGCCAGATTTAGAAATTGTACTCACTATTTAGTGGCCTCACATGGCATCCACACTTCAATTCAAGTCCTAATAACTCTACAACTAAGTTAGAGTTCTCAACCAGTATTCAGGCGATCAGAAATACTAGAAGGTAGGTATGGGTCATATTTGGTGGAACGTGATAGGTGTTTTGCTGCCTCAGAAACAGTGTTACATCATACAGTTGGACCTTTTTTTTTTTGTAATATAACTATTTTTTCTTTTTCTTCTTTCCGTTTCTTCTTTTTCTTCTTCTTTTCTCTTTTTTTTTTATTTCTTCTTGTTTTTGTCTCTTTTTCAATCAACACAACATGATACGGACTTTTATTTACGAGGCATTATTAGCGATGATGATGGTCAAAAGGAAGTTGTGTGGCTTATTTGGTGGAAGAGCCTATTCTCGGCATCGGGAAGGAATAGATAGGACAGGCGTATTTCTAACCTTTGACACTATTACCCTCCTTCAGCTGAGGACTCTATGAAGGACAGTCGTAACCATCCACCATAGTTATAGCTTTATTAAGACTCAATCTCTGTGTATCTGCTTTATTTGGTGACCCTCAGGAATTCACTCAAAGTACGTACACAGGAACAGAGAGTGAAAACTACGCCTAACTCTAAAGTATCATTATCTAATTGTCCAAAACTTAAGAGTCCTTAGACTAGACTTAGTGCACCAGTAATCTCTCTACTTTCTTCTAACAAATATGAGGTAGATCTATTAGAAGATAGTATGCCTGACTCCCTATGAACTGTCCAAGGGTTCAGTAACTTACAAATGCTCATTGGTTTTCCTCAATGATCCATTACCAAATCTACGTGCACGTGAAATAAATGCACTGGATTCTAAACTTAAGAAATAATTCCATAAGAAGAACCTCCAATAACAAAGGTATTTTGCTGAGGACTAACCCATTCAGCTCAATTTTTTTTTTTAAACTAACCTAAATGCATAAATACTTCCTAAAATGCAAATGCACTCCCCCATGCCTAAATCCTACAATGTCTCCATTGTAAAATTAAAACAGGAGGAAAAAGGAAAAATATCACCTGACACAGTCAGCTGGGTTACCTCCTAACAAGCACTGCATTTTCTGTCAGCAGCTAAACCTATAAGGAACCTGTAAGTCAGGTTCGAAACAGAAAAGGTTAGGCCCTAAGAAAATGCGTAATAGTGCAGGCCAAGAAAACAGGTAACCACGGATGTTGGCGAGCTGATGATGCAATGTAATTCCAAATGCTCGCTAGAAGAAATGAAAACAGAAAATCTCGTTGGCTACCTTGGGAGGTCTAGGAATAATAAACGAAATATGAAAAGGGACCTCCCGAAACGGAATAAGTGGAGGATAACAAGGATCCTCCAGAGCAGGACAGGTTTTAAAAGATATACACATAATTAGTTCAAACCCTTGAATGGCGAGAGTAAAAGTACAAGCATCAATCCATACTCGCCATTCTACCCTAAGATGTATTGGCCTGATATAGTCTCCAGAAAGAATGTACATGAGCAAAGATCTGAGCCAAGGATCAGTTAGGGAGTATAAGGGTTGTTTGTAGTGTTGGAAGGTAATGGTTAAGTCCAATGAGGGCTTAGTAGGTGTTAGGTCCAATTCCAACAATGACTCGAATTGTGTACACTCCCTAACAGTAGTAGACAACTTCAAGTTATCCTGCCTAGCATTAATGATCGGAGTCATATTTGAATCAAGGGTAGACTCTAAATTACAACTTTTTGATGGCAGGGTCAAAATGTAAGAATCATTATCATTCAGCTCATCCCCAGATTCGTTTGGTTCACTGAAATTTTTGTCAGGGTGTATATGTGATTCATTAGGAGTTCGATCAGTATCCTCAATTATTTCTAAGGGAGGATCAGTCTTAATATTTTGGAGGAAGCCTATATCATTGAATTCGTCATTCTTCTCGGGGTATAAATCCTTAATTGATGTGTTTTGCCCCCGAGAGTCTCCCATAGACTTCTCATTATTTTGTTCATCCTCCTCTAATATCAACTCCTGTTTTGATGGAGGATGACTCTCAAAAGAAAGGAGGAATCTGGATTTAATCATATTATTTCTACCCTCTGGAGGTAAATCCTCAAATGATAAATAATTCTCCTGTGAATCACTCCAGATTTTCAGTCCAGGTTCCTCTGTTAGGGTATCCTCATCTTCAGAATTAGACTCGTCATATCCCTGAGACCAGAATTGATCATCCTCTATTCCCTTAGGGTCACCTTCATTAGGTGCATTTGAATCCTCAGAATATTGAATGGTAGGTGTTGATTCCCTAAGTGGAGGGTCAGGAGTAGGCTCACTAAGAGTAGAATGGGATTCCACCAAATAATCAAGAGGGGAAGTGATAGGAACAATATAACCTTGACCCAGGTTGGTAGGGGTAAGGAGAATACCGTCATTGAGGTCAAGGTCCTCAAGAGATACCATCTTCCCTTGCTTTTGACTGCAATATATTTCAGGTGGATAATCACTATGATCATTATCCTCTAGTGGCCGTGTCTCATTGGAAGAGTCTAAGTGATGGCTACCTAAAATTGGATCCCTATTGTCATTAGGTTCCTCAGAATTATTTTCATGATCATGGTTTATTGGGTAGGAATCAGGATTATTGGGAAGTGTGTAGCTAAGTTCTCTTATTTCATCATTTAAGTGTTGACTATTCCTCAACATCTCTACCATTGATTCCATTATTTCCTTTTACTATTTTTGCATTTCTATCATAAACGAGGAGAGGCTACTATTATCAGGTTGGGGAGGATAGTCAATTTCAGGCTCTAATTGCCTAGGGGTATCGGTCCAACCTCGATACGGAAAATCATGAAGGGTGGGAGGGTTGGTTGTTTGCATGGAAGTAGGGATTTCAGGATTGGAAAATCCAGCTCCTAGGCTCTACTCAAAAGTAGGAGTTATCAAGCCAGTACTCCCAAGGTAAGAATGAGAATGATCCCATGAATTATCAATGTACCCATCAAAGGATGGATACGCTGGTAGCGGATTACGCGTGATTTGTAAAAGCGGGTTTTCAATGTCGTTGTAACACGCGAATTCGCATATGCTTTTAAATTTATAAACCTAGATAGGGGAGTATCTAGGGATCATCCAAGGAGGCCAAATGTTTGCAATAGTGATTCTCTTGCTTGGAATAAATCTCAACTTTCTTTTTAGTATTTTTCAATATATCATTTTTTCGTTTTTCAATTAAGACAACATGCGAAATGGTGGCGGGAAGGTAATTTACACTTCAATTTAACTACTACTTTCTAAGTGGCAATTAGATCCTCTCCCTAAGCTCACTCTAGGTAAGTGGAGGCCTAGAATAATTAGGGAGAGGGAGTGGAAAATGCTAAACAAAGCAAGTAGAAATGCAAAATAGAAAATTGCAAAGAAGGCAACTTAGATTAATGAAAAGTGTTTTACAAAAAAGCCTAGTAGAGGAATGCTTCTACTACTAGAAAAATTAAAATAAAGAAAAGCAAACACAAATCCTCTAGATAGATGGTGAAGAAGAGGGCTTCTTGCTCCAAGGTTGGTGGCTCCCAAGCTTGAAAAGAATCCTTCAACTCCTTCCTTGCAGTGCTCCGCCAAGGTAATGTCCTCCAAGGCAAGCCCTAAGGGGGTGTGCCTTAAACTTCTCTCCAAGGGTGGACGTCCACCCTAGTTCCTTCTCCCTTGCCTGGCCATCCTCCTTGAAGTGGAAGAGTCCTCCTCCTTGGCGTGGCCCAAGTTGAAGAGAGTGGGGAGAAGAAGGCACCAAAAGGGCTGGTGATGTGCCCCTTTAATCTCCTTCTCTACTCCTTCTTCTTTGCCGTAGGTATAGGTGGTTTAGGTAGTAAAATACACTAATGGATGATGCTCCAAAATGGTGGTAGGTGGTGGGTTTTTATAGAATAGGAAGGGGGCTAAGGTGTCCCTTGAAATGAAGGGCCAAGATGAAGAGATGGAGGTGGTTAAAGATCCTATGGCCAAGGTGAGTTGGAGCCACCTTAAGGGACACCAAGGGGGTAGTTATGGGTGTTGACACCCCTTGATGTTGGCGCCGAAAAGGGTTCTAGAAGGTGGTCTAAGTTGGCGCCAAGAGGGATTCTAGAAGGAGGGGTAGGTAGATGGCTAGGATGGCTTATGTGGGTAGGTGTAGGGTGGATTAAGGGCTGAAAGTTGGCACCAATATAGAGGTGGTTAGGGGTAGTTTCTGGTGCCAAATTAAGGTGTCTTTTGGTGGTGATAATGGGGTGAAGGGATGGCTAGGAGGTGGCGCCAACTTGAGTAGGGTAGCTAGCTTAGGTAGGCTTAAGTTGGTGGAGCTAGCTAGGGTTGACTTTGAAGGTGGTGGATGGCCAAGGAGCTGGTTGCTAGCTAAGCTAAGCTAAGATAAGCTAAGCTAAGCTAGCTTAGCTAATGGAGGAGTAGAGGAGAAGGTGTTGGAGCTAGGGTCTGGAGGGAGGAGCTGAGGAGGAGAAGTCAGGAGCTGAAACTGGAGCTGGCTGCTGTTGAAGAGGCTAGCATGGAGCTACTCTAGCTGGCTTAGCTTGCTAGTTCTTTGCTAGCTGCTAAGCCAAGCTAAAGTGAGATGGCTTCTACCACAATAAGCTAAGGTGAGCTGGGTCTGGTGCTCCCGGGGAGGGTCAAGCTGGTTGAGGCAGCTAAGGTAGCTTAGCTCAACTGAGTTGAGCTAAGCTGAGTCCCCGGGAGCTGGACTTGAGCTTCCAGAGCTGGGATGAGTTCTTCTTCAGCTGGCTGGAGTTGAGTGGAGCTGGATGTAGCTAGATCTGAGCTGGGGTGAACTCCTGTCAACTCAGCTGAGCTAGCTAGAGCTCCCTATGGACTAGTGGGAGCTGAGATGAGCTAGACTCAGCTAAGTTGAGCTGGATCTGAGCTGACTTGAGCTAGGGTGAGCTAAGATGAACTCTCTTGAGCTGCCATTCAGCTGAGATTAGCTGAATGGAGCTGGGATGAGCTAACCCTAGTTCAAGTGAGCTAGGTTCCAGCTGCGGTGAGCTAGATCAAGCTGAGGTGAGCTGGATCAGGCTGAGTTCTAGCTAGTCTGGGCTTCTCCTTCACCATTTTCCTTCTTGAGTGCTAGGGTTTTAGGGATCTATATATCTATACATCCCTAACACTCACAAAAACATATTAAAAAGACAATAAAAAATGCAATGCATGCCTAACCTATTTTATGCCTAAATGCAGCCCAAAAACCCATTTGCGGAGTAAAATCCTAAGAGCTAGGTTTGTTTTAATGCATATGAATGATGATAAACTGGCGTTTATCATACGCTCGAAGCATGGGATCCTGATTAAAAGATGGGAAGTATTGACTCTGATAATCTGAATGATAGGAGTAAGAGTAATCCATTTCTTTAAGCAAAACAATTTTAACTTTCTTAGGATTCAATAGAAAACTTCCTAAAGAGTCCTATTGTCACAGCAAACGCAAATTCAACGAGATCTATTTTTAGTAGATTGCAGGTCTTAGAGTTATATGTTTAGTTGGTGGCCAAACAAGTTTTGCAAAAATTAGGCTTCCTAGGCCAACCTTCGCTGGTGCCTATAACCTACTCACAAGGGATGGAAGTCTCGAATCGAGCCCACACACGAGGAATCGAAGTAACTTGGTGGATAGGCTTGTTGATTTCTGACTAACTTCCCTTGTGGTGTAAAAAAGGACAGGTAGAAATTTATCTAGTTACCTTATGTGAGGTGCACAGTGTCTCAAGTATGCAAGCATACGATCGTGTTTTGATTTTTTTGAAATTCCGCAAACAAGATCCTTTTGCACACAATTTTCAGTCACAGATTTTAAAGTCCAACCTCTTAACAGTTCCAATTAGTTTAAAGTGACCACTGAATTAATTTGATTCAATCACTTTAGTGGTCTTAGATTTAGGTTCAATGCATATGCATGACAAGTAATTAATACTCAAGAGAAGATGTACCTTACTCCAGCTTTCTTCGTGTAGTGTATGAATGCAAGGCAATAAAAAATAAACTAGATACTGCTCATTCAGTCCTAGATGATCGTCTTATAGATATGCAACTTCTAGCAGGCAATTCGAATTTTCTTTTTTCAATAATAATAACAAATAGACTTAATCTAACTGACTAACTAAAATGCAGTTCAAAACAGTTCAAATAATCCTATAATCTAAATAAATGGGAACACCTTCCCAAAAATACCCAACAAGGGCCCAAAAGATAGTAATTTAAATTCTAATGTCTATCTAACTAAATCTAACTAAGACCTACTGCCTAAATCAGAAATAGGCTTCTCCGTAAGCCTATATGCGTGGGATCAAGGCCCACGTGTTCCTGTTGTCGTCCTCCAGGTGGTGTCAAGGTCCACCAAAAAGATCGTCTCCGTCGTGCACGTTGTTAACGCTCAAAGTCGTCGCTTTGCTACGCCTCGTCGCCATGTCAGATTCCTCACACAATAATAAAAATGATTAGATAATTTCGCAACTCAAACGATTTTAAAAACAATAAAGTAAATCTATTGCGTCTGTTGCCTCCCCGGCAACGGCACCAATTTTGATAGACGACTTTTCGCTTAGCATTGTAGTATTTAACTGGTGGAAAAATCGACTAATCAAAAACAATGAAAATAACCACTAGCAGAAGAGTGGGTAGTGTCCACAGGGAGGCAATGATACAATCAATACTTAATTATTTAATGTTATTTCGGGTAGTGCGAAATCCCTGTTCAAATCTGATTTAAAATGTGAAGGAAAGTAGATTTGCAATAACTTAAAAAGATAAGGGTATAAGTGCAATTTTTCCTCACAGAAATTCTCAATAAATTTAGGATGAATTCATGCAGTTTTCATGTGATGTGTACTAAAGACAATTAGTACTTAAATTAAGTCCAAAATCAAGCTTTAAAATAGTTAATATCAATAAAATGCAATTATAAAGAACTATAAGTGTTTGAATACAATTCTGCCACAATATAATAATAATAAAAAAAATCAAATTAGGTGGCAATGGCATTGAATGTAAATTTTAATTAAGAGGAAAATAGGGCTTTCTTCCTCTCTCCTCCTCGCGAGAGAGAGAGAGAACCGCGGGGGTTGATGGGAGGCTCAAGAGGACGGCGAGATCGAGAGCTCTCCGATGGTGGCAGCGGCGGTGATGGAGGTGGCCGGAGCGGCTGACGGAGGTGGCCGGAGCTCCGACCTGTTGACAAAGAAGGCGTACTTGCTGCAGTGCCTGCGGCTGGTGGCGCGGGCGAAGGCATGCACTCACGCTGGTGCGCCTGCAGATGGGTGGCAGAGCGCGCTTGCAGATGGGCGGCGGTCTGCAGGAAGGTGGAGCGGTGTGCCTACAGATGGCACTGAAGGGAGAGGTGCGCGGGCGTAGAGGGCGTGAGCGCCTACAGTGGCTAGAGGGGGCGAGCGGTAGGGCGCGCTAATTTGCAGGGGGCGCTGGTGTGCGGGCAGGCTGATACCGTGCAGACAAGGTTGAGGCACTGGCTGGGATGCCTGCAGGGTGGAGGGGGGGCGCGCTGGAGATGGTGTGCAGGCCTACAGCAAGGTGCGCGGTTGAGAGCGCCTGCAGCGCAAGCTGGAGCGGTGGCTGGAAGGTAGGCGCACGGGGGAGGTTGAGGTGCAGGAGAGGCGTGAAGGTGCTAGAAAGGTAGGAAGGTGCATGGTTGCATGCTATGTGTGTCTTGCAGGGGCGTGTGTGCGTGCGTGGGCTGAAGAACTACTTGCAGTAGGGGGCACTGGAGGGCTTGGTGTTGCGCCTGCGGGCTCCTAGGAGGGTGATGGCGCGATGGCTGCAGGGGTGGTACGCCTTCTCCACAGTGCGTACTCTCTCCACAGTGGAGAGGAAGGATATCCCCCAAGGGGGAGGAAGAAGGACCCCTCGATCAAGATCTTTTCTTTCCTCCCCTCCTCTTCCTTTTTAACTTCTCCCTTGAGCGTGGGTTCAAGGATTTTCCCAAATCCCCAGTCATAGTTGTTGAGAAAGGCGGCGGAAGAAGAAGATCACCCCAATGTTCGACGGGGGAGGGGGAAAAGAGTTGTGGCTGTTTGGGGAAATTTATCCCCCCACCCTTGCTCTTTGTGCATTTTATTACCTGCACATAAAAACAATAAAATCATTAAGTTATAGAATGTTATAACTTAAATCATGAGGTGTACAAATCTTCTACAACTTAATTGTCATTATTAATATACCTAAATTGTACAATTAAAGATACTTAGGCTTAATATTAGTCCATTTTAATGGACTCATCAAGCATCTGTTCTTCATCCACATTCCACGATTTGGTGGTCTAAACCAAAGTGATCAGGTCCTCCAAATGTTGGAATGGGTCCTCTGAGCCATGCTCGTGAAAGTGTTTAATTAGACTCAAAACCTAGGGATTGATCTCAACATCATCGGCGGGAATCACAATGTCGGGACGATCCTCATAATTTGAAGGATCATAAAAACCCTTCAAGGGCCGAGTGCCCTAACCATTCATTTGTTGGAACCATTGTTGCATCTGTTGCAATTCTTCCAACTGCCTTTGAATCAACTCCTGCTGGTTTGGGGGCAGGGGAGGCGGTTGTTGATCAGCCATGGGATCTGCTTAGCTAAAGCTCAACCTCCGCATCCGAGAATGGTCTAAAGGTCCTTCCAATCTAGGGTTCAATGACCTCCTTCCAAGCATACACGGGAAGGAAGTTGGAAGGATGAGGAGGAGAAGGGACCCTGCAGCACAAAAATACAAGCCTGTCGTTACATTGGGTAGCCTAAAGGTCTACAAACTCTTAGAATCCGTCCTAAGACTATGGACGATTTACTCTACTTTTGTTTAGGCAATCCAACCAGTTAGAAGGAGGGACTGGGGAGAAGGTTCTTCCTTTGGCTTGCACCTCTGGTTCCTGGTGTACCCCCCAGCCACGGTCGTTTGATGCTACTCCCCTAGCTAGACATCAGATTGACTAGTAGAAGTAGGCTAATCATGAATAATCTTAGTCTGGAACCCATAGAGCGAACCAGTCCTTAAGGCTAACGTCTACTCAATTTTAGTTAGGCTTGGGACAATGGTGCTTCTGGAATGTGATGGGCCCTTAATGGGTTGTGCCCTTAATGATTTGTTTGGGAATGTGTGAATGTGCACAACCAAGAGGTTTTCAAGCAAGATTATTAATGTTGAGGTGAGCTTTAGGGTTCGAATCTTGCTTAGTATCTTTTAGGATTCAAATGCTAGGTATATTCAATCAAGTTTTGTAAGGCAATCCAAGTTTTAAAAGCACGAGTTCAAGTATTTTTCCTTTGTAAATTAAGAAAATATGGAGTGCCTAGCTTGACCTAAGTATTGAATCCTATGGGGCAGCTACAAAATGAATCTCTTTTAGATTAAGTGGTGTGGCCAAAATAATTCAATCAATCAGCTCAAATGCACCACTGATTAAGGCACACAAAAAGGTGATTAACTTAATATGATTTCTACTCTTTTATATGTTGAATTCGTGTACCGGCTCCACAGGTCGAAATCTTGGTTAAGTAGATGAAAATCAAGTCAGGTTATGTGCCTCTGATGTGGGTGTATAAAGTGTGTAAATTGATTCATCCCATAGAAAGTATCTTTTTGTTTTATTTCTAAAAATGCCGGGGTAAGGTGGATGAAGGTGGCAAACAGGACAAACAACGCTAACCTAGGGTTTATGCAAACACCTCAGTAGATTAGGTCTTGGTTATGAGTATGGCGAAATGAACTAGTGGGAGGGAAATGTGGGGGACACTTACAAAACACTCTACCCGCACTTTACTCCGGTCTACTACACTTAGATCTCCATGCTAGGGTACCTGCAAGACAATAGATAAAAGACAAGTGGGTTAGTGCTATGTAAATGCAAAGAAGCGCAGAAAATAATAAAGTAAATTCCGTTGCCTCCCCGGCAATGGCGCTAAAATGATCGCACGTGTTTCACGAGTTTGAAATCAGGGTTACAAGTAACCTATCGTCGTAGTTGCAAAACTTGTGATCAAATAAAATTTATACCGAAACTCCAAGGGAGTCTCGAGTTAAACATAGGGATGCCATGTTTACTTTAATTGAAAATCACGCTTCGTTTTGTTTATTTTTGGTATTTTAGGGTTTTGTTTTTTTTTTGTATTTTTGAAAGAGAAGACAAGCAGAATGAATCAAAAGAGATATGGAACAAATATGATATATATATCACTCCAATGTCAATTACAATAAACTATGAAAACATAAAAAGAGAGGGAAATGAGAAGAAATCTCCTGAATCGGCTGTTTGGTGAGATGACGGCTCCTGGCGGAAGCTCGGACGAAGGAGGTGAGGAGCGAAACGATGGAGGTGAGATGCAGGAGGACATCGGGTAGAGGAAAGCTTCGGCGTGGCTACAGAATGGAGGTGAGAAGGCGAAGATGATCTGCTACCGGAATGGAGGTGGGAGGGTGGCTCCAACGTGACCTATGAATTGGGATGGGAAGTGGAATGAATATTTGGTGAGGCAAAGGTTCGCTACACTAATAGGAACCTTGGGACCTTGAGAGTAAGCTCTAATGGAGCTTTGGTAGGGTTGCTAGAGCTTAGGAGTAGGTGGGAGTAGAGTAGGTAGAGATGGCTTGGAAGGGAGGGGGTGTAGGTCCTTTTATAGTAGAGGAGAAGAGGCAAAAATAGATATGGGACCATTAGTGACCTCCAGGCCGTCGCTGGAAGCGTTGCTGTAGGCAGCTCATGCCTTCTCACGCCCACAGCTGGCTTTGCTAGCACGCAAAGAATTAGTGAAGGCTGTAAGCGTCACTGTAGATACAGCTCATGCATTGCTGTAGGTTGGTGCCAACCAAGCACTTACCCACGCTGGCACTGCGCTGTGCACATGTGTGCCTCCGCGCGTGCGCACGCACCTGCGCTACTGTACGTGTGCGATGGCGTGTGCATGCGCATGGGCTACCTGGGCTACGCCACGTGGTGTAAACTAGGCCATCCATCTTCTTTTTGTTGTAGGGGCTGCTACAGAGATCGGATTGAGTCGATTTTCAAGCCGTTAGGCTACGATCGTCGACCCGAATCCATCTGCGCAGTCAGATTTGTCATTTGAAGCTCCAAATTATGTCACCTAGTCCTTTGGCCGTTGATCTTCTTCGGACTGCATATGGTGCTACGGGACTCTGATAGAGGCGATTTCGGAGGCTTTAGACTCCGATCGTCATCTTGATCAGATACATATGATCAGATCGTCAATCTGAGGCTTCGAAATAAATATCCTTCTCTCCTGACCACAAAAAGGATGCAATTAACCTAAATTATATACAACTACTCTAAATGCAGAATGATGCATGCTATGCAAATCTAAGACTAGGAACATGCATGAATAGGCATTTTACCCTCAATAAATGTGTTTACATTACCAGTCACAGGATCATTCTTTTCTTGCTGCCTTTAGGTAAATCTTAGACCATGGAGCCACCTACTTAAAAAAGAAAAAGAAAGTCCAAAAAGAAAAGGAAAAAAGAATATAGAAAAAGGAGAAAAGAAAAGAAAAAGAAATAAGCCACACTTCACCACACGAGTATGGCTGGCAAGTTATCGTGGGTAATAGCCCATAGGTAGGTTGTCTAGAACCTAGCTCAAGAAATGCACGTAAAAATTCCTAAAACACTTAGGAAGAAGCGGAGGAGTAGAATAAGCCAAGGAGATATACACTGGATTCACCCTTGTGTTGACCCTATAAAAAATAAAAGTAGGGAGAAAGCTACCGATCGTATAGATATACCTTTAGGCAAAATTCTTTTTAAGTTCACTTAGGGGCGTAGAAACTTGAAGTCCGTTCTAATTGCCGATCAACGAGTCTATCACATTCACAAAAAAAGATGCTTAGAACTTAAGGTTCTCATCAAGTCTTGGGTGGGTTGAGTGGTCGTAGAAAGTCTCTCTGTAACCCTAAACTCAAAAATCCAAAAAAATTAAAAAAGAAGAAAAAGAGATCCTTCTTTGAATAAGGCGAGGGCTTGAGGCGGTCTGCATTTTGGCAGATATCCAGGCACTGTTGTGTCTTTGAAGTTCAAGTACTAAGTAAAAATTTCTTAATGTTAAAAATGACTTTTTCCCAAATAATCCATTCCTAATTTCTTTATAAATAGCATGTAGTTTTTGCTAGGGACTAGCAAACGATAGGCATGGGGCCATGATGTGCATATATCTAAATAGCCAAAAATGTCCATTTATGCATGTTCTTAGTATTATAGTTGCATCATACATTATAAATATTGCATAACATGCATCATCTTGCATTTAGGTTAGGTTGTGTAAATTTTAGGTTAATTTTCCCTTTTTGTGGTCAGGTAACAAGGTGACTTTTAGTTGGGGCCTCGAATCGAAGATCAAACCATACGGATCTAATCAGGGTGACGATCAGAGTTCAACGACTCCAAGATCGCCTCGATCGGACTTTTGTAGCATCAGATATAATCCAAGGAAGGTTAGAGATCAAGGGCCAAGATGGTGTCAACCCGTATTTCAAATGACAAATCCGACCGCACAGATGAGTTCGAATCAACAATCGTAGCCCAACGACGCAAAAATCGATCCAATCCGACATTAGTTGCACCATCTACAATATATAGAAGATGGACGACAAAGATGACACCACGTGGCGCCATCTCAGCCATTTAATTCGGCCCAAGACACGTGCATCACCTCTTCACGTGTTGATCAACGCCTCTCAGCCGTTGGATCATCGATCCAACGATTGAGATTGGATCTCAGACTGGCGCCTTCACCATTTGAAACTAAGGAGAATGCATTCTTAACCGTTGGATTGAGATCCAACAGTCCAAATCACACGGTGCATGGGCAGTCTCCTCGCCAATCCACGCGCGCAGCGCAGTGGATAAGGCACTCGTTTGCCTTAGGATGCAAGATTGAATCCCAGTGCCACCTTTCTTGAGCTCGAATCCAATTTCAATCAGAACTGTCCGATCTTGTGTGGACGGCTCTGATCCGTCCGCGTCAAGCGCTCAAAGGCTGAAGTAAAGCGCTACACACGCTTTTGAATGTGCGATCATACGTGCTGAAGGGATGGGTGCGATGGTGTTTAAGCCGTCCGATCTCTTGATCGGATGGCTAAAATCACGAGAACGTGCGTGAGGCATTTACGCAGAGAAGAAGCGCATGTCGCCCACGTTCAGACCTTTAGTGACGGATAAATCTGTCACTGAAGACCTGACATTAACGTTTTGATGACAAAAGACCTTTTTGCCCCCTCCAATCTACACCTATATATAGCCCTACAACCCCCACATATTTTTCATCCCTTCCTCTCTTCTCTCACCTCCTCCAAAGCTCTAAGAGTTTGTCCCAAACCCGAGATGCTCCTCTAGAGTAAAAATTAGAATTTTTCCACCTTCTTCCCCCTTAGTGGAGCATCTCGCAGTTGTCCTCTCACTCCATTCGGTAAGCGGATCCCACGATGACGACGTTGTCCTGATTCACCCCCGGTTCTTCCCACATCGTTCTCCTTCTTCCCGCTCCGTCCTCTGTCTTCCAGGCGTCGCCCCATCCAGCTCATCTTCCAAGCAGTTGTCTAGGAGGATAGCTTCTCTCTACCTTCTCTTTTACCGCTTTCTAGTGTAGATTTCCCACTTTATAGTGTAGATTTCTTACTTTCTAGTATAGTGGGTAGTTGTAATTGTAATGAACATCAGCTTGTGATAATGATATCTATGTTTATTCTACCTCTCTTTTGTCTTTATTTGTAATATTCTCTCTCTGTCTTCTATTCTTTATTTTTTAAGTAGATAGTTAGTTTTGATTCAAGTCGACTAGCTAATCTGCTTCGTGACAATTAAACAAATGCAATTTTGAATCAAATGTCTGCCTCCCTATGTTTGACCCGAAATTCTTAGAGTTTCGATATAAATTTATCTGTTGACGGATTTCTTCTCAAATCGAACTACAACGATGGGTTTTCAAAACTCAATCCCTTTTGTGTAGTTTTCCGCTACCAACAATCTAGCTTCGGATTGCCTCAAAATACATTCTATATCGGATTCCTTACTCCTACCATCAATCCTCGAAGGGTCCCTGGCTTTCAATGCTTTGAGATAGCATCGCCCATGGTGACCCCAGAACTCTTGGCTTTCGACACTTCAGGATAGTGCCGCCCATGGTGTTCTGTAGCTAAAGTCAGGCCCTGGCAATCGACATTTTGGGATAATTCTGCCCATGGCACCTGAACCAGCACAAGGTGCATACATGCCCCCGGTAGGATATTTAGATATCCTAGGAGACAAGCACTGAGGAGACGGTATGTTATTGTGCATCTTTGAGGGGAATTTCCTACCTCTCCGCACCGAGAACTCATCCAAATCAACCTGTGTCTTCAAGCCGCTCCTAATCTAGGTAGCTTTTTAGAACAGAATAAATGCTTTTGCGTGATTTTGATTGTTAAGTGCACTGAACCAGACTTGTGTGTGGATTAGGGTGCTTAGGTGGTCGGGCCCGGATAGGTTGTGTTAATATGGTGATTTAATTGTTGAAATGCGTATAGTGGTTAACCTAAATCGGGTCTAACCATCTTTTTACAAAAATTTTTAACCTGGCCTACTTGATTTTATCTTGGTCACTTTTAGGCCCAAGGTCGAACTCAGGGAAGTAGGATTAAAGGTGAATAAGTTTCTATGCCTTTCCTACAACGAATCTCTTCTGTTCGTTTATTATGTTTCTGGTGTTTTTCTATTTAATATTTTTTTCTGATAATTTGTGTCCTTGAGGTACACCGTCAAAATCAGGTTCTTGGCTTTGAGCCAAATTAGGGTTCAAAACTAGTCTTGCTATTCGCAAGACTGAGTACTTGCAAGTTAAGGATTATATTTTCTCTTTTGTATATTTTTTTTTTATCTTTTTAATGGCAAGAAAAAGAAATAGAAATAAGGTAAATATAGTATATATATATATGTATATATTATATATGTATATAGGGGTGGGGTGGAGGTGGAGATGGCATGTAGCACGGTGTCGAGTCGGTCGTCGTCTAGGAAGACGCAACCAACAGGACGAAGTGCCGCATGGAGTGTAGGATGGATGGGTGGAAGACTTTTGTGAAAATGCTTTCTGTACGTGTGTATCGGGGAATATCAGCAACTGGTGCAAATATTCCCGCGACACAACGTATGGTAGGTGATATGAAAATATATATATATATGTATGTATGTATGTAAATATATATCTATATGTATATATAGAGATATGATTATAATTATATAGGTGTATATGTAGTTATATATGTATATATAAATATATATATATAGATATATATGTATATATATATTTATAATTAGATATATATGTATGTATATATAACTTATCTATATAGATATATATATATATATGGATAAGTATATGTGTATATATATGTGTATATATATATATGTATCTATACTTATACGTAGTTATATAGGTACTACTATATGTATAGATATAAGTATATATATATATGTATATAAATATATATATATATAAATATATATATGTATGTATATATATATAAGTATATAGTAGTGTATAAGTGAGTGGGTGTGTGTACGAGAGTGTGTGTGTGTGTGTGTTTGCAGGAGGGAGTGATACAGTGCTGTGAGAGAGAGCAAGAGAGAGAGAGAAAGCGTGCTTCTGCTGGAGTGAAGAAGGTGTTGCGTTTAAGTCGTCTGGATGCCTCAGCCGTCGTCTGATGGCCACGCGCAGACGTAGGCGCGAAGGCGCGTGAAGAGGCGTGCCCACGCAGGAGGGAGTGAGCGCAAGGGAGGAACCGCAGCTCACTGTGCTACGCGCTAAGGCGGGTGCGAGCGAAGGAGCTATGCACTGAAGCGGGCGGGTGCAAACGTAAGAGCGGGCGCGAGGAGAAGCGGGCGCCGAAGCGGGTGCGCGCGTGGAGCGGGAACAGCCTGGAGGCGGTCGCGGGCTGGAGAGAGAGCGCGCGGTGACCGAATAAGTGAGAAGCTTTTCGTTCACCGCACCGTAGCTAAGTGTCGCACTCTCTAGCGTGAACAGTAGCTATAGTGCCGCGCGCTCTGAATAGCCGGTTGCGGCCGGTGCTGCGTGCGCGGGCACGCTGGAAGGCGCCTGCGCGTGCGGAAGGAGGGTGCGGTCGGTGCCTGCGTGCGCACAGGAGGCTGCTGCTGCTGCTATCACGGAGCTTCAGAGCTCGACCCTGTGGCAATGGCGTAAATGGCTTGGAATGACGAAATAGAGAGGAGAACCACCACGCCCATCGGCTCTTTGATGAGCTGGGCGGTGGTGGGACTCACAGTGGTGGTTGTGTACCACTGTGAGTTGCTCCTACCTGCAGCGTGGCTCCTCAAGAAGGAGGAGAGGCTGCGTATGGAGGGGAGAGGGGAGGAGATGGCCTAGAGAAGGAGCTGCTGTATGTGTTCTTTGTGTGGACCAGGCTCCCCTCAAAGAAGAAAGTCGTGCCCTTTTTAAAGAGGAAGAAGGCAAGCACAGCCATGCCCTGGCTGTGCATGGTTGTGCATGGCTGGCATGGCTGGCAGGGAGTGGCTGTGCAGAGCATGGCGCGAAGAAGCTCAAGCCATGCTTTCCATCTGCAGAGAAGAAATACAAAGTCAAATAAAAATAAAAATAAAGATGGAGAATTTGCGAGGCAGCACTTGAGGAATGCGTTAATTTCAAGGCCATTTTATTCACTCTCCTCCCCTCTCAAATAAATGCATGCATGCGTTTATTTTTACAAATGCGACTATGGCTATCTAATCTACACTGGCAATGCTTGGAAATAGCACAAGATGGCACTATTGTCGGTGTATTTTTATTGTGCAATCATTAGGTTACCGAGTCCCATAAACCAAAGGTTAGTTAATGAGGCCGAATAATCCCTGGGCCTTAGACCTAATACATAAGCTTGGCATTTTCCTTAACCTCCTGAGGACTATCCGGATCTTAACAGATACGTGAATTTTTAAGCCTAAAAATAAGCCCAAGAGGCCTAAGATCAGCACTCATACTAATTAGTGTCTCTTAGCACTTTTGACTTTATTTTTCTTTCTTTTGATTTGGTCTAGAACTAAGTAGATCCTATAATCATTTACTAATGACTATCATTTTTGTTTTAAATTATTGTTCTTTTTGACATTTTAAATCACCTCCTCTTTTCCTCCTCAACAATGATATGCAATTATCTCAAAATTTCCTTGCCTTTCTCCATTTTTTTGTTCTTTTTCAAATTTTTTTTTGGTTTTTTGGATATGTATTTTTAGTGAAAACCACTCAGAAACTCGAATTTCTGTGTGTTTGCACTTTAACACACCCCAAGCCTAAGTTTTGCAATGTCCTCATTGTAAATCGGAGGGTATGAAATTAGCTTGGTTCATGGTTAAACAGGGTCAACGGGTGGGTGAACAGGTTGGGATGACTGTTGCGAACGATTTCAAGCTCTGGTACATCTACCAAAGGTGGGATCGACTATTTTAACTTTGAACTCAAAGTGCAATAGATATGAAGCTCAAAAGGATAATCAAAAGGGTCTCAGGTTTTTGGAATGATGGGTTGCCTCCCATTAAGCGCTAAATTCAATGCCTTCAACCAAGCAGAAGATGATCAAGGAGAAGGGGTGGTCAAACCAGATGAGTTGTGTAAAACAAACACCTTGATCAAAAGCCTGGTTGGTCCAACTAGGTGCTTGTTCAAATCAACAAGCTGATGATGCAGCCCAAACCCAAGCAATCTGGTGGGTTGATGGATGTGAATCAAGAGAGGTGGTAGATATTTTGAGGCTCAAACATATATGATAGTGAGAATCGCGGGTTTGGTTGTTTCGAATTAGCCTGGTCAGAGTAGGGATCCTTGAAAGAGAATGGATCTATGGAAGATGTGAGATCCCTACAAGAGTGATCAGAGAAGGATGAGACATGATTATCAGTCTGATATGATAGTGAGAATCGCGGGTTTGGTTGTTTCGAATTAGCCTGGTCAGAGTAGGGATCCTTGAAAGAGAATGGATCTATGGAAGATGTGAGATCCCTACAAGAGTGATCAGAGAAGGATGAGACATGATTATCAGTCTGACTGATATCCGACTCTGAATCAAAAGATGGAGAAGAATCATGTGCAACCAGATCATAAAGAGGAGAATCAAAATAGAAATTGATTCTGATGGCGGGTTGAGGTTGAAATCGGATTCGAGAAGGTTCTGTAAATGGTGTTGAAGAGGTGGCTTTAATGAGAATTATGTGTGAGGGCTCCTCTAGAAAGGATTCAAAGGTAGGTTCATCTAGAGATTCCTCATAAAGCCCATCAAAATCAAAGGTAAATTCCTAGAGAGTACTTATAGGATCGTGGAAATCTAAGTCAATAAAAGATTTGAATTCTAGATTGAAGACATTCTTGGCACTTACAGTTTTTTATTCCTATACATCATAAAGGAATGATTCCAACTCAATGGGATACGTTTTTTAATCAATGATCTTGGGATCAGGGACCTCAGAGTCAATGTCGAAGAATGGATCATGGATGCTGAGGTCGTAAATTGGCTCGTAATAGTTAGGAAACAATAGTTCTCCGAAATCAGAGTAAGATTTAAAATCGTTAGAGAACTTGCGAGAATCAAGTTCTTAATTCGATTTGAGATCAGAGGCTCCACCATGGACTAAATCAAGATGTGGAGAGGTAACAACCTGACTTGGATCTAACCTATTTTCAGATTCCGAGCTTAAAAAGGCATCCCTATTAGGCATAGGCTCGGGTTCTTAGCTTGTAGGGTAGACCCAATCGATTCCCAACTCTTCCAACTCCTCGATTTCTATATCATAGATTTGAGTGACTTTAGAAAAATCAATTAGTGTCTCAGAGGAGTCTGGAGAGGTGTACTCATCAAATATAAGCCCTGAATCGTATTTCAGATTCAAAATATGTGTCTCATCACATGGGGCCACATAATTATCCCAAATAGGCTTGAATCCAGATTCTAGGTTAGGGGTAAGGATGGGATCACTAGAATTTAGGTTGGCCGCTATTGGGATGTCAGAACCATTCTCGAGAATCACCTTAACAGGATAAGGCTCAAGATTTACACTCTCGAGAGGTTTTGTTTTACTCTCATCATTACAGGTGTTGGGGAAATTTAAACTCGATGGACCAGCTTCCTAGTTTCCTAGGGCTGGTTCAGAATCGGGAACACATGCAATTGGATCCTCCTAACCCTCATCAAGATCAAGAATGTCAATTATTATGAAATTTGAATCTGAATTCATTTGGGTTGGGGATCCACAACAACCTTGATCATCAAACCCGAGATTTGTGAAATCATGTTGATCATCAGAATTACTCCAAGATGTCTTATTAACTTCCGACGGGTATTTTTGATCAATGGATCTATATAACCTATTCAGCAGTTCTCCTCGTTTTTCCAAAAAATTCTAGAGTTCTTCTAGAACTAAAGGATTTGACCAATATTGCAGACAATCGTTGTGGTGTAATTTCACCAATTCAATGTGTTCTACTAAGAGATCATCCCGGGTTGAACCATGGTTTATTCATGTCCATATTATCTCCATATGGTTCAAAATGTGTTCCATTGTTTTCTTGATTTTATCCTGAATGTCCCTATTAAAATATTCCTTGTGGTGTCTATAAGCAACCTTAATCATCTTATCCTTGATAGTTATTTGGGACACAGGTTTCTTAATCAATTTTCCTAAAATGTTAGGTTAAATTTTCAAATTTAGTGATGGAATCAAGATGTAGAATCAAACTAAGGTTCATATTGAAGTTGATCAGATCAGATTAGAAATCCCCAAGATGATCTAAAGAGGCCTCTTAAGTTAAAAACCTAATGACCTTTCCTATGTTTGTGCTCTATAGAGAAGATGAGGGACTAGATATGATTTGGACCCAATCAAGGCACCCAAAGATTTTTTAGATGACTAAGGCAATTTCAAGGTGGATGATACCTTTGAATCAAAAATCCGCACACCCAAGAATTACCTAGGCAACCAAGAAGGGAGAGCCCCCAAAGACTCCGACACAATAGAGCGTCCCCACAGGTTACAGGATTTTCCCCACCCGACCTTCCTTGTCATTGTAGTTTTAAGTAGATCGGAATGTACGAACTTAAGACCTTAAGTCTACCAATTTTAGCCTAATTAGTGCCTTGAATTTCACTTAATTAAAAGTTGATTTGACTTGTGACTTAATTTAGAGGTTGGTTGGTCCACAAAGTAAACCAACTTTACTTGACCTGCCTTAAAAGGTGGAGAATGAAATCTAGGTCAAGACCCAGAAATCACCCTGATTTGACTCTTAGGTTATTAGATCCAAGATTTTTAGGGTTCAAGTGAAATTAGAGATTGGTTATAGGGTTTTTCTTGCTTAGATATTTTCAAACAAGGGTATGGGTAGCACACAAATGCAGGAGGGTTAATTTCCTTTTAATTTGGGAAAATGTGATCTAACACTCCAAAACCCTAGAGTGAAACCCTAATTGGCTCCCTTTCATGTCCAATTTGATCTCAAGATTTTCTACTTGGACTTTAAACAAGAAGTGAGTAGTCCAATGAGATTAGCAATTAAGCGTGGCCCCTAATAGGCACAAGAATTTAAGGTAGCGAATCGCTAAACAAAATCATCTCAAGCTTCAATTAGATATGAATTTTATTCTCAAATCAGGAAACTTGCCTTTTGAATGAAAATTACTATGAAATTACGATAGGTGATTCCTAATTAGTTTTGTTTCCTTTCCTCTCTTCCAAGGGTTAGGAGATTAGGGAAGAAGAGACATTACTTGCCCTGGGAGTGGCTATTTTGCACGAGAGATCTCTTCGTGAAATAACTCGCAAAATCACAAGAAATAAATAAGGCAAGTTAGTGCTCAAATATAATCAAATAAAGCAGAGAATAGCGGTGAATTGCTCGTTGCTCCCTGACAACGACGTCAAAATGTTGAAGCGAGTTAGCTAGGAGTTTAAATGTTGTTTCATTGTAGCTTAACTCCTAAATAGCTCATTCAAAAAATAAGATTTATAACTCGAAAATAGAAAGAGTATCCGAGGTCGAACACAGGGAGCAAATAAGAATTCATGTGCTAATCTTAATTAAAATAAATAAATCAAGTACAAGATATTCAATGAATGATAACTTAATACATTAGCTATTCAATGAATTCCAATGTATCTTGAGTCAAAAAGAATAGAGAAACTAAAACAATGGTGATGTAAATCACAATTACTCTCTAAATCAATCGTTCAAAGTATCAAGCCTCAAATCAGACGTCGGGTCTGGTGACCAGACGACCTAAACGTCATTGCTACAGTGCTTTTCTCATCTAATCTTCTTCTTCTCTTCTCTTCTCTTCTTCTTCTGCCTTTAGCCTCTTCCTCTTCTTCTCTGGTGATGAGAACCTCATCATGAGCCATAACTAGCTCATTTTGACCTAATACAAAGGATAAAAGCTCCTACATAACTTAGCAAAGGGCTTAATTGAGGAATAAGTGCTCTGAGAAGAAAACATGAAATAAAGGTTAAAAATTGCAATTTCACCATTGCAGCACATAAACGGAATTTCTCAGAGACCAAACATAGGTCAAATGATCTAAATAAGATAAAAAGTGGGTTGAATCAATCAGAAATGGGTTCATGAGCAATTTAAGAATTAAATAACATTCTGTAACCCTAAAACAAATCCACTTCAATTCACGAGGTTCGAGGCAAAGTAAAAATGGAATAAATCCTCTAAAATTCATATAAAAATAATCTCTAGGGTTTAGAACCCTCAATTTGTCCTTGGGAACCCATTTTGACCTACATTGAGAACCATGCCCAATTAACAACTTAATTTGGATTTTTACGTAAATTGATCGGTCAAACAAGGTTTAATCTAGAAATAAAATTCACCATCAGAATCCTTAGGTCCTAATTCGTCATGTATAAAAACTTGAGCCTAAGAAGAAACCTTCTTGACCAACTTTACACTTTGGTCCTCATATATTTACATTTTGGCCCTCAACTCTTGAACCCTCACATTTTGGACCCTAACTCTCCTTCGTTCTTTGCGTTCAGGTCCCTCCTGCAAAACCTGAGCAGCACCATGCTCCGGCGACCTTGCACGGAGCATGGCGCCGCGCAGGGTGAGGGGGACCTTCTGCCAAGTCAACCCGGGGTGCCCTGCGTCGTCAGCCGTCGCAGGAACACCCCCTGGTCGCTGCAACCCACCATACCGGTCGTGCGAACACACGGACGGTATGGGTCTCCATCTCCGACGTCCTCCGGCGAGGGAGACACGTCGTCTCCCTCCGCCCTCCTCTCTGATTCTGCCCCTATAAATACCCCCGTCGCTCCGCCGTTCTTCCCAGCTCGGATCTGACGGAGATACCCCCTAACTTTCCTCTCTTCTCACTCCGGCAGACGCCCACCAGCTCCGGCGGTCTCTCCTCCTCCTCCTCGTCGCCCTGCCGCACTACCAGCAGCAGGGTTATCTTCCCTCGATCTTTCCGCGTCACGCCGCACCCAGCTGGCGCCCCTCTGGTCCCTTCCTCGCCGCCGCCCCTTCCTCTGGGCAGTTTCTTCTCCGGCAACAGTCGATACGACTGTCACCTGCGCCAACCCCTCTTCGTCCAGTTTAATAGGTAAAACTTCTCTTCTTCCTCCCTTCTTTCTTTTCCATACTGAAAACCCTTACTGTCGGCCCCGATTTCCCACCGATCACCCTTACCTTCTCCACCTCCGGCCAAACTCCGGCGAACCACTCCCATCGCTCCAGCACCCCACACGGCTCGCCGACCTGTGCATAACCTCCGCCTCCTCACCCTAATCCTCTTCCGCCCCTCCACTTCCCACCAAACGCCCTCTGCAGATCGACCGAACACACCCACTTCTCCGCCCGCAGTTTGACCTAGGGCGACCCTTTTGCTCCACCACGCCCACTACAGACCCTCCGACCACCTTCGCCGTGCCACGGGGAAGGTTCTCCGCATATCTGATTAGGCCAAGAGGCCGTGTTGTTGTAAACAGGGTCTGTGCTCACCGCCGCCATTGACGAGTGACGGAGCTCCTTCGACCTACTGCTCCAGGCACACCACGCCCAGGTCAGACTCCCAGGCTTCGCGGGGTAGCTTCGCGAAGTGTCAGGCTGCAGTTCGGGCGAAGCCCTCGCCCGAAGCCCTCGCGTGAAGTTCGGCTGCCACTGCTTCCTCTGCGCAGGCGCTCACATTGGGGTGGGACATTTAGTCCCACCTCGGAAGGTTTCGAAGAGGCGCGCCGATATAAGTTGAAAAAGTGCTGTAGGCTTACTGCCTCAGCACACGGGGTGAGGTCCCTCTCACACCGCTTCACCCGGCCCGTCCGCGAGCTCATTACGCGGATCCGGCCGACCCGACCCGACTTGACTGGCACTCCTCACCCACCATCGCACGCCGGTGGGCCTGGACCCGGGCGCGACCCGCACCCGATTCCCCAGTTGCTCTCGGAGAGCTGTCCTAAGAGCGAATTCTGAGGGGAGGGGGGTAGAGTAGGTTTTTGCCCTTCTGATGATGAACTCTTAAGCGTGCAGGCACATGTGAAGAAGAAGGACTGCGGAAGAACTGAAGCGACACTGTAGCATCCGCGGGTTAAGTTGTCTGATTGGAAAATCAGACGACGTCCTGAAGACAGGTGAAGACAAAGAAGAAGAAGAAAAGAAGAGAGGAACACAGAGAGGCCAAGTGATGACTCTGCAGAGATCAGAAGACAAAGAAGAAGAAGAAAAGAAGAGAGAAGGAGCAGCCAAGTGAAGAAACAGAAAGCAGAAGAAGACAAGAAGCAAGAAAAGAAGAAGAACAGGAAGAACAAAAGAGGAGAGAAGACAAAGAAAGAAGAGAAGAAAAAGAAGCCAAACTTTCATCTCTCTCTCTCTCTTTATTTTTGTAATAGAACATGTATATCTCTAGAATACGACTTGCTCCCTGAGTTCGACCTCGGGAGAACTGTATTTTCCGAGTAACAAATATTAGCAAATGATGGCAATAACTATCTGTACTACAACGACTTAAGAAAAGCTAGTTGTCGCCGCCGTTCGCCAGTTGGCGCCGTTGCCGGGGAGCAACGGCTATTCTAGAAGTAGACATTTCTGTTTCTTTTTAGTTCTAATAATCTCCTCTCTTTTGTGCAGCTACAGGAAATCAAGAAAACAAGCAACCGCACGACAACCACTCCAAGGACAGGTAATTTCTTCCTCTCGCTATTAACCCCTAAACTCTAAAGAGGAAGAAAAGAAAAGAACAAGCAATATAGGGCTAACCTGTCTTCTATACTTAGTAAACCATAAAAAGTTGCATGTTTTCAACCCATTATTCTTGCACACTATTAAGGGTATTTAAGGGCAAACACATTCTTGCTTGAGCCCTAATTACCCAAACAAGGAGTTAAATGGACCAAGTAGAGCCAACATAAGATTCAACATTAGGGTTTTAGAGACACGCTACTTAAATCAAGAATGGAGAAAATCCAAAAGAAGTGTGCCTAAACCATTGATTGAACATACTTATTCAGAGAAACCCTAAACAATTGGCTCTCTAAACACTTAAACCCAAAAAGAAAGGACCCAAAAGCTCTCAAAGGAACAAGAGGTAAAGTTGACCCCTTGGGTCAACCAACCTTAAAATTAGGTCACTTTCTCACTCAAAATACCTAAGAGTTCAAGTGTAACTTTAAGCACCCTAATCTTAAACTAAAATTGGTAGACTTAAGAGGTCAAGATCCCCATTCTGGTCTACCTGGAACCGCAGTGACAAGAGAGGTCGGGTGGGGGAAACCCTGTAACCCGTGGGGACGCTCTACCGTGTAGGGGTCTTTGCGGGACTCACCCTCTCTGGCTGCCCAGGTAATTCTCAGGTGGACGATCTTTCTGATCAAGGGGTCCATCTGCCCCGCACCTCTATAGTCACCCAACAATTTTTTTTTTTTTTGGGTGTCTTGATTGGGTCCAGCACCTGCTTATCTCATCCAGTCCTTCAGTGTTTGGCAGGCTCTCCCCGAGGCTAAGCCTCGCTGCCCTTGTTTGTGCAACCAATCTTTCACATAGCCCCTTTTTCCTCTGATTCTGAACAAAATCCCCTTCTTCCATCTTGATTCAAACTTCGATTCTATATCTTGATTCCACCACCTGATTCAAAGATGCAGCCTAATTACCTAACAAGACCCCCATTCAAAAAACCTGAATATCTGAGATCCATGAAAGAAAAGATGATTGAGGATGCCCTTGAAGTCTATGAAATCAAATATAAACCCTCAACACCAATAGAAAACATTCAGGTTGATGTCCCAACAACCACAGCTTTCATCATAAACTGTGCCCAAATTCTATTGATAGAGTTACAAAAGGATCAACCCGAGATATGCTCATGACAGGATACATTGAGATAGAAAAATTACACCAATCTGAATACCTTTAATGCTTGACAAATCCTGTACTTTGGGAACAACACCAAGATGCCCTTATAAAACGGGTAGAAATGATGAAATCAGTAGAACAAATTATCAACCAGAAATACCCGTATATATTAGAAATAGAGGATGAACCATCTTGGAACAGTATTAAGGAACAATCCAGTTTCCCAGATCTCGGGATTGAGGCACAAAGTGGTTGTGGAATCCCAACCCAGATAGAAGACAATGTTGAATTAGGTTGGGATATTGCAGGAGAACACAATGATGAGCCAAACTTAGACCATGAATTGCCAAGCCTAGAATTCCAAAACTCCTGCAATAATGAGATTAGAACTGAACCTTTTGAGGGTATAAATTCCGCCCCTTATTTTGATAAGGTGGCCCTCAAAGGTTATTCGGACTTAGGTTCTAATAATTCTACCCACATCCTAAGCCTAGAACCTAGATCTGAAACTTATTGGGAAGATTATGAGGCCCCTTATGAGAAAGATTAAATTTTTACAGAATATGATTCCGGGCCTCTATTTGATGAATACCCCTCTCCAACATCTTCAGGAAATCTGATCGATTTTTCGAAAGTCATGCCAATTCATGATACAGAGACTGAGGAGTTGGACGAGTTGAATTTCAATTGGGTCTATCCTACCAGCTTTGAGCTTGAGCTTAGACAGAATACCTTTATAAGCCCAGAATTGACATATAAGCTAGACCCCAGTCAGGCTGCTGATTCCACATCTAATAATTTTTGCTGTGGTGGAATTCATGATCATGAATCTCATTTTCACAAACTCTCCGACAACTTCAAATCCGACTATAATTGCGGAGAGACTCTCCTTCCTGAACACGCCAGGCCCATCTACGACCTCAGTTCACATGACTCTGACTTCGACTCTGAGGTCCTGATTCCCGAGATCACTGATAACACAGAATCACTCCTTTTCGATCATCAGGAACCAAAAATAGAAAATGCCAAGAGTGATTGCAACCCAGAATTCAAATCTTTTCTCAATTCAGATTCCTTTCATCCTACAGACACTCTTCAGGCATTTGATAGTTACCCGGAGGACTCTTTACAGAAAATCACCTGTCATTCCTTTCTAAAAGAGCCCTCATACACAGTTGCCACCTCGTCTGCACACACAAAACTAATCAAAACCTCTTCCCAACCCCGACCTGCAATCAGACTCAATTCAGATTTACCTCTCACCGAGCCGATTGCATTTCCACATCGGGTTTCGAACATTGATCAGACTACATACCAGGCTCTATCATTCTCTGATCACCCCTGTAGGGTTCCTGCATCAATCACTGATTATTCTACGGGTCCCTACTCTGACCAGGCTGATTCGACTAAGCCAAACCCTGCATTCACACTTCCACATCCATCTGAGCTTCATAGTATATGGTGGGTTCCACACCTTTTTATCCACATCTATCAACCCACCAGATTGATTGGGTTTGGGCTGCATCATCAGCCTGTCGATCTGAACAAGCACCTGGTTGGACCAACCAGGCTCCTAATCAAGGTGCTTGTCTTACAAAACTCTGCTGATTTGATCATCCCCTCTCCATCGCATTTCCTGCTTGCCTGAAGGCATCAAATTTAGCGCTCAACGGGAGGCAGCCCGTCATTCCCTCTGAAAATCTAAAACCTTTTTTCTGACACCTTGGTGCACTTAAGGTTCACCCTTCAAGACAGCCGACTCCACCTCAGATGCTTGCATCTGAGATTAGAAATCGTCCGTAAAATTCATCCCGACCCATTCACTCACAAAAACAACTGTCTTAAGGAATAACCTAAGTAAATAAAAACCCCTAAAATCACAATGAGGACATTGCAAATCTTAGGCATGGGGGGGTATAAAAGTGCAAAACTTGTAAGAAAAGGTTTTAAAACAAAAAAATTCACATATGCTAAAAACACCATAAAAAGTAAAAATTTTTCAAAATAAAAAGAAGAATAAGAGGAGAAAGGAAATTTTGTGAAGAAGGAAAAGAAACAAAAGGAAAAAAGGAGCACAAAATATGAGAAACAAGTGATAGTCATTAGTAAGGAACTAAGGAATTAACCTAAGTTCTAGACCTCATTCAAGAAAATAACTGAAAAAGTGCATAATGAGATTAGTAAGAATGTAAACCGTAGGCATTCTTGAATAGACTCTTAGTACCCATTAAGATCTGGACACTCCTCAAGAGGTTGAGGAAAATGAAAAGCTGAAGTATTAGGTCTAAGGCTTAGGGAGTATTTGGCCTCATTAACTAATTTTTGGTTTACGGGACTTAGTAACCTAAGCACCCTAACCTCACACACAGCCTGGTTCAATAAGCGTAAAAATCAAAATCACGCAGAAGCGTCGCAAAAATTCTGAAAAGTACA
The DNA here is from genome assembly GCA_037157565.1 of Thalassia testudinum. Taxonomy (NCBI): domain Eukaryota; kingdom Viridiplantae; phylum Streptophyta; class Magnoliopsida; order Alismatales; family Hydrocharitaceae; genus Thalassia; species Thalassia testudinum. The sequence continues at coordinate 30,257,790 of JAZHRO010000031.1, read as the reverse complement.
CCTAGAATAGGAGCAGCCGATCAACACAAGTTGATTTGGACGAGTTCCCAGCGCGGAGAGGCGGGAAATCCCCTCAAAGATGCGTGACAAAATATCATCTCCTTGGTGCTTGTCTCTTAGGATATTTACATATCCTACTGGGGTCATGTAAGCACTCTACTGGTTCAGATTCCATGGATGGCATTATCTCGAAGTGTCAATTGCCAGGGTCTGAATTCGACCACGGAACACCATGGATGGGATTATCTCGAAATCTCAATAGCCAAGGTTCTGGGGGTTGCCATGGGCGGTGCTATCTCGAAGCATCGATCGCCAGGAACCCTTGAGGATTGATGATGGGAGCAATGAATCTGATACAGACCGTGTTGAAAAGCCAATCCTAGGCTAGAACTAAAAAGAAAAAGAGAGAGAAAACTCTCCAAACAGAAAAATCTTCCTTCTCTCTCTCTTATAAAACGCACTGTGAACTGAACCAAGGCTAAAATCATTTCAAGCACGGGTGCTTTAACCACAAAGTCCAATAGACCTTAAGTTAGTTCTTGTAGGCCTTAAAAACCTTTGCTAAAGACTGAGGCTGAGGCTAGACAGATCTAGATCTTGATTGGTACTAGAGTACCTTTTAAGCCTATGGTCAGCATTCTAACCTAATCTAGGTTCAAATGAAAAAGCACTTATCTTAAGTTGTTGAAATTGACTGGTCTAGAACAAGGGTTGAAACCTTAAGTTTTTGCTAAGTGACTAGCAAAATCTAGGCATGGGGGTATGATGAGAACCTCATCATGAGCCATAACTAGCTCATTTTGACCTAATACAAAGGATAAAAGCTCCTACATAACTTAGCAAAGGGCTTAATTGAGGAATAAGTGCTCTGAGAAGAAAACATGAAATAAAGGTTAAAAATTGCAATTTCACCATTGCAGCACATAAACGGAATTTCTCAGAGGCCAAACATAGGTCAAATGATCTAAATAAGATAAAAAGTTGGTTGAATCAATCAGAAATGGGTTTATGAGCAATTTAAGAATTAAATAACATTCTGTAATCCTAAAACAAACCCACTTCAATTCAAGAGGTTCGAGGCAAAGTAAAAATGGAATAAACCCTCTAAAATTCATATAAAAATAATCTCTAGGGTTTAGAACCCTCAATTTGTCCTTGGGAACCCATTTTGACCTACATTGAGAACCATGCCCAATTAACAACTTAATTTGGATTTTTACGTAAATTGATCGGTCAAACAAGGTTTAATCTAGAAATAAAATTCACCATCAGAATCCTTAGGTCCTAATACGTCATGTATAAAAACTTGAGCCTAAGAAGAAACCTTCTTGACCAACTTTACACTTTGGTCCTCATATATTTACATTTTGGCCCTCAACTCTTGAACCCTCACATTTTGGACCCTAACTCTCCTTCGTTCTTTGCGTTCAGGTCCCTCCTGCAAAACCTGAGCAGCACCATGCTCCGGCGACCTTGCGCGGAGCATGGCGCCGCGCAGGGTGAGGGGGACCTTCTGCCAAGTCAACCCGGGGTGCCCTGCGTCGTCAGCCGTCGCAGGAACACCCCCTGGTCGCTGCAACCCACCATACCGGTCGTGCGAACGCACGGACGGTATGGGTCTCCATCTCCGACGTCCTCCGGCGAGGGAGACACGTCGTCTCCCTCCGCCCTCCTCTCTGATTCTGCCCCTATAAATACCCCCGTCGCTCCGCCGTTCTTCCCAGCTCGGATCTGACGGAGATACCCCCTAACTTTCCTCTCTTCTCACTCCGGCAGACGCCCACCAGCTCCGGCGGTCTCTCCTCCTCCTCCTCGTCGCCCTGCCGCACTACCAGCAGCAGGGTTATCTTCCCTCGATCTTTCCGCGTCACGCCGCACCCAGCTGGCGCCCCTCCGGTCCCTTACTCGCCGCCGCCCCTTCCTCTGGGCAGTTTCTTCTCCGGCAACAGTCGATACGACTGTCACCTGCGCCAACCCCTCTTCGTCCAGTTTAATAGGTAAAACTTCTCTTCTTCCTCCCTTCTTTCTTTTCCATACTGAAAACCCTTACTGTCGGCCCCGATTTCCCACCGATCAAGGTTGAGGATGAAATTTATGGTTTCACTAGTCAAATCTTGGGATGATTCTCAAGATGAACCCCCTTCAGGAGAGCCAATGTCTGAACCTGCTCAGGCGCCTGTCGGGGGGGATACATTTTCTGAGACTGGGGATGACCAGGATGGGCTAGAGCAACCATTTGAGGATGAACCAATTGATTCACCCGAGATCCCCGAGCCAGGGAGCGAGGAAAAATGTCTCCACGAACCATGAAATGAGATATGATTTTGAGACATATAAATGAGGATCATGGATTCTTTGACTCTGAGGGTGAAGAATCTTTTGGTGAAGTCTCACTTGAACTTAAGGAAGAGGATTTTAGTGAGACAAATGGGCTTGAGGAATCTGACAAACCAGTTGATAGCCCAATTATTGAAGATTTGGATTCGGTTGGGGTTAACTTGGAGGATCCGAATCTTGACGATTCAATCAGTGACCCTAGTCCTCATCTGCACCCCGAAGAGCTGACTTCTGAGATCTTTGTGCCCAAGTCAATCTTGAGTCAGTCACAATTTCTAGACTTGGGAGAATCTTATGGTGTGAATGATATGCTAGAGGTCCCAGAACCTGAGCACTTGATTTCAGAGGATAGGAAGTTGGAAATAAAAATTTGGGAGGTTAATTCTGAGGGAAGTTTGATTTTGGATCTAAGGGTATCTATTGGCCTAAAACCACCTACTCTCTACCAGGACCCTTACGATATCTTTCACGTGCAACGCAAGCTTGAAATAACTGATTTTTTTTCTGAGCTAGATGTTAAGTGGATAACCGCACCTATTGAACCATCTTTACCTGTTGTCCGACACTTTGGTCTTGGGTTGCACACCACTAAACCGCAAGCCCAGCCCCGCAAACACAACAACCTTTGGTTCTGGGTGATTTTCATCCAGAACCTAAGAACCACTCGACCCTGAGGCATGGGCCTGCACCATAATCTCATCCACGTCTGTGGACATCTTCTGCAGATGGGTTTCAGGATCAACCTTTTTATTTTGATTCTGACCCGCACTTGTGAATTCTCAATTTCTTCTTTGTATGTATGTTATGCCTAGCTAAAGGCATTAAACTTAGCGCATGTGTATACACTCCTCTCTGCAGAGCTAACTGGATTTTCACGACACTCGAGTGATATTTTGTTTACTTCGCCCTTTTCATGTCTTTATTTTACAATGAGGACATTGCATCATTTAGGCATGGGGGGTGGATAATCGATTCCTGAAATCATTATGTTAACTTCGTAGAATTTCTTTTAAAATTTAAAAAAAAGAATTAAAAGAATGAAATTAGGAAAAGAGAACTTAGGCATTTGGAAGTTATTAACTTTAGGAAATTATACGAGAGGACCTAAACACTTAGACTCTTCAGATCTTTGGGCTTAATTAACCTGGGTGTCCACTTGAATGTGGACTTAGTCTCGAGTCCTCGCCAATTAAAATTTATTTTAATTTGGTAAATAATTTGGGATGATAAGTATGCGACTTATCAACCCGCCCTCTGATTTGGGGGGACTTTAAGCCTAAGCATCTGCACACATTTTTTTGCACTGACTCACTTTCCGACGGTTTTTACGAAAATTGGGTAGCTAAGGGACTAACTTGGGTGGTATGGCTGGCAAGTTGTCGGTTGTAATAGCTCATCGGCTGGTTGTCCAGAGCCCAACCACAAGACCATTTTCGTTGTACTGCCTTTAGGTAAATCTTAGATCAGGGAAGTCACCTACTTATAAAAAAAAAGGAACACTCAAAAAGAAAAGAAAAAAAAAATAAAAAGAAAAAGGAGAAAATAAAAAAATAAATAAAACCACACTTCACCGCACGAGTATGGCTGGCAAGTTGTCGGTGGTAATAACTCATTGGCTGGTTGTCCAAAACCCAGCTCACAAAAAAAAAAGCATAATAATTCCCAAAACACTTAGGGAAGAAGCGGGGAACTAGAATAAACTGGGGAGATATACACTAGGTTTGCCCTTGTGTTGACCCCATAAATAAAAGAAGCAGGGAGAAAGCTACCGATCGTAAAGATAAACCTTTAGGCAAGGTCGCCTAAGGTCATAGAAACCCGAAGTTCGTCTTAACAGCCATTTTATGAGTCTATCACTTTTTCACAAAGATGCTTAGTACTTAGAGTCTTTTTCGAGTCTTGGGCGAGTTGGGTAGCCATAAAAAGTTATCCCGGAACTCTCAAACTCCAAAAGTACAAAAAAAATTAGAAAAGAAGAAAAATAATATATATATCTTCCCTTCTCAAATAAGGCGAGAACTTGGGCGGTCTGCATTCTAGCAGACACCCGGGTACTGTTGAGTTTTCGTAGTTTAGGACCTTAGTTAAAATTTTCTATTGTTAATAAATGACTTAGGCTTAAGCGATCTAATCCTAATTCTACCCTTATACATAGCATATAGTTTAATTTTTCTAGGGACTAGCAAAAGATAGGCATGGGGGTATGATGTAAACACATTTATTAAGGGTAAAATTCCTATTCACGCATGTTCCTAGGCTTAGATTTACATTTCATGTTATAAATTTGCATAGCATGCATCATTCTGCATTTAGAGTAGTTGTATATAATTTAGGTTAATTGTGTCCTTTTTGTGGTTAAGAGAGAAGGATATTTATTTCAGAGCCTCGGATTGACGATCCGACCATACGGATCTGATCAAGACGACGATCGGAGTCCAATGCCTCTGAAATAGCCTTGATCGGAGTTCCGTAGCACCATATGCAGTCCGAGGAAGATCAACGGCCAAGGGACTAAGAGACATAATTCAGAGCTTCAAATGATAAATCTGACCGCGTGGATGGATTCAAGTCGACAATCATAGCCTAACGACACGAAAATCGACTCAATTCGACCTCTGTAGCAGCCCCTACAACAAGAAGAAGATGGACGGCCTAGACTACGTCACGTGGCACAGCCCAGGCCGCCAGCACACGCACGCAGCACCGCACGCACGCAGCAGTGCGGGCGCACGCATGGGCGCGCGGGCATGCAGGCGTGCGTGCGCGCACGGCAAGGCAGGAGCGGCATAAGTGCAGCGTGAGGTGGACTACAGCAACGCATAAGCTAGATTTACAGCGATGCTTACAGCCGTCGGTAATTCATTGCATGCCAGCAAAGTCAACTGTGGATGTCAGCGGGCATGAGCTGCCTACAGCAACGTTTCCAGCAATGGCCTGGATGTCACTAATGGTCCCATACCGAATTTTGCCTCTTCTCCACCACTATAAAAGGACCTTCACCCCCTCCCTTCCAAGCCATCTCTACCAACTCTACTCTCACCTACTCCCAAGCTCTAGCAAGCCTACCAACGCTCCATTAGAACTTGTTCTCAAGCTCCCAAGGTGCTTATTAGTGTAGCGAATCTCTGCCCCACCAAATACTCCTCCAACTTCCCATCTCCCTTCATAGGTCACCTTGGAGCCGTCCTCTCACCTCAATTCCGGTAGCAGATCAACTCCATCTTCTCACCTCCATTCCGGAGCTACGCCGAAGCTTTTCTCAACCCGATGTCCTCTAGCATCTCACCTCCGTCATCTCACTCCTCACCTCCTTCGTCCGAGCTTCCGCCAGGCGCCGTTGTCTCACCAAACAACCAATTCGGGAGATTTCCTCTCACCTCCCTCTCTTTTTATGCTTTCATAGTAGATTGTAATAGACATTGGATTGATATATATACCATTTTCGTTCCACATCTCTATCATGTGATTCATTTGCTTGTCTTTTATTTCAAAAACACAAAAAAAATAACAAAACCCTAAAATACCAAAAAGAAACGAATCGAAGCGTGGTTTTCAATAAAGTAAACATCGCCTCCCTATGTTCGACCCAGGACTCCCTTGGAGTTTTAGTATAAATTTTATTTGATTGACGTGTTTTGCAACTACGACGACAGGTTACTTGTAACGTCGATTTCTAACATGCGAAACATGCGCGACCACTCCAATTGACAAGCTGTGGATGTTACTAAGCCAAATCCACTTCTCCTAGGACAAGCACTTGGAGCGGGCATCTGGAGAATGAGCTTCAAGCTTGCTCGAAGCTACAGTGTTAATGGAGCGACGACCTGCTTCCCTAAAAATAAGAAAAATGTCTTTCGACCATGTTAAACCAGCCTAAAAGGTCTGGTGGAGCACGGCGAATGTGGCAGTGATGGTTTCGTGATGTGGGGAGTTGTGTGTGCATAAGGCAAGGTTGGGAATGGAGGTGAGAAGGTGGGTTGATCGGTGGTGGTCATGAGTGCATGGAAGGTGAAATAAGTATGGGGGTTTTGTGCGGGTGGATGTGGTGGAGGTTGTGGAGTAGGTGGCGAGGCGGTTGGGGGTGTGAGGTGACGAAAATGCCTCACTGGAGAGGTGGCCGAAGCAAAGGAAGATGATGGTGTTTAGCAACGTCTAGGGTTGAAACAAGGTTTGAAAGGGAGAGAATTAACCTAAGAATCTAAGGGAACCAAACTACTCCTAAACTAACGAACAAAAGGGGGGAATTTCCTTGCCGGAGGTACGTCGGCTTTGGAGAAGATGAAGCATCCAGTGATAAGAGCGGCGACGACGAGGGGACAAAGGCGGCGGCCACTGGTATTGCAACGCACGAAGGAGTTTAGGGAAGAAGAATCTGCTCACTATATTCTGTGAGGGTGGATGAGGAAAGTGGTTGGAGGAGGTCGCCGGAGCTCGTGGTGATTTTGGCCGAAGAGGAGGGAAGGAGGTTTCCTGGTCAAAAATAAGCTAAAGAGAACGGTCGTGAAATGTAGGTCCTTATATAGGCCTAAGGATAGAGTTCCAAGATTGGGAAACAAGCTTGTGAACTTGAGACCTTCGTGCAAAAATAGGTACCCAAATCTCTCATGCGAATGATTAGGAAAGACTTGGGGTGCAAGGCTGGATTCATTTGGAAGAGAATTCCTCAAGAAATCTCTGGTTCAAATTTGGGATCATTTGATTGAGAATCGAGTGAGAAAATCTTGCTCGAATCTTTGCTGGTGGAGCTTCTATTCACACCTAATGGCGGAAGAGGCCTCTTTGTAAAGATGATGACAAATCTGGGGGGTTATTTGTAAATAATTCAAAAGTTAAGGGCATGTGTGTGAAAGAAAAGAGTCAAACTGGACCAAAATAGAAACTAGGTCAATATAATCTCAGATTGGGCCTAAATTTTGGTACAAGCCTAATTTGAATCCAAGGAATCTGATGGTGAAGTCATATTTAGGTTTTGACCACATTTGACTACATAATTTGCGTAGTTACTCAAATAGGGTAACTTTCCGTTTGAGACTCTATTTTAGGTCAAAATGGGTTCTGATGGTCAAATCAAAGGTACCAAACCTTAGATAATATTTTTTCATAAATTTTAGAAGGTTTAGGTGAATTTTATTCTGATCAAAACCTCAATTAATTAAGAGGGTCTGTTTTTAGGATTTCAGATTCCATTAATTCTCCTAACACATGAAAACTCGTTTCATTCTGCACGAACCCACTTATTAGACATTAATCACCATTTGACCTTTAATAAACCCTTGGGAAAACCTGTGGTTGTTCTGCATTTAGGATATGATGTTAAAATTGTAGTTTTAACCCTGGTTTCATGTTAAACTCTCAGAAAGGATATGCAGTGAGTTACAGTCTTCTGTCAGTTATGTAGGAACATTTATCCATGGATTATGACTAATTAAAACAAGATATGGCTAATGATGATGTTATCATCAATAACCTAGCAGTGTATCTATTCAGAAAATCTTGCTACAAGCGCGATCCACTCAAAAGATCCTGCTAGGAGTTAAATTACACTTGATTTAGCATTTAATTACACCTAATATGATTAGGTAAAGAATTCAGTGGTGTATTGCAATTAAGTTTTTTTTTTGTACTAGATAAAAACATAGCAAAAAGTTGTTTGGGCTTATCTTGCAAATTCTCAAAAGTAGGAATAGATCCCTATCGTTGGATGGAGTTTCGAGGGTGCCATCAAATCAGGTTTAGCCTTGAAAACCTTATAAATATCTCCCATGTGCCATGCTTAAAGATCTCTTAATGAAATCCCACCTTCATCCACGAGAATCGTAGTCATAGGGATCCGATCACGTTGTAGCCAATCGACCAAAACAAATATTGGTCGACCTATTGCCTTGTAGCAGGTCAACCGACACCTCAACTGACTACCCGACTACAACACAGATCTTACTCCAAGGCACAAGTTTATCCCCTAGAGTGAGTCTCCACTATAGCTGATCAACGTAATTATCTTCCTAATAAGTCGACCTGCTTCTACTAAGGCGACTTCTAATCCTTTTGAAGGATCTATTGGTGGTTGTTCAAGGATCAAAGCAAAGGGTTACACCAAGTTCGCGAAATGTTCATGGATCCTATAGGGGATCAACTCTCCACGACACGAGAGGTCTCATCCGAACATCACGAAGAGGGAGTCAAAGAGAATTGCTAAGACTTATTTGAGGATGTGCCACATGTGAGGTGCTATACCACACTACCTGCAAGGTATAAATTTCTTATACTTATGGGATCCCTGAACGGGAGGAAAATAGTTCCACGTGGTTCCGATTTATGGTATTTTATTCTATTTTTGTTTCTCAATTGGGTTTTGGCATCAATCCAATATTCTATGGTTTGAAAAATTGTAAAATACCTATTTTCACGCTTCTGCGATGCTCAGGTTCGATTTGATTGAAACCCTTCATGGACACCTCAACCTCGTGAACCAAGAGATCATTGTTATGGGTTGGAGACCTAAGAACTTGTGGTAGGTAGTGGCTATCTAACCTAACATCTTGGAACTCAAATAGTTCCCCATTACGGTGGTGAGCCATAAGCTATCATCGAAAGGAGGTATTCATAAGTACCTAAATCTAACTCATAATGAGGTACTCAAGTTATAGCTAGGAAAGTGCCTGCAAGTGCAAATGATTTTGGGGTACCTGGTACTCGAGCGAAAGCTAGGAAGGCACTCGCATGTGCAGATGACATCCGGGTACCATAGGGGCATTTGGTTGAGATCTCCTTTAGAGGCGGATTGAGAGGATACACTTGGAGTGAACCCATTTGGAAATAGCATTGGTGTGGCCTGGTAATATCTAACCAACCCCACAACCAACAATCTGGATGATCATTGATCGAACCTCATTAGACCTAAATTGAGCTTGCTCTTCACATCTGTGAGGCATTTGGCCTAGGTAGCTCCTAAGAGGCCTAACTCTCCAGATTGATGTCAGTAACATTCTTGTATATCATCAAGAGGGGCATGCCTTACTCAAGGACCACTAGCACTGATAGTCTCTCCCCTAATAAGGAGGGACTACCAGGTTATGATTCAAGAGGATGATTCGTTTCCATAACCTGTCCTAGAGAGGGTTTATCTCTAAAATTTGATCATTGAGGTGAATGAGAGAGTGATAATAAATATATAATGGTGGTACCTAGGGTAACTTCTGGGAAGGGTCAGTTTGATCAGTTAGCCTCTAGTGTCAAGACCCATACACTAGTATACGTAGTTTGGTCGGTTACACATTTTTCTTTCTAGTATACGTAGTTTGGTTGTCCATACTAAGCCAATTGGCTCACCCCTACTTTGTGATGTACTTTCAGGACCTAATGTTGTAAGGCAGTACTTTAGTAATGGGTAGATGGGAGCAGGTCTACTTGGAGTTAGTGTGGCGCCACTTCTACATAGTACTTTGGGGCGTGAGGGCCCAGATGGAGGAGACCTAGTACCCAAGATAGCTGCTAGACCCTCCCTCTAATGATTAGTGGCAGGCACTGATAAAGCTCGTGATTGCGTCTTGTCTCTTTCACTAAGCGATCTAGATCTAAGCTACAGTTGGTAGTTTCATAGCTAGTTTAGTGCATTCAATTGGACTTGGGGATAATGTACTTGTAGATTAATATTACAATGATTAATTAAGAAAAGATTAGAATTAGATGTTGTAATAACTTCTCTTTAACCCAGTTGATTGAATTATGTGATAAAAGAAAAGAATGATTCATCAAATAGAATTACTTATGGATTAATGTCTTGATCAAAACATTAATAAAATAGGCTAATCAAAGTTTATCCTAAATATGATTTCTTTGAGCCTTGAGAGAGTAAGAATTTGGTGTAAGGTAGGGTTTAGTCCATTTTCAAACTTGTATGGAGCAAAGAAGAATCGGAAGGAGTGTGTGCTCTTAGATGGTTGTTAGAATAATTTGAGCACAAGAGCACCAACAAGCTAGAATGAGAGATTATGAAAGTATTTTGCACAAGATAGCTTCGTAGAGAGGTGTGTAGGTTTAGGTGACCTTAAGTAGGTATTTATAGAATGTAGGAGGTCAAATTCAAGCATTAGAACAATTATTCGAGCTAGAACGACTAGGAAACATAAATATGAAATTTGACTATGATAGAATTTGAAACTATAGGTAGACGTCTCAAATTCTTATTTCGGACTTCTGAAAATAATGTTAGACATCCAAGATACTTTAAGAAGATGCCCAAAGAAGAAATATACAAGTTTGAATAGAGAGTCCAACGATAAAAAATTTCTAATAAATAAAGTCTAATGTTAGAATTGATCGAGGATGTCAGGAATTCAACATCATACTTCTAGAATTGGACATTTAAACCTATGAAAAGATCACAAAATCATTGATGAGTTATTAGAGCTGAGTTGTGCATTAAAACAAACCTAGCTTTGAGGATTTTACTCTGCAAACGAGTTTTTGGGCTGCATTTAGGCATAAATTAGGTTAGGCATGCATTACATTTTTTATTATCTTTTTAATATGTTTTTGTGAGTATTAGGGATGTACAGATATACAGATCCCTAAAACCCTAGCACTCAAGAAGGCAAATGGTGAAGGAGAAGCCTAGACTAGCTGGAACTCAGCTTGATCCAGCTCACCACAGTTGGAACCTAGCTCACTTGAACTAGGGTTAGCTCATCCCAGCTCCATTCAGCTAATCTCAGCTAAATGGCAGCTTAAGAGAGTTCATCTTAGCTCACCCTAGCTCAAGTCAGTTCAAATCCAGCTCAACTTAGCTGAGTCTAGCTCATCTCAGTTCCCACTAGTCCACAAGGAGCTCTAGCTATCTCAGCTGAGTTGACAGGAGTTCACCCCAGCTCAGATCTAGCTACATCTAGCTCCACTCAGCTCCAGCCAGCTGAAGAAGAACTCATCTCAGCTCAGGAAGCTCAAGTCCAGCTCTTGGGGACTCAGCTTATCTCAACTCAGTTGAGCTAAGCTACCTTAGCTGCCTCAACAAGCTTGATCCACCCCGGGAGCACCAGACCCAGCTCACCTTAGCTCATTGTGGTAGAAGCCAGCTCACTTTAGCTTGGCTTAGCAGCTAGCAAAGAACTAGCAAGCTAAGCCAGCTAGAGTAACTCCATGCCAGCCTCTTCAGCAACAGCCAGCTCCAGTTCCAGCTCCAGACTTCTCCTCCTCAGCTCCTCCCTCCAAACCCTAGCTCCAACACCTTCTCCTCTACTCTATAGCTAGCTAAGCTAGCTTAGCTTAGCTAGCACCCAACTCCTTGGCCATCCACCACCTTCAACTCAACCCTAGCTAGCTCCATCAACTAAGCTCACCTAAGCTAGCTATCCTACTCCAAGTTGGCACCACCACCATCACACCCCTTCACCCCATCACCACTACCAAAAGCCACCTATTTTCCCTCCAAAATAACCTTCTAGAACCCTTCCCTTTTGGTGCCAAATTTCCCTCCAAAATTCCCTTCATCTCCACCATACACCTCTCCTTAAATCCATCTCCACCATCCACCTAACCCCCCTTCTAGAAGACCCTAGGATGACGCCAAAATGGTGGTGTCTCTCCACCACCAAAAGCCACCAACACCACCATAACCACCCCCTTAACACCCCTTGAGTTGGTGCTAATTCACCTTGGCCATTGGATCCTTAACCACCTCCATCTCTTCATCTTAGCCCTCCATTCCAAGAGTCACCTTAGCCCCCTTCCTATTCTATAAAAACCCACCACCTACCACCATTTTGGGGCATCCTCCATTAGTATAATTTGCTACCTATACCACCTATACCTACGTCCAAGAAGAAGGAGTAGAGAAGGAGATTAAAGAGGCACATTACCAGCCCTTTTTGTGCCTTCTTCTCCCCACTCTCTTCAACTTGGGCCACACCAAGGAGGAGGACTCTTCCACTTCAAGGAGGATGGCCAGGCAAGGGAGAAGGACCTAGGGTGGACGTCCACCCTTGGAGAGAAGCTTAGGGCACGCCCCCTTAGGGCTTGCCTTGGAGGACATCACCTTGGCGGAGCACAGCAAGGAAGGAGTTGGAGGATTCTTTTCAAGCTTGGGAGCTACCAAACTTGGAGCAAGAAGCCCTCTTCTTCATCATCTATCTAGAGGATTTGTGTTTGCTTTTCTTTATTTTAATTTTTCTTGTAGTAGAAGCATTCCTCTACTATGCCTTTTTGTAAAACACTTTTCATTAATCTAGTTGCCTTCTTTGCAATTTCTTATTTGCATTTCTACTTGCTTTGTTTTTAGCATTCTTCACTCCCTCTCCCTAATTATTCTAGGCCTCCACTTGCCTAAAGTGAGCTTATGGAGAGGCTCTACTTGCCACGTAGAAGTAGTATTTGAATTTGAAGTGTAAATCACTTTCCCGCCACCATTTCGCATGTTGTCTTAATTCAAAAATAAAAAATGATATATTGAAAATTACTAAAAAGAAAGTTGAGATTTGTATTCCAAGCAAGAGAATCAATTTTGCAAACATTTGGCCTCCTTGGACGACCCTAGATACTCCCCTATCTAGGTTTATAAATTTAAAAGCATATGTGAATTCGCGTTTACAACGACGTTAAAAACCCACTTTTATAAATCACGCGTATTTCGCTATCACTTTTTGGCACCGTTGCTGGGGAGGCACTGCTTTGCATTAATTAATTTTCTCTTGCTTGAAGTGGATCTCATCCCCTTCTCTTTCTTTCTTTTGTGTGTGCAGGAATTACAGCGGGAACGCGGGAATCTGGAAGCGAGAGCTCAAAGTTCCTTTTCTTCCCGCGAAATTCAGGTTGGTTCCTCTTTCTGGTCACATAATTAATTAAAGACTACCAAAAAAATATTAAACTTGGCTTTCAAGACCCTAAACACTTTAATTAAGTGGAGTGGTGCCCATATAAAATCCATTGTTTGCTTGATGCTTCTTTAACACCACTCCATTTCAAGTATTGGTGTTCTGTTTTTCGGGTCCAGATTTCTATCCAGACTTGAAAAATCGATTCCTAACACCACAGGCCTCATAAAATCATAAAATTTTACACAGTGATTTCCAATTACGTTAGGAACATCTTTTCCAAATTTCAGACCAATTGGATTTGTATTTAATTTTTAAAAATTCGTGGACTGCAGAGGGGTCACACCCTCTAATCTTCCTATTTTGCTACTGTCCATGAATTTTTAGAATTTTTATACTCATCCAATTTTTGTGAAATTTATCTTGATGGAATCCTTTTGAAATTTTACACATCATATAAAATCACAAAAATTTTCTGAGGTCGGTGATAATACTGAAAAGTCCAAAATATTCCCAGGTATCATTTCTGGACTTTAACACCATTACAATTAAAAATTCAAAATAATTATCAAACAAATTCCTAAAATCTTACAAAAATATTTTTTGGAATCCTTGTTTCATTTTATTCAAAGTAGTGGTGTTGTTTGACTTGTTTGGACCACTACTTAATTCAGAAAGCCTAAAATTAATTCATTGGTAGTAATTTTCTGTCTTAGGGATAATTGGCTTAGGGTTTCTTTCTTTCTTTTTAGAGACTCACATTAAAGGAAATTAACCATCACCAATACAACTTGTCTTTCCTTTGATTGTGAAGTTTCTAACTTGTTTGAAAATTTAAAGAGAAAAACCCTAAAACATATTTAATTAAATCAAATCCTAAATGACAAAAATACAAAAAAAAAATTTTGTGACAACTTGATTTTCATTGGAGCCACTCTCCAATTCTTGCACACACACAAAAAAATCAAAATAATAGGGCAACAACCCAATAAACGCCCTCCACATTCCGTGTGCACTATAGCATCCTAGACCTAATTAAAATTTGTAGTAACTTGACCCCTAAGGCTTTATCAACTTAGGCTTGCTATTTAGGTCTTAAGTTTTCTTTAGTTAGTACCAATTCTATCATCTATATTTGGTATTCAGGCTGAGGGGCTGTTGAACGGTATTTTTCGCGAATCGCTACGCTTACGAGATTGGTTTTGGAAAACCTATAGTTGTAGTTCAAAAAGCGAAGAATTCGTGTTCAACAAATAAAATTTATACCGAAAATAATTCCGGGTTGAACACAGGGAGGCTACGTTGATCTATATTTGCAATTATATTTTTTTTTAGGATTTTTGTTAAGCAAGGCGTTATAATTACAATGGGGCTATCAAACTATGAGAGAGAGAGAGAGAGAAAGAGAACATGCATTCAATATTTCAATAGTTTATAAAAGTTACACTAGAATGCGGAAAATCAATTACACTATAAAGCAGAAAATTTACTCTAGAAAGCATTAAAAGAATGGAGGGAGAAATGTCCTCCTCGACGGTCGCTTGGAGGACGAGTAGATTAATCTAGAAAGCAGTAAATCTATACTAGAAAGCGGTAAAAAGAATAGGGAGAGAGAAATCCTCCTCGACGGTTGCTTGGAGGACGAGCCGGACAGGACGACGTCTGGACGAAGGAGAACGAAGCGGGATGAAGGAGGACGAAGCAGAAGAACGGGAATGAAGCAGCACGTTGTCGTCGTCGCGGGATCCACTTCCGAAAGGGAACGAAAATTAGACTTTATCTCGCGAGAAGGATCCCAGGTGTGGGACAAGCTTCTCTTGAGCTTTGGAGGGGTAGAGAGGAGAAAGAAGGGATGAGAATTTCATATGGAGGGGGTCTCCTTTTATAGTTGCAAGGAGTGGGGGCAAAATGGACATTACAACTTTAAAACAATAAATAAGGGGTTTTTAGTGACGGATAAATCCGTCACTAAAGCCCCGACGTGGCTGTCGCCGCTGCGCCCATGCGTGCCTCCTCAGCTACCCGCTCCTCAACGCCCGCGCATGTCCAGCGCTTTTCAGCCATCCGATCGCAAGATCGGACGGCTTAAGATGCGTCCGCGCCCGCGCGCTGCGCGCCCCCCGCGCGTCTGATTGCGCGTTCGATCGCGCATCGACGCTATCAGGCACGCGCGGCCGTTAGATCTCAATCCGACACTCCAATTGCTCGCGCCCGCCGCTCCTCGCCACGGCTCGAACCCGCACCCCGCGCTCGCGATAGCGCGCTCGACCACTGCGCTATGGGGCGCAGATGGTCGAGCGGGCGTTTTTAAATGCGAGCGCCCACAGCCGTTGGATTAAGATCCAACGGCGGAGAGCAATTGGGCGCGGGGCTTTCACAAGACGCAGGCGGCCGTTTGGGTGGCTGAGATGGTGCTAAGTGGCGCTATCTTGGCCATCCATCTTCTGGAAGTTGTAGATGGTGCCACGGATGTCAGATTGACTTGATTTTTGTGTCGTTGGGCTGCGATCGTCGATCCGAATTCATCCGTGCGGTCGAATTTATCATATGAAGTGCGGATTTACACCATCCTGGCCCTTGATCTTCTAGGGTTCTCGGGTCACTATCTGATGCTACGGATGCCTGATTAGGGCGATCTTGGAGTCGTTGAACTCCAATCGTCGCCCTGATCACATCCATACGGTTGGATCTTTGATCCGAGGCCATGATAAAATATTTGCCCTGTCCAAGCACATAAAAGGAGACAATTAACCTCCATTTTATTCAAAGTATTCTAAATGCAAGATGATGCATGTAATGCAATATTTATATCAGGAAATGCAATCCTATGCTTAAGAACATGCATAAATAGACATCTTAAGTAGTGTAAATGTGTTTACATTAGGGGCCGTGTCAAACAACCAGGCGCGGGTTTGTACAAGCACCTGGGGTTTTCCCTGGGAAACGTTTGGGCCCAAACCTCCCCTTAAGCAACTTGGCTAGATTTGTTGATAGAATGGGTATTCACTATTGACTACTTATTTCCTATATAAACCAAGTCTTAGGTTAAATTCTAGGGAGTCACAATTAAGTTAGGTCTAGAATTTGATTGCTTGTGTGCACACTTCTCTCATCCCCATCTCTTCTCCTCCCCTGCCATTTCTTCCATTTTGCATGGGCGGCGGTCCAAAACTCCACACTTGGAAGGACCACTTGATTTTGCCTCCCCAAAAAAGACTTTTCCTGCATTCTTCCTCTTCTCTCAAAATGGAAAATCAAAATTGGTCCTCTAACCTGCATGCTAATTTTTCTTTCCCCTATTTTTCCACCCAGGAGCTACTTAATCAGGCCCCTCCACCTAATCTCTACTCTATCATGGCTCAACTACAAGTTAAGCAACAACAGTTGCATAAGGATTTAACAAACCTAGCCAACCAAGGGAGTCCTGCCACACCTACCCAAGCTCCACACATTCCACATCTCACCCCTTTAAACACCTGCAAGAGAGAAAATCTGCATAAATCTCGTGCTGAGTATAATTATTATTCTGAGGCTTTCTATGGTTCAACAGGGAATTATGTTTATCCCAATCATCACCCCACCCAAAATGTCCCTACTTTCTAGGAGAAATTGAAAAATTCCTCTAATAGGGGAAATTATCTGGCTCACTCCTGGACCAATCTGGTTCCACACCAACAACAAAACCCGTTTGGAGGGTATGATTCAAATCAGACTTATCAATTTGGGCAATCTCAAGAAGACATTAATGCCCAGATGATGAAAACCCTGCAAGAGTTACAAAGAAAAACAAAGGACCCAACCCGTCTTATTAACAATCTCAATGATCAAATTAGGGATATTCCGACTCAAAGACCTGCAGGACACTCACCATCCCAACCCACACCAAACTTTATTAATCCCAGGAACCAACACCCAGGTGGATACCAACATCAGAACCACATGGTTCAGCCTCCTATTAACCCAATATCACAGCACCAACCCAGTTTCTATCAAAATCAGGCCCCCCCACCTCCTCCCAATGACCACCAAGCTGCGTATGCAGAGACTTTGAGGAGTAAGGAAACCACCATGGATTTATGGCCTTCACATTCAAATGATGAAACTGATTCTCAACCAATGCAGATTGACTCCCCTAACCTCAATAAGGAAGAAGAAAAAGAAATCCCAAAAACACCTGATTCAAACCCTATTTCCCACTCTCAAAAATTGCAATCCAACAATCCAAAATCGGAGTCCTCTGACCACAATCCTTTGGACTTATTTGAGCAAGTCAAGAGGAATATTCCCTTCCTAGATTCTCCCCATGCCCCTAAAAAATTTACTTCAAAAGGGCATGATCAGAATCTAGAAAGGTTGGTCCTTTCAAAGATAGCCAGCTCAGTTTTTCAGAGCACGCTGCCTTTCACAAGAAAGGACCAGGGCACATCACTCATCTCAGTTGTCATAACTGACACCATTTTTTTTCGTGCCCCTCTCAACTTAGGCACCTCTAGTAATCTCATCCCCCCAGTCTTATTTGAGGAATTTCGATTCAGTGATTTAAAACCTACTAAGGTTCAATTTCAATTGGAAGACCGATCTACCATTCAACCGTGGGGAGTTGTTGAGGATAGTATTATCAAGGTCCGAAATTGTCTATTTCCGGTAAATTTTCTGGTCCTTGACATAGAGGTACCTAAGGATCTCATTAATACCATTCTTGGAAGACCCCTTTTGATTACCGCAACATCTAATATCCATTTTCATTCTGGGAAAATGAATATAAGTTGCAGTAACCAGACCTTCTCATTAGATTTATTTCTAGCTTCCAAGAGGTCCAGTGATCATAAAATTTTTGAGGATACTGATAATAAAATGGAAGCAGTATTTGAAAAGATATGTTGATCCAATCTCATTCAGCTTTGACCACTATTGATCTAGATTTTATTGATTCTTATTCTAAGGATAATTATGTGGCCCAAGACTTTCCAGATCAACTAGGGTTTGACTTTCCCCCTTTTCAACTTTCTGATTTTTCACCAAAAATATCCACACTAACTTCACCCATCTTGCATATCACTAACTCCTTTCCCCTCCCTTTTCTATTGGACCTACCACCTGATCCACCTGAGTTTGGCCTTCATCATCAATTCAAACCATGGCCAGACCGGGGTCCTTTTTCCATTTCTTTATTTTATTTTGATCCCTTTATCTTTACCACTCATCTTTTTAGGGATATTAAGGAAGACACTTTTATTAAAGACATTCAAGTGTCCAACTATTTACATGATTTTCCATCTTCCGTGCATACCTTCACGCCCGGCTAAATGGCGTAAAAGACAACACTGGATGGGAGGTAACTCATCATTTTTTTTCCTGCTTTCCTTTTTCTTCTTCTTTTTCCAGGTTTTGATCATCCTAAACCTGACCATTCTTCACTAAGGTGATCCCTTTTCCCTCCTAATGCATGAGGACATGACATATCTTAAGCACGGGGGGGTGTTTTTAAAATTTGACGATCGATTTAGGATTTTCAAAACCTAAAAACATGCAATTTTCTTTAATTTATTTCCTACTTGCATACCAAAAAAAAAAATGATGAAAAACTTTTTGAGGAAAAATTTTGAAATCGGGACTAAGGTCGAAAAATTAACTTTTGGTACAATGGGATTTAATCTTTAACAAACTAAGGATGAAGACATGGATATGATCATTAGAATTCCAGGGTCTATTTTAGACTAGACCAGATATCCTTCTCTAAAATTCCACCTAAACTCAAGATAGTTCAAGTGACTTGATCCTATTTTGTAATACGGAAAGTATTTGACTTAGTTTCTGATTCAAAAACTTGCATGTCTTGAGAAACTTCTTGTGTCAATTTTTACACACAAGCCAACACTTAAAAACAACTAAAAATTTGAAAAACTCCCTTGTTTGGACTTAGTAAAAGTCTGAAGCAGATCATTGGTTTGAGTTCCCACCGCCGAGAAGAAGGAAAATACCTCCTTTGAGGATGCGATGTCAACATGTTACCACCTCAGCGCTGCTCCATATCTATATTTCATATCTTTAGACAGAGTATTAAAGTGCATTTTAACAGCTCAAGTGTCTTGGACGGTGCTCTACCTATAGTGTCGGAGCAAGAGCTTGAGTTTGCTTGGAGCGCCCCTTTACATCGCATTGTATTTTGGGTTGTGAGCTCCTGGGTGGTGTCATGGACAATGCTATCCCGAAGTACTGGTGCCAGAGCCCCCTCGAGGATTGGTAACGGGAATGATGATCCCGACACATCTATTGGAAGACTAAGCTGATAATAAGCAAGGGGGAGAAAAAAAAAGAATAAATAAATAAATTAACATGCCCCTATAAATGTTGGCTTTTTACAAGCACAAACACAAGGCTTTAAAGGATTTTTGCAAGTTGCGAATCAGATTCATGAGCCAGAAAAATCCTAAAAACAAAAATTTCAAGTCATCTGAATTAACAAGGAGTTAATTTGTGAAGTTTCTGGAGGATATATTAATCCCGTTTCATCCAATGGTTGGATCCAAAACAAATCTCAATGTTTATCTTTAACAAATCCTGTACCTCTTGTGTTTAGATCAACCAAGGTCCCTTAATCTATTTCTCCTTAAAAGTAAAAAAAAATTAGATTTCCCAAAAATTTCATTTTGTAAAAATTAAAGTTTTGCTAAGAGACTAGCAAAAGATAAGCACGAGGGTGTGATAAACGCCAGTTTATCATCATTCTTATGCATTAAAACAAACCTAGCTCTTAGGATTTTACTCCGCAAACAGGTTTTTGGGCTGCATTTAGGCATAAATTAGGTTAGGCATGCATTGCATTTTTTATTATCTTTTTAATATATTTTTGTGAGTGTTAGGGATGTACAGATATACAGATCCCTAAAACCTTAGCACTCAAGAAGGCAAATGGTGAAGGAGAAGCCTAGACTAGCTGGAACTCAGCTTGATCCAACTCACCACAGCTGGAACCTAGCTCACTTGAACTAGGGTTAGCTCATCCCAGCTCCATTCAGCTAATCTCAGCTAAATGGAAGCTTAAGAGAGTTCATCTTAGCTCACCCTAGCTCAAGTCAGCTCAGATCCAACTCAACTTAGCTGAGTTTAGCTCATCTCAGCTCCCACTAGTCCACAGGGAGCTCTAGCTAGCTCAGCTGAGTTGACAGGAGTTCACCCCAGCTCAGATCCAGCTACATCCAGCTCCACTCAGCTCCAGCCAGCTGAAGAAGAACTCATCTCAGCTTAGGAAGCTCAAGTCCAGCTCCCGGGGACTCAACTTATCTCAACTCAGTTGAGCTAAGCTACCTTAGCTGCCTCAACCAGCTTGATCCACCCCAGGAGCACCAGACCCAGCTCACCTTAGCTCATTGTGGTAGAAGCCAGCTCACTTTATCTTGGCTTAGCAACTAGCAAAGAACTAGCAAGCTAAGCTAGCTAGAGTAGCTCCATGCCAGCCTCTTCAGCAACAGCCTGCTCCAGTTCCAGCTCCAGACTTCTCCTCCTCAGCTCCTCCCTCCAAACCCTAGCTCCAACACCTTCTCCTCTACTCTATAGCTAGCTAAGCTAGCTTAGCTTAGCTAGCACCCAACTCCTTGGCCATCCACCACCTTCAACTCAACCCTAGCTAGCTCCATCAACTAAACTCACCTAAGCTTGCTATCCTACTCCAAGTTGGCACCACCACCATCACACCCCTTCACCCCATCACCACTACCAAAAGCCACCTATTTTCCCTCCAAAATAACCTTTTAGAACCCTTCCCTTTTGGCGCCAACTTTCCCTCCAAAATTCCCTTCATCTCCACCATACACCTCTCCTTAAATCCATCTCCACCATCCACCTAACCCCCCTTCTAGAAGACCCTAGGATGACGCCAAAATGGTGGTGTCTCTCCACCACCAAAAGCCACCAACACCACCATAACCACCCCCTTAACACCCCTTGAGTTGGTGCCAATTCACCTTGGCCATTGGATCCTTAACCACCTCCATCTCTTCATCTTAGCCCTCCATTCCAAGAGTCACCTTAGCCCCCTTCCTATTCTATAAAAACCCACCACCTACCACCATTTTGGGGCATCCTCCATTAGTGTAATTTGCTACCTATACCACCTATACCTACGACCAAGAAGAAGGAGTAGAGAAGGAGATTAAAGGGGCACATCACCAGCCCTTTTGGTGCCTTCTTCTCCCCACTCTCTTCAACTTGGGCCATGCCAAGGAGGAGGACTCTTCCACTTCAAGGAGGATGGCTAGGCAAGGGAAAAGGACCTAGGGTGGACGTCCACCCTTGGAGAGAAGCTTAGGGCACGCCCCCTTTGGGCTTGCCTTGGAGGACATCACCTTGGCAGAGCACAGCAAGGAAGGAGTTGGAAGATTCTTTTCAAGCTTGGGAGCTACCAAACTTGGAGCAAGAAGCCCTCCTCTTCACCATCTATCCAGAGGATTTGTGTTTGCTTTTCTTTATTTTAATTCTTCTAGTAGTAAAAGTATTCCTCTACTAGGCCTTTTTGTAAAACACTTTTCATTAATCTAGTTGCCTTCTTTGCAATTTCTTATTTGCATTTCTACTTGCTTTATTTTTAGCATTCTTCACTCCCTCTCCCTAATTATTCTAGGCCTCCACTTGCCTAGAGTGAGCTTAGGGAGAGGCTCTATTTGCCACTTAGAAGTAGTATTTGAATTTGAAGTGTAAATCACTTTCCTGCTACCATTTCGCATGTTGTCTTAATTCAAAAATAAAAAAAATGATATATTGAAAATTACCAAAAAGAAAGTTGAGATTTGTATTCCAAGCAAGAGAATCAATTTTGCAAACATTTGGCCTCCTTGGACTAACTTAGATACTCTCCTATTTAGGTTTATAAATTTAAAAGCATATGCGAATTCGCATGTTACAACGACGTTAAAAACCCACTTTTACAAATCACGTGTATTTCGCTATCAAGTTGAAATGGGGATCCAAGGCCATCTAAACAAGTAACAAATGTTTGATTTTAATCCAACGTATGGACTTATATATGCATTATGCAATTATATAATCAATCAACATATAAAGGACTGTCATATAATGCCCATCATCAAAGTAATCAATTTAAGTTCTAATGACGGTATGGGCATAAAATGTAAGAGGATGGTGTGGTTATGTTTAAATGTGCAGAGACCTATGGGTAAATTGTATGTTCTCGATGGGCAAACATCAAATGTACATAGCAATTAGTCACACTGATTGTTGAATTAAGTCTTTGGGGTCATAGTCCCCAAATGACTCACATTGGCAAAAAAACCAAAGTGGCATCCCCATCGTGCTCTGTGGTTGCTAAGGAGAGAACGACTGGAAAGAGAGAGGGATTTTCATCCTTCAGGTGGTTCTCTATCAAGGATTAGGGTAGGTTCTTTCGGAAGTACCATTAGCAATCCTTATTTCTTGTTTTCAAGATGACCACAGGTATATTCGATCATCACTTGTATGTCTCTATTTCTAGCATGAGGATACTCATATCCATATTGAATTGATAATGACTTGATATATATATATTGCTCATCTGTATTATGGTTTATTTCATTTGATTCATGGGTATACATGTTGTTCTATTTAGTTGGATATTATATATCAATCTTAGATTTCATATTAATCTTCATTATGTTGAATTGGTCATTCATCTTCTGAGAGAAAACCAAAATGGCATTTCATAACTACAGGCATTACAGTTTTGGACCTTTAGTGTACTGTAAGTTGCTGGTACCGGCACTCTTCATGAGTACCAATACATACAAGCTACAAATCAGCTCCAGGTCATCCTAAGTCCAAAACTATGACTTACATGTATCAGTACTCATCATGAGTACTGATACACATGAATCCCAGGTCAGGCTCTGGACTTGAAGTCACTAGAACCTGTAGCTTACAAGTACCAATACTAGTCACTAGTACCAGTACTGGTAGGCTACAGGTGGTATATCCAGTACTCAACAAGTATCAGTACTCTTCATGAGTACCGGTATTCATTGAGATCAGTTCTTTCCTAAAGTGATACCAGTACTCACTGAGTATCGGTACTCATCATAAGTACCGGTACATAGTGAGTACTGGATGAGTACTCACCTGGATATGAGTTCTAAATTGTAACCTATGGGTACTGGTACTTACCATCAGTGCTGGTACTCATTGGGATATAGAACTCATATCTGTGACTTGAGGATACCAATACTAGTCCATCAGTATTAGTACACAACATATGTGATACCGGTATTTATATACCAGTATCGGTATCCAAACAATATAAAGTTCAGTTGAGACAAGTTGTGGTTCAGGTCCATCCTAAGTCAGAGGTGGGTCAATTTGAATTAAATCCCTAAGGATTTAAAGAATCCCAACAACAAAGACAAAAAATGGGAACATTAGATGTTTGATTTGATAAGTGGACTTCTGAATGACCTAGTTCAGTACTTGAGAAAGTTACGAGCTTTTATCAAAATAAGATTTTGGGATGTTAGAAGGAATGAGAAGATGTCTAGAAAGAAAACTTCAAATGTCTCCTATTTCAAAGATCTTGTCATTAAACGGTTGATCTTTAAAGATTTTGACAAATGTTGGAATTTTGAAAAATCTAACGTTCAATAATCAAGAGACTATAACACATCTTAAATTTTTGAAGATATATATATATATATATGAATGTTAAATATATTGAGAGAGTTATGAGTTAGGTTCAAATTTGACGCTAATAAAATTAGTTTCAAAAAAGTAGATACCTGGGAAGAAATTTCTAACATTTCAAATATCTAATAGTTTGATTTTTCAGAGATTTCATGTGCTGAAAATGTTCTTTTCTTTGTTTGATAACCTAGGACTATGGGTGCAACTCCATAGCAACCTAGGGGTGACCCCGTACCCCGTTGCTAGCCCCAGCTGGTCGGATAGGGCGACATAGTGGCCACCTCCCCCCTACAGTCCTACACAAGTATGGGAATGCTGCAAGGTTCTAGGATGTATCCTATGGGTTTCACAAAGATATTTGAGGATCTTTTTACATTCTACAAAATTAAAAGTATTAATAAAAAGACATCTTGAAAAACTTCAAGAGTTGCTCATCAAGAGCTACTTCTTCATTCCCATTTAGTCTTTCTTTACTCTCATATTCTTCTTACAAACCTTATTAGTCCTCAAAGCATATCTAAAGTGTAATTTGTCATTATCAAAAACAAATATTAGAATATTATCAGCAGGGTTAACTCTCATTTATATTTACTTCACAAAAAGGGGGGGTACGGTAATGCTAGTCTTTGTTTTCTTGAAACAGTGCCAGAGAGTTACAAACCCATGTTTTGCTTAGCACGTCTTCCAACTGGTCTTAACATATCATGGGTTTGGATTCGCAAAACCTAGGTTTCCAACACCAAGGTTAACCCTTCATGTTAAAAGGGGTTAGGGGGTTAATCCCTATGTAAACTACCTCCCAATAATTACAGTTTGGAGATAAGGTACTAACAAACCTTCAAAATAAAAGTCATAGAGCTTGCCCTATAGGATGGGGTACTCTATTGTAGGCATTTTCTTACTACTCTAGTGCCTCACTAGTTTCAAAGCCATAGTAGAATTGGTGGAAGTATAGAAGGGTGGTTGCAACATGCTTAAAGGAGCCATGGCACTGGTAAGGAACCTCTCTAAAGTACAACTACTATTTTTTAACCCTTAAGGAAAACATGGAAAATTATGTGAAGAAATTTGATTGATGCTAGAAGTGTGACAAGATCATGTAGTAACCATCTTTAGAAGTTACATAGCATAGTGGGGAATTGATTTAATTTAAAAATTAACAAAAGGTTTTGGTGGAAGGGAATTTGTTGTAGGCACCATGGACTAGTTTAGCAACTTACTCAAATGGTTCTCTGTTTGACTCCTCTCCAATTAAACCCTTAGGATAAGTCCAATTAAGGCCTTGCATCATGGAAAATGGAATACCTCATAATGTGGATGAAATTCTTGTGGTCAATTCTATTAAAGGCAATTAGGAATATGATAGTGCTGAGGTAGGTGGTCTTTGAGGGTAAATAAATGAAGGTGGGGATGTTAAGCAGTTGATCAATAGCCTTAACCATGGTGGCAATAAACTTTAACAATCCTCGCAAAAGCTAGTGTTGAAGAAGTTGAAAAGGTAGCTTTTGATGTGGATCTTATAAGTGGAGGTAAACCAAGCAATCTTGTGCATGAGGAGTTAGGGGAGTTATACCTACTAGAAGGGAAGGAGGACTAAAGTGAAATTTCCTACTGGAGGAGGTGAGATATGCGTGATGTAATAAAAGTGCGGAATAAAGTAAAATCAATCTCACAAGAATGCAATCACACAAAAGGCACAAGTATTTTTAGGTGGAAACCCAACCTGGGTAAAAACCACTAGCTAAGTCTCCCGACTTAGGATTTTCTAATCGACTTGGTCGATCAAATCCACTAAACGAACTACTTAAAATGAGGGTAGTTCAACCTGAAAACAAGAACGCTACTTTGTACCTGAGGGTAGCGTGCCTCAAAACCACTTCTCTTCATGAAGAGTATTTTATCTCTCGATGGAGAATGGAATTCGCAATGCGAATATCCAACCAAAGACAATAAAACACAATAATCCTATAGAGCCCACAAAGTAAATAATTGAGTCCAGCTACTATAGATAAAAGATCTTCCCTTTGGTGGAAGTGCGTCGACTTGATGCGAATGCGTGAACCATGTGATGGCAACTTGTCGCTCTCGTAATCACGAAGGGAGAGCGGGAGTGTAGCAAAGCTGAAGCTCTCAAGAGTATGAACAAGAGTTTGGAGAGCACTTCTAGATGATCTTCTTCTTCTTCTTTTGACACAAGAGATGTGGAAATGTATTACTTGAGTGTGTTTCTACAAGGCAAGGGTCCTCCTTTATTTATAGAGGGCCTAGGAAGACTTTGGAAGGCTTCCATAGCCGTTAGGGATGAACCCAAGGCAAAACAGGCTGTAATCAGAATCATTTATGATTCTAATAGGGTCATTAGACATCTGGTTCAGATATCAAATGTCTGGAAAAGTCGTTTAAGACATCTAGAAACTAAGTCAGACGTCTGATTCTAGACGAGTTCCCTTCTTGACTTGGTTCAAACTTAAATAGGGTTCTAGTGTAAAACAATCAAATGACATACAGGACGTCTTGCGCTAGGTCTGGACGTCTAGAAACCTATTTAAGTGTAGGAATAGATTCCTAAGATAGGTTAACGACTATAATATCTCACAAAGGTGATTTTGGCTTAATCGAGGCTCAAATGGTTACTTATCAGACGTCTGGTATCCTCTACGAACATCTGATAGAAGCCTAATGGCCATATTCCTCAACGTATACTATGTTGGCCAACGTTCAAGTAATTGGACTTCTGACACAACCATCAGATGTCTTCTAAGACGTCTGGACTAAGGTCTGAACGTCTGAGACAAAACCTACTAAGTCCAGCCTAAGTATTTTAAACATCTGATTAGATAGTCAGACGTCTTAAAAGTCATGATCAGACATTTGATTTCCAGATTGGACGGCTAATAAGGTTGTATGATGCCTATTTTTGTTTTCTAAATTATCTACTGGAAACCTAAATATCTTAGAGTTGTGCAGGCGTTCCTAAGACTACTTTAAAGGTACTTTTAGGCTCTTTAACATATGATCTAAGAAATAAAAAGAGCAACAAAAGAAATAAAGACAAAGTACAATGAACAAGAAAGGAAAACTATCATATTCTTCATCTTCTTCCTTCTTTAAGCTTTCGCTCCTTGCAAAGCTCCTTCTCCTTCGTCAAGCTCCTCCAATCCGCTATGGATGCGAGCTCGAACTTCGTCTAAACACACCTCCATTTGCAAATAACCTGAAATCTAAGACTTCAAATGCAAATGTTAAATAACATGTATTTTGTTATCACCAAAATATATGATCGTGGTGCTCTAACATCAACATAAAGATGATAGAAAGAAGATAGAATATAGTGAGCATCAACTAGGGAGAGGTGTATTAAAAAAAGAAAAAAAAACTAGGGAGAGGAGCACCACAATTGGTGGTTAAGGTGTCAGAGAGAAGATGAGAGTCACTTGTCAAATTCTACCATGAGGATAGGGTAACTTGGATAGCAGGATAGGTGTTGGGGGGTAGATTAAGCTAGGGGCATCAAGGTGCTTTTATTGCTTACGACCTTAACCATTGTTTTGATGATGTTACCAATGGTTGGTTTAGAGTGTAGATTATAGCTATTATGCTCATTGGATTGGTTAGTGGAAACTCCGAGTGTATATGAATTTGTTAAAAAGATTTTACTAAATTCATAATTCAATCCACCCTTATCAAATTGAAACTTTTCCAATCCAACTAATCCAATCTAATTTGGTTTAAGATCTAATTAGATCCAATCCATTTAGCAAACTTTGGATTGATTGGATTTTCTTAATTTAAAAAAATAATATAGGCTTTTGCACATATTTCCCTATTTGCTAATGCAAGACTTTAATGAATAAGTTCCTAAAATTGAAATTTAACGATTAGTATTTATTTCTTGAGTATTCCTTACTTGCGCAATAACATCTCTCAAAATATTAAGAAATTTATATTAAAGATATTGATTTCATAGAATGTATAACAAAATAAAGGAATCACACTCCAACGGTAAAAAGGAAATAATAAGCATATCATTAACGAAGAAATAAATATTAAAATCTATATCTCTAATGAAAAGTCATACACCTCCTAACGGAGGCATATGAAAACTGTCATTAACACCAGGAGATGTCTTGCTTTTGACTAACACACGATTATTTAACATATATCCATAAACAGCAAAAATATTAGGCAATAGGTGCATAATTATTGCACTCTGCGCTCCATGATTTAAGAGGTCCAATGGGCAAACGAAGCTGATAGGAGCGTTGCAGTCTAGAAACATTATGACCCTCATACAAGCCCTCTAGCAGACAAACGAGTCACGTAGTGATGGTTGCCATGGTCTGAAAACTTTGACTCTCATGCAGCAGATAAATAACACGGTCGTCCCTAACGATCGATCAGAGAATACAGACTCGGCTTGCTACCTAGGGAATCCTCGCCGGGCTGTAGGTTCTTGAGGTGGGACGGCATCGAGGGTGCCCCTCTGTCGGTCACGCCTTCCAGCATCTGCACCACCTCTCCCATCCGGGGCCTCCTCTCCTCCTCGTCCTGCACGCACCAACATGCCACCGTGCATGCCCTCGTGAACTCCTGTACGTCCACCTCATCACCCGTCTCCACCACCACGCCCTCCGCCACGCTCCTCGCCGCCCTGATTGGGAAGAAGTAATACCCACTCTCCTCGTCCTCCTCCTCCTTCGACTCCACGTTCCTCCTCCCCGACGCGATCTCGAACAACATCATCCCGAAGCTGTAAACGTCGGCCTTCTCGGTTATCGGCAGGCCCGATATCCACTCCGGCGCGATGTACCCCCACGTCCCCCTCATCGTCGTCAGCACGCGGCTAAATTCCCTTCCCACGAGCTTCGCCATCCCGAAGTCTGCCACCCTCGCCCGGAACCCCTCGTCCAGCAACACGTTCTCAGGCTTCACGTCCAAGTGTATCACTTTCTCCCTGCACTTCTCGTGCAGGTACTCCAACCCGCGCGCCACGTCGATAGCGATCTGGAACCTCTTCCGCCACTCCAGTAGTGACGAGCTCTTCGGTAGCAGGTGGCTGTCGAGGGACCCGTTGGGGAGGAAGTCATACACGAGGAGCCGCTCGAGGCGGTGGCAGCAGAACCCTCGGAGGGAGACCACGCTCACGTGCTGCATCGCCGCCATGGCGGCCACCTCCGTGCGGAACTGCTTCTCACCCTGTCCCCCAATCCCATCCAGCTTCTTCACCGCGATGATGGACCCATCCGGGAGGACCCCCTTGAATACGCTCCCGAAGCCCCCTCGGCCGAGGGGCTCCGAGAATCCGTTGGTCGCCCTGTGGAGGTCCCTATACTTACACAGCACTGGCAAGCCACTGGGCTGCTGCGACATCCTCTTCCGCTTCATCTTCCTTCTCCTCCATGCCAAAGCACCGAGCACCACGAAGAGCACGGCCAGAGCGGCCCCGCCGGCAGCAACCACGATGGTTATCGTGTTTCTTCCCGACCCACCGGCTCTTTCGGACTTACTGACGTCTCCAGCAGCGACACGGAGAAGGAGGGTGGGTCCCCCCTCTTCGCGTCCTCTGCTGGACGCTCGCTTGAGGTTGAAGAGATCCCCCTTCCACGTCAGGCACGTACCGTTGTAAGCATATGCAGTGCACGAGCAGTCGTTGGAGCACACGGACGCGCAGCCGTCCTCGTCTCCAACGTCCACTCTTGTCGAATTCATCGGGGCATCGATCACATCAGCGATCTCAGAGAACCCATCCTTCTTCCCCGTTGTTTTCTCACCGCATTCGAGTGGGGTGTTTCTCACACAGCCGCCGGTCTGCACGCCGGCGTCCCAGTCTGATGGCGACCATGGCGCGAAGCCTGGCAGACAGTGGCAATCGGGGTCGAGGGGGACGCAGACGGTAAAGGCGCCGCAGCGGAGGAAGACATCGCAGGCGTCCTTGGGGAGGAATATGAATACCTGCCACTTGTTCTCGTCGGGAACCCACATCTGCCAGTTGAACTGGCCGGCCATCGATATCCCCATGTTGGAGATCCCATCGGGATCGAGGTCGACGTACGAGTAGTACACACCGCCGCCCCCCTCGTGGCGGGTGATGGCGTACTGATGGATGCCAGTCATCTCTGGTAAGTAGGCGAAGATCTTCCCATCCCACTTGCCGCTCTCCCAGTACCGAAGCGTGCCGTTCCACAGCAGGTAGAGCTCGTTGCCTCCGTTGGGGTCTACCGTGAAGGTGTACCTTCCAGGGGAAGGGTCGTCTGGACTCTTCCAGGAGGTGTACTTCCAGGTCTGCCCTGTGGTCCTGTTGTACCCGACCTTCGCCCCTGGGAGGCCGATGTCCGACGGGTGGTCGAAGCTCTGCCAGAGGTAGTCGGAACCACTCAGCGACGACCCATCTCGGAGGACGAAGTTGCCGGTGTCGAGAAGCACTGCGACAGTGGTGTTGGAGGCCCTCGAGTTAGAGGACGACCAAACTGGGGTGTCGGAGTTGCAGGTGGTGAGGAGGAGGATGCCGTGCTCGGAGAGCTTGAGCTCGGAGGTGGTGGGGTCAGAGAGAGGGGTCTCCCGGTTGGCCACCCAGACTATGGTCTTCTTGATGACGTTCTTGTACCAGATGCCGAGGTAATATTTGCGGGAAGCGCCGGGGGAGAAGAGGCCGAGCTCGAAACGGCCGTGCTTGGAGATGATGGTGGCGTTGCCAGGGAGGGAGCGGCCAATGGGGAGCGTGTCGGAGGGGGTTGAGAAGGGGAGGGAGGAGGAGAGGACGACGAAGAGGAGGAGAGGTGTGGGTGGTGCCATGGGGTGTGAAGTGGATACTACTGGTGGTGGAATGGGGAAGTGACGACTATAAAAAACACGATTTTAACAAAAAAAAAAAAAAGAAAAAAAAAAATCGTCGCCGTAAAAGTATAGCAAAAGTTTATTTTTCTAGTAATGAATGGTAACATTTATCGTGGATGAAATTTTACTTATTGATACGAGTTTACTCATCAACCGAAGTGGAGAATTGAAGATAGCGTGGATTCGGTGGTTGGGGAGGACGACGCACTGTCGTGAGTGCATTTGTGCAGAATATATGTTACTAGTTGGAAAAAGAGGACGCGTGAAGTTGTGGAAATTCCGACGGTTTCATTGGTTATTAACTTGTTGGTCGGCCGTCGTAGGGGGGTACGGGGACCAGCGATTGACGAGAAGTGGGCTTGGAATGATAGGTGGTGGAAGTAGTGGTGTCCACGGTCCACGGTCCACGGTCCACGGTCCATGGTCCACGGAGGAGAGAATCCATTGTTTTCCGAGCGTTATCCTTTCAGTCTGGATACGTAAGATTGCATTCGGAAACGAGAGAAGCTCTGACTGGGACATGTCGATCGGTGGGGCGAGTGGGGAAAAAAAAAGTTTGTTTAGTGGTCGACGGGACAAGTGACGTGTTGGATGAGATCGGCAAATGGAAACCATTATATATGGATTAGTGATGACTTTTGTAATCATGTGAATAAGTGGTGGTGCTAAATGCCTTAGACAAGTGGAAAATATTTTGAAATAGATTTTGTAGTGGGGGTGCTTGTGACATTATTTTCGTTCGAAGTTACGTGATTAGCAAATGACATTTTCTTCGTTGGAAGTTAGGTGATTAGAAAGGAAATTATCCTCTCTTGACAAGCTCGTGGTCAGACCACAAGGATTTCTAGCCCACTTAATCCGATTCACTCTTGAAGACGAAGAGTATAGGTGCACTTTACTTTTTGGTAGGAATGCAAATAGGTTAACTTGAATTTGATTAAATCTATATCTATATCCATTTTAAAAAATTTATATGCAAACTCTACTTATTTATTCATTAGATACAAAAATTCAAACTCGTATCCGTACTTATCTATCCATTAGATATCCATTTATTTATTTAGTATCAATTTATAAATTTATTGTACAATCAAATCGTATCAAAATTAAAATCTAAGAAAAAAAATATAATACAATTAATTAATTACTTATTTTAATAAGCTCAAAATATAGGTGGATTGGGCTACTTCAATTTATTGATTTCCACTAAAATTACCGCAAAAAGAATCCTTCAAGAAGAATATATCAAAAATAAAAAATAAAATATATAAAGAAAGATAAAATACAAGTATATTTTAAACAAGAGATCCCCATCCCTGCAATAAATGTTCAATATATGTTTTAGAAGCATTCCCAACCTTCAAAATCATGAGGAAATTATAAGAGAGATAATGATTGGGGGAATGAAGGACTTATATATCTCAAGTAAATGACGATTTTATTAGAGTACTCGAGTTAGGTAACCGTATATAGATCCATATACATACCCATATCTAAATCCAATCCGATTTATTTAGATAAAACCCATACCCGAACCTAATCGAGTTCGAGCCAAGTTTACAGAAACTTGCATCTCAATTTTCTTGACGATTACGCAAGTCAAGTCTCAAACGATTACACTTCTTCGAAAATGTAACTGCCTACTTTTGCAATCTGTACAATAGTCCCCCACCTACATGATAGGAGGTAAGCCCAAAGGAAGCATCCCAAAGGGCATACAGTTCATTATCCTTTTGTATTATGCCATATATAATAGATATTGAGGATTAAATTACCTCCCCAAATATAATCATATAGGGTAAAATTAGGTCAACAACCCTTATTTGTCTTGATGTTTGCATATTTTTCTATTTTTATTGGCTCTAATCATTTTCACGCATGTTCGTGTTTCATCCACACCACTGGGGTGAAGCATTGAACTTGACCAATTCAACTTGAATTGACTAAGGTCTAAAGATTTTTTGGGAGCTTTAGGCTAGATTGAAGACTCAAAAATTTTAATCATTAAAGGTTATTTTTTTGGATCTCGATTTAGGTCAGGTGAGGCCTAAAAGTAACTATATATATGGGTTTTATCCAAATGGCACCATACTTAAAAAAAAATGTAAATGAACATAATATGATGATCATTAGTTTGTGATCCCACGATATAAATAAAATTTCCAAAAAAGGCATCCTTATATGTAGTATGAAATTAAGCATTTCCTACAAAAATAATCCAAATGAATCTAATCGAATCGTATATAGTATAATTAGTAGGTGATTGGAATCACAATAAGATAAAATGTTCCTAATACAAAAAAACAAACATAGAAACGGCATCCCATTGGTTCGTTAATTAAAAACAGCATTTCATAGTTATTAAAAAAAAATTATAACTAATTAATAATTACGTTGTAATATGAGGTTAAGTTGTTCGTATTGAACATGCATTAAGATTGTAACAAAAACGTCATTGGTTGTAACGAATGGGAAGCCACATTGGAAGGGGTTATCCAATTCATGCACTAGAATATGGTTGTGTTACAAGAAAAAAAATTGTAATACAAGTTGTCTACCATTCACGTGAAACTAATGCATCATATCTTATAACTAATGTTATAATGCAGCAACATCGACGAAATAGAAATGATTAATGTACTAAAAAAAATTAGGACATAAAATAAAAGATGTAAAATACTTAGTATAGCGATTTAACTGTTGTAATTCAAAAAAACATAAATGTTTGCTTGCATGAACAAATTCGATCATATCTTATTTGTAGTATAAATTGATACAAAGGACATCAATTAATAGCTTTGCACATATCACTCGTGACGTAACGTGATTCGGACACGCTGCAATACAGTGATGAGTTGGAATTGTGTAATGCAAAGGGGCGCCCTCTTGTGAATCCGTACGGATTCCGAGCGGAGCAACACTCCGCCCCCCCGCCCATTTTGGTTCTTCTTCTCCATCTTTAGGACTTCTCTTTTTCCTTCGGCAGCAACATGCAAGATCATTGGTTATGGTGGCTGATGCAGGTGTATCACCAATGACCGTGGTGGTGTGGGAGGTTGGTAACTGTCGTGAGTGGCGGAGCGTCTTTGGTGAGGCACGATTGGAGATTGTCGCTCCTCGGATTCGTTGCATTTCCTCGATCGTGCGTAGGGTGATGTGAGTGGTGCGGTAGCAAAGGGAGTTGGCAGCGGCAGAGGGTGGCGACGGCGAAGGCACACCGACGGCAGAGGCATTTCGCTGTGGCCAGCAATGATGGCGACGATCAATAGTGGTGTTGATGACTTGCGTGCTGGTGGTCGTTGCTACGAATGTATTGTTGTTTGTTGTTGGTGTAGGATCTGGTCCTTTCTTTTTATTTTTTGTGGTGTTATAGGGATCACGTGTGATTCCATGTAAGTTACGGTGGAATTTTCTGACGAGAGTTAGGATCCGATTCTTTCGATTCTTCTTATCTTACGAGCGTGAGGTTGTTGTCTTTCGAGAGAACGTCTTATTCCTAGTTTGAGGATGTTTTCTTTTTTTTATCCTTTATTTATTGATCTTATTATTTTCTTTTAATAAAAATTAATTTTAAAAAATTAAAAAAAAAGCAACTTCCCGTAAAACTCAATAAATAAGTGCATTGGGAATAAGAGGTATTGTAATCGAACGGAGCTATCAGTGGGCCATGTGACTTATAATCAGGGGTGATAGAATATGAAAAGACGTGTTAAAGAGGGAAAAATAAACCCATGACATAACAACTACGCATCAATATGCGGGAGAGAGAGTGGCGAAAAAGAAAAAGCGAGGAGGGCGGCGTATTTTGCTGCGTTAAATCATCTCGTTCACTTAAAATGCTTTCATATAATACAAGTCGAGGCCTCCGAAGCTGGTACAACTAGGGTTTCATTGCTAGCCATAGATCTTTAACGAACTAATTAAGAACGATAACGATAAAAAATATACATTGCTAACTCAAAAATGAAGTAGTGAACACCATTGGAGATAGATGTGCTTGTACCAAACTTTTTGGATTGCTGAATGTATTGAAGTACATATCCCTAATGTTTAAATAGGGAGTGTTTCCTTTAACAATATGTTATATTTCGGTCTAATGAGGAATGAGTAATAGTAATCTTGTTTAAAATATCTACATACACATACAAATGAACATGCAATGTATATCGTATTATAGGGATACTAACTATAATTTGGTTCACAATCACAAATACAATATAGGAGAAGTAATTGCAAGCACAAAGAGCAACTGCTCAAAGGAAATAACCAACAAATTGGATGAAAAGTAAAGTCAAGAAAACAATGAAGTTGTAGAAAATCAATTTCAGGGTGTGGCCAAAGTCCAAAGCAAGAGAAAAGAATCGGTCAACGAGGCAATGTTTAGTGAAAAATGAGCAAAGATGATGTCAAGTCAAAGCTTAAGACCTAATTTATTTGAGGGGTTAACCCACCAAAAGGAAGGTTCTAACTACATAGCATTTTATTTGTATTATTTATATGGGGACATACTTTCCATTACAAAGTATGTAGCATGTGTGGCATGTTAAATTTATCGTCGAATGAAACCAAATCAAGATACAAACGAATCGTTGAAAGGTTTATCAAATCCTAAGAATCTCTGATTTTTCATGTACATTGATAATCCAAGAACAAAGAGAGTATAGATGGATACCTGAATCCATCGCTTGATCTTCTCCAAGAAGGAAGCAGGCGTAAATCCTTCTATTCCTGTTGAGAATCTTGATGGGATTTTTAGCGATAGTACTTCTAGGGATCCAGAGAGAATGAGCACGGAAGAAAGAGGAGACGTTATGTTATCGTATCCTTTCGGTTTCCACCTAGGGCCCTTATATTTTCCACGATGGGTGAGAGAAAACAAAATCGCCCATTACAAAGTATGTAGCATGTGTGGCACAAATATATTCATTTAATTTTTTATATCATAGATGATGCAAGGCTTACATATAGATGTTGTATACATTGTATGCAACACTTCAAAGACCTCATGGATAAACATCTAATGACCGAGAAACAAAAGGATTGAATTACTAAAGAAAACAACCTTTCACTGACTCATAGGGGTAGCCAAAGTCAATATAGAGATCAAGGTCTTAAAATGGATCATTGAGGGCTACGTGGGAAACAGAAAATTCCTATTTGGAGAAACGGTACTTGAGTTCACCGATGATGATATGGGGATGAAACTAGGGATTCCTAGGAGTGGCTACGATATAAAAGTCAATGAGAAAGCACTACCATGGGCAAGCTACTACAATTAAACAATTTCCAAAAATGCAAGACGCATAAATAGGAGGTCATTGGAGTCAATGATGCATATCTACCACTACTTTGATGATGGTCACTCCGTTTACATCTATATAACATATTTAATATGTGTAATGTTAATGACCTCCCACTTCTCATATTTAGGCTGCTCTTTTCCAAAGATACTGTTGAATTACATAGACTCCTTGGAGGACACACAATATTTCAATTGGTCCTTAGCAATGGCAGAATTCATTCTTTTAAAAATGAAGGAAATGAAAAGCTTACCTTAAGAAAAGAATCGAAAATTGGTGAGTCACTTGGATATCTGAATGGGTGTGTCGCATGCTTATATGTAAGTTTTAATTTAAAACACATGTCTACCTTCAATTTCACCTGAATTTTGTAAATTTATAAAAGAATTTTTAACATTGATGTATTGTAGGTATGGTGCTAGAACATTGCTTCAAAGATGCACATACATCAATAAAGATCTAAAACCAAGATTGAGAAAGTGGACGAGGTAATTAAGTGTTGTGAAAGAAAAGGACGTGGATTAAATCGAACAATCCATGGTAAGTTAATAAACTTATTTCCCAAATTTAATGTTGTAGATTTCCAAAGGTAATTGCTAAAAAGAATGAAATATTTTATGTTGATTCAAATAACATCATGTTTTCCATAGAAATTTCGAGTCTTGGGTTTCTTGTTTAAGAGACCATACAACTAGTTCTTGAGGAACCAATAGATTTAGTTCCATTAAGAATTGTTGAGGGAAGTGGTGGATTAGGATAAGAGAGAGAAGATGAAAAATGATTAAATCCAACCATCCATGGTAAGTTAATAAAGTCATTTTCCAAATTTATTATTGTAGATTCGATACTTCCAAAGGTAATTGCTAAAAAAAATGAAATATTTCATGTTGATTCAAATAACATCATATTTTCCCTAGAAATTTCGAGTCTTGGGTTTCTTGTTTAAGAGACCATATCAACTAGTTCTTGAGAAACCAATAGATTTAGTTCCATTAAGAATTGATGTGGGAAGTGGTGGATTAGGATGAAAAATGCATGTGTGATGCATGCAATGAAGAGAAAAAAGAAATGAATGAACTTATTTTGCAATACAAGGTGGTTGAGGAGTTGAGGAGGGAAATTAATGAGTTAAAAAATAAAGGGGGGATCAAGGAGAAGGATTTGATAATGTTGGGGTTAAGATAGAGATCGAATCAACTGATCTTAATTCAAATATGTAACCCATGGGTGAAGATGATGGTCCAAACATTACCACTAAAGATATCCCAATGGATGTGGAGATTAATTTTGAGAGACCATCATTTGATTAGGGCTTACCCAACCAATTGTAAAGATTGAAGAACAAGCTAAAGCTCCAAAGGAGCATGTTCATGAAGCAAATAGGACAAACATGGATAATGCAGCTATGGAATGCAACATAGGCTAAAGATCCTCCCGAGAGCGAACCGATGAGGAGAGAGAGAGAACCCCTTTTTTTCCCCTTGCCCCTTTCCTGTTCTTACCGCCTCTCATAGTCCCCTCTCCCCTCTAGGGTTTTCACACCCCCTCCTTCCTGGTGAGCCCTCTCTTCCTCCCCTCCATTAGGAGGGGAACCGAGAAGCTCCTCGCCATGGCTGCTCCTCTTTGTTAGGGGTGGTGGGTGTTGCCCTTAGAGTTGAGGTTTTGGTGGCTGCTTGTTCTTTCCCGGCTCCTCTGGTGGTTTCCCATGTTTAGTTTTATATTTGTTGTTTCGCTCTTTTCATCATCTTCATGGTTCTTGCTTTGGCTTCTGTTTTGCTTTTTCGGTGTTGTGGCTTTCCGTGGTTGGGGCTTTACTGTTGGGTTATGGCTTCTCCCTCAGAGCCTTCCTCTGAACTCGCAATGGCCGATCCCCGATCTGCGTTGCCGCTAAGGCCTTCATTCGCCTCGGTGGTGGCCGATCGTCGATCTTTTGAGGCCTTTCCATTCAAGGAGCTTTCTGGACCGATTCGACTTCCTACGAGGCAGGATGGCCATCTTTGTACTTCATTTTCTTCCTCGAAAGTTTCATAGCTTGCTAAGGGTTTGGCTTCCTCAGTGGTTATTCGTGCGATGGGTCCTAAATCAGCTTTTCAAGTGGTTAAAGACTTCCTTGCTCTTAAGGTTCGTCTCTCTGATTTCTCGTTGACGGCTTTGGACATGAGACACTGATTTGTGTGATGTTCTTCTTACCTTGATTTTTGCAGGCTTTTCTCTCTTGTTTTTGCTATTTTGAAAAACATTTACCTCCAGTTCATTCGCTGAACAACCCCTTTTCATACTGATGCTTTCACCACCTGAGCTCCAGTCTAGGTGGGATTCCCTAGGCTCAACCTGCACCTTATTCATATTAATGTGTGATGAGTCCATTTTAATGGACTAATATTACGCCTAAGTAACTTTAATTTTACCTTTTAGGTTTGTTAATAATTACATTAAGTTATAGAATGTTTGCATGCATCATGATTTAAGTTTACATCTATTTTATAGCATTCTATAACTTAATATGTAATGATTTTATGTTTTTATGTGCAGGAAGAATATTGGGAAAAGAATAAGGAGGGGAGGGTAAATTTCCCTTTCAAACAAATGGCGCCATCTTTTCCCCCATCCTCTGGTCAGCTGCAACTCTTCCCTCAACAGCTGTCAGCCAAAAATAGCAAAGGGATTTGGAAAATCCCTTAACTCATGCACATAGGGAGAGGAGATAAAGAGGTTGGGAAAAGTTGGATGGGGGGATCTTCCTCCTCCCCCTTGAGGGGATATCCACTGCGTTTGAAGGCTTGCACTGTGCACCCACCGCTAGCCATAGCCTCTACTGCAAGCGTCACCCTTCCAGCCTGTAGCCGCTTCATGCGCACCGCACCAGCGCCATCACCGCACCCCCCGCCTCCAGCGCCCTTCACTGAAGGCACTGCACCACTTACGCACCTGCACAGAACCCACGCCCGCAGGCGTTTGCGCCCGTCCAGTGCTGCCTCAAGCTAGAGCCTTTCCAGCGCCTGGTCCTCCTCTCTGCAGACCACCCTCGTCACTAGCGCACCCATCTCCAGCCACTCCTGCAGGCGCCCACTCATGCACCCGCACAGTGCCCACCGCAGCCGCCCATCACCTGCAGGCCTGTTTAGAACCACCGCCCCTACCGCACCTGCGCCTCCAGTGCCCGCCTCTAGCCAGCGCCTCTCCAGCGCCTGGCGCTCCCCTTTGCCAGGCCCACGCCTCTCCAGCCACCGCAGTGCGACCCCCTCCTCCAGCGCCCTTCACTGCAGGCGTTGCATCGCTTACCGCCCTTGCCACCAGCGCCCGCAGGCACCGCGCCTGCACCTCCAGCGCCTGGCACTCCCCTCTGCAGACACTGAAGAGCCACCAGCCGCGCCTGCAGACGTCCGCGCCCTCACCACTAGACCCCTGTAGGCACTCACAGGAACGCACCAGCGCGCACCTACGCCAGCTCCACGTGCGCAGCCGCGCGGCTGCACTAGCAGCAGCCTCCTCCAACAAGCTGGCGGCCATCCTCCTTCGTCCTGCCGCCGTGCCACCGCCTTTGCGTAGCCCTCGTCAAGCCGCACCTCCCCGCCGACTCTCGCGGCCAACCATGCCTGGCCGCACACGCGAGGAGGAGAGAGGAGAAATCCTCTATTTTTATCTCCATTAATAATTACATTAAATGCCATTGCCAATTTTATATTAATATTTTATTCAGGCCACATTGCACTGATGCACTCAGATTTTCTTGAAATTATTTTACTTGTGTTATGTGCATGTTTCTACCTTGAATTTCAAATCAGAATTGCATGAAAGTTGAA
Source organism: Thalassia testudinum (assembly GCA_037157565.1). Classification (NCBI taxonomy): domain Eukaryota; kingdom Viridiplantae; phylum Streptophyta; class Magnoliopsida; order Alismatales; family Hydrocharitaceae; genus Thalassia; species Thalassia testudinum. The sequence continues at coordinate 30,218,049 of JAZHRO010000031.1, read as the reverse complement.
TTTACATGATAAGCCATTACACATGCATCATACACATATTTTTGGAGCTTAATTCCTGATATGAAAACAGCATAAATACCCCTGAACCTTTAAGAAAATTGCAAACTTCATTTAAAATAGCATATTCCTCACATTAAAGTTGTAGAAGAGTTTGCAAACTGTGTATTTCTTGACTCGTGAATTTATTGGTCTATTCCTCCTTGTGGATACGACATCCGTTATTGTGGTTTAAATTCATATCTGTTTAATCTTTGATTGAGAGATTTTCCACCACCTTTTGTGCTGCAACGATTTATTATCTTAATATTAGTTATTCAAAGTGAAAATCGCTCTGTCAAATTAGCGCCATTGCCGGGGAGGCAACAGACGCAATATATTCACATTATTACTTTTTTTGAATATTTTGAGTTGCACAATCATCTGATCATTTTTTTTATTATGCGAGGAATCTGACACGACGAGAGGCGCGACAGAGCGACGACATTAAACCTGAACGACGTGCACGGCGGAGATGATCTTTTTGGTGGACCTTGACGCCACCTGGAGTCTAGAAACAGGAACACGTGGGCCTTGATCCCACGCACATAGGCTTACGGAGAAACCTATTTCTGATTTAGTCAGTAGATCTTAGTTAGATTTAGTTTAGATAGACATTGGAATTTAATTTCTGTCTTTTGTACCCTTGTCGGGTATTTGTGGGAATGGGTTCCCAGTGCCACTTTATTTCTTATTGCTCTTGTATGCGGGAGCATATTTTCGGGAGCGTGTTCCCATTTATTTAGATTATAGGATTATTTGCATTGTTTGAACTGCATTTCAATTAGTTAGTTAGATTAGGTCTGTTTGTTTATTATTAACAAAAAAAAAAATTCGAACTGCCTGCTAGAAGCTGCATATCTATAGGATGACCATTTAGGACTGAATAAGCAGCATCTAGTTTATTTTTACTGCATTGCATACATTGCACCAAGAAAGCTGGAGTAAGGTACATCTTCTCTTGAGCATCAATTACCTGTCATGCATATGCATTGAACCTAAATCTAAGACCACTAAAGTGCTTGAATCAAATTAATTCAGTGGTTACTTTAAAAATTGGGATTGCTAAGAGGTTGGACTTTAAAATCTGTGACTGAAAATTGTGTGCAAAAGGATCTTATTTGCAAAATTTCAAAAATCAAAACACGATCGTATGTTTGCACACTTGAGACATTGTGCACCTCACACATAAGGTCACTAGATAAATTTCTACTTCTTCGCTTTTGCACCATAAGGGAAGTTAGTTGGAAATCAACAAGCCTATCCACCAAGTTACTTCGGTTCCTCGTGTGTGGGCTCGATTCGAGACTTCCATCCCTTGTGAGTAGGTTATAGGCACTAGCAAAGGTTGGCCTAGGAAGCGTAATTTTTGTAAAACTTGTTTGGCTACCAACTGAACATATAATTCTAAGACCTACAATCTACTGAAAACAGATCCCATTGAATTTGCATTTGCTTTGACAGTAGAACTCTCTAGGAAGTTTTTGTTTATATTTTGAATTCTTCTAAATCCTAAGAGAGTTAAAATTGTTTTGCTTAAAGAAATGGATCACCCTTACTCCTATCAGTTAGATTATCAGAGTCAATACTTCCCATCTTTTAATCAGGATCCCATGCCTCGAGCGTATCCATCCTTTGATGGGTACATTGACAATTTATGGGATCATTCTTATCCTTATCCTGGGAGTACTGGCTTGATAACTCCCACTTTTGAGCAGAGCCTAGGAGCGGGATTTCCTAACCCTGAAATCCCTACTTCCATGCAAACACCCAACCCTCCAACCCTTCATGATTTTTCGTATCGAGGTTGGACCAATAACCCTAGGCAACCAGAGCCTAAAATTGACTATCCTCCCCAACTTGATAATAGTAGCCTCTCCTCTTTTATGATAGAAATGCAAAAACAGCAAAAGGAAATGATGGAATCAATGGGAGAGATGTTGAGGAATAGTCAACAATTAAATGAAGAAATAAGACAGCTTAGCTACACGCTTCCCAATAATTCTGATTCCTACCCATACAACCATGATCATGAAAATAATTCTTAGGAAACCATTGACAATAGGGATCCAATTTTATGTAGCTATCACTTAGACTCTCCCAATGAGACATGGACACTAGAGGACAATGATCATATGATTATCCACCCAAGCTTTATTGGAGTCAAAAGCAAGGGAAGATGGTACCCCTGGAGGACCTTGACCCTAATGACAGTATTCTCCTTACCCCTACCAACCTGGGCCAAGGTCGTATTATTCCTATCACTTCCCCTATTGATTATTTGGTGGAATCCCATTTTACCTTTAGTGAGCCTACTCCTGACCCTCAACTTAGGGAATCAACACCTACCATTTAGTTTCCTGATTTAAATGCACCCAATGAAGGTGACCCTAAGGGAATGGAGGATGAATTAGATCAATTTTGTTCTCAGGGATATGAAGAGTCTATTTCAGAAGATGGGGACAATAGAGGAACCTGGACTAAAAATCTGGAGTGAATCACAGGGGAATTATTTATCATTTGAGGATTTACCTCCAAAGGATATAAACCATATGGTGAAATCCAGATTCCTCCTTTCTTTTGAGAGTCATTCTCCATCAAAGCAGGAGTTGATATTAGAGGAGGACAAACAAAATAATGAGAAGTCTATGGGAGACTCTCGAGAACAAAACACGTCAATTAAGGATTTATACCCCAAGAAGAATGACGAATTCAATGATATAGGCTTGCTCCAAAATATTAAAACTAATCTTCCTTTAGGAATAATTAAGGATACTGATCCAACTCCTGTCTTCATTAATGAATCACATATATACCCTGACAAAAATTTGAGTGAACCAAACGAATCTGGGGATGAGCTGAATAATAATGATTCTAACATTTTGACCCTGCCATCAAAGAGTTGTAATTGGGAGTCTACCCTTGATTCAAATATGACTTCGATCATTAATGCTAGGCAGGGTAACCTGTTGTCTACAACTGTTAGGGAGTATACACAATCTGAATCATTGTTGGAATTAGACCTAACACCGACTAAGCCCTCATTGAACTTAACCATTACCTTCCAACACTACAAACAACCCTTATACTCCCTAACCGATCCTTAGCTCAGATCTCTGCTTATGTACATTGTTTCTAGAGAACATATTAGGCTAGTACATCCTTGGGTAGAATGGCGAGTGTGGATTGATGCTTGTACTTTTACTCTCGCCATTCAAGGGTTTGAGCTAATAATGTGTATATCTTTTAAAACCCGTCCTGCTCTGGAGGATCCTTGTTATCCTCCACTTGTTCCATTTCGGGAGGTCCCTTTTCATATTCCATTTATTATTCCTAAACCTCCCAAGGTAGCCAACGAGGTTCTTCGCTTTCATATCTTCTGGTGAGCATTTGGCATTACGTTGCATTATCAGCTCGCCAACATCCGTGGCTACCTGTTTTCTATGCCTGCACTATTACGCATACTTTTAGGGCCTAACCTTGTCTGTTTGGAACCAGACTTATAGGTTCCTTCTAAGTCTAGCTGTTGACAGAAAATGCAGCGCTTGTTGAGAGACAATCCAGTGGTCTGAATAACATCATTGTCAGGTGATGTCTTTCTTTTCTCCTCCTGTTTTAATTTTACAATGAGGACATTGTAGGATTTAGGCATGGGGGGTGCATTTGCATTTTAGGAAGTATTCATGCATTTAGGTTAGCATAAAAAAAAATAATCCACTTTTTTTGAGCTGAATGGGTTAGTCCCTAGCAAAATACCTTTGTCATTGGAGGTTTTTCTTCTTGAATTATTTCTTAAGTTTAGAATCTAGTACATTTATTTCACGTGCACGTAGACTGGGTAATGAATCCTTAAGGAAAACTAATAAGCATTTGTAGTCTACTGAACCCTTGGACAGTTAATAGGGAGTCAGGCATACTATCTTCTAGTAGATCCACCTCATATTTATGAGATGAAAGTAGAGAGATTACTGGTGCGCTAAGTCTAGTGTAAGGACTCTTAAGTTTTGGAAAATTATATAATGACACTTTAGAGTTAGGCATAGTTTTCGCTTTTTGTTCCTGTGTGCGTACTTTGTGTGAATTCCTGAGAGTCACCAAATAAGGCAGATACACAGAGATTGAGTTTTAATAAAGCTATGACTATGATGGATGGTTACGACCGTCCTTCATAGAGTCATTGGCTGAAGGAGGGTAATAGCGTCAAAGGTCAAAAATACACCTGTCCTATCCATTCCTTCCCGGTGCCGAGAATAGGCACTTCCACCAAATAAGCCACAGAATATCCTCTTGATCATCATCATCCCTAATAATGACTCATAAATAAAAGTCTGTGTCGATTGATAAAAATAAAAAAAAGGGGAGAAAAGAAAAGAAGAAAAGGAAGAAACAGAAAAAAAAAGAAGAAAAAGGAGAAACCATTATATTATATATATAAAAAAAGCCCAAGTTATAATGTAACATTATTTCTGAGGCAACAGAATACCTATCGCGTTCCACCTAATATGACCCATACCTACCTTTTAGGATTTCTGATCGCCCGAATATTGGTTGAGGACTCTAACTTAGTTGTAGAGTTATTAGGCTTTAATTGAAGTGTGGATGCCATGTGAGGCCACCAAATAGTGAGTACAATTTCTAAATCTGGCAAGATTTGTGATCTCAAAAGGAAAAAAAAGAGGGAGTGCCCAGGAACATCAAGAGAGTACAGTTGTGTAGCCTCTCTCAGAGTTGACTTGTCTAATAGTCTATTAATCTAGAGTCTGTAATACTAGATTACATGTAGCATCAGAGGAGTGTGTGCCACCAAATACAAATCCATTCTACTCGATATCTCCTACCTAAGCCAAAAGTCGGGGTCAAATTACAGATTATCTTTTGCTTTATCCCCGAGGGAAGTAGTTGCCTATCCTGATAGAAATATTTACCAAGTGTGAAGTACGAACTCCCAATGCGAATTGGCTTTTTCACTTGGATTCGTTACTTAGGCTATTATCACGTCACATTTGTCTGGATCTCTAACGTTTTGAAATAAGAAAAGAAGAAATCTTCTGATTACTTATATTATTTTTCACTTTTGTTAGGGACTAGCAAATCTTAGGCATGAGGGTATTTGATGAGTCAATTTTAATGGACTAATATTACTCCTAAGTAACTTTAATTTTACCCTTTAGGTTTGTTAATAATTACATTAAGTTATAGAATGTTTGCATGCATCATGATTTAAGTTTACATCTATTTTATAGCATTCTATAACTTAATATATAATGATTTTATGTTTTCATGTGCAGGAAGAATATTGGGAAAAGAACAAGGAGGAGAGGGTAAATTTCCCTTTCAAACAAACGGTGCCATCTTTTCCCCCATCCTCCGGCCAGCCGCAACTCTTTCCTCAACAGTCGTCGACCAAAAATAGCAAAGGGATTTGGAAAATCCCTTAACTCACTCACGCAGGGAGAGGAGATAAAGAGGTTGGGAAAAGTTGGATGGGGGAATCTTCTTCCTCCCCCTTGAGGGGATATCCACTGCATTTGAAGGCTTACACTATGCACCCACCTCCAGCCACAGCCTCTACTGCAAGCGTCACCCTTCCAGCCTATAGCTACTTCAGGCACACCGCACCAGCGCCATCATCGCACCCCCTTCCAGCACCATCACCTTCCAGCCTGCACCCGCGCCCAACGCCTGCAGGCACTCTAGCACCGCACCTTCTCCACCACAGTGCGCCCCCTTCTCCAGTGCTCTTTACAAAGGCGCTGCACTGCTCACGCACCCGCACAGAACCCACACCTGCAAGTGTTTGCGCCCCTTTAGCGTCGCCTCAAGCTAGCGGCTTTCTAGCGCCTGGTCCTCCTCTCTACAGACCGCCCTTGCCACCAGCGCGCCCATCTCCAGCCGCCCCTGCAGGCACCCGCTCACGCACCTGCACAGCGGCCACCGTAGTTGCCCATCGCCTGCAGGCCTGTTCAGAACCACCACCCCTACCGCACTCGTGCCTCCAGAGCCTACCTCTAGCCAGCGCCTGGCGCTCCCCTCTGCCAGGCCCGCGCCTCTCTAGCCACCGCAGCACGCCCCCCTCCTCCAGTGCCCTTCACTACAGGCGTTGCACTGCTTACCACCCTTGCCACCAACGCCTGCAGGCACCGCACCCGCGCCTCCAGTGACTGGCGCTCCCCTCTGCAGATGCTGAAGAGCCACCAGCCGCGCCTACAGACGTCCGCAACCTTGCCACCAGACCCCTACAAGCGTGCACAAGCGTGCACCAGCGCGCACCTATGCCAGCGCCCCGTGCGCAGCCGCACGGCTACAGCAGCGGTAGCCTCCTCCAACAGGCCGGCAGCCATCCTCCTCCGTTCGACCGCCGTCGGCCACCTTCGGCTGCCGTGCCGCCGCCGTTGCATAGCCCTCGTCAAGCTGCACCTCCCCGCCGACTCTCGCGGCCAACCGTGCGCGGCCGCACATGCGAGGAGAGAGGAGAAATCCTCTGTATTTATCTCCATTAATAATTACATTCAATGCCATTGCTAATTTTATATTAATATTTTATTCAGGCCACATTGCACTGATGCACTCAGATTTTCTTGAAATTATTTTACTTGTGTTATGTGCATGTTTCTACCTTGAATTTCAAATCAGAATTGCATGAAAGTTGAATTTACATGATAAGCCATTACACATGCATCATACACATATTTTTGGAGCTTAATTCCTAACGTTAAAACTGCATAAATACCCCTGAACCTTTAAGAAAATTGCAAACTTCATTTAAAATAGCATATTCCTCGCATTAAAGTTGTAGAAGAGTTTGCGAACTGTGTATTTCTTGACTCATGAATTTATTGGTCTATTCCTCCCTGTGGATACGACATTCGTTATTGTGGTTTAAATTCATATCTGTTTAATCTTTGATTGAGAGATTTTCCACCACCTTTTGTGCTACAATGATTTATTATCTTAATATTAATTATTCAAAGTGAAGATCGCTCTGTCAATGTGCTGTTATCACTTGCCTATCAACTGGGTAATCTGGTTTATGTGGATCAAAAGACGGTGCAAGGCTTGAGACCAGGATATCCTCGTGTTTGTATGGAGATTGATCTTCTTGTTGATCGCCCCACATTTGTTCGTATTTGCAATGGTGGTGTGGTTATTCAACAGAAGGTGATTTTCCAGTGTGTTCCTTTATGCTATTATTTTTGCATGAAGCTTAGTCATAGTTTGCACTCTTGCTCTGCTTCTTCCTCTTCAGGTCTCGATGGTTTGCCAGGTGTCTCCCCCTCCTTGGATGATGCTCAACCTGGCAACACCATCCCTAAGAAGGTTGAAGCTCCTTCTGTCCTTTCAGATGCATCTCCCGCCTTGCAGGTGATGAGAGGCTCATCATGGCTAATAATTACCCCTAATTAACTAGAAATCCTAGTTAATTAGCCAGAAATATGTAATTATAGGGTTTAATTATATAATAAGGGATAAATAAGTAAAGGACCTAAAAATAAGTTTAAAATGCTTAATTATAAGTCAATTAATATTATTAATAATTTAATTAATAATTGGACTCGAATTATCATTAATTAGTTACCTAATTAATATCTTATTTAACTTAAGTATAACTTAATACCTAAGTATGTAATAACTTAAGTAAGTTAATAAATTAAAATAAATATAAATAAAAGGGTCAAAAATGTAAATACAAGGCTTTAATATAATATTTAGCTAATTTATAAATATATATAAAAGGTTAGAAAAGAAAAGAATTTAAATTAACCTAAAAAGCCTCTATTTGCATTCTGGTCCCTGTAATTCATTGCAATTGAGTCCTTTCCTTTCACCTAGGTCCTTAGCTTTCCTTGCTCATAGGTCCCTGTGATGACCTCTTCTTCCTCTTCAGTTTCTTCTTCAGCCGCTTCAACGGCTGATGCATGGCGATGAAGACACCACCTGATCACCTCATGATTGCGATGGCAACGAGAGATAACTGGGTTTTATTGTTATGTCGTTGTAATATAGCCAGTTGTTGCCATCATTTCAAATATAATTTTTTTACTCGGAAAATAAAAGAGTTCCCGAGGTCGAACTCAGGGAGCAAGTTGTATTCTAGAGATATACATGTTTCTTTTACAAAAAGAAAGAGAGAGGGAAAGAATTTGTTGTCTTCTTTTCTCTTTGTTCTGCAGAGGTGATGCTCTTCTTTCTTTCTTTCTTTAGATCTCCTTCTTCTTCTTTGTTCTGCAGAGGTGATGTCTTTCTTCTGCAATGGTGATGCTCTTCTTCTTCTTCCTGCTATTCCTGCTCCTCCTTTTTCTTCTGTCTTTCTTCAGATCTTCTTCTTTCTTCTTTGTTTTTCTTCTTTCAGTTCTTCCCTTGTTCTTTTGTGTTCTCCTCTGCCTCGCCTTCTTCTGTTGTTCTTCAGATCTTCTTCCGTCTTTCTTCTTTTCCCTTCAGGACGTCGTCTGATTTCCAAATCAGACGACTTAAACTGCCTGTTGCTACAGTCAGCTTCCTTCTTCTTCCGCGGTTCTTCTTCTTCACCTGTGCCTGCACACTTCAGAGCTTACGTCAGAGAACAAAACCTACTCTACCCTCTCCCCCCGCGTCTCTCTCTCTCTGAAACCACTCTTGGGAAAGCTCTCCCAGAGCTGCCGGGTAATCGGGTTCGGGTCACGCCCGGGTCCAGGCCCACCGGCGTGCGTGGTGGGCGAGGAGTGCAGGTCAGTCTTAAGTCGGGTCGGGTCGGGTCAGGTCCGCGGGGCGTGAGCGCGGACGAGACCGGGTAACCGGGCGGGTGAAGGGGACCTCACCCCGTGTGCTGAGGCAGTAAGCCTCCAGCACTTTTGCACCTTATATCGCTGCGCCTCTTCAGGCTTTTCCGAGGTGGGACTAAATGTCCCACCTCAATTGCGCGCCCGCAGCGGGGAAAGCAGCGGGAGATCGCGGCGTCACGCGAAGCCTTCTGCCTTAGCTGCGAGCCTGGTGTTTTGTCGAAACGCCTCGCAAGGCCTGGGAGTTGAATCTGGGCGTGGCGCTGAGCGTGGCGCGCCTGTAGCTGCAGGCGGAAGCAGCTCCTTCTGCACGGCAATGGCGGCGGAGGTCGGGTGGCCTGTTCACAAGAAAACGGCCTCTCGGCCTAATCAGAAAGTGCCGGGAGCTTCGCCAGGGTGCGGCGAAGCTCGTGTGGGTGGTGGCGAGGCGTGGGGCGGCGTGCAAGGGCTACCCTAGGTCGGACTGTGGGTCGGAGGATGGGTTTGTTGGGGGAAGCGTTACGGAGGTGTGGAGTGGCAGTGAAGGGGTGGGGGGTGCTCAGTGTGATGAGGCGGAGGTTCGGTGAAGGTCGGCGAGGTGTGTGAGGCTGTGGAGCGATGGGAGCATCTCGCCGGAGGGTGGCCGGAGACGAAGGGGGTGACGATGGTCAGGGTCGGTCGAGAGCTTAATTGAATAAATTGAAAGCGGGGGAAGAAAGAGGAGAAGAAGGGGAGTAAGTCTAGCTTACTTGCAGGGACGAAGGGGGAGGAACAGGGCGACAGTCGTATCGACTGTCGCCGGAGAAGACGATGCTCAGGGAAAGGGGCGGCGGCGAGCAGAGAGCCGGAGAGGCGCCAGCTGGGTGCGGCGTGGCGCGGGAAGAGCAGGGGAGGAAGTCTCTGCTGCTGGTATTGCGGCAGAGCGAAGAGGTGGAGGGGGAGGAACCGCCGGAGCTGGTGAGCGTCTGCCGGAGAGAGAAGAGAGGAAGGTTGGGGATTTTCTCCGTCAGATCCAAGCTGCCCCGGTCGGTGGAGCAACGGGGGGTATTTATAGGGATCAAACAGGGAGGAAGGCGGAGGGAGACGACGTGTCTCCCTCGCCGGAGGATGGCCGGAAACAAAAACCCATACCGTCCGTGCGTTCGCACGGCCGGTATGGTGGGTTACAACGACCAAGGGGGTGTCCCTGCGACGGCTGACGACGCAGGGCACCCCCGGTTTACTTGCCAGGTCCCCCCCTCACCCTGCGCGGAGCCATGCTCCGCGCAAGGTCGCCGAAGCATGGTGGTGGCAGGTTTTGCAGGGGGGACCTGATCGCAAAGAACGAAGGAGAGTTAGGGGCCAAAATGCGAGGGTTCAAAAGTTGAGGGCCAAAAAGTAAATATATGAGGACCAAAGTGTAAAGTTGGTCAAGGAGGTTTCTTCTTAGGCTCAAGTTTTTATACATGACTGATTAGGACCTAAGGAATCTGATGGTGAATTTCATTTCTATATTAAACCTTGTTTGACCGGTCAATTTATGCGAAAACCCAAATTAAGTTATTAATTGGGCATGGTTCTCAATGTAGGTCAAAATGGGTTCTGAAGGCCAAATTGAAGGTTTTAAACCCTAGAGATTATTTTTCTATGAATTTTAGAGGGTTTATTCTATTTTTACTTTGCTTTGGACCTCGTGAATTGAAGTGGGTTGTTTTAGGGTTACAGATTATCATTTAGTTTCTTGGAATTGCTGTAGCCCTTGCTAGATCATTTCATCCCACTCTTATTCTTATTAAGCTGCTTTGACCTATGTTTGGGCCCTGAATTACCCTGTATGCAGATTATACTGGTAAAATTGCATTTTTACCCCTTATGACTTATTTTCTTCTCAAACTCAGGATTCTCTGAGTTAAGCCTTTCCTTGAGATATGTAGGAGCTTTTATCCTTTGTATTAGGTCAAAATGAGCTAGTTATGGCTCATGATGAGGTTCTCATCATACCCCCATGCCTAGCTTTTGCTAGTCCCTTAGCAAAAACTTAAGGTTTCAACCCCTTGTTCTAGACCATGAAGTTTTTAATAGTTTTAGATAAGTGCCTTTTTTATTTGAGCATAGATTAGGTTAGAATGCTGACCATAGGCCTAAAAGGTACTCTAGTACCAATCAAGATCCAAATCTGTCTAGCCTTAGCCTCAGTCTTTTAGCAAAGGTTTTTAAGGCCCACAAGAACTAACCTAAGGTTTATTGGACTTCGTGGTTAAAGCACCCGTGCTTGAAATGATTTTAGCCCTGGCTCAGTTCGCAGTGCGTTTTGTAAGAGAGAGATAGAAAGTTTTTCTGTTTGGAGAGTTTTCTCTCTCTTTTTCTTTTTAGTTCTAGCCTAGGATTGGCTTTTCAACACGGTCTGTATCAGATTCCTTGCTCCCATCATCAATCCTCAAGGGTTCCTGGCGATCGATGCTTCGAGATAGCACCGCCCATGGCAACCCCCGGAACCCTGGCTATTGAGATTTCGAGATAATCCCATCCATGGTGTTCCGTGGCCGAATCCAGACCCTGGCAATTGACACTTCGAGATAATGCCATCCATGGAATCTGAACCAGCAGAGTGCTTACATGCCCCTAGTAGGATATGTAAATATCCTAGGAGACAAGCACCGAGGAGATGATATTTTTCTACGCATCTTCGAGGGGATTTCCCGCCTCTCCGCGCTGGGAACTCGTCCAAATCAACTTGTGTTGATCGGCCGCTCCTATTCTAGGTGTTCTTTTCAGAATTTTGCGACGCTTCTGCGTGATTCTGATTTTTACGCTTACTGAACCAGGCTGTGTGTGAGATTAGGGTGCTTAGGTTACTGAGTCCCGTAAACCAAAAATTAGTTAACGAGGCCGAATACTCCCTAAGCCTTAGACCTAATACTTCAGCTTTTCATTTTCCTCAACCTCTTGAGGAGTGTCCAGATCTTAATGGGTACTAAGAGTCTATTCAAGAATGCCTAAGGTTTGCATTCTTTACTAATCTCTTTGTGCACTTTTCTTGAATGAGGTCTAGAACTTAGGTTAATTCCTTAGTTCCTTACTAATGACTATCACTTTTTCTCATAATTTTGTGCTCCTTTTTCATTTTGTTTCTTTTCTCCTTCACAAAATTTCCTTCTCCTCTTTTCCTCTTATTCTTTTTCAAAAATTTTTTTTTTTTAATTTTTATGGTGTTTTTGGCATATGTAAATTTTTTTTGTTTGAAACCTTTTCTTACAAGTTTTGCACTTTCATACCCCCCCATGCCTAAGATTTGCAATGTCCTCATTGTAACCTAGGGGGTCTTAGTTCATTCCTTAAGACAGAAATTTGGATGAGTGGATGGGTCAGGTTGAATTTTTGCGGACGATTTCAAATCCTAGATGCAGGCATCTGAGTTGGGGTCGGCTGTCTACAAGGGTGAACTTCGAGTGCTAAAAGGTGTCAGAACAAGTTTCAGGTTTTCAAAGAGAATGACGGGCTGCCTCCCGTTAAGCGCTGAGTTTTACGCCATCGGCTGGGCGCAATAAGCTCAAGGGGAAAGGAGGATATAAGATGCCTCAGCCAAATCAGTAGAAGTTACATCGATGAACGGCTTGAGTCTCTGACCATTCACGATGAAAGGTTCTGAATCGTGGCTGAGTGGACTGATTTCGACTGCTCCATTTCCAAAAACCTGTCGGACCAAATATGGTCCGACCCACTTAGATCTCAGTTTTCCTGGGAAGAGTTTGAGTCGGGTATCAAAGAGTAGGACCTTTTGACCAGGATGAAAGATCTTTCTCGAGATGTGTTTGTCGTGGAAGGCTTTAACCCGCTCCTTGTAGATTTGCGAGTTCTCGTACGCGTCTATGCGTAACTCATCGATCTTGCTGATTTGGAGTTTTCTGTGGGTCCCAGCCTTGGAAAGATCTAGATTACAGTTCCGTACTGCCCAATAGGCTTTATGCTCCAGTTCGACGGGAAGGTGGCATGCCTTTCCGTACACCAGTCTAAAGGGAGACATGCCCAATTGGGTCTTGTGGGCGGTCCTATAGGCCCACAATGCTTCCGGAATTCGGGACGACCAGTCCTTCCTGTCAGGTCGAACAGTGACTTGCAGGATTTTCTTGATCTCCCGATTAGACAGCTCAGCTAGACCATTAGTTTGGGGGTGGTAAGGAGTAGAGATTCGGTGAGACACCTCGTATTTGGTCATCAGTGACCTAAACTGAGCATTTGTGAAATGGGTCCCTCCATCAGAGATTATTACACGAGGAATCCCGAACCTTGAGAAAATGTGTTGATGAATGAATTTGAGAACGATTTTGTGATCACAGGTTCGGGTCGGTATGGCTTCGATCCATTTGGACACGTAGTCCACAGCCAACAGAATGTATTCGAAACCATCCGAAACAGGAAAGGGGCCCATAAAATCAATCCCCCAAACATCAAAGATTTCGCATACTAGAATCGGTTGCATAGGCATCATGTCGCGATGGCTCATGTTGCCCAAAGTCTGGCAACGACTGCATGCCTTGCAGTGATTGTATGCGTCTTTGAACAGTGTGGGCCAGTAAAAGCCGCACTGGAGGACTTTTGATGCGGTTTTATGCCCGGCAAAATGGCCACCGCATGCCTGGTCATGGCAGAAAGAGAGGATATTGTTGAATTCCCCTTCCGGGACACATCTTCGGATGATCTGATCGGCACCTATGCGGAAGAGGTACGGGTCTTCCCAAATGTAATACTTGGCATCGGAGCGTAATTTGTCTTTCTTGGCCTTCGGCCAATCGGACGGGGTCTGATGAGATGCCAAGTAATTTACTATATTAGCAAACCATGGAAGGCTAGTACCAATAGTCAGCAGGTGCTCATCGGGAAAATGCTCAGTGATGGGTCCGGAAGGGTCAATTATTTCAGAAGGAAGATGGGACAAGTGATCAGCTACCACGTTTTGCTTTCCCGCTTTGTCGCGAATTTCAAGGTCAAATTCTTGCAACAGCAAGATCCATCGGATTAATCGAGGTTTCGCGTCCTTCTTCGCAAGGAGATGCCTCACAGCTGTGTGATCCGAGTATATGATGACATGGGAACCCAGAAGGTACGATCTGAACTTTTCTAGGGCAAATACTACAGCTAGCAGCTCTTTCTCAGTAACCGTATAGTTACGCTGAGCCTCATCGAGTGTTTTGCTGGCGTAGTAAATGACCACAGGTTTCTTGTCATTTTTATGTCCCAAAACCGCTCCTACAGCGAAGTCGGATGCATCACACATGATCTCAAAGGGTTGAGACCAATCAGGGGACTGTAGGATCGGGGCTTGGGTGACTCGGTCACGTAGGATTTCAAATGCTTGAGTGCATTCCTTGGAGATTTCGAAGGGAACATCCTTGGAGAGAAGAGTGGTCAGGGGGCGTGCGATTTTTGAAAAATCAGGGATAAATCGTTGATAAAAACCGACATGCCCTAAAAAGGATCGGATGTCCCTGATTGAGCTAGGCATAGGAAGGTGAGAGATCAGATTAACCTTAGCTCGATCCACTTGGATACCTTTCTCCGAAATTGAGTGTCCCAGGACAATTCCCTCAGGCACCATGAAATGGCTCTTTTCCCAGGAAAGAACCAAATTCACATCGATGCACCGCCTGAGTATCTGGACCAAGTGTTGGAGGCAATCGCCGAATGATGCTCCGAAAACTGAAAAGTCATCCATGAAGACTTCCAGATAATCACCTACCATATCTGAGAATATGGCAAGCATGCATCGCTGAAAAGTAGCGGGTGCATTGCAAAGACCGAAAGGCATCCTTCGGAAAGCGTATGTTCCGAAGGGGCAGGTGAACGTGGTCTTTTCTTGGTCCTCAGGATGGATTGCCACCTGGTTATAACCGGAGTACCCGTCAAGAAAGCAGAAGAACCTATTTCCCGCTAGCTTTTCGAGAATTTGATCAATGAAGGGTAGTGGGAAATGATCCTTCTTCGTGGAGGAATTGAGTCGACGGTAATCTATACAGACTCTCCACAAGTTGGCTAATCGGGTAGGAATGATTTCTCCGGTCTCAGTCGTTATAATGGTGAGTCCTGCCTTCTTGGGCACGACCTGAATTGGGCTCACCCAACGACTATCGGAGATCGGGTAGATGATCCCGGCATCTAACCACTTGATGATCTCCTTTTTCACGACCTCCTGCAGATTGGGGTTTAAGCGTCTCTGCATTTCACGAGAAGGTCGTGTGCCCTCTTCTGAATAGATATGATGAGTACAATAAGAGGGACTTATTCCAGTCAAATCATCGAGAGTCCATCCGATGGCTCTGCGATGTTGCTGGAGGACAACAATCAGACGGGATTCCTGTTCAGGACTGAGGTTGGAATTGATAATCACAGGAAGGGTCTGATTAGAACCCAAAAAGACGTATTTTAAGTGAGCAGGAAGGGGTTTCAGTTCGAGGATGGGGTTTTCAGCAGCAGCTGGTGGTTCAGTATAGATGTGAGGTTCAAGGGTGGGAGTTACTGGGTTGTTCACATCTGGATTTGACTCCTCTGTTTGCGGGTCAAGATCCTTCTGTGGTTGATGAGGCATACTCGAGTCATTCTGGAGGTGTGATTCATCAACCAAAGTCTTGATGTCACAAATTTGCTCGATGACGCCGCAATTAATTCCTTGTTGGGCCTTAAATATATCAATTTTCAGTGTTTGATCTCCAAACTTAAGCTCTATTTGGCCCTCCTCACAGCTGATGTTGGCTCTAGCAGTAGCCAAGAAAGGTCTCCCTAGAATGATTGGTGTATCCCTAGGGTTCTCAGGTGCATCCATGTCTAAGACTATAAAGTCCACTGGAAAATAGAAATCCTGCACTCTCACGATAACATCCTCGAGAACCCCTTTTGGTGACTTTATAGATCGATCTGCTAATTGTAATGTCACCTCGGTTGGTTTCAGCTCAGATTCTTCTAGATGGTCAAGTAAGGATGTGGGTATCAGATTTATAGATGCACCTAAGTCTAACAATGCTCTATCAAATTGGGTACCACCTATCTTACAGGAGATCAGGGGAGTTCCAGGATCTTTTTCCTTGGGTGGGAGTCTACTAAGGATTACAGAGCTGGCTTGCTCTGACAGAACAATTGGGCTCCCTCCCTTGGTTCGCGGCTTACGCTGGGGTGTACATATATTCTTTAAAAATCGTGCGTAAGCTGGTACGTGGCGGATTGCATCCATCAAGGGGATGTTTATGTGGACCTGCTCAAAGAGCTTGACCAGGTCCTCCTCAGGGGCCACGGGTTTTGTGGTCTTCTTTCCCTTGGTCAGGGCCTCGGGAAATGGGATCTTGGTTGGTTCTTCTAGGATAGGTCCAGGTTGTGGATCTGGAATAGCGGTACCTTGGATAACTATCCTAGGGTCATGGTTATCAGGCTTGGAGTGGTTTGGATAATGCGGGTCTTGAGTTGTTTTACCACTACGTGTTGTTACAGAATTTAATCCGGCCTGATTTTGGTTTGGGTTTGGTAGGAGGGGTGGCTGCTGCTGAAATCCCGCATAAGAAGTTGAGGCTTCCATCTCGTCTGGAGATGGAGCAGTAGGGGCCTGATAAATCCATTGAGCGTGGCCTAAATTTGGATTCATAACGCGCTTCTGGGTTGGCACGTTATTTGGGTTAGGAAGAGGTTGGGAAGGGAGTGTGCCTGGCTGGCGAGAATTTGCCAACTGGGCCAGTTGAGTTTTAACTTCAGTAAGCTCGTCCTTATGCTGTTTTTGAATAGCCGCATTCATTTTTTGAATGTCAGCCAGAGTCTGAAGGATTAGGGACATTTGATCCTGATTTGGCCCTGATGGATAAGTAGGGTTGGGCCGAGGCTGAGGCGGCTGGTAATGACGAGGGGGCTGTGGGCGGGACTGAAAAGGTGGTCTTTGAGTTTGGGAATTTCCTTCCCACTGAAAATTGGGATGGTTTCGCCATCCAGGGTTGTAAGTGTTGGAGAATGGGTCGTTCTGGATGGCGTTGAGGTCCTCGCAGGTCTGAGGAACCTCCTGAGAGTCAGGGAAAGGGGGAATGGAGTTCCCTCGGCTGGTGTAGAAAGGATCGGATGATCTTCCAGTCCAAGAATCAGATGGGGGTGGATATGGATCCATCCCAGGGGAAGATCGATGGAGGATGTTTTGCACAGTCTCCTGTGTGGAAGGAGGTTGTGCAAAGGAGTTACGCGCGGAGGTGGCTCGCTGCAAGTGCTGAGTCAGCTCATCCACCTTCTTTTCAATGATTGAGACCTTGTCCAATCGACTGGCCATTAATTCCAGGTCGACTGATGCGGACAGGCCCTGCGTCTCATGTGCTCCCTTAAGATTCGTCGCTGCGCGGGTATTCGTCCTGTCGAATAATCCCATGGAGTCATTGTTGATGGAGTTCTCGCACATGTTTTCGAGAATCTCCCATATGGTGTCTTCATGTTGACCCATGATGTTTCCTCCGCAAGTTGCATTGACGAAAAGGTGGATGTCCTCACGGAGTCCCTGGTAAAAAGATTGGACTTGTTCCCATTTAGGAACTCCGTGATGGGGGCACTTTCTCATGAGATCCTGAAAACGATCCCATGCCTCATGGAGAGGTTCTCCTGATTGTTGAGTGAAGTGTGTAATCTGATGGCGCAAGGCGTTGGTCCGACCAATGGGAAAAAACTTTTTCAAAAATTCGGATTGAAGTTCTTCCCAAGTGTTGATCGGCCGGGTCTGAGTTTGATACCAATGGGCGGCCTTGTCCATAAGAGAAAAGGAGAACATCTTCATGAGAAGAATATCCCGATTTTGCGCATCTGATCCAAAAGTGTGGGCCAGATGCTTTAGCTGTTTGATGTGCTGGAAGGGATCTTCAGAATTAAGCCCATGGAATTTAGGTATAGCATGAATCATGTTGGGCTTTAATTCGGAATCAGGTCCTCCAATCGGGATTCTGACTCGAGGCTCAATGGCCACCGCAGCAGGATTGTAGTGGTCCCGCATCATAGGACGCTGTGGTGGGTGCACGAAGTTTTGGAAGAGGTCATTGAGTCGCTGGAGCTGGTGTTCCAGATTATTTTCTTCCTCAACTGGCTGAGCCATGATGGGGGAAGAAGAAGAACTTGGTTCTGAATCAGAAGAGAGAATAATGTGAGGGTGTTGCTGCACAAACACGGGCGTCGAGGCTTGGCCTTGACGAGAGCGAATTTCTAAAGGAGGTCTTAAGGGTGGTCTTAGGGACCTCCTTCCGTACATGCACTGTTGGAAGAGGTAAGTTTAGAAGGTGCTGGACCCAATCAAGACACCCAAAAATGTGTTGGGTGACTATAGAGGTGCGGGGCAGATGGACCCCTTGATCAGAAAGATCGTCCACCTGAGAATTACCTGGGCAGCCAGAGAGGGAGAGTCCCGCGAAGACCCCTACACGGTAGAGCATCCCCACGGGTTACAGGGTTTCCCCCACCCGACCTCTCTTGTCACTGCGGTTCCAGGTAGACCAGAATGGGGATCTTGACCTCTTAAGTCTACCAATTTTAAGATCAGGGTGCTTAAGGTTTCACTTGAACTTTAGTCTTTTTAAGTGCAAAGAGTGACCTAATTTAAGGTTGGTTGACCCAAGGGGTCAACTTTACCTCTTGTTTTCTTTGAGAGCTTTCAGGTCTTGTCTTTTAGGGTTCAAGTGTTTAGAGAGAGCCAATTGTTTAGGATTTTTCTTGTTAATTATTTTCAATCAATGGCTTGGGCACACCTCTTTTGGATTTCCTCAATTCTTGATTAAGGGGTGTGTCTCTACTGAAATCCTAATGTTTGACCTTATGTTGGCTCTACTTGGTCCATTTAACTCTTTGTTGGGCAATTAGGGCTCAAGCAAGAATGTGTTAGCCCTTAAATACCCTTAATAGTGTGCAGGAGTGATGAGTTGAAAACATGCAACTCTTTATGGTTACTAAGTATGGAAGACAGGTTAGCCCTATATTGCTTGTTCTTTTCTTTTCTTCCTCTTTAGAGTTTAGGGGTTAATAGTGAGAGGAAAAATTTACCTGTCTTCGGAGTGGTTGTCGTGTGGTTGCTTGTCTTCTTGAGTTCCTGTAGCTGCACAAAAGAGAGGAGATTATCAGAAATTAAAAAAAAGAAACAGGAATGTTTACCTCTAGAATAGCCGTTGCTCCCCGGCAACGGCGCCAATTGATTGCGATGGCAACGAGAGATAACTGGGTTTTATTGTTATGTCGTTGTAATATAGCCAGTTGTTGCCATCATTTCAAATATAATTTTTTTACTCGGAAAATAAAAGAGTTCCCGAGGTCGAACTCAGGGAGCAAGTTGTATTCTAGAGATATACATGTTTCTTTTACAAAAAGAAAGAGAGAGGGAAAGAATTTGTTGTCTTCTTTTCTCTTTGTTCTGCAGAGGTGATGCTCTTCTTTCTTTCTTTCTTTAGATCTCCTTCTTCTTCTTTGTTCTGCAGAGGTGATGTCTTTCTTCTGCAATGGTGATGCTCTTCTTCTTCTTCCTGCTGTTCCTGCTCCTCCTTTTTCTTCTGTCTTTCTTCAGATCTTCTTCTTTCTTCTTTGTTTTTCTTCTTTCAGTTCTTCCCTTGTTCTTTTGTGTTCTCCTCTGCCTCGCCTTCTTCTGTTGTTCTTCAGATCTTCTTCCGTCTTTCTTCTTTTCCCTTCAGGACGTCGTCTGATTTCCAAATCAGACGACTTAAACTGCCTGTTGCTACAGTCAGCTTCCTTCTTCTTCCGCGGTTCTTCTTCTTCACCTGTGCCTGCACACTTCAGAGCTTACGTCAGAGAACAAAACCTACTCTACCCTCTCCCCCCGCGTCTCTCTCTCTCTGAAACCACTCTTGGGAAAGCTCTCCCAGAGCTGCCGGGTAATCGGGTTCGGGTCACGCTCGGGTCCAGGCCCACCGGCGTGCGTGGTGGGCGAGGAGTGCAGGTCAGTCTTAAGTCGGGTCGGGTCGGGTCAGGTCCGCGGGGCGTGAGCGCGGACGAGACTGGGTAACCGGGCGGGTGAAGGGGACCTCACCCCGTGTGCTGAGGCAGTAAGCCTCCAGCACTTTTGCACCTTATATCGCTGCGCCTCTTCAGGCTTTTCCGAGGTGGGACTAAATGTCCCACCTCAATTGCGCGCCCGCAGCGGGGAAAGCAGCGGGAGATCGCGGCGTCACGCGAAGCCTTCTGCCTTAGCTGCGAGCCTGGTGTTTTGTCGAAACGCCTCGCAAGGCCTGGGAGTTGAATCTGGGCGTGGCGCTGAGCGTGGCGCGCCTGTAGCTGCAGGCGGAAGCAGCTCCTTCTGCACGGCAATGGCGGCGGAGGTCGGGTGGCCTGTTCACAAGAAAACGGCCTCTCGGCCTAATCAGAAAGTGCCGGGAGCTTCGCCAGGGTGCGGCGAAGCTCGTGTGGGTGGTGGCGAGGCGTGGGGCGGCGTGCAAGGGCTGCCCTAGGTCGGACTGTGGGTCGGAGGATGGGTTTGTTGGGGGAAGCGTTACGGAGGTGTGGAGTGGCAGTGAAGGGGTGGGGGGTGCTCAGTGTGATGAGGCGGAGGTTCGGTGAAGGTCAGCGAGGTGTGTGAGGCTGTGGAGCGATGGGAGCATCTCGCCAGAGGGTGGCCGGAGACGAAGGGGGTGACGATGGTCAGGGTCGGTCGAGAGCTTAATTGAATAAATTGAAAGCGGGGGAAGAAAGAGGAGAAGAAGGGGAGTAAGTCTAGCTTACTTGCAGGGACGAAGGGGGAGGAACAGGGCGACAGTCGTATCGACTGTCGCCGGAGAAGACGATGCTCAGGGAAAGGGGCGGCGGCGAGCAGAGAGCCGGAGAGGCGCCAGCTGGGTGCGGCGTGGCGCGGGAAGAGCAGGGGAGGAAGTCTCTGCTGCTGGTATTGCGGCAGAGCGAAGAGGTGGAGGGGGAGGAACCGCCGGAGCTGGTGAGCGTCTGCCGGAGAGAGAAGAGAGGAAGGTTGGGGATTTTCTCCGTCAGATCCAAGCTGCCCCGGTCGGTGGAGCAACGGGGGGTATTTATAGGGATCAAACAGGGAGGAAGGCGGAGGGAGACGACGTGTCTCCCTCGCCGGAGGATGGCCGGAAACAAAAACCCATACCGTCCGTGCGTTCGCACGGCCGGTATGGTGGGTTACAACGACCAAGGGGGTGTCCCTGCGACGGCTGACGACGCAGGGCACCCCCGGTTTACTTGCCAGGTCCCCCCCCTCACCCTGCGCGGCGCCATGCTCCGCGCAAGGTCGCCGGAGCATGGTGGTGGCAGGTTTTGCAGGGGGGACCTGATCGCAAAGAACGAAGGAGAGTTAGGGGCCAAAATGCGAGGGTTCAAAAGTTGAGGGCCAAAAAGTAAATATATGAGGACCAAAGTGTAAAGTTGGTCAAGGAGGTTTCTTCTTAGGCTCAAGTTTTTATACATGACTGATTAGGACCTAAGGAATCTGATGGTGAATTTCATTTCTATATTAAACCTTGTTTGACCGGTCAATTTATGCGAAAACCCAAATTAAGTTATTAATTGGGCATGGTTCTCAATGTAGGTCAAAATGGGTTCTGAAGGCCAAATTGAAGGTTCTAAACCCTAGAGATTATTTTTCTATGAATTTTAGAGGGTTTATTCTATTTTTACTTTGCCTTGAACCTCGTGAATTGAAGTGGGTTGTTTTAGGGTTACAGATTATCATTTAGTTTCTTGGAATTGCTGTAGCCCTTGCTAGATCATTTCATCCCACTCTTATTCTTATTAAGCTGCTTTGACCTATGTTTGGGCCCTGAATTACCCTGTATGCAGATTATACTGGTAAAATTACATTTTTACCCCTTATGACTTGTTTTCTTCTCAAACTCAGGATTCTCTGAGTTAAGCCTTTCCTTGAGATATGTAGGAGCTTTTATCCTTTGTATTAGGTCAAAATGAGTTAGTTATGGCTCATGATGAGGTTCTCATCACCTCACATCCGGCGCCCTTCCTTCCTCGCGAAGCTCCTAGAGCTTGCGATCACCTCCTTGATTGCATCCATCAGTCTGGATCATCTCTAAATCCTATTTAAGGCTTGGCGATAACTTCACCGGCTTCAGAGACGACGTCGGTGGTTAGCCTGCACCTGCCTTATTTCGAGTCCAGATTCACCTGCCTACGCCGCTGCCGCAACCTATAAATACCCTAGGATCCCTCTGATTCAAAGGGTCGGCTCCCCTCCCTCTCCCCCCACCGTAGCCGATGATAGGCTATTCCTCGTACACCTCCGGCGACCTCTCACCCCCTATCGGAGCTCCTCCGCATGAGAGACTCGCCTCTCTCACCTCCTCTTCCTCTCCGGATGATTGTGACAGAGCCAAGGAGCTTCGCCTTCTCTTTCTCACCACCTTCAACTTCTTGTAAGAGCTCTTTCCCCCAACCTCTGATTTCGTCCTCTGTTAAGGACCTTTCGAAGGAGATTTCTCATCCCCCTTTCGTCAGGTAATCGTAGATTACTTAGTGTAGCTTAGATTAGCGTAATTAGCTTAGTTAGGTTAGTTTAGTTAGATATCCAGTACTTCCTTCCTCAGTTCCAGCGAGTCCAAGTTCGGCCTCGCTAGGCCTTCATTCACTATTCTAAGCACAGGTTCACCTTTCTTGTCTATTCACGATCAATTTCCACCTTCTTTCCCTCATTTCTATCACCTAATTTGTCTAAACCACTCCACCTTCACCGACGACCTCCACTGTCCATGGCAGAGGTCATTGGCGTAGATCACCCTCAATTGGGGCCCTTCGTTGCCTTGTCATCATCTTAGGGCCTCGTTCAACCTTTTAATTCACCTAATTAACCATCTAAATGATTAACTCACCTCCACCTTCACTTGAACACCTCACTGTTCAGGGTGAGGTGTTCAGAGCTATTTCACGTCCATTTAGATCCTCCATCATCTTCGCAACACTATAAGGATCATATTTATATAATTAATTGCTTCTATAGAGCAGTGATTAACAAAAGTCTAATTTCACCTCTCATCCTGAGCACGCTGTCAATGGTGACTCAGGAGAGAGATTTTCACTTAATTAAGTAATCACACATCATCGCTTCAATCTCATGTGTATTTCCCCTCACTCAATTGAGTGAGAGGAGACATTTTGGGTTCTGACAAACTCAGAATGTCAATGCTCTGAATTCCAAGCTAATCCTTTGTTCTGATCATTAAATGAGCTAATTAGTGAGTTCTTGAGGTTTATCTAGACCTCAGGGAGCTCTACAGGCCGTCAAGGGCCTGTTTTAATGAATTTTCACTCTGTCAGTTACTTTTGAAACTCATCGAATCTCTGGCGAGCTCCGGCGAGGTCATTTTGAACTTCAGCCCTTGATAGGTCTCAAGGAGCTCTAGAATGATTATTTGAGATTTAAGGAACATGAATCAGCGATTAATTTGTTGTTTTAACTTCTGGAGGTCAATATCAACCTCCGTCTTCTCCAACTCTGGTGGAGTTGGAGAGACCTTTCCATTAGGCTTCAGGTGTGGTTTAGGGATTCAAAAGCACAAGCGGAGAATGTTGAAGTCATTCTTGATCGCCTTTGGCTCTGAATGACTCTGGTTTGTTCTGAAGAATAGACCTACTTCTATGTTCAGGCGATGAAGCCTGAAACCCTAACAAACTTCATCAAACCTTGGTTTTGATGTCATAGATCATTTCCTGAGGTTAAATAGAGGCGATCTAGGGTTTTAATTTGATCAGAAAAGCATATCATAGGAAGTCAACTTTGAGTTCATCATGGTCAACTATAGGTCCAAATCAAAGGTTTAATGATTAGTTCTAGGGCGTAATTGATTGAAATGCTTCTTGGAACGATTTGGGGAGTAATAGAGTTGATTTTATTAAGTTTAATTAAGGAAATAGTGAGAATCAAGTCACTATCAATATGGGTTCATTTGAACCCATTACTAAGCTTCATATGATTCAAGCGAGATTTGGATGCCAAATTTGCCCAGATTATGTTGCAACAACCTGTAGAGATTATTAGAACTCCTGCCAGAGTTTGTTACCTTTTGATCGAGCAATTCAGAGCTCAATTTGAAGCTCTGTTGTTCCAGATTGAATTTCGAGAGCTTTTTTCTCTCTCTGAAGCCTTTAAGAGCTTCTTCTATCCTTCATTCCATGTGGAATAGCCTTCTGTATCTATTCAAGATCCCATCTGGAGGTCAGAATCACTGCAGGTCTTTAGACCTGAAATTTCACCTGTAATAGGCCATGAATGGTCGTAAGAAACCCCCATGCTTTGCCCTTCAAATCGAAGGGCTTAACCTCATTTGAGCATCAAATTGATGCTATTTCCTGATAGAGCAACTCAAGGGATGTTGATCTAGCCTTTTCTCGATCGAAACCGTTCAATGGTTCGGCCGAAATCATCGGCCGAAGTTCGACCTGAAATAGGTGAAGAAGGCCCCACATCGTAGAGTCTAGCGCAACTGCCTTGCTATAATACGATTTTGCGCATCGATCTTCCCGATCCTCAACAATGGGCGCACATTGAGCATATGGTGTGTGTGGGCGCATGCATGCACTTGCCCGACTGTGTGGGTCCGTGCTTGTGTGGGCTTCTGTGCATGTGCATGGGCTCGAATGTGGGTGTGAATGGGCGTGGGCCTAAGAGGTCGGTAATGTGCATGATATTAAATGAAATTAAATCCACAAAAAATAAAATGAGGCTCGAGCTTAAGTAGGGTCTGGTCCTACCCCTTAAGCACTGTGTATCCCTGAATGAGCTTGGGCCGCCCATTAAGTAAACATAATTTTGGATTAAAAAGAGCTTAATGGGGCTTAAGTGTGCTAAATGCAGCTAAGTGTGGACGAAGTTGCGTAGAGAAAAAGAGAGAAAAAGATAAAGGGCTAAGAACTAAGGAAGTAGAAGAAGAAGAGGAAAAGATAAGAGAAGGGCGAGGGCTTATTAAGGCAAAAAGAGAGAGAGAGAGAAGAGTTAAGAAAGAAAGAGAGCAACGACAGAGGAAGAAGAAAAGAGAAAATTAGACATTTCTTTATTGCATTGACTTCTAATTTCTATTTTTAAGACGTCTGATTTGTACTTTTAGTGATATAACATGTTCTCTTCTTGTTATTTTGAGCTTTAATTCATGTAATAAGGCAATTGTACTCATTGTATAGCATTTTCTTGCCTTAAATTCTTGTAGTTACACATAAGTGTTATAATAAACATGTTTACATGATTTCAAGGATAAATTTTATGTATAAATGTGTTCTTATCTAATGGAATGTTGCATGCTTTTATTTGATAAATCTCTTGTGCAATTATTCATGAGCTCAAATGTATTGTGATTGTTAACTTGGTTAATTAAGTAGTTGGTAATTATGCATTAGTTGTTAATGGTGAATTAAGTTTACTATTATGCCTCCTAGTGAACGACCTGAACTCAACCAGTTAAAAAGAACTTGAAAATCTAAAGTGTTAGGTTAACTTGATCCTATACTACATTTCTGACACTAATTCGAGTTAACCTAAGTTACTTTCTGATGCAATTAATTAAGTCTGATAAACTTAATTAACTGTGTTGAGAATTAACCTCATCATTTTAATGGCACCGTTGCCGGAGAGGTAATTGGAATTTATTTTCGCCATTATTTGTCGTACGTAAATAATTCTTTTTACTAATTAGCTTTGTTTTGTTTTGTTTCTATCTTCTTTTTAGGGATATCTTTGTAGGTATTCTCAGGAAAGGAGGTGGGATTTCTTTGTGCTGTTTTTCGTATTTCTATTATACATACCCATTGTGTGTATTTCTTTCTAGTCTTTAGCGTAGATTTGCTTGTTGCATTTAGTTAGAAAAATTAAAAAAACAAAAAAAACAAAAATACTCATTCTTACCTGACTAGCAACAGCACGTATTAGGCATACACTCGTAGGAGTGCATATTCCTGCTAGTATATCTGCAATTTGACTCGGGATTTTCTACCTGTTTTTCTCGCATCAGTAGGAAAACACGCGCAAACCCACGTAGATCCTTGTCTTTGGAATTAAAGCAAGACCATATATTTGTTTGAAAAGACATAAAAAGCGGTCACATTACTTCTTTCTATCTTTTTTGTAAAAAAACTAAGTAAAAGGACTTTTTAAACTCGTGACATAAATCTGTTTGCAAATTGCATGCGGGTTTTTTATCGTACACGTCTGTTGCATGCTATCGCGCACATAGTGCGATCATTAGAGTCACAAGAGTCTGATAGTTCTATCTCTCCTCTTTGCACCTCTTAGGGCTTTGGTCAAAGATCAACAAGTCTGTCTCACTACTAGAGCCCCGAGGAGCCAGTAGTGAGCGGTCTCGATCCTAGACCTTAGACCTTTGAGCCTTAAGGATACGCACTTGCGTAGACATGGGATTAGGATGAGTATTTTGTACTTTTATTGTATTTATTTGCGTCAAATCTTTTTTCTGTGAATTCTAGGATTCTTCTTTTCCTTTGAAAAGAAGAAAAACCTGGTTTCGTGTTGTTTTGGGTCTTGTTTGATGCTGTTTTACCGCAGTGGCGTGAGTGTGCCTTTGCACATTTTTTTGGTTTATGAATGAGAGGCGATCCCTGAAACTGCCTCTCGTATCTCCTTTGATAGGTCTACCTAGACTAGTTTCACTGAAGCAATCAATTATTTTCCCATTTGATACATCTGCTTTTTCTGCATTTGATCCTATGGACCAAACGCAGAATCCGAATCTCAAGATCCCTTCCTCTTCTGGTCATGGGAAGATGCCGCCTTTTGATATCCATGAGGCACTCCTGAACCAGAATTTACAGATGCTCGAGCAGAACCGTCAAATCAATCTATTGATGGTAGCTCTTTAGAATTTGCAGAACCTACAAACCCGTCCTCCTTGACCTGAGGAGGGTTTTGAAAACCTTGATTTCTCGAATCCACCTCGTCCTAGGCCTCTACTCTGAGACTACTATAATCCTTCCAATGCACAAGTAGAGCCTAATGTTAGGATTCCCATTAAGGAAAACGACCCTGAGTTAAAGCTGAACATTATAGGTCTAATCCCACACTTTCACAGGTTTGCATCCGAGGATCCATTCCAGCACATAGAAGATTTAAAAAATCTATCACAGACTCTTGTTCCTCGAAATCAAAATCAGGAAATCCTACTTAGATGTTCTCCTTTAGCCTTAAGGACAAGGCTACCTACTGGTATAGAACGATTGCACGGCCTATATCTACTTGGGACAAACTCAAACCTACATTCTTTAAGAAATTCTTTCCTATAAGTCGTGATGAGCCCATATTTGTGGGCTAAGTATGCATTTTAATGCCTAGACATTAAGTTATATAGCATACATTAATGTGTAAATAGGATAACATAAAATCTCATGCATTTCATGCATTACATGCATTGATAATATCATTTAGAATTTATTTAGAATATCATGCATTGAAATATGTTGCATTATAATTAGTGTTTTGAATTTAACATAGAAGTTAAGGTCTTACATATAAATAACCCAATGATCATTTTTCTTTATTTTTATTCTCTTCGCAGCAATAGCTTCTCACGCTGCATGCATGCCTTAATTGATGAGGAGAGAGGATAATGCATGTTGTCAACGATCCCTCTTCTCCAACGCTTCTTCCTCTCCATGATCCTGCAGCCATAAAAGAAGACTTCAACCATACCAGAAAGCAGAGGCCACCATCCCCGACCCACCACTGTGAAAAAGCCTTTCCATTTCACCACCACTAGCCTTGACTACGGCAGTTGCTCCACCACTGTAGGCATGCGTCGTGACAGGACGCTCCGCCAAATCGGAGCAACTGCATTACTGTGAGCACATCAGTGTGCATCCCTCCACGCTGCAACAACAGCGTGCAGTACCACCCTCATCACCATCACTAGCAACCACCTCCAGTTCCTTGCCCCCGTGCCAGTTAAGACGTCTAGGAATGATCCCAGACATCTGACCTCCACCTTCCTCTTCATTTTTGCTTCCTCTGTTTTTCCTCCACCAAAAAGAACCCAAAAGCTCTCTCCACATGCCTCCACTGCCCGTGCACTCCTCACCTCCTGCAACACGCACCAGCATGTAGCACGCGCCCCCATTGCTCGCGAGTGATGCGAAATATGCGTGATTTGCAAAAGCGGGTTTTTAATGTCGTTGTAACACGCGAATTCGCATACGCTTTTAAATTTATATCCTAGATAGGGGAGTATCTAGGGTCATCCAAGGAGGCAAAAATTGCAATTCAATTCTCTTGCTAAAAATAAATCTCAACTTTCTTTTTGGTATTTTAAATATATATAATTTTTTGTGTTTTGAAATAATATGGGCAAAGTGCGAATTGTGACGAAAAAGTGTTAACACCTAAAATGCTAAGCTGAAACTTAAGAGATTAAAATGTCCACTACCTAAGCTCACTCTAGGTAAGTGGAGGCCTAGAATAATTAGGGAGTGGAAGTAGAATAAGTGCTAGAACAACAGTAACAATTGCAATAGGAAATTAAAAAGAAGGTAATTTGATTAACTAGAATTTGTGTTCTTTTCAAAGACAAGTAGAGGAATGCTTCTACTAGAAATAAAAAAATTTAAAAGCAATAAAAGAAACACAAATCCTCTTGCAAAATTTGGTGAAGAAGGGAGTCTTCGTGCTCCAAGCCTAGCTGCTCCTTGGCTTGAAAAGAGGGCCTCCTTCTTCTCCTTCCTTGAGAGCTCCTCCAAGGTGGATGCTACCACCTTCAATGCTCTCCTCCAAGGGGTGGGCGTGCACCACCCTCAAAAGCTCCTCTAAGGTGGTGTGGACCACCTTCAAGATCTCCTCCAAAGATCTTCCTTGCCTGGCTTCTCCTTTGGCTGGCATGGCTCAAGAGAGAAGGGAAGAGGGGAAGGGATGTAAACGCGGCTAGATCGTGTTTTAACAAATATCTCGTTGTAATATAGATGAACTTTCCACGAAAACAAATAAAAATTTATAACTCGAAAATCAGAGTATCCGAGGTCGAACACAGGGAGCAATCTGAGTATTCCAAAACTTGAGAACACAACTTCTAAATAAAAAGAAATGACTAGTTCAATAGAAGTGACATGAGAATGATATGGAAAGAAATTGCTCAAAAAGAATGGATGTTTGATATTGCATCAGACGTCTTAAAGTTATTTCTCAGATTCTTCTCTTTTGCTGGTCTCCTTTTCTTTTTCTTCCTCAGCCGCTTCTGCTCTTCTTCTTTTTCCTTGATTTTCTTCTTGCAGCTAAGTCTTGGCTTTGCCTCTTCTTAGGTTGCCTTCTTCTTTTTCTTCCTCTTCTTCCTTTGTTTTCTTGCTTCTTTGTCTACCCCTTGATCTCTCTCTTCTTCTTTCTTGGTCTGCCACACCTCTGCTTTAGGGTGTTCTTCTTCTTCTTCCTCGCTCGTAGAGGCTAAGTCCTTGCTTCCTTCTTTAGCTGCTTCCTCCTTAGCATCCTCTTCCTGCACACAAGCACCACGCAACAAAACCTACTCCCCTACCCTTCCCGCACGTCTCTCTCTCTCTGAATCTCTCTTCGGTATGCTCTCCCAGAGCTGGGTTATTGGGTCAGGTCGCGCACCTGGGTCCAGGTGCAGCGGCGTGGGTGTGGTGCGTGAGGAGTGCTTAGGAGGGTAGTCAGGTCGGGTCACCAGATCCGTGGGATGAAGTCGCGGATGAGGTGCGTGTATAGGTGAGGAGGGACCTCACCCCAGTGTATTAGAGGCAACCCAATGATAGCACAAAATCAATTTAAAGTACTCAAGTGCCATGTGACTTACCGAGGTGGGACTAATGCTCCACCGCTCTTTCTCGCGTGCCCGTAGCAGACCGTTCCCCCAATTGCAGCAACTGCAGGTCTCTCGGCGCCACTTGCTGGAACAGATGACTTTGTGAGATCTCCCTGAATC
The DNA here is from genome assembly GCA_037157565.1 of Thalassia testudinum. NCBI lineage: Eukaryota > Viridiplantae > Streptophyta > Magnoliopsida > Alismatales > Hydrocharitaceae > Thalassia > Thalassia testudinum. The sequence continues at coordinate 30,188,420 of JAZHRO010000031.1, read as the reverse complement.
TGCTGCACCTAGAATCCTGAAATCCTTCAGCCTGGAGCGAGCAGCCTCCTCGAGTCACCGCTAATGACGGCTGAAGCTCAAACCTTGCTCAACACAAAATGAAGCTTGCAGGTCTATTAGACCACAGGAGAACCTTCGTCGTGTCACGGCGAAGGTGAGGTGGTAGGTGGCAGGTCGCGAGGCGGCCTAGGCGTGCGTGCCTAGGTCGCTCTGTGGTCAGACGGATGGGTTAGGTCGGGGGGCAGTTGCGGTGGTGTAGGCAATCTGTGGACGAGTGGAGGATGTTCAGTGGAGTGTGGCGGAGGTTATGCAGTGGTTGGCGAGACGTGTGGGGCTCCGGAGTGACGGGCGCGACGTGGGAGGATGAGGCGGAGTGAACCCTACTGCTGGTATGGTAGCAGAGCGATGAGAGGGGGGAGGAAGAATCGCCGGAGCTTGCGGGCTACTTGGCCGGAGAGAGGGGAGATGAAATTTGGAGGATTCTACGGCCAAAACAAGTCTGAGAGATTCGCAGAGGGTCGGGGGTCCTTTTATAAGTGCTGGCCGAGCTTCTGGTGCGTGGAGGGAAAGCCTTCTGCCACCGATGTCTCGCCGAAGAAGGAAGGTAGTTGGGATTCCAAATCTCTTGTGCATTCGCAAGAGAGATTGGATAGAAATCAAAGATTGTGATTGGGCTCAGATGGAAGGGGATTCCTTAGAGAATCTCCCTTCCAAACCTGGGAGATCTCTGAGGGATTAGGGAGTATTCCCCCTCCCTTCCTCGTCGGAGAAGGATTCCTCCCCATTAATGGCGGAGGGACCTGTTTGTAAGAGTGGTGAGGAAGCTAGGGGGTTTATGTAATGGTTTTCAAAAGATAAGGGTCAAAATGTAATTCGGTGTACTAATTTGCAAAGTAGGTCAAGATGACCTCCCCTTAGGTCCAAATTTTGGTACAACCCTAATTTGGACCTAAGGAATCCAATGGTGAAGTTGAATTTTAGGTTTGACCATGTTTAACTAGATATTTTACATAAAAACCTAAATTAGGTCAATTGATGAGCTAGGACCCCAATCTAGGTCAAACTAGGTTCCAAAGGCCAAATTGAATGTTCTAAACCCTAGGGGATATTTTTCCATAAATTTTAGAGGGTTTAATTGATTTTTATCTAGATCGAAACCTTGTTTAATTAAGTGGGTCTATTTTAAGGTTACAAGATGTCATTTAATTCCTGGTTTGCATATAAACCCATTTATGATTAAACCAACCCACTTTTTATCTTATTCAGACCATTTGACCTATGTTCTGCCTATGAGAAATCCCATTTATGTACTGTAATGGTAAAATTACAGTTTTAACCTTTATTTCTTATTTTCCTCTCAAAACACTTATTCCTTCCATTAAGCCCTTCTCTAGGTTATGTAGGAGCTTTTATTCTCTTTTTTGGGTCAAAATGAGCTAGTTAGGGCTCATGATGAGGCTCTCATCAAGGCACCAAGGGGACATAATATCCCCTTAATCTTCTTCTTCTCTCTTGGGCGTGGGCTCTAGGTAGAATATGAGAGTGAATTTGCTAGCCAAGGATGGTTTGAATGGTGGTGGGTAGTGGTCTTTTTATAGGGTAGGATGAGGGGTTAAGGTGCCTCTTGAAATGGAGGGCTAAGATGGGAGGATGGAGGTGGTTAGATGATCCTAGGGTTAAGGGTTGTTGGCGCCACCTAAGGGGTGTAAGGGGGGTAGTTAGGGTTGGTCAAGAGGCACCTAAAAGTGGCGCCAACCATGGAGAGGTGCCATGGGTTGACGCCAACTTTGAGGTTTCTAGAAGGTGGGATTATGTGGAAGGTGGAGATGGGTTTAAGGGGAGATGTGTGGTGGAGATGAAGGGGATTTTTGGAGGGAAAAATGGCACCAACAAGGGGGTAGTTAGGGTGGTTTTGGCGCCACTTTTAGGTGTCTTTTGGAGGTGGTGGGTAGGCTAGGTTGGCGCCAAGTAGGTTTAGCTTATGTGGAGCTTAGGTGGAGTTAGTTGGTGGAGTTGTTAGGTAGGGTTTTTGGGTGGTACAAGCCAAGGAAGCTGGAGCATAGCTAAGCTAAGCTAAGCTAGCTTAGCTAATGGTGGAGTAGAGGAGGAGGTGTTGGAGCTAGGGTTTGGAGGGAGGAGCTGATTCTGAAGAGTCCGGAGCTTAAGTGGAGCTGGCAGCTGCTGAAGAGGTCAGCATGGGGCTACTCCAGCTGGCTTAGCTTGCTAGTTCTTTGCTAGCTACTAAGCCAAGCTAAAGTGAGCTAGCTTTTGTTGAATGGAGCTGAGGTGAGCTGGGTCTGGTGCTCCCGGGGAGGATTAAGCTGGTTGAGATAGCTAAGGTAGCTTAGCTCAATTAGCTTGGGCTAAGTTGGGTCCCCGGGAGCTAGACTTGAGCCTCCTGAGCTGGGATGAGTTCTTCTTCAGCTGGCTGGAGTTGAGTGGAGCTAGATGTAGCTGGATCTGAGTTGGGGTGAACTCCAGTCAACTCAGCTAAGCTAGCTAGAGCTCCCTGTGGACTAGTGGGAGCTAAAATGAGCTAGACTCAACTAGGTTGAGCTGGGTCTGAGCTGACTTGAGCTAGGGTGAGCTAAGATGAACTCTCTTGAGCTGCCATTTAGCTGAGATTAGCTGAATAGAGTTGGGATGAGCTAACCCTAGTTCAAGTGAGCTAGGTTCCAGCTGTGGTGAGCTGGACCAAGCTGAGTTCCAACTAATCTGAGCTCCTCCTTCACCAACTACCTTCTTGAGTGCTAGGGTTTTAGGGATTTGTATATCTGTTCATCCTTAACACTCACAAAAATACATTAAAACAACAAAAGAAAATGCAATGCATGCCTAACCTAGTTAATGCCTAAATGCAGCCCAAAGATCCGTTTGCGGAGTAAAATCCTAAAAGCTAGGTTTGTTTTAATGCATAAGAATGATGATAAGCTGGTGTTTATCACACCCCCATGCTTATCTTTTGCTAGTCTCTTAGTAAAACTTCAATTTTTTGGAAAACGAAATTTTTGGGAAATCTAATTTTTTTTCTACTTTTGAGGAGAAAAAGATTAGGGGATCTTGGTTGATCTAAACACCGGAGGTATGGGATTTGTTAAAGATAAACATCAGGATTTATTTTGGATCAACCATTAGACAAAATGGGATTAATATATCCTCCAGAAAATTCACAAATTAACCCCTTGTTAATTCAGACGACTTGAAATTTTTATTTTTAGGACTTTTCTGGCTCATGAATCTGATTCGCAACTTGTAAAATCCTTTAAAACCTTGTGTCCGTGCCTGTGAAAAGCTAACATTTATAAAGGCGTGCTAATTTATTTATTATTACTTTTTTTTTCTCCCCCATGCTTATTTTTAGCTTAGTCTTACAAAAGATGTGTTAGGATCATCATTCCTGTTACCAATTCTTGAGGGGGCTCTGGCGCCAGTACTTCGAGATAGCACTGTCCATGACACCACCCAGGAGCTCACAACCCCAAAACACAATGCGGTGAAAAGGGGTGCTCCAAGCAAACTTAAGCTCATGCTCCGACATTATAGGTAGAGCACCGTCCAAGACACTTGAGCTACTAAAATGCGCTTTAATGCTCCGTCTAAAGATATGAAATATAGATATGGAGCAGCGCCGAGGCGGTAACATGTTGACATCGTGTTCTCAAAGGAGGCATTTTCCTCCTTCTCGGCGATGGGAACTCAAACCAATGATCTGCTTCAGACTTTTACTAAGTCCAAATAAAGGAGTTTTTCAAATTTTTAATTATTTTTAAGTGTTGGCTTGTGTGTGAAAATTGACACAAGAAGATCCTCAAGAAATGCAAGTTTTTAAATCAGAAACTAAGCCAAATACTTTCCACATTACAAAATAGGATCAAGTCACTTGAACTATCATGAGTTCAGGTGGAATTTTAGAGAAGGATATCTGATATAGTCTAAAATAGACCCTGAAATTCTTATGATCAGATTTGCATCCTCATCCCTAGTTTGTTAAAGATTAAATCCCATTGTACCCAAAAGTGAATTTTTTCAACCTTAGTCTCGAAAAAAAAAATTTCCTCAAAAAGTTTTCAGCATTTCTATTTATTTTTATTATTTTTATTTTTTTTGGATATGCAAGCAGGAGAATAAAATAACTAAAGAAAAATGCATGTTTTTAGGTTTTGAAAATCCGAAATCGATCGTCAAATTTTAAAAACACCCCCTATGCTTAAGATATGCAATGTCCTCATGCATTAGGAGGGAAAAGGGATCACCTTAGTGAAGAACGGTCGAGTTTAGGATGATCAAAACCTAGAAAAAGAAGAAAAAAGGAAAGCAGGAAAAAATAATGGGTTACCTCCCATCCAGTGCTATCTTTTACGCCATTCAGCCAGGCGTAGTGTGCATTAGTGATTTAGGGTGGCTGGCTCAGTAAAATTAAAAGAATCAGACGAAAGATTAGGCGTATGATCAAAATAGGGCTTCAAACATTGGCCGTTGACTTGAAAGGTCGAATTAGTTTTTGGATTAAAAAGATCAATAGCACCGTATGGATATATTTTATGGACAATAAAGGGGCTGGTTCATTTAGATTTTAATTTGCCAGGAAAAAGACGTAATCTCGCATCGAAAAGCCAAACGCATTGATTAACGTCAAAGTGTTTCCGAACAATATATTTATCATGAAATTTCTTTGTTCGGTCTTTATAAATACTCGCATTTTCATAGGAAAAATTACGTAGTTCTTCCAATTCAGTTAATTGTAATTTTCTATGGGCACCGGCGTCAGATAAATCCATGTTGAGTTGTTTTATTGCCCAAAAAGCCCTATGTTCTAATTCTACCGGGAGATGGCATGCCTTCCCAAAAATCAGACGGAAGGGAGACATGCCGAGCAGGGTTTTAAAAGCGGTACGGTAGGCTCATAAAGCGTCGTCCAATTTGGTGGACTAATCTTTATGGTCGTCCCTAACCATCTTTTGTAAAATATTTTTAATTTCCCAATTAGAAACTTCTGCTTGGCCATTTGTTTGGGGCTGATAAGGTGTGAAAATTTTATGATTAACCCCATATTTAGAAAAAAGGTGACGGAATTGTGAGTGGGTGAAATGTGAGCCTCCGTCACTGATAATGGCTTTTGGTATGCCGAATCTTGAGAAAATATTTTTCTTAAGAAATTCGACAACCACATGGTGATCACTAGTGTGGGTGGGTATTGCTTCTATCCATTTTGAAACATAGTCAATTGCAACTAATATATATAAATACCCACCAGAGGTGATGAACGGTTCCATGAAGTCGATGCCCTAAACATCAAAAATTTCAACCTCTAAAATAGGATTAAGGGGCATCATATCCTTCTGAGTCATGTTGCCGATGCTCTGGCAACACACACAAGATCGAACAAAGTCATGAGCATCCTTGTGCAAGCTGGGCCAATAAAATCTCGCATTAAGGATTTTAGCTGTAGTTTTCTTGCCCGAAAAATGTCTGCCACAGGCCATTGAGTGGCAATGTGTCAAAATATCATGGATTTCAGAATCGGGTACACATCGTCGAATGACCTGATCGGCACAAATGCGGAAAAGGTCGGGCTCCTCCCAAAAATAATATTTAATATCAGCAAAGAACTTATCCCGTTTTGTTTTTGGCCAATCAGCGGGGATTCGTTTTGTTGCTAAGTAGTTTGCGATGGGCACAAACCAAGGGAGGGTAGTAGTAGCTAAAATGCTTTCATCGGGGAACTGATCTGGTGGGGTCATTATGTCATTTGTCATAAGATGAGAGAGATAGTCGGTCACTACATTGTGCGATCCTGCCTTATCCTTGATTTCCAGGTCAAATTCCTGGAGCAGCAGAATCCAACGGATAAGGCGAGGTTTCGCATCTTTCTTTGTCAGCAAATATTTAATTGCTGAGTGGTCAGTATATACAGTGACATGTGACCCCAACAGATAAGATCTAAATTTTTCTAAGGCAAGAACAATGGCAAGAAGTTCCTTTTTAGTAACCGTGTAATTCCGTTGTGCATCATCAAGGGTTTTGCTAGCATAATAGATCACAACGGGCTTCTTGCCAATTCTTTGCCCTAGAACAGCCCCTGCAGCAAAATCTGAGGCATCTGTCATTAATTCAAAGGGACGATTTCAATCAGGTCCTTGCAATATTGGTGCATCAGTAACCTCTTCTTCAACCTCAAAAAACTCTCCAAGAACTTATCATTAAAATCAAATGGTTGGTCTTTAGTGAGAAGCTGACTTAAGGGCTTGGAGATTTGGGAAAAATTTTGTATAAATTGATGGTAGAAACCCACATGACCCAAAAAGGATCTGATCTGTTTGACAGTAGTGGGCTGTGGGAGCTTAGATATAGCATCTATTTTTGCTTTATCTACTGTGATTCCTTGTTTTGAAATAACATGGCCCAAGACAATACCTTCTTGGACCATGAAATGACTTTTTTCCCAACTGAGGACCAAATTAACTTCTATGCATTTTTGGAGAGTTCTTTCAAGGTTTTTGAGACAATGGTTAAAAGAATCTCCAAAAATAGAGAAGTCATCCATAAAGACTTCTAAATATTCACCTACCAGGTCTGAAAAAATTGCAAGCATGCACCTTTGAAAAGTCGTAGGTGCATTGTAAAGACTAAAGGGCATCTGTTGGAAAGCAAAGGTTCCGAAGGGGCAGGTGAAAGTTGTTTTGTCCTGGTCCTCAGGATGAACCGCTACCTGATTACAGCTGGAATAACCATCCAGAAAATAGTAAAAATCCCGTCCGGCTAACCACTCCAAGATTTGATCAATAAAGGGGAGCGGGAAATGGTCCTTCTTAGTGGCAGTGTTTAATTTTTGGTAATCAATACACACGCGCCAAGAAGAAGCGGTTCGAGTGGCTACATTCTCCCCATTATCATTAGTGACAACTATTAGTCCAGCCTTTTTGGGTATAACTTGTGTTGGACTAACCCAATAGCTGTCAGAAATGGGGTAGATGATATTAGCATCCAGCCACTTAATAATCTCCTTTTTTACCACCTCCTGCATAATAGGTGTTGAACGTCGGGTTGCTACGCTAACGTGTTTGGTTTTGAAAAACCTGTCTCTGTAGTATGAAAGTGAAGAACTCGTGTTCAACAAATAAAATTTATACCGGAATGGAAATCCCAGGTTGAACACAGGGAGACGGACGTTTGATTTAAAAAATTCACATTTATTTTATTTGTCACGAAGTAATTCAATTGATTAGAACTATCTAACTATTTACAATAAATCGAAGAGAGAGAGAGAGAATAAGAGAGAGAGAGAATATTACAAACATAAATCAAAACGAGATGTAGAATAAACATGGAATTTCATCATCAGAACGATTGTTCATTACACTAGAAAGCGAGAAAATGATTACATTAGAAAGCAGTAAATTTACTCTAGAAAGTAGTAAATCTACTCTAGAAATCATTAAAAGAATGGAGAGAGAAATATCCTCCTTGACAGTTGCTTGGAGGATGAGTCGGACGGGATGATGCCTGGACGAAGGAGGACGAAGCGGAAAGAATGGGAACGGGGCAACACGTTGTCGTCGTCGCGGGATTCGCTTTCGAAAGGGGGACGAAAAATTGACTTTATCTCGCAAGAAGCATCCTGGGTGTGGGACAAGCTTCTCTTGAGCTTTGGAGAGGGAGAGAAGAGAAGGAAGGGATGAGAATTTCATATGGAGGGGGTCTCCTTTTATAGTTGCAAGGAGTGGGGGCAATTTGGTCATTACAACTCTAAAAACATTAATTCTGGACCTTTAGTGACGGATAAAACCATCGCTAAAGGTCAGAACGTGGGCGTAGTGGGCGACGCACGTGCGTCGGCTCGCTTGCCTGTACGATCAACGCACGCGCACGTCCAACCGATCTCAATCGTCCGATCGAGAGATCGAACAGCTTGGATCGCGCCTTCTCCCGCCTCCTCTACGCGCCCCATCGAGTGTGATGCCGCGTCTTCGCCGCGTGTCTAACAGTGCGTGAGGGCTATCGGGTGCGTACAGCCGTTCGATGACGATCTGAAGCTTGCCCACGCCCGCTCGCCCGCGCCCTGCGAATCGAACGCGCGTCTGAAGGTGGCCGAGTGCCTTATCCACTACGCTGCGCACGTGGATGGGTGGGCGACTGAACTTTTGAACACACGTTCAGGACCGTTGGATCAAGATCCAATGGTCCAGATCACGTGTTGGATTCTCTTTGGAGAGGCAATGGCGGACCTAAGGGTCGATTGGATGGTTGAGATGGCACCACGTTGGATCAAGATCCAATGGTCCAGATCACGTGTTGGATTCTCTTTGGAGAGGCAATGGCGGACCTAAGGGTCGATTGGATGGTTGAGATGGCACCACGTGGCGCCATCTTGGCCGTCCATCTTCTGGATGATCTAGATGGTGCCACGGGTGTCGGATTGAGTCGATTTTTGTGCCGTTAGGCTGCGATCGTCGATCCGAATCCATCCGTGCGGTCAGATTTGTCGTTTGAAGTGTGGATTCACACCATCTTGGCCCTTGATCTTCTAGGGTTCCCCGATCATTATCTGATGCTTCAAATGTCTGATTAGGATGATCTTGGAGTCGTTGAACTCCAATCGTCGCCCTGATCACATCTGTTCGGTTGGATCTTCGATCCAAGGCTCCAATAAAAAGTTTTCCCTGTCCATGAATATAAAAGGAGACAATTAACCTCCATTTTATTCAAACTACTCTAAATGCAAGATGATGCATGTTATGCAATATTTATAGCATGCAATGCAATCCTATGCTTAAGAACATGCATGTTCGTGACGCTTTTGTGCGGTTTGTTAAAATATAATATTGCATTATAGTATAGCCGACAAAGCGTTCAAACAAATAGAGAATTTTATTACTAGAAAATCGGAGCAACCGAGGTCGAACACAGGGAGCAAATGGAATTTACTACTAATCAAAATGTAATTGAACACTCTAATTTACTCAAAATGTTAATTCAAAAATGAATGTATGCGATTAAAAGTAATTAGGACAAAAAATATGAAATTGGACGTCTGATCTGGTGATCAGACGTCTTAAAAGTATTTTCCCCTTTTTCTTCTTCTGATCTTGCTTTCTTTCTTCTTTCTCTTCTTTTCTTGCGAAGGCTTCTTCTTCCTGCCTTTGTATCTTTTCTCTTGTTTCTTCACCTACCTTGCCTTTCTTCTTTCTTCTTCTTCTTCTTCTGATCTTTGCTGTCTTCACTTGACCTCTCTTTCGTTCTCTGCCTTGCTTCTGTCTCTTCCCTGGTCTCCTTCGCTCAGTTTCTTCTTCTGCTTCTTCTCTTCTCCTTGCGGCTAAGTCTCTCCACGCTCAGTCTGCCTGCACAGGAGCAAAACCTATCCTTTTCCCTCTACCCGCGTCTCTCTCTCTCTCAGCAATTCACTCAGGGACGCTCTCCCAGAGCCACACGGATAATCGGGTCGGATCGTACCCGGGACCAGGCGCCCCTGCAGGTGGTGTAATGTGCGAGGAGTGCTGAGGTTTAGGTCGGGTCGGATCCCACCAGATCTGCGAGATCAAGCCGCGGACGAGGCGGGTGTGAGGGCAGGTGAGGGACCTCACCCCTGTGCTTACGGAGGCGTTAAGGTAATATCACAAATTCAATTTATGGCGTAGCGGTGCCTCGTCTCTCCACGATGTGGGACTAAAGCCTCTGCCCTGATTTCGCGCGCGCCCGCAGACTTTGCGTGTCATCCCCACAGCTGCTGGCTCTACTTGTGCTCCTTGCTGGACCAGGGCACTTCGCGACACTCGCACGACTACGTAGCACCTACAGCCTGGGAACCCTGGCTCCTGGAGCTGCTACGGAGCTTCTTCAACTATCGTCCATGGCGGCAGGAGCGTCGACACTGTCAGACACAAAATGAGCCTCTCGGCCCAATCAGACCAGCTAGAGACCTTCGCCGTGGCACGACGAAGGCGGTGGATGGTGCTGCAGGCCGTGGGATGGCCTAGGTGTGCGTGCCTAGGTCAACCTGTGGCCGGAGGTGTGGGGTTGGTCGAGGGGTTATTGTGGAGGTCTGGAGTGGTAGTGGAGGGGTGGAATGAGTTCCTGGTGGTGAGGCGGAGCTCACGAGAGGGTTGGCGAGCTGTGTGGAGGGGCGGAGTGGTGTGGGCGGCTCGCCGGAGGGCGGTCGAAGGCGAGGACGATGAAGGTGGTTAGGCACTGTCGGAGGGTAATTGGATAAAATAGTAGGGGGAGAAAAGAGAGGGGACTGTGGAGAAGGTATTTGGCCTAACTACAGGGATGAAGGGGGACGGAGAGGCGAACAACAGTACTTGCTGTCGCCGGAGAAGATGCTGCCCAGTGGGGGAGAACGGCGGCGACGACGGGGCTAAGGCGGCGTGCGCGGGTATTGCGCGACGCGGAGGAGAATCAGGAAGATAACTCTGCCACTGGTTTTGTGGCAGAGCGAAGAGGGAGGGGAGGGGGGCTCGCCGGAGCTTGCTGGGAATTTTGGCCGGGCAGGAGGAGATGAATTGGAGGTGGAAACTCGGCCAAATCAAGCTAAAGATGAGCGGCCGGAGGTGTAGTCTCTTTTATAGGCACTGGGCCGGTTGTTCAGGGTGTGGAAGGCACGCAATCGTCTGAGGTCGGTCGCCGAAGATGGAAAGAGTTTAGATACCCAAATCCCTCATGCATTCGCACGAGAGATTGGGTTCACACCAGGGATCAAGATTGGCCTCAGATGGAAGGGAATTCCTCAGAGAATCTCCCTTCCATTTCTGGGAGGGGATCTCTGAGGAATTAGAGAGGATTCCCTCTCAAATCCTCGCCGGAGTAGGATTCTGCCCCAATAATGGCGACAGGACCTGATTGCAAAGGTGGCGAGGAAGTTAGGGGGCTTTCTGTTATGCTTTTCAAAAGATAGGGACCCAATTGTGATTTGGGTGTACTAAATTGCAGAGTAGGTCAAGATGACCTCTCCTTAGGTCCAAATTTTGGTACAAACCTAATTTTGACCTAAGGAATCCAATGGTGAAGTTGGATTTTAGGTTTTACCTCGTTTGACTGGACATTTTGCGTAAAAACCCAAATTAGGTTAATTGATGAATTAGGACCCTAATCTAGATCAAACTGGGTTCCAAAGGCCAAATTAAGTGTTCTAAACCCTAGGGGATATTTTTTCATGATTTTTGGAGGGTTTAATTGATTTTTATCCTGATCGAAACCTTGTTGAATTAAGCGGGTCTGTTTTAGGGTTACCACATGTCATTTACTTCCTAGATTGCACATGAACCCATTTCTGATTGACTCAACCCACTTTTTATCTCATTTAGACCTTTTGACCTATGTTTTGCCTCTGAGAAATCCCTTTTATGTACTGCAATGGTAAAATTGCAGTTTTAACCTTTAATTCATGTTTTTCTTCTCAGAGCACTTATTCCTTCATTTAGGCCTTCTTCTAGGTTATGTAGGAGCTTTTATCTTCTTTATTGGGTCAAAATGAGCTAGTTATGGCTCATGATGAGGCTCTCATCAATGCATAAATAGACATCTTAAGTAGTGTAAACAAGTTTACATCAATAGGGTTCAAGCGCCTTTGTGGTTGGCGGGAGGGGCGAGAATCGTCCTCTAAATATATACGATGTGTACAATAGGACGGATGAATACCCTTAAGATCAAAAAGGGTCTAGCAAATAGCTTTTCGATATTTACTCAAAACCTGGAGGAGTTTGTGCTCTTGTGCCCTGGTAAGTCCAGAATTTATAATCAGGGGCAGGGTCTGATTAGGACCTAGGAAGACATATTTAAGGGAGTTGGGCAAAGGTTTTAATTCCAAATGTGGGCTCGGCTCTGAAACAGTTTCTGCTTTGTGGGTTAGTGGTGAGGTAAGAGTGAAAGGGTCAGCTGGAAGGTTAGCTGGACGTGTGGTTAAGGTGGAAGGGTGAGAAAAAGTGGATTGTTTAGGAACCGTATTGATGGCAAAATAGGAACCTAAATGGAAAATTTGCAAAGTTTCCTCCATAATGTTTTCTATTTCTAAATCCGAATCATCAAAGAAATCTGGTTCTTGGAACTGCCTAGAAGCTTGAAAAATGTCTAAGGTTGCAGATTCATCACCACACATGATCTTCATCTTTCCAGAATCACAATCAATATTTGCGTGGGCGGTGGCTAAGAATGGTCTTCCAAGAATAATGGGGGAAAACTGTAGTGCTTCTGGTGCCTCTATGTCCAAGACTAAAAAGTCTACTGCGAATAGACAGTTTTTGACCCGGACAAGAACATCCTCAACAATTCCCCTTGGTTTAATTGTAGATCGGTCGGCTAATTGGAGAGTAACCTCAACAGGCTTTAATTCACCAATCTTAAATTCCTCAAAAACAACTGTGGGGATATGATTAATTAAGGCACCAAGATCCAACAAAGCATGATTAAATGAGGTATCATTAATGATAACTTGAATTAGGGGTGCGCCAGGATCTTTTCTCTTAAGAGGCAGTTGGCGCTGCATAACTGAGCTGACTGTCTCTGGAATGATCACCTTTCCTAAATTTCTGAGTTGCCTTTTTGGAGTGCATAAATCTTTTAGGAATTTAGCATAGGTAGGGATGTATTTAATGGCATCTAGGAGAGGGATATTAATTTCTACTTGCCCAAATAAATCCATTAATTCTTTCTCAGTGGGCTCGGATTTGTTCTTTTTCTTATTTGAAGAGTGGAGGGCTTGTGGAAATGGAGTAGGGTTTCCCTGTTTTGCATTAATTGGTTCTTGAACAATAGGAGGGGGGAGGGGGAAGAGTTAATCTGTGTTTCATTAAAGCGGGTTTCTTTAACAGTCAGGGGATTGTGAGTGGTTTTCCCATTCCTCAAAGTCACTGCATTTGCAGTCTGGTTGTTTCTAGGATGAGGACAGGAAGCCTGACTGTTATTGAAATCAGGTGGATGCTAAGGTGCTGGTTGAATGGGTTGACTGGGATATCCACCTTGGAACTGATTCCTTTGATTATTTGGGTTGGGCATGGGTTGGGAAGGTAAATTCCCAATAGGTCGATGATCAGGAGTAACCTTAACTTGGTGTTGTAAGTTGGTAATCATGCGGGTTACTTCTGTCATTTAAGTCTGCATACCTTGTAGAGTTTTCATGACCTGATTATTAATGTTGTCCTGGGATGGTCCAGGTTGATACATAGGTTGCCCATAATTCCCAAAATAGTTTTGTTTGGGAAAAGGAATCGGGTTTGGGTTTTTCCAGGAGTGATTCAGGTTAGTCCTCCAGTTTTGATTGGAAGTGTTGGAGGGGTTTCTAAATTGCTCCTGGAGAGCATAAATATTTTCTGAGGTAGGATCAAAAATATTTTGATCAAAATTCTCGGTCAAATCGTGCAGGAAATCAGCTGGAAATTGCTGGCCAGCAGATGTGGCATCAATGTCGTGTTGATTTTCTCTTCGGAGAATGTGTGGGGGGTTAGTGTGTGGAGAGTGAGCGTGTGGAGCTTGTTTATTTATGAGCTTTTCTTCCATTTTCTTTTGGTGAATTTGCATCTGGTCTAGTCGTTGAGGTAACATATATAGATCATCTTGAGTGACTGGAATAGAGGTGGATTTGGAGTCAATTTCATGGACTCCGTGTCTAGGGTTTTGTGATTTGTCAAAAGTGTCCATTGAAGTCATGTTAAATGAGTTTTCACTCATTTCTTCAAAGAGGAGATAGGCACTTTCGGAGTCTTTGTTAAGAAAATTGCCCCCACATGAGGCATCCACAAATCATTTCAATTGATCTTCTAATCCATGATAGAAGATCTGCACTAACTGCCATTGTGGAATTTCATGGTGGGGACAACTTCTTAGAAGTTCCTGAAATCTTTCCCAGGCTTCGTGGAGGGGTTCACCAATTTTTTGTTGAAAGGTCGTTATGGATCTTCTTAATGCATTTGTTCGACCGATCGAAAATTTTTTTTTTAAAAAAGTGCTTTTTAATTGGGGCCAGGTGGTAATAGGGCGCCCAACCGTTCTAAACCAATGAGATGCTTTGTCTTTAAGAGAGAGAGGAAAAAGTCTCACTAACCACACGTCTTCCTGCACATTACAGGAACGAGTGGTTTGAGCGAGGACAGTTAATTCCTCGAGATGACAAAAAGGGTCCTCTCTTGGAAGACCATGAAAATGTTTGATAAGGTTTAGAATGACTGGTTTGATATCGAAATCCCCTTGTGGTATGACCACCCCTAGTCTTTCCTCATAATTGGAAGGATCATAGAAATCCTTAAGAGGAATGACAGGCAGTTGGCGGGGTGGTGGATTTTGTCCTTGATTAACTAGGTTTGTGACAGTTCTAGCTAAATCTTCTTGATTTTGTTGTAGTCGAACCAAATGGTCGGCCATTAATGCAAAGGGATTTGGATTTTGAGTTATAATTGGAGGGCCACCTGGCCCTACTAGTATTTCTGGTTTCTCCAAGTTAGGGAGGTGAGGGAGGGTGAAGTCAGCTTGCTGGTCAGCTGACGGGTTAGAAGTGGAAGTAGAATTTTTTTGTTGATTTCCTGGGTTTTCCATTTTTTAGAAGAGGAGGGGGAAGAAAACAATGATTTTCTGCTGCGGGGGGCAAAATCAGATGGTCCCTCAAGGTGTGATTTTTGGGACCGTCGCCCGTGCATGCACTATTTGGGAAGAATTGGAGGGGAGGAGAAGAGAAAGAGATGAAAGAAAGTGTGCAATTCAAACAAACAAAGCTAGACCTAACTTAAGTGCGACTCCCTAATAAGAAACCTAAGACTTGGTTTATGTAGGAAATAAGTAATCAATAGTGAATACCCGTTCTGTCAACAAATCTAGCCAAGTTGCTTAAGGGGAGGTTTGGGCCCAAACGTTTCCCAGGGAAAACCCTAGGTGCTTGTACAAACCCGCGCCTGGTCGTTTGACATGACCCCTTAGCCTGACCACCATATATAGATGACAGAATTGGTATTAACTAAAGAAAACTTAAGACCTAGATAGCAAGCTTAAGTTGATGAAGCCTTGGGGTCAAGTTGCTACAAGTTTTAGTTAGGTCTTGGATACTATAGTGCACACGGAATGTGGAGGGCGTTAATTGGGTTGTTGCCCTGTTATTTTAATTTTTTTTTTGTGTGTGTGCAAGAATTGGAAAGTGGTTTCCAATGGAAATCAAGTTGTCACACTTTTTTTTTTTGTATTTATGTCTTTTATGATTCAATTTAATTGAATGTGTTTTAGGGTTTCTCTTGTTAAATTTTCAAACAAGTTTGAAACTCCACAATCAAAGGAAAAATAAGTTGTATGGGTGATTGTATATTTCATTTAAATTGTGGGACTAGAAAAAGCAAGAAAGAAACCCTAATTGGAGTTGAATCCTAATACAGAAAATGACTACCAATGAATTTTTTTTAGGCTTCCTGAGTAGGTAGTGGTCCAAACAATGCAACCAAAACCACTACCTTATGTGAAATCAAACAAGGATTCCAGAAAAGATTTTTGTAAGATTTTAGGAATTTGTTTGATAATTGTTTTAAATTTTTAATTGTACTGGTGTCAAAGTCCATAAATGATACCTGTGGGTATTTTGAACTTTTCAGTATTACCACTGACATCAGAAAATTTTGGTAATTTTATACAATGTGTAAAATTTCACAAAAATTGAATGAGTATAAAAATTCTAAAAATTCACGGATAGTAGCAAAATAGGAAGATTAGAGGGTGTGACCCCTCTGCAGTCCACGAATTTTTAAAAATTAAATACAAAGCCAATTGATCTTAAATTTGGAATAGATGTTTGTAACTCAATTTGGAATCACTATATGAAATTTTATGATTTTAGGAGGCCTGTGGTGTTAGGAATTGATTTTTCAAGTTCAGATAGAATTTGGACCCGAAAAATAGAACACCAATACTTGCAATGGAGTGGTGTTAAAGAAACATTCAAGCAAATAATGGATTTTAAAATGCATCACTCCACTTAATTAAGTTACTTAGGGTCCTGAAAGCCAAGTTTAGTGTATTTTGATAGTTTTTTAGGTTAAATGTGACAAGAAATGGGGAACCAACCTGAAATCTACGGGAAGAAAAGGAACTTTAAGCTTCCGCTTCCAAATTCCCGCTTTCCCACTGTAATTCTTGCACACACAAAAGAAAGAAAGAGAAGGGGATGAGATCCACTTCAAGCAAGAGAAAATTGACTAATGCAAAGCCGTGCCACCTTGGCAATGGCACCAAAAAGTGATGCGAAATATGCGTGATTTGCGAAAGCGGATTTTTAATGTTGTTGTAACACTCAAATTCACATACGCTTTTAAATTTATATACTAGATAGGGGAGTATTTAGGGTCATCCAAGGAGGCAAAAATTGCAATTCAATTCTCTTGCTAAAAGTAAATCTCAACTTTCTTTTTGGTATTGTAAATATATATAATTTTTTGTGTTTTGAAATAATACGGGCAAAGTGCGAATTGTGACGAAAAAGTGCTAACACCTAAAATGCTAAGCTGAAACTTAAGAGATTAAAATGTCCACTACCTAAGCTCACAATAGGCAAGTGGAGGCCTAGAGTAATTAGGGAGTGGAAGTAGAATAAGTGCTAGAACAGCAGTAACAATTGCAATAGGAAATTAAAAAGAAGGCAATTTGATTAACTAGAATTTGTTCTTTTTAAAGACAAGTAAAGGAATGCTTCTACTAGAAATAAAAAAATTTAAAAGCAATAAAAGAAACACAAATCCTCTTGCAAAATTTGGTGAAGAAGGGACTCTTCTTGCTCCAGGCCTAGTTGCTCCTTGGCTTGAAAAGAGGGCCTCCTTCTTCTCCTTCCTTGAGAACTCCTCCAAGGTGGATGCTACCACCTTCAATGCTCTCCTCCAAGGGGTGGGCATGCACCACCCTCAAAATCTCCTCCAAGGTGGCGTGGACCACCTTCAAGATCTCCTTGAAAGATCTTCCTTGCCTGGCTTCTCCTTTGGCTAGCGTGGCTCAAGAGAGAAGGGAAGAGGGGAAGGCACCAAGGGGACAGAATATCCCCTTAATCTTCTTCTTCTTCTTCTTCTCTCTTGGTCATGGGCTCTAGGTAGAATATGAGAGTGAATTTGCTAGCCAAGGATGGTTTGAATGGTGGTGGGTAGTGGTCTTTTTATAGGGTAGGATGAGGGGTTAAGGTGCCTCTTGAAAAGGAGGGCTAAGATGGGAGGATGGAGGTGGTTAGATGATCCTAGGGTTAAGGGTTGTTGGCACCACCTAAGGGGTGTAAGGGGGGTAGTTAGGGTTGGTCAAGAGGCACCTAAAAGTGGCACCAACCATGGAGAGGTGCCATGGGTTGGCGCCAACTTTGGGGTTTCTAGAAGGTGGGATTATGTGGAGGGTGGAGATGGGTTTAAGGGGAGATGTGTGGTGGAGATGAAGGGGATTTTTGGAGGGAAAAGTGGCACCAACAAGGGGGTAGTTAGGGTGGTTTTGGCACCACTTTTAGGTGTCTTTTGGAGGTGGTGGGTCGGCTGGGTTGGCGCCAAGTAGGTTTAGCTTATGTGGATCTTAGGTGGAGCTAGTTGGTGGAGTTGTTAGGTAGGGTTTTTGGGTGGTACAAGCTAAGGAAGCTGGAGCATAGCTAAGCTAAGCTAAGCTAGCTTAGCTAATGGTGGAGTAGAAGAGGAGGTGTTGGAGCTAGGGTTTGGAGGGAGGAGCTGATTCTGAAGAGTTCGGAGCTGAAGTGGAGCTGGCAGCTGCTGAAGAGGTCAACATGGGGCTACTCCAGTTGGCTTAGCTTGCTAGTTCTTTGCTAGATACTAAGCCAAGCTAAAGTGAGCTAGCTTCTGTTGAATGGAGCTGAGGTGAGCTGGGTCTGGTGCTCTCGGGGAGGATTGAGTTGGTTGAGACAGCTAAGGTAGCTTAGCTCAATTAGCTTAGGCTAAGCTGGGTCCCCGAGAGCTGGACTTGAGCTTCCTGAGCTGGGATGAGTTCTTCTTCAGCTGGCTGGAGTTGAGTGGACTTGGATGTAGCTGGATCTGAGCTGTGGTGAACTCCATTCAACTCAGCTGAGCTAGCTAGAGCTCCCTGAGGACTAGTGGGAGCTAAAATGAGCTAGCCTCAACTAGGTTGAGCTGTATCTGAGTTGACTTGAGCTAGGGTGAGCTAAGATGAACTCTCTTGAGCTGCCATTCAGCTGAGATTAGCTGAATGGAGCTGGGATGAGCTAACCCTAGTTCAAGTGAGCTAGGTTCCAGCTGTGGTGAGCTGGATCAAGTTGAGTTCCAGCTAGTCTGAGCTCCTCCTTCACCAATTGCCTTCTTGAGTGCTAGGGTTTTAGGGATCTGTATATCTGTTCATCCTTAACTCTCACAAAAACACATTAAAACAACAAAAGAAAATGCAACGCATGCCTAACCTAGTTAATGCCTAAATGCATCCCAAAAACCCATTTGCGGAGTAAAATCCTATGAGCTAGATTTGTTTTAATGCATAAGAATGATGATAAACTAGCGTTTATCAGTAAGCACCTCACCACTTGCAACAGCGCCATTCCTACGTGCCCGCCCCTTCAGCACCTCCGTCACACCTGCAGTAGTGCTGCACCACATCCACCAGCGCACCACCAGCCTCGCACGTCTGCGCCCGTGCTGCACCTCCGTGCACTCCTGCACGGCCTACGAGAACCCTCGTCGACCCCCGCAGCTCCAGCACCAGTGGCCGCACACTCCTCCAGCAGTTGCGCCCTTCCCGCACAGCCAACGTGCCTCCAGTAGCTACGCTCCTCGAGCAGCCTCCCCGCATGCACCCGCGTGCCTCCACCAGCCCGCGTGCGTCCGCGCGCCTCCAGTAGTGTTTGTTAATTTTCTCAACACAGTTAATTAAGTTATTTAGGCTTAATTATGTGTAAGAGAAAGTAACTTAGGTTAACTTGAATTAATGTCGATTGAGTAGTATAGGATCAAGCTAACCTAACATTTTAGATTTTTAATTCTTTTTAACTAATTGAGTCCATGTCATTCACTGGGAGGTATAACTTAATTTAATTCACCATTAAATCCTAAGCATAAATTACTAATTACTTAATCAATTGGAATTATACTTACATTACTTTAAGAATATGAATCTTGCATAAAGGATATTCAATTAAAAGAAATTCCATAAAGAAAAATATATTTACACATGTGAATTGTTATTAAAAGCAAGTAAACATATTTATTTCACTAATTTCATCTCATTTACAAAAGATTAAGGCAAGAAAAAGAAATTCAAATGAATACAAGTGCCTTATTACATCAATTAAGCTCAGAAAGAAATTGTATTTAAGTAAAAATTACAAAATTAGACATCTGAAACTCTTTAATTTCCATTTCCTTCTTTAATCTTTAGCCTCAATTCTCCTTCTCTTCTTCTTCTACCTTCTCTCTCTCTCTCGCTTTCTTTACCTTTCTCTTTACCTCTCTGTCTTGAGCTATTCTTTAATTTCATCTTTTCTTTAATCTCTTTCCTTTAAGCTCTTTTTCACATTTCTCTTAAGTCTCTTAACCTCTTCTCTTCTCTTTCTTTTCCTCTTATCTTTCAACTGTGAATTTGAATCGCATTTGAACCGAACCAAAAATTTGGTTTTATGGTTGGCGGCTCAGATCGGTCGGCGATACACAGCACCCCTCTCAGGGTGGGACCAGATCCTACTGGGTCCAAGCCTAGTTTGTATTAGGTTTATTTCCGATTCAGTTCTCATCATGCACAATCTTTGGCCTCCAAGGCCCACATGCACATGCCCGCTCACGGGCCCATGCTCGCACGCCCACAGGTGCACACACACCCGGGCACGTGCACCGCATGCGCCCACACACACACATATGCTCTTTATGCACCTTGCGCTGACGACCAAATAGCCCTATTCACTTTTTCCATTTATCCTAAGGTGCATGCTCACATTCTAGCGATGTGGGACTAAGTTAGTCCCCTCCAGACCAGACTTTGGCTAGAAGCACAGGCCAGCTCAGAGCTCCAAATCGAGCAAACAAGGGCTCGTTGGAAAGCTCTGAAGGTGTACTACAAGATTGCAGCATCAATTTGATGCAAAAACAGAATCTACCCTTCAATTTGAAGGATGAAAGTTAGAGGTTTTCATGGCTAATTAAGCCACAAGAAGTGCTGTATAGGTCTAAGGACATGCTGTGATCTTTTTTTGACCTCAGATGAGGTCTTGAATCATCTCAGAAGATGATTCTGCTCCTAAAGGTGAAGGGAAGAGGTGCTAAGAAGCTTTTGGAAGGTGAAGAAGCTTAAAAGCTTCAAGCAGGTGCTTCAGAGTTCCAAATTAAACTCTGAAAAGCTTCACAGACAACTTAAGGTTAGATGCATCTAATTCAACAACCTTTGAAGGTTGTAAAGAATCCATCTAGGCAGCATTTGCTTCTAAAACTCATAAAAAATGTACTGAAGTCAGTTTTGGGTTCAAATGGGCCTAAACTGAGCAGAAATTAAATTCTTATGAAATCCTAACTTAAACTCATCCAAATCAAATCTAAATCATCTAAAATCATCCTAGGAATCATTTTTAACCATCAGTTCCCCTAATTGATGATTGAATAATCAAAGCTGACATGAGTTTGACCACTGAGCCTTGAAACTTGACTTTCTTCATTAGGCTATCTCAGATGAAATTAATGCCTTAAATCAATTCTATTTCACCTTAGGAACAGATTCAGAGTCTCAAAAAGAGGTTTTGATTAAAAATTCTAGGGTTGCAGGTCTGTCGCCTGAGATCCTAAGTGAGTTTGTTCCACAGAACAAACTAAGGCTTATCTAAGTGATTGATCTGAGGGCATCCTCTTGATGCCTCTAGACCTTTAAAATTAGAATTATCCCTAACCAACAGTATTCTCCAACTCTGCCGGAGTTGGGGAAGACAGAGATCTAAGTCTTGTTCCAGGTCTTAAAACTTCAAACAAAATATTACAGAATGATCAGTGAGCCTCAAATAAGTGATCTGGAGCTCTTGTGTCGGTTGAAGAGTACATCTTGATTTGTCGGAGCTCGCCGGAGCTCCGGTGAGTTTAGATAATGGGTAAAAGATAGTAAGCATCATCAAAGCAAGCCATGGATGATTTGAAATGTTTTCTGAGGTCACAAGGAACCTCAGGAACACATTAATTTCTTCAATTATTAATTAAACTGAAAGGTATGCAATAAATTCACAGAGAATGTGATCTAAGTTCGCTGGAACTCAGATCAAATTCTCTCACCCAATTGAGTAGAGAGAACTAATCAGTGAGGTGTAGCGATTAGGTGGAGGAACTCCTCTTAAGTTGCCATTGACAACGAGCTCAGGAGGTTGAATGAATTTTAGGTGTTTTAGATATAGGTGATTTTAAGTCAAATTAAAGGAAGATTGGGGTCCTAAGATGATGATTAAGTGATGGAGGGCCCCAGTGGAGGTGAATTACCCTCGGTTACTTCTGCCATGGACAGCGGAAGCAGCCGGTGAAAGTGGAGATGGATTAGGCGATTAGGTGTTCAAATTAGGGAATTAAAGTGTTAGAAGTGATCATGGAGGATTAAGGAAGATGATTGATGAAATTAAAAGATAAAAGAATGCTCTAGTCAAGATCAAAGAGCTCGCTAGAGTTGAGGAAGATGACAGGAAATCTAACATTAAATCCAACTAACCTACCTAATTAGCTGCTCTAATTAAACTACTTACCTAACCTACTGTTACCTGGATGAAGGGGGTAGAGGATCTCCATCAAAGGATCTTAACGGAGGAGGAAATCAGAGGGCGGAGGAAGAAGTTCGGTGATTGCACAGCAATCATAGGTCCTAATCAACCTAAATAATGTCTGAACCTATCTTAAATTGTGGACATTGCACTCATATCTTGTATATCATGCATTGCATCAGTCTATTTAGAATAAGATGAGATATCCTGCTAGTTAATGGTTTTTATTGCTATTTACAGATAATAAAGTGATCCAGGATGGAGATAGTGGAATAAAGCAATAAAGGAAGAAGAAGACTGATCTATATAAGAGGAGTGAGGAGGATAGCCTTATCCCTACCCTTAGAAACCCTAGGACAGCCTTCCCAAACCCAAAACAACCTCCATTAGGGCACCTTAGCCTCAAAACCCAAACATGGATAGCACTATCCATGTTCTTATCCCTCTCCCAAACACTTAGGAACCAAAACCAACCTTAGAAAACACAAAACCCACTCTCCAGCACCTTTTATGACGTCCAGACATCTGGCTGGACGTCTGATTTCTGCAGAATAACAATCCAGGAAGCCAAAACTCATACTGACACAGAATTGGATGTCTAATTTAGTGTCCAGACGTCCAATTTTGTAGTATAAGACATCTGACCACTATCTTGGACGTTTGATATTGCTATCTGGTTCCTGATTTTGGGTGTTGGAAGCCCTAGCTTGCCTATTTTGACCTAGGAACCCCACCGGACACCCTAGGAAACCTAAGTAGAGACCTCCTAAGCCTAGTCCACTATCCATAGCCCTACTTGTCCTATCCCTAACCCAATTGAACCATCCCATACCTAATTGGGTGCATCTACAGTTGATTGGGTGCACCCGAGCCCAATTAGATCCACCCAGGATCTAATTAACTCATACCTATTAGGGTTACCCTAGCCTAATCACATGCACACATCTAATTAGACTTTCCTAAGCCTAATTAGGTCCACACCCACTTAATCTAGATTGACCCAACCTATTTAGCACCTAATCCTACCAAAACCCACAACCTAGCCCTACGAAAAACACACACCCACACACACACGCACACCTTCCCATTTTACTCCCACCAAACCCATGCACACTCTCTTGGAAACCCTAAAAACTTGTGTCAAACTTAGATCCAAAATTTGTGGCATTTGCTATTTTTGGAGCCACCAAAAGTGGCAACCAAATGGAGCCTTCCATAAGGGCAAAGAGAGAGCTACGAAATTGGAATCTCCATACACTCTCCCATCCATACTCTCCACTCTAAACTTGCTTCCACCCTCCAAAACCTAAAGGCCGTCCTCCTCATCCTCCTCTAATGCTCCATGGACGGCTAGCTAGAGGAGCTTCTCTCCAAAGCTTCAAGGATGGCCATTGGTAGAGAAAGGGAGCAACACCCTCCTCTCTCCACTTGGGTGCACTAGCCCCCATCTTCTTCTTCTTCTTGGACAGCCATGAAGGCCCACCCATAGCCTCTTGTGGCCAGCTATCTCTTTTGGTAGGCGTGTAGATGGGTTTTCATACCCAAGGTCTAGCCTACACCCTCACACAAGGCCGATGGCCCTAGTGGCAACTTTCCGGCGTGAGGGATTTTCTTCTATTTATATGCTTTCTAGTGTAGATGATATGTGATAATTCTTTTTATGCATAAATAATTTCATGATGTTTCTGTGATTGATTGTCCTCATGTTTACTTGCCTATATGACACTTTGGTTTGTTCACACCATGCACGGCCGCCATGGCCTTATTTAGATGCACATAGTCACTTAGGTTTTTGCTAGTTTATCTAGATTTAGGTTTCAATTCGCTTTTCAAAATAAAAAAAATCAAAAACACAAAAAGACAAAAATAGTAGCTTAGGTTAGATTTAGGTTATAAAAGCCGATCCAAATCTTGATTCATTTTCACGCCTCCCAGAGACGAACGACCGGGACTCAAGTTTTAAAAAGAATAAAGATCTATGAGAGTTTCGTTATCAAAAATATCTTTGACGAGTGGTTTTTGCGACTATACTATGATTTCCAACGATTTCAAAATACGTGATTTCCACGCTCGTCATCCGACGAGTGTAGGTGAAGAGTAGAGGTGAAGCTCGACGTCAGCACTGCGTCAGAAGACTTAGTGGACGACGGCGGAGATCAGGAGCAAGCAAAGACGAACGGAGGAAGACGGAGGAAGCGGAGGAAGGTTGTGTTTGGAAATCGTAGATCGCGTATTTGATAGAAAAAAGTGTCGTAGTATTGTCGCGAAGTACGATCCAACAAAGATATTGTTTTACAAATATTACGAGACTTGAGTCTTGGTTGTTCGTCTCTGGGAGGCGTAGCTTTCACTTTTGAAATCGATCTTTCTACTACTTTACTTCTTTTAAAGACGTACACCGGTTTCCAATCTCCTAACTAAAACTTCACCACTTCTGTTATTAACTCGGATCACGTGTGCATGCGTCGAGTAAATTACAAAAGTGAACGTGTGAGTTTCTGTGCGCACGCTTCTAGTGAGGTGGTGACTAGTTATGGAGAAAGCATCTATTGTAAGATTTTCAATATCCTCAGGAAACGACATGCTGGTGCGTAATAGATAGACAGTTAAAGAGCAGGCACTTAAGCTCGTGGTGATTTTAAACACACACACAAAAAAAAAAAAAAAAAAAAAAAAAAAAAATATATATATATATATAAATGTGTTTTCATTCATTCATCGGGGAGTTGTTTGCACAAGGAATCTAGAGGAAAGCTTGTACATAAATGCTTGAAAATTAAACCTAGCTACCAAAAAATGATCGCATACAAGAATTGATGGGGGGGGTTTCGCATGCATCATTGGGGGAGAAGTAAAACTACACTACTAAGCAGTAAATAAATGCAATAAAATTATAAAGAGCATGAATTAAATCTAGAAGAATAAAAGGGCATTTAGGGGTGGTCTTCGATGGCCTTGGAGTGGTCAGGAGAAGAATGAGGGGCGGCTAATGTAGCTTAGGCCAACCCTTGGAGAGAGGTAGGGTTGATCCAGTATCCCGGCATGATGTCCTCCATGATGGTGGTGAGCTCGTGGAGGTGGAGTAGCTAGCTAAGTGAAGGTGGGTGTGTATGGAGCTAATGAAGTGAGTGGTGCCAATGGAAGCCAAGGATGTGAATGGGTGTGTTTGGCCGCCCATGTGGTCTTTTTATAGACCCAATGGCTTCTCTCTAGAGAGGTGTGGAACTCTCTAGAGAGAGTCCAAGAGTGGCCAGCCACATGTGGGTGGAGGTGGTCTTTGAGATCCAAAAATTGTGGATCTCAATTTGAACACCTCTTGGTTGCTAAATTTGGCAACCAAGAGGTGGCGCCATCTCAAGAGATCTCTAGAGATTTCTAGAGAAGTGTGTGAGTGAATGGGTGTGTGTGTGTGTGTGTGTGTGTGTATGTGGTTGTGCTCTACATGGCTAGGTGGCTTAGGGTGTGTCCTAAGGGGTTTGTGTAGGTGTAGGTCTTGATTTTAGGGTTACAAACCCTAATTGCTAAGGTGAAAATGCAATTAAACTTAACTTAAGTTTAATTGAATGAGTGTGAGCCTAATTGAGGGTGACATAACTCAATCAGGTTGAGTTTAGGTCAATTGGACTCTCACTAAGTCCAATTGAACTTGTGTGGGTTGGGATTAGGTCTAGGGAGCTAGAGACCCAAGATCAAGACTTGAATCTCAAAACAGGGACTGGAGACCAGTATCAGACGTCCAAAAATAGGATTAGACAACTTATACTCAAAAAGCAGAAGTCCAGACTTTAGTTTTGGACGTCCAATTTGATATAGGGGAAAATCAAGGTTCTGTTTTGGGTACTCTATAGAAATTGGACGTCTGACAAAGTGTCTGGACGTCCAATAACACTGCAGAAGTGGGTTTGAGGTGTGCGGGAGATGGCTAAGGGTCCTGGATGTCCTATAACTCAGCTGGACGTCTACATAAGGGTTGGAACTAGGATTTTAGGGCTTCCTAGGGTGTTGTGACCTAATCTAAGGGTGGCTAAGGCTTCGGGAAGTCTCTAGGCTATCCTAGGGCTAGGATGGACCTAAGCTCTTCACATTTTACTACTTTATTCCTACTTAATAGCATAGCAAACCTTTAACTCCTTTACATTATTATTCCTACATCTAATCTAAGCCTTCTGCTCTAGCTCTGCTGCAACTCCCGTTATTCTAGATCTAGTCTTCAGATCCTACTCCAGATCTGCTTATTTCCTGCAATCGACATAATGCACTTAATCAGCACATTATAACATTATTTTATACATAGCTAAAGTAAAGCAGTAAAGATGCATATAATGCTTATGCGTGCATGAATTTCCTTAACTTATGCTAAGTCCTAGCTTAATCTAGGTCAATTAAGACCTATGATTGCTGCACAATCAGGTTGCCAGAATTGGAGCGAATAGCCTATCTGCTAGCTCAATGGGGGGAAGAGGGAAGGGAGCTAACTCTTTGAAATTGAAGAGGTGGAGGGGTATTTATAGGTTGCGGCGGCTGAGGAGGAGGGTGAATCTGGATGGAAAGAGGTCTAAGAGTGAAGTAACCATCGGCGTCTTCTCCGATGCCGATGAGGTTAACTTCAAGCCCTAAATAGGATTTGAGCTTCATCTAGACCAATGGATGAAAAGAAGACGGTGAGCGTAAGCTCCAAGAGCTTGGAAGGGAAGGGTAGACGTTGGATGGACGGTGATCGGCGGGTATGGAAACCTCCTGTCGTCAGCCGTCAAAGAGGCTGAAGAAGAAATGAAAAGGAAGAAGATGTTTATAGGGACCTGAATGCAATGAAAACTAAGGACCTAAGTGAAGAAGAATGACTCGATTGAAATAAAACTTAAGGACCAAAACGTAAACTAAGGTTTTCAAGGCTTATTTTAATTAAAATCTTTTTCAACTTTTTATATACGATTATAAATTAGACAAATAATATATTTAAACCTTGGATTTACATTTTTAACCTTTTTAGCTTAATTTATTTAATTAAGTAAAGTTACCTAAGTTATTACATACTTAGGTATAAGTTATACTTAAGTTAGTTAACACATTAATTAGGTAAATTATTGATGATATTTCGAGTCCATTTATTAATTAAATTATTAATAATAATATTTAGCTAATAATTTAGTATTTTAAATTTATTTTTAGGTCCTTCAATGTTTTATCCCTTATTCTATAATTAACCCATATATTTACATATTCCTAGATAATTAACCAGGAAGACTAGTTAATTAGGGGTAATTAAAAGCTATGATGGGCCTCTCAGCATACTCCTAAGCCAAAATTTTGCTAGTCCCTAGCAAAATTAACTAGAAATATGATGATTTAAACACTTGGGTTTAAATTAATATAAATAAAAACTAAGTAGAGGAATGCTTAGATCAGAATTTTGAATATTCATTTTTTTAAGATTTTATATATATATAAATAAGTATCCATAAATATACAGAGCATTCTGTGAGAATATCCCTACGTAGACTTACAACTCAAACACCTTCTCAAAACACACTCTAAAAACAGAGTTTTTAACGAGAATTTCGTCAAAAATTATAATCTCAAAAACCACTTATTCTTTGTAAACATTCTAAACCCTAGAAACTCAAAATTCAAAGTGTTTTAAGAAAAACAAAGCTTAAGAGTTGGAAATTAAATTTTAACTCAAAAACTCAGTAGACCTAAGTTAATCCTTAAGTTGTGAAATTTGATTTTTATCAATCTAAGTTTTAGCAAATTAGCCAGATACTCATCATTAACCAAACTTAGAGTAGTAAAACCCTAATGTACCAGCTTACAACACTAAGGACAGACTTCTAGACCTAGGGTTTTGTCAATCTTTCTCCTTTAGGCCTCAACTGCAAGTCCTCAAAACCTGATTTCTTAGGCTTCATTGCCCAATACAAAGGTTCAGTAGCTATGATTTTAAAACATCCATGCTTGTGAAGAGAATTATCCTAAAGGCATCCAAATTTGCAAAAATCCATATCTTAAGACATCAAATTCCAATCCAGGTTATTCCAATTCAAGCCTTTGGCTTGGCCTTACTCAGGTTTGGTTGCTTTCTCTTCACCAGTTTTTTATCCCAAGGTCAACACTTTTTGTGTATATCTCCCTGGTGGACCACTGGGTCTCTTATTCCTAATTTTTATCTCTATATTTTTTTTTCAACTATTTCTATAGGATAGAACACCCATATGTAGCGAGGTGTTCGTTTATTTGGTGGAAAAACTGCATAAGTACCCATTTGTAATGAGGTACTTAACTGCAGGGTGTTTTATTTTTGTTTTTTTTATTTTCTCCCCCTTCTCATTTTTCTTACTAACATTATACTCCAAATCCTTTTTCTAGGTGAGTGGCACATCCTTCACCCTTTCAAGAGCCATCCCGCGAAAATCCTTGGACTAAAGAGGATTTAGAATCAATCTCTTAACCTCTGTGTTATCACGATCTCAAATGCAAATCAAGACAACTCTATGTGTGTGAATTTTGGATGCTTAGGTTACTTAGCTCTCAAACCAGAGTTTGGACAGCAAAGCCATTCACTCTTAGGTCCTTTAAACTTTTAGTTTCCTCCTACAGGATCTATCAAGACATAACTCTCCAAGTCTAACCGAATGTCCTTAGTTGATTAAGCTAACTATAGCCTGATAGACTTAAAGACTAAGATTGTACCAACACTTTACTTAATTAACTCTGAATATTTGAACTTTTTACTTAACTTGATGATAAAAACAAATATTCAAAAGTAAAAGGATTACTTAGTCTAATTGATTAAAAAGTTACAATTTAATTCCAAACTTAAGTTTTGAACTTAATACACCTTAGTTACCTTATTTCAGGGTAAAGAATAGAAAAATAAATTCTTAAGGTTTAAAGATTCTAACTTAAATAAAATCCTGTTTAAAATTTCGCAAACAAAAGTGTGTTTTAAAAAATGTTGATGTAAACACGTTTACACTACTTAAGATATCTATTAATGCATGTTCTTAAGCATAGGAGTGCATTGCATGCTATAAATATTGAATAACATGCATCATCTTGCATTTCGAGTAGTTTGAATAAAATAGAGCTTAATTGTCTTCTTTTATGTGCTTGGACAGGGCAAGCTTTTTATCAGGGCCTTGAATCGAAGATCCAACCATACAGATGTGATCAGGGTGACGATTGGAGTTCAACGACTCCAAGATCGCCCTAATCAGGCATCTGTAGCATTTGATAGTGATCGGGGAACCCTAGAAGATCAAGGGCCAGGATGGTGTAAATCCACACTTTAAATGACAAATCCGACCGCACGGATGGATTCGGATCGACGATCGCAGCCTAACGACGTAAAAATTGAGTCAATCCGACACCAGTGGCACCATCTACATCATCCAGAAGATGGACGGCCAAGATGACGCCGCGTGGTGCCATCTCGGCCGCCCAAATAGTCGCATGCACCCGCTGAAGCTCCCGCATCCGCCCTTCTCCGCCGTTGGATCAAGATCCAGCGGCTGTGGATGCAGCACGTTGAAATCATCCGCACGACCATTTGGGCGAGGCAGCGCAGCGGTCTAGCGCCTTATCGCGAGGCGCTGGCGCGCGTTCGAGCCTCGCCAAGCGAAATCTGGAGCGGGGGGCGCGCCGTCAATCGATCGTCAGATCGTGATCCAACAGCCGCGCGCACTCGATAGCATCCACATGCTATTGCACGCGAGGCGTAACGCGGCTCACACACGTTGGGGTAGGCGCGCAGCGAGGCGGGCGAGGGCGCGATCTGAGCAGTCCGATCTCGCGATCGGACGGCTGAAATCATCTGAATGTGCGGCGAGCATTAGGCACGAGTAGACGAGTCGGCGTGCGCAGGCAGTGCCTACTACACCCACTTTGGGGCTTTAGAGACGATTTTATCCGTCACTAAAGACCCCTTATTTAATGTTTTAAAGATGTAATGTCCAATATGCCCTCACTCCTCGCAACTATAAAAGGGACCCCCTCCACACGAAATTCTCATCCTTCCTTCTCTTCTCTACCTCTCCAAAGCTAAAGAGAAGCTTGTCCCACACCCGGGATGCTTCTCGTGAGATAAAGTCCAAATTTTCGTCCCCCTTCGGAAGTGGATCCCGCGACGACGATGACATGTTGCTCCGTGCCCGTTCTTCTGCTTCATCCTCCTTCGTCTTGCTTCGTCCTCCTTCGTCCAGGCGTCGTCCTGTCTGGCTTGTCCTTCAAGCGACCGTCGAGGAGGATATTTCTCTCTCCTTTCTTTTACTGCTTTCTAGAGTAGATTTACCATTTTTTAGTGTAATCATTTTCCCGCTTTCTAGTGTAATGAACAATCGTTCTAATGATGAAATTCTATGTTTATTCTACATCTCATTTTGATTTCTGTTAGTAATATTCTCTCTCTCTTACTCTCTCTCTCTCTTTTATTTATTGTAAATAGTTAGATAGTTTTAATCAATTGAATTAATTCGTGACAAATAAAATCTAACGCGAAGTTTTTAAATCAAACGTCCGCCTCCCTGTGTTCGACCCAGAATTTTCATTTCGGTATAAATTTTATTTGTTGAACATGAGTTCTTTGCTTTCAAACTACAATGACAGGTTTTTCAAAATCGAACACGTTAACGTAGCAATTCATACGTTCAACATTTTGGTGCCGTTGCCGGGGAGGCGATGATCTTTGATTTTTCTTTTCTTCGCGTTTTTATAACTTACAAATCATTTACCTTACTTCTCTCCTTTCTTATTGTGATTGCAGGTACTCTTTTGAGATGAGCAAAAGCGGTAGATTGGAGTAAAGTGCTGTGGAAGGTTCTGTAAGTTATTCCCCACCTCCCACCCATTAGATTTCATTTCACCACATAATAATACAAACATCAATCAACCTAGGTGTTCTTATAAACTCTAAGGTTAGATTGTTTGTTGTTTGACGCCCACACCTGCCCTAACCCCCACATTAAAAAAAGAAAAATTTTAAAAAAAAATCTCACAAGGGTACACAACCTCATCTGATTTTCATACTCAACCGGTAAACCGATCTTAGGAGACGGTACACACATTCAAACACATAATTGAGTAGAAATCAGATTAGGTAATCATTTGTGTGCCTAATTAAGTGGTGCAACAGGCCAATTGTTTGAGTTGATTGGGCCGCACCAGTTCAAATAAAATCAACTCATCAAGTAGCTGCCAGTTAGGTTCAACTCTTAGGGATTTACTAGGCACTCCACACTCTTTTTATGCTTTAAAGGAAAATATCTTCACCTGTGCTTTCAAAAACCTGGTGTGCCAACAAAACTTGTTTGAAAATACCTAAAGTTGAATCCTAAAAGCTACTAAGCAAGATTTGAACTCTAAAATTCACCACATCAAAAATAATCTTTCTTGAAAACCACTGGCTGTGCACGCACACACAAATCAATCAATCATTAAGGGCACAACCCATATAAAGGGCCCATCACATTCCAAAGAACATTCAAACCTAGCCCTAAATAAAGCAAAGTAGATGTTGGCCTTAAGGATTCGACTCACTCTTCAGAGCCCAGAACAAGATTATTTTCGATTAGTCCGTTTCTACTATTCAATCGGATGTCTAGCTAGGGGAGCAGAATCAAACGATCGCGGCTGGGGGGTACACTAGGAATCGGAGGCGCAAGTCAAAGGAAGAACCTTCTCCCTAGTCCCTCCTTTTAACTGGTTGGATTGAACAGATAGAAGTAGATCAAATCATTTCTCTATCTCAAGATGGGTTTTGGGAGTCTGTAGGTCTGTAGGCTAACCTACTTAAAGATAGGTTTGATTGTTTATATTGCAGGGCACCTTTCTTCCTCCCGTGTCTCATGAATCCTTCCACATATTATACACATTCCCACTCTTTTCCTCCTATTGTGAATTATCATCAACATGACGAATATCCTAACTCGCACTATAATCAACCATCAGTTAGTTGGGATAACTCGGATTGGGGATACAGTTCCGGACCTCCGTGTTTAGGGTCTAACCCTGAATACTTTGATTGTGATTTCTATCCTTCTCAGAGCCACATCGATTATAGATCGTCAACCGTTCATGGACAACCTAATATGATCTACAATCAAGAAGGATACACTGATCCTTACCCGTCCTCCGATTACACTGCCTTTAGGTCATCACCACCTTTTGAACAATCTAAAATGACCTATTATTAGAAAGGGTATAACGAATCTCAATTCGCTAATTCCCCTGCATTGACCCCAAACCCACCCAACCCTGAACCAACTCATTTGGTTCAGGTTAACCAGGTTCAAGATAAGGTTCTGGCTAACTTGAGGAATATCATACAATCTTTAGAAGTTCAGCCAATACCTTGCATTGAGAGATTGGAGCCCCTGATCGAAATGATTGATGATTTGAACAAGCCTTTGTTGGATTGGCTCTAGGATGTTAAGGATAAGAACCCGGGTGAGTTTCTACTTGGGAAATTAGCAAAATTGAGGATGAGATTCGTGGTCACTTTGATTCAATCATGGGATGATTCCCAGGATGAACTCCCTTCAGGAAAGCCAATGACAGAACCCGCTCAGGCACCTGTTGGGGGGACACATGTACGAGGCTGACCAGATTAAATTAAAGCAACCAATTAAGGATGATCTGATTTCTTCACCTGAGATCCCTGAGTCGGGGTACGAGGAAACATATGTCTCCTTGGAACAGAAAGTGACAGATGATTTTGGGACATACATTGATACGGATCCTGATTTCTTTGATGGTGAAGATTCAAGTTGTAAAGTTTCATAAGAGTTTATAGAACACGATTTTTGTGAGACGATGGGGCCTGAGGAATCTGAAAAATCATTTGATAGCCCAAGAACTGAGGAAACTGATCTTATTAGGGCACACATTATGGATCCAGAATCACATTTTCTAGAGGATTCAATTCAATGCCCTGACTGTCAGTTACACTCCATTGAGTTTATCGATGATTCTATTTCTGAGATAATTAGACCCAAGTTAATTTTGATTCAGCCACATCATTTAGACTTGGAGATTTCAAATGGGGTGATTAATATACAAGAGGTCTTGGAATTTGACATGCTGAATAAGGAGGATAGGAGCCGGGAAGTTCTGATTTGGGAAGCTAGTTCTGGAGGAAGTACAAGACTGAGTCGAAGGGTGCCTATTAAGATGAAACCATCAAACTAGGACCCTTACAACATTTGTTTTGAGGATGTCAAACCCAAGCACACATTCAACGATTATCCTTTTGAGCTTGAATTTTCTGTAACCCAACTTTTTGATCTTGGGTTGCATCCTCATAAATCGCAGGCCCGACCCCACTTGCATACTGATTTTAGGTTTTGGGTAATTTTTATCCAGAACCTAAGATATTCTCGATTATGGGGTATGGGTCTGCACCACAATCTGGTCCACATCTGTGGACCTCTGCTGATAGGTCAGAGGATTCTTATGTTTATTATGATTCTGACCTGCACTTGTGAATTCTTTATTTCTCTTCTTTGTATAGTGTGCCTAACTGAAGGCACTAAACTCAGCACATATACAGTTTTTTTTAGCTTTCATCTCGGAGCGGACCTGACATTTACGCAATTCAAGTGCTTTCTACGCTATTCCACTCGGTTTTATGTCTTTTTAATACAATGAGGACATTGCATTAGATAGGCATGGGGGGGTGGTTATTTATCTCTGAATTCATTCATCAGCTCTGTAGATTTATTTTATTTTCTTTTATTAAAAAAAAAATTGAATTAGGAAAGAGAACTTGGGTTTAAGAAAATTTTCAATCTTAGGAAATATTACATTATGATTTAAACACAAAGACCCTTTAGGTCTTTGGACTTAATCAGCCCGTGTATCCACTAAAATGTGGATTTGTCTTTCGAGTTCTCGCCAACCTGAATTCTATTTTAATTGGATTAAATAAGTTTGGGTGATAAGTACACGACTTATCAACCCGCCTTCTGATTTGAGGAAATTTTGAGTCTTAATCATCTACACACTATCTCGTCACTGACTCATTGTTTGACGATTTTAACGAAAATTGGGTAGCTAATGAACCTTCTAGGGTAATATGGCTGGCAAGTTATCGTGGGTAACAGCCCATAGGTAGGTTGTCTAGAGCCCAGTCACTGGACCTTTCTCTTTTTGCTGCTCTTATGTAAATCTTAGACCAGGGAAGCCACCTACTTAAAAAAAGAAAAAAAAATCAAAAACAAAAGGAGAAAAGAAAAAAAAAAGAAATAAGCCACACTTCGCCGCATGAGTATGATTGGCAAGTTGTCGGTGATAACAGCTCATCGACCGGTTGTCTAGAACCCAGCTTAATAAATGCACTAAAAATTCCCAAAACACTTAGGAAGAAGCGGAGAAGTAGAATAAATCGGGGAGATATACACTGGATTCACCCTTGTGTTGACCTCGTAAAAAATAAAAGTAGGGAGAAAGCTACCGGTTGTAAAGATACACCTTTCGGCAGAATTTTTTTTTTAGTTCCCCTAGAGGCGTAGAAATCTGAAGTCCGTTTTAATTGCCTGTCAATGAGTCTATCACATTCACAATAAGATGCTTAGAACTTAGAGTTCTCATCAAATCTTGGGTGAGTTGAATGGCCATAGAAAGCCACTCTTAAACCCTAAAACTTGAAAATCCAAAAAAATTAGAAAAGAGGAAAAAGAGAAAAATAAATTTTTCTTTGAATAAGGCGAGGGCTTGAGGCGGTCTGCATTTTGGTAGATACTCAAGCACTGTTGTGTCTTTGAAAGTTCATATCCTAAGTAGACAATTTCTTAATGATTGAAAATAACTCAAGCCCAAATAATCCAACCTAATTCTTTTATAAATAGCATATAATTTTTGCTAGGGACTAGCAAAAGATAGGCATGGGGGTATGATGTAAACACGTTTACACTACTTAAGAAGTCTATTTATGCATGTTCTTAAGCATAGGATTGCATTGCATGCTATAAATATTGCATAACATGCATCATCTTGCATTTAGAGTAGTTTGAATAAAATGGAGGTTAATTATCTCCTTTTATGTGCTTAGATAGGGCAAACTTTTTATCAGGGCCTCGGATCGAAGATCCATCCGTACAGATGTGATCAGGGTGACGATTGGAGTTCAACAACTCCAAGATCGCCCTGATCAGGCATTTGTAGCATCTGATAGTGACCGGGGATCCCTAGAAGATCAAGGGCTAGGATGGTGTAAATCCACACTTCAAATGACAAATTCGACCACACGGATGGATTCGGATTGACGATCGTAGCCTAACGACGCAAAAATCGAGTCAATCCGACACCCGTGGCACCGTCTCGGCCGCCCAAACGCCCGCACGCACCCGCTGAAGCTCCTGCATCTGCTCTTCTCCGCCGCTGGATCAAGATCCAACTGCAGTGGATGTGGCGCGTTGAAATCATTCGCACGACCATTTGGGCGAGGCAACGCAGCGGTCCAGTGCCTTATCGCGAGGCGTTGGCACACGTTCGAGCCTCGCTAAGTGAAATCTGAAGCGGGGGGTGCATCATCAATCGACCGTCAGATCACAATCCAATGGCTGCACGCACCCGATAGCATCCACGCGTTATTGTACGTGAGGCGTAACGCGACATCGCACGCGTTGGGGTGGGCGCGGAGCGAGGCGGGCAAGGGTGCGATCTGAGCCGTCCGATCTCGTTATGAGACGACTGAAATCATCTGAACGTGCGGCGAGCGTTAGGCAAGAGCAAACGAGCGGGCACGCGCGATAGCGCCCACTACGCCCACGTTGGGGCTTTAGCGACGGTTTTATTCGTCACTAAAGACCCCTTATTTAATGTTTTAAAGATGTAATGTCCAATTTGCCCCCACTCCTTGCAACAATAAAAGGAGACCCCCTCCACACGAAATTCTCATCCCTTCCTTCTCTTCTCTACCTCTCCAAAGCTCAAGAGAAGCTTGTCCCACACCCGGGATGCTTCTCGCGAGATAAAGTCCAAATTTTCGTCCCCCTTCGGAAGTGGATCCCACGATGACGACGACGTGTTGCCCCGTTGACGTGCGCTTGTGCGTGTGTGTTAAGAAGTGTCGTTATAGTCGCACTTGCAACGTCGATTTTAAAGTAAATAAACGGAGGTGAGTCCGAGTGTCGGTCTTAGGGAGGCGTGAAAATCGAATTTTTCTCATCACTTGTCACGGAAAGCGTGGAGTTTTGCTTGCGGAGGTGCGGTTTGAAAAGCGAGAGAGAGATAGAGAGAAAGAGATTAGGGTTAGAGTGTTTCTTGTTTGATCATGCAACTTAAACAGAAATTAAAGTAACAACTGAACAGAAAATAACTTCATTATTCATGCACTTTTAGTTCATAGCTTACAACATAAAATACATGCTCAAACAAAAGTAATGGAAAGCTTAAAAGAGAGAGAGAGAGAGAGGAGGGAGAGCGACGAGGCAGCCACGGCGGTGGAGGAGGCTCCGTCGGTGGCTCGTCGTCTCCGGTAATTACAAGAGGGCCTAAAGCTAGCTAAGAGAGGGGTGGAGTAGTTGCAAGGGAAGTGAATGCCTTGAATGAGTGGTTGGAGGGGGTTTAAATAGGGTTAAGGGCTTTCTAAAAGAAGAAAGGGCTTTAGCGACGTCTGGGACGTCGCTAAAACCACTCCAAAAGTGTCGGTGTAGCCCTCCAGCCCGTTGGTCAACTGCCCGCATCGTTCTTCTTCGCGCTGGATCCGCGGCCACTACGTGAGGGTTGTCCGATCGAAGATCGGACGGCTGAGATATCTCCTTGGATGCGCTTGGATCGTGCCTCGGGAGTGCGTGTGCATGGGCGTCATCGCCCGACGTGCGCGCGCGCGTGAGCGCTCGCGATCTGTGGGCATGGTTCGAGACGTGCGGTGCGTGAAATCGAAGCGAAGGAAGCGCGCGGCGAAATTGGGTCGCCCGCTGTTGATCGGGCGACCCAATTTCGCCGTGCGCTTCCTTCATCTTCGATTTCACGCACCGCACGTCTCGAACCCGCGTCGCATGCGTGTGGGCTTGCGCGCTAACCGTTGCGCCACGCCCGTGCTTTGTCGCGGCGACTACGGGTGGGCACGCGAGTCTTGGCCGTCCGATCGAAGATCGATGGCCAAGATTTGATCTCAGCTGAAGGGAGAGTGGCGTGCGGTGGAGCGGGGGTGACATGGCTCAATGAGGGCCGTTGATCTCTAGATCAACGGTCATAACTTCTTGGGCCCATTGTAGGAGCTCCGGATGTCGGATTTGGCCGGTCTTGAGTCCGTTGGACTCCGTTCGTCGTTCTGAATCCATCCGTGCTGTCCGTTTGCTCATCTGAGGCCTGCTTTGACAAGTGCTTACACAAATGGCCATTAATACAGTTTTATAAGCAATCTTGGTACATGATGCATGCAATGCTCCCATTCTACTTATGTTGTGCCTTTTATTCTTAAGATGGGCCCTATTCAACACAATTATCACCCCCTTGTGCAGTGTTGTCATACCCCCATGCTTATTTCTTGCTAGTCCCTAGCAAGGTTTATTCTATCCTTTATTTTCTTTCAGAATTTAAGAAGTAATTGCTTAGACACTTCGTCACTTGTCAATAGGAGGAAATATACCAAGTTCTTAATCTACAAAGACTAAGTAGCGCCCAGGTGTTTTGCCAAAATATGAATCGCCCAAATCCTTGCTTTAATGTATATAACTATACATATGTATATGTATATATATATATATATATTTAGAATTTTTTCGGAATTCAGTATGGGTTGGTAATTTTTTACGGCTACCCAACCCACCCAAAACTCGGTCAAAACCCTAAGTGCTAAGCATCTTGGTGTGAAGGTTGTGATAGACTCACTTAACGGTAATTTAGACAGACTTCCGATTTCTACGCCCCTAGGTGACTGAAAGAGGAAATAAATTTGCCTGAAGTTGTATTTGTTCGATTGGTAGCTTTCTCCTAACGTTTGTTTTAATTGGGGTCAACACAAGGATTTTTCCAGTGTATATCTCCTCGGCTTGTACTACTTCTCCGCTCCTTCCTTAAGTGTTTTGGTTCTTTTTGTGCGGTTATTGAGCTGGGCTCTAGACAAACAACCAATGGGCTGTTACCCACGATCACTTGCCAGCCATACTTGTGTGGTGAAGTGTGGTTTATTTTCTTTTCTTCTCCTTTTTTTTTTTTTTGTAGGTGGCTTCCCTAATCTCAAATGTACCTAGAGGCAATGAAGAAGAAATGGTCTGTGGCTGGGTTCTGGACAACCTGCCAATGGACTGTTACCCATGACAACTTGCCAGCCATACCACTCTAGAGAGTTCATTAGCTACCCAATTTCTGTCAAAATCTCCAAGGAGTGAGTCTGTGCAAAAATGTGTGCAGATGCTTAGACTCAAAGTTTTTCTGAGTTAGAGGGTGAGTTGATAAATCGTATACTTATCACCTTATTTAGTAGGTGGATTAGAATGGCTTAAGGTTGCAAGGATTCGAAGCTAAATCCATATTTTAACGGACACCAGGGCTGATTAAGCCTGAAGGCCTGAAAAGTCTAAGTGTTTAAGTTCTTTTTGTATTATTTCCCACTATTGACAAGTTTCTAATGCCTAAGTTTTCTTCCTAAATTCAAAATTTTATTATTATTATTATTTTATTTGATTCATCTAATTAAATGAGCTCAGGATTATGTAATTTATCACCCCCCCATGCTTAAGTTGGACAATGTCCTCATTGGTAAGTACATGGATGCATAAGGGTTCAAAAAGATAGTACCTGAGTGACGTAAAATACCGGATCAGTCTGAATCCTCTGGGTTGCCTCCCAGGAAGCGCTGAGTTTAACGCCTCCAGTTGGGCGGTGCTCCGTGTCAGCTCTCAACGAGGGTGACACTCTCCTTTGGGAAACTTGGGCCAGGAAATGCTTCAATCTTTGACCATTAATTGTAAAAGTGTGCCCAGTGTTAGGATCAACGATTTCAACCGCCCCATTAGTGAAGGGCTTAACCACCTGAAATGGTCCTATCCATTTAGACCAGAGTTTCCCCAGGAAGAGTTTTAGGCAGGCGTCAAATAGCCAGACTTGATGGTTAGGCTCAAAGGTTTTTCTATGAATGAGTCAGTCGTGGACGGCTTTCATTTTCTCCTTATACAGTCGACTATTGTCAAAGGCGTCCCGACGAATTTCTTCGAGCTCAGATAATTGGAGCATCCTCTGCGCATCGGCTAACTGGGAATCCATGTTACATTGCTTGACAGCCCAGTAAGCTCGGTGTTCCAATTTGACAGGAAGATGGAAGGCTTTGCCAAAGACCAAGCGGTAAGGCGACATGCCTATCGGGGTCTTGAAAGCGGTCCTGTATGCCCACAGGGCATCATTAAGTCATGTGGACCTGTCTTTTCTGTCAGGTCTCACAGTCTTTTGTAAAATGTTCTAGATTTGTCTATTTGAGACCTCAGTTTGCCCGTTTGTTTGCGGATGATACGGGGTAGAAATGCGGTGGTTCACCCCGTATTTTCTAAGTAGGGCACGGAATTGGGAATGAATAAAATGGCTTCCACCATCACTGATCATGGCCTTGGGTATTCCAAACCGGGAAAAGATGTTCTTCTTAACAAAGTCCATGACAGTTCTGTGATCGCATCGGCGGGTGGCGACGGCTTCAATCCATTTGGAAACATAGTCTACCGAGACCAAGATGTACTCGAAGCTGTTGGATGGTGGAAAGGGGCCCATAAAATCGATACCCCAAACGTCGAAGATTTCGACAATCAAAATGAGTTGAAGGGGCATCATATCTTTCTTGGTCATGGTCCCCAGCTTTTGGCAGCGTGAGCAAGTCTTGGCAAAGTTGTGTGCATCCTTAAATAGGGACGGCCAGTAAAATCCAGACTGCAAAACTTTTGCAGCTGTTTTCTTTCCAGAGAAGTGGCCACCACAAGCCTGGTCATGACAGAAGGAAAGCACACTCTGAACTTCATCTTCGGGGATACACCTCCTGATGATCTGGTTAGCACAGAGGCGAAACAGCATGGGATCATCCCAGAAATAGTGCTTGGCCTCAGCCAAGAACCTGTCCCGTTGCTATCTGGACCAGTTGTGCGGGGTTTGTCCTACAACCAGGTAGTTGACGTAGTCAGCATACCATGGCATTTTCTTATCTTGCACAGCCAGGATGTGTTCATCAGGGAAGGCGTCAGATAGAGGTAGGGAGGGTCCAATGTGGTCTGGATTAAGTCTAGACAAGTGGTCAGTGTTCGTACGCTTTTGTGCGGGTTTTAAAGAGAATATCACGTTGTAGTATAACCGACAAAACGTTCAAACAAATATAGAGAATTTTATTACTCAAAAAACTAGAGTCTCCGAGGTCGAACACAGGGAGCAATCTCAGTACTTTCAAAACCAAAGAATAAAACTTTTAAATGAAAGTAATTGATTAAAAGAGAGGGTTATATAAAAAGAATTTCTAAAAGAAAACAGAATTGGACGTCTGATTTCTACATCAGATGTCTTAAATGTAATCTTCTTTCTCTCTTCTACCTTCTTCTTCTTTGTCTTCTCTGCTTCTTTTCTTGCGAAGGCTTCTTCTTCCTGCCTTTGTTCCTCTCTTGTCTTCCTTTTCTTTTTGGGCTTTTCTGCAGTCCTTCCTTCTCTCAGATCTCTGCCTTGCTCAGCTTCCTTTCTTCAGAATTCCTTTTTCCTCTGCTCCTGTTCCTTCTTTGTGCTTTCCTTCGAAGTTTTCTCCTTCCTTGTCTTCTCTGCAAGGGCTTCTCCGTCTTTCTCTGCTACACTCAGCCTCTTGTTCCTTCTTTTCTTCCCTTGCTGCAGTGGCTAAGTGTTCGCTTCTTCCTCTGCTCCTTTCCTGTGCAAACCATAGCCAATGCAAAACCTACCGCCGTCCCTCTACCCAAACGTCTCTCTCTTTCTCTACAACTTGCTCAAGGACGCTCTCCCAGAGCCACACGGGTAATCGGGTCAGTTTCGCACCTGGGACCAAGTGCACCTGCAGGTGGGTGATGCGTGAGGAGTGCATAGGTTAGGGTCGGGTCGGATCCCGCCAGATCTGCGAGGTGAAACCGCGGACGAGGCAGGCGTGGGTTAGGTGAGGGACCTCACCCCTGTGCTTTCGGAGGCGGTAAGCATAAAACACAAAAACAATTTAAACCATACCTGCGCGTTGCGTTTCGCTGATGTGGGACTATCTTGCCCGCCCCAATTTTGCGCGCGCCTGCAAAGGAGTCCTCGTGCAATTGCCAAGGCTGGGAGCTTCGCAGCACGCCTTGCAGGCCCTGATTGCTTCGCAACACCCGCGCGAGCCTGCTGTGCCTGGAGCCTAGAGCTACTGCGCCCGGAGCTGCTGCACCTGGAGCTGCTTCGACCGTCAATGGCGGCAGGAGCTGAACCCTGTCGAACACGAGCACGGCTTATTGGCCTAATCAGACTAGCTGGGCACCTTTGCTGTGGCATGGCGAAGATGGTGCATGGTGCTGCAGGCCACAGGATGGCCTAGGTGTGCGTGCCTAGGTCAACCTGTGGCCGGAAGTGTGGGGTTGTTCGAGGGACTGTGGTGGAGGTGTAGAAGGATGATGGATGGGCGGAAGTTGCTCCTGGTGGTGAGGCGGAGCTTACGAGAGGGTTGGCGAGCTGTGTGGAGGGGATGAGTGGTGGGAGCAGCTCGCCGGAGGTCGGTCGGAGGCGAGGAAGGTGGAGGTGGTCAGGCACTGTCGGGGGGGACAATTAACTAAAATAATAGGGGGAAAAAAGAGAGGAGAGGATGGAGAAGGTATCTGGAGTGGTTTGGAAGGAAGGGAGGCAGCAGAGTGGACGACGCGTAACTGTCGTCCTCGGGGAAGAAGCACCCTGAGGGAGGGAGCGGCGACGAAGACGAGGTCAGGGGACACGCGCCTGGTACTGCACGACGCGGGAGGAAGAGGCGGAGTTGACTCTGCTACTGGTATGGCAGCAGAGCGATGAGAAGGAGGGGAGGAGGTCGCTGGAGCTTGCGGGTCTCTTGGCCGGAGATGGGAGAGAGGGAAATTTGGGGGAATCTCCGTCAAAATCAAGCTGAGGATCTGCGGTCGGGTCTGGGGAGCCTTTTATAGGTGTTGGCCGAACCTTCTAGCGCGTGGAGATCGCACAATCAATCTCTGCCAGCTCGCCGGAGATGGAAAGAGGGTGGATACCCAAATCTCTCATGCGTTCTCACGAGAGATTGGGTTCACACCAGAGCTTGTAATTGGCTTTAGAAGGAAGGGAAATCCTCAGAGAATCTCCCTTCCATTTCTAGGAGGGAATCTTTGAGGGATTAGAGAGGAATCCCTCTCTAAACCTCGCCGGAGATCGGTTCTGCCCTAACAATGGAGGCAGGACTTGATTGCAAAGGTGGCGAGGAACTTAGGGGGCTCTCTGCAAAGATATTCAAAAGATAGGGACCAAATTGTGATTTGGGTGTACTAAATTGCAAAGTAGGTCAAGATGACCTCCCATTAGATCCAAATTTTGGTATAAACATAATTTGGACCTAGGGAATCCAATGGTGAAGTTGGATTTTAGGTTTGACCTTGTTTGATTGGACATTTTGCGTAAAAACCCAAATTAGGTTAATTGAAGAGCTAGGACCCTAATCTAGGTCAAACTGGGTTTCAAAGGCCAAATTAAGTGTTCTAAACCCTAGAGGATGTTTTTCCATGATTTTTAGAGGGTTTACTTGATTTTTATCCTGACCGAAACCTTGTTAATTTAAGCGGGTCTCTTTTATGGTTATCAAGTGTCATTTAATTCCTAGATTGCACATAAACCCATTTCTTATTGACTCAACCCAATTTTTATCTCACTTAGACCATTTGACCTATGTTTTGTCTCTGAGAAATCCTGTTTATGTTCTGCAATGGTAAAATTGCAGTTTTAACCTTTATTTCATGTTTTCTTCTCAGAGCACTTATTCCTTCAGTTAAGCCTTCTTCTAGGTTATGTAGGAGCTTTTATCTTCTTTATTGGGTCAAAATGAGCTATTTATGGCTCATGATGAGGTTCTCATCAGTCAGCCACCACATTCTTCGATCCGGCCTTGTCTTGGATTTCCAGGTCAAATTCCTGCAAAAGCAGGATCCATCTGATGAGCCTGGGCTTTGTGTCCTTCTTGGCCAACAGGTGCCGGATGGCTGAATGGTCAGTGTAAATAGTCACATGGGATCCCAGCAAGTACGATCGAAACTTTTCAAGTCCAAAGACTACAGCGAGCAACTCTTTCTCTGTGACTGTATAATTTCGTTGGGCCTCGTCCAACGTTTTGCTCGCATAGTAGATCACCACGGGCTTCTTGTCTTGCCTTTGTCTCAGGATAGTGCCTATGGCAAAATCTGATGCATCACACATAATCTCAAAGTCCTGGGACTAGTCTGGGGGTTGAAGTACAGGTGCGGTGGAGACTAAGTCCCAGAGGGTGTGATAAGCTTGGATGCAATTAGAAGACATGTGGAATAGGGCGTCGTTGGCTAGAAGGTTGGTCAAGGGTTTGGAAAGCTTGGAAAAGTCTTTAATGAACCTTCGGTAGAAGCCAACATGTCCTAGGAAGGAGCGAATCTGTCGGACTGAGCTAGGTGGAGGAAGTTTGGAAATTAAATCAACCTTAGCCCGATCTACCTCGATGCCCCTATGTGATACGATGTGACCGAGAACAATTCCTTCCTGAACCATAAAATGGCTCTTTTCCCAACTTAACACCAGGTTAACCTCAATACATCATTTCAGGATTTTCTCCAAGTTGCTCAGACAATGGTCGAATGAATTCCTGAATACAGAGAAATCATCCATAAAGACCTCTAAGTATTCACCCACCATTTCTGAAAAAATGGCTAGCATGCAATGCTGGAAGGTCGTAGATGCGTTGCATAACCCGAACGGCATTCGACGGAATGCAAACGTGCCATATGGGCAAGTGAATGTGGTCTTTTCCTGATCTTCCGGAGCAATTGCGACTTGGTTATATCCTGAATATCCATCCAGGAAGCAAAAATACTTCTGCCCTGCTAATCTTTCAAGGATTTGTTCAATGAATGGCAAGGGGAAATGATCCTTCTTAGTGGCTTCATTGAGCTTCCTATAATCAATACACACCAGCCATGCGGTGGTGGTGCGGG
Source organism: Thalassia testudinum (assembly GCA_037157565.1). Taxonomy (NCBI): domain Eukaryota; kingdom Viridiplantae; phylum Streptophyta; class Magnoliopsida; order Alismatales; family Hydrocharitaceae; genus Thalassia; species Thalassia testudinum. The sequence goes on along the minus strand of JAZHRO010000031.1, from coordinate 30,144,659 downwards.
TGGGGATGGATTCGCCATGATCATTGGTGACAACGATGAGCCCAGCTTTCTTTGGAACCACTTGAGTGGGGCTCACCCAAGGGCTATTGGAGATAGGATATATGATGTCGGCGTCAAGCCACTTGATAATTTCTTTTTTAACGGCCTCCCGCATGTTTGGGTTTAAACGTCTCTGCATTTGGAGGGAAGGTCGTGCCCCATCTTCCAGGTAAATCTTATGGGTGCAATAGGTGGGGCTAATTCCTCTTAAGTCTGAAATGGTCCAACCAATGGCGGCCCGATGTTCTGAAAGGGTTGTAGTCAACCTGAGTTCCTGATCCTTAGTTAGATGAGAATTAATAATCACTGGAAGGTCTGGTCAGGTCCTAGGAAGACATACTTGAGATTCTCGGGCAATGGTTTAAGTTCAGGTGCGGGTGGAACCACAGTCGATGGGAAGGGAAAGGGCAGGAGTTGATCAACATCGATTTCCTCAAATGGTGTCGTGTGATGGTACTCAGCCTTACAGAGGTCCACAGGTAATGATGGTGACGGGTCAGAACAGTCACTACGGGTTTGGTGGTCTAATACAGAACTGAGGGTGAGGCATTCCTCGATTAGAGTTTCCACGGGATCATGTTCCTCAACGCAATCGCAATCAAAAGACTTTGTCGCCCGGAAGATATCCAATTGCATTTTCCTGTCCCCGAAGGCGATTTCCATACATCCTGTGTCGCAATCAATGTTTTCCTTAGCCGTAGCTAAGAAAGGTTTGCCTAAGATTATGGGTGCGTTCTGTAATTTTTCAAGGACTTCCATGTCGAGCACCAAAAAGTCGACCGGGAAATAGAAGTCCTTGACCCGTACAATCACGTCCTCGACAACCCCCTTCAGGGTTTTCACTGATCTATCAGTCAGCTGGATGGTGACAGGGGTTGGTGTCAACTCTCCAAAGCCAAATTGGTGGTACAGGGTTGTTGGAATTAGATTGATAGAAGCACCTAGGTCCAGGAGCGCTCTATCAAGCGTCATATCCCCGATATTGCAGGAAATCAGGGGCGCTCCTAGGTCAGTTCGCTTGAGTGGAAGGTTGCTTGATATTATGGAACTTGCTTGCTCAGAGAGCACAACCTTCCTAGGTGCTTGAGGTCTCGGCTTACGTTTGGGTGTACAGGCATCCTTTAAAAACTTGGCGTAAGCAGGGATGTGTTTGATAGCTTCAAGGAGTGGAATATTAATCTATACTTGCTTAAAGATTTCCAACAGCTCCTCAGTTTCCACAACATTCTTCTTTTTCTTGATTGTTTCCAAGGCCTCAGGGTAGGGTGTCTGAATGTGGATTGGTTCTATTTCTGGGTCCTTGGTCGGTGCCCCCTCTGAGTCAGGTATTTCAGCGGGTGAAGTCTCAGGGAGAGTCGGCCATTTGGGATCCTGGGTCTTGTTGTCGCTTCTCAAGGTCACCACATTCACAGAGGCATTGGAGCCATGGGTTGATCCTTGAGAAGACGAGGATGAAGAAGCACCAAACCCAGGGGGTGTTTGCGGGGCTGGCTGAACCATGTGAGCCTGCCTGGGATTGCCTTGGAACCCTTGCGAGGTGGGGCCTCTGTTAATTATGTTTCACAGGTTTGGTTGTGGCTGGGAAGGTAGGGATCCTTGTTATTTGCAGTCCAAGAGTTGGCTTAACTGTCCCTTTACCAAGGTCATTTCCTCCTGATGTTTCTGGTTCATGTCAGCCATCATCTTTATTAGGGTATCCATTTGGTTTTGTGGGGGAGGGGCCACCCTATTCTGATTATATTGGGGTCTAACTGGTGGTCCTTGCTGATAGGGGGCAAGTGTGCCTGCTGGTTTGGCCTAGGCTGGTTCTGGAATTGCGGTGGTTTCTGGTTTGTCCAACCAAAGTTGGGGTGGTTACGCCAACCAGTGTTGTAAGTGTTGGAGAAAGGGTCAGGTTTCGCATAACCTTGGACAGCTTGCACATCTTCTAGGATAGCCGATGTTGATGAAGAGGGAAGGGAGTAATCAAGGGTTGAGGGAGCAAAGGTCCCTCCCTGGAACGTGGTTAGGGGTTGTTCCAGGTTTAGTTGGGTAAAGGGCTGGACCAGGTCAACATTATGCGCTCCCTTTGCTAGGGAGAAAGTCTGTAAGGGGTTCCTGGTCTGGTTCAGTAGTTCACCAATCTTTTTGTCCACCAATTCCACTCGATCCAATTTCTTGGCGATGATGTCCATGTCAACCATTCTAGAATTTGCTTATACCTCATAAATGCCACCACGGGGTTGACTGGACCTGTTGAACTGGGTCATAGAGGCATTGTTGAGCGAATTCTCGCTCATAGACTCAAAGAGCTCAAACGCGCTCTCCTCGTCTTTGTTCAGGAAGTTCCCCCCGCATGAGACATCGATGAAGTTTCGTAGGTTGCTGTCCAGACCGTGGTAGAAGATCTGGGCCAATTGCCACCTTGGGACTTTGTGGTGTGGGCATTTCCTCAAGAGTTCATTAAATCTTTCCCATGCCTCATGAAATTGTTCCCCACCCTGGAGTGTAAAGGTAGTAATAGCTCTTCTGAGGGCATTGGTCTTTCCTATGGGGAAGAATTTCTTTAAAAATGCATGCCTCAGTTCTTCCCAGGTGGTGGTGGGTCTACTTAGGGTTCTAAGCCAATGAGAAGCCTTGTCTCTTAATGAGAAGGGAAACATCTTGATTAGAACAATGTCAAGGCTAATGTTCCTAGGTTTCACAGTTCGTGCTATGCGGTCGAGATCCTCTAGGTGCTGAAAGGGTTCCTCATTTGAGCTTCCATGAAAGTAGCTCTGGATCAGACTTAAGACATTCGGTTTCAGCTCAAAATCATCTCCCCCCTCAGGGATCCTAAGGTGTGGCTCGACTCTAATAGCAGAGGGATTATAGAAATTGCGGAGGGGCCTCGGCTGATCTTGAAATGGTGGTATATCAAGTGGTGGTTGCCCTGGTATGTCTTGGAAAGGTGGTGGTGGTTGTTCTTGTGGGTTCTGTAACCGTTGTATGGCTTGCATGATGGTGTGGATTTGTTGTTGCTGAAGCTAGTGGTTAGCATTAATTTGGGCTTGGATGATGGCCATAGCGTCTGGTGGGGGTTGATCCTCAGCCTCATCTACCCTAGGTTCAGCCATGTTTCCAACAGAATTACGTCGCCTAGATCCCTGACCCAAAACACACAACTCGGGATGTAGTGAGCGTCTCCCGTGCATACACTAGAGAAGAACAGGAGGGGATGCAGGGGCGACAGATGCGAGAAATGTGTTTCAATCAAGCACACAAGCCTAGTCCTTATGGTGTATTCATTAGGAGACCTAGAAATCTCACAAAGGGTGATTAAGTCTGTAAGCACTGGACTCCCCTTCCCAAGGCTAATCTGGCCAGGTTGATTACGAGGGGATTGCAGGGAAGGTTCTTCCTTTGGCTTGCGCCTCCGGTTCTGTAGACCCCACAACTACAGTCGTTTGGCACTGCCCCGTAGCCTAGTCACCAGATTCTACCAAGGGAATGAAAGCCAAGTGCCTAGCAAACAAAACCTCACCTTTCGAGACTTAACTCAATCCTGCCTAGGGCACGTCTACTCAGTTTTAAAGGGCTAGGATAGTGCTTGTGCTAGGGTTATGTGATGAGGCGTTGATTGGGGTGGTGCCTCTTAATTTTCCACTTTCAAGGTGTGTGCTTCTGTTAAAACATGATTTTCAAGCAAGGACTTTTAAGATGTGGTGTCTTTTAGTGTTTTATCCTTACTTTAGTACTTTTTAGGGTTGACGTGTCTTAATGTTTTCATACAAGTTTCAGTGGGCACGTCAAGTTTTGCACACAATTCGGTGAAAGTAGATTTCCTTTTATTCTATAGAGGCTCTAAAATCCTAATGTACTCATCCTAATGATCATGCAGCTTCTATTAGATGAGTCGATTTTAGGGTTGAGTGATGCAGCCCAGGTCAACTCACGGTGGCTTCGCAAACACCACTCAAAAGAAAAAGAAAAGAACACTCCAAGAATTTATTCCGGATGCTAGAGTGTATATTTTTTTTGTGGGGCGATGTGTTAAGGATGTGGGTCAAGCAATCATGCACCACGCCAATTTTTTTCAATTTTTACAATTTTTTTTTAGTTTCTTCACGCAAGCAAACAATCATGAGAGAAGAATTACTCACTATCGGTCCTCGTAGTGCCTACTCCCTTGCTACCGTCGTGGGATGCGTCGCTTCGCCATCCACGCGTCGAATTCCTGCAACCATCAAGTAAAAAGGAAAATAGGGCATTAAACGATGTGAGAATGAATGTGGAATGAAGGTGACAAAACAAATCCGTTGCCTCCCCGGCAACGGCGCCAAAAACTGACGTGCGCTTGTGCGTGTGTGTTAAGAAGTGTCGTTATAGTCGCACTTGCAACGTCGATTTTAAAGTAAATAAACAGAGGTGAGTCCGAGTGTCGATTTTAGGGAGGCGTGAAAATCGAATTTTTCTTATAACTTGTTGTCACGGAAAGCACGGAGTTTTGCTTGAGGAGGTGCGGTTTGAAATGCGAGAGAGAGATAGAGAGAGATTAGGGTTAGAGTGTTTCTTGTTTGATCATGCAACTTAAACAGAAATTAAAGTAACAACTGAACAGAAAATAACTTCATTATTCATGCACTTTTAGTTCATAGCTTACAACATAAAATACATGCTCAAACAAAAGTAATGGAAAGCTTAAAAGAGAGAGAGAGAGGAGGGAGAGCGACGAGGTAGCCACGGCTGTGGAGGAGGCTCCGTAGACGGCTCATCATCTCCGACGATTACAAGAGGGCCTAAAGCTAAGAGAGGGGTGGAGTAGTTGCAAGGGAAGTTAATGCCTTGAATGAGTGGTTGGAGGGGGTTTAAATAGGGTTAAGGGCTTTCTAAAAGAAGAAGGGGCATTAGCGATGTTCGAGACGTTGCTAAAACCACTCCAAAAGCATCGGTGAAGCCCTCCAGCCTGCCAGTCAACCGCCCACGTCGTTCTTCTTCACGCTCGATCCGTGGCCGCTACATGACAGCCGTCCGATCGAAGATCGGACGGCTGAGATCTCTCCTTGGATGCACTTGGATCGCACCTCGGGTGCACGTGTGCACGGTTGTCATCGCCCGGCGTGCGCGCACGCGTGAGCGCTCGCAATCTGTGGGCGCACTGCGTGGCGCAATCTTGGCCGCTCGCTGCTGATCGAGCGGCCCAATTTTGCTGCGCGCTTCCTTCGTCTTCGATTTCACGCACCGCAGGGCTCAAACCCACGTCGCATGTGTGCAGGAGTGCACGTTAACCGTTGCGCCACACCCACGCTTTGTCTCGGCGACTGTGGGTGGGCGTGCGAGTCTCGACCGTCCGATCGAAGATCGACGGCCGAGATTTGATCTCAGCTGAAGGGAGAGCCGCGTGTGGTGGAGCGAGGGTGACTTGGCGCAATGAGGGCTGTTGATCTCCAGATCAACGGTCAGAACTTCTTGGGCCCAGTTTAGGAGCTCCAGATGTCGGATTTGGCCAATCTTGAGTTTGTTGGACTCCGTTCGTTGTTCTGAATCCATCCGTGCGGTCCGATTGCTCATCTGAGGCTTGCTTTGACAAGTGCTTACATAAATGGCCATTAATACAGTTTTATAAGCAATCTTGGTACATGATGCATGCAATGCTCCCATTCTACTTATGTTGTGCCTTTTATTCTTAAGATGGGCCCTATTCAACACAATTACCACCCCCTTGTGTAGTGTTATCACCCGTTCCCGTTCTTCTGCTCCGTCCTTCTTCGTCCTGCTTCGTCCTCCTTCGTCCAAGCGTCGTCCCGTCCGACTCGTCCTCCAAGCGACCGTAGAGGAGGATATCTCTCTCCCCATTCTTTTTACTACTTTCTAGAATAGATTTACTACTTTTTGGAGTAGTTCAGCTTGTCCTCCAAGCGACCGTCGAGGAGGATATTTCTCTCTCCTTTCTTTTACTGCTTTCTAGAGTAGATTTACCGCTTTTTAGTGTAATCATTTTCCCACTTTCTAGTGTAATGAACAATCGTTCTAATGATGAAATTCTATGTTTATTTTACATCTCATTTTGATTTCTTTTTGTAATATTCTCTCTCTCTTACTCTCTCTCTCTCTTTTATTTATTATAAATAGTTAGATAGTTTTAATCAATTGAATTAATTCGTGACAAATAAAATCTAACGCGAAGTTTTTAAATCAAACGTCCACCTCCCTGTGTTCGACCCGGAATTTTCATTTCGGTATAAATTTTATTTGTTGAACATGAGTTCTTCGCTTTCAAAGTACGACAGGTTTTTCAAAACCGAACACGTTAACGCAGCAATTCGTACGTTTAGCAAATGTTATAAGTAAAAATCTAAATAAGGATTTAAAGCTCTTATAAAATATTTTTTACAATACATATTTTTAATTTTATTTTTGATTTCTGACCTAAAAGAAAAGTTAAGCTCTTAATTACTAATATAAATAAGTATAAATATATTTTTTTATATCTTGTTCTTCTTTTTCTTTTCCTTATTCTAGATTGAAAACCCCTTTATTGTTTTTATAATTTTACAATTTTCAAATTTTTATATTTGTATATTTTTATTTTTATGTTTTATAAAATTTTCCAAGTTTTTTGAATGTTTCAATAATTTTCAAAATTTTTTGGTATTTTTGATTTTTTTAAACTTTTTTAAATTTTTGGTATTTCCATTTTTTTAAAATTTTGTGAATATTTAATTTTTATTTATTTTTTTATATTTTCTCTACAAATACACTTGAAATGAAAATTTCACTTCACACCCTCCCGAGCCAAGATTTTACAATGTCCTCATTGTAAGAAGGGTGAAAAAGATATTACACTTCACTTAGTGTTGGGTGATGGAAGGGGTCGGATAGAGGAGATTAAAGATCTCAGTGCGGATGATTTCTATTTTGACCAAAGGTCAGAGTGGATAGTCGGACTAAGTGAAGGTAATCAGTGTAGAATGAAGTGAAACAATCAAATACAGATTCAAGTGTATTGGAAGAGAAAAGTGTAGAAAATAGGAACAACTATATACAAGGTGTGGATGGAAAGATGACAAACCCTAATGGAGCGTGTAACAGTCTCCAACAAGACCCAAAGCATGTGATTCCAAGAAAGGTTTTAAACGTTGACCATTAACTTTAAAGGGTTGATCCTTGTTAGGTTCGGTGATTTCGACAGCTCCATTGCCGAAGACTCTAACAACAATAAATGATCCTTGCCATTTAGACCTAAGTTTCCCAAGGAAGAGCTTCAAACGGGCATCAAAAAATAACACCTTCTGACCACATGTAAAAGATCTCCGAGAAATGTGTCTATCATGGAAGGCTGTAAGTTTTTCCTTTTACAGCTTTGAACTCTCATAGGATGCAATTCCTCAAGTTCACTAAGCTGCAACCTACGATGATCACCAACCTTCGCGAGGTCTAAATTATAGGCTTTAATTGCCCAATAGGCCTTGTGTTCAATTTCTACGGGAAGATGACAGGGTTTCCCGTAAACAAGTTTGTATGGTGGCATGCCTATTGGTGTTTTGTGGGCAGTCCTATAGGCCCACAAAGCCTCATCTAAATGAGAAGACCAATCTTTCTTATCGGGTTGAATTGTCATTTAAAGAATCTTTTTGATCTCCCGATTAGAGACCTCAATTTTCCCATTGGTTTGGGGATGATAAGGTGTAGAAATATGATGTGTAACCCCATATTTTCTAAGTAAATTCCTAAACTGGCCATTATTAAATTGCGAACCGCCGTCAGAAATGATAGCACGAGGTACCCTAAAATGAGTAATAATATGGCTTTGAATAAAAGAAATGACAACTCGATGATCATTTGTACATGTGGGTATGGCTTCAATCCAACGAGAAACATAATCAACAACAAGTAAAATATATTTGAAGCTAAGAGAGGACGGAAACGGACCCATAAAGTCTATGCCCCAAATATCAAAGATTTCACAGACAACAACTGGATTCAGAGGCATCATGTCTTTTCGGGACATGCTACTAAGAGTTTGGCAACGACTACATGCCTTACAATATGTTTGTGAATCTGCAAATAAAGTGGGCTAATAAAACCCGCATTGCAGAACTTTTGCAGCGGTCTTTCGACTAGAAAAATGACCACCACAAGCCTGGTCATGACAAAGAAAGGATAGAATCAATCTCAGAAGAAGTAACACAACGCCTAATGATTTGATCATTACAGAGTCGAAAAAGATACGGATCTTCCCAGAAATAGTATTTGGCTTCTAATTTGAGTCGTGATTTGCAATTCCCGTCCCAGTCTGGCGAGAATTGATGTGTAACCAAATAGTTAACAATATCTGCGTACCAAGGAAGATCTGAGGATATAGTCAAAAGATGTTCATTAGGAAAATGTTCAGTGATTCGAGGAGATGATTCAATATTATCAAAAGGAAGGCGGGAAAGATGGTCAGCTACAACATTTTGTCGTTCCACCTTATCATGAATTTCTAGGTCAAACTATTGCAAAAGCAAAATCCATCTGATCAACCTAGGTTTCGTGTCCTTTCTGGATAGAAGGTGTCGAATAGCTGAGTGATCAGAGTACACAATGATTCGAGATCCGAGTATATAAGATCTGAACTTTTCTAATGCAAATACTATCTCTAGTAATTCCTTTTTCGTAACTGTGTAATTCCTTTGTGCCTCATTCAAAGTTTTACTAGCGTAGTAAATCACTACTGGATTCCTCTCAATTTTCTAACCTAAAACAGCTCCAATTGCATAATCTAATGCATCACACATGATTTCAAACGGTAAATCCCAATTAGGTGGTTGCAAGATCGGAGCCTGTGTAACTCTGTCTCTCAATGTTTCAAATGCAGATATACACTCCTCACTCATCTCAAAAGTAGTATCCTTTGTGAGGAGGTTTATGAGTGGTCGGGCAATCTTTGTAAAGTCGAGTATAAATCTTCTATAAAATCCCACATGCTCGAGAAAAGATCTAATACCTTTGATTGAGTCAGGAATTGGAAGATTTGAAATTTGATTGATCTTAGCTCGATCTACTTGGATACCTCGCTTAGACACAAGGTGGCCAAGTACAATGCCCTCTGGAATCATAAAATGGCTCTTCTCCTAACTGAGGACAAGATTCACTTCTATACATCTCTTGAGAATCTTCGACAAATTATCTAGATAGATATCAAATGTTTCCCTGAAGACTGAAAAATCATCCATAAAATCTTCCACATATGCACCCACCATTTCAGTAAAAATGGCTAACATGCAACGCTGAAAAGTCGCGGGTGTGTTGCAAAGCCCAAATGGCATTCTTCGGAAAGTAAAGGTTCCGAAGGAGCAGGTGAAAGTCATTTTCTCTTGATCTTTGGGATAAATTGCTACTTGATTATATCCAAAGTAACCATCCAAAAAGCAGAAGAACTTATTACCAGCTAATCTCTCAAGGATCTGATCAATGAATGGCAAAGGAAAGTGGTCCTTCTTTGTAACTGTGTTAAGCTTGTGATAGTCAATACAAACCCGCCACAAATTCGCAATTCGTGTGGGAATGGTTTCTCCAGATTTAGTCTTAATTATGGTAAGTCCTGCCTTTTTAGGTACCACTTGAATTGGACTCACCCAAGGGCTATCAGATATAAGGTAAATAATGTCAGCATCTAGCCACTTGATTATTTCTTTCTTTACAACCTCCTTTAAATTCAGATTTAGACGTCTTTGAGCTTCTCTTGAAGTTTGTGCCCCATCTTCAATATAGATGCGATGAGTACAAAAATTGGGGCTAATCCCGGTGAGATCATGTAAAGTCCATCCAATTGCCTTCTTGTGATCTCGTAAAACCTTGATCAATTTTATTCTTGTGATTCAGAAAGATGAGAGTTAATGATTACAGGATATGTTTGATCAGATTCTAGATAAACATGTTTAAGATTATCAGGCAATGGTTTCAATTCTAATGCAGGAGTAGAATCAACAGCAGGATTTGGGGCGGGATTTTCGACTGCAAAGAGTGAATTAAATGAGTTGTGAGGTTCAGATTTAGGATCGAGTATAGATTCTGATAATGGGCTTTCGTTTTGAGGGTATAAGATATTAAAAGATGTGTTCTCTAGTTCTAAGGAACTAATGTCATCCTAAAAAACTGAAATAGATCTAATTTCCTCAATCCAATTGCAATCCAATCCTCTAGAAGCTCTAAATATATCCAATTTAATTATCTTCTCCCCAAATTTCAACTCAATCTTTCCAGATTCACAATCTATGTTGGCCTTTGTAGTGGCCAAAAAGGGTCTCCCTAAAATAATTGGGGTATCTCTAATGTGTTTGGGTACTTCCATATCAAGTACAATAAAATCCACCGGAAAATAAAAGTCCCGAACTCTCACAATTATATCCTCCAACATTCCTTTAGGTGACTTAATAGATCTATCAGCTACTTGTAAAGTCACATTGGTAGACTTAAGGTTTTCTATTTGGAAATGTTTTACCAAAGATGAAGGAATGAGATTAATAAATGCTCCTAAATCTAGGAGGACTCTATTAAAATAGTGGTCCCCAATTATACAGGAAATAAATGAAGATCCTGGATCTTTCTTTTTCAAAGGAAGCGTACTCGAAATGATAGAGCTCACATGCTCTGAAAGTACCACAATGCTTCCTTTCTTCGGCTTACGCTTAGGAGCACACAACTCCTTAAGAAATCTCGCGTAAGTCAGAATGTGCTTGATAGCATCTAGGAGTGGAATATTAATGTGTACCTATTCAAAAATTTTAATTAAATCCTCATCTAATATAACAAGTTGTCTTTGTTTCCTAGTCTTCTTCAAAGCTTCAGGAAATGGGACTTGGATTTCCTATTCTACTGAGGTATTTCCCGAATCTAGCGAATTAGCGGGAATTGTGGGATCGGGTTTTGCACCTCTTACAGGTGTAGAAATAGGGATCATTCTAGATATACTAGGGTCTTGGGATAGGTTCCTTGGATAAACTGGATCCATAGTGGAAGTTCCATGACATGTTGTAACAGAGTTAATACCCGCATGTGAAGAAGCTGATGAAGAAGATGCTTGTTGATGCTGGAAAGATGGATTAGAAAGTAAAGGCTGATTTCCTTGATTTAAAAATGATTACTGTTGATTAAGATACTCATAATCATGATAAGCAGAGGCTGGATTCTGATTCAGATTTTGATTTAGATTTTGATTCAAGGGTAATTGATTAAGGAAATGGACATGTCCCTGATTTGGATTTTGAACTCCCGGGTGTGGTCTCTGCTGGATATTCCTAGGGTTTGAAATTGGCTCGGATGGAAAAGCCCCTAGCTGACGAGATTCAGCTAATTGCGTGATTTGGCCCCTAAGATCAGCTAATTTTGTCGAACATTGTCGTTGGACTTCAGCAAGAGCCTCAGCATTTTGTCGCTAGCTCTCAGTCACAGCTCACAAAATTTGGTCGAGCTACGAATCTCTATTTGGCTCTGCAAGGTTCTACAAACCTGCATAAAATGGCCTCACGTTAGGTTGCTGAAGCGGCAATGTAGGCGGGTTTTGCCTGGTTTGAGTCGGATATGAAGGTCTTTATGAATGGTCAGACCAAGAGAAATTGGGGTGATTACGCCATCCAGGATTATAGGAATTAGAATATGAGTTTGATCTTGGTGCATATCCTTGAATAGTGTTCAAATCTGAAGGATAAGGCGTGTTTTCCACAAAAACAGGAAGTGGGGAAAGAGGTGGGAAAGATTGTGGGACAAAGGTCCCTCCTTGGGTTGGTGCGGAGTAGATAGAAAACCCAAGGAAGATGGATCTCTAGAATCCAGATTATTCACAAATTCCCTCCCCGTGGGAATTTGCGAAATAGGTAAATGCGCGGGATTTTGCGTAGCAAGTAGAGGTGTAAGAGTTTTTATTGTGTTTTGGACCTCATCAAGATGCTTTGCTACGATCTCAACTTTGTCTAGTTTTTCTGCAATAATCTTTAAATGCTTGGAACTAGACAGATTTCCGATCTCATGAATGCCCTTATACGGATTTTGATGTGCTGTATTAGTACCCCGCGTGAATTGCAACATAGATGCATTATTGATCGAGTTTTCCGCCATCCCTTCAAATAGTTCTGAAGCAGATTCTGCGTCGCGATTTAGAAAATTCCATCCACAAGAGGCATCGACTAGATTGCGAATGCCATCTTGCAATCCATAATAAAAAATGTGCATTAGTTGCCAACGAGGGATTTTGTGATGTGGGTATTTCCTTTGTAATTCATGAAAGTGTTCCCACGCTTCATGAATTAGTTCTCCTTGGTTTTGAGTAAAAGTCATGATGGTTCACCTTAAAGCATTGGTGCTACCAATAGGGAAGAATTTCTTCCAAAATGTAGATTCGAGTTCAGCCTAAGTTGAGATTGGTCTTGTAATAGTTCTATACCAATATGCAGCTTTATCCTTAAGGCAAAAAGAGAACATTTTCATTAGTAGGATTTTCCTATTTTGATTTCGATGTCCAAGAGTTTGAGATAGATTTTTAAGATCTTCAATATGTTGAAATAGATCCTCGGATGCAAATCCATGGAAATGTGGGATTAGACCTATAATGTTTGGCTTTAATTCTAGGTCATTTTCCCTAATGGGAATCCTAACATTAGGCTCTACTTGTGAATTAGATGGATTATAATAATCTCGGAGTAGAGGCCTAGGACGGGGGATCAGCAAATCAAGGATATCAAAACCCACCTCAGGTCGAGGTGGAGGACGGGCTTGCAGATTTTGCATATTATGGAGAGCAGCTGTCAATAAATTAATTTGCGGTTCTGCTTGAGCATTTGGAGATTCTGGTTCAGGAGTGCGTCATGAACATCAAAAGGCAGCATCTCCCCCTGACCAGAAGAAGAAGGGATCTCGAGATTTTGGTTCTGCAATTGGTCCATAGGATCAAATGCAAAAAAATTAGCTGAATCAGACGGGAAATTAATTGGTTGCTTAGGTGCAACCGATCTAGGTATACCTGTCAATGGAGATACGAGAGGTGATTTCAGGGATCGCCTCCCTTGCATAAACCAAAAAAATGTGCAAAGGCACACTCACACCACTAAAACAGCGACAAACAAGACCCGCAAAACAGCACGAAAAAGTGGGTTTTTGTCTTCTTTCAAAGGAAAGAAGATAGTTCTAGAATACGCAAAATAATTTGGACGCAAACAAGTATAATATCAGTATCAAAATACACGTCCTAAACCTGTGTCTACACAAGTGCGTATCCTTAAAGCTCAAAGGTCTTGGATCGAGACCGCTTACTACAGGTTCCCTGGGGCTCCAGTAGTGAGACAGACTTGTTGATCTTCGACCAAATCCCTAAGAGGTGCAAAGAGGAGAGGTAGAAAATTTAGACTCGTGTGACTCAAGTGATCGTGCCGTGTGCGCGATAGCATGCAACAGACGATAGTGTAAAAACCCACATGCATTCTGCAAACAGATTTGAGTCACAAATTTATTATCCTCTTTTTACTTAATCTTTTCAAAAATATGATAGGAAGAAGTAAAGTGACCGCTTTTTAAAGTATTTTCAACAAAAATATGGTCTTGCTTATTATCTCCAAGACAGGGATCTACGCGGATTTTTGCGTATTTTCCCGCTAATGCGAGAAAAATAGTAGAAAACTTTTCCCGAGTTAGATCGCAACAAAACTAGCAGGTATGTGCACTCCTAGGAGTGTATACCTAAAACATGCTACTGGTAGTCAGAAAGGATGAGTATTTTTGTATTTTTTTAATTTTTTTAAACTAAGTAAATGCAAAAATACAAACTACACTAGAGACTAAGAAAGAAATACTCACAATGGTATTTATAATGGCTAGAAAAATATAGAGTAGAAAAAAGAAAACCCACATTCTTTCCTGAGAATACCTGCAGAGGTAATCCTGAAAAGAAGATAGAAAACAGAAAAAAATAAAACTAATTAGTACAAAATAAAACAAATAAACAAAAACAGTAATGGCGAATATAATCTACAGTTACCTCCCCGGCAATGGCGCCATTAAATTTTGGTTAATTTTCTTAACACAGTTAATTAAGTTATTTAGGCTTAATTATGTGAAAGAGAAAGTAACTTAAGTTTACTTGAATTAATGTCGATTGAGTAGTATGGGATCAAGCTAACCTAACATTTTAGATTTTTAATTCTTTTTAACTGGTTGAGTCCAGGTCGTTCACTGGGAGACATAACTTAATTTAATTCACCATTAAATCCTAAGGATAAATTACTAATTACTTAATCAATTGGAATTATAATTAGATTACTTTAAGAATATGAATCTTGCATAAATGATATTCAATTAAAATATATGCAAAATTCCATAAAGAAAAGCATATTTACACATGTGAATTGTTATTAAAAGCAAGTAAACATGTTTATTTCACTAATTTCATCTCATTTACAAAAGATTAAGGTAAGAAAAAGAAATTCAAATGAATACAAATGCCTTATTACATCAATTAAGCTAAAAAAGAAATTGTATTTAAGTAAAAATTACAAAATCAGACATCTGGAACTCTTTAATTTCCATTTCCTTCTTTAATCTTTGGCCTTAATTCTCCTTCTCTTCTTCTTCTACTTTCTCTCTCTCTCTCTCTCTCTCTTTCTTTACCTTTCTCTTTACCTCTCCGTCTTGAGCTCTTCTTTAATTTCATCTTTTCTTTAATCTCTTTCCTTTAAGCTCTTCTTCACATTTCTCTTAAGTCTCTTAACCTCTTCTCTTCTCTTTCTTTTCCTCTTATCTTTCAACTGTGAATTTGAACCGCATTTGAACCGAACAAAAAATTTGGTTTTATGGTTGGCGGCTAGGACTAGTCGGGGATACACAGCACCCCTTTCAGGGTGGGACCAGACCCTACTGGGTCCAAGCCTTGTTTGTATTAGGTTTATTTCCGGTTCAGTTCTCATCATGCACAGTCTCCGGCCTCCCAGGTCCACATGCACACGCCTGCTCACGGGCCCACGCTTGCACGCCCATAGGAGCACACACCTGGGCACACGCACTGCACGCACCCACACACACACATACGCTGTTTATGCACCCTGTGCTGATGACTGAACAACCCTATTCACTTTTTCCATTTATCCTAAGGGGCACTGCACGCACCCACACGCACACATATGCTCTTTATGCACCCTGCGCTGAGGATCGAACAACCCTATTCACTTTTTCCATTTATCTAAGGCGCACGCTCACATTCTATTGATGTGGGACTAAGTTAGTCCCCTCCAGATAGGACTTTGGCTGGAAGCACAGGCTGGCTCAGAGCTCCAAATCGAGCAAACAAGGGCTCGTTAGAAAGCTCTGAAGGTGTAGTACAAGATTGCAGCATCAATTTGATGCTAAAAATAGAATCTACCCTTCGATTGAAGGGTGAAAGTTGGAGGTTTTCATGTCTAATTAAGCCTGCAGAAGTGCTACACAAGTCTAAGGACCTACAGTGATCTTTTTTTTGACCTCAGATGAGGTCCTGAATCATCTCAGAAGATGATTTCGCTCCTAAAGGTGAAGGGAAGAGGTGCTAAGAAGCTTCTGGAAGGCGAAGAAGCTTAAAAGCTTCAAGTAGTGCTTCAGAGTTCCAAATTGAACTCTGAAAAGCTTCACAAACAGCTTAAGGTCAGATGCATCTAATTCAACAACCTCTGAAGGTTGTAAAGAATCCATCTAGGTAGCATATGCTTCTGAATGTACTGAAGTCAGTTTTGGGTTCAAATGGACCCAAACTGAGTAGAAATCAAATTCTTATGAAATCCTAACTTAAACTCATCCAAATCAAATCTAAATCATCTAAAATCATCCCAGGAATCATTTCTAACCATCAGTTCCCCTAACTGATGACTGAATCATCAAATCTGACCTGAGTTTGACCACTGAGCCTTAAAACTTGACTTTCTTCATTAGGCTATCTCAGATGAAATTAATGCCTTAAATCAATTCTATTTCACCTCAGGAATAGATTCAGAGTCTCAAAAAGTGGTTTTAATTAAAAACTCTAGGGTTTCAGGTTTATCACCTGAGATCCTAAGTGAGTTTGTTTGACAGAACAAACTAAGGCTTATATAAGTGATTGATCTACTGGATTGATCTGAGGGCATCCTCCTGATGCCACTAGACCTTTAAAATTAGAATTATCCCTAATCAATAGCATTCTCCAACTCTGCCAGAGTTGGGGAAGTGATAGTTAGAATACGTGGTTTGTTAATTAGGTAATTTAGTGTCGTTGCAACACGTAAATCCGCTTTCGCTTTTAAATTTATGTTCCTAGATAGGGGAGTATCTAGGGTTGTCCAAGGAGGCCAAATGTTTGCAAAATTGATTCTCTTGCTTGGAATATAAATCTCAACTTTCTTTTTAGTCTTTTTCAATATATCATTTTTATGTTTTTGAAATTAAGGCAATATGCGAAATTGTGGCGGGAAAGTGACTTACACTTCAATTCAATAGACTACTTTTAAAGTGGCAAGTAGAGTCTCTCCCTAAGCTCACTCTAGGCAAGTGGAGGCCTAGAATAATTAGGGAGAGGGAGTGAAGAATGCTAAAAACAAAGCACTTAGAAATGCAACTAAAGAAATTGCAAAGAAGGCAACTAGATTAATGAAAAAGTGTTTTACAAAAAGCCTAGTAGATGAATGCTTCTACTACTAGAAAAATTGCAATAAATAAAAGCAAACACAAATTTTCTAGATAGATGGTGAAAAAGAGGGATTCTTGCTCCAAGCTTGGTAGCTCCCAATCTTGAAAAGAGTCCTCCAACTCCTTCCTTCCTATGCTCCACCAAGGTGATGTCCTCCAAGGCAAGCCCTAAGGGGGCATGCCCTAAGCTTCTTTCCAAGGGTGGACGTCCACCCTAGGTCCTTCTCCTTTTCCTGGCCGTCCTCCTTGAAGTAGAAAAGTCCTCCTCCTTGGCGTGGCCCAAGTTGAAGAGAGTGGGGAGAAGAAGGCACCAAAAGGGATGGTGAAGGGCCCCTTTAATCTCCTTCTCTACTCCTTCTTCTTGGCCGTAGGTGTAGGTGGTATAGGTAGCAAAATACACTAATGGAGGATGAAGAAAATGTGGGAAGTTTGGTGGGTATATATATGATAAACGCCAGTTTATCATCATTCTTACGCATTAAAACAAACCTAGCTCTTAGGATTTTACTCTGCAAACGGGTTTTTTGGGCTGCATTTAGGCATAAATTAGGTTAGGCATGCATTGCATCTTTTATTTGTCTTTTTAATATGTTTTTGTGAGTGTTAGGGATGCACAGATATGCAGATCCTTAAAACCCTAGCACTCAAGAAGGCAAATGGTGAAAGAGAAGCCCAGATTAGTTGGGACTCAGCTCGATCCAACTCACCACTGCTGGAACCTAGCTCACTTGAACTAGGGTTAGCTCATCCCAGCTTCATTCAGCTAATCTCAGCTGAATGGTAGCTCAAGAGAGTTCATCTTAGCTCACCCTAGCTCAAGTCAGCTCAAATCCAGCTCAACTTAGCTGAGTCTAGCTCATCTCTGCTCCCACTAGTTCACAGGGAGCTCTAGCTAGCTCAGTTGAGTTGACAGGAGTTCACCCCAGCTCAGATCCAGCTACATCTAGCTCCACTCAACTCCAGCCAGCTGAAGAAGAACTCGTCCCATCTCAGGAAGCTCAAGTCCAGCTCCCGGGGACTTAGCTTAGCTCAGCTCAGTTGAGCTAAGCTACCTTAGCTGCCTCAACCAGCTTGATTCTCCCTGGGAGCATCAGACCTAGCTCACCTCAGCTCATTTTGGTAGAAGCTAGCTTACCTTAGCTCAGCTTAGTAGCTAGCAAAGAACTAGCAAGTAAGCCAGTTAGAATAGCCCCATGCCAGCCTCTTCAGCAGCAGCCAGCTCCAGCTCCAGCTCCAGACTTCTCCTCCTCAACTCCTTCCTCCAAACCCTAGCTCCAACACCTTCTCCTCTACTCCACCTTTAGCTAAGCTAGCTTATCTTAGCTTAGCTTATCTATGCTCCAACTTCCTTGGCTTGTACCACCCCAAAAACCCACCTACCAACTCCACCCAACTAGCTCCACCTAAGCTCCACATAAGCTAACCTACTTGGCACCAACATAACCTACCCACCACCTCCAAAAGACACCTAAAAGTGGAGCCAAAAACTACCCATAACCACCCCTTAATGGCGCCACTTTTCCCTCCAAAATCCCCCCTCATCTCCACCACACAATCCCCCTTGAACCCATCTCCACCATCCACCTAATCTCCCTTCTAGAAGACCCCATGTTGGCTCCAACATGGGGGTGTCTCTCCACCACCAAAAGACACCAACACCACCATAACCACCCCCTTTAACACCCCTTGGGTTGGCGCCAACTCTCCTTAGCCATAGGATCACCAACCACCTCCATTCTTCCATCCTAGCCCTCCATTTCAAGGGGCACCTTAACCCCCCATCCCACCCTATAAAAAGACCACTACCCACCACCATTCAAGACCATCCTTGGCTAGCAATTTCACTCTCATATTCCACCAAGAAGCCCACGTCCAAGATAGAAGAAGAAGAAGAAGATTAAGGGGATATTCTGTCCCCTTGGTGCTTTCCCCTCTTCCCTTCTCTCTTGGGTCACGCTAGCCAAAGGAGAAGCCAGGCAAGGAAGATCTTGGAGGAGATCTTGAAGGTGGTCACGCCACCTTGGAGGAGTTTTTGAGGGTGGTGCATGCCCACCCCTTTGGAGAGAGCATTAAAGGTGGTAGCTTCCACCTTGGAGGAGCTCTCTAGGAAGGAGAAGAAGGAAGCCCTCTTTTCAAGCCAAGGAGCAGCTAGGCTTGGAGCAAGAAGACAACCTTCTTCACCATTGTTACAAGAGGATTTGTGTTTCTTTTCTTGCTTTTAGATTGTTTAATTCTAGTAGAAGCATTCCTCTACTTGTCCTTGAAAAGAACACTCATTCTACTCAATTAAAATTGCCTTCTTTTAGCTTTTTTTTATTGCAATTGTTTGTTTGGGTTCTAGCACTTGTTTCACCTCTTCTTCCTAATTACCCTAGGCCTCCACTTGCCTAGAGTGAGCTTAGGAAGAAGATATTTCTATCTTTTAGGTTTTAGTTAATCATTTGTAGGTGTTAGTTCTTTTCACTACAATCTGCAGTTTGCCCTCGTCTTTTCAAAATACAAAAAAAATTACATATTGAAAAATATCAAAAAAGAAAGTTGAGATCTATCTGTAAGCAAGAGGATTAATTTTGCAATTTTTGCATCCTTGGACGACCCTAGATACTCTCCTATCTAGGATATAAATTTAAAAGCGAAAGCAGATTCGCGTGTTACAACGATGTTAAAAACCCGCTTTTACAAATCACTCGTATTTCGCTATCAATATAGTGTAGGAAGGGGGGCATAGGTGTCTCTTGGAATGGATGGCTAGGATAGGATGTGGGGGGTAGTTGGGGATCCTAGGGCTAAGAATAAGTGGCGCCACCTAAGGGGTGCTAAGGGGGGTAGTTAACGCTTTGGCGCCCTTTAGAATTGGTGCAAAAATGGGCTTCTAGAAGGCCATTAGGTGGCACCACCTTATGGTTCTAGAAGGGGGGTATGTGGACGGTTAGGATGGGTTATGTGGGTAGGTGTAGGGTGGATGAAGGGGCTGAAAGTTGGCGCCAAAAGGGAGGTGGTTAGGGTTAGTTTTGGCACCAAATTTTGGTGTCTTTTGGTGGTTAGTTGAGGGGTGAAAGGTGGTGAAGAGGTGGCGCCAAAATGACTAGGATAGCTAGCTTAGGTAGGGCTTAAGTTGGTGGAGCTAGCTAGGGTTGAATTGAAGGTGGTGGATGGCCAAGGAGCTGGTTGCTAGCTAAGCTAAGCTAAGCTAAGCTAGCTTAACTAGCTATGGAGTAGATGATGAGAGCCTCATCATGAGTCATAACTAGCTTATTTTGACCTAATAAAGAGAATAAAAGCTCCTGCATAACCTAGAAGAGGGCCTAATTGAAGGCATAAGTGTTCTGAGAAGAAACATGAAATAAAGGTTAAAACTGTAATTTTACCATTGCAGTACATAAAGAGAATTTCTCAGAGACAAAACATAGGTCAAATGGTATAAGTGAGATAAAAAGTGGGTTGAATCAATCAAAAATGGGTTCATGTGCAATCCAGGAATTAAATGACATTTGGTAACCCTAAAACAGACCTGCTTAATTCAACAAGGTTCCGATCAGGATAAAAATCAATTAAACCCTCTAAAATTTATGTAAAAATATCCTCTAGGGTTTATAACATTCAAATTGTCCCTTGGAACCTAGTTTGACCTAGATTAGGGTCCTAGCTCATCAATTGATCTAATTTAGGTTTTTTACGCAAAATTTCCAGTCAAACGTGGTCAAACCTAAAATCCAACTTCACCATTAGATTCCTTAGGTCCAACTTAGATTTGTACCAAAATTTGGACCTAAGGGGAGGTCATCTTGACCTACTTTGCAATTTAGTACACCTAATCACACTTTGGTCCCTATCTTTTGAAAACTATAACTTAAACCCCCCTAGCTTCCTCGCCAATCTTACAATCAGGTCCTTCCACCATTATTGGGGAAGAATCCTTCTCCGGCAAGGATTAGAGAGGGAATACGCTCAAATCCCTCAGAGATCTCCCAGAATTGGAAGGGAGATTCTCTGAGAAATCCCCTTCCATCTGAGCCCGACCACAATCCCAGATTCGCACCCAATCTCTCGTGTGAATGCACGAGAGATTTGGGTATCTAACCACCTTCCATCTTCGATGAGACGTCGGTGGCTATAAGCTTTCCCTCCACGCACCAGAAGCACGGCCAAGCACTTATAAATTAAACCCTAACTTCGGCCGCACCTCCTCAGCTTGACTTGGCCGGAATTCCACCTCAAATTCCTCTCCTTCTCCGGCCAAGGTGTCCAGCGAGCCCCCCTCCCCTTCCTCTTCGCTCTGCCACAAAACCAGTTGCAGAGTCGTCTTCCTCATCCTCCTCCGCGTCGCGCAACACCTGCGCGCGCTGCCCTAGCCCCGTCGTCGCCGTCGTCTTCCTCCACTGGGCGCTTTCTTCTCCGGCGACAGCAAGTACAGCCGTCCGCCTCTTCGTCCCCTTTCGTCCCTTTAATTAGGTTAAAACCCTTCTTCTCTACCCCTTCTTTCATTCCCCACATTTTACTTCATCCAAAACCCCTCGACCGCCGCCGTTCACCATCACCTTCCTCATCTCCGACCACCCTCCGGCGAGGTGCTCCCATCGCTCCGCAGCCCCACACGCCTCGTCGACCATCACATAACCTCCGCCTCACCTCACTGAGTAACATCCGCCCATCCACCATCCCTCTATGCCTCCACAACATTCCCCTGAACTCACCCATCCTTCCGGCCATAGGGCGACCTAGGCATGCACGCCTAGGCCACCCTGCGGCCTGCCACCTTGCTCTTCACCTTCGCCGTGACAAGGCGAAGGTCCCCTGGTGATTTTATTAGGCCGAGAGGCTCTTTTCGTGTCTGACAGATTCCACGCCCCTGATAACACCACGCAAGGGGGTAGTAATTAGGTTGAATATGGCCCATCTTTAGAATAAAAGGCACAACATAAAGTAGAATAGGAGCATTGCATGCATCAAGTACCAAGATTTCTTATAAACTGCATTAATGGCCATTTGTGTAAAGCATGTGTCAAAGCAGGCCTCAGATGAGCAATCGGACCACACGGACGGATTCAGAACGACAAACGGAGTCCAATGGACTCAAGATCGGCCAAATCCGACATCCGGAGCTCCCACAATGGGCCCAAGAAATTTTGACCGTTGATCTGGAGATCAACGGCCCAGAAAGCGCCACGTCGCCCCGCCCCCACCGCTCGCACGCCCTCAAGCCAACCAAGGATGAATCTCGACCGTTGATCTTCGATCGAACGACCGAGATCCGCGCGCTCGCCTGCGGTCGCCACGACAAAGCGCGGGCGTGGCGCAACGGCTAGTGTGCACGCCCGCATCGCAGCGACGCGCGTTCGAATCGCGCGGAGTCGAAATCAAGCGAGAGCGAAGGGCGCGGCAAAATTGGACCGCCCGATCAGCACCGGGCGGCTAGGATCGCGCCACGCGGCGCGATGACAGCTCCCGAACGCCCATGCACACGCGCACGCCGGGCAGAAACGCGCGCGCGCACATGCGCCCGAGGCGCGATCTAAGCGCAGGTGCAGGAGGATCTCAGCAGTCCGATCTTCGATCGGACGGCTCTCGTTCAACGTCCATGGATCGCGCATGGAGAGAGAGCGGGGCGGGCAGCTAACCGGCGGCAGGAGAGCTTCACTGACGTATTTGGAAGCGGTTTTCGCAACGTTCTGGATGTTGCTAAAGCACATTCTTCTTTTAGGAAGCCCTTAACTCTATTTAAACCTCCTTCTACACCATTCAAGGCATACTCTCCCACTTGCAACTACTCCACTCCTCTCCTAGCTAGCTTTAGGCACTCTTGTAATCGCCGAAGACGACGAGCCGCCGACGGAGCCTCCTCCACCACCGTGGCTACCTCGTCGCTCTCCACTCTCTCTCTACCTCTCTCTCTCTCTCTTTTAAGCTTTCATTTACTTTTGTTGAAGCATGTATTTAATGTTGTAAACCATGAACTATGAATGCATGTTTAATGAAATTATTTTCCGTTTAGTCGCCATTTTAATTTCTGTTTAAAGTGCATGATCAAAACCAAGAGCTTTCTAACCCTAAACTCTCTCTATCTCTCGCTTTTCGAAACCGTCTCTTTCGCAAGCAAAACTCCACCTTTTTCGTGACAACAAGTGGTAAACAAAATCCGATTTTCACGCCTCCCTGAGACCGACACTCGGACTCACCTCCGTTTACTTCTTTTAAAATCGACGTATCAAGTGCAACTATAACGACACCTCTTAACACACACGCACGAGACCACGTCAGTTTTTGGCGCCATTGCCGGGGAGGCAACGGATTTGTTTTATCACCTCCATTCCACCTTCATTCTCATATCGTCTAATGCCTTATTTTCCTTTTTACTTGATGGTTGTAGGAATTCGGCGCATGGATGACGAAGCGACACATTCCACGACGGTAGCAAGGGAGTAGGCACCTCGAGGACCGATAGTGAGCAATCTCTCTCTCATTGTTTGCTTGCGTGAAAAAGCTAAAAAAAAAATTATAAAAAAAAAAAAAAAACTGAAAAAAATTGGCGTGGTGAATGATTGCTTGACCCACATTCTTAACACATCACCCTACAAAAGAAAAAAAATGTACACTCTAATATGCTGAATAAATTCTTGGAGTGTTCTTTTCTTTCTTGAGTGGTGTTTGCGAAGCCACCATGAGTTGACCTGGGCCGCACCACTCAACCCTAAAACTGACTCATCTAATAGAAGCTGCGTGATCATTAGGATGAGTACACTAGGGTTTTAGAGCATCTACAGAATAAAAAGGAAATCTACTTTCATCAAATTGTGTGCAGAACTTGACGTGCCCACTGAAACTTGTTTGAAAACATTAAGACACGTCAACTCTAAAAAGTACTAAAGTAAGGATGAAACACTAAAAGACACCACATCCTAACAAATCCTTGCTTGAAAATCATGTTTTGCTAGAAGCACACACTTTGAAAGTGGAAAATTAAGAGGCACCACCCCAATCAACGCCTCATCACATCACCCTAAGCACAAGCACTATCCTAACCCTCTAAAACTGAGTAGACGTGCCCTAGGCAGGATTGAGTTAAGTCTCGAAAGGCGAGGTTTTGTTTGCTAGGCACTTGGCTTTCATTCCCTTGGTAGAATCTGGTGACTAGGCTACGGGGCAGTGTCAAACGACTGCAGTTGTAGGGTCTACGGAACCGGAGGCGCAAGCCAAAGGAAGAACCTTCCCTGCAATCCCCTCGTAATTAACCTGGCCAGATTAGCCTTGGGAAGGGGAGTCCAGTGCTTACGGACTTAATCACTCTTTGTGAGATTTCTAGGTCTCCTAATGAATACACCATAAGGACTAGGCTTGTGTGCTTGATTGAAACACATTTCTCGCATCTGTCGCCCTCCGCATCCCCTCCTGTTCTTCTCTAGTGTATGCACGGGAGACGCTCACTACATCCCGAGTTGTGTGTTTTGGGTCAGGGATCTAGGCGACGTAATTCTGTTGGAAACATGGCTGAACCTAGGGTAGATGAGGCTGAGGATCAACCCCCACCAGACGCTATGGCCATCATCCAAGCCCAAATTAATGCTAACCACCAGCTTCAGCAACAACAAATCCACACCATCATGCAAGCCATACAACGGTTACAGAACCCACAAGAACAACCACCACCACCTTTCCAAGACATACCAGGGCAACCACCACTTGATATACCACCATTTCAGGATCAGCCGAGGCCCCTCCGCGATTTCTATAATCCCTCTGCTATTAGAGTCGAGCCACACCTTAGGATCCCTGAGGGGGGAGATGATTTTGAGCTGAAACTGAATGTCTTAAGTCTGATCCAGAGCCACTTTCATGGAAGCTCAAATGAAGACCCCTTTCAGCACCTAGAAGATCTCGACCGCATAGCAAGAACAGTAAAACCTAGGAACATTAGCCTTGACATTGTTCTAATCAAGATGTTCCCTTTCTCATTAAGAGACAAGGCTTCTCATTGGCTTAGAACCCTAGGTAGACCCATCACTACCTGGGAAGAACTGAGGCATGCATTTTTAAAGAAATTCTTCCCCATAGGAAAGACCAATGCCCTCAGAAGAGCTATCACTACCTTCACACTCCAGGGTGGGGAACAATTTCATGAGGCTTGGGAAAGATTCAATGAACTTTTGAGGAAATGCCCACACCACGAAGTTCCAAGGTGGCAATTGGCCCAAATCTTCTACCATGGTCTGGACAGCAACCTACGGAACTTCGTCGATGCCTCATGCGGGGGAAACTTCCTAAACAAAGACGAGGAGAGCGCATTTGAGCTCTTTGAGTCTATGAGCGAGAATTCGCTCAACAATGCCTCCATGAACCAGTTTAACAGGTCCAGTCAACCCCGTGGCTGGATTTATGAGGTGCAAGCAAATTCTGGAATGGTTGACATGGACATCATTGCCAAAAAGTTGGATCGAGTGGAATTGGTGGACAAGAAGATTGATGAGCTTCTAAACCAGACCAGGAACCCCTTGCAGACTTTCTCCCTAGCAAAGGGAGCACATAATGTCGACCTGGTCCAACCCTTCACCCAATTAAACCTGGAACAACCCCTGACCACGTTCCAGGGAGGGACCTTTGCTCCCTCGACCCTTGATTACTCCCTTCCTTCTTCATCAACATCGGCTATTCTAGAAGATGTGCAAGCCGTCCAAGGATATGCAAAACCTGACCCTTTCTCCAACACTTACAACACCGGCTGGCGTAGTCACCCCAACTTTGGTTGGACAAACCAGAAACCACCGCAATTCCAAAACCAGCCCAGGCCAAACCAACAGCCACACTTGCCCCCCTATCAGCAAGGACCACCAGTTAGACCCCAATATAACCAAAATACGGCGGCCCCTCCCCCACAAAACCAAATGGACACCCTAATAAAGATGATGGCTGACATGAACCAAAAACATCAGGAAGAAATGGCCTTGGTAAAGGGACAGTTAAGCCAACTCTTGGACTGTAAACAGCAAGGATCTCTACCTTCCCAACCGCAACCGAACCCGCGAAACATAATTAGCAGAGGCCCTAATTCGCAAGGGTTCCAAGGCAACCCTGGGTAGGCTCATATGGTCCATCCGGCCCCACAAACACCTCCTGGGTTTGGCGCTTCTTCATCCTCGTCTTCTCAAGGATCACCCCATGGGCCCAATGCCTCTGCGAATGCGGTGACCTTGAGAAGCGGCACCAAAACCTAGGATCCCAAATGGCCGACTCTCCCCGAGACTTTACCTGCTGAGATACCCGACTTAAAAGAAGCACCAACCAAGGACCCAGACATGGAACCAATTCAGACACCCTATCTTGAGGCCTTGGAAACAATCAAGAGAAAGAAGAATACTGTGGAAACTGAGGAGCTGTTGGAAATTTTTAAACAAGTACAGATTAATATTCCACTCCTAGAAGCTGTCAATCACATCCCCGCTTATGCCAAGTTCTTAAAGGATGCCTGTGCACCCAAGCGTAAGCCGAGACCTCAAGCACCTAGGAAGGTTGTACTATCTGAGCAAGCTAGTTCCATGATATCAAGCAACCTTCCACTCAAACAAACTGACCCAGGAGCGCCCCTGATTTCCTACAACATCGGGGACATGACATTTGATAGAGCGCTCCTAGACCTAGGTGCTTCTATCAACCTAATTCCCACAACATTGTACCACCAATTTGGTTTTGGGGAGCTGGCACCAACCCCTGTCACCATCTAGCTAGCGGATAGATCAGTGAAAACCCCAAAGGGGGTTGTCGAGGACGTGATTGTACGGGTCAAGGACTTCTATTTCCCAGTTGACTTTTTGGTGCTCGACATGGAAGTCCCTGAAAAATTACAGAACGCACCCATAATCTTAGGCAGACCTTTCTTAGCTACGGCTAAAGCAAACATCGATTGCGACACGGGATGTATGGAAATCGCCTTCGGAGACAGGAAAATGCAATTGGATATCTTCCGGGCAACAAAGTCTTTTGATTGTGATTACATTGAGGAACATGATCTCGTGGAAACTTTAATCGAGGAATGCCTTACCCTCAGTTCTGTCTCAGACCACCAAACCCGTAGTTCTGACCTGTCACCATCATTACCTG
Organism: Thalassia testudinum; assembly: GCA_037157565.1. NCBI lineage: Eukaryota > Viridiplantae > Streptophyta > Magnoliopsida > Alismatales > Hydrocharitaceae > Thalassia > Thalassia testudinum. The sequence goes on along the minus strand of JAZHRO010000031.1, from coordinate 30,117,911 downwards.
TGGACCTCTGTAAGGCTGAGTATCATCACATGACACCATTTGAAGAAATCGATGCTGATCAACTACTGCCCTTTCCATTCCCATCGACTGTGGTCCCACCCGCGCCTGAACTTAAACCATTGCCCGAGAATCTCAAGTACGTCTTCTTGGGACCTGACAAGACCTTCCCAGTGATTATTAATTCCCATCTAACCAAGGATCAGGAACTAAGGTTGACTGCAACTCTTTCAGAACATCGGGCTGCCATTGGTTGGACCATCTCGGATCTAAGAGGAATTAGCCCCACCTATTGCACCCACAAGATTTACCTGGAAGACGGGGCCCGACCTTCCTGCCAGATGCAGAGACGGTTAAACCCTAACATGCGGGAGGTCGTTAAAAAAGAAATTATCAAGTGGCTTGACGCCGACATCATTTACCCTATCTCTGATAGCCCCTGGGTGAGCCCCACTCAAGTGGTTCCAAAGAAGGCTGGGCTCACCGTTGTTACTAATGATCATGGCGAATCCATCCCCACCTGCACCACCACCGCATGGCGGGTGTGTATTGATTATAGGAAGCTTAATGAAGCCACTAAGAAGGACCACTTCCCCTTGCCATTCATTGACCAAATCCTTGAAAGATTGGCAGGGTAGAAGTATTTTTGCTTCCTGGATGGATATTCAGGATATAACCAAGTCGCAATTGCTCCGGAAGATTAGGAAAAGACCACATTCACTTGCCCGTATGGCACGTTTGCATTCCGTCGAATGCCGTTCGGGTTATGCAACGCACCCGCAACCTTCCAGCGTTGCATGCTAGCCATTTTTTCAGAAATGGTGAGTGAATACTTGGAGGTCTTTATGGATGATTTCTCTATATTCGGGAATTCATTCGGCCATTGTTTGAGCAACTTGGAGAAAATCCTGAAATGATGTATCGAGGTTAACTTGGTGTTAAGTTGGGAAAAGAGCCATTTTATGGTTCAAGAAGGAATTGTCCTCGAACACATCGTTTCGCATAGGGGCATCGAGGTAGATAGAGCTAAGGTTGATTTAATTTCCAAACTTCCTCCACCTAATTCAGTCCGGCAGATTTGCTCTTTCCTAGGACATGTTGGCTTCTATCGAAGGTTCATCAAAGACTTTTCCAAACTTTCCAAACCCTTGACCGACCTTCTAGCCAACGACACCACTTTCCACATGTCTCCCGATTGCATCCAGGTTTATCATACCCTCCGGGACTTAGTCTCCACCGCACCTGTACTTCAACCCCCAGACTGGTCCCAGGATTTTGAGATTATGTGTGACGCATCAGATTTTGCCATAGGCGCTGTCCTGGGACAAAGGCAAGATAAGAAGCCCGTGGTGATCTACTACGCGAGCAAAACGTTGGACGAGGCCCAACGTAATTATATGGTCACAGAAAAAGAGTTGCTCACTGTAGTCTTTGGATTGGAAAAATTCCGATCATACTTGCTGGGATCCCACGTGACTATCTACACCGACCATTCAGCCATCCGGCACCTGTTAGCCAAAAAGGACGCAAAACCCAGGCTCATCAGATGGATCCTGCTTTTGCAGGAATTTGACCTGGAAATCCGAGACAAGGCCAGATCGAAAAATGTGGTGGCTGACCACTTGTCAAGACTTCATCCAGACCACATTGGACCCTCCCTACCTCTATCTAATACCTTCCCTGATGAACACATCCTAGCCGTGCAAGACAAGAAAATGCCATGGTATGCTGACCATGTCAACTACCTGGTTATAGGACAAACCTCGCACAGCTGTTCCAGACAGCAACGGGACAGGTTCTTGGCTGAGGCCAAGCACTATTTTTGGGATGATCCCATGCTGTTTCGCCTCTATGCTGATCAGATCATCAGGAGGTGCCTCCCCGAAGATGAAGTTCAGAGTGTGCTTTCCTTTTGTCATGACCAAGCATGTGGCGGCCATTTCTCTGGCAAGAAAACAGCTACAAAAGTTTTGCAGTCTGGATTTTATTGGCCGTCCTTATTCAAGGATGCACACATCTTTGCCAGGACTTGCTCACGATGCCAAACACTAGGGACCATGACCAAAAAAGATATGATGCCCCTTCAGCCCATTTTGATTGTCGAAATTTTCGACATTTGGGGTATCGATTTTATGGGCCCCTTTCCACTATCTAACGGCTTCGAGTACATCCTGGTCTCGGTAGACTATGTTTCCAAATGGATTGAAGCCGTTGCCACCCGATGATGCAATCACAAGATGGTCATGGACTTTGTGAAGAAGAACATCTTTTCCCGGTTTGGAATACCCAAGGCCATGATCAGTGATGGTGGAAACCATTTTATCCATTCCCAGTTCTGTGCCCTACTTAGAAAATACGGGGTAAACCACCGCATTGCCACCCCGTATCATCCACAAACAAATGGGCAGACTGAGGTCTCAAACAGACAAATCAAGAACATTTTACAGAAGACTGTGAGACCTGACAGGAAAGACTAGTCCACACGACTTGATGATGCCCTATGGGCATACAGGACCGCTTTTAAGACCCCGATAGGCATGTCACCTTACCGCTTGGTCTTTGGCAAAGCTTGCCATCTCCCTGTCGAATTGGAACACCAGGCTTACTGGGCTGTTAAGCAATGTAACATGGATCCCCAGTTAGCTGGTGCGCAAAGGACTCTTCAATTATCTGAACTTGAAGAAATTCGTCGGGACGCCTTTGACAATAGTCGGCTATATAAGGAGAGAATGAAAGCCATCCACGACCGACTCATTCATAGGAAAACCTTTGAGCCAAACCAACAAGTCTGGCTATTTGATGCATGCCTGAAACTCTTCCCAGGGAAACTTAGGTCCAAATGGACAGGACCATTTCGGGTGGTCAAACCCTATTCCAATGGGGCAGTTGAAATCGCCGATCTTAATACCGGGCACACCTTTACAGTCAATGGTCAAAGATTGAAGCATTTCCTGGCCCAGGTACCCCCCAAGGAAAGTGTCACCCTTGTTGAGGGCTGACACCAAGCACCGCCCAGCTGGAGGCGTTAAACTCAGCGCTTCCTGGGAGGCAACCCAGCGGATTCAGACTGATCTGGTAGTTTACGTCACTCAGGTACTATCTTTTTGAACCCTTCTGCATCCATGCATCTGCCAATGAGGACATTGTCCAACTTAAGCATGGGGGGATGGTAAATTGCATAATCCTGAGCTTAATTAATCAGTCTGAATGAATAAATTAATTGATTAAAAAAAAAATTGAATTTAGGAAGAAAAACTTAGGCATTAGAAACTTGTCAATAGTGGAAAATAATACAAAAAGAACTTAAACACTTAGACTTTTCAGGCTTTCAGGCTTAATCAGCCCTGGTGTCCGTTAAAATATGGATTTAGCGGCGAATCCTTGCAACTTTAAGCTATTCTAATCCACCTAATAAATAAGGTAATAAGTATACGACTTATCAACTCACCCTCTAACTGAGGAAAACTTTGAGTCTAAGCATCTACACACATTTTTGCACAGACTCACTTCTCGGAGATTTTGACAGAAATTGGGTAGCTAATGAACTCTGTAGGGTGGTATGACTGGCAAGTTGTCGTGGGTAACAACCCATTGGCAGGTTGTCCAGAACCCAGCCACAAGCCATTTCTTTTTTGCTGCCTCTAGGTACATTTGAGATTAGGGAAGCCACCTAAGAAAAAAAAAAAAAGAGAAGAAAAAGAAAATAAACCACACTTCACCGCACAAGTATGGCTGGCAAGTGATCGTGGGTAACAGCCCATTGGTCGGTTGTCCAGAGCCCAGCTCAATAATTGCACAAAATAGACCAAAACACCTAAGGACGAAGTGGGGAAGTAGTACAAGCCGGGGAGATATACACTGGAAAATCCTTGTGTTGACCCCAAGTAAAATGAACGTAGGGAGAAAGCTACCAATCGAACAAATACACCTTCAGGCAAAAATTTATTTTCTTTTCCGGTTACCTAGAGGCGTAGAAACTCGAAGTCTGTCTCAATTACCGTTAAGTGAGTTTATCACAACGTTCACACCAAGGTGCTTAGCACTTAGGGTTTTGACCGAGTTTTGGGTGGGTTGGGTAGCCGTAAAAAGTTACCAACCCACACTGAATTCCGAAAATTCTAAAAAGACATATATAGATATATACGTATACATATGTATAGTTATATATACAAAGCAAGGATTCGGGCGATTCGTATTTTGGAAGACACCCGGGCGCTGCTTAGTCTTTGTAGATTAAGATCTTCGTATATTTCCTCTTATTGACGAGTAACGAAGTGCCTAAGCAATTACTTCTTGAATTCTCCAAAGAAATAAAGGCTAGAATAAACCTTGCTAGGGACTATCAAGGAGTAAGCATGGGGGTATGATAACACCACGCAAGGGGGTAGTAATTAGGTTGAATATGGCCCATCTTTAGAATAAAAGGCACAACATAAAGTAGAATAGGAGCATTGCATGCATCAAGTACCAAGATTGCTTATAAACTGCATTAATGGCCATTTGTGTAAAGCATGTGTCAAAGCAGGCCTCAGATGAGCAATCGAACCACATGGATGGATTCAGAACAACGAACGGAGTCCAATGGACTCAAGATCGGCCAAATCCGACATCCAGAGCTCCCACAATGGGCCCAAGAAATTATGACCGTTGATCTGGAGATCAACGACCCAGAAAGCGCCACGTCGCCCCGCCCCCACCGCTCGCACGCCCTCAAGCCAGCCAAGGATGAATCTCGGCCGTTGATCTTCGATCGAACGGCCGAGATCCACGCGCTTGCCCGCGGTCGCCGCGACAAAGCGCGGGCGTGGTGCAACGGCTAGCGCGCACGCCCGCATTGCAGCGACGCGCGTTCGAATCGTGCGGAGCGGAAATCAAGCGAGAGCAAAGGGTGCGGCAAAATTGGACCGCTCGATCAGTAGCGGGCGGCCAGGATCGCGCCACGCGGCACGATGACAGCTCCCGAGCGCCCATGCACGCGCGCACGCCGGGCAGAAACGCGCGCGCGCACGCGCGCCCGAGGCGCGATCTAAGCGCGGGCGCAGGAGGATCTCAGCCGTCCGATCTTCGATCGGACGGCTCTCGTTCAACGTCCACGGATCACGCATGGAGAGAGAGCGGGGCGGGCAGCTGACCGGCGGCAGGAGAGCTTCACCGACGTATTTGGAAGCGGTTTTAGCGACGTTCTGGATGTCGCTAAAGCACATTCTTCTTTTAGGAAGCCCTTAACTCTATTTAAACCCCCTTCTACTACCATTCAAGGCATACTCTCCCACTTGCAACTACTCCACTCCTCTCCTAGCTAGCTTTAGGCACTCTTGTAATCATCGGAGCCGACAAGCCGCCGACGGAGCCTCCTCCACCACCGTGGCTACCTCGTCGCTCTCCACTCTCTCTCTACCTCTCTCTCTCTCTCTTTTAAGCTTTCATTTACTTTTGTTGAAGAATGTATTTAATGTTGTAAACCATGAACTATGAATGCATGTTTAATGAAATTATTTTCCGTTTAGTCGCCATTTTAATTTCTGTTTAAAGTGTATGATCAAAACCAAGAGCTTTCTAACCCTAAACTCTCTCTATCTCTCGCTTTTCAAAATCGTCTCTTTCGCAAGCAAAACTCCACCTTTTTCGTGACAACAAGTGGTAAAAAAAATCCGATTTCCACGCCTCCCTGAGACCGACACTTGGACTCACCTCCGTTTACTTCTTTTAAAACCGACGTATCAAGTGCAACTATAACGACACCTCTTAACACACATGCACGAGACCACGTCAGCCCCTGCCGCCATTAACGACAACTTGGAGGAGCTCCACACTTGCTCCAGGCTTCAGGATTGCAGGAGTAGCTGACTTGGGCAGGCCTTGCGAAGACAAGGGGTCCAGCGAGCAATGCAACGAAGGCTGCAGCTGTGGAATTGAATGAAGGATTTTTGCGGGTGCGCGCTAGACAAGGCTGGGAGTTTTATTCCCACATCGGTAACTTACAAACCGCTGCCATGGTTTGTATTGTTTTTGTGATATGGCTTGAGTGCCTCTGAACGCACCTGGGGTGAGGTCCCTCACCTATCTCACGCTGCCTCGTCCGTGATTTCACCATGCGGATCTGGTGCGACCAGACCCTACCCCTATCCTCAGCACACCTTGCGCACCACCCTCACGTCGGTGCGTCTGGTCATGGGCACGCGATCCGACCCGTTTACCTGGCTCTTGGAGAGCGTGCTGAGTGGTTTACAGAGAGAGAGAGATGTGCGGGTGTGGGTAGAGGGGTAGGTTTTTCCTTGGCTGTGGTGTGTGCAGGAAAGAAGGAAGGGAGGAAGAAGCCAACACTTAGCTGCTGCAAGGAAAGAGGCTCTGCCAAGGAAGAAAGGCAAAGCAGAAAGGAAGAAGAAACGAGGGAAGGAAGTTCTGCCAAGGAAGCAAGAGAGGCAAGATAGAGAAGAGGAACTGAAGGAAGCAGAGCTAAGGAAGAAGAAGACCCGTAGAGAGAGATACTGCAGGAGAAGAAATAAAGAAAGAAGAAAATAAGAAGAAAAGAAGCACTGCAAGAGAAAGAACAAGCACAGAGAAGAGGAATGGAAGAAAATTAGAAGATGAAGAATCAAAGAAGGGAAACACACTTTTAAGATGTCTGATCCCATTGCTCAGACGTCCAATTCTTTCTTTTTACCATAATTGCTTTTCAAACTCATGCATTTACATTTGAATTAACGTTTTGAGTAATTAAAGTGTTCAATTACATTTTTGAGATTAGTAGTAAGTTCCAATTGCTCCCTGTGTTCGACCTCGGATACTCTGATTTTCGAGTAATAAAACTTTTATTTGTTGACGACGCTTGATCATCTATACTACGATGTAATTAACTATTAAAACACGATCTAGCCCTGTCAACATTTTGGCGCCGTTGCCGGGGAGCAACGCGTAATTTATCACTAGTCTCTACATTCTTTTGATCATATTGAACACTAACTTGCCCTACTTTACTTTGTTGTGATCTTGCAGGTATTTCACGAGAAAATCCCTCCCGCAAGTCAACCACTCCAGGGCAGGTAATTTCTTTTCTTCCTTAAACCATCCCCTAATTTTGAAAAGACAAAAGGAAGAAATTAATTTAGGAATCAATTGCCTTCTTTCCATAGTAATCACCATCTTTAAGGCAAACATTTCCTAATTTTGCGAAAATTTTTCAAATGTTCTTGAAGTTGGAGCGATTTTTTAGATTCTATCCCACAAATTTATGTGCCTAATAGAAATCACGCTTAATCTCGGCGGACAACACACTTCTTGCTTTTAAGTCCAAAGAGAATTTTTGTGAAAAAGGAGGATTGGAAATAGAACCAAATTAGGGTTTCCACAGTAAGGTCTTGTAGTGCTAGTCACACATGCCTGTATAAAAGGAAATAAACCCTCCCGCATCAGTGTGCTACCCAAGCCCTTGATTGAAGAGATCTAAACAAGACAAACCCTAAAAAAAAAAAAGAATTTGAGCTCTAAGATCACTTGAATCTTAGAATTTTTGGACCTAATAAACTGGGAGTCAAATCAGGGTGATCACTAGGTCCCAAGTCTAGAATCATTCTGCCATCTATAGGACAGGTCAGGTGAAGTTGACCCCTTAGGTCAACCAACCTCCAAATTAGGTCACAATATCAAAACATCTAAAGTTCAAGTGAGAACCCTAAAGCACCTTTGAAATAAAATTGGTAGACTTAAGAGGTCAAGGTCCCCATTTTGGTCTACCTGGAATCTCAGTGACAAGAGAGGTCGGGTGGGGGAAACCCTGTAACCCATGGGGCACTCTATCGTGTAGGGGTCTTTGCGGGACTCTCCCTCTCTGGTTGCCCAGGTAATTCTCAGGTGGATGATCTTCTGATCCAGGGGTACCATCTGCCCCGAACCTCCATAGTCATCCAAACATCTTTGGGTGTCTTGATTGCGTCAAAAACATCTCCAGTCCCTCATCTTTTCTCTTTAGAGCACACACACACATTTTTACTGGGACTCGTTATTCAGATCTAATCACTTCATAACTTAATTCTACATCTTGATTCAAACTCTGATTCTACATCTGGATTCTACCACCTAATCCAAATATGCAGCCAAACCACCTCGGACTACCAGTCAAGAAACCTGAATATCGGAGATCCATGAGAGATAAAATGATTGAGGATGCCATGAAATTCTATGAAAAAGAAGAAACCTCAACACCAGTAGGAAACATTCAGGTTGATGTCCCAACAACCACAACCCATAGTAACTTGCGCCCAAGTACTATTACAAGAAGCCACAAAAGGATCAACCCGTGACTTGCTCATTACTACATACATTGAGATAGAAAAATTGCACAATCTTGAATACCTTCAATGTATGACAAATCCTCGACTTTGGAAGCAACACCAAGATAGTCTTGAAAAATGGGAAGAGATAATGAGATTAGTAAAACAAGTTATTGACCAGAAGTACCCGTATATACCACAAACAGAAGATGAACCATCTTGGGACAACATCGAGGATCAATCTGATCTCGGGTTTGAGGCAAAAATGGTTGTGGATTCCCAACCCAGATGGAGTATAATGTGCCTGATATCGAAGAAGGTTGGGAAGCTCCAAATGCAGGAAAATACCATGTTGAGCCTATTCTAGAATCCCAAAACTCCTGCAAGAATGAGAGTAGAACTGAACCTCTCGAGGGTGTAAATTCCATCCCTTATCCTAATAAGGTGACCCTCGAAGGTTATTCAGACCTAGATTCTAGTAATTCAACCCACATCCTAAGCCTAGAACCTAGATCTAAAATCTATTTTGAAGATTTCAAGGCCCAATATGAAGAAGATCAATCTTTTAATGAAGAATATGATTTTGGGCCTCTATTTGATGAATATCCCTCACCAACATCCTCAGAGGAACTAATCAATTTTTCGGAAGTCATGCCAATTTACGATACAGAAACTGAGGAGTTGGACGAGTGAGGTTTCAATTGGGTCTGCCCTACTAGCTTAGAACCTGAGCTTCTACCAAATAGGGATACCTTTTTAAGCTCAGAATTCACATTTAGGCTAGACCCCAGTCAGGCTGCTAAATCTACAACATATGATTTATTCTATGGTGGAACTCATGATCTTGAATCTCATTCAGATTTTGATTTTCAAAAACACTTCAACGATTTCGAATCTGACCATAACATCGGAGAAAATCTACTTCCTGATTATAACAAGCCAATTCTTTTTGAAGCCACCTGCTCCACTTATACAGAACCGATCAAAACCCGTTCTCTACCTTGACCCGCAACCGGACTCAATTTCTATTCTGATTCACCTCTCACTGAGCCATTTGCAGATGATTCAACTCCATATCTATATCGGGTATCGGGCATTGATCAGACCGAAAATCAAGAGCCATCATTCTTTGATCACCTCTGTAGGGTTTCCACACCACACATCTATTATTTTTCGAAACCCTACTCTGACCTGGCTGATTTGACTCAGCCTATACCCGAGTTTTCACTTCCATATCCATTTGAACTTCACTGCATATGGTGGGTTTCGCATCTATTGATCAACATCTATTGACTCGTCGATCTTTCGCTTTTAAGTCGGTTGCAGTTTAATGTGGTGGAAAAATCGACTGATCAATATTTAACAAGAAATAACCACTCGCAGAGGAGCAGGTCGTATCCACAGGGAGGTAATGACGTATTAAAATTCGCACCAATTAAAAACGTTCATTCGTAGTTAGTTTGGACAAGAATCAAGCCAAGATTGCCTTTAGATTAAGGTTTAAGCAAGAAACAATGCTGAAATGGCAATTATGAGAAACTAAAGGTTATTTTCCGCAATGCAGAATCAATAAAATATAATTAAAAAGTGACAATGGCAGAAAATGTAATTTCTAATTGATGGTTTACTGTATCAAAACAGGGGAATTTTTCCCCTTTGTCTTGCGCGACGAGGAGCGGATGGCCAGGCGCGGGAAGCTCGGAGGAGGTCCCTTGGACCGAGGGCTTCGAATTGGTGGTGGCGGCGAGTCGCGCGGCGGCTGGAGGTGGCTGGACGAGCTCCGACGGAGGTGCGGCAGCCGGTGAGCTTGCGCGGCTGTTGGCGTGAGATCTGCTCGCGCGCTGCTGCTGACGGCTCTGCAGGCACGGGAGGACAGGTCTGCAGGCGGTTGAGCGGGTGCGGCTGCAGCTGGCGTGGGCGGAGGGCGCTGCTGGCGGTTCTGCAGGCGCCGGGGTGAATGGCGTGGACTGTAGGCGCTGTTGGAGGGTGCAGGCGTGTGGGCGAAGGGCTCTGTAGGCGTGGTTGGAGGAGGGTGCTGCAGCCGGTGAGTGTGTGGAGATGGCGTGAGCTGCAGGCGCGTGGAGAGCGGGTGCGGTTGGAGGGTGCAGGCATGGTTGAGCTGAAGGTTGATGGGCACGTGTGCGTTTGAAGGATGCAGCAGGCTGAGGAAGGCGTGGCTGTTGGAGGTGAGCGGGTGGAGTGCAGATGGGTACGCAGGCGAGTGGGTGGAGGCGTGCGGGTAGCTTCAGACGTCTGGGAAATTTCCCGGACGTCTTAAGTTACTGAAAGGGTGGCTAAATCAGTAGCTCGGTGGTGGTGGTCGGCGACGACGGCGAGGGAGATGCACGCTAAGGTGCTCACGGTGATGCGGCGAGCTCCGGATGGCAGTGTGGCCTGTCACACCAGATGCCCACGATGATGGAGACTCGTTGCCACAGTAGAGGCCGGCAGTGTGGAGTGGAAGAGAGAAGTTCTCTCTGCACAGTGGTGGGTCGGTGGCGGAGGCCTCCCGAGCTCGGCTGCCTCCCTCCTCCTTTTGTAGTGTCCTGCACACATTTGAAATCATCTGCCCGACCAGATCCACCACATCCGCTCTCCCTTGAATGGTCCTTCACTGCGGCCGTTCGACGTTGGAGCGGCAGCCAGCCGTTCCTGCAAGGAGAAGAGTAAAGAAAATAATGTTAAAATATTAGGGTCATTTATATACAGACCCTCAACTTCTATGTTAATGAAAACAATGTACCTAATTGGTTGTCTAATTAGATGAATGCTATTCTAAGCTAATTCTAAATGCACTTAAGATATGAATGCAATGTATGGATTATGTAATTAAATTAAAACTATGAATTAATCTATTTACATCCTAATTTATGCTAAATAAATGTTAGAATTAACCTAATGTGTAGGCACTTAAATACTTAAATAGCCCACAACTATGGGCTAATCAAATACCCCCATGCCTAGTTTTTGCTAGTCCCTAGCAAAATTAAGTGAAACCTAGCACTCTAAGTAGACTAATCAACTCACTTAGTCTTCCTTCAGAAGCATATTAAGTTCAGTCTCTAGACCCAAGGTTCCTATGTAGTTGCTAAGTTACAGACTAGGTCGGCTAAAGACGAGTTGCAGGCACAAGTTTCCCTGATTTCTGACTCTACCCTAAAGTTTATTGATCCCTGAGATTAAAGCATCCGTGCCTGTGTATTGGTCTGAGTTATTTGAGCTAAAGGATTTTCTTTTTTTTTTATTTACTTTTTTTTTTATTATTCTTCTAAGTCTAACCTCAAATCAGCTATCAACACGGTCTGTGTCGGATTCATTGTCCCCATTACCATACCTCGAAGGGTGCCTGGCTTTCGATGCTTCGAGATAGCACCGCCCATAACGACCCCAAGAACTCCTGGCAATCGACACTTCGAGATAGTATCGCCCATGGATTTCTTAAGCGAATTCAGGCCTATGGCAATCGGCACTTCGAGATAGGGCCGCCCATGGTACTTGAACCGCGCAATGTGCTTACATGCCCCCAGTAGGATGGATATCCTAAGAGACAAGCACCGAGGAGGTAATATGTTATCATCGCATCCTCAAGGTGAGTATATACTCGACCTCTCCTGCGGCGGGAACTCTTCCAATCAAAATGTGTTTTCAAGCCTCTCTTAAGTCAAAACTAAGAGAACCAAATCTCTTTCAGAAAGACAGAAATTAAGTTGATTACCAGACCAAGTGTGTGAAATTTGGATGCTTGGGTTACAAGTACCCGTAAACCAAAAAGTAGAATAAGACTCCAGGTACTACCCCACCTTTTAACTCAAACCCTAGTTTCCCTTCCTCAACCTCTTGAGGAATGGTCCGCAACTTAACTCCTACTTAAGTTTTTAAGTCCACAAAGGACCCTAAAGGTCTAAAGCTAGTAGCTCATTTAGCTTCTAAAGTTTGACCTTAGAATTAACTTAGTCTACCATAGAGTTCTGAATTGCTTAAGACTGCAAGATCTAGCCAGTTAAGCTCAAAACCTTTTTCTTTTTTTCTTTTTCTCTCTTCTTTTTTTTTTTTTTTATATGCTATAAACAAAATGCCTCAGGTCCTCTCCCCCATGCCTGGTTCAAACAATGTCCTCATTGAAAACAAAAAAAATAGCTAAAGGAAGATATTACCTGAGGCGGAGAAAGGTAGGAGCTAAGGCTCCTCAAGAGTGACTTCGTCAACCAGATGGCCATCTAAAGTTATGTATGGTTTTAACTGTTGACCGTTGATGATAAAGGGAGTTGCTGAAGAGGAAGGATTTTTGATCTCCACAGCTCCATGGGGGAATACTTTGGTGATTATGTAAGGCCCATCCCAACAAGATTTTAATTTCCCAGGAAAAAGCTTAAGTCTGGAATTGAAAAGCCAGACTTGTTGGTTAGGTTCAAAGGTCTTTCGAAGAATAAACATGTCATGCAAGACCTTAGTTCTTTCTTTATAAGCTTGAGAGGTGTCATAAGCATCATTCCTCAGCTCCTCAAGCTCACTTAATTCTAGAAATCGTTAGCGGGTCATATCCATAGGGAGGCAATGACGTATTAAAATTCACACCAATTAAAAACGTTCGTTCGTAGCTAGTTTGGACAAGAATCAAGCCAAGATTGCCTTTAGATTAAGGTTTAAGCAAGAAACAATGTTGAAATGGCAATTATGAGAAACTAAAGGATATTTTCCGCAATGCAGAATCAATAAAATATCATTAAAAAGTGACAATGGCAGAAAATGTAATTTCTAATTGATGGTTTACTGTAGCAAAATAGGGGAATTTTTCCCCTTTGTCTTGTGCGACGAGGAGCGGATGGCCGGGCGCGGGAAGCTTGGAGGAGGTCCCTTGGACCGAGGGCTTCGAATCGGTGGTGGCGGCGAGTCGCGCGGCGGCCGGAGGTGGCAGGACGAGCTCCGGCGGAGGTGCTGCAGCCGGTGAGCTTGCACGGCTGTTGGCGTGAGATCTGCTCGTGCGTTGCTGCTGACGGCTCTGCAGGTGCGGGAGGACGGGTCTGCAGGCGGTTGAGCGGGTGCGGCTGCAGCTGGCGGGGGTGCGCAGGCTGTAGCAAGCGCGGGCGGAGGGCGCTGCTGGCGGTTCTGCAGGCACGAGGGTGAATGGCGTGGACTGCAGGCGCTGTTGGAGGGTGAAGGCGCGTGGGCGAAGGGCTCTGCAGGTGCGGGTGAATGGCGCTTGCAAGCGGCAGGCGCGGGTGGAGGCGTGCTCGGTTGTGCGGGTTTGCAGGCACGGTTGGAGGAGGGAGCTGCAGCCGGTGAGTGTGTGGAGATGGCATGAGCTGCAGGCGCGTGGAGAGCGGGTGCGGTTGGAGGGTGCAGGCGCGGTTGAGCTGAAGGTTGATGGGCGCGTGTGCGTTTGAAGGATGCAGCAGGCTGAGGAAGGCGTGGCTGTTGGAGGTGAGCGGGTGGAGTGCAGATGGGTACGCAGGCGAGTGGGTGGAGGCGTGTGGGTAGCTTCAGACGTCTGGGAAATTTCCCGGACGTCTTAAGTTACTGAAAGGGTGGCTGAATCAGTAGCTCGGTGGTGGTGGTCGGTGACGACGGCGAGGGAGATGCACGCTAAGGTGCTCACGGTGATGCGGCGAGCTCCGGATGGCGGTGTGGCCTGTCACACCACACGCCCACGGTGATGGAGACTCGTCGCCACAGTAGAGGCCGGCAGTGTGGAGTGGAAGAGAGAAGTTCTCTCTGCACAGTGGTGGGTCGGTGACGGAGGCCTCCCGAGCTCGGCTGCCTCCCTCCTCCTTTTGTAGTGTCCTGCACACATTTGAAATCATCTGCCTGACCAGATCCACCACATCCGCTCTCCCTTGAATGGTCCTTCACTGCGGCCGTTCGACGTTGGAGCGGCAGCCAGCCGTTCCTGCAAGGAGAAGAGTAAAGAAAATAATGTTAAAATATTAGGGTCATTTATATACAGACCCTCAACTTCTATGTTAATGAAAACAATGTACCTAATTGGTTGTCTAATTAGATGAATGCTATTCTAAGCTAATTCTAAATGCACTTAAGATATGAATGCAATGTATGGATTATGTAATTAAATTAAAACTATGAATTAATCTATTTACATCCTAATTTATGCTAAATAAATGTTAGAATTAACCTAATGTGTAGGCACTTAAATACTTAAATAGCCCACAACTATGGGCTAATCATTTATCAACCCACCAGACTTATTAGGTTTGGGCTGCATCATCAGCCGACTTATCTCAACAAGCACTTGGTTGGACCAACCAGGCTCTTAATCAAGGTGCTTGTTTTACAAAATTCTGCTGATTTGACCACTCCCTCTCCACCCCATTTTCCGCTCGGCTGAAGGCATTAAATTTAGCGCTTAACGGGAGGCAACCCGTCATCCCAAAAATAAAGACCCATCTGATTATCCGTCTGTACTCCACGTCCATTGCACCTTGAGTTCAGCCTTAGACAGTTGATCCCACCTCTGGTACACGTATCAGAGCTTGAAATCGTTCGCATCAGTCATTTCCAACCCATTCACCCACCCGATGTATCCTGTTCTAAGTCCCTGACCTCAACACTATTTCACACCCTCTGTTTACAATGAGGACATTGCAAAACTTAGGCATGGGGGGGTGATAAAGTGCATACATACAAGAAAAAATCAGAAGGATTCTTACACAAAAAAATTCACATATGTCAAAAACACAAAAAATTAAAAAATTATGAAAAAGAACAAAAAAATGGGGGAGGGAGAAAATTTTGTGAGCCACATATTCATAAGGAGGAGAAAAAGAGAAAAAATGACAAATAGGAGCATAAAATGAAAAAGAAAAAAGAAATAGTCATTAGTAAAAGATTAAGGAATTAACTAAAGTTCTAGACCAGATCAAGAAAAGAAATAAAAGAAAAGTGCTAAGGAGACATAACAAGAGATTAGCGGGAATGCTGATCTTAGGCCTCTTGGGCTAGATTCTTTAGCTTAAAAATTCACGTATCCGCTAAAATATGGATAATCCTCAAGAGGTTGGGGAAAATGCGAAGCTTAAGTATTAGGTCTAAGGCTTAGGAAGTATTCGGCCTTGTTAACTGACTTTCGGTTTGCGGGATTCGGTAACCTAAGCACCCCAAATTCACACAGTCTGGTTCAGTGCGCCTAAATATCAAAATCACGCAAAAGCATTTAATGTTCTGAAAAAGTCACCTAGATTAGGAGCGGCCAATCAACACAAGTTGATTTGGACGATTTCCCGGCGCGGAGAGGCAGGAAATTTCCCTCGAAGATGCGTAACAACATATCGTCTCCTCAGTGCTTGTCTCTTAGGATATTTAAATATCCTACTGGGGGCATGTAAGCACTCTGCTGGTTCAGATACCATGGACGACATTATCACAAAATGTTGATCGCCAGGGTTTGAATTCGGCCACGGAACGCCATGGGTGGGATTATCTCGAAATCTCGAAAGCCAGGGTTCTGGGGGTTTCCATGGGTGGGATTATCTCGAAATCTCGATAGTCAGGGACCTTTGAGGATCGATGATGGGGACGAGGAATCCGATACAGACCATGTTGAGAAGCTAATCCGAAGCAAGAAATAAAAAGAAAAGAGAGAGAAAAGCTTTCCAAACAAATAAATCTTCTATCTCTCTCTTACAAAAATGCACTGCAAACTAAACCTAGGCTAAAAATGTCTCAAGCACGGGTGTTTTAACTGCGAAGTCCAACAAACCCTAGGTTAGTTTCTGTGGGCCTTAAAAACCTTTGCGAAGGACTGAGGCTAAAGCGGGTCAGGTCCGGATTTTGGTTGGTACTTGAATACCTCTAGGCCTATTGTCGGCATTCTGACCTAATCACAAAAGAAAAGAGAAGCACTTATCATAATTGTTGACAGACACTCAGGATCTAGAATGAAAGTTAAAACCTTGAAATTTTGCTAAGGGACTAGCAAAAGCTAGGCATGGGGGTATGATGAGAGCCTCATCATGAGCCATAACTAGCTTATTTTGACCTAATAAAGAGAATAAAAGCTCCTGCATAACCTAGAAGAGGGCCTAATTGAAGGCATAAGTGTTCTGAGAAGAAAACATGAAATAAAGGTTAAAACTGTAATTTTACCATTGCAGTACATAAACGGAATTTCTCAGAGACAAAACATAGGTCAAATGATATAAGTGAGATAAAAAGTGGGTTGAATCAATCAGGAATGGGTTCATGTGCAATCCAGGAATTAAATGACATTTGGTAACCTTAAAACAGACCTGCTTAATTCAACAAGGTTTCGATCAGGATAAAAATCAATTAAACCCTCTAAAATTTATGTAAAAATATCCTCTAGGGTTTATAACATTCAAATTGTCCCTTGGAACCTAGTTTGACCTAGATTAGGGTCTTAGCTCATTAATTAACCTAATATGGGTTTTTACGCAAAATATCCAGTCAAACGTGGTCAAACCTAAAATCCAACTTCACCATTGGATTCCTTAGGTCCAACTTAGGTTTGTACCAAAATTTGGACCTAAGGGGAGGTCATCTTGACCTACTTTGCAATTTAGTATACCTAATCACACTTTGGTCCCTATCTTTTGAAAACTATCACTTAAACCCCCCGAGATTCCTCGCCAATCTTACAATCAGGTCCTTCCGCCATTATTGGGGAAGAATCCTTCTCCGGCGAGGATTAGAGAGGGAATACGCTCAAATCCCTCAGAGATCTCCTCCCAGAATTGGAAGGGAGATTCTCTGAGGAATCCCCTTCCATCTGAGTCCGACCACAATCCCAGATTTGCACCCAATCTCTCATGCGAACGCATGAGAGATTTGGTTATCTAACCACCTTCCATCTCCGACGAGACGTCAGTGGCTAGAAGCTTGCCCTCCACGCACCAGAAGCACAGCCAAGCACCTATAAATTAAACCCTAACTCCGGCCACACCTCCTCAGCTTGACTTGGCCTGAATTCCACCTCAAATTCCTCTCCTTCTTCTCCGGCCAAGGTGTCCAGTGAGCTCCGGGAAGCCCCCCTCCCCTTCCTCTTGGCTCAGCCACAAAACCAGTGGCAGAGTCGTCTTCCTCATCCTCCTCCGCGTCGTTCAACACCTGCGCACGCTGCCCTAGCCCCGTCGTCTTCCTCCACTAGGCGCTTTCTTCTCGGGCAACAGCAGGTACAGCCATTCGCCTCTTCGTCCCCTTTAGTCCCTTTAATTAGGTTAAAACTCTTCTTCTCTACCCCCTCTTTCATTCCCCGCATTTTATTTCATCCAAAACCCCTCGACTGCTGCCATTCACCATCACCTTCCTCATCTCCGGCCACCCTCCGGCGAGGTGCTCCCATTGCTCCGCAGCTCCACATGCCTCACCGACCATCACATAACCTCCGCCTCACCTCACTGAGTAACATCCGCCCATCCATCGTCCCTCTACGCCTCCACAACAGTCCCCCAAACTCACCCATCCATCCGGCCACAGGGCGACCTAGGCACGCACGCCTAGGCTGCCCCGTGGCCTGCCACCTTGCTCTTCACCTTCGCCATGACAAGGCGAAGGTCCCCTGGTGATTTGATTAGGGCGAGAGGCTCTTTTCGTGTCTGACATATTCCATACCCTTGCCGCCATTAATGACAACTTGGAGGAGCTCCACACTTTCTCCAGGCTTCAGGATTGCAGGAGCAGCTGACTTGGGCAGGCCTTGCGAAGCCAAGGGGTCCAGCGAGCAATGCAACGAAGGCCGCAGCTGTGGAATTGAATGAAGGATTTCTACGGGTGCGCGCGAGAGAAGGCCGGGAGTTTTAGTCCCACATCGATAACTTACAAATCGCTGCCATGGTTTATATTGTTTTTGTGATATGGCTTGAGTGCCTCCGAACGCACCTGGGGTGAGGTCCCTCACCTATCCCACGCCGCCTCGTCCGCGATTTCACCACGCAAATCTGGCGCGACTCGACTCGACCCCTATCCTGAGCACACCTCGCGCACCACCCTCACGCCGGTGCGTCTGGTCACGGGCATGCGATTTGACCCGTTTACTCGACTCTTGGAGAGCGTGCTGAGTGGTTTACAGAGAGAGAGAGAGACGCACGGGTGTGAGTAGAGGGGTAGGTTTTGCCTTGGCTGTGGTGTGTGCAGGAAAGAAGGAAGGGAGGAAGAAGCCAACACTTAGCCGCTACAAGGAAAGAGGCTCTGCCAAGGAAGAAAGGCAAAGTAGAAAGGAAGAAGAAAGGAGGGAAGGAAGTTCTGCCAAGGAAGCAAGAGAGGCAAGACAGAGAAGAGGAACTGAAGGAAGTAGAGCCAAGGAAGAAGAAGACCCGTAGAGAGAGATACTGCAGGAGAAGAAATAAAGAAAGAAGAAAATAAGAAGAAAAGAAGCACTGCAAGAGAAAGAACAAGCACAGAGAAGAGGAAAGGAAGAAAATCAGAAGATGAAGAATCAAAGAAGGGAAACACACTTTTAAGACGTCTGATCCCATTGATCAGACGTCCAATTCTTTCTTTTTACCATAATTACTTTTCAAACTCATGCATTTACATTTGAATTAATGTTTTGAGTAATTAAAGTATTCAATTACATTTTTGAGATTAGTAGTAAATTCCAATTACTCCCTGTGTTCAACCTCGGATACTTCGGTTTTCAAGTAATGAAACTTTTATTTGTTGACGACGCTTGATCATCTATACTACGACATAATTAACTGTTAAAACATGATCTAGCTGCATCAACAGTAGAGGAGGAGGTATTGGAGCTAGGGTTTGAAGAGAGGAGTTGAGGAGGAGAAGTCTGGAGCTGGAACTGGAGCTGGCAGCTGCTGAAGAGGCAGGCATGGAGCTACTCTAGCTGGTTTAGCTTGCTAATTCTTTGCTAGCTGCTAAGCCAAGCTAAAGTGAACTGGCTTCTACCATAATGAGCTGAGGTGAGCTAGGTCTGGTGCTCCCGGGGAGGATCAAGCTGGTTGAGGCAGTTAAGGTAGCTTAGCTCAACTGAGTTGAGCTAGGCTGAATCCCCGGGAGCTGGACTTGAGCTTCCTGAGCTGAGATGAGTTCTTCTTTAGCTGGTTGGTGTTGAGTGGAGCTGGATGTAGCTGGGTCTGTGCTGGGGTGAACTCCTGTCAACTCAACTGAGCTAGTTAGAGCTCCCTGTGGACTAGTGGGAGCTAAGATGAGCTAGACTCAGCTAAGTTGAGTTGGATCTGAGCTGACTTGAGCTAGGGTGAGCTAAGATGAACTCTCTTGAGCTGCCATTTAGCTGAGATTAGCTGAATGGAGCTAGGATGAGCTAACCCTAGTTCAAGTGAGCTAGGTTCCAGTTGTGGTGAGCTAGATCAAACTGAGTTCCAACTAGTCTAAGCTTCTCCTTCACCATTTGCCTTCTTGAGTGCTAGGGTTTTAGGGATCTATATATCTGTTCATCCCTAACACTCACGAAAACATATCAAAAAAGCAATAAAAAATGCAATGCATGCCTAACCTAATTTATGCCTAAATGCAACCCAAAAACACGTTTGCGGAGTAAAATCCTAAGAACTAGGTTTGTTTTAATGCATAAGAATGATGATAAACTAGTGTTTATCACACCCTCATGCTTATCTTTTGCTAGTCTCTTAGAAAAACTTCAATTTTTTGGAAAACGGAATTTTTGGGAGATCTAATTTTTTTCGACTTTTGAGAAAAAGAGATTAAGGGACCTTGGTAGATTAAAACACAGGAGGTACGTGATTTGTTAAAGATAAACATCGAGATTTATTTTTGGATCCAACCATTAGATAGAACGGGATCAATATATCCTCTAGAAAATTCACAAATTATCCCCTTGTTAATTCAAATGACTTGAAATTTTTGTTTTTAGGATTTTTCTGGCTCATGAATCTGATTTGCAACTTGCAAAATCCTTTAAAACCTTGTGTCTGTGCTTTTGAAAAACCAATATTTATAAGGGCGTGTTAATTAATTAATTAATTTATTTTTTTCCCCATGTTATTTTTAGCTTAGTCTTACAACAGATGTGTCGGGATCATCATTCCTGTTACCATTCCTCGAGGGGGCTCTGGCACTAGTACTTCGGGATAGCACTGTCATGACACCACCCAGGAGCTCACAACCCCAAAACACGATGAGGTGTAAAGGGGCGTTCCAAGCAAACTCAAGCTCTTGCTCCGACACTATAGGTAAAGCACCGTCCAAGACACTTGAGCTGCTAAAATGCACTTTAATGCTCCATCTAAAGATGTGAAATATAGATATGGAGCAACGCTGAGGCGGTAACATGTTGACATCGCATCCTCAAAGGAAGCATTTTCCTCCTTCTTGACGGTGGGAACTCAAACCAATGATCTGCTTCAGACTTTTACTAAGTCCAAACAAGGGAGTTTTTCAAATTTTTAATTATTTTTAAGTGTTGGCTTGTGTGTGAAAATTGACACAAGATGTTTCTCAAGACATGTATGTTTTTGAATCAAAAACTAAGTCAAATACTTTCCGTATTACAAAATAGGATCAAGTCACCTGAACTATCATGAGTTCAGGTGAAATTTTAGAGAAGGATATCTGATCTAGTCTAAAAATAGACCTTGAAATTCTAATGATCAGATCCATATCCTCATCCTTAGTTTGTTAAAGATTAAATCCCATTGTACCAAAAGTGAATTTTTTGACCTTAGTCCTGATTTCAAAATTTTTCCTCAAAAAGTTTTCAACATTTTTATTTTTTTGGGTATGCAAGCCGGAAATAAATTAAAGAAAAATGCATGTTTTTAGGTTTTGAAAATCTTAAATCGATCGTCAAATTTAAAAACACCCCCCCATGCTTAAGATATGCCATGTCCTCATGCATTAGGAGGGAAAAGGGATCACCTTAGTGAAGAACGGTCGGGTTTAGGATGAACAAAACCTAGAAAAAGAAGAAAAAAGGAAAGCAAGAAAAAATGATAGGTTACCTCCCATCCAGTGCTATCTTTTATGCCATTCAGCCAGGCGTGAAGGTTTGCACGGAAGACATAAAATCATGTAAATAATTGGACACTTGGATGCCTGCAAAAAAGGTGTCTTCTTCTAGATCCCTAGAAAATTGATTAGAAGAAATATTGGGATCAAAGTTGGATGGAAAATGATAAGTGTAACCCGAGTCTGGCCATGGTTTTAAATCAAGTTGGATGCCAAACTCGGGCGGGGTTGGTGGCAGGTCTGTAAGAAAGGAGTTGGGGAAGGGATGGTGAGGATTGGGTGAAGTTAGTGTGGAAAAATTAGGTGCGTGAATAGTGGGTTGGTTAGGGTGCTTAGGGGGCTCATCAGGAATAAATTTAGGGTCAAGACAAGTCTCCAGATTATGGATTTTGCCGACCACTGATTTTGAATCAGAGTCCTCAAAAAAATTATGGTTGGTAAGGGTATCTATTAACATTGTCTCCTCCACCATATTGGAAATTTCAGCATCTGAGTCCTCAAAAAAGTTATCATCATGGAATCTCCTGGAGGATTTGAAAATATCTAAAGTGAGAGTTTGGCCTGCACAAGTGATATCCATTTTGCCTGTGTGGCAATTGATATTTACCTTTGCAGTGGCCAAAAAAGGGCATCCAAGGATTATTGGGGAGTCCAGTAATGATTCTGGTACCTCAATGTCAAGAACCAGAAAGTCTGCAGGGAAGACACAATTCTGGACCTTGACCAAAACATCCCCGACAATCCCATGAGGTTTGATTGTAGATCGGTCAGCTAATTGCAGGGTAACCTCGACGGGTTTTAATTCACCGATCTGAAATTCTTCGAATAAACTCGTGGGAATAATATTAATTGAGGCACCAAGATCAAGGAGGGTGCGATTAAAGGTAGTGTCATCAATAATTACAGAAATTAAAGGCACCCCCGGATCTTTCATCTTAGGAGGCAGCTTACTCTGTATGACAGAGCTTACTATCTCCGAAAGATGCCCCTGTCCTAGATTTTTGGCCTGCCTTTTAGGAGTACAAATCTCCTTCAAAAATTTGGCATAGGCAGGTATATATTTGATGTCATCTAGGAGAGGAATATTGATATGAACTTGCCCAAATAGATCCATGAGCTCTTCTATAGTGGGCTTAGATGTCTTTTTTTTGGTGGTGGTGGGGTGGAGAGCTTGTGGGAAAGGGATAGGAATCTTGTCTTGAGATTTTTGTATTTCTTTTTCTTCCTGATGGGGAGGTGGGGAGTCAATTTGCACAGGTATATCACCAGGTTTGTGTGAAGGCCTAGGATCAGTGGTGGTTTTCCCACTCCTCAAAGTAATTGCATGTGTAGTCGGATTATTATTTGGAGGAGGTGGGGGGCCTGTGATTGCGGAAACCTGGGCGGCTGCTGAGGTGGTGGATTAGGAGGAGGCTGATTGGGATAGTGTGGAGTTCTGCCCATATAATGGTTCCCTTGGTGATTAGGGTTGGGCATGGGTTGGGACGAAAGATGTCCTGTAGGTCTTTGCGTGGGAGTAACCCCAATTTGATTGTTCAGATTTGTGATGGTGCGGGTTACTTCCATCATTTTTGTTTGCATTTCCTGCAGGGTTCGCATCATTTGGGCATTGATGTCTTGTTGGGATGACCCAGGATGAAAGATTGGATTCGACCCATATCCATTAAAATGATATGGTTGGGGAGAAACCTGATTATTCCAGGAGTAGTTCAAGTAATTTTTCCAATTGGAAGAATTTTTAAAGGGCTCCGGGATGGCAAAAATATTTTGAGTGGGGTTAAGATCTGGATAGTTGTAATTCCCCAGTGAATCATGGGCAACCTCAGAATAATCAGCAGGAGTAGTGTTAAGATTGTGCAAATTTTCTCTTCGTGGAAAGTTAGGTTAGGTTAGATGCGGGTGTGGAGCTTGGGTTGATGTGGCTAGTCTTTCCTCAATTTTCTTTTGATTAATATGCATCTGGTCGAGTTTTTGAGCGATCAATTGAAGATCGTCTTGGGTGACAGGGATAGATTGAGTGCCTATTTCATGAACACCGAACTGCGGGTTTTAGATTCTGCAAAATGTGTTCATGGAAGCTTGATTAAATGAGTTTTCACTCATTTCTTCAAACAGGTCGTAGGCACTTTCAGCATCTTTATTTAAGAAGTTACCGCCACACGAGGCGTCAACAAAATGTCGGATTTGATCTTCTAATCCATGATAGAAGATTTGCACGAGCTGCCATAAAGGAATCTCGTGGTGCGGGCAACTTCTTAAGAGATCTTGAAATCTTTCCCAAGAATCATGGAAGGTCTCACTAGATTTTTGGTAAAAGGTCGTAATAGACCTTTGCAGGGAGTTGGTATGACCTATGGGAAAGAATTTCTTGAGGAAGGCACTCTTGAGCTGAAGCCAAGTTGTGATGGGTCGGCCAATGGTCCTGAACCAATAAGCGACCTTATCTTTAAGAGATAATGGAAAAAGCCGCATCAGCCATATGTCTTCTTGCACATTTCAGGAACGGGTTGTCTGTGCAAGAAGAGTTAGCTCTTCAAGGTGGCTGAAAGGGTCTTCCCTAGGAAGGCCATGAAAGTGTTTAATTAGGTTCAGGACTGCAGGCTTGATCTCAAAGTCCCCCTCTGGTATAACCACCCCTGGTCGTTCCTCATAATAAGACGGATCATAGAAATCTTTTAGAGGAATAACAGGCTGCTGACGGGGTGGTGGGTGTGGCCTTGGATTGGCTAGGTTTTGAATGTTCCTAGTCAATGTTTGTTGATTGGAATTTAATTTATTAATCTGCTCAGCCATCAATTTTAAAAGATCAGACAGGGGGTCTTGATGTTGTGTTTGGGGCAACTCAAGATTAGGGAGCTCCAAGTGTGGGAAGTTAAAGGTGGGTGGATTTTGGGTGGAAGGGTTAGAATTAGGGTTAGTGGTGGGGTTAGAGGTAAGGTTAGAGGTGGAAGTGGAAGGGTCAGTGGACCTATTTTGTTGAGTTTCCATTTTTTTAGAAAGAGAAGAAGACAGAAAAAGTGGTCTTTTTGCGCGGGGGGCGAAATCAAATGGTCCTTCCAAGTGTGGATTTTGAGACCGTCGCTCGTGCATAAAATGGAAGAATGGGAGGGGAGAAGAGAAAGAGATGAGAGAAAGTGTGTAAATCAAACAAACAAAGCTAGACCTAACTTAAGTGTGACTCCCTAAAAATAAACTTAAGACTTGGTCTACGTAGGAAATAAGTAATCAATAGTGAATACCCATTCTGTCAACAAATCTAGCCAAGTTGTTTAAGGGGAGGTTTGGGCCCAAACGTTTCCCAGGGAAAACCCCAGGTGCTTGTACAAACCAGCTCCTGGTTGTTTGACACGGCCCCTCAGCCTGAACACTAGATATAGATGACAGAATTGGTACTAACTAAAGAAAACTTATGACCTAAATAGCAAGCCTAAGTTGATAAAGCCTTAGGGGTCAAGTTGCTACAAATTTTAATTAGGTCTAGGATGCTATAGTGCACACGGAATGTGGAGGGAGTTTATTGGGTTGTTGCCCTATTATTTTGATTTTTTTTTTGTGTGTGCAGGAATTGAAGAGTGGCTCCAATGAAAATCAAGTTGTCACATAATTTTTTTGTATTTTTGTCTTTTAGGATTTGATTTAATTAAATGTGTTTTAGGGTTTTTCTTTTTAAATTTTCAAACAAGTTTCAAAATCTACAATCAAAGGAAAAACAAGTTGTATGGGTGATTGTATATTTCTTTTAAATTGAGTCTCTAAAAAGAAAGAAGGAAACCTTAAGCCAATTGTTCCTAAGACAGAAATTTAAATACCAATGAATTATTTTTAGGCTTTCTGAATAGATAGTGGTCCAATCAATGCAACCAACACCACTACCTTGAGTGAAATCAAACAAGGATTCCACAAAATATTTTTGTAAGATTTTAGGAATTTGTTTGCTAATTGTTTTGAATTTTTAATTGTACTAGTGTCAAAGTCCAAAAATGATACCCGTGGGTATTGTGGACTTTTCAATATTATCACTAACCTCAAAAAATTTTTGTGATTCTATATGATGTGTAAAATTTCACAAGGATTCCAGCAAACTAAATTTTTCAAAAATTGGATGAGTATAAAAATTCTAAAAATTTGCGGACAGTAGCAAAATAGGAAGATTAGAGGGTGTGACCCCTCTGCAATCCATGAATTTTAAAAAATTAAATACAAATCCAATTGATCTGAAATTTGGAACAAATGTTCCTAACTTAATTGGAAATCACTGTATGAAAGTTTATGATTTTATGAGGCCTGTGGTGTTAGGAATCGATTTTTCAACTCCGGACAGAAATCTGGACCCGAAAAATAGAACGCCAATACTTGCAATGGAGTGGTGTTAAAGAAGCATTCAAGCAAACAATGAATTTTAAAATGCACCACTCCACTTAGTTAAGTTGTTTATGGTCTTTAAAGCCAAGTTTAGTGTATTTTGGTAGTTTTTTAGGTTATGTGTGACAAGTGATGGGGAACCAACCTGAAATCCACGGGAAGAAAAGGAACTTTAGGCTTTCGCTTCCAAATTCCCGCCTTCCCACTGTAATTCCTGCACACACAAAAGAAAGAAAGAGAAGGGGATGAGATCCACTTCAAGCAAGAGAAAGTTAATTAATGCAAAGCCGTGCCTCCCCAGCAACGGCACTAAAAAGTGATAGCGAAAATACGCAGTTTGTTAATTAGGTAATTTAGTGTCGTTGCAACACGTATATCCTCTTTTGCTTTTAAATTTATGTTCCTAGATAGGGGAGTATCTAGGGTTGTCCAAGGAGGCTAAATGTTTGCAAAATTGATTCTCTTGCTTGGAATATAAATCTCAACTTTCTTTTTGGTCTTTTTCAATATATCATTTTTATGTTTTTGAAATTAAGGCAACATGCGAAATTGTGGCGGGAAAGTGACTTACACTTCAATTCAGTAGACTACTTTTAAAGTGGCAAGTAGAGCCTCTCCCTAAGCTCACTCTAGGCAAGTGGAGGCCTAGAATAATTAGGGAGAGGGAATGAAGAATGCTAAAAACAAAGCAATTAGAAATGCAACTAAAGAAATTGCAAAGAAGGCAACTAAATTAATGAAAAAGTGTTTTACAAAAATCCTAGTAGATGAATGCTTCTACTACTAGAAAAATTGCAATAAATAAAAGCAAACACAAATCCTCTAGATAGATGGTGAAGAAGAGGGCTTCTTGCTCCAAGCTTGGTAGCTCCCAAGCTTGAAAAGAGTCCTCCAACTCCTTCCTTGTTATGCTCCGCCAAGGTGATGTCCTCCAAGGAAAGCCCTAAGGGGGCACGCCCTAAGCTTCTTTCCAAGGGTGGACGTCCACCCTAGGTCCTTCGCCTTTGCCTGGCCATCCTCCTTGAAGTAGAAAAGTCCTCCTCCTTGGCGTGGCCAAAGTTGAAGAGAGTGGGGAGAAGAAGGCACCAAAAGGGCTGGTGATGTGCCCCTTTAATCTCCTTCTCTACTCCTTCTTCTTGGCCGTAGGTGTAGGTGGTATAGGTAGCAAAATACACTAATGGAGGATGAAGAAAATGTGGGAAGTTTGGTGGGTATATATAGTGTAGGAAGGGGGCATAGGTGTCTCTTGGAATGGATGGCTAGGATAGGATATGGGGGTAGTTGGGGATCCTAGGGCTAAGAATAAGTGGCGCCACCTAAGGGGTGCTAAGGGGGGTAGTTATGGCTTTGGTGCCCTTTAGAATTGGCACCAAAATGGGCCTTCTAGAAGGCCATTAGGTGGCGCCACCTTAGGGTTCTAGAAGGGGGGTATGTGGATGTCTAGGATGGGTTATGTGGGTATGTGTAGGGTGGATGAAGGGGCTGAAAGTTGGCGCCAACTTTTGGTGTCTTTTGGTGGTTAGTTGAGGGGTGAAAGGTGGTGAAGAGGTGGCGCCAAAATGAGTAGGATAGCTAGCTTAGGTAGGGCTTAAGTTGGTGGAGCTAGCTAGGGTTGAATTGAAGGTGGTGGATGGCCAAGGAGCTGGTTGCTAGCTAAGCTAAGCTAAGCTAGGCTAGCTTAGCTAGCTATGGAGTAGAGGAGGAGGTATTGGAGCTAGGGTTTGAAGAGAGGAGCTGAGGAGAAGAAGTCTGGAGCTGGAACTGGAGCTGGCAGCTGCTGAAGAGGCAGGCATGGAGCTACTCTAGCTGGTTTAGCTTGCTAGTTCTTTGCTAGCTACTAAGCCAAGCTAAAGTGAACTGGCTTCTACCATAATGAGCTAAGGTGAGCTGGGTCTGGTGGTCCCGGGGAGGATCAAGCTGGTTGAGGCAATTAAGGTAGCTTAGCTCAATTGAGTTGAGCTAAGCTGAATCCCCAGGAGCTGGACTTGATCTTCCTGAGCTGAGATGAGTTCTTCTTCAACTGGATGGAGTTGAGTGGAGCTATATGTAGCTGGGTCTGAGCTGGAGTGAACTCCTGTCAACTCAGTTGAGCTAGCTAGAGCTCCCTATGGACTAGTGGGAGCTGAGATGAACTAGACTCAGCTAAGTTGAGTTGGATTTGAGCTGACTTGAGCTAGGGTGAGCTAAAATGAACTCTCTTGAGCTGCCATTTAGCTGAGATTAGCTGAATGGAGCTAGGATGAGCTAACCCTAGTTCAAGTGAGCTTGGTTCCAGCTGTGGTGAGCTGGATCAAGCTGAGTTCCAGCTAGTCTGAGCTTCTCCTTCACCATTTGCCTTCTTGAGTGCTAGGGTTTTAGGGATCTGTATATCTGTTCATCCCTAACACTCACAAAAACATATCGAAAAGACAATAAAAAATGCAATGCATGCCTAAACTAATTTATGCCTAAATGCAGCCCAAAAACTCGTTTGCAGAGTAAAATCCTAAGAACTAGGTTTGTTTTAATGCATAAGAATGATGATAAACTACATTTATCAGGAAGACAGAGATCTAAGTATTTTTCCAGGTCTTAAAACTTCAAACAAAATATTGCAGAATGATCAGTGAGCCTTAAATAAGTGATCTGGAGCTTTTGAAAGAATTCGATAGGCTGAAGAGTACATATTGATTCGCCGGAGCTCACCAGAGCTTTGGTGAGTTCAGATAATGGGTAAAAGATAGTAAACATCATCAAAGAAAGCCATGGATGATCTGAAAAGTTTCCTGAGGTCACAAGGAACCTCAGAAACACATTAATTTCTTCAATTATTAATTAAATTGAAAGGTATGCAATAAATTCACAGAGAATGTGATTTGAGTTCGCTGGAACTCAGATCAAGTTCTCTCACTCAATTGAGCAGAGAGAACTAAACAGTGATGTGTAGCAGTAGTTTTTAGGTGATCAATTAGGTGGAGGAACTCCTCCTGAGTTGCCATGACAACGAGCTCAGGAGGTTGAGTGAATTTTAGGTGTTTTAGATATAGGTGATTTTAAGTCAAATTAAAGTGAAGATTGGGGCCCTAAGATGATGATTAAGTGATGGAGGGCCCCAGTGGAGGTGAATTACCCTCGGTTACTTCCGCCATGGACAGTGGAAGCAACTGATGAAGGTGGAGATGGATTAGGCGATTAGGTGTTCAAATCAGGGAATTAAAGTGTTAGAAGTGATCGTGGAGGATTAAGGAAGATGATCGATGAAATTAAAGGGTAAAAGAATGCTTTAGTCAAGCTCAAAGAGCTCACCGGATCTGAGGAAGATGATAGGAAATCTAACATTAAATCTGACTAACCTACCTAATTAGCTACTCTAATTAAACTACTTACCTAACCTATTGTTACCTGGACGAAGGGGGCAGAGGATCTTTGTCGAAGGATCTTAACAGAGGAGGAAATTAGAGGGCGGAGGAAGAAGTCTAGCGAGTGTAGGAGAAGCGTAGAGGTGAAGCCCGACGTCAGCACTACGTCAGAAGACTTATGGACGACGGTGGAGATCAGGAGCAAGTGAAGACGAATGGAGGAAGATGGAGGAAGCAGAGGAAGGTCGCCAGAATTGGAGCGAATAGCCTATCTGCTAGCTTAGTGGGGGGAAGAGGGAAGGGAGCTAACTCCTTGAAATCGAAGAGGTGGAGGGGTATTTATAGGTTGCGGCAGCTAAGAAGGGTGAATCTGGACGGAAAGAGGTCTAGGAGTGAAGTAACCACCGGCGTCTTCTCTGACACCGGTGAGGTTAACTTCAAGCCATAAATAGGATTTGAGCTTCATCCAGATCGATGGATGAAAAGAGGATGGTGAGCACAAGCTCTAGGAGCTTGGAAGGGAAGGGCGGACGTCGGATGGACGGTGATCGACGGGTATGGAAGCCTCCTGTCGTCAGCCGTCGAAGAGGTTGAAGAAGAAATGAAGAGGAAGAAGAAGTTTACAGGGGCCTGACTACAATGAAAACTAAGGACCTAAGTGAAAAAAGGACTCGACTGAAATAAAACTTAAGGACCAAACCGTAAACTAAGGTTTTCATGGCTTATTTTAATTAAAATCTTTTTCAACTTTTTATATATGATTATAAATTAGACAAATAATATATTTAAACCTTGGATTTACATTTTTTACCTTTTTAGCGTAATTTATTTAATTAAGTAAAGTTACTTAATTTATTACATACTTAGGTATAAGTTATACTTAAGTTAGTTAACACATTAATTAGGTAAATTATTGATGATATTTCGAGTCCATTTATTAATAATATTCCGCTAATAATTTAGCATTTTTAACTTATTTTTAGGTCCTTCAATGTTTTATCCCTTATTCTATAATTAACCTGTATATTTACATATTCCTAGCTAATTAACTAGGAAGACTAGTTAATTAGGGGTAATTAGAAGCTATGATGAGCCTCTCATCAAGCAGCAATAGCTAACAGCCACCGTTGGAACCCACCTTCACCAGAGCTCCGTCTGGCCGGCTCCGGCCACCTCGCAACTTGCTGCTGCCATTGTCGCGAAGCCCTTGCTCCGGCCGACCTATTCGTAGAAGAGCTCCTCCAATGAACCTCTCTCCCATGCGCGAGGAGGAGAGAGGAAGAATCCTCTATTTTGGTTGGTATTTGTATTTACATTTACCTGCCATTATCACAAAAAGATTTGCTTGGTTTATCATTATTTTATTATGGTGATATTGTATTTCTCGTAAATACAATATTAGCATGTTAAAGTCTTATTATCTCAATTAAAAAGCGATTTTAACTTGATTTCTTGACGAAATTAATAGTGAACATCGATTTTTGACCCTTGCAAGTTTAAATAGGCCACTGCCTCCCTATGGACACGACCCACTCTCTCGAGTGGTTTATTTTCAATTTAATACTTTGATTAGTCGATTTTCCACCACTTTAAAATACAATGACAAATCATCTTAATCATCCTATTCGAAAGCGAAAATGGACACGTCAAATGGCACCGTTGCCGGGGAGGCAATAGGCGTAATTAATTTGCAATTATTTATTTGTTCATGTTGATTTAAATTGAGGCATATTTAACTTGTTTATCTGATTTGGTGCATGGTACGCATATTACACACGAGTTGTCGCATCAGCCTCAGCAATGCTGTGGTGGACCTTGTTTCCACTACTTGGAGGAGGAACTGAGCTTTGCATCTTGGTGGACCTTGCAGCCACCTCTGAGATAAACACAGGAGCTTGTGGGCCTTGACCCACACGCATAGAGACGCACGAAGGACCATCTAGGAGGAGTCTTCCTCTTAGAATTTTGATTCCACAGTTTAGAATAGACTCTTTAGGTTTAGTTTAGTTGTTTGTTTTCTCACCCTTGTATTCTGGGGCTAGTTTTAGGGGTTTGTTCTCCGATTTTATTTTAGGCCCGTGTTGGGTAATTTTTAGGAGTCTGTTCCCTTTTTCTTTAGATTTAGGTTTTTACTTTCTTTTGTGGATTGATTTTATTTTTTCTTGATTGTGCATAAATAGCTAAAAAAATAAAAAAAATGAGTTACCTGCTAGAAGCTACCTACCCTTAGGACGAACCATTCAGGTCTGTATGAGCAGCCTTTAGATTTATTTCTTTGCATTGTGTTCATTTAAGCATTGTTGATTGGTGGAAGTAAGGTACTCATTCTCTTACTTTGCATCCATATTTTGATCATGCCTTTGCATTTGGACTTAATTCCAAGATCACATAAGTTGTCTTGAAACAACTTAACAAGTGGTCACATTTTCTAAAAAAAAGACTAATTAAAGGAGGAACATATAAAACTCAAGGAGTTGATTTGAGATATTGTGTTGCGGTTCAAAAATTTAGACTTTTACGGTGAATGTACACGTGCATGACTGTGCACTAAAGCACGCAATTAGACACTTCTAGGTTTTGATCTACTAGGAAAGAACTCTCCTACCATTGGATACCAAAGTGTTTGAAACTTAAGTTTAAAAGTTTTGTAACTCCAAGGGGGGGGATACCCTGTCACGGATTTTTGAGGGTAGTTAACTAGCACCGCGAAAGCATAGCTTCAAAGGAAGGCTTAGGCCTACTTGCATCCCTCGATCTTCCATCCTTGGAGTACTTTACTAGTTGAACTTTAGGGCAGAGCACCTAAGTTCCAATTAGGTTTCTATTAAGGCATTTCGTAGGTCGACAATAGGCACATAATTGATTGGGCAATTTGTATTGTCACCTACAACTGGACTAAAATCTCAAAGGCCTTACTTGATTAAAGACATAAAAGTCCTTTTGAATTGTGTTTGTTTGTGTATGCTTGGTAGGCGATCTCTAAGGAGATAACTTGTGTTTAATTCAGAACCTGAAAGGATCCTTAGGAGAGCCAACCAAGAGAGAAGAGAGATGGTCGAGGAAGGTGACAACAGAATTGTGGAGAACCAACGATCTCTGAGAGATTATTTTATCCCTACCAACCAACCTGGCCATACACTGAGAAGACCTGGGGGGAATAATCCATATGAAATCAAGAGTAGTACCATATCTCTATTGCCCTCATTCTATGGTACTTCTAGGGAGGACTCTTACAGGCATCTGGAGGAATTCACCGAGGTCTGTTCCACGGTGAGATTGCAGGGTGTTACTGATGACGCCCAAATGCGAACCCTCTTTCCTTTCTCCCTCAAGGATAAGGTGAAGCATTGGTGTCACACTCTAGATGGTAGAGTGGATACTTGGGAAGCCTTGAAGGGAGAGCTTTTGAAAAAATACTTCCCCATGAGCAAGACTAATCACCACAGGAGGGAAATCATAGGTTTTGCTCAACAAGATGGAGAACAATTTCATGATGCATGGGAACGCTTCAAAGATTTGTTACGCTCATGTCCCCATCATCAAGTGCCAAGATGGCAACTTGTAGAAAGGTTCTACATTGGATTAAATGACAAGCATAGGCAAATAGTGGATGGAGCCTGTATAGGAACCTTTCTTACAAAAATTGAAGATGAGGCTTGGGATCTTTTTGAGATTGTGCCATTCAGGCGTATGCCGTTTGGATTATGTAATGCTCCAGCAACTTTCTAGCGGTGTATGATCATTTTCTCGGACATGATTGATGAGTGTGTCGAGGTTTTTATGGATGACTTTTCCATTTACGGCTCGTCTTTCAACCAGTGTCTCCTGCACTTGGAGAATGTGCTGAAGAGATGTAAGGAGACTGGTTTAGTCCTCAGCTGGGAGAAAAGCCACTTCATGGTACAGAAAGGCATTGTACTTGAGCATGTTGTGTCTGAAAGGGGCTTAGAAGTGGATAAGGCTAAAGTTGATTCTATTTCCAAACTCCCATTGCCCATGAATGTCAAACATATTAGATCCTTTCTGGGCCATGCAGGCTTTTATATGTGATTCATTAAGAATTTCAGCAAAATTTCTAGGCCACTTTGCGACTTATTAGTGAAGGAATCTTCCTTCGATTTAGATTCAAAGTTTGCCAAGGCTTTTCATACGCTGAAGGAGGCCTTGACCTCTACACCTATTCTCCGAGACTGGACACTCCCATTTGAGCTGATGTGTGATGCTTTGGATTATGCTATGGGAGCTGTTCTTGGACAGAGGGTTGAGGGAAAACCACATGTGCTGCATTATGCTAGCAAGACTTTAACTGAACCACAACAAAACTACACAGTCACCGAAAAGGAATTACTTGCTGTAGTTTTTGCTCAGGAGAAGTTTAGGTCTTATCTTCTTGGATTCAAGGTGGTCATTTTTACTAATCATGCGGCAGTGAAACATCTTATTGCCAAGAAAGACTCTAAGCCATGTTTAATTAGATGGATTCTATTCTTTCAAGAGTTTGACTTGGAAATTCGTGAAAAGAAAGGAGTGCAAAATGTAGTGGCTGACCACCTGTCTCGCCTTCCCCTTGACGACTCTCAATCTAGAGACATTCGCGAGACATTTTTCGATGAAACCATTATGGCGGTAACATCGACTTCACCTTGGTATGCGGATACAGTTAACTACTTGGTCACTGGAGAAACCCCTGGCTCTTGGGATGTGTAAAAACGGAAGCGATTCATTTCCTAAGTTAGATTCTTTCATTGGGAAGAGCCAAAATTATTTCATATTAGACAAGACCAAGTTTGGAGATGATGTGTGCCTAAAGAAGAGCAACAGAGTGTGTTGAGATTTTTCCATGAGCTTCATTGTGGAGGACACTTTGGTGCTAAGAAAATAACTTTTAAGGTTCTTCAGTCCGATTTTTGGTGGCCTGTCTCAGTTGTCAACGGATTGGAACGATTGGGAAGCGGAATGAGATGCCCCAACACCCTATCCAACCTGTGGAAATTTTTGATGTTTGGGGGATAGACTTCATGGGTCCCTTCCCTTCGTCCCATGGATTCGAATATATCTTGGTGGCAGTGGATTATGTCTCCAAGTGGATAAAGGCCATCCCTACATGCACAAATGACCACTCCGTGATTTTGAAATTTGTGAAGGCCAATATCATATCTCGCTTGGGCTGCCCCAAGACGATTATAAGTGATGGGGGACCTCATTTTCGGAACCATCACTTCAATCAGCTACTCAGGAGTCTAGGAGTAACTCACAAGACTGCTACCCCTTATCATCCTCAGACAAGTGGCCAGGTTGAAGTGTCAAAAAGGGAGCTCAAGAACATTTTAGAAAAGACTGTTAGGCCAGATAGGAAGGACTGGTCCTAAATGCTCGATGATGCTTTATGGGCTTATCAAACGGCCTACAAAACCCCTTTGGGTATGTCTCCCTTCCGGATTGTGTACGGGAAAGTGTGCCACTTACCCGTTGAACTTCAACATAGGGCACTCTGGGTTATCCGAAGTGTCAACATGGATTTACAGCAAGCTGGTAAAGCACATTTACTGGAGTTGACTGACCTTGAGAAGCTGAGGAATGATGCTTATGACACCTCCCAAGCTTATAAAGAGAGGTCTTGCATGATAAATATATCCTTAGAAAGACCTTTGAGCCCAACCAACAAATCTGGCTTTTCAATTCCAGACTTAAGTTGTTTCCCAGAAAATTGAAATCTCATTGGGATGGGCCTTACGTTATCACCAAAGTATTTCCGCATGGGGCTGTGGAAATCAAGAGCCCTTCTTCTTCAACAGTACCCTTTACCGTCAACGACCAATGGTTAAAACCTTATGTAACTTTGGATGGCCATCTGGTTGATGAGGTCACTCTCGAGGAGCCTTAGCTCCTTTCTTTCCCGCCTCAGGTAACATCTTCCCTTGACCATTTTATTTTCAATGAGAGCATTGTTTGAACTAGGCATGGGGGGATAGGACCTGAGTCATCTGTACATAGCATTTATACATAGTGCATTCATGCATTTAGTTTAAATATTCTGCATTGCATACATTTGTTAAAAAAAAAAAAATTTACATTATTGAACTTAACTGGCTGGGTCCTGCATTCTTAGGTAGACCAGAACTTTAGGTTAGACTAAGTTGACTCTAGGGTTTGACTTAGAAGTTAAGTTGAGTTACTAGCTTTAGACCTTTAGGGTCCTTATGGATTTGAAAAAACTCAAGTAGGAGTTAAGTTGCGGACCATTCCTCAAGAGGTTGAGGAAGGAAAGCTAGGGATTGAGTTAAAGGTTGAGTAGTACCTGATGTCTTTTTCTACCTTTTGGTTTACGGGTCCTCGTAACCTATGCATCCACAATTCACACACACTTGGCCTTGTGTAAATAGTAATCACCCTAATTCCTTTCTTAGAGAAAAATTTTAGTTCTCTTAGTTCTGACTTAGGAGAAGCTTGAAAACACAAGTTGATTGGAAGAGTTCCTGCCACAGGAGAAGTGGAGTATATACTCACCTTGAGGATGTGATGATAACATGTCACCTCCTTGGTGCTTGCCTCTTAGGATATCCATCCTATTGGGGGCATGTAAGCGCATTGTGCAGTTCAGGTACCATGGGTGGCCCTATCTCGAAGTGCCGATTGCCACAGGGTTGAATTTGCTTTAGAAATCCATGGGCGATACTATCTCGAAGTGTCGATTGCCAGGAGTTCTTGGGGTCGCTATGGGTGGTGCTATCTTGAAGCATCACAAGCCAGGCACCCTTCGAGGTTCGGTGATGGGGACAATGAATCCGACACAAACTGTGCTGATAACTTATCCAAGGTTAGACTCAGAGGAATAAAAAAAAAAACTCTTTCTTACTCTCTTTCCTGGTTGGCAATCAAACCAACCTCAAATAACTCAGACCAATGCACATGCATGGATGCTTTAATCTCTAGGACCAATAAACCCTAGGGTAGAGTTAGAAATCAGGGAAACCTGTGCCTGCAACTCATCTTTAGCCGACCTAGTCTGTAACTTAGCAATTACTTGGGAACCTTAGGTCTCAAGTCTGAACTTAACATGTTTCTAAAGGAAGACCGTTTGGGTTGGCTAGTCCACTTGAAGAGTTGGGTTGTTGCTTGAATTTGCTAGGGACTAGCAAAAACTAGTCATGGGGGCATTTGATGAGCCCATATTTGTTGGCTAAGTATGCATTTTAATGTGTAGAAATTAAGTTAACATGTATATTTATATAGCACACATTAATGTGTAAATAGGATAACATAAAATCTCATGCATTTGATGCATTACATGCATTGATAATATCATTTAGAATTTATTTAGAATATCATGCATTGAAATAGGTTGCATTACAATTAGTGTTTTGAATTTAACATAGAAGTTAAGGTCATACATATAAATAACCTAATAATCATTTTTCTTTATTTTCATTCTCTTCGCAACAACGGCTTCTCATGCTGAATGCACGCCTTAATTGCTGAGGAGAGAGATACTGCGTGTAGTCGACGATCCCTCTTCTCCAACGTTTCTTCCTCTCCATGATCCTGCAGCCATAAAAGAAGACTTCAACCACACCAGCAGGTAGAGGCCACCATCCCCGACCCACCACTGTGCAAAAGCCTTTGAGCTTCTCCATTTCACCACCACCAGCCTCGACTACAGCAGTTGCTCCACCACCGTAGGCATGCATTGTGACAGGACACTCTGCCAAATCGGAGCAACTGCGTTACTGTGAGCACCTCAGTGTGCATCCCTCCACGCTGCAACAACAGCGTGCAGTACCAGCCTCACCGCCATCACCAGCAACCACCTCCAGTTCCTCGCCCCCACACCAGTTGAGACGTCTGGGAATGATCCCAGACGTCTGACCTCCACCTTCCTCTTTGTTTTTCCTTCCTCTGTTTTTCCTCCACCAAAAAGAACCCAAAAACTCTCTCCACGTTCCTCCACTTCCTGTGCACTCCTCACCTCCTACAGCATGCACCTCCATTGCCTGCGCACACCTCACCACCTACAGCAGCGCCATTCCCGCGTGCTCGTCCCTTCAGTGCCTCTGTCACACCTGTAGTAGCATTGCACCACAACCTCCAACACACAATAGTAGTAGCTACGCTCCTCCAGCACACCACCAGCCTCGCACATCTGCGCCCTCGCTGCACCTCTACGCGCACCCACACTACCTACACGTACCCTCGCCAACCCCCGTAGCTCCAGCACTTGCGGCCGCACACTCCTCCAGCAGTCGCACCCTTCCCGTGCGGCCAACGTGCCTCCAGCAGCTGCGCTCCTTGAGCAGCCTCCCTACACGCACCCGTGTGCCTCCAGTAGCCTGCGTGCGTCCGTGCACCTCCAGCAACAACAGTCAGCAGCCATTGCCGGAACCCACCTTCATCAGAGCTTTGTCCGGCTGGCTCCGTCCACCTCGCAACTTGCCACCGCCACCACCGTGAAGCCCTCGCTCAGGTCGACCTATTCCCAGAAGAGCTCCTCCAACGAACCTCTCTCCTGTGCGCGAGGAGAAAGGAAGAATCCTCTATTTTGGTTAGTATTTGTATTTACATTTACCTGCTATTGTCACAAAAAGATTTGCTTGGTTTATCATTATTTTATTGTGATGATTTAATGCAAAGAACCTCCCTCTTTCTCGTAAATACAATATCAGCATGTTAAAGTTTTATTATCTCAATTGAAAAGCGATTTTGACTTGATTTCTTAACGAAATTAATAGTGAACATCAATTTTTGACCCTTGCGAGTTTAAATAGGCCACTGCCTCCCTGTGGACATGACCCACTCTCTCAAGTGGTTTATTTTCAATTTAATACTTTGATTAGTCGATTTTCCACCACTTTAAAATACAATGACAAATCATCTTAACCATCCTATTCAAAATCAAAAATCAACACATCAGGTCGCACCAATGAATAAGGCGAGCCATCACTACTTTTACTCAGAATCAAGGAGAATCAATTCATGAAGCGTGGGAACTCTTTCATGAATTGCAAAGGAAATGCCCACATCACGACATCCCTTGCTAACAACTCATGCATTTCTTTTATTATGGATTGCAAGAGGGCATTTGCAATCTGGTTGATGCCTCTTGTGGAGGGAATCTTCTGAATCGCGATGCAGAATCCACCTCAGAACTATTTGAAGGGATGGCGGAAAACTCGATCAATAACGCATCCATGTCCCAATTCACGTGAGGAAACCCGCATCAAAATTCACATCCAAACTCGCATCAGAAGGGCATTCATGAGATTAGGAATCTATCCAGTTCCAAGGATTTAGAGATTATTGTAGAAAACTGGACAAAGTCGATATCGTAGCGAAGCATCTCGATGAGGTCTGAAACACGATGAAGACTCTTACACCTTTACTCGTTACGCAAAATCCCACGCATTTACCTATTTTGCAAATTCCTGCGGGGAGGGAATTTGTGAATAATCTAGATTCTAGAGATTCGTTATCCTTGGGTTATCTCTCTGCTCATGCACCAACCCAAGGAGGGACCTTTGTCCCAACATCTTACCCGCCCATGTCCCCACCCTTTACTGTTGCAGAAAACATTCTATATCTTTTTGACATACACGCCATCCAGGAAAGCACTACAAGATCAAACCCTTATTCAAATACCTATAATCCTGGATGGAGAAACCACCCAAACTTCTCTTGGGCTGATCAAAATCAAAGATCATCATATCCTAATCAGACCCATCAAAACCTACCTTTGTTGCCTTCTCAGCAATCGAATGCGAGGCCCAATCATGCGAGTACGCAGAACTACTCAGTGTCGAATAGAGAAAAGTAGTTAGATCTGATTTTGCGAGCTGTTACAGAGAGTCAGCGACAGAATGCTAAAGGTCTCGCTGAGATTTAAAGGCAATGTAAGGTAGAATTGGCTGATTTACAAAATCAAATCATGCTTTTGGCTGAGTCTTGTCAGCCAGGTACTCTTCCACCTCAGCAATTCTGATTCCTAGGAATCTGCAAAACCCTAGGCAACTTCAGGGCCAAGTACACTTCATCAATCAGGCCTTTGATTCAAATCAAAACCCATCCTCCACACCTCCTGAAAGTGATCTACCAAACCTGCATCAGCAACCTTTGTTGTACCAAAATGAGCAACCTATAATCTTGAATCAGAACTGATTTTGCAGATCTTCTGAGTTGGTCAGAATCACTTATCTTTGCCTCAATCTTTGATATCTTTACCTCGACCCAAATCAGATCTACTCTTCACGAAATCCACTCTGATCTTTCTCAGAATTTTACACGGGAATCTGATTTTGGTTCTGCGAGATCTATTTTAGGCAAAAATCAGGGTGAGTTTTATCCGGGTGCCTAATCTGTTTTCCTGTTTATTGAGCTAATTCTTCCATAACTCCTTTGTTCTTACCATATCTATCTTCGATGGGAGTTCTCTACTAGGGTTTACACCTAGCTGAAGGTGTAAAACCTAGCATACTGTATATATCTATTTCCTACTTTCCATACTTTTCTTTACCTATACACTTGAGTCTGTACCTGATTGTCACTTCTTTTTCTGTCTTACTCTTCACTTAGTACAATTGACCACTCTGACTTTTGTCAGACTAGAAATCGTCCGCACAGAGATCGTTGATCTCCTCTATCTGACTCCTTCTATCACCCTACACTAAGTGAAGTGTAATATCTTTTTCCACCCTTCTTACAATGAGGTCATTGTAATATTTTGTCTTGGGGGGGTGTGAAGTGAAAATCTCGCTTCAAGTGTATTGGTAGATAAAAAGTAAATTATAAGTCAATTAATATTATTAATAATTTAATTAATAATTGGACTCGAATTATCATTAATTAGTTACCTAATTAATATCTTATTTAACTTAAGTATAACTTAAGACCTAAGTATGTAATAACTTAAGTAAGTTGATAAATTAAAATAAATATAAATAAGCAGGCTACGATCCCCTCATCTTCTCCTCCGGAGAACCTTGGGGGGGTTTCCATTCTGGGTTGTATAATTCCTCCTTCTTCGGGGGTACTAATATCTTAGGAGGTCCTCCGGTGGTGAAAAAGAAGAACCTCTAAGTGAGATTGCATACCAGAAGGAAATCCAAACCACTACATGTTGACGATCTGTGGAAGGAACCTCTGATGTCTTGTTCATCAAGGTCCCCAGATCCCCAGCAGGTACACTCTCACTCTTTTGCCACTGGTCCTTCTTTTGTGATGCCTTCTTCTGGTGATAATGTGCTGCCGATACTTTAAATGGCTTTTCGATCGATTCCATGCTTAAAACCAACGATTCTATTCCCCTCAAAGATATATATTAACATATCGTCTCCTCGGTGCTTGTCTCCTAGGATATCTAAATATCCTACTAGAGGCATATAAACACCTTATGCTAATTCAAGTGCCATAGGCAGGATTATCCCGAAGTGTTGAGTGCCAGGGCCTGGATTTAGTTACAAAATGCCATGGGCAGCACTATCTCGAAGTGTCAAAAGCTAAGAGTTCTAGGGGTTGCCATGGGCAGTGCTATCCTGAAGCATCGAAAGCCAGGGACCCTTTGAGGATTGATGGTGGGGATAAGGAATCCAATACAAACCGTGTTTAGGGCTAATTTGAGGTTGGATTTAGGGAATATAAAAAAGAAAAGAGTGAAAACTCTCAAAATGAAAAATCCTTCTCCATCTCTCATCAAAATGCACTGGCAAACTGAATCGAGACTTGATACATTCTACTCATGGGTGCTTTAACCACTGGGGTAACGAACCTCTGGCTAGTTTTTGCGGGCCTTAGAAACTTTCACGGCAGACCTAGGTTGAAGCTGGTCAGGTATATATCTCAGTTGGTACTTGATGAGAGGCTCATCATGGCTTCTAATTATCCCTAATTAACTAGTTTCCCTAATTAATTAGCTAGAAATATGTTTATAAAAGGGATAATTATAGAATAAGGGATAAATCAATAAAGGATCTAAAAATAAGTTAAAATGCTTAATTAAAAGTCAATTAACATTATTAATAATTTAATTAATAAATGAA
This sequence comes from Thalassia testudinum, assembly GCA_037157565.1. NCBI lineage: Eukaryota > Viridiplantae > Streptophyta > Magnoliopsida > Alismatales > Hydrocharitaceae > Thalassia > Thalassia testudinum. Next base: position 30,077,003 of record JAZHRO010000031.1, on the reverse strand, counting down.
CTCAAAATATCATTAATTGGTTAACTAATTAATATCTAATTTAACTTAAGCATAATTTATACTTAAGTATATAATAACTTAAGTAACTTAACTCAATTAAATAAATTAAGCTAAAGAGGTCAAAAATGTAAATTCAGGGTATATATATAATATTTATCTAATTTATAACCATATATAAAAAGTTTAAAAAGAATTAAATTAAAAGAAGCCTTGAAAACCTAAATTTATGTTTTAGTCCTTAGGTTTCATCGCTTTTGAGTCCTTTTCATGCACATAGGTCCTTAATTTTTCTTACACCCGGTCCCTGTGAACACTTTCTTCTTCGTTTCTTCTTCAACCGCTCAAAGGTTGACGAACGGCAGTGCGTTTACCACTTGATCACCTTCCATCTGATGCCATTCCACCCTCGCCAAGCTCCTGGAGTTTGTGCTCACCATCATCTTTCCATCCCATAGTCTGGATGCACCTAAAATCCTATTTAGGACTCAAGGTTAACTTCACCAGTGTCAGAGAAGATGCCAGTGGTTACCTTGAACCTAGTCACAGTTCTGTCAAGATTCGAGCTCCTTCACAGCCGCCGAACCCTATAAATACCCCTTAAACCCTTCGATTTCAGTAGTCAGCTCCCTTCTCTCTTCCCCCACTGTAGTCGATGATAGACTATTCATCGCTCACCTCTGGCGACCTCTCATCCCCTTATCGGAGCTCCTCGGCACAAGGGACTCGCCTCTCTCACCTCCTCTTCCTCTCCAGACGGTTGTGACAAAACCTTGGAGCACCAATTCTTCTCCCTTGTTGGCTTCAACTTCTCATCGGAGTTCTTCCTAACATCCTCTGATTTTGTCCTCCGTCATGAGCCATCGATGGAGATTTCTCACCCCTTTCATCCAGGTAAGTAGCTTTAACTTTTAGGAGTAGGTTAGCAGTAGTTAGGAGTAGGATTAGTTTAGTTTTAATGCACTTTTAGCTCCATCTCCCTCAGCTCCGGTGAGGCCAAGTCCAGCCTTGCTGGACCTTCATTCACACTTCTAGAAATTATTTCACTCTCCTTATCTCTCCACAATCCATTTCCATCTTCCACTCACAAATACCACCTAAACCGCCTAAACCACATCACTGTCATCGGCGACCTCCACTGTCCATGGTGGAGGTCTCCGAGGTTGTTTCACACTCAATTAGGGTCTATCATCATCAGACCATTGCCTTAGGACCCTAATTAACCTCAGAACCATCCTAATTAATCACTTATTCGCCTAATTCCAGTCATACTCACCTGGATACCTCACTGTCCATGGTGAGGTGTCCAGAACCTAATCCACCTTCAATTGAGGTTCTTCATCACTTCCCTAACACCTAAGGAACTTCGCCAACTACTTAATTACTCCTATAGAGCCTCATATTAGAAACGCCTAAATTCCACCTCCTCTCTAAACTCGCTGTCAATGGCGGCTCAAAGATAAGTTAATCATCTAATTACCTAATCCATTAGTATCGCCTCACCCCTCAGAATATTTCCCTTACTCAATTGAGTGAGAGGAAGCATTCTGAGTTCTGTCAAACTCAAAATGCTTAATTTTCGAATTCCCTGATAAATCTTAAGTTCTGATTATTCTCTGAGCCAATTGAGGAGATCTTAGGATCTGTCTAGGTCCTAGGAATCTCCACAGGTCAATAATGGCCTCATTTAATGGAATTTTAAACTCTATAATGTCAGTTATGGACTCACCAGAGCTCTGGCGAGCTCTAGCGAGTCATTTTTGAGCTTCAGCCCATGATTTGACCTAAGAAGCTCCAGAATACATCTATAAAGCTTAAGGATCAGGAATTGATGATTTATATTGCATTTTGAGGTCTAGAACTCCTTATTGATCTCTGTCTTCTCCAACTCCGGCGGAGTTGGAGAGACAGTTTTGATGAGGTTTAGGTCTTAAAATTTGATCCAAAAGCTTGACAAGAACTTGTAGAAGATATTGATCTTCAATTACTCTGAGAACCTCTAGGATCTTCCACCGAACAAACCTCATTCTGACCTCAGGTGGCGATGACTGAATCCACAATAGATCTGATCAAATTTTGGTTTTGAAGCCTTAGACCAATTCCTGATGAAGAATTAATTTGATTCAAGGCTTCAATTTGATTTAAGGAAGCTTAGAATAGAAAGTCAATTCTGAGCCCATTCTGATCAACTCCAGGTCCAAATAAAGGATTTAATGATTAATATTATAGTTTAATTAGTTGAAATGCTTTCTGGAATGATTTGGAGAATAATAGAATTGATTTCATTAAGTTTAATTAAGGAATTAGTGAGAATTCAAGTTACTATCAGTTTAGGTTCATTTGAACTCATTACTGTGTTCTTTAAGTTTTTGGTGAAATTCAAACGCTAATTCTGCCCAGATTGAATCTTTACAACCTGTTGAGGTTGTTTGATTCTGTTCCAAAGGTCTTCCTTTCTCTGTCAAACTTTTCAGAGTTCAAATGGAGCTCTGAAGCTCCTATGCAAAGATCAAAAGCTTCATCTTCTTCCCTGAAGCTCTCAGACCTTTTTGTCTCTACTCATTTGATGCGAAATGATTCACTGAAGGCACACAGGCCTTCAGTTGAGAGCTGTATAGCCTCTGTAGGTCAATTGACCTGAGTCTCTTCTTTACAGGTGATGAGTCCATTTTAATGGACTTTTGTCACGCCTAAGTACTTCATTTCTAACATAGTATGTTTGTTAATATTCACATTAGATCATTAAATAAGTGCATGCATCATTACTTGAGTTTTTATCTATTTTATCGCATTCTATAACTTAGTATGTAACTATTTTATGTTTCATCATTGTAGGAATAAATTGCAAGAGATGAGGGGGGTGAATTAAATTCTCCCCTCGCCCAACAGCCACCGGCCTCAACTAAGTCTTCCGGTCGGCCTCAACATCTCCCTAACAGCTGAAAGCCATATTTAGTAAGGGATTTTGAAAATCCCTTAACTCATGCGGGGAGAGGAGTTAAGAGGAGGCTTGGCAAAAGAGAGGGGCCTTTGGTTCTTCTTCCCCCCTGAGGGGATATCCTTCTTCTCCACCTTCCCCACCGTGGAGAGGGCGGACACTGTGGAACCAAGTGTGCACTGTTTACACCTTCCACCGCCATCACTGCACTGCCACAGTGCCATCACCAATCCCTTGCAAGCCACAGCCATGCCCTCAACCGCCTATCCAGCCACAGGGCCTTCCTTCACCGCGTGCCTGTAATTGCTTGCACTGCCTCCACCGCTACTGCACCAAGTGCTCACAGGCGCTGCACCCACCGTGCCCTTGCAGCCCCCATTGCAAGCGCCCTGTAGGTGCTGCACCAAGTGCCCACAGGCGCTGCACCACACGCCCGTCGGTGCCATGCCACCACCCTTCTCCGCCTGCATCACAACTGCGCGCCCTGCTCAGCGCCCTTGCGTGCCCTGTGCCATCACCAGTGCCCGCAGGCAGCAGCCATCCACAGGCGCCCACTCCACAGCCCCGCCCACAGGCACCCCCGCGCTTCACCAATCGCCAGCAGGCGCACCCTCACTAGCGTCCGCAGGCAGCCAGCCAAGCCTGCAGACGCCACGCCCGCAGGCCGCAGTCACCCACAGGTGACCCGCGCGCAAAGGACCACCCCCAACTGCACCTTAGCATGCCTTGCGTGCGAGCCCCCAGCGCGCAGCTGCGCGGGCTGCAGTAGCAACTCCACCCTCTCCAAGCATGGTGAACCTCCTCCAACAGGGCCGACAGCCATTCTCCTCCGTCCGGTCGCCATGTCACCACCATTGCGTAGCCCTCATCGAGGCACACCACCCCGTCGACTCTCGCCGCCAACCGTGCACGGCTGTCCATGTGAGGAAGAGAGAGGAGAAATCCTCTATTTTCTCCTCAATTAATATTTACATCTAATGCCATTGCCATTTAGACATTAATATTTTATTTAGGCCACATTGCATTGATGCACTCATAGTTTCCTGAAATTACTTCACTTGTGTTATGTGCATGATTTAACTTTGAATTTCAAATCAGATTTGCATGCAAGTTAAATTTACATGATATGCCATTACACATGCATCATACACATATTTTTGGAGCTTAATTCCTGACATGAAAATTGCATAAATACCCCTAAACTTTTAAGGAAATTGTAAGCTCCATTTAAAATAGCGTATTCCTCACATTAAAGTTGGGGTAGTGTCTGCAAACAGTATATTCCTCGACTAGTGAATTTATTGGTCAATTCCTCCCTGTGGATGCGACATCTTTAATGTGGATAAATTTGATATTTAGTTTTGATTGAGAGATTTTTCACCACATAAAACACAATGACATATCATTCTATTGCAATCATAAATAAGCGAGAATCTCTCTGTCAAATGGCGCCGTTGCCGGGGAGGCAACAGACGCAATAGATTCACTTTATTATTTTTGAATATTCTGAGTTACGTAGTTATCTAATCATTTTTTTTATTGTGAGAGGAATCTGATGGGGCGACAGATGCAGCAGAGTGACGACATTGACCTCGATTAAGCTAGGACTTAGCATAAGTTAGGGTTATTCATACATGCATATGCATTATCTGCATCTTTACTGCTTTTCTTTAGCTATGCATGAAATAATGTTATAATGTACTGATTAAGTGCATTATGTCGATTGCAGGCAATAAGCAGATCTGGAGCTTGATCTAAAGCTGGATCTGGAATAACGAGAGTTGCAGTAGAGCTGGAGCAGAAGGCCTAGTTTAGATGTAGGAATAATAATGTAAGGGAGCTAAAGGTTTGCTATTCTATTAAGTAGGAATAAAGAAGTAAAATGTGGAGAGCTTAGGTCCATCCTAGCCCTAGGATAGCCTAGAGACTTCCCTAAGCCTTAGCCACCCTTAGATTAGGTTACAATACCCTAGGAAGCCCTGAAACCCTAGTTCCAACCCTTATTTGGATGTCCAGATAAGTTATAGGACGTCTAGGACCCTTAGCCAACTCCCGCACACCTCAAATCCACTTCTGCAGTGTTATTGGACGTCCAGACACTTTGCCAGACGTCTAATTTCTACAGAATACCCAAAATAGAACCTTGATTTCCCCCTGACTCAAATTGGACGTCCAGAACTGAAGTCTGGACTTCTGATTTTTGAGTATAAGATGTCTGATCACATTATTGGATGTCTGATACTGGTCTCCAGTCCCTATTTTGAGATTCAAGTCTTGATCTTGGATCTCTAGCTCCCTAGACCTAACTCCAACCCCATAGGAACCTAAATTAAGGTGTCCTAACCCTAGTACATCACCTCTAGACCTACCTAAGGACCTAATTAGATCCTCACCAAACCCAATTGACTTAGATCAAAGTCAATTACCTTCACCTAAGTCAATTGGACTCATTGAGTCCAATTGAGCTTAGATCTCAACCCACACAAGTTCAATTGGACTTGGTGAGAGTCCAATTGACCTAAACCCAACTTACTTGAGTTATTTCACTCTCAATTAGGTTCACACATTCAATTAAACTTAGGTTAAGTTTAATTGCATTTTCCCCTTAGCAATTAGGGTTTGTAACCCTAATTCAAGACCTACACCTACCCAAACCCCTTAGGACCTAACCTAAGCCACCTAGCCAAATAGAGCACGACCACACACACACACACACACACACACCCATTCACACACACATACACTTCTCTAGAGTTCTCTAGAACTCTCTTGAAGTGGAGCCACCTCTTGGTTACCAAATTTAGCAACCAGGAGGCATTCAAATTGAGATCCACAATTTTTGGATCTCAAAGACCACTTCTATCCTCTCTTGGCCGGCCACTCTTGGACTCTCTCTAGAGAGTTCCACACCTCTCTAGAGAGAAGCCTTTGAGTCTATAAAAAGACCCCACGGGCGGCCAAGTGACCCCATTCACTTCCTTGGCAATTCACATCTCTTGGCTTCCATTGGCACCACTCACCTTATTAGCTCCATGCACGCCCACCTTCACCTCGGTTAGCCACCCCATCTCCACGAGCTCACCACCACCATGGAGGACATCATGCCGAGATGCTGGATCAATCCTCCCTCTCTCCAAGGGTCGGCCTAAGCTACCTTGGCCGCCCCTCATTCTCCTCCTGACCATTCCAAGGCCATCGGGGACCACCCCTGAATGCCCTTCCATTCTGCTAGATTTAGTTTATGCTCTTCATAATTTTATTGCTTTCCATTACTGCTTAATAGCGTAGTCTTACTTCTCCCCCAATGATGCATGCAAAATCCCCCCATTGATTCTTGTATGCAGTCGTTTTCTGGTAGCTAGATTTAAATTCCAAGCATTTCTATACAAGCTTTCCTCTATAGTTTTGTTACAAACAACTCTCCCACTGAATGAATGAAAAATGCTTTTATATATATATATATATATGTCTCCATGTTGTGAAATCACAATGAGCTTATTGATTGCTATTATATTGGCGTGATTCAACTTGCCTGTTTTAATTATCTATCCATTCCGCAACAAGCATGTCGTTTCCTGAGAATATTGAAAATCTAACAATAGATGCTTTCTCCGTAAATAGTCACCACCTCACTAGAATCGTGCGCACAGAAACTCACACATTCACCTATGTGATTTACTTAACGCACGTGCACGTAATCCAAGTTCATAACAGAAGTGATGAAATCTTAATTAGGAGATTGGAAGCCGACGTGCATTTTTAAACAAAGTAGAGCAGCAAAAAGATCGATTTCAAAAGTAAAACAAACGCCTCCCAGAGACGAACGATCGGGACTCAAAGTCTCGTTATCTTTTTAAACTTAATTTTTGACGAACATTTTTGCATGACTGTACTATGATTTCGACAACTTTCAAAACACGTGAGAATGATTCTGTTAGTTCCCATTTATTTAGATTATAGGACTATTCGAATTGTTTGAACTGCATGTTTGTTAGTTAGTTAGATTAGGTCTGTTTGCTTATTATTTTATTAAAAAAAAATTTCGAACTGCCTGCTAGAAGCTGTAGATCTATAGGACGACTATCTAGGACTGAATGAGCAGCATCTAGTTTATTTTTACTGCATTGCATACATTCTTGCACGAAGAAAGTTCGAGTAAGGTACATCTTCTCTTGAGCATCAATTACCTGTCATGCATCTGCATTGAACCTAAATCTAAGATCACTAAAGTGCTTGAATCGAATTAATTCAGTGGTCACTTTAAAAATTGGGATTGCTAAGAGGCTGGACCTTGAAATCTATGACTTAAAATTGTTTGCAAAAGGATCTTGTTTGTGAAATTTCAAAACTCAAAACATGATCGTATGTTTGCACACCTGAGACACTGTGCACCTCACACATAAGGTCACTAGATAAATTTCTATCTCTCCTCTTTTGCACCACAAGGGAAGTTAGTTGGAAATCAACAAGCCTATCCACCAAGTTACTTCGGTTCCTCGTGTGTGGGCTCGATTCGAGACTTCCATCCCTTGCGAGTAGGTTATAGGCACCAACGAAGGTTGGCCTAGGAAGGATAATTTGTGCAAAACTTGTTTGGCCACCAACTGAACATTTAATTCTAAGACCTACAATCTACTAAAAACAGATCCCACTGAGTTTGCATTTGCTTTGACAGTAGAACTCTCTAGGATGTTTCTGCTCGTGTTCTGAATTCTTCTAAATCCTAAGAGGGTTAAAACTGTTTTGCTTAAAGAAATGGATAACCTTTACTCCTATCATTTAGATTATCAGAGTCAATACTTCCCATCTTTTAACCAGGATCCCATGCCCCGAGCATATCCATCCTTTGACAATTCATGGGATCATTCATATTCCTATCTTGGGAGTACTAGCTAGATAACTCCCACTTTTGAGTAGAGCCTAGGAGCGGGATTTTCCAACCCTGAAATCCCTCCTTCTATGCAAACACCCAACCCTTCCACCCTTCATGATTTTCCGTATCGAGGTTGGACCGATACCCCCAGGCAAGCAGAGCCTGAAATTGACTATCCACCTCAACTTGATAATAGTAGCCTCTCCTCTTTTATGATAGAAATGCAAAAATAACAAAAGGAAATGATGGAATCCATGGGAGAGATGTTGAGGAATAGTCAACAGTTAAATGAAGAAATAAGACAGCTTAGCTACACGCTTCCCAGTAATTCTGATCCCTACCCATACGACCATGATCATGAAAATAATTCTGAGGAACCCAATGACAATAGGGATCCATTTTTATGTAACTATCACTTAGACTCTCCCAATGAGACACGGCCACTAAAGGAGAACGATCATAGTGATTATCCACCCGAGCTATATTGGAGTCAAAACCAAGGGAAGATGGTACCTCTTGAGGACCTTGACCCCAATGATAGTATTCTCCTTACCCCTACCAACCCAAGTCAAGGTTGTATTGTTCCTATCACTTCCCCTATTGATTATTTGGTGGAATCCCATTCTACCCTTAGCGAGCCTACTCCTGACCCTCATCTTAGGGAATCAACACCTACCATTCAGCATCTTGAGGATTTAAATGCACCCAATGAAGGTGATCCTAAGGGAATGGAGGATGAATTAGATCAATTTTGGTCTCAGGGATATGAAGAGTCTATTTCAGAGGATGAGGATGCCCCAATAGAGGAACCTGAACTGAAAATCTGGAGTGAATCACAGGGGAATTATTTATTATTTGAGGATTTACCTCCAAAGGATATAAATAATATGGTGAAATTAAGATTCCTCCCTTCTTTTGAGAGTTATCCTCCATCAAAACAGGAGTTGATATTAGAGGAGGACAAACAAAATAGTGAGAAGCCTATGGGAGACTCTCGGGGACAAAACACGTCAATTAAGGATTTATACCCCGAGAAGAATAACGAATTCAGAGATATAGGCTTGCTCCAAAATATTAAGATTGATCCTCCTTTAGGAATAATTAAGGATACTGATCCAACTCCTATCTTCACTAATGAATCACATATACACCCCAACAAAAATTTGAGTGAACCAAACGAATCTGGGGATGAGCTTAATGATAATGATTCTGATATTTTGACCCTACCATCAAAGAGTTGTAATTTGAAGTCTACCCATGATTCAAATATGACTCCAATCATTAATGCTAGGTAGGGTAACATGCAATTGTCTACAACTGTTAGGGAGTATACACAATCTGCATCATTGTTGGAATTGGACTTGACACCGACTAAGCCCTCATTGGACTTAACCATTACCTTCCAACACTATAAACAACCCTTATACTCCCTAACCGATCCTTGGCTCAGATCTCTGCTCATGTACATTCTTTTTGGAGAATATATTAGGCCAGTACATCCTCGGGTAGAATGGCGAGTGTGGATTGATGCATGTACTTTTAGTCTTGCCATTCAAGGGTTTCAAATATTAATGTTTATATCTTTTAAAACTCGTCCTATTTTGGAGGATCCTTGTTATCCTCTACTTATTCCTTTTCGGGAGGCCTCTTTTCATATTCCCTTTCTTATTCCTAGACCTCCCCAGGTAGCCAACGAGGTTTTCTGCTTTCATACTTTCTGGCAAGAATTTGGGATTACGTTGCATCACTAGCTCACCAACATCCGTGGCTACCTGTTTTCTTGGCCCGCGTTGTTACGCATATTTTTAGGGCCTAACCTTTTCTATCTGGAACCAGGCTTACATGTTCCTTCTAAGTCTGGCTGTTGACAGAAAATGTAGCGCTTGTTGGGAGGCAACCCAGCATTCTGAATAACATCGTTGTTAGGTGATTTCTTTCGTTTCTCCCCCTATTTTAATTTTACAGTGGGGACATTGTAGGATTTAGGCATGGGGGGTGCATTTTGCATTTTAGGAAGTATTCATGCATTAGGTTAGCATATAAAAAAAAATTCTCTTTTCTTGAGCTGAATGGGTTCGTCCCTAGAAGAATACCTTCGTCGTTAGAGGTTTTTCTTCTTGAATTATTTCTTAAGTTTAGAATCCAGTACATTTATTTCACGTGCATGTAGACTGGGTAATGGATCCTTAAAGAAAACCAATGAGCATTTGTAGTCTACTGAACCCTTGGATAGTTAATAGGGAGTCAGGCATACTATCTTCTAGTAGATCCACCTCATATTTGTGAGAAGAAAGTAGAGAGATTACTGGTGCACTAAGTCAAGTGTAAGGACTCTTAAGTTTTGGACAATTAGATGATGATACTTCAGAGTTAGGCATAGTTTTCGCTCTCTGTTCCTGTGTGCGTACTTTGTGTGAATTCCTAAGAGTCACCAAATAAGGCAGATACACAGAGATGAAGTCTTAATAGAGCTATGACTATGGTGGATGGTTATGACCATCCTTCATAGAGTCCTCGGCTGAAGGAGGGTAATAGTGTCAAAGGTCAAAAATATGCCTGTCTCATCCATTCCTTCCCGATGCTGAGAATAGGCACTTCCACCAAATAAGCCACACAATGTCCTCTTGTCCATCATCATCCCTAATAATGACTCATAAATAAAAGTCTGTATCGTGTTATGTTGATTGATAAAGAAAAAAAGAAGAAGAAAAAGAAAAGAGAGAGAGAAAAGAAAAAGAAAAGAGTCCAGGGTTATAATTTTATTGTTGTAACATTGTTTCTGAGGCAACAAAAACACTTATTGCATTCCACCAAATATGACCCATACCTACCTTTCAGTATTTCTGATCGCCCAAATACTGGTTGAGGACTCTAACTTAGTTGTAGAGTTATTAGGACTTTAATTAAAGTGTGAATGCAATGTGAGCCACCAAACAGTGAGTACAATTACTAAATCTGGCGAGATTTGTGATCTCAGAAAGAAAAGAAAGAAAAAAGTGAGTGCTAAGGAACATCAGGAGAGACAGTTGTTTAGCCTCTCTCCGAGTCAACTTGTCTAATAGTCTAGAGATCTAGAGTCTGTAATACTAGATTATATGTAGCACCAGATGAGTGTGTGCCACCAAATACAAATCCATTCAACTCGATATCTCCTACCTACGCCTAAAGTCGGGGTCAAATTACAGATTATCTTCTGCTTTATCCTCGAGGGAAGTAGTTGCCTATCCCGACAGCAATATTTACCAAGGGTGCAATACAAACTCCCAATGTGAATTGGCTTTTTTCACTTGGATCTGTTACCTAAGCTATTATCATATCACATTTGTCTGGATCTCTAAAGTTTTGAAATAACAAAAGAAGAAATCTTCTGATTACTTCTATTATTTTTCATTTTTGCTAGGGACTAGCAAATCTTAGGCATAGGGGTATTTGATGAGTCCATTTTAATGGACTATTGTTATGCCTAAGTACTTTAATTCTAACATATTATGTTTGTTAATACTCACATTAGGTCATTAAATAAGTGCATGCATCATTACTCGAGTTTTTATCGATTTTATCGCAGTCTATAACTTAGTATGTAATTATTTTATGTTTCATCATTGTAGGAATAAATTGCAAGAGATGAAGGGGGTGAATTAAATTCTCCCCTCCCCCAATAGCCACAGGCCTCAACTAAGTCTTCCGGTCGGCCTCAACATCTCCTTAACAGCCGAAAGCCATATTTAGTAAGGGATTTTGAAAATCCCTTAACTTGCGTGGGGAGACGAGTTAAGAGGAGGCTTGGGAAAAGAGAGGGGGCTTCGGTTCTTCTTCCCCCCTTGAGGGGATATCCTTCTTCTCCACCTTCCCCACTATGGAGAGGGCGGACACTATGGAACCAAGCATGCACTGTGCACACCTTCCACCACCATCATAGCACTGCCACAGCGCCCTCACCAATCCCTTGCAAGCCAAAGCCACTCCCTCAACCGCCTGTCTAGCCATAGAGCCTTCCCTCACTGCGCGTCTACAACTGCTTGCACTGCCTCCACCTCTACTTCATCAAGTGCTCGCAGGTGCTGCACCCACCGCGCCCTTGCAGCCCCCACTACAAGCGCCCTATAGGTGCTGCACCAAGCGCCCACAGGCGCCGCACCACACGCCTGTAGGTGCCACGCCATCACCCTTCTTTGCTTGCATCACAACTGTGCACCCTACTCCAGCGCCCTTACGCGCCCTGCACCATCACCAGCACCCGCAGGCAGCAGCCGCCCACAGGCGCCCCCGCGCTTCATCAACCGCCGGCAGGCGCACCCTCGCCAGCGCCCGCAGGCAGCCAGCCAAGCCTGCGAACGCCATGCTTGCAGGCTGCAACCACCTGTAGGTGACCCGCATGCAAAGGACCACCTCGAGCCGCACCCTAGCACGCCTTGCATGTGCGTGCCCAGCGCGCAGCCGCGCGGGCTGCAGCATCAGCTCCACCCTCTCCAAGTGCGGTGAAACTCCTCCAACAGGGCCAATAGGCTGGCAGCCATTCTCCTATGTTTGGCCACCGTCGGCCACCTCCGGCCGCCACATCACCACCATTGCGTAGCCCTCGTCGAGGTGCACCACCCCATCGACTCTCATCGCCAACCGTGCATGGCCGTCCATGTGAGGAAGAGAGAGGAGAAATCCTCTATTTTCTCCTCAATTAATATTTACATCTAATGCCATTGCCATTTAGATATTAATATTTTATTCAGGCCACATTGCATTGATGCACTCATAGTTTCCTGAAATTACTTCACTTGTGTTATGTGCATGATTTAACTTTGAATTTCAAATCAGATTTGCAGGCAAGTTAAATTTACATGATATGCCATTACACATGCATCATACACATATTTTTGGAGCTTAATTCCTGATGTGAAAATTACATAAATACCCCTGAACTTTTAAGGAAATTGTAAGCTCCATTTAAAATAGCGTATTCCTCACATTAAAGTGTGGTAGTGTCTGCAAACAGTATATTCCTTGACTCGTGAATTTATTGGTCTATTCCACGCTATGGATCCGACCTCTTTACTGTGGTTAAATTTGATATTTAGTTTTGATTGAGAGATTTTCCACCACATAAAACACGACATATCATTCTATTGCTATCATAAATAAGCGAGAATCTCTCCGTCAACATGCTTAAATGTTTGAGTGAACTTGCCACTTTCGTTCTTCAAATCGATAGACTAATCATGTTCTGAGCCTCAAATTGATGCTTAATTCTTGTAGAGCACTGTTGAACGTTTACGAACCTACGCTAACTTGTTCGGTTTTGGAAAACCTGTCGTTGTAGTTTGAAAGTGAAGAATTCGTGTTCAACAAATAAAATTTATACCGAAATTAAAATTCCAGGTCGAACACAGGGAGGCAGTGATAGCGATTTCACGCGGTTTGTTAAATACGTCGTTGTAACGCGCAAAATCGATCAACTCTTAAATTTATATCCTAGATAGGGGAGTATCTAGGGTCATCCAAGGAGGCAAAAATTGCAAAATTAATCCTCTTGCTTACAGATAGATCTCAACTTTCTTTTTGATATTTTTCAATATGTAATTTTTTTTTGTATTTTGAAAAGACGAGGGCACAATGCGAATTGTAACGAAAAGTACTAACACCTACAAATGCTTAACTAAAATTTAAAAGATAGAAATATCTTCTTCCTAAGCTCACTCTAGGCAAGTGGAGGCCTAGAGTAATTAGGAAGAAGAGGTGAAACAAGTGCTAGAACCAAAAGTAACAACTGCAATAAAAAGCTAAAAGAAGGCAATTTGATTGAGTAGAATGAGTGTTCTTTTCAAGGACAAGTAGAGGAATGCTTCTACTAGAACTTAAACAAATCTAAAAGCAAGGAAAGAAACACAAATCCTCTTGCAACAATGGTGAAGAAGGGCGTCTTCTTGCTCCAAGCCTAGCTGCTCCTTGGCTTGAAAAGAGGGCCTCCTTCTTCTCCTTCCTTGAGAGCTCCTCTAAGGTGGAAGCTACCACCTTTAATGCTCTCTCCAAGGGGTGGGCGTGCACCACCCTCAAAAACTCCTCCAAGGTGGTATGACCACCTTCAAGATCTCCTCCAAGATCTTCCTTGCCTGGCTTCTCCTTTGGCTGGCGTGACCCAAGAGAGAAGGGAAGAGGGGAAGGCACCAAGGGGATAGAATATCCCCTTAATCTTCTTCTTCTTCTTCCCTCTTGGACGTGGGCTTCTTGGTGGAATATGAGAGTGAAATTGCTAGCCAAGGATGACTTGAATGGTGGTGGGTAGTGGTCTTTTTATAGGGTAGGATGGGGGGTTAAGGTACCCCTTGAAATGGAGGGCTAGGATGGAAGGATAAGGGTGGTTGGTGATCCTATCGCTAGGGTGAGTTGGCGCCACCCCAAGGGGTGTTAAAGGGGGTGGTTATGGTGGTGTTGGTGTCTTTTGGTGGTGGAGAGACACCCCCATGTTGGCGCCAACATGGGGTCTTCTAGAAGGGGGGTTAGGTGGATGGTGGAGATGGATTCAAGGAGGATTGTGTGGTGGAGATGAGGGGGGATCTTGGAGGGAAAAGTGGCGCCATTAAGGGGTGGTTATGGGTAGTTTTTGGTGCCACTTTTAGGTGTCTTTTGGAGGTGGTGGGTAGGTGGTGTGGAAACTTCCTCTATAGTTTTATTATTTCGTCGTAGTATAGTATAGAGAGAGGTGATTACCAGTTTAATACAATTTGTTACTCGGAAAATAAAAGAGTTCCCGAGGTCGAACTCAGGGAGAAAGTTGTATTCTAGGGGTACAAGTTTCTTTTACAAAAATAAAGAGAGAGAGAGAATTTGTTGGCTTTTCTTCTTTTCTCTTTGCTTCTCCTCTTCTTCCTTCTCAGATCTTCTGCTCTCTTCCTTTGTTCTTCTTCTTTATCTGCAGTGGTGATGTTCTTCTTCTTCTTTCAGCTGTTTTTGCTCGTCTGTTCCTTTTTCTTCTGTAGAGCGGTCCTGTTCTTCTTCTTCTTCTTTCTTTCTTCTTTTCCTTTCTTCAGATCTTCTTCTTCTCGTGCTCTTCTTCTTCTTTCAGTTCTTCCCTTGGCCTCTCTGTGTTCTCCTCTGCCTCGCCTTCCTTCTCCTTCTTTGCCTTCAGGACGTCGTCTGATTTTCCAATCAGACGACTTAAACCGCAGCTGCTACAGTGCCGCTCGGTGATCCTCCTTCCTTCAGCCTTCGTCTTCTTCCACGGTTCTTCTTCACCTGTGCCTGCACACTTACACAGCTTGATCAGAGAGGGGCAAAACCTATCTCTACCCTCCCCCGCGTCTCTCTCTCACAGAATCCGCTCATGGGATAGCTCTCCCAGAGCTGCCGGGTAGTCGGGTACGGGTCGCGCCCGGGTCCAGGCCCACCGGCGTGCGTGGTGGGCGAGGAGTGCAGGTTAGTCTAAGTCGGGTCAGGCCAGGTCCGCGGGGCGTGAGCGCGGATGAGACCGGGTAACCGGGCGGGTGAAGGGGACCTCACCCCGTGTGCTGAGGCAGTAAGCCTCCAGCACTTTTTCGCTTTATACCGCTGCGTTCCTCCAGAGCCTTCCGAGGTGGGACTAAATGTCCCACCCCAATTTCGCGCCTGCGCGGAGGAAGCAGCCGGTAATCGCAGCGTTACGCGAGACCTTCGCGCGAGGGCTTCGACTCGACTGCAGCCTGGTACTTCGCGAAGGCGCCTTGCACTGTCTGGGAGCGTAACCTGGGCGTGACTCACCTGGGGCAGCAGGTGAAGAAGCTGCTTTGCTTCAATAATGGCGGCGACGAGCGCAGGTACCTGCCCACAGAAAAACGACCTCTCGGCCCAATCAGAAACGCGGAGGACCTTCGCCGTGGCACGGCGAAGGTGGTCGGGGGGTGTGCAGGCGGCGGGGCGGAGCCTAAGGGCTGCCCTAGGTCGGACTGTGGGTCGGGAGATGGGTTTGTTCGGTGGAGTTGCAGGGGGTGATTTGGGGGAAGTGGAGGGGCGGAAATGGATCAGGGTGAGGAGGCGGAGATTATGTGCAGGTCGGCGAGCCGTGTGGGATGCTGGAGTGATGGGAGCGGCTCGCCGGAGGATGGCCGGAGGCGGAGAAGGAGAGGGTGATTGGTCGGAATCGAGGGCGACAGTAGATGTTTAAAGTGAGGAAAAGGAAGAGGGGAGGAAGAGGAGGAGTTCTACCTACTTAGCAGGACGAGGAGGGGCTGGAGCGGGCGACAGTCGTATCAACTGTCGCCGGAGAAGAAGATGCCCGGGGGAAGGGGCGGCGGCGAGCAGAGGGCCGGAGAGGCGCCAGCTGGGTGCGGCGTGGCGCGGGAAGAGCAGGGGAAGAAGTCTCTGCTGCTGGTATTGCGGCAGAGCGAAGAGGAGGAGGAGGAAGAACCGCCGGAGCTGGTGGGCGTCTGCCGGAGTGAGAAGAGAGGAAAGTTGGGGGTTTTCTCCGTCAGATCCGAGCTGGGAAGAACGGTGGAGCGACGGGGGTATTTATAGGGACCGAATCAAGGAGGAAGGCGGAGGGAGATGACGTGTCTCCCTCGCCGGAGGACGCCGGAGATGGAAACCCATACCATCCGTGCGTTCGCACGGCTGGTATGGTGGGTTACAGCGACCAGGGGGGTGTCCCTGCGACGGCTGACGACGCAGGGCACCCCCGGTTTACTTGCCAGACTCTCCCCCTCACCTTGCGTGGCGCCATGCTCCGCGCAAGGTCGCCGGAGCATGGTGCTGGCAGGTTTTGCAGGGAGGACCTGAACGTAAAGAACGAAGGAGAGTTAGGGGCCAAAATGCGAGGGTTCAAAAGTTGAGGGCCAAAAAGTAAATATATGAGGACCAAAGTGTAAAGTTGGTCAAGAAGGTTTCTTCCTAGGCTCATGTTTTTATACATGACTAATTAGGACCTAAGGAATCTGATGGTGAATTTTATTTCTAGATTAAACCTTGTTTGACTGGTGAATTTACGCAAAAACCCAAATTAAGTTATTAATTGGGTATGATTCTCAATGTAGGTCAAGATGGGTTCCTAAGGTCAAATTGAAGGTTCTAAACCCTAGAGATTATTTTTCTATGAATTTTAGAGGGTTTTTTCCATTTTTTTCTTTGCCTTGAACCTCGTGAATTGAAGTGGGTTTATTTTAGGGTTACAGATTATCATTTAGTTCCTTGGAATTGCTGTAGCCCTTGCCAGATCATCTCATCCCACTTTTATTCTTATTAGGTTGCTTTGACCTATGTTTGGACCCTGAATTACCCTGTATGCAGATTATACTGGTAAAATTGTATTTTTACCTCTTATGACTTATTTTCTCCTTAAACTCAGAATTCTCTGAGTTAAGCCTTTCCTTGAGTTATGTAGGAGCTTTTATCCTTTGTATTGGGTCAAAATGAGCTAGTTATGGCTCATGATGAGGTTCTCATCATACCCCCATGCCTAGCTTTTGCTAGTCCCTTAGCAAAAACTTAAGGTTTCAACCCTTGTTCTAGACCATGAAGTTCTTAATAGCTTCAGATAAGTGCTTTTTCATTTAAACCTAGATTAGGTTAGAATGCTGACCATAGGCCTAAACGGTACTCTAGTACCAATCAAGATCCAAATCTGTCTAGCCTCAGCCTCAGTCCTTAGCAAAGGTTTTTAAGGCCCACAAGAACTAACCTAAGGTTTATTGGACTTTGTGGTTAAAGCACCCGTGCTTGAAATGATTTTAGCCCTGGCTCAGTTCGCAGTGCGTTTTGTAAGAGAGAGAGATAGAAAATTTTTCTGTTTGGAGAGTTTTCTCTCTCTTTTTCTTTTTAGTTCTAGCCTAGGATTGGCTTTTCAACACGGTCTGTATCAGATTCATTTCTCCCATCATCAATCCTCAAGGGTTCCTGGCGATCGATGCTTCGAGATAGCACCGCCCATGGCAACCCCCGGAACCCTGGCTATTGAGATTTCGAGATAATCCCATCCATGGTGTTCCGTGGCTGAATCCAGACCCTGGCAATTGACACTTCGAGATAATGCCATCCATGGAATCTGAACCAGCAGAGTGCTTACATGCCCCCAGTAGGATATGTGAATATCCTAAGAGACAAGCACCGAGGAGATGATATTTTGTTACGCATCTTTGAGGGGATTTCCCACCTTTCCGTGCTGGGAACTCGTCCAAATCAACTTGTGTTGATCGGCCGCTCCTACTCTAGGTGTACTTTTCAAAATTTTGCGACGCTTCTGCGTGATTTTGATTTTTACACTTACTGAACCAGGCTGTGTGTGAGGTTAGGGTGCTTAGGTTCCCGTAAACCAAAAATTAGTTAATGAGGCCAAATACTCCCTAAGCCTTGGACCTAATACTTCAGCTTTTCATTTTCCTCAACCTCTTGAGGATTGTCTGGATCTTAATGGGTACTAAGAGTCTATTCAAGAATGCCTAAGGTTTGCGTTCTTACTAATCTCATTGTGCACTTTTCAGTTATTTTCTTGAATGCGGTCTAGAACTTAGGTTAATTCCTTAGTTCCTTACTAATGACTATCACCTTTTCTCATAATTTTGTGCTCCTTTTTCATTTTGTTTCTTTTCTCCTTCTCCTTCACAAAATTTCCTTCTCCTTTTTTCCTCTTATTCTTTTTCGAAAATTTTTAATTTTTATGGTGTTTTTGGCATATGTGAATTTTTTGTTTGAAACCTTTTCTTTCAAGTTTTGCACTTTCATACCCCCCCCATGCCTAAGATTTGCAATGTCCTCATTGTAACCTAGGGGGTTTGTATTCAACTTAGTTCATACGTTAGGATAGATGTTTTGATGAGTGAATGGGTCGGGGTGACTGTTGCGGACGATTTCTAATCTCAGATGCAAGCACCTGAGGTGGAGTCGGCTGTCCTAAAGTGTGAGCTTTAAGTGCAAAAAGGCGTCAGAACAAGTTTCAGGTTTTCAAAGAGAATGACGGGCTACCTCCCGTTGAGTGCTAAATTTGATGCCTTCAGCCAAGCGGGAAATGCGATGGAGAGGGGATGGTCAAATCAGCAGAGTTTTGTAAGACAAGCACCTTGATTAAGAGCCTGGTTGGTCCAACCAGGTGCTTGTTCAGATCAACAGGCTGATGATGCAGCCCAAACCCAATCAATCTGGTGGGTTGATAGATGTGGATGAAAAGGTGTGGAACCCACCATATACTATGAAGCTCAGATGGATGTGGAAGTGTAGACGCAGGGTTTGGCTGAGTCGAATCAGCCTAGTCAGAGTAGGGATCCGTAGAATAATCAATGAATGACGCGGAAACCCTACTGGGGTGATCAGAGAATGATGGGGCGTGGTATGTAGTCTGATCAGTGTTCAGAACCCGAGTTGGAATTGCAATCGGCTCGGTGAGAGGTGAATCTGAATAGAAATTGAGTCCAGTTGTGGGTCGGGGTTTGGAAGAGGTTTTGATTCGTTCTGTGTGTGCGGATGAGGTGGCCATTGTGTACGAGGGCTCTTCTAGAAACGAATGACAGGTGATTTTCTGTAAAGAGTCCTCTGGGTAACTATCAAATGCCTGAAGAGTGTCTATAGGATGAAAGAAATCTGAATTGAGAAAAGATTTGAATTCTGAGTTGCAATCACTCTTGGCATTTTCTATTTTTGGTTCCTGAGGATCGAAAAGGAATGATTCTGTGTTATCAGTGATCTCGGGAATCAGGACCTCAGAGTCGGAGTCAGAGTCATGTGAACTGAGGTCGTAGATGGGCTGGCGTGTTCAGGAAGGGGAATCTCTCCGCAATTATAGTCAGATTTGAAATTGTCGGAGAGTTGGCGAAAATGAGATTCATGATCATGAATTCCACCACAGCAAAAATCATCAGATGTGGAATCAGCAGCTTGATTGGGGTCTAGCCTATATGTCAATTCTGGGCTCGAAAAGGTATTCTGTCTAGGCTCAAGTTCCAAGCTGGTAGGATAGACCCCATTAAAACCTTGCTCATCCAACTCCTCAGTTTCTGTATCATTAATTGGCATGTTTTCTGAAAAATCGATCAGATTTGCTGAGGATGTTGGAGAGGGATATTCATCAAATATAGGCCCGGAATCATACTCTGTAAAAATTTGATCTTTCTCATAAGGGGCCTCATAATCTTCCCAATAAGTTTCAGATCTAGGTTCTAGGCTTAGGATGTGGGTAGAATTATTAGAACCTAAGTCTGAATAACCTTTGAGGGCTACCTTATCAGAATAAGGGGCGGAATTTATACCCTCAAAAGGTTCATTTCTGATCTCATTATTGCAGGAGTTTTGGAATTCTAGGCTTGGCAATTCATGGTCTAAGTTTGGCTCATCATTGTGTTCTCCTGCAATATCCCAACCTATTTCAACATTGTCTTCTATCTGGGTTGGGATTTTACAACCACTTTGTGCCTCAATCCCGAGATCTGGGAAACTGGATTGTTCCTTAATATTGTTCCAAGATGGTTCATCCTCTATTTCTGGTATATACGGGTATTTCTGGTTGATAATTTGTTCTACTGATTTCATCATTTCTACCCGTTTTATAAGGGCATCTTGGTGTTGTTCCCAAAGTACAGGATTTGTCAAGCATTGAAGGTATTCAGATTGGTGTAATTTTTCTATCTCAATGTATCCTGTCATGAGCATATCTCGGGTTGATCCTTTTGAAATTTCAGTCAATAGAATTTGGGCACAGTTTATGATGAAAGCTGTGGTTGTTGGGACATCAACCTGAATGTTCTCTATTGGTGTTGAGGGTTTATATTTGATTTCATAGAATTCAAGGGCATCCTCAATCATCTTATCTTTCATAGATCTCAGATATTTAGGTTTTTTAGATGGTAGTCTTGCTAGGTAATTAGGCTGCATCTTTGAATCAGGTGGTGGAATCAGGATATAGAATCAGAAGTTTGAATTAATGGAAGAAGGGGACTTTGTTCAGAATCAGAGGAAAGAGGGGCTATGCGAATGATTTCTGCAAAAACAAAGGAGCCGAGGCTTAGCCTCGGCTAGAGTGAATTTCTATAGGAGGTTTCAAGGACCTCCTGCAAGATACTGAAGGACTGGATGAGATAAGCAGGTGCTGGACCCAATCAAGACACCCAAAAAATGTTGGGTGACTATAGAGGTTTGGGGTAGATGGACCCCTTGATCAGAAAGATCGTCCACCTGAGAATTACCTGGGCAGCCAGAGAGGGAGAGTCCCGCAAAGACCCCTACACGGTAGAGCGTCCCCACGGGTTACAGGGTTTCCCCCACCCGACCTCTCTTGTCACTACGGTTCCAGGTAGACCAGAATGGGGATCTTGACCTCTTAAGTCTACCAATTTTTATTTTAAGATCAGGGTGCTTAAGGTTTCACTTGAACTTTAGTCTTTTAAGTGCCAAGAGTGACCTAATTTAAGGTTGGTTGACCCAAGGGGTCAACTTTACCTCTTGTTTTCTTTGAGAGCTTTTAGGTCCTGTCTTTTAGGGTTCAAGTGTTTAGAGAGCCAATTGTTTTAGGTTTTCTTTGAATAGGTATTTTCAGACAAGGGCTTGGGCACACTTCATTTAGTTTTCTTAATTCTTGCTTAAGGAGTGTGTCTCTAAATCCCTAGTGTTGGATTCTAGGTTGGCTCTACTTGGTCCAGTTAATTCTTTGTTGGGTAATTAGGGCTCAAGCAAGAATGTGTTAGCCCTTAAATACCCTTAATAGTGTGCAGGAGTAATGAGTTGAAAACATGCAACTCTTTATGGTTACTAAGTATGGAAGACAGGTTAGCCCTATATTGCTTGTTCTTTTCTTTTCTTCCTCTTTAGAGTTTAGGGGTTAATAGCAAGAGGAAAAAAATTTTACCTGTCCTCGGAGTGGTTGTCGTGCGGTTGCTTGTTTTCTTGATTTCCTGTAGCTGCACAAAAGAGAGGAGATTATCAGAAACTAAAAAGAAACAGGAATGTTTACCTCTAGAATAGCCGTTGCTCCCCGGCAACGGCGCCAAAAACTGGTGTGGAAACTTCCTCTATAGTTTTATTATTTCGTCGTAGTATAGTATAGAGAGAGGTGATTACCAGTTTAATACAATTTGTTACTCGGAAAATAAAAGAGTTCCCGAGGTCGAACTCAGGGAGCAAGTTGTATTCTAGGGGTACAAGTTTCTTTTACAAAAATAAAGAGAGAGAGAGAATTTGTTGGCTTTTCTTCTTTTCTCTTTGCTTCTCCTCTTCTTCCTTCTCAGATCTTCTGCTCTCTTCCTTTGTTCTTCTTCTTTATCTACAGTGGTGATGTTCTTCTTCTTCTTTCAGCTGTTTCTGCTCGTCTCTTCCTTTTTCTTCTGTAG
Source organism: Thalassia testudinum (assembly GCA_037157565.1). NCBI lineage: Eukaryota > Viridiplantae > Streptophyta > Magnoliopsida > Alismatales > Hydrocharitaceae > Thalassia > Thalassia testudinum. The sequence goes on along the minus strand of JAZHRO010000031.1, from coordinate 30,054,925 downwards.
AGCGGTCCTGTTCTTCTTCTTCTTCTTTCTTTCTTCTTTTCCTTTCTTCAGATCTTCTTCTTCTCGTGCTCTTCTTCTTCTTTCAGTTCTTCCCTTGGCCTCTCTGTGTTCTCCTCTGCCTCGCCTTCCTTCTCCTTCTTTTCCTTCAGGATGTCGTCTGATTTTCCAATCAGACGACTTAAACCGCAGCTGCTACAGTGCCGCTCGGTGATCCTCCTTCCTTCAGCCTTCGTCTTCTTCCACGGTTCTTCTTCACCTGTGCCTGCACACTTACACAGCTTGATCAGAGAGGGGCAAAACCTATCTCTACCCTCCCCCGCGTCTCTCTCTCACAGAATCCGCTCATGGGATAGCTCTCCCAGAGCTGCCGGGTAGCCAGGTACGGGTCGCGCCCGGGTCCAGGCCCACCGGCGTGCGTGGTGGGCGAGGAGTGCAGGTCAGTCTAAGTCGGGTCGGGCCAGGTCCGCGGGGCGTGAGCGCGGACGAGACCGGGTAACCGGGCGGGTGAAGGGGACCTCACCCCGTGTGCTGAGGCAATAAGCCTCCAGCACTTTTTCGCTTTATACCGCTGCGTTCCTCCAGAGCCTTTCGAGGTGGGACTAAATGTCCCACCCCAATTTCGCGCCTGCGCGGAGGAAGCAGCCGGTAATCGCAGCGTTACGCGAGACCTAAGGGCTGTGGTCGGGGGGTGTGCAGGCGGCGGGCGGAGCCTAAGGGCTGCCCTAGGTCGGACTGTGGGTCGGGAGATGGGTTTGTTCGGTGGAGTTGCAGGGGGTGATTTGGGGGAGGTGGAGGGGCGGAAATGGATCAGGGTGAGGAGGCGGAGATTATGTGCAGGTCGGCGAGCCGTGTGGGATGCTGGAGTGATGGGAGCGGCTCGCCGGAGGATGGCCGGAGGCGGAGAAGGTGAGGGTGATTGGTCGGAATCGAGGGCGACAGTAGATGTTTAAAGTGAGGAAAAGGAAGAGGGGAGGAAGAGGAGGAGTTCTACCTACTTAGCAGGACGAGGAGGGGCCGGAGCGGGCGACAGTCGTATCGACTGTCGCCGGAGAAGAAGATGCCCGGGGGAAGGGGCGGCGGCGAGCAGAGGGCCGGAGAGGCGCCAGCTGGGTGCGGCGTGGCGCGGGAAGAGCAGGGGAAGAAGTCTCTGCTGCTGGTATTGCGGCAGAGCGAAGAGGAGGAGGAGGAAGAACCGCCGGAGCTGGTGGGCGTCTGCCGGAGTGAGAAGAGAGGAAAGTTGGGGGTTTTCTCCGTCAGATCCGAGCTGGGAAGAACGGTGGAGCGACGGGGGTATTTATAGGGACCGAATCAGGGAGGAAGGAGGAGGGAGACGACGTGTCTCCCTCGCCGGAGGACGCCGGAGATGGAAACCCATACCGTCCGTGCGTTCGCACGGCCGGTATGGTGGGTTACAGCGACCAGGGGGGTGTCCCTACGACGGCTGACGACGCAGGGCACCCCCGGTTTACTTGCCAGACTCTCCCCCTCACCCTGCGCGGCGTCATGCTCCGCGCAAGGTCGCCGGAGCATGGTGCTGGCAGGTTTTGCAGGGAGGACCTGAACGCAAAGAACGAAGGAGAGTTAGGGGCCAAAATGCGAGGGTTCAAAAGTTGAGGGCCAAAAAGTAAATATATGATGACCAAAGTGTAAAGTTGGTCAAGAAGGTTTCTTCTTAGGCTCAAGTTTTTATACATGACTAATTAGGACCTAAGGAATCTGATGGTGAATTTTATTTCTAGATTAAACCTTGTTTGACTGGTCAATTTACGCAAAAACCCAAATTAAGTTATTAATTGGGTATGGTTCTCAATGTAGGTCAAGATGGGTTCCTAAGGTCAAATTGAAGGTTCTAAACCCTAGAGATTATTTTTATATGAATTTTAGAGGGTTTATTCCATTTTTTTCTTTTCCTTGAACCTCGTGAATTGAAGTGGGTTTGTTTTAGGGTTACAGATTATCATTTAGTTCCTTAGAATTGCTGTAGCCCTTGCCAGATCATCTCATCCCACTTTTATTCTTATTAGGTTGCTTTGACCTATGTTTGGACCCTGAATTACCCCGTATGCAGATTATACTGGTAAAATTGCATTTTTACCCCTTATGACTTGTTTTCTCCTTAAACTCAGAAATCTCTGAGTTAAGCCTTTCCTTGAGTTATGTAGGAGCTTTTATCCTTTGTATTGGGTCAAAATGAGCTAGTTATGGCTCATGATGAGGTTCTCATCAGTAGGTTAGGTTGGTGCCAAGTAGGTTAGCTTATGTGGAGCTTAAGTGGAGCTAGTTGGGTGGAGTTGGTAGGTGGGTTTTTGGGGTGGTACAAGCCAAGGAAGTTGGAGCATAGTTAAGCTAAGCTAAGCTAAGCTAAGCTAGCTTAGCTAATGGAGGAGTAGAGGAGAAGATGTTGGAGCTAGGGTTTGGAGGAAGGAGCTGAGGAGAAGAAGTTTGGAGTTGGAGCTGGAGCTGGCTGCTGCTGAAGAGGCTGGCATGGGGCTACTCTAGCTGGCTTAGCTTGCTAGTTCTTTGCTAGTTGCTAAGACAAGCTAAAGTGAGCTAGCTGGTTGAGGCAGCTAAGGTAGCTTAGCTCAACTGAGTTGAGCTAAGCTGAGTCCCCGGGAGCTGGACTTGAGCTTCCTGAGCTGAGATGAATTCTTCTTCAGCTGGCTGGAGTTGAGTGGAGCTGAATGTAGCTGGATCTGAGCTGGGGTGAACTCTTATCAACTCAGCTGAGCTAGCTAGAGCTCCCTGTGAACTAGTGGGAGCTGAGATGAGCTAGACTCAGCTAAGTTGAGCTGGATCTGAGCTGACTTGAGCTAGGGTGAGCTGAGATGAACTCTCTTGAGCTGCCATCCAGCTGAGATTAGCTGAATGGAGCTGGGATGAGCTAACCCTAGTTCAAGTAAGCTAGGTTCCAGCTGCGGTGAGTTGGATCAAGCTGAGGTGAGCTGGATCAAGCTGAGGTGAGCTGGATTAGGCTGAGTTCCAACTAGTCTGGGCTTCTCCTTCACCATTTGCCTTCTTGAGTGCTAGGGTTTTAGGGATCTGTGCATCTATACATCCCTAACACTCACAAAAACACATTAAAACGACAATAAAAAATGCAATGCATGCCTATCCTAATTTATGCCTAAATGCAGCCCAAAAACCCATTTGCGGAGTAAAATCCTAAGAGCTAGGCTTGTTTTAATGCATAAGAATGTTGATAAATTGGCGTTTATCACACCCCCATGCTTATCTTTTGCTAGTCTCTTAGCAAAACTTAAAACGGAATTTTTGGGAAATCTAATTTTTTTTGACTTTGGAGGAGAAAAAGAGATCAATGGACCTTGGTAGATTAAAAACACTGGAGGTACGGGATTTGTTAAAGATAAACACCGGGATTTATTTTTGGATTCAACCATTAGATAGAACGAGATCAATATATCTTCCAAAAAATTCTCAAATTAACCCCTTGTTAATTCAGATGACTTGAAATGTTTATTTTTTGGAATTTTTTTTTTTGGCTCATGAACCTGATTCTCAACTTGCAAAATCCTTTAAAACCTTGTGGCTGTGCTTGTGAAAAGCCAACATTTATAAGGGCGTGTTAATTTATTTATATATATATATATTTTTTTTTTTTCTCCCCCATGCTTATTTTTAGCTTAGTCTTACAACAGATGTGTTGGGATCATCATTGCCGTTACCATTCCTCGAGGGGGCTCTGGCGCCAGTACTTCGAGATAGCACTGTCCATGACACCACCCAGGAGCTCACAACCCCAGAACACGATGCAGTGAAAAGGGGCGCTCCAAACAAACTCAAGCTCTTACTCCGACACTATAGGTAGAGCACCGTCCAAGACACTTGAGCTACTAAAATGTGCTTTAATGCTCCGTCTAAAGATATGAAATATAGATAAGGAGCAACGCGGAGGCGGTAACATGTTGACATCGCGTCCTTAAAGGAGGCATTTTCCTCCTTCTCGGCGGTGGGAACTCAAACCAATGATCTGCTTCAGGCTTTCACTAAGTCCAAACAAGGGAGTTTTTCAAATTTTTAGTTATTTTTAAGTGTTGGCTTGTGTGTGAAGAGTGACACAAGAAGTTTCTCAAAACATGCAAGTTTTTGAATCAGAAGCTAAGTCAAATAATTTCCATATTGCAAAATAGGATCAAGTCACCTGAACTATTATGAGTTCAGGTGGAATTTTATAGAAAGATATCTGATCTTGTCTAAAATAGACCCTGGAATTCTAATGATCAGATCCATATCCTCATCCTTAGTTTGTTAAAGATTAAATCCATTGTACCAAAAGTGAATTTTTCGACCTTAGTCCCGATTTCAAAATTTTTCCTCAAAAAGTTTTGAACATTTTTTATTTTTTTATTTTTTTGGGTATGCAAGCAGGAAATAAATTAGACAAAAATGCATGTTTTTAGGTTTTGAAAATCCTGAATCGATCGTAAAAATTTAAAAACACCCCCCCATGCTTAAGATATGCCATGTCCTCATGCATTAGGAGGGAAAAGGGATCACCTTAGTGATGACGGTCGGGTTTAGGATGAACAAAACCTGGAAAAAGAAGAAAAAAGGAAAGCAAGAAAATGATGGGTTACCTCCCATCCAGTGTTATCTTTTACGCCATTCAGCCGGGCGTGATGTGCACTAGTGATCAAGGGTGGCTGGCTCAATAAAATTAAAAGATTCAGATGGAATTTTAGGCGTATGGTCAAAATAGGGCTTTAAACGCTGGCCATTGACTTGAAATATCGAATTAGTTTTTGGATCAAAAAGGTCAACAGCGCCGTATGGATATGTTTTATGGACAATAAAGGGGCCGGTCCATTTAGATTTTAATTTGCCAGGAAAAAGACGTAATCTCGCATCGAAAAGCCAAACACGTTGATTAACGTCAAAGTGTTTCCGAACAATATATTTATCGTGAAATTTCTTTGTTCGGTCTTTATAAATCCTCGCATTTTCATAGGAAAAATTACGTAATTCTTCCAATTCAGTTAATTGTAATTTTCTATGGTTACCGGCGTCAGATAAATCCATATTAAGTTGTTTTATTGCCCAAAAAGCCCTATGTTCTAATTCTACCGGGAGATGGCATGCCTTCCCGAAAACCAGACGGAAGGGAGACATGCCAAGCGGAGTTTTAAAAGCAGTACGGTAGGCCCATAAAGCGTCGTCCAATTTGGTGGACCAATCTTTACGGTCGGGCCTAACCATCTTTTGTAGAATATTTTTAATTTCCCGGTTAGAAACTTCAGCCTGGCCATTAGTTTGGGGGTGATATGGTGTGAAAATTTTATGATTAACCCCGTATTTAGAAAGGAGGTGATGGAATTGTGAGTGGGTGAAATGTGAGCCTCCATCACTGATAATGGCTTTTGGTATGCCGAATCTTGAGAAAATATTTTTCTTAAGAAATTCGACAACCACATGGTGATCACTTGTGCGGGTAGGTATTGCTTCTATCCATTTAGAAACATAATCTACTGCGACTAATATATACAAATACCCACCAGAGTTGATGAACGGTCCCATGAAGTCGATGCCCCAAACATCAAAAATTTCAACCTCTAAAATAGGATTAAGGGGCATCATATCCTTTCGAGTCATGTTGCCGATGCTTTGGCAACGCACACAGGACCGAACGAAGTCATGAGCATCTTTGTGCAAGCTGGGCCAATAAAATCCAGCATTAAGGATTTTAGCTGCAGTTTTCTTGCCCGAAAAATGTCCACCACAGGCCATTGAGTGACAATGTGTTAAGATATCATGGATTTCAGAATCGGGGACACATCGTCGAATGACCTGATCGGCACAAATGCGGAAAAGGTCGAGCTCCTCCCAAAAATAATATTTAATATCAGCAAAGAACTTATCCCGTTTTGTTTTTGGCCAATCAGTGGGGATTTGTTATGTTGCTAAGTAGTTTGCGATGGGTGCAAACCAAGGGAGGGTTGCAGCAGCTAAAATACTTTCATCAGGGAACTGATCTGGAGGGGTCATTATGTCATTCGTCATAAGACGAGAGAGATGGTCGGCCACTACATTGTGCAATCCCGCCTTATCCTTGATTTCCAGGTCAAATTCCTGGAGCAGCGGAATCCAACGGATAAGGCAGGGTTTCTCATCTTTCTTTGTCAGCAAATATTTAATTGCTGAGTGGTCTGTATAAACAGTGACACGTGACCCCAACAGATAAGATCTAAATTTTTCTAAGGCAAATACAATGGCAAGAAGTTCCTTTTCAGTAACCGTGTAATTCCGTTGTGCATCATCAAGGGTTTTGCTAGCATAATAGATCACAACGGGCTTCTTGCCAATTCTTTGCCCTAGAACGGCCCCTACAGCAAAATCTGAGGCATCTGTCATTAATTCAAAGGGACTATTCTAGTCAGGTCCCTGCAATATTAGCACCTCAGTATCCTCTTTCTTCAACCTCAAAAAACTCTCCAGGCACTTATTATTAAAATCAAATGGCTGGTCTTTAGTAAGAAGCTGACTTAAAGGCTTGGAGATTTGGGAAAAGTTTTGTATGAATCGACGATAGAAACCCACATGACCCAAAAAGGATCTGATTTGTTTGACAGTAGTGGGCGGTGGGAGCTTAGATATAGCATCTATTTTTGCTTTATCTACCGCGATTCCTTGTTTAGAAATAACATGGCCCAAGACAATACCTTCTTGGACCATGAAATGACTTTTTTCCCAGCTGAGGACCAGATTAACTTCTATACACTTTTGGAGGGTTCTTTCAAGATTTTTGAGGCAATGGTCAAAAGAATCTCCAAAAATAGAGAAGTCGTCCATAAAAACTTCTAGACATTCACCTACCAGGTCTGAAAAAATTGCAAGCATGCACCTTTGAAAAGTCGCAACCGAAGGGCATTCTTTGGAAAGCAAAGGTTCCAAAGGGGCAGGTGAAAGTTGTTTTGTCTTGGTCCTCAGGATGAACCGCTACTTGATTATAGCCGGAATAACCGTCCAAAAAATAGTAAAATTCCCGTCCGGCTAACCGCTCCAAGATTTGATCAATAAAAGGGAGCGGGAAATGATCCTTCTTGGTGGCGGTGTTTAATTTTCGATAATATATACACACGCGCCAAGAAGAAGCGGTTCGAGTGGCTATATTCTCCCCCTTTTCATTGGTGACAACTGTTAGTCCAGCCTTTTTGGGGACAACTTGAGTTGGACTAACCCAGGAGCTGTCAGAAATGGGGTAGATGATATCAGCATCCAGCCACTTAATAATCTCCTTTTTTACCACCTCCTGCATAATAGGATTCAAGCGCCTTTGTGGTTGGCGAGAGGGGCGAGAATCGTCCTCTAAAAATATATGGTGCGTACAATAGGACGGATGAATGCCTTTAAGATCAGAAAGGGTCCAGCCAATAGCTTTTCGATATTTACTCAAAACCTGGAGAAGTTTGAGCACTTGTGCCCCAGTGAGTCCAGAATTTATAATCAGGGGCAGGGTCTGATTTGGACCCAGGAAAACATATTTAAGTGAATCGGGCAAAGGTTTTAATTCCAATTGTAGGCTCGGTTCCGAAAGAGTTTCTGCTTTGTGGGTTAGAGGTGAGGTGAGAGTGAAAGGGTCAGCTGGAATGTTAGCTGGTCGTGTGGTTGAGGTGGAAGGGTGAGAAAAAATAGATTGTTCAGGAACCGTATTTACAGCAAAACAGGAACCTAATTGGGAAATCTGCAATGTTTCCTCCACAATGTTTTCTATTTCTGAATCCGAATCATCAAAGAAATCTGGTTCCTAGAATCGCCTAGAGGCTTGAAAAATGTCTAGGGTTACAGATTCACCGCCACACATGATCTTCATCTTTCCAGAATCACAATCAATATTGGCGCGGGCGGTGGCTAAGAATGGTCTTCCAAGAATAATGGGGGCAAACTTAAGTGCTTCAGGTACCTCTATGTCCAGGACTAAAAAGTCTACTGCGAATAGACAATCTTTGACCCGGACAAGAACATCTTCAAAAATTCCCCTCGGTTTAATCGTAGATCGGTCGGCTAATTGGAGAGTAACCTCAACAGGTTTCAATTCACCGATCTTAAATTCCTCAAAAATAACTGTGGGGATAAGATTAATTGAGGCACCAAGATCCAGCAGAGCACGATCAAATGAGGTATCATTAATGATAACTTGGATTAGGGGGGCGCCGGGATCTTTTCTCTTAAGAGGCAGTCGGCTCTGCACAACTGAGCTGACTGTCTCTGGAAGAATTACCTTTCCTAAATTCTTGGGCTGCCTTTTCGGAGTACATAAATCTTTTAAGAATTTTGCATAGGCAGGGATATACTTAATGGCATCTAGAATAGGGATATTAATTTCTACTTGCCCAAATAAATCCATTAATTCCTTCTCAGTGGGCTCAGATTTTGTTTTTTTCTTTTTTGAAGAGTGGAGGGCTTGTGGAAATGGGGCAGGGTTGCCCTATTTTGCGTGAATTGGTTCCTGAACAATAGGAGGGGAAGAGTTAATCTGTGTGTCATTAGAGCGGGTTTCTTTAACAGGCAGGGTATTTTGAGTGGTTTTCCCATTCCTCAAGGTAACTGCATTTGCAGTCTGGTTGTTTCTAGGATGAGGACGGGGGGCCTGGCTGTTATTGAAACCCGGCGGATGCTAAGGTGCTGGCTGAATAGGTTGACTGTGATATCCACCTTGGAATTGATTCCTTTGATTATTTGGGTTGGGCATGGGTTGGGATGGTAAATTCCCAATAGGTCGATGATCAAGAGTAACCTTAACTTGTTGTAAATTGGTAACCATGCGGGTTACTTCTGTCATTTGAGTCTGCATTCCTTGCAGAGTTTTCATGACCTGATTGTTAATATCATCCTGGGATGGTCCGGGTTGACACAAAGGTTGCCCATAATTCCCAAAATAGTTTTGTTTGGGAAAAGGAATTGGATTCGGGTTTTTCCAGGAGTGATTCGGGTTATTCCTCCAATTTTGATTGGACATGTTGGAGGGGTTTCTAAATTGCTCCTGGAGAGCATAAATATTTTCCGAGGTGGAATCAAAAATATTTTGGTCAAAATTCCCGGTTAAATCTTGCGGGAAATCAGCCGGAAATTGCTGGTCAGCAGATGTGGCATCGATATTGTGTAGATTCTCTCTTCGGAGAATGTGTGGGGGGTTAGTGTGTGGAGAGTGGACGTGTGGAGCTTGTTTGTTTGTGAGCTTTTCTTCTATTTTCTTTTGGTGAATTTGCATCTGGTCCAGTCGTTGAGCTAACATATATAAATCATCTTGTGTGACTGGAACAGAGGTGGTTTTGGAGTCAATTTCATGGACTCCGTGTCTGGGGTTTTGTGATCTGCAAAAAGTGTCCATTGAAGTCATGTTAAATGAGTTTTCACTCATTTCTTCAAAGAGAAGATAGGCACTTTCGGCGTCTTTGTTAAGAAAATTGCCCCCACATGAGGCATCCACAAATCGTTTTAATTGATCTTCTAATCCATGATAGAAGATTTGCACTAGCTGCCATTGTGGAATTTCATGGTGGGGACAACTTCTTAGAAGTTCCTGAAATCTTTCCTAGGCTTCATGGAGGGGTTCACCAATTTTTTGTTGAAAGGTCGTTATAGATCTTCTTAATGCATTTGTTCGACCGATCGGAAAATTTTTTTTAAGAAAAGCACTTTTTAATTGGGGCCAGGTGGTAATAGGACGCCCAACTGTTCTAAACCAATGTGATGCTTTGTCTTTGAGAGAGAGAGGAAAGAGTCTCATTAACCACATGTCTTCCTGCACATTGCGGGAACGAGTGCTTTGAGCGAGGACAGTTAATTCCTCGAGATGACAAAAAGGGTCCTCTCTTGGAAGACCATGAAAATGCTTGATAAGGTTTAGAATAGCGGGTTTGATTTCGAAATCCCCTTGTGGTATGACCACCCCTGGTCTCTCCTCATAATTGGAAGGATCATAGAAATCCTTAAGAGGAACGACAGGCTATTGGCGAGGTGGTGGATTTTGTCCTTGATTAGCTAGGTTCGTGATAGTCCTAGCTAGATCTTCTTGATTTTGTTGTAGTCGAGCCAAATGGTCGACCATTAATGCAAAGGGATTTGTATTATGGGTTATAATTGGAGGGCCACCTGGCCCTGCTGGAATTTCTGGTTGCTCCAAGTTAGGAAGGTGAGGGAGGGTGGAGTCAGCTTGTGGGTCGGCTGACGGGTTAGAAGTGGAAGCAGAATTTTTTTGACGGCTTCCTGGGTTTTCCATTTTTTTAGAAGATGAGGGGGAAGAAAATAATGATTTCTTGCTGCGGGGGGCGAAATCAGATGGTCCCTTGAGGTGTGGCTTTTGGGACCGTCGCCCGTGCATGCACTACTTGGAAGACTTGGAGGGGAGGAGAAGAGATAGAGATGAGAGAAAGTGTGCAAATCAAACAAACAAACTAGACCTAACTTAAATGTGACTCCCTAATAATAACCTAAGACTTGGTCTATATAGGAAATAAGTAGTCAATAGTGAATACCCGTTCTATCAACAAATCTAGCCAAGTTGCTTAAGGGGAGGTTTGGGCCCAAACGTTTCCCAGGGAAGACCCCAGGTGCTTGTACAAACCCGCGCCTGGTCGTTTGACACAACCCCTCAGCCTGAACACTAGATACAGATGATAGAATTGGTATTAACTAAAGAGAACTTAAGACCTAAATAGCAAGCCTAAGTTGATAAAGCCTTAGTGGTCAAGTTGCTACAAGTTTCAATTAGGTCTAGGATGCTATAGTGCACACGGAATGTGGAGGGCGTTTATTGGGTTGTTGCCCTATTATTTGATTTTTTTGTGTGTGTGCAGGAATTGGAGAGTGGCTCCAATGAAAATCAAGTTGTCACACTATTTTTATGTATTTTTGTCTTTTAGGATTTGATTTAATTAAATGAGTTTTAGGGTTTTTCTCTTTAAGTTTTCAAACAAGTTTTAAAGTTCACAATTAAAGGAAATTCAAGTTGTATGTGTGATTGTATATTTCCTTTAATTGAGTCTCTAAAAAGAAAGAAGAAACCCTAAGCCAATTTTCCCTAAGACAGAAATTTTACTACCAATGAATTATTTTTAGGCTTTCAGAATTAAGTAGTGGTCCAAACAAGTCAAACAACACCACTACCTTGAAGAAAATCAAACAAGGTTTCCAAAAAAGATTTTTGAAAGATTTTAAGAATTTGTTTGATAATTATTTTAAATTTTTAATTGTACTGGTGTCAAAGTCCAGAAATGATACTCGTGGGTATTGTGGACTTTTCAGTATTACCACCGACCTCAGAAAATTTTTGTGATTTTATATGATGTGTAAAATTTCACAAGGATTCCATAAAACTAAAATTCACAAAAATTGGATGAGTATAAAAATTCTAAAAATTCGCAGATTGTAGCAAAACAGGAAGATTAAAGGGTGTGATCCCTCTGCAATCCACGAATTTTTAAAAATTAAATACAAATCCAATTGATCTGAAATTTGGAACAGATGTTCCAAACTTAATTGGGAATCACTATATGAAATTTTATGATTTTAGGAGGCCTGTGATGTTAGGAATCGATTTTTCAAGTCCGGACAGAAATCTGGACCCGAAAAATAGAACACCAATACTTGCAATGGAGTGGTGTTAAAGAAGCATACAAGCAAACAATGGATTTTATAATGCACCACTCCACTTAATTAAGTTTTTTGGGATCCTGAAAGCCAAGTTTAATATATTTTTGGTAGTTTTAATTAATTATGTGACCAGAAAGAGGAACCAACCTGAATTTTGCGGGAAGAAAAAGGAACTTTGAGCTCTCGCTTCCAGATTCCAGCCTTCCCGCTGTAGTTCCTGCACACACAAAAGAAAAAAAGAGAAGGGGATGAGATCCACTTCAAGAAAGAGAAAATTAATTAATGCAAAGCTGTGCCTCCCCGACAACGGCGCCAAAAAATGATAGCGATTTCACGCGGTTTGTTAAATATGTCGTTGTAACGCGCAAAATCGATCAACTCTTAAATTTATATCCTAGATAGGGGAGTATCTAGGGTCGTCCAAGGAGGAAAAAATTACAAAATTAATCCTCTTGCTTACAGATAGATCTCAACTTTCTTTTTGATATTTTTCAATATGTAATTTTTTTTTGTATTTTGAAAAGACGAGGGCAAAATGCGAATTGTAACGAAAAGTACTAACACCTACAAATGCTTAACTAAAATTTAAAAGATAGAAATATCTTCTTCCTAAGCTCACTCTAGGCAAGTGGAGGCCTAGAGTAATTAGGAAGAAGAGGTGAAACAAGTGCTAGAACCAAAAGTAACAACTGCAATAAAAAGCTAAAAGAAGGCAATTTGATTGAGTAGAATGAGTGTTCTTTTCAAGGACAAGTAGAGGAATGCTTCTACTAGAACTTAAACAAATCTAAAAGCAAGAAAAGAAACACAAATCCTCTTGCAATAATGGTGAAGAAGGGCGTCTTCTTGCTCCAAGCCTAGCTGCTCCTTGGCTTGAAAAGAGGGCCTCCTTCTTCTCCTTCCTTGAGAGCTCCTCCAAGGTGGAAGCTACCACCTTTAATGCTCTCTCCAAGGGGTGGGCGTGCACCACCCTCAAAAACTCCTCCAAGGTGGTATGACCACCTTCAAGATCTCCTCCAAGATCTTCCTTGCCTGGCTTCTCCTTTGGCTGGTGTGACCCAAGAGAGAAGGGAAGAGGGGAAGGCACCAAGGGGATAGAATATCCCCTTAATCTTCTTCTTCTTCTTCTCTCTTGGACGTGGGCTTCTTGGTGGAATATGAGAGTGAAATTGCTAGCCAAGGATGACTTGAATGGTGGTGGGTAGTGGTCTTTTTATAGGGTAGGATGGGGGGTTAAGGTACCCCTTGAAATGGAGGGCTAGGATGGAAGGATAAGGGTGGTTGGTGATCCTATGGCTAGGGTGAGTTGGCGCCACCCCAAGGGGTGTTAAAGGGGGTGGTTATGGTGGTGTTGGTGTCTTTTGGTGGTGGAGAGACACCCCCATGTTGGCACCAACATGGGGTCTTGTAGAAGGGGGTTAGGTGGATGGTGGAGATGGATTCAAGGAGGATTGTGTGGTGGAGATGAGGGGGGATTTTGGAGGGAAAAGTGGCGCCATTAAGGGGTGGTTATGGGTAGTTTTTGGTGCCACTTTTAGGTGTCTTTTGGAGGTGGTGGGTAGGTTAGGTTGGTGCCAAGTAGGTTAGCTTATGTGGAGCTTAAGTGGAGCTAGTTGGGTGGAGTTGGTAGGTGGGTTTTTGGGGTGGTACAAGCCAAGGAAGTTGGAGCATAGTTAAGCTAAGCTAAGCTAAGCTAAGCTAGCTTAGCTAATGGAGGGGTAGAGGAGAAGATGTTGGAGCTAGGGTTTGGAGGAAGGAGCTGAGGAGAAGAAGTCTGGAGCTGGAGCTGGCTGCTGCTGAAGAGGCTGGCATGGGGCTACTCTAGCTGGCTTAGCTTGCTAGTTCTTTGCTAGTTGCTAAGCCAAGCTAAAGTGAGCTAGCTTCTACGAAAATGAGCTGAGGTGAGCTAGGTCTGGTGCTCCCGGGGAGAATCAAGCTGGTTGAGGCAGCTAAGGTAGCTTAGCTCAACTGAGTTGAGCTAAGCTGAGTCCCCGGGAGCTGGACTTGAGCTTCCTGAGCTGAGATGAATTCTTCTTCAGCTGGCTGGAGTTGAGTGGAGCTGAATGTAGCTGGATCTGAGCTGGGGTGAACTCCTGTCAACTCAGTTGAGCTGGCTAGAGCTCCCTGTGAACTAGTGGGAGCTGAGATGAGCTAGACTCAGCTAAGTTGAGCTGGATCTGAGCTGACTTGAGCTAGGGTGAGCTGAGATGAACTCTCTTGAGCTGCCATCCAGCTGAGATTAGCTGAATGGAGCTGGGATGAGCTAACCCTAGTTCAAGTAATCTAGGTTCCAGCTGCGGTGAGCTGGATCAAGCTGAGGTGAGCTGGATCAAGCTGAGGTGAGTTGGATTAGGCTGAGTTCCAGCTAGTCTGGGCTTCTCCTTCACCATTTTCCTTCTTGAGTGCTAGGGTTTTAGGGATTTGTGCATCTGTACATCCTTAACACTCACAAAAACACATTAAAATGACAATAAAAAATGCAATGCATGCCTATCCTAATTTATGCCTAAATGCAGCCCAAAAACCCATTTGCGGAGTAAAATCCTAAGAGCTAGGCTTGTTTTAATGCATAAGAATGATGATAAACTGGCGTTTATCAGGCAGACGTTTGATTTAAAAACTACGCGTTTCTTTTTATTTGTTACAGAATAAGTCAATTTAGAACCATCTAATTATTTACAATAAATAGAAGAGAGAGAGAGAGTAAGAGAGAAAGAGAATATTACACAGAAAAATCAAAATGAGTTGTAGAATAAACAAGGAATTTTTGTATTGAAGAGATTGTTCATTACAACTAGAAAGCATAAAACAATTACTCTAGAAAGCGATAAATTTACTCTAGAAAGCATTAAAAGAATGGAGAGAGAAATGTCCTCCTCGACGATTGCTTGGAGGACGAGTAGATTAATCTAGAAAGTAGTAAATCTATACTGGAAAGCGGTAAAAAGAATAGGGAGAGAGAAATCCTCCTCGACGGTTGCTTGGAGGACGAGCTGGACGGGACGACGCTTGGACGAAGGAGAACGAAGCGGGACGAAGGAGGACGAAGCAGAAGAACAGGAACGAAGCAGCACGCCATCGTCGTCGCGGGATCCACTTCCGAAGGGGAACAAAAATTGGACTTTATCTCGCGAGAAGCATCCCGGGTGTGGGACAAGCTTCTCTTGAGCTTTGGAGGGGTAGAGAGGAGAAAGAAGGGATGAGAATTTCGTATGGAGGGGGTCTCCTTTTATAGTTGCAAGGAGTGGGGGCAAAATGGACATTACATCTTCAAAATAATAAATAAGGGGTCTTTAGTGACGGATAAATCCGTCACTAAAGCCCCGACGTGGCCGTCGCCGCCGCGCCCACACGTGCCTCCTCGGCTGCCCTCTCCTCAACGCTCGCGCACGTCCAGCGCTTTTCAACCATCCGATCGCGAGATCGGACGGCTTAAATCGCGTCCACGCCCGCTGCAACCCGCCCACCTGTGCGTGCGATCGCGTGTTACGCGGGGCATCCAATCGCGCGTCGGCGCTATCGGGCGCCCGCGACCGCACGATCTCCATCCAACGCTCCACGTGCCTCAATTACCCGTGCCTCCAATCCCCTCACCACGGCTCGAACCCGCGCCCCGCGCTCGCGTAAGCGCGCTCGACCGCTGCGCTGCGGGGCGCGGATGGTCGAGCGCACGTTTTAAGTACCAGGAGGCCACAGCCGTTGGATCTCCATCTGACGGCGGAGAGCGATCGGGCAGGGGCCTTCACAAAATGCCAGCGGCCGTTTGGGCGGCTGAGATGGCGCCACGTGATGCCATCTTGGCCGTCCATCTTCTGGAAGTTGTAGATGGTGCCACAGATGTCGGATTGACTCAATTTTTGTGTCGTTGGGCTGCGATTGTCGATCCGAATTCATCCGTGCGATCGGATTTGTCATCTGAAGTGCGGATTTACACCATCCTGGCCCTTGATCTTCTAGGGTTCCCCAGTCTCTATCTGATGCTACGGATGCCTGATTAGGGCGATCTTGGAGTCGTTGAACTCCAATCGTCGCCCTGATCATATCCATATGGTTGGATCTTTGATCCGAGGCCCCGATAAATTGTTTGCCCTGTCCAAGCACATAAAAGGAGACAATTAACCTCCATTTTATTCAAACTACTCTAAATGCGAGATGATGCATGTTATGCAATATTTATATCGTGAAATGCAATCCTATGCTTAAGAACATGCATAAATAGACATTTTAAGTAGTGTAAATGTGTTTACATCAAGCACTTATAAAGCTTTTCAATGAGCCCTTGATTGCTCAATTTGGAGCTTTGTGTTGATAGGAATCATCGGCCGAAGTTCAGCCTAGAATGGACTAAAATAGTCCCACATCGGGAATGAGTGAGCGCACACCTTGCTATATTATGAAAAAGTGCTAACGACATTTCGGTCATCAGCGCTGGGCGTAAAGAGAAACTTGCTTGGGTGTGGGTGCGTGCATGTGCACGTGCCAGTGTGGATGTGTGTATGTGTGTGCAGGCGTATGCCTGTGTGCGTGGGCCTGTGAGTGGGCATGGATGTGAATGTGGGCCTGGGAGGCCGAGACTGTGCATTGAGATAAAAATATGAGAAATCAACCTAATAATTGAACTAGGCTCGGTTGAGTAGGGTTTGGTCCTGCCCCTTGTGGGCGCTGTGTATTCTTGAAAGGCTGGGTCGCCCATTAACCAAATTTTTGGATTTTGAGAGTTAAAAAATGGGTTAAGGATCAGAGAAATCAGCTAAGTGTGGATTGCATTGTGCACAGTATAGGAAATTTAAGAAGCACAGTAAAGAATAGAATTAAGGGAATAAAATGAGAGAGTTAAAGAAAAGAGAACAGAGAGGGTTTAGAGGAAGAAGAAGAAGAGAAAAAGAAGAATAAGAGAGAGAGAATTACAACAGAGATTAAAGAAGAGGAAAGGGTTGACGAGAAGAAGAAAGGAGACTTGTGATTTTTTTTAATTCTTACTTTTGTATTTTCAATGTAATAATGTCTCCTTTTAATATTTTGAGCTTAAGTGATGTATTAGGGCATTTGTATTCATTTGTATAACTTTTTCTTGCCTTAATCTTTTAGAATTAGTTGTAATGGGTGTAATAAACATGTTTACTTGATTTTTAATGAAAAATCACATGTGTAAATATGTTCTTTCTTAATGGAATGTTGCATGCTTTTAAGTAAATATCTTTTATGCAAGATTCATGTACTTAAAAATATTTTAATTATAATTCTGATTGATTAAGTAATTAGTAATTTATGTTTAGGAATTAATGGTGAATTAAGATAAGTTATGCCTCCCAGTGAACGACTTGGACTCAACCAGTTAAAAAGAATTAAAACTCTAAAATGTTATGTTAACTTGACCCTGTACTACACAATTAATATTAATTCAAGTTAACCTAAGTTACTTTCTCATGCGATTAATTAAGTCTAAATAACTTAATTAACTGTGTTGAGGAAATAACCAACCATTACTTAAGTACCTCTAAGCCTCTTATTGGCATTTTACTCTAATTTCTAGAGAGTGACACAAATCAGGCATCTGGACATCAAAAGCATGGTTTAGAGAGCTAGTTCTTTCCATATGATTTTGCTAGGGATTAGCAAAATTTAGGCATGTGGGTATGATGATAACACTATCATCCATCATAATTAACTTGAATTAGTTAGAATCAAGAGATAAATGCTCCTGAATGATTGCTTGAGGACTGTAATTCCACTTAAATCTATATTGAGAAGAAAACATTAAAATAGGGTTAATTATGCAATTTTAACATCACATCATGAATACAGAGTAACCACGGGATTACCCAAGGGTTAGATAAAAGGCAAATTAGCTCAAAAGTTCAAAAAGTGGGTCAACACAGACAGCAACGGGGTTTCACGCATTTCGAGAACCGCAACAGCACATTAAAACCTAATTTCAGCCCTACTTAAATTGAAGAGGTTCTAGCTTGGATAAAATTCATATAAACCTCTTAAAATTCACATAAAAATATTCTAAGTGGTTTAGGACCCTTGGTTTGACCATCTGAACCCATTTTGACCTAGAATAGTGTTTTAAAGGGGATTTTACCCTAATTTGGGTTTATGTGCAAATTTCCTAGTCAAACGTAGTCAAAACTCAAATCTAACTTCGCCATTATATTCATTGGGTCCAAATTAGGTTAATACCAAAATTTTGGCTCAACCAGAGTCCATCTTGACCTAGTTTGCATTTTGGTCCCTTAAATCTCTATTTCTCTCAATTAGACCCCTAGCTTTCGAAATTCCTTACAAAAGGCCCCTAATTTCTAGTCTTCTTCACATTTTAGTCTCTTCCACCTAATGTAAACATGTTTACACTACTTAAGATGTCTATTTATGCATGTTCTTAAGCATAGGATTGCATATTATAAATATTGCATAACATGCATCATCTTGCATTTAGATTAGTTTGAATAAAATGGAGGTTAATTGTCTCCTTTTATGTTCATGGACAGGGCAAACTTTTTATCGAGGCCTCGGATCAAAGATCCAATCGTACAGATGTGATCAGGGCAACGATTGGAGTTCAACGACTCCAAGATCGCCCTAATCAGACACCTGTAGCATCAGATAAAGATCGAGGAACCCTAGAAGATCAAGGGCCAAGATGGTGTGAGTTCACATTTCAAACGACAAATCCAACCGCACGGATGGATTCGGATCGATGATCGCAGCCTAACGACACGAAAATCGACTCAATCCGACACCCGTGGCACCATCTACATCATCCAGAAGATGTACAGCCAAGATGGCACCACGTGGCGCCATCTCGGCTGCCCAACCAGCCGCCCTCAACCACTGAAGATTCTAGCGCCCACGCATCTTTGCCATTGGATCAAGATCCAACGGCTGAGAGAGGAGCTCAACCGGCGCGCCCATCCTCTGAGTTGCACCTGAAGAAGCCGCCTTGACCGTTGGATCTTGATCTAACGGTCCTGATTGCGTGTTC
Organism: Thalassia testudinum; assembly: GCA_037157565.1. Classification (NCBI taxonomy): domain Eukaryota; kingdom Viridiplantae; phylum Streptophyta; class Magnoliopsida; order Alismatales; family Hydrocharitaceae; genus Thalassia; species Thalassia testudinum. The sequence goes on along the minus strand of JAZHRO010000031.1, from coordinate 30,036,330 downwards.
AGATGATTAGCTGCTTGCCCATCCACGCACGTAGCGCAGTGGATAAGGCGCTCGGTCGCCTTCAAGCGCGGGTTTGAATCTGCATGCGCAGGCAAGCAGGCGCTGAGGAGCGGGTGTGTGCGACCGTGCGATGAGAATCAAGTGGCTGCGGGCGCTCAATAGCGCCCATGCGCTATTGCATGCCGCGCCTCACGCGGGATCGCACACGGGCACGTGCACTGAGGAGCAGGCGGAGGCGTGAGATAAGTCGTCCGATCAAGTTGGACATGGAGCGAGCGTTATGCGCGAGCTGGCGAGCGGCCCACTACACCCACGATGGGGCTTTAGCGACGGTTTTATCCATCACTAAGGACCCCTTATTTAATGTTTTGAGATTTAAATGACCAAATTGCCCTCACTCCTTGTAACTATAAAAGGAGACCCCCTCCACACGAAATTTTCATCCCTTCCTTCTCTTCTCCCGCTCCAAAGCTCAAGAGAAGCTTGTCCCACACCTGGGATGCTTCTCGGAGATAAAGTCAATTTTTTATCCCCTTTTCAGAAGCTGATCCCGCAATGACGATGACGTGCTGCCCCATTCCCGTTTTTCCCGCTTCGTTCTTCTTTGTCCTGCTTCGTCCTCCTTCGTCCAGGCGTCGTCCTGTCCGGCTCGTCCTCCAAGCGACCGTCGAGGAGGATATCTCTCTCCCCATTCTTTTTACTGCTTTCTAGAATAGATTTACTGCTTTCTAGAGTAGATTTACTGCTTTCTAATGTAATAATTTTCCTACTTTCTAGTGTAATGAACAATCTTTCTGATGATGAAATTCCATGTTCATTCTACATCTCTTTTTGATTTTTGTTTGTAATATTCTCTCTCTCTTATTCTCTCTCTCTTCTATTTATTGTAAATAGTTAGATAGTTTCTAATCAATTATTCTGCTTCGTGACAAATAAAACAAACACGTGTTTTTAAATCAAACGTCTACCTCCCTGAGTTCGACCTAGGATTTTCATTTCGGTATAAATTTTATTTGTTGAACACGAGTTCTTCGCTTTCAAACTACAGCAACAGGTTTTCAAAACCAAACACGTTAGCGTAGCAACTCGAGCATTCAACATCGCCATTGTTAGGTTAACTGACCTACAGACGAGCTTTGACTTATGCAAAACCTTATCAAATCACCTCCAAATCCTACCAAATTTGGTGGGATTGGGTTCAGACATTGAAGAATCATATGAACACAATCTTAGACTTTGATTTGAGACAGAAAGGCCATGTGAACCCACGAAATTCGTGGGATTCTTTGATTCAAAATTGAGGCTCAAACAAGCCTCCTTCATTTAGAGATCGGTTATGATCTCTATAAAATCTCACGATGGTCCCAGTGCTCTCTTTAGTATGGTTTCGAGGCTAAAACTCCACTTCTCCACCTTCCCTGGCCTACTCTGACCAAGCTCCAATGAGCTCTCCAAATATCCTTTGTCACCCTCTACCACATACGATAGTTAGAAGGAACATCGTCTCCAACTTTTGCGCCTGGTGGGCCAAAGCCAGGGCTGCCTTGACCCCTTCTTCCTCGCCGTTCTCCAACTGGAGTGTTCACCTTCTCCGACACCGGCCAATCACAACAGGTGCCAACTCCCTCCCTTTCGTCCATTTAGCTAGGCCCATTCTCTCTCTCTAGCATCTCCCTATCCCTATATCTTCTCAAATCGACCAACGATCACCTCCTTTACCCTCTGTCTTCTCTGCCTCCAACGTAGCTCCGACGAGCTCACCACGCCACCATAGACCACCAAACCACTCTCTATCACTTCCAGAAGCTTCGCCATATGCCTCCAACCAAAAGCCCTTATCTAATTTGGGGTTTTATGCACTCCATAACTTTGTCGAGCTCCACGCACCACTATCACCTTCTCCAGCTCTGTCACACCTCCACATGCCCATAATCATCATGAGAGCACCACCATCATCTTCGCCGCACTTCGGCAAGACTCATGAACCTACTAATTGGGGCTTAGAGCCCGTATTTTGACTTTTAGGTGTTGGCCATCTTTGCTGTCGATCGTCATCTTCTCTGGTGTCAACCAACGTCATCCAGTCCTCAATCAACATTGCTACTACCTCCAGGACCTGCGGACCCCCTCGTCGAAGCTACCTACAACATCAATCAAACAAAAGAGCAATTGCGGCAACTTCAATCGACCAAGAACCTTGCTGCTGCAGTGCACCACATCGTATGTGGGTGAACTGTAAACATCGTATAAAAGGAAAATGTGCCCTTGCCTTATTGCCTCAACACATGAAGGGGTGAGGTCCCTCCCTCACTTGCCTCTCACTCCTCACCCATGATACACTGCCCGTGAGTCTGGACCCTACCCGGATCCGATTACTCGCTTATAAATCGGATTACTCGATTCTGAGAGAAGGAAAATTTTCTGAGGGTAGGGGTAGGTTTTGCTTCAGGATATGTGCCCGATGCCTTGAGATGCATGCATGCCCACTTAACACTTAGCGTCTCAAGAGGCTTTGTGTTGTGCTGGTGCCTTGTGTTGTAATCACTTAAGTCGTTTGGGGGTTATACCTGACGTCTGATATTGGTTGAGCACTGTGGAGTTATTTGATATCTATTCTGATGTGGTCAATTAAGATATCTGTGGTTATCAACAATGTTGGGAAATTTGAAAAATTGAATGCTTTGATATGTGCTTAACTTGAGGGATGTCCTTGGTGACCTAAATCACCATTTTTAGTGCTTCTCTCTTCTTTTTATCATAGCAATTTCTTGAGATACAAATTGGTTTATAATTGAATATCATTTTGAGTAGATTCATTGAATATCTCTCTTATGTTTAATTGATTATGCTCATTACTTCTAAATTGCGATTAGTGTATGAATTCCAATTTGCTCCCTGTGAACCTCGGACTCACGTTGATTTCGAGTTTTATAAATTTTAAATGCTGTTGCATTTTTGTTGATTGTACTACAATGCACATTCCTTAATATTCGATGAAAGTGTAGCAACATGCATAGTCCTAACAAAATCGATGATTATTACATAGGTTATGAAAACTGTAGTATTATTTCATTGCCTTGTATAGATGTGCTACCTAATACAGTTTGTGATTTAGCCCTTACTCAGAATTGCATCGCAAAGATTAGGAGGAATGGCCATATCCAAGATGAAAAAATCCATTGGGAAGCAAAGCCCATGGATTTTTATTATGACATTCTCCACTACATATCGGGGCACTTTGGCTGATCTGTCAGCCAACTGGATAGTGACCAAAGTCAGGTTTAGCTCCCCAAATTGGAAGTGGACAAAAATAGCAGTGGGTGCCAAATTAATGGACGAACCCAAATCAAGCAAGGCTTGATCAAAAGGATCATCCTGTAGCTGATCGAAAATGAGTGGGTCTCCCAGGTCTTTCTTCTTAGGTGGTAAGTTAGATAAAATGACTGCACTAGCTTCCTTGGACAATACCACCTTATTGGTTTTTCTTAACTATCTCTTGGGTGTGCAATATTCTTTAAAGAATTTAGCGACAATAGGAATGTGATCAATGGCATCAAGGAAGGGAACCTTAATGTGAACATCTTTGCATATTTCCTTTAAGTCCTCATTGCTTTTGATTCCCTTCACCTTTCCTTTAGGTTCACAAGTTAAGTCTCTGGGGAAGGGTAGGAATGCTGGTGATCTCAGTGATTGATTTCTTTTCCTTAGGTTGCTCCATTGAAGGGTGATAGTAACACCATCATTAGCCATAACTAACTTGAATTAGTTGAAATCAAGTGACAAATGCTCCTGAATAGTTGCCTAAGGACCATAATTCCAGGCAAATCCATTATGAGAAGAAAACATTAAAACAAAGCTAATTCTACAGTTTTAACATCACATCATAATTGCAGAGTAACCACGGGGTGACCCAGGGGTTAATTAAAGGTTAATTAAGCATTAAAGACCAACAAGTGTGTCCACATAGACAGAAACGAGGTTTCACGCATTTCGAGAACCGCATCAAAACACAAAACCCTAATTTCAACCTTCAGCCCTACTTAAATTAAAGAGGTTTTGGTCAGGATAAAATTCATCTAAACCTTCTAAAATTCATAAAAAAATATTTTAAGAGATTTGGTACCCTTGGTTTGACTATCTGAACTTATTTTAACCTAGAATAGAGTTTCACACAGGATTCTACCCTAATTTGGACCTATGTGCAAATTTCCTAGTCAAACATGGTCAAAACTAAAATCCAAGTTCACCATCAGATTCCTTGGGTCAATATTAGGTTATTAGCAAAATTTTGGCCCAATTAGAGTTCATCTTGACCTAGTTTGCAATCTAGTCCCTTAAAACTCTATTTCTCTCACTTAAACCCCTAGCTTTCGAAATTTCTTGCAAAATGGGTCCCCAACTTCTTAAACTTCTCACACTTTGGTCCTTTTCGCCATTGTTAGATCAACCGACCTAAGCACCTACTTTGACCAACTTAAAACCCCATCAAACTTACACTAAATTTGGCGAGATTGATGTTCACACGATAGGGAATCATAGGAACATGATTTGGGACTCAAATCTTGCACGGAAAGCCCCTAGTGAATCTAAAGAAAATGTGGGAATTTCTTGTTCCCAAAACCAACTCGAGTGCACCTATGATATGAAAATTATGCGGTTTTTAAGGTTAGGGTTTTAAGTCGCTGCAACGCGTAAATCCGTTCGCTTTTAAAATTTATAACCTAGATAGTGGGGTATCTAGGGTCGTCCAAGGAGGCCAAATTATTTGCAAATCAAATCTTTTACTTGGAAATGGAAATCAACTTTCTTTTTAGTCTTTTTTAATATATAATTTTTATGTCCTGAAATAACGAAGGCAAAATGTGAATTGTTGATGAAAAAACAACTAACACCTACAATCACTAAGCTAAAACGTAAGTGACAAATATGACCCCTTCCTAAGCTCACTCTAGGCACGTGGAGGCCTAGAGTAATCAAGAAGTGGAAGTGAAAAAGTGCTAGAACAACGATAAAGCAATTGCAAAGAAAATGAAAAGAAGGCAAATTGATTTAATAGAATTTGTGTTTTACAAAAAAAAACATAGAGGAATGCTTCTACTTAAAATGAAAAACATAAAAGAAATTAAAACACAAATCCTTTTGCAAATCTGGTGAAGAAGGGAGTTCTCTTTCTCCAAGCCTAGCTACTCCTTGGCTTGAAAAGAAGGTCTCCTTCTCCTTCCTTGAATGCTCCTCCAAGGTGGATGCTCTCCACCTCAATTCTTTCCTCCAAGGGTGGGCATGCACCACACTTTCTCCTCCAATGCCTGGCTATCCTCCTGGTGGTGAAGATCCTCCTCCTTCTTGGCCTGGCACAAAGGGAAAGAATGTGGAGAAGTCACCAAGGGGGCAGGTGATGTGCCCCCTTAATCTTCTTCTCTACTCCTTCTTGGCCGTAGGTTTAGGTGGAACTAAGGTGGAAATTCTCTAATGGGAGGATGAAGAAAATGGTCGTAGGTGATGGGTTTTTATAGAGTGGGATGGGGATAGGGTTGGCGTGAATAGGTGGAGGGCTAAGATGGTGTTGGGAGAAATCATAGCTCGCATTTTTGATAAAAGCGTCGTAGTATAGTTGCGAAATACAATCCAATAACGATATTGTTTTGTAAAAATAATGAGACTTTGAGTCCCGGTCATTCGTCTCTGGGAGCCGTTGCTTTTACTTTTGAAATCGATCTTATCCAGCTCTACTTTATTTAGAATCGCATATCAGTTCATGATTATTACGTATTTCAGTATGGCATGCTTAGTTACAGAATGGATAGACAATTAAGGCAGGCAACTTGAATCACGCAAATATGATAGCAATCAATAAGCTCATTGTGATTTCATAACATGGAGATATATATATATATATATAAAATAATTTTTTTAGTCATTCAGTGAGAGAGTTGTTTGCAATAGAACTATAGATGAAAGCTTATACATAAATGCTTGACACAGAAATCTAGCTACCAGAAAATGACTGCATACAAGAATCAATGGGGGGATTTCGCATGGATCATTGGGGGAGAAGTTAAGACTACGCTACCAAGCAGTAATAAAAGCAGTAAATATACGAAAAGCTAAGCTGCTAATCTAGCAGAAGGAAGGGCATTTGGAGGTGGTCTCCGATGGCCTTTGAGTGGCTGAGAGAAGGAGGGGCGGCCAATGGAGCTTAGGTCGACCCTTGGAGAGAGGTTGGGGAGCTGATCCAGCTTCCTGGTGTGAAGATGGTGGCCTCCATGGTGGTGCTCTACTCATGGCGGTGGAGTGGAGATGGAAGTGGCTAGCCTAAGTGGAATGGATGCCAAGGAAGTGAATGGGTGCAAATGGCCACCCATTGGGTCTTTTTATAGACCTAAGGGAAGCTCTCTAGAGAATTATGGAATTCTCTAGAGAGGCCTATGGTGGGAGCTCGTGGGAGAGTGAGAGAGAGAGGGTGGATGGTGGTTTTTACGTCCATCAAATGTGGATCTAAAAATTAAATGGCTCTTGGTTGCTATTTTTGGCAACCAAGGCAACCACCCATGGTAGAGAGTTCTAGAGAAATCTAGGCTAGGTATTTTCGTGTGGATGGTGTGTGTGGGTCGAAACTTAGGTGGCTAGGTTGATTAGGTTAGGCTCTAGTGGGTTTAGGTCAAGGTATGTCTCAAATTAGGGTTATAAACCCTGATTCACTAAGGTAAGGTGCAATTAAACTTAATACAAGTTTAATTGGGTGTGTGGAAATTTAATTGAGAGTAAAACAACTCAATTAATTTAGGTCTAGGTCAATTGGACTCTCACTAAGTCCAATTGGACAGTGTGTGCTGAGATCAGGGCTTAATTGGACTCAATGAGTCCAATTGAATAGGTTGATGGAATTGACTAAGATCAAAGTCAATTAGGTTTAGTGAGGACCTAATTAGGTCCTTAGGGAGGTCTAGAGGTGATGTACTAGGGTTAGGGCACCTTAATTTAGGTTCCTATGAGGTTGGAATTGGGTTCAGGGACTTGGAGATCCAAGATCAAGGCTTAAATCTCAAAACAGGAATTGGAGAGCAGTATCAGACGTCTAATAATATAATCAGACGTCTTATACTAAAAAGTCAGAAGTCCAAACTTGTTGTCTGGACGTCCAATCAGAGTCAGGAAGGATTTCGGGTTCTGTTTTGGGTATTCTGCAGAAATTGGACGTCTGACAAAGTGTTTGGACGTCCAATAACACTGCAGAAGTGGGTTTGAAGTGTGCGGGAGATGGCTAAGGGTCCTGGACGTCCTATAACTTATCTGGACATCCAGATAAGGGTTGGAACTAGGGTTTTAGGGCTTCCTAGGGTGTTGTGTCCTAATCTAAGGGTGACTAAGGCTTGAGGAGGTCTCTAGGTTATCCTAGGGCTAGGATGGACCTAAGCTCTTCACATTTTACTACTTTATTTCTACTTAATAGAATAGAAAATCTTTAACCCCCTTACATTATTATTCCTACATCTAAACTAGGCCTTCTGCTCCAGCTCTGCTACAACTCCCGTTATTTCAGATCCAGCTTCAGATCCTGCTCTAGATCCAGCTCCAGATCTGCTTTTTGCCTGCAATCAACATAATGCACTTAATCAGCACATTATAACATTATTTTATGCATAGCTAAAGTAAAGTAGTAAAGATGCAGATAGTGTGTATGCATGCATGAATTTCCCTAACTTTTGCTAAGTTCTAGCCTAGTCTAGGTTAATTAAGACCTATGATTGCTGCGCAATTATACCCCCATGCCTAAATCTTGTTAGTCCCTAGCAAATGCAAGACTAAATTATTTATAGCAAGGGTCCCTACGGGACTGATTATTTTATCAAGTGTATGCGTAGAGATTTTTCTCCTTTTTGCTTTCATCCTATGCTCTAGAAATCCAGACAATCGTGAAAGTGCGGCTATGTAGCTTTTGCAATGGATTCGAGTGGAAACTAATACACCTCTAAAGCCTGTACTTGACCCCTAGTAAAAATTCTAGCAGGATAGGCGGACTTCTTCCCTCTTGGTATTCAAGATATTCTATGAATTTCACCCCAACTTTAGGCTTAGGTAGAGAATCTCTGAGGGAAAGGATTATATATTTGGTGGCTCAATCTCACTTGGTGCTGATAAACACCAGTTTATCATCATTCTTATGCATTAAAACAAACCTAGCCCTTAGGATTTTACTCCGCAAATGGGTTTTTGGGCTGCATTTAGGCATAAAATAGGTTAGGCATGCATTGCATTTTTTATTGTCTTTTTAATATATTTTTGTGAGTGTTAGGGATGTACAGATATATAGATCCCTAAAACCCTAGCACTCAAGAAGGCAAATGGTGAAGGAGAAGCCCAGACTAGCTCAGCCTAATCCAGCTCACCTCAGCTTGATCTAGCTCACCTCAGCTTGATCCAGCTCACCGCAGCTGGAACCTAGCTTACTTGAACTAGGGTTAGCTCATCCCAGCTCCATTCAGCTAATCTCAACTGGATGGCAGCTCAAGAGAGTTCACCTTAGCTCACCCTAGCTCGAGTCAGCTCAGATCCAGCTCAACTTAGCTGAGTCTAGCTCATCTCAGCTCCCACTAGTCCACAGGGAGCTCTAGCTAGCTCAGCTAAGCTGACAGAAGTTCACCCCAGCTCAGATCCAGCTACATCCAGCTCCACTCAGCTCCAGCCAGCTAAAGAAGAACTCATCCCAGCTCAGGAAGCTCAAGTCCAGCTCCTGGGGACTCAGCTTAGCTCAACTCAGTTGAGCTAAACTACCTTAGCTGCCTCAACCAGCTTGATTCTCCCCGGGAGCACCAGACCTAGCTCACCTCAGCTCATTTTGGTAGAAGCTAGCTTACTTTAGCTTGGCTTAGTAGCTAGCAAAGAACTAGCAAGCTAAGCCAGCTAGAGCAGCTCCATGCCAGCCTCTTCAGCAGCAGCCAGCTCCAATTTCAGCTCCAGACTTCTCCTCCTCAGCTCTTCCCTCCAAACCCTAGCTCCAACACCTTCTCCTCTACTCCTCCATTAGCTAAGCTAGCTTAGCTTAGCTTAGCTTAGCTTAGCTATGCTCCAACTTCCTTGGCTTGTACCACCCCAAAAGCCCACCTACTAACTCCACCCAACTAGCTCCACCTAAGCTCCACATAAGCTAACCTACTTGGCACCAACCTAACCTACCCACCACCTCCAAAAGACACCTAAAAGTGGTGCCAAAAACTACCCATAACCACCCCTTAATGGCGCCACTTTTCCCTCCAAAATCTCCCCTCATCTCCACCACACAATCCCCCTTGAACCCATCTCCACCATCCACCTAACCCCCCTTCTAGAAGACCCCATGTTGGCGCCAACATGGTGGTGTCTCTCCACCACCAAAAGACACCAACACCACCATAACTACCCCCTTTAACACCCCTTGAGTTGGCGCCAAGTCTCCTTAGCCATAGGATCACCAACCACCTCCATTCTTCCATCCTAGCCCTCCATTTCAAGGGGCACCTTAACCCCCCATCCTAGCGTATAAAAAGACCACTACCCACCACCATTCAAGTCATCCTTGGCTAGCAATTTCACTCTCATATTCCACCAAGAAGCCCACGTCCAAGAGAGAAGAAGAAGAAGAGGATTAAGGGGATATTCTATCCCCTTGGTGCCTTCCCCTCTTCCCTTCTCTCTCGGGTCACGCCAGCCAAAGGAGAAGCCAGGCAAGGAAGATCTTGGAGGAGATCTTGAAGGTGGTCACGCCACCTTGGAGGAGTTTTTGAGGGTGGTGCACGCCCACCCCTTTGGAGAGAGCATTAAAGGTGGTAGCTTCCACCTTGGAGGAGCTCTCAAGGAAGGAGGAGAAGGAAGCCCTCTTTTCAAGCCAAAGAGCAGCTAGGCTTGGAGCAAGAAGACAACCTTCTTCACCATTGTTACAAGAGGATTTGTGTTTCTTTTCTTGCTTTTATATTGTTTAATTCTAGTAGAAGCATTCCTCTACTTGTCCTTGAAAAGAACACTCATTCTACTCAATCAAAATTGCCTTCTTTTAGCTTTTTATTGCAGTTGTTTGTTTTGGTTCTAGCACTTGTTTCACCTCTTCTTCCTAATTACCCTAGGCCTCCACTTGCCTAGAGTGAGCTTAGGAAGAAGATATTTCTATCTTTTAGATTTTAGTTAATCATTTGTAGGTGTTAGTTCTTTTCGCTACAATCTGCAGTTTGCCCTCGACTTTTCAAAATACAAAAAAAAATTACATATTGAAAAATATCAAAAAGAAAGTTGAGATCTATCTGTAAGCAAGAGGATTAATTTTACAATTTTTTCCTCCTTGGATGACCCTAGATACTCCCCTATCTAGGATATAAATTTAAAAGCAAAAGCAGATTCGCGTGTTACAACGACGTTAAAAACCCGCTTTTACAAATCACGCGTATTTCGCTATCACTTTTTGGCGCTGTTGCCGGGGAGGCATGGCTTTGCTTTAATTAATTTTCTCTTGCTTAAAGTGGATCTCATCCCCTTCTCTTTCTTTCTTTTGTGTGTGCAGGAACTACAGCGGGAAGGTGGGAATCTGGAAGCGAGAGCTCAAAGTTCCTTTTCTTCCCGCGAAATTCAGGTTGGTTCCTCTTTCTGGTCACATAATTAATTAAAACTACCAAAATATATTAAACTTGGCTTTCAGGACCCCAAACAACTTAATTAAGTGGAGTGGTGCATTATAAAATCCATTATTTGCTTGTATGCTTCTTTAACACCACTTCATTGCAAGTATTGGTATTCTATTTTTCAGGTCCAGATTTCTATCCGGACTTGAAAAATTGATTCCTAACACCACAGGCCTCCTAAAATCATAAATTTCATAAAGTGATCCCCAATTAAGTTTGGAACATCAGTTCCAAATTTCAGATCAATTGGATTTGTATTGAATTTTTAAAAATTCGTGGATTGCAGAGGGGTCACACCCTTTAATCTTCCTGTTTTGCTACTGTCCGCGAATTTTTAGAATTTTTACACTCATCCAATTTTTGTGAATTTTAGTTTTCTGGAATCCTTGTGAAATTTTACACATCATATAAAATCACAAAAATTTTATGAGGACGGTGGTAATACTGAAAAGTCCACAATACCCACGGGTATCATTTCTGGACTTTGACACCAGTTCAATTAAAAATTTAAAATAATTATCAAAAAAATTCTTAAAATCCTACAAAAATCTTTTTTGGAATCCTTGTTTGATTTTCTTCAAAGTAGTGGTATTGTTTGACTTGTTTCGACCACTACTTAATTCTGAAAGCCTAAAAATAATTCATTGGTAGTAAAACTTCTGTCTTAGGGATAATTGGCGTAGGGTTTCTTCTTTCTTTTTAGAGACTCAATTAAAAGGAAATATACAATCACCCATACAACTTGTTTCCCTTTGATTGTGGATTTTCAAACTTGTTTGAAAATTTAATTAGAAAAATCTTAAAACACATTTGATTAAATTAAATCCTAAAAGACATAAATACAAGAAAATTGTGTGACAAATTGATTTTCATTGGAGCCACTCTCCAATTCCTGCACACACACAAAAAAATCAAATAACAGGGCAACAACCCAATAAACGCCCACCACATTCCGTGTGCACTATAGCATCCTAGACCTAATTAAAATTTGTAGCAACTTGACCCCTAAGGCTTTACCAACTTAGGCTTGCTATTTATTTCTTAAGTTCTCTTTAGTTAATACCAATTCTGTCATCTGTATCTGGTGTTCAGGCTGAGGGGCTATGTCAAACGACCAGGCGTGGGTTTGTACAAGCACCTGGGGTCTTCCCTGGGAAACGTTTGGGCCCAAACCTCCCCTTAAGCAACTTGGCTAGATTTGTTGACAGAACGGGTATTCACTAATGACTACTTATTTCCTATATAGACCAAGTCTTAGGTTATTAGGGAGTCACATTTAAGTTAGGTCTAGTTTTGTTTGTTTGATTTGCACACTTTCTCTCATCTCTATCTCTTCTCCTCCCCTCCAAATCTTCCAAGTAGTGTATGCACAGGCGACGGTCCCAAAAGCCACAGCTCGAGGGACCATCTGATTTTGCCCCCCGCAGCAAGAAATCATTGTTTTCTTCCCCCTCGTCTTCTAAAAAAATGGAAAACCCAGGAAGCCGTCAAAAAAATTCTGCTTCCACTTCTAACCCGTCAGCCGACCCACAAGCTGGCTCCACCCTCCCTCACCTTCCTAACTTGGAGCAACCAGAAATACCAGCAGGGCCAGGTGGCCCTCCAATTATAACCCATAATACAAATCCCTTTGCATTAATGATCAACCATTTGGCTCGACTACAACAAAATCAAGAAGATCTAGCTAGGACTATCACAAACCTAGCTAATCAAGGACAAAATCCACCACCCCGCCAACAGCCTGTCGTTCCTCTTAAGGATTTCTATGATCCTTCCAATTATGAGAAAAGACCAGGGGTGGTCATACCACAAGGGGATTTCGAAATCAAACCCACCATTCTAAACCTTATCAAGCATTTTCATGGTCTTCCAAGAGAGGACCCTTTTTGTCATCTCGAGGAATTAACTGTCCTCGCTCAAACCACTCGTTCCCGCAATGTGCAGGAAGACATGTGGTTAATGAGACTCTTTCCTCTCTCTCTTAAAGACAAAGCATCACATTGGTTTAGAATAGTTGGGCGTCCTATTACCAGCTGGCCCCAACTAAAAAGTGTTTTTCTTAAAAAAATTTTTCCGATCGGTCGAACAAATGCATTAAGAAGATCTATAACGACCTTTCAACAAAAAAATGGTGAACCCCTCCACGAAGCCTAGGAAAGGTTTCAGGAACTTCTAAGAAATTGTCCCCACCATGAAATTCCACAATGGCAGCTAGTGCAGATCTTCTATCACGGATTAGAAGATCAATTAAAATGATTTGTGGATGCCTCATGTGGGGGCAATTTTCTTAGCAAAGACGCCGAAAGTGCCTATCTTCTCTTTGAAGAAATGAGTGAAAACTCATTTAACATGACTTCAATGGACACTTTTGGCAGATCACAAAACCCCAGACACGGAGTCCATGAAATTGACTCCAAAACCACCTCTATTCCAGTCACACAAGATGATTTATATATGTTAGCTCAACGACTGGACCAGATGCAAATTCACCAAAAGAAAATGGAAGAAAAGCTCACAAACAAACAAGCTCCACACGTCCACTCTCCACACACTAACCCCCCACACATTCTTCGAAGAGAAAATCTACACAATATTGGTGCCACATCTGCTGGCCAGCAAATCCTGGCTGATTTCCCGCAAGATTTAATCAGGAATTTTGACCAAAATATTTTTGATTCCACCTCGAAAATATTTATGCTCTCCAGGAGCAATTTAGAAACCCCTCCAACACTTCCAATCAAAATTGGAGGACTAACCCGAATCACTCCTGGAAAAACCCGAATCCGATTCCTTTTCCCAAACAAAACTATTTTGGGAACTATGGGCAACCTTTGTATCAACCTGGACCATCCCAGGATGATATTAATAATTAGGTCATGAAAACTCTGCAAGGAATGCAGACTCAAATGACAGAAGTAACCCGTATGATTACCAATTTACAACACCAAGTTAAGGTTACTCCTGATCATCGACCTATTGGGAATTTACCATCCCAACCCATGCCCAACCCAAACAATCAAAGGAATCAATTTCAAGGTGGATATCACAGTCAACCTATTCAGCCAGCACCTCAGCATCCGCAGGGTTTCAATAACAGCCAAGCCCCCCGTCCTCATCCTAGAAACAACCAGACTGCGAATGCAGTTACATTGAGGAATTTATCCCCACAGTTATTTTTGAGGAATTTAAGATCGGTGAATTGAAGCCTGTTGAGGTTACTCTCCAATTAGCCGACCGATCTACGATTAAACCAAGGGGAATTGTTGAAGATGTTCTTGTCCAGGTCAGAGATTGTCTATTCGCAGTAGACTTTTTAGTCCTGGACATAGAGGTACCTGAAGCACTTAAGTTTGCCCCCATTATTCTTGGAAGACCATTCTTAGCCACTGCCCGCGCCAATATTGATTGTGATTCTGGAAAGATGAAGATCATGTGTGGTGGTGAATCTGTAACCCTAGACATTTTTCAAGCCTCTAGGCGGTTCCAGGAACCAGATTTCTTTGATGATTCGGATTCAGAAATAGAAAACATTGTGGAGGAAACATTGCAAATTTCCCAATTAGGTTCCTGTTTTGCTGTAAATACGATTCCTGAACAATTTACTTTGTCTCACCCTTCCACCTCAACCACACGACCAGCTAACATTCCAGCTGACCCTTTCACTCTCACCTCACCTTTAACCCACAAAGTAGAAACTCTTTCGGAACCGGGCCTACAATTGGAATTAAAACCTTTGCCCGATTCCCTTAAATATGTCTTCCTGGGTCCAAATCAGACCCTGCCCCTGATTATAAATTCTGGACTCACCGGGGCACAAGAGCACAAACTTCTCCAGGTTTTGAGTAAATATCGAAAAGCTATTGGCTGGACCCTTTCTGATCTTAAAGGCATTCATCCGTCCTATTGTACGCATCGTATATATTTAGAGGATGATTCTCGCCCCTCCCGCCAACCACAAAGGCACTTGAATCCTAGTATGCAGGAGGTGGTAAAAAAGGAGATTATTAAGTGGCTGGATGCTGATATCATCTACCCCATTTCTGACAGCTCCTGGGTTAGTCCAACTCAAGTTGTCCCCAAAAAGGCTGGACTAACAGTTGTCACAAATGAAAATGGGGAAAATATAGCCACTCGAACCGCTTCTTCTTGGCGCGTGTGTATAGATTACAAAAAATTAAACACCGCCACCAAGAAGGATCATTTCCCGCTCCCTTTTATTGATCAAATCTTGGAGCGGTTAGACGGACAGGAATTTTACTATTTTTTGGACGATTATTCTGGCTATAATCAAGTGGCGATTCATCCTGAGGACCAGGACAAAACAACTTTCACCTGCCCCTTCGGAACCTTTGCTTTCCGAAGAATGCCCTTCGGTCTTTGCAACGCACCTGCAACTTTTCAAAGGTGTATGCTTGCAATTTTTTCAGACCTGGTAGGTGAATGTTTAGAAGTTTTTATAGATTCCTCAGCCAGTTTTTGGGCAGTCAGAAACACAAGAAAAATAGGTTAAGGCCATATTTGGTGGAGCTCAATTTGGTGGTATTGCCTCGATGAAATAAACACTAAATATTCATTCTTTTTTATCTTTGCTTTTTCTTCCTTTTCTAAGTTTTTTTTTTTCAATTTTTCTTTCTTTCAATCATTTTTTTTTCATTTCAATTTTTTTTCCTTTTTTTTTCAGCATAACGCAACTGGCATACATCCATGAACTTTATTGAGGAGGCATTATTAGGGATTGGTGGTACTCAAGAGACATTGGGTGGCTTATTTGGTAGAAGTGCCTACTCACGGCACCGGGAGAGACAAATAGGACGGTGTATTTTTGACCTTGACATTGATACCCTCCTTCAGCCGAGGATTCCGTAAAGAATTGTCGTAACCATCCACCTTAGCCCTAGTTTTATGAAAATTCGCTCTCCGCGTATTTGCCTTATTTGGTGGCTCTGAAAATTCACTCAAAATGTATACGCAAGAACCGAGAGCGAAAACTATGCCTAATCTCAGAGTATCATCACCTAATTATCTAGGATTCTAGATTCCTCACGCTAATCTTAGAGCACCAGTACACTCTACTCTCATCTCACACTATTTGGTGGAGTTTTAGAGGAAAATCTGCCTGACTCCCAAAACACTGTCCAAGGGTTCAGGAAAAGAAGCACTACTTCTTCTCGATAGAATGAAGATGTTTATCAGCCTTCACCATGAATCCATTGCAAATTCTACGTGTGTGAAAAGTTGTACTGGATTCCAGATTACAGGAGTCAACTAAAGGATAAAATCCCTAATGCATTCTCTTAATAAAATAATCTTATTCATGAATGCAATATCTATATATGCTATAAACATGTAACCTTCGTGAATTTCTCGTATCAGGTTACAATTAGCTTGACCCTAAATTTAGAATAAAAGGTGAGTGGGTGAGTCGGAAGTGGTTGTTGCGAACGATTTCTAGCTCCAATGCGAGCACTGGAGGTGGAGTCAGTTGTTCTTTTATTTAAGGTCCTAAAGTACGTTTTACATGCAACTTCGAGGTTTTCCTAAGTGTTGGCATAAAATTTTTTCAGTTTTTCTGTATCTACCCCCCCATGCCTAAGTTCTTGCATGTCCTCATGCATGAATGTAAAAGAAAATAAATACTGCAGGGAGAGAATGGGTAGAAATCACCTGCAATTGCTCCTGAAATTATATTCAGCTCCGGTCAACCTGTCAGCATGCACTATGCAAAGGATATATGCTAAAGGAAAAATATGCTATGTATAAAAATGGTTATATATAAATGATGGTGGAATGTGGGGCGAATGGTATCTATACGTGCTGAGTTTAATGCCTCCAGTTGGGTGAGCACTTAATTGCACATCCTCACTAATATGAATAGTCTCGTCAGGTGGAGGAGGTTCCTGGGCCAAAAATGGCTTGAGGCGCTGGCCGTTTACCGTGAATATATACCCAGATTTTAGGTCCTTGATCTGGACTGCCCCATTAGGGTATGGCTGCATCACAACATACGGGCCAGTCCACTTGGACTTGTGCTTCCCCGCGAACAATTTCAGCCGTGAATCAAATAACCAGACTCGCTGGTTGGGCGTGAATACTTTCCTCCGAATGTGGCGGTCGTGAAAGGCCTTGGTCTTGTCCTTGTATATTAATGCATTCTCATAGGCCTCCTGCTGGATTTCTTCTAATTCGCTGAGCTGGAGTTTCCGTTCTCGACCTCCTGCATCGAGGTTGAGGTTGCATTTTCGCACCGCCCAAAAGGCATGGTGTTCCAGCTCTACAGGAAGGTGATGGGCCTTGCCATATACCATGCGATATGGTGACATTCCGAGTGGGGCCTTGTATGCGATTCGGTATGCCCAGAGTGCATCGATTAATTTGTCAGACCAGTCCTTCCTGTCTGGTCTAATCGTCTTCTGGAGAATCAGCTTGATTTGACGGTTAGACACTTCAGCCTACCCATTGGTCTGTAGGTGATACGGGGTGGCTATGCGGTGATGTACCCCATATTTCTTTAACAACGACCTGAAATGGGTGTGGACGAAGTGGCTTCCCCCGTCGCTAATCAGAGCGCGGGGTATTCCGAATCTCGCAAAAATATTTTGCCGTATGAAAGAAATGACGGTCTTGTGGTCAGCCTGTCTCACTGGGATGGCCTCGACCCACTTTGAGACATAATCAACGGCTAGCAATATGTACTCGAAGCCATGCGAGTTCGGAAAAGGGCCCATAAAATCAATGCCCCAGACGTCGAACACTTCTACAACCATGATGGGTTGGAGTGGCATCATGTCTCTCTTGGTCATAGAATCGATCGACTGACATCGTTTGTAGCGTTGGCGTAATCGTGTGTATCTCTGAAGATGGTTGGCCAGAAAAATCCCAACTGCAAAATTTTTGCAGCGATTTTCCGTCCTGAGAAATGGCCACCACACGCACTATTATGGCAGAAAGATAACACACTGGGGATCTCAGAGTCTGGGATGCATCTACGGATAATCTGATCTGCCCCAATGAGGAAGAGCAGTGGGTCATCCCACAGATAGTATTTGGCTCCCGCAATGAATTTGAGTTTCTTGTCTTTGGATAGGTTGACGGGAATTTTTCCTGTGGCAAGGTAGTTCGCGAAATCCGCATACCAGGGGAACTCAACAGAATGTATTGCCAAAAGTGATTCATCCAGAAATTGTTCATGGATAGGTAGGGAATAAGGAATGTGGTCTAAGTCCAATCTGGATAGGTGATCCGCCACAACATTTTGTTTTCCGGCTTTGTCACGGATCTCGATATCAAATTCCTGCAATAGAAGGATCCATCTAATGAGTCGTGATTTGGCATCCTTCTTTGCCAACAAGTGCTGGAGGGCGGAGTGGTCAGTGAAAATGATGACCTTGGATCCTAATAAATATGATTTGAATTTCTCCAACCCGAATACTACTGCTAGCAGTTCTTTTTCGGTAACAGTATAATTGCGTTGAGCCTCATTCAGCGTCTTGCTAGCATAGTATACGACAAAAGGTTGTTTCTCCCGACGATGGCCTAAAACAGCATCGACGGCAAAATCAGAAGCGTCGCACATCATTTCGAAATCAAGTGACTAGTCGGGTGGTTGGAGAATCGGGGAGTCAGAAACAGTGCTTCGTAAAGTCTCGAAGGCGCTGAGACACGAGGTATCAAATTCAAATGGGACATTGGTAACCAGGAGATTTGTCAAAGGTAGCGCAATTTTTGAAAAATCGCATATAAATCTCCAATAGAAGTCGACGTGACCCAAGAATGATCTGATATGCTTGACCGAGCTAGGTGGTGGTAAGTGGGAGATAATCTCTGATTTAGCCCGGTCGACCTCGAGTCCATTTTTGGAGATCTTGTGCCCTAGTACTATGCCATCCCTCACCATGAAATGGCTTTTCTCCCAGGATAGTACTAGGTTTACCTCAATACATCGTTTCAGGATCTTGGTGAGGTTATTAAGACAAGATGCGAAATCATCTCCGAAAACAGAGAAATCATCCATGAATACCTCCACATAATCCCCAATCATGTCAGAGAAGATAGCCATCATACAACGCTGAAATGTCACTTGTGCGTTGCAGAGGCCAAAAGGCATCTGCTTGAAGGCGAATGTTCCAAAGGGGCATGTGAATGTGCTCTTGTCCTGATCTTCCAGGCTAATTGCTACTTGATTATACCCGGAGTATCCATCCAGAAAGTAGAAGAAACTACGTCCAGCTAACCGTTCCAAGATCTGATCGATGAACGGCAAAGGAAAGTGATCCTTCCAGGTAGCCGTGTTCAGTTTCCTGTAGTCAATGCAAACCCGCCAAGATGTCACAGTGTGGGTCGGGATGGATTCGCCCTTATCATTTTTTATGATGGTGATTCCTGCTTTCTTGGGCACTATTTGAATCGGACTCACTCTCTAGCTCTCTGAGATTGGATATACAATGCCTGCATCCAGCCATTTGATGATCTCCTTCTTAACAACCTCTAGCATATTCAGGTTTAGCCGTCTTTGAGGTTGTCTCGAAGGTTTCACCCCCTCATCCGTGTAAATGTGATGAGTGCAATACGAGGGGCGAATACCGCGGAGATTAGCAACACTCCACCCGATAGTAGCCCTATGGTCTTGAAGTGTAGAAATTAATTGATGCTCCTGTTCTTGGGTTAAGTGGGCATTGATTATCACTGGATAAGTCTCACTTTCGCCCAAGAATACGTACTTGAGTGAGTCAGGTAAGGGCTTTAATTCAATTATGGGTGGGTTAGAATCAGAACTGAGAGTGGGAGGAGCAGAATCGAGGGTGGGAATCTCCTGATCCATGTACACATGAATTCCCACTGAGTCGCTCCCTGTGAAATCTATTGTGACTGCGTTAACGGGAAACCCATTAGCTGTAGTCATGTCTTCCTGTAATAATAGGGGCGATTTAGTAATATATGGATCAAGATAGCTGGATTCAGGGGTGCTGTGGTCAAAAGCACACCCCAAACAGTCAGATCCTCGGGTAGATATGTGTAATGCAGTGGTTGCAATCCCGTGTGGATCGAGGTTCGAGAACCCTGATAGTGTAGACGAATGAGACATTGGGTTGTCACAAAGGAGCCCAATGTTACCACAGTAAGCCGAATCTTTGTCTTCGCCATCCTCCTCTATTCGATCACAGTCAAAGTTCTTTACTGCCCTGAATATGTCTAGTCGAAGTCGCTCATTGCCTAGGGCAATCTCCATACACCCGGATGCACAATCGATGTTCGCTCGGGCTGTCGCCAGAAATGGGCAACCCAAAATAATTGGTGCATCTCGGAGATTGGGAGGAACTTCCATATTGAGAACGAAAAAATATGCGGGAAAGCAGAACCCGCGGACTTTCACGATCACGTTCTCAACCACCCCCCTCGGTGTTTTAATTGATCTGTCAGCCAGCTGAATCGTAACCGAGGTGGGTTTCAACTCCCCAAATCGAAATCGATCAAATATGGCGGTGGGAGTTAAGTTGATGGACGAACCCAAATCTAGAAGGGCCCGATCAAATGGAGAATCCTGCAAAAAGCAAGATATGAGTGGGGTGCCAGGGTCTTTCTTCTTCGGCGGTAGGTCAGCTAGAATTACGGTGCTAGCTTCTTTCGACAGTACCACCTGTCGTCGAATTCTCGGTTGTCGCTTCGGGGTACAATAGTCCTTGAAGAACCTAGCGATAGCGGGAATGTGATCGATTTCCTCAAGGAGGGGGACCTGAATATGTACTTCCTTAAACATCGATTTCAGGTCCTCGAAATTCCGCATGTCCTTTTTCCGTACTACATTTCATGTCAGAGCCTCAGGAAAAGGGATGGGAATATCAGGGTTAAGTGGCCTCTTACCCTTATCTACCACAGATGGCTCCTGAGATGATGAAGACGGAGTCGAACTCGCCTGCGGCGAAGGGTGGAAAAAATCAGGACCTGCCTACCTGGGTGGTGGGTCGAATGTCTTCCTTCCGCTTCGCAAAGAAACAGCGTGTGCATCAGCTTGCTGTCCATGAGGTGGTGGGGGAGCGGAAGGGGCAGAAAATGTGGGATTCTGCAAAGGCGGCTGGCCTTGCAAGTAACCGGGTGGTGCACGAGGCGCCTGTAGTATGGCGTGTGCCTGTCCTTGCGGTGCCTGAAACCTAGGTGGGGCACCCTGGTTTTGCACATATCGAGGATTCGGGACATGTTGGGAGGGCAAGGCTCCCTGAGTCCTATGCTCCTGTAACAGCTGGTTCTGCGTGTTCTGTATGGTCTGAATCTGATCAGCCATCGCCTTCATAATCTGCAAGCTATCTTGTGTAGATTTCCTCATTGATTCTTGCAGCTCCTCTTTCAGTGCCTCCAAAGGGTCGGGCCACTTTGGAGGGTGGTTGGCAGCTTGGTGCAGCGGCTGGTATAATGAGCGGGGTTGCTGCTGCTGGGGCGGGAATGGCTGCTGCCTAGGATACGTGTTTTGCACATTCCCGTATTGCCTGGTCTGGTAGTGTGGATCTTGATGTGGTCTCTATAAATTACTAGACCAGGAGAAGTTTGGATGCTGGCGCCAACCAGGGTTATACGTCTCCGAGTATGGGTTATTACGCTTGTATCCTTGGATAGCGCTGACGTCCTCGTAGGCCGAAGATGTCTGAGATGTATATCCATCAACGGGATACGCATTATAATCTGCAGGTGGTGCGTAACCCTGGTCGTACGCTGCCAGATCTGGATTATTCACGGGATCTTGATATACGAGATCTCGTAAATACAGAGAAGATGCATCCCAAGTGAGTAGATTAACTCGAGCAGGTGGGGCTCAGGGTGCATAGGAGGATCTTGCAGCGGCAGAGCTCGAGTCGGATTGACCTTGACTGATATGGTCAATCTTCTTCTCATTTGGGTTTATTCTATCCAGCTGCTTGACGATGATATCCATGTCAGCTCGAATAGAATCGGTGTGATCCTCGTGGACACCAACCCGCTGCTGACCAGACCACTGGAACTGGTTCATAAATGCGGCATTCATCGAGTTCTCCGCTAATGATTTGAACAGCTCAAATGCGTTGTTCTCGTCTTTTGCGAGAGAATTGCTGCCGCTAGATGCATCGGCCAAATACCAATGTGTGTCATCCAGCCCATGGTAAAAAATCTGGGCTAAGTGCCATCTGGGTATACCATGATGCGGGCATTTCCAGAGAAGGTTGTGAAATCTATCCCATGCTTCATGTAATTTCTCCCCAGCTCCCTGGTAGAAAGTCGTGATTGCTCGCCGCATTGCATTTGTTCGACCGATTGGGAAGAACTTTTGTAGGAATTCACGTCGTAATTCCGATCAGGTTCCAATTGGCTTCCCAATAGTCTTGAACCAGTATGAAGCTTTGTCCCTTAGAGAGAATGGGAAAAGTTTCATCAGAACAATTCCGAGATCAATATTCCTGGGTCATATTGTTTCAGCGAGTTGACTCGGGTCCTCAAGGTGCTGGAACGGATCTTCTCTTGAGTTCCCATAGAAATGAGTGCTGATCAACCCAATTACATTGGGCTTGAGCTCAAACGCATCTCCGCTTGCAGGAATTCTTACTAGCGGTGCGACGATAGGTGCGGTTGGGTCGTAGAAATCCCGCAGTTGTTCTCCTCGTGGCAGGTGCTGCATCCTGTCAAGCTCCGTCAGAATACGATCCATGCTCTGCTGATGCTGCTCCTCAGATTTGGCAACCTGGGCTTCTAGATGAGCCATCAGGTCCAGATTCTCAATGTCCTGACCCAGTCTAGGTTTAGGTCTAGGATTTGCCATGGTGGCTCTTGGAGTAGAAGAAATGGGGGGAGAAGATGGTCCGAGCGAAGTGACTCGCCTCCTTGGGAGTGGCTCCCAAGGTTCAACCAAGTGAGGTCGAAGTGACCTCCTTCCGTGCATACACCGCCCAACCCCTAGGTTGGTGTAGCCACGCAGGACAAGGCTAAGGCCCTGTCAATCAAATGTTCATTATAGATCAGGTGACCAGATTTTTCATTATGAATTTAAATTCCTGAAGATAAGTTCGTCGTACAACCGACTGAAAGTGAATTCCACCTCTCAAGCTAACCCAGCCAATCTGGTTACGAGGGGACTAAGGGGAAGGCTCTTCCATTTACTTACGCCTCCGATTCCGTTGACCCCCGAGTTGCGATTGTTTGACACTACCCCGCAGACTTAGTCACCAGGTTTGGCAAGAGAGATTAAACTCACCCAATAGTACGACAACGAACTCGGGTTGATTTCGTATTTTAAAGTTAATTTTAACCCGTTTTCTTCAGTGGGGTTTGTGGTGAGTGGCCCACAAGGTGACCAAGCTCACCGGCTAACTAGACTTGATTAAGTATAAGTTAGCCCAATGTGTGGTCTCTAGTTGTAACCCTAAGGGTTTAACCTAAGTTGCATGCACTTCTAGGGTTTTTCTCTGTTTCAGCAGACCACAAAAATACGGTTGATTCTCTGATAATAATTGGAATCCAATTAATTTCAAATTTTGTGAGTAGATTCCTTTTTCAATTAGTTTTCCAGAGAATATTTTTTTGTAATTTTAACTATTTCAACCGAATTTTTAGGGAATTTTGAATATCAGGGGATTAGATCTGGAATATGACCCCTAGTCGATTTTTCGATTTGAAAAAGTAAGAAATGATCTTAAAAAATTTGGAAAAAATATAGAAAATAAAGCCAATGAGATCAGCTTTCAAACCCCACCATTTTTAGTCAAAACAGATTCACGGATTGCTCGAAATCGCTTTTTGAAATTTGAAAAATTTTGAATCTGGGTCAATCTGACCCCGTCCACTTCGTGAATTTTTAAAAATTTTATACTTGGAATTTTTCAAAATAATAGTGGCATTTAAAAGATAGTTTGAAAATGAAGGTTTAGCTTGAATTTCAGAATTTTTCACTTACTATTTTTTCGGCAATCGAATTTTTAAGTCAAGCTTGAAATCTGGTTGAAAATCAGGAGATGGTGGAAAAGCTTTTCAAAGAGGTTTGAATTGAAATCTAGGCTTTCCACCAAAAAAGATTTTTTTTCTTTCTCCAAAACTTTTGCACTTTTTTTCTTTCTTCAAAAAGAATTTTTCAAAAGATTCATAGAAAATATCTTTTTTTTTCTTTTTTTTTTCTACTAACCTAGATTCGAAAGGAAACCTAATCTAGATTTTTTTTCAAAATTTTTCTTTTTTATTTTTTTTTCCTTTTCACGAAAAAGAGAAAAATCATTTTTTTTTCACAAAGAATTTTTCAAAGGAAATTGCAGCAAGTAAATCTACTCCTAGGGTTCGGAAAGAGAAACCTAATCTAAGATAGATGATGTGCACCTGATTTTTCTTCGCCGCGCTCGGTGTGTGCACAAATCCCGTTTCGTTCCATGTTGCCCTGCACATCAAAAGTGACGTAGAGGCAGATTTGTCAGGGATAAATTAAAAGATCGAAATCAAGAAATGTGCTCGCGTTTTTGATAAAAGCGTCGTAGTATAGTTGCGAAATATGATCCAACAAAGATATTGTTTTGTAAAAATAACGAGACTTTGAGTCCCGGTCATTCGTCTCTAGGAGCCGTTGCTTTTACTTTTGAAATCGATCTTATCCAGCTCTACTTTATTTAGAATTGCATATCGGTTCGTGATTATTACGTATTTAAGTACAACATGCTTAGTTGCAGAATGGA
Source organism: Thalassia testudinum (assembly GCA_037157565.1). Classification (NCBI taxonomy): domain Eukaryota; kingdom Viridiplantae; phylum Streptophyta; class Magnoliopsida; order Alismatales; family Hydrocharitaceae; genus Thalassia; species Thalassia testudinum. The sequence continues at coordinate 30,012,011 of JAZHRO010000031.1, read as the reverse complement.
TAGACAATTAAGGCAGGCAACTTGAATCACGCAAATATGATAGCAATCAATAAGCTCATTGTGATTTCATAACATGGAGATAGATATATATATATATATATAACATTTTTTTATTCATTCAGTGAGAGAATTGTTTGCAACAGAACTATAAATGAAAGCTTATACATAAATGCTTGAAACGGAAATGTAGCTACCAGAAAATGACTGCATACAAGAATCAATGGGGGGATTTCGCATGCATCATTGGGGGAGAAGTTAAGACTACGCTACTAAGCAGTAATAAAAGCAGTAAATATACGAAAAGCTAAGCTGCTAATCTAGCAGAAGGAAGGGCATTTGGAGGTGGTCTCCGATGGCCTTTGAGTGGCTGAGAGAAGGAGGGGCGGCCAATGGAGCTTAGGTCGACCCTTGGAGAGAGGTTGGGGAGCTGATCCAGCTTCCTGGTGTGAAGATGGTGGCCTCCATGGTGGTGCTCTACTCATGGTGGTGGAGTGGAGATGGAAGTGGCTTGCCTAAGTGGAATGGATGCCAAGGAAGTGAATGGGTGCAAATGAACACCCATTGGGTCTTTTTATAGACCTAAGGGAAGCTCTCTAGAGAATTATGGAATTATCTAGAGAGGCCTTTGGTGGGAGCTCGTGGGAGAGTGAGAGAGAGAGGGTGGATGGTGGATTTTAGATCCACCAAATGTGGATCTAAAAATTAAATGGCTCTTGGTTGCTATTTTTGGCAACCAAGGCAACCATACATGGTAGAGAGTTCGAGAGAACTCTAGGCTAGGTATTTTCGTGTGGATGGTGTGTGTGGGTGTGTGTGGGTCGAAACTTAGGTGGCTAGGTTGATTAGGTTAGGCTCTAGTGGGTTTAGGTCAAGGTATGTCTCAAATTAGGGTTATAAACCCTGATTCACTAAGGTAAAGTGCAATTAAACTTAATACAAGTTTAATTGGGTGTGTGGAAACTTAATTGAGAGTAAAACAACTCAATTAATTTAGGTCTAGGTCAATTGAGTCCAATTGGACAGTGTGTGCTGAGATCAGGGCTCAATTAGACTCAATGAGTCCAATTGAATAGGTTGATGGAATTGACTAAGATCAAAGTCAATTAGGTTTAGTGAGGACCTAATTAGGTCCTTAGGGAGGCCTAGAGGTGATGTACTAGGGTTAGGGCACCTTAATTTAGGTTCCTATGGGGTTGGAATTGGATTCAAGGACCTGGAGATCCAAGATCAAGGCTAAAATCTCAAAATAGGAATTGGAGAGTAGTATCAGACGTCTAATGATGAGAGCCTCATCATGAGCCATAACTAGCTCATTTTGACCCAATAAAGAGAACAAAAGCTCCTACATAACCTAGAAGAGGGCCTAATATAAGGAAGAAGTGTTCTGGGAAGAAAACTTGAAATAAAGGTTAAAACTGTAATTTTACCATTGTAGTACATAAATGGGATTTCTCAGAGGCAGAGCATAGGTCAAATGGTCTAAATAAGATAAAAAGTGGGTTGATTCAATCAGAAATGGGTTTATGTGCAATCCAGGAATTAAATGACATTTGGTAACCCTAAAACAGACCCGCTTAAATCAACAAGGTTCCGGTTAGGATAAAAATCAAGTAAACCCTCTAAAATTCATGTAAAAATATCCTCTAGGGTTTATAACACTTAATTTGGCCTTTGGAACCCAGTTTGACCTAGATTAGGGTCCTAGCTCATTAATTGACCTAATTTGGGTTTTTTACGTAAAATATCCAGTCAAACGTGGTGAAACCTAAAATCCAACTTCACCATTGGATTCCTTAGGTCCAAATTAGGTTTGTACCAAAATTTGGACCTAAAGGGAGGTCATCTTGACCTACTTTGCAATTTAGTACACCCAAATCATAATTTGGTCCCTATCTTTTGAAAATCATTGCAGAGAGCCCCCTAATTTCCTCGCCACCTTTGCAATCAGGTCCTTCTGCCATTGTTGGGGCAGAATCCAGCTCCGACGAGGATTAGAGAGGGAATATTCTTTGATTCCTCAGAGATCCCCTCCCAGAAATGGAAGGAGATTCTCTGAGGAATTCCCTTCCATCTAAGGCCAATCTTGATCCCTGGTGTGAAACCAATCTCTCGTGCGAACACATGAGGGATTTGGGTATCCATCCTCTTTCCTTCTTCGGCGAGCCGTCGGAGATAATTGCGTACCCTCCAAGCTCTGAACACACGGCCCAATGCCTATAAAAGAAACCCCAAACCCGGCCGCTCATTTTCACCTCGACCTGGCCGGGGTTTCACCTCAGATTCGTCTCTTCTTTCCCGGCCAGGGTACCCAGTGAGCTCCGGCGAGCTTCCTTTCCCTGCCTCTTCGCTCTGCCACAAAACCAGTGGCAGAGTCATCTTCCTGATTCTCCTCCGCGTTGCACAACACCCGCACACGCCGCCTCAGCCCCGTCGTCGCCGCCATCCTCCCCCACTGGGCAGCGTCTTCTCCGGCGATAGCAGGTACAGCCGTCCGCCTCTCCGTCCCCCTTCGTCCCTGTATTTAGGCTTAAACTATTCTCCTCTATCCCCTCTTTCATTCCCCTCACCTTATTTCATCAATCGACCCTCGACTATCGCTGACCACCACCATCTTCCTCGCCTCCGACCAACCTCCGAAGAGTCACCCCCGTCGCTCCACACTTCCGCATGCCTCGCCGACCAACTTAGAGGCTCCGCCTCATCACGCCGAGCAACCTCCGCCCATCCACCATCCCTCTACACCTCCACAACTCACCCCCGAACACACCCACACCTTCGGTCACAGGATGACCTAGGCACGCACGCCTAGGCTGCCCCGCGACCTGCTGCACGTCGCACCACCTTTGCCGTGCCACGGCGAAGGTCTGCAGGTGGTTTGATTAGGCCAATAGGCCGTATTCATGCATGACAGGATCGAAGCTGCAGCCACCATTGACGACGGTTGAAGTAGCTTCCAAGCAGCTCCAGGCCTTAGAACTGCTAAGCATCAGGTGCTGTGCATTGGGGCAGGTATCGTGAAGATTGTTGCTCCAGAAATCAACACAACAGAGGCTGCAATTGAGCAGAGTGTGAAGAGCGTTCTGCGGGCGTGCGCGAGAGCAGGGCGGGACTAATAGTCCCACATCGTGAAGTTACAAGCGGCCGAAGAGGTTTAAATTGATTTTGTGTTATCTTCGCGTTGCCTTCGAACGCACAGGGGTGAGGTCCCTCACCTTACTCACGCTCTCCTCGTCCGCGGTTTCACCTTGCGGATCTGGCAGGATCCGACCTGACCCTATCTGAGCACACCTCACGCATCACCCACACGCCGGTGCGCCTGGTGCCGGGTGCGAAATCCGACCTGATTACCCGCGGCTTTGGGAGAGCGTCCTTTGAGTGAATTGCAGAGAGAGAGAGACGTGCGGGTGGAGGGAAAGGGGTAGGTTTTGCTTCCCCGTTGTGCAGGCAGGTCGGGCGTTGAAGAGAAGAAACTTAGCCAAAGAAGAAAAAGAAGCAGAAGAGGAAGAGGCTGAGCGAGGCAGAGATCTGAAGGAAGAAAGGAGAGACTGCTGAGAAGAAGAAGACAGAAGAGAAAAGAAGCAAAGGTAGGAAGAAGAGAAGAGACCAAGGAAGAAGAAAGCCTTCGCAGAAAGCCAAAATCAGAAGAAGAAGGCCAACACAGAATCAGAAGAAGAAGAAGATCTGTTGATACCAAGAAGAAGCAGAAGAAGAGAGCCTACACAGAAAAAGAAGAAGAAAGAAGCAAAGTGAAGACTGCAGAAGAAAGAAAAAGGGAAAACACTCTTTTGTCATAATTACTTTTTAACCGCATACATTCATATTTGAATTCAAGTTTTGAGTAAATTAGAGTGTTCAATTACATTTGAGATTAGTAGTAAATTCCAATTGCTCCCTGTGTTCGACCTCGGATACTATGGTTTTCGAGTAATAAAATCTTTATTTGTTGACAACGCTTGATCACCTATACTACGACGTAATTAACTGTTAAAACACGATCGAGCCAGTCGCCTCAACAAAATGGCGCCGTTGCCGGGGAGCAACGCGCAATTTACCACTAGTCTCTACATTCTTTTCTTCATATTGAACACTACTTGCCCTACTTCGCTTCGTGTGATCTTGCAGGTATTTCACGAGAAGATTCCTTCCGCAAGTCAACCACTCCAGGGCAGGTAATTTCTTTTCTTCCTTAAACTATCCCCTAATCTTTGAAAGATAAAAGGAAGAAACTAATTTAGGAATCAATTGCCTTCTTTCCATAGTAAGCACCATCTTTAAGGCAAACGTTTCCTAATTTTGCGAAAATTTTTCAAATGTTCTTGAAGTTGGGGCAATTTTTTTTAGAATCCTTCCCACAAATTCATGTGCCTAATAGAAATCACGCTTAATCTCTGCAGACAACACATTTCTTTCTTGTAAAGTCCAAAGAGAATTTTTTTGAAAAAGAAAAAGAGGATTAGAAATAGAACCAAATTAGGGTTTCCACATTAGGGTCTTGAAGTGCTAGTCACACATGCTTGCATAAAAGGAAATAAACCCTCCCACATCAGTGTGCTACCCAAGCCCTTGATTGAAGAGATCTAAACAAGACAAACCCTAAGAAAAATTGAGTTCTAAAATCACTTGAATCTTAAAATTTTTGCACCTAATAACCTGGGAGTCGAATCAGGGTGATCTCTAGGCTCCAAACCTAGAATCATTCTGCCATCTATAGGACAGGTCAGGTGAAGTTGACCCCTTGGGTCAACCAACCTCTAAATTAGGTCACAACATCAAAACATCTAAAGTTCAAGTGAGAACCCTAAAGCACCTGTGAAATAAAAGTGGTAGACTTAAGAGGTCAAGGTCCCCATTCTGGTCTACTTGGAATCTTAGTGACAAGAGAGGTCGGGTGGGGGAAACCCTGTAACCTGTGGGGATGCTCTACCTTGTAGGGGTCTTTGCGGGACTCTCCCTCTCTGGCTGCCCAGGTAATTCTCAGGTGAACGATCTTATGATCCAGGGGTCCATCTGCCCCAAACCTCCATAGTCATCCAAACATCTTTGGGTGTCTTGATTGGGTCAAAAATATCTCCAGTCCCTCATCTTTTCTCTGTAGAGCACACATTCATTTTCAGTGGGACTCGTTATTCAGATCTGATCTCTTCATAACTACATCTTGATTCAAACTCTGATTCTACATCTTGATTCCACCACCTGATCCAAATATGTAGCCAAACCACCTAGTACTACCAGTCAAAAAACCTGAATATCGGAGATCCATGAGAGATAAAATGATTGAGGATGCTATGAAATTCTATGAAAATGAAGAAACCTCAACATCAGTAGAAAGCATTCAGGTTGATGTCCTAACAACCACAACCTTTGTCATAACTTGTGCCCAAGTACTATTAGCAGAAGCCAACAAAGGATCAACCTGTGACTTGCTCATTACTGCATACATTGAGATAGAAAAACTGCACAACCTTGAATACCTCCAATGTATGACAAATCCTCGACTTTGGAAGCAACACCAAGATAGTCTTGAAAAACAGGAAGAGATACTGAGATTAGTAAAACAAATTATTGACTAGAAATACTCGTATATACAAACAGAGGATGAACCATCTTGGGAAAACATTGAGGATCAATCTGATCTTGGGTTTGAGGCACAAAATGGTTGTGGATTCCCAACCCAGATAGAATACAATGTGCCTGATATTGAAGAAGGTTGGGAAGCTTCAAATGCAGGAAAATACAATGTTGAACCCATTCTAGAATCCCAAGACTCCTGCAAGTATGAGAGTAGAACTGAACCTCTCGAGGGTATAAATTCCGTCCCTTATCCTGATAAGGTGACCCTCGAAGGTTATTCAGACCTAGATTCTAGTGATTCAACCCACATCCTAAGCCCGGAATCTAGATCTGAAACCTATTTTGAAGATTTCCAGGCCCCATATGAAGAAGATCAATATTTCACTGAAGAATATGGTTTTGGGCCTTTATTTGATGAATATCCCTCGCCAACATCCTCAGAGGAACTAATCGATTTTTCGGAAGTCATGGCAATCTACGATACAGAAACCGAGGAGTTGGACGAGGGAGATTTCAACTGGGTCTGCTCTACTAGCTTAGAACCTGAGCCTCTAAGGGACATCTTTTTAAGCTCAAAGTTAACATTTAGGCTAGACCCCAATCAGGCTACTGATACAACATCTGATTTATTCTATGATGGTGGAACTCATGATCTTGAATCTCATTCCGACTTTGATTTTCTCAAACTCTCCGACGATTTCGAATCTGACCATAACATCGGAGAAAATCTACTTCCTGATTATAACAAGCCTATTTTCTTTGAAGCCACCAACTCCACATATGCAGAACCAATCAAAACCCGTTCTCTACCCCGACCCGCAACCGGACTCAATTTCTATTCCGATTCACCTCTCACTGAGCCGATTGCAGATGATTCAACTCCATATCTATACTGGGTATCAGGCATTGGTTAGACCGAAAAACATGAGCCATCATTCTTTGATCACCCTTGTAGGGATTCCACACCTTACATTGATTTTTTTTCGGAACCCTACTCTGACCAGGCTGAGTTGACTCAGCCTAAACCCGAGTTTTCACTTCCATATCCATCAGAACTTCACTGCATATGGTGGGTGCCGCATCTGCTGATCTACATCTATCAACCCACCAGACTTATTGGGTTTGGGCTGCATCATCAGCCAACTGATCTTAACAAGCACCTAGTTGGACCAACTAGGCTCTTAATCAAGGTGCTTGTTTTACAAAATTCTGTTGATTTGACCACTCCCTCTCCACCCCATTTTCCACTCGGCTGAAGGCATCGAATTTAGCATTTAACAGGAGGCAACCGTCATCCCAAAAACAGACCCGTCTGATTATCCGTCCGTACTCCACGTCTATTGCACCTTGAGTTCAGCCTTAGACAATTGATCCCACCTCTGGTACACTTATCAAAGCTTGAAATCGTTCGCATCAGTCATTCCCGACCTATTCACCCACCCGATGTATCCTGTTCTAAGCCCCTGACCTCAACACTAATTCACACCCTCTGTTTACAATGAGGACATTGCAAAACTTAGGCATGGGGGGGTGATAAAGTGCATACATACAGAACCAAGAAAAAATTAGAAGGATTCTCACACAAAAAAAATGCACATAGGTCAAAAACACAAAAAAAATTGAAAAATTATGAAAAAGAACAAAAAAATGGGGGAGGGAGGAAAATTTGTGAGCCACATAATCATAAGGAGGAGAAAAAGAGCAAAAATGACGAAAAAAGGAGCATAAAAAGAAAATAAAAAGAAAGTCATTAGTAAAAGATTAAGGAATTAACTGAAGTTCTAGACCAGATCAAGAAAAGAAAAGTGCTAAGGAGACATAACAAGAGATTAGCGGGAACGCTGATCTTAGGCCTCTTGGGCTAGAATCTTTAGCTTAAAAATTCACGTATCCGCTAAAATCTGGATAATCCTCAAGAGTTTGGGGAAAATGCGAAGCCTAAGTATTAGGTCTAAGGCTTAGGAAGTATTCGGCCTCGTTAACTGACCTCCGGTTTGCAGGATTCAGTAACCTAAGCACCCCAAATTCACACACAATCTGGTTCAGTGCGCATAAACATCCAAATCACCAAAAGCGTTTAATATTATGAAAAAGTCACCTAGATTAGGAGCGGCCAATCACACAAGTTGATTTGGACGAGTTCCCGGTGCAGAGAGGCGGGAAATTCCCCTCGAAGATGCGTAACAACATATCGTCTCCTCGGTGCTTGTCTCTTAGGATATTTAAATATCCTATTGGGGGCATGTAAGCACTCTGCTGGTTCAGATACCATGGGTGGCATTATCACGAAATGTCGATCGCCAGGGTCTGAATTCAGCCACAGAACGCCATGGGCGGGATTATCTCGAAATCTCGAAAGCCAGGGTTCTGGGGATTGCCATGGGCGAGATTATCTCGAAATCTCGAAAGCTAGGGACCCTTGAGGATTGATGATGGGGACGAGGAATCCGATACAGACCGTATTGAGAAGCTAATCCGAAGCTAGAAATAAAAAGAAAAGAGAGAGAAAAGCTCTCCAAACAAATAAATCTTCTATCTCTCTCTTACAAAAATGCACTGCAAATTGAACTTAGGCTAAGAATGTCTCAAGCACGGGTGCTTTAACCGCGGAGTCCAACAAACCCTAGGTTAGTTTCTGTGGGCCGTAGAAACCTTTGCGAAGGACTGAGGCTAAAGCGAGTCAGGTTCAGATTTTGGTTGGTACTTGAATACCTCTAGGCCTATTGTCGGCATTCTGACCTAATCACAAAAGAAGCACTTATCATAATTGATGACAGACAGGGTCTAGAATAGAAGTTTAAACCTTGAAATTTTGCTAAGGGACTAGCAAAAGCTAGGCATGGGGGTATGATGAGAGCCTCATCATGAGTCATAACTAGCTCATTTTGACCCAATAAAGAGAATAAAAGCTCCTACATAACGTAGAAGAGGGCCTAATATAAGGAATAAGTGTTCTGGGAAGAAAACATGAAATAAAGGTTAAAATCACAATTTTACCATTGCAGTACATAAAAGGGATTTCTCAGAGGCAGAGCATAGGTCAAATGGTCTAAATAAGATAAAAAGTGGGTTGATTCAATCAGAAATGGGTTTATGTGCAATCCAGGAATTAAATGACATTTGGTAACCCTAAAATAGACCCGCTTAAATCAACAAGGTTCCGGTCAGGATAAAAATCAAGTAAACCCTCTAAAATTCATGGAAAAATATCCTCTAGGGCTTAGAACAATTAATTTGGCCTTTGGAACCCAGTTTGACCTAGATTAGGTTCCTAGCTCATTAATTAACCTAATTTGGGTTTTACGCAAAATGTCCAGTCAAACGTGGTCAAACCTAAAATCTAACTTCACCATTGGATTCGTTAGGTCCAAATTAGGTTTTTACCAAAATTTGTACCTAAGGGGAGGTCATCTTGACCTACTTTGCAATTTAGTACACCCAAATCATAATTTGGTCCCTATCTTTTGAAAATCATTGCAGAGAGCCCCCTAATTTCCTCGCCACCTTTGCAATCAGGTCCTTCCAGCATTGTTGGGGCAGAATCCTACTCCGACGAAGATTAGAGAGGGAATACTCTCTGATTCCTCAGAGATCCCCTCCTAGAAATGGAAGGGAGATTCTCTGAGGAATTCCCTTCCATCTAAGGCCAATCTTGATCCCTGGTGTGAAACCAATCTCTCGTGCGAAAGCACGAGGGATTTGGGTATTGATGAGAACCTCATCATGAGCCATAACTAGCTCATTTTGACTCAATACAAAGGATAAAAGCTCCTACATAACTCAAGGAAAGGCTTAACTCAGAGAATTCTGAGTTTAAGGAGAAAACAAGTCATAAGGGGTAAAAATGCAATTTTACCAGTATAATCTGCATACAGGGTAATTCAGGGTCCAAACATAGGTCAAAGCAACTTAATAAGAATAAAAGTGGGATGAGATGATCTAGCAAGGGCTACAACAATTCCATGGAACTAAATGATAATCTGTAACCCTAAAATAACCCACTTCAATTAACGAGGTTCGAGGCAAAGTAAAAATAGAATAAACCCTCTAAAATTCATAGAAAAATAATCTCTAGGGTTTAGAACCTTCAATTTGGCCTTCAGAACCCATGTTGACCTACATTGAGAACCATGCCCAATTAATAACTTAATCTGGGTTTTCGCATAAATTGACCGGTCAAACAAGGTTTAATATAGAAATAAAATTCACCATCAGATTCCTTAGGTCCTAATTAATCATGTATAAAAACTTGAGCCTAAGAAGAAACCTCCTTGACCGACTTTACACTTTGGTCCTCATATATTTACTTTTTGGCCCTCAACTTTTGAACCGTCGCATTTTGGCCCCTAACTCTCCTTCGTTCTTTGCATTCAGGTCCCCCCTGCAAAACCGGCCAGCACCATGCTCCGGCGACCTTGCGCGGAGCATGGCGCCGCGCAGGGTGAGGGGGAAAGCCTGGCAAGTAAACCAGGGGTGCCCTACGTTGTCAGCCGTCGCAGGGACACCCCCCTGGTCGCTGTAGCCCACCATACCGGCCGTGCGAACGCACGGACGGTATGGGCTTTCGTCTCCGGCCATCCTCCGGCGAGGGAGACACGTCGTCTCCCTCCGCCTCCCTCCCTGTTTTGATCCCTATAAATACCCCCGTCGCTCCACCGTTCTTCCCAGCTCGGATCTGACGGAGAAAATCCCCAACTTTCCTCTCTTCTTTCTCCGGCAGACGCTCACCAGCTCCGGCGGTTCCTCCCCCTCCTCCTCTTCGCTCTGCCGCAATACCAGCAGCAGAGACTTCCTCCCCTGCTCTTCCCGCGCCACGCCGCACCCAGCTGGCGCCTCTCCGGCTCTCTGCTCGCCGCCGCCTCCTTCCCTGAGCATCTTCTTCTCCGGCGACAGTCGATACGACTGTCTCCCTACTGCTCCCCCTTCGTCCCTGCAAGTAAGTTAGAACTATTTCCCTTCTTCTCCTCTTTCTTTCCCCGGTTCCAATTTGTTCAATTACGCCCTCGACCGACCCTGACCATCGTCACCCCCTTCGACTCCGGCCACCCTCCGGCGAGATGTTCCCATCGCTCCACAGCCTCACACACCTCGCCGACCCTCACCGAACCTCCGCCTCATCACACTGAGCACCCCCCACCCCTCCACTGCCACTCCACACCTCCGTAACACTCCCCCGAACAAACCCATTCCTCCGGTTGCAGTCCAACCTAGGGCTGCCGCCAGACACCACCTTGCGGCCTGCCGCGCAGCTCCTCACCTTCGCCGTGCCACGACGAAGGTTCCCCAGTGGTTTGATCAGGCCGAGAGGCCATATTCGTGTCCGACAGGTTTTGAGGTTCGACCGCCATTAACGCACATTGAAGCAGCTTCTCCCGCGCTCCAGGCTTGAGGACTCCAGGTCTCCAGCTGCTGCGGATTACGGGGAGTCTTGCGAAGGCAGCCAGCCAGCAACCTACGCAAATCAAAGCCGCAGCTGCAGAAGCCAGGCCGCGGTCTCCCAGCAGGCGCACGCGAGGAAAGGTCTGCGTTTAGTCCCACATCGGTAAGCCTCACACCCTTTCCACTGTTTAAATTGATTTTGTGCACTAGCCTTACTGCCTCAGCACACGGGGTGAGGTCCCCTTACACCCGCCCGGTTACCCGGTCTCGTCCGCGCTCACGCCCCGCGGACCTGACCCGACCCGACTTAGACTGACCTGCACTCCTCGCCCACCATGCACGCCGGTGGGCCTGGACCCGGGCGTGACCCGAACCCGATTACCCGGCAGCTCTGGGAGAGCTTTCCCAAGAGTGGTTTCAGAGAGAGAGAGATGCAGGGGGAGAGGGTAGAGTAGGTTTTGTTCTCTGACGTAAGCTCTGAAGTGTGCAGGCACAGGTGAAGAAGAAGGAAGCTGACTGTAGCAACAGGCAGTTTAAGTCGTCTGATTTGGAAATCAGACGACGTCCTGAAGGGAAAAGAAGAAAGACGGAGGAAGATCTGAAGAACAAAAGAAGAAAGACGGAGGAAGATCTGAAGAACAACAGAAGAAGGCGAGGCAGAGGAGAACACAAAAGAACAAGGGAAGAACTGAAAGAAGGAAAACAAAGAAGAAAGAAGAAGATCTGAAGAAAGACAGAAGAAAAAGGAGGAGCAGGAACAGCAGGAAGAAGAAGAAGAGCATCACCATTGCAGAAGAAAGACATCACCTCTGCAGACAAAGAAGAAGAAGAACTGAAAGAAGAAAACAAAGAAAAAGAAGACAACAAATTCTTTCCCTCTCTCTTTCTTTTTGTAAAAGAAACATGTATATCTCTAGAATACAACTTGCTCCCTGAGTTCGACCTCGGGAACTCTTTTATTTTCCGAGTAAAAAAATTATATTTGAAATGTTGGCAATAACTGGCTATACTACAACGCTATAACAATAAAACCCGGTTATCTCTCGAAGCCAACGTACCAATTATTTGGCGCCGTTGCCGGGGAGCGACGGCTATTCTAGAGGTAAACATTCCTGTTTCTTTTTTTTAATTTCTGATAATCTCCTCTCTTATGTGCAGCTACAGGAACTCAAGAAGACAAGCAACCACACGACAACCACTCCGAAGATTGGTAAATTTTTCCTCTCACTATTAACCCCTAAACTCTAAAGAGGAAGAAAAGAAAAGAACAAGCAATATAGGGCTAACTTGTCTTCCATACTTAGTAACCATAAAGAGTTGCATGTTTTCAACTCATCACTCCTGCACACTATTAAGGGTATTTAAGGGCTAACACATTCTTGCTTGAGCCCTAATTGCCCAACAAAGAGTTAAATGGACCAAGTAGAGCCAACATAAGGTCAAACATTAGGATTTCAGTAGAGACACACCCCTTAATCAAGAATTGAGGAAATCCAAAAGAGGTGTGCCCAAGCCATTGATTGAAAATAATTAACAAGAAAAATCCTAAACAATTGGCTCTCTCTAAACACTTGAACCCTAAAAGACAAGACCTGAAAGCTCTCAAAGAAAACAAGAGGTAAAGTTGACCCCTTGGGTCAACCAACCTTAAATTAGGTCACTCTTTGCACTTAAAAAGACTAAAGTTCAAGTGAAACCTTAAGCACCCTGATCTTAAAATTGGTAGACTTAAGAGGTCAAGATCCCCATTCTGGTCTACCTGGAACCGCAGTGACAAGAGAGGTCGGGTGGGGGAAACCCTGTAACCCGTGGGGACGCTCTACCGTGTAGGGGTCTTCGCGGGACTCTCCCTCTCTGGCTGCCCAGGTAATTCTCAGGTGGACGATCTTTCTGATCAAGGGGTCCATCTGCCCCGCACCTCTATAGTCACCCAACACATTTTTGGGTGCCTTGATTGGGTCCAGCACCTTCTAAACTTACCTCTTCCAACAGTGCATGTACGGAAGGAGGTCCCTAAGACCACCCTTGAGACCTCCTTTAGAAATTCACTCTCGTCAAGGCCAAGCCTCGACGCCCGTGTTTGTGCAGCAACACCCTCACATTATTCTCTCTTCTGATTCAGAACCAAGTTCTTCTTCCCCCATCATGGCTCAGCCAGTTGAGGAAGAAAATAATCTGGAACACCAGCTCCAGCGACTCAATGACCTCTTCCAAAACTTCGTGCACCCACCACAGCGTCTTATGATGCGAGACCACTACAATCCTGCTGCGGTGGCCATTGAGCCTCGAGTCAGAATCCCGACTGGAGGACCTGATTCCGAATTAAAGCCCAACATGATTCATGCTATACCTAAATTCCATGGGCTTAATTCTGAAGATCCCTTCCAGCACATCAAACAGCTAAAGCATCTGGCCCACACTTTTGGATCAGATGCGCAAAATCGGGATATTCTTCTCATGAAGATGTTCTCCTTTTCTCTTATGGACAAGGCCGCCCATTGGTATCAAACTCAGACCCGGCCGATCAATACTTGGGAAGAACTTCAATCCGAATTTTTGAAAAAGTTTTTTCCCGTTGGTCGGACCAACGCCTTGCACCATCAGATTACACACTTCACTCAACAATCAGGAGAACCTCTCCATGAGGCATGGGATCGCTTTCAGGATCTCATGAGAAAGTGCCCCCATCACGGAGTTCCTAAATGGGAACAAGTCCAATCTTTTTACCAGGGACTCCGTGAGGACATCCGCCTTTTCGTCAATGCAACTTGCGGAGGAAACATCATGGGTCAACATGAAGACACCGTATGGGAAATTCTCAAAAATATGTGCGAGAACTCCATCAACAATGACTCCATGGGATTATTCGACAGGACGAATACCCACGCAGTGACGAATCTTAAGGGAGCACATGAGACGCAGGGCCTGTCCGCATCAGTCGACCTGGAATTAATGGCCAGTCGATTGGACAAGGTCTCAATCATTGAAAAGAAGGTGGATGAGCTGACTCAGCACTTGCAGCAAGCCACCTCCGCGCGTAACTCCTTTGCACAACCTCCCTCCACACAGGAAACTGTGCAAAACATCCTCCACCGACCTTCCCCTGGGATGGATCCATATCCATCCCCATCCGATCCTTTCTACACCAGCCGGGGGAACTCCATTCCCCCTTTCCCTGACTCTCAGGAGGTTCCTCAGACCTGCGAGGACCTCAGCGCCATCCAGAACGACCCATTCTCCAACACTTACAACCCTGGATGGCGAAACCATCCCAATTTTCAGTGGGTAGGAAATTCCCAAACTCAAAGACCACCTTTTCAGTCCCGCCCACAGCCCCCTCGTCATTACCAGCCGCCTCAGCCTCGGCCCAACCCTACTTATCCATCAGGGCCAAATCAGGATCAAGTGTCCCTAATCCTTCAGACTCTGGCTGACATTCAAAAAATGAATGCGGCTATTCAAAAACAGCAAAAGGACGAGCTTACTGAAGTTAAAACTCAACTGGCCCAGTTGGCAAATTCTCACCAGCCAGGCACACTCCCTTCCCAACCTCTTCCTAACCCAAATAACGTGCCAACCCAGAAGCGCATTATGAATCCAAATTTAGGCCACGCTCAATGGATTTATCAGGCCCCTACTGCTCCATCTCCAGACGAGATGGAAGCCTCAACTTCTTATGCGGGATTTCAGCAGCAGCCACCCCTCTTACCAAACCCAAACCAGAACCAGGCCGGATTAAATTCTGTAACAACACGTAGTGGTAAAACAACTGAAGACCCGCATTATCCAAACCACTCCAAGCCTGATAACCATGACCCTAGGATAGTTATCCAAGATACCGCTGTTCCGGATCCACAACCTGGACCTATCCTAGAAGAACCAACCAAGATCCCGTTTCCCGAGGCCTTGACCAAGGGAAAGAAGACCACCAAACCCGTGGCCCCTGAGGAGGACCTGGTCAAGCTCTTTGAGCAGGTCCACATAAACATCCCCTTGATGGATGCAATCCGCCACGTACCAGCTTACGCACGATTTCTAAAGAATATATGTACACCCCAGCGTAAGCCGCGAACCAAGGGAGGGAGCCCAATTGTTATGTCAGAGCAAGCCAGCTCTGTAATCCTTAGTAGACTCCCACCCAAGGCAAAAGATCCTGGGACTCCCCTGATTTCCTGTAAGATAGGTGGTACCCAATTTGATAGAGCATTGTTAGACTTGGGTGCATCCATAAACCTGATACCCACATCCTTACTTGACCATCTAGAAGAATCTGAGCTAAAACCAACCGAGGTGACATTACAATTAGCAGATCGATCTATAAAGTCACCAAAAGGGATTCTCGAGGATGTTATTGTAAGAGTGCGGGATTTCTATTTTCCAGTGGACTTTATAGTCTTAGATATGGATGCACCTGAGAACCCTAGGGATACACCAATCATTCTAGGGAGACCTTTCTTGGCTACTGCTAGAGCCAACATCAGCTGTGAGGAGGGCCAAATAGAGCTTAAGTTTGGAGATCAAACACTGAAAATTGATATATTTAAGGCCCAACAAGGAATTAATTGCGGCGTCATCGAACAAATTTGTGACATCAAGACTTTGGTTGATGAATCACACCTCCAGAATGACTCGAGTATGCCTCATCAACCACAGAAGGATCTTGACCCGCAAACAGAGGAGTCGAATCCAGATGTGAACAACCCAGTAACTCCCACCCTTGAACCTCACATCTATACTGAACCACCCGCTGCTGCTGAAAACCCCATCCTCGAACTGAAATCCCTTCCTGCTCACTTGAAATACGTCTTTTTGGGTTCTAATCAGACCCTTCCTGTGATTATCAATTCCAACCTCAGTCCTGAACAGGAATCCCGTCTGATTGTTGTCCTCCAGCAACATCGCAGAGCCATCGGATGGACTCTCGATGATTTGACTGGAATAAGTCCCTCTTATTGTACTCATCATATCTATTCAGAAGAGGGCACACGACCTTCCCGTGAAATGCAGAGACGCTTAAACCCCAATCTGCAGGAGGTCGTGAAAAAGGAGATCATCAAGTGGTTAGATGCCGGGATCATCTACCCGATCTCCGATAGTCGTTGGGTGAGCCCAATTCAGGTCGTGCCCAAGAAGGCAGGACTCACCACTATAACGACTGAGACCGGAGAAATCATTCCTACCCGATTAGCCAACTCGTGGAGAGTCTGTATAGATTACCGCCGACTAAATTCCTCCACAAAGAAGGATCATTTCCCACTACCCTTCATTGATCAAATTCTCGAAAAACTTGCGGGAAATAGGTTCTTCTGCTTTCTTGACGGGTACTCCGGTTATAACCAGGTGGCAATCCATCCTGAGGACCAAGAAAAGACCACGTTCACCTGCCCCTTCGGAACATACGCTTTCCGAAGGATGCCTTTCAGTCTTTGCAATGCACCCGCTACTTTTCAGCGATGCATGCTTGCCGTATTCTCAGATATGGTAAGTGATTATTTGGAAGTCTTCATGGATGACTTTTCAGTTTTCGGAGCATCATTTGACGATTGCCTCCAACACTTGGTCCAGATACTCAGGCGGTGCATCGATGTGAATTTGGTTCTTTCCTGGGAAAAGAGCCATTTCATGGTTCCTGAGGGAATTGTCCTGGGACACTCGATTTCGGAGAAAGGTATCCAAGTGGATCGAGCTAAGGTTAATCTGATTTCTCACCTTCCTATGCCTAGCTCAATCAGGGACATCCGTTCCTTTTTAGGGCATGTCGGTTTTTATCGACGATTTATCCCTGATTTTTCAAAAATAGCGCGCCCCCTGACCACTCTTCTCTCCAAGGATGTTCCTTTTGAAATTTCCAAGGAATGCACTCAAGCATTTGAAATCCTGCGTGACCGAGTCACCCAAGCCCCGATCCTACAGTCCCCTGATTGGTCTCAACCCTTTGAGATCATGTGCGATGCATCCGACTTCGCTGTAGGAGCGATTTTGGGGCAGAAAATTGACAGGAAACCTGTAGCCATTTACTACGCCAGCAAAACACTCGATGAGGCTCAGCGTAACTATACGGTTACTGAGAAAGAGCTGCTAGCTGTAGTATTTGCCCTAGAAAAGTTCAGATCGTACCTTCTGGGTTCACGTGTCATCATATACTCGGATCACACAGCTGTGAGGCATCTCCTTGCAAAGAAGGACGCGAAACCTCGATTAATCCGATGGATCTTGCTGTTGCAAGAATTTGACCTTGAGATTCGCGACAAAGCGGGAAAGCAAAATGTGGTAGCTGATCACTTGTCCCGTCTTCCTTCTGAAATAATTGACCCTTCCGGACCCATCACTGAGCATTTTCCCGATGAGCACCTGCTGACTATTGGTACTAGCCTTCCATGGTTTGCTAATGTAGTAAATTACTTGGCATCTCATCAGATCCCCTCCGATTGGCCGAAGGCCAAGAAAGACAAATTACGCTCCGATGCCAAGTATTACATTTGGGAAGACCCGTACCTCTTCCGCATAGGTGCCGATCAGATCATCCGGAGATGTGTCCCGGAGGGGGAATTCAACAATATCCTCTCTTTCTGCCATGACCAGGCATGCGGTGGCTATTTCGCCGGGCATAAAACCGCATCAAAAGTCCTCCAGTGCGGCTTTTACTGGCCCACACTGTTCAAAGACGCATACAATCACTGCAAGGCATGCAGTCGTTGCCAGACTTTGGGCAACATGAGCCATCGCGACATGATGCCTATGCAACCGATTCTAGTATGCGAAATCTTTGATGTTTGGGGGATTGATTTTATGGGCCCCTTTCCTGTTTCGGATGGTTTCGAATACATTCTTTTGGCTGTGGACTACGTGTCCAAATGGATCGAAGCCATACCGACCCGAACCTGTGATCACAAAATCGTTCTCAAATTCATTCATCAACACATTTTCTCAAGGTTCGGGATTCCTCGTGCAATAATCTCTGATGGAGGGACCCATTTCACAAATGCTCAGTTTAGGTCACTGATGACCAAATACGGGGTGTCTCACCGAATCTCTACTCCTTACCACCCCCAAACTAATGGTCTAGCTGAGCTGTCTAATCGGGAGATCAAAAAAATCCTGCAAGTCACTGTTCGACCTGACAGGAAGGACTGGTCGTCCCGACTTCCGGAAGCATTGTGGGCCTATAGGACCGCCCACAAGACCCAATTGGGCATGTCTCCCTTTAGACTGGTGTACGGAAAGGCATGCCACCTTCCCGTAGAACTGGAGCATAAAGCCTATTGGGCAGTACGGAACTGTAATCTCGATCTTTCCAAGGCTGGGACCCACAGAAAACTCCAAATCAGCGAGATCGATGAATTACGCCTAGACGCGTATGAGAACTCGCAAATCTACAAGGAGCGGGTTAAAGCCTTCCACGACAAACACATCTCGAGAAAGATCTTTCATCCTGGTCAAAAGGTCCTACTCTTTGATGCCCGACTAAAACTCTTCCCAGGAAAACTGAGATCCAAGTGGGTCGGACCATTTTTGGTCCGACAGGTTTTTGGAAATGGAGCAATCGAAATCAGTCCACTCAGCCACGATTCTGAACCTTTCATCGTGAACGGTCAGAGACTCAAGCCGTTCATTGATGTAACTTCTACTGATTCGGCTGAGGCATCTTATATCCTCCTTTCCCCTTGAGCTTATTGCGCCCAGCCGATGGCGTAAAACTCAGCGCTTAACGGGAGGCAGCCCGTCATTCTCTTTGAAAACCTGAAACTTGTTCCGACACCTTTTTGCACTCAAAGTTCACCCTTGTAGACAGCCGACCCCACCTCAGATACTTGCATCTGGGATTAGAAATCGTCCGCAAAAATTCAACCCAACCCATCCACTCATCCAAATTTCTGTCTTAAGGAATGAACTAAGTTAAATAAAAACCCCCTAGGTTACAATGAGGACATTGCAAATCTTAGGCATGGGGGGGTATGGAAGTGCAAAACTTGTAAGAAAAGGTTTCAAACAAAAAATTCACATATGACAAAAACACCATAAAAATTAAAAAAAATTTTTCGAAAAAGAATAAGAGGAAAAGAGGAGAAGGAAATTTTGTGAAGAAGAAAAGAAACAAAATGAAAAAGGAGCACAAAAATTAAGAGAAAAGGTGATAGTCATTAGCAAGGAACTAAGGAATTAACCTAAGTTCTAGACCTCATTCAAGAAAATAACTGAAAAGTGCATAATGAGATTAGTAAGAACGCAAACCTTAGGCATTCTTGAATAGACTCTTAGTACCCATTAAGATCTAGACACTCCTCAAGAGGTTGAGGAAAATGAAAAGCTGAAGTATTAGGTCTAAGGCTTAGGGAGTATTTGGCCTCGTTAACTAATTTTTGGTTTACGGGACTCAGTAACCTAAGCACCCTAACCTCACACACAGCCTGGTTCAGTAAGCGTAAAAATCAGAATCACGCAGAAACATCGCAAAATTCTGAAAAGAACACCTAGAATAGGAGCGGCCGATCAACACAAGTTGATTTGGACGAGTTCTCAGCGCGGAGAGGCGGGAAATCCCCTCGAAGATGCGTAACAAAATATCATCTCCTCGGTGCTTGTTTCTTAGGATATTTACATATCCTACTGGGGGCATGTAAGCACTCTGCTGGTTCAGATTCCATGGATGGCATTATCTCGAAGTGTCAATTGCCAGGGCTGGATTCGGCCACGGAACACCATGGATGGGATTATCTCGAAATCTCAATAGCCAGGGTTCCGGGGGTTACCATGGGCGGTGCTATCTCGAAGCATCGATCGCCAGGAACCCTTGAGGATTGATGATGGGAGCAAGGAATCTGATACAGACCGTGTTGAAAAGCCAATCCTAGGCTAGAACTAAAAAGAAAAAGAGAGAGAAAACTCTCCAAACAGAAAAACTTTCTATCTCTCTCTTACAAACGCACTGCGAACTGAGCCAGGGCTAAAATCATTTCAAGCACGGGTGCTTTAACCACAAAGTCCAATAAACCTTAGGTTAGTTCTTGTGGACCTTAAAAACCTTTGCTAGAGACTGAGGCTAAGGCTAGACAGATTTGGATCTTGATTGGTACTAGAGTACCTTTTAGGACTATGGTCAGCATTCTAACCTAATCTAAGCTCAAATAAAAAAGCACTTATCTAAAGCTATTAAGAACTTCATGGTCTAGAACAAGGGTTGAAACCTTAAGTTTTTGCTAAGGGACTAGCAAAAGCTAGGCATGGGGGTATGATGAGAACCTCATCATGAGCCATAACTAGCTCATTTTGACCCAATACAAAGGATAAAAGCTCCTACATAAGTCAAGGAAAGGCTTAACTCAGAGAATTCTGAGTTTAAGGAGAAAACAAGTCATAAGGGGTAAAAATGCAATTTTACCAGTATAATCTGCATACAGGGTAATTCAGGGTCCAAACATAGGTCAAAGCAACTTAATAAGAATAAAAGTGGGATGAGATGATCTAGCAAGGGCTACAACAATTCCATGGAACTAAATGATAATCTGTAACCCTAAAACAACCCACTTCAATTCACGAGGTTCGAGGCAAAGTAAAAATAGAATAAACCCTCTAAAATTCATAGGAAAATAATCTCTAGGGTTTAGAACCTTCAATTTGGCCTTCAGAACCCATGTTGACCTACATTGAGAACCATGCCCAATTAATAACTTAATCTGGGTTTTCGCATAAATTGACCGGTCAAACAAGGTTTAATATAGAAATAAAATTCACCATCAGATTCCTTAGGTCCTAATTAATCATGTATAAAAACTTGAGCCTAAGAAGAAACCTCCTTAACCGACTTTACACTTTGGTCCTCATATATTTACTTTTTGGCCCTCAACTTTTGAACCGTCGCATTTTGGCCCCTAACTCTCCTTCGTTCTTTGCATTCAGGTCCCCCCTGCAAAACCGGCCAGCACCATGCTCCGGCGACCTTGCGCGGAGCATGGCGCCGCGCAGGGTGAGGGGGAAAGCCTGGCAAGTAAACCAGGGGTGCCCTGCGTTGTCAGCCGTCGCAGGGACACCCCCCTGGTCGCTGTAGCCCACCATACCGGCCGTGCGAACGCACGGACGGTATGGGCTTTCGTCTCCGGCCATCCTCCGGCGAGGGAGACACGTCGTCTCCCTCCGCCTCCCTCCCTGTTTTGATCCCTATAAATACCCCCGTCGCTCCACCGTTCTTCCCAGCTCGGATCTGACGGAGAAAATCCCCAACTTTCCTCTCTTCTTTCTCCGGCAGACGCTCACCAGCTCCGGCGGTTCCTCCCCCTCCTCCTCTTCGCTCTGCCGCAATACCAGCAGCAGAGACTTCCTCCCCTGCTCTTCCCGCGCCACGCCGCACCCAGCTGGCGCCTCTCCGGCTCTCTGCTCGCCGCCGCCTCCTTCCCTGAGCATCTTCTTCTCCGGCGACAGTCGATACGACTGTCGCCCTACTGCTCCCCCTTCGTCCCTGCAAGTAAGTTAGAACTATTTCCCTTCTTCTCCTCTTTCTTTCCCCGGTTCCAATTTGTTCAATTACGCCCTCGACCGACCCTGACCATCGTCACCCCCTTCGACTCCGGCCACCCTCCGGCGAGATGTTCCCATCGCTCCACAGCCTCACACACCTCGCCGACCCTCACCGAACCTCCGCCTCATCACACTGAGCACCCCCCACCCCTCCACTGCCACTCCACACCTCCGTAACACTCCCCCGAACAAACCCATTCCTCCGGTTGCAGTCCAACCTAGGGCTGCCGCCAGACACCACCTTGCGGCCTGCCGCGCAGCTCCTCACCTTCGCCGTGCCACGGCGAAGGTTCCCCAGTGGTTTGATCAGGCCGAGAGGCCATATTCGTGTCCGACAGGTTTTGAGGTTCGACCGCCATTAACGCACATTGAAGCAGCTTCTCCCGCGCTCCAGGCTTGAGGACTCCAGGTCTCCAGCTGCTGCGGATTACGGGGAGTCTTGCGAAGGCAGCCAGCCAGCAACCTACGCAAATCAAAGCCGCAGCTGCAGAAGCCAGGCCGCGGTCTCCCAGCAGGCGCACGCGAGGAAAGGTCTGCGTTTAGTCCCACATCGGTAAGCCTCACACCCTTTCCACTGTTTAAATTGATTTTGTGCACTAGCCTTACTGCCTCAGCACACGGGGTGAGGTCCCCTTACACCCGCCCGGTTACCCGGTCTCGTCCGCGCTCACGCCCCGCGGACCTGACCCGACCCGACTTAGACTGACCTGCACTCCTCGCCCACCATGCACGCCGGTGGGCCTGGACCCGGGCGTGACCCGAACCCGATTACCCGGCAGCTCTGGGAGAGCTTTCCCAAGAGTGGTTTCAGAGAGAGAGAGATGCAGGGGGAGAGGGTAGAGTAGGTTTTGTTCTCTGACGTAAGCTCTGAAGTGTGCAGGCACAGGTGAAGAAGAAGGAAGCTGACTGTAGCAACAGGCAGTTTAAGTCGTCTGATTTGGAAATCAGACGACGTCCTGAAGGGAAAAGAAGAAAGACGGAGGAAGATCTGAAGAACAAAAGAAGAAAGACGGAGGAAGATCTGAAGAACAACAGAAGAAGGCGAGGCAGAGGAGAACACAAAAGAACAAGGGAAGAACTGAAAGAAGGAAAACAAAGAAGAAAGAAGAAGATCTGAAGAAAGATAGAAGAAAAAGGAGGAGCAGGAACAGCAGGAAGAAGAAGAAGAGCATCACCATTGCAGAAGAAAGACATCACCTCTGCAGACAAAGAAGAAGAAGAACTGAAAGAAGAAAACAAAGAAAAAGAAGACAACAAATTCTTTCCCTCTCTCTTTCTTTTTGTAAAAGAAACATGTATATCTCTAGAATACAACTTGCTCCCTGAGTTCGACCTCGGGAACTCTTTTATTTTCCGAGTAAAAAAATTATATTTGAAATGTTGGCAATAACTGGCTATACTACAACGCTATAACAATAAAACCCGGTTATCTCTCGAAGCCAACGTACCAATTAGGTATCCACCCTCTTTCCTTTTCCGGTGAGCCATCGGAGAAAATTGCGTACCCTCCAAGCTCTGAACACACGGCCCAATGCCTATAAAAGAAACCCCAAACCCGGTCGCTCATTTTCAGCTCGACCTGGCCGGGGTTTCACCTTAGATTCGTCTCTTCTTTCCCGGCCAGGGTACGCAGTGAGCTCCGGCGAGCTTCCTTTCCCTGCCTCTTCGCTCTGCCACAAAACCAGTGGCAGAGTCATCTTCCTGATTCTCCTCCGCATTGCGCAACACCCGCGCACGCCACCTCAGCCCCGTCGTCACCGCCGTCCTCCCCCACTAGGTAGCATCTTCTTCGGCGATAGCAGGTACAGCCGTCCGCCTCTCCGTCCCCCTTCATCCCTGTAGTTAGGTTTAAACTATTCTCCTCTATCCCCTCTTTCATTCCCCTCACCTTATTTCATCAATCGACCCTCGACTGTCGCTGACCACCGCCATCTTCCTCGCCTCCGACCAACCTCCGACGAGTCACCCCCGTCGCTCCACACTTCCGCACGCCTCGCCGACCAACTCAGAGGCTCCGCCTCATCACACCGAGCAACCTCCGCCCATCCACCATCCCTCTACACCTCCATAACTCACCCCCGAACACACCCACACCTTCGGTCACAGGATGACCTAGGCACGCACGCCTAGGCTGCCCCGCGACCTGCTGCACGTCGCACCACCTTCGCCGTGCCACGGCGAAGGTCTGTAGGTGGTTTGATTAGGCCAATAGGCCATATTCATGCATGACAGGATCGGAGCTGCAGCCGCCATTGACGACGGTTGAAGCAGCTTCCAAGCAGCTCCAGGCCTTAGAACTACTAAGCATCAGGTGCTGCACATTGGGGTAGGTCTCGCGAAGATTGTTGCTCCAGAAATCAACACAACAGAGGCTGCAATTGAGCAGAGTGTGAAGAGCGTTCTGCGGGTGCGCGCGAGAGCAGGGCGGGACTAATAGTCCCACATCGTGAAGTTACAAGCGGCCGAAGAGGTTTAAATTGATTTTGTGTTATCTTCTCGTTGCCTCCGAACGCATAGGGGTGAGGTCCCTCACCTTACTCACGCTTGCCTCGTCCGCGGTTTCACCTCACGGATCTGGCAGGATCCGACCCGACCCTATCTGAGCACACCTCGTGCATCACCCACACGCCGGTGCGCCTGGTCCCGGGTGCGAAATCCGACCCGATTACCCGCGGCTTTGGGAGACCGTCCTTTGAGTGAATTGTAGAGAGAGAGAGACGTACGGGTGGAGGGAAAAGGGTAGGTTTTGCTTCCCCGTTGTGCAGGTAGGTCGGGAGTTGAAGAGAAGAAACTTAGCCAAAGAAGAAAAAGAAGCAGAAGAGGAAGAGGCTGAGCAAGGCAGAGATTTGAAGGAAGAAAGGAGAGACTGCTGAGAAGAAGAAGACAGAAGAGAAAAGAAGCAAAGGCAGGAAGAAGAGAAGAGGCCAAGGAAGAAGAAAGCCTTCGCAGAAAGCCAAAATTAGAAGAAGAAGGCCAACACAGAATCAGAAGAAGAAGAAGATCTGTTGATACCAAGAAGAAGCAGAAGAAGAGAGCCTACACAGAAAAAGAAGAAAGAAGCAAAGTTAAGACTGCAGAAGAAAGAAAAAGGGAAAACACTTTTAAGACGTCTGATCACAAGATCAAACGTCCAATTTCACTCTTTTGTCATAATTACTTTTTAACCGCATACATTCATATTTGAATTCAAGTTTTGAGTAAATTAGAGTGTTCAATTACATTTAAGATTAGTAGTAAATTCCAATTGTTCCCTGTGTTCGACCTTGGATACTCTGGTTTTTGAGTAATAAAATCTTTATTTGTTGACGACGCTTGATCACCTATACTACGACTTAATTAACTGTTAAAACACGATCGAGCCAGTCGCCTCAACATCTAATAATATAATCAGACGTCTTATACTCAAAAATCAGAAGTCCAAACTTGTTGTCTGGACGTCCAATCAGAGTCAGGAAGGATTTCGGGTTCTGTTTTGGGTATTCTGCAGAAATTAGATGTCTGACAAAGTGTCTGGACGTCCAATAACACTGCAGAAGTGGGTTTGAAGTGTGCGGGAGATGGCTAAGAGTCCTGGACATCCTATAACTTATCTAAACATCCAGATAAAGGCTGGAACTTGGGTTTTAGGGCTTCCTAGGGTGTTGTGACCAAATCTAAGGGTGGCTAAGACTTGGGGAGGTCTCTAGGCTATCCTAGGGTTAGGATGGACCTAAGCTCTTCAGATTTTATAGATTTATTTCTACTTAATAGAATAGAAAATCTTTAACCCCCTTACATTATTATTCCTACATCTAAACTAGGCCTTCTGCTCCAGCTCTTCTACAATTCTCGTTATTTCAGATCCAGCTCCAGATCTGCTTATTGCATGCAATCAACATAATGCACTTAATTTGCACATTATAACATTATTTTTTGCATAGCTAAAGTAAAGCAGTAAAGATGCAAATAATGCGCATGCATGCATGAATTTCCCTAACTTATGCTAAGTTCTAGCCTAGTCTAGGTCAATTAAGACCTATGATTGCTGCGCAATCAGATGGAGTTTGCTGATGGTTATGGGTGGTTAAGTTAATCCTTGGGCTAGGGTTAAGTGGCGCCACCTAAGGGGTGCTAAGTGAGGTAGTTAGTGCTGGCCAAGGGGCACCTAAAAGTGGCGCCAACCATGGAAGGGTGCCATGGGTTTGGCGGCACCATGGAGGCTTCTAGAAGGGGCGTTAGGTGGATGGCTAGGATTGGTTGTAGGGTTAGGTGTAGGGTGATGATGTGGGGGTGTTTTGGCACAAAAAGGGAGGGCTTATAGAAGGTTATTTTGGCACCAAAACAAGGTGACTTTTTGGTGTAGTTGGGGAATGTTACGACCCGGTACCTGAATCCCTACAGGACACGAGATCGGACCGACTCGACTGATCCCAGGACCCAGTCGTCCAACGAGAAAGTAACCAAAAAGCAGGAAAGTAAACCACATTCACTATGCTAAGCAACTAACAGTAAAAAGGTATGGCAGTAAGGAAGTAAAAACTACTACAGTACATATCACCACCACAACCGTAGAAAAGTAGCAAGGTACAGAAATATAAAGTACAAAACGTAAAAGTGCAGAACATAAAGGTACAAGGGTCTAACTCACTACTACAAAAGGAGTACAACAAAGAAACTACAACTACTGGGCTCTACTGGGCCCAGCACCCTCTGCAGCCGTAGGCTCTGGCTGCCCTGGACCTGAAAAGGGTTATGAGTACACAAAGTCAGCGAACGCTGAGTAGAGTGGCAACCAACTAACTAAAGTAGTAAAGTGGACAGGTAGCTGTTGTTTTTCAATTACTTTCTTTAACTAATTATTCTTTTTCACCACTTGGTTTATTTATCAGGTCTCTTTCTTGATCTCGAATGTTTCTCGTGGGAACGATCTTGATTGCAGTCTTTTCCAAAAAGTAGAAGGCACACGTGGTGCTCTCCTGGCTGAGAGAGTCTCTCGTGATGATCCTACACCCAGTCAACCACCCCAAGGTCACGGACAGACGTAACGGTGACCACGGCATGCGCGATAAGCGCACGGGTAGCTACCCTGCACTGGCACGTGGTCAGTCGTTTCCATCAGTGGGTGCACACAAAGTACAGCACGGAACCAGTATATGGCCTAGCTCTCTCTATAACAGGGGTCTAACCCCTAAGAACCAAACAGGGGTCTCGCCCCTCCACAGTCCGCGCACCCTTGCCTGACTACCCTGGTTTGCCCAGTAGGCCTAACAAGTCGGTGTAGGGCGGCTAGCTGAACCTCGGGCCCCGTGGGGTGGCTAGCTCTCTCCCTACACTCGTAGCTCTCCCCGGTACCGTGTACGCGAGGGCCAAGAAGTCGGTAGAGAGTGGCCAATCCTAACCTCGGGTCCCAATCCAAGGGCGGCTAGCTCTGTTCTACACTAAATAGGGGGACAGCTGCTCTCCTTGGTACTCCGTACTCAAGGCCAACTCACTTCCCCACTCACATTTCCAGATCCATTCCATTTATTTCCAGGAGCTCTACTTTTAATTCCCCATAGAGTTCACGCTCATATTCCTCATGCCAAGCCATACCAGGTTTCATCATTTGTATTTCCATTCTCAGGTTATACATATGCAGCTCATATTACTATCGTTCACATTTTCATACGTAGGTTATACACAGGTAGCTTGTATTCCCATCATTCACATTGCCATTCTCAATTTATATACATGCAGCTCGTATTATGTCATTTAACGTATAAAACAGGAGATTTACATGCAATATTTAGTTAGCACAAGTACTTCATATTTCACAGGCAGCTGTTATTCATTTACAGGCAATTGTTATCATTCTATCTACTCATTCAAGACTGCAATTCAATCATCCAATACAGACATTTCAAGTGTTTCTCGTCCTAGGATTCATGCCACATCCTAGGTTCTAATCATTCATTCCACACATGCATTTAGGCTATAACTAAATTAGGGGGAAGCCACTCTACCAGTAAACCTAGGAGTATTGGGGGCTTGAACGGTAGGCTCACGTGCCTCAACAAGCCTGGAACCTGCAACGGAACGAAGTCCTAAGATAAGGAACAATCACAAGGAAACTATCAGAACAGTATGGAAAGCCTTCTAACAAGTAGAGGAACTCACAGGGAGCACATCGGTATCTTATTTGCGTAAAATGAAACTCAAACGGACCCTAAACGGGTCAAAAATAGGGTTTTTGTCTCAAATCATACGTCTGGAATAACTTCCTACATGTCTTAAAAGTGTCTAGTAACATACCTAAGTCTCTGCGCCAATCCTCAGATCTCCAAGAACTCTTCTGGATTGTTTGGACCCAGCTCCAGACATCCGATCACCTCCTCGAACGTCTGGAAGTGCTTCCCGTTGTCTGGTACGTCGCCTAGACGTCCGAAATGCATGGGAGGGCATCCCGCGCCTTCCTTAAGTGAATCCTAAACGCAGACACTGAATCCTCTCAAAAAGGGCATGCATAGTGGTAGCAGCGGAGCGACCTGCATGGCTGTATCCGCAAAGGGGACATACCTTCACGAAACTCTCACCTCAGACGTCTGGAACCGCCTCCAGACATCCTCACCGTTGTCTGGAGGTCACTCCAGATGTCTGATTTTGGGAGAAACCTAGAACCAGAACCTGCTTTTGCTACTCTCGCGCCACGCGTGGCCACGCCGGGCCCCCTCGCCTACAGCTCCGGCTGAAGCAGTGTCGGGGAGGACCTCCCCAACGCACTCCTCCGCCTCGCGCACGTACTGCTCCGGCCGTGCACTGACAGGTGAGCTCCCAAATGAGCTTGTGAGCACACTCTCCTCCTCCTCTCCTCACGCCACTCCTCCTCGACGATGCTCACGCACTCTCTCGCTCGCGCTGTCTCTCTCGATGGAGTGGAGAAGAAGAGGCGAAGGGGCTGGTGTGAGGAGAATGTGAGAGGGGAAGGGGGGTTTTATAAGATCGGTGGGTTAGGGTTTGATAAATGCCAGTTTATCATCATTCCTATGCATTAAAATAAACCTTGCTCTTAGGATTTTACTCTCCAAATGGGTTTTTGGGCTGCATTTAGGCATAAATTAGGTTAGGCATGCATTGCATTTTTTTTTATTGTCTTTTAATGTGTTTTTGTGAGTGTTAGGGATGTACAGATACACAGATCCCTAAAACCCTAGCACTCAAGAAGGCAAATGGTGAAGGAGAAGCCCAGACTAGCTGGAACTCGGCTTAATCCAGCTCACTACAGCTGGAACCTAGCTTACTTGAACTAGGGTTAGCTCATCCCAGCTCCATTCAGCTAATCTCAGCTGAATGGCAGCTCAAGAGAGTTCATCTTAGCTCACCCTAGCTCAAGTCAGCTCAGATCCAGCTCAACTTAGCTGAGTCTAGCTCATCTCGGCTCCCACTAGTCAACAGGGAGCTCTAGCTAGCTCAGCTGAGTTGACAGGAGTTCACCTCAGCTCAGATCCAGCTACATCCAGCTCCACTCAACTCCAGCCAGCTGAAGAAGAATTCATCTCAGCTCAGGAAGCTCAAGTCCAGCTCCCGGGGACTCAGCTTAGCTCAACTCAATTGAGCTAAGCTACCTTAGCTGCCTCAACCAGCTTGATTCTCCCTGGGAGCACCAGACCTAACTCACCTCAGCTCATTTTGGTAGAAGCTAGCTCACTTTAGCTTGGCTTAGCAACTAGCAAAGAACTAGCAAGCTAAGCCAGCTAGAGTAGCCCCATGCCAGCCTCTTCAGCAGCAGCCAACTCCAGCTCCAGACTTCTCCTCCTCAGCTCCTTCCTCCAAACCCTAGCTCCAACACCTTCTCCTCTACTCCACCTTTACCTAAGCTAGCTTAGCTTAGCTAATAACCAGCTCCTTGGCCATCCACTACCTTAAAAGTCAACCCTAGCTATCTCCACCAACTTAAGCCTACCTAAGCTAGCTACCCTACTCAAGTTGGCGTCACCTCCTAGCCATCCCTTCACCCCATTATCACCACCAAAAGACACCTTAAGTTGGCGCCAAAAACTACCCCTAACCACCTCTATATTGGCGCCAACTTTCAGCCCTTAATCCACCCTACACCTACCCACATAAGCCATCCTAGCCATCCACCTAACCCCCCTTCTAGAATCCTTCTTGGCGCCAACTTAGACCACCTTCTAGAACCCTTTTTGGGGCCAACATCAAGGGATGTCAACACACATAACCACCCCTTATGTGTCCCTTAAGGTGGCGCTAAACACCCTTGGCCATTGGATCTTTAACCACCTCCATCTCTTCATCTTGGCCCTCCATTTCAAGGGTCACCATAGCCCCCTTCCTATTCTATAAAAACCCACCACCTACCACCATTTTGGGGCATCCTCCATTAGTGTAATTTGCTATCTAAACCACCTATACGTACGGCCAAGAAGAAGGAGTAGAGAAGGAGATTAAAGGGGCACATCACCAGCCCTTTTGGTGACTTCTTCTCCCCACTCTCTTCAACTTGGGCCACGCCAAGGAGGAGGACTCTTCCACTTCAAGGAGGACGGCCAGGCAAGGGAGAAGGAACTAGGGTGGACTTCCACCCTTGGAGAGAAGCTTAGGGCATGCCCTCTTAGGGCTTGCCTTGGAGGACATCACCTTGGCGGAGCACTGCAAGGAAGGAGTTGAAGGATTCTTTTCAAGATTGGGAGCCACCAACCTTGGAGCAAGAAGCCCTCTTCTTCACCATCTATCTAGAGGATTTGTGTTTTCTTTTCTTTATTTTAATTTTTCTAGTAGTAGAAGCATTCCTCTACTAGGCTTTTTTTTTGTAAAACACTTTTCGTCAATCTAAGTTGCCTTCTTTGCAATTTTCTATTTTACATTTCTACTTGCTTGTTTTTTTAGCATTCTTCACTCCCTCTCCCTAATTATTCTAGGCCTCCACTTGCCTAGAGTGAGCGTAGGGAGAAGATCTACTTGCCACTTAGAAGTAGTATTTTAAATTGAAGTGTAAATCACCTTCCCGCCACCATTTCGCATGTTGTCTTAATTTAAAAACAAAAAAATGATATATTGAAAAATACCAAAAAGAAAGTTGAGATTTATTCCGAGCAAGAGAATCACTATTGCAAACATATTTCCTCCTTGGACGACCCTAGATACTCTCCTATCTAGGAATATAAATCTAAGAGCGAAAGTGGATTTACGCGTTGCAACGACACTAAATTGCCTAATTAACAAACCGCGTATTTTCGCTACCACTTTTTGGTGCCGTTGCTGGGGAGGCACGACTTTGCATTAATTAATTTTCTCTTGCTTGAAGTGGATCCCATCCCCTTCTCTTTCTTTCTTTCGTGTGTGCAGGAACTACAGCGGGAAGGCGGGAATCTGGAAGTGAGTGCTCAAAGATCCTTTTCTTCCCGTGAAATTCAGGTTGGTTCCCCTTTCTTGTCACATTTAGGCTAAAAAACTACCAAAATACACTAAACTTGACTTTCAGGACCCTAAACACTTTAATTAAGTGGAGTGGTGCCCATATAAAATCCATTGTTTGCTTGAATGCTTCTTTAACACCACTCCATTGCAAGTATTTGTGTTCTATTTTTCAGGTCCAGATTTCTGTTCGGAATAGAAAAATTGATTCCTAACACCACAGGCCTCCTAAAATCATAAAATTTCATATAGTGACTCCTAATTAAGTTAGGA
Organism: Thalassia testudinum; assembly: GCA_037157565.1. Lineage (NCBI taxonomy): Eukaryota > Viridiplantae > Streptophyta > Magnoliopsida > Alismatales > Hydrocharitaceae > Thalassia > Thalassia testudinum. The sequence goes on along the minus strand of JAZHRO010000031.1, from coordinate 29,980,886 downwards.
ACATATTTTCCAAATTTCAGAACAATTTGATTTGTATCTAATTTTTAAAAATTTGTGGACTGCAAAGGGGTCACACCCTCTAATCTTCCTATTTTGCTACTGTCTGCAAATTTTCAGAATTTTTATACTCATCCAATTTTTGTGAAATTTAGCTTGCTGGAATCCTTGTGAAATTTTACACATCATATAAAATCATAAAAATTTTCTGAGGTCGGTGGTAATACTGAAAAGTCCAAAATACCCACAGGTATCATTTCTGGACTTTGACACCAGTACAATTAAAAATTCAAAACAATTATCAAACAAATTCCTAAAATCTTACAAACATCTTTTCTGGAATCTTTGTTTTATTTTATTCAAAGTAGTGGTATTGTTTGACTTGTTTGGACCACTACTTAATTCAGAAAGCCAAAAATCAATTCATTGGTAGTAATTTTCTGTCTTAGGGATAATTGGCTTAGGATTTCTTTCTTTCTTTTTAGAGACTTACATTAAAGGAAATTAACCATCACCAATCAACTTGTCTTTCCTTTGATTGTGAGATTTCAAACTTGTTTGAAAATTTAAAGAGAAAAACCCTAAAACACATTTAATTAAATCAAATCCTAAAAGACAAAAATACAAAAAAAAATTTGTGACAACTTGATTTCCATTGGAGCCACTCTCCAATTCCTGCACACACACAAAAAAGTCAAAATAACAGGGCAACAACCCAATAAACGCCCTCCACATTCCGTGTGCACTATAGCATCCTAGACCTAATTAAAATTTGTAGCAACTTGACCCATAAGGCTTTATCAACTTAGGCTTGCTATTTAGGTCTTAAGTTTTCTTTAGTTAGTACCAATTCTGTCATCTGTATCTGGTGTTCAGGCTGAGGGGCTGTGTCAAACGACCAGGCACGGGTTTGTACAAGCACCTGGGGTTTTCCCTGGGAAACGTTTGGGCCCAAACCTCCCCTTAAGCAACTTGGCTAGATTTGTTGATAGAACGGGTATTCACTATTGACTACTTATTTCCTACATATACCAAGTCTTAGGTTATTATTAGGGAGTCACATTTAAGTTAGGTCTAGTTCTGTTTGTTTGAATTGCACACTTTCTCTCATCTCTTTCTCTTCTCCTCCCCTCCCGTTCTTCCATTTTATGCACGGGCGACGGTCTCAAAATCCGCACTTGGAAGGACCATTTGATTTCGCCCCCACGCAAAAAGACCACTTTTTCTGTCTTCTTCTCCTAACAAAATGGAAACACAACAAAATAGGTCCACTGACCCTTCCACTTCCACCTCTATCCTTACCTCTAACCCCATCACTAACCCTAATTCTAACCCTTCCACCCAAAACCCACCCACCATTAACTTCCCGCACTTGGAGCTCCCTAATCTTGAGTTGCCCCACACACAACATCAAGACCCCCTACCTGATCTTTTAAAATTGATGGCCGATCAGATTAATAAATTAAATTCCAATCAACAAACATTGACTAGGAACATCCAAAACCTAGCCAATCCAAGGCCAAACCCACCACCCCTTCAGCAGCCTGTTGTTCCTCTAAAAGATTTCTATGATTCGTCTTATTATGAGGAACGACTGATAAACGCCAGTTTATCATCATTCTTATGCATTAAAACAAACCTAGCTCTTAGGATTTTACTCTGCAAACGGGTTTTTGGGCTGCATTTAGGCATAAATTAGGATAGGCATGCATTGCATTTTTTATTGTCTTTTTAATATATTTTTGTGAGTGTTAGGGATGTACAGATATATAGATCCCTAAAACCCTAGCACTCAAGAAGGCAAATGGTGAAGGAGAAGTCCAGACTAGTTGGAACCCAGCTTGATCCAGCTCACCATAGCTGGAACCTAGCTTACTTGAACTAGGGTTAGCTCATCCCAGCTCCATTCAGCTAATCTCAGCTGGATGGCAGCTCAAGAGAGTTCACCTTAGCTCACCCTAGCTCAAGTCAGCTCAGATCCAGCTCAACTTAGCTGAGTCTAGCTCATCTCAGCTCCCACTAGTTCACAGGGAGCTCTAGCTAGCTCAGCTGAGTTGACAAGAGTTCACCCCAGCTCAGATCCAGCTACATTCAGCTCCACTCAACTCCAGCCAGCTGAAGAAGAATTCATCTCAGCTCAGGAAGCTCAAGTCCAGCTCCCGGGGACTCAGCTTAGCTCAACTCAGTTGAGCTAAGCTACCTTAGCTGCCTCAACCAGCTTGATTCTCCCCGGGAGCACCAGACCCAGCTCACCTTAGCTCAGTATGGTAGAAGCTAGCTTACCTTAGCTCGGCTTAGTAGCTAGCAAAGAACTAGCAAGCTAAGCCAGCTAGAGTAGCCCCATGCCAGCCTCTTCAGTAGCAGCCAGCTCCAGCTCCAGCTCCAGACTCTCCTCCTCAGCTCCTTCCTCCAAACCCTAGCTCCAACACCTTCTCCTCCACTCCACCTTTAGCTAAGCTAGCTTAGCTTATCTTAGCTTAGCTTAGCATAGCTAACAACCAGCTCCTTGGCCATTCATTACCTCCAAAATCAACCCTAGCTAGCTCCACCAACTCAAGCCTACCTAAGCTAGCTACTCTACTCAAGTTGGCGCCACCTCCTAGCCATCCCTTCACCCCATTATCTCCACCAAAAGACACTTCAAGTTGGCGCCAAAAACCACCCCTAACCACCTCTATATTGGCGCCACTTTTCCCTCCAAAATCTCCTCTCATCTCCACCACACAATCTCCCTTGAACCCATCTCCACCATCCACCTAACCCCCCTTCTAGAAGACCCCATGTTGGCGCCAACATGGTGGTGTCTCTCCACCACCAAAAGACACCAACACCACCATAACCACCCCCTTTAACACCCCTTGGGTTGGCGCCAACTCACCCTAGCCATAGGATCACCAACCACCCTCATCCTTCCATCCTAGCCCTCCATTTCAAGGGGCACCTTAACCCCCCATCCTATTCTATAAAAAGCCACCACCTACCACCATTTTGGAGAATCCTCCCTTAGATATTTTCTACACAAACCACCTATACCTACGGCCAAGAAGAAGGAGTAGAGAAGGAGATTAAAGGGGCACATCACCAGCCCTTTTGGTGCCTTCTTCTCCCCACTCTCTTCAACTTGAGCCACGCCAAGGAGGAGGACTCTCCCACTTCAAGGAGGACGGCCAGGCAAAGGAGAAAAGCTTAGGGTGGACATCCACCCTTGGAGAGAAACTTAGGGCACGCCCCTTAGGGCTTGCCTTGGAGGTCATCACCTTGGCGGAGTTTTGCAAGGAAGGAGTTGAAGGATTCTTTTCAAGCTTGGGAGCCACCAACCTTGGAGCAAGAAGCCCTCTTCTTCACCATCTATTTATAGGATTTGTGTTTTCTTTCTTTATTTCAATTATCTAGTAGTAGAAGCATTCCTCTACTAGGCATTTTTTTTTAAACACTTTATCAATTATCTAGTTGCCTTCTTCGCATATCTTGTTTGCATTTCTATTTGCTTATTTTCAGCATTCTTCACTTCCTCTCCCTAATTATTCTAGGCCTCCACTTGCTTAGAGTGAGCTTAGGGAGAGGCTCTACTTGCCACTTTAGAGTAGTTTACTTAATTGGAAGTGTAAACACTTTTCCCGCCATAATTTCACATGTTGCCTTAGTTCAAAAACAAAAAAAAATGGTATATTGAAAATTACCAAAAGAAAGTTGAGATATATTCCAAGCAAGAGAATCAATTTTGCAACCATATTGCCTCCTTGGACGACCCTAGATACTTCCCTCTCTAGGATTATAAATTTAAGAGCGAAAGCGGATTTACGCGTTACAACGACGTATTTTCACAAACCGCGTATTTTCGCTATCACTTTTTGGCGCCGTTGCCGGGGAGGCACGGCTTTGCATTAACTCATTTTCTCTTGCTTGAAGTGGATCTCATCCCCTTCTCTTTCTTTCTTTTGTGTGTGCAGGAACTATAGCGGGAAAGCGGGAATCTGGAAGCGAGAGCTTAAAGATCCTTTTCTTCCTGCGAAAATTCAGGTTGGTTCCTCTTTCTAGTCACATAATTAATTAAAACTACCAAAAATATATTAAACTTGGCTTTCAGGACCCTAAACACTTAAATTAAGTGGAGTGGTGCATTTTAAAATCATTGTTTGCCTGTATGCTTCTTTAGCACCATTCCATTGCAAGTATTGGTGTTCTGTTTTTCGGGTCTACATTTCTGTCCAGACTTGAAAAATCGATTCCTAACACCAAAGGCCTCCTAAAATCATAAAATTTCATAGAGTGATTCCCAATTAAGTTTGGAACATCTGTTCCAAATTTCAGATCAATTGGATATGTATTTAATTTTTAAAAATTCGTGGATTACAGAGGGGTCACACCCTCTAATCTTCCTGTTTTGCTACTGTCCGCGAATTTTCAGAATTTTTATACTCATCCAATTTTTGTGAAATTTATCTTGTTGGAATCCTTGTGAAATTTTACATATCATATAAAATCATAAAAATTTTCTGAGGTCGGTGGTAATACTAAAAAGTCTATAATACCCACGGCTATTATTTCTGGACTTTGACACCAGTACAATTAAAAATTCAAAACTATTATCAAACAAATTCCTAAAATCTTACAAAAATCTTTTCTGGAATCCTTGTTTGATTTTCTTCAAAGTAGTGGTGTTGCTTGACTTGTTTGGACCACTACTTAATTCTGAAAGCTAAAAGTAATTCATTGGTAGTTAAATTTCTGTCTCAGGGATAATTGGTTTAGGGTTTCTTCTTTCTCTTTAGAGACTCAATTAAAAGGAAATATACAATCACACATACAACTTGTCTTTCCTTTGATTGTGAACTTTCAAACTTGTTTGAAAACTTAAAGAGAAAAACCCTAAAATTCATTTAATTAAATCACATCCTAAAAGACAAAAATATAAAAAAATTGTGTGACAACTTGATTTTCATTGGAGCCACTCTCCAATTCCTGCACACACACAAAAAAATCAAATAACAGGGCAACAACCCAATAAACGCCCTCCACATTCCGTGTGCACTATAGAATCCTAGACCTAATTAAAATTTGTAGCAACTTGACCCCTAAGGCTTTATCAACTTAGGCTTGCTATTTAGGTCTTAAGTTTTCTTTAGTTAGTACCAATTCTGTCATCTATATCTGGTGTTCAGGCTGAGGGGTCGTGTCAAACGACCAGGCGCGGGTTTGTACAAGCACCTGGGGTTTTCCCTGGGAAACGTTTGGGCCCAAACCTCCCCTTAAGCAACTTGGCTAGATTTGTTGATAGAACGGGTATTCACTATTGACTACTTATTTCCTATATAGACCAAGTCTTAGGTTATTATTAGGGAGTCACAATTAAGTTAGGTCTAGTTTTTGTTTGTTTGAATTGCACACTTTCTCTCATCTCTTTCTCTTCTCCTCCCCTCCCCGTTCTTCCATTTTATGCACGGGCGACGGTCTCAAAATCCGCACTTGGAAGGACCATTTGATTTCGCCCCCCACGTAAAAAGACCACTTTTTCTGTCTTCTCCTGAAAAAATGGAAACACAACAAAATAGGTCCACTGACCCTTCCACGTCTACCTCTAACCCCACCTCTAACCCTAATTCTAACCCTTCCACCCAAAACCCAACCACCAGTAACTTTCCACACTTGGAGCTCCCCAATCTTGAGTTGCCCCACACACAACATCAAGACCCCCCACCTGATCTTTTAAAATTGATGGCCGATCAGATTAATAAATTAAATTCCAATCAACAAACATTGACTAGGAACATCCAAAACCTAGCCAATCCAAGGCCAAACCCACCACCCCGTCAGCAGCCTGTTGTTCCTCTAAAAGATTTCTATGATCCGTCTTATTATGAGGAACGACCAGGGGTGGTCATACCGAAGGGGGACTTTGAGATCAAGCCAGCCGTCCTGAACCTGATTAAACACTTTCATGGCCTTCCTAGGGAAGACCCTTTCAGCCACCTTGAAGAACTAACTCTTCTTGCACAGACAACCCGTTCCCGAAATGTGCAAGAAGACATATGGCTGATGCGGCTTTTTCCATTATCTCTTAAAGATAAGGCCGCTTATTGGTTCAGGACCATTGGCCGACCCATCACAACATGGCCTCAACTCAAGAGCGCCTTCCTCAAGAAATTCTTTCCCATAGGTCGTACCAATTCCTTACGAAGATCTATTACGACCTTTCACCAAAAATCTGGTGAAACTTTCCATGATTCTTGGGAAAGATTTCAAGACCTTTTAAGAAGTTGCCTGCACCACGAGATTCCTTTATGGCAGCTCGTGCAAATCTTCTATCATGGATTAGAAGATCAAATCCGACATTTTGTCGACGCCTCGTGTGGCGGCAACTTTTTAAATAAAGATGCAGAAAGTGCCTATGACCTGTTCGAAGAAATGAGTGAAAACTCATTTAATCAAGCTTCCATGAACACATTTTGCAGAACCCAAAATCCGCAGTTCGGTGTTCATGAAATAGGCACTCAATCTATCCCAGTCGCCCAAGACGATCTTCAAATGATCGCTCAGAAACTCGACCAGATGCATATTAATCAGAAGAAAATTGAGGAAAGACTCGCCACATCAATTCAAGCTCCACGACCACATCTAACCCAACCTAACTTTCCACGAAGAGAAAATTTGCACAATCTCAACACCACTCCTGCTGATTATTCTTAGGTTGCCCATGATTCACTGGGGAATTTCAATTATCCAGATCTTAACCCCACCCAAAATATTTCTGCCATCCAGGAGCCCTTTAAAAATTCTTCCAATTGGAAAAATTACCCGAACTACTCCTGGAATAATCAAGTTTCCTCCCAACCATATCATTTTAATGGGTATGGGTCGAATCCAAATTTCCATCCTGGGCCATCCCAACAAGATATCAATGCCCAGATGCTACGGACCCTGCAGGATATGCAAACAAAAATGACGGAAGTAACCCGCAACATCACAAATCTGAACAATCAGATTGGGGTTGCTCCCACGCAAAGACCTGTAGGACATCTTCCGTCCGAACCCATACCCAATCCCAATCACCAAGGGAACCATTATATGGGCAGAAATCCACATTATCCAAATCAGCCTCCTCCTAATCCACCTCAGCAGCCGCCCAGGTTCCTGCAATCACAGGCCCCCCACCTCCTCCAAATAATAATCCGACTGCACATGCAGTTACCTTGAGGAGTGGGAAAACCTCCACTGACCCCGAGCCTTCGCACAAACCTGGTAAGATACATGTGCAAATTGACTCCCCACCTCCCCATCAGGAAGAAAAAGAAAAACAAAAATCTCAAGACAAGATTCCTGTCCCTTTCCCACAAGCTCTCTACCCCACCACCAACAAAAAAAAGAAATCTGAGCCCACTACAAAAGAACTCATGGAGCTATTTGGGCAAGTTCATATCAATATTCCTCTCCTAGATGCCATCAAATATATACCTGCCTATGCTAAATTTTTAAAGGAGATTTGTACTCCTAAAAGGCAGGCCAAAAATCTAGGACAGGTGCATCTTTCGGAGACAGTAAGCTCTGTCATACAGAGTAAGCTGCCTCCTAAGATGAAAGATCCGGGGGCGCCTTTAATTTCTGTAATTATTGATGACACTACATTTAATCGCGCCCTCCTTGATCTTGGTGCCTCTGTAAATATTATTCCCACAAGTTTATTCGAAGAATTTCAGATCGGTGAATTAAAACCCGTCGAGGTTACCCTGCAATTAGCCGACCGATCTACAATCAAACCTCGTGGGATTGTCGAGGATGTATTAGTCAAGGTCCAGAATTGTGTCTTCCCTGCAGACTTTCTGGTTCTTGACATTAAGGCACCCGAATCATTACTGGACTCCCCGATAATCCTTGGACGCCCCTTTTTGGCTACTGCAAAGGCAAATATCAATTGCCACACAGGCAAAATGGATATCAACTGTGCAGGCCAAACTATCACCTTAGATATTTTTAAATCCTCCAGGAGATTCCATGATGATAACTTCTTTGAGGACTCAGATACTGAAATTTCTAATATGGTGGAGGAGACAATGTTAATAGATACCCTTACCGACCACAGTTTTTTTGAGGACTCTGATTCAGACTCAGTGGTCGGCGAGATCTGTGATCCGGAAACTTGTCTTGACTCCAAATTTGTTCCTGATACCCCCCCTAACCCACCCACTATTCACGCACCTAACTTTTCCACACTAACTCACCATTCCTTCCCCGACCCCTTTCTTACGGACCTGCCACCAACCCCGCCCGAGTTTGGCACCCAACCTGAATTAAAACCATGGCCAGACTCGGGCCACACTTATCAATTTCCATCTCACTTTGATCCCAATATTATTTCTAATCAATTTTCTAGGGATCTAGACGAAGACACCTTTTTTGCGGGCATCCAAGTGTCCAATTATTTACATGATTTTCCGTCTTCTGTGCATACCTTCACGCCCGGCTGAATGGCGTAAAAGATAGCACTGGATGGGAGGTAACCCATCATTTTTTTTCTTGCTTTCCCTTTTTTCTTCTTTTTCCAGGTTTTATTCATCCTAAACCCGACCGTTCTTCACTAAGGTGATCCCTTTTCCCTCCTAATGCATGAAGACATGGCATATCTTAAGCATGGGGGGTGTTTTTAAATTTTTACTATCGATTTAGGATGTTTAAAACCTAAAAACATGCAATTTTCTTTAATTTATTTCCTGCTTGCATACCCAAAAAAAAATAAAAATGTTGAAAACTTTTTGAGGAAAAATTTTGAAATCAGGACTAAGGTCGTAAAATTCACTTCTGGTACAATGGGATTTAATCTTTAACAAACTAAGGATGAGGATATGGATCTGATCATTAGAATTCTAGGGTCTATTTTAGACTAGATCAGATATCCTTCTCTAAAATTCCACCTGAACTCATGATAGTTCAGGTGACTTGATCCTATTTTGTAATATGGAAAGTATTTTACTTAGTTTCTGATTCAAAAACTTGCGGGTCTCAAGAAACTTCTTGTGTCAATTTTCACACACAAGCCAACACTTAAAAACAACTAAAAAAATTGGAAAGCTTCCTTGTTTGGATTTAGTAAAAGTCTGAAGCAGATCATTGGTTTGAGTTCCCACCGCCGAGAAGAAGGAAAATACCTTCTTTGAGGATGCGATGTCAACATGTTACCACCTCGACGCTGCTCTATATCTATATTTCATATCTTTAGACGGAGTATTAAAGCGCATTTTAGCAGCTCAAGTGTCTTGGACGGTGCTCTACCTATAGCGTCGGAGCAAGAGCTTGAGTTTGCTTGGAGCGCCCCTTTTCACCGCATCGTGTTTTGGGGTTGTGAGCTCCTGGGTGGTGTCATGGACAGTGCTATCCCGAAGTACTGGCGCCAGAGCCCCCTCGAGGAATGGTAATGGGAATGATGATACCGACACATCTGTTGTAAGACTAAGCTAAAAATAAGCATGGGGGAGAAAAAAAAAATAATAATAATAATAATAACACGTCCTTATTAAAGTTGGCTTTTCACAACCACCGACACAAGATTTTAAAGGAATTTGCAAGTTGAGAATCAGATTCACGAGCCAGAAAAATCCTAAAAACAAACATTTCAAGTCATATGAATTAACAAGGGGTTAATTTGTGAATTTTCTGAGGATATATTGATCCCGTTCTATCTAATGGTTGGATCCAAAAACAAATCCTGATGTTTATCTTCAACAAATCCCGTATCTCCTGTGTTTTAATCTACCAAGGTCCCTTAATCTCTTTTTCTCCTCAAAAGTCAAAAAAAAAAAAAAAAAAAGATTTCCCAAAAATTCCGTTTTCCAAAAAAATTAATGTTTTGCTAAGAGACTAGCAAAAGATAAGCATGGGGGTGTGATAAACGCCAGTTTATCATCATTCTTATGCATTAAAACAAACCTAGCTCTTAGGATTTTACTCCGCAAACGGGTTTTTGGGCTGCATTTAGGCATAAATTAGGATAGGCATGCATTGCATTTTTTATTGTTGTTTTAATGTGTTTTTGTGAGTGTTAGGGATGTATAAATTCACAGATCCCTAAAACCCTAGCACTCAAGAAGGCAATTGGTGAAGGAGAAGCCCAGACTAGTTGGAACCCAGCTTGATCCAGCTCACCATAGCTGGAACCTAGCTTACTTGAACTAGGGTTAGCTCATCCCAGCTCCATTCAGCTAATCTCAGCTGGATGGCAGCTCAAGAGAGTTCACCTTAGCTCACCCTAGCTCAAGTCAGCTCAGATCCAGCTCAACTTAGCTGAGTCTAGCTCATCTCAGCTCCCACTAGTTCACAGGGAGCTCTAGCTAGCTCAGCTGAGTTGACAAGAGTTCACCCCAGCTCAGATCCAGCTACATTCAGCTCCACTCAACTCCAGCCAGCTGAAGAAGAATTCATCTCAGCTCAGGAAGCTCAAGTCCAGCTCCCGGGGACTCAGCTTAGCTCAACTCAGTTGAGCTAAGCTACCTTAGCTGCCTCAACCAGCTTGATTCTCCCCGGGAGCACCAGACCCAGCTCACCTTAGCTCAGTATGGTAGAAGCTAGCTTACCTTAGCTCGGCTTAGTAGCTAGCAAAGAACTAGCAAGCTAAGCCAGCTAGAGTAGCCCCATGCCAGCCTCTTCAGTAGCAGCCAGCTCCAGCTCCAGCTCCAGACTCTCCTCCTCAGCTCCTTCCTCCAAACCCTAGCTCCAACACCTTCTCCTCCACTCCACCTTTAGCTAAGCTAGCTTAGCTTATCTTAGCTTAGCTTAGCATAGCTAACAACCAGCTCCTTGGCCATTCATTACCTCCAAAATCAACCCTAGCTAGCTCCACCAACTCAAGCCTACCTAAGCTAGCTACTCTACTCAAGTTGGCGCCACCTCCTAGCCATCCCTTCACCCCATTATCTCCACCAAAAGACACTTCAAGTTGGCGCCAAAAACCACCCCTAACCACCTCTATATTGGCGCCACTTTTCCCTCCAAAATCTCCTCTCATCTCCACCACACAATCTCCCTTGAACCCATCTCCACCATCCACCTAACCCCCCTTCTAGAAGACCCCATGTTGGCGCCAACATGGTGGTGTCTCTCCACCACCAAAAGACACCAACACCACCATAACCACCCCCTTTAACACCCCTTGGGTTGGCGCCAACTCACCCTAGCCATAGGATCACCAACCACCCTCATCCTTCCATCCTAGCCCTCCATTTCAAGGGGCACCTTAACCCCCCATCCTATTCTATAAAAAGCCACCACCTACCACCATTTTGGAGAATCCTCCCTTAGATATTTTCTACACAAACCACCTATACCTACGGCCAAGAAGAAGGAGTAGAGAAGGAGATTAAAGGGGCACATCACCAGCCCTTTTGGTGCCTTCTTCTCCCCACTCTCTTCAACTTGAGCCACGCCAAGGAGGAGGACTCTCCCACTTCAAGGAGGACGGCCAGGCAAAGGAGAAAAGCTTAGGGTGGACATCCACCCTTGGAGAGAAACTTAGGGCACGCCCCTTAGGGCTTGCCTTGGAGGTCATCACCTTGGCGGAGTTTTGCAAGGAAGGAGTTGAAGGATTCTTTTCAAGCTTGGGAGCCACCAACCTTGGAGCAAGAAGCCCTCTTCTTCACCATCTATTTATAGGATTTGTGTTTTCTTTCTTTATTTCAATTATCTAGTAGTAGAAGCATTCCTCTACTAGGCATTTTTTTTTAAACACTTTATCAATTATCTAGTTGCCTTCTTCGCATATCTTGTTTGCATTTCTATTTGCTTATTTTCAGCATTCTTCACTTCCTCTCCCTAATTATTCTAGGCCTCCACTTGCTTAGAGTGAGCTTAGGGAGAGGCTCTACTTGCCACTTTAGAGTAGTTTACTTAATTGGAAGTGTAAACACTTTTCCCGCCATAATTTCACATGTTGCCTTAGTTCAAAAACAAAAAAAAATGGTATATTGAAAATTACCAAAAGAAAGTTGAGATATATTCCAAGCAAGAGAATCAATTTTGCAACCATATTGCCTCCTTGGACGACCCTAGATACTTCCCTATCTAGGATTATAAATTTAAGAGCGAAAGCGGATTTACGCGTTACAACGACGTATTTTCACAAACCGCGTATTTTCGCTATCAACGACCAGGGGTGGTCATACCAGAGGGGGACTTTGAGATCAAGCCTGCGGTCCTGAACCTAATTAAACACTTTCATGGCCTTCCTATGGAAGACCCTTTCAGCCACCTTGAAGAGCTAACTCTTCTTGCACAGACAACCCGTTCCCGAAATGTGCAAGAAGACATATGGCTGATGTGGCTTTTTCCATTATCTCTTAAAGATAAAGCCGCTTATTGGTTTAGGACCATTGGCCGACCCATCACAACATGGCCTCAACTCAAGAGTGCCTTCCTCAAGAAATTCTTTCCCATAGGTCGTACCAATTCCTTATGAAGATCTATTACGACCTTTCACCAAAAATCTGGTGAAACTTTCCATGATTCTTGGGAAAGATTTCAAGACCTTTTAAGAAGTTGCCCGCACCACGAGATTCCTTTATGGCAGCTCGTGCAAATCTCTATCATGGATTAGAAGATCAAATCCGACATTTTGTCGACGCCTCGTGTGGCGGCAACTTCTTAAATAAAGATGCTGAAAGTGCCTATGACCTGTTTGAAGAAATGAGTGAAAACTCATTTAATCAAGCTTCCATGAACACATTTTGCAGAACCCAAAACCCGCAGTTTGGTGTTCATGAAATAGGCACTCAATCTATCTCTGTCACCCAAGACGATCTTCAATTGATTGCTCAAAAACTGAACCAAATGCATATTAATCAAAAGAAATTTGAGGAAAGACTGGCCACATCAACTCAAGCTCCACACCCACATCTAACCCACCCTAACTTTCCACGAAGAGAATATTTGCACAATCTCAACACTGCTCCTGCTGATTATTCTGAGGTTGCCCAGGATTCACTGGGGAATTACAACTATCCAGATCTTAACCCCACTCAAAATATTTCTGCCATCCAGGAGCCCCTTAAAAATTCTTCCAATTGGAAAAATTACCCGAACTACTCCTGGAATAATCAAGTTTCTTCCCAAGCATATCATTTTAATGGGTATGGGTCAAATCCAAACTTCCATCCTGGGCCATCCCAACAAGATATCAATGCCCAGATGATGAGAACCCTGCAGGATATGCAAACAAAAATGACGGAAGTAACTCGCACCATCACAAATCTGAATAATCAGATTGGGGTTACTCCTACGCAAAGACCTGCAGGACATCCCCGTCTCAACCCATACCCAACCCTATCACCAAGGGAACCATTATATGGGTAGAAATCCACACGATCCAAATCAGCCTCCTCCTAATCCACCACCTCAGCAGTCGCCCAGGTTTCTGCAATCACAGGCCCCCCCACCTCCTCCAAATAATAATCCGACTGCACCTGTAGTTACTTTGAGGAGTGGGAAAACCACCACTGACCCCGGGCCTTCACACAAACCTGATGAAATACCTGTGCAAATTGACTCCCCACCTCCTCATCAGGAAGAAAAAGAAAAACAAAAATCTCAAGACAAAATTCCTGTCCCTTTCCCACAAGCTCTCTACCCTACCACCAACAAAAAAAAAAATCTGAGCCCACTACAGAAGAACTCATGGAGCTATTCCGACAAGTTCATATCAATATTCCTCTCCTATATGCCATTAAATATATACCTGCCTATGCTAAATTTTTGAAGGAGATTTGTACTCCTAAAAGGCAGGCCAAAAATCTAGGACAGGTGCATCTTTCGGAGACAGTAAGCTCTGTCATACAGAGTAAGCTGCCTCCTAAGATGAAAGATCCAGGGGCGCCTTTAATTTCTGTAATTATTGATGACACTACATTTAATCGCGCCCTCCTTGATCTTGGTGCCTCAGTTAATATTATTCCCACAAGTTTATTCGAAGAATTTCAGATCCGTGAATTAAAACCCGTTGAGGTTACCCTGCAATTAGCCGACCGATCTACAATCAAACCTCGTGGGATTGTCGAGGATGTTTTAGTCAAGGTCCAGAATTGTGTCTTCCCTGCAAACTTTCTGGTTCTTGACATTGAGGCACCTGAATCATTACTGGACTCCCCAATAATCCTTGGACGCCCCTTTTTGGCCACTGCAAAGGCAAATATCAATTACCACACAGGAAAAATGGATATTAACTGTGCAGGCCAAACTATCACTTTAGATATTTTTAAATCCTCCAGGAGATTCCATGATGATAATTTCTTTGAGGACTCGGATACTGAAATTTCCAATATGGTGGAGGAGACTATGTTAATAGATACCCTTACCGATCACAATTTTTTTGAGGACTCTGATTCCAAATCAGTGGTCGGCGAAATCTGTGATCCGAAAACTTGTCTTGACCCTAAATTTATTCCTGATACCCCACCTAAGCACCTTAACCCACCCACTATTCACGCACCTAACTTTTCCACACTAACTTCACCCAATCCTCACCATTCCTTCCCTGACTCCTTTCTTGCGGACCTGCCACCAACCCCACCCGAGTTTGGCATCCAACCTAATTTAAAACCATGGCCAAACTCGGGCTACACTTATCATTTTCCATCCAACTTTGATCCCAATATTGCTCCTAATCAATTTTCTAGGGATCCAGAAGAAGACACCTTTTTTGCGGGCATCCAAGTGTCCAATTATTTACATGATCTTACGTCTTCCGTGCATACCTTCACGCCTGGCTGAATGGCGTAAAAGATAGCACTGGATGGGAGGTAACCCATCATTTTTTTTTCTTGCTTTCCTTTTTTCTTCTTCCAGGTTTTATTCATCCTAAACCCAACCGTTTTTCACTAAGGTGATCCCTTTTCCCTCCTAATGCATGAGGACATGGCATATCTTAATCATGGGGGGGTGTTTTTAAATTTTTACGATCGATTTAGGATGTTCAAAAACCTAAAAACATGAAATTTTCTTTATTTCCTGCTTGCATACCCAAAAAAATAAAAATGTTGAAAACTTTTTGAGGAAAAATTTTGAAATCGGGACTAAGGTCAAAAAATTCACTTTTGGTACAACGGGATTTAATCTTTAACAAATTAGGGATGAGATATGGATCTGATTATTAGAATTCCAGGGTCTATTTTAGACTAGATCAGATATCCTTCTCTAAAATTCCACCTAAACTCATGATAGTTCAGGTGACTTGATCCTATTTTGTAATATGGAAAGTATTTGACTTAGTTTCTGATTCAAAAACTTGCGTGTCTTGAGAAACTTCTTATGTCAATTTTCACACACAAGCCAACACTTAAAAACAACTAAAAATTTGAAAAACTCCCTTGTTTAGACTTAGTAAAAGTCTGAAGCAGATTATTAGTTTGAGTTCCTACCGTCGAGGAGGAAAATACCTCCTTTGAGGACGCGATGTCAACATGTTACCGCCTCGGTGCTGCTCCATATCTATATTTCATATCTTTAGATGGAGCATTAAAGAGCATTTTAGCAGCTCAAGTGTCTTGGACGATGCTCTACCTATAGTGTCGGAGCAAGAGCTTGAGTTTGCTTAGAGCGCCCCTTTTCACCACATTGTGTTTTGGGGTTGTGAGCTCCTGGGTGGTGTCATGGACAGTGCTATCCCGAAGTACTGGCGCCAGAGCCCCCTCGAGGAATGGTAACGGGAATGATGATCCCGACACATCTGTTGTAAGACTAAGCTAAAAATAAGCATGGGGGAGAAGAAAAAAGTAATAATAAATAAATTAACAAGCCCTTATAAATGTTGGCTTTTCACAAGCACAGACACAAGGTTTTAAAGGATTTTGCAGGTTGCAAATCAGATTCATGAGCCATAAAAATTCTAAAAACAAACATTTCAAGTCATCTGAATTAACGATGGGTTAATTTGTGAATTTTCTGGAGGATATATTGATCCCGTTCTGTCTAATGGTTGGATCCAAAAATAAATCCTGATGTTTATCTTCAACAAATCCCGTACATCCTGTGTTTTAATCTACCAAGGCCCCTTAATCTCTTTTTCTCCTCAAAAGTTAAAAAAATTATATTTCCCAAAAATTCCGTTTTCCAAAAAAAATTGAAGTTTTGCTAGGAGACTAGCAAAAGATAAGCATGTGGGTGTGATAAACGCCAGTTTATCATCATTCTTATGCATTAAAATATGCCTAGCTCTTAGGATTTTACTCTGCAAATGGGTTTTTGGGCTGCATTTAGGCATAAATTAGGTTAGGCATGCATTGCATTTTTTTATTGTCTTTTAATGTGTTTTTGTGAGTGTTAGGGATGTACAGATACACAGATCCCTAAAGCCCTAGCACTCAAGAAGGCAAATGGTGAGGGAGAAGCCCAGATTAGCTGGAACTCAACTTGATCCAGCTCACTACAGCTGGAACCTAGCTTACTTGAACTAGGGTTAGCTCATCCCAGCTCCATTCAGCTAATCTCGACTGAATGGTAGCTCAAGAGAGTTCATCTAAGCTCACCCTAGCTCAAGTCAGCTCAGATCCAGCTCAACTTAGCTGAGTCTAGCTCATCTCAGCTCCTACTAGTCCACAGGGAGCTCTAGCTAGCTCAACTGAGTTGACAGGAGTTCACTCCAGCTCAGATCCAGCTACATCCAGCTCCACTCAACTCCAGCCAGCTAAAGAAGAATTCATCTCAGCTCAGGAAGCTCAAGTCCAGCTCCCGGGGAGTCAGCTTAGCTCAACTCAGTTGAGCTAAGCTACCTTAGCTGCCTCAACCAGCTTGATTCTCCCTGGGAGCACCAGACCTAACTCACCTCAGCTCATTTTGGTAGAAGCTAGCTCACTTTAGCTTGGCTTAGCAACTAGCAAAGAACTAGCAAGCTAAGCCAGCTAGAGTAGCCCCATGCCAGCCTCTTCAGCAGCAGCCAACTCCAGCTCCAGACTTCTCCTCCTCAGCTCCTTCCTCCAAACCCTAGCTCCAACACCTTCTCCTCTACTCCACCTTTACCTAAGCTAGCTTAGCTTAGCTAACAACCAGCTCCTTGGCCATCCACTACCTTCAAAGTCAACCCTAGCTAGCTCCACCAACTTAAGCCTACCTAAGCTAGCTACCCTACTCAAGTTGGCGCCACCTCCTAGCCATCCCTTCACCCCATTATCACCACCAAAAACACCTTAAGTTGGTGCCAAAAACTACCCCTAACCACCTCTATATTGGCGCCAACTTTCAGCCCTTAATCCACCCTACACCTACCCACATAAGCCATCCTAGCCATCCACCTAACCCCCCTTCTAGAATCCTTCTTGGAGCCAGCTTAGACCACCTTCTAGAACCCTTTTTGGTGCCAACATCAAGGGATGTCAACACACATAACCACCCCTTATTTGTCCCTTAAGGTGGCGCCAAACACCCTTGGCCATTGGATCTTTAACCACCTCCATCTCTTCATCTTCCCCTCCATTTCAAGGGTCACCATAGCCCCCTTCCTATTCTATAAAAACCCACCACCTACCACCATTTTGGCACATCCTCCATTAGTGTCTTTTGCTACCTAAACCAACTATACCTACGGCCAAGGAGAAGGAGTAGAGAAGGAGATTAAAGGGGCACATCACCAGCCCTTTTGGTGCCTTCTTCTCCCCACTCTCTTCAACTTGGGCCACGCCAAGGAGGAGGACTCTTCCACTTCAAGGAGGACGGCCAAGCAAGGGAGAAGGACCTAGGGTTGACGTCCACTCTTGTAGAGAAGCTTAGGGCACGCCCTCTTAGGGCTTGCCTTGGAGGACATCACCTTGGCGGAGCACTGCAAGGAAGGAGTTGAAGGATTCTTTTCAAGATCGGGAGCCACCAACCTTGGAGCAAGAAGCCCTCTTCTTCACCATCTATCTAGAGGATTTGTGTTTGCTTTTCTTTATTTTAATTTTTCTAGTAGTAGAAGCATTACTCTACTAGGATTTTTTTTTGTAAAACACTTTTCGTCAATCTAAGTTGCCTTCTTTGCAATTTTCTATTTTACATTTCTACTTGCTTATTTTTTAGCATTCTTCACTCCCTCTCCCTAATTATTCTAGGCCTCCACTTGCCTAGAGTGAGCTTAGGGAGAAGCTCTACTGCCACTTAGAAGTAGTATTTTAAATTGAAGTGTAAATCACCTTCCCGCCACCATTTCGCATGTTGTCTTAATTTGAAAACAAAAAAATGATATATTGAAAAATACCAAAAAGAAAGTTGAGATTTATTCCGAGCAAGAGAATCACTATTGCAAACATATTGCCTCCTTAGACGACCCTAGATACTCTCCTATCTAGGAATATAAATTTGAGAGCGAAAGTGGATTTACGTGTTGCAACAGCACTAAATTGCCTAATTAACAAACCGCATATTTTCGCTACCAGGGTTTTGCTGGAGGCGGGGAGAGAGAGAAGATGGGGAGGAAAAATGAGAGTACTGTCTGCGCGCAGCCCGCGCGCAAACGCGAGCTCGTACTCAAAATTTTCGATTTCCAGACGTCTGGGAAGGTGTCCAGATGTTTGACCCACAGTCTAGATGTCTTAAAAGGCTCAACAGCATGGGTCTTAACAACATCACAAACTTAATAGAAGTTTCATCCCCGAAACTTGAGCTAGCTAGGGTGCGGAAAAAGGAACAATATAAGCATAACAAACTTAAAGAGGACCGAAGCCAATCCAAAAAGACGTACCCTAAAAAAGCTTCGGGTATCGCTCTCGCATCGCCGCCTCAGTCTCCCAGGTAGCCTCCTCGTACCTCTGGCTCCTCCACAAGACCTTCACCAGGGGTACCTGCTTCCGTCTCAAACTCCGGACGGCTCTGTCTAGTATCTGCACTGGTCGCTCGGGGTAGGTCAGGTCGTCACCCACCTCGACACTCTCGTGGCTCAGAACGTGACTGGGATCGGCAATGTACTTCCTGAGGTTGGACACGTGGAACACGTCGTGCACACCAGAAAGCTGGGGAGGAAGGGCAAGCCTATAAGCAATGGGTCCTACCCACTCCAGGACCTCAAAGGGCCCCATAAACCTCGGTGCGAGCTTCCCTTTCACCCAAAAATGCTGCAGGCCCTTCATGGGTGAAACACGTAGAAAGACGTGATCCCCAACCTCGAACTGCACCTCTCTGCGCTTCCGATCGACATAACTCTTCTATTTGCTCCTGACATGCGAAGTCATCTGTGAATCTGCTCAACCACCTCCTGACTCTGCCGGATCAGCCTGGGGCCAACCTCCCACTTGGTCCCCACCTCAACCCAACTTAATGGCGTAGTACACCTCCATCTGTACAGAGCCTCGTAGGGTGCCATGCCGATGCTTGAGTGATAACTGTTATTATATGCAAACTCTGCCAGGGGCAAGTGCTCCTCCCAAGAGCCCCTTCAGTCTAGTACACAGGCATGCAAAAGGTCCTCAAGCATCTATATCATGCGTTCTGACTGTTCGTCCATCTGGGGGTGATACGCCGTGCTGAACCTCAACCGTGTCCCCAAAGCCTGCTGAAACTCAGCCCAAAACTGGGACGCAAAACGGGTATCCTGGTCGGATACAATCTCACACGGAACTCTGTGCATACGTACCACATCACGAATATACCTCTCTGCCAATTGTGTTGGTCCCAAGGTGACTCGGATCGGCAAGAAACATGCCATCTTCGTCAATCTATCTACAATCATCCAGACCACGTCGTGTCCTCGCTGGGTAACAGGCAAGCCCACCACCAAGTCCATGGTGATTCTCTCCCACTTCCATTCTGGCACTAGAAGTGGTTGCAACGGCCCTGCAGGCCTCTGATGCTCGGCCTTCACTTGTTGGCACACCAAACATTGCTACATGAACTCACCTACATCATGCTTCATCCCCCTCCACCAAAAGTCACGTCTCATATCATGATACATCTTCGTGTTCCCAGGATGTATGGTGAACCTGGAACTGTGTGCCTCAGTCAGGAGCTATCTTAACAACTCATCCCTGGGAACTCACAAACGTCCCCTCATATGCAGCACTTCATCAGTAAAGGAGAAGTCTCCTGGATCCCCTGACAGTACTCTGTCTCGCAACGACTGCAGGTACAGATCTGTCATCTGTCCTGTGATGATGCGGTCTATCAGCTCTGGTCTCGTCTATTGTGTCATAGTCACTGCCCCACAATGCCCCTGTAACTCTAGGGGGTGCCAACTACCCAACTCCTCCATAAGCCTCCAACTCTGTGCCTGTTAGCTGGCCAAGTGGGCGAGCGCCTTCCGGCTCAAGGCGTCAGCCACCAAGTTGGCCTTCCCGGGATGTAGGAGATGCTGCAGTCATAGTCCTTCAAGAGCTCTAACCAACGTCTCTGTCTCATGTTAAGCTCCTTCTGATCAAACAAATACCTGAGGCTCTTATGATCTGTGAATATCTCAAAAGTCTCACCGTACAGGTAGTGCCTCCATGTCTTCAGCGCGAAGACGACAACTACCAGCTCTAGGTCGTGGGTAGGGTAGCTATGCTCATGGGGCTTCAGTTGCCGCGAAGCGTAAGCAACAGCGTGACCCCGCTGTATGAGCACACCCACTAACCCCAGTAAAGAAGCGTCCGTGTATACAACGAAACCGCCATTGCTGTCTGGGATGGTAAGCACAGGAGCTAAAGTCAGGCTCTCCTTCAACTCCTGAAAACAAGCTGCACAAACATCTGTCCAACAAAAGGGCACGTCCTTCCGGGTTAACTGTGTCATAGAATGTGCAATTTGTGAGAAACCCCTGATAAACTGCCAGTAGTAGCCTGCCAGTCCCAAGAAACTGCGGATCTCTGTCACTGTACGTGGTCTCTCCCACCTGAGCACTGCCTCTACCTTGGCTGGATCCATAGCCAAGCCATCCCCTGAAATCACATGACCTAAGAAGGTCACCTGCCTCAACCAGAACTCGCAGTTGCTGTATTTGGCATACAACCTACGTTGTCTCAACGTGTCCAGAACCATTCGCAAGTGCTGTCTGTGTTGCGCCTGATCCCTCAAGTAAATGAGCACATCGTCAATAAACACCACCACAAACTGATCCAGATACGGTCTAAACACCCGGTTCATAAAATCCATGAAAGTAGAGGGGGCGTTGGTCAGCCCAAACGGCATAACCAAAAACTCGTAGTGTCCGTACCGGGTGTGAAAAGCTGTCTTAGAGACGTCGGTCTCCCTGATTCTCAACTGGTGGTAGCCAGATCTCAAATCTATCTTTGAGAAAATCGTGGCACCTTGCAATTGGTCAAACAAATCATCAATCCTCAGTAGCGGATACCTGTTCTTGATGGTGACCCTATTCAGCTGTCTGTAGTCCACACAAAGGTGTAGGGTACCATCCTTCTTCTTCACAAATAACACTGGGGTTCCCTATGGGGATGCACTGGGCCTCACAAAGCCCTTCTCCAATAGGTTCTGCAACTGGGACTTGAGCTCTCGTAGCTCAAGTGGTGCCATCCTGTAAGGTGCTGTAGAAATGGGGCTGGTCCCCGGTACCAGTGAGATCTTGAACTCAATCTTACGCTCAGGTGGTAGTCCTGGCAGCTCCTCTGGAAACATGTCGGGGTACTCTCTGACCACCGGGATGCTCTAAAAGTCTGCCATGGGGCTGGGCTCTGCCACTACACAAGACAGGAAGCCCTCATACCCCTGGCCCAAAAGTCTCGCTGCTCGAAGTGCAGAAATGCACCTGAAGCCTCCGTCCACCAACTATCCGTGAAACTCAAAAGAAGGTATCTCCAGGATGGACAAGACAATCTTCCTCTCAAAATAGTCCACCAAAGTGTGGTAAGCGGACAACCAATCCATCCCCAGAATCACACCAAAGTCCTCCATCGGTATCACAATCAGATCAGCGGGGAGGCTGTGTCCCCCAACACTAACATTGCAGTCTGTGTAGACCTCCTCAGCTACAAACAACTGACCACTCGGGCCTCTGATCACAAATGGATCCTCTAACAACACACAATCCTATCCCAAACTAACAGCAAAACTCGTAGCAACAAACGAGTGCGTGGCACCAGAATCAAAAAGTGTGTAAACTAATCTATCGGAAACTGTAACCATACCTGCCACCACTGAACCTGAAGCTCTGGCGTCTCTGTGTGTCAGGGCGTTGATACGCCCCTCAGCTCTCGGTGCGGAAGAAGCAGCCACACTCTGTGTCGGACGAGTAGCCGCTGGCCGGTACCCTCCCCGTGACTGCTGTCCTCCTCCACTCGCTTGAGAACCACGGCCTCCTGCTCGGCCTCCAGCATTCAGTGTGGGGAGCATCTGTTGACCTCTAGCCTTAGACGGGCAGTCCATCCTGATGTGGCTCGGCTGGTCACACTGGTAGCAAAGGGGAACTCGACTCCCGCCCTCAGTAGGTCCCTGCTGACGGCTGGGCGGGGGTCCAGTGCTGGTAGCTGGCCCTTGTCGAGGGTCCCCAAAGGCCATTGACGGCCCGCAAAGCATGATGGCTCTCCTGTGGGCATCGCGTGCCTCCTCTCTCACCGGCCCTGTGAGTAGTCTGGCTGGTAGGGCCTCTTCTGTACGCTGTCAGTGTCACATGCGGTCGGGCTGGTCTCCTCATAAGTCATAGCTGCCTCCATCACTCTCGAGAAGGTGGGTAGCTTCAGGGGTTTGACATACCCTCGAATAGCAGGCTGGAGCCCCTTGATGAACCTCCACAGGCGCTCCTCCTCAGTAGCAATAGTTGTCGCAGCGAAACGAGATAGCTCCAGGAAATGCGTATGATACGCGCTCACAGTCATCGCTCCCTGGTAGAAAGTGTGGAACTCCAACCTCCTCTGATCCTGCCACATCTGCGAGAAGTACTGCTCACAGAAGAGGGTGACAAACTGGTCCCACATTGGCTCTGCCCCCTCCTGACCTTTGACCGCCCTCAACCATCTGTGTGCCGCACTCTCCAACTGGTACGTGGCAAAGGCCACGTGGCACTCTGTAGGGGGCGAAGGGTGTCAAACACCTTCTCGATCTGCTCTAACCAGTTCTTCGCCTGAGTCGGGTCCTCATCCCCCTTGAAGGAGGGGGCTTCAACTTCCGGAACTATCTAAAGAGCTCATAATGTCGCTGAAGTGGGGAAACGGGCACGCCACCAGGCAGGGAGGGCTCATGCTCAGAAGTATCAGAGTGCGGTGGTGGCGGTGGAGGACCATCCCCTCCCCCACGTCCAATGTTGCAGCTGTCTCGTGATCCCACAGAGGACTCCCCCTCCACGTCCCCAGGGAGAGGTGCCCGTGGAGGCAGGTGGAGCTCCTCTCGTACTATCTCGTGTATCAGCTGGGTGAGGTCCTGGGCCTGAACGCTAGGAAGAAGTGGCTGGTCCACAGAAACGTCGGGCTCAGCATGTCCACCCCTCCGACCTCGTCCACGGCCAGCCTCAATGACTCCACGTCGAGGCATCTCCTACAAGGAGACACGAGCAACAGAACAGGAAGACGTCAATTTCTACGAACATTCAACAAAAGAACCTCAGAACATATGTCAAAAGGTACGTTGTGGTGGTTACTCTAGTTACAAGCACGTGAATTGGTTATTCTCAAGCTAGTTGGTTCACTTCTCGGGACGACCTTGTTCTAATACCATCTTGTTACGACCCGGTTCCTGAATCCCTACAAGACACGAGACCGGACCGACTCAACTAATCCCAAGACCCAGTCATCCAACGAGAAAGTAACCAAAAAGCAGGAAAGTAAACCACATTTACTATGCTAAGCAACTAACAGTAAAAAGGTACGGCAGTAAAGAAGTAAAAACTACTGCAGTACATATCACCACTACAACAGTAGAAAAGTAGCAACGTACAGAAACATAAAGTACAGAATGTAAAAGTGCAGAACATAAAGGTACAAGGGTCGAACTCACTACTACAAAAGGAGTACAACAAAGAAACTACAACTACTGGGCTCTACTGGGCCCAGCACCCTCTGCAGCCGTAGGCTCTGGCTGCTCAACACATAGACCTGAAAAGGGTTATGAGTACACAAAGTCAGCGAACGCTGAGTAGAGTGGCAACCAATTAACTAAAGTAGAAAAAGTGGACAGGTAGCTGTTGTTTTTCAATTACTTTCTTTAACTAATTATTATTTTTCATCACTTGACTTATTTATCAGGTCTCTTTCTTGATCTCGAATGTTCCTCGTGGGAACGATCTTGATTGCAGTCTTTTCCGAAGAGTAGAAGGCACACGTGGTGCTCTCCTAGCCGGGAGAGTCCCCCATGGTGATCCTACACCCAGTCAACCACCCCAAGGTCACGGACAGACGTAACGGTGACTACGGCACACGTGATAAGCGCACGGGTAGCTACCCCTCACTGGCATGCGGTCAGTCGTTTCCATTAGCGGGTGCGCCCAAAGTACAACACGGAACCAATATAGGGCCTAGCCCTCTCAGTAATAGGGGTCTAGCCCCTAAGAACCAAATAGGGGTCTCACCCCTCCACAGTCCGTGCACCCTTGCCTAACTACCCTGGTTTGCCCAGTGGGCCTAACAAGTCGGTGTAGGGAGGCTAGCTGAATCCCGGGCTTCATGGGGTGGCTAGCTCTCTCCCTACACTAGTAGCTCTCCCCGGTACCGTGTACGCAAGGGCCAAGAAGTCAGTATAGATTGGCCAATCCTAACCCTAGGTCCCAACCTAAGGGCGGCTAGCTCCACTCTACACTAAATAGGGGGATAGTCGCTCTCCTTGGTACTCCATACTTAAGGGCCAGCTCACTTCCCCACTCACATTTCTAGATCCATTCCATTTATTTCCAGGAGCTCTACTCCTAATTCCCTATAGGGTTCATGCTCATATTCCTCATGCCAAGCCATACCAGGTTTTATCATTTCTATTTCCATTCTCAGGTTATACATATGCAGCTCATATTGCTATCGTTCACATTTCCATACACAGGTTATACACAGGTAGCTCATATTCCCATCATTCACATTACCATTCTCAATTTATATACATGCAGCCCGTATTATGTCATTTAACGTATAAAAGAGGAGATTTACATGCAACAGTTAGCTAGCACAAGTACTTCATATTTCACAGGCAGCTGTTATTCATTTACAGGCAATTGTTATCATTCTATCTACTCATTCAAGACTGCAATTCAATCATCCAATACAGACATTTCAAGTGTTTCTTGTCCTAGGATTCATGCCACATCCTAGGTTCTAATCATTCATTCCACACATGCAATTAGGTTATAATTAAATTAAGGGGAAACCACTCTATCAGTAAACCCAGGAGTATTGGGGGCTTGAACGGCAGGCTCACGTGCCTCAGCAAGCCCCTAACCCACAACGGAACAAAGTCCTAAGACAAGGAACAATCATAAGGAAACTATCAGAATAGTATGGGAAGCCTTCTAACAAGTAGAGGAACTCACAAGGAGCACATCGATATCTTATTTGCATAAAATGGAACTCAAACGGACCCTAAATGGGTCAAAAATAGGGTTTTTGTCTCAAATCAGACATCTGGAACAACTTCCAGACATCTTAAAAGTGTCAAGTAACATACCTAAGTCTTTGCGCCAATCCTCAGACATCCAAGAACTCTTCTGGACCGTCTGGACCCAGCTCCAGACGTCCGACCACCACTCCGAACATCTGGAAGTGCTTCCTGCCATCTGGTACGTCGCCCAGACGTTTGAAATGCATGGGGGGCATGTCTCGCGCCTTCCCGAAGCGAATCCTGCAAGCAGACACCGAATCCTCTCAAAAAGGGCATGCCAAGTGGTAGCAGCGGAGCGGCCTGCATGGCCTTATCTGCAAAGGGGATGTGCCTTTGCGAAACTCTCACCTCAGACGTCTGGAATCGCCTCCAGACGTCCTCACCGTCGTCTGGAGGTCACTCCAAACGTCTGATTCTGGGAAAAGCCTAGAACCAGAACTTGCTTCTGCTGCTCTCGCACCGCACCCCCTTGCTTGCAGCTCCGGCTGCAGTAGTGTCAGGGAGGACCTCCCTGATGCACTCCTTTGCCTCGCGCATGTGGCGCTCTGGCTTTGCGCTCACCGGTGAGCTCCCACATGAGCTCGCGAGCTCACTCTCCTCCTCCTCCTCTCCTCATGCCGCTCCTCCTCGACGCCACCCACACGCTCTCTCACTTGCACTGTCTCTCTTGCTGGAGTGGAGAAGAAGAGGGGAAGGGGGGTTTTATAAGATTGGTGGGTTAGGGTTTTGCTGGAGGTGGGGAGAGAGAGAAGAAGGGGAGGAAAAATGGGAGTACTGTCTGCACGCAGCCCGCGCGCAGACGCGAGCTCGTACTCAAAATTTTCGATTTCCAGATGTCTGAGATGGTGTCCAGACGTCTGACCCACAGTCCAGACGTCTTAAAAGGTTCAACAGCATGGGTCTTGACAAGGAGCTAAGAGGTGTCTGTCTTGGCATCAAAATAGAGTAGAGGTTTAGGTTGCTTAGGTGGACTAGGTAAGCTTAGTTGGTGGAGCTCGCTAGGGTTGAGTTGAAGGTAGAGGATGGCCAAGGAGTTGGATGCTAGCTAAGCTAAGCTAGCTTAACTAGATATGGAGTAGAGGAGTAGGTAATGTAAGTTAGGGTTTGAAGAGAGGAGTTGAGGAGGAGAAGTCTAGAGCTTGAGCTAGAGCTGGCAACTACTGAAGAGGGTGGCATGGAGCTACTCTAGCTGGCTTAGCTTGCTAGTTCTTTGCTAGCTGCTAAGCCAAGCTAAAGTGAGCTGGCTTCTACCATAATGAGCTGAGGTGAGCTGGGTCTGGTGCTCCCGGGGAGGATCAAGCTGGTTGGGGTAGCTAAGGTAGCTTAGCTCGACTGAGTTGAGCTAAGCTGAATCCCCAGGAGCTGGAATTGAGCTTCCTGAGCTGAAATGAAGTCATCTTCAGCTAGCTGGAGTTAAGTGGAGCTGGATGTAGTTAGACTTGAGCTGGGGTGAACTCCAGTCAACTCAGCTAAGCTAGCTAGAGCTCCCTATGGACTAATGGGAGCTGAGATGAGCTAGACTTAGCTAAGTTGAGCTGGATCTGAGTTGACCTAAGCTAGGGTAAGCTAAGATGAGCTCTCTTAAGCTGCCATTCAGCTTAGATGAGCTGAATGGAGCTAGGATGGGCAAACCCTAGTTCAGGTTGTTGGAACCTTGTTCCACATCTTTTTTTGGTGTTAACAAAATTATTATAGATTAATGTTTGCAATTAAGTGTTTTTTCATATTTAGGTAAAGAAGCAAGGCAAATAGGAAATGATGGAGGCTTGATGAAAAGGAGAAGATCATGATAAGGAGGCAAGATGACAAGGAAGAGTCGAGGAGAAGATCATCTTCGACTTTAGTTTCTTTAGTTTAGATTTTATTTTCATAGATTGTATGCCTCTTAACAAGAGAATTTAACTTAGATTGTAAAAATAAGTAGAGATAAATTAGGATTTATATTGCGATCATTTTCAAAGAACGTAAATTAATTAAATCACTTAAAAAAGGTACTTGTTAACCCACAAGTACCAGTACTAAAGTTTAGTACCAGTACATGTGAGTTACAAGTTTGGATTTTGTCAAGAAACAAACCTGTACCATGCAAGTACCGGTACTCATGATCTGTACTGGTGCTGGAGGGAACGAGTACCAATACTAATCATGAGTACCAATATAAGTGGGTTACAGATTTGTGTTAAGAGTTTGAAACCCAAATTTGGAAGCAACGAGTACCGGTACAGGTACTTTAGTATCGGTACCAGCTAGCCGTTGGTCCAAAACAGAATGGCTAGAAAATTAATTCCAACAATGTGAACGTTGGGAATTAATTCCCATATCTAGTAGACGAGTATCCTAGATCCTAAACTCTATAAAATGACCCTAGGACTCTTTGTTTGCACATAAGAGACACAAGAAAAGAGAAAAGAAAATCCTAGAGCTAGAATTTCAAATTCCCACCATATTCACAAGAGAGAAAGAAGAAGCTTGCAATCCACTCTCATAGTATTCTTGCAAGCTCAATGATGCATTTTTTTTTTTACGCATCTACGAAGCGAATCATGTTCTTTCTAGGCTCTCAAATTGGTAATATTATTCTATATATTGTTGAGAGGCATAGGAACTTAGTTGTAAGATTAGTCTTTCTTACACCTGTACTTCTTTTGTATTTGATCTTGTTGCTCGTTGGGTTGTAACAAACTCGTTATTGTACTTGGGTTGAGGTAACCCGTTAATTACCTCGGTTAGTAAATTAATTCTCTTGGGGTTGAGAGAATCGGGTTAAAAACCCTAAGCTAGGAGGCTTAGGTAGTGGAGTACCCAAGGGAGGGGAACCACTATACATTTTGTGTCAATTTGTGGTTTGAATTGATTGTGCATATCTTTCTTGTTATTACTGATTTGTTTGTTTGAGTTTTTGTGCGCATAGCCATATCCTATATTCCACAGATCCTATCACAGGTGAGCTGAATTCCAGCTATGGTGAGCTGGATCAAGCTGAGTTCCAGCTGGTGAGAGCTTCTCCTTCACCCTCTGCCATGTACATTGACGCGGTTTCATTTCCTGGAGCTTTCTGCACCAGTAATAAAATGGAAGTGATAAATGCCAGTTTACATCATTCTTATGAATTAAAACAAACCTAGCTCTTAGGTTTTTGCTTCGTAAATGAGTTTTTGGGTTGCATTTAGGAATTAATTAAGTTAGGCATGCATTGCAATTTTTATTGTATTTTTTATATGTTTTTGTGAGTGTTAGGGATAAGCAGATTGTCAAATCTCTAGAACCCTAGCACTCAGGAAGGCAACTGGTGAAGAAGAAGCTTATACTAGCTGGAACTTAGCTTAATCCAACTCACCCTAGCTGGAATCCAGCTCACTTGGACTAGGGTTAGCTCATCCTAGCTCCATTCAGCTCATCTCAATTGAATGGTAGCTCAAGAGAGCTCATCTTAGCTCACCCTAGCTCAAGTCAACTCAGATCCAGCTCAACTTAGTTGAGTCTAGCTCATCTCAGCTCCCATTATTTCACAGGGAGCTCTAGCTAGCTTAGCTGAGTTGACTAGAGTTCACCTTAGCTTAAGACTAGCTTGATCCAGCTCCACTCAACTCCAACCAGCTGAAGATGATTTCATTTTAGCGCAGGAAGCTCAAGTCTAGCTCCCAGGGACTCAGCTTAGTTCAACATAGTTGAGCTAAGCTACCTTAGTGATGGGAGGCTCATCATGGCTTCTAATTACCTCTAATTAACTAGTTTCCCTAGTTAATTAGTTAGGAATATGTATATGTAAGGGTTAATTATGAAATAAGGGACAAACCATTAAAGGACCTTAAAATAAGTTAAAAATGATAAATTATAAGCCAATTAATATTATTAATAACTTAATTAATAAATGGACTCAAATTACTATTAATTAATTACTTAATTAATATCTTACTTAACTTAAGTATAACTTAAGACCTAAGTTTTAATAACTTAAGTAAGTTAATAAGTAAATAAATATAAATAAATGGGTCAAAAATGTGAATGCAAGGCTTTAATATAATATTTAGCTAAATTATAAATATATATAAAAACTTGGAAAAGAAAATAATTTAAATTAACCTTAAAAGCCTCTATTTGCATTTCGGTCCCTATAAATTATTACATTTGAGTCCTTTCCTTTCACCTGGGTCCTCATTTTTCCTTGCATACAGGTCCCTATGAACATCTTCTTCATTTCTTCTTCTTCAGCTTGAACGACTGTTGATCGACAGTGCATTTACCACCTGATCACCTCACATCTGATGCCATTCCTTCCTTGCCAAGCTCTTGGAGCTTGCGCTCATCGTCATCTTTCCATCCCATGGTTTGGATGCACCTGAAATCGTATTTAGGACTCAAGGCTAACTTCACCGATGTCGGAGAAGACGCCGGTGGTTACCTTGAACCTAGACACATTTGTGTCCAAATTCGAGCTCCTTCACAGCCACCGAACCCTATAAATATCCTTTGAACCCTTCGATTTTAGTAGTTAGCTCCCTTCCCTCTTCCCCTAACTGAAACTAACCGATAGGCTATTCCCTCCCACTCTGGTGACCTACCTTCACCACTACGCACTTCCTCTGATCGTTTCAACCATTCGCTGAGTTCTGCCGTCCTCTGCCGCACCTTTGATCAAGGTGACGACTCCAGACTATGCTTCCACTCTGCGAATTCACCTGCTGGACTTCCTCCTTCTTCCCTCTGATTTCTTCCTTTGTTACGACCGTCGATGGAGATATCTCTGCCTCCTTCGTCCAGGTAATAGTAGGTTAGGTAAGATAGAGTAGTTAGTTTAGTTAATTAGGTAGTTTAGTTAGGTTAAATGTTATTTCCTTCTATCGTCTTCTTTAGCTCTAGCGAGTTCTTTGAGCTCGACTGGAGCAACTTTTTGTTTTTTTAATTCATTGATCACATTCCACAATCTTCCACGATCATTTCTAATTCATTGATTTCATGATTATATCACCTACACGCCTAATTCCAGTCACACTCACCTGGATGCCTCACTGTCCATGGTGAGGTGTCCAAGACCTAATCCACCTTCAATTGAGGTTCTTCATCACTTCCCTAACACCTAAGGAACCTCGCCAACTACTTAATTGCTCCTATAGAGCCACCTAATAGAAACACCTAAATTCCACCTTATCTTTGAGCTCGTTGTCAATAGTGGCTCAGAGATGAGTTAATCACCTTAATAATTAGTCCATTAGTATCGTCTCACCCCTTAGAATACTCTCCCTCAATTGAGTGAGAGGAAGCATTCTGAGTTCTATCGAACTCAGAATGCTCAATTTTCGAATTCCCTGATAAATCTTGAGTTCTGATTATTCTATGAGCCAATTGAGGAGATCTTAGGATTTGTCTAGGTTCTAGGAATCTCCACAGGTCAATAATGGCCTCAATTACTGTGTTTTTCATCTCTGTGTTTCAAGACTGGACTCACTGGAGCTCCGGTGAGTCATTTTTGAACTTCAGCCCTAGATAAGTGTCAAGGAGTTCCACACTACATCACTGAGGCTTAAGGATCATGAATTGGTGATTGGATTAGTGTTTTAATGTTTGGAGCTTGTAGATGATCTTTGTCTTCTCCAGCTCCAACGAAGTTGGAGAAGCAGTTCTGATGAGGTTTAGGTCTTAAAATTTGATCCAAAAGCTTGAGAGGAACTTGTAGAAGAAGATCTTGATCTTTAATTGCTCTGAGAACCTCTAGGATCTTCCACCGAACAAACCTCATCTTGACTTCAGGCGGCGGTGACTGAATTCATAGTAGAACCGATCAAAACTTGGTTTTGAAGTCTTAGACCAATTCTTAATGAAGAATTAAGTTGATTCAAGGCTTCAATTTGATCTGAGGAAGCTTAGAGTAGAAAGTCAATTATCAGCCCATTTTGGTCAACTCTAGGTCCAAACCAAGGATTTAATGATTAATCTTATGGTTAAATTGGTTGAAATGCTTTCTGGAATGATTTGGGGAATAATAGAGTTGATTTCATTAAGTTTAATTAAGAAATTAGTAAGATTCAAGTTATTGTCACTTTAGGTTCATTTGAACTCAATTACTGTGTTCTTCGAGTTTTCGACGAGATTTAAATGCTAATTCCACCCAAATTGAATCTTTACAACTTGTTGAGGTTGTTTGATTCTGTTCCAGAGGTCTTCCTTTCTCTGTCGAACTTTTCAGAGTTCAAATGGAGCTCTGAAGCTCCTATGTGATGCTCAGAAGTTTTTTTTCATCTTCCTGAAGCTAAATAGGAACTCCTATCTCCATCATTCGATGCGAAATCACATATTGAATAGAGCCTAGACCTCACCTGGAGGTCAGAAGCTTTCCTTGCAGGTCCTTAGACCTGATTCACTTTCTGCAGGACATTAGGGTCGTGTGAACTTCCCACTTTCGACCTTCAAATCAAAGGGCCAGAACTAATTTGAACACCAAATTAGTGTTATAATCCTATAGGTCATCCTTAGAGCTTTCGATTGAGCCTTTGCTCGATTGATTTGGTCCAGCCAATCGATCGGAATCGTCGGCCGAAGTTCGGCCTGGAATGGACTAAGATTGTCCTACCTCGGAAGTTTTGTAGCACATGACTTAGTATAATATGAAAAAGTGTCGACGACGTTTCAGTCGTTAGCGCTGGGCACAAAGAAAAACTTACTTGTGTGTGGGCGCGTGCATGTGCACATGCTTGTGCAGGTGTGTGTGAGCGTGCGTAGGCGTATGCCTGTGTGCGTGGGCCTGGGAGTGGGCGTGGATGTGGATGTGGGCCTGGGAGGTCGAGACTGTGCAATGAGATGAAAATTCGAGAAATCCACCTAATAATGAACTAGGCCCGGTTAAGTAGGGTCTGGTCCTGACCCTTGTTGGCGCTGTGTATCCTCGAAAGGCCGGGCTGCTCATTAACCAAATTTTTGGAATTAGCATTAAGGAAAATAGGTTAAGGATCAAGAGAAATAGATAGAGTGCGGATTACAGTGGTGCACAGTGTGGGAAATAAAGGAAGCACAGTAAAGAAGAAAGAATTAAGGGAATAAAAGGAGAAAGTAAGAAAAGAGAACAGGGTGGGTTTAGAGGAAGAATAAAAAGAAGAGAAAAAGAAGAAGAGAAAAAGAAGAATAAGAGAAAGAGAGAATTACGATAGAGATTAAAAGAGAAGGAAAGGGTTGAAGAGAAGAAGAAAGGAGATTTTTGAAATTTCCATCTTTACTTTTGTATTTTCATTGTAAAATATCTCCTTTTAATATTTTTGATATAATGGGGCATTTGTATCCACTTGTATAAATTTTCTTGCCTTAAAATTTTGTAAAAAATATTGTAATTAGTGAATAAACATGTGTACTTGATTCTTAATGAGAGATTACATGTGTAAATGTTTTTTGCTTAATGGAATGTTGCATGCTTTTAAGTGAATATCTTTTATGCAAGATTTATGTACTTAAAAATAATCTAATTATAATTCTAATTGATTAAGTAATTAGTAATTTATGTTTAGGAGTTAATGGTGAATTAAGATAAATTATGCCTCCTAGTGAACGACCTAGACTCAACCAGTTAAAAAAAAAATATATATATAATTAAAAACTACCCTCCATTTTATTCAAACTAATCTAAATACAAGATGATGCATGCTATGGAATATTTATAGTATGTAATGCAATTTTATGCTTAAGAACATGCATAAATAGACATCTTATGTAGTGTAAACATGTTTACATCACTTTTGTAGTGACGATTTTTGTTAAAACCGTCGTATATATTAGAGTCTAGAGACGACGGTTTTAAAACTGTCGTATTTTTATAAAATCGACAGTTAACATTAAAACCGTTGTATATATTCACCATGAATCCCATGTAATAAGAGTGGTGGACTCGCATATATTTACACAATGGTGTTAAGAATAACTGTCATATTATAGACGATGGTTTTATCTTATAATCGTCGTCTATATTGATTGCGAATTTTGGTCAGGCGATATTTTTCACGCCCTACCCTACTTTACACGACGATTTTGATAAGAACCGTCGTGTAAAGTTCCTATGCCCTAAAACAAATGCCTGACCCCCCGTGCATTGTAGGTCTTCTTCAACCTCTTACGGGGTATCCTCCTCCTCAGAGATCTCCTCCTCATCATAAGGCTCTCCTCCTCAGAGATCTTGTCTCCCTGTGCTCCTCCTGATCATCCTCCTTCGCATGCGCTCCTCATCCTATTCATCCCCAAGCACAGCCCATGCTCCTCCTCCTGCTCATCACCTCTGCTTCTTCTCCCAAGTGCCACCGGTCTCCTACGCGCAGCACCAACTCCCCTCCTTCTTATGCGTCGCCCCTCTTCCTCCTCCTCCTTCCGGTAGCACTACCACTGCCTCCTCCTCTTCCAGCAGTGTTATCGCTGCCTTCACCTCCTTCCAGCAGCAACTGCCATCCTCCTCCTCCTTCCCATCTGCAACACCCCTCCTCCTCCCCCTTCCAGCAGCTACAGCCCGTCCTCCTCCTCCTTGCCGACGTCGTACCTCCACCTCCTCATCCCCAAACATGGCAGCCCTTCCTCCTCATCCCCAACCACAAGCAGCAGCCTACCCTCCTCCTCCTCCTCATCCCCATCCATAGCCCGCCCTCCAGCCCTTCTTCCTCCCATGCATCCGCAGGCCGCCCTCCTCCTCATCCCTATCCGCAGGCAACTCGCCCTCCTCCTCCTCATCCCCATCCATAGCCCGCCCTCCTCCTCATCCCCATCCCCAACCCACCCTCCTCCTCATCCCCATCCCTATCCCCTCCACCTCATTCCCATCCTCAATCAGCCCCTGATAGCGAAATACGCATGATTTGTAAAAGCAGGTTTTTAACGTCATTGTAACACGTGAATCTGCTTTTGCTTTTAAATTTATATCCTAGATAGGAGAAGTATCTAGGGTCGTCCAAGGAGGCCAAATGGTTGCAAAATCAATCCTCTTGCTTACAAATAGATCTCAACTTTCTTTTTGGTATTTTAAATATGTAATTCTTTTTTGTTTTGAAAAGACGAGGCAAAATGCGAATTGTAACGGAAAATACTAACACCTACAATTACTTAACTAAAATTTAAAAGATAGAAATATATTCTTCCTAAGCTCACTCTAGGCAAGTGGAGGCCTAGAGTAATTAGGAAGAAGAGGTGAAACAAGTGCTAGAACCAAAAGTAACAATTGCAATAAAAAGCTAAAAGAAGGCAATTTACTTGACTAGAATTAGTGTTCTTTTCAAGGACAAGTAGAGGAATGCTTCTACTAGAACTAAACAAATTTAAAAGCAAATAAAGAAACACTAATCCTCTTGCAAAATTTGGTGAAGAAGGGAGTCTTCTTGCTCCAAGCCTAGCTGCTCCTTGGCTTGAAAAGAGGGCCTCCTTCTTCTCCTTCCTTGAGAGCTCCTCCAAGGTGGAAGCTACCACCTTCAATGCTCTCTCCAAGGGGTGGGCGTGCACCACCCTCAAAAGCTCCTCCAAGGTGGTGTGGACCACCTTCAGGATCTCCTCCAAAGATCTTCCTTGCCTGGCTTCTCTTTTGGCTGGCGTGACCCAAGAGAGAAGGGAAGAGGGGAAGGCACCAAGGGGCAGAATATCCCCTTAATCTTCTTCTTCTCTCTTGGACGTGGGGTTCTAGGTGGAATATGAGAGTGAATTTGCTAGCCAAGGATGCTTTGAATGGTGGTGGGTAGTGGTCTTTTTATAAGGTAGGATGGGAAGTTAAGGTGCCCCTTGAAATGGAGGGCTAGGATGGAAGGATGGAGGTGGTTGGTGATCCTATGGCTAAGGAGAGTTGGCACCAGCCCAAGGGGTGTTAAAGGGGGTAGTTATGGTGGTGTTGGTGTCTTTTGGTGGTGGAGAGACACCACCATTTTGGCGCCAACATGGGGTCTTCTAGAAGGGGGGTTAGGTGGATGGTGAAGATGAATTCAAGGGAAATTGTGTGGTGGAGATGAGGGGGAGTTTTGGAGGGAAAAGTGGCGCCATTAAGGGGGTGGTTAGGGTAGTTTTTGGCACCACTTTTAGGTGTCTTTTGGAGGTGGTGGGTAGGTTAGGTTGGTGCCAAGTAGGTTAGCTTATGTGGAGCTTAGGTGGAGCTAGTTGGGTGGAGTTGTTAGGTGGGTTTTTGGGGTGGTACAAGCCAAGGAAGTTGGAGCATAGCTAAGCTAAGCTAAGTTAAGCTAAGCTAAGCTAGATTAGCTAATGGAGGAGTAGAGGAGAAGG
Organism: Thalassia testudinum; assembly: GCA_037157565.1. Taxonomy (NCBI): domain Eukaryota; kingdom Viridiplantae; phylum Streptophyta; class Magnoliopsida; order Alismatales; family Hydrocharitaceae; genus Thalassia; species Thalassia testudinum. The sequence continues at coordinate 29,945,228 of JAZHRO010000031.1, read as the reverse complement.
TGTTGGAGCTAGAGTTTGGAGCTGGCTGCTGCTGAAGAGGCTGGCATGGAGCTATTCTAGCTGGCTTAGCTTGCTAGTTCTTTGCTAGCTAGTAAGCCAAGCTAAAGTAAGCTAGCTTCTACCAAAATGAGCTGAGGTGAGCTAGGTCTGATGCTCCCGGGGAGAATCAAGCTGGTTGAGGCAGCTAAGGTAGCTTAGCTCAACTGAGCTGAGCTAAGCTAAGTCCCCGGGAGCTGGACTTGAGCATCCTGAGCTGGGATGAGTTCTTCTTCAGCTGGGTAGAGTTGAGTGGAGCTGGATGTAGCTGGATCTGAGCTGGGGTGAACTCCTGTCAACTCAGCTGAGCTAGCTAGAGCTCCCTATGGACTAGTGGGAGCTGAGATGAGCTAGACTCAGCTAAGTTGAGCTGGATTTGAGCTGGCTTGAGCTAGGGTGAGCTAAGATGAACTCTCTTGAGCTGTCATTCAGCTGAGATTAGCTGAATGGAGCTAGGATGAGCTAACCCTAGTTCAAGTGAGCTAGGTTCCAGCTGTGGTGAGCTGGATCAAGCTGAGTTCCAGCTAGTCTGAGCTTCTCCTTCATCGTTTGCCTTCTTGAGTGCTAGGGTTTTAGGGATTTGTATATCTGCTCATCCCTAACACTCACAAAAACATATCAAAAAGACAAAAAAATGCAATGCATGCCTAACCTATTTTATGCCTAAATGCAGCCCAAAAACCCGTTTGCGGAGTAAAATCCTAAGAGCTAGGTTTGTTTTAATGCATAAGAATGATGATAAATTGGCGTTTATCAGCCCCTCCTCCTCCTCATCCCATCCGTAGCACCCCATGCTCCTTCTCCTCCTCCCATTGCTCCCCCTAGTTATGAAATAATTTGTATTAAGAAAATGTTAAATTTGATTAATTTTTTAAAATTTTTTTAGTTATTTACTTATTATTTGTACTTTAATTTAGGTATCTCGCGTCATTGAACATCTCTGTGATTCACGCGCTTTATTGAGGTATGAAATTAAGTTGTCTTAATTCATTTGTGAATGAATGTGGGGTGTGCCCACTTAGGTTAAGAATGTTCATTTTTAATTATATTTAGAATGTGAGGTGTGCCCACTTAGGTTTTGAAAGTGGGGTATGCCTACTTAGGTTTAGAATGTGGGGTGTACCTACTTAGGCTTAGAATGCTGATGAATTTATGATTTATGAATGAATTATTTTTATTCTAAATGCTTATTTGATTGTATTTCTATGTTAATTTATTATTCTGAAAGTGAAAGGAGATGGAGTAGGAAAGGAAGAGAAGGGAAAGAGATGAGTAATGAAGAATATGAATTAATGAAGGGAAGGAGGAGAGGAAGGATAGGGAGAAGAGAGGAAAGAGATGATAAATAAATAGACGGGAGATAAAGAAGAGGGAGAGAGATGCATAATATAAAGGAAGGGAAGGATGAGAGAAAGGGTAGGGAGAAGAAAGAGAGTAGAAAGGAAGTGGTACGATAGGTAAATAGGAGAGAAGGGAGATGAGGGAAAGAGAGGAAGAATCACACTTCCTTTCACTGCCTACTTTGTAGAGACGACGACGACCTTGGAGGTGGTGGAGCAAGACAGGGGGTAGGAGCTGAGGCATAGCTTTATATTATTTCTCTTGTTTTGTTTACCTTTGTATTTTGCTTTTAAATATTTTGACATTATGACATACTTTTATGATTACGTTTATATACATAGTTGTTGTATGTTGAATGTTTAATGTTACATGTTGGTTGTACGTTGAATTCTTATGTTGTGTATTTTTTTGTATGTTGTTTATGTTTAGGGTGTTGTAAGATTTTAAGATTATAGAATCTTAAATAAAAAAAAATATATACATACATAGACTACAGTTTGGAAAAAAATCGTCGTTTACATAATGATACGACGGTTTAATAACCGTCGTTTACACATTGATACAACAGTTTTACAAATAACCATCATATTAGGATAGACGATTGTTCTACAAATAATCGTCGTTTATACAATGATAGAACGGTTTAATCACCATCATCTACCATAGACGACGATGATGAAAATCATCGTGCAATGATATTCATGACAGTTAGAGAAATCGTCATGTACATATTATAACGGTTTAAATTGAAACCATCGGCTATACACTAACGCAACACACACTTTCACGATGACAGAATACAACGGTTTGTATGAAATAGGCGACGATTTTCAACTATCACCGAAAGTGTACTTCCCTGTAGTGTTTACTAGAACAAGGGCACCAAGAGTGGTCCTTGGTGGCCTTTGGAGAGGCTGAGGGGAGCAGCAGCAATGCACCAGGGGTGGCCTTGGTGGACGTCTTAGAGGAAGAGGGAGTAGGGGAAACTTGGAGATGGAAGATGCTTGGAGGGAGAGAGATGCCTTCAAATGGGAGCTCTGGGGTCCTTTTTATAGCTAAAATGAGGGGCAAACTAGGTATTTTGGGCCCTCAAATCGTGCAACAACCTTGGAGTAACCAGATCCATCAATCGAGAGATCAACAGACTAGATCACTACTCAAAAGAACCTCCATCGCGCCTTCATCGCACGTGCTACATGGGATCGCGCCACGTGACATATGCTCAACCGCTTGATCTGCTGCCTCACCACTAATCACGCGTGCATGCTCGTGTTTGAATTTAGTTGTCCTATCTTACAATCGGATGACTTGAAACGTGTGTCGCATCGCCTTTGATAGCCACGCGTTATCACTCTGCTTGATCCAGTGCTCCACCGCGTGCCACACGACAATCCTCGTACCCTTCAATCGAGATCGCACTGCTGAATTTTAGCCGCGTGCGCCACTGACTCTGATTTCACCTCTGTGCTCTTCGAATGGTCCCCGTGCTCCGCAGGTTGAAGGAGGTGACCACCGTGCTACGTTCACAGATGGTCGCACTCTTGATTCCTCGCTCGTGCACTCTCAGCTGTTGGATGACGATCCAATAGCTGAGATGAAGCCTTCTTTAATGAAGAGTGTTAGGCACCGGTCGATGTGGCGCATTTGTGGTCGTTGGATGATGATCCAATGGCCCACAAAGCTCCTCAAAGGATGTGCGGTTGGGTGAGAGTCGTTGGGATGGCACCACATGGCATCATCCTAACCATTCATTTTCTCACTTTTGTAGAAGGTGCTACAGGGTTTCGATCAAGGCGATTCTCACGTCGTTGTACTGCAATTGTTGATCTGAATCTATCTGTGCGGTCGAATTTGGCATGTAAGGTTTAGATATGCACCAAGTTGCTTCTTGGCCTTTGCTCTTCCGCGAACTTCATAAGATGGTATGGAAGTCCGATTAAGATGCTTTTGGAAGCATTGGATTCCGCTCGTCATCCTGATTAGATCCATATGGTCAGATTTATCATCCATGGCCCTGAATCATCTGCAATTATTATTTCCTGTCAATTAAAACATAAAATAACATTATTATTTGCAAAGCTAACAAATCAGCTACAATGCAAAATATACTGCTCATGCATGCATTATTCCTAAGTTAAGCTAGGATCTAACTTAATTTAAGTAAATTAGGTTATATGATTGCTGCGCAATCACCTCTCCCTTTTCGATTCCAGAATATGTGGTTTAAAGACCCTTCCTTTAGGGACTTAGTCTGTTGGGTTTGGGATCAACCTTGCACTAATCCTACGTACAATCCCATTGATTAACTCTACTCTAAACTTGCCTGTCTCAAAAGAGCTATGCAATATTGGAATAGATGGTTTTTTGGCGACATCCACTCGATTGTCAAGGACTTGGAGAAACGACATGATGTTTTGAAGGCTAAATTGGCATCCCAATGGGATGATCAAACTAGAAGATGCCCTCGCTAAGTACTATGAATTTCTTGCCCAGAAAGCTAAAATCAATTGGTTGCATCAGGAGGAAGGGAATAATTCTTTCGTTTTTACTACCATTAAAAAAAGGTTTGCTAAGTGTAATTGTAATTCCCTCACCTCTTCCAATGGTAACAACTCTTGGGATGTGATGACCTCTAAATTAGTCCATTACTTTGAAAATCTCCTCTCCTCTGCTGGGATTGGGGACATAGATAAATTTTTGGATGCCAATCCCCCCATTATCTCTCATGAGGACTCATCTTTTTTTACTCATATCCCTTCTTAAAATGAGATCTTGGATGTCATCAAATTGATGCCCTCTAATGGTTCCCTCGGTCCTGATGGATTCAATGTTGAGTTTTTTCTTAATTGCTAGGATATTATTAAGTCTAATGTTGTGAACACCATATCTCATTTCTACTCTACCTAATCTACTCCAAGATCTTTCAATTCCACTTTTATATCCCTTATACACAAGAAACACAACATTGAGGAGCTTGATGGGAACACCATTATGAGCCATAACTAGCTCAATTTGATCTAATAAAGTCGATAAAAGCTCCTACATATCCATCAGAAGGTCCTAAGGGCACAATGCATTGTTTTGAGAAGAAGATAAGAATATAGGGTTATTTTTGCAAACTTACCATTCTATCACAAAAATAGAATAACCATAGGTTTTCCCAAGGGTTAAATAAAGGTCAAATATGCTTTAGAGTCTAACAAGAGGGTTCATACAGAACGAAACAGGTTTTCACGCATTACAAGAGTCAAAACAGCACTTGAAACCCTAACTTGAGACCCTCTTGATTAACCAAGGTTATGGTCAGGAAAAAATTCACCTAAATCCTTTAAAATTTATAGAAAAATATTCTGTAGGGTCTAGTACCTTTGATTTGACCATTAGAACCTAGTTTGACCTAAAACAGAGTCTCAAATGGAAAGTTGTCCTAAATTGGGTTTCTGCACAATTTCTCCAATCAAACGTGGTCAAAATCAAAATCCTACTTCGCCATCCAAATTAGGTTTGTACCAAAATTTGGGCCCAATCATAGATCGTCTTGGCCTAGCTTGCAATTTAATCCAATTTGACTCATATTCTTATACATATGCCCCCAAGTTTCAAATTATTCACATTTTGGTCTCTAACTTTTGTTGTCATTCTTTGCAAGAGGGTCCCTGCTGCCAATGGTGTGAATACACAAACTCCGGTGAGCTTATTTTAGCAAGAACTTTGTGATTTCTTGACGAATCCCTCTCAAAATTGAAAGGGAGATTTGTCAAGTAATCTCCTTCCTTTTGAGCCACGCATGAAGCTCCAGATCTCTCTCAAATCCTCATGAGAATCAATTAAAGAGATGGGTTTCCTACTCTGACGAGCTTACCAAGATCGGAAGCTTGGTTTCCAAGCTTCAAGCACCCCCTGAGACCTATATAAAGCCCCTGAGGACAAACCGTCCTCTCTGCGCTCGTTTTCGACCAGAAATTCCCCTCATTCCTCCCTCCTCTCCGACGGAGAAGCTCCATGACATACGGTGATTCCCTCCATCTACTCTCTTCGTTTGCTCTCGATACCAGCAGTGAATTCTCTTTCCTCTCCTTCTTCCGCATCATGTCATACCAACCGACGCCTCTCTCTCTATCTTCCTCGCCGACTTACCCCCATTGGAGCACGCTTCGTCTCCAACGCTGGCCACACCACAACTGGCACCAACTCCTCTCCCCTTCGTTTGCTACTTAGTTCTATCCCCTCCTTATCACTTACTCGTCACCACGGTATCCTTTAAACCCCATTCCGACCATTGACGCACCTATTACGCCATCACCTTCTCCTCAGTCGGCATACCTCCAGCGTGGCCGCTCCACCACTGCCGCCCACCGTTCGCCTCACCTACACTATCAAAAGCTCTGCCACGACCTTGCGACCAAAACCCCTTGAGAAATTGAGGGGATTGGCTGCTCATTCATTCCACCGAACAACCCCTCTTCCGCTGTCAAATTCCACCTTCGCCAGCCATCTCTGACCGCTCTCATGGCATGCCACCACCTCAACCACCTTCATCGCATATTTACACTCCTACTGAGTTGTTCTGACGTGGCCATTAGGCCGTTTCCATGCTTTCAGGTACACAGGTCACACTGCCATTGATGGGGCTCTTTCGAAGAGCTCAACGTAGGTAATCTTGCTGTTGCAGTCCCAAGCACCACCTCCAGGTGACGTGGAAGTCACTCAGGAGTTCGTCCAGGCTGCTAATTGGAGGAGTCTACCTCCTCTTCACCGTCAATTGGATGAGAGCTGTTGCTGCTCATCGTGCGAAGAAGGGACTAGATAGTCCCATATCATGGATTGAGAAGTAGCCAATGCTGGATATATTGTATTTGTGAAGAGGGCTTATCACCCAAGATCACTGGGGGTCGGGTCCCCTCTCACCATACGCACCCTCACCTGCTACACCATGTCGGCGGGTTTGGACCTTTGACCGTATACCTGATTACCCGGTTAACCCCAGATCTTTGAGAGAAGGAAGGGAAGGAAAGAAAGTGAAAAGAGAGGAGGGGGAGGGGGGTTTTGCTCTGCAGAGTGAAGCCTCAACACTTAGTCATTGAGGAGTTGTACGAAGCTACGTGAAAAGAAGAGGAAGAGTTAAGAAGGAAAGGAAGAAGGGAAGCCTAAGAAGAGAAGCTGAGAAAGAAAGAAGAAGAGAAGTGCTCTTTATAGAGCACTGTAGCAACCGAGGGTTTAAGTCGTCTGATTTGAAGAGCCAACGTCGAATTTCGGCTGATTGGTGGCTATACTACTTACCTTGCATGGAATTCCTTTGATTAATACTGTTGCATTATTGATACTATTGTAATTAGGGCAATTTGGTGATTCAAATCACCATTTTACCTTTTTGCACTAGTAACATTTGCTCCTATTTATATATATCATTTGTGCTTGAGAATTTCATCATATATTGATATCTTGTGATAGAATTGAAATCCTGATATTTATTTTGCTACTTGCTCCCTGCGAACGATCTCGGACCTTTCTGAGTTATAAATTTAAGTGTTTGATGCGATTTTGTCCTATACTATAACGCATTTCTTAAAACATCGACGATTTCATGCTAAACAGAGCTTTCTGACTTTTGTCCTATAAGTCTTTGTAATGTGACTTTCAAGATTGCCTCAGGCATTTTGCTAAATGTATGGCCTCAATGTTGCCTAGAATCGTCTCCCCAAAGTAAGCTGGTTTCATCAAAGGCAGATCAATCTTTGACCACATCTCTACCACTTTTGAGCCTTCTCAAAGGCTCAATCATAAGGTCTTTGGGTCGAACATCATCTTTCAATTGGATCTGCAAAAAGCCTATGATAGAGTGGAACAGGAGGCTCTTTATTGCACACTCCTTAAATTTGGATTCTTTTCTCATGTCATCTCGCTTATCAAAGGTTTTGTGGAGCACGAGGGCTCTTCCATCTTGGTTGATGGGAGCTCCTCTCCTTTTTTCAAAGGCTCCCGTGGGCTTAGGCAAGGGGATCCTCTGTCTCTTTTTCTTTTTGATATCTTTACGGAACCCTTCATTCGGGGCATTAAGGAGATGGCTTTCTTGGGTCAGTTGGCTCCCTTCTCCATTAAACGTGGCATCTCCTCTTCAGTTGCGCTCCTTTACATTGATGATATCATTCTCTTTCTCAATGGCAGTCTTAGATCTACGTCTAATCTCATGACCTTCATTCATGATTTCGAATCTAATTTCTGACAAAGATTAAACGCTCTCAAAAGTTTCTGTTATGTGGGGAAGCATTTCCCCTTGGGAAGTGTGTCTCGCATTCTCGCTATTACAGGCCTTCAACCTGGGAGATTTCCTTTCTCGTACCTTAGTTGCCCCATCTTCGCTGGCAAAGCTAAGATTTCGTATTTTCATGATCTAATTGACAAAATTCATTCTAAACTTTCGGGATGGAAGCCAAGCTCCTCTCTTTCGCTGTTAGGCTTCTCCTTATCAAGCACATCCTATCTTCCATCCCCATTCATGTGTTGTCCGTGATCGATGCCCCCAATATTGTGATATGAAACTTAGAGTCCACTTTTGCCAATTTCTTCTGGAACTCTACTACGGAGAAGCATCACCATCACTGGATTTCTTGGCCCTCCATCTGTAAGCCCCTTCATCTTGGAGGGTTTGGCATTAGGGACCTCTCCCTAGTCATTAAAGCTTTTAAGATGAAAAGGCTTTGGAACATCATGTTTGGGGATTCCCCTTATGCTTCTCTGATGCGGAACCTCTAGGGTCTTTCCAATAATTCTATCCATAATCTCCCCAACAAACTTAACTCGCTTGCCTTGATCCATAATGAGATGAAACCTTTTATTTGATGGGAGGTTAAGGAAGGTGAACTTAACTTTTGGATGGATATTTGGATTGGGGACTCTCCTTCTAAGAACTTTCTCCCTCCTGATATCGATCCTCCCTCTCCGAAGATCAAAGATACCCTGGCCTCTCCTTCTATGATTGATCATCTCAGCTTCATTACCCCTCATGTCCACGCCAAAATCTTCCAAACAAGCATTCTTGATGCCAAAGACTCTCCTATTTGGACTCCTACCCCTTGTAGGCACTTCTCTGTTTCCTCTGCTTACAACATCAACTTCAGATCTTTGACCACCAACCCTGTGCTCAATAGCCTCTAGAATTTAAAGCTTCCCCTAAGGATGAGCTTAACCACTTGAAGAATTATTTGTGATAGGCTCTCTACTGATGGCAACATCCAAAAGCTTGGTTTTAACCTGCCTTCCAAATGTGCCTGTTGTCCGGCTTACCCAAATTTGGAGTCCCTTTCCCATCTCATCTGCCAGAGTGAGCTTACAGTTTTCCTTTCTAAGTGGACTTTCAGGATTAACTTCCTTAATCCCATTGCGCCTAAAAGGCTTTTTCAATATTTCCTTAACACTAATGGTTCCTCTTCCATAAGGATTAAGGGGTTGACCATTTTTATTTGGCACAACATCTGGTGGCTTCTAAACAATATTAAGAATGATAACTTTAGATTCTTGCATATTAACCATTTTCTGAATCATAACTGGAGGATGTTTAGTATGGCAAATTGGCATAAATCTCATCATCCCAAGGTTTTTGCTGTCTCTTGGGTTCGTCCTTCCATTGGGTACAAGGCTAATTTTGCTACTATTTATGATAACTTCTCCTCTTCCATTGCCTGGGTGCTTCGAGACATGTACAGTTCCTTTATCAAAGCTATTGCCGCCAAGTCCTCCGATTTTGCTACTGAGACAGGTTTGATTGAGGCCATTATTCACTTCCTTCAGAGTGGGTTTATGGAACAAAACAATATTCATCTTGAGATGGACTCTACGCTTCTTTTTTTTTGGTGGAATGGCAAAGTTCCGGTGGCTTGGAGAGTGTGACCTCTACTCAACATGCTAAAGACTCTTGCTCTCAGGTTATTCATTTGAGTTACATACACCCTATGGCCAACAACCTTGCCCGCTTGACAGTCTCCTCTGTTGTTGGTACTTGGCAAATTACCACTCTTCGGCTCTTCTCTCTCCTAGAAGTCGTGGCTCGTCTAGACTTGACAAGATTCAATTTCCTTATAATATTGGTTGATTCAACGATGTGCTTTGGTTGTTGTTGTGTTTGTTGGTTTGTTGTTGATTTTGTACTAGGTCACGAGTCGTGGTCCGCCTTTTTTTGTATGGGGCAGGTATTGATCTAGTCCCCCTACCCCCCCTTTAATGGCCTCCAGGGAGTGGAGAATGAATAATATTGGTTCCTGTATTTTGCAAAAAGAAAAATACAACATACGTGGGGACAAACCATGTAATACAGAACCAACAATGGAAACAAGAGACTTGGTTGATGGAAAGAAGGGAAAGGCTAGGAAAAAGCTAAGGATGCTAATGTAAACATGTTTATATCACATAAACTGTCTATTTATGTGTGTTCTTAAGCATAGAATTGCATCACATACTATAAATATTGCATAACATGCATCATGTTGCGTTTAGGTTAGTCTGAAGGTTAATTGTCTCCTTTTATAGCTAGGGACAAGGCAACTTGTTAATCGCGACCTCGGATCAAAGATCCAACCGTACGATCTAATTAGGGCGACGATTGGAGTTCAACGACTCTAAGATCGCCCTGATTGGACATTTGTAGCACTAGATAGAGACCAAGGAACGCTGAAGATCAAGGACCAAGATGGTGTTAATCCACACCTCAGACAACAAATCCGGTCGCACGGATGGGTTCGGATCGACAATCGCAGCCTAACAGCATGAAAATCGATCCAATCCGACACTCGTGGCACTGTCTACAACACTCAGAAGATGGATGGCCAAGATGACGCCACGTGACACCATCCCAGCCGCTCAACCGGCCCCAAGGACCGGCCACCACTTCTCTTCTTCACCCGCTTGACGAATCTACACCACTGGATGCTCATCCAACGGCCGCAAGCATAGCGCCCACAAATTCATCTGCGCGACAAAGACGCTGCCGCAGCACAACGGTCGACGTGTTGTGCGAGAGCGTGACGCGTGTTAGATTCCGCATCTACAGCGCACGGGTGAATTATCGCAGCCGTGCGATTGGTAGCGAGTGGCGCGAATCAACCAATAGCACCCACGTGCGATCAGACGCATAGCGTGCACACCCGATCACACGCGGGTGCGTGGGGAAGGCGCGAGCGTGCGATGCTGGCAAGGAGTGTTTTAAGCCATCCGATCTTGAGATCGAATGGCTAAGCGTGCACGATCGTGCGCAGGTGTTGAGGTAGCGAAGGCGAGGGGGCGCGCACGTCAGCTACGTTCAGGCCTTTATAGACGGATAAATCCGTCACTAAAGGTCCTGAATTAATGTTTTTGAAATTAAAATGTCCAAAATGCCCCCACTACTTGCAACTATAAAAGGAGACCCCTACCCTATGAATTTCTCATCCCTTCTCCTCTCTCCCCCTCCAAAGCTTAAGAGAAGCTTGTCCCACACCCGGGATGCTCCTCAAGAGCTAAAACCAAGTTTTCACCCCCGTTCTGGAAGCGGATACCGCGACGACGTCGACGTGCTGCTTCGTTCCCATTCCTCCTACTTCGTCCTCCTTCCCGCTCCGTTCCCTGTCTTCTAGGCATTGTCCCATCCGGCTCGTCCTCTAAGCAATCGTCGAGGAGGATAACTTCTCTCTCCCTTCTTTTTCCACTTTCTAGAGTAGAATTTCTTGCTTTTTAGTTGTAACAATTTCCTTCTTTCTAGTGTAATCATTTCTCGCTTTCTTAGTTGTAAAAACAGTATTCAATACCAAGTGATGGATTTCTCTCTCTCTTATTGTCTATAATGATTTCATTGTGATTATTTCGCCTTTCAAAAAAAATACAAAAAAAAACATAATTGCATATTTTGAGATCGTCGTAGCCACCCTGTGTTCGACCTGGAACTTCTTTATGGATTTTTCGGTATAAATTTTATTTGTTGAACAGATTTCTTCGCGACTCGAACTACAATGACGGGTTTTCAAATCCAATTGCGAACGCGTAATTTTCCGCCTTCAACAATTTGGCATCGTTGCCGGTGAAGCAACACTCTTTGATTTTTCGCGTTTTCTGACTTACGAATCGTTTACCTCACTTCTCTCCTTTCTTATTATGATTGCAGGTACTCTTTTGAGATGAGCAAAAGCGGTAGATTGGAGCAAAGTGTTGTTGAAGGTTCTATAAGTTTACCCCCACCTCCCACCCATTTGATTTCATTCCACCACATAATAACACAAACATAAATCAACCTAGGTGTTCTTTTAAACCCTAAGGTTAGTTTTGATTGTTTGTTTGACACCAACACCCGCCTTACCCTCTGCATTTAAAAAGAAAAATTAAAAAAATCTCACAGAGGTACACAACCGCATTTGATTTTCAAACTCAACTGGTAAACCGATCTTTGGAACCTGTACACACACCCAAACACATAATATTGTAGAAATCAGATTAGGTAATCACTTGTGTGCCTAATTAAGTGGTGCAACAGGTCGATTGTTTGAGTTGATTGGGCCACACCACTTCAACTAAAATCAACTCATTAAGTAGCTACCATGTAGGTTCAACTCTTAGGGATTTACCAGGCACTTCACATTCTTTTAAGCTTCAAAGAAAAATATTTTCACCTATGCTTTCAAAACCTGGTGTGTCAACGAAACTTATTTGAAAATACCTAAAGTTGAATCCTAAAAGATACTAAGCAAGATTTGAACCCTAAAATTCACTGCATCAAAAATAATCTTACTTGAAAATCACTGGTTGTGCACACACACAAACATCAATCAATCATTAAAGGCACAACCCAGATAAAGGACCCATCACATTCCAAAGCATATTCAAATCTAACCCTAATTAAAATAGAGTAGACGTTGGCCTTAAGGATTTGACTCGCTCTTCGAAGCCTAGAATGAGATTATTTTTTATTAGTCTGTTTCTACTATTCAATCTGATGTCTAACTAGGGGAGCATAATCAAACGATCGCAGCTGGGGGGTACATTAAGAACCGAAGACGAAAGCCGAAGGAAGAACCTTCTCCCTAGTCCCTCCCTCTAACTGGTTGGACTGAACGGAAAGAAGCAGATCAAATCGTTTCTTTATCTCAAGATGGGTTCTGGGAGTCTGTAGGTCTTTAAGCTAGCCCATTAAGGATAGGTTTAATTGTTTGTATTGCAGGATGCCTTTCTTCCTCTTGTCTATCATGAATCTTTCTACATTTCATATGAATTCCTGCTCTTTCCTTCCTGTTATGACTTATCCTCAACATGACGATTATCCCAACTCGTACTGTAATCAACTATCTCTTAGTTGGGATAACTCGGATTGGGGATACAATTCTAGACCTCCATGTTCGGGGTCAAACCTTGAACACCATAATTGTGATTTCTATCCTTCTTCGAGCCACATAGATTATAGATCGCCACCCTTTCATGGACAACCTAATATGATCTACAAGTAAGAAGGATACACTGGTCCTTACCCATCCTCTGAATACAATGCCTTTAGGCCATCACCACCTTTTGAACAATCCGAAATAACCTATTATCAGGAAGGGTATCACGAATTTCAATTCGTTAACTCCTCTACATTGATCCCAAACCCGCCCAACCCTGAACCAAGTCATTTGGTTCAGGTTAACCAGGTTCAAGATAAGGTTTTGGCTAACTTGAGGAATACTATACAATCTTTTAGAAGTTCAGCCAATACCTTGCACTAAAGAATTGGAGCCCCTGATTGAAATGATTGATGATTTGAACAAGTATTTGTTGGATTAGCTCCAGGATGTTAAGGATAAGAACCCGGGTGAGTTTTTACTTGGAAAGTTAATGAAATTGAGAATGAGATTTGTGGTTACTTTAGTTCAATCATGGGATGATTCCCACGATGAACCCCCTTCAGGAGAGCTAATGTCAAAATCCACTCAGGCACCTGTTGGGGGGGACATGTGTTACGAGGCTGACCAGATTGATTTAGAGCAACCAATTAAGGATGATCTGATTTCTTCACCTGAGATCCCTGAGTTGAGGCATGAGGAAACGTATGTCTCCATGGACCAGAAAGTGATGGATGATTTTGGGACGTACATTAATACGGATTTAGATTTCTTTGAGTCTGAGGGTGAAGAATCAATTTGTGAAGTCTTACGTCAGTTTATAGAAAATGATTTCTGTGAGACAACTAGGCCTGAGAAATTCGATAGATCATATGATGGCCCAATAACTGAGGAAACTGATCTTATTGGGGCTCACATGACGGATTCAGAATCGCATTTTCTAAAGAATTCAATTCAATGCCCCAATTGTCAGTTACACCCCATTGAGCTTACCGACGATTCTGTTTTTGAGATAACTAGACCCAAGTCAAATATGATTCAGTCATATCTTTTAGACTTCGAAATTTCAGACGGGGTGATTAAAATACAGGAGGTCCTGGAATTTGACATTCTGAATGAGGAGGATAGGAGCTGGGAAATTTTGATTTGGGAAGCAAGCTCCAGAGGAAGTAGAAGACTGAGTCTAAGGGTTTTAATTAATTTGAAACCATCAAACCAGGACCCTTACGACATTTATTCTGAGGATGACTGATAAACGCCAGTTTATCGTCATTTTTATGTTTTAAAACTAACCTAGCTCTTAGGATTTTACTCCGCAAACAGATTTTTGGGCTGCATTTAGGCATAAATTAGGATAGGCATGCATTGCATTTTTTATTGTTGTTTTAATGTGTTTTTGTGAGTGTTAGGGATGTACAGATTCACAGATCCCTAAAACCCTAGCACTCAAGAAGGCAAATGGTGAAGGAGAAGCCCAGACTAGTTGGAACCCAGCTTGATCCAGCTCACCACAGCTGGAACCTAGATTACTTGAACTAGGGTTAGCTCATCCCAGCTCCATTCAGCAAATCTCAGCTGGATGGCAGCTCAAGAGAGTTCACCTTAGCTCACCCTAGCTCAAGTCAGCTCAGATCCAGCTCAACTTAGCTGAGTCTAGCTCATCTCAGCTCCCACTAGTTCACAGGGAGCTCTAGCTAGCTCAGCTGAGTTGACAGGAGTTCACCCCAGCTCAGATCCAGCTACATCCAGCTCCACTCAACTCCAGCCAGCTGAAGAAGAATTCATCTCAGCTCAGGAAGCTCAAGTCCAGCTCCCGGGGACTCAGCTTAGCTCATCTCAGTTGAGCTAAGCTACCTTAGCTTCCTCAACCAGCTTGATTCTCCTCGGGAGCACTAGACCTAGCTCACCTTAGCTCATTTTGGTAGAAGCTAGCTCACTTTAGCTTGGCTTAGCAACTAGCAAAGAACTAGCAAGCTAAGCCAGCTAGAGTAGCCCCATGCCAGCCTCTTCAGCAGCAGCCAGCTCCAGCTCCAGCTCCAGACTTCTTCTCCTCAGCTCCCTCCTCCAAACCCTAGCTCCAACACCTTCTCCTCTACTCCTCCATTAGCTAAGCTAGCTTAGCTTAGCTTAGCTTAGCTATGCTCCAACTTCCTTGGCTTGTACTACCCCAAAAACCCACCTACCAACTCTACCCAACTAGCTCCACCTAAGCTCCACATAAGCTAACCTACTTGGCACCAACCTAACCTACCCACCCCCTCCAAAAGACACCTAAAAGTGGCGCCAAAAACTACCCATAACCACCCCTTAATGGCGCCACTTTTCCCTCCAAAATCCCCCCCTCATCTCCACCACACAATCCTCCTTGAATCCATCTCCACCGTCCACCTAACCCTCCTTCTAGAAGACCCCATGTTGGCGCCAACATGGGGGTGTCTCTCCACCACCAAAAGACACCAACACCACCATAACCACCCCCTTTAACAACCCTTGGGGTGGCGCCAACTAACCCTAGCCATAGGATCACCAACCACCCTCATCCTTCCATCCTAGCCCTCCATTTCAAGGGGTACCTTAACCCCCCATCCTACCCTATAAAAAGACCACTACCCACCACCATTCAAGCCATCCTTGGCTAGCCATTTCACTCTCATATTCCACCAAGAATCCCACGTCCAAGAGAGAAGAAGAAGAAGAAGATTAAGGGGATATTCTGTCCCCTTGGTGCCTTCCCCTCTTCCCTTCTCTCTTGGGTCACGCCAGCCAAAGGAGAAGCCAGGCAAGGAAGATCTTGGAGGAGATCTTGAAGGTGGTCACGCCACCTTGGAGGAGTTTTAAGGGTGGTGCACGCCCACCCCTTTGGAGAGAGCATTAAAGGTGGTAGCTTCCACCTTGGAGGAGCTCTCAAGGAAGGAGAAGAAGGAGGCCCTCTTTTCAAGCCAAGGAGCAGCTAGGCTTGGAGCAAGAAGACAACCTTCTTCACCATTGTTACAAGAGGATTTGTGTTTCTTTTCTTGCTTTTAAATTGTTCAATTCTAGTATAAGCTTTCCTCTACTTGTCCTTGAAAAGAACACTCATTCTACTCAATCAAAAATTGCCTTCTTTTAAGCTTTTTATTGCAGTTGTTTGTTTTGGTTCTAGCACTTATTTCACCTCTTCTTCCTAATTACCCTAGGCCTACACTTGCCTAGAGTGAGCTTAGGAAGAAGATATTTCTATCTTTTAGATTTTTAATCATTTGTAGGTGTTAGTTCTTTTCGCTACAATCTGCCATTTGCCCTCGTCTTTTCAAAATACAAAAAAATTACATATTGAAAAATATTAAAAAGAAAGTTGAGATTGTGTTCCAAGCAAGAGAATCATTATTGCAATTTTTTGCCTCCTTGGACGACCCTAGATACTCCCCTATCTAGGATATAAATTTTAAAAGCGAAAGCGGATTCGCGTGTTACAACGACGTTAAAAAACTGCTTTTACAAATCACGCGTATTTCGCTATCACTTTTTGGCGCCGTTGTCGGGGAGGCACGGCTTTGCATTAACTCATTTTCTCTTGCTTGAAGTGGATCTCATCCCCTTCTCTTTCTTTCTTTTGTGTGTGTAGGAACTACAGCGGGAAGGCGGGAATCTGGAAGAGAGAGCTCAAAGGTCCTTTTCTTCCCGCGAAAATTCAGGTTGGTTCCTATTTCTAGTCACATAAATAATTAAAACTACCAAAAATATATTAAACTTGGCTTTCAGGACCTTAAACACTTAAATTAAGTGGAGTGGTGCATTTTAAAATCCATTGTTTGCTTGTATGCTTCTTTAGCACCATTCCATTGCAAGTATTGGTGTTCTATTTTTCGGGTCCAGATTTCTGTCCAGACTTGAAAAATCGATTCCTAACACCCCAGGCCTCCTAAAATCATAAAATTTCATAGAGTGATTCCCAATTAAGTTAGGAACATCTGTTCCAAATTTCAAATCAATTGGATTTGTATTTAATTTTTAAAAATTCGTGGATTGCAGAGAGGTCATACCCTCTTATCTTCCTATTTTGCTACTGTCCGCGAATTTTCAAAATTTTTATACTCATCCAATTTTTGGGAAATTGAGCTTGTTGGAATCCTTGTGAAATTTTATATATCATATAAAATCATAAAAATTTTCCGAGGTCGGTGGTAGTACTAAAAAATTCATAATACCCACAGGTATTATTTCTGGACTTTGACACCAGTACAATTAAAAATTCAAAACAATTATCAAACGAATTTCTAAAATCTTACAAAAATATTTTCTGGAATCCTTGTTTGATTTTATTCAAAGTAGTGGTGTTGTTTGACTTGTTTGGACCACTACTTAATTCTGAAAGCCTAAAAAATAACTCATTGGTAGTTAAATTTCTGTCTTAGGGATAATTGGCTTAGGGTTTCTTTCTTTCTCTTTTGAGGATTAATTCAAAGGAAATATACAATCACCCATACAACTTGTTTTCCTTTGATTGTGGGTTTTCAAACTTGTTTGAAAATTTAACTAAAGAAACCCTAAAATACATTCAATTAAATCAAATCCTAAAAGACAAAAATACAAAAAAAAAAAATTGTGTGACAACTTGATTTTCATTGGAGCCACTCTCCAATTCCTGCACACACACAAAAAAATCAAATAACAGGGCAACAACCCAATAAACGCCCTCCACATTCCGTGTGCACTATAAAATCCTAGACCTAATTAAAATTTGTAGCAACTTGACCCCTAAGGCTTTATCAACTTAGGCTTGCTATTTAGGTCTTAAGTTTTCTTTAGTTAGTACCAATTCTGTCATCTATATCTGGTGTTCAGGCTGAGGGGCCGTGTCAAACGACCAGGCGCGGGTTTGTACAAGCACCTGGGGTTTTCCCTAGGAAACGTTTGGGCCCAAACCTCCCCTTAAGCAACTTGGCTGGATTTGTTGATAGAACGGGTATTCACTATTGACTACTTATTTCCTATATAGACCAAGTCTTAGGTTATTATTAGGGAGTCACAATTAAGTTAGGTCTAGTTTTTGTTTGTTTGAATTGCACACTTTCTCTCATCTCTTTCTCTTCTCCTCCCCTCCCCGTTCTTCCATTTTATGCACGGGCGACGGTCTCAAAATCCGCACTTGGAAGGACCATTTGATTTCGCCCCCCACGTAAAAAGACCACTTTTTCTGTCTTCTCCTGAAAAAATGGAAACACAACAAAATAGGTCCACTGACCCTTCCACGTCTACCTCTAACCCCACCTCTAACCCTAATTCTAACCCTTCCACCCAAAACCCAACCACCAGTAACTTCCCACACTTGGAGCTCCCCAATCTTGAGTTGCACCACACACAACATCAAGACCCCCTACCTGATCTTTTAAAATTGATGGCCGATCAGATTAATAAATTAAATTCCAATCAACAAACATTGACTAGGAACATCCAAAACCTAGCCAATCCAAGGCCAAACCCACCACCCCGTCAGCAGCCTGTTGTTCCTCTAAAAGATTTCTATGATCCGTCTTATTATGAGGAACGACCAGGGGTGGTCATACCGGAGGGGGACTTTGAGATCAAGCCAGCCGTCCTGAACCTGATTAAACACTTTCATGGCCTTCCTAGGGAAGACCCTTTCAGCCACCTTGAAGAACTAACTCTTCTTGCACAGACAACCCGTTCCCGAAATGTGCAAGAAGACATATGGCTGATGCGGCTTTTTCCATTATCTCTTAAAGATAAGGCCGCTTATTGGTTCAGGACCATTGGCCGACCCATTACAACATGGCCTCAACTCAAGAGTGCCTTCCTCAAGAAATTCTTTCCCATAGGTCGTACCAATTCCTTACGAAGATCTATTACGACCTTTCACCAAAAATCTGGCGAAACTTTCCATGATTCTTGGGAAAGATTTCAGGACCTTTTAAGAAGTTGCCCGCACCACGAGATTCCTTTGTGGCAGCTCGTGCAAATCTTCTATCATGGATTAGAAGGTCAAATCCGACAATTTGTCGACGCCTCGTGTGGCGGCAACTTCTTAAATAAAGATGCTGAAAGTGCTTATGATCTATTTGAAGAAATGAGTGAAAACTCATTTAACCAAGCTTCCATGAACACATTTTACAGAACCCAAAACCCGCAGTTTGGTGTTCATGAAATAGGCGCTCAATCTATCCCAGTCACCCAAGACGATCTTCAAATGATCGCTCAGAAACTCGACCAGATGCATATTAATCAGAAGAAAATTGAGGAAAGACTCGCCACATCAATTCAAGCTCCACACCCACATCTAACCCAACCTAACTTTCCACGAAGAGAAAATTTGCACAATCTCAACACCACTCCTGCTGATTATTCTGAGGTTGCCCATGATTCACTGGGGAATTTCAATTATCCAGATCTTAACCCCACCCAAAATATTTCTGCCATCCAGGAGCCCTTTAAAAATTCTTCCAATTGGAAAAATTACCCGAACTACTCCTGGAATAATCAAGTTTCCTCCCAACCATATCATTTTAATGGGTATGGGTCGAATCCAAATTTCCATCCTGGGCCATCCCAACAAGATATCAATGCCCAGATGCTACGGACCCTGCAGGATATGCAAACAAAAATGACGGAAGTAACCCGTAACATCACAAATCTGAACAATCAGATTGGGGTTGCTCCCACGCAAAGACCTGTAGGACATCTTCCGTCCCAACCCATACCCAATCCCAATCACCAAGGGAACCATTATATGGGCAGAAATCCACATTATCCAAATCAGCCTCCTCCTAATCCACCTCAGCAGCCGCCCAGGTTCCTGCAATCACAGGCCCCCCCACCTCCTCCAAATAATAATCCGACTGCACATGCAGTTACCTTGAGGAGTGGGAAAACCACCACTGACCCCGAGCCTTCGCACGAACCTGGTAAGATACATGTGCAAGTTGACTCCCCACCTCCCCATCAGGAAGAAAAAGAACAACAAAAATCTCAAGACAAGATTCCTATCCCTTTCCCACAAGCTCTCTACCCTACCACCAACAAAAGAAAGAAATCTGAGCCCACTACAGAAGAACTCATGGAGCTATTTGGGCAAGTTCATATCAATATCCCTCTCCTAGATGCCATTAAATATATACCTGCCTATGCTAAATTTTTAAAGGAGATTTGTACTCCTAAAAGGCAGGCCAAAAATCTAGGACAGGTGCATCTTTCGGAGACAGTAAGCTCTGTCATACAGAGTAAGCTGCCTCCTAAGATGAAAGATCCGGGGGCGCCTTTAATTTCTGTAATTATTGATGACACTACATTTAATCGCGCCCTCCTTGATCTTGGTGCCTCTGTAAATATTATTCCCACAAGTTTATTGGAAGAATTTCAGATCGGTGAATTAAAACTCGTCGAGGTTACCCTGCAATTAGCCGACCGATCTACAATCAAACCTCGTGGGATTGTCGAGGATGTATTAGTCAAGGTCCAGAATTGTGTCTTCCCTGCAGACTTTCTGGTTCTTGACATTGAGGCACCCGAATCATTACTGGACTCCCCGATAATCCTTGGACGCCCCTTTTTGGCTACTGCAAAGGCAAATATCAATTGCCACACAGGCAAAATGGATATCAACTGTGCAGGACAAACTATCACCTTAGATATTTTTAAATCCTCCAGGAGATTCCATGATGATAACTTCTTTGAGGACTCAGATACTGAAATTTCTAATATGGTGGAGGAGACAATGTTAATAGATACCCTTACCGACCACAGTTTTTTTGAGGACTCCGATTCAGACTCAGTGGTCGGCGAGATCTGTGATCCGGAAACTTGTCTTGACTCCAAATTTGTTCCTGATACCCCCCCTAACCCACCCACTATTCACGCACCTAATTTTTCCACACTAACTCACCATTCCTTCCCCGACCCCTTTCTTACGGACCTGCCACCAACCCCACCCGAGTTTGGCACCCAACCTGAATTAAAACCATGGCCAGACTCGGGCCACACTTATCAATTTCCATCTCACTTTGATCCCAATATTATTTCTAATCAATTTTCTAGGGATCTAGACGAAGACACCTTTTTTGCGAGCATCCAAGTGTCCAATTATTTACATGATTTTCCGTCTTCTGTGCATACCTTCACGCCCGGCTGAATGGCGTAAAAGATAGCACTGGATGGGAGGTAACCCATCATTTTTTTTTCTTGCTTTCCTTTTTTCTTCTTTTTCCAGGTTTTATTCATCCTAAACCTAACCGTTCTTCACTAAGGTGATTCCTTTTCCCTCCTAATGCATGAGGACATGGCATATCTTAAGCATGGGGGGGTGTTTTTAAATTTTTACGATCGATTTAGGATGTTTAAAACCTAAAAACATGCAATTTTCTTTAATTTATTTCCTGCTTGCATACCCAAAAACAAAAAACAAAAAAAAAATATTGAAAACTTTTTGAGGAAAAATTTTGAAATCAGGACTACGGTCGAAAAATTCACTTCAGGTACAATGGGATTTAATCTTTAACAAACTAAGGATGAGGATATGGATCTGATCATTAGAATTCCAGGGTCTATTTTAGACTAGATCAGATATCCTTCTCTAAAATTCCACCTGAACTCATGATAGTTCAGGTGACTTGATCCTATTTTGTAATATGGAAAGTATTTGACTTAGTTTTTTATTCAAAAACCTGCGGTTCTTGAGAAACTTCTTGTGTCAATTTTCACACACAAGCCAACACTTAAAAATAACTAAAAATTTGAAAAACTCCCTTGTTTGGATTTAGTAAAAGTCTGAAGCAGATCATTGGTTTGAGTTCCCACCGTCGAGAAGAAGGAAAAAACCTTCTTTGAGGACACGATGTCAACATGTTACCGCCTCGGTGCTGCTCTATATCTATATTTCATATCTTTAGACGGAGCATTAAAGCGCATTTCAGCAGCTCAAGTGTCTTGGACGGTGCTCTACCTATAGCGTCGGAGCAAGAGCTTGAGTTTGCTTGGAGCGCCTCTTTTCACCGCATCGTGTTTTGGGGTTGTGAGCTCCTGGGTGGTGTCATGGACAGTGCTATCCCGAAGTACTGGCGCCAGAGCCCCCTCGAGGAATGGTAACGGGAATGATGATCCCGACACATCTGTTGTAAGACTAAGCTAAAAATAAGCATGGGGAAAAAATAAATAAATAAATAAATAAATAAATAATAATAATAATAATAACACATCCTTATAAAGGTTGGCTTTTCACAAGCACAGACACAAGGTTTTAAAGGAATTTGCAAGTTGCGAATCAGATTCACGAGCCAGAAAAATCCTAAAAACAAACATTTCAAGTCATCCGAATTAACAAGGGGTTAATTTGTGAATTTTCTGAGGATATATTGATCCCGTTCTATCTAATGGTTGGATCCAAAAATAAATACTGATGTTTATCTTCAACAAATCCCGTATCTCCTGTGTTTTAATCTACCAAGGTCCCTTAATCTCTTTTTCTCCTCAAAAGTCAAAAAAATTAGATTTCCCAAAAATTCTGTTTTCCAAAAAAATTAATGTTCTGCTAAGAGACTAGCAAAAGATAAGCATGGGGGTGTGATAAACGCCAGTTTATCGTCATTTTTATGTTTTAAAACTAACCTAGCTCTTAGGATTTTACTCCGCAAACAGATTTTTGGGCTGCATTTAGGCATAAATTAGGATAGGCATGCATTGCATTTTTTATTGTTGTTTTAATGTGTTTTTGTGAGTGTTAGGGATGTACAGATTCACAGATCCCTAAAACCCTAGCACTCAAGAAGGCAAATGGTGAAGGAGAAGCCCAGACTAGTTGGAACCCAGCTTGATCCAGCTCACCACAGCTGGAACCTAGATTACTTGAACTAGGGTTAGCTCATCCCAGCTCCATTCAGCAAATCTCAGCTGGATGGCAGCTCAAGAGAGTTCACCTTAGCTCACCCTAGCTCAAGTCAGCTCAGATCCAGCTCAACTTAGCTGAGTCTAGCTCATCTCAGCTCCCACTAGTTCACAGGGAGCTCTAGCTAGCTCAGCTGAGTTGACAGGAGTTCACCCCAGCTCAGATCCAGCTACATCCAGCTCCACTCAACTCCAGCCAGCTGAAGAAGAATTCATCTCAGCTCAGGAAGCTCAAGTCCAGCTCCCGGGGACTCAGCTTAGCTCATCTCAGTTGAGCTAAGCTACCTTAGCTTCCTCAACCAGCTTGATTCTCCCCGGGAGCACTAGACCTAGCTCACCTTAGCTCATTTTGGTAGAAGCTAGCTCACTTTAGCTTGGCTTAGCAACTAGCAAAGAACTAGCAAGCTAAGCCAGCTAGAGTAGCCCCATGCCAGCCTCTTCAGCAGCAGCCAGCTCCAGCTCCAGCTCCAGACTTCTTCTCCTCAGCTCCCTCCTCCAAACCCTAGCTCCAACACCTTCTCCTCTACTCCTCCATTAGCTAAGCTAGCTTAGCTTAGCTTAGCTTAGCTATGCTCCAACTTCCTTGGCTTGTACTACCCCAAAAACCCACCTACCAACTCTACCCAACTAGCTCCACCTAAGCTCCACATAAGCTAACCTACTTGGCACCAACCTAACCTACCCACCCCCTCCAAAAGACACCTAAAAGTGGCGCCAAAAACTACCCATAACCACCCCTTAATGGCGCCACTTTTCCCTCCAAAATCCCCCCCTCATCTCCACCACACAATCCTCCTTGAATCCATCTCCACCGTCCACCTAACCCTCCTTCTAGAAGACCCCATGTTGGCGCCAACATGGGGGTGTCTCTCCACCACCAAAAGACACCAACACCACCATAACCACCCCCTTTAACACCCCTTGGGGTGGCGCCAACTAACCCTAGCCATAGGATCACCAACCACCCTCATCCTTCCATCCTAGCCCTCCATTTCAAGGGGTACCTTAACCCCCCATCCTACCCTATAAAAAGACCACTACCCACCACCATTCAAGCCATCCTTGGCTAGCCATTTCACTCTCATATTCCACCAAGAATCCCACGTCCAAGAGAGAAGAAGAAGAAGAAGATTAAGGGGATATTCTGTCCCCTTGGTGCCTTCCCCTCTTCCCTTCTCTCTTGGGTCACGCCAGCCAAAGGAGAAGCCAGGCAAGGAAGATCTTGGAGGAGATCTTGAAGGTGGTCACGCCACCTTGGAGGAGTTTTAAGGGTGGTGCACGCCCACCCCTTTGGAGAGAGCATTAAAGGTGGTAGCTTCCACCTTGGAGGAGCTCTCAAGGAAGGAGAAGAAGGAGGCCCTCTTTTCAAGCCAAGGAGCAGCTAGGCTTGGAGCAAGAAGACAACCTTCTTCACCATTGTTACAAGAGGATTTGTGTTTCTTTTCTTGCTTTTAAATTGTTCAATTCTAGTATAAGCTTTCCTCTACTTGTCCTTGAAAAGAACACTCATTCTACTCAATCAAAAATTGCCTTCTTTTAAGCTTTTTATTGCAGTTGTTTGTTTTGGTTCTAGCACTTATTTCACCTCTTCTTCCTAATTACCCTAGGCCTACACTTGCCTAGAGTGAGCTTAGGAAGAAGATATTTCTATCTTTTAGATTTTTAATCATTTGTAGGTGTTAGTTCTTTTCGCTACAATCTGCCATTTGCCCTCGTCTTTTCAAAATACAACAAAATTACATATTGAAAAATATTAAAAAGAAAGTTGAGATTGTGTTCCAAGCAAGAGAATCATTATTGCAATTTTTTGCCTCCTTGGACGACCCTAGATACTCCCCTATCTAGGATATAAATTTTAAAAGCGAAAGCGGATTCGCGTGTTACAACGACGTTAAAAAATTGCTTTTACAAATCACGCGTATTTCGCTATCAATGACCAACCCAAGCACAAATTCATTGATTATCCTTTTGATCTCAAATTCTCTGTAACTCGACTTTTTGGTCTTGGGTTGCATCCTTATAAATCGTAGGCCCGACCTCGCTTGCATACTGATTTTAGGTTTTGGGTAATTTTTATCCAGAACCTTAGATATTCTCGACCATGGGGTATGGGTCTACATCACAATATGGTCCACATCTGTGAACATCTGCTGGCAGGTCTTAGGTTGCATCTTTTTATTCTAATTCTGACCTGCACCTGTGAATTCTTTATTTCTCTTCTTTGTATAGTGTGCCTAGCTGAAGGCACTAAATTCAGCATGTATACAGTTTCTGTTTATCTCGGAGCAGACCCGTTATTCACGCAATTCAGGTGCTTTCTACTCTACACTCTATTTCATGTCTTTTTAATACAATGAGGACATTGCATTAGATAGGCATGGGGGGGTGGAAATTCATCTCTAAATTACTTCGTTAGCTCCGTAGATTCATTTTATTTTATTTTTATTTTTATTCTAAGAAAAAGTGGAATTAGGAAAGAGAACTTGGGCTTTAAAAAATTTTCAATCTTAGGAAATAAAACTGTATGATTTGAACATGAAGACCCTTCAGGTCTTCAGACTTAATCAACCTAGGTATCCACTAAAATGTGGATTTGTTTCTCAAGTCTTCGCCATCCTGAATTCTATTTCTAATTTGATTAAATAAGTTTGGGTGATAAGTACACGACTTATTAACCCGCCCTCTGATTTGAGGGAACTTTAAGTCTAAGCATCTACACACTATTCATCACTAACTCGTTGTTCGGTGATTTTAACGAAAATTGGGTAGCTAATGAATCTTCTAGGATGATATAGCTGGCAAGTTATCGTGGGTAACAACCCATAGATAGGTTGTCCAGAGCCCAGTCACTAGACCACTCTCGTCTTGCTTCCTTTAGGTAAATCTTAGATCAGGAAAGCCACCTACTTAAAAAGAAAAAAAAGAAAGCTCAAAAAGAAAAGAAAAAGAAAAAAGAAAAGGAGAAAAGAAAGAAAAAGAAACAAAAGAAATAAGTCACACTTCGTCGCATGAGTATGGCTAACAAGTTGTCGGTAGTAACAGCTCATCGACCGGTTATCCAGAATCTAGCTCAAGAAATGCACATAAAAATTCCTAAAACACTTAGGAAGAAGTGGAGAAATAGAATAAGCCGGGGAGATATACACTAGATTCACCCTTGTGTTGACCCCATAAAAAATAAAAGTAGAGAGAAAGCTATCGGTCGTATAGATACACCTTTAGGCAGATTTTTTTTTAAGGTCACCTAGAGGCGTAGAAACCCGAAGTCCATTCTGATTGCTGATCAACGAGTCTATCACTTTCACAAAAAGTTGCTTAGAACTTAGGGTTCTCATTAAAGTCTTGGGAGGGTTGAGTGGCCGTAGAAAGCCACTCTGTAACCCTGAAATAAAAAAATCCAAAAATAATAGAAAAGAAAAAAAAGAGAAAAAGATATCCCTCTTTGAATAAAGGCGAGAACTTGAGGCAATCTGCATTTTGGCAGATACCCGAGTGTTGTTGTGTCTCTGTAGTTCAGGTTCTAGTTGAAATTCCTAAGTGTTGAAAATAATTATTGCCGAAGAAATCTAACTCAATTCTCTTATAAATAGCATGGGGGTGTGATGTAGCAAAAGATAGGCATGGGGGTGTGATGTAAACATGTTTATATCACATAAACTGCCTATTATGTATGTTATTAAGCATAGAATTGCATCACATACTATAAATATTGCATAACATGCATCATCTTGCATTTAGGTTAGTCTGAATAAAATGTAGGTTAATTATCTCCTTTTATGGCCAGGGATAGGACAACTTGTTAATCGGGGCTTTGGAACAAAGATCCAACCGTATGGATCTGATTAGGGCAACGATTGGAGTTCAACGACTCCAAAATCGCCTTAATCGGACATCCATAGCACCAGATAGAGATCGAGGAACCCTGAAGATTAAGGGTCAAGATGGTATTAATTCACACCTCAGATGACAAATCCGATAGCACAGATGGGTTCGGATCGACAATCGCAGCCTAACGGCACAAAAATCGATCCAATCCGACACCTGTGGCACCGTCTACAACACTTAGAAGATAGACGACCAAGATGGCACCATGTGGCGCCATCCTAGCCGCCCAATCAGCCCCACGGACCCGCCTCCAGTTCTCTTCTTCACCCACTCGACGAATCTACACCATTGGATGCTCATCCAACGGCCGCAAGCATAGTGCGCACAAATTCATCCGCACGACAAAGACGTCGCCACAGCACAGCGGTCAAGTGCATCGTGTGAACACGCGACACGCGTTCAATTCCGCATCTGTAGCGTGCAGGCGAATTATCACAGCCATGCAATTGGCATTGAGCGGCGCGGTTCAACCAATAGCGCCCACGTACGATCAGACGCATAGCACACATGCTCGATCGCACGCGGGCGCTTGGTGAAGGCACTGGCGCGGGGCGTTGGCAAGGAGCATTTTAAGCCGTCTGATCTTGAGATCGAATAGCTGAGCGTGTGCGATCGTGCACAAGCGTTGAGGCAGCAAAGGCAAGGGGGCGCACGCGGCATACGCATGTCAGGCACGTTTTGTGGGTTTACATATTGCAAACCTTTTGGAGGCATGATACAAAAAAGTATTACCAGAGGTTTACTGCGACAACTTAAGATGCCTTCGAGAGATGACAAAATACATTACATTAGAGCGAACTGAAATAGAACAAAATTTTATGAAGAACGATGGTCACTATTAAAATAACACGTGGTACAGATGAATCCTCAACAAGCCTGTCTCGCCTATACAAAATATGGGCATCTAATACAACGAATGAGATAAACTTACAACGCGTATATAACAAATATATCACCAACGAAAGAGTTGGTGGTACTAGAATACTTAATGCCTTAAGAGATGAATTGCAACATTAAGACGTCGAATTGCATATATGTTGTAGGAATAAGTGTTGGGCATTCTTAAATGGTAAAATATTACTTGAAAGGATATGCATCAGATTGTAATATATATACAAGATAAGAAAAGGTACAGAAATGACAAGATATACTAACTATAACGGAAACTATGTGGAACAAAATAGTTCATTAAACAACCTGATGGTACTCCATAAAATGAATTAATAACGCAAGAGCTACGAACATAAAGTTGACGAAGGTGAAAATATATCAGTCCATTAACCACAGCGAAATATAGAAGATTGAAGAGATATATAGCATAAAATGTGTCCATCCAATGATCTACAATTCAATAACAATGAAGCGTCATGCTAAACAAATCTGAACAGATATTTTTTAGACCCGAAAATGAGAAAACATCATGTTAACTTATAAAATCATGCATGCAAAATATATAACGTGTAAATCAAAACAAACATTTACCTATAAGTTGATGAATCTAAATCAGAGAGCTTTTAAAGACAACATTTAGTTGTTTCTAATAATATTACAACACCATCGTGTCATCGTAAGCTGAAATATTTATTGTATTACAACGTGTGATACGACTCTTCGAGAGTTACTGGCTACTTAATAACTAACCTTCAAAGCTTATATTACACTAGCAAGATGTCATTATGAAAGTAATAATATACTCAAAAATTGCTCACTGATATTGTATTACAACGGATAATGGATCTTATCAGTTATAGAGTGCGTGCATGCTAACCGTGCCCATATCTTGTATTACAATAACTTGGTGTCGTTGAGAAACTTTAACATCCCATCAACAATGGTAAATAGATATCCTATTACATGAGTACAACACCTTGAGTGAAATTAAATGTTAAAATCAAGTTTATTAGCTCAGTCACCTTCTATGTGTTGTGCTGAACCTATTTGAACCGTTTATTTGCATTTCCAATCCTTAGAATACATTTGAAGGCCTTAAGTTCATTTGAAAATATTTATTAGGACCTTAGGTTGATTTGCATATAAATAAAATATATTAAAAAATCATTAAAAAAATAAAATAAAAATATCTTGAGTAAGATTAGATATTTTATAACTGTATATCAAATTTCAAAATAATCTGAACCCCCGACTTAGCAGAATATATCAGCCGATAATTCAGTCTACTTTTAAATTTAATAAAAGATTAAAATTGAAAAACACCAAAAACAACTTCTTCTCTCTCATTTCACTCTATCTCTCTCATCCCCTATCTCTACTATACATATAGAAATTATAAAAATCAGAAAAAATCGCAAAAATAACCATAAATTCCTTGTATAATGTGTATATACTTGTAAATATAGTTTAAAACCTAAGCTAAATGTATATATTGTACAATATGACAATAATGTGTATAAATAACTTATAAATGTATTCTATATATTAAATTAAATACTTAGAATGAGTTATTGCATATATAACTTAATTATATAATTATATACTAATTTATATAAACTAAATGTATATTAACTTAAGTAATTATATAAACCTATATATATGAACATAATTATATCTAATATTGTACATACATACTTAACTAAGTAATATGTCTTGTATAATACCTATAAATTAATTTAATTATGCATTTAAAGTAGGTAATTAAGTTATTAAGTTAATGAAGTAATTAATAAAGTTAAAATAAAATAAATTAGTAATGTAAGTTAATACTGAAATAATTTATAATGCATAATTGTATAGTATTATATTAACTATTTTTAACCTATGTCTACTATATTTGTATAATACTATAGTATTTATAAACTATTTATGTACATAACTAACTTTAACTTGTATTTAAATGTAATTAAATTAAAATAAAGTCTCTAAAATAAATTAGAAATGTATAATAAATAATTTAATGTGTAAATTAATTTTGTATAAAGTTAATTTTGTAATTAAGTCACCAATTTGTACTATAATTAGTAAATTAAACTCTAATTTAACATGTATAAATGGCCAACTTTAACTAATTTTATTATATATTTAAATAACTTATTTTTCTAAATAAATTGTAGAATTATATAGCCCTATATAAGGGCTTTGTAATCATATAATTTAATTTTAATTTAGACTAAATTATAACCCTCAAGTCGAGGGCCAAATTCCTGAAATCCGAACACTATCCAGCACAGCGTGTGCTCAATTGAGTACCAAGATTTTGTCCCACATCGTAGCCGATGAAAGCAGTGAAGGAGCATAAGTTGTTCCTACACAGATGGCCTCTCGGTCATCTGTGCAGGGCGCAACTCTTAAGCATGCATTGGTTTCTCGATGTGCATGCACGCCTGCAGGCATGTGAATAGGTGACTGCAGATGCGTGTGTGTGGACACGTGTGGGCTTGGTGGGCCTATTGGGCCTGAAATGCACAAAGAAACACACTAATTAAACTAGGGCTGGCACATTAGTAGTGGTTTGGTCCCACCTCTCCGAAGTGCTGTGTATCTTACGAACATGGGCTGGTCCGTACGCTAAAAAGCAAATTTTTGATTTGGTGAACAATGCATGTGAGTTTGAGAGAAGAAAAGAGAGAGGTCCTATAAAAGCTAAGTGTTGAAAAGGGAGAACTAGACTGAAGAGAGAAGAGAAGCGACCAGCGTATGTGTTGTGTGCGTATGTATATGTATAATATAGTATAAGTATATGTATATAAATAATGTAAATGTATATATGTACATAAATGTATACGAATACATATATAGTGTATATATGTATCATATGAGTGGGTTAGATACTTGTTTGAGCTTAAAATGTATATAAATAACACCAAAGCTTTAGTGACAGTTACATCCGTCACTGTATATAGATATATACGTTAGTATAAGTAGTTCTTTTTTACCTTATGTTATGCATATATTTTACTAAGATCTACACTAACATCTATATATGTTACTGTATATAGAGTATATGTTACTAAAGATATTAGTATGTTAATATAACTTAGTATAGTAGATATTAGTAGCTATTTTTGTACCTACAATTAGGTATTACTTAGAGTAATTATACATAATTAACTTAGTGTAGTTTTAATTAGTTTTTAATGCCTGATTAGTTGTAAATTTGTTTAAGGCATTGTAAGTAGAATTGACCGACTCTTTTGTATATAATTAACTAATTCATTTATTGTTTGATTCATTGATTAATTATGTAAATAAAATTAACATTTTGGAATAAAAGAACATTTTTGAACATAAAGAGTGATGTATATCAATAATTGTCAATTGATCAGGACCCCAAGATACGGGGTATCCGACTCAAGTAACAATCGAACCTCTTCCGAGGGTTGGATGATCTAATCGTGGATCCTAAGCAATCTTACAATGGCACAGGAAGTGGTTAACCAATTCCACCGCAAGGGGTGTATGTCTGGGGGGAGGATAGAGCTCCCAACTATGCACTATAAGTTTGGCAAGATTACAAAACATACAATCTCTTGATTTCACTTGGATTGCTTAGGGGAGGCCTCAAGGGCCTTCCCTTCTATTTACAGTGCTGGGATCGAGCTCTCAGCAAGACCTTCTTCAGTAGATCAGGCTCAGGCTCCTATGGGATCTTTTGAGCGGATCGGGCCTGAGCTCCCAGCGGGATCTTCTGAGAAGATACGTCGCTCGACAATTGTATACGTGTTGTCAAGTCATTTAATGGCAGCTACAATTGTCAGCATTTATTTGGGGTGCAAGCCTACTGTATTTTTGTCGTCCCTCTGATGGATAGGGTCCTTTGGGTTCGGCTATGCCCGACCTTATTGTGTGCAGGCGAGTTGGATTGTCAAATCCATCTGCTCGAGAGGTTTTCCTTGGATGTAGGCGGGTTGGATCTCCAAGCTTTTCTGTATCCAAGCTTCACCGAGCTAGATCCTTCTTTTCAGACCTATCGTAGGATTTCGGATTCGAGGACATTTTTTGCCCCTCATCACTCATCCATAATTTTGTGATCCTTTTCAGAGGTTTAAATGTCCAATTCTAGAAGTCTGATGTTGAATTCCAAACATCCCTGATCAATTCTAATGTTAGACTTCATTTATTAGAAACTTTTTATCGTTGGACTCTCTTATCAAACATGTATATTTCTTCTCTAGGCATCTTCTTAAAGTATTTTGGACATCTAACATTACTTTTAGAAGTTTGAAATAAGAATTTGAGATGTCTGCCTATAGTTTCAGATGTCTATCATAGTCAAATTTCATATTTATGTTTCCTAGTCGTTCTAGGTCGAATAGTTATTCTCTAATTTGAATTCCAATGACTCCTAATGCTTGCATTTAACCTCCTACATTCTATAAATACCTACCTAAGGTCACCTAAACCTATACATCTCTCTACGAAGCTATCTTGTGCAAAATACTTTCATAATCTCTCATTCTAGCTTGTTGGTGCTCTTGTGCTCAAATTATTCTAACAACCATCTAAGAGCACACACTCCTTCCGATTCTTCTTTACTCCATACAAGTTTGAAAATGGAGCAAACCCTACCTTACACCAAATTCTTACTCTCTCAATGCTCAAAGAAATCATATTTAGGATAAACTTTGATTGGTCAATTTTATTAATGTTTTGATCAAGACATTAATCCATAAGTAATTCTATTTGATGAATCATTCTTTTCTTTTATCGCATAATTCAATGAACTGGGTTAGAGAGAAGTTATTACAATATCTAATTCTAATCTTTTCTTAATTAATCATTATAATATTAATCTACAAGTACATTATCCCCAAGTCCAATTGAATGCACTAAACTAGCCACGAAACTACCAACTATAGCTAAAATCTAGATCGCTTGGTGAAAGAGACAAGATGCAATCACAAGCTTTATCAGTGCCTGCCACTAATCATTAGAGGGAGGGTCAAGTAGCTGTCTTGGGTACTGGGTCTCCTCCATTTAGGCCCTTAAGCCCCAAAGTACTCTGTAGAAGTGGCACCACACCAACTCCAAGTAGACCCGCTCCAATCTACTCATTACTAAAGAACTGCCTTACAACATCAAGTCCTGAAAGTACATCACAAAGCAAGGGTGAGCCAACTGATTTAGTACAAACAACCAAACTACGTATACTAGCAAGAAAAAATGGGTAGCATATGGGTCTTTACACTACAGGCTAACTGACCAAACTGAACCTTCTTAGAAGTTACCCCAGGTACCACTATTATATATTTATTATCACCCTCTCACTCACCTCAATGATCAAATTTTTGAGAATCAACCCTCTCTTGGAGAGGTGATGGAAACGAATTGTCCTCTTGAATCATAACCCGGTAGTCCCTCTTTATTAAGGGAGAGACTATCAATACTAGTGGTCCTTGAGTAAGGAATACCCCTCCTGATGATATACAAGAATGTTGCTGACATCAGTCAGTAGAGTCGGGCCTCTTAGGAGCTACCTAGGCCAAATGCCTCATAGATGTGAAGAGCAAGCTCAATTTAGGTCCAACGAGGTCCGATCATCGATCATCCATATCGTTGGTTGTGGGGTTGGTTAGATATTATCAGGCTACACCAATGCTCTTTCGAAATGGGTGCACTCCAAGTGTATCCTCTCAATCTGCCTCTGAAGGCGATCTCAACCAAATCCCCCTGTGGTACCCCCATGTCATTTGCACATGCCAGTGCCTTTCTAGCTTTCGCTCGAGTACTAGGTACCCCAACATCATTTGCACTTACAGGCACCTTCCTAGCTATCGCTTGAGTACCTCATTGCAAGTTAGATTCAAGTACTTATGAATACCTCCTTTCGATGACAGCTTATGACTCACCACCGTAGTCAAGAACTATTTGAGTTTCAGGATGTTAGCTTAGATAGCCGCTAGCTACCACAAGTTCTTAGGTCTCCAACCTGTAACGATGAACTCTTGGTTCACGAGGTTGAGGTGTCCATGAAGGGTTTCAGTCAAATCGACCCTGAGCATCGTAGAATACGTGGAACTATTTTCCTCCCATTCAGGGATTCCATAAGTATGAGAAATGTATACCTTGCAGGTGGCGTGGTATAGCGCCTCATGTATGGCACATCCTCAAATAAGTCTTAGCAATTCTCTTGGACTCCCTCTCCACAACGTTCGGATGAGACATCTCGTGCCGTGGAGATTCAATCCCAAATAGGATCCAAGAACATTTCGTGAACTTGGTGGAACCCTTCACATCGATCCTTGAACATCCACCAATAGATCCTTCAAAAGGGTTAAGAGAAGTCACCCTAGTACAAGCAGGTCAACTTATTAGGAAGGTAAGTCGATCGGCTATAGTGGCAACTCCCTCCAGGTGACAGACTTGTGCCTTGGAGCAAGATTTGTGTTGTAGTCGGGTGGTCGGTTGAGGTGTCGGTCAACCGGCTACAAGGCAACAGGCCAACCAATATTTATTTTGGTCGATTGGCTACAATGTGATCAGATCCCTGTGATTCTCGTGGATGAAGGTGGGATTTCATTAAGAGCTCTTCAAGCGTGGCACATGGGAGATATTTATAAGGTTTTCAAGGCTAAACCTAATTTGATGGCACCTTTGGATCTCCATCCAAGGATAGGGATCTATTCCTACTTTGGAGAATTTACAAGATAAGTTCATAACAACTTTTTCTATGTTTTTATCTAGTACACAAAAAACCTTAATTGCAATCCAACATTGAATTCTTTACCTAATCATATTAAGTGCAATTAAATGCCAAATCAAGTGTAATTTAACTCCTTAAATCACAATTGATTCCTCTATCAAGTAAGAGACCATTAAAATCATTATTGATTCCATCACTTCAATAATGAAGCTTTGGGTTTCATGGAAAAATTGGCACAATGCCCCCTCAAGTATTCCGAATATTCATAAATCCTTTACACATGGAGGAAAATATTATTCTGATGTCTAATCCCATTAGACAGACGTTATTTTTCTTTGGATAATATTATTCTTGATATCTCCTTGTATCATTGGAACGAGAAAGAAGATCAAAACATTTCCTGAAGGTCTATCTTCCTCTCTTCTTACCTTGAGTCTAATCAGAACTCTATGACCACATGTGGAATTATCATTCCCAATATATGCGGAGCAGGCTCATGTCTCCAGTCCGTTACTTACACCTATATAATAGACTTGTGCAATCGCTTCGAGAGATCATGCATTTCCTGTCTCTTTCCATATGCACTTGCTTTCTAGCATCATCACTATGATGGGTGCATCTATTAACATATCTGTCTCATGTCAAAGAATATTCCTTCTCCATGATATCATTGAAGGACTTTCACTATATCCTATTTCATTATGTTAACTCCTTAACCTGATTTGTGTGATAGTCCTTAAATCTCTATTTAAGAACATCAATTAGGCAATGGTTTCTAGAGAAGGTTGATATCTCAACTCAAATTGGAAACACATGATTAAATCTGATGGTTTCTTGATGTGCTATCTGATTCTTTAAACTGTTTAGATCTTTGAATCAATACACATCGGGTTTATTCGATCTGGCCAAGTAAATCACTTTATTTGTACTATGAGATCTAATTCATTTACTAGACATTGAATAAATTCTTTTATTCAGATGAAGAATATAATTATATTACATGTTAGGGCCAGTGATTAAAAAGAAAAAAAAAGAGAGAAGAGTGAAGAAGCCCTCACCGACTACCACTGACTTCTCCCTCTCCATACACGCCACCAACTTCCCCCTCTCAATCTCACTTTCTCTCTCTAGTTCTCACCTACACCTAATCTTTGCGATCAACAAATAAGTAAAGAATTGTAACAAAAAAAAAATTTAGATTAGTTCTTAAATTTATTCTTTATTGAAGAAATCCAAAGTACATTTAGGATAAGCTTATATAATTTTTATGAAAAGAGAAATCCAAATTTATTTTTTTTAAAAAATAAATTCACTTACATATAAAAATATATATATAAAAAGTAAGCTTTTAAATTCAACTTGATCCAAACCCAAAAAAAGAGGATCTTGGACTAGACCTTAGCCTTGATTGAATGATCAAAATTTTTGAGCCTTCAACTTAGTTGAAAGCCCAAAACAACTTTAGGCCTTGCTGGTTCAAATCATGATAAGTCGAGTTAGGTTCAATACTCCACCTTAAGGGTGTAGGTGATCAAGGAACACTCTTGAAAGGGTGGATGGATGCAAATATAGTGAGACATATCACTATGCCATGCATAGCCATCTTAAGAAGTGGAATGAGATAGTTGCCCTTTCCTCGCTATCAAAACTATGCTTTACCTAATTACTTCCAACGGAAACAACGTCACAAGCACCTCCACTACGAAATCTCATTCCAAAATATTATCCGCTCGATCGTATGAGGCATTTAGCACCACCACTTATTCAACATGATTATCTAAATATCTATAATTGTTTTCATTTGTCCAACTCATCCAACACGTCACTTGTCCCAACTAACAACTATGCAACTTTTCCCACTCGCCTCACTAACCAACTTGTCCCAATCAGAGCCCTCGTTTCCGAATGCAATCCTATGTATCCAATCTGAAAGCACAACGACGTGAAAACAATGGATTCGAATTTTCAAAGCATCTCCCACCTCCCCACGTCAACCGTTGCGTTCCATATCCTCCACGACTGGCGACCAACAAAGAACCAATGAAAGCGTCGGAAATTCCACAAATTGACATGGTATACGCACCTGACATTCCGATTGTTGTGCCTAACAGTCGCATATATTCGGCACGATGCACTCACGATGAAACCTCGTTCTCCCCAACAACCAAAACCCCCCTATATTCCGACCCCCACTTCCATTATAGTCGCCGCTTCCCCTCTCCACCACCAGCATTCACTTCGCAGCCATGGCCTCTATCTTCGTCCTCTTCGTCCTCTTCGTCCTCCTATTCTCCTCCCTCCCCTTCTCAACCACCTCCGATACGCTCCCAATTGGTCGCTCCCTCCCTGGCAACGCCACCATCATGTCCAAGCAGGGTCGTTTCGAGCTCGGCCTCTTCTCCCCCGGCGCTTCTCGCAAATACTACCTCGGCATCTGGTACAAGAACGTCGACAAGAAGACCATAGTCTGGGTGGCCAACCGGGAGACTCCTCTGTCCGACCCCACCACCTCCGAGCTCAAGCTTTCCGACCATGGCATCCTCCTCCTGACCACCAACAACTCCGACAACCCGGTATGGTCGTCCTCCAACTCGAGGGCCTCCAACACCACCGTCGCGGTGCTCCTCGACACCGGCAACTTCGTCCTCCGAGATGGGTCGTCGCCGAGCGGCTCCGACTACCTCTGGCAGAGCTTCGACCACCCGACGGACTTCGGCCTCCCAGGGGCGAAGGTCGGGTACAACAGATCCACTGGGCAGACCTGGAAGTACATCTCCTGGAAGAGTCCCGACGACCCTTCCCCTGGAATGTACACCTTCACGGTGGACCCTAACAGAGGCAACGAGCTCTACTTGCTGTGGAACGGCACGCTCAGGTACTTGGAGAGCGGCAAGTGGGATGGGAAGATCTTCGCCGGCTTACCGGCGATGATCTACGCCTCCAGGCGGTTCCACATCCTCCGCCACGACAGTGACGACGCGGTGTACTACTCGTACGACGACCCCGACCCCGATCGGGTCACCGCCATGGTGATGTCGAAGACCGGTCAGTTCAACTGGCAGGTGTTGGTTCCCGACGAGAATATGAACAAGTGGCAGGTGTTCCCCTTCCCCGACGACTTCTGTGATGTCTTCCACGGATGCGGCGCCTTTGCCTCCTGCGGCACCCTCGACCCCTTCTGCCAATGCCTCCCGAGCTTCACGCCGAGGTCGCCGTCGCACTGGTCCGCCGGAGTGCATACCGGCGGTTGCGTCAGAAGCACCCCTCTCGCCTGCGTGCAGGAAACGATGGGGAAGAAAGATGGGTTCTCGGAGATCGCCGTCGTCATCCAACCCCCGATGAATTCGACGGCATCGGACGTCCGAGACGAGGATGGCTGCGCGTCTGCATGCTCCGCCGACTTCTCGTGCACTGCGTACGCTTACAACGGCACTTGCCTAACGTGGAAGGGGGGGCTCTTCAACCTCAAAAGAGCGTCGAGCGGTGGAGGAGGGGACGAGGTAATCACCCTCCACCTCCGCGTCGCTGCCGGTGACGTCAGCGAGACAGTGGGAACCGATGGGTCGGGAAGCCACACGATAACCATCGTGGTTGCTGCCGGCGGGGCCGCTCTGGCCGTGCTCTTGGTGGCTCTCGGGGCGTTGGCATGGAGGAGAAGGGAGATGAAGAGGAAGAGGACGAGGATGTCGCAGCAGCCCAGTGGTTTCCCAGTGCTGTGTAAGTATAGGGACCTCCACAGGGCGACCAACGGCTTCTCGGAGCCCCTCGGCCGAGGGGGCTTCGGGAGCGTATTCAAGGGGGTCCTCCCGGATGGGTCCATCATCGCGGTGAAGAAGCTGGATGGGATTGGGGGACAGGGTGAGAAGCAGTTCCGCACGGAGGTGGCCACCATGGCGGCGGTGCAGCACGTGAGCGTGGTCACCCTCCGAGGGTTCTGCTGCCACCGCCTCGAGCGGCTCCTCGTGTATGACTTCCTCCCCAACGGGTCCCTCGACAACCACCTGCTACCGAAGAGCTTGTCACTACTGGAGTGGCGGAAGAGGTT
Organism: Thalassia testudinum; assembly: GCA_037157565.1. Lineage (NCBI taxonomy): Eukaryota > Viridiplantae > Streptophyta > Magnoliopsida > Alismatales > Hydrocharitaceae > Thalassia > Thalassia testudinum. Next base: position 29,907,115 of record JAZHRO010000031.1, on the reverse strand, counting down.
CCAGATCGCGCTCGACGTGGCGCGCGGGTTGGAGTACCTGCACGAGAAGTGCAGGGAGAAAGTGATACACTTGGACGTGAAGCCTGAGAACGTGTTGCTGGAAGAAGGGTTCCGGGCGAGGGTAGCAGACTTCGGGATGGCGAAGCTCGTGGGAAGGGAATTTAGCCGCGTGCTGACGACGATGAGGGGGACGTGGGGGTACATCGCGCCGGAGTGGATATCGGGCCTGCCGATAACCGAGAAGGCCGACGTTTACAGCTTCGGGATGATGTTGTTCGAGATCGCGCCGGGGAGGAGGAACGTGGAGTCGAAGGAGGAGGAGGACGAGGAGAGTGGGTATTACTTCTTCCCAATCAGGGCGGCGAGGAGCGTGGCGGAGGGGGTGGTGGTGGAGACGGGTGATGAGGTGGACGTAGAGGAGTTCACGAGGGCATGCACGGTGGCATGCTGGTGCTTGCAAGACGAGGAGGAGAGGAGGCCCCGGATGGGAGAGGTGGTGCAGATGCTGGAAGGCGTGACCGACAGAGGGGCACCCTCAATGCCGTTGCACCTCAAGAACCTGCAGCCCGGCGAGTAGTCCGTAGGTAGCAAGCCGAGGTTGTATTCTCTGACCGATCGTTAGGGACGACCGTGTTATTTATCTGCTGAGGGTTTGTATGAGAGTCAAAGTTTTCAGATGATGGCAACCATCAGTACGTGCCTCGTTTGTCTGCTAGAGTGGAGGGTTTGTATGAGACTCATAATGCTTTTAGATTGCAAGGCTCCGATCAGCTTCGTTTGCCCATTGGACCTCTTAAATCATGGAGCGCAGAGTGCACTAATTACGCACCTATTGCCTAATATTTTTGTTGTTTATGGATGTTAAATAATCGTGTGTTTGTCAAAAGCAAGACATCTCCTGGTGTTAATGACAATTTTCATGTGCCACCATTAGGAGGTGTATGCAAATCGGATAAATACAGGGTAAATCCACTACTCAATCCGATTGGATTGTATTAAATTGGATTTTTTCGCCTTCATGGATTTGGTTAGAATATTTTCAATCCATTGAGAATAGGATTGAATTAAGTTAAGATCTTAATCCAATGCAATCAAATTTGTAATCTATAAAATGATAATATTCATGATCTAATATATCCTAATATATAATATATAAAATAATAATACGTGTTCCCTTCTAAAAAGAATGATATGTATGTGGATGTACATATGATATATTTTTATTAAAGAAATAAATTTTAATGTCTATTTCTTCTTTAATGGTATGCTTATTATTTCCTTTTTACCTTTGGAGTTGATTTTTTTTTTTTGTAAGTTCTATAAAATTAATATCTTTAATATAAATTTTTTAATTCTTTGAGAGATGTTATTATGCAAGCAAGGAATACTCAAGAAACAAATAATAACCGCTAGATTTCAATTTTAGTATCTTATTCATTAAAATCTTGTATTAGCAAATAGGAGAACATGTGCAAAATCCTATATTATTTTTTAAAATTAACAAAATCCAATCAATCCAGAAGTTTGCTAAATGGATTGGATCTAATTAGATCTTGAACCAAATTAGATTTGATTAGTTGGAATCGAAAAAGTTTCAATTTGATAACGATGGATTGAATTATGAATTTAGCCAAATTTAATCTAGCAAATCCATGTGCACTCCTGGTTTCCACTAACCAATCATGTGAGCATAATAGCTATAATCTACACTCTAAACCAACCATTGGTAACATCATCAAAACAATGGTTAAGGTCGTAGGCAATACAAGCACCTTGATGCCCCTAACTTAATCTACCTCCCAACACCTATCCTGCTATCCAAGTTACCTTATCCTCATGGTCGAATTTGACAAGTGACTCTCTTCTTCTCTCTAACACCTTAACCACCAATTGTGGTGCTCCTGTCCCTATTTTTTTTTTCTTTTTTTAATACACCTCTCCATAGTTGAAGCTCATTATATTCTATCTTCTTTCTATCACCTTTAGTCCTCCTTCCCTTCTAGTAGGTATAGCTCCCCTAACTCCTCATGCACAAGATTGCCTGGTTTACCTCCACCTATAAGATCCACATCAAAAGCTACCTTTTCAACTTGTTCTACACTAGCTTTTGCGAGGATTGTCAGAGTTTATTGCCACCATAGTTAAGGCTATTGAACACATGCTTAACATCCCCACCTTCATTTATTTACCCTCAAAGACCACCTACCTCAGCACTATCATATTCCTTATTGCCTTTAATAGAATTGACCACAAGAATCTCATCCACATTATGAGGTATTCCATTGTCCATGATGCTTGGACTTATCCTAAGGGTTTAATTGGAGACGAGTCAAATGAAAGAGAGTGTGAGTTAAATGAATAAGAGATTAAAAGAGAAAGAGAATCAGACGTCTGATACATTAATTGAAAGTTCAAATTCCACTTTTAAGTCATCTAATCTTTTTAGCAGACGTTTGATTGAAGGCTGACCTGAATTAAAAGAGAGACAAATCAAGTGTTTAATGAGCTTAATGTAATGACAGCATTTGTATTCATTGTAAATTACTTTATGCCTTATCTTGAGTAACAAATGTTGTAATTGGCATTCCCTTGCTTTTAATTGTAATAATCATTCCTCTACTCTTGTTATTCATTGAAAATCTTTCATGTACACTTCTTTTTATTAATGGAATAGTTGCATGCTTCCAAGTTCAATACTATACAATTGTTCATGTGGTTAACGTATTACTTAATTATACAATTAATTAATCAAATTATTAGTAAATTATGCATTAGAATAAAAATGGTGAATTCAAATTATAATTATACATCCCAGCATACAACCGGGACTCAACCGGTTAAAAGAAATAAAATCTAAAATGTTCGGTTAGTTTGACCCTGTACTACAATTAACGATAATATCTTAACACTTCAAGTTAACATAAGTCCAATCTTTACGTAATTAATTAAGTCTAATAAACTTAATTAACTATGTTGAGAATTGAATGACCAGGGAGTGAGCCCTCTTCTCGACAGGGGCTGAAATGGAAGGGGCAGAGGAGCCTGAGGTCCCTGATGAGAACACCATCATGAGTCATAACTAACTCAATTTGGTATGATAAAATTAATAAAATCTCATACATAACCATCAGAGGGTCATATAGGCATAATGTTCTGTTTTGAGAAGAATATAAGAAACCATGGCTATTTCTGTAATTTTAACAACATTTCACAACTACAGAATAACCACGGGGTATTTCAGAAGTTTATTAAAGGTCATATGGTCATTAACATCTAATAATTGGGTCCATGTAGAACAAAATGGGCTTTCATGCATTTTAAGAATTAATGACATCTGAAACCTTAAAAAACAGACCCGCTTAATTAACTGAGGTTTTGGTCAAAATAAAGTTCACCTAAACCCTCTAAATTTATAGAAAAATATTCTATAGGGTTTGGTATCTTTGATTTAACCATCAGAACCTATTTTGACCTGAAATAGAGTCACAGACAAAAAGTTGCCCTAATTTGAGCTTCTGCATAATTTACCCAGTCAAACTTGGTAAAAACCTAAATCTGACTTAACCATTAAATTCCTTGGATCCAAATTAGATTTGTAACAAAATTTGGGCCCAATCTGAGATTATTTCAACCTAGTTTGCATTTTGATCCAAATCTGACTCTTGTCCTCTCAAATAGCCCCTCAGTTTTTAAAATCTTTACAAAATACCCCCTAACTTCTTCATCTTCTTTGCGAATAAGTCCTTGCAGCCATTGGAGGTCAACCGATCTCCAGGAGAGTTTTTGACCGAGCAGAATCCTACTCAAACTTCAAGCAAATCCTACCAAATTTGGTGGGATTGAAGTTCACACCAAGGGAAACCTATTGGGATCAATCTCGACACCTAACTCCCCCTGATTCATGCATGTGAACCCACGAAATCAGTGAGGTTCTTCTTGAATCCCAAGCAAGCTATGAAGCATGTTTCCTGTTCTCCAAGCTCTCCTAAGCCCTATAAAAGATCCCCCATGACATTCCTCACCTCCTTAGCAAGCTTTTGAGCCAAAATCCCTCTTCTTTTCCTACCTCCGACTCGCTCCAAGCTTGACTCTGGCGACCTCCCTCCTCCGACCTCTTCGCTAGCCTCCACATACCATAAGCGGCTGGTTCTACTTCCCCATCATCTTCCACGTCGCACCATACCTGTGAGACGTCTCCTAACCCTGTCTTCGTCGTCGTCTACCTCATCGGAGCCCTCACCTTCTCCGACGCCTGCTCATCACGGTCAACGCTTTCTCTACCTCTCGTCATCCGTTAGCTAGCCTCATCAACTCTACTCCATCTACGTATCATCACCGTACTACTACAACTCTACTTCAACCACAGACTCGCCTACATGTCCTCTGTCTTCCACCTCGCCAACGTGCCTCCAGCGAGTTCGTATGGCCGCTACACTCCACCAAATCGGCCGCCGCCACTCCCAAAAGCTTCGCCTAATCCATGCAAACAAAATCCCTCAAGAAATTATGAGGATTGCTCACCCTATCCTTCTAACTAACACAACCACCTCCACCTTCATTTTTCGCGTTCACTAGCCATCTCTGACCCCTCTCACAGCTCGCCTCCACCACCATCGCCCTCACCGCGCCGCAGCGAAGCCCTTGAGCATCTCTGATGCGGCCATCGAGCCATTTTTCTCTTTCCATGTGTTCACGGTTTACACCATTAACAGAGCTCCTTCAAGGAACCTGTGAAGCCTGGTTCATGCCGTACTTTCCCTCAATTCCACGCTCAGGCTACACGAACAATTCCCAAGTGCCTTCCCAGGAACCCAATTGCAGCTACCAGGGTCTTGAACATCACAAATCAGATGCCCTCTCTGCTACTACTTCACGCAAGAAAAGAGCCATGGGATAGTCCCACATCATGGGAATTGAGAGCATTGTAGCCACATATATTGATTTTGTGCTGAGGGTTGTTTGCCTCAAGCACACTAGGGGTAAGGTCCCCACACACCGCTCACCTAACCCGACCCGACCTATGCCTACTCACTCTTCGGCTACTATCCATTGCTGGTAGCCCTGGACACAATACTGCTCATACCTGAATACCCAATTGGATACCCAGTTATCTGAGAGAGGAGGAGGAAATTGTGAGCGGGGGAGGGGGGGTTTTGCTCTTCAGAGAGGAAACCCAACACTTAGCCATTGTGAAGATTGGGAAGGCCCTTGTGCGTGAAGAAGAGAAAGAAGGGAAGAGGGATTAAAGAAGAAAAGAAGAAGAAACATTAGTGCCAAAGCACTGTAGCAAGGCATAACTTAAGCCATCTGATATTGTGATCTGTCGTCTGATATCTCTGACATCGTGCACTGTGGCTATAGTGTTTACTTGCATTACATGGAATATTTGATTGATAAGCAATGTGCATTTATTTGAAATAATTGTAAGGGATAATTGGTGATTTAAATCATAATTTTACCACATTCTTTTTTGCTCCTTGACATTAATCTTTATATATATATCATTCTTACTTGCTCATATTTGTGGTGATATTGTTATCTTTGAGATTAATTGCAACACTTGCTCCCTGCGTTCGATCTCGGATTTCATTCGAGTTATAAATTTTATTTGTTTTCGAGCGATTTCGACTATACTGCAACGTAACGATTTTAAACATTAATTTTGCACCGTAAACATTTTGGCACCGTTGCTGGGGAGCAACATGCAATTTCATCTCTCTTATTACAATTTCTGATCTAGTACTAACTTGCTTTATCTCTTTGGCTATGATCCGTGCAGGGATTCATTGGAGGAAGATCAGCCACACATCAAACACTCCAGGGGTAGGTAATCTCATCTTCTTTTCCATTAAAGCCCCTAATTCTAAGAAAAGCTTAAAAAGGAAGAAATCAATTAGGATCAACTTGCATTTTCTACTTAGAATCTATCATCACAAGTTGCCTGATTTGATTTATTTCTAGAAAAAACCTTGATTATGATTTCTGTACCTATTTAGGGTTTAAGGTATCTAGGGCTACTCACCTTCTTGATTGAGCCCTAGGTACCAAATTTGGACAAAAATTGATTGGACCAATTAGAGCCAAAATTAGGGTTTCCACTTTAAGGTTAAGGATCACACTTAAAAAAAAAGAATCTACATCCCCAAATTGTGTGTTTCCTAAAGCCTTGATTGAATTTACCTAATCTAGCAAACCCTAAAAGAAATCTCTAAACATCCACTTGAATCCTAAAAACAAGGACCTAATAATTTCAAGGACAAATCAGGTGAAGTTGACCTACCTTGTGGGGACAACCAATCTTCAAATTACATCACCATTCACAAATACATCTTAAAGTTCAAGTGGAATCCTAAGAACCTCATCTAAACTTAAAATTGGTAGACTTAAGAGGTCAATTTATCCATTCTGGTCTACTTGGATCCGTGGTGACAAGGAAGGTCGGGTGGGGGAAACCCTGTAACCTGTAGGGACACTCTACAGTGTAGGGGTCTTTGCGGGACTCTCCCTTCCTGGATGCCCAGGTAATTCTCAGGTGGACGACTTCATGATCTAGAGGTATCATCTGCCTCAAACCTCTATAGTCATCCAAAAATCTTTGGGTGTCTTGATTGGATTCATCACACCTTCTATCCCTCGTCTATTCCATCGGTGTATGTACAGGAAGAGATCCTTAAGACCACCCATGAGGCCTCTACTAGTTTTCCACTCTTGTCGAGGCCAAGCCTCGACTTCCTTATTTGTACAACTACCCGATCACATTGACATCTCTTCCAAATCCCTCACTTCTGAGCCCGAATCTCCAGCCACAACCATGGATCATCCAGAACAACCTAACTTTGAACCACAACAATTTTTGGATCTCAGAGATTGTATCAATACTTACATCAACCCACCACCGTGTCCTCAAATGCGAGATCACTACAATCCCGTTGCGGTGGAGATCAAACCTCGAATCAACATTCCTACAGGAGGACCTAAGGTGAAGCTCAAGCCTAGTATGCTTCACATGACCCTGAAATTTCATGGCTTGAACTCCGAGGTTCCTGTCCAGCACATTAAGAATTTGAAGCATCTGGCCCACACATTTGGGGCAGATTTGCATAATCGAGACATTCTACTCTTAAAAATCTTCTCCTTCTCCCTAGCTGACAATGTCGCCAACTGGTTTTAGACATACCCTCACCAGATCAACACATGGGAACAACTTCAGACTGCTTTTCTACAAAAGTTCTATCCCATTAGTTGAACTAATGCAATGCGGCACCAAATCACGCACTTCTCGCAAGGAGCTGGAGAATCTCTACACGAGGCATGGGATCGTTTTCTGGATCTCATGCACTAATGCCCCCATCACGGAGTCCCGAAGTGGGAACAAATCCAATTCTTTTACCACGGGCTCAGTGACGACATCAAGCTTTTTGTCCATGCAACCTGTGGTGGCAGCATCATAGGTCAGCATGAAGATGAGATTTGGGGAATTCTCGAAAATATGTAAGAGAACTCCCTAAACAATGGGTCACTGGGTGCGTATGATCGGACGTCCACCCATGCATTGTCAAACAATCAGGGGTACATGAGACTCGAGGCCTTTCCGCATTCATTGACTTGGAGCTGGTAGCCAGTCAATTGGATAAGGTCTCTATCAATAAGGAAAAGGTGGATGACATCACTCGACATCTACACAAGACCACCACTGCACCGCAAAGCCCATACGCACACCTGCTCTCAAGTAGGAAGGTTGCACATAACATTTACCACTCTTAAGGGATGGATGCCTATCCACCCTCTTTTGATTTCGGTCTTGGAGGAAACTCCAGGCTAGCCTACCATAGTTGTGGGAACTCTGAACCCTCGTATCTTGATTTTCCTAGAGTTCCTCAGACCTGCGAGGATCTCCACGCCATCCAGAACAATCCTCTCTCTAATACCTACAACCCTGGATGGTGTAATCATCAAAACTTTGCATGGTCGAGAAATAACCCAAATCCGACATCCCAATTTCAACCTCAACCACAAAACCCACGACCGTATTAGCCCACTCAACCAAGGCCCAATCAAAATTTACAATCTGGCCCACCCAAGGAGGACCAGACATCCCTGATTTTTCAAACCTTGTTAGATATGTAGAAACAACACAAAGAAGAGATCTCTGAACTACGCAATCAATTGGCCCAGCTAGAAAGTGCTCACCAAGCTGGTGTACTTCCTTCTCAATCTCTTCCGAAAGGCGATGAGCGACGGGCTCGCCAGGCGACGGGTAATTACCACTTTCGGCTAGCAGCCTGGGGAATCGTTTCATAGTGCCTAGGAGCGATTCCAGGAACTTTTGTGGAAGTGTCCACACTGTGAGATACCGTAATGGCAACTCATGCAGATATTCTATCATGGGTTGGTCGAACAATTCCATAATCACGTGGATGACTCCTATGGAGGTAATTTCCTCAACAGGGATGCAGATAGCCCATATGACCTATTTGAGGAAATGAGCTAGAATTCAATTAATCACTCCTCCATGGATGCCTTCAACCAGTCCCAACAACCTAGGTTAAATGCTAATGAGATCCAGAATTCTCATTCATTTAACATGGAATTGATTTGTAACAAGCTTGATAAGATGGAGTTGGTTGCTAAAAGAATGGAAGAATGGATGCCTCGAAATTCGGGAAACACATCTACACCTACTCAATCCTAGAATTCTAGATTCCATTCCTCATGAGCTCCCACGGGGTGGGAGTTCGTGAACCAACTTGTATCAGCTCAACCTATGAGCCAAGAATTCTCGGAACCTTATGGGTTCCAAACTGGGGCCTTTGATCCTTATTTTTCTGATCCTTCCTTCTCTCCATCCTCGCCCTATGAGGATGCGTACGCAATACAGGAGAATGCTAGGTCCAACCCGTATTCCAACACTTAAAACTCTGGTTGGGGAACCACCCTAACTTCTCCTGGAAAAGTCAGGGGCAACAAACCCAAACACAACCCAGCAACTATGTATCTCAAAGACCTATGGGTTGGGGTCAAGTATACACCCAGTTGCCCCCGAGACCAGTTTCTTAGCCACCTTGGAATGCCCAACAATCTGCAGGACAGGATGATTTAAACTGGCAGATGGTAGAAATGCAAGGGTCCATGCTGCAGCTTATGTAGCAAATGAAGATATCCTTGGACAACTTGCAATCCGGTCTTATTGCCAACACCCGACAGCCCAGATCTCTACCATCCCAACCCATACCCAACCCGCGCAATGTGCAAAATCAGGGAATAGAGCGCAAGGGTATAGAAATCAAAGGGACCCACATGCACATGCTCAGGTGGTTGAGAAAGGTTCCTCCTCTTCTTCTGGATACGTGACTGTTGCAACGCTTTGTCGGGCTTTTTAAGTCAGTTGCGTTGTAGTATAGGTGACCAAGCGTTGACAACAAATAAGAATTTATTACTCGAAAACTTAAGTATCCGAGGTCAAACACAGGGAGCAAAAGGAATTTATTTACTAATCTCAATGATGTAATTGAACACTTAGAGTTACTCAAAACTTAATTCAGAATTTAAATGCAAGAATGTAAGAGTTAATTGTAGCAAAAATAGAGAAATTGGACGTTTGATTCCATGATCAGACGTCTTAAATGATGACCTCTTATTTTCTTCTCCTTGTAGCTTTCTCTTCTTCTTCGTCGTCCTTCTCTTTCTGTCTCTGCTTCAGTTGCTTCTCTTCTGCTTTCTTCCTTCTCTTCTGCACAGTGCCTCTGCCTTTCTCTTCTTTTTCTTCGTCAGCCTTGCCTTTCTTCTTCCTTGCACAGTGCCTTTCTCCTTCTTCTTCCTTTGTGGGTCTTCTTCTTTGTTTCTTAGCTTCTTCCTTCTCTCCTCTGACTTCCTCTTCTCTTTGGCCTTCCTTCTTGCTTTAGCTCTCCTTTGATGTTCTCTTCTCTTTGGCTTTGCCTCTCCTTCTGCCTTATCTTTCCTTCTCTTCTGACTTCTCTTATTCGTGGCTAAGTGTTAGCTTCACCTAGCCTTAGCTTCAGTTGCGCCTTCCTCTTCTTCCCTACACACACTGAAGAGCAAAACCTACCCATACCCAACCCCGTGTCTCTCTCTTTCTTTTTCTTTCTTCGGTACGCTCTCCCAGAGCCGGGTAATCGGGTTGGTCGCGTGCCCAGGTCCAGGAGCATCGGCGTGGGTGTGGTGCGCGAGGAGTGCATGGTTTAGGGTTAATAACTGGTCGAGTGCCAAGTCTGTGGGGGAAATGTCACGGATGAGGCGTGGCGAGTGAGGGCGGGGGACCTCACCCCTGTGTGTCTCGAGGCAGACAGCATAAAACACAAATTCAATTTATCCCACGTGCCGCACTCTTGCATTCACGAGGTGGGACTAATGTCCCACCCACTTCTGCACGCGCGTCCGTAGGAATCCTTCTTCGATTGCTACTGATGGGTCACTCGCCAAACCAATTGCTTGGCTACATGAAGTCGCGCACTCATCCCGCTTCACCTGAACCTTGACGCCTGGAGCGCGCAGCTTGGGATGAAGCTCGCGACCTTCTCGCTGTGTGCATTAATGGCGATAGGTGCTTAGATCTGTCACACACGAATACGGCCTGGTGGCCCCATTAAAACACATGGGAAGCTTCGCCGTGCGAAGGCGAAGGTGGGACGGTAGGTGGCAAGCCGCGAGGCGACCTAGGCGTGCGTGCCTAGGTTACCCTATGGCCGTGCTTATGGGTTAGGTCGGGGGGTGTTTAAGGAGGTGTTGGCGGTCGATGGATTGGTGGAAGATGTTTAGTGGTAGATGGCGGAGGTGAAGAGGTTGGTGGTGAGACATGCGGAGGTGTGGAATGATGGATGCGTCTCACCGGAGGTTGGCCGAAGATGGGGAAGATGGCGGTGGACAGTGGCTACGAGGGGTCAAAAAGGGAAATAGGAAGGGGGGAATTGAAGAGGGGAAAGAGAGGAATAAGTCTAACCTAATTAAGTGGATGAAGGGGGAGAGATGGCGGCTGGCTGTACCTGTTGTCGTCGGAGAAGACGGTGTCCAGTGGAGGGAGACGGCGATGACGAAGGGTCTAGAGGTGAGCGCACGGGTGTTGCGCAATGCAGAGGAAGATGGTGAGGGCAACTCTGCCACTAGTAGTGTGGAAAAGCGACGAGAAAGAGGGAGGCTTGCCGGAGCTCGCTGGACTTCTTGATTGGAGGAGAAGAGGATGAAATTGGAGTGGATCTCTGACCAAGTTGAGCTGAAGAGGTGTGGCCAGGGTTGAGGATCCTTTTATAGATGTTGGCAGGGGCTCCTGTGCTTGGAAGACAAGCTTCCAAGTGCTCGAGTCCTCGTCGGAGAAGGAATCACTTAGAGACCCAAATCTCTCATGCGTTCGCATGAGAGATTGGGTACGAATCAGAGACCAGGACCACACTCAAATGGAAGGGAATTCCTCAGAGAATCTCCCTTCCAAATCTGGGAGGAGATCTCTGAGGAATCAGGGAGTACTCCCCCTCCATTCCTTGCCGGAGTAGGATTTCTCCCCATTAATGGCGGAGGAACCTGTTTGTAAGAGTGGCGAGGAAGTTAGGGGGTCTGTGCAATGGTTTTCAAAAGATAGGGGCCAAAATGTAATTGGGTGTATTATTTTGCAAAGTAGGTCAAGATGACCTCCCCTTAGGTCTAAATTTTGGTACAAACTTAATTTGGACCTAAAAAATCTAATGGTGGAGTTGGATTTTAGGTTTGACCACGTTTGACCTGACATTTTACACAAAAACCTAAATTAGGTCAATTAATGAGCTAGGACCCCAATCTAGGTCAAAATAGGTTCCAAAGGCTAATTTGAAGGTTCTAAACCCTAGGGAATATTTTTCCATGAATTTTAGAGGGTTTACTTGATTTTTATCCAGACCAGAACCTTGCTGGTTTAAGCAGGTCTGTTTTAGGGTTACAGAATGTCATTTAATTCTTGGATTGCGTAATAACCCATTCTGACTAAACCAACCCACTTTTTATCTTATTCAGACCATTTGACCTATGTTTTTCCTCTGAGAAATCTTATTTATGTACTTCAATGGTAAAATTGCAATTTTAACCTTTGTTTCATGTTGTTTTCTCAGAACACTTATTCCTTGAATTAGGCCCTTCTCTAGGTTATGTAGGAGCTCTTATTCTCTTTTTTAGGTCAAAATGAGTTAGTTAGGGCTCACGATGAGGCTCTCATCAATGACCAATCAAGGCCCTCCAATCTTCACTAACCCACCTCAAGACCTGAACCCATACGCCTCTACAAAGTCTATCACCTTAAGAAGTGGAAAGCAAACCCAGGACCCTGAATTACCTTCTAGAAGCCAAAACCCTGGGGAGCTTGAGAGAGAAAAGGAGATTGAAGAAGACAATAAGGCCCAGGGACCAAAAATTGAAGAGACCACCCACATCTTGTTCCTTGAAGCCTTATTGAAAACCAGGAAGAAGAAAACCTTAGAGAGCAACGAGGTACTCCTGAATTTTTCAAGAGTGTAGAGATCAATATTCCGCTCCTCAATGCTATTAAGCATATCCCAGCTTACGCTAAATTTTTGAAAGATTTATGTACCCAAAAGCATAAGCAAGAGAACCCACTCCGAGGAAGGTGATTCTCTCTGAGCAGGCAAGTTCTGTTATCCTGCATCACCTTCATCAAAAGAAGAAAGATCCAGGTTCTCCCTTGATTTCATGCGTCATTGGGGAGTATACCTTTGATAGGGCACTATTGGATCTACGTGCATCCATCAACCTAATCCCGACCTCTCCTTATGAGAGGTTTGGGTTAAGCGAACTTAGGCCAACCTCGGTAAAGCTACAATTAGCAAACCGTTGGGTCACCACACCGAAGGGCATTATTGAGGATGTAGTCGTCAAGGTCAAGGACTTCTATTTTCCCATATATTTCTTGGTTATTGACATGGATGTACCTAACAATTTGAGGAACACGCCTGATTAGCCCATATTTGTGGGCTATTTAAGTATTTAAGTGCCTAGACATTAAGTTAATTCTAACATTTATTTAGCATGCATTAGGATGTAAATAGATTAATTCATATTTCTGATTTAATTGCATAATTCATGCATTGCATTCATAACTAAATTCATTTAGAATTAACTTAGAATTGCATTCATTTAATTAGTTAACCAATTAGGTGCATTGCATGCATTGTTTTAATTTAACATAGAAGTTAAGGGTTTATGTATAAATAACTATAATATTTTATTCTTTTTTTCTCCTCTACATAGGTAACTCCTCCAGCTTCGGCTCTGCCTCCTCCTCTTGCGCATCACATTTATGCTACGGCATTTTTGATTTTGAAATGATGGCTGTGGTTACAAAAGGAGGGAGGCTGCTGACGGGTCAATTCTCTGCTTTTGAAGTCATTTGTAGTTCTATGTGGTGGAATGGATGAGAGATGAACTCTCTGCACAGTGGTGGGTCGGGGGTGGTGGCCTCCCCAGCTCGGTAGCCTCCCTCCTTTTGTAGCCACCTACATGGATTTGAATGGAGAGGCGGGAGCAGATCCACATTCTCCGCTCATCCTTGAATGCAGGTTTCAGTGCGGCAGCTGGTGGCGTTGGAGCGGCAGCTGAAGGAAATGCAACCATTGCTGAAAGAAGAAGAAAAATAATGTTAAAATATTATGGTTATTTATATACAAACCCTCAACTTTTATGTTAACTTAAATTAATGCATGCAATGCACCTAATTGGTTAACTAATTAAATGAATGCAATTCTAAGTTAATTCTAAATGCATTTAAATATGAATGCAATGCATGAATTATGTAATTAAATTAGAAATATGAATTAACCTATTTACATCCTAATTTATGCTAAATAAATGTTAGAATTAACTTAATGTCTAGGCACTTAAATACTTAAATAACCTACAAATATGGGCTAATCAAATACTCCCATGCCTAGTTTTTGCTAGTCACTAGCAAATCCAAGCAAAAACCTAGCACTCCAAGTAGACTAGTCATCCCAATCGGTCTTCCTTTAGAAACTTATTAAGTTCAGACTTTAGACCTAAGGTTCCCAAGTAGTTACTAAGTTACAGACTAGGTCAGCTAAAGGCGAGTTGCAGGCACAAGTTTCTCTAATTTTTGACTCTATCCTAAGGTTTATTGATCCTTGAGATTAAAGCATCCGTGCATATGTGTTGGTCTGAGTTATTTGAGTTAAAGGAAAAAGGATTTTTTTTATTTTTGTTATATTTTTTTTTATTTTTGTTTGATTCCCCTAAGTCTAACCTCAGATCAGCTATCAACAAGGTCTGTGTCGGATTCATTGTCCCCATTATCATACCTCAAAGGGTGCCTGGCTTTCGATGCTTCGAGATAGCACCACCCATAACGACCCCAAGAACTCTTGGCAATTGACACTTCGAGATAGTATCGCCCATGGATTTCTTAAGCGAATTCAGGCCTATGGCAATCGACACTTCAAGATAGGGCCGCCCACGGTACCTAAACCGCACAATGCGCTTACATGCCCCCAGTAGGATGTATATCCTAAGAGACAAGTGCTGAGGAGGTAATATGTTATCATCGCATCCTCAAGGTGAGTATATACTCCACCTCTCCTGCGGCGGAACTCTTCCAATCAAATTGTGTTTTCAAACCTCTCCTAAGTCAAAACTAAGAGAACCAAATCTCTTTTAAGAAAGGAATTAAGTTGATTACTTACTTACACCAGACTAAGTGTGTGAAATTTGGATGCTTGGGTTACAAGGACCCGTAAACCAAAAGGTAGAACAAGACTCCAGGTACTACCCCACCTTTTAACTCAAACCCTAGCTCTACTTCCTCAACCTCATGAGGAATGGTCCGCAACTTAACTCCTACTTAAGTTTTTAAGTCCACAAAGGACCATAAAGGTCTAAAGCTAGTAGCTCATTTAGCTTCTAAAGTTTGACCCTAGAATTAACTTAGTCTACCCTAGAGTTCTGATTTGCTTAAGAATGCAGGACCTAGCCAGTTAAGCTCAAAACCCCTTTTTTTTTTAATGCAAATGTATGCAATGAATGCACTATGCTATGTATATCCCCAAGTACACCCCCCATGCCTAAAATCTGCAATGTCCTCATTGCATAGAAGGATATTACCTGGGTCAGAGCTGGGCTGAATAGCCAAAGAACCTGCAAATTAGGTTCAAGGATTGTAGAAATAGGCCCTAAAAATGAGAAAAGTAATGCTGGCCTAGAAAATAGGTAACCTAGGATGTTGGTGAGCTGATGGTGAATCCTGATAGCAAATGCTCGCC
The DNA here is from genome assembly GCA_037157565.1 of Thalassia testudinum. Classification (NCBI taxonomy): domain Eukaryota; kingdom Viridiplantae; phylum Streptophyta; class Magnoliopsida; order Alismatales; family Hydrocharitaceae; genus Thalassia; species Thalassia testudinum. Next base: position 29,891,849 of record JAZHRO010000031.1, on the reverse strand, counting down.
CAACCAGGATGGGAATAAAATCTTCCCAAGTCACCAGAGGAGGTTTTAAAGGATAAACATGTATCACAACCTCCAAAGGGGTAGGGGGAGGATGACAAGGATCCTCCAAAAGGAATGGGGAAGGAATGGTGCAGAGATAAACCCCCGAGGCAATGAACTGACTAAAGAAATCATCAATCCATACCCGATACTCCATTACGGGAAATATTGGTTTGTTAAGCCCCCCAGTCAAAACAAAAGTGAGCAATTCTCTAAGGCAAGGATAGTCTAGGGTGTCCAAGTTTCGAGGTTGCGGGATGGCCATAAGATCTAGGTTGGGTTTAATTAGCTCGGTGTCCATCCATAACACTCTTTCCAAATTCTCAATTGCATCCCTAGCATTCCTTGGACCATCACATGTATCTTCCTGCCCTCCATCAGGAGTCACAATTTCGCCTTCAGACATAAGCGAATCAGAGGGTGACTTCGAAATAAATGAAGGCAGGTTGGAAGCAATAGATCTAGGGAGTATCCTATCAATGTCATCCCTGGGTTTTTGTTCTTTACTCAAATCTTCCCCAGAATCTATATGTGAATCCACATAAATCTTAGAAGTTGCTTCCAAATTTTCCATCATTTCATCATGAGGAGAAATATAATCAATGGGTGTGCTAAGGAAACCTAATTTGGTCAAATTTGTGACACCCTCAGGGGCTAACTCTTCAAATAAGACATAATCACCCTTAGTGTCACTCCAAATCTTGAATGTAGGTTCCTCGTATAATTCGTCTTTCTCCTCATCATATGATTCATTATATACCCGAGGTCTAGAATCATTTAATATCTCAGCAGATCCCCTAGGGTACTCTATCTGAGGAAAATGGTTTACACTGGTAACATCAGACTCCTCAGATAGGTCAATTTCTTGAGGGTTAGGTTCCCTAAGGTGGGCTTGAGTTCCATCTCGTGATCAGAAGGGAGGGTAGGATTAACAACTTGACTTCGACCCACTTCATCAAATGTCACGAAAATACTATCATCTGGGTCGAGGTCTTCCAATGGTACCATCATTCCCTTCTTTTGACTCCAATATAATTCAGGTGGATACTCAACCTTATCATCATCTTCCTCGGGTTGCCACCTTTCTTCATCCAATGCATAGCTACTTTCATATGTATCTTCCTCCCATTTAAGGCATGGATCTCTCAAGGAACTATCATCTAATGGGGAGGTTTCAAAATCGAACCTCGAAAAGTAGCTATTCTCCCCAAAATTTCCTTCCAACTTAAAGTGTTGCTCTCCCACAGGAGATGCATCTATTGTAGAGGGGTGTACGTCATCCTCAATGGGGTAGACTGGGTGGCTAATTTCATCTCTTTCTTGTTGGCTTGCTCTCGAAGATTCTCCTAACAATTCAATCATTTCGTTTTGCATTTTCTGTATTTCCATCTTTAAGGAGGAGAGGTCATTTCTATCATGAGAGAAGTCAGGCTCAGGCTTATAGTACCTAGGAGTGTCTGTCCAACCATTATAATTATTCAAGGAGGGTGGGTTGGGTATTTCCATGGTGTGTGGGATATTGGGCAAAGCAAATCCCGCTTCTAGGTTCTGCTCACTGATTTGGGGCTTAACCAGGCCAATACTCCTATAATAGGAGTAAAACGGATCCCAATGATTGTCATTATGTCCATCAAGGGATGGACCATCTCGATGTATGGGATCGAAGAATGCAGAGCGGGGGTGAGGGTGTGGGCAAGATGTGAAAGGATGAAAATCAATGTGGTCCATTCTAATTCACACCTTAATCAGAATTCTCCAAGCAAAACACAATTCAAAAAGGACTTTTTAGGTCTTTCACAATTTAGGCTTTTGATTTAAGTCAGATTGTAGGTGACAATACAATTTGTTTAGTCAATTTACATGCTTATTGTCGACCTATGGCTTGCCTAAGAAGACCTAGTTGGAGCTTAGGTGTTCTTCCCTAAATCTCAAATGGTAAAGCAACTCCAAAGACGGAAGATCGAGGAATGCAAGTAGGTCTAAGCCTTCCTTTGAAGCTGTGCTTTCGCGGTGCTTCTCAACTACCCCCAAAAATCCGTGACAGGGTATCCCCCTCTTTGGATTTACAAAACCTTTGATCTCAAGTTCCGAACACTTCAGAATCCAACGATAGGAGGGCTCTTGTCCTAGTATTTCCAAACCTAAGGAGTGTCTAAAAGCGTGCCGTGGTGCAAGCGAAATAAGTGTGCATACACCGCAAAAGATTTTGAATTTTGAATCGTACACCAAGTTTGAAAATCAAATCCTTGGTTTTTAAAATGTCCCTCCTTTAATTAGTCTTTTTTCAAGAATATATGTGACCACTTGTTAGATTTATTCAATACAGATTAGGTGGTCTTCGAATTAAATCCAAATGCAATGCGTGATCAAGAATAGGATGCAAAGTAAGAGAATGCGTACCTTGCTTCCAGTAATCAACGATACAAGAATGCACACAATGCAGAGAAATAAATCTAGAAGCTGCTCATACAGACCTAAATGGTTCGTCCTAAGGGCAGGCAGCTTCTAGTAGGCAGCTCATTTTTTTTATTATTATTTTTAACTACTTATGCACAAGCAAATAAAGGTAAACAATCCACAAAATAAACTAAAAACCTAAATCTAAAGAAAAGGGAACAGGCTCCTAAAAATTACCCAACACTGGCCTAAAACAAAATCAGGGAACAAACCCCTCAAAATATACCCCAGAATAAGGGTTTCAAACCAAATGTGCAATGAAAAATTAAGTCTAAAGTCTTAATCCTACACTAATTAAATCAACGACTAGATGATCGTCGCATCCTCGTCCTTCCCCTCCTTTGCAAGGTAGCTCGACCAATTTCTCCTCTGGCGACGTCAAGGGTCGCCTCTCACGATGGCTGATTCCTCGCACAAATTTCTCGCACAGAAAAAATAATAAATGGTCAGATCACTGTGCAATGAGAAATAATAAAAAATAAGATCAGGTGAAATTATTGCGTCTGTTGCTTCCCCGGCAACGGTGCCATTTGACGGGTCAATTCTCTGCTTTTAAAGTCGTTTGTAGTTTTATGTGGTGGAATGGATGAGAGATGAACCCTCTACACAGTGGTGGGTCGGGGGTGGTGGCCTCCCCAGCTTGGCAGCCTCCCTCCTCCTTTTGTAGCCACCTACATGGATTTGAATGGAGAGGCGGGAGCAGATCCACATTCTCCGCTCATCCTTGAATGCAGGTTTTAGTGCGACAGCTGGTGGCATTGGAGCGGTAGCTGAAGGAAATGCAGCCGTTGCTGAAAGAAGAAGAAAAATAATGTTAAAATATTATGGTTATTTATATACAAACCCTCAACTTTTATGTTAACTTAAATTAATGCATGCAATGCACCTAATTGGTTAACTAATTAAATGAATGCAATTCTAAGTTAATTCTAAATGCATTTAAATATGGATGCAATGCATGAATTATGTAATTAAATTAGAAATATGAATTAACCTATTTACATCCTAATTTATGCTAAATAAATGTTAGAATTAACTTAATGTCTAGGTACTTAAATACCTAAATAGCCCACAAATATGGGCTAATCAGCTACCACGCACTGGGAGACGCCGCCACACTCCACCACTGTGTACTCCATTCCACTACCGTGGTCTCCAAGGTCAAGCTCCACCACACTGTGGGCCGACGAGGTGACAGCTTGTCGCGCCAAGCCGATGGACTCGTGCCAACACCGTGAGTGTGTGCCCCTGATGGCCACGCTTCCATCACTGTGCCTCACCAGAATCAACATCACCACCTTCACCGCCATCGCTAGCAACCACCTCCATCAACCACCTTCAGTTCCTCGTCCCTGCGCCAGTTAAGATGTCTGGGAATGATCCCAGACATCTGAACTCCCATATCTTCTTCTGTCTTCTTTTTATTTCTTATGTTTTGTTTCCCCTCCACTTCAACAAAACCCCTCACCAGCATGCCTCCAGCAGCAGCAACCAGCCACTGCACACCATCGCCTCCAGCCACGCGCACAGAGCACGCACCCCTCCAGCTGCACACTCCCGCCAGCACCCCACGCCTTAGCCTTCACGCCCGCACCTTCCCTGTGGGCCTGCAGCGCCTCTAGCCTCCAGCGCGCCCACCTCCAGTGCCACTACAGAGCTCCACCTCCGCACGCCTACCTCCGCGCGCACCCTGCAGCGCTCTAGTCTTCACGGTCGTGCCCTCATTGCAGTCTGTAGAGCCACACCTGCTGCCGCTCCGCGCGCCCACTCCCAGCGCCTGCCTATAGCACCTACACCCAGCACCGCACCTCCATGTGCGCTTACGCACTCTGCAGAGTGCCCGCGTGCCCACGCCTCTCTGTCTTCGCGCGCCAGCAGCACGCACGGTAGTAGCAGCTCCTCCACTGCCACTACTTCTCCCCTCTGGCAGGCCGACTCCAGCCATCTCGTGACGCACCGCTGCCACCATCGCAGCAGCCTCGCTTCAGCCAACCTCCTATGGGAGTCTCTCCTTGATTCAACCTCTCTCCCATGCGCAAGGAGGAGAGAGGTAAAATCCCCTGTTTTGGTGTTAATTAAAAATTACATTTAATGCCATTGCCACCAAAATCAATTTTAATTTATGATTTTTTATTGTGGCAAAATTGTGACTGCATACTCATGCTTTTTGATAATTACGTGGTTATTGATATTCACATGTTTTAACATTGGTTTTGGGATTAAAATGTGCACAAATTTTCTCTAATACATGTCAATTGAAAATTACATAAAATCATTACATATTTATTGAATATTTCAGTGAGGAAAAATTACACATATACCCTTATATTTTTGAGTTACTATGCATCTTCTTTCCATTGCATTTCATGTCGCATTTGATTAGGGATTTCGCACTTGATTGAAAGACTACAAAATAATCCAGATTTTATTGCATCATTGCCTCCCTGTGGACATGACCCGCTCCTAATTGAGTGGTTATTTTAATTATTGATTAGTCAATTTTTCCACCACATAGAACTGCAAACGATGCGTCATTTTATGTGACAAATGACTTTAAAAGCGAAGAATAGACTCGTCAAATAGTGCTATTGCCGGGGAGGCAACAGACGCAATAATTTCACCTGATTTCATTTCTGATTATTTCTCATTGCACAGTGAACTGACCATTTATTATCTTTTCTGTGTGAGAAATGTGCGAGAGAGAGAGGCGAGTGCAATGATTTGCGACACACATTCTACAACTCGCAATCACACCAGCCATCGTGAGAGGCGACCCTTGACGTCGCCAGAGGAGAAATTGATCGAGCTACCTTGCAAGGGAGGGGAAGGATGAGGACGTGACGATCATCTCTGTACATTTAGTCGTCAATTTGATTAGAGTAGGATTAAGACTTTAGACTTAATTTTTCATTGTACATTTAGTTTGAGACCCTTGTTCTGGGGTATATTTTTAGGGGTTTGTTCCCCGATTTTGTTTTAGGCCCATGTTGGGTAATTTTTGGGAGCTTGTTCCCTTTTCTTTAGATTTAGGTTTTTAATTTATTTTGTGGATTGTTTGCCTTTAATTTTCTTGTGCATAAGTAGCTAAAAAAAAGAAAATGAGCTGCCTGCCCCTAGGACGAACCATTTAGGTTTTTATGAGCAGCCTCTAGATTTATTTCTCTGCATTACGTGCATTCTCGCATCGTTGATTGCTAGAAGCAAGGTATGCATTCTTTTACTTTGCATCCTATTCTTGATCACGCATTGCATTTGGACTTAATTTGAAGACCACATAATTTGTCTTGAAGCGATCTAACAAGTGGTCACATATATTCTTGAAAAAGGACTAATTAAAGGAGGGACATTTTAAAAATCAAGGATTTGATTTTCAAACTTGGCATGCGATTCAAAATTCAAAATCTTTTGTGGTGTATGCACACTTATTTCTCTTGCACCACGACATGCTTTTAGACACTCCTTAGGTTTGGAAATACTAAGACAAGAGCCCTCCTATCGTTGGATTTTGAAGTGTTTAGAACTTGAGATCAAAGGTTTTGTAACTCCAAAGAGGGGGATACTCTGTCACAGATTTTTGGGGGTAGTTGAGAAGCACCGTGAAAGCACAGCTTCAAAGGAAAGCTTAGGCCTACTTGCATCCCTTGATCTTCCATCTTTGGAGTTGCTTTACCATTTGAGATTTAGGAAAGAACACCTAAGCTCCAACTAGGTCTTCTTAGGCGAGCCATAGGTCGACAATAAGTGCGTAAATTGATTGAACAAATTGTATTGTCACCTACAATTTGACTTAAATCAAAAGCCTAAATTGGGAAAGACCTAAAAAGTCCTTTTTGAATTATGTTTTGCTTGGGGAATTCTGATTGAGGTGTGAGTTAGAATGGACCACATTGATTTTCATCCTTTCACATCTTGCCCACACCCTTTCCCCCACTCTGCACTCTTTGATCCCATACGTCGAGATGGTCAATCCTTTGATGGACATAATGACAATCATTGGGATTCGTTTTACTCTTATTATAGGAGTATTGGCCTAGTTAAGCCTCAAATCAGTGAGCAGAACCTAGGAGCAGGATTTGCTTTGCCCAATATCCCACACACCATAGAAATACCCAACCCACCCTCCCTGAATAATTATAATGGTTGGATAGACACTCCTAGGTACTATAAGCCTGAGCCTGACTTCTCTCATGATAAAAATGACCTCTCCTCCTTGAAGATGGAAATACAGAAAATGCAAAACGAAATGATTGAATTGTTAGGAGAATCTTCGAGAGCAGGCCAACAAGAAAGAGATGAAATTAGCCACCCAATCTACCCCATTGAGGATGACGTACACCCCTCTACAATAGATGACTCTCCTGTGGGAGAGCAACACTTTAAGTTGGAGGGAAATTCTGGGGAGAATAGCTACTTTTCGATGTTCGATTTTGAAACCTCCCCATTAGATGATAGTTCCTTGAGAGATCCATGCCTTAAATGGGAGGAAGATACATATGAAAGTAGCTATGCATTGGATGAAGAAAGGTGGCAACTCGAGGAAGATGATGATAAGGTTGAGTATCCACCTGAATTAAATTGGAGTCAAAAGAAGGGAATGATGGTACCATTGGAAGACCTCAACCCAGATGATAGTTTTTTGTGACATTTGATGAAGTGGGTTGAAGTCAAGTTGTTAATCCTACCCTCCCTTCTGATCATGAGATGGAGCTCAAGCCCACCCTTAGGGAACCTAACCCTCAAGAAATTGACCTATCTGAGGAGTCCGATGTTACCAGTGTAAATCATTTACCTCAGATAGAGTATTCTAGGGGATCTGCTGAGATATTAAATAATTCTAGACCTCGGGTATATGATGAATCATATGATGAGGAGAAAGACGAATTATATGTGAACCTACATTCAAGATTTGGAGTGACACTAAGGGTGATTATATCTTATTTGAAGAGTTAGCCCCTGAGGATGTCACAAATTTGACCAAATTAGGTTTCCTTAGCACACCCATTGATGATATTTCTCCTCATGATGAAATGATGGAAAATTTGGAAGCAACTTCTAAGATTTATGTAGTTTCACATCTAGACTTCGGGGAAGATTTGAGTAAAGAACAAGAACCCAGGGATGACATTGATAGGATAATCCCTAGATCTGTTCCTTCCAACCTGCCTTCATTTGTTTCAAAGTCACCCTCTGATTCGTTTATGTCTGAAGGAGAAATTGTGACTCCTGATGAAGGGCAGGAAGATACATGTGATGGTGCAAGAAATGCTAGGGATGCAATTGAGGATTTGGAAAGAGTGTTAGGGATAGATACCGAGCTGATTAAACCCAACCTAGAACTTATGGCCATCCCGCAACCTCGAAACTTGGACACCCTAGACGATCCTTGCCTTAGAGAATTGCTCACTTTTGTTCTGACCGGGGGGCTTAACAAACCAATATTTCCCGTAATGGAGTATCGAGTTTGGATTGATGATTTCTTTAGTCAGTCCATTGCCCTGGGGGTTTATCTTTGCACCATTCCTTCCCCATTCCTTTTGGAGGATCCTTGTCATCCTCCCCCTATCCCTTTGGAGGTTGTTATGCTAGTTTATCCTTTAGAACCTCCTCTGGTGACCTGGGAAGATTTCATTCCCATCCTGGTTGGGCGAGCATTTGCTATTGGGCTTCATCATCAGCTCACCAATATCCTAGCTTACCTGTTTTCTAGGCCAGCATTACTTTGCTCATTTTTAGGGCCTATTTCTGCAATCCTTGAACCTAATTTACATGTTCTTTGGCTACTCGGCTGCTAAGAAAAGAACGGCAGCCCAGCTCTGACCCAAGTAATATCCTTCTATGCAATGAGGACATTACAGATTTTAGGCATGGGGGGGTATACTTGGGGATATACATAGCAAAGTGCATTCATGCATTTAGTTAAAGCATTATACATTGCATACATTTGCATTGAAAAAAAAAATTGTAATTATTGAGCTTAACTTGCTACGTCCTGCATTCTTAAGCAAATCAGAACTCTAGGTTAGACTAAGTTAATTCTAGGGTCAAACTTTAGAAGCTAAGCGAGCTACTAGCTTTAGACCTTTAGGGTCCTTTGTGGACTTAAAAACTTAAGTAGGAGTTAAGTTGCGGACCATTCCTTAAGAGGTTGAGGAAGGAAAGCTAGGGTTTGAGTTAAAAGGTAGGGTAGTACCTGAAGTCTTATTCTACATTTTGGTTTATGGGTCCTTGTAACCCAAGCATCCAAATTTCACACACTTAGTCTGGTGTAAGTAAGTAATCAACTTAATTCCTTTCTTAAAAGAGATTTGGTTCTCTTAGTTTTGACTTAGGAGAGGCTTAAAAACACAATTTGATTGGAAGAGTTCTTACCGCAGGAGAGGTGGAGTATATACTCACCTTGAGGATGCGATGATAACATATTACCTCCTCGGCACTTGTCTCTTAGGATATCCATCCTACTGGGGGCATGTAAGCGCATTGTGCGGTTCAGGTACCATGGGCGGCCCTATCTCGTAGTACCGATTGCCATAGGCCTGAATTCGCCTTAGAAATCCATGGGCGATACTATCTTGAAGTGTCGATTGCCAGGAGTTCTTGGGGTTGCTATGGGCGGTGCTATCTCGAAGCATCGAAAGCCAAGTACCCTTCGAGGTACGGTAATGGGGACAATGAATCCGACACAGACCGAGTTGATAGTTGATACGAGGTTAGACTTAGAGGAATAAAAAAAAAAAGAAAAAAAAATATATACATTATTTAAGAAAAAATCCTTTTTCCTTTAACTCAAATAACTCAAACCAACGCACATGCACGGATGCTTTAATCTCAGGGATCAATAAACCTTAGGGTAGAGTTAGAAATCAGGGAAACTTGTGCCTAGAACTCGTCTTTAGCTAACCTAGTCTGTAACTTAACAACTACTTGAGAACCTTAGGTCTAAAGTTTGAACTTAATATGTTTCTAAAGGAAGACCGATTGGGTTGGCTAGTCTACTTGGAGTGCTAGGTTTTGCTTGATTTTGCTAGGGACTAGCAAAAACTAGGCATGTGGGTATTTGATTAGCCCATATTTATGGGTTATTTAAGTATTTAAGTGCCTAGACATTAAGTTAATTCTAACAATTATTTAACATGCATTAGGATGTAAATAGATTAATTCATATTTCTGATTTAATTGCATAATTCATGCATTGCATTCATACTAAATTCATTTAGAATTAACTTAGAATTGCAATCATTTAATTAGTTAACCAATTAGGTGCATTGCATGCATTGTTTTATTCTTTTTTTCTCCTCTACACAGGTAACTCCTCCGACTACAGCTCCGCCTCCTCCTCCTGCGCATCACATTTATGCCATGGCATTTTTGATTTTGAAATGATGGCTGTGGCTACAAAAGGAGGAGGGAGGCTACCATGCACTGGGAGATGCCACCCCACTCCACCACTGTGAACTCCATTCCACCACCGTGGTCTCCAAGGCCAAGCTCCACCACACCATGGGCCGGCGAGGTGACAGCTCGCCGTGCCAAGCTGGTGGACTCGTGCCAACACCGTGAGCGTGTGCCCCTGATGGCCACGCTTCCATCACTGTGCCTCACCAGAATCAGCATCACCAACTTCACCGCCATCTCCATCAACCACCACCATCAACCACCTTCAGTTCCTCGTCCCTGCACCAGTTAAGACGTCTGGGAATGATCCCAGACGTCTGAACTCCCATATGTTCTTCAATCTTCTTTTTATTTCTTATGTTCTGTTTCCCCCCCACTTCAACAAAACCCCTCACTAGCATGCCTCTGGCAGCTGCAACCAGCCACTGCACACCATCGCCTCCAGCCACACGCACAGAGCGTGCGCCCCTCCAGCTGCACACGCCCGCCAGCACCCCGCGCCTTAGCCTTCACTCCTACGCCTTCCCTGTGGGCCTGCAGTGCCTCCAGCCTCCAGCGCGCCCACCTCCAGTACCACTGCAGAGCTCCACCTCCACGCGCCCACTTCCGCGTTTCCCTGTAGCGCCTCACCACGCACCTGCAGAACGTGCACCCACCTCCGCGCGCACCCTGCAGCGCTCCAGACTTCACGCCCGCGCCCTCCTTACAGTCTGCAGAGTCGCACCTGCTGTCGCGGCCACGTCCGCGCGCCACTCCTTACACTCCACCTGCCTGGAGCACCTGCACCCAGCACCTGCCTGCAGCACTTGCACCCAGCACCGCACCTCCGCACGCGCTTACGCGCTCTGCAGAGCGCCCGCGTGCCCACGCCTCTCTATCTCCACACGCCAGCAGCACGCGAGACAGCAGCAGCTCCTCCATTGCCGCCACTTCTCCCCTTCGGCAGGCCATCTCCGGCCATCTCGCGACGCACCGCTGCCACCACTGCGACGACCTCGCTTCAGCCAACCTCCTGTGGGAGTCTCTCCTCGATTCAACCTCTCTCCCATGCTCAAGGAAGAGAGAGGTAAAATCCCCTGTTTTGGTGTTAATTAAAAATTACATTTAATGCCATTGCTGCCAAAATCAATTTTAATTTATGATTATTTTATTATGGTGAAATTGTGATTGCATACTCATGCTTTCTGATAATTACGCGGTTATTGATATTCACATGTTTTAACATTGGTTTTGGGATTAAAATGTGCATAAATTTTCTCTAATATATGTCAATTAAAAATTACATAAAATCATCACATATTTATTGAATATTTCAGTGAGGAAAAATTGCACATATACCCTTATATTTTTGAGTTATTGTGCATCTTCTTTCCATCGCATTTCATGTCGGATTTGATTAGGGATTTCGCACTTGATTGAAAGACTAAGAAATAATCCAGATTTTATTGCATCATTGCCTCCCTGTGGACACAACCTACTCTTAATTGAGTGGTTATTTTAATTGTTGATTAGTCAATTTTTCCACCACATAGAACTACAAACGACGCGTCATTTTATGTGACAAATGACTTTAAAAGTGAAGAATCGACTCGTCAATGCCCATCATTTTTGGGCACCTGTTCCTAGCTACCACCAAGGCCAACATAAATTGTGATAGCAGTAGTCTGGAAATTGCCTTTGGGGAGAGGAAGCTAACTCTTAATATTTTCAAGGTGATAAAAGGATTTGAGGATTGTGGATTCATTGAGGAGCTCGAGGATCACGATTTTAATGTTGAGACTTCTATGATGATTAGTGCTCTTGAGGACTCCACCAACCTTAGCGAACCCAACCCACAACCCTTCGTGGTAGACCTGTCACATCCTGAAGTGGCTGTTGATTTTGTTCATTCCCAGCCTCTTCCTCTGGATCGTCCTAGTGAATCTTCATCAGCATCCTCCCTTCCCTCTGTACTAAACCCACCTCAGCTAGAATTGAAACCATTGCCTAAAAATTTAAAATACGAGTTCTTAGGACCTAAGAATATGCTCCCTGTGATTATTAGTGCTGACTTGACTAAGGAGCAAGAAGTGAGATTAATTAAGGCCCTTGAGAAAAATAAAGAGCCAATTAGTTGGACCATCCACGACTTTAGGGGGATCGAGCCATCTTATTGTAATCACCGTATTTTTATGGAAGATGGATCTCGCCCTTCTCGCGAAATGCAAAGGAGATTAAACCTGAATATGCGAAAGTGGTCAAAAAGGAGATATTCAAGTGGCTCAATGCTGTAATTATTTACCCGATCTTGGATTGTCCATGGGTTAGGCCCGTTCAAATTGTACCCAAAAAGGTAGGAATAACCGTTACGACTAACGACAAAGGGGAATCATTTACCACCCATTCAGCTTCTGCTTGGAGAGTTTGTATTGACTATAGAAAGCTGAACACAACCACCAAAAAGGACTATTTCCCCTTGACATTCATTGATCAAATCCTTGAGAGGTTAGCTATGTAAAAGTACTTTTGCTTCCTAGACGGTTATTCAGGATATAACCAAGTCCCTATCCATCTCGAAGACCAGGAAAAGACAACTTTCACATGTCCCTACAGAACCTTTGCATTCCGTAAAATGTCGTTCGGGCTTTGCAATGCACCCACGACTTTTCAAAGGTGCATGCTGGCCATCTTTTAAAACATGATGGGACATTGTCTTGAGGTGTTCATGGATGATTTCTCCAATTTCGGAGATTCCTTCAAGTCATGCCTAGCTAACTTGGAATTGATCCTCCAGAGATGCATCAAGACACAGCTAGACCTTAGCTAGAAGAGCCACTTCATGACCTAAGAAGGCATTGTCTTTTCTATCGAGGTTTCTAATCAGGGTATTGAAGTTGATAAGGCTAAGGTGGATGCTATCTCTAGACTCCCTCCACCCACATCCGTAAAATAGATCTGCTCTTTCCTTGGGCATGTGGGTTTCTATAGAAGATTCATCAAGGACTTTTCGAAGGTTGCTCGACCCTTGAGTAACCTTTTGTCCAAAGACACGCTGTTTGAGTTTGATGAATCATGCCGTAAGGCATTTGATTTATTAAAAATGGCAGTCACATGTGCCCTGGTGTTGCAACCACAGGTTTGGACAGCCCCATTTGAGATAATGTCAGATCCATCTGATTATGCAGTCGGGGTTGTCTTGGGTCAGAAAATCGAGAAAAAAGCCTCCATAATCTACTACGCTAGTAAGACTCTGGATGAGGCCCAAAGGAATTACATTGTAACTGAAAAAGAATTGCTAGTCGTAGTCTTCGCCTTAGAAAATTTTGGGCTTATCTTTTAGGTTTTCATGTTATCATTTACACCGACCACTCAGCCTTAAAACATCTCTTGTCCAAAAAAGGATGCCAAGCCCAGGCTTATTCGCTAGATTCTGTTACTTCAAGAATTTGATCTTGAAATCAGGGACAAAGCTGGGGCACAAAATGTAGTTGCGGATCACCTGCTGAGAATCCTAATTGATTCTCCTCATCTGGATATCCTTATCTCTAGAACTTTTTTGGATGAGATTATCCTTACAGTCTCGGGTATCCGAACTCCCTGGTTTGCGAATATTGATGGAAATAACATCATGAGCCATAATTAGCTCAGTTTGATCTAATTAAGTCAGTAAAAGCTCCTACATATCTATCAGAAGGTGTTACAGGCATAAAACATTGATTTAAGAAGAAAATAAGAATATAAGGTTATTTCTGCAAATTTACCATTCTATCACAAAAATAGAATAATCGCAGGTTTCATCAGGGGTTAATTAAGGGTCAAATGACCTTAAATGTCCAATAAGTGGCTTAATACAAACAGAAAAGGGTTTTCGCGTGTTTTGAGAATTAAATGACTTCTTAAGCCCCAAAAACACACCTTCATAATTAACTGAGGTTCTGGTCAGAATAAAATTCACCTAAACTCTCTAAAATTCATATAAAAATATTCTCTAGGGTTTGGTACCCTCAATTTGACCATCAGAACCTGTCTTAACCCAAAATAGAGTCTCAAACTGATATTTGCCCTAATTTGGGTAATTATGCAAATTACCCAGTCAAACTAGGTCAAAACCAAAATCCAAATTCACCATTGGATTCCTTAGATCCAAATTAGGTTTATGCCAAAATTTGGGCCCAATCTAAGATTATTTAAACCTAGTTTGTACATTGGTCCAAGTCTGATTTCCTTTATTCCACATGGGTCCTTAACTTTTGAATTTATTATAAAAAGGCCCCTACATTTATCATCCTTTTCTTCAAATAGGTCCATATTGCCATGAATCCTATTCCTACAAATTTCGACGACCTAAATATGGCATGTTCTCCTTGATTTCTTAACGAATCCCTCTTAGATTTGAAAAGGAAGTTCGTCAAGGAATTACCTTTCTTTTGAGCCAAATCCCAAGCTCTCAAACCTTCCCAATCTCTCATGCGAATGCATGAGAGATTAGGGTATCTTGGAATTCCTATCTCCGGCAAGCTTTCCATCCTTGAAAAGCCTACTTCCCAAGCCAAAAACATCATCCAAAGGCCTATAAAAGGACCCCCAGATCAGACCAAAGATTCCATGCTCGAATTCGACCGGATTCCCCTTAATTTCGTCTCTCCACATCTAGCCAAAGCTCCTCGATGTCCGACGAACTCCTTTGACTCCATCCTTCATCCGCACGTAATACCAGCGATGGATTTATCTCCCTTTCTCTCTTCCGCGTCGTGCTGTACCCGTCGACACCCTGTCCTCCATCTTCCTCGTCGATTCCTACTCACCGAAGCACTTTCTTCCCCGATGTCGACCATACCGCAATTGGCGCAGCCTCGAGTCCTCGTTGTCTGCCAACTACCTAAATAAGTCCCCTAACTCCTCTACTTCATTTTCATCCCAACCACACCCAATTTTGACCACGCTACCGCCCGTTTACCGTCATCCCTTCCGCATCCGGCCACTCCTCTGGCGAGGCACATCTCGCTCCACACACCACCAAACCCCACGTCGTTCATCCCTACACCTCCGCCTCGACCTCAGGAGCAAAAGCCCTAACTTAGTTAGGTCAATTGCTCCTCCAAACCCTATGCTGAACATACCCACCTCCGCACACCAACTCCGACACCGTTTGGCCACCACAGCCACCTTCACGACACGTCGCACCCACCACCATACTTGCCACCCTACAACGAAGCTCCTAAACTTATTTAATAAGGCCAAGAGGCCATATTTTGACTTTCAGGTCTTCGCTCCTTCGACCGCCATTACTACAGCTTCGAGTGAAGCTGGAAGCCTTCTCCAGACATGCAAGTCCTAGGTGTTATGCCCAGATTGTGCGGAGAGGCTCCAGGTAGATCTCCAGGTCTTCAATTGGCACCAACATCTGCATCTGCTGCCCTAATTCAGTGAAGGAACCCACTGTAGCTGTACGTAGAGGGAAGGCAATGGGATTAGTTCCACCTCGGAAGTTGATGAGCGCTCGCAGCCGAATAAACTAAATTCATGCCATAGGCTGTTTGCCTCAACTGACACAGGGGGTGAGGTCCCCGTGCCCCTCACGCGCCTCGCCCGCAACACCTTACACGTGAGCCTGGCACATCCAATTACCCGCCTAAGCCCTGTACAGACCTCGGCTACCATTCACGACCGGCAGCCCTAGTCCCGGGTGCGCACTGCCCGAATACCCAAATACCCTGATTGAGGCCCTGGGAGGGCGGATCCCAAAGAGAGAAGGAAAGTGCGCAGGGGCAGGGGGTTTTGCTCTCAGGACCAACGGTCGACACTTAGCCATTTAAGGAACCTCCCCCTTACGCATGAAGAAGGAAGAAGAAGGAAGCCTGAGCAGAGGAGAAGGAAGAAGAAGGCATAGACAAAGAAGAGGAAGAAGAGAGAACCCAAAGAAGAAGGAGCTGAAGAGGAAGAAGAAGAAGAACAATACCTCAAGCGAGATAAGACATCTGATCAACTGAATAGACGTTTGAGCTTCATCTGAAGTGCACTGTGCACTTATCCTACGTGACATTTAATTGCTTAGTACTATTGAGTTATTTGATATAATTGTGAGGGGTAATTGGTGATTCAAATCACCATTTTACCCCATTCTTTTTGCATTATCTGACATTCACTTTCATTCATATTTGCTTGGAATTATATTGCTTATATTTTTGTGTTGAATTGCAATCTTGAGAATCATATTTGCCAATTGCTTCCTATGTTTGACTTTGGACTTCATTTCTGATATTCGAGTTATAAATTTTACTTATTTTTTGCACTGATTCAGCCTATATTACAACGTGATGATTTAAAAACATGATTCAGAGTGAGTAACAAATATCGTCAATTATTTGGTCGTTGGTCAAATCCCCCAGGATTAGACTAAACAACAACGGGATAGATTTATGTCTGAGGCCAAATATTATTTTTGGGACCATCCTGGGCTGTACCGTATTGGCATCGACTAGATTATTCACCGATGCATCCCGGAAAATGAGTTCCATAGTATACTTGAGTTGTGCCATGCATTTGCGTGTGGTGGACATTTTTTCGGAAAAAAGATGATGGCCAAAATTTTGCGATTTGGATTCTATTGGTCGTCGTTATTTAAGGATGCCCAGGAATTCTCAAGGTCGTGCGTCGGATGCCAGACACTTGGGAACATGGCTAAGAGAGACATGATGCCCCTAAACCCAATACTTTCCATCGAAATTTTTGACATTTGGGGCATCGACTTCATGGGACCCTTCCCTCCTTCATTTGGACACCAGTATATTCTGGTCGTTGTTGATTATGTGTCCAAATGGATTGAGGCAATCCCCACCCGAACCAATGACCACAAAGTGGTCATCGTTTTTGTGAAGAGAAATATCTTCAGTCAGTTTGGGATTCCTCGGGCAATTATCAGTGATGGTGGCACACATTTCACTCATGCCCAGTTTCAAAATTTACTAGGGAAATATGGGATAAATCGTCGAATTTGCACACCTTATCACCCACAGATGAACGGACAGGCCGAGGTCTACAATCGGGAGATCAAAAACATTTTATAGAAAATCATTAGGCCTGATAGGAAGGATTGGACCCAAAAGCTAGATGATGCTCTTTGGGCCTACCGTATGGCATACAAAATGCCTATCGATATGTCTCCGTTCCGTCTGGTGTTTGGTAAGGCGTGCCACTTACCCATAGAGTTAGAACATCGGGCATTTTGGGCCATCATGAAATGTAATTTTGACCTAGAGTTCGCTGGGAATACCAGGAAACTCCAACTATCTGAGTTGGAGAAGTTTAGAAATGATGCCTATGAAAATGCCAGAATCTATAAGGCAAGCACTAAAGCTCTTCATGACCAAATGATTTCACGTAAGATCTTTGAGCCAAACCAGAAGGTCAGGCTTTTCGATTCTCGACTGAAGCTCTTCCCTGGTAAGCTTAGGTCTAAGTGGAACGTGTAGTTTCCCTGGTAGGAGGGGGTGACGTAATAAAGTGCGGAATAAAAAATATAAAAATCTCACAAAAATAGACAATCACACAAAGTACACAATGAATTTTAGGTAGAAACCCAAACTGGGTGAAAACCACCACCTAACCCTCTCGAGTTAGGATTTTTCGATCAACCAAGTTGATCAAATCCACTAACGTACTACTTAAACGAGGGTAGTACAACCTCAATTACAACCACGCTACTTTATACGAGGGTAGCGTACCTCAAACCCCTTCTCTTCATGAGAAGGATTTTGTCTTACGGAGGAGACGGGAATTCGCAAAGCGAATACCCAACCAAATAACAATGTAAATTACAAATAGTCCTATAGAGCCAACAAAGATAATCTTAACCTAAGCTTCTATTGGAACCAGGATGCTTCCCTTTACTGGAAGTGCGTCGACGATGCAAATGCGTGAACCACGCGACGGCGCAACGGTGCTCTCGTGAACTATGGCGGGAGAGCGGGTGCACAAAAGATTGATGCTCTCTAGATATAAAACTTGAGCTTGGAGAGCAAGAGCTTCTTTTAGACACAAAAGAGTGGAAAGTATGTTGCTAAGTGTGTCTTGGTGTTTCTAGGTGTGTGTTTGAGTGGTAAAGGTTCCCCTCTATTTATAGAGGCCATAGGAAGGCTTCCATAGCCGTTGGGTGCAAGCTCCAAGAAAATCAGGCCGAAATCAGGGTTAATCATTACACTCACAGGGTTATCAGACGTCTGATCCTGGCATCGGATGTCTGGAAAACCAGTATAAGACGTTTGGGAACAAAGTCAAACGTCTGATTTTAGGCGGGTTTCCTTCCTGACTTAAATCAGATCTAAACAGGGTTCTAGTGAAAGTCCATTAGACAACATACAGGACGCCTGGAAACCTACTTTTCTGCGGAAATGGATTCCCAAGATAGTGCAACGGCTATAAAATCTCTGAGAAGAGATTTTGGGTCAGCCGAGGCAAAACGGTCATTTATCAGACATCTGGGATCCTCTACGGACGTCTGATACGGGCTAACGGTCATATCCTTCAGTGTTTACTAAGGCAGCCAATGGTCCACTAATTAGACGTTCGGCAAAATCATCAGACGTCTGGACTAAGGTCTGGACGTCTAATTTCATCAGACAGAACTAACTAAGTCGAGCCTAAATATAGTCAGACGTCTGAGTCAACATTCAGACATCTTAAAAGTATCTATCAGACATCTATTTTTCTGATTAGACGTCTGAAAAGGTTGTTTGAACCCTATTTTGGCTTTCTAAGTTCTCTACAGAAAACCCTTTAACATGAATCTAAGTAACAAAAGAAACAAAAATACAAAGATTACAAGGAAAGGAAATCTATCCTATTCTTCATCTCGTTCCTTCTTCAAGCCATCTCTCCTCGCGAAGCTCCTCTGTTCTCCATCAAGCTCCTCCAATCCGTCCTGGATGCGAGCTCGAACTCCGTCTAAACACGTCTCCATTTGTAATTAACCTAAAATCTAAAACTTTAAGTGCAAATGTCAAATGACACGTATTTTGTTATCATCATAATAAACGATCATTGTGCTCTAGTACCAACAATCTTCCCCTTTTTGATGATGACAAAATCATAAGTAATAATGGAAAAAATCCTCCCCCTTTTTGACATTATTAAAAAGATTTAATTGATTTTAAATTTCCTATAACTTCCCCTGAAAACATGCTCTTCTATAAATGAGTTGAATTTCTTTTAAAAAAAGTAATGTCTTCTCCCTTTTTGTAACAACAAGACAGCTATTATTTTTCTCCCCCTTACTAAAGGAAATATATCTTACTTACATCTCCCCTTAATAATTGACAATTAGCTCATAGTTTTTAACTCCCCCTATCTATATGCTAATGATAAAAGGATAGGGTAAAGGGATTTTACCTCACCTACCATGGCCAATAAAATGGCCCAAATGGAGGTGGTGGATGCCACATCCGATGGGGCTCCCATCCGTAGCTTGGAGGCCCGGGCATCGGCGTCGGTCTCCAGTCTGGCAGTCGATGTGCGGCGGGTCCATCATTTGTTCATCGTCTCGTCGGTCTTCTCGTTCTCCTCCTTGGTCTACTCTTTGGTTCTCCCAACACGAGTTGACCAACCTTGAGTTTGTAGGTCCATTCTCTTGTATTATAATCACCTTTGAAACCTACAAAACAAGATTCCAAGTCTTTCTTTGGTATCCAAGTGAGCTTGGATCCGGATCTGTTAACTGGTCTCCTTGACGGAGATCCTTTCTCAACCTTAGGGCTATATAAGTTATCTACCTTATTTATCAAATTATTTGATCTCTCCCTAAGACATGCAAGTTCATTTTCTATAATATTCATCTTAGTCTTTAAATTAGAAATTTCTAATTTTAGACTAACATTTTACTCAATCAATTTAGTATTTTCATTTCTTAAATCTTTATTTTCTAATAACAAGTTATTATCCTCAGGACTAACTTCTAGATCCTTAAGTTATTTTTCTAACCTTTCATTTTCATTTTTAAGAAAGCTAAGGTTCTTTTTAATATTTTTATTTTCTATCTTAAGTGATTTACTAATTTCAAATAGCTCATTAAAAGCATTTTGTAAATCGGAATTTACCTCGTCCTCAGATTCGCTTCCGCTTTCGCTGTCGCTTTCTCCTATAGCCATGAAACCAAAGCACTCGAGCTCCTTCTCCTCGAGATCTTCCTTTGCTTCCTCTGAGCTCGAATCGTCCCAAGTGGCTTGGAATGCCTTCTTCTTAGACTTCTTCTCCTTTTCCTTCTTCTTCTCCTTCTTGAGAAGAGGGCACTCTGGTCGTAGGTGCCTTTCTCGTTGTAGTGGTAGCAACGTCTCGGGCTCTCTGTTGAATGTACGAATTGCTACACTAACGTGTTTGGTTTCAAAACCTTGTCGTTGTAGCTTGAAAGCAAAGAATTCGTGTTCAACAAATAAAATTTATACCGAAATTTGAATTCTGAGTCAAACACGGGGAGGCTACGTCGATCTATATTCGCAATTATATTTTTTTAGAATTTTTGAAAAGCGAGGCAATATAATTACAATGAAGCTATCAAACTAAAAGGAAGAGAGAGAGAGAGAGAGAGAAAGAACATGCATTCAATATTTCAAAATGTTTATACAATCAAACCAAATAAAAATTACACTAGAAAGCAGGAAATCAGCTACACTAGAAAGTAGGAAAATTCTACACTAGAAAAGCTGTAAAGAAGAATAGGAGAGAGAAGTTATCCTCCTCGACGATCGCTTAGAGGACAAGCCGGACGGGACGACGCCTGGACGAAGGAGGATGGAGTAGGAAGAAGGAGGACGAAGCAGAAGAACGGGAACGGAGCAGCACGTCATCGTCGTCGCGGGATCCACTTCCGAATGGGGACAAAAATTTGGACTTTATCTCGCGAGGAGCATCTTGGGTATGGGACAAGCTTCTCTTGAGCTTTGGAGAGGTAGAGAAGAGAAGGAAGGGATGAGAATTTCGTGTGGTGGGGGTCTCCTTTTATAGTTGCAAGGAGTGGGGGCAAATTGGTCATTACATCTTTAAAACATTAAAATAAGGGGTCTTTAGTGACGGATAAAATCGTCGCTAAAGCCCCAATGTGGGCGTAGTGGCCGCTCCCCAGCGTGCCTCCTCAGCTGCTCATTCTCAATGCCCGCCGCATGTTCAGCCATCCATAGCCGTCCGATCGAGATATCGGACGGCTGTGATTGTGCCTTCCCTGCTCTCTGCGAGCCCGCCCCAACACGTACGATGTCGCGTGAGGGGTGGGCATGCAATAGCGCGTCATCGCTATTGAGTGCGGACGGCCGTCCAATCAAGATCCGACGCACGCACGCGCCCGCTTGCTCGTGCCCTTCGCCTCCTCACTACGGCTTGAACCCGCATCCGCTGCTTACGATAACGCCCTCACCCACTGCGCTACAGAGCGCGGATTGTCGAGCGGGCAATTTGATCCAACGGTGGAGAGGGGGCGGATGCGGAGGCTTCAGTGGTTGCATGTGGGCATTTGGGCGACTGAGATGGCACCACGTGGCTCCATCTTGGCCGTCCATCTTCTGGATGTTGTAGATGGTGCCACAGGTGTTGGATTGACTTGATTTTTGCGTCGTTAGGCTGTGATCGTCGATCCGAATTCATCCGTGAGGTCGGATTTGTCATTTGAAGTGCAGATTTACACCATCTTGGCCCTTGATCTTCTAGGGTTCCCCGATCACTATCTGATGCTATAGATGCCTGATTAGGGTGATCTTGGAGTCGTTGAACTCCAATCGCCGCCCTGATCACATCTGTATGGTTGGATCTTCGATCCGAGGCCCTGATAAAAAGTTTGCCCTGTCCAAAGCACATAAAAGGAGACAATTAACCTCCATTTTATTCAAACTACTCTAAATGTAAGATGATGCATGTTATGCAATATTTGTATCATGCAATGCAATCCTATGCTTAAGAACATGCATAAATAAACATCTTAAGAAGTGTAAATGTGTTTACATCACTCTCCTTCTTCTCCTTCTTCTCTTTCTTTGATTCCCTACAAAACTTGAAAATTTTCTTAAGTAAAATTTTAAAGTCTTCGTCGTCAGAACTTATCTCGCTATCTGACGTTGCTCTAAATGCAAGGGTCTTCTTCGATTTTGGTTCCGGTGTGTCCTTTTGCTTTAGCTTTGTCTCGTAGGCCATTAGGTTGCTTAGGAGATCCTCCATGTTAAGCTCCTCCACTTCGTTTGCCTCCTCGATGGCGGTGACCTTCTGTTCCCACTCCGGTCTGAGGGAACGAAGAAGCTTCCCTTGATGCTCCCCCTTGATGAAAGTCTTCCCTAAAGCTTTCAAATTGTTCACTATGAGAGTGAACCTAGTGTTCATCTCACTTAAAGTCTCGTTAGATTTCATGGAAAAAGACTCAAATTCTTGTGAAAGTAAATTGAGTTTAGAAGTTTTTACCTTAGAGGTACCTTCGTGAGTTACCTTGAGTGTGTGCCAAATCTCGTATGCGGTGGTGCATTGCAAGATTCTGTTGAAGTCCTCTGAGCTGAGCACGCAGTACAACGCGTTCATAGCTTTCGCGTTGAGTGAGAGTTCTCGGATCTGCTGCTGCGAGTATCCTGTGTCGAGTCGCTCCAGGATCTCGTATGGGGTTTCGCAACGTCCCCAAAGAGCAAAGTCCGTGGCTTGAAGCCACATCCTCATCCTCAGCTTCTAGTAGCTATAGTTGTTTCCGTCGAAGTAGGGTGGTCGAATGGTGGATTGCCCCTCAGATATTCTGATCGCAGATATGCTTCCCTCCATTTGATCTCTTGCCGAGTGTTACTCCGATTAGCAAGAACCTACTCTGATACCAACTGTAGTTTCCCTGGTAGGAGGGGGTGATGCAATAAAGTGCGGAATAAAAAATATAACAATCTCACAAAAATAGACAATCACAAAAAGTACACAATGATTTTTAGGTGGAAACCCAAACCAGGTGAAAACCACCACCTAACTCTCTCGAATTAGGATTTTTCGATCAACCAAGTTGATCAAATCCACTAACGTACTACTTAAACGAGGGTAGTACAACCTCAATTACAACCATGCTACTTTATACGAGGGTAGCATACCTCAAACCCCTTCTCTTCACGAGAAGGATTTTGTCTCACGAAGGAGACGGGAATTCGCAAAGAGAATACCCAACCAAATAATAAAGTAAATTACAAATAGTCCTATAAAGCCAACAAAGATAATCTTAACCTAAGCTTTTATAGGAATTAAGATGCTTCCCTTTGCTGGAAGTGCATCGACGATGCGGATGCGTGAACCACACGACGGCGCAACGATGCTCTCGTGAACTACGGCGGGAGAGCGGGTGCACAAAAGATTGATACTCTCTAGATGTAGAACTTGAGCTTGGAGAGCAAGAGCTTCTTTTGGACACAAAAGAGTGGAAAGTAGGTTGCTAAGTGTGTCTTGGTGTTTCTAGGTGTGTGTTTGAGTGGCAAAGGTTCCCCTCTATTTATAGAGGCCCTAGGAAGGCTTTGGAAGGCTTCCATAGCCTTGGGTGCAAGCAAGAAAATCAGGCTGAAATTAGGGTTAATCATTACATTGATAGGGTTATCAGACGTCTGATCCTGGCATCGGACATCTGGAAAACCAGTATAAGACATCTAGGAATAAAGTTAGACGTCTGATTTTAGGTGGGTTTCCTTGTTGACTTGAATCAGACCTAAATAGGGTTCTAGTGAAAGTCCATTAGACGACATACAGGATGTTTGGGAAGATGTCTGTTCATCTGGAAACCTACTTTTCTATGGAAATGGATTCCCAAGAGAGTGCAACGGCTATAAAATCTCTGAGAAGAGATTTTGGGTCAGCCGAGGCAAAATGGTCATGTATCAGACGTCTGGGATCCTCTACGGACGTTTGATACGGGCTAATGGTCATATCCTTCAGTGTTTACTAAGGCAACCAATGGTCCACTAATTGGACGTTTGCAAAATCATCAGACGTCTTCTAAGACGTCTGGACTAAGGTCTAGACGTCTAATTTCATCAGACAGAACTAACTAAGTCGAGCCTAAATATAGTCAGACATCTGAGTCAACATTTAGACATCTTAAAAGTATTTATCAGACGTCTATTTTTCTGATTAGACGTCTGAAAAGGCTGTTTGAACCCTATTTTGGCTTTCTAAGTTCTCTACAGGAAACCTAAGTATCCTAGGGTTGTGCAAGTGTTCCTAGGACTACTGTTAGGGTTCTTTGAGGCTCTTTAACATGAATCTAAGTAACAAAAGAAACAAAAATACAAAGATTACAAGGAAAGGAAATCTATCCTATTCTTCATCTCCTTCCTTCTTCAAGCCATCGCTCCTCACGAAGCTCCTCTGTTCTCCATCAAGCTCCTCCAATCCATCCTGGATGTGAGCTCGAACTCCGTCTAAACATGTCTCCATTTGCAATTAACTTGAAATCTAAAACTTCAAGTGCAAATGTCAAATGACACGTGTTTTGTTATCATCAAAATAAACGATCGTGGTGCTCTAGCACCAACAGAACTGGCCATTCGTTATTGAGCAGATTTTTCCTAATGGGGCCGTCGAAATCTCTAACCCATAGACGAGTAATTCCTTCAAGGTCAACGGGCAACGTCTTAAACCCTTTGTTGACCATGTATTCCCTGAACCTATCTTAGACAAGGTTGCTCTCACCTTACCCTAACCACCACTAGCCGAACATCTTCTAGCTGAAGGCACTAAACTCAGCACGTGTAAAGGTTGTTTCGAGCTGACTAGAATCTCATGGAAACTAGGTGCTATACTTCCATTTCTTCTCTCCTGCATGCATTCATTTCAACAATGAGGACATTGCATTAGCTAAGCATGGGGGGTGGATATCTTATGAAATAATCCTTTTGCCAGCCTAACAGTAATTTCCTGTTATTTTATTTTACAAAAAGAAAAAAAGAAAAAAAAATATAGAAGTAGGAGAAGAGAACTTAGGCATTAGGAGTTACAAACTTTAGGAATTGATACTTTGGGACTTGAATACTTAGTCTCTTCAGGTCTTCGGGCTTAATTAGCCTGGGTGTCCACTTGAATGTGGACTTAGCCTCGAGTCCACGCCAAATAATTTTATTCTAATTTGGCTAATAAATTGGGGTGATAAGTACACGACTTATCAACTCGCTGATAGCGAAATACGCGTGATTTGTAAAAGCAGTTTTTTAACGTCGTTGTAACACGCGAATCCGCTTTCGCTTTTAAAATTTATATCCTAGATAGGGGAGTATCTAGTGTCGTCCAAGGAGGCAATATGGTTGCAAAATTGATTCTCTTGCTTGGAATATATCTCAACTTTCTTTTGGTAATTTTCAATATACCATTTTTTTTTGTTTTTGAACTAAGGCAACATGCGAAATTATGGCGGGAAAAGTGTTTACACTTCCAATTAAGTAAACTACTCTAAAGTGGCAAGTAGAGTCTCTCCCTAAGCTCACTCTAAGCAAGTGGAGGCCTAGAATAATTAGGGAGAGGAAGTGAAGAATGCTGAAAATAAGCAAATAGAAATGCAAACAAGATATGCGAAGAAGGCAACTAGATAATTGATAAAGTGTTTAACAAAAATGCCTAGTAGAGGAATGCTTCTACTACTAGATAATTGAAATAAAGAAAGAAAACACAAATCCTCTAAATAGATGGTGAAGAAGAGGGCTTCTTGCTCCAAGGTTGGTGGCTCCCAAGCTTGAAAAGAATCCTTCAACTCCTTCCTTGCAGTACTCCGCCAAAGTGATGACCTCCAAGGCAAGCCCTAAGGGGGCGTGCCCTAAGTTTCTCTCCAAGGGTGGACGTCCACCCTAAGCTTTTCTCCTTTGCCTGGCCGTCCTCCTTGAAGTGGGAGAGTCCTCCTCCTTGGCGTGGCTCAAGTTGAAGAGAGTGGGGAGAAGAAGGCACCAAAAGGGCTGGTGATGTGCCCCTTTAATCTCCTTCTCTACTCCTTCTTCTTGGCCATAGGTATAGGTTGTTTAGGTAGAAAATATACTAAGGGAGGATGCTCCAAAATGGTGGTGGGTGGTGGCTTTTTATAGAATAGGATGGGGGGTTAAGGTGCCCCTTGAAATGGAGGGCTAGGATGGAAGGATGAGGGTGGTTGGTGATCCTATGGCTAGGGTGAGTTGGCGCCAACCCAAGGGGTGTTAAAGGGGGTGGTTATGGTGGTGTTGGTGTCTTTTGGTGGTGGAGAGACACCCCCATGTTGGCGCCAACATGGGGTCTTCTAGAAGGGGAGTTAGGTGGATGGTGGAGATGGATTCAAGGGGGATTGTGTGGTGGAGATGAGGGGGGATTTTGGAGGGAAAAGTGGCGCCACTAAGGGGTGGTTATGGGTAGTTTTTGGCGCCACTTTTAGGTGTCTTTTGGAGGTGGTGGGTAGGTTAGGTTGGTGCCAAGTAGGTTAGCTTATGTGGAGCTTAGGTGGAGCTAGTTGGGTGGAGTTGGTAGGTGGGTTTTTGGGGTGGTACAAGCCAAGGAAGTTGGAGCATAGTTAAGCTAAGCTAAGCTAAGCTAAGCTAAGCTAGCTTAGCTAATGGAGGAGTAGAGGAGAAGGTGTTGGAGCTAGGGTTTGGAAGAGGGAGCTGAGGAGAAGAAGTCTGGAGCTGGAGCTGGAGCTGGCTGCTGCTGAAGAGGCTGGCATGGGGCTACTCTAGCTGGCTTAGCTTGCTAGTTCTTTGCTAGTTGCTAAGCCAAGCTAAAGTGAGCTAGCTTCTACCAAAATGAGCTAAGGTGAGTTGGGTCTGGTGCTCCCGGGGAGAATCAAGCTGGTTGAGGCAGCTAAGGTAGCTTAGCTCAACTGAGTTGAGCTAAGCTGAGTCCCTGTGAGCTGGACTTGAGCTTCCTGAGCTGGGATGAATTCTTCTTCAGCTGGTTGGAGCTGAGTGGAGCTGGATGTAGCTGGATCTGAGCTGGGGTGAACTCCTGTCAACTTAGCCGAGCTAACTAGAGCTCCCTGTGAACTAGTGGGAGCTGAGATGAGCTAGACTCAGCTAAGTTGAGCTGGATCTGAGCTGACTTGAGCTAGGGTGAGCTAAGGTGAACTCTCTTGAGCTGCCATCCAGTTGAGATTAGCTGAATGGAGCTGGGATGAGCTAACCCTAGTTCAAGTAAGCTAGGTTCCAGCTGCGGTGAGCTAGATCAAGCTGAGGTGAGCTGGATCAAGCTGAGGTGAGCTGGATTAGGCTGAGTTCCAGCTAGTCTGGACTTCTCCTTCACCATTTGCCTTCTTGAGTGCTAAGGTTTTAGGGATCTGTGCATCTGTACATCCCTAACACTCACAAAAACTCATTAAAATGACAATAAAAAATGCAATGCATGCCTATCCTAATTTATGCCTAAATGCAGCCCAAAAACCCGTTTGCAGAGTAAAATCCTAAGAGCTAGGTTAGTTTTAAAGCATAAAAATGATGATAAACTGGCATTTATCACACCCCCATGCTTATCTTTTGCTAGTCTCTTAGCAAAACATTAATTTTTTTGGAAAACGGAATTTTTGGGAAATCTAATTTTTTTTTGACTTTTGAGGAGAAAAAGAGATTAAGGGACCTTGGTAGATTAAAACACAGGAGATACGGGATTTGTTGAAGATAAACATCAGGATTTATTTTTGGATCCAACCATTAGATAGAACGGGATCAATATATCCTCAGAAAATTCACAAATTAACCCCTTGTTAATTCAGATGACTTGAAATGTTTGTTTTTAGGATTTTTCTGGCTCGTGAATCTGATTCGCAACTTGCAAATTCCTTTAAAACCTTGTGTCGGTGCTTGTGAAAAGCCAACCTTAATAAGGACGTGTTATTATTATTATTATTATTTTTTTTTTCTCCCCCATGCTTATTTTTAGCTTAGTCTTACAACAGATGTGTCGGTATCATCATTCCCATTACCATTCCTCGAGGGGGCTCTGGCGCCAGTACTTCGGGATAGCACTGTCCATGACACCACCCAGGAGCTCACAACCCCAAAACACGATGCGGTGAAAAGGGGCACTCCAAGCAAACTCAAGCTCTTGCTCCGACGCTATAGGTAGAGCACCGTCCAAGACACTTGAGCTGCTGAAATGCGCTTTAATGCTCTGTCTAAAGATATGAAATATAGATATAGAGCAGCTCCTAGGCGGTAACATGTTGACATCGTGTCCTCAAAGAAGGTTTTTTCCTTCTTCTCGACGGTGGGAACTCAAACCAATGATCTGCTTCAGACTTTTACTAAATCCAAACAAGGGAGTTTTTTCAAATTTTTAGTTATTTTTAAGTGTTGGCTTGTGTGTGAAAATTGACACAAGAAGTTTCTCAAGAACCGCAGCTTTTTGAATCAAAAACTAAGTCAAATACTTTCCATATTACAAAATAGGATCAAGTCACCTGAACTATCATGAGTTCAGGTGGAATTTTAGAGAAGGATATCTGATCTAGTCTAAAATAGACCCTGGAATTCTAAAGATCAGATCCATATCCTCATCCTTAGTTTGTTAAAGATTAAATCCCATTGTACCAGAAGTGAATTTTTCGACCTTAGTCCTGATTTTAAAATTTTTCCTCAAAAAGTTTTCAATATATATATATATATATATTTTTGTTTTTGGGTATGCAAGCAGGAAATAAATTAAAGAAAATTGCATGTTTTTAGGTTTTAAACATCCTAAATCGATCGTAAAAATTTAAAAACACCCCCCCATGCTTAAGATATGCCATGTCCTCATGCATTAGGAGGGAAAAGGAATCACCTTAGTGAAGAACGGTCAGGTTTAGGATGAATAAAACCTGGAAAAAGAAGAAAAAAGGAAAGCAAGAAAAAAAATGATGGGTTACCTCCCATCCAGTGCTATCTTTTACGCCATTCAGCCGGGCGTGAAGGTATGCACAGAAGACGGAAAATCATGTAAATAATTGGACACTTGAATGTCCACAATAAAAGTGTCTTCCTCAAGATCCCTAAAAAGATGAGTGGTAAAGATAAAGGGATCAAAATAAAATAGAGAAATGGAAAAGTGACCCGAATCTGGCCATGGTTTAAGTGCTTGTAAATTGCCAGATTCTGGTGGGTCGAGTGATAGG
Organism: Thalassia testudinum; assembly: GCA_037157565.1. Lineage (NCBI taxonomy): Eukaryota > Viridiplantae > Streptophyta > Magnoliopsida > Alismatales > Hydrocharitaceae > Thalassia > Thalassia testudinum. Next base: position 29,862,907 of record JAZHRO010000031.1, on the reverse strand, counting down.
TCCAATGGAAAGGGATGGGGAATGGAGTCAATGAGATGTAGGGTGTGTGAAGTTAGTGTGGATGTTTCAGGAAGATGAAAAGGGGGAAAGTCAAACCCTAGTTGATCTAGAAAGTCTTGGACCACATAACTATCCTTAGAATAAGAATAAAAAAAATCTAGATCAATAGTGGTCAAAGATGAATGAGATTGGATCAACATAGACATTTCAAATACTGCTTCCATTTTATTATCAGTGTCCTCAAAAATTTTGTGATTAATGGACCTCTTGGAAGCTTGAAATAAATCTAATGAGAAGGTCTGGTTACTGCAACTTATATTCATTTTCTCAGAATGAGAATTGATATTAGCTGCTGCCATAATCAGAAAAGGTCTTCCAAGGATGGCATTAATGAGAGCCTTGGGTACCTCTATGTCAAGGACTAGAAAATTTACCGGAAATAGACAATTCCGGACCTTGATAATACTATCCTCAACAACTCCCCGCGGTTGAATGGTAGATCGATCTTCTAATTGAAATTGAACCTTGGTAGGTTTTAAATCACTGAATCGAAATTCCTTAAATATGACAGGGGAGATGAGATTACTAGAGGTACCTAAGTCGAGAGGGGCACGAAAAATGGTGTCACTTATGACAATTGAGATAAGTGATGTGCCCTGGTCCTTTTTTGTGAAAGGCAGCTTGCTCTGAAAAACTGAGTTGGCTGTCTTTGAAAGGACCAACCTTTCTAGATTCTGATCATGCCCTTTTGCAGTAAATTCTTTAGAGGCATGGGGGGAATCTAGGAAGGGAATATTCCTCTTGACTTGCTCAAATAAATCCAAAGAATTGTGGTCAGAGGGCTCTGATTTTGGATTGTTGGATTGCAGTTTTTGAGAGTGGGAAATAGGGTTTGAATCAAGTGTTTTTGGGGTTTCTTTTTCTTCTTCCTTATTAAGGTTAGGGGGGTCAATCTGCATTGGTTGAGAATCAGTTTCATCATTTGATTGAGAAGGCCTTAAATCCATGGTGGTTTCCTCACTCCTCATAGTCTCTGCATATGCAGCTTGGTGTTCACTAAGAGGAGGTAGGGGGGCCTGATGTTGAAAGAAACTGGGTAGGTGCTGTGATATTGGGTTAATAGGAAGCCGAATCATGTGGTTCTGATGTTGGTAGACACCTGGGTGTTGGTTCCTGTGATTAATAAAGTTTGGTGTGGGTTGGGATGGTGAGTGTCCTACAGGTCTTTGAGTCGGAATATCCCCAATTTGATCATTGAGATTGTTAATAAGATGGGTTGTTTCCTTTGTTTTTCTTTGTAACTCCTGCAAGGTTTTCATCATCTGGGCATTAATGTCTTCTTGAGATTGCCCAGATTGATAAGTCTGATTTGAACCATACCCTCCAAACGGGTTCTGTTGTTGGTGTGGAACCGAATTGGTCCAGGAGTGGGTCGGATAATCCCCCCTATTAGAGGAATTTTTCAATTTCTCCTGGATGGTAGGGACATTTTGGGTGGGGTGATGATTGGGATAAACATAATTCCCTGTTGAACCATAGAAAGCCTCAGAATAACAATTATACTCAGCATGGGATTTATGCAGATTTTCTCTCTTGCGGGTGTTAAAAGGGGTGAGATGTGGAATGTGTGGAGCTTGGGCAGGTGTGGCAGGATTCCCTTGGTTGGCCAGGTTTGTTAAATCCTTATGCAACTGTTGTTGCTTAACTTGTAGCTGAGCCATGATAGAGTAGAAATTAGGTGGAGGGGCCTGATTAAGAAGCTCCTGGGTGGAAGAATAGGGGAAAGAAAAATTAGCATGTGGGTTAGAGGACCAATTTTTATTTTCCATTTTAAAAGAAGAGGAAGAATGCAGAAAAGTCTTTTCTTGGGGAGGCAAAATCAAGTGTTTCCTCCAAGTGTGGAGTTTTGGACCGCCGCCCGTGCAAAATGGAAGAAACGGGAGGGGAGGAGAAGAGATGGAGATGAGAGAAAGTGTGCAATTCAAACAAACAAAAACTAGACCTAACTTAATTGTGACTCCCTAATAATAACCTAAGACTTGGTCTATATAGGAAATAAGTAGTCAATAGTGAATACCCGTTCTATCAACAAATCTAGCCAAGTTGCTTAAGGGGAGGTTTGGGCCCAAACGTTTCCCAGGGAAAACCCCAGGTGCTTGTACAAACCCGCGCCTGGTCGTTTGACACGGCCCCTCAGCCTGAACACCAGATACAGATGACAGAATTGGTACTAACTAAAGAAAACTTAAGACCTAAATAGCAAGCCTAAGTTGATAAAGCCTTAGGGGTCAAGTTGCTACAAATTTTAATTAGGTCTAGGATTCTATAGTGCACACGGAATGTGGAGGGCGTTTATTGGGTTGTTGCCCTGTTATTTGATTTTTTTGTGTGTGTGCAGGAATTGGAGAGTGGCTCCAATGAAAATCAAGTTGTCACACAATTTTTTTATATTTTTGTCTTTTAGGATGTGATTTAATTAAATGAATTTTAGGGTTTTTCTCTTTAAGTTTTCAAACAAGTTTGAAAGTTCACAATCAAAGGAAAGACAAGTTGTATGTGTGATTGTATATTTCCTTTTAATTGAGTCTCTAAAGAGAAAGAAGAAACCCTAAACCAATTATCCCTGAGATAGAAATTTAACTACCAATGAATTATTTTTAGCTTTCAGAATTAAGTAGTGGTCCAAACAAGTCAAACAACACCACTACTTTGAAGAAAATCAAACAAGGATTCCAGAAAAGATTTTTGTAAGATTTTAGGAATTTATTTGATAATAGTTTTGAATTTTTAATTGTACTGGTGTCAAAGTCCAGAAATAATACCCGTGGGTATTATAGACTTTTCAGTATTACCACCGACCTCAGAAAATTTTTATGATTTTACATGATATGTAAAATTTCACAAGGATTCCAACAAGATAAATTTCACAAAAATTGGATGAGTATAAAAATTCTGAAAATTCGCGGACAGTAGCAAAACAGGAAGATTAGAGGGTGTGACCCCTCTGTAATCCACGAATTTTTAAAAATTAAATACAAATCCAATTGATATGAAATTTGGAAAAGATGTTCCAAACTTAATTGGGAATCACTATATGAAATTTTATGATTTTAAGAGGCCTGTGGTGTTAGGAATCGATTTTTCAAGTCTGGACAGAAATCTAGACCCGAAAAATAGAACACCAATACTTGCAATGGAATGGTGCTAAAGAAGCATACAAGCAAACAATGATTTGAAAATGCACCACTCCACTTAATTTAAGTGTTTAGGGTCCTGAAAGCCAAGTTTAATATATTTTTGGTAGTTTTAATTAATTATGTGACTAGAAAGAGGAACCAACTTGAATTTTCGCGGGAAGAAAAGGATCTTTAAGCTCTCGCTTCCAGATTCCCGCTTTCCCGCTGTAGTTCCTGCACACACAAAAGAAAGAAAGAGAAGGGGATGAGATCCACTTCAAGCAAGAGAAAATGAGTTAATGCAAAGCCGTGCCTCCCCGGCAACGGCGCCAAAAAGTGATAGCGAAATACGCGTGATTTGTAAAAGCAGTTTTTTAACGTCGTTGTAACACGCGAATCCGCTTTCGCTTTTAAAATTTATATCCTAGATAGGGGAGTATCTAGGGTCGTCCAAGGAGGCAATATGGTTGCAAAATTGATTCTCTTGCTTGGAATATATCTCAACTTTCTTTTGGTAATTTTCAATATACCATTTTTTTTGTTTTTGAACTAAGGCAACATGCGAAATTATGGCGGGAAAAGTGTTTACACTTCCAATTAAGTAAACTACTCTAAAGTGGCAAGTAGAGCCTCTCCCTAAGCTCACTCTAAGCAAGTGGAGGCCTAGAATAATTAGGGAGAGGAAGTGAAGAATGCTGAAAATAAGCAAATAGAAATGCAAACAAGATATGCGAAGAAGGCAACTAGATAATTGATAAAGTGTTTAACAAAAATGCCTAGTAGAGGAATGCTTCTACTACTAGATAATTGAAATAAAGAAAGAAAACACAAATCCTCTAAATAGATGGTGAAGAAGAGGGCTTCTTGCTCCAAGGTTGGTGGCTCCCAAGCTTGAAAAGAATCCTTCAACTCCTTCCTTGCAGTACTCCGCCAAAGTGATGACCTCCAAGGCAAGCCCTAAGGGGGCGTGCCCTAAGTTTCTCTCCAAGGGTGGACGTCCACCCTAAGCTTTTCTCCTTTGCCTGGCCGTCCTCCTTGAAGTGGGAGAGTCCTCCTCCTTGGCGTGGCTCAAGTTGAAGAGAGTGGGGAGAAGAAGGCACCAAAAGGGCTGGTGATGTGCCCCTTTAATCTCCTTCTCTACTCCTTCTTCTTGGCCATAGGTATAGGTTGTTTAGGTAGAAAATATACTAAGGGAGGATGCTCCAAAATGGTGGTGGGTGGTGGCTTTTTATAGAATAGGATGGGGGGTTAAGGTGCCCCTTGAAATGGAGGGCTAGGATGGAAGGATGAGGGTGGTTGGTGATCCTATGGCTAGGGTGAGTTGGCGCCAACCCAAGGGGTGTTAAAGGGGGTGGTTATGGTGGTGTTGGTGTCTTTTGGTGGTGGAGAGACACCCCCATGTTGGCGCCAACATGGGGTCTTCTAGAAGGGGAGTTAGGTGGATGGTGGAGATGGATTCAAGGGGGATTGTGTGGTGGAGATGAGGGGGGATTTTGGAGGGAAAAGTGGCGCCACTAAGGGGTGGTTATGGGTAGTTTTTGGCTCCACTTTTAGGTGTCTTTTGGAGGTGGTGGGTAGGTTAGGTTGGTGCCAAGTAGGTTAGCTTATGTGGAGCTTAGGTGGAGCTAGTTGGGTGGAGTTGGTAGGTGGGTTTTTGGGGTGGTACAAGCCAAGGAAGTTGGAGCATAGTTAAGCTAAGCTAAGCTAAGCTAAGCTAAGCTAGCTTAGCTAATGGAGGAATAGAGGAGAACGTGTTGGAGCTAGGGTTTGGAAGAGGGAGCTGAGGAGAAGAAGTCTGGAGCTGGAGCTGGAGCTGGCTGCTGCTGAAGAGGCTGGCATGGGGCTACTCTAGCTGGCTTAGATTGCTAGTTCTTTGCTAGTTGCTAAGCCAAGCTAAAGTGAGCTAGCTTCTACCAAAATGAGCTAAGGTGAGCTGGGTCTGGTGCTCCCGGGGAGAATCAAGCTGGTTGAGGCAGCTAAGGTAGCTTAGCTCAACTGAGTTGAGCTAAGCTGAGTCCCTGTGAGCTGGACTTGAGCTTCCTGAGCTGGGATGAATTCTTCTTCAGCTGGTTGGAGCTGAGTGGAGCTGGATCTAGCTGGATCTGAGCTGGGGTGAACTCCTGTCAACTTAGCCGAGCTAACTAGAGCTCCCTGTGAACTAGTGGGAGCTGAGATGAGCTAGACTCAGCTAAGTTGAGCTGGATCTGAGCTGACTTGAGCTAGGGTGAGCTAAGGTGAACTCTCTTGAGCTGCCATCCAGTTGAGATTAGCTGAATGGAGCTGGGATGAGCTAACCCTAGTTCAAGTAAGCTAGGTTCCAGCTGCGGTGAGCTAGATCAAGCTGAGGTGAGCTGGATCAAGCTGAGGTGAGCTGGATTAGGCTGAGTTCCAGCTAGTCTGGGCTTCTCCTTCACCATTTGCCTTCTTGAGTGCTAGGGTTTTAGGGATCTGTGCATCTGTACATCCCTAACACTCACAAAAACTCATTAAAATGACAATAAAAAATGCAATGCATGCCTATCCTAATTTATGCCTAAATGTAGCCCAAAAACCCGTTTGCAGAGTAAAATCCTAAGAGCTAGGTTAGTTTTAAAGCATAAAAATGATGATAAACTGGCGTTTATCACTCGCCCACTGATTTGAGGGGACTATAAGTCTAAGTATCTGCACACTATTTGCACTGACTCACTTTTCGATGGTTTCTTTGGAATTAGGTAGCTAATGAACTCTCTAAGGTAGTATGGCTGGTAAGTTGTCGTGGGTAACAGCTCATTGGCTAGTTATCCAAAGTCCAGCTACATGATCATACTTATTCTACTGCTTTTAGGTAAATCTTAAATCAAGGAGGCCATCCACTTAGAAAAAGAAAAAAAACTGATGCTAAGAAAAAATAAATAGAAAAATAGAAAAAGGAGTAAAAAAAAATAGAAAAATAAACCACACTTCACCGCATGAGTATGGCTGGCAAGTTACCGTAGGTAACAGTCCATTGGCTGGTTGTCCAGAGCCCAGCTCACAAAAATGCACAAATAATTCCTAAAACACTTAGGCAAGGAGTAGGGAAGTAGAATAATCGAGGGGATATGCACTGGGTTCGCCCTTGTGTTGACCCCATAATTTTTTTTTTTTTAAATAGGGAGAAAGCTACCGTTCGGAAAGATAAACCTTTAAGTAGAAACTTTTAAGGTCACTTAGAGTCATAGAAACCTGAAGTCTATTTTAATGGTCACCTAGTGAGTCTTTCACTCTTTTCACTAGATGCTTAGCACTTAGAATCCTTTTCGAGTCTCGGGTGGGTTGGGTAGCCATAAAAATTTATCTTGAAACTCTCAAACTCAAAAAAAAAAACCAAAAAAATTAGAAAAGAAGAAAAAATAAAAAAATTGTATCTTCCTTTTTTCAAATAAAGCAAGGGCCTGGGCGGTCTGCATTCTAGCAAACACCCGGGCACTGTCGAGTTTTTGTAACTAGGTCTTGGGTTGAAATTTTCAAAAGCAATCAACAAATCTTGCCTAAGTAATCAAATCCTGATTCTACTTTTATACATAGCATTTAGGTTAATTTTGCTAGGGACTAGTAAAATATAAGCATGGGGGTATGATAAATGTTTGGAGTTCGTAGAGCGCATTTTTTATAAGAAAAAGCGTCGTAGTATAGTGTGCAACACGATCAAACAAAAATATTTATAAAAAGATAACGAGACTTGAGTCCTGGTCGTTTGTCTCTGGGAGGCATTTGCTCAAATCTGAAATTGATCCTTTATCACTCTACTTTATTTAGAATGGCACGTCGGTTCATGATTATCACGTATTTAAGTACGACATGCTTAGTTGCAAGAATATCAGGAATTAAAAACAAGCAACATTAATCACACAAAAGATATTGCAATGAGCTCATGGTGATTTCAAACATATAGACATATATATATAGAAAATATATTTTTCATATATTCATTTGGAGAGTGTTTGCAACATGAACTTGTAGAGGAAAGCTTGTACATGAATGTTAAAAAATGTACATCTAGCTATCAGAAAACGATCGCATACAAGAATCTACGGGGGGATTTTGCATGAATCATTGGGGGAGAATAAGGACTACACTACTAAGCAGTAAATAAAAGCAGTAAAATTACGAAGAGATTAAACTACTAATCTAGATCTAGCAGAACAAAAGGGCATTCAGGGGTGGTCCCCGATGGCCTTGGAGTGGTTGGGAGGAGAATGAGGGGCGACTAATAGAGCTTAGGCCAGCCCTTGGAGAGAGAGATGAGTAATCTAGCATCCTGGCATGGTGTCCTTCATGGTGGTGGTGAGCTCGTGGAGATGGAGTGGCTAGCTTAAGTGGAGGTGGAGGTGAATGGAGCTAATGGAGTGAATGGGTGCCAAGAATGTGAATTGGTGCAAATGGCCACCCATTGGTCTCTCTAGAGAGGTGTGGAACCCTCTAAAGAGAGTCCAAGAGTGGCCGGCCATATGGTTATGAGATCCAAAAAATGTGGATCTCATTTTGAATGCCTCTTGGTTGTTAAATTTGGCAACCAAGAGGTGGCGTCACTTCAAGAGAGTTCTAGAGAACTCTAGAGAAGTGTGTGTGTGTGTGAATGGTGTGTGTGTGTGTGTGTGTGTGGTCATGCTCTATGTGGCTAGGTGGTTTAGGTTAGGTCCTAAGGGGTTTGGGTAGGTGTATTCCTTAAATTAGGGTTGTAAACCTAATTGCTAAGGGGAAAATGCAATTACACTTAACCTAAGTTTAATTGGATGAGTGTGAACCTAATTGAGAGTGAAATAACTCAATTAGGTTGGGTTTAGGTCAATTGGACTCTTACTAAGTCCAATTGAACTTGTATGGGTTGAGATCTAAGCTCAATTGGACTCAATGAGTCCAATTGACTTAGGTGAAAGTAATTGATAAACGCCAGTTTATCATCATTCTTATACATTAAAATGAACCTAGCTATTAGGAATTTACTCCGCAAATGGGTTTTTGGACTACATTTAGGCATAAATTAGGTTAGGCATGCATTGCATTTTTTGTTGTGTTTTTGATATGTTTTTGTGAGTGTTAGGGATGAATAGATATACAGATCCCTAAAACCCTAGCACTCAAGAAGGTAAATGGAGAAGGATAAGCTCAGACTAGCTGGAACTCAGCTTGATCAAGCTCACCACAGCTGGAACCTAGCTCACTTGAACTAGGGTTAGCTCATCCCATCTCCATTCAGCTAATCTCAGCTGAATGACAGCTCAAGAGAGTTCATCTTAGCTCACCCTAGCTCAAGTTAGCTCAGATTCAGCTCAACTTAGCTGAGTCTAGCTCATCTCAGCTCCCACTAGTCCACAGGGAGCTCTAGCTAGCTCAACTGAGTTGACAGGAGTTCACCTCAGCTCAGACCCAGCTACATCCAGCTCCACTCAACTCCAGCCAGCTGAAGAACTCATCTCAGCTCAGGAAGCTCAAGTCCAGCTCCCGGGGATTCAGCTTAGCTCAACTCAGTTGAGCTAAGCTACCTTAACTGCCTCAACCAGCTTGATCCTCCCCGGGAGCACCAGACCCAGCTCACCTCAGCTTATTATGGTAGAATCCAGTTCACTTTAGCTTGGCTTAGCAGCTAGCAAAGAACTAGCAAGCTAAGCCAGCTAGAGTAGCTCCATGCCAGCCTCTTCAGCAGCTGCCAGCTCCAGTTCCAGCTCCAGACTTCTTCTCCTCAGCTCCTCTCTTCAAACCCTAGCTCCAATACCTCCTCCTCTACTCCATAGCTATCTAAGCTAGCTTAGCTTAGCTTAGCTTAGCTAGCAACCAGCTCCTTGGCCATCCACCACCTTCAAATTCAACCCTAGCTGGCTCCACCAACTTAAGCCCTACCTAAGCTAGCTATCCTACTCAAGTTGGTGCCACCTCCTAGCCACCTCTTCACCCCATCATCGCCACCAAAAGGCACCAATTTTGGCACCAAAACCTAACCCTAACTACCCCTCTTTTTGGCGCCAACATCCACCCCCACATCCACCATACACCTAACCCTACAACCCATCCTAGCCACCCACCTACCCCTTCTTCTAGAACCCTTCTTGGCGCCACCTAAGACCCCCTTCTAGAAGCCATTTTGGCGCCAACATCAAGGGGTGCCACCACCCATAACCACCCCCTAGGTGTCCCTTGGGTTGGTGCCAATTAACCTTAGCCATAGGATCCCCAACCACCTCCATCTCTCCATCTTAACCCTCCATTCCAAGAGTCACCTTAGCCCCCTTCCTATTCTATAAAAACCCACCTCCTACCACCATTTGAGAGCATCCTCCATTAGCGTATTTTGCTACCTATACCACCTACACCTACGACCAAGAAGAAGTAGAGAAGGAGATTAAAGGGGCACATCACCAGCCCTTTTGGTGCCTTCTTCTCCCCACTCTCTTCAACTTGGGCCATGCCAAGGAGGACTTTTCTACTTCAAGGAGGATGGCCAAGCAAAGGAGAAGGACCTAGGGTGGACGTCCACCCTTGGAGGGAAGCTTATGGCACGCCCCTTTAGGGCTTGCCTTGGAGGACATCACCTTGGCGGAGCATAGCAAGGAAGGAGTTGGAGGACTCTTTTCAAGCTTGGGAGCTACCAAGCTTGGAGCAAGAAGCCCTCTTCCTCACCATCTATCTAGAGGATTTGTGTTTTCTTTTATTTATTGTAATTTTTCTAGTAGTAGAAGCATTCCTCTACTAGGCTTTTTTGTAAAATACTTTTTCATTAATCTAGTTGCCTTCTTTGCAATTTCTTTATTTGCATTTCTAATTACTTTGTTTTTAGCATTCTCCACTCCCTCTCCCTAATTATTCTAGGCCTCCACTTGCCTAGAGTGAGCTTAGGGAGAGGCTCTACTTGCCACTTTAGAAGTAGTATATTGAGTTGAAGTGTAAGTCACTTTCGCGCCACAACTTCGCATGTTGCCTTAATTTCAAAAACATAAAAATAATATATTGAAAAAGACCAAAAAGAAAGTTGAGATCTATTTTGTAAGCAAGAGAATCAATTTTGCAAACATTTGTCCTTCTTGGACGACCCTAGATACCCCACTATCTAGGATATAAATTTAAAAGCGAAAGCGGATTTACGCGTTGCAACGACACTAAATTACCTAATTAACAAACCGCGTATTTTCACAATCAGTAATTGACTTTGATCTAAGTCAATTGGGTTTGGTGAGGACCTAATTAGGTCCTTAGGTAGGTCTAGAGGTGATGTACTAGGGTTAGGACACCTTAATTTAGGTTCCTATGGGGTTGGGATTAGGTCTAGGGAGCTAAAGATCGAAGATCAAGGATTGAATCTCAAAATATGGACTAGAGACTAGTACCAGACGTCCAAAAATCTGATCAGATGACTTATACTAAAAAATCAAAAGTCCAGACTTCAGTTTTGGACGTCCAATCTGAGTCAGGGGGAAATCAGGGTTCTGTTTTGGATATTCTGCAAAAATTGGACGTCTGACAAAGTGTCTGGACATCCAATAACACTGCAGAAGTGGGCTTGAGGTGTGCAGGAGATGGCTAAGGGTCCTAGACGTTGACGAGTCGATTTTTCGCTTTTAAAGTCATTTGTAGTTCTATGTGGTGGAAAATCGACTAATCAATAATTAAAATAACCACTCGCAAAAGAGTGGGTCGTGTCCACAGGGAGGCAATGGCCTATTTAAACTCGCCAAGGTTAAAAACCAATGTTCACTATTAATTTCATCAAGAAATCAAGCCAAAATCGCTTTTCAATCAAGAGAGAAAGACTTTAACATGCTGATTTTGCATTTACGAGAAAGAAGAAGGTTCTTTGCATAAAATCAACACAATAAAATAATAATAAATAAAAATATTTTTTGTGGCAATGGCATGGAATGTAAATATTAATATCACCAAAAAACAAAGGATTCTACCTCTCTCCTCCTCGCGCTCGGGATAGAGGTTCGTTCGGGGAACCCTTCTGGGAGTCAGTTGGCCGGAGCGAGGGCTTTGCGGCGGTGGCGGTGGCAGGTTGCGAGATGGTCGTAGTCTGCCAGACAGAGCTCCGGCGAAGGGCGATTTCCGACGGAGGCTGCACCTACTGAGGACGGTGGCGCGGCGCTCTCGCATGGGCACGCACGAGCATGCGCGGTCACTCACAGGCGCACGTGGGCAGAGTGCACCTGCTGGAGGCGTCATGGGTTGAAGGGGCAGGCGCACCAAAATGATGCTACTGCAGGTGGCACGCAAGTGAGTGCAAAGGTGTTGGTGCGCAGAGCTGCTGGCGGGACGCTGGAGAGGACACGCGCACGTGGGAGCTGTAGGTCGGTGTCCGGGCGCTGGAGAGGTAGGCACGTGGGGTTGTGCAGCAGCTGCTGCTGGACACTACAAGCTGCGGGTGAGGGGAGTTTGCGTAGGCTGTGCAGCCGCGCACAGATAGGCGGGCACTCAGACTGCACACTGGGAGGGTGGCAGCTCTCAGTTGCTGCTGAAAGTGTGCAGAGGTGGAGGAGCGGGTGATGGCCTTTGCTTTAGTGTGCAGGTGCGGACGAGGGGAGTTTTGTTGAAGTGGAGGGGAAACAAAGCAAGGAGAAAATAGAAGAAGACGAAAGGAGATATGGGAGGTCAAACGTCTGGGATCATACCCAGACGTCTTAACTGGCGCGGGAGTGAGGAACTGAAGGTGGTTGATGGCAGTGGTTTCTGGCAGTGGTTGCGTGGCTCTCAAGCGCACGCTCACAGTGATGCACAAGCCACAGATGGCACGGCGGTCTGTCACCCTGCCTGCCTGCGGTGGAGTGGTCTTGTGCTCGCAGAAGGAGACCGGTGGTGTGGAATGAAGAAGCTCTAGGCTCTGTGCAGTGGTGGGTCGGAATGGTGGTGGCTTGCCTTCTGATGATGCGGCTATCTTCTCTTATGCTGCAGGAGGAGTGCAAGTGCGTGCGAAGGTGAAGCGTCGATATCGTGGGGTGCAGAGATCCACAATTGTCGCTGTGCATTTAGCTCGCACATTCTCCTGCATGCAGCTGTTGGAGAAGAAACAAATAAAATAAAGAAAAGAAATAAATGGGTATTTATGTGCAAACCCTTAAAAGAAATGTGAAATAAAATAATGAATGTAATGCAACCTAAAAGATTAACTATTTAATGCATGCTATTCTAAATGAATTCTAAGTATGAATGCAATGCATAAAATATGTAAATAAATGAATACGTAGACTAATCTATTTACATCTTATTGTATGCAATTTATATGCCAATATTAATCTAATTCCTAGGCATTTAAGTAACTAATTAGCCCACAAATATGGGCTCATCAAATGCCCCCATGCCTAGTTTTTGCTAGTCCCTAGCAAATTCAAGCAACAACCCAACTCTTCAAGTGGACTTAGCCAACCCAATCGATCTTCCCTTAGAAACATGTTAAGTTCAGACTTTAGACCTAAGGTTCCCAAGTAGTGGTTAAGTTACAGACGAGGTCAGCTAAAGATAAGTTGCAGGCACAGGTTTCTCTGATTTCCAACTCTACGCTAGGGTTTATTGGTCCTAGAGATTAAAGCATCCGTGCATTTGCATTTGTCTGAGTTATTTAAGGTTGGTTTGATTGCCAACCCGGAAAGAGAGTAAGAAAGATATTTTTTTTTATATAATTAATAATTTTTTTATATTTGATTCCTTTAAGTTTAACCTTGGATAAGCTATCAGCACGGTTTATGTCGGATTCATTGTCCCCATCACCAAACCTCAAAGGGTGCTTGGATTTCGATGCTTCAAGATAGCATTGCCCATAGCGACCCCAAGAACTCCTGGCAATCAACACTTCGAGATAGCATCACCCATGGATTTCTAAAGCAAATTCAGGCCTGTGGCAATTGGCTCTTCGAGATAGGGCCGCCCATGGTACCTGAACCGCACAATGCGCTTACATGCCCCCAGTAGGATAGATATCCTAAGAGACAAGTGCCAAGGAGGTGATATGTTATCATCGCATCCTCAAGGTGAGTATGTACTCCACCTCTCCTGCGGCAGGAACTCTTCCAATCAACTTGTGCTTTCATACTTCTCCTAAGTCAGAACTAAGAGAACCAAAAAATTTTTTCCAAGAAAGAAATTAAGGTGATCATTATTTACACAAGACCAAGTGTGTGTGAATTGTGGATGCTTTGGTTAAAAGTACTCGTAAACCAAAAGGTAGAAAAAGACCCCAGATACTATCCAGCCTTTAACTCAATCCCTCACTTTCTTTCCTCAACCTCTAGAGGAATGGTATGCAACTTAACTCTTACTTGAGTTTTTAAGTCCACAAACAACCCTAAAGGTCTAGAGCTAGTACTTCAACTTAGCTTCTAAAGTCAGACACCTAAAGTCAACATAGTCTAACCTAAAGTTCTGGTTTGCCTAAGAATGCAGGACTTAGCCAGTTAAGCTCAATGATGTAAAATGTTTTTTTTTTTTTTTCGATCAAATGTATGTAATGCAGAATATTTAAATTAAATGCATGAATTCACTATGTATAAATGCTATGTACAGATGCCTCAGCTCCTATCCCCCCATGCCTAGTTGAAACAATGTCCCCATTGAAAGTAGAAAGACCAAGGGAAGATATTACCTGAGGCGGAAAAGAAAGAAGCTAAGGCTCCTCGAGAGTGAGCTCGTTAACCAATTGGCCATCCAAAGTTACATAAGGTTTTAATCGTTGGCCGTTGACGGTGAAGGGAGGTGCTAAAGAGGAAGGATTTTTGATCTCCACAGCCCCATGCAGAATACTTTGGTGACAATATAAGGCCCATCCCAACGTGATTTTAATTTTCCAGGAAACAACTTAAGTCTGGAATTGAAAAGCCAGACTTGTTGGTTGGGCTCAAAGGTCTTTCTAAGGATGTACTTGTCATGCAGGACCTTAGTTCTCTCTTTATAAGCTTGGGAGGTGTCATAAGCATCATTCCTGAGTTCCTCAAGCTCAGTCAACTCCAGTAAATGTGCTTTACCAGCTTGCCCTAAATCCATGTTAACACTTCGTATAGCCCAAAGTGCCCTATGTTGAAGTTCAACAGGTAAATGGCACGCTTTCCCGTACACAATTCGGAAGGGAGACATACCCAAAGGGGTTTTGTAGGTTGTTCGATAGGCCCATAAAGCGTCATCAAGCTTTTGGGACCAGTCCTTCCTATTTGGCCTAACAATCTTTTCTAAAATGTTCTTGAGCTCCCTATTTGAGACTTCAACCTGGCTACTTGTCTGAGGGTGATAAGGGGTAGCAATCTTATGAGTAACTCCCAGACTCCTGAGTAGCTGATTGAAATGATGGTTCCGGAAATGAGGTCCCCCATCACTTATAATTGTCTTGGGGCAGCCAAAGCGAGATATGATATTGGCCTTCACAAATTTCAAAACCACGTAGGAATGGCCTCTATCCACTTGGAGACGTAATCCACTACCACCAAGATATATTCAAATCCATGGGATGAAGGGAAGGGACCCATGAAGTCTATCCCCCAAACATCAAAAATTTCCACAGGTTGGATAAGGTGTTGGGGCATCTCATTCCGCTCCCAATCGTTCCAGTCCGTTGACATCTGAGACAGACCTTAACAAAGTAATGGGAATCCTTAAATAAGGAAGGCCACCAAAAATCGGACTGGAGAACCTTAAAAGCTATTTTCTTAGCACCAAAGTGTCCTCCACAATGAAGCTCATGGCAAAATCTCAACACACTCTGTTGCTCTTCTTCAGGCACACATCATCTCCAAACTTGGTCTTGTCCAATATGAAATAATTCTGGCTCTTCCCAATGAAAGAATCTAGCATGGGAAATGAAAAGCTTCCATTTTTGCACATCCCAAGAGCCAGGGGTTTCTCCAGTGACCAAATAGTTAACTGTATCCGCATACCAGGGTGAAGTCGGTGTTACCGCCATAAGGGTTTCATAAGGAAATGTCTCGCGGATGTCTCCAGATTGAGAGTCATCAATGGGCAGGCGAGACAGGTGGTCAGCCACTACATTTTCCACTCCTTTCTTTTCACGAATCTCCAAGTCAAACTCTTGAAGGAGTAGAATCCATCTAATTAAATGTGGCTTAGAATCTTTCTTGGCAATGAGATGTTTCACTGCAGCATGATCAGTAAAAATGACCACCTTGGATCCAAGAAGGTATGACCTAAACTTCTCCAAAGAAAAAACTACAGCAAGTAATTCCTTTTCAGTGACTGTGTAGTTTTGCTGTGGTTCAATTAAAGTCTTGCTAGCATAATGCAGCACATGAGGTTTTCCCTCAACCTTCTGTCCAAGAACAGCTCCCATTGCATAATCCGAAGCATCATACATCAACTCAAATGGAAGTGTCCAGTCAGGAGCTTGGAGAATAGGCGCAGAGGTCAAGGCCTCCTTCAGCGTATGAAAAGCTTCAGCACACTTTGAATTAAAATCGAAGGAAGATTCTTTCGTCAATAAGTCACAAAGTGGTCTAGAGATTTTGCTGAAATTCTTAATGAATCACCTATAAAAACCTACATGGCCCAGAAAGGATCTAATCTGTTTGACATTCGTGGGCAATGGAAGTTTGGAAATAGAATCAACTTTAGCCTTATCCACTTCCAAGACCCTTTTTGACACAACATGCCCAAGTACAATGCCTTTCTGTACCATGAAGTGGCTTCTCCCAGCTGAGGACTAAACCAGTCTCCTTACATCTCTTCAGCACATTCTCTAAGTGCAGGAGACATTGGTTGAAAGACGAGCCATAAATGGAGAAGTCATCCATAAAAACCTCGACGCACTCATCAATCATGTCCGAGAAAATGGACATCATATATCGCTGGAAAGTTGCAGGTGCATTACATAATCCAAACGGAATACGCCTGAATGCAAAAGTGCCATACGGACTAGTGAAAGTTGTCTTATCCTGATCATCAGGGAAGATTGCAACTTGGTTGTACCCAGAATA
This sequence comes from Thalassia testudinum, assembly GCA_037157565.1. Lineage (NCBI taxonomy): Eukaryota > Viridiplantae > Streptophyta > Magnoliopsida > Alismatales > Hydrocharitaceae > Thalassia > Thalassia testudinum. Next base: position 29,846,808 of record JAZHRO010000031.1, on the reverse strand, counting down.
GCCATCTAAAAAGCAGAAATACTTGTTCCCTGCCAATCTTTCTAGGATCTGATCAATAAAGGGTAAGGGAAAGTGATCCTTCTGGGTAGCGGTGTTCAGTTTATGGTAGTCAATGCAGACCCTCCAACCTGTTGAGGGTCTGGTCACCACTTGTTCACCCTGGTCATTCGTTTCAACCATGAAGCCTGCCTTCTTTGGCACCACATGTATTAGACTAACCCATTTGCTATCTGCGAAGGGATAAATGATCCCAGCATCCAACCACTTCAGAATCTCCTTTTTAACCACTTCCCTCATGTTGGGGTTAAGACGTCTCTGCATGTCTCGAAAGGGTTTGATGGAATCATCAGTATAAATGTGATGCATGCAGAGCATAAAGTCTATACCCTTAATATCAGCAATCGTCCAAGCTATGGCTTCCTTGTGCCTTGATAAGCAGTCTAACAAGGCTCCCTCTTGCACTTTAGATAGTGCAGATGAGATGATTACGGGGAGCGTATCACTTGGCCCAAGGAATACATACTTGAGAGAGTCAAGAAGGGGTTTCAGTTCAAGGTTGGGGGCTTGTATGGTTGAGGGTTTCATAATAGAAGTCCCCATCTCAGGTAGCAGATCTACCTTAGGTAGACATGATGGGGAAAGAGGCTCAGTAGAAACTCCAAGAAATTCCTCAAGTTCTAGCACATCCCCTTCACATTCCTCCAAGAGATGGGAATGCTCATTTAACATGACATGCTGAAGGGGGTCATCACATAAAATTGCAGGAGTTGTCTCTTTGATCAGATCATCTACCACCTCAACTTGGGAACAATCCTCAAATCCATCTTGTTTATAAGCATCGAACACATTCAGCCGAATTTTCCTATTCCCAAAACCCATTTTTAATGCCCCAGTGTGACAATTAATTAAAGCATTAGAAGTCGCAAGAAAAGGGTGGCCCAAGATGATGGAGGGCTTGGTTGGTTTGTTGGTAGGGTCCATGTCCAGAACTAGAAAGTCTATGGGGAAAAAGAAATCCTCCACTCTCACAAGGACATCTTCCAACAAGCCCCGTGGTGTCTTCAAAGAACGGTCTGCAACTTGGAGGATTACAGGGGAAGGCTTCAGATTGCTTCCTCCAAGTTGTTCGTATGCATAGCTCGGAAGGATGTTCACCCCCGCACCAAGATCAAGCAGAGCTTCGTCTATTTGTAGGTCGCCAACGACCACTGAGATGTATGGGGCTCTAGGGTCCTTAAGTTTTGGGGGTGTCCCATGTATAATTAATCTAACAGAATCAGGCAAGACAACCTTTGATTGGACTTGTTTCCTTGATTGCCGCTTTTTCGTGTACAGGTCCTTAAGAAAGTGGGCATAGGACGGAATTGAAGGTTTCTTCCCTACCAGGAGGGGTGACGTAAAAATAATTGCGGAAATAAAATATAAAGCAATATCACAAAAATAAGCAATCACACAATGTACACAAGTAATTTTTAGGTGGAAACCCAAACCGGGTGAAAACCACCACCTAACCCTCTCGAGTTAGGATTTTCCGATCAACCAAGTTGATCAAATCCACTAACCGAATCACTTTGAACGAGGGTGATTCAACCTCAATACAACCACGCTACAAGTACGAGGGTAGCGTTCCTCAACCCCTTCTCTCCACGAGAAGGATTTTGTCCCACGAAGGAGACGGGAATTCGCAAAGCGAATACCCAAACAAAATACAAAGATAGAATAAACAACAGTCCTATAGAGCCAACAAAATTAAACCTAGCTTCTATAGGAAATAGGAAACTCCCCTTTGCAAGGAGTGCGTCGATGATGACGCGGTGCGTGTGCCACGCGACGGCGCTACGTCGCTCTCGTTATCAACAGCGGGAGAGCGGGCGCGCGAAAGCTTGATGCTCTCAAGAGAATGAAACTAGAGCTTGGAGAGCAAGGGCCTCAATTGGACACAAAGGAGTGGAACTAAGTTGCTTAGGTGTGTCTCTTGTTTCTCTTAGTGTGTATCTTGTGTGTTTTTGTGTTGCAAAGGCTCCCCTCTATTTATAGAGGCCTTAGGAAGGCTTTGGAAGGCTTGGAAAAGCTTCCATAGCCGTTGGGTGCAAAGCCCAAGAGAATCAGGCCGAAATCAGGACAATGATTACACTTCACAGGGTTATCAGACGTCTAACTCTGGCATCAGACGTCTGGAAGGCCACTTTAAGACGTCTGATTACAAGGTCAGACGTCTGATTCTATGCGGGTTTCTCCCTGACTTGAATCAGATCTAAACAGGGTTTTTGTACAAGTCCATCAGACGACATAGAGGACGTCTGGTACTAAGTCTGGACGTCTGGAAACCTACTTTTACCGTGGGAATTGATTTCCAAACGTTGCAACGGCTAGAAAATCTCTGAGAAGAGATTTTGGGTCAGCCGAGGCAAAACGGTCATTTATCAGACGTCTGTAAAGACCTATGGACGTCTGATGAGGCTCTAACGGTCATATACTTGAGTGTCTTCTAAGCCAGCCAACGGTCCACTAACTGGACGTCTGGCAAAGTCATCAGACGTCTCCTAAGACGTCTGGTATAAGGTCTGGACGTCTGATTTCATCAGACAGAAAACTAAGTCCAGCCTAACAGTTATCAGACGTCTGAAACAACAGTCAGACGTCTTAAAATACTTTATCAGACGTCTGATTTTGTAATTAGACGTCTGGAAATGCTGTTTGAACCCTATATTGGTTTTCTAAGTATTCTACAGAAAACCTACGTATCCTAGGGTTGTGCAGGTGTTCCTAGGACTACTGTTAGGGTTCTTTGAGGCTCTTTAACATAATGCCTAAGGAAAATAAAGAGCAAGAAAATAAATACAAGAGATACATGAAAGGATAAAAAGGAATCTATCCTATTCTTCTTGTCTTCCATCTCCAATCTTTCGCTCCACGCGAACCTCCTCTATTTTCCGTCAAGCTCCTCCAATCCGTCCTGGATGCGAGCTCGAGTTTCGTCTAAACACGTCTTCATTTGCAATTGACCTGAAATCTAGGACTCAAATTGCAAATGTTAAATAACACGTGTTTTGTTATCATCAAAACAAATGATCGTGGTGCTCTAGCACCAACAATCTCCCCCTTTTTGATGATGACAAAACCGTAAATAATAATGCATAAAAATCCTCCCCCTTTTTGACATTATCAAAAAGGTTTGATTGATTTTATATTTCCTATTACTCCCCCTTAAAACATGCTCTTCTATTTATTTTTAACAAAGGTAATGTCCTCCCCCTTTTTATAACAACAAGATAGCTATTATTTTTCTCCCCCTTACTAAAGGAAATTTAGCTAACTTGTATCTCCCCCTTAAAAATTGACAATAAGCTCATCATTTTTAACTCCCCCTATCTAAATGCTTATAAAAAGGATAGGGTTAAGAATTTTACCTCACCTACCATGGCCAATAAAATGGCCCGAATGGTGGTGGTGGATGCCACATCGGATGGGGCTCCCATCCGTAGCTTGGAGGCCCGGGCATCGGCGCCGGTCTCCAATCTGGTGGTCGACGTGCGGCGGGTCCGTCGTTTGTTCGCCGTCTCGTCGATCTTCTTCTTCTCCTCCTTGGTCTACTCATTGGTTCTCCCAACTTAAGTTGACCAGCCTTTAGTTTGTAGGTCCAGTCCTTTATGTTGTAGTCATCCCTGAACCCTACAAAACAAGATTCTAATTTTTTCTTCGGTATCCAAGTGAGCTTGGATCCGGATTTGTTAGAAGGTCTCCTTGATGGAGATCCTTTCTCAACCTTAGGGCTATAAAAATTATCAACTTTGTTGATTAATTTGTTAGAATTTTCCCTAAGACATGCGATTTCTTTTTCTATAATATCCATCTTAGTCTTTAAACCAGAAATTTCTAACTTTAGACTATTATTTTCCTCAATCAATTTAGTATTTTCATTGATGAGGTTATGATTATCTAATAATAGGTTATCATCCTTAGGACTAGCTTCTATGTCCTTAAGTTGTTTTTCTAACCTATCATTTTCATTTTTAAGAAAACTAAGGTTCTTCTTCATGCTTTTGTTTTCTATTTTTAGTGATTTACTAATCTCGAATAATTCATTAAAAGCTTCTTGTAAATCAAAATTTACCTCTTCGTCGGAGTCGCTTCCGCTTTCACTGTCGCTATTGGTTCCTCTAGCCATGAAACCAAAGCAAGTGGTTTCTTCTTCTTTTTCTTCTTCTTCTTCCTCCGAGCTGGAATCCTCATGAGTGCCTTCCAACCTCCTCCATATCTCGTGGGCGGTGGTGCACTCTTGGATTTTCTCGAACTCTTCCGGACTCAACGCGCAATACAGGGCATTCATTGCCTTTGCGTTGAGTGAGAGCTCTAGAATCTGCACCTGCGAGTAGCCTCCTTGGGGTCGCTTCGGGATCTCGTATGGGGTTTCGCAACATCCCCATACCTCGAATTCAGTGGCTTGGAGCCACGTCTTCATCCTCAGCTTCCAGTAGCTGTAGTTGTTCCCGTCAAAGTAGGGCGGACGGGTTGTGGACTGCCCCTCGGAAATCCTACTTGTGGAACAGCTTCCCTCCATGTTTAGATCCTCGCCGGTTTGTAACGCCGAAAATGCGAGACCTGCTCTGATACCAATTGAAGGTTTCTTCCCTACCAGGAGGGGTGACGTAAAAATAATTGCGGAAATAAAATATAAAGCAATATCACAAAAATAAGCAATCACACAATGTACACAAGTAATTTTTAGGTGGAAACCCAAACCGGGTGAAAACCACCACCTAACCCTCTCGAGTTAGGATTTTCCGATCAACCAAGTTGATCAAATCCACTAACCGAATCACTTTGAACGAGGGTGATTCAACCTCAATACAACCACGCTACAAGTACGAGGGTAGCGTTCCTCAACCCCTTCTCTCCACGAGAAGGATTTTGTCCCACGAAGGAGACGGGAATTCGCAAAGCGAATACCCAAACAAAATACAAAGATAGAATAAACAACAGTCCTATAGAGCCAACAAAATTAAACCTAGCTTCTATAGGAAATAGGAAACTCCCCTTTGCAAGGAGTGCGTCGATGATGACGCGGTGCGTGTGCCACGCGACGGCGCTACGTCGCTCTCGTTATCAACAGCGGGAGAGCGGGCGCGCGAAAGCTTGATGCTCTCAAGAGAATGAAACTAGAGCTTGGAGAGCAAGGGCCTCAATTGGACACAAAGGAGTGGAACTAAGTTGCTTAGGTGTGTCTCTTGTTTCTCTTAGTGTGTATCTTGTGTGTTTTTGTGTTGCAAAGGCTCCCCTCTATTTATAGAGGCCTTAGGAAGGCTTTGGAAGGCTTGGAAAAGCTTCCATAGCCGTTGGGTGCAAAGCCCAAGAGAATCAGGCCGAAATCAGGACAATGATTACACTTCACAGGGTTATCAGACGTCTAACTCTGGCATCAGACGTCTGGAAGGCCACTTTAAGACGTCTGATTACAAGGTCAGACGTCTGATTCTATGCGGGTTTCTCCCTGACTTGAATCAGATCTAAACAGGGTTTTTGTACAAGTCCATCAGACGACATAGAGGACGTCTGGTACTAAGTCTGGACGTCTGGAAACCTACTTTTACCGTGGGAATTGATTTCCAAACGTTGCAACGGCTAGAAAATCTCTGAGAAGAGATTTTGGGTCAGCCGAGGCAAAACGGTCATTTATCAGACGTCTGTAAAGACCTATGGACGTCTGATGAGGCTCTAACGGTCATATACTTGAGTGTCTTCTAAGCCAGCCAACGGTCCACTAACTGGACGTCTGGCAAAGTCATCAGACGTCTCCTAAGACGTCTGGTATAAGGTCTGGACGTCTGATTTCATCAGACAGAAAACTAAGTCCAGCCTAACAGTTATCAGACGTCTGAAACAACAGTCAGACGTCTTAAAATACTTTATCAGACGTCTGATTTTGTAATTAGACGTCTGGAAATGCTGTTTGAACCCTATATTGGTTTTCTAAGTATTCTACAGAAAACCTACGTATCCTAGGGTTGTGCAGGTGTTCCTAGGACTACTGTTAGGGTTCTTTGAGGCTCTTTAACATAATGCCTAAGGAAAATAAAGAGCAAGAAAATAAATACAAGAGATACATGAAAGGATAAAAAGGAATCTATCCTATTCTTCTTGTCTTCCATCTCCAATCTTTCGCTCCACGCGAACCTCCTCTATTTTCCGTCAAGCTCCTCCAATCCGTCCTGGATGCGAGCTCGAGTTTCGTCTAAACACGTCTTCATTTGCAATTGACCTGAAATCTAGGACTCAAATTGCAAATGTTAAATAACACGTGTTTTGTTATCATCAAAACAAATGATCGTGGTGCTCTAGCACCAACAGGAATCTGCCTGATAGCTTCAAGCAAGGGCAAATTAATTTGCACTTGTTTGAAAGTTTCCATTATTTCATCCATTCTATCTTTGGCTTCAGATGAGCCAGCAGAAGTCTACCCAGAGTCAGATAAGCGCTCTGGAAAGGGCACTCTCGATCTCTGGTGGAAGGGTTGTCATGTCAGGTAAGAGGGGGAATGGGGACAACCTTTTCCGGTGAGGTGATTTCAAGAGGAGAAGAGTTGGGCTGCTCCTCTCCAGTGAAGTCGAAAGTCGTAGTGGATGGTTTTCCAGAAGGTGGGACTATAGGAGCATCAGGTTTGGAAATTTCTTTCCCACTCCTTAGAATAGTCACCTCCTGGGCTTGCTCCCTAAACATAACCCCTTTCCCTTTAGGGTTCTCTTCAGATGAACTGGGAAGCTTCCCAGTCTCTCTTTTACTCATGGCCTCAACAAGGTGTCCAATTTGTGATTTCATCTCATTGATTGCCTTGTCATGAGATTGGATGATCATACTTTGATTCTCCTGCATGGCTTTAAGCATAGCTTTAAGCTCATCCATCTCAGAAGTCTTCGATGGTTGGGAAGTCATAGGAGGTTGATTATATTGTTGAGTCTGAAAGGGTTGGGGTCTGTAATTCCTTGAATTAGAGACATTCCCCTGTCTCTATGAAAAATTGGGGTGGTTCCTCCATCCCTCGTTATAAGTGTTTGAAAATGGATCATTACGAGGTCTGGGTCGGAACCCTTGGGCGGCATTCAAGTTCGCCTGTACAAGGTTAGGGAATTAGGAGGCCAAATGACAATCCACAATAGTGTGCGTATTGCCATTGCAAATGGAGCATTCAGAAGCTTGGGAAGCAGAGGCATTTGATGTGAGTTGGCTAGGATTTGTCATAAGCCTTTCCATGTTTTGATTCAACAATTGAATCTGAAAGGCCAAATTCTGGGTATCCCTAGCCTCATTTGCCTCCATCTTTCGCTGCATGAGTGTGTTTTCTATCCAAATAGGCAGAATTAAGATGGATAGAATTCTCGCTCAAAGTCTCAAAAAGATCCCAAGCCTCATCTTCAGTTTTTGTGAGAAAGGTTCCTGCACAGGCACCATCCACTATTTGCCTGTGCTTGTCATTTAATCCAGTGTAGAACCTTTCTACAAGCTGCCATCTTGGCACTTGATGATGGGGACATAAGCGTAACAAATCTTTGAAGTGCTCCCATGCATCAGGAAATTGTTCTCCATCTTGTTGAGCAAAACCTATGATTTCCCTCCTGTAGTGATTAGTCTTGCTCATGGGGAAGTATTTTTTCAAAAATTCTCCCTTCAAGGCTTCCCAAGTATCCACTCTACCATCTAGAGTGTGATACCAATGCTTTGCCTTATCTTTGACGGAGAAAGGAAAGAGGGTTTGCATTTGGGCGTCATCAGTAATACCCTGCAATCTCACCGTAGAACAGACCTCAGTGAATTCCGCCAGATGCCTATAGGGGTCCTCCCTAGAAGTACCATAGAATGAGGGCAACAAAGATATGGTACTACTCTTGATTTCATATGGATTATCCCCCCCAGGTCTTCTCAGTGTATGGCTAGGTTGATTGATAGGGATAAAATAATCTCTTAAAGATCATTGGTTTCCCACAATTCTATTCTCTCTTTCCTCGGCCATCTCTTTTCTCTCTTGGTTGGCTCTCCTAAGGATCCTTTCAGGTTCTGAATTAAACACAAGTTGTCTCCTCAAAGATCGCCTACCAAGCATACACAAACAAACACAATTCCAAAGGACTTTTATGTCTTTAATCAATTAAGGCCATTGAGATTTAAGTCCAGTTGTAGATGACAATGCAAATTGCCCAGACAATTACGTGCCTATTTGATGAGAGCCTCATCATGAGCCATAACTAGCTCATTTTGACCAAATAAAGAAGATAAAAGCTCCCACATAACCTAGAAGAAGGCCTAAATGAAGGAATAAGTGCACTGAGAAGAAAACATGAATTAAAGGTTAAAACTGCAATTTTACCATTGTAGTACATAAACGGGATTTCTCAGAGGCAAAACATAGGTTAAATGGTCTAAATGAAATAAAAAGTGGGTTGAGTCAATCAGAAATGGGTTCATGTGCAATCTAGGAATTAAATGACATTTGGTAACCCTAAAACAGACCCGCTTAATGTAACAAGGTTTCGGTCAGGATAAAAATCAATTAAACCCTCTAAAAATCATGGAAAAATATCCTCTAGGGTTTAGAACACTTAATTTTGCCTTTGAAACCTAGTTTGACCTAGAATAGGGTCCTAGCTCATTAATTGACCTAATTTGGGTTTTTACGCAAAATATTTAGTCAAACATAGTCAAACCTAAAATCAAACTTCACCATTGGATTCCTTAGGTCCAAATTAGGTTTTTACCAAAATTTGGACCTAAGGGGAGGTCATCTTGACCTACTTTGCAATTTAGTACACCCAAATCATAATTTGGTCCCTATCTTTTGAAATCATCGCAGAGAGCCCCCTAACTTCCTCGCCACCTTTGCAATCAGGTCCTTTCACCATTATTTGGGCAGAATCCCTCTCCGGTGAGGATTAGAGAGGGAATACTCTCTGATTCCTCAGAGATCCCCTCCCAGAAATGGAAGGGAGATTCTCTGAGGAATTCCCTTCCATCTAAGGCCAATCTTGATCCCTGGTGTAAACCCAATCTCTCGTGCGAACGCACGAGGGATTTGGATATCCACCCTCTTTCCTTCTCTGGTGAGCCGTCGGAGGTAATGGCGTGCCCTCCACGCTATGAAAGCACGGCCCAGTGCTTATAAAAGAACCTCCAAACCCGGCCGCCCAATTTCAGCTTTACTTGGCCGGACTTCCACCTCAAATTCTTCTCTTTCTTCTCCTGCCAAGGGTCCAGCGAGCTCCGGCAAGCCCCCCTCCCCTCCCTCCTCGCTCTGCCACAAAACCAGTGGCAGAGTCATCTTCCTGTTTCTCCTCCACGTCGCGCAATACCCGCGCACGCCGCCCCAGCCCGTCGTCGCCGCCTCCCTCCACCACTGGGCAGCTTCTTCTCCAGCGACAGCAGGTACTACTGTCCGCCTCTCCGTCCCCCTTCATCCCTGTAGTTAGGCTTAATACATTCTCCATCTTCCCCTCTCTCTTGTCCCCCTTTTATTTCATTTAATTGCCCCTCGACCGTCGCTGACCACCTCCATCTTCCTCGCCTCCGACCAACCTCCGGCGAGCCGCCCCCACCATTCCGCCCCTCCACACGGCTCGCCAACCATCTCATAAGCTCCTTCTCACCACAAGGAACAACCTCCGCCCATCCGCCATCCCTCTACGCCTCCACAATAGCCCCCCGAACTCACCCACACCTTCGGTCACAGGACGACCTAGGCACGCACACCTAGGCCATCCCACGACCTGCAGCACCGTGCACCACCTTCGCTGTGCCACGGCGAAGGTGCCTAGCTGGTTTGATTAGGCCAATAGGCCGTATTTGTGTTTGACAGGATTCCAGCCCCTGCCGCCATTGACGGTTGGAGCAGCTTCAGGCGTCAGGACCTCCAGCCTTTAGGTGCAGTGGACTCAGGAAGTCAGTGAGAAGCATCTAAGTCCAGTAAGGAGCGCAGCGACGTCTACAGTTGTGGCGATTGCACGAATCTTCTGCGGGCGCGCGCAAGAGCGGGGCAGGACTAATAGTCCCACATCGTCGAAATGCGAAGCGCAGGTGCGGTATAAATTGTTTTTGTGTTATACGCTCTTCGCCTCCGAACGCACAGGGGTGAGGTCCCTCACCTGACCCACGCTCGCCTCGTCCGCAGTTTCACCTCGCAGATCTGGCAGGATCCGACCCGACCCATTCTGAACACACCTCGCGCATCACCCTCACGCCGGTGTGCCTGGTCCCGGGTGCGAAATCCGACCCGATTACCCGTGGCTCTGGGAGAGCGTCCTTGAGTGAACTTCAGAAAGAGAGCGACGTGCGGGTAGAGGGGCAGGGTAGGTTTTGCTTCCACCTCTCTATGCAGGCAGGCTGGTTGAAGAAGAGAGACTTAGCCACAAAGAGAAGAAGCAGAAGAAGAAGCTGAGCGAAGAAGAGAAGAGAAGGAAGAAAGAGAGACTGTAGAGAGAAAGGACTGCAAGAAAAGGAGCAAAGGAAGGAAGAAGATCAAGGTAGGAAGAAGACCTGTAGATCTGAAGGAAGAAGTAGAGACTGCTGAGAAGAAGAAGACAGAAGAGAAAAGAAGCCTTCGCAGAAAGAGAAAAGGAAGAAGAAGAAAGGAAGAGAGACTGCAGAGAAAGAAGAAGAAAGCAAAAGAAAAAGGGAAAACACTTTTAAGACGTCTGATCACAAGATCAGACGTCCAATTTTACTCTTTTGTCATAATTACTTTTTAACCGCATACATTCATATTTGAATTCAAGTTTTGAGTAAATTAGAGTATTCAATTACATTTGAGATTAGTAGTAAATTCCGATTGCTCCCTGTGTTCGACCTCGGATACTCCAGTTTTCGAGTAATAAAATTCTTTATTTATTTTGAACGCTTTTTCGGCTATGCTACAATGTGACATTCTTTAAAACCCGATCAGGTGCGATAAACATTTTGGCGCCGTTGCCGGGGAGCAACGCGCAATTTACCACTAGTCTCTACATTCTTTTTATCATATTGAACACTAACTTGCCCTACTTTACTTTGTTTTGATCTTAAAGGTATTTCACGAGAAAATCCCTCCCGCAAGTCAACCACTCCAGGGCAGGTAATTTCTTTTCTTCCTTAAACCATCCCCTAATCCTGAAAAGACAAAAGGAAGAAAATCAATTTTGGAATCAATTGCCTTCTTTATATAGTAATCACCATCTTTAAGGCAAATGTTTCCTAATTTTGCGAAAATTTTTTCAAATGTTCTTGAAGTTGGAGCGATTTTCTAGATTCTATCCCACAAATTCATGTGCCTAATAGAAATAACGCTTAATCTCTACGGACAACACACTTCTTGCTTTCAAGTCCAAAGAGAACTTCTGTGAAAAAGAGAAAAGGATTGGAAATAGAACCAAATTAGGGTTCCTACAGTAGGATCTTGGAGTGTTAGTCACACATGCCTGCATAAAAGGAAATAAACCTTCCCGCATCAGTGTGTCACCCAAGACCTTGATTGAAGAGATCTTAACAAGACAAACCCTAAGGAAAAAAGAAGCTCTAAAATCACTTGAATCTTAAAATTTTGGACCTAATAACCTGGGAGTCGAATCAGGGTGATCTCTAGGCTCCAAACCTAGAATCATTCTGCCATCTATAGGACAGGTCAGGTGAAGTTGACCCCTTGGGTCAACCAACATCTAAATTAGGTCACAATATCAAAACATCTAAAGTTCAAGTGAGAACCCTAAAGCACCTTTGAAATAAAAGTGGTAGACTTAAGAGGTCAAGGTCCCCATTCTGGTCTACCTATAATCTCAGTGACAAGAGAGGTCGGGTGGGGGAAACCCTGTAACCCGTGGGGACGCTCTACCGTGTAGGGGTCTTGCGGGACTCTCCCTCTCTGGCTGCCCAGGTAATTCTCAGGTGGACGATCTTCTGATCCAGGGATCCATCCGCCCTGAACCTCCATAGTCATCCAAACATCTTTGGGTGTCTTGATTGGGTCAAAAAACATCTCCAGTCCCTCATCTTTTCTCTTTAGAGCACACATACACATTTTCAGTGGGACTCATTATTCAGATCTGATCGCTTCGTAACTTGATTCTACATCTTGATTCAAACTCTGATTCTACATTTTGACTCCACCACCTGATCCAAATATGCAGCCAAACCACTTAGGACCACCATTCAAGGAACCTGAATATCAGAGATCCATGAGAGATAAAATGATTGAGGATGCCATGAAATTCTATGAAAATGAAGAAACCTCAACACCAGTAGGAAACATTCAGGTTGATGTCCCAACAACCACAACTTTTATCATAACTTGTGCCCAACTACTATTAGCAGAAGCTACAAAAGGATCAACCCATGACTTGCTCATTACTGCATACATTGAGATAGAAAAACTGCACAATATTGAATACCTTCAATGTATGACAAATCCTCGACTTTGGAAGCAACACCAAGATAGTCTTGAAAAATGGGAAGAGATAATGAGATTAGTAAAACAAGTTATTGACCAGAAATACCCGTATATACCACAAACAGAGGAGGAACTATCTTGGGACAACATCAAGGATAAATCTGATCTCGGGTTTGAGGCACAAAATGGTTGTGGATTCCCAACCCAGATGGAGTATAATGTACCTGATATTGAAGAAGGTTGGGAAGCTCCAAATGCAGGAAAAGACCATGATGAACCCATTCTAGAATCCCAAGACTCTTGCAATAATGAGAGTAGAACTGAACCTCTCGAGAGTATAAATTCCGTCCCTTATTCTGATAAGGTGACCCTCGAAGGTTATTCAGACCTAGATTCTAGTAGCAACCTACATCCTAAGTCTAGAATCTAGATCTGAAACCTATTTGGAAGATTTCAAGGTCCCATATGAAGAAGATCAATCTTTCAATGAAGTATATGATTTTGGGCCTCGATTTGATGAATATCCCTCGCCAACATCCTCAGAGGAACGAATCGATTTTTCGGAAGCCATGCCAATCTATGACACAGAAACTGAGGAGTTGGACGAGTGGGGTTTCGATTGGGTCTACCCTATTAACTTTAAACCTGAGCCTCTACCAAATAGGGACACCCTTTTAAGCTTAGAATTCACATTTAGGCTAGACCCCAGTCAGGCTGCTGAATCTACAACATATGATTTATTCTATGGTGGAACTCATGATCTTGAATCTCATTCAAATTGTGATTTTCGCAAACTCTCCGACGATTTCGAATCCGACCAAAACATCGGAGAAAATCTACTTCCTGGTTATAACAAGCCAATTTTCTTTGAAGCCACCTGCTCCAGATATACAGAACCAATCAAAACCCGTTCCCTACCTCAACCCGCAACCGGACTCAATTTCTATTCCGATTCACCTCTCACTGAGCCGTTTGCAGATGATTCAACTCCATATCTATACCGGGTATCGGGGATTGATCAGACCAAAAAACAGGAGCCGTCATTCTGTGATCACCCCTGTAGGGATTCCACATCTTACATTGATTATTTTTTGGAACCCTACATTGACCAGGCCGATTCGACTCAGCCTAAACCCGAGTTTTCACTTCCATATCCATCAGAACTTCACTGCATATGGTGGGTTCCGCATTTGTTGATCTACATCTTGAAAGTTCCCTACTTGGAGGGGTGAGATCAGCGTGACAAAAAAAAATGCGGAATTGAAAATATAAACAATCTCACAAAAATAAGCAATCACAAAATGTACACAGGAATTTTTAGGTGGAAACCCAAACAGGGTGAAAACCACCACCTAACCCTCTCGAGTTAGGATTTTCCGATCAACCTAGTTGATCAAATCCACTAAACGAATCACTTTAAAACGAGGGTGATTCAACCTCAGTACAATCACGCTACAAGTACGAGGGTAGCGTTCCTCAACCCCTTCTCTCCACGAGAAGGATTTTGTCCCACGAAGGAGACGGGAATTCGCAAAGCGAATACCCAACCAAATAACAAAGGTAAAATAAACAACAAACCTATAGAGCCAACAAAGTAACAAACCTAAGCTTCTATAGGATTTAGGAAACTCCCCTTTGCAAGGAGTGCGTCGACGATGACGCGGGTGCGTGAGCCACGCAACGGCGCAATGTCGCTCTCGTAGACAACGGCGGGAGAGCGGGTGCGCGAAGGGAATGATGCTCTCAAGATGATGGAGCTTGAGCTTAGAGAGCAAGTGCTTCTTGGACACAAGAGAGTGGAAATACTTGATCTTAGTGTATCTTGGTCTCTCTAGGTGTATATCTTGTGTGTTTTTGAGTTGTAAAGGCTCCCCTCTATTTATAGAGGCCTTAGGAAGGCTTTGGAAGGCTTGGAAAAGCTTCCATAGCCGTTGGGAACAAAGTCCAAGAGAATCAGGCCGAAATCAGGACAATGATTACATTTGACAGGGTTATCAGACGTCTAACTCTGGCATCAGACGTCTGGAAGGCCACTATAAGACGTCTGATTCAAAGGTCAGACGTCTGATTCTATGCGGGTTTCCTCCTGACTTGAATCAGATCTAAACAGGGTTTTTGTGCAAGTCCATCAGACGACATGCAGGACGTCTGGCACTATGTCTGGACGTCTGGAAACCTACTTTTTCCGTGGGAATTGATTTCCAAACGTTGCAACGGCTAGAAAATCTCTGAGAAGAGATTTTGGGTCAGCCGAGGCAAAACGGTCATTTATCAGATGTCTGGACAGTCCTATGGACGTCTGATAAGGCTCTAACGGTCATATTCTTGAGCGCCTGCTAAGGTAGCCAACGGTCCACTATCTGGACGTCTGGCAAGTCCATCAGACGTCTCCCAAGACGTCTGGTATTAGGTCTGGATGTCTGATTTCATCAGACAGAACTAGGTATGTCCAGCCTAACAGATATCAGACGTCTGGAACAACAGTCAGACGTCTTAAAATACTTTATCAGACGTCTGATTTGGGAATTAGACGTCTGGAAGGTCTGTTTGAACCCTATATTGGTTTTCTAAGTATTCTACAGAAAACCTAAGTATCCTAGGGTTGTGCCGGTGTTCCTAGGACTACTGTTAGGGTTCTTTGAGGCTCTTTAACATGAAATATCTAAGGAAAAAAAGAGCAACAAAAGAAACGAAAAATACAACAAGTACAAAAGAAGGAAATCTATCATATTCTTCATTTCCTTCCATCTTCAATCTTTCGCTCCACGCGAACCTCCTCTATTTTCCGTCAAGCTCTTCCAATCCGTCCTGGATGCGAGCTCGAACTCCGTCTAAACACGTCCTCATTTGCAATTGACCTGAAATCTAGGACTCAAATTGCAAATGTTAAATAACACGTGTTTTGTTATCATCAAAACAAATGATCGTGGTGCTCTAGCACCAACACATCTATCAACCCACCAGGCTTATTGGGTTTGGGCTGCATCATCAGCCGACTGATCTCAACAAGCACCTGGTTGGACCAACCAGGCTCTTAATCAAGGTGCTTGTTTTACAAAATTCCATTGATTTGATCACTCCCTCTCCACCCCATTTTCCGCTCGACTAAAGGCATTAAATTTAGTGCTGAACAGGAGGCAACCCATCATCCTAAAAACAGAGACCTGTCTGATTATCCGTCTGTACTCCACATCCATTGCACCTTGAGTTCAGCCTAGACAGTTGATCCCACCTCTGGTACACGTATCAGAGCTTGAAATCATCCGCATCATTCATTCCCAACCCATTCACCCACCCGATGTATCCTGTTCTAAGTCCCTGACCTCAACACTATTTCACACCCTCCGTTTACAATGAGGACATTGCAAAACTTAGGCATGGGGGGGTGATAAAGTGCATACATACAGAACTAAGAAAAAATCAGAAGGATTCTCACAAAAAATTCACATGTCAAAAACACAAAAAAATTGAAAAATTATGAAAAAGAACAAAAAATGGGGGGAGGGAGGAAATTTTGTAAGCCATATAAACATAAGGAGGAGAAAAAGAGGAAAAATGAAAAAAAAGGAGCACAAAATGAAAAAGAAAAAGAAATAGTCATTAGTAAAAGATTAAGGAATTAACTGAAGTTCTAGACCAGATCAAGAAAAGAAATAAAAGAAAAGTGCTAACGAGACATAACAAGAGATTAGCGGGAACGCTGGTCTTAGGCCTCTTGGGCTAGATTCTTTAGCTTAAAAATTCACGTATTCGCTAAAATCTGGATAATCCTCAAGAGGTTGGGGAAAATGAGAAGCTTAAGTATTAGGTCTAAGGCTTAGGAAGTATTCGGCCTTGTTAACTGACCTCCGATTTGCGGGATTCGGTAACCTAAGCACCCCAAATTCACACATAGTCTGGTCAGTGCACATAAACATCCAAATCACGCAAAAGCGTTTAATGTTCTACAAAAGCCACCTAGATTAGGAGCGACCAATCAACACAAGTTGATTTGGACGAGTTCCCAGCACGGAGAGGCGGGAAATTCCCCTCGAAGATGCGTAACAACATATCGTCTCCTCGGTACTTGTCTCTTAGGATATTTAAATATCCTACTGGGGTCATGTAAGCACTCTCTGGTTCAGATACCATGGGCGGCATTATCACGAAATGTCGATAGCCAGGGTCTGAATTCGGCCAACGGAATGCCATGGGCGGGATTATCTCGAAATCTCGAAAGCCAGGGTTCTGGGGGTTGCCATGGGCAGGATTATCTCGAAATCTTGAAAGCCAGGGACCCTTGAGGATTGATGATGGGGACAAGGAATCCGATAAAGACCGTGTTGAGAAGCTAATCCGAAGCTAGAAATAAAAAGAAAAGAGAGAGAAAAGTTATCCAAACAAATAAATCTTCTATCTCTCTCTCTTACAAAAACGCACTGCAAACTGAACTTAGGCTAAAAATGTCTCAAGCATGGGTGCTTTAACTGCGGAGTCCAACAAACCCTAGGTTAGTTTCTGTGGGCCTTAGAAACCTTTGTGGAGGACTGAGGCTAAAGCGAAACAGCTCCGGATTTTGGTTGGTACTTGAATACCTCTAGGCCTATTGTCGGCATTCCTACCTAATCACAAAAGAAAAAGAAAAGCACTTACACTCAGGGTCTAGAACAGAAGTTAAAACCTTGAAATTTTGCTAAGGGACTAGCAAAAGCTAGGCATGGGGGTATGATGAAAGCCTCATCATGAGCCATAACTAGCTCATTTTGACCCAATAAAGAAGATAAAAGCTCCTACATAACCTAGAAGAAGGCCTAAATTGAGGAATAAGTGCTCTGAGAAGAAAACATGAATTAAAGGTTAAAACTGCAATTGTACCATTGCAGTACATAAATGGGATTTATCAGAGGCAAAACATAAGTTAAATGGTCTGAATGAAATAAAAAGTGGATTGAGTAAATCAGAAATGGGTTCATGTGCAATCTAGGAATTAAATGACATTTGGTAACCCTAAAATAGACCCGCTTAATGCAACAAGGTTCCGGTCAGGACAAAAATCAATTAAACCCTCTAAAAATCATGGAAAAATATCCTCTGGGTTTAGAACACTTAATTTGGCCTTTGGAACCTATTTTGACCTAGAATAGGGTCCTAGCTCATTAATTGACCTAATTTGGGTTTTTACGCAAAATGTCCAGTCAAACGTAGTCAAACCTAAAATCCAACTTCACCATTGGATTCCTTAGGTCAAAATTAGGTTTCTACCAAAATTTGAACCTAAAGGGAGGTCATCTTGACCTACTTTGCAATTTAGTACACCCAAATCACAATTTGGTCCCTATCTTTTGAAATCATCGCAGAGAGCCCCCTAACTTCCTCGCCACCTTTGCAATCAGGTCCTTTCTCCATTATTGGGGCAGAATCCCTCTCCGACGAGGATTAGAGAGGGAATACTCTCTGATTCCTCAGAGATCCCCTCCCAGAAATGGAAGGGAGATTCTCTGAGGAATTCCCTTCCATCTAAGGCTAATCTTGATCCTTGGTGTGAACCCAATCTCTCGTGATAACGCACGAGGGATTTGGGTATCCTCCCTCTTTCCTTCTACGGTGAGCCGTCCGAGGTAATGGCATGCCCTCCACGCTCTGAAAGCACGGCCCAGTGCCTATAAAAGAACCTCCAAACCCGGCCGCCCAATTTCAACTTGACTTGGCCGGACTTCCACCTCAAATTCTTCTCTTTCTTCTCCGGCCAAGGGTCCAGCGAGCTCCGGTGAGCCCCCCTCCCCTCCCTCTTCGCTCTGCCACAAAACTAGTGGCAGAGTCATCTTCCTGATTCTCCTCCGCGTCGCGCAATACCCGCGCACGCCGCCCCAGCCCCGTCGTCGCCGCCGTCCTCCTCCACTGGGCAGCTTCTTCTCTAGCGACAGCAGGTACTACTGTCCGCCTCTCCGTCCCCCTTCATCCCTGTAGTTAGGCTTAATACATTCTCCATCTTCGCCTCTCTCTTGTCCCCCTTTTATTTCATTTAATTGCCCCTCGACCGTCGCTGACCATCTCCATCTTCCTTGCCTCCGACCGACCTCCGACGAGTCACCCCCACCATTCCGCCCCTCCACACAGCTCGCCAACCATCTCATAAGCTCCGCCTCACCACAAGGAACAACCTCCGCCAACCTGCCATCCCTCTACACCTCCACAATAGCCCCCCGAACTCACCCACATCTTTGGTCACAGGACAACCTAGGCACGCACGCCTAGGCCATCCCACGACCTGCAGCACCGTGCACCACCTTCGCCGTGCCACGGCGAAGGTGCCCAGCTGGTTTGATTAGGCCAATAGGCTGTATTTGTGTTTGACAGGATTCCAGCCCCTGCCGCCATTGACGGTTGGAGCAGCTTCAGGCGTCAGGACCTCCAGCCTTCAGGTGCAGTGGACTCGGGCAGTCAGTACGAAGCATCTAAGTCCAGCAAGGAGCGCAGCGACGTCTGCAGTTGTGGCGATTGCACGACTCTTCTGCGGGCGCACGCGAGAGCGGGGCAGGACTAATAGTCCCACATCATAGAAATGCGAAGCATAGGTGCGGTATAAATTGTTTTTGTGTTATACGCTCTTCGCCTCCGAACGCACAGGGGTGAGGTCCCTCACCTGACCCACGCTCGCCTCGTCCACGATTTCACCTCGCGGATCTGGTGGGATCCGACCCGACCCATTCTGAGCACACCTCACGCATCACCCTCACGCCGGTGCGCCTGGTCCCGGGTGCGAAATCCGACCCGATTACCCGTGGCTCTGGGAAAGCGTCTTTGAGTGAACTTCAGAAAGAGAGCGACGTGCGGGTAGAGGGGCAGGGTAGGTTTTGCTTCCACCTCTCTATGCAGGCAGGCTAGTTGAAGAAGAGAGACTTAGCCGTAAAGAGAAGAAGCAGAAGAAGAAGCTGAGCAAAGAAGAGAAGAGAAGGAAGAAAGAGAGACTACAGAGAGAAAGGACTACAAGAAAAGGAGCAAAGGCAGGTAGAAGATCAAGGTAGGAAGAAGACCTGTAGATCTGAAGGAAGAAGTAGAGATTGCGGAGAAGAAGAAGACAGAAGAGAAAAGAAGCCTTCGCAGAAAGAGAAGAGAAAGAAGAAGAAAGTAAAAGAAAAAGGGAAAACACTTTTAAGACGTCTGATCACAAGATCAGACGTCCAATTTTACTCTTTTGTCATAATTACTTTTTAACTGCATACATTCATATTTGAATTCAAGTTTTGAGTAAATTAGAGTGTTCAATTACATTTGAGATTAGTAGTAAATTTCGATTGCTCCCTGTGTTCGACCTCAGATACTCTAGTTTTCGAGTAATAAAATTCTTTATTTGCTTTGAATGCTTTTTCGGCGATACGACAATGTGACATTCTTTAAAACCCGATCAAGCGCGATAAACACTATTGTCAACCTACAAAATGCCTTATTGAAGACCTAATTGGAACTTAAGTAGTCTGCCCTAAAGTTCAAATGGTAAAGTACTCCAAGGACGAAAGATCAAGGGATGCAAGTAGGTCTAAGCCTTCCTTTGAAGCTGTGCTTTCGCGGTGCTTCTTAACTACTCTAAAAAATCCGTGACAGGGTATCTCCCTCCTTGGAGTTACAAAACCTTTGAACTTAAGTTTCAAGCACTTTGGTATCCAATGATAGGAGACTTCTTTCCTAACAGCTCAAAAAACCTAGGAGTGTCTAAATGCGTGCTTTGATGCAAAGAAGTGTGCATACACCATAAAAGTTTGATTTTATTTTTTTAAACCGCGACACAATGTCTCAAATCAACTCCTTGGGTTTTATATGTTCCTCCTTTGATTAATCATTTAAAAAATGTGACCACTTGTTAATTCTTTTCAAGACAAATTATGTGGTCTTAGAATTAAGTCCAAATGCAATGCGTGATTAAGAATAGGATGCAAAGTAAGAGAATGCGTACCTTGCTTCCAGCAATGAACGATGCGAGAATGCACGCAATGCAGAGAAATAAATCTAGAGGCTGCTCATACAGACCTTAATGGTTTGTCCAAGGGCCAGGCAGCTTCTAGCAGGTAGCTCATTTTTTTTTTTTTTACCTACTTGTGCATAAACAAGTAGAGGATAAACAACCCACACAAGAAAACCTAGATCTAAAGGAAAGAGGGAACAAACTCCCAAAAACTACCCAACACGGGCCTAAAACAAAAATCGGGGAACAAACCCCTAAAAATATACCTCAGAACAAGGGTCTCAAACCAAATGTAAGTGCAAGAAAATAAAGAAAAGTAAAGTTCTAAAACCTAAATTCTATCTACTTGACAAATCGATAGAGATGAAAATGACCACTCCAGATGTCCTCTTCCCAATTGGTGACAACAAAGTTCACCAATGTTCAAGCTCTTCCTCATACATGTGAAACTCAATTCTCCTCCAAAGTGGTGGAAACAAGGTCCACCACGGCGTTTCTGAGGCTGATGCGACAATTCGTGTGTAATATGTGTACCTCGCACCAAATCAGATAAAATAGGTTAAATATGCCTCAATTAAAAATCAATTTGAACAATTGAATAATTGAGAATTAATTAAGCATGTTGCTTCCCCGGCAACGGCGTCATTTGACGAGTCGATTTTTCGCTTTTAAAGTCGTTTGTAGTTCTATGTGGTGGAAAAATCGACTAATCAATAATTAAAATAATCACTCGCAGAAGAGCGGGTCATGTCCACATGGAGGCAATGGCCTATTTAAACTCGCCAAGGTCAAAAACCAATGTTCACTATTAATTTCGTCAAGAAATCAAGCCAAAATTGCTTTTCAATCAAGATAAAAAGACTTTAACATGCTAATTTTGCATTTAGGAGAAAGAAGAAGGTTCTTTGCCTAAAATCACCACAATAAAATAATAATAAATAAAAATCTTTTTTGTGACAATGGCATGAAATGTAAATATTAATATCACAAAAAACAGAGGATTCTACCTCTCTCCTCCTCGCGCACGGGAGAGAGGTTCGTTCGAGGAACCCTTTTGGGAGTCAGTTGGCCGGAGCGAGGGCTTCATGGCGGTGGCGGTGGCAAGTTGCGAGATGGCCGGAGTCGGCCGGACAGAGCTTCGACGAAAGGTGATTTCCAGCAGAGGCTACACCTGCTGAGGATGGTGGCACGGCACTCTCACATGGACACGCATAGGCGTGCGTGGGTAGAGTGCACCTGCTGGAGGCGGCACAGGCTGAAGGGGCGGGGGCACGAGAACAATGCTACTGCAGGTGGCGCGCAGGTGAGTGCGAAGGTGTTGGCATGCAGAGCTACTGGCAGGACGCTGGAGAGGACACATGCGCGTGGAAGAGAAGGCATGCCTGTTGGGTGCTAGCGGGCGCTGCAGGTTGGTGTCCGGGCACTGGAGAGGCGGGCATGTGGTGCTGTGCAGCAGCTGCTGCTGGACACTGCAAGCTGCTGGCGAGGGGAGTTTGCATAGGCTGTGCAGCCGCGCATGGACAGGCAGGCACTCGAACTGCACGTTGGGAGGGTGGTAGCTCTCAGCTACTGCTGAAAGTGTGAGGAGGTGGAGGAGCGAGTGATGGCCTTTGCGTAAGTGTGCAGGCACGGACGAGGGGAGTTTTGTTGAAGTGGAGGGGAAACAGAGTAAGGAGAAAACAAAAGAAGACGAAAGGAGATATGGGAGGTCAGACGTCTGGGATCATACCCAGACGTCTTAACTGGTGCGGGAGTGAGGAACTGAAGGTGGTTGATGGTGGTGGTTGCTGGCAGTGGTTGCGTGGCTCTTAGGCGCACGCTCGTAGTGATGCACAAGCCACAGATGGCGCGGTGGTCTGTCACCCCCTGCCTGCGGTGGAGTGGTCTTGTGCTTGTGGAAGGAGGCCAGTGGTGTGGAATGAAGAAGCTCTAGGCTCTATGCAGTGGTGGGTCAGAATGGTGGTGGCCTGCCTTCTGATGATGCGGCTATCTTCTTTTATGCTCCAGGAGGAGCGCAGGTGCGTGCGAAGGTGAAGCGACGATATCGAGGGGTGCTGAGATCCACAATTGTCGTTGTGCATTAAGCTTGCTCATTCTCCTGCATGTAGCTGTTGGAGAAGAAACAAATAAAATAAAGAAAAGAAATAAATGGGTATTTATGTGCAAACCCTTGAAAGAAATGTGTAATAAAATAATGCATGTAATGCAACCTAAAAGATTAACTATTCTAATGCATGCTATTCTAAATGAATTCTAAGTATGAATGCAATGCATGAAATATGTAAATAAATGAATACCTAGACTAATTTATTTACATCTTATTGTATGCAATTTATATGCCAATATTAATCTAATTCCTAGGCATTTAAGTAACTAATTAGCCCACAAATATGGGCTAATCAGATGTCCTATAACTTATCTAGACGTCCAGATAAGGATTGGAACTAGGGTTTTAAGGCTTCCTAGGGTGTTGTGACCTAATCTATGGGTGGCTAAGGCTTGGTCAAGTCTCAAGACTATCCTAGGGCTAGGATGGACCTAAGCTCTTCACATTTTACTGCTTTATTCCTACTTAATAGAATAGCAAACCTTTAACTCCCTTACATTATTTTTCCTACATCTAAACTAAGCCTTCTACTCTAGCTCTGCTACAACTCCCGTTATTCCTGATCCAGCTTCAGATCCTACTCCTGATCAGCTAATTGCCTGCAATTGACATAATGCACTTAATCAGCACATTATAACATTATTCTATGCATAGCTAAACTAAAGCAGTAAAGATGCAGATAATGCTTATGCATGCATGAATTACCCTAACTTATGCTCAGTCCTAACTTAATCTAGGTCAATTAAGACCTATGATTGCTGCACAATCAATAAACACGCATAAATTCATGATAAAATGCTTATTTATGATAGTTACTAAGCCTAGCATTGCATTCCATAAATAACAAGTATTACATTGCATTTAGGATAATTTGTGTATATTGTTTAGTAATTCTGACATTATATGGCCAGGAGGCAATGAGACATCTTTATGAGCTTCGGATGAAGAATCTGACCGTACGGATGGATTCAAAGCGATGATCACAGTCCGACAATGTGGAAATCACCACGATCAGAGCACTGTGGCACCCTCTGTAAGAGAGGAAAGGTGGACAGTCCAGATGGTGCCACATGGCACCATCTAGAGTGCCTAAGGCCGCCTGACGTCCCTTTAGGGGGTTCTCAACGAGCGATCTCAGTCGTTGGATGAAAATCCAACGGCTAAGAGACCCATTTCACCGTGTGCCCACGACTCACCTTTGCGACATAAACGTGAGCTTGGCACATTAGTTGAAGCACCGACCTCCAAGGGAGGGGCGTAGGTTTGAAACCTGCAGACCCCACCCCCAAATTTGCCAATTGGGTGTAGGCCAACGCGCATGCCAATGCGCATCAGCTAGGCTTTAATGCAATCTGCACGCGTGATGGAGGGGCAGCACAGCTTGTAAGTGGGTGGACGTAAGGTGGCTATAGCGACGCTTGAGCTGGACCTACAGCGACGTCGTGGAGATCGCTAACAACCCTGTGTCCATTTTTAGACCCTTCCCATCCACTATATAAAGACCTGCACACCTCCCTTGCCTAGCCATCTCTACCTTTGCTGTACCCACCTACTCTAGAGCTCTAGAAGCCCATTAGAGCTCCCAAGAGCTCATTCCCAAGCTCCAAAGGTCCCCTATTAGTGTAGCAATCCCTTACCCAACCAAATATTCATCATCCCTCTCATCACCTTCATAGGGAGCCTTGGAGCCATCCTCCTACTTCCATTCTGGTAGAAGATCACCTCAAGCTCCTCATCCCCATTCCAAAGCCTTGGTGAAGCATTCCTCTAACTGGCATCCTCCTGCATGTCACCTTCATCGTTCAGCACCTCACCCTCTTCGTCCAAGCTACCGCTAAGTGCCATCGTCTCGCCAAACAGCCGATTTGGGAGATTCCTCCTCACCCTTATCTCTTTCGTATTTTTTTAGCATATTGTAATAAACATTTGCATGATATATCAGATTTGTTTTCATCTCCTTTGTGAGTTATCTTGCTTGCCCTTTTCTTTACAAAAACACAAAAAAATTCATAAAACCCTAAAACCTCAAAAAGAAAAAAAACGAAGCGAGGATTTCAACGAAAGTAAATGTCGCCTCCCTGTGTTCGACCCGGGACTCCCTTGGAGTTTCGGTAAAATTGTATTTGATAATGTGTTTTGCGACTACAGCAACGGGTCTCTCGAAACCCTGATTTTTCTTCGCCAAAACCCATTCATCAGTCAGCACGAAGACACCGTGTGGGAGATTCTCAAGAATATGTGCGAGAACTCCATCAATAATGAATCCACTGGCATGTTCGACCGGATGACTACTCGTGCATTGACGAATACATGAGGGGCACATGAGACGTAGGGCCTGTTGAACGAGAATCTACGCTAACGTGTTTGGTTTTGGAAAACCCGTCGTTGTAGTTCGAAAGCGAAGGATTCGTGTTCAAAAAATAAGATTTAAACCGAAAAAGAATTCCGGGTCGAACTCAGGGAGGCTACGTTGATCTATATTCGCAATTATGTTTTTTTAGGATTTTTGATAAACAAGGCGAAATAATTACAATGGAGCTATCAAACTAAGAGAGAGAGAGAGAGAGAGAGAGAAAGAGAACATGCATTCAATATTTCAATTGTTTATACAAGCAAACGAAATGAAAGTTACACTAGAAAGCGGAAAATCAATTACACTATAAAGCAGGAAAATTCTACACTAGAAAAGCTGTAAATAAGAATGGGAGAGAGAAGTTATCCTCCTCGACGGTCGCTTGGAGGACGAGCCGGACGGGACGACGCTTGGACGAAGGAGAACGAAGCGGGACGAAGGAGGACGAAGCAGAAGAACGGGAACGAAGCAGCACGCCGTCGTCGTCGCGGGATCCACTTCCGAAGGGGGACGAAAATTTGGACTTCATCTCGCGAGAAGCATCCCGGGTGTGGGACAAGCTTCTCTTGAGCTTTGGAGAGGTAGAGAGGAGAAGGAAGGGATGCAAATTTCGTATGGACGGGGTCTCCTTTTATAGTTGCAAGGAGTGTGGGCAAAATGGACATTACATCTTCAAAATAATAAATAAGGGGTCTTTAGTGACGGATAAAACCGTCGCTAAAGCCCCGCCGTCGCCGTCGCCGCCGCCGCGCCCACGCGCGCCCGCTCGGCTGGCCTGCGCGCGTAACGCATACGCACGTCCGCGTCGTCTCAGCCGTCCGATCGCGAGATCGGACGGCTTAGATCGCGTCCGCGCCCGCTGCGTAGCGCGCCCGCCCGCATGCGATCGAGCGTCCACCAGAGCGTCCAATTGCGCGTCGGCGCTATCGGGCGCGCGCGGCCGTTGGATCTTCATCCGACGCTCGTGCGCGCCGGCTCGCCCGCGCCTTCGACCCCCTCACCGCGGCTCGAACCCGCGACCTCCGCTTCGCCCGCAGCTGCGTCGCCGCTGCGCTACGCGGGCGAAATGGTCGCGCGGACGTTTTTAAACGCGAGCGACCGCAGCCGTTGGATCGAGATCCAACGGCGGAGAGGAGACGGTGCGCGGTCTTCACAGGACTCCTGCGGCCGATTGGGCGGCTGGGATGGCGCCACGTGGCGCTATCTTGGCCGTCCATCTTCTGGAAGTTGTAGATGGTGCCACGGATGTCGGATTGACTCGATGTTTGTGTCGTTCGGCTGCGATCGTCGATCCGAATTCATCTGTGTGGTCGGATTTTCCATCTGAAGTGCGGATTTACACCATCCTGGCCCTTGATCTTCTAGGGTTCCCCGGTCTCTATCTGATGCTACGGATGCCTGATTAGGGCGATCTTGGAGTCGTTGAACTCCAATCGTCGCCCTGATCATATCCATACGGTTGGATCTTTGATCCGAGGCCCCGATAAAATATTTGCCCTGTCCAAGCACATAAAAGGAGACAATTAACCTCCATTTTATTCAAACTACTCTAAATGCAAGATGATGCATGTAATGCAATATTTATATCATGAAATGCAATCCTATGCTTAAGAACATGCATAAATAGACATTTTAAGTAGTGTAAATGTGTTTACATCATACCCCCATGCCTATCTTTTGCTAGTCCCTAGCAAAAACTATATGCTATTTATAAAAGAATTAGGTTAGATTATTTGGACCTGAGTTATTTTCAATCATTAAGAAATTGTCTACTTAAGAACTGAACTTTCAAAGACACAACAGTGCCCGGGTATCAGCCAAAATGCAGACCGCCTCAAGCCTCGCCTTATTCAAAGAAAAATTTCTTTTTCTGTTTTTACTTTTTTTTTTTTTTTTTTGGATTTTCAAATTTTAGGGTTTAAGAGTGGCTTTCTACGGCCATTCAACTCACCCAAGATTTGATGAGAACCCTAAGTTTTAAGCATCTTATTGTGATTGTGATAGACTCGTTGACCGGCAATTAAAACGGACTTCGGATTTCTACGCCTCTAGGTGACCTCAAAAAGAATTCTGCCTAAAGGTGTATCTTTACAACCGGTAGCTTTCTCCCTACTTTTATTTTTTTTAACGGGGTCAACACAAGGGTGAATCCAGTGTATATCTCCCCGGTTTATTCTACTTCTCCGCTTCTTCCTAAGTGTTTTGGGAATTTTTAGTGCATTTTCTGAGCTGGGTTCTGGACAACTGGTCGATGAGCTGTTACCACCGACAACTTGCCAGCCATACTCGTGCGGCGAAGTGTGGCTTATTTCTTTTTGTTCTTTTCTCCTTTTTGATTTTTTTTTTTTTTTTTTTAAGTAGGTGGCTTCCCTGGTCTAAGATTTACCTAAAGGCAGCAAAAAGAGAAAGGTCCAGTGACTGGGCTCTGGACAACCTACCTATGGGCTGTTACCCACGATAACTTGTCAGCCATATCACCCTAGAAGGTTCATTAGCTACCCAATTTCCGTTAAAATCGCCAAACAACGAGTCAGTGCAAAGAAAGTGTGTAGATGCTTAAGACTCAATTCCCTTAAATCAGAGGGTGGGTTGACAAGTCGTGTACTTATCACCCAAACTTATTTATTCCAATTATAATAGAATTAAGATGGCGAGAACTCAAAGACAAATCCACATTTTAGTAGATACACAGGCTAATTAAGTCCAAAGACCTGAGGGGTCTTTGTGTTCAGATCCTAATGTAAAATTTCTTAGGATTGAAAAGTCCTAATGTCCAACTAATCCTTCCTAATTTTCTTTTTTTTTTTTTTTTTTAGAAAGAGAGCAATTTATATGGATTTCACAAAGCTGACCAACTAATTCAAAAATGAATCCACCCCCCCATGCCTAGCTGATGCAATGTCCTCATTGAAAAAGAGACATGAAAGAAAGGGTAGAATATGAAAGATGTCACCTGGATATGAAGCTCGTATCAGCCTTGTGTTATATGTACAACTGCTGAGTTTAATGCCGTCAGCTAGGCGAAGTCCAGCCAAAGAAGTCACAGAATGGCTAGAGCAACAGAGTCTGAAATGGGTTCTGGAAGATTATGGTCAACAACAGGCTTCAGACGTTGACCGTTGACTTTAAAGGTGTTACTCGTCTTTGGGTCAGAAATCTGAACGGCACCATTTAGAAAAATCTGATCAATTATAAATGGGCCACTCCATTTAGATCTAAGTTTACCAGGAAAGAGCTTAAGTTTAGAATCGAATAACCAGACCTTCTGGTTTGGCTCAAAGCTCTTGCGGGAAATCATTTGATCATGTAGAGCTTTGGTCTGAGCCTTATAGATCTTGGCATTCTCATAAGCATCATTTCTAAGCTCCTCCAACTCAGATAGTTGGAGTTTCCTGGTCTTCCCAGCTAGATTTAGATCTAGATTGCATTGTTTGATTGCCCAGAATGCCCTGTGTTCAATCTCTACGGGTAGATGACACGCCTTTCCATACACCAGACGGAATGGAGACATGCCGATAGGTGTTTTATACGCCGTACGGTAGGCCCAAAGAGCGTCCTCAAGCTTTTGAGTCCAATCCCTGCGATCGGGCCTAACCGTTTTTTGCAGAATGTTCTTGATCTCTCGATTAGAGATCTCGGCTTGTCCATTCGTTTGGGGATGGTAAGGTGTGGAAATTCGATGATTAACCCCGTATTTGGCCAATAAACTCCGGAATTGGGCATTAGTAAAATGAGTGCCACCATCACTGATGATAGCCCTCGGAATCCTGAATCTACTGAAGATATTTTTCTTGACAAAGTTGATGACCACCTTGTGGTCATTGGTTCGGGTGGGAATTGCCTCAATCCATTTAGACACATAATCAACAGCGACAAGAATGTACTGATGTCCAAATGAAGGGATAAAGGGTCCCATGAAATCAATGCCCCAAACATCGAAAATTTCGACAGGAAGAATAGGGTTTAAGGGCATCATGTCTTAGTTATGCTCCCGAGTGCCTGGCATCGAGGGCATGACTGTGAGAACTCCTGGGCATCCTTGAATAAAGATGGCCAATAGGAGCCAGATTGCAAAATTTTTGCAGCCGTCTTTTTCCCAGAGAAATGTCCACCACACCCAGATGCATGGCAGAACTCAAGTATACTGTTGAATTCATTCTCCGGTATGCATCGGCGAATAATCTGATCAGAGCCGATGCGATACAGTTCAGGGTCCTCCCAAAAGTAGTATTTGGCCTCAGATTTGAGTCTATCCCGTTGTTGCTTGGTCCAATCCTGGGGGATTTGACCAACGGCCAAATAGTTAACAATGTCAGCAAACCATGGGGTGTGGACACCTAAAACTGTAAGAATGGTTTCGTCCAGAAAAGTGTCAGTAATCGGAATGTCCGGACAAGAAGAATCACCTAGGAGTCTCGACAAATGATCCGCCACCACATTTTGTACCCCGGTTTTATCCTTGATTTCAAGATCAAATTCTTGAAGAAGAAGAATCCAACGAATAAGCTGGGGTTTAGCATCCTTTTTAGCCAAGAGATGTCTCAAGGCCGAGTGGTCGGTATAAACAATAACATGAGACCCCAAGAGATAAGCCCTGAATTTTTCCAACGCAAATACTACAGCGAGTAATTCCTTTTCAGTAACAGTGTAATTCCTCTGGGCTTCATCCAAAGTTTTACTAGCGTAGTAAATGACAAAGGGCTTTCGATCAATTTTCTGACCCAGGACAGCCCCGACCGCGTAATCAGAAGCATCGGTCATGATCTCAAATGGGGTTGTCCAAATAGGTGGTTGCAAAATTGGCGCACAGGTGACCGCCGTTTTTAGGAAATCAAATGCCTTTTGGCATGATTCGTCAAAAACAAACGGTGTTTCTTTGGCAAGAAGATTGCTCAAAGGGCGGGCAACCTTCGAGAAGTCCTTGATGAATCTTCGATAAAATCTCACATGGCCAAGAAATGATCTGATTTGTTTAACTGATGTGGGAGGAGGAAGTTTAGCGATAGCATCAACCTTAGCTTTATCCACTTCAATTCCCCGTTCAGAGATTACATGACCCAAAACGATGCCCTCTTGGGTCATGAAATGACTCTTTTCCCAGCTAAGGACCAATTGTGTCTTGATACATCGCTTAAGAATCATTTCCAAATTAACCAAACAAGAGTCAAATGATTCTCCGAAAATGGAGAAATCATCCATGAAGACTTCCATAAACTCTCCCACCATGTCGGAAAATATGGCTAGCATATACCTTTGAAAAGTCGCAGGTGCATTGCATAACCCAAAAGGCATTTTCGTAGGGACAGGTGAAAGTAGTTTTTTCCTGATCCTCGGGATGGATAGGAACTTGGTTGTATCCCGAGTAACCATCAAGAAAACAGAAGTACTTCTGCCCGGCTAATTTTTCCAGGATTTGATCAATGAAGGGCAGGGGAAAATGATCCTTTTTAGTGGCAGTGTTCAGCTTCCTGTAATCAATACAAACTCTCCAAGATGAAGCTGAACGAGTTGTGACAGATTCTCCTTTCTCATTAGTCACAACAGTAATCCCGGCTTTCTTTGGAACAATCTGAACGGGACTTACCCAGGGACTGTCAAAGATTGGATAAATAATTCCTGCATCGAGCCACTTGATGATTTCCTTTTTGACCACTTCTCGCATATTTGGATTCAATCTCCTCTGCATCTGGCGAGAAGGGCGGGATCCCTCTTCCAAGAATATTCTATGATTGCAGTAAGATGGCTCGATCCCCCTAAGGTCATGAATGGTCCAACCAATTGCCTCCTTATGTTCCTTTAGGACCTTAATCAATTTAATCTCTTGCTCCTTTGTCAATTTAGCACTGATAATCACAGGGAGCGTATTCTGAGGTCCTAAAAATTGATATTTCAAATTCTCGGGCAATGGTTTCAATTTGAGCTGGGGTGGGGTGATGATTGATGGTCAGGTAGATGCTGAAGATTCAACAAGAGGGAGAGGTTGTGAGTGGACAAAATCAGTAACCTCTTCCGAAGATGTTAAGTCAGAGGGTTGCGGGTCAAATTCATCAACCAAAGAGGAACTTTCAATTGAAGAAACTGTCAAACAAGTTTCAATATTAACATTATCCTCATCAAGTTCCTCAATAACTCCACAATCCTCAAATTTATTGATCGCCTTAAAAATATCTAATTTCATACGTTGGTCCCCAAAGGCGATTTCCATGCTACCGCTTTCACAATTAATGTTGGCCTTTGCGGTAGCCAGGAACGGACGCCCCAGAATGATGGGCGTGTTCCTCAGATTATCTGGTACATCCATGTCAAGGACAAGGAAATCTACAGGAAAATAGAAATCCTTGACCTTAACTATAACATCTTCAATAACGCCTCGTGGGTTTGTGACCGAACGATCCGCTAACTGTAGCGTTACTGAAGTTGGCCGAAGTTCGCCTAACCCAAACTTCTCGTAAAGAGAAGTCGGAATTAGGTTGATGGATGCACCGAGATCCAAAAGTGCTCTATCAAATGTGTAATCTCCGATAACGCAAGAAATCAAAGGAGCACCAGGATCTCTCTTTTTCTGAGGGAGGTAGTGCAGGATAACAGAACTAGCCTGCTCGGAGAGTACCACCTTCCTCAGAACAGATTCTCTCGACTTACGCTTTTGTGTACATAAATGCAAGATGATGCATGTAATGCAATATTTATATCATGAAATGCAATCCTATGCTTAAGAACATGCATAAATAGACATTTTAAGTAGTGTAAATGTGTTTACATCAGGGCCTATCCATCCGTCGATCTGGAATTAATGGCCAATCGCCTGGACAAGGTCTCGATCATCTAAAAGAAGGTAGATGAACTGACTCGACATCTGCAGCGAGCCACGTCTGCACAAAACCCATTTGCGCAACCACCCTCTAGGAGGGAGGCTATGCATAACATCTACCACCTATCTTCTCAGGAGATGGATCCGTATCCACCCCTGTCTAATATAGGGTTCAGAGGAAACTCCGGATCTGCCTACCCTAGTTAGGGGAACTTTGAACCCTCGTCTGATTTCTCTGAGGTTCCTCAGTCCTACAAGGACCTCAATGCCATCTAGAATGATCCTTTCTCAAACATTTATAATCCTGGATGGCATAATCATCCCAACTTCACATGGTCGGGGAACAATCAAAATCAGAGACCTCAATATTAGCACCGACCATAAGCTTCTCGTCCATATCAGCTGCCTCAACCTCGGTCCAACCTGAATTATCAATCCAGACCAACTCGAGAAGATCTAATGTCCCTTATCCTTCAGACCCTGGCTAACATTCAGAAGACGAATATGGCTATTCAAAAATGGCACAAGGATGAAATCACATAGGTCCGTAATCAGTTCGCACAGATGGTGAATTCTCACCAACCTGGTGCACTCCCTTCACAACCTCTGCCTAATCCAAATACCGTGCCAAACTAGAGGCACATTATGAACCCAACTCAGGGCCAGGCTCACTACGTCTATCAGGCCCCTTCTGTTCCATCACCTGATGGGATGGAGGCTTCAACATCGTATTCAAGTTATCAGCAGCAACCACCTCTTTTGCCAACCTCGACCCAGAGCCAGGCAGGATTGAACTCCGTGACTACCCATAGTGGCAAAACAACTCAGGACCCACCTTATCCGAGCCACTCTCAGCCTGGTAGTTCAAACACAGACCCTACATTGGTCATCCAGGATACCCCTGTCCCAGATTAAGAACCTGGACAAATTCTAGAGGAACCTACAGAGGTTCCATTTCCGGAGGCCTTGGCCAAAGGAAAGAGGAAACCCAAACCCGTGGCTCTCGAGGAAGACTTGGTCAAGCTCTTTGAGCAGGTCCAAATAAACATCTTGTTGCTAGATGCGATTCGCCATGTACCGACTTATGCAAGATTTCTAAAGGACGTATGTACACCCAAGTGTAAGCTGCGAACCAAGGCGGGAATCCAATCATCCTGTCGGAGTAAGCCAGCTCCACCATCTTGAGCAAACTCCTGCCTAAGGAAAAGGACCCTGGTACCCCTTTGATCTCTTACAGAATCGGTGATTTGGAATTCAACAGAGAGCCCTCTTAGACTTAGGAGCTTCGATCAATTTGATCCCTATGTCCCTACTAGATAATTTCGAGGAAACTGAGCTAAAATCAACTGAGGTGACCTTGCAGTTAGCTGATTGATCGATCAAGTCACCTAGAGAAGTTCTCGAGGATGTTCTTGTTCGGATCGATGACTTCTACTTTCCTATGGACTTCATTGTTTTGGATATGGAGACTCCTGAGAATCAAAAGAATACACCGATTATACTAGGAAGACCATTCTTAGCAACATCTAGGGTGAACATTAACTGCGAAGAGGCCCAGATTGAGTTGAAGTTTGAGAATAAGACTCTGAAAATCGATATCTTCAAGGCCTAGAAAGGAATTAACTGTGGGGTAGTAGAATAAGTGTGCGACATTAATGCTGTAGTTGAGGACTCATTTCTCGAGGATGACCTAAATACCCTTGATCCTCAACCCCAAGCAGATCATATCGTGCAGATAGAGGAGCCTAGCACCGATCTAGACCCACCCACAGCTCCCACCTTTTCTTATGAGGCTCATCCCAAACCACCTTTTACTGTTGATAATCCTGTCAAGGAACCAAAACCTCTTCCCAATCATATGGAGTACATCTTTCTGGGTTCCAATCAGACGTTTCCTGTGATTATCAATTCCCGACTCACATCTGATCAGGAGACGAAGCTGATTTTTTTCCTCCAGCAGCATTGGAAAGCCATTGGATGGACTCTCGATAATCTGATTGCTATTAGCCCTTTGTATTGCATACATCGCATCTACACTGAAGAGGGCTGATGACCATCCCATGAAATGCAAAGATGTCTGAATCCGAACCTACAGGATGTCCTGAAAAAGGAGATCATTAAGTGATTAGATGCTGGGATCATCTACCCATTCTTCGACAGTCGTTGGGTGAGTTCGATCCAGGTTGTGCCTAAGAAGGCAGGGCTCACCATGATTATGACTGAAACCGGAGAGACCATACTGACCCGTATAGCAAACTCGTGGAGAGTCTACATTGATTACAGAAGATTGACCACGAAGAATGATCATTTCCAACTACCGTTCATTGATCAGATACTCGAGAAACTAGCGGGAAATCGATTCTTCTGCTTTTTGGGCGAGTACTCCGATTATAATCAGTTGGCAATCCATCCTGAGGACCAAGAGAAAACCACCTTCACCTGCCCCTACGGGACGTACGTGATTAGCCCATATTTGTGGGCTATTTAAGTATTTAAGTGCCTAGACATTAAGTTAATTCTAACATTTATTTAGCATGCATTAGGATGTAAATAGATTAATTCATATTTCTAATTTAATTACATAATTCATGCATTGCATTCATAACTAAATGCATTTAGAATTAACTTAGAATTGCATTCATTTAATTAGTTAACCAATTAGGTGCATTGTTTTAATTTAACATAGAAGTTAAGGGCTTATACATAAATAACCATAATATTTTATTCTTTTATATTTTTCTCCTTTGCACTGGTAATTCCTCCAGCTTCGGCTCCGCCTCCACCTATTGCGCATCACATTTACGCTACGGCATTTTGAATTTGAAACGATGGCCGTGGCTACAAAAGGAGGAGGGAGAGCTGCCATGCTTGAGGAGACACCACTCCACCACCGTGGTCTCCAAGGCCGAGCTCCACCACACCGTGGGCCGGCGAGGTGACAGCTCGCTGCTCCAAGCCAGTGGACTCGTGCCAACACCGTGAGCGTGTGTCCCTGATGGCCACACTTCCATCACCGTGCCTCACCAGAATCAACATCACCACCTTCATCACCATCACCAGCAACCACCGCAACCGCCGCAACTCCATGTCCTGCATCTTCATCTCCTCCATCAATTAAGACATCCGGGAAGTTTCCCAGACGTCCGAAGCTTGGCCCCATATCTTCTTCTTCTTCCTCTGTTTCCCTTCACTTTAAAAACAAACCCAAAAACCGCGCCACTTCCGCGTGCAGCTCTCAGCTGCTCCACCACCGCCACCTTCAGCCCTACCAAGCGTGCCACCGCACTTCCATCCTCCAGTGCATCCACATTCGCACCCATATGCACTAGCTGCAACGCTATCCAATAGTGCACTGCACCTCCTGCAGCACACACAGCACGTAGCATTGCACGCCCCTCTCCTCCTGCGCCTCAGCCGTCGCCCGCACATCCAGCAGTGCCCCTAGGCCCCTGCCGCACACCCGCAAGCGTGTGCACCCACTTCTAGCCCACGCGCACCTCCGTGCGTGCCCCTGCCTCGTCACACCACCGCCTGCAGCACCCGCCGCACCTACAGCGTGTAGCAGCAGATGTGCTCTGCCTGCACATCACCCCGCACAGCCTGCAGCAGTACGCACCCTCCAGCAGCGCCACACTCCGCGCGCGTGTAGTCCAGCGCGTGCGCCTTCCCACGCTCCACGCACGGCCAGCAGCAACTTCTCCACCGCCGCCACTTTTCTCCTTTGGCAGGCTGGCTTCGGCCATCTCACGACGCACCGCTGCCACCACCACGATGGCCTCGCTTCAGCCAGCCTCGGTAGGAGTCTCTCCTCGATTGAACCTCTCTCCCATGCGCAAGGAGGAGAGAGGTAAAATCCCCTGTTTTTGTGTTAATTAAAATTACATTTGAATGCCATTTCCACCAAAATCAATTTTAATTTATGATTATTTTATTGTGGTGAAATTGTGACTGCATACTCATTCTTTTTGATAATTACATGGTTATTGATATTCACATGTTTTGGTATTAAAATGTGCACAAATTTTCTCTAATACATGTCAATTGAAAATTACATAAAATCATCACATATTTATTGAATATTTCAGTGAGGAAAAATTGCACATATACCCTTATATTTTTGAGTTATTGTGCATCTTCTTTCCATCGCATTTCATGTCGGATTTGATTATGGATTTCACACTTGATTGAAAGAATACAAAATAATCAAGATTTTATTGCATCATTGCCTCCTTATGGACATGACCCGCTCTTCTATGAGTCGTAATTTTTATTGTAATTATTTTGTTAAGCGGTTTTCCACCACTTTGTTACTAAAACAACAAATCATCTTAATCATATTATTCGAAAGCGAAAATCGTCTTATCAAATGGCACCGTTGCCGGGGAGGCAACGGAAGCAATAATTTCACCTGATTTCATTTCTGATTATTTCTCATTGCACAGTGATCTGACCATTTATTATCTTTTCTGTGCGAGGAATTTGTGTGAGGAATTAGAGAGAGGCAAGTGCAACGATCTGCGACACACATTCTATGACTTGCAATCACACTAGCCATCATGAGAGGCGACCCTTGACGTCGCCAAAGGAGAAATTGATCGAGATACCTTGCAATGGAGGGAAAGGACGAGGACGCGACGATCATCTCTGTACATTTAGTCGCTGATTTGATTAGAGTAGAATTAAGACTTTAGACTTAATTTTTCATTGCACATTTGATTTAAGACCCTTGTTCTGGGGTATATTTTTAGGGGTTTTCCCCCAATTTTGTTTTAGGCCTGCGTTGGGTAGTTTTTGGGAGTCTATTCCCTCTTTTCTTTAGATCTAGGATTTCTTTTGTGGGTTGTTTATCTTCTACTTTTTTGTGCACAAGTAGGTAAAAAAAAAAAAAAAAGAGTTGCCTGCTAGAAGCTGCCTACTGATAAGTCCACTTTTGTGGACTATTATTTTGCTTAAGTACTATTTAATTATTTGTTCTTAGTTGTTAATTAATTAAGAGTTATATGGCAATTCACCTTGGCCTGCATTTAATTTTATGCTTCAATTTTACATTTAATAGCATATGTTATGATAATATAATTTATTTGATAAATGCAGGTTAGGTACAAGAATAAGGCGCTAATTTTTACTTATATAAAACGTCTGGGACTTGGATTGGACGTTTGGAATTACTGTCACAAATTTGCGGCATTACATTTTTTTTTAAGATGTCTGATGCTCCAGTTAGACGTCTGAAGAAGAAATCACCCATGCTTATCTACCATTCCAACCACTCGCGATCGTCGCAAGTGGTTGGAGATACTTGCGGCCGAAGGAAAAGAAGGAGAGTTTGGTTCAAAAAGAAGCCACGTCCACCAAGGAGAGGGTCTGATCTGCCTTCCCCCTGGCGGGGAACTATCCTCCATCTCCACCACCATGAAGGAAGCATGCACCGTGGTCTCTGCACACCCCCAGCCTCGCCGCCCTCACCACGCGCTACACCATCTCCAACCCACGTGCGCACATAGCAGATTCCGCTCTCCAGCCACGTGTAGCCTAAGGCGTGCACAACCAGCCCCGCGCACACTGTGTGCATGCTCGCGCGCCACCGCCCAGCCTGCTTGCGCACCTTCTTCTCCACCGGCAGGAAGGACCTAAGGCAACCACAGCCGCGCACTGTGTGCATGCCCGCGCACACTACGCCACTTGCCCGCGGTCTAGCCAGCGTGCCCGCGCTCTTCGCATGCGCAGGCATGCACGCGACTGATGTAAACACATTTACACTACTTAAGATGCCTATTTATGCATGTTCTTAAGCATAGGATTGCATTTCATGATATAAATATTGCATTACATGCATCATCTTGCATTTAGAATACTTTGAATAAAATGGAGGTTAATTGTCTCCTTTTTTGTGCTTGGACAGGGCAAATATTTTATCAGGGCCTCGGATCAAAGATCCAACTGTATGGATGTGATCAGGGCGACGATTGGAGTTCAACGACTCCAAGATCGCCTTAATCAGGCATCCGTAGCATCAGATAGTGACCCGGGAACCCTAGAAGATCAAGGGCTACGATGGTGCAAATCCGTACTTCAGATGATAAATCCGACCACACGGATGAATTCGGATCGACGATCGCAGCCCAACGACACATAAATTGAGTCAATCCGACATCCGTGGCACCATCTACAACTTCCAGAAGATGGACGGCCAAGATAGCGCCACGTGGTGCCATCTCAGCCGCCTAAACGGCCGCCTGCGTCTTGTGAAAGCCCCGCGCCCAATCGCTCTCCGCCGTTGGATCTTAATCCAACGGCTGTGGGCGCTCCCATTTAAAAACGCCCGCTCGACCATCCGCGCCCTATAACGCAGCGGTCGAGCGCGCTATCGCGAGCGCGGGGCGCGGGTTCGATCTGCGGCGAGGCGCTGGAGGGCGCGATCAATTGAGGCACGTGGAGCGTCAGATGAAGATCGGACGGCCGCGTGCGCCCGATAGAGTTGATGCGCGATTGGACGCGCAATTGAATGCACAATCAGACGCGCGCAGCGCGTGGGCGCGGACATATCTTAAGCCGTCCGATCTCGCGATCGGACTGCTGAAAAGTGCTGGACGTGCGTGGGCGTTGAGGAGCGGGCAGCCGAGGAGGCGCGCGTGGGCGCGGAGGCGACGACCACATCGGGGCTTTTGTGACGGATTTATCCGTCACTAAAGACCCCTTATTTATTGTTTTGAAGTTGTAATGTCCATTTTGCCCCCACTCCTTGCAACTATAAAAGGAGACCCCCCCCATACGAAATTCTCATCCCTTCTTTCTCCTCTCTACCCCTCCAAAGCTCAAAAGAAGCTTGTCCCACACCCGGGATGCTTCTTGCGAGATAAAGTCCAATTTTAGTTCCCCTTCGGAAGTGGATCCCGCGACGACGACGGCGTGCTGCTCCGTTCCCATTCCTCTGCTTCGTCCTGCTTCGTTCTCCTTCGTCCAGGCGTCGTCCCGTCCGGCTCGTCCTCCAAGCAATCATCGAGGAGGATAACTTCTCTCTCCCATTCTTATTTACAGCTTTTCTAGTGTAGAATTTTTCCTGCTTTATAGTGTAATTGATTTTCCGCTTTCTAGTGTAACTTTTATAAACAATTGAAATATTGAATGCATGTTCTCTTTCTCTCTCTCTCTCTCTTTCTCTCTCTCTCTCTCTTTTAGTTTGATAACTCCCTTGTAATTATATCGCCTTGTTTAACAAAAATCCTAAAAAAATATAATTACGAATATAGATCAACGTATCCTCCCTGTGTTCGACCCGAAATTCTTTTCGGTATAAATTTTATTTGATGAACAAGAATTCTTCGCTTTTTGAACTACAACGACAAGTTTTCCAAAACCAATCTCATAAGCGTAGCGATTCGAAAAACACGTTCAACAGCGACGCCAGCAGTCCTCTTCGTCTTCTTCCTCCCAACAGGCCGCCTGCAACTCCACCTAAAGAACCCATCAGCCACCAGCTTGCCCCACTCTGTGTGGCCCCCCTCCGATCTCCGTTCTCATCGCCGACACCACTGTTGAGATGCCCTCGCTCCACCATTGCTCCCCTCCGCTTCACGCCACCAGCCGACGCCTGCGCATGGCCTCCCTAGGACCCACCGCTGTCGCACCTCTTCCTCATCGCCGGCAGCATCTCCAACCACCATAGGCTGCCACACCACCACCGGAGTGTTCCTCTCCTCCGACCCAGCTCCTCTGATGACTCTTGTAGCCAACCGCGCCTTCTCCTCCGTGTGCGCACGAGGGAAACAAAATCCCCTGTTTTGCTACAGTACTACCTCAATTAATATTTACGTTAAATGCCATTACGGAAGTTCCTATTCATTTATTTTAGGCATTACATTATTGAGGTGAATTTGCATAGTCCTCCTTCTACTTCATCTAAATTATTTGCATATGCATATCTCACATCAATGATTCAATGCATAGATATTATGGTAAACAAGTTGTATTCTAGAAATCAGTATTTATAGTATTTACCGGTATCAAGATCACTTGTTAACAAAATATTTTATGGTGATGATTTTGCATCTAAACACCTACATTCTTGATTAATTGGTTAAAACGAGAAGTTATGTGAGAAAAAGAATTGCACGAATTAGCATGCACACCCATTGAGTTTCTCGAATAAACGAGACACTATTTACTAGTTTAAATAGGCTAATTCCTCCCTATGGAGATGACCTAATGAAATGTTGGCTTCGAGAGATAACCGGGTTTTATTGTTATAGCGTTGTAGTATAGCCAGTTATTGCCATCATTTCAAATATATAAATTTTTTTACTCGGAAAATAAAAGAGAGTTCCCGAGGTCGAACTCAGGGAGCAAGTTGTATTCTAGGGGTACAAGTTTCTTTTACAAAAAGAAAGAGAGAGAGAGAGAATTTGTTGGCTTCTTTCTTCTTCTCTTCTTTTCTCTTTGCCTATCTTCTTCTGCTTGACTCTTCTGCTTTATCTGCAGCAGTAGTGATGCTTTTCTTCTTCTTTCAGTTCTTGTTTCTGCTCGTCTCTTTCTTTTTCTTCTCCCTTGTGGTCCTGTTCTTCTTCTTCTTCTTTCTTTCTTCTTTTCCTTTCTTCAGACCTTCTTCTTCTCGTGTTCTTCTTCTTCTTTCAGTTCTTGTCTTGGCCTCTCTGCGTTCTCCTCTGCCTCGCCTTCCTTCTCCTTCCTTGCCTTCAGGACGTCGTCTGATTTTCCAATCAGACGACTTAAACCACCGCTGCTACAGTGCCGCTCGGTGATCCTCCTTCCTTTAGCCTTCGTCTTCTTCCACGGTTCTTCTTCACCTGTGCCTGCACACTTACACAGCTTGATCAGAGAGGGGCAAAACCTATCTCTACCCTCCCCCCGCGTCTCTCTCTCACAGAAGCCACTCTTGGGAAAGCTCTCCCAGAGCTGCCGGGTAGTCGGGTACGGGTCGCGCCCGGGTCCAGGCCCACCGGCGTGCGTGGTGGCCGAGGAGTGCAGGTAAGCCTAAGTCGGGTCGGGCCAGGTCCGTGGGGCGTGAGCGCGGACAAGACCGGGTAACCGGGCGGGTGAAGGGGACCTCACCCCGTGTGCTGAGGCAATAAGCCTCCAGCACTTTTTCACTTTATACCGCTGCGCCCCTTCAGAGTTTTCCGAGGTGGGACTAAATGTCCCACCCCGAGTTGGCGCCCACGCGGAGGAGACAGCTGGTAATCGCGGCGTTACGCGAGGCCTTCGCGCGAGGGCTTCGCTTCAGCTGCAGCCTGACGCTTTGTCGAAATGCCTCGCAAGGCCTGGGAGTCGAATCTGGGCGTGGCGCGCCTGCAGCTGCAGGCGGAAGCAGCTCCTTCTGCACGGCAATGGCAGCGGAGGTCGGGTGACCTGTTCACAGCAAAACGGCCTCTCGGCCTAATCAGAAGGTGCCGGGAGCTTCGCCAAAGTGCGGCGAAGCTCGTGTGGGTGGTGGCGAGGCGTGGGGCGGCGTGCAAGGGCTGCCCTAGGTCGGACTGTGGGTCGGAAGATGGGTTTGTTCGGTGGGGTTGCAGAGGGTGATGTGGGGGAAGTGGAAGGGCGGGGGTTGATCAGGGTGAGGAGGCAGAGGTTCTGCGGTGGTCGGAGAGCCGTGTGGGTTGCTGGGGTGATGGGAGAGGCTCGCCGGAGGATGGCCGGAGGCGGAGAAGGTGAGGGTGAGGGGTCGGAATCGAGGGCGACAGTAGATGTTTAAAGTGAGGAAAAGGAAGAGGGGAGGAAGAGGAGGAGCTCTACCTACTTAGCAGGAGGAGGAGGGGCCAGAGAGGGCGACAGTCGTATCAACTGTCGCCGGAGAAGAAGATGCCCGGGGGAAGGGGCGGCGGCGAGCAGAGGGCCGGAGAGGCGCCAGCTGGGTGCAGCGTGGTGCGGGAAGAGCAGGGGAAGAAGTCTCTGCTGCTGGTATTGCGGCAGAGCGAAGAGGAGGAGGAGGAAGAACCGCCGGAGCTGGTGGGCGTCTGCCGGAGTGAGAAGAGAGGAAAGTTGGGGGTTTTCTCCGTCAGATCCGAGCTGGGAAGAACGGTGGAGCGACGGGGGTATTTATAGGGACCGAATCAGGGAGGAAGGCGGAGGGAGACGACGTGTCTCCCTCGCTGGAGGACGCCGGAGATGGAAACCCATACCGTCCGTGCGTTCGCACGGCCGGTATGGTGGGTTACAGCGACCAGGGGGGTGTCCCTGCGACGGCTGACGACGCAGGGCACCCCCGGTTTACTTGCCAGGCTCTCCCCCTCACCCTGCGCGGCGCCATGCTCCGCGCAAGGTCGCCGGAGCATGGTGCTGGCAGGTTTTGCAGGGGGGACCTGAACGCAAAGAACGAAGGAGAGTTAGGGCCAAAATGCGAGGGTTCAAAAGTTGAGGGCCAAAAAGTAAATATATGAGGACCAAAGTGTAAAGTTGGTCAAGAAGGTTTCTTCTTAGGCTCAAGTTTTTATACATGACTAATTAGGACCTAAGGAATCTGATGGTGAATTTTATTTCTAGATTAAACCTTGTTTGACTAGTCAATTTACGCAAAAACCCAAATTAAGTTATTAATTGGGTATGGTTCTCAATGTAGGTCAAGATGGGTTCCTAAGGTCAAATTGAAGGTTCTAAACCCTAGAGATTATTTTTCTATGAATTTTAGAGGGTTTATTCCATTTTTGCTTTGCCTTGAACCTCGTGAATTGAAGTGGGTTTGTTTTAGGGTTACAGATTATCATTTAGTTCCTTGGAATTTCTGTAGCCCTTGCTACATCATCTCATCCCACTTTTATTCTTATTAAGTTGCTTTGACCTATGTTTGGACCCTGAATTACCCTGAATGCAGATTATACTGGTAAAATTGCATTTTTACCCCTTATGACTTATTTTCTCCTTAAACTCAGAATTCTCTGAGTTAAGCCTTTCCTTGAGTTATGTAGGAGCTTTTATCCTTTGTATTGGGTCAAAATGAGCTAGTTATGGCTCATGATGAGGTTCTCATCACCTAACTATTCATGGTTAGATTCTGAAAATTAAAATATTTTGAAAAGCGATTTTCTACCACGCGATTAAATACAACGACACATCATTTTATGTTAAAGTTTTCAACGAAAATGAAGATTACTCTTTCACCTGCCCCTAGGATTAACCATTTAGGTCTGTATGAGCAGCTTTAGATTTATTTCTTTGCATTGCGTGCATTCTCACATCGTTGATTGCTGGAAGCAAGGTACGCATTCTCTTACTTTGCATCCTATTCTTGATCACACATTGCATTTGGACTTAATTCGAAGACCACATAATTTGTCTTGAAGCGATCTAACAGGTGGTCACATATATTCTTGAAAAAGGACTAATTAAAGGAGGGACATCTAAAAATCAAGGATTTGATTTTCAAACCTGGCGTGCGATTCAAAATTCAAAATCTTTTGCGGTGTATGCACACTTATATCTTTTGCACCACGGCACACTTTTAGACACTCTTTAGGTTTGGAAATACTAGGACAAGAACCCTCCTATCGTTGGATTCTGAAGTGTTTAAAACTTGAGATCAAAGGTTTTGTAACTCCAAAGAGGGGGATACTCTGTCATGGATTTTTGGGGGTAGTTGAGAAACACCGCGAAAGCACAGCTTTAAAGGAAGGCTTAGGCCTACTTGCATCCCTCGATCTTCCATCTTTGGAGTTGCTCTACCATTTGAGATTTAGGGAAGAACACCTAAGCTCCAACTAGGTATTCTTAGGCAAGCCGTAGGTCGACAATAAGCATGTAAATTGATTGAACAATTGTATTGTCACCTGCAATCTGACTTAAATCAAAAGCCTAAATTGGGAAAGACCTAAAAAGTCCCTTTTCAATTGAATTGAGATCACGAATGAGTGCATTCACGCATTTGAAAGCCTGTGTAACCGAGTTTCCCAAGCACCAATCCTGCAATCCCTTAACTAGTCTCTACCCTTTGAGATCATGTGTGATGCATCTGATTACGCAGTGGGTGCAGTGATTGGCCAGAAAATTGACAGGAAATCCGTGGTCATCTATTATGCTAGCAAGATGCTTGACGAGGCTCAGTGTAACTACACGGTTACTAAGAAAGAGCTATTGGATGTAGTATTTGGCCTGGAAAAATTCAGATCATACCTTTTGGGTTCCAGTGTCATCATCTACTTGGATCACACTGCAGTGAGGCACTTACTCGCGAAGAAGGACGTGAAACCTCGACTAATCTGCTAGATCTTGTTGTTGCAAGAATCAAACATCGAGATTCGCAATAAG
This sequence comes from Thalassia testudinum, assembly GCA_037157565.1. NCBI lineage: Eukaryota > Viridiplantae > Streptophyta > Magnoliopsida > Alismatales > Hydrocharitaceae > Thalassia > Thalassia testudinum. Next base: position 29,802,946 of record JAZHRO010000031.1, on the reverse strand, counting down.
GTGGGGAAATAGAATGTGGTAACTAATCACTTATCCCGCCTTCTTTCTTCTGTCATTGACCCATCCAGTCCAATCACAGAGCTTTCTTCGGATGAGCATCTATTAGCTATTCATGGTCTCCCTTAGTTTACTGCTATGGTAAACTACTTGGTTACAGGGAAAGTCCCGCCAGGTTTGCACCAAAATTTGAACCCAATCAGAGATCACCTTGACCAAGTTTACATTTGGTCCTGTCTAACTCTTTTCTCTCACATACAGGCCCCTAAATTTTGAATTCTTTGCAAATATGCCCCTGACTTCATCATCTTTTTCACCAACAGGTCCCCACCACATTCAACTCCTAAACCCACTTTGCTAGCGACCTTCAATCAGGGATTACTCCTTGATTTCGTGGCCAAACCCTTCCAAAATTGGAAGAAAGATTCCTGAGAGGATCCTCTACGATCTAAACATATTCTTGGGCTTTAATTCTTTCCCAATCTCCCGTGCAAATGCATGGGAGATGTGGATTTCCTATTGCATGAAGCTTTCAAGCTTTCAAGCTTGGTTTCTAAGCTTGAAACGATCACCTAAGCTCTATAAAAGGATCCAGGTCACAAGGCCGTGTTCCCTAACAAATCTTGGCCTCAGAAATCCCCTCTTCCTCGTTCTCCGACCGTCTTTAAAGTTTGCTCTGGTGACCTCCTCCGTTCACCCTCTTCTGGCCATACAACCATCAAATTGGGCAACCCATATCCCTCCTCTCTTCCTTGTGCACCTCTCCAGTCAAAGAGAGGATGTTCCTCTGCCTCGTTCGCCATCGCCACCTCACCGTCTCCTTCTCCTTCTCTAGCTCCGGTCATCCACAACCAGAGCTCTCTGACCTCCTTCCTCTCTCCCTCTACATCACTTTCCCCTCATCTGCACTCCAAATTGACCACACTATAGCCCTCACGCCCTCCATCTCTCTCCGCTCTGGCGACGCCTCTAGCCAGCTCTAGACTACCAAACCACCTTGCTCTGATTCCAAAACCTTTGCCATCCCTCGCCCACCGAAACCCCTCAAGAAATTGAGGGGATTGGTCTCTCCACCACATGCCCAGACACCACCACCTATGCACCAACTCATTGAGGTTGCTAGACCTTCTCAGGCACCATCATTCCAGGAAACCACCACCGTTACATTTTTTGTCCATTGACGACTCCCATGAGCTATTTTAACGTGGCTGCGAGGCCTTATTCTCTGTTTTAGGTGTTCTTCGTCGCTCCACCATCGCCTCCATCTTCTCTGGCTTCATTAGCTGTCTCCAAGCAGTGTTCATCCTCGCTGCAACATCCAGCTGCAGCGGACGACCTCCAAGAAGTGCTCTAGGCTTCCAATTGAAGCACCGAGGGTTCCCTTCGACCCCAATCAGAGACGCCTTCAGCAGCTCTTTGCGTAAGACAGACTTGGGGCTAATTAGTCCCACATCGTGGGTTACCAAAGCTCCCGTACGACATAAGAGGAATTCGTGCATTGGACCCCTCGCCCAATATCGAGGAGTTGGGTCCCTCAACCTCGCACTTAGCGCATGCACGCCTCACCCGCCGTTCACGCAGGCGGGATTGGCCCAGGTCCGGATCCAATTACCCGAGTAGATTGAGTTTGAAAAGAAAAGGGAGAGAGAGGGGGGTTTTGCCCTCAGTTGTGCCCTCTCCACACTTAGTCGTTGGGAGGCCCTTCATGCCTCTGTTGGGGCTATACTATGCCTTGCCTCTCTTCATGTTTGAAGGAAAGAGAAGGAGGCTTTATGACTTTGCCTCCTTAGGTGTTGTACTTGTTGAGGCAACTTAAGGCATCTCAAGGCCTTGTGCATTCATCTGATATCTGCTAGTGTCTTGGTTCTGTTGGGTTATTTCATCTGACATGGAATATTGGTTGACAATTACCGTTGAGATATTTGAGCTTAACATTAAAAGTCTTAATTGGTGATGTAAATCACCATTTTAACCCAATCTTTTTGCACATTACTACTTGGTTTTTATCTATATATCATTTTGAGTTGTTATGAATGAAGTTTTGATTGTAATTGCTTACATTTTTTTATTAAATTATGATTGGTGAGATTAAATTGCAATTGATTACTCCCTGTATTCGACCTCGAACTTTAAATTTGAGTATAAATTTTATTTATTTTCTCGTGATTTCATCCTATATTACAATGAAGTATTTTAAAACATCAATTTCCCCTTAACAAGAAGGGGTGGTCAAATCAGAAGAGTTTTGTAAAACAAGCATCTTGATCAATAGCCTGGTTTGTCCAACCAGGTGCTTGTTCATATCGACAGGCTGATGATGTAGCCTAAACTCAATCAGTCTAGTGGGTTGATGGATATGAATCAAAAGATACAGAGCCCATCAGATACTTTGAGGCTCAAAGAGATGTAGAAATGCAAATATGAGTTTTGGCTGAGTCGGTTCAGCCTAATCAGAGTAGGGATCCTCAAAAGAAAATGTCTCTATGAAGGATGTAGGAACCCTATAGGTGAGATCAGAGAAGGATAAGAAGTGATTAACAATCTGATCAATATCTAAAACCCGATCAAAGGATGGAGGAGAATCATATGCAATCGGATTAGAGAGAGGTGAATTAGAGTAGAAGTTGATTCCGGTGGCAGGTGGAGGTTGGGATCGGATTTTGGAAGACTTAGTATGTTAATCAGAAGGTGTGGCTTCTTTGAGGTCCAAATCATTGGTCTCAGCATCAAAATCAAAGAACTGATCGTGGATGCTGAGATCGTAAATTGGTTCATAATAATCAGGAAACAATGGATCTCCGAGATCATATTAAGATTCAAAATCATCGAAGAATTTGAGAAGATTAGTTTCTGAACTTGATTCCAGATCAGGATTTCCACCACAGAATGAATCATTGTGTGTAGAATCAACAACCTGACTTGGATCTAACCTAATCTCACATTCTGAGTTTGACAAGGTGTCCTTATTAGGCATAGTTTCAGGTTCTTAGCTCCTAGGATAGACCCAATCGAATCCCAGTTCTTCCAACTCCTCAATTTCTATATCATAGCTCGGTTTGACTTCCGAGAAATCGATTTGTATTTCTGAGGAGGTTGGAGAGGTGTAATCATCAAATACAAGCCCATAATCATAGTCCAGATCCAAAATCTGGTTCTCATCATATTGGGTCTCTTGATCATCCCAAATAGGCTCGAATCTAGATTCTAGGTCAAAAGTAAGAATTGGGTCACTAGAATCTGGACTAAGTTTTATTGGGGTGTCAGAATCACTCTCGAGAACTACCTTAACAGGATAAGGTTCGGGAATTACATTCTCGAGAAGTTCTGATTCATGCTTATCATCACAGGTGTCTGGGGAATCTAGGCTTGATGGGCCAGCTTCATGGCTCTCTAAGGCTGGTTCAGAATCGGGAACACCTGCAATTGGATCCTCCCAACCCTCATCAAGATCAAGCATGTCAATTGGTATGAAGTTTGAATCTGATTCCATTTGGGTTGGGAGTCCACAACAATTTTCAAACCTGGGATTTGGGAAATCATATTGATCTTCAACGTTGTTCCAAGGTGTCTCATCAATCTCTGAATGTTGATATGGATAATTTTGATCAATGGCTTGGTGTAACGTATTTATCATACACCCACGTTTCTCCATGAGACCCTGGTGTATTTCCCAAAGTTGTGGATTTGACAAACATTGTATATATCCAATATTGTGTAGTCTCCACAATTCATTAGATTTTGACAAGAGTTCATTACCAGGGTGAACCATGTATCATTTATTTAAATATCATTTTAGCAATGTTCATAATGAGGGTTGTTGTTTCTGTCACATTATCCTGAATGTGCCTAGATGGATCAGAGGTTTTGTAATATTCATCATGATATCTAGAAGCAGCCTCGATCATCTTCAATTTTTTGGTCATTTGGGATTCAGGTTTCCTACAAATTCTTCCTAAATTGTCAAGTTGCATTTTCAAATCAGGTGGGTGAGTCAAGATGTACAATCAAATTTAGGTTCAAATTGAAGTGATTGGATCAGATCAGAAATCCCCAAGAAGATCAATTCTAATAAAAGCCTCCAGGTCAACGACCTAGGGACCTTTCCTATTTATGTTCTCTAAAGAACAGATGAGGAACTGCAGGTGAATTGGCCCCAATCAAGGCACCCAAAGATTTTGGGATGACTAATGCTTGTTTCGAAGCGGGTGATACCTCTGAATTAGAAATCCACACACTCGATAAGTACCTGGGTAGTCAGGAAGGGAGAGCCCTGTAAAGACCCCTACACAGTAGAGCGTCCCCACAGGTTACAGGGTTTCCCCCACTCGACCTTCCTTGTCATTGCAGTTCCAAGTAGGCTGGAATGTATGAATTGAGACATTAAGTCTACCAATTTTAGCCTAGTTTGTAACTTGGATTTCACTTGATTAGAAGTTAATTCAATTTATGACCTAATTTGGAGGGTGGTTAGCCCACAAAGTAGACTAACTTTACCTGACCTACCCTAAAAGATGAAGAATGAAATTTGGGTCAAGACCCAAAGATCACCATGAATTGATTCTTAAGTTATTAGGCCCAAAGTTTTAATGTTCAAGTGAATTTAGAACTTGATTTTAGGGTTTTTTTTATTAGCTCTTTTGAAGAAAGGGTTTGGGTAGCACACAAATGCGGGAGGGTCAATTTCCTTTAATTCAAGCAAGTGTGAAACTAACACTTCAAAACCCTAGAGTAGAAACCGTAATTAGTTCTATTCCAAGTCCAATTTAATCTCAAAATGTACACCTTGGACTCAAACAAGAAGTGCGTAGTCCAAGATGATCAGAAATTAAGCATAAATCCCTAGTAGATGCAGGCAATTTGGGTAGGGATCTCTAAATAGAATCGTCAATCTTCAATAAGATATTGAATTGAAATCGCAAATCAGGAAGCTTGCCTTTAAATGATAATTACTAAGAAAATAAGGCTGGTGAATCCGAATTATTTGTTTCCGCTTCTCTCTTCCAAAGATTAGGAGGTTGATTAGGGAAGAAAAGAAAGTTTACTTGCCCCTGGAGTGGTTGATTGCGTGGAAGATCCCTTTGTGATGTACCTCGCAAAATCACAAATAAAGCAAACAAGGTAAGTTAGTGCTCAGATAAAAATCAAGAAAGATAAGACTAATGTGTGGTCTCCATTATCGAGAAAAAGGTGGACGACATCACTCATCATCTACACAAATCCACCTTTGCACCACAAAGCACATACACGCACCTACCCACAGGAAGGGAGGCTACGCACAACATCTACCACTCCTCGAGGATGGATGCGTATCCACCCCCGTCTGATTATGGCTTCGGAGGCAACTCCGGGTCAACCCACCTCAGTTGGGGGAATTATGAACCCCCGTACCCTGATTATCTCGGACCTCCTCAAACCTACGAGGATCTTCATGCTATCTAGAATAATCCTTTCTCCAACACTTACAACTCTAGATGGAGTAATCATCCTAACTTTTCGTGGTCAAGAAATAACCCAAATCCAAGACCTCAATTTCAACCCCGACCACAGGCTCCACATCCATATCAGCCCACCCAACCAAGGCCCACTCAAAATTTCCAATCTAGACCACCTAAAGAAGATCAGACATCTTTGATTCTTCAAACATTGGTTGACATGCAGAAATGGCACAAAGAAGACATTACTAAACTTCGCAATCAAGTGATCCAACTGGTAAGCTCTCGCCAGCTTGGCACACTTCCTTCCCAACTCTACCAAATCCTAACAACATGTTAACCCAAAAACACATTGTAAACCAAATCCATTGCAAATTCTACGTGTGTGAAAAGTTGTACTGGATTCCAGATTACAGGAATCAATTAAAGGATAAAAATCCCTAATGCATTCTCTTAATAAAATAATCTTATTCATGAATGCAATATGTATCTATGTTATAGACATGTAACCTCGTATAATTTGTACTTCGTGAAATTCCCGTATCGAGTTACAATCAGCTTGACCCTAAATTTAGAACAAAAGGTGGGCGGGTGAGTCAGAAGTGGCTATTGCGAACGATTTCTAGCTCCAATGAGAGCACTGGAGGTGGAGTCGGTTGTTCTTTTATTTAAGGTCCTAAAGTACGTTTTACATGCAGCTCCGAAGATTTCCTAAATGTTGGCATAAAATTTTTTTCAGTTTTTGCTGTATCTACCCCCCCATGCCTAAGTTCTTGCATGTCCTCATGCATGAATAAAAGAAAATAACTCTAACAGAGGATGAGTGGGTAGAAGTCACCAGTAATTGCTCCTGAAAATATACATTCAACCCCGGCCAACCTATTAACATGCAATATACGAAAGGGAAATATGATAAAACAAAAATATGCTATGTATAAAAATGGTTATGTATAGATGATGGTGAAATGTGCAGTGAATGGTATTTATACGTGCTGAGTTTAACGCCTTCAGCTGGGCGGAAACTCAATCAGATGTGTCATTTCTAGCATAGGAGCCGGCTAAGATTAAGAGAAAGATATTCTCGTATGCTCCCAGAATCAGTGGTCCGGAGATGCGAACCAGCTGATTGTGCACCCCTACTCCAAAAAGTCGAGCTACAAGAAAGTGTGGAGTGGTGGTGGAAAATAGAGGATAAACAGAGGGGGGATCATGATGTTGATTTAGCTGATTTATCATGTCCCACAATTCAGCAGGAAGTTGCTGAGGGAGTAGATCAAAATGTATCACAGAGCCAGAATCTGAGTCATAGGGATCCTCATAATGATAATTGACATCAAATATCATGCCCTCTCCAGGCTCTGGGTCATATGGGGGTATCCGTGAAAGTAGAAGATCTGTGGGGAGGTCACTGAAATCCTTGTCAGAAATTACTTCGTCCTCATCAGTACTCATCTCTGATTCATCAGAGTCTGTCTCTTCAGGCTCGAGGTCGATCCATTGACTAGGATGGTAGGTGCGTCCCCAGTTCATTCTGCTCGAAGCTTCACCCTCATATGCATTGGGCTCCTCAGTAATTCCTACCTCAGGTAGCATATTTATTTCTTTGTTCGAGTTATCTATAGCTACTTCTAGCTTTCGGATGTCAGAATCAGGGATAGGAAGTGTCGTCTCAAAATCTCTAACATCCGAATTAGGGATGTAGGTGAAAGAAGAAGAGTGCAGATCAAAAGATGTTGGCTCTAGTACAGGATCACCTACAATGGGAAGTGGTCTAGATTGATCAGTAGTGTCGCATGTAATCTCTACCTTAGGATCCATATCCTCAATTGGATCCGCTTCCCTTATCTCGATTGGGTTATCCAACCCAAAAGGTGTCTCCCAGGATTCAGGATAATCTAATTACGGCTTAGTCCTGGTGATATCAGTCCTTTCCTCCTCAATTTCAGATGAACCCATTCGGCATACTTCCTACTCCTGTCTCATATCCATGCTAGATTCTTTTTCCCTTGAGTGGTCTTCGAGCATCTGCTCCCGAGAATCTTCTGTGTGTTCTTCCGGCGTAGTTGTTTCAGATTCTTCGAGGTCTTCAATGCTATTTTCCACTTGATATCTCAAAAGCAATAGTTCTTGAGTTTCCCGATTTTGTCCAATCCACCTTGTTATCTCTGCTGTTTCCTAAAGGAGCTCCATCACAGCTTGTTGATGTGGAATCTAGTTTTGTCTTTGGTTCGGCTCAATGATAGCCTGGATTTCGCATAGATAAGATGCAGCCTTTTCCTTAGCGCTCGCTATAGCTCTCTGTATTCTATAATGCAGCCGCATATGCATCGGTAGCTCTTCAGGGGTTCCAGGGGGTGAATTAGGTCTACCCATGTTCCATGGGTGAGAAGCAGGAGTATGAAATCCATATCCTGGGTTATAAGATGCGATCCTTTGAGGGACCGACTGGTATGGGTCATCATATCCAGGGTTAGGATATGAGTTAACCATTTCGATAACCCGAGGAGAAGGATCAGGCGAAGCGAAAAGTCATCTTCGCCACCTTGGGTTCTGATCCCAAGGTTAAGCTGATTCAGTGACCTGAGCTCTCAGATAAGCTCGTGGGTCCAGCTCTTCTGGATCCTGATTAGGTCCAGATCCAATGTTAGCCATTGCAGCTCAGCAGATAGAAGAAATGGGGTGAGAAGATGGTCCGGGCGAGGTGACTTGCCTCCTTGGGAGTGGCTCCCAAGGTCCAACCAAGTGAGGTCGAAGTGACCTCCTTCCGTGCATACACCGCCCAACCCCTGGGTTGGTGTAGCCACGCAGGACAAGGCTAAGGCCCTGTCAATCAAATGGTCCTTATAGATCAGGTGACCAGATTTTTCGTTAGGGATTTGAATTCCTGAAGATAAGTTCGTCGTACAACCGACTAAGCGTGAATCCCGCCTCTCAAGCTAACCCAGCCAGTCTGGTTACGAGGGGACTAAGGGGAAGGCTCTTCCTTTGGCTTACGCCTCCGGTTCCGTTGACCCCCAAGCCACGATCGTTTGACACTACCCCGCAGACTTAGTCACCAGGTTTGGCAAGAGAGATTAAACTCATCTAGTAGTACAACAACAAACTAGGGTTGATTTCGTGTTTTAAAATTAGTTTTTAACTCGTCTTCTTCAGTGGGGTTTGTGGTGAGTGGCCCACAAGGTGACCAAGCTCACCGGCTAACTAGACTTGATTAAGTCTAGGTTAGCCAAAAGTGTGGTCTCTAGTTGTGACCCTAAAGGTTCAACCTAAGTTGCATGCACTTCTAGGGTTTTTTCTCTATTTCAACAGACCACAAAAAATAATGTTGATTCTCTGGTAGTAATTGGAATCCAATTAATTTTAAATTTCACAAGTAGATTTATTTTTCAATTAGTTTTTGATAAAATATTTTTTTGGAATTTTTACTGTTTCAATCGAATTTTTAGGAAGTTTTAAATATCAGGGGGTCAGATTTGGAATGTTGACCCCTCGACGGTTTTTTGCTTTGAAACAGTATCAAATGATCTTCAAAAATTTGGGAAAAATATGAAAAATAAAGCCAATTAGATCAGCTTTCAAACTCCATAATTTTTAGTCAAAACATATTCACAGATTGCTTGGAATCGCTTTTGGAAATTTGAAAATTTTTGAATCTGGGTCAATCTGACCCCCGTGCACTTCACGAATTTTTAAAAATTTTATATTTGGATTTCTTTCAAAGTAACATTGGCATTTAAAATACGGTTTGAAATTGAAGGGCTTGCCCGAATTTAAGAATTTTTTGCTAACGGATTTTTCGGCAATCGAATTTTTAATTGAGATTTGAAATCTGACCGAAAATCAGAAGGTGGTGGAAAAGCTCTTAAAGAGGTTTGAATTTGAAATTCAAGCCTTCCACCAAAAATACTTTTTTTTCTCTTTTTAATCTTTTGCACTTTTTTTTTTGAAAAAAAAATTTTCAAAAGATTCAACAAAAATCTCTTTTTTTTCTCCTTTTTTTTCAAAACAACCTAGATTCGAAAGAAAACCTAATTTAGATTTTTTTCAAAATTTTTTCTTTTTGATTTTTTTTTCTTTTTCACGAAAATGAGAATTTTTTTTTTCTTTCTTTTTTTTTCACAAAGAATTTTTCAAAGGAAATTGCAACAAGTAAATCTACTCCTATGGTTCAGAAAGAGAAACCTAATTTAAGATAGATGATGTGCACCTGATTTTTCTTCACCGCGCTCGGTGTGTGCGCAGATCCCGTTTTTCTTCCGTGTTACCTTGCACATCAAAAAAAATGAAGTAGAGGCAGATTTGTCAATGATAAGTAAAAGATCGAAATCAAAAAAAATGACGTTGCCTCCTCGGCAATGGCGCCATTTGACAAAAATGTCGTTTTCACGCATTTGAAAGTCGTCGACAATCGTAGTATAGTCATGCAAAAGCGTTCGTCAAAAATTTGATTTTTAAAGATAACGAGACTTGAGTCCCGGTCGTTCGTCTCTGGGAGGCGTTGTTTTTGTTTTTGAAATCGATCTTAAAGTCGCTCTACTTTATTTAAACGACATGCTTGTGCGTAATATATAGGCGGTTAAAGAGCAGGCACTTAAATCACTCAAATACGATAATCATTCAGCTCAAGGTGATTTCAAACAAATAAGATATATATATATATATATATATATATATAACGAAATTTCATTCATTATGGGAGAGTTGTTGCACAAGGAAATCTAGAGGAAAGCTTATACATGAATGCTTAAAATTAAATCTAACTACCAGAAAATGATTGCATACAAGAATAAATGGGGGGGATTTCGCATGCATCAGTGGGGGAGAAGTAAGACTACTCTACTAAGCAGTAAATGAAAGCAATAAAAATTATGAAGAGCATGATCTAGAGCTAGAAGAAAAGAAGGCATTCAGGGGTGGTCCCTAATGGCCTTGGAGTGGTCGAGAGGAGAATGAGGGGCGGCCAATGTGGCTTAGGCCGACCCTTGGAGAGAAGTAGGGTTGATCCAGCATCCTGGCATGGTGTCCTCCATGGTGGTGGTAGTGAGCTCGTGGAGGTGGAGTGAGCAGCTAAGTGGAGGTGGCGTGAATGGCACCAATGGAGAGCAATTGCCAAGGGAGTGAATGGGTGCAAATGGCCACCCAAGGAGTCTTTTTATAGACCTAAGGGAAGCTCTCTAGAGAATTATGGAATTATCTAGAGAGGCCTATGGTGGGAGCTCGTGGGAGAGTGAGAGAGAGAGGGTGGATGGTGGTTTTTAGATCCACCAAATGTGGATCTAAAAATTGAATGGCTCTTGGTTGCTATTTTTGGCAACCAAGGCAACCACACATGGTAGAGAGTTCTAGAGAACTCTAGGCTAGATATTTTCGTGTGGATGGTATGTGTGGGTGTGTGTGGGTCGAAACTTAGGTGGCTAGGTTGATTAGGTTGGGTTCTAGTGGGTTTAGGTCAAGGTAGGTCTCAAATTAGGGTTATAAACCCTAATTCACTAAGGTAAAGTGCAATTAAAATTAATACAAGTTTAATTGGGTGTGTGGAAACTTGATTGAGAGTAAAACAACTCAATTAAGTCAGGTCTAGGTCAATTGGACTTTCACTGAGTTCAATTGGACAGTGTGTGCTGAGATCAGGGCTCAATTGGACTCAATGAGTCCAATTGAATAGGCTGATGGAATTGACTAAGATCCAAGTCAATTAGGTTTAGTGAGGACCTAATTAGGTCCTTAGGGAGGTCTAGAGGTGATGTACTAGGGCTAGGGCACCTTAATTTAGGTTCCTATGGGGTTGGAATTGGGTTTAGGGACCTAGAGATCCAAGATCAAGGCTTAAATCTCAAAACAGGAATTGGAGAGCAGTATGAGACGTCTAATAATATAATCAGACATCTTATACTAAAAAATCAGAAGTCCAGACTTGTTGTCTGGACGTCCAATCAGAGTCAGGAAGGATTTCGGGTTCTGTTTTGGGTATTCTGTAGAAATTGGACGTCTGACAAAGTGTCTGAACGTCCAATAACACTGCAGAAGTGGGTTTGAAGTGTGTGGGAATTGGCTAAGGGTCCTGGACGTCTTAAAACTTATCTGGACGTCCAGAGAAGGGTTGGAACTAGGGTTTTAGGGCTTCCTAGGGTGTTGTGACCTAATCTAAGGGTGGCTAAGGCTTGCGGAAGTCTCTAGGCTATCCCAGGGCTAGGATGGACCTAAGCTCTTCACATTTTACTACTTTATTTCTACTTAATAGAATAGAAAACCTTTAACCCCCTTACATTATTATTCCTACATCTAAACTAGGCCTTCTACTCCAGCTCTACTACAACTCCCGTTATTCCTGATCCAGCTTCAGATCCTGCTCCAGATCCAGCTCCAAATCTGCTTATTGCCTGCAATTGACATAATACACTTAATCAGCACATTATAACATTATTTTATGCATAGCTAAAGGAAAGCAGTAAAGATGCAGATAATGCGTATGCATGCATGAATAACCCTAACTTATGCTAAGTCTTAGCTTAATCTTGGCCAATTAAGACATATGCTTGCTGCGCAATCACATATCCTTAGTAAAAAACCTAAAACCTAAATTGGAAACCTTTCACATCTTAGATGATGATCTAGTCAAGCATAATGACATGAGCACAATGGAGGTTTTCACCTTCGAACTTGAGGATATACCCAGAAATGTTAGACCAGATTCAGAGTCCATGGATATGGAGAGTTTTTGTTTTAAGGACCAACAGGAATCAGGATTGGCCGATTCTAAGAGTGATCTTCAACTAGAATATGAATCCTTCATAGATTTTGAGTTTTATGATTCAAAAGGCACTCTCCAAGCATTCATTTTTTATTGGGATGAAGATTATAGGGAAGATTCATTTGAAGACCCAATCTATGAGTCATTTCTTGAGGAGATAATCTCAAACCCAAAAGAAAAGAATCACAATGACTTATCAAGGATCAATTTAATAGGTCACAGAGCGCAAGAGGAACCATACATCTGGGATACACTAACCAAACCCATTTCTATTAAGCCTTAGAATCACCACAATCCTACTACAGAATCCCATGATCATTATGCCTTCCAACTGTTCCCTCTGCGGAAACTCAAGAAAGATCATCCAGAAATGAATCAGCCTGACTTATCCAGAGATATTCGGGAATGACTCTCCACCATACTTTGATACTTATCTGTGGCCATCCAAATCTCATCCATCACTATCATATCATTCAGGCAGTCAACCCATTCTTCCTAAGCATATTGCACCTGGCTGATGGCGTTAAACTTAGCGCTTAATGGGAGGCAACCCGTCATCTTGTTGAAAAACCTGAAACCCTTCTTGACACATCTTATACTGAACTCATATTTCCCTTTAGGGTTCGTCCATTAGAACAGCCAACTCCACCTCTGGTACCCGTACCCGAGCTTGAAATCGTCCTCAACAGTCACCTCGACCTATCCACCCACCCAAAACTTGTTCTAATATATGATCTAAGCTGAATTCAAACCCACCTAATTTACAATGAGGATATTGCAAATTGTAGGCATGGGGGGGTATTAAAGTGCAAAATGCTGTGAGAATCACTTCACAAGAAAGGGTTTCATCAAAAAAATTACATATTCTAAAAAATCAAAAATAAAAAATGAAAAAAAGAACAAAAACAAATGGAGAAGGGAGGAAATTTTGAAAGATCAATTTGCATATCATTTTTTAGGAGGAAAAGGGGAGGTAATATAAATGTCAAAATGGAGCAACAATTTGAAACAAAAAAAAATAGAGAAGGTAGTCTTTAGTAAAAGATTAAGGAATCTACTTAGTTCTGGACCAAATAAAAAGAAAGAAATAAGAAGACAAAAGTGCTAAGAGGCAAAAGAGATTAGTATGAATCCTAATCTTAGGCCTCTTGGGCTGTGATTTTAGGCTTAAAAATTCAAGTATTCGTTAAGATCTAGATAGTCTTCAAGAGGTTGGGGAAAATGCGAAGCTTAAGTATTAGGTCTAAGGCTTAGGGATTATTCAACCTCGTTAACTGACCTCTGGTTTGCAGAACTCAGTAACCTAAGCACCCTAACCCACACACAGTCTGGTTCAGTGTGCTTAATTATCAAAATCACGCAAAGCGTTAATACTATTATGAAAAAGCTACCTAGATTAGGAGCAGCTGATCAACACAAGTTAATTTGGAAGAGTTCCTGGCACGAAGAGGCAGGAAATTCCCCTCGAAGATGCGCAATAATATATCGTCTCCTCAGTGCTTGTCTCCTAGGATACCTAAATATCCTACCAGGGGCATGTAAGCACCTTGTGCTAGTTCATATGCCATGAGTGGCAGTATCACGAAATGTCGATTGCCAGGGTCTGGATTTAGCTACAAAATACCATGGGCAAGATTATCCTGAAATCTCGAAAGCCAAGATTCTGGAGGTTGTCATGGGTGGTGCTATCTTGAAGCATCGATTGCCAAGGACCCTGCAAGGATTGATGGTGGGAGCTAGGAATCTGATACAAACCGTGTTGTGAAGTCAATCCAAAGCTAGAAATAAAGAAAGAAAAGAGAGAAAACTCCACAAAAATAAAAAAATCTTTTGTCTCTCTCTTACAAAAATGCACTACAAACTGAACCCGGGCTAAAACATGTTACAAGCATGGGTTGCTTTAACTACAAAGTTCAACGAACCTTGGGTTAGTTCCTGTGGGGCTTAGAAGCCTTCTTGGCGGACTGAGGCTAGAGCTGGTCAGGTTAGGATTTTGGTTGGTACTTGAGTACCTCTAGGCCTACTAATGGCATTCTAACCTAATCTACAAAAGAAAGCACACGGCAAAAATCTAAGCATAAAAAGGCATATGGTCTAGAATTTGAGTTAATTCCATGAGATTTTGCTAAGTGACTAGCAAAAGCTAGGCATAGGGGTATGATGGCAACACCATCATGAGCCATAACTAGCTCAATTTAGTCATTATCAAGGAATAAATGCTCCTACATAACTACCAAAGAGCCATAGTTTATTGCATAATCATTCTGAGAGAAAGATAAGAAAGTTGGGTTAAAACTGCAATTTTACCATCATATCTTGAATGCAGAATAACCACAGGTTTTCCCAGGAGGTAATTAAGGGTCAAATTATCTTAAATATCCAACAAGTGGGTTAACACAGACAGAAAAGGGTTTCCGCGCGTTTTGAGAATTAAATGACTTCTGAAATCCTAAAAACAGACCTACTTAATTAACTGCTATTCTGGTCAGGATAAAATTCACCTAAACCCTCTAAAATTCATATAAAAATATTCTCTAAGGTTTGGTACCTTCAATTTGACAATTAGAACCTATCTTGACCCAAAATAAAGTCTCAGACTGACATTTACCCTAATTTGGATTTTTGCATAAATTACCTAGCCAAACTAGGTCAAAACCAAGATCGAACTTCACCATTGGATTCCTTAGGTTCAAATTAGGTTTTTACCAAAATTTGGGCCCAATCTGAGATTATCTTGACCTAGTTTGCAATTTGGTCCTGTCTGATTCTTCTATATCACACATATGCCCTTAACTTTCAAAATCCATACAAAAAGGCTCCTATCTTTATTATCATTTTCTTCAAATAGGTCCTTTCCGCCATGAATCCTATTCCTACAAACTCCAATGACCTAAATTTGGCAAGTTCTCCTTGATTCCTTGACGAATCTCTCTCAGATTTGAAAGGGAAGTTCGTCAAGGAATTCCCTTCCTTTTGAGCCAATTCCCACACCCTAAACCTTCCCGATCTCTCATGTGAATGCATGAGAGATTTAGGTATCCTAGAGAATTCCTACTCCGGTGAGCTTTCCAAGCTTGGGAAGCTTGCTTCCCAAGCTGAAAACTCCCTCCAGAGGCCAATAAATGGACCCACAGATCAAATCGAAGATTCCAAGCTTGATTTTGGCCGGAAACTCCCCATATTCTTCCTCCCTCTTCCAATCGAAAGGCTCCTCGAGCTTTGACGACCTCTTCCATCCTCATTTCTTGTCCATTCGCAATACTGACGACGTATTTGCCTCCATCATCCTCCTCTATGTCGCGCCATACCATCGGGCTCTTCTATCTCCATCATTGCCATTCTTCCCCCACCGAAGTCACCTTTGTCTCAAACGTCGCAACACCGCAACTGGCGTCGCCTCTACCCCTCTTCATCCCCTAATCACCGAGATAAGTTCCTTAGTTCCTATACTTTATTCACACACCAACCACACTTCATTTCGATCGCCGTATCACACCGACCATCTTCACTTTCCTCCGCTCCAACTAGACCTCTGGCAAGGCTCCTCGCTCATTCCACTACTCCAAACGCCCTGCAACCACCTCATGACCTTCGCCACACCACCCTCTTCAAAACCCCCATCCTATCTCACCCTATTATGCCTCCAAACCCTCTGCCGAACACCACGCCCTCCGCACCAACAGTTCGAGGTCGTCAGACCTCCTCACTCCGCCAATCACCCCCGTAATGCCAAGGTTACGTTTGTCGTCGTCCGACGACACTTCCTGAATGCTTTAACACGGCCGAGAGGCCTTATTTTTGGTTTTTAGGTTACAGGTCTAGCCCACCATTAAAGGTAAGCTTTGAGCAAGCTTGAAGCTTGCTTCATGCTCGATAGCACCAGGCATCATACCCAGGCGACATGGAACCATTCCAGGTTCCCTTTTTGACCGTCAATTGGACCCTTTGACCAGCAGAGAACGTGAATTGGACAAAGGAACTGCTGCTGCGCGAAGGAAGGGTGGGACATTTAGTCCCACCTCAAAAGCTGACGAGTGCCCGCACCTGCATAAATTGATTTTTTTGCATAGGCTTATCACCTCAGCAAGCACAGGGGGTGAGGTCCCCGCACACACCCCTCACGCACCTCGCCTGCAACACCATACTCGTGGGTCTGGCCGATCTGATAACCCGCTTAACCTAAGCACTTCTCAGCTGCCACTCATGGCTGGTAGCCCTGGTCCTGGGTGCGCTTTACCCAAATACCCGATAACCCAAGGCCTTGAGAGGAAAGCACGCGAGGATAGGGGGTTTTTCTCTCAGGACCAACGGCAGACACTTAGCCGTTTAAAGAACCTCCCTCTTACGCGTGAAGAAGGAAGAAGGAAAGGAAGCCTGAGCAGCAGAGAAAGAAGAGAGAAGCACAGCCAGAAGAAGAAGAACGAAAGAAAGAGTAGTTGCAGAAGAGAAGGGGGAGCAGAAAAGAAGAACAGAAGAGGAAGGGTGCCCTCTTGGCACTGTAGCAGCGAGTGATTTAAGCCATTTGATCGGCTAAGCAGACGTCTGAGCTTCATTTGAAGTGCACCGTGCACTTATCATACGTGGAATTGAATTGCTTAATACTGTTGAAATATTTAAGATAATTGTTAGGGGTAATTGGTGATTCAAATCACCATTTTAACCCATTCTTTTTGCATTATCAAACATTTACTTTCATTTATATATCATTCTTGTTTGGAGTTCTATTTTACATTGCTTATATTGCTATCTTGAGATGCATTTTTGCCAATTTCTTCCTATGTTCGACCTTGGACTTCATTTTTAATATTCGAGTAATAAATTCTATTTGTTTTTCATGCTAATTCGACCTATACTACATGCATTGATTTTAAAACCCATTTCAGAGCGATAAATAGGCTATTGATTGAATCTTCTAGTAAATGAGGATTCGAATCCTCCAAGTTAGACCCAACCGAATCCAAATCTTCAATGAACGGGCTATCAAATGGTTCATCAGATTTCTCAAGCCCATTTGTCTCGCTAAAATCATCTTCCTTATGCTCAAGTGAAACTTCACTAAGAGATTCTTCATCCTCAAAATCAAAGAATTCTTAATCCTCATTTATATATGTCTCAAAATCGATTGTCATTTCCTGGTTCAAAGAGATATTTTTCCTCTCTCCCTGGCTCGGGGATCTCAAGTTAATCAATCGGTTCATCCTCAATGGGTTGCTCTAGCCTAACCTGGTCATCCCCGGTTTCAGAAAATCATCCCCCTCGACAGGCGCCTGAGCGAGTTCTGACATTGGCTCTCCTGAAGGAGGTTCATCTTGAGAATCATCCCAAGATTTAACTAGGGCAACCACAAATTTCATCCTCAACCTCGATAATTTCCCAAGAAGAAACTCACCCAGGTCCCTATCCCTAACATTTTGGAGCAAATCTAATAGAGAACTATTATGTTCATCAATCATTTTGATCATAGGCTCCACTGCTTCAGTGCATGGTGTTGGCTGAGCTTCTAAAGATTGTATAGTGTTCCTCAAATTAGCCAACACCCTATCATGGATCTGGTTCACCTGAACCGAATGGTTCAGTTCAGGTTTGGGTGGGTTTGAGTTAGATCTAGGGGAGTCAAGATATCAAGGTTCTCGGGTCCCTCCCTGATAGTAGGTTGTCTTAGGTTGTTTAAAGGATGGTGGTGACCTATATTCAGTGGAATACTGAGGAGGGTAGGTGTTATAATCATTATATCCTTCCTGATTGTAGATTGGGTTGGTTTGGTGATCAAAGGATGAAGATCTATAATCATTGTAGCTCTGGGAAGGATAGTAATCATAATCTTGTTGTCCAGGGTTAGGCCCTAGACACTAAGGTCCAAATTCATATCCCCAATCAAAGTTATCTTGGCCAGCGGATGGGTAATGATAATTCGAGTCAGGATAGTAATCATCTTGAGGATACGTGTTGATAGGAGGGTAGGATTGGAAATGTGTGAAAAATGTGGAAGGATACATGGTAAAATAGGAGGGAAAACAGAAGAGAGAAAGGTGCCCTATAGTACAATCAACTAAACATGTCCTTATGTGGGTAGCCTAAAGAACAACAGACTCCCAGGACCCGTCTTGAGATTATAAACGATTTGGTCTACTTTTATCCGGTCAATCCAACCAGTTAGGAGGGACTAAGGAGAAGGTTCTTCCTTTGGCTTATGCCTCTAGTTCCTAGTGTACCCCCCAACCAATTTGATGCTACTCCCCTAGCTAGACATCAGATGGACCAGCAAAAGCAGATTAATAAAAAAAAAATCTTAGTGTGAGCCCCGAAGAGCGAATCAATCCTTAAGGCCAACATCTACTCAGTTTTAATTAGGCTTAGGATGATTGTGCTCTTGGAATGTGATGGGCCCTTTAGATGGGTTGTTCCCTTAATGATCAATTAAAATGTGTGTGTGCACAGCCAGGGTTTTCAAACAAGGTTATTTGATGATGTGTCTTTTAGGGTTTAGCCTTGTTTAGTAGCTT
This sequence comes from Thalassia testudinum, assembly GCA_037157565.1. NCBI lineage: Eukaryota > Viridiplantae > Streptophyta > Magnoliopsida > Alismatales > Hydrocharitaceae > Thalassia > Thalassia testudinum. The sequence continues at coordinate 29,784,263 of JAZHRO010000031.1, read as the reverse complement.
TTAGGGTTTAATCTTTAGGTTTGTTCAATCAGGGTTCAGTAGAACACTCCAGGTTTTACAAGCACTGGTGATGATGTATTCCTTTAGAAATCAGAAAAAATGTGGAGTGCCTGGTTCAACCCTAAAAATCAACACTAAGTGGCAAGCTACTAATGAATCGCTTTTAATCTTAAGTGGTACGACCCAAGTAGCTCAATTAATTGGCCTATTGCACCACTTAGTTAAGGCACACAGAAATGTTTGACCTATTCAGATTTCTACTCACTTATTTGTGTGTTGAGTTAAGTGTATCAGGTCCACAGGTTAGATCCCAGTTAAGTGGTAGAATCGATGTGATTGTGCACCTTAGGGTGAGTTGTGGGTGTTAAGTGTGTAGCTTTCAGAAAATCCCACAAGAGAAGAGTATCTTTTTTTTGTTTTTTTTATATGCGGGGGTGAGACGAGTGGAGGTGGCAAACAAATAACCAAATCTATCCTAGGGTTTATAAAAAGCACCTAAGTTGATTTGGGTTTGAGTTATTAGTGTGGTGAAATGAACTAGTGGGTGGGGGTGGTGGGGATAAACTTACAAAACCTTCATCTGCACTTTTCTCTGATCTAACCACTTTGAACTATCTTGAAAGAGTACCTACAATCACAGTAAGATTAGAGAAAAAGTAAGATCAAAGTTAGGTAAGGCGAAAAAAACACGAGAAAAACTAAAGGGCGTTGCCTCCCCAGCAACAGCGCCAAAATGATGGAGGCGCACTTCGCGTATTAGAATTGGGGTTTGGAGGACCCGTTGTCGTAGCTCGCAAAACGCGTCTATCAAATAAAATTATAATTGAAACTCCAGGGGAGTCCCAGGTCGAACACGAGGAGGCGAACGTTTGGTTTTATAAAAATTTATGCTTCTCTTTTATTTGTTTTTTGTCGATTTTATCTTTTCTATTCTTTTTGGGTACTTTTAGTAAGCAAGAGATCAGGTCGATGAATTCTAGCTAATCTACTTGCAAAAATTTAAGAGAGGGAGGAAGAGAGAGAGATAGAGAGAAACAATCATCTATTTATAAAGAATTCTTTGTTACAACTACAAAAGAGGAAAATCTACACTATGAAAGTGAAAGAAAGATAGAAAGAGGTGAGAGAAATCCCCCTCGACGGTCACTCGGAGGACAACTCGCTCTGACTTCACCCGGAGGAATGTGGTGGGGAGCGGGACGAAATAGGACAGAGTCGGAGGATAGAGGGTGGGGCAAGACGGTGTCGCAGCGAGGATCTTCTTCCTGAAGGGAGGTGAGAAGACGACCACAGGATGCTCCATGAAGTGGGATGAGAGGCAGGAAAATATTTGGTTCTACTCTAGAGGAGCATCCCGGGCTTGGGACAAGCTCTCTCTAGAGCCTTGGAGGTGGTGAGAGGAAGAAAGGAAGAGGTGAAGAAAAGTGGGAGGGGTAGGGGTCCTTTTATCATGGAGGAAAGAATCAAATTCGTATACAAGACATTTAGTGATGATGGTCATAAAGGTCGCTGAAGATCCACTGCAAATGTCGCTGAAGATCCCGCTCACATGCCCCTGCTGCTGCACTGCTGGCGTGCACTGTAAGCGCCCTTGTCTCCCGCGCATGTGCGATACGCGCCGCTATTGCCGCAACCATCGCGCGTGCACTGCACTGCTACGAGCACTGCTACGCTTGAGCATGCGCGCGCCTGCGCTGCTGTGCACGTGCGGTGGCGTGTGCATGCGCATGGGTGGCCTGTGTTGCACAACATGGTGCAATCCGGGCCATCCATCTTCTTTCCTTTGTAGGGGATGCTACAAAGGTTGGATTGAGTCAATTTTCACACCGTTGGGCTGCGATCATCGACCCGAATCCATCCGTGCAGTCGGATTTGTCATTTGATGCTTTGGATTGCGTCACCTAGTCCCTCAACCGTTGATCTTCCTTTGATTGCATGTGGTGCTACGGGACTCCGATCGAGGCGATTTCAGAGGTGTTGGACTCCGATCGTCATCTTGATCAAATCCGTACGGTCGGATCATCAATCGGAGGCTCTAAAATAAAAATCCTTCTCTCTTGACCACAAAAAGGATGCAATTAACCTAAATTATATACAACTACTCTAAATGCAAATTGATGCATGCCATGCAATATTTATAACATGAAATGCAAATCTAAGCCTAGGAACATGCATGGATAGGCATTTTACCCTCAATAATTGTGTCTACATCACTTGACCAAAATTTTAGTGTGCTAAATAGGCTTAAAATAGTGTAAAATATGATCTAGAAAAAGGGGGGAAACTCGAGAGCTTTCCAACGATTCCTATCGCATAGAAAATAGACTTTGTTTTGGCCTTGAACTGGCCCAAAAACCTCCCTGGTTCACTTGAATTGGTCAACCTGAACCGACTACCTCCTTGTTTCAAAGCACGCCTGACACTCGTATCATACATCTGGTGTACACCCCAAATGTCTTCTATTGTCAGAACTTCTCGCCAGGACTTCAAGCGCCTGTCTAGGCTGCCTGAGACTTGTCCCTGGCGTCCGCCTGGATGTTCGGACGTTTGCTCAATCCTTTGGACGTCTGACCACCTTGAAGTCTGCTTGCGTGCAGAACACCCAACGCGGCCTACGAACTCTGATGCCTACACGCACCTCACGCAGTATGCCCACGTCACTATCACCACAACAGACCGCACCTCATACCTCGTGCTTCCCTAAGTCGTTCGGAGTTCATCCCAGCTATCTGAGGCTAGCTTTGGACGTCTGACACTACTCCCAAACGTCTGATGCACCTTCTCCCTGACGCAGCAACTCTGCACTTGACTCCACCCGACTGCTCATCCCCACACACAGTCTTAGTTTGCCCCTGGAGCTTACACGCAGCAGCACCTTCCTCGGACCCTTACATGGCCACAGCTCTGCCACGCTACCTCGCACTGGCACAGCGTCAGAGCTCGATCGCGAGCCCTCCTCCCACTCATCTCCTCCTCTCCTTCCCTAGTCTTGGATGAAGGTGGGGAGTGTCGGTTGCAGTAGGGGAAGAGGGGTGAGACGAGGGTGTTGGGGGGGTTTTATAGGGGAGTTATAATGACTCATAGGGGCATAAAATATCGGGGTAGCACCCTGAAAGTTCGGGGAAAAAGAAGGGACCCTTAAGAAGTGTCGTTTCACTTAGGTTTTGTTGGACCCCTCTGGCCGAGGGGGCTCGGGGATGATAGGTCTCACCGTCGAGTCCATTATTGGATTCGTGCTGGAGGGCACCCCTGGAGAATCCGGACCCGGGCTTGGGTTGCTTGTGTAGCTGGGGACGTCAGGCAATGCCCCTGACCTGGAAAGGTAGGTGCTAAGGCACCTGCATGATGTCTCATCTTGGGCCACATCTGAGCCTCGTGGTATGGACTACAACCATGTGTTCTTTTACTACATGCTCATGGTAAGCTTGTGAGGCTTGTGTTTCACTTCTTATGTTTTCTTGGCCAGAGCTACTTGTATTCTAACGCACTTGTGATTTTCAGGCAGAGATGCTTGGGTTGTGTTGCATTTTGCGCGGCAGCGCTTCCCTGGACCTTCTGACCCTAGCTGGTCAAAGCAACGTAGTGAACTTGGCTGCTCAGTGAGTCATCATGGCCAAAGCGGAGCATCAGCAATTGCTTCGTGATAAACACACATGAATTCATGATAAAAATGCTTATTTATGATAGTTCATAGGCTTAGCTTTTCATATCATGTTATAAATACTGCATAACATCCATTGCATGGCATTTAGGATAGTTTTATATTATGTACATTAATTCTTCCATTTTACATCGCCAGGAGGTAGTGCGACATCTTTATGGGCTTCGGATGAAGAATCCAACCATACAGATGAATCAGGAGCAACAATCGCAGTCCAACAATGCGAAAATCACCCTGATCAGAGCTCCGTAGCACCCTCTACAAGAAGAAGATGGACGATCCAGATGGTGCCACGTGGCGCCATCCAGACTGCCCAACACGAACCACAGTTGCCCCAACACTCACCCATGGAGAGATCTCAGCCGTTGGATCTCAATCCAATAGCTGATGAGTGCCTTAATCGTGCGACCACACCAACCCTCCACTCGACAAACCGTGACCTTAGCGCAATGGTGAAGACACATGCTCGCAAACGATGAGCGCAAGTTCGAGCGGCGGTGGGGAGGAGACAATCTCACGAGTGCAAGCGCAATCGAATTGCGCCCGTTGGATGAGCACAGGCCTAATCAAGCGGCGAAGGCATCACCACGTGGCACCACTCGATGGGCGCGGATGTAGCACGCGGCCATCGACGTGCGATCAAGAGGCGCGATCTCTACACCATCTCAGCCATTCACTTCTGAATCCAATGGTCGCGGTGCATCTAACCTCAGTGACAGCAAGCAGGCGAGTGCGTGAGTTGGTGCAACCTTCAGCAACAGCCTCGCGGGCCTTTAGTGACGCCTACAGTAGTCACTAATTGCTCGTAAGGCTAGCTGTGCGCGTGAGCGGGCATGAGCTAGCTACAGCAACATTTCAACTGGACCTACAGCGACATCCTGGAGGTCACTATTGGTCTTATGCCCATTCTAGCCTCCTTTCATCCACTATATAAAGACCTACACCCCTTCCCTTCCAAGACATCTCTACCTACTCTACTCCCACCTACTCCTAAGCTCTAGCAAGCCTACCAGCACTCCGTTAGAGCTTACTCTCAAGCTCCCAAGCTTCCTATTAGTGTAACAAACCTCTGCCCCACCAAATATTCCTTCATCTTCCCATCACCATTCATAGGTCGCCTTGGAGCCGTCCTCCCACCTCCATTCCATTAGCAGATCATCTCCACCTCCTCACCTCCATTCCGGAGCCATGTTGAAGCTTTCCTCTACCCGACGTCCTCCCGCATCTCACCTCCGTTGTCCTGCATCCCAACTCCTTCCAAGCTTCCGCTAGGCACCATCGTCTCGCTAAATAGCTGCTTTAGGAGATTCTTTCTCACCTCTCTCTTTCTTATTCTTTCTAGATTATTGTAATACACATTTGTGCAATATATATCATATTTGCTTCTATCTCCATTGTGATCCATATTGTTTTCTTGCTTTATAAAAACAAACGAAAAAAAATAACAAAACTAAAACACCAAAAACAAGCAAAATGAAGCGTGATTTTCGAATTAAGTAAACGTCGCCTCCCTATGTTCGATGCTGGACTCCCTTGGAGTTTCGGTAAAATTTTATTTTATAACGAGTTTTGCGACTACAACGACAGGTTACTCTTAACCTCGATTTTAAACACGCGAAACACATACATCACTCCAACAATTAGCAGAGGCCATGACGGCACGAGAGAAGGTAGAGAAGGTGGTGGAGGAGTCCAAGTGAAGCCTTCGCTCCTAGCGAGAAGCGACCAACCAAGTAGGCCAACTGGAGGGGGAGCTAAAGAAGACATGTTCCCTACTGCAGAGGACCTCTGTCGCTGGTGAGGAGCTGGAGGAGAAGCTCATGAGGACGCATAGTGGCCATGTAGAGGCCCTGAGGGACCTATCCGAGCGCCTCGCAGCTGGCTACTCCAACGTCACCTCCTTAAAGGAGGAGGTGCAAATGCTTAAGGATGAGCACTCTTCCTCAGTGGAGGGGTACGAGAGGACTCTCATCGGCCCCTTGGAGGCCTTTTCTTACCTCATCGTGAGATAGGCAACATAGTAGGGGGTGGAATACCCCCTCTTTTACAACTGCCCATCCATCAGGGTGTCCCTGGATGCTTTGAGGCGGAAGTCCCTTGGTCGGTGTTGTATGGACAATAGAGGAATTTTAAAGATGCATTCGTTGTAGTACACTCCTAAATCACACAACAAGACATTTAATTTTATAAACTCAGAATCTAAAATGAGTCTGAGATCATTCACGGGGAGCAAATATGGAACTCACACATTAACCTTCATTCAAAATAGATGAGCACAATTAATTGAGCATCAAAATAGATATTCAATGAATACAATTTGTCAGATTGTAATTCAAAAGACGATGAGATAAAAAGAATAGAAAAGACAAAATAATGGTGATTTTAATCACAATTATTCATCTAAATTAAGCATATATCTCATACTCAATTGATTTCATCAATGTTAACTATAGTATTTAAATAATTCAACAGTGCTCAGAATTAACTCAGATTGGCAGATAGGAATATAGCATCAGATGACTTAAGTGAGCACAAGCACAAGGCTCTTCTTTTCTTCTTCTCAGGGCCTTCCCTTTTCTTTTTCTTCTTAAGGCCTTCCCTTCCAAACCTTTCCTTCTTCAGCATAGGGCACGGCCTCTCTACAGAGGCTAAGTGTTGAGAGAGCTTTCTTCTTCAGCAGAGGACCATGACAGAGGATTATATAGCAAAACCCTCCCCCCTCTCTCTCAAAGATTCCTCCTCTTAAAGATCCAGTGTAATCAGGTATTTAATTAGGTTAATGGATCGTGAATAGGGACCAGGCTTGCGGGTGTTGGTCGGGCGTGTTTCGTGCGTTTGAAATCGGGGTTACAAGTAACCCATCGTTGTAGTTGCAAAACACGTCGATCAGGTAAAATTTATATCGAAACTCCAAGGGAGTTCCGGGTCGAATACAGGGAGGCGACGTTTACTTTACATGAAAACTACGCTTCATTTTGTTTCTTTTTGGTATTTTAGGGTTTTGATATTTTTTTTGTGTTTTTGAAATTAAAGACAAGTAGAATGAACACAAGATAGAAATGGAACAAATATGATATATATATCAATTCAATGTCGATTACAATGAACTTGAAAGCACAAAAAGAAAGGGAGGTGAGAGGAAATCTCTCGAATCGACTGGTCGGTGAGACAACGGCGCCTGGCGGAAGCATGGACGATGGAGGTGAGATGCAGGAGGACATCGTGTTGAGGAAAGCTTCGGCGTGGCTCTGGAATGGAGGTGAGAAGACGGAGGTGATATGCTACAGGAATGGAGGTGGGAGAACAACTCCAAGGTGACCTATGAAGGGAGATGGGAAGTTGGAGGAGTATTTGGTGGGGTAGAGGTTTGTTACACTAATAGGCACCTTGGGAGCTTGAGAACAAGCTCTAATGGAGTGTTGGTAGGCTTGCTAGAGCTTGGGAATAGGTGGGAGTAGAGTAGGTAGGATGGCTTGGAAGGGAGGGGGTGTAGGTCCTTTTATAGTGGAGGAGAAGAGGCTAAAAATGGATAAAGGGCCTTTAGCAACCTTGAACGTCACTGGAAACGTTGCTATAGACAGTTCACCTCCACTCATGCCCTTAGCTGGCTCTATTGGCTTGCAATGAAATAGTGACGGCTATAAGCGTCGCTGTAGCTTAGCCCAACTGTCTCTAAAAGCTGGCACCAACCATCCTTGCGCCCATGCCGCGGTGCCCCGCTCATCACGCGCGCTGACCGTGCATGCCTGGCTGTGTGTGCGCTTGCTCTGTGCTGGCGTGCGCCTACACTGCCTTACACTGGCGCTGCCGCTCCATGCGCCCGCCCAATTGCGAATTGGAGGGGCTGCAGGGATTCGAACCCATGCCCTCCTTTTGCAAACCAACGCTCCCACCATTGCGGCAAACCTTCCCGTGTGTCGTGTGGAGTGGCTTAGTGCATCCGCTTCCCAGCCGTTGGATCTTGATCCAACGGCTAGGATTGAAGGGCAAGGATGAAGGAGTTGAGCAATGCTGCTGGCCGATGTTGGGCGGCTTGGATGGTGCCACGTGATGCCATCTGGGCCATCCATCTTCTTCTTGTAGAGGGTGCTACGGTGCTCAGATCAAGATGATTCCCGTGATGCCGAATTGCGATAGTCGCTCCGAATCCATCCGTATGGTTGAATTTTCCATCCGAAACCCGTATGGATGTCGCATTGCCCCCTAACCATATAAAATGAAGGAATTAATATATAAAATATACAATTATCCTAAATGCCATGCAATGGATGTTATGCAATATTTATAACATGATATGCAATGCTAAGCCTAGGAACTATCAAAAATAAGCAATTTATCATGAATTTATGTGTGTTCATCATACCCCCATGCTTACTTTTTGCTAGTCCCTAGCAAAATTAACCTAAATGCTATGTGTAAAAGTAGAATCAGGGTTCGATTAATTAGGCAAAATTCATTGATTACTTTAGAAAATCTCAACCCCAAGACCTAATTACAAAAACTCAACAGTGCCCGGGTGCCTGCTAGAGTGCAGACCTCCAAGCCCTCGCCTTATTTGAGAAGATTTTTTTTTTTTCTTTTCTAACTTTTTTATACTTTTGGAGATTGAGAGTTATGGGATAACTTTTTACGGCTACTCGACCCATCCAAGACTCGAAAAGGACTCTAAGTGCTAAGCATCTTGTGAAAAATAGTGAAAAACTCGCTAGACGGCCGTTAAAACAGACTTCAGAATTCTACGACCCTAGGTGACCTTGCCTAAAGGTTTATCTTTACGATCGGTAGCTTTCTCCCTACTTTCTTTTATATGGGGTCAACACATGGGCGAACCCAGTGTATATCTCCCTGGTTTATTCTACTTCCCCGCTTCTTCCCTAAGTGTTTTGGGAATTATTGTGCATTTTTTTTTGTTTTGAGCTAGGTTCTAGACAACCGACCGATGAGCCATTACCACCGACAACTTGCCAGCCATACTCGTGCGGTGAAGTGTGGTTTTATTTATTTATTTTCTTTTTTTTTCTCCTTTTTTTTTTTAAGTAGGTGGCTTTCCTGAGCTAAGATTTACCTAAAGACAATACAATGAAAGCGGTCTTGTGGTTGGGCTCTGGACAACCGGCCAATGAGCTGTTACCACCGACAACTTGCCAGCCATACCACCCAAGTCGGTCCATTAGCTATCCAATTTCCGTAAAAACCGTCGGAAAGTGAGTCAGTGCAAAAAAATGTGTGTAGATGCGTAGGCTTAAAGTCCCCCCAAATCAGAGGGCGGGTTGATAAGTTGCATACTTATCATCCCAAATTATTTACTGAATTAACATAAATTTTAATTGACGAGGACTCGAGACTAAATCCACATTAGAGTGGACACCCAGGCTAATTAAGCCCGAAGACTTGAAGAGTCTAAGTATTCAGGTCTCAAAGAATCAATTCCTAAAGTTTACAACTCCTAATGCCTAAGTTCTTGTCTCCTAATTCTATTTTTTTTTTTTTCATTTTTTTATTATTTTTTTCTTTTTTAAACAAGAATTGAATAATAGAAAATCACTGTTATAGCTGACAAAATGGTTATAAAATATGTTCACCCTCCCATGCTTAGCTATTGCAATGTCCTCATTGTAAAAAAGAAATGAAAGCATGCAGGAGAGTAGAAGTGGAAGAATAGCACCTGGTTTCTGTGAGACTCAGGTTAGCTTGGAACAGTCTTTACATGTGTTGAGTTTAGTGCCTTCAACTGGGCGATGATCAGCCCGCAGCGGTTTTGGCAAGGTAAGAGCAACCTTGCCTGAGATGGGTTCAGGGAGCACATGGTCAACAAAAGGTTTGAGACGCTGTCCATTGACCTTGAAAATATTACCCATCTTTGGGTCAGAGATTATGACGGCCCCATTGGGGAAAATCCACTCAATAACGAACGGGCTACCCCACTTAGACATGAGTTTACCGGGGAAAAGCTTTAATCGAGAATCGAAAAGCCAGACCTTCTGGTTTGGCTCAAAGCTCTTACGTGAAATCATCTGGTCATGGAGAGCTTTGGTCCTTGCCTTATAGATTCTGGCATTTTCAAAAGCATCATTTCGAAGCTCCTCCAATTCAAATAGTTGGAGTTTCTTGGTTTTCCCGGCCAACTCAAGGTCCACATTACATTTCTTGATGGCCCAAAATGCCTGGTGTTCAAGTTCTATGGGTAAGTGACATGCCTTCCCAAACACCAGACGGAACGGAGACATACCGATAGGCGTTTTGTATGTGTACGGTAATCCCCGGCAACGGCGCCAAAATGGTCAGGCGTGTTTCACGTGTTTGAAATCGAGGTTACAAGTAACCCATCGTCGCAGTTGCAAAACACGTCGGTCAGATAAAATTTATACCAAAACTCCAAGGGAGTCCCAGGTCGAACACAAGGAGGCGATGTTTAGTTTACATGAAAATCGCGCTTTGTTTTGTTTCTTTTTGGTATTTTAGGGTTTTGATATTTTTTTTGTGTTTTTGAAATTAAAGACAAGCAGAATGAATCACAAGATAGAAATGGAACAAATATGATATATATATCAATTCAATGTCGATTATAATGAACTATGAAAGCACAAAAAGAAAGGGGGTGAGAGGAAATCTCTCGAATCGGTTGTTCGGTGAGATGACAGCACCTGGCGGAAGCACGGATGATGGAGGTGAGGAGCGGGACGACGAAGGTGAGATGCAGGAGGACGTCGTGTTTAGGAAAGCTTTGGTGTGGCTCCAGAATGGAGGTGGGAGGATGGCTCATGATGATGTTATCATCACATCCCCATGCCTAACCTTTGCTTGTCCCATAGCAAAATCTTATGGAAAGAACTCGATTCCTAGACCATGCTTTGAAGTTCAGATGCCTGATTGGTGTCACTCTCTAGAAATTAGGTAAGAATGCCAATAATAGGCCTAGAGGTACTCAAGTATCAATCAAGATCTAAACCTAACCAGCTTCGTCCTGAATCTGCAACGAAGGTTTCTAAGGCCCTCAAGGACTACCTAGAGATTTGTTGAACCCAGCTGTTAAAGCACCCATGCGTAGATGTAACATGTCCAGGTTCAATTTGCCAGTGCATTTTTATAAGAGAGAGAGAGAGAGAGAAGAATTTTTCATTTAGAGAGTTTTCTCTCTTTTCTTTTCAGATTTCTCTAGATCCAACCTCGAATTGGCCCTAAACACAGTCTGTATCAGATTCCTTATCCCCATCATTCGTCCTCAAAGGGTTCCTAGCTTTTGAAGCTTCGGGATAGCACCGCCCATAGCAACCCCCAAAACCCTGGCTTTCGACACTTCGAGATAGCACTGTCCATGGTATTTTGTAGCTAAATTCAGGCCCTAGCAATCAACATTTTAGGATAATCCCACCCATGGTACCTGAACCAACACAAGGTGCTTTCTGACGAGTCGATTTTTCACTTTCGAAAAATGATGATTAAGAAGATTTTTCGTTGTAATTCTAATTGGTGGAAAAATGACTAATTAAAATAATTAGAATTAAAATTAAACCACTCACAGGAGAGTGGGTCATATCCACAAGGAGGCAATGGCCTATTTAAACTCACAATTAGGTAGAAATCGAGTTCGCTGAAATATTTGTCAAATCAAACAATGCCTATGCAGCTTTGAATGTAAACCTTAAATTTATGGAGAAGTCAAGGGTTGTTGATGTAATTGTCACATAAGAAAATTATCCATGTGCAAATGTATGCCATGTACTTTTCACTTGCATGCATACTAAAATGTAACTCAAAATTAAATGTAATGCATATAGAGATGAATCAATAAGGCTTAACAATTATCTAGAAGAATAAGCATAAAGCTGTAAATTCCCCATAATTTAATTAATCTGAAAAATCAAGAAAATAATTCTTGACAATATCAATTTCTGTAAATAATAATACACACTAAAATATAGGATTATACCTCTCTCCTCCTCGTGCACGGGAGAGAGGCTCATTCGAGGAGCTACTCTGAGAAAAGGTCAGCCGAAGCGAGGCCTTCACGGTGATGGCGGCGGTGCGCCATGAGATGGCCTGGATCGGCTGGACTGAGGAGAGAAACGGCGGTGGTGGTGGCTGTTGCTCTTGTGCGTGAGAATGGAGCTGCTGAAGGGTGCTGGAGTATGCGCACTGCGCACAGGCGGAGTGGCTGGAGTAGCACGTGCTCTGCGTGTGCGGTTGGAGGCGAGGGTTGGTGGCTGCGAGGAGCGTTCGCTCTGCTACTGGAGGGCGCACGGTAGGTGCTGCGGCCAGAGGTACGGCGAGGGAGGTGCAGGTGCATGTAGGGAGGCGCGTGTGGGTTGGAAGTGGGGCACGCATTGCGTGCGGGTGAAGAAGCTGGAGGTGCATGGGCAGAGGTGCGGGAGGGCGATGGTTGTGCTTGGTGCATGCTGCAGGAAGTGCCTGCGCTTGGTGAGGGATGTGCACGGGGATGGTGCTGGTGGTTAAGGAGCTGATGAAGAAGAAGCACGGTGATATAGGGACTCTGATTGGCGATGTGGGCTATCACACCACACACCCACGGCGGTGATGTCGCGCTGCCGCAGTTGAGGCCAGTGGCGAGGAGCGGATGAGAAACTAGATTCTCTACATAGTGAGGAAATGGGTGGTGGCCTCATCCAGCATGACGACAACTCCACCTCTCTTGCAGCCGTTTGCATGGATTTGAATGGAGAGGCGAGAGCAGATCCACATTCTCCACTCGTCCTTGAATGCAGGTTTTAGTGTAGGCAGGTGGTGGCGTTGGAGCGGCAAATTGCTGTAGAGAAGAGAAAATGAATAATAATAATAAAGAGATTGGTTTATTTATGTTTAAACCCTCAATAAAATGTTAATGCATATAATGTAACCTAAAGACTAATGCATGTTCTTCTAATGCATGCTAAATAATTTGTATATGTAATGCATACAAGCAAATATATAAACTAACTTATTTATATCTTAATACATGCTATGTATACACTAATATCAATCTAATTCCTAGGCACTTAAGTAACTAAATAGCCCACAAATATGGGCTCATCAAATGCCCCCATGCCTAGTGTTTGCTAGTCCTTAGCAAATCTAAGCAATAACCTAGCACTCCAGGTAGACTAGCCAACCCAATCGGTCTTCCTTTAGAAACATGTTAAGTTTGACTTTAGACCTAAGGTTCCCAAGTAGTTGCTAAGTTACAAACTAGGTCGATTAAAGACGAGTTGCAGGCACGGGTTTCCCTAATTTCTAACTCTACCCTAGGGTTTATTGATCCCCGAGATTAAAGCATCCGTGCATGTGCGTTGGTCTGAGTTATTTGAGGTTGGTATGTGGTGGCGAAAATACGCGGTTTGTTAATTAGGCAATTTAGTGTCGTTGCAACACGTAAATCTGCTTTCGCTTTTAAATTTGTAAGACCTAGATAGTGGGGTATCTAGGGTCATCCAAGAAGGCAATATGTTTGCATAATTCAGGTCTCTTGCTTGGAAAAAGAAATCACCTTTCTTTTTGGTCTTTTTCAATATATCATTTTTATGTTTTTGAAATTAAGGCAACATGCGTAATTGTTGGCAAGAAAGTGACTAACACTTAACTCAATACACTACTCCTAAAGTGGCAAGTAGAGCCTCTCCCTAAGCTCACTCTAGGCAAGTGGAGGCCTAGAATAATTAGGGAGAGGGAGTGAAGAATGCTAAAAACAAAGCAATTAAGAATGCAACTAAAGAAGGCAACTTGATTAACGAGAAAGTGTTGTACAAAAACCCTAGTAGAGGAAAGCTTCTACAACTAGAATTATAAGTACAAAAGTAAAGAAGCACTAATCCTTTAAAAATTGACGAAGAGGGGAGGCTCCTTGCTCCAAGCCTAGTAGCTCCTGGGCTTGAAAAGAAGTGCTCCAACTCTTTGTCTCTGAAAGCTCCACCAAATTGATATCCTCCAAAGCAATCCCTAAGGGGGCGTGTCCTAAGCTTTTCTCCAAGGGTGGACGTCCACCCTAGGTCCTTCTCCTTTGCCTGGCCATCCTCCTTGAAGTGGGAAGCTCCTCCTCCTTGGCGTGGCACAAGTTGAAGAAAGTGGGGAGAAGAAGGCACCAAAGGGGCTGGTGATGTGCCCCCTTAATCTTCTTCTCTACTCCTTCTCCTTGGTCGTAGGTATAGGTGGATATAGGTGGAAGTAAACACTAATGGAGGATGATCTAAAATGGTTGTAGGTGGTGGGTTTATATAGGGTAGGAAGGGGGCTAAGGTGACTCTTGAAATGGAGGGCTAAGATGGGAAGATGGAGGCGGTTGGGGATCCTATGGCTAAGGGCAATTGGCGCCAACCCAAGGGACACCTAGGGGGTGGTTATGGGTGGTGGTACCCCTTGAAGTTGGCGCCAAAATGGCTTCTAGAAGGGGGGCTTAGGTGGCGCCAAGTAAGGTTCTAGAAGGAGGGGTAGGTGGGTGGCTAGGGTGGGTTGTAGGGTTAGGTGTATGGTGGATGTGGGGGTGGATGTTGGCGCCAAAAAGGGGGTAGTTAGGGTTAGGTTTTGGTGCCAAAATTGGTGTCTTTTGGTGGTGATGATGGGGTGAAGAGGTGGCTAAGTGGTGGCACCAACTTGGAGTAGGATAGCTAGCTTAGGTAGGGCTTAAGTTGGTGGAGCTAGCTAGGGTTGAGTTTAAGGTGGTGGATGGCCAAGGAGCTGGTTGCTAGCTAAGCTAAGCTAGCTTAGCTAATGGTGGAGCAAAGGAGGAGGTGTTGGAGCTAGGGTTTGGAGAGAGGAGCTGAGGAGTAGAAGTCTGGAGCTGGAACTAGAGTTGGCAGCTGCTGAAGAGGCTGGCATGGAGCTACTCTAGCTGGCTTAGCTTGCTAGTTCTTTGCTAGCTGCTAAGCCAATCTAAAGTGAGTTGGCTTCTACCATAATAAGCTGAGGTGAGCTGGGTCTGGTGCTCCCGGGGAGGATCAAACTAGTTGAGGCAGCTAAGGTAGCTTAGCTCAACTGAGTTGAGCTAAGCTGAGTCCTCGGGAGCTGGACTTGAGCTTCCTGAGATGGAATGAAGTTATCTTCAGCTGGCTAGAGTTGAGTGGAGCTGGATGTAGATGGATTTGAGTTGGGGTGAACTCCAGTCAACCCAGTTAAGCTAGCTAGAGCTCCCTGTGGACTAATGGGAGCTAAAATGAGCTAGACTCAACTACGTTGAGCTGGATCTGAGCTGACTTGAGCTAGGGTGAGCTAAGATGAACTCTCTTGAGCTTCCATTCAGCTGATATTAGCTGAATGGATCTGGGATGAGCTAACCCTAGTTCAAGTGAGCTAGGTTCCGGCTGTGGTGAGCTGGATCAAGCTGAGTTCTAGCTAGTCTGAGCTCCTCCTTCACCATTTGCCTTCTTGAGTGCTAGGGTTTTAGGGATCTATATATTTGTTCATCCCTAACACTCACAAAAACATATCAAAATAACAAAAGAAAATGCAATGCTTGTCTAACCTAGTTAACGCCTAAATGCAGCCCAAAAAGCTATTTGCGGAGTAAAATCCTAAGAGCTAGGTTTGTTTTTATGCATAAGAACGATGATAAACTATCGTTTATCAGTATAATTGCCAACCTAGAGAGGAAAAATGATTTTTTTTTTAAATATATATATTTTTTGTTTGATTCCTCTAAATCTAACTTTAGATCAGCTATCAACACAGTCTGTGTCGGATTCATTGTCCCCATCACCATACCTCGAAGGGTGCTTGCTTTCGATGCTTCGAGATAGCACCGCCCATACCGACCCCAAGAACTCCTGGCAATCTACACTTCAAGATAGTATCGCCCATGGATTTCTTAAACGAATTCAGGCATGTGGCAATCGACACTTCGAGATAGGGCCGCCCATGGTACCTGAACAGCACAATGCACTTACATGCCCCCAATAGGATGGATATCCTAAGAGACAAGCACCGAAGAGGTAACATATTATCATCGCATCCTCAAGGTGAGTATATACTCCACCTCTCCTGTAGCAGGAACTCTTCCAATCAAATTGTATTTTCAAGCTTCTCCTAAGTCTAAACTAAGAGAACTAACTTTTCTTAAAGAAATGAATTAGGATGATCACTTACTTACACAAGACCAAGTGTGTGTGAAATTTGGAAGCTTAGGTTACAAGGACCCGTAAACCAAAAGGTAGAACAAGACTCCAGGTACTACCCAGCCTTTAACTCAATCCCTAGCTTTCCTTCCTCAACCTCTTGAGGAATGGTCCGCAACTTAACTCCTACTTAAGTTTTTAAGTCCACTGTTGAACGATTACGAACCTACGCAAACGTGTTCGATTTTGGAAAACCTGTCGTTGTAGTACGAAAGAGAAGAATTCGTGTTCAACAAATAAAATTTATACCGAAATTAAAATTCCGGGTCAAACACAGGGAGGCAGACGTTTGATTTAAAAACTACGCGTTTCTTTTTATTTGTTACAGAATAATTAAATTTAGAACCATCTAATTATTTACAATAAATAGAAGAGAGAGAGAGTAAGAGAGAAAGAGAATATTACACAGATAAATCAAAATGAGATGTAGAATAAACAAGGAATTTTTGTATTGAAGAGATTGTTCATTACAACTAGAAAGCATAAAACAATTACTATAGAAAGCGATAAATTTACTCTAGAAAGCATTAAAAGAATGGAGAGAGAAATGTCCTCCTCGACGATTGCTTGGAGGATGAGTAGCTTAATCTAGAAAGCAGTAAATCTATACTACAAAGCGGTAAAAAGAATAGGGAGAGAGAAATCCTCCTCGACGGTTGCTTGGAGGACGAGCCGGACGGGACGACGCCTGGACGAAGGAGAACGAAGAGGGACGAAGGAGGACGAAGCAGAAGAACGGGAATGAAGCAGCACGCCGTCGTCGTCGCGGGATCCACTTCCGAAGGGGAACGAAAATTGGACTTTATCTCGCCAGAAGCATCCCGGGTGTGGGACAAGCTTCTCTTGAGCTTTGAAGGGGTAGAGAGGAGAAAGAAGGGATAAAAATTTCGTATGGAGGGGGTCTCCTTTTATAGTTGCAAGGAGTGGGGGCAAACTAGACATTACATCTTCAAAATAATAAATAAGGGGTCTTTAGTGACGGATAAATCCGTCACTAAAGCCTCGACGTGGCAGTCGCCGCTGCGCCCACGTGCGCCCGCTCGGCTGCCCGCGTGCGTAACGCCTACGCACGTCCGCGAAGTCTCAGCCGTCCGATCGCGAGATCGGACGACTTAAATCGCGTCCGCGCCTGCTGCAACCCGCCCGACTGCACGTGCGATCACGCGTTACGTGGGGCGTCCAATCGCGCGTCGGCACTATCGGGCGCCCGTGACCGCACGATCTCCATCCGACGCTCCACGCGCCTCAATAACCCGCGCCCTACGCTCGCGTAAGCGCCCTCGACCGCTGCGCTGCGGGGCGCGGATGGTCGAGCGCACGTTTTAAGCGCCGGGCGGCCACAGCCGTTGGATCTCCATCTGACGGTGGAGAGCGATCGGGCAGGGGCCTTCACAAAATGCCAGCGGCCGTTTGGGCAGCTGAGATGGCGCCACGTGGCGCCATCTTGGCCGTCCATCTTCTGGAAGTTGTAGATGGTGCCGCAGATGTCGGATTGACTCGATTTTTGTGTCGTTTGGCTGCGATCGTCGATCCGAATTCATCCGTGCAGTCGGATTTGTCATCTGAAGTGTGGATTTACACCATCCTGGCCCTTGATCTTCTAGGGTTCCCTGGTCTCTATCTGATGCTACGGATGCCTGATTAGGGCGATCTTGGAGTCATTGAACTCCAATCGTCGCCCTGATCATATCCATACGGTTGGATCTTTGATCCGAGGCCCCGATAAAATATTTTCCCTGTCCAAGCACATAAAAGGAGACAATTAACCTCCATTTTATTCAAACTACTCTAAATGCAAGATGATGCATGTAATGCAATATTTATATCATGAAATGCAATCCTATGCTTAAGAACATGCATAAATAGACATTTTAAGTAGTGTAAATGTGTTTACATCATACCCCCATGCCTATCTTTTGCTAGTCCCTAGCAAAAACTATATGCTATTTATAAAAGAATTAGGTTAGATTATTTGTGAAAGTTCCCTACTAGGAGGGGTGACGTAATAAAATGCGGAAATAAATAATATCACAGAATAAACAAACACACAAAGTACACAAAGAATTTTTAGGTGGAAACCCAAACCGGGTGAAAACCACCACCTAACCCTCTCGAGTTAGGATTTTCCGATCAACCTAGTTGATCAAATCCACTAACCGAATCACTTTAAAACGAGGGTGATTCAACCTCAGTACAACCACGCTACAAGTACGAGGGTAGCATTCCTCAACCCCTTCTCTCCACGAGAAGGATTTTGTCCCACGAAGGAGACGGGAATTCGCAAAGCGAATACCTAACCAAAAGACAAAGATAAAATAAACAACAAACCTATAGAGCCAACAAAGTAATAAACCTAAGCTTCTATAGGAATTAGGAAACTCCCCTTTGCAAGGAGTGCGTCGATGATGACACGGGTGAGTGAGCCACGCAACGGCGCAATGTCGCTCTCGTGAACAACGGCGGGAGAGCGGGTGCGTGAAGGTTTGATGCTCTCAAGGGAATGGAGCTTAAGCTTGGAGAGCAAGATCTTTTCTGGACACAAAAGAGTGTGAAAGTGTGTAGCTAAGTGTATCCAAGTGTATGTTGTGTCTTTTTTAGTGTATCTAGGTGTGTAAAGGCTCCCCTCTATTTATAGAGGCCTTAGGAATGCTTTGGAAGGCTTAGGAAAGGTTCTATAGCCGTTGGGAACAAAGCCTAAGAGAATCAGGCCAAAATCAGGACAATGATTACATTTGATAGGGTTATCAGACGTCTAACTCTTGCATCAGACGTCTGGAAGGCCACTTTAAGACGTCTGATTCCAAGGTCAGACGTCTGATTCTATGCGGGTTTCCTCCTGACTTGAATCAGATCTAAACAGGGTTTTTGTGCAAGTCCATCAGACGACATACAGGACGTCTGGAACTATGTCTGGACGTCTGGAAACCTACTTCTACTGTGGGAATTGATTTCCAAACGTTGCAACGGCTAGAAAATCTCTAAGAAGAGATTTTGGGTCAGCCGAGGCAAAACGGTCATTTATCAGATGTCTGGAAAGGCCTAAGGATGTCTGATAAGGCTCTAACGGTCATAATCTTGAGTGCCTGCTAAGCTAGCCAACGGTCCACTATATGGACGTCTGGCAAGTCCATCAGACGTCTCCTAAGACGTCTGGTATAATGTATGGACGTCTGATTTCGTCAGACAGAACTAGCTATCCCAGCCTAACAGATATCAGACGTCTGAAACAACAGTCAGACGTCTTAAAAACCTTTATCCGACGTCTGATTTGGGAATTAGACGTCTGGAAGTGCTGTTTGAACTCTATATTGGTTTTCTAAGTATTTACAGAAAACCTAAGTATCCTAGGGTTGTGCCGGTGTTCCTAAGACTACTGTTAGGGTTCTTTGAGGCTCTTTAACATAATTTTCTAAGGAAAATAAAAAGAGCAAGAAAATAAAGACAAGAGATACAAGAAAGTATTAAAAAGAATCTATCCTATTCTTCTTGTCTTCTATCTTCAATCTGTCGCTACACGCGAACCTCCTCTGTTTTCTGTCAAGCTCCTCCAATCCGTCCTGGATGCGAGCTCGAACTCCGTCTAAACACGTCCACATTTGCAATTGACCTGAAATCTAGGACTCAAATTGCAAATGTTAAATAACACGTGTTTTGTTATCATCAAAACAAATGATCGTGGTGCTCTAGCACCAACAATCTCCCCCTTTTTGATGATGACAAAATCTTAAATAATAATGCATAAAAATCCTCCCCCTTTTTGACATTATCAAAAAGGTTTGATTGGTTTTACATTTCCTATAACTCCCCCTTAAAACATGCTCTTCTATGAATTTATTTTAACAAAGGTGATATTCTCCCCCTTTTTGTAACAACAAGATAGCTATTATTTTTCTCCCCCTTACTAAAGGAAAATTAGCTACCTTATATCTCCCCCTTAAAAATTGACAATTAGCTCATCATTTTTTAACTCCCCCTATCTAAATGATTATGATAAAAAGATAGGGTAAATGGTTTTACCTCACCTACCATGGCCAATAAAATGGCCCGAATGGTGGTGGTGGATGCCACATCAGATGGGGCTCCCATCCGTAGCTTGGAGGCCCAGGCATCGGCGCCGGTCTCCAATCTGGTGGTCGACGTGCGGCGGGTCTGTCGTTTGTTCGCCGTCTCGTCGGTCTTCTTGTTCTCCTCCTTGGTCTACTCCTTGGTTCTCCCAACTTGAGTTGACCAGACTTGAGCTTGTAGGTCGAGTCCTTTATGTTGTAATTATCCCTGAACCCTACAAAATAAGATTCTAATTCTTTTTTCGGTATCCAAGTGGGGTTGGATCCAGATTTGTTAGCGGGTCTCCTTGACGGAGATCCTTTCTCAACCTTAGGGCTATAAAAATTATCTACTTTATTGATTAATTTGTTAGAGTTTTCCCTAAGACATGCGATTTCTTTTTCTATAGTATTCATTTTAGTCTTTAAATCAAAAGTTTCTATTTTTAGATTGTCATTTTCCTCAATCAATTTATTATTTTCATTGATGAGGTCTTGATTTTCTAATAATAGGTTATCAATTCTAGGATTAGCTTCTATGTCCTTAAGTTATTTTTCTAACCTATCATTTTCAGATTTAAGAAAACTAAGGTTCTTTTTAATACTTTTATTTTCTATTTTAAGTGATTTACTAATCTCAAATAGTTCATTAAAAGCTTCTTGTAAATCGAAATTTACCTCATTGTCGTTGTCGTCGCTTCCACTTTCGCTGTCGCTGTTGGTTCCTCTGGCCATGAAACCAAAGCAAGCAGTTTCTTCTTCTTTTTCTTCTTCTTTTTCCTCCGAGCTCATCTCTTCATGAGTGTCTTCTAACTTCCTCCATATCTCGTGGGCGGTAGTGCACTCTTGGATTTTATCGAACTCTTTCGGACTCAATGCACAATACATGGCATTCATTTCCTTTGCGTTGAGTGAAAGCTCCCAAATCTGCAGCTGCGAGTAGCCTCCTTGGGGTCGCTTCGGGATCTCGTATGGGGTTTCGCAACATCCCCATACCTCGAATTCAGTGGCTTGGAGCCACGTCTTCATCCTCAACTTCCAATATCCGAAGTCCCTCCCGTCGAAATAGGGTGGTCGGACGGTGGATTGCCCTTCAGAGATTCTGATTGCGGCTATGCTTCCCTCCATGATCTTCTTGCCTGGTTGTTACGCGGAAACAGCAAAACCTGCTCTGATACCAATTGAAAGTTCCCTACTAGGAGGGGTGACGTAATAAAATGCGAAAATAAACAATATCATAGAATAAACAAACACACAAAGTACACAGAATTTTTAGGTGGAAACCCAAACCGGGTGAAAACCACCACCTAACCCTCTCGAGTTAGGATTTTCCGATCAACCTAGTTGATCAAATCCACTAACCGAATCACTTTAAAACGAGGGTGATTCAACCTCAGTACAACCATGCTACAAGTACGAGGGTAGCGTTCCTCAACCCCTTCTCTCCACGAGAAGGATTTTGTCCCACGAAGGAGACGGGAATTCGCAAAGCGAATACCCAACCAAAAGACAAAGATAAAATAAACAACAAACCTATAGAGCCAACAAAGTAATAAACCTAAGCTTCTATAGGAATTAGGAAACTCCCCTTTGCAAGGAGTGCGTCGATGATGACGCAGGTGCGTGAGCCATGCAACGGCGCAATGTCACTCTCGTGAACAACGGCGGGAGACCGGGTGCGCGAAGGTTTGATGCTCTCAAGGGAATGGAGCTTAAGCTTGGAGAGCAAGATCTTTTCTGGACACAAAAGAGTGTGAAAGTGTGTAGCTAAGTGTATCCAAGTGTATGTTGTGTCTTTCTTAGTGTATCTAGGTGTGTAAAGGCTCCCCTCTATTTATAGAGGCCTTAGGAAGGCTTTGGAAGGCTTAGGAAAGGTTCTATAGCCGTTGGGAACAAAGCCCAAGAGAATCAGGCTGAAATCAGGACAATGATTACATTTGACAGGGTTATCAGATGTCTAACTCTTGCATCAGACGTCTGGAAGGCCACTTTAAGACGTCTGATTCCAAGGTCTAACGTCTGATTCTATGCGGGTTTCCTCCTGACTTGAATCAGATCTAAACAGGGTTTTTGTGCAAGTCCATCAGACGACATACAGGACGTCTGGAACTATGTCTGGACGTCTGGAAACCTACTTCTACTGTGGGAATTGATTTCCAAACGTTGCAACGGCTAGAAAATCTCTGAGAAGAGATTTTGGGTCAGCCGAGGCAAAACGGTCATTTATCAGACGTCTGGAAAGGCCTAAGGACGTCTGATAAGGCTCTAACGGTCATAATCTTGAGTGCCTGCTAAGCTAGCCAACGGTCCACTATATGGACGTCTGGCAAGTCCATCAGACGTCTCCTAAGACGTCTGGTATAATGTATGGACGTCTGATTTCGTCAGACAGAACTAGCTATCCCAGCCTAACAGATATCAGACGTCTGAAACAACAGTCAGACGTCTTAAAATACTTTATCAGACGTCTAATTTGGGAATTAGACGTCTGGAAGTGCTGTTTGAACCCTATATTGGTTTTCTAAGTATTCTACAGAAAACCTAAGTATCCTAGGGTTGTGCCGGTGTTCCTAGGACTACTGTTAGGGTTCTTTGAGGCTCTTTAACATAATTTTCTAAGGAAAATAAAAAGAGCAAGAAAATAAAGATAAGAGATACAAGAAAGGATTAAAAAGAATCTATCCTATTCTTCTTGTCTTCTATCTTCAATCTGTCGCTCCACGCGAACCTCCTCTGTTTTCCGTCAAGCTCCTCCAATCCGTCCTAGATGCGAGCTCGAACTTCGTCTAAACACGTCCACATTTGCAATTGACCTGAAATCTAGGACTCAAATTGCAAATGTTAAATAACACGTGTTTTGTTATCATCAAAACAAATGATCATGGTGCTCTAGCACCAACAATTTGGACCTGAGTTATTTTCAATCATTAAGAAATTGTCTACTTAGGAACTGAACTTTCAAAGACACAACAGTGCCCGGGTATCAGCCAAAATGTAGACCGCCTCAAGCCCTCGCCTTATTCAAAGAAAATTTTCTTTTTCTCTTTTTACTGTTTTCTAATTTTTTTTGGATTTTCAAATTTTAGGGTTCAAGAGTGGCTTTCTACGACCATTCAACTCACCCAAGATTTGATGAGAACCCTAAGTTTTAAGCATCTTATTGTGATTGTGATAGACTCGTTGACTGGCAATTAGAACGGACTTCGGATTTCTACGCCTCTAGGTGACCTCAAAAAGAATTCTACCTAAAGGTGTATCTTTACAACCGGTAGCTTTCTCCCTACTTTTATTTTTTAACGGGGTCAACACAAGGGTGAATCCAGTGTATATCTCCCCGGTTTATTCTACTTCTCCGCTTCTTCCTAAGTGTTTTGGGAATTTTTAGTGCATTTTCTGAGCTGGGTTCTGGACAACCGGTCGATGAGCTGTTACCACCGACAACTTGCCAGCCATACTCGTGCGGCGAAGTGTGGCTTATTTCTTTTTGTTCTTTTCTCCTTTTTGATTTTTTTTTTTAAGTAGGTGGCTTCCCTGGTCTAAGATTTACCTAAAGGCAGCAAAAAGAGAAAGGTCCAGTGACTAGGCTCTGGACAACCTACCTATGGGCTGTTACCCACGATAACTTGCCAGCCATATCACCCTAGAAAGTTCATTAGCTATCCAATTTCCGTAAAAATTGCCGAACAACGAGTCAGTGCAAAGAAAGTATGTAGATGCTTAAGACTCGAAATTCCCTCAAATCAGAGGGCGGGTTGATAAGTCGTGTACTTATCACCCAAACTTATTTATTCCAATTATAATAGAATTAAGATGGCGAGGACTCAAAGACAAATCCACATTTTAGTGGATACACAGGCTAATTAAGTCCAAAGACTTGAGGGGTCTTTGTGTTCAGATCCTAATGTAGTATTTCCTAAGATTGAAAATTTTCTTAAACCCAAATTCTCTTTCCTAATTCCGAAATTTTTATTTATTTTTTTTTTATAAAAGAAAATAAATAAATCTACGGAGCTGACGAATGAATTCAGAGATGAATATCCACCCCCCCATGCCTATCTAATGTAATGTCCTCATTGTATTAAAAAGACATAAAACAGAGTGGAAAAGTGTAGAAAGCACCTGAATTGCGTGAATATCAGGTCCACTCCAAGATGAAAACGAAAAAGAACTGTAGAAGTGCTGAGTTCAGTGCCTTCAGCTAGGCACACTATACAAAGAAAAGAAATGAAGAATTCACATGTGCAGGTTAGAATTAGAATGAACAGAAGAATCCTCTGACCTGTTAGCAGAGGTCCACAGATGTGGACCAGATTGTGGTGCAGACCCACACCCCATAATCGAGAATATCTTAGGTTCTGGATAAAAATTACCCAAAACCTAAAATCAGAATGTAAGCAGGATCGGGCCTGCGATTTATGAGGATGCAACCCAAGACCAAAAATTCGGGTTACAGAAAATTGAAGCTCAAAAGGATAATCGTTGAATGTGTGCTTGAGTTGAACATCCTCGAAACAAATGTCGTAAGGGTTTTGATTTGATGGTTTCAGCTTAAAAGGAACCCTTCGACTCAATCTTCCATTTCCTCCAAAATTAACTTCCCAAATCAGAAGTTCCCCGCTCCTATCCTCCTCATTAAGTGTATCAAATTCCAGGACCTCTTGTATATTCATCACCCCGTCTGAAATCTCCAAGTCTAAATGATGTGGCAGAATCAAAATTGACTTGGGTCTAATTATCTCAGAATTAGAATCATCAATAAGCTTAACAGGGTGTAACTGATAATCAGGGCATTGAATTGATTCTTCCAGAAAATGCGATTCTGGATCCGTAATGTGTGCCCTAATAAGATCAGTTTCCTCAGTTATTGGGCTATTAAATGATCTATCAGATTCCTCAGGCCCAATTGTCTCACAGAAATCAGGTTCAGAAAACTCGCGTGAGACTTCGCAACTTGAATCTTCACCATCAGGATCCGTATCAATGTATGTCCCAAAATCATTTGTCACTTTGTGTTCCAAGGAGACACATGTTTCCTTGTAACCCGGCTCAGGGATTTCAGGTGAAGAAATCAGATCATCTTTAATTGGTTGCTTTAATTCAATCTGGTCAGCCTCGTAACACGTGTCCCCCCCAACAGGTGCCTGAGCGGGTTCTATCATTAGCTTTCCTGAAGAGGGTTCATCTTGGGAATTATTCCAAGATTGAATCAAAGCAACCACGAATCTCATCCTCAATTTTGCTAATTTCCCAAGTAGAAACTCACCCGGGTTCTTATCCTTAACATCCTGGAGCCAATCCAACAAAGACTTGTTTAAATCATCAATCATTTCAATCAGGGGCTCCAATCTCTCAATGCAAGGTATTGGCTGAACTTCTAAAGATTGAATGATATTCCTCAAGTTAGCCAGAACCTTATCTTGAACCTGATTAACCTGAACCAAATGAGTTGGTTCAGGGTTGGGCGGGTTTGACATCAATGTAGAGGAATTAACGAATTGAGATTCGTTATACCCATCCTGATAATAGGTCATTTCAGATTGTTCAAAAGATGGTGATGACCTAAAGGCAATGAAATCAGAGGATGGGTAAGGATCAGTGTATCCTTCTTGATTGTAGATCGCATTAGGTTGTTCATGAAAGGAGGACGATCTATAATCGATGTAACTCTGAGAAGGATAGAAATCAGAATCAAAGTGTTCAGGGTTAGACCCTAAACACGAGGGCCCGGAATTGTATCCCCAATCCGAATTATCCCAATTAACTGATGGTTGATTACAATATGAGTTGGGATAATCATTATGTTGAGGATAATTTACAACAGGAGGGAAAGAGCGGGAATGCGTGAAATATGTGGAAGGATTCATGATACACGGGAGGAAGAAAGGTGCCCTGCAATACAAACAATCAAACCTGTCCTTAAATAGGTTAGCCTAAAGACCTACAGACTCTCAAAACCCGTCTTGAGATAAAGGAACGATTTGATCTACTTCCGTCTGTTCAATCCAACCAATTAGAAGGAGGGACTGGGGAGAAGGTTCTTCCTTCGGCTTGCGCCTCTGGTTCCTAGTGTACCCCCCAGCTACGATCGTTTGACTCTGCTCCCCTAGCTAGACATCAGATTGAACAGTAGAAACAGACTAATCGAAAATAATCTTGTTCTGGGTTCTGAAGAGCGAGTCCAATCCTTAAGGCCAACGTCTACTTTGTTTTATTTAGGGCTAGGTTTGAATGTGCTTTGGAATGTGATGGGCCCTTTAAATGGGTTGTGCCCTTAATGATTGATTGATTTGTGTGTGAGTGCACAACCAGTGGTTTTCAAGCAAGATTGTTTTTGATGTGGTGAATTTTAAGATTCAAATCTTGCTTAGTAGCTTTTAGGATTCAACTTTAGGTGTTTTCAATCAAGTTTCGTTGGCACACCAAGTTTTACAAGCACAGGTGAAGATGTTTTCCTTTAAAGTTTAAAAAGAATGTGGAGTGCTTGGTAAATCCCTAAGAGTTGAACCTAATTGGCAGCTACTTGATGAGTTGATTTTATTTGAAGTGGTGCGGCCCAATCAACTCAATCAATTGACCTGTTGCACCACTTAATTAGGCACACAAATGATTACCTAATCTGATTTCTACTCAATTATGTGTTTGGATGTGTGTACCGGCTCCTAAGATTGGATTACCAGTTGAGTTTGAAAATCAGATGAGGTTGTGTACCTCTGTGAGATTTTTTTTTTCTTTTTAATGTGGGGGTTGGGGTGAGTATGGGTGTCTAACGACAAACAATCTAACCTTAGAGTTTATAAAAACACCTAGGTTGATTGATGTTTGAGTTATTATGTGATGAAATGAAATCTAATGGGTGGGAGGTGGGGGGTAACTCACAAAACCTTCTACAGCACTTTACTCCAATCTACCGCTTTTGCCTGCCTCGAAAGAGTACCTGCAATTACAATAAGAAAGGAAAAAAGTGAGGTAAATGATTTGTAAGTTACAAAACACGAAGAGAAATCAAAGATCATTGCCTCCCCGGCAACCGCGCCAAAATGTTGAACGATTACGAACCTACGCTAACGTGTACGGTTTTGGAGAACCTGTCGTTGTAGTTCGAAAGCGAAGAATTCGTGTTCAACAAATAGAATTTATACCGAAATTAAAATTCCGGGTCGAACACAGAGAGGCAGATGTTTGATTTAAAAACTACGCGTTTCTTTTTATTTGTTACAGAATAATTAAATTTAGAACCATCTAATTATTTACAATAAATAGAAGAGAGAGAGAGAGTAAGAGAGAAAGAGAATATTACACAGAGAAATCAAAATGAGATGTAGAATAAACAAGGAATTTTTGTATTGAAGAGATTGTTCATTACAACTAGAAAGTATAAAATAATTACTATAGAAAGCGATAAATTTACTCTAGAAAGCATTAAAAGAATGGAGAGAGAAATGTCCTCCTCGACGATTGCTTGGAGGACGAGTAGCTTAATCTAGAAAGCAGTAAATCTATACTACAAAGCAATAAAAAGAATAGGGAGAGAGAAATCCTCCTCGACGGTTGCTTGGAGGACGAGCCGGACGGGACGACGCCTGGACGAAGGAGAACGAAGAGGGACGAAGGAGGACGAAGCAGAAGAACGGGAACGAAGCAGCACGCCGTCGTCGTCGCGGGATTTACTTTCGAAGGGGAACGAAAATTGAACTTTATCTCGCGAGAAGCATCCTGGGTGTGGGACAAGCTTCTCTTGAGCTTTGGAGGGGTAGAGAGGAGAAAGAAGGGATAAAAATTTCGTATGGAGGGGGTCTCCTTTTATAGTTGCAAGGAGTGGGGGCAAAATAGACATTACATCTTCAAAATAATAAATAAGGGGTCTTTAGTGACGGATAAATCCGTCACTAAAGCCCCGACGTGGCCGTCGCCGCCGTGCCCACGCACGCCCGCTCGGCTGCCCGCGTGCGTAACGCCTACGCACGTCCGCGAAGTCTCAGCCGTCCGATCACGAGATCGGACGGCTTAAATCGCGTCCGCGCCCGCCGCAACCCGCCCGCCTACACGTGCGATCGCGCGTTACGCGGGGCGTCCAATCGCGCGTCGGCGCTATCGGGCGCCCGCGACCGCACGATCTCCATCCGACGCTCCACGCGCCTCAATAACCCGCGCCTCCAATCCACTCGTCGCGGCTCGTACCCGCGCCCCGCGCTCGCATAAGCGCGCTCGACCGCTGTGCTGCGGGGCGCGGATGGTCGAGGGCACGTTTTAAGTGCCGGGCGGCCACAGCCGTTGGATCTCCATCTGACGGTGGAGAGCGATCGGGCGGGGGCCTTCACAAAATGCCAGCGGCCATTTGGGCAGCTGAGATGGCGCCACGTGGCGCCATCTTAGCCGTCCATCTTCTGGAAGTTGTAGATGGTGCCACGGATGTCGGATTGACTCGATTTTTGTGTCGTTTGGCTGCGATCGTCGATCTGAATTCATCTGTGTGGTCGGATTTGTCATCTGAAGTGCAGATTTACACCATCCTGGCCCTTGATCTTCTAGGGTTCCCCGATCTCTATCTGATGCTACGGATGCCTGATTAGGGCGATCTTGGAGTCGTTGAACTCCAATCGTCGCCCTGATCATATCCATACGGTTGGATCTTTGATCTGAGTCCCCGATAAAATATTTTCCTTGTCCAAGCACATAAAAGGAGACAATTAACCTCCATTTTATTCAAACTACTCTAAATGCAAGATGATGCATGTAATGCAATATTTATATCATGAAATGCAATCCTATGCTTAAGAACATGCATAAATAGACATTTTAAGTAGTGTAAATGTGTTTACATCATCCACAAAGGACCCTAAAGGTATAGAGCTAGTAGCTCACTTAGCTTCTAAAGTTCGACACCTAGAATCAACCTAGTCTAACCTAAAGTTCTCGCTGCTTAAGAATGCAGGGCCCAACCAGTTAAGCTCAATAATACAATTTTTTTTTTTTTTTAATGCAAAATGTAGACATGCTATAAGTAGATGCCTCAGGTCCTCTCCCCCATGCCTGGTTCAAACAATGTCCTCATTGGAAACAAAACAGTTAAAGGAAGATATTACCTGAGGCGGAGAATGGCAGGAACTAAGTCTCCTCAAGAGTGACCTCGTCAACCAGATGGCCATCCAAAGTAATGTATGGTTTTAACCGTTGGCCATTGATGGTAAAGGGAGTTGCTGAAGAGGAAGGGCTTTTAATCTCCACAACTCCATGTGGAAACACTTTAGTGATTATGTAAGGCCCATCCCAATGAGATTTTAAAGTCCCTGGAAAAAGCTTAAGTCTGGAATTGAAAAGTCAAACTTGCTGATTGGGCTCAAAGGTCTTTCTAAGGATATACTTATCATGCAAGACCTTAGTTCTCTCTTTATAAGCTTGAGAGGTGTCATAAGCATCATTCCTCAGCTCCTCAAGCTCACTTAATTCTAGAAGTCGTGCCTTACCCACCTTTTCTAAATCCATGTTAACACTTCGAATAGCCCAAAGTGCCCTATGTTCCAGCTCAACGGGAAAATGGCACGCTTTCCCATACACAATCCAAAAGGGAGATGTACCTAAAGGGGTCTTATAGGTCGTTTGATACACCCACAAAGCATCATCGAGCTTTTAGAGGTCACCTAAAGGAATTTGGCATCGTAAAATGGTTATTTGTGATAGTTCCTAGGCTTAGCACTGCATATCATGATATAAATATCGCATAGCATGCATCATTCTGCATTTAGAGTAGTTGTTTATATTTTAGGTTAATTAGGTCCTTTTTATGGTCAGGAGAAAAGAGGATTTATTTCAGGGTCTTGGATGAAGGATCAGACCATACGGATCTGATCGGGACGATAATCGGAGACTAACGCCTCTGAAATCGTCCAGATCGGAGTCCCGTAGCATCACATTAAGCCCGAGGAAGATCAACGGCCAGGGGGCAATGCAACATCCACACGGGTTTCGGATGGAAAATCCGACCGTATAGATGGATCCGGAGTGACGATCGCAGTTTGGCATCGTGGGAATCATCTTGATCTGAGCACCGTAGCACCCTTTACAAGAAGAAGATGGATGGCCCAGATGTCGCCACGTGGTGCCATCCAGACCGCCCAACATCAGCCAGCAGCACTGCCTATCTCCTTCTTCATCCGCACCCTTCAATCCTACCCGTTGGATCAAGATCCAACGGTTAGGAAGCGGACTCACCAAGTCACTCCACACGACACAAGGGAGGGGTTGGCGTAATGGTGGTAGCGCTGGCTTGCAAAGGAGGGGCGCGGGTTCAAATCCCCGCAGCTCCCCAAATTTCCAATTTCGCCGGCCGCTCAGCAACAGCCGCACAGCGCACAACAGCGCCAGTGTAGCGTACACGTACGTGCATGCCAGCACACGCTAGCACGCACGTGACACGGGTGCGCGGAGCGCGGAGCGCCAGCAGAGTGCACACTAGCAGGGAGGCGCATGGATCTTCAGCGACACACCTTTAGTGACGCTTGCAGATGTCACTAATGGTCAGCGCATGCCAGCAAGAGGATTTTATAGGCGGATCTTCAGTGACATTTGTGGATGTCAGTAAAGACCCAGATACGATATTTGCCTCTTCTCCACCACTATAAAAGGACCTACACCCCCTTCCTTCCAAGCCATCTCTACCTACTCTACTCCCACCTAATCCCAAGCTCTAGCAAGCCTACCAACGCTCCATTAGAGCTTGTTCTCAAGCTCCTAAGGTGCCTATTAGTGTAGCGAACCTCTACCCCACCAAATACTCCTCCAACTTCCCATCTCCCTTCATAGGTCATCTTGGAGCCGTCCTCCAACCTCCATTCTGGTAGCAGATCAACTCCGTCTTCTCACCTCCATTCCAGAGCTATGCTGAAGCTTTCCTCAACCCGACGTCCTCCAGCATCTCACCTCCGTCATCCCGCTCCTGACCTCCATCCGAGCTTCTGCCTAGCGCCATCGTCTCGCCGAACAGCCGATTCGGGAGATTTCTTCTCACCCCCTCGCTTTTTATGCTTTCATAGTTCATTGTAATTGACATTGGCTTGATATATATATCATATTTGTTCCATTTCTATCTTGTGATTCATTCTACTTGTCTTTTATTTCAAAAATACAAAAAAATAACAAAACCCCAAAATTAAAAAAAAAGAAACGAAATGAAGCATGGTTTTCAAGTAAAGTAAACGTTGCCTCCCTGTGTTCGACCTGGGACTCCCTTGGAGTTTCGGTATAAATTTAATCTGATCAACGTGTTTTGCAACTACGACGACAGGTTACTTGTAACCTCGATTCCTAAACACACGAAACAAGACACGACCATTTTGGCGCCGTTGCCGGGGAGGAAATGGAATCTACTTTATTTTTTTTATTACGTTTCTTTGCATTTACATAGCATTAACCCTACTTGTCTTTGATCTACTGTCTTGCAGGTACCCTAGCATGGAGATCCAAGTGCGATAGACCGAAGTAAAGTGTGGGTAGAGTGTTTTGTAAGTGTCCCAGATGTAAACACGTTTAAACTACTTAAGATGCCTATTTATGCATGTTCTTAAGCATAGGATTGCATTGCATGCTATAAATATTGCATAACATGCATCATCTTGCATTTAGAGTAGTTTGAATAAAATGGAGGTTAATTGTCTCCTTTTATGTGCTTGGACAGGGCAAACTTTTTATCAGGGCCTTGGATCGAAGATCCAACCGTACAGATGTGATCAAGGTGACGATTGGAGTTCAACGACTCCAAGATCGCCCTAATCAGACATCTGTAGCATCAGATAGAGATCGGGGAACCCTAGAAGATCAAGGGCCAAGATGGTGTGAATTGACGGAAAGCCATTTTTGCGCATTTGAAAGTCATCGAAAATCATAGTATAGTCGTACAAAAATGTTCGTCAAAAATTTGATTTTTAAAGATAACGAGACTTGAGTCCCGGTCGCTCGTCTCTGGGAGGCGTTGTTTTGTTTTGAAATCGATCTTAAAGCCGCTCTACTTTATTTAAACAACATGCTTGTGCGTAATATATAGGCGGTTAAAGAGCAGGCACTTAAATCACTCAAATATGATAATCATTCAGCTCAAGGTGATTTCAAACACATAAGAGATATATATATATAACGAAATTTCATTCATTATGGGAGAGTTGTTGCACAAGGAAATCTAGAGGAAAGCTTATACATGAATGTTTAAAATTAAATCTAACTACCAGAAAATAATTGCATACAAGAATCAACGAGAGGATTTCGCATGCATCATTGGGGGAGAGGTAAGACTACTCTACTAAGCAGTAAATGAAAGCAATAAAAATTAAGAAGAGCATGATCTAGAGCTAGAAGAATAGAGGGCATTCAGGGGTGGTCCCTGATGGCCTTGGAGTGGTCGAGAGGAGAATGAGGGCTGGCCAATGTAGCTTAGGCCGACCCTTGGAGAGAGGTAGGGTTGATCCAGCATCCCGGCATGGTGTCCTCCATGGTGGTGGCAGTGAGATCGTGGAGGTGGAGTGAGTGGCTATGTGGAGGTGGCGTGAATGGCACCAATGGAGAGCAATTGCCAAGGGAGTGAATGGGTGCCAATGGCCACCCATGGGGTCTTTTTATAGACCCAATGGAAGCTCTCTAGAGAATTATGGAATTCTCTAGAGAGGCCTATGGTGGGAGCTCGTGGGAGAGTGAGAGAGAGAGGGTGGATGGTGGTTTTTAGATCCACCAAATGTGGATCTAAAAATTGAATGGCTCTTAGTTGCTATTTTTGGCAACCAAGGCAACCACACATGGTAGAGAGTTCTAGAGAACTCTAGGCTAGATATTTTCGTGTGGATGGTGTGTGTGGGTGTGTGTGGGTCGAAACTTAGGTGGCTAGGTTGATTAGGTTGGGTTCTAGTGGGTTTAGGTCAAGGTAGGTCTCAAATTAGGGTTATAAACCCTAATTCACCAAGGTAAAGTGCAATTAAACTTAATACAAGTTTAATTGGGTGCGTGGAAACTTGATTGAGAGTAAAACAACTCAATTAAATCAGGCCTAGGTCAATTGGACTTTCACTGAGTCCAATTGGATAGTGTGTGTTGAGATTAGGGCTCAATTGGACTCAATGAGTCCAATTGAATAGGCTGATGGAATTGACTAAGATCCAAGTCAATTAGGTTTAGTGAGGACCTAATTAGGTCCTTAGGGAGATCTAGAGGTGATGTACTAGGGTTAGGGCACCTTAATTTAGGTTCCTATGAGGTTGGAATTGGGTTTAGGGACCTAGAGATCCAAGATCAAGGCTTAAATCTCAAAACAGGAATTGGAGAGCAGTATCAGACGTCTAATTATAGAATCAGACGTCTTATACTCAAAAATTAGGAGTCCAGACTTGTTGTCTGGACGTCCAATCAGAGTCAGGAAGGATTTCGGGTTCTGTTTTGGGTATTCTGCAGAAATTGGACGTCTGACAAAGTATCTGGACGTCCAATAACACTGCAGAAGTGGGTTTGAAGTGTGCGAGAGTTGGCTAAGGGTCATGGATGTCTTAAAACTTATCTGGATGTCCAGAGAAGGGTTGGAACTAGGGTTTTAGGGCTTCCTAGGGTGTTGTGACCTAATCTAAGGGTGGCTAAGGCTTGGGGAAGTCTCTAGGCTATCCTAGGGCTAGGATGGACCTAAGCTCTTCACATTTTACTGCTTTATTTCTACTTAATAGAATAGAAAACCTTTAACCCCCTTACATTATTATTCCTACATCTACACTAGGCCTTCTGCTCCAGCTCTGCCACAACTCCCGTTATTTCAGATCTAGCTTCAGATCCTGCTCCAGATCCAGCTCCAGATCTGCTTATTGACTGCAATCGACATACTACACTTAATCAGCACATTATAACATTATTTTATGCATAGCTAAAGGAAAGCAGTAAAGATGCAGATAATGCGTATGCATGCATGAATAACCCTAACTTATGCTAAGTCTTAGCTTAATTTAGGTCAATTAAACCTATGATTACTACGCAATCATGAATCTGCACTTCAAATGACAAATCCAACCGCATGGATGGATTCGGATTGACGATCACAACCTAACGACGCAAAAATCGAGTCAATCTGACACCCGTGGCACCATCTACATCATCCAAAAGATGGACGGGCAAGATGGTGCCACGTGGCACCATCTCGGCCGCCTAATCGCCCGCACGCACCCGCTGAAGGCTTCCGCATCCACCCTTCCCCACCGTTGGATCAAGATCCAACAACTACGATGCGCCTGCATTGAAGTCAGGCGATTGACACAAACGTGCCCCCAGCGCGTTGGTCGAGCGCTCTAATGCGAAGCGAGAGCGCGCGTTTGAGCCTCGCCACGCTGAAATTGGAGTGGAGGCGTGCCTTCGATTGACTGCATAATAGTGATCCAACGGCCGCGTGCGCTCAATCAAGATGACACGCTATTGCACGAGCAGCGATAACGTGGCATCGCACGCAATCGGGCGCGCACTGAGGTAGGCGTAGCGCGATCTAAGCAGTTCGATCTCGCGGTCGGACTACTGAGAATGGCCAAACATGCGCGTGCGTTGCACGCGCGGGCAAGGGAGCGGGTGCGCACGCACAGCCCACTACGCCCATGTTTAGACCTTTAGCGACGGTTTTATCCGTCACTAAAGGTCCTAAATTAATGTTTTTAAAGTTGTAATGACCAAGTTGCCCCCACTCATTGCAACTATAAAAGGAGACCCCCTCCACATGAAATTCTCATCCCTTCCTTCTCTTCTCTCCCTCTCCAAAGCTCAAGAGAAGCTTGTCCCACACCCGGGATGCTTCTCGCGAGTTAAAGTCAATTTTTTGTCCCCCTTCGGAAGTGGATCCCGCGACGACGACAACGTGCTGCCCTATTCCCATTCTTTTGCTTCGTCCTCCTTCATCCTGCTTCGTCCTCCTTCATCCAGGCATCGTCCCGTCCAGCTCATCCTCCAAACGACCGTCGAGGAGGATATTTCTCTCTCCATTCTTTTAATGCCTTCTAGAGTAGATTTACTGCTTTCTAGTGTAACCATTTTCCCGCTTTTTAGTGTAATGAACAATCGTTCTAATGATGAAATTCTATATTTATTCTACATCTCATTTTGGTTTTTGTTTGTAATATTCTTTCTCTCTCTTATTCTTTCTCTCTCTTTTCTATTTATTGTAAGTAGTTAGATAGTTCTAATCAATTGAATTATTTCGTGACAAAGAAAAACAAATGCGTTATTTGTAAATCAAGCATCTGCCTCCCAGTGTTCGACCCAAAATTTCCATTTCGGTATAAATTTTATTTGTTGAACACGAGTTCTTCACTTTCAAACTACAACGACAAGGTTTTCAAAATCAAACACGTTAGCGTAGCAACCTGATGTTCAACAGTCCCCCACGCCACCCCCACCTTAGTTTTCATTCCATAACCTAATAACTCAAACTCAAATCAACATAGGTGCTTTTTATAAACCCTAGGATAGATTTGGTTGTTTGTTTGCCACCTTCACTCACCTCGCCATTCGCATATATAAGAAACTAAAAAAGATATTCTTCTCTTGTGAGATTTAACTAAAAGCTACACACTTAACACCCACAACTTCTAATCATAAGGCACACAATCACTTTGATTCTACCACTTAACCGGGATCTGACCTGTGGACCCGGTACACTTCAACTCAATACACATAAGTGAGTAGAAATCTGAACAGGTTAAGCATTCCTGTGTGCCTTAACTAAGTGGTGCAACAAGCCAATTGATTGAGCTATTTGGGCTGCACCACTCAATCTAAAATTGATCCATCCAGTACCTTGCCACTTAGGGTTGATTCTTAGGCTGAACTAGGCACTCCACATTATTTTTTATTTTTAAAGGAATATATCATCACTTGTGCTTTTAAAACTTGGAGTATTCTACTAAACCTTGATCGAACCAACCTAAGAATTAAACCCTAAAAGCTACTAAATAAGGTTAAATCCTAAAAGACACATCATCAAATAACCTTGTTTGAGAACCCTGGTTGTGCATGCACACACATTTTAACTGATCATTAAGGGCATAACCCATCTTAAGGGCCCATCACATTCCAAGGGCACGATCATCCCAAGCCTAACTAAAACTGAGTAGACGTTGGCCTTAAGGATTGATTCACTCTCTGGGGCTCAGATTGAGATTTTTTTTTTGATTAATCTACTTTTGCTGGTCCATCTGATGTCTAGCTAGGGGAGTAGCGTCAAATGACCGCGGCTGGGGGGTACACTAGGAACCAGAGGCACAAGCCAAAGGAAGAACCTTCTCCCTAGTCCCTCCTTCTAACTGGTTGGATTGATCGAATAAAAGTAGACTAAATCATTTATAATCTCAAGATGGGTCCTGCGAGTCTGTAAGTCTTTAGGCTACCCACATAAGGACAGGTTTAGTTGATTGTACTGCAGGGCACCTTTCTCTCTTCTATTTTCCCTCCTACTTCACCATGTACCCTTCCACTTCTTACATGCACTTCCCACCCTATCCTCCTACCACCACTTATCCCCAAAATGATTACTATCCCGACTTCACTTGTAATTACCCATCCACTAGCCGAGATGACTTTGATTGGGGATATGAATCCGGACCTCAGTGTCCAGGGCCTAACCCTGGACAACAAGACTATGATTATTATCCTTCCTAAAGCTGCAATGATTATAGATCTTCATCCTTTGATCACCAAACCAACTCGATCTACAATTAGGAAGGATATAATGATTATAACACCTACCATCCCTAGTATTCCACTGAATATAGGTCACCACCATCCTTTAAACAACCTATAATGACCTACTTTCAGGGAGGGACCCGAGAACCTCGACATCTTGACTCCCTTAGATTTAACCCCAACCCACCCAAACCTAAATCGAACCAGTTAGTTTAGGTGAACCAGATCTAGGATAGGGTGTTGGCTAATTTGAGGAATACTATACAATCTTTAGAAGCTCAGCCAACACCATGCACTGAAGCACTTGAGCCTATGATCAAAATGATTGATGAACTTAATAGTTCTCTATTGGATTTGCTCCAAAGTGTTAGGGATAGGGACCTGGGTGAGTTTCTTCTTGGGAAATTTTTGAGGTTGAGGATGAAATTTTTGGTTGCCCTAGTCAAACCTTGGGATGATTCTCAAGATGAACCCCCTTCAGGAGAGACAATGTTTGAACATGCTTAGGTGCCTATCAGGGGGGATACATATTCTGAGATTGGAGATGATCAGGTTGGGCTAGAGCAACCCTTTGAGGATGAACCGAGTTTCTCACCCGAGATCCCCGAGTAAGGGAGAGAGGAAAAATATATCTCTTTGAACCAGGAAATGACAATCGATTTTGAGACATATATAAATGAGGATCATGGATTCTTTGTTTCTGAGGGTGAAGAATCTCCTAGTAAAGTCTCACTTGAGCATAAGGAAGATGATTTTAGTGAGACAAATGGGCTTAAGGAATCTGACGAACCGTTTGATAGCGTAATTATTGAAGATTTGGATTCGGTTGGGGCTAACTTGGAGGATTCGAATCCTCATTTATTAGAAGATTAAATCAATAGCCCCATTCCTCAACCACACCCCAAAGGGATTGATTTTGATTTGAAAATCTTTGTACCCAAGTTAATCTTCAGTCAGCCACGATTTCTAGACTTGGGAGAATCTTATGGGGTGAATGATATGCTAGAGGTCCCAGAACCTGAGCACTTGATGTTGGAGGATAGGAATGTTGAAATGAAAATTTGGGAGGTTAGTTTTGAGGGAAAAACAAGTTTGGATATAAGGTACCTATTGACCTAAAACCACCTACTCTCTACCAGGACCCTTACGATATCTTTCACGTGCAACCCAAGCTTGAAATAACTGATTATTTTTCTGAGATAGATGTTAAGTGGACAACTGCACCTATTGAACCATCTTTACCCGTTGTCCGACACTTTGGTCTTGGGTTGCACACCACTAAACCGCAGGCTCGGCCCTGCAAACACAACAACCTTCGGTTCTGGGTGATTTTCATCCAGAACCTGAGAACCACTCGACCCTGGGGCATGGGTCTGCACCATAATCTCGTCCACGTCTATGGACATCTTCTACAGACGAGTTTCAGGATCAACCTTTTGATTTTAATTCTGACCCGCACTTGTGAATTCTCAATTTCTTCTTCGTATGTATGTTATGCCTAGCTGAAGTCATTAAACTTAGCACGTGTGTATACACTCCTCTCTGCGAAGCTGACCAGATTTTCACGACACTCAAGTGATATTCTGTTTACTCTGCCCTTTTCATGTCTTTATTTTTACAATAAGAACATTGCATCATTTAGGCATGGGGGGTGGATAATCAATTTCTGAAATCATTATGTTAACTCAGTAGAATTTCTTTTAGTTTCCTATAAAACTAAAAAAAAAATTTGAAAAATAAAAAAAAATAAAATAAATAAAAAGAAAGAAATTAGGAAAAGAGAACTTAGGCATTTGGAAGTTATTAACTTTAGGAAATGATACGAGAGGACCTAAACACTTAGACTCTTCAGGTCTTCGGGCTTAATTAACCCGGGTGTCCACTCGAATGTGAACTTAGTCTCAAGTCCTCGCCAATTAAAATTCATTTTAATTTGGTAAATAATTTGGGATGATAAGTATGCGACTTATCAACCCGCCCTCTGATTTAGGAGACTTTAAGCCTAAGCATCTACACACATTATTTTGCACTAACTCACTTTCCGGTGGTTTTTACGGAAATTGGGAAGCTAATGGACCAACTTGGGTGGTATGGCTGGCAAGTTGTCGGTGGTAACAGCTCATCAGCCAGTTGTCCAGAGCCCAGCCACAAGACCATTTTCGTTATACTGCCTTTAGGTAAATCTTAGATCAGGGAAGCCACTTACTTGAAAAAAAAAAAATGGAGAAAAAAAAATAAGAAAATAAAACCACACTTCACCGCACGAGTATGGCTGGCAAGTTGTCGGTGACAACAGCTCATCAGCCGATTGTCCAGAACCTAGCTCACAAAAAAATTGCACAATAATTCCCAAAACACTTAGGGAAGAAGCGGGGAAGTAGAATAAACCGGGGAGATATACACTGAGTTCACTCTTGTGTTGACCCCATATAAAAGAAAGTAGGAGAAAGCTACCGATCATAAAAATAAACCATTTGGCAAGGTCACCTAGGGTCGTAGAAACCCGAAGTCCATCTTAATGGCCACTTTGTGAGTCTATCACTGATGTAAACACATTTACACTACTTAAGATGTCTGTTTATGCTTGTTCTTAAGCATAGGATTGAATTTCATGGTATAAATAATGCATAACATGCATCATCTTGCATTTAGAGTAGTTTGAATAAAATGGAGGTTAATTGTCTCCTTTTATGTGCTTGGACAGGGAAAACATTTTATCGGGACCTCAGATCGAAGATCCAACAGCTGTGGACGCGGCTCGTTGAAATCATCTGTGCGACCTTTTGGGCGAGGCAGTGTAGCGATCCAGCGCCTTATCGCAAGGTGCTGGCGCGCGTTCGAGCCTCGCCAAGCAAATTCTAAAGCGAGTGGGCGCACTATTATCAACCGTCAGATCACAATCCAACGGCTGCGCGCGCCCGATAGCGTTCATGTGCTATTGCACGCGCGGCGTCACGCTGCATCGCACGCGCCGGGTGGGCAGCGAGCGGGTCAAGTGCGACTTAAGCCGTCCGATCTCGCAAACGGACGGTTGAGATCTAATGAACGTGGGCGGATGAGTTGAGCGCGGGCAGCTAAGGAGGCGCACATGGGCGTAGGTGCTACGCCCACGTTGGGAGCTTTAGTGACGGATCTATCCGTCACTAAAGACCCCTCATTTATTATTTTAAAGATGTAATGACCATTTTGCCCCCACTCCTTGCAACTATAAAAGGAGACCCCCTCCATATGAAATTCTCATCCCTTCCTTCTCTTCTCTACCTCTCCAAAGCTCAAGAGAAGCTTGTCCCACACCTGGGATGCTTCTCGCGAGATAAAGTCCAAATTTTCGTCCCCCTTCGGAAGTGGATCCCGCGACGACGACGACGACGTGCTGCTCCGTTCCCGTTCTTCTGCTTCGTCCTCCTTCATCCAGGCATCGTCCCGTCCGACTCATCCTCCAAGCGACCGTCGAGGAGGATTTCTCTCTCCCTATTCTTTTTACTACTTTTTAGTATAGATTTACTGCTTTCTAGAGTAGTTCTGCTCGTCTTCCAAGCGATCGTCGAGGAGGACATTCTCCCTCCATTCTTTTAATGCTTTCTAGAGTAAATTTATCACTTTCTAGTGCAATTGTGTTATGCTTTCTAGCTATAATGAACAATCTCTTTAATGATAAATTCTCTGCTTATTCTACATCTCATTTTTTTATTTCTATGTGTAGTATTCTCTCTCTCTCTTACCCTCTCTCTCTCTCTTCTATTTATTGTAAATAATTAGATAGTTTTAAATTGAATTACTTCTTGACAAATAGAAAGAAACGCGTAGTTTTTAAATCAAACGTTCGCCTCCATGTGTTCGACACGGAATTTTCATTTCGGTATAAATTTTATTTGTTGAACACGAGTTCTTCGCTTTCAAACTACAACGACAGGTTTTCCAAAATCAAACACGCTAGCGTAGCGATTCGAGCGTTCAACATTTTGGTGCCGTTGCCGGGGAGGCGACGATCTTTGATTTCTCTTTTCATTTTGTAACTCACAAATCATTTACATCACTTTTCTCTTTTCTTATTCTAATTGCAGGTACTCTTTCGAGATAGGCAAAAGCGGTAGATCGGAGAAAAGTACTGTGGAAGGTTCTGTAAGTTATCCCCCTACCTCCCACCCATTAGATTTCATTCCACAACATAATAATTCAAACATCAATCAACCTAGGTGTTTTTTCTATAAACTTTAAGGTTAAATTGTTTGTTGTTTGACATCCATACTCACCCCAACCCCCACATTAAAAAAAGAAAAATTTAAAAAAATCTCATAGAGGTACACAACCTCATCTGATTTTCTAACTCAACTGGTAAACTGATCTTAGGAGCCGATACACACATTCAAACACATAATTGAGTAGAAATCAGATTAGGTAATCATTTGTGTGCCTAATTAAATGGTGCATCAGGCCAATTGTTTGAGTTGATTGGGCTGCACCACTTCAAATAAAATCAACTCATCAAGTAGCTACCACTTAGCCTCAACTCTTAGGGATTTACCAAGCACTCCACATTCTTTTTAAGCTTTAAAGGGAAACATCTTCACCCATGCTTTGAAAACCTGGTGTGCCAGTGAAACTTGTTTGAAAACACCTAAAGTTGAATCCTAAAAGCTACTAAGCAAGATTTGGGCTTTAAAATTCACCGCATCAAAAACAATCTTGCTTGAAAACCACTGGTTGTGCACGCACACACCAATCAATCAATCATTAAGGGCACAACTCATTTAAAGGGCCCATCACATTCCAAAGCACATTTAAACCTAGCCCTAAATAAAACAGAGTAGACGTTGGCCTTAAGGAATGGACTCGCTCTTCAGAACCCAGAACGAGATTATTTTTGATTAGTCTGTTTCTTCAGTTCAATCTGATGTCTAGCTAGGGGAGCAGAATCAAACGATCGCGACTGAAGGGTACACTAGGAACCGGAGGCGCAAGCCGAAGGAAGAACCTTCTCCCTAGTCCCTCCTTCTAACTGGTTGGATTGAACAGACAGAAGTAGATCAAATCGTTTCTTTATCTCAAGACGGGTTTCGGGAGTCTGTAGGTCTGTAGGCTAACCCATTTAAGGACAGGTTTGGTTGTTTGTATTGCAAGGCACCTTTCTTCGTCCCGTGTCTCATGAATCCTTCCACATATTTCACGCATTCCTGCTCTTTCCCTCTTATTGTGAATTATCCTCAACATGACGATTATCCCAACTCGTATTGTAATCAACCATCAGTTAGTTGGGATAATTCGGATTGGGGATACAACTCCGGACCTCCATGTTTAGGGTCTAACCCTGAACACTTTGATTCTGATTTCTATCCTTGTCAGAGCTACATCGATTATAGATCGTCTTCCTTTCATGAACAACCTAATACGATCTACAATCAAGAAGGATACACCGATCTTTACCCATCCTTTGATTACACTGCCTTTAGGTCATCACCACCTTGTGAACAATCTGAAATGACCTATTATCAGGAAGGGTATAACGAATCTCAATTCGTTAATTCCCTTGCATTGGGCCCAAACCCGCCCAACCCTGAACCAACTCATTTGGTTCAGGTTAATCAGGTTCAAGATAAGGTTCTGGCTAACTTGAGGAATATCATTCAATTTTTAGAAGTTCAGCCAACACCTTGCATTGAGAGATTGGAGCCCCTGATTGAAATGATTGATGATTTAAACAAGTCTTTGTTGGATTGGCTCCAGGATGTTAAGGATAAGAACCCGGGTGAGTTTCTACTTGGGAAATTAGCGAAATTAAGGATGAGATTCGTGGTTGCTTTGACTCAATCATGGGATGATTCCCAGGATGAACCCTCTTCAGGAAAGCCAATGACAGAACCCGCTTAGGCACCTGTTGGGGGGGACATGTGTTACAAGGCTGACCAGATTGAATTAAAGCAACCAATTAAGGAAGATCTGATTTCTTCACCTGAGATCCCTGAGCTGGGTTACGAGGAAACGTATGTCTCCTTGGAACAGAAAGTGACAAAAGATTTTGGAACATACATTGATATGGATCCTGATTTCTTTGATGGTGAAGATTCAAGTTGCGAAGTCTCACGCGAGTTTTCTGAACACGATTTCTGTGAGACGATTGGGCCTGAGGAATCTGATAGATCATTTGATAGCCCAATAACTGAGGAAACTGATCTTATTAGGGCACACATTACGGATCCAGAATCGCATTTTCTGGAGGAATCAATTCAATGCCCTGATTATCAATTACACCTGGTTGAGCTTATCGATAATTCTGTTTCTGAGATAATTAGACCCAAGTCAATTCTGATTCTGCCACATCATTTAGACTTGGAGATTTCAGACGGGGTGATTAACATGCAAGAGGTTTCGGAATTTAACATTCGGAATGAGGAGGATAGGAGCTGGGAAGTTAACTTTGGAGGAAATGGAAGATTGAGTCGAAGGGTTCCTTTTAAGCTGAAACCATCAAATTAGAACCCTTACGACATTTGTTTTGAGGATGTCAAACCCAAACACACATTCAACGATTATCCTTTTGAGCTTCAATTCTCTATAACCTGACTTTTTGGTCTTGGGTTGCATCCTCATAAATCGCAGGCCCGACCCCGCTTGCATTCTGATTTTAGGTTTTGGGTAATTTTTATCCAGAACCTAAGATATTCTCGATTATGGGGGATGGGTCTACACCACAATCTGGTCCACATCTGTGGACCTCTGTTAATAGGTCAGAGGATTCTTCTGTTTATTCTGATTCTGACCTACACTTGTGAATTCTTCATTTCTTTTCCTTATATAGTGTGCCTAGCTGAAGGCACTAAACTCAGCACATATACAGTTTTTCTTAGTTTTCATCTCGGAGCGGACCTGACATTCACGTAATTCAGGTGCTTTCTACGCTTTTCCACTCTATTTTATGTCTTTTTAATACAATGAGGACATTGCATTAGATAGGCATGCGGGGTGGATATTTATCTCTGAATTCATTCGTCAGCTCCGTAGATTTGTTTTATTTTCTTTTATAAAAAAAAAATCAAAATTAGGAAAGAGAATTTGGGTTTAAGGAAATTTTCAATCTTAGGAAATACTACATTAAAGATCTGAACACAAAGACCCTTCAGGTCTTTGGACTTAATTAGCCCGTGTATCCACTAAAATGTGGATTTGTCTTTGAGTCCTCACCATCTTAATTCTATTGTAAATGGAGTAAATAAGTTTGGGTGATAAGTACATGACTTATCAACCCGCCCTCTAATTTGAGGAAATTTTGAGTTTCTAGCATCTACACACTATCTTGTCACTGACTCGTTGTTCGACGATTTTAACGGAAATTGGGTAGCTAATGAACCTTCTAGGGTGATATGGCTGGCAAGTTATCGTGGGTAACAGCCCATAGGTAGGTTGTTCAGAGCCCAGTCACTGGATCTTTCTCTTTTTCTTGTCCTTAGGTAAATCTTAGACCAGGGAAGCCACCTACTTAAAAAAAAAGAAAAAAAAAATCAAATCAAAAAGAAAAGGAGAAAGGAAAAAAGAAAGAAATAAGGCACACTTCACAGTACAAGTATGGCTGGCAAGTTGTCGGTGGTAATAGCTCATCGACCGGTTGTCCAGAACCCAGCTCAGTAAATGCACTAAAAATTCCCAAAACACTTAGGAAGAAGCGGAGAAGTAGAATAAACCGGGGAGATATACACTGGATTCACCCTTGTGTTGACCCCATAAAAAAATAAAAGTAGGGCGAAAGCTACCGATTGTAAAGATACACCTTTAGGTAGAATTCTTTTTGAGGTCACCTAGAGGCGTAGAAATCGGAAGTCTGTTTTAATTGCCGGTCAACGAGTCTATCACAATCACAATAAGATGCTTAAAACTTAGGGTTCTCATCAAATCTTGGGTGAGTTGAATGGCCGTAGAAAGCCATTCTTAAACCCTAAAATTTGAAAATAAAAAAAAATTAGAAAAGTCTAAAAAGAGGAAAAGAAATTTTTCTTTGAATAAGGTGAGGGCTTGAGGCGGTCTGCATTTTGGCTGATACTCGGGCGCTGTTGTGTCTTTGAAAGTTCAGTTCCTAAGTAGACAATTTCTTAATGATTGAAAATAACCCAGGTCCAAATAATCCAACCTAATTCTTTTATAAATAGCATATAGTTTTTGCTAAGGACTAGCAAAAGATAGGCATGGGGGCATGATGTAAACACATTTACACTACTTAAGATGTCTATTTATGCTTATTCTTAAGCATAGGATTGCATTTCATGATATA
The DNA here is from genome assembly GCA_037157565.1 of Thalassia testudinum. Classification (NCBI taxonomy): domain Eukaryota; kingdom Viridiplantae; phylum Streptophyta; class Magnoliopsida; order Alismatales; family Hydrocharitaceae; genus Thalassia; species Thalassia testudinum. Next base: position 29,739,521 of record JAZHRO010000031.1, on the reverse strand, counting down.
AATAATGCATAACATGCATCATCTTGCATTTAGAGTAGTTTGAATAAAATGCAGGTTAATTGTCTCCTTTTATGTGCTTGGACAGGGCAAACATTTTTTCAGGGCCTCGGATCGAAGATCCAACAGCTGTGGACGTGGCTCGTTGAAATCATCCACGCGACCTTTTGGGTGAGGCAGTGCAGGGGTCCAGCGCCTTATCGCGAGGCACTGGCGCGCGTTCGAGCCTCGCCAAGCGAATTCTAAAGCGAGCGGGCACTCTATTATCAACCGTCAGATCGCAATCCAACGGCCGCGTGCGCTCGATAGCGTTCACGCGCTATTGTACGCGTGGCGTCACGCGGCATCGCACACGCCGGGCGGGCGCGCAGCGAGCAGGTCAGGCGCGTCTTAAGCCGTCGGATCTCGCGATCGGATGGCTGAGATCTGATGAACGTGGGCAGATGCATTGAGCACGGGCAGCTGAGGAGGTGCGCATGGGCGCGGGTGCTACGCCCACGTTGGGGGCTTTAGTAACGGATTTATCCGTCACTAAAGACCCCTCATTTATTATTTTAAAGATGTAATGACAATTTTGCCCCCACACCTTGCAACTATAAAAGGAGACCCCCTTCATACGAAATTCTCATCCCTTCCTTCTCTTCTCTACCTTTCCAAAGCTCAAGAGAAGCTTGTCCCACACCCGGGATGCTTCTCGCGAGATAAAGTCCAAATTTTCATCCCCCTTCGGAAGTGGATCCCGCGACAATGATGGCATGCTACTCCGTTCCTGTTCTTCTACTTCGTCCTCCTTCGCCCTGCTTTGTCCTCCTTCGTCCAGGCGTCGTCCCGTCCGGCTCATCCTCCAAGCGATCGTCGAGGAGGATTTCTCTCTCCCTATTCTTTTTACTGCTTTCTAGTATAGATTTACTGCTTTCTAAAGTAGTTCTGCTCGTCCTCCAAGAGATCGTTGAGGAGGACATTTCTCCCTCCATTCTTTTAATGCTTTCTAGAGTAAACTTATCGCTTTCTAGTGCAATTGTGTTATGCTTTCTAGTTGTAATGAACAATCTCTTTAATGATAAATTCTCTATTTATTCTACATATCATTTTTTAATTTCTATGTGTAATATTCTCTCTCTCTCTTTCGTCTATTTATTGTAAATAATTAGATAGTTTTAAATTGAATTACTTTGTGACAAATAAAAAGAAACGCGTAGTTTTTAAATCAAACATCCACCTCCCAGTGTTCGACCCGAAATTTTCATTTTGACATAAATTTTATTTGTTGAACACGAGTTCTTCGCTTTTAAACTACAACGACAGGTTTTCCAAAACCAAACACGTTAGCGTAGCGATTCGAGCGTTCAGCAATCACCTTTTCACAAAGATGCTTAGTACTTAGAGTACTTTTCGAGTCTTGGGTGGGTCAGGTAGTCGTAAAAAGTTATCCTGGAACTCTCAAACTCCAAAAGTACACAAAAATTAGAAAAGAATAAAAATAAAAAATATATATATCTTCCATTCTCAAATAAGGCGAGAACTTGGGCGATCTGCATTCTGGTAGACACCCGGGTACTGTTGAGTTTTCGTAGTTTAGGACCATAGTTGAAATTTTCTATTATTAATAAACGACTTAGGCCTAAGAGATCTAATCTTAATTTTGACTTTATACTTAGCATATAGTTTAATTTTGCTAGGGACTAGCAAAAAGTAAGCATGGGGGTATGAAAACACGTATAAATTTATTGTAAAATGCTTATTTGTGATAGTTCCTAAGCTTAGCACTGCATATCATGATATAAATATCTCATAGCATGCATTATTCTGCATTTAGAGTAGTTGTTTATATTTTAGGTTAATTAGGTCCTTTTTATGGTCAGGAGAAAAGAGGATTTATTTCAAGGTCTCGGATGGACGATCAAACCATATGGATCTGATCGGGATGACAATCGGAGACTAATGCCTCTAAAATCGTCCAGATCGGAGTCCCGTAGCATCACATTAAGCCCGAGGAAGATCAATGGCCAGGGGGCAATGCGACATCCATACGGGTTTCGGATGGAAAATCCGATCATACGGATGGAGCTAGAGCGACGATCACAATTCGGCTTTGCGGGAATCATATTGATCTGAGCACCGTAGCACCCTCTACAAGAAGAAGATGGACGGCCCAGATGGTGCCACGTGGCACCATCCAGACCGCCCAACACCGGCCAGCAGCACCACCCAGCTCCTTCATTCGCGCCCTTCAATCCTAGCCATTGGATCAAGATCCAACGGCTGGGAAGCGGATGCACCAAGCCGCTCCACATGACACAAGGGAGGGTTTGGCGCAATGGTGGTAGCGTTGGCTTGAAAAGGAGGGGCGCGGGTTCGAATCCCCGCAGCCCCCCCAATTTCCAATTTTGCCGGTCGCTCAACAGCAGCCGCGCAGCCACGCAGCGCACAGCAGCGCCAGTGCAGCGTACGCGTATGAGCATGCCAGCACACGCTAGCGCATGCGCGACATAGGTGCGCGAAGCGTGCAGCGCCAGCGGAGTGCACGCTAGCAGGGAGGTGCGCGGATCTTTAGTGATGCACCTTTAGTGACGCTTGCAGATGTCACTAATGGTCTTAACACGCCAGCAAGAGGATTTGATAGGCAGATCTTCAGCGACAGCTGCAGCGACATTTGTGGACATCAGTAAAGACCCAGATACGATTTTTGCCTCTTCACTGCCACTATAAAAGGACCTACACCCCCTCCCTTCCAAGCCATCACTACGTACTCGACTCCTACCTACTCCCAAGCTCTAGCAAGCCTACCAACGCTCCATTAGAGCTTGTTCTCAAGCTCCCAAGGTGCCTATTAGTGTAGCGATCCTCTACCCCACCAAATACTCCACCAACTTCCCATCTCCCTTCATAGGTCACCTTGGAGCCATCCTCTCACCTCCATTCCGATAGTAGATCAACTCCGTCTTCTTACCTCCATTCCAGAGCTACGCCGAAGCTTTCCTCAACCCGACGTCCTCCAGCATCTCACCTCCATCATCTCGCTCCTCACCTCCTTCGTCTGAGCTTCTTCTAGGCGCCATAGTCTCGCCAAACAGCCGATTCGGGAGATTTCTTCTCACCCCCCTCGCTTTTTATGCTTTCATAGTTCATTGTAATTGACATTTGCTTGATATATATATCATATTTGTTCCATTTCTATCTTGTGATTCATTCTACTTGTCTTTTATTTCAAAAATACAAAAAATAACAAAACCCCAAAATACAAAAAACGGAAACAAAACGAAGCACGATTTTCAAGTAAAGTGAACATCGCCTCCCTGTGTTTGACCCGGGACTCCCTTAGAATTTCGATATAAATTTTATCTGATCGACGTGTTTTGCAACTACGACGACAGGTTACTTGTAACCTCAATTTCTAAACACGCAAATCACGACCCGACCACTTTCCTATCAGGTCTAACAATCTTTTCGAAAATGTTCTTTATATCCCTATTCGACACTTCAACCTGGCCACTCGTCTGAGGATGGTAACGGGTAGCAACCTTATGAATCACTCCCAGACTCCTGAATAGCCGATTAAAGTGGTGGTTTCAGAAATGAGGTCCCCCATCACTTATAATGGTCTTGGGGCAGCCAAAACAAGATATGATATTGGCCTTCACAAATTTCGAAACCACAGAGTGGTCATTTGTGCGTGTAGGAATGGCCTTTATCCATTTAGAGACATAATCAACTTCCACCAAGATATATTCATAACTATGGGACGAAGGGAAGGGGCCCATAAAGTCAATTCCCCACACATCAAAAATTTCAACAGATTGAATAGGGTGTTTAGGCATCTCATTCCTCTTCCCAATCGTTCCAGTCCGTTGACATCTAATACAGGCCTTAACAAAATTATGAGAATCCTTAAATAATGAAGGCCACTGAAAATCGGACTTGAGAACCTTAAAAGCAATTTTCTTAGCACTAAAGTGTCCTCCACAATGAAGTTCATGGCAAAAACTCAGCACACTTTGTTGTTCCTCTTCAGGTACACATCATCTCAATAAGTGGTCTTGTCCAATTCTAAATAATTCAGGCTCTTCCCAATGAAAGTTTCCAACTTGGAAAATGAATCTGTTTCTTTTCTGCTCATCCCAAGAGCCAGGAGTTTCTCTAGTGACAAAGTAATTTACGGCATCAGCATACCAAGGTGAAGTTGGTGTTACCGCCATAAGGGTTTCATCAAGAAATGTCTCGCGGATGTCTCCAGATAGGGAGTCATTAAGTGGAAGGCGAGATAGGTGGTCAGCCACAACATTTTCTACTCCTTTCTTTTCACGTATCTCCAAGTCAAATTCTTGAACTGGTAGGATCCACCTAATCAGATGTGGCTTAGAATCTTTCTTAGCAATGAGATGTTTCACTGCCGCATGATTAGTGAAAATAACCACCTTAGACTTAAGAAGATACGACCTAAACTTCTCCACAGCAAAAACTATAATAAGTAATTCCTTTTCAATACGGTGTAGTTTTGTTGTGGTTCAATTAAAGTCTTGCTGGCATAATGCAGCACATGAGGTCTTCCCTCAACCCTTTGTCCAAGGACTTCTCCCACTACATAATATGAAGCATCACACATCAACTCAAATGGGAGTGTCCAATCAGAAGCTCGGAGAATAGGCGTAGAGATCAAGGCCTCCTTCAGAGTTTGGAAGACCTCGTCACACTTTGAATCAAAATTAAAGGAAGATTCCTTCGCCAACAGGTCACAAAGTGGCCTAGAAATTTTACTGAAATTTTTAACAAAGTACCTATAGAAGCAGGCATGGCCCAGAAAGGATATAATCTGTTTGACTTTCGTGGGCAGTGGAAGTTTGAAAATAGAATCAATCTTGGCTTTATCTACTTCCAAGCCTCACTTAGACACAACATGTCCAAGTAGAATTCCTTTCTGTACCTTGAAGTGGGTTTTCTCCCAACTGAGGACTAAACCATTCTCCTTACATCGCTTCAACACATTCTCCAAGTGCAAGAGACAGTGGTCGAAAGATGAGCCATAAATGGAGAAGTCATCCATAAACACTTCAACACAGTCATCAATCAAGTCTGAAAAAATGGACATCATACACCACTGGAAGGTTGCAGGGGCATTACATAATCCAAATGGCATACGCCTGAATGCAAAGGTGCCGTAAGGACTCATGAATGTCATCTTCTCCTAGTCATCAAGGAAGACTGCAACCTAGTTGTACCCAGAATATCCATCGAGAAAGCAATAGTACTTATTCCCTACCAATTTCTCAAGAATTTGATCAATAAAAGGCAAGGGAAAGTGATCCTTCTAGGTAGCGGTGTTCAGCTTGCAGTAATCAATATAGACCCTCCATCCTATTGAGGGTTGACGAGTTGATTGTTCGCTTTAAAGTCGTTTGTAGTTTTTTTGTGGTGGAAAAATCGACTAATCAATAATTAAAAATAACCACTTGCGGAAGAGTGAGTCGTACCCACAGGGAGGCAATGACGTATTTAAATTCACACCGGTTAAAAATGTTTGTTCGTAGTTAGTTTAGACAAGAATTAAGCCAAATTTGCCTACAGATTAAGGTTGAATCAAGAAAACATGCTGAAATAGAAATTCTTAATAACTAGAGGATATTTTTTGCAATACAGCTTCAATAAAATATCATTAAAAGATGACAATGGTAGAAAATGTAATTATTAATGGGACGAGTACTGTAGCAAAATAGGGGATTTTTTCCCCTTGGCTGTGCGCGAAGAGGAATGAACGGCCGGAGGCGGGAAGCTCGGAGGAAGTTCTTTGGACCGAGAGCTTCGCAGTGGTGGTGGCGACGAGTCACGCGGTGGCCGGAATCAGCCGGACGGAGCTCTGGCGAAGGTGGCTATCAATGGTGGCTGCAGCTGCTAGAGAGGCGGCTGTGCGTGGGAGTTGAGCGCTGCTGCAGGTGGTGCGCGTGCACACTGCTGTTGCGGACGCGTGGGAGTTGAGCGCACTGAGGGTTGCTAGTGGGCATGCTCTGGTGGAGGCAAATGCTGCTGCAGGCGGCAGGCGCAGGCGAACGGTGCAGGTGCACTGCAGGCTGGAAGGCGCAAGTGTGCTGCAGATGGCAGGGAGCGTTGCAGGCGAAAGGCGCGGAGAAGAACGCATGCCTGCTGCATGCGTGAAGAGGCATTGTAAGGTGCTGGTGAGCGCGCGCTGGAAGTTGGAGGTGATGCACATGCGTGGGCTGGCAGTTAGCGCTGGAGGTGAAGTGCGTGCGTGGGCTGGCGGTCTTGTGCAGTTGGAGGGATGCGGGTGTGAAGGAGTGGCCGGTCCTGCTGCTGTGTGTGCGGGTGGTGTGATGCGAGCATGGAGTGAGCGGGTGGGTGGTGCTGGAATAGATGCTGCAGGAGATGGTTCAAGTGTGCAACCGGAGGGGCACGGGCGTGGAGTGAGTTGTCGGTTGCTACTGAAGTGTGGGTCAAAACTTCAGACGTCCGGGAAACTTCCTGGACATCTTAACTAACTGAGGAGTGAAATTTCAGTGGCTGTGGCACTGGTTGTTGGTGATGACGGCGAGGGAGGTGCACGGTGAGGTGCTCACGGTAATGCGAATGATCTCCGGATGGCGGTGTGGCCAGTCACACCACACGCCCACAGTGGTGGAGACTCGTCGCCACGGTTGAGGCCGGCGATGTGGAATGGAAGAGAGACGAACTCTCTGCATAGTGGTGGGTCGGGGGTGGAGGCCTCCTCCTCTCAGCAGCCTCTCTCCTCTTTTTATAGCTGCCTGCACGAATTTGGATGGAGAGGCGGGAGCAGATCCACCTTCTCCGCTAATCCATGAATGTGGGCTTTAGTGCGACAGGAGGCGTTGCAGCGGCAGCCGAGCCGTTGCTGAAAAGAAGAATAAAAGATATTGTTAAAATATTATGGTTATTTATATACAAACCCTCAACTTTTATGTTAACTTAAAATTAATGCATGCAATGAACCTAATTGGTTAACTAATTAAATGAATGCCATTCTAAGTTAATTCTAAATGCATTTAAAATATGAATGCAATGCTAATCAAGGGTCTAGTCACAACTTCTTCACCTTGGTCATTAAATTCCACAGTAAAGCCTACCTTCTTTGGCACCACATGAATAGGACTTACCCATTTACTATCTGCAATGGGATATATGATCCCAGCTTCCAACCACTTCAGGTTTTCCCTTTTAACCACCTCCCTCATATTAGGGTTCGGACATCTCTGCATGTCTCTAAATGGCTTGATGGAATCATCAGTATAAATGTGGTGCATGCAGAGTGTAGAGTCTATACCCTTAATGTCAGCAATGCTCCAAGCAATAGCTTCCTTGTGCCTAGACAAGCATTCAACCAGGGATCCCTCCTGTGCCTCAAATAGCACAGCCGAAATGATAATGGGGAGCGTATCATTAGCACCCAGGAAGGCGTACTTGAGAGTGTCAGGGAGGGGTTTCAACTCAAGGTCGGGGGCTTGTATGGTTGATGGTTTCATAATAGATGTCCCCATCTCAGGTAGTAGATCTACCTTGGGCAGAGATGATAGGGAAAGAGACTCAGTGTTGAACGATACGAACACTACGCTAACGTGTTCGGTTTTGGAAAACCTGTCGTTGTAGTTCGAAAGCGAAGAATTCGTGTTCAACAAATAAAATTTATACCGAAATGAAAATTTCTGGTCGAACACAGGGAGGCGGACGTTTGATTTAAAAACTACGCATTTCTTTTTAATTGTCACGAAGTAATTCAATTTAAAACTATCTAATTATTTACAATAAATAAAAGAGAGAAAAGGTAAGAGAGAGAGAGTATTACACATGAAAATCAAAATGAGATGTAGAATAAATAAAGAATTTCTCATTGAGGAGATTGTTCATTACAACTAGAAAGCATAAAACAATTACACCAGAAAGCGGCAAATTTACTCTAGAAAGCATTAAAAGAATGGAGGGAGAAATGTCCTCCTCGACGGTCGCTTGGAGGATGAGTAGATTAATCTAGAAAGCAGTAAAAAGAATAGGGAGAGAGAAATCCTCCTCGACGGTCGCTTGGAGGACGAGCCGCCGTCGTCGTTGCGGGATGCACTTCCGAAGGGGGATGAAAATTTGGACTTTATCTCGCGAGAAGCATCCGGGTGTGGGACAAGTTTCTCTTGAGCTTTGGAGGGGTAGAGAGGAGAAGGAAGGGATGAGAATTTTGTATGGAGGGGGTCTCCTTTTATAGTTGCAAGGAGTGGGGGCAAAATGGACATTACAACTTCAAAATAATAAATGAGGGGTCTTTAGTGACGGATAAAACCGTCGCTAAAGCCCCCACCGTGGGCGTAGCTTCCGCGCCCACGCGCGCCCGCTCAGCTGCTCGCGTGCGCAACGCTTGCGCACGTTCGTCGATTCTCAGCCGTCCGATCGCGAGATCGGATGACTTAAGATGCGTCTCCGCCCGCTCGTTGTCCGCCCGCCTGGCACGTGCGATCGCGTGTCCACGCCGCACGTTCAATCGCGCGTGAACGCTATCGGGCGAGCACGACCATCCGATCTCCATCTGACGCTCCACGCACCTCAATTGCCAGCACCTTCCAGCCCTTCTCCGCGGCTCGAACCCGCGGCCGCCGCTAACGAAAGCGCGCTCAACCGCTACGCTATGGGGTGCGGATGGTCGAGCGAATGCTTTTAGGCGCGGCCGACCACAGCCGTTCGATCAAGATCCAACGGCAGAGAGCGAGCGGGTGTGGGGCCTTTGTAGAATGCGTGCGATCGTTTGGGAGGTCGAGATGGCGCCACGTGGCGCCATCTTGGTCGTCCATCTTCTGGAAGTTGTAGATGGTGCCACGGATGTTGGATTGACTTGATTTTTGCGTCGTTGGGCTGCGATCGTCGATCTGAATTCATCCGTGTGGTCGAATTTGTCATCTGAAGTGCAAATTTTCACCATCCCGACCCTTGATCTTCTAGGGTTCCCCGGTCACTATCTGATGCTTAGGATGCCTGATTAGGGCGATCTTGGAGTCGTTGAACTCCAATCGTCGCCCTGATCACATCCATACGGTTGGATCTTTGATTCACGGCCCCGATTAAATGTTTTCCCTATCCAAGCACATAAAAGGAGACAATTAAACTCCATTTTATTCAAACTACTTTAAATGCAAGATGATGCATGTTATGCAATATTTATATCATGAAATGCAATCCTATGCTTAAGAACATGCATAAATAGACATTTTAAGTAGTGTAAATGTGTTTACATCATTACCCCCATGCCTATCTTTTGCTAGTCCCTAGCAAAAACTATATGCTATTTATAAAAGAATTAGGTTGGATTATTTGGACCTGAGTTATTTTCAATCATTAAAAAATTGTCTACTTAAGAACTGAACTTTCAAAGACACAACAATGCCCGAGTATCAGCCAAAATGCAAACTGCCTCAAGCCCTCGCCTTATTCAAAGAAAAGTTTCTTTTTCTCTTTTTCTTCTTTTCTAATTTTTTTGGATTTTCAGATTTTAGGGTTTAAGAGTGGTTTTCTACGGCCATTCAACTCACCCAAGATTTGATGAGAACCCTAAGCTTTAAGCATCTTATTGTGATTGTGATAGACACATTGACCGGCAGTTAGAATGGACTTCAGATTTCTACGCCTCTAGGTGACCTCAAAAGGAATTTTACCTAAAGGTGTATCTTTACAACCGGTAGCTTTCTCCCTACTTTTATTTTTTTATGGGGTCAACACAAGGGTGAATCCAGTGTATATCTCCCCGATTTATTCTACTTCTCTGCTTCTTCCTAAGTGTTTTGGGAATTTTTAGTGCATTTACTGAGCTGGGTTCTGGACAACCGGTCGATGAGCTGTTACCACCGACAACTTGCCAGCCATACTCGTGCGGTGAAGTGTGGCTTATTTCTTTTTGTTCTTTTCTCCTTTTCTTTTTGATTTTTTTTCTCTTTTTTTTTTAAGTAGGTGGCTTCCCTGGTCTAAGATTTACCCAAAGGCAGCAAAAAGAGAAAGATCCAGTGACTGGGCTCTGGACAACCTACCTATGGGCTATTACCCACGATAACTTGCCAGCCATATCACCCTAGAAAGTTCATTAGCTACCCAATTTCCGTTAAAATCGCTGAACAATGAGTCAGTGCAAAGAAAGTGTGTAGATGCTTAAGACTCAAAATTCCCTCAAATCAGAGGGCAGGTTGGTAAGTCATGTACTTATCACCCAAACTTTATTTACTCCAATTAAAATAAAATTCAAGTTGGCGAGAACTCGAAAAACAAATCCACATTTTAGTGGATACACGGGCTGATTAAGTCCAAAGACCTGAAGGGTCTTTGTGTTCAGATCTTAATGTAGTATTTCTTAAGATTGAAAATTTTCTTAAACCTAAATTCTCTTTCCTAATTCTGATTTTTTTTATATAAAAGAAAATAAAACAAATCTACGGAGCTGACGAATGAATTCAGAGATAAATATCCACCCCCCTATGCCTATCTAATGCAATGTCCTCATTGTATTAAAAAGACATAAAATAGAGTGGAAAAGCGTAGAAAGCACCTGAATTGCGTGAATATCAGGTCCGCTCCAAAATGAAAACGAAAAAGAACTGTACATGTGCTGAGTTTAGTGCCTTCAGCTAGGCACACAATACAAGGAAAGAAATGAAAAATTCACAAGTGCAGGTCAGAATTAGAATAAATAGAAGAATCCTCCGACCTGTCAACAGAGGTCCACAGATGTGGACTAGATTGTGGTGCAGACCCATCCCCCATAATCGAGAATATCTTAGATTCTGGATAAAAATTACCCAAAACCTAAAATCAGAATGCAAGCGGGGTCGGGCCTGCGATTTATGAGGATGCAACCCAAGACCAAAAAGTCAGGTTACAGAGAATTGAATCTCAAAAGGATAATCGTTGAATGTGTGCTTGAGTTGAACATCCTTGAAACAAATGTCGTAGGGGTTCTGATTTGATGGTTTCAGCTTAAAAGGAACCCTTCGACTCAATCTTCCATTTCCTCCAAAGTTAACTGCCCAAATCATAACTTCCCAGCTCCTATCCTCCTCATTTAGCGTATCAAATTCCAGGACCTCTTGTATATTCATCACCCCATCTGAAATCTCCAAGTCTAAACGATGTGACAGAATCAAAATTGACTTGGGTCTAATTATCTCAGAATTAGAATCATCAATAAGCTCAACAGGGTGTAACTGATAATCAGGGCAATGAATTGATTCCTCCAGCAAATGCGATTCTGGATCTGTAATGTGTGCCCTAATAAGATCAGTTTCCTCAGTTATTGGGCTATCAAATGATCTATCAGGTTCCTCAGGCCCAATCGTCTCATAGAAATCGTGTTAAGAAAACTTGCGTGAGACTTCGCAACTTGAATCTTCACCATCAAAGAAATCAAGATCTGTATCAATGTATGTCCCAAAATCAGTTGTCACTTTGTGTTCCCAAGAGACATACGTTTTCTCGTAACCCAGCTCAGGGATCTCAGGTGAAGAAATCAGATCATCTTTAATTGGTTGCTTTAATTCAATCTGGTCATAACACGTGTCTCCCCCAACAGGTGCCTAAGCGGGTTCTGTCATTGGCTTTCCTGAAGAGGGTTCATCCTGGGAATCACCCCAAGATTGAATCAAAGCAACCACAAATCTCATCCTCAATTTTGCTAATTTCCCAAGTAGAAACTCACCCGGGTTCTTATCCTTAACGTCCTGGAGCCAATCCAACAAAGACTTGTTTAAATCATCAATCATCTGAATCAGGGGCTCCAATTTCTCAATGTAAGGTGTTGGCTGAACCTCTAAAGATTGAATGATATTTCTCAAGTTAGCCAGAACCTTTTCTTGAACCTGATTAACCTGAACCAAATGAGTTGGTTCAGGATTGGGCGGGTTTGACATCAATGCAAAGGAATTAACGAATTGAGATTCGTTATACCCTTCCTGATAATAGGTCATTTCAGATTGTTCAAAGGATGGTGATGACCTAAAGGCAGTGAAATCAGAGGATGGGTAAAGATCGCTGTATCCTTCTTGATTGTAGATCGTATTAGGTTGTTCATGAAAGGAGGACGATCTATAATCGATGTAGCTCTGAGAAGGATAGAAATCAGAATCAAAGTGTTCAAGGTTAGACCCTAAACACAGGGGTTCGGAATTGTATCCCCAATCCGAATTATCCCAACTCACTGATGGTTGATTACAATACGAGTCGGGATAATCGTCATGTTGAGGATAATTCACAATAGGAGGGAAAGAGCGGGAATGCGTGAAGTATGTGGAATGATTCATGAGACACAGGAGGAAGAAAGGTGTCCTGCAATACAAACAATCAAACTTGTCCTTAAATGGGTTAGCCTAAAGACCTACAGACTCCCAAAACCCATCTTGAGATAAAAGAACGATTTGATCTACTTCTGTCTGTTCAATCCAACCAGTTAGAAGGAGGGACTGGGGAGAAGGTTCTTCCTTCGACTTGCGCCTCCGGTTCCTAGTGTACCCCCCAGCCGCGATCATTTGACTCTGCTCCCCTAGCTAGACATCAGATTGAACAGTAGAAACAGACTAATCGAAAATAATCTCATTCTGGATTTTGAAGAGCGAGTCCAATCCTTAAGGCCAACGTCTACTCTATTTTATTTAGGGCTAGGTTTGAATGTGCTTTGGAATGTGATGGGCCCTTTAAATGGGTTGTGCCCTTAATGATTGATTGATTCGTGTGTGCGTGCACAACCAGTGGTTTTCAAGCAAGATTATTTTTGATGCGGTGAATTTTAAGGTTCAAATCTTGCTTAGTAGCTTTTAGGATTCAACTTTAGGTGATTTCAGACAAGTTTCATTGGCACACCAGGTTTTGAAAGCACAGGTGAAGATATTTTCCTTTAAGGCTTAAAAAGAATGTGGAGTGCCTGGCAAATCCCTAAGAGTTGAACCTAAGTGGCAGCTACTTGATGAGTTTATTTTATTTGAAGTGGTGCGGCCCAAACAACTCAAACAACTGGCCTGATGCACCACTTAATTAGGCACACAAATGATTACCTAATTTGATTTCTACTCGATTATGTGTTTGCATGTGTGTACCGACTCCTAAGATCGGTTTACTGGTTGAGTTAGAAAATCAGATGAGGTTGTGTACCTCTGTGAGATTTTTTTTTTTAATTTTTTTCTTTTTTTAATCTGGGGGTTGGGGTGAGTATGGGTTTCAAACAACAAACAATCTAACCTTAGAGTTTATAAAAACACCTAGGTTGATTGAATTTTGAGTTATTATGTGATGAAATGAAATCTAATGGGTGGGAGGTGGGGGATAACTTACAGAACCTTCCATAGCACTTTACTCCGATCTACCGCTTTTGCCTGTCTCGAAAGAGTACCTGCAATTACAATAAGAAAGGAGAAAAGTAAGGTAAATGATTTGTAAGTTACAAAACGCAAAGAGAAATCAAAGAGCGTTGCCTCCTCGTCAATGGCGCCAAAATGTTGAACGTTCGAATCGCTACGCTAATGTGTTCGATTTTGGAAAACCTGTCGTTGTAGTTCGAAAGTGAAGAATTCGTGTTCAACAAATAAAATTTATACCGAAATGATAATTCCGGGTCGAACACAGGGAGGCGGACGTTTGATTTAAAAACTACGCGTTTCTTTTTATTTGTCACGAAGTAATTCAATTTAAAACTATCTAATTATTTACAATAAATAAAAGAGAGAGAGGGTAAGAGAGAGAGAGAGTATTACACATGAAAATCAAAATGAGATGTAGAATAAACAAAGAATTTCTCATTGAGGAGATTGTTCATTACAACTAGAAAGCATAAAACAATTACACTAGAAAGCGATAAATTTACTCTAGAAAGCATTAAAAGAATGGAGGGAGAAATGTCCTCCTCGACGGTCGCTTGGAGGACGAGTAGATTAATCTAGAAAGCAGTAAATCTATACTAGAAAGCAGTAAAAAGAATAGGGAGAGAGAAATCCTCCTCGATGGTCGCTTGGAGGATGAGCCGAACGGGACAACACCTGAATGAAGGAGGACGAAGCGGGATGGAGGACGAAGCAGAAGAACGGGAACGGAGCAGCACGCCGTCGTCATCGCGGGATCCACTTCCGAAGGGGGACGAAAATTTGGACTTTATCTCGGGAGAATTATCCCAGGTGTGGGACAAGCTTCTCTTGAGCTTTGGAGGGATAGAGAGGAGAAGGAAGGGATCAGAATTTCTTATGGAGGGGGTATCCTTTTATAGTTGCAAGGAGTGGGGGAAAAATGGACATTACAACTTCAAAATAATAAATGAGGGGTCTTTAGTGATGGATAAAACCGTTGCTAAAACCCCCAACGTGGGCGTAGCTTCTGCGCCCATGCGTGCCCGCTTAGCTGCTCGCGCGCGCAACGCTTGCGCACGTTCGTCGATTCTCAGTCGTTCGATCGCGAGATCGGACGGCTTAAGATGCGTCTCCGCCCACTCGTTGTGCGCCCGCCTGGCGCGTGCGATCGTGCGTCCACGCCACGCATTCAATTGCACGTGAATGCTATCGAGTGCGCGCGACCGTCCGATCTCCATCTGACACTCCATGCACCTCAATTGCCTGCGCCTTCCAGCCCTTCGCCGCAGCTTGAACCCGCGCCCGCCGCTCGGGAAAGCGCGCTCGACCGTTGCGCTATGGGGTGCGGATGGTCGAGCGGACGCTTTTAGGCGTGGCCGACCACAGCCGTTGGATCAAGATCCAATGGCGGAGAGCGAGCGGGTGCGGGGCCTTTGTAGAATGCGTGCGACCATTTGGGCAGTCGAGATGGTGCCACATGGCTCCATCTTGGCCGTCCATCTTCTGGAAGTTGTAGATGGTGCCACGGATGTCGAATTGACTTGATTTTTGCGTAGTTGGGATGCGATCATCGATCCGAATTCATCCGTGCGGTTGGATTTGTCATCTGAAGTGCAGATTTTCACCATCCTGGCCCTTGATCTTCTAGGGTTCCCCGGTCACTATCTGATGCTACGGATGCCTGATTAGGGCAATCTTGGAGTCGTTGAACTCCAATCGCCGCCCTTATCACATTCATACAGTTGGATCTTTGATCCGAGGCCCCGATTAAATGTTTGCCCTGTCCAAGCACATAAAAGGAGATAATTAACCTCCATTTTATTCAAACTACTTTAAATGCAAGATGATGCATGTTATGCAATATTTATATCATGAAATGCAATCCTATGCTTAAGAACATGCATAAATAGACATTTTAAGTAGTGTAAATGTGTTTACATCACTCAGCAGAAACACCTAGCAACTCCTTAAGTTCTAGTATATCCCCTTCACATTCCTCCAAGAGATGGGAATGCTCATGTAGCATGACATGCTGAAGGGGGTCATCACATAACATTGTAAGGGTTTTCTCTTCAATTAGGTCATCTATCACCTCAACTTGAGAACAATCCTCAAGCCTGGATTGTTTATAAGCATCAAACATATTAAGTCGGATTTTCCTGTTCCCAAAGCCCATTTTCAATGCCCCAGTATTGCAATTGATTGAAGCATGCGAAGTTGTAAGGAAGGGGTGGCCCAAAATGATGGAGGGTTTGGTTGGCTTGTTGGTAGGGTCAGTGTCCAAAACTCATAAGTTGACACGGAAGAAGAAATCCTCCACTCTCACAAGGACATCTTCCAAAATTCCCTGTGGTGTCTTAAGTGATCGATTAGCAACTTGGAGGATTACCGAACTTGGCTTCAAATTGCCTCCCCCAAGTTGTTCATACATGTAGCTTGGAAGGATGTTCACCCCTGCACCTAGATCAAGTAGAGTTTCATCAATTTGTAAGTCACCAATAACCACTGAGATGTACGGGGCTCCTGGGTCCTTAAGTTTCAGGGGTGTGCCATATTGAACTATTGAGCTAACAGAATCAGGCAGAACAACTTTTGATTGGACCTGTTTCCTAGATTGTTGCTTTTTCGTGCACAGGTCCTTTAAGAAGAGGGCATAAGACGGAATCTCCCTGATATCTTCAAGAAAAGGTAGGTTAATCTGCACTTGCTTGAAAGTTTTAATGATCTCATCCGTCTTATCTTTGGCTCCAGATGAGCCAATAGAAGTCTGCCCAGAGGTGGATAAGTGCTCTGGAAAAGGCACTCTTGATCTATGGGTGGAAAGGTTGTCATGTCGAGTAAGGGGTGGAATAGGGGAAACTTCTTTTGGTGTGGTGATTTCAAGCGGAGTTTTGGGCAAGTCTTCTCCAGTGGGGGTGAAAGTCGGGGTGGATGGTTTTTCAGAGGGTGAGACTATAGGAGCATCAGGTTTGAAAATTTCTTTCCCACTCCTCAGAATAGTCACCGCCTGAGCTTTCTCCCTAAAGACAATCCCTTTTCCTTTAGGATTCTCCATAGCAGCATTGGGAAGCTTCCCAATTTCCCTCTATCGAACAGCCTCAACAAGGTGTCCTATCTACGATTTCATTTCATGTATAGACTTGTCATGAGATTGGATGATGGCACTTTGACTTTCTTGCACAATTCTCAACATTGCCTTCAATTCATCCATCTCAGAGGTCTTTGGTTGGGCGAAGGTTTGAGGTTGGTTCATTTAATGGTTTTGAAAGGATTGCGGTTTATAATTCCTTGAATTTTAGACATTTCCTTGTCTCCATGAAAAGTTTGGGTGGTTCCTCCATCCCTCATTATAAGTGTTAGAAAAAGGGTCATTACGAGGTCAAGGATGGAACCCTTGAGCGGCATTCAGATCCGCCTGTACAACCTCAAGGAATTGGGAGGCCAAGTGGCAATCCACAGTAGCATGTGTATTGCCTTGGCAAATGGAGCATTTAGAAGCTTGGGATGTGGAGGTGTTAGATACGAATTGGCCCGGGCTCGACATAAGCCTTTCCATGTTTTGATTCAACAATTGAATCTGATAGGCTAAATTCTGGGTGTCCCTTGCCTCATTCACCTCCAACTTTCTTTGCATGAGAGTGGGTTTTCTATCCATGTAGGCAGAATTCAAGTGAATAGAATTCTCACTCAAAGTCTCAAAAAGGTTCCAAGCTTCATCCTCAGTCTTAGATAGAAAGGTTCCTGCATAGGCACCATCCACAGTCTGCCTATGTGAATCATTAAGTCCGGTGTAGAACCATTCAACCAGTTGTCACTTAGGCTTCTGGTGATGTGGGAAAAGTATCAACAGGTCATTAAAGAGCTCCCACGCATCATGGAAAGATTCCCCGTCCCTTTGAACAAAACTCATAATTTCCCTCCTAAAGTGATTTGTTTTGCTCATGGGGAAGTACTTCTTCAAAAACTTCTTCTTCAGGGCATCCCAAGTGTTAATATCATAAGGGTGTGACACCAATACTTGGATTTGTCCTTGAGGGAGAAAGCAAAGAGGGTCTGCATTTGAGCGTCATCAGTAATGCCCTGCAGCTTCACCATGGAACAAACCTCGGTGAATTCCTCTAAATGCCTATAAGGGTCTTCTCTAGTAGTACCATAAAAGGAGGGAAGCAAGGATATGGTACTGCTTCTGATCTCATAAGGATTGTCCCCTCCAGGTCTATGTAGTGTAGGGCCAGCTTGATTGGTTGGCATGAAATATTCCTTAAGGCTCTTTTGGCCAGCCATTTCTTCCCTTGGGAGGTTCCTTCTTAAGATTCTTTCAGGTTCAGGATCAAACACAAGTTGTCTCCTAAGAGATCGCCTACCAAGCATGCATTACAAACACAATTCAAAAGGACTTGTTCAGTCTTTACAAATTTAGGCTTCTGACTTTAGTTCAAATTGTAGATAACAAAGCAAGTTTCCCAATCAATTACGCGCCTATTGTTGACCTTTGAAATGCCTAAAAAGACCTAGTTGGAGCTTAGGTGTTCTTCCATAAATCTCAAATGGTAGAGCAACCCCAAAGACGGAAGATCGAGGGATGCAAGTAGGCCTAAGCCTTCCTTTGAAGCTGTACTTTCGCGGTGCTTCTTAACTACCCCTAAAAATCTGTGACAGGGTATCCCCCTCTTTGGATTTACAAAACCTTTGATCTCAAGTTCTGAACATTTCAGAATCCAATGGTAGGAGGGCTCTTGTCCTAGTAGTTCCAAGACCTAGGAGTGTCTAAATGTGTGTCGTGGTGCAAGAGATACAAGTGTGCATACACCGTAAAATTTTAAGTTTTGAAATTTGAACCGCAGCACAATGTCTCACTTCAAGTCCTTGGTTTTTAGTGTTCCTCCTTATCTCAAAGTCCTTTTTCAAGAAAATAAGTGACCACTAGTTAGATCTTTTCAATTCAATTAGGTGGTCTTGCAATTAAATCCAAATGCACATACGTGAACAATACAGAATGCAAAGAAAGTGGGCATACCCTTCCTCCAGCAATCAGCAATGCAAGATGCACGCAAATGCAAAAAAACAATAATAATAAATAAATAAATCTAGAGGCTGCTCATTCACACCTAAATGGTCGTCCTAAGGCAGGCAGCTCAATTTTTTTTTTTTAGCTACTTATGCACAAGCAAAGAAAATGATAAACAACCACAAAATAAAATAAAACCTAGATCTAAAGAGAAGGGAATAGGCTCCCAAAAATTATTACCCAACATGGGCCTAAAACAAAGTTGGGGAACAAACCCTTAAAAATGTACCCGGAACAAGGGTCTCAAACCAAAATGTGCAAGAAAAATTAAGTCTAAAGTCTTAATCCTACTCTAATCAAATCAGCGACTAAATGTGCGGAGACAATTGTCACGTCCTTGTCCTTACCCTCCTTTCAATCTGGTTCCTTGCAAGGTGGCTTGAATAATTTCTCCTCTGGCGACATCAAGGGTCGCCTCTCACAAAGGCTGGTGTGATTGCAAGTCATAGAATGTGTGTCGCAGATCGTTGTACTTGCACCAGAATACAAAAAAAATCCAGAGTTAAATATGATTCAAAATTTAAATCAATGTGAACGAATGAATGAATGAATGCGATTTAATTAAGCCTATTGCCTCCCCGGCAATGGCTGAGCTGTTGGTGGGCACGCGCCTACTACAGTGGAGGTGCAGCACGTGCGGGCGGGTTGCTGTAAGGGGCAAGCGCGCGAGAATGGCGCTGCCGTAGGAGGTGAAGTGCGCCAAGGGTGCTGGAGGGCGGTGCCTGCGCTTGGTGCGTGTGCAGGAGGTGCCTGCACTTGGTGAGGGACGTGCATGGGGATGGTGCTGGTGGTTGAGGAGCAGATGAAGAAGAAGCACGGTGATGCAGGGACTCTGATTGGTGGTTGATGTAAACATGTTTATATTACATAAAATGTCTATTTATTCATGTTCTTAAGCATAGAATTGCATTACATACTATAAATATTGCATAGCAAGCATCATCTTGCATTTAGAATAGTCTGAACAAAATGGAGGTTACTTGTCTCCTTTTATGGCCAGGCACAGGGCGACTATTTATCGGGGCCTCAGATCTAAGATCCAACCATACAGATCTGATCAGAGCGACGATTGGAGTTCAACGACTCCAAGATTGCCTTAATCGAATATCCGTAGCATCAGATAGAGACCGAGGAACCCTAGAAGATCAAGGGCCAAGATGGTGTTAATCTGCACTTCAGATGACAAATCCAATTGCATGGATGGATTCGGATTGACGATCGCAGCCTAGTGGTTAGAAAATCGACTCAATCCGATACCCGGGGCACCATCTACACCACCCAGAAGATGGACGGCCATGATGGTGCCACGTGGTGCCATCTCGACCGCCCAACCGGCCGCACGCAACCACTGAAGCCCTTAGCGCCAATGCTTCTCCACCATTCGATCAAGATCCAACGCTGTGAGGTGCCCACGATTAAGTTAAGCGCTCGACACAAACGCACCCACAACGTGTTGGTCGAGCGCCTTAACGCGAGTTGACGTGCGGGAGCGAGCCACAGGGTGCCTCAATTGGAGCGGGCGTGTAGACACAATCGGTCGCACGATGGAGATCGAGCAGTTGTGCATGCCCAATTGGCTAAACATGCCAACAAACGTGGTGAGGAGATGCGAGATCTCATGCGGATGAGGCAGGCGATGGAGCGCTCTCAGCCGTTTGATCTCATGATCAAATGGCCGAGATTGGAAGATCATGGATGCGCATTGAGGTGGGGGGAGGCCAGCGGGCATGGTGGCTCCGACAGCAGGGTTATAGCGTTGTAGTATAGCCAGTTGTTGCCATCATTTCAAATATATAAATTTTTTACTCGGAAAAGAGTTCCCGAGGTCGAACTCAGGGAGCAAGTTGTATTCTAGAGATATACATGTTTCTTTTACAAAAAAAAAAATAAAGAGAGAAAGGATTTGTTGTTTTCTCTTTGTTTCTCCTCGTCTCAGATCTTCTTCTTCTTTGTCTGCAGAGGTGATCTTCTTCTTCTGTAGTGGTGATGCTCTTCTTCTTTTTCCAGCTGTTCCTGCTTTCAGTTCTTCCCTTGTTCTTTTGTGTTCTCCTCTGCCTCGCCTTCTTCTGTTGTTCTTCAGATCTCCTTCTTTCTTCTTTTCTTTTTCCGGTCAGGACGTCGCCCCTCCTTCTTTCTTCTTTTCCCTTCAAGACATCGTCTGATTTCCAAATCAGACGACTTAAACTGCCTGTTGCTACAGTGTCTCCCTCAGCTTCCTTCTTCTTCCGCGGTCCTTCTTCTTCACCTGCGCCTGCACACTTCAGAGCTTACGTCAGAGGACAAAACCTACTCTACCCTCTCCCCCCGCGTCTCTCTCTCTCTGAAACCACTCTTGGGAAAGCTCTCCCAGAGCTGCCGGGTAGTCGGGTACGGGTCAGGTCCGGGTCCAGTCCCACCGGCGTGCGTGGTGGGCGAGGAGTGCAGGTCAGTCTTAAGTCGGGTCGGGTCAGGTCAGCGGGGCGTGAGCGCGGACGAGACCGGGTAACCGGGCGGGTGAAGGGGACCTCACCCCGTGTGCTGAGGCAGTAAGGCTAATGCACAAAATCAATTTAAACGGTGAAGAGGTTGTGAGGCTTACCGATGTGGGACTAAACGGAGGCCTCTCCTCGCATGCGCCTGCTGGGAGACCGCGGCCTAGCTTCTGCAGCTGCGGCTTCGATTTGCGTCGATTGCTGGCTGGCTGCCTTCGCAAGACTCCCCGTAATCCGCAGTAGCTGGAGACCTGGAGTCCTCAAGCCTGGAGCGCGGGAGAAGCTGCTTCAATGTGCGTTAATGGCGGTCGAACCTCAAAACCTGTCGGACACGAATATGGCCTCTCGGCCTGATCAAACCACTGGGGAACCTTCGCCGTGGCACGGCGAAGGTGTGGAGCTGCGCGGCAAGCCGCAAGGTGGTGTCTGGCGGCAGCCCTAGGTTGGACTGCAACCGGAGGAATGGGTTTGTTCGGGGGAGCGTTACGGAGGTGTGGAGTGGCAGTGGAGGGGTGGGGGGTGCTCAGTGTGATGAGGCAGAGGTTCGGTGAGGGTCGGCGAGGTGTGTGAGGCTGTGGAGCGATGGGAGCATCTCGCCGGAGGGTGGCCGGAGACGAAGGGGGTGACGATGGTCAAGGTCGGTCGAGGGCTTAATTGAACAAATTGAAAGAGGGGAAAGAAAGAGGAGAAGAAGGGAAGTAGTTCTAGCTTACTTTCAGGGACGAAGGGGGAGCAGCAGGGCGACAGTCGTATCGACTGTCGCCGGAGAAGACGATGCTCAGGGAAAGGGGTGGCGGCGAGCAGAGAGCCGGAGAGGCGCCAGCTGGGTGCGGCGTGGCGCGGGAAGAGTAGGGGAGGAAGTCTCTGCTGCTGGTATTGCGGCAGAGCGAAGAGGAGAAGGGGGAGGAACCGCCGGAGCTGGTGAGCGTCTGCCGGAGAGAGAAGAGAGGAAAGTTGGGGGTTTTCTCCGTCAGACCCAAGCTGCCCCGGTCGGTGGAGCAACGGGGGGTATTTATAGGGATCAAAACAGGGAGGAAGGCGGAGGGAGACGACGTGTCTCCCTCGCCGGAGGATGGCCGGAAACAAAAACCCATACCGTCCGTGCGTTCGCACGGCCGGTATGGTGGGCTACAGCGACCAGGGGGTGTCCCTACGACAGCTGACGACGCAGGGCACCCCCGGTTTACTTGCCAGGCTTCCCCCCTCACCCTGCGCGGCGCCATGCTCCGTGCAAGGTCGCCGGAGCATGGTGCTGGCAGGTTTTGCAGGGGGGACCTGAATGCGAAGAACGAAGGAGAGTTAGGGGCCAAAATGCGATGGTTCAAAAGTTGAGGGCCAAAAAGTAAATATATGAGGACCAAAGTGTGAAGTCGGTCAAGGAGGTTTCTTCTCAGGCTCAAGTTTTTATACATGATTAATTAGGACCTAAGGAATCTGATGGTGAATTTCATTTCTATATTAAACCTTGTTTGACCGGTCAATTTATGCAAAAACCCAAATTAAGTTATTAATTGGGCATGGTTCTCAATGTAGGTCAAAATGGGTTCTGAAGGACAAATTGAAGGTTCTAAACCCTAGAGATTATTTTTCTATGAATTTTAGAGGGTTTATTCTATTTTTACTTTGCCTCGAACCTCGTGAATTGAAGTGGGTTGTTTTAGGGTTACATATTATCATTTAGTTTCTTGGAAGTGCTGTAGCCCTTGCTAGATCATCTCATCCCACTTTTATTCTTATTAAGCTGCTTTGACCTATGTTTGGGCCCTGAATTACCCTGTATGCAGATTATACTGGTAAAATTGCATTTTTACCCCTTATGACTTATTTTCTTCTCAAACTCAGAATTCTCTGAGTTAAGCCTTTCCTTGAGATATGTAGGAGCTTTTATCCTTTGTATTAGGTCAAAATGAGCTAGTTATGGCTCATGATGAGGTTCTCATCATACCCCCATGCCTAGCTTTTGCTAGTCCCTTAGCAAAAACTTAAGGTTTCAACCCTTGTTCTAGACCATGAAGTTTTTAATAGTTTTAGATAAGTGCCTTTTTTTATTTGAGCATAGATTAGGTTAGAATGCTGACCATAGGCCTAAAAGGTACTCTAGTACCAATCAAGATCCAAATCTGTCTAGCCTTAGCCTCAGTCTTTTAGCGAAGGTTTTTAAGGTCCACAAGAACTAACCTAAGGTTTATTGGACTTCGTGGTTAAAGCACCCGTGCTTGAAATGATTTTAGCCCTGGCTCAGTTCACAGTGCGTTTTGTAAGAGAGAGATAGAAAGTTTTTCTGTTTGGAGAGTTTTCTCTCTCTTTTTCTTTTTAGTTCTAGCCTAGGATTGGCTTTTCAACACGGTCTGTATCAGATTCCTTGCTCCCATCATCAATCCTCAAGGGTTCCTGGCGATCGATGCTTCGAGATAGCACCGCCCATGGCAACCCCCGGAACCCTGGCTATTGAGATTTCGAGATAATCCCATCCATGGTGTTCCGTGGCCGAATCCAGACCCTGGCAATTGACACTTCGAGATAATGCCATCCATGGAATCTGAACCAGCAGAGTGCTTACATGCCCCCAGTAGGATATGTAAATATCCTAAGAGACAAGCACCGAGGAGATGATATTTTGTTACGCATCTTCGAGGGGATTTCCCGCCTCTCCGCGCTGGGAACTCGTCCAAATCAACTTGTGTTGATCGGCCGCTCCTATTCTAGGTGTTCTTTTCAGAATTTTGCGACGCTTCTGCGTGATTCTGATTTTTACGCTTACTGAACCAGGCTGTGTGTGAGGTTAGGGTGCTTAGGTTACTGAGTCCCGTAAACCAAAAATTAGTTAATGAGGCCGAATACTCCCTAAGCCTTAGACCTAATACTTCAGCTTTTCATTTTCCTCAACCTCTTGAGGAGTGTCCAGATCTTAATGGGTACTAAGAGTCTATTCAAGAATGCCTAAGGTTTGCATTCTTTACTAATCTCTTTGTGCACTTTTCTTGAATGAGGTCTAGAACTTAGGTTAATTCCTTAGTTCCTTACTAATGACTATCACTTTTTCTCATAATTTTGTGCTCCTTTTTCATTTTGTTTCTTTTCTCCTTCACAAAATTTCCTTCTCCTCTTTTCCTCTTATTCTTTTTCTCCTCTTAGGTGAGCCGTAGGTTGACAATAGGCGCGTAATTGATTGGGTAACTTGTTTTGTCACCTACAATTTGAATTAAATTCAAAAGCCTAAATCTGTAAAGACCAAACAAGTCCGTTTGAATTGTGTTTGTAGTGCATGCTTGGTAGGCGTTCTCTTAGGAGACAACTTGTATTTGATCCTGAACCGGAAAGAATCCTAAGAAAAGACCTCCCAAGGGTAGAAATGGCCGGTCAAAGGAGCCTTAAGGAATATTTCATCCCAACCAACCAAGTTGGCCCAGCACTACGTAGACCTGGAGGGGATAATCCATATGAGATCAAAAGTAGTACCATATCCTTGCTACCCTCCTTTTATGGTACTACTAGGGAAGACCCTTACAGGCATATTGAGGAATTCACCGAGGTCTGTTCCACGGTAAAGCTGCAGGGCGTTACTGATGACGCTCAAATGCGGACCCTTTTTCCCTTCTCCCTAAAGGACAAAGCCAAGTATTGGTATCACACCCTTGATAATTGAAATACTTGGGATGCCCTGAAAAAGGAGTTTTTGAAGAAGTACTTCCCCATGAGCAAAACAAATCACTTTAGGAGGGAAATCATGAGTTTTGCTCAAAAGGATGGGGAAGCTTTCCATGATGCGTGGGAGCGCTTTAACGATTTGCTGAGACTTTGCCCACATCACCAGGTGCCTAAATGGCAACTGGTTGAAAGGTTCTACACCGGACTTAATGATTCGCATAGGCAAACTGTGGATGGTGCCTGTGCAGGAACCTTTCTATCTAAGACTGAAGATGAAGCTTGGAACTTATTCGATACTTTGAGTGAGAATTCTATTCACTTGAATTCTGCCTACATGGATAGAAAGCCCACTCTCATGCAAAGAAAGTTGGAGGCGAATGAAGCAAGGGACACCCAGAATTTAGCTTATCAAATTCAATTACTGAATCAAAACATGGAAAGGCTTATGTCGAACCCGAGTTCATTCACACCTAACACCTCCACATCCCAAGCTTCCGAATGCGTAATTTGTCAAGGCAATACACATGCCACTGTGGATTGCCACTTGGCCTCCCAATTCCCTGAGCTTGTACAAGCAGATTTGAATGCCGCTCAAGGGTTCCGTCCAAGACCTCATAATGATCCTTTCTCCAACACTTATAATGAGGGATGGAGGAACCACCCAAACTTTTCATGGAGACAAGGAAATGTCTCAAATTCAGGGAATTACAAACTGCAATCCTTTCAAAACCATCAAATGAACCAACCTCAGACCTTTGCCCAACCTAAAACCTCTGAGATGGATGAATTGAAGGCGATCTTGAAAACTATGCAAGAAAGTCAAAGTGCCATCATCCAATCTCATGACAAGGCTATACATGAGATGAAATCACAAATTGGACACCTTGTTGAGGCCGTTAGACAGAGGGAGACTGGGAAGTTTCCAAGTGTTGCTGAGGAAAATCCTAAAGGAAAAGGGATTGTCTTTAGGGAGCATGCTCAGGCGGTGACTATTCTGAGGAGTGGGAAAGAAATTTCCAAACCCGATGCTCCTATAGTCTCACCCCCTAAAAAAACATCCACCCCGACTTTCACCCCCACCGAAGAAGATTTGCCCAAATCTTCTCCGCTTGAAATCACCTCACCGGAAGAAGTTGCCCCCGTTCCACCCCTTACTCGACATGACAACCCTTCCACCCAGAGATCGAGAGTGCCATTTCCAGAGCGCTTATCCACCTCTGGGCAAACTTCTGCTGGCTCATCTGGAGCCAAAGATAAGACGGATGAGATTATGGAAACTTTCAAGCAAGTGCAGATTAACCTGCCTTTGCTTGAAGCTATCAGGCAGATTCCGTCTTATGCCCGGTTCTTAAAGGACTTGTGCACGAAAAAGCGGCAATCTAGAAAACAGGTCCAGTCTAAAGTTGTCCTGCCTGATTCTGTTAGCTCAATTGTTCAACATGGCACACCTCCGAAACTTAAGGACCCAGGAGCCCCATATATCTCTGTAGTTATTGGTGACTTACAAATTGATGAGGCTCTGCTTGATCTAGGTGCGGGGGTGAACATCCTTCCGAGCTATGTATATGAACAACTTGGGGGAGGCAATCTGAAGCCTAGCCCTGTAATCCTTCAAGTTGCTGATCGATCACTTAAGACACCACGGGGAATTTTGGAAGATGTCCTCGTAAGAGTGGAGGATTTCTTCTTTCCCGTTGACTTCTTAGTTTTGGACACTGACCCTACCAACAAGCCAACCAAACCCTCCATCATTTTGGGCCGCCCCTTCCTTGCAACTTCCCATGCTTCAATTAATTGCAATACTGGGGCATTGAAAATGGGCTTTGGGAATAGGAAAATCCGGCTTAATGTGTTTGATGCTTACAAACAAGCTGGACTTGAGGATTGTTCTCAAGTTGAGGTGATAGATGACCTGATTGAAGAGGCAACTCCTGCAATGTTATGTGATGACCCCCTTCAGCATGTCATGCTAAATGAGCATTCCCATCTCTTGGAGGAATGTGAAGGGGATATACTAGAACTAGAGGAATTGCTAGGAGTTTCTGCTGAGTCTCTTCCCCCATCATTTCCGCCGAAGGCAGATTTGCTACCTGAGATGGGGACATCTATTATGAAACCCTCAACCATACAAGCCCCCAACCTTGAGTTGAAACCCCTCCCTGACACTCTCAAGTATGTTTTCCTAGGTGCCAATGATACGCTCCCAGTTATCATTTCGGCTGTGCTGTCTGAGGCACAGGAGGGAGCCTTGATTGAATGCCTGTCTAGGCATAAGGAAGCTATTGCTTGGAGCATTGCTGACATTAAGGGTATAGACTCTACACTCTGCATGCACCACATTTATACTGATGATTCCATCAAGCCTTTTAGGGACATGCAGAGACGTCTGAACCCTAATATGAGGGAGGTTGTAAAAAAGGAAATCCTGAAGTGGTTGGACGCTGGGATCATATATCCCATTGCTGATAGTAAATGGGTCAGTCCCATTCATGTGGTGCCAAAGAAGGCAGGCTTTACTGTGGAACTCAACAACCAAGGTGAACAAGTTGTCACTAGACCCTCAACTGGATGGAGGGTCTGTATTGATTACCGCAAGCTGAACACCGCTACCCAGAAGGATCACTTTCCTTTGCCTTTTATTGATCAAATTCTCGAAAAATTGGCAGGGAATAAGTATTATTGCTTTCTCGATGGATATTCTGGGTACAATCAGGTGGCAGTCTTTCCTGATGACCAGGAAAAGACGACATTCACGAGTCCTTACGGTACTTTTGCATTCAGGCGTATGCCGTTTGGATTATGTAATGCCCCTGCAACTTTCCAGCGGTGTATGATGTCTATCTTTTCGGACATGATTGACGAGTGTGTCGAAGTATTTATGGATGACTTCTCTATTTATGGCTCGTCTTTCGACCAGTGTCTCCTGCACCTGGAGAATGTGTTGAAACGATGTAAGGAGACTGGTTTAGTCCTCAGCTGGGAGAAAAGTCACTTCATGGTACAGAAAGGAATTGTACTTGGGCATGTTGTATCTGAGCAAGGTTTGGAAGTAGATAAAGCCAAGATTGATTCTATTTCCAAACTTCCATTGCCTACGAATGTCAAACAGATTAGATCCTTTCTGGGCCATGCTGGCTTTTACAGGCGCTTTATTAAAAATTTTAGTAAGATTTCTAGGCCACTTTGTGACTTATTGGCGAAGGAATCTTCCTTCAGTTTTGATTCAAAGTGTGCCGAGGCCTTTCAAACTCTAAAGGAGGCCTTGATCTCTGCGCCTGTTCTCCAAGCTCCTGATTGGGCACTCCCCTTTGAGCTTATGTGTGATGCTTCGGATTATGCAGTGGGAGTAGTCCTTGGACAAAGGGTTGAGGGAAGACCTCATGTGCTGCATTATGCAAGCAAGACTTTAACTGAACCTCAGCAAAACTACACCGTCACTGAAAAAGAATTACTTGCTGTAGTTTTTGCTCTGGAGAAGTTTAGGTCTTATTTACTTGGGTCTAAGGTGGTTATTTTTACTGATCATGCAGCAGTGAAACATCTCATTGCTAAGAAAGATTCTAAGCCACGTCTGATTAGGTGGATCTTACTCCTTCAAGAATTTGACTTGGAAATACGTGAAAAGAAAGGAGTAGAAAATGTTGTGGCTGACCACCTGTCTTGTCTTCTTCTTAACGACTCTATTTCTGAAGACATTCGCGAGACATTCCCCGATGAAACTCTGATGGCGGTAACACCAACTTTACCTTGGTATGCAGACATTGTAAATTACTTGGTCACTGGACAAACTCCTGGCTCTTGGGATAAGCAGAAAAGAAAGAGATTCATTTCTCAAGCGAGATATTTTCATTGGGAAGAGCCAGAATTATTTAGAATTGGACAAGACCAAGTTTTGAGACGTTGTGTGCCTGAAGAGGAACAACAAAGTGTGCTGACATTTTGCCATGCACTTCATTGTGGAGGACACTTTGGTGCTAAGAAAACTGCTTTTAAGGTTCTCCAGTCTGGTTTTTGGTGGCCTTCCTTATTTAAGGATTCTCATAATTTTGTTAAGGCCTGTATTAGATGTCAACGGACTGGAACGATTGGGAAGAAGAATGAAATGCCTCAACATCCTATTCAATCTGTTGAAATTTTTGATGTGTGGGGAATTGACTTTATGGGCCCCTTCCCGTCGTCCCATGGTTTTGAATATATCTTGGTGGCAGTTGATTATGTCTCTAAATGGATAGAGGCCATTCCGACGCGCACAAATGACCACTCTGTGGTTTTGAAATTTGTGAAGGCCAATATCATATCCCGTTTCGGCTGCCCCAAGACTATTATAAGTGATGGGGGACCTCATTTCCGAAACCACCACTTCAATCGGTTAATTAAGAGTTTGGGAGTGACTCACAAGGTTGCTACCCCTTACCACCCTCAGACAAGTGGTCAGGTTGAAGTATCAAATAGGGAGATAAAAAATATTTTGGAAAAGACCGTTAGACCTGATAGGAAAGATTGGTCCCAAAAGCTCGATGATGCTTTGTGGGCTTATCGAACGGCCTATAAGACCCCTTTGGGTACTTCTCCCTTTCGGATTGTGTATGGAAAAGCGTGCCATTTACCTGTTGAGTTGGAACATAAAGCACTTTGGGCTATTCGAAGTGTTAACATGGATTTAGAGAAGGCAGGTAAGGCACGATTTCTAGAATTAAGTGAGCTTGAGGAGCTGAGGAATGATGCTTATGACACCTCTCAAGCTTATAAAGAAAGAACTAAGGTCTTGCATGACAAGTTTATTCTTCGAAAGACCTTTGAACCCAACCAACAAGTCTAGCTTTTCAATTCCAGACTTAAGCTTTTTCCTGGGAAATTAAAATCTCGTTGGGATGGGCCTTACATAATCACCAAAGTATTCCCCCATGGAGCTGTGGAGATCAAAAATCCTTCCTCTTCAGCAACTCCCTTTATCGTCAACGGTCAACGGTTAAAACCGTACATAACTTTAGATGGCCATCTAGTTGACGAAGTCACTCTTGAGGAGCCTTAGCTCCTACTATTCTCCGCCTCAGGTAATATCTTCCTTTAGCTATTTTTGATTTTCAATGAGGACATTGTTTGAACCAGGCATGGGGGAGAGGACCTGAGGCATTTTGTTTATAGCATGCATTTATAAAAAAAAAAAGAAAAAAAAAAAGAAAAGAAAAAAAAAATATATACATATAAAAAAAAAAAAAGTTTTGAGCTTAACTGGCTAAGTCCTGCATTCTTAAGCAAATCAGAACTCTAGCGTAGACTAAATTAATTCTAGGGTCAAACTTTAGAAGCTAAATAAGCTACTAGCTTTAGACCTTTAGGGTCCTTTGTGGACTTAAAAACTTAAGTAGGAGTTAAGTTGCGGACCATTCTTCAAGAGGTTGAGGAAGGGAAGCTAGGGTTTGAGTTAAAAGGTGGGGTAGTACCTGGAGTCTTATTTTACCTTTTGGTTTACGGGTCCTTGTAACCCAAGCATCCAAATTTTTCACACTTGGTCTGGTAATTAACTTAATTTCTGAAAAGAGATTTGGTTCTCTTAGTTTTGACTTAAGAAAGGCTTGAAAACACATTTTGATTGGAAGAGTTCCCGCTGCAGGAGAGGTGGAGTATATACTCACCTTGAGGATGCGATGGTAACATATTACCTCCTCGGCGCTTGTCTCTTAGGATATCCATCCTACTGGGGGCATGTAAGCGCATTGCGCGGTTCAAGTACCATGGGCGGCCCTATCTCGAAGTGCCGATTGCCATAGGCCTGAATTCTCTTAAGAAATCCATGGGCGATACTATCTCGAAGTGTCGATTGCCAGGAGTTCTTGGGGTCGTTATGGGCGGTGCTATCTCGAAGCATCGAAAGCCAGGCACCCTTTGAGGTATGGTAATGGGGACAATGAATCCAACACAGACCGTGTTGATAGCTGATCTGAGGTTAGACTTAGAAGAATCAAACAAAAAAAAAAAAAAAAAGGGGTGTATATATAAAAAATTTTCCTTTAACTCAAATAACTCGGACCAATGCACAAGCACGGATGCTTTAATCTCAGGGATCAATAAACTTTAGGGTAGAGTCAGAAATCAGGGAAACTTGTGCTTGCAACTCGTCTTTAGCCGACCTAGTCTGTAACTTAGCAACTACTTAGGAACCTTGGGTTTAGAACCTGAACTTAATATGCTTCTGAAGGAAGACTAAGTGAGTTGACTAGTCTACTTAGAGTGCTAGGTTTCACTTAATTTTGCTAGGGACTAGCAAAAACTAGGCATGGGGGTATTTGATTAGCCCATAGTTGTGGGCTATTTAAGTATTTAAGTGCCTACACAATAGGTTAATTCTAACATAAATTAGGATGTAAATAGATTAATTCATAGTTTTAATCTAATTACATAATCCATACATTGCATTCATATCTTAAGTGCATTTAGAATTAGCTTAGAATAGCATTCATCTAATTAGATAACCAATTAGGTATATTGTTTTTATTAACATAGAAGTTGAGGGTCTATACATAAATAACCCTAATATTTTAATAATATTTTCTTTATTCGTCTTCTTTCAGAACGGCTGGCTGCCGCTCCAACGCCCGGCTGCTGCAGTGATGAAGCCATTCAAGGGGGAGCGGATGTGGTGGATCTGGTCGGCGGCTGATTTCAAAATGGTTCAAGATACTACAAAAGGAGAACAGAGGCAGCCGAGCTCAGGAGGCCTCCGCCACCGACCCACCACTGTGCAGAGAGAACCTCTCTCTTCCATTCCACACTGCCGGCCTCTACCGTGGCAGCGAGTCTCCACCACCGTGGGCGTGTGGTGTGACAGGCCACACCGCCATCCGGAGCTCGCCCGCATTACCGTGAGCACCTTAGCATGCAACTCCCTCGCCGTCATCGCCGACCACCGTCACCAGCCTACTGATTCAGCCACCCTCTCAGTAACTTAAGACGTCTGGGGAATTTCCCAGACGTCTGAAGTTACCCGCTCACAACCGCGCCAGCGCCCTCCTGCAGACCCTCCGCTCACGCCATCTCCACACACTCACCGGCTGCAGCGCCCTCCTCCAACCGCGCCTGCAGACCCGCACAACCGAGCACGCCTCCTCCCGCGCCTGCCGCTTGCAAGCGCCATTCACTCGCGACTGCAGAGTCCTTCGCCCACGCGCCTGCACCCTCCAACAGCGCCTGCAGTCCACGCCGTTCACCACTGCGCCTGCAGAACCGCCAGCAGCGCCCTCCGCAGACCCTCCGCAGCGCACGCCATCCTCCAACCGCGCTGCAGCACCCTCCGTCGCGCTTGCAGAACCACCTGCAGCACCCTCTTCCCCGCGCCGGCAGACGAAGCCTGCCACGCCAGCCGCAGCAGTGCCCACGGCAGCAGCAGCAGCCACCCCCGCAGCAGCAGCAAGCGGCGGACTTCACGCCAACAGGCTGCGCAAGCTGCCGGCTGCAGCACCTCCACCGGAGCTCGTCCGGCCACCTCCGACCGCCGTGCGACTCGCCGCCACCACTGATTCGAAGCCCTTGATCCAAGGGACCTCCTCCGAGCTTCCCGCGCCCGACCATCGGCTCCTCGTCGCGCAAGACAACGGGGAAAAATTCCCCTGTTTTGCTACAGTAAAACGTTAATTAAAATTTACATTTTCTGCCATTGCCACATTTTAATCATATTCTATTCACTCTGCATTGCGGAAAATATCCTGTAGTTTCTCATAATTGCCATTTCAGCATTGTTTCTTGCTTAAACCTTAATCTAAAGGCAATCTTGGCTTGGTTCTTGTCCAAATTGACTACGAACAAACATTTTTAAGTAGCGCGAATTTTAATACGTTATTGCTTCCCTGTGGATACGACCCGCTCCTCAGCGAGTGGTTATTTCTTATTAAAAATTGATTAGTCGATTTTTCCACCACATTAAACTACAAACGACTTAAAAGCGAAAGATCGACCGGTCAGGAAGGTTCTGTAAGTTATCCCCCACTTCCTACCCATTAGATTTCATTCCACAACATAATAATTCAAACATCAATCAACCTAGGTGTTTTTATAAACTCTAAGGTTAGATTGTTTGTTGCTTGACACCCATACTCACCCCAACCCCCACATTAAAAAAAAAAGAAAAATTAAAAAAATCTCACAAAGGTACACAACCTCATCTGATTTTTAAACTCAACCGGTGAACCGATCTTTAGAGCCGGTACATACATTCAAACACATAATTAAGTAGAAATCAGATTAGGTAATCATTTGTGTACCAAATTAAGTGGTGCAATAGGCCAATTGTTTGAGTTGATTGGGCCGCACCACTTCAAATAAAATCAACTCATCAAGTAGCTGCCAATTAGGTTCAACTCTTAGGGATTTACCAAGCACTCCACATTCTTTTTAAGCTTTAAAGGAAAACATCTTCACCCGTGCTTTTAAAACCTGGTGTGCCAATGAAACTTGTTTGAAAACGCCTAAAGTTGAATCCTAAAAGCTACTAAGCAAGATTTGAACCTTAAAATTCACCACATCAAAAATAATCTTGCTTGAAAACTATTGGTTATCCACGCACACACAAATCAATCAATCATTAAGGGCACAACCCATTTAAAGGGTCCATCACATTCCAAAGCACATTCAAACCTTGCCCTAAATAAAATAGAGTAGATGTTGGCCTTAAGGATTGGACTCGCTCTTCAGAACCCAGAACGAGATTATTTTTTATTAGTCTGTTTCTTCAGTTCAATCTGTTGTCTAGCTAGGGGAGCAGAATCAAACGATCGCGGCTGGGGGATACACTAGGAACCAGAGGCGCAAGCCGAAAGAAGAACCTTCTCCCTAGTCCCTCCTTCTAACTGGTTGGATTGAACAGACATAAGTAGATTAAATCGTTCCTTTATCTCAAGATGGGTTTTGGGAGTTTGTAGGTCTGTAGGCTAACCCACTTAAGGTCAGGTTTGATTGTTTGTATTGCAGGGTGACTTTCTTCCTCCCGTGTCTCATGAATCCTCCCACATATTTCACGCATTCCTGCTCTTTCCCCCTGTTGTGAATTATCCTCAACATGACAATTATCCCGACTCGTACTGTAATCGACCTTCAATTAGTTGGGATAATTCGGATTGGGGATACAGCTCCGGACCTCCTTATTTAGGGTCTAACCCTGAACACTTTGATTGTGATTTCTATCCTTCTCAGAGCCGCATCGATTATAGATCGTCTTCCTTTCATGAACAACCTAATATGATCTACAATCAAGAAGGACACACCGATCCTTACCCATCCTTTGATTTCACTGCCTTTAAGTCATCACCATCTTTTGAACAATCTGAAATGACCTATTATCAGGAAGGGTATAACAAATCTCAATTCGTTAATTCCTCTACATTGATGTCGAACCCGCCCAATCCTGAACGAACTCATTTGGTTCAGGTTAATCAGGTTCAAGATAAGGTTCTGGCTAACTTGAGGAATATCATTCTATCTTTAGAAGTTTAGCCAATACCTTGCATTGAGAGATTGGAGCCTCTGATTGAAATGATTGATGATTTGAATAAGTCTTTGTTGGATTGGCTCCAGGATGTTAGGGATAAGAACCCGGGTGAGTTTCTACTTGGGAAATTAGCGAAATTGAGGATGAGATTCGTGGTTGCTTTGATTCAATCATGGGATGATTCCCAGGATGAACCCTCTTCAGGAAAGCTAATGACAGAACCCACTCAGGCACTTGTTGGGGGGACACGTGTTACGAGGATGACCAGATTGAATTAAAGCAACTAATTAAGGATGATCTGATTGCTTTACCTAAGATCCCTAAGCCGGGTTACGAGGAAACGTATGTCACCTTGGAACAAAAAGTGACAAATGATTTTGGGACATACATTGATACGGATCTTGATTTCTTTGATGGTGAAGATCAAGTTGTGAAGTCTCACGTGAGTTTTCTGAACACGATTTCTGTGAGACGATTGGGCCTGACGAATCTGATAGATCACTTGATAGCCCAATAACTGAGGAAACTAATCTTATTAGGGCACACATTACGGATCTAGAATCGCATTTTCTGGAGGAATCAATTCAATGCCCTGATTATCAATTACACCCCGTTGAGCTTATCGATAATTCTGTTTCTGAGATAATTAGACCCAAGTCAATTCTGATTCTGCCACATCATTTAGACTTGGAGATTTCATACGGGGTGATTAACATGCAAGAGGTCTTGGAATTTAACATTCGGAATGAGGAGGATAGGAGCTGGGAAGCTCTGATTTGGGAAGTTAATTTTGGAGGAAATGGAAGATTGAGTCGAAGGGTTCCTTTTAAGTTGAAACCATCAAATCAGAACCCTTACGACATTTGTTTCGAGGAAGTCAAACTCAAGCACACATTCAACGATTATCCTTTTGAGCTTCAATTCTGTATAACTCGACTTTTTGGTCTTGGGTTGCATCCTCATAAATCGCAAGCCCGACCCCTCTTGTATTCTGATTTTAGGTTTTGGGTAATTTTTATCCAAAACCTAAGATAATCTCGATTATGGGGGATGGGTCTGCACCAAAATCTGGTCCACATCTATGGACCGCTGTTGATAGGTTAGAGGATTCTTATGTTTATTCTAATTCTGACCTACACTTGTGAATTCTTCATTTCTTTTCCTTGTATAGTGTGCCTAGCTGAAGGCACTAAACTCAGTACATATACAGTTTTTCTTAGTTTTCATCTCGGAGCGGACCTGACATTCACGCAATTCAGGTGCTTTCTACATTTTTCCACTCTGTTTTATGTCTTTTTAATACAATGAGGACATTGCATTAGATAGGCATGGGGGGTGGATATTTATCTCTGAATTCATTCGTCAGCTCCATAAATTTATTTTATTTTCTTTTATAAAAAAAATCAGAATTAGGAAAGAGAATTTGGGTTTAAGAAAATTTTCAATCTTAGGAAATACTACATTATGATTTGAACACAAAGACCCTTCAAGTCTTTGGACTTAATCAGCCCGTGTATCCACTAAAATGTGGATCTATTTTTTGAGTTCTCGCCAACCTAAATTTTATTTTAATTAGAGTAAATAAGTTTGGGTGATAAGTACACGACTTATCAACCCGCCCTCTGATTTGAGAAAATTTGAGTTTTAAGCATCTACACACTTTCTTTGCACTGACTCATTGTTCGGCGATTTTAACGGAAATTAGGCAGCTAATGAACCTTCTAGGGTGATATGGCTGGCAAGTTATCGTGGGTAACAGCCCATAGGTAGGTTGTCCAGAGCCCAGTCACTGGATCTTTCTCTTTTTGCTGCCTTTAAGTAAATTTTAGATAAGGGAAGCCACCTACTTAAAAAAAAAAAAATCAAAAAGAAAAGGAGAAAAGAAAAAAACAAATAAGCCACACTTCGCCGCACGAGTATGGCTGGCAAGTTGTCGGTGGTAACAGCTCATCGACCGGTTGTCCAGAACCCAGCTCAGTAAATGCACTAAAAATTGCCAAAACACTTAGGAAGAAGCGGAGAAGTAGAATAAATCGGGGAGATATACACTAGATTCACCCTTGTGTTGACCCCGTAAAAGATAAAAGTAGGGAGAAAGCTACCGGTTGTAAAGATACACCTTTAGGCAGAATTCTTTTTGAGGTCACCTAGAGGCGTAGAAATCCGAAGTCCGTTTTATTTGCTGATCAACGATTTTATCACAATCATAATAAGATACTTAAAACTTAGGGTTCCCATCAAATCTTGGGTGAGTTGAATGGCCGTAGAAAGCTACTCTTAAACCCTAAAATTTGAAAATCCAAAAAAATTAAAAAAAAAGGAAAAAGAGAAAAATAAAATTTTCTTCTAATAAAGCGAGGGCTTGAGGCAGTCTGCATTTTGGCTGATACTCAGGCGCTGTTGTGTCTTTGAAAGTTCAGTTCCTAAGTAGACAATTTCTTAATGATTGAAAATAACTCAAGTCCAAATAATCCAACCTAATTCTTTTATAAATAGCATATAGTTTTTTCTTGGGACTAGCAAAAGATAGGCATGGGGGTATGATGTAAATACATTTACACTACTTAAGATGTCTATTTATGCATGTTCTTAAGCATAGGATTGCATTTCATGATATAAATATTGCATAACATGCATCATCTTGCATTTAGAGTAGTTTGAATAAAATTGAGGTTAACTGTCTCCTTTTATGTGCTTGGACAGGGCAAACATTTTATCGGGGCCTCAGATCGAAGATCCAACCGTATGGATGTGATCAGGGCGACGATTGGAGTTCAACGACTCCAAGATCGCCCTAATCAGGCATTCGTAGCATCAAATAGTGATCGGGGAACCCTAGAAGATCAAGGGCCAGGATGGTATAAATTCGCACTTCAAATGACAAATCCAACTGCACGGATGAATTCAGATCGACGATCGCAGCCCAACGACGCAAAAATCGAGTCAATCCGACATCCGTGACACCATCTACAACATCCAGAAGATGGATGGCCAAAATGGTGCCATGTGTCGTCATCTCGGCCGCCCAAACGGGCGCATACAATCTCTGAAGTCCCCGCACCTGCTCCCTCTACGCCGTTGGATCTCGATCCAACGGCTGTGGATAGCCGCGCCTAAAAGCACCCGCTCGACCATCCACGCCTCGTAGCGCAGCGGTCGAGAGCGCTTTCGCGAGCTACAGCCGTGGGTTCGAGCCGCAATGAATGGGAGAGAGGCGCGGGCGGGCGTTGGATCGTCATCGGGCGTCTCAGATCCATCGATAGCGTTCACGTGCTATTGCACGCGTGGCAAGGACGCGCGACTGTCCGTGCTGGGCGGGCACGCAGCAGCAGGCGAAGACGAGATCGGACGGCTGAGATTTAAAGAACATGGGCGGGCATTGAGAAAGAGTGCAGCTGAGGAGGCGCACGTGGGCGCGAGTACTATGCCCACGTTGGGGCTTTAGTGACGATTTTATCCGTCACTAAAGATCCCTCATTTATTGTTTTAAAGATGTAATGACCCATTTGCCCTCACTCCTTGCAACTATAAAAGGAGACTCCCTCCATATGAAATTATCATCCCTTCCTTCTCTTCTCTACCTCTCCAAAGCTCAACAGAAGCTTGTCCCACACTCGGGATGCTTCTCGCAAGATAAAGTCCAAATTTTCGTCCCCCTTCGAAAGTGGATCCTGCGACGACGACGGCGAGCTGCTCCTTTCCCGTTCTTCTACTTTGTCCTCCATCTTGCTTCGTCCTCCTTCGTCCAGGCGTCGTCCCATCCAGCTCGTCCTCCAAGCGACCGTCGAGGATGATTTCTCTCTCCCTATTCTTTTTACTGCTTTCTAATATAGATTTACTGCTTTCTAGTGTAGTTCTGCTCGTCCTCCAAGCATTCGTCGAGGATGACATTTCTCCCTCCATTCTTTTAATGCTTTCTAGAGTAAATTTATCGCTTTCTAATGCAAGTGTTTTATGCTTTCTAGTTGTAATGAACAATCTCCTTAATGATAAATTCTCTGTTTATTCTACATCTCATTTTTTATTTCTGTGTAATATTCTCTCTCTCTCTTACCCTCTCTCTCTCTTCGATTTATTGTAAATAATTAGATGATCTGATTTCCTCACCTGAAATCCCTCAGTCGGGGAATGAGGAAATGTATGTCTCCATGGATCAGAAAGCGATGGATGATTTTGAGACGTACATTAATACGGATTTAGATTTCTTTGATTCTGAGGGAGAAGATTTAATTTGTGAATTCTCACGTGAGTTTACAGAACACAATTTCTGTGAGACGATTGGGCCTGAGGAATCCGATAGATCATTTGATGGCCCAATAACTGAGGAAACTGATTTTATTGGGGCTCTCAAGATGGATTCAAAATCACATTTTCTGAAGGATACAATTCAATGCCCCGATTGTCAGTTACACCCCATTGAGCTTACTGACGATTCTGTTTTTGAGATAACTAGACCCAAGTCAATTCTGATTCAGCCACATCTTTTAGACTTGGAAATTTCAGATAGGGTGATTGTCCCAGAAATTGACAAGCCTGACCCCGCTTGCATACTGATTTTAGGCTTTTGGTAATTGGGTCTACACCACAATCTGGTCCACATCTGTGGACATCTGCTGGCAGGTCAGAGGTTTCATCTTTTTATTCTGATTCTTACCTGCATCTGGGAATTCTTTATTTCTCTTCTTTGTATAGTGTGCCTAGTTAAAGGCACTAAAATCAGCACATATGCAATTTTTGTTTATCTTGGAGCGAACCCGTCATTCACGCAATTCATGTGCTTTCTACTCTATTCCACTCTATTTTATGTCTTTTTAATACAATGAGGACATTGCATTAGATAGGCATGGGGGGGTGGATATTCATCACTGAATTAATTCGTCGACTCTGTAGATTCATTTTATTTTCTTTTATTTATATATATAAAAAAATTATGGAATTAGGAAGGAATACTTGGACATTAGGACTTTTCAATCTTAGGAAATATTACATTAGGATCTGAACAAAAAGACCCTTCCGGTCTTTGGGCTTAATCAGCCCGGGTATCCACTAAAATGTGGATTTATTTTTTGAGTCCTCACTAA
This sequence comes from Thalassia testudinum, assembly GCA_037157565.1. Taxonomy (NCBI): domain Eukaryota; kingdom Viridiplantae; phylum Streptophyta; class Magnoliopsida; order Alismatales; family Hydrocharitaceae; genus Thalassia; species Thalassia testudinum. The sequence continues at coordinate 29,700,465 of JAZHRO010000031.1, read as the reverse complement.
CTTGAATTCTATTTTAATTTGAGTAAATAAGTTTAGGTGATAAGTACACGACTTATCAACCCACCCTCTGATTTGAGGGAACTTTAAGTCTAAGCATCTACACACTATCTTATCACTAACTCATTGTTAAACGATTTTAACGGAAATTGGGTAGCTAATGAACCTTCTAGGGTGATATGGCTGGCAAGTTATCATGGGTAAAAGCCCATAGGTAGGTTGTCCAGAGCCCAGTCACTGGACCATTCTCTTTTTACTGCCTTTAGGTAAATCTTAGACCAGGGAAGCCACCTACTTAAAAAAAAGAAAAAAAGAAAGTCAAAAAGAAAAGGAGAAAAGAAAAATAAAACAAAAGAAGTAAACTATACTTCGCCGCACGAATTTGGCTGGAAAATTGTCGGTGGTAACAGCTCATCGACTGGTTGTCTAGAACCTAGCTCATGAAATGCACTTAAAGTTCCCAAAACACTTAGGAAGAAGCGGAGAAGTAGAATAAACTGGGGAGATATAACTGGATTCACCCTTATGTTGACACCATAAAATAAAAGTAGGGAGAAAGCTACCGGTGGTAAAGATACACCTTTAGGCAGAACTCTCTTTTTAAGGTCACCTAGAGGCGTAAAAACCCGAAGTCCATTCTAATTGCCGATCAATGACTCTATCATATTCACAATAAGATGCTTAAATCTTAGGGTTCTCATTAAATCTTGGGTGAGTTACATGGCCGTAGAAAGCCACCCTTTAACCCTAAACTCAAAAATCCAAAAAAGTTAGAAAAGAAGAAAAAGTGAAAAAAAAATTTCCTTGAATAAGGAGAGAGCTTGAGGCGGTCTGCATTTTGGCAGATACATGGGCAATGTTGTGTTTTTTAAAGTTCAGATCCTACGTAAAAATTTTCTTAATGTTGAAAATAACTTATGCCCAAATAATCCAACCTAATTTTTTTATAAATAGCATGTAGTTTTTGCTAGGGACTAGCAAAAGATAGGCATGCGGGTGTAATGTAAACATGTTTATATTACATAAAAAGTCTATTTATGCATGTTCTTAAGCATAGAATTGCATTACATACTATAAATATTGCATAGCATGCATCATCTTTCATTTAGAATAGTCTGAATAAAATGGAGGTTAATTATATACTTTTATGGTCAGGGATAGGGTGACTATTTATCGGGACCTCGGATCGAAGATCCAACCGTACGAATCTGATCAGAGTGACGATTGGAGTTCAACGACTCCAAGATTTCCCTAATCAGATATCTGTAGCATTAGGTAGAGACTGAGGAAACCTAGAAGATCAAGGGCCAAGATGGTGTTAATATGCACTTCAGATGACAAATCTAACCGCACGGATGGATTCAGATCGATGATCGCAGCCTAACAACGCGAAAATCTACTCAATCTGATACCCGTGGCACCATCTACATCACCTAGAAGATGGACGGCCAAGATGGCCCCACATGGCGCCATCTCGGCTGCCCAACTGGCCGCATGCAACCGCTGAAGCCCTTAGCACCAACGCTTCTCCACCGTTGGATTAAGATCCAACGGCTGTGAGGTGCCCACGCTTAAGTTAAGCGCTCAACGCAAATGCACCCACAGCGCATTTGTCGAGCGCCTTAACGCAACGTTGAGGCACGGGATCGAGCCGCGGGGCACCTCAATTGGAGTAGGAGTGCGGGCGCAATTGACCGCACGATGGAGATCGAGCAGCTATGCGCGCCCAATCGGCTAAACGTGCCATTTGACGCGGCGAGGCAACATGAGATCTCACACGAATGAGGCAGGCAATGGAGCACTCTCGGCCGTTTGATCTCATGATCGAACGACCGAGATTGGAAGATCATGGACGTTCATTGAGGTGCGGGGAGGCGAGCGAGCGCATGCGAGCCGCCCACGAAGGCCATGTTCAGGCCTTTAGTGACGGATTTATCCGTCACTAAAGGTCATAAATTAATGATTTCAACATGTAATGACCAAATTGCCCTCACTCCTTGCAACTATAAAAGGAGACCCCTCCATACAAAATTCTCATCCATTTTTCTCTTCTCTCACCCGTTCCAAAGCTCTAAGAGCTTGTCCCAAACCCAGGATGCTCCTCTAGAGTAAAAATCTTAATTTTTCCACCTTCGTCGCCCTTCGTGGAGCATCCTACGGTTGTCCTCTCTCTGCATTCAAGAAGCGGATCCCGCGATGATGACGACGTGCTGCTTCATTTTCGTTCTTCCCACTTCGTCCTCCTTCCTGCTCCGTTCCCCTTCTTCCAGGCGTCATCCCGTCCAGCTCGTCCTCCAAGCAATCGTTGAGGAGGATATCTCTCTCTCCATTCTTTTTACTGCTTTCTAGAGTAGATTTACTACTTTCTAGTGTAATCATTTCCCGCTTTCTAGTCGTAATGAGCAGTGTAACAAACAATTTCTGATAATGAAATCCATGTTTATTCTACATCCGTTTTGCTTTTATCTGTAATACTCTCTCTCTCTTCTATTTATGACTTGTTAAATAGATAGCTAGCTTTCAACCAGCTATTCTGTTTCGTGACAAATAATACAAACGCGTATTTTTAATCAAACGTCCACCTCCGTGAGTTCGACTCGAGATTTCTATTCCAGTATAGATTTTATTTCTTCAAACCACAACGACAGGTTTTCAAAACCAAATTTGATAGTGTAGTAACTCATCGCTTCAACAGCGGTGTGGGCTGTCACACCACACACCCACGGTGGTGGAGTCGCGCTGCCGTAGTTGAGGCTGTGGTAAGGAGCGAATGAGAAACTAGGTTCTCTGCACAATGAGGAAAGTGGTGGTGGCCTCGTCCGGCATGACGGCAGCTCCACCTCTCTTGTAGCCGTCTGTATGGATTTGAATGGAGAGGAGGGAGTAGATCCACATTCTTCGCTCGTCCTTGAATGCAGGTTGTAGTGCGAGCAGCTGCTGGCGTTGGAGCAGCAAATTCCTACAAAGAAGAGAAAATGAATAATAATAAAGAGATTGGTTTATTTATGTTCAAACCCTCAATAAAATGTTAATGCATATAATGTAACCTAAAAACTAATGCATGTTACTCTAATGCATGCCAAATAATTTATATATGTAATGCATACAAGCAAATATATATAAACTAACTTATTTATATCTTAATACATGCTATGTATACACTAGTATCAATCTAATTCCTAGGCACTTAAGTAACTAAATAGCCCAAAAATATGGGCTCATCACTTACATGCCCCTGATAAGATATTTAGATATCCTAGGAGATAAGCACCGAGGAGATGATATGTTATTACGCATCTTCGAGAAGAGTTTCCTACCCCTTCGCGTCAGGAACTCATCCAATCAACTTGTGTTGTCGAGCCGCTCCTAAGCTAGACCTTTGAGATGCTTTTTCATAACAGAACACTTTTGGCATGGTTTTTCTTTATTAAGCGCATTGAACTAGACTTAGTGTGTGATTTTTGGGTACTTAGGTTACCAAGTCCCGTAAACCAAAGGGAAAGCAACGGGGCTGAATAATCCCTAAGCCTTAGACCTACTGCATCAGCTCCACATTTTCTTTAACCTCTTGAGCAGTAATCCAGATCTTAATAGATACAAGAATGTTTAAGCCTTAAAACAAGACAAAAAGGCCTAAGATCAGCATTCATACTAATCTCTTTGTTTCTTTTATCATTTTAGGACATAATTTTTCTTTTGATTAGGTCTAGAACTTAAGTAAATTTCATAATCAAGTGCTATGACTATCATTTTTGTTCTTGATTTTTGCTCCTTTTTAACAATTTAATTTTCTCCTCTTTTCCTCCTTAAGAGAGATTTACAATCATTTCTCAAAATTCCTCCCCTTCCTTCATTTATTCATTTTTTTTCATTTTTGAATATGTGTTTTTTTTACGAGAACCCCTTAGAGAATTGAATTTCGATATGTTTGCACTTTAACACCCCCTCCCATTCCTAATTTTTGCAATGTCCTCATTGTAAACCAGGAGAATACAAAATCAGTTTGGTTCAAAGTTTAGAACAGGATCAAAGGGTGGGTGATGAGAGCCTCATCATGAGCCATAACTAGCTCATTTTGACATAATAAAGAGAATAAAAGCTCCTACATGACTTAGAAGAGAGCCTAATTGAAGGAATAAGTGTTCTGAGAAGAAAACATGAAATAAAGGTTAAAACTACAATTTTACCATTGCAATACATAAACGAGATTTCTCAGAGACAAAACATAGGTCAAATGGTATAAATGAGATAAAAAGTGGGTTGAATCAATCAGAAATGGGTTCATGTGCAATCCAGGAATTAAATGACATTTGGTAACCCTAAAACAGACCCACTTAATTCAATAAGGTTCCAGTCTGGATAAAAATCAAGTAAATCCTCTAAAATTCATGAAGAAATATCCCCTAGAGTTTAGAACATTTAAATTGGCCTTTGGAACCTAGTTTGACCTAGATTAGGGTCCTAGCTCATCAATTGACCTAATTTGGGTTTTTACGCAAAATATCTAGTCAAACGTGGTCAAACCTAAAATCCAACTTCACCATTGGATTCGTTAGGTCCAAATTATGTTTGTACCAAAATTTGGACCAAAGGGGAGGACATCTTGACCTACTTTGCAATTTAGTACACCCAATCACATTTTGGTCCCTATCTTTTGAAAATCATCACATAAACCTCCCTAACTTCCTCACCAATCTTACAATCAGGTCCCTCCACCATTATTGGGGAGAGATCCTACTCCGGCGAGGATTAGAGAGGGAATACTTTTTGATCCCTTAGAGATCCCCTCCCAGAATTGGAAGGGAGATTCTCTGAGGAATCCCCTTCCATCTAAGCCCAATCATGATCCCAGATTTGCACCCAATCTCTCGTGCGAATGCACAAGAGAATTGGGTATCCAACCACCTTCCATCTCCGGTGAGAATTCGGTGGCAGAAGGAGTGCCCTCCACGCACCAGAAGCACGGCCAGCACCTATAAATTAAACCCTAACTCCGGCTGCACCTCCTCAGATCGACTTAGCCGCGATTCCACCGCAAATTCATCTTCTTCTTCTCCGTCCAAGGGGTCCAACGAGCTCCGGCGAGCCCCCCTCCTCTTCCTCTTCGCTTTCCCACAAAACCAGTGGCAGAGCTGTCTTCCTCATCCTCCTCCGCGTCGCGCAACACCCGTGCGAGCTACCCTAGCCCCATCGTCGCCACCGTCTTCCTCCACTGGGCACTTTCTTCTCCGGCGGCAGCAGGTACTGCCGTCCCCCTCCTTGTCCCCTTCGTCCCTTTAGTTAGGTTAAAACTATTCTTCTCTATCCCCTCTTTCATCTCCCTCATTTTATTTCATCAAACATCCCTCGACCGCTGCTGTTCACCATCACCTTCCTCATCTCCGGCCACCCTCCGACGAGATGCTCCCATCGCTCCCCAGCCCCACATGCCTTGCTGACCATCGCATAACCTCCGCCTCACCTCACTGAATAACCTCCACCCGTCCATAGTCCCTCTACACCTACCCAACAGTCCCCCGAACACACCCATCCATCCAGCCACAGGGAGACCTAGGCACGCACACCTAGGCCACCCCGCGGCCTACCACATAGCTCCTCACCTTCGCCGTGACACGGCGAAGGTCCCCCGGTGACCTGATTAGGCCGCGAGGCTCTTTTCGTGTCTGACAGATCTCAAGCTCCAGCCGCCATTGATGACAACGTGAAGAAGCTCCACACTTGCTTCAAGCCTCAGGACTGCAAGATTCCAGGTGCTGCGAACTTGGGTAGGCCTTGCGAAGATAGTTGACCCAGCAAGCGATGCCAACAGAGCCTGCAGTTGAGGGAATTGAAGGCATGGCCTGCTGCGGGTGCGCGGGAGAAGGCAGTGGGTATTAGTCCCACATCGTTAAGTCACAACGCGCTGGAACGATTTATAATGTTTTTGTGATATGGTCTCGTTGCCTCCGAATGCACTTGGGGTGAGGTTCCTCACCTATCTTCACCGCCTCATGCGTGGTTTCACCACACGTATCTAGCGACCCGACCCGACACTGCCCTGAGCACTCCTCGTGCACCACCCTCACGCCAGTGCGCCTGGACCCGGGCGCGAGATCCGACCCGTTTACCCGGCTCTGGGAGAGCGTGCTGAAGAGTGTTTACACAGAGAGAGAGAGACGCGTGGGTAGAGGGTTAGGTTTTGCTTTGCTGTGGTTTGTGCAGGGAAGGAAGGAAGAAGGAAGAAGTGAAGCCAACACTTAGCCGCTGCTAGCAAGGGAAATGAAGAAGTAAGGACACCATTGCAGAGGAAAAAGAGAAGGAAGAGGCGAAGGAAAAAGAGTAGAAGAACTGAAGAAGAAATAGAGAAAGGTGAAGACAAGAAGAAGAAGAAGAGGAATTGAAGCCAAGGAAGAAGAAGAAGACCCGTAAGGAGAAAGATACTGCAGGAGAAGAAAGAAGCAAGGTAGAAGAAAATAAGAAGAAAAGAAGCAAGGCACTGCAGAGAAGAAAGAAGAAAGGAAAAAAAATCAGAAGAAAAAAAAATAAGAGAAGGGAAACACATTTTTAAGACATCTGATCCCATGATCAGACATCCAATTTCTTCTTTTTGCCACAATTAATTTTCAAACTCATGCATTTATATTTGAATTAAGTTTTGAGTAATTTAAGTGTTCAATTACATTCTTGTGATTAGTAATAAATTCCAATTGGCCCCTGTGTTCGACCTTGGATACTTAGGTTTCGAGTAATAAAACTTTTATTTCTTGACGACACTTGATCACCTATACTACGACGTAACTAACTGTTAAAACACGATCGAGACAGCGTCAACATTTTGGCGCCGTTGCCGGGGAGCAACACGCAATTTATCACTAGTCTCTACATTCTTTTTTATCATATTAAACACTAACTTGCCCTACTTTGCTTTGTTGTGATCTTGCAGGTATTTCACGAGAAAATCCCTCCCGCAAGTCAACCACTCCAAGGCGGGTAATTTCTTTTCTTCCTTAAACTATCCCCTAAGCTTTGAAGGACAAAAGGAAGAAAATTAATTTAGGAATCAATTTCCTTCTTTCTATACTAATCACCATCTTTAAGGCAAACGTTTCCTGATTTTGCGAAAATTTTTTCAAATCTTCTTGAAGTTGGACCGATTTTTTTAAATTCCATCCCACAAATTCATGTGCCTAATAGAAATCACGTTTAATCTCGGTGGACAACACACTTCTTGCTTTTAAGTCCAAAGAGAACCTTTTCAAAAAGAAAAAGAGGATTGGAAATAGAACCAAATTAGGGTTTCTACAGTAGGGTATTGGAGTGTTAGTTACACATGCTTGTATAAAAGGAAATAAACCCTCCCGCATCAGTGTGCTACCTAAGCCCTTGATTGAAGAGATCTAAACAAGACAAAACCTAAGAAAAATTGATCTCTAAAATCACTTGAATCTTAAAATCTTGGACCTAATAACCTAGGAGTCAAATCAGGGTGATCACTAGGTCCCAAACCTAGAATCATTCTGCCATCTATAGGACAGGTCAAGTGAAGTTGACCCCCTGGGTCAGCCAACCTCTAAATTAGGTCACAACATCAAACCATCTAAAGTTCAAGTGAGAACCCTAAAGCACCTTTGAAATAAAAGTGGTAGACTTAAGAGGTCAAGGTCCCCATTTTGGTCTACCTGGAATCTCAGTGACAAGAGAGGTCGGGTGGGGGAAACCCTGTAACCCTTGGGGAAGCTCTACCATGTAGGGGTCTTTGCGGGACTCTCCCTCTCTGGCTGCCCAGGTAATTCTCAGGTGGACGACTTTCTGATCCAGGGGTACCATCCGCCCCGAACCTCCATAGTCATCCAAACGTCTTTGGGTGTCTTGATTGGGTCAAAAACATCTCCAGTCCCTCATCTTTTCTCTTTAGAGCACACACACACATTTTCAGTGGGACTCGTTATTCAGATCTGATCGCTTCATAACTTGATTCTACATCTTGATTCCACCACCTGATTCAAATATGTAGCCAAACCATTTAGGACTACCATTCAAGAAACCTGAATATCGGAGATCCATGAGAGAAAATGATTAAGGATGCCATGAAATTCTATGAAAAAGAAGAAACCTCAACACCAGTAGGAAACATTCAGGTTGATGTCCCAACAACCACAACCTTTATCATAACTTGTGCCCAAGTACTATTAGCAGAAGCCACAAAAGGATCAACCCGTGACTTGCTCATTACTAGATACATTGAGATAGAAAAACTGCACAATCTTGAATACCTTCAATGTATGACAAATCCTCGACTTTGGAAGCAACACCAAGATAGTCTTGAAAAATGGGAAGAGATAATGAGAGTAGTAAAACAAATTATTAACTAGAAGTACCCATATATACCACAAACAGAGGATGAACCATCTTGGGACAACATCGAGGATCAATCTGATCTCGAGTTCGAGGCACAAAATGGTTGTGGATTCCCAACCCAAATAGAATACAATGTGCCTGGTATTGAAGAAGGTCGGGAAGCTTCAAATGCAGGAAAATATCATGTTGAGCCCACTCTAGACAATGAATCACCAGGCTTAGAATCCCAAAACTCCTGCAATAATGAGAATAGAACTAACCTCTTGAGGGTGTAAAGTCCATCCCTTATTCTGATAAGGTGACCCTCGAAGGTTATTCAGACCTAGATTATATTGATTCAACCCACATCCTAAGCCCAGAATCTAGATCTGAAATCTATTTTGAAGATTTCAAGGCCCCATATGAAGACGATCAATCTTTCAATGAAGAATATGATTTTGGACCTCTATGTGATGAATATCCCTCGCCAACATCCTCAGAGGAACTAATCGATTTTTCGGAAGTCATGCTAATCTACTATACAGAAATCGAGTTAGACAAGTGGGGTTTCAATTGGGTCTACCCTACTAGCTTAGAACCTGAGCCTATACCAGATAGAGACACCTTTTTAAGCTCAGAATTAACATTTAGGCTAGACCCCAGTCAGGCTGCTGAATCTACAACATATGATTTATTCTATGGTGGAACTCATGATCCTGAATCTCATTCAGATTTTGATTTTTGCAAACTCTCCGACGATTTCAAATCTGACCATAACATCGGAGAAAATCTGCTTTCTAATTATAACAAGCCAATTTTCTTTGAAGCCACCTGCTCCACATATACAGAATCAATCAAAACCTATTCTCTACCCCAACCCGCAACCGGACTTAATTTCTATTCTGATTCACCTCTCACTAAGCCATTTGCAGATGATTCAACTCTATATCTATACCAGGTATCGGATATTGATCAGACCGAAAAGCAAGAGCCATCATTCTTTGATCACCCCTATAGGGTTTCCACACCATACATTGACTATTTTTCGGAACCCTACTCTGACCAGGCTGATTCGACTCAGCCTAAACCCGAGTTTTCACTTCCATATCCATTTGAATCACATTGCATATGGTGGGTTCCGCATCTGTCGATCTACATCTATCAACCCACCAGATTTATTGGGTTTCGGCTGCATCATCAGCCTACTGATCTTAACAAGCACCTGGTTGGACCAACCAGGCTCTTAATCAAGGTGCTTGTTTTACAAAATCCCACTGATTTGACTACTCCCTCTCCACCCCATTTTTCGCTCGGCTGAAGGCATCAAATTTAGCGCTTAACGGGAGGCAACCCGTCATTCCAAAAATAGAGACCCGTCTGATTATCCGTCTGTACTCCACGTCCATTGCACCTTGAGTTCAACCTTAGACAGTTGATCCCACCTCTGGTACACGTATCAGAGCTTGAAATCGTCCGCATCAGTCATTTTCGACCCATTCACCCACCCGATGTATCCTGTTCTAAGTCCCTGAACTCAACACAATTTCACACCCTCCATTTACAATGAGGACATTGCAAAACTTAGGCATGGGGGGGTGATAAAGTGCATACATACAGAACCAAGAAAAAAAGTCAGAAGGAATCTCACAAAAAAAGTCACATATGTCAAAAACACAAAAAAATTGAAAAATTATGAAAAAGAACAAAAAAATGGGGGAGGGAGGAAATTTTGTGAGCCACATAATCATAAGGAGGAGAAAAAGAGCAAAAATGATAAAAGGAGCATAAAATGAAAAAGAAAAAGAGGTAGTCATTAGTAAGAGATTAAGGGATTGACTGAAGTTCTAGACTAGATCAAGAAAAGCGAAAAAAAGTGCTAAGGTGACATAACAAGAGATTAGCGAGAACGCTGATTTTAGGCCTCTTGGGCAAGATTCTTTAGCTTAAAAATTCACGTATCCGCTAAAATCTGGATAATCCTCAAGAGGTTGGCGAAAATGCGAAGCTTAAGTATTAGGTCTAAGGCTTAGGAAGTATTCAGCATCGTTAACTGACCTTCAGTTTATGGGATTCGATAACCTAAGCACCCCAAATTCACACACAGTCTGGTTCAGTGTGCATAAATATCCAAATCACGCAAAAGCGTTTAATGTTCTGAAAAGGTCACCTAGATTAGGAGCAGCCGATCAACATAAGTTGATTTGGACGAGTTCCCGGCGCGGAGAGGCAGGAAATTCCCCTCGAAGATGCGTAACAGCATATCATCTCCTCGGTGCTTGTCTCTTAGGATATTTAAATATCCTACTGGGGGCATGTAAGCACTCTGCTGGTTCAGATACCATGGGTGGCATTATCACGAAATGTCGATTGCCAGGGTCAGAATTCAGCCACAGAACGTCATGGGCGGGATTATCTCGAAAGCTAGGGTTCTGGGGGTTTCCATGGGTGGTGCTATCTTGAAGCATCGATAGCCAGGAACCCTTAAGGATTGATGATGGGGATGAGGAATCCGATACAGACCGTGTTGAGAAGCTAGTCCGAAGCTAAAAATAAAAAGAAAAGAGAGAGAAGGCTCTCCAAACAAATAAATCTTCTATCTCTCTCTTACAAAAACGCACTACAAACTGAACCTAGGCTAAAAAAAGTCTCAAGCACAGGTGCTTTAACTGCGGAGTCCAACAAACCCTAGGCTAGTTTCTGTGGGCCTTAAAAACCTTTGCGGAGGACTGAGGCTAAAGCAGGTCAGGTCCGAATTTTGGTTGGTACTTGAGTACCTCTAGGCCTATTGTCGGCATTCTGACCTAATCACAAAAGAAAAAGAGAAGCACTTATCATAAATGATGACAGATACTAAGGGTCTAGAACAGAAGTTAAAACCTTGAAATTTTGCTAAGGGACTAGCAAAACCTAGGAATGGGGGCATGATGAGAGCCTCATCATGAGCCATAACTAGCTCATTTTGACATAATAAAGAGAATAAAAGCTCCTACATGCCTTAGAAGAGGGCCTAATTGAAGGAATAAGTGTTCTGAGAAGAAAACATGAAATAAAGGTTAAAACTACAATTTTACCATTGCAATACATAAACGAGATTTCTCAGAGACAAGACATAGGTCAAATGGTATAAATGAGATAAAAAGTGGGTTGAATCAATCGGAAATGGGTTCATGTGCAATCCAGGAATTAAATGACATTTGGTAACCCTAAAACAGACCCGCTTAATTCAACAAGGTTCCAGTCTGGATAAAAATCAAGTAAACCCTCTAAAATTCATGGAGAAATATCCCCTAGAGTTTAGAACATTTAAATTGGCCTTTGGAACCTAGTTTGACCTAGATTAGGGTCCTAGCTCATCAATTGACCTAATTTGGGTTTTTATGCAAAATACCTAGACAAACGTGGTCAAACCTAAAATCCAACTTCACCATTGGATTCGTTAGGTCCAAATTAGGTTTGTACCAAAATTTGGACCAAAGGGGAGGACATCTTGACCTACTTTGCAATTTAGTACACCCAATCACATTTTGGTCCCTATCTTTTGAAAACCATCACATAAACCCCCCTAGCTTCCTCGCCAATCTTACAATTAGGTCCCTTTGCCATTATTGGGGAGAGATCCTACTTTGGCGAGGATTAGAGAGGGAATACTCTCTGATCCCTCAGAGATCCCCTCCCAGAATTAGAAGGGAGATTCTCTAAGGAATCCCCTTCCATCTAAGCCTAATCATGATCCCAGATTTGCACCCAATCTCTCGTGCGAACGCACGAGAGATTTGGGTATCTAACCACCTTCCATCTCCGGTGAGACGTCGGTGGCAGAAGGCGAGCCCTCCACGCACCAGAAGCACGGTCAGCACCTATAAATTAAACCCTAACTCCGATCGCACCTCCTCTGCTCGACTTGGCCGGGATTCCACCCCAAACTCATCTTCTTCTTCTCCGGCCAAGGGGTCCAGCGAGCTCCAGCGAGCCCCCCTCCTCTTCCTCTTCGCTATGCCACAAAACCAGTGGCAGAGCCGTCTTCCTCATCCTCCTCCGCGTCGCACAACACCCGCAGAGCAGCCCTAGCCCCGTCGTCATCGCCATCTTCCTCCACTGGGCACTTTCTTCTCCGGCGACAGCAGGTATTGCCGTCCGCCTCCTCGTCCCCTTCATCCCTTTAGTTAGGTTAAAACTATTCTTCTCTATCCCCTCTTTCATCTCCCTCATTTTATTTCATCAAACATCCCTCGACCGCCACTGTTCACCATCACCTTCCTCATCTCCAGCCACCCTCCGACGAGACGCTCCCATCACTGTGCAGCCCCTCATGCCTCGCCGACCATCGCATAACCTCTGCCTCACCTCACTGAATAACCTCCGTCCGTCCATAGTCCCTCTACACCTACCCAACAGTCCCCCGAACACACCCATCCATCCGACCACAGGGCGACCTAGGCACGCATGCCTAGGCCACCCCGCGGCTTGCCACATAGCTCCTCACCTTTACGGTGACACGACGAAGGTCCCCCGGTGATCTGATTAGGTCGTGAGGCTCTTTTCATGTCTGACAGATCTCAAGCTCCGACCGCCATTGACAGCAACTTGAAGAAGCTCCACACTTGCTCCAGGCCTCAGGACTGCAAGATTCCAGGTGCTGCGAACTTGGGTAGGTCTTGCGAAGATAGTTGACCCAGCAAGCGATGCCAACAGAGCCTGCAGTTGAGGGAATTGAAGGCATGGTCTACTGCGAGCGCATGAGAGAAGGCAGTGGGTATTAGTCCCACATCGTTAAGTCACAATGCGTTGGAACGATTATAATGTTTTTCTGATATGGTCTCATTGCCTCCGATCGCACTTGGGGTGAGGTCCCTCACCTATCTTCACCGCCTCGTCCATGGTTTCACCACATAGATCTGGCAACCCGACCCGACACTGCCCTGAGCACTCCTCGCGCACCATCCTCACACCAGTGCGCCTGGACCCAGGCGCGAGATCTGACCCGTTTACCCGACTCTGGGAGAGCGTGCCAAAGAGTGTAGTTTACATAGAGAGAGAGACGCGCGGGTAGAGGGTTAGGTTTTGCTTTGCTGTGGTTTGTGCAGGGAAGGAAGGAAGAAGGAAGAAGTGAAGCCAACACTTAGCCGCTACTAGCAAAGGAAATGAAGAAGAAGTAAGGACGCCATTGCAGAGGAAAAAGAGAAGGAAGAGGCGAAGGAAAAAAAGTAGAAGAACTGAAGAAGAAATAAAGAAAGGTGTGTTAGTTCAACTACTCATATATAATATTTTGATGATTTTACAAAATGTAGAAAATGAAATAATAAATAAAGCGTAGCATATTGTTTTCTCTCTATAATAACATATTTGCAGGAATTCAAAAAGCTTTCCAAGACGGGAGATTAAAAGCGTGAAGACGAGTAGCAAAAGTATTAGGTCTTAGGCTTTTTTCATGTAAACTTTCAAAGGTTGTAATTTTCATCTTATTTGAGTCTAGAAATATTGTAAAGAGCCCCCAAACATAACCTATAAATAGCTAACTTAGGCTCTCTACACTTAGGATAAATTAGAAACAAAAAACCCAACACTTATACTTTTATCAGACGTCCATTAAAAAGTCCAGACGTCTGATTTTCCATCATAAGACGTCTGACATGTGTATCAGACGTCTAATTTCAAATATTTCTGGCTTTGTTCATCTCCTCATAAACATCAGTCGAAGGACTTCACTTTCAGACGTCGATAACCGTTCACAGACGTCTGATTCTTTACCCAGACGTCCTCATACTAACCGTTAGACTTTTTATCGGCAAAAATAATTTCTAGACGTCTTGACACACTTACAGACGTCTGCCTTTGAACCGTTGGCCATGATTTTCTGTGCGTATCTGTCTACGGCCACATAATCTTTTGGCAGAAGCAGGAAGGAAGAGTATTTAGGTTTCCAGACGTCTGGTAATGTCCTCAGACGTCCGTAACGACGTCTGATCCTCTAAACCTAGAACCCTGTTTGGATCCGATGATAACAGGAACGAATGCACCATTCATTAGATGTCCAGTAAAATAATCAGACATCTTATGACATAATATCAGACGTCCTTCTTTTGATCCAATAGAGTCCGTTAAGGATATCCTGCAATATTAGACGACCATAGTAAAAATCAGACGTCCTGTAAGACGTCTGATCTTATAATTAGACGTCTGATGTTGCTGTCAGAATCATCATTGCCCTGATTTTGTGTGGATTTCGTCCTAAACTCTTGGGATTTGTCTCCAACGGCTAGAAGAGCTCTCCCAAGTGTTCTTGAAGGTTCCAAACTTGCCTATAAATAGACTACAACTCTTCTTTGGCAAAACACACCTCTTGAGATACAATTCCATTAGAAAAATCTCTTGCTCACTACTCTAAGCTCCATCTTGCCCTTGTGCTGTGCTAATACTCTGATCAAAGGGCAAATCCATACTCCCGGCTCGCTCCGTTCTACAAATCATCAGGGAGTTCTTTTCATGCTTAGTAGATAAGAAAGCAACTAAATTATTGGGGTGCTCTATAGGTGTTATTTTTACTTGTTAATTTCTGTATTTTGGGTATCCGGCCTGTCGGGTCCCCGTCTCTTCATCTTGAAGAGAGAAACCTCCGTTTAGGGATCGGAGGTGGAAATTGTAATTGAGGTACACTACCCTCGTTTAAGTAGTGTGGTTAGTGGATTGATCACCTTGTGATCGAAAATCCTAAGTCAAGAGATTGGCTTAGGTGGTGGTTTTCACCCATCTTGGGTTTCCACCTAAAAATAATTGAGCATACTGTGTGATTGAATTTGTTGTATTACAATACTATATAATTTCACTATTCACCCCCCCTCTAGTGCAATTTCAAGGTGAAGACAAGAAGAAGAGGAATTGAAGCAAAGGAAGTAGAGCCAAGGAAGAAGAAGAAGACCCGTAAGGAGAAAGATACTGCAGGAGAAGAAAGAAGCAAGGCAGAAGAAAATAAGAAGAAAAGAAGCAAGGCACTGCAGAGAAGAAAGAAGAAGAAAGGAAGAAAAATCAGAAGAAGAAAAATAAGAGAAGGGAAACACATTTTTAAGACGTCTGATCCCATGATCAGACGTCCAATTTCTTCTTTTTGACACAATTAATTTTCAAACTCATGCATTTATATTTGAATTAAGTTTTGAGTAATTTAAGTATTCAATTACATTCTTGAGATTAGGAATAAATTCCAATTGGTCCCTGTGTTTGACCTCGGATACTTAGGTTTTCGAGTAATAAAACTTTTATTTCTTGACGATGCTTGATCACCTATACTACGACGTAACTAACTGTTAAAACACGATCGAGACAACGTCAACAGTGGGTAAACAGGTCAGGATGACTGTTGCGGATGAGTTTAAGCTTTGATACAAGTACCAAAGGTGGAGTTAGCTGTTCTAAAGTTGAACTCAAAAAGTGCGGTAAGAGTGTAGCTCAAAAGATGATCAGAAGGGTCTCGAGTTTTTTTGGAATGACGGGCTGCCTCCTGTTAAGTACTAAATTCAATGACTTCAGCCAAGTAGAAGGTAGTCAGGGAGTGATGGGAACACCATCATAAGCCCTAACTAGATATTTTTGATCTTAAAAAGGTAATAAAAGCTCCTACATATCCATTAGAGGGTCTTAAATGCTTGATGTTCTATTTTGAGAAGAAAAGATGAATACAGGGTTATTTCTGTAAAATTAACTGCATTTCCACAAATACAGAATAACCATGGGGTCATTCAGGGGTTTATTAAAGGTCATATGATCATTAATGTGTAATAAGTGGGTCCATACAGAACCAAACAGGTTTTCACGCGATTCAAGAATTAATGGGCATCAAAAGCCCTAAAAATAGACTCGCTTAATTAACAGAGGCTATGATCAAAATAAAATTTACCTAAACCTTCCAAAAATCATATAAAAATATTCTCTAAGGTTTGGTACCCTTTATTTGACCATTGGAGCCCAATTTGACCTAAAATAGAATCTTAGACAAACAGTTGCCCTAATTTGGGTCTATGCACAATTTACCTAGTCAAACCTAGTCAAAACCTAAATTTGACTTCACCAACAAATCCCTTGGATCCAAATTAGGTTTGTACCAAAATTTGAGCCCAATCAGATATCACCTTAACCAAGCTTGCATTTTGGTCCAATCTAACTCTTTTCCCTCACATATAGCCCCCTAACTTTTGAATTCTTTGCAAATATGCCCCTAACTTCATCATCTTCTTCACCAACAGGTTCCCTCCGCCTTCAACTCCTAAACCCACTTAACAGGCAACCTTCAATCAGGGATTACTCCCAGATTTCGTGGCCAAACCCTTCCAAAATAGGGTGACGCAATTTAGAGTGTCAAACGACAAATCTAACTGCACGGAGGGATTCAGGTTGACGATCACATCCCAACGACGCGAAAATCGACTCAATCTAACCTATGTAGCATCCCCTACAAAGGAAAGGGGATGGACGACCCAGATTGCGCCACTTGGCGCAACCCAGGTAGCCCATGCGCACGCACGTGCCACCGCACGTGCACAGCAGCACGAGCATGAGCGCGCGCGGAGTCACGCACATAGCACAGCAGCGTAGTGCACTCGAGGAGGCGCGACAGCAATGGCGTGTATCGTGCTTGCGCGTGCGACAAGGGCACGTACAGCATGTGCCAGTGGCGTACTAGTAGGGGCACGTGAGCTGGATCCTCAATGAAGTTTGTGGCGGATCTTCAGCAACATTTGTCACCGTCACTAAATGTCCTATATACGAATTTTATTCTTTCCTCCACTATAAAAGGACCCCTACCCCTCCCATTTTTCTTCATCTCTTCCTTTCTTCCTCTCACCACCTCCAAGGCTCTAGAGAGAGCTTGTCCCAAGCCCGGGATGCTCCTCTAGAGTAGAAAATCAAATAGTTTTCCCTCCCCCCATCCCCATTTGTGGAGCATCCCGTGGCCATCCTCTCACTGCCCTTCGGGACAAAGATCCTCGCCGCGAAGCCGTCCTGCCCCATCCTCCATCCTTTGGCTCCATCCTCCTTCATCCCGCTCCTCACCACCTTCCTCCAGGCGACGTTAGAGCGACTCATCCTTGAGCAACCGTCGAGGGGGATTTCTTTCACCTCTTTCTATCTTTTTCGCTTTCGTAGTGTAGATTTTCCGCTTTCATAGTTGTAACAAACAATTCTTTATAAATAAATGAATATTTTTCTCTCTCTCTTTCTCCCTCTCTCTCTTATATTTTTGCAAGTAGATTAGCCAGAATTCATTAACCTGATCTTTTGCCCTATTAAAATACCAAAAAATTTTGAAAAGATAAAAACGACAAAAAAATAAAGCGAAGCGTGGATTTTTATAAAACCAAACATTCGTATTCCCATGTTTGACCTGGAACCCACTTTTCGAGTTTCAATTATAAATTTTATTTGATAAACGTGTTTTGCGAGCTATGACAATGGGTCCTCCGAACACCAATTTTAATTCGCAAAACATGCCCTAAATTGAGGTCCTAAATTATGAAGACTCAACTGTACCCGAGTGTCTGCCAGAATGCAGACAGCCCAAGTCCTCGCCTTTTTTGGAAAGGGAAGATACATTTTTTTTTGCTTTTCTTCTTTTCTAATTTTTTTGTACTTTTTGAGTTTGAGAGTTTCGAGATAACTTTTTATGGCTACCTGACCTGCCCAAGACTCGAAAAGGACTTTAAGTGCTAAGCATCTTAGGGAAAATAGTGAAAGACTTGCTAGGCGGCCATTAAAATGGACTTCGGGTTTCTACGACTCTAGGTGACCTTGCCTAGAGGTTTATCTTTTCGAATGGTAGCTTTCTCCCTACTTCTTTTGTTTATAGGGTCAACACAAGGGCAAACCTAGTGTATATCTCCCCTGTTTATTCTACTTCCCCGCTTCTTCCCTAAGTGTTTTGGTAATTATTGTGCATTATTGTGAGCTGGGCTCTAGACAACTAACTACTGGGTTGTTACCCACGACAACTTGCCAGCCATACTCGTGCGATGACATGTGGTTTTATTTGTTTTTTTCTCTCCTTTTTCTATATACGTTTTTTCTTTCTTCTTTTTTTTTCTTCTTTTTCTTTTTTTTTTTTAAGTAGGTGGCTTCCCTGATCTAAAATTTACCTAAAGGCAATACGACGAAAATGGTCTTGTGGCTAAGCTCTGGACAACTAGCCGATGAGCTGTTACCACCAACAACTTGCCAACCATACCACCCTAGATAATTCATTAGCTACCCAATTTTTGAAGAAACTGCTGAAAAGTGAGTCAGTGCAAAAAGTGTGTAGATGCTTAGGCTTAAAGTTCCCTCAAATCAGAGGGCGGGTTGATAAGTCATATACTTATCACCCTAATTTATTTACCAAATTAAAATAAGATTGACTTAGCGAGGACTCGAGACTAAGTCCACATTCGAGTGGACACCCATGCTAATTAAGCCCGAAAACCTGAAGAGTCTAAGTGTTTAGGTCCTCTCATATCATTTCCTAAAGTTAATCACTCCTAAAAGCCTAAGTTCTCTTCCCCTAATTCTATTTTCTTTGTTCTTTATCTTTTTGAATTTTCATTCTTTTAAAAGAAAAAAACTAAAAGAAATTATACGGAGTTAACAAAATGATTTTAGGATAAAGTATCCACCTCCCCATGCCTAAATGATGCAATGTCCTCATTGTAAAAATAAAGACATGAAAAGGACAGAATAAAAAAAATATCACCTAAATTTCGTGACAACCCGATCAGCTCTACAGAGAGAAGAGAGTATACACACGCGCTAAGTTTAATGCCTTCAACTAGGCATAATATACATACAAAGAAGAAATTGAGAATTCACAAGTGCGGGTCAGAATCAAAATAAAAATACTTATCCTCAGACCTGCCAACAGAATATGTCCACAGATGTGGTGTAGACCCATGCCCCAAGGTCAAGTGGTTCTCAGTTTCTAGATGAAAATCACCCAGAACCTAAGATTATTATGTTTGCGGGGTCGGGCCTGCGATTTTGTGATGTGCAACCCAAGTCCAAAGTGTCGGACAACAGGTAAAGATGATTCAATTGGTTCAGAAGTCCTCTTAACATTCATCTTAGAAAAACAATCAGTTATTTCGAGCATGGGTTACACATGAAAGATATCATATGGGTCCTAGTAGAAAGTAGGTGGATTCAGGTCAACAGGAACCCTTAGATACAAAATCAAAGTTCCCTCAAAATTAGCTTCCTAGATTTTTAACTTCCTATCCTCTGAAATCAATGTTTCTGGGACCTCCAAATCGTTGTACACCCCATCTAAAGTACCCAAGTCCAACAATTGCGGCTGAATCAGGATTGACTTGGGTTTGGTGATCTCAAAAATATCATCACTCAATTCTTTAGGGTGTGTTTGAGGAATGGAGCTACTAATTGAATCATCAGGATTCGACTTGTCCAAGTTGGCCCAAACATGATCATAATCTTCAATGATCGGGCTAGCAAATAGTTCATCATACTCCTCAAGCCCGATTGTCTCACTAGAATCCTCTTCCTTAAGTTCCAATGAGACTTCACCAAAAGATTCTTCACCCTCAGAATCAAAGAATTTATGATCCTCATTTATATATGTCTCAAAATCGAATGTCATTTCCTCGTTCAAAGAGACATATTTTTCCTCGCTACCTTGCTCGGGGATCTCAGGTGAATCAATCGATTCATCCTCAATGGGTTGCTCTAGCCCAACCTGGTCATCCCCGGTTTCAGAAAATGTATCCCCCCTGAAAGGCCCCTAAGCGGGCTCTGACATTGGCTCGCCTGAAGGGGGTTTATCTTGAGAATAATCTTAAGATTTGACTAGTGCAACCACAAATTTCATCCTCAACCTCGATAATTTCCCAAGTAGAAAACTCACCCAGTGATGAGGATACCATCATGAGCCATAACTAGCTCATTTTGACCCAATTATGTTAGTAAATGCTCCTACATAACTACCAGAGAGTCACAAGTCACTGCATAATTATTTTGAGGGAAAAATAAGAAACAAGGATTAAAACTACAATTTTACCTGCATATCATGAATGCAGTACAAGCACGGGTTTTCTTAGAGGCTGAATTAAGGTCAAATGGTCTTAAAAAGATAACAAGTGGGTTAGAATAATCAGAAAAGGGTTTGCAATTGTTTTGAGAATTAAATGACTTTTGAAACCCTAAAAATAGACCCGCTTAATTAATTGAGGTTCTAATCATGATAAAATTCATCTAAACCCTTTAAAATTCATAGAAAAATATTCTCTAGGATTTGAAACTTTCAATTTGACCATCAGAATCTGTTTTGACCCAAGACAGAGTCATGACAGACATTTGCCTTAATTTAGATTTTTACATAAATTACCTAATCAAACATAGTCAAAACCAAAATCCAACTTCACCATTGGATTCCTTAGGTCCAAATTAGGTTTGTACCAAAATTTAGGCCCAAGATGAATTTGTCTTGACCTAGTTTGCAAATTGGTCTTGTCTAACTACATTTCTACCCTTAATTTTCAAAATTTTTTCAAACAAGCCCCTAACTTTGTTTCATTCTCACAAAAAGGTCCCTACCACCATTAAACCTATTCCTACTTGCTTCGACGACCTTAAAATTGAAAGAACTCCTTGATTTCTTGACGAATCCCTTTCAAATTTGAATGGAAAGTTCGTCAAGAAATTCTCTTTCTTTTGAACCCGATCTTAAGCCCTAAAACCTATTTTTAATCTCTCATGAGAATGCATGAGAGATTTGGGTCTCAAGGGATTTCCCAATCCGACGAGCTTTCCAAGCTTGGGGAGCTTGCTTCCCAAGCTCTAACCACCCTCTGATGACCTATAAAATACTCCCCAGATCACAACGGATTTCCCAAGCTTGAATTCGACCAGAGTAACCCTCAAATTCTTCTCTCCTCCTCCGGCCAAATTTCTCTTCAAGCTCCAATGACCCCCCTTGCTTCCCCTCATCGTCTGACCGCAATACCAGCGGCAGATTCTCCTTCCTTGCCTTCCTCCACGTCGAGCAGTACCTGCCAGCGTCCCTATCTCCATCCTCGTCGTCCACCCCTTTTAAGAGCAGCTTCATCTCCGACGCTGGCCATACCTCAATCGACACTAACTCCACTACCCGTCATCTGCTACCTCTCCTAAACAACTCCTTATCTTCCACTCTTCGTTTCCAGACATTCTCCACTTCGTTTCGACCGCCGATTCGCCTTCCGCAACTTCATCATCCAACTCGCTGGCAGACCTCCGGTGAGCCCTAGCAGCTTCCACACTCGCCCAACCACGTCACTTCCGCGCTCCTCACCATTGCCTCGACCCGCCAACCAAAACCCCTCAAGTAATTGAGGGGATTGGCCTCTCTATCACCTCCCCTGACTCACGCACTCTCACACACATTCCGCAAGGTCGATAGACCTCCACACCCACTCGCACGCAATGCCGCCACCACATTTACATTCCCTAACGACCGACGAAGCTCTTGAGCACTTCTGATGTGGTCGTGAGGCTGTGTTTCTGTTTTCAGGTTACAGGTCTTGCTCGCCATTAACAACAAGCTTCGAGCAAGCTTGAAGCTTGCTTCCCGCTTGATAGCACCAGGCATCCTGCTCCAGGCATAGCAGAATTCCGCCAGGAACACAACTCGGGGACCAATTTGGCCCTATGACCAGGCCTTTGACCGAAATTAGACGCATCAACTGCAGCGGCTAGTGCGTGGAAGAAGCAAGGGACCTTTAGTCCCACATCGGAAGCGGCAGAGTAGTTGAAGGTGCATAAATTGAAAAAGACTCTTAAGCTTATCGCCTCCAAACATGGGGTGAGGTCCCTCTCACCCACGCACACCTACGCCTTGTCCGCGACACCTCACCCGCAGACCTGGTGAGCCCGACCTGCCTAAGCCTACACTCCTTGGCTGCAACCACGCCTGCAGCCCTGGACCCAAGTTTACGCCTACCTGATTACCCGGTTACCCACTGAGAGGCCCTGGGCAAAGCCTAAGAAAGAAAGAGAAGGAGAGATCACGCAGGGTAGGGGGAGGGTTTTGCTGCAGAGAGAATTGGCTGACACTTAGCCAATTCAAGAAGTTTCCTCCTCTATGCGAAGTAGCTGAACAGAGGAGAAGAAGAAGGCTTGAGCAGCAGAGGAAGAAAGAAAGAAGAAGAAGAAGAAGAAAAGAAGAAGAAGAAGAGAAGGAGCCGCACAACAAAGAAGAAGAGGAGCACAAGAAGACACAGAGAAGAAGAAGAAGAAAATGAAAGAAAGATCTTAGCACTGTAGCACAGGGCTACTTAAGATGTCTAATACTGCATATATTTGAGACTTGATTTAGGTGTTTTTTTGTGAGGAGTAAGTGGTGATTTAAATCAACATTTTACTCCATTCTTTTTGCATATTGATCCTAACATTATCTTTATTGCAATCTCTATTCTTGATTTAAATTATGATCTTGAGCTTTAAATTTCATATTGCTCCCTATGTTCAACCTCGGAACCTTTTCGAGTAATAAAAGTTATTTGTTTGAGCGCTATTTTGGTTATACTACAACACGATAATCTTAAAACACCAATCTATCACTTAAACATTTTGGCACCATTGCCGGGTGATGAACACACATGAATTCATGATAAAATGCCTATTCATGCATGTTCCTAGTCTTAGATTTGCATTTCATGTTATAAATATTGCATAGCATGCATCATTATGCATTTAGAGTAGTTGTATATAATTTAGGATAATTGCATCCTTTTTGTGGTCAGGAGAGAAGGATATTTATTTCAGAGCCTTGGATTGATGATCCGACCGTACGGATCTGATCAAGACGACGATCGGAGTCCAACGCCTCTGAAATCGCCCCGATTGGAGTCCTGTAGCGCCATATGCAATCTTAGGAAGATCAACGGCCAAGGGACTAGGTGACATAATTCGGCACTTCAAATGACAAATCTGATCGCGCAGATGGATTCGAGTCAACGATCACATCCTAACAGCGTGAAAATCGGCTCAATCCGACCTCTGTAGCAACCCTTACAACGAAAAGAAAATGGACGGCACAGACTGCGCCACGTGTCACAGCTTAGGCCGCCCAACGCATGCACACGCAACCACACACACGCAACAACGCGGGTGCACGCAGGCGCACATGCGCACAGTGCAGTGCCAGCACATAAGTGTGCTCGCACGTGGCAAAGGCGGGACAACGCAAGCCAGTAGCGCTTGAGCTGGCCTATAGCGACGCATGAGCTGACCTACAGTGACGCTTACAGCCGTCGCTAATTCTTCACGCACCTGCAATGCCAGTTGTGGCCATGAGCAGGCATGAGCTGCTTACAGCGATGCTTTCAGTGATGGCCTGGATGTCACTAATGGTTCCATACCTATTTTTGCCTCTTCTCCTCCACTATAGAAGGACCTACACCCCCTCCCTTCCAAGCCATCTCTACCTACTCTACTCCCACCTACTCCCAAGCTCTAGCATGCCTACCAACGCTCTGTTAAAGCTTGCTCTCAAGCTCCCAAGGCTCCTATTAGTGTAGCAAATCTCTGCCTCACCAAATATTCGTCCATCTTCCCATCCCCATTCATAGGGCACCTTGGAGCTGTCCTCCCACCTCCATTCCGGTAGCATATCACCTCCGTCTTCTCACCTCCATTTCGGAGCCACGCCAAAGCTTTCCTCTACCCGACGTCCTCCTGCATCTCATCTCCATCGTCCCACTCCTTACCTTCTTCGTTTGAGCTTTTGCCAAGCGACGTCTTCTCACCGAATAGCTGATTCGGGAGATTTCCTCTCACCCCACTCTCTTTTTATGCTTTCATAGTTGATTGTAATAGACATTGAAGTGATATCTATACCATTTTTGTTCCATCTCTATCTTGTGATTCGTTTGTTTGTTTTCTTCTTACAAAAATACAAAAAAATAACAAAACCCTAAAATATCAAAAGGAAACGAATCGAAGCACGGTTTTCACTTAAAGTAAACGTTGCCTCCCTATGTTCGACCTGGGACTCCCTTAGAGTTTCTGTATAAATTTTATCTGATTGACATGTTTTGCAACTATGATGACAGGTTATTTGTAACCCTGATTTCAAACACGTAAAACACGTGCGACCATTTTGGCACCGTTGCCAGGGAGGCAATGGAATTTACTTTATTGTTTATTGTGTTTCTTTGAATTTACATAGCACTAACCCCACTTCTCTTTGATCTACTGTCTTGCAGGTACCATAGCATGGAGATCCAAGTGCGGTAGACCAGAGTAAAGTGCGGGTAGAGTACTCTGTAAGTGTCCCCCACATTCCCCCCCACTAGTTCATTTCGCCACACTCATAACCAAGACCTAATCTACTTAGGTGTTTGCATAAACCCTAGGATAGAATTGTTTGTCTTGTTTGCCACCTTCATCCACCTCACCCCCGCATTAAAAAAAGATACTTTCTGTGGGATGAATAAATATACACACTCTATACACCCACATTTGAGTCACATAATCAGACTTGATTTTCATCTACTAAACCAGGCTTCCGACCTGTGGACTTGGTACACGAATTCAACACATAAAAGGGTAGAAATCATATTAGGATAACCACCTCTTCGTGTGCCTTAATCGGTGGTGCATTTAAGTCAATTGATTGAATTGTTTAGGCCGCACCACCTAATCTAAAAGTGGTTCATTTTGTAGATGCCCCATAGGATTAAATAACTAGGTCAAGCCAGGCAGTCCATATTTTTCTTGATTTCTAAAGGAAAATACTTGAACACGTGCTTTCAAAAACAAACTTGGTTTGCCTTACAAAACTTGGTTGAAAACACCTAATATTTGAATCCTAAAAGCTATTAAGCAAGATTCGAACCCTAAAACTCACCTCATCATTAATAATCTTGCTTGAAAACTTCTTCATTGTGCACATTCACACATTCTCAAACAAATCATTAAGGGCCCATCACATTCCAGAGCACCAATTTCCCAAGCCCAACTAAAATCAATTAGATGTTGACCCTAAGGATTCAGTCGCTCGTTGGGATCCAGATTGAGATTATTCATGATTAACCTGCTTATACTAATCAATCTGATGTCTAGCTAGGAGAGTAGCGTCAAACGACCGCGGCTGGGGGGTACACTAGGAACTGGAGGCGCAAGCCAAAGGAAGAACCTTCTCCGCAGTCCCTCCTTCTAACTGGTTGGATTCCCTGGACATAAGTAGAGTAAATCATCCATAGTCTTACGACGGATTCTGAGAGTCTGTAGACCTTTAGGCTACCAAACCTAAGGGTAGGCTTGTATTTTTGTGCTACAGGGTCCCTTCTCTTCCCTGTCCTTCCGACTTCCTTCCAGTGTATGCTTGGAAGGAGGTTAATGAACCCTAGATTGGAAGGACCTTTAGACCATTCCCAAAGGCAGAGGTTGAGCTTTAGCCAAGTAGATCCCATGGCTGATCAATGATTGCGCAGCAATCATAGCTCTTAATTGACCTAGATTAGGCTAGAACTTAGCATAAGTTAGGGTTATTCACTCATGCATAAGCATTATCTACACCTTTACTGCTTTCCTTTAGCTATGCATAAAATAATGTCATAATGTGCTGATTAAGTTCATTATGTCAATTGCAGGCAATAAGCTGATCTGGAGAAGGATCTGGAGCTGGATCTGAAGCAAGATCAGGAATAAAGGGAGTTGCAGCAGAGTTGGAGCAGAAGGCTTAGATTAGATGTAGGAATAATAATGTAAGGGAGTTAAAGGTTTTCTATTCTATTAAGTAGAAATAAAGCAGTAAAATGTGAAGAGCTTAGGTCCATTCTAGCCCTAGGATAACCTAGAGACTTCTCCCAAGCCTTAGCCACCCTTAGATTAGGTCACAACACCCTAGGAAGCCCTAAAACCCTAGTTCCAACCCTAATCTGGATGTCCAGATAAGTTATAGGATGTCCAAGACCCTTAGCGAACTCCCGCACACCTCAAACCCACTTCTGCAGTGTTATTGGATGTCCAGACACTTTGTCAGACATCCAATTTCTGCAAAATACCCAAAACAAAACCTTGATTTCCCCTTGACTCAGATTGGATGACCAGAACTGAAGTCTGAACTTCTGATTTTTGAGTATAAGCCGTCTGATCACATTATTAGACGTCTGATACTGGTCTCCAGTCCCTGTTTTGAGATTCAAGCCTTGATCTTGGATCTCTATCTCCTTAGACCTAATCCCAACCCCATAGGAACCTAAATTAAGGTGTCCTAACCCTTGTACATCACCTCTAAACCTACCTAAGGACCTAATTAGGTCCTCACCAAATCCAATTGACTTAGATCAAAGTCAATTACCTTCACCTAAGTCAATTGGACTCATTAAGTCCAATTGAGCTTAGATCTCAACCCATACAAGTTCAATTGGACTTAGTGAGAGTCCAATTGACCTAAACCCAACTTAATTGAGTTACTTCACTCGCAATTAGGTTCACACTCATCCAATTAAACTTAGGTTAAGTTTAATTGCATTTTCCCCTTGGCAATTAGGGTTTGCAACCCTAATTCAAGGAATACACCTACCCAAACACCTTAGGATCTAACCTAAGCCACCTAGCCACATAGAGCACGACCACACACACACACACACCCATTCACGCACACATCCTTCTCTAGAGTTCTCTAGAACTCTCTTGAAGTGGCGCCACCTCTTGGTTACCAAATTTAGCAACCAAGAGGCATTCAAATTAAGATCCACAATTTTTGGATCTCAAAGACCACCTCTATCCTCTCTTGGCTTGCCACTCTTGGACTCTCTCTAGAGAGTTCCACACCTCTCTAGAGAGAAGCCCTTGAGTCTATAAAAATACCCCATGGGCGGCCAAGTGACCCCATTCACTTCCTTAGCAATTCACATTCTTGGCTCCATTTTTTCCATTCACGCCCACTTCCACTTAGGCTAGCCACTCCACCTCCACGAGCTCACCACCACCATGGAGGACATCATGTCGGGATGCTGGATCACTCCTCTCTCTCTCCAAGCGTCGGCCTAAGCTACATTGGCCTCCCCTCATTCTCCTTCCAACCATTCCAAGGCCATCGGGGACCACCCCTGAATGCCCTTCCGTTCTGCTAGATTTAGTTTATGCTCTTCATAATTTTATTGCTTTCCAATACTGCTTAATAGTGTAGTCTTTATTCTCCCCCAATGATGCATGCAAAGTCCCCCCATTGATTCTTGTATGCAGTCATTTTCTGGTAGATAGATTTAAATTCCAAGCATCTCTGTACAAGCTTTCCTTTGTAGTTATTTGTCGCAAACAACTCTCCCACTGAATGAATGAAAAATTCTTATATATATATATATCTCCATGTTGAGAATCACCATGAGCTTATTGCACTATCTTTTGAGTGATTAATGTTGCCTATTTGTAATTTCTGACGTTCTTGCAACTAAGCACGTCGTACTTAAATACGTAATAATCATGAACTGGCATGCGATTCTAAATAAAGTAGAGCAGCAAAAAGATCGATTTCTAAAGTAAAACAAATGCCTCCCAGAGGCGAATGACCGGGACTCAAAGTCTTGTTATCTTTAGAAAATAAATCTTTGTTGGATCGTATTTCACAACTATACTACGACGCTTTGCCAATCAAATACGCGATCTACAATTCCCAACAATCAACAACCACCTCCCCACTTCTGAGCCAGCAAGAGCAGATTCAGAGGCAGTTGGAAGAATTGCAGCAGATCCAGCAATGGTTCCAACGAATGAATGGTCAGGGCGCTCGGCACTTGAAGGATTTTTATGATCCTTCAAATTATGAGGATCGTCCCGGCATTGTGATTCCCACTGAAGATGTTGAGACCAAGCCCCAGGTTGAGTCTAATTAAACACTTTCATGGGCTTGGCTCAGAGGACCCATTCCAACATTTGGAAACCCTGATCACTCTGATTCAGACCACCAAATCGCGAAATGTGGATGAAGAACAGATGCTCATGAGGCTTTTCCCCCATTCACTCAGGGATAAGGCCGCACATTGATATCGTACCATTGGAAGACCAATTTCTACCTGGACAGCTTTGAAATCGGCCTTCCTGAAGAAATTCTTCCCAATTGGGCGAACCAATACATTGCGACAGGCAATTACCACTTTTGCCCAGCGGCAGAAGGAACCATTTCATAAGGCCTAGGAGAGATTCCAAGATCTGTTGCGGAAGTGTCCACACCACGAGGTGCCTAAATGGCAACTTGTGCAGATTTTTTATCACGGGTTGAATGATCAACTCCGTAATCATGTGGATGCTTCTGGCGGAGGCAATTTCCTCAACAAGGATGCAGACAACGCGTATGATTTGTTTGAAGAAATGAATGAAAATTCTTTAAACTACGCCTCCATGGAAACCTTCAACCGATCTCAACAAATTAGATCAAATGCCAATGAGGTCCAAGATTCTCATACATCTGATATGGAATTGATCTGCAATAGATTAGATAAGATAGATCTGGTTACTAAATGAATGGAAGAGTGGTTGTCCGAAAACTCTAACTTTTCTAGATCCACTCAATCCCAGGGATCAGGATTCCATTCTTATCAAGCTCCTACGGGACGAGAGTTTGTGAACCAACTAGAACTGGCTCGACCTCCGAGCCAACTCTTCTCGAAACCTTATGGGTTCCAAAGTGGGGCCTTGGATCCCAGTCTTTCTGATCCTTCTTCATCCTCATCTTATGAGGATGCTCATGCTGTGCAAGATAATGTTAGGTCCAACCCTTATTCTAATTCCTACAATTCTGGTTGGAAAAATCATCCTAACTTCTCTTGGAAAGATTAGGGGCAACAGACCCAATATCGACCCAACAACTATGTATCGCAAAAACCAATGGGTTAGGGTCATGTATATACTTAGTTGCCCCTGAATCAGGTTAATCAGCCCATGTGGAATGCTCAACAACCCGCCGAGCAGGCTGACTTGAACTTGAAAATGGTAGAAATGCAAGGGTCAATGCTCCAACTCAAGCAACAGAAGAAAACTTCGCTAGACACCTTGCAATCCGGACTTAGTACAAACAACCGACAGCCCGGATCTCTACCATCACAATCTGTACCAAACCCAAAGAATGTTCAAAACCAAGGTGCTGGGCCTCAAGGGTTTGGTAATGATGGTGAGTCGCATGCTCAAGCTCATGCTATCTATCAGGCTACCCCAGCCCCTCTCGAAGTGAACCAAGTTCCTACCATAATCAACCGGGAGCCTCCTATTTTGCCCAACCCTCCCTAAGGCACTAACCAACAGCATTTTGCCATGGCAAACACCATCACCTTGAGGAGTGGTAATAGACACAAGGGACCTACCCAACCCCATGTCAACCCCATTAGGCCCCATAGCAAGAATTCCAAACTCCTAACTAAGAATGTGATAAAAAAAAACATTAGAGTCTGATTTGGGAGTATGTTGTTGTTGCATGAGCAAACAAAAAAAGTCGGAGGAGAAATTGGAGGAAAGGATGTCCTTACTTCAGGCTCTCAAATTGACAATCATTTTACTCCTCGCGGCTATCGAATCAATCCCCGCCTACACCATAGGTTTACTGAGTGCATATAAAGAAAGGCGTAGAGCGAAATCTAAAATCAATAGGAGAGTAGTTTTGTCCGATAACACAAGCACATTGATCCTAAACAAGCTACCTCCTAAGAAGCAGGACTCGGGAGCCCCGCGATTTCTTGCATAATAGGAAGCATTACTTCTGAACGGGCCCTCCTTGACTTGGGTGCTTCCATTAATGTGATCCCCACCTCACTGCACATGGAATAGGATCTAGGCTACCTAAAATACACTAACATAACCTTGTAGTTAGCTGATAGATCCATTACAAAACCAAGGGGTATTTTGGAGGATGTTTTAGTCAAGGTTAATGATTTGCATTACCTTGCTGATTTCATAGTCCTAGACATGGAAACCCCAAAACAGCTCAACCACACCTCGATTATTTTGGGAAGGCCTTTCCTAGCTATTGCCAAGGCAAGGATTGATTGTGAATTGGGAAATATAGAAATGGCCTCAGGGGATAAGATAAATCAATTCAATATTTTTGAGGTCTCAAAGAAGAATAAAATTAAGTGTGGTTCGATGGAGGAGCTTGGCAGAATAAAAGTAATGGCCATACACACCTTAGATAACCTTTTAATGGCCAACTCAACCCAAACTTGGGAAGAAGATCACACGGTTGTGGAAATAATTGAGGACAAAAAAAAAATGCGACCAATTGTAGCAACACAGGATGAGGAAGATATACATGAAATCAAAAATTTGTTGGATGATTTACATGATCAAGATAAAACTCAACAACATCCTTATCCTGAATGCTTAGAGTTTGAGGTCCAACTTGTGGGTGGGAATTCTGAGGATTAGGATGGTTGGTTTAAGAACCTAGAGTGTGAGGATGAAATTGAACATTGGGGAAGAACTCTTCAAACATTAGGTATTCTAGAGTACCTACAAATCCCCAGCACATCACAAAACCCTCATCGTCCTTTTTCACCCAACCATTGCACAAATTTTATACCCAACCACACTTCCACTGTAATAAATCAACATAACTCCTATTAGAGACAATTTGGGCTCTCCCTACACCACCAGCTTGCCACTTTCATTATTCATCTCTTTGGCAAGCCCATTTTCACTCTCCAGGACCTATACCTGGGGCCCCGAAAATTGTGTTGTTGTGGCCTCAATGTTTAGTTATTTTTTTATTGAGGACCTCGCCTAGCTGAAGGCACTAAACTCAACACATGTAAAGACTATTCCAAGCTGACCAGAGTCTCATGGAAACCAGGTGCTATTCTTCCACTTCTACTCTCCTTCAAGCTTTCATTTTTCACAATGAGGACATTACAATAGCTAAGCATGGGGGGGTGGACATATTTTATAACCTTTTTGTCAGTTGTAACAGTAATTTCCTGTTATTTGATTCCTTAAAAAAATATAGAATTAGGAGACGAGAACTTAGGCATTAGGAGTTGCAAACTTTAGGAATTGATACTTTGAGACCTGAATACTTAGACTCTTCAGGTCTTCGAGCTTAATTAGCCCGGGTGTCCACTCGAATGTGGACTTAGTCTCGAGTTCTCGCCAATCCAAATTCATTTTAATTTGGTAAATAAATTGGGATGATAAGTATACGACTTATTAACCTGTCCTCTGATTTGGGGGGATTTTAAGGCTAAGCATCTACACATTATTCGCATCGACTCATTTTACAGCAGTTTTTACAGAAATTGGGTAGCTAATGGACTGACTTGGGTGGTATGGCTGGCAAGTTGTCAGTGGTAACAGCTCATCGACCGGTTGTCCAGAGCCCAGCCACAAGACCATTTTCGTTGTACTACCTTTAGGTAAATCTTAGATCAGGGAAGCCACCTACTTAGAAAAAAAAAAGAAACACTCAAAAAGAAAAGAAAAAAATAGAAAAAGGAGAAAATAAAAATAATAATAAAGCCACACTTCACCACACGAGTATGGCTGCAAAGTGGTCGTGGGTAACAGCCCATTGGCCGGTTGTTTAGAGCCCAGCTCACAAAAAATATACAATAATTCCCAAAACACTTAGGGAAGAAGCAGGGAAGTAGAATAAATCGAGGAGATATACACTGGGTTCACCCTTGTGTTGACCCCTTAAATAAAAGAAGTAGGGAGAAAGCTACCGATCGAAAAGATAAACCTCTAAGCAAGGTCACCTAGGGTCGTAGAAACCCGAAGTCCATTTTAATGGCTGCTTAGAGAGTCTTTCACTATTTTCACAAGATGCTTAGCACCTAAAGTCCTTTTCTAGTCTTGGGCAGGTCGGATAGCTGTAAAAAGTTATCCCAGAACTCTCAAACTCCAAAAGCAAAAAAAAAATTAGAAAAGAAGAAAAACAAGAAAAAAATTTTTCTTCTTAAATAAGGCGAGGGCTTGGACGGGCTATATTCTAGCAGGCACCCGGGCACTATTGAGTTTTTGTAGCTAGGTCTTGGGGTTGAGATTTTCTAAAGCAATCAATGAATTTTGCCTAAATACTCGAACCTTGATGCTATTTTTATATATAGCATTTAGGTTAATTTTGCTAAGGACTAGCAAAAAGTAAGTATGGGGTTATGATGAACACACATGAATTCATGATAAAATGCCTATTCATGCTTGTTCCTATGCTTAGATTTGCAATTCATGTGATAAATATTGCATAGCTTGCATCATTCTACATTTAGAGTAGTTGTATATAATTTAGGATAGTTGCATCCTTTTTCTGGTTAGAAGAGAAGGATATTTATTTTCACAGCCTCGGATTGACGATCCGACCATACGAATCTGATCAAGATGACGATCGGAGTCCAACGCCTCTGAAATCGCCTCGATCGGAGTCCCGTAGCACCATATGCAGTCTAAGGAAGATCAACGACCAGAGGACTAGGTGACATAATTCGGTGCTTCAAATGACAAATCTGACCACATGGATGGATCCGGGTCGACAATCACAACCTAATGGCATAAAAATCGACTCAATCTGACCTCTGTAGCAGCCCCTACAATGAAAAGAAGATGGATGACCCAGACTGCACCACGTGGCGTAGCCCAGGCCACCCATCGCATGCATGTGCCACCGCACGCGCGCAACAGCGCGGGTGCCCACGTGCACGCAGGCGTGCATGCGCACAGCACAACACCAGCACATGAGTGTGCATGCGCACGACAAAGGTGGGACAGCATGCGCCAGTCGTGCATGAGCTGGCTAATAGCGACACATGAGCTAACCTATAGCGACGCTTACAGTTGTCGCTAATTCTTCACGCACCAGCAAAGCCAGCTTTGGGCGTGAGCAGGCATGAGCTGCCTACAACGACGCTTCCAGCGACGGCCTGGATGTCACTAATTGTCCCATAACTATTTTTACCTCTTCTCCTCCACTATAAAAGGACCTACACCCCCTCCCTTCCAAGCCATCTCTACCTACTCTACTCCCACCTACTCCCAAGCTCTAGCAAGCCTACCAACGCTCTGTTAGAGCTTGCTCTCAATCTCCCAAGGCTCCTATTAGTGTAGCAAACCTCTGCCTCACCAAATATTCGTCCATCTTCCCATCCCCATTCATAGGTCGCCTTAGAGCTGTCCTCCCACCTCCATTCCAATAGCAGATCACCTCTATCTTCTCACCTCCATTCCGGAGCAACGTCGAAGCTTTCCTCTACTCGACGTCCTCCTGCATCTCACCTCCGTCATCCTACTCCTCACCTCCTTCGTCCGAGCTTCCGCCAGGCGTCGTTATCTCGTCGAACAGCTGATTTGGGAGATTTCCTCTCACTCCCTCTCCTTTTATGCTTTCATAGTTGATTGTAATAGACATTGAAGTGATATCTATACCATATTTGTTCCATCTCTATCTTGTGATTCGTTTGATTGTTTTCTTCTTACAAAAATACAAAAAAATAACAAAACCCTAAAATACCAAAAAGAAACGAATCGAAGCACGATTTTCACTTAAAGTAAACGTTGCCTCCCTATGTTCGACCCGGGACTCCCTTGGAGTTTCGGTATAAATTTTATCTGATCGACATGTTTTGCAACTACGACGACGGGTTATTTGTAACCCTGATTTCAAACACGCGAAACACGTGCGACCACCGAGGAGCAATGGGCAATTTAGAACTCTTGATTACAATTCCTGATTTAGATTCTAACTTGCTATATCCCTTTTGCTGTGCTTTGTTTCAGGAGGGATACATTCAAGGAAGATCAACCGCACAGTAAACACGCTAGGGGCTGGTAAGTTCTAACTACTCTCTCTCTTAAGCCCCTCATTCTGAAAAGGTTAAAAAGAAAAAATCAATTAGGGGTATTTGCATTCTATCTGTAGATAATTCATTGAGTTGCCTGATTTGATACATTTTATTTGGACAAAAAATCCTGATTTGTGCACCCACTTAAAGCTTAAGGTATCTAAGGCTATCACATTCTTGTTTGAGCCCTAGGTACCACATTTGGACAAATTAAATTGGACCAAATTAAAGCCAATTAAGGATTTCAATTTAGGATTTTTAGAGACACACTTGCTTAATCAAGAAATCATCTTTCCAAAGCAATGTGTGCCTAGACCTTGATTGAACTAATCTATTCAAGCAAAACCCTAAAATCAGGCTCTTAAAGTCATTTGAACACTAAAAGAGGGACCTACGATTCTCAAGAGGACAATACAGGTGAAGTTGACCCACCTTGTTTAGGTCAACCAATCTTCTAATTAGGTCACTTTTTACACTCAACACATCTTAAAGTTCAAGTGAAATCCTAAGCACCCTTGCTCTTAATGAAAACTGGTAGACTTAAGAGGTCAAGTCCCCATTCTAGTCTACCTGGAAAATCAGTTACTAGAGAGGTCAGGTGGGGGAAACCCTGTAACCCATGGGGGTGCTCTACCATGTAGGGGTCTTTGTGGGACTCTCCCTCTCTGGCTGCCCAGGTAATTCTCAGGTGGACGGCTTTCTGACTAAGGGGTATCATCCACCCCGAACCTCTATAGTCATCCAAAATTTTTAGGTGTCTTGATTAGGTCCATCACATTCTACCTCTCATCTACTCCATCGGTGCATGTTCAAGAGGAGGTCTTTAAGACCATCCTTGAGGCCTCCTTTAGCTACCCATTCACATCGAGGCCAAGCCTCGACCTCCTTATTTGTGCAACAACCCAATCCTATTGATATCTCTTCCGATTCATTTAAACCTGATTCTCTTTCATCCATCATCATGGCACAACCCGTAGAGGAAAATAATCTTGAAAATCAACTTTAGTGCCTCAATGATCTATTCCAAGCCTTTGTGAACCCACCGCAACGTTCAATGATGCGAGATCACTACAATCCCGCTGCGGTGGCAATCGAACCTCGAGTACAAATCCCCACTGGAGGTCCTGACACTGAACTCAAGCCCAGCATAATTCACGCCATTCCCAAATTTCATGGGCATAATTCCGAAGATCCTTTCCAGCATATTAAACAACTCAAGCATCTGGCCCAGACCTTTAGGTCAAAAGCTCAAAATTGGGATATTCTACTCATGAAAATGTTCTCCTCCTCTCTCATGGATAAAGTTGCTCACTGGTACCAAACCCAAACGCGTCCAATCAACACTTGGGCAGAACTTCAATCCAAGTTTCTGAGAAAGTTCTTCCCTATTGCTCGGACAAATGCTTTACGGTACCAGATCACACATTTCACACAACAAACAGGAGAACCACTTCACGAAGCATGGGACCGTTTTCTGGATCTCATGCGAAAGTGCCCCCATCATGGAGTTCCTAAATGGGAATAAGTCCAGTCTTTTTACTTGGGACTCTGTGAGGATATTAGATTATTCGTCAATGCGACTTGCGGAGGAAACATCATGGGTCAACCGAAGACATCGTGTGGGAGATTCACAAGAATATGTGCGAGAACTCCAACAATAATGAATCCATGGGCATGTTCGACCGGACGAATGCCCATACATTGATGAATCCAAAGGGAGCACATGAGATGCAGGGCCTATCCTCTTCCGTCAACTTGGAACTAATGGCCAATCATCTGGACAAGGTCTCTATTATTGAGAAGGTGGATGAGCTAACTAGACATTTGCAGTGAGCCACCTCTGTGCAAAACTCGTTCACAAACCACCCTCTAGTAGGGAGGCCGTGCACAACATCTATCACCAACCTTCTCAGGGGATGGACCCATATCCACCCCCATCTGATTCTGGTTACCCTCCCCAGTATTCCACTGAATATAGGTCACCACCATTCTTTGAACAACGTAGAACGACCTACTATCAGGGAGGGACCGAGAACCTTCATATCTTGACTCCCCTAGATTTAACCCAAACCCACCCAAACCTTAATCGAACCAGTCAGTTCAGGTGAACCAGATCTAGGATAGGGTGTTGGCTAATTTGAGGAACACTGTACAATCTTTAGAAGCTTAGCCAACACCATGCACAGAAGCAATGTAGCCTATGATAAAAATGATTGATGAACTTAATAGTTCTCTATTGGATTTGCTCCAAAGTGTTAGGGATAAGGACCTGGGTGAGTTTCTTCTTGGGAAATTATCGAGGTTGAGGATGAAATTTGTGGCTGCACTAGTCAAATCTTGGGATGATTCTCAAGATGAACCCTCTTCATGAGAGCCAATGTCTGATCCCGCTCAGGCACCTGTTGGGGGGGATACATATTCTGAGACTGGAGATGACCAGATTGGTCTAAAGCAACCATTTGAGGATGAACCGATCGATTCACCCGAGATCCCCAAGTCAGGAAATGAAGAAAATTATGTCTCCTTGGATCATGAAATGATATATGATTTTGAGACATATATAAATGAGGATCATCAATTCTTTGATTCTGAGGGTGAAGAATCTCTTAGTGAAGTCTCACTTGAGTATAAGGAAAATGATTTTAGTAAGACAAACGAGCTTGAGGAATCTGATAAATCATTTGATAGCCTGACTATTGAAGATTCTAATTCGGTTGGAGTTAACTTGGAGGATCCGAATCTTGATGATTCAATCAGTGACGACATTCCTCATCTGCACCCCAAAGTGCTGACTTCTGAGATCATTATGCCCAAGTCAATCTTGATTCAGCCACGATTTCTAGACTTAGGTAAATCTTATGGGGGTGAGCAGTATGCTAGAGGTCCCGAAACCTAAGCACTTCATGTTGGAGGATAGAAATGATGAAATGAAAATTTGGGAGGTTAATTTTGAGGGGAAAACAAGTTTGGATTTAAGTGTTCCTATTGACTTAAAACCAGCTACTTTCTACCAAGACCCTTACGATATCTTTCATGTGCGACCCAAGCTTGGAATTATTGACTATCTTTCTGAGCTAAACGTTAAGTGGAATCTAAACCTATTGAACCATCTTTACCCGTTGTCCAACACTTTGGTCTTGGGTTGCTAATGTAAACACATTTACACTACTTAAGATGTCTATTTATGCATGTTCTTAAGCATAGGATTGCATTGCATGCTATAAATATTGCATAACATGCATCATCTTGAATTTAGAGTAGTTTGAATAAAATGGAGGTTAATTGTCTCCTTTTATGTGCTTGGACAGAGCAAACTTTTTATCAGGGCCTCGGATCGAAGATCCAACCGTACAGATGTGATCAGGGCAACGATTGGAGTTCAACGACTCTAAGATCGCCTTAATCAGGCATCTGTAGCATCTGATAGTGACCGGGGAACCCTAGAAGATCAAGGGCCAAGATGGTGTAAATCCCACTTCAAACGACAAATCCGACTGCACGAATGGATTCGGATCGACGATCGCAGCCTAACGATGCAAAAATCGAGTCAATCCAACACCCGTGGCATAATATACAACATCCAGAAGATGGACGGCCAAGATGGCACCACGTGGTGCCATCTTAGCCGTCCAACAGGCCCCCAGCACCGCTGCACCTTCTCTTCTTCAATTAGAGTGCCGCTTCTCCACCGTTGGATCAAGATCCAACGGTTGTGGATGCGGCACCTTGAATACGTCCGCGTGACCATTTGCGCTTCGCAGCGTAGTGGGTGAGGGTGTTATCGCGAGTAGGCGACGCGCGATCGAATCGTGTGAGAGGGCGAGCAGCGCGGCAGAGCGGGCGCGAGCGAGTGTCAGATCTTGATCGAGCGGCTGCGGGCGCTCAATAGAGCCCATGCGGTATTGCACACCCGCGCCTCACGCGGCATCGCACGCGGGCGAGTGCACGTTGAGGAGCGGGGAAGGCGCATCTTAAGCCGTCCGATCGCGAGATTCAGCGGACGTGCGCAGGTGTTGTGCACGTGTGGAAGCCAGCAGCCGCACAGGCAGCGCCCACTACGCCCATGATGGGGCATTAGCGACAGTTTTATCCGTCACTAAAGACCCCTTATTTAATGTTTTAAAGATGTAATGACCAACTTGCCCCCACTCCTTGCAACTATAAATGGAGACCTCCTCCACACGAAATTCTCATCCCTTCCTTCTCTTCTCTCCCTCTCCAAAGCTTAAGAGAAGCTTGTACCACACCTAGGATGCTTCTCGCGAGATAAAGTCCAAATTTTCGGCCCCCTTCAGAAGTGGATCCCGTGACGACGACGATGTGCTGCCCCGTTCCCGTTCTTCTGCTTCATCCTCCTTCATCCTGCTTCATCCTCCTTCTTCCAGGCCTCGTCCCGTTCGGCTCATCCTCCAAGAGACCGTCGAGGAGGATATCTCTCTCCCCATTCTTTTTACTGCTTTCTAGAATAGATTTACTGCTTTCTAGAGTAGTTTGGCTCATCCTCCAAGCAACCGTCGAGGAGGATATTTCTCTCTCCATTCTTTTAATGCTTTCTAAAGTAAATTTATTGCTTTCTAGTGTAATTATTTTCTGCTTTCTACTTGTAATAGCGAAACAAACAATCTCCTTAATGATGAATTCCCTGTTTATTCTACATCTTGGTTTGATTTCCGTTTGTAATATTCTCTCTCTCTCTTACTCTCTCTCTCTCTCTTCTATTTATTATAAATAGTTAGATAGTTTTAATCAATTGAATTACTTTGTGACAAATAAAAACAAACGTGTAGTTTTTAAATCAAACGTCCGCCTCCCTGTGTTCGACCCAGAATTTTAATTTCGGTATAAATTTTATTTGTTGAACATGAATTCTTCGCTTTCAAGCTACAACGACAAGGTTTTAAAACCAAACACGTTAGCGTAGCAGTTCGTACGTTCAACAGTTGCACACCACCAAACCGTAGGCCCGGCCTCAAAAATACAACAATCTTCGATTCTGGGTGATTTTCATCCAGAACCTTAGAACCACTCGACCATGGGGCATCGGTCTGCACCATAACTTGGTCCACATCTGTGGACATATTATGTTGGCGAGTCTAAGGATCAATATTTTTATTTTGATTCTGACTTGCACTTGTGAATTCTCAATTTCTTCTTTGTATGTAAATTATGCCTAGCTGAAGGCATTTAAACTTAGCGCATGTTTATACTATATTCTCTCTGTAGAGCTGACTGGGTTGTCACGAAATTCAAGTGATATTCTATTTACTCTGCCCTTTTCATGTCTCTATTTTTACAATGAGGGCATTGCATCATTTAGGCATGGGGGGGTGGATACTTTATCCTAAAATCATTTTGTTAACTCCGTAGAAATTCTTTTAGTTTCTTTAAAAAAAATAAAAAAGACCAAAAAAGAAAAAAAAGAGGAAAAAAAGAAAATAGAATTAAGAGAAGAAAACTTAGGCTTTTAGGCATTATTAACTTTAGGAAATGATACGAGAGGATCTAAACACTTAGACTCTTCAGGTCTTCAACCCTATTTAGCCCGGGTGTCCACTCGAATGTAGACTTAGTCTCGAGTCCTCGCCAATTCAAATTCATTTTAATTTGGCTAATAAATTGGGATAATAAGTATGTGACTTATCAACTCGCCCTCTAATTTGAGGGAATTTTAAGTATAAGCATCTACACACTATTCGCACTGATTCACTTTTCGGCAGTTTCTTCGAAAATTGGGTAGCTAATGAACTATCTAGGGTAGTGTTTGGCAAGTTATCGATGGTAACAGCCCATCGGCCGATTGTCCAGAGCCCAGCCACAAGATCATTTTCATCGTACAACCTTTAGGAATATGGTAGATAAGGGAAGCCACCTACTAAAAAAGAAAGAAAAAGAAAAAAATATAGAAAAAAATATAGAAAAAAATAGAAAAAGGAGAAAATTAAAAAAATAAAATAATAAAACCACACTTCACCACACAAGTATGACTGGCAAGTTACCGTAGGTACTAGCTCATTGACCAGTTATCCAAAGCCCAGCTCATAAAAATGCACAATAATTCCCAAAACACTTAGGGAAGAAGCGAGGAAGTAGAATAAATCGAGTAGATATACACTGGATTCACTCTTGTGTTGACCCCATAAATAAAGGAAGTAGGGAGAAAGCTACTGTTCAAAAAGATAAACCTCTAAGCAAGGTCACCTAGGGTCATAGATACCTGAAGTCCATTTTAATGACCGTCTAGTGAGTCTTTCACTCTTTTCACTAGATGCTTAGCACTTAGAGTCCATTTCGAGTCTTAGGTGGGTCGGGTAGCTGTAAAAGTTATCCCGGAACTCTCAAACTCCAAAAGTACAAAAAAATTAGAAAAGTAGAAAAATAAAAAAAATGCATCTTCCCTTTTCAAATAAGGCGAGGACTTGGGCGGTTTGCAATCCGGCAGACACCCGGGTATTGTTAAGTTTTCGTTGTTTAAGACCTTAGTTGAAATTTTCTATTGTTAATAAACGACTTAGGCCTAAGCGGTGAAATCCTAATTTTATTTTTATACATA
The DNA here is from genome assembly GCA_037157565.1 of Thalassia testudinum. Classification (NCBI taxonomy): domain Eukaryota; kingdom Viridiplantae; phylum Streptophyta; class Magnoliopsida; order Alismatales; family Hydrocharitaceae; genus Thalassia; species Thalassia testudinum. The sequence goes on along the minus strand of JAZHRO010000031.1, from coordinate 29,659,827 downwards.
GCATGTAGTTTAATTTTGCTAGGGATGAGCAAAAAATAAGCATGGGGGTATGATGTAGACACAATTATTGAGGGTAAAATGCCTATCCATGCATGTTCCTAGGCTTAGATTTGCATTTCATGTTATAAATATTGCATAGCTTGCATCATTATGTGTTTAGAGTAGTTGTATATAATTTAGGCTAATTGCATAATTTTTGTGGTCAAGAGACAAGGTGTTGAGAGCGGAAAAATCATGTGTTCGAAGTTGGATTCAAAAACCCGTCGTTGTAGTTCGAGTCGCGAAGAAATCCGTTCAACAGATGAAATTTATATCGAAAATCCGTAAAGAAGTTCCAGGTCGAACACAGGGAGGCGGAACTTTGATTACAAATACGTGTTTGTTTTGTTTGTCACAAAATAGAATAGCTGGTTGAAAACTAGCTATCTATTTAACAAATAATAAATAGAAGGGAGAGAGAATATTACAAATAAAAGCAAAAGGGATGTAGAATAAACGTGGATTTCATTATCAAAAGTAGTTCATTACACTACTCATTACGACTAGAAAGCGGGAAATCTAAACTAGAAAGCAATAAATCTACTCTAGAAAGCAGTAAAGAGAATGGAGAGAGAAATATCCTCCTCGACGATCGCTTGGAGGATGAGCCAGACGGGATGACGGCTGGAAGACAGGGAGCAGAGTGGGAAGAAGGAGGACGAAGCGGGAGGAACGGGAATGAAGCAGCACGTCATCATCATCGCGGGATCTGCTTCTCGAATGCAAAGAGGGGACAACCGCGGGATGCTCCACAAAGGGGGACGAAGGTGGAAAAATTATGATTTCTACTCTAAAGGAGCATCCCGGGTTTGGGACAAGCTCTTAAAGATTTGGAAGGGGTGAGAGATGAGAAGAAGGGATGAGAATTTCGTAGGGTAAGGGTCTTATTTTATAGTTGCAAGGATTGGGGGCAATTTAGACATTTAAACTTCAAAATATTAATTAAGGGACCTTTAGTGATGGAATTAAACGTCACTAAGGGCCGTCGTGGGCGACGTGTGCACGCTGCGGACATTCCTGCTCCTCTTTCGCGCCAAAAACGCATGCCCATGTTTGGACGATATCAACCGTCTAATCTCAAGATCGGACAGCTTAAAGTCATCCTCGCCAGCGCCGCGCTTCAGCTGCTGCACACCCGTGCGTGCAATGCGGCATGCAGACTCACATGATCGCGCACATACGCAATCCAAAGCTCCTCATTGTGCCACGTCTCCGCTCGTCACCCACACGATTACCATCTGATGGCCAAAATCGATGCACCCACACTCTTCGTTCTGATTTCAGGCACATGGCGATTCGAACTCGCGACCCCTGCTTCGCCCACAAGGGCACGTCCGCTACACTAAAGCCTCATCTTTGTCGTACGGAGGGTTTAACTGCACGGATCTGTGGCCGTTGGATTGAGATCCAACGGTCCAGATCATCCGCACCCAAAGCCTTTTGAATAGGAGAGCGGTGCTTCAGAGTTAATCCTGGCCATTGGATCAAGATCCAACCGCTAAGATCGCACGATGCAAGGCCCCTTGGAGATGCAGCTATAGTTCCTGAGGTCGATCGGGCGGTTGAGATGGCACCACGTGGCACCATCTTGGCCGCCCAACTTCTTTGTGTTGTAGACGGTGCCACGAGTGTCGAATTGGATCGATTTTCGCACTGTTAGGCTGTGATCATCGATCTGAACCCATCCGTGTGGTCAGATTTGTTGTCTGAGATGCGGATCAACACCATCTTGGCCCTTGATTCCTGAGCTTCCTGGGACTATATCTGGTGCTACGGATGTCCGATCTGGCCGATCTTGGAGTCGTTGAACTGCCGTCATCGCCCTGATCAGATCCGTACTATTGGATCCTTGGTCCAAAGCCTTGATTAAAAAGTTGCCCTGTTCCTGGCCACAAAAGGAGACAATTAACCTAATTTTTTGTACAGACTACCCTAAATGCAAGATGATGCATGTTATGCAATATTTATAATATGTGATGCAATTCTATGCCTAAGAATACGCATAAATAGATAGTTAATGTGATATAAACATGTTTCCATCACACCCCCATGCCTATCTTTTGCTAGTCCCTAGCAAGACTACATGCTTTTTATAAGAGAATTAAGTCAGATTTCTTGGGCAATAGTTATTTTCAACACTTAGGGATTTCAACTAGGATTTGAACTACAGAGACACAACAGTGCCCGGGTATCAGCCAAAATGCAGACCGCCTCAAGTTCTTGCCTTATTCAAAGAGGGATCTCTTTTTCTCTTTTTCTTCTTTTCTAATTTTTTTGGATTTTTGAGTTCAAGGTTATAGAGCAACTTTCTACGGACACTCAACTAGCCTAAGACTCGATAAGAACCCTAAGTTCTAAGCATCTTTTTGTGAATGTGATAGACTCGTTGATCGGCAATCAGAATGGACTTCGAGTTTCTATGCCCCTAGGTGACCTTAGAAAGAAATCTACCTAAAGGTGTATCTATACAACCGGTAGCTTTCACCTTACTTTTATTTTTATGAGGTCAACACAGGGGTGAATCCAGTGTATATCTCCCTAGCTTATTCTACTTCTCCGCATCTTCCAAGTGTTTTGGAATTTTTAGTGCATTTCTTGAGCTAGGTTCTGGACAACCGATCGATGAGCTGTTACCACCGACAACTTGCTAGCAATGCCCGTGCGGCGAAGTGTGGCTTATTTCTTTTTGTTTCTTTTCTCCTTTTCTTTTTCTTTTTCTTTTCCTTTTGAACTTTCTTTTTCCTTTTAAGTAGGTGGCTTCCCTAGTCTAAGATTTTCCTGAAGGCAGCAGAAAAAGAGTGGTCCAGTGGCTGGGCTCTAGACAACCTACTTATGGCTGTTACCCAGGATAACTTGCCAGCCATACCACCCTAGAAGGTTCATTAACTACCCAATTTCCGTTAAAATCGCCAAAAAATGAGTCAGAGCAAATAGTGTGTAGATGCTTAGACTTGAAGTTCCCTTAAATCAGAGGGCAGGTTGATAAGTCGTGTACTTATCATCCTAACTTATTTAATCAAATTGAAATCAAATTCAGGATGGCGAGGACTCAATAAACAAATCCACATTTTAGTGGATACCTGGGCTGATTAATCCCAAAGACCTGAAGGGTCTTCGTGTTCAAATCGCACAATTTTATTTCTTAAGATTGAAAAGTTTCTAAAGCCTAAGTTCTCTTTCCTAATTCCACAATTTTTTTATATATAAATAAAAACAAAATGAATCTATGGAGCTGACAAAATAATTCAAAGATGAATATCCACCCCCCCATGCCTATCTAATGCAATGTCCTCATTGTATTAAAAAGACATGAAACAGAGTGGAGTAGAGTAGAAAGCACCTGAATTGCGTGAATAACAGATCCGCTCTGAGATAAACAGAAACTGTATACGTGCTGAATTTAGTGCCTTCAGCTAGGCACACTATACAAAGAAGAAGAAATAATGAATTCACAGGTGCAGGTCAGAATCAGAATAAAAACTCACCTTAGGACCAGCCAGCAGATGTCCATAGATGTGGACCAAATTGTGATGCAGACCCATACCCCATGGTCGAGTATATCTAAGGTTCTGGATAAAAATTACCCAGAACTTGAAATTAGTATGCAAGCAGGGTCGAGCTTACGATTTATGAGGATGCAACCCAAGACCAAAATGTCGGATTACAGAGAATTCAAGATCAAAAGGATAATCAATGAATGTACGCTTGGGTTGGACATCTTCAGAACAAATGTCGTAAGGGGCGTTGTTTGATGGTTTCAGATTAATTGGAACCCTTAGACTCGATCTTCTACTTCAACTAGAGTTTGCTTCCCAAATCAAAATTTCCCAGCTCCTATCCTCCTCATTCAGAATGCCAAATTCCAAGACCTCCTGCATATTAATCACCTCGTCTGAAATTTCCAAGCCTAAAAGATGTGACTGAATCAGAATTTACTTGGGTCTAGTTATCTCAAAAATAGAATCGTCAGTAAGCTTAATGGGGTGAAACTGAGAATTAGGGCATTGAATTGAATCCTTCATACAAGGATCTAGATCTACCATGGAAGCCCCAATAAGATCAATTTCCTCAGTTATTGGGCCATCATAAGATTTATCGGATTCCGTAGGCCCAGTCGTCTCACAGAAATCATGTTCTGTAAACTCACGTGACACTTCGTAAATTGATTCTTCACCTTCAGAATCAAAGAAATCTAAATCCGTATTAATGTACGTCCCAAAATCATCCATCACTTTCTAATCCATGGAGACATACGTTTCCTCGTTCCCCGACTCAGGGATCTCAGGTGAAGAAATCATATCATCCTTAATTGGATGCTCTAGATCAATCTAGTCAGTCTCGTAACACGTGTCCCTCCCACTAGGTGCCTGAGCTGGTTCTGACATTGACTCTCCTGAAGGGGGTCATCCTAGGAATAATCCCAAGATTGAACTAAAGCAACTACAAATCTCATTCTCAATTTAGATAACTTCCCAAGTAAAACTCACCCAGGTCCTTATCCTTAACATCCTGGAGCCAATCCAACAAATACTTGTTCAGATCATCAATCATGTCAATCAAGGGCTCCAATTCTTTAGTGTAAGGTATTGGCTGAGCTTCTAAAGACTGTATAGTATTCCTCAACTTAGCCAAAACCTTTTCATGGACCTGGTTAACCTAAACCAAATGGTTTGGTTCAGGATTGGGTGGGTTTGGGATCAGTGCAGAGGAGTTAACAAATTGAAATTCATGATACCCTAACTGATAATAGGTCAATTCGGGTTGTTCATGAAGTGGTGATGACCTAAAGGCAGTGTATTCAAGGTATGGGTAAGGATCAGTGTATCCTCCTTGACTGTAGATCGTGTTAGGTTGTCCATGAAGGGATGACGATCTATAATCGATGTGGCTCTGAGAAGGATAAAAATCTTGATGATGGTGTCCAGGGTCAGATCCTGAACACGGAAGTCTGGAACTGTATCCCCAATCGGAGTTATCCCAACTAACAGATGGTTGATTACAGTATGAGTCGGGATAATCATCATGTTGAGGATAAGTCATAACAGGAGGGAAAGAGTAGGAATGTGTATAAAATGTGGAAGGATTCATGATAAACGGGAGGAAGAAAGGTGCCCTGCAATACAAACAATCAAACATGTCCTTAAGTGGGCTAGCCTAAAGACCTACAGACTCCTAGAACCCATCTTGAGATAAAGAAATGATTTGATCTACTTCTTTCCGTTCAATCCAACCAGTTAGGGGGAGGGACGGGGGAGAAGGTTCTTCCTTTGGCTTGCACCTCCGGTTCCTAGTGTACCCCCTAGCTATGATCATTTGATTATGCTCCCCTAGCTAGACATCAGATTGAACGGTAGAAACAGACTAATCGAAAATAATCTCGTTCTAGGCTCCGAAGAGCGAGTTGAATCCTTAAGGCCAACATCTACTCTGTTTTAATTAGGGTTAGGTTTGAATGTGCTTTGTAATGTGATGGGCTTTTTATCAAGGCTGTGCCCTTAATGATTGATTGATATGTGTGTGCGTGCACAACCAGTGGTTTTCAAGCAAGATTATTTGTGATTAGTAGATTTTAGGTTTCAAATCCTGCTTAAGTAGCTTTTAGGGTTTAGAATTGGTTTAATTCAATCAAGTTTGAAGCAAACTAGGTTTTCAAGCATGAGTGAAGATCAAAAATAAAGTGGAGTGCCTAGTATGAACCTAAATTGAAAACCCTAAGGGGAAGCTACTTGGTGAGTTGATTTTAGGTTAAGTGGTGCAGCCCAAACAACTCAAACAATTGGCCAAGAGTGCACCACTGAGTTAGGCATACAAAATGATTAACCTAGACTGATTTCTACTCTTTTATATGTTGATTTGTGTGTACCGGTTCCACAGATAAGAATCTAGTTGAGTAGAAGAAAATCAATTAAGTTAAGTGCCTTGAATGTGGGTGTATGTAGTGTATATGTTGAATTACCCCACAAGAAATATCTTTTTGGTTTTTTTATATGCGAGGGTGAAATGAATGTGGGTGAAAATCCAAACAACCAAACTAATCCTAAGATTTATGCAAACACCTAGGTTAATTGGAGTTTGAATTAATGTTGTGAAATGAAATCTATGGAGGGGGTAAAATGCGGAGCACTTACAGTCGTCTCCAATTGCACATTACTCTGATCTTCCACTTGACGATTTCCTGACCGAGGTATCTGCAAAACAATAGACAAGAGATAAAGCAAGTTAGAAAATAGTAAAGTACGCAAAATACAGAAAGAAGATAAAAAAAAATCGTTCCCTCCCTGGCAATGGCGCCAAAATGTTGAGAGCGGAAAAATCACGCATTCGGAGATGGATTCGAAAACCCGTCGTTGTAGTTCAAGTCACGAAGAAATCTGTTCAACAGATAAAATTTATATCGAAAATTCATAAATAAGTTACGGGTCGAACATAGGGAGGCAGACGTTTGATTAAAAATACACGTTTGTTTTGTTTGTCACAAAACAAAATAGCTGGTCGAAAACTAGCTATCTATTTAACAAATAACAAATAGAAGAGAGAGAGAGAATATTACAAATAAAAGCGAAAAGGATGTAGAATAAACATGGATTTCATTATCAGAAGTTGTTCATTACACTACTCATTATGACTAGAAAGCGAGAAATCTACGCTAGAAAGCAATAAATTTACTCTAGAAAGCAGTAAAGAGAATGGAGAGAGAAATATCATCCTCGATGACCGCTTAGAGGACGAGCCAGATGAGACGATGCCTGGAAGATGGGGAATGGAGTGGGAACAAGGAGGACGAAGCGGGGGGAACGAGAATGAAGCAGCACGTCGTCGTTGTAGGATCCACTTCCCAAATGTAGAGAGAGGACAATCGCGAGATGCTCCACGAAGGGGGACGAAGGTGGAAAATTTATGATTTTTACTCTAGAGGAGCATCCCAGGTTTGGGACAAGCTCTTAGAGCTTTGGAAGGGGTGAGAGAAGAGAAGAAGGGATGAGAATTTTGTAGGATAGGGGTCTCCTTCTATAGTTGCAAGGATTGGGGGCAATTTGGACATTTTAACTATAAAATATTAATTAAGGGACCTTTAGTGACAGAATTAAACGTCGCTAAAATCCTATTGTGGGTGACATGTGCGCGCTGCGCGCGTGCCTACTTCTCTTCCGTGCCTAAAACGCATGCCCATGTTTGGACGATATCAGCCGTCCGATCTCAAGATCGGACGGCTTAAAGTCATCCTCGCCCATGCCGCACTTCAACTGCCGCACATCTGTGCCTGCGATGCGGCGTGCAGACTCGCATGATCGCATGTGAACGCAATCCAAAGCTTCTCATTGTGCCACGTCTCTGCTCGTCGCCCGCACGATTGCCATCTAACAGCCAGAATCGACGTGCTCCCACTCTTCGTTCTGATTTCAGGCCCATGGTGATTCTAACTTGCGACCATTGCGTCACCCAAAGGGGCGCAACCACTACGCTGAAGCCTCGTCTTTGTCGCACAGAGGGTTTAAGCATGCGAATCTGTGGCCGTTGGATCGATATCCAGCGGTCCAGGTCATCCTCGCCCAAAGCCTTTTAAAGAGGAGAGCAGTGCTTCAGAGTTAATCCTGGCCATTGGATCAAGATCCAGTGGCTAGGAAATTGAGATGGAAGGGCCCTTAGAAATGCAGCTGCGGTTCCTGAGGCCGATCGGGTGGTTGAGATGGCGTCACGTGGCACCATCTTGGCCGTCCAACTTCTATGTGTTGTAGACGGTGCCACGGGTGTCGGATTGGACCGATTTTCGCGCCGTTAAGCAGTGATTGTCGATCCGAGCCCATCCATATGGTCCGATTTGCCATCTGAGATGTGGATTAACACCATCTTGGCCCTTGATTCCTGAGCTTCCTGGGACTATATATGGTGCTACGGATGTCCGATCAAGGCCATCTTGGAGTCGTTGAACTCCCATCGTCGCCCTAATCAAATCCATACAGTTGGATCCTTGGTCTGAAGCCCTGATTAAAATGTTTCCCTAATCCTAGCCATGAAAGTAGACAATTAACCTAAATTTTTGTACAGACTAACCTAAATGCAAGATGATGCATGTTATGCAATATTTATAATATGTGATGCAATTCTATACCTAAGAACATGCATAAATAGACAGTTAATGTGATATAAACATGTTTACATCAGAAGGATATTTATTTCAGAGCCTCGTATTGACAATCCGACTGTACGGATCTAATCAAGATGACGATCGGAGTCCAATGCCTTCGAAATCACCTCTATCGGAGTCCCGTAGCACCATATGCAATCCAAGGAAGATCAACAGCCTAGGGACAGGGTGATGCAATTTAGAGTGTCAAACAATAAATTTGACAGCACGGATGGATTCGGGACAGTGGCGTAAAAATCGACTCAATCCGACCTCTGTAGCATCCCCTTCAAAGGAAAGAAGATGGACGACCCAAATTACGCCACGTGGCACAATCTAAGCCTCCCATGCGCACGCACGTGCCACAGCATGCTCACAGCAGCGCAGGCGCATGCGCACGCACAAGCACAGCAGCGTGGGCGCACCCGCGTGCACGAAGGCACGCACGCGCAAGTGCAGAGCGCATGCAGAGGCAACGGCACAAATCGCGTGTGCGCGCAAGACAAGGGCGCGTACAGCTCATGCCAGTGGTGCAGCAGCAAGGGCACGTGAGCAAGATCTTTAGCGACGTTTGCGGCAGATCTTCAGCGACGTTTGTGACCATCACTAAATGTCCTATATACGGATTTGATGCTTTCCTCCATTATAAAAGGATCCTTACCCCTCCCATTTTTCTTCATCTCTTCCTTTCTTCCCCTCACCACCTCCAAGGCTCTAGAGAGATCTTGTCCTAAGCCCGGGATGCTCCTTTAGAGTAGGAAATCAAATAGTATTCCCTCCCCTCATCCCCTTTCGTGGAGCATGCCGTGGTCATCCTCTCACTACCCTTCAGGAAGAAGATCCTCGCCATGACGCCGTCCTGCCCCATTGATGTAAACACATTTACACTACTTAAAATGTCTATTTATGCATGTTCTTAAGCATAGGATTGCATTTCATGATATAAATATTGCATAACATGCATCATCTTGCATTTAGAGTAGTTTGAATAAAATGGAGGTTAATTGTCTCCTTTTATGTGCTTGGACAGGGTAAACATTTTATCGGGGCCTCGGATCAAAGATCCAACCATATGGATGTGATCAGGGCGACGATTGGAGTTCAACGACTCCAAGATCGCCCTAATCAGGCATCCGTAGCATCAAATATAGACCGGGGAACCCTAGAAGATCAAGGGCCAGGATGGTGTAAATTCGCACTTCAGATGACAAATCCGACCGCACGGATGAATTCGGATCGACGATCGCAGTCCAACGACACAAAAATCGAGTCAATCCGACATTCGTGGCACCATCTACAACTTCTAGAAGATGGACGGCCAAGATGACGCCACGTGGTGCCATCCCAGCCGCCCAAACGGTCGCTTGCATCTTGTGAAGACCGCGCACCCGTCTCCTCTCCGCCGTTGGATCTCGATCCAACGACTGCGACCCGCCCGCGCTGAAGTCAAGCGCTCGACACAAACGCGACCGCAGCGCAGCGGTCGAGCGCTTTAACGCGAAGCAGCGACGCGCGTTCAAGCCGCGCCCCGCAGAAATTGGAGCGGTGGCACGCCTCCAATCGACCGCACGACCGCGATCCAACGGCCGCGCGCACCCGATAGCACAGACGGGCGATTGGACGCGCGCGTGAACGCGCGATCGCACGCACAGGCGGGCGGGCGGCAGCGATGAAGGCGCGATTTTAAGCCGTCCGATCTCGCGATAGGATGGCTGAGACTTTGCGGACGTGCGTAGGCGTTACGCACGCGGGCAGCCGAGCGGGCGCGCGTGGGCGCGGCGGCGACGGCCACGTCGGGGCTTTAGTGACGGATTTATCCATCACTAAAGACCCCTTATTTATTATTTTGAAGATGTAATGTCCATTTTTCCCCCACTCCTTGCAACTATAAAAGGAGACCCCCTCCATACGAAATTTTCATCCCTTCTTTCTCCTCTCTACCCCTCCAAAGCTCAAGAGAAGCTTGTCCCACACCCGGGATGCTTCTCGCGAGATAAAGTCCAATTTTCATTCCCCTTCGGAAGTGGATCCCGCGACGACGACAACGTGCTGCTTCGTTCCCGTTCTTCTGATTCGTCCTCCTTCGTCCCGCTTCGTTCTCCTTCATCCAGGCGTCGTCCCGTCCGGCTCGTCCTCCGAGCAACCGTCGAGGAGGATTTCTCTCTCCCTATTCTTTTTACCGCCTTTTAGTATAGATTTACAGCTTTCTAGATTAATCTACTCGTCCTCCAAGCAATCATCGAGGAGGACATTTCTCCCTCCATTCTTTTAATGCTTTCTAGAGTAAATTTATCGCTTTCTAGAGTAATTATTTTATGCTTTCTAGTTGTAATGAACAATCACTTCAATGCAAAAATTCCTTATTTATTCTACATCTCATTTTGATTTTTCTGTGTAATATTCTTTTTCTCTCTTACTCTCTCTCTCTTCTATTTATTGTAAATAATTAGATAGTACTAAATTGAATTATTCTGTAACAAATAAAAAGAAACGCGTAGTTTTTAAATCAAACGTCTGCCTCCCTGTGTTCGACCCAGAATTTTAATTTCGGTATAAATTTTATTTGTTGAACACGAATTCTTCGCTTTCGAACTACAACGACAGGTTTTCCAAAACCGAACACGTTAACGTAGGTTCGTAATCGTTCAACACCCATCCTTCATCCTACAGCTCCGTTCTCCTTCCTCCCTCTCCTCACCATCTTCCTCCAAGCGACGTCAGAGTGAGTCGTCCTCCGAGCAACCGTCGAGGGTGATTTCTCTCACCTCTTTCTATCTTTTTCACTTTCATAGTGTAGATTTTCCGCTTTCGTAGTTGTAACAAACAATTCTTTATAAATAGATGATTATTTCTCTCTCTCTGTCACCCTCTCTCTCTTACATTTTTGCAAGTATATTAGCTAGAATTCATCGACCCGATCTCTTGCCCTATTAAAATACCAAAAAAATTAGAAAACATAAAAATAACAAAAAGAAATAAAGCGAAGCGCGGATTTTTATAAAACTAAATGTTCCCCTCCCCATGTTCGACTCAGGACTCACTTTTCAAGTTTCAGTTATAAATTTTATCTGATATACGTGTTTTACGAGCTACAACGACGAGTCTGCCAAACCTCAATTTTAATTCGCGAAGGTTGCCCTCGATCTCGAATGCATTGGAGATGTGGGTTTCTTATTGCGTGAAGCTTTCAAGGTTTCAAGCTTGGTTTCCAAGCTTGAAACGATCACCTAAGCTCTATAAAAGGACCCAAGTCGCAAGGCCGTGTCCCTTAGCAAATCTTGGCCTCAGAAATCCCCTCTTCCTCCATCTCCGGTCGTCTTCAAAGTTAGCTCCAGTGACCTCCTCCGTCCACCCTCTTTTGGCCGCCCAACCATCAAATTGGATGGCCCATATCCCTCCTCTCTTCCTTGTGCACCTCTCAGGTCAAAGAGAGGCCATTCCTCTGCCTCATTCATCGTCGTCGCCTCCCCGTCTCCCTCTCCTTCTCTGGCACTAGTCAGCTAATTAGCCCATATTTGTGGGCTATTTAAGTATTTAAGTGCCTCGACATTAAGTTAATTTTAACATTTAGATAGCATACATTAGGATGTAATTAAATTAATTCATATTTTTAGCTTAAGTGCATAATTCATGTGTGACACCCATATCTAAATGCATTTAGAATTAACATAGGATTGCATACATTTGATTAGTTAATTAATTAGGTGCATTACATACATTGTTTTAATTAACATAGAAGTTAAGGAGTTATGTATAAATAATCCTAATTATTTTATTATTCTTCTTCATCCCCTTTTTGCAGGTAACCACTCCATCTCCACCTCCTCCTACGCATTCACTCGATAGTGACCTGTTTCTTGTAGCCACAGCTACAAAGGAGGAGGAATGGCTGCCATTCAGAGTAGGCCTCCATCCTAACCCAATACTGTGCTTCACCTCCTTACCCCAACCTCAACTGCGACAGCGTGAATCCACCACTGTGGGCGTGTGGTGTGACAGCCCACACCACCAGCTAGAGTCCCTGCACCACCATGCCTCACTTGAAACACCTTTCCCCTACAGCTTCTTCCACGTGCTTCACCTGAAACATCAAGAACAAACCCAACATTTCCCAACCTTACAGCCGCACGCAACACCAACACGCACAGCCACCAGCCACGCCACCATCAATGCCAGCGCCTTGCTCCTCTTCGCGCGTAGCACAGTACCCTCGCACGCACCCGCGCTGCTCCACCCCATGCGACTGTCCTCCAACTCCACCGCAGCAGGCGTGCGTCCACCAGCGCCCCTCAGTGCACCCACTCGCCTCTTGCGCACGCTCGCACTCCCTGCAGCGGCCATCCGCACTTGTAGCAGCAGCGGCTGCACGTCCTCAAGCCCACCGGCCCTCGGCCGTACGCGCAAAACACGAGCTACAGCTGCACCTCTGCCCGCACGCAGAGCATGCTACACCTCCACCCGCAGCTCCTCTAAGCGTTGCTCCAACAGCAACAGAGCACCTCCAGCCTACTGACCCTCGCCTCCAGGCACATGTGAAGAGCCGCGCTACTCCAGCTACTTCACCCGCACGCAGCGCGCATCCTCCAATGCCCTTCAACAGCTCCGCTCACACGCAGAGCACTCATCCTCCAGTGCCCTTCAGCAACTCCATTCCCGCACACAGAGCAGTAGTGATAGCCATCGCCGTTGCTTCTCTCCTCCATCCAGCCGGCCCAGGCCACCTCGCGATGTGCCACTGCCGAGATGGCCTCACTCCGGCCGACCTTTTCCCAAAGTTGTTCCTCGAACGAGCCTCTCTCCCGTGCGTGAGGAGGAAAGAGGTAGAATCCTTTGTTTTAGTGTGTATTTCTATTTACAGAAATTGCCATTGTTAGGAATTATTTTCTTGATTTCTTAGATTAATTAAATTGTGGTGAATTTACAGCTTTATGCTTATTCTTCTAGATAATTGTTGAGCCTTATTGATTCCTCTCTATATGCATTACATTTCATTTTGAATTACATTTTAGCACACATGCAAGTGAAAAGTACATGGCATACCCTTGCACATGGATAATTTTCTAATGTGAAAATTATGTCAACAACCCTTGACTTCTCTGTAAATTTAAGGTTTACATTCAGAGCGACATATGCATTGTTTGATTTGACGAATATTTCAGCGAACTCGATCTCTACCTAATTGTGAGTTTAAATAGGTCATTGTCTCCCTATGGACACGACCTGCTCTCCTGTGAATGGTTTAATTTTAATTCTAATTATTTTTATTACTTGATTTTCCACCACTTAGAAATACAATGATAAATCTTCTTAATCATAATTTTTGAAAGCGAAAATTCGACTCGTCAACTGGCGTCGTTGCCGAGGAGGCAACAATTCTGTTAAACTTGCATTCATTTATTTATTGGTTTGCACATTATTGGTTCGCACATTAAGTCTAAGCATCTACACATTATTCGTCACTGACTCGTTGTTTGGTGATTTTAACGGAAATTGGGTAGCTAATGAACCTTCTAGGGTGGTATGGCTAGTAAGTTAGCGTGGGTAACAACCCATAGGTAGGTTGTCCAGAGCCTAGCCACTGGACCATTCTTTTCCTACTGCCTTTAGGTAAATCTTAGACCAGGGAAGCCACCTACTTAAAACGAAAAAGAAAGTTCAAAATGAAAAGAAAAAGAAAAAGAAAAAGGATAAAGAAAGAAAGAAACAAAAGAAATAAGCCACACTTTGCCACACCAGTATGGCTAGCAAGTTGTCGGTGGTAACAGCTCATCGACCGGTTGTCCAAATCCCAGCTCAAGAAATGCACATAAAAATTCCTAAAACACTTAGGAAGAAGCGAAGAAGTAGAATAAGCTGGAGAGATATACACTGGATTCACCCTTGTGTTGACCCCATAAACAAATAAAAGAAGGGAGAAAGCTACCGGTCGTATAGATACACCTTTAGGCAGAACTCTTTTTAAGGTCACCTAGGGGCGTAGAAACCCGAAGTCCGTTCTGTTTGCCAATCAACGAGTCTATCACTTTCACAAAAATATGCTTAGAACTTAGGGGTTTCATCAAGTCTTGGGTAAGTTGAGTGACCGTAGAAAGTCGCTCTGTAACCCTAAACTCAAAAATTCAAAAAATTAGAAAAGAAGAAAAAGGAGAAAAAGAGATCTTTCTTTGAATAAGGCGAGGGCTTGAGGTGGTTTGCATTTTGGCAGATACCCGGGGGCTGTTGTGTCTTTGAAAGTTCAGGTCCTAAGTAAAAATTTATATTAATGCATGTTCTTGTGTCACATTAGCTTCATACATTGTAAATAGTGCATAACATGCATAGTCATGCATTTAGGTCAGGTTGTATAAATTGTATAGTAATTGTCGCCCTTTAAGGTCAGGGATAGGGCAATTTCTAATCAGGGCCTCGGATCGAAGATCCAACCATACGGATCGGATCAGGGCGACGATTGAAATTCAACGATTCCAAGATCGCCCTTATCGGACATCCGTAGCACCAGATAGAGATCGAGGAAGCCTAAAGATCAAGGGCCAAGATGGTGCCAATCCGCACTTCAGACGAAAAATTAGACCACATGGATGGATTTGGATCGATGATCGTAGCAATTAGCGCAAAGATCAGTCCAATCCAACATCCATAGCACCATCTACAACACACAGAAGATGGATGGCCAAGATGGTGCCATCTCAGCTGCCCAATCAACCCTATGGACCCACAGTTGCACTTCTGAAGTCAAAGGCACAGGCAATCTAGGCCGTTGGATCATGGTCCAACAGCCACGATCGCGCGTGCCTAATCCCTCCACGCGACAAAGTCGAGGCCTCAGCGCAGCGGTCGCGCCCCTGTGGGCGACGCAGGGGTCGCGAGTTCGAGCCTCGCTGAGCGCCTCAATCCAGCCAGGACTTGGGGCGCATTCAATTCGGTCGTCAGATGAAGATCGTGCACACGAGAAGCGAAGACGTGGTGCAAAGAGGAGTGTTGATCGCGTACACATGCAATGACGTGCATCTGCACGCCTCATTGCATGCACGAGCGTGAGGCAGGGGCATTTGAATGGCGTAGGTAAGGATGATTTTAAGCCGTCCGATCTTAAGATCGAACGGCTGATATCGCCCAAACGTGGGCGTACGTTTTAGGTGTGGAAGAGGAGCAGGCATGCGCAGTGCAAGCACACATCGTCCACGACCAGCCTTTAGCGACATTTATGTCTGTTGTTAAAGGCTCCTCTTTAATGTTTTTGAAGTTAAAATATCCAAAATGCCCCCAATCATTGCAACTATAAAAGGAGACCCCTACCCTACGAATTTCTCATCCCTTCCTTCTCCTCTCTTCCTCTCCAAAGCTTAAGAGAAGCTTGTCCCACTCCCAGGATGCTCCTCAAGAGCTAAATCCAAGTTTTCGCCCCCGTTCCGAAAGTGGATCCCGCGACGACGACGATGTGCTACCTCATTCCCGTTCTTCCGACTTTGTCCTCCTCCTTCCCGCCTCGTCCTTCCTCTTCCAGGCATTGCCTTCGTCCGGTTCATCCTCCAAGCATTCGTCAAGGAGGATAACATCTCTCTCCCTTCTTTTATCACTTTCTAGAGTAGAATTTCCTGCTTTCTAGTTGTAATAGTTTCTTCCTTTCAAGTGTAATCATTTCCCGCTTTCTTAGTTGTAAAAACATTATTCAAATACCAAGTGATTGTTCTCTCTCTCTTATTGTCTATATCGATTCCATTGTGATTATTTCGCCTTTTAAAAAAAATTATACAAAAGAAAAATATAATTGCAGATTTTGAGATCGACGTAGCCTCCCTGTGTTCGACCCGGAACTTCTTTATGGATTTTCGATATAAATTTTATCTGTTGAATGGTTTTCTTCGCAACTCAAACTACGACGATAGGTTTTCGAATCCAACTCCAATCGTGTTGTTTTCCACGTTCAATAGTTTGTTTGGTAGAACAAATCATGGCTTCTTCAAGGGATCTAAGGACTAGGATGAACTCTGTAGATGCCATACTTGCTTCTAGACCTCTAAGATTGACTTAAACCCTAATGAAAAAGACTCTCCAACTCCGCCAGAGTTGGAGAAGGCAAAGGCCAATAACTCACTCCAGACATCAAAACATTAAATCGACGGTAGATACAAAATCCTCAAGTCATAAACAATCAGTCTGGAGCTCTGCATAAAGTTCTATGGGTTGAATCTCAAATATGACTTGCTGGCACTCGTCGGAGCTGTGGTGAGTTAAGTCTGATACACAGAGATGAAATCCACATCCAATTAGGCCATTACTGACCCGTGGAGATTCCTAGGACCTAGACAGATCTTAAGGACTCCTCAATTGGCTCAAAGAATGATCAAAACATAAGATTGTTCGTGGAATTCGCAGATTGATCATTCTGAGTTCAACAAAACTCAGAATGCTTCCTCTCACTCAATTGAGTGAGGGAAAACGTTCTATATAGTGAGGTGACACTGATGTACTAATTAATTAGGTGAATTACTCATGTCTAAGCCGCCATTGATAGTGAGCTCAGAAATGAGGGGAAAATCAAGCATTTACTAATTAGGTGATTATTGATCTAATTAGATACAGGATTCGGGCCCTTAGATTACGGAGAGGTGATGGAGGGCCCCAATGAAGGTCGCCGGTGACGGTGAGATGGTCTAGGCGATATAAGCGCTAAATTGGAGGGGAAAGAAGTGTAGGTGAATCGTAAGGAGAAGTGGAAAATGATCAGGTACTCTGAAAGGTGAATAGAAGTTCGTCGAAGCCGGATTTGGCTTTGCCGGAGCCGGAGGAGAAGCTACTATAACTAATCTAAACTAACCAAATCCTACCTAATTACCTAGCTAAATCTACTCCTAAGAGTTATCTCTACTTACCTGACAAAGGAGGTGAGGGATCTCGCTGTTGGCAGAGCGAGAATGGGATTGAAATTGAGATTGGGTGAGAAGAGAAGCTCCGGCTGATCGAAGCAGAGATTAGAGGGAGAGTGGGGCACTCAGTCGCCGTTGGCAGGGAGATAGAGAGGAAGAGGAGGTGAGAGAGGCAGCACATCCTCGGCGGTCACGCTCGAGAAGGAGAATGAAGACGTCGAAGTTGCAGAAGAACCTACTGGCCAGCTATGGTGAGGTGAAGAGGGGAAGGGAGCTAATCAAGCTCAAATCATAGGGGTTCAAGCCTATTTATAGGGTTCAGCAGCTGTGAAGGGGGAAGAATCTGGACAAATGGATGTCTAGGTACAGCTTAACCTCCAGCATTGTCTTTGACACCGATGAAGTTAATGCCATGACCTAATTAGGATTTAGGACAAATCCGAACCGTGGGATGGAGAGATGGCAGTGAGCGCAAGCTCCAGGAGCTTGGCGAAGGTGTTCTGACGAAGGATGGACGATCATCGGAGAGTAGCATCACCACTAAATGTTAGCTGTTCAAACAGCTAAAGAAGAAATGAAGAAGAAGACGGTGTACATAGGGACCACTTTGCATGAAAAGTTAGGGACCTAAGCAAAATAAAAGGACTCAAGTGCAATGAATTCCAAGGATCGAAATGCAAACAGAGGCTTTTAAGGTTAATTTAAATTATTTTCTTTTCTAACTTTTTTATACATATTTATAAATTAGCTAAATATTATATTAAAGCCCTGTATTTACATTTTTAACCCTTTCATTTACCTTTATTTTAATTTATTTAACCAACTTAAGTTATTAAAGACTTAGGTCTTAAGTTACACTTAAGTTAGATAAAGTATTATTTAGGTAAATAATTAGTGATAATTTGAGTCCATTTATTAATTAAATTTTTAATAGTATTAATTGACTTATAATTTAGCATTTTTAACTTTTTTTAAAGTCTTTTATTGATTTGTCCCTTATTACATAATTAACCCTTATATATGCATATTCCTAGCTAATTAACTAGGGAAACTAGCTAATTAGGGGTAATTAGAAGCCATGATGAGCCTCTCATTAGTTAACATTTTGGCATCGTTGCTAGGAAGAAATGTACAATTTGATCTCTTGATTAAAATTCCTGGCTTGATACTAACTTGCTCTATCTTTTTGGTTGTGATTTGTGCAGGGATTCAGTCAAGGATAAAGATCAACCGCACAACAGCCACTCCAGGGGTAGGTAATCTCATTTTCCATCTTCATTAAGCCCTTGATTCTGAGAAAGATAAAAAAGGAAAAGAAATCAATTAGGACCAACTTGCATTCTATATTTAGATTCAATCATCACAAGTTGCCTGATTTGGTTCATTTCTGGAAACATCCCGAACCTGATTTCTGCATCTATTTAAGGATTTAAGACACCTAGGGCTACACACCTTCTTGATTGAGCCCTAGGTGCCAGATTTGGAAGAAATTAATTGAACCAAGTAGAGCCACATTAGGGTTTGCATTTCAAGATTTTAGAGACACACTTGCTTAAATAAGAATATATTCTCCCAAATTGTCTGTTTCCTAAGCCTTGATTAAATTTACCTAAACAAGAAAACCCTAAAATCAAACTCTCAACATTATTTGAATCCTAAAAAGCAGGACCTAATAATCAAGGATAAATTAGGTGAAGTTGACCCACCTTGTGGGGTCAACCAATCTTCAAATTAGGTCACCACTCACAAATTCATTCTAAAGTTCAAGTGGAATCCTAAGCACCTCATCTAAACTTAAAATTGACAGACTTAAGAGGTTAAGTTCAAATTGGTCAACTTGGATTCGCGGTCACAAGCTGTGGTGGGGGAAACCCTGTAACCCGTGGGGATGCTCAACCGTGTAGAGGTCTTTATGGGACTCTCCCCTCCTGGCTGCCCAGGTATTTCTCAGGTGGACGACTTTGTGATCTAAAGGTATCATCCGCCTCGAACCTCTATAGTCATCCAAAGATATTTGGGCATCTTGATTAGGTCCATCACACCTTCTATCCCTTGTCTTCTCCATCGGTGCATGTTTGGGAGGTCCTTAAGACCACCTTTGAGGCCTCCATTAGCTATTCACTCTGGTCGAGGCCAAGCCTCGACCTCCCTGTTTGTGCAACAATGCAACCATATCGATATCTCTTTTGATTCATCTGATCCTAGATCTCCTTCATCCATAATCATGGAGCACTGTTGTCAACGTTTCTGTGCGGATTTAAAGGCGTATTACGTTGCAGTAGAACTGACAAAACGTTTAAACAAATATAAATAATTTTATTACTCGAACAACTAGAGTATCCGAGGTCGAACACAGGGAGCAAACTCAGTACTTTGTAAAACCCAAGAATACAACTGTTAAATGCAAATATAATTGATTCAAAGAGTTTTTAAGAAAGATGTAAAAAAAAATAGAATTAGACGTCTGATTTATGTATCAGACGTCTTAAATGTGATCTTTCTTTCTCTTTTCCTTCTTCTGCTTTGCCTTTCGGATCTCTTTGCAATCTTCCCTTGTCCTTCTTCTTCTTCTCTGCGAAGACTTCTAACCTTTCTGCTTTCCTTCTTCTCCTGCGAAGACTTCTTTCTTTCTTCTTCTTCTGTCTTGCTTCACCTTTCTTCGTTGCCTTCTTCTTCTTCTTTGTCTTGCTTCTCCTTCTTCTGCAGCGGCCAAGTCCTTCTCCTGCAATCAGCCTGCCTGCACAGGAGCAAAACCTAACCCTTCTCCCTCTACCCGCGTGTGTCTCTCTCTCAAGCAATTCACTCTAACCGCTCTACCAGAGCCACAGTCTCAATCGGGTCGGATTGTACCCGGGACCAGGCGCACCTGCAGGTGTGTGATGCGCGAGGAGTGCGTAGGTCTAGGTCGGGTCGGATCCGCCAGGTCCACGTGGTCAGGCCGCGGACGAGGCGGGTGGGGTCAGTGAGGGACCTCACCCCTGTGCTTACTGAGGCGATAAGAGTAAAGCGTAAAAACAACTTATATGGTACCTGACGGTTGCAATCCCACGATGTGGGACTATCTGGTCTCGCCTTCACGCGCGCCTACAGAAACCTCGTCGTGCGATTGCCCCGCAGCTGCTGGCTCTGCTAGCGCTCCTCGGCTGGATTCGTTCACCTCGCGACACTTGCGTTAGTATGCAGCACCTGTAGTCTGGAAGACCGAGTGCCTGGAGCTTCGCGGGAGCTTCATCAGAGGTCGTCCATGGCGGCAGCGGCTCGAATCCTGTCGTACACAAAACGCGCCTCTCGGCCAAATCAGAATAGATAGAGACCTTCGCCGTGGCACGGCGAAGGCGGTGGGCAGTGCTGCAGGCCGCAGGTCGGACTAGGCGTGCGTGCCTAGGTCAACCTGTGGCCGGAGATGGTGGGTTGGTCGGGGGGTGGTTGTGGAGGGCTGGAGTGGCAGTGGTAGGGTGGAGTGTGTTCCTGGAGGTGAGGCGGAGCTTTCGAGGTGGTTGGCGAGCCGTGTGGAGGGCTGGAGTGGTGTGGGCGGCTCGCCGGAGTGCGGTCAGAGGCGAAGACGATGGAGGTGGTTAGCGTCTGTCGAGGGTCGATCAAGGGAGATAACAGGGGGAAAAGAGAGAGGAGAGGATGGAGAATGTATCTGGGGTTGTCTAGAGTGAAGGGAGGTGGCGGAGAGGACGGCTCGTGACTGCCGTCGTTGGGGAAGAAAGACCCTGGGGGAGGAAGCGGCGACGAAGATGAGGTCAGGAGCTTGCGCGCAGGGTACAGCGCGCCGCGGGAGGAAGAGGCGGAGAGGACTCTGCTGCTGGTATGGCAGCAGAGTGACGAGAAGGAGGGAAGGCGGTCGCCGGAGCTTGTGGGTCGTTTGGCCGGAGATGGGAGAGAAGAAATTTGGAGGGGATCTCCGTCAAAATCAAGCTTAAGATGAGTGGCCGGGTCCGAGGGGTGTTTTATAGGTGCTGGCCGCTCCTATCAGTGCGTGAAAGACGCGCAATTAGGTCAGCCGGTTCGCCGGAGTTGGAAGGAAGAAAGATACCCACATCTCTCGTGCGTTCGCACGAGAGATTGGGTTCACGCCAGCGAATTTGATTGGCTTTAGAAGGAAGGGAATTCCTCAGAGAATCTCCCTTCCATTTCTGGGAGAGAATCTCTGAGGAATTAGAGAGCCATCTCTCTCGAAACTTCATCGGAGCTCGGTTCTGCCCTAGCAATGGCGGCAGGACCGGTTTGCAAAGAAGGCGAGGAACCTAGGGGGCTCTCTGCAAGGATATTCAAAAGATAGGGACCTCTTTGTGATTTGGGTGTACTAACTTGCAAAGTAGGTCAAGATGACCTCCCCTTAGGTCCAAATTTTGGTACAAACCTAATTTGGCCCTAAAGAATCCAATGGTGAAGTTGGATTTTAGGTTTGACCTCGTTTGACTGGACATTTTGCGTAAAAACCCAAATTAGGTTAATTGAAGAGCTAAGACCCTAATCTAGGTCGAACTAGGTTCCAAAGGCCAAATTAAGTGTTCTAAACCCCAGAGGATGTTTTTCTATGATTTTTAGAGGGTTTGCTTGATTTTTATTCTGACCGGAACCTTGTTAATTTAAGCGGGTCTGTTTTAGGGTTACCAAGTGTCATTTAATTCTTAGATTGCACATAAACCCATTTCTGATTAATTCAACCCACTTTGGACCATTTGACCTATGTTTTGCTTCTGAGAAATCCCGTTTATGTACTGCAATGGTAAAATTGCAGTTTTAACCTTTATTTCATGTTTTCTTCTCAGAGCACTTGTTCCTTCAATTAAGCCTTCTTCTAGGTTATGTAGGAGCTTTTATCTTCTTTATTAGGTCAAAATGAGCTAGTTATGGCTCATGATGAGGCTCTCATCAAGCACCCAGCAAAAGAAGAAAATAATCTCTAAAATCAACTTCAGCGCCTCAACGATCTATTCCAGGCTTTTATGAATCCACCACAGCGTCCTATGATGCAAGATCATTACAATCCCACCGCGGTGACGATTGAACCTCGAGTCGAAATCCCAGTTGGAGGTTCTGATACTGAACTCAAGCCCAACATGATTCATGCTATTCCTAAATTTCATGGGGTTAATTCTGAAGATCCCTTCCAGCATATCAAGCAACTCAATCATCTGGCCCAGACCATCAGGTTAGAAGCTCAAAATGGGGATATCTTGCTCATGAAGATGCTCTCCTTCTCTCTCACCAAACCCTAACTCATTTGATCAACACATGGGTTGAACTGCAATCCGAGTTTCTGAAAAAGTTCTTTCCCGTCAATCGAACAAATGCTTTGAGGCACCAGATCACGTATTTCACGCAAAATGCATGAGAACCGCTTCATAAGGCATGGGATCACTTTCTAGATCTCATGCGAAAGTGGCCCCATCACGGAGTTCCTAAATGGGAACAAGTCCAGTCTTTTTACCATGGACTCTGTGAGGACATCAACTGTTCGTCAATGCGATCTGTGGAGGAAACATCATGGGTCAGTGATAAACACACATAAATTCATGATAAAATGCTTATTTATGATAGTTCCTAAGCCTAGCATTGCATTCCGTAAGTATAAATAGTGCATAGCATGCATTACATTGCATTTAGGATAATTTGTGTATATTGTTTAGTAATTCTGACATTTTACGGCCAGGAGGTAATGCGACATCTTTACAGGCTTTGAATGAAGAATCCAACCGTATGGATGGATCCAGAGTGATGATCATAGTGTGACAAAGTGTAAATCACCTTAATCCAAGCACCGTGGCACCCACTACATGAGAGGAAAGGTGGACGATCCAAATGGTGCCACGTGGCACCATCTGGAGCGCCAACACTGCCCGACGTCCCTCCAAGGGCTTCTCAACAAGCGATCTCAATCGTTGGATGAAAATCCAACGGCTGAGAAACCCCCTTCACCGCACACCCACGACTCACCTTTGCGATATAAACATGAGCTTGGTGCATTGGTTGAAGCACTGACCTCCAAGGGAGAGGCACGAGTTTGAAACCCGCAGACCCCCCCAATTTGCCAATTAGGCACACGCCAGCGTGCACCCGCGCCCATGCCAACACGCACGCCAGCCCGCATCAGCTGGGCTTTAGCACAATCTATGCGCGTGATGGAAGGGTAGCACAACTCGCTCGTAGGCAGACATGAGGTGACTACCGCGATGCTTGAGCTAGACCTATAGCGATGTCCCGGAGGTTGCTAATGACCGTTTGTCTATTTTTAGCCCCTTCCCATCCACTATATAAAGAACTACACACCTCCCTTGCCTAGCCATCTCTACCTTTGCTATACTGTTGGTGAAAAATCCTAGATCGCATTTTTGATAAAAGTGTCATAGTATAGTTGCGAAATATGATCCAACAAAGATATTATTTTGTAAAAATAACGAGACTTTGAGTCCCGATCGTTCGTCTCTGGGAGGCGTTGCTTTTACTTTTGAAATCAATCTTATCCAGCTCTACTTTATTTAGAATCGCATATCGGTTCGTGATTATTACGTATTTAAGTACGACATGCTTAGTTGCAGAATGGATAGACAATTAAGACAGGAAACTTGAATCACGCAAATATGATAGCAATCAATAAGCTCATTGTTATTTCATAACATGGAGATAGGTACATATAAATAAAACTTTTTTTTTTATTCATTCGGTGAAAGAGTTGTTTGCAACAGAACTATAGATGAAAGCTTATACATAAATGCTTGAAAATCAAACCTAACTACCAGAAAATGATTGCATACAAGAATCGATGAGGGGATTTCACATGCATCATTGGGGGAGAAGTAAGACTACACTACTAAGCAGTAAATAAAAGCAGTAAATATACGAAGAGCTAAGTTACTAATCTAGTAGAAGGAAGGGCATTCGGAGGTGGTCTCCGATGGCCTTTGAGTGGTTGAGAGAAGAAGGAGGGGTGGCCAATGGAGCTTAGGCTGGCCCTTGGAGAGAGGTTGGGGAGCTGATCCAGCTTCCTGGCGTGGAGATGGTGGCCTCCATGGTGGTGCTCAACTCGTGGAGGTGGAGTGGAGATGGAAGTGGCTAGCCTAAGTGGAATGAATGCCAAGGAAGTGAATGGGTGCAAATGGCCACCCATTGGGTCTTTTTATAGACCTAAGGGAAGCTGTCTAGAGAATTATGGAATTCTCTAGAGAGGCCTATGGTGGGAGCTCATGAGAGAGTGAGAGACAGAGGGTGGATGGTGGTTTTTAGATCCACCAAATGTGGATCTAAAAATTGAATGGCTCTTGGTTGCTATTTTTGGCAACCAAGGCAACCACACATGGTAGAGAGTTCTAGAGAACTCTAGGCTAGGTATTTTCGTGTGGATGGTGTGCGTGGGTGTGTGTGGGTCGAAACCTAGGTGGCTAGGTTGATTAGGTTAGGTTCTAGTGGGTTTAGGTCAAGGTATGTCTCAAATTAGGGTTATAAACCCTAATTCACCAAGGTAAAGTGCAATTAAACTTAATACAAGTTTAATTAGGTGTGTGGAAACTTAATTGAGAGTAAAAAAACTCAATTAATTTAGGTCTAGGTCAATTGGACTCTCACTGAGTCCAATTGGACAGTGTGTGCTGAGATCAGGGCTTAATTGGACTTAATGAGTCCAATTGAATAGGCTAATGGAATTGACTAAGATCTAAGTTAATTAGGTTTAGTGAGGACCTAATTAGGCCTTAAGGAGGTCTAGAGGTGATGTACTAGGGTTAGGGCACCTTAATTTAGGTTCCCATGGGGTTGGAATTGGGTTTAGGGACCTAAAGATCCAAGATCAAGGCTTAAATCTCAAAACAAGAATTGGAGAGCAGTATCAGACGTCTAATAATAGTGTCAGATGTCTTATACTCAAAAATCAGAAGTCCAAACTTGTTTTCTGGATGTCCAATTAGAGTCAGGAAGGATTTCGGGTTCTATTTTGGGTATTCTGCAGAAATTGGACGTCTGATAAAGTGTCTGGACGTCCAATAACACAGCAGAAGTGGGTTTGAAGTGTGCGGGAGTTGGCTAAGGGTCCTGGACGTCCTAAAACTTATCTGGACATCAGATAAGGGTTGGAACTAGGGTTTTAGGGCTTCCTAGGGTGTTGTGACCTAATCTAAGGGTGGCTAAGGCTTGGGGAGGTCTCTAGGCTATCCTAGGGCTAGGATGGACCTAAGCTCTTCACATTTTACTGCTTTATTTCTACTTAATAGAATAGAAAACCTTTAACCCCCTTACATATTATTCCTACATCTAAACTAGGCCTTCTGCTCCAGCTTTGCTACAACCCTCGTTATTTCAAATCCAGCTTCAGATCATGCTCTAGATTCAGCTCTAGATCTGCTTATTGCCTACAATCGATCTAGAATTAATGGCCAGTCGCCTGGACAAGGTCTCGATCATCTAAAAGAAGGTGGATGAACTGACTCGACATCTGCAGCGAGCCACTTCTGCACAAAACCCTTTTGCACAACCACCCTCTTGGAGGGAGGCTGTGCATAACATCTACCACATATCTTCTCAAGAGATGGATCTATATCCACCCCTGTCTAATCTAGGGTTCGGAGGAAACTCCGAATCTGCCTACTCTAGTTAGGGGAACTCTGAACCCTTGACACGACGTGGAAATCACCAGTTTTAGGAAAGAAACGTCGTAGTATAGTCGCAAAATCCACTCGTCAAAAATAATTTTTATAATAACAAGACTTGGAGTCCCTGTCGTTCATCTCTGGGAGGCATTTTGGAAATGCAAATACAAATTCTATCTCACTGGCTATTGATAGGGCTAGATCGAGGTTTTATAAAGATGCATTCGTTGCAATAATAAATCCTCAAAAATAGCTCGAACAACAAATAATATTTATACTCTAGTGAAAGTCCGAGGTCGTTCGCTGGGAGCAAATAAGAATTCGTGCGCTAATCTCAATATACGTTGTAAATGATCACAATTAATTACTCAAAAATCTAATATGTAATGTAGCACATGAGTGTATGAGGAGTAAAAAGAATCTCAAAGCAAAAATAATGGTAATTTAGATCACCAATTATTCAATTTAAGCATATATGCATTGAGTTCAAATAATGCAACAGTGCTATCAACCATTCAAACTTAGGTACTCAAATATATCAGCATTTGTTGCATAGTACTTTCCCCTTTTATTCTTCTCTTCTTCTTCCTTGACTTCATTCTTCTCTTCTCTGTGTGCCCCTTCTGCCTTCTTTCTCTGCTTCTTCTTCCTTCTCCTCTTCTTTCTTCTTCATGCACAAAGGGAGGCAATCCCTCCAGCGACTAAGTGTCAGCCAACGCCCAAGAGAGCAAAACCCCGTGCCCCCGCTCTCTCTTTCCTTTCTCTCTAGGTTTTCCTCCTCCTTTCTCACCTTCCCAAGGCCAATGTCCGGGTTATCAGGTAAACGGATATACGCGCACCCGAGACCAGGGCTGCTGACCGTGAATGGCAGCCGAGGTGTGTGTAGATTGGACAGGTATATGGGTCAAACCAGGCCCACGTGAGCAGTGTCACGGGCAATGCAATGTCGGGTGAGAGTGCGGGGACCTCACCCCCTATGTGTTAGTTGAGGCGATAAGCCTAAGGTAGAAAATCAATTTATTCTGCTGCGCTGCCTCGTGCGCTTCCGAGGTGGGACTAAATGTCCCACCTTCTTCATGCGAGCGTCTGCAGGTGGGACTCCGTTGAATTGCAACGACTACTGGGGTTCATGCCCCCAATTAAGGACCTGGAAGGTGCTTGGGGCTAGTCCACATAGCCTGGGACTGAGAACTGGGCATATCGTGGCCTCAAACATGAAGAATAAGGTTGAAGATGGCAACAACGGCGGAGTGTGATAGCGAGAACCTGAAACACTAAATAAGGCCTCACGACCACGTTAGAATACCTCAGGAGTTTTGCAAAGTATTGGCGAATGTGATGGTGTTGTTTGCGTGCCATGGGAATGGGTAAGGTGGCCGGATGATGATGATGGAGAAGACGGCGTGAAGGTGGGTTGTTCGACGGAGGGTTTGAAGGGGCAATTGACCTAACTAGGTTAGGGCTTTTGCTCCTAAGGTTGAGGCGAAGGTCGTGGGCTAGTCAGCGAAGTGTTTGGAGCAGTGGAGTGAGTGGATGGCTTCGCCGGAGGAGTGGCTGGAGTGGAGGACGATGATGGTGTGTGTAGAGTGCGAGCGATCTTTTTTGGGATTTTGGGTAAGGAACTAATCCTAAGAGCTAAAAGAAACTAAGCTAATCATAATCTAATGGACGAAAGGGGGAGAACGACACTGGCATTGGTAGGTTGGCACTGTGGATGAAGGATTCTCCAATGAGGGAGACAACGAGGAAGAAGGGGCTAGGGCACCTCTGATGTGATCGTCGAGAGGCAAAGGAAGTCGGGGAAGAAGGAGATGCTCCCAATTGGGCCATTGGGAGGCCGTAGGACGACGGGGGAGGATGCTCGCCGGAGCTCAGGCAGAGATGGCCCGGGAAGGAGCTTGAAGAGAGTTTTTGGGCTAAAACCTAGCAGAGAGGCATGGTCTGCCCTGAGGAGTCTTATATAGGCCGTGAGAGGGTGATTAAAGCTTGGGAAGCAAGCTTCCCAAGCTTGGAAGGTCGTCGAAATAGGAGAGCCACTCCTTTAAAGGATTCACATGAGGATTTGGGCAAGATCTGGAGCTTTGGATCTGGCTGAAAAGGAAGACAATTACTTGACGAGTTTCCCTTTCAATTTTGAGAGGGATTTGTCAAGAAATCATGGAGATCATGCCAAATTAAGGTTGCCAGAGTTGTAAGAATAGGATTTCATGGTGGTAGGGACCAATTTGTGAAGAATACGACAATTCTGGGGGCTATTTATAAGAAATTCAAAAGTTAAGGGCATGTGTGTAAGAGAAAAGAGCCAGACAGGATCAAATTGCAAACTAGGTTAAGATGATGTCAAATTAGGCCCAAATTTTGGTACAAACCTAATTTTGATGTAAGGAATTCAATGGTGAAGTTTAATTTTGTTTTTGACCTAATTTTATTGGGTAAATTGCATAACTACCCAAATTAGGGCAAAAGTCTGCCTGTGGCTCTATTTTAGGTCAAACTGGGTTCTGATGGTCAAATTGAAGGTACCAAGCCATAGAGAATAATTTTATATGAATTTCAGAGGGTTTAGGTGAATTTTATATTGACCAAAACCTCAATTAATTAAGCGAATCTATTTTTAGGATTTTAGAAGCCATTTAATTCTCAAAACACGTGAAAATCCTTTTCTATTTGTACTAACCCACTTGTTAGACTCTTAAGATCATTTGATCCTTAATTAACCCCTAGAGAAACCCATAGTTATTCTGCATTCATGATATGATGGTAAAATTATAGTTTTAACCCTGGTTTACTATATTTCCCTCAAAATGAATTTGCAGTGAATTACGTCTCTCTGGCGATTATGTAGGAACATTTATTCCTTGATTATGTCTAATTAAAGATAGGTATGGCTGATGATGATGTTACCATCACTCTCTCTACTCGTTCAAAATTGCATTTCAATTTATACTAAATACGTATTGATATACGACATGCTGTTGCCAGAATATCAGAAATTGAAAGCTTGTAACTTTAATCACACCAAAAGATGATAATCAGGCACATGGTGATTTTCAACATATATATATAAATATTTTCATTGAGGCATGATGGTGGTTACAGCATAGGTAGTGGAATGCTTGTACAGGGAAATTTAAATCTAGCTAGCAGAAAACATGTGCACGTGTGGATCTGTAAGAGACTGCTCGTGCACCATGCAGGATGGAGAGATAACTACACTACTAAGCAGTAAATAAAGCAATAAATCTACAAAGAACTATGCTACTTATCTAGCTAACAGAGCAAAGGGCATTCGGAGGTGGGCTCCGATGGCCTTTGAGTAGGTGAGAGGAGAAAGAGGGGCAGCCAATGGTGCATAGGCCCACCCTTAGAGAGAGGTTGGAGAAGGTGATATAGGCTCTTGGCAGGGAGGTGGTGATTGCCATTGTAAAGATAATTTTTTACAAAATTTTTAACCTGGCCTATTTGATTTTATCTTATCACTTTTAGGCCCAGGGTCGAACTCAGGGAAGTGGGGTTACAAGTCGAGTTTCTACGCTTTTCCTACAACGGGTCTCTTTCATTCGTTTATTGCATTTTTGGTATTTTTCTCATTTATTTATTTTTTCTGGTAACCTTTGTCCTTGAGGTATACCCTCAAAATTAAGTTCTTGCCTTTGAGCCAAAACAAAGTTCCAAAATGAATCTTGCTATTTGCAAGACGAGGTACCTACAAGTCAAAAATTATCTTTTCTCTTTTATATATATATATTTTTTATCTTTTTACTAACAGAAAAGCGAAACAGAAATAAAGTAAATACAGTATATATATATATATGTATATATTATGTATATAAAGGGGTGGGGGTGGAGGCGGAGATGGAGTGTAGCACTGTGTCGAGTTGGTCGTCATCTAGAGAGACGCAACCAACAGGACTGGGTGTCGCATGGAGTGTGGAATGGATGGTGGATGATGTATGTAACCACGCTTTTTGTACACGTGTATCGAGGAATATCAGTAACTGGTGCAGATATTCCCACGATACAGCATATGGTGAATAATGTGAAAATATATATATATGTATGTATATAAGTAAATATATCTATATGTATATATATATATAGTTATAAATGTATAGGTATATATATATATGTAGATATATATATGTATATATATATATATATAGGTGTATATGTATATATATATATATGTATGTCTATATGTATATAGCTATATATGTATATATGTATATGTATATATAGTAATATATGTATATGTATGTATATATAATACTATATAGATGTATATATATATATATATATGTATAATAATAATATATGTATATGGGTATATGTATCTAGATATGTAGATATAAGTATGTAGTTATAAAGATATATATATGTATATATGTATGTATGTATATATATAAGTATATGTATAAGTATATAGATACTACTATATATATAAATATAAGTATATATATATATGTCTATATATGTATATATATATGTATATAAATCTATATATATATATATATATATATATGTATATATGTATCAATATATAAGTATACGTATATATATGTTTATAGTATAGGTGTGTGTGTGTGTGAAAGTGAAAGTGTGAGTGTAGGTGTGTGTGTGTGTCGGTGTAGTGTGTTGTGAATGAGTGAGAGAGAGTGCGAAAGAGAGAAAGAGAGAGAGCGGGAGAGAGCGGCAGGAAGAGTACAGCCACTCTGCTAGAGGCGAGGGAGCACGTTTTAAGTCGTCTGCACGTGAAGGCCGTCGTCTGATGGTCTTCAACGCCCGGGCGCATATTCGCGTAGAGGAGATCGCAGCGCTTGCTGGTTGCGAGCGCCGAGAAATCACGACCGAGCGAGCGAGGCTAGAGGGCGAGGTGTCTGCAGGCGGGCGCGGAGGCTTGTAGAGGTTGGCACGGGGCGGGGAGACGCTTGGCCGGCCACTGTAGAGGCGCGCAGCGGCCGGTTGCAGGCACGAGCGGCGTGCGCCAGAGCGAGGAAGCAGACACGGAGAAGGTCTGCAGGCACGCGCGGAGTGGCTAGGGCGCTTACAGATGCTCGCGGAAGTTGCGGGGGCCGCTGCTGCTGCTGCTGCTTCAAGCTTCAGACCTTGAAGTGGCAGCAATGGCGGGAAGGAGCGGGAACGGAAAATGAAAAAGAGAGCCACCACGCCCACCGGCTCTTTGAAGAGCTAGGCGGTGGTGGTCTCACTGTGGTGGTGTGCACCACAGTGAGAGCTCCTGCTCGCTGAGTATCTCCTCGGAGGAGAGCCGGCGTATGGAGGGCAAAGGGAGGAGAGGATGGTAGTGGTGATGAGCTGAAGGTGGGCTTTTTCTCTTGTTGCAGCCAGCGGGCCTTGAAGAGAAGAAACCATGGCATTTTATAGGAGGAGAAGGCATGGCCATGCAACATGGCTGCTGCAGGGAGAGGGAAGGAATGGCAGCCGCAGGAAATGGCAAGGGCAGGGAGAGGGCTGGCAGGGAGAGGTTACGGAGAAGAAGTTGTAGCCGTAGGGAAAAATCAAGTGGAAAAAAATAAAAAGATGTGGATTTTGCAAGGATGCACTTAAGGAAAAAAAGTAAAATGCAAGCCACATATTTCATTCTTCTTTCCTCTCAATAAAATGCATGAATGCATGTATTTTTACAAATGCAACTACGGAATCCTAATATGCACAGTTAATGCTAGGAAATAGCACAAGAAGGCATTATTGCAGGCGTATTTTGAGGAGCAATCATACCCCCATGCCTATCTTTCGCTAGTCCCTTGCAAAACAGTATTTAGAAATGATCTTAAGCTGAAGATTTTCTTCTGAGGTGATATAGGTGTGTTTATTGTTGGATATTGTGAGAACCAATTGTAGAGAAGACTACCAGTACTTTAAGTCTCACATGACAAAGATCATCTCTCGACTAACCAGCACTCTTGATATTTAAACCTTAAGTACGATTTCCAGAACCCAGGAGGTTTTTGCCGTACTCAAGAGCTCAAGAGGTTATGGTTTGTGCATAGTGAAGGATCAAGACTGACCAGATGAACATTAAGACTCAATCCCAGGGTTTCACGAATTTTTAAGTAAAGGTTGGTCCCAGTTTCAGCTCGTGTTTTCGGATTGACCCTTAAGAAGATGACGAAAAACTCAACTCCCATTTTCTGATTTTTTTTTTTTGTGGCTCAAAGGAAAACAAGGTATTTGTAACCTACCCTGAAGAACTTCTTGTAGGGCGAAGATTTTACAGACATTTATAAGATATACTGACTCTTTTGCAACTTCTTTTTTTTTTTTTTGAAACACGTGTCAGTATATCTCTTACAACATTTTTTGAAGGAGCACACTTTTTTTTCTTTTTGGTGGGAGAGTTTCTTTTTGGTGGAAAGAGTCGCTCCTAAACACAAGACTAAAGCCTGGGATGAAAAGTCTACCTGCGCGCACAGGTAAGGATTCCACCTTCCCTAATGAACACTAGGGTTGGATCTTATGTTCACCTGGTCTTTCCTGATATGTGTAGTGTGAACCAAGTTTACTTAAGCTCTCAAGAAAAAGCAAACCAACGGATCCAATACTGGTGTCTCAGGTACAAGAATACGTCCTTAATTAAGAGAGATTCTGATCTATTTTGTCAATGATTAAGTGAATTAAGCTGAGCCTGAGCGAATCAAGCTTCTGTGGCCTGGAAAGTCTTCAAAACAGAGGTTGAATATCCATAAACACTTATTGTATTTTTTGTTTCAGCTTTTAGATCATTACTAAACACCGTTTATTATTATATATATATTTTTTTTTTTTTTCTTCTTTTTTCTTTTTCTTGCATATTTATAAATGGGTGGAAACTGTATGATACTATAAAATACCTAGATCCTATGGATGCCTATCCACCCCCTCATGCCAAACAATGCTATGTCCTCATATGCATGCAAGGAAAGGCATAGAAAGGACGAAAGATCGGGTAAGGAGAGCTGAGGTTCAGGGTATACAGCAGGGTGGTAGGGTGGGTGGATGGTGGGTGGTGAAATGAAAAGTGAAGTGCTCGTGATAGTGGCGTGAAAAGTGATGGTGGATGGTGAAAGGTCTGGCATTTTCTGGGATGAGAGTGTCCCAAGCAGATCAGAAAATAGATCCGGAAGAAGAAGTTGGCCCTTAGATTGGCTAAGAAGAGGGGCTCCTTGGATAGATGGATCCAAAAGGGAATAGCCCCAGTGAGTAAGATGTGGGCTCAAGGTCCCAGTGTGGAATTGCAAACCTGCCTGATTTGGCAGGAAAGAAAGGGCAATTCGATTCTCAAGAGTGTGGACCGACAGTGAGTAGCCTGGATATGACTCAGACCATGAGGTATGGGAAGCCGAGAAAACTTCGTCAGAAGTCTAATCAAGAGAAGGTACGGGACAAGGGAGGGATGGGGGAACATCACAGTTTGTGTTGGTCAGGCAGTCATCAGTGTTTATAGGTAATCCGCAGCAGTCCGAATAGGTCCCAAATAGTCCGATACATGCACTGACGGTCATGTCCTCGTCAGACGTGTCATCCTCGATGCAATCGCAATCAAAGTTCTTGGCTGCCTTGAAGATGTTCAGCTTGATCTTTTCAGATCCAACGGCAATCTCAATACAGCCTGACTCGCAGTCGATAAGGGCGTGGGCTGTGGCCAAGAAAGGTCGACCAAGGATGATCGGACAATCAGAAAGTGAACTAGGAACTTCCATATCTAAAACAAGAAAGTCAACAGGAAAATAGAGACTGTTGACCCTAACCACCACGTCTTCCACCACACCCTTCGGGATTTTGACAGAACGATCTGCCAACTGTAACGTGACAGGGGTGGGTTTCAGATTTCCCAAGGAAAATTTTTCGAGCATGATGGTCGATATGAGATTTATGGAAGATCCTAGATCAAGCAGGGCACAGTTAAAATTGCAGCCTTGAATGCTACAGGAAATGAGTGGTGTGCCCGGATCTTTCTACTTCGGTGGTAGGTTTGACAGTATAGCACAACTCGCATGAGGCGAGATAACCACCGGATTCCTAGTTTTCTTTGACTGTCTCCTGGGTGTTGTGTAGTCCTTGAAAAATCGGGCGACAGTTGGTATGTGGTCGATAGCCTCGAGCAGGGGTACTTTGATTTCTACATCCCTGAACAAATTACGCAGGTTATCAAAGGCCTGCGTATCTTTCTTTTTGCCTTTTGGCTCCCTCAGTAGAGCCTCAGGGAATGGGACTGATTCTGGCAACAATTTTGGTGCATCGTCCTCTCGCGACTGCGGTGTGCATCCCGAATGAGAGGGCAATGAAGAAGAAGATGGGCCAGGATCAGGTCGAGGCGGATCGACGGTCTGCTTACCACTCCTCGTAGTGATAGCATTGGACGATGTGGGTCCATTGGGGTCATACGTCGGAGGAGGGTTCGCAATGGGGACATAAGAGTGCAGTGCTGCAGCGGGATTAGCCTGAAATCCCAGTGGAATGCTCGGAGCTTGCAGAATTTGATTAACCTGCCCCTGAGAAGGTTGTACCTGTGGTTGAGGACCACAGGGTATGAAATTTCGCAGGTTTGGAATAGGTTGGGCGGGAAGAGTGCCCTGAGATCGAGTCGTCATGCGTAGTTGACTAATCTCATCATTTTGCTACGCCAATTGGTGCTGAAGAGAGGTCATGTTCTCTTCAAGGCGCTTTAACATATCCTTCATCATTCACATCAATTTGTCAAGAGGACTTGATGCATGTTCAGTTTGCGGTACACAAGGGCCTGATGGCGGATTCACCATAGGATTAGACTAGGCCCTTGGGATGACGGGTGCGGATGGTTGCATTGGTCCACCAGTGGGGTTTTGGTGCTGTGGGTTGTTGGACCATGCGAAGTTCGGATGATTGCACCATCCTGGGTTATACGTTGTAGAGAATGGGTTGTTCCCCAGGGCGCAAGCGTCTTCTATGCCAGAAGATGCATCCGCATGTAAGTATGCATCCGAGCACACGGAGGCTTGGTCCTCTGTGTCGAAATACTGGCTTGCAGAAGCCAGTTCCACATGACTTACCGAGTCGCTTGGCACGACACTCGGTAAGGAAGGTCTAACGGGGTTTCACGGGATAAGCCTGGTGTTGGAAGAATTTGGATTGTGACGAAGTGGTGAAGTGGTGGTGTTTACCAGAGATCGGGCGGGGTTGGCCAGAAGCTCGTCCAGCTTCTTTTGCATGACGGAGACTTCATCCAGTTTTTGTGCAATAAGGTTTAGATCAGTGGATGAATGGGAGGGTCCCGTGTCAACTTCATGGACATTTTGGGGCTGGCTGGTACGATTAAAGGAGACAATGGAGGCATTGTTTATCGAGTTTTCACTCATATTTTCAAACAGTTCAAATGCTCCATTCTCGTCTTTATTCATAAAGTTCCCTTCGTAAGAAGCGTTTGCAATCTGCTTCAAAGTCTCATTTAGCCCATAGTAGAAAATCTGGGCTATATGCCACTTAGGCAAACCGTGGTGTGGACACTTCCTATGGAGGTCGTTATATCTCTCCCATGCCTCATGAAATTGTTCGCCGTTTTGTTGCGTAAATGAAGTTATAGCACGGCGAAGCACATTGGTTCGCCCGATTGGGAAGAACTTCTTGAGAAACGTTGTTCGCATCTCTTCCCAAGAGTGGATGGTTCTCCCAAGGGTGCGTAACCACTGCACTGCTTTATCCCACAATGAAAACGGGAACATTTTCATGAGGACTACAGGTAACCCAACATTTCTTGGTTTAACAGTTTCAGCAAGTCGGGTTAGGTCTTCCAAGTAGAGAAAAGGATCTTCACTTGCAAGACCATGAAAGTGAAAATTTATTAGGCCAATTATGTTTGGTTTCAGTTCAAAATCGGCCTCGCCCATGGGGACCCGAATTTGTCCTATGGTCTCTATAGCAACGGGATTCTGATAAGAGCTAAGAGACCTAGGCTCCTCCCGTTCGGGAGGGTTCTGCATTTCCTCTAATGTTTCCCGAATGGCTTCGATTTGCTCATTATACATCTCCATTTGGGCTTGGAGGCGGGTTATGGGATCTAAGGCTCCACCACCTGGTGGGTTCTGAGGGCGGTTTCCTCCCTCGGGATTTGGGGGTGGGCGTGCAGCCATGTTTATGGAGGAGGAGGACGATTCGACTTCTTTTCTAGATTTATCAGTCAATTCAAACAGTTCAGGGTTTTGTGACCTCCTCCCAAACATACACTACTGCAGGAAGATTTGGGGAGATGAGAAGGGAAAAGAGACGAGAGAAACGATGCCGCAAAGGTACACTTGATTACAAATCAATACGGTCAAGTTCCTAACCTCTACAGTGTGCCCTTAGACCTAAAGATCTAAGTTACCTGCTATCACGAACTACGGAACCGAATGCGAGCACCGCGGAACCACCGAGCCAGATTGAAAGGCCGTTTGCCCCAGTCTTAGACACCCGATAGCACGCGGAAACTCTCACCAGCACGTAGCCGCTACACGTAGGTAGTTAAACCTCCAATCCTTAAGAAGGGTCAAGTTACTACCAGTTTTAGTTAGAGGCTTAGGGTCAAGTGCTTCTGGAATGTGAAGGGCGTTGTTTACGGGTAATGCCCAAGTGATTGATTTTCAGAGTGTGTAAAACAAGCATGCAATGGGGAAATCTCCCCGAATTGAAGTTCTTAATTGGTGAATGATTTTTAGAGTTCAGTCTTAAGTAGTATGAATTTTAGGATTTTGCTGAATTACCAATTCAACCAATCTCCGGGTTTTTGTGAGAATACAAGTTTTCTTTCTAAGCCCAACAAACCCTTCTTCAATATCAGTTAGTTAATGCATGCTAAAATGCAATGGGCTACCCTAAATGGAGATTTCTATGTGTGGATACACGAGTCAATTTTATATCAGTGTGAAAGGGAGCCAAAGCACTTCAATTCAAGTGCTCCCAATCACCAGAAATGATTTCCACACACAAGGCCCAACCAAAAGATAGAGAAAATTAAATTGTTAGGGTTGAAGTATTAGGGATCGAATCTTAGGTAAGTTGAAAAGTCGTGGTGGGGTTGGAATCAACTCAATTCCAAGTCTCCCCACCAAAAATGTGATCCCGAATTGTAGATAAGTGAGGCAAAAGAGGGATGCAATCAATCTTTTTATTTGCCTCAAAGAATACTTCCCACGGCGAAAAATTCAAGAATCAAGATTCTCGGATTTTCGCTATGGAAGTAGGGCGGGAAATCCTGGGGCGGTGGGAGTGAAGATAATCAATCAAACAAGTGAATTTTAATCCACCTGGCCCGAGAGATCCCAAGAAGTTTTTCTAGTTTTTCAGTTTTTAGTTTTTTTTTTTTATTAAGGTGGCAAGTTGACCCTAGTTTGCTAAGAAAAGAAAACTTACTTGTTCGGCAACGTGTGCGAAGCTCTAATGCGGTGTCAGCGTCTTCACGCTCTCGTTCCCGCCTTGGATCTGCCCTCGTTCCCGACTTCGTCTGCATGTCTTCTCCTTGCAACCAAGTTTACCTGCACACCAAAAAAAATAGAAATACCCGTGAAGAGAGAAGATAAAAATTGAAAGGAATTGAATAGAAACTTACTTGAAGGCACACTTCCTCGGCAACGGCGCTAGAAAAGATGATTGGTCGGACCCGGATAGGTTGTTAATATGATGATTTTATCGTTGAAATGTGTATAGTGGTTAACCTAAATCGGACCTAACCATATCTTTACAAAATTTTTAACCTAGCTTATTTGATTTTATCTTGTCACTTTTAGGCCCAGGGTCGAACTCAGGGAAGTGGGGTTACAAGTCGAGTTTCTACGCTTTTCCTACAATGGGTCTCTTCCGTTCGTTTATTGTGTTTTCGGTGTTTTCTCATTTATATATTTTTTCTGGTAACCTTTGTCCTTGAGGTACACCCTCAAAATTGAGTTCTTGCCTTTGAGCCAAAACAAAGTTCCAAAACGAATCTTGCTATTCACAAGATGGGGTACCTGCAAGTCAAAAATTATCTTTTCTCTTTTATATATATATTTTTTTTTATCTTTTTACTAACAGAAAAATGAAACAGAAATAAAGTAAATACAGTATATATATATGTATATATTATGTATATAAAGGGGTGGGGGTGGAGGCGAAGATGGAGCGTAGCACTGTGTCGAGTTGGTCGTCATCTAGAGAGATGCAACCAACAGGATTGGGTGCCGCGTGGAGTGTGGGATGGATGGTGGATGATGTATGTAACAACGCTTTTTGTACACGTGTATCGAGGAATATCAGCAACTGGTGCAGATATTCCCACGATACAGCGTATGGTGAATAATGTGAATATATATATATATATATGTATGTATATAAGTAAATATATCTATATGTATATATATATATATATATAGTTATAAATGTATAGGTATATATATATATGTAGATATATATATATGTATATATATAGGTGTATATGTATATATATATATGTATGTCTATATGTATATAGCTATATATGTATATATGTATATGTATATATAGTAATATATGTATATGTATGTATATATAATACTATATAGATGTATATATATATATGTATATATATGTATAATAATAATATATGTATATGGGTATATGTATCTAGATATGTAGATATATGTATGTAGCTATATAGATATATATATGTATATATGTATGTATATATATATAAGCATATGTATAAGTATATAGATATATATATGTATCTATATATATATATATATATACATATATATATATATATATATATGTATGTATACTAATACATAAGTATATAGATACTACTATATATATAAATATAAGTATATATATATATGTATATATATACGTATATAAATCTATATATATATATATATATATGTATATATGTATCAATATATAAGTATACGTATATATATGTTTATAGTATAGGTGTGTGTGTGCGTCGATGTAGTGTGTTGTGAATGAGTGAGAGAGAGTGCGAAAGAGAGAAAGAGAGAGAAAGAGAGAGAGCGGGAGAGAGCGGCAGGAAGAGTGCAGCCACTCTGCTGGATGCGAGGGAGCGTGTTTTAAGTCGTCTGCACATGAAGGCCGTCGTCTGATGGTCTTCAACACGCGAGCGCATATTCACGCAGAGGAGATCGCTGCGCCTGCCAGTTGCGAGCGCCATGAACTCGCGACCAAGTGCGCAGGGCTAGAGGGCGAGGTGTCTGCAGGCGGGTGCGGAGGCTTGTAGAGGCTGGCATGGGGCGGGGAGACGCTTGGCCGGCCACTGCAGAGGCGCGCAGCGGCCGGTTGCGGGCGCGAGCGGCGTGCGACAGAGCGAGGAAGCGGACACAGAGAAGGTCTGCAGGCACGCGCAGAGTGGCTAGGGCGCTTGCAGACGCTCGCGGAAGCTGCGGGGGCCGCTGCTGCTTCTACTGCTTCAAGCTTCAGACCTTGAAGCGGCAGCAATGGCAGGAAGGAGCGGGAACGGAAAAACAAAAAAGAGAGCCACCACGCCCACCGACTCTTTGAAGAGCTGGGCGGTGGTGGTCTCACTGTGGTGGTGTGCACCACAGTGAGAGCTCCTGCTCGCCGGGTATCTCCTCGGAGGAGAGCCAGCGTATGGAGGGGAGAGGGAGGAGAGGACGGTGGTGGTGATGAGCTGAAGGTGGGCTTTTTCTCTTGCTGTAGCCAGCGAGCCTTGAAGAGAAGAAACCATGGCATTTTATAGGAGGAGAAGGCATGGCCATGCAACATGGCTGCTGCAGGGAGAGGGAAGGAATGGCAGCCGTAGGAAATGGCAAGGGCAGGGAGAGGGCTGGCAGGGAGAGGTTACGGAGAAGTTGCAGCCGTAGGGAAAAATCAAGTGGAAAAAAATAAAAAGATGTGGATTTTGCAAGGATGCACTTGAGGAAAAAAAGTAAAATGCAAGCCACTTATTTCATTCTTCTTTCCTCTCAATAAAATGCATGAATGCTTGTATTTTTACAAATGCAACTACGGAATCCTAATATACACAGTTAATGCTAGGAAATTGCACAAGAAGTCATTATTGCAGGCGTATTTTGAGGTGCAATCTGTGGCCGAAGCTTCGGCCTGTGGAGCAAGAAGGCGGAGTTGCTGTTGCGGCTGTGCGAGCGTGCGCGTGCACGTGCTGGTGCACGGGCAAGTGCTTGTAGGCAGCGGTCTGCAGGTTGGTGGAGGCACGCAGGCGGAGAGGACGTGTGGGTAGAGAGCACCTACAATAGGGCGCGCGGTCGTGAGTGGTGCGGCATCTACTGTGTGGTCCGTGAGCGCCTTTAATAGGGGAGAGGCACTGGAGATGGCGTGCGGGCAGAGAGCACCTGCAGCAGGGCACGCGGTCATGAGCGGTGTGGCGTCTGCTATGCGGTGCGTGAGCGCCTTCAGCAAGGGAGAGGCGCTGGAGATGGCGGGCGCAGCTTGGTGCGTGCGGGTAGAGAGATGGCGCTTGAAGGCAGGAAGGGCTTGAGCGCCTGCAGTGGCCGGAGGGAGATGATGTGGGGCGCGGCTTAGTGCGCACGAGCAGGTAGATGGGTTGCGGTGCTGGCAGGGGCGGACGCAGGGCCTGCAGAGGGTTGAAGTGCTGCACTTGGTGCTGAAGGGAGGAAGCGCTGAAAGGAGGATGTGGCTAGAGATGAGGGGCGCGGCTGGAGATAAGTGCACGAAGGAAGAGTAGGCCGCGCTCCTGCGTGGGGAAGATGCCCATCCACAGTGCACGTAGGAATTGTTCCCCGCAAGGGGGAAGATAGATCTTCAGTGCATGCTGCCTCTTCTCTTTTTAACTCCTCTCTCTCCCCGCATGCGCCAATCAAGGGATTTGCAAATCCCTTTTCTGTTTTTGGCTGGCGGGCATTGGAGGAGACGGCCGGAGGAAAGGGAAAAGTTCCTCCGGTTGTTGGGGAAATTTTCTCCCCAACCCTTGCTCTTTCTGAATATAATACCTGCACATAAAAATAACAAAATCGTTACATATTAAGTTATAGAATATTATAAACATAAATCATGATGCGTGCAATTCTTCTACAACTTAATTGTAATTATTAACACACCTGCAAGGTACGATTAAAGGTACTTAGGCTTAATACAAGTCCATTAAAATACTCATTAAATACCCCCATGCCTAAGATTTGCTAGTCTCTAGCAAAAAAAAATGAAAAATAATAGAAGTAATCAGAAGATTTCTTCTTTTCTTACTTCAAAACTTTAGAAATCTAGACAAATGTGAAATGCTGATAGCCTAGGTAACGGATCCAAGTGAAAGAGCCGATTCGCATTAGGAGTTCGTACATCACCCTTGGCAAAAATTTCTGTTGAGATAGGCAACTACTTCCCTCGGGGATAAAGCAAACGATAATCTGTAATTTGACCCCGGTGTTTGGCATAGGTAGGAGATAACAAGTTGAATGGATTTGTATTTGGTGGCACACACTCAACTGGTGCAACATATAGTCTAGTATTGCAGACTCTAGCTCTCTAGACCATTAGACAAGTCAACTCTGAGAGAGGCTACACAATTGTGCTCTCTTGATGTTCCTGGGCACTCTCTCTTTTCTTTCTTTCTGAGATCACGAATCTCGCCAGATTTAGAAATTTTACTCATTATTTGGTGGCCTCACATGGCATCCACACTTCAATTAAAGTCCTAATAACTCTACAACTAAGTTAAAGTTCTCAACCAGTATTCAGGCGATCAGAAATACTAGAAGGTAGGTATGGGTCATATTTGGTGGAACACGATAGGTGCTTTGCTGCCTCAGAAATAGTGTTACACTTAGACCTTTTTTTTTTTGTAATATAACTATTTTTTTCTTTTTCTTCTTTCTGTTTCTTCTTTTTCTTCTTCTTTTCTCTCTTTTTTTTTATTTCTTCTTGTTTTTGTTTCTTTTTCAATCAACACAACACGATACGGACTTTTATTTTTGAGGCATTATTAGAGATGATGATGGTCAAGAGGAAGTTATGTGGCTTATTTGGTGGAACTGCCTATTCTCGGCACCGAGAAGGAATGGATAGGATAGGCGTATTTCTGACCTTTGACACTATTACCCTCCTTCAGCTGAGGACTCTATGAAGGACGGTCGTAACCATCCATCATAGTTATAGCTTTATTAAGACTCAATCTCTGAGTATCTGCCTTATTTGGTGACTCTTAGGAATTCAGTCAAAGTACGTACACAGAAACAGAGAGTGAAAACTACACCTAACTCTGAAGTATCATCTAGTTGTCCAAAAATTTA
Organism: Thalassia testudinum; assembly: GCA_037157565.1. Classification (NCBI taxonomy): domain Eukaryota; kingdom Viridiplantae; phylum Streptophyta; class Magnoliopsida; order Alismatales; family Hydrocharitaceae; genus Thalassia; species Thalassia testudinum. The sequence goes on along the minus strand of JAZHRO010000031.1, from coordinate 29,618,000 downwards.
AGAGTCCTTGCACTAGACCTAGCGCACCAGTAATCTCTCTACTTTCTTCTCACAAATATGAGGTAGATCTATTAGAAGATAGTATGCCTGACTCCCTATGAACTGCCCAAGGGTTCAGTAGACTTACAAATGCTCATTGGTTTTCCTCAAGGATCCATTACCAAATCTACGTGCACGTGAAGTAAATGCACTGGATTCTAAACTTAAGAAATAATTCCAGAAGGAGAACCTCCAATAACAAAAGTATTTTGCTAGGGACTATCCCATTCAGCTCAAAATTTTTTTTTTTTAATACTAACCTAAATGCATAAATACTTCCTAAAATGCAAATGCACTCCCCCATGCCTAAATCCTACAATGTCCAAATTGTAAAATTAAAATAGGAGGAGAAAGAAAAAATATCACCTGACACAGTTTGCTGGGTTGCCTGCCAACAAGCACTACATTTTCTGTCAGCAGCCAGACTTATAGGGAACCTGTAAGTCAGGTTCCAAACAGAAAAGGTTAGGCCCTAAGAATATGCGTAACTGTGCAAGCCTAGAAAATAGGTAACCACAGATGTTGGTGAGCTGATGATGCAATGTAATTCCAAATGCTCGCCAGAAGAAATGAAAATAGAAAATCTCGTTGGCTACCTTGGGAGGTCTAGGAATAATAAACGGAATATGAAAAGGGACCTCCCGAAATGGAATAAGTGGAGGATAACAAAGATCCTCCAGAGCAGGACGGGTTTTAAAAGATATACACATAATTAGTTCAAACCCTTGAATGGCGAGAGTAAAAGTACATGCATCAATCCATACTCGCCATTCTACCATAGGATGTATTGGCCTGATATAGTCTCCAGAAAGAATGTACATGAGCAGAGATCTGAGCGAAGGATCAGTTAGGGAGTATAAGGGTTGTTTGTAGTGTTGGAAGGTAATGGTTAAGTCCAATGAGGGCTTAGTTGGTGTTAGGTCCAATTCCAACAATGATTCAGATTGTGTACACTCCCTAACAGTAGTAGACAACTTCAAGTTATCCTACCTAGCATTTGAATCAAGAGTAGACTCTAAACTACAACTTTTTGATGGCAGGGTCAAAATGTAAGAATCATTATCATTCAGCTTATCCCCAGATTTGTTTGGTTCACTGAAATATTTGTCAGGGTGTATATGTGATTCATTAGGAGTTGGATCAGTATCCTCAATTATTTCTAAAGGAGGATCAGTCTTAATATTTTGGAGGAAGCCTATATCATTGAATTCGTCATTCTTCTTAGGGTATAAATCCTTAATTGATGTGTTTTGTCCCCGAGAGTCTCCCATAGACTTCTCATTATTTTGTTCGTCCTCCTCTAATATCAACTCCTATTTTGATGGAGGATGACTCTTAAAAAAAAGGAGGAATCTGGGTTTAATCATATTATTTCTACCCTCTGGAGGTAAATCCTCAAATGATAAATAATTCTCCTGTGAATCACTCCAGATTTTCAGTCCAGGTTCCTCTATTAGGGTATCCTCATCTTCAGAATTAGACTCGTCATATCCCTGAGACCAGAATTGATCATCCTCTATTCCCTTAGGGTCACCTTCATTAGGTGCATTTGAATCCTCAGAATATTGAATGGTAGGTGTTGATTCCCTAAGTGGATGGTCAGGAGTAGGCTCACTAAAAGTAGAATGGGATTCCACCACATAATCAAGAGGGGAAGTGATAGGAACAATATAACCTTGACCTGGGTTGGTAGGGGTAAGGAGAATACCATCATTAGGGTCAAGGTCCTCAAGAGATACCATCTTCCCTTGCTTTTGACTGCAATATAATTCAGGTGGATAATCACTATGATCATTATCCTCTAGTGGTCGTGTCTCATTGGAAGAGTCTAAGTGATGGCTACCTAAAATTGGATCCCTATTGTCATTAGGTTCCTCAAAATTATTTTCATGATCATGGTTTATTGGGTAGGGATCAGGATTATTAGGAAGCGTGTAGCTAAGTTGTCTTATTTCTTCATTTAAGTGTTGACTATTCCTCAACATCTCTCCCATTGATTCCATTATTTTCTTTTGTTGTTTTTGCATTTCTATCATAAAATATGAGAGGCTACTATTATCAGGTTGGGGAGGATAGTCAATTTCAAGCTCTAGTTGCCTAGGGGTATCGGTCCAACCTCGATACAGAAAATCATGAAGGGTGGGAGGGTTAGGTGTTTGCATGGAAGTAGGGATTTCAAGATTGGAAAATCCCGCTCCTAGGCTCTGCTCAAAAGTGGGAGTTATCAAGCCAGTACTCCCAGGGTAAGAATGAGAATGATCCCATGAATTATCAATGTACCCATCAAAGGATGGATACGCTCGGAGCATGGGATCCTGATTAAAAGATGGAAAGTATTGATTCTAATAATTTGAATGAGAGGAGTAAGACTAATCCATTTTTTTTAAGCAAAACAATTTTAACTTTCTTAGGATTCAGCAGAAAACTTCCTAAAGAGTTCTATTGTCATAGCAAACGCAAATTCAACAGGATCTGTTTTTAGTAGATTGCAGGTCTTAGAGTTATATGTTTAGTTGGTGGCCAAACAAGTTTTGCAAAAATTACGCTTCCTAGGCCAACCTTCGCTGGTGCCTATAACCTACTCGCAAGGGATGGAAGTCTCGAATCGAGCCCACACACAAGGAACCGAAGTAACTTGGTGGATAGGCTTGTTGATTTCCAACTAACTTCCCTTGTGGTGCAAAAGAGGAGAGGTAGAAATTTATCTAGTGACCTTATGTGTGAGGTGCACAGTGTCTCAAGTGTGCAAGCATACGATCGTGTTTTGATATTTTGAAATTCCGCAAACAGGATCCTTTTGCACATAATTTTCAGTCACAGATTTTAAAGTCCAACCTCTTAACAATCCCAATTTTTTTTTTTAAAGTGACCACTGAATTAATTTGATTCAAGAACTTTAGTGGTCTTAGATTTAAGTTCAATGCATATGCATGACAAGTAATTAATGCTCAAGAGAAGACGTACCTTACTCCAGCTTTCTTCTTGCAATAATGAATGCAGTGCAATAAAAATAAACTAGATGCTGCTCATTCAGTCCTAGATGGCTGTCCTACAGATATGCAGCTTCTAGCAGGCAATTCGAATTTTTTTTTTAATAAGTATAGCAAACAGACCTAATCTAACTAACTAACTGAAATGCAGTTCAAAATAGTTCAAATAATCCTATAATCTAAATAAATGGGAACATATTCCCAAAAATACCCAACAAGGGCCCAAAAGACTGTAATTTAAATTCTAATGTCTATCTAACTAAATCTAACTAAGACCTACTGCCTAAATCAGAAATAGGCTTCTCCGTAAGCCTAAATGCGTGGGATCAAGGCCCACATGTTCCTATTGTCGTCCTCCAGGTGGCGTCAATTTCAACCAAAAAGATCGTCTCCGTTGTGCGCGTTGTTCACCTTCAAAGTCGTCGCTTTGCTGCGCCTCGTCGCCGTGTCAGATTCCTCGCACAATAATAAAAATGATTAAATAATTTCGCAACTCAAAAAATTTAAAAACAATAAAGTAAATCTATTGCATCTGTTGCCTCCCCGGCAACGGCGCCAATTTGATAGACGACTTTTCGCTTAGCCTTATAGTATTTAAGTGGTGGAAAAATCGACTAATCAAAAATAATGAAAGTAACCACTCGCAGAAGAGCGGGTCGTATCCATAGGGAGGCAATGATGCAATCAATACTTAATTATTTAATGTTATTTCGGGTAAAGCGAAATCCCTGTTCAAATCTGACTTAAAATGTGAAGGAAAGTAGATTTGCAATAACTTGAAAAGATAAGGGTATAAGTGCAGTTTTACCTCACAGAAATCAGCAATAAATTTAGGATGAATTCATGCAGTTTTCACGTGATGTGTACTAAAGACAACTAGTACTTAAGTTAAGTCCAAAATCAATTTTTAAACTAGTTAATATCAATACCATGCATTTATAAAGAACTATGAGTGTTTGAACGCAATTCTGCCATAATATAATAATAATAAAAAAATCAAATTGGTGGCAATGGCATTGAATGTAAATTTTAATTGAGAGGAAAATAGGGCTTTTCTTCCTCTCTCCTCCTCGCGAGAGAGAGAGAACCGCGGGGGTTGATGAGAGGCTCAAGAGGACGGCGAGGTCGAGAGCTCTCCGATGGTGGCAGCGGCGGCGACGAAGGTGGCCGGAGGCGGCCGACGGCGGTGGCTGAAGCTCCGGCCTGTGGAGCAAGAAGGCGGAGGTGCTGCTGCGGCTATGCAAGCGTGCGCGCGCGCGCTGGTGAGCAGGCAGGCGCTTGCAGGCTACGGTCTGCAGGTGACTGGAGGTGCGCGAGTGGAGAGGACGTGTGTGCAGAGAGCGCCTGCAGTAGGGCGTACGGTCATGAGCGGTGCGGCGTCTGCTGTGCGGTGCGTGAGCAAGTTCAGCAGGGGAGAGGCATTGGAGATGTCGTGCGGGCAGAGAGCGCCTGCAGTAGGGAGCGCGGTCGTGAGCAGTGTGGCATCTGTTGTGCGGTGCGTGAGAGCCTTCAGTAGGGGAGAGGCGCTAGAGATGGCGGGGCGCGGCTTGGTGCGTGCGGGTAGAGAGATGGCGCTTGAAGGCAGGAAGGGCGTGAGCGCCTGCAATGGCTGGAGGGAGATGATGAGGGGCGTGGCTTAGTGCGCGCGGGCAGGTAGATGGGTTGCGGTGCTGGCAGGGGCGGACACAGGGCTTGCAGAGGGTTGAAGTGCTGCGCTTGGTGCTGAAGGGAGGAAGCGCTGAAAGGAGGATGCGGCTGGAGATGAGGGGCGCGGCTGGAGATAAGTGCATGGAGGAAGAGTAGGCCGCGCTCCTGCGTGGGGAAGATGCCCTTCCACAGTGCACGCTAGAATTGTTCCCCACAAGGGGGAAGATAGATCTTCAGTGCACGCCACCTCTTCTCTTTTTAACTCCTCTCTCTCCTCGCGTGCTCCAATCAAGGGATTTGCAAATCCCTTTTCTGTTTTTGGCCGGTGGGCATTGGAGGAGACGGCCAGAGGAAAGGGAAAAGTTCCTCCAGTTGTTGGGGAAATTTGCTCCCCAACCCTTGCTCTTTCTGAATATAATACGTGCACATAAAAATAACAAAATCATTACATATTAAGTTATAGAATATTATAAATGTAAATCATGATGCATGCAATTCTTCTACAACTTAATTGTAATTATTAACACACCTACAAGGTACGATTAAAGGTACTTAGGCTTAATACAAGTCCATTAAAATAGACTCATCAGGGAGCTCATGGGAAAGGGGGAGAGAGGGTGGATGGGTGATTTTTAGATCCACATTTAGTGGATCTAAAAATTGAATGCATCTTGGTTGCTATTTTTAGCAACCAAGGCAACAACACATGGTAGAGAGTTCTAGAGAACTCTAGCTAGGATGATTTCGTGTAGGTGGTGTGTGTGGGTGTGTGTGGGTCGAAACCTAGGTGGCTAGGTTGATTAGGTTAGGTTCTAATGGCTTTAGGTCAATGTAGGTCTCAAATTAGGGTTGCAAACCCTAATTCACTAAGGTAAAATGCAATTAAACTTTATACAAGTTTACTTGGGTGTGTGGAAACCTAATTGAGAGTAAAACAACTCAATTAAGTCAGGTTTAGGTCATTTGGATCTCACTAAGTCCAATTGGGCTGTGTGTGCTGAGATCAGGGCTTAATTGGACTCACTGAGTCCAATTGAGTAGGCTGATGAAATTGACTATGATCCAAGTCAATTAGGTTTAGTGAAGACCTAATTAGGTCCGTAGGGAGGTCTAGAGGTGATGTACTAGGGTTAGGGCACCTTAATTTAGGTTCCTAGGGGGTTAGAATTGGGTTTAGGGACCTAAGAACTCAAGATCAAGGCTTGAATTCCAAAACAAGAACTGGAGAACAATTCTAGACGTTCAATAAAGTTATCAGGCATCTTACAATGAAAAATCAAAAGTCCAGACTTATTGTTTGGACGTCCAATCAGAGTCAGGAGGGATTCTGGGTTCTGTCTTGGGTATTCTGCAGAAATTGGACATCTGACCAAGTGTATGGACGTCCAATAATGCTGCAGATGTGGGTTTGAGGTGTGCGGGTTGTGACTAAGGGTTCTAGACATCCTATAACTCATCTAGACATCCAGGAATAGGCTGGAATTAGGGTTTTAGGTCTTCCTAGGGTGCAGTGACCTAATCTAAGGGTGGCTAAGGCTTGGGGAAGCTTTTAGGCTATCTTAGGGCTAGGGTAGACCTAAGTTCTTCACAATTTACTACTTTATGTTTACTTAATAGAATAGCATGCCTCGACTCCCTTACATTATTGTCTACTACATCTATTCTAGGTCTTCTGCTCCAACTCTGCTGCAACTCTAGCTTCAGGTCCAGCTTCAAATCCAACCTCAGATCTAGCTCCTGAGCTTCTTAATACCTGCAAATTATATAATTCATTTAATCAATACATTATAGCATTATTTTATGCATAACTATAGAAAAATAGTAATGATGCAAATAATGCTTATGCATGCATAAACTACCCCAACTTATGCTATGTTCTAGCCTAATTTAGGTCAATTAAGACCTATGATTGCTGCGCAATCAACCCTCGTCTGATTTCTCCGAGGTTCCTCAGACCTGTGAGGACCTCAACGCCATCCAGAACAATCCTTTCTAAAAACTTATAATCCTGGATGGCATAATCATCCTAACTTCACGTGGTCGGGGAGCAATCAAAATCAGAGACCTCAATATCAACCCCGACCAAAAGCTTCTCATCCATATCAGCCTCCTCAGCCTCAGCCCAACCTGAATTATCAATCCAGACCAACTCGAGAAGATCAAATGTCCCTTATCCTTCAGACCCTGGCTGACATTCAGAAGATGAATGTGGCTATGCAAAAACAGCACAAGGATGAAATCACAAAGGTTCATAATCAGCTCGCACAGATGGTAAATTCTCATCAACCTGGTGCTCTCCCTTCACAACCTCTGCCTAATCCAAATACCATGCCAAACCAGAGGCGCATTATAAACCTGACTCAGGGCTAGGCTCACTGCGTCTATCAGGCCCCTTCTGCTCCATCACCTAACGGGATGGAGGCAACGACATCGTATTCGGGTTATCAGCAGTAACCACCTCTTTTGCTAACCCCAACCCAAAACCAGGTAACACTAAACTCCGTGACTACCCGTAGTGGCAAAACAACTCAAGACCCACCTTATCTGAGCCACTCTCAGCCCGATAGTTCAAACCCAAACCCTAGGTTGGTCATCCAGGATAAACCTGTCCCAAATCAAGAACCTGGACCAATTCTACAGGAAGCTGTAGAGGTTCCATTTCCGGAGGCCTTGACCAAAGGAAAGAGGAAACCCAAACCCATGGCTCTCGAGGAAGACCTGGTCAAGCTCTTTGAGTAGGTCCAAATAAACAAATCGTTGGTGGATACGATTTGCCACGTACCACCTTATGCGAGATTTCTAAAGAACGTATGTACACCTAAGCGTAAGCCGCAAACCAAAGGCGAGAATCCAATCATACTGTCGGAGCAAGCCAGCTCCATCATCTTGAGCAAACTCCCTCCTAAGGAAAAGGACCCTAGTACCCCTCTGATCTCTTGGAGAATCGGTGATTTGGAATTTGACAAAGCCCTCTTAGACTTAGGAGCTTCCATCAATTTGATCCCTACGTCTCTACTAGATCATTTCGAGGAAACTGAGCTAAAACCAACTGAGGTGACCTTGCAATTAGCTGACTGATCAATCAAGTCACCTAGAGGAGTTCTCGAGGATGTTCTGGTTCGAATCCGTGACTTCTACTTTCCTGTGGACTTCATCATTTTGGATATGGAGACCCCTGAGAATCTGAAGAATACACCGATTATACTAGGAAGACCATTCTTAGCAACAGCTAGGGCGAACATTAACTACAAAGAGGGCCAAATTGAGTTGAAGTTCGGGAATAAGACTCTGAAAATCAATATCTTCAAGGCCCAGAAAGGAATTATCTGCGGCGCAGTAGAACAAGTATGTGACATTAATACTGTAGTTGAGGACTCATTTCTCGAGGATGACCTGAATACCCTTAATCCACAACCCCAAGCAAATCATATCCCGTATATAGAGGAGACTAGCACCAATCTAGACCCACCCACAGCTCCCACCTTTTCTTTTGAGGCCCATCCCAAACCAAATTCTGCTGCTGATAATCCCATCATGGAACTGAAACCTCTTCCTGATCACCAGAAGTACGTCTTTTTGGGTTCCAATCAAACGTTTCCTGTGATTATCAATTCCCAACTCACAACTGATCAGGAGACGAAGCTGATTTCTGTTCTCTAGCAGCATCAGAGAGCCATTGGTTGGACTCCTGATGACTTGACTGGTATCAACCCTTCGTATTGCATGCACTGCATCTACACTAAAGAGGGCTCACGACCATCCCATGAAATGCAGAGACGTCTGAATCCGAACCTGCAGGATGTCGTGAAAAAGGAGATCATTAAGTGGTTAGATGCTGGGATCATCTACCCGATCTTCAATAGTCGTTGGGTGAGTTCGATCCAGATTGTGCCTAAGAAGGCAGAGCCCACCGTGATTACGACTGAAATCGGAGAAACCATTTCGACCCTAGTACGAAAAATTACGCGATTTTTAATATTAGGGTTTAAGTTGCCGCAATGCGTAAATCCATTCGCTTTTAAAATTTGTAACCTAGATAGGGGAGTATCTAGGGTCGTCCAAGGAGGCAATATGTTTGCAAAATTCAGGTCTCTTGCTTGGAAGTAGAAATCACCTTTCTTTTTGGTCTTTTTCAATATGTCATTTTTTTGGGTTTTGATATAACGAAGGAAAACACGAGTTGTTTGCGGGAAAGTAAATAACAACTACGATCACTAAGATAACACCTAAGTGACAAATAATTCCTCTCCCTAAGCTCACTCTAGGCACGTGGAGGCCTAGAGTAATTAGGGAGAGGGAGTGAAGAGTGCTAGAATCACAACAATTAAAATGCAACTAAAAAGAAATTTCAAAGAAGGCAACTAGATTAATGAGAAAGTGTTTTATAGAAAAACCTAGTAGATGAATGCTTCTACTACTAGATAATTGCAACAAATAAAATAAAACACAAGTCCTCCTGAATTATTGGTGAAGAGGGGAAGCTCCTTGCTCCAAGCTTAAGGGCTCCTAGGCTTGAAAAGGGCTCCTCCTTCTCCTTCCTTGAGATGCGCCTCCAAGGTGGAAGCTACCACCTTCAATGCTCTCCTTCAAGGGTGGGTGTGCACCACCCTTGCTCCTCCTTACCTGGCCATTCTCCTAGTGGTGGAGTGCTCCTCCTCCTTGGCGTGGCACAAGGGAGAAGAAAAAGGGGAAGAAGGCACCAAGGGGGCAGGTAGGATGCCCCCTTAATCTTCTTTTCTTCTTCTTCCTTGGCCTTGAATTATGGTGGGTATATGGTAGACTGAACTAATGGAGGATGATGAAAATGGTGGTAGGTGATGGGTTTTTATAGAAGTGGAAGGTGGTGGTTATGGTGGAGATGAAGTGTAGGGCTAGGATGGCTTTTAGGAGGTGATTAGGTGATCTTATGGTGGAGAATGGTTGGCACCAAGTGGGGGATGTGAAGGTGGTAGTTATGGTGGTGGAGAGGCACCTTAAGGTGGCGCCAACCATGGAGAGGTGCCTTGGTTTTGGCACCACCATGAAGGCTTCTAGAAGGGGGGTTAGGTGGATGGCTAGGATAGGTTGTAGGGTTAGGTGTAGGGCCATGATGTGGGGGTGTTTTGGAGCCAAAAGGGAGGGCACCTAGAAGGTTATTTTAGCACTAAAACAAGGTGCTTTTTTGGTGTAGTTGAGGGGCTAAGAGGTGTCTATCTTGACACCAAAATAGAGTAGAGGTTTAGGTAGCTTAGGTGGACTAGGTAAGCTTAGTTGGTGGAGCTAGCTAGGGTTGAGTTGAAGGTGGAGGATGGCAAAGGAGCTGGATGGAGTAGAGGAGTAGGTAATGTGAGCTAGGGTTTGAAGAGAGGAGCTGAGAAGTCTGGAGCTTGAGCTGGAGCTGGCAACTGCTGAAGAGGGTGGCATTGAGCTACTATAGTTGGCTTAGCTTGCTAGTTCTTTGCTAGCTGCTAAGCCAAGCTAAAGTGAGCTGGTGAAACGTTGGCTTCGAGAGATAACCGAGTTTTATTGTTATAGCGTTGTAGTATAGCCAGTTATTGCCATCATTTCAAATATATACATTTTTTTACTCGGAAAATAAAAGAGTTCCCGAGGTCGAACTCAGGGAGCAAGTTGTATTCTAGAGATATACATGTTCTATTACAAAAAAAATAAAGAAAGAGAGAGAGAGGGAGAGAGATGAAAGTTTGAGTTCTTCTTCTTTTCTTCTTTCTTTCTCTTTGTCTCTTTCTCTCTTTAGCTTTTGTTCTTCCTGTTCTGCTTCTGTGTTTATCTCCTTGTGGTCCTCTTCTTCTTATATTGTTCTTCCTTGTTCTTTTGTTCTTCAGATCTTCTTCTTTCTTCTTTTCTTTTTCCTGTCAGGACGTCGTCTCTCCTTCTTTCTTCTTTTCTTTTTCCTGTCAGGACGTCGTCTCTCCTTCTTTCTTCTTTTCCCTTCAAGACGTCGTCTGATTTTCCAATCAGACGACTTAAACCTCTTGTTGCTACAGTGTCTCCCTTAGCTTTCTTCTTCTTCCGCGGTCCTTCTTCTTCACCTGTGCCTGCACACTTCAGAGTTTACGTCAGAGGGCAAAACCTACTCTACCCTCCCCTACCCCTGCGTCTCTCTTTCTCTGAATTCGCTCTTCGGAAGGCTTTCCCAGAGCATCCGGGTAATCGGGTACGCGGGTTGCGCCCGGGTCCAGGCCCACCGGCGTGCGTGGTGGGCGAGGAGTGCAGGTCAGTCTAAGTCGGGTCGGGTCAGGTCCGCGGGCGTGAGCGCGGACGAGACCGGGTAACCGGGCGGGTGAAGGGGACCTCACCCCGTGAACTGAGGCGAACAGCTTAAGGCACTTTTTGCCTTTAAGCGCCCGTTCGCCTCAGTGGCTCTCCGAGGTGGGACTAAATGTCCCACCCTAATTGAGCGCCCACAGCGGAGAAAGCAGCGGGCAATCGCGGCTTCACGCGAGGCCTTCGCCCCAGCTGCGAGCCTGGGACTCTTCGCGGAGGCACCCCGCGCAGCCTGGGAGTCAGGCCTGGGCGAAGCGCACCTGGAGCTGCAGGTTGAAGGTGCTCCTTCCACGCAGCAATGGCGACGGCGGTCGAGACACCTGTACACAGAGGAACGGCCTCTCGGCCTAATCAGATACGCGGAGAACCTTCGCCGTGGCACGGCGAAGGTGGTGGGGGGTCTGGTAGGCGGCGGGGCGGAGCGTGAGGGTCGCCCTAGGTCAAACTGCGGGTGGAGAAGTGGGTTTGTTCGGGGGGTCTGCAGAGGGCGAGTGGCGGGACGTGAAAGGGCGGAGGTTGATCAGGGTGAGGAGGCGGAGATTCTGTGAGGGTCGGCGAGGCGTGTGGGGCTGTGGAGTGATGGGGGGGTCTCACCGGAGTTTGGCCGGAGACGAAGGGGGTGACGGTGGACAGGAGCGGTCGAGGGTTTAATCAAATAAAAGACAGTGAGGAAAAGAAAGAGGGGGAGATGGGGAGAAGTTCTGACCTAGCTACGGAGACGAAAGGGGCCGGAGCAGGGCGACAGTCGTATCGACTGTCGCCGGAGAAGAAGATGCCCAGGGGAAGGGGCGGCGGCGAGCAGAGGGCCGGAGAGGCGCCAGCTGGGTGCGGCGTGGCGCGGGAAGAGCGAGGGAGGGCAACCCTGCAGCTGGTAGTGCGGCAGAGCGAAGAGGAGGAGGAGGAAGAACCGCCGGAGCTGGTGGGCGTCTGCCGGAGTGAGAAGAGAGGAAAGTTGGGGGTTTTCTCCGTTAGATCCCAGCTGGGAAGAACGGTGGAGCGACGGGGGTATTTATAGTGGGTTACAGCGACCAGGGGGGTGTCCCTGCGACGGCTGACGACGCAGGGCACCCCCGGTTTACTTGCCAGGCTCTCCCCCTCACCCTGCGCGGCGCCATGCTCCGCGCAAGGTCGCCGGAGCATGGTGCTGGCAGGTTTTGCAGGGGGGACCTGAACGCAAAGAACGAAGGAGAGTTAGGGGCCAAAATGCGAGGGTTCAAAAGTTGAGGGTCAAAAAGTAAATATATGAGACCAAAGTGTAAAGTTGGTCAAGAAGGTTTCTTCTTAGGCTCAAGTTTTTATACATGACTAATTAGGACCTAAAGAATCTGATGGTGAATTTTATTTCTAGATTAAACCTTGTTTGACTGGTCAATTTACGCAAAATTAAGTTATTAATTGGGTATGGTTTTCAATGTAGGTCAAGATGGGTTCCTAAGGTCAAATTGAAGGTTCTAAACCCTAGAGATTATTTTTCTATGAATTTTAGAGGGTTTATTCCATTTTTGCTTTGCCTTGAACCTCGTGAATTGAAGTGGGTTTGTTTTAGGGTTACAGATTATTATTTAGTTCCTTGGAATTGCTGTAGCCCTTGCTAGATCATCTCATCCCACTTTTATTCTTATTAAGTTGCTTTGACCTACGTTTGGACCCTGAATTACCCTGTATGCAGATTATACTGGTAAAATTGCATTTTTACCCCTTATGACTTGTTTTTTCCTTAAACTCAGAATTCTCTGAGTTAAGCCTTTCCTTGAGTTATGTAGGAGCTTTTATCCTTTGTATTGGGTCAAAATGAGCTAGTTATAGCTCATGATGAGGTTCTCATCATACCCCCATGCCTAGCTTTTGCTAGTCCCTTAGCAAAAACTTAAGGTTTCAACCCTTGTTCTAGACCATGAAGTTTTTAATAGCTTTAGATAAGTGCTTTTTTATTTGAGCATAGATTAGGTTAGAATGCTGACCATAGGCCTAAAAGGTACTCTAGTACCAATCAAGATCCAAATCTGTCTAGCCTTAGCCTCAGTCTTTAGCAAAGGTTTTTAAGGCCCACAAGAACTAACCTAAGGTTTATTGGACTTTGTGGTCCCAACCTAATTAATGCCTAAATGAAGTCCAAAAACCCATTTGTGGAGCAAAATCCTCAGAGCTAGGTTTATTTTAATGCATAAGAATGATGATAAATTAGCGTTTATCAAACCCGTATCGTAAACTCATAGAGAGTCTGCATTGATTACCAAAGACTGAATGCCTCCACAAAAAAGGATCATTTCCCACTACCATTTATTGATCAGATACTCGAGAACTTAGCAGGAAATCGATTCTTCTGCTTCTTGGACGGGTACTCCGATTATAACCAGGTGGCAATCCACCATGAGGACCAAGAAAAGACTACCTTCACCTACCCCTACAAGACGTACGCATTCTACAGAATGCCATTTGGACTCTGCAATGCACCTGCCACCTTTCAGCGATGCATGCTCGCCATATTCTCTGATGTGGTAGGTGAGTACCTTGAAGTCTTCATGGATGACTTCTCGGTATTTGGTGCGTCTTTCGATGATTACCTCCTGCAATTGGTCCAAATCCCCAAATGTTGCATCGATGTGAATCAAGTTCTTTCTTGGGAAAAAAGCCACTTCATGGTTCCTGAAGGTATTCTCTTGGGACACCTCATCTCTGAAAAAGGCATCCAAGTTGACTAGGCTAAGGTAAATCTGATTTCCAAACTACCTGTACCTAGCTCGATCAAGGACATCATATCTTTTCTAGGGCACGTCGATTTATACTGTCGATTCATTCCTGATTTCTTGAAAATCGCTTGCCCCCTAACTAATCTCCTATTAAAAGATGTCCCATTTGAGATCACGAATGAGTGCATTCATGCATTTGAAAGCTTGTGTAACCAAGTTACCCAAGCACCGATCCTGCAATCCCCTGACTAGTCTCTGCCCTTTAAGATCATGTGTGATGCATCCGACTACGCAGTGGGTGCAATGATTGGGCAGAAAATTGACAAGAAACCTGTAGTCATCTACTACGCCAGCAAGACGCTTGACGAGGCTTAGCGTAACTACACAATTACTGAGAAAGAGCTGCTGGATGTAGTATTTGGCCTGGAAAAATTCAGATCATACCTTTCTGGGTTCCAGTGTCATCATCTACTCGGATCACATTGCAATGAGGCGCTTACTTGCGAAGAAGGATGCGAAACCTCGACTAATCCACTGGATCTTGCTGTTGCAAGAATTTGACCTCGAGATTCATGACAAGGCGAGGAAACAGAATGTGGTAGCTGATCACTTATCCCGCCTTCCTTCTTTTGTCATTGACCCGTCCGGTCCAATCATGGAGCATTTTCCAGATGAGCATCTATTGGCTATTCATTGTCACCCCTAGTTTGCTGATATGGTAAACTACTTGGTTAGGGGGAAAGACCCACCAGATTGGGTGACTTCCAGGCAAGACAAGCTAATTTCCGAGACCAAGTACTATATTTGGGAGGAGCCTTATCTCTTCTTCATTGGCAATGATCAAGTAATCCGAAGATGCATTCCTGACAACGAGGTCAACGATGTGATCTCATTCTGCCATGACCAAGCTTGTGGTGGCCATTACTCTGGGCAAAAAGCCACAACGAAAATCCTCCAGTGAGGGTTCTTCTAGCTCACTATATTCAAAGACGCACAAACATATTACATGGCTTGTGCTTGTTGTCAGACCCTTGGCAACATGGGCCCACGAAATATGATGCCCTTGAACCCGATCATTGTGTGCAAAATCTTTAACATATGGGGAATTGATTTCATGAGACCCTTTCCAGGATCTAACGGCTTCGAATACATCTTACTCAATGTTGATTATGTCTCAAAATGGATCGAAGCTGTCCCCACCAGAACTAGTGATCACAAAGTTGTTCTCTAATTCATTCAAGAGAACATCTTTAACAGATTTGGGGTTCCTAAGGCCATCATCAGTGATGACAGGTCTCATTTCAACTATGTGCACTTCCAGTCCTTGATAAAAAAGTATGGGGTGACGCGTCGTATCTCGACTCCTTACCACCACCCCCAGACTAATGGACTGGCTAAACTATCAAATCGAGAGATCAAGAAGATCCTTCAGGTCACTGTTCGGCCTGACAGAAACGACCGATCTATTCGCCTTCCAGAAGCTTTATGGGCCTATAGGACTGCCCACAAGACCAAATGAGGCATGTCTCCCTTCATATTAGTGTACGTAAAGGCATGTCACCTTCCCGTAAAGATGGAGCACAAGACCTATTAGGCTGTACGGAAGTGTAATCTCAATCTTATGAAGGCTGGATTACACCGCTGATTGCAAATGAGCGAGATTGAGGAACTACGCAACGATGAGTACGAGAACTCATGAATCTACAAAGAGCGGGTCAAAGCCTTCCATGACAGGCACATTATGCAAAACTCTTTTCATCCTGGTCAAAAAGTCCTACTCTTTGATGCCAAACTCAAACTCTTTCCAGGAAAACTCAGATCTAAATGGATTGGACCATTCTTGGTGAGACAAGTATTTGGAAATGGAGCTGTTGAAACTAGTGAACACAGCCATCATTCTGAGCCTTTTATCATGAATGGTCAAAGACTCAAACCGTTCATCGAACTCACTGACCCGAACTTGGTTGTTGTCTCTTTTGTCTCCATTCTCCCTGTGCTTACTGCGCCCAACTGATGGCGTTAAACTTAGCACTTAATGGGAGGCAACCCGTCATCTTTTGAAAAAACTCGAAACCCTTTTGACATATCTCTTCGCTGAAATCATATTGCACTTTAGGGACAATCCATTAAGAATAGCCGACTCCACCTTTGGTACTTGTATCAAAGCTTGAAATCGCCCGCAACAGTCACCCCAACCCGTCCACCCAACCTTTGACCCTGTTCTAATATACGATCTATGCTAAACTCGAACCCACCTAATTTACAATGAGGGCATTGCAAATTGTAGGCATGGGGGGGTATTAAAGTGGAAAACGTCATGAAAATCAAATCACAAAAGGATTCTGTATAAAAAAATGGAGGTTGAGGAAAAAGAAGATCCATTTGAGAGAAAAAGGAGGGAGGAAAATTGAAAAGAAAAGAAAGGAGCAAAAAGATAAAGAAAAAAAATGGAGTCCCTTCAAAATAATATGGAACTTACCTAACTTCTAGGTTGGATCGAATGATGAATTAAAACTTGGAAGGCTAAAACTTAAGGGATTAGTGGCGAATACCTACCTTAGGCCTCTTGGATCTGTTCTAAGATTTAAACACTCATGTACTTATCAAGATCCGGATTAATCCCTAAGAGATTGAGGAAAATGCAAAGCTTGTGTATTAAGTCTAAGGCTTAGGGATTATTCGGCCCCGTTAACTGACCTCTAGTTTGCGGGACTTAGAAACTTAAGCACCCTAAATCACACACAGTCTGGTTCAATGCGCTTAAATATGAAATCATGCCAAAATGCATTTATGCTATTATGAAAATGGTCCTAAGATCTAGATTAGGAGCAGCTCGAAAACACAAGTTGATTTAGACGAGTTCCCGGCACGGAGAGGTGCAAAATTCCCCTCGAAGATGCACAATAACATATCGTCTCCTCGATGCTTATCTCCTAGGACATCTAAATATCCCACCAAGGGTACGTAAGCACCTTGTGCTAGTTCAAATGCCATGGGCAGCATTATCATGAAATGTCGATTACCAGGGTTTGGATTTAGCTATAGAATGCCATGGGCAGCACTATCTTGAAGTGTCGAAAGCCAGGGTTCTGGGAGTTACCATGGGGAGTGCTGTCTCGAAGCATCGATTGCCAGGGACTCTACGAGGATTAATGATGGGGACAAGGAATCCGATACAAAATGTGTTTAGGGCTAATCTGAGGTTGGATCTAAGGAAAAATATAATGAAAATAAAATGAGAGAGAAAGCTCTCCACAAATGAAAATCTTCTTCTATCTCTCTCTTACAAAAAATGTACTGGCAAACTAAACCTGAGCTAACCATGTTACAAGCACGAGTGTTTTAACCGCTAGGTCCAATGAACTTAGGATAGTTCCTGCGGGCCTTAGAAACCTTCACAGCAGACTGAGGTGAGAGCTAGTCAGGTCTAGATCTGGGCTGGTACTTGAGTACCTCTAGGCCTATTGTTGGTATTAAGATCTGATTCCTAGAGTTGTGGCTTAGTAGGCCATCCTGACGGTTACATCCGACCTAGATAACTGGTTTGATCCATAAGGTCTTGCTAAGGGGCTAGCAAGAGCTATACATGGGGGTATGATGGGAACACCATCATAAGCCCTAACTAGCCAGTTTTAGTCTTAAAAAGGTAATAAAGCTCCTACATATCCATCAGAGGGTCCTAAATGCTTGAAGTTCTATTTTGAGAAGAAAAAATGAATACAGGGTTATTTCTACAAAATTAACTGCATTTCCAAAAATACATAATAACCATGGGATCTTTCAGGGGTTTATTAAAGGTCATATGGTCATTAATGTATAATAAGTGGGTCCATACAGAACAAAATGGGTTTTCACACGATTCAAGAATTAATGGACATCTAAAGCCCTAAAAGCAGACCTGCTTAATTAACTGAGATTTTGTATGGGAAAAAATTCACCTAAACCTTCTAAAAATCATAGAAAAATATTTCCTAAGGTTTAGTACCCTTGATTTCACCATTGGAACCCAATTTGACTTAAAATAGAGTCTCAGACAAACAGTTGCCTTAATTTAGGTTTATGCACAATTTACCTAGTCAAACTTGGTCAACACCTAAATCCGATTTCACCATCAGATCCCTTGGGTCCAAATTAGGTTTGTACCAAAATTTGAGCCCAATCAGAGATCACCTTGACCAAGTTTGCATTTGGTCCTGTCTAACTCTTTTCTCTCACATACAAGCCCCTAACTTTTGAATTCTTTGTGAATATGCCCCTAACTTCATCATCTTCTTCACCAACAGGTCCCCGCCGCCTTCAACTCCTAAACCCACTTCACCAGTGGCCTTCAATCAAGGATTACTCCCTGATTTCGCGATCAAACCCTTCCAAAATTGGAAAGAAGATTCCTGAGAGGATCCTCTACTATCTAAACCTATTCTTGGGCTCTAATTCTTTCTCAATCTCCCATGCAAATGCATGGGATATGTGGGTTTCCTATTGCGTGAAGCTTTCAAGGTTTCCAAGCTTGAAACGATCACCTAAGCTCTATAAAAGGACCCAAGTCAAAAGGCCATGTTCCTTAGCAAATCTTGGCCTCAGAAATCCCCTCTTCCTCCTTCTCCGGCCATCTTCAAAGTTTGCTCTGGTGACCTCCTTCGTTCACCCTCTTCTGGTCGTCCAACCATCAAATTGGATGGCCCATATCCCTCCTCTCTTCCTCATTCACCTCTTCGGTCAAAGAGAGGACGTTCGTCTGCCTCATTCGCCGTCGTCGCCTCGTCGTCTCCTTCTCCTTCTCCGACTCCGGCCAGCCACAACCAAAGCTCTCCAGCCTCCTTCCTCTCCTCTAAGAACCCTTACTCCTTCCTCTCTCCCTCTACATCACTTCCCCCTCACCTGCACTCCAAATCGACCACACTACAACCCTTACGCCCTCCATCTCTCTCCGCTCCGACAAAGCATCGGCAACGCCTCCAGCCCGCTCTAGACTACCAAACCACCTCGCTCCGATCCCAAAACCTCTGTCGTTCCTTGCCCACCAAAACCCCTCAAGAAATTGAGGGGATTGGTCACTCCACCACGTCCCCAGACACCACCACCTACACACCAACTCCTTGAGGTTGTTAGACCTTCTCTGGAACCATCATTCCACGAAACCACCACCGTTACATTCGTCGCCCCTCGGCCACTCCCCTAAGCTATTTTGACGTAGCTGCGAGGCCTTATTCTCTATTCAAGTGTTCTTTGCTGCTCCACCACTGCCTCCATCGTCTCTGGCTCCGTCAGCTGTCTCCAAGTAGTGTTCATCCTCGCTGCAACATCCAGCTGCTGCGGACGACTAATGTAAACACATTTACACTACTTAAGATGTCTATTGATGCATGTTCTTAAGCATAGGATTGCATTTCATTATATAAATATTGCATTACATGCATCATCTTGCATTTAGAACAATTTGAATAAAATAGAGGTTAATTATCTCCTTTTATGTGCTTGGACAGGGAAAATATTTTATCAGGGCCTCGGATCAAAGATCCAACTGTATGGATGTGATCAGGGCGACGATTGGAGTTCAACGACTCCAAGATTGCCCTAATCAGGCATCCGTAGCATCAGATAGTGACCCGGGAATCCTAGAAGATCAAGGGCCAGGATGGTGTAAATCCGCACTTCAGATGATAAATCCGACCTCACGGATGAGTTCAGATTGACGATCGCAGCCCAATGACACAAAAATCGAGTCAATCCGACATCCGTGGCACCATCTACAACTTCCAGAAGATGGAAGGCCAAGATAGCGCCACGTGGCGCCATCTCAGCCGCCCAAACAGCCGCTTCATCTTGCGAAGGCTCCGCGCCTGATCGCTCTCCGCCGTTGGATCTTAATCCAACGGCTGTGGGCGTTGGCATTTAAAAGCGCCCGCTCGACCATCCGCGCCCCATAGAGCAGTGGTCTAACGCGCTATCGCGAGCGCAGGGCGCGGGTTCGAGCCTTGGCGAGGAGCGGCAAGCGCGAGCGATTGGGCGCGGGTGGAGCGTCGGATGGAGATAGGACGACCGCGCGCGCCCGATAGCGTCGACGAGCGATTGGAAGCGCAATCAGACACGCAATCAGACGCGCGGGGGGCGTGCATCGCAGCGGGAGCAGACGCATCTTAAGCCGTCCGATCTCGCGATTGGATGGCAGAAAATCAATGGACATGCGCGGGCGTTGCGCGCGTGAATAGCCGAGCGGACGCGCACGTCGCCCACGAAGGGAGCTTTAGTGACGGATTTATCCGTCACTAAAGACCCCTCATTTACTATTTTGAAGTTGTAATGTCCATTTTGCCCCCACTCCTTGCAACTATAAAAGGAGACCCCCTCCATATGAAATTCTCATCCCTTCTTTCTCCTCTCTACCCCTCCAAAGCTCAAAAGAAGCTTGTCCCACACCCGGGATGCTTCTTGCGAGATAAAGTCCAATTTTCGTTCTCCTTCGGAAGTGGATCCCGCGACGACGATGGCATGCTGCTCCGTTCCCGTTCTTCTACTTCGTCCTGCTTCGTTCTCCTTCATCCAGGCGTCATCCCATCCGGCTCGTCCTCCAAGAAATCGTCGAGGAGGATAACTTCTCTCTCCCATTCTTATTTACAGCTTTTCTAGTGTAGAATTTTCCTGCTTTATAGTGTAATTGATTTTCCGCTTTCTAATGTAACTTTTATAAACAATTGAAATATTGAATGCATGTTCTAGTTCTCTCTCTCTCTCACTTTCTTTCTTTTAGTCTGATAGCTCCATTGTAATTATATCGCCTTGCTTATAAAAAAAATCCTAAAAAAATATAATTACGAATATAGATCAACGTAGCCTCCCTGTGTTCGACCCGGAATTCTTTTCTGTATAAATTTTTATTTGTTGAACATGAATTCTTCGCTTTCAAACTACAACGACAGGTTTTCCAAAACCAAACACGTAAGCGTAGCGATTCGAAAAACACGTTCAACATTTTGGCGCCATTGCCGGGGAGGCAATGATTTCCGATCTTTTCTTCGCATTTCTTGCACTTTATTTGTTTTCTAACTAGCTTTCTCTTGTGTCTATTATTTTGCGGAGACCTCCATCAAGGAATCAACAAGCGGTAGACTGGAGTAAAGTGCAGTTGAAGACAACTGTAGGTGCTCCCCCATTCTTTCCCCCTCCATAGATTTCATTCGCCACATTAAATCCAAATCCCAATTAACCTAGGTGTTTGCATAAATCCTAGGAATAGTTTGGTTGTTTGGATTTTCACTCACATTCATTCCACCCTCATCCATAAAAAAAAAAAATAACAAAAAGATAATCTTGTGGGGTAATTTTCAACGAACACACAACACACACACACATTCAAGGCACTTCATCAACTTGATTTGTTTTCTACTCAACCGGGTTCTTATCTGTGGAGCTGGTACACACAAAGCAACACATAACAGAGTAGAAATCATTCTAGGTTAATCATCTTTGAGTGCCTAACTTAGTGGTGCATTTGTGACTAGTTGTTTGAGTTGTTTGGGCCGCACCACTTTATTTTAAAACCAACACATCAAGTAGCTCCTCCTTAGAGTTTTCAATCTAGGTATATTCCAGGCACTCCACTTTCTTTCTTATTTTAAAGGAAAACAATCTTCACCTCTGTTTTACAACTTGGTTTGCCTAGAAACTTGATTGCAATTCACCTAATTTGAAACCCTAAAAGCTACTTAAGCAAGATTTGAACATTAAAATTCACGCATTATCAATAATCTTGCTTGAAAACCTAGGTTGTGCATGCACTTACACAAATCTCAATCAATCATTAAGGGCACAACCCATTTAAAGGACCCATCACATTCCAAAGCACATTCAAACCTAGCCCTAAATAAAACAGAGTAGACGTTGGCCTTAAGGATTGGACTCGCTCTTCAGAACCGAGAACGAGATTATTTTCGATTAGTCTGTTTCTACTGTTCAATCTGATGTCTAGCTAGGAGAGCAGAGTCAAACGATCGCAGCTGGGGGGTACACTAGCAACCGGAGGCGCAAGCCGAAGGAAGAACCTTCTCCCCAGTCCCTCCTTCTAACTAGTTGGATTGAACAGACAGAAGTAGATCAAATCGTTCCTTTATCTCAAGATGGGTTTTGAGAGTCTGTAGGTCTGTAGGCTAACCCATTTAAGGACAGGTTTGATTGTTTGTATTGCAGGGCGCCTTTCTTCCTCCCGAGTCTCATGAATCCTTCCACATATTTCACACATTCCCGCTCTTTCCCTCCTGTTGTGAATTATCCTCAACATGATGATTATCCCAACTCGTATTGTAATCAACCATCAATTAGTTGGGATAATTTGGATTGGGGATACAATTCCGGACCCCCGTGTTTAGGGTCTAACCTTGAACACTTTGATTCTGATTTCTATCCTTCTCAGAGCTACATCAATTATAGATCGTCTTCCTTTCATGCACAACCTAATACGATCTACAATCAAGTAGGATACACCGATCCTTACCCATCCTCTGATTTCACTGCCTTTAGGTCATCACCATCTTTTCAACAATCTGAAATGACCTATTATCAGGAAGGGTATAACGA
The DNA here is from genome assembly GCA_037157565.1 of Thalassia testudinum. Classification (NCBI taxonomy): domain Eukaryota; kingdom Viridiplantae; phylum Streptophyta; class Magnoliopsida; order Alismatales; family Hydrocharitaceae; genus Thalassia; species Thalassia testudinum. The sequence continues at coordinate 29,595,796 of JAZHRO010000031.1, read as the reverse complement.
ATCTCAATTCGTTAATTCCTCTGCATTGATGCCAAACCCGCCCAACCCTGAACCAACTCATTTGGTTCAGGTTAATCAGGTTCAAGATAAGGTGCTGGCTAACTTGAGGAATATCATTCAATCTTTAGAAGTTCAGCCAATATCTTGCATTGAGAGATTGGAGCTCCTGATTGAAATGATTGATGATTTAAACAAGTCTTTGTTGGATTGGCTCCAGGATGTTAAGGATAAGAACCCGGGTGAGTTTTTACTTGGGAAATTAGCGAAATTGAGGATGAGATTCGTGGTTGCTTTGATTCAATCTTGGAATAATTCCCAGGATGAACCCTCTTCAGGAAAGCCAATGACAGAACCCGCTCAGGCACCTGTTGGGGGGACACGTGTTACGAGGCTGACCAGATTGAATTAAAACAACCAATTAAGGATGATCTGATTTCTTCGCCTGAGATCACTAGGTCGGGTTACAAGGAAACGTATGTCTCCTTGGAACACAAAGTGACAAATGATTTTGGGACATACATTGATACGGATCCTGATGGTGAAGATTCAAGTTGCGAAGTCTCACGCGAGTTTTCTGAACATGATTTCTGTGAGACGATTGGGCCTGAGGAATCTGATAGATCAATTGATAGCCCAATAATTGAGGACACTGATCTTATTAGGGCACACATTACGGATCCAGAATCGTATTTTCTGGAGGAATCAATTCAATGCCCTGATTATCAGTTACACCCTGTTGAGCTTATTGATAATTCTAATTCTGAGATAATTAGACCCAAGTCAATTTTGATTCTGCCACATCATTTAGACATGGAGATTTCATACGGGGTGATGAATATACAAGAGGTCCTGGAATTTGATATGCTGAATGAGGAAAATAGGAGCTGGGAAGTTCTGATTTGGGAAGTCAATTTTGGAGGAAATAAAAAATTGAGTCGAAGGGTTCCTTTTAAGCTGAAACCATCAAATCAGAACCCTTACGACATTTGTTTCGAGGATGTCAAACCCAAGCACACATTCAACGATTATCCTTTTGAGCTTCAATTCTCTGTAACCTGACTTTTTGGTCTTGGGTTGCATCCTCAGAAATCGCAGGCCCAATCCCGCTTACATTCTGATTTTAGGTTTTGGGTAATTTTTATCCAAAACCTAAGATATTCTCGATTATGGGGTGTGGGTCTGCACCACAATCTGGTCCACATCTGTGGACCTCTGCTGATAGGTCAGAGGATTCTTCTGTTCATTCTAATTCTGACCTGCACTTGTGAATTCTTCATTTCTTTTCTTTGTATAGTGTGCCTAGCTGAAGGCACTAAACTCAGCACATATACAGTTCTTTTTAATTTTTCATCTTGGAGCGGACCTGACATTCACGCAATTCAGGTGCTTTCTTCGCTTTCCACTCTATTTTATGTCTTTTTAATACAATGAAGACATTGCATTAAATAGGCATGGGGGGTGGATATTTATCTCTGAATTCATTCGTCAGCTCCGTAGATTTGTTTGTTTTATTTTGATTAAAAAAAATAAAAATTAGGAAAGAGAATTTGGGCTTAAGAAAATTTTCAATCTTAGGGAAAACTATATTAAGATCTGAACACAAAGACCCTTCAGGTCTTTGAACTTAATCAGCCCGTGTATCCACTAAAATGTGGATTTATTTTTGAGTCCTCGCCATCTTAATTCTTTCGTAATTGGAGTAAATAAATTTGGGTGATAAGTACACGACTTATCAACCCGCCCTCTGATTTGAGGGAATTTTAAGTCTTAAGCATCTACACACTTTCTTTTCACTAACTCGTTGTTTGGCGATTTTAACAGAAATTGGGTAGCTAATGAACCTTCTAAGGTGATATGGCTGGCAAGTTATCGTGGGTAACAGCCCATAGGTAGGTTGTCCAGAGCCCAGTCACTAGACCTTTCTTAGATTGCTACCTTTAGGTAAATCTTCGACTAGGGAAGCCACCTACTTAAAAAAAAAAAAGGAGAAAAGAACAAAAAGAAATAAGCCACACTTCCCCGCACGAGTATGGCTAGCAAGTTGTCGGTGGTAACAGCTCATCGACCGGTTGTCCAGAACCCAGCTCAGAAATGCACTAAAAATTTCCAAAACACTTAGGAAGAAGCGGAGAAGTAGAATAAACAGGAGAGATATACACTAGATTCACCCTTGTGTTGACCCCGTAAAAAAAATAAAATATAATAAAAGTAGGGAGAAAGCTACCGGTTATAAAGATACACTTTTAGGTAAAATTCTGGTTAGGTCACCTAAAGGCGTAGAAATTCGAAGTCCGTTCTAACTGCCGGTCAACGAGTCTATCACAATCACAATAAGATGCTTAAAGCTTAGGGTTTTCATCAAATTTTGGGTGAGTTGAATGGCCGTAGAAAGCCACTCTTAAACCCGAAAATTTGAAAATCAAAAAAATTAGAAAAGAGAAAAAAGAGAAAAAGAAAATTTTCTTTTAATAAGGCGAGGGCTTGAGGCGGTCTGCATTTTGGCTGATACCCGGGCACTGTTGTGTCTTTGAAAGTTCAGTTCCTAAGTAGACAATTTCTTCATGATTGAAAAATAACTCAAGTCCAAGTAATCTAACCTAATTCTTTTATAAATAGCACATAGTTTTTGCTAGGGACTAGCAAAAGATAGGCATGGGGGTATAATGTAAATACATTTACACTACTTAAGATGTCTATTTATGCATGTTCTTAAGCATAGGATTGCATTTCATGATATAAATTTTGCATTACATGCATCATCTTGCATTTAGAATAGTTTGAATAAAATGGAGGTTAATTGTCTCCTTTTATGTGCTTGGACAGGGCAAATATTTTATCAGGGCCTCGGATCAAAGATCCAACCGTATGGATGTGATCAGGGCGACGATTGGAGTTCAACGACTCCAAGATCGCCCTAATCAGGCATTCGTAGCGTCAGATAGTGACCTGGGAACCCTAGAAGATCAATGGCCAAGATGGTGTAAATCTGCACTTCAGATGATAAATTCGACCGCACGGATGAATTCGGATCGACGATCGCAGCCCAACGACATAAAAATCGAGTCAATCCGACATCCGTGGCACCATCTACAACTTCTAGAAGATGGACGGCCAAGATAGCGCCACATGGCGCCATCTCAGCCGCCCAAACGGTCGCTTCATCTTGCGAAGGCTCCACACCCAATCGCTCTCCATCGTTGGATCTTAATCCAACGGCTGTGGGCGCTCGCATTTAAAAGCGCCCGCTCGACCATCCGCGCCCCATAGCGCAGTGGTCGAGCGCGCTATCGCGAGCGCAGGGCGCGGGCTCGAGCCATGGCGAGGAGCGGCGGGCGCAAGCGATTAGGAGCGGGTGGAGCGTCGGATGGAGATTGGACGGCCGCGAGCGCCCGATAGCATCGACGCGCGATTGGACGCGCAATCGGACACGCAATCAGACGCGCGGGGGGCGCGCATCGCAACGGGCAAGGACGCATCTTAAGCCGTCCGATCTCGCGATCGGACGGCTGAAAATCAATGGACGTGCGCGGGCATTGCGCGCGTGAGCAGCCGAGCGGACGCGCACGTCGCCCACGAAGGGAGCTTTAGTGACAGATTTATCCGTCACTAAAGACCCCTTATTTACTATTTTGAAGTTGTAATGTCCATTTTGCCCCCACTCCTTGCAACTATAAAAGGAGACCCCCTCCATACGAAATTCTCATCGCTTCTTTCTCCTCTCTACCCCTACAAAGCTCAAAAGAAGCTTGTCCCACACCCGGGATGCTTCTTGCGAGATAAAGTCCAATTTTCGTTCTCCTTCGGAAGTGGATCCCACGACGACGACGGCGTGCTGCTCCGTTCCCGTTCTTCTGCTTCATCCTCCTTCGTCCTGCTTCGTTCTCCTTCATCCAGGCGTTGTCCCGTCCGGCTTGTCCTCCAAGCAATCATCGAGGAGGATAACTTCTCTCTCCCATTCTTATTTACAGCTTTTCTAGTGTAGAATTTTCCTGCTTTATAGTGTAATTGATTTTCCGCTTTCTAGTGTAGCTTTTATAAACAATTGAAATATTGAATGCATGTTCTATTTCTCTCTCTCTCTCTCACTCTCTTTCTTTTAGTCTGATAGCTCGATTGTAATTATATCGCCTTGCTTATAAAAAAAATCCTAAAAAAATAAAATTGCGAATATAGATCAACGTAGCCTCCCTGTGTTCGACCTGAAATTCTTTTTGGTATAAATTTTTATTTGTTGAACACGAATTCTTTGCTTTTGAACTACAACGACAGGTTTTCCAAAACCAAACACGTAAGCGTAGCGATTCGCAAAAACCCGTTCAACAACGACCTCCAGGAAGTGCTCCAGGCTTCCAATTGAAGCAAAAGGGGTTCCCTTCGACCTTAATTAGAGACGTCTTCAGCAGCTCTTTGCGCAAGATAGAATTGGGGCTAATTAGTCCCACATCGTGGGTTGCCAAAGCTCGCGCACGACATAAGAGAAATTTGTGCATTGGACCCCTCACCCAATCACGAGGGGTCGGGTCCCTCAGCCACGCGCTCAGCACACGCATGCCTTGCCTGCCGTTCACGCAAGCGGGTCTGGCCCAGGTCCAGGTCCGGTTACTTGAGTAGATTGGGTTTGAGAAGAAAAGAGAGAGAGGGGGGGTTTGCCCTCAATTGTGCCCTCTCTACACTTAGTCGTTGGGAGGCCCTTCATGCCTCTATTGGTGTTGTACTGTGCCTTGCCTCTCTTGAGGTTTGAAGGAAAGAGGAGGCTTCGTGCCTTTGCCTCCTTTGGTGTTGTGCTTGCTGAGGCATCTAAAGGCCTTATGGATTTGTCTAATATCTGCTAGTGTCTTGATTCTATTGGGTTATTTCATCTGGTTGACGTGGAATATTGGTTGACAGTTACTATTGAGATATTTGAGCTTAACATTAAAAGGGTTAATTGGTGATTTAAATCACCATTTTAACCTAACCTTTTTGCACATTGCTACTTGGTTTTTATCTATATATCATTTTGAGTTGTTATGAATGAAGTTTTGATTGTAATTGCTTACATTTCTAATTAAATTGTGATTGGTGAGATTAAATTGCAATTGATTGCTCCCTGTTTTCAACCTCAAACTTCAAATTAGAGTATAAATTTTATTTGTTTTCATGCGATTTCGTGCTATACTACAACAAAGTATTTTAAAACATCGATTTCCCACGTTAACAAGGTGAAAGGGTGGTCAAATCAGAAGGGTTTTGTTAAACAAACACCTTGATCAATAGCCTGGTTGGTCAACCAGGTGCTTATTCATATTGACAGACTGATGATTCAGCCTAAACCTAATAAACACACATGAATTCATGATAAAATGCTTATTTATGATAGTTCCTAAGCTTAGCATTGCATATCATGTTATAAATACTACATAACATCCATTGCATGGCATTTAGGATAGTTGTATATTATGTACACTAATTCTTCCATTTTTCATGGCCAGGAGGTAGTGTGACACCTTTACAAGCTTCAGATGAAGAATCCGACCGTACGAATGAATCCGGAGTGACGATTGCAGTCAGTTAATGTGAAAATCACCCCGATCGGAGCTCCATAGCACCCTCTACAAGAAGAAGAAGACGGATGGCCCAAATGGACCACGTGGCTCCATCCAGGATGCCCCACCCGAGCCGACGCATTCTCAAGGTCACCGCAAGATGAGATCTCAGCCGTTGTATCTCAATCCAACGGCTGAGAGCCTGCCTTCACCACGCAGCCTCAATACATCCTCTCGACACACTCATGGACGTGGCGCAATGGTGGAGGCGCTGGATTGCAAGGGAAGGGTGCAGGTTCGAGACCCGTAGCGCCCCACCAATTTGAAAATTGGGTGCGTGTGCCAGCGGGCACGATAGTATGCGCCAATGGGCACGCCAGCGCACACCAGCAACTCGCGCGCACGTACGCCGACGCATGCCAGCATGCACACCGGCAGGCCCTCCGTGCAATCTACGCTCATGATGGAGGGACAATGCTGGATCGCATGGGCGGGCGTGAGGTGGGTACAGGGATGCCTGAGCTGGACCTATAGCAACTCTTACAGCCGTCGCTAATTGTTTGCACTCCAACAAGGCCAGCTGCGTGCGTCAGCGGGCGTGAGCTGGTTGCAGCGACATCCTGGAGGTCACTAATGGCCCCATGCCCATTCTAGCCTCTTCTCATCCACTATATAAGGACCTACACCCCCTCCCTTCCAAACCATCTCTACCTTCTCTACTCCCACCTACCCCTAAGCTCTAGCAAGCCTACCAATGCTCTATTAGAGCTTACTCTCAAGCTCCCAAGGCGCCTATTACTGTAAAAAAACTCTGCCTACCAAATACTCCTCCATCTTCCCATCCCCATTCATAGGTCGCCTTAAAGCTATCCTCCCACCTCCATTCCGGTATCAGATCATCTCCACCTTCTCACCTCCATTCCGAAGCCATGCTGAAGCTTTCCTCTACCCGACGTCCTCCCGCTTCTCACCTGTCGTCCTGCTTCCCAACTCCTTCGTCCGAGCTTCTGCCAGGTGCCGTCGTCTCTCCAAACAGCCAATTCGGGAGATTTCTTCTCACCTCCCCCTCTTTTTATGTTTTCTAGATTATTGTAATTGACATTCACGCAATATATCATATTTGATTCCATCTCTCTCTTGTGATTGCTTGACTTTGTTTATTTGAAAAACAAAAAAAAAAATAAAACTTAAAAAGACCAAACACAAACAAAACGAAGTGTGGTTTTCATACAAAGTAAATGTCACCTCCCTGTGTTCGACCTGGGACTCCCTTGGAGTTTCAGTATAAATTGTATTTGATTACATGTTTTGCGACTACGACGATGGGTTACTCTTAACCCTAATTTCAAACACGCAAAACACGTGCGATAAAAACCCAATCAATCTAGTGGGTTGATGGATATGAATCAAAAGATACGAAGCCCACCAGATACGTTGAGGCTCAAAGAAATGTAGAAATGCAAATCTGAGGTTTGGCTGAGTCGGTTCAGCCTCATCAGAGTAGGGATCCTCAAAAGAAAATGTCTCTATGGAGGATGTAGGAACCCTACAGGTGAGATCAGAGAAGGATAAGAAGTGATTAACAGTCTGATCAATATCTAAAACCCGATCAAAGGATGGTGGAGAATGATATGCAACTGGATCAGAGAGAGGTGAATTAGAGTAGAAGTTGATTTCGATGGTGGGTCGAGGTTGGGATCGGATTTGGGAAAGCTCAATATGTGAATCAGAAGGTGTTGGCTTCTTTAAGGCCCAAATCATTGGCCTCAACATCAAAATCAAGGAACGGATCATGGATGTTGAGGTCATAAATTGGTTCATAATCATATGGAAACAATGGATCTTCGAGACCAAAGTAAGATTTGAAATCATCGGAGAATTTGCGAAGATTAGTTTCTGAACTTGGATCACCAGATCAGGATTTCCACCACAGAATGAATCATTATATGTAGATCAACAACCTGACTTGGATCTAACCTAATCTCACATTCTGAGCTTGAAAAGGTGTCCTTATTAGGCATAGTCTCAGGTTCTTGGCTCCTAGGATAGACCCAATCGAATCCCAGTTCTTCCAACTCCTCGATTTCTGTATCATAGCTTGATTTGACTTTCGAGAAATCAATTTGTATTTTTGAGGATGTTGAAGGGGTGTAAGCATCAAATACAGGCCCATAATCATAGTCCAAATCCAAAATCTGGTTCTCATCATATTGGGCCTCTTGATCATCCCAAATAGGCTCGAATCTAGATTCTTGGTCAAAGGTAAGAATTGGGTCACTAAAATCTAGACTAAGTTTTATTGGGGTGTAAAAATCACTCTCGAGAACTGCCTTAACAAGATAAGGCTCGGGATTTACATTCTTGAGAAGTTCTAATTCATGCTTATCATCATAGGCATCTGGGGAATCTAAGCTTAATGGCTCAGCTTCATGGTTCTCTAAGGCTGGTTCAGAATGGGGAACATTTGCAATTGGATCCTCCCAACCCTCATCAAGATCAAGCATGTCAATTGGTATGAAGTTTGAATCTGATTCCATTTGGGTTGGGGGTCCACAACAACCTTGATTTTCAAACCCAGGATTTGGGAAATCATATTGATGTTCAACATTATTCCAAGGTGTCTCATCAATCTCTAAATGTTGATATGGGTAATTTTGATCAATGGCTTGGTGTAACGTATTTAGCATGCACCCACGTTTCTCCATGAGACCCTGGTGTATTTCCCAAAGTTGTGGATTTGACAAACATTGTATATATCCAATATTGTGTAGTCTCCACAATTCATTGGATTTTGACAAGAGTTCATTACCAGGGTGAACCATGTATCATTTATTTAAATATCATTCTAGTAATGTTCATAATGAGGGTTGTTGTTTCTGTCACATTATCCTAAATGTGCCTAGATGGATCAGAGGTTTTGTAATATTCATCATGATATCTAGAAGTAGCCTATATCATCTTCTCTTTTATGGTCATTTGGGATTTAGGTTTCCTACAAATTCTTCCTAAATTGTCAGGTTGCATTTTCAAATCAGGTAGGTGAATCAAGATGTAGAATCAAATTCAGGTTCAGATTGAAGTGATTGGATCAGATCAGAAATCCCCAAGAAGATCAATTCTAATTAAAGCCTCCAGGTCAATGACCTAGGGACCTTTCCTGTGTATGTGCTCTAAAGAATAGATGACGGATTGGATGTGAATTGGACCCAATCAAGGCACCCAAAGATTTTTGGATGACTAAGGCTTGTTTTGAGGAGGATGATACCTCTGAATCAGAAATCGACACACTTGAGAAGTACCTGGGCAGCCAGGAAGGGAGAGCCCAACAAAGACTCCAACACGGTAGAGCGTCCCCACAAGTTATAGGGTTTCCCCCACCCGACCTTCCTTGTCATTGCGGTTCCAAGTAGACCGGAATGTATGAATTGAGACCTTAAGTCTACCAATTTTATCCTAGTTTGTAACTTGGATTTCACTTAATTAGAAGTTAATTCAATTTGTGGCCAAAGTTGGAGGTTGGTTGGCCCACAAAGTAGACCAACTTCACCTGACCTACCTTAAAAGATGAAGAATGAAATCTGGGTCAAGACCCAAAGATCACCCTGAATTGATTCTCAAGTTATTAGTCCCAAACTTTTATGGTTCAAGTGAATTTAGAACTTGATTTTAGGGTTTTTCTAATTAACTCTTTTCAAGCAAGGGCTTGGGTAGTGATGAGTCCATGTTAATGGACTATTGTTACGCCTAAGTACTTCAATTCTAACATAGTATGTTTGTTAATAATCACATTAGGTCATTAAATAAGTGCATGCATCATTACTTGAGTTTTTATCTATTTTATCGCATTCTATAACTTAGTATGTAATTATTTTATGCTTTGTTGTTGTAGGAATAATGTTGGAAGAGAATAGGGGGGGATAAATTTACCCCAACAAACGGCCGCCTCAACACCTCTCTCAACCTTCGGCCGACCTCAACACCTCCCCACAAATATCTCCGCCTACGGCCGTCCTCCTTCAACAGAACCCAACAAGCGTCGGCCATGTTTAGTAAGGGATTTTGAAAATCCCTTAACTCGCGCGGGAGAGGAGATAAAAAAAGGAGGTTCGGGCGTGAGAGGCGCATCTTCTTCTTTCCCCCAGAGGGGATATCTCTTCTTCTCCACCTTCCCCACCGTGGTGAGTGCGGGCACTGTGGAACCAAGTGTACACCACCTTCACCAATCCTTTGAAAGCCACAGTTGCTTCCTTCACCGCACTGCCACAGTGCCTCATCCTCCCACGCCAACGTGCCTCCACCGTGCGCAGCACACCAGCGCCCTCACGTAGGAAGCACCACCCACTGGGTGCCTCCAAGTGAGCTTCATCTTCTCCTACAGTCGCGTCCTTTCACTACCCACTGTCAAGCCCATGCCAGCCTACCCTCTCCACACCATCGCCCTCGCGCCCTCCACCGCACTGCCACAGCCGCGCCTTCACCTCCCACCTCCCTTGTGCCCTTGCGCGCCCTGCAAGCGTCACACCCATCACCCGCGCTACTGCCACAGCTGCGCCTTGCACGGCCTGCACCAAGCACCCACAGGCGCTACTCCCACCGCAAGCACGCCCCTTCCCGCACCCGCACTGCCTGCAGGCACTACTCCAGCGCTCCCACCGCAAGTGTGCCCTTGCCTGCACCCACGCCTTCAACGCTCACTGCACTGCCACAGCGTGCAAAGGCGCACATTGCAGACTGCACGGCACCTCCTCTTCATCATCTTCTTCCTCTCCAGCACCTACAAGTACACAAAGACACTCCCGCAGCAGCGCGCCCACAGCAACCACCTGCCTACGGGCAGGGTAGCACAGCTACGCATGACCACACGCACAGCAGCAGTGCAGCCACCTGCCGGCGATAGGCTGGTGCTCCTCTCCGCCAACTGGCCACCACTGGCCGCCGAGTCACCACCATTGCATAGCCCTCGTCGAGACGTGCCTTCCCACCGCGTAGCTCCTCCCACGAAGCCTCCTCGTTCGCGCAAGGAAGAGAGAAGAAGTTTCCACTATTTTATACTCAATTAATATTTCCATTGAATGCCATTTCCACAAAATGAATTTTGATTTATGATTATTTTATTATGGTGAATTTATGCCTTAATGCTCATGCTTCTAGATAATTGTGAAACCTTATTATTCATCTCTATGTGCATTGAATTTAATTTTGAATGACGTCTTCATATGCATGCAAGTGAATAGTACATGGCATACTCTTGCACATGTATAATTTTCTGACATAAAAATTACATTAACACCCCTTGACTTCGCCATAAATTTAAGGCTTACTTTCAGAGCTATACAGGCAATGTTTGATGTGGTGAATAGTTTAGCGAACTTGATTTTGACCTAATTGCGAGTTTAACTAAGTCATTGCCTCCCCATAGACACGACCCGCTCTTCTGTGAGTGGTTTAATTTTAATTTTAATTATTTTGTTAAGCGATTTTCCCCCACTTTGATCCTACAACGACAAATCATCTTAATACATTATTCGAAAGCGAAAACCAACTTATCAAATGGCACCATTATCGGGGAGGCAACTGACGTAATAGATTCACATTATTATTTTTGAATATTCTGAGTTGCGCAATCATCTGATCATTTTTTTTATTGTGTGAAGAATCTGATGCGGCGACGAGGAGCAACAGAGTGGCGACATCAACCACGAGCTAAGACACACGAGGAAAAGACGTAGGAGACCTGGATCCCGCTTTCACAAGGGATTCTCCGTCGTCACAAAATTTATTTTTGTCTTTTCGCCCTTGTAATAATTGGGGCTGAATTTTTGGGGGTCTGTCCCCACATTCTTTAGCTACTAGAGTTTACATTTTTTTTTGCATGCGTGATTCCATTTTCTACTTGCTTGCCTTTAAAACCAACAAAAGAGAATATTGAGTTGCCTATTTAGAAGTTGCATGCCCTTAGGTGCATGCATTTAGGGGTAATTGAGCAGCACATTAGATCTTGTTATTGCATTGCAAGCATATTAGCACAAAGATTGCTGGAGACAGGTACACCTTTCTAACTCTTGCATCCAGCTCCTGTTCACGCATTTGCATTCAAATTAAAATTCAAGAGCACCAAGTTGTTTGAATTTACTAATTCAATGGTCGCATAACTAAAAGTGTGACTGATAATCAGATTCAAACCCTAAAATCAATTCACATTTGATTTGATTCTAGGGACTTGTCTGCATTTTCAAAAAAAAAATTAAAAAGATTTGCGGTGTGTTGCACACTTCTGACACTAAGCACGCACATTAGGCACCGCACTAAGGCTCGATCCCTTAAGGCTATAGGCACCGATCTCTTTATCGGTGCAAACCATCCTATTGTGCTTCGTGGTGGTGGTGGTACTATCTTTTGACCAGGTGTTTTGATACTTCATGGAGGGGGACACCCCTTAAAGGAACAAAAGGGTAGTTAAGGGGCACCGCATATGCATTGCCTCAAAGGAAGGGTTCGCTCTACTTGCATCCCTTTGTTTGTCCTTGGAGTAACTTCTCACTTGATCACCTGGGAGTATCATCCAAGAAAACTATAGGCCCTAGGGCACATGAAGGTTGAATTAAGGCACATAATTGCAGTGAAAAACTTGTTTGGCCATTTATATCAACTAATTCGACCTCCGCAACAAAGAAGGTTAAGATTTCAAGTAAACACCCCTCTTATACCACTGATGTAAACACATTTACACTACTTAAGATGTCTATTTATGCATGTTCTTAAGCATAGGATTGCATTTCATGATATAAATATTGCATAATATGATCATCTTGCATTTAGAGTAGTTTGAATAAAATGGAGGTTAATTGTCTCCTTTTATGTGCTTAGACAGGGAAAACCTTTTATCGGGGCCTCGGATCGAAGATCCAACCATACGGATGTGATCAGGGCGACAACTGGAGTTCAACGACTCCAAGATCGCCCTAATCAGGCATCTGTAGCATCAGAAAGTGATCGGGGAACCCTAGAAGATCAAGGGCCAAGATGGTGTAGATCCATACTTCAAATGACAAATCCGACTGCACGGATGAATTCGGGTCGACGATTGCAACCTAATGACGTAAAAATCGAGTCAATCCAACATCCCTGGCACCATCTACAACATCCAGAAGATGGACAGCCAAGATGGCTCCACGTGGTGCCATCTCAGCCACCCAAACGCCCGCATGCATCCATTGAAGCTTCCGCATCCGCTCCCTCTCCGCCGTTGGATCTCGATCCAACGGCTGTGAACGGTTACACCATAATTCGTCCGCTCGACCATCCGTGCCCCATAGTGCCACGGTCGAAGGTGATACCGCGTTCACAAGCCTTGGGTTCGAGCTGCAGCGAAGGGGGGAAGGGCGCGGGCGAGCGAGCACGAGCGTGCGTTGGATCGTGATCGGGCAGCTCAGATCTTCCAATAGCGGCCACGTGCTCTCTCACGCGAGGCAGGAACACGCCATCGCACGCGCTGGGGCGGGTGCGCAGCGAGAGGGGAAGGCGCATTCACAGCCATCCGATCTCGCGATCGGACGGCTATCGATGGATGAACATGCAGCGGGCATTGAGAGTGGGTAGCTGAGGAGGCGTGCGTGGGGAGCGTCCACTACACCCATGTTGGGGCTTTAGTGACGATTTTATCTGTCACTAAAGACCCCTTATTTATTATTTTAAAGATATAATGACCAATTTGCCCCCACTCCTTGCAACTATAAAAGGAAACCCCTCCATACGAAATTCTAATCCCTTCCTTCTCTTCTCTACCTCTCCAAAGCTCAAGAGAAGCTTGTCCCACACCCGGGATGCTTCTCGCGAGATAAAGTCCAAATTTTCGTCCCCATTCGGAAGTGGATCCCGCGACGACGACAACGTGCTACTTCGTTCCTGTTCTTCTGCTTCATCCTCCTTCGTCCTGCTTCGTCCTCCTTCGTCCAGGCGTCGTCCCATCTGGCTCGTCCTCCAAGCGACCTTCGAGGATTATATCTCTCTCCCTATTCTTTTTACTGCTTTCTAATATTGATTTACTACTTTCTAGTGTAGTTCTGCTTGTCCTCCAAGCATTCGTCGAGGAGGACATTTCTCCCTTCATTCTTTTAATGCTTTCTAGAGTAAATTTATTGCTTTCTAGTGTAATTGTTTTATACTTTCTAGTTGTAATGAACAATCTCCTTAATGATAAATTCTCTATTTATTCTACATCTCATTTTGATTTCTTTGTGTAATATTCTCTCTCTCTCTTACCCTCTCTCTCTCTTCTATTTATTTTAAATAATTAGATAGTTTTAAATTGAATTACTTTGTGACAAATAAAAACAAACGCGTAGTTTTTAAATCAAACGTCTGCCTCCCTGTGTTCGACCCGGAATTTCAATTTTGGTATAAATTTTATTTATTGAACACGAGTTCTTCGCTTTCAAGCTACAATGACAGGTTTTCCAAAACCTAACACGATAGCGTAGCAATTCGTAGGTTCAACATTTTGGCGCCGTTGCCGGGGCGGCAACGATCTTTGAATTCTCTTCGCATTTTGTAACTTACAAATCATTTACCTCACTTTTCTCCTTTCTTATTGTAATTGCAGGTACTCTTTCGAGACAGGAAAAAGCGGTAGATCGGAGAAAAGTGCTGTGGAAGGTTCTGTGAGTTATCCCCCACCTCCCACCCATTAGATTTCATTCCACAACATAATAATTCAAACATCAATCAACCTAGGTGTTTTTATAAACTCTAAGGTTAGATTGTTTGTTGTTTGACACCCATACTCACCCCAACCCCCACATTAAAAAAAGAAAATTTAAAAAAATTTCACAGAGGTACACAACCTCATCTGATTTTCAAACTCAACTGGTAAACCGATCTTAGGAGCCGGTACACACATTCAAACACATAATTGAGTATAAATTAGATTAGGTAATCATTTGTGTGCCTAATTAAGTAGTGCAACAGGCCAATTGTTTGAGTTGATTGAGCCGCACCACTTCAATAAAATCAACTCATCAAGTAGCTTCTACTTAGGTTCAACTCTTAGGGATTTATCAGGCACTCCACATTCTTTTTAAGCTTTAAAGGAAAACATCTTCACCTGTGCTTGCAAAACCTGGTGTGCCAACGAAACTTGTTTGAAAATACCTAAAGTTGAATCATAAAAGCTAGTAAGCAAGATTTGAACCTTAAAATTCACCACATCAAAAATAATCTTGCTTGAAAACCATTAGTTGTGCACTCACACACAAAATAAATCAATCATTAAGGGCACAACCCATTTAAAGGGCCCATCACATTCCAAAGCACATTCAAACCTAACCCTAAATAAAATAGAGTAGATGTTGGCCTTAAGGATTGGACTCACTCTTCAGAACCCAGAACGAGATTATTTTCGATTAATCTGTTTCTACTGTTCAATCTGATGTCTAGCTAGGAGAGCAGAATCAAACGATCACGGCTGGGGGGTACACTAGGAACCAAAGGCGCAAGCCAAAGGAAGAACCTTCTCCCCAGTCCCTCCTTCTAACTGGTTGGATTGAACAGACAGAATTAGATCAAATCGTTCCTTTATCTCAAGACGGGTTTTGGGAGTTTGTAGGTCTGTAGGCTAACCCACTTAAGGACAGGTTTGATTGTTTGTATTGCAAGGTGCCTTTCTTCCTCTCGCTTATCATGAATCCTTCCACATATTACACACATTCCCGTTCTTTCCCTCCCATTGTGAATTATCCTCAACATGACGATTATCCCGACTCGTACTGTAATCAATCATCAGTTAGTTGGGATAACTCGGATTGGGGATATAGTTCCAGACCTCCGTATTTAGGGTCTAACCCTGAACACTTTGATTCTGATTTCTATCCTTCTCAGAGCCACATCTATTATAGATCGTCATCCTTTCATGAACAACCTAATACGATCTACAATCAAGAAGGATACACCGATCCTTACCCATCCTCTGATTTCACTACCTTTAGGTCATCACCATCTTTTGAACAATTTGAAATGACCTATTATCAGGAAGGGTATAACGAATCTCAATTCATTAATTCCTCTGCATTGATGCCAAACCCGCCCAATCCTGAACCAACTCATTTAGTTCAGGTTAATTAGGTTCAAGATAAAGTTCTGGCTAACTTGAGGAATATCACACTATCTTTAGAAGTTCAGCCAATACCTTGCATTGAGAGATTGGAGCCTCTGATTGAAATGATTGATGATTTGAACAAGTCATTGTTGGATTGGCTCCAGGATGTTAAGGATAAGAACGCGGGTGAGTTTCTACTTGGGAAATTAGCGAAATTGAGGATGAGATTCATGGCTGCTTTGATTCAATTATGGGATGATTCTCAAGATGAACCCTCTTCAGGAAAGCCAATGATAAAACCCACTTAGGCACCTGTTGGGGGGGACACGTGTTACGAGGCTGACCAGATTGAATTAAAGTAACTAATTAAGGAAAATCTGATTTCTTCACCTAAGATCCCTGAGTCGGGTTACGAGGAAACGTATGTCTCCTTGGAACAGAAAGTGACAGATGATTTTGGGACATACATTGATACGGATCCTGATTTCTTTGATGGTGAAGATTCAAGTTGCAAAGTCTCACATGAGTTTTCATAACATAATTTTTGTGAGATGATTGGGCCTGAGAAATCTAATAGATCATTTGATAGCCCAATAATTGAGAAAACTGATCTTAGGGCACACATTACAGATCTCGAATTGCATTTTCTGGAGGATTCAATTCAATGCCCTGATTGTCAGTTACACCCCGTTGAGCTTATTGATGATTCTATTTCTGAGATAATTAGACCGAAGTCAATTTTGATTCTGCCACATCATTTAGACTTGGAGATTTCAGATAGGGTGATTAATATACAAGAGGTCCTGGAATTTGATATGCTAAATGAAGAGGATAGGAGCTAGGAAGTTCTGATTTGGGAAGTTAATTTTGGAGGAAATAGAAGATTAAGTCGAAGGGTGCATATTAAGCTGAAACCATCAAGTCAGAACCCTTATGACATCTGTTCTGAGGATGTTCAACCCAAGCACACATTCAACGATTATCTTTTTGAGCTTGAATTTTCTGTAACCCGACTCTTTGGTCTTGGGTTGCATCCTCATAAATTGCAGGCCCAACCCCTCTTGCATTCTGATTTTAGGTTTTGGATAATTTCTATCTAGAACCTAAGATATTCTCGATTATGGGGTATGGGTCTGCATCACAATCTGGTCCACATCTATGGACCTCTGTTGACAAGTCAAAAAATTCTTCTGTTTATTCTAATTCTGACCTGCACTTGTGAATTCTTCATTTCTTTTTTTTTGTAGTGTGCCTAGCTGAAGGCACTAAATTCAGCACTTAAACAGTTCTTTTCAGTTTTCATCTCGGAGTGGACCTGACATTCATCCAATTCAGGTGCTTTCTACGCTTTTCCACTCTGTTTTATGTCTTTTTAATACAATGAGGACATTGCATTAGATAGGCATAGGGGGGTGGATATTCATCTCTGAATTCATTCATCAGCACCGTAGATTTGTTTTATTTTCTTTTATAAAAAAAAAATCGGAATTAGGAAAGAGAATTTGGGTTTAAAAAAATTTTCAATCTTAGGAAATACTACATTATGATTTGAACACAAAGACCCTTCAGGTCTTTGGACTTAATCAGCCCATGTATCCATTAAAATGTGGATTTATTTTTCGAGTTCACGCCAACCTAAATTATGTTTTAATTGGAATAAATAAGTTTGGGGTGATAAGTACACGACTTATCAACTCGCCATCTGATTTAAGGGAATTTTGAGTCTTAAGCATCTACACACTTTCTTTGCACTGACTCGTTGTTCAGCGATTTTAACAGAAATTGGGTAGCTAATGAACCTTCTAAGGTGATATGGCTGGCAAGTTATCATGGGTAACAGCCCATAAGTAGGTTGTCCAGAGCCCAGTCACTAAACCTTTCTCTTTTTCCTACCCTTAGGTAAATCTTACATCAGGGAAGCCACCTACTTAAAAAAAAAAATCAAAAAGAAGAGGAGAAAAGAAAAAAAAAAAAGAAATAAACCACACTTCTCGCACGAGTATGGCTGGCAAGTTGTCGGTGGTAACAACTCATCGACCGGTTGTCCAAAACCCAGCTCAATAAATGCACTAAAAATTTCCAAAACACCTAGGAAGAAGAGGAGAAGTAGAATAAATCGGGGAGATATGCACTAGATTCACCCTTGTGTTGACCCCGTAAAAAAAATAAAAGTAGGGAGAAAGCTACCGATTGTAAAGATACACCTTTTGGTAGAATTTTTTTTAGGTTACCTAGAGGCGTAGAATCCGAAGTCCATTTTAATTGCCGGTCAACGAGTCTATCACAATTACAATAAGATGCTTAAAACTTAGGGTTCTCATCAAATCTTGGGTGAGTTGAATGGACGTAGAAATCCACACTTAAACCCTAAAATTTAAAAATCCAAAAAAAAAAAAATTAGAAAAGAGGAAAAAGAGAAAAAGAAAATTTTCTTTGAATAAGGCGAGGGCTTGAGCCGGTCTGCATTTTGGCAGATACTCGGGCACTGTTGTGTCTTTGAAAGTTCAGATCCTAAGTAGATAATTTCTTAATGATTGAAAATAACTCAGGCCCAAATAATCCAACCTAATTCTTTTATAAATAGCATATAGTTTTTGCTAGGGACTAGCAAAAGATAGGCATGGGGGTATGATGTAAACACATTTACACTACTTAAGATGTTTATTTATGCATGTTCTTAAGCATAGGATTGCATTTAATGATATAAATATTTCATAACATGCATCATCTTGCATTTAGAGTAGTTTGAATAAAATGGAGGTTAATTGTCTCCTTTTATATGCTTGGACAGGGCAAACCTTTTATCGGGGCCTCGGATCGAAGATCCAACCGTACGGATGTGATCAGGGTGACAACTGGAGTTCAACGACTCCAAGATCGCCTTAATCAGGCATCTGTAGCATCAGATAGTGACTGGGGAACCCTAGAAGATCAAGGGCCAGGATGGCATAAATCCACACTTCAAATGACAAATCCGACTACACGGATGAATTTGGGTCGACGATCACAGCCTAACGACGTAAAAATCGAGTCAATCCGACATCCGTGGCACCATCTACAACATCCAGAAGATGGACGGCCAAGATGGCGCCATGTGGCACCATCTCGGTCGCCCAAATGCCCGCATGCATCCATTGAAGCTTCCACATCCGCTCCCTCTCCACCGTTGGATCTCGATCCAACGGCTGTGAACAACCGCACCACAATTCGCCTACTCGACCATCCGCGCCCCGTAGCGCAACGGTCGAAGGTGCTATCGCGTTCACAAGCCGCGAGCTCGAGCTGCAGCAAAGGGGAGAAGGGTGCAGGCGAGCTAGCGCAGGTGTGCGATGGATCGCGATTGAGTGGCTTAGATCTTCCAATAGCGGCCACGCGCTATCTCACGTGAGGCAGGAACGCGCCATCGCACGCACTGGGGCAGGCGCGCAGCGAGCGGGGAAGGCGCATTCACAACCGTCCGATCTCGCAATCGGACGGCTGTGGATGGATGAACGTGCGGTGGGCGTTGAGAGTGGGCAAGTGAGGAGGCGCACGTGGGGAGCTCCCACTCCACCCACGTTGTGGCTTTAGTGACGGTTTTATCCGTCACTAAAGACCCCTTATTTATTGTTTTAAAGATGTAATGACTAATTTGCCCCCACTCCTTGTAACTATAAAAGGAGACCCCCTCCATACGAAATTCTCATCCGTTCCTTCTCTTCTATACCTCTCCAAAGCTCAAGAGAAGCTTGTCCCACACCCGGGATGCTTCTCGCGAGATAAAGTCCAAATTTTCATCCCCATTCGGAAGTGGATCCCGCGATGACGACGACGTGCTACTCCGTTCCCGTTCTTCTGCTTCGTCCTCCTTCATCCTGCTTCGTCCTCCTTCGTCCAGGCGTCTTCCCATCTGGCTCGTCCTCCAAGCGACCGTCGAGGAGGATATCTCTCTCCCTATTCTTTTTACTGCTTTCTAATATAGATTTACTGCTTTCTAGTGTAGTTTTGCTCGTCCTCCAAGCATTCGTCGAGGAGGACATTTCTCCCTCCATTCTTTTAATGCTTTCTAGAGTAAATTTATTGCTTTCTAGTGTAATTATTTTATGCTTTCTAGTTGTAATGAACAATCTCCGTAATGATAAATTCTCTGTTTATTCTACATCTCATTTTGATTTCTGTGTGTAATATTCTCTCTCTCTCTTACCCTCTCTCTCTCTTCTATTTATTGTAAATAATTAGATAGTTTTAAATTGAATTACTTTGTGACAAATAAAAACAAACGCGTAGTTTTTAAATCAAACGTCCGCCTCCCTGTGTTCGACCTGGAATTTCAATTTCGATATAAATTTTATTTATTGAGCATGAGTTCTTCGCTTTCAAGCTACAACGACAGGTTTTCCAAAACCTAACACGTTAGCATAGCAATTCGAGCGTTCAACAACCACTTACGTGGGAATGGAGGAATAAGCCTTGACCTTTTGACTTATCTTTGGAGTGGAGGTTTCACTTACTTAATAAGAACCTGAATTGTGATTAATATTGTATGCTTGGTAGACGCTCTCTTGAGGGTAGTCTAGTGTTTAATCCTGAGCCCGAGAGAATTCTTAGGAGAGCTCACCTAGGAGAGAAAAGAGAAGGAATGGCTGATCAAGGAGCAAATCAACAAAGGATCCTAAGGGACCATTTTATTCCAACTAACCAACCCGCACAAGCACTAAGACGACCGGTAGGGGATAATCCATATGAGATCAAGAGCAATACCATATCTTTATTTCCCTCCTTTTATGGTACTACTAGGGAGGACCCCTACCGGCATTTGGAGGAATTCACCGAGGTCTATTCCATGGTGAAGCTCTAGGGCTTTACTGATGAAGCCCTAATGACTCTATTTCCTTTCTCCCTAAAGGATAAGGCCAAGCACTGGTATCATACCCTCGATGCAAGGGTAAATGATTGGGCCACCCTTAAGGGAGAATTTTTTGAAAAGTATTTTCCTATGAGTAAGACCAACCATTATAGAAGAGAGATTATGGGTTTTACTCAACAGGAAGGGGAGCAATTTCATGAGACTTAGGAGTGTTTTAATGACCTTCTTAGGTTATGCCCCCACCATCAGGTGCCAAGATGGCAGTTGGTTGAAAGGTTCTATAATGGATTATCCAAAAGGCATAGGCAAACCATGGATGTAGCCTGTGCAGGAACCTTCATGACCAGAACTAAGGGTGAAGCCTAGGCATTATTTGAAACATTAAGCGACAACTCCATACATCTATCCTCTGCCTATCAAGAAACAAAACCATCAATCTTGCAGAGGAAGATAGAGGCCCATGAAGCCGGGGCTTCTTAGGATTTGGCTTATCAGATTCAACTATTGAATAAAATTTTTGATAGGCTTTTAGCAAACCCCGGCATAAACCCGCAAGCAGCCTCTATCTTTCAGGCTTCAAGAGAATGCTCCATTTGCCAAAGCACAACGCACGCCACTACGGAGGGCCATCAGGCAAATCAATTCCCTAAGTTGATTCAGGCTGACTTGAACATGGCCCAAGGTTTCCGCCCTCCTCGCAATAACCCTTATTCCAATACCTATAATCTGGGGTCGCAGAACCATCCAAACTTCTATTGGAAGCAAGGTGATGCTTCTAACTCAAGGAATACAAGACCCTTACCTCCCCAACCCATATACCAACCATCTTATCAAAACCCTCCTCAAAATAAGCCCTCTGAGATGAATGAACTGAAAGCCATGATGAAAGCAATGCAAGAGCATCAGAATATGGTCATCCAATCTCAGAATAAGATGATTACTGATATACAATCCCAAATTGGTCATCATACTAAGGCAATTAGGCAACATGATCCAGGGAAGCTACCTAGCTCTTCTGAGGAGAACCCTATGGGCAAGGGGGTTGTATTCAGGGAGCACGCCCAAGCAGTGACCATGTTGAGGAGTGGAAAAAATTTTGACAAGCCTAATAACGCTCCTATGGTTACATCTCAGAATTCCCCTTCTACACTTGACCCGACTTCCATCTCCACCAAGGAAGAGCCACACTGCTCTCCCTCACACAAAATCACCCACAATGAGGATGTCATCCTTCCACCACCCCTTTCCTGCCATGATGACCCCTCTACCCAGAAGCCGAGGGTGCCCTATCCAGAGCGCCTATCTGCTCCTCGGGAATCTTCTATTGGCTCGTCTAGAGCCAAGGATAGGATGGAAGAGATTATGGATACTTTTAGGCAAGTCCAGATTAACTTGCCTCTGTTGGAAGCTATTAAATAGATCTCATCCTATGCCAAGTTTCTGAAGGACCTGTGCACCCAGAACCGTCGATCTAGGAAATAGGTCTAAACCAAGGTCATCCTACCTGACCATGTTAGCTCGGTTCTCTAGCATGAAACACCCCCCAAAATGAAACACCCAAGGGCCCTGTATATTTCAGTGGTTATAGGTAACCAACACATTGACGAGGTTCTGCTCGATCTGGGTGCAGGGGTGAACATTCTACCGAGCTCTATCTACGACCCTTTGGGAGGAGGCAAGCTAAAGCCTAGTCCAGTAATCCTCCAGGTTGTAGACAGATCACTTAAGACACCACGAGGATTGTTGGAAGATGTCCTTGTTAGAGTGGAGGATTTCTTCTTCCCTGTTGACTTTCTGGTGCTTGATATTGACCCATCAAATAAGCCCACAAAGCCATCCATTATTTTGGGTTGCCCCTTCTTGGCCACAGCCAATGACTCTATAAATTATAGATCTGGGGCACTTAAAATGGGCTTCGGGAACAAGAAGATCCGGTTATATGTTTTTAATACTTACAAGCAATCCGGATTTGAAGATTGTTCTCAAATTGAGGTCGTTGATGAAATAATTGAAGAGACTACTCCAGCACTCTTATGTAGAGATCCCCTTCAAAAGGTCATATCTAAGGACCATCCCTCGATTATTAAAGAAACTGAAAGGGAAATGCCTGAATTAGAAGAGTTGCTGCGGATACACACTGAGTCTCTGTCCCCACCCTAAACTGTGAAGGTAGATCCACTACTTGAGGCGGGGACATCTCAACTAAAACCCTCAATCCAAAAGGCTCCTGAGTTGGAGTTGAAACCCCTCTCGAGCACATTGAAATATGCTTTCCTTGGCCCTAATAACACGCTCCCCATTATTATCTCATCTGCATTATCTGAATTACAGGAGGAAGCTCTGCTTGAGGGTTTACAAAGGCACAAGGAAGTAATTGCTTGGTCAATTGCTGATATTAAGGGTGTTGCTCCCTCTCTTTGTGCATCATATATACACAGACAAGTCCGTGAAGCCTCTCCGAGACATGCAGAGAAGGCTCAATCCAAATATGTGGGAGGTTGTTAAAAAGGAGATTCTAAAATGGCTAGATGCAGGGATTATCTATCCCATTTCAGATGGTAAATGGGTCAGCCCTATTCATGTAGTTCCCAAAAAGGCAGGAATCACTGTGGAGGAGAATGACCAAGGAGAGCTGGTGACCACTAGACCCTCAACTGGTTGGAGGGTCTGCATTGATTACCGCCGTTTAAACACGGCTACCCAGAAAGACCATTTCCCCTTACCGTTTATCAATCAAATTTTGGAACAATTGGCGGGGAACAAGTACTTTTGTTTTCTTGACGGGTACTCTGGGTATAATCAGATAGTCATTTTTCCTGACGATCAGGAGTGTACCACCTTCACGAGTCCATATGGCACATTTACGTTCTGCCGAATGCCATTCGGGTTATGTAATGCTCCTGCCACATTCCAACGTTATATGATGGCTATCTTTTCTGATATGATCGACGAGTTCGTTGAAATTTTCATGGATGACTTCTCCATTTATGGCTCGTCATTTGACCTATGCCTTTTGCACCTTAATAAAGTCTTAACCCGTTGCGAAGAGGCAAAGCTGGTGCTTAGCTGGGAGAAAAGCCACTTTATGGTTCAGCAGAGCATTGTGTTAGAGCATATAGTTTCCGAGAGAGGATTAGAGGTGGACACAGCAAAAATTGATTCCATCTCTAAGCTTCCATTGCCTGCCAATGTTCGTCTGGTTAGATCTTTCCTTGGCCATGCTAGATTTTATAGGCGCTTCATTAGAGATTTCAGTAAAATCTCTAAGCCACTCTGCGACTTGTTAGCGAAGGATGTCTCCTTCAATTTTGATGATAGATGTGGCGAGGCTTTCCAAGTTTTGAAGAAATCCCTTATTACCACCGATTCTCCAAGCACCAGATTGGACCCTCCCGTTTGAGCTTATGTGCGATGCTTCTAATTTTACAGTGGGAGCGGTCTTAGGTCAAAGGGTTGATGGCAAACCTCATGTGCTACACTATGCCAGCAAGACCCTTATGGATCCTCAGCAAAACTACACGGTCACTGAAAAGGAACTACTTGCTGTAGTATTTGCTTTGGAAAAGTTTCGATCTTATCTTTTTGGATCCAAGGTTGTGGTGTTCACTGATCATTCTGCCCTAAAGCATCTTCTTGCTAAAAAGGACACCAAACCTTGCCTAATTCATTGGATTCTACTACTCCGGGAATTTGACCTGGAAATTAAAGACAAGAAAGGAGTTGAGAATGTGGTAGCAGATCATCTGCCTAGGATCCCTATTGAGGCATCAAACCCTACATGGTGGTATTCAAGAGACTTTCCCTGATGAGTCTCTAATGGCCGTGGAAGCTAAAATTCCTTGGTTTGCTGACATAGTAAACTATCTGGTCATGGGCATTACCCCCAGTACTTGGAACAAGCAGAAGCAAGACAGGTTTCTTGCTAATGCTAAATTTTATCACTGGGAGGAACCCGAGCTTTTTAGAGTAGGCCATGACCAGCTTTGTCGCCGTTGCGTCCCTGATGAAGAACAAAGAAGTGTTCTGAGTTCCTGCCATGACCTCCATTGTGGGGGACATTTTAGTGGGTAGAAGACTGCCCATAAGGTTCTTCAGTCTGGTTTTTGGTGGCCCACATTATTCTGAGATGCATATATGTATGTAGGCACATGTCTACGTTGCCAACAAACGGGAACCATTGGAAAAAGGGATGAGATGCCCCAACAACCTATCCTTCCTATTGAAATCTTTGATATTTGGGGCATTGACTTCATGGGTCCCTTTCCTGTGTCCTTCGGATATGAATACATTCTTGTGGCTGTAGACTATGCATCGAAATGGATAAAAGCCATACCCATGCAAACCAATGACCATTCCGTGGTCTTGGGCTTTGTTAAGGCTAATATCATTTCTCGGTACGGGTGCCCAAGGACAATCATAAGTGATGGAGGACCTCACTTCAAGAACATACACTTCACTAGACTACTCCAAAATTTGGGAGTCAACCACATGATAGCCACACCTTACCATCCCCAAACGAGTGGACAAGTTGAAGTGTCTAATAGGGAGAGTAAGTGAATTTTAGAAAAAACTGTCAGGCCCGATCGGAAGGATTGGTCTAAAAGACTAAATGATGCTCTTTGGGCCTACAGAACTGCGTATAAGACTCCCTTGGGCATGTCTCCTTTCCGTCTTGTCTACGGAAAAGCGTGCCACCTTCCCTTTGAAATCCAACATAAAGCTTATTGGGCTATTAAAAACATTAACTTGAATCTGGATAAAGTGGGAAAGGCACGTATGTTAGAATTAAGTGATCTTGAGGAGCTTCGTAATAAAGCCTGTGAAACTTCTCAAGCTTACAAGCAACGTACAAAAGTCTTCCATGATAAGCACATCATTAGAAAGACTTTTGAGCTTAACTAGTGGGTCTCGCTTTTCAATTCTAGACTTAAATTATTTTCTGGAAAGCTCAAGTCCCACTGGGATGAGCCATACGTTGTTATCAATACTTTCCCTCATGGAGCTGTAGAAATTTGGAACCCTACTTCAGGTGCAAGCTTTAAGGTAAATGGCCAGCGACTTAAACCTTATATTACTCTTTCAGATGGCCAGGTTTTGGACGCACTTCAGCTTGAAGAGCCTTAGCTCCTCCCACTCTCCTCCTCAGGTGATATTTTTCTATGTCTATTTTTTTTCTCCAATGAGGACATTGTCAGTCTTAGTCATGGGGGGGTATAACCTGAGAATGTTTATAGCATTTATAAATATTTGCATACATAAAAAAAAACTCTTATTTTCTTTGAGCTGAATGGGTTAGTCCCTAGCAAAATATCTTTGTCATTGGAGGTTTTTCTTGAATTATTTCTTAAGTTTAGAATCCAGTACATTTATTTCATGTGCACGTAGACTGGGTAATGGATCCTTGAAGAAAACCAATAAGCATTTGTAGTCTACTGAACTCTTAGACAGTTAATAAGGAGTCAGGCATACTGTCTTCTAGTAGATCCACCCCATATTTGTGAGATGAAAGTAGAGAGATTACTGGTGCACTAAGTCTAGTGCAAGGACTCTTAAGTTTTGGATAATTAGATGATGATTCTTCAGAGTTAAGCGTAGTTTTTGCTCTCTGTTCCTGTGTGTGTACTTTGTGTGAATTCCTGAGAGTCACCAAATAAGGCAGATACACAGAGGTTGAGTCTTTATAAAGCTATGACTATGGTAGATGGTTACGACCGTCCTTCATAGAGTCCTCGGCTAAAGGAGGGTAATAGTGTCAAAGGTTAGAAATACGCCTGTCCCATCCATTCCTTCCCAGTGCCGAGAATAGGCACTTCCACCAAATAAGCCACACAATATCCTCTTGACCATCATCATCCCTAATAATGCCTCATAAATAAAAGTCTGTGTCGTGTTATGTTGATTTATAAAAAAAAAAAAGGAAAAAATAATAGAAGAAACAGAAAGAAGAAAAAGAAGAAACAGTTATATTACAAAAAAAAAAAAACAAGAAGAAGAAGAAAAGAGAGAGAGAAAAGAAAAAGAAAAGAGTCCAAGTTTATAATGTTATTTATGTAACATTGTTTCTGAGGCAACAAAACACCTATCGCGATCCACCAAATATGGCCCATACCTACCTTTCAGTATTTCTGATCGCCTGAATACTGGCTAATGACTCTAACTTAGTTGTAGAGTTATTAGAACTTTAATTAAAGTGTGAATGCCATGTGAGGCTACCAAACAGTGAGTACACTTACTAAATCTGGCAAGATTTGGGATCTCAGAGAGAAAAGAAAGAAAAGAGTGAGTGCCAAGGAACATCAGGAGAACACAGTTGTTTAGTCTCTCTCCGAGTTGACTTGTCTAATAATCTAGGGATCTAGAATCTGTAGTATTAGATTACATGTAGCACCAGATGAGTGTGTGCCACCAAGTACAAATCCATTCAACTCGATATCTCCTACCTAAGCCAAAAGACGGGGTCAAATTACATATTATCTTCTGCTTTATCCCTGAGGGAAGTAGTTGCCTATCCCGATGGAAATATTTACCAAGAGTGAAGTACGAACTCCCAATGCGAATTGGCTTTTAACGTGGATCTGTTACCTAGGCTATTATCACTTCACATTTGTCTGGATCTCTAAAGTTTTGAAATAAGAAAAGAAGAAATCTTCTCATTACTTCTATTATTTTTCATTTTTGCTAAGGACTAGCAAATCTTAAGCATGGGGGTATTTGATGAGACCATGTTAATGGACTATTGTTACGCCTAAGTACTTCAATTCTAACATAGTATATTTGTTAATAATCACATTAGGTCATTAAATAAGTGCATGCATCATTACTTGAGTTTTTATCTATTTTATTGCATTCTATAACTTAGTATGTAATTATTTATGCTTTGTTGTTGTAAGAATAATGTTGGAAAAGAACAAGGGGGGGATAAATTTCCCCCAACAAACGGCCACCTCAACACCTCCCTCAACCTTCGGCCGGCCTCAACACCTCCCCACAAATATTTCCACCTACGATCGTCCTCCTTCAACAAAACCCAACAAGCGCCGGCCATGTTTAGTAAGGGATTTTGAAAATCCCTTAACTCGCACGGGAGAGGAGATAAGAAAAAGGAGGTTCGGGCATGAGAGGTGCATCTTCTTCTTTCCCCCAGAGGGGATATCTCTTCTTCTCCACCTTCCCCACCGTGGAGAGAGCAGGCACTGTGGAACCAAGCGTACACGGCCTTCATCAATCCTTTGAAAGCCACAGCCACTTCCTTCCCCGCACTGCTGATGAGTCCATTTTAATGGACTAATATTACGCCTAAGTAACTTTAATTGTATCTTTTAGGTTTGTTAATAACTATACTAAGTTATAGAATGTTTGCATGCATCATGATTTAGGTTTACATCTAATCTATAACTTAATATGTAATGATTTTACGTTCTTTTTATGTGTAGGAAAAATATTTGGCAAAAGAATGAGGAGGGGAGGGTAAATTACCCTTTCAAATAACCGGCGGCTGTTCTTTTCCCCATCCTACAGGCACCCTCAACAGCCACCGGCCAGAAATAGTTAAGGGATTTCAAAATCCCTTAACTTACGCACGTGCAAACCAAGAAGAGTTAAAGAGGAGGCGGAGAAAGGAGAGGGGGAGATCCATCTTCCCCCTTGCGGGGAACAACCCCAAGCATGCACTGTGCACAACTTCCTACATCTTCTCCACTGCCACCACGCGTGCTTCAACCACTCCAATGCCACTGCCATATCCTTCCCCGCGCACAAGGATCTGCATCTTCCCTATGTAGGAGCGCACCCTACTCCTTCTCCGCGCGCCCATCTCCACCCTGTTCAAATCCTCCCGGCAGGCGCTTGCGCCATCACCTCTGCACCGCTCCACCATGCGCGCTCACCATTCACCGCCAAGCATCCTCTAGCCGTGCCCGCAGGCGCTAAACGCCTTCACCACTGCCTCGCCCTCCATTCTGCAAGTGCACCCATCACCACCGTGCGCCTGCAGCCGTGCCCTACCAAGCCTGCGCCATCGCCTCTGCACCGCACCCGCCATCACCAAGTTCTTCACCGCATCCTCCCTACATGCACCTGCAGGCACTGCTCCGTACCGCCACCCGCGCCCACAGGCACACCCTCCTTCCTGCTGCACGCCTTCACGTCTGCAGGCATGTGCCCGTCCACCTCTGCCAGGCCACGCCCATAGGCACACACCTCCGCACGCCCCTCTCAAGCAGTGCCTTCACGGCAGCAGTAGCCTCTCCGACGTTCTTCTCCTCCGTCGGCCGGCCACCTTCGGCCATCTCTGTCAACACCGCGGCCTCCATCAGATAGGCCTCATCCTTCCAACCTCCCTAGCGCATCCACAGCCCGTCGGTGCTCTCTCTCTCTCGGGAGGAGGAGAGAGAGCAAATGCTCTGTTTTGACTTCAATTAGTTATTACATTTTCTGTCATTGCCAAAACCTGATTTTTTATTTATTATTATTTTATTGAGGTAAAATTGCGAATGCACCCTCATGCTTTTTGATAATTACATGTTATTGATATTCACCTTTTTTAAGATTGGTTTTGGGCTTAACCTGTCCACTAATTTTCTCTAGTATCTGTCAAGTGAAAATTACATAAAATCATCATATATTTATTGAAGATTTCAGTGAGGGAAAACTGCACATATACCCTTATCTTTTTAAGTTATTGTGAATCGACTTTCCAATGCATTTTATGTTAGATTTGAATAGGAATTTCGCACTTTACCGAAAGAACATAAAATAATCGAGAGTTTATTGCATAATTGCCTCCCTGTGGACACGACCTAACTCTTTGTGGTTAGTTTTGAGAATTTAAATGTTTTGAAAAGCGATTTTCTACCACGCGATTAAATACAACGGCACATCATTTTATATTAAAGTTTTCAACGAAAACGAAGATCGCTCTTTCAAATTGGCGCCATTGCCAGGGAGGAAACAGACGTAATAGATTCACGTTATTTTTTTTTTTAATATTATGAGTTGCGAAATCATCTGATCATTTTTATTATTGTGCGAGGAACCTGACACGGCGACAGGCACAGTAGAGCGACGACATTGAACCTGAACGACGCGCATGGCGGAGACGATCTTTTTGGTGGACCTTGACGCCACCTGGAGGATGGAAACAGGAGCACGTGGGCCTTGATCCCATGCACATAGGCTTACGGAGAAGCCTATTTCTGATTTAGTCAATAGATTTAGTTAGATTTAGCTTAGATAGACATTAGAATTTAATTACTGTCTTTTGCACCCTTGTCTGGTATTTTTAGGAACGTGTTCCCAGTGCCATTTTATTTCTTATTGCTCTTGTATGCAGGAGCATATTTTCGGGAGTGTGTTCCCATTTATTTAGATTATAGGATTATTTAAACTGATTGAACTGCATTTCGGTTAGTTAGTTAGATTAGGTCTGTTTGTTATATTATTAAATAAATAAATAAATAAAATAAAATAAAATAATAATCAAACTTCCTGCTAGAAGCTGCATATCTATAGGACAACCATCTAAGACTGAATGAGCAGCATCTAGTTTATTTTTATTGCATTGCATTCATACATTGCACGAAGAAAGCTGGAGTAAGGTACGTCTTCTCTTAAGCATCAATTACCTATCATGCATATGCATTAAACCTAAATCTAAGACCACTAAAGTGCTTGAATCAAATTAATTCAGTGGTCACTTTAAAAATTGGGACTGCTAAGAGGTTGGACTTTAAAATCTGTGACTGAAAATTGTGTGCAAAAGGATCCTGTTTGCGGAATTTCAAAAAATCAAGACACGATCATATGCTTGCACACTTGAGACATTGTGCACCTCACACATAAGGTCACTAGATAAATTTCTACCTCTCCTCTTTTGCACCACAAGGGAAGTTAGTCAGAAATCAACAAGCCTATCCACCAAGTTACTTCGGTTCCTCGTGTGTGGGCTCGATTTGAGACTTCCATCCCTTGCAAGTAGGTTATAGGCACCAGCGAAGGTTGGCCTAGGAAGCGTAATTTTTTTTTTTGCAAAACTTGTTTGGCCACCAACTAAACATATAACTCTATGACCTACAATCTACTAAAAATAGATCCCATTGAATTTGCGTTTACTTTGACGGTAGAACTCTCTAGGAAGTTTCTGCTTGTATTCTGAATTCTTCTAAATCCTAAGAGAGTTAAAATTGTTTTGCTTAAAGAAATGGATTACCCTTACTCCTATCAGTTAGATTATCAGAGTCAATACTTCCCATCTTTTAATCAGAATCCCATGCCCCGAGCGTATCCATCCTTTGATGGGTACATTAACAATTCATGAGATCATTCTTATTCTTATCCTGGGAGTACTGGCTTGATAACTCCCACTTTTGAGCAGAGCCTAGGAGCTAGATTTCCCAACCCTGAAATCCCTACTTCCATGCAAACACCCAACCCTCCTACCCTTCATGATTTTCCGTATCGAGGTTGAACCGATACCCCTAGGCAACCAGAGCCTAAAATTGACTATCCTCCCCAACCTGATAATAGTAGCCTCTCCTCTTTTATGATAGAAATGCAAAAATAACAAAAGGAAATGATGGAATCAATGGGAGAGATGTTAAGGAATAGTCAACAGTTAAATGAAGAAATAAGACAACTTAGCTACACACTTCCCAATAGTCCTGATCCCTACCCATACGATCATGATCATGAAAATAATTCTGAGGAACCTAATGACAATAGGGATCCAATTTCATGTAGCTATCACTTAGACTCTCCAAATGAGACACAGCCACTAGAGGACATCAATCATAGTGATTATCCACCTGAACTATATTGGAGTCAAAAGCAAGGGAAGATGGTACCACTTGAGGACCTTGACCCCAATGACAGTATTCTTCTTACCCCTACCAACCTGGGTCAAGGTTATATTATTCCTATCACTTCCCCTGTTGATTATTTGGTGGAATCTCATTCTACCCTTAGTGAGCCTACTCCTGACCCTCCACTTAGGGAATCAACACCTATCATTCAGTATCCTGAGGATTTAAATGCACTCAATGAAGGTGACCCTAACAGAATGGAGGATGAATTAGATCAATTTTGGTCTTAGGGATATGAAGAGCCTAATTCAGAAAATGAGGATGCCCCAATAGAGGAACCTGGACTGAAAATCTGGAGTGAACCACAGGGGAATTATTTATCATTTGAGGATTTACCTCCAGAAGATAGAAATAATATGATTAAATTCAGATTCCTCCTTTCTTTTGAGAGTCATCCTCCATCAAAATAGGAGTTGATATTAAAGGAGGACAAACAAAATAATGAGAAGTCTATGGGAGAATCTTGGGGACAAAACACGTCAATTGAGGATTTATACCTCGAGAACAATAACGAATTCAATGATATAGGCTTGCTCCAAAATATTAAGACTGATCCTCCGTTAGAAATAATTGAGGATACTAATCCAACTCCTAATGAATCACATATACACCCTGACAAAAATTTGAGTGGACCAAACGAATCCTAGGATGAGCTTAATGATAATGATTCTGACATTTTGACCCTGCCATCAAAGAGTTCTAATTTGGAGTCTACCCTTGATTCAAATATGACTCCGATCATTAATGATAGGCAGGGTAATATGCAGTTGTCTACAACTGTTAGGGAGTATACACAATCTGAATCATTGTTGGAATTAGGCCTAACACTGACTAAGCCCTCATTGGACCTAACCATTACCTTTCAACACTACAAACAACCCTTATACTCCCTAACCGATCCTTGGCTCAAATCTCTACTCATGTACATTATTTCTAGGGAACATATCAGGCCAGTACATCCTCGGGTAGAATGGCGAGTGTGGATTGATGCTTGTACTTTTACTCTCGCCATTCAAGGGTTTGAACTAATAATGTTTGTATCTTTTAAAACCCGTCCTGCTCCGGAGGATCCTTGTTATCCTCCACTTATTCCATTTTGGGAGGTCTCTTTTCATATTCCCTTTCTTATTCCTAGACCTCCCCAGGTAGCCAACGAGATTTTCTCTTTTCATTTATTCTGGCGAGCACTTGGAATTACATTGCATCATCAGCTCGCCAACATCCGTGGTTACCTATTTTTTAAGCATGCGCTGTTACACATATTCTTAGGGTCTAACCTTTTCTGTTTGGAACCAGACTTATAGGTTCCTTCTAAGCTTGGCTGCTGACAGAAAATGCAGCGCTTGTTGGGAGGCAACCCAGCGATCTAAATAACACCGTCTTCAAGTGATTTCTTTCCTTTCTCCTCCTATTTTAATTTTACAATGGGGACATTATAGAATTTAGGCATGGGGGAGTGCATTTGCATTTTAGGAAGTATTCATGCATTTAGGTAAGTATAGAAAAAAAAATTCCTCTTTTCTTGAGCTAAATGGGTTAGTCTCTAGCAAAATACCTTTGTAATTGGAGGTTTTTCTTCCGGAATTATTTCTTAAGTTTAGAATCCAGTACATTTATTTCACATGCACGTAGACTTGGTAATGGATCCTCGAGGAAAACCAATGAGCATTTGTAGTCCATTGAGCCCTTGGATAGTTCATAGGGAGTCAGGCATACTATCTTATAGTAGATCCACCTCATATTTGTGAGAAGAAAGTAGAGAGATTACTGGTGCGCTAAGTCTAGTGCAAGGACTCTTAAGTTTTGGATAATTAGATGATGATACTTCAGAGTTAGGCGTAGTTTTCACTCTCTATTCCTATGTGCGTATTTTGTGTGAATTCCTGAGAGTCACCAAATAAGGCAGATACACAGAGATTGAGTCTTAATAAAGCTATAACTATGGTGGATGGTTACGACCGTCCTTCATAGAGTCCTCGGTTGAAGGAGGGTAATAGTGTCAAAGGTCAGAAATACGCCTGTCCTATCCATTCCTTCCCGGTGCCGAGAATAGACACTTCCACCAAATAAGACACACAATATCCACTTGACCATCATCATCCCGAATAATGCCTCATAAATAAAAGTCTGTGTTGTATTATGTTGATCTATATTAAAAAAAAAAAAACAAAGGAACAGAGAAAAGAAGAAGAAAAAGAAGAAATAGAGAGAAGAAAAAGAAGAAATAGTTATATTACAAAAAAAAAAGTCCAAGTTTATAATGTAACACTGTTTCTGAGGCAACAGAACACCTATCGCGTTCCACCAAATATGACCCATACCTATCTTCTAGTATTTCTAATCGCCCGAATACTGGTTGAGGACTCTAACTTAGTTGTAGAGTTATTAGGACTTTAATTGAAGTGTGGATGCCATGTGAGGCCACCAAATAGTGAGTACAATTTCTAAACCTGGCGAGATTCGTGATCTCAGAAGCAAAAATAGAGGGAGTGCCCAAGAACATCAAGAGAGAATAGTTGTATAGCATCTCTCAGAGTTGACTTGTCTAATAATATAGAAATCTAGAGTCTGTAGTACTAGACTACATGTAGCACCAGATGAGTGTGTGCCACCAAATACAAATCCATTTAACTCGATATCTCCTACCTAGGCCAAACGTCGGGGTCAAATTACAGATTATCCTCTACTTTATGCCCGAGGGAAGTAGTAGCCTATCCCGACAGTAATATTTACCAAGGGTGAAGTACGAACTTCCAATGTGAATTGGCTCTTTCACTTGGATCTATTACCTAAGCTATCAGCACTTCACATTTGTCTAGATTTCTAAAGTTTTGAAGTAAGAAAAGAAGAAATCTTCTTATTACTTCTATTATTTTTGCTAGGGACTAGCAAATCTTAGGCATGGGGGTATTTGATGAGTCCATTTTAATGGACTAATATTACGCCTAAGTAACTTTAATTGTATCTTTTAGGTTTGTTAATAACTATATTAAGTTATAGAATGTTTGCATGCATCATGATTTAGGTTTACATCTAATCTATAACTTAATATGTAATGATTTCATGTTCTTTTTATGTGCAGGAAAAATATTTGGCAAAAGAATGAGGAGGGGAGGGTAAATTACCCTTTCAAATAACCAGTGGCTGTTCTTTTCCCCATCCTCCGAGCACCCTCAACAGCCGCCGATCAGAAATAGTTAAGGGATTTGAAAATCCCTTAACTCACGCATGCGCAAACCAGGAAGAGTTAAAGAGGAGGCGGAGAAAGGAGAGGGGGAGATTCATCTTCCCCATGCGGGGAACAACCCCAATCGTGCACTGTGCACAACTTCCTCCATCTTCTCCACTGCCACCACGCACGCTTCAACCTCTCCAACGCCACTGCCACAGCCATCCTAGCGCACCAGGATCTACATCTTCCCAGCGCAGGAGCACGCCCATCTCCAGCTGCATCCAACTTTCAGCGCTTTCATTTTCCAGCGCCCCTACTGCAGGCGCACATCCAGCACACCCGCGGCACCTTCACCATAGCAGGCGTGCACGCCAAGCATCCTCCAGCCGTGCCCGCAGGCGCTGCGCGCCTTCACCACTGTCGCACCCTCCTTCCTACAAGCACACCCATCATCACCGCACGCCTGCAGCCGTGCCCTAGCAAGCCTCTCCGCAGGTGCTACACCGCAACCGCGTGCCTGCAGCCTCACCCTACCAAGCCTGCACGATCGCCTCTGCACCGCACCCTGATAAACACCAGTTTATCATCATTCTTATGCATTAAAACAAACCTAGCTCTTAGGATTTTACTCCACAAACGGGTTTTTGGGCTGCATTTAGGCATAAAAGAGGTTAGGCATGCATTGCATTTTTTATTGTCTTTTTGATATGTTTTTGTGAGTGTTAGGGATGAACAGATATACAGAACCCTAAAATCCTAACACTCAAGAAGGCAAATGGTGAAGGAGGCGCTCAGACTAGCTGGAACTCAGCTTGATCCAGCTCACCACAGCTGGAACCTAGCTCACTTGAACTAGGGTTAGCTCATCCCAGCTCCATTCAGCTAATCTCAGCTGAATGGCAGCTCAAGAGAGTTCATCTTAGCTCACCCTAGCTCAAGTCAGCTCAGATCCAGCTCAACTTAGCTGAGTCTAGCTCATCTCAGCTCCCACTAGTCCATAGGAAGCTCTAGCTAGCTCAGCTGAGTTGACAAGAGTTCACCCCAGCTCAGATCCAGCTACATCCAGCTCCACTCAACTCCAGCCAGCTGAGGAAGAACTCATCCCAGCTCAGGAAGCTCAAGTCCAGCTCCCGGGGACTCAGCTTAGCTCAACTCAGTTAATCTAAGCTACCTTAGCTGCCTCAACCAGCTTGATCCTCCCCAGGAGCACTAGACCTAGCTCACCTCAACTCATTATGGTAGAAGCTAGCTCACTTTAGCTTGGCTTAGCAGCTAGCAAAGAACTAGCAAGCTAAGCCAGCTAGAGTAGCTCCATGCCAGCCTCTTCAATAGTAGCCAGCTCCAGTTTCAGCTCCAGACTTCTCCTCCTCAGCTCCTCCCTCCAAACCCTAGTGTTGGTGCTAGAGCACCACGATCATTTGTTTTGATGATAACAAAACACTTGTCATTTAACATTTGCACTTTGAGTCCAAGATTTCAGGTCAATCGCAAATGGATACGTGACTAGACGGAGTTCAAGCTCGCATCCAGGATGGATTGGAGGAGCTTGATGGAGAACAGAAGAGATTCGCGAGGAGCGATCGATTGAAGATGGAATGTCAAGAAGAATAGGATAGATTTTTGTTTAAACCTTTCATGTATCTTTTGTCTTTATTTTCTTGCTCTTTATTTTTGTTACTTAGATTCATGTTAAAGAGCCTCAAAGTACCCTAGCAGTAGTCCTAGGAACACCCGCACAACCCTAGGATACTTAGGGTTTCTGTAGAACACTTAGAAAACCAATATAGGGTTCAAACAGAGTTTCCAGATGTCTAATTCCCAAATCAGACGTCTGATAAAGTATTTTAAGATGTCTGACTGTTGTTTCAGACGTCTGATAACAATTAGGCTGGACTTAAGTAGTGTTGTCTGATGAAATCAGACGTCCAGACCTTAGACCAGACGTCTTAGGAGACGTCTGATGGATTTGCCAAACGTCTTAGGAGACGTCTGATGGATTTGCCAGACGTCCAATTAGTGGACCGTTGGCTGGCTTTGCAAACAGTGTAGAATATGACCGTTAGAGCCTTATCAGACGTCCATAGGACTTTCCAGATGTCTGATAATTGACCGTTTTGCCTCGGCTGACCCAAAATCTCTTCTCAGAGATTTTCTAGCCGTTGCAACGTTTGGAAATCCATTCCCACAGAAAAAGTAGGCTTCCAGACGTCCAGACATAGTCCAGACGTCCTGTATGTCGTCTGATGGACTTGCACAAGAACCCTGTTTAGATCTGATTCAAGTCAGGAAGGAACCCACACGAAATCAGACATCTGACCTTTAAATCAGACGTCTTAAAGTGGTCTTCCAGACGTCTGATGCCAGAATTAGACGTCTGATTACCCTGTCAAGTGTAATCATTGTCCTGATTTTGGCCTGATTCTCTTAGGCTTTGTACACAACGGCTATGGAAGCTTTTCCAAGCCTTCCAAAGCCTTCCTAAGGCCTCTATAAATAGAGGGGAGCCTTTACACACCACATACACACTAAGAGAAACCAAAAAGACACCTAGATACACTTTCACACTCTTTTGTGTCCAAGAAAAGCTCTTGCTCTCGAAGCTCTAATTCTTCATCTAGAGAGCATCAAGCCTTCGCACACCCGCTCTCCCGCCGTTGTTCACAAGAGCGGCATTGCACCGTCGCGTGGCACACGCACCGCGTCATCAACTCGACGCACTCCTTGCAAAGGGGAGTTTCCTAATTCCTATAGAAGCTTAGGTTAAAAATTACTTTGTTGGCTCTATAGGACTTGTTGTTTCCTTTATCTTTGTTATTTGGTTGGGTATTCGCTTTGCGAATTCCCGTCTCCTTCGTGAGACAAAATCTTTCTCGTGAAGAGAAGGGGTTGAGGTACGCTACCCTCGTTTAAGTAGCGTGGTTGTATTGAGGTTGAATCACCCTCGTTTAAAGTGATTCGGTTTAGTGGATTTTGATCAACTTGGTTGATCGGAAAATCCTAACTCGAGAGGGTTAGGTGGTGTTTTTCACCCAATTTGGGTTTCCACCTAAAAATACTTGTGTACCTTGTGTGATTGATTTTTTGTGAGATTGTTTATTTTATTTCCGCAATTATTACGTCACTCATCCTGGTAGGGACACGGAAACTTCACCTAGCTCCAACACCTTCTCCTCTACTCCTCCATTAGCTAAGCTAGCTTAGCTTAGCTTAGCTTAGCTTATCTTAGCTATGCTCCAACTTCCTTGGCCTGTACCACCCCAAAAACCCACCTAACAACTCCACCCAACTAGCTCCACCTAAGCTCCACATAAGCTAACCTACTTGGCACCAACCTAGCCTACCCACCACCTCCAAAAGACACCTAAAAGTGGCGCCAAAACCACCCTAACCACCCCCTTGATGGCGCCACTTTTCCCTCCAAAATTCCCCTTCATCTCCACCACACAATTCCCCTTAAATCCATCTCCACCATCCACCTAACCCCCCTTCTAGAAGACCTTAGGTTGGCGCCAAAATCGTGGTGTCTCTCCACCACCAAAATCCACCAACACCACCATAACCACCCCCTTTAACACCCCTTGGGTTGGCACCAAACACCCTTGGCCATAGGATCACCAACCACCTCCATCCTTCCATCCTAGCCCTCCATTTCAAGGGGTACCTTAACCCCCCATCCTACCCTATAAAAAGACCACTACCCACCACCATTCAAGGCATCCTTGGCTAGCAAATTCACTCTCATATTCCACCTAGAAGCCCACGTCCAAGAGAGAAGAAGAAGAAGAAGATTAAGGGGATATTCTGTCCCCTTGGTGCCTTCCCCTCTTCCCTTCTCTCTTGGGTCACGCCAGCCAAAGGAGAAGCCAGGCAAGGAAGATCTTTGGAGGAGATCTTGAAGGTGGCCCACGCCACCTTGGAGGAGTTTTTGAGGGTGGTGCACGCCCACCCCTTGGAGAGAGCATTGAAGGTGGTAGCTTCCACCTTGGAGGAGATCTCAAGGAAGGAGAAGAAGGAGGCCCTCTTTTCAAGCCAAGGAGCAGCTAGGCTTGGAGCAAGAAGACTCCCTTCTTCACCAAATTTTGCAAGAGGATTAGTGTTTCTTTATTTGCTTTTAAATTTGTTTAGTTCTAGTAGAAGCATTCCTCTACTTGTCCTTGAAAAGAACACTACTTCCAGTCAATTAAATTGCCTTCTTTTAGCTTTTTATTACAATTGTTACTTTTGGTTCTAGCACTTGTTTCACCTCTTCTTCCTAATTACTCTAGGCCTCCACTTGCCTAGAGTGAGCTTAGGAAGAAGATATTTCTATCTTTTAAATTTTAGTTAAGCAATTGTAGGTGTTAGTACTTTCCGTTACAATTCGCATTTTGCCCTCATCTTTTCAAAACAAAAAAATTACATATTTAAAATACCAAAAAGAAAGTTGAGATCTATTTGTAAGCATGATGATGTCCAAAATGTTGAACGATTACGAACCTACGCTAATGTGTTCGGTTTTGGAAAACCTGTCGTTGTAGCTCGAAAGCGAAGAATTCGTGTTCAACAAATAAAATTTATACCGAAATTAAAATTCCGGGTCGAACACAAGGAGGCGAACGTTTGATTTAAAAACTACGCATTTCTTTTTATTTGTTACAGAATAATTCAATTTAGAACCATCTAATTATTTACAATAAATAGAAGAGAGAGAGAGAGTAAGAGAGAAAGAGAATATTACACAGAGAAATCAAAATGAGATGTAGAATAAACAAGAAATTTTTGTATTGAAGAGATTGTTCATTACAACTAGAAAGCATAAAACAATTACTCTAGAAAGCGATAAATTTACTCTAGAAAGCATTAAAAGAATGGAGAGAGAAATGTCATCCTCGACGATTGCTTGGAGGACGAGTAGATTAATCTAGAAAGCAGTAAATCTATAATAGAAAGCGGTAAAAAGAATAGGGAGAGAGAAAGCAAAAGTTCCTCTTTGGTTAATGAATTTGACCTGCAACCCTCTGAACTGACATCTTCGGAAGAGGTTACTGATTTTGTTCACTCAAAACCTCTTCCTCTTATTGAATCTTCAGCATCTACCCTACCATCAATCATTACCCCACCCCAGCTTGAATTGAAACCATTGCCCGAGAATTTAAAATATCAATTTCTAGGACCGCAGAATACGCTCCCTGTGATTATTAGTGCTAAATTGACAAAGGAGCAAGAGATTAAATTGATTAAGGTCCTAAAGGAACATAAGGAGGCAATTGGTTGGACCATTCATGACCTCAGGGGGATCGAGCCATCTTACTGTAATCATAGAATATTTTTGGAAGATGGATCCCGCCCTTCTCGCCAGATGCAGAGGAGATTAAATCCAAATATGCGAGAAGTGGTCAAAAAGGAAATCATCAAGTGTATCGATGCAGGAATTATTTATCCAATCTCTGACAGTCCCTGGGTAAGTCCCGTTCAGATTGTTCCAAAGAAAGCCGGGATTACTGTTGTGACTAATGAGAGAGGTGAATCTGTCACAACTCGTTCAGCTTCCTCTTGGAGAGTTTGTATTGATTACAGGAAGTTGAACACAGCTACTAAAAAGGATCATTTTCCCTTACCCTTCATTGATCAAATCTTGGAAAAATTAGCTGGGCAGTACTTCTGTTTTCTTGATGGCTACTCGGGATATAATCAAGTTCCTATCCATCCAGGGGATCAGGAGAAAACTACTTTCACCTGTCCCTACGGAACCTTTGCTTTTCGTAGGATGCCTTTTGGGTTATGCAATGCACCTGCGACTTTTCAAAGGTGTATGCTAGCCATATTTTCCAACATGGTGGGAGAGTTTATGGAAGTCTTCATGGATGATGTCTCTATTTTCGGAGAATCATTTGACTCTTGTTTGGCTAATTTAGAAATGATTCTTAAGCGATGTATCAAGACACGACTGGTCCTTAGCTGGGAAAAGAGTCATTTCATGACCCAAGAAGGCATCGTTTTGGGTCATGTAATCTCTGAATGGGGAATTGAAGTGGACAAAGATAAGGTTGATGTTATCGCTAAACTTCCTCATCCCACATCTGTTAAACAAATCAGATCATTTCTTGGCCATGCGGGATTTTATCGAAGATTCATCAAGGATTTTTCGAAGGTTGCTCGACCTTTGAGCAATCTTCTTGCCAAAGAAACGCCGTTTGTTTTTGACGAATCATGCCGAAAGGCATTTGATTTTCTGAAAACGGCAGTCACCTGTGCTCCAATTTTGCAACCACCAATTTGGATAGCCCCATTTGAGATCATGACCGACGCTTCTGATTACGCGGTCGGGGCTGTCCTGGGTCAGAAAATTGACCGAAAGCCCTCTGTCATTTACTACGCTAGTAAAACTCTGGATGAAGTCCAGAGGAATTATACTGTTACTGAAAAGGAATTACTAGCTGTAGTATTTGCTTTGGAAAAATTCAAGGCTTATCTCTTGGGGTCTCATGTTATTGTTTATACCGACCACTCGGCCTTGAGACATCTCTTGGCTAAAAAGGATGCTAAACCCCGGCTTATTCGTTGGATTCTTCTTCTTCAAGAATTTGATCTTGAAATCAAGGATAAAGCCGGGGTACAAAATGTGGTAGCGGATCATTTGTCGAGACTCCGAGGTGATTCCTCTTGTCCGGATATTCCGATTGCTGACACTTTTCCGGATGAAACCATTCTTACAGTTTTAGGTGTCCACTCCCCATGGTTTGCTGACATTGTTAACTATTTGGCCGTTGGTCAAATCCCCCAGGATTGGACCAAGCAACAACGAGATAGACTCAAATCTGAGGCCAAATACTACTTTTGGGAGGACCCTGAACTGTATCGCATCGGCTCTGATCAGATTATTCGCCTGTGTATACCGGAGAATGAATTCAACAGTATACTCGAGTTTTGCCATGCATCTGGGTGTGGTGGACATTTCTCCGGAAGAAAGACGGCCGCAAAAATCTTGCAATCTGGCTTCTATTGGCCGTCTTTATTCAAGGATGCCCAGGATTTCTCAAGGTCATGTTCTCGATGTCAGGCACTCGGGAGCATAACTAAGAGAGACATGATGCCCCAAAACCCTATTCTTCCTGTCGAAATTTTCGATGTTTGGGGCATCGATTTCATGGGACCCTTTATCCCTTCATTTAGACATCAGTACATTCTTGTTGCTGTTGATTATGTGTCCAAATGGATTGAGGCAATTCCCACCCGAACCAATGACCACAAGGTGGTCATCAATTTTGTCAAGAAAAATATCTTCAGTAGGTTCGGGATTCCGAGGGCTATCATCAATGATGGTGGCACTCATTTTACTAATGCCCAATTCCAGAATTTATTGGCCAAATACGGGGTTAATCATCGAATTTCCACACCTTACCATCCCCAAATGAATGGACAAGCCGAGATCTCCAATTGAGAGATCAAGAACATTCTGCAAAAAACGGTTAGGCCTGATCGCAAGGATTGGACTCAAAAGCTTGAGGACGCTCTTTGGGCCTACCGTACGGCGTATAAAACGCCCATTGGCATGTCTCCATTCCGTTTGGTGTATGGAAAGGCGTGTCATCTACCCGTAGAGATTGAACACAGGGTATTCTGGGCAATCAAACAATGCAATCTAGATCTAAATCTAGCTAGGAAGACCAGGAAACTCCAACTATCTGAGTTGGAGGA
Organism: Thalassia testudinum; assembly: GCA_037157565.1. Lineage (NCBI taxonomy): Eukaryota > Viridiplantae > Streptophyta > Magnoliopsida > Alismatales > Hydrocharitaceae > Thalassia > Thalassia testudinum. The sequence goes on along the minus strand of JAZHRO010000031.1, from coordinate 29,553,624 downwards.
GCTTAGAAATGATGCTTATGAGAACGCTAAGATCTACAAGGCTCGGACCAAAGCTCTACATGATCAAATGATTTCCCGCAAGAGCTTTGAGCCAAACCAGAAGGTCTGGTTATTCGATTCTAAACTTAAGCTCTTTCCTGGTAAACTTAGATCTAAATGGAATGGCCCATTCATAATTGATCAGATTTTTCTAAATGGTGCCGTTCAGATTTCTAACCCAAAGACGGGTAACACCTTTAAAGTCAACGGTCAACGTCTGAAGCCTGTTGTTGACTGTAATCTTCCAGAACCCATTTCAGACTCTGTTGCTCTAGCCATTCTGTGACTTCTTTGGCTGGACTTCGCCTAGCTGACGGCATTAAACTCAGCAATTGTAAATATGACACAAGGCTGATACGAGCTTCATATCCAGGTGACATCTTTCATATTCTACCCTCTCTTTCATGTCGCTTTTTCAATGAGGACATTGCATCAGCTAGGCATGGGGGGGTGGATTCATTCTTGAATTATTTGGTCATCCTTGTGAAATCCATGTAAATTGTTTCTCTTCTTATAAAAAAGAAAAAAAAAAAAAGGAAGGATTAGTTGGACACTAGGACTTTTCAATCCTAAGAAATTTTACATTAGAATCTGAACACAAAGACCCCTCAGGTCTTTGGACTTAATTAGCCTGTGTATCCACTAAAATGTGGATTTGTCTTTGAGTCCTCGCCATTTTAATTCTATTATAATTGGAATAAATAAGTTTGGGTGATAAGTACACGACTTATTAACCCGCCCTCTGATTTGAGGGAATTTTGAGTTTTAAGCATCTACACACTTTCTTTGCACTAACTCGTTATTCGGCGATTCTAACGGAAATTGGGTAGCTAATGAACCTTCTAGGGTGATATGGCTGGCAAGTTATCGTGGGTAACAGCCCATAGGTAGGTTGTCCAGAGCCCAGTCACTGGACATTTCTCTTTTTGCTGCCTTTAGGTAAATCTTAGATCAGGGAAGCCACCTACTTAAAAAAAAAAAATCAAAAAGGAGAAAAGAACAAAAAGAAATAAGCCACACTTCACCGCACGAGTATGGCTGGCAAGTTGTCGGTGGTAACAGCTCATCGACCGGTTGTCCAGAACCCAGCTCAGAAAATGCACTAAAAATTCCCAAAACACTTAGGAAGAAGCGGAGAAGTAGAATAAACCGAGGAGATATACACTGGATTCACCCTTGTGTTGACCCCGTTAAAAAATAAAAGTAGGGAGAAAGCTACCGGTTGTAAAGATACACCTTTAGGCAGAATTCTTTTTGAGGTCACCTAGAGGCGTAGAAATCCGAAGTCTGTTCTAATTGCCGGTCAACGAGTCTATCACAATCACAATAAGATGCTTAAAACTTAGGGTTCTCATCAAATCTTGGGTGAGTTGAATGGCCGTAGAAAGCCACTCTTAAACCCTAAAATTTGAAATTCCAAAAAAAAAAAAAAAATTAGAAAAGAGTAAAAAGAAAAAGAAATTTTTCTTTGAATAAGGCAAGGGCTTGAGGCGGTCTGCATTTTGGTTGATACCCAGGCACTGTTGTGTCTTTGAAAGTTCAGTTCCTAAGTAGACAATTTCTTAATGATTGAAAATAACTCTGGTCCAAATAATCTAACCTAATTCTTTTATAAATAGCATATAGTTTTTGCTAGGGACTAGCAAAAGATAGGCATGGGGGTATGATGTAAACACATTTACACTACTTAAAATGTCCATTTATGCATGTTCTTAAGCATAGGATTGCATTTCATGATATAAATATTGCATAACATGCATCATCTCGCATTTAGAGTAGTTTGAATAAAATGGAGGTTAATTGTCTCCTTTTATGTGCTTGGACAGGGCAAAAATTTTATCGGGGCCTCAGATCAAAGATCCAACCGTATGGATGTGATCATGGCGACGATTGGAGTTCAACGACTCCAAGATCGCCCTAATCAGGCATCCATAGCATCAGATATAAATCGGGGAACCCTAGAAGATCGAGGGCCAGGATGGTGTAAATCCACACTTCAGATGACAAATCCGACCGCACGGATGAATTCGGATCGACGATCGCAGTCCAACGACACAAAAATCGAGTCAATCCAACATCCGTGGCACCATCTACAACTTCCAGAAGATGGACGGCCAAGATGACGCCACGTGGCGCCATCTCAGCCGCCCAAACGACCGGTTGCATCTTGTGAACACCGCGCACCCGTCTCCTCTCCGCCGTTGGATCTCGATCCAACGGCTGCGACGCGCGTTCGAGCCGCGCCCCGCAGAAATTGGAGCGGTGGCGCGCCTCCAATCGACCGCACGATCGCGATCCAACGGCCGCGTGCGCCCGATAGCACCGACGCAAGATCGCACGCACAGGCGAGCGGGCGGCAGCGGTGAAGGCGCGATTTTAAGCCGTCCGATCTCGCGATCGGATGGCTGAGACTTTGCGGACGTGCGTAGGCGTTACGCACGCGGGCAGCCGAGCGGGCGCGCGTGGGCGCGGCGGCGACGGCCACGTCGGGGCTTTAGTGACGGATTTATCCGTCACTAAAGACCCCTTATTTATTATTTTGAAGATGTAATGTCCATTTTGCCCCCACTCCTTGCAACTATAAAAGGAGACCCCCTCCATACGAAATTTTCATCCCTTCTTTCTCCTCTCTACCCCTCCAAAGCTCAAGAGAAGCTTGTCCCACACCCGGGATGCTTCTCGCGAGATAAAGTTCAATGTTCGTTCCCTTCGGACGTGGATCCCCCGACGACGACGACGTGCTGCTTCGTTCCCGTTCTTCTGATTCGTCCTCCTTCGTCCCGCTTCGTTCTCCTTCATACAGGAGTCGTCCCGTCCGGCTCGTCCTCCAAGCAATCGTCGAGGAGGATAACATTTCTCTCCCCATTCTTATTTACAGCTTTTCTAGTGTAGAATTTTCTGCTTTATAGTGTAATTGATTTTCCGCATTCTAGTGTAACTTTTATAAACTATTGAAATATTGAATGCATGTTCTCTTTCTCTCTCTCTCTCTCTCTTTCTCTCTCTCTCTCTCATAGTTTGATAGCCCCATTGTAATTATAACGCCTTGCTTAAAGAAAATCTTAAAAAAAATATAATTGCGGAATAGATCAACGTAGCCTCCCTGTGTTCGACCCGGAATTATTTTCGGTATAAATTTTATTTGTTGAACACGGATTCTTCGCTTTCGAACTACAACGACAGGTTTTCCAAAACCAAACACGTTAGCGTAGGTTCGTAGCGTTCAACACATGAGGATTAATTTTGCACACCCGCCATCACCAAGTTCTTCATCGCATCCTCCCTGCAGGCGCCAGCAGGAACTGCTCCGCACCGCCACCTGCGCCCGCAGGCACGCCCTCCTTCCTGCTGCACGCCTTCATGCCTGCAGGTGTGCGCCCGTCTGCCTCTGCCAAGATGTGCCCACAAGCGCACACCTCCATGCACCCCTCTCAAGCAGTGCCTTCACGGCAGCAGCAGCCTCTCCGGCGTTCTTCTCCTCCGTCGGTCGGCCACCTCCGACCATCTCTGTCGACGCCGCGGCCTCCATCGGATAGGCCTCATCCTCGCCAACCTCCTTAGTGCGTCCATAGCCCGCTGGTTCTCTCTCTCTCTCGCGAGGAGGAGAGAGAGCAAATGCTCTGTTTTGACTTCAATTAGTTATTACATATGCTGCCATTGCCAAAACCTGATTTTTGATTTATTATTATTTTATTACGGTAAAATTGCGAATGCACCCTCATGCTTTCTGATAATTACATGTTATTGATATTCACCTATTTTAAGATTGGTTTTGGGCTTAACATATGCACTAATTTTCTCTAGTATCTGTCAAGTGAAAATTACATAAAATCATCATATATTTATTGAAGATTTCAGTGAGGGAAAACTGCACATATGCCCTTATCTTTTTAAGTTATTGTGAATCGACTTTTCATCGCATTTTATGTCAGATTTGAATAGGGATTTTGCAGTTTACCGAAAGAACATAAAATAATCGAGAGTTTATTGCATAATTGCCTCCTTGTGGACACAACCTAACTCTTCGTGGTTAGCTTTGAGAATTTAAATGTTTTGAAAAGTGATTTTCTACCACGCGATTAAATACAACGACACATCATTATATATTAAAGTTTTCAACGAAAATGAAGATCGCTCTTTCAACTGCCACAGCGCTTCATCCTCCCATTCCAACCTGCCCCCACCGCGTGCAGCACACCAGCGCCCTCACGCAGCAAGCACCACCCACTACGCGCCTCCAAGCATGCTTCATCTTTTCCTGCGGCCGCGTCTTTTCACTTCCCACTACCGAGCCAAAGCCAGCCTACCCTCGCCACACCATCGCCCTTGTGCCTTCCACCGCACTGCCACAGCCGCGCCTTCACCTCCCACCGCCCTTGTGCCCTTGCGTGCCCTGCAAGCGTCGCACCCATCACCCGTGCTACTACCACAACCACGCCTTGCACAACCTGCACCAAGCACCCGCAGGCGCTGCTCCCACCGCAAGCGCGCCCCTGCCCACACCTGCACTGCCTGCAGGCACTACTCCAGTGCACCCACCGCAAGCGCGCCCTTGCCTGCACCCGCGCCGTCTCCTCTCACTGCACTGCCACAGCGTGCAAAGGTGTGCACTATAGACTGCACGGCACCTCCTCTTCATCATCTTCTTCCTCTCCAGCGTCTGCAAGTACCCAAAGCCACGCCTGCAGCAGCGCGCCCACAGCAGCCACACGCCTATAGGTAGGGCAGTGCAGCCACATGCGCCCAAACGACCGCGCGCATAGCAGCAGTGCAGCCACCTGCCGACGAGAGGCCGGCGCTCCTCTATGCCAGCTGGCTGCCTCCGGCCACCTCTGGCCGCTGTGTCACCACCATTGCGTAGCCCTCGTCAAGACGTGCCTTCCCGCCACGTAGCTCCTCCCACGAAGCCTCCTCGTGCGTGTAAGGAAGAGAGAGGAAGTTTCCTATGTTTTATACTCAATTAATATTTACATTGAATTCCATTGCCACAAAATGAATTTTGATTTATGATTATTTTATTATGGTGAATTTATGCCTTAATGCTCATGCTTCTAGATAATTGTTAAACCTTATTATTCATCTCTATGTGCATTGTTTGAATGACATCTTCATATGCATGCAAGTGAATAGTACATGGCATACTCTTGCACATGTATAATTTTCTGACGTAAAAATTACATTCACACCCTTTGACTTCGCCAAAAATTTAAGGTTTGCTTTCAGAGCTATACAGGCATTATTTGATCTGGTGAATAGTTTAGCGAACTTGATTTTGACTTAATTGCGAGTTTAACTAAGTCATTGCCTCCCCGTGGACACGACCCGCTCTTCTGTGACTGGTTTAATTTTAATTTTAATTATTTTGTTAAGCAGTTTTCCACCACTTTGATCCTACAACGACAAATCATCTTAATACATCATTCGAAAGCGAAAAATGACTTATCAGGTAGCACACAAATGCGGGAGGGTCAATTTTCTTTAATTCAAGCAAGTGTGAAACTAACACTTCAAAACCCTAGAGTAGAAACCCTAATTGGTTCTATTCCAAGTCTAATTTAATCTCAAAATGTACACCTTAGACTCAAACAAGAAGTGCGTAGTCCAAGATGATCAAAAATTAAGTGTAAATCTCTAGTAAATACAAGCAATTTAGGTAGGGATCTCTAAATAGAATCATCTCAATCTTCAATCAAATATTGAATTGAAATCGCAAATCAGGAAACTTGCCTTTAACTGATAATTACTAAGAAAATAAGGCAGGTGAATCCTAATTGTTTGTTTCCTTTTCTCTCTTTCAAAGATTAGGAGGTTGATTAGGGAAGAAGAAAATGTTTACCTACCCCTAGAGTGGTTGATTGCATGGAAGATCCCTTTGTGATGTACCTCACAAAATCACAAATAAAGCAAATAGGGCAAGTTAGTGCTTAGATAAAAATCAAGAAAGATAAGACTAATGAGTGAATTGCATGTTGCTCCCCGGCAACGACGCCAAAATGTTGTATGGAGATAGAGGAGTTTTAAAGATGCGTTCGTTGTAGTACACTAATAAATTGCACAACAAGACATTTAAATTTATAAACTCAGAATCTAAAAGGAGTTCGAGGTCGTTTGGAGGGAGTAAATATGGAACTCACATAATAATGTTCATTAAAAATAGGTGAGCACAATTAATTTCGCATCAAAATAGATATTCAATTAATACAATTTGTCAGTTTGTAATTCAAAAGATGATGAGATAAAAAGAATAGAAAAGATAAAATAATGGTGATTTGAATCATCAATTATTCATCTAAATTAAGCATATATCTCATACTCATTTGATTTCATCAATGTTAACTATAGTATTTAAATAATTCAACAGTGTTTAGAATCAACTCAGATCAGAGGATAGGAATATAGCATTAGGCAACTTAAGTGAGCACAAGCATAAGGCTCTTCTTTTCTTCTTCTCAAGGCCTTCCCTTTTCTTTTTCTTCTTAAGGGCTTCCCTTTCAAGCCTTTCCTTCTTCAGCACAAGGCACAACCATGGCAGAGGATCATACAGCAAAACCCTCCCCCCTCTCTCCTCTCTTAAAGACCCAGTGTAATCAGGCATTTAATCGGGTTAACGAGTCGTGAACAAGGACCAGGCTTGCGGGCGTGCGGTTGCAAGCAAGGTGTGAGTGTAGGCGGGTAAGCGGGTGAGTACGTGGAGGGACCCGACCCCTTGTGTTCTTGGGCAAACAACAGATGTCACAAAATTGTTATATGCACTATCTCAAGCACTGCTATTCACGATGTGGTACTAAAGTGCCAGCTCCCTTCTCGCGTGTAGCAGCTGAGATGATGTTGTCTAATTGGAGGTGCTAACGGCTTCGCATCTTCAATTGAGGACCTAGGGGGCTTCGCGATCTTCGTCCGCAGCTATTGGAAGAGGTGGACTACGTCAGGGATGACGAAGGCGACGAGGGAGGTCCAGTGAATTCCTATGATAAACACACATGAATTTATGATAAAATGCTTATTTATGATAGTTCCTAGGCCTAGCATTACGTATCATAGTATAAATATTACATAACATTCATTGCATTGCATTTAGGATATTTGTACATTATGTACATTAATTTCAACACTTTATATGGCTAGGAGGCAGTGAGACATCTTTACGGGCTTCAAATGAGAAATCTGACCATACGGATGGATTCGAAGCGACGATCGTAGTCCCTCAACACAAAAATGATGCCGATCAGAGCTCCATAGCACCCTCTACAAGAAGAAGGTGGATGGCCACGATGGTGCCACGTGACACCATTGCAGCCCTACAGCCCGGCTGCTGCCTTTCCTCCTAAGCAGCACCTGTGAAGTCTCAACCGTTGGATTCAAATCCAACGATCATCAAAGCGTCGCTTCACCTGCTTCAAGCCAAGAAGAGAGAGGGCTTCGCGTAATCATAACCATTGGATCAAGATCCAACGGTCGCAGCATGCTGAGCCTTAATTCCTAAGCGAGGCATAAAACCAACCTCAGCACAGCGGTCGGTGCTTCGGCTCACAACGCACAGCCGCATGATCAAAGCCCTGTGAGGGCATTTTATCCGTTAAGCTTGCACGGGTAAGAAATTGAGCCATCGATAGATGATTGGGCAGTGAGGGAAGCAGCTACGTGGCGTCACTGATGCGCAAGACCCATGCACGCAAGATCCGATGCACGGGTGGACTCACAATCGTACGTGCACTAGAGGCACGATCCAAAGTGCTCTCTCATGCGCTCAAAGCCCTTCATCCGCCATCCAAGGGTGGGGATCTACTTCACTCGGATCAACACGCGCCAGCAGACGCCAGTGGATGCTTGATGGACTCTCACAATGGCAGCTGGCGACACGAGATGGACGACTAGCGAGGATCGAGCACAATCAACTCACGAGATGGAGGGCTAATGCAATGCACGCGTGAGCAGACGCAAGCTGGCTACAATGACACTTGAGCTAGACCTACAACGACATCTTGGAGGTCGCTATTTGTCTTATGCCTATTTTAGCCTCCTCTCATCCACTATATAAAGACCTACACCCCTTCCCTTCCAAGAAATCTTTACCTTTGCTACACCCACCAACTTTAGAGCTCTAGAAGCCCATAAAAGCTCCCAAGAGCTCATTCCCAAGCTCCAAAGGTTCCCTATTAGTGTAACGATCCCTTACCCCACTAAATATTCGTCGTCTCTCTCACCATCTTCATAAGTCACCTTGGAGTCGTCCTCCCACCTCCATTCCGATAGCAAATCACCTCTGCCTCCTCACCTCCATTCTAGAGCCTCCGTGAAGCATTCCTCTACCCAGCGTCCTCCTGCATCTCACCTCCGTTGTCCTGCATCTCAACTGCTTCATCCAAGCTTCCGCCAGGCACCATCATCTCACCAAACAACCAATTCGGGAGATTTTCGCTCACCCCTATCTCTTTTATGGTTTCATAGATCATTGTAATTAACATTGAAGTGATATATATCATATTTGTTCCATCTCTCTTGTGAATTTATTCTACTTCTCTTTTTATTTCAAAAACACAAAAAAAATAACAAAACCTCAAAATACCAAAAAAAAACAAAACGAAGCGTGGTTTTCAAGCAAAGTAAATGTCGCCTCTCTGTGTTTGACCCAGGACTCCGTTGGAGTTTTAGTAAAATTGTAATTGACAATGAGGTTTGCGACTACGATGACAGGTTCCTCCAAACCCTGATTTCTACCACGTGAAACACATTGATCATTTTGGCACCGTTGCCAGGGGAAAAAATGTATCTTCCCTTTTCAAATAAGGCGAAGACTTGGGCGATCTGCATTCTGGCAGACACCCGGGTACTGTTGAGTCTTCGTAGTTTAGGACTTTAGTTGATAATTTCTATTGTTAGTAAACAACATAGGCCTAAGCGATCGAATCCTGATTCTAATTTTATACATAGCATGTAGTTTGATTTTGCTAGGGACTGGCAAAAGATAGGCATGAGGGTATGATGTAGACACAATTATTGAAGATAAAATGAATCTACATTCATGTTCGTAAGCTTAGATTTGCATTTCATGTTATAAATATTGCATATCATTCATCATTCTGCATTTAGAGTAGTTGTATATATTTTAGGTTAATTAGGTCATTTTTATGGTCAGGAAAGAAAGAGATTTATTTTAGGGCCTCGGATGGACGATCCGACTGTACGAATCTGATCAAGATGACGATAGGAGTCTAACGACTCCAAAATCGTATAGATCAGAATCCTGTAGCATCATATGAAGCTTGATGAAGATCAATGGCCAAGAGGGCAATGTGACATCCATACGGGTTTCGGATGGAAAATCCGACCATACGGATGGATCTCGAGCGATGATTGCAGTCCGACAATGGGGAAATCACCTCGATCCGAGCATCGCGGCACCCTCTGCAGCAGAAAGAAGATGGATGACCCAGATGGTGCCAGTGTTGGACGTGGTGCCATCTAGACCACCCAACACTGGCCAACAATGGCCGCTCCTCCTCAAAGGCATTCCCCCTAGCAAGATCTGGGTCGTTGGATGCCCCATCCAACGGTTCTTGTGAAGCCACGTCGCCCGCCCATCTTCAAGAGAGCCTCCATCGCACAATCTTAACCGTTGGATGAAATCCAACGACTAGGATCGCTTGACCACCAGCCTCAAATAATTCAAAACAGAGACACCTTTTGACACATGGCGCAGCGATCTCCAAAGGTGTTCTCAATGCTTTGGCACTGGTCCAAGCTCTCCCACTCTTCCAATCCACCCGGCAGTGAGGCATGCTTGATTTCGACCACCCGATCATGCACGAGCGGCCGAGATGCAGATACACGATCGCACAGATGACCGCCGATCCAGCAACGGTGCTCACACAGGCATACACATCCCCACGCGTAATCCAACGCGCACCCAAGCGACGCAATCTTCGCACAATCAAGACCGTCCATCTCCAATCGAATGATTGATGAGAGGCTCATCATCGCTTCTAATTACCACTAATTAACTAGAAACCCTAGTTAATTAGCCAGACATATGAATATATAGGGGTTAATTATATAACAAGGGATAAATAAATAACGGACCTAAAAATAAGTTTAAAATGCTTAATTAAAAGTCAATTAATATCATTAATAATTTAATTAATAAATGGACTCAAAATATAATTTATTAGTTACTTAATTAATATCTAATTTAACTTAAGCATAATTTATACTTAAGTATGTAATAACTTAAGGAACTTAATAAATTAAATAAATTAAAGCTAAAAAGGTCCAAAACATAAATTCAAGGTATATATATAATATTTATCCAATTTATAATCATATATAAAAAGTTGAAAAAGAATTAAATTGAAATAAGCCTTGACAACCTCAGTTTACGTTTTAGTCCTTAGGTTTCATTTCATTTGAGTCCTTTTCGTGCACATAGGTCCTTAAGATTTCCTACAAATAGGTCCTTGTGAACGCAGTGTTTCTTCTTCCTTTTCTTCTTCCTCACACTAGACGGTCGTCATTAGCCGGTCACCGCACCACTTGATCCACCTTCATCCCTCAACAGAACACGGTCGCCTTGGTCGTTTCTCTTTCGCTCGCCTCCCCTTCTTCATCCAACGGACCGGATTGACCTCAAATCCTATTTAGGTCATGGCGATGACCTCACCCGCGTCGAAGACGACGCCGGTGGTTTAGCTAAACCTAGACGTCCTTCCATCCAAGTACATCCCCCTTACCCTTCACCGTCACCTATAAATAGTTCCCCTTTCCTTCGATTGGGCGGTTAGCTCCCTTTCCCACTTCTCCACACCGTAGCTGACCAATAGGCTATTCATCCTATTTCAACGATCATTTCCCACTTCCAGTCCACATCTCTGACCTTCTTCATCCCCTTATGAGCTCTACCGTCTCTGCTGCATCCACTAACGAAGCACCGACGTCGATCTCTGCTTCTACACCTTGCAATTGGTCGCCAGAGTTTCTTCCTTTTACCTCCATTTCTTCCTCTGTTATGAACATCGACGGAGTTATCCTACCCCTTCGTCCAGGTAACAGTAGCATTAGGTAAGTAGTTTAGTGTAGCGTAGTTAGTTAGTTCATTTAGATAGTTTACATGCTTTACTCTCAGTCTTCGTCTCAAGCTCTGACGAGCTCGTTGATTTCACCAAAGCCTAGATTTGGTATTTTCAATTAAACATACACCTTTCTCAACCTCCACTAATGTCATTTCATCCTTGATCGACTCCTTTTATCAACTATATCGCCTAATCCAATTCACAACCACCGATGACCTCCGTTGTCCATGGCGGAGGTCACCGAGAGTAATTCACACTCACTGGAGCCATCCATCACCTTGTCATCATCTAAGGGTCCCAATCATTACATTAATTTGATTAATAACATACTACACAGTAAACACCTAATTTCATCCAACCTCCTAAGCTCGCTGTCAATGGCAGCTTAGGAGGAGTTAATTCACCTAATTACCTACTCGTAGAGCATCGCTAGGCTCTTATGAGCCTTAACTCTCACTCAATTGAGTGAGAGGGTCGTCTCTGAGTTTATGTGAACTCAGATTATATTTTTACTGAATTTGAAGCTCATCTTCTGAATTAATTGCTAATTGCTTTAATCGTTGTATTCCTGAGGTTCGTTGTGACCTCAGGAGTTTTTTAAGACTATTCCATATCAGTTTCATGGAGTTTTGAGCTCTAGGTGATCACTCCTGAGTTCACCGAAGCTCCGATGAGCTCCAATAAGTTGAAGTTGTTGGAACCTTGTTCCACATCTTGTTTTGGTGTTAACAAAATTATTGTGGATTAATGTTTGTCATTGGGTACTTTTCATATTTAGGTGAAGATCAAGGCAAACAGGAAATGATGAAGGTATGATGATGAGAAAAAGATCATGACAAGGAGGAGGCAAGTTGACAAGGAAGAGTCGAGGAGGAAAAGATTATCTTCAACCTTTACTTTTTCTAGTTTAGATTTTTTTTTATAGATTGTATATGCCTCTTAACAAAGGAATATAACTTAAATCCTAAAAATAATTAGTGATAAATTAGGATTAATATTGCAATCATTTTTAAAGAACATAATTGATTAAATCACTTAAAAAATGTACTTGTTAACCCACAAGTACCGGTACTAAAGTTTAATACCGGTACATGTGAGTTACAGGATTAGGTTTTTTCAAAGAAACAAACCTGTACCCCATGAGTACCAGTACTCATGATCAGTACCGGTATTGGAGGTAACGAGTACCGGTACTAATGATCAGTACCGGTACAAGTGGGTTATAGATTTGTGTTAAGAGTTTGAAATCGAAATCTAGAAACAACGAGTACCGGTACCAGTTAGCCGTTGGCTCAATTCTGAACGGTTAGAAAATTTATTTAGGCTATGTGAACGTTGGAAATTAAATCCCAACGTCTAATAGATGAATCCCTGAGGTCCTAAACTCTATAAAATGACCCTAGGACTCTTTGTTTGCACACTTGAGATAAAAGAAGGATAAGATAAATTCTAGAGCTATATATTTCATATATTCACCACATATTCAAGAGAAGAATAGAGTTTGTTGCTCTCAATCTTTCCACGCATTTGCAAATGCATCCACATGATTTTCTTTCACTCATTCATGTCTTCACTAGGCTCTCAAATTGATATTCATTTTAATTATTGTTGAGAGGCTTAGGAACTTAGTTGCAAGATCTTTCTTTCTTACACCTGTATTTCATTTGTTCTTGAGCATTTGCTCGTTGGGTTGAGGTAACCCGTTGGTCGGGCGTGTTTCGCATGTTTAGAAATCAGGGTTACAAGTAACCTGTCGTCATAGTTGCAAAACACGTCGATCAAATAAAATTTATACCGAAACTTCAAGGGAGTCTCGGGTCGAGCACAAGGAGGCGACGTTTACTTTACGTGAAAATCATGCTTCGATTCGTTTCTTTTTGTTATTTTAGGGTTTTATTATTTTTTTGTGTTTTTGAAATAAAAGACAAGCAAATGAATTACAAGATAGAGATTTGGAACGAAAATGGTATATATATCAATCCAATGTCTATTACAATCTACTATGAAAGCATAAAAAGAGAGGGAGGTGAGAGAAAATCTCCCGAATCGGCTGTTCGGCAAGATGACAGCACCTGGCGGAAGCTCAAACGAAGGAGGTGAGGAGCAGGACGACGGAGGTGAGATGCTGGAGGACGTCGGGTTGAGGAAAGTTTTGACATAGCTCTGGAATGGAGGTGAGAAGATGGAGTTGTTCTGCTTCCGAAATGGAGGTGGGAGGATAGCTCCAAGGCGACCTATGAAGGGAGGTGGGAAGATGGAAGAGTATTTGGTGGGGCAGAGGTTCGCTACACTAATAGGCACCTTGGGAGCTTGAGAACAAGCTCTAATGGAGCGTTGGTAGGCTTGCTAGAGATTGGGAGTAGGTGGGAGTAGAGTAGGTAGAGAGGGCTTGGAAGGGAGGGGGTGTAGGTCCTTTTATAGTGGAGGAGAAGAGGCAAAAATAGGTATGGGACCATTAGTGACATCCAAGCCGTCGCTGGAAACGTCGCTGTAGGCAGCTCATGCCCACTGGCACCCACAGTTGGCTTTACTAGCATGCGATGAATTACCGATGGCTGTAAGCATCGCTATAAGTCCAACTCATGCGTCGCTGTAGGTCCAATTCAAACATACTTAGCGCTGCGCTCCTGCCTTGCCGCACGTGCACGCACACCCACGCTGCTGCGCGCGTGCGGTGCGACATGCGTGCGCTAGGTGGCCTAGGCTGCACCACGTGGTGCAATCTGGGCCATCCATCTTCTTATTGTAGGGGTTGTTATAGAGGTCGAATTGAGTAGATTTTCACGTTGCTAGGCTACGATCGTCAACCCAAATCCATCCGCACGATCAGATTTGTCATTTGAAGCTCCGAATTATGTCTCCTAGTCCCTTGGCCGTTGATCTTCCTCGGACAGCATATGGTGCTACAAGACTCTGATCGAGGTGATTTTAGAGGTGTTGGACTCCGATCGTCATCTTGATCAGATCCGTACGGCCGAATCGTCAATTCGAGGCTCCGAAATAAATATCCTTCTCTCATAACCACAAAAAGGATGCAACTAACGTAAATTATATATAACTACTCTAAATGTAGAATGATGCATGCTATGCAATATTTATAACATGAAATGGAAATCTAAGCCTAGGAACATGCATGAATAGGCATTTTACCCTCAAGAAATGTGTTTACATCACCTGTTAATTACCTCGGTTTAGTAAATTGATTCTCTCGGGGTTGAGAGAATCGGGCTAAAAACCCTAAGCTGGGAGGCTTAGGCAGTGAAGTGCCCAAGGGAGGGGAACCACTATATATATTCTGCCAATTTTCTGTGGTTTGATTATTTGTGCAAATTTTCTTATTATTACTTATTTGTTTGTTTAAGTATTTGTGCGCGTAGATATTCCATATATTAGATCCTATCAAGTGGTATCAGAGTGGGTTGCGAATAAAAGTAACCATTCTCCTTCACAATGGCATCTCCAGTCAAGCGCACCGAAGGATAGTCATCCACATGTCCTCCCTACTTTGATGGGACGGACTATGGATACTGGAAGAGGAGGATGAAAATCTTCCTCAAGGCCATGGATGAGGACTCATGGACACTTAGTCAAGAGAAGTACACAGATCCAGAGCCGTAGGAAGGTGTAGCTTGGACGGCGGATCAAAAGAAGAAGATCGTGGGTAACGCAAAGGTGATGAATGCACTTTATTGTGCATTATCAAGGGAGGAGTTCAACCGAATTTTGGCATGCAAGTCCGCATATGAGATATGGAACACTCTCGAGGTCACCTACAAAGGTACAAGCAAGGTAAAAGAAACACGTATTTCTATTTTAACAGAAAATTATGAGTGTTTCAGGATGGAAAAAGGAGAAACAATCAAGGACATGTACACAAGGTTTGGAGAGATCGTGAATCCAATGAAAAATCTAGGAGTCAAGCTGAAAGAGGAGTAGCTTGTAAGAAAGGTCTTGAGATCACTTACAAGCGATTGGTCTCCAAAGACCACAGCGATCCAAGAGGCGAAGGATCTATCCACTCTGCCCTTGGATGATCTGATTGGAAGCTTCATGGCGTATGAAGTTCAATTGGAGAACATAAAGAAGAGTGAGGAGAAGGCAACAAGCAAGAAGAAAAGTATTGCTTTTAGAGCAATCACAGAGGAATCAGACTCAACAACATCGGAATTCGAAGACGAGGAGATGGAAATGCTTACTAGGAAATTCCAGAAATTCCTCAAGAAACAATGTAAGCAAGTCAATAAAATTTCAACTAATGTTATTTGCTATGAGTGCAAGAAAAAGGGCCACTTGCGAAAGGATTGCCCCATAAACAAGGAGGATAATAGGAAAGAAACAAAGGAGCTCAAGAAGAAGAAAAAGAAAGCATTTAAAGCGACATGGGATGATAGCGACTCTAACATGGACACCAACTCCAGTGAATCAGATGAAAATGAGGTCGCACACCTTTGTCTTGTTGCAACTTCAGAAGACACAAAAGAAAAGGTAAACCCTGATTTCTCTTTTGAAGAATTATTAGAAGCTTATGAAGAATTATACCATAAAGCTAGGTTATTTAAAAAGGAAAATAAGATTTTAAAGAATAATTATCAAACATTAGAAATAGATAAATCATGTTTAGAAATGAAATTAGAAATGTCAAAAGAGAGTAACAATCAGTTGCATGCAAAGATATTAGAACTAGAAGATATTTATGAGCACTTTGAAGGTACTTTAAATAATCTCAAAACAACAACTAGGTTAAATACTGAATTTTGTGAAGCTATAAAATCAAAATTTCAGAATAAAAAGAGTACACATACTAAATCACGTGCACATAGGCATGCATGGATGTACCAAAAAGGCCAAAAATCCTAAGAGTTATAGATCTAGCACAAAAGAGATCTATAAATCTCAGGGTTTGAAAGGAACTAACTCTAAAGGGCCCACAAGAAAATGGGTACCTAGAAAAGATATTTATTTTGCAGGAGTAGATCAAAGCAATCAATGGGTGTTCAAGGCACATAACGAAATACTTCAACCTTTCTATAGGTTGAATGAAGACCAAGAATGTTGGACGAAAGATGCTTGGTATCCACAAGCTCCATTTTACTATTAGTAAATTTTGTGGTATGATATTTCTTCATTTTTTTGTGATTGACAAAAAGGAGAAAGATAGAGGGCAAATAGTAATATTTTTAGGGGGAGCATATATTGAGGGGGAGGATTTAATTAAAAGTTTTTCCTTCATATAACAATGCTAAAAATTATTTTATGTATTTGCAAGAAAGATTTGTCAACACCAAAAAGGGGCAGATTGTTGGAACCTTGGTCGGTCGTGTTTCGCGTGTTAGAAATCGGGGTTACAAGTAATCCATCATCATGGTTGCAAAACACGTCGATCAGATAAAATTTATACCGAAACTCCAAGGGAGTCCCGGGTCGAACATAGGGAGGCGATGTTTACTTTACTTGAAAATCGCGCTTCATTTTGTTTCTTTTTAGTATTTTGGGATTTTGTTACTTTTTTATATTTTTGAAATAAAGGAAAACAAGCAAATGTATCACAAGATAGAGATGTGGAACAAATATGATATATATTACTTCCAATGTCAATTACAAGAAACTATGAAAGCATATAAAGAGAGGGAGGTGAGAGGAAATCTCCCGAATCGGCTGTTCGGTGAGACGACGGCACCTAGCGGAAGCTTGGACGAAGGAGGTGAGGAGAAGGACGACGGAGGTGAGATGCTGGAGGACATCAGGTTGAGGAAAGCTTCGACGTAGCTCCGGAATAGAGGTGAGAAGACGGAGTTGATCTGCTATCGGAATGGAGGTGGGAGGATGGCTCCAAGGTGACCTATGGAGATGGGAAGTTGGAGGAGTACTTGGCAGGGCAGAAATTCGCTACACTAATAGGCACCTTGGGAGCTTGAGAACAAGCTCTAATGGAGCGTTGGTAGGCTTGCTAGAGCTTGAGAGTAGGTTGGAGTAGAGTAGGTAGAGATGGCTTGGATGGGAGGGGGTGTAGGTCCTTTTATAGTGGAGGAGAAGAGGCAAAAATAGGTATGGGACCATTAGTGACATCCAGGCCGTTGCTAGAAATGTCACTGTAGGCAACTCGTGCCTGCTAGCACCCATAGCAAGCTTTGTAGACATGGGATGAATTACCGACTACTGTAAGCGTCGCTGTAAGTCCAGCTCATGTGTTGCTGTAGTCCACCTCATGTTGCGCTAGCGCTGCACTGCGTGCATGCAGGCCTGCACGCCCACACACACACCTGCGCTGCTGCACGCGTGCGATGCTGCATGCATGTGCTGGCGGCCTGGGTTGTGCCACATGGCGCAGTCTGTGTCGTCCATCTTCTTTTTGTTGTAGGGGCTGCTATTGAGGTCGGATTGAGTCGATTTTCACGCCGTTAGGTTGCGATAGTCGACCCGACTCCATCCGCGTGGTCGGATTTATCATTTGAAGCTCCGAATTATGTCTCCTAGTCCCTTGGCCGTTGATCTTCCTCGAACTGCATATGGTGCTATGGGACTTCGATCGAGGCGATTTCAGAGGCGTTAGACTCCGATCATCATCTTGATTAGATCCGTATGGTCGGATCGTCAATCCGAGGCTCCAAAATAAATATCCTTCTCTCCTAACTACAAAAAGGATGCAATTAACCTAAATTATATACAACTACTCTAAATGTAGAATGATGCATGCTATGCAATATTTATAGCATGAATGCAAATCTAAGCCTAGGAACATGCATGAATAGACATTTTACCCTCAATAAATGTGTTTGCATCATACCCCCATGCCTATCTTTTGCTGGTCCCTAGCAAAATTAAACTATATGCCTTGTATAAAAGTAGAATTAGGATTAAATCACTTAGGCCTAAGTCATTTATTAACAATAGAAAATTTCAACTAAGGTCCTAAACTACAAAAACTCAACAGTACCCGAGTGTCTGCCAGAATGCAAACCGCCCAAGTTCTCGCCTTATTTGAGAAGGGAAGATATATATTTTTTTATTTTCTTCTTTTCTAATTTTTTTTGTACTTTTGGAGTTTGAGAGTTCCGGGATAACTTTTTACGGCTACCCGACCCGCCCAAGACTCGAAAAGGACTCTAAGTACTAAGCATCTTTGTGAAAAAGTGATAGACTCACAAAACAGCCATTAAGACGGACTTCGGGTTTCTATGACCCTAGGTGACCTTGCCTAAAGGTTTATCTTTACGATCGATAGCTTTCTCCCTATTTCTTTTATTTATGGGGTCAACATAAGGGCGAACCTAGTGTATATCTCCCAGGTTTATTCTACTTCCCCGCTTCTTCCCTAAGTGTTTTGGGAATTATTATGCATTTATTTTTTTATGAGCTGGGTTCTGGACAACCGACCGATGAGCTATTACCACCAACAACTTTCCAGCCATACTCGTGCGGTGAAGTGTGATTTTATTTATTTTTTTTATTTTCTCCTTTTTCTTTGTTTTTTTAGTGTTTCTTTTTTTTGTATAAGTAGGTGGCTTCCCTGATCTAAGATTTACCTAAAGGTAATACAACGAAAATGGTCTTGTGGTTGGGCACTGGACAATCGGCCGATGAGTTGTTACCACCAACAACTTGCTAGCCATACCACCCAAGTAGGTCCATTAGCCACCCAATTTCTGTAAAAATCGTTGGAAAGCGAGTCAGTGCAAAAAATGTGTGTAGATGCTTAGGCTTAAAGTCCCCCCAAATCAGAGGGCGGGTTGATAAGTCGCATACATATCATCCCAAATTATTTATCAAATTAAAATAAATTTTAATTGGCGAGGACTCGAGACTAAATCCACATTCGAGTGGACACCCGGGCTAATTAAGCCCGAAGACCTGAAGAGTCTTAAGTGTTTAGGTCCTCTCGTATCATTTCCTAAAGTTAATCACTTCCAAATGCCTAAGTTCTCTTTTCCTAATTTCTTTGTTTATCTTTTTTCAAATTTTTAATTTTTTTTTAATTTTATAAGAAACTAAAAGAAATTCTACGGAGTTAACATAATGATTTCAGGAATTGATTATCCACCCCCCCATGCCTAAATAATGCAATGTCCTCATTGTAAAAATAAAGACATGAAAAGGGTAGAGTAAACAGAACATTACCTGAGTGTCGTGAAAATATGGTCAACTCCACAGAGAGAAGAGTGTATACACACATGATAAGCTTAATGCCTTCAACTAGGCATAACATACATACAAAGAAGAAATTTAGAATTCACAAGTGCGAGTCAAAATCAAAATAAAAATATTGATCCTGAAGCCCGCCAACAGAATATGCCACAGATGTGGACCAGATTATGGTACAGACCCATGCCCCAAGGTCAAGTGGTTCTCAGGTTCTGGATGAAAATCACCCAGAATCGAAGGTTGTTGTGTTTGCGGGGCCAAGCCTGTGGTTTAGTGGTGTGCAACCCAAGGCTAAAATGTCGGA
This sequence comes from Thalassia testudinum, assembly GCA_037157565.1. Lineage (NCBI taxonomy): Eukaryota > Viridiplantae > Streptophyta > Magnoliopsida > Alismatales > Hydrocharitaceae > Thalassia > Thalassia testudinum. The sequence continues at coordinate 29,534,076 of JAZHRO010000031.1, read as the reverse complement.
CAATGGGTAAAGATGGTTCAATAAGTGCGGTTGTCCACTTAACGTCTAGCTCAGAAAAATAATCAGTTATTTCGAGCTTGGGAAGCTCGTGAAAGATATCGTAAGGGTCTTGGTAGAAAGTAGGTGGTTTTAGGTCAATAGGTACCCTTAGATCTAAAATCAAACTTCCCTCAAAATTAGCCTCCCAAATCTTTATTTCAACAATTCTATCTTCCAACATCAAGGGCTCAGGCTTCGGGACCTCTAGCATATTATTCACCCCATATGATTCTCCCAAGTCCAGAAATTGTGGCTGAATCAAGATTGACTTGGGCACAAAGATCTCAAATTTCAGCTCTTCGGGGTGTAGATGAGGACTGGGGTCACTGATTGAATCATCAAGATTCGGATCCTCCAAGTTAACCCCAACCAAATCCAAATCTTCAATGAACGGGCTATCAAATGGTTCATCAGATTCCTCATGCCCGTTTGTCTCACTAAAATCATTTTCCTTATGTTTAAGTGAGACTTCACCTAAAAATTCGTCACCCTCAGAGTCAAAGAATTGATGATCCTCATTTATATATATCTCAAAATCATAAATCATTTCTTGATCCAAGGAGACATAATTTTCTTCGTTTCCTAACTTGGGGATCTCGGGTGAATCAATCGATTCATCCTCAAATGGTTGCTCTAGCCCAACCTGGTCATCTCCGAACTCAGAAAATGTATCCCCCCCGATAGGTGCCTTAGCGGGTTCAGACATTGGCTCTCCTGAAGGGGGTTCATCTTGAGAATCATCCCAAGATTTGACTAGAGCAACCACAAATTTCATCCTTAACCTCGACAACTTCCCAAGTAGAAACTCACCCAGGTCCCTATCCCTAACACTTTGGAGAAAATCCAATAGAGAACTATTAAGTTCATCAATCATTTTGATCATAGGCTTCAGTGCTTCAGTGCATGGTGTTGGCTGGGCTTCTAAAGATTGTATGGTGTTCCTCAAATTAGCCAGGACTCTATCTTGGATCTAGTTCACCTGAACCGATTGGTTCGATTCAGGTTTGGGTGGGTTTGGGTTGAATCTAGGGGAGTCAAGATGTCGAGGTTCTCGGGCCCCTCCCTGAAAGTAGGTCATTCTAGGTTGTTCAAAGGATGGTGGCGACCTATATTCAATGGAATACTAGGGAGGGTAGGTGTTATAATCATGATATCCTTCCTGATTGTAGATCGGGTTGGTTTGGCCATCAAAGGATGGAGATCCACAATCATTATAGCTCTGGGAAGGATAATAATCATAGTCTTGTCCAGGGTTAGGCCCTGGACACTGAGGTCCAGATTCATATCCCCAATCAAAGTCATCCCAGCTAGTGGATGGGTAATTACAAGTCAAGTCGGGATAGTAATCATCTTGGCGATAAGTGGTGGTAGGAGGATAGGATGTGAAATGTGTGTAGGATGTGGAAGAGTACATGGTATAGTAAGGAGGGAAATTAGAAAAGAAAGGAGCCATGCAATACAAAAATACAAGCCTGTCCTTAGGTTGGGTAGCCTAAAGGTCTACAGACTCTCAGAATCCATCCTAAGATTATAGACAATTTACTCTACTTATGTCTAGGCAATCCAACCAGTTAGAAGGAGGGACTGGGGAGAAGGTTCCTTTGGCTTGCGCCTCCGGTTCCTAGTGTACCCCCCAATCGTGGTCGTTTGACGCTACTCCCCTAGCTAGACATCGGATTGACTAGTATAAGTAGGTTAATCGTGAACAATCTCAATCTGGATCATGACGAGCGAACCAGTCCTTAGGGCCAACGTCTAATCAATTTTAGTTAGGCTTGGGACAATGGTGCTTCAGGAATGTGATGGGCCCTTTAGATGGGTTGTGCCCTTAATGATCAGTTAAAATGTGTGTGCATGCACAACCAGGGTTTTCAAACAAGGTTATTTGATGATGTGTCTTTTAGGATTTAACCTTGTTTAGTAGCTTTTAGGGTTTAATTCTTAGGTTGGTTCAATCAAGGTTTAGTAGAACACTCCAAGTTATGAAAGCACGGGTGATGATATGTTCCTTTAAAAATAAAAAATAATGTGGAGTGCCTGCTTCAGCCCTAATAATCAACCCTAAGTGGCAAGCTACTTGATGGATCAGTTTTAGATTGAGTGGTGCGGCCCAGACAGCTCAATCAATTGGCCTATTGCACCACTTAGTTAAGGCACACAAGAATGCTTAACCTATTCAGATTTCTAGTCACTTATGTGTATTTAGTTGAAGTGTACCAGGTCCACAGGTCAGATCCCAGTTAAGTGGTAGAATCAGAGTGATTGTGTGCCTTAGGATAAGAAGTTGTGGGTGTTAAGTGTGTAGCTTTCAGAAAATCCCGCAATCAGATAACACTTTTTTTATTTTTTTTTATTTATATCGATGGCAAGGTGAGTGGAGGTGGCAAACAAACAACCAAATCTATCCTAGGGTTTATAAAAAGCACCTAAGTTGATTTGGGTTTGAGTTATTAGGTTATGGAATGAAAGCTAAGGTGGGGGTGGTGTGGGGGACATTTACAAAACACTCTACCCGCACTTTACTCTGGTCTACCGCACTTGGATCTCCATGCTAGGGTACTTGCAAGATAGTAGATCAAAGACAAGTAGGGTTAGTGCTATGTAAATGCAAAGAAACGCAATAAACAATAAAGTAAATTCTGTTGCCTCCCCGGCAACGGCGCCAAAATGGTCAGGCGTGTTTAGCGTGTTAGAAATTGGGGTTATAACTAACCCATAGTCGTAGTTGCAAAACACGTCGATCAGATAAAATTTATACCGAAACTCCAAGAGAGTCCCGGGTCGAACACAGGGAGGCGATGTTTACTTTACTTGAAAACCGCACTTCGTTTCGTTTCTTTTTAGTATTTTGGGATTTTGTTACTTTTTTGTATTTTTGAAATAAAGGAAAACAAGCAAATGTATCACAAGATAGAGATGTGGAACAAATATGATATATATTACTTCCAATGTCAATTACAAGAAACTATGAAAGCATATAAAGAGAGGGAGGTGAGAGGAAATCTCCCGAATCGGCTGTTCGGTGAGACGATGGTGCCTGGCGGAAGCTTGGACGAAGGAGGCGAGGAGAAGGACGATGGAGGTCGAGGAAAGCTTCGGCGTAGCTCCAGAATGGAGGTGAGAAGACAGAGTTGATCTGCTACCGAAATGGAGGTAGAAGGATGGCTCCAAGGTGACCTATCAAGGGAGATGGGAAGTTGGAGGAGTATTTGGTGGGGCAGAGGTTCGCTACACTAATAGGCACCTTGCGAACTTGAGAACAAGCTCTAATGGAGCGTTAGTAGGCTTGCTAGAGCTTGGGAGTAGGTAGGAGTAGAGTAGGTAGAGATGGCTTGGAAGGGAGGAGGCGTAGGTCCTTTTATAGTGGAGAAGAGGCAAAAATAGGTATGGGACCATTAGTGACATCCAGGCGGTCGTTGGAAACGTCGTTGTAGGTAGCTCATGCCCGCTGGCACCCAAAGCTGGCTTTGCTGGCATGAGATGAATTACCAACGGCTGTAAGTGTCGCTGTAGTCAACCTCACGCTACGCCGACGCCGCGCTCCTGCCTTGCCGTGCGCGCGCACCCACGCTGCTGTGCGCGTGCGGTGCTGCATGTGTGTGCTGGAGGCCTGGGTTGTGCCACATGGCGCAGTCTAGGCCGTCCATCTTCTTCTTGTTGTAGGGGCTGCTACAGAAGTCAGATTGAGTCGATTTTTACGCCGTTAGGCTACGATCGTCGACCCGAATCCATTCGCACAGTCGGATTTATCATTTAAAGCTCCGAATTATTTCTCCTAGTCCCTTGGCCGTTGATCTTCCTTGAACTGCATATGGTGCTACGGGACTTCGATCGAGGCGATTTCAAAGGAGTTGGACTTCGATCATCATCTTGATCAGATCCGTATAGTCGGATCGTCAATCCGAGGTTCCGAAATAAATATCCTTCTCTCCTAACCACAAAAAGAACGCAATTAACCTAAATTATATACAACTACTCTAAATGCAAAATGATGCATGCTATGCAATATTTATAACATGAAATGCAAATCTAAGCCTAGGAACATGCATGAATAGGCATTTTACCCTCAATAAATGTGTTTACATCAAACCTTGTTCCACATCTTGTTTTGGTGTTAACAAAATTATTGTGAATTAATGTTCGTCATTGAGTACTTTTCAGATTTAGGTGAAGATCAAGGCAAACAAGAAATGATGGAGGCATGATGATGAGAAAAAGATCTTGACAAGGAGCAGGCAAGATGACAAGTGTCAAGGTGGAGAAGATTATCTTCGACCTTTAGTTTTTCCAGTTTAGATTTTTTATTTATACATTGTATATGCCTCTTAACAAAGGAATATAACTTAAATCCTAAAAATAATTAGAGATAAATTAGGATTAATATTGCGATCATTTTCAAAGAACATAATTGATTAAATCACTTAAAAAAGGTACTTCCTAACCCACAAGTACCGATACTTAAGTATAGTACCGGTACATGTGAGTTACAGGTTTGGGTTTTTTCAAAGAAACAAACCTGTACCCCGCTTGTACCGGTACTCATGATCAGTACCGGTATTGGAGGTAACGAGTACCGATACTAATGATCAATATTGGTACAAGTGGGTTACAGATTTGTATTAAGAATTTGAAACTGAAATCTGGAAGCAACGAGTACCAATACCCATACTTTAGTACCAATACCAGTTAGCTATTGGCTCAATTCTGAATGGCTAGAAAATTTATTTAGGCTATGTGAACGTTGGGAATTAAATCCCAACGTCTAGTAGACGAATCCTTGAGGTCCTAAACTCTATAAAATCACCCTAGGACTCTTTGTTTGCACACTTAAGGTAAAAGAAAGATAAGATAAATTCTAGAGCTATATATTTCATATATTCACCACATATTCAAGAGAAGAATAGAGTTTGCTGCTCTCAATCTTTCCATGCTTTTGCAAATGCATCGACATGATTTTCTTTCACGCATTCATGTCTTCACTGGGCTCTCAAATTGGTATTCATTTTAATTATTGTTGAGAGGCTTAGGAACTTAATTGTAAGATCTTTCTTTCTTACACCAGTATTTCATTTATTCTTAAGCATTTGCTCGTTGGGTTGTAACAAACCTGTTTTTCTCTCAAGGTTGAGAGAATCGGGTTAGAAACCCTAAGCTAAGAGGCTTAGGTAGTGGAGTACCCAAGGGAGGGGAACCACTATACATATTATGCCAATTTTATGCGGTTTGATTATTTGTGTAAATTTTCTTGTTATTACTGACTTGTTTGTTTAAGTATTTGTGCACGTAGATATTCCATATATTAGATCCTATCAGAAGTTGAGTTTCAGCCCTTGGAACTCTTTGCGAAGCTCTAGATTGCTTCTTTATGATCATAGCATCATGAATCAGTGATTAAGTTTGTGTTTTAATAAGTAATATTCTCTATTAGACATGCTGAAGCGGTTGAGAAGCGATCTGAGACTGCTTTGATGTGCGCGTGCGTTAGGTGCGAAGGAGAGGAGGAGGCACGCGCAGCGTGCACACGCGTCACCCACGACAGGTCTTTAGTGACGAATAAATCCGTCACTAAAGACCTGATATTAATGTTTTTTAATATGGAATGACCAAATTGCCCCCAATCCTTACAACTATAAAAGCAGACCCCTATCCTACGAAATTCTCATCCCTTCCTTCACCTCTCCCTCTCAAAAGCTTTAGAGAAGCCTATCCCACACCCGGGATGCTCCTTTAGAGCCAAATCCAAAGTATTCTCGCCCCCGTTCCAGAAGTGGATCCCGCGACGATGACGACATTCTGCCTCGTTCCACCTTCTTCCTGCCTCGTCCACCCTCTTCCCACCTCATCCTTCATCTTCCATGTGTCGCTCCATCCAACTCATCCTCCAAGCAATCGTCAAGGAGGATAAGATCTCTCTCCCTTCTTTTTATCGCTTTCTAGAATAAAATTTCCCGCTCTCTAGCTATAATCATTTGCCGCTTTCCAGCTGTAATCATTTCCCACTTTCTAGTTGTAAAAACAGCATTCAAATATCAAGTGATTATTCTCTCTCTCTCTTAGTGTTAATATCAATTCCATTATAATTATCTCGCTTTCAAAAAAAAAATACCAAAAAAATATAATCACATATTTTAGATCGACGTAGCCTCCCTATGTTCGACCTAGAATTTCTTTACAAATTTCGGTTAAATTTTATCTATTGACAGATTGCTTCGCAAATCGAACTACAATAATGGGTTTTTCAAATCCAACTTCGATCGCGTAGTTTTCCATTACAACATTTTGGCACCGTTGCCATGGAGGCAACGATTCTCGATTTTCTTTCCACATTACGTGCACTTTATTATTTGCTAACTTGCTTTATTTCTCGTCTATTGTTTTGCAAGTACCTCAAAAAGGAATCTTCAAGCGGTAGATCAAAGTAAAGTACAGTTGAAGACAACTGTAAGTCCTCCCCATTCTTCCCCTTCCATAGATTTCATTTCACAACATTAATTCAAACCCCAACTAACCTAGGTGTTTGCATAAATCTTAGGGTTAGTTTGGTTGCTTGGATTTCCACCCACATTCATCTCACCCTCATATAAAAAAAAATTAACAAAAAGATACTTCTTGTAGGATAAATCAACATACACACTACATACACCCTCATTCAAGGCACATAACCTAATTGATTTTTGTCTACTCAACCGGGATTCTGATCTATGGAATCGGTACACGCAAATCAACATATAAAAAAGTAGAAATTAGTCTAGGTCAATCATTTTGTGTGCCTAACACAGTGGTGCAATTTTGGCCAATTGTTTGAGTTGTTTGAGCCGCACCACCTAACCTAAAATCAACTCACCAAGTAGCTTCCCTTTAGGGTTTTCAATTTAGGTCAATACCAGGCACTCCACTTTACTTTTTCATTTCGAAAGGAAAAAGATCTTCACCAGTGCTTGAAAATATGGATTGCCTCGAAACTTGATTGAATTAACCTAATTCCAAACCATAAAAGCTACTTAAGAAAGATTTGAACCTTAAAATCCACTCATCAAAAATAATCTTGCTTGAAAACCCGGGTTGTGCATGCACTCACACATACTCAATTGATCATTAAGGGCACAACCCATCTTAAGGGCCCACCACATTCCATAAGCACTACAATCCCAGGCCTAAATAAAATCAAGTAGATGTTGGCCTTAAGGACTGATTCGCTCTTCGAGGTCTAGTCTGAGATTATTTACGATTAACCTGCTTGTACCAATCAATCTGATGTCTAGCTAGGGGAGTAGCATCGAACGATTGCAACTGGGGGTACACTGGGAACCGAAGACGCAAGCCAAAGGAAGAACCTTCTCCCCAGTCCCTCCTTTTAATTGGTTTTATTTATTGGATGCAAGTAGAGTAAATCATCTATAATCTTAAGATGGATTCTGAGATTCTATAGATCCTTAGGCTACCCCACTTAAGGACAGGCTTGTTTTGTTATGTTGCAGGATTCTTATCCCTAGTCCTTCCGACCTCATCCTAGTTTATGCTTGGAAGGAGGTCATTGAATCCCCATTTGGAAGGACCACTAGAGTATTCTAGGAGACGTAGATTGGATTTTGGCCAAATTGATCCCATGACCGATCAACAACATCCTCTGCCTCAGAATCACAGGAGATGTTTCAAAGGCAGCTGGAACAAATGCAGAGAATGCAAGAATGGTTCCAGAGAATGCAAGGCACTCATCCCTTGAAGGATTTTTATGATCCTTCAAATTACGGGGAACGTTCCGGCAACCAGATTCCTGCCAGAGATGTAGAAATCAAGCCCCAGGTATTAAGTCTAATCAAACACTTTCATGGGCTTGGCTCTGAAGACCTATTTCAGCATTTGGAGGACTTGACCACTTTGATCCAGACCACCAAGGCACGAAACGTGAATGAAGAGCAGATGATCATGAGGTGCTTTCCCCACTCTCTTAAGGATAAAGCTACTTATTGGTACAGGACCGTAAGAAGGCCGATCGCAACATGGAATGATCGAAAATCGGCTTTCCTGAAGAAATTTTTCACTGTCGGACGTACCAATGCTCTGAGACGAGCAATTACTACCTTCGCCCAGCGGTTAAGGGAGCAATTTCATGTTGCCTGGGAGCAATTCCAGGACCTATTGCGGAAGTGTCCGCACCACAAGGTGTCGAAATGACAGCTCGTGCAAATCTTCTACCACGGGTTGACTGAGCAACTCAGGAATCACGTGAACGCTTCTTGCAAAGGCAATTTTCTCAACAAAGATGCAGATAGCGTGCACAATTTGTTTGAGGAGATGAGTGAAAATTCAATCAATCATGCCTTCATGGATACTTTTAATCGATCCCAACAACCTAGATCGAATGTTAATGAAGTCCACGACTCTCATTCATTCAATATGGAATTGATTTGCAATAAACTAGATAAGGTGGACCTGGTTACTAAAAGGATGGAGGAGTGGATGGCTGGAAATTCAATGAACAATTCTTGAATCACTCAATCCCAGAATTTGGGATTCCATTCGTCACGTGCTCCTTCTGGACGGGAGCTTGTGAATCAACTGGATGCGGCTCAACCTGTGAGCCAGCATTATTCGGAACCCCATGAGTTCCAAACTGGGGCCTTTGATCCCAGTTTCTCTGATCCCTCCCTTTCTTTCTCTCCATCCTCACCCTATGAGGATGTCTATGCTGTACAGGAGAACGTTAAGTCCAACCCTTACTCCAATGCTTATAATCCGGGTTGGAGGAACCACCCTAACTTCTCCTGGAAAAACCCAGGACAGCAAACCTAATTTCGACCCAGCAACTATGCTCCGCAAAGACCAATGGGTCAAGGTCATGTTTACACTCAGCTGCCCCCGAATCAGGTCAATCAGCCAGCTTGGAATGCTCGTCAACCCATAGGGCAGGCTGATTTGAACCGACAGATGGTAGAAATGCAAGGATCTATGCTCCAGATCATGCAGCAAATGAAAACTTCACTGGACAACTTGCAAACCGAGTTCATTACTAATTCTCGTCAACTCGGATCTCTACCATCTCAACCCGTACCCAACCCACGTAATATCCAGAATCCAACCAATCAAGCCCAAGGGTACAGGAATTAGAGGGACCCGCACTCACATGCTCAGGTGGTTGAGCAAGGTCCTTTCTCTTCTGCTTCTTCTTCAAATCAAAAGGTTTCTGGCTAATGAAGCCCCTCTAATCTTTCCTAACCCTCCCCAAGACCCAAACCCGTATGCATCTGCTAATTCAGTTACCTTAAGGAACGGAAAACAAACTCAGGATCCACAACCACACTATTCTGATTGACCAAATCCTAGAGAACCTGAGGAGAGAAAGGAGAACTCTAAAGAAGAAATCAAGGCTCAGGAACTTGATTCCGAAGATCTAATTCATGTTCCTTTTCCTGAGGCCTTGATTAAGCCTAGGAAGAAGAAGCCTGTTGATAGTAACGATGAGCTCTTGAATATATTCAAGAATGTCGAGATCAATATCTCGCTCCTCGATGCTATCAATCACATACCGGCTTATGCTAAATTTTTAAAGGATTTATGCACACAGAAGCGTAAGTTGAGGAAATCTGTTCCAAGGAAGGTGGTACTCTCCGAGCAGTCTAGTTCTGTTATATTGCATCACCTTCCTCAGAAAAAGAGAGATTCAAGTGCTCCTTTGATATCTTGTGTCATTGGAGATTACACTTTTGATAGGGCACTTCTGGATCTAAGTGCATTTATTAACCTAATTCCAACTTCTCTTTACAAGAAGTTCAGATTAGGTGAACTTCAGCCAACTTCAGTAACATTGCAATTAGTGGATCATTTGGTCACAAATCTGCAAGGCGTTATTGAAGATGTTATTGTCAAGGTTAAGGATTTCTATTTTCCTATAGATTTCCTTGTCCTTGACATGGATGTACCTGAGAATTTAAGCAACACTCCCATCATTCTGGGGCATCTGTTCCTAGCAATCGCTAACGTCAATATAAACTGTGAGAGAGGTAGTATGGAAATTGCCTTTGGGGATCACAGATTGAAATTGGATATTTTAAAGGTGATTAATAAATTCGAGGATTGTGGATTTATAGAGGAACTTGAGGATGACAACTTGAATATTGAAACATGTATGGCGGTTTCTGCATTTGAAAGATCCTCCTATTTTCATGAATCTGAATCGCAACCCTCTGCGGCAAACCCGCCACATTCTGAAGAGGTTATTGATTTTGTTCACTTTCAACCTCTTCCTCTTGATGAATCTTCATCAGCATCATCCTTACCTTCAATCCTAAACCTACCCCAGCTCGAACTGAAACCATTGCCTGAGAGTCTAAAATATCAGTTTTAGGACCACAAAAGACACTCCCTATGATTATCAGTGCTGGATTAACTAAGGAGTAAGAGATTAAACTAAGGTCCTAAAGGAACACAAGGAGGAAATTGGTTGGACCATTCATGACCTTAAGGGGATCAAGCCATCTTACTGCAATCATAGAATATTCTTGGAAGATGGAACCTGCCCTTCTCGCCAAATGCAGTGGAGATTAAACCCTAATATGTGAGAAGTGGTCAAGAAGGAAATTATCAAGTGCCTTGACGCAGGATCATTTATCCGATCTCTGATAGTCCTTGAGTAAGTCTCATACAAGTTGTTCCGAAGAAAGTCGGGATTACCGTTGTGACTAACGAGAAAGGAGAATCTGTCACAACTCGTTTAGCTTCCTCTTTGAGGGTTTGTATCGATTACAGGAAGATGAACACAGCCACGAAAAAGGATCATTTCCCTTTGCCCTTCATCAATCAAATCCTGGAAAGACTAGCCTGGCAGAAGTACTTCTGTTTCCTAGACGGTTACTCGGGAGACAATCAAGTTCCTATCCATCCCAAGGATCAGGAAAAAATGACTTTCACTTATCCCTATGGAACATTTGCTTTCCGTAGGATGCCATTCGGCTTATGCAATTCACCCGTGACTTTTCAAAGGTGTATGCTAGCCATATTCTCTGACATGGTGGGAGAGTTTATGGAAGTCTTCATGGACGATTTCTCTATTTTCAGAGAATCATTTGATTCTTGCCTGGCTAATCTTGAAACGATCCTTAAAAGATGCATCAAAACAAGACTGGTCCATAGCTGGGAGAAGAGTCATTTCATGACACAAGAAGGCATCGTCTTGGGTCATGTGATCTCTAAATGGGAAATCGAAGTTGACAAAGCTAAGGTTGATGCTATCTCTAAACGTCCTCCTCCCACGTTTGTCAAACAAATTTGATCATTTCTTGGTCATGTGGGATTCTATAGGAGGTTCATCAAGGACTTCTCTAAGGTTGCTCGCCATCTGAGTAACCTTCTCGCCAAGGATACACCATTTGATTTCAATGAATCATGCCATAGGGCATTTGATTTTCTTAAAACGGCAATCACTTGTGCTCCAGTGTTGCAACCACTGGTTTGGACAGCCCCATTTGAGATCATGACCGACACTTCTAATTATGCGGTCGGGGTTGTTTTAGGTCAGAAGATTGATAGGAAGCCCTCTGCATCTACTATGCTAGCAAAACTCTGGATGAGGCCCAGAGGAATTACACTGTTACTGAGAAGGAATTGCTAGATATAGTATTTGCTTTGGAGAAATTTAGGACTTATCTCTTAGGGTCTTACGTCATAATTTACACCGACCACTCGACTTTGAGACATCTCTTGGCCAAAAGGGATGCCAAACCCCGACTTATCCGATGGATTCTTCTACTTCAAGAATTCAATCTTGAAATCAAAGATAAATCCGCAGCACAGAATGTGGTGGCAGATCATCTTTCAAGACTTCTGAGTGATTCTTCTCGTCTGGTTATTCCGATTGCTGATACTTTTCCGGAATAGACTATCCTTGCAATATCAGGTGTTCAAACCCCGTGGTTTGCTGACATTGTAAATTATTTGGCTGTTGGTCAAATCCCTCAGGATTGGACCAAGCAACAACGAGATAGACTCAAATCTGAGGCCAAATATTACTTCTGGGAGGACCCTGAACTATACCGCATTAGTTATGATCAGATTATTCGCCGATGTGTTCCAGAGAATGAATTCAGAAGTATACTCGAGTTCTGCCATGCATCTACGTGTGGTGGACATTTCTCCGGGAAAAAGACAGCCGCAAAGATTTTGCAATCTGGATTCTATTGGCTATCTTTATTCAAGGATGCCCACAAATTCTTGAGGTCATGTTCCTGATGCCAGGCACTTGGGAGCATAACCAAGAGAGACATGATGTCTCTAAACCTGATTCTTCCCATCGAAATCTTCGACGTTTGGGGCATCGATTTCATGGGACCCTTCCTCCCTTCATTTGGACACCAGTACATTCTCATCGCTGTTGATTACGTGTCCAAGTGGATCAAGGCTATTCCCACCCGAACCAATGACCACAAGGTGGTCATCAATTTTGTCAAGAAGAACATCTTCAGTCGGTTCGGGATTCCGAGGGCCATCAACAGCGACGGTGGAACTCACTTCAGTAATGCCCAGTTCCGTAATTTACTAGCAAAATATGGGGTAAATTACAGAATATTCACACCTTACCACCCCCAGACGAATGGACAAGCCGAGATCTCTAACTGGGAGATCAAGAATATTCTTTAGAAAATGGTTAGGCCTGATCATAAAGACTGGACTCAAAAGCTTGAGGACACTCTTTGGGCCTACCGTACAGCATATAAAATTCCTATCGGCATGTCACCGTTTCGTCTTGTGTATGGAAAGTCATGCCATTTACCCATAGAAATTGAACATAGGGCATTCTAGGCAATCAAGCAGTGTAATCTGGATTTGAGTTTAGCTGGAAAGATCTGGAAACTCCAACTATCTGAGTTGAAGGAGCTTAGAAACGACGCATACGAGAATGCCAAGATCTATAAGTGATGTAAACACATTTATTGAGGGTAAAATTTCTATTCATGCATGTTCCTAGGCTTAGATTTGCATTTCATGTTATAAATATTGCATAGCATGCATCATTCTGTATTTAGAGTAATTGTATATAATTTAGGTTAATTGCAACCTTTTTGTGGTTAGGAGAGAAGGATATTTATTTCGGAGCCTCGGATTGACGATCTGACCGTACGGATTTGATCAAGACGATGATCGGAGTCCAACGAATCTGAAATTTCCTTGATAAGAGTGTCGTAGCACCATATGCAATCCAAGAAAGATCAACGGCCAAGGGACTAGGAGACATAATTTGGAGATTTAAATGATAACTCCGACTGCGCGGATGGATTCGGGTCGACGATCGCAGCTTAACGGCGTGAAAATTGACTCAATCCAACCTCTGAAGCAACCCCTACGACAAGAAGAAGATGGACGGCCCAGACTGCGTCACGTGGCCCAGCCCAGGCCGCCAGCACAAACATGCAGCACCGCACGTGCTCAGCAGCATGGGTGCGTGTGCGAGTGCGCAGGCGCGAATGTGTGCAGCGCAGGGCCAGTGCGTGGGGGCACGTGCGCGCGGCAAGGCAAGAGCGCAGCGCCAGCGCAACATGAGGTGGACTACAGCGATGCTTACAACCATCGGTAATTCATCACATGCCAGCAAAGCCAGCTATGGGCGCCAGCGAGCATGAGCTGCCTACAGCGACGCTTCCAGCGACGGCCTGGATGTCACTAATGGTCCCATACCTATTTTTGCCTCTTCTCCTCCACTATAAAAGGACCTACACCCCCTCCCTTCTAAGCCATCTCTACCTACTCTACTCCCACCTACTCCCAAGCTCTAGCAAGCCTACCAACGCTCCATTAGAGCTTGTTCTCAAGCTCCCAAGTTGCCTATTAGTGTAGCGAACCTCTGCCCCACCAAGTACTCCAACTTCCCATCTCCCTTCATAGGTCACCTTGGAGTCGTCCTCCCACCTCCATTCCAGTAGCAGATCAACTCCGTCTTCTCACCTCCATTCCGGAGCTACGCCGAAGCTTTCCTCAACCTGACATCCTCCAGCATCTCACCTTCGTCGTCCTACTCCTTACCTCCTTCGTCCGAGCTTCCACCAGGCACCATCGTCTCACCAAACAGCACTACATCACCAACTGCACACAACCGCGTGCCGCACAGCATCTCCCTCCAGCAGCAGGCGCTCGCCAGCGCGCCCCACTGCCCTGCTGCAAACACCGCACCGCACCTTCCTCCCATCTCCATCTGTAGGTGCACCGCACACCACCAAGCCTGCAGACCGCCCCTGCTCACAGTGCCTCTCCACGCCAGGCACACACCCTACCGCTCACTCCCTTCAGCTCCATCTGCAAGTGCCTGCCCGCGCGCACCAAGCCCGCACCTCTCCACCCTGCAGGCGCACGCCTACACGCCCCACCACTCGCTCCCTTCAACGCCCTGCTACAAACACCGCACCGCTCACCTCCCTTCACAGCGCCTCTCCACCGCACTGGACCACATGCCTACAACCAACCACCCGTGCTCCAGCCTCTGCCTCATCGCCTGCACGGGTGCGCACCAGCACGCGCACGCTCGCATGCCACCAGCTGTAGACGCTGCGTGCACCTCCACCTTCTTATTCAACAGGCCGATGCTCCGGCCACCTCCGTCGCGGTTTCTGCCACCACCAGAGAGCCCTCGTCCTCGCCGTCCTCCTGAGCCTCGCAACAGCCCCGCGGTGCTCTCTCTCTCTCTCTCGGGAGGAGGAGAGAGGAAAAAAGCTTTGTTTTCCTACCAATTAAAATTTACATTCAATGCCATTGCCACCTAATTTGATTTTATTTATTATTATTATATTATGGCAGAATTGCGTTTGAACACTCATAATTCCTTATAATTGCATGATATTGATATTATCTAGTTTAAAGATTGATTTTTTGGCTTAACTTAAGTACTAATTGTCTCTAGTACACATCACGTGAAAATTACATAAATTCATCATAAATTTATTGAGGATTTCTGTGAGGGAAAACTGTACATATACCCTTATCTTTTTAAGTTATTGCAAATCTACTTTCCTTCACATTTTAAGTTAGATTTGAATAGGGATTTCGCACTATCCGAAATAACATTAAATAATTAAGTATTGATTACATAATTGCCTCCCTGTGGACACGACCCGCTCTTCTGCGAGTGGTTATTTTCATTATTTTTTATTAGTCGATTTTTCCACCACTAAGTGAAAATTCGTTTATTAAACTTCACCTAGCTGATGGCATTAAACTAAGCAGTTGTACAGTCTGACTCAGTGCTGACCCGAGCATCATACTCAACTGATATCTTCTACACTCTACCCTTCCTTTCATGTCTTTTATTCTCAATGCAGACATTGCATCAGCTAGGCATGGGGGGGTGGATTCATTTCTGAATCATTTTGTCAGCTCTGTGGAATTCCTGTAAATTCTATTTGTTTTTCACTTTATTAAAAATAAATTGAATTAGGAGAGAATACTTGGGCATTAGGAATTTTCAATCTTAGGAAATAATATAGTAGGATCTGAACACTAAGACCCTTCAGGTCTTTGGGCCCAGGTATCCACTAAAATGTGGATTTGTTTATCGAGTCTTCGCCATCCTGAATTATATTTCAATTTTATTAAATAAGTTGTGGTGATAAGTACACGACTGTTGAACGTCGGAGGACTACGCTATCGGAGTTGGTTTTGAAAACCTGTCGTTGTAGTTCGAATAGCGCAGAACTCTAGTTCAATAAATAAAATTTATACCGAAAAAGAAATCCTAGGTCGAACTCAGGGAGGCTACGTCGATCAAAATTCGTAATTATATCTTTTTTGTGATTTTGTTTAAAGAGCAGAATAATCACAATGAAATGGAATAAATATAGACAATAAGAGAGAGAGAGAGAAAACATTCACTTGATGTTGCAAAATGTTTTTACAACTAAGAAAGCGAGAAAAGATTACACTAGAAAATGAGAAATTACACTAGAAAGCAGGAAAATTCTACTCTAGAAAGCAGGAAAGAGGAATGGGAGAGAAAAGTTATCCTCCTCGACGATCGCTTGGAGGACGAGCTGGATAAGACAACGCCTGGAAGACGAGGAACGGAGCAGGAAGAAGGAGGTCGAAGTAGGAGGAATGGGAACGAGGCAGCACATCGTCGTCATCGCGGGATCCGCTTCCGGAATGGGGGCTAAAAATTGATTTTAGCACTTGAGGAGCATCCCGAGTATGGGACAAGCTTCTCTTGAGCTTTGGAGAGGGAAGAAGAGAAGGAAGGGATGAGAAATTCATATGGAGGGGGTCTCCTTTTATAGTTGCAAGTAGTGGGGACATTTTCGATATTTTAATTTCAAAAACATTAATATGGGACCTTTAGTGACTGACTTAAACATCACTAAAGGTCCATCGTGGGCGACGTGTGCGAGCGTCTCACGCACCCGCTCTTCTTCTCCACCCAAAACGCATGCGCACGT
Organism: Thalassia testudinum; assembly: GCA_037157565.1. Taxonomy (NCBI): domain Eukaryota; kingdom Viridiplantae; phylum Streptophyta; class Magnoliopsida; order Alismatales; family Hydrocharitaceae; genus Thalassia; species Thalassia testudinum. Next base: position 29,517,625 of record JAZHRO010000031.1, on the reverse strand, counting down.
AAGCGTCGCGGATCTAATCGCACGTGGGCGCTATCACTCACTCAGCACCACTTGATGCAAATCAAACTGCTCCCATCGCGCACCCGCTTGTTCTGATTTGGCAACTGGGCGGATTCAAATCATGCTCGCTCTTCTCGCGAAGGGCGCTGGACCAACGCACTGTGGGGCCGACTTTGCCTCGTTTAGAGATTAAGCGTGAGTGATCTGAGACCGTTGGATGGAGATCCAACAGCCGAGATCGTCCATGCCTTTGGCTTGAGAAATTGAATGGAGAGGGACGGCCGGTGCTGGGTGGCTATGATGGCACCACGTGGCGCCATCTAGGCCGTCCATCTTCTGAGTGATGTAGATGATGCCATGGGTGTCAGATTGGATCGATTTTCGCACCGTTAGGCTGCGATCGTCGATCTGAACCAATCCGTGTGGTCGAATTTGTCATCTGAGGTGCAAATTAACACCATCCTAGCCCTTACTCTTTAAGGTTCCTCAACCTCTATCTGGTGCTACGGATGTCCGATTAGGGTGATCTTGGAGTCGTTGAACTCCAATTGTCGCCCTGATCAGATTCGTATGGTTAGATCTTCAATCTAAGGCCCTGATAAAAAGTTGCTCTGTCCTTGACCATAAAAAGGAGACAATTACTATACAATTTATACAAACTTGATCTAAATGCATGATTATGCATGTTATGCACTATTTACAATGTATGATGCTAATGTGACACTAAGAACATGCATTAATAGACATTTTAAATTAATCAAATGTATGCACATCACACCCCCATGCCTATCTTTTGCTAGTCCCTAGCAAAAACTACATGCTATTTATAAAAGAATTAGGTTAGATTACTTGGGAATAAGTTATTTTCAACATTAAGAAATTTTTTACTCAGGATCTGAACTTTCAAAGACACAACAGCACCCGGGTATCTGCCAAAATGCAAACCACTTCAAGCCCTCGCCTTATTCAAAGAAAATTTTCTTTTTCTCTTTTTCTTCTTTTCTAATTTTTTTGGATTTTTGAGTTTAGGGTTAAAGAATGGCTTTCTACGGCCACTCAACCCACCCAAGATTTGATGAGAACCCTAAGTTCTCAGCATCTTATTGTGAATGTGATAAACTTTTTGATCGGCAATTAGATCGAACTTAGGGTTTCTCCACCTCTAGGTGACCTTAAAAAGAGAGTTCTGCGTAAAGGTGTATCTTTACGACCAGTAGCTTTCTCCCTCTTTTATTTTTATGGGATCAACACAAGGGTGAGTCCAGTGTCTATCTCCCCAACTTATTCTACTTCTCCACATCTTCCTAAGTGTTTTGGAAGTTTTTAGTGCATTTCTTGAACTGGATTCTGGACAACCGGTCGATGAGCTGTTACCACCAACTTGCCAGCCATACTCATGCGGCGAAGTGTGGCTTATTTCTTTTATTTTCTTTCTTTTCTTTCTTTTCTCCTTTTTCTTTTTATTTTTCTTTTTCTTTTCTTTTTGACTTTCTTTTTTTTTAAGTAGGTGGCTTCCCTGGTCTAAGATTTACCTAAAGGCAGCAAGAAAAGAATGGTCCAGTGACTGGGCTCTAGACAACCTACCTATGGGCAGTTACCCACAATAACTTGCCAGCCATATCACCCTAAAAGGTTCATTAGCTACCCAATTTCCGTTAAAACCACCGAACAACGAGTCAGTGACAAAATAGTGTGTAGATGCTTAGACTTAAAGTTCCCTCAAATTAGAGGGTGGGTTGATAAGTCGTGTACTTATCACCCAAACTTATTTAATCAAATTACAATAGAATTCAGGATGGCGAGGACTCAAAAAATAAATCCACATTTTAGTGGATACCCAGGCTGATTAAGCCCAAAGACCTGAAGGGTCTTTGTGTTCAGATCTGAATGTAATATTTCCTAAGATTGAAAAGTCCTAATGTCCAAGTATTCCTTCCTAATTCAAATTTTTTTTTATGTATATATAAGAAGAGAAATAGAATTTACAAGAATTTCACAGAGCTGAGAAAATGATTCAAAAATGAATCCACCCCCCCATGCCTAGTGATGAGACACTCATCATGATCTCTAATTACCCCTAATTAACTAATCTTGCTAGTTAATTAGCTAAGGTTATGAATATATAAGGGTTAATTATAGAATAAGGGATATCTAGTAAAGGACCTTAAAATAAGTTAAAAATGAAATTTTATCATTCAATTAACATTATTAATAATTTAGATAATAATTGAACTCGAAATCCTATTAATCATTTCCTTAATTAATAAGATAAGTAACTTAAACTTAATGTAAACTTAAGTATATAATAACTTAAGTGATTTTACTTAATCTAATAATTAACCTAAAATGATCAAAAATGTAAATTCAAGGTGTAAACATAATATTTACCTTATTTACTAACATATATAAAAAGTTGAAAAAGATCTAAGTTAAAATAAACCTTTAAAACCTGGGTTTACATTTTGGTCCTTATAATTCATTACAATCAGGTCCTTATTTCTCACACAGGTCCTTAAGTTTTATTTCATTTAAGTCCCTCTTCGTCTTCTTCTTCTTCTTCAGCCGAATGAACGGCTGGCGGTAGAGAGTCTACCCACCGCGCGATTACCACCCTGCCGACATCATCCTTCTTTGTCCAAGCTCTTGCACTCACCACCTCCACTTCATCCACCAGTCTGGATTAACCGAGAATCCTATTCTTAAGTGGGAGATAACCTCACCATCATTGGAGACGACGACGGAGGCTAAGCTCCTTCTTCGACCAGACCCTGCCATTCTCTTCGCCGCCAACTGCTATAAATATCCCCTTACACCTCTGATTTTACTCAAGTTGGCTCCCTTCCCTCTTCTAACACTGTAGCCGACTTCGATAGGCTATTCGTCCAAAACTCTAGCGAATTCCCATTCCACTTTCCGACTTCCTCCGTCCATCTAAATCAGCCGAGGAGATCCGCCATGGTCTTCCACATCTCTGACACAGGCGCCGACCAAAGGAATCCTCTGCTCCACCTCAAATCCGCCCGCCGGAGATCTTTCTTCCACCCTCTGATTTCATCGTCCGCTATGAACCTTCAGCGGAACCCTATTGACCCCTTCATCCAGGTAACAGTAGATTAGGAGTAGGAGTAGGCTAGCTTAGTTAGTTAGTTTAGGTAGTTAGATTAGAGTTAATGTCAGATTTTAGTTTCATCTTCTCCAACTCCGACGAGTTCCTTGAGCTTGCCAGAGCTTTAATCTTGTCTTTTTAATTCACTGTACACCTTCCTTTAACTTCCTTGATCATTTCTAAATCATTTAATCGTTTAATTGATCACCTAACTACCTAATTCAAATTTCACCTTCACCGACTTCTATCACTGTCCATGGTGACAGTATTCGACTTAATTCCACCTTCATAGGGTTCTTCATCATTTATCCACCACTTATGAACCCTAATCAACACTATAATACATATTAATACCACATATAAATTAAACGCCCAAATGTAATTTAGTTCCTGAGCTTGCTGTCCATGGCGGCTCAGGAACAGTTCAAATCTTAAATTAACTATATAATTATGACTACTATTACTTGTTGACTTGTTTTAACCTCTCAATAGAGTGGTCAAACAAGTCCTGAGCTTATCCCAAATCAGATCCTTAAAGAAAACGAATTCACTGTCAAATCTTAACTAAAAAGAAATAATGAGGAATTAAATGTGATACTGAGGTTCCTTGCAACCTTAGGATCCTTTTTGGATTAAAAATGGTAAGTTTTAACAATCTGTACACAATTTTTCACATTTTCTGGACTCACCGGAGCTCCGACGAGCTTCGGCAAGCCAAAACTGTGCTTCAGCCTCTGAAACTTGTTGGGTAGCTCCAGAATGGTATAATGTAGATCACTGATTGTTTTAAGGATGTTTAATTGAGATTTTAATGTATGGAGCTGTAGATATGAACTTCATCTTCTCCAACTCCGGTAGAGTTGGAGAAGTCTGATAAAGAGATATAAGAAGCATTTAAGGAACTCAGAAGCTTCAGTGTAATGCACTGAAGCTGTTTAAACCTTTAGAACACTGTAACAACCTCTGATTGGCTCTGTCGAACACACACCTTTTCAAGTTCAGGCAGCGAGCCTGTAACCCTAGAAATCAAGGTCAGAGCACCTATCTGAAGATTTGCATAAGTTCCTGAGGTTAAGAAGACTTTATTCGAGGTTTTGATTTCCTGTGGAGAAGCTTTGAACAGAAAATCAACTTTTGTGCCTCCACAGTCAAACTGAGTCTGATAATGGAGTTCTGAGCTCGAATTGAGGTATTGAGGAGATTAAATTATTTCTGAGAATTTGTTGAATGATCTGAAAGTGATTAAAGTGAGCTCAGATAATTTATTTAGTGAGAATTTGAATCCTGTCAATTTGGGTTACTTTCGAACCCAAACTAACAGGAGAAGCATTTTGTTGAAATTTGAACATGAATCCTGCCCAGATGAGTTAATTATAACCCTTAGAATTAGTTTAAATTGATTAGAAGCATTCTTAAGTGTCTATTGCACATAATGAAGTTTGAAGATCTGAACTTTGAAGGTTTTAGAGAAGCTTCAACCTTCTGTACACTGTCTGAAGGTCTTAAGAGCTTAAAACTTACTCTAACAGATGCGGAATCACTTGTATAACTTGTACAGACCTTTTAATAAGAGAGAGAAGTTCATCTGAGGACTCTGTAGATATTAAAACCATTCCCAGGCGTTTAATAACCCATAGGAACCCCTGATTTTATCTTGTAAATTGAAGAGGAAAACATCCTCTAATCATTAAATTGACCCTGCAATTGTATAGATCTATCTTAGAGCTTTCTAACAAACTTGAAATCACTCGATTTGGAGCTCTGGGTAGAAAGTTATGATCATTTGAAGTTGGGTCTGGAAGGGGTTAGATAGTCCCACATCGTCGGATTCTGAGCGCGCGCCTGGGAACAAAAGCAATTTGTTGTATGCCCTCTTCAGTCGTCAGCGCTCGGCGCACCGTTTACCGATCTGATCTGAAGCTATTCTGAGTATGTGGATGTGTGTGTGTGCGGGCTTGCGTGCCTGCAGGTGTGTGCCCTTGGGGGCGTGAGCGAATGTGCCCTAGGAGGGCGAGAGGCCTGGGAGGCTGCGTTGAGCCGAATTGGCTCGAGACTGTGAACCGATAAGAAATAAATCAAAAACGAACCTAATTGAGATTAGGCGAGGACCGAGTGAGGTCTGGTCCCACCCTAGTCTCAGGGTGCTGTGTATCCTCGAAAGGACCTCGCCGCAAATAAAATAAATTTTGGTTAAAAAAATAAAAAAAACCCGATTCAGCTGAAAGTCTAAGGGAATTGGAAAAGAAGAGCTGTTGGTTAAAATGCCAAGTGTTGAGCAAAGGCTAAGGAACTAAGAGAACAGGCACTAAGGGAAGAGAAGAAGGCAGGAGAAGACTAAGGGAAAGAGAATAAGAGACAGGAAGAGAAGAGGGCAAGAACAACATAAGAGAGGTAAGAAAGAGAGCTCGAGAGAGAGAAGAAAATAAAAGAAAAGGAAAAGAAGATGAGAGGCTGAAGAAAATAAATGAAGAAAATCTTTTATTGCATCATTTTAATTACTTTTTAAATTTGTTTTAATTGTAAAAAGGCATGTTTTAATAGAATAACTTTTAATTACCTTAATTTCTTTTGAAATAAAATTGGAAAACAAACATCATTTTGAGTAAATATGTTTTTCAGATGAAATTTTGTATATTCTTTATAGTTTAAATATTTTGGCAAAATTCATGTTTTAAAAATCAACTTAGTTATACCTCCTAAACTTATAGAGAAATAAAAGAGAATTGGTGAATTTGGAGAAAATTATTATACCTCCCAGTGAACGACCTGGACTCAACTAGTAAAAATTTCTAAAATATTAGGTTAATTCGACCCTATACTACACAACCGACACAACTTCGAGTTAACCTAAGTGACTTCTTCTACTCTTAATTAAGTGAAACTAACTTAATTACTGAGTTGAGTGAAAGCACGCTACCACCTAGCTGATGCAATGTCCACATTGAGAAAAAAAGACATGAAAGGAAGGGTAGAGTATGGAAGATATCACCTGAATATGAAGCTCAGGTCAACTCTGAGTTAGACTATACAACTGCTGAGTTTAATGCCATCAGCTAGGCAAAGTCCAGCGAAAGAAGTCACAGCATGGCTAGAGGAACCATTCTGAGATGGGTTCTAGAAGAGTATGGTCAATAGCAGGCTTTAGACGTTGACCGTTGACTTTGAATGGATTACCCATCTTTGGGTCAGAAATTTGAACAGCTTCGTTTGGAAAAATCTGGTCAATAATGAATGGGTCGTTCCATTTCGACCTAAGTTTGCCAGGAAAGAGCTTAAGTCGAGAATTGAATAACCAGACCTTCTAATTCAGCTCAAAGCTCTTGCAGGAAATCAATTGATCATGTAGAGCTTTGGTCCAAGCCTTGCAGATCTTGGCATTCTCATATGCATCATTTCTAAGCTCCTCCAACTCAGATAGTTGAAGTTTCCTGGTCTTCCTGGCTAAACTCAGATCTAGATTGCACTGCTTGATTGCCCAGAATGCCCTATGTTCAATCTCTACGAGTAAATGTCACGTCTTTCCATACACCAGACAAAACGGAGACATACCGATGGGCATTTTATACGCCATACGGTAGGCCCAAAGAGCATCCTCAAGCTTTTGAGTCCAGTCTTTGCGATCAGGCCTAACCGTTTTCTGCAGAATATTCTTGATCTCCCGATTGGAGATCTCAGCCTGTCCATTCGTATGGGGATGATAAGGTGTGGAGATTCGGTGATTAACCTCGTATTTAGCCAACAAATTACAAAACTGGGCATTAGTGAAATGCGTGCCACCATCACTGATGATGGCCCTCAGAATCCCGAACCTACTGAAGATGTTCTTCTTGACAAAATCAATGATCACCTTGTGGTCATTAGTTTGGGTGGGAATCGCCTCGATCCATTTCGACACGTAATCAACAGCGACAAAAATGTACTGATGTCTAAATGAAGGGAGGAAGGGTCCCATGAAATCGATGCCCCAATCGTCGAAGATTTCGACAGGAAGAATTGGGTTTAGGGGCATCACATCTTTCTTAGTTATACTCCCGAGTGCCTAGCATCGAGAACACGACCTTGAGAATTCCTGGGCATCCTTAAATAAAGACGGCCAATAGAATCTAATTAGCCCATATTTGTGGGCTCTTTAAGTATTTAAGTGCCTAGACATTAAGTTAATTCTAACATTTATTTAGCATAAATTAGGATGTAAATAGATTAATTCATATTTCTAATTTAATTACATAATTCATGCATTGCATTCATATTTAAATGCATTTAGAATTAACTTAGAATTGCATTCATTTAATTAGTTAACCAATTAGGTGCATTGCATGCATTAATTTAAGTTAACATAAAAGTTGAGGCTTTGTATATAAATAACCATAATATTTTATCATTATTTTTATTCTTCTTCTTTCAGCAACGACTACATTTCCTTCAGCTGCCGCTCCAACGCTACCAGCTGCTGCACTAAAACCTGCATTCAAGGATGAGCGGAGAATGTGGATCTGCTCCCGCCTATCCATTCAAATCCATGTAGGTGGCTACAAAAGGAGGGAGGCTGCCTTGTACGGGAGGCCACCACCCCCGACCCACCACTGTCCAGAGAGTTCATCTCTCATCCATTCCACCACCATCGACCTAAACCGTGGCGACGAGCCTCCATCACCGTGGGCGTGTGGTGTGACAGGCCACACTGCCTTCTGGAGCTCGTCTGCATTACCGTGAGCACCTCAGCGTGCACCACCCTCACCGTCATCACCAACAACCACTGCCGCAGCCACTGCAACTTCATCTCCTCCATCAATTAAGACGTCCGGGAAATTTCTCGGACATCTGAAGCTTCATCCCCACACACAACAGCAACCGGCCGCTCACTTCACACCCGCGCCCCTCCAGCTGCACAAGACGCCAGCACCCTGCACCACCTCCGCGCGCACCCTGCAATCTCCTCCAGCCACGCACGCAACCGGCGCACCCGCCAGCATGCAGCACGCCCACCAGCTCCCCTCAGCACTCCTCACCTCCAGCGCACCCACTCCAGCGCGCCCGCCTTGCAGCCTGCAGAGCACACCTGCTGTAGTGCCCACTTCCAACGCCTTCTTGTAGCACGAGTGCCCACAACGCGCGCTCCATCCTGCAGTGCCCAGAACGCGTGCCCGCTCCATCACTGCCCTCACCGACCACCACCATCGCACAGCAGAACCCGCGCCTCCCACCTGCAGAACCCGCGCCTCCCTCCTGCAAAGCCCGCGCCCACTCCTTCCGCGCCTTGCCGCCACCTCCAGCGCGCAGCAGTACGCGCGCTCCAGCCTGCAGCATGCGCACCACCTCCATGCGCACCCTGCGGCAACAGCAGCTTCTTCACCGCTGCTGCCTTTCTCCTCCGGCAGGCCGACTCCGGCCACCTCTCGACGTACCGCTGCCACCATCGCGACGGCCTCACTTCAGCCAACAACCTGTGGGAACCTCTCCTCAATTGAACCTCTCTCCTGATAGCGAGGAGGAGAGAGGTAAAATCCTCTGTTTTGGTTCTAATTAGTAATTACATTTCATGCCATTGCCAGGAAAAGGAATTTTGATTAATGAATATTTTATTATGGTAAAATTACAACTTCATACTCAAGCTCTCTTACAATTGCGTGGCTTTTGTGATTAACATTGTTTGACATTGGTTTTGGGATTAAAATGTGCATAAATTTTCTCTAATACATGTCAATTGAAAATTGAATAAAATCATCACATATTTATTGAATATTTCAATGAGGAAAAATTGCACATCTACCCTTACATTTTCAAGTTATTGTGCATCTTCTTTCCGTTGCATTTCAAGTCAGATTTTACTACGGATTTCTCATGAGATTTAACGAATACGAAATAATCAAGATTTTATTGCATCATTGCCTCCCTGTGGACACGACCCGCTCCTAATTTAGTGGTTATATTACTTGTTCATTAGTTGATTTTTCCACCACATAGAACTACAAACGATGCGTTATTTCATTTACGAAACTTAATCTAAAGCGGAGAATTGACTCGTCAAATGGCGCCGTTGCCAGGAGGCAACGGACGTAATAATTTCACCTGATTTTATTTTTGATTATTTCTCATTGCACAGTGATTTGATCATTTATTATTTTTTTCTGTGCGAGAAATTTGTGCGAGGAATCAGCCATCGTGAGAGGCGACCCTTGACGTCGCCAGAGGAGAAATTGATCGAGCTACCTTGCAAAGGAGGGGAAGGACGAGGATGCGACGATCATCTCTGTACATGATAAACGCCAGTTTATCATCATTTTTATGCATTTAAACAAACCTAGCTCTTAGGATTTTACTCCGCAAATGGGTTTTTGGGCTGCATTTAGGCATAAATTAGGTTAGGCATGCATTGCAGTTTTTATTTCCTTTTTAATATGTTTTTGTGAGTGTTAGGGATGTACAGATATATAGACCCCTAAAACCCTAGCACTCAAGAAGGCAAATGGTGAAGGAGAAGCCTAGACTAGCTGGAACTCAGCCTGATCCAGCTCACCATAGTTGGAACCTAGCTCACTTGAACTAGGGTTAGCTCATCCTAGCTCCATTCAGCTAATCTTAGCTGAATGGCAGCTCAAGAGAGTTCATCTTAGCTCACCCTAGCTCAAGTCAGCTCAGATCCAGTTCAACTTAGCTGAGTCTAGCTCATCTCAGCTCCCACTAGTCCACAGGGAGCTCTAGCTAGCTCAGCTGAGTTGACAGGAGTTCACCCCAGCTCAGATCCAGCTACATCCAGCTCCACTCAACTCCAGCCAGCTGAAGAAGAACTCATCCCAGCTTAGGAAGCTCAAGTCCAGCTCCCGAGGACTTAGCTTAGCTCAACTCAGTTGAGCTAAGCTACCTTAGCTGCCTCAACCAGCTTGATTCTCCCTGGGAGCACCAGACCTAGCTCACCTCAGCTCATTATGGTAGAAGCTAGCTCACTTTAGCTTGGCTTAGCAACTAGCAAAGAACTAGCAAGCTAAGCCAGCTAGAGTAGCCCCATGCCAGCCTCTTCAGCAGCAGCCAGCTCCAACTCCAACTCCAGACTTCTCCTCCTAAGCTCCTCCCTCCAAACCCTAGCTCCAACACCTTCTCCTCTACTCCCCCTTTAGCTAAGCTAGCATAGCTTAGCTTAGCTAGCAACCAGCTCCTTGGCCATCCACCACCTTCAAATTCAACCCTAGCTAGCTCCACCAACTTAAGCCTACCTAAGCTAGCCACCCTACTCAAGTTGGCGCCACCTCCTAGCCACCCCTTCACCCCATTATCACCACCAAAAGACACCATAAGTTGGCACCAAAAACTACCCCTAACCAGCTCTCTTTTGGTGCCAACTTTCAGCCCTTAATCCACCCTACACCTACCCACATAATCCATCCTAGCCATCCACCTACCCCTCCTTCTAGAACCCTTCTTGGTGCCAACCTAGACCCCCTTCTAGAAGCCATTTTGGCACCAATATCAAGGGATGTCAACACCCATAACCACCCCCTAGGTGTCCCTTAAGGTGGCGCCAATTTACCTTGGCCATTGGATCCTTAACCACCTCCATTTCTTCATCTTAGCCCTCCATTCCAAGAGTCACCTTAGCCCCCTTCCTATTCTATAAAAACCCACCACCTACCACCATTTTGGGGCATCCTCCATTAATGTATTTTGCTACCTATACCACTATACCTACGGCCAAGAAGAAGGAGTAGAGAAGGAGATTAAAGGGGCACATCACCAGCCCTTTTGGTGCCTTCTTCTCCCCATTCTCTTCAACTTGGGCCACGCCAAGGAGGAGGACTCTTCCACTTCAAGGAGGATGGCCAGGCAAAGGAGAAGGACCTAGGGTGAACGTCTACCCTTGGAGAGAATCTTGGGGCATGCCCCCTTAGGGCTTGCCTTGGAGGACATCACCTTGGCGGAGCACAGCAAGGAAGGAGTTGAAGGATTCTTTTCAAGATTGGGAGCCACCAACCTTGGACCAAGAAGCCCTCTTCTTCACCATCTATCTAGAGGATTTGTGTTTGCTTTTATTTATTTTAATTTTTCTAGTAGTAGAAGCATTCCTCTACTAGGCCTTTTTGTAAAACACTTTTCATTAATCTAGTTGCCTTCTTTGCAATTTCTTATTTGCATTTCTACTTGCTTATTTTTTATCATTCTTCACTCCCTCTCCCTAATTATTCTAGGCCTCCACTTTCCTAGAGTGAGCTTAGGGAGAGGTTCTACTTGCCACTTAGAAGTAGTATTTGAATTTGAAGTGTAAATCACCTTCCCGCCACCATTTCGCATGTTGTCTTAATTCAAAAACAAAAAAAAAAAATGATATATTGAAAAAGACCAAAAAGAAAGTTGAGATTTGTATTCCAAGCAAGAGAATCAATTTTGCAAACATTTGGCCTCCTTGGACGACCCTAGATACTCCCCTATCTAGGAATATAAATTTAAGAGCGAAAGCGGATTCGCGTGTTACAATGACGTTAAAAACCTACTTTTACAAATACGCGTATTTCGCCATCAGTACATTTAGTCGCTAATTTGATTAGAGTAGGATTAAGACTTTAGATTTAATTTTTCATTGCACATTTAGTTTGAAACCCTTGTTCTGGGGTATATTTTGAGGGGTTTGTTCCCCAATTTTTGTTTTAGGCCCGTGTTGGGTAATTTTTTGGAGCCTGTTCCCTTTTCTTTAGATTTAGGTTTTTAGTTTATTTTGTGGATTGTTTACCTTGATTTTCTTGTGTATAAGTAGTTAAAAAATAATAATAATAAATAAATAAATGAGCTGCCTGCTAGAAGCTGCCTGCCCCTAGGATGAACCATTTAGGTCTATATGAGCAGCCTCTACATTTATTTCTCTGCATTGCGTGCATTCTCGCATCGTTGATTGCTGGAAGCAAGATGCGCATTCTCTTACTTTGCATCCTATTCTTGATCACGCATTGCAAGTGGACTTAATTCGAAGACCACCTAATCTGTATTGAATAAATCTAACAAGTGGTCACATATTTTCTAGAAAAAGGACTAATTAAAGGAGGGACATTTTAAAAACCAAGGATTTGATTTTTAAACTAGGCGTGCTATTAAAAATTCAAAATCTTTTGCAATGTATGCACACTTATTTTGCTTGCATCACGGCATGTTTTTAGACACTCCTTAGGTTTGGAAATACTAGGACAAGAGCCCTCCTATCGTTGGATTCTAAAGTGTTCGGAACTTGAGATCAAAGTTTTGTAAATCCGAAGAGGGGGATACCCTGTCACGGATTTTTGGGGGTAGTTGAGAAGCATTGCGAAAGCACAGCTTCAAAGGAAGGCTTAGGCCTACTTGCATCCCTCGATTTTCCATCTTTGGAGTTGCTCTACCATTTAAGATTTAGGAAAGAACACCTAAGCCCCAACTAGGTCTTCTTAGGAGAGCCGTAGGTCAATAGTAAGCGCGTAAATTGATTGAACAAATTGTATTGTCACCTACAATCTGACTTAAAATCAAAAGCCTAAATTGGGATAGACCTAAAATGTCCTTTTTGAATTGTGTTTTGCTTGGGGAATTTTGATTGAGGTGTGAGTTAGAATGGACCACATTGATTTTCATCCTTTCACATCTTGCCCACACCCTCACCCCCACTCTGCACTCTTCTATCCTATACGCCGAGATGGTCCATCCCTTGATGGACATAATGACAATCATTGGGATCTGTTTTACTCCTATTATGGGAGTATTGGCCTGGTTAAGCCCCAAATCAATGAGTAGAACCTAAGAGCGGGATTTGCTTTGCCCAATATCCCACACACCATGGAAATACCCAACCCACCCTCCCTGAATAATTATAATGGTTGGATAGACACTCCTGGGTACTATAAGCCTGAGCTTGACATCTCTCATGATAGAAATGACCTCTCCTCCTTGAAGATGGAAATACAGAAAATGCAAAATAAAATGATTGAATTGTTAGGAGAATCTTCGAGAGCAGGCCAACAAGAAAGAGATGAAATTAGCCACCCAATCTACCCCATTGAGGATGACGTACACCCCTCTACAATAGATGCATCTCCTATGGGAGAGCTGCACTTTAAGTTGGAGAGAAATTTTGGGGATTATGTAAGGGAGAATAGCTACTTTTCGAGGTTTGATTTTGAAACCTCCCCATTAGATGACACTTCCTTGAGAGATCCACTCCTTAAATGGGAGGAAGGTACATATGAAAGTAGCTATGCATTGGATGAAGAAAGGTGGCAACCTGAGGAAGATGATGATAAGGTTGAGTATCCACCTGAATTATATTGGAGTCAAAAGAAGGGAAAGATGGTATCATTGGAAGACCTCGACCCAGATGATAGTATTTTCGTGACATTTGATGAAGTGGGTCGAAGTCAAGTTATTAATCCTACCCTCCCTTCTGATCACGAGATGGAAGTCAAGCCTACCCTTAAGGAACCTAACCCTGAAGAAATTGACCTATCTGAGGAGTCCGATGTTACCAATGTAAACCATTTAACTCAGATAGAGCACCCTAGGGGATTTGCTGAGATATTAAATGATTCTAGACCTCAGATATATGATGAATCATATGATGAGGAGAAAGACAAATTATATGAGGAACCTACATTCATGGAGTGATACTAAGGGTGATTATGTCTTATTTGAAAAGTTAGCCCCTGAGGATGTCATAAATTTGACCAAATTAGGTTTCCTTACCACACCCATTAATGATATTTCTCCTCATGATGAAATGATGGAAAATTTGGAAGCAACTTCTAAGATTTATGTGGATTCACATTTAGACTCCGGGGAAGATTTGAGTAAAGAACAAAAACCCGGGGATGACATTGATAGGATAATCCCTAGATCTATTGCTTCCAACCTGCCTTCATTTATTTCAAAGTCACCCACTGATTCGCTTAAGTCTGAAGGAAAAATTGTGACTCCTGATGAAGGGCAGTAAGATACATGTGATGGTGCAAGGAATAGGGATGCAATTGAGGATTTGGAAAGAGTGTTAGGGATGGACACCGAGCTAATTAAACCTAACCTAGATCATATGGCCATCCCGCAACCTCGAAACTTGGACACCCTAGACGATCCTTGCCTTAGAGAATTGCTCACTTTTGTTCTGACCGGGGGGCTTAACAAACCAATATTTCCCATAATGGAGTATCGGGTATGGATTGATGATTTCTTTAGTCAGTCCATTGCCCTGGGGGTTTATCTCTGCACCATTCCTTCCCCATTCTTTTTGGAGGATCCTTGTCATCCTCCCCCTACCCCTTTGGAGGTTGATATACCTGTTTATCCTTTAGAACCTCCTCTGGTGACTTGGGAAGATTTTATTCCCATCCTGGTTGGGCGAGCATTTGCTATCGGGATTCATCATCACCTCGCCAACATCCTAGGTTACCTATTTTCTAGGCCAGCATTGCTTTGCTCTTTTTTAGGGCCTATTTCTACAATCCTTGAACCTGATTTGCAGGTTCTTTGGCTATTCGGCTGCTAACAAAAGAACGGCAGCCCAGCTCTAACCCAGGTAATATCCTTCTATGCAATGAGGACATTGCAGATTTTAGGCATGGGGGGGTGTACTTGGGGAAATACATAGCATAGTGCATTCATTACATACATTTGCATAAAAAAAAAAAGTTTTGAGCTTAACTGGCTAGGTTCTGCATTCTTAAGCAAATCAGAACTCTAGGGTAGACTAAGTTAATTCTAGGGTCAAACTTTAGAAGCTAAATGAGCTACTAGCTTTAGACCTTTAGGGTCCTTTGTGGACTTAAAAAATTAAGTAGGAGTTAAGTTACGGACCATTCCTCAAGAGGTTGAGGAAGGAAAGCTAGGGCTTGAGTTAAAAGGTGGGGTAGTACCTGGAGTCTTGTTCTACCTTTTGGTTTACGGGTCCTTGTAACCCAAGCATCCAAATTTCACACACTTGGTCTGGTGTAAATAAGTAATCAACTTAATTCCTTTCTTAAAAGAGATTTGGTTCTCTTAGTTTTGACTTAGGAGAGGCTTGAAAACACAATTTGATTGGAAGAGTTCCCGCCGCAGGAGAGGTGGAGTATATACTCACCTTGAGGATGCAATGATAACATATTACCTCCTCGACGCTTGTCTCTTAGGATATCCATCCTACTGGGAGCATGTAAGCACATTGCGTGGTTCAGGTACCATGGGCAGCCCTATCTCGAAATGCCGATTGCCATAGGCCTGAATTCGCTTAAGAAATCCATGGGCGATACTATCTCGAAGTGTCGATTGCCAAGAGTTCTTGGGGTCGTTATGGGAGGTGCTATCTCGAAGCATCAAAAGCCAGGCACCCTTCGAGGTATGGTAATGGGGATAATGAATCCGACACAGACCGTGTTGATAGCTGATCTGAAGTTAGACTTAGAGGAATCAAACAAAAAAAAAAAAAACAAATCCTTTTTCCTTTAACTCAAATAACTCAGACCAATGCACATGCACGAATGCTTTAATCTCAGGGATCAATAAACATTAGGGTAGAGTTAGAAATCAGGAAAACTCGTACCTGCAACTCGTCTTTAGCCGACCTAGTCTGTAACTTAGCAACTATTTAGGAACCTTAGGTCTAGAGTCTGAACTTAATATTTTTCTAAAGGAAGACCGATTGGGTTGACTAGTCTACTTGGAGTGCTAGGTTTCACTTAATTTTGCTAGGGACTAGCAAAAACTAGGCATGGGGGTATTTGATTAGCCCATATTTGTGGGATATTTAAGTATTTAAGTGCCTAGACATTAAGTTAATTCTAACATTTATTTAGCATAAATTAGGATGTAAATAGATTAATTCATATTTCTAATTTAATTACATAATTCATGCATTGCATTCATATTTAAATGCATTTAGAATTAACTTAGAATTGCATTCATTAATTAGTTAACCAATTAGGTACATTGCATGCATTAATTTAAGTTAACATAAATGTTGAGGGTTTGTATATAAATAACCATAATATTTTATCATTATTTTTATTCTTCTTCTTTCAACAATGGCTGCATTTCCTTCAGTTGTCGCTCCAACGCCACCAGCTGCCACACTAAAACCAACATTTAAGGACGAGCGGAGAATGTGGATCTGCTCCCACCTATCCATTCAAATCCATGCAGGTGGCTACAAAAAGAGGAGGGAGGCTGCCTTGTACAGGAGGCCACCACCCCCGACCCACCACTGTGCAGAGTTCATCCCTCGTCCATTCCACCACCACCGGCCTCAACCGTGGCGATGAGCCTCCACCACCGTGGGCGTGTGGTGTGACAGGCCACACTGCCTTCTGGATCTCGTCTGCATTATCGTGAGCACCTCAGCGTGCACCACCCTCACCGTCATCACCAACAACCACCGCCGCAGCCACTGCAACTTCATCTCCTCCATCAATTAAGACGTCCGGAAAATTTCCCAGACGTCTGAAGCTTCATCCCCACACACAACAGTAACCGGCCACTCACTTCACTCCCGCGCCCCTCCGGCTGCACAAGACGCCAGCACCCTGCACCACCTCCGTGCGCACCCTGCAATCGCCTCCAGCCACGCATGCAGCCGGCACGCCCGCCAGCGTGCAGCACACCCACCAGCTCCCCTCAGCACACCTCACCTCCAGCGCTCCCACCTTGCAGCCTGCAAAGCGCACCTACTGCAGTGCCCACTTCTAGCGCCTTCTTGCAGCACGCGTGCCCACAACGCGCACTCCAACCTGCAATGCCCAGAACACGCACCCAAAACGTGCGCCCGCTCCTTCACTGCCCTCGCTGACCACCTCCAGCACGCAGCAGAACCCGTGCTCCCACCTGCAGAACCCGCGCCTCCCGCCTGCAGAGCCCGCTCCTGCTCCTTCCGTTCCTCGCCGCCACCTCCAGCGCACCACCAGCGCGCAGCAGTACGTGCGCTCCATCTTGCAGCATGCGCGCCACCTCCGTGTGCACCCTGCGGCAGTAGCAACTTCTTCACCACTGCTACCTTTCTCCTCCGGCAGGCTGGCTCCGGCCACCTCTCGACGTACTGCTGCCACCATCGCGACGGCCTCTCTTCGGTCAACAGCCTGTGGGAACCTCTCCTCAATTGAACCTCTCTCCCGATCGTGAAGAGGAGAGAGGTAAAATCCTCTGTTTTGGTTCTAATTAGTAATTACATTTCATGCCATTGCCAGGAAAAGGAATTTTGATTTATGAATATTTTATTATGGTAAAATTACAACTTCATACTCAAGCTCTCTTACAATTGCGTGGCTTTTGTGATTAACATTGTTTGACATTGGTTTTGGGATTAAAATGTGCATAAATTTTCTCTAATACATGTCAATTGAAAATTACATAAAATCATCACATATTTATTGAATATTTCAATGAGGAAAAATTGCACATCTACCCTTACATTTTCAAGTTATTGTGCATCTTTTTTCCATTGCATTTCAAGTCAGATTTTACTATGGATTTCTCACGAGATTGAACGAAAACAAAATAATCAAGATTTTATTGCATCATTGCCTCCCTGTGGACACGACCCACTCCTAATTGAGTGGTTATATTAATTGTTGATTAGTCTATTTTTCCACCACATAGAACTACAAACAATGCATTATTTCATTTACGAAGCTTAATCGAAAGCGGAGAATCGACTCGTCAAAATCCATATTGCAAAACTTTTGCAGCCATCTTTTTCCCGGAGAAGTGTCCACCACACACAGATGCATGGCAGAACTCGAGTATACTGTTGAATTCGTTCTCCGGAACACATCAGCGAATAATCTAATCAGAGCCGATGCGGTACAGTTTAGGGTCCTCCCAGAAGTAATATTTGGCCCCAAATTTAAGTCTATCCCGTTGTTGCTTGGTCCAATCCTGGGGGATTTGACCAACGACCAAATAATTAACAATGTTAGCAAACACGGGGATTGGACACCTGAAACTGTAAGGATGGTTTCGTCCAGAAAAGTATCAGCAATCGGGATGTTCGGACGAGAAGAATCACTCAAAAGTCTCGACAAATGATCTACCACCACATTTTGTACCCTGGATTTATCCTTGATTTCAAGATCAAATTCTTGAAGCAGAAGAATCCAACGAATAAACCGGGGTTTGGAATCCTTTTTGGCCAAGAGATGTCTTAAGGTCGAGTGGTCGGTGTATATAATGATGTGAGACTCTAAGAGCTAAGCCCTGAATTTCTCCAAAGCAAATACTATGGCTAGTAATTCCTTCTCAGTAACAGTGTAATTCCTCTGGGCCTCGTCCATAGTTTTACTAGCGTAGTAGATGACAAAGGGCTTCCTATCAACTTTTTGACCCAAAGCAACCTCGACCGCTGATTGCACAGCAATCATAGGTCTTAATTGACCTAGATTAGGCTAGAACTTAGCCTAAGTTAGGGAAATTCCTGCATGCATAAGCATTATCTGCATCTTTACTACTTTACTTTAGCTATGCATAAAATAATGTTATAATGTGATGATTAAGTGCATTATGCTGATTGCAGGCAATAAGTAGATCTGGAGCTGGATCTGGAGCAAGATCTGAAGCTAGATCTGAAATAACGGGAGTTGCAGCAGAGCTGGAGCAAAAGGCTTAGATTAGATGTAGGAATAATAATGTAAGGGGGTTAAAAGTTTTCTATTCTATTAAGTAGGAATAAAGCAGTAAAATGTGAAGAGCTTAGGTCCATCCTAGCCCTAAGATAGCCTAGAGACTTCCCCAAGCCTTAGCCACCCTTAGATTAGGTCATAACACCTTAGGAAGCCTTAAAACCTGAGTTCCAGCCCTTATCTGGACGTCCAGATAAGTTATAGGATGTCCAGGACCCTTAGCCATCTCCCACACACCTCAAACCCACTTCTGCAGTGTTATTGGACGTCCAGACACTTTGTCAGACGTCCAATTTCTGCAGAGTATCCAAAATAGAACCCTGATTTCCCCCTGACTCAAATTGGATGTCCAGAACTGAAGTTTGGACTTCTGATTTTTGAGTATAAGTCATCTGATCCTATTATTGGACGTCTGATGCTGGTCTCCAGTCCCTGTTTTGAGATTCAAGTCTTGATCTTGGATCTCTAGGTCCCTAAACTCAATTCCAACCCCATAGGAACCTAAATTAAGGTACCCTGACCCTAGTACATCACCTCTAGACCTCCCTAAGGACCTAATTAGGTCCTCACTAAACCTAATTGACTTAGATCAAAGTCAATTACCTTCACCTAAGTCAATTAGACTCATTGAGTCCAATTGAGCTTAGATCTCAACCCACACAAGTTTAATTGGACTTAGTGAGAGTCCAATTGACCTAAACCCAACCTAATTGAGTTATTCTACTCTCAATTAGGTTCACACTCATTAAATTAAACTTAGATTAAGTTTAATTGCATTTTACCCATAGCAATTAGGGTTTGTAACCCTAATTCAAGACCTACACCTACCCAAACCCCTTAGGACCTAACCTAAGCCACCTAGCCACATAGAGCACGACCACACACACACACACACACCCATTCACACACACACACTTCTCTAGAATTCTCTAGAGATCTCTTGAGATGGTGCCACCTCTTGGTTGCCAAATTTAGCAACCAAGAGGAATTCAAATTGAGATCCACAATTTTTGGATCTCAAAGACCACCTCCACCCACATGTGGCCAGCCACTCTTGGACTCTCTCTAGAGAGTTCTACACCTCTCTAGAGAGAAGCCATTGGGTCTATAAAAAGACCCCATGGGCGGCCAAACACACCCATTCACTTCCTTGGCAATTGCACTCCATTGGTGCCATTCACGCCACTTCCACTTAGATAGTCACTCCACTTCCACGAGCTCACTACCACCACCATGGAGGACACCATGCCGGGATGCTAGATCAACCCTACCTCTCTCCAAGGGTCGGCCTAAGCTACATTGGCTACCCCTCATTCTTCTCCCGACCACTCCAAGGCCATCGGGGACCACCCCTGAATGCCCTCTATTCTTCTAACTTTAAATCCTGCTCTTCATAAACTTTATTGCTTTCATTTACTACTTAGTAGTGTAGTCTTACTTCTCCCCCCATCAATTCTTGTATGCGATTATTTTCTGGTAGCTAGATTTACATTTTTAAGTATTCATATACAAGCTTTCTTCTACCTTCTATGTTGCAAACACTCTCTTGAATGAATAGAAGATCTATTTTTATATATTTGTCTATGTGTTGAGAATCACCATGAGCTTATTGCAATATCTTTTGAGTGATTAATGTTGCCTATTTTTAATTCCTGATATACTTGCAACTAAGCATGTCGTACTTCAATACGTAATAATCATAAACCGGCGTGTGATTTTAAACGAAGTAGAGCGGCAAAAAGATCAATTTCAAAAGTAAATCAAATGCCTCCCAGAGACGAACGACCGGGACTCAAGTCTTGTAATCTTTACAAACTTAATTTTTGACGAACGTTTTTGCGCGACTATACTACGATTTTCGACGACTTTCAAATGTGTGAGAATGGCTTCCCGTCAACCATGTAATCAGATGCGTCGGTCATGATCTAAAAAGGGGCAATCCAAATCGGAGGTTGCAACATCGAAGCACAAGTGACTACTGTTTTAAGAAAATCAAATGCCTTACGACATGATTCGTCGAAATCAAACGGCATTTCTTTGGCAAGAAGATTGCTCAGAGGACGAGCAACCTTCAAAACGTCCTTGATGAATCTCTTGTAGAATCCCACATGACCCAGAAATGATCGAATTTGTTTAACAGATGTGGGGGGAGGAAGTTTAGGGATAGCATCAACCTTAGCTTTATCCACTTCAATTCCCCGTTCAGAGATTACATGACCCAAGATGATGCCTTCTTGTGTCATGAAATGACTCTTCTCCCAGCTAAGGACCAATCTTGTTTTGATGCATCATTTAAGAATCATTTCAAGATTAGCTAGACAAGAGTCAAATGATTCTCCAAAAATAGAGAAATCATCCATGAAGACTTCCATAAACTCTCCCACCATGTCAAAGAATATAGCCAGCATACACCTTTGAAAAATCGCAAGTGCATTGCATAAGCTGAATGGCATCCTACGAAAAGCAAAGGTTCCGTAGGGACAGGTGAACGTAGTTTTTTCCTGATCCTTGGGATGGATAGGAACTTGGTTATATCCCAGGTAGCCATCAAGAAAACAGAAGTACTTCTGCCCAGCTAATCTTTCCAATATTTGATCAATGAAAGGCAAAGGGAAATGATCCTTTTTCGTGGCCGTGTTCAACTTCCTATAATCAATACAAACCCTCCAAGAGGAAGCTGAATGAGTTGTGACAGATTCTCCTTTCTCATTAGTCACAACGGCAATCCTGACATTCTTGGGAACAATCTGCACGGGACTTACCCAAGGACTATCATAGATCGGATAAATGATTCCTGCATTGAGCCACTTAATAATCTCCTTTTTGACCACTTCTCGCATATTTGGATTTAATCTCCTCTGCATCTGGCGAGAAGGGCGGGATCCATCTTCCAAAAATATTCTATGATTACAATAAAATGGCTCGATCCCCCTAAGGTCATGAATGGTCCAACCAATTTCCTCCTTGTGTTCCTTCAGGACCTTAATCAGTTTAATCTCCTGCTCCTTTGTTAATTTAGCACTGATAATTACAGGGAGCATCTTGTGTGGTCCTAAAAATTGATATTTTAGATTCTCAAGCAATGGTTTCAGTTCAAGCTGGGGTGGGTTGATGATTGAAGGTAAGGAAGATGCTGATGAAGACTCATCAAGATGAAGAGGTTGAGAGTGAACAAAATCAATAACCTCTTCAGAAGATGGTGGGTCTACCATAGAGGGTTGCGGGTCCAATTCATCATCAGAGGAGGAACTTTCAAATGTAGAAACCATCATACAAGTTTCAATATTCACATTATCGTCCTCAAGTTCCTCAATAAATCCACAATTCTCGAATTTATTAATCGCCTTAAAAATATCCAATTTCATTCTTTGATCCCTAAAGACTATTTCCATGCTACCGCTTTCACAGTTAATGTTGGACTTAGCAGTAGCCAGGAATGGACACCCTAGAATGATGGGCGTGTTCCTCAGATTTCAAGTACATCCATGTTAAGGACAAGGAAATCTACAGGAAAATAGAAATCCTTAACCTTAACAATAACATCTTCAATAACGCCTCGCGGATTTGTGACCGAACGGTCTGCTAACTGCAACATTACTAAAGTCGTCCAAAGTTCACCTAATCCGAACTTCTAGTAAAGAGAAGTCAGAATTAGGTTGATGGATGCACCCAAATACAATAGTGCTCTATCAAAAGTGTAATCTCCAATGACACAAGAAATAAAAGGAGCACCTGGATCTCTCTTTTTCTGAGAGAGGTGGTGTAGCATAACAGAACTAGCCTGCTCGGAGAGTACCACCTTCCTCGGAACAGATTCTCTCGACTTACGCTTCTGTGTACATAAATCCTTTAAAAATCTCGCGTAAGCCGGTATATGCTTGATAGCGTCGAGGAGTGGGATATTGAATTCAACATTCTTGAAAATATTCAGAAGCTCCTCATTACTATCAACAGACTTCTTCTTCCTTGATCTAATCAAGGCTTTAGGAAAAGTAACATGAGTCAGATCTTTGGAATCAGGTTCCTAAGCCTTGATTTCTTCTCCAAAGTTCTCCTTTCTCTCCTCAGGTTCTTCAGGATTCGGTAAATCAAAATAGTGTGGTTGTGGATCCTAAGTTTGTTTACCACTCCTCAAAGTAACAAATTTGCGGATGCATACGAGTTTGGGTCTTGGGGAGGGTTAGGAAAGATTGGAGGGGCTTCATTAGCCAAGAATCGTTGATTTGCAAAAGAAGAAGAAGAAGGACCCTGCTCAACCACCTAAGCATGTGCGTGTGGGTCCCTCTGATTTCCGTACCCATGGGCTTGATTGCCCGAATTCAGGATATTTCTTGGGTTGGGTATGGGTTGAGATGGTAGAGATCCGTGTTGATGAGAATTAGCTATGAGCCTGATTTGCAAGTTGTCCAGCGAAGTTTTCATTTGCTGCATGAGCTAGAGCATGGATCCTTGCATCTCTACCATTTGTCGGTTCAAATCAGCCTACCCTACGGGTTGACGAGCATTCCAAGCAGGCTGATTGACCTGATTCGAGGGCAACTGAGTGTAAACATGACCCTGACCCATTGGTCATTGTGGAGCATAGTTGCTGGATCGGAATTGGGTCTGCTGCCTTGGGTTTTTCCAGAAGAAGTTAGGGTGGTTTCTCCAACCCGGATTATAAGCATTGGAGTAGGGGTTGGATCTAACATTCTCCTGTACAACACAAACATCCTCATAGGGTGAGGATGGAGAGAAAGAAAGGGAAGGATCAGAGAAACTGGGATCAAAGGCCCTAGTTTGGATCCCGTGGGGTTCTGAATAATGCTGGCTCGCAGGTTGAGCCGCATCAAGTTGATTCACGAACTCCCGTCCAGAAGGAGCTCGCGACGAATGGAATCCCGAATTCTGGGATTGAGTAGATCGAGAGTTGTTCATTGAGTTTCCAGCGATCCACTCCTCCATTCTCTTAGCAACCAAGTCCACCTTATCAAATTTATTACAAATCAATTCCATATCGAATGAATGAGAGTCGTGGACTTCATTAACATTCGATCTGGGCTACTGGGACCGGTTAAAAGTATCCATGGAGGCATGATTAATTGAATTCTCGCTCATCTCCTCAAACAAATCGTGCACGCTATCCGCGTCTTTATTGAGGAAATTGCCTCCGCAAGAAGCGTCCATGTGATTTCTGAGTTGCTCAGTCAACCCGTGGTAGAAAATCTGCACGAGTTGCCAATTCAGCACCTCGTGGTGTGGACACCTCCGTAATAGGTCTTGGAATCGCACCCAGGCCACATGAAACTGCTCCCCCGGCCGCTAGGTAAAGGTAGTGATTGCCCGTCTGAAAGCATTGGTACGTTCGACAGGGAAGAATTTCTTCAGAAATGCCGATTTCAACTCATTCCAAGTTCCAATTGGTCTTCCTATAGTCCTGTACCAATGAGCAGCTTTATCCCTAAGAGAGTGGGGGAAGAGCCTCATGATCATTTGCTCCTCATTCACGTTTCGCATCTTGGTGATCTGGACCAAAGTGGTCAAGTCCTCCAAGTGCTGAAATGAGTCTTCGGAGCCAAGCCCATGGAAATGTTTGATCAGGCTTAACACCTGAGACTTGATTTCTATGTCTCCGGCAAGAATCTGGACGTCAGGACGTTCCCCATAATTTGAAGTATCATAAAAATACTTCAAAGGCTGAGCGCCGTGCATTCTCTAGAACCATTCTTGCATTCTCTGCATTTGTTCCAGCTGCCTTCAAAATACCTCTTGTGGATCCTGAGGCAGAGGAGGCTGTTGATCGGCCATGGGATAAATTTGGCCAAAATCCTATCTTCGCCTCCTAGAATACTCTAGTGGTCCTTCCAATTAGGGATTCAATGACCTTCTTCCCAGCATAAACCAGGAAAAGGTCAGAAGGACTGGGGATAAGAACCTTACAGCACAACAAAACAAGCCTGTCCTTAAGTGGGGTCGCCTAAGGATCTATAGACTCCCAGAACCCGCCTTAAGATTATAAACGATTTACTCTACTTGTATCTGCTCAATCCAACCAGTTAGAAGGAGGGACTGGGGAGAAGGTTCTTCCTTCAGCTTGCACCTCCAGTCCCTAGTGTACCCCCAAGCCACATTAGTTTGACACTACTCCCCTAGCTAGACATCAGATTGATCAATAGAAGTAGGTTAATCGTAAACAATCTCACACTAGGCCCTGAAGAGTGAATCAGTCCTTAAGGCCAATGTCTACTCGATTTTATTGAGGCCTGGGATTGTAGTGCTTATGGAATGTGTTGGGCCCTCAAAATGGGTTGTGCCCTTAATGATCAATTGAGTATGTGTAAGTGCGTGGACAACCAGGGTTTTCAAGCAAGATTATTTGTGATGAGTAGATGTTAATGTTCAAATCTTGCTTAAGTAGCTTTTAGGGTTTTGAATTAGGTTGATTTCAATCAAGTTTGAGGCAAACTAGGTTTTCAAGAACAGGTGAAGATTGCTTTCCTTTTAAAATCAGAAATAATGTAGAGTGCCTGGTATGAACCTAGATTGAAAATTGTGAGAGGAAGCTACTTGGTGAGCTGATTTTAGGTTGAGTGGTGCGACCTAAACAACTCAAACAATTGGCCACAATTGCACCACTAGGTTCGGCACACAGAAATGATTAACCTAGAATGATTTCTACTCTTTTATGTGTTGATTTGTTTATACCGGTTCCACAGATCAGAATCCAGTTGAGTAGAAGAAAATCAAGTAGGTTAAGTGCCTTGAATGTGGGTGTAGTTGTGTGTATGTTGAATTACCCCACAAAATTATTTTTTTGTTTTTTTTATATGCGAGGGTGAAATGTGAGTGGAAATCCAAACAACCAAACTAATCCTAGGATTTATGCAAACACCTAGGTTAATTGGAATTTGAATTTAACATGATGAAATGAAATCTATGGAGGGGAAAGAATGGGAGCACTTACGTTGTCTTCAACTACACTTTACTCCGATCTACCACTTGGCGATTCCCTAACAGAGGTATCTGCAAAATAATAGACACGAGAGAAAGCAAGTTAGCAGACAGTAAAGTGCGTGAAATGAGAAAAGAAGATCAGAAAATTGTTGCCTCCCCAGCAACGGCGCCAAAATGTTGAACGATGGAGGACTACGCCATCGAAGTTGGTTTTGAAAACCTATCGTTGTAGTTTGAATAGCGAAGAACTCGGGTTCAACAAATAAAATTTATACCGGAAAAGAAATCCCTGGTCGAACTCAGGGAAGCTGCGTCGATCAAAATTCGTAATTATATTTTTTTTGTATTTTTGTTTAAAGAGCGGCATAATCACAATGAAATGGAATAAATATAGACAATAAGAGAGAGAGAAAGAAAAAACATTCACTTAATGTTGCAAAATGTTTTTACAACTAAGAAAGCAAGAAAAGATTACACTAGAAAGCGAGAAATTACACTAGAAAGCAGGAAAATTATACTCTAGAAAGCAGGAAAAAGAAATGGGAGAGAGAAGTTATCCTCCTCGACGATCGCTTGGAGGATGACCCAGATGAGACAATGCCTGGAAGACGAGGAACGGAGTGGGAAGAAGGAGGTCGAAGCAGGAGGGACGGGAACGAGGCAGCACGTCATCGTCGTCACGGGATCCGCTTCCGGAACAGGGCGAAAAATTGATTTTAACTCTTGAGGAGCATCCCGGGTGTGGGACAAGCTTCTCTTGAGCTTTGGAGAGGGAGAGAAGAGAAGGAAGGGATGAGAAGGAGTGGGGGCATTTTGGACATTTTAATTTCAAAAACATTAATATGGGACCTTTAGTGACGAACTTAAACGTCACTAAAGGTCTATCGTGGGCAACGTGTGTGTGCACCTGCTCTTCCTCTCTGCCCAAAATGCATGCGCACGTACGCGCGCTCACAGCCGTTCGATCAAGAGATCGAACGGTTGAGAGCAGCTATATCCGCGCCGCGCGCCCGTGTGTGATTACGCATAAGCACTGCACGTCTGATCGCATGTGGGTGCTATCGCTCACTCATCACCGCTTGATGCGAATCGAACGGCTCCCATCTCACGCCCACTTGTTCTGATTTGGCAACCGGGCGGATTCGAACGCGCGCCCGCTCTTCTCGCGAAGGGCACTGGACCAACGCGCTGCGGGGCCGACTTTGCCTAGTTTAGAGCTTAGGTGTGTGCGATCTGTGACCGTTGGATGGAGATCCAACGGCCCAGATCGTCCATGCCTTTGGCTTGAGAAATTGAATGGAGAGGGGCGACCAATGCTGGGCGGCTATGATGGCACCATGTGGCGCCATCTAGGCCATCCATCTTCTGAGTGATGTAGATGGTGCCACGAGTGTCGGATTGGATCGATTTTCATGCTGTTAGGCTACGATCGTCAATCCGAACCCATCCATGCGGTCGTATTTGTCGTCTGAGGTGTGGATTAACACCATCTTGGCCCTTGCTCTTTAAGGTTCCTCGGTCTCTATCTGGTGCTACGGATGTCCAATTAGGGTGATCTTGGAGTCGTTGAACTCCAATCGTCGCCCTGATCAGATCCGTATGGTTGGATCTTCGATCTGAGGCCATAATAAAAAGTTTCCCTGTCCCTGACCATAAAAAGGAGACAATTACTATACAATTTATACAGACTTGATCTAAATGCATGATTATGCATGTTATGCACTATTTACAATGTATGATGCTAATTGACACTAAGAACATGCATTAATAAACATTTTAGGTTAATCAGATGTATGCACATCAACGACTTATCAACCCTCCCTCTGATTTGAGGGAACTTTAAGTCTAAGCATCTACCCACTATTTGCATTAACTTGTTGTTCGGCGATTTTTACAGAAATTGGGTAGCTAATGAACCTTCTAGGGTAGTATGGCTGGCAAGTTATCCTAGGTAACAGCCCATAAGTAGGTTGTCCAGAGCCCACTCACACGACCATTCTTTTCCTGCTGCCTTTAGGTAAATCTTAGACCAAGGAAGCCACCTACTTAAAAAAGAAAGTCCAAAAAGAAAAAAAGAAAAAAGAAAAAGGAGAAAAGAAAAGAAAAGGAAACAAAAGAAATAAGCCACACTTCACCGCACGAGTATGGCTGGCAAGTTATCGTGGGTAATAGCCCATTGGTAGGTTATTCAGATCCCAGCTCAAGAAATGCATGTAAAATTCCAAAACACTTAGAAAAAAGCAGAGAAGTAGAATAAGCCAGTGAGATATGCACTGGATTCACCCTTGTGTTGACCCCATAAAAATAAAAGTAGGGAAAAAGCTACTGATCGTATAGATACACCTTTAGGCACACTTTTTAAGGTCAGCTAAGGGTGTAGAAACCCAAAGTCCGTTCTGATTTTCGATCAACGAGTCTATCACATTCACAAAAGGATGCTCAGAACTTAGGGTTCTCATCAAGTCTTGGGTGGGTTGAGTAGTCGTATAAAGCCGCTCTGAAACCCTAAACTCAAAAATCCAAAAAGAAATTAGAAAAGAAGAAAAAGAGAAAAAGAGATCCTTCTTTGAATAAGGCGAGGGCTTGAGGCGGTCTACATTTTGGCAGATGCCCAGGTGTTGTTATGTCTTTGAAGTTCAAGTCCTAAGTAAAAATTTCTTAATGTTGAAAATGACTTTTGCTCGAGTAATCCAATCCTAATTCTTTTATAAATAGCATGTAGTTTTTGCTAGGGACTAGCAAAAGATAGGAATGGGGGTGTGATGTGCATACATCTAAATAGCCAAAAATGTCTATTAATGCATGTTCGTAGTAGCATATTAGCATCATGCATTGTAAATATTGCATAACATGCATAATCATGCATTTAGATCAAATTATACAAATTGTATAGTAATTCTCTCCTTTTATGACCAAGGACAAGGTGACTTTTAATTAGGGCCTTGGATCGAGAATCCAACCATACGAATCTGATCAGGGCGACGACTGGAGTTCAACGACTCCAAGATCACCCCAATCGAACATCCATAGCACTAGATATAGTCCAAGGAAGCTTAGAGATCAAGGGCCAAGATGGTGTCAATCCACACTTCAGATGACAAATCCGACCACACGGATGGGTTCGGAGTGACGATCGTAGCCTAACAGCACGAAAATTGATCCAATCCGACATCCGTGGCACCATCTACAACACAAAGAAGATGGAGATCAGGATGGTACCATGTGGCATTTTATCCACTGAGTGTGCGTGGGTAAGAAATTGAGCCATCGATGGATGATCGGGCGGCAAGGGAAGTAGCTATGTGGCGTCACTGATGTGCGAGACCCATGCACGCGAGATCCGACACACGGGCGGACGCGTAATCGTACACGCACTGGAGGCACGATCCAAAGTGTTCTCTCCCGTGCACTCAGAGCCCTTCATCCGCCATCCAAGGGGGGGATCTACTTTTCTCAGATCAACACGCACCAGTAAATGCCAGAGGATGCTTGATGGACTCTCATGATGGCAGCCAGCGATGAGAGATGGACGGCCAGCGAGGATCGAACGCGATCAACGCATGAGATGGAGGACCAGCGCAGTGCACGTGTGAGCAGGCACAAGCTAGCTACAGCAACACTTGAGCTGGATCTACAGCAACGTACTGGAGGTCTCTATCTATCTTATGCCTTTTTTAGCCTCCTCTCATCCACTATATAAAGACCTACACCCCTTCCCTTCCAAGGCATCTCTACCTTTGCTACACCCACCTACTCTGGAGCTCTAGAAGCCCATCAAAGCTCCCAAGAGCTCATTCCCAAGCTCTAAAGGTTCCCTATTAGTGTAACGATCCCTTATCCCACCAAATATTCGTTGTCTCTCTCACCATCTTCATAAGTCACCTTGGAGTTGTCCTCCCACCTCCATTCCGATAGCAGATCACCTCTGCCTCCTTACCTCCATTCCATAGCCTCGTGAAGCATTCCTTTAATCGGTGTCCTCCTGCATCTCACCTCCGTTGTCCTGCATCTCAACTCCTTCATCCAAGCTTCCGCCAGGCGTCGTCATCTCACCAAACAACAGATTCGGGAGATTTCCTCTCACCCCTCTCTTTTATGCTTTCATAGATCATTGTAATTAACATTGGAGTGATATATATCATATTCATTCCACCTCTCTTATGAATTTATTTTGCTTGTCTTTTTATTTCAAAAACACAAAAAAAATAGAACCTCAAAATACCAAAAAAAAATAAAACGAAGCGTGGTTTTCAACCAAAGTAAATGTCACCTCTCTGTGTTCGACCCGGGACTCCCTTGGAATTTCAGTAAAATTGTATTTGATAACGAGTTTTGCGACTACAACGACAGGTTCCTCCAAACCTCGATTTCTACCACACGAAACACGATCATTTTGGGGCCGTTGCCACAGAAAAAAAATGTATCTTCCCTTTTCAAATAAGGCGAGGACTTGGGCAGCCTGCATTCTGGTAGACACCTGGGTACTGTTGAGTCTTCGTAGTTTAGGACCTTAGTTGATAATTTCTATTGTTAATAAACAACATAGGCCTAAGCGATCGAATCATAATTCTAATTTTATACATAGCATGTAGTTTGATTTTGCTAGGGACTAATAAAAGATAGGCATGGGGGTATGATGTAGACACAATTATTGAAGATAAAATGCCTCTACATGCATGTTCCTAAGCTTAGATTTGCATTTCATGTTATAAATATTGCATAGCATGCATCATTCTGCATTTAGAGTAGTTGTATATATTTTAGGTTAATTAGATCCTTTTTATGGTCAGGAGAGAAGGAGATTTATTTCAAGGCCTCGGATGGACAATCCGACTGCACGGATCTGATCAAGATGACAATTGGAGTCTAACGACTCCAAAATCGTCTAAATCGGAATCCCGTAGCATCATATGAAGTCCGAGGAAGATCAATGACCAGGAGGGCAATGTGACATCCATATGAGTTTCAAATGGAAAATCCAACCGTATGGATGGATCCAGAGCAACGATTGCAGTCCAACAATGCATAAATCACCTCGATCCAAGCACAGTGGCACCCTCTGTAACAAAAAGAAGATGGACGGCCTAGATGGCTTCAGTGTTAGACGTGGCACCAACTAGACCGCCCAACACTGGCCAACAGTGGCCGCTCCTCCTCAAAGGCATTCCCCATCGCGAGATCTGGGCCGTTGGATGCCTATCCGACAGTTCTTGTGAAGCCACGTCACCCGCCCATCTTCAGGAGAGCCTCAATCACGCGATCTTAACCGTTGGATGAAAATCCAATGGCTAGGATCACTTGACCACGGACCTCTGATAATTCAAAACTGCGACACCTTTTATCGCGTGGGGCGGCAATCTCCAGAGGCATTCTCAACGCTTTGGCGCCGGTTCGAGCTCTCCCACTCTTCCAATCCAACTGACGGTGAGGCACGCTTGATTTTGACCACTCGATCATGCATGAGCGGCTGAGATGCAGATACGTGATCGGACAGATGATCGCTGATCCAGCGGAGGTGCTCATGTGAGCGTCAACGCATATCCCCACGTGCAATCCAACGCGCACCCAAGCGACGCGATCTCTGCACAATCAGGACCGTCCATCTCCAATCGAACGATTGATGAGAGACTCGTCATGGCTTCTAATTACCCTTAATTAACTAGAAACCCTAGTTAACTGGCCAGACATATGAATATATAGGGGTTAATTATATAACAAGGGATAAATAAATAAAGGACCTAAAAATGAGTTAAAAATGCTTAATTAAAAGTCAATTAATATATTTAATAATTTAATTAATAAATGGACCCAAATATAATTAATTAGTTAATAAATATCTAATTTAACTTAAGCATAATTTATGCTTAAGTATGTAATAATAAATTAAAGCTAAAAAGGTCAAAAACGTAAATTCAAGGTATATATATAATATTTATCTAATTTATAATCATATATAAAAAGTTGAGAAAGAATTAAATTAAAATAAGCCTTGAAAACCTCAATTTACATTTTAATCCTTAGGTTTCATTTCATTTGAGTCCTTTTCATGCACATAGGTCCTTAATTTTTCCTACAAATAGGTCCCTATGAATATAGTGTTTCTTCTTCATCTTCTTCCTCGCACTAGACGGTCGTCGTTAGCCAATCACCGCACCACCCAGTCCACCTTCATCCCTCGACAAAACACGATCGCCTTGGTCGTTTCTCTTCCGCTCACCTCCCCTTCTTCATCCAACAGATCGAATTGACCTCAAATCCTATTTAGGTCACAGCGATAACCTCACCGGCGTCAGAGACGACATTGGTGGTTTAGCTGAACCTAGACGTCCTTCCGTCCAGGTACATTCCCCTTACCCTTCACCGTCACCTATAAGTAGTTCCCCTTTCCTTCGATTTGGGCGATTAGCTCCCTTTCCCTCTTCTCCATACCGTAGCTGACCAATAGGCTATTCGTTCTATTCCGGCGATCATTTCCCACTTCCAGTCCACATCTCTGACCTTCTTCATCCCCTGATGAGCTCTGCCGTCTCCGCTGCATCCACTAATGAAGCACCGACATCGATCTCTGCTTCTACACCTCGCAACTGGTCGTCGGAGTTTCTTCCTTTTACCCTCCATTTCTTCCTCCGTTACAAACATCGACGAAGTTATCCTACCCCTTCATCCAAGTAACAGTAGCATTAGGTAAGTAGTTTAATGTAGCATAGTTAGTTAGTTCATTTAGATAGTTTACATGCTTTACTCTCAGTCTTCGTCTCAAGCTTCGGTGAGCTCGTTGAGCTCACCAGAGACTATATTTGGTCTTTTCAATTCAACATACACCTTTCTCAACCTCCACTAATGTCATTTCATCCTTGATTGACTCCTTTTATCAACTATATCGCCTAATCCAATTCACAACCACCGGTGACCTCCGCTGTCCATGGTGGAGGTCACCGAGGGTAATTCACACTCACTGGAGCCCTCCATCACCTTGTCATCATCAAAGGGTCCCGATCATTGCATTAATTTGATTAATAACATACTACACAGTAAACACCTAATTTCATCCAACCTCCCGAGCTCGCTGTCAATGGCGGCTTAGGAGGAGTTAATTCACCTAATTACCTACTCGCAGAGCATCGCTAGGCTCTTATGAGCCTTAACTCCCACTCAATTGAGTAGAGGGACATCTCTAAGTTCACGTGAACTCATATTATATTTTTACTAAATTCGAAGCACTTCTTTTGAATTAATTGCTAATTGCTTTAATCGTTGTATTCCTGAGGTTCCTTGTGCCCTCAGGAGTTTTTTAAGGCTATTCCAGATCAGTTTCATGGAGTTTTGAACTTCAGGTGATCACTCCTAAGTTCACCAGAGCTCCGATGAGCTCAGATAAGTTGAAGTTGAGTTTCAGCCCTTGGAACTCTTTGTGAAACTCCAGATTGCTTCTTTATGATCATAGGATCATGAATCAGTGATTAAGTTTGTGTTTTAATGAGTAATATTCTCTATTGAACATGCTGAAGCGGTCAAGCGATCTGAGACTGCTTTAATGTGCGCGTGCATTAGGCGCGAGGGAGAGGAGGAGGTGCGCACGATGCGCACACACGTCGCCCATGATAGGTCTTTAGTGACGAATAAATCCATCATTAAAGACCTGATATTAATGTTTTTCAATATGGAACGACCAAATTGCCCCCAATCCTTGCAACTATAAAAGAAGACCCCTACCCTATGAAATTCTCATCCCTTCCTTCACCTCTCTCCCTCTCTAAAGCTCTAGGGAAGCTTGTCCCACACCCGGGATGCTCCTTTAATGCCAAATCCAAAGTTTTCTAGCCCCCATTTCCGGAAGTGGATCCCGCGACGACAACGACGTTCTGCCTCATTCCCACTTCTTCCTGCTTCATCCTCCTTCTCGCCCTGTCCTCCATCTTCCAGGCGTCGCTTCGTCCGGCTCGTCCTCCAAGCAATCGTCGAGGAGGATAACATCTCTCACCCTTCTTTTTATCACTTTCAAGTATAGAATTTCCTGCTTTCTAGCTGTAATCATTTCCCGCTTTTTAGTTGTAAAAACAACATTCATATATCAAGTGATTGTTCTCTCTCTCAGTGTTAATATCAATTCCATTATAATTATCTCAATTTCAAACAAAAATGCCAGAAAACTATAATCGTGGATTTTATATCGACGTAGCCTCCCTGTGCTCGACCCGTAATTTCTTCACGAATTTTGGTTAAATTTTATCTGTTGACGGATTGCTTCGCAATTCGAACTATGATAAACACCAGTTTATCATCATTTTTATGCTTTAAAACTAACCTAGCTCTTAGGATTTTACTCCGCAAACGGGTTTTTGGGCTGCATTTAGGCATAAATTAGGATAGGCATGCATTGCATTTTTTATTGTTGTTTTAATGTGTTTTTGTGAGTGTTAGGGATGTATAGATTCACAGATCCCTAAAACCCTAGCACTCAAGAAGGCAATTGGTGAAGGAGAAGCCCAGACTAGTTGGAACCCAGCTTGATCCAGCTCACCATAGCTGGAACCTAGCTTACTTGAACTAGGGTTAGCTCATCCCAGCTCCATTCAGCTAATCTCAGCTGGATGGCAGCTCAAGAGAGTTCACCTTAGCTCACCCTAGCTCAAGTCAGCTCAGATCCAGCTCAACTTAGCTGAGTCTAGCTCACCTCAGCTCCCACTAGTTCACAGGGAGCTCTAGCTAGCTCAGCTAAGTTGACAGGAGTTCACCCCAGCTCAGATCCAGCTACATCCAGCTCCACTCAGCTCCAACCAGCTGAAGAAGAATTCATCCCAGCTCAGGAAGCTCAAGTCCAGCTCACAGGAACTCAGCTTAGCTCAACTCAGTTGAGCTAAGCTACCTTAGCTGCCTCAACCAGCTTGATTCTCCCCGGGAGCACCAGACCCAGCTCACCTTAGCTCAGTATGGTAGAAGCTAGCTCACTTTAGCTTGGCTTAACAACTAGCAAAGAACTAGCAAGCTAAGCCAGCTAGAGTAGCCCCATGCCAGCCTCTTCAGCAGCAGCCAGCTCCAGCTCCAGCTCCAGACTTCTTCTCCTCAGCTCCCTCCTCCAAAACTTAGCTCCAACACCTTCTCCTCTACTCCTCCATTAGCTAAGCTAGCTTAGCTTAGCTTAGCTTATCTATGCTCCAACTTCCTTGGCTTGTACTAGCCCAAAAACCCACCTACCAACTCTACCCAACTAGCTCCACCTAAGCTCCACATAAGCTAACCTACTTGGCACCAACCTAACCTACCCACCACCTCCAAAAGACACCTAAAAGTGGCGCCAAAAACTACCCATAACCACCCCTTAGTGGCGCCACTTTTCCCTCCAAAATCCCCCCTCATCTCCACCACACAATCCCCCTTGAATCCATCTCCACCATCCACCTAACTCCCCTTCTAGAAGACCCCATGTTGGCGCCAACATGGGGGTGTCTCTCCACCACCAAAAGACACCAACACCACCATAACCACCCCCTTTAACACCCCTTGGGTTGGCGCCAACTCACCCTAGCCATAGGATCACCAACCACCCTCATCCTTCCATCCTAGCCCTCCATTTCAAGGGGCACCTTAACCCCCCATCCTATTCTATAAAAAGCCACCACCTACCACCATTTTGGGGCATCCTCCTTTAGTGTATTTTCTACCTACATCCACCTATACCTACGCCCAAGGAGAAGGAGTAGAGAAGGAGATTAAAGGGGCACACCACCAGCCCTTTTGGTGCCTTCTTCTCCCCACTCTCTTCAACTTGGGTCACGCCAAGGAGGAGGACTCTTCCACTTCAAGGAGGACGGCCAGGCAAGGGAGAAGGACTTAGGGTGGACGTCCACCCTTGGAGAGAAACTTAGGGCACGCCCCCTTAGGGCTTGCCTTGGAGGTCATCACCTTGGCGGAGTTCTGCAAGGAAGGAGTTGAAGGATTCTTTTCAAGCTTGGGAGCCACCAACCTTGGACCAAGAAGCCCTCTTCTTCACCATCTATCTAGAGGATTTGTGTTTTATTTTCTTATTTGCAATTTTCTAGTAGTACAAGCTTTCCTCTACTAGGCCTTTTGTAAAACACTTTATCAATTATCTAGTTGCCTTCTTTGCAATTTTTTTTGTTTGCATTTCTATTAGCTTATTTTCAGCATTCTTCACTCCCTCTCCCTAATTATTCTAGGCCTCCACTTGCCTAGAGTGAGCTTAGGGAGAGGTTCTGCTTGTCACATAAAAGTAGTATTTTAATTCGAAGTGTAAACACTTTTCCCGCCATCAGTTGCATGTTGCCTTACCTTAGTTTAAAAATAAAAAAAAAATGATATATTGAAAAATACCAAAAAGAAAGTTGAGATTTATATTCCTAGCAATAGAATCACTATTGCAAACATTTGGCCTCCTTGGACGACCCTAGATACTCCCCTATCTAGGAATATAAATTTAAGAGCGAAAGCGATTTTACGTGTTACAACGACGTATTTTAACAAACCACGTGAAATCGCTATCACTTTTTGGCGCCGTTGCAGGGGAGGCACGGCTTTGCATTAACTCATTTTCTCTTGCTTGAAGTGGATCTCATCCCCTTGTCTTTCTTTCTTTTGTGTGTGCAGGAACTACAGCGGGAAAGTGGGAATCTGGAAGCGAGAGCTTAAAGATCCTTTTCTTCCCGCGAAAATTCAGGTTGGTTCCTCTTTCTAGTCACATAATTAATTAAAACTACAAAAATATATTAAACTTGGCTTTCAGGACCCTAAACACTTAAATTAAGTGGAGTGGTGCATTTTAAAATCATTGTTTGCTTGTATGCTTCTTTAGCACCATTCCATTGCAAGTATTGGTGTTCTATTTTTCGGGTCTAGATTTCTGTCCAGACTTGAAAAATCGATTCCTAACACCACAGGCCTCCTAAAATCATAAAATTTCATATAGTGATTTCCAATTAAGTTTGGAACATCTGTTCCAAATTTCAGATCAATTGGATTTGTATTTAATTTTTAAAAATTCGTGGATTACAGAGGGGTCACACCCTCTAATCTTCCTATTTTGCTACTGTCCGCGAATTTTCAGAATTTTTATACTCATCCAATTTTTGTGAAATTTATCTTGTTGGAATCCCTGTGAAATTTTACATATCATATAAAATCATAAAAATTTTATGAGGTCGGTGGTAATACTGAAAAGTCTATAATACCCACGGGTATTATTTCTGGACTTTGACACCAGTACAATTAAAAATTCAAAACTATTATCAAACAAATTCCTAAAATCTTACAAAAATCTTTTCTGGAATCCTTGTTTGATTTTCTTCAAAGTAGTGGTGTTGTTTGACTTGTTTGGACCACTACTTAATTCTGAAAGCTAAAAATAATTCATTGGTAGTTAAATTTCTGTCTCAGGGATAATTGGTTTAGGGTTTCTTCTTTCTCTTTAGAGACTCAATTAAAAGGAAATATACAATCACACATACAACTTGTCTTTCCTTTGATTGTGAACTTTCAAACTTGTTTGAAAACTTAAAGAGAAAAATCCTAAAATTCATTTAATTAAATCACATCCTAAAAGACAAAAATATAAAAAAATTGTGTGACAACTTGATTTTCATTGGAGACACTCTCCAATTCCTGCACACACACAAAAAAATCAAATAACAGGGCAACAACCCAATAAACGCCCTCCACATTCCGTGTGCACTATAGAATCCTAGACCTAATTAAAATTTGTAGCAACTTGACCCCTAAGGCTTTATCAACTTAGGCTTGCTATTTAGGTCTTAAGTTTTCTTTAGTTAGTACCAATTCTGTCATCTGTATCTGGTGTTCAGGCTGAGGGGCCGTGTCAAACGACCAGGCGCGGGTTTGTACAAGCACCTGGGGTTTTCCCTGGGAAACGTTTGGGCCCAAACCTCCCCTTAAGCAACTTGGCTAGATTTGTTGATAGAACGGGTATTCACTATTGACTACTTATTTCCTATATAGACCAAGTCTTAGGTTATTATTAGGGAGTCACAATTAAGTTAGGTCTAGTTTTTGTTTGTTTGAATTGCACACTTTCTCTCATCTCCATCTCTTCTCCTCCCCTCCCGTTTCTTCCATTTTGCATGGGCGGCGGTCCAAAACTCCACACTTGGAGGGACCACTTGATTTTGCCTCCCCAAGAAAAGACTTTTCTGCATTCTTCCTCTTCTTTTAAAATGGAAAATAAAAATTGGTCCTCTAACCCACATGCTAATTTTTCTTTCCCCTATTCTTCCACCCAGGAGCTTCTTAATCAGGCCCCTCCACCTAATTTCTACTCTATCATGGCTCAGCTACAAGTTAAGCAACAACAGTTGCATAAGGATTTAACAAACCTGGCCAACCAAGGGAATCCTGCCACACCTGCCCAAGCTCCACACATTCCACATCTCACCCCTTTTAACACCCGCAAGAGAGAAAATCTGCATAAATCCCATGCTGAGTATAATTGTTATTCTGAGGCTTTCTATGGTTCAACAGGGAATTATGTTTATCCCAATCATCACCCCACCCAAAATGTCCCTACCATCCAGGAGAAATTGAAAATTTCCTCTAATGGGGGGGATTATCCGACCCACTCCTGGACCAATTCGGTTCCACACCAACAACAGAACCCGTTTGGAGGGTATGGTTCAAATCAGACTTATCAATCTGGGCAATCTCAAGAAGACATTAATGCCCAGATGATGAAAACCTTGCAGGAGTTACAAAGAAAAACAAAGGAAACAACCCATCTTATTAACAATCTCAATGATCAAATTGGGGATATTCCGACTCAAAGATCTGCAGGACACTCACCATCCCAACCCACACCAAACTTTATTAATCACAGGAACCAACACCCGGGTGTCTACCAACATCAGAACCACATGATTCGGCCTCCTATTAACCCAATATCACAGCACCTACCCAGTTTCTTTCAACATCAGGCCCCCCTACCTCCTCTCAGTGAACACCAAGCTGCATATGCAGAGACTATGAGGAGTGAGGAAACCACCATGGATTTAAGGCCTTCTCAATCAAATGATGAAACTGATTCTCAACCAATGCAGATTGACCCCCCTAACCTTAATAAGGAAGAAGAAAAAGAAACCCCAAAAACACTTGATTCAAACCCTATTTCCGACTCTCAAAAACTGCAATCCAACAATCCAAAATCAGAGCCCTCTGACCACAATTCTTTGGATTTATTTGAGCAAGTCGAGAGGAATATTCCCTTCCTAGATTCCCCCCATGCCTCTAAAGAATTTACTGCAAAAGGGCATGATCAGAATCTAGAAAGGTTGGTCCTTTCAAAGACAGCCAACTCAGTTTTTCAGAGCAAGCGGCCTTTCACAAAAAAGGACCAGGTGATGAGAACCTCATCATGAGCCATAACTAGCTCATTTTGACCCAATACAAAGGATAAAAGCTCCTACATATCTCAAGGAAAGGCTTAACTCAGAGAATTCTGAGTTTGAGAAGAAAACCAGTCATAAGGGGTAAAAGTGCAATTTTACCAGTATAATCTGCATACAGGGTAATTCAGGGCCCAAACACAGGTCAAAACAGCTTAATAAGAATAAAAGTGGGATGAGATGATCTAGCAAGGGCTACAGCACTTCCAAGGAACCAAATGATAACCTGTAACCCTAAAACAACCCGCTTCAATTCACAAGGTTCGGGGAAAAGTAAAAATAGAATAAACCCTCTAAAATTCATAGAAAAATAATCTCTAGGGTTTAGAACCTTCAATTTGGCCTTTAGAACCCATTTTGACCTACATTGAGAACCATGCCCAATTAATAACTTAATTTGGGTTTTTGTGCAAATTGACCGATCAAACAAGGTTTAATATGAAAATGAAATTCACCATCAGATTCCTTAGGTTTTAATTAGTCATGTATAAAAACTTGAGCCTAAGAAGAAACCTCCTTGACCGACTTCACACTTTGGTCCTCATATATTTACTCTTTGGCCCTCAACTTTTGAACCCTCGCATTTTGGCCCCTAACTCTCCTTCGTTCTTTGCAATCAGGTCCCTCCTGCAAAACCCTGCCAGCACCATGCTCCGGCGACCTTGCGCGGAGCATGGCGCCGCGCAGGGTGAGGTGGGGGACCTGGCAAGTATACCGGGGGTGCCCTGCGTCGTCAGCCGTCGCAGGGGCACCCCCCTGGTCATTGTAGCCCACCATACCGGCCGTGCGAACGCACGGACGGTATGGGTTCGTATTCCGACCATTCTCCGGTGAGGGAGACACGTCGTCTCCCTCCGCCTTCCTCCCTGTTTCATCCCTATAAATACCCCCCGCTGCTCCACCGACCAGGGCAGCCTGGATCTGACTGAGAAAACCCCCAGCTTTCTTCTCTTCTTCCTCCGGCAGACGCTCACCAGCTCCGGCGGCTTCCTCCCCCTCCACCTCTTCGCTCTGCCGCAATACCAGCAGCAGAGACTTCCTCCCCTGCTCTTCCCGCGCCACGCCGCACCCAGCTGGCGCCTCTCTGGCTCTCTGCTCGCCGCCGCCCCTCTCCCTGAGCATCGTCTTCTCCGGCGACAGTCGATACGACTGTCGCCCTGTTCCTCCCCCTTCGTCCCTGCAGTTAAGTTAGAACTACTCCCCTTCTTCTCCTCTTTCTTTCCCCGCTTTCAATTTAGTCAATTAAACCCTCGACCGCTCCTGTTCACCCTCATCCTCTCCGCCTCCGACCACCCTCCGGCGAGCCGCGCCCATCACCTCAGCGACCCACACGGCTCGCCGACCACCGCAGAACCTCCGCCTCCTCACCCTGATCCTCTTCCGCCCCTCCACTTCCCACCAAACACCCTCTGCAGATCCACCGAACACACCCACTTCTTCGCTCACAGTTTGACCTAGGACGACCTGTTGGCTCCATCACGCCCCCTGCAGACCCCCTGACCACCTTCGCCGTGCCACGGCGAAGGTCCCCCGCCTGTCTGATTTGGCCGAGAGGCCGTTCTTCTGTGACCAGGTGACTCACCCGCCGTCGCCATTACTGAGCAGGCAGAGCTCCTTCACCTGCAGGTGCAGGCACGCCTTCGCCCAGGTGCAACTCCCAGGTTGCGCAGGGAGTCTCCGCGAAACGTCCCAGGCTCGCAGACGGGGCGAAAGCCGCGCGTGAAGACACGATCGCCCACTGCTCCCTCCGCGACGGGCGCTCAATTGGGGTGGGACATTTAGTCCCACCTCGGAACTTCTCGGAGGCGCGCGGACGCATAAAGGCAAAAAGTGCCTTATGCTGTTTGCCTCCTGACCACGGGGTGAGGTCCCCTTCACCCGCCCGGTTACCCGGTCTCGTCCGCGCTCACGCTCCGCGGACCTGACCCGACCCGACTGACCTGCACTCCTCGCCCACCACGCACGCCGGTGGGCCTGGACCCGGGCCTGACCCGAACCCGATTACCCGGTAGTAGCTCTGGGAGAGCTTCCGAAGAGTGATTTCAGAGAGAAAGAGAGACGCGGGGGAGGGGGGTAGAGTAGGTTTTGCCTCTTGACAAAAAAAACTCTGAAGTGTGCAGGCAAAAGAAGAAGTGCAGGCGAAGAAGAAGGAGCTGCACTGTAGCAAATGCTCAGTTAAGTCGTCGAAGCACCGGGTCAGACGACGGAAAATCAGCAGCCAGAGCAGGAAAGAAGGCAGGCTGAAGAAGAAGGAAGAGCAACGGCCGAAGCAGAAGAAGAAGGAAGGAAGACTTAGTAGCTGAAGGCAGAAGCTCTGCAGCCATAAAAAAAAAAAGGGGAAAGAGAAAGGGTCACCACGATTGCAGAAGAAGAAGAGAGATCAAGGCAGAAAACCAAAGAAGAAGAAGAACAAGGAGCTCTGAAGAAAGAAAAACATCACCAACGCAGGAACAGCAGGAAGAAGAAGAAGAGCATCACCATTGCAGAAGAAGATTATCACCGTAGCAGAAACCAAGGAAGAAGAAGAAGGAGATCTGAAGAAAGAGAAAGAAAGAAGAACATCACAACAAATCCTTTCCCTCTCTCTTTATTTTGTAAAAGAAACATGTATATCTCTAGAATACGACTTGCTCCCTGAGTTCGACCTCGGGAACTCTTTCATTTTCCGAGTAAAAAATTTTTATTTGAAATGTTGGCAATAACCGGCCTTACTACAACGTTATAACAAATACAAAACCGACGTTTCACCAGGGCACATCACTTATCTCAATTGTCATAAGTGACACCATTTTTCGTGCCCCTCTCGACTTAGGTACCTCTAGTAATCTCATCCCCCCTGTCTTATTTGAGGAATTTCGATTCAGTGATTTAAAACCTACCAAGGTTCAATTTCAATTAGAAGATCGATCTACCATTCAACCGCGGGGAGTTGTTGAGGATAGTATTATCAAGGTCCGGAATTGTCTATTTCCGGTAAATTTTCTAGTCCTTGACATAGAGGTACCCAAGGCTCTCATTAATGCCATCCTTGGAAGACCTTTTCTGATTATGGCAGCAGCTAATATCAATTCTCATTCTGAGAAAATGAATATAAGTTGCAGTAACCAGACCTTCTCATTAGATTTATTTCAAGCTTCCAAGAGGTCCATTAATCACAAAATTTTTGAGGACACTGATAATAAAATGGAAGCAGTATTTGAAATGTCTATGTTGATCCAATCTCATTCATCTTTGACCACTATTGATCTAGATTTTTTTGATTCTTATTCTAAGGATAGTTATGTGGTCCAAGACTTTCCAGATCAACTAGGGTTTGACTTTCCCCCTTTTCATCTTCTTGAAACATCC
Source organism: Thalassia testudinum (assembly GCA_037157565.1). NCBI lineage: Eukaryota > Viridiplantae > Streptophyta > Magnoliopsida > Alismatales > Hydrocharitaceae > Thalassia > Thalassia testudinum. The sequence continues at coordinate 29,475,248 of JAZHRO010000031.1, read as the reverse complement.
ACACTAACTTTACACACCCTACATCTCATTGACTCCATTCCCCATCCCTTTCCATTGGACCTATCACTCGACCCACCAGAATCTGGCAATTTACAAGCACTTAAACCATGGCCAGATTCGGGTCACTTTTCCATTTCTCTATTTTATTTTGATCCCTTTATCTTTACAACTCATCTTTTTAGGGATCTTGAGGAAGACACTTTTATTGTGGACATTCAAGTGTCCAATTATTTACATGATTTTCCGTCTTCTGTGCATACCTTCATGCCCGGCTGAATGGCGTAAAAGATAGCACTGGATGGGAGGTAACCCATCATTTTCTTGCTTTCCTTTTTTCTTCTTTTTCCAGGTTTTATTCATCCTAAACCTGACCGTTCTTCACTAAGGTGATTCCTTTTCCCTCCTAATGCATGAGGACATGGCATATCTTAAGCATGGGGGGGTGTTTTTAAATTTTTACGATCAATTTAGGATGTTCAAAACCTAAAAACATGCATTTTTATTTAATTTATTTCCTGCTTGCATACCCAAAAAAAAAAAAAAATTAAAAACTTTTTGAGGAAAAATTTTGAAATCAGGACTAAGGTCGAAAAATTCACTTCTGGTACAATGGGATTTAATCTTTAACAAACTAAGGATGAGGATATGGATCTGATCATTAGAATTCCAGGGTCTATTTTAGACTAGATCAGATATCCTTCTCTAAAATTCCACCTGAACTCATGATAGTTCAGGTGACTTGATCCTATTTTGTAATATGGAAAGTATGTGACTTAGTTTCTGATTCAAAAACTTGCGGGTCTCAAGAAACTTCTTGTGTCAATTTTCACACACAAGCCAACACTTAAAAACAACTAAAAAAATTGAAAAGCTTCCTTGTTTGGATTTAGTAAAAGTCTGAAGCAGATCATTGGTTTGAGTTCCCACCGCTGAGAAGAAGGAAAATACCTTCTTTGAGGACTCGATGTCAACATGTTACCACCTCGGCGCTGCTCTATATCTATATTTCATATCTTTAGACGGAGTATTAAAGCGCATTTTAGCAGCTCAAGTGTCTTGGACGGTGCTCTACCTATAGCGTCGGAGCAAGAGCTTGAGTTTGCTTGGAGCGCCCCTTTTCACCGCATCGTGTTTTGGGGTTGTGAGCTCCTGGGTGGTGTCATGGACAGTGCTATCCCGAAGTACTGGCGCCAGAGCCCCCCTCGAGGAATGGTAATGGGAATGATGATACCGACACATCTGTTGTAAGACTAAGCTAAAAATAAGCATGGGGGAGAAAAAAAAATAATAATAATAATAATAACAATAACACGTCCTTATTAAGGTTGGCTTTTCACAAGCACCGACACAAGGTTTTAAAGGAATTTGCAAGTTGCGAATCAGATTCACGAGCCAGAAAAATCCTAAAAACAAACATTTCAAGTCATCTGAATTAACAAGGGGTTAATTTGTGAATTTTCTGAGGATATATTGATCCCGTTCTATCTAATGGTTGGATCCAAAAACAAATCCTGATGTTTATCTTCAACAAATCCCGTATCTCCTGTGTTTTAATCTACCAAGGTCCCTTAATCTCTTTTTCTCCTCAAAAGTCAAAAAAATTAGATTTCCCAAAAATTCTATTTTCCAAAAAAAAAATTAATGTTTTGCTAAGAGACTAGCAAAAGATAAGCATGGGGGTGTGATAAACACCAGTTTATCATCATTTTTATGCTTTAAAACTAACCTAGCTCTTAGGATTTTACTCCGCAAACGGGTTTTTGGGCTGCATTTAGGCATAAATTAGGATAGGCATGCATTGCATTTTTTATTGTTGTTTTAATGTGTTTTTGTGAGTGTTAGGGATGTATAGATTCACAGATCCCTAAAACCCTAGCACTCAAGAAGGCAATTGGTGAAGGAGAAGCCCAGACTAGTTGGAACCCAGCTTGATCCAGCTCACCATAGCTGGAACCTAGCTTTCTTGAACTAGGGTTAGCCCATCCCAGCTCCATTCAGCTAATCTCAGCTGGATGGTAGCTCAAGAGAGTTCACCTTAGCTCACCCTAGCTCAAGTCAGCTCAGATCCAGCTCAACTTAGCTGAGTCTAGCTCACCTCAGCTCCCACTAGTTCACAGGGAGCTCTAGCTAGCTCAGCTAAGTTGACAGGAGTTCACCCCAGCTCAGATCCAGCTACATCCAGCTCCACTCAGCTCCAACCAGCTGAAGAAGAATTCATCCCAGCTCAGGAAGCTCAAGTCCAGCTCACAGGAACTCAGCTTAGCTCAACTCAGTTGAGCTAAGCTACCTTAGCTGCCTCAACCAGCTTGATTCTCCCTGGGAGCACCAGACCCAGCTCACCTTAGCTCAGTATGGTAGAAGCTAGCTCACTTTAGCTTGGCTTAACAACTAGCAAAGAACTAGCAAGCTAAGCCAGCTAGAGTAGCCCCATGCCAGCCTCTTTAGCAGCAGCCAGCTCCAGCTCCAGCTCCAGACTTCTTCTCCTCAGCTCCCTCCTCCAAAACTTAGCTCCAACACCTTCTCCTCTACTCCTCCATTACCTAAGCTAGCTTAGCTTAGCTTAGCTTAGCTATGCTCCAACTTCCTTGGCTTGTACTAGCCCAAAAACCCACCTACCAGCTCCAGCTCCAGACTTCTTCTCCTCAGCTCCCTCCTCCAAAACTTAGCTCCAACACCTTCTCCTCTACTCCTCCATTACCTAAGCTAGCTTAGCTTAGCTTAGCTTAGCTATGCTCCAACTTCCTTGGCTTGTACTAGCCCAAAAACCCACCTACCAACTCTACCCAACTAGCTCCACCTAAGCTCCACATAAGCTAACCTACTTGGCACCAACCTAACCTACCCACCACCTCCAAAAGACACCTAAAAGTGGCGCCAAAAACTACCCATAACCACCCCTTAGTGGCGCCACTTTTCCCTCCAAAATCCCCCCTCATCTCCACCACACAATCCCCCTTGAATCCATCTCCACCATCCACCTAACTCCCCTTCTAGAAGACCCCATGTTGGCGCCAACATGGGGGTGTCTCTCCACCACCAAAAGACACCAACACCACCATAACCACCCCCTTTAACACCCCTTGGGTTGGCGCCAACTCACCCTAGCCATAGGATCACCAACCACCCTCATCCTTCCATCCTAGCCCTCCATTTCAAGGGGCACCTTAACCCCCCATCCTATTCTATAAAAAGCCACCACCTACCACCATTTTGGGGCATCCTCCTTTAGTGTATTTTCTACCTACATCCACCTATACCTACGCCCAAGGAGAAGGAGTAGAGAAGGAGATTAAAGGGGCACACCACCAGCCCTTTTGGTGCCTTCTTCTCCCCACTCTCTTCAACTTGGGTCACGCCAAGGAGGAGGACTCTTCCACTTCAAGGAGGACGGCCAGGAAAGGGAGAAGGACTTAGGGTGGACGTCCACCCTTGGAGAGAAACTTAGGGCACGCCCCCTTAGGGCTTGCCTTGGAGGTCATCACCTTGGCGGAGTTCTGCAAGGAAGGAGTTGAAGGATTCTTTTCAAGCTTGGGAGCCACCAACCATGGAGCAAGAAGCCCTCTTCTTCACCATCTATCTAGAGGATTTGTGTTTTATTTTCTTATTTGCAATTTTCTAGCAGTACAAGCTTTCCTCTACTAGGCTTTTGTAAAACACTTTATCAATTATCTAGTTGCCTTCTTTGCAATTTTTTTTGTTTGCATTTCTATTAGCTTATTTTCAGCATTCTTCACTCCCTCTCCCTAATTATTCTAGGCCTCCACTTGCCTAGAGTGAGCTTAGGGAGAGGTTCTGCTTGTCACATAAAAGTAGTATTTTAATTCGAAGTGTAAACACTTTTCCCGCCATCAGTTGCATGTTGCCTTACCTTAGTTTAAAAATAAAAAAAAAATGATATATTGAAAAATACCAAAAAGAAAGTTGAGATTTATATTCCTAGCAATAGAATCACTATTGCAAACATTTGGCCTCCTTGGACGACCCTAGATACTCCCCTATCTAGGAATATAAATTTAAGAGCGAAAGCGGTTTTACGCGTTACAACGACGTATTTTAACAAACCACGTGAAATCGCTATCAAACTACAACGACGAGTTTTTCAAATCCAACTTCTATTGCGTAGTTTTCCATTACAACACTAAGGAGACCTAATCAGACCACTTCTAATCCTAGCGATAGGTTTAGAAACTTTAGTACGAATTCAGGAACCTTGAATTGGATTCAGTTATGATTAGGAACTCCTGATTTGATCTACTAAACTCACTACTTTCACATGTTAGGCAGTAATGCTTGATTACACTCAAAGAGTGCTCAAAACTGGAATTTGAGATGCACAAGTGATTTCTTAGATGGATTTTAGCCAAATTGGATTTTTAATTGGACCTGAGAAGCTCTAATTCGGAAAGTCAACTTTTAGGTTTTCACAATCAACTCTAATTTGATTGTGGTGATTTATGATCATAATCTTAGATCTAAAGGGTCATGTGAGTTCCTGCGAGGATTGCAAATCAGTCCAAGTTGATTCAAGTGAGTTTTATTGAGGATTGAGTAGGATTCAAAGTTCTGCACAGTTTGGGTTAGTTCTGAACCTAAACACTGTTCTTAGGATTTTCGTTGAAATTTGAAGGTCCATTCTGCCCAGAACAATCATGTTTAATTCCTTGAATCCATTCAAATGGAATCTAGATGGTCTCATCTCTCTGTAAGATGAATTTGAGCTTAAATCTAAGCTCTAAACTTTCAAATTGAAGCTCTTAGCTTCTGAAGCTTACTGAAGCATTCCTTGAACTCTCCTCTTCCTTTAAAGCCTGCAAAATCCCTTCCTGAAATATTCTTGATCCTTAATTAAGGGTAATTTCCCATTTGCAGGTCGATAGATCTGAAACTCCTCTCTGAAGTACATTTCCAGGACATGACGTCAGAGCCATGTTCCGCTGTAGAATCGATGGATCAAATCTGATCCTTTGATCAATTTGACTCTGAAATTAGATAAAGGAAGCTAAGAGCTTTCCATTGAGCTCTTGTGTGTGTAATTTGGACCAGAGAGTCGCTCGGAACCGTTTCTTGAAGTTTTGGCCTGACGCAGCTGTGGAGGAGAAGCGGGCAAGTTAGTCCCACCTCGGAAACTATTGAGCACACGCATGGGTATAAACTTAAAATGCGCTAGGACCTGCTGGTCGTCAGCGCAGGGTGCAAATGAAAGAGATATGTGTGCTGGTGCGTGCGTGTGCATGTGCCTGTGCAGTTGTGTGTGCGCGCCTGTGGGGGCATGTTCGTGGGCCTGAATGGGCATGGGCCTGGGAGGTTGAATACTGTGCATGATTGGGCTTAAAATGATAAAAATATACCTAATAACAAATTAGGTCGGGGCTTAGTAGAGTCTGGTCCCACCCTACGGGTGCCGTGTATCCCTGAAATGCCTGGGCCGCCCATTAACAAATTATTGTTAAATGGGTTTAGTATAAGTTCGTGCACAATGAGAAAAAGAGCTAAAGTATTAACATTGACTAAGTAAAGTATTAAGGTGTTAAAGAAAAAAAGAAGAGACAAAGGGAAAGAGTATGCAAGTGGTGAAGGGAGAAGAAACAAAGTTAAAGAAATGAATCTAAGGGGTTAAGAATGCTGAAACGAAGATACTAGAGCTTAAGAGAGAATTTAAGAGAATAGAGGAAAGGGTTAAATTGTGAAAAAGAAGGAATAAAGATTTAATTGATTTTTCTTTTAAGTCATCTAATTCTCTGAGCAGCCATCTGATGACGAAGGCTGAGAAGAATGTTTTTGTTCAAAGGCTTTTGCTATTCATATAAACATTATCTTTCTTTGCCTTTGTAATTTTGTCACAAATTGTAATAAACATTTTTAGATTTTATTGCAAATCATTGATGTACACTTTTCTTTTATAAATGAAATAATTGCATGCTTTAATTGTTCATTCTTTTGTGTAATTATTCATGAGCTTAACATATGTTGTAATTATATATTGTAATTATTGTAGTAATTTAACTAATAAGATTGGCGAATTAAATTTAAAAATATTCCTCCCAGTGAACGACCTGGACTCAACCAGTTAAAACGAACTTAAAAAATCAAAAATGTTAGGTTAACTTGACCCTATACTACACAACCGACAAAAAATCAAGTTAACCTAAGTTACTTTCTCATGCAATTAATTAAGCCTAAATAACTTAATTAACTGTGTTGAGGAATTTAACGACCAACGGTCCTCCTTCGACAATGCGCGTACAACTGTGACTGGGTGAGTGCGCGAGTGTGAGCTGGAGGCTACAGCGACACTTGAGCTGGAACTTTAGCAACACCTTTGCTATCGCTAATTATACCGTACTTGTTTTAGCCCCTCTCCTCCACTATAAAAAAGCCTACACCCCTCCACTCATAATCATCTCTTCCTTTCTTCCTCTTACCACCCCCAAGGCTCTAGAGAGAGCTTGTCCCAAGCCTAGGATGCTCCTCTAAGGTAGAAAACCAAATAGTTTTCCCTTCCCTCATCCCCCTTCATGGAGCATCCCATGGTCGTCCTCTCACCGCCCTTCGGGAAGAAGATCCTCACCGCGACGTCGTCCTACCCCGCCCTCCATCCTCCGGCTCCATCCTCGTTCATCCCACTCCTCACCACCTTCCTTCAGGAAACGTCAGAGCGAGTCGTCCTCCAAGCGACCGTCAAAAGGGATTTTTCTCACCTATCTCTATCTTTATTACTTTCGTAGTATAGTTTTCCCACTTTCCTAGTTGTAATAAACATTTCATTGTAAAAATACATGATTGTTTCTCTCTGTCTCTTTTTCTCTCTTTTTATTTTGCAAGTAGATTAGCTAAATTTCATCGACCTAATCTCTTGCCTATTAAAAATACCAAAAAAATTAGAAAAGATAAAAATGACAAAAACAAATAAAAGTGAAACACGAATTTTCAAAACCAAACGTTCGCCTCCCCATGTTCGACCCGGGACTGACTTTTCGAGTTTCAGTAATAAATCTTATCTGATCAACGGATTTTCTCACGAAGCGAACTACGACGACGGGTTTTCCAAATCCAATCCTTTTCGCGTGCAAATCCGCCGCAATCATTTTATTGCCGTTGCCAGGGACGCAATGCTCTTTGGTTTCTTTTCCATGTTTTTCCATCTTACCTAACTTTTATCTCACTTCTTCTCTGATCTTACTATGGTTGCAGGTTGATGTAAACACATTTATTGAGGGTAAAATATCTATTCATGCATGTTCCTAAACTTATATTTGCATTTCATGTCATAAATATTACATAGCATGCATCATTCCGCATTTAGAGTAGTTGTATATAATTTAAGTTAATTGCATCCTTTTAGTGGTTAGGAGAGAAGGATATTTATTTCGGAGCCTCGAATTGACGATCCGACTGTACGGATCCGATCAAGACGACGATCTTAGTCCAACGCCTCTGAAATCGCCTCGATAGGAGTCCCGTAGCACCATATGCAGTCCGAGGAAGATCAACGGCCAAGGGACTAGGAGACATAATTTGGAGCTTCAAATGATAAATCCGACCACGCAGATGGATTTAGGTCGACGATCGCAGCCTAACAGCATGAAAATCGACGCAATCCGACCTCTATAGCAGCCTCTACAACAAAAAAAAGATGGACAGCCCAGACTGTGCCACGTGGCGCAGCCCAGGCCTCCAACACACGCACGCAGCACCGCACGCGCGCAACAGCGCAGGTGCGCGCACGAGCGCATAAGCGCGCACGCGCGTAGCACAGCGCCAGCGCGTGGGCGCATGCGCGAGGCAAGGCAAGCACCAGCGCAGCGTGAGGTGGGCTACACGACGCATGAGCTGGACTTACAGCGACGCTTACAGCCGTCAGTAATTCATTGCATTCCAGCAAAGCCAACAGTGGGTGCCAGCGGGTGATAAACGCCAGTTTATCATCATTCTTATGCATTAAAACTAACCTATCTCTTAGGATTTTACTCCGCAAACGGGTTTTTGGGCTGCATTTAGGCATAAATTAGGATAGGCATGCATTGCATTTTTTTATTGTCATTTTAATGTGTTTTTGTGAGTGTTAGGGATGTACAGATGCACAGATCCCTAAAACCCTAGCACTCAAGAAGGCAAATGGTGAAGGAGAAGCCCAGACTAGCTGGACCCAGCTTGATCCAGCTCACCACAGCTGAAACCTAGCTTACTTGAACTAGGGTTAGCTCATCCCAGCTCCATTTAGCTAATCTCAGCTGGATGGCAGCTCAAGAGAGTTCACTTTAGCTCACCCTAGCTCAAGTCAGCTCAGATCCAGCTCAACTTAGCTGAGTCTAGCTCATCTCAGCTCCCACTAGTTCACAGGGAGCTCTAGCTAGCTCAGCTGAGTTGACAGGAGTTCACCCCAGCTCAGATCCAGCTACATCCAGCTCCACTCAACTCTAGCCAACTGAAGAAGAATTCATCTTAGCTCAGGAAGCTCAAGTCCAGCTCCCAGGGACTCAGCTTAGCTCATCTCAGTTGAGCTAAGCTACCTTAGCTGCCTCAACCAGCTTGATTCTCCCCGGGAGCACCAGACCTAGCTCACCTCAGCTCATTTTGCTAGAAGCTAGCTCACTTTAGCTTGGCTTAGCAACTAGCAAAGAACTAGCAAGCTAAGCCAGCTAGAGTAGCCCCATGCCAGCCTCTTCAGCAGCAGCCAGCTCCAGACTTCTTCTCCTCAGCTCCTTCCTCCAAACCCTAGCTCCAACACCTTCTCCTCTACTCCTCCATTAGCTAAGCTAGCTTAGCTTAGCTTAGCTTAGCTTAACTATGCTCCAACTTCCTTGGCTTGTACCACCCCAAAAACCCACCTACCAACTCCACCCAACTAGCTCCACCTAAGCTCCACATAAGCTAACCTACTTGGCACCAACCTAACCTACCCACCACCTCCAAATGACACCTAAAAGTGGCGCCAAAAACTACCCATAACCACCCCTTAATGGCACCACTTTTCCCTCCAAAATCCCCCCTCATCTCCACCACACAATCCCCCTTGAATCCATCTCCACCATCCACCTAACCCCCCTTCTAGAAGACCCCATGTTGGCGCCAACATGGGGGTGTCTTTCCACCACCAAAAGACACCAACACCACCATAACCACCCCCTTTAACACCCCTTGGGTTGGCGCCAACTCACCCTAGCCATAGGATCACCAACCACCCTCATCCTTCCATCCTAGCCCTCCATTTCAAGGGGCACCTTAACCCCCCATCCTATTCTATAAAAAGCCACCACCTACCACCATTTTGGGGCATCCTCCCTTAGTATATTTTTCTACCGAAAACCACCTATACCTACGGCCAAGAAGAAGGAGTAGAGAAGGAGATTAAAGGGGCACATCACCAGCCCCTTTGGTGCCTTCTTCTCCCCACTCTCTTCAACTTGAGCCACGCCAAGGAGGAGGACTCTGCCACTTCAAGGAGGACGGCCAGGCAAAGGAGGACTTAGGGTGGACGTCCACCCTTGGAGAGAAACTTAGGGCACGCCCCCCTAGGGCTTGCCTTGGAGGACATCACCTTGGCGGAGCACTGCAAGGAAGGAGTTGAAGGACTCTTTTCAAGATTGGGAGCCACCAACCTTGGAGCAAGAAGCCCTCTTCTTCACCATCTATCTAGAGGATTTGTGTTTTCTTTTCTTATTTGCATTTTTCTAGTAATACAAGCTTTCCTCTACTAGGCCTTTTGTAAAACACTTTATCAATTATCTAGTTGCCTTCTTTGCATTTCTTATTTGCATTTCTCTTAGCTTATTTTCACCATTCTTCACTCCCTCTCCCCAATTATTCTCGGCCTCCACTTGCCTAGAGTGAGCTTAGGGAGAGGCTCTACTTGCCACATAGAAGTAGTATTTAAATTGAAGTGTAAATCACTTTTCCCGCCATCAGTTCGCATGTTGCCTTAGCTTAAAAACAAAAAAAATGATATATTGAAAAAAACACCAAAAAGAAAGTTGAGATTTATATTCCTAACAATAGAATCAATTTTGCAACTATATTGCCTCCTTGGACGACCCTAGATACTCTCCTATCTAGGAATAGAAATTTAAGAGCGAAAGCGATTTTGCGCGTTACAACGACGTATTTAACAAACCGCGTAAAATTGCTATCAGCGGGCATGAGCTGCCTACAGTGACGTTTCCAGCGACGGCCTGGATGTCACTTATGGTCCCATAACCTATTTTTGCCTCTTCTCCTCCACTATAAAAGGACCTACACCCCCTCCCTTCCTAGCCATCTCTACCTACTCTACTCCCACCTACTCCCAAGCTCTAGCAAGCCTACCAACGCTCCATTAGAGCTTGTTCTCAAGCTCCCAAGGTGCCTATCAGTGTAGCGAACCTCTGCCCCACCAAATACTCCAACTTCCCATCTCCCTTCATAGGTCACCTTGGAGCCATCCTCCTACCTCCATTCCGGTAGCAGATCAACTCCGTCATCTCACCTCCATTCCGGAGCTACGCCGAAGCTTTCCTCAACTCGATGTCCTCCAGCATCTCACCTCCGTTGTCCCGCTCCTCAGCTCCTTCGTCCGAGCTTCCGCCAGGCACCGTCATCTCGCCGAACAGCCGATTCGGGAGATTTCCTCTCACATCTCTCTCTCTATATGCTTTCATAGTTTCTTATAATTGACATTGGAAGTAATATATATCAGATTTATTCCACATATCTAACGTGTGATACGTTTTCTTGTTCTCTTTTATTTCGAAAATACAAAAAAATAACAAAACCCCAAAATACCAAAAAGAAATGAATCGAAACACGATTTTCAAGTAAAGTAAACGTCACCTCCCTATGTTCGACCTGGGACTCCCTTGGAGTTTCGATATAAATTTTATCTGATCGATGTGTTTTGCAACTACGACGACGGGTTACTTGTAACCCCGATTTCTAACACGCGAAACACGCGCGACCACAGGTACTCATCCGAGGCGGGCCAGAGCAGTTAGATCAGACAAAAGTGCGGATGAAGGTTTTGTAAGTTTACCCCTACCACCCCCACCCTAGTTTTCATTCCATAACCTACTAACTCAAACCCAAATCAACTTAGGTGCATGCATAAACCTTAGGGTAGATTTTGGTTGTTTGATTGTCACTCCACTCACCTCACCCACCCGCATATATAAAAAAATAAAAAATATTCTTCTCTTGTGGTATTTAACTGAAAGCTGCACACTTAACACCCACAACTTCTTATCCTAAGGTGCACAATCACTTTGATTCTACCACTTAACCGGGATCTGACCTGTGGACCTGATACACTTCAACTCAATACACATAAGTGAGTAGAAATCTGAATATGTTAAACATTCTTGTGTGCCTTAACTAAGTGGTGCAACAGGCCAATTGATTGAGCTGTTTGGGCCACACTACTTAAGATTAAAATTGATTCATCAAGTAGCTTGCCACTTAGGGTTGATTTTTAGGACTGAACCAAGCACTCCACATTTTATTTCTGATTTTTAAAGGAATATATCTACACCAGTGCTTTCAAAACTTGGAGTGTTCTACTAAACTTGATTGAACGAACCTAAAGATTGAACTCTAAAAGCTACTAAACAAGGTTAAACCCTAAAAGATACATCATCAAATAACCTTGTTTGCAAACCCTGGTGATAACACTACATATGGGGGTGATAATTCTATTAAATATGGCCCATCTTAAGAATAAAAGTCACAACATAAGTAGGATGGGAGCATTGCATGCATCATATACCAAGATTGCTTATAAAACTGTATTAATGGCCATTTGTGTAAGGACTTGTCAAAGAAGGCCTCAGATGAGCAATCGGACCACACGGATGGATTTAGAACGACGAACGGAGTCCAACGGACTCAAGATCGGCCAATCTGACATCCGGAGCTCCTACAATGGGCCCAAGAAGTTCTGACCGTTGATCAGATGATCAACGGCCCTCGTTGCGCCACGTCACCCCCCCGCTAACCGCCCGCCACTGCCTCCTTCAGTTGAGACCAAATCTCGGCCGTCGATCTTCGATCGGACGGCCAAGAACCGCACGCCCGCCGCTATCGCCGTGACAAAGTAGCGAGCGTGGTGCAGCGGTGAGCACGCACGCCCGCATGCAGGAGACGTGGGTTCGAGCTGTGCTGGATGAAGAATCGAAGACGGAGAGGCGCGCAGCAAAATTGGGCCACCCGATCAGCAGCGGGCGGCCGAGATCGAGCCACGCGGCGTGCCCTCAGACAGCGAGCGCCCACATGCGCGCTCACGTCAGGCGACGACGCCCGTGCGCAAGTGCGCCCGAGGCGCTATCCAAGCACACCCAAGGGAGGATCTCAGCCGTCCAATCTTCGATCGGACGGCTCTTACGCAGCGGCCACGGATCAAGCACGAAGAAGAATGGCGCAGGTGTGTGACCGGCAAGCTGGAGGGCTTCACCAACGCTTTTGGAAGGGTTTTAGCGACGTCCCGAACGTCGCTAAAGGCCCTTCTTCTTTTAGAAAGCCCTTCTCCCTATTTAAACCCCCTCCAACCACTCATTCATGGCATTCACTTCCCTTGCAACTACTCTACCCCTCTCCTAGCTAGCTTTAGGCCCTTTTGTAATCGCTAGAGACGATGAGCTGCCAACGAAGCCTTCTCCACCGCCGTGGCTGCCTCGCCGCTCTCCCCCTCTCTCTCTCTTTTCCTTTCTTTTAAGCTTTCCCTTACTTTTGTTTAAGCATGTATTTAATGTTGTAAGCTGTGAACTAAAGCTTCATGATTAATGAAGTTACTTTCCGTTCAGTGTTTACTTGATTTCCTGTTTAAGTTGCATGATCAAGCAAAGAAACGACTCTAACCCTAATCTCTATCTCTATCTCTCTCTCGCTTTTCAACCGCACCTTTCGCAAGCAAAACTCCGCAATTTCCGTGACAACAAGTGATAAGAAAAATCTGATTTTCATGCCTCCCTGAGACCGACACTCGGACTCACCTCCATTTCCTTACTTTAAAACCAGCATTGCATGTGCGACTAGAACGACACTTCTTAACACACACGCATGGGAGCACGTCAGTTTTTGGCGCCATTGCAGGGGAGGCAACGGATTTGTTTTGTCACTTCCATTCCACATCCATTCTCACATCGTCGAATGCCCTGTTTTCCTTTTTACTTGATGGTTGCAAGAATTCGAAGCTTAGACGGCGAAGCGACGCATCCCACGACGGTAATAAGGGAGTAGGCGCAACAAGGACCAATAGTGAGTAATCCTTCACTCATGATTGTTTGCTTGCGTGAAAAAACTAAAAAAATTGTAAAAATTGAAAAAAATTGGCGTGGTGTATGATTGCTTGACCCACATCCTTAACACATCACCCCACAAAAAAAAAATGTACACTCTAACATTCTGAATAAATTCTTGGAGTGTTCCTTTCTCTTTTTTAGTGGTGTTTGCTAAGCCACCGTGAGTTGACTTGGGCCGCACCACTCAACCCTAAAATCAACTCATCTAATAGAAGCTGCATGATTATTAGAATGAGTACATTAGGATTTTAGAGCCTCTACAGAATAAAAAGGAAATCTACTTTCACCAAATCGTGTGTAAAACTTGACGTGCCCACTAAAACTTGTCTGAAAACATTAAGACACATCAACCCTAAAAGGCACTAAAGTAAGGATGAAATACTAAAAGACACCACATCTTAAAAATCCTTGCTTGAAAATCATGTTTTGATAGAAGCACACACCTTGAAAGTGGAAAATTAAGAGGCACCACCCCAATCAATGCCTCATCACATAACCCTAGCACAAGCACTATCCTAGCCCTTTAAAACTGAGTAGACGTGCCCTAGGCAGGACTGAGTTAAGTCTCGAAAGGCGAGGTTTTGTTCACTGGGCACTTGGCTTTCATTCCCTTGGTAGAATCTAGTGACTAGGTTGCGGGGCAGTGTCAAAGGACCGCAGTTGTGGGATCTACGGAACCGGAGGCGTAAGCCAAAGGAAGAACCTTCCCTGCAATCCCCTTGTAATCAACCTGGCCAAATTAACCTTGGGAAGGGGAATCCAGTGCTTACAGACTTAATCACCCTTTGTAAGATTTCTAGGTCTCCTAAGGAATACCTCATAAGGACTAGGCTTATTTGCTTGATTGAACACATTTCTCGCATCTGTCGCTCTCCGCATCCCCTCCTGTTCTTCTCTAGTGCATGCACGGGAGACACTCACTGCATCCCGAGTTGTTTGTTTTGGGGCAGGAATCTAAGCGACGTAATTCTGTTAGGAACATGGCTGAACCTAGGGTAGATGAGGCTGAGGATCAACCCCCACCAGACACAATGGCCATCATCCAAGCCCAAATTAATGCAAACCACCAGCTTCAGCAACAACAAATCCACACCATCTTGCAAGCCATACAACGGTTATAGAACCCATAAGAACAACCACCACCACCTTTCCGAGGTGCACAAGGACAACCACCACTCGATGTACCACCATTTCAGGATCAACCGAGGCCCCTTCACGATTTCTATAACCCCCCCGCTATTAGAGTCAAGCCACACCATAGGATCCCCAAAGGGGGAGATGATTTTGAGTTGAAACCGAATGTCTTAAGTCTGATCCAGAACCACTTTCATGGAAGCTCAAATGAGGACCCCTTCCAGCATCTAAAGGGTCTCGACCGCATAGCTCGAACTGTGAAACCTAGGAACATTAGCCTTGACATTGTCCTAATCAAGATGTTTCCCTTCTCATTAAGAGACAAGGCTTCTCACTGGCTTAGAACCCTAGGTAGACCCATCACCACCTGGGAAGAACTAAGGCATATATTTTTAAAGAAATTCTTCCCCATAGGAAAGACCAATGCCCTCAAAAGAGCTATTACTACCTTCACACTCTAGGGTGGGGAACAGTTCCATGAGTCGTGGGAAAGATTCAATGAACTCTTAAGGAAATGCCCACACCATGAAGTACCAAGGTGGCAATTGGCCCAGATTTTCTACCACGGTCTGGACAGTAACCTACGGAACTTCGTCGATGCCTCATGCAGGGGGAACTTCCTGAACAAGGACGAGGAGAGCGCGTTTGAGCTCTTTGAGTCTGAGCGAGAATTCGCTCAACAACGCCTCCATGACCCAATTCAACAGATCCAGTCAACCCGTGGTGGAATTTATGAGGTATAAGCAAATTCTGGAATGGTTGACATGGACATCATTGCCAAGAAACTAGATCGAGTGGAATTGGTGGACAAAAAGATTGATGAGCTACTGAACCAGACCAGGAACCCCTTACAGACTTTCTCCCTAGCAAAGGGAGCGCATAATGTTGACCTGGTCCAGCCCTTAACCCAACTGAACCTGGAACAACCCCTGACCACGTTCCAGGGAGGGACCTTTGCTCCCTCAACCCTTGATTACTCCCTTCCCTCTTCATCAACATCGGCTATCCTTGAAGATGTGCAAGCTGTCCAAGGTTATGCGAAACCTGACCCTTTCTCCAACACTTACAACACTGGCTGGCGTAACCACCCCAACTTTGGTTGGATAAACCAGAAACCATCGCAATTCCAAAACCAGCCCAGGCCAAACCAGCAGCCACACTTGCCCCCCTATCAGCAAGGACCACCAGTTAGACCCCAATATAATCAGAACAGGGCGGCCCCTCCCCCACAAAACCAAATGGACACCCTAATAAAGATGATGGTTGACATGAACCAGAAACATCAGGAGGAAATGGCCTTGGTAAAGGGACAGTTAAGCCAACTCTTGGACTGTAAACAACAAGGATCCCTACCTTCCCAGCCACAACTGAACCTGCGAAACATAACTAACAGAGGCCCTAATTCGTAAGGGTTCCAAGGCAATCCCGGGCAGGCTCACATGGTCCAGCCAGCCCCGCAAACACCCCCTGGGTTTGGTGCTTCTTCATCCTCGTCTTCTCAAGGATCAACCCATGGTCCTAATGCCTCTGCGAATGCGGTAACCTTGAGAAGCGGCACCAAAACCCAGGATCCCAAATGGCCGACTCTCCCCCAGACTTCACCCGCTGAAATACCCGACTCTGAAGAGGCACCAACCAAGGACCCAAAAATAGACCCGATCCACATTCAGGCACCCTACCCTGAGGCCTTGGAAACAATCAAGAAAAAGAAGAATGTTGTGGAAATTGAGGAGCTTTTGGAGATCTTTAAGCAAGTACAAATTAATATTCCGCTCCTCGAAGCTGTCAAACACATCCCGGCTTACGCCAAGTTTTTAAAGGATGCTTGTACACCCAAACGTAAGCAAAGACCTCAAGCACCTAGGAAGGTTGTGCTCTCTGAACAAGCAAGTTCCGTAATATCAAGCAACCTTCCGCTCAAGCGAACTGACCCAGGAGCGCCCCTGATTTCCTACAATATCGGGGACATGACATTTGATAGAGCGCTCCTAGACTTAGGTGCTTCTATCAATCTGATTCCAACAACCCTGTACCACCAATTTGGTTTCAGAGAGTTGACACCAACACCTGTCACCATCCAGCTGGCTGATAGATCAGTGAAAACCCTAAAGGGAGTTGTTGAGGACGTGATTGTACGAGTCAAGGACTTCTATTTCCCGGTCGACTTTTCGGTGCTCGACATTGAAGTCCCTGAAAAATTACAGAACGCACCCATAATCTTAGGCAGACCTTTCTTAGCTACGGCTAAGGAAAACATTGATTGTGACACGGGATGTATGGAAATCGCCTTCGAAGATAGGAAAATGCAATTGGATATCTTCCAGGCGACAAAGTCTTTTGATTGTGATTGCGTTGAGGAACATGATCCCATAGAAACTCTGATCAAGGAATGCCTCACCCTTAGTTCTGTATCTAACCACCAAACCCGTAATCACTATTCTGACCCATCATCATCACTACCCATGGACCTCTATAAGGCTGAGTACCATCACACAACACCATTTGAGGAGATCGATGTTGATCAACTCCCGCCCTTTCCCTTTCCATCAACTGTGGTTCCACCCGCACCTGAACTTAAGTCATTGCCCGAGAATCTCAAATATGTCTTCCTGGGACCTGACCAGACCTTCCCTGTGATTATTAATTCTCATCTAACCAACGATCAGGAACTCAAGTTGACCGCGACCCTTTCAGAACATCGGGCCGCCATTGGTTGGACCATTTCTGACTTAAGAGGAATTAGCCCCACCTATTGCACCCATAAGATTTACCTAGAAGTCGGGGCACAACCTTCCCGCCAGATGCAGAGACGTTTAAACCCAAACATGTGAGAGGTCGTTAAGAAAGAAATTATCAAATGGCTTGACGCCGACATCATCTATCCTATCTCTGATAGCCCCTGGGTGAGCCCCACTCAAGTGGTTCCAAAGAAAGCTAGGCTCACCGTTGTCACCAATGATCATGGCGAATCCATCCCCACCCGCACCACCACCGCATGGCGGGTGTGTATTGATTATAGGTAGCTCAATGAAGCCACTAAGAAGGATCATTTCCCCTTGCCATTCATTGACCAAATCCTTGAAAGATTGGCAGGGCAGAAGTATTTTTGCTTCCTGGATGGATATTCAGGATATAACCAAGTTGCAATTGCTCCGGAGGATCAAGAAAAGACCACATTCACTTGCCCGTACGGCACGTTTGCATTCCGTCGAATGCCGTTCAGGTTATGCAATGCACCTACGACCTTCCAACGTTGCATGCTAGCCATTTTTTCAGAAATGGTGGGTGAATACTTAGAGGTCTTTATGGATGATTTCTCTATATTCGAGAATTCATTCGACCATTGTCTGAGCAACTTAGAGAAAATCCTGAAACGATGTATCGAGGTTAATCTGGTGTTAAGTTGGGAAAAGAGCCATTTTATGGTTCAAGAAGGAATTATCCTCGATCACATCGTATCGCATAGGGGTATCGAGGTAGATCAGGCTAAGGTTGATTTGATTTCCAAACTCCCTCCACCTAGCTCTGTTCAACAGATTCGCTCATTCTTAGGACATGTTGGCTTCTACCGAAGGTTCATTAAAGACTTTTCCAAGCTTTCCAAACCCTTGACCGACCTTCTAGCCAACGACGCCATATTCCATATGCTTCTGATTGCATCCAGGCTTATCACACCCTCTGGGACTTAGTCTCCACAGCACCTGTACTTCAGCCCCTATGCAGGTCCCAGGACTTTAAGATTATGTGCGATGCATCAGATTTTGCCATAGGAGGTGTCCTGGGACAAAGGCAAGACAAGAAGCCCGTGATGATCTACTACGTGAGCAAAACGTTGGACGAGGCCCAACGAAATTATACGGTCACAGAGAAAGAGTTGCTCGCTGTAGTCTTTGGACTTGAAAAGTTCCGATCATACTTTTTGGGATCCCACGTGACTTTTTACACTGACCATTCAGCCATCCGGCACCTGTTGGCCAAGAAGGACGCAAAGCCCAGGCTAATCAGATGGATCCTACTTTTGCAGGAATTTGACCTAGAAATCCATGACAAGGCCGGATTGAAGAATGTGGTGGCTGACCACTTATCTACACTTCATCCAGACCACATTGGACCCTCCCTACCTCTATCTGACACCTTCCCCGATGAACACATTCTGGCTATTCAAGACAAGAGACTGCCATGGTATGCTGACTACGTCAACTACCTAGTTGTAGGACAAACCCCGCACAGTTGGTCCAGACAGCAACGGGACAGGTTCTTGGCTGAGGCCAAGCACTATTTCTGGGATGATCCCATGCTATTTCTCCTCTATGCTGACCAGATCATCAGGAGGTGTATCCCCGAAGACGAAGTTCAGAGTGTGCTTTCCTTCTGTCATGACCAGGCTTATGGTGGCCACTTCTCTAGAAAGAAAACAGCTGCAAAGGTTCTGCAGTCTAGATTTTACTGACCGTCCCTATTTAAGGATGCACACAACTTTGCCAAGACTTGCTCACGCTGCCAAACGCTGGGGACCATGACCAAGAAAGATACGATGCCCCTCCAGCCCATTTTGATTGTCGAAATCTTCGACGTCTGGGGTATCGATTTTATGGGCCCCTTTCCACCATCCAACGGCTTCGAGTACATCCTAGTCTCAGTAGACTATGTTTCTAAATGGATTGAAGCCGTCACCACCCGCCGATGCGATCACAAGACTGCCATGGACTTTGTTAAGCAGAACATCTTTTCCCGATTTGGAATACCCAAGGCCATGATCAGTGACGATGGAAGTCATTTTATCCATTCCCAATTCCGTGCCCTACTTAGAAAATATGGGGTGAACCACCACATTGCTACCCCGTATCATCCGCAAACAAATGGGCAGACCGAGGTCTCAAATAGACAAATCAAGAACATTTTACAGAAGACTGTGAGACCTGACAGGAAAGACTGGTCCACACGACTAGATGATGCCCTGTGGGCATACAAGACCGCTTTCAAGACCCCGATAGGCATGTCGCCTTATCGCCTGGTCTTTGGCAAAGCCTGCCATCTTCCTGTCGAATTGGAACACCAGGCTTACTGGGCTGTCAAGCAATGTAACAAGGATTCCCAGTTAGCCGATGCGTAGAGGACGCTCCAATTATCTGAGCTCGAAGAAATTCGTTGGGACGCTTTTGAAAATAGTCAATTATATAAGGAGAAAATGAAAGCCGTCCACGACCGACTCATTCATAGAAAAACCTTTGAGCCTAACCAGCAAGTCTGGCTGTTTGACAACTGCCTAAAACTCTTCCCAGGGAAACTCAGGTCCAAATGGACAAGACCATTTCAGGTGGTTAAGCCTTACTCTAATGGGGCAGTTGAAATCGCTGATCCTAACACTGGGCACAATTTTACAGTTAATGGTCAAAGATTGAAGCACTTCCTGGCCCAGGTTCCTGATGGGTCGGCCTGGATAGGTTGTTAATATGATGTTTTTATCGTTGAAATATGTATAGTGGTTAACCTAATTCAGACCTAACCATCTCTTTACAAAATTTTTAACCTGGCCTAATTGATTTTATCTTGTCACTTTTAGGCCCAGGGTCGAACTCAGGGAAGTGGGGTTAAAGTCGAGTTTCTACGTTTTCCTTAAAACGCGTCTCTTCCGTTCGTTTATTGTGTTTTTGGTGTTTTTTTCTTATTTAGGTTTTTTATGGTAATCCTTGTTCTTGAGGCACACCCTCAAAATTGTGTCCTTGGCTTTTAGCCAAACAGAGTCCCAAAACAAGTCTTGCTACTCGCTAGACGGGGTACCTGCAAATCAAAGATTATCTTTTCACTTTTATACCTTTTTTATCTTTTTACTAAGAAGGAAGCTAACAGATAGAAAGTAAATATAGTAGCTATAGATATATATTTATATGTAGTATATATATAAAGGGGTGGGGGTGGAGGTGACGATGGAGTGTAGCACTATGTCGAGTCAGTTGACGTCTAGAGAGACGCAACCAACACGACTATGTGCCGCATGGAGTGTGGATGGAGGATGGATGATGTATGGGACCACGCTTTTTTTGTACGCGTGTATCAGGGAATATCAGCAACTGGTGCAGATATCCCCGTGATACAGCGTATAGTAAATAACGTGAAAATATATGTACATATGTATGTATATAAGTAAATATATCTATATGTATATAAATGTATAAGTATATATGTATAGATATATATAGATATATATGTATTATATATATATATATAGGTGTATATGTATATATATATATGTATGTATATATGTATATAGCTATGTATATATGTATATAAGTATATATATATAATACTATATAGATGTATATATATATATATGTATATAAGTATATATGTATCTAGATATATATATATATATGTGTGTATATATATATGTATATAGATATGTATATATATATATATGTATATAAGTATATATGTATATATATATAAGTATATGTATAAGTACATAGATATATATAAGTAGATATATATATATATATATTATATATATATGTATATATATTATATATATATGTATGTATACATAACTATAGATATTACTATGTATATAAGTGTATATATATATATATATGTGTATGTATATATTATATATAGATGTATATAAGTATATATATGTTACTATATATAGCTATACGTATAGTGTAAGTGTGTGTGTGGGTGTGTGTGTGTGTCGGTGAAAATGTGTGTGTGTTGGTGCAGTGTGTGTCTGTGACTGAGTGCAAAAGAGAGAGAATACGTGAGAGAGAGAGAGCGGGAGAGAGAGATCAGCAGAGAGAGAGAGAGCGGGCTGGAGAGATCGAGAGCGCGGACAATGGCAGAGAGTTAAGTCGTCTGCTCGCGGCGGCGGACGTCTGACGCCGCGTCGTCTGAAGGCGGAGGCGGACGTCTGAAGACGGCGGGTGCGGGCGCGCCTTCGCGCAGGGTTCTGCAGGCCTGCGCGAAGTCGACGAGCGGGCGATGGCGCGGAGGAGCGAGCGTGGAGGAGGTCTGCAGGTGGTCGCGGAGGGTCGCGGAGGGGGGCAGGGGTCGGCGTGAGGCCGTAGCCGGCCGCTGCAGTGCGCGCGGCGGCGGGCTACGGGTGCAACTGCGAGGCGGACAGAACGGAGACGGAGGCGGAGAACGGGCCTGCAGACGCGCGCGGAGGGTTGCGCGCCTGCGGGGAAGGTCGCGGAGGAGGCGGGGGGTGCTGCTGCTGCTTCAAGCTTCGGAGCTTGAAGCGGCAGCAATGGCGTGGAGATGAAAACGAAGAGAAAAGAAAACACCACGCCCACCTGCTCGTTGAAGAGCTGGGCGGTGGTGTTCCCACTGTGGTGGTGAGCACCACAGTGGGTTCTCCTGCTCGTCGGGTGCCTCCTCGACGGAGGGCCGGCGTATGGGAGGGGAGAACGGGCGAGGAAGGTGGCTGCGGGTTTTTTCAGCAGCTGCAGCCGCTGCGTCGCGAGGATGAAGCTGCAGCTACTTATAGAGGAGGGGAGAGGGGCGTGTTGGCTGCAGCAGGGAGAGGGCGTGCGAGTTGCAGCTATAGGGAGCGGCGTTGGCAGGGAGACGTGACGGGAAGAGGTGCTGCGTGGCTGCTGCATGCAGCTGCGGGAATGCAGCCGCGGGAAGGACGCAGCCGCGGGAAGGAGAGAAAAGAAGAAATCAAGAGGAAAAATAAAAAGAGGGTGATTTTGCAAGGAGGCACTTGAAAAAAAAAAAAAAATGTAACTATGTAGGCGATTGTTTCACTCCTCTTCCTCTCTTGATTAAATGCATGCATGCAAGTGTTTTTACAAATGCGATTACAGGATCCTATTATGCAATGTTAATGCTAGAAAATAGCACAAGAAGGCGTTATTACAGGCGTGTTTTGAGGTGCAAACATATACCCCCATGCCTATCTTTTGCTAGTCCCTAGCAAAATAGTATTTAGAAATGATCTTAAGCTGAAGATTTTCTTCTGAGGTGATACAGGTGTGTTTATTATGGAATATTGTGAGAACCAATTGTAAAGAAGACTACCAGTACTTTAAGTCTCACATGACATAGATCATCTCTCAACTAACCAGGACTCTTGATATTTAAACCTTAAGTACGATTTCCAGGACCCAGGAGGTTTTTGCCGTACTCGAGAGCTCAAGAGGTTATGGTTGTGCATAGTGAAGGATCAAGACTGACCAGATGAACCTTAAGACTCACTCCCAGGGTTTCACGAATTTTTAAGTACAAGTTGGTCCCAGTTTCAGCTTGTGTTTTTGGATTGACCCTTAAGATGATTACGGAAAACTCAACTCCCATTTTCTGATATTTTTTTTTGTGGCTCACCGAAAAACAAAGTATGCAGACATTTATGAGATATACTGACTCTTTTAAAACATCTCTCTTTTTTTTTTTTTTTTTTTTTTTGAAACACGTGTCAGTATATCTCTTACAACACATTTTGAAGGAGCACACTTATTTTTCTTTTTGGTGGGAGAGTTTCTTTTTGGTGGAAAGAGTCATTCCTAAACACAAGACTAAATGCTGGGATAAAAAGTCTACCTGCACGCACAGGTAAGGACTCCACCTTCCCTAATGAACACTAGGGTTGGATCTTATGTTCACCTGGTCTTTCTTGATATGTGTAGTGTGAACCAAATTTACTTACGCTCTCAAGAAAAAGCAAACCAACGGATCCTGTACTGGTGTCTCAGGTACAAGAATACGTCCTTAGTTAAGAGAGACTTTGATCTATTTCGTCAATACTTTAAGTGAATTAAGCCGAGTCTGAGCGAATCAAGCTTCTGTGGCCTGGAAATTCTTCAAAACAGAGGTTGAATATCCATAAACACTTATTGAATTTTTTGTTTCAGCTTTCAAATCATTACTAAACACCATTTATTATTAATATATATATATATATATATATTCTTTTTTTTTTTTTTTTGCATATTTATAAATAGGTGGGAACTGTATAATACCATAACATACCCGGATCCTATGGATGCCTATCCACCCCCCCATGCCAAACAATGCTATGTCCTCATATGCATGCAGGGAAAGGCAGAGAACGGACGACAGATCGGGTAACAGGAGCTGAAGTTCAGGGTATAAATCAGGGTGGAAGGGTGGGTGGATGGTGGGTGGTGAAGAGAAAAGCGAAGTAATCGCGATAGAGGCGTGAAAAGTAATGGTGGATGGTGAGAGATTTGGCGTTTTCTGGGACGAGAGTGTCCCAGGCGGATCAGAAAACAGATCAGGAAGAGGAAGTTGGCCCTTAGATTGGCCAAGAAGGGGGGCTTTTTGGATAGATGGATCCAAAAGGGAATAGCCCCGGTGAGTAAGATGTGGGCTCAAGGTCCCAGTGTGGATTTGCAAATCCGCTTGATTTAGCGGGAAAGAAAGGGCAATCCGGTCTTCCATAGTGTGGACCGGCGGTGAGCAGCCCGGCAATGACTCAGACCACGAGGTATGGGAAGCGGAGAAAACCTCGTCAGAAGTCTGGCCAGGAGAAGGTACTGGACAAGGGAGGGATTGGGGAACGTCACAGTATGCGTTGGTCAGGCAGTTATCAGTGTTTATAGGTAATCCGCAGCAGTCCGAATAGGTCCCAATTAGTCCGATACACGCGCTGACGGCCATGTCCTCGTCAGACGTGTCATCCTCAATGCAATCGCAATCAAAGTTCTTGGCTGCCTTGAATATGTTAAGCTTGAGCTTCTCAGATCCAACGGCAATCTCAATACAGCCCGACTCGCAGTCGATGTGGGCGCGGGCTGTGGCCAAGAAAGGTCGACCGAGGATGATCGGACAATCAGAAAGTGAACTAGGAACTTCCATATCTAAAACAAGAAAGTCAACAGGAAAACAGAGACTGTTGACCCTAACCACCACGTCTTCCACCACACCCTTCGGGATTTTGACAGAACGATCTGCCAACTGTAACGTGACAGGGGTGGGTTTCAGATTTCCCAAGGAAAATTTTTTGAGCATGATGGTCGGTATGAGATTGATGGAAGATCCTAGATCAAGCAAGGCACGGTTAAAACTGCAGCCTTGATGCTACAGGAAATCAGTGGTGTGCCCGGATCTTTCTGCTTCGGTGGTAAGTTTGACAGTATAGCACAACTCGCATGAGGCGAGAGAACCACCGGATTCTTAGTCTTCTTTGACTGTCGCCTGGGTGTTGTGTAGTCTTTGAAAAATCGAGCGACAGTAGGTATGTGGTCGATTGCCTCGAGCAGGGGTACCTTGATTTCTACATCCCTGAACAAATTACGTAGGTTGTCAAAGGCCTGCGTATTTTTCTTTTTGCCTTTTGGCTCCCTTAGTAGAGCCTCAGGGAATGGGACTGATTCTGGCACAAGTTTTGGTGCATCATCCTCTCGCGAATGCGGTATGCATCCCGAATGAGAGGGTGATGAAGAAGATGGGCCAGGATCAGGTCGAGGCGGATCGACGGTCTGCTTACCGCTCCTCGTAGTGATAGCATTGGACGATGCGGGTCCAGTGGGATCATACGGTGGAGGAGGGTTTGCAATGGGGATATAAGAGTGTGGTGCTGCAGCAGGATTAGCCTGAAATCCCGGTGGAATGCTCGGAGCTTGCAGAACTTGATTAACCTGTCCCTGAGAAGGTCGTACCTGTGGTTGAGAACCACGGGGCACGAAATTTCGCGGGTTTGGAACAGGTTGGGCGGGAAGAGTGCCCTGAGATCGAGTCGCCATGCGTAGTTGACTGATCTCGGCATTCTGCTGCGCCAATTGGTGCTGAAGAGAGGTCATGTTCTCTTCATGGCGCTTTGACATTTCCGTCATCATTCGCATCAATTTGTCAAGAGGGCTTGATGCGTGTTCAGTTTGTGGTACGCAAGGGCCTGATGGCGGATTTGCCATAGGATTAAACTGGACCCTTGGGATGACGGGTGCGGACGGTCGCATTGGTCCACCCGTGGGGTTTTGGCGCTGCGGGTTGTTGGACCATGCAAAGTTCGGATGATTACGCCACCCCGGGTTATAAGTGGTAGAGAACGGGTTGTTCCCCAGGGCGCAAGCATCTTCTATGCCAGTAGACGCGTCCGCATGTAGATATGCGTCCGAGCCCACGGAGGCTTGGTCCTCCGTGTCGAAATACTGGCTCGCAGAAGCCAGTTCCACATGACTTACCGAGTCGCTTGGCGCGACACTCGGTAAGGAAGGTCTAACGGGGTTTCTCGGGATAAGCCTGGTATTAGAAGAACTTGGATTGTGACGAAGTGGTGAAGAGGTGGTGTTTGCCATAGATCGAGCGGGGTTGGCCAGAAGCTCGTCCAGCTTCTTGTGCACGACGGAGACTTCATCCAGTTTTTGTGCAATAAGGCTTAGATCAGTGGATGAATGGGAGGGTCCCATGTCAACTTCGTGGACATTTCGGGGCTGGCTGGTACGATTAAAGGCGACAATGGAAGCATTGTTCATCGAGTTTTCACTCATATTTTCAAACAGCTCGAATGCTCCATTCTCGTCTTTATTCATAAAGTTCCCTCCGCAGGAAGCGTCTGCAATCTGCTTCAAAGTCTCATTTAGCCCATAGTAGAAAATCTGGGCTATATGCCACTTAGGCAGACCGTGGTGCGGACACTTCCTGAGGAGGTCGTTATACCTCTCCCATGCCTCATGAAATTGTTCGCCGTTTTGTTGCGTAAATGAAGTGATAGCACGGCGAAGCGCATTGGTCCGCCCGATTGGGAAGAACTTCTTGAGAAACGCTGTTCGCATCTCTTCCCACGAGTGGATGGTTCTCCCAAGGGTGCGTAACCATTGCGACGCTTTATCCCGTAATGAAAACGGGAACATCTTCATGAGGACTATAGATAACCCGACATTTCTTGGTTTAACGGTTTCAGCAAGTCGGGTTAGGTCTTCCAAGTGGAGAAATGGGTCTTCACTTGCAAGACCATGAAAGTGAAAATTGATTAGGCCAATTATATTTGGTTTTAATTCAAAGTCGTCCCCGCCCATGGGGACCCGGATTTGTCCTATGGTCTCTGTAGCAGCAGGATTCTGATAAGAGCTAAGAGACCTAGGCTCCTCCTGTTCGGGAGGGTTCTGCATTTCCTCCAATGTTTCCCGAATGGCTTCGATTTGCTCATTATACATTTCCATTTGGGCTTGGAGGCGGGTTATGGGATCTAAGGCTCCACCACCTGGTGGGTTCTGAGGGCGGTTTCCTCCCTCGGGATTTGGGGGTGGGCGTGCAGCCATGTTTGTGGAGGAGGAGGACGATTCGACTTGTTTTCTAGATTTATCAGTCAATTCAAATAGTTCAGGGTTTTGTGACCTCCTCCCAAACATGCACTACCGCAGGAAGAATTGGGGAGATGAGAAGGGAATAGGGATGAGAGAAATGACGCTGCAAAGGTACACTTGATTACAAATCAATACAGTCAAGTTCCTAACCTCTACAGTGTGCCCTTAGACCTAAAGATCTAAGTTACCTACTATCACGAATTACGGAACCGAATGCGAGCACCGCGGAACCACCGGGCCAGATTGAAAGGCCGTTTGCCCCAGTCTTAGACACCCGATAGCACGCGGGAACTCTCACCAGCACGTAGTCGCTACACACTGGTAGTTAGACCTCCAATCCTCAGTAAGGGTCAAGTTACTACCAGTTTTAATTAGAGGCTTAGGGTCAAGTGCTTTTGGAATGTGAAGGGCGTTGTTTACGGGTAATGCCCAAGTGATTGATTTTAAGAGTGTGTAAGAACAAGCATGCAACGGGGAAATCTCCCCGAATTGAAGTTTTTATTGGCGAATGGTTTTTAGAGTTCAGCCTTAAGTAGTATGAATTTTAGGGTTTTGCTGAATTACCAATTCAACCAATCTCCGGGTTTTTGCAAAAATACAGGTTTTCCTTCTAAAACCCAAGAAACCCTTCTTCAATTATCAGTTAGTTAATGCATGCTAAAATGCAATGGGCTACCCTAAATGGAGATTTCTAAGTGTGGGTGCACGAATCAGTTTTATATCAATGTGACAGGGAGCCAAAGCACTTCAATTCAAGTGCTCCCAATCACCAGAAATGATTTCCACACACAAGGCTTCAACCAAAAGATAAAGAAAATAAAATTGTTGGGGTTGAAGTATTCAGGATCGAATCACAGGCAAGTTTGAAAAGTCGTGGTGGGGTTGGAATCAACTCAATTCCAAGTCTCCCCACCAAAAATGTGATCCTGAATTAAAGATAAGTGAGGCAAAAGAGGGATACAAGCAATCTTTTTCTTTGCCTCAAAGAATACTTCCCACGGCGAAAAATCTAAGAATCAAGATTCTCGGATTTTCGCTATGCGAAGTAAGGCGGGAAATCCCGGGGCAGTGGGAGTGAAGACAACCAATCAATCAAGTTAATTTTAATCCACTTGCCCTCAAGAAATCCCAAGAAGTTTTTCTAGTTTTTAGTTTTTAATTTTTTTTTTTTTTATTGTGGTGGCAAGTTAACCCTAATTTGATGAGAAACGAAAACCTACTTGTTCGGCAATGTGTGCGAAGCTCCAATGCGATGTCGGCGTCTTCACGCTCTCATTCCCGCCTTGGATCTGCTCTCGTTCCCGACTTCGTCTGCTTTCCTTCTCCTTCCACCAAGTTCACCTGCACACCAAAAAACAACAATACCCGTGAAGAGAGAAGAGACAAATTTAAAGGAATTGGATAGAAACTTACTCGAAAGCGCACCTCCCCGGCAGCGGCGCCAGAAAAGTCATGATGGGTCGGCCTGGATAGGTTGTTAATATGTTGTTTTTATCGTTGAAATATGTATAGTGGTTAACCTAATTCAGACCTAACCATCTCTTTACAAAATTTTTAACCTGGCCTAATTGATTTTATCTTGTCACTTTTAGGCCCAGGGTCGAACTCAGGGAAGTGGGGTTAAAGTCGAGTTTCTACGTTTTCCTTAAAACGCGTCTCTTCCGTTCGTTTATTGTGTTTTTGGTGTTTTTTTCTTATTTAGGTTTTTTATGGTAATCCTTGTTCTTGAGGCACACCCTCAAAATTGTGTCCTTGGCTTTTAGCCAAACAGAGTCCCAAAACAAGTCTTGCTACTCGCTAGACGGGGTACCTGCAAATCAAAGATTATCTTTTCACTTTTATACCTTTTTTATCTTTTTACTAAGAAGGAAGCTAACAGATAGAAAGTAAATATAGTAGCTATAGATATATATTTATATGTAGTATATATATAAAGGGGTGGGGGTGGAGGTGACGATGGAGTGTAGCACTATGTCGAGTCAGTTGACGTCTAGAGAGACGCAACCAACACGACTATGTGCCGCGTGGAGTGTGGATGGAGGATGGATGATGTATGGGACCACGCTTTTTTTGTACGCGTGTATCAGGGAATATCAGCAACTGGTGCAGATATCCCCGTGATACAGCGTATAGTAAATAACGTGAAAATATATGTACATATGTATGTATATAAGTAAATATATCTATATGTATATAAATGTATAAGTATATATGTATAGATATATATAGATATATATGTATTATATATATATATATATAGGTGTATATGTATATATATATATGTATGTATATATGTATATAGCTATGTATATATGTATATAAGTATATATATATAATACTATATAGATGTATATATATATATATGTATATAAGTATATATGTATCTAGATATATATATATATATGTGTGTATATATATATGTATATAGATATGTATATATATATATATATGTATATAAGTATATATGTATATATATATAAGTATATGTATAAGTATATAGATATATATAAGTAGATATATATATATATATATTATATATATATGTATATTATATATATATGTATATATATTATATATATATGTATGTATACATAACTATAGATATTACTATGTATATAAGTGTATATATATATATATATATATATATATATGTATGTATATATTATATATAGATGTATATAAGTATATATATGTTACTATATATAGCTATACGTATAGTGTAAGTGTGTGTGTGGGTGTGTGTGTGTGTCGGTGAAAATGTGTGTGTGTTGGTGTAGTGTGTGTCTGTGAGTGAGTGCAAAAGAGAGAGAATACGTGAGAGAGAGAGAGCGGGAGAGAGAGATCAGCAGAGAGAGAGAGAGCGGGCTGGAGAGATCGAGAGCGCGGACAATGGCAGAGAGTTAAGTCGTCTGCTCGCGGCGGCGGACGTCTGACGCCGCGTCGTCTGAAGGCGGAGGCGGACGTCTGAAGACGGCGGGTGCGGGCGCGCCTTCGCGCAGGGTTCTGCAGGCCTGCGCGAAGTCGACGAGCGGGCGATGGTGCGGAGGAGCGAGCGTGGAGGAGGTCTGCAGGTGGTCGCGGAGGGTCGCGGAGGGGGGCAGGGGTCGGCGTGAGGCCGTAGCCGGCCGCTGCAGTGCGCGTGGCGGCGGGCTACGGGTGCAACTGCGAGGCGGACAGAACGGAGACGGAGGCGGAGAACGGGCCTGCAGACGCGCGCGGAGGGTTGCGCGCCTGCGGGGAAGGTCGCGGAGGAGGCGGGGGGTGCTGCTGCTGCTGCTGTCGCCGCGGTTTAGCTGCTGCTGCTGCTGCTTCAAGCTTCGGAGCTTGAAGCGGCAGCAATGGCGTGGAGATGAAAACGAAGAGAAAAGAAAACACCACGCCCACCTGCTCGTTGAAGAGCTGGGCAGTGGTGTTCCCACTGTGGTGGTGAGCACCACAGTGGGTTCTCCTGCTCGTCGGGTGCCTCCTCAACGGAGGGCCGGCGTATGGGAGGGGAGAACGGGCAAGGAAGGTGGCTGCGGGTTTTTTCAGCAGCTGCAGCCGCTGCGTCGCGAGGATGAAGCTGCAGCTACTTATAGAGGAGGGGAGAGGGGCGTGTTGGCTGCAGCAGGGAGAGGGCGTGCGAGTTGCAGCTATAGGGAGCGGCGTTGGCAGGGAGACGTGACGGGAAGAGGTGCTGCGTGGCTGCTGCATGCAGCTGCGGGAAGAGTGCAGCCGCGGGAAGGACGCAGCCGCGGGAAGGAGAGAAAAGAAGAAATCAAGAGGAAAAATAAAAAGAGGGTGATTTTGCAAGGAGGCACTTGAAAAAAAAAAAAAAAAAATGTAACTATGTAGGCGATTGTTTCACTCCTCTTCCTCTCTTGATTAAATGCATGCATGCAAGTGTTTTTACAAATGCGATTACAGGATCCTATTATGCAATGTTAATGCTAGAAAATAGCACAAGAAGGCGTTATTACAGGCGTGTTTTGAGGTGCAAACAGTTCCCCCAAAGGAGAGTGTCACCCTCATTGAGGGATGGCACGAAGCATCGCCCAGCTGGAGGCTTTAAACTCAGTGCTTCCTGGGAGGCAACCCAGAGGATTCAGACTGATCTGGTATTTTACGTCACTCAGGTACTATCTTTTTGAAACCCTATGCATCCATGTATTTGCCAATGAGGACATTGTCCAACTTAAGCATGGGGGGTGGTAAATTGCACAATCTTGAGCTCATTTAATCAGTCTGAATAAAAAGAAATTAATTTTAAAAAAAATGAATTTAGGAAGGAACTTAGGCATTAGAAACTTGTCAATAGTGGAAAATAATACAAAAAGAACTTAAACACTTAGACTTTTCAGGCCTTCATGCTTAATCAGCCCTGGTGTCTGTTAAAATATGGATTTACCTTCGAATCCTTGTAACCTTAAACTATTCTAATCCACCTACTAAATAAGGTGATAAGTATACGACTTATCAACTCACCCTCTAACTCAGAAAAACTTTGAGTCTAAGCATCTGCACACATTTTTGCACAGACTCACTCCTCGGAGATTTTGACAGAAATTGGGTAACTAATGAACTCTCTAGGGTGGTATGGCTGGCAAGTTGTCATGGGTAACTGCCCATTGGCAGGTTGTCCAGAGCCCAGCCACGGGACTATTTCTTCTTCATTGCCTCTAAGTACATTTGAGATCAGGGAAGCCACCTACGTAAAAAAAACAGAGAGAGAGAAGAAAAGAAAATAAACCACACTTCACCGCACGAGTATAGCTGGCAAGTGATCGTAGGTAACAGCCCATTGGTCGGTTGTCCAGAGCCCAGCTCAATAACTGCACAAAAAGAACCAAAACACTTAAGGAAGAAGTGGGGAAGTAGTACAAGCCGGGGAGATATACACTGGAAAAATCCTTGTGTTGACCTCAATTAAAACAAACGTAGGGAGAAAGCTACCAATCGAACAAATACACCTTCAGGCAAATATATTTCCTCTTCCGGTCACCTAGGGGCGTAGAAACCCGAAGTCTGTCTAAATTACCGTTAAGTGAGTCTATCACAATCTTCACACCAAGATGCTTAGCACTTAGGGTTTTGACCGAGTTTTAGGTGGGTTGGGTAGCCATAAAAAGTTACCAACCCACGCTGAATTCCGAAAAAATTCTAAAAAATATATATATATATACATATACATATGTATAGTTATATACAAGCAAGGATTCGGGCGATTCATATTTTGGCAAACACCCGGGCGCTGCTTAGTCTTTGTAGATTAAGATCTTGGTATATTTCCTCCTATTGACAAGTGACGAAGTGTCTAAGCAATTAATTCTTAAATTCTGAAAGAAAATAAAGGCTAGAATAAACCTTGCTAGGGACTAGCAAGGAGTAAGCATGGGGGTATGATAACACTACATATGGGGGTGATAATTCTGTTAAATAGGGCCCATCTTAAGAATAAAAGGCACAACATAAGTAGAATGGGAGCATTGCATGCATCATATACCAAGATTGCTTATAAAACTATATTAATGGCCATTTGTGTAAGCACTTGTCAAAGCAGACCTCAGATGAGAAATCGGACCGCATGGATGGATTTAGAACGATGAATGGAGTCCAACGAACTTAAAATCGGCCAAATTCGACATCTGGAGCTCCTACAATGGGCCCAAGAAGTTATAACCGTTGATCTGATGTTCAACGGCCCTCGTTGCACCACGTCACCCCCCCGCTCACCGCACGCCGCTGCCTCCTTCAGCTGAGATCAAATCTCAACCGTCGATCTTCGATTGGATGGCCAAGAACTGCGCACCCGCCGCTATCGCCGCGACAAAGTAGCGGGTGTGGCGCAGCAGTGAGCGTGAACGGCCGCACGCAGGCGACGCGGGTTCAGGCTGCGCGGGGTGAAGAATCAAAGACGGAGAGGCGCACGGCAAAATTGGGCCGCTCGATCAGTAGCGGGCGGCCGAGATCGCGCCACACGACGCGCCCTCAGACAGTAAGCGCCCACGCGCACGCGCACGCCGGGCAACAACGCCCACGCGCACGCGCGCCCGAGGCGCGATCCAAGCGCGCCCAAGGGAGGATCTCAAGATCGGATGGCTCTCACGCAGCTGCCACGGATCAGGCACGAAGAAGAACAGCGTGGGCGTGTGACCGGTGGGCTGGAGGGCTTCACCGACGCTTTTAGAAGGGTTTTAGCGACGTCCCGGACATCGCTAAAGCCCCTTCTTCTTTTAGAAAGCACTTCTCCCTATTTAAACCCCCTCCAACCACTCATTCAAGGCATTCACTTCCCTTGCAACTACTCTACCCCTCTCCTAGCTAGCTTTAGGCCCTCTTGTAATCGCCAAAGACGACAAGCCGCCAACGGAGCCTCCTCCACCGCCCTCTTGTAAATCATGATGAGTCCATTTTAATGGACTAATAATAAGCCTAAGTACCTTTAATCGTACCATGTAGGTATATTAATAATTACAATTAAGTTGTAGAAGAATTGCACGCATCATGATTTACGTTTATAACATTCTATAACTTAATATGTAATGATTTTATTATTTTTATGTGTAGGTATTATATTCAGAAAGAGCAAGGGTTGGGGAGCAAATTTCCCCAACAACCGAAGGAACTTTTCCCTTTCCTCCGGCTGTCTCCTCCAACGCCCGCCAGCCAAAAACAGAAAAGGGATTTGCAAATCCCTTGAATGGTGCACGCGGAGAGAGGGAAGAGTTACAAAAGAGAGGAGGCGGCGTGGACTTTAGGAGGAATTTTTTCCCCCCTTGCGGGGAAAGGCTCCATCTTCTCCACCGCTTCTTCTCCACCACATGCACTGTGTCCACAGGCGTACACCGCATGCCATCTCCAGCCGGCCTTGCTTCCACCGCACCTGCCCTACCGCGCACCTACCTTCCAGCCGCCACTCCAGCTTGCCCTGCAGCGCAAGCGCTTGCCCACACGCCATCTCCAGCCCCCCCTTGCTGCAGGCACTCTCAACCGCGCACCCTGCTGCAGGCCCACACGCCAACTTCTAGCGCCCCCCCTCCACCCTGCAGGCATCCTAGCCAGCGCCTTCAACTTCCCCACAGCACCCGCGCCTCAGCCTGCAGCCGCGCGCCTTCATCACTACTACACCCTCCTTCCTGGAAGCAGACCGCAAGCGCCCGCACCCAATCTTCTGTGCCTCAACCTTGCCCACACGCCATCAACCTACAGCCGCGCGCCTTCACCACTGCCGCACCCTCCTTCCTGCAAGCAGACCGCAGGCGCCCGCACGCCATCTTCCGTGCCTCAACCTTGCCCGCATGCCATCAGCCTGCCTGCACACCATTGCGCCCTACGCTCGCCCCCTCCAGCCACTGCAGGCGCTCACGCCCGCAACCCCCGTGCGCCTCTCCCATCAGCGCCATCAACAAGCTCACCGCTCCACCTTCCTGCAGACCGCCGCCAGCCTCTACAGCGCACAACCGCGTGCCATCTCCCTCCAGCCACTACAGACTGCACTAGAGTGCACAGGCCCGCGCACCATCGTGCGTGTGCACGCACAGCTGCAGGCACCGCAGTAGCACCGCCGCCGTCTCCTCCAACAGGCCAGCGCTCCGGCCACCTCCGCCGACCGCCAGCAGCCACCTTCAGCCACACCACTGCCACCGTTGCGTAGTGCTCGTCAAGCTGCACCTCCCTGCCGATTCTCACGGCAAACCATGCACGGCCGCACACGCGAGGACGAGAGAGGAGAGATCCTCTGTTTTCTTCTCCATTAAAACTTACATTCAATGCCATTGACACCAAATTGATTTTTTTATTATTATTATATTGTGGCAGAATTGCATTTAAACACTCATAGTTATTTATAATTGCATGGTATTGATATTGGCTAGTTTAAGGATTGATTTTGGACTTAATTTAAGTACAAATTGTCTTTAGTACACATCATGTGAAAATTGCATGAATTCATCCTAAATTTATTGAGGATTTCTGTAAGGGAAAATTGCACTTACACCCTTAACTTTTTAGGTTATTGCAAATCTACTTTCTTTCACATTTTAAGTCCGATTTGAAAAGGGATTTCTCACTATCCGAAATAACATTAAATAATTAAGTATTGATTGCATCATTGCCTCCCTGTGGACACGACCCGCTCTTCTGCGAGTGGTTATTTTCATTGTTTTTTATTAGTCGATTTTTCCACCACTTAAATACTATAACGCTAGGCGAAAAGTCGTCTATCAAAATTGGCGTCGTTGCCGGGGAGGCAACAGATGCAATAGATTTACTTTATTATTTTTAAATCTTTTGAGTTGCGAAATTATCTAATCATCTTTATTATTTTGCGAGGAATCTGACACGGCGACAAGGCGCAGCAAAGCGACGACTTTGAATGTGAACAACGCGCACGGCGAAGACAATCTTTTTGGTGGACCTTGACACCACCTGGAGGATGACAACAGGAACACGTGGGCCTTGATCCATGCATATAGGCTTACGAAGAAGCCTATTTCTGATTTAGGCAGTAGATTTTAGTTAGATTTACATTAGAATTTAAATTACTGTCTTTTGGGCCCTTATTGGGTATTTTTGGGAACGTGTTCCCATTTACTTAGATTATAGGATTATTTGAACTATTTTAAACTGCATTGCAGTTAGTTAGTTAGATTAGGTCTGTTTGTTATTATTATTTAAAAAAAAAAGAAAAAATCGAACTGCCTGCTAGAAGCTGCATATCTACAGGGTGATCATCTAGGACTGAATGAGCAGCATCTAGTTTATTTTTTATTGTATTACATTCATACACTGCACGAAGAAAGCTGGAGTAAGGTACGTCTTCTCTTAATCATTAATTACTTGTCATGAATATGCATTGAATCTAAATCTAAGACCACAAAAGTGCATGAATCAAATTAATTCAGTGGTCACTTTAAACAAATTGGGACTGTTAAGAGGTTGGACTTTAAAATCTGTGTTTGAAAACTGTGTGCAAAAGGATCCTGTTTGCGGAATTTCAAAAAATCAAAACACGATCGTATGCTTGCACACTTGAGACACTGTGCACCTCACACATAAGGTCACTAGATAAATTTCTACCTCTCCTCTTTTGCACCACAAGGGAAGTTAGTCGGAAATCAACAAGCCTATCCACCAAGTTACTTTGGTTCCTCGTGTGTGGGCTCGATTCGAGACTTCCATCCCTTGCGAGTAGGTTATAGGCACCAACGAAGGTTGGCCTAGGAAGCGTAATTTTTGCAAAACTTGTTGGGCACCAACTAAACATATAACTCTAAGACCTGCAATCTACTAAAAACAGATCCCGTTGAATTTGTGTTTGCTTTGACAATAGAACTCTCTAGGAAGTTTTTTGCTTATATTCTGAATTTTGCTAAAGCCTAAGAGAGTTAAAATTGTTTTGCTTAAAGAAATGGATTACTCTTACACCTATCATTCAGATTATCAGAGTCAATACTTCCCAATCAGGATCCCATGCTCCGAGCGTATCCATCCTTTGATGGGTACATTGATAATTCATGGGATCATTCTCATTCTTACCCTGGGACTACTGGCTTGATAACTCCCACTTTTGAGCAGAGCCTAGGAGCGGGATTTTTCAATCCTAAAATCCCTACTTCCATGCAAACACCCAACCCTCCCACCCTTCAGGATTTTCCATATCGAGGTTGGACCGATACCCCTAGGCAACTAGAGCCTGAAATTGATTATCCTCCCCAACCTGATAATAGTAGCCTCTCCTCTTTTATGATAGAAATGCAAAAACAGCAAAAGAAAATAATGGAATCAATGGGAGAGATGTTGAGGAATAGTCAACACTTAAATGAAGAAATAAGACAACTTAGCTACACGCTTCCCAATAATCCTGATCCCTACCCAATAAACCATGATCATGAAAATAATTCTGAGGAACCTAATGACAATAGAGATCCAATTCTAGGTAGCTATCACTTAGACTCTCCCAATGAGACACGACCACTAGAGGATAATGATCATAGTGATTATCCACCTGAATTATATTGCAGTCAAGAGCAAGGGAAGATGGTATCTCTTGAGGACCTTGACCCCAATGACGGTATTCTCCTTACCCCTACCAACCCGGGTCAAGGTTATATTGTTCCTATAACTTCCCCTCTTGATTATTTGGTGGAATCCCATTCTACTCTTAGTGAGCCTACTCCTGACCCTCCACTTAGGGAATCAACACCTACCCTTCAATATTCTGAGGATTCAAATGCACCTAATGAAGGTGACCCTAAGGGAATAGAGGATGATTAATTCTGGTCTCAGGGATATGACGAGTCTAATTCTGAAGATGAGGATACCCTAATAAAGGAACCTAGACTGAAAATCTGGAGTGATTCACAGGAGAATTATTTATTATTTGACGATTTACCTCCAGAGGGTAGAAATAATATGATTAAATCCAGATTCCTCCTTTCTTTTAGGAGTCATCCTCCATCAAAACAGGAGTTGATATTAGAGGACGAACAAAATAATGAGAAGTCTATGGGAGACTCTCGGGGACAAAACACATCAATTAAGGATTTATACCTCGAGAAGAATGACGAATTCAATGATATAGGCTTCCTCCAGAATATTAAGATTGATCCTCCTTTAGCAATAATTGAGGATACTGATCCAACTCCTATGAATCACATATACACCTCGATAAATATTTCAGTAAACCAAATGAATCTAGGGATGAGCTAAATGATAATGATTCTTACATTTTGACCCTGCCATCAGAAAGTTGTAATTTGGAGTCTACCCTTGATTCAATTAGGACTCAGATCATTAATGCTAGGCAGGATAACTTAAAGTTGTCTACTACTGTTAGGGAGTGTACACAATCTGAATCATTGTTGGAATTAGACCTAACATCAACTAAGCCTTCATTGGACTTAACCATTACCTTCCAACACTACAAACAACCCTTATACTCCCTAACCGATCCTTGGCTCAGATCTCTGCTCATGTACATTCTTTCTGGAGACTATATCAGGCTAGTACATCCTAGGGTAGAATGGCGAGTATGGATTAATGCTTGTACTTTTACTCTTGCCATTCAAGGGTTTGAACTAATTATGTGTATATCTTTTAAAACCCGTCCTGCTTTGGAGGATCCTTATTATCCTCCACTTATTCCATTTCGGGAGGCCTCTTTTCATATTCCGTCTCTTATTCCTAGACCTCCCAAGGTAGCCAACGAGATTTTCTATTTTCATTTCTTTTGGCGAGCATTTGGAATTACATTGCATCATCAGCTCGCCAACATCCGTGGTTACCTATTTTCTAGGCCTGCAATGTTACACATATTCTTAGGGCCTAACCTTTTCCGTTTGGAACCTAACTTATAGGTTCCTTATAAGTCTGGCTGCTGACAGAAAATGCAGCGCTTGTTGAGAGGCAACCCAATAAACTGTGTCAGGTGATATTTTTCCTTTCTCCTCCTATTTTAATTTTACAATGGGGACATTGTAGGATTTAGGCATGGGGGAGTGCATTTGCATGTTAGGAAGTATTTATGCATTTAGGTTAATATTAAAATATATATTTTTTTTTTTTGAGCTGAATGGGTTAGTCCTTAGCAAAATACCTTTGTTATTGGAGGTTCTTCTTCTGGAATTATTTCTTAAGTTTAGAATCCAGTGCTTTTATTTCACGTGCACGTAGATTTGGTAATGGATCCTTGAGGAAAACCAATGAGCATTTGTAAGTCTACTGAACCATTGGACAGTTCATAGGGAGTCAGCCATACTATCTTCTAATAGATCTACCTCTTATTTGTGAGAAGAAAGTAGAGAGATTACTGGTGCGCTAAGTCTAGTGCAAGGACTCTTAAATTTTTGGATAATTAGATGATGATACTTCAGAGTTAGGCATAGTTTTCACTCTCTGTTCCTGTGTGCGTACTTTGAGTGAATTCCTGAGAGTAACCAAATAAGGTAGATACATAGAGATTGAGTCTTAATAAAGCTATAACTATGGTGAACGGTTACGACTGTCCTTCATAGAGTCCTCAGCTGAAGGAGGGTAATAGTGTCAAAGGTCAGAAATACGCCTGTCCTATCCATTCATTTCCGGTGCCAAAAATAGGCACTTCCACCAAATAAGCCACACAACTTCCTCTTGACCATCATCATCCCTAATAATGCCTCGTAAATAAAAGTCCGTACTATGTTGTGTTGATTGAAAAAGAAACAAAAACAAGAAGAAAAAACATATATATATATATATAAAAGAAGAGAAGAAAAGAGAAAAGAAGTAGAAAAAGAAGAAATAGAAAGAAGAAAAAGAAAAAAAAAAGTTATATTAAAAAAAAAAAATTCCAAGTGTATGATGTAACACTATTTCTGAGGCAGCAAAACACCTATCACGTTTCTGATCGCCTGAATACTGGTTGAGAACTCTAACTTAGTTGTAGAGTTATTAGGACTTGAATTGAAGTGTGGATGCCATGTGAGGCCACCAAATAGTGAGTACAATTTCTAAATCTGGCGAGATTTGTGATCTCAGAAAGAAAGAAAAGAGAGTGCCCAGGAACATCAAGAGAGCACAGTTGTGTAGCCTCTCTCAGAGTTGACTTGTCTAATAGTCTAGAGAGCTAGAGTCTGCAGTACTAGACTATATGTAGCACCAGTTGAGTGT
Source organism: Thalassia testudinum (assembly GCA_037157565.1). Taxonomy (NCBI): domain Eukaryota; kingdom Viridiplantae; phylum Streptophyta; class Magnoliopsida; order Alismatales; family Hydrocharitaceae; genus Thalassia; species Thalassia testudinum. The sequence continues at coordinate 29,435,959 of JAZHRO010000031.1, read as the reverse complement.
GTGCCACCAAGTACAAATCCATTCAACTTGATATCTCCTACCTAAGCCAAACACCGGGGTCAAATTACAGATTATTGTCTACTCTATCCCCGAGGGAAGTAGTTGCCTATCTCAACAGAAATTTTTGCCAAGGGTGTTGTACGAACTCCTAATGCGAATCGGCTCTTTCACTTGGATCTGTTACCTAGGCTATCAGCACTTCACATTTGTCTGATTTCAAAAGTTTTGAAGTAAGAAAAGAAGAAATCTTCTTATTACTTCTATTATTTTCATTTTTGCTAGGGACTAGCAAATCTTAGGCATGGGGGCATTTCATGAGTCCATTTTAATGGACTAATATTAAGCCTAAGTACCTTTAATCGTACCATATAGGTATGTTAATAATTACAATTAAGTTGTAGAAGAATTGCATGCATCATGATTTACGTTTATAACATTCTATAACTTAATATGTAATGATTTTATTATTTTTATGTGCAGGTATTATATTCAGAAAGAGCAAGGGTTGGGGAGCAAATTTCCCCAACAACCGGAGGAACTTTTCCCTTTCCTCCGGCCATCTCCTCCAACGCTCGCTGGCCAAAAACAGAAAAGGGATTTGCAAATCCCTTGAATGGTACACACGGAGAGAGGGAAGAGTTACAAAAGAGAGGAGGTGGCGTGGACTTTAGGAGGAATTTTTTCCCCCCCTTGCGGGGAAAGGCTCCATCTTCTCCACCGCTTCTTCTCCACCACATGCACTTTGTCCACAGGCATACATCGCATGCCATCTCCAGTTGGCCCTGCTTCCACCGCACCTACCCTACTGCGCGCCTACCTTCCAGCTGCCGCTCCAGCTTGCCCTGCAGCACAAGCACTTGCCCACATGCCATCTCCAGCCCCCCCTTGCTGCAGGCGCTCTCAACCGCGTGCCCTGCTGCAGGCCCGCACGCCAACTTCTAGCGCCCCCCCTCCACCCTGCAGGCATCCCAGCCAGCGCCTTCACCTTCCCCGCAGCACCCGCGCCTCAGCCTGCAGCCGCACGCCTTCACCACTACCGCACCCTCCTTCCTGCAAGCAGACCGCAGGCACCCGCACGCCATCTTCCGCGCTTCAACCTTGCCTGCACGCCATCAGCCTGTAGCCACGCGCCTTCACCACTGCCGCACCCTCCTTCCTGCAAGCAGACTGCAGGCGCCCGCACACCATCTTCCGCGCCTCAACCTTGCCCGCACGCCATCAGCCTGCCCGCGCACCAGCGCGCCCTACACTCGCCCCCTCCAGCCACTGCAGGCACTCATGCCCGCAACCCCCGCACGCCTCTCCCTTCAGTGCCATCATCAGGTGCACCGCTCCACCTTCCTGCAGACCGTCGCCAGCCTCTACAGCGCACAACCGCGCGCCATCTCCCTCCAGCCACTGCAGACCGCACCAGAGCACGCACGCCCGCGCACCAGCGCGCACGCACAGCTGCAGGCACCACCGCCGTCTCCTCCAACAGGCCGGCGCTCCGGCCACCTCTGCCGGCCGCCGGCGGCCACCTCTGGCCACGCCACTGCCACCGTTGCGTAGTGCTCGTCAAGCCGCACCTCCCTGCCGATTCTCGTGGCAAACCATGCACGGCCGCACACGCGAGGAGGCAGAGAGGAGAGATCCTCTATTTTCCTCTCCATTAAAATTTACATTCAATGCCATTGCCACCAAATTGATTTTTATTATTATTATTATATTATGGCAGAATTGCATTTAAACACTCATAGTTATTTATAATTGCATGGTATTGATATTGGCTAGTTTAAGGATTGATTTTGGACTTAATTTAAGTACTAATTGTCTTTAGTACACATCACGTGAAAACTGCATGAATTCAGCCTAAATTTATTGAGGATTTCTGTGAGGGAAAACTGCACTTACACCCTTAACTTTTTAGGTTATTGCAAATCTACTTTCCTTCACATTTTAAGTCCGATTTGAAAAGGGATTTCGCACTATCCGAAATAACATTAAATAATTAAGTATTGATTACATCATTGCCTCCCTGTGGACATGACCCGCTCTTCTGCGAGTGGTTATTTTCATTATTTTTGATTAGTCGACTTTTCCACCACTTAAATACTATAACGCTAAGCGAAAAGTCGCCTATGAACTTCCCTTGCAACTACTCTACCCCTCTCCTAGCTAGCTTTAGGCCCTCTTGTAATTGCCAGAGACGATGAGCCACCGACGAAGCCTTCTCCACCGCCGTGGCTGCCTTACCGCTCTCCCCCTCTCTCTTTCTCTTTTCCTCTCTTTTAAGCTTTCCCTTACTTTTGTTTAAGCATGTATTTAATGTTGTAAGCTGTGAACTAAAGCTGCATGATTAATGAAGTTACTTTCCGTTCAGTGTTTACTTGATTTCCTGTTTAAGTTGCATGATCAAGCAAAGAAACGACTCTAACCCTAATCTCTCTCTCTCTATCTCTCTCTCGCTTTTCAACCACACCTTTCACAAGCAAAACTCTGCAATTTCCGTGACAACAAGTGATAAGAAAAATCCAATTTTCACGCCTCCCTGAGACCGACACTCGGACTCACCTCCGTTTCCTTACTTTAAAACTGGCGTTGCATGTGCGACTAGAACGACACTTCTTAACACACACGCATGGGAGCACGTCACCTGGTTGTGCACGCACACATATTTGAATTAATCATTAAGGGCACAACCCATCTAAAGGGCCCATCACATTCCAAGAGCACAGTCATCCCAAGCCTAATTAAAACTGAGTAGATGTTGGCCTTAAGGATTGATTCGCTCTTCGAGGCTCAGACTGAGATTTTTTTGATTAATCTGCTTCTGCTGATCCATCTGATGTCTAGGTAGGGGAGTAGCGTCAAACGACCGCAGCTGGGGGGTACACTAGGAACTGGAGGCACAAGCCAAAGAAAGAACCTTCTCCCCAGCCCCTCCTAACTGGTTGGATTGATCGAATAAAAGTAGACCAAATCGGTTATAATCTCAAGACAGGTCCTGGGAGTCTGTAGGTCGTTAGGCTAACCCACCTAAGGACAGGGTTGATTGCTTCTATTGCAGGGCTCCTTTCTTCTGATTTTACCCTCTTACTCTACCATGTACCCTTCCACATCCTACACGCATTTCCCATCCTACCCTCCTACCACTACCTATCCTCAAGATGATTACTATCCCAACATGACTTATGACTACCCATCTCCCAGTCGGGATAACTTTGATTGGGGATATGAAACCAGATCTCAGTGTCCAGTGCCTAACCCTAGACAACAAGACTATGATTACTATCCTTCCCAGAGCTACAATGATTATAGATCTCCACCCTTTGATGACCAAACCAACCCGATCTACAATTAAGAAGGATATAATGATTATAACACCTACCCTCCCCAGTATTCCACTGAATATAGGTCGCCACCATCCTTTAAACAACTTGAAACGATCTACTATTAGGGAGGGACCCGAGAGCCTCGATATCTTGACTCCTAGTTCTCATCTCGCTTTGCTTAGGGTTTCGTGTTATTTTAAAGTTCTAGGCGTTGTAGCATATCATGAAAAGCTGCTACCAGTTTACAATTTATTACTCGGAATTAAAAGTTTCCCGAGGTCGAACTCAGGGAGCAAACTATGATTCCAGAAGCATATGAATTCACAATATATATATTGTTTTACAAAAATTAAGACGAAGGAGAGAGAGAGCAAAAATTCTCTTCTTGGCTTTTTCTTCTTCTCTCTTCTTTTCAGCCAGTTCTCTTCTTCCTCCTATCCTCTTCTTTCTTCTTTTTTTCTTTGTTGCAAAGGCTTCCTTCTCTTTCTTTCTTTCTTCAGCTACTATGTCTTTCTTCTTCTTCCTTCTTCTTCTTCTCTGATTTTCTACTTTCTTCTATGCCTTCTTCTTTGCTGCAGAGGCTCCCTCCTTCTCTTTTCTCTTTCTTTTTCTCTGGCCTGTCCTCTACTCTTCTCTTCTGCTTCACTCCTGCCTTTCTCTCCAACGTCTGATTCAGAAATCAGATGCCTTAACTGTGCTGTTGCTACAGTGCCCCTGCTGTCTTCTTTTCTTCTGCTCCTTCTCTTTGCTGCGGCCTCTCCTTCCTTCTCCTTTCTTCTTCTCTGCGGCTAAGTTCCAGCCGCTGCTCTTCCTCTTCTTCTTTCTTCCTTCCTTCTTCTCTTCAGCAGTTCCTTGCTTCTTCCTTCCTCACCTGTTCCCTGCACACACACACAAGTTCAGTGCAAAACCTACCCTACCCTCTTCCCGCGTCTATCTCTCTCTGAATCTCTCTTTGGTACGCTCTCCCAGAGCCGGGTAATCGGGTCAGGTCGCATGCCCAGGTCCAGGCACACCGGCGTGGGTGGTGCGCGTGGAGTGCACAGGAGTAGGGATAGTCGGGTCGGGTCAGATCTACGTGGGAAGAGACGCGGATGAGACCCGGGTGATAGGTGAGGAGGGACCTCACCCCAGTGTTTCGAGGCGAAATTCCTAGAACACTTTTTCAATTTATGTGTGGGTGTGCGCCCACACACTTCCCAGGTGGGACTAAAGTCCCACCTCTGATCCGTGCGCCTGCAGGCGAGAAGCTGCGAGTAATTGGGGTAGCAGCGAAGGCTTGCGACCCCAATTGAGAACATGGGCACACTCGCGGAAGTGTCCCGCGTTGCCTAGGGCCTGCGCCTGGTGCTGAAGGGACCTGGAGCTACTCGCTAAGCTGCTCCTGCTGCTTGTCAATGGCGGTGAGGGGGCCGAGACCTGAAAGCACGAAAATGGCCTCACGGCCTCGTCAGACAACTCAGGAAGCTTCCCAGAGTACGACGAAGGCGGTGCGGTGGTCGACGTGGCGGGAAAATGCCTGTGGCCATGTGCCTAGGGCACACTGTAGAGGTGCAGGTGGGTGTGTTCGAGGGGTGGTCTGGATGTGCTGGGTGGTGAGTGCAGTGGGGGAAATGCTTGAGTGGAGTGAGGGAGAGCTTCTGGGCTTGTCGGAGAGGGGTGGAATGGCCTATGGAGGTGGAGCGATCTCGTCGGAGATGGTGGCCGGAGGTGGAGCAGATGGAGGTGGTGGTGGCATTCGAGGGGTTAAAAGTGCCAATTTAAGAGGGGAAAATAATAGAGAGAGAAAGGGGAAGGTTTTTACCTACTTAACTGACGAAGAGGGAAAGAGGGGGCGCCCGACGCGTGCCTGCCGGAGCTGGGGACGAAGGTGCCCAGAAGGGGGTAACGACGACAAGGAGGGGATCTGAAGGTGCCAACTGGTGCGGCCTGGCGTGGGAAGTCGAGGCAGAGTGAGCTCTGCTACAGGTATGGCAGCAGAGCAACGAGGAGGAGGAAGAAAGATTGCCAGAAGCTTGGGCTGTCTGACCGGAGTGAGAGGAGACAAAGTTTGGGGTGTTCTTCGGCCAAAGCAAGCTTGAAGGAAACGAATGCCCCTGCCGCTCCTTATAAAGGTGCTGGCGAGGAGAGGATCTCGAGGGGGCGACGTGGGGAGCTCACCGGAGATGGTCGGAGATGGAGACCCATGCCTTTTGTGCGTTCACACAAGAGGCATGGGCAGCCACAGGTCAAAGGGGAGGGTCACTGCGAAAGAGGACGACGCAAGGAAACCCCCATTCGTTCCTGAGAGCGGTCCCCATACCCTGCGCGACTCCATCCTCTGCGCAAGGTCGCCGAAGTTATGGTGCCTGCGTGGGGTGGCAGGAAGGACCATCCTGCAAAGAACGAAGGAGAAGATAGGGGGCTAAATGCAAGGGTTTAAAAAGATAAGGGTCAAAAAGTAATTCAAGAGGACCAATTTGTAAAGTCGGTCAAGATGGTATTCTCTTAGGCCCAAATTTTTGTACCAACCTCATTTGAACCTAAGGAATTCAATGGTGTAATTTGATTTTAGGTTTGACCATGTTTGACAAGTCAATTTGTGCAAAAACCCAAATTAGGTCAAAATTTGGGCATGGTTCTCAATTTTGGTTAAGATAGGTTTCAAAGGCCAAATTGAAGATTCTAAACCCTAGGGAATATTTTTCCATGAATTTTAGAGGGTTTAGTTGATTTTTATCCTGCGTAGAACCTCATGAATTAAAGCAGATTTATTTTTAGGGTTACAGAATGTTATTTAATCCCTAGAAGTTACTATAACCCTTTTCGGCTCAAGCTAACCCACTTTCGTTCTTATTAAGCCCATTTGACCTGTATTCAGACCCTTAGACACCCTGATTGTGCACTACATTGGTAAAATTACAGTTTTACCCCATATGACTTATTTTCTTCAATTTAGAATTCTCTGAGTTAGGCTTTTCTTTAGGTTTTGTAAGAGCTTTTTCACACTTATTTAGATCAAATTGTGCCAGTTGAGGTTCATGATGAGGCTCTCATCATACCCCCATGCCTAGCTTTTGCTAGTCCCTTAGCAAAATTTTAAGGTTTTAACCTTTTTTCTAAACCATGAATTTCTTATCAAGTTTAGATAAGTGTTTTTTCTCTTGTATCCTTGATTAGGTCAGAATGCCAATCATAGGCCTAAAAGGTACTCTAGTACCAACCAAGATCCAGATCTGTCTATCTTTAGCCTCAGTCTTTAGCAAAGGTTTTTAAGGACTACAGGAACTAACCTAAGGTTTATTGGACTTCGTGATTAAAGCACCCGTGCTTGAGATAATTTTATCCTTGGTTCAGTTCGCAGTGCATTTTGTAAGAGAGAGAGGTAGAAGATTTATATGTTTGGAGAGTTTTCTCTCTCTTTTTCTTTTTAATTCTAGGTTAGTATTGGCTTCATAACACGATCTGTATCGGATTCCTTGTCCCCATCATCAATCCTCAAGGGTTCCTGGCAGTCAATGCTTCGAGATAGCACCGCCCATGGTAACCCCCAGAACCCTAGCTTTCGAGATTTGGAGATAATCCCGTCCATGGTGTTCCGTGGCCGAATTCAGACCCTGGCAATTGACACTTCATGATAATGCCATCCATGGAATCTGAGCCAGCAGAGTACTTGCATGCCCCTAGTAGGATATGTAAATATCCTAAGAGACAAGCACCGAGGAGATGATATTTTGTTACGCATCTTCGAGGGGAATTTCCCACCTCTCCGCACTGGGAACTCGTCCAAATCAACTTGTGTTGATCGGCCGCTCCTACTCTATGTGACTTTTCAGAAGATTTTGAAACGCTTCTGCGTGATTTTAATACTTATGCTTACTGAACCAGACTGTGTATGTAAATTTGGGTGCTTAGGTTACTAAGTCTCGCAAACCAAAAGTTAGTTAACGAGGCAGAATGCTCCCTAAGCCTTGGACCTAATACTTAAGCTTTTCATTCTCCTCAACCTCTTGAGGAATATCTAGATCTTAATGGGTACTAAGAGTCTGTCCGAGAATGCCTAGGTTTGCGTTCTTACTAATCTTGTTGCGCACTTTCCTTTTTCTTTTCTTAATGTGGTCGAGAACTTAGGTTAATTCCTTAATTTCTTGCTAACAACTATCACTTTGTTTCATTTTGTGCTCCTTTTTTTTCTCATTTTGTTCTTTTTCTCCTCCTCCTTTGTAAAGTCCACAAAAATTTCTTTCCTCCTCTCATTTTATTATTCTTTTTCAAAAAAATTTTTAATTTTTATGGTGTTTTTGGCATATGTGAATTTTTTTGTTTAAAATATTTCCTTACGAGTTTTGCACTTACATACCCCCCCATGCCTAAGATTTGCAATATCCTCATTGTAACTTAGGAGGGTTTTTATTTAGCTTAGTTCATACATTAGGACAGGCCTTTTGGTGAGTGGATGGGTCGGGGTGACTGTTGCGAATGATTTCTAATCTCAGATGCAAGCACCTGAGGAGGAGTCGGTTGTTCTAAAGGATGAACCTTAAGTGCGAAGAGGTGTCAGAAAAGGTTTCGGGTTTTTTTTCAAAAAATGACGGGCTGCCTCCCGTTGAGCGTTGAGTTTTATGCCATCGGTTGGGCGCAATATGCTCAAGGAGAATGGAGGATAAATGATGACTCAACCAAATCTGTAGAGGTTACATCTATGAATGGTTTGAGTCTCTGACCATTCACAATGAAAGGTTTGGAATCATGGTTGAGTGGACTAATTTCTATGGCTCCATTTCCAAAAACCTGTCGGACAAAATATGGTCCGACCCACTTGGATCGTAATTTCCCAGGGAAGAGTTTGAGTCAGGCATCGAAGAGTAGGACCTTCTGACCAAGATGAAAGATCTTTCTAGATATGTGCTTGTCATGGAAGGCTGTAACCCACTCTTTGTAGTTCCGCGAGCTCTCGTATGCATCAAGGCATAATTCATCAATCTCGCTTATCTAAAGCTTTCTGTGGGTTCTAACCTTAGAAAGATCTAGATTGCAACTCCGTACTGCCCAATAGGCCTTGTGCTCCAGTTCGACGAGAAGGTGACACGCCTTTCCGTACACCAGTCTAAAAGGAGACAAGCCTAATTGGGTCTTGTGGGCGATCCTATAAGCCCACAAAGCTTCCGGAAGTTGGGATGACCAATCCTTCCTGTCAGGTCGAACAGTGACCTGCAGGATTTTCCTGATCTCCCAATTCGATAGCTCAGCTAGACAATTAGTTTGGGGGTGGTAAGGAGTAGAGATTCGGTGAGACACCCCGTATTTGGTCATCAGTGACCTGAACTGAGCATTAATGAAATGGGTCCCTCCGTCAGAGATGATTGCACGAGGAATCCCGAACCGTGAGAAGATATTCTGATGAATGAATTTGATAACGATCTTATGATCACAGGTTCGGGTCAGAATGGCTTCGATCCATTTGGACACATAGTCCACAGCAAGCAGAATGTACTCAAAGCCGTCCGAAACAGGGAAGGGGCCCATAAAATCAATCCTCCAAATATCAAAGATTTCGCATACGAGAATCGGCTACAAAGGCACATGTAGCGATGGCTCATGTTGCCCAAAGTCTAGCAACGACTGCATGCTTTGTAGTGACTGTATGCGTCCTTGAATAAAGTGGGCCAATAGAAACTGCACTGGAAGATTTTTGATGCGGTTTTGCGCCCAGAGAAGTGGCCACCACATGCCTGGTCATGGCAGAAGAAGATAATATCATTGATTTCGCCCTCCGGGACACGTCTCCGAATGATTTGGTCAGCACCTATACGGAAAAGGTATGGGTCTTCCCAGATGTAGTACTTGGCATCAGAGCGCAACTTGTCTTTCTTGGCCTTCGGCCAATCAGACGGGATCTGACTAGATACCAAGTAGTTTACTATATCAGCAAACCATGGAAGCCTAGTACCAATAGTCAATAGGTGCTCATCAGGAAAATGCTCCATGATGGGTCCAGAAGGGTTGATGATCTCAGAAGGAAGGTGAGACAAGTGGTCAGCTACCACATTTTTTCTTCCCGCCTTGTTGCGAATCTCGAGGTCGAATTCTTGCAACAACAAGATCCATCGGATTAGTCAAGGCTCCACGTCCTTCTTGGCAAGGAGATGCCTCACAGCTGTGTGATCCGAGTAGATTATGACGTGGGAACCCAAGAGATAGGATCGGAATTTTTTGAGGGCAAATACTACGGCTAGCAGCTCTTTCTCCATAATTGTATAGTTACACTGAGTCTCGTCAAGTGTTTTGCTAGCGTAGTAAATGACCACTGGTTTCCCGTCAACTTTCTACCTCAGAACCGCTCCGACAGCGAAATCAGATGAATCGCATATGATCTCAAAGCGTTGAGACCAATCAGGCGACTGTAGGATCGGGGCCTGGGTGACTCAGTGTTTACACGGCTAGATCATGTTTTAATAATTAATGCGTTGTAATATAGATGAAATTTCCGCGAAAACAAATAAATATTTTTTAACTCGAAAATCGGAGTATCCGAGGTCGAACACAGGGAGTAATCTAAGTACTTTTAAAAACTTGAGAATACAACTTCTTTTAAATGAAAAACAATTGGTTCAATGAGAGAATTATAAAAATGAATTGCTAAAAAGAATAGAATTGGACGTCTGATTTCTATATCAGACGTCTTAAAATGAAAGTCTTCTTCTTCTTTTGTTGTTGCGTGCCTCTGATCTTCTTCTTCTTTTGCCTTGCCTCTTTCTATTTTCCTCTGCAGTATCTTCTTCTTCTTCACTGTTCTTCTTCTCTGTTCTTCTGATTCCTTCCTTCTTTTTTTCTTCTACTCGACCTCTCTTCAGAGCTTCTTCCTTCTTCCTACAGCTAAGTGCTGAGCCTTTTCTCCTTCGGCACTCTGTTCCTGCACACAAGGCAGCAAAACCTATTCCTTCCCTCTACCCGCACGTCTCTCTCTGCAAATCGCTCACAGGAAACTTACCTAGATCCGGGTTAACGGGTCGGATCGCGTACCCGTGACCAGGCGCACCGACATGTGTATGGTGCGCGAGGCATGAAGGATAGTGTCGAGTCGAATCCCACCAGGTCCGCATGGTTAATCCGTGGACGAGGCGGGCATGGGGCACGGGACCTCACCCCAGGTGTATTCGGAGGCAATAGGGCTTATTCACAAAAACAACTTAAACCACTGAATCGCTGCGAGGCTTACCAATGTGGGACTATCCTGTCGCTTCTCACGTGTGCCCATAGCCAACCTCTTCACAATCTCCTCAGCTGCAGCCCCTGCTGGTGTCAATTGCTGGGGCAAAAGTCTTCACAGAAGTCTCCCCAATCCGTAGCACCTGGAGCGCAGCTGTCTTGAAGCCTGGAGCCTGCTTGGGAGCTTCTCGAATCGTCGACAATGGCGGCTGGGGCAGCAGAAATGTCAAGCACTAAAAGGGCCTCTCAGCCTAATCAAACCACCGGGAAACCTTCGCCATGGCACGGCGAAGGTGTTGATCTGTGCGGCAGGCCGTGGGGTGGCCTAGGCGTGCGTGCCTAGGTCGACCTGTGACCGGAAAGATGGGTGTGTTCGGGGGTGTGTTGAGTGAGTGTGGAGGGACTGTGGAGGGGCGAAGGGCGTTCAATGTGATGAGGCGAAGCTTCTGGGACGGTCGGCGAGTTGTATGGAGCTGCGGATCGACGGGGGCAACTCGTCGGAGGTTGGCCGGAGGCGAGGAAGGTGATGGTGGTCAGGCGTGGTCGAGGGTCGGTTTGAATGAAGTAATGTGGGAAAAGAAAGAAGGGAAAATGGGGAGTAGTTCTAACTTACTTGCAGGGACGAAGGGGGCCGGAGAGGCAGGCAATCGTATTGACTATCGCAGGAGAAGAAGCACCCAGAGGGAGAGAGCGGCGACGAGGAAGTGGGCAGGGAAGTGTGCGCTTGGTGCGGCGCGACGCAGGAAGACTAGACGAAGCAAACTCTGCTGCTGGTATGGCAGCAAAGCGAAGAGAAGGAGGAGGAGTGGCCGCCAGAGCTTGCGGGTTTCCTGTTGGAGAAGGAAGAGAGGAAATTTTGAGAGATTCTCCGCCAAGACAAGCTTGAGATCTCGCAGAGGGTCGGAGGTCTTTTTATAGGGGCTGGCCGAACTTTCTGGTGCGTGGAGGGCAGGCTTTTGGCCACTGCTGTCTCACCGGAGAAGGAAGGTGGTCGAGACCCAAATTTCTCGTGCATTCGCACGAGAGTTTGGAAAGAAATCAGAGATCAAGATCAGGCTTAGATGGAAGGGGATTCCTCAGAGAATCTGCCTTCCAATTCTGGGAGGAGATCTCTAAGGGATTTGAGCGTATCCTCCCTGTCAACCTCGCCAGAGAAGAATCTTCCCCAATAATGGTGGAAGGACTTGATTGTAAGGTCAGAGAGAAAGATAGGGGGGTTATTGTGATGGTTTTCAAAAGATAGGGACCAAAATGTGATTGGGTGTACTAAATTGCAAAGTAGGTAAAGATGACCTCCCTTAGGTCCAAATTTTGCTAAAAACCTAATTTGGACCTAAACAATCCAATGGTGAAGTTGGATTTTAGGTTTGACCACGTTAGACTAGATATTTTGCGTAAAAACCCAATTTAGGTCAATTGATGAGCTAGGACCCTAATCTAGGTCAAACTAGGTTCCAAAGGCCAATTTGAATGTTATAAACCCTAGGGGATATTTTTCCATGATTTTTAGAGGGTTTACTTGATTTTTATCCTGATCGGAACCTTGTTGAATTAAGCGGGTCTGTTTTAGGATTACCAAATGTCATTTAATTCCTAGATTGCACATGAACCCATTTCTGATTGATTCAACCCACTTTTTATCTCATTTAGACCATTTGACCTATGCTTTGTCTCTAAGAAATCCCGTTTATGTACTGCAATGGTAAAATTGCAGTTTTAACCTTTATTTCATGTTTTCTTCTCAGAACACTTATTCCTCCAATTAAGCCCTCTTCTAAGTCATGTAGGAACTTTTATTCTCTTTATTAGGTCAAAATGAGCTAGTTATGGCTCATGATGAGGCTCTCATCATACCCCCATGCCTAGCTTTTGCTAGTCCCTTAGCAAAATTTCAAGGTTTTAACTTCCATTCTAGACCCTGAGTGTCTGTCAACAATTATGATAAGTGCTTCTCCTTTTCTTTTGTGATTAGGTCGGAATGCCGATAATAGGCCTAGAGGTACTAGAGTACCAACCAAAATCCAGACCTGACCCGCTTTAGCCTCAGTCCTCCGCAAAGGTTTTTAAGGCCCACAGAAACTAACCAAGGGTTTGTTGGACTCCGCGGTTAAACCACCCGTGCTTGAGACATTTTTAACCTAGGTTCAGTTTGCAGTGCATTTTTGTAAGAGAGAGATAGAAGATTTATTTGTTTGGAGAGCTTTTCTCTCTCTTTTCTTTTTATTTCTAGCTTCGGATTAGCTTCTCAACAAGGTCTGTATCGGATTCCTCGTCCCCATCATCAATCCTCAAGGGTCCCTGGCTATCAAGATTTTGAGATAATCCTGCCCATGGCAACCCCCAGAACCCTGGCTTTCGAGATTTTGAGATAATCCCACCCATGGCGTTCCGTGGCCGAATTCAAACCCTGGCGATCGACATTTCGTGATAATGCCACCCATGGTATCTGAACCAGCAGAGTGCTTACATGCCCCCAGTAGGATATTTAAATATCCTAAGAGACAAGAACTGAGGAGACGATATGTTGTTACGCATCTTCGAGGGGAATTTCCTGCCTCTCCGCGCCGGGAACTCGTCCAAATCAACTTGTGTTGATTGGCCGCTCCTAATCTAGGTGACTTTTGCAGAACATTAAACGCTTTGCGTGATTTGGATATTTATGCGTACTGAACTAGACTGTGTGTGACTTTGGGGTGCTTAGGTTACCGAATCCTACAAATCGAAGGTCAGTTAACGAGGCCGAATACTTCCTAAGCCTTAGACCTAATACTTAAGCTTCGCATTTTCCCCAACCTCTTGAGTCTTATCCAGATTTTAGCGGATACGTGAATTTTTAAGCTAAAGAATCTAGCCCAAGATGCCTAAAATCAGCGTTCCCGCTAATCTCTTGTAATGTTACCTTAGCACTTTTTCTCTTTTCTTGATCTGGTCTAGAACTTCCGTTAATCCCTTAATCTTTTACTAATGACTATTTTTTTCTTTTTCATTTTGTGCTCCTTTTTTGACATTTTACTCTTTTTCTCCTCTTATTCTGTATGACCCTGAATTGTTTCTCCCTTCCTTCAAGTCTTTCTTTCTTTTTTTTTTTTTGAGATGAAACCCTTTCTTGATATGAATTTTCCTGACGTTTTGCACCTTCATACCCCCCCATGCTTAAGATTTGTAATGTCCCCATTGTAAATTAGGTGGGTTCGATTTCAGTTCGATTTCAGCTTAGTTCATGCATTAGGACAGGTGTGTGGTGAGTGAACGGGTCAAAATGACTTGTTGCGAATGATTTCTAATCTCGGGTAGGGATACCTGAGGTGAAGTTGGCTGTTCTAATGGATGAACCCTAAAGTGCAATATGAGTTCCGCATAGAAATGTCAGAAAAGGTTTCGGGTTTTTTCAAAGAATGACGGGTTGCCTCCCGTTAAGTGCTGAGTTTTACGCCATCAACTGGGCGCAATGAGCTCAAGAGGAATGGAGGGTAAAGGATGACTCAGCCAAATTTATATCGGTCATGTCAATGAACGGTTTGAGTCTCTAACCGTTCACAACAAAGGGTTCAGAATCGTGGCTGAGTGGGCTGATTTCAATGGCTCCATTTCCAAAGATTTGTCAAACTAGGTAAGGTCCGACCCACTTAGATCGTAGCTTTCCTAGGAATAATTTGAGTCGGGCATCAAAGAGTAAAACCTTTTGACCAGGATAAAAGATCTTTCTAGAAATGTGTTTGTCGTGAAAAGCTTTAACCCGTTCTTTGTAAATTTGCGAGTTCTCATACGCGTCGTGGCATAATTCATCGATCTCGCTTATTTGAAGTCTTCTGTGGGTTCCAGCCTTAGAAAGATCTAGATTACAATTCCGTACTGCCCAATAGGCTTTATGCTCCAATTCGACGGGGAGGTGACATGCCTTCCCGTACACTAGTCTGAAGGGAGACATTCCTAATTGGGTCTTGTGGGCGGTCCTATAGGCCCACAATGCTTCCGGAAGCCGAGAAGACCAATCTTTTCTATCAGGTCGAACAGTAACCTGAAGGATTTTCTTGATTTCTCGGTTTGATAGCTCAGCTAGACCATTAGTTTGGGGGTGGTACGGAGTAGAGATTTGGTGTGACACACCGTATTTGGTCATCAGTGACCTGAACTGAGCATTTGTGAAATGGGTCCCTCCGTCGAAAATTATTGCTCGTGGAATCCCGAACCTTGAGAAAATGTTTTGATGAATGAATTTTATAACAACTTTATGATTGTTGGTTCGGGTCGGAATGGCTTCTATCCACTTGGACACGTAGTCAACTGCGAGTAAGATGTATTCGAAGCCATCCGAGATCGGGAAGGGTCCCATAAAATCAATCCCCCAAATATCAAAAATTTCACATACCAAGATCGGTTGTAGAGGCATCATGTCTCGATGGCTCATGTTGCCCAAAGTCTGGCAACGGGAACATGCCTTACAGTGATCGTATGCATCCTTGAAAATTGTGGGCCAGTAAAAGCCACACTGGAGGACTTTTGATGCGGTTTTATGTCCCAAAAAATGTCCACCGCATGCCTGGTCATGGCAAAACGAGAGTATGTCTTTGATTTCTACTTCCGCGACACACCGTCGAATTATTTGATCAGCACCGATGCGGAATAGATATGGGTCTTCCCATATGTAATACTTGGCATTGGAACGCAATTTGTCCTTCTTGGCCTTCGACCAATCGGACGGAATCTGATGTGATGCCAGGTAATTTACTATATCTGCGAACCATGGAAGACTTGTACTGATAGTCAGGAGGTGCTCATCAGGAAAATGTTCTGTGATGGGTCCGGAAGGATCAATTATTTCAGAAGGAAGGAGGGACAAGTGATCAGCTACCACATTTTGCTTTCCCGCTTTGTCGCGAATCTCAAGGTCAAATTCTTGCAACAGCAAGATCCATCAGATTAATCGAGGTTTCGCGTCCTTCTTTGCAAGGAGATGCCTCACAGCTGTGTGATCCGAGTATATGATAACACGGGAACCCAGAAGGTATGATCTGAATTTTTCTAGGGCAAATACTACAGCTAGTAGCTCTTTCTCAGTAACCGTATAGTTATGCTGAGCCTCATCCAGTGTTTTGCTGGCGTAGTAAATGCCCACAGGTTTCCCGTCAATTTTCTGCCCCAAAACCGCTCCTACAGCGAGTCAGATGCATCGCACATGATCTCAAAGGGTTGAGACCAATCAGGGGACTGTAGGATCAGGGCTTGGGTGACTCGATCACGTAGGATCTCAAATGCTTGAGTGCATTCCTTGGAAATTTTGAAAGGCACATCCTTGGAGAGAAGAGTGGTAAGGGGGCGCGCGATTTTTGAAAAATCAGGGATAAATCGACGGTAAAAATCGACGTGCCCCAAAAAAGATCGGATGTCCTTAATCGAGCTAAGCATAAAGAGCTTGGAGATTAGGTTAACCTTAGCTCGATCCACTTGGATGCCTTTCTCCGAGATTAAATGTCCCAGGATAATTCCCTCAGGCACCATGAAATGGCTCTTTTCCCAGGAAAGAACCAAATTCACATCGATGCACCGCCTGAGTATTTGGACCAAGTTTTGGAGGCAATCATCAAATGATGCGCCAAAAACTGAAAAGTCATCCATGAAGACTTCCAGATAGACACCTACCATATCTGAGAATATGGCAAGCATGCACCGCTGAAAAGTTGCAGGTGCATTGCAGAGACCGAACGGCATCCTTCAAAACGCGTACGTCCCGAAGGGGCAGGTGAATGTGATCTTTTCTTGGTCCTCTGTATGGATTGCCACCTGGTTGTAACCGGAGTACCTGTCAAGAAAGTAGAAGAACCTATTTCCCGCTAGTTTCTCGAGGATCTGATCAATAAACGGTAGTAGGAAATGATCCTTCTTCATGGAGGAATTGAGTCTTCTGTAATCAATGCAGACTCTCCACGAGTTAGCTATTCAGGTAGGAATGACTTCTCTGGTTTCAGTCGTGATGATGGTAAGTCCTGCCTTTTTAGGCACCACCTGTATTGGACTCACCCAACGACTGTCGGAGATCAGGTAGATGATCCCTGCATCTAACCACTTTATGATCTCCTTTTTCACGACCTCCTGTAGGTTAGGGTTCAGGCGTCTTTGCATTTCTCTTGAAGGTCATGCGCCTTCTTCTGTGTAGATTCGATGTGTGCAGTATGAAGGGCTTATACCAGTCAAATCATCGAGAGTCCATCCAATGGCTCTACGATGTTGCTGGAGAACAGTAATCAAACGGAGTTCCTGGTCAGGTGTGAGTCGAGAGTTGATAATCACAGGAAACGTCTTATTCGAATCCAAAAAGACGTACTTCAGATGCTCAAGAAGGGGCTTGAGTTCCATGACAGGATTGTCAGCAGCAGCGGGTGGTTCAGGGTTTGTATCAGGAATAAGGGTTGGAGTCATAGGTGTGTCTAGATCATGTTCGCACTCCTCTGTTGGCGGGTTTTGATTTTCTAGTGGTTGATCAGGGATAATCAGGTTGTCCTCTGTATGCAATTCCTCAACCACGGCTCTGATATCACAAATCTGCTTTATAACCCCGCAATTAATCCCTTGTTGGGCCTTAAAAATGTCAATCTTCAGGGTTTGATTCCCAAATTTTAACTCTATCTGGCCCTCTTCACAGTTTATGTTGGCCCTAGCAGTGGCCAAAAAGGGTCTCCCTAATATGATTGGTGTGTCCCTTGGGTTCTTAGGTGCATCCATGTCCAGTACTATGAAGTCCACCGGGAAGTAGAAATCCCCTACCCTAACAATGACATCCTTGAGTATTCCTTTAGGTGACTTGATGGATCGATCAGCTAACTGCAATGTCACCTCAGTTGGTTTAAGTTCAGATTCTTCAAGGTGGTCAAGGAGGGATGTAGGTATTAAATTTATGGAGGCACCTAGATCTAGTAAGGCTCTATCAAATTGGGTTTCACCAATTTTACAAGAAATCAGGGGAGTTCCTAGGTCTTTAGCCTTGGGTGGGAGTTTACTCAAGATGACAGAGCTGGCTTGCTCTGACAGTACGATTGGATTCCCATCCTTGGTTTGCGACTTACGTTTGGGTGTACATACGTTTTTCAAGAATCTTGCGTAAGCCAGTATGTGGCGAATTGCATCCATCAATGGAATGCTTATCTGGACCTGTTCAAAGAGCTTGACCAGATCCTCCTCAGGGGCCACGGGTTTGGTTATCCTTTTTCCTTTGGTCAAGGCCTCAGGAAATGGGATCCTAGTTGGTTCCTCTAGGATAGGTCCAGGTTCTTGATCTGGGACAGTGGTATCTTGGATAACTATCCTAGGGTCTTGGCTATTGTCAGGCTTGGAGTGGTTCGGATAATGTGGGTCTTGGGTTGTTTTACCACTACGTGTTGTTACAGAATTTAATCCGGCCTGATTTTGGTTTGGGTTTGGTAAGAGGGGTGGCTGCTGCTGAAATCCCGCATAAGATGTAGAAGCTTCCATCCCGTATGGCGATGGAGCAGCAGGGGCCTGATAAATCAAATGTGCGTGGCCTGAATTTGGATTCATAACACGCTTCTGGGTTAGCACATTATTTGTGTTGGGCAGAGGTTGCGAAGGAAGGGTGCCAGGTTGGCGGGAATTTGCCATCTGGGCCAGTTGGTTGCGAACCTCTGTGATCTCGTCCTTGTGCTATTTTTGCATTGCCGCATTCGTCTTTTGAATGTCAGCCAGTGCTTGAAGGATAAGAGTAAATTGATCCTGGTTTGGCCCGGATTGGTAGGTGGGATTGGGCCGAGGCTGAGGCGGCTGATATGGACGAGGGGCTTGTGGACAGGGTTGATATGGTGGTCTTTGAGTCTGAGAATTTCCTGCCCACTAAAAGTTAGGATGATTTCGCCATCCAGGGTTGTAGGTATTGGAGAATGGGTCATTCTGAATGGCGTTGAGGTCCTCGCAGTTCTGAGGAACCTCAGGAAAGTCAGAATACGAGGGTTCAGAGTTCCCCCAACTCGAGTAGAATGGATCGGAGGACACTCCGGTCTGAGAGGCAGACGGGGGTGGATATGGGTCCATCCCCTTGGCAGATTGGTGGTAGATGTTTTGCACAGTTTCCCTTGACAGAGGTGGTCGTGCAAAAGAGTTTTGCGCAGAGGTGGCTTGCTGCAAATGCCGAGTTAACTCATCCACCTTCTTTTCTATGATAGAAACCTTGTCCAACCGACTGGCCATCAGTTCCAAGTTGACGGAAGTGGATAGGTCCTGCATCTCATGTGCCCCTCTCAGATTCGTCGATGCGCGAGCATTCGTCCTGTGGAATAATCCCATGGAGTCATTATTTATGGAGTTCTCGCACATGTTTTCGAGAATCTCCCACACCATGTCCTCGTGTTGACCCATGATGTTTCCTCCGCACATTGCATTGACGAATAAACGGATGTCTTCACGGAGTCCCTGGTAAAAAGACTGGACTTGTTCCCACTTAGGAACTCCGTGATGGGGGCACCTTCACATGAGATCTAAGAATCGATCCCATGCTTCGTGAAGAGGTTCTCCCGGTTGTTGAGTGAAATGAGTGATCTGGTGGCGCAAGGCATTCGTTCGACCAACGGGGAAGAATTTTTTCAAAAATTCGGACTGAAGTTCCTCCCATGTGTTGATCGGACGGGTCTGAGCTTGATACCAATGGGCAGCCTTGTCTAAGAGGGAGAATGAAAACATTTTCATGATATCCCGGTTTTGTAGATCTGACCCGAAGGTCTGGGCCAGATGCTTGAGTTGTTTAATATGTTGGAATGGATCCTCAGAGTTAAGCCCATGAAACTTTGGTATGGCATGAATCATATTGGGCTTCAGTTCAGAATCAGGACCTCCAATCGGGATTTGTACTCGAGGTTCGATCGCCACCGCAGCGGGATTATAGTGATCTCGCATCATAGGTCGCTGCGGTGGGTTTACAAAGTTTTGAAAAAGATCATTAAGGTGTTGAAGTTGGTATTCAAGGTTGTTCTCCTCTTCAATGGGTTGTGCCATGATGGGAGAAGGAGAACCAAGTTCTGAATCAGATGAAAGATTTATGTGGTGGGGTTGCTGCACAAACAAGGGTGTCGAGGCTTGGCCTCGACGAGAGTGAATTTCTAAAGGAGGTCTTAAGGGAGGTCTTAAGGACCTCCTACCGAACATGCACCGAAGGATGTGATGAGATTAGAAGGTGCTGGACCCAATCGAGACACCCAAAAATTGTTGGGTGACTATAGAGGTTCGGGGCGGATGGTACCCCTTAGTCAGAAAGGTCGTCCACTTGAGAAATACCTAGGAAACCAGAGAAGGAGAGTCCCGCGAAGACCCCTACACGGTAGAGCGTCCCCACGAGTTACAGGGTTTCCCCCACCCGACCTCTCTTGTCACTGCGGTTCCAGGTAGACCAGAATGGGAAGCTTGACCTCCTAAGTCTACCTTTTTTACTTTAAGATCAAGGTGCTTAATGTTCCACTTGAACTTTTAGGTATTTTGAGTAAAAAAGTGACCTAATTTTAAGGTTGGTTGACCCAAGGGATCAACTTTACCTCTTGTTCCTTTGAGAGTTTTTGGGTCCTTTCTTTTAAGGTTCAAATGGATTTAAAAGCCTGATTTGCTTAGGGTTCCTCTTGTATAGATCTTTTCAAACAAGGTTTAGGCACACCTCTTTTTGGAAAAACTTTTTTCTTTTTTTAAGAGAAGGTGTGTCTCTAAAAACCCTAGCTTTTCAATCCTTAAATTGGCTCTAGTGGGTCCAATTTAGTTGCCTCAAAATTTAGTATCTAGGGCTCAATCAAGAATGTTTTAGCCCTAGTTACCTTAGTTGGATGAGCAGATAAAAATGTGTTGAAATGAAAATCAGGCAACTTGATGAGTTACTAAATATGAAACAGGTAGCCCTAAGTTGATTCTTTTTTTCTTTTCAGATTTTGAGGGAGTTAAGAGAGAGGGCTTATGGAAATTACCTGTTCTTTAGAATGTCTATTGTGCAGCTGCTCTTTTTTCCTTTCTGCTTTCCCTGTAATAAGCACAACAAAAGAGAGGAGTTAGGTCAAATATTGGATCAAAAAGTTGTAATCAAAAGCTTTAAAAGTGCCCGTTGCTCCCCGACAACGATGCCAAAATGTTTACACGGCTAGATCGTGTTTTAATAATTAATGCGTTGTAATATAGACGAAATTTCCGCGAAAACAAATAAAGATTTTTTAACTCGAAAATCGGAGTATCCGAGGTCGAACACAGGGAGTAATCTAAGTACTTTTAAAAACTTAAGAAGACAACTTCTTTTAAATGAAAAATAATTAGTTCAATGAGAGAATTATAAAAATGAATTACTAAAAAGAACAGAATTGGACGTCTGATTTCTGTATCAGACATCTTAAAATGAAAGTCTTCTTCTTCTTTTTCTGTTGTGTGACTCTAATCTTCTTCTTCTGCCTTGCCTCTTTCTATTTTCCTCTGCAGTATCTTCTTCTTCACTGTTCTTCTCTATTCTTCTGATTCCTTCCTTCTTTTTCTTTTCTTCTGCTCAGCCTCTCTTCAGAGCTTCTTCCTTCTCCTTCCTGTGGCTAAGTGCTGAGCCTTTTCCCCTTCGGCACTCCGTTCCTGCACACAAGGTAGCAAAGCCTATTCCTTCCCTCTACCCGTGCGTCTCTCTCTCTCTGCAAACCGCTCACAGGAAACTCACCTAGATCTGGGTTAACAAGTCGGATCGCGTACCCGTGACTAGGCGCACCGGCGTGTGTATGGTGCATGAGGCATGAAGGATAGTGTCGGGTCGGATTCCACCAGGTCCGCGTGGTTAATCCGCAGACGAGGCGGGCGTGGGGCGCGGGACCTCACCCCAGGTGTATTCGGAGGCAATAGGGCTTATTCACAAAAACAATTTAAACCACTGAATCGCTGCGAGGCTTACCGATGTGGGACTATCCTATCGCTTCTTCTCGCGCATGCCCGTAGCCAACCTCTTCGCAATCTCCTCAGCTACAGCCCCTGCTGGTGTCAATTGCTGGGGCAAAAGTCTTCATAGAAGTCTCCCCAATCCGCAGCACCTGGAGCGCAGCTGTCTTGAAGCCTGGAGCCTACTTGGGAGCTTCTCGAATCGTCGACAATGGCGGCTGAGGCAGCAGAACTGTCAAGCACTAAAAGGGCCTCTCGACCTAATCAAACCACCGGGAAACCTTCGCCGTGGCACAGTGAAGGTGTTGAGCTGTGCGGCAGGCCGTGGGGTGGCCTAGGCGTGCGTGCCTAGGTCGACCTGTGACCGGAAAGATGGGTGCGTTCGGGGGTGTGTTGAGTGGGTGTGGAGGGACTGTGGAGGGGCAGAGGGCATTCAATGTGATGAGACGAAGCTTCTGGGATGGTCGGCGAGTTGTATGGAGCTGTGGATCGACGGGGGCAACTCGCCGGAGGTTGGTCGGAGGCGAGGAAGGTGATGGTGGTCAGGCGTGGTCGAGGGTCGGTTTGAATGAAGTAATGTGGGAAAAGAAAGAAGGGAAAATGGGGAGTAGTTCTAACTTACTTGCAGGGACGAAGGGGGCTGGAGCCGAAGAAGAAGCACCCAGAGGGAGAGAGCGGCAACGAGGAAGTGGGCAGGGAAGCATGCGCTTGGTGCGGCGCGACGCAGGAAGACTAGACGAAGCAAACTCTACTGCTGGTATGGCAGCAGAGCGAAGAGAAGGAGGAGGAGTGGCCGCCGGAGCTTGCGGGTTTCCTGTCGGAGAAGGAAGAGAGGAAATTTTGAGAGATTCTCCGCCAAGACAAGCTTAAGATCTCGCAGAGGGTCGGAGGTCGTTTTATAGGGGCTGGCCGAACTTTTTGGTGCGTGGAGGGAAGGCTTTTGGCCACTGCTATCTCGCCGGAGAAGGAAGGTGGTTGAGACCCAAATTTCTCATGCATTCACATGAGAGTTTGGAAAGAAATCAGAGATCAAGATCAGGCTTAGATGGAAGGGGATTCCTCAGAGAATCTCCCTTCCAATTCTGGGAGGAGATCTCTGAGGGATTTGAGCGTATCCTCCCTGTCAACCTCGCAGGAGAAGAATCTTCCCCAATAATGGCAGAAGGACTTGATTGTAAGGTCGGCGAGAAAGATAGGTTATTGTGATGGTTTTCAAAAGATAGGGACCAAAATGTGATTGGGTGTACTAAATTGCAAAGTAGGTCAAGATGACCTCCCCTTAGGTCCAAATTTTGGTAAAAACCTAATTTGGACTTAAGGAATCCAATGGTAAAGTTATATTTTAGGTTTGACCATGTTTTACTAGATATTTTGCGTAAAAATCTAATTTAAGTCAATTGATGAGCTAGGACCCTAATCTAGGTCAAACTAGGTTCCAAAGGCCAATTTGAATGTTCTAAACCCTAGGGGATATTTTTCCATGATTTTTAGAGGTTTTACTTGATTTTTATCCTGATCGAAACCTTGTTGAATTAAGCGAGTCTATTTTAGGGTTACTAAATGTCATTTAATTCCTAGATTGCACATGAACCCATTTCTAATTGATTCAGCCCACTTTTTATCTCATTTAGACCATTTGACCTATGCTTTGTATCTGAGAAATCCCATTTATGTACTGCAATGGTAAAATTACAGTTTTAACCTTTATTTCATATTTTCTTCTCAGAACACTTATTCCTCCAATTAAGCCCTCTTCTAAGTCATGTAGGAGCTTTTATTCTCTTTATTAGGTAAAAATGAGCTAGTTATGGCTCATGATGAGGCTCTCATCACTCGGTCACGAAGGTTCTCAAAAGCTTGAGTGCATTCTTGGAGATCTCAAAGGGTACATCCTTGGAGAGAAGAGTAATCAGGGGGCACGCGATTTTCGAGAAATCAGGGATAAAACGACGGTAAAAACCAACGTGCCCCAAAAAAGAACGGATGTCCCTGATCAAGCTAAGCATAGGAAGTCGAGAAATCAGATCAACCTTGGCTCGATCCACTTGGATGCCTTTCTCAGAAATTAGATGACCTAGGACGATCCCCTCAGGCACAATAAAGTGGCTCTTTTCCCAGGAAAGAACCAGATTTACGTTGATGCAATGCCTGAGTATATGAACCAAGTGCTGGAGGCAATCATCAAATGATGCCCCAAAAATTGAGAAGTCATCCATGAAGACTTCCAGATAATCACCTACCATATCAGAGAATATGGCAAGCATGCACCGCTGAAAAGTCGCAGGTGCATTGCAGAGACTGAAAGGCATCCTTCGGAACGCATACGTCCCGAAGGGGCAGGTGAACGTGGTCTTCTCTTGGTCCTCAAGATGAATCGCCACTTGGTTATAACCGGAGTACTCGTCAAGAAAGCAGAAGAATCTATTTCTCGCTAACTTCTCAAGAATCTGATCAATGAATGGGAGTGGGAAATGATCCTTCTTCGTGGAGGAATTGAGACTTCGGTAATCTATGCAGACTCTCCACGAGTTGGCTATTCAGGTAGGTATGACCTCTCCGGTTTCAGTCGTAATGGTGGTGAGCCCTACCTTTTTAGGCACAACCTGGATTGGGCTCACCCAACAACTGTCGGAGATCGGGTAGATGATCCCTGCATCTAACCACTTAATGATCTCCTTTTTCACGACCTCCTGCATATTGGGATTCAAACATCTTTGCATCTCACGGGAAGGTCGTGCGCCCTCTTCAGAATAGATACGGTGGGTGCAATAAGAGGGACTTATTCCAGTCAAGTCATCGAGAGTCCAACCAATGGCTCTGCGATGTTGCTGGAGAACAGCAATCAGACGGGATTCCTGATCAGGAGTGAGCTTGGAATTTATAATCACAGGAAATGTCTGATTAGAACCCAAAAAGATGTATTTCAAATGATCGAGAAGGGGTTTGAGTTCAAGGATGGGGTTATCAGCAACAGCGGGTGATTCAGAGTGAGTGTGAGGTACAAGGATAGGAGTTATGGGTTTGTCTGAATCAGGTCTGACTCCTCTAATTGCGGTTCAAGATCTTCTTGTGGTTGATGAGGTATAATCAAGTTATTCTCAAATTGTGTTTCATCAACCAAAGCTCTGACATCACAGCTTTATTCAATGACACCGCAATTAATCCCTTGTTGGGCCTTAAAGATATCAATTTTTAGGGTTTGATTTCCAAATTTCAGTTCTATTTGGCCCTCCTCGTAGCTAATGTTGCCCTTGCAGTGGCCAGAAAAGGTCTCCCTAGTATGATCGGTGTATCCCTTGGGTTTTCAGGTGCATCCATATCTAAGACGATGAAGTCCACAGGGAAGTAAAAACCCTACACCCTAACAATAACATCCTCAATAATTCCTTTGGGTGACTTGATAGATCGATCTGCTAACTGCAATGTCACCTCAGTCGGTTTTAGCTCATATTCTTCTAGGTGGTTGAGTAAGGATGTGGGTATCAAGTTTATGGAAGCACCTAAGTCTAACAATGCTCTGTCGAACTGGGTTTCACTTATCTTGCATGAAATCAGGGGAGTTCATAGGTCTTTTGCCTTGGGTGGGAGTCTGCTCAGGATTACAGAGCTGGCTTGCTCTGATAGTACAATTGGACTCCCACTCTTGGTTCACGGCTTACGCTAAGGTGTACACACATTCTTCAGGAATCGTGCGTAAGCCGGTACGTAGCGGATCGCATCAATCAAGGGGATGTTTATTTGGACCTGCACAAAGAGCTTGACCAGGTCTTCCTCAGGAGCCACGGATTTGGTTGTCTTCTTTCCCTTGGTCAAGGCCTCGAGAAATGGAACCTTGGTTGGTTCCTCTATGATAGGTCCAGGTCTTTGATCAGGGACAAGGATAGGAACATCCTGGATTACTGCCCTAGGGTTTGGGCACTACCAGGCTTGGAGTGGTCTGGATAAGGTGGATCTTGGGTCTCCTTACCACTACGGGTGGTTGCAGAATTCAGCCCTGTCTGGTTCTAGTTAGGGTTTGGTAGGATGGGTTGCTGCTACTGGTAACCCGCATAAGAAGTTGAAGCCTCCATCCCGTCAGGTGAAGGAATAGAGGGGGCCGGATAAACCATATGTGCTTGGCCCGTGTTTGGGTTCATAACACGCCGCTGGGTCGGCACACTATTAGGGTTGGGAAGAGGTTGAGAAGGAAGTGTGCCTGGTTGGTGACAATTCACCAACTGGGCCAGTTGGTTTCGGACCTCTGTGATGTCATCCTTGTGTTGCTTTTGAATAGCCGCATTCGTTCTCTGAATGTCAGCCAAAGTCTAAAGGATGAGGGACATTTGGTCTTGGTTTGGATCGGATGGAAAAGTAGGGTTGGGCCGAGGCTGAGGCGGCTGGTAAGGACAAGGTGCTTGTGGACGGGGCTGAAAGGATGGCCTTGGATTCTAGGAATTCCCCGCCCACTGGAAGTTGGGATGGTTTCGCCATCCAGAATTGTAGGTATTGGAAAATGAGTCATTCTGGATGGTGTTGAGGTCCTCGCAGGTTTGAGGAGCCTCAGAAAAGTCAGAGAATGGGGGAGTGGAATTCCCCTGGCTAGTATAGAAAGGGTCGAAGGTTCCTCTGATCCGAGAGTCAGATGGGGGTGGATACGGGTCCACCCCAGGAGAAGGTCGGTGGAAAATGTTCTGCACAGTCTCCCATGCAAAAGGAGGCTGTGCAAAGGAATTCTGCGCAGAGGTGGCTCGCTACAAGTGCTGAGTCAGCTCATCCACCTTCTTCTTGATAATAGAGACCTTGTCCAATCAACCGGCCATCAATTCCAAGTCGACTGATGCGGACAGGCCCTACGTCTCGTGTGCTCCCCTTAGGTTCGTCGATGCGCGGGTATTCGTCCTGTCGAATAGTCCCATGGAGTCATTATTGATGGAGTTCTCGCACATATTCTCGAGAATCTCCCACACGGTGTCCTCATGCTGACCCATGATATTCCCTCCACAAGTTGCATTGACAGACAGTCTAATATCCTCACAGAGTCCCTAGTAAAAAGACTGGACTTGTTCCCATTTAGGAACTTCGTGATGGGGGCACTTTCTCATGAGATCCTGAAAACGATCCCATGCCTCATGAAGAGGTTCTCTCGTTTGTTGCGTGAAGTGAGTAATCTGATGGCGCAAGGCATTGGTCCGACCGACGGGGAAGAACTTCTTCAGGAACTCGGACTGAAGTTCCTCCCAATTGTTGATCGGCCGGGTCTGTGTTTGACACCAATGGGCAGCCTTATCCATAAGGGAGAAAGAGAACATCTTCATAAGGAGAATATCCCGATTTTGCGCATCTGACCCGAAAGTCTGGGCCAGATGCTTTAGCTGTTTGATGTGCTGGAAGGGGCCTTCAAAATTAAGCCCATGGAATTTAGGAATGGCATGAATCATGTTGGGCTTCAGTTCAGAATCAGGTCCTCCAGTCGGGATTCTAACTCGAGGCTCAATAGCCACCACAGCGGGATTATAGTGATCTCGCATCATGGGACGCTGCAGTGGGTGCATGTGAAATTTCCCACTTGGAGGGGGTGAGATCAGCGTGACGTAAAAATTGCGGAAATGAAATAATAAACAATCTCACAAAAAGACAATCACACAAAGTACACAAAGTATTTTTAGGTGGAAACCCAAACCGGGTGAAAACCACCACCTAACCCTCTCGAGTTAGGATTTTCCGATCAACCAAGTTGATCAAAATCCACTAAACCGAATCACTTTAAACGAGGGTGATTCAACCTCAATACAACCATGCTACTTAGACGAGGGTAGCGTACCTCAACCCCTTCTCTCCACGAGAAGGATTTTGTCTCGCGAAGGAGACGGGAATTCGCGAAGCGAATACCCAACCAAATAACAAAGATAAAATAAACAAGTAATCCTATAGAGCCAACAAAGTAATTTTAAACCTAGCTTCTATAGGAATTAGGAAACTCCCCTTTGCAAGGAGTGCGTCGAGTTGATGACGCGGTGCGTGAGCCACCCGACGGCGCAACTTCGCTCTCGTGAACTACGGCGGGAGAGCGGGTGCGCAACAGCTTGATGCTCTCAAGAGAAAGGAACTTGAGCTTGGAGAGCAAGAGCTAGCTAGGACACAAGAGAGTGGAAAGTGTAATACAAAGTGTTTCTTGTGTATCTTGGTCTCTCTAGGTGTGTGTTTGTGTTGCAAAGGTTCCCCTCTATTTATAGAGGCCTTAGGAAGGCTTTGGAAGGCTTAGGAAAGGTTCTATAGCCGTTGGGAACAAAGCCCAAGAGAATCAGCCCAAAATCAGGAACAATCATTGCTCTGACAGGTTTATCAGACATCTAATTCTGGCATCAGACATCTGGAAGTTCACTTTAAGACGTCTGATTCCAAGGTCAGACGTCTGATTTTGGGCGGGTCTCTTCCTGACTTGGATCAGATCTAAATAGGGTTTTTGTGCAAGTCCATCAGACGAAATACAGGACGTTTGGCACTATGTCTGGACGTCTGGAAACCTACTTTTTCTGTGGGAATGGATTTCCAAACATTGCAACAGCTAGAAAATCTCTGAGAAGAGATTTTGGGTCAGCCGAGGCAAAACGGTCAATTATCAGACGTCTGGAAAGTCCTATGGACGTCTGATAAGGCTCTAACGGTCATATCTTGAGTGTTTGCTAAGCCAGCCAACGGTCCACTAATTGGACGTCTGGCAAATCCATCAGACGTCTTCTAAGACGTCTGGATTAAGGTCTGGACGTCTGATTTCATCAGATAGAACTAACTATGTCCAGCCTAATAGTTATCAGACGTCTGAAACAATAGTCAGATATCTTAAAATACTTTATCAGACGTCTGATTTGGGAATTAGACGTCTGGAAACTCTGTTTGAACCCTATATTGGTTTTCTAAGTTCTCTACAGAAAACCTAAGTATCCTAGGGTTGTGCAGGTGTTCCTAGGACTACTGTTAGGGTACTTTGAGGCTCTTTAACATGAATCGAAGTAACAAAAATAAAGAGCAACAGAAGAAACGAAAAATACAAGGAGTACAAGAAAAGGAAATCTATCCTATTCTTCATCTCCTTCCTTCTTCAATCTATCGCTCCTCGCGAATCTCCTCTGTTTTCCATCAAGCTCCTCCAATCCGTCCTAGATGCGAGCTCGAACTCCGTCTAATCACGTATCCATTTGCGATTGACCTGAAATCTAGGACTCGAAATGCAAATGTTAAATGACACATGTTTTGTTATCATCAAAACAAATGATCGTTGTGCTCTAGCACCAACATCATGAAGTTCTGGAAGAGGTCATTGAATCGTTGGAGCTGGTGCTCCAGATTGTTCTCTTCCTCAACTGGCTGAGCCATTGCGGAAGAAGAAGGTGAGTTGGGTTCGGAATCAGAGGAGAGGTCTATGTGAAGTGTTGGTTGCACAAACAAGGGCACCGAGGCTCGGCCTCGGGGAGAGTGAATTTCTAAAGGAGGCTTCAAGGACCTCCTACCAAACATACACTGATGGAGTGGATGAGTTTAGCAGGTGATAGCGAAAATACGCGGTTTGTTAATTAGGTAATTTAGTGTCGTTGCAACGCGTAAATCCTCTTTCTCTTTTAAATTTATATTCCTAGTTAGGGGAGTATCTAGGGTAGTCCAAGGAGGCCAAATATTTGTAAAATTGATTCTCTTGCTTGGAATATAAATCTCAACTTTCTTTTTGGTTTTTTCAAGATATCATTTTTTTGTTTTTGAAATTAAGGCAACATGCGAAATTGCGGCGGGAAAGTGACTTACACTTCAATTCAATAGACTACTTCTAAAGTGGCAAGTAGAGCCTCTCCCTAAGCTCACTCTAGGCAAGTGGAGGCCTAGAATAATTAGGGAGAGGGAGTGAAGAATGCTAAAAACAAAGCAATTAGAAATGCAACTAAAGAAATTGCAAAGAAGGCAACTAGATTAATGAAAAAGTGTTTTACAAAAAGCCTAGTAGATGAATGCTTCTACTTCTAGAAAAATTGCAATAAATAAAAGTAAACACAAATCTTCTAGATAGATGGTGAAGAAGAGGGCTTCTTGCTCCAAGCTTGGTAGCTCCCAAGCTTGAAAAGAGTCCTCCAACTCCTTCCTTGCTATGCTCTGCCAAGGTGATGTCCTCCAAGGCAAGCCCTAAAGGGGCGTGCCCTAAGCTTCTCTCCAAGGGTGGACGTCCACCCTAGGTCCTTCTCCTTTGCCTGGCCATCCTCCTTGAAGTAGAAAAGTCCTCCTCCTTGGCGTGGCCCAAGTTGAAGAGAGTGGGGAGAAGAAGGCACCAAAAGGGCTGGTGATGTGCCCCTTTAATCTTCTTCTCTACTCCTTCTTGGTCGTAGGTGTAGGTGGGTATAGGTAGAGAAATGCACTAATGGAGTATGAAGAAAATGTGGGAAGTTTGGTGGGTATATATAGTGTAGGAAGGGGGCATAGGTGTCTCTTGGAATGGATGGCTAGGATAGGATATGGGGGGTAGTTGGGGATCCTAAGGCTAAGAATAAGTGGCGCCACCTAAGGGGTGCTAAGGGGGGTAGTTAAGGCTTTGGTGCCCTTTAGAATTGGCGCCAAAATGGGCCTTCTAGAAGGCCATTAGGTGGTGCCACCCTAGGGTTCTAGAAGGGGGTATGTGGATGGCTAGGATGGTTTATGTGGGTAGGTGTAGGGTGGATGAAGGGGATGAAAGTTGGCGCCAAAAGGGAGGTGGTTAGGGTTAGTTTTGGTGCCAACTTTTGGTGTCTTTTGGTGGTTAGTTGAGGGGTGAAAGGTGGTGAAGAGGTGGCACCAAAATGAGTAGGATAGCTAGCTTAGGTAGGGCTTAAGTTGGTGGAGCTAGCTAGGGTTGAATTGAAGGTGGTGGATGGCCAAGGAGCTGGTTGCTAGCTAAGCTAAGCTAGCTTAGCTAGCTATGGAGTAGAGGAGGAGGTATTGGAGCTAGGGTTTGAAGAGAGGTGCTGAGGAGAAGTCTGGAGCTGGAACTGGAGCTGGCAGCTGCTGAAGAGGCTGGCATGGAGCTACTCTAGCTGGCTTAGCTTGCTAGTTCTTTGCTAGCTGCTAAGGCAAGCTAAAGTGAACTGACTTCTACCATAATGAGGTGAGGTGAGCTGGGTCTGGTGCTCTCGAGGAGGATCAAGCTGGTTGAGGCAGTTAAGGCAGAATCCCCGGGAGCTGAACTTGAGCTTCCTGAGTTGAGATGAGTTCTTCTTCAGCTGGCTGGAGTTGAGTGGAGCTGGATGTAGCTGGGGTGAACTCCCGTCAACTCAGCTGAGCTAGCTAGAGCTCCTTGTGGACTAGTGGGAGCTGAGATGAGCTAGACTCAGCTAAGTTGAGCTGGATCTGAGCTGACTTGAGCTAGGGTGAGCTAAGATGAACTCTCTTGAGCTGCCATTCAGCTGAGATTAGCTGAATGGAGCTGGGATGAGCTAACCCTAGTTCAAGTGAGCTAGGTTCCAGCTGTGGTGAGCTGGATCAAGCTGAGTTCCAGCTAGTCTGAGCTTCTCCTTCACCATTTGCCTTCTTGAGTGCTAGGGTTTTAGGGATCTGTATATCTGTTCATCCCTAACACTCACAAAAACATAGCAAAAAGATAATAAAAAATGCAATGCATGCCTAACCTAATTTATGCCTAAATGCAGCCCAAAAACCTGTTTGCGAAGTAAAATCCTAAGAGCTAGGTTTGTTTTAATACATAAGAATGATGATAAACTGGCGTTTATCAGCAGGTGCTGGACCCAATCAAGACACCCAAAATGTTGGGTGACTATAGAGGTTCAGGGCGGATGGACCCCTTGATCAGAAGGTCGTCCACCTGAGAATTACCTGGGCAGCCAGAGAGGGTTAGTCCCTCGAAGACCCCTACACAGTAGAGCGCCTCCACGGGTTATAGGGTTTCCCCCACCCGACCTCTCTTGTCACTGAGATTCCAGGTAGACCAGAATGGGGACCTTGACCTCTTAAGTCTACCACTTTTAATTAGGATCAAGGTGCTTAGGGTTTTCACTTGAACTTTATCCTTTTGAGTGCAAAGAGTGACCTAGGTTGAAGGTTGGTTGATCCAAGGGATCAACTTCACCTATTAGTTCCTTTAAGAGCTTATTAGGTCTTGCCTTTTAGGGTTCAAGTGTTTTTAAGAGCCAAATTTCTTAGGGTTTCTCTTGATAGATGTTTTCAAGCAATGGCTTGGGCACAGTTCTTTTGGGAATTTTCCATTCTTGCTTAGGAAAGTGTGTCTCTAAAACCCCAGCTTTGAATCTTATATTGGCTCTAATTGGTCCAGTTAGTTGCCTCTAGATTGGGTAATTAGGGCTCAAGCAAGAAGGTTTTAGCCCTAACTACTTTTAATGGATGTACAGATAAAGTATGTTGAAATTTGAAAACAGGCAACTTTGGTGTTTTACTACGTATGAAAGACAGGTTATTCCTAAATTGCTTTTGTCTTTTTCTTCCTCTTTAGAATTTAGGTGTTTAAACGAGAGGATAGAAAATTACCTATCCTTGGTGTGGTTGTTGTGCGGCTGCTTGTTTTCCTCTTGATTTCCTGTGCTTGCACAACAAAAGAGAAGAGATTAGTCAATAGGAAATCAAAAATTGTGAATCAATAGCTTCTAGAATGGCCGTTGCTCCCCGGCAACGGCGCCAAAAACTAGTTCGCATCTCGCTTTGCTTAGGGTTTCATGTTATTTTAAAGTTCTAGGCGTTGTAGTATATCACGAAAAGCTACTACCAGTTTACAATTTATTACTCGGAATTAAAAGTTTCCCGAGGTCAAACTCAGGGAGCAAACTATGATTCCAGAAGCATATGAATTCACAATATATATATTGTTTTACAAAAATTAAGACAAAGGAGAGAGAGAGAGCAAAAATTCTCTTCTTGGCTTTTTCTTCTTCTCTCTTCTTCTTTTTAGCCGGTTCTCTTCTTCCTCCTGTCTTCTTCTTTCTTCTTCTTTTTTTCTTTCCTACAGAGGCTTCCTTCTCTTTCTTTCTTTCTTCAGCTACAATGTCTTTCTCCTTCCTTCTTCTCTTCTTCTCTGATTTTCTTCTTTCTTCTGCGCCTTCTTCTTTGCTGCAGAGGCACCCTCCTTCTATTTTCTCTTTCTTTTTGTCTGGCCTATCCTCTGCTCTTCTCTTCTGCCTCACTCCTGCCTTTCTTTCCGACGTTTGATTCAGAAATCAGATGCCTTAACTGCGTTGTTGCTACAGTGCCCCTGCTGTCTTCTTTTCTTCTGCTCCTTCTTCTCTTCGCTGCAGCCTTTCCTTCCTTCCTTCTCCTTTCTTCTTCTTTACGGCTAAGTCTCAGTTGCTACTCTTCCTCTTCTTCTTTCTTTCTTCCTTCCTTCTTCCCTTCAGCAGCTCCTTGCTTCTTCCTTCCTCACCTGTTCCCTGCACACACACAAGTTCAGCGCAAAACCTATCCTACCCTCTTCCCACATCTCTCTCTCTCTAAATCTCTCTTTGGTACCTCTCCCAGAGCTGGGTAATCGGGTCAGGTCGCGTGCCCGGGTCCAGGTGCACCGGCATGGGTGGTGCACGAGGAGTGCACAGGAGTAGGGATAGTAGGGTTGGGTCAGATCTGCGTGGGAAGAGCCGCGGATGAGACCCGGGTGATAGGTGAGGAGGGACCTCACCCCAGTGTTTCGAGGCAAAATGCCTAGAACACTTTTTCAATTTATGTGTGGGAGTGTGCCCTCACACTTCCGAGGTGGGACTTTAGTCCCACCTCTGATCCACGCGCCTGCAGGCGAGAAGCTGCGAGCAATTGGGGCAGTAGCGAAGGTTCGCGACCCCAATTGAGAACCTGGGCACACTTGCGAAAGTGTCCCGCATTGCCTGGGACCTGCACCTGGTGCTGAAGGAACCTGGAGCTACTCGCTAAGCAGCTCCTGCTGCTTGTCAATGGCGGCGAGGGGGTCGAGACCTGAAAGCACAAAAATGGCCTCACGTCCTCGTCAGACAACTTAGGAAGCTTCGCCAGAGTACGGCGAAGGCGGTGCGGTGGTCAATGTGGAGGGAAAATGCCTGTGGCCATGTGCCTAGGGCACACTGCAGAGGTGCAGGTGGGTGTGTTCGAGGGGTGGTCTGGAGGTGCTGGGTGGTGAGTGCAGTGAGGGAAATGCTTGAGTGGAGTGAGCAGGAGCTTCTGAGCTTGTCGGCGAGGGGTGGAATGGCCTATGGAGGTGGAGCGATCTCGCCGGAGTTGGTGGCCGGAGGTGGAGCAGATGGAGGTGGTGGTGGCAGTCGAGGGTTTAAAAGTGCCAATTTAAGAGGGGAAAATAACAGAGAGAGAAAGGGGAAGGTTTTTACCTACTTAACTGACGAAGAGGGAAAGAGGGGGTGCCCGACGTGTGCCTGCCGGAGCTGGGGACGAAGGTGCCCAGAAGGGGGGTAACAGCGACAAGGGGATCTAAAGACGCCAGCTGGTGCGGCCTGGCATGGGAAGACGAGGCAGAGTGAGCTCTGCTGCAGGTATGGCAGCAGAGCGACGAGGAGGAGGAAGAAAGATCGTCGAAAGCTTGGGCTGTCTGACCGGAGTGAGAGGAGACGAAGTTTGGGGTGTTCTTCGACCAAAGTGAGCTTGAAGGAAACGGCTGCCCCTGCCGCTTCTTATAAAGGTGCTAGCAAGGAGAGGATCTCGAGGGGGCGACGTGGGGAGCTCGTCGGAGATGGTCGGAGATGGAGACCCATGCCTTTTGTGCGTTCGTACGAGAGGCATGGGCAGCTGCAGGTCAAAGGGGAGGGTCCCTGCAAAAGAGGACGACGCAGGGAACCCCCCGTTCGTTCCTGAGAGCGGTCCCCATACCCTGCGCAACGCCATCCTCCGCGCAAGGTCGCTGGAGGTATGGTGCCTGCGTGGGGTGGCAGGAAGGACCATTCTGTAAAGAACGAAAGAGAAGATAGGGGCTAAATGCAAGGGTTTAAAAAGATAAGGGTCAAAAAGTAATTCAAGAGGACTAATTTGTAAAGTCAATCAAGATGGTCTTCTCTTAGGCCCAAATATTTGTACCAACCTCATTTGAACCTAAGGAATTCAATGGTGTAATTTGATTTTATGTTTGACCATGTTTGACTGATCAATTTACGTAAAAACCTAAATTTGGTCAAAATTTAGGCATGGTTCTCAATTTAGGTTAAGATAGGTTTCAAAGGCTAAATTGAAGGTTCTAAACCCTAGGGAGTATTTTCCATGAATTTTAGAGGGTTTAGTTGATTTTTATCCTGCCTAAAACCTCGTGAATTAAAGCAGGTTTGTTTTTAGGGTTACAAAATGTCATTTAATTCCTAGAAGTTGCTATAACCCTTTTCGGCTCAGGCTAACCCACTTTCTTTCTTATTAAGCCCATTTGACCTGTATTTAGACCCTTAGACACCCTGATTGTGCACTACATTGGTAAAATTATAGTTTTACCCCTTATGACTTGTTTTCTTCTTCAATTTAGAATTCTCTGAGTTAGGCTTTTCTTTAGGTTTTGTAGGAGTTTTTTCACACTTATTTAGATTAAATTGTGTCAGTTGGGGTTCATAATGAGGCTCTCATCAACTCCCCTAGATTTAACTCAAACCCACCCAAACCTAAACCGAACCATTTGGTTCAGGTGAACCAGATCTAAGACAGAGTGTTGGCTAACTTAAGGAACACCATATAATCTTTAGAAGTCCAGCCAACACCATGCACTGAAGCATTGGAGACTATGACAAAAATGATTAATGTGCTGAATAGCTCTTTAGTGGATTTGCTCCAAAATATTAGGGATAATGGCCTAGGTGAGTTTCTATTTGGGAAGTTATCAAGGTTGAGGATGAAATTTGTGGTTGCCCTAGTTAAATCTTGGGATGATTCTCAAGATAAACCCCCTTCAGGAGAGTCAATGTCTAAACCCGCTCAGGCACCTGTCGAGAGGGATACATTTTCTGAGATCGGGGATGACCAGGTTGGGCTAGAGCAACCCATTGAGGATGAACCGATTGATTCACCCGAGATCCCCAAGCCAGGGAGCGAGGAAAAATGTCTCTTTGAACCACGAAATGATAATCGATTTTGAGACACATATAAATGAGGATCATGAATTCCTTGTCTCTGAGGGTGAAGAATCTCTTAGTGAAGTCTCACTTGAGCGTAAGGAAGATGATTTTAGTGAGACAAATGGGCCTGAGGAATCTGATGAACCATTTGACAGCCTGATAATAGAAGAAATTGATCATGCTGGGGCTAACTTGGACGATATGAATCCTAATGATTCAATCAGTAGTCCCATTGCTCAACCACACCCTGAAGAGCTGAATTATGATATTTTTGAGATCACCAGACCCAAGTCAATCCTGATTGAGCCACAATTGTGGACTTAGGCATTTTAGATAAGGTGTACAATGATTTAGAGGTCCCAAAAACTTTGATTTTGGAGGATAGGAAGTGGGAAATAAAAATCTGGGATGCTACTTCTGAGGGAACTATGAGTTTGGATTTAAGGGTTCCTGTTAACCTGAAACCACCTACTTTCTACCAGGACCCTTATGATATCTTTCACGTGCAACCCAAGCTCAAAAAAATTGATTATCTTTCTGAGCTGAACTTTAAGAGGACATCCGAACCTATTGAACCATCTTTACTCGTTGTCTAACACTTTGGTCTTGGGTTGCACACCACAAAACTGCAGGCCCGATCCTGCAAACACAACAATCTTAGGTTCTGGATGATTTTCATCCAGAACCTTAGAACCACTCGACCTTGGGGCATGGGTCTGCACCATAATCTGGTCCACATCTGTGGACATCTCCTATTGGCAGGTCTGAGGAGTAATCTTTTGATTTTGATTCTGACCTGTACTTGTGAATTCTCAATTTCTTCCTTGTATGTATATTATGCCTAGCTAAAGGCAATAAATTTAGCGCGTGTGTATACTCTCTTCTCTCTACGGAGCTGACCGGATTTTCACGAAAATCAGGTGATATTCTATTTACTCTATCCTTTTCATGTCTTTATTTTTATAATGAGGACATTACATCATTTAGGCATGGGGGTGGATAATTAATTCCTGAAATCATTTTGTTAACTCTGTAGAATTTCTTTTAGTTTCTTTAAAACAAAATTGAAAATTCAAAAAGATAAAAAAAAAAAAAAGAATTAGGAGAAGAGAACATAGGCATCTGGAAGTTATTAACTTTAGAAAATGATACGATAGAACCTAAATACTTAGACTCTTCAGGCCTTTGAGCTTAATTAGCCTGAGTGTCCACTTGAATGTAGACTTAGTCTTAAGTCCTCGCTAAGTAATTCTATTTTAAATTGGTCAATAAATTGGGGTGATAAGTATATGACTTATTTAAGGGTTATTTAAGGGGACTTTAAGCCTAAGAATCTATACACTGTTTGCACTGACTCACTTTTCGGCAATTTCTTCGGAAATTGGATAGCTAATGAACTATCTAGGGTGGTATGGCTGGCAAGTTGTCGTGGGTAACAGCTCATTGGCTGGTTATCCAGAGCCCAACCACAAGACCATTTTCTTCGTACTACCTTTAAGTAAATCTTAGATCTGGAAAGCCACCTACTTAAGGCAGAGAAAAAAAATAGAAAAAAGATAAAATAAAATTAAAAAATAAATAAATAAAATCACACTTCACCGCACGAGTATGGCTGGCAAGTTGCTGTGGGTAACAGCCTATTGGCCAGTTGTCCAGAACCCAGCTCACAAAAGTGCACAATAATTCCCAAAACACTTAGGGAAGAAGCGACGAAGTAGAATAAATTAGGGAGATATACACTGGATTCGCCCTTGTGTTGACCCCATAAATAAAAAAAGTAGGGAGAAAGCTACCGTTCGAAAAGATAAACCTCTAAGCAAGGTCACCTAGGGTCGTAGAAACCCGAAGTCCATTTTAACGGTTGCCTAGTGAGTCTTTCACTCTTTTCACTAGATTCTTAGCACTTAGAGTCCTTTTTGAGTCTTGGACGGGTCGGGTAGCCATAAAAAGTTATCCCAAAACTCTCAAACTCCAAAAGTACAAAAAAATTAGAAATGAAGAAAAATAAAAAAAATTATGTATTTCTTCTTTTCAAATAAGGCAAGGGCTTTGGCAGTCTGCATTCTGGTAGACACTCAGGCACTTTTAAGTTTTTGTAATTAGGTCTTGGGGTTGAGATTTTCTAACACAATCGACAAATTTTGCCTAAGTAATCGAATCTTGATTTTACTTTTATACATAGCATTTAGGTTAATTTTACTAGGGACTAGTAAAAAGTAAGCATGGGGGTATGATAAACACGCATGAATTCATGATAAAATGCTTATTTATGATAGTTCCTAGGCCTAGCATTACATATCATAGTATAAATATTGCATAACATTCATTGCATTGCATTTAGGATAGTTGTACATTATGTACATTAATTTCAACACTTTATATGGCCAGGAGGCAGTGCGACATCTTTACAGGCTTCAGATGAGAAATCTGACCATACGGATGGATCTGGAGTGACGATCGCAGTCCGTCAACGTGAAAATCACGTCGATCAGAGCTCTGTAGCACCCATTACAAGAAAAAGAAGGTGGACGGCCACGATGGCACCACATGGCACCATTGCAGCCTTCCATCCTGACCGTAGACCCTCCTCCCAAGCAGCACCTGTGAAGTCTCAACCGTTGGATTCAAATCCAACGGTCATCAAAGCACCACGTCACCTGCTTCAAGCCAAGAAGAGAGAGGGCTTCGCTCAATCGCAACCGTTGGATTAAGATCCAACGGTCACAACATGCTGAGCCTTAATTCCTAAGCGAGGCATAAAACCAACCTTAGCGCAGCGGTCGGTGCTTCGGCTCACAACGCACAGCCGCACGATCGAAGCCCCGCGAGCAGATTTTATGCACTGAGCATGCACAGGTAAGAAATTGAGTCATCGATGGATGATCAGGCAGCGAGGGAAGCAGCTATGTGGTGTCACTGCTGTGCGAGACCCATGCATACGAGATCCAACACAGGGTGAACGCGCAATCGTACGCGCATCGGAGGCGTGATCCAGAGCATTCTCTCCCATGCACTAAGAGCCCTTCATCCGCCATCCAAGGGCGGGGATCTACCTTGCTCGGATCAACACGCACCAGCAGACGCCAACGGATGCTTGATGGACGCTCGCGATGGCAGCTAGCGACACGAGATGGACGGCCAGCGAGGCTTGAGCGCGATCAACGCACGAGATGGAGGGCCAACGCAACATGCGCATGAGCAGTCGCAAGCTAGCTACAGCGACACTTGAGCTAGATCTACAGTAACATCTTGGAGGTCGCTATTTGTCTTATGCCTATTTTAGCCTCCTCTCATCCACTATATAAAGACCTACACCCCTTTCCTTCCAAGGAATCTCTACCTTTGCTACACCCACCTACTCTAAAGCTCTAGAAGCCCATCAAATCTCCTAAGAGCTCATTCCCAAGCTCCAAAGGTTCCCTATTAGTGCAACGATCCGTTACCCCACCAAATATTCGTCGTCTCTCTCACCACCTTCATAGGTCACCTTGGAGCCGTCCTCCCACCTCCATTCTGGTAGCAGATCACCTCCGCCTCCTCACCTCCATTCTAGAGCCTCGGCGAAGCATCCCTCTACCCGACGTCCTCCTGCATCTCACCTCCGTCGTCCTACATCTCAACTCCTTTATCCAAGCTTCCTCCAGGCACCGTCATCTCGTCGAACAGCCAATTCGGGAGATTTCATCTCACCCCTATCTCTTTTATGCTTTCACAGATCATTGTAATTAACATTGGAGTGATATATATCATATTTGTTCCATCTCTCTTGTGAATTTATTCTGCTTTCCTTTTTATTTCAAAAATACAAAAAAAAATAAAACCTCAAAATACCAAAAAGAAACAAGACGAAGCGCGGTTTTCAAGCAAAGTAAACGTCACTTCCCTATGTTCGACCTAGAACTCCCTTGGAGTTTTGGTAAAATTGTATTTAATAACGAGTTTTGCAACTACGACGACGGGTTCCTCTAAACCCCGATTTCTATCACATGAAACACATTGATCAACCTGAAAGATGAAATAAGGCCTTGCAGTTGCATTAGAAGCATTCAGAAGGTTCGCGCAGATGTGGTGAACGTGATGGTGGTGGTTTCTTGAGGTGAGGAGGTGTGTGGAGGCTTGACTACCTCAAGGAAGGTGTGCGGCAGAGCTTGAGTTCGGTGGGTGTTTTGTTAAGCCAATCCCCTCAATTTCTTAAGGGGTTTTGGCTGGTGAAGGATGGCAAAGCTTTTGGGACTAGTGGCGTGGTGTGTGGTGGCTTGTGGTCGTCGGTTGGCCTCGTCGGAGCTCAGTTAGACATGGGGAAGATGGAGGCTGAACGGTAGCGTCGGTGGTCGAAATAAGAGGTAGAGGGGTTGATAAGGATCTACAGTGGTAGAGGAAGAGATTGGACCTACTTATGGACGAAAAGAGAGAG
Source organism: Thalassia testudinum (assembly GCA_037157565.1). Classification (NCBI taxonomy): domain Eukaryota; kingdom Viridiplantae; phylum Streptophyta; class Magnoliopsida; order Alismatales; family Hydrocharitaceae; genus Thalassia; species Thalassia testudinum. The sequence goes on along the minus strand of JAZHRO010000031.1, from coordinate 29,396,141 downwards.
AAGTACGACGACTGTGATTGGCCGATCGCGGAAGGGATGAAGACCTTCGGTGGAAGGGGTGGCGATGACGAGGGGATCTGGAATGCTCTCATTGGTATTATAAGGAGTGAAGGAAGGAGATAAAGGTGTTCCCGCTACCTATGGTATGTGGTAGAGGGCAAAGAAGGAGGTTGGAGAGGGGTCGCCAAAGCTGCAGTGGAGGTGGCCGGAGAGGGAAATTTGGTGAAGATTTGTTGCCAAAATCGACCTAAGGAACACGAATTTGCAATGAGGGAACTTTTATAGAGCTCCAACTGAGCTCTAGATCAGGAAACAAGCCTAATTGGCTTGCTTAGGATTCAAGAAGAACCCATGAATCTCGTAAGTTCGCACGAGCTTCCTGGGGTGAATCAAGAGCTACAATCTGTCCCAATAGATGTGTGAGGGTGTGAACATCAATCCTACTAAATTTGGTATGATTTGATGAAGATTTGAGTAGGATTTGGCTTGGTTGCCTGGATATCAGTTGACCTCCAATGGCACCAAGGACTGGTTTGCGAAGAAGATAAAGAACTTAGGGGGTTATTTGCAAGGATTTCAAAAGTTGAGGAGCTAATTGAGAGAGAAAGAGTCTGACTAGACTAAAATGCAAACTAGGTCAAGATGATCTCTGATTGGGCTCAAATTTTTGTACAAACCTAATTTGGACCCAAGGAATCTAATGTCAAATTTTGATTTAAGTTTTGACTAAGTTTTACTGAGAAATTTTCACAAAAACCCAAATTAGGGCAGAATTGTGTCTGTGACTCTATTTAAGGTCAAAATAGGTTCCAAAAGTCAAATCAAGGATACCAAACCTCATGGAATATTTTATATGAATTTTAGAAGATTTAGATGAATTTTATCCTAACCATAATGTTGATGCGACTGGCTCAATCGTGTTTTAACAGTTAATTACGTCGTAGTATAGGTGATCAAGCGTCGTCAACAAATAAAGATTCTATTACTTGAAAATCGGAGTATTCGAGGTCGAACACAGGGAGAAATCGAAATTTACTACTAATTTCAAATGTAATTGAACACTCTAATTTACTCAAAACTTTAATCCAAATGCATTTAAAAAGTAATCCAAGCAAAAGAGTAAAATTGGACGTCTGATCACAAGATCAAACGTCTTAAAAGTATTTTCCTCCTCTAATGTTTTTCTTCTGATCTTTCTTTCTCTGCAGTCTCTCTTCTGCCTTCTTCTTCTTTGTATCAACGGGTCTTCTTCTTCTTCTTTGGTTTCTGTCTTGGCCTCTCTTCTTCCTTCTCTTCTCTCTTCTGCGAAGGCTTCTTCTTCCTTGGCTCTACTATACTTCTTCTCTGCAACCTTTCTTCTTCCTTTTCTTCTCTACCTTGCTCAGCCTCTTCTTCAGAGTTTCTTCTTCTGCTTCTTCTCTTCTCCTTCCTCTTCCTGCAGCTAAGTGCTGAGCCCTTCTCCTTCAGCGCTCCTATCTGCATACAAGGGGAAGAAAAACCAATCCCCTCCCTCTACCCGCACGTATCTCTCTCTCTCTACTAACCGCTCACAGGAAGCTCTCCCAAAGCTGGGGGTTAACGGGTCGGGTTGCGTACCCGGGACCAGGCGTACCGGCGTGTATGGTACCGCGAGGTGTGCACGGGTGGTGTATCGGGTTGGATCTGCCGAGTCCGTGAGGTGAAACCGCGAACAGGGCGTGTGATGGGGCGTGGGACCTCACCCCAGGTGTATCGAAGGCAACGAGCCATATGCACAAAATCACTTTAAACCACTGCGGCGCGCTGTAATCTTACGATGTGGGACTATCTGGCTCTCTCTTCTCGTGCACGCCCACAGGAAGACTCTTCGCAATCTCCTCAACTGCAGCCTCGACTCCCTTCGCTTGCTAGCTGGCTGCCTTCATGCAACTCGCCCCAATCTGCAGCAGCTGAAGTCCTGGAGCCCCGGAGCCTGGAGCCTGCTTGGAAGCTGCTTCAACCGTCGTCAATGGCGGCTGGGCTCAAGACCTGTCAGACATGAATACGACCTCTCGGCCTAATCAAACTACCGAGAGACCTTCGCCGTGGCACGGTGAAGGTGGTGCGATATGCAGCAGGTCGCGGGGTGGCCTGGGCGTGCGTGCCTAGGTCGTCCTGTGGCCAGAAAGTTGGGTGTGATCGGGGGTGCGTTGAGTGAGTGTGGAGGGACTGTGGAGGGGCGGAGGATGTTCAGCGTGATGAGGCGAAGCCTCTAGGTTGGTCGGCGAGTCGTGTGGAGTTGCGGAGCGACGGGGGCGACTCGCCAGAGGGTTTCCGGAGGGATGGAAGATGACGGTGGTCAGGCATGGTCGAGGGGTAATCAAATGAAATGCAGTGGGGAAAAGAAAGAGGGGAAGATAGGGAGTAATTCTAACCTAATTGCAGGGACAAAGGGGACGGAGAGGCGGACGGCCGTACCTGCTATTGCCGGAGAAGAAGATGCCCAGTGGAGGGAGGATAGCAGCGACGACGGGTCTGCGGCAGCGTGCGCGAGTATTGCGCGACGTGGAGGAGAATCAGAAAGAAGTCTCTGCCACTGCTTTTGTGGCAGAGCAAAGAGGAAAGGAAAGAAAGCTCGCCGGAGCTCACTGGGTACCCTGGCTGGGAAGGAAGAGAAGAATCTGAGGTAGAATCCCGGCCAGGTCGAGCTAAAAATGAGCGGACGAGTTTGGGGGTTCTTTTATAGGCACAGGCCATGTGTTCTGGAGCGTGGAGGGCAAGCATTCGTCACCGACGACTCGCCGGAGAAGGAAAGTGGGTGGATACCCAAATCCCTCGTGCGTTCGCATGAGAGATTGGGATCAAATCAAGGTCAGGGATCATGACTAGCCTAAGATGGAAAGGAATTCCTCAGAGAATCTCCCTTCCATTTCTGGGAGGGGATCTCTGAGGAATCAGAGAGTATTCCCTCTCTAATCCTCGTCGGAGCAGGATTCTGCCCCAATAATGGTGGAAGGACCTGATTGCAAGGTTGGCGAGGAAGTTAGGGGGCTCTCTGCAATGATTTTCAAAAGTTAGGGACCAAAATGTGATTTGGGTGTACTAAATTGCAAAGTAGGTCAAGATGACCTCCCCTTAGGTCCAAATTTTGGTACAAACCTAATTTGGACCTACGGAATCCAATGGTGAAGTTGGATTTTAGGTTTGACCACGTTTGACTAGATATTTTGCGTAAAAACCCAAATTAGGTTAATTGATGAGCTAGGACCCTAATCTAGGTCAAACTTGGTTCCAAAGGCCAAATTAAGTGTTCTAAACCCTAGAGGATATTTTTCCATGAATTTTAGAGGGTTTAATTGATTTTTATCCTGACCTAAACCTTTTTGATTTAAGCAGATCTGTTTTAGGGTTACCAAATGTCATTTAATTCTTGGATTGCACATAAACCCATTTATGATTGATTCAACCCACTTTTTATCTCATTTATACCATTTGACCTATGTTTTGTCTCTGAGAAATGACGTTTATGTACTGCAATGGTAAAATTGCAGTTTTAACCTTTATTTCATATTTTCTTCTCAGAACACTTATTCCTTATATTAGGCCCTCTTCTAGGTTATGCAGGAGCTTTTATTCTCTTTATTATGTGAAAATGAGCTAGTTATGGCTCATGATGAGGCTCTCATCATACCCCCATGCCTAGCTTTTGCTAGTCCCTTAGCAAAATTTCAAGGTTTTAACTTCTGTTCTAAACCCTGAGTGTTTGTCAACAATTATGATAAGTGCTTCTCTTTCTCTTTTGTGATTAGGTCAGAATGCCGACAATAGGCCTAGAGGTATTCAAGTACCAACCAAAATCTGGACCTAACCCGCTTTAGCCTCAATCCTCTGCAAAGGTTTTTAAGGCCCACAGAAACTAACCTAGGGTTTGTTGGACTCCGCGGTTAAAGCACTCGTGCTTGAGACATTTTTAGCCTAGGTTCAGTTTGCAGTGTGTTTTTGTAAGAGAGACATAGAAGATTTATTTGTTTGGAGAGCTTTTCTCTCTCTTTTCTTTTTATTTCTAGCTTCGGATTAGCTTCTCAACAAGGTCTGTATCGGATTCCTCGTCCCCATCATCAATCCTCAAGGGTCCCTGGCTATCGAGATTTCGAGATAATCCCGCCCATGGCGTTCCGTGGCTGAATTTAGACCCTGGCGATCGACATTTCGTGATAATGCCATCCATGGTATCTGAACCAGCAGAGTGCTTACATGCCCCCAGTAGGATATTTAAATATCCTAAGAGACAAGCACTGAGGAGACGATATGTTGTTACGCATCTTCGAGGGGAATTTCCCGCCTCTCCGCGCCGGGAACTCAACCAAATCAACTTGTGTTGATTGGCCGCTCCTAATCTAGGTGACTTTTGCATAACATTAAACGCTTTTGCGTGATTTGGATATTTATGCACACTGAACCAGACTATGTGTGAATTTGGGTGCTTAGGTTACCGAATCCCGCAAACCGAAGGTCAGTTAACGAGGCCGAATACTTCCTAAGCCTTAGACCTAATACTTAAGCTTCACATTTTCCCCAACCTCTTGAGGATTATCCAGATTTTAGCGGATACGTGAATTATTAAGCTAAAGAATCTAGCCCAAGAGGCCTAAGATCAGCGTTCCCGCTAATCTCTTACTATGTCTCCTTAGCACTTTTCTTTTATTTCTTTTCTTGATCTGGTCTAGAACTTCAGTTAATTCCTTAATATCTTACTAAAGACTACCTCATTTTCTTTTTCATTTTGTGCTCCTTTTAGTCATTTTTGCTCTTTTTCTCCTCCTTATGAATATGTGGCTCATAACATTTCCTCCCTCCCCCCCCCCATTTTTTTTTTTTGTTCTTTTTCAATTTTTTGTGTTTTTGACATATGTGAATTTTTTTGTGAGAATCCTTCTGATTTTTTCTTGGTTCTGTATGTATGCACTTTATCACCCCCCCATGCCTAAGTTTTGCAATGTCCTCATTGTAAACAGAGGATGTGAAATAGTGTTGAGGTCAGGGACTTAGAACAGGATACATCAGGTGGGTGAATGGGCCGGAAATGACAGATGCGAACGATTTCAAGCTCGGGTACGTGTACCAGAGGTGGGATCGACTGTCTAAGGCTGAACTCAAGGTGCAATGGACATGGAGTATAGACGGATAATCAGATGGGACTCTATTTTTGGGATGACGGGTTGCCTCCCATTAAGTGCTAAATTTAATGCCTTCAGCCGAGCAGAAAATGGGGTGAAGATGGAGTGGTCAAATCAGTGGAATTTTGTAAAACAAGCACCTTGATTAAGAGCCTGGTTGGTCCAACCAGGTGCTTGTTAAGATCAGTAGGCTAATGATGCAGCCCAAACCCAATGAGTCTGGTGGGTTGATAGATGTAGATCAACAGATGCGGCACCCACCATATGCAATGAAGTTCTAATGGATATGGAAGTGAAAACTCGGGTTTAGGCTAAGTCGACTCAGCCTGGTTAGAGTAGGGTTCCGACAAATAGTCAATGTATGGTGTGGAAACCCTACAGGGGTGATCAAAGAATGTTGGCTCCTATTTTTCAGTTTGATCAATGCCCGATACCCGGTATAGATATGGAGTTGAATCATCTGCAAATGGCTCAGTGAGAGGTGAATCAGAATAGAAATTGAGTCTGGTTGCGAGTCGGGGTAGAGAACGAGTTTTGATTGGTTCTGTATATGTGGAGCAGGTGGCTTCAAAAAAAAATTGGCTTGTTATAATCAAGAAGCAGATTTTCTCCGATGTTATGGTCAGATTTGAAATCGTCGGAGAGTTTGCGAAAATCAAAATCGGAATGAGATTCAAGATCATGAGTTCCACCATCATAGAATAAATCATATTCAGCAGATTCAGCAGCCTGACTGGGGTCTAGCCTAAATGTGAATTCTGAGCTTAAAAAGGTGTCCCTATCTGGTAGAGGCTCAGGTTCTAACCTAGTAGGGCAGACCCAATTGAAACCCCACTCGTCCAACTCCTCGATTTCTGTGTCGTAGATTGGCATGACTTCTGAAAAATCAATTAGTTCCTCTGAGGATGTTGGCGAGGGATATTCATCAAATAAAGGCCCAAAGTCATATTCTTCATTGAAAGATTGATCTTCTTCATATGGGGCCTTGAAATCTTCAAAATAGGTTTCAGATCTAGGTTCTAGGTTTGGGATGTGGGTTGAATCACTATAATCTAGGTCTAAATAACCTTCGAGGGTCACCTTATCAGAATAAGGGATGGAATTTACACCCTCGAGAGGTTCAGTTCTACTCTTATTATTGCAGGAGTTTTGGGATTCTAGAATGGGCTCAACATGATATTTTCCTGCATTTGGAGCTTCCCAACCTTCTTCAATATCAGGCACATTATACTCCACCTGGGTTGGGAATCCACAACCATTTTGTGCCTCAAACCCGAGATCAGATTTATCCTCGATGTTGTCCCAAGATGGTTCATCCTCTATTGGTATATGCGGGTACTGCTGGTCAGTAACTTGTTTTACTAATCTCATTATCTCTTCCCATTTTTCAAGACTATCTTGGTGTTGGTTCCAAAGTTGAGGATTTGTCATACATTGAAGGTATTCAAGATTGTGCAATTTTTCTATCTCAATGTATGCAATAATGAGAAAGTCACGGGTTGATCCTTTTGTGGCTTCTGCTAATAATACTTGGGCACAAGTTATGATAAAGGTTGTGGTTGTTGGGACATTAACCTGAATGTTTTCTACTGGTGTTGAGGTTTCTTCATTTTCATAGAATTTCATGGCATCCTCAATCATTTTATCTCTCATGGATCTTCGATATTCAGGTTTCTTGACTGGTAGTCCTAGGTGGTTTGGCTGCATATTTGGATCAGGTGGTGGAGTCAAGATGTAGAATCAGAGTTGGAATCAAGATCAAGTTATGAAGCGATCAGATCTGAATAACGAGTCCCACTGAAAATGTGTGTGTATGCTCTAAAGAGAAAAGATGAGGGACTGGAGATGTTTTTGACCCAATCAAGACACCCAAAGATGTTTGGATGACTATGGAGGTTCGGGGCAGATGGTACCCCTGGATTAGAAGATCGTCCACCTGAGAATTACCTGGGCAGCCAAAGAGGGAGAGTCCCGCAAAGACCCCTACACGATAGAGCGTCCTCACGGGTTACAGGGTTTCCCCCACTCGACCTCTCTTGTCACTGAGATTCCAAGTAGACCAGAATGGGGACCTTGACCTCTTAAGTCTACCACTTTTATTTCAAAGGTGCTTTTAGGGTTCTCACTTGAACTTTAGATAGTTTGATGTTGTGACCTAATTTATTGGTTGGTTGACCCAAGGGGTCAACTTCACCTGACCTATCCTATGGATGGCAGAATGATTCTAGGTTTGGAGACTAGAGATCACCCTGATTATTAGGTCCAAAAATTTTAAGATTCAAGTGATTTTAGAGCTCAATTTTTAGGGTTTGTCTTGTTAAGATCTCTTCACTCAAGGTCTTGGGTAGCACACTGATGCGGGAGGGTTTATTTCCTTTTATACAGGCATGTGTGACTAGCACTTCAAAACCCTACTGTGGAAACCCTAATTTGGTTCTATTTTCAATCCTCTTTTTCACAAAAATGCTCTTTGGACTTTAAAAGCAAGAAATGTGTTGTCCGCAGAGATTAAGCGTGATTTCTATTAGGCACATGAATTTATGGGATGGAATCAAAAAAAATCACCCCAACTTCAAGAACATTTGAAAAAATTTTCGCAAAATTAGGAAACGTTTGCCTTAAAGATGGTGCTTACTATGGAAAGAAGGCAATTGATTCCTAAATTAGTTTCTTCCTTTTGTCTTTTCAGAATTAGGGGATGGTTTAAGGAAGAAAATAAATTACCTGCCCTGGAGTGGTTGACTTGCGGGAGGAATTTTCTCGTGAAATACCTCCAAGATCAAAACAAAGCAAAGTAGGGCAAGTTAGTGTTCAATATGATAAAAAGAAAGTAGACACTAGTAATAAATTGCACGTTGCTCCCCGGCAACGGTGCCATTTTGTTGACGCGACTGGCTCGATAGTGTTTTAACAGTTAATTACGTCGTAGTATAGGTGATCAAGCGTCGTCAACAAATAAAGATTTTATTACTCGAAAATCGGAGTATCCGAGGTCGAACACAGGGAGCAATCGGAATTTACTACTAATCTCAAATGTAATTGAACACTCTAATTTACTCAAAACTTTAATCCAAATGCATTTAAAAAGTAATCCAGGCAAAAGAGTAAAATTGGACGTCTGATCACAAGATCAGACGTCTTAAAAGTATTTTCCTCCTCTAATGTTTTTCTTCTGATCTTTCTTTCTCTGCAGTCTCTCTTCTGCCTTCTTCTTCTTTGTATCAACGGGTCTTCTTCTTCTTCTTCGGTTTCTGTCTTGGCCTCTCTTCTTCCTTCTCTTCTCTCTTCTGCGAAGGCTTCTTCTTCCTTGGCTCTACTGTACTTCTTCTCTGCAGCCTTTCTTCTTCCTTTTCTTCTTTACCTTGCTCAGCCTCTTCTAAAGAGTTTCTTCTTCTTCTGCTTCCTCTCTTCTCCTTCCTCTTCCTGCGGCTAAGTGCTGAGCCCTTCTGCTTCAGCGCTCCTATCCTGCACACAAGGGGAAGAGAAACCTATCCCCTCCCTCTACCCGCACGTATCTCTCTCTCTACTAACCGCTCACAGGAAGCTCTCCCAGAGCCACAGGTTAACGGGTCAGGTTGCGTACCCGGGACCAGGCATACCGGCATGTATGGTACCGCGAGGTGTGCACGGGTGGTGTATCGGGTCGGATCTGCCGAGTCCGTGAGGTGAAACCGCGGACAGGGCGTGTGATGGGGCACGGGACCTCACCCCAGGTGTATCGGAGGCAACGAGCCATATGCACAAAATCACTTTAAACCACTGCGGCACGCTGTAATCTTACGATGTGGGACTATCTGGCTCTCTCTTCTCGTGCGCGCTCGCAGGAAGACTCTTCGCAATCTCCTCAACTGCAGCCTCGACTCCCTTCACTTGCTAGCTGGCTGCCTTCACGCAACTCACCCCAATCTGCAGCAGTTGAAGTCCTGGAGCCCCGAAGCCTGGAGCCTGCTTGGAAGCTGCTTCAATCGTCGTCAATGGTGGCTGGGCTCAAAACCTGTCAGACATGAATACGGCCTCTCGGCCTAATCAAACTACCGAGAGACCTTCGCCGTGGCACGGTGAAGGTGGTACGATATGCAGCAGGTCGCGGGGCGGCCTGGGCGTGCGTGCCTAGTTCGTCCTATGGCCAGAAAGTTGGGTGTGATCGGGGGTGCATTGAGTGAGTGTGGAGGGACTGCGGAGGGGCGGAGGATGTTCAGCGTGATGAGGCGGAGCCTCTGGGTTGGTCGGCGAGTCGTATGGAGTTGCGGAGCGACGGGGGTGACTCGCCGGAGGGTTGCCGGAGGGATGGAAGATGACGGTGGTCAGGCGTGGTCGAGGGGTAATCAAATGAAATGCAGTGGGGAAAAGAAAGAGGGGAAGATAGGGAGTAATTCTAACCTACTTGCAGGGACGAAGGGGATGGAGAGGCGGACGGCCATACCTGCAGTCGTCGGAGAAGAAGATGCCCAGTGGAGGGAGGACGGCGGTGACGATGGGTCTGAGGCAGCGTGCGCGAGTATTGCGCGACTTGGAGGAGAATCAGAAAGAAGTCTCTGCCACTGGTTTTGTGGCAGAGCGAAGAAAGCTCGTCAGAGCTCGCTGGGTACCCTGGCCGGGAAGGAAGAGAAGAATCTGAGGTAGAATCCCGGCCAGGTCGAGCTAAAAATGAGCGGCCGGGTTTGGGGGTTCTTTTATAGGCACAGGCCATGTGTTCTGGAGCGTGGAGGGCAAGCATTCGTCACCGACGGCTCGCCAGAGAAGGAAAGTGGGTGAATACTCAAATCCCTCGTGCGTTCGCACGAGAGATTGGGATCAAATCAGGGTCAGGGATCATGACTGGCCTCAGATGGAAGGGAATTCCTCAGAGAATCTCCCTTCCATTTTTGGGATGGGATCTCTGAGGAATTAGAGAGTATTCCCTCTCTAATCGTCGCCGAAGCAGGATTCTGCCCCAATAATGGTGGAAGAACCTGATTGTAAGGTTAGCGAGGAAGTTAGGGGGCTCTCTGAGATGATTTTCAAAAGTTAGGGACCAAAATGTGATTTGGGTGTACTAAATTGCAAAGTAGATCAAGATGACATCCCCTTAGGTCCAAATTTTGGTACAAACCTAATTTGGACCTAAGGAATCCAATGGTGAAGTTGGATTTTAGGTTTGACCACGTTTGATTGGATATTTTGCGTAAAAACCCAAATTAGGTTAATTGATGAGCTAGGACCCTAATCTAGGTCAAACTGGGTTCCAAAGGCCAAATTAAGTGTTATAAACCCTAGAGGATATTTTTCCATGAATTTTAGAGGGTTTACTTGATTTTTATCCTGACCTAAACCTTGTTGATTTAAGCGAATCTTTTTTAAAGTTACCAAATGTCATTTAATTCCTGGATTGCACATAAACCTATTTCTGATTGATTCAACCCACTTTTTATCTCATTTATACCATTTGACCTATGTTTTGTCTCTGATAAATGCCGTTTATTTACTGCAATGGTAAAATTACAGTTTTAACCTTTATTTCATGTTTTCTTCTCAGAACACTTATTCCTTATATTAGGCCCTCTTCTAGGTTATGCAGGAGCTTTTATTCTCTTTATTATGTCAAAATGAGCTAGTTATGGCTCATGATGAGGCTCTCATCACATAACCTCAATAATTCAAGCAGGTCTGAAATTAAGGTTTTAGGTGATGTATCAGTTCTTGAAGTACGTGAAATCCTATTTTTATCTGTGTAGACCCTCTTATTAGACTTTAATGTTTATTAGACCTTAGATTAACCCTTGGCAAACCCCGTGATTATTTTTCATTCATAATATGCTAGTTAAACTGCAGAATTAACCCTGATTTAGTGTATTTTTCTCAGAAAGGATGTGCAGGGAATTACAACTCTCAGGCAATTATGTAGGAGCATTTGCCACTTAATTCTAATTAATTAAAGCTAGTTATGCCTCATGATGATGTTATCATCAGTCAGGATTCTCCCGGAGGTAGCTTGCTAGAGCTCAAGTAATGATAGGCATCTTCCACGAGGTGGACTATTCTATCGCGAGCATTCTGGGAGTGAGGATAGTTGACTCTTTCAAAGTTTGAAGGCAGATGTCATCGTCTTGCCCCTGATGGATGGTAGCGGCAAGTTAAGCCAACGCATCTGCCATGGGATTGTCCACTCGGGGCACCCGCTTGATGAAGGCAGTCTTGAAATCCACCAACTCCTCCTTAACTTTATCGACATATAACATCATGCTCGGGTCCTAAGCTTGGTATTCGTCATTTATTTTGTTCGAGACTAGCTAGGAGTCCGTGTGGACCTCAAGCAAGGCGATCCCCATGGATTTTGCTACTCAAATGCCTGCCATCATGGCCTCGTATTCCGCCTAGTTATGGGACGTAGGGTTGATGAGACCATATTGTGGCCTAAGTAAATGCTTAAATGCCTAATTATTAAATTAATATTTGCATATACATAGCATACTTGAATATATAAATAAATTAGTTTATAAATAAGGATTTGATGCATATTTATACATTCCATTATAGCAACATGCATTTCATACATTATTTGAGGTAAATTGTATAAATAACCCAATTTGTTTTTTTTCCTTCCCGCAGAATGCGCAACTCCTCAACGCATCGCGCACGCCTCTTCGCGCTCCCACGAGCGGCCAACAGCGATCTCTTCAAACCGCCCCATCTGTTGGAGAGGATTTCTGCGAAAGCAACAAACTGCAGATAAGAAGAGTGGCTAGAGGACGCTTGCGAGGCATCTTCTCCCCTTGACAGGGACTCCTCCATCTTCTCCACCGTGAAGGAGGCGTGCACCGTAGAACCAGCGAACACTGTGGCGTAGGCGTTCTCCACTGCCATCAACCTCCATCACCGCAGTGGTGCACGATGACAGTGTGCATCACCACCTCCGCAACCACATCTACAACCCACCACCATCCGCGACTTACTCCCTTAGCCGCAGACCACCAACAAACACCGCCAGCCTCAAGCGACCACTCCCCCTTCAGAAAGTCGCCCGCTGTCTGTGTAAGCGACGTGTCTTCACCTGCACTCCAGCCCGTGTGCACGCGCATCTTCACCCACGCTCCAGCCTCTTGCACGCTCCTCCTCTTCTTCGTCTTCTTCGTTTTCTTCTTCCTCTTCCTTTTCTCATCCTGCTGCAACTCTGCGTAAAAGAACCCAAAACGTAGGTTCCTTCTCCCACACCATCCACCCTCTTCCAACAGCCTCGACTCACGTTGGCATTACCTACACACTCAACACGCCCTCACCGTTGAAGCCTCCACCTCCACGCAAGGCCGCAGCCACCCACGAGAGATCACCGCCGCTTGCAGGACCTCCACGTTGTCGAAGACCGTTCCTCCAGCTGACCACCATCAGCCCCCTCCGACCGTGCCCCCACCATCATCACATAGCCCTCGTCGAGAAGTGTCTTCCCCCAGAGCAGCTCCAGCCACCGTCCCCCTTCCTATGCGTGAGGAGGAGAGAGGGAAAAACCTCAGTTTCCTCTCGCATTATTAATTACAGGTTGTGCCATTGCAAAAGATACTATGCATTTATTTAATTAGTTAAATTATTGAGGTGAAATTGCATAAGCATCCTTCTAGTTAATCAAAATTACTTGCAAATGAATATTTCTCATGAGTAATATAATGCATGGATTATGGTGAACAAGCCATATTTTAGAAATTAGTATTTACGGTGTTTACCACAACCAAGATCATTATTTAATAGAATATTATATTATGGTAATTTTGCATATAAACACCTACAATCTTAATTAATTTCCTAGAATGAGATTCATGAGGGTAATGAGTTACACTAAAGAATAGACGCACCCATTGAGATTCTCAAATTAACGAGTCACCACTCACTAATTTAATAGGCTAATTCCTCCCTATGGAGACGACCTAACTATTTTCGTTGTTAGATTCTCAGAATTAAAATGTTTTGAAAAGTGATTTTCTACCATGCGATTAAATACAACGACACGTCATTTTATGTTAAAGTTTTCAACGAAAATGAAGATCTCTCTTTCAAGGGTGATCGGGGGATTTCGCTTGGAAGATGATGCGTTGGAAAAATATGTCGTCACAAAATTGTAAACCGTGGTGAAAAAATCCTGAACAAAAATATTTATATGTGAAAACTAATCACAAAGAGTTAGGCCATATCCACAGGGAGGCACAAATGCAAGAAAATCACAAATATATATTATTCTCGATCATAGATGCGAGGTGATGAGAGCCTCATCATGAGTCATAACTAGCTCATTTTGACCTAAGAAAGAGAATAAAAGCTCCTACATAACCTAGAAGAAGGCCTAAATGAAGGAATAAGTGTTCTGAGAAGAAAACATGAAATAAAGGTTAAAACTGCAATTTTACCATTGCAGTACATAAAAGGGATTTCTCAGAGGCAAAACATAGTTCAAATGGTCTAAATAAGATAAAAAGTGGGTTGAGTCAATCAGAAATGGGTTTATGTCCAATCCAGGAATTAAATGACATTTGGTAACCCTAAAACAAACCCGCTTAAATCAACAAGGTTCTGGTCAGGATAAAAATCAATTAAACCTCTAAAAATCATGGAAAAATGTCTCCTAGGGTTTAGAACATTCAAATTGGCCATTGGAACCTAGTTTGACCTAGAATAGGGTCCCAACTCATCAATTAACCTAATTTGGGTTTTTACGCAAAATGTCTAGTCAAACGTGGTCAAACCTAAAATCCAACTTCACCATTGGATTCCTTATGTCAAAATTAGGTTTTTACCAAAATTTGGACCTAAGGGGAGGTCATCTTGACCTACTTTGCAATTGAGTACACCTAAATCATAATTTGGTCCCTAACTTTTGAAAATCATTGCAGAGAGCCCTGTAACATCCTCGCCACCTTTGCAATAAGGTCCTTCCACCATTATTGGGGTAGAATCCTTCTCGGGTGAGGATTAGAGAGGGAATACTCTCTGATTCCTCAGAGATCCCCTCCCAGAAATGGAAGGGAGATTCTCTGAGGAATTCCCTTCCATCTGAGGCCAGTCATGATCCCTGATTTGATCCCAATCTCTCGTGCGAACGCATGAGGGATTTGGGTATCCACCCACTTTCCTTCTCCGGCGAGCCGTCGGAGATGAATGCGTGCCCTCCAAGCTCTGAACACACGGCCCAATGCCTATAAAAGAACCCCAAAACCCGGCCGCTCATTTTCAGCTCGACCTAGCCGGGGTTTCACCTCAGATTCGTCTCTTCGTTCCCGGCCAGGGTACCCAGCGAGCTCCGGTGAGCTCTCTTTCCTTTCCTCTTCGCTCTGCCACAAAACCAGTGGCAGAGACTTCTTCCTGATTCTCCTCCGCGTCGCACAACACCCGCGCACGTTGCCTCAGCCCCGTCGTCGCCGCCATCTTCCTCCACTGGGTAACTTCTTCTCCGGCGACAGTCGATACGGCCGTCCGCCCCTCCGCCTCCTTCGTCCCTGTAATTAGGTTAGAACTACTCCCCGTATTCCTTTCTTTCTTTTCCTCACATCATTTTATTCAAATCGACCCTCGACTACGCCCGACCACCATCATCTTCCATCCCTCCGGCGAGTCGCCCCCATCATTCCGCAACTCCACACGACTCGCTGACCGACCCAAAGGCTCCGCCTCATCATGCTAAACACCCTCCGCCCACCCACTGCCGCTCTACACTCACTCAATGCACCCCCGATCACACCCACCTCTCCGGTCACAGGTCGACCTAGGCACGCACGCCTAAGCCACCCCGCAACCTGCTGCACCTCGCACCACCTTCGTCGTGCCACGGCGAAGGTCTCCCGGTAGTTTGATTAGGCCGAGAGGCCGTATTCATGTCTGACAAGTTTTGAGCCCAGCCGCCATTGACGACGGTTGAAGCAGCTTCCAAGCAGGCTCCAGGCTCCGAGGCTCCAAGACATCAACTGCTGCGGATTGGGGCGAGTTGCGTGAAGGCAGCCAGCTAGCAAGCGAAGGGAGTCGAGGCTGCAGTTGAGGAGATTGCGAAGAGTCATCCTGTGGGCGCACGCAAGAAGAGAGAGCCAGATAGTCCCACATCGTAAGATTACAGCGCGCCGCAGTGGTTTAAAGTGATTTTGTGCATATGGCTCGTTGCCTCCGATACACCTGGGGTGAGGTCCCGCGCCCCATCACACGCCCCATCCGCGGTTTCACCTCGCAGACCCGGCGGATCCGACCCGATACACCAGCCGTGCACACCTCGCATACCACACACGCCGGTACGCCTGGTCCCAGGTACGCAACCCGACCCGTTAACCCGCAGCTCTGGGAGAGCTTCCTGTGAGCGGTTAGTAGAGAGAGAGATACGTGCGGGTAGATGAAAGGGATAGGTTTTGCTTCCCCTTGTGTGCAGGATAGGAGCGCTGAAGGAGAAGGGCTCAGCACTTAGCCGCAGGAAGAGGAAGGAGAAGAGAAGAAGCAGAAGAAGAAACTCTGAAGATCAGAGGCACAAGCAAGAAGAAGAAGAAGTACAGCAGAGCCAAGGAAGAAGAAGCCCTCGCAGAAGAGAGAAGAGAAGGAAGAAGAGAGGCCAAGATAGAAACCAAAGAATAAGAAGTCCCGTTGATACAGAAGAGAGACTGTAGAGAAAGAAAGATCAGAAGAAAAACATTAGAGGAGGAAAATACTTTTAAGACATCTGATCTTGTGATCAGACATCCAATTTTACTCTTTTGCCTGGATTACTTCTTAAATGCATTTGAATCAAAGTTTTAAGTAAATTAGAGTGTTCAATTACATTTTAGATTAGTAGTAAATTCCGATTGCTCCCTGTGTTCGACCTCGGATACTCCGATTTTCGAGTATAAAATCTTTATTTGTTGACGACGCTTGATCACCTATACTACGACGTAATTAACTGTTAAAACATGATCGAGCCAGTCGCGTCAACAAAATGGCGCCATTGCCGGGGAGCAACGCACAATTTATCACTAGTCTATACATTCTTTTCTTCATATTGAACACTAACTTGCCCTACTTTGCTTCGTTGTGATCTTGCAGGTATTTCACGAGAAGATTCCTCCCGCAAGTCAACCACTCCAAGGCAGGTAATTTCTTTTCTTCCTTAAACTATCCCCTAATCTTTGAAAGACAAAAGGAAGAAACTAATTTAGGAATCAATTGCCTTCTTTCCATAGTAAGCACCATCTTTAAGGCAAACGTTTCCTAATTTTGAGTAAATTTTTTCAAATCTTCTTAAAGTTGGAGCGATTTTTTTTAGATTCCATCCCACAAATTCATGTGCCTAATAGAAATCACGCTTAATCTCTGCGGATAACACATTTCTTGCTTGTAAAGTCCAAAGAGAATTTTTGTGAAAAAAAAGAGGATTGGAAATAAAACCAAATTAGGATTTTTACAGTAGGGTCTTGAAGTGCTAGCTCACACATGCCTGCATAAAAGGAAATAAACCCTCCCGCATCAGTGTGCTACCCAAGCCCTTGATTGAAGAGATCTAAACAAGACAAACCCTAAGAAAAAAAGAAGCTCTAAAATCACTTGAATCTTAAAATTTTGGACCTAATAAACTGGGAGTCAAATCAGGGTGATCTCTAGGCTCCAAACCTAGAATCATTCTGCCATCTATAGGACAGGTCAAGTGAAGTTGACCCCTTGGGTCAACCAACCGCTAAATTAGGTCACAACATCAAACTATCTAAAGTTCAAGTGAGAACCCTAAAAGCACCTTTGAAATAAAAGTGGTAGAGTTAAGAAGTCAAGGTCCCCATTCTGGTCTACCTGGAATCTCAGTGACAAGAGAGGTCGGGTGGGGGAAACCCTGTAACCCGTGGGGACGCTCTACCGTGCAGGGGTCTTTGCGAGACTCTCCCTCTCTGAGAGTAGAACTGAACCTCTCGAGGGTGTAAATTCCATCCCTTATTTTGATAAGGTGACCCTCGAAGGTTATTCAGACCTAGATTCTAGTGATTCAACCCACATCCTAAGCCTAGAACCTAGATCTGAAACCTATTTTGAAGATTTCAAGGCCCCATATGAAGAAGACCAATCTTTTAATGAAGAATATGATTTTGGGCCTTTATTTGATGAATATCCCTCGCCAACATCCTCAGAGAAACTAATCGATTTTTCAGAAGTCATGCCAATCTACGACACAGAAATCGAAGAGTTGGACGAGTGGGGTTTCAATTGGATTTGCCCTACTAGCTTAGAACCTGAGCCTCTACCAAATAGGGACACCTTTTTAAGCTCATAATTCACATTTAGGCTAGATCACAGTCAGGCTGCTGATACAGAATATGATTTATTCTATGGTGGAACTCATGATCCTGAATCCCATTCATATTGTGATTTTCGCAAACTCTCCGACGATTTCGAATCTGACCATAACATCGGAGAAAATATACTTCCTGATTATAACAAGCCAATTTTCTTTGAAGCCACCTGCTCCACATATGCAGAACCAATCAAAACCCGTTCTCTACCCCGACCTACAACCGGACTCAATTTCTATTCTGATTCACCTCTCACTAAGCCGTTTGCAGATGATTCAACTCCATAACTATACCGAGTATCGGGCACTGATCAGACCGAAAATTAGGAGCCATCATTCTTTGATCACCCCTGTAGGGTTTCCACACCACACATTGATCATTTTTCGGAACCCTACTCTGACTAGGCTGATTCGACTCAGCCTAAACCCGAGTTTTCACTTCCATATCCATCAGAACTTCACTGCATATGGTGGGGTCCGCATCTGTTGATCTACATCTATCAACCCACCAGACTTATTGGGTTTAGGCTACATCATCAGCCTACTGATCTTAACAAGCATCTGGTTGGACCAACCAGGCTCTTAATTAAGGTGCTTGTTTTACAAAATTTCACTGATTTGACGACTCCCTCTCCACCCCATTTTCCGCTCAACTGAAGGCATCAAATTTAGCGCTTAATGGGAGGCAACCCGTTATCCCAAAAATAGAGACCCGTCTGATTATCAGTCTGTACTCCACGTCCATTGCACCTTGAGTTCAGCCTTAGACAGTTGATCCCACCTCTGGTACACGTATCAGAGCTTGAAATCGTTCGCATCAGTCATTTTCGACCCATTCACCCACCCGATGTATCATGTTCTAAGCCCCTGACCTCAACACTATTTCACACCCTCCGTTTACAATGAGGACATTGCAAAACATAGGCATCGAGGGGTGATAAAGTGCATACATACAGAACCAAGAAAAAAATCAGAAGGATTCTCACAAAAAAATTCGCATATGTCAAAAACACAAAAAATTGAAAAAATTGAAAAAGAACAAAAAAAAATGGGGGGAGGGAGGAAATTTTGTGAGCCACATATTCATAAGGAGGAGAAAAAGAGTAAAATGACTAAAAGGGGCACAGAATGAAAAAGAAAAAGAGGTAATCATTAGTAAAAGATTAAGGAATTAACTGAAGTTCTAGACCATATCAAGAAAAGAAATAAAAGAAAAGTGCTAAGGAGACATAACAAGAGATTAGCGGGAATGCTGATCTTAGGCCTCTTGGGCTAGATTCTTTAGCTTAAAAATTCACGTATCCGCTAAAATCTGGATAATTCTCAAGAGGTTGGGGAAAATGCGAAGCTTAAGTATTAGGTCTAAGGCTTAGGAAGTATTCGGCCTCGTTAACTGACCTCCAGTTTGCGGGATTTTTTAACCTAAGCACCCCAAATTCACACACAGTCTGGTTCAGTGCGCATAAATATCCAAATCACGCAAAAGTGTTTAATGTTCTGAAAAAGTCACCTAGATTAGGAGCAGCCAATCAACACAAGTTGATTTGGACGAGTTCCCGACGCGGAGAGGCAAGAAATTCCCCTCGAAGATGCATAACAACAGATCGTCTCCTCGGTGCTTGTCTCTTAGGATATTTAAATATCCTACTGGGGGCATGTAAGCACTCTGCTGGTTCAAATACCATGGGTGGCATTATCACGAAATGTCGATCGCCAGGGTCTGAATTCGACCACAGAATGCCATGGGCGGGATTATCTCGAAAGCCAGGGTTCTGGGGGTTGCCATGGGCGGTGCTATCTCGAAGCATCGATAGCCAGGGACCCTTGAGGATTGATGATGGGGACGAGGAATCCGATACAGACCGTGTTGAGAAGCTAATCTGAAGCTAGAAATAAAAAGAAAAGAGAGAGAAAAGCTCTCCAAACAAATCTTTTGTCTCTCTCTTACAAAAACGCACTGCAAAATTGAACCTAAGCTAAAAATGTCTCAAGCACGGGTGCTTTAACCGCGGAGTCCAACAAACCCTAGGTTAGTTTCTGTGGGCCTTAAAAACCTTTGCGGAGGACTAAGGCTAAAGCAGAACAAGTTCGGATTTTGGTTGGTACTTGACTACCTCTAGGCCTATTGTCTGCATTCCGACCTAATCACAAAAGAAAAGGAGAAGCACTTATCATGATTGTTGACAAACACTCAGGGTCTAGAACAGAAGTTGAAACCTTGAATTTTGCTAAGGGACTAGCAAAAGCTAGGCATGGAGGTATGATGAGAGCCTCATCATGAGCCATAACTAGCTCATTTTGACCTAATAAAGAGAATAAAAGCTCCTATATAACCTAGAAGAAGGCCTAAATGAAGGAATAAGTGTTTTGAGAAGAAAACATGAAATAAAGGTTAAAACTATAATTTTACCATTGCAGTACATAAATGGGATTTCTCAGAGGCAAAACATAGGTCAAATGATCTAAATAAGATAAAAAGTGGGTTGAGTCAATCAGAAATGGGTTTATGTCCAATCCAGGAATTAAATGACATTTGGTAACCCTAAAACAAACCCACTTAAATCAACAAGGTTTCGGTCAGGATAAAAATCAAGTAAATCCTCTAAACATCATGGAAAAATATCCCCTAGGGTTTAGAACATTCAAATTGGCCCTTGGAACCTAGTTTGACCTAGAATAGGGTCCCAACTCATCAATTAACCTAATTTGGGTTTTTACGCAAAATGTCCAGTAAAACGTGGTCAAACCTAAAATCCAACTTCACCATTGGATTCCTTATGTCAAAATTAGGTTTTTACCAAAATTTGGGCCTAAGGGGAGGTCATCTTGACCTACTTTGCAATTTAGTACACCCAAATCATAATTTGGTCCCTAACTTTTGAAAATCATCGCAGAGAGCCCCGTAACTTCCTCGCCACCTTTGCAATCAGGTCCTTCCACCATTATTGGGGTAGAATCCTTCTCGGGTGAGGATTAGAGAGGGAATACTCTCTAATTCCTCAGAGATCCCCTCCCAGAAATGGAAGGGAGATTCTCTGAGGAATTCCCTTCCATCTGAGGCCAGTCATGATCCCTGATTTGATCCCAATCTCTCGTGCGAACGCACGAGGGATTTGGGTATCCACCCACTTTCCTTCTCCGACGAGCCGTCGAAGACAAATGCGTGCCCTCCAAGCTTTGAACACACGGCCCAATGCCTATAAAAGAACCCCCAAACCCGGCCGCTCATTTTCAACTCTACCTGGCCGGGGTTTCACCTCAGATTCGTCTCTTCGTTCCCGGCCAGGGTACCCAGCGAGCTCCGACGAGCTCTCTTTCCTTTCCTCTTCACTCTGCCACAAAACTAGTGGCAGAGACTTCTTCCTGATTCTCCTCCGCGTCGCGCAACACCCGCGCACGCTGCCTCAGCCCCGTCGTCGTCGCCGTCTTCCTCCACTGGGCAACTTCTTCTCCGGCGACAGTCGATACAGCCGTCCGCCCCCTTCGTCCCTGTAATTAGGTTAGAAATACTCCCCGTATTCCCCTCTTTCTTTTCCTCACATCATTTTATTCAAACCGACCCTCGACTACACCCGACCACCATCATCTTCCATCCCTCCGGCAACCCTCCGGCGAGTCGCCCCCGTCATTCCGCAACTCCACACGACTCGCCGACCGACCCAGAGGCTCTGCCTCATCACGCTGAACATCCTCCGCCCACCCACTGCCGCTCTACACTCACTCAATGCACCCCCGATCACACCCACCTCTCCAGTCACAGGTCGACCTAGGCACGCATGCCTAGGTCGCCCCGCAACCTGCTGCACCTCGCACCACCTTCGCTGTGCCACGGCAAAGGTCTCCCAGTAGTTTGATTAGGCCGAGAGGCCATATTCATGTCTGAAAGGTTTTGAGCCCAGCCGCCATTGACGACAGTTGAAGCAACTTCCAAGCAGGCTCCAGGCTCCGGGGCTCCAGGACTTCAACTGCTGCGGATTAGGGCGAGTTGAGTGAAGGCAGCCAGCTAGCATGCGAAGGGAGTCGAGGCTGCAGTTGAGGAGATTGCGAAGAGTCATCCTGCAGGCGCACGCGAGAAGAGAGAGCCAGATAGTCCCACATCGTAAGATTACAACGCGCCGCAGTGGTTTAAAGTGATTTTGTGCATACGGCTCGTTGCCTCCGATACACCTGGGGTGAGGTCCCGCGCCCCATCACACGCCCCGTCCGCGGTTTCACCTCGCAGACCCGGCGGATCCGACCCGATACACCAGCCGTGCACACCTCGCGTACCATACACGCCGATACGCTTGGTCCCGGGTACGCAACCCCACCCGTTAACCCGTGGCTCTGGGAGAGCTTCCTGTGAGCGGTTAGTAGAGAGAGAGAGATACGTGCAGGTAGATGAAAGGGATAGGTTTTGCTTCCCCTTGTGTGCAGGATAGGAGCGCTGAAGGAGAAGGGCTCAGCACTTAGCCGCAGGAAGAGGAAGGAGAAGAGAAGAAGCAGAAGAAGAAGAAACTCTGAAGATCAAAGGCACACGCAAGAAGAAGAAGAAGTACAGCAGAGCCAAGGAAGAAGAAGCCTTCGTAGAAGAGAGAAGAGAAGGAAGAAGAGAGGCCAAGACAGAAACTAAAGAAGAAGAAGAAGTCCCGTTGATACAAAGAAGAAGGCAGAAGAGAGACTGCAGAGAAAGAAAGATCAGAAGAAAAACATTAGAGGAGGAAAATACTTTTAAGACGTCTGATCTTGTGATCAGACGTCCAATTTTACTCTTTTGCCTGGATTACTTTTTAAATGCATTTGAATCAAAGTTTTGAGTAAATTAGAGTGTTCAATTACATTTTAGATTAGTAGTAAATTCCGATTGCTCCCTGTGTTTGACCTCGGATACTCCGATTTTCGAGTAATAAAATTTTTATTTGTTGACGACGCTTGATCACCTATACTACGACGTAATTAACTGTTAAAACACGATCGAGCCAGTCGCCTCAACACGAGGTCCATATTGCCACAGAAATCAAAATATCGTTAGAAATAAAGTGACATAAAGAGGTAAAAATGTGATACTACAAGGGTCACCTAAGCAAATTCACCTCCATAAAATAACCCTCAATTGCATGTAATGTTAATAAAATTAGAATTCAAGACATTTGGAGTCTCTCCTCTGAGCCGTGTTCACATGTGGTGATATTTCATGCATTCATGTCAAGAATCTAACTCAATATATAAAGAGCAGAGTGTATGAGAGAAAAAGAGAGAAATGTGAGGGCTTGCAAGCAAATTCATGTTATAAATGCTGCGTCATAGTATAGGTTGAAATTGCTTAAAAATAAATAAAATTTATACTCGAATGAAAGTCCAAAGTCATTCGCTGGGAGCAAATAAGAATTCACACGCTAACCTCAATATATAATGTAAATGAGCACACTTAATTACTCAAAAATCAAATATGCAATGTAGCACATGAGTATGTGAAGGATCTAATGAGGCAAAAAGATATCTAAGGTAAAATAATGGTGATTTGAATCACCAATTATTAGCTTAGATACACATATAATAATTACTGAATCATCTAGATAAATGAACAGTATCAACCATGCAAACTTTAGTGCATAGTGCACTCCATCAAACGACAGGGCACTTAATCAAATGGCTGAAGTGTCTTGCTACAATGCTAAGAGGACACTGTACTTCTTCTTTCTCTCCTTCTGCTTCTACTCTTCTTCCTTCTCTTCTTCTTCTGAGTGTGCCTCTTCTGCTGCTCTCCTTCTCTTCTCCTTTCTTTCTCTTCTGTCAAGGCTTTCTTCCTTCTCCTTTTGGCTTTCCTTCTTCACGCACAGAGGGAGGCAATCCCTCCAGCGACTAAGTGTCAACCGACTCCCAAGAGAGCAAAACCCCCCAACCCCGCACTCTCTCTCTCTTTCTTTTTTCTCTCTAGGTCAACCTCTTTCATGCCCTCCCAGGGACATGCATGGTAGCCGGTTATCAAGTAATCGGAGGATCCACATACCCGGGTCCAGGGTCACCAGTGTGATGTAGTGACCAAGGAGTGTACAGGTTTAGGATGAGTCGGGTGAGCGTGGGGTGTAGTAGGACCTCACCTCGTGTTTGGAGGCGATAAGCCCCAAACACAAAATCAATTTATTTCACTACACCGCTTTTGCTATGGACGATGTGGGACTATGTCCTGCGGCTTCTTTGCGCAGCAGGCAGCAGCAGCTTCTTTACCGAATTCACATTCTCTACTGGTCAAAGGGTCTAATTGACGGTCAAAAAGGGGACCTAGAGTGGTTCCACATTGCCTGGGCAAGATGCCCGGTTCTATTGAGTGTGAAGCAAGCTTCCAGCTTGCTCGAAGCTTGCCTTTAATGGAGGGCAAAACCTGTAACCTGAAAACCAAGGATAAGGCCTCTCGACCGTGTTAAAGCACTTCAAGAAGCATCATCAGACGACGACAAATGTAACCATGGTGGTACGGAGGTGATTGGCGGAGTGAGGTGGCCTGACGACCTCAGACTGTTGGTGCGGAGGGCGTGGTGTTCGGCGGAGGGTTTGAAGAGGCAATAAACCTAACTAGGTCAGGGCTTTTGCTCCTAGGATCAAGGTGAAGGTGTAGGAAGTGTTGGCGAAGCAGATGGAGCGGTGTAGTGATGGAGGCACCTCGCTGGAGGACTTGCCGGAGACAGAGGAGACGGAGGTGGTTGCGTGTGCTTGGTGGTCGAATTGAGAGGTAGAGTGAGGGAAAAAGGAGGGAAGTAGAGGAAGCTAAAGAACCTAGTTTAGGGATGAAAGGGGGAGAGATTCCCACGCCGGTGTGATGGCCGAACGTGGGGAAGACGAACCTCTGAAGGGAGAGACGGCGAGGAAGAGGGGGATCTAGGAGCCCCTAAGTTGGTCGTCGAGGAGCGAACGAAGGAGGGGTCGAACGTAGCACTCCCAATTTGGTCGTTGGGAGGTCGTAGGACGACAAAAGGAGGAGCTTCGCCGGAGCTAAGGTCGGAGCCGGCCATGGAAGAGAGGGAAGACGTTGTTCTGGCCTTAAACCTTGCTGAAAAGTTTGGTCGAGCCCTGGGGATCCTTATATAGACCTCAGGGAGCGGTTAGAGCTTAGGAATCAAGCTTCCCAAGCTTGGAAGGCTTGCCGAAGTTGGAAACCTAAAGATACCTGAATCTCTCATGCGTTCGCATGAGAGATTGGGAAGGTTTTGGGGCTCAAGACTAGGTTCATTGGAAAGATGACTCCTCAAGGAATCTCCCTTCCAATTTTGGAAGGGATTGATTGATCAGAGAAGTTCTCTTCAATCAAAGGTTGCTGGAGTTGTAGGATTAGGATTCCAGGGTGGAAGGGACCATTTTGTGAAGAAGACAACAAAGCTGGGGGGCTATTTGCAAGGTTTTGAAGGTTAAGGGCATGTGTGTGAGATAAGAGTCAGACATAGACCAAAGTGCAAACTAGGTCGAAATAATCTCAGATTGGGCTCAAATTTTGGTACAAACCTAATTTGGACATAAGGAATCCAATGGTGAAGTTAGATTTTGATTTTGACCTCGTTAGATGGGTAATTTATGTAAAAACCTAAATTAGGGCAAAAGTCTGTCTGACTCTGTTTTAGGTCAAGATGGGTTCTAATGGTCAAATTGAAGGTACCAAACCCTAGAGAATATTTTTCTATTAATTTTAGAGGGTTTAGATGAATTTTATCCTGACCAGAACCTCAATTAATTAAGTAGGTCTGTTTTTAGGGTTTAGATGTCATTTAATTCTCGTAACGTGCGAGAACCCTTTTCTATCTGTACTAACCCACTTGTTAGAATCTTAAGACCATTTGACCCTTAATTAACCCCTGAGAAAACTCATGATTGTGCTGCAATTGAGATATACTATTAAACTGCAGTTTTGCCCCTATTTTACTATCTTTCTCTCATAATGATTATGCAATGAATTAGGACTCTCTGGAAGTTTTATAGGAGCATTTAATGATGGAATATGACTAAATAAAGTTAAATATGGCTAATGATGACGTTATCATCAATTCACTCAAATAATTTAACTCATCAAATATGACAATAGTGTTTTGTCTAATTTTGAATAGGGTGTTTTACTTTAGAGAAACAGGGGAGTCTCTTCCCCTTGCTCGCGTAAGGAGAGGGAGGCACGGCCGACGGTGCAGTCGCACGTGGAGGTCACTGGTGGCAAGCCCTACGCATGGGCGATGGTAGCACGAGAGAGGTGGCCGAAGGTCGCCAGTCGGAGAGGAGGAAGCCACCAGCGGTGAGGTTCCCACCAGCGTGCACAAACTGTGAGAGGTGTGGCCAAAGGCACGTGATGTTGAGGTGAGGTCGATGGCAGTGACGAAGCGGAGAATCGTGGCCAGTGGAGGCTACTACACGGAGGGGCTAGTCGTGATGATGGGTTCTCCTTTGATGCAGTCGGTGAAGATGAAAAAGAAGAAGGTGACAAGGATGCACGTGGCACGTGTGGTTGCATGTGGCTAGGTGTGTGCGTGGAGGTGGTGCGCACGATGGCGATGGCCGACAGTCGTGCAAGGTATGATAGAGTGAGTACGGTGAGGGGGCCAGAGGTTGGCATCGCATGCAGAGGGCCGTTGAGGGGTCGGTGGGGGTGAAGGGGCAGCGGCGATGATGCTCTGTTACTGCTGCTTGGAGTAGCTATGGTCAATCAAGGAGTCGCATGAGGGTGGTGCACGCGCGTGTAGCCTCCAGTGGCAGATGGGTGGCGCCGGAGGTGTGTTGACACCGAGGAGAAGGTGGTTGCGCGGAGAGGATGTTGGGTTCTTCAGGTGCAGCAGGTTGAGAAGGAGGAAAAAGAAGAAGAGGAGGAGGTGGCCGGGTGTGTGCAGCCTGTGGTGGAGGTGGTTGCACATGCACGGGGGGTGGCACGATTATGCTGTGAGGAGTCGAGGAAGACGTGCAGAGAGTGGTGTTGAACATCGAGGTGGAGGGTCGCAGTGGTGAGGAGGACGAGACATGGTGGCGAGTGGTCACGGTGGTGATCGCAATTGACGGGGGAATGAGACGCGGTGGTGGCATCGGCACTGTCACCGTCGACCATGGTGGTGGGAGTCGCAATGGAGGCGGCGTCGATGTCGCAGAAGTGGTCAGGGGCTTGCAATCTTGTGTGAGAGAGAGGGATGTTGGAGCCGTCCTCCCTCCTCAGGGAGGAAGATGATGAAGTAGGAGTTTCCTCCCCCGTGGAGGAAGAAGATGGTCCCCCCTTGTCCGGTCGTTCTCCTATTATATAAAGAGAAAATCAGAGAGAGAGAATAGAGTGTGATTTCATGGGAGCAAAATAAGAAAGTGAGATGTTAATCAAGGCAAGAGGAAATCAAGAGAGATCCCACTAGATTTATATTTTTAGAAATTGATGAGTCCTCTCTTATGTTTCTTCTTTTACCAAGATTTCCTCATTGATTATTTCTCAACAAAATCTCTCATAATTTAAATGTTACCTATAAGATGTAATGCCTGCAATAAGTGTACTTAATTATATGCAACATGCATTGCTTCAAAGAATTATGCAGGAATACTAAATCATGACTCTACTGATTTTCCAATGTATATGTAAATTGGAAGTCTCATTTAATCTTAGAATTGATTGTTCTTAGGCTCAATTAATGTCTCCTAAAGTAGGCATATCACAGGGAAGTGCAATTTTATGGTGCACTTATGAGTAACGTCGTCTGGGGCGGTTAAGGCTATCTCGACCCCAGACCCGACTGTCATGGACGAGCTGTCGATGTATAGTCGCCAGGTGAGTGAGAGGGAGGCATCGGGATCAATGAATTTGGCCATGAAGTCCTCCAGGACTTCTGCCTTGATTGCCCTTCATGGCTGATATTTGATGTCGAATTCGACTAGCTCCATAGCCCATTTGATCTGTCATGCTGACCCCATGGGCTTGTGTAACATTTGCCGGAGGGAGTAGTCTGACAAGATCGCTACTGTGTGGGTTGGAAGTAAGGACGTAGCTTCCAGGCTGCGGTGACGAGAGCTAGCCCCAATTTTTCGATGACCGTGTACTTGGCTTCCACGCTTTAATAAGTTTTGTTGATGAAGTACACGAGTCGCTGAACTCCACCCTGATCGTTGACTAGGACGGCGCTGACGGCTGATGCCAAGGCAGCAAGTATAGAAAGAGATCTTCCCCGAGTTGGGG
This sequence comes from Thalassia testudinum, assembly GCA_037157565.1. Taxonomy (NCBI): domain Eukaryota; kingdom Viridiplantae; phylum Streptophyta; class Magnoliopsida; order Alismatales; family Hydrocharitaceae; genus Thalassia; species Thalassia testudinum. Next base: position 29,368,600 of record JAZHRO010000031.1, on the reverse strand, counting down.
GGCCGTTAGGATGGGGGGACTTCAGAGTGCACTCTTCACTTCCTCCAGGGCCTTCAGGCAATGGGGAGTCCAATGGGCGGTGTTGTAGTCTTTTCCCTTTTTTATGCACTCAAAGAAAGGTAGACATTTGTCGAAAGATCGAGAAAAGAATGGCCTAACATGGCGATCTTGCCAACCAGCAACTGTAACCCTTTCAGCATGCTTCACCTGGATCAGTGATTTTGACGCATGAATACGATTCTTAAGATGAGTTTCAATTCAACTAGTTTTTTATTTGATTGTGCTTATGCTCGTTGAAATAGCGATCTTCGTTTTCGTTGAAAACTTTAACATAAAATGATGTGTCGTTGTATTTAATCGTGTGGTAGAAAATCACTTTTCAAAATATTTTAATTTTCAGAATCTAACCACGAATAGTTAGGTCATCTCCACAGAGAGGAATTAGCCCATTTAAACTAGTAAATAGTGTCTCGTTTATTCGAGAAACTCAATGGGTGTGCATGCTAATTTGTGCGATTCTTTTTCTCACATAACTGTGTGTTTTAACCAATCAATCAAGAATGTAGGTGTTTAGATGCAAAATCACCACCATATGATATTTTGTTAACAAGTGATCTTGATACCGGTAAATACTGTAAATATTGATTTCTAGAATATAACTTATTTACCATAATATCTATGCATTGAATCATTCATGTGATATATGCATATGCAAATAATTTAGATGAAGTAGAAGGAGGACCATGCAATTTCACCACAATAATGTAATGCCTAAAATAAATGAATAGGAACTTCCGCAATGGCATTTAAGGTAAATATTAATTGACGAATCACTGTAGCAAAATAGGGGATTTTGTTCCCCTCGTGCGCATGCGGAGGAGAAGGCGCGGCTGGAGGTGCGGTGCTCAGAGTCGATCGGCTGGGATGCGGGCTTTGTGTTGGTGGTCGTGGCGTCGACGGAGGTGGCCGGCGATAGCCGGTCAGAGCTTTGTATGCTGTCGGCGGCGGCTTGCGCACGGGTGCATATGGATGGCGGGAAGGTCTGCCGTGGGCGTGGGTGGCCTTGTGCGGGCAAGGCGAAGTCGATGGCGCTGTTGGAGTGAAGCTTCGTGGCTCATGGAGGTGACTGCACTTGGAGGTGGACGGCCGGCGATGGGTTCCCTCGGGGAAGAAGATGAACAGTGCGGTGTGAGGCATGCTGCGCGTGGCGACTTGCGCGCGGCCGGGCGTGATTGCGTGCTCGCGCTGTGCGTGCTGCACGGCTAATGATGGTGCGACGCCTGTGAGCGTTGGCAAGGTTGGAAGGGCACGTGCACGCGGGGTGCATAGGCTGATGGGTGCAGCGCCTGCAGGCACTTGGTGCGGCGTCTGTGGGCGCTGCAAAGGCGCGCGCATGCGGTGGAAGTTGGTGCGCAAAGACCACGGTGCAAGCTTGAAACACAGGGTGCGCTTATTCCACAGTGGTGAGAGGGAGAAGATCCCCGCCAGGGGAGGAAGATCAGACCCTCTCCTCGGTGGACGCGACTTCTTTTTGAACCAAACTCTCTTCCCTTTCCTTCAGCCGCAAGTGTCTCCAACTACTCGCGACGATTGCGAGTGGTTGGAACGGCAGATAAGCACGGGCGGTTTCTTCTTCAGACGTCTAATTGGAGCATCAGACGTCTTAAAAAAATGTAATGCCGTGAATTTGTGATAGCAATTCCAGACGTCCAATCCAAGTCCCAGACGTCTTATATAAGTAAAAATTAGCGCCTGATTCTTGTACCTAACCTACATTCATCAAATAAATTATATTATCATAAAATATGCTATTAAATGTAAAATTGAAGCATAAAATTAAATGCAGGCCAAGGTGAATTGCCATATAACTCCTAATTAATTAACAACTAAGAAAAAATAATTAAATAGTACTTAAGCTAAATAATAATCCACAAAAGTGGACTTATCACTCGTGATTGTTTTGAATCTCCCATTCCAACATATCAAAGGCTGCATAGCAGCTACATTCTTTGGATTGATTTATGATTTCAAGTAATTAGATATGAGATTATTTTCAGTGGGGTTTCACAGACTGATTGGATCCTTTCTCTTCATACTGTCTATGGCATGAGAGAAAGATTAGCAGCAACTGCAACCGGAGCAACAACTGCTATTGAATCTGATGGCCGTATGGAAGTAATCTTGGCTACTGAAATAGAGCAACAGCTACTAGCTGCTGAATTTGAGTAGCAGCCACTGTTTTAGTTGATTTAAGGATGATTCAAGTGTTGGAAGGAATGGATGAAGTTGACAAGTGTATTTTGTTAACATAGGATGTTTAAGCATTCATGTATGGGTTAAATCCAATTTAGATTGTAAATTAAGATGTGAATGATATTTAAACTTCATTGTCAACTATTTGTTAAATGCTTTAACTGTCCAAATGATGAATTGAGTGAAATTAAATGTTACAATCAAGTTTATTGCCTCAATCACCTTCTATGTGGTGTGCTGAACCTATTTGAACTGTTTATTTGCATTTCCAATCCTTAGAACACATTTGAAGGCCTTAGGTTCATTTGAAAACATTCATTAGAACCTAAACTTAGGTTGATTTTCATATAAATAAAATACATTAAAAAATCATTAAAAAAATAAAATAAGGATGTCTTGAGTAGGATTAGATATTTTCTAAGTGTATGTCAAGTTTCAAAGTAATCTGAACCCTTAGCTTGGTAGAACATATCAGCTGATAGTTCAATCTACTTTGGAATTTAATAAAAGATCAAAGTTGAAAAATACCAAAAAGAACTTCTTCTCTCTCATCTCACTCTATCTCTCTCATCCCCTATATCTACTATACATATAAAAACTATAAAAATCAAAAAAACCCCAAAAATAACCATAAATTCCTTGTATAATGTGTATATACTTGTAAATATTGTTTAAAACCTAAGCTAAATGTATATATTGTACAATATGAAAATAATGTGTATAAATAACTTATAAATGTATTCTATATATTAAATTAAATATTTAGAATGAGTTATTATATATATAACTTAATTGTATAATTATATATTAATTTATATAAACTAAATGTACATTAACTTAAGTAATTGTATAAACCTATATATATGTACATAATTATATCTAATACTGTACATACATACTTAACTAAGTAATATGTCTTGTATAATACCTATAAATTAATTTAATTATGTATTTACAGTAGGTAATTAAGTTATTAAGTTAATGAAGTAATTAATAAACTTAAAATAAAATAAATTAGTAATTTAAGTTAATACTGAAATAATTTATAATGTATAATTGTATAGTATTATATTAACTATTTTTAACCTATTTCTACTGTATTTGTATAATACTATAGCATTTATAAACTATTTATGTACATAACTAACTTAAACTTGTATTTAAATGCAATTAAATTAAAATAAAGTCTCTAAAATAAATTAGAAATGTATAATAAATAATTTAATATATAAATTAACTTTGTATAAAGTCAAATTTGTAATTAAGTCACCAATTTGTACTATAATTAGTAAATTAAACTCTTATTTAACATGTATAAACGGCCAACTTTAACTAATTTTATTATATATTTAAATAACTTATTTTTATAAATAAATTATAGAATTATATAGCCCTATATAAGGGCTTTGTAACCATATAATTTAATTTTAATTTATACTAAATTATGGCCCTCAAGTCGAGGGCCAAATTCTTGAAATCCGAACACTGTCGAGCGCAACATGTGCTCAATTGAGTACCACGATTTTGTCCCACATTGTAGCCGGTGAAAGCAGTGAAGGCACATAAGCTGTTCTTGCACCGATGGCCTCTTAGTCATCTGCGTAGGGCACAACTCTTGAGCGTGCATTGGTTTCTCATTGCGCGTGCACGCCTGCAAGCGTGTGTGTAGGCGACTGCGGGCGCGTGTGTGTGGGCGCGTGTAGGCATGTGTGGGGTTGGTGGGCCTATTGGGCCTGAAATGCACGAAAGAACACACTAATTAAACTAGGGCTAGCGCATTAGTAGCGGTCTGGTCCCACTTCTCCAAGGTGTCATATATCTCACGAACATGGGCCGGCCCATACACTAAAAACCAAATTTAGGATTTGGTGAACAGTGCATGTGAGTTTGAGAGAAGAAAAGAGAAAGGTCCTAAAAAAGTTGAGTGTTGAAAAGAGAGAACTAGACTGAAGAGAGAAGAGAAGCGACCAACGTATGTGTTGTATGCGTATGTATATGTATAATATAGTATAAGTATATGTATATAAATAATGTAAATGTATATATGTACATAAATGTATACGAATACATATATAGTGTATATATGTATCATATGAGTAGGTTAGATACTTTTTTGAGCTTAAAATGTACATAAATAACACTAAAGCTTTAGTGACAGTTACATCCGTCATTGTATATAGATATATACGTTAGTATAAGTAATTCTTTTTACCTTATGTTATGCATATATTTTACTAAGATCTACACTAACATCTACATATGTTACTACAAATAGAATATATGTTACTAAAGATATTAGTATGTTAAGATAACTTAGTATAGTAGATATTAGTAGCTATTTTTGTACCTACAATTAGGTATTACTTAGAGTAATTATACATAATTAACTTAGTGTTGTTTTAATTAGTTTTTAATGCTTGATTAGTTGTAAATTTGTTTAAGGCATTGTAGGTAGAATTGATCTACTCTTTTGTATATAATTAACTAATTTTCACTTGTAATATAAATTTTAGTATTTTTATTATAAGAAATACTTGTAATATAAGTTTTTTGAGTAGTTAAAACTATAGAGATAATGTTCTTTTGTTAAAGCAATTAATATTTTATCTCCACATTTAAAATAATCCACTCAACAAAAAATCTCTAATTAATTAATATGTTTAGAAAATGTCATTAATGTTGAAAATTTTGCAATTAGAAAAAAAAATGAGTTCATTGTTAATATATAATATGAAATACTATATTATTTTTTGTAATTTTTCATGGAACATTGAATTTTCATCTGATGATATAAATTTAATATTTTTGTAATCTATTTTGGTCAATGTGTGCATAAGGTTCATCCCTATATATATATAACTGAGTTGTGCAACCTAACCTTTCCGCACTGTTGGATGTCAGCTCCATCCTTTTAGCTGTTCAATCAAGAGGTGTGGTCCTTTCCCGCACCCTGCTCACCCTCAAATCGTAATTAATATTTTGCATGCTTAGGCCACTAAATGAGAATCGGATCACCAATATCATCATTATTGCAACCACTCATTAAGATTAGGACGCCCTTCAGAAGGCCGTGACGAGGCATGTATAAATAGAGTGCGTGCCTTTTGCTCTGGGGCAATTAAGTTTATTGTACGAGAAGAGATACATAGAGAAAGTGAGAGCTATCTTTTATAATCTCGAGCTACTGCACCGGTTTAGCCTTGAAAATATTCCTATTTATTCTTGTTTGATTACTACACCATCCTCTCTTTCTACTCACCACATCAAATCCCCTGCATGGTTGGGTCCTCCCCCAATCGAACTGTTTGTGCAAAACTAGTGAAGGGCATGCATCAGCAGCAACGGAATACCTTATCAATGCGTGTAAGCTCCTTTCGCTATATTGACTCTGTTGGAGGAGAACATGGGGAAGCCGAGGTTGTCTCGTACAGGAGGAGATGAAGTAAGCCATTGTGGTAAGCATGAGGTCGAGGGAGTTGGGAGGTTGATGGAAGAGTGGTGGAGGTGATTAAGGAAGATATTAGAGATCAGGCGCATCAACTGGAGCTCGGGTGTGGAGAGTTGGGTTTGACCATGGTTCCACAATTGACATCCGTAACCTATTTGTGGTGGAGCCTATAGCTACGGTGCTCATCGGGTAGACTGGAGGCGTTGAGAAGTGTGGTTAATGATCCGAAATCTCTTGCTTCAGGCTAACACGATCAATCACCATACACATAAAACATCCGCAGCAAGATATATTAGGGAGGAATTTGTGGAAAATAAAAACAAAAAGGAATCGGTGCAAACTGCCCTGATCCTTTTTGAGAAAAAAGAAAAGGAGAAAGCTGTAAGGAAACCCGGAAAGCAACCGGCAGACACGCCTAAAGACTTGGGGGGCTCGTGTGCAAACACTCGGACAGACAAACAAACAGAGTATAATCAGACCCAAACAAACATCAAACCTCTAACATACATTGGTCCAACCAACCAACCAAACATCCAACCAATCTATTGGCGGCCTCTTATTTAAGATCGACGAGAGAATAGAGGCTGAGCTTGCTCACCAGGGAGTCTTCGTCGGGCACCAAGTTTCTGAGGTTCTTTGGGATCAGCGGTGCACCCCTTTCGGCCACGCCTTCCAGCATCTGCACCACCTCCCCCATCGGGGGCCTCCACTCCTCCTCGTCCTGGACGCACCAGCACGCCACCCTGCACGCCCTCCTGAACTCCCCCACGTCCACCTCGTCTCCCTTCCACGTCCCCACCTCCACCGCCCCGTCCTCCACCACGCTCCTCGCCGCCCACATCGGGAAGAACCCACTCCCCTCCCTACCTCCCTCCTCCTCCTCCTCCTCCTCCTCCTCCTTAACCATGTTCCTCCTTCCCGACGTGATCTCGAACAGCATCATTCCATACCCGTACACGTCCGCCTTCTCCGTTATCGGCGATCCCGATAACCACTCCGGCGCGAGGTACCCCACCGTCCCCCTCATCGTCGTGAGCACGCGGCTGAACTCCCTCCCCATGAGCTTCGCCATGCCGAAGTCCGCCACCCTCGCCCGGAACCCCTTGTCCAGCAGCACGTTCTCAGGCTTCACGTCGCAGTGTATCACCTTCTCCCTGCACTTCTCGTGCAGGTACTCCAACCCGCGCGCCACGTCGAGCGCGATCTGGAACCTCTTCCGCCACTCCAGCAGGGACGAGCTCTTGGGGAGGAGGTGACTGTCGAGGGACCCGTTGGGGAGGAAGTCGTAGACAAGGAGCCGCTCGAGGCGGTGGCAGCAGAACCCTCGGAGGGAGACCACGTTCACGTGCTGCACCGCCGCCATCGCGGCCACCTCCGTGCGGAACTGCTTCTCGCCCTGCCTCCCGAGCCCTTCCAGTTTCTTCACTGCGATGATGGACCCATCAGGCAGGGCGCCCTTGTAAACGCTCCCGAAGCCCCCCCTGCCGAGGGACTCCGAGAAGCCGTTGGTCGCCCTGTGGAGGTCCCCATACTTGCACAACACCGGCAACCCACTGGGCAGCTGCAGCATCTTCTTCCTCTTCATCTCCCTTCTCCTCCATGCCAACGCCCCGGCCACCACCAAGAGCGCGACCAGAGCGGCCCCGCAAGCAGCAACCACGATGGTTATCACGTGGCTTCCCGACCCACCGGCTCCCGTAGTCTCGCTGACGTCACCGGCGGCGACGCGGAGGCGGAGGGTGATTCCCTCGTCCCCACCTCCACCGCTCGACGCTCTGTTGATGTTGAAGAGCTCCCCGTTCCACGTCAGGCACGTCCCGTTGTACGCGTACGCAGTGCACGAGCAGTCGGCGAAGCATGCGGACACGCAACCGTTCTCATCTCGGACGGCCGATTCCGTCGAATTCATCGGGGGTTGGATGACGCCGGCGATCTCCGAGAACCCATCTTTCTTCCCCGTAGTTTCCTGGCCGCAGGCGAGGGGGGTGCTTCTGACGCAGCCGCCGGTCTGCACGCCGGCTGCCCAGTGCGACGGCGACCTCGGCGTGAAGCCCGGGAGGCAGCGGCAGACGTGGTTGAGGGGGACGCAAGCGGCGAAGGCGCCGCAGCCGTGGAAGACGTCGCAAGCATCCTTGGGGAGAAAGGTGAACACCTGCCAGTTGTTCTCGTCGGGGACCCACTCCTGCCAGTTGATCTGGCCAGCCATCGACAACACAAGGCCGGAGACCCCCTCGGGGGCGCGGTTGACGTACCAGTAGTACACGCCGTCGTCACCGTCGTGGCGGAGGATGCCGTACTGTTGGAGGGCGTTCATCTCCGGTATGTCGACGAAGATCCTCCCGTCCCACTTGCCACTCCGCCAGTACCGGAGCGTGCCGTTCCACAGAAGGAAGATCTCGTCGCCTCCGTTGGGGTCCACCATGAGGGTATACATTCCAGGGGAAGGGTCGTCGGGGCTCTTCCACGAGGTGACCTTCCAGGTCTGCCCGGTGGTCTTGTTGTACCCGAGCTTCCCCCCGGGGAGGAGGGTGTCGGTTGGGTGGTCGAAGCTCTGCCAGAGGTAGTCGGAGCCGTTTGGGGACGACCCATCTCGGAGGACGAGGTTGCCGGTGTTGAGGAGCACCGCGACGGTGGTGTTGGGGGTCCTCGAGTTGGAGGACGACCATATCGGGGTATTGGAGTTGTTGGTCGTGAGGAGGAGGATGCCGCGCTCGGAGAGCCTGAGCTCGGAGGTGGTGGTGTCGGAGAGAGGGGTCTCCCGGTTGGCCACCCAGACTATGGTCTTCTTGGCGACGTTCTTGTACCAGATGCCGAGGTAGTATTTGCGAGAAGCGCCGGGGGAGAAGAGGCCAAGCTCGAAGAGGCCGCGCTCGGAGACGATGGTGGCGTTGCCGGGGAGCGAGTGGCCGAGGGGGAGGGTGTCGGACGGGGTGGAGAAGGGGAAGGAGGAGAGGAGGAGGAGGAGAAGGAGGAGGAGGAGAGGTCTGGGTGGTGCCATGGGTGTGGACAGAGGTGGTGGAGAGGGGGAGGTGACGACTGGAATGGAAGGGGTGGATGGGAGGGATATCATATCCTATCAAATCATAGGGGAGCAGCTGAGAGAGGAGGTAGGCGGTGGTCGATGTCGTCTGAGGCAAACAACGTTTGGCGATGTGGGAAATGCCCCCGTGTCAAGCGGATTACTCAAGTTGGTAGATATTCCTGCCGGTGACTAGAGGATGACTCAAGTTAGTAGATATTCCTGAGCTTTTATTGGTTTTTTTAATGGTTTCTCCTGCGAAGGTTATGTAAGGACCAACGGTTGAGGTAAAGTGCGACAAGTTCAAAAAAACCAAAATAACTAAAAAAGAGGGGGGTTTCGAGGTAATATACGTAGAAATACAAATACACACACATGAAATAAAGGGAAAAAAAATGACTAACATCGCATTTATTCTTTTCATAATACAGGGGAGATTTGTAGTAGGAAAAAAATACACTGTTCTCGTCAAAAAAATTTTTTAATAAATTGTAAAATCGTATAGACCTTATGAATTATTCTTCTCAAACTTGTCATCTCCATGCTGCACCACGAATATGAGATAGAAAGTAAGATGCACAGTAAAATTGGAAACAAACAAGTGAACGACGTCTGGTCTTCGTCCATGCCAAATTTTCGTTTCATGTATGTTTCCTACCTAAATCTGATTCGTGAACTCTGGTAAAAGCTAATATTTATCAGGTTGACGCCCGAAGTCTTGGCCACAGCCTCCCAGCCAGTCATTGGCCGGAACTGATCCAAAAAAAGGTGGGGTGGAATATTGCTAAGTTGACGATACGGGGCTATGGTGAAGGGCCCAGCGACAGCGCAAACATTGCTGGTTTCCATTTAATTGACGTCTATCAATGCTCCTTCTCTACCAACTTACAAGTTGCATTAATTCAATGAATCCACACTCCTTCATCCATCTAGAATCAGTGGTGGGCATATGAATCCACCCTCCTTCAAGGTGCACTCATTGAACTGGCCTACGTGTCCCAACTTGAATTAGTGCCGAGCATTGAAAGTTGCACTACGTCTACTATTGCAACAAATATCATATTCTAAAGGAAAATGTTTGTCCAATAAATTTTTGTATAAAATCCCAAGTGTCGTGCATCCCCTTCTTCCTCCAAGACATGGACCTGTAATTGGAAGTTTGACCGGCCGCTACCTTATCTATTTTCCAAAATTTTCCGGCTCATATTTATTTTGTGAGATGTTGCGTGCAAATCTAATTATAAAATATACTCTCTCACATCTGGAATCAAAAGCGTAGATTCTCGAACCACATAATTATTCATGATATGGAATTGCAGATTGGGAGCATTGTCTTAGAATTATTGCGTTACAACCTACGACCTTGTCCCTTAGATAAGATAAATTTTAGGAATATCCTTGTCCCTTCGGCTCCGTTTCGGAGATGTTTAAAATTTATAATTAGGTAAAATTTAGGAAATTTTTAAAAGAGACGTGAGCTCATCTTCAATCATCGAGGAATCACCAACTATACTTTGGCTTGAATGGGTTCGCTAGAGGAGAATGGGGAGCAGAGGAGTAACGAGGAGGACCACCATCGCTGGAACGGAGGACGAGATATTTATATGCTGTAGAAATCGCTCATTCTTTATTTTTTTATTTGCTCCATTAAGTGAACGATATGAAGATACACAACAAAGAAATGCAAGCAGTAATAATCGGTTAAGACTTTTATAGCTTTAAATTTACTTCTATCTCTTATCATTTACGCATTTTATTTATATCAGACAGACCTATAACTTGAATCATAGGATTGAATACGTCCATCAACCTCATCCGTTAAAGTGGTAGCTGAGGTTGGTGGGCACATTCAATCCCTTGGCACTTGTGTAAGTTATCTATGGACAAGTCAATCATCTTTTTAATGATTATCGTTTCGGGAGGAAAGTCCAGAGAAAAGTGCCATTGACCCTTGGAGTCACAGGTCTTTTCGTGGGCATCATCGAAGTAATGGTCCTGGCCATCGGGTTCCTCGATGGAAGGAGTGCCAACCTGTCAAATACCATGCACAACAACTTAAAGGATCCGGAAAGAAAGAAGAAAACTCCAGCGTCCACACCGATCAGTCGCTTAATCCTGAAGCAATCTTCAGAAAAATACTTCAATTGATGTCCTTATAATCTCTGCATGAATTGGTTAATGTTGTACATAATTTTGTCTTCTCCTCTGACTTATATTAATTTCACAGTAAAAATATACCTTTTTACTTAAATGAAAAAATGGTGGTTGGCCATAAATGTCGATGAAAGAGCAAGGCAACACTGCTCACATCATGCTTCGGTCAACTTGTCCCCACTAGAGGACGTCAAGAAAGAGAGATATCGAATTCCTTCCATCATCAGGATGGGGCCTGTCCCATGAAAAATCTATGCTAAAAAAAAAAAAACCTGTCCCTTGTTTAATGTATTTCAAACATATTTTAAAATTATACATCAGAGGATCAAAGTAAATTGATATTTAAATTTATAATTTTTAAAATAAAAATATCTAGAGGTCATCTCTACAAATAAAAAGTACGTGAATATCACTATTCAAAAGTTTACCATTTTTAGATTCAAGGATTGGATCAAATGAACTTACTTTTCAATTGTCAAATTTATTTTGAAAATGAAAGAATCAATCATGTAATTTTATTATTTCAATTGAAAATTGCATTTTCAAGTATTTTATGCTTAACTAAAAATAGGCAAATGTCAAGGCAAACTAAACACTAAATAATCAATTTCAACTATATTTGAACAAGATTTATGCAATCAAATTCAATTGAAACTAAAACTTAAGTTAAATTCACAAAATTACAAACTAGTCCTTGAGTTCCTACAATTACACCCTTGTTACTTTACTTTTAGGTCCTTGTGAACTTCTTTCATTTGCATAGAGGTCCCTGGACCTTTTCTCTTCAAGACCTTCACAGGGGAGCTTGAGCTCCTTCTTTGGCTCCGGTGAGGCTCGCCAAAATCATGCTACAACAGTCGCCCAGCTCTGGCGAAGGGCGGAGGATAATCGTTCGAGGAGGGGCGACGTGATGGCGATAGCGTGGTGGCGATTAGCGGCAGGTAAGATCGCTGATGGCCATGCCAAAGTTGAGGATGGTGGCGAGAACACATGAGAGCAGCAATTGAGGTCGCAAGGATATTTCTTCTACTTCAGTAAAGCTTCCTGTGAAGCTTAACTCTTGGAGGATACCAGGAAACCGTGGTCGAAGTTGAGGGTGGAGATGGGTCCCACGTACCTCCGGCAAGATGGTTGGAGCTCATCCATGGGCGAAATAACCTATCAACGAACACAAAACGTTCCTCGTACCACCGTGGAGCTTCTCATGAAGCTTGGTGGCACGAGAACATCGAAGAGGGTCGGTCGATGTCGGGGAAGACAACAGCGTGTGGTGTGATCCGGTGAGGGTGTAAGAGGGTTGAAGCTTACTTCCAATAGGTCAAGAGGCTCCGCCGTGATGCATTGAAGGTGACAGTGACCTCGATTTGGCGGGAGGAAGCTCGGAGGTGGTCGGCAGTTGAGGAGAAGCCGATGGGAAGTGGGTGTGTACGGTAGAAGTCTTAAAGCATCGAGATGCCTAATAACGTTAGGGCTTTTGCTCGTCGTGGCGTGGCAGAGGCTGTGGGTGGACGGCGAGTGGCGTTGGTGAATGGGGCGACAGCGTGTGACCGGCCATGGAGAAGACGACGTGGAGGACGTTGGAGAGGTTGAATCTTGGTGTGAAGAAGCTTAAACTAATCTGGAGCAGAAAAGGAAGAGAGAGAGGTACTTAGGAGGAGGAGAAGAGGTCGGGAAAGTGGCTGGCGTGGTGACCGGCCATGAAGAAGAAGAAGAGGATGGCAAGGGCTTTTGGAGTGACGAGGGGGTATCGAAGATCGCTTTTTTAATGGGAAGCTAGGCGACGACGAGGGGAGAAGCCCTCAACCAATTTCAGCAAAGGAGCGATGGAGGAAGGAGATGGAGGAGCTCAAAGGTCATCATCAATGGCGACATCGGGGAAGAAGGGGAGATGACGTGCCATGACGCCACGAAATGAACCGACAAGAGGTGGGGAATATTTGTAGCTCCTTGGCGCAGGAAGAGAGGGCTGGAGGTTACGCAAACAACATCTCCAGAGTTGTCGGCTAAAGGTTGCGGAGGTGGAAGGTGGAGGCGGTGCTAGCAGGGACTGGTTTGCAAGAGAAATCAAAAGTTAGGAGGTCCTTTGCAAAGGAATTAGAAATTAAGGGTCAAATTGCAAAGTTGACCAAGATGAAGTCCAGATGAGTCCAAATTTTTATGGTATCCTAATTTAGGCCTAAGGAATTCAATGGTATCTTTAATTTTAGGTTTTGATGATGTTTGCATGATAAATTTACATTTAGATCCAAAATGTACCAAATTCCCGCCTACAGCTCAATTTTAGATCAAAACAAGTTTCGATTGTCAAAGCGACTATGCCAAACCTTATAAAATATTTTTAATTGATTTTTAAAAGGTTTATATTACATTTATTTCTATCAGAATTATTTTAATTGAAGCAAGGTTGAAATTAGCTAGTTTAATTAATGATTAATGCTCAATTTGAATGAAAATCATAAATTATTCAATATTAACCCACTTTTAGAACAATTAAGCTCAATTGACATTTAATTAACCATAAGTTTACCCTCCAACTATTATGCATTTATAATTATTCATGAAAATTACAGAATTAACCCTTATTTTCATGAATTCCTCTCTCTTTAACCCTAATTGAGTTATACCCTTTTGATGTGTTAATAAGGTAAATTTAACCTTAAAACTTAGCCAAATTAGGTTAGATACAGCGGATGATGGGGATACCATCATCCCTTATAGAGGAGATCAATGGATGGAAAGTTTCGATTCAAAACTTGCTAAACTCATTTTAACTTTTTACCCCTCTAAATTACAGCTACTAAGCTTTTTATCCAATTAACAAGGAATCCCCAGTTCAATAATAAGTTATGCCTCTAATATGTTTTTTTCTGTGTCAAGCATGCTTTTGAGAATATACTTCAAGCAATTACAACCATCAAAGAAAACATTTTCATGTCAATAATGTTATGATCAGTGCTTGGTCAATAAAAATTGGAGATCTTACTAAAAGTTTCTACCACATCTTTAAAAGGCCCTGAAGGATGATCTTCAAAACAACAAAAATTATGTGAGGAGAAGAATATCCTCAAGGATAGAAAGAGGGAAACCACAAAATTTTTTGCACTTGGAGCAAATGATTACCCTTTGCACATAAAGGTGAGGGAGAGGCTATGGCCATCACATTGGTGCATTTGAAGGTTAAATCTTTTCCTAGCACATCTAAATTGGCACAAAGGTATGGAGTAGCATTAGCAATTAGCTACACCTTTAGAGACAAAAGGGACGATGAGAGCAACAGTGGTAAGGGAGTAATCGACCATCGTCAGTGACACCAATGAAGACTTAGCGACCACAATGGTTGCCTACAATAACCAGTCTCGCTAATTAAGAGATGCAATAGATAAGTCGAATGAGGGGGGGTTACATGTGATTGGGTGAGAAGGGGAGATCAATGAGGGGGAGAAAGGACCCCAGCCAGTGAGAAGGTTGGTCGGGGCCCTGCCCAAAAATCGACAACGAGCTAGGATTTATTAAAAGTGGATGAGAGAAGTTTCAAGAGAGGATCCAACTACCTACTCTCTAAGGGTTAGTTTACGGCACGGGTTAGCTAACCCAGGTTAGCAAACTTACAACAGGGGTTAACCCCTATTTGTGTTTACTGAATAAAGGTTATGAATGAAGATTATCCTGTGATGTGATAGGAGGGTGTTTACTTGGGAATGGGAGTTACAATGGAGGTTAAAGTAGCAAAAGATATGTTTGCCTTTGAGATGATAGGTAAGTTAGTTGGAGTTATTTTTGTTTAAATAATAGTAATTTAATAATGTCAAATAGAAAAGAGAATGAACTTGTATTAGAGAAAAACAGAAAAGAATGAAAGCAAACCACAACCAAAACTCTAACAAAGCAAACAAGAGGCAAATCAAATGAAGAATCAATATAAAGAAACTTAGGGCAATGACAACTACTTAATGGTTAGGCAGCAATGACAACTATCAGATAAAATTTCTCTAAACCAAAAAATGTTTACAACCAAATACACATTCCAGATCAGGGAGATGATGGGTATTGGATTCAACTTCCCTTCCAAAGGAAAAAATAATACTTAATTAGCCTTGCACATATATTTTCATCAATCTAAGTTGGATCATAACAATTTAGTAAATAAAGCTCTCTCTTTTCTACCAAAACCCATAGTAAGAGTTGATCTATATAATCCTGGGGATCTTGAATCTTGTTATATGTAATGAGATCATAAATAGTTTTCAGAAAATATTTTGGAAAAACACCCCCCCTCCACACACATCGAAGTCCATCTAGGCCATGCACTCACTTTGCATAAATCTCATATCCTATTGGTTATCTGTAAATGTAGTGAATAAAACTATCGGCAAACAACTTTTAATCACAAACCATTAATAAATAATATCATCGTTGTCTTCTTTGTGACATATTTTGCATTTGAGGTGAATCCTTCCATCTTGAAGATAGCATGATCAGGATCATCATATGAAGTAGTTACATCCAGCAAATCACAAGCTAAAATTATTCTAGAGATAGATCTTATGGCATCCAATCTTGACTTGGAAACAATTGTATAAACATCTAATCTATTAGCCCGATGCTAGACACACAAATTAACCATCATTAACTTTGAATTCCTTGAAAATTGATAAGTTCTTCCATGTAACAAATGAGATTGCTATATATTAAATAAGGCTCACCTTTCTATAGGTTAAACTAACATGTATATTCTAAATAGCAAAATGACCAATCAAGTCTACTATTTTTGCATAATCATCATTACGTGCAAGCATATGGTAGAAAAGGAAATCACGCAAGCAAAAGAAATGAATACACAGTCAAAATAAATGCAAACCTCCATCAAAATAAATAAGAGGTAAACCAAATGAAGACCCACTCAATACCATCTCAAAATCTGACCATTTAGTAGGTATGAAGAATCTGACATAAGTGAAATACAATGAAAGCTGTGGACGAGAAGCAACTAAAGGTACTACCATTTCACCACTGATATTCACCACTAAATCGCACCTCCACCAAAGCAAACACAATAGCACTTGTGCAAGCCTACCTTCAACATGGATCAAAACCAAATAGACGATCACCCAAAAAGATAAAAACTTAGAACAGGACAACCAAAGCTACAACCTCCATTGAGCCCTCTAATTCGAAAAACAGGATAGCCAAAGCTACAGCCTAGAATGGCGCCAAAGGAGAGTAGGGAGCAGGAAACATCTACTCCCACCATGGGGCGACAACCATTGTTCACCACAAGGATGGCCACACCAGACAGGGTTGGGTTTTTGCCTTCGGCAACACCAAAGGGGACAGAAATGCCACGCCAAAGGGGAGCGATCGGAAATAAAATCTCGTGAGAGTGGGTAGTGAGGAGAGAGAGAATGGGTGTTAAATGAGGGGTTAGCATAACCCGCGACAAAATCGGAGTTGAGAAGTTGGGTTATCACCGGATAAGCATTGGAAGTCGAGTTGGGTTATCTCTTCAGAGATAACCTCCCCCTCCATCAACTAAGCCTAAGACTACATTTGAATGGGGGGTAACCCCATCCCATGATAAAATAAGAGTGGGATAAGTTGAAGAGTGTTTGGTTAGAAAGATGGGATAAATAGTAGAATCAAATGATTGGTATGTTAATATGATATTAGTATATGTTATTTTAATTATATGATACATGAGTGTTGGATAGGTTAATATAATATAATGAATATATATTAATGGATATGTTATGTTAGAGTAGGATATTTTAATACTATTAATGTTAATGTGATAGAATGAAATAGTTTAAGAGTAGATATATTTTAATAGATATTAATGTTGATTTGATGGAGTGAAATAAATTATATCTTTTAATTTTAAAATTTCATCCTTAAATATCTCTCTAATCTTGGGATATCATTGAATTGTATCCCTTAGCCAAATCTAATCTAAAATCCACGATTGTCCAAAAAGAAAAAGGCTACTCCACAATTGTCCACAAGGGGATCGGTTCACTTATAACTGACACTTAAGAAGTTACGGGATCAAATTCCATGTTCATTATACTTATATTTTTTGAGAAAAAAATGTGAGTTGGGAAATATTTGTTACAACATATTTTTATAAAATATGTCTTTGTTTAACAAAATACATCAGTGATTTTATTTTAATTTTTTATCGATTAAAAATCAAGATATATCGATATATTTTAATTTTCAACTATTTTCACATATGTAAATTGTAAAAAATAATTTTTCTTTTAGAAATTATTTTTATATCTTTAAATTTAAGATTTAATCTTTGATATTTAGAACCTGAGTGCGGAAGGAAGGAATGGCAACGCTAACGATGGAGAAATGTCTCCTCCACTTCCGAAGTGGCTGTTCTAATCAATTTAAATTTATTTAGAAGCAGAATACTTGTATTGCTTCGATCAAACGCAGATTAGATTATATGTCTGGTGAGGATTTTTCATCAAACCTGAAGTTCGTTATTAGAATTCTATCCAAGAGTAATTTCATTTACTAACTGGAATTTTTTTGTCTATCTTTGTATTCATAGGTGCACAGTTTATCGATTGATGCCTTCTGGATGAAACATATCTCTAGCACCCATCGCAAGGCACGAACCCAAAAATCTAAATCAGTCAAGCTGTATATGTCAGCTTCCAATTTACTCTTGATTGCACATAGGAATGACTTGTGGTCTTCCTGCTGCGAATTTCTTGGCAGGCAGGCAGCATTGTTTGTTTAGCTCAAAATGAGCCGACAAACATGGACCCATGATGTGTAGTTTGATTAAGGTGGCCGAACAAAATCAATCCAAGATGATGCGCGGTGCATTTATCACCGACGTCGTTTTCTGACAGGGACAATGCACAATTATGGGAGTAATAAATGGAGAGGACTTCAGTTTTATCAGAGTCAGAATTTATGGCTCTTTGGGCAACAGCTTAACGTGGGGCTTTCTCTCATGTGAAATTCATAAATTTTGCATGTGAAAAAGTCAAAAAAAACCATGCATTAGCAGTATATTTGCAACACGTACGTGGGCCCTCGTTCGCTTCGGTGGTTTTTAAATAATATATTTTATTTTTTTAACATTTAAAGTAGATAAATAATTATTTTTTAGGTGAAAAAATTATTTTTTATAGGTAAAAATTTACTTTTTCATCGATAGAAAGATAAAATAGATTAGTGTATTTTTATTTTTCAATAATATATTTTGATTTTTTATTAGTAAAAAATTATTTTTTCACCTATAGGTAAAAATCAAAATACATTGGTGTATGTTGATTTTCAATAGTGTGTTTGAATTGTCTATCGATGAGAAATTATATTTCAAGTTGAAAATGATTTTTCATCGATGGAAAGTATTTTGATTTTCAATTGATATATTTTAATTTTCAATCGGTATAAAATGATTTTCAATCAATATATTTTAATTTTTAATTGATATATTTTGATGTTAAACTTATACATTTTAGGCTAAGTTTAGTTGTGGAATATCAATCGGGATAAGAGTTTACGTATAAGTTTAGGATGGAATTAGAGAGGGGCGTTGTGGATTCAGGTGAGGGGTGAAGGGGAATATCGAGGAGGTGGGGGTGGGGATGGGAGAGATAAAAAGGAATGGAGAGAAAGAGAGAAATAAAAAGAAGTTTTTAATTTTTTAAATAAAAAAATTAACAACTATCTCATCAAAATTCATTAACTCTCTCTCCTCTCTTACAAAATCAATATACCAATCATTAATAATTATACTAATCATTACAATCTTACCAATTATTATAATCTCACCAATCAAACACCTTTTTATATTTATTTCACTCTTATTCTATCATGATATAACATTATACACCTGTTAAATATAACTTTAATTTTTACACTTGTGATGTGCATGTTACTTTTTTTTTTTTTAATAGCCATAAACCCCACATATAACTTTAGTTATTTTTTCTTAAATAAATCAATATATTTTACTATTTCTTTTCACACGATAAGGACATATCTTACATAATGTATCACAACGCATGTTTGTTTACCGCCATCCATTTTATATCATGTGAATAGTAAAAAAAAAAAAATATTATTCTTAATCCATCCCAACTATCTTCTTTATCGTTCTCATATCTGTTACGTCAATCCAACTAATATACTAATCTAACAAAATACGTACTTATCTAATAAAAATTAATAATAATATATCAAACTTAACCTTAACATCTACGATTCACTAATAATCTACGTTTTAATCAACCACTTTCAACTTTTAAATTTTTTCAAATTTTATCCGATCCTAGGCTTTAAACCGCCCGAGAAGTTATGAATGCAGTGAGCTACGAAATGACAAAGACAATTGACTTACAGGTAAATATATTTTTCGGGTACCTAAATGGAGTCAATACCGAAGCAACCTATTTATTCTACCATTTCTTTCTTATTCTTTTTTTTATTTCACTTAACTTAACCCACGTACCAAAGCAGACTCTTCTCCCACGAACCCTTTCCCGAGATTCTCTGCACCCGCCATCCGCCATTGTCCCTTTCCCACATCCAGGTAGTCTCCACCGGAGAGATGTATAACAAGTTATCGTGCGGATGAGCTGGGCGAGAAGGCTGCCTTTTTTTTCATTTTTTTATCCCTTTCAAGATTTCCCTATTAAGGCAACCGAAATCACACAAGGACGTACCCTCAAAAAAAGGGGGAACATAGCGCTCCTTCGAGAGAGAAAAATTTTAAAATCAAATATCAAGAAATAAAATAAAATAAAAAATTAAAAAATAAAAAAGGACATGACAAAAGGTCGCTACCATCCGTGCAAAGATCCTGTGAAAATGTTCATTGACTAATTCGAAGTCTATCCACAATTTTTTAGATCAATTATAAAAGAAAATTGTAGTGTATTTTGTAGTGTATGATTATTTACTTATATTTTTATTTAAAAGAAAAGGTAAAATATATCGATTGAAAATAAAATTATAACGGTTGAAAATTAAAATACATACATTGAAAATCGAAACACACGGATTGAAACTCAAAATCCATCGATTAAAAATCAAATATATCGGATAGAAACCCAAGTACATCCATTGAAAATGATTTTTTACTGATTAAAAATGAAAATACACTGATTGAAAATGAAAACATACCAATGTGTTTTGGCTTTTAACTGGTGCCAGTTGAAAATAGTTTTTCACTGATTGAAAATCAACATACACCAATTGAAAATGATTTTTCACTAGAAAATTGATTTTTCATATATGTAAAGTGATTTCCACCGATGGAAAATCAAAACACACGGGCTAAAATCACTTCCTCTTACTCCACACATTGCAAAACGCATTTCAATGAGTGTTTCTTTACTTTTTCATTTATAATAAATAAGGGCATAGGTAAACAAATGTAGAAACTAACATGTTTTACAATGTAAGAAGGTGAGACTAACTAAAAAATTAAATTCAAAAGTGGAGACTCTGTGGAATATCCCCCCTTCATGTAGCAAAATAATGCAAGTACTGTCCTGTTACAAGGTCCACCTCTGCTTAAAAAAAAGCCACCACCACTTTTAAACAAAAAATGCATAAATGTAAAATAAAAAACACATTGGGACAAAATCAAAATGCACTAGTATAAAATCAGAATACATAAGTGTAATGGTTTTACATTAATGCAAAAGAAAAAAAAAACACCTTCAGAACTATCTTACACTAGTGCAAAATCACAAAAATCACATTTACAATCATTTTGTACCTGTGAAAATTTATTTTCCATTGGTGTAAAAACATGGAAATTAACTTTAGAATAATTTTACATCGATACATTTTTTGTTCAAAATAAAAAATCAAAAACATGGAAATTAACTTTAGAATAATTTTGCATCGATATATTTTTTGTTCAAAATAAAAAATCACTCTTTCCCTGCTACCTCACAAAGTAGCAATAATTTTTTTTTGTGGGGTAGGATCCAACATGAAACAAAATTTACGCTATTTTCTGAAATTTTTTACATTAAATATCAACTATATGATGATAACTACACATATAACATCGATGTGTTACAAAATGTGTCACTTTTTATATTTTTATATATTTTGGTAATAGATAATTAGTAGAAGCAAAAATATATTAAGACGTAGGGATTCAGGAAAAGTTGAAAAGTCCAACTATCAATGCGTAATTTGTAAGTCATGGAAGTCTCATGTATTAGTATTTCAATATTTTAGGAATAACTACGATATTTTTATACAAAAAAGTAGCATATTAGAAATTACATCTTGATAATAAAAAGAATTGCCAAAGATCTAAATAATCAAATTAAAAACAGGTAAGATTCTCGACCCATTAGTTTGTGAACATATTTTGAAGCAAAATTTGTTGTAGATAAAAGTTACGAATTAATTATTTATCCCTATGATAAAAGAATATCTAGGGGGTGATTTGTCAGTAAGATTCATTTAATATTCTTTATCATATAAGATCAATTTAATATTCTTTATCATATAAGATCAATTTAGTATTTTTTATCATATCAAACATTTTATGTACTTGGATTTTCATTCATTGCATAATTGATGAGTGACTAGTGACCTAATGCAATGTCTAGGGTGGGGTTCCTCCCCTTGAGCAGGGAAGAGTGAGCCACATCGATGTTGGGGAACCCACTCTATAATATACTTGTGTTGCAAAATTGAAGGTTGTAAATGAAAAATTAAAGGCTTGAATAGGAGAAGATGTCAACCGGTCGAGGAAGATTGTGAAGCTCAGAGAGCAACTCACCTCCATGGCTTGTTCACTTGGGTTTGACTTGGGGGACACCTCTTTATAAGAGGAGGAAGTTAGGCTTAAGCGGGAACTCCAACGAGTCATCCTTGAAGAGGAGAGTGAATGGCACTAGAGAAGCCTGATCTTGTGGCTTAAGGAGGGGGATCAAAACACCACTTTCTTCACTGCTAGCACTCATCTTAGATAGAACAGGAATGCACTCTCCTCCTTGATAAGGGAGGATGGGACCATTCTTGATGAGGCTAACCTATTGAAGGAAGAAATAATTTTCTACTACACAGATTTATACAGTGACCTATTGCCCCAAGAAGCTTGCAGGTCCATCCCCTTTTGGAGGCAACTATCGAAGGATGAAAATGCTTCGCTAACGAGTCCCACTAATGAGAAGGAAGTGTGGGACGCATTATGCTCTACTGGCATGGATAAGGCTTTGGGGTCAGACGGCTTTAATGCCATGTTCTTTACGGCAACATGGGGGGTCTTGCACAGGGACATCATAGCAATTGTGGGATATCTTTTCATTGAAGGAGGAATGCTTCGGGAATTCAATCTCCTCACTCTAGTGCCAAAGACTAATTGCTTGGGTAGATTGTCTATTCTTCACTCCATTGCCTATTGCAACACACTATACAAAATCTTCGCAAAGATGTTGGGGTCAAGGCTAGCCTCTATTTCGCCTGCTATTGTGGAGCCCCAACAAGGGGGGTGTTTGTGAAAGGTCGAAGCCTGGAGGATTACATGGGGTGGGGGGTGTTAACAAGCACACATGTGTGAAGGCTGACATCTCCAAGGCATTTGGCAAAGTGCGTCGACCGTTCAATTATTGCCTCTTGCGGGACATCGGGTTTGACTCACTATGGATAATGTGACTCGCAAGTGCATTGGTTGTCCATCCATCTCTCCCATCGTGAATGGGAGCCCTATGTGAATGATCCGGACGTCTAGAGGACTAAGGTAAGGTAATCCCCTCTCCTCTCTTCTATTTGTTCTGGTTATGAATGTTCTTTCATTAATCCTTGATCTCCAAGTAAGCTTGGGAAGGCTAAAAGTCCCTTGATTTCACGAAGTGGATTTCCCCTCCCATTTCTTTTTTGCCAATGATGTACTTATCTTTGCCAAAGCGAATTGCGGATCAGTAAAAGCAATATGGAGGGTTCTCCAAGTTTTTGAAAATTTGTCTGGGCTCACACTCAATGCAAACAAAAGCAGGGTACATCTATCTAGAATAGTATGCAACAGATTGGCCATTTCCTGCACTTGGGTATGCTAGAAGGGTGCCTTCCCACCACCTACCTTGGGACTCCTCTTTTCCCAGGAGCAAGCAAAGTGGGACCCTTTCAAATGCTTCTTGACAAAGTACACTTTCTTATAGGCCGTTGGGACACCAAGCTTCTATCTCGAATGGGACGAATCTAGCTATTGCATTGAGTGATAGAAGAGGTCATGAACTTTTGGCTCCACTCCACCATTGTCCCTAAGAGTGTCCTTGCAAAGATTATGGGCATGGAGGTATGTTTC
Organism: Thalassia testudinum; assembly: GCA_037157565.1. NCBI lineage: Eukaryota > Viridiplantae > Streptophyta > Magnoliopsida > Alismatales > Hydrocharitaceae > Thalassia > Thalassia testudinum. Next base: position 29,345,425 of record JAZHRO010000031.1, on the reverse strand, counting down.
ATTTGGGGCAATAAGACCCATCTTCTTGGAGGGAGGCTTGCCTTCCTGTCCTTGAAGGAGGGCTTGGATTATGACAGTTGTGTGATCTTAATCTACTAGTGGCTTGCAAGAGAACCAAAAAAACTCCTTGCACCCATCAACATGGGACTTTGGGCCACCTGGATGAGAAGATGATACCACGTGACCCCCCTCCCACAAGCCTCTGCACACCTTGGTTCAAGGTGTTCGAAACATATTATTTCTCACTGAGATAGGATGCTAAGTCTATTCTATGACCCTTAGGGATCCTGGTGCTGACTGGCTAGAGATGAGGCCATGTGGGAGATGATTTAATTCAGGAAAGACCCCTTAAAGGAGTTGCATATTGTATGAGGATTGGGGCATGTCCCCAAATGCTCTTCATGTGCAAGACTTTCGTGGGGAGGGAGGCTTCTCACCAAAGATAGATCGATTCGCTAAGGGAGGCTCCTAAACCCAATGTGCCTCCTTTGCAAACTGGAAGATGATAGTGCTACTCACCCTTTCTTCTCTTGCCAATACATTGCACAAGTCTAGATGGGCACTACCAAAATCCACACGTATTGGTATTAATCATTAGTACCGATACTTGCTTCACATAGGTTTGGCACTTTAAAACAATTTGGGTAGAACATATATCCTATGAGTACTAGTACTAAGAGTTATTATTGATAATTGTTAGGCATAGAATTGAAAAGATTTCAAATAGAATTCAAACATGTAGCTTATTTGTATCGGTGCTAATCCTTAATATCGATATTTGTTGAGTACAAATTTAGTTCTTAAGTTTGAACTAATTTACAAACCTGTGGTTTACATGTGTTGGTACTAAGAGTTAGTATCGATACTTGTAAGTGATTTTAACAAGCACCGAATTTTTAAGCTATAATCTAATTGGTTCATTATTTACTTTTACTAAACGGCTTTCACTTTGGAAAAAGATGAAATTTCAAAATAATGAATTCCTTGATAAACGACTAGGATTTTTGTGACTCCTAAGTTCCTCTTTAGATTATTTATATGTCTTATTTTATTTATAGATTAGGAGGCATACATTCTAGAAATTTAAAAATAAAAACACTTCATGCCACTTCATGCGACCCAATTATGGTAGTGTTTGCATTGTCATCATCACTTCCGATTTCCTTTTTATTTCTTTGTGCCTTCATCATCTTTTCACATAGATAATCACCTATTTTCTGAAATAAAACTTAATTACAACTATTAATCCAAAGAGGCTTTGTTAACACCACAACTTAAGATGATGTGAAACATAGTTTCATCAAGTAGTTCACTATGAGTGTCTCTTTTTCTTTTTTTGGAGTACAATATGGGTGATTATCCCTCTCTTGGATACATGAATCCCCCTTTATGGAGGTTTAAGATTGCAATTAAGATTGACAATAATTATTTGCTCCTTTGAGAGTGTAATTGACTTGTGTGTCTCTTCGCCTTTTGAGCTGTTTCCTTATTCCTCATGTTGTAGCTTCGCCTTTTCACTCAACATTGTTTAACTCGACTTAGCAGCAATATGGCTGGCTTTAGTCCTTCTGGGGAACCTTTGTTGCCTAGGTATCAGGTGGATGAGGTGAGTGTGCCATTTCGATTGATTCTAGCAAGTAAGTAGGTGGGAAACTCAAAGTGCCTTTGGTGGTGTTAGTTAGTTGGTTAGTTTTAGGCGGATCAAGTGATCCGCTTGAGGTGTTGGCATAATGTCCATGGTCATCGTCATAAGCTCTCCTCACCTTACGATTGGGTCAACTCCTTCCTTGGATTAACCAGGGCATCATGGGCTACTCTTGATGGACCCAACTTTTCTTCCCTCGTTACCTTAGCTTAAGTTTAACTCTTAAAATTTAAATGGAATATCCTGTGGAGGGACACACGCTTGAATAAGGGACAGCTTTGAAGTGTACCTACAAAGATGGTAGAGGAGTCAAGATCCTTTGCAAAATTAGAAATAATTCTAAGGGCAACTATGGAAAAAATCCCACAAAACCAGCTGGTCCGACAAAAGCCACCGAACCCGTCACCTTCTATGATTGGATCATGGCTAATGTCCTCCTGCACGCACGCCATCATTGCCAGTCTTCACCACCCCAACCGGCCAACCCCACCACCACCTCTATCAGACTGGACCGGACCCCGTGGTCGAAACAGATCACGCGCACACCGTCTCTCGATCGCGCCACCCGCCTCGTGGGCCCCACTCCACCCGCCCCAATTGCCTTCCTTTCCCTTCCCCACCCCACCACCACCCAAACCCTAATTCCCGAATCGCCGAAAGGAGAAGGCCCGATTTCGCGCTTCGAAGGTAACAACAATGGCGGACGAAGAGAGGAAGGGCGACGGGGAGGAAGAAGAGGAGGAGGAGGGGGAGAAGTCGCTCCTGGACGACGTGGGGTTGCTGGACTTCGACATTCTATGCACGACAGTGGCTTCGCGGGCACAGGGGTTCTCGTTGGAGAGGATGGGGAAGGGAGAGGGGGAGGAGGAGAGGGAGGGGGAGGAGGTGGGAGGGGTGCAGAGGATGTGGGAAGGCGGCGTCTTCGATTGCCTCGAGGATCGGCGGATAGCGATCGAGGCCGCGTGGTTGGTTTTTGATGCGTTGTGATGTCTTATGGTGCAAAAATGCGATTTTTTTTGACAGTGGTTGTGTTTTGGTTTGTTTGGTGTAGCTGTCCGTGCTATAGATTTGGGAAGAACATGGAAAGGGCTAACCTTGGAGGGCGTCTGCTTCAGGTGAGTCATTCAGATGCAGAGATGGAGTTTGTGGTGTCTCTGGTGATCGGTTTGGTTGAAGGAATTTGACTGCTGGATCTTAACTTATTTACTGAATTGTTGTTGCTATCTCTTTCTTGCGTATTGTTGCATGGTTCTTATTGTTTATGTTTGCTTTCCCCTCAAGATAGAAGTCAAAAGCGAGTCTAGTATTATGAGGGGAGTTGTTGATGATAGGAAATCCATGTTGGGTTACTTGTTCATTTTTGGTAGTGTGGTTGTTTCTTGGAAAAGCAAGAAACAAAATTATGTATCTAGACATATACAGGAAGCCAAGTACATTGCATGTAATGTGGTCGCCATTCATTTTGTTTGAATCAAATGTTTTCTTGAGAATGTAAGCCTTGAATTGGTTGAGGGGCCAATTGAAATGTATTTTAATAATTAAGCCACAATAAGCTTGATCAATAGTGGAGCAAATAGTTTCAAAGAAAAGCACATCGAGATGTAACATCACCATATTCAAGATATATTGGCAAGATAGGTATACCTATAAGTGATATTTCCTTTTAAAAAAGAAGTGATATATTGGTTGATTCTTTCACAACACAATTGCTAGCAGGAATGTACATTAAACCTGTTGATTTGATAGAACTCAAGACTGCTTGTGTCATGCGTGGGATGCTCATGAATAATGAACTTCAAAGTACATCTCTAGGAAGATGGACATATACAAATAGTGGGAGTGTGGAATATCCTTGACCATTTCGGTCAAGTGGGAGACGCTGGACAGCTACAAACAATTCAAAATTGATATTACATGAGCTTTAATGGTCAAGGAATCTAATGGCCATGAATATTATGATCGTAATGCACACTATCAAGGCATGGTTATTACCACATCTAAAGGTGAATTGATGGGTGTACAAGTCAAGGAAAGCCATATAAATAGGTGACCTTGGAATGGAGGACACAAGAATCCATTGAGTCTTGGGAGCCTAAAAAATCCCTAATCTAGTATTTTGGATTAATTAGCATCAGAATGAGGAATACTTACCATTGTCAATTGGCTTCACCCCTCGTGGCCCTCCTTGCTACTAGACCTTATCATCCTTCCACGTTTGACCAAACACCATTGCCATGAAACTTTCCTCTTTGTTGATTCTTCTATTGCTATTGTATCACAGATCGATGTCAACCACCTCGACCTTCTTAATTAATCTTGTTGATGTTTCCACATCTTGAGACCTTGATCGCCCTAGATCATGCGTTTGCAACCTCCTTTACAAACTTTGTCGCCACTGCCACCTCCACCTCCACCTCCATCCGTGTAACTCTCTTTACAAACCACAATTAGGTTCATCACTTACTCTTTCTGGAAGAAATCCCTGTTCTCCTTCCATCCATATAAGAGGTATTGAAAGGGTAAATGTTCATTCTCCCTTAAACTTCTCTTTATTTCTTTTTGTTTGTTTTTTTCAAAAAAAAAAATCTTTTTGTTTTTTTTACAACTCTTGTGAACTCACCATTTTCTTCAACAATCTTGTGCTTTTTTTTAATAAAATTTTTGAGCCCATTTTTCAAAGGCTCACCTACACTAAGCCTTGGCCTATTGACAATTTTTTTTACCTCCTTTGATCCTGTTACGAATCGCGTGCGTGGAGCGTGGAGGCTCCCTTGGGCATGGGACAACAGTCCACAAGGAGATTGCCCACGTGGAGATTAGAGAGAGGAGGAGCAGCCGGTGGCTGCTTGTTGGTTGGCCGGCGATGTGGTGGCCAGTGGCCACGGATGGTGGTCGGTTGCTATGAAGAAGAAGAGAGAGGAGAGGAATCTTGGAATTGGAAATATTATTGTTAACTCAAAAACCAATTACAATGGGAAGACTCTCTTTATATAGAGAGATCATATCCCAATAAAATAAGAAACAATTCTTATCTTTAAAATAAGAAAGATCAAATCCTCAAAATTAATTCCTAAAAACAACTTTCCTAAAACCAACTTAACAAAATAGTAAACTTGGCATCTAAGCAAAAGCAAACTTGGACCTCAGGTCCTCCAAACCGCCGACCCTGAGGGCCCCACTGCTGCTGCCATGTGACCTCCTTATTCCTAATAGATCCTTTAATCTTTTTTTGATTCGAAGGCACTTTGATCCTATAATCTTGTTGTTTTGCTTGCTTTTGTAGCCCACTTTTTGAAGCCCAACTTTCTTCTTTTTTTGCTTCAGTTTATTGATAAAATGGTTGCACTTAAATTTGTTTTTAAATCATATTTTTCAAAACTCATTCAAAGATCATGTTTAAATTATTTTTTATGGCCCACCAATTTTTAGAAAGCTCTTTTTTCTAACATTTTCTTTATATTTGTTTTTTCACTTAACCAACTTCTGTCCCGGGCTTAATAAAGGAAAACATAAAGACAAAAACAAAAATACAAAGGAACTCTTGCTTGTTTCAAAAGTGACCTTTTTCCATTGTTATGAAATTAACAGTTTTTAAAGCATATCTCTTTTTATAAAATCAACCTATTAAAAAAATTGGTAATTAGTATGAAAGTTTTTTTTGTTTTATTTGTTCTGCTATTTTTTTCTTTTACCTTATCTCAAATTAATTGAATAAAAAATGTACCCATTCTCCTCTATTACCTTCTTCCTATTACTCATCTCTTTGTATTCAATTTTTTCATCTACTTGGTCTTTTAAATTTAGTATTAATATGGCTGTTGAATTAGTTGCAACTAAATTAGTTATATTAGAACATTTAAGCAATGCAAACTATGAGATGTGGAGCTGTAGAATTGGATATGGTCTTATGCGTGACAAATTTTGTCAAGTGTGTTGAGACATAGGAGAAAGCCACATGGACACTGCCACGTGGCGCACATCAGGCCACATGGCAGTGCCATGTGGTAGCAATAGGAAGAGTCTAGGCCGCTGGCCACTTAGGGGCTTAAGTCTATTTTTGGCTCCCTTAGGGAGCAAGTTGTCTAATTTTAGAATGTTGTTTTTGTGGTAACTTTGAGTGATTGATGTTTTCTATTTTTAGAGAGAGTTAATTGGGTGATCGAGTTTACAATATTTAGAGAGTGAGTTGGTTTCCTATTGTAGGGATATGCACTTTCTATAAAAAGAGAGCCTTCCCATATGTTTCTCTTTGAGCAATTAATAGAAATTCTTTCCATCAATCAAGCTCCACCCTCTCTCCCTTTCTTCTCTCTCAGCCAGCCACAACAGGGAAAGCCCCTGCAGCCCTCATGCATTCAATAGGACCGGTCCACATCAGACCGGCCCTCTCCTACACCTGCAAGTGGTCCAGCAGCAACACAGCTAGCCTTCCTCTCCACTGCAGACCGGACTGCACCCTGCAGATTGGCCTGCAGTTGGCCTACAGACCGGCCTGCACTTGGCCTACAGACCAGACCGTCCTCTCCCTGGTCCACAGGACCAGTTTCCCAGCCTCTGCAGAACTCCTCCATGCTTCGGATCGCCACAAATCCTAACATGGTATTACAATGGTAACGCTTCGGCAACTATTCTCAAGTCGGAGTTCTTTTTGACCTTCTCTATAAGCCGACGTTCTTCTTGGCCCCAACTCAACCAAAGTTCTTTCCGGTTGAAGTTCTTCTTGACATTCTCTAGAGCCGACTTTTTTTCGGCTAGGTCGAAGTTTTTCTCGGCTGCAACTAGAATCGAAATTCTTTTCGATTCAAACTACCTTGGAGGATGATGACGAAATCAAAGATATAAGTTTCTGATGAAGAAGAAAAGAAGAAGAAGAATGATGGGGCGTATAGCCTCACATGTGAAGAGCAAATCATCAGCCTCCCGACCTCCGACTTGAGGGGGAGTGTTGGGACATAGGAGAAAGCCACGTGGACACTGCCACGTGGCACACATTAGGCCATGTTGGCAGCAACAGGAAGAGTCCAGGCCGTTGGCCACTTAGGGGCTTAAGTTTACTTTTGGCTCCCTCAGGGAGTAGGTTGTCTAATTTTAGAATGTTGTTTTTGTGGTAGTTTTGAGTGATTGGTGTTTTCTATTTTTAGAGAGAGTTAATTGGGTGATTGAGTTTACTATATTTAGAGAGTGAGTTGGTTTCCTATTGTAGGGATATGTACTCTCTATAAAAAGAGAGCTTTCCCTTATGTTTCTCTTTGAGCAATTAATAAAAATTCTTCCCATCAATCGAGCTCCACCCTCTCTCCCTTTCTTCTCTCTCAGCCAGCCACAACAGGGAAATTCCCTGCAGCCCTCATGCATTCAGTAGGACCGGTCCACATCAGACCGGCCCTCTCCTACACCTGAAAGTGGTCGAGCAGCAACACAGCCGGTCTTCCTCTCCACTGCAGATTGGCCTGCACTTGGCCTACAGACCAAACCGTCCTCTCCCTGGTCCACAGGACCAGCTTCCCAGCTTCTGCAGAACTCCCTCCACGCTCCGGATTGCCACAAATCCCAACAAAGTGCTTGGTAAGTCTATCAAGAAATTATTTGGAAATTTCACTCCAGTGGAAATTAGGGCCCCATGAATTGTGATAGAAGAATGAAAATAGGACAAGAAACTTTATACTAATTCATGTGAAAAATAATTTAATAAGAGTTTTTGAAAATTATCAAACTTATATGACTTATGGTACATTGTGAAAGAGAAATGCCAATAAGAAGGTGAGGATTCGACTCCCTTTACACAAGTATAACTTGTGAAAGATGGAAACAGATAGTGTAATTGATCATGTGAATAAAATGATTGTTGTGATAACAGATTGAGGCAGGGGGATTTGCAGGTGGTGACTATTTTAAATAGTTTGCCTCCATTTTTAATGTGGCTGCCGCATCTCTTAGTCTCAATGATACTGTGAAGAATATGTTTCATCTTTGATTTATGCATTTGGGAAACATAGTAAGTACAAAGATGGATAAAAGTATGCCAAAGATCACACCAAGAAAATAACACAAGCGATAATCATAATCCTCCTACGAACATTAAGACAAAATAAGTCATTGCTTAGTACAAACTTTCCCATGGCGAAGATTTTCCAATCTTTGCCAATGGTTATATGGTTGTTGTAGAAGTGGACTTCAAACTTCTTTTGGAGTGTAGGAATGGAGTTGAAGTTTCAATGGATGTTAAGTGTATACAGAACATCTTTAGGAGCCCTGATGTTCTTCCCCAAATTCAGCTTGTATGTTCCAGCACTTTTGACATTTAGATAGTTGTTTCCCATTTACATTCATTGTTTGCCTTTGTTGAGTTCCTTAAAAGTCTACCATCCCTTCCTTTGCATTCGGGATGTCGTGGGACGTAACAGAATCAATCCACCATCTTTCGCATTTAGTCATGGTGGAGTTGCATTCTATCATTGCGATGTATTCTGGCTTGTCTGGGCCTCTCCATTCTAGGCCTTTATGAGCATTCTCCTTTCCCCACAATGAAAGTAGGCCTTGAAATGACTAAACAATGTGCAATTGTGGTAGGTGTCTGATGGTGTTTTCAAACACTTCCCTTTGAATCGAACCTTAGAGGATCTTAATCGCTTCCTATTCTGCACTCACTGTTGTAAAAATTGGCCGAGTGGTTGGCTAACTACTTCTAGTTGCGCCCCCCCCCCCCTAACACACAGTCGATCTGGCTACCCATATTAGGGTAGAAACTTGGTAGCCTTGACTAATCTAAGTAATCGGTCTACTCAGCTGCGTAAAAGGTTGAGTTTTACATAGGTATGTTGCGGAGCATGGTAAATATATCTGATCCATTGAATATGAAATAAAACTCCCTTCCCACAACCTAATCGCCGCCCCTACCCTATTCCTTGACTCGACCTCAAACCAAGATGAAGATGAAGAGGATGCTTTCTTGTTTTTGGATGAGAAGGATGATTATTGACTTTAGATGTTTGCTTTTGATGTGTCTTTTGTAGTTTTAATGATTAGATACTTTGAATTTGTGTTTTTATTTTGTTTGACTTATAGTTTGTAGCTTATTTTCTTAATCTTGAGCTTGAAAATGATTCACTTTCATGTGATGGTATATTTTACTTGTTAAAATCTTGATTTGTGCAAGTAAATATATCTTATCAATATATTTTATGAATATATATATTTAAATATTTTAAAAATACCTAACTGAGTACACCCCGACTACTCCCTCTCATATCGTATAATGTATTCCGTATACTTTTAATTTAGTGATCTGGCCGACTGAATACTAGTTACCGACTTTTACGACACTGCTGCGCAACATTTATTTCATCCTATTTTGCTTTGAAGACTTCTATATTTCTTTGATTAGTCAAGCCTTGTTCTATCACTAATTAAGTAGGAAGGTTGATCACATTCTTTACGATGACATTGACCTTAAGATTTGCAGCAACCATGTGAAAAATCATGGTAGAATATTAGAAAGGACACCGTTTGTAATCACTTGAGAAGTTTAGATCTCACCATCTCTTAAGCGTTGTTTAGAAGAGGTTTAATGCTTAAGACTGGGCAAAGTAGAGGAAGTTGTAAGGTTTAGATGTAGTTAGGTAAGTGGTGGGTTAATAGGAATAGATTTAATGGGTGAGTTGATATGTTATTATTATTTTTTATTTTATTCATTTTGTAAGTGGGTTAATGGGGGTATGTGATGGGTGAGTAGATATATTTTAAATAGTTTTTGTTTTAATTTGTAGTTGGAGTCAGCTAATGAAGGTAGATGTAATTGTTGAGTTGATATCATAGTTACAGAAATCGGCAGTCGATATTCAGTTAGTGAAGTCATCGACTAAAGAGTATACGGTGTACAGGTGATTGATCGAGGATTAATCGGTGTAGTATTTTGTAATATTTAAAATTTTAAATATAATTATATATACCATTATACATATTAAGTATACATATATATGAATTGAAATATGACATATATATTAATATTATTTTTTTGATATTCATATTCTCTTGATATAGCTTCTAACAAATTGCTATAAATATCATAACACAAAATAAAACAAATAAACTAAAATTGGTGCATCATAAATCTAAAGGAGACAAGAAGAGGGACTCGGGATCGAGAGTTTTGCTTAGGGCTTAGTCTTTTGTGCGTTGGGAACTTGAGGTAATGGGAGAAGTCAAGTTTAATTGAGTGCATTTAGGAATCGGGTCTAGTCGGGTTTTGGGTTGCAGGTGCATTGCATGTGCATCAAAGCTAAAAAAATTGAAACATTAAAACTTACTCAGTCGGTTAATCGGATAATCGGTTGATTAATCGGGTAGACCGACTATGGAGCCGAATATAGGTACTCAGTTTGTTTTTGGATCACATATGATTATGCGGCAGATTAATCGGCCACATAGATTGATATTTACACCCTTGATTGATATGTTGTAAGTAGTAATGGGCGTTTATGTCATGGCTACTAATAGCTTGCATTGTTCATTTACCGTAGCTAATAACCATGTCACATAAGGGGTTAAGAACCCTTGTTAACCACCCTTTTACCTTTAAAAAAAAAACCCCGATTTAAGACCCTACCAAACAAGGCCTTAAGCCTTTTGTCATGACAATGATCTTATATGATCAATTACATTTTCTTCATCTTGTATGGGTCATATTTGTGCAAGAGGAGTTGAATACTCTTGATTTGGAGTGTTATTTTTCATCCACAACAATCCACAATTTATATGTGTATTTGATAGCTGTCAAAAATCTTTATTAGTTTACCCTCCATGTGGATTAGCATAAGCTTCTTGCTTTTTTGTCACTCTTATGGCACAATTTATCGGCCTTAATTCTCTCTACAATCAGATTTTTAAAAAATTTCTTGATGGGCCTATCAATAACATAACAAAGAATGTCATGTATAAGATCATAATTAATTTTATGATTTCACATCTCATAATTCATGTTGCTAAGATGTTCTAATATGATTGCCCCACTGTGTCTAATTTGGAGGCCATATTAATCCTAAATGTAGAAATTGAAGTAGATGAGAAAATGGAACAAAAAGAGATGAAAGAGAGAAGGTGAAAAAGAATAGAAGGTGTGCTTTTTATTTAAGAGAGTAAGTAGAAAGAGAAAACAACATAATAACAAATAAAACAAAATAAAAACTTTATACCAATTACCATAATTTTTTAGTAGATTTTTTTAATAAAAAGGTTTTACTTTAAAAAATGTTGATTTTATAACAATAAAAGTGCCTTCCTTTAAAATAAATGGGAATTCCTTTTTATTTTCATTCGATAGTTTGTTAAGGCTTCAAAATAGAAGCTGGGAAAGGGGGTCAAAGAAGAAATACATATCTGATGAGGGGCAAAAATTGCCCTCGGATCCAAAACTCTGCACACGACCCTACAAAGGATTCGGTTACCCGATTACAAGGTAAACAGGCGGAACCGGCACTACCCGTTTTGCCTAAGACTAGTCGAATCCCAATTGAAACCCACCCAGCCTGTCAAAATATTCAGCATAGTCAGGGTAGAAGATATGATAAGATGGACTTGACCACTTATACTCTGACAACAGACAAGTAGTCTGACAGAAGGGTTATTAGAGGCCATCAAGTGAGGGTTCCTCCCATGTTATAATAGAGGGAAAGGTCCCCAGTGGAAAGGCCCCCACCTCGGAGAGGGATAATGTATTTTGTAATTCCAGAAATTCTAGTGCATAGTTGGGAGCACCATTCTTCCCCAGATGTACACCCCTTGTGGTGGAATTGGGCTACCAAATCTCTTGTTTCCTTTACGCTTGCTTGTTGATTGTCGATCTTCCCTCCTATGCGATAGATGATAATGGCTAAGTAGCCGCCCCTACCCGTATAAATCTTTTAGTGGCCTTTCGAGGCTCATCAATATCAAATGTAAAAATAGTTTTTTAAAAAAATGTTGGATCTAAAAAATAATTTGAATGTAGTTTCCAAATGAGCTTTAAGAAAAAAAAGTGATTTAAAAACTCTGTGCGGATGTTTTCTCAATTGTTCTTCAAAATGTGAGCTACAAAAATAAGTCTCCTTTTTTTTTTGTATAGGCACAATAACAAAATTGCAGGTTTGGGAGATGTTAAAAAAATGGTCAATGGGTTGGGGCTTGGGCTACATGGGCCTTTGAAAAATGGACTAAAGAAAATTTTGGAAAAAATGAGGCTATTGAGAAAATGGTGGATTTAAAGGAGAGTTTTTTTTTTTGAAAAGAGGAAGGGTGATTATCTAGATGATAACCACCCAACAAGTCTATTCATTACAGGCTAGCGTTGGCTAAAAGTTTTTTACATGGAGGATTCCCAAAAAATGCACAAGCTAAGAAATGATAATTAAAAAATTCTCTTTGTACGGATGCCGGTCTTTGAAAATTGCCGCATTCTTCCGAGCCATATGCCCCAGAGCATCGCCAAGTCCTTGGCCTTCTCCCTTTTTAATTTGAAAACATGCTGGCCCACATGATTACTTCTCTGTCTGAATACACTCTAGAATTGAGTTTGGGTGGTGTGCTCAATCCACCTAAAATCAAAATGTCTTCGGATCTAAGAGGAAAAATTACATCCAAAGGATGGATGATCAATTTCCTCATCACTTGCTCTGCAAAGTGGACACTCCTTGTTAGCCTTCGACACCCATCTAGCCTTCCACACTCTAGTTGCCAGTTGTCCTCTTTGTAGTAGTCACATAAAACTCTTGATCTTCAGTGGACACTTTGCTATCCAAATGAGCCTACAATATCTAAGGAAATCAATGTCCATTAGCTGGCCAACATCCCTTAGCCTTGAGTAGGCCTTTCTAACCGTGAACTCCTCTCCAACCTAGAGCAGGGCATCCTCCCCTTCTTCCGGCTCAAATCTGTCCAACTCTTGCCATAATGTCTAGAGTTCCTCCATTCGTTGCTAAGAGAAATTCCTTCCAAAAGTAGGGTATCACGATCTGTCCCAACAATCTTCCATTGTCGTCTCCTTATCTGTAGCCAAGGTAAAAAGTCAAGGAAATCTGTCGCACAAAGGGCCCTCCGCCATATATTCATCTCTTCAGAATCTGAAGATGTTTCCTATGCCAACATAAGGTGAGAAGAGCCTTCGAACCTTTGGGTCCACTATTTTTTTTTAGAGAAGGGTCCACCGTTGCCAAACCCCTATAGAAGTGGGATGCTTCGCTTGGAGGTGAGTACAGCATCCTCCCTTCCTTTCGGCTCAAATTTGTCCAGCTCCTACCATAATGTCTAGAGCTCCTTCTGTTGCTAAGAGAAATTCCCTACAAAAGTAGCGCATCACTATCCGTCCCAACTATCTTCCACTGTCACCTCCTTATCCGTAGCCAAGTTAAAAAGTCTAGGAAATCTATCGCATAAAGGGTCCTCCCCCATTTATTCATCTCTCCAGAATCTGAAGACATTCCCTGGGTCAACATAAGGTGAGAACCTTTAAACCTATGGGATCGCCGTTGTTAGACCCTTATAGAAGTGGGATGCTTCGCTCGAAGGTAAGGCTATCTCGTCCCAACTCACTGAAGATTCATAGCACGCTGTCAACACTTGCCCAAGATGGTCTTACTTATGTTGCAGTATCTTGCTAATCCACTTGGTCAAGAAATTATCATTCATAGTGTCAACATATCTGACCTCCAGCGCACTCTTCTTCACTAGCTTGCAGACGTCTTCCCACGTCACCAGCCTAACACCTTTCCCTACTGAGTCATAGTTGGTCCAAAAGAAACATCTCATTAGACTAGTGACCTTGTTCTCCAGCTTCTGGGGGATTTTGAAAACAGATAGGAAGTAAGATGTCATCGAGGAGAGGACCATCTTCATTAGAGTTAGCTTGCCACCTCTATAATGCACCTTGGAAGCCCAACCAGCCAACCTCTTCTCCAATCTCTCAACGAGGGGGGACCACTCATGTGCACTCAATTGTCTATTAGACAACGGAAGGCCAAAGTAAGAGATAGGCAATGCTCCAACCTGTGTATGTAGGGTAGTTCCATACTCCATAGACTCCTCAGGAGACATCTGGATGGGCACAAAATTGAATTTTGAGAAATTAATATGTAGCCTTGATGCCTCTCTAAACTTCTCCAAGAGAATGTGCAACCTTCTTGCCTCTGCTATTGAATCCTTAATGAAAAAAACTATTTCATCTGCATACTGTAGCATTAGGATCTCTATCTTTGGCACTGTCAAGAAGCTACTAAAAATTTCCTAAGCAGGCCCTAAAGGTGGACCTTGCCAATGCATCAGCCACCAAAACAAAGAGCATGGGGGCTAGTGGACACCCTTGTCTCACTCCCCTCCTAGGTTGCACCTAACCCTCAACAAGATTTCCATTCACCAAAATGGAGAAAGAGGTAGTCGTCATGCAGCATTTCATCCAATCAATCCGTTGCGGTGGGAAACCTCTTTTCATCAAGGATGTCCATAGAAATGACCATTGCACAGAATTATACGCCTTGTTGAAATCCACCTTCAACAAAAAGGCTTTCCTTTTTTGTTGTTTCCAGGATTTTAGATGCAATAACAAAACCATCAAGAATGCTTCAACCTGGAGCAAAGGCTGTTTGCACTGGTGAGATAATGTCCTGCAATACCCTACATAGCCTATTTGCAAGTGCCTTGACCACATTAAGATAAATTGCGTTGGATCGGGCTATGGGCCTGAAATTCTCAATAGCCTCCGCACCCTCGTTCTTGGGCAACATAAACATATAAAACTTATTTATTCTATTAAACCCCAAGTTCCCTCCACACCACAACCTTCATAGCATCCTCCTTTACCATGAGCAAGAAATCCTTATAGAAAAACATAGGAAATCTATTTGGCCTTGGCCAACCATCCACATTCAAGCGCCGCATTGCTTGCCTCACCTCATCTTCAATAAAAGGTATCGTAAGCACATCTGCTTGCACCCTTGAAATGGATTGCGCATCACCCTGGCCCATCTCTACCTTCCCATCTCCCTTCTCTCCATGAAAACTCTATAATACTTAGTCGCCGCTTGTCCCACCGCCTCTCTCCTAGAGTACTTGGTACTATTCACCAAAATCCAGTTCCTTCTATTTGAGGCCATCATGTGAACATATCGTATATTGGAGTCCCCTTCTTGTAACCATCGTTGTCTAGAGTTTACCTTCCATTTAACTTCATGCTTCTTGTCTTCCCCTTGAACAATAACCTGATGTCAAGCCTTAGCCACCTGCTCCTCTGTCGAGAGGATGCCTGCATCCTCCACCCTATCTAACCTAGCAATCTCAGCCAGAGCCTTTGATTTTCTCTTGACCTACTCCTTTCTGATCTCCTTCCTAGAAACCTTCAGGAAGGCCCTTAGACTAGTCAGCTTAGACACCAGCCTCGCCGCTGCTAGTCCTTCCGATTGAAAGGGCTGCCATTTCTCCTTCATCAAACTCCTAAAGCCATTCTCCAAAATCCAGGACTTATTAAGCTTGAAGCAAGTCCCAAATGATCTATTCTTGTTCGTGTACCACAACAAAGGCATATGATCTGAGAATGGCCTATCTAAGGGTTTGACATCAAGTAGGGGGAAAGTTTATGCTAACTCTACACTGCACATGAATCTATCAATCCTGGACATTTGGCCAGCTATGCTCAAGTGTAGGCACAAGACATGGGCAACAAATTTTGCAAATGTGTTCAACCCACGATCCTGCCTTCCAGGCCTGTCATCGGCGAGGAATCTGTCCATCGCTTGTGCTAAGCCCTCCCAAAGTTGACTTCTTGTTGTGCAGTGTCATCTGTAGGACCATAAACAGTAGAGACAACCATCCCAAAGTTATCAATTCTTCTCACCATCTTTGCTGTTAGCACATGATGAGAGCCCTGCAGAGAGTCCTCCATTGTGAAAATGTCCTCTCTCCACCCAAGTGGAGAGAGGAGAAAACAAGCCGGAGAGTTGAAAAAACAAACAAAATGGAATTAAAAGAGTTGAAAAAACAGGGTTCACAGGACAGTTGAAAAAACAATCAAAATGAAATTAAGAGAAGTTTAGCATGGGGATGAAAATTTTCTGTTTATTTACCAACTGAGATTTTTTTTTTGAGAGGGGGAGCGATGAACCCAATTAAAGTTCATAAAGGAGTGATGGGACTAGAGGAAGCGATGGTGTCTGGGAAGAAGCAGGCTGCATGTGCGAGATTGAGAGTGACCGGGGTATGTAGATGTAGAGATGATGGCAAGATCAGATGAGATAGTTGAGGTGGTGGGTGCCGATATGCGATACAACGACAGAAAAAGAATTGATGAAGAGGAAAAAATTGCAATGGTGGCGTTGGGTGTAACAGGGAAGGACAGTGAAGTGACAAGTTGGGCTGTGAGTGGGGAAACTGAGTGATGATGATGGTGAGTATTTCTTGCTCTGATATTAATCAAAGAAAAATACCACATTGGGGATTGTTGGAGCTCCTTAGGACTCAATGGATTCTTGTGTCCTCCATTCCAAGGTCACCCCTTTATAGGATTTTCCTTGACCTATACAGCCCTATGAATCTACCCCTTAGATTTTTTTAATGCCATTCTTTGATGGCATTGTTACGATCCCTCAAAATCATGGCCGTTATCATGATATTCATGGTCGTAGATTCCTTGACCATTGAAGGTCCTTAAGGATTGGTCTTGAATTGTAACTGTCCAACAGGGGTCAGGTCTATTTGAGTTAAGTGTGCATTCTTTTTTGTGCTGTGATTGTTTGTAAGTTGTCTGTCTCCCCTTTTCTGATTATCTTTGGGGTATCGTCAATGAACTTGAAAATTGACTCCATGGGTAGGCACAGGTGCAATTTGGGAGCATGTCTCACAGTTGCTGATGCCTGATGTCAGTTTAGTCTAGAACCAGGATCAACTTGTGAAACTTTTAGATAGGGAGAGTAGGTTATATGGATTCTCTGTTGCAGTTCTGATAATTGATAATACTGGAAATATCAAATACATAGTTGAAATAAGATTCCCTTCATACCTTAGTTTTGTTGTCATTCCCACTGACACTTTACCTTATATGCAAGGTTGTGGATATCTAATACCATTTAGGGTGGTTTTGATGTATTAAGGCCTCATACTGTCTGCTGTTGTCGTAATTAAGGATTCCACATGTGGGGCTTGTTCATGTTTCCCGTAGTTTGCTCGTTGAGAGTTCTAGGACATCAAAACAAATAAAACTGGCATTTGTGAAGAGAAAGATACGCAATGAAAATTGTTAGAGAATTAGGAATGAGTTTTAGGATAGTTAAATTAGGCAAATTAGTTTGTTTTGATATTTTAGTTATCTCTTTCTATTTTGTTAGGGTTTGATTTGATTTGATTTGAGTTTGTTTCCGAATTAATTAGGATCATGATTACCCCTTTCTATATAAAGAGGGGTTGATTTCTTTTCAACATGAATAAGAATTCCACATTATCTCTTCCACTTGATATTAGAGCAGGGAAAGCTTGGGCCCCTCCTCCTCTTCCTCTCTCTCTTCTCTGGAGGTGTTGTTGGGCCCTCTCTATGCCTAGGAGCGGACAACACCTCCCCTAGCTATGGCTTTCACCCCCTTTGCCTACTCCTTTCTTCCACAATCGCTCTCTCCCTCTTGCCAATTCCGTCTCTTGCTTTGGGTCCCTTGTCATCGCCTTGTCTCTTGCCAGTTTCAGCACCACCAAACTCTCTCGTTGTCATTGGGGGCACCTCCACCGTTGCCTCCCCTTTCTTATGTCGCATCTGACCGCAACAACCAAACTCGACTGATCATGACATTGGCCCCAACCCCCTGTGACATCGGCGAGGCCTCTCTTTGCCTCCACTTCGACTGCTTGCATCACCCAACTTGTTGACTGGGATCCTCCTGCAGGTTTACGCATCTGGCCTCCTCTTGGTGGTTCTTGCTCTCTCTCCTGGTATGACATGTGTCCCAATGGCCGAAGTGGAATCTTGGATTGTGACTTTCAGGGTCAACATCTCGGCGTTCATGTTGGTTCAGGGAACCACCATTAAGCTATTAGGTTCCTTGAACTACGTGCTTTGGTCTAATGCCTTTCGCATCTTTATAGAAGGGTAGGATAAATTGCACGTTTTGATAGAAAGTTCCTAACTCCAAAGGTGGCACTAAATACAAGACGTGGGAGGATGACTTTCTGGTCATGAATTGGCTGATGAATTAACATTGACTAATCGATTGCAACCAATGTGCTTTACAAGGATTTTGTGAAGGGGATTTAGGATATGCTCGAGAAGTGGTACTCAAAAGATGAGTAGTTTTTGCTTGGCTAATATCTACTGGAGGATCTGGAATACTAATTAGGGCGACATGACCTTGGTCAAGTATTTCATGACCCTCTAAGGCTTATTCGAGGAATTAGCTATCTACTAGCTTGCCTACTTAGATAAGCAAATCGTTGAGTGTGCGTGGTAGCAAGCGTACAAGTTCTTGGGTGGTCTCAGTTCCCGATACCATTTTGCACACTAGATTCTCTTCTAACATGGTGTTGGATTTAGAGATGATCTATAGTCATCTTCAGAAGATAAAGATAGACGAGCCACCTTCTTTCACCTCGACTACTATTGACAGCTCGATCTTTGGGTTGCTGGCGGAGAGGTGTCCGTTCAAGTGGCTCTTTTGGATGAGGATGTGGACGTGTCTTCTCCCTGTGCATTCACTGCAAATGGACGAATCACTTACCCAAAAAGTGCTCGGTGAAATTTGGAAAACCTGCTTGGGTTAATCAATTGATTACCATAGAGTCCTCAGTGCCAAAGCCACCTTCTACCCAGCCCTTTACCCTCACCCAGATGGGTTGTCTTCATAACCTCTTAAAGGGCGAAGGTTCATCTGTAGTTGCAATAGCCACAAATGCCACAACATGATTCACGGCATAGCCTGCACTTGCCTTGGGGAATTTTGCTGAAGCCTCAACTCATGTTCTGGTCGACGATGATGACTTTGATGATTGGTGGGGAAATTAAGCAAGAGGGTATTCATGTTATCTCTTTCTATTTTTGTTAGGATTTGATTTGAGTTTATCTTCAAATTTGTTAGGATTAAGATTATCCCTCTCTCTATATAAAGGGGGATTGATTTCTTTTCAACATGCATAAGAATTCCTCATCATCTCTTCCACAAAAACAAGCTCATTCCTAATATCGAATTAAAAGAAAATAGAAGCATCAAGAAATGCAACGTAATTTATCCTCGTAATGTTCACCTATTTATGGAAGATAAGGGGCACAAATAGTTCTTTGTGTATGTGCCAGAATTTATTGAACTTTTAATTTTTTTTGCCCCTTTTTTGCTTTCTGAATCTTTTCCATTTGTCCAAGGAAATGGATTTTTTTCCTGGCTTGCATTTGGATTACTTGTGTTATGATACAGCACCTCAAACTTGTCTGTCAACTTTTTTCCTTTATGCTTTTAGACTTCAAGTTGTTGCAAGTTAAGTTTGAGTAGAATAAATAATGGGTTAGATGCGAAAGATGAGTTCATAAAATTTAATTAGAGAATTGGAAGTTGTAATTTATTTGTCTTATATTTGATATGGGATTTTTTGGTTGATGTTTAGTTGGACGGTAGAATAAGTACTTGGTTGGATATGATAGATGAGTTTGTTGTTCATAGAGATGCAAGAGTTGTAGTTTATTTATTTTATATTTGATGTTGGATGGGCTCCTATCTTAAGTTGGAGTGCACTAAACAAACCATAGAGATTGGACGTCCCTCTCCCCTAGTCCTTGCATGCTATTGCAGAAAACATCCCAAGGGCAGGTTACTAATCCAGATGTAGCCTTAAGAATTGATGTTTTTCTATAATGAGGTGGTTGTTTTTTATAATGCTATGATGTAGCACAAAGAAGCAGAGGTGGAGGGACATTGTTCCTAGTTGCCCACCCTTAAATCCAACTCCTTCCTACATTTAAATTGACACCCACCTTTCTTCATCTTTATTTATATTCTCAAATGTTTCATATGTTTTGCATGTTTGTGTTTCTCGTGAACATGATATATAGTTTTTTCCTCGTCATTTTTCTAAGAGGTTGCCTAATGCAATTTTCTATCTTTCTTGTGTCCACACTTAAGAGAATTTTCTAGCTCTGCTACTGCAAAGAAGAATTAAGTTGATTTCCACTAGAAAATGATGTTATGTGAAATTGAGCTAAGGTCATTTACTATAACCCAAGAAAGTGTTTCAAATATGCTTGATTTGGATTTTTTTTAATGAATTTGGATCTTTATGGAGTGCTTCTCATACCCTGTTGTCCTTGATTGACAAATCTCCCATCTTCAAAATCCATCTCATATGGATAATTTCTTTGATATGTATGAAATGCCCTCCAGGCTGCTAATTAGCTCACCAACTCAATGTTCATTCCAATGGACAACAGAGGCAGGTACCTAAAATCCCCTTTGCACAAATGGACTCTCCAACCAATCAGCAATAGATGAATTCCAACTATCTGCCAGAAGAAAAAGAGGAGGAAAGGGGCAGTGTTTGCCAGAACAAGTAGACGATTAAAAAGGCCAACTAGAGCACTGAGATCAGATCGTGCATTCTGGCCTTTAATCTAAAGTTCATGCCTTAAATCTTTAAGATAAAAAGATAAAATTTATGTAAGTTGCTGTTTCATACAAACAGTACTGATAGTTGTGACTTTTGCATATTTTCTTGATTTTTGTGCTTACCTATATTGTGAAGAATTTGGTGCTAATTACATTCTTTCCTAGCTGATCTACAAGTACCTAGGTAAGATCTGTAACCATCTATGTATGAAGGTCCACCAACTGTGTTTTCCTCCCAGTAAACTTGGCCAGGACAGGTATAACAATGGTCACCTTTCTCTTGCCTGCGCTCTCTTCTGCCAGCCACTTGTTGTCTCTACTATGCTAAAAAAAAAGGTTAGTGGACCTTCAGTAAGGGAGGGTCCTTATTTGTTTACTTTTTGGTCCCAAAATATGAAAGCTTTTTTGGTTTGGTGGCCTGATGTGGATGGCTGCTAACTTCCAGTAGCCATCCTTTATCTTTTCAAAAAAAAAATGTTAGATAATTCATGCCAATCCAAATGCACAAATGATGGATCTTATTTACAAGTAAATGGACTTAGTAAAAATTAGGCATAAAATGCACATGAAATGATGAATTAACACACCATTTTAGAAGAAGAAAAATAGGATCATTTCCAATTTCCAATTATCAGTTATGAAGGGATAATCAAGAGGATGAGCTTGCACAAACCTTTCGAGATAAATGATGACACAATGACTTTGCAAAAAGGTCACATAACTGCAGTGAAATTGCCTACGGGATTTAGATTGTTCTTTTTTTTTTTTTGGAAGAATGGCCTTTGTCATCCAATGGTGGTTCGTTTTTGTCATGTGTGTATATACTTAAGGAAAAGGGGGTTTCATTTTGCTGTTATAAAGTTTGACAAATTGGGATCCAAAGTTAGCTTCCTATTTGGTTCTTGTAATGCAACAAAAATAATATGATGTACATTTGAACTACTACACTTTTTTCATTGCGTTTGGTGATGTCTAATCTCAAAATTTAGGAGAATAATTAGCTGATTTTTAGAACAAATCTTGGATATTGTTTCCTAATTCTGCTACTTGTATAATTGGCATGCTTTTGGAATAAGCATCAGCTAGTTTCTTTCCCATGATGCAATTTTCATCTAGAAATTGTTGGTGTGCAAATTGTGAATGCTGCACATCATGCACTATGTAGTAAATATTGCTTTGCACTTGGTCTTGTCTCAGTGTGAGTATTTAGGAGAAGGTTGGTTGATGTAACCATTTTTTGCAATAAAAATGTATGCCAACTGTAGTCAAGTGGTTATCCTCTTTCGTTTTCAGAAAATATGTTCTAACTACTTTGTCTCGTCCTTGGCACAAGTGCTGTAGAGGGGATTGGTTAATGGAAGCACTTATTTTAATAAAGCTGGATGACTGATGATTTTGAATGACCATCCTTTTATTTATTCAATTGCTCGTTTATTTATTTAAATTGGTGTGCATGGTGAATTTGACTTTTACTGCTGGGCAATCAATCGGTTTAGATGTTGACTTGACATAAGGCATGAGCTATCTATGTCATTTTTGCCTTCATCTAACCTATTCTATTGAAGTTGATTTACTAGTAGTAGTAGGGAGAGAATAAACAAGTTTATTAGGATGACCATTCTTTATATCTTTCGAATCTAACTTCCAGTGCTTGAGCCACCGCCTGCTTCATATTTTTGGTTACATTATTTGTCTTCTATCTTCAAATTTAATCAGTTGAATCATGAGTAACTTGACTGTAGAAGTTACTGACTGAATGCTTTTTTATTTCACCAAACAAACAAAGAACGCAATTCTCAATTTCTAAATTTCATCCTTGATGTTACACATGCAAATCTTTAAACCTTTGCAGGGAAGTGTTTATGTTATTCTTGTGGTCGCTGCTTTATCCAACTTCGTTCTCTTTGGAGTTACCAGGTGGTTCTGCTTTTTGTATATTGGAGCTGCTTTTGTTCTCTCACTCGGAATATATTTAGGTTATTTCCGCTCTCGAATTAGGAAACTCTTCAACATAAGGGTAGGAATCTCTCGTTTCTCTCCTTCTCTGTCTTGGCAGGTGATAAATTATCACAACATCTTGGTTTGCACTCTTTTATGTATATGCAGGGCAGGTCTGGTTCTTTCGATGACTGCATGCATCATCTTTGTTGTTCAGGTTGCTCGTTATGCCAGGTATTTTGCAAGCAAGTTTTACGTTTTGCCTCACTAGTTTCAGTCAAAATTACATCCAACTTTAGTTGCTTTGTGATCTGATTCCATGAGGAAAGCTAAACTGATGTAGTTGAGCTATGCTCTCAATGTGTTTATGAAAAGCTGAGATTTTGAGTGAACTTACATTTTCCTTCTAAATATTTTGCAACTGGCTTAAACAGGAGGCAAGAACACTAGAGATGAACAATGTCCAAGCCGGCATATGGCATGGTCGCGGTGACACAATATGTATAGGGAGCTCTGCTGAAGCAAGCAAGAGCTTCCCTATTTCCTGCCAGCCTCAACTAACCAAATCACCAAGCCCAGATGTCATGCAAAGAGATGCACCTCTTAATGATCATAAATGGAGTGTAGCTTCTGGCCATTCTCAGCCTTTGGTTCCCTCCACAACGTCAGAGTCACCTGTATTGTAGTTTATAGTATTGGGCCTGCAAATTCAAGGCACGCAGATTGAGGATTGGAAGCAAGTGTGGATGGTATGAAGTAGGTTTTGAGAGGTCGATCACAGAATTGCAAGATAATCTTTGTACGATTTCCTCCATGCTGTGTTGGTCATAGGGAGGGAGCAGCGCAAGTGTATATGTTGTACAATTTATTGTTCAATGATTTGTTATTATGATTTTTTACAGAATTATTACTACTGCGGATCAGGGAATTTATTCTTCTGCGGTACATGGCTTGTTGCCAACGAGAGTTTTAACACCATCGATTGGAACTTCGGTGTTTACATGAGTAATGGTGAAGAACAGGCAGTTTCTTCAAATATAGACTAGATGACATTGATGTGTCATGAGTAATGTTTCACCCTGCAGTTTCTGGTTTCATTTGGAGTTGTTACTGATAGTTCTTCGCTCTTGGCTTACCAGGTCAGCGTGAGTTAATTGCTTTTAAACTATCTCGTAGAACTGAGTCTATTTCAAAGGAAGCTTGGAACTAAGAATAACCAAACTAATTAAGCCATTCGTGTGATTGCATGGCAATGAGGATGAATGGTTCATATGTTGATTCTACGCATCAAATTAGCTAAAATAATGTTGCTGAACGTGTATTGTAGTGTTTTAAAAATTGGATTGGTCATGATTTTGATTTTTAACCGATCAATTAGTGTCATGACATATTTTGTCCGATTTTAACTGGTCTAATTGGGTTGAATTGGTGCTTAATAAAAATATATAAAGATAATAAACACACTAGAAGTAACAAGCTTTTATCTAATGTTAAATTAAAAATAAAAGATATACCCAAAATTTAATCTAACCTTGAAGAGCATATGTATCTGAAAATCATAGGTTATTTTAAAAAGATCATATTTTTGGGTTAAGAGGTTAATTACTTTAAACGATAAAAAAGGAGATTAATTATTTTAAAGAAAAGATGAACATGTTTATATTTGATAATTGAGCAAAATTGATATGTAATATAATGCTTGTTGAAATTTAAATGTGAATTGTAAATTATAGGTTATATCTTCTTTATGGAATCATGTAAAAGGATAATGGCAAAAAACATTAGATGATTTTCTGTGGCATCGAGCAACTTGGGTTTAGGGATCAGGGTTTTTGGTCATTGTGGTTCACACCCTTTAACAAGTGGTGTAAGAGGGAAGATTGACGATGGATATCTTAGTAGCAATGTGAGTAGTCACAAAGTTGAGGGGCAGAGTCAATGACCACGGGTAGTGAAAATATCTATGGTACATGTGTGCCAATGGTTTGGTTGCAGTGACAGGAGAAATGGTGCTACATCTGAAGGCACTAGAGATAAAGCAAGCAAGGGGTGTGCTTAGGTCAAGGAGCCAACTAAGGTGGAAGTCAAATGAAAATTGAGGGATTAATGACCAATCAAGGGGGTGACGATAAACACCAACATGGGTAGGAGGAGCAACAGAGGCATTGATTTGCATCAAGGTTGACGTATAGGTTTTGGGTTCTCAAAAGCTAGAGTGGAGAAATTACAGTTGATATCTTGTTAATCAACAAAATCTAAGGTACACTGCGTCCTTTTCTATTCAAGTTTCAAATATCGTAGTTAGGTACCAGCAAGAACTAACTAAATTGATTTTTGGATATAAGCAATTGTGTAGGTGACATGGATACAAACAATGTATATAGGTTATAGAACATATAACACCGCATACATGTTATGACCACCTATTTTCTAACCATGTGATGGAACATTTAAGAAATTTTAGTAGCATGTATATAGGCTATAGAAATATAACAATGTATATGGTGTTTACAACTATTAGAACTCCACAACTCGAACCTCTAGTTATCTATAAGTTAGGTACGTATATGGTGTCGTAACAATCTACCTTTTGACTTGAATTTTATTTTACATGTGATGACATATCTACAACGTGTACAGCATATTTGTATTCATGTCACGGGCTTTTTAACCAGCTTTCTTATGATCACTTGTATATAGATTTTTGTATGTAGACAAAAGTTTTTGATAAAACGTATGTAACACTGCTGGTAAGTAAATCGATTGTGCAATGATGCTTACTTGCAATTGTTGATGTAGCACTATTAACCAAGTTTTTGGAGATTTTTCGTTGTCATGACCATGTAGTGAAGGAGACATAAGAAGGAGATCTAGGATGGAGCTTATCCTCTTCTTGTCTCTAAATGAGTGAGATTGAGTTCTTATTCCAAAAATGATTTTAATTTCTTCTTCTTTATTCAAGCTTTTTAAAATAAAGTGAAAATTTCTTATATAAATGTTTTTTTTCGAATTGTTATTGATCTTTTTACTTAGGAAAAACTTTAGAGATTTTGTATAATTGACGACAACTAGAATTATTTTTCTATCTTGCTTGATGATTTTTTTTCCCTTTTCTTCTTCCTTACTTAATTTTCCTCATTCTTTTGGTGCTTTTTTATGCTTTTACATGTCATAATGTAGATGTAAACACCATAGCAAAAAGCCTTTTTAGATGTTTATTTTTCTAAATGTCTGGATAATTATAATATTATTTGGACATTTAATTAAAATGAATATAAAGTAAGATCTATCATGATATTCTTTTTCGAGACATTTGATCCAAACTTATTATGACATATGCTTTAAACATTTGACCCAAACATCTTGAAATGGTATGCTGCGATAGGTTTTACTTGATGCTAATTTTAGTTAAACATCTAGGTGATATTATAGTTATTTGGATATTTAGAAAATGTTTATAAAAGTTTTTCTCTTGTAGTGAAATCTTAATGATATAATAAACATAAAGCAAAAATAAAAGGAATTTTTCACCCGAACTTCATTTTGTACTTTTTTTATCATAAAGTTAGCAATGTTGACTTGATACCCACCATGTGGAGTTCCTTTGCAAAGCATCATGATGAGAATTTGATACTTTCTTTGAGTGGATGAGTTTTTAATAGAGTAATAGTAACAACAACATTTCTTTCCAACCTAAAATCTAGACATGCTCAACCAATAGATTTGTTAGACTTCTATTACATATACTTTATCATATACCCACTACTACATCCATCCTAGTAGGATTACACGTGTACTCACCCCCCTCAGGTAGGGCCCACAATTTGAATTCAAGAAAATGCTTATAAAAAGGCCATGAACCCCCTTGCCCAACCCCTATTGCCAAACCTAGCACCTTTCTTGCCACCAACACACCACCCCATATGCACCTGACAACTCCTGCAGCAACCCAGTTTATCCTTTGAGGTGAGTTAAAAACACTATGGCACCTCGTTTTTACGACCGTGGATTCTATTGCATCGATCTCCATTCCATTAGGCCATGGACTTTCAATCCCTAGTTTGCCATTGCGGATTGTTGCCTAAGGTGACCATGCAAAGAGCCCCTTTCCTTCACGAGCCAATGATGGCGATGTCCTACACTTGCACGTGAGATGTGAGTGACCATTCCCTTGTATTCCTTCCAACATATTCATTGTTCTCCTTTGATAAATGCGTTTTTGTTTGGTGTAGCTATGTGATTACGAAATCTTGGTATCGTATTTCCCTGAGATAGCTTGCCTTGAAGTTGCAACTCAAGGCCATGTCGAAGATGGTGGTCAACACATTAGAGCTACTAACGGAGAACATGCGTGAGAAGAGGGACCTCTAAGGAGAGTTGAACAATTAATTTCAATTCTACAAGGATCACGCAGTGAAGTTGGAGTTGAAGAATCAGAGGAGGAAGCTATTGACAGAAATGTATAATCATGGCATTGACCCAGTTGATGGAAGTCCTCCTCTATCACACTATAGTTCAATGCCAAGAGTGACCTTAACACTTGTTTCCTTCGAACTTTGCCTTAGGTTGGGTGTTGACAGCACCAAATTAGTAGCCTGTCCTCTAATGCATCCACACTCCCACTTTTTGAGGGAGGATGTAGAAGTTTGATTCCTCTTTGGTTTTGATCTTTCTTCCTTTCTATGTCAAGTACACCTATGTTCTCTTTAATGTATGAGTGTATGGTGCCAACAACATCATCGCTTATCCTCCCCATAGGTTAGGTCTACCTTCTTTGATGGCTGATGGAAGGATGTAAGCCTTGTTACTATGCTAAGGAAACATTATTATCTTGCTTTAATTTCATCTTTAGTATCTTGTGATCATTGCGAAGGTTGATAGAGAAACACTTATTCATTGTTGTAAGACAAATTATCTCAAATTTGCCTTTTAATAGAATGAAAAACAAAGGTGACATCAGTAACACACACAAAGGCATCCTTATGGAGATGCTCACAACACATGAATTGCTTCTCTCTTCTATGAAATTCATGCTTGTGCCATGCCCTAATCCGATGAAGCAAGTGTTGGTGTCGTTGGCACCATACCTCCAGACGTGGTAACACACAAACTCCCTAATGTTCTTCATGTTTGTGCCACATGTTGCTTCATGTATCACCTCCTCTATGTCCATATAAACACAACTATCTCTTGTATTAAACCTACTTATGGAGGACAAGGATCCGATGGAACCTGTTAATGACTAGTGGAAAGTTGCATTCGTTCTGTGCTTGTAGGTATTTTGCCTAGTGCCATTAGCACTACACTTTAGGATCTCAAGTTGCTAGATCAACCCCTTTCTCAGCATTTGTTGTAAACAACCTTCAACGTGGTGCTGTTGGCATCACATATCTTTTAATGCGCTAAATGCCACGAAACATGCATAGACTCTGAAAAGAGGGTTGACAACCTCCAATTTGCATGCAATTGGTGTTGATTTCAAATTTTTGTAAGGAGTTAAAAAATGACCTCCAATTGGGGAATGGTGCCAGTTTCAAAATGTAGGGATTTTCGTGCAAAATTCTTGCAATGCAGGTTGTAGTGCTCTAATTTGCACAAAATGAGAAGTGTTGGGTTTCTTACGAAGAGTAGAATCCAATTTGAGTGTGGAAATTTTGGTCAGAGGTTTCACATGGTAACAACCTTAAAAGAGTTTCATCCTTGAAATTTAAACTAGCGTTAAAACGGTGGGGAATAACAACTTTAAAGAGGAATAAACTAGGGGGGTTTAGATGTGCACCAGTGAACAATGCATGATACTTCTCCTTAACGTTTAGATCCGAATCATCGATCGAGTGATTTGATTCAGGTTAGTTCGCTTAGCTCACATAACTCCAATAAGAACACCATTCACTGGGTATAAAATCATAAGCCAAACTTGTGGCACATTAACTTGTACCGAGCCTACTTGTGCTTGTGAGAGATTCTTCCCAATAGCCACCATGATGACCGCATGTAATACTCAAGTGTTGTTGGCACCACGTGATTGGAAAAATCACTTACAATGGAAGAATCTATCACAGCTGCCAAACTCCTCATCACTAACAACACTTGCTTACCCTCACCATGACAGGGGAACAAAATGCCAATAGGATTTAAATGTGTGTTGCCTATCTTATGATACGATGTTGCATGAAAAACTTCCTCCTACGTCCTACCATTGCGTGTAAATGGGAAAGCCCTCACCGCTCATCCCATGTCAAAGGGGGTACAATCACAACACTTCGGCCAACGAGAGAGAATGCGACAATAGGGAGGTGTGTGGTGCCCAAGTAATAGAATGCCCAAGCTTCAACCTACCAAGTGTGCAGGTCTTCTTATAGAGTGGTGTGCAATGACCATCTGATAGGATGCAAAAAGCTCATTTACTGCTACCTACACCTCCTTTCAGCTTCGAAAATGTCCAACTCAATAGTGTCAACAAGAATGCTACGTAGGTAGGGTATACTTACGAGCATCTTGGTGAGTAACTGTCCCATTTTTATTTTTGTTGTAAGGGATTACGATTTAAGGTTCAAACCACAAGTGACTTTACTCTTTTTTTTTTCTCTATAAAATTAAAGTCATTGACTAGTCCCCCAAAGTAAAAATTCTTTTACTAATGAATTTAAATGGTGAAGCCAATTCAAAGATTTTGCCTTATCTTCCATTAATGTTTTTAAACACTTTCTCTGATTTAATTCCTTATGTAGCAAATGCTACGTGCAGTAGTGCACGAGATCAATAATGTCATCTTCTAGTAGAATAGTTAATTAATATTTGGTTGGTGCAATAGTAAAAGTGAAAATAGTTTTGGGGTAGGATGTCAAGAATTTAGAAGTTATTCTTATTTTTATGTGACTTGATTTCTTATGTAATTAGAAATCTTAATAAGTTTAGGATTGGAATCTTATTTTGAATAGGATTTCTTGTGAGATTATGAGCCTTGTATTATATCTATAAATAAGAAATAGAGTCTTCGAATTCTGCAACACCAATTAGAGAGAGAAGGGAGGAAGAGAGCGAGAGTTATACTCTATTTTTCTTTCTGGTGGAATTTTTCTCTTTTTCGATGGTTGAGAGAGGTGATAGACCACCATTAAATCATGCATTCATATTTTTGTGCTTGTCATGCATCTTTGATTCTTGATTCTTGTTTGAACAAGGTGTGAAAAAAGGAAAAATAGTGGTAGAAGTTTAGTGCATGTCTTTTTCACGGGAGAATATAGACTTATTTCATTTTTCATGAGAGAAGAATGTGGAAGAAATCGACCGGAAGAAGCCATTCCAAAAGGAAGCCGTGGAATAAATAGTCCTGACATTGCAAGTTTAATTCCAGAAGAAGTTTATTGTGGATTTTCTTTGACACAAATGAAAATTAGTGAGGCCTATCCGATTAACCAAACATCCCTTAGATGTCTGTGTTGCGTATATATGGTACATAAGAAACAAGTAAGTACCAAACATATCAATGTTCCCATTGGGTATGTATGTTTAATACTAACATAAACCAAAAAAAAAAAAAAAACTATTGATTGCGTATAACATGGTCCACCTCAATTACATCCTAAAGTATCCTTCCGGATTGATTTCTTGGAAGTTGCACGTTCCTCCATGTCAATATTAAACGTTTGATGGGTCAACTCCTAGAGATTCTCCATGGAAGCTGCATATGGTCATCACCCGAACATTAGTCAAATAATTAAGCGGCGTAGAGTGCCTTCCAAGCAAAACCGTCAACAAGAAAACCAAACAAAAATGTGTATAGAATCCATCATTCTTCCTCCCGGGAGAAAAGCTCACAAATTTATGAGGATTTGGGGTCAAGATGATGCACCCCATTTGTTATCGTGCAACTTGGGGTTTCCATGTCACATGCTCCCTCTGTGTTATTTGCATGCAACGTCGTCTTAGGGAAGACAGCCCATTAAGATATGGTGAAGGGGTTCTTGACCCCAGAAAATGGAAATTAACGTACATATATGCATGTGGACACACACACCCTACGATATTCCTGCATGCTAAGTGAGAACAAAGGCCAATGGCCAAGTGAAAAGAATGCCATCTTCCTCCTCCGTAGCAAAATTTACCACCAAAATGGGTTGGCAATTAATATTTGTTGAATATTGGTTGCTCGGTAGCATCACGTGAGATTTGGTCTCTCTGGTTTTTTTCTTTTTTTTTGTCGAGGAATAAAGATTTTATTAAAATGGAAGAATCTGATACGTAAGAGTTACCCAAAGGGGAAGGCAAAGAAAGGGAAGATTGACGTCTTCAAAAAGAAAAAGTTACGTCACATCAAAATAGACGAAAATCAAAACTTAAAAAAATAAGATAAGTAATAAATGAAAAAAAAAAAACGTCCCAGAGATCTGATCTTTTGATCATGCTGGTGGAACATTTGGAAGGTCTCACGATTGGGCAAGACTTTTCAAAGAATCCACGGTCCAAACAGCAAGCCAATAACCGGCCATCTATTTCCCGTTGACCAATTTTCCGTCCCTAATAAAGGGTCCTCCAATAATTTGGTTGGTTGTCAGGTGAGAAATGCACTCCTACGTGACTTGGCGAAAATAGTGAATGTCATGTATTAATATATACCTTTGATGTTAATAATAAAGGGTCCTCCAATCTACCGACGTGTAAACATGATTTTCACCTTACAATTGATATTAATATAAAAAAAAAAAATATATATATATATATATATATATATATATATATATATATATATATATAAATCTTCTTACATGATTTTGAGTCTCATCACACTTAAAATAGATATCAACGCTTTAAATTAAAATATATGATATAAAATAATTTTTTAATATAAACATAAAATTCGAAGGTAATTTTAATAATTTATGTCGATGAAAAATGATCGTACCACTTGACGTCTTCTAAATAACATATTTTTATCTGGTCATCAACACAGTTGCTTCTTGATTTACGTCTATAGTTGTGGATGGATTTTTCTGTATGAGAAATACGTAGATAATGTGCTTGTAATCTTTTACGAATAAAATTAATAATATTCGACACCACATTAAACTTATCTCTACATTTAGCGTCATCACTTACGGCACGATCGTCACTGATGATAGGAAAAAGTATAATCTAAATAGATGGAGCATATTTTCTTCGGCTCATTAACATGACCTCTTCCCGAAATTTTTATCGTTATAAATGACTTTTTCAAATTATATTTTCATTTAGTAAAATTTTCACCGTACAGATTGGAAATTTATTATTTGAATGAGTAATATATGAACCTTCATCGAAAGCGAAAATTGTTTCCTGATTATCATCTTAAAAAAAGTTATAAAAATATTATTCTGTAAATTACAAATTGACTTTATAATTTATATGTTAGGTTTTGCAAATGATAAGTCACGTTTATAAAATACATAAAAATAACATAAAATATAAAATAATTTTGTAAAATCTGCGACAACAATTTGTAACACCGTCAAATTTTCCTTTCTCGTAGATATCTTTCCATATGGTTCTTAAGATTCCATATTTGCCCTTTTATGTGCGTGGATGAAAAGCAACGTGGTTTGCTTGAAACATGCGACTTTTTGGGTAAAACCCAAAGGTTTGATGATTTTCATGTGCAATGCTTTGTGCTTAAAGAAATAATTTCATGGATAAAAGAGGTGTGTGAGGTTGCTAAAATATCTCTAAGTTGAGAATGATTTGAAAAGTTCATTTGCCTGCTTCTCATATGATATATGTATCTTTCAATTTTCAACGTCATATATACTTAGATTTTTCTTTTGGATATGAAATGACTCACCCCAAGGGTTCTTACAAATTTTATGGGTTCTTCTGAGGTGTTATGAAATTTTTAACACTCCCAAACTTCATTTTATGGGTTTTACAGGGAAATTACAAGACTATGGGACCAAATCCATAATTTTCCCGACTCTAAAACCCTACCCAACACTTTCTTAAAAATCCCCCTCAGCAACCCACTCCCTTCACACATTCCCCTTGGACGTTGTGCCCTACCTCCCACTTCCAGCAAATGAGAGTGGTGAATGAGAGAGGAGAGCGGGAGAAGAGAGTGAGGAAAGGAGAGGAGGAGCTACGTGAGGGGGAGAGCTCACGACTAAGCTCCGACGTCGTGCGGGTGGGTGGCAACACGACAGTTGCGCATGGGCGGAGCAGCTACTGTGCGTGGATTTTGGGGGTGAGCTACAGCTCGCTCAGCTCGGCGGATGCAACCGGCGACTGACGACTGGCTACTGGCATGCTGTTCTAGGGTGCATGGGGAGAAGAGCAGCAGGCGCCACGTGAAGTCGAGGTCGAGCATGGGTCTGCCGTGAGGGGAAGCGGAGAGTCTGCTGCGCGAAAATGAAGAAGGCACTCGTTTCAGACATCTGGGTGGGGTATCAAACATCTAGAGTGAGCCCAGGATGGCCGGGACACCTATTGGACGTCTGAGGAGGAGAGGCGAGGCATTCGAGCTATATAAGACGTCTGAGGAGTGCCTTAGACATCTAATACGAGAGTCAGATGCGTTCTGAGCAGGTGGACGGTCGGTTCAGTTAGACCGAATCGACCCGACCCGATTCAAGTGAACCAGAAAGGGTTTTTGGGCCAATTTAGGGCCCAAACGAGGTTCGATTTCCTCGTGACAGGTATTGTTGGAAAGATCTTGGAATTTGCCATATATTGGAATCATTTCTACACTGTTTTGAACTATCTTAGCACTCTAAAATGTCGGTCAACGTGCTTTATGCTCCTTTTGACTTTCAGTTTAGTGTAGGCTCTGAGTCCGGGACACGTTGGGGACCTGTGGGGACGACCAGGTTAGTTCCTCTTGCCCCCATACCTCCCGTACACCTAGGGAGAGTGGCCTTTCTTGTTTTGATGTGTTAGTTCCATTTTGAATGCATGCTACAAGTAGCTAGATAATGAATTATTAAGATCCTGCAAATGCGACTTGTCAATGAAATCAATGAATGCTTTGTCTCACAAACTCATACACACACATGCTTGCACTAACTCGTAATTTATGAACTTATTCTTGTTGTACATGTGAAACAGGATTAGTGCTTGTTGTGAGAAAATGATGACCTTAATGGATAAGATAAGGATTTTTACTGTAATGGATCTAATTGTCCATATCTTTGTTTGAATTCTAAATATGAATGGAGACGCATGTTATTCACTGATGTTTGGAAAGAATTAAAGGATTTACAAATGAACCTTAGGAAGAATTAGAAGAATAACTATTTGCCGTGGTGTGAAACTATGATCATGGTGGGATATTTTGTCCACTGAGAGGCACGACTGTTGTTTGAGTTCTAGTATGGGAGTGTGCTGGTGCTTGGGTACACACATATTGATGAGAGCTAATCATCCCTTATGTAGAGAGAGAGCTAGCCTTCCCTCGGGTTGGGACCCAGGGTAGAAATGACCTCCCTACACTGACTCCTGTTAGGCCTACGGGGTCAACTGGGATAGTTAGGTGAGGGTACGCAGACTGGTGAGGGGTGTGATCCGTGTTCTGTTATGTGCTTTATGACCTATAGCGTACCTATTAGCAGAAACGATTGATCACGTGTCAGTGTGCGGTAGCCCCCCATGCATTTATTGCATGTGTTGTAGTCATTGTTATGTCACGACTATGACCCTGGGATGATAGACCGGGTGTAGGACAAACGTGGGGTGTTCTCTTAGCCAGGAGGGCACCACGTGCACGTCCTACATCGTGAGAAAAGCTGCTGCAAGATTGTTTCGTTAGGGAACATGTGAACCAAAAGATAATAAGATCTTTTGTTAGACTATTCGAAAACACTAAACAGCTGGTATCTAGAAATAGAAATAAAACATGTAAATGTGTTAAATGTTTGCTGCTACCTGAAATATTTACTGCTTTTAGTTAAATTGTCTTAGTTGATTATACACTTGTCACTCTACTTAGCTTTTTCCGACTCCTACCACTTGCATCTAGGACATGGAGGTGAGCAGCTTGTTGGTGCTAGAGCACCACGATTGTTTGTTTTGATGATAACAAAACACGTGTCATTTAACATTTGCACTTGGAGTCTTAGATTTCAGGTCAATTGCAAATGAAGACGTGATTAAACGGAGTTCGAGCTCGCATCCAGGATGGATTGGAGGAGCTTGATGAAAAACAGAAGAGACTCGCGGGAAGCGATAGATTGAAGATGGAAGGACAAGAAGAATATGATAAAATTCATATTTATTTCTTTCATGTACTTTTGTCTTTATTTCCTTGCTCTTTTTGTTCCTTAGAACATCATGTTAAAGAGCCTCAAAGTACCCTAATAGTAGTCCTAGGAATACCGGCACAACCTTAGGATACTTAGGTTTTCTGTAAAGAACTTAGAAAACCAATTGAAAACGTCAGTTGCGGCAACCGGGTTTGAGAGTTTTGTTATAACGTTGCAGTAAAGCCGGTTATTACCAACATTTCATATATAAAATTTTTTTTACTCGGAAAATGAAAGAGTTCCCGAGGTCGAACTCAGGGAGCAAGTCGTATTCTAGAGATATACATGTTTCTTTTACAAAAAGAGAGAGGGAAAGAATTCGTTGTTTTCTCTTTGTTTTGCAGAGGGGGATGCTCTTCTTTCTCTCTCCTGCAGAGGTGATATTCTTCTTCTGCAATGGTGATGCTCTTCTTCTTCAGAGCTCCTTGTTCTTCTTCTTCTTTGGTTTTCTGCCTTGACCTCTCTTCTTCTTCTTCTGCAATCGTGGTGACCCTTTCTCTTTTCCCTTCTTTTTTTTTCTTTATGGCTGCAGAGCTTCTGCCTTCAGCTACTAAGTCTTTCTTTCTTCTTCTTCTGCTTCGGCCGTTGCTCTTCCTTCTTCTTCAGCCTGCCTTCTTTCCTGCTCTGGCTGCTGACTTTCCGTCGTCTGACCCGGTGCTTCGACGACTTAACTGAGCATTTGCTACAGTGCAGCTCCTTCTTCTTCGCCTGCACTTCTTCTTCTTTGGCCTGCACACTTCAGAGTTTTTTTTTTGTCAAGAGGCAAAACCTACTCTACCCCCCTCCCCCGCGTCTCTCTTTCTCTCTGAAATCACTCTTCGGAAGCTCTCCCAGAGCTACCGGGTAATCGGGTTCGGGTCAGGCCCGGGTCCAGGCCCACCGGCGTGCGTGGTGGGCGAGGAGTGCAGGTCAGTCGGGTCGGGTCAGGTTCGCGGGGCGTGAGCGCGGACGAGACCGGGTAACCGGGCGGGTGAAGGGGACCTCACCCCGTGGTCAGGAGGCAGACAGCATAAGGCACTTTTTGCCTTTATGCGTCCGCGCGCCTCCGAGAAGTTCCGAGGTGGGACTAAATGTCCCACCCCAATTGAGCGCCCGTCGCGGAGGGAGCAGTGGGCGATCGTGTCTTCACGCGCGGCTTTCGCCCCATCTGCGAGCCTGGGACGTTTCGCGGAGACTCCCTGCGCAACCTGGGAGTCGAACCTGGGCGAAGGCGTGCCTGCACCTGCAGGTGAAGGAGCTCTGCCTGCTCAGTAATGGCGACGGCGGGCGAGTCACCTGGTCACAGAAGAACGGCCTCTCGGCCAAATCAGACAGGCGGGGGACCTTCGCCGTGGCACGGCGAAGGTGGTCAGGGGGTCTGCAGGGGGCGTGATGGGGCCAACAGGTCGTCCTAGGTCAAACTGTGAGCGAAGAAGTGGGTGTGTTCGGTGGATCTGCAGAGGGTGTTTGGTGGGAAGTGGAGGGGCGGAAGAGGATCAGGGTGAGGAGGCGGAGGTTCTGCGGTGGTCGGCGAGCCGTGTGGGTCGCTGAGGTGATGGGCGCGGCTCGCCGGAGGGTGGTCGGAGGCGGAGAGGGTGAGGGTGAACAGGAGCGGTCGAGGGTTTAATTGACTAAATTGAAAGCGGGGAAAGAAAGAGGAGAAGAAGGGGAGTAGTTCTAATCTTACTTGCAGGGACGAAGGGGGAGGAACAGGGCGACAGTCGTATCGACTGTCGCCGGAGAAGACGATGCTCAGGGAGAGGGGTGGCGGCGAGCAGAGAGCCGGAGAGGCGCCAGCTGGGTGCGGCGTGGCGCGGGAAGAGCAGGGGAGGAAGTCTCTGCTGCTGGTATTGCGGCAGAGCGAAGAGGTGGAGGGGGAGGAAGCCGCCGGAGCTGGTGAGTGTCTGCCGGAGGAAGAAGAGAAGAAAGCTGGGGGTTTTCTCCGTCAGATCCAGGCTGCCCTGGTCGGTGGAGCAGCGGGGGGTATTTATAGGGATGAAACAGGGAGGAAGGCGGAGGGAGACGACGTGTCTCCCTCGCCGGAGAATGGTCGGAACACGAACCCATACCGTCCGTGCGTTCGCACGGCCGGTATGGTGGGCTACAATGACCATGGGGGTGCCCCTGCGACGGCTGACGACGCAGGGCACCCCCGGTATACTTGCCAGGTCCCCCACCTCACCCTGCGCGGCGCCATGCTCCGCGCAAGGTCGCCGGAGCATGGTGCTGGCAGGGTTTTGCAGGAGGGACCTGATTGCAAAGAACGAAGGAGAGTTAGGGGCCAAAATGCGAGGGTTCAAAAGTTGAGGGCCAAAGAGTAAATATATGAGGACCAAAGTGTAAAGTCGGTCAAGGAGGTTTCTTCTTAGGCTCAAGTTTTTATACATGACGAATTAGGACCTAAGGAACCTGATGGTGAATTTCATTTTCATATTAAACCTTGTTTGACCGGTCAATTTGCGTAAAGACCCAAATTAAGTTATTAATTGGGCATGGTTCTCAATGTAGGTCAAAATGGGTTCTGAAGGCCAAATTGAAGGTTCTAAACCCTAGAGATTATTTTTCTATGAATTTTAGAGGGTTTATTCTATTTTTACTTTGCCTCGAACCTTGTGAATTGAAGTGGGTTGTTTTAGGGTTACAGATTATCATTTGGTTTCTCGGAAGTGCTGTAGCCCTTACTAGATCATCTCATCCCACTTTTATTCTTATTAAGCTGTTTTGACCTGTGTTTGGGCCCTGAATTACCCTGTATGCAGATTATACTGGTAAAATTGCACTTTTACCCCTTATGACTGGTTTTCTTCTCAAACTCAGAATTCTCTGAGTTAAGCCTTTCCTTGAGATATGTAGGAGCTTTTATCCTTTGTATTGGGTCAAAATGAGCTAGTTATGGCTCATGATGAGGTTCTCATCACCAATATAGGGTTCAAATAGCTTTTTGAAACGTCTAATTCTAAAATCAGACGTCTGATAATGTGTTTTAAGACGTCTGACTGTTGATTCAGACGTCTGATAACATTTAGGCTGGACTTGTTAGTTCTGTCTAATGAAATCAGACGTCCAGACCTTAGTCCAGACGTCCTAGAAGACGTCTGATGTTTTTGCCAGACGTCCAATTAGTGGACTGTTGGCTGGCTTAGCAAACACTGAAGGATATGACTGTTACAACCTTATCAGACATCCTTAGGCCATTCCAGATGCCTGATAAATGACCGTTTTGCCTTGGCTGACCCAAAATCTCTTTTTGGAGATTTTCTAGCCATTGCAACTCTTGGAAATCCATTCCCGCAGAAAAAGTAGGTTTCCAAATGTCCAGACATAGTGCCAGACGTCCTGTATGTCGTTTGATAGACTTGCACTAGAGCCCTGCTTAAATCTGATTCAAGTCAGGAAGAAACTTGCATAAAATCAGACGCCTGACCTTATTTTCAGATGTCTTAAACTGGTTTCCCAGACGTCTGATGCCAGGATCAGACGTCTGATAACCCTGTCAGTGCAATCATTGTTCCTGATTTCGGCCTGATTCTTTGGGCTTTGCACCCAACGGCTATGGAAGCTTTTCAAAGCCTTCCAAAGCTTTCCTAAGGCCTCTATAAATAGAGAGGAACCTCTTGCACACAAAGACACACATATACACACCTAAAGACACCTAGACACACCAAGAATAAGCATTTCCACTCTTTTGTGTCCAAAAAGAAGCTCTTGCTCTCCAAGCTCAAGTTCTACATCTTGAGAGCATCAAGCCTTTGCTCACCCGCTTTCTTGCCATAGTTCACGAGAGCGACGTTGCGTCGTCGTGTGGCTCACGCACCCGCGTCATCAATTCGACGCACTCCTTGCAAAGGGGAGTTTCCTAATTCCTATAGAAGCTAGGTTTAAATCTTTGTTGGCTCTATATGACTATATTTGTTATTTTACTTTGTTATTTGGTTGGGTATTCGCTTTGCGAATTCCCGTCTCCTTCGTGGGACAAAATCCTTCTCGTGAAGAGAAGGGGTTGAGGAACGCTACCCTCGCACTTGTAGCGTGGTTGTAATTGAGGTTGAATCACCCTCGTTTAAGTGATTCGTTTAGTGGATTTGATAAACTTGGTTGATCGGGAAATCCTAACTCGAGAAGGTTAGGTGGTGGTTTTCACCCGGTTTGGGTTTCCACCTAAAAATAATTGTGCACATTGTGTGATTGAATTTTTTGTGAGATTGTTTATATTCTATTCCACATTTTATTACGTCACCCCCTCCTGGTAGGGAATCTACACAACTATCCCCATCGGTTGCAGAGGGAATTGGGCCTAGCCGAGCCCAACCTTAGTCATTAGATTTCTTTTTTGCTATAGGTTGACTCTACTTTTGCTGTTGTGTGTATCTTTCGGAACCGGTAGTTCAATTTTCATTTTCTAGTATGTTGTGATGGCTTTGTTGTAATCATACTATTCTCCTGTGGAACTATTTTTCAGTTATAGACACTTTACGAATTCCATTCTTTTATTCATTCTTCTAGCTATACTGCATGTGTGAAAATTAATACGGGTTGGTATATTTCTCGTTAGACGACTAAGTTTTGGGTTAGTCGAGGTGATTCGACGCGGGTTCCCTGTGGAACCAGTTCAGGTTGTAACAGGATATTTGGCAATGCATTGTAGGAGGATAAATGCATACTTAAATTTCCTCTTTGATAATTGATGGCATCGCCATCATTCACTATAACTAGCTTAATTTTGCTAAATCTTAAGGATAAATTCACCTAAGACAAACATAAAAGGGGTATAATTCAATCAGGAAGGATTAAAGGAGAAGAATCATCAAACAAACTCAAAAGATAGCTCAATAAGCCCAAACCAGTTAATCTAGGGTTTTCTCTGAAAATCAAGCTAAAAAAATAATGATTAAATCCTAATTTTGGCCTAACTCAAATTGACAAGGTTCCAATAGAAATAAATGTAACCTAAATCCTCTAAAAATTATCTAAAAATATTCTATGAGGATGAGAACAGTCAATTTGACAATCAGAACATG
Organism: Thalassia testudinum; assembly: GCA_037157565.1. Taxonomy (NCBI): domain Eukaryota; kingdom Viridiplantae; phylum Streptophyta; class Magnoliopsida; order Alismatales; family Hydrocharitaceae; genus Thalassia; species Thalassia testudinum. Next base: position 29,305,992 of record JAZHRO010000031.1, on the reverse strand, counting down.
TTTTGATCTAAAATAGAATTATATACGAGAATTTGGTATATTTTGGGTTAAATTGCAAGTTGACCAAACAAACAACATTAAAATACAAAATTGAGGTTTCCAATAGATTCCCTATGTTCTAATTAAACTACCATAAAAAGTTGGACTAATTTGGACCTCACTTGCACCTACTTACATTTTAGCCCTTAAATTTTAGAATCTTTTCAATCTGGTCCAAAATTATTACTTTTAGGTCCTTTTTCTTACATAACGATCCCTGGTTGACGTTAGCAGTCATCTTCCTCGCCTCTCCATGACCGCCATTCTCGTTGAGCTTCGAGCTCGATTTGAGGTCTCCTCCGCTGCCATCTGCCCGCAACTCCAGAAGCAAAGACGTTCCCCTCATCGTTCCGCATCCACCAGGGTTGGTTTCATTGTCAACGGCTGCGTCTACGATTTGCTAGCCCTGGTCAATGTAGATGTGGTGGTTGCAAGAATGGCTAAGCATTTCTCATAACCATAAGCCTTTTGAAGCATAGAGACTCCTCTATAAAGATCCGGCCATCTCTTCCGATTGTGGTCGTCTTGTTCTGGCACAAGAAACCACCTCCTTCTTCCTTCTTCGCACCATTGACGACGACCTAGAGCACCTTCAACCTCCGTCTTCGCTGCTGCTCACCACCAATTGAGCATTAGATCTTCTTCCTCACTCCTCGCCGGAGCTTCCCATTAAGCTTGGGCCACTGAAACCATCTTGTCCACTCAACCACTTCCTCCTTCATCGCCAGTCTGCCTACCATCGCGACCGGTCTCCTCACCTCCATCTCTCTAATAGAATTAATATTTTTACTCCTCCTCTATCTTCTCAACCTTTCATCTTGCTGTTTCAACCTTGCAAACACCTCCCTCAATGTTGTCTTCCTCACTGCCGGCCAAGCGTCGGTGCCAACTCCGATGACCCCCACCATGCACTTCCATGCACCCCTGCCTCCTTCGACCACCCTTCCACCTTCACAAGGTCAAAGCGAGCGGAAGCCCTCAAGCAATTTGAGGTTTCGCTCGCTCGAGACATCCCCTGGACACAACCCACTACCGGCACCTTCATAGAGTCCGTCGGAGATCCTCCGACCTCCTTGCAACGAATCACCACCACCACCACCTCCGCGAGGTCAAGGTGGAGGTCCCTACATATTTGAATCAGGCCAAGAGGTCATATTCTTCTCATAGGGACGCCGCCGGAGCACACCAGACCCAACAACTTCACCATCATCGATTGACGTCCTCGCTGTATTGATCATAGATCGACCACCATCAAGCAGTCGACGAGCTCTCTTCGATTGAAATGACCCTCCCTAAGGGTCCCTACGGATTTCATGAGTTTTCATAAAGTATTATGTAATTTTTAACACCCCCAAACCTCGTTCTATGGGCTCCACGGGGAAACTACGAGACTGTGGGGCTAAACCCACAATTTTCTTGACCCTAAAACCCTACCCAACACCCCCTTAAAACCCCCCTCGTTAAACCCACTCCCTCCACTCTTTCCCCTTGGATGGCGTGCCCTACCTCCCACTTCCAGCGAACGAGAGAGGAGAGTGGGAGAGGAGAGAGAGGAAAGGAGAGGAGCCACGTGAGGGGGAGAGCTCGCGACTGAGCTCTGATACCGTGTCGGCATGCCACAGCACGGCAGTTGCGCGTGGGCGGAGTAGTACTGCGCGTGGATTCTAGGGGCGAGCTGTGGCTGGCTTAGCTCGGCGGACGCGACTGGCGACCGACTGTTGGCATGCTGTGCTAGGGTGCTGGGGGGAAGAGCAGTAGGTGCCATGCAAAGTCGAGGTCGAGTGTGGGTCTGTGATGAGAACCTCATCATAAACCCTAACTAGCACAATCTAACCCTAATATGTGAGCAAAAGCTCCCACATGACCCAAAGAACGGCTTAACTCAGAGAATTCTGAGTTTAAGGATAAAACAAATCATAAGGGGTAAAACTGTAATTTCACCAACGCAGTTTGCAAACAGGATAATTAAGGATCCAAACACAGGTTAAACAAGCTTAAAAGAAAGTAGGATGATCTGATCTAAAAAAAAGTTATTGCAATTTCCAAGAATTAAATAACATTCTGTAACCCTAAAATAAACCCACTTCAATTCACGAGGTTTGAGGTAGGATAAAAATCAAATAAACCCTTTAAAATTCATATAAAAATGTTATCTAGGATTTAGAACCTTCAATTTGGCCTTAGAAACCTATTTTGACCTAAAAAGAGAACCATGCCCAATTAATAACTTAATTGGGTTTTTACGTAAATTGGCCAGTCAAACATGATCCAACCTAGAATTAAAATTCACCATTAAAATTCTTAGGTTCAAATTGGTCTTGTATAAAAACTTGAGCCTAAGAAGAGACCTCCTTGACCGACTTTACAATTTTATCCTCTTCATTTACTTTTTGACCCTTATCTTTTGAAACCCTTACATTTAGGCCCCTAACTTTTCATCATTCTTTGCAGAATGGTCCTCCCTGCAAACTCTACTTAGCACCATGCTCCGACGACCTTGCGCGGAGCATGGCGCCGCGCAGAGAAGGGTTACCGCCCTGCAAAGTAGAAGTAGGGTTCCCTGCGACGTCCTCTGTCGCAGGGACCCGCCTATGCCCTCTGCCGACTGTCATACCTTCCGTGCGAATGGGCAGAAGGTATGGGTGCCATCTCCGGCCTCACTCCGGCGAGGCTGGCATGTCGCCAGCCCGCTCCTCCCTCTGCGCCAACCCCTTTATAAGGATCGACACCCCCTGCCGGCTCCTTCAAGCTCTTCTTTGATGGAGAACCCCCCCCCCCCCCCCACCCCCCCTTTCATCCCTTCTTCCTCCGTCAGAAGGTCTGAAGCTTCCGATGACTTCCTCCTCTTCCTCCTCGTCGCTCTGCTGCCCTACCTGCAGCAGGGTTTGCCTTGCTCCATCGTCTGTGCTGGGCTGTACCCGCCGGCACCCTCTGCCTACTTCCTCGTCACCGCACTCCTCCTCCAGGGCTCCTTCTTCTCCAGCTCCGGCAGGTACGAGCCGGCTACTCCACCCTCCCCCTTCATCTAATACTTGGGTAAATAGCTTCCTCTCCCCCTCCCTTACATTTTCCCTCTCTTAATTTACCTTTTTACTCCACTGCACGCAACTTCCACCTCCACTTGCTCCGTCTCTGACCACCTTCTCCGGCGAGTCCATTCCACCTCCACAGACCTCCTCACCCCTCGCCGACTACCCCAGAAGCTTCCCCTCACTCCACTCAACCGAACCCCTTTCCCCATTCACTGCCAACTACCGCCCAACCACCCCCCGAACAAACCCATCTTCTCGCACACATTCCGACCTAGGGCTACCTCCACACGCTCCCCTGCTGCTAGCCAACCCCCACCTCACCTTCGCCGTGATACGACGAAGGTTTTCTGATGTTCTGACAGAGCCGTGAGGCAGTTTTCGTGCTTTCAGGTTCAGAGCCAGCTCCGCCATTACTGCCGAGCTTAGAGCAAGCTTGCTTGCAGCTCCAGGCCTCCGCAGCCCCAAGTGGGAGTCCCAGGCCGCTCGGAAAGAACTCACGCACGGTCCCAGGTCCCCAATAGAAGGCGCAACCTTGCGTATCACGGAAATCGCGAGGATTCCTGCTGCGAGCGTTCGTGAAATTTAGGTGGGACATTTAGTCCCACCTCGGAAGTCCTGAAAGCACCATAGCCGAATAAATGGAAAAAGTGTATAAGGCTTATCGCCTTCGAACACAGGGGTCAGGTCCCTCTCACGCACGCTGCTCGCCACGCGCTCGCTCGCCCTCACTCGCGCTCACACCTTGCGGGTTTGGCCAGGATCCGATTACCCAAACCGCACACTCCTCGCCCACCACCGCACGCCGGTGGGCCTGGTCCCGAGCGCGATACCCGCACCCGATTACCCAGTGATGAGAACCTCATCATGAGCCATAACTAGCTCATTTTGACCCAATACAAAGGATAAAAGCTCCTATATAACTCAAGGAAAAGCTTAACTCAGAGAATTCTGAGTTTAAGGAGAAAACAAGTCATAAGGGGTAAAAATGCAATTTTACCAGTATAATCTGCATACAGGGTAATTCAGGGTCCAAACACAGGTCAAGCAAACCGAATAAGAAGGAAAGTGGGATGATCTGACAAGGGCTACAGCAATTCCAAGGAACTAAATGATAATCTGTAACCTTGAAACAAACCCACTTCAATTCATGAGGTTCGAGGCAAAGTAAAAATAGAATAAACCCTCTAAAATTCATAGAAAAATAATCTCTAGGGTTTAGAACCTTCAATTTGGCCTTCAGATCCCATTTTGACCTACATTGAGAACCATGCCCAATTAATAACTTAATTTGGGTTTTTGCATAAATTGACCTGTCAAACAAGGTTTAATCTAGAAATAAAATTCACCATCAAATTCCTTAGGTCCTAATTAGTCATGTATAAAAACTTGAGCCTAAGAAGAAACCTTCTTGACCAACTTTGCATTTTGGTCCTCATATATTTACTTTTTGGCCCTCAACTTTTGAACCCTCACATTTCTACCCCTAACTCTCCTTCTTTTTTTGCATTCAGGTCCCTCCTGCCAAAACCTGCCAGCACCATGCTCCGACGACCTTGCGCGGAGCATGGCGCCGCGCAGGGTGAGGGGGAGGGGCTGGCAAGTCAACTGGGGGTGCCCTGCGTCGTCAGCCGTCGCAGGAACACCCCCTGGTCACTGCAACCCACCATACCGGCCGTGCGAACGCACAGACGGTATGGGTTTCCATCTCCGGCGTCCTCCGGCGAGGGAGACACGTCGTCTCCCTCCGCCTTCCTCCCTGATTCGGTCCCTATAAATACCCCCGTCGCTCCACCGTTCTTCCCAGCTCGGATCTGACGGAGAAAACCCCCAACTTTCCTCTCTTCTCACTCCGGCAGACGCCCACCAGCTCCGGCGGTTCTTCCTCCTCCTCCTCTTCGCTCTGCCGCAATACCAGCAGCAGAGACTTCTTCCCCTGCTCTTCCCGCGCCACGCCGCACCCAGCTGGCGCCTCTCCGGCCCTCTGCTCGCCGCCGCCCCTTCCCCCGGGCATCTTCTTCTCCGGCGACAGTCGATACGACTGTCGCCCGCTCCGGCCCCTCCTCGTCCTGCTAAGTAGGTAGAACTCCTCTTCCTCCCCTCTTCCTTTTCCTCACTTTAAACATCTACTGTCGCCCTCGATTCCGACCACTCACCCTCACCTTCTCCGCCTCCGGCCATCCTCCGGCGAGCCGCTCCCATCACTCCAGCATCCCACCCGGCTCGCCGACCTGCACATAATCTCCGCCTCCTCACCCTGATCCATTTCCGCCCCTCCACTTCCCCCAAATCACCCTCTGCAACCCCACCGAACAAACCCATCTTCCGACCCACAGTCCGACCTAGGGCAGCCCTTGCACGCCGCCCCATGCCTCGCCACCACCCACACGAGCTTCGCCGCACTCTGGCGAAGCTCCCGGCACCTTCTGATTAGGCCGAGAGGCCGTTTTGCTGTGAACAGGTCACCCGACCTCCGCCGCCATTGCCGTGCAGAAGGAGCTGCTTCCGCCTGCAGTTGCAGGCGCGCCACGCCCAGATTCGACTCCCAGGCCTTGCGAGGCATTTCGACAAAGCGTCAGGCTGCAGCTGAAGCGAAGCCCTCGCGCGAAGGCCTCGCGTAACGTCGCGATTACCAGCTGTTTCCTCCACGTGGGCGCCAACTCGGGGTGGGACATTTAGTCCCACCTCGGAAAACTCTGAAGAGGCGCAGCGGTATAAAGTGAAAAAGTGCTGGAGGCTTATTGCCTCAGCACACGGGGTGAGGTCCCCTTCACCCGCCCGGTTACCCGGTCTCGTCCGCGCTCACGCCCCGCGGACCTGGCCCGACCCGACTTAGACTGACCTGTACTCCTCGCCCACCACGCACGCCGGTGGGCCTGGACCCGGGCGCGACCCGTACCCGACTACCCGGCAGCTCTGGGAGAGCTTTCCCAAGAGTGGCTTCTGTGAGAGAGAGACGCGGGGGGAGGGTAGAGATAGGTTTTGCCCCTCTCTGATCAAGCTGTGTAAGTGTGCAGGCACAGGTGAAGAAGAACCGTGGAAGAAGACGAAGGCTGAAGGATCACCGAGCGGCACTGTAGCAGCGGCGGTTTAAGTCGTCTGATTGGAAAATCAGACGACGTCCTGAAGGCAAGGAAGGAGAAGGAAGGCGAGGCAGAGGAGAACACAGAGAGACAAGCAGAAAGAGCTGAAAGAAGAAGGAGAACGCAGAGAGGCCAAGACAAGAACTGAAAGAAGAAAAAGAGCACGAGAAGAAGATCTGAAGAAAGGAAAAGAAGAAAGAAAGAAGAAGAAGAAGAACAGGACCGCTCTGCAGAAGAAAGGAAAAGAAGAAAAAGAAGAAGAACGTCACCACTACAGATAAAGAAGAAGAACAAAAGAAGAGAGCAGAAGACCTGAGAAGGAAGAAGAGGAGAAGCAAAGAGAAAAGAAGAAAAGCCAACAAATTCTCTCTCTCTCTCTTTCTTTATTTTTGTAAAAGAAACTTGTACCCCTAGAATACAACTTGCTCACTGAGTTCGACCTCGGGAACTCTTTATTTCCGAGTAACAAATTGTATTAAACTGGTAATCACCTCCCTCTATACTATACTACGACGAAATAATAAAACTATAGAGGAAGGTAGCCCACCACCCAGCTCTGGGAGAGCGGTCCTAAAAGAGAAATCTGAGAAAGAGAGAGACGCGGGGAAGGGTAGGGGTAGGTTTTGCTCTAACCCTTGTGTGGGCGTGCAGGAATAGAAGGAGAAGAAGGAAGGAAAAGAAGAAGAAGGGGAGCGGCCGAAGCCTCAGTCGCTTAGGGTAGTTGAAGAAGAAGAAACGAAGGAGAGAAACAGAAGAAGAAGAGAAGGAAGGTACTGTTGCAAACCTACAGTTAAGTCATTTGACCACTGCATCAGATGACGGAAGGACAGTGGCCAGAATAGAAAGAAGAGAAAAGAAGAGGAGTTGTAAGGGAAGAAAAGAAAGAAGGAAGTAGAGAAGAAAAAGAAGAAAAGAGAAAGAAGACTAAAGCTGCAAGCAAGGGAAGAAAGAAAGAGAAGAACCGAAGAAAGGAAGTAGAAAGAAGAAGAAGGCTGAAGAAGAAGAAGATTACCACAGCCGTAGAAGAAGAAAAGAAAAGAAAGAAGAAGAAAGGAAGACTCTGCAGGAAAAAGAAGAGAAGGAGATCAGCTGAAAGAAAAAGAAGGACAGAAAGGAAAGGAGGAGAGAAGAAGAAGAAGCCAAGAGAAACTCTAGCTCCCTGTAACGAGCGCGTGCCCCAGACGCCTTTTAAGACGTCTGGGAGGTGGCCCAGACGTCTGTCAAGACGTCTGGGATCACATCCAGACGTCTGACCAGACGTCCGGGATAGTTTACAGACGTCTGGCGAACAGTTATGCTCGCACGGGATATTCGTCTGCGCGCCTGTGCGCGCAGACCTGCGATCCTGCCTCTTTCTCTGCGGCGGCAGGCGACTGCGACCGCCTTCTCTCTCCTCTCCGCGCGGCGTTAAAAGGGGGGGGCGCGCCTCCCCTCCCGTCTCCACCATCTTCCTCCTTCTTCTCCTTCCTGTGCGCGAGAGCGAGCGGACGCGAGGGCGCAGCGGCAGCGGCAGCTGCAGTAGGCGCGGAGGAGCTGCGGCGTGCGAGGGCGGGGCTCTGCCGTGAGGGCGAGCTCGCCGGGAGCGGCTTGGCCGGCCGGCGGAGGGCGCAGGGGGGCGCAGAGCGTCGCGGAGAGGGACCTGCTGCGGGCGGAGCAGCGGACGCGCGAGGTGCGACGCGGGCGGCGTCGCGAGCGGAGGCCGAGCAAGGTTCTGATTCTGGAAAAATTTCCAGAATCAGACGTCTGGATTGATATCCAGACGGCAAGGTCGACGTCTGTGAGATCATACAGACGTCTGAAAGGTGAGTTTCCGCTTCCTTCTTCTTTTTGTCGACTGACCGTACTGAGGGAGGAGGGTTGGCTGTGCGCAGGTGTTCTGATTCGTCATCCTTTGCGAATCAGACGTCTGGAAGTTGTACCAGACGGCGGGAGTGACCTCCAGACGTCCAAGGTGACCATCGGACGTCTGGGATCTAGGAAAGACGTCCCTGCAGACTTCTGGACGTCTGGGAAACCACGCTGAGCAGGTAATTCTCTGATCCACCGTTTAAGACGTCTGGAAGGAGTTCCAGACGTCTGATTTTGCACAGTATTGTCTTTCTCGACCCGTTTAGGGCCCGTTTGGGCTCCGTTTTCCGTGATTCGAGTTGCGTTCGTTTCAGAATTAATTCCTCTACCCGCCTACAGTAGCTATACACTGTTTTGAGACACTCCTTGTGTTTGATCCTTGTGATAGGACCTCGTTCGGTTGCAGTCTTGAGAGTCGCGGAGGCGTGCGGGATTCCCGATCACGCCCCCATTACTCCCGTTGTACCTGGTAGAGTGGTTTTAAGTATTAATAAAATCTGTTAAAGTATGGAACCATAACTAGAACCTAGGGCTTGCATGAATCCTAGGAATGAGAAATATATGGAACGATAGCTCCTAGGTGTTGCATGAATCCTAGGGCCGGAAAACTAGATTGTATGATAGATCCTAGGATATGGCATGAATCCTAGGATGGAAAAACTAGTGGAATGTATATTACTGCAGTCTTGGAAAAATGGAAAGGAATATATAAAGCTGCCTGTGAAATTAATTAACACCTGCCTGTTATGAACAAAGAAACATGTTTGAGATCATGGAAATTGAGAACGTGAATCTGGAAAGTGAAACATATGATGTTCTGAAATAAAGAGCTGGAACCCTACGGGAAATTAGGAGTGGAACTCCTGGAAAGAAAAAGGAATGGAACTGAGATGTAGTTTGTACTGTCTCTTGGGTACGCAGTACCAAGGGAAGTACCTGTACCTGTTTTAGTGCAGAGTGGGGCCAGCCGCCCCAGGGACCCGGGGTTAGGCTTGGCCGCTCTGTACCGACTTGTTGGCCCTCGTGTACGTAGTACCGAGGAGAGCTAGTAGTGTTAGGAGAGTACTAGCTACCCCACGGGCCCCGGGGTTCTGCTAGCCTCCTTCACCGACTTGTTAGGCCCACTAGGGCAAACCAGGGTAGTCAGGCGAGGGTGCGCGGACTGTGGAGGGGCAAGGCCCCGGTTTGGTTACTGTGGAGGGGTTGGACCCCTGTTACTGAGAGGGCTCTGCCCTGGTTCCGTGCTGTGCTTTGGGCGCACCCGTTAACGGAAACGACTGACCGCGTGCCAGTGCGGGCTAGCTACCTGTGCGTTTATCGCGCGTGCCGTAGTCACCGTTACGTCTGTCAGTGACCTTGGGGTGGTTGACTGAGGGTAGGATCACCACGGGGGACTCTCCCGGCCAGGAGAGCACCACGTGCTACTTCTACTTTTGGAAAAGACTGCAATCAAGATCGTCCCACGAGGACATCCGAGATCAAATAAAGGATCTGAGAAGTAAATGAAATAGTGAGAAAAATTGAAAGATGTAAATAAAGGAAGTAATAGAACATAACAGCTACTGTACACTCTACTGTTGCCTTTAGTTAGTTTGCCACTCTACTCAGAGTTTTGCTGACGTGTTACACTCGTTACCTTTTTCAGTACCAGGTGTTGAGCAGCCAGGGTCGGCAGCTGCAGAGGACGCTGGGCCGAGTAGGGTCCAGTAGAGTTACCGCAGCTTTGTACCCCTTTTTGTTTCTGTTCTAGTGAGTAGTTTCTGTTTCCGCTGTACCTTCTTTACCTGCAGTTTTTGTTTATGATAAATGTTGTTTTACTGTTGTGGTGGTACCTACTGTAGTAGTTTCTTTCCTTACTGCTGTACTTTCTTACTGTTAGTTATATTCATGCTGAATGTGGTTTATTTTACTGTCTTTTGGTTACTTCCTCGTTGGACGACTGGGTCTTGGGATTAGTCGAGTCGGTCCGGTTCTCGTGTCTCGTAGGGACTCGGGAATCGGGTCGTCACACTCCCTCTCTCTCTCTCTCTTATTTTTGTAACCTAATTAAGAATTTTTATATTTCTAGAATTCTAGTTGCTCCCTGAGTTCGACCTCGGGAAAATTTGTTCCAAGTAAAAATGTGTAGTAATCTGGTAGCTGTTTTGTACTGTAACGATTGTAAACCATAATAACATAAACCCAACCGCTGCCAGATAGGGCTACCAGTCTGCCGTGAGGGGAAGGGGGGAGTCTTCTACGTGAAAACGAAAAGCGCTCATTTCAGACGTTCGGGTGGGGTATTGGACGTTCGAAGTGGGGCCAGGACAGTTGGGATAGCTGCTGGACATCTGAGGAGGAGAGGCGGGGCATTCTAGCTCTATAAGACGTCTGAGGAGTGTCTCAAACGTTTGATACAAGAGCCAAGTGCATTCTATGTAGGCGATCGGTCGGTTCAGTCAGACCGGACCTACCTAGCCCAGTTCAAGTGAACCAGGAAGGGTTTTTGGGCCGATTCAGGGCCCAAACGAGGTCTGATTTCCGCGCGACAGGTATCGTTGAAAGCTCTTGGAATTTCCCACATATTGGAGTCATTTTTACACTATTTTGAACTATCTTAGCACTCTAAAATGTCGGTCAACATGTTTAATGCTCCTTTTGACTATCGACTTGGTGTAGGCTCTGAGTTTAGGGTGCGTGCGGGACTTGCGGGGATGTCCGGGTTGGTTCCTCTTGCCCCCATACCTCCTATATACCTAGGTAGAGTGGCCTTTCTTGTTCCAATGTGTTAGTTCCGTTTTGAATGCATGTTACAAGTAGCTAGATAATGAATTATTAAGATCCTGCAAATGCTACTTGTGAATGAAATCAATGAATGCTTTGTCTCACATACTCATACACACACACATGCCTACACTAACTCATAATTTATGGACTTATTGTTGTTATACATGTGAAATAGGATTAGTGCTTGTCATGAGAAAATGATGTCCTTAACGAATGAGATAATGGTTTTTACTGTAATGCATCTAATTGTCCATATCTTTGTTTGAATTCTAAATATGCATGGAGATACTTGTTATTCACTGATGTTTGGAATGAATTAAAGAATTTACAAATGATCCTTAGGGAGAACTAGAAGAATAACTATTTGTCATGGTGTGAAACTATGATCATGGTTGGATATTTCGTCCACTAAGAGGCACAGCTGTTGTTTAAGTTTTGGTATGGGAGTGTGTTGGTCCTCGAGTACACACATACCGAGGAGAGCTATTCACCCCTTTTGTAGGGAGAGAGCTATCCTTCCATCGGGTTGGGACCTAGGGTAGGAATGACCTCCCTACATCGACTCCTGTTAGGCTCATGGGGTCAACTGGGATAGTTAGGGGAGGGTAAGCAAACTGGTGAGGGGTGCGACCCATGTTCTGTTATGTGTTGTATGACTTAAAGCGTACCCATTAACGGAAATGACTGATCTCGTGCCAGTGCGGGGGAACCCCCTATGCATTTATCGCAGGTGCCGTAGTCACTGTTTCGTCGCAACTATGACCCCGAGGTGGTAGATCGGGTGTAGGACAAATGTGGGGTGTTCTCTCAGCCAATAGAGCACCACGTGCATGTCCTGCATCGCGGAAAAAACTGCTGCAAAATCGTTCCATTAGGGAACATGTGAACTAAGAGATAATGAGACCCTTTGTTAGAATATCTGAAAATACTAAACAACTAGTACTTAGAAATAGAAATAAAACATGAAAATGTGTGAAATGTTTGCTAGTGCTTGAAATGTTTAGTGCTTTTAGTTAAATTGTATCAGTTGATTGTACACTTGCCACTCTACTCAGCTTTTACTGATCCCTACTACTTGCATCTAGGACAGGGAGGTGAGTAGTCAGCCTCACCGATTGTGGAGGGAGTTGCGCCTAGTCGAGCCCAACCTTAGTTGTTTAATTTCTTTTCTGCTGTAGGTTGACTCTACTTTTGCTGTTGTATCTTTTCGGAACCAGTAGTTCAGTTTCCGTTTTCCAGTGTGTTGTGATGGATATGTTGTAATCGTGCTATTCTCTTGTGGAACTATTTTTTTGTTATAGACACCTTATAGATGTCAGTCTTTTATTCATTTTTCTAGTTATACGGCATGTGTGGAAATTAATACGGGTTGGTATATTTCTCATTGGATGACTGGGTCTTGGGCTAGTCGAAGCGATCCGACCCAGGTTCCACGTGGAACCGGTTCGGGTTGTAACATCAATCCTCCCCGATCGCCATACAAGAGATCCAATAGCTAGATCGCACCGCCGACCTCTTGCTTAGAGCTCTGCAAAATTTCCTTCACATGGCCTGAAGAAAAGAAGAGAAGAAGAAGAAGGCCAGGGTGTGTTTGCGAAGAAAAAAAATAGCTAGTGACCCAATTGTAGGAGTTCCTAAGGACTTAAACATGAACTTCCAGGGATCGGATATCAGGAGGATTGATAGTCTCATGAACTAATTTGAAAATCTTGTTCCATTAAGGATTTCTTTCAAAGTTTTGAATATTTGAGATTTTTATTGAGATTTTTTACCAACATATTAGTGACATGGTATTTTTAGTATTTAATTAAGTGATTTCTTAATTATTTTAAATTTAACACTCTTTAAAATAGAATTTCCTTATATTATTTTTCTTGAACTAAATTACATGCATAGAGAATCAAATTAATTGTAATTAATCTTAACTTTTATAAATAAATGATATTCGTACATTTAGCTTACTGTTTATGTTCGACTTCATGATATATTATTTCTTAAATTATAAATTTAATTATTAATTTCACTTAATCATCTATACTGCAAAATGATGTTACTTTAAAATATGACTTGAGCGAGTGACCCAATAACGTTAAGGTTGTTAATAAACGTCGAGAGCTGTATATATGCATAGCAACTTTAGCTTCTCTCTCTATCTCTCACACACACACACACACAAAGGGCATCGAAATTGTGTTTCCAAACCCCACATCTATTTATAATTATCTGCAGGTCCCAATCTCAAAACTTGGCAGCACTATTGGTTTCTTGTTAATTCCTCTTTGTCCGTAATCCACGGCGTATGACCTAAATCCAAAATATAAGGTTGGTGGTTTAGAGACTCCAAGGCAAGTGACAGAATTGACAGTGAAACCGTGAGTGATTAATTTGTTGCTAACATATCGTTAGGTATACAAGTGGTACAATAATTTACTTAATGAAATTCTACCAAGCTGAGCAGTGGAGAGGGGTCCTGACAAGGAAAGAAATTGCACCATAAAATATTGGTGGTAGAGTAAGACCTCAGGCGCTGATCTTGAGGTTCTTTGCAGGACCGGGAGGCGGTCGAGCGTAGGTTGATGTTTTCTGCAAAATTTATTTATTTATATTTTGTATTGTAGTTTAATTTTATTTAAGATCACGTAAGATATTGATTTTCATACAGTGAAGTTTTTTTTTTACTTTGGTTAGGGATCATTTTTTATCTTTAATCATCTATATCGATCTATTCGTTGACATATTTTTTAAATTTATTTCGTTGACATCTTATCATATCTATAAATATAAGATTGATCTACTTCAAAATATTACTGGTGCTTGATATTTAATGTATCTTTATTTTTTTTATTTGTTAATTATTTTCTAAATGTTTACTTTCTTCTATTTATATGTGAAGTAACCTCTCCATCGTAGGAGTCGATAGAATTTTCTACCTTCTTTTCCCCTTAGGACGGTATCTTCTTGTTTCATGCTCTTCGTTTTAACGAAATTATCTTCTTGAAAAAAAGAGAGAGAGAGAGAGAGAGTAAAACCTCAGGCAACGATACCGTACGAAGAGGCGCAAAAGATGAATGGTCATCCATCTCTAACAATTACCTTTGGAGGTTAATAAAAGAAGGATTTTACTGCTTTACCGAACCCCTAGGTGATATGAGCTGCATCATTTTCAGTGTTGCTCGAAGGCATGCATATCCATGCTTGTACGGATTCAATAACCTCTATATTGGCAAAAATTATCGGATTAGATTACGCGACCGCAGTATTAATTTATCCTTTTTAAAGAAAAATGATGCCCCTAGTATTTAATTTACATGCTTTCCTAACAACCATGAGCAAGTAGTTGCTTCAGCAAAACAACAAAAAGCGGGGGATGGTGACATTCGTATCTCTAAATTTTTTCTTAATTACATCTTCGTAAACTTGATATTTACTTTTACATTTGGTTTTTATTTCTTCGCTTTTCCTTTTTATTCCTTCTCTCTTCACCTTTTTTCTCCTTAAACTCTTATTGCACCTCCCCACCGGAGGTCTTCTCCCCCAGCACATTCTCCTTCTCGTCATCCTCCCCCTTCCTCCTCCATCGACGCTTCCTCCTCCCTCCAAAGAATCAGGCCCATCCTCTCTCTCCCCGACCCCAAACCTTCTCCCCCTAACTTATTATCGACCTTCTCTCCCCACCTACTCCTCTGCTAACCCCTCCTCTTCCTCCACCCACCTCTGCTCGTCTCTTAAACCCTTCTCCTTATACTCATTGACCTCCTCACCCACAAACCTTCTCTCTGTATCTCTACTTTTTTTTTCTCTCTTTTTAAAGGTAACAATAGCTTATAGTTACTTTTCAACTATAGTTAGTACATTATACAGTTAAATACTAACAGAAGGGTATGCCTGATAAATGAAGAGAGCTTATAGGGGTATAGAAGTAAATATGAAGTTTATAGGGGTATATATGTAATTAGAAAAGATTATGGATATCGATGTAAATATGAAAAGAAACAAGCCCAAGAATAATGGGTCCATCAAAGAGCAAGTCTAAGAATGTTGGACCCAACAGAGGACAAGAGCATCGGGCTCAGGTAGACTGCGACACTGGTTGGTTTAGATTGTTGGTGCAAAGACACAACGATTGTTAATTTTGATGATAACAAAATACTTATTATTTAACATTTGCATTTAAGTTTATGAGTTTCAGAAAAATGCAAATGGAATCAAGTGTGAAGGAGTTTAAGCTCGCATTCATAGAGGATTGGAGGAGTTTGATGGAGGAGAAGGAGCTTCGCTTGGAGCGAGAGCTTGAAGAAAGAAGATGAAGAATAGGATAGAAGTTTATTCTATTCTTGTATTATGCATTTGTCTTTATGTTCTTTGGTCTTTGATTTGCTTAGATTAATTGTTAAAGAGCCCAAAGTAACATACCATAGTCGTAGGATCACTTACACAACCTTAGGATACTTAGACAAACTCTTAGAGAACTTAAAAAATCAAAGTAGGCATTAGACAACCTGATCAGTCATCCAATCTGGATATCAGACGTCTGATCTTAGACTTTAAGGCGTTTGACTATTTTATCAGACGTCCAAAATACTTAAGCTGGAAACCCACTCTTTGTCTGCTAGTTTCAGAAGTTCAGCCCTTAGTCCAGACGTCTGAGGACTTTGCTAGACGTCCAACTAGAGGATCGTTGGCTTGACAGATTTAATCGTTGAGGATTAACCCTTAATATGATTGACATCTACTTTCAGATGTTTGTAGTACATCCCACACGTTTGATAAATAGACGATAGGCTAAGCTCTGACTGTAATCACTTCTTGTCAGACCTAATAGCCGTTTGAACCTTGAGAAATGCATTCCTGCAGTGATTTATGTTTCCAGACATCTTAACATACTGTCAGATGTCCGATCTATTGTCTGTGCAACCTATTACTAGAACCCTGTTTCTATCTTGTGAAAACAGGAAAGAAACCTTCTTAGGATTAGATGTCTGATTATAAGCCCAGACGTCTTATAATTAAATCCTAAACATCCGTCTTGATCAAACTCAATCCAGATCTTCTGCTCTTCTAGATCAAACGTTGTCTCAGACATCTAACCTTAGAACAAGACGTCTGATAATCTTGTTAGAATCATTAATGACCATGTTTTGGCCTGATTTGTCTTGGATTTGTGTCCAATGGCTACGTAGACCTTTCAAGACCTTCCTAAGGGTTCCTAAGCCATCTATAAATAGAGGAGGACCCTTCCTTTGTTACACACACCAAAGAAATACTTTTTTCACTCATATTATGTCAAAGAGAAGAAAGAATTAAGAAGGAAAGTCACCATACTCTCCAAGCTTCTAAGCATACATCTGAGGGCACCCTTTTAGCTGCACAATCGTTTTCCCATCTCCGCACATTCGAGAGCATCTTCCTGCGATTGCGTGGTTCACGCACCCCGTGTTGTTAGCCAACACACTTCCATTAAGGGGAAGTTTTGTTTGCCTATAGTAGCTAGATTTAATACATACTTTGATGTTTTATAGGACTGTTGTTATATTATCTTTGTTTGTGTATTTGCCTTGCAAATTTCCATCTCCTTCGTGATGAGTTGCAACTCATTATAGCTAAATTGCCTAAGTTAAGCTAGAAACGAGGTTAAAAAAATATCAATTAACACATAAAAAGGGTTAATGTGGGAAATAGAGAAAAAGACTTTAAACATCAATTTTGTACCAAAAATGCATAATTAGGTCAATTATTGAGATAATCTATTAATAAATGTAAAATGGTGATCCAAGTGCAAATTTAACACACAAATGAGCTCAAAATTTCAAATCAAAAGTGTAATTAACTTCCTAAATGTTCAATTAAGTTTCTATAAAAACTTGGGTACATTTGGACATCATTAGAACCTCGTAATTAAAGATTTACATTTAGGTCCTTAGTACATCACATTTTATCCTTAGAAAACTAACCAAGGACCTATTCGTAGGATGCAGGGACCTTTTTGAAAACCTTTAAGGATCTCTCTGTAACCATTCACAACTACTTATGGGCTTGCTTGCACTTTTTCTACCCCTTCGCTAAGGGATGTTCCTACAAAATCACCAAAAGAAACCCAGCGCACCTGCAGCTCGCGCGTGCACTGTAGCACGCGAAGAACATGGGCCATCTTGGCCGTCGATCCCCCCTTACTTCTTGATATGTGGCTCGATTTGATTTGAAGTTTCACGTGAATCGATGCGTGTGGTCACCACTACCCCCAAATCCCACCCAACGGCCATCTTTTGATTTAAATCCTCGCGCGTGCCTCCCCTCTCATCCTCACCGCCCAAACCCCTCGCGCCTAATCTCACCATTGCGGTGAGGAGAATCACTCCCTCCACTACTTAAGCACCTCCTCTGCCTCGCACATGAAGGATTGCTTCCTTCTACACCTCTCGAGTTGATCATTCATCCACTCTAGCTCTTCTCCCTACAGTACCCCTTCTTCATGGCCACCGGCGGTGAAATTCCATTTCTTCCTCGACTATTCTCGCCGCTAAAGACCTCATAGCACCTAAGGGCGACCCAGAACTCCATTAGGTAGTTTTCCCTCCGCTGGAGTGCCTCGTCCCTCCATTCTTCCTCTCCATCCACCGGGTGGAGATCCAAAGGTCCCATTCTTCCATTTAGACTAGGTTTTGATGCTTTCTAATTGTAGCATAGATGTAGTGACTGATAGTGTAGTGTAGATCAGTTAGAAATTCACTGGTGTGATAGTTAGCTTAGGAGTAGATCAGAGTAGAATTCGCATTCCACCTCCTCTGATCATTTCATATCAGAGGAGATGATTTCACTCACCTCATTGATCACGGTTTTCTCCCCCTTTATATTTCCACTTCGCTTTCTGATTTCCTCGTGTTTTATTTTGCAATCCACCCATTCATTAAGAGACAAATCTCCATCCCATTGCTTTCAAGCTTTGAGATGAGGATTTGCACTCAAAAACCACCAAGGGGTCTCCCATTCATGTCATTTTGTTCACAAAGACCCCTAATCTTGATTTAAAATGGAATTGATTTGCATGATCTGATTATGATTTGGTTTTCAATGCGAAATCGTGAGATTTTGATCAACTTGGGTTTTAAAGAGTGTTTGATGAAAGAGCGATCTTCGTTTTCGTTGAAAACTTTAATATAAAATGATGTGTCGTATTTAATCGCGTGGTCAAAAATTGCTTTTCAAAACATTTTAATTTTTAGAATCTAACCACGAATAGTTAGGTCGTCTCCACAGGGAGGAATTAGCCTATTTAAACTAGTATGTTGTGCTTCGTTTATTCGGGAATCTCAATGTGTATGCATACTAACTGGTTCACATGTTTTCAACATGATTTCTTACTTCAAATAATTAATCAAGAATACAGGTGTGCATATGCAAAATCACCACTATATAATATCATGTAAAATAATGATCTTGATACTGGTAAACATTGTAAATAACAATTTCTAGAATATAACTTGTTTACCATAATATCTATGACATGCATTAAATCATTCATGTGAGATATGCATATGCAAATAATTTAGATGAAGTAGAGGGAGGGCTATGCAAATTCACCTCAATAATGTAATGCCTTAAATAAAAGAATAGCAACATCTGCAATGGCATTTAACGTAAATACTAATTGAGGTGTTACTGTAGCAAAATAGGGGATTTTGTTCCCCTCGTGCACACGCAGAGGAGAAGGCGCGGTGCTCAGAGTAGATCGGCCGAGGTGCGGGCTTCGCGTTGGTGATCGTGGCGTCGACGGAGGGGGCCGAAGGCAATCGGTCGGAGCTTTGGATGCTATCGACGGCGGCTTGCGCACGGGTGTGTATGGACGGCGGGAAGGTCTGCCGCGGGTGTGGGTGGCCTTGTGAGGGCAAGGTGAAGTCGATGGTTGTAACGACCCGGTTCCCGAGTCCCTACGAGACACGAGAATCGGACCGACTCGATTAATCCCAAGACCTAGTCGTCCAACGAGGAAGTAACCAAAAGACAGTAAAATAAACCACATTCAGCATGAATATAACTAACAGTAAGAAAGTACAGCAGTAAGGAAAGAAACTACTACAGTAGGTACCACCACAACAGTAAAACAACATTTATCATATAACAAGAACTGCAGGTAAAGAAGGTACAGCGGAAACAAAAACTACTCACTAGAATAGAAACAAAAGAGGTACAAAAGGCTGTGGTAACTCTACTGGACCCTACTCGGCCCAGCGTCCTCTGCAGCCGCCGACCCTGGCTGCTCAACACCTGGTCCTGAAAAAGGTAACGAGTGTAACACGTCAGCAAAACGCTGAGTAGAGTGGCAAACTAACTAAAGGCAACAGTAGAGTGTACAGTAGCTGTTATGTTCTATTACTTCCTTTATTCACATCTTTCAATTTTTCTCACTATTTCATTTGTTTCTCAGATCCTTTACTTGATCTCGAATGTCCTCGTGGGAACGATCTTGATTGCAGTCTTTTCCAAAAGTAGAAGTAGCACGTGGTGCTCTCCTGGCTGGGAGAGTCCCCCGTGGTGATCCTACCCTCAGTCAACCACCCCAAGGTCACTGACAGACGTAACGGTGACTACGGCACGCGCGATAAACGCACAGGTAGCTAGCCCGCACTGGCACGCGGTCATTCGTTTCTTTTAACGGGTGCGCCCAAAGCACAGCACGGAACCAGGGCAGAGCCCTCTCAGTCACAGGGGTCCAACCCCTCCACAGTAACCAAACCGGGGCCTTGCCCCTCCACAGTCCACGCACCCTCGCCTGACTACCCTGGTTTGCCCTAGTGGGCCTAACAAGTCGGTGAAGGAGGCTAGCAGAACCCCGGGGCCCGTGGGGTAGCTAGTACTCTCCTAACACTACTAGCTCTCCTCGGTACTATGTACAAGAGGGCCAACAAGTCGGTACAGAGTGGCCAGTCCTAACCCCCGGGTCCCTAGGGCGAATAGCTCAGCTCTGCACTAAACAGGTACAGGTACTTCCCTTGGTACTGCGTACCCAAGAGACAGTACGAACAACATCTCAGTTCCATTCCTTTCTCTTTCCAGGAGTTCCACTCCTAAATCCCCGTAGGGTTCCATCCTTTAATCTCAGAACATCTTATGTTTCACTTTCCAGTTTCACGTTCTTACAAACCATGATTTCAGTCATGTTCCTTATTCATAACAGGCAGCTGTTAATTCAATTTACAGGCAGCTTTATATATTCCTTTCCATTTTTCCAAGACTGTAGTAATATACATTCCACTAGTTTTTCCATCCTAGGATTCATGCCATATCCTAGGATCTATCATACAATCTAGTTTTCCGGCCATAGGATTCATGCAACACCTAGGAGCTATCATTCCATATATTTCTCATTCCTAGGATTCATGCAATGCCCTAGGTTCTAGTTATGGTTCCATACTTTAACAGATTTTATTAATACTTAAAGCCACTCTACCAGGTACAACAGGAGTAATGGGGGCGCGATCGGGAATCCCGCGTGCCTCCGTGACTCTCAAGACTGCAACCGAACGAGGTCCTATCACAAGGATCAACACAAGGAGTGTCTCAAAACAGTGTATAGCTACTGTAGACGGGTAGAGGAATTAAATCTGAAAAGAACGCAACTCGAATTGCGGAAAACGGAGCCCGAACGGGCCCTAAACGGGTCGAATAAGGCGATACTGTGCAAAATCAGACGTCTGGAACTTCTTCCAGACGTCTTAAAAAGTGGATCAGAGAATTACCTGTTTAGCGTGGTTTCCCAGACGCCCAGAAGTCTGCGGGGACGTCTGGCCTAGCTCCCAGACGTCCGATTGTCACCCCGGACGTCTGGAGGTCACTCCCGTCGTCTGGTACAACTTCCAGACGTCTGATTCGCAAAGGATGGCGAATCAGCGAGCCTGCGCACAGCCAACTCCCTCCCTCAGTACGGTCAGTCGACAGGAAGGAAGGAGAAGGCGGTAAACTCACCTTTCAGACGTCTGTAAGGGCTTCAAGACGTCTATCTCGCCGTCTGGATGTCAACCCAGACGTCTGATTCTGGAAATTTTTCCAGAATCAGGGCGCTGCTCGGCCTCCGCTCGCGACGCCGCCCGCGTCGCACCTCGCGCGTCTGCTGCTCAGACCGCAGCAGGTCCCTCTCCGCGTCACTCCGCGCCCCCTGCGCCCTCCGCCGGCCGGCCAAGCCGCTCCGGCGAGCTCGCCCTCACGGCAGAGCTCCGCCCTCGCACGCCGCACCTCCGCGCTCACTGCGGCCGTCGCTGCCACCCTCGCGTCCGCTCGCTCTCGCGCACAGGAAGGAGAAGAAGGAGGAGACTGTGGAGACGGGAGGGGAGGCGTGGCCCTTTTAAGGCTGCGCGAGGAGGAGAGAGGGGGTGGCAGGCCGCCTGCAGCCGCAGAGAGAGAGAGGGAAAAAGAGAGAGAGAGAGGAATCGCGGGTCTGCGCGCGCAAGCGCGCAGACGACTCTCCCGTGCGAAAATAACTGTTTTCCAGACGTCTGGATGTGATCCCAGACGTCTGTACCGACGTCTGGGCCACCTCCCAGACGTCTTAAAAGACGTCTGGGGCACGCGTTCGTTACAATATAACAAGCTCAAAGGAAGTTTCATCCCCGAAACTTGCGCCAACTAGGGTGTGGAAAAAAGATGTCCAGATAACCATAACAAACTCAAAGAGGACCGAAGCCGGTCCGAAAAGACGTACCCGCGAAAAGCTCCGGGTACCGCTCCCCCATTTCCGCCTCAGGCTCCCAGGTAGCCTCCTCGTACCGCTGGCTCCTCCACAAAACCTTTACCAGGGGTACCTGCTTTCGTCTCAACCTGCGGATGGCTCGGTCTAGGATCTGCACTGGCCGCTCGGGGTAGGTCAGGTCTTCGCTCACCTCGACGCTCTCGTGACTCAGTACGTGACTGGAATCGGCTACGTACTTCCTGAGGTTGGACACGTGGAACACGTCGTGCACACCAGAAAGCTGTGGGGGAAGGGCAAGTCTGTAAGCAACGGGTCCAACCCGCTCCAGGACCTCAAAGGGCCCCACGAACCTCGGCGCGAGCTTCCCTGTCACCCCAAACCGCTGTAAGCCCTTCATGGGCGAAACACGAAGGAAGACGTGGTCCCCAACCTCGAACTGCACCTCTCTACGTCTGCGATCCGCGTAGCTCTTCTGTCTGCTCCTGACAGTGCGGAGTCGTCTGTGGATCTTCTCAACTACCTCGTGACTCTGCCGGATCAACCTGGGGCCAACCTCCCACTTGGTCCCCACCTCAACCCAACTCAAGGGTGCCGTGCATTTCCGTCCGTATAGAGCCTCGTAGGGAGCCATGCCGATGCTCGAGTGATAACTGTTGTTGTATGCAAACTCCGCCAGGGGCAGGTGCTCCTCCCAAGAGCCCCTCCAGTCCAGTACATAGGCACACAAAAGGTCCTCAAGTGTCTGTATCGTGCGCTCAGACTGTCCGTCCGTCTGGGGGTGGTAAGCCGTGCTAAACCTCAACCTCGTCCCCAAGGCCTGCTGAAACTCAGCCCAAAACTGGGACGTAAAGCGGGTATCCCGGTCGGATACGATCTCCCGCGGAACTCCGTGTAGTCGCACCACATCACGGATATACCTCTCTGCCAACTGTGCTGGTCCCAAAGTGACTCGGATCGGCAAGAATCGCGCCGTCTTCGTCAGTCTATCCACTATTACCCAGACTGCGTCGTGTCCTCGCTGGGTAACAGGTAAGCCCACCACCAAGTCCATGGTGATGCTCGGCTTTCACCTGCTGGCACATAAGCACTGCTGCACGAACTCACCCACATCCCGCTTCATCCCTCTCCACCAAAACTCGCGTCTCAAGTCATGGTACATTTTCGTGTTTCCGAGATGTATGGTGAATCTGGAACCGTGTGCCTCAGTCAGGAGCTCTCTCAACAGCTCCTCGTCCCTGGGAACGTACAACCGTCCCCTCAAGCGTAGCACCTGGTCTGTGAAAGAGAAGTCCCCTGGGTCCCCTGATAGTACTCTGTCGCGCAAAGACTGCAAGTACGGATCAGCCATCTGTCCCGTGATGATGCGGTCTATCAACTCTGGCCTAGTCTGCCGTGTCACCGTCACTGCCCCACAGTACCCTCGTAACTCTAGAGGTATCCAACTGCCCACCTCCTCCAAAAGGCTCCAACTCTGTAACAATAGATTGGCCAAGCGTGCGGGCGCCTTACGGCTCAAGGCGTCAGCCACCACATTGGCCTTTCCCGGGTGGTAGGAGATGCTGCAGTCGTAGTCTTTCAGGAGCTCCAACCAACGTCTCTGTCTCATGTTGAGCTCCTTCTGGTCAAAAAGATATCTGAGGCTCTTGTGATCTGTAAAAAAAATCTCGAAGGTCTCACCGTACAAGTAGTGCCTCCATGTCTTCAGCGCGAAGACAACAGCTGCCAACTCTAGATCGTGGGTAGGGTAGGTATGCTCATGGGGCTTCAGTTGCCGCGAAGCGTAAGCGACCACGTGACCCCTCTGCATGAGCACACCTCCTAACCCCTGCAAGGAAGCGTTCGTGTACACAACGAACCCGCCACTACTGTCAGGGATGGTGAGCACGGGAGCCGAGGTCAACCTCTCCTTCAGCTCCAGAAAACGCGCCTCACAGGCGTCTGTCCAAACGAAAGGTACGTCCTTCCGGGTCAACTGTGTCATAGGACGCGCAATCTGTGAAAATCCCCTGATGAACCGTCTGTAGTAACCTGCCAGTCCCAGGAAACTGCGAATCTCAATGACTGAACGCGGTCTCTCCCACCTGAGCACTGCCTCGACCTTGGCGGGATCCACCGCCAGGCCATCACCAGAGATCACATGACCCAAGAAGGTCACCTCCCTCAACCAGAACTCGCACTTGCTGTATTTGGCGTACAGCCTGCGTCGTCTCAGAGTGTCCAGAACCATCCGCAAGTGCTGTCCGTGCTGCGTCCGATCTCTAGAATAGATGAATACATCATCTATGAAAACCAACACAAACTGGTCCAAGTACGGTCTAAACACCCGGTTCATCAGGTCCATGAAAGCAGCGGGGGCATTGGTCAGCCCAAACGGCATGACCAAAAACTCGTAGTGTCCGTACCGGGTGCGGAAAGCTGTCTTGGAGACGTCGGTCTCCCTGATCCTCAACTGGTGGTATCCAGACCTCAAGTTTATCTTGGAAAATACCGTGGCACCCCGCAACTGGTCAAACAAATCACCGATCCTCGGCAGCGGATATCTGTTCTTGATGGTGACCCTATTCTGCTGTCGGTAGTCCACACAAAGGCGTAGGGTCCCATCCTTCTTCTTCACAAACAGTACCGGGGCTCCCCAGGGAGACGCACTGGGCCTCACGAAACCTTTCTCCAAAAGGTCCTGCAACTGGGACTTGAGCTCCCGCAGCTCAAGCGGTGCCATCCTGTATGGCGCGGTGGAGATGGGGCTGGTCCCTGGTACTAGTGAGATCTCAAACTCGATCTCACGCTCGGGCGGTAGTCTTGGTAACTCGTCTGGAAACACGTCGGGGAACTCTCTGACCACCGGATGCTCTGGAAGTCTGCCACAGGGCTGGGCTCCGCCACCACACAGGCTAGGAAGCCCTCACACCCCTGGCTCAAAAGTCTCGCCACTGGCTGCCCGTGAACTCGAAAGAAGGCAACTCTGGAATGGAGAAGATGATTTTCCTCTCAAAACAGTCCACCAAAGCGTGGTAAGCGGACAGCCAATCCATCCCCAGAATCACTACAAAGTCCTCCATCTGTATCATAATCAGGTCAGCTGGCAGGCTATGTCCCCCGATGCTGACCTCGCAACCCGTGTACACTTCCTCAGCTACAAACAGCTGACCACTCGGACCTCTGATTACGAACGGATTCTCTAACAGTGTATAATCCTGGTCCAAACTAACTGCGAAACTGGCTGCGACAAACGAGTGCGTAGCACCGGAATCGAAAAGCGTGTAAACGAGTCTGCCAGAAACTGAAACCATACCTGCTACCACGGATCCCGAAGCTCTGGCGTCCCTGTGTGTTAGGGCGTTGATACGCCCCTCAGCTCTAGGTGCGGATGAAGCAGCCACACTCTGCATCGAACGGGTAGGTGCTGGCCGGTGCCCTCCTCGCGACTACTGTCCTCCTCCTCGCGCCTGGGAACCGCGGCCTCCTGCGCGCCCTCCAGTGCTCTGCGTGGGAAGTATCTGCTGACCTCCTGCCCTAGATGGGCAGTCCCTCCTGACGTGGCCCGGCTGGCCACACTGGTAGCAGAGGGGAACCCGACTCCCGCCCTTAGTGAGTCCCTGCTGTCGGCTCGGCGGGGGTCCGGTGCTGGCGATTGGCCCCTGTCGAGGGCCCCCAAAGGCCACTGATGGCGCTGCACAACGTGACGGCTCTCCTGCGGATGCCACGTGTCTCCGTTGAGTTCTCCTAACACGCCTAGTGTGGCAGCGGAAAATCTCGCTCCACCACTAACTCCCCTGTCGTACGCTCGGAAGGGGGAGGGGGTGGCGACGTGGGTGGAAGCTGAAATTCTTCTCGAACCACCTCTCGAATCAGTTGGACGAGGTCCGGAGACGGTATGCTCAGGAGAAGAGGAGGGGTAGTAAGTACTCCAAGTCTGACACATCTGTCCCTCGGGTCCCGACCTCGGCCGCAGCCCACCCTCCTAGCTCTACGATGAGGCATCTCCTACAATGGAGACGCGAAACAAAATGAAAAAAAATGTCAAAACAGACGGTACCTAACGAAACTTCTAAGAGCTCATGTCAAGAGATATGTTGTGGTGGCTACTCTAGCTATAAACATGTGAATTGGTTATCTTCTAGTCAGTTGATTCACTTCTCGGGACGACCTTGCTCTGATACCATCTTGTAACGACCCGGTTCCCGAGTCCCTACGAGACACGAGAACCGGACCGACTCGACTAATCCCAAGACCTAGTCGTCCAACGAGGAAGTAACCAAAAGACAGTAAAATAAACCACATTCAGCATGAATATAACTAACAGTAAGAAAGTACAGCAGTAAGGAAAGAAACTACTACAGTAGGTACCACCACAACAGTAAAACAACATTTATCATATAACAAGAACTGCAGGTAAAGAAGGTACAGCGGAAACAAAAACTACTCACTAGAACAGAAACAAAAGAGGTACAAAAGGCTGTGGTAACTCTACTGGACCCTACTCGGCCCAGCGTCCTCTGCAGCCGCCGACCCTGGCTGCTCAACACCTGGTCCTGAAAAAGGTAACGAGTGTAACACGTCAGCAAAACGCTGAGTAGAGTGGCAAACTAACTAAAGGCAACAGTAGAGTGTACAGTAGCTGTTATGTTCTATTACTTCCTTTATTCACATCTTTCAATTTTTCTCACTATTTCATTTGTTTCTCAGATCCTTTACTTGATCTTGAATGTCCTCGTGGGAACGATCTTGATTGCAGTCTTTTCCAAAAGTAGAAGTAGCACATGGTGCTCTCCTGGCCGGGAGAGTCCCCCGTGGTGATCCTACCCTCAGTCAACCACCCCAAGGTCACTGACAGACGTAACGGTGACTACGGCACGCGCGATAAACGCACAGCTAGCTAGCCCACACTGGCACACGGTCAGTCGTTTCCGTTAACGGGTGCGCCCAAAGCACAGCACGGAACCAGGGCAGAGCCCTCTCAGTAACAGGGGTCCAACCCCTCCACAGTAACCAAACCGGGGCCTTGCCCTTCCACAGTCCGCGCACCCTCGCCTGACTACCCTGGTTTGCCCTAGTGGGCCTAACAAGTCGGTGAAGGAGGCTAGCAGAACCCCGGGGCCCGTGGGGTAGCTAGTACTCTCCTAACACTACTAGCTCTCCTCGGTACTACGTACACGAGGGCCAACAAGTCGGTACAGAGTGGCCAGTCCTAACCCCCGGGTCCCTAGGGCGGCTAGCTCAGCTCTGCACTAAACAGGTACAGGTACTTCCCTTGGTACTGCGTACCCAAGAGACAGTACGAACAACATCTCAGTTCCATTCCTTTCTCTTTCCAGGAGTTCCACTCCTAAATCCCCGTAGGGTTCCATCCTTTAATCTCAGAACATCTTATGTTTCACTTTCCAGTTTCACGTTCTTACAAACCATGATTTCAGTCATGTTCCTTATTCATAACAGGCAGCTGTTAATTCAATTTACAGGTAGCTTTATATATTCCTTTCCATTTTTCCAAGACTGCAGTAATATACATTCCACTAGTTTTTCCATCCTAGGATTCATGCCATATCCTAGGATCTATCATACAATCTAGTTTTCCGGCCCTAGGATTCATGCAACACCTAGGAGCTATCATTCCATATATTTCTCATTCCTAGGATTCATGCAATGCCCTAGGTTCTAGTTATGGTTCCATACTTTAACAGATTTTATTAATACTTAAAGCCACTCTACTAGGTACAACGGGAGTAATGGGGGCGCGATCGGGAATCCCGCGTGCCTCCGTGACTCTAAAGACTACAACCGAACGAGATCCTATCACAAGGATCAACACAAGGAGTGTCTCAAAATAGTGTATAGCTACTGTAGACGGGTAGAGGAATTAAATCTGAAAAGAACGCAACTCGAATTGCGGAAAACGGAGCCCGAACGGGCCCTAAACGGGTCGAACAAGGCGATACTGTGCAAAATCAGACGTCTGGAACTTCTTCCAGACGTCTTAAAAAGTGGATCAGAGAATTACCTGCTCAGCGTGGTTTCCCAGACGTCCAGAAGTCTGCGGGGACGTCTGGCCTAGCTCCCAGACGTCCGATTGTCACCCCGGACGTCTGGAGGTCACTCCCGCCGTCTGGTACAACTTCCAGACGTCTGATTCGCAAAGGATGGCGAATCAGCGAGCATGCGCACAGCCAACTCCCTCCCTCAGTACGGTCAGTCGATAGAAAGGAAGGAGAAGGCGGTAAACTCACCTTTCAGACGTCTGTAAGGGCTTCAAGACGTCTATCTCGCCATCTGGATGTCAACCCAGACGTCTGATTCTGGAAATTTTTCTAGAATCAGGGCGCTGCTCGGCCTCCGCTCGCGACGCCGCCCGCGTCGAACCTCGCGCGTCTGCTGCTCAGACCGCAGCAGGTCCCTCTCCGCGTCGCTCCGCGCCCCCTGCGCCCTTCGCCAGCCGGCCAAGCCGCTCCGGCGAGCTCGCCCTCACGGCAGAGCTCCGCCCTCGCACGCCGCACCTCCGCGCTCACTGTGGCCGTCG
This sequence comes from Thalassia testudinum, assembly GCA_037157565.1. Taxonomy (NCBI): domain Eukaryota; kingdom Viridiplantae; phylum Streptophyta; class Magnoliopsida; order Alismatales; family Hydrocharitaceae; genus Thalassia; species Thalassia testudinum. The sequence continues at coordinate 29,278,032 of JAZHRO010000031.1, read as the reverse complement.
CTGTCGCCCTCGCGTCCGCTCGCTCTCGCGCACAGGAAGGAGAAGAAGGAGGAGACTGTGGAGACGGGAGGGGAGGCGTGGCCCTTTTAAGGCCGCGCAAGGAGGAGAGAGGGGGTGGCAGGCTGCCTGCAGTCGCAGAGAGAGAGGGAAAGAGAGAGAGAGAGAGAGGAATCACGGGTCTGCGCGCACAGGCGCGCAGACGACTCTCCCGTGCGAAAATAACTGTTTTCCAGACGTCTGGATGTGATCCCAGACGTCTGTACCGACGTCTGGGCCACCTCCCAGACGTCTTAAAAGACGTCTGGGGCACACGTTCGTTACAATGGTGCTGTTGGAGCGAAGCTTCGTGACGCGTGGTGGTGGCTGCACTTGGAGGTGGACGGTCGGCGATGGGTTCCTTCGGGGAAGAAGATGAACAGTGCGGTGTGACGCACGTTGCACGCTTGCGCGGTTGTGTACTGCGCGTGGCTGCAAGGGCCCGGCGCCTGCGCTGTGGCAGTGCGCGGTTAATGGGTGCGGCGCCTGCAAGCGTTGGTTGGTGTTGCAAGGGTGCGCGTGTGCGGGGTGTACAGGCTGGCGTAGGAGGATGAAGCTGATGCTGCTACTTAGTGGGCGGTGCGCAAGGGGGTGGCTACGCTTGTGCGGTGATCGTGGCGTTGTGGAGTGGTGGTGTTGACGGATTCGACTGGAGGAACGGTAGCAAGAGGTTGAAGAAGAAAGTGGAGAAGATGAAGATGGTAACGGTGGAGGGAGCGCTGATGGTGGTGGTGCTCTCTGTCACCGAGCACCACCTTGTCGAGACGAGCAGAGGTCGAGGGCAGATTCGGTCCACGGTGCAAGCTTGAAACACAGGGTGCGCTTGTTCCAAAGTGGTGAGAGGGAGAAGATCCTCGCCAGGGGAGGAAGATCTGACTCTCCCCTTGGTGGACGCGGCTTCTTTTTGAACAAAACTCTCCTCCTTTTCCTTTGGCCACAAGTATCTCCAACTACTCACAACGATCGTGAGTGGTTGGAACGACAGATAAGCATGGGCGGTTTCTTCTTTAGTTGTCTAACTAGAGCATTAGACGTCTTAAAAAAATGTAATGCCGCGAATTTGTGACAGCAATTCTAGACGTCCAATCCAAGTCTCAGATGTCTTATATACGTAAAAATGAGCGTCTGATTCTTGTACCTAGCCTGCATTCATCAAATAAATTATATTGTCATAACATATGCTATTAAATGTAAAATTGAAGCATAAAATTAAATGTAGGCCAAGGTGAATTGCCATATAACTCCTAATTAATTAACAACTAAGAATAAATAATTAAATAGTACTTAAGCTAAATAATAATCCACAAAAGTGGACTTATCAAATGCCCCCATGCCTAAGTTTTGCTAGTCCCGAGCAAAAATAAAAAATAATAGAAGTAATCATAAGATTTCTTCTTTTCTTATTTCAAAACTTTAGAGATCCAGACAAATGTGAAGTGATAATAGCCTAGATAATAGATCTAAGTGAAAAAGCCAATTTGCATTAGGAGTTCGTACTTCACCCTTGGTAAATATTGCTGTCGGGATAGGCAACTACTTCCCCCGGTGATAAAGCAGAAGATAATCTGTAATTTGACCCTGGCTTTTTGCTTAGGTGGGAGATATTGAGTTGAATGGATTTGTATTTGGTGACACACACTCATCTGGTGCTACATGTAATCTAGACTACAGATTCTAGATCTATAAATTATTAGAAAAGTCAACTCAGAGAAAAGCTAAACAACTATGCTCTCTTGATGTTCCTGGGTGCTCACTCTTTTCTTTCTTTTCTTTCTAAGATCACAAATCTCGCCAGATTTAGTAATTGTACTCATTGTTTGGTGGCCTCACATGGCATCCACACTTCAATTAAAGTTCTAGTTACTCTACAACTAAGTTAGAGTCCTTAGCCAGTATTCAGCCGATCAGAAATACTGAAAGGTAGGTATGGGTCATATTTGATGGATCGCGATAGGTGTTCTGTTGCTTCAGAAACAATGTTACATTATAAACTTGGATTTTTTTTTCTTTTCTTTCCCGCTTTTTTTTCTTTCTTTTTTTTTCTTTTCTTCTTCCTTTTTTATAGCTTCTTCTTCTTTCTTTTTTTTTTTCTTTATTAATCAACACAACACGATACAAACTTTTATTTATGAGGCATTATTAGGGATGATGATGGTCAAGAGGATATTATGTGGCTTATTTGGTGAAAGTGCCTATTCTTGGCACCAGAAAGGAATGGATAGGATAGGCGTATTTCTGACCTTTGACACTATTACCCTCCTTTAGCCGAGGACTCTATGAAGGACGGTCGTAACCATCCACCATAGTCATAGCTTTATCAAAACTCAATCTCTATGTATCTACCTTATTTGGTGACTCTCAGGAATTCACACAAAGTACGCACACAGGAACAGAGAGCGAAAACTACGCCTAACTCTGAAGTATCATCATCTAATTATCTAAAACTTAAGAGTCCTTGCACTAGACTTAGCGCACCAGTAATCTTTCTACTTTCTTCTCACAAATATGAGGTGGATCTATTAGAAGAAAGTATGCCTGACTCCCTATTAACTGTCCAAGGGTTTAGTAAACTACAAATACTTATTGATTTTCTTCAAGGAACCATTACCCAGTCTACGTGCACGTGAAATAAATGTACAGGATTCTAAACTTAAGAAATAATTCAAGAAGAAAAACCTCCAATGATAAAGATATTTTGCTAGGGTCTAACCCATTCAGCTCATGAAAAGCGAATTTTTTTCTTTATATGCTAACTTAAATGCATGAATACTTGCAAAATGCACCCCCCCATGCCTAAATCCTACAATGTCCCCATTGTAAAATTAAAACAGGGGGAACAAGGAAAGAAATCACCTGACAACGGTGTTATTCAAACTGCTGGGTTGCCTCCCAACAAACGTTGCATTTCCTATCAGCATCCAGACTTGGAAGGAACCTGTAAGTCTGGCTCCAGACAGAAAAAGTTAGGCCCTAAAAATATGCGTAATAGTGAGGGCCTAGAAAATAGGAAGCCATGGATGTTGGCGAGTTGATGAGGCAACGTAATCCCAAATGCTCGCCAGAATGCATGAAAGCAGAAAACCTCGTTGACTACCTGGGGAGGTCTAGGAATAACAAAAGGAATATGAAAAGGGACCTCTCGAAATGGAATAAGTGGAGGATAACAAGGATCCTCCAGAGCAGGACGGGTTTTAAAAGAAATACACATTATTAGTTCAAACCTTGAATGGCGAGACTAAAAGTACAAGCATCAATCCACACTCGCCATTCCACCTGTGGATGTACTGGCCTGATATGTTCTCCAGAAAGAATATACATGAGCAGATATCTGAGCCAAGGATCAGTTAAGGAGTATAAGGGTTGTTTGTAGTGTTGGAAGGTAATGGTTAAGTCCAATGAGGGCTTAGTCGGTGTCATGTCCAATTCCAACAATGATTCAGATTGTGTATACTCCCTAACAGCTGTAGACAACTTCAGGTTACCCTGCCTAGCATTAATGATCGGAGTCATATTTAAATCAAGGGTAGATTCCAAATTACAACTCTTTGATGGCAGGGTCAAAATATCAAAATCATTATCATTAAGCTCATCCCCGGATTTGTTTGGTTCACTCAATTTTTTGTCGGGGTGTATATGTGATTCATTAGGAGTTGGATCAGTATCCTTAATTATTTCTAAAGGAGGATCAGTCTTAATATTTTGGAGCAAGCCTATATCACTGAATTCGTTATTCTTCTCGGGGTATAAATCCTCAATTGACGTGTTTTGTCCTCGAGAGTCTTCCATAGACTTCTCACTATTTTGTTTGTCCTCTAATATCAACTCCTGTTTTGATGGAGGATGACTCTCAAAAGATGGGAGAAATCTTGATTTCACCATATTATTTATATCCTCTAGAGGTAAATCCTCAAATAATAAATAATTCCCTTGTGATTCACTCCAAATTTTCAGTCCAGGTTCCTTTATTGGGGCATCCTCGTCATCTGAAATAGACTCTTCATATCCCTGAGACCAAAATTGATCTAATTCATCCTCCATTCCCTTAGGGTCACCTTCATTGGGTGCATTTAAATCGTTAGGATGCTGAATTGTAGGTGTTGATTCCCTTAGTGGAGGGTCGGGAATAGGCTCACTAAGGGTAGAATTGGATTCCACTAAATAATCAATAGGGGAAGTGATAAGAATAATACAACCTTGACCGGGGTTGGTAGGGGTAAGGAGAATATTGCCATTGGTGTCAAGGTCCTCAAAAGGTACCATCTTCCCTTGCTTTTGACTCCAATAAAGCTCGGGTGGATACTCACTATCATCGTTCTCCTCTAGTGGCCGCGTCTCATTGGGAGAGTCTAAGTGATAGCTACATAAAACTGGATCCCTGTTGTCATTGGTTTCCTCAGAATTATTTTCATGATCATGGTCGTATGGGTAGGGATCAGAATTACTAGGAAGCGTGTAGTTGAGTTGTCTTATTTCTTCATTTAACTGTTGACTATTCTCAACATCTCTCTCATTAATTCCATCATTTCCTTTTGCTATTTTTGCATTTCTATCATAAAAGAGGAGAGGCTACTATTATCAGGTTGGGGAGGATAGTCAATTTTAGGCTCTGGTTGCCTAGGGGTATTGGTCCAACCTCGATACGGAAAATCATGAAGGGTGGGAGGGTTGAGTATTTGCATAGAATTAGGGAATCCAGGGTTGAAAAATCCCGTTCCTAGGCTCTGCTCAAAAGTGGGAGTTATCAGGCCAGTACTCTCAGGATAAGAATATGAATAATCCCATGAATTGTCAATGTACCCATCAAAGGATGGATATGCTCGGGACATGGGATCCTGGTTAAAAGATGGGAAGTATTGACTCTGATAATCTAACTGATAGGAGTAAGGGTGATCTATTTCTTTAAGCAAAACAGTTTTAACTCTCTTAGGATTTAGAAGAATTCAGAATACAAGCAGAAAATTCCTAGAGAGTTCTACTGTCAAAGCAAACGCAAATTCAAGGGGATCTATTTTTAGTAGATTGTAGGTCTTAGAATTAAATGTTTAGTTGGTGGCCAAACAAGTTTTGCAAAAATTACGCTTCCTAGGCCAACCTTCGCTGGTGCCAAAAACCTACTCGCAAGGGATGGAAGTCTCGAATCAAGCCCACACCGAGGAACTGAAGTAACTTGGTGGATAGGCTTGTTGATTTCCGACTAACTTCCCCTGTGGTGCAAAAGAGGAGAGGTAGAAATTTATCTAGTGACCTTATGTGTAAGGTGCACAGTGTCTCAGGTGTGCAAACATACGATCGTGTTTTGAGTTTTGAAATTTTGCAAACAAGATCCTTTTGCACACAAATTTTAAGTCACAGATTTTGAGGTCCAACCTCTTAGCAGTCCTAATTTTTAAAGAGACCACTGAATTAATTTGATTCAAGCACTTTAGTGGTCTTAGACTTAGGTTTAATGCAGATGTATGATAGGTAATTGATGCTCAAGAGAAGACATACCTTACTCCAGCTTTCTTCGTGCAATGTATGAATGCAATGCAGTAAAAATAAACTAGATGCTGCTCATTCAGTCCTAGATGGTCGTCCTATAGATATGCAGCTTCTAGCAGGCAGTTTGAATATTTTTTATTTTTTATTTTTTATTTTTTTCAATAATAATAATAAACAAACAGACCTAATCTAACTAACTAACTGAAATGCAGTTCAAACAATTCAAATAATCCTATAATCTAAATAAATGGGAACACGCTCCCGAAAATGCGCTCCCGCATACAAGAGCGATAAGAAATAAAGAAGCTTGGGAACACGTTCCCAAAAATACCCAACAAGGATCCAAAAGACAGTAATTAAATTCTAATGTCTATCTAAACTAAATCTAAACTAAGCTCTACTGACTAAATCAAAAACAGGCTCTTCGCAAGCCTATGTGTGTGGGATTAAGGCCCACATGTTCCTGTTGCTGGCCTCCAGGTGACATCAAGGTCCACCAGAAAGATCGTCTCTGCCATGCGTGTCATTCAAGTTCAATGTCGTCGCTCTGCTGCGCCTGTCGCTGTGTCAGATTCCTCGCACAATAAAAAATGATTAGAAAACTACGCAACTCAGAATATTCAAAAATAATGAAATGAATCTACTGCGTCTGTTGCCTCCCGGTAATGGCGCCATTTGAAAGAGCGATCTTTGTTTTCGTTGAAAACTTTAATATAAAATGATGTGTCGTATTTAATCGCGTGGTCGAAAATCGCTTTTCAAAACATTTTAATTTTTAGAATCTAACCACGAATAGTTAGGTCATCTCCACAAGGAGGAATTAGCCTATTTAAACTAGTGCATTGTGCTTCGTTTAGTCGGGAATCTTAATGTGTATGCATACTAACTAGTTCACGTGTTTTCAACATGATTTCTTGCTTCAAATAATTAATCAAGAATACAGGTGTGCATATGCAAAATCAGCACTATATAATATCATGTAAAATAATGATCTTGATACTGGTAAACACTGTAAATAATAATTTCTAGAATATAACTTGTTTACCATAATATCTATGACATGCATTAAATCATTCATGTGAGATATGCATATGCAAATAATTTAGATGAAGTAGAGGGAGGGCTATGCAAATTCACCTCAATAATGTAATGCCTTAAATAAATGAACAGCAACATTTGCAATGGCATTTAACGTAAATACTAATTGAGGTGTTACTGTAGCAAAACAGGGGATTTTGTTCCCCTCGTGCACATGCGGAGGAGAAGGCGCGATGCTCGGAGTAGATCGGCCGGGATGCGGGCTTCGTGTTGGTGGTCGTGGCATTGACGGAGGGGGTCGGAGGCAATCGGCCGGAGCTTTGGTTGCTGTCGGCGGCGGCTTGCGCACGGGTGTGTATGGACGGCAGGAAGGTCTGCCGCGGGTGTGGGTGGCCTTGTGAGGGCAAGGCGAAGTCGATGGCGCTGTTGGAGCGAAGCTTCGTGGCATGTGGAGGTGGCTGCACTTGGAGGTGGACGGCCGGCGATGGGTTCCTTCGGGGAAGAAGATGAACAGTGCGGTGTGAGGCACGCTGCACGTGGCGGCTGTGCGCGCTGCGAGGTTGCGTGCTCGCGCTATGCACGCTATGCGTGGCTGCAAGGGCACGGCGCCTGCGCTGTGGTAGTGCGCAGCTGATGGGTGCGGCGCCTGTGGTCGTTGGTTGGTGTTGCAAGGGCGCACGCATGCGCGGTGGATAGGCTGGTGTGGGAGGATGAAGCTGATGCCGCTGCCTGGTGGGCGTTGCGCAAGGGGGTGGCTATGCCTATGCGATGATCGTGGCGTTGAGTGGTGGTGTTGATGGATTCAACTGGGGGAACGGTAGCAAGAGGTTGAAGAAGAAAGTGGAGAATATGAAGGTGGTAACGGTGGAGGGAGCGGCTGATGGTGGTGGTGCTCTCTGTCACCGAGCACCACCTTGTCGGGATGAGCGGAGGTCGAGGGCAGCTTTGGTCCACGGTGCAAGCTTGAAACACAGGGTGCGCTTGTTCTACAGTGGTGACAGGGAGAAGATCCCCGCAAGGGGAGGAAAATCCGACTCTCCCCTTGGTGGCGCGGCTTCTTTTTGAACAAAACTCTCCCCCTTTTCCTTCGGCCGCAAGTATCTCCAACTACTCGCGACGATCGCGAGTGGTTGAGACGATAGATAAGCACAGGCGGTTTCTTCTTCAGACGTCTAACTAGAGCATCAAACGTCTTAAAAAAATAATGCCGCGAATTTGTGACAGTAATTCCGGATGTCCAATCCAAGTCCCAGACGTCTTATATAAGTAAAAATGAGCGCGTGATTCTTGTATCTAGCCTGCATTCATCAAATAAATTATATTATCATAACATATGCTATTAAATATAAAATTGAAGCATAAAATTAAATACAGGCCAAGGTGAATTTCTATATAACTCCTAATTAATTAACTAAAAATAAATAATTAAATAGTACTTAAGCTAAATAATAGTCCACAAAAGTGGACTTATCATTTGATCAAGCAAATCGATAAGTTTTTGAACAGATCTGTCCATGAAAATGAATCTACGATGATTTCTGTTGATAAATTTTTCTTTAGATGAGCCATGGTGAAATCGAGCTTGAATGGAGATTTTTTATGATTTTTTTTATGGTGTGGGAGTACCAAGGAAAATCAATTTTGTTGATTTGAGGTGCTCTCATATATTTGCGGGTAAACTGTGGTGTTTAAGTTTGTTTTCTAACCTAAGGGATTCTCAATATCCCTTAAGGTTTAAACAACTTGGGATTCAAAACAAGTGATTTTAATGGGTTGATTTGGACTCTCCCCTTCATGCTGTCTATAGCATAAGGAAGAGGCCAAATCAATATTCTCTTGATGATTTAAATGGGGATGAACGTTTGAAGTCTTTTCTAATGAGGACACAATGTTTTCCTACTGATTTCCAAGTTAATTCAAGTCTCATCAGATTTTCTGAAGTGTTCATTGTAAGTTTTGAATCCCAAACTTCACACATTAAAATGCTGCATAGTAGCAACAATTTCGTTGGATTAAAATTCCATTCTAATCCCATTATCTTTGTTGTCTATGACAAAGATAAGGTATTAGATTTGGTCAATTTAGCAGCTACTAAAATCCCCATTACAGAGCTACTGGGGTTGCAATTCTCTTACTGAAATCCTCATTCAGATTTACTGAAATTGTGATCGATCAGATATCACTGCAGCAGCCATTTTGAGTGACTTTAAGATGGCTGTTAATTGCAGCTAATGTTGCAGTTGCTGCTGCTGCAGCCACTGCTGCTACAATTATTGCTGCTGTATCTGTTACTGTAGCTGGACGATCTAAATCAATAGGACAGAGGCTAAGATTTTAGTTATGGCTTATATGTTTTGTAATGTTGTGTATTTACATATACAAGCATTCTTGTATCTTAAACGATCCTTAAATTCAATCTTATTTGCTTGTAATCTGGTTTTTAACAATCTTTGTCAGCTAAATATGTTGCATAACTGTCCAAATTCAAAATTAATGGAATTTTGGGTTGAAATTCATACTTATCTAATTGAACACCTCCCATAGCATGTTTAGAACATGTCTGAACTATTAGATTGCTTTCCCAGCTACTAAGAAGTTATTTAGGACCTTAGGTTCTCATTGAAAACACTATTAAAGGCCTAAAATGCGCTTCACTTTATAAATAAAAAAACTTTATAAAAATTCCAAAAAAAATAAAATAAAGGTGAAGTGAGTAGGATTAACCAATTCTCTATACATGTGCAAAGTTTTGAGGTTATCTGAACCCTCGACCTGGTAGAACATACCAGCCGACGGTTTAGTATACATTTTGACTTAGTAAAAATCCCTAAACTAAAAATAACCAAAAGACACACTCTCTCTCATCTCTTTCTTTCTCTCTCATCCCCTAACTCTATAAAACCCATAAAAATCAGAAAAACACAAAAATACCTAAAAACATATGTATACTGATGAGAGCCTCATCATGAGCTATAACTAGCCCATTTTAACCTAATAAAGAAAATAAAAGCTCCTACATGACTTAGAAGAGGGCTTAATTGGAGGAATAAGTATTCTGAGAAGAAAATATGAAATAAAGGTTAAAACTGTAATTTTACCATTGCAGTACATAAACGGGATTTCTCAGAGACAGAGCATAAGTCAAATGGTCTAAATGAGATAAAAAGTGGGTTAATGCAATCAGAAATGGGTTTATATGCAATCCCGGAATTAAATGACATTTGGTAACCCTAAAACAGACCTGCTTAATTTAACAAGGTTCCGGTCAAGATAAAAATCAAGTAAATCCTCTAAAAATCATGGAAAAATATCTCCTAGGGTTTAGAACATTCAATTTGGCCTTTGGAACCTAGTTTGACCTAGATTAGGGTCTTAGCTCATCAATTGACCTAATTTAGGTTTTTACGTAAAATGCCTAGTTAAACATGGTCAAACCTAAAATCCAACTTCACCATTGGATTCCTTAGGTCCAAATTAGGTTTATACCAAAATTTGGACCTAAGGGGAGGTCATCTTGACCTACTTTGCAATTTAGTACACCCAATCACATTTTGGTCCCTATCTTTTGAAAATCGTCACATAAACCCCCCTAGCTTCCTTGCCAATCTTACAATCAGGTCCCTCCAACATTATTGGGAGAGATCTTGCTTTGGCGAGGATTAGAGAGGGAATACTCTTTGATCCCTTAGAGATCCCCTCCCAGAATTTGAAGGGAGATTCTCTGAGGAATCCCCTTCCATCTGAGCCCGATCATGATCCCAGATTTGCACACAATATCTCGTGCGAACGCACGAGTGATTTGGGTATCTAATTACCTTCCATCTCCGGCGAGACGTCGGTGGCAGAAGATGTGCCCTCCACGCACCAGATGCACGACCAGCACTTATAAATTAAACCCTAACTCTGGCCGCACCTCCTCATCTCGACTTGGCCGGAATTCCACCTTAAATTCATCTCCTTCTTCTCCGGCCAAGGGGTCCAGCAAGCTCTGGCGAGCCCCCCTCCTCTTCCTCGTCACTCTGCCACAAAACCAGTGGCAGAGCCATCTTCCTCATCCTCCTCCGCGTCGCGCAACACCCGCGCGTGCTGCCCTAGCCCCGTCGTCGCCGCCGTCGCCGCCGTCTTCCTCCACTGGATGTCTTCTTCTCCGACGACAGCAGGTACTGCCGTCTGCCTCCTCGTCCCCTTCATCCCTTTTGTTAGGTTAAAACTATTCTTCTCTATCCCCTCTTTCATCTCCCTCATTTTATTTCATCAAACATCCCTCGACCGCCACTGTTCACCACCACCTTCCTCATCTCCGGCCACCCTCCAGTGAGACGCTCCCGTCGCTCCGCAGCCCCACATGCCTCGCCGACCATCACATAACCTCCGCCTCACCTCACTGAGTATCCTCCACTCATCCATAGTCCCTCTACACCTACCCAACAGTCCCCCGAACACACCCATCCATCCTGCCACAGGATGATCTAGGCACGCACGCCTAGGCCACCCCGCGGCCTGCCACTTAGTGCTTCACCTTCGTCGTGACACGGCGAAGGTCCCCCGGTGATCTGATTAGGCCGTGTTACGAACGCGCGGCTTCAGACGTCTTTTAAGACGTCTGGGAGGTGGCCCAGACGTCGAACTAGACGTCTGGAACCCCTTCCAGACGTCGGACCAGACGTCTGGAACCCCTTCCAGACGTCTGGGATTTGGTTTTGGCGGCACGTGCGGTTGCATCTGCGCGCGCAGACCTGCGGGTGCCTTTTCCCCTCTCTCGTGCGCCCTTTGTCCCGCTCTCTCTCTCCTCCCCGCGTGGCTTTAAAACGCCACGCCCTCTCCCTCACTCTCATCACCTCCACCCCCTTCCTCTTCTCCTTCCAGCCGGTGTGCGAGAGCGAGCGCGAGTGAGCGGCGGCAGCAACAACCGCGGTGAGCGTGGGAGGAGGTGCTGCGCGAGGGAGGAGGCGCTCGGCTGTGAGGGCGAGCTTGCCGGGGCTGCTAGGGCCGGCCGGCGGGGGGAGCAGCAGACGCGGGGTGATGTGGGAGGCTTGCTGCAGCTCGAGCAGCAGGCGGGCGAGGCGCGGCGCGGCCGAGCGTCTCGAGCGGAGGGCGAGTCGCGCCCTGATTCTGAAAATTTTTCCAGAATCAGACATCTGGGCTTCCAACCAGACGACGGGGAGGACGTCTGGAGGACTGTCCAGACGTCTGAAAGGTTCTGGATTCGCCATCCAACGCGAATCATACGTCTGGCTGCAGTGCCAGACGACGCGAGCGACTTCCAAACGTCCGAGGTAACCATCGGACGTCTGGGAACTAGGCCAAACGCCCCTGCAGGCTTCTGGACGTCTGAGAGACTACGCAGAGCAAAGGACCCTGTACCGTTGCAGTCTCGGGGGTTGCGGAGGCACGCGGGATTCCCGACCACGCCCCCAGTACTCCCGTTGTAACTGGTAGAGTGGTTTTTAAGTTTATTAGTATAATCTGTTAAATTATGAAACCATAAATAGAACCTATGACATTGCATGAATCCTAGGAATGAGAAATAGATTGAATGATAGATCGTAGGTGTTGCATGAATCCTAGGGCTGGAAAACTAGATTGTATGATAGATCCTAGGATATGGCATGAATCCTAGGACGGGAAAACTAGTGGAATATATGAATACTGCAGTCTTGGAAAAATGGAAAGGAATAAATAGCTGCCTGTAAATGGAATTAACAGCTGCCTGTTATGAATAAATAAACGTGACTGAGAACATGGATTTTAAGAACGTGAAACTGGAAAGTGAAACCTAGATGTTCTGAGTTAAAAGAGCTGGAACCCTACGGGGAGTTAGGAGTGGAACTCCTGGAAAGAGAAAGGAATGGAACTGAGAAAGAAAGACGTGGTAGTGTGCTGTCTCTTGGGTACGTAGTACCAAGGGAAGTACCTGTACCTATTTAGTGCAAAGCGGAGCCAGCCGCCCCAGGGACCCGGGGTTAGGACTGGCCACTTTGTACCGACTTGTTGGTCCTCGTGTACGTAGTACCGAGGAGAGCTACTAGTGTAGGGAGGTACTAGCTACCCCACGGGTCCCGGGGTTCTACTAGCCTCCTACACCGACTTGTTAGGCCCACTGGGGCAAACCAGGGTAGTCAGGGGAGGGTGCGCGGACTGTGGAGGGGCAAGGCTACTGTTTGGTTACTGTGGAGGGGTTGGACCCCTGTTACTGAGAGGGCTCTACCCTGTACTGGTTCCGTGATGTGCTTTGGGCGCACCCGTTAACGGAAACGACTGACCGCGTGCCAGTGCGGGTTAGCTACCTGTGCGGTTATCTCGCGTGCCGTAGTCACCGTTACGTCTGTCCGTGACCTTGGGGTGGTTGACTGAGAGTAGGATCACCACGGGGGACTCTCCCAGCCAGGAGAGCACCACGTGCTACTTCTACTTTTTGGAAAAGACTGCAATCAAGATCGTTCCCACGAGGAACATTCGAGATCAAGTAAAGGATCTGAGAAATAAATGAAATCGTGAGACAATTGAAAGACGTAAATAAAGAAAGTAACAGAACATAACAGCTACTGTACACTCTACTGTTTCTTTAGTTTTAGTTGCCACTCTACTCAGCGTTTTGCTGACGTGTTACACTCGTTACCTTTCAGGACAAGGTGTTGAGCAGCCAGGGTCAGCGGCTGCAGCGGACGCTGGGCCGAGTAGGGTCTAGTAGAGTTACCACTGTTCTCTTGTACCTCTTTTTGTTCCACTGTAGTGAGTAGTTCTTGTTACCGCTGTACTTTTCTATACCTGCAGTTCATATTATGTTATGAATGTTGTTCTACTGTTGTGGTGGTATATACTGCAGTAGTTTCTTCCCTTACTGCTGTATTTTCTTACTGTTAGTTATATTCATGCTGAATGTGGTTTATTTTAGTGCTCTTTTGGTTACTTCCTCGTTGGACGACTAGGTCTTGGGATTAGTCGAGTCGGTCCGGTTCTCGTGTCTCGTAGAGACTCGGGAATCGGGTCGTTACAGACCGCGAGGCTCTTTTCGTGTTTGACAGATCTCAAGCTCCGGCCGCCATTGACAGTAACTTGAAGAAGCTCCACACTTGCTCCAAGCCTCAGGACTACAAGATTCCAAGTGCTGCAAACTTGGGCAGGTCTTGCGAAGACAAGGGGTCCAGTGAGCGACTCCACAGAGCCTGCAGTTGCGGGAATTGAAGGCATGGTCTACTGCGGGCGCGCGAGAGAAGGCAGTGGGTATTAGTCCCACATCGTTAACTTACAAAGCACTGGCGTAGCTTATATTGATTTTGTCATATCAGCCGGTTGCCTCCGAACACACTTGGGGTGAGGTCCCTCACCTATATCACTGCCTCGTCCGTGATTTCACCACACGGACATGGCGACCCGACTCGACCCTGACCTGAGCACTCCTCGCGCACCACCCTCACGCCTGTGTGCCTGGACCCTCGCGTAGGATCCGATCCGTTTACCCAGCTCTGGGAGAGCGTGCTGAGTAGTGTGGTTTACAGAGAGAGAGAGCATGGGTGTGGGTAGAGGGATAGGTTTTGCTTTGCTGTGGTTTGTGCAGGGAAGGAAGGAAGAAGGAAGAAACCAACACTTAGCCGCTGCTGGCAAAGGAAAAGAAGGAAGGAAGCCATTGCAGAGGAAAAAGAGAAAAAAAAGGAAGAGGCAGAGGAAAAAGAGAAGAACTGAAGAAGAAGAGGAACTGAAGGCAAACAGAACCAAGGAAGGAATCAAAGCCAAGGAATAAGAAGACCCATAGAGAGAAAGTAACTGCAGAAGAAAATATGAAGAAAGAAGCAAGGCACTACAGAGAAGAAGAAGAAGGAAGAAAATCAAAAGAAGAAAAATAAGAGATGGGAAACACATTTTTAAGACGTCTAATCCCATGATCAGATGTCCAATTTCTTATTTTTGCCACAATTAATTTTCAAACTCATGCATTTATATTTGAATTAAGTTTTGAGTAATTTAAGTGTTCAATTACATTCTTGAGATTAGTAATAAATTCCAATTGCTCCATGTGTTCGACCTTAGATACTTAGGTTTTCGAGTAATAAAACCTTTATTTGTTGATGACGCTTGATCACCTATACTACGACGTAATTAACTGTTAAAACACAATCGAGAACGCGTCAACATATACTATGTATATACTTGTAGATATAAGCTATATACTAAGTTATATATGTATATATTGTAAAATATGTACATAATAGGTATAAGTAACTTACGTATATATTATATAATATACATTAAATATTTAAGATAACTTAAACTGTATAGAACTTATCTGTATAATTATTTACTAATTATACTGACTTATATGTACTATAATCTAACTAAATTAATAGAATCTTGTAAATAATTATATTTACTAATAGTACTGTATATACATATTTATATACGTATTATGTAAATTATAAACCCTGTAACATAATTTAATTATGCATATATAATAAATAATTCATTTATTAAGTTACTAGTTACGTTATTATATTAAATCAAAATAAATTAGTAAATTAAGTTATAACTGAGATAATTTATACTATATAGTTGTATTACATTATTTTAAGTAAATTAAAATAATTTAACTATATTTATAATGTATTATATTATTTATACTTAATTTACATGAATAACTCCTTGAATTCACTTAATTAAATGTAAATAAATCCAAATAAATGTTGTAAAATACAATAAAAATGTGTATTAAATACTTTAACATGTATATTAACTCTGTACAGGGTCAAGTAGATCCTTAATTAACTAATTTATACATTAATTAAGAAATAAGCCCTGAAATCAGGATGTATAATTTACAAACTTTAGCTAATTTATTTATATGGTAAATATAATTATTTTTGTAAATAAATTAGATAATTATATAGCCCTATATAAGGGATTTCCAAATATATATTTTATTTTAAAAATAGAATTAAATTGTGCATTCAAATTGAGGGCAAAAAACCCCAAATTAGAATGGCTGCGCTAGAAGCAGCAGCGCCTGAAGGGGCGCTAGATAGCGTCACATCGGTAAGTCGCGAGCGCCTGGCACCAATTTTATTGAATTTCTTTCTATCCCTATCAATCGTCACAGGCGTCGGGCGCCTAACACTCTCTACCTAATATGCCTTTGAGCATATAGCTTGATATGGCTTGGTTTGAGAAAATGTGTGCGATGCAGGATGAGAGCCTGGCACTGTGCGTGGGCCTGTGTGGGCCCAGTATTGAGCATTAAATCGGATTAAATGGGTTAATTAATGAATTAGGGCGGCTCTTAGTAGAGGTCTGGTCCCACCCCTTGAGGGTATTGTGTATCCCTCGAAAAGGTCGTCTGCCAATTAAAAACCTAATTTTTGTAATGGATGAACAGTAACCATGGGTCTTAATTATTAAGGGGTTAACTAAGAGAGAACAAAGAAGAAAAACAACAAGTTAAGTGTATATGTGCGTATGTATATATGTAATATATATATGTATATAGTATAAATATAACATGTGTATACAGTATACTGTAAATAAATAATATGTATAAGAAGTATACGTAATATAAGTAATGCTTGAGCTATATATGTACGTAAAGAACAGTATAGCTTTAGTAACAGACTAATTTGTCACTGTAGATAAAATAAGTGTCACTATAAACCTTAGTTTTTACCATAGCTTATGTACATACTTTTTCCTAAGGATTAGCGACGTTTATATATGTTGTTGTACATACTATATATGTTACTATAAATGTTAGTATATTAAATTAAGTTAGTATGATAAATTTGATAACATATTATTGTATAAATATGTAAGTATTAGTATTATAAGTTATAAATAGATAGTATATAATATTTAATTATAGTGTTTGATGCTTGTTTGTATATACCTGTTTGCAAGTATTTTAGTTCATTTTGTTGTACATAATTGAATTATTATGTCATTTATTGGTCATTCATTAATTAATTCATTCATAATTGTACATAAAACCAATCTTTTTGGAATTAATGAATAATATTGGACTTAAAGAGTGATGTATATCAATAACTGCCTCCTAGCAAATAACTTAGAATAAACCAGTAAAAATTATGTAATTAAATAAAATTGACACGATAATGGTTTGTATTTGTGACATATACTACAACAACGGCGAATTTTTATACGAACCGCGATCGCGCATCACCTCGCGAGATAAAATACTCCTCGTGAAGAGGAGGGGTTTGAGGTTACGCTACCCTTTGGTTGTAAAGTAGCGTGGTTGTATTGAAGTTGAGTTACCCTCGTTTTAAGTGACTCAGTTAGTGGATTTGATCCACTAGGTCGATCGGAAAATCTTAAGTCGAGAGGCTTAGGTGGTGGTTTTTACTCGGGTTTGGTTTCCACCAAAAAATCATTGTGTACTTGTGTAATTGCTCTTTTTGTGAGATTGTTGCATCTTTATTTCCACATTATTTATTTATCACGTAAATTTCACCCCCTTCGTTAGAACCTACATAAACGACATAGACAACCATCGGAAGATTTGGCCTGAATGTTCGTCAGGAAACCTAACCCAGGTGGCCGCTAAACCAGAAGTCCAGGAATTGCTATGACCAAAACCAAGGCAGCATAACTCAGCAAGATTGGCAGGTGGTTAAGCGAGCCTCCTAGCCAAGGTACAATGGGTGATTAAGCAAGTCAAGTGATTCAAGATCACCTAGAAGGTGAAGCGATGCTAAGGATATCTTGAGAAGCGGAAGGGTCAGCAACAGGCGATGAGTGATGGAATGATTATACCCCCCCAGCTTGTAATTACCATATCCAAGCACCCTATAAAAATGATAGAACAATTATTGTAAAAAAGTAATTGAATCGTTAGCATTCTATCCACTCTAATATTTGAGATAATAAATATTTGAAGGTCAGATCTACTTCTTAGACATACGTTATTACAGTGGAATTAGGTCGCTAACTCTTTTCTATTTGTGTGATTGCACCTTATTTGATTATTATTTTAGATCAACTTCTCTAAACTTAATCATTGGTGTCGTTTATAAAAATTGTTTGAATTGTTCTACCGTTTGAAAAATTCAAATTAAGGCAAGTTGCTCCAAATGTCTTCAAAATCTTTTCGGAAAAATTTATTTTACTTTGAGATCGTGGACGCCCATGAGGGTGCTCCCGCAAATGAGCTACCAACGTTTTCGATTCCCCATGTTTGCCATCATTGTTGGTGGTGGTTAATCTAGGAGATTATTTTGTAATAGTTAGCATATTCGTCTGCAAGGATATGACCAAATTTGAGTTTTTGTCCTTATATTACTTAGAAGATTATCATGCATAGAGTTACCAATTTTCCTAGAATTGGTACATGATTCCGAGTCATCAAAAAATAATAAGCATGCTCAATATACCATCTTAACTTTCATATCAACCGAACCAGAACATTGGATCATGGAGAGATGAACTCCTTCTAAAGACCGAGTAAATCTCTTTTTAATAGGAGGCTATGTGTACACACTTCCGTAGCTGAATAATTTTGATTTCACAATGGGTGCTAAATTCCATATGCCAATACATTAGCATGGAAATAAAATAGATTTCTTTCAAGCAGTGAAATTATTCCAATTAGGATATTTGTGAAGAAAAAACTGAAATAAATGCAAAGCGGGAACGTTTTGGATGTAAGATTGTAGAATTTGAATCAAGATTTCATGATGAATAGCATAGGAGGATTCCTATACCCTCACATAATTTAAATGTGAAAAACTATCCTCTAAAAAAGGCAACATTGAATGAATAGGTCACTAATTTTGATATTTGACATTTCTCCTAGTTTTTCCCCCTAGAAAGGATGACAGGGAGAAAGTGAATTTCTTACCAATCCTAACGTAAATGATAAAAATTTCAGGTGGAATAAAATTTTGCTAACCTAAAATAGATAAATCAGATGAGAAAAAACACAAATAATCCAAAATTAATGGACCAGCACGCAGCCGAAAATTTTGTAAGAGGAACCTTGTGGTTTTCTTTTTGACAAAGACCCCCTTCTTGGGGCGTTGTCCGATTTTGGTGACCCGGATTTACATTTGGTGGAAGACGAAGGGTGGAGACGAGCAACCAACACATTCTTTTTACGCGATACAACATTGAATAGATACACCCAGACGTCATCAACATGTAACTCTCGCAACCTGCGTTCTCTCAATGCTCTCCATTGCATGGGGGGGAAAAAGGTACCAACGTAACTGTTAAATCCGGAGACATCATTCAATTCCCTTCGTCCACCGCATTCATGGGGTTACCCTCCACGGTCGTCCGTAGAGGACCACAATCCCCTTGTCATCGACCCAAAGCGGGAACAAAGATAACGTCCCCCTCCCCCACTCACATGAATGTACGTGACGGTGGGGGAAATAAAAGCTGGTTGGCCGTATGCGTCAGGTCGTTGGTGGTGGCCGCAAATGGTGGTCACCACCACCATCGATCGGCTCTGGCTGTGGCGCGGCAGAGAGAGAGAGAGAGAGAGAGAGAGAGAGAGAGATAGAGGCAATCTCTGCCACTTCACTTAAATCCAATAGGCTGTTCCGTGTGGGCTTTTCTTATCAGATGCCGCCAGAGTCCTCCGCCGATCGAGAGCGGCTTCCGGTGAATGAGGCCTCCGTGGGATTGACTGTTTCCTCCCCCTCCTCTGCGTCCGCGTGTGCAGTTATGATAGCTGGAACATGGATTGATCGTACCGCACGATTTGAGACGGCGGGGAGGTTTGCAAGATTTTATCATAGTTGGCTTGTAATTAACTTGCGTGATTAATTAAGTTTTGCAATACGGCAGAGGTCGTTCTCCACGACGACGCTCGAAGTACACTCCCAACCTCCTGTGCTAAGCTAAGCTGTGTGATGCAGATAAACCGTTTGCACCCATGCACGTAACATTGATGCTAAGCTGCGTAATATAGATACACAGAGCGCCATACCATTGGTGTTATACAGGTTATATAACATCAATATAAATGTTAATTTGTACGTAAGTAAGATAGTTCCGTTGCTACCCAGAAAAGGAAGTGAAATTGCTTGAGGTTGCTAATTAACATTTTGGGTAGCGTAAAATATTTACTAGCTGGAAATTTCATGTCGAGTGCGATGTTTCCACCGCTACTTAGGAGGAAAATACTTAGAAAGATATAATTTTGTATGTAATCTTATATATAACCTACGTGTCATGCTATACTAACATGAAACGTCATGCTATGTATACAAAATATATCTATTATATCATGCAACATGTCGTATTCCACACTTTTCTTAGTAATAGATCACATTAGTCATGACACATCTAACATCACCGATGTATTACGTATATGTACAAAGTTATATCCCTGTACCACTGCTCACAGCGTTGGGGGGAAGGGTACGCAATCAATATAATTTTTTTTTTTAATAAAAAAGTAAATAAGATGGATGTGAGGTTTAATCTCATGGTATCTTAGACGTCGGTGGAGGATTCTACCGTTAAGCTAACCTCGGTGGCTAGCTAACGTCATCAATGGTTAACGTTCTTTTTAATCTATTGGGGTAAATTTTAAGGGATAAATTTTATAGGTAATAGAATTAAAAGGTAAATTTAGGATAAATTGAATTTGACATCTAGGAGAGGTATAAGTTAAATCATAAAATAAATAAGAGTATTTGGAGGAATACATAGGCATGATATCTTATAGGAGAGATAAATTTATACCAAGTCCCATGTGAAATAAATTTATTCTGTATTTGAAAACTCTATTGGGATAATTTTACCTACGGATAAATTTTGTCAAATATGAAATAAGTTGTTGTATTCTATATAACAAACAGCCTTACGTATATAGGTAGGGCCTACACGTAAGGCTGTTTATATATATATATATATATATAAAAGGTGGTGATGGAATTCTCTGTGGCTTAACGACTACGTTCTTATGGGGGGTGGGGGGGGGGGGGCCCCGGTGCATATTGGGCTGAAGCTTCAAGGTGCGTGAGCAATAAGAATCGGAAACTCACAGAAATTGAGGTGTCGATGCAAAGGCTGATAAATACCACCTGATGCATCTGATCTAAGCATTTAGCTAGGTTGTTATCTTGAGACGATGTGATTGAACTCCACAGATTATCTTGATTAATTTTTAAGAGAGACGGGGAGGTTAAAATGGCAATCTTTGAGAGGGTTAGAATTTAATTTTGCCATGTTGAAAGCTCCTCGGCTCAAAATAGTGGGATGACAACAATTCCCCGCTATACGGTGCGATCTCATAAAGCAAAAATGGAAGTTTCCATTGTCTGGGAACGTACTTGAGGGGTCCATATTCTTTCCCTCCAAAGCGATACGAATCCACTAAATTATAGTCAAAAGATCGATTCAAACAGAATAGTCTATGCACTTTATGGGTAAAAAAAAATAATAATAAAGGAGAGCTCCAGAAAAGGAGAGGTACCTTCATGTATACATCTTTCCTTTCTACGTTAACTACGCAAAAAGATTGGATAAATGCACATTATTCCCACGAAGATCAAATCCCCCTCCTTGAACACCAACAAAAGGAGATAATAACCCTGCAAATTAAGATCCCAATTTAAGTCCTTATTTCCTTATTGTGGATGGCATTATAATCAATGGAGTAACATGGTCTCTGTAAGGGCCAGAAATTCTACGCTTCTTCTTCGCGATGGCGCTACTCTGAACATCCGAACTCTCTCCAGTGATCTCATTGTCGGAGCTGCTCGAATGGTCGCGGCAGGGACGGCGGCACCCGAGAACGCTCACCAGCGTTTCGCAGCCGTGCTCCATGTCCAGCTCCGTCACCCGTTTCGCCACCAAGTCGCAGCAGTTCAACAGATCCTCCTGCAAGTGGACATGACCCCGTTCGCAAATCCGCGCGTGACGCAGATCAGGAAATGCCGTCGATTCACGAAAAATTTCGAAAAGTTGAGACCTTGAAGGGAACGGAGGGGTGAACTCAACTCACTTTGTCTACGTAAGGACAGGAGGTCAGGATGGAATTATGGAAGGAGGGGAATTGCAAGGGGAAGAGCTCGTGAGCTGCCGTGAGCAGTGCTGATGCTGCGACGATGGATGGTTTGTAGTCCAACTGCTTCGTCTCTGCAATTTTGGGCATGTCGAATTAAAGCGATCGGATTCGTAAAACGTCTGGTAATCTATTTGCTGTTTTGCTAACCATTTAAAAATCACGTGTTACGGTTAATGTGCTCCAAAACATATTCAAGAACGGTATCACCCAAGCAGAAAACATGCTACCAAACGAGCGGCATTTAGTTTTTAACAGGGATTACCATTCTGCAACTTGGAGATGTGCTGGGTGGCTCGAGCACTTAGCACGGAGATCGACGGCGGCTCCAGCGATCGAAACAAGCCGAGAAAGAAGGCGAGGAAAGAGAAGGGTGTCACTGATCGCATCCTCCATTCCAGTGTGCTAAGCACGAGCAGCTCCATCCGTTGGATAGTCTCAGGACTGCAGGCAACTCCCACCATCCCCTGTTCCATCAATGAAAGCCCATTAGTATCAAACAGGCGAATTGCCATATACTCTAATAAGCTCGGCCATGCAGGGGGAGCGGCTGACCACCAAATCGCATAAGCTGAAGTGGGTCTTCGTCATCTTGGACGCCAGGGACAGGCAGGTCACCGAGAGGAGCTCCATGATCCACGGCTTGTCGCTCTGCAACGAAGAGAGTGGTCATGTTCGAGCAACCCGTTGGTAAGTCTTCAGCACAGAGGTGACGCTTACCGGTATCTCCCGCCTCGAGAGGAATCTATCCAAGTAGTTGATGGCGAGGTAGGGAACGAAGCAGCCCATGTTGCACTCTCTCTGAGCCTGTAATATAGATAGAAGAGAAAGTGAACAAACAAGAGAAGGTGATGTGATTACATGGAT
The DNA here is from genome assembly GCA_037157565.1 of Thalassia testudinum. Classification (NCBI taxonomy): domain Eukaryota; kingdom Viridiplantae; phylum Streptophyta; class Magnoliopsida; order Alismatales; family Hydrocharitaceae; genus Thalassia; species Thalassia testudinum. The sequence goes on along the minus strand of JAZHRO010000031.1, from coordinate 29,255,588 downwards.
GTCTTGGTGTTACTCCGTTCATAGTGTTTTTTTGAATTTTTCTACCTGAAGAAGGAGAGACACTGCTTTGCGGCGAAGAGGGAGGAGGGGGTCGAGCTTTTCGCGGCACGACATGTGGTCGATCTCGGTGGCGAAGAGGTCGGAGATGGGAGGAGTTGGATGTGTGGTTTGTTGTTGTTGCTCCTCTTCTTCTCCTTCTTCTTCTCTGTAGGAAAGGAAGAAGAAGGGGTCTTGTAGATGGAATTCCATGGCTTCTATGCAGTGTTCAAAGGAACTTAGCAAGAGGAAGAGAGAGCATTGGGATGGTGATGGTGCGTGTCTTTGCTTTGGGATGCAAAAGGGAAGAAGTGACAACACCTCTCTCTCTCTCTCTCTCTCTCTCTCAGATACGCACACTGCCCTGCTCTGTGTGGTGGTATTGGTGGGTGGGTCTTCTCTCTATTTCTAGGGGAGGAATTGGCAGATGGAAATCCCTGCTGGTTTCTAAAGAAGATTGGCATTTACTCTTTGTCTACTTATTTTACAGAGAAAAGTGAGGATTATGCTGGTTTTTTAATACTGGAAAGGGGAGAGGAGACCTTTTTTTTTTTTTTTTTTTATGGGTTTTTTGTTGAGAGGAGACTCTGGTGGCGGGAGAGAGGAGGGGGTGGGCTCTATAACTTGCATTTAATTATTCGACAGGCTTGTAGCAGGAGGCAGCCCCCAGCTAGCCAGCCAAGACATTAGGAGGTTCCCTTTTTCCTTTTCCTTGGTTGCTGTCAACAACTTGAAGTCAAGAAACTGTGCACTCAATGAGATTAATCTACACTTAAAACATCACTTAATATTGTAAGCTCCATGCTATCAGGAAATCAATTGGTCATACCAGCTTCACTTCTTGCTTGTTTTGCAGGCCATTTTGGAGTGACTTCAAGTTAGGACTCAAGTGTGTGTTCCACCAATCAATAGAGTTCTCTTTTGTAGGCTTCAGGAGCCAAGATGACGTAGCAGAGAGGAAGTTAAACTTGAAAGGAGCAAGGAATATATACCTGCCAAATTTGAGATTTCCGAAATTAGGTTGTGGTGTAATTCTTTTTATTACAGTAATGGGATTTTCGCTATCGTAATCCTTTCATCCCGCAGGGGGATTTTGGAATTCTTTTCTCGAGTTTTTTTCATGTAATATGTGATTCTTCGTGTGCCAATAATCATGCCTTGTTGCATATTTGACGCGACAGTTCCACACTTGGTTTGAGAAATGGAATTGATGCATCCAATCTTGATTGCGGCAAGGATTATCAAATTAACCTAGATCTAACTTGCTGATATGACTTGACACAACGTGTGTGTAAACTAGGTCAGGGTTGGTAAGGAATAGGACTCATATATAAAGATGGGCCAAATCTTACAAGAGGAACTTGGATCATGGACTTGCTCTACCTGGAAGAATGGAACCCTTTAGACCAATTTAATCAAGCAACTCAGGTTTGGCCCATCTAACGTAGAACTAGCTAAGGTCATCTTTATGGTGGTAGTAAACCTTATTTAGCAAGTGGATCAGACTTGACTTAGCTCATTTTAACGATCAATCCTGATTGGATGGGCTAAACTTGGGCCTCAGAGTCATGTGTTGCTGAAAAAGGACCATGGACTGAACTTGGGCCTGGATGGATGGTCTCCTAAATGGGTTTCTCATTGGACTCTCGCTCATGGATTGGAATTCCAGTGCTCGTTGCTTTCTTCTTTTTTCGCTGGATTACATTACTTTACCTTACCCTATTCCCTCGGCTTACTATTACAATTTACCCTATTTCCATACAAATTTATCCGACTAGTCTTGAAGCGTTGGGGATGGGTTTCTTTGTCAAGCATTCCTTTCGCAACCGTCTTTAGAGAGAGAGAGAGAGAGAGAGAGACAGAGACAAAGCATCTCTTCCGCCGCACGTCTTGCAAGTTGCAGCCAATTAGCCGAAACTATGGTCCACACTTATCTTCAAAAATCATTATTCAAAATATGATTGTGACAGTTAACACTATCCAATGACTTGATAGCCAGATGTCCACTACACGAAGGCATGTAACTTGGTTGTTGGATGGTGGCCAACAAGGAGAGGACATCAGGTTCTTATGGTGGCCTAAAAAGAGCCCCCTTTGCATGGCTGTTTTCTCGTTTTATGTAGGGTGCCATGTGGGGGTCTTTTTCTCCGTCTCTTAATGCCATTCGCGAGTTCACTTTTATTTTCTTCAAAGGCAATGAGTAGCTAAAGTAGATGTGCTTGGTAAGGAAATAGTGTTATATCAGGATAGAATATGAGTAAAATAAATATAAAAGGTGTTTGGTTGGTGAGATTGTAATGATTGGTGGTATTGTTAATGATTGGTATATTGATTTTGTGAGAGATGAGAGAAAATTAGTAGATTTTGATGAGATATTTATTATTATTATTTTTAATTTAAAAAATTAAAAAAAAATTATTTCTCTCTCTCTCTCTCTCATGCCCACCCCCTCGATTTCCCCCCTCACCCAACCCCTTCGGAAACCACCGAATCTCACCCACCACCCATACGTTAACTCCTATCCCCTTCACTAACCCACAACCAAACACTGCTTAAGGTACTATTCGTTTTTGCCAAATTTATGCATCTGGATGTTGAAAGATAAAGTTATACCAAGATATATAAGAAGAAAATTCTAAGTTAAATTGTATTTCATGGGAGGGTTGGAGTACAAAATATTCCAGTGACACCCCTGGTTATTATCTCTCACTTATCTCATGATTTGATTCATGCCCTCTTGAGCATTAAAAAGTAACTTATCCTTCGATCCCACTGCTTACAAAAGTTATTCTTTAAAGATTATTCCTGCAACTAAATAGTAAGGTCTTAAATGTTTGAATGATAACTTTATGGAATATCCCTATAACTAGATATCTTATTGCTGAAATAACACTTATTTTATTTTATCATATCAATACTAACACCTATGATAAGCTACTTACCCTTAACCTATCTCACAATATCACATTAATATTAATATATATTAAATATATCTCCTCTAAAATAAAAATCATTAATTAATCTATACTCACTACATCACATCAACCTATCCCATGCACATAATATTATGTTAAAATACCATTCACTAATATCACATCAACTTATCAATTATTTCTATTCCATTTCTTACCCTATTCCCCCAACCAAATACATTTGCCTAACTCATCTCAAGTAAACACCGCCGAATATAAGGGACAACTCCATCCAAATCTGTCAATGAGAATAGAACAGGAAATATTCAAATTAATGTATCAATTATATAATTGGATGACTCGTCAGGGTACCTAACTTAAACAGTAAATATGCTCCCAAGGGGCTAGCTCCTCCTTAATTACATCAAGGACCATACCTTGGCAAGCATGTTAGTAATCCGAGGCTCCCAACATAGACGACCTTCGAATAGGTTTCAGGAAGTTGATATGTAGGTGGAAGTGGAGATTTTACACCTTTTTAGAGGAGTGAATGCAAATTATGTAATGGAAGATTATGAATTATGTAAATGGAGAATTCTTGTATTCTCAATTTATGTATTATAACAAAAAAAAAATAATTCCCATCAATTTTTCCTACATATTCAACTTCAAATTATCAATTTTGAAGTGAAATTTTGTGTTTCAAACTAATTTCATGATCAATCTCTTCAAGAAGATATTATCTAAGAAGACTATTTTAGTAATGCATTAGCACACAAAATAAAAAAAAAAGATCTTAAGGTTTACTATCACTTTTCCTTATTACATTGGAATGGAACTGAATAAGTCCGGTGATCATAAATTATATACATAACAACTCTAATTATTTTAATTAAAGTAGCAAGTGTTTTTAATTCTAAGGAGCAAGTAGTCAAGTTATTTGCTTATTGAGCCAAGTTAGAGAGTAGTAAATTAAACTTTGAGATGCTACAAAAAATGTACGTCATTGGTAATCATCTTAATTATCCTTTATTACTCATAGAGTGTTATTAGTAACCATCTCATATGCGTGGCATACATGTCCTGGCTTGCACCCTCTAAATAAGGCATCTTCCAACGTGGCTAGTTCAGAGTAATTCCTTGCATACGGAACGATCCACAATCTAAACCTCTCAACTCGACATATTGCAACTTTCTATAGCAAGAGAGAGCCTATCACACTAGCTAATATTGACAAATAACGAATTGTCTCAACTTCAATTTTAGAGTAAAATATGAAAATAAAAATAATATATCAAATGTAAAATTGAATAAAGAAAATGTCGGTAACTTCTCTCTCGTGCCTCCTTACTTAATGTGAATTTAGCACGAATTCAGGAGTAGAACGTTGGAGTAGGCAACGGCAATAGTGTGAAAACGGGTAAAAGAGCACTCTAATTGCCTTTCTCAAATAGAATAGGAAGTAGTAATTTTTTTTGCATATGGTCCGCAAATAGCCATTAAGGTTTAGCCAAACAATCACTTGTGTATTAGAACAAGTCTACAGATGCATCATGTGTGTAATGGTGCACATGACTCGTAGTTTTTATTATGTATAGCCTAAAACCAAAACTAAGATTGGCGTCTGCCAATAAAAGGTTAATTGGACCGTGTTGATGCAAAACATGGTTGAACGGGTAGTGCACTGGTATGTGGGTCACATCGTGACATTCATGCATCCTTGCACGCTAACTTGGATCAATGCGTCTTATGCTTGTTTGTGCAAATAATTTAGGTTTCGAAGTTGACGTGTTACGGATGAAATGAATAATACGCGAAAAATAGTAATGAGATATGTTTTTTCACATGGAGATAGGTATAGTAAATGTTATCAATAGGAGTAGTTAAACCAAAATATATAGGAATCCACGTGTGGAGAATAAATTTTCCTTATCCAACAAATCACCCTATCCAATATGGAATAAAATTTATCCTGAAACCTTTAAGACTTCTTTTGAAAGGTTCGATATTGGAACTTTCGGTTGACGCAACTTAGGTGTATGGTAAAACACAACGAAATGGCCAATGTGGTACATGTGAAATTTGTTTTGAATCTGATGCGACAACTTCAACTTATTAGGTTCGTTAAATTTGGCCTATGTGGATATGTGGTCGACTTTACGGCTATATTTTTAAATTTATTTCTTAAGGAGGCTTATAAAACATCTATTAAAATAAAGCAAAAAAAATCATCTTGATCTTTGGATTTGTCTTGACCCTCCATTATACTCGTTAGAATTTCAGAGTACTTATTCTTAAGCTCAAGAATAAGATTCCTGGAAGGTCATGCATACAAATATATCTCAATTTTGGTTTTGTTAATAATGAAATGGCATGTGAAACATGCTTCTAACTTACATTGGACCATAAATTTACGTTTGGATCAAGCCTTAAATGTATGCCATAAGTATATGTTCAAATTGAACCAACAAAAATGTTATGGTCATGTACAATTAAGCTCTAGAAAAGCCAGGAATCCTAAAATTGTCATATTGTAGAAGACAAAAATAAAGTTGTCTTGCTCCATGGGCTGACTCAATCCATCTAAGCCCACAGTGGCCTAGGCTTCGATTCATGAGTTTTAGCTTATAGGCCAACTTGACCCATGCCTAGACTAAGGTTTTTCCAAGCCCAACCTGGCCCATGGTCCAAACAGGCTTGGAGTATGAACAATTTTACTTGTATGCCTAACCATTGGCCTTTTGATCATCCATCTAGAGGGAAAAGGTCTTGCAATAAACAACTAGCTGCAACGATGCTTATGGTTACATATGCTACCAAGAGTAGGCATCTTTAGCCATATTCACAATATCAGTTGAGCAATCCTCCTAATAATTATTCGCTTCGTAGTGCAACTAGTTCTTTATTTGCAGTAAACAATGAAACCATAACTCACTTGTACAAGTCTTTTAACTTGTATCCTACCTCTTTTCCATAGTTGTTCTTTTCTTGTACAAAGGATATAGGTAGCCATTCTCGAAGGTGTGGCTAAATCACCTCCTTTTAGAAAGAGCTAATGCTCATTGAGAAGTAAGTTAGGTTTAGATTTAGGCACAAATGTCTTCTTTTGTTTCCTGGAGGTGAAGTAAGATCAAGTTCATAAACTTATTATCCCAAGTTGAAACAAAATTTGTCAAGATTCACATGTTACACCCTCATGTTCCTCTTGTGTGGCAACAATGTGGGTATAAACAAAAAGGGACAAGAGGGTTCGGTTTGCTTTTACTTCTAGAGGTGTGGAATATTCTTTTTAAAGAGCATATTGAGATAGAATTCAATTTGGTTGGACAATATATGGTTAGTAAAAGAGGATCTAGTTTTCTTAAGAAAGAAATATATTGTCAAATATGATTGGCAAAGTGAAAACTTATTGCTTCTACAATGACATAAAGAGGCTCAATATTTTGCTTTATTTGAGGATCAAATATGTTTGGCGAGGGCATCTTCCTTTTACTGCCCTCTTCCCATGGTTTTAAAACAAAGAAAAAGAAAGAAAGAAAAGCTGTAGCTTATTGACAAGAAAATAAGTAGAAGGGAGTCTGGTTTGACCGGTGAAAGATTGAAGTCCACCGAAGGTTTAGGGTCGAGAGGCCTAATCTAAACCACGAAATGCTGGTAGGACTTACAAGATGGACCATTTATGTTGACCAAATCTAAACCAAAGGATAAGGGAGATTTCGAGAGATATAATTAGGCCTCTGAAGCCAAATATTCTGACTAGTTTTCATATTTCTACACATTTTCACGAAGGAAAATACGGATATTCAGACACAAAAAGAAAATATAACGATTATTCGGGTTTTCTTTTTCCCTCATAGAAAGTGTTGGAAGGATCCTGTTCTGCAAGTTTCGTACACTTTTTAACGAAGGAACAGATGGGGATTCACAGGTTGTGATAATTACATGGAATGTTTTTGATGTAACGGAAATAAACTACAGAACGGTGTCGATAAAGTTCGTACGAAAAGTTTGGATTTGCTGATGGAGGTTTTCAGTAAAAAAACTAAAACACAAGAACTAAAGCGCAACTTCTTTTATAATTCAGACGAATATAAATAACAAATGGAAACCACGTTCAAATGTCAAAATGGGAACCGACAGCCAAATGTAGTGAAATCCATAGAAACATATCGACAAATCTCTGAAAAGAAGAAAGAAGAAAAAATAAAAATACACCAAGTGGTATAAGGATATACAAACCACACAGAAAGAGCACAACTTCACCAGCGGTCACAATGATGTAGATAGAAAAGTAATCAAATCAAATTAATCTAAAAGCAATCAATCCAAATCAAACCGATTAAGCAGATTGAGAAGAAACCACCTTTGCCTCAGCCATCGTCGCGGTCTTCGTCACCGTCGCCGGCGCCGCCTCGGTCCCTATCGCCACCCCGACCGATGGGTAGACCGGCATCATGGACATCGGTTTGAACCCTTCAATGACTTGAGGTATCAACCCGTAGTGACCCCCAAGGCTGCTCGAGTTACTGACGTACACCAGACCCGGTGGAACCTGACTCTGATGCATAACCGGTGATTGAACCGGTTGGGAGTAAGAAGCCGGTAACCCCATCGGGCTAGGAATGTAGTAAACCGGAACCGGCGTGGGCGAGTATCGTGGCCAGTTGGGGTCAATAGAGAAATTCATCGAACCGGGAACCGTCTCCGGGCTCGGTTTTTCTTCGATATTCGGCTGATTCTCCGGTTCGGATTGGGGCTTGATCTGATCACGACGGACGGGCGACTCGGTCTCTGACCCCGTGGCGCAAGCCGCCTGCTCGCCCTCCGTGTGGGCATCCGAGACGCTGTCCAGACCGAAGAGATAATCGGGCACCTCCGAGATGGTGGACGACACATCGGACCGGACCCGCTCGAGCCGGCCCGCGAGCCCGTTATTGAGCGCGCCTAGGAACCAGCTCTGGGGCTGGGGACCGACCGACTCGAACTGGTGCTGCTGGGAGGCGACCGACTCGAACCGGGCGGAGCCGACCGGCGGGGGAAAGAGGAAGACGCGGAGACGGGGGAGGGCGGCGCGGCTGGGGGCGGCTGCGGCGAGGCGGTCGTACTCGTCCATCATGTTCTCGACGTCCTCGTCGTTGGCGAGAGAGATGAGGGCGTCGAGGTCCTCGTGGGGGAGCTGGTACTTGACGGCGGCGATGGGCGGCGCGCCGGGGAGCTTGGAGAGCTTCACGAGCAGGGAGGCGAAGCCGATGGAGCGGTGGACGGCGACGATGCGGGTCTCGCCGCCGATGTAGCGCAGCTGGTTGTCTTGGGGCCGCGGGTATATCCTCCCGCCGAAGCTGCACATGAGGCGTACCGTACCGCCATGGTGCTGCTGCTGCTGCTGCTGCTGTTGGTGGGTTTGCTGTGGATGGTGGGTTTGAGGGGGTGGTGTTTGCTGGTGCTGGGGATGGTGTTGGTGCTGAGGGGATTGGCGGTGTTCGTGTTGGGGGGAGGGGCAGCTTGGGACGGAGGGGGTGTGCTGGGGGTGAGACGGCGTGGCCATTGGGGGAGGCACGTAGAGGATAGGACAGGTGAGGACAGGAGGAAACTGTGGTGTATATGGAGACGAATGAGCGGCACGATCACGACGGGGTTGAAGATGGGTTGGATGGAGGAGGGGTTTCAGACAGTGCAATTATTGGTCGTGGGGCAGCAATTTCCTTTTATTTATTTATTTATTTATTTATTTATTTATTTTCACCCCGAGGGTTATAACTTTTGCAAATTTTATACAGATGTTACTATAAAATTTTAAAATTAATATAATATTATTGTGTTTCTAATATCGCTTCTTAAGTGTCAATTCCCCTCCCCTTAGTTATTGTCATTAAATTTAACGTTTATGTATCAAAAACTTAAAAAAAAAAAAAATTACTTTTTTACTTTTTATATTTATTTTTTCCCTCCCCCTCCTCCCTTCTCTTCCAAATCGTGCACCCAAGCTCCGCGCTCACCACGACACTTACCGTGCCTCCCATCGCTCCCTCGACACCGACGAGCTCGACGTCCTCTGTCGCCACGGCGTCCATGAGATCCGTCGGTGCCTCACCTGGTGGGACCTTGCTTGGCTCGTCTCTGGCATCCTCGTTGGCACCGGCATCTTTGTCCTCACAAGCCTCGAGGCCCGCAACGACTCCAACCCTGCCATCTTCCTCTCCTACGTCACTGCCGACCTCTCCACCCTCCTCTCCACCTTCCTCACCAGAAACCACACACGCACACACCCCAATCCTTGACACGATGAAGCGACAGAACGAGAGGGAGAGCAGCTGAGAGAGGGCGAGAAAGTGAGCACGTGAAAAGGGGAAGAGAGAGTGGTGGCAACAGCAACTAGTGGCGGAAAGCTGAGCGGTGGTGAGTTCCGCCTCTGTGTGCGTCCGTGGTTGTGGGGAAGGAGTTGGAGGGAGGAGTTGCGGAGGTTGTCGACGTCTCGTCAAAGATGCAGCGAAAGTGTGGAGGATACCAACATGAGTTCGGTGGCGAGTGATTTCCCTCCCCTCTGTGAGTTTAGGAAGAAGAAGGTGTGGGGGTGGGGTTGGTTGTGGTTGAGTGGCGGGTACCAAAGGGAAGAGTAGTAGAGGAGGACGTGGCTGTAGTTTCGCCGGAGGTGCAATAGCAAGCGGTAGAGGGTGGTGTTGGCTGGTTGTCGGTGCTGGGGGTCAACGGCTGGTGGGTTTCTCCACCTGCCAAGAGAAGGAAAACGAAGAGGAGGAAGAAGCACGAAGAGGTGAGGAGGAAGGAAGGGTTAGAGGGTAGGGAGAGGGAAAAAAAAAAAGATTGTGGGTAACAAACTAAATTTTGTTTACTTTTAGATCAATGTTAAATTCAACGGTGTTAATTAACAAATGATAATTATAAAATCACAAAAAAAAATTTGTGACATATAAAGTAATATTGGGAATACTACGATATTTTATTAATTTTAAAAATTTTCAATGATATCTGTGCAAAAATTTTTAGTTTAGCGGGTTTGATGGGATGGAAAAAAAACAAAAAAAAAAGAAAGAAGAGACAGAGAGGCAAATGTGTGGTTGCTGCTTACGGAGCGACTTAGTTTGGCTTCTCTCCATTGTTTTTTACTTTGTCTCTTTGTGATAGGAGATTTTGTAATGTAAATTCGATGTGCCTGGCAAAATATAGCGCAGACTGTGAACATTCTCTGGATTTTACATTAGTTCAAAAGTATACATCAGGTATTACAGGATTGCCCTATTAGTCTTAGTAATTACATAAATATCCTTATAAATTTACAGTGTACATCTATATGTCTATTTGCGTGAGGTCAGGGATTAAGTTAGTTTAATAGCAAAACATAATTTCAAAAATTCGTCGCATTCATCTAAGACAAATAACCACCATCCAACGAAGAACGGGTGTTGAATGTAGAGAGAGATTGATGGGAGGTGGGGAGAAATCATGAACTAGAGGTGGTGTGTTGCAACAGGATAGAGGTTGCCTCTTCCATCTCTAGGTGTTGTTTGTAAGAAGGATTATTACAATAAATAAAAATTAGAAGTAGTAGGAAGGAAGAAATTAAAGGATTTTATTTTATTTGAGTATTTGATTTGATTTATTGTCTTACAAAAAAATTTAAAGAATTTTATTCTACTTAAAATATTTGCATGATGGAATAAGAAAAAATTACTTAAAAGTTAAAAGCATGTGGAATTAACGAATGAAATTAGATAATTTCATGGAAAGGAGAAATTTTTTAATTTTAAAATTATACCCTTAATTGCACAATCGTGTGATCTCATAATTAGAGGTGTTATTGAGTGCTTGGGATGTCTCAGTTAATCCTCCTCGTCATCGTAAGTTTCTCTATCTGGGGTGGCATGAGTTCGACTCGTATCTTAACCATAGAGACATAGATCGGGAGTTGGTGTTGCTCGTTGGGTATTTCATTGAGTTGCATCAGTATCTTCGAGACGGTACATTGTTTGGACTTCCGAAATTTATCTCAGACGTATGCAAAAAAAAAGAAAAATATCACGAAATTAAATATGAAATTAGCATTAATGCCACCTAACAAATACCCTGCAAAGGATGAAGGGGATGTTAAATTCCATCTTCCTCGTGTGCAGGTCAAACTATTGCCTTTCGATGTCCTTTCGGATTGGAAATCGTCGGTTTAGACTAATTCATATTCGTTTCCATACAAGTTGGAATTCGAGCTGAAGTAGGTAATAGGACCATAAGCAAATGTACGGTATTCACAGATCATCATTAATTGTTGCCATTTATCCACAAATAGTTAAGTTCCTACGCTGTTATCATCCTTTCTTTCCCTCACTTCTCCGCTGTGATTTGATCATCCTGTCTTTTATTCTGATAGACATGAATCAAACTGACTCCATAGCTACCATCTATCAAATTCTTCTCGAATTGAATCAGATGGATCCAAAAATTAAGATAATAAAATTAAACTCTACCTAACTATTGATCATAGCATTTACTTATGAAATAAGATGAAGTTAATTACGCCATTGCCAATTAGTATTAATACAAAAGATGAGGTCAATAATTTTTAAATTACCCAAGTTACCACAATCTTGACTACAGTTCTAGCATTCTTGGTTGTGCAAGCCTCCCATGCTTGTCAATAATACGAGGCAAGCTTATCTAAGTTTGCTTCTAGGAAGACTAATGAGTCTTAATCATCAAGGGTGCACGGTAGGCAGCGGCTGGTTACGTGCATGATAAGATGCTTTTTTTTTTAATTTAAATTGAAAAGTAAATACTCCATCACTCGAAGATAAAAATAGAGAATCCCCAACGCCCATTAGAAGAGAGGGGACTGAAATGTCCTCTCCAAGAGGAGGATATACCAAAATCAAAAAAGAAATAACAAAAAAAAAAAAAAAAAAACATATATATATATATATATATATATATATATATATATAAAAGAAGCATCCTTATAATAATTTTTGTAGCAGCTATGAATGCCCACTACTCCACACTACTAGGATATGATAGCACTACTGTAGATGTCTTTGATGATCTTTACTCATGGCTAATAACATGTTACGAGCAAAGCAACCTATCCAACTATGTAGTCATGATGAAGCATGATTTCATGTGTGATCCCAACAACAAAAGACACAAAAATAGTGACGATCGGTAGGTCAAGGGTGAGACAAAGGTGGGATAATTGATGCCAAGCAAAATTGATTACAGCAAACTAAGCACACCAATGGTGAGTTTGACATGGAGATGCACAAAGGCAACCACTGACATCATGACCATCGATGGGACCATGACCACCACCCAAGCACGACGATGCCGGTGCCAAAACCACCAATGGTAGTGAACGACAAAGACTACACAAGGGGCAACAAAGCCCCTCACTCAATGAAATAGAACCTTAACCGCAAGGGAAAAGGCACTACATGAACCATAGGCAGCAGATCCACTACTAAGCCAAGAGCAACACTAAGAAGCTACCCCAAGGTACATCGCCACAAGAAGAAGAGAATGACCAACAATAGGATGGCTTCACCAGAGACTACATTGAACCCATCAATCAACCAAACAAGAAAGCATTGAACAAGGAAGAATGGCAGTTGATGGGGTGGGGGAAGTGAATAGAGAACTGAGGAGACGACTGAGAGGGGCCTCGATCAACACCAAGGCTAGCCAAGACCCCCCTTGTAGCTATAGGGGTTAGGGTTAGAAGCTTCTTGAGAGGGGAAGAGAAAAGAGTGAGGAGAGTCGATGGCTAATAAGATGTTGAGAGATGGCAAGGCTTGTATTATTCTTACCATCATATTGCAGTGGAATAATTCAATAGGATGAGTAACATAGGAAAAACTATCAACCAATAGAGATTTTCACCATTGATCAATCTAATATCAGGGATCTCACTACAAAAGGGCTTTTTGCAATGGTTCTAAACTGTTGTCAAAAGCTAAAAAATCGTCACAAAATAGAATCAAAGAAAGTTGCATCATGGGAACTTTTTGGTGATGATTTTTATTGAAAATTGTCGCGAGTAGTCCTTTCCTCTCTCCACCCCACAATCGATTTTCCGATGATGATTCCCAACTGTCACAAAGAAATTTGACAGAAAAAAGAATTAACGACAATTCTGTAAAAGCAATCAAAGATAAATTATTAGCGATAGATTATAACTATGGCTTAAATGTTTTGGCGACAGTTAAAAAACCATCGCCAAAGATAAGCCATTTAGCAAACATTTACTTACCTTTGGCAATGATTGTAGATCGTCACCAAAGGCAAATAACTTCTTTTACATAAATTGTCACCAAATATAAATCTTATAAAGGGTGTTTGCTACACATGTATAATATGGTAGATACTCAAGTATACAATATAGATCTGAGAACCATTGTTAAATTGGTTTGCGATAAAGTACTACTAAATTCAAATATACCTTGGCGACACTAAAATCCATTCACCAACAAAAGGCTAGATAGGCTTGATAGTATGCATGTGAAATGATTTTTGTGTAGACTAAACTTAAACCAATTGGTTATCAATAGAGAGATCTAATCATTTTTTAACCTATCACCGATCTCCACGACTTTAAATAAGGGACTATCTTGTCTACATGCACTATAGCCTCCTTTTAGACCTACATGCAAAAAAAATTAATAAGTGATGTTAATGACAAAATCCCACCTTTGGATTGACTTGGCTCAGATATTGTAACGGACGTGTGCCCCAGACGTCTTTTAAGATGTCTGGGAGGTTGTCCAGACGTCTGGGATCGTTTCCAGACGTCTGGAAATCCGTTATTTTCGACACGCGCGAGTCGTCTGCGCGCCTGAGCGCGCTGACCACATATTCGCCTTTCCTTCCTCCTGCGGCTGCAGATTCTCCTGCCGCGAATCCTTCTCTCTCCTCTCCGCGCGGCCTTAAAAGGGCATGCCTCCCCTCACTCCGTCACCACCGTCTCCTTTCTCTTCTCCTTCAGCCAGAGCGCGAGAGTGAGCGCGAGGGCTGCAGCGGCGGCCGCAGTGAGCGTGGAGGAGGTGCTGCGTGCGAGAGCGGAGCTCTACCGTGAGGGCGAGCTCGCCGGGGCTGCTAGGGCCGGCCGGTAGAGGGCGCAGGGGGCGCGGAGCGACGCGGAGGGGGGGACTGCTGTGGTCTGAGTAGTAGGCGCGCGAGGTGCGACGCGGGCGGCGTCGCGAACGGAAGCCGGGTGGCGCCCTGTTCTGGAAAAATTTCCAGAATCGGACATCTGGGTTGATAGGCAGACGGCGAGGACGACGTCTGGTAGATCTTCCAGTCGTCTGAAAGGTGAGTTTTCCGTCTTCTTCTTCCTTCCTGTCGACTGACCGTACTGAGGGAGGGAGATGGGTGTGCGCAGGCTTGGTGATTCGCCATCCAACGCGAATCATACGTCTGGCTGTTGTACCAGACGGCTGGAGCGACCTCCAGACGTCCTGGGTGACCATCGGACGTCTGGGATCTAGGCCAGACGTCCCTGCAGACTTCTGGACGTCTGGGAAACCACGCTGAGCAGGTAATTCTCTGATCCACTTTTTAAGACGTCTGGAAGAAGTTCCAGACGTCTGATTTTGCACAATGTCGTCACTTTTGACCTGTTTAGGGCCCGTTCAGGTTCCGTTTTCCGCGATTCGAGTTGCGTTCTTTTCAGAATTAATTTCTCTACCCGTCTACAGTAGCTATACACTGTTTTGAGACACTCCTTGTGTTTGATCCTTGTGATAGGACCTCCTTCAGTTGCAGTCTTGGGAGTCGCGGAGGCACGCGGGATTCCCGATCACGCCCCCATTACTCCTGTTGTACCTGGTAGAGTGGTTTTAAGTTATTAATAAAATCTGTTAAATTATGGAACCATAAATAGAACCTAGGACATTGCATGAATCCTAGGAATGAGAAATAGATGGAATGATCGCTCCTAGGTGTTGCATGAATCCTAGGACTGGAAAACTAGATTGTATGATAGCTCCTAGGATATGGCATGAATCCTAGGATGGGAAAACTAGTGGAATGTATAATACTGCAGTCTTGGAAAATGGGAAGAGATATAAAGCTGCCTGTAATTTGAATTAACAGCTGTCTGTTGTGAATAAATAACGTAGTTGAGAACATGGATTGTAAGAATGTGAAACTGGAAAGTGAAACCTGGATGTTTGAGTAAAAATGATGGAACCCTACGGGGAAGTAGAGGTAGAACTCCTGGAAAGTGAATGGAATAGTATTGGGGAAGTGAGCTAGCCCTTGAGTACGGAGTACCAAGGAGAGCGACTGTCCCCCTATTTAGTGCAGAGCGGAGCCAGCCGCCCCAGGGACCCGGGGTTAGGACTGGCCACTCTATACCGACTTGCTGGCCCTCGCGTACGTAGTACCGAGGAGAGCTACTAGTGTAGGGAGGTGCTAGCTACCCTACGGGCCCCGGGGTTCTGCTAGCTTCCCACACCGACTTGTTAGGCCCGTTGGGGCAAACCAGGGTAGTCAGGTGAGGGTGCGCGGACTGCGGAGGGGCAAGGCCCCGGTTTGGTTACTGTGGAGGGGTTGGACCCCTGTTACTGAGAGGGCTCTGCCCTGGACTGGTTCCGTGCTGTGCTTTGGGCACACCCGTTAACGGAAACGACTTACCGTGTGCCAGTACGGGTTAGCTACCTGTGCGTTTATCACGCGTGCCGTAGTCACCGTTACGTCTGTCAGTAACCTTGGGGTGGTTGACTGAGGGTAAGATCACCACGGGGGACTCTCCCGGCCAGGAGAGCACCACGTGCTACTTCTACTTTTTGGAAAAAACTGCAATCATGATCGTTCCCATGAGGAACATTAGAGATCAAGAAAAAGATCTGGGGAATAAATGAAATAGTGAGACAATTGAAAGATGTGAATAAAGAAAGTAATAGAACATAACAGCTACTGTACACTCTACTGTTGTCTTTAGTTTTAGTTGCCACTCTACTCAGCGTTTTGCTGACGTGTTATACTCGTTACCTTTTTCAGGACCAGGTGTTGAGCAGCCAGGGTCAGCGGCTGCAGAGGACACTGGGCCGAGTAGGGTCCAGTAGAGTTAATACTGTCTTTTGTACCTCTTTGTTTCTGTTATAGTGAGTAGTTCTTGTTTCCGCTGTACTTTTCTTTACCTGCAGTTCATGTTATATGATAAATGTTGTTCTACTGTTGTGGTGGTATATACTGTAGTAGTTTCTTTCCTTACTGCTGTACTTTCTTACTGTTAGTTATATTTATGCTGAATGTGGTTTATTTTACTGCTCTTTTGGTTACTTCCTCGTTGGACGACTAGGTCTTGGGATTAGTCGAGTCGGTCCGGTTCTCGTGTCTCGTAGGGACTCGAGAACTGGGTCGTTACAGATATCATTTGCGAACATCCAACTCAAACAATTGACTATAAAGATAGAATCCAACCTTTTATTACCACATCATCTCAATGTACTAATGAAATTTGCTCTTGGAAACACCTAGTAAAAGGATACAAAGTAAAAAGGGAAACAAAAAGAGCCTTACTTGGACAGGGCATCAGAAAATTGCAGCCACTACCTTATGAATGCTTTGATTTGATGATGCCCTACCAGTTGCAAGAAGCCAATTTAGGGCAATAGACATGCCAAACTTCTATGTATGGGCCCTCATTGAAAGAAATTGACCTTCAATTATAGCTCTAACCTAGATAAATTTTAGAGGTAACAAATGAAGCAATCAACACATGTACAACAGAAATTGATTATAGACAAAAACTAGGACGAAAGCACTTGTGCACCCACCTCTGAAGGAGCATCAAACCTGTCAACCCCTTGTTCAGTTTTCAAGAGTATAACAATGAAATCCAACTACCATTTATACAAGCATGTTTAGATATTATGTAAGTTTTGTCACTCCATAACATTCCATCACAACTAAAATTAAGGAAATGTTAATTACTCCATTGAAACTCAAAAATAAACTTTTTCATGTTCTACAATAGAACTGCTTTAAGCATAGTAGGAGAGAAGTGAAATTTTCTTATTGAAAGAGCTAACATGATTAGGCTTGTTGGTTATACCAAATATCTAAACAAACCATGAAAGCTTATTGTAGATGAGGAAGCTTACTATAGTTATTATCATTTAATATAATAAAAGACGATACCATCTCAAAATTGATATTTCTATGAAAATGTAGGGAGAATGACGGTTTGAAATTAAGCCATCTCAAACTTAGTTGACCAAAATATCTTTCTCATGAACTTAATAGCAACAAGTATATAAAAGCGATATTTTGACAAGGTAATATATATGGATAAATCCAAATTCCCCAACTTTGATTTTAAAAGCAATAGCATGGTATGTAATAGATGTCATTTAATCTAGGCAGTCTAAGCAAAAGTTAATACCAGAAGTCAAGTTGCATGTAATTGATATGCAAACAATTTGTTTCATCATTGTCCAGTAAGAAGCTTTAATTGAGTTTATAAGGTACAAATACTAGTATTTCATTGCTTTTAGGAGCCACTTAGTGACCAGTAAAATAAGACATGATGCCACATAAAGGAAGGCACAAAGATTACAAATAAAAATTGTTGATTTCAAAAAAGAGTAAAAAAAGGTTGTGAATTGAATCAAGAAAACAAAACAAATACAAGTTATCAGAAATCACAAGTGTGAACAGATACACCAAGGGTTATAATAGCACATGCAGAAGTGACCAAGAAGTGGCATTGTGGACCACCAATATCCTCTGTCATTCAGCAAAGCCTAACATACCAAGTCCCTTCCCATGTGCCATTTAACTTGTAGCAATTAATTTCATTCAAAATAAAACATGTGTACCAAAAATAAACATTAACAATGATATGCTCTTATATTGTCTCCATTTTGATCAAAGGTACAGGATAAAGAAAGGCCTGAAGCACTACCTGCGCGTGCATGTGACCCATGCCCTGTGCATATGATCCTGGTTAGAGACCTTGCCAAATCCAGCCACAACAACACTTCACATCAGAACAACCACCCATTAAAGAAGATCAAATCATAATTCTCAAGCAAAAGAACCACTCCATCCCTTACCTGCGTGGCAAAACTGGGCTGGTGCCCACCTTGGATTCCACCTGCATCCTTCTTCACAGATCCTTTACCATCGCCCTACAAACATGCAAAGACTTGAGCTCACCTGCAACATGCACACAAGAACAAACTCCACAAAACTAAGGATCCCAATTTCCTTTACCTCCATCTGCAAGCAACAAACCACCAAAAAAAAGAGAGAAGCCAGTTGGAAAACCTCTGTTGTACCAACCCGCAAGATTGAGATGCATCGAGTGGCGTAGTCATCACATTCAAGTTACAAGGCATATATCAATTGAATGGCAAGTCATAAATTCCATTTAAAGACCCTATAGACAATTTAAGCAACTGATTTAATTGTAGCAGATTAGAATAACCCAACATGGAAGGAGTCCTACGGGTAAAAAAATGCTACATGGATCACAAAGACCCACAGAGACTAAAAGAAATTAGATTAAACTATTTTCCCGCTAGTGTTTACATCAACTGGAGCTGTTTATCCAAACAAAAGCCTTCATCAACTATTATCTCAAGAAACAAATAAGGATCACCCAAGCAAATGGCATGAGGGGCATATTTATTAAGGGATGTTGGTTGGGAAACGTAAAAGTTGACATGTACCAGTATGAACGTGGTCCCAACTTGCATCTTTCTTTTTTATGCAAAAAAAGTGCTGGCACATAGTGAGATCCACCACTGTTTGAACCAACAATAAACAACTTTCGTACGGGTGCAAACCTTTCAAACCACCTTCGGAATCACTTTCCACTGATGCAAAACCACTTTGTATGGGTGCAATCTTATTTTGCACCTGTGTAAAATCACTTTGTACCTTCAAAATAATTTTGCACAGGTGCAAAGTAAGATTGCACCGGTACAATCTTACTTTGAACTACTTTGCACCGATGCAATCTTATTTTGCACCGGTGCAAAATTAAATTCCAAGTGTTTTTTCATTTATGACAAGTGATTTTACACTTGAAAGATGAATTTTCCACCTTAGGGTTTAAGGTTCACCCTAGGGTGGAAAATTCACCTTTGAAGTAAAAAATCATTTCTCATATGTGAAATCACTTTCCATAAACTTAAATCATAAATCATAAACTCATAGGTCAAAATCACTTTGCACGGGTACAAAATCACTTTGGATAGGTGAGCCTATCCTTTGAATAATTTTACACCGATGATAAATTATTTTAAAGTATTTTTGCATCTTTTGCACCGGTGCAAAATCAACTAAAATAATTTATCACCGGTGCAAAGTAGTTTATCATCGATGCAAAGTATTTATTATCGGTGGAAAATTATTTATCTCTTGTGCATTTTAGATTAAAATAGTGTGGTAGTTCTTTTGAATGTGGTGGAGACCAACATGTAACAAATCTTACACTCTTTGTTTCTTTATAGCAAATATCAATTATCAAGTGAGTCCAAATTTTCAACACTATATAAAATATAAAAATAATATCACATATTTTTCTATATCACTTTTTACGGCATCACTTATATTTCCCTACTTTTTAGCTTTATTAAAACATTATCAACGTGGAAACACTCACAGGATACGGTAGTTAACATCCAACGAATTTGGGTAGCCATGTTGCAAGCTAAAAGCCAATTTTAGCAAATCAAAGCCAACGTGAACCAAACAATATTAAAAGTCATGAAAGAATTTAAATGAAATCTCTCTCTCACATGGGAGAAACAAATGATGCCTTTGAAACTACAACCAAACAAGTAGGACATCAACCACCACTAAAGATATGTCGAATGCTAGAAAGAGAGGTAATACACTTGTGATGAGTGTATACAATCACCAATTCTTGACATTTGACAAAAAAATCTGTTGGAAGGATAAGTATTTATAAGAAATTATTTCTTTAACTTTGAAGTAAAATAAAATGCAGACGAATAATGAAATATGGCAAGTAATTAGGGAAAAGGCTTTTCTCCATAAAGATGGGATCTGTTAATCTCCATAGCATGAAGACAGCTACATTTGCTCCCATTAATCCATAAAGTACCACGTCCAGGGAGGGCATAAAAGATCTCCTGCAAATATCAGAATCATAAAGAATGTGGTTATGGAATTAGATAATAGAAATAGCGCATTTTCTTTAATTCAATTGTGATTCGTTTCCATTCTTCTTAAACAAGAGAGAAGAATGACTATCGAGGAGAGCTGGAACAACCTCATCTTGCGGTCCCCGACGAGGTTCCCATGGCAAATGGGGAATCCAATGGTCAAGAACAGTCTGTTTCGAGGCCATGGACGGACTCAAGTGGAAGGTGGACCTTTGTGGAAGCCGCTGTAGAGAGAAAGATCAGGATTGAGGCGGACAATGAGGAGGGGATTTGAAGGGTGTAGGGAGATGTTGTTGTTATTGATGATGGTGATGGGTTTGACAAATAGGATGGGAGGGCATTGGGAAGATGAGGGAGTGGAGGGGGTAGGCTAGAGGATGTTGACAAGGATAGGGGGAGGGTGATGCTACTACGACGGTGGGGTAGAGGGGGTTGGTGATGGGAGGAGGAGGAGGCTGGAGGGAGAGGGGGATGGCATTGGGAGGGGCGACAATGGTGGGGGTAGAGGAGGGGAGGCAAGGCAGCGAAGGAGGCGGGAGGGGGTGGCAGCGGAGGAGGAAAAGGAGGTGGTGGTGGAGGAAAAGTTACCTGAAGGAAGAGGATGAGCAATGAGGTGGTTGGAGGTAGGAGTGATAGGGTCAGGCAGGGGTCAAAGGTGTAGTAGGGGCAAAGGGGAGGACGAAAGAGGGGTTTTGGGTTTCCAAGGAGGAAGGACGCACGAGTGCAAGGTTTCTGTTTGAGCAATAAATCGGTGTTTTAAAATATCTTCGTTGTAATATAGTCAAAATAGTGCTTAAACAAATAATTTTATTACTCGAAAAGGTTCCGAGGTCGAACACAGAGAGCAAATAGGAATTTACACACTAATCTCAATAATGCAAATGAGTACAAGAATTTAAACCAAATAAACGACTCAAAAATGATAATCAATGTAGATATGAGTATAACAAGAATTCAATATGATAAAAAGAAATCTATAACAAAATAATGGTGATTTAGATCACCAATTATTTAGTATAATTATATGTAAACTAGAGTAATCAATAATGCCACAGTAATCAGGATCAAATATCTGCACAGTAGCCTGAATGCTGCAGTAATCAGACATCTCCTTTGGAGATTAGGTACCTTAAATGGCCTTCTTCTCTATTTCTCCTTTTTCTTCTTTCACTTTTTCCTTTTCCTTCTTCTGCTTCTGCTTTGTTTTTCTTCTTTGATTTTTTCCTATGTGGCTCTCCCTCTTCTTCCTTTCTCTATGCTTCTCCTCTTCTTCTCCTTCTCTTCAGGCCTTTTTCTCTTTTCTTCTTTCTTTCTTCACGCACAAATGGTAGCCATCACAAATTTTGGCTAAGTGTTGCACAGGGCAAAATCCTCCCCTGCCCCATGCTCTCTCTCTCTTTCTCTCCTCTTAGGTTCCTCCCTCCCAAGGCCATTCAGGGTATAGTCGGGTAATCGGGTAAACGTGCACCCAGGTCTAGGCTCACCGGCCATGGGTGGTGAGCGAGGAGTGAAGGCTTAGGTGGGTCAGGTGCACCAGGTCCGCGGGGGAGAGGTCGCGGACGAGGCACGTGAAGGCGCAGGGGACCTCACCCCCCTGTGACTTGAGGCACTAGGGCCATAGCATGAATCCAATTTATGCGCCTCTACCGCTTCGTCTGTTTCTAATGTGGGACTAAGCCTACACCTTTTCTTTGCGCAATTGCAGGGCGACTTCCCTCGCCAAATTGAAGTAGCAGCGAGGCGTGTTGACGCTAATTGAGAGCCTGGATACCTGGGGCACGTAGGTTCGCACCACTTGGAGGTGTTGCCTAGAGTGAAAGACGCAAGAATACCTTCTTCAAGGTTGCGTGAAGCTCTATCAATGGCGGAGAAGCCGTGGAACCAGAAATCCACAAAACGGCCTTTCAGCCATGTTAAATGAGCTCAGAAGCTTCGATGGATGATGGCGAAGGTGGTGGAGGTGATTTGTAACGAATGCGTGAACTGGACGTATTTTAAGACGTCTGAGAGGTGGTCCAGACGTCTTACCAGACGTCTTGGATCACATCCAGACGTCTTGCCAGACGTCTGGGATGGTTTACAGACGTCTGAAAAACCGTTATCGTCCACACCCGCGAGTCGTCTGCGCGCCTGCGCGCGCAGACCGCATATTCGTTATTCTCTCTTTTTCCCTCTCTCTCTCTGCGGCTGCAGGCGGCCTGCCACCTCCTCTCTCCTCCTCGCGCGGCCTTAAAAGGGCCACGCCTCCCCTCCCATCTCCACCGTCTCCTCCTTCTCCTTCCTGTGCGCGAGAGCGAGCGGACGCGAGGGCGGCAGCGGCGGCCGCAGTGAGCGCGGAGGTGCGGCGTGCGAGGGCGGAGCTCTGCCGTGAGGGCGAGCTCGCCGGAGCGGTTTGGCCGGCCGGCGGAGGGCGCAGGGGGCGCGGAGCGACGCGGAGAGGGACCTGCTGCGGGCTGAGCAGCAGACGCGCGAGGTGCGACGCGGGCGGCGTCGCGAGCGGAGGCCGAGCAGCGCCCTGATTC
Source organism: Thalassia testudinum (assembly GCA_037157565.1). Taxonomy (NCBI): domain Eukaryota; kingdom Viridiplantae; phylum Streptophyta; class Magnoliopsida; order Alismatales; family Hydrocharitaceae; genus Thalassia; species Thalassia testudinum. Next base: position 29,232,977 of record JAZHRO010000031.1, on the reverse strand, counting down.
TGGAAAAATTTCCAGAATCAGACGTTTGGGTTGATATCCAGACGGCAAGGCCGACGTCTGGAATCTCATACAGACGTCTGAAAGGTGAGTTTTCCGCCTTCTTCTTCCTTCCTGTCGACTGACCGTACTGAGGGAGGGGTTGGCTGTGCGCAGGTTCGCTGATTCGCCATCCTTTGCGAATCAGACGTCTGGAGGTTGTACCAGACGGCGGTAGTGACCTCCAGACGTCCGGGGTGACCATCGGACGTCTGGGAGATAGGCCAGACGACCCCTTAGACTTCTGGACGTCTGGGAAACCACGCTGAACAGGTAATTCTCTGATCCACTGTCTAAGACGTCTGGAAGGAGTTCCAGACGTCTGATTTTGCACAGTATCGTCTTTTTCGACCCGTTTAGGGCCCGTTCGGGCTCCGTTTTCCGTGATTCGAGTTGCGTTCTTTTCAGAATTAATTCCTCTACCCGTCTACAGTAGCTATACATTGTTTTGAGACACTCCTTGTGTTTGATCCTTGTGATAGGACCTCGTTCGGTTGCAGTCTTGAGAGTCGCGGAGGCACGCGGGATTCTCGATCACGCCCCCATTACTCCCGTTGTACCTGGTAGAGTGGCTTAAGTTTATTATTAAAATCTGTTAAAGTATGGAACCATAACTAGAATCTAGGACATTGCATGAATCCTAGGAATGAGAAATGTATGGAATGATAGCTCCTAGGTGATGCATGAATCCTAGGGCTGGAAAACTAGTTGTATGCTAGATCCTAGGATGTATCATGAAACCTAGGATGGAAAAACTAGCGGAATGTATAATATTGCAGTCTTGGAAAAATGGAAAGGAATATAAAGCTGCCTGTAAATTGAATTAATAGCTGCCTGTTATGAATAAAGAAATATGATTGAGATCATGGATTGTGAGAACGTGAAACTGGAAAGTGAAACATATGATGTTCTGAGATAAAGAGCTGGAACCCTACGGGGAATTAGGAGTGGAACTCCTGGAAAGAAAAAGGAATGGAACTGAGATGTAGTTGTACTGTCTCTTGAGTACGCGGTACCAAGGGAAGTACCTGTACCTGTTTAGTGCAGAGTGGGGCCAGCCGCCCCAGGGACCCGGGGGTTAGGATTGGCCGCTCTGTACCGACTTGTTGGCCCTCGTGTACGTAGTACCGAGGAGAGCTACTAGTGTTAGGAGAGTACTAGCTACCCCACGGGCCCCGGGGTTCTGCTAGCCTCCTTCACCGACTTGTTAGGCCCACTAGGGCAAACCAGGGTAGTCAGGCGAGGGTGCGCGGACTGTGGAGGGGTTGGACCCCTGTTACTGAGAGGGCTCTGCCCTGGTTCCGTGCTGCGCTTTGGGCGCACCCGTTAACGGAAACGACTGACCGCGTGCCAGTGCGGGCTAGCTACCTGTGCATTTATCGCGCGTGCCGTAGTCACCGTTACGTCTGTCAGTGACCTTGGGGTGGTTGACTGAGGGTAGGATCACCACGGGGGACTCTCCCGGCCAGGAGAGCACCACGTGCGACTTCTACTTTTGGAAAAGACTGCAATCAAGATCGTTCCCACGAGGACATTCGAGATCAAGTAAAGGATCTGAGAAATAAACGAAATAGTGAGAAAATTGAAAGATGTGAATAAAGGAAGTAATAGAACATAACAGCTACTGTACACTCTACTGTTGCCTTTAGTTAGTTTGCCACTCTACTCAGCGTTTTGCTGACGTGTTACACTCGTTACCTTTTTCAGGACCAGGTGTTGAGCAGCCAGGGTCGACGGCTGCAGAGGACGCTGGGCCAAGTAGGGTCCAGTAGAGTTTACCACAGTCCTTGTACCTCTTTTGTTTCTATTTTAGTGAGTAGTTTTTGTTTCCGCTGTACCTTATTTACCTGCAGTTCTTGTTATATGATAAATGTTGTTTTACTGTTGTGGTCGTACCTACTGTAGTAGTTTTTTTTTCTTACTGCTGCACTTTCTTACTGTTAGTTATATTCATGCTGAATGTGGTTTATTTTACTGTCTTTTGGTTACTTCCTCGTTGGACGACTAGGTCTTGGGATTAGTCGAGTCGGTCCGGTTCTCGTGCCTCGTAGGGACTCGGGAACCGGGCCGTTACAAGATGGTATCAGAGCAAGGTCGTCCTGAGAAGTGAATCAACTGACTGGAAAATAACCAATTCACATGTTTATAGCTAGAGTAGCCACCACAACATGTCTCTTGACATGAGCTCCTAGAAGTTTTGTTAGGTACCATCTGTTTTGACGTTTCCGTTTTGTTTCGCGTCTCCTTGCAGGAGATGCCTCGTCGCGGGACTGGCGAGACTGGCCGCGGGCGCGGCCGAGGGCGAGGTCGGCGAGGTGGACGTGCTGTCGTTGACGTCTCGGTGGACCAGCCACCACTCCCTGGCATCCAGGCCCAGGACCTCACCAGACTGATACGGGATATTGTACGAGAGGAGCTCCACCCACCACCTCGAGCACCTCCTCCTGGGGTTGCAGAGGGGGAGTCCTCTGTGGGACCACGCGACGGACACGGCGTTGGACACGAGGGAGGGGATGGGCCCCTGCCGCCCCCACCTTCCTCCGACACTTCTGTACACGAGGCACCTTCGCCTGGAGGTGCACCAGCACCTCCCCTACAGCGCCACTTCGAGCTTTTCGGACAGTTCCGGAAGCTGAAGCCCCCCTCCTTCAAGGGGGATGAGGACATGACCGAGGCAGAGGACTGGCTTGAGCAGCTAGAGAAGATCTTCGACACCCTTCGCCCCCCGGTGGAGTGCCGCGTGGCCTTTGCCACGTACCAGCTGGAGAGTGCGGCACACCGGTGGTGGAGGGCAGTCCGGGGACAGGAGAGGGACGAGCCGACGTGGGACCAGTTCGTCACCCTCTTCTGCGAGCAGTACTTTCCCCAGACGTGGCAGGACCAGAGGAGGCGGGAGTTCCACACTCTCCGCCAAGGGACGATGACCGTGAGCGCGTACCGCACGCGTTTCTTGGAGCTGTCCCGCTTTGCAGCGACAGCGGTAGCCACTGAGGAGGAGCGCCTTTGGAGGTTCACCGAGGGACTCCGGCCTGCGATCCGGGGGTATGTCAAACCCCTGAAGCTGCCGACGTTTTCGAGGGTGGTAGAGGCAGCTATGACTTACGAGGAGACCAACCCGTCCGCGCGAGAGACCGACGGCGGGCGGAAGAGGCCCTTTCAGCCAGACTTCTCACAGGGCCGGCGAGAACGGAGACACGTGACGTCCGCAGGAGAGCCGTCACGTTGTGCAGGGCCATCAGTGGCCTTTGGGGGCCCTCGACGGGGGCCAGTCGCCAGCACCGGACCCCCGCCTAGCCGACAGCAGGGACTCACTAAGGGCGGGAGTCGGGTTCCCCTCTGCTACCAGTGTAGCCAGCCGGGCCACGTCAGGAGGGACTGCCCATCTAGGGCAGGAGGTCAGCAGATACTTCCCGTGCAGAGCACTGGAGGGCGCGCAGGAGGCCGCGGTTCCCAGGCACGAGGAGGAGGACAGCAGTCGCGAGGAGGGTACCGGCCAGCACCAACCCGTCCGACGCAGAGTGTGGCTGCTTCGTCTGCACCTAGAGCTGAGGGGCGTATCAACGCCCTAACACACGGGGACGCCAGAGCATCGGGATCCGTGGTAGCAGGTATGGTTTCAGTTTCTGGCAGACTCGCTTACACGCTTTTCGATTCCGGCGCTACGCACTCGTTTGTCGCAGCCAGTTTCGCAGTTAGTTTGGACCAGGATTATACACTGTTAGAGAATCCGTTCGTAATCAGAGGTCCGAGTGGTCAGCTGTTTGTAGCTGAGGAGGTGTACACGGGTTGTAAGGTCAGCATCGGGGGACATAGCCTGCCAGCTGACCTGATTATGATACAGATGGAGGACTTTGGAGTGATTCTGGGGATGGATTGGCTGTCCGCTTACCACGCCTTGGTAGACTGTTTTGAGAGGAAGATTGTCTTCTCCATTCCGGAGTTGCCTTCTTTCGAGTTTCACGGGCAGCCAGTGGACGGGGGTTTCAGGTGCATTTCGGCACTTCGGGCGGCGAGACTTTTGAGCCAGGGGTGTGAGGGCTTCCTAGCCTGTGTGGTGGCAGAGCCCAGCCCTGTGGCAGACTTCCAGAGCATCCCGGTGGTCAGAGAGTTCCCCGACGTGTTTCCAGACGAGTTACCAGGACTACCGCCCGAGCGTGAGATCGAGTTTGAGATCTCACTAGTACCAGGGACCAGCCCCATCTCCACCGCGCCATACAGGATGGCACCGCTCGAGCTGCGAGAGCTCAAGTTCCAGTTGCAGGACCTTTTGGAGAAAGGTTTCGTGAGGCCCAGTGCGTCTCCCTGAGGAGCCCCGGTACTGTTTGTGAAGAAGAAGGATGGGACCCTACGCCTTTGTGTGGACTACCGACAGCTGAATAGGGTCACCATCAAGAACAGATATCCGCTGCCGAGGATTGACGATTTGTTTGACCAGTTGCGGGGTGCCACGGTGTTTTCCAAGATCGACTTGAGGTCTGGATACCACCAGTTGAGGATCAGGGAGACCGACGTCTCCAAGACAGCTTTCCGCACCCGGTACGGACACTACGAGTTTTTGGTCATGCCGTTTGGGCTGACCAATGCCCCCGCTGCTTTCTTGGACCTGATGAACAGGGTGTTTAGACCATACTTGGATCAGTTCGTGGTGGTCTTCATAGATGATGTGCTCATCTATTCTAGAGATCGAACGCAGCACGGACAGCACTTGCGGATGGTTCTGGACACTCTGAGACGACGCAGGCTGTACGCCAAATACAGCAAGTGCGAGTTCTGGTTGAGGGAGGTGACCTTCTTGGGTCATGTGATCTCTGGTGACGGCCTGGCGATGGACCCCGCCAGGGTCGAGGCAGTGCTCAGGTGGGAGAGACCGCGTTCAGTCACTGAGATTCGTAGTTTCCTTGGACTGGCAGGTTACTACAGACGGTTCATCAGGGGATTTTCACAGATTGTGCGTCCTATGACGCAGTTGACCCGGAAGGACGTGCCTTTCGCTTGGACAGACGCCTGTGAGGCGTGTTTTCTGAAGCTGAAGGAGAGGTTGACCTCGGCTCCCGTGCTCACCATCCCTGACAGTAGTGGCGGGTTCGTTGTGTACACGGACGCTTCCTTGCAGGGGTTAGGAGGTGTGCTCATGCAGAGGGGTCACGTTGTCACTTACGCTTCGCGGCAACTGAAGCCCCATGAGCATACCTACCCTACCCACGACCTAGAGTTGGCAGCTGTTGTCTTCGCGCTGAAGACCTGGAGGCACTACTTGTACGGTGAGACCTTCGAGATTTTTACAGATCACAAGAGCCTCAGGTATCTTTTTGACCAGAAGGAGCTCAACATGAGACAGAGACGTTGGTTGGAGCTCCTAAAGGACTACGATTGCAGCATCTCCTACCACCCGGGAAAGGCCAATGTGGTGGCTGACACCTTGAGCTGTAAGGCGCCCGCACGCTTAGCCAGTCTACAGTTACAGAGTTGGAGCCTTTTGGAGGAGGTGGGCAGTTGGCGACCTCTAGAGTTACGAGGATACTGTGGGGCAGTGACGGTGACACGGCAGACCAGGCCAGAGCTGATAGACCGTATCATCACAGGACAGATGGCTGATCCGTACCTGCGGTCCTTGCGCGACAGAGTACTATCAGGGGACCCAGGGGACTTCTCTTTCACAGACCAGGTGTTACGCTTAAGGGGATGGTTGTGCGTCCCCAGAGACGAGGAGCTGTTGAGAGAGCTCCTGACTGAGGCACACGGTTCCAGATTCACCATACATCCCGGAAACACGAAAATGTACCATGACTTGAGATGCGAGTTTTGGTGGAGAGGGATGAAGCGGGATGTGGGTGAGTTCGTGCAGCAGTGCTTAGTGTGCCAGCAGGTGAAAGCCGAGCATCAGAGGCCTGCAGGGCCGCTTCAGCCGCTTCCAGTACCAGAGTGGAAGTGGGAGAGCATCACCATGGACTTGGTGGTGGGCTTACCTGTTACCCAGCGGGGACACGACGCAGTCTGGGTAATAGTGGATAGATTGACGAAGACGGCGCGATTCTTGCCGATCCGAGTCACTTTGGGACCAGCACAGTTGGCAGAGAGGTATATCCGTGATGTGGTGCGACTACACGGAGTTCCGCGGGAGATTGTATTCGACCGGGATACCCGCTTTACGTCCCAGTTTTGGGCTGAGTTTCAGCACGGCTTACCACCCCCAGACGGACGGACAGTCTGAGCGCACGATACAGACACTTGAGGACCTTTTGCGTTCCTGTGTACTGGACTGGAGGGGCTCTTGGGAGGAGCACCTGCCCTTGGCGGAGTTTGCATACAACAACAGTTATCACTCGAGCATCGGCATGGCTCCCTACGAGGCTCTGTACGGACGGAAGTGTATGGCACCCTTGAGTTGGGTTGAGGTGGGGACCAAGTGGGAGGTTGGACCCAGGTTGATCCGGCAGAGTCAGGAGGTAGTTGAGCAGATCCACAGACGACTCCGCACTGTCAGGAGCAGACAGAAGAGCTACGCGGATCGCAGACGCAGAGAGGTGCAGTTCGAGGTTGGGGACCACATCTTCCTTCGTGTTTCACCCATGAAGGGCTTACAGCGGTTTGGGGTGAGAGGGAAGCTCGCGTCGAGGTTCGTGGGGCCCTTTGAGGTCCTGGAGCGGGTTGGACCCATTGCTTACAGACTTGCCCTTCCCCCGCAGCTTTCTGGTGTGCACGACGTGTTCCACGTGTCCAACCTCAGGAAGTACGTAGTCGATCCCAGCCATGTACTGAGTCACGAGAGCGTCGAGGTGAGCGACGACCTGACCTACCCCGAGCGGCCAGTGCAGATACTAGACCGAGCCGTCCGCCGGTTGAGACGAAAGCAAGTACCCTTGGTAAAGGTTTTGTGGAGGAGCCAACGGTAAGAGGAGGCTACCTGGGAGCCTGAGGCGGCAATGCGGGAGCGGTACCCGGAGCTTTTCGCGGGTACGTCTTTTCGGACCGGCCTCGGTCCTCTTTGAGTTTGTTATGGTTAGTTGGACATCTTTTTCCCGCACCCTAGTTGGCGCAAGTTTCGGGGACGAAACTTCCTTTGAGTTTGTTATATTGTAACGAACGCGTGAACCGGACGTATTTTAAGACGTCTGAGAGGTGGCCCAGACGTCTTACCAGACGTCTTGGATCACATCCAGACGTCTTGCCAGACATCTGGGATGGTTTACAGACGTCTGAAAAACCGTTATCGTCCACACCCGCGAGTCGTCTGCGCGCCTGCGCGCGCAGATCGCATATTCGTTATTCTCTCTTTTTCCCTCTCTTTCTCTGCGGCTGCAGGCAGCCTGCCACCTCCTCTCTCCTCCTCGCGCGGCCTTAAAAGGGCCACGCCTCCCCTCCCGTCTCCACCGTCTCCTCCTTCTTCTCCTTCCTGTGCGCGAGAGCGAGCGGACGCGAGGGCGGCAGCGGCGGCCGCAGTGAGCGCGGAGGTGCGGCGTGCGAGGGCGGAGCTCTGCCGTGAGGGCGAGCTCGCCGGAGCGGTTTGGCCGGCCGGCGGAGGGCGCAGGGGGCGCGGAGCGACGCGGAGAGGGACCTGCTGCGGGCTGAGCAGCAGACGCGCGAGGTGCGACGCGGGCGGCGTCGCGAGCGGAGGCCGAGCAGCGCCTTGATTCTGGAAAAATTTCCAGAATTAGACGTCTGTGTTGATATCCAGACGGCAAGGCCGACGTCTGGAATCTCATACAGACGTCTGAAAGGTGAGTTTTCCGCCTTCTTCTTCCTTCCTGTCGACTGACCGTACTGAGGGAGGGGTTGGCTGTGCGCAGGTTCGCTGATTCGCCATCCTTTGCGAATCAGACGTCTGGAGGTTGTACCTGTTGGTGCTAGAGCACCACGATCATTTGTTTTGATGATAACAAAACACGTGTTATTTAACATTTGCAATTTGAGTCCTAGATTTCAGGTCAATTGCAAATGAAGACGTGTTTAGACGGAACTCGAGCTCGCATCCAGGACGGATTGGAGGAGCTTGACGGAAAATAGAGGAGGTTCGCGTGGAGCGAAAGATTGGAGATGAAAGACAAGAAGAATAGGATAGATTCTTTTTTATCCTTTCATGTATCTCTTGTATTTATTTTCTTGCTCTTTATTTTCCTTAGACATTATGTTAAAGAGCCTCAAAGAACCCTAACAGTAGTCCTAGGAACACCTGCACAACCCTAGGATACGTAGGTTTTCTGTAGAACACTTAGAAAACCAATATAGGGTTAAAACTGACTTTCCAGACGTCTAATTCATGAATCAGACGTCTGATAAAGGATTTTAAGACGTCTGACTGTTGTTTCAGACGTCTGATAACTGTTAGGCTGGACATAGTTAGTTCTGTCTGATGAATTCGGACGTCCAGACCTTATACCAGACGTCTTAGGAGACGTCTGATGACTTTGCCAGACGTCCAGTTAGTGGACCGTTGGCTGGCTTAGAAGACACTCAAGAATATGACCGTTAGAGCCTTATCAGACGTCCATAAGACTTCACAGACGTCTGATAAATGACCGTTTTGCCTCGGCTGACCCAAAATCTCTTCTCAGAGATTTTCTAGCCGTTGCAACGTTTGGAAATCAATTCCCACGGTAAAAGTAGGTTTCCAGACGTCCAGACTTAGTGCCAGACGTCCTCTATGTCGTCTGATGGACTTGTACAAAAACCCTGTTTAGATCTGATTCAAGTCAGGGAGAAACCCGCATAGAATCAGACGTCTGACCTTGGAATCAGACGTCTTAAAGTGGCCTTCCAGACGTCTGATGCCAGAGTTAGACGTCTGATAACCCTGTCAAATGCAATCATTATCCTGATTTCGGCCTGATTCTCTTGGGCTTTGCACCCAACGGCTATGGAAGCTTTTCCAAGCCTTCCAAAGCCTTCCTAAGGCCTCTATAAATAGAGGGGAGCCTTTGCAACATAAAAACACACAAGATATACACTAAGAAAGACACAAGACACACTTAGCTATACACTCTCACACTCTTGTGTCCAAGAAGCTCTTGCTCTCTAAGCTCAAGTTCTACATCTTGAGAGCATCCAGCCGTTGCGCACCCGCTCTCCCGCCGTTGTCTACGAGAGCGAAGTTGCGCCGTCGCGTGGCTCACGCACCCGCGTCATCGTCGACGCACTCCTTGCAAAGGGGAGTTTCCTAGATCCTATAGAAGCTTAGGTTTATTACTTTGTTGGCTCTATAGGTTTGTTGTTTTATTTTACCTTTGTAATTTGGTTGGGTATTCGCTTTGCGAATTCCCGTCTCCTTCGTGGGACAAAATCCTTCTCGTGGAGAGAAGGGGTTGAGGAACGCTACCCTCGTACTTGTAGCGTGGTTGTATTGAGGTTGAATCACCCTCGTTCAAAGTGATTCGGTTAGTGGATTTGATCAACTTGGTTGATCGGAAAATCCTAACTCGAGAGGGTTAGGTGGTGGTTTTTACCCGGTTTGGGTTTCCACCTAAAAATCTTTGTGCACATTTTGTGATTGCTTATTTTTGTGATATTGTTTATATTCCGCAATTATTACGTCACCCCCTCCTAGTAGGGACTTTCAGTACCAGACGGCGGTAGTGACCTCCAGACGTCCGGGGTGACCATCGGACGTCTGGGAGATAGGCCAGACGACCCCTCAGACTTCTGGACGTCTGGGAAACCACGCTGAACAGGTAATTCTCTGATCCACTGTCTAAGACGTCTGGAAGGAGTTCCAGACGTCTGATTTTGCACAGTATCGTCTTTTTCGACCCGTTTAGGGCCCGTTCGGGCTCCGTTTTCCGCGATTGGAGTTGCGTTCTTTTCAGAATTAATTCCTCTACCCGTCTACAGTAGCTATACACTGTTTTGAGACACTCCTTGTGTTTGATCCTTATGATAGAACCTCGTTCGGTTGCAGTCTTGAGAGTCGCGGAGGCACGCGGGATTCCCGATCACGCCCCCATTACTCCCGTTGTACCTGGTAGAGTGGCTTAAGTTTATTATTAAAATCTGTTAAAGTATGGAACCATAACTAGAATCTAGGACATTGCATGAATCCTAGGAATGAGAAATGTATGGAATGATAGCTCCTAGGTGATGCATGAATCCTAGGGCTGGAAAACTAATTGTATGCTAGATCCTAGGATGTATCATGAAACCTAGGATGGAAAAACTAGCGGAATGTATAATATTGCAGTCTTGGAAAAATAAAAAGGAATATAAAGCTGCCTGTAAATTGAATTAATAGCTGCCTGTTATGAATAAAGAAACATGATTGAGATCATGGATTGTGAGAACGTGAAACTGGAAAGTGAAACATATGATGTTCTGAGATAAAGAGCTGGAACCCTACGGGGAATTAGGAGTGGAACTCCTGGAAAGAAAAAGGAATGGAACTGAGATGTAGTTGTACTGTCTCTTGAGTACGCGGTACCAAGGGAAGTACCTGTACCTGTTTAGTGCAGAGTGGGGCCAGCCGCCCCAGGGACCCGGGGGTTAGGATTGGCCGCTCTGTACCGACTTGTTGGCCCTCGTGTACGTAGTACCAAGGAGAGCTACTAGTGTTAGGAGAGTACTAGCTACCCCACGGGCCCCGGGGTTCTGCTAGCCTCCTTCACCGACTTGTTAGGCCCACTAGGGCAAACCAGGGTAGTCAGGCGAGGGTGCGCGGACTGTGGAGGGGTTGGACCCCCTGTTACTGAGAGGGCTCTGCCCTGGTTCCGTGCTGTGCTTTGGGCGCACCCGTTAACGGAAACGACTGACCGCGTGCCAGTGCGGGCTAGCTACCTGTGCGTTTATCGCACGTGCCGTAGTCACCGTTACGTCTGTCAATGACCTTGGGGTGGTTGACTGAGGGTAGGATCACCACGGGGGACTCTCCCGGCCAAGAGAGCACCACGTGCTACTTCTACTTTTGGAAAAGACTGCAATCAAGATCGTTCCCACGAGGACATTCGAGATCAAGTAAAGGATATGAGAAATAAACGAAATAGTGAGAAAATTGAAAGATGTGAATAAAGGAAGTAATAGAACATAACAACTACTGTACACTCTACTGTTGCCTTTAGTTAGTTTGCCACTCTACTCAGCGTTTTGCTGACGTGTTACACTCGTTACCTTTTTCAGGACCAGGTGTTGAGCAGCCAGGGTCGGCGGCGGCAGAGGACGCTGGGCCAAGTAGGGTCCAGTAGAGTTTACCACAGTCCTTGTACCTCTTTTGTTTCTGTTTTAGTGAGTAGTTTTTGTTTCCGCTGTACCTTATTTACCTGCAGTTCTTGTTATATGATAAATGTTGTTTTACTGTTGTGGTGGTACCTACTGTAGTAGTTTTTTTTCTTACTGCTGCACTTTCTTACTGTTAGTTATATTCATGCTGAATGTGGTTTATTTTACTGTCTTTTGGTTACTTCCTCGTTGGACGACTAGGTCTTGGGATTAGTCGAGTCGGTCCGGTTCTCGTGCCTCGTAGGGACTCGGGAACCGGGTCGTTACATGATTTCATGGTGAATCAAGGCGTGTGGCGGCCTGGCGAAGGTGGAGATTGCCGGAGGAAGTGGGTTTGTTCGGCGGGGAGTTCGGGCGGTCGATAAAGCGAATGGAGAGAGGGGTTTTGAAGAGTGGATCACGACGGAGCTTATGGAGGTGATAGGGCACGATTCGTGTGGTGGAGCGGCGGTTGGGCGTTGCCGGAGCTTCGCCAAAGCGGAAGAAGACGGAGGGGGAGATGTGTGGTCGGCGGTTGCTTTGAGAGATAGAGGTAGGTAAAAAGGAGGGAAGGACATAGAACGTTGGAACCTAATCTAACGATGAAAGAGGGAGATATTCCCACGCTGGTGTGATGGCCAGACATGGGGAAGATGAACCTCCGAAGGGAGAGATGGCGACGAAGAAGGGGTCTGAACGCATTTGATGTGGTCGTCAAGAGGCGAAGGAAGTCGGGGAGAAAGAAGACACTCCCAATTTGGCCGTTGAGAGGCCGTGGGATGACGGGGGGGGAGCTCGCCAGAGCTAGGTTGGAGGAGGCTGGAGATAGGGTTAGGAAGAGGGTTTTGTGACCCAATCCTAGCTGAAAAGCACGGCCGTGCCCTGGGGATCCTTTTATAGGGTTCATGAGGGGGTTCTGAGCTTGGAAGCCAAGCTTCCATGCTTGGAATTATTGCCGGAGTAGGAAACCGAAATGTTCCATGAGTTCACATTAGGATTTGGGTGAGAATTGGAGCCCAAGATGTGGCTCATATTGTAGGAAAATCTGTCAAGAATCTCCCTTCCAATTTTGGCAAAGATTCGCCAATCAATCAGGGAGAAATCTTTAGTCGAAGGTCGCCGGAGTAGGATTCCTTCGTGATAATGGTGAAGGGACCTATCTGCAAAGAGTGACGACAAAGATAGGATCCTTTTTGTAAGGAATTCGAAAGTTAAGGGTCTAAATGAAATAGAAAGAGTCTGAATGGACCAAAATGCAAACTTAGTCAAGACGATCTCAGATTTGGTCCAAATTTTGATACAAACCTAATTTGGACCCAAGGAATCCAATGGTGAAGTTAGATTTAGGTTTTAACTAAGTTTGACTAGGTAATTTATGCAGAAACTTAAATTAGGGCAAATGTCAGTTAGAAACTCTGTTTTGGATCATGATGGATTCTGATGGTCAAATTGAAGGTTTCAAACCCTAGAGAATACTTTTCTATGAATTTTAGAGGGTTTAGATGAATTTTATCCTGACTAGAACCTCAGTTAATTAAGCAGGTCTATTTTTAGGATTTCAAAAGTCATTTAATTCTCAAAACACGTGCAAACCCTTTTCTGCTTGTTCTAACCCACTTGTTAGACTTTTATGACCATTTGACCCTCAATTTCCCCTAGGAAAACCCGTGATTGTACTGCATTCATGATATGTTAATAAAATTACAATTTTAACACTATTTTCTTGTCTTTCCCTCAGAATGATTTTGTAAGAGCATTTACTGACTTAATTGGATCAAAATGAGCTAGTTTTGACTCATGATGGTGTTCCCATCAGTTTCATACCTCCTTTTGAGGATGATTTTAAGGAAGGACATTAAAAAAATAGTTTCATCTCATTTTCCACGACAGTTATAAAATAACCATTATCGGTATACTTTTAGCTAATGATTATAAAACTGTTGTCAATAGCTCCTTCAAGAGGTTTGCTTAAAGAGGTTATTGGTGACAATTTTCTTATAAACTGTCTTTATTAGTCATATTGAGAAAATCATCATAGATAATAAATGAAATGACCCATCCTGTGGGTCATTTGGGTTTTTCCTGAAAATTTAGGGGCCTTTTCGTAAATTCTGCACACCAAAAAGATCCTATGTGGAGCTTTTGGCTTTTAGGAGTCTTGTGTAATCCCAACACCCCAGAAATTGTTTTGCGGGGTCGGGTGCAATTTTCCCGACCCCACAATATCCCACACAACACCCATGTAAACCCCCCTATTTTCTCCCCTATAAAACAACACCCCCCTCCCTCCACTTTGCCCTCACCAAGTAGCCATCCACCTCCTTCCCTCCTTTCCCTTGCAACCGTGAGTGAGGGAGAAGGAGAGGGAGAGTAGTAGGAGGAGCTCGGGGGAGAGGAGTGTGTGCAGGAGGAAGAGGGAGAGCGGTAGGAGGAGAAGTTGCTGCTGTGGGGGTCGTTGCTTGATGTAAACACATTTACACTACTTAAAATATCTATTTATGTATGTCCTTAAGCATAGGATTGCATTTCATGATATAAATATTGCATAACATGCATCATCTTGCATTTAGAGTAGTTTGAATAAAATTGAGGTTAATTGTCTCCTTTTATGTGCTTGGACAGGGCAAACATTTTATCGGAGCCTCGGATCAAAGATCCAACCGTATGGATGTGATCAGGGCGACGATTGAAGTTCAACGACTCCAAGATCGCCTTAATCAGGCATCTGTAGCATCAGATAGTGACCGGGGAACCTTAGAAGATCAAGGGCCAGGATGGTGAAAATATGCACTTCAAATGACAAATCCGACCACGCGGATGAATTCGGATCGACGATCGTAGCTCAACGACACAAAAATTGAATCAATCCGGCATCCGTGGCACCATCTACAACTTCCAGAAGATGGACGGCCAAGATGGCGCCACGTGGCACCATCTCGGCCGCCCAAACGGCCACCTACATTCCATGAAGACCGCGCACCCGCCCCCTCTCCGCCGTTGGATCTCGATCCAATGGCTGTGGACGCGGTGCTTTAAAATCATCCTTGCGACCTTCTCGACAGCGTAGCGCAGTAGAGACGCAACCGCGGGGGAAGCGGAGGTCGTGGGATCGAGTCCCGCGAGCCTCAAATTAGGCGCAAGCTATCAGGCGCATGGAGTGTCAGATGGAGATTGGACGGCCGCTAGCGCCAATAGCGCCAACGCGCGATTGGACGCGCAATCGGACGTGCGGGCGGGCGCGCAATGAAGCGAGAGAAGGCGCGACTTAAGCCGTCCGATCTCGCGATCGGACGGCTGAGGATCGCTGGACGTGCGTGTACGTTGATGAGCGGGCAGTCGAGGAGGCACGCGTGGGCGTGGAAGCTACGCCCACGATGGGGATTTAGTGACGGATTTATCCGTCACTAAAGACCCCTCATTTATTGTTTTGAAGTTGTAATGTCCATTTTGCCCCCACTCCTTGCAACTATAAAAGAAGACCCCCTCCATACGAAATTTTCATCCCTTCCTTCTCCTCTCTACCCCTCCAAATCTCAAGAGAAGCTTGTCCCACACCCGGGATGCTTTTCGCGAGATAAAGTCCAATTTTCGTTCCCCTTCGGAAGTGGATCCCACGACGACGACGGCGTGCTGCTTCGTTCCCGTTCTTCTGCTTCGTCCTCCTTCGTCCTGCTTCGTTCTCCTTCATTCAGGCGTCGTCCCATCCGGCTCGTCCTCTAAGCAACCATCGAGGAGGATTTCTCTCTCCCTATTCTTTTTACTACTTTTTAGTATAGATTTACTGCTTTCTAGTATAGTTTTGTTCGTCCTCCAAGCAATCGTCGAGGATGACATTTCTCCCTCCATTCTTTTAATGCTTTCTAGAGTAAATTTATCACTTTCTAGAGTAATTGTTTTATACTTTCTAGTTGTAATGAACAATCTCCTCAAATTTAAAATTCCTTGTTTATTCTACATCTCATTTTGATTTCTCTGTGTAATATTCTCTTTCTCTCTTACTCTCTCTCTCTCTTCTGTTTATTGTAAATAATTAGATAGTTTTAAATTGAATTATTCTGTGACAAATAAAAAGAAACGCGTAGTTTTTAAATCAAACGTCCGCCTCCTTGTGTTCGACCCGGAATTTTAATTTCGGTATAAATTTTATTTGTTGAACACGAATTCTTCTCTTTTGAACTACAACGACAAGTTTTCCAAAATCGAACACGTTAAGCTTAGCGATTCGTAAATGTTCAACATTGCTGCAATTGCAGCAGCACGCGGAGGAGGAGAGCCGTTGCAAGGAAGGTCCTGCGCGCGGAGTTTGGCTGCGATTTCCACAGTTATCAGACATCTGGAGGGATCGTTAGACAGCACGCATAGTACCAAGGTAAGCTCTGCTCATGGTGTGTGCAAACGTAGAAACTAAGTTTCCCCTGCTTTAGCTGTCATTAAGCATGGCCTTAGTTGCATACATCTGCGCAGGTACGAGAGGCATTGGGAAGGCATGTTGGTGCGACATTTGAGGTGCTTTCAGACGCCTATAGGTGGTATTAGATGTCTGACTGTCCTCCCAAACGATTGGGCGTAGTGTCAGATGTCTGGTAACACCCTCAGAAGGCTGTGAGGGGTAGCAGATGACTGGAACAGAAGTAGAAATGCAAGGTGAGATTCTACGCACATTTAAGACGTCTGGGACTCACCTCAGACGTCTGATGTCGATCTAGACGCACTACTGTGGCCACCAAGCGGTCAGTCCAGCCAGACTAGCCTGCCTGGTCTGGTTCAGGTGAACCGGGAGGAGTGTTTGAGCCGATTTAGGGCCCAAACGAAGTTTGATTTGCACAATTAAAGTACCGTTAGTTTCTTTTCTAAATTTCCTTCATGTTAGAAGTGTTTTCAAGTTGTTTTTAGCCTAATTGATGCACTCAAATATTGGTTAACGTTATTAATGTCTGGTTTGACAACTGTTTGGAATAAGTCTCCAGTCCGTAATGCGTACGGGACCTGTGGAGACATTGGGATCCGCCGTTCGTGCCCCATATCACCCGTACCTTTTGGTAGAATGGTTTTCTCTACTCCTGTTAAATTAAATTGTTAAGTGCATGTCAAATTAGAAATCTCTGTTTGAAACTTAGGACATGAAATGAATCATAGGGTTGAGAATGGTGCATGTTTATATTCAATCACTTGAACCTCGTTTGTCACAAATTCAGTATACATGCTGATGAATTTCATATTATGAGTGATTGGAAACTAAATTGATATGATTGAATGCTTTTCCTATTGAATCACGAGCTGTCTATTTATGACTAAGAAACCTAAATGCGAATAGAGATACATGCCACATATTGGAATGAAACGAGTACTATGTACAAACCCTACGGGGAATTAAGGAAGTAATAAAAGTACAGTGACATGGATACTTAATGTATGATAGAATACCTCGCCTATACAAACATATTGGTTGGTTGTTTGGACTTGGGTACAAAAAGTGAGTTGGCCCTTGTGTACGTGGTACCGAGGAAAGCTATCTTCACTTTTGTGTAGGGAGAGATCTAGCCTCGCCTTAAGTTAGGACCCGGGGTTAGGAATAGCCTCCCTACACCGACTCCTGTGGAGCCGACTAGGCAAGTCGAGATAGTCGGGTAAGGATATGCAGACTGTTGAGAGATGTGGCCCATGTTCTGTTTTGTGTTGTATGTTAGATGTATTCGCTAGTGGAAATGACTAACCTCGTGCTAATGCGGGGTAGCTACCCATGCACTTATCGCACATGCCATAGTCATCGCTACATCGCGACCATGACCCCGGGGTGGTAGACGGAGTATAGGACTACCACAAGATACTCTCCTAACCAGGAGAGTGCCACATGTGCATCCTGCATTGCGAGAAAACTGCATCAAGATCATTCCTTTAGGGAACATATGAATTAAGTGATGATATGGACTCTTACTAGAATAACCGAATATTAAACACATAGTGAGTATGAATGGAACCAGATGGTAACTATCTAAATAACTGAAAAATGTATGAATGGTTTATTGCTTTCCTTTTAATTATTATATTAGATGTTCTTATGTTGCCGCTCTACTCAGCATTTAGCTGACAGCTGTTATATATGTATGCATGTTCAAGTCAGGAAAGTGAGTAGCCAACACCATTGGCTGCAGAGGGGGTTGGACCCAGTCGAGCCCAGTAGTAGTCTATTTCTTTTCCCTTTTCCACTTCTGAGGCACTGTTTACTGTAGTAAGTACTTTTAGTAATTTGGAACTTATGTTGTGTTTTGCATCTTCTATAGTTGTTGTGATGGCTAGCTAGTAAGCCTTCCTTGTTGTTTGTGGCGTGTTGTTTTTCGAACTATCGCTGTGTTTCTATTGTTGTATTTTCATTCTAATGCTTAGCTATATTACACGTGTGAATTATTGTATGATTTCTTGCATTTAACTTATTTCTCGATGGACAACTGGATATTGGGATTAGTTAAGGTGGGCCGTTCCCAAGTTCCATGAGTGACCAGGTTCAGGACGTAACAGTAAATATCGATGACAACTTAAAAATCATCACTAAATGTAACTTTTCTAATAGTGTCTATAATTTGATTATTTATTGTAAACATGCTTAATCTTTGGGGCTAGTTTATGATTTTCACAGTTAATTATAGTTAGTAGGACCAATTTACAAGCAAGTTAATTGATCAATAAAGTCCACCGACCATCGATTTCTAGAATAAAAATTTGTTGCTCTAGCAGTACATGTGATTTAAGAGTGGGGCTCTGCATCACTAGCCGAAGTCTTCACCTGGGACAGTGTAGGAATGATTAGGCATGAATCCAAGTCAAAAGAGAGTTAATAAAGAACTAAAGTACTAACTAATTAATTGTGGTGCAGAACTAGCCTAGCTAGAAACAGATTGAACAACAGTCACCCAAATATAACCTAGGTTAGGATTTATAAAATATAAGCTACGCACGCACACATACGCATGCATGTATGTATATTATATGACTAAAGGGTAATTAGTCAAAACTGATAAAATAAAGCACATAAGTTTAGCATCCATGAATATCCATTTCCTGTAAACATCTCCTATTGGGTCATTTTTCTCATCCCTCTTGTACTCAACTCAAGTTAATAAGAGGACGCGAGGGCACAAGACTGGTTTTTTTTCAGAAATTCATAATAACTCTTACAAGTTAATTGATTCATTTATTTGATTTTGATTTATATCTTACTAGTTTTTCATATTTTTAGCTTTGACAATGAACGTGTGATTTAAAATTTGGCTTCACTTCCCGATTTGGATGTACTTGAAAATAGGTTAATCGATCAGGTGCTGTTATTGGGAATTCTAGCGGTCTTACCAGTGGTGTCGGTGCTATGAGTGGCTCTGGAGGAGGCACCTCGTCTTGCAAGAGTTTTGTTTCGTGGAAAGAATTCGCTTGCACCGTCAGGGGACTTATGGGATGGGTAAGGTAGTTCCTTCAAACTCAATTTATTGCTCACAAGAAACCTCTTATTCTTTGAAGACCGTCGACTCCCTCTCAACTCCTGGATGGGGAAAGAAGCTTGGAGTTGAGGTGGAGACTCTTGAGATGGTTGTGAGAAAGGAAGAATAGTCCTTTTTTTTCTCTCTCTCTCTTTTTGTAATGACTCACTGTGAAGAAGATTAGCCAGAGAGATACTTTCATAAACGTTGTTAACTTCGTAGGGTCATCCATGCAAATATTAAGAATGCATCGTTATTTGCATAATATCATACATACGTGGAGACATTTATGCCAAAAATCCTTTTCTATTTGATACACTTTTGCAAGCAAAAAGTAGGCTTTCATTTCACTTTCAAAGCTTTAATTTTGCTTAGAAAACTGCAACAAACAAGGATGGTTACCAAAAAAAAAAAGATATGGCGTAGGCAGGATACAGGATTTGATACCAACGTTCCCTTTGTCCTATTCGTGATGAAGGTATCGATGACCTATTCTTTTATTCCATCTTGCTTTGGGCGTCCGGCCTGAGGTCGTACGTCATGGATTAGATGCAATTCATTTAAATACTTTGGGAAGTCATTTAGTGGTGGATGGCAATCGGTAGGTTCCGGTCAATTCAAGATTGAGTCTCTTAATAAAATTCAAGACTAAGAGAGGCGGGATAGCAATTTTTCTGAGCTATCACCGTAAGGATATTTACTATTGTCGATCATTAGTATCGTTAATGTATTTTCTTGATCGTTCTAAAACGTTATCGATGAGAAAAAGATAGACTTTCATTCGACGTGTGGACGTTTCTATCGTTTGTTTTCAATGGTTGAGAAAGGTTTTTCTCGACCGTTCTAAATATATCATCGACATAAACATCTACGTCGACCGCTATTTAAACGATCGAGTAAGGTTGTATTCTCGATCGTCAAGTGAAAACGGATGACAATGTCACTATTCTCGATAGTTATATAACTGTTGAGTATCGTAGTAATGTCGACCGTTCATTTATAACATACCAGAATTTCACTATTCTCGTCTGTTTTCAAATAATCGACAATGTGTTGTAATTTCGGTCGTAGGTTATTCCCACCGATTATAAAACGAACAAAAATAGTTGGATTTTTTTTATTAAAGGTATTAGCTATGTGGAAGATCCGTAAAAAGCTAGAAATCCTGTAAGAATATAATCACACAACTTAAAATATTTACATTCATTCAAAACACTAGAAATGAGATTCAAAATTTCATATATGTAAAATGTCTACAAGTTATATGTACAAATGGTAATATATATGAAAATACAAAAATCAAGCTGGAGCACCAACGCTTCTAGCACCATCACCTAAATCGTCGTCGTCGCGATAATCTCCATACTGATGAAAAGATGGGTGATCGTCGTCGTCGCGATGATCTCCAATTGGCATCTTTAGGGCGATGCATTAAGTTGACCACATTATCCTAAAATAAATTGAATTACGTTAAGTAATTTCATTTAATTATAATTAAGAAATAAAATAAAAATATTATGTAATTAAAGTTACATGTCTCTACTAGTATGTGTCATGAAGCCACTCTCTGTTTCCCTCATTACTAATCTTCCTATGAGTGGCCTCATATATTCCCACCCGATTAAGCTGGGCACTTTCATCATGATGGCATGTAATTTGAAAGAGTTAATTGAAACAAATTAGAAATATTGTAAGGTGTAAAAAAAAATAATGATTAAAAATACTTACGTATAGAGCTTTAATTAATCCCGCCTATGCTCCTCTTACCCAAGACATGGGTCTTCAGTAGAGCTTTAACTTTATTTTCCTTATTCTTCTAGGTTTGCTCCTGAAAAGAAGGTAAAATTTGTTAACTTAAAAATTAATTAAATGACAATATATGCAATACTTTTACCTACGCCACTGGATCATGCCAGTGCTTGCACACTGATGCGATCGTTCACGGTTCGTATAAAAAAAAATGTCGTTGTTGTTGTAGTATGTGTCACAAATACAAACCACTATCGCGTCGATTTTATTTAATTACATAATTTTTACTGGTTTATTCCAGGTCGTTCACTAGGAGGCAGTTATTAATGTACATCACTCTTTAAGTCCAAGATTATTCTTTAATTTAAAAAATAATTAATTTTATATACAATCAATAATGAATGAATGAATGAATCCATAAAGAATGAATTAAGAGTTTCATTATGTACAAAAAGAGTCAATGAAAATGCTTGCAAAAATTTACTTACAAACAAGCATCAAATAATACATAGATATATTCTATACTATCTATTTATAAGTTATATTACTAATACTTACATAAATATTCACTACTAACTAATATTACATATCATACTAACTTAACTTAATATACTAACATACACAGTAACATATATAATAGCTACAGCGATAGATACAAACATTGCTGGACCTTAAAAAAATATGTACAAACTCTAAAGCAAAAACTAAGGTTTATAGCAACAGTTATCTTACTTTTAGCGACAGTTTATTCTGTCAATAAAAATATGTAGTTACTTATATATATATAGCTGTATTACTTACCTATACATACTATACAACTTATTATTATTATTATTTTTGAACTTATACATATTATTTACATATACTATACATACAGATATACATTATATATATATACTTCTCTTCTTCTTTACCTCTTCATAGTTTCTCTGTATCATTCTTCTTCTTTACTTCTTCTGTGTTTAATGATTCATTAGGACCTTTTATTACTTAACAAAAATTTGTTAATTAGCTGGCACGTTTTTCGAGAGATACACAGCACCCTAAGATCGGGTGGGACCAGACCTCTACTAAGCTCGCCATAGTTTCGTAATTAGGCCGCTTAATTACGTTTCAGCTCAGATTTGGGCTTAATCAAGCCCTAGCACAGTAACCGACCCCTGGCCACACACACATGCTCAGATATGCTCAGGTAAGTATGCTTAGTGTAAATGCTCAGTGGTTTCGGGCGCCCAACTCCTGTGACGACTGAGCGTTACAATGCAAAAAAAATGACTTATACCGCTCAGGTCGGTGCAAAACTCACGATGTGGCACTATCTGTGCCACGACTGTGTGCTGGATTTAGGTGCGGCTGTTGTTGATTAAGGATTTTGGCCCTCAATTCGAGGGCTATAATTTATTATAAAATTAAATTAAATTATACGATAATAAAGTATTTACATAGTACTTTACAATTGTATAATTAATTTAGAATTTTAATTATATTTACTATATAAATTAATTAGGTAAAGTATACAGTTTATACATAATTGATTTTAGGTTTTATTCTTTAATTACGTATAAATTAGTTATTATATGGTCTAATTGACCTTATACAGAGTTAGTAAATATGTTAAAGTATTTAATAGATATTTTTATTGTATTTTACAATCTTTATTACTATTTTATTTACATTTACTACAATTTTAGACTGTTTTAGTTGTAAATAAAGTTTAAATAGTATAAATAATATAAATATACTTAAATTAGCTTAAATTACTTAAAATACATTAGTACAAATATACAGTTAGTTGAATTATAACTTAAATTACTAATTTATTTTAATTTAATATAATAACTTAACTACTAAATTAATAAATTAATTATTTATTCTGTATATATAATTAAATTAAGATACAAGGTTTACTATGTTTATAATATACATATAAATACATATATTTTGTATTATAAATTAATATGGTTATTTATAATGTTTACTACTTGATATAGCTTAGTAGTACATATAAATTAGTTTAATTAATACTTAGTTATATAATTAAGATATATACAATATAATATAACTTAAATATTTAATTTACATTATACAATATATGCATAAGTTATTTTTATTATAAATATGTATAATTCACTCTATAGATAAATAGGCTTACAATATAGCTTATATTTACACTTATATATATAGTATACAAAGGATTTTTAGGCATTTTTGAGTTTTTCCAGCTTTTTATGGATTTTATATCTGTTATAGAGATAGGAGATGAGATGGAAAAAAATAGATGAGGAGAAAGAGATGTTTTTGATATTTTTAAGTATAGTTTCTTTCATTAAGTTTCATGGTATACAAAATCGCCGACTGGTAAATTCTACCAAGTCGGGGGTTCAGATTACCATGAAACTTGGTATGCATTTAAAGAAATACATAATCTTCAATCAGACAGGTTTATTTTATTTTTTTATATTTTTTATATAATTTTTATTTAATTCCAAAGTTCACACATTCTAGGCCTTTCAAGGGTTTTCTAATATGTGTGAAGGCCTAGAATGGGTCTCAAATGGTTTTAAAGGTAGTAAACTGCCTCTAACAGACTCAGTGTAATAAATAGAAAAGATATAGACATCAAAGCATGCAATTCTACATGGATTTCAATTAATTATTCTTAATTGGACAGTTAGGCTTAAAGTATAGCTGACAAAAGAGATTTAAAACATATTACAAGCATTCACTAAATTTTAAAAAAAATGCATTGAAATTACATGACAGCTTGTTTACAAATACACCTTTAATACAAGTTAGCTATCTAACAATTAAGATCTACACCCCTATCCACTGACTTCTCTACTGCTGTTGCAACTACAACAGATAAGCAGCAGGCCATGTAGCAGCAAATATAGAACCAAAGACAGCAGCAGAAGCTGTGGAACTACAATCTACACAGCAAGCCAAGTTCTTCTTCAGATGTCTTAACTGCTGTTGCAGTTAATCCATCTGAAGAAGAGCAGGTCTGCAGCAAGGAAGAAAGCTAAATTCAGCTACTTAATAGCTTAAATCAGCCAATTAAATCCTAGATCAGACTCAAGGCAGCCTGATTAGTGTTGGTGCTAGAGCACCACGATCATTTGTTTTGATGATAACAAAACACGTGTTATTTAACATTTGCAATTTGAGTCCTAGATTTCAGGTCAATTGCAAATGTGGACGTGTTTAGACGGAGTTCGAGCTCGCATCCAGGACGGATTGGAGGAGCTTGACGGAAAACAGAGGAGGTTCGCGTGGAGCGAAAGATTGGAGATGGAAGACAAGAAGAATAGGATAGATTCTTTTTTATCCTTTCATGTATCTCTTGTATTTATTTTCTTGCTCTTTTTGATTCCTTAGAACATTATGTTAAAGAGTTTCAAAGTACCCTAAAAGTAGTCCTAGGAACACCTGCACAACCCTAGGATACTTAGGTTTTCTGTAGAATACTTAGAAAACCAATATAGGGTTCAAACAGCACTTCCAGACGTCTAATTCCCAAATCAGACGTCTGATAAAGAATTTTAAGACGTCTGACTGTTGTTTCAGACGTCTGATAACTGTTAGGCTGGACATAGTTAGTTCTGTCTGATGAAATCAGACGTCCAGACCTTAGACCAGACGTCTTAGGAGACGCCTGATGACTTTGCCAGACGTCCAGTTAGTGGACCGTTGGCTGGCTTAGAAGACACTCAAGAATATGACCGTTAGAGCCTTATCAGACGTCCATAGTACTTTACAGACGTCTGATAAATGACCGTTTTGCCTCGGCTGACCCAAAATCTCTTCTCAGAGATTTTCTAGCCGTTGCAACGTTTGGAAATCAATTCCCACAGTAAAAGTAGGTTTCCAGACGTCCAAGCATAGTACCAGACGTCCTGTATGTCGTCTGATGGACTTGCACAAAAACCCTGTTTAGATCTGATTCAAGTCAGGGAGAAACCCGCATAGAATCAGACGTCTGACCTTGGAATCAGACGTCTTAAAGTGGCCTTCCAGACGTCTGATGCCATAGTTAGACGTCTGATAACCCTGTCAAATGCAATCATTGTCCTGATTTCGGCCTGATTCTCTTGGGCTTTGCACCCAACGGCTATGGAAGCTTTTCCAAACCTTCCAAAGCCTTCCTAAGGCCTCTATAAATAGAGGGGAACTTTTGTAACACAAACACACTTAGAAAAACACATATACACACTAAGACACACACCTTGCAATACACTTTCAAACCTTTTGTGTCCAAAGAAAAGACTCTCTTGCTCTCCAAGCTCAAGTTCCATTTTCTTGAGAGCATTCAACCGTTGCGCACCCGCTCTCCCGGCGTTGATAACGAGAGCGACGTAGCGTCGTCGCGTGGCACACGCACTGCGTCATCGTCGACGCACTCCTTGCAAAGGGGAGTTTCCTATTTCCTATAGAAGCTAGGTTTAATTTTGTTGGCTCTATAGGACTGTTATTTTATTTTATCTTTGTATTTTGGTTGGGTATTCGCTTTGCGAATTCTCGTCTCCTTCGTGGGACAAAATCCTTCTCGTGGAGAGAAGGGGTTGAGGAACGCTACCCTCGTACTTGTAGCGTGGTTGTACTGAGGTTGAATCACCCTCGTTTAAAGTGATTCGTTTAGTGGATTTTGATCAACTTGGTTGATCGGAAAATCCTAACTCGAGAGGGTTAGGTGGTGATTTTCACCCGGTTTGGGTTTCCACCTAAAAATACCTGTGTACATTGTGCGATTGATTATTTTTGTGAGATTGTTTATATTTTCAATTCCGCACTTTTTTTTTTTTTGTCACGCTGATCTCACCCCTCCTAGTAGGGAACTTTCAATTGGTATCAGAGCAGGTCTTGCTGTTTCGGCGTAACAACCCGGCAAGAGATCAAATGGAGGGAAGCACATCAGCAATCAGGATCTCCGAGGGGCAGTCCACAACCCGTCCGCCGTTCTTCGACGGGAGCAACTACCCCTACTGGAAGTTGCGGATGAAGACCTGGCTTCAAGCCACCGACTTCACGGTCTGGGCCAGATGCGAGACGCCTTTCGACATCCTAGAAAAACCCGCGGGAAGCTACTCGCAGCTGCAGATTCAAGATCTTTCACTCAACGCAAAGGCAATGAATGCCTTGTATTGCGCGTTGAGTTCGAAAGAATTCGAACGAATCCAAGAGTGCACCACCGCTCACGAGATATGGAGGAGGTTGGAAGGCACTCATGAGGAGACGAGTTCGGAAGAAGATCTCGGAGAGAAGGAAACCACGTGCCTTGGTTTCATGGCAATCGGAGAAAGCGACATCGACAGCGAAAGCGACTCCGACAATGAGGTAAACCTGGATCTTCAAGAAGCATTTAATGAACTTTTTGAGATTAGTAAATCACTTAAAATAGAAAACAAAAGTATTAAAAAGAACCTTAGCTTTCTTAAATCTAAAAATGATAGGTTAGAAAAACAACTCAAGGACATAGAAGCTAGTCCTAAGGATGATAACCTATTATTAGATAATCATAACCTCATCAATGAAAATAATAAATTGATTGAGGAAAATGTTAGTCTAAAATTAGAAATTTCTGATTTAAAGACTAAGATGGATATTATAGAAAAAGAAATCGCATGTCTTAGGGAAAATTCTAACAAATTAATCAACAAAGTTGATAATTTTTATAGCCCTAAGGTTGAGAAAGGATCTCCATCAAGGAGACCTTCTAACAAATCTGGATCCAAGCTCACTTGGATACCCAAGAAAAAATTAGAATCTTGTTTTGTAGGGTTCAGGGATGACTACAACATAAAGGACTGGACCTACAAGCTCAAGGCTGGTCAACTTAAGTTGGGAGAACCAATGAGTAGACCAAGGAGGAGAACAAGAAGACCGACGAGACGGCGAACAAACGACGGACCCGCCGCACGTCGACCACCAGATTGGAGACCGGCGCCGATGCCCGGGCCTCCAAGCTACGGATGGGAGCCCCATCCGATGTGGCATCCACCACCACCATTCGGGCCATTTTATTGGCCATGGTAGGTGAGGTAAAACCCTTTACCCTATCTTTTTATCAGTAGCATTTAGATAGGGGGAGTTAAAAATTTTATGAGCAAATTGTCAATTTTTAAGGGGGAGAAATAAGGTAGCTAAATTTCCTTTAGTAAGGGGGAGAAAAATAATAGCTATCTTGTTGTTACAAAAAGGGGAGAACATTACCTTTGTCAAAATAAATTCATAGAAGAGCATGTTTTAAGGGGGAGTTATAGGAAATATAAAATCAATTAAACCTTTTTGATAATGTCAAAAAGGGGGAGGATTTTTATGCATTATTATTTACGATTTTGTCATCATCAAAAAGGGGGAGATTGTTGGTGCTAGAGCACCACGATCATTTGTTTTGATGATAACAAAACACGTGTTATTTAACATTTGCAATTTGAGTCCTAGATTTCAGGTCAATTGCAAATGTGGACGTGTTTAGACGGAGTTCGAGCTCGCATCCAGGACAGATTGGAGGAGCTTGACGGAAAACAGAGGAGGTTCGCGTGGAGCGAAAGATTGGAGATGGAAGACAAGAAGAATAGGATAGATTCTTTTCTATCCTTTCATGTATCTCTTGTATTTATTTTCTTGCTCTTTTTGATTCCTTAGAACATTATGTTAAAGAGCCTCAAAGTACCCTAAAAGTAGTCCTAGGAACACCTACACAACCCTAGGATACTTAGGTTTTCTGTAGAATACTTAGAAAACCAATATAGGGTTCAAACAGCACTTCCAGACGTCTAATTCCCATATCAGACGTCTGATAAAGAATTTTAAGACGTCTGACTGTTGTTTCAGACGTCTGATAACTGTTAGGCTGGACATAGTTAGTTCTGTCTGATGAAATCAGACGTCCAGACCTTAGACCAGACGTCTTAGGAGACGTCTGATGACTTTGCCAGACGTCCAGTTAGTGGACCGTTGGCTGGCTTAGAAGACACTCAAGAATATGACCGTTAGAGCCTTATCAGACGTCCATAGTACTTTACAGACGTCTGATAAATGACCGTTTTGCCTCGGCTGACCCAAAATCTCTTCTCAGAGATTTTCTAGCCATTGCAACGTTTGGAAATCAATTCCCACAGTAAAAGTAGGTTTCCAGACGTCCAGGCATAGTACCAAACGTCCTGTATGTCGTCTGATGGACTTGCACAAAAATCCTGTTTAGATCTGATTCAAGTCAGGGAGAAACCCGCATAGAATCAGACATCTGACCTTGGAATCAGACGTCTTAAAGTGGCCTTCCAGACGTCTGATGCCATAGTTAGACGTTTGATAACCCTGTCAAATGCAATCATTGTCCTGATTTCGGCCTGATTCTCTTGGGCTTTGCACCCAACGGCTATGGAAGCTTTTCCAAGCCTTCCAAAGCCTTCCTAAGGCCTCTATAAATAGAGGGGAACTTTTGTAACACAAACACACTTAGAAAAACACATATACACACTAAGACACACACCTTGCAATACACTTTCAAACCTTTTGTGTCCAAAGAAAAGACTCTCTTGCTCTCCAAGCTCAAGTTCCATTTTCTTGAGAGCATTCAACCGTTGCGCACCCGCTCTCCCGGCGTTGATAACGAGAGCGACGTAGCGCCGTCGCGTGGCACACGCACCGCGTCATCGTCGACGCACTCCTTGCATAGGGGAGTTTCCTATTTCCTATAGAAGCTAGGTTTAATTTTGTTGGCTCTATAGGACTGTTATTTTATTTTATCTTTGTATTTTGGTTGGGTATTCGCTTTGCGAATTCCCATCTCCTTCGTGGGACAAAATCCTTCTCGTGGAGAGAAGGGGTTGAGGAACGCTACCCTCGTACTTGTAGCGTGGTTGTACTGAGGTTGAATCACCCTCGTTTAAAGTGATTCGTTTAGTGGATTTTGATCAACTTGGTTGATCGGAAAATCCTAACTCGAGAGGGTTAGGTGGTGGTTTTCACCCGGTTTGGGTTTCCACCTAAAAATACCTGTGTACATTGTGCGATTGATTATTTTTGTTAGATTGTTTATATTTTCAATTCCGCACTTTTTTTTTTTTTGTCACGCTGATCTCACCCCTCCTAGTAGGGAACTTTCAATTAGAACCTCATCATGAACCCTAACTAGCACAATCTAACCCAGAGATGTAAGAAAAAGCTCCTACATAACCCTAAGAAAGGCTTAACTAAGAGAATTCTGAGTTTAAGAAGAAAACAAATCATAAGGGGTAAAACTGCAATTTCACCAATGCAGTTTGTAAACAGGATAATTAAGGATCCAAACACAGGTCAAACAAGCCTAATAAGAAGGAAAGTGGGATGGTTGGATCTAAAAAGGGTTATAGCAACTTTAGGAAATTAAATGACATTCTGTAATCCTAAAACAAACCCACTTCAATTCACAAGGTTTGAGGCAGGATAAAAATCAACTAAACCCTCTAAAATTCATAGAAAAATAATCTCTAGGGTTTAGAACCTCCAATTTGGCCTTAGAAACCCATTTTGACCTACAAAGAGAACCATGCCCAATTAATGACTTAATCTGGATTTTTAAGTAAATTGCCTGGTTAAACATGGTCCAACCTAGAAATAAAATTCACCATTAAAATCCTTAGGTTCGAATTAGTCATGTATAAAAACTTGAGCCTAAGAAGAGACCTCCTTCACCGACTTTGCAATTTGGTCCTCTTCATTTACTTTTTGACCCTTATTTTTCGAAACCCTTGCATTTTGACCCCCAACTTTCTCGTCGTTCTTTGCAGAACAGTCCCTCCTGCAAAACTCTGCGCAGCACCATGCTCCGACGACTTTGCGCGGAGCATGGCGTCTTGCAGAGAGAGGTGACCGCCCTACAAAACAGACGCGGGGTTCCCTGCGACGTCCTCTGTCGCAGGGACCCGGCCATGCTGCCTGCCGACCACCATACCTTCCATGCGAATGCACGGAAGGTATGGGTCTCGTCTCCGACCACGCTCTGGCGAGGCTAGCACGTCGCCAACCCACACCTCCCTCTCCGCCATCCCCTTTATAAGAACCAGCACCCCCTGCCGATTCCTTCAAGCCTCTCTGACGAAGAATAACCCCCCACTTCATCCCCTCCTCCTCCGTCAGACGGCCCGCAGCTTCCGACGACTCCCTCCTCTTCCTCCTCGTCGCTCTGCCGCCTTACCTGCAGCAGGGTTCTCCTAGCCCTCTCGTCTGTGTCGTGCTGCACCCGCCGGCACCCTCCGCCTGCCTCCTCATCGCCGATCTCCCCCTCCAGGGCCTTTTCTTCCCCAGCTCCGGCAGGTACGAGCCGGTGGCTCCACCCTCCCCCTTCGTCCATAACCTAGGTAAATAGCTTCTCCTCCTCCTCCCTTACATTTTCCCTCACTCAATTTATCTTTTCGCCCTCCACACACGACTTCCACCTCCACCTGCTCCGTCTCCGACCACCCTCTCCGGCGAGCTCATCCCACCTCCACAGACCTTCTCACCCCTCGCCGACTACTTCAGAAACATCCCCTCACTCCACTCAATAGATCCCCCCTTTCCATTCCTTGACACACGCCACTCAACGACCCCCTGAACAAACCCATCTCTCCGACCACAGTCTGACCTAGGGCTACCACCATACGCCGCCTCACGCCTCGCCACCACCCGCACTACCTTCGCTGCACTCCGGCGAAGCTCCCTACATCCTCTGATTGGGCCAAGAGGCCGTATTCTTGATTTCAGGTCACACCCCCTTCACCGCCATTACTGAGCAGGTGAAGCTCCTTCACCTGCAGCTGCAGGTGCGCTCTCGCCCAGGCGCTAGTCCCAGGTTGTGCGGGCCAACGTCACGAAGGCATCCAAGCCTGCCGCTGGGTCGAAAGCCTCACAGGCTGCCCTAATTGGTCGCGAACTCCTCGCCTGCGGACACGAGATTTGGAGGTGGGACTTTAGTCCCACCTCGTAAGTGTGCGACCGCGCGCCCACACTTATATTGAAAAAGTGTTTAAGGCTTACTGCCTTCGAACACAGGGGTCAGGTCCCTCTCACCCGCACGCAGCGCGCCACGTGCTCACTCGCCCTCGCCCGCGCTCATGCCCCGCGGGTCTGGGCCGGATCCGATTACCCTAACTCGTGCACTCCTCACCCACCACCGCACGCCGGTGGGCCTGGTCCCGGGCGTGATACCTGCACCTGATTACTCGGCTCTGGGAGAGCGATCCTATGAGAGAAATCTGAGAGGGAGAGACGCGGGGAAGGGTAGGGGTAGGTTTTGCTCTGACCCATTATGTGAGCGTGCAAGAGCAGAAGAAGAAGAAGAAGAAGAAGAAGAAGAAGAAGAAGAAGAAAGGAAGGCGGCCGAAGCCTTAGCCGCTCAGAAGAAAGAAAGAAGAAGGAGAAGCAAGAGAGAAGAAACAGAAGAAGAAGAGGAGCACTGTAGCAAACCTATAGTTAAGTCATCTGACCACTGCATCAGACGACGGTTGAGCAGTGGCCAGAGAAGATAAAAAGGAAGAAAAAGGAAAGAAAGAAAAAAAGAAGAAAAGAAGAAGACTCTGCCGCTAAAAAGGAAGAAAAGAGAAAAAAGAAGGCAGGAAGAAAAGAAGAAGAAGAAGAAGAACGGCCAAGCAAAAGAAAAGAGAGAAGAAAGAAGAAAGAAGAAGAAGCCAACAAAACTCTCTCTCTCTCTCTTCTTATTTTTGTAACATAATTGAGAACTTTTATAATTCTAGAATTCCAGTAACTTCCTGAGTTCGACCTCGGGAATACAACTTCCGAGTAAAAAATCTTTTGTAATAATAACCGTAGCTGTTTTATCTTATACTATAATGACTGTACTATAATAAACATAAAGATGCAAAAACGGCCAAAGCGGTTACCATCACAGCCTGATCAAGGATGCAAAATGATTGTTTCAGGCTATTGCTTAGCTGGGATTTGGGGGAATGTAGCTGCAATGGCAGCAATTTACTCTGATCATGGGATTAAAAAAAACAAAACAAAAATCACTAAATCAAATTCTGACAAGGGTTTAAATTCACATAAAAACCATGCTCAGATGTTCAGCATCTTAAATCCAAGTTCCTTGTCACAAATATCACAACCATTCAGTACATAAAAACTGTTGATCTAACTCTTTCTAATGCTATAGACAGCATGTCGAAAGGGTTAGGATCAACACAGTAAGTCCAAAAACTGATGATCTAACTCCTTATGATACTATAGACATCATGCAGAAAGGGTTAGAATCAACGTAAGAAATCCAGCTGAATCCCAGGATGCTACATATCTTAAGGGATATTGAGAATCCCTTAAGAGAGAATCAGATTCTCAAAAAAACAATTCAGATTAGAATCCCTAATACAGCCTCAATCAACATGGTTGATCTTCCTTGGCTCTACGAGGCATTCAACACTATGAAATCTTCAAAAATAATAGATTAGATTATGGCTCTTCTGAGATGAATTTTGACATCAGAATCATCTCAGAATCCTAGCCCATCAGTGAAGCAAAATCAAAATTCTTCAGTTTGCAAGATCAAAGCATTCAAAGCCCAAATGAATAAAAAATCTTTGAAATCTGAATTCATAGAAAATCCGGCAAACTGATTCACTTTTTAGCTCAAATCAAGGGCTTTTGTGATAAACATGGGATGAATGGGAAGCCCCTAAAATGGATTTCGACGCTAATTTCATATCTGAGGTTAGAAACCAATCAGATCTGAAATTAGGTCTTATGAGTGGATGGATTGTGAAATACAAATCAAGGGAATCAGACATGAGGTGAAAACATGTAGAGGAAGAACAAAATGAACTGTGATTGGGTGAATTTCTTCCCCTCTGATCTAGGATGATCAGAGGAGGTGAGGGGGGGAATTCTATTTTAAAACTACTCCTAATGCTAAACTAATTAGAACAGCATAATGATTACTAATTCTACATCTAATTCTACTCTAATCTACCTATCTAATACTACAGCTAATCTAGAAAGCATTAAAACTACTATAACAGGAAGAATGGGACCTGTGGGTCCTTAGCCAACGGCTAAGGAGGAATAATGTAGGGGGAAGAGCTCCAACGGAGTGAAAAGCCTGCTAATGAGGCTTCTGGGTTGTCCTCAAGTGCTACGTGGTCCTCAGCGACGAGGAGAGTCAGAGAGAAGTCGGAGATCACACAGCCAGTGGCTGTGAAATCAGGGAACTGGTGAGGAGGAGTGTTACGACCCGGTTCCCAAATCCCCATAGGACACGAGACCGGACCGACTTGACTGATCCGAAGACCCAGTCGTCCAACGATAAAGTAACAAAAAAGCAGTAAAATAAACCACATTCACCATGCAAGCAACCAACAGTAACAAAAGTACAGCAGTAAAGAAATAAGCTACTACAGTACACACCACTACAACAATAGAAAAGTAAATGAGTACAGGAATATAAACTTCACAATGAAAGAGTACAGAAGTGTAATAAACTACTCACTACAACAGGAAACGGAGTACAATAGAAGGCTACAACTATTGGGCTCTACTGAACCCAACACCCTCTGTAGCCATAGGCTCTGGCTGCTCAACACCTGGACCTGAGAAAGGTTATGAGTACAAAACGTCAGCGAATGCTAAGTAGAGTGGCAACCAACTAACTAAAACAGTAAAGGTGGACAAGTAGTTGTTATTTTTCAATTTCTTTCTTTCTTAAACTGATTATTCTTTCTTTCATCACTTGGTTTATTTATCAGGTCGCTTTCTTGATCTCGAATGTTCCTCGTGGAAATGATCTTAATTGCAGTCTTTTCCGAAGAGTAGAAGTAGCACGTGGTGCTCTCTTGGCTGGGAGAGTCCCCCGTGGTGGTCCTACACTGTTAAGACTCGTGCCATCAAAGCTCTCTAAGACTTTTGGGACTTGGGTCAGACGTCTGGTCAAACGTATGGACACATTCCCAAACGCTTGGAAATCAATTTTTGTGTACATACGACCTCGAGTCTGCACGCGTGCCGCACGCAGACTGAGCCCAGCCGCCTTCTTCTCTTTCTTTTTCGCTCGCCAACTTGCAGAGCCCTGCCCCCATGCCTACATATACCCTCCTCCTCTCCCTCACGCCACCCCACTCCCATCCACCTTCTCCTTCCTCCACCGAGAGCGAGCGCGGCGAGTTGCAGCCAAGTGCAGCGGTGGAGAGGAGAGGGGCAGTGAGAGAAGGGAAGAGAGGAGAGAGCACAAGCCATGAGAGAGCTCGCTGGAGAAGCTCGCGGCCGGTTGAGCGTGCGCGAGGCGAAGTGTGTGTCAGGGAGGTCCTCCCCGATGCTGCTGCAGCTAAAGCAGCGGGCGAACGAGCGCGGCACGACCGCGTGCAGCACGAAGAAGATGGAGCTTCTGGTTCTGGGATCTTTCTTAGAATCAGACGTCTGGACCTACATCCAGACGACGTGGACGACGTCTGGAGAAGGCTCCAGAGGGTCGAGGTACATCCTACGCCCTATGCATTCTTTTGCGGATACGGCCATGCAGGCCGTTCCGCCAAGGCTCTGATACGTACCGTGTGAAGAGATTTTGTGTGTGTGTGTAGGATTCGCTTCGGGAAGGCGCGGGACATGCCCTCCCACGCGGTTCAGGCGTCTGGGCAAGTTACCAGACGGCGGAGAGCGTCTCCAGACGTCCGAAGGAATAGTCGGACGTCTGGAACTAGGTTCAGTAGGATCCCTGGATGTCTGAGGAGCAGCGCAGAGTGAGGTATGGATCTAGACCCCTTTTTAAGTTGACCCGTTTAGGATCCGTTTGAGGTCCGATTTTCGAATTTGAGATTCCGTTCTTCTTCGTATAAGTTCCTCTACTTATTGGAATGCTTGTATCATGTTCTGAGTGGTTTCTTGTGGTTGATCCTTGTGTTAGGACCTCGTTCCGTTGCGGATTTGAGGGTTGCAGAGGCACGTGGACATGCCGATCATGCCCCCATTACTCCCGATTTTGCGGGTAGAGTGGCTTCCCTTAGTTTAATTACAAACATGAATGTATAACTAGAATGAATGTTAGATCCTAGGGTATGGCATGAATCCTAGGACTAGAAACACTGGATTGAATGTTAGATCCTAGGGTATGGCATGAATCTTAGGACTAGAAACACTGGAATAATCGTACGGAATGTATGAATTGTAGTTTGGATGAGTAATTAGCACTATAACAATTACCTGCAAATGGATAATAGCTGCCTGTGAAATGTAGAATACTGTTGTTCGCAACTGTTGCATGTAAATTCCTATTGTTTGTAATTAAATACGAGCTGCCTGTGAAATGTAGAATACTGTTGTTCGCAGCTGTTGCATGTAAATTCCTATTGTTTGTAATTAAATACGAGCTGCCTGTAAATGATTTAGAAATGAATGTTTGAACACGAGTTACCTGCGAATAAACCTGAAATGATGAAACCTAGTATGGCTTGGCCTGAGAAACATGAGCATGAACCCTACGAGGAATTAGGAGTAGAGCTCCTGGAAATAAATGGAACAGAACTGAAAATGTGAATGGGGAAGTGTGTTGTCTCTTGGGTACGTGGTACCAAGGGGAGCACGTATTACCTCTTAGTGTAGAGGGGAGCTTGCTGCCCATGGGTAGAGACCAGGGTGAGTTTGGCCACTTTGCACCGACTTTCTGGCCCTCGCGTACAAAGTACCGGGAAGAGCTGCTAGTGTAAGGAGAGAGCTAGCCACCCCACGGGGCCTGGGGTTCAGCTAGCCGTCCTACATTGACTTGTTAGGCCCACTGGGCAAACCAGGGTAGTCAGGAGAGGGTGCGCGGACTGTGGAGGGGCGAGACCCCTCTTTGGTTCTTAGGGGCTAGACCCCTGTTACTGAGAGAGCTCTGCCCTATACTGGTTCTGTGTTGTGCTTTGAGCGCATCCGTTAACGAAAACGACTGACCACATGCCAATGCGGGATAGCTACCTGTGCGTTTATCGTGCATGCCATAGTCACCGTTACGTCTGTCAGCGACCTTGGGATGGTTGACTGAGTGTAGGACTACCATGGGGGACTCTCCTGGCCAGGAGAGCACCACGTGCTACTTCTATTCTTCGGAAAAGACTGCAATCAAGATTGTTCTCACGAGGAACATTCGAGATCAAGAAAAAGACCTGATAAATGAACCAAGTGATGAAAGAAAGAATAATTAGTTGAATAAAGAAAGAAATTGAAAACAACAGCTACCTGTCCACCTTTACTGTTTTTCTTAGTTAGCTGGTTACCACTCTACTCAGCGTTCGCTGATTTTGTGTACTCATAACCTTTTTCAGGTCCAGGTGTTGAGCAGCCAAAGCCTACGGCTGCAGAGAGTGCTGGGCCCAGTAGAGCCCAGTAGTGTACCTTTTTGTTGTACCGTTCTGTTGTAGTGAGTATTTTTGTTACACTTCTGTACTCTTTCGTTGTAACTTTATATTCCTGTATCTGTTTAAATTCTCTACTGTTGTGGTGGTGTGTATTGTAGTAGTTTATTTCTTTACTGCTATACTTTATTTACTGTTAGTTGCTTGCATTGGTGGATGTGGTTTATTTTACTGCCTTTTGGTTACTTCCTCGTTGGACGACTGGATCTTGGGATCAGTCGAGTTGGTCCAGTCTCGTGTCCTGTAGGGATTTGGGAACCAGGTCGTAACAAGATGGTATCAGAGCAAGGTCATCCCGAGAAGTGAACCCACTAGCTGGAAAATAACCAATTCACGTGCTTGTAACTAGAGTAACCACCGCAACGTACCTTTTGACATCTGTTCTGGGGTTCTTTCGTTGAATGTCGGTTAGAATTGACGTCTTTCCTATTCTGTGTTCGCGTCTCCTCGTAGGAGATGCCTCAACGTGGAACTAGTGAGGTGGGCCGCGGACGCGGCCGAGGACAAGGTCGGAGGGGCGGGCTCGTTGAGACCGACACCTTAGTAGACCAGCCACTACTCCTGGGCATTCAGGCCCAGGACCTTGCCCAGCTAATACGGGATATCGTACGAGAGGAGCTTCACCCACCTCCACGAGCGCCTCTCCCTGGGGATGCGGAGGGGGAGTTCTCTGTGGGACAGCGAGACGGACACGGCACTGGACGTAGGGGAGGGAGTGGCCCTCCATCACCCTCGCCTTCCTCCGGCACTTCCGAGCACGAGCCCTCCTGACCAGAAGGCGTACCAGCTTCTCCACTTCAGCGCCATTATGAGCTTTTCAGATAGTTCCGGAAGCTGAAGCCCCCCTCCTTCAAGGGGAATGAGGACCCGACCGAGGCGGAGGACTGGCTCGAGCAGATCGAGAAGGTGTTTGACACCCTTTGCCCCCCTGCGGAGTGCCGTGTGGCCTTTGCCACGTACCAGCTGGAGAGCGCGGCACACAAGTGGTGGAGGGCGGTCAGGGGTCAGGAGAGGGACGAGCCGACTTGGGACCAGTTTGTCACTCTCTTCTGTGAGCAGTACCTCCCCCAGACGTGGCAGGACCAGAGGAGGCAGGAGTTCCACACGATCCGCAAGGGGACGGTGACCGTGAGCGCGTACCGCACGCGTTTTTTGGAGCTGTCTCGTTTCGCCGTGACAGCCGTGGCTATCGAGGAGGAGTGCCTATGGAGGTTCACCGAGGGGCTTCGACTTGCTATTCGGGGGTATGTCAAACCCCTGAAGCTGCCTACGTTCTCGAGGGTGGTGGAGGGAGCCATGACATATGAAGAGACCAACCCGTCCACACGTCACACTGACAGTGGGCAGAAGAGGCCCTATCAGCCAGACTACTCACATGGCCAACAAGAGAGGAGGCACGTGGCGCTCGCAGGAGAGCCGTCACGCTTTGCGGGGCCGTCAGTGGCCTTTGGGGGTCCTCGACAGGGGCCAGCTGCTAGCACCGGACCCCTGCCCAACCGTCAGCAAGGACCCACTGAGGGCGGGAGTCGAGTTCCTCTTTGCTACCAGTGTGGCCAGCCGAGCCACATCAAGAGGGACTGCCCGTTTAGGGCTGGAGGTCAGCAGATGCTCCCCTCGCCGAGCATTGGAGGATGAGCTGGAGGCCGCGATTTCCAGGCGTGAGGGGAGGACAGCAGTCGCGGGGAGGGTACCGACCAGCGCCTACCCGTCCAACGCAGAGTGTGGCTGCTTCGTCCACACCTAGGGCTGAGGGGTGTATCAAAGCCCTGACACACAGAGATGCCAGAGCTTCGGGTTCAGTGGTGGCAGGTATGGTTACAGTTTCTGGCAGACTAGTTTACACGCTTTTTGATTCCTGTG
This sequence comes from Thalassia testudinum, assembly GCA_037157565.1. Lineage (NCBI taxonomy): Eukaryota > Viridiplantae > Streptophyta > Magnoliopsida > Alismatales > Hydrocharitaceae > Thalassia > Thalassia testudinum. The sequence goes on along the minus strand of JAZHRO010000031.1, from coordinate 29,195,332 downwards.
CCACGCACTCGTTTGTCGCTGCTAGTTTTGCTGTTAGTTTGGGGCAGGACTGCGTGTTGTTAGAGGATCCGTTTGTGATCAGAGGTCCGGGTGGTTAGCTGTTTGTAGCTGAGGAGGTTTACGTAGGTTGTGAGGTCAGTGTTGGGGGACACAGCCTTCCCGCTGATCTGATTGTGATACAAATGGAGGACTTTGGCGTGATTCTGGGAATGGACTGGTTGTCCGCTTACCACGCCTTGGTGGACTGTTTTGAGAGGAAGATCGTCTTCTCCATACCGGAGTTGCCTTCTTTCGAGTTTCATAGGCAGCCAGTGGATGGAGGCTTCAGGTGCATTTCTGCACTTCGGGTAGCGAGACTTTTGGGCCAGGGGTGTGAGGGCTTTCTGGCTTGTGTGGTGGCGGAGCCCAGCCCAGTGGCAGACTTCCAGAGTATCCCGGTTGTCAAAGAGTACCCTGATGTGTTCCCAGATGAGTTGCCAGGACTACCGCCTAAGCGTGAGATCGAGTTTGAGATCTCACTGGTACCGAGGACCAGTCCTATTTCTACCGTGCCTTACAGGATGGCACCACTTGAGCTGCGAGAGCTCAAGTCCCAGTTGCAGGACCTGCTGGAGAAGTGCTTTATGATAAGTAGCCACTCATCACATGCTTCCTTCCAAATATGCAGCTGTAGTAGAAGAGGCCTATTATGTAATACCTCATCATGATTCCTGCTCTTATAAAACTAAAAAAAATATTTTTAATGTTAGAAAAAATATTACAATTATGGTAAAAGAAAGAAATATATACAGTTAAAACTTATCTTTTACCTTACTCTTCATCACCAATCTCCAATGTTTGTGAATCTTAGCTGTGTGCTTGAGGAAATATTTAGGGACGTTCAGATCGTCGCCCCAATCGAAGATCGCCTATATTAGTAGGAGAATAGCAACTCTTTTGGCACCTTCGTCCAATCAAAGTAGGAGAGTAGGATGATCGCTTTTATTAGCGTACCCAGCCTGCTGACGAATGAAAGATAGTCCACTGCTTTCCCCATTGGTGTGATCCTGATGCGGAATTCTCTCTAGGTCCCTATTTCGTGTTGAACCTCTTCCCCTACGTGCACTTGAAAGATAGAATTATAACATAAAATTAAATGACAAAGAAATAAATAAATCGTAATATTTATTAAAGTTTCTACCAGTACGGTGAGGGCGTGGTGTAGAACTTCCCGGCTGGGAAGGATTTGGGTCAGCTGACTGCTCTGGCTGATCATCCAACCCAAGGTCCTCCTCATCAAATGAAGCACTATCCTCCTCCTCCTCCTCATCGGCAGGTGAGTCCTTCTCGTAGTCATGATCCTCTGCCTCGAAATCCGTCGAAAGAGGCATTGGACTCTTCCCCTTCCCCCTACCCTCCCTCCCCTTACTCTGGAGATATCGAGCTACATCTCCAGGCCTCATAAGCTACTCATCGGGTGCCTGGGGCTCCTTACTGGGGGACTGAGCCAAGTGCTACTGGTGGGGAGCTTGAGGCTGAGGCTGTTGGCGAGGTCCTGAGACTGTTGGGAGGTAACCTCATCCCCATCACCCATATTAACCTTATTCTTGAATAGAACCTATGTAGAAACAAAACAAATAATTACATATAAAGAAAAAATTTGGAAACATGTCCCCTATGTATTTTCATTTTTCAAAAATCCCCTATGAAACAAATATAGAAATAATAGAAAATAAAAAAAGCGTAAAAAAAAACCTTCCCCCTCTATTTCCCTTTTCCCTCCCTCTTTTCACATTTCCTTTCCCCTCTCTTATTCACATTCCCCTTCCCCATCCATTCCCTTTTCCCTCCCTCTTCTTCACATTCCCCTTCCCCCCTCCATTTCCTTTTCCCCTTTCCTCATCCATTCCCCATCTCCTTCCTCTTCTTGTTTTTATCTTCACATTTCCTTTTCTACATTCAACATTATATAAAACATGAAACATACAATTAACAAAAGTGGACACAACCCCACATATTAATAAAAAAATTTCAATATCATTTCCCTTATATATAGTGATTTTTCAAAAATCATATATGAAATAAATATACAAATGATAGAAAATGAAACAAAAATGGGCACACCTTACATTTAATGTTACATTCCATTCCCCCTACATTTCCTTCCCCCTTTCCCTTTCTCTTCACATTCCCTTCCACCCTCTATTTCCCTTTCCCCTTCCTTTTCTCCACATTCAACACAAAACATTCAATATACATGTCAAATTTAAGTAGGCACACCCCACATATAAAATAAATCTAAGTGAGCACATCCACATGTAATATTAAAAGAGCATTTAAAAAAAAAAAAGTGGTAGAAGAACCTCACCATAGTGACAAAACGATACCGAAACAGTGTAAGAATGTAAAAAAATTATATGAGCAATAAAATAAATTTCAGTTTCTAAAAATAAATGAACATAAGTTTTGGAAAAAAATGAAAAATTTAAAGGAAATTTAAACAAAACACAGATAACTAAAAATTTTTTTAATTATTTTTATTTGTAGATTACAGATTAATATTTTAGCCAAATTACTTTTTATATCAAGTTCAGTTGTTCAGAGGCAACTTCTTTACTTTATGGGTTTTGCTGATATGTTTCAAATTCAACATCTAGGTCGAGATCTTTTCCAGCATCGTATTATTCACGTGGTAGAGCTTTCACAGGTATTATCCACTCATTTCTGCTATTATCAGGCATGTAGAATACTTGTGCTACCTGGCAAGCTAGTGTGAATAGTTCTGATTATTGAAGAATCTAACGATTTTTACTTAAGCTCAAGAAACCGTGTTTCTTATCGACTTTGAATCTAACACCTTCTTTAAAAACAAGCCAATCATATTTGAATAGAACCACCCTACAGTCAAACCTGAAACTCATTTTCACAATCTCTTCAAGTTGACCGTAATACCCATCACAACCAATGCTTAGGTCACAACTGACGACTCTCGCATATTATGTGGCATTCGCAACATTAATGGACCATACTCTAAATCTGAAACCATTAATTATGTAACCCGAATGGTAACATTCGTATTTTAATACGATTATATCTATCACACAACCTATATCTTAGGGTTAAAACTCCTATTGTTTGTCATTAGGTGTATCTAAATTTATGCAAGTATATATATATACAAAATTGTAATAAAAATATCATAATGAAACATAAATATCAAATATTTTAATTATAAATTACAGTTTAATTAAAGCATACAGTTTAAGGGTCATAAGATAATTTGAGTTTGAAACAAGTATAAACTAAGAAACATGGTGACTACTCGACTAGTCATAGTTAATGCACTTCTACTCATTTTGGCACAGTTAGTTTTAAATCGTAGTTGTGAGAAGTAGGAAACCTTGATGTAAACCTTTGGTTCGACTTATAACTAACCAAGAGTCTATGCCTCAAGTTAAGCATTATCTTCTATCCAAGAAAGCATCACTCGAATGTCTTAGAATTGTGTAGGCCTTGATATTGATATTAGTTTGACTCCTACTCTATGAGTCTATGCCTTGACTAAGAATTAATTTATTTACATGATATAGTCACTTAGGCTGCTTTAGAGTTTGTTCCTAAGGCAATGGAAGTGACCTTAATTTTGACCTTGAGTTACACTTGCATCTAAGAAACACAATTTTAACATTATTTCTACACAAGTAGTAGTCACAATGATTACATGGGGGTTAGCTCTTTGAGGAATTAGGGAGAGACCTTGAGTAAGACATATGTTTCTAGCCAAGAGAGTTTCGTAGGTCAATGGGATTGGACTTGCCAAGAAACATTATGGATGTTCTATTTTGACTTTGAATTGATGCATTTGAGCTATGAAGAAGAGTGGAGACACATAAAGAAGCTAGAAAATTTCAATTAAATTGATAATTTAACTAAACATTGAAGCATATAGTTTAATTACATTCATAATTAAATCTCTAACTAAGTACTACATTAAAAAAATTAATTAATCTAAACCTAAGGGGGGAGATTGGGGTAGTGGTGGTGGGAGAAGGAGGAGGTGGTGGCAGGGGGAGTTTGTACCGGTGGTGGTGGTAGTGGTAGGAGGTGGTGATCGTGGCCTGATCAAGGTGGTGGTGGTGGTGATGGTGGTGGGCAGGTGTGGTGCTAGTGTTGGTAGGAGGTGTTGGTCGTGGTGGACATTCAACAAGGGAAGGAAAGGAAGGGGGATGGTGATCAAGGATGCTGCTGGTGGTGATCGTCGAGGGGAGGGGGAGGGCAGCGGAAAGCCACGAGATCAAAGAGGAGGGGTGAGGAGAAGTTACTGAAGGGGGGCCACCGGAGGACGTCCACGCAGTAGCCGGCGAGAAGAGGGGCATTGGAGTCGACGGAGGAGGAGGAGCACTCAGTGAGGAGGGGAGTTGGAGTTAGGACTCGACAAGAGGAGGCACGGTCGACAAACGAACGAAGAAGAAAGGAAGGGGAAGGAGTCGGGGCCGCACCTACGGTTTTTGCCTCCACTTTTCTTGACTGTTTTAGATTGAACAGTTGGGGAATGAATTTGAAAAATAACTTTTTGACTTCGACGATTTCCAAGAAAGTTATTGTCAACCGTTTATTTAATAATGGTCGACTATCTTATTATTCTCAACCGTTATAAACGATCAAGAATGATCTCAATCACTTCACTTATGGGTAGGTAAAAAAGTTAACGAACGAACTATTGGCAACCATTACGTCTTCTAACAGTTGAGAATATTATTATTCTCGATCGTTATATAACGGTGGGAAATTTAACATCTTTTCCACTAGCATATCTAGATAGAAATGAGAGTTTTTTATTCTTCAAGATTGTATATAGATATTATAATTTTTCAAGCGGAGTTTTATTAAGGAGTGAGACTTTTTACTTTCCTAATTGCAAGTGTAAGTCTGTTTTGACTAAGGTAGATCGGAAGGGTTGTTGGTTTATGTAGTGATGCTTTTGTTTGACGAAATTCTATAGAATAAATTGAAAAGGTAAATTGTAAATAAATGTATTTTACGATGTAAAAGTGAGAATCATGTCATATATCTCTCTCGTATAAGTGGAAATGCACTTTGGTGAAACTTATCAATGGAGTGTATCGGTACATTCAAATATCGTCGATAATATTTATCACACATCCCTTACAATATATGTGGTAGGACTCACCTATCACCCGCTAAAGATCAAGAAATCATCATTTATTTTTACTTGAAATTTAAATATCACTGATAAATTTTTATTTTGACCAAATATCGCTAATGATATTTGATTGAGGGAAGGAGAGTGGGGGGTGGGTTTGAAGGGTGATGTACGACTCACCAAACATATAATTTAAGAAGAACGAGTAATCATGTAATTTTTTTGTAACATACGTTACAAAATACATTTTCCTACCATCATTCAATTTAAAATTTCACCTTAATTCTCCTTCTTCAGGTTTCGCGGCAATCATTAATTATCGTCAGCAACTAATATGACAACCTTCTACTCTTTAAGGGAGGAAACCCACCATCACAGCTTGAGGGCTGATCAGCAAGAACCCTCAGAGATAGCAGAGGGGAATGAAAGTATTGTACAGGTGAGGCCGTGGATTTTGGTTGATGCTGTAGTTGGGAACGTTGTCTCTACGGTGGTTGCAGTTTATGTGAATGCTGATGGATAGGATCCACGGCCGGCAACATCCTTTCCATCAACATTCACATAAATCGTAACAACCGTAGAGACAACATTCCCAACTACAACATCAACCAAAATCCACGGCCTCAACATCGAATACAGTTGATACGAATTGTAGCATGACCACGAAAATCTGGGCAATTTATCATGGTCTAAAGCTGGCCATTCATACCGGATTTCTGCAGATGACCATTTACTCTGATGCCATCAATCCAATCAATCAGATCAAATCCCGTCAACGGTCTTTCTTTTAAGTAAGGCACTTAATTCAATCTTATGATTTGATTCTCCAATCGAATCAGAGTTTCTCCCTTTCTAAAGTTGACAAGGTGATGGCTTCTCCTACTCATATATTAGCTCGGGACTGTCTTAGGAATGATTTGCTTGGATATTGAAAATTTCCTTTAACGTCGTTAATGGAAAGGTCTTTTCTTCTCACAGAAAAAAGAAAAAAGAAAAAAGAAAAAAAAATTACAACAAATTTAACTGGGTGGTAAGCATATTTAATGAGAATGTGACTATTATATCGTAATCGACCACAGACATGTAGCTCAACGTGCCGATCTGAACGCTTGGCGCTTGTAATTTTCCACAAATTTTTGCATTCGGCCGCATCGAGGCCTTAAATTTTGTGGATACAAGAATTTGCACACATCAATTCCTATTTTCTTGATGTTGAACGCGAAATGCAACGAGCTGAGATGTCTTCAACTTACAAGAAGGATTAGAACAACTTATTTTTCCGAAAGGGGGCCATATGCCATCCATGCACTACTGCGTATGGACGGACGATTATGATGCAAATTCTGCGTTAATGGAGAGGGCCACGAAAGGCGTACCTCGTCTTTTTTTAGGATGTGCTTGGTTAAGGGTTAAGTAAGGGGTTTGCGGTGGGTTATGCGGAGATTAAAGGGACATAATTTTTCTCATTTTATCTATTGAAATAAACCTCTCAAATTATCATATTGCTCCGCAGCAACACTAATGTATACTAAAATATATCCACTTCGATGTAATATAATCCTACACTCTCCACAGCGTACGTGGTATGTAGGTTTTGCTTGAACGTAAGAAAAGGGACTTTTTTTTTAAATTAAACTTTCTATTAAAGAGGAAGAACCTGACGTAAGAAATGCAAGGGAAAGATAGAGGAACCTAACCCTCAAAGGGGGAAGAAAATGACTTATAGAACTAGAGAGCTCCAAAATGCAAATAATAAGATAAGAAACAAAGGAGAAAAAAAAAGAAACATCTCGAGATCAGGAATTGGACGATCTCCCAAAGGAGATTGACTCTACGCTCGTAGAATCAGTAAAGCGCCAACGAAAAAAAATCTCGAAGATTGTGCTAACAAGTAACCCCTCAATCACGTAAGGAAACTCAACCGAGAAAGTACGGAATCATACCTGGTCCCCAACAAAATTCAAATAGCACAAAAAAAGAAAGAAAAAGGACCTAAATCCCCTCATAATACAAACCAACCCAACAACATCCATACAACCAAGTCACCCACGTCGTAACCATCGAAGCCGCAAATTTTCTCCACGACACTACCGCGACCGCCGCCCATCTGTACACCACACGGTCACCACCAACAACGACTACTAGCAGCCATTGAACGATGACAACAACTCCCTCATGGGGTCGCGACACCCAAGATCGAAGACCAACAAACAACATGCGCCGATCATCCACCTCCACGCATCGAGCAGCCAACCACCACTCCCTAAGGAACCACTCACCATGCGGCCTCACAGAGCGCCACCACTGTTGCCGCACCACGGCTTCGAAGCAATTGCAGGCTTTGCATGTCGAAGGAGAGGCTCGTAGTCGGAAGAGGAGAGGTCCGAGGGAGGAGATAGAGCATCCAAAGGAGGGGGGCTCTGATCAACTAGTACGACCAATCGAAGTCCCAAGGGGCTCCAGTCTTTTTTATTGACATACATAGTAGATTGAAATAAAGTATACTGCACTCCTTGTTTGTTCATGAGATATCTAACTCAGATGCCAATGAAATATTTTCATGCACCTTGAGTTTAGAATCTTCTCTCTCTTTTTTTTTTAAGAAAAAGAAGATCTTGCATTAAAGGGAATAGAATAGAGACTATTGATGTAACCTCAAAGGAGGAGAAACGAAAAGATAACTGCAACACCCCCTCGAGGAGAGGGGACTTGTAATACCTCGAGTCCCTCCTTGAAGAGGAGGGAATGACAAAACAAAAGATAAATAAAATAAGAAAATAAGGATAAAATAAAGAGGAAAAGAAACATCAAAGAATCATATTGCTCCACGCAATTGGATAATGACAACGCAATCAAAGATAACCTCGATAGCCAGCACAATCCCCGCTAACGAGTATTAACAGGCCGCGACACCAAGCAACAACTTGGTCGTTGTGAAGCAAAACTTCAAGCAAGCCCTCATCAAAGTAAGAAAATATATAACATAAGAAACAAACAACACAAAGAGCATTGTCCAGTGTAATAGGGACAAGTAGCAACGATCGAGGCTCGGAGGCGAGGCCATCGCAAGGGAACAACAACCAACAAGCCCTAACAACAATGGTAGGAGAGAGAGTATACATCACCTAATGGCAAGTTGTAAATAAGGTGGACGTTGCCCCCCTGCAGAAGTTGAGGTGGAAGTTGATGTCCCCCCACAAAACCCTCAAAGATTAGAGTGACCACCACCTCGAGATACATCAAAAAGGGTGATCGGTGGACAACAGAAACGAAGGAGATGATGGAGAGAAAGGCAAGGAGGGCAGACCCGACCAGATCCCTACAAAGCTCCAATCGTCACTTATTGCACTATTTATCCACCATCACTTATCCTAAGATAAATTCAATGCTACCATCAACGGCAGAGTATGAAGGCATTTGAATTAAATATGTCTTACTCGAAGAAAATCATAGAGATGTATGACATGCCATTTTAATTAGATGTGTCCTTTAACTAGATACATACATATGTGTAACCCTTTCCTCTTTATGCTAAAGATCGTTGACGCTAATCTGATTTTCTCCTGAGAAAGGCTAATACTTAATTAAGATGAAAATGTTCATAGGTATACCACTCGATGGGGGAAAACAAAAAAGACGGTATAGATATATGTGATTAACATATTTTGAACTTGTCCTAAACGAAGATTATACCTGACCTAATAACGAGATCCATGACAAGTACATGATGTGTGAAAAGTTAGATGAGTGGGCTTCATTGATAGCACATCACTGTCAATTGCAAAGGCATAGTACAGGGTAGTGGAAGGAATCGAAGCAATCATGTGTGTTAAGAAAAATTAGATGCGTTAATGTATGAAAAGATGAAGCACATTAATGTGAGATGTCACCATATAGGAGGTGAAACGTTCTACGTTGACGAGAGTGTACACATAATGGCCAAACTATTAGTAGTTGTCAAGATAAAATTCGTAGGTAATTCAGGTGGTGAGTAAGTTCATATCACTTAAGTGATAGCGGCAGATTAACTTGAGAAGATAGATTTGTAGATTATTTATCCCCTGCTCAAGATAAGCATCATCATCAAGATTACAAGCTAACAAATTTAATTCAATTGGTCAAATTACAAGAAGACCTAAATGGTTAAGAGAAGACAATGGTGCACACAGAAGGAGTTTACCTCAAGGTAGAGAAATATTAATCATGTTGCTAAATGAAGATCCGAAATACGTTGGTTATGAATGAGCAACATAGAAAGTGTAATAAATCTTTGGTGTCTCCAATGAAATTTTACAATTCAACTGCATAGTTGATTATAGGGTGATTATTGATAGAGCCCATCTTGGTGGTTTTATTCAAGTTAAACTTCATAAAATAATGTATCAAGTGAGAAGTAAGGCAATCGAATATGGGGAACCACAATTGGACAAGGGTTCCTACCATTTTCTACCTAAGGTAGGTGTATATCCTAAAGAGGGCAATTCTTCCCATTACAATATGAAAAATGATCACAATGAATATGCTCTCTCCCAAACTCAATGAAGATTGTGAATCCTTGAAACACATGCCCTTTCAGCGAAAGACGACTCATTGCTATGATTGTGTGAGAGGCTTAATAGTCGTGTGATGGCTTCCTTCTACTTCCTTCGCCCAAGTTATGCGTGATTAGGAAGATGCAATCATATATGTAGTATTTTCGAATAATATTGGCATGACATGCTCATGACTTCAAGCAATGTTGTAATCATAAATGTGAGATCGTAGGAAATTAAGAGTTTTGCAGTCTTCACAACTGTTGATGTTCTTCATGATGTAATTTCTTGAGCATAGGTGACCAAGCATTGAGAAAACCTTCTCCTTGACCCTTCTCATCATTGGGTGCTTAGCCATGGAGGCACCGAACCTTGGGGTGTCTACCCCTAGAAGTGCTTGGCTATAGGGACATTTAAACTTTATGGGTAGGCCCCTTGAGGAACAAAATCTCGTGATGTTTAACTCTAAAAAAGAGTACTCAACCGCCAGGGACATCTAGTCTTGACATCTCGCCGTAGAGACAGCTAGCCATGGGGATCTCTCTTCTAAAGATGGCTTTGTCATCATAGGATGCCCATCTTCAATAGGCTTTCTAGGATGCTTGTCTTGTTTGGCAACAAAGGTGACCAAATGCTCAAGCTTTTCTCCTCTTATGTGGTTTTTTCTCCATAGGGACAACCTCTCCCTTCCAGAGAGAGGCCCAAGCCTAAGTACTCCTTGTTTCCAGCCAATTGCCCACACCAGCAATTCTGGTCTGATACTACTCCCTGATTCGAGCTTTATGATTGTCCTAGCATGTTCTTCGAAACATGTCTGTTATTAATGCCTCACCATCTAATTAATTAATTAGTGATGTGTTGAAAAGAAAAAACTTGTTATCGCACTCTCGAAGTTGCTAACCAATCACATTAATGTGACATTTGAAACTGGAAGTTCCTGAGATGAATAATTGGCTAAGCTTTTCGAACAATGTGATCCTCGACGGGTATTTGGATGAGAGGGCACCATCACCGTACGTTTCTTACTTCCTTCCAAAAGAAAAAGCAAAAAATGTTTCTTACTTGATTGTGCACAGAAGTCGAATTCAGTTCCTTGGGGAGGCTCGGAAGGGTTGCTTTTTCCTAAGCAGAAGACTACTTGGTGGCACATTTAACACTTTTGGGATAATGGCTACTTATTACTTGCTCAAGCATCACTTGCAATGGAATTAAGTGTACACGAGGGCTTGCATGTACGCAGAAACATACGCGTCTTGTTTTCGAGGCTTCTGACATGAAGAGCACGGTTATCGATGTGCCTTGATGTCGATAAGTAGGTTTTGGTAGCATACGTGCGTATGGATTGGCAAGAGATGAGATCATGGATGGTTGTAACTCAACTGAAGATTGGTGGTCGGTTCAAATTCCCAAGAGTCTACTTTTCATTTTGAGGCCCTTCCACTTTAGAAAAAGGATAGGTTGGAAAACGACAAAGGAGGTGAAGAAAACATATAGACAACCCCACTAAAGTGAGGAAACGCTTAATTTTTGGCTGCAGTCTTTCATATTCATGCATCTAAAACGAGGGAAACAAATACAAGAGATGGCACCATGTTTGAACACTCATGCTTTAAATTATCCTTTATGCATTCTTTTGCTATAAAGGCTTGAGAATTTCAGATTGTAAGGCAACAATTGGAAGAAAGCTGGTTGAAATTGAGATGAGTTGGTGGGTGAGATAAGGGAGGTTAAGATGTTTGGTTACAGTGTGGATGGAAACTTTGGAGAAAATTGTGGAGGAAACCATAAGAACCAACTTTATACACCCCCTCTTCTCCCTCGTAACAACGCATGTTCGCACACACACCACAAAACCTATTTGCACTGTAGAGGATAATCCCTTCCGGCGTGATAAAACAGGGGGTTATCGTCTTGCTAAATTGGACCTTAATGCTTCATTAAATGTAAGACTTTCTAAGTATTGATGAACTTTGCATTGTCCTTTATTTATAGCATAAGTGCTGCATTTTAATTCTTTGAAAGAAATTTTTTGGAAAGTAATACTTATTGCAGAATTATCATCCCACAAGGATTCTTAATCTTGTCAATCAACCATTTGCAATTGGAACACTTGCAATACTAGCACATCATGGATACGATATTTTCTTTGTGAGCTGTCTTAGTAATTGTTGTAATTGTCATCTATGCCCACCCTTGATATATAGAATTACTTATACACATGCACATGCATGTGGACACACGCAGATATGTATTTGCATTACATCTATGTAGGTAGATTATGTGTATGCATGGACCATTTCTTAAAGATTACTACTAATAAGTTTGCTTTTGCTCAAGGAGCAATAATCGGTGATCTTGCATTGATGTGCCCCGAATTTGTCCAGGTAGCTGCACCCTCGTCTCAACATATTTCTATGTTGTAATTAGATGGACATTTATTCTCAATGCATTGTTCACTGACATTTCTTTGTTAATGGCAGTTCTTTTTCCCAGGGGATAAGTAGGATAATGTCATCTACCCCCACTAAATCTACACCCAATATAAATAAAAATAAAAAATTAATAATAATATATTAATTCAACCATCACATCACCACTTACCCCCCACCACTTCCAAACCTTACAATAAACAGAAAGTTTACCCAGTGTAGGTTTCAAACCTTTACCAGAGGCTTCCAAAGTGTTCTCGAATGAAAAGACTCAACTGTCATATCACAGTTGTCCCAAGGGATAAGTAGTTCAAAGCATTTTGAAAAGGCAACGTAAACAAGGACTACTCCAAGTTAGTGACCCTTCTAATTCTTTATTAAATCAATAATTACATAGCAAGAAAGGGCAACCCCTTCATTACAAAGATGACCACGGCTTTGTGAAAAAATGAAGCCTCATACAAAACATTTTGCAAATAAAAGTGTTCCCTCGTGAAAATAGCCCCATTAAAACACTTTAATAGTTGAAGGTTATAATTAAAACGACCTCAAAGCCTCTTAGACTTGAGGTTTCTTCATTTGGTTCAACCAAGTTCCCTCCTATCTTCCAGTAGCAAATGCAATTTTCTTTATTTGAAGAGTAAAAGCTTCGCTTCATTCATTTGAAGAAGAGACACACAGCTCGCCAAGGAAGAAGGAATATCAGGAAGCATCCACCTCCCTTGCGAACCTTGAGCAAAACACAAGATCACTAAAACATGCACTGGGTTAACCATTGTCCGAGGTACATTCCTAGCAGTGATCACATATGCAATTTGGAGCAGCTCCTTAATTACGTCTGGTGATCATTGCAAGACTCAGCCAGGATGGCTTTTTGATTCCCACAATCATATTTACTGCAGCAGCAGTGCAGTGCAATCACTTAATACTTCAGAAACATATATAGCAGTCCATATTAGGTGCTTCTTCTAAGGCAAGCAAGACAACCTTGATCTCAGCAGAAGTTGCTTGCAGCAAGCTCCCCAATGCAAAGACCTACACACCACAATGGCTGCACCTCACCCATCCTTGTAGATTGCATCCACTAGAAAGATGAGTTCAGCCTTATGCATCAAGCTATTCTTTATGGTTCCCCCCTGCTGACTTTTCCTCCTGCGATGTCCCCTTGCTGGTCTTTTCTTCTCCGTGGAGTTCCCATTTTAGCTTCTGCAGTAGCCAGATTGCATTGAGTGCGGGGGGGGGGGGGGGGGGGGGGGGGTGTTGTGGGGTGTTCCTCTAAATCTCAGGCTGCATCTAGTGGTCCAAATCAAATAGAGACAAGTGCAGTCGATCAACACGAATTCCCAATCTAAACCAAACAGCACATGCTAAATCACAGAAGAAGAAAAAATGCTCTCTATTTTCCCCTTCTCTACCACATACCCAGCAAACATCCTCAGTCCCCCAGCCTCCTCTTCATAGTTGTTCCAAGGGGTAAGGCATCATTAACTAATTTCCATAAAAAAAGAGTTAACTCTTGGTTTTAACTCCTTAAGGCTGTGTTTGGTTGGCGGGTTAAGTATTTAACCTGCCACTTAACCCACCTCCTATTTATGCCGGGTTAAGTGAACTTAACCCGGCGTAAAGTTATTCCACCCTCTCTGTGGAATAATTTTAACTTGAGAAAATATCCAAACATATTAACTCACTTATTTTATTATTTATTCCACTTTTTCAACTTATTCCACAAACTTATTCCCCTTACCAAACGGGCCTAAAGCTCCAGATTGCATTGGACCACTGAAGAGCCTCCTCATCCCTCATTACCTTGTCTTTCATCAAAAATTTGTTCGCTGAATTCACTCTAAAGATCCCCTTATGAATCAGTTCCCAGACTAAAGCATCATCCATACTGGTGTCGGTGTTGATTTTCTTTACTTTTTGTACAATACTCTCCTCAAAAATGGATTCTAGCAAATCCTGTTTCCAGCCCCATCTTCATCTATTAATTGCCCCACTCAAGATGGGCCCCTCTTCACGTCTGCAGGCTTCTCCAAATCAACCCCCAACTCCGGTATCCACCCTTCTTCCCATATGCTGGTATTCTGATCATTGCCGATCATCTTTAAGGCACTGGAGCAAGCTAATGGTTTCAGCTGCAGTAGTCTGCTGCAAAGCTTGGATTGCATTCTGCAGTTGCTTGTTTCAGAATTGACCTCTGGCCATGTATATTGGGATAAGAGCATGCTACAGAAGTGAACTACCCTTTTCCAACCTCCAGATATGCTTCGTAAGGAATGCTATATTGACTTCCTTTGCTCTTCTCAATCCCAATCCCTTGAACTTCTTTGGCTTTGCGATAAATTTCCAAGCTTTCATGTAACAATGTTGTCGGTCATCGCCATATCCCCACCAGCTATCCCTGGCTATTCTATCAATCTCTTTACAAGTTCTTTCTAGGAAGGAGTCAACAGCCATGAGATGTGCTGACATTGTAGAGAGAGATGAAGAGATCAACACCATCCTCCCTGCTTGAGACGAGGTTCATGCCTTCCACCCATGTAACCTCTTCTTCATTTTTCCACCACCATTTCATGCAAATGCTTTTAATGCCTACCATCTACTACCGGGCAACCCAAGTATATTTCATTGATGAACTCCTTTTTTATCCCCGGCAGCTCCTTTATTGTCCTTTTTTTCCTTGCATCAAATCCTCTACTAAAAAATATCCAAGATTTCTTCATGTTTAATTTTTGGCCCGAGTAGGTACAATAATATGATAGGAGTCTCATGAGCTTAGTGGTCTCCTCCAACATTGTCGCTCAAAAGATCGTAGTGTCATCGGCAAAAATTAGATGTGTGATCGTCGAAGTAGCTCTTCTGAAGGTGTAGCCACTAATATCACCAGAATGAAGGGATGTTGTAAGTAACCTCCATTCTATTCCGTCGAAAGTTTTTTCCATATCCAACTTAAGGGCCATGCTTTGCTTTCTCACCATCCTAGTACACATAGAGTGGACGATCTCACTGGCAATAATGATATTATCTAAGATGAGTCATCCTTTTAGAAAAGCACTTTGGTATGAGGAGATGTTTCTTTGGAGACTGGGCTTCAAGCAGGCTGCAATCAGTCTGGTGATAAGCTTGTAAATGGTATTGCTAAAGGCTAATCGGCCTAAATTCACGTGACTCAATTGGTTGATCTTTCTTTGGAATGAGAGCTATATCAGTGTGATTAAGACCTTCTGGGACAGTACTGGAGGTAAAAGCCATTTGTACCATATAAACCAAAACCTCGCCAATGACATCCCAATTCTCTAGGGAGAAGACTGCAGAAAGCCATCCGACCTGGGGCTTTTGTGTGGAGACATCTTCATTATGGTATTCCAAACCTCGTGAGCATCAGGGATCTCAAGAGCTCTTTGTTCTTCTTCCATGGTTAGCTGATCTGCATCACCAAAGACTAAAGGTGTGAAACCGCTCCCATTTGTTTCTCCAAACAACTTCGTGTAAAAATCGACAAAGCATTCTTTATTTTTTTTGCCCATAACCCAAATATTCTCCATTAGGACATCAGATCCATGAGATGTAATTTTTCCTCTACCTATTTAAGGCATACATGTGACAGAATCTTGTGTTCCTATCCCCTTGAATAATCCATTGATGCCTGGCTCTTTGGTGCCAAAAGATTTCTTCTTGAATCAAAGCTTTTTCATATTCTTCCCTCAGCCTTGCCTCTTCTTGCAGATTCTTCTTGGTAGATGTTTCTTCTTGTAGCTTCCCAATTTGGTGCTCCAAGTCTGCCCTTTTTTCTTCCCAGTGTTTCACCTATTTTGCAGCCCATCTCGAAATTTCTGATTTAACCTTCCCTAATTTTTCTGACACATTTGATGTGTTATCCTTTGCCTTCAAGAATATTTTTATCTTCTCCTTACAATGCATTTCGTGAAGCCACCAAGCTTTGAATTTCCATGTTCCCTTTTTTCTCTCCTCCTTCCTTTCCAATTTCACCAGTATTGGGCAATGATCACTACCAATTGCCAGTAGATGCAAGATTCCTGCTTTTGGAAAATTCACCCTTCATTTAACCGTTGCAAAAGCACTGTCTAAGCGTTCCCTGATGAGTGCCTGCATGTCTCACCTTTGGTATGGGTTGTGTGGTTCAGGGAGTTTTGTGGGAAGGAGAATGGGGTGAGTTTTGTAGGGGTGAGTTGTGAGATGGAGTTGTAGGGGAAGTGGTGGAAGCTTCAACCAAAACGGTTGGTTCAGAAGATGGGTTAATTTTTGGTTGTGGTGCTGATGTGGTGTTAGGCTCGATTGCTGGGCTTTAGTTCATAGAGATGGAGGTGGTATCATGTTTGTTTCGATATGTTGGGCTGTGGGGAGATGAAAAAGGGTTGGAGTGGGTTGTGAGCTTTTGTGGGGAGTGTCCAATAACGATAGTGGGCTTCGCATTGATATAAAAATTATTCTCCAGTTCCACTGGGGGAGGGGGTTGGCTTTGTTTAGTGGTGGGGATCATTTTTCTAGGGAGCAAAGAATCCATCCCCTTTGTAAAAAGGATAGTATCATTTGGTAATGGATGTTTGGAAAGGTTAGTGGGTAGGACAAGGTTGTTGGTTTCATCGGGTAGTGTGCGCGTATGGATGGGGGTGTTTGGAGAGGGTGGGGGATGGAATTTGTCGTTGATGTGCTATCCCCATTCCAATGCTGCTAAGTTCCAAAATTTCAGAGGCCCCAACTGTCTCAGTTCCTCCACCAACCAATCCTGATGAGAGGAGGGCTGCTCCCCCTCCACCAACGTCCAACACCATTGGACTAGGAATTGCTCCCAAGGTTGCACCAATGTTTCCATGCCTTTTGCCTTCATTAATTCCTGCTGCAATTTTTGGGGAAGGTGCACCTTCTTCCATGCTAATGGCATTCTTACTGTTGTTTCCATTGATGGCAGACCTCCTTCTAGCTTCAAGAACCCCAGTTCTAACTCCTCTATTCATCACCATACTTTGGTTTGAGAGCCAACTCAGCTTCTTCTTTTAAGGCCTCAGACTTGATGTCGGGGAGTTTCTTCTTCATCTCCAAGGTGTCTTTGCAGCATACAGATACATGGCCAAAATGACCACAAAGTGAACAATTTTGGGAGACCTTCATACCTGATTGGGAACATCTCAGTGCCATCGTCCCATTTTACCTTTGTGGTGTGTTGAATGAATTTATTAATTTTAAGCAGCAGTTTCACCTTAACCACGTTCTTTTTTTGTCTCCCCAAATCTGGGTCAAAATCAATAGCCTCCCCCACGTAGAAGGTGATTTTTACCATGGCTCGTTTCCTGTAATGCTTGGGGCACATCATACACAAGTACCCACAAAGGGGTTGTAGCAAATTCATAGTCCTGAGGTTGCTTCCTCGATTTGGCCTTTTCTATGAGAATCAAATCTCCCTCACAAGGCCAAGGGGGATGATCCCATATCAAGTTTGCTTCACGCTCTGTCAGGAATACTGCTACCAAGCAGCCATGCTTAGTGTGCTGGAAGGTTGGTGCTGTTTGGATCTTCCATACCTTTGATAACATTTCTGCAAGACCATTCTCTCTGACCGATTTATCCGAGAGAACTTTGAAATACAGACATTTTTTTCCATGCAACTGGATCTGTACAGTCTTCTTTCGTCATAACCATCTGTAGCCATTCATCCTCATTCCAACTGCCCAATCTCTTGAGAATGTTGATCAGCTCTTCGTCCTCCTCCATTCTAGGCATGTCGGAAGGTGAGTTGGCCCTTAAGGATATTTTGGCTTTCTTCCAAATAGAACCTGTAGACAGGTGGATACAGTGAATAACAAGGGAGAGGTGATGTGCCAATGTCTCTCACCCACACCTCAATAAAGCCTCAGGGGAAAGACCTTACAGGCGTACTGAAGAAATGGGAACAGTTGGTGGTTGTAGGATCCTGGAGGCGATGCTCCAAGGATGTGCCTCCCAGAGCACTAAGACCTTTGGAGGACCTCCATACCAGCCTTCTCGTTGGCACCCCAATGCAAATATAACTATAAGATGAGTTGTTTGACATCCATTAATCAATAAAACTACTGGTGTTGGAGCAAACAGAGGTGGTAAAACCATCATTCATCATAGCTAACTTGAATTAGTTGAAATCCAATGATAAATGCTCCTAAATGATCGTCTGAAGACCATAATTCCGTCTGAGTTGAATGAGAGAAGAAGATAGGAAAACATGGTTAATTCTGCTATTTTAACACCCAATTACAAATGCAGGTTAACTAAGGGAATGATCAAGGTTAATTCAAGGCAAAATGACTTAAGAGACCAAGAAGTGAGCTCACACTGACTGAATTAGGGTTTCACAAATTTTGGGGATTAAAATATTGCTAAAAACCCTAATTATTAGCCGCACTTAAATTAAAAGGGTTCTAGTCGAGATAAATTCAATCTAAACCTCCTAAAAATCATTGAAAAATATTCTAAGAGGTTTAGTGCATTCACTTTGACCATCTGAACACATTGTGACCAACAACAGAGATTCAGATAGGAATTTGCCCTAATTTGGGCTTTTGTGCAATTTACCTAATTAAACGTGGTCAAAACTCAAATCTAAGTTCACCATTAGATTCCTTGGGTCCAAATTAGGTGATCAGAATCTATCTTGACCTAGTTTACAATTTAGTATCCAAATCTCTATTCATTTCAGATTAACCCTCACATTTCAGCTCTTCTTACAGAAATGCCCCTAACTTTATCATCTTCGCACATAGGTTCCTGCCGCCTAATTCTTTAGAGATTCCTAAACAGAGTTAATGACCCAAACCGTCACCTTTGACTTGATGAAATCATCCTTGAATCTCCACCAAATCCCACCAAATTTGGTGGGAATAGTGTTCACATTACGCCCAATCCATTGCACCAGATCTCAAGCCCTAATTCAGGATCAATCACCACCAGTGAAGCTTGGAGTTTCCAAGTTTTCTTCCAACTGAATCTTAATCCAACTGCATGAATTCTTCCAGATTAAGGTCCAATCCGACCTCTATTTAAGCTCTAGGAGATCCCCAGGCATTTCTTAGCCTGGTTCCAGCCAAAAATCCTTCTTCCTCTCCTCCGACCATCTCCGATTGCGGCTTCGGCAACCATCTCCTCCTTCCGCAGGCCGTCCAACCGCCAAATTGAGCGGTCCTCCATCTTCCTCACCGTCCTCTACTTCTCGCCAGCCAAAGCGGAAGCTTCCTCCCCCATTCTTCCTCGTCGTCCACTTCACTAGAGAACTTCGTCCCCTCCGTGTACGGCAAGCCAAACTTGCACGAAGTCCTACCCCTTTCGACCAATAGAGTTGGTCTTTCTCTCCCTCTTATTCTCTAACTTAGGTTTAGGACCTTAGAACCTCACAACGACCACTTGCTCACCCTCTCCCACTCCGTCTTCCCCAAGTCTAGCGAGAGCTCTAACAAGCTCATGCCGGCAATCCACGCCACCAACCAACTCACCAACACCTCCACAACCTTCGCCACAACCCAAAGATCCAAAGCCCTGAAGAAATTTGGGGTTTTGATCACTGTAGCCCCTCACCAAACAAACCACCATTCGCCGTTCATCTCCGACATCGTCTGCCCTCCACGCGCACTTGTTCACCCAACGAACACCACCATCGTGTTCCTCGTGCTACAATGAAGGTCTTGAACCTTTTAATTGAGGCACAGGGCCGTGTGCATGTATTTCAAGTCTTCGCCAACGAGCTCTCTTCCTCTGCCTCCGTCCGCCATGCTCCGACCATCATTGCCACCCCTACCACCTTTAGCTGGAGTGGATTGCAGACACGAAGCCACTTGCACCTTCCATTGAGCGAGAGAACAATGGCAACAGCTTCAATTTGGACAAAGCCATATGCAGCTACAAAACGAAGAACTGAAGCATCTTTAGTCCCATATCGAGGGAACTGATTTTGAAATTCCTTAATAATGTTTTTCGTGCATAGACCGTTCGCTTAAGACACGGGGGTCAGGTCCCATACACCCACAAGCACACCGATCCACTGGCCCATGCCATCCCAGTCGAATCGGTCCCTCTGCCTTGAACCGAATTGAACCTGAACCGTATTTGAGAAGAGAGAGAGGAGGGATTTTCTTAGGAAAGGAGGGGTTTTACACCGTGTTACCTTGGGATTCGTGCCTACACTTAGGCAAGTTCAAAGGTTGTTGGGCTCTATACTTTAAGGCATCTAAGGCTTGGCCCCGATGTCTGACTTGTGGGAAATTGAGACTCTGATTTGGCTTGAGACTACTGTTAACCTTGAGATTTAAGTGGGATTTAAGCTAAGTGTTGGGCTTAATTGGTGGTTTCAACCACCACTTTTTGAGCTCTATTATCTTTTTGTCATTTAACTCTAGAGATACACTTTAGATTCTTATTGAATACATTTTTAGTGGATTAATTATTCATTGTATATTATACTTGATTATTGTGTTCATTTCTATTATTTGATTAATAGATTGAATTTCAAATTTATTCCTTGCGAACGACCTTGGAACTAACATGTTTTTCGAATACTTATAAATTTAAATGTCAATTCAATTTTCGTCACTATACTACAACATGATATTCTCTTAAACTACAACGAATAACGACATCAACATAGCAAACAGAGGAGCTAGGGAAAAGTAAAAATCCTTTTCAAGGTAGAGGCTATGCATTAACATCTAGTTCTACCATATACTACATTGGTGAGATAAAGGCCAAAGGAAATTGTTTTTTGGTTAATCAATTTGGCAATATCTTGATCCTTAACCCACACTAATTGTCCAATTATGGAATTGTCCTTGCACCCGAGAGACCAATCTTATCCTTCTCAGACAAACATTATACTGCCTTTCCAGTGCCAGCAGTCATTGCAACAAGGCAGAAACTGAAAGAGAGAGGCAGCAGCTGTACACAAGATTATATTGACCAGCTTAGCATCCAGCAAGCTTGACAATGTAGATCGTTATGTATATGTTTCTGTTAGGTTACAACTGAATGACAGAAGAGATGAGCTGATGATATTTCCGGCCAATGTTATACCAGATTAAAGGCCAGCTATTCGATGAGAATCTGATTGTGCCTTGATATCAATCAGATAGCAACACCCAGTATAAGCCATAAACAAAGAAAAACATATTGCTAATAGTCTGACAAACACTGGCAAATGCTATGATTGAACAATCCAAAGTTTCCTTTTTACAAAATCCAGAATCTAATCGTCACCTACAAGAAACAGAGGTCAAGCTCTCCACAAAAAAGAATAAATTCTGTGAAACATCACACATGTGCAATAATAGTTTAGGAGCATGTCCACCAAAAAAAGGGACACACCTCCACCGGTGTCGCACAGATTTTAGTTGGTGATAAATCTTGCAAAAAGCAGATTAAAATGATCAATTGATCACATATACATTTGGCAACAATTATTCAAAGGAAATAACATAACTGAGATTGTGTACATACAGGAGATGCAAAAGCGTGTAGCTAAATGAAAAAAAAAAAAGACGACAAAAAAAAGATGTGTATTGCACTTCCAAAATTGAGTGAGAGGAATTAGAATGTTTAAGGAGACATAAGCCCTTCAATTGTGTAAGAAAGGGACTCTGCCCAATCAACCTTGAATAACAAAGTCTGAAGGGTATGCAACACATCATAATCTGGATCAAGCTTCCGCTGCCATCCCTAAGAGGAGAAAGCGGTATCAGAATTTATGAGCCCATAAATTGATACAAATCTGCGTATATGTATACTCAAAAATATTACAATAAACTGCCCATGAAAATCAATCTCAATGTAAGATATTTAAGAACCATCATCTAAATGTTCCATAAGTTACCTCCACTGGTGGATTCACTCTTCAGATTGAACACACAAGAACTTAGGTATTCATCAGCCAAAAGAATAGGATTTTAATGACTTTTGACACTCACCCTAACATGGTATTTGTGAGATGAAAAATAGATTTCCCTATTTACCAAAGAAATTCTGGCATCTCTTTTATATTAGAGAGGTTTGAGTAAATTACATAGTCACCCAAAAAGACATAAAAAATGACGTTCCTAATCTCAACACTCCCCCTCAAATTGGAGCGTAGATATCAACAAGACCTAACTTATTGCATAGAAAATCAAACTGCCTCTTCTTAAGGCTTTGGTGAATAAATCTGCCAGCTGGAGCTCGAAGGAAACATATGGAGCGCTAATCTTCCCTGTAAGAACTGCATCACGAATAAAGTAACAATCTACCTCAATATGCTTAGTTCTCTCATGAAAAATTAGATTTGAGGCAATATATATGGTTGACTTGTTGTCACATAGTAGTGGAACTGGCATAGTCGCTTGAATGCCTAAATCATGTAGGAACCCAACAATCCACATAATCTCACAAGCAGCTTGAGCCATTTCCTGGTACTCGGCCTCTGCACTGGAACAAGCTACCACACTCTATTTCTTACTCCAAGAGACAAGATTTCCACCAATATAGACTGCAAAACCTGAAGTAGAGCGTCTGTTATCTACACAGCATAGTCTACATCAGAGTAGGTTGGAATATCTAGACTACCACTGTCTCTGTAATATAACCATTTGCCTGGTGACCCTTTAAGGTACTTAAGAATAAGACAGACCTGATACCAATGACTGTATCATAGTGTCTGTATACGCTGGCTGGCTCTACTCATTGTGAAACTAATATCAAGCCTCGTAATAGTAAGATATAGAAGACGTCCCACTGTGCTACGGTACCAAGTAACATCGTCAAATTGTGGATCATCTGCATCAGAAGGACTTGTAGACACATACTTAACAGGGATAGCAGATGGCTTGGTCCCAAGCAAACCAGCTTCCTCAAGAATCTACAGAGTGTACTGTCTCTGTGACAAGGAAAGACATGATCCTTGTTTAATGGCTTCAATCCTCAGAAAATATCTAAGATCACCCAAGTCCTTGATGACAAAGGTAGAGTGTAAGGACTTGGTTTGAGCAATCCCTTCATCGTCATCACCTGTGAGAATCATATCTACATAAACAGCTAGGATAACCACACGAAGAGAACCACCATACCTAATCTTCCTGATGAAGACAAAGTGATCAGAAGTAGAGCACTAGAACCTAATATTCTCAACCTTGGAGCTAAGCTGTTCAAACCAAGCATGAGTACTTTGCTTCAGGTCATATATGGCCTTCCTCAGTCAACAGACAAGCTCCCCCTGACTACTGTAACCTAGAGGTTGTCTCATGTACACCTCAGATAAGTCACCATAGAAAAAGGCATTTTTGATGTCAAGTTGAGACAAGGTCCATCCTCTAACAACAGCCATAGATAGAAGAACCTAGATAGAAGTGATACAGGCAACAGGAGAAAAGATCTCAAGATAATCTACCCCATAAGTCTAGGTGAAGCCTTTGGTTACAACTTGTCCTTATATCTGTCCACAATCCCATCAGCTCTTTACTTGATGGTATAGACCCATCTGTAAGAAACCACTATAGCATCCGAAGGATATGGTACAAGATCCCATGTTCCCCATGACTGCAAGGCCTACATCTCCTCATCCATCATTACATGCCACCTGGAATCCTAAGAAGCCTGAGTAAAATCTCTGAGGATAATAGCAGTAGTGATAGTGGAGGAAAACTAGCGAACACCATCCTCAAGATGTGCAACCTCGGTATACTGTGTAATAGGATGAAGAGTTCATGCTCTACTAGGTCTCCTCGAAGCTGGCTGCTCCTCTGTATCTGAACTGCTCTCATCTGTCAGAAAAGGGCAAGACACTACATTAGGTGAAGACTATGACCGCTAGTGATAAACCTGTCTCCTCCAAGAAAGGCTGAATAAAAGTTCCTTCTTTTGAGAAATAAGGGGTTTTTTCAAAGAAGGTGACGTCTACAGTGACTACATACCTCCTATGAACTGGATCATAGCACCTATAACCCTTCTGTGTCCTGGAGTATCCAAGGAAGACACATTTAGATGTCCAACGAGAAAACTTACCTTGATTACCATATGCCTGAACAAAACAAGTGCACTAAAAAACTCTCAACTGAAGAGATAACGACCTGACATCTTAATGGATGACCTGGAAGGGAATCTGTCCTCCAAGAACTAAAGAAGGCACTCTATTGATCAAGTAGGCTGCAGTAAGTATGGCATCCTCCCAAAATTGCATAGGTACCTTCATATGAATCATCAAGGTCCAAGCAATATCCAGAAGATGTCGAAGCTTGCACTCTGCCACTCCATTTTGCTGAGATGTGTGGGCGCACGAAGTCTAATGAATAATGCCCCTGGAGGAAAGAGACTCCGAACGTCTCGCTGCATAAACACTAGAGTATTATCACTGTAGAAAACTCTAACTATGCTAAAATATTGAGTCTGAACCTCAGACAGGAACTATTGAATAACATGTGGTATCTCCGAGCGCGTCTTCATCAAGGACCCAAGTTAGGCGACTATGATCATCTACAAGAACAGTGCAGTACTGATTTCCTCCAAGAGTAGGAACTCTAGATGGTCCCCAAACATCACAGTGTACTAAAGAAAAAGGAACAACGCTCACCCCACCAACTCTCTGTGGGTATGTACTCCTGTGGTGCTTCCCAAGATGGCAATCCTTATAGTGCAGGATCAGGCAAGGTTTGAAATGCCGATATCGACGTCGTGCTGCTAAAATTCTAAATGTGTATTTCGTGGGCATGCCGGCAAAAATGCCAACGACAAACCAGAAGTGGCCCAGCAGCAACCTTGGCATCGACATCAATTTTGCCGGCATGCCGCCGATATCGTCGGCATGCCGGTGAGACCCTAGCATTTCAACACCTACTCCATGTCGGTATGGACCTTTCTCAAAAAAGGCCTTACCAGCAGCATGCCGTCGGCATTTAAATCACTGGGATCAAGGAATCTGGCAACTCAGGGTACATCTGTCGCATCTTCTTTAGTGATGGATGTCTAAGTCTCCTGCGCCACAGCTAAGGATCAGAGACTATGGATACAGCCTCGGCAAACAGAGTAGGTGTGCCTAGGTAATAGAGATCATCTCGCTTTATAGCCCCACGAATGATCTCACCGGTCTATTGATCCTGAAAGTAGTGGTGATCCTCATCAAACACCGCCCGACATCTGTGGTCCTTGCAGATACGACTCACAGATAGGAGGTACATTGGAAACTCTGGTGCACAATAAACCTCTTTGATCACCATCTTCTGGGAATTGTGCACACTTTCAATTGTTGTAATCGAAGATGTGGCTCAATTGGCCACTCTAACATCACAGATCCCGCGTGGACTAACGGGATTCTCCAATCTCTTCATATCTCCTATGAGATATATGAAGGCACCGGAGTCTACAGCCCAAACTCCTCTAGCCTCGGTCTTCTTCTTTGATCCTATTTGGGCTACACATACACGCCCCTGTTTGGACTGAAATAGGCCTCCAATCAGTCCAAAAACATATATCTTGCACAAGAGGAGACTCATTGTGCTTAAGGCAAGGACTTCCATCAACCATGGCGAGAGGAGATCATCACCATCCATATTGATCACGAGAGAAGACTCATCACGTTTCCTAGAAGGAGACCAACGGATGGCAGGCATATGCGCCAGATCGGTTGATCAAGAAGAAAAGGAATCAGCGGGCCAGGGCCGGTAGCGGTGGCCCCACTGGCTACGCTACCAGTGGCGGCGGCTGGGAGGCCAAAAGTGACGGTGACGGCGATGGCAGGTGAACCAAGGGTGGCGGCAATGCTGGGAGAAATCTCTCCCACATTGTTGTGACTGCCTCTTCGATCCATCCTTGACTTTTCCATTGAATCATGATGATTCAATCATGTTTTCGGGTGAATATTTGGTGGGATATCAAGGCACTAGCCTAAGACCGCTGCTTTGATACCTGTGAGATGAAAAATAGATTTCCCTATTCACCAAAGAAACCCTAGCCTCTTTTATATTAGAGAGGTTTGGGTAAATTTCAGTCACCCAAAAAGACAAAAAATGACAAGACGAGTATTTATATTTCAATTCTTAAATATGAGGAGCTATAATTTTAGATTTAAAGAACCCATTACTACATTACCCACATTCTCATTTCAAAGTCCTCAATTTATCATTTAGATGTGATTTCTTCTATGTGCATGCATGCGTCGGTAAACTGTATGTAATTTGTAGCTAGCATTTCATCTTTTATGTGATTTTGGGTAAACTGTATGTAATTTGTTAGTGCCTTTTGATGCTTAATTAACTAATTTTAGGTGGTTATCTATCTAATATAATACTTTCCCTATTTAAAAATCCCCTATCTCCCTATTGGAGATATCATGATCTCCTCCAAGGCTCCAAGGAGTCATGATGTGGAGAATAAAGCAAGAGTCCTTACCAAGTCAAATTAAGATTTCCTGTTAGTTAAGCTAGTTTGCTTAAGAGTCAACTTACTAATTTCCTTATTTAGTTTAAGATTATCTCTTTTGGAAGGTTGTTAGAGATTTACTTTTTTAAGCGATTTGTTTCCTATTTAGATTGGGATTGGTTCTCCATATACCAATACCAATACCCCTCCTTTGTATTTTGAGTTCTACGCTGATAAAACTCCAAGTACTAGTTTCTTCACACCAGGGATTGATATATGGGCGATATATCGCCGATATATCGGTATCGCCGGGTCAGCAAATATCAATATCAGCCTTAGTATCTTTTTTCCATGATATCGCTGGTATATTGAGGATATATCGTCAATATCATGGACTTTTGTTGAACTTTAGAGCTGTACATGCTAGGATTCTTACTCCCTTGTAATCCATCAAATATGTGAACTTTAGAGCTGTACATCCTCTATCGACGATCAGTCATTGCAGTTGGTTTTACTTATTGAAAAATAAGAAGAAAATTCTAAAACATCGGTGAGAAATACATTAGCATCTTCAAACCTTTGTAAAAAGATGCATAAAATTAACCAAGCACTTTGATAATCCATAGGGATATTGAAAGGGCTATCTTGTCATCTTCCTTTGAGTAAAGGATGCCATCCATGACGGTTCTTCTTTCTTTCCCCTACAACAACGTTGGGTTGATAGGCTCACTTGTTTCAGCATGATTTATCTAAGTACTTACGTACTGATGCTTTGTTGAATTCCACTAATCTTGCAAACTATGTATTATGCTATGGTGGACATAATTTCTCTCTAGTTATTTGAGCGTTTATATTTGTCCATTATATACATTTGTGTTATCTAAACCATCTCTTCTTTCACCAAGTGCATCTTTGTAAGTAGGAGATGTGATTTCATGTGTTGAGCTCATACTGAGAAGAATAATAGGGTGGTTCACGAAATGTGAGAGATCAATGATAAATAGAAGAGTATTAGAATGGAGAACGTGTTGGAACTGATAAGAAAATCAGAGTTGTAGTTATTTGACCATTTATATTTGTTCACTATATACTCATGTGTAATCTAAATCATATCTTCTATCACCAAGTACATATATGGTGATAGTATTTGCAATTTCATGTCTTGAGATCGTAATAGGGTGATTCACGAAATCTAAGGCAGGTCAATGAGAAAAAGAAGAGTATTGGAATAGAGAGCATGTTGAAACTGATAAAAAAATCAGTGCAACTAAGACGTGATTTCAATTGTCAACAATATGCAACGAAAATTATTATGAACATTTTCCAATTAGTATCATGTTCTGTATATTTTCTTTTCAAGATATGACTTTGTTAATATGCGACTAGTACATTTTTATTATGTTTCGTTCAAAATTTATGATTTTCGTCTTC
The DNA here is from genome assembly GCA_037157565.1 of Thalassia testudinum. Lineage (NCBI taxonomy): Eukaryota > Viridiplantae > Streptophyta > Magnoliopsida > Alismatales > Hydrocharitaceae > Thalassia > Thalassia testudinum. The sequence goes on along the minus strand of JAZHRO010000031.1, from coordinate 29,167,445 downwards.
TAGGCATTTCTTCATGATGTATTAGTTATTAAAATGTTAATTTTCATAAAATTTGTAACATTTTGGGACATTTTTAGCCTTTGTGAGTGATTTTCCCAAAATTCACTGATACCAGCGATATATCTCTGATATATCCTTTTTTAACTTGCCGATACGACATCGATATCGAAATTTAAAACCTTACTTCACACTTCCAAAAAGCAAAATAAAGATATAAATTAATAGTAACCAACATAAATCATCAGTTACAAAAGAAAAGAGAACAAACAAACAAACAAAAGAAAAAAGAGCATCCCATGTGAGTCCTTAAACCACCTCCCAACCCATGTTTTGCATTGTCCTAGACTTCCCATTTCCAAATATTCTGAAGTTTCGAGAAGATGAAGCTCGGGAGGAAGGTTGGGGTTTGAATGCTGACGAGTGCCCTGGTCCGAATGGGTTCCCAATGCTCTTCTTTAAAGAATTTTGGACCTTATTGAAGGATGAAGTCATACAGGTTCTTGCATATTTTAGGGAGGCCAATAATGGGTTTAACAAGCTTAACAAATTTTATATGTTTTTGTTGCCTAAAAATGAGGGGGTGAAGGCAATTGATGATTATAAACCCATTGCCCTGTCGAATGCGATTTACTTGATTATAACTAAGGTCCTAGTGAATAGATTGAGGAAGATGATTGCCAGGGTGGTCTTGAAGGTGCAAACAGCCTTTTTACCAAGGAGGTGTATTCTAGAAGGATGTGTTGCTACCACGGAGATTCTAGCTCACTATAAGAAGGAGAGGGAGAGGGCTTTTCTTTGGAAGATAGACTTCAAGAAGGCTTATGACTCGGTCTAGTGATCTTTTCTATGGGCACCATTGAGTAAGAGGGGGTTCCCATCAGAATGGATAAGGTAGATGAAGCAATGTGTCACGATGGTTTTCTTCTCAATTCTCATCAATGGGAACCCAGTAGGGGCTGGATATAGCCTAGAAGGGGTGTCAGGCAGGGGTGCCCGCTAGCTGGTAGGGCTTGTGTTGGCAGTTGATGCTCTAGCAAGGGCGTCTGGTAGGGCTTGTGGAGCGGGGTTGTTTAGGGGATTCTCAACGGTGGATGGAGTAGATGTGTCAGTGTTGCAGTACTCAAATGATACCCTCTTCTTCATGCGAGGGTTTGGGGCAGAGGCGAAGCAAATCCATATTCTCATAGAATTGTTTGGTGAGACGTCTGGGTTGAAGATTAACTATTTGAAGTCTTCCTTTATCCCCTTTGCTATGTTTGATGATGAGGCTGGAACCTACTCTTCGATCCTAGGTATGAAAAGGGGGCCTTGTCTATCCGGTATCTGGGTCTACCCCTGACAAATAGGAAGGTTGCTATACAAGATTGGCACCCGTTGATGGAGAGAGTTCAAGATCGACTGGCAAGATGGGCATCCAAGTTGTCTAGAGGGGGGGAGATTAGTGTTTCTTAAGGCGGTGTTATCTGCTATGCCATCATATTTTGCTTCTGCAATGAAGATACCAAGGAAAATTAAGAACAAGATTGTAAGCTTAATGAAAAATTTCTTCTAAATCAATTATTATGCGAGTCGAAGGGGAGAAAACCTGGTGGCTTGAGAGGAGGTTTGCAAACCCATTAAGGAGGGGGCCCGGGAATAAGGGAGGTGGGAAGGATGAATGGCAATTTACTAGCAAAGTGGATTGCGTGGTTGCTTGGAGGGGAAGGCTGCTTGGTGAGAAGGATCTTGCGCTCCTCGTATGGGGTGCAAATTGGATGGGACATCCTTCTGTCGCCACTTAGAGGTGTATCCCATTTCCTTAGAGGGCTATCTTTGGTGGCTCTAAAGGTGCATACCTGCTTTACTCTGATCCTTGGATTGAGCAATGTGTTTAGATTTTGGACGGATGATTGGACGAGGAATGGCACGCTATCAGATCAGCTCCCAAGACTTGCGGCTTTGGCGGTTGACAGAGGGGCTGCGGTGGCGAAGGTATGAGACAGATGCTAGTGCCCCATTTTCTCAGGGAATCTTTCAGATCAGAGGATTGAAGAGGTGCAACGGCTACTGCAAGAGTTTAAGGGGTTTTAGCCAGAGGATGGTGGTGATATGTTTGGTTAGGAGAAGGGAGATTTTGCAGTCTGAGATGCCTATAGGAGGCTTGGAGGTCCTAGTACGACGGGGAGTATTGGTTTTTTGAGGGACTGTGAGTAGTTCTAGGAGGCCTCCTGTCCGCTGAAGGTGAAGATTTTTGCATGACTTCTAAGAAGAGGAAGGTTGGTGACCAAGGTTTGAAGGGCAAGATAGGCCCAAGATGGTGACAAATCTTACCCGCTTTGTGGGCAAGCAGGTGAGGACGTGGACCACTTGTTCTTTAGGTGTCCTGTGGCAGCGTAGATCCGGGGCCAATTTGATGATCGATGGTGAGCTCATGATTCTTTCGACAATTTTTGGAGATCATATAGATGCGGAAGCAAGACTAACAGGTGCAATGCTTTCTAGACGAAGAAGGAAAAAGCAAGGCTGCTAGCGGTGTTGTGGTCTATTTGGTTGGGAAGAAATGTGGTTGTATTTAGGAGGCAGCATCCATATGTGAAAAATTTTGTGACATCTGCATTATCCTTTTTGTCGGGTTCGAATTCATGCTTGTAAAATGGCGATTACGCATCTTTTTTAATTAATATTCTGGGTGGTTGACATAAGGATAACCACACTTTCCTTTTTCAAAAAAAAAAAATATTCCGAAGTTTCAAAGTCAACACTCCTTCGGAATGACGAATCCAGATATAGAATCAAACTAACAAATCCTCAATAAACAATTAATGAATCAAAATCAAATATTCGAACTTCTTGTCAAATCAAATTTGAATCAACATTTTTGAATTGCAAAACAAACTTGAGTCAAACTTGAATTCAGATTCCCTTGTTGAATCAAATCCTAAAGAGACTTGATTGAATCAGTGCTAGTAGTGACCGTCAAAACAAGCTAACAATGTAATTTTGTCTAATGTCCTTAGACCTTGATGTCATGGCACTCCAAGATAACAGATCCACATCTGCTGTTGGATGCATGAGTAATCATTAATCTTGGCCCATAACTGCAAATCCTCAATGCTTCTTTTGTGGTCCTGCAATGGAGGTTTCCAGGGTGATGGTGTGCTTTTTTTTTGGAAGAGGATAATTGTTTGGTTCTGCAAAGGAACTGGATTCAAATGTGTTTTTGATTCCTTCCGTGCGTTTGGGACCAGACACCAGTGGAATGATGGAAATGATCACTTATACTTTGGTTCTCACCCGAACAGAAGAATACTACATAAAGATTCTGGTCGGCTATGTACCTTTGCCACCACAATCCCAATAGGAAGGTTTTCTTAACAATGATTATTTTGTCATTCTGTCTCAAGGAATAATTTTTGTCCTCGTTCTGTCCCAACTCCCAAGTAATAGTTTGATTAAATTCATTTAAGATGACTAAAAAGAGACTTCTCTAAAACTACATTGCCAAGGAAGCTAATAAACATCTTGTATATGATGGAATGCCAAAGGAGGAATAAACAATGTGCATCGCAAACATAAGGTACTTGTTATGTGGAAAGAAAGAAATTTGTCATTCTGATTTATTGTGGTCACCACCGTCAGGTGAAAAATCTTTTGTAACACAGTTGTTAATGCCTTACATGTGAATAATTAGTTTTAGTAAACTAGCAATTACAGAGAATTTCTCATTTTTTGTTTAATAATGATTTTACATGTTATCAGAGCAACAAACTCAAGTTATAATAAATAGGCAGAGACATCTTGATCTCCTACAAAGCAAGAAAGTACCTCAAGAACCAAAATGGTCACCATGACAGTGCATACATTCCCATCAATGTTTACTTTGTGGCGTCGAACTTGCTCAAGTAAATGATGCATACATTCAGCAGGATGAAATATGTCTCCTTCAGGAGTTCCCCAAAAAGCAAATGTACGTTCAAGTTCCTATAAAGAAAATTCTGGGTGTAAGTCCATCTAAAGAGCCAGAACTAATCAAACAGTAGTTCATGACAAATTTAATATGTGAGAGTACAAGAAAACATAATATGTCAACTATTAACATAAACTTTGTTTTAGATATTTTAGTCAAAATCTTGAACTAAAACTCTTTTTTCTGGAAAGTATCTAAACCTAATTTCAAACTCAAAGTCTCATTGTTTTGAAAAAAAGCATATCGAAAATTAACAAAATTATCACAATAAAAGGAAAGCAATAAATAAATGTCTTCAATTGCTAAATGCATTAAATCAAATACCATACCTGAATAAAATCATTTGGGTTAGGACAACTTTGCCGTTTAGATAACCTTAATGTACACTCTGCAGCAGTACGGCCATTGCGAAGAGCAACTGCCTTGAAAAACTCAAGCAAATTTAAGCGATCACTTCTTGAGAGCTCAGCAGTCATGCCAACATCAAGGAAAATAACATGTGGCTTGGATTTGAAGAATCTCTTTCCAGAAGAACTCGTCTTAGTTACCCGTACCAAAATGTTCCCTGGATGCATATCAGCATGAATAAAATTGTCGACCTGGAAAGGTAAGGCACCTCATGAAGTCCTAGCATTTCATGGTTTTTACATCATAAGCGGGGAACAATGTAAATGTATGCTCTTAGTATTACCATTTAATAGCATCAAAAAATCTCTTCTAGAAGTAACGACTTTCTTAAACCCACAAACATCTCCATATTCCCAAGAAACTAGGAGTCTTTTTTTTTTTTGAGAAGGAAGAGGATTCTATTTGAGGTCAATAGTCATCCTGTTTTATTAGTAAACAAAAAAAAATTACAGAATCAAGATCCATAAGTACAACCACAATTTGCATGATCACACTTGCAAGGAGAATAATGCTATCGACACAAAGCCTTCTCTCTGACAATAGTCCCATTCCTCTAAGTCCAAATAGCCCATAGAATACCAAAGGAACAACCCATCCCAACCTTCGTACAAAACTAGGCAAGTCCCACAAAAACATCCTTTCTGAAGGAGCTCCAAAAGACTCACAAGAAGTTGCATCCGCTTATTTGATGCTTGCCTCCACCCAAATCTTGGTAGTTGAAGGGCATTAAAAGGAGAGGTGCTCAATATCCTCGTCACCTTCTTCACGAAATGGTCAAGAAATATCTACCTCAAGTAGCTGTTATCTGCATCATGCCTCTGTTGCAATTTGTCTCCTTAATTCCCATATAGAGAAACTACATTCAAAGGAGCCTTAGCTGCCCATAAAAGGTGGCAATCTCTAGGGCTGTGTTTGGTTGTGTGATAAAATTCCAAGATAAGTGGGGTACGTAAGTGGTAGTGGGTGTTTGTTTATGTGGTGGGGAAAGTGGGGGGTGAGAGATGGTTGTATGGTGGAATAATTTTTTTGTATATTGGAATTTTGGAAAAGATGTGCTGGAGAAGGTTTTGTGGTTAATTGCAAAGCCCATGGGATATCCACTGTTACCATTCACATCGTACTTCAGTGGGATATCCCACTAAGAATATCCCTGTCCCTATCTGCAAAGCTGGAATTCAAGCATTAAAAGCCCAGCATATTGAAAAGTCACCATCATCACGATACCAACTCTCCTCCCCTCCTACAATGTGAAGATCTACTATTGCCTTATGCAGCTGTAAGAGCTCCCTGATTCAGGCATCTAATAACGCATAGACAAACAATAATGTCTAGCTGCCCAACCCACCCCACCCCCAAAGACCACTCCAGCAGTCAATCAGCTTTGCATTTTTTTCCTATGCCAAGAGTGGGGAGGGGAATGGAGAAGAGAAGAGAGTTTTGGGTGCTCGTTGCTTGTTGGGGAATTCACATGATTGGATCATTTTTCTTTTAATTCTGATCCACATTCTGATCACAACACAAGAGGAATGGTATGTGATCCAAACAAATCCATGTAAAGGTTCACATGACTTGAGCTTTAAAAAAAAAAGAAAGAAATTTAAGAGATTACACATGCATATATATATATATATATATATATATATATATATATATATATATATATATATATCAAATCGAGTCTTTTTGAATCAAATCCAACAAAAAAAAAAGATTCAATTCATTTCATCCGAATGGAATGAATCGAATAATAGTAAAGTGAATTTGAATAATTTGATTCAATTAGCAGCCCTAATGCCAATTAAAAAGCCTAAGGAAAGCTATCCAAATTGGTCCCAGGTCATTCCAGCCATTCTTCCAAATCTAAATTCTGATACACGTCCAAGACTTAGAATAAATAACTCTCGCTAGTGAAAAACAAAGCCTTCAAAGGACCTATTCTGAAGGGTGAATTACCACCCATGGAGAGATATTAGTCCTCCCAATCATCACAATCTACCACAGGACTCACCCCCCCTCCCCCCCCCCACATCTCTCTCTCTCTCTCTCTCTCTCTCTCTCTCTCTCTCATCAAAGGCATTATATTGCTTACAATCAAAGGCCAAATTTCCTTGTAGGAGAAAATTGAGAATCCGTCAAAACCTGGCGAACCCTCAGTATTGAGCCACAAAACTCCTACCCACTGAAAGTTACTCTGGCCTCCTCAAGCAACTTTGCTACGAGAGAGGCTTGTTGTTCCTCTCGAAAACGTGACTGATCCATACCTCGCTGGTGCCATGCCTCCAAAATTTGTTTCTCACAAAATTGTCCGGCATGGAAAGTGAGATACTAGTCTATCTCACCCTAGATGATGTATCCATAGTTGGCCAACTACACAATGCAATTCCTTTACCTCCTCCTGTCGACACGCTCATGAAAAAAAACTTTGTATTCATGCCCCCTTTCTTAAGCGACACCTGTCCAGATTTCTTCCTCCACTGTCTTTATCTTCCTATCGGCTTCTTGATCGAAAGATCAGTGCCTTGCTTGATCAGCAATCTGAAATTCCACTGGAAGAAGCGTGAATAGTGAATTGAAATTTAATACAAATGAAATGCAATCACATAAATAACATTCACCACAAGACACAGGTAATTTAAGGTGAAAATCCAACTTAGGTAAAAATCACCACCTAAGTCTTCCCGACTTAAAATTTCTCAATCTATCGAGTAGATCAAATCCGCTAACATACACTTAAACGAGGATAATGCAACCTCAATTACAACCACACTACTTTAACCCGATGGTAGTGTATCTCAAAATCTTTCTTTTTTACGAAGAGTATTTTGTTTCACGAAGGAGATAGGAATTTGCCATGCTAATACCCAACCAAAAACTAAAACAAGAACAATAAAGCCTATAGAGCCCAAATACAAAATTTAACCTAAACTTCTATAGGCAAGGATTACTACTCTTAAGGTGGAAGTGGATTGATGTGAGTGTGCAACAGAGTATCAGTGCTCTCAGATGTGAAATATAGAGCTTGGAGAGCAAGACCACAATTTCTTCTTTTGATCTCTCAAAAAATGGGTATAATAGTGGGAAAAATTATCTCTACGTTGTGTGGAGCAAAGGAGAGGATCCTTAAGAAGGCTTGGGAGAGGCCTTATAGACGTTGGGAACAAATCCAAGAAGAATCAAGCCAAAATCAGACATTTGATTTTTAGAAAAATATTTTTTGTCGTCTGATACAAGGGGTCAGAGTTCCTGATTTAGTTGGACGGAAGCAGGATTCAAGATCAGACATTTGGGATGTCATTTTGAAATGTCAGGGTTCAATATTGGGTGTTTAAATATATGGGGGTTGGTTCCTGAATTGAACCAGATTCAAATAGGATTCTAGTGTAAAGTGATTAGACATCTTACTAGACATTTGTGATAGAATCTAAATAGATGGCAACACACATAAATACTTAAACAAAATATTAGTAATACAAAAAATATTTACACAAATATCAATCCACAGAAAATGCATAAGATGTATAATGGTTCATCTCACTTGGGTACTCCACTACCTAAGTCTCTCAGCTTAGGATTTTTAACCCGATTCCCTCAACCCAAGGAAATCAATTTACTAACTAAGGTAATTCACGGGTTACCTCAACCTAATTACAACAATGGATTTGTTACAACCCAACGAGCAACAAGCTCAAATACAAATGAAAGAATAGGTGTAAGACAAAAAAAATATTACAACTAAAACCTAAGCCTCTCAACAAATGTAAATATAATGTTACCGATTTGAGAGCCTAGTGAAGACCTGAATACGTGAAAAAAAATCACATCGACACATTTGCAAAAGCGTGGAAAGATTGAAAGTAGCAAACTCTATTCTTCTCTTGAATATGTGGTGAATATATGAAATATAGAGCTCTAGAATTTTCTCTTATCTTTATTGTATCTTTTGTGTGTAAACAAAGAGTCCAAGACTCATTTTATAGAGTTTAGGACCTTAGGTAGTCATCAAATAGACGTTGGGATTTAATTCTCAATGTTCACATGGTTAGAATTAATATTCCAACCATTCTATTTTGGGTCAACGGCTAACTAGTACTGGTACTAAAGTACCTGTACCAGTACTAGCAGCTCACTGCCACCAGTACATGAGTCCTGGTACTGGTACTCATCATGGATACCGATACTTGTAAGGTTTAGGTCAGAATTAAGACTTCAACCTGTGGCCAACATATACCGGTACTCATGGTTGGTACCAGTACTTGATCACAGTTTGAGACAAATTCTCAAACCTATGCATTGCAAATACCAGTACTAATGAACAGTACCGGTACTTGCTTACAAGTATTTGTTTTAAGTAAATTAATCAATTACATACTTTGAAAATATTCGTAATATAAATCCTAATTTATATCTAATTGATTTTACGATCTAAGTTATGATTCTTTGTTAAGAGGCATATACAATCTATAAATATAAAAACTAAACTAGAAAAACTAAAGGTCGAAGATGATCTTCTCCTCCACGACTCTTCCTTGTCATCTTGCCTCCTCCATGACATGATCTTTTTCTTCTCACTATCATGCTTCCATCATTTCCTATTTGCCTTGTTACTTCAAGTAAATCTGAAAAACACTTAATGGCAAACATTAATCAATAATAATTTTGTTAACACCAAAACAAGATGTGTAACAAGGTTCCAACAATCTCTCCCTTTTGGTGTTGACAAAACTATCTTGCAAATAGATAAAATAATTTTTAGCAATGTCATACGAATGAAAAACTTTAATTAAATCCTCCTAAATATATGCTCCCCCTAAAAATTTTACTCCCCCTTTTTCTCAATCCTCCTAAATATATAGTCTGGTACCGATACTCTTTATTTTTCTCCCCCTTTTTGTCAATCACAAAAAAAACGAAGAAATATCATATCATAAAGTTTACCAATAGTAAAATGGAGCTTGTGGATATCAAGCATCTCTCGTCCAACATTCTTGGTCTTCATTCAACCAATAAAAAGGTTGAAATGTTCCGTTATGTGTCTTGAACACCCATTGATTACTTTGATCTACTCCTGCAAAACAAATATCTTTTCTAGGTACCTATTTTCTTGTGAGTCCTTTAGAGTTAGCACCTTTCAAGTCCTAAGATTTATAGACCTTTTTAGTGTTAGATCTATAATTCTTGGGATTTTTAACTTTTTGATACATCCATGCATGCCTAGGTGCATGTGATTGATTTTGTGTGTTCTTTTTATTTTTAAACTTTGCTTTTAAATCATCACAAAATTCTATATTTAACTTAGTTGTTTTTAGATTATTTAAAGTTCCTTCAAAGTACTTATAAATATCTTCTAGTTCTAATATCTTTGCATGCAACTTATTATTAGTCTCTTTTGATATTTCTAATTCTATTTCTACACATGACTTTTCTAATTCTAATGTTTGATAATTATTTTTTAAAATCTTATTTTCCTTTTTAAATAACCTAACTTTATGATATAGTTCTTCAGAAGCTTCTAATAATTCTTCAAAAGAAAAATAAGGGTTTACCACTTCTTTTATCTTCTGAAGTTGCAACAAGACAAAGGTGTGCAACCTTGTCTTCATCCGATTTACTGGAGTCGATATCCATGTCAGAGTCGCTATCATCTCATGTCACTTTAAATGCTTTATTCTTCTTCTCGTTTAAGGGGCAATCCTTTTACAAGTGACCATTTTTCTTGCACTCATAGCAAATAACATTAGTTGAAATTTTATTGACTTGTTTACCTTATTTCTTGAGGAATTTCTGGAATTTCCTAGTAAGCATTTGCATCTCCTCGTCTTCAGATTCTGATGTTGTTGAGTCCGAGACCTCCGTGATTGCTCTAAAAGCAATACTTTTATTCCTGCTTGTCGCCTTCTCCTCGCTCTTCATGTTCTCCAATTGAACTTCATACACCATGAGGCTTCTAATTAGATCATTCAAGAGGAGAGTGGATAGATCCTTCGCCTCATGGATCGTTGTGGTCTTTGGAGAGCAATCGCTTGTAAGTGATCTCAAGACCTTTCTTACAAGCTGCTCCTCTTTTAGCTTGACTCCTAGATTTTTCATTGGATTCATGATCTCTCCAAATCTTGTGTACATGTCCATAATTGTTTCTCATTTTCCATCCTAAAACACTCATAATTTTCTACTAAAATAGAAATACGTATCTCTTTTACCTTGCTTGTACCTTCATAGGTGACCTCGAGAGTGTTTCATATCTCAAATGCTGACTCGCACGCTGAGATGCAATTGAATTCCTCCTTCGATAACGCACAATACAGTGCATTCATCACCCTCACGTTGCTCACAATGTTTTTCTTCTTATCCATTGTCCACGCTACTCCTTTTTGCGGCTCCGAATCTAAGTATTTTCTTGAATGAGGGTCCAAGCCTCCTCATCCATTGCTTTAAGGAAGACTTGCATCCTCCTCTTCTAATACCCATAGACCCATCGAAATAGGGAGGACGGGTAGAAGACTATCCTTCGATGCGCCTTGACGTAGATACCATTGCGAGTTAAGTTGTTACGTCTTCTCGCAACCTTGCTCTGATACCACCTGATAGGATCTAAATAGATGGTTACGTGCACAAATTTAACAAAATATTAGTAATATAAAAAAGATTTGCACAAATATCAATCCACAGAAAATGCACAAGATGTATAGTGGTTCCCCTCACTTGGGTACTCCACTACCTAAGCCTCCCAACTTAGGATTTTTAATCCGATTTCCTCAACCCGAGGAAATCAATTTACTAACTGAGGTAATTCACGGGTTGCCTCAACCCAATTACAACAACGGATTTGTTACAACCCAACAAGCAACAAGCTCAAATACAAATGAAAGAACAGGTGTAAGACAAAAAGAATCTTACAACTAAAACCTAAGCCTCTCAACAAATGTAAATATAATGTTACCAATTTGAAAGCCTAGTGAAGACGTGAATACATGAAAGAAAATCACGTCGACGCGTTTGCAAAGGTGTGGAAAGATTGAGAGCAGCAAACTCTATTCTTCTCTTGAATGTGGTGAATATATGAAATATAGAGCTCTAGAATTTTCTCTTATTTTTCTTGTATCTCTTGTGTGTAAACAAAAAGTCCAAGACTCATTTTATAGAGTTTAGGACCTCAGGTAGTAGTCAAATAAACGTTGGGATTTAATTCGTAGCGTTCACATGGTTAGAATTAATATTCCAACCGTTCTGTTTTGGGCCAACGACTAGTTGGTACTGGTACTAAAGTACTTATACCGATACTAGCAGCTCACTGCCACCAGAACATGAGTCCTGATACTGGTACTCATCATGGGTACCAGTACTTGTGACTCCCAGGTTTGGAATTCCTTGGGCACAGTAACCTACTTGTATCGGTACTCATCATGGGTACTGGTACTTATAAGGTTTAGGTCAGAATTAACGCTTCAACCTGTGGCTAATATGTACCGGTACTCATGGTTGGTACCGATACTTGATCACAGTTTGAAACAAATTCTCAAACCTATACCTTGCAAATACCAGTACTGATGAACAGTACCAGTACTTGCTTACAAGTACTTGTTTTAAGTAAATTAATCAATTACGTACTTTGAAAATGTTCGCAATATAAATCATAATTTATCTCTAATTGAATTTACGATCTAAGTTATGATTCTTTGTTAAGAGGCATATACAATCTATAAATATAAAAACTAAACTTAAAACACTGAAGGTCGAAGATGATCTTCTCCTCCACGACTCTTCCTTGTCGTCTTGCCTCCTCCATGACGTGATCTTTTTCTTCTCACCATCATGCCCCCATCATATCCTATTTGCCTTACTTCTTCACCTAAATCTGAAAAACACTTAATGGCAAACATTAATCCATAATAATTTTGTTAACACCAAAACAAGATGTGAAACAAGGTTCCAACAATCTGGATAGACTATTAGACGTCTGATAAGGTTAGATTTAGTCTAATAAATCATGATTTTGGTCTAACATCTCTTTATCAGACATCTAAGGGTCATTATGGACGTCTAAAAACAATAATAAGATATTTTCTAAGTGGGTTCACGAACATCACTCTGAGGCTAACGATCCTATTATTAGACGTCTGTCAAGGTCATCAGACATCTGGAAATAAGTATGGACGACTAGGGATAGGTATGCAGACTATGTGTTTCAAGTCCTAAATATTAGATGTCTGAGCAAAACATTAGACAACTTAAGAGATAAAATCAAACATCTAGAACTAATGCTGGACTTTTGATCAAGTAGTTTGATTCATATTTTGACTTTCTAGTTTAACTCTAGATTTTACTTAAGTGTTCTAAGATAGAGCAAGTGTTCCTAGGGCTAAGGGTATTATATTTGGACTCTTTAACATGAATCTAAGAAAATAAGGAGCTAAAATACTACAAGTACATGGAATAGAAAAAAAGAACTCTATCCTATTCTTCTTCTTCAAGCTTTGAGCCTAAGCAAAGCTCCCCAATCCATGTTCCATGAGCTTGAGATCCCTCACACTTGTTTCCACTTGCATGTAATCTGAGACTATAAACTCAATGTAAATGTTAAAATATAAGTGTTTTGTTATCATCAAAATTAACAATCATGGTACACTTGCACCAACACAATCTCCTTTGGGCAAAGAGGATGAGAATCCTGCAACCTATAATTCTCAAAATAGCGTCAAGCAAAGCCATATTCCTTTACTCTCTTGCCACCTCAATATTCTTCTAACTAGCCCTAAAGAAAGTCTTGTAAGGCCACCAATCTGGAAGCCAAGATATGTGCAACAAAGTCTTACACTAGAATACTCCAGCATTCTTCAACCAACCTTCTAAACTCTAGCCTACGCAGCCACCGATGATTGAAATGCCAATGGCATATCGTCAAAATGGACATTTTGAAAGGGTCCCCATATCGACATGGTTTAAGTTGTCAATAAATAGGGATTTCACCAACATGTCGCTAGTACAATCGGCACGGCGCAATATGTCAACTGCTCCTACTGCTACCGCACTGCTACTGGCACGCACTATGTACTGCTGTTGGCCTGCTACACTCCAGCTCAGAGAGAGAGAGATGGCACAGCAGCAACAGAAGTGGGTGATGTTAGCGGTGGAAGGCACAACCACCATGGGACCCTTCTAGCAAGCCATTCCATCCGTTACCTTGACAAGATCATAAAAAGAGGTCTCCCCTTCTCGTTGGTTTTGCCCTTTAAAAAAATGGGTTTCGTTGGTTTCGTGTCTATGTTACAGATTCACTCCCCCTTCCTTGTTGTTGGGGAAATGGGTTTTGTTAGCTTCATGTCTACTTTGCGAATTGACAACCCCCCCCCCCCCCACTTTTTTCAGGTTTCTTCTTACCTTTTAGTTATTTTGATATCTGATTACTGAACTTTAACATAATATGGTCATGTTGCATATTATGATATAACACTCTTAATCTTACATAAATCAACTTAAGCATTTGATTTTCTTGAAATTTATATCATTTTGACAACTTCGGCCATTTTTCTCGGTGTACCTTCAAAATGACCTAAATTGGATGACATGATTCAGTTTCATTAGAAACCCTAGGGCTCTCTTAGTAGAGAGAGACCATAGAGTTAAAAGTACAGAAATATCTGTAAGGGACAAAACATCCATAGCCCATACAATAAGAAACATAAAAAAGCTATGTATGCTAACACTCTCCCTTAAACTGGAGTATAAATATTTATCATACTCAGCTTGGATATACAAAAATTAAATAAAGATCTGGTAAAGGACTTAGTGAAAATATCTGGAGTCTGCTCCTCAGATGTGACTAAAGTGGTATATAACAACCCCTTCTAAATAATGTCCCCGGTATAGTGACAATCAACCTCAACATGCTTTGTCATCTCGTGAAATGCTGAGTTGTTGGCAATGAAGGTGGCTGCTCTATTATCATATCACATCTCCATGAGGCTAGAAAACTACACCTGCAAGTCAATAAGCAAGGATCTGATCCACATCATCTCTGCAGTCATCTGAGCCATAGTTCTGTACTCAAACTCAGCATTGGATCTCGCAACTGTGCATTGTTTCTTGCTCCTTCATGTGATCAAATTTCCTGCTAAGAAGGTGCAGAACCTAGTAGTGGATTTGCGATCCACATGACATCCGACATGGTCTACATCAAAGTAGCCAACCGTCATAGAAGACCCCTTGGAGAAGAAGAAACCCTTCCCGAGAGCCTTCTTGATATATCTAAGCACCATCAATGCTGCATTTCAATGTTGACGTGTAGGCTTGGCCATGAACTTAGTCTCCCAACTACAAAGGAAATATCTAGCATCATAATAGTGAGATATAACAGCTTACCCACAAGCTACCTGTATCGCCTGCTGTCCACCACCTGTACATCCTCATTATAGAGTGGCATCTTAGGGTCCATAGGAATATTAGCCTCCTTGGCCCCAAACATACCAACCTCCTGCAGGATATCTAAAGCATACTTCCTCTAAGACACGACCACACCCTTCATGTTGCGAGCAACCTCAATATCAAAGAAGTACCTTAGAGCCCCCAGGTCTTTCATGACAAACTGCTCTGTTAGGATGCATTTAACCTCACCAATACCCTGCTCATTATCCCCTATGACAATTAAATCAACATAAACAAGAAGTACCACAGTATCTCGGCTAGTTCTCCTACCAAAGAGTGAAAAATCAGCTGTCGATCTCCTGAATCCAGCTGCCCTCACAGCCTGTGACAACCTCTAGAACCAGGCTCTGGGACTCTGTTTGAAACCATAGATAGCCTTCCGTACTCGACATACACACCCCCCTAACTCTCAAAGTCAAGTGGTTGTTGCATATAAACTTCCTCTTGGAGATCACCATAAAGGAAGGCATTCTGCACATCCAACTGATGCAAGGGCCAATCTAACTGAACTACCACTGCAACCAACATCCGGACCGTGGGAAGTCTGACAACTGGTGAAAAGGTGTTAAAGAAGTCTACCCTATAAGTCTAAGTGAACCCCTTTGCCACGAGGCGTGCTTTGTACCTAGCAATACCACCATCAAGATCTAACTTCATAGTAAATACCCACCGACAACGAACAAGTGCAGTACTATCAGGAAGTGGAGTGATCTCCCAAGTCCCACGACCTCTAAGAGCGACCATCTCATCCTCCATGGCTGCCCATCATTTGGATCAAGCATGGTCTCATGGTGAGTAGTTGGACTCTACATAGTAGCTAACGCCTGAGTGAATCCAGCAAAATCAGGAGCTAGACATCAGTAGTAAATGCCCCCGCCGTCAGATAAATAGTGCAAGTCCGTGGTCGCTTCCGAATAGCTATCGGAAGATCAAGATTATCACATAACACATCACCTGTCCTGTACCTATGACCATCACATGGCAAACATACGTAAGTGTCTAAAGGACATCTAAGAAGCCGATGGTGAAGGCGAGGGTGGGAGTCCCTGATAGGTAGTATGAGGGTGAACATATGTCTAGAGTGGCCCAGTCAAATGACGAAAGAGATGCGTAGCAAGAGGTGGTGGTGGTATAGTAGGGACAGGAATCTCAGGAAAGCTCCTAAAGCGAATGGGAGTATATGGCATAGGCGCCATATCACCTTCAGGAGGCATCTTAGCAGCCATCACAGAATAGAAAGGTACAGTCTCATAAAAGGTAACATCTGCTGAAAAATTGTGACAAGTAAGCAGATCAAAACATCAATACCCCTTTTGTGTCTGGGTATACCCAAGAAAGACGCACTTAACTACTCTCGGAGCTAGTTTATCCTGACCCGATCCTAACAAATGAACAAAGGCAACACAACCAAAAGTCCGAGGGATAACGTGAAACAGGGGTCGATCAGGATACATAACCTGAAGAGGAATCAATTCAAGTAATGCAGCATTAAGCATCCGATTAATCAAAAAGCATGCAGTCAAAATAGCGTCACTCCAGTAAAAAGAGGGGGCCGAGTGATGAATCAACAAAATGCGAGCAACATCAAGAATATGGCAATACATTTTGCTGAGGTATAAGGACATGTTGAAATTTCCTACTTGGAGGGGGTGAGATATGCGTGACGTAATAAAGTGCGGAATAAAAATAGACAATCTCACAAAATTAAGCAATCACACAATATACATAAGTATTTTTAGATGGAAATCCAAACCGGGTGAAAACCACCACCTAATCCTCTCGAGTTAGGATTTCCTGATCGACCTAGTCGATCAAATCCACTAAATCCAGTCACTTGAACGAGGGTAACTGAACCTCAATTACAACCACACTACTTAGACCGAGGGTAGTGTACCTCAAAATCCCTTCTCTTCACAAGAAGGAATTTGTCTTGCGAAGAAGACTGGAATTCGTAAAGCAAATACCCAACCAAAGACAATATAAAGTACAACAATCCTATAGAGCCTTAAATATTTAATCCTAGCTTCTATAGGAGTTAGGAAACTTCCCATTGGTGGAAGTGTGTGATGACGCGGATACGTGAACCACACTTTGGCACAACAGCGCTCTCGTAACGACGGCGGGAGAGAGGGTGCACAGCAAGACGAAGCTCTTAAGTGAAAAGAGAGTGCTTGTAGAGCTAGAACTTCTATTTTATCTTCTACTTTTTGACACGAGTGAGTGAAAATATTCTAGCAAGGGTATGTCTTGGGTGTGTTTTTCAAGCCAAGGGGTCTTTCTCTATTTATAGAGGCCCTAGGAAGGCTTTGGAAGGCCTTGGAAGGCTTCCATAGCCGTTGAGTGCAAAACCAAAGAGAATCAAGCCGTAGTCAGAAATAATCATGATTCTGACAGGGTCATCAGACGTCTGGTCCTGGCATCAGACGTCTGGAAAATCCATTTAAGACGTCTGGGAGTTAAGTCAGACATCTAATTTTAGGCAGGTTTCCTTCCTGACTTGAATCAGATCGAAACAGGATTCTAATGTATGTTCATCAGACGACACACAGGACGTCTGGCACTAGGCCTAGATGTCTGGAAACCTATCGTTCTACGGAATTGGATTGCCAAGGAAGTACAACGGCTAGAAAATCTCTGAAGGGAAATTTTGGGTCAGCCGAGGCAAAACGATCATATATCAGAGTCTGGGGTCCTCTACGGATGTCTGATACGAGGCTAATAGTCATTTCCTTAATGTTTACTAAGGCAGCTAACGTTCCACTAATTGGACGTCTGGCAAAGGCATCAGACGTCTGCTAAAATGTCTGGACTAAGGCCTGGACGACTGATTCTAACAGACAGAACCTACTAAGTCCAGCTTAGATGGTTTGGACGTCTGATCAAACAGTCAGACGTCTTAAAAGTCAATATCAGATGTCTGATTTTCAGATTGAACGTCTGATAAGGCTGTCTGAACCCTATTTTGATTTTCTAAGTTCTTTACATAAAACATAAGTATTCTATGGTAGTGCAGGTGTTCCTAGGACTACTTCAAGGGTTCTTTGAGGCTCTTTAACATAAAATCTAAGACCAAAATAAAAAGCAAAACAAAGAAACAAAATTACATAGAAGAAGATAAAATGAAATCTATCATATTCTTCATCTCCTTCCTTCTTCAAGCTTTCACTCCTCGCGAAGCTCCTCCGTCTCTGTCCAGCTCCTCCAATCCACCATGGATGCGAGCTAGAACTCCGTCTAAACACTTGTCTCTATTTGCAATTTGACCTGAAAACTAGAACTCAAATGCAAATGTTAAAAGACACGTGTTTTGTTATCAAAATAAACGATCATGATGCTTTAGCACCAACACATGTCTCATGGATAATATCATCACTAGAAAAGAAACTGCACAAACGCATAGCACAAAACTCCAAGGCATTATTAGAATGAAAGTCCTTCACCAAACAAGAATGCTGAGTTTTTATTTCTTTGACAAAGTTCTCAATAATTTGTCACACATCAGACTTATTTTTCAAAAGAAATATCCAAGAAACACGAGAAAAGTCATCAACTAAAACAAGATAATATTTATTCCCAAGTCGATCAGGAGTACGACTGGGACCCCACACATCCATATGAATCAAATCAAATGTAGCAACAGATGAAACAGATGTAGAACTGAAAAACTAGCCCTGTGGTGTTTGCCAAGCTAACAAACATCACATGTGAGAGCAGTAGTGGAAGAGATGTGTAGTAGAACATGTCTGAGACGATGAATAGGTAAGTGGCCAAAGCAATGGTGCCACTGAAGAGATCCAGTAGAAGCAAACCCTAAGTAGCAGAGGCAGCAAAAGCAGTACGGCTCTGACGGTACACCCCATGTTTCTCACGCCCTCCACCAATCGTCTTCCCAGTGAATTTGTCCAACAAGACACAAGAGGACGCATCAAAAACAACTCGGCAGTTCAGATCTCTAATAATACTGCTAACATACAATAAATTCAAAGGAAAATCAGGCACATAATAGACATTTGCTAGTCTTGAAGTAGGAGATAAAGACATCTCCCTTGCCAACAAGTGGCAAGTGTCTCCCATCAGCCACCTAAACTATCCTGGCAGGTGTAACAGGTGCTAACTAAGAGAAAGAGCCTCTGTCGCCACATCGATGCTTGGATGCACCAGGATTAATCAACCATTCACCAGAAGACAAAAGTGACAACATACCAGTCGCAGGTGTCTCTGAAGAGGTAGCAATAGCTGCAGTGTCTGGAGTCTGAGAGTAACATGCCTAAGTCACCTAAGTAATTTGCTACCGCAAGGTCTCAATCTCAATGCTCAAGAAACTAATATCAGAAGGAGAGCTGCATCGGAGATCTCAGCTACATGATTGGCCACAGGTGGCCTACCATGCTTCTACCAATATGTAGCCTCAGAGTGACCAAGTCTCCCACAGTAAGTACACGAAGTCTTAGTACGTGTACCAGGCGAGCGTCCACATCCACGACCACGTGCAAGATAAGTGGTACCCCTGCCAGGTCTAAGGATCACAACAAATGCGGACAACTGAGCAATAGAGTCAGAAGAGTACGTATTGCAACTCTGCTGAGTCTACTATATGCTTTCTCTAGGGTAGGAAGCTTAGGAACAGTAAGAATTTGATCTCTAGCTGCCGCATACTCAGGTCCAAGGCCAACCAAGAAAAGAGACAGCCAACTGTCTCCTAAAACTCTCCAGGACTCATAGCCACACCCTTACAGGTAGGAGTAATGCCTCTCAACATTCCCTTCATGAGAAAGCAGTACTGTGACAGTGTCTCTCCTAACGTAGGTAGAAAGGTCATAGAAGACCTGAAAAACTCATGCGGAGTTCTTGGCCTGTGAATAGGTATCACACAAAGACTCCTACATCTCCTTTGTTGTAGTATAGTACATTATCTCATCCCCTATTCGGGGAATAACCGTCCAAAGAACAAGTTCTCGAGTACCCCAGTATCCGAAATAGAGCCCGAAGATACCTCGGATTGATCATCTGAAGCCATCTTTGCAATCCAGAAGCCTCGATTAAGCGTCTATCGCCAAGAAATCATCAAATAATCTGAAACCAAATGGATTCAGACCTGCATCACTGACAAGAGGCCTCCTTGGAAAGATGTTGGCCTCACCTGGGTGCAAGGAGAATACCTAAGGTGGCCCCAAAGAGACCTAACCTCCCTTTCACAATGACTACAAGGACCGAGTCCTTAGATCAAGGCAAGAAGCCCCATACGATCGCTGCACAAGATCAAGGCCCCGTGTGCTGCCAGTCTGCACCGCCTATCGCTGCCGCAAACTGCCGCCGCAGCGCTACACGGGTCACTGCACCTCTGTTAAAGGCTATCGTCGCCACAGCTGGCTGCTGCAGAGCACTGCCAGCTCTTCTCGAGGCCAAAGCGTCGCCACCTGCTACTATGCAAGCCCCTATGCCGCCATAGCACTGCTGCGAAGGTTACTGCGCACCACCGAAGCACCGCCATGCTACTGTAGCAAGCCCCGCGTTGCCGCAACATCGCAACAAGGGCTGCTACATGCCTTCGGAGCACCGTCGGGCATCGCTACCGCCGCCGAGGGAGGGAGAAAGGAGATCGGGATTCGGTGGTAGGGTTTAGGAGACCTTGAGGGGTGAGATACCTAGAGCCACAGTCTAAGACCGGTACTCTGATATCAAATTGGATGAAATGATTCAATTTCATTAGAAACCTTAGGACTCTTATATGAGACCATAGAGTCAAAAGTACTGAAATGTCCTTGAGGGACAAAACATCCATAGCCCATACAATAAGAAACATAAAAAAACCATATATGCTAACAACCTATTTTTGGATTGTCGAAATCCGCTGTCAAAATACAGGCGTTTCTACAGTATGCCCTCAACATGCCCACGAATTGCACACTTAGAAATTCATCGGCACAGTGTCGAATTCGACATTTCGAACCTTGGCAACCACAATCTATCAAATGTACCATACATGCCACCTTAAATCCACATTAGAGCACCAACACAATAGTGTATGATCTAAAAAAGGCCTATCTAAAAGGATAATAACAGACAAGGGGAATAAACCAACGATGCTAGAAATCTATTGATTTAAGAGCACAACTCTTCAAAAGTTGAGCTTTGCCATGTGGCCTACAATTGATAGAAGGAAAATTCATCAATTCCAAGTCTACAAATGTATTTTGAAAGGCCTACAATCCTCTATCTCTAGTATGCCTATCTCCTTACCTATCATTGATCTCCAAGGTGATATCACAATCTCCACCCAACAACCAAGGGATATTAGGAAATTGCCCTCATTTACCTAATCTCTTCCCACATGCTCCCTCTACTGGCCTCCACATTCGGCCATAAATCAGAAAAAGGAATTAAGCCCTGTCTATTCTTTATAAGAGCAAGGCTGATACTCCCATTATTTCTCAACATTCAAGAACGAGCAACCTTTCCAAAAAAAGTGTCTTCATCCCCTCCAGCAAGCTGCCCTCTTACCCAACCAACAGGGTTAAGTGGCTCTAGATCTCACTAATGGGCCATGGCTACCTCCAATCTGCCCAGATCCAATTATTACACTCTTCTAGCTTTGTTTCTTGAGAGGGAAAAAAGGAAAAAAAAAGTCTTCATCCCCTTCAACAAGCTGCCCTCTTACCCAACCAACAGGGTTAAGTGACTCCAAATCTCAGTGATGGCTACCTCCAATTTGCCCCCAAATCCAAGTATTGCACTCTTCTGGCTTCGTTTCTTGAAGTAAGGAAAAAAAATTCTAAACCACATTTAGCAAGGTCTCCCCAAGATCTCAGGATGGCTATCATCCCTTAATCCTCTCAAATTCCACATAACAATTTTCATTGGCCACAAATAACCTCTCCAGCTTTGAGTCTCCATGTGCCACAAAGACTTAAACGTGGCCTCCCCCCTAAGCTTCTCACAGCAGAGTGTTGAAGTAGCTAATAAAGGTCATTTTTGCCCTGTGAAGAAACTAGTACTTGGAGTTTTATTATTATAAAAAACTTAAATAGAAACAATGAGATTTGATCTCTTTATATAGAAAAACTAATCCTGCTTTCCAATCCTCATACAATATTTTAAAATAGGAAAACATATATCTAACCATAACAAATCTCTAACACAACAAACTTTCCTAAAAAGATAATTCTAAGACTAGAAACCAAATCCAAGAGAGAGATAACTTAGGCAAGGGGAACTTCCTTGCCCTCTACTCCATGTGGGATCTCATGATCTCCAATGTGGAGACTCACAAGATCTCCAACATGCCCAATGTAGTGTCACCTTCCAGTTGTTCCCCACCCCCAGCCACAACTTCTGTCACCAAGCTTCAATTTGCCAACAATTGAGGAATCCCATCTTGCAAGTCAAAGCCAACACCTGCACCTTCTCCCCTGTTGACGTCCGTCATAGATTCTTGAGGCGGAAGAGGATTCACGGAGTTGGCATCTGCAGACCATGCTTTACTGCGGCTTCAGAGAGGCCCACCATAAAAGCCCCTGCCTAAGGCCCAAATCCAAAAGGTGAATGATCGGATTCTATGTAAATGAATCCCCTATCCCCTCTGAGTTACGAAAAATCATAGGTACTCTATCCACATGCAAAGCACATGGTTGAGGCCAAATAGGGCCCTACTACTCCACCCACATCAGAAAACTAGTAATCATAAAAGCTAACCTAAAGGCATTTGGCAACCAAAGAAACAATGGTTTTCCAACTACCAACTATTTGTAGAAGAAATAGTACATAGTACATACCCCCCTTATCTATTGTCCACGCTCTCCCCCTTCCTTCTCTATAAATAGATAGAATAGGGAAAAGTACCTCAGGTACCAAAGGCCTACTCCTAACAAAGAAAGTGGATTCAACTATTCCCATGCTAGTTGCAGAAGGAGGAGTATATCCTCTAGGAAATCGATACCAGGAAATCAATAATGAAAATACATGGACTGACCCCCTCGTCATAACTCCCAAAGAAAAGCCTATGAGATTACCCCAACCTTCGGCATACTAACAAGACTAACTCCTTGATAGATATAACTGCCAAATCATGCACAACTAATATGAAGCTTTTTAAGGTCTTGCAAAATAAGAAAGAAATTCAAAAAGAAAAGCATTCTCCACCTACCAAGCAAGAGGCTCGAAAGAAGCCTCAAAAGAGGAAACCCCTAGTATACAAATGGGGCAAGGGATCCAACATTGGCTGAGGACTAGGGTCGGGAAAAGAGACTCGAGTGCATAAAACATTGGCCTTTGCCATGAACCAGGGTAAAGAGATGGAGAACTGTGAAAGGCGGAAGGCATGAATTGGAACC
The DNA here is from genome assembly GCA_037157565.1 of Thalassia testudinum. NCBI lineage: Eukaryota > Viridiplantae > Streptophyta > Magnoliopsida > Alismatales > Hydrocharitaceae > Thalassia > Thalassia testudinum. Next base: position 29,144,342 of record JAZHRO010000031.1, on the reverse strand, counting down.
AGTTCTTGAGGCACTTCAGTGACCTCCCTGGTGTAGAAGCAACTCTTTGACTTCAAAAACAGTTGGAAAGCTTATTTCATATATATAAGGCAACAAACTGGAAGGTGGGTTTGAACTTGGGGCTAGCATCTCCTTAGCTTAGGTTCATATGAATGGAAGGGCATAGGAAAGCAATTGGGTCGGATCCTTCTTTTATGCCATGCAAGTCGAATGAGCGAGCTCACTCCTAGAGCTATTCAAAGTTGAACTTCATACACTGTGAGTTGGATGCGAAGGAGACAAGCTTCAATCGTGGAGCAGTGAGTCGGATGCAAAAGAGCGAGTCAGATTTGAAGGAGAAGAGCCTTGTTTTGCTTCGCTTCACTCATACCTCGCTTTACTTCATTTCACTCTGGTACACTTCATAGGAGAAGGATGCAAAAAAAGAAAGTCGACCTTGGTTAGCTAACTACTATGAAAGAGCTATCTTAGATTGCTACTTAGTAAGCATTCTTTCACTCAATCTTTGTTAAGAGTTTTATGTTATTTCTTTTGTTTCGTGTTCTGTGGTATTATTACACAGTAGAGAGGCATGCCTATTATTTTCCCTTTGGCCTCTCCTCTATAAATAAGAGCCTAGGGTTTTGCAATGGAAGCTAAGTTGTTTGTTTCTCTCAACATGGCATCAAGGCAATGGTACTAGGCTAGAGCTCCATACCTCCTTGATTCCCATAATCTTTCTTTCTCCACCAAATAAGATCCACGTGATTTCTCTCTTGGTTGGGACTGTTTCACCCAAGAGAAGAATCTCTCACATTGGGGCTCATGTTTGTCATCTCCTTGGCTTTGGGTTTGGTAGATTCCAACCCTAGGAATCGAGGGAGACGCCGCCAACGCTAGCCACCGGCCTCGAACCACCGATGGGGTTGTCGCCAGCCTAGCCCCAACCGACCAAACCACCTCCAGTTGCCACCAACCAACAGTAACGCTGCCAAAAGGGATAGCCCTACCCAGCGTCATCGCCCACCTGTTGGGTCAAGAGAGGTGATTTGAGCCTTTTCTTGGCTTGATTGGTGCATTAAGGAGGTGGTTCTGACCCCTCTCGTCCCTGCCCTACTACCAGTGACAAGGTGGTCACCAAACAAGTCACCGGAGCACCACCACAGTCTGATTTACGACCAATTCATATTGATGTCGCTCCTACTCCCCCCATGAAGTGATTCCTCTTGTCCGTGTAAGGCCTTGAATCGCAAAGTTGACGTACGACAAGCAGTTTATGTGAAGTTCTCTTGTCCAAAAGTTTTGGGTTCCGATCGAGAGTGTTATGGCCTCTGAAGTTGTTGATTTTCCCACCCAAGGGGAGGGAAGTCATGGGGATCTCAAGAATCCGTTCTTGGATCCGATCATTAAGTTTGACGAAAGCAACTATACACTTTGATCTCATTCGATCCTCAATGTAATTGAGGATCATGACAAGGAGCATGTACTACTCGAATCAAAACCCACAGGTAAATGTTGCGTCGCTTTCGTCAAGTTTTATGAAAACAAGTCGTAGTATAACGAACAAAAACGATACAGCACTTAAAATTTATAAACTCGGGAGATAGAAGTGAGTCCGAGGTCGTTCGTAGGGAGCAAATTGGCAAATTCAATCACAAATCACAATTATCGAGAAAGATATGCAAATATAATCAAAATAGTGCTCAATGTATATTAGAATAATATCTCAAGAATAATCAAAAGTCAAAATGCAGAAAGATTGGGTTAAAATAGTGGTTTGAACCACCAATTTAACCTAATGTCTAAGCTCTCAATTAATTCAAATGTTTCAACAGTAACCGCAATCAGACGCCTTAACCTCAAAGGCCTCAGCAACGCTAGGCACAGCAGCACACAAAGAGAGGCATAAGGGGCCTCACAAAGCCTCAAAAGGCTAAGTGTTAAGCGTGAGAGAGGGGGCATGATTCTCGAGGCAACAATAGTGCCAAAACACCTCCTTGCTTCTCAGATTTCCTTTGTTTAGAACCAAGCCAGACCCAGGTATCCGGACCCAAGCCCAAACCCACGGGCAAAATCATAGGCGAGGGCGTGTGCGCGGGCACATGCAAGCGCGTGCGGAGGGGCGTGCATGGGGACCACACCCCCGTGCGTGCTAAGGCGATAAGCCATATGCACGTTTGCGTATTATACGCTGCAATTGCTCTGATGTTGCACGATGTGGGACTATCCCACGGGCTTTTCTCCACGCAGCTTCATGTGCCTGCAGCTGATGAAGTCTCGATCGATTACTGCTGCTGCAGTCGTCACAACGCCTAAATCAAGGCTTGGGAAGCTCCAAGAACTGTAGCTGCTTTGATTGCGTGCTGCAGTTGGTCGATTGGTGGTCGGGTGGATGCGAGGGACGTCGGAGAAGATAGTGGCAGTGATAGCGCTCCGGTAAGGTTTCCTGCAACAAGAATATGGGCTATAAGCCCTAGTTAAAAAGCTTAGGGTGATCGCCGAAGCACGGCGAGTGCAGTGGTGGTCTTAATTTGGTGCGAGTGTGTGTGTGGTAGTGTGGCAAAGTCAGAGACGACAACGAAGGGCGTACATGTTCAGTGGACGCGTCGAGTGCTTGAAACCCAAAATAGGGCTAGGGCTTTTGACGGGAATGGTGAGGTGATGATAACGTCATCATCAGCCATAACTAGCTTTAATTAGTCACAATCAATAGACAAATGCTCCTACATAACTGTCGGAGAGTCATAATTCATTGCATACCCTTTCCAAGAAGAATGCTTTAAAACAGGGTTAAATCTGCAGTTTTAACAGAAGATCATAAATGCAGAGTAATCATGGGATTTTTTAGGGGTTAAATAAAGGTTAAATGGTCATAAATGTCTAACAAGAGGGTCCATGCAAATAAAAATGGATTTTCACGCATTTCAAGAATTAATGGATATCTGAAACCTGATTTCAGACCCGCTTAATTAACTGAGGTTCTGGTCAGGATAAAATTCACCTAAACCTTCTAAAATTCATAGAAAAACATTCTATAAGGTTCAGTATGCTTGATTTGACCATCTAAACCCATTTTGACCTAAAATAGAGTCTCAGACGGACAGTTGCCTCAATTTGGGTTTCTGCATAAATTACCTAGTCAAACTTGGTCAAAACCAAATCTGACTTTACCACCAAATTCCTTGGGTCCAAATTAAGTTTGTACCAAAATTTGGACCCAATCAGAGATCATCTTGACCTAGTTTGCATTTTGATCCAGTCAAACTCTTTCTCTCTCACTTAAAACCCTAGCTTTCAAAATCTATTGCAAAGACCCCACTAACTTTGTCATCTTCTTCACTAATAGGTCTATGCCACCATGGCCGTGTGAACCTATCAAGAGCCGAACTTCAATCAGAAATTTCTCCCTGATTGCATGCTCAATCCCTTCCAAAATTGGAAGGGAGACTCCTGAGAAATTTCCCTACAATTTGAGCCGCATCTTGGGCTCTAATTCTTGCCCAAATCCTCATGCGAACCCTTTGAAATCAAAGATATCCTATTTCATGAAAGCTCTACGCTTCCAAACTTGATTTCCAAGCTTGGAACGACCCCCTGAACCCTATTAAAGGATCCACATTGCATTCTCGTGCTCCTTAGCTTGGTTTGGAGGTTGAAATCCCCTTCGTCTCTTCTCCCCGACCTCCGTCTCCACCAACTCCGACGACCCTTTTCGACTACTATTTTCACCATCCGCCACGTACAATCGGCAGTGGTACCTTCTTCCTCTCGTTCTTCCACACATCGCAATACCCATGAGCGCTGCCTACCTCCCCTCGTCATTGCCGCTTCTCCCCCCGAAGATTTCGTCTCCGGCGTCGGCCATACCATACCTGGCGCCCTCTCTCCCCTTTCGTCCGTTAGAATTAGGTTAGTTAGGTTTCTCTCCCTCTTTACTCTCCTACCCTCTCTTTTAAACCTCGCGTCGACCTCTCGACTCCGCCATTCGCCTTCCATCTTCCTCATCTCCAGCCGCCCTCTGGCAAGGTCTCCCCATCGCTCCACCACAACACACGCCTCGCCAATACCCTCACAAGCATCGCCTCACCTCCACGAACCAAACCGCCATTTTTATTCGCCATTCCACACACTCACGCAACCCATCGAACTCCACACCTTCGCACCACCAAATCCGCCTTCATCAGCCACCTATGACCACCCTCGCCGCATCCTTGCGATCCTCCTAAACGTTTTAACAAGGGCTTGTAGCCCATATTTTGTATTTTAGGTCCTACGCTAGATCTTTGCCGCCACGTCGTCTTCCACGACGTTGTTCTTCAAGTCACGACCCTATTCTTCACCAAGAATCGTCCTAGGTCGTGCGAAATCATCCCAGGTCCACACCCAAGTCTTCAATTGGAGGAGACAGCCTCTCCTTCAGCTTCAATCAGGACGAGGACCACGTTGTTGCCACAAGCAAAGAGGAGCAGTGGGATTAGTCCCACATCGTGGGCTTCAAGACCAGAAGTGATGCTTATTATGTTTTTGTGAAGGAGCCTCTTCACCCGGTCACTTGAGGGGTCGAGTCCCTCACACCACTTCACCCGCTTACCCACCTATCTCACTCCTTGGCTACCACTCACGCCGGTAGCCTTGGAAACTGTGCATGATCCGATAACCCGAATATTGATCCGATTACACTAGGTTTGAGAGAGGAGGAGAAGGGTTGTGAGAGAGCGGGGGAGGGTTTTTGCTCTCTTGGCCTTGTCTGTGCGGCCACCACTTAGCCGCTAAGGAGATTGGTCCCCTGCATTGTGAAGGAGAAATCTCTGAAGAAGAGAAGCTGAAGAGAAGGAAAGGAAGGCTCATACAGAAGGGTCTGAAGAAGCTGAAGTTAACGAAGAGAAGAAGCAAAAGAAAAAGGCTCTGAAGAGCATTGTAGCAGGGCCGCATTTAAGTCGTCTGATCCACATGCCAGATGTCTAATCACTGTAGCAACTGTTGGGTTATTCGGTTTAATTGAGATACCTAATATGCATGTCTGATTAGGGCTAATAATTGGTAATCTAAATCATCATTATTTTGTCTTGATTTCTTTTTGTCCTAAGGAACTCTTGAAATACTCATACTTATAATTCAATGTCAATTTGAGTAGATATTATCCATTGAATCTCTTTTGTGCTTTAATTATGGTGTTTATTTATATACAATTAAAGATTAGCGTGTGAATTCCATGTTTGCTCCATGTATTCGACCTTCGCCTTCATTGTAGATTCTGAGTTTATAAATTTTATATGTTTGAGAGTGACTTGTCGACTGTACTATAACGCATTTCCTTAAGACTCGACGAAAGCTTGACAAACATGAGGCGGAGCTTGTAGATGTGATTGTGTGGTGTTTGGAGCAGTGTGGCGGCCATGCAAACTCGTCGAAGTTTCGTCGACTGTGGGGAAGACAACAAGGGTGCAGGTGTTTGTGCGGTGGAAAGTGATATCTGAGGGTGCGAAGAAGGTATAGAGAGGGAGAGGAAGAAGTTGAGGGAGCTTTGGAGGAGCAAGAGAGGCAACAGCATCCGGCCAGTCAAGATGATGGGGTCCGGTGAGGTATCGACGACGAAGAAGCCAAGAGCGGTCCCTCTTTGGTTGAAGAAATGCGCGATGAAGAGAGAAGACTGGAGAGCCATCCAATTTGATGGTTGGACGGCCGAAGAAGGTAGACGGAGGAGGTCGCCAAAGCGCAAGTGTGGTTGGCCGGAGAGGAAGAAGAGAGAGGGTTTCTGGCCCAAGGCTTGGCTGAAGAGAACGATCAAGAGTCGGGGCCTCTTTATAAAGCTCTAGAATGAGCTTTAAAGTTCGAGGACTTGATTTGGCTGCGAAATCAGGGAAAAGGAACCCTGATTTTCTCAAGCTCGTCGAGCTCTAGAGATCTTCTTGGAGTCCTTGATTTGGCTCGACCGATTTGGAATTGCTTAAGGATTAATCTCCAATTTTAGAAAGATTTGGCTTTGATGTGAGAGAGAAAACCTCCCTCGAATCTCGCTCTTGAGCTCAGTTTCACACCAATGGCGGCAGGGGCCAAAATAAAGAAAATGACGAGAAGTTAGGGACCCATTTGCAATAAATTCAAAACATGAGGGGCTAAATGTAAGAAACAGAGTTTTAAAGGGCTAAATTGCAAATTAGGTCAAGATGGACTTTAATTGAATCCAAATTTTGGCCTTAACATAATTTGGACCCAAGGAATCTAATGATTTGAGTTTTGATCATATGTTTGACTGGGCAATTTGCATAGAAACCCAAATTAGGACAGAATTCCATCCAAAACTCTGTTTTAAGTCAAAATAGGTTCAAATGATCAAACCAAGAGTACCAAACCTCTTAGAATATTTGTCTATGAATTTTAGGAGGTTTAGATGAATTTTATTTTAAGCGGATTGATAATTAAGGCTTTATGTACTATTTCAATTCTTGCAATGCGTAAAACCACGTTTCTGTCAGTGTTGACCCACTTTTTGGACTTTTGAGCTTATTTGACTTTCATTTAACCCCTAAGTGATCCCGTGGTTAATCTATGTTTGTGATGTGCTATTAAAATTACAAAATTAACCCTGATCTCCTGTTCTTCTCTCTAACCAGAATGATATAAAGTTATAACCCTCAGAAGATTAGGTAGAAGCTTTTAACATTCAAACCTGACTAAACGTGACTAGTTAGGGCTTATGATGTTGTTCCCATTAAAAACTAGCAAATATGCATCTTGAAAGGACAATGCTATAATTAGAGTGTAGATTATGAATACCACTATTCCGAAGATTGTAATTGAGATAATGTATTATAAGACAGCGAAAGAGATTTGGGATGTCCTTTGCCACACATTCTCAAGATAAAAACACAGCATAAGTTTTACAGCTCCATCATGAGATTACCCATATAAGGCAAGATGGGAGACCCCTCACCTAGTACTATTATGGCCTAAAGTCTATCTTTGAGAGGCTAAATGCCTATACACCTGTGTGCTCCTATGACTCTGTAAGTCTTGGTAACTCTACAGGGCACAAACCATGGTAGGTTACTTTCTAGTCAAATTAAATCCATCCTATGAGGCTGCAAGATCGCATATGCTCACTCTACCATAGATACCCACCATAAAGGAGGCCTATAATCATCTGAGTAGACTTGTTGTCTCCCTCACTCCCTCCAGGCGTGTTGAGAATGCCTGTGCTATGGAGGCATCTTAAGGCAGAAGGACCTGGGCAATCCACTCGTGGTCGTGATCATGGACATGTACGAGGTGGTTAGGGTAACGCTAAACCTTAATGCTCTTACTGTGGGAAGATTTGACACTACAAGGACACATGTTGGTCCAAGCATGGGAAGCCTACCAATGCTCACCAAGCAGTAGTTGGCTCTTTGGCTCAGAGGCTACTCCTATCACTAAAGCTGAATATGATCTTATCTAGAGGTTGTCCCAACATAGGATATTTATTACGCCTCCAGTCATTCCTAACTCATCCTCTGGACTTGGAGATAGTTCTACAATTGTCAAGTCTTTAGATATATGTCTTGCTTGTCATGCTAAGATTGATGGTGCAGATTGGTTAGTTGACTTAGGTGCCTCTCGCCACATTTGTGGGAAGGTATAGTAGTTCACTAGTTTACACCTAGACTCATCTGGCAGGATTATAGTAGCGGATGGACAAAATTCCCGTGTCACGAGTCAGGGGAAGGTTCCGATAGCCCCCAACATATGGCTGCAAATGTTCATGCCCAAATTTTCCTTTGAATCTTCTTCCAGTTAATCCCATTACAAAGGAACTAAATTGTCGAGCAATATTTAATGCTATAACACTTGTGTTTCTAAATATACTGATGGGAGTCGAGACAAGTGATTGACTGTAGCCGTAAGGGGAGGTCTACTGCCTACTGCAGTCACCCTATGTTGGCCATGCTACAACGTCTACTGGAGGCTCATCGAGTTACTTATGGCACTTGAGATTTGGTCACCTTCCCTTGTCAAAGTTGAGACATGTCGTTCCACAGATTCCTCCCACAACTTTTCAGTGTGAGACCAACCAACTAGGAAAGCATCACAGAAGCTCTTTCCCTAGTCGACAAGGTTGCAACTCTGAGTCCTTTTTTTCAATTGCTTCATTGTGTTGTTTGGGGAACTAATCGTGCTCTTGATCGTACGAGGCACAGGCTTTATCTCATTGCAATTGATGATTTTTTTCATCTATCATTGGTTTTTCTATTGCATTCTAAGTCTAAAGTTTGGCCTATAATAAAGATCTTTCTTATTGAAATAAAAAATCAATTTGATACTCATGTGAAAATTGTTAGAACTTGTAATGCTTTGGAGTTTTGTTCTTATTCCTTTCTATCTATGTTTCAAGAACAAGGCATACTTCATTAGACAAGTTATCCTTATAACACTCAGCAACAAAAGTATCACCACATTTTGGATGTTGCCAGAACCTTATTTATGCAAATCAGTAGCCCCTTACCCTATTGGGAAGATGTTGCTCTCACTACCTATTATTTGATAAAAAGTATACCATCCATTGTTCTTGATGAGGATGTTCCTTACTCCATTCCATTTCTTGACAAGGAACTCTTTGGAGTCTCTCCTAAGGTGTTTGAGTGTCTCATTTGTTCATGTAATTGATCCCAATAGCGACGAGTTGTTTCCCAAAGCTATCAAATGTATCTTTGTGGGTTACTCTAGAACCTAAAAGGGATATCAATGGTATGACCCTGCAGAGAGAAGAAAGTATGTTAGTGTAGATGTCTCATTCATCGAGTGTGTTCTTTACTACTACTCCCCAAGCTCTCATATTGTTGCCTCTTCCCCAAGGAGTGATCGAATCTTCCCATCTCCTAATACTAAGTAGAGGGTGATGCCTAAGAATGGACAAGACCGCATGTTCCATCTAGTCTACTGACATGGACCAAGACAGCAACATGACCCCCCCCCCCCCCCCCCCCCCCCCCCCCCCACACACCTCAAGTGCCTAAGTCTTCACCTTCTACCAAGGTAATTCACTCTTCCAATAATACTAATGATTCATCTAACCCCAATGTCTCAAATATTCCAACTCCTTTAGATACTTCCTTGCTAATAGGTTCAATTGAAACCGGATGACAAAGAAGAGGTCAATCTTGTTAAGAGCATTGTTTTGATGAAATAAAATTACGTTTCAAACTAATCTTTTAAGATCGTAGTTGCGTAAATCAAAGTGAATCATCTTCCATAAGGATTAAAGTGAAGATTTCTATAAAATGTCAATATAATTTTTATTTTAGTCTTTTGAGTCTAAAATTTTTGTAAGAGAGCTCAGAAATGATTTCACACTTTACTAAGTCGCTAATTATTTGATTCCAGCCATTCCGCGACTAGTACAAAAGTCAATTGATCGACCAAAATTATAGAATTGATCAATCAATATAGGTAAATTGCTCAACCAAATGGACTCAAATTCAAATTTATTTTTCACGCAAATAGATCGACCAAAAATAAATTTAATCAATGAATAAAGATTATTGATCAATTAAATATCAAATTGATCGATCAATATGGCTCAAAAAATATCTATAAATAGGACTAAACGTCATCCTCTTCAAAATACAACTCAAAAAGCCATTTCAAAAGAAAAAGTGCATCAACTCTCTCTCTCTCAAAAGCTCTCGTGCTTTTGCACCCTTTCCAATGCTTATCCTTCTAAGCACGTCGCTCCACACCTTGAGAAAAGCTCGATCTGCTATTTTAAATTTCTTAAGGTTCTATATGATTTACATTTTGCATTATTTTATTTTCCTATTTCGATTAGGATTCAATGTACTAGGATTCCCAAGTTGTTTTGACTTCTCTTAGTAGGTACAAGAAAAGTGGATTGTAAGAGGTTGTGCCACTTACAAGTGGATTGACTAGCCTTAGCCTAGTCGGAAAAATCCAACGCTAAGAGACTTAGGTAGTGATTTTTACCTGAAAGGATTTCCACTATAAATCAGGTGTACTCATCTTATTTTTGTGGTTTAATATTATCATTCTTTTCGTACACTATTCACTCCCCTCTAGTGTAGACATTTAGATCTTACAGGCACTTTCAACTCTTGACCTGCCAATTGCCTTAATAAAGGGGACTCAAACTTGCACTTCACTCTACGTCCTCTATCTCGGCACATGTTCTTAGCCAAGCTCTCTCCGAGACACAAGAATTTTGTACTGGCTCTCTCGAGTGTACAAATTCTCTCCACACATTAGTTAGCTCTTGGAGATTTGCAGTGGAGGAAAGCTATGGAGGATAAGATGTCTGCACTACTCTTATAAGAAACGTGGACCCTTGTGGATCCACCAGCCGATGCTAAAATCATTGAACACAAATGGGTTTTCTCAGTCAAGTACTTGCCTAATGACTTTGTGAAACGTTACAAGGCAAGACTAGTAGCCAAAGGATACACGTAAACCTATGACATTGATTATTTTAATACTTTCTCCCTAGTGGCAAGGCTTCCCACAGTCCGCATTCTTATCTCAGTTGTCATTCACCTAGACTAATGTCTACATCAGTTAAATGTTAAGAATGCATTTCTATATGGCAATCTTGACGAGAAAGTGTACATGCAGCAACCTCCGGGGTTTGAGTCAGAGGGGAAGTGTTCCAAGGTCAACAAGTTACATAAAGCCATCTATGGCCTTAAAAAAAGCCCACATGCATGGTTCCAAAAACTATTTGAAGTGGTTGAACTAATTGGATTCAAGAGACCTGCAGCAAATCATTCTCTATTTGTGAGGACGACAGCACAAGGGCAAGTTGCGATGCTTGTGTATGTCGATGACATCATTCTGACATGGGATGACACCAGTGACATTACTACCACCAAGAAATTTCTAAAGAAACACTTTGTCACGAAGGACCTGGGCCCACTTAAGTATGTCCTTGGAATCAAGGTAGCTCAGAACGCCAAAGGGGTTGTACATTCTCAGAGAAAGTACATTCTTGATCTTCTCCAGCAAACAAGTATGATGGGTGCCAAACTGACCTCCATTCCTATGGATCGCAGTATGCATCTCTATGACGAAGATTCGGCTTTGGTGGATGCAGACAATTGAAATGTTTAGCAGGAAAGCTATTGTATGTGACAATTACATGACCTAACATTGCACTAACAGTTAATAAAGTGAGTTAATTCATGGATAAACAGCAGAGACTTCACTGGGATACAACGATCATGATTATGAGATATCTTAAGTCCACTCTAGGAAAAGGACTCTTATTCACACTTGGCGATGCACTAGAAGTGATGGCATATACAATTGTTGATTATGCTAGGTGCCCGAAGGACAAGAAGTCTACCACAAGATTCTGAACCTTTGTGGGAGAAAACCTGATCACAGGGCAAAGCAAGAAAGAAACCACTATGGCCAAGTCCAGTGAAGAGTCTGAATACCAGGCGATGGCATAAAATACAACGGAACTCATGTCGATCCAGTCTATTCTCGTGGACCTTCAAATCCTAATAGCTAATCCTATAGACTTGAGGTGTGACAACAAAGCTGCCACATTTATTGCTAATAACCCAACCTTTCATAAGAGAATCAAGCACGTAGAAGTGAATAGTCACTATACCAGAAACATGATTCAGAAGGGACATGTTCGCACAATTCACGTGTCATCGGGAGACCAAGCAACAAACATGTTTACTAAGGCTCTTCCTCGCTCTCCATGTAACAAATATTGTTCCAAGCTTAGCATAATTGACATCTATGCTCCAACTTAGGGGGGAGTATTAAGAGTTTGATGTTATTTCTTTTATTTCCGTGTTATGTGGTATTATTACATAATAGTAGAAGGGCATGTCTGTTATTTTCCTTTTGGCCTCTCCTCTATAAATAGGGACTTAAGGTTTTGCAATGGAAGTTAAGTCATTTGTTTCTCTCAACAATCTTAAACTCCATCCATAAATGGCCTTGACCATCCTTTGCTACTACCAAACCTATCAGTCTATATCTCCGCTTCTACTGTTGACAAAGAAGGAAGAGGACAAAGCTATGATAGTGATCATCTAATGTGAGAATCATCAAATAGGAAGATAGAGTGACTCGCATTCAAGCCATGGCCAAGAACAGCTAAGCCCCATAGAGAGTTAACAACATAACGGGGAATCTCACTTTCTAATTGTCTCTCTCTTCATGACATGAAAGTTAAAGGGAGGTGGCTGACCCCAAGTCCAGAACAAACCAAGAATAGAATCAACCGGGTCGCAAACGCTTTCAAAGGCAATGGCTACTTTCTAAATTGGAAAAAAACAAAAGGATCATGACACACCATCAAAGCAAGAAAGAAGCAACAACTCTTCCTTGACAGAGGCTAGACTATAGAGTATAAAAGAAAGGCCCCTCCACCAGCCATCGTACATAAATCAATTAGAGAAAGCAATTGTCGAGTCATCCAAGGACAGTCACAAAGCACAATCCATCCATTGCTTTCCCCATCCCTACAGGGAATTCATCTTAGGCAATCAAACACCATCTAAGAGTCAGGCAACCCCATGCATACATGGAGAATGAAGCCATCCATCCAACCACATGTACTGATAAGACAGAGTTCAGCTGAAAGCTAGCCATGTATTACTCTGATGAAAAATCCAACAAGGCCAAAGGCACAGAAGGCCTTCATCCCCTTCTCATCACTCAACACCTCAAAATACTCCAGAAAGTTAGCTATCTATGCTTAAAAGAGGGTAAGTACCTTGACTGCCTATCCGAGGAGAAGACAATCCCATGAAAGGTGCAACTCGCAGCATCCGATTCGCACCATAGAATCGCTCCTTCCTTTCACCCTTCAAGAAAGCTGGTACCTCTTTCCCCCGACCTAATGATGAGAATGATAGAAGAGGAGGTCAGCTCTTTTCTTTCAGTAGGTCCTTTTTTTATGGAGGGGGGGAGTGACATGATTTTTCTAAAGAAAGCTCTTCATCCATGAAAGAATGATCTATGGAAGAAGGGGAGGCATCAAAATTTTGATGTCGGGTCCCAGTGGATGCCAAGGGTCCAACCGCATCAAAGGTACCCCAGTATCAACCAACCCTTGCTTTCCATTGATTCAGGGATTTCAATTTCCCATGCTCCCCTTCCCCTACTTCCTTCTTTGCAACTATAGCTTCTATAGCTTGTACCTTCTCTTACGAAGAAAAGAGCATTCTTCAGTTCATACCCAAAAGCCTAAGTCACGCATTCGTGAGCGGATTCACCACACATTGACATGCACTTGAGGGCAAGGGAACCCAAGGTAGCCCAAAATGGGATTTTGTGATTCCACACTCTAAAGAAAGGCAGCATCCCAGCATTACGACCACAAAAACTGCCCACACAAATGCAAAGGTGGGCACCAACATGTGCATGTTTGTCTGTCTCAAAAAAGTGTGCATGTGTGACACAGATGCAAGCAATTCAAGAAATGCCGTACTCATAATAACAGAACTGATGATCTGCTGCAAGTAGGTATCCCATCATATAAAATAGTCAAAGGATTTATATATAGTGATAATCATAAAATTGCAGAAAGCTAAATGAAAAAGGCATACCAAGAGCATCTTCAAGAGAGCATGAGTTCCAATATGTGCAAGGGCAGTTTTAAGCCGATTGTTTCCTTCAAGCTGGTCAACATAGTAAGAGATACTTTCTCCATGCTCATAAGTTTCCACAAGAACTGCTGGATGTACAAGAGGATATAAAGGCTTTGGAAAGGACACATCCCTCCATCTACGGAAATTGTAGATAAAACGACTCAAGTGAGCTGCCTCTCTAGCTAAATCCACTTGGGACATCATGAAGACAGCAAATTGCTGGACACTTTCATCTAGCCTTAACCAGTTCAATGCAGGAATGAATTTTGAAATTTTTGCAACTAGATTAATGATCATGAAATCCCTTCTAATAAGATTCCTGACACCAGGGTGCCTAACCTTCACAGCAACTAGAATCGGCTTGATTTTCTGGCCACGGTATCTGTATTTCAAAGTCGCACGATGTACTTGGGCAATGCTTCCAGATGCTACAGGTGTCTCCTCAAAGTTTTCAAAAATCTCAGAAAGCTTCCGGCCGAATGCTTTCTCAACTGTCCTTCTAGTATGAGTAAAATTGTGCACAGGTGCCTTCGTGTGAAGTTTAGTCAGCTCATTACAAAGATCAGCTGGAAAGAGATCTGGTCTAGTAGCCACCCATTGGCCCCATTTTATGAAAGCAGGGCCTGCCTTTTCAAGGGTAGCATGGACAACACAAAGCCATTTTCTCCTGAACTCGGTGCCAAAAGTATCCACCAATGGCGCCATTGTCATTGCAGGTGAGAATAAAACTGATAAATAAATGGCCCTGAGAATCAAAATAATGCTCTCCAAAACAAAGCTAATAACCGAAAACAAGAAAATCTGACCATCTTGAGCTCGTGTGTACAAACTATCAATTGTCGGCAAGTATTCTCCTTCCGCAGAACTCCGTTGCACCCAAACCACTTCTCCAGCAAGCAATGCAACAAAACTGGGAACTATGGGTGTTCTTGAAAGGCCAAGACTTAACAAACACACAATTCGGTTAACCGGAGAAAGAACCGGCACATTGTGAGACGTGAAGAAAAGCCTCTTCCAAAAAACCAAAGCATGCTTTCTTTCAAGACTACTCAATGCACGAGCAGAAATATTCTTGCCATGGTTACCATGGGGAAGAGTTCCATTTGCTTTATAAACCAGAAATGAAGAGTATGTTCTACGAAATACCTTGAAGTGACAGAATATTCGATAAATGGAGGATGGTAGTCCATATAATGCAACTGATCTATAATTTTTAACTGGCGAATAAGCATGTCTCTGCCAGCATCCAGCAGCACCTCTAGATCTACCATATGCCAGTAGCCTGCAATCGAACCATCTATAAGCTTCCTTCAACAAATACTAATTGCTTCAAACAGAGTCTTAAGTATAAAAGAATCAACTTTAGAAGATAAGGTCAATGGTGGTTTAGTTCATATCGCCAACGGAAGAAGAAAATCATGAAGTTTAATGGCCAACAGAGTAGATAAAGGATGTAACAATTGCACTACTCCACAATATCAAAGCAACAAAAATTCTACACAATGGAAGAAAGAATTCACAAGAACAACATAAAGATGCATCCCTTCTTTTCCTGAAGGAACAGCCGAAAAGCATGAAAATGCTATCATGGACATTGCTGAAAGGATGTTAATCAATCCCAGCTGGATGGCACAGTAGTGCTAAACATCTCTTTGTTTGAATTCTTTAGATAGTAACTTGAAATAGTACATCTGACTAGAATGACTTTTCAAGAGACCAAGTTACATATTTATCCTATACTTTTTTTATTAGGATTGTGATTGAGAAAATGAAGTCTGCCTTACATGTGCAGGTGATGGGGAAAAAAAAGCGGTCTGCCTTGGCATGATCTAAAGAGTATATGTGAGAGATTCATTTCTTGTTAAGTTTTTTCTTTTTTGAAAGACCAAAAGTTCTTCCAGATGTAATCAATGAATCAAGTGCAGTTAAAGACGCGAACAGTCAACGCCCACCCCCCCGCAAATAAAAAAAATAAAAAAGGATACAACGAAAGTAAGTGACCTCCAGAACACACGAACTCACGAATCAAGTCCAGAGGCCAAGTATGAGCCATACCCCCAAACATATTCAGCACTCTCAATCAACCCCCCACCCTATTCTTTCAGATATTCTTCCCCAATAGTTGGCATTGCCAAATAAGATGCCACAGATAATATGGACGCAGGGGAACGTCTTGACGTGCTCTCTCTTGAAACTTAGAGCCGATTTGCAAAAAATAACTAAATGGGCAATTCTATGACAAAAATGTAGGAGAGGCTGGTGATGTTTGTTTTTACTTTCATGAATTAAAATGTCTCCAAACTTACCATTTTCTTGCATATTTCTCCAAAACCATTCAGTGACCCGTTCCCAGAAATCCCATTTATGTCCGCCTCCCAACAATCTTACCGCAATATACATATAGATGTCACCTCTCTCACAGGCATTTCAGCAAACACTTGTCGGGCACTACGGGACGCCGCAAACCCAATAAGAGTGCACATTCCATGCGAGAAACCCATCGAAACCGAGAAGGTGGGAAACGGAACTGGAATCTAACGGGTACAAAGCGATACCTTTCGTGGAGGGAGATGACCCGAAGCATAAAAATGGTGTCTTGGGAACCCCCGAGAACTCTGAGGAGGGAACTTCGAGGTGGGAGAGAGAGAGGAGTAGAAGATGTCTTGTTAGGTTCTTCCCATGCTGTTGGAGGGATGGGAAGGCAGTGATCAGTGACGCTGAGGAGTCACCAACCGACGATGGATGGGGTGAGGTTGGGGCAGATTCTATGGCATAAAAACCATTCAGGGTTCCAACGTGGAGCATTCACCACTTCATATATGTTTCGACCAAAATGGAAGACTTGAAGGCAATATTACCAGCGCGCAGGCTCAGTTTGCAGTTGTTCCGGTTCAGGAGGCTCGACTGGAGAAAGGGTTAAAGTAACTTATTTCTTCTCTTTAACAATATGTAGTTTGTAGTAAGTAATATGTATTTTGAGAGACTTACTTACAATATGTATTTTGTAATAAAGGTGTGTTCATCAACTGTTCAATAAATGCTCGAACACAGCTAAGCATGAATCAGCCTCATACTCGAACGGAATTGGGTTAGTCTTATTAAACTCCAGCACAACTAGACATGACTCGATAGATTGTCTTCGTTATACAAGTAACCAAAATGACTCGGCAATTATTTGAATTTAGTTATTTGCTCACATCATACTTGAGTAAAAAGTTTCTTTTACTCGTTAATGGGCGAAACTCAAAATATTGGGGTACAGAGATGATGTGAGATTATACTCTCTTCGTACCATCTCAAACAATTTTATTACATAGCAACTCTATAGTAAGAATTCTCCTAGAAAATAAATATGAGTTACGTTCCTTTCAAATATACCACACAATTGTGCAAAGGGTAATACTGCCAAGGCATCGATCTCGTGCTGTCACAGCAAGATCAAGAGCGTTCTCTGACGTTCCCGCAAGGCAACCATCCAAATCCAACCTATTCACGTCATGCTTGCTCAAAAGAATAACAGTTGCAAATTATTTGTTTCAAATGAACAACAAGCATGGGTGACTTATAGAATAAAACAAAATTCGTAAGGTTAAAATCCTTTATTTTTGTTAGCATAAAAAAAAAAATCATTGGCATGAGGAGATTCCATTTTCCCTTAAAAGAAGCCATTAAGGAAATATAAAAAAGGGCACTCGATGGTTGGCCAAGCCTAAAAAGAGTAGATAAATTGTGATTGGCATAGATTGAAATTCAAAATACAAAAATATAAATAAGACAATATAATCAGCCTATTAGCAAAATGAAAATGCAATCACACTTTCAATAGGAAGAGTTTCTATTAGAAAGGATTCAAATGCAATAGTGATCAAAGACCTCAATTTATGGACAGACTTGTGAAATAAAAATGAATCCAGCAAAATATATTATTAAATTGCAAAAAAGGCATAGGTGAATTGTTAGAGACTGCTGCAGATTCTGCCCTGCTTCGGGCACGAGTCTTCACCAACTCCACGTAAGTTGAAAGGAGAGGGGAGAAGAAGGAAGGAGGGAAGGAGAAGAGAAGAGAGAAGTATAGGTGGCCAAAGCCTCAAGTTTGTTCAATCCTTATTCAGGGTTGCAACAACCCATTTATATAGGGCCACCCCAATAGAGGTTTCTACCCAATACAACTCCTGTAATTAACCCAACTGACTGCTGGCTATTTATACAAATGACTCCCATCACTTTGTTACAATTCAACACTATCCAATCCACCCCTCCCCCATACAAAAACCTTGTCCTCAAGGTTTGAAATTGGGAAACTCTTTGATGAAGTCATCATAATTGACCCACTACACTTCATCTATGTCTTCACCAATCCAATGAATCAGCCATTGAGTGACAGCATGGATGTCTCTTTTGATCCTTCGTCAACCTAATAATGCTTGAGATTCTCGAATAATCTTCGGGGTTGTAGGAAGACTCAAAGATGCAACACGGCCGTGACCAACCTTTTTCTTCAATTGTGAGACATGGAATGTATTATGGATTTTTGAAGTTGGAGGAAGCTCCAATTTACAAGCAACATTACCCACTCTAGCTATGATTTTAAAAGGCTCAAAATAATGAGCACTCAATTTTTATTTTTTTTTGAAAAGATGAGAAGTGTTGTCAATGACGATATTAGATCATAAAATGTAGTTGTAACGATATAGTATTGAATTTTGTTTATAAGTTTGAAGCTTCAAATATATCCAATCACCCACACTATATTGCTTATCAAGACAACCTTTATCTGCTTGAATCTTCGTGCGTCGCTGAGCCTTATTTAACGTTGCTTCAACTCAGCCAGTAGCTGCTATCGGGAATGAAGGACTTCAGCTGCTACTTGTGTACGAATTAACCCAGGAACATAAGTAATAGGTGTTGGTGGAGGGTAGCCATATAAGGCTTCAAATGGTGTGATGCCTGTAGATTGGTGGTAGGTGGTATTATACCAATATTCTGCTACTAAAAGCCATTTTAGCCAATTGGATTGCTGTTGATGACAAAAGCATCACAAATAAGTTTCAAGGCACCTATTGTAACGAACGCGTGCCCCAGACGTCTTTTAATACGTCTGGGAGGTAGCCCAGACGTCGGTACAGACGTCTGGGATCACATTCAGACGTCTGGAAAACAGTTTTTTTCGCACGGGAGAGTCGTCTGCGCGCCTGTGCGCGCAGACCCGCGATTCCTCTCTCTCTCCCTCTTTTTCCCTCTCTCTCTCTGCGGCTGCAGGCGGCTGCCACCCCCTCTCTCCTCCTCGCGCGGCCTTAAAAGGGCCACGCCTCCCCTCCCGTCTCCACAGCCTCCTCCTTCTTCTCCTTCCTGTGCGCGAGAGCGAGCGGACGCGAGGGCGGCAGCGACGGCCGCAGTGAGCGTGGAGGTGCGGCGTGCTAGGGCGGAGCTCTGCCGTGAGGGTGAGCTCGCCGGAGCGGCTTGGCCGGCCGGCGGAGGGCGCAGGGGACGCGGAGCGACGCGGAGAGGGACCTGCTGCGGTCTGAGCAGCAGACGCGCGAGGTGCGACGCGGGCGGCGTCGCGAGCGGAGGCCGAGCAGCGCCCTGATTCTGGAAAAATTTCCAGAATCAGACGTCTGGGTTGACAGCCAGACGGCGAGATAGACGTCTTTAAGCCCTTACAGACGTCTGAAAGGTGAGTTTACCGCCTTCTCCTTCCTTCCTGTCGACTGACCGTACTAAGGGAGGGAGTTGGCTGTGCGCAGGCTCGCTGATTCGCCATCCTTTGCGAATCAGACGTCTGGAAGTTTTACCAGACGGCGGGAGTGACCTCCAGACGTCCGGGGTGACCATCGGCCGTCTGGGATCTAGGCCAGACGTCCCCGCAGACTTCTGGACGTCTGGGAAACCACGCTGAACAGGTAATTCTCTGATCCACTTTTTAAGACGTCTGGAAGAAGTTCCAGACGTCTGATTTTGCACAGTATCGTCTTTTTCGACCCGTTTAGGGCCCGTTCGGGCTCCGTTTTCCGCGATTCGAGTTGCGTTCTTTTCAGAATTAATTCCTCTACCCGTCTACAGTAGCTATACACTGTTTTGAGACACTCTTTGTGTTGATCCTTGTGATAGGACCTCGTTCGGTTGCAGTCTTGAGAGTCACGGAGGCACGCGGGATTCCCGATCGCGCCCCCATTACTCCCGTTGTACCTGGTAGAGTGGCTTTAAGTATTAATAAAATCTGTTAAAGTATGGAACCATAACTAGAACCTAGGGCATTGCATGAATCCTAGGAATGAGAAATATATGGAATGATAGCTCATAGGTGTTGCATGAATACTAAGGCTGGAAAAGTAGATTGTATGATAGATCCTAGGATATGGCATGAATCCTAGGATGGAAAAACTAGTGGAATGTATATTACTGCAGTCTTGGAAAAATGGAAAGGAATATATAAAGCTGCCTGTAAATTGAATTAACAGCTGCTTGTTATGAATAAGGAACATGACTGAAATCATGGTTTGTAAGAACGTGAAACTGGAAAGTGAAACATAAGATGTTCTGAGATTAAAGGATGGAACCTTACGGGGAATTAGGAGTGGAACTCCTGGAAAGAGAAAGGAATGGAACTGAGATGTTGTTCGTACTGTCTCTTGGGTACGCAGTACCAAGGGAAGTACCTGTACCTGTTTAGTGCAGAGTGGGGCCAGCCACCCCAGGGACCCGGGGTTAGGATTGGCCGCTCTGTACCGACTTGCTGGCCCTCGTGTACGTAATACCGAGGAGAGCTACTAGTGTTAGGAGAGTACTAGCTACCCCACGGGCCCCGGGGTTCTGCTAGCCTCCTTCACCGACTTGTTAGGCCCACTAGGGCAAACCAGGGTAGTCAGGCGAGGGTGCGCGGACTGTGGAGGGGCAAGGCCCCGGTTTGGTTACTATGGAGGGGTTGGACCCCTGTTACTGAGAGGGCTCTGCCCTAGTTCCGTGCTGTGCTTTGGGCGCACCCGTTAACGGAAACGACTGACCGCGTGCCAGTGCGGGCTAGCTACCTGTGCGTTTATCGCGCGTACCGTAGTCACCGTTACGTCTGTCAGTGACCTTGGGGTGGTTGACTGAGGGTAGGATCACCACGGGGGACTCTCTCGGCCAGGAGAGAACCACGTGCTACTTCTACTTTTGGAAAAGACTGCAATCAAGATCGTTCCCACGAGGACATTCAAGATCAAGTAAAGGATCTGAGAAATAAATGAAATAGTGAGAAAAATTGAAAGATGTGAATAAAGGAAGTAATAGAACATAACAGCTACTGTACACTCTACTGTTGCCTTTAGTTAGTTTGCCACTCTACTCAGCGTTTTGCTGACGTGTTACACTCGTTACCTTTTTCAAGACCAGGTGTTGAGCAGCCAAGGTCGGCGGCTGCAGAGGACGCTGGGCCGAGTAGGGTCCAGTAGAGTTACCACAGCCTTTTGTACCTCTTTTGTTTCTGTTTTAGTGAGTAGTTTTTTGTTTCCGCTGTACTTTCTTTACCTGCCGTTCTTGTTATATGATAAATGCTGTTTTACTGTTGTGGTGGTACCTACTGTAGTAGTTTCTTTCCTTACTGCTGTACTTTCTTACTGTTAGTTATATTTATGCTGAATGTGGTTTATTTTACTGTCTTTTGGTTACTTCCTCGTTGGATGACTAGGTCTTGGGATTAGTCGAGTCGGTCCGGTTCTCGTGTCTCGTAGGGACTCGGGAACCGGGTCGTTACACCTATTAACAACTTCAGTCTGACCATCAGATTGTGGGTGAAATGCGGTGGACAACTTTAACTTAGTTCCCATATGAGTGAATAGCACCTGCCAAAAATTACTGAGGAAAACTGAATCTCGGTCTGAAATAATAGATCATGGGAGGCCTTGAAGCTTAACAACCTTAGAGAAAAATACGCATGCAACATCAATAGCTAAAAAAGGATGCTTTACTGGTGTAAAATGAGCATACTTTGTGAATCTATCAACGACGACAACGATGATAAATTTTCTAGAACATAGTATTAAGCCTTCAATAAAGTCCAAGGAGATATCCAACCAAGCTTGATTTGGTATTGACAAAGACTACAGCAATCTTGAGGGAAGTTGGACATCATGTTTGCAACGTTGACAAACATCACAAGAACGAATGTAATGCTTGATATCTTTATTCATGCCCTTCCAATAAAATGTCCTTTTAATGCAATGAAGAGTATGATGAAATCCAGAATGACCACCATCAAAAGAATCATGCTGGTGTTGAAGTATGGTAATAATAAAGTTGAGCTCCCCTTATAATAAAATTTTATCCTTGTATAAAAGAATATCACCACGTCTTTTATAAAGTGCCGGATCAAGGCGCCCTTACTCCCACAATTTGGTATAATGCAATAAGCTTGGCTCATGTTTGTATAGATCTGAAATAGTCATGAACCAATCTGGTTTTGGGGTAGAAATGACATGAAAGGTGGGTTGCTCATGCAAACGAGATAAGGCATCAGTTGCTGCATTATGTTTCCCTGGTTTATAATGAACTTCAAAGCTCAGGCCAACTAATTTTAGCAAAAATTTACGTTGAATGGGAGTGAAAACTTCATTTATGTGCTTCAGGCCTTCATGGTCAATTCTAATAATGAATGGTCGACCAAGTAGATATGGGCACCATTTCGATGCCGCAAATACAATCGCAGTCAACTCTTTTTCATATGTGGAAAGAGAAATTTACTTTACCGAGAAAGGCTTACTAAGGTAGGCAATAGGTTTGCCCTCTTGTAATAATACCGCCCCCATACTTGATCCACTTGCATCACATTCAACAGTGAATTGCTTAGAAAAATCAGGCAATGCTAGCACGGGATTTGAAACAAGAGCTTCCTTCAACTTAGTGAATGAATCACAAGCATCAGTAGTCCAATGGAAATTATCTTTCTTTAAAAGGGCATTCAGAGGAGCAGTAATCAGATCAAAATTTTTTATAAATTTCCTTTAATAACCTGCCAAGCCAAGAAATGCTCTAATATCTTTAACAAACTTAGGAACAGGCCAATTCGCCACAGCAGCCACCTTCTCTGGATCCATAGAAACTCTCCCATTACTGACAATATGGCCCAAATATGAAATAGTACTCACAGCAAAAATGCATTTTGATCGCTTAGCAAAAGCTTGTTACATCTGAGAATCGATAGAATGGTACGAAGGTGCATAAGATGATTAGCCAATGTTTTGCTATAAATCAAAATGTCATCGAAGAAGACCAAAATGAACTTCCTAAGATATGGCCGAAAAATATCATTCATGACTCTAAAATGTAGGCGGAGCATTTGTAAGCTCGATAGGCATTACAAGGAATTCATATTGCCCATTATGAGTTTGAAATGTTGTCTTATGGACATCTGAGTCTTTAACATGTATCTGATGATATCCAGATCTCAGATCCAACTTAGAAAAATTCAAGGCTCCTGCTAACTCATCCAGTAAATCATCAATTATCGGAATTGGATATTTATCCTTGATTGGTATGCTCATTTAAAGCTCTATAGTCAATACACACTTTAAGAGCCATCATGTTTCTTCACTAATAAAACCGAGGAGGCAAAAGAGCTAGTACTTGGCCTAATTAAGACATTCGATAATATCTTTCTGATGTGGTGAATGACGGTAAGGGGGTCGAAAATTCGTAAGTTTTCATCCATCAAAGGAATCTGATGGTCATAAGAACACTGAGGAGGAAAGGAAAGTTTTTCTTCAAGTACATCTTCGAATTCTGCCAATAATGACTGAACTAAAGGTTTTGAAATATCTGCACTAAAGGCATGTTGATCAACCTGTAACTGAAACATTAAGATGTCTTGACCATCTTAAGCTCTTTACTAGAATTGCCTGTAGATAGAACTGTAAGGGGGGATGTTGGTAGGCCCTTAAGACAGCATGAAGTATCACCCACCTGAAATCTTATTGTCATAGTTTCACAATTCCATTCAATTGTTCCCAAAGTTTTCAACCATTAAGTCCCCAATACCACATCACAACCCCCTATTTCCAAAATATAAAATTGATTGTGAATGAAATATTATGTAGTTTAACTGACACATTCAAACAACGGCCTTCCCCTTAGCATGTAGAACCATTGGCTATCATAATAGTAAAGGGAGTTTTATCTATGATTTTTAAACCAATAAAATTGTGTGAGCTGCCCAAATCAATTAATACAGTATTATAGACTCCAGTAACAACCCCCTTGACACGTATGGTAGAATCACTCACGGTACCACTAATAGCCTATGCCAAAATTTCTGGAGCCTCAACATCTGAAGTAACTTCTTGAGAAGAAATGGGCTCCTCCACCTAATAAGGCTGAGAGTAATCTGGATAGCAAACAAAGTCTTGCATTTATGATCCTTAGCCCATTTTTCGCCATTTAAAGCACAACCCCTTATTAAGCCTATCCTCATATTGAGAATTAGTAATTTTTCAAATAGGGGAAGTATTTTTAACAATAGACATCTCTTGTGGGGGTGGGTAAAAGGCCCTTTTGAGACTCAGGATAGCAATAAGCCTTTCTCTTTACATCATTTTTAGCTTCTTGAATTCTAGCCAACTCCATCGCCTCCACCAATTTATTAGGCTTAAAAGAACGAACATCAAAACTAAGATCAGCATGAAGACAACTCAAAAATGTGCCAAGCAAATGAGACTGTAGAACCCACCTAATTTTATTGGATAATCATTCAAACTCGCGCAAATACAACATCAAAGATCCTTCCTATTTGAGCTTACTTAAAGAGCCATGGGGATCTTCAAAAACATCAAGTTTAAAGCACTTTACCAGTGCAGCAATAAAAGAAGGCCATGTAGAATCACCACCATTATTAACTAACCACCAATAAAATTGTAATGCCTCATCATTCAAATGGAAAGAAGCAAACAGTAATTTCTGAGAATCAGGAATCTTGTAGAAGGTAAAGTATCGGTCGGCTTTAAAACTTCAACAAGATGGATTGGTGGTGCCATCATATGTAGGAAATTGCAACCACTTACCCTTCAAAAGATTGACATCTAGAACTGAAGCCACTGATCTATTACCCAACGAGCTGCTTGAACTGAGGTCTTTATCTTTACGTTGTGACTGAAACTCCTCATGCAAATTTGACTTGATTTGATTTGCAGAATCAACAATCAGCTTCTTGATTACTTCAAACTCATCTGGAGACATCCTCGCTGTCGAAGAGCCCAGGGGGGGCTCAGACACCACTTTATTAGAGCCTACTGCATATTTTACCCTACTATGAGTCTGTGCCAACTCCACGCAAGTTGAAAGGAGAGAGGAGGAGGGAAGGAGAAGAGAAGAGAGAAGTATAGGTGGCCAATGCCTAAAATATGTTCAATCCTTATTCAGGGTTGCAACAACCCATTTATATAGGGCCACCCCAACAGAGGTTCCCGCCCAATACAACTCTTCCTACTAACCCAACTGACTGCTGGCTATTTATACAAATGACCCCCATCACTTTGTTACAATTTAACACTATCATGAATTCAGTAAGTAAAAGTCTCTGTAGGTATCATGGTAATGTCCTAAGAAAATTTTTCTTTGCACATAAACACCTTTAGGGTTGTCTTCTTTGTTTGAAAAACCAAGTGAACATTGGCATATCTCTTTCATAATAAGCCAATTATTGTTGTAATCACATGTAACATCCCTATCAGATCTAAAATACAAGAAAAAAAATCCATAATCCCACTAAGAAGGTGTGATCATCAATCGATCCAGCATTAATACCACTAATGCCACCAATGCTAGGAGGCAAAGACGCGACACAGACTATAAAAGCTCGGTAGGGATAAAAGTAAAGATTGTCAACAAGTAAATTTGATGAAATGCTAAAGATATGCTAGCATTAGTTTAATATGTTGCTTTGTTTGATTATGTAATTGATGGGTCTTGGGGACTATTACCGGTCTTGGATAGCTATTAAAAAATTTGTATATATGAGAAATGTAGTATAGTCACGAAAATAAAAATATATGCAAGTAATCACTTGAAGATAAGAAGTTGTTGACTTAGTTCCACCCAGTAAAAATATACATCTGGAGAGAGAATCTAACCCATGATATCCACTATATAAGGCATAATACATGAGCCATATGGTCTTTTGGTTGCTCCGCATTGGATGTCCCCTCTACCATTTAAGTAGGAGCCAATTTAAAAAATATAAATGCAAGCGGTTACATATTTGGAGATGCATAACGGCTAGACTAATGTGGAGTTATAGAGAAATAATGGGGAGTTATGAAGAGTTGGCTGCTTGATCACAGTCCCATGCCTCTTCGTATTTCCATGCAGACCAACTCTAAGCGGGTTTTGTCAATCTGATCTATCACGACTCGATCCTAGATCCCTACAAAAACTGAGATCGGCTCGCCTTGACTAATCCTAAGACTTAATCGTCCAACAAGAAATAACCAAATAATATTCAATAAACCACAACACACAGTATAGTAGCTAAGCAGAAAGAAATTAACAACAGGGGAAAAGGGACAGTAATATTATATTTCATAATATAGCCATCACAACAAAACAAGTACATATAGCAGAAGCAAGGCTATAGAAACTCACTACACCAAACAGTAGAACTAAAGCTAGGCTCGACTAGGCCCAGCGTCCTCAGCAGCCGGTAGCTCGTGTTGATGCTAGAGCACCACGATCATTTGTTTTGATGATAACAAAACATGTGTCATTTAACATTTGCACTTGGAGTCTTAGATTTCAGGTCAATTGCAAATGGAGACGTGATTAGACGGAGTTCGAGCTCGCATCTAGGACGGATTGGAGGAGCTTGATGGAAAACAGAGGAGATTCGCGAGGAGCGATATATTGAAGAAGGAGATGAAGAATAGGATAGATTTCCTTCTCTTGTACTCGTATTTTTCGTTTCTTTTGTTGCTCTTTATTTTTGTTACTTAGATTCATGTTAAAGAGCCTCAAAGTACCCTAACAGTAGTCCTAGGAACACCAGCACAACCCTAGGATACTTAGGTTTTCTGTAGAGAACTTAGAAAACCAATATAGGGTTCAAACAGCATTTCCAGACATCTAATTCCAAGATCAGGCGTCTGATAATGTATTTTAAGACGTCTGACTGTTGATTCAGACGTCTGATAACAATTAGGCTGGACATAGTTATTCTGTCTGATAAAATCAGACATCCAGACCTTAGTCCAGATGTCTTAGAAGACGTCTGATGGACTTGCCAGACGTCCAATTAGTGGACCGTTGGCTGACTTAGCAAACACTCAAGGATATGACCGTTAGAGCCTTATCAGACGTCCTTAGGCCTTTCCAGACGTCTGATAAATGACCGTTTGCCTCGGCTGACCCAAAATCTCTTCTCAGAGATTTTCTAGCCGTTGCACTCTCTTGGAAATCCATTCCCATGAAAAAGTAGGTTTCCAGACGTCCAGACATAGTGTCAGACGTCCTGTATGTCGTCTGATGGACTTGCGCTAGAACCTTGTTTAGATCTGATCTAAGTCAGGAAGAAACCCGCCTAAAATCAGACGTCTGATGTTGTTCCCAAACGTCTTAAAGTGATCTTCCAGACGTCTGATGCCAGGATCAGACGTCTGATAAGCCTGTCAGCGCAATCATTTTTCCTGATTTCGGCCTGATTCTCTTGGGCTTTGCTCCCAACGGCTATGGAAGCTTTCCTAAGCCTTCCAAAGCCTTCCTAAGGCTTCTATAAATAGAGAGGAACCTCTTGCACACCAAGACACACTTAGATACACAAGAAACACTTTGTAATACACTTTCAAACTCTTTTGTGTCCTAAAGAAGCTCTTGCTCTCCAAGCTTCAATTCTTCATCTAGAGAGCATCAAGCATTTGCGCATCTGCTCTCCCGCCGTAGTTCACGAGAGCGACGTTGCGCCGTCGCGTGGCTCACACACCCGCATCATCGATCCGACGCACTCCTTGCAAAGGGGAGTTTCCTAATTCCTATAGAAGCTAGGTTTAAATTACTTTGTTGGCTCTATAGGATTGTTGTCATTTATCTTTGTTATTTGGTTGGGTATTCGCTTTGCGAATTCCCGTCTCCTTCGTGGGACAAAATCCTTCTCGTGAAGAGAACGGGTTTGAGGTACGCTACCCTCGTATAAAGTAGTGTGGTTGTAATTGAGGTTGAATCACCCTCGTTTAAGTGATTCGGTTAGTGGATTTGATCAACTTGGTTGATCGGAAAATCCTAACTCGAGAGCGTTAAGTGGTGGTTTTCACCCGGTTTGGGTTTCCACCTAAAAATTATTGTGTACTTTGTGCGATTAATTTTTTGTGAGATTGTTTACATTATATTCCGCATTTTTTTACGTCACGCTGATCTCACCCCCTCCGAGTAGGGAAACTACAGCTCGGGCTGCTCAAATCCCTGACCTGTACAAAATTATTTAACTGGAGTCAGCTAACGCTGAGTAGAGTGGTGGCTAAGAAGTAACATGTATTTAACAAGAAGTTTAACATATAATTTTCCATTTCCAATTATATTATACATATTGGCGCGTAGAGATCTCTAATCAGGATTCATCACATTAATTAATCTTCTTGTTCCCTACAGGAACGATTTTGCTTGTAGCTTCCCGTGATGTAGGATGCCCACGTGGTACTCTCCTGGCAAGGGGAGTTCCTTCGTGATAGTCCTACACTCGGTCTACCACCCCGAGGTCACGGTCGTGACGTAGCGGTGACTACGGCACACATGATAAGCATGCGAGTAGCTACCCTGCACTGGCACGCGGTCAGTCGTTTCCGTTAGTGGGTACGCCTCAACGTACAATGCGGAACAGTATAGGGCCTTGCCCTCTCAGAACAGAAAAGGGGTCTCGCCCCTTCTCAGTCCGCGTACCCTCGTCCGACTATCCCGGTTCGCCCAACAGGCTAACAAGAGTCTGTGTAGGGTGGCCAAACCTACCCTCGGGCCCCCTAGGGCGGCTAGCTCCCCCTACACTAAGTAGCTCACCTCAGTACCACGTACATAAGGGCCAACAAGAGTCGACGTAGAGTGACCAAACTGACCCTCGGTCTCAACCCAAGGGTGGCAAGCTCCCCTCTACACTACAAGGGATAGTTGCTCTCTTTGGTACCATATACACGAAGGTCAGCTCACTTCCCTTAACAGCTGCCCATGGGCGGCAATTTACAGAACCATCCGGTTCTCCATATTACGGTATTCTTGTCTACATTTCCCGTAGGGTTCGTACATGAGTTTTTTTTACATCCGGGTTGGAATGTACGAAACAAGCGGTTCAGTTTCCATTTTTATCACAGTATGGGTCCATTTTAGATAATACTGGTAGCTTTTGATTACTCAATCATTCACGTGTATTTTCCTCTAGCCCTAGTGTTCATGCCATAACCTAGGGTTCAAGAATATATTCTAGAGTATGCGTTTTACTTCTTCCTAGGGTTTATCTCAAGTCCTAGGATTAATTACTCACATGTATCAATTTAGAGATTTATGGTTATAACCACTCTACCTAGGTAACTAGGTGGAATGGGGGCTCGTACAGTAGCTCCCGACGTCTTCGCAGGTCTCGTACACCCGACGGACTGGAGACCTAAAACATGGATCAATCGGCCAAAAGGTTCAAAATGATACAAACAAGGTATCATTACATAGAGAAACTCGTATGGAAAATAGAGACGTTTCGTTTGCGGAAAACTGATAACATTAGGGCCTTGCACGGGCCCAAAAACATGCAATCAGACTGAAATCAGACGTTTGGGAAAGGTCCCAGATGTCTTAAAGCAGTTCTCAGGGATACCTCTCTCGGTGTTCCTCTATCAGACATCTGGAACTCAGTGCCGACGTCCAAGGGTTCCATCAGACGTCTGGAGGTGCTCCCAGACGTCTGAAACTACCTCGGTCCGTCTTCCAACTTATGACACATATACGTACACTATCAGGACTTTGGCAGAGAGAAAATACGAAAAGTAGACCTCTATCAGACGTCTCACTCTACCTTTGGATGTTCGGTAAGACATCTGGGTGGCTCTTCGGACGTCTGATTCTGCGAAAAAATGACTTCCGCGGAACTACTCTCGCTTCCCTCACCTGCAGGCACTTCAGCAAAACGGCACAGCACCCTCCGCTCTCCGTTCTCTCTCGCTCTGGCTCCCTGCTCTCACTCGTTCTCGCCCTCGCTCTACTCTCTACTCTCTCTCGCCTTGCTACGGGGTGTGCAACGAAGAGGAGGAGGAGAGGTTATAAAGGGAGAGGAGGTGAGGGGGACGAGATGTCGAGGGATGGTGAGGGATGGTGCGAAGTGGCGTCACAGGGGAAAGTGCGGGTGAGAGAGAAGGCATGGCGTACGTACAGTACGCGCCGAAGAGGAAAAGTGTTTTCAAATGTCCGTTGATCCTTCTAAACGTCTGGACAGACGTCTGTTGAACTTCTCAGACGTCTTAAATGACAAAAAGGGTGATGGGTCGTTTCATGATTGTTACGAACGTGGCATCAGACGGATTTTAAGACGTCTGAGAAGTGGCCCAGACATCTGTCCAGACGTCTGGTAATAAATTTTTTCGGCGTACCGGGTTGCGTCTGCGCACGTGCGCGCGCAGACTACGCCCGCCGCCTTTGTCTTCTTTTCCTCTCTCTTCCTGCAGATGCGCCGTTTCTCCTCTCTCTCTCCCCGCGCTACCTTATATAAACCCTCGCCCTCTCCCTCACCCTCATCTCCTCCGCCTTTCTCTTCTCCTTCTCCCTGCTAGCGAGAGCGCGAGTGAGCGAGTGAGTAGCGGCGGCAACAGTGGCCGTGGCGAGCGTGCGGGAAGGAGGGTTGCGAGAGGAAGGAAGAAGCTCGACCGCGAGGATGCGAGCTTGCCGGGGAAGCTAGAGCCGGCCGGCGGGGGAGCAGCGGGTGTGGGGTGTCTCGGAGGGGCTGCTGCAGCTCAGGCAGCAGGCAAACGCGACGCGACCCGGCCATGCGTCGCGGGCGAAGGACGAACCGGGTCCTGATTCTGGGCAAATTTCCCAGAATCAGACATCTGGACTTACGTCCAGATGACGCGTAGGACGTCTGGAGGAAGATCCAGACGTCTGACAGGTATAATATTTTCCTACTTCTTCCTTTTTCGCATGTACGGCCATGCAGCCGTCTGCCGCTTCTTCTGCGCCTTTTCGTGATGAGAGCGATTGCGTGTGTGCGCAGGTGTTGTTCGGGAGGGCGCGAGGGCTCGCCATCCCACACGAATCAGACGTCTGGCCACAGTGCCAGACGACGGAGAGAACCTCCAGACGTCCGAGGTGACAATCGAATGTCTGGAAACCAAGGCTAGACGTTCCAGCGGGCTTCTGGATGTCTGAAGAACTGCGCAGACTGAGGTATGACCTGATCCACCTTTTAAGACGTCTGGAAGAGGTTCCAATCGTCTAATTTTGAACAGATTCGTCGTTTTGACCCATTTAGGGCCCGTTCGGAGTCCGTTTTCCGCGTTTCGAGTTGTGTTCTTTCCAGAATTAATTCCTCTATCCATTTACAGTAATTGTATACTGTTCTGAGAAACTCCTTGTGATTGATCCTTGTGTTAGGACCCCGTTCTGTTGTAGTCTTGGGGGTTGCGGAGGCGCGCGAGATTGCCGACCACGCCCCTAGTACTCCCGGTTTCGCTGGTAGAGTGGCCTTTAATTTATTTAACAAAAATTGTACAATTATGAAACAACTAATAGAGTCTAGGGCATTGCATGAACCCTAGGACTGAGAAATTACATTGAATGATAGATCCTAGGGTATTGCATGAATCCTAGGACTGAAAAACTAGATTGAATGCTAGATCTTAGGGTACGGCATGAATCCTAGAACTGGAAAACTAGTGATTATATATACATTGCAGTCTTGGAAAAGTGGAAAGAAAATGATAACTGCCTGTAAATTGGACAACAGCTACATGTTATAAATGGATAATTACGGTTGAGAATATAAATTGTATGGATATTAAGCTGGAACAGTGAAACCTAAATTGGCTGAGTTAAAAGAGCTTGAACCCTACGGGTAATTAGGAGTAGAACTCCTGGAAAGTGAATGGAATAGAATTGGGGAAGTGAGCTGGCCCTTGAGTACGGAGTACCAAGGAGAGTAACTGTCCCCCTGTTTAGTGCAAAGTGGAGCTAGCCACCCTAGGGTCTCGGGGTTAGGACTGGCCACTTTGTACAGACCTTTGGCCCTCGTGTACACAGTACCGAGGAGAGCTACTAGTGTAGGGGAGCACTAGCTACCCCACGGGCCCTGGGGTTTTGCTAGCTCTCCTACACAGACTTGTTAGGCCCACTGGACAAACCAGGGTAGTTAGGCGAGGGTGCGCAGACTGTGGAGGGGCTGGACCCCTGTTACTGAGAGGGCTCTGCCCTATACTGGTTCCATGCTGTGCTTTGGGCGCACCCGTTAACGGAAACGACTGACCGCGTGCCAGTGCGGGGTAGCTACCCGTGTGTCTATCGCACGTGCCGTAGTCACCGTTACGTCTGTCAGCAACCTTGGGGTGGTTGACTGAGGGTAGGACCACCACGGGGGACTCTCCCGACCAGGAGAGCACCACGTGTTACTTCTACTTTTCGGAAAAGACTGCAATCAAGATCGTTCCCACGAGGAACATTCAAGATCAAGAGAAGGATCTGAGAAATAAATCAACAGTAAATAAATAGAAAGATATAAATAAAGAAAGTAAAAATATAGCAGCTACTGTCCACTTTACTGCTTCTTCTAGCTTTTAGTTGCCACTCTACTCAATGTTTCGCTAACGAGTCACCCTTGTTACCTTTTCAGGACCAGGTGTAGAGCAGCCAGAGTCAGCGGCTGCGGAGGGCGCCAGGCCTAGTAGAGCCCAATAGAGTTACCTGTAGTACCTTCTGTACTTTTCTTTCCGCTGTAGTGAGTAGTTTTCTGTTACTCCCTGCATTCTATTTATTGTAAGCTTCCTATTATGTACATGTTTATTTCTCTACTATTGTGGTGGTGTATACTGTAGTGTTCCTTTCCTTTACTGCTGTATTTTGTTACTGCTAATTATATACATGGTGAATGTGGCTTATTTTACTGCTCTTTTGGTTACTTTCTCGTTAGACGACGAGGTCTTGGGATTAGTCGAGTCGGTCCGATTCTCGTGTCTCGTAGGGATTCGGGAATCGGGTCGTTACAAGATGGTATCAGAGCAAGGTTGTACCAAGAAGTGAACCAACTGACTGGAAAATAACCAAATTCACGTATTTGTAACTAGAGTAGCCACCACAATGTTCTTTTGGCATTAGCTCCTAGACTCCTTCGATAGATATCGTTCCATATTGACGTGTTTCGATTCTGTTTCGCATCTCCTTGCAGGAGATGCCTCGACGAGGGACTAGCAAGGCGGGCCGCGGGCGCGGTCGAGGACTAGGTCGGCGAGGTGGCGTGTTGCGGTCGACGTCTCAGTGGACCAGCCACTGCTCCCGGGCATACAGGCCCAGGACCTCGCCCAGCTGATACGAGATATAGTGTGAGAGGAGCTCCACCCACCGCCCCGAGCGCCTCTCCCTGGGGCTGCGGAGGGGGAGTCCTCTGTGGGACCACGCGACGGACGCGACACTGGACGCGGGGGACTGGATGGGCCACCACCGCCCCCACCTTCCTCCGACACTTCTATGCACGAGGCTCCTTTACCTGGAGGTGCACCAGCATCTCCACTGCAGCGCCACTTCGAGCTTTTCGGGTAGTTTCGAAGGCTGAAGCCCCCCTCCTTTAAGGGGGATGAGGAACCGACCGAGGCAGAGGACTGGCTCGAGCAACTTGAGAAGGTTTTCGACACCCTTCGCCCCCAGGTGGAGTGCCGCGTGGCCTTTGCCACGTACCAGCTGGAGAGTGAGGCACACAGGTGGTGGAGGGCGGTCAGGGGACAAGAAAGGGACGAGTCGACTTGGGACTGGTTCGTCACCCTCTTCTGTGAGCAGTACTTCCCCCAGACGTGGCAGGACCAGAGGAGGCAGGAGTTCCACACTCTCCGCTAGGGGACGATGAGTGTGAGCGCGTATCGCACGCGTTTTCTGGAGCTGTCCCGCTTTGCAGCGACTGCGGTAGCCACTGAGGAGGAGCGCCTTTGGAGGTTCATCGAGGGGCTCCGGCCTGCTATTCGGGGGTATGTCAAACCCCTGAAGCTGCCTACGTTCTCGAGGGTGGTGGAGGCGGCTATAACCTACGAGGAGACCAACCCGTCCGCACGAGATACTGACGGCAGGCGGAAGAGGCCCTACCAGCCAGACTTTTCACAGGGCCGGCAAGAGAGGAGACTCATGGCGTCCGCAGGAGAGCCGTCACGTTTTGCAGGGCCATTAGTGGCCTTTGGGGGCCCTCGACAGGGGCCAGTTGCTAGCACCAGACCCTCTCCCAGCCGACAGTAGGGACCCACTGAGGGCGGGAGTCGGGTTCCCCTCTGCTACCAATGTGGCCAGCCGGGCCACATCATGAGGGCCTGCCCGTCTAGGGCAGGAGGTCAGCAGATACTTCCCGCGCCGAGCACTGGAGGGCACGCAAGAGGCCGCGGTTCCCAGGCGCGAGGAGGACAGCAGTCACGAGGAGGGTACCGGCCAGCACCTGCCCATCCGACGCAGAGTGTGGCTGCTTCGTCCGCACCTAGAGCTGAGGGGCGTATCAACGCCCTGACACACAGGGATGTTAGAGCTTCGGGCTCGGTGGTGGCAGGTATGATTTCAGTTTCTGGCAGACTCGTTTACACACTTTTCGATTTCGGCGCTACGCACTTGTTTGTCGCAGCCAGTTTCGTAGTTAGTTTGGGCCAGGATTACATGCTGCTAGAGGATTCGTTCGTGATCAGAGGTCCGAGTGGTCAGCTGTTTGTAGTTGAGGAGATGTACACGGGTTGCAAGGTCAGTATTGGGGGACATAGCCTTCCCGCTGTCCTGATTATGATACAGATGGAGGACTTTGGCGTAATTCTGGGGATGGATTGGTTGTCCGCTTACCACGCTTTGGTGGACTGTTTTGAGAGGAAGATCGTCTTCTCCATACCGGAGTTGCCTTCTTTCGAGTTCCACGGTCAGCCAGTGGACGGAGGCTTCAGGTGCATTTCGACACTTCGGGCGGCGAGACTTTTGAGCCAGGGGTGTGAGGGCTTCCTAGCTTGTGTGGTGGCAGAGCCCAGCCCTGTGGCAAACTTCCAGAGCATCCCAGTGGTCAGAGAGTACCCTGATGTGTTCCCAGATTAGTTACCAGGACTACTGCCCGAGCGTGAGATCGAGTTTTAGATCTCACTAGTACTAGGGACCAACCCCATCTCCACCGCACCATACAGGATGGCACCACTTGAGCTGCGAGAGCTCAAGTCTCAGTTGCAGGATCTTTTGGAGAAGGGCTTTGTGAGGCCCAGTGCGTCTCCCTGGGAAGTCCCGGTACTGTTTGTAAAGAAGAAGGATGGTACCCTACGCCTTTGTGTGGACTACCGATAGCTGAATAGGGTCACCATCAAGAACAGATATCCGCTGCCGGGGATCGATGACTTGTTTGACCAGCTACGGGGTGCCATGGCATTCTCCAAGATCGACTTGAGGTCTGGATACCACCAGTTGAGGATCAAGGAGGCAGACGTCTCCAAGACAGCTTTCTGCACCCGATACGGACACTACGAGTTTTTGGTCATGCCGTTTGGGCTGACCAATGTCTCTGCTGCTTTCATGGACCTAATGAACCAGGTGTTTAGACCGTACTTAGACCAGTTCGTGGTGGTATTCATTGATGATGTACTCATCTATTCTCGAGATCAGACGCAGCACGGACAACACTTGCGGATGGTTCTGGACACACTGAGACAGCGTAGGCTGTACGTTAAATACAACAAGTGCGAGTTCTGGTTGAGGGAGGTGACCTTCTTAGGTCATGTGATCTCCGGAGACGGCTTGGCGGTGGACCCAGCCAAGGTCGAGGCAGTACTCAGGTGGGAGAGACCACGTACAGTTACTGAGATTCGCAGTTTCCTGGGACTGGTAGGCTACTACAGATGGTTCATTAGGGGTTTTTCACAGATTGAGCGCCCTATGACACAATTGACCCAGAAGGACGTGCCCTTTACTTGGACAGACGCCTGTAAGGCGTGCTTTTAGGAGCTGAAGGAGAGGCTGACTTCGGCTCCCATGCTCACCATCCCTGACAGTAGTGGCGGGTTCGTTGTGTACACGAACGCCTCCTTGCAGGGGTTAGGGAGTGTGCTCATGCAGAGGGGTCACGTTGTCGCTTACGCTTTGCGGCAACTGAAGCCCCATAAGCATAGCTACCCTACCCACGACTTGGAGCTGGCAGCTGTTGTCTTCGCGCTGAAGACTTGGAGGCACTACTTATACGGTGAGACCTTCGAGGTTTTCACAGATCACAAGAGCCTCAGATACCTTTTTGATCAGAAGAAGCTCAACATGAGACAGAGACGTTGGTTGGAGCTCCTGAAGGACTATGACTGCAGCATTTCCTATCACCTGGGAAAGGCCAACGTACTGGCTGACGCCTTGAGCCGAAAGGCGCTCGCACACTTGGCCAGCTTACAGGTGCAGAGTTGGAGCCTTTTGGAGGAGATGGGCATTTGGCGACCCCTAGAGTTACGGAGACACTGTGGGGCAGTGACTGTGACACAACAGACTAGGCCAGAGCTGATAGACCGCATCATCACAGGACAGATGGCAGACCCCTACTTGCGGTCTTTGCATGACAGAGTACTGTCAGGAGACCCGAGGGACTTCTCTTTCACAGACCAGGTGCTGCGCCTGAGGGGACGTTTGTGCGTTTCCAGAGACGAGGAGTTGTTGAGAGAGCTCCTGAATGAGGCACACGATTCCAGATTCACCATACATCTCGGAAACACGAAGATGTACCACGACCTGAGACGCGAGTTTTGGTGGAGGGGGATGAAGCGGGATGTGAGTGAATTCGTACAACAGTGTTTAGTGTGCCAGTAGGTGAAAGCCGAGCATTAGAGACCTGTAGGGCCGCTACAGCCACTTCCAGTGCTAGAGTGGAAGTGGGAGAGCATCACCATTGACTTGGTGGTGGGCTTGCCTGTTACCCAGTGGCAAACGGAGGCGACAACTAGGTTTTGTTATAGCGTTGTAGTACAGTAGTTATTGCCAACATTTACAAATATTTGTTACTCGGAAAATAAAGCTCTCCCGAGGTCGAACTCAGGGAGCAAGTCGTATTTTAGAAGTACAAATTCTTATTACAAAAATAAAGAGAGAGAGAGAGAGAGATGAAAATTTTGGTGGCTTCTTCTTCTTCTCTTCTTTCTTCCTCTTTGTCTCTTCTTTCTTCTCTTCCTGTTCTTCTTGTATTCTCTCTTCTTGGCTCTTGAATCTTTCTTTCTTTTGCTTGCTTCCTTCAGATCTTCTTCTTCTTCTTTTTCTTGCTTGTTCTCTTCTTTCTTTTTCTTCAGATCTTCTTCTTCTTCTTTTTCTTCTTCCTTGTCTTTCCTCTTCTTTGCCGCGGTCCTGCTTCTTCTTTTCTTCTTCTTCCTTGCCTTCAAGACGTCGTCTGATTTTGCAATCAGACGACTTAAACCGCTGCTGCTACAGTGTCTCCCTTAGCTTCCGTCTTCTTCTTCTTTGTGTTCTCTTCTTCTTCTTCTTCCGCGGTCCTTCTTCTTCTTCTTCTTCACCTGTGCCTGCACACTTCAAGGTTTTCGTCAGAGGGAAAAACCTACTCTACCCTCCCCCCCCGCGTCTCTCTCTCTCAGAATTCGCTCTTAGGAAAGCTCTCCCAAAGCAACCGAGTGATCGGGTACGTGGGTTGCGCCCGGGTCCAGGCCCACCGGCGTGCGGTGGTGGGCGAGGAGTGCAGGTCGGGCTTAGTCGGGTCGGGCCAGGTCCGCGGGGCGTGAGCGCGGACGAGGCCGGGTAATCGGGCGGGTGAAGGGGACCTCACCCCGTGATCTGAGGCAAACAGCTTAAGGCACTTTTTGCCTTTAAGCGCCCGCTCGCCTCAGTGAGTTTTCGAGGCGGGACTAAATGTCCCACCTCAATTGGACGCCCGCGCGGAGGAGGCAGCGGCAGCCGAGGCTTCGCACGAGGGCTTCGCCCCAACTGCAGCCTGGCACTTCGCGAAGATACCCCGCACAGCTTGGGGGCTTGATCTGGGCGCGGCGCGCCTGGAGCAACAGGTCGAAGGAGCTTCTTCACTCGTTAATGGTGGCGGTGAGCGAAGTACCTGCTCACAGAGAAACGGCCTCTCGGCCTAATCAGATGCGTGGAGGACCTTCACCGTAGCACGGCGAAGGTGGTCGGAGGGTCTGCAGGTGGCAGGGCGGAGCCTAAGGCCCGCCCTAGGTCAAACTGCGGGTTGGGAGATGGGTTTGATCGGTGGGTCTGCAGAGGGTGATTGGTGGGAAGTGGAAGGGCGGAGGTTGATCAGGGTGAGGGGGCAAAGGTTCTGCGGTGGTCGGTGAGTCGTGTGGGTTGCTGGAGTGATGGGAGCGGGTCGCCGGAGTGTGGCCGGAGGTGGAGAAGGTGAGGGTGATTGGTCGGAATCGAGGGCGACAGTAAAGGTTTAAAGTGAGGAAAAGGAAGAGGGGAGGAAGATGAGAAGTTATACCTACTTAGCAGGACGAGGAGGGACCGGAGCAGGCGACAGTCGTATCAACTGTCGCCGGAGAAGAAGCTGCCCAGGGGAAGGAGCGACGGCGAGGAGAGGGCCGGAGAAGCGCGCGCTGGGTGCGGTGCGACGCGAGAAGAACGAGGGAGGACAACTCTGCTGCTGGAAGTGCGGCAGAGCGACGAGGGTGAGGAGGAGAAGCCGCCGGAGCAAGGGGGCGTCTGTCGGAGTGGGAAGAGAGGAAGTGAGGGGGTATCTCCGTCAGATCCGAGCTGGGAAGAACGGCGGAGCGACGGGGGTATTTATAGGGGCAGAACCAGAGAGGAGGGCGGAGGGAGACGACGTGTCTCCCTCGCCGGAGGAAGGAGACCCATACCGTCCGTGCGTTCGCACGGCCAGTATAGGTGGTTGCAGCGCTCATGGGGGTGCTCCTGCGATGGCTGATGATGCAGGGCACCCCCGTTTAACTTGGCAGGCTCCCTCCCTTACCCTGCGCGGCGCCATGCTCCGCTCAAGGTCGCCGGAGCATGGTGCTGGTCAGGTTTTGCAGGAGGGACTTGAACGCAAAGAACGAAGGAGAGTTAGGGGCCAAAATGTGAGGGTTCAAAAGTTGAGGGCCAAAACATAAATATATGAGGACCAAAGTGTAAAGTTGGTCAAGAAGGTTTCTTCTTAGGCTCAAGTTTTTATACATGACTAATTAGGACCTAAGGATTCTGATGGTGAATTTTATTTCTAAGTTAAACCTTGTTTGACTAGTCAATTTACGTAAAAACCCAAATTAAGTTGTTAATTGGGCATGGTTCTCAATGTAGGTCAAAATAGGTTTCTAAGGTCAAATTGAAGGTTCTAAACCCTAGATATTATTTTTCTATGAATTTTAGAGGGTTTAGTTGATTTTTTCTCTGCCTCGAACCTCGTGTATTTAAGTGAGTTTGTTTTTAGGGTTACAGGATGTCATTTAATTCTTCGGAGTTGCTGTAGCCCTTGTTGAGTCATTTCATCCCACTTTTCTTCTTATTAGGTTGTTTTGACCTATGTTTGGATCCTGAGTTACCCTGTTTTCAGATTGGATTGGTGAAATTGCATTTTTACCCCTTAGTTTATGTTTTCTTTGCAAACTCAGAATCTCTCTGAGCCAAGCCTTTCTAAGGTTATGTAGGAGCTTTTTCTTGCAAATCAGGGTTAAATGGTGCTAGTTTAGGGTTTGTGACGAGGTTCTCATCACCCAGCAAGGACATGACGTAGTCTGGGTAATCGTTGATAGACTGACGAAGACGGCCCGATTCTTGTCGATCCGAGTCACTTTGGGACCAGCTCAGTTGGCAGAGAGGTATATCCGTGACGTGGTACGTCTACACAGAGTTCCGCGGGAGATCGTATCCGACCGGGATACCTGCTTTACGTCCCAGTTTTGGGCTGAGTTTCAGCAGGCCCTGGGGACGCGGTTGAGATTCAGTAAAGGTTACCACCCCCAGATGGACGGACAGTCTGAGCGCACGATACAGACACTTGAGGACCTTTTGCGTGCCTGTGTACTGGACTGGAGGGGCTCTTGGGAGGAGCACTTGCCCCTGGCGGAGTTTGCATACAACAACAGTTATCACTCGAGCATCGGCATGGCTCCCTATGAGGCTCTGTACGGACGGAGGTGTACGGCACCCTTGAGTTGGGTTGAGGTGGGGACCAAGTGGGAGGTTGGCCCCAGGTTGATCCGGCAGAGTCAGGAGGTAGTCAAGCAGATCCACAGGTGACTCCGCACTGTCAGGAGCAGGCAGAAGAGCTACGCGGATCGGAGATGCAGAGAGGTGCAGTTTGAGGTTGGGGACCACGTCTTCCTTCGTGTTTCACCCATGAAGGGCCTGCAGCGGTTTGGGGTGAGAGGGAAGCTCGCGCCAAGGTTCGTGGGGCCCTTTGAGGTCCTAGAGCGGGTTAGACCCGTTGCTTACAGGCTTGCCCTCCCTCCTCAGCTTTCAGGTGTGCACGACGTGTTCCACGTGTCCAACCTCAGAAAGTACGTCGCCGATCCCAGTCACGTCTTGAGTCACGAGAGCGTCGAGGTGAGAGACGACCTGACCTACCTCGAGCGGCTAGTACAGATTCTTGACAGAGCCGTCCGCAATTTGAGACGAAAGTAAGTACCCCTGGTGAAGGTTTTGTGGAGGAGCCAGCGATACAAGGAGGCTACCTGGGAGCCTAAGGCGGCGATGAGGGAACGGTACCCGGAGCTTTTCGCGGGTACGTCTCTTCAGACAGGCTTCGGTCCTCTTTGAGTTTGTTATGTATATATGTTGTTCTTTCTCGCACCCTAGTTAGCGCAAGTTTCGGGGAAGAAACTTCCTTTGAGTTTGTTATATTGTTACGAACGTGGCATCAGACGGATTTTAAGACGTCTGGGAAGTGGCCTAGACGTCTGTCCAGACGTCTGGAACCCTTCCCAGACGTCTGGTAATAAATTTTTCGGTGTACCGGGTTGCGTCTGCGGGCGTGCGCGCGTAGACTGCGCCCACCACCTTCGTCTTCTTTTCCTCTCTCTTCCTGCAGACGCACCGTTTCTCTTCTCTCTCTCCCCGCGTTGCCTTATATAAACCCTCGCCCTCTCCCTCACCCTCATCTCCTCCGCCTTTCTCTTCTCCTTCTCCGTGCCAGCAAGAGCGCGAGCGAGCGAGTGAGCGGCGGCGGCAGCAGCGGCCGCGGCGAGCATGCGGGAAGGAGGGTTGCGAAAGGAAGGAAGAAGCTCGACCGGGAGGGTGCGAGCTTGCCAGGGCAGCTAGAGCCGGCAGACGGGGGAGCGGCGGGCGTGGGGTGTCGCGGAGGGGCTGCTGCAGCTCAGGCAGCAGGCGGACGCGGCGCGACGTAGTTGTGCGTCGTGAGCGGAGGACGAACCGGGTCCTGATTCTGGGAAAATTTCCCAGAATCAGACGTTTAGACTTACGTCCAGACCACGCGTAGGACGTCTGGAGGAAGATCCAGACGTATGACAGGTACAATATTTTCCTACTTCTTCCTTTTTCGAGTGTATGGCCATGCAGCCGTCTGCCGCTTCTTCTGCGCCTTTTCATGATGAGAGCGGTTGCGTGTGTGCACAGGTGTTGTTCGGGAGGGCGCGAGGGCTCGCCATCCCACACGAATCAGACGTCTGGCCATAGTGCCAGACGACGGAGAGAACCTCCAGACGTCTGGGGTGACAATCGGATGTCTGGAAACCAAGGCCAGATGTTCCAGCGGGCTTCTGGACATCTGAAGGACTGCGCAGACTGAGGTATGACCTGATCCACCTTTTAAGACGTCTGGAAGAGGTTCCAGACGTCTGATTTTGGACAGATTCGTCGTTTTGACCCGTTTAGGGCCCGTTCGGAGTCCGTTCTCCGCGTTTCGAGTTGTGTTCTTTCCAGAATTAATTTCTCTATCTGTTTACAGTAATTGTATACTGTTCTGAGAAACTCTTTGTGATTGATCCTTTTGTTATGACCCAATTCCGTTGCAGTCTTGGGGGTTGCGGAGGCGCGCGAGATTGCCGACCACGCCCCCAGTACTCCCGGTTTCGCTGGTAGAGTGGCCTTTAATTTATTTAACAAAAATTGTACAATTATGAAACAACTAATAGAGTCTAGGGCATTGCATGAACACTAGGACTGAGAAATTAGATTGAATGATAGATCCTAGGATAATGCATGAATCCTAGGATTGGAAAACTAAATTGAATGCTAGATCCTAGGATACGGCATGAATCCTAGGACTGGAAAACTAGTGATTATATAAACATTGCAGTCTTGGAAAAGTGGAAAGGAAATGATAACTGCCTGTAAATTGGACAACAGCTACCTGTTATAAATGGATAATTACGGTTGAGAATATAAATTGTATGGATATAAAGCTGGAACGGTGTAACGACCCGATTCCCGAGTCCCTACGAGACACGAGAACCGGACCGACTTGACTAATCCCAAGACCTAGTCGTCCAACGAGGAAGTAACCAAAAGAGTAGTAAAATAAACCACATTCAACATGAAATATAACTAGCAGTAACAAAATACAGCAGTAAGAAAAAAGAACTACTACAACATGTACCACCACAACAGTAGAACAACATTTATAACATAACAAGAACTACGAGGAAAGAAAAGTATAGAGAGTAACAAAAACTACTCACTACAGTGGAACAAAAAGGGCACAAAAGAACAGTGGTGACTCTACTGGACCCTACTCGGCCCAGCGTCCTCTGCAGCCGCTGACCCTGGCTGCTCAACACCTGGTCCTGAAAAGTAACGAGTGTAACACGTCAGCGAAACGCTAAGTAGAGTGGCAGCTAAAACTAAAGAAGCAGTAAAGTGTATAGTAGCTGTTTTATTTTCTTTCTTTCTTTATTTACGTCTTTCTATTGTTTCACAATTTATGTATTTCTCAGATCCTTCACTTGATCTCGAATATTCCTCGTGGGAACAATCTTGATTGCAGTCTTTTCCGAACAGTAGAAGTAACACGTGGTGCTCTCCTGGCCGAGAGAGTCCCCCTTGGTGATCCTACTCTCAGTCAACCACCCCAAGGTCACTGACAGACGTAACGGTGACTATGGCACGCGCGGTAAACGCACGGGTAGCTAACTCGCACTGGCACGCGGTCAGTCGTTTCCGTTAACTGGTGTGCCCAAAGCACAGCACGGAACCAGTATAAGGTAGAGCCCTCTCAGGGGTCCAACCCCTCCACAGTAACCAAACAAGGGCCTTGCCCCTCCACAGTCCTCACACCCTCGCCTGACTACCCTGGTTTGCCCAGTGGGCCTAGCAAGTCGATGTAGGAGGCTAGTAGAACCCCGGGACCCGTGGGGTAGCTAGTGCTCTCCCTACACTAGTAGCTCTCCTCGGTAGTACGTACACGAGGGCCAGCAA
The DNA here is from genome assembly GCA_037157565.1 of Thalassia testudinum. Taxonomy (NCBI): domain Eukaryota; kingdom Viridiplantae; phylum Streptophyta; class Magnoliopsida; order Alismatales; family Hydrocharitaceae; genus Thalassia; species Thalassia testudinum. Next base: position 29,101,272 of record JAZHRO010000031.1, on the reverse strand, counting down.
GTCGGTACAAAGTGGCCAGACCTAACCCCGGGTCCCTGGGGCAGCTGGCTCCGCTCTACACTAAACAGGTAACAGGTGCTTCCCCTGGTACTACGTACCCAAGAGATAGCACACTACCACGTCTTTCTTTCTCAGTTCCATTCCTTTCTCTTTCCAGGAGTTCTACTCCTAATTTCCCGTAGGGTTCCAGCTCTTTTAACTCAGAACATCTAGGTTTCACCTTCCAGTTTCACATTCTTACAATCCATGTTCTCAATCACGTTTATTTATTCATAACAGGCAGCTGTTATATCAAATTACAGGCAGCTATTTATTCCTTTCCACTTTTCCAAGACTGCAGTATTCATATATTTCACTAGTTTTCCCATCCTAGGATTCATGCCATACCCTAGGATCTATCATACAATCTAGTTTTCTAGCCCTAGGATTCATGCAACACCCTAGGATCTATCATTCAATCTAGTTTCTCATTCCTAGGATTCATGCAATGTCCTAGGTTCTATTTATGGTTCCATAGTTTAACAGATTATGCTAATAAACTTAAAAGCCACTCTACCAGCTACAATGGAAGTATTGGGGGTGAGGTCGGAAATCCCGCGTGCCTCCGCAACCCCCGAGACTGCAATGGAACGGGGTCCTATCACAAGGATCAACACAAGGAGTTTCTCAAAACAGTATGTAACTACTGTAGATGGGTAGAGGATTTAATTCCGAAAAGAACACAACTCGAAACGCGGAAAACGGACTCCGAACGGGCCCTAAACGGGTCAAAAATTACGAAACAGTGCAAAATCAGACGTCTGAAACCTCTTCCAGACGTCTTAAAATGAGGATCAGATGGTACCTTCACTCTGTATAGTCTCTCAGACGTCCAGAAGCCTGTGGGGGCGTCTAGTCTAGTTCCCAGACGTCCGATGGGCACCCTGGACGTCTGGAAGTCTTTCTCGTCGTCTGGCACTGCAGCCAGACGTCTGATTCGTGTTAGATGGCGAATCTCAGAACCTGCGCGTACCCATTCCTCGCTCTCAGTACGGACGGTCGAAGAAAAGGAGGAAGTACGAAAATAACTTACCTTTCAGACGTCTGGACAGTCCTCCAGACGTCTTCCTCGTCGTCTGGTTGGAAACCCAAACGTTTGATTCTGGAAGACTTCCAGAATCAGAGTGCTGCTCGCCCTCCGCCTGCGACGCACGGCCGCGCCTCGTCCGCCTGCTGCTCGAGCTGCAGTAGACCTCCCACGTCACTCCATGCCCGCTGCGCCCCCTTCGGCCGGCTCTCGCTGCCCCGGCAAGCTCGAGCCCTCACGGCCGAGCGCCTCCTCCCTCGCGCAGCACCTCCTCCTGCACTCACCGCAGCTGTCGCTGCCGCCGCTCACTCACGCTCGCACTCGCTGGAAGAAGAAGAAGGAGGGGCGGAGGTGATGAGAGTGAGGGAGAGGGTGAGGCTTTTTAAAGCCGCGCGGGGAGAGGGAGAGAGAGAAAACGCAGACTGCGGTCGTAGGAGGAGAGAGGGAAAAAAAGATAAAGGTGCGGCGGTTGCGGGTCTACGTGCGCCTGCGCGCAGACGCAGCCCCGCGTGCCACCCAAATAAAATCCCAGACGTCTGGAAGGGGTTTGGGCCACCTCCCAGACGTCTTAAAAAAAGTCTTGGAATGCGTTCGTAACAAACGGTGAAACCTAAATTGGCTGAGTTAAAAGAGCTTGAACCCTACGGGGAATTAGGAGTAGAACTCCTGGAAAGTGAATGGAATAGAATTGGGGAAGTGAGCTGGCCCTTGAGTACGGAGTACCAAGGAGAGCAACTGTCCCCTTGTTTAGTGCAGAGCGGAGCTAGCCGCCCCAGGGACCTGGGGTTAGGACTGGCCCCTTTGTACCGACCTTTGGCCCTCGTGTACACAGTACCGAGGAGAGCTACTAGTGTAGGGAGAGCACTAGCTACGCCACGGGCCCCGGGGTTCTGCTAGCTCTCCTACATCGACTTGTTAGGCTCACTGGGAAAACCAGGGTAGTCAGGCGAGGGTGTGCGGACTGTGGAGGGGCAAGACCCTTGTTTAGTTTCTATGGAGGGGGTGGACCCCTGTTACTGAGAGGGCTCTGCCCTATACTGGTTCCGTGTTGTGCTTTGGGTGCACCCGTTAACGGAAACGACTGACCGTGTGCCAGTGCGGGGTAACTACCCGTGCGTCTATCGCGCGTGCCATAGTCACCGTTACGTCTGTTAGCGACCTTGGGGTAGTTGACTGAGGGTAGGACCACCACGGGGAACTCTCCCGACCAGGAGAGCACCACGTGTTACTTCTACTTTTCGAAAAAAACTGCAATCAAGATCGTTCCCATGAGGAACATTCAAGATCAAGAGAAGGATCTGGGAAATAAATCAACAGTAAATAAATGGAAAGATATAAATAAAGAAAGTAAAAACATAACAACTACTGTCCACTTTACTGCTTCTTCTACCTTTTAGTTGCCACTCTACTCAGCATTTCGCTGACGAGTCACCCTTGTTACCTTTTCAGGACCAGGTGTAGAGCAGCCAGAGTCAGCGGCTGCGGAGGACGCTGGGCCTAGTAGAGCCCAGTAGAGTTACCTGTAGTACCTTCTGTACTTTTCTTTCCGCTATAGTGAGTAGTTTTCTGTTACTCCCTGTACTCTATTTATTGTAAGCTTCCTGTTATGTACATGTTTATTTTTCTACTGTTGTGGTGGTGTATACTGTAGTGTTCCTTTCCTTTACTGCTGTGTTTTGTTACTGCTAATTATATACATGGTGAATGTAGCTTATTTTACTGCTCTTTTGGTTACTTTCTCGTTGGACGATTGGGTCTTGGGATTAGTCGAGTCGGTCCGATTCTCGTGTCTCGTAGGGATTCGGGAATTGGGTTGTTACAATAATCGAAAGCCACGTGAGTTTATTTTGTGAGGGCAATTCTTTCCTCACCATTTATCTCCATTCTTGTAATTTGGCTGTCGACTGCAAGGGTAAAATTGTCTTATTTCTTGTTGCCTTCATGTGGAGGTTACCCTTACCTCCACCAGCTATTACCTAGTAGTGCCAGGCATTGGTGCTCTGTAACCTTGTCCTCTGAAAAAAAAGGTGATTAGTAAAAAATATAAGTTGCAATGGAAGTGCAAGAATTCGCATCTCGACTTTGAACTTGATCTCGACTCGTTCGCGCTAGCGATATTATAGTACCCCAACCAGAGAAGACCCTGTGCCCCTTGCTAGTGTCAGCTCTATGTGAGGAACCTTAGCATCTTATTTGCGGGAAACGTAACATAGCTATGAAAATAAAAATATACGCAAGCAACCACATGAAGATAAAAAGTTGTTGACCCAATTTCACCCGGTAAGGGTGTACGTCTGGAAAGAAAATATAACTCTCAATATCCACTATATGAAGTGTAGTACATGAGCCATGTGACCTATTAGTTGCCTCTCATTAGATGTACCCTCTACCAAATCAGCAAAAGCCAATTTATAGCATATAAATGCTTACAGTTATATTTTTGGAGATACGGAAATGCTATAGAGTTATGGATAAATAATTGAGAGTCATGGAAAGTTGACTGCTCGACCATGGTCCCATGTCTCTTCACATTTTTTTGCAAATCTAGTTTGAGCAAGTTCTACCGATTTGATCACATGCCACATAGGTTTATTCTACAAGGATAATTTCTTCCCTAGTTAGTAATCCTTTTATCATCATTGTTGTCTCCATATTTAGCTTCTTATTTCAACTTCCAAGATGCACCTCATGTAACCCTATATCGGATAATGCCTCATGGCTTTTTTTTGCCTACCATCCGACCAGCGGTGGTTATCTTCGACGTTTGTTAATATTATAGGAGGCAATAAAGGTAGATTTTCTAGGTTCTGCTCCTAATTAGTGTCTAGTCTTATTTTTTATGCATGGGTATTAAAATCAAGTGATGTCTTCGCCAAGTGAGAGGATTATACCTTATTTACATGCCAAATTTTCATTTTCACTATTTATAGCCAAGTCATGAAATCTTGGGTTTCGGCTTAACCGATCAAAATGATTGTCTTACGAGCAAATATCACTGTTTTCCGGTTTTAAAGATGAGAGGGAATGATCTAATTAAGCAGTAACATGAAATTTTAAGGTAATTTACAATTAGCTGTCGGCCATCAATTTCTTAGAGCTTAAAAAGTAAATAGACGCTTGAACAATGGCTTAACCAATGATTATGCGATGGGAATCATGCCTGGAATCGGGTCTCACGTTCATCCAGAACCTTTGCACTGACCGCAAACTTCGCAAGGCCACGCCTTCGATCCCTCTTGCCCAATCCACGCTCCTGTCTCTACCTCAATGAACTTCACAACTACCTTCACCGATTTTCTCGTGAATTTCTCTCTATTAATAATCCAACTCCAAGCTTCATTATTTATACAAATCTATGTACAAAAAAAAAATTCGAATTATTAAAGGCTACCTTGAACGGAGGGAAGCGTGTCACCCCCTCCCACGAACTTCCCTTAAACCAAATCGGCGATGGAGGGTGTAGTGTTTCGTCATTGCCTCGATGCGGGACTCAATCGGTGGGTGTTTGATCAGAGTACGTTCGGTCGGTGATTGATCAACTTGTGCTTGGCCAACGTCTGTTTTATCGGCGACCGTCCGGTGTGCACATGCTGTGGCTGTGTGCTGTTGCTTCGTTGCGGTGGTTGCTTTTAGATTTTTTCTTATTTTTTAATTTTGCTTATCTTGTGTTGAGGATTACTTATGATCCTCTGTTTTACACAACGAACACGATTATTTAAGATTTTTTTTTCATCGATGTTTGCCATTCCACGAATGTAAGGTAAATCTCATTTGGATATCATCGGATTCTTGATCTTAGGTCACTTCCTTACTCTTTTTCTTTTATTTCTTAACTTTATTTTTTACGTTTGGGCATCTCTCCGTTTCTACGGAGCACTTTTCTTCCCCCTCTTTGAAGGTTAGATTTATCCATCTTTTTCCTTACTTTTTTTTATCAGATAATTTCCTTTTAATAAAGTAAATTTTTTGTTTAAACTTTCGTCAACCAAAGAAACATGGTCGATAATTGATCTTTCTTGATAATTTTGCAATTCTAAGAGGATACTTGTCCTAACATACCTGAAAAAAAAACAAAGAAAACCAAACGATGCCATTTGTCTTAACTTCCCTTTTCAACTTCTACTAACCCATAATTGGAAAAGGCACTTAAGGCTGCCTACACCATCAGCTCGAGTAAAGTTCTTTACGAAGCATAGGTGACGTAAACTATAACGTACGTGTACATAATATATATACAAATATAAAAAGTGATGTAAAATATAATGTATTGAAATGTAAATGTAATTTTTATTTGATGTATCTATGATATGTGACATGATTAATAATAATAAATTTTTATGAATGTAAATCACATAAATCATCTTCAAAATTACTTTTTATTTATGCAAAAGTCATTTATACCTATGTAAGATCACCATATTATATTCGAAATCATTTTACACATTTTGAATAATTTTACATCGATGTAAAATCATCGAAAATAATTTATCATCAATATAAAATCATCATAAAATAATTTTACATCAATATAAAATCACTTAAAATAATTTATCATTTACTATAAAATAATCCAGAATAATTTATGATTGATATAAAATAATTTATTATTAATATAAAATCATTTATTATCTATACAAACTAATTTGTCATCTATATATTTTAATTTAGAATAATATAATAATTATTTCAATATACTAAAATCCACCTTACATTTTTTTTTTATATTAAATATCAATCGTCGCTATATTTACGTTATAAAATATGCCACCAATTACATTTTTCTTATAATTTGATAACTCTTTATTAAGCAAAACAACGAGAGGTTTGTGATCCTTCCCAATGTTCCCATCATAAGGTGATGACGTACTTATTCAAATGCACCTTCTGAAGGAGAGGATTTTTTCACAAAAATCAGGGATGGAGCAATTTGATCCTCCTGTAGCCAGAAAAACCGAGAAAGGTATGGAAGCGGTAATTTCGGAACATCCAATTTCACACGCAACGATTCCCATCCAAATAAATTACTCACGGCGAACGCAGAGGATAGACACGATACGTCACACGAAAATAACAATAACAATAACAATAAAATAATAATAATAATAATAATAATAATAATAATAATAATAAATTTTAAATATCACCGAACCTGTGGACGCGGTGAACGTACGCCCCCAAGGCCCCCGGATTAAACGACCGCAATCCTCTCGCGTCGAATGGGGCCGGCGGCCTACGTGCCCGTGTCCCACGCGCCCGCAATATCCGCACTCAACCATCGCCATCCGATCACCGTCGGAGATCGCCTCCCCGACACGCGTCAACATCCAGGGGGCACACAGGTCCCCATCCTTCCCTCTGGCTCCACCCATAGTTTCCAAGGCAACGGCAAATCGCACCATCCCTCTCTCGTTATATACCCACCACCCCCTCGCCCCCCACCTCCTCAAAAAGCTTTAACATCTACAGTTGCTGTTCATCACAGTTTCTAGGAGGGTAATTGGCAATTTGGAGAGATGAGCCTGAGGTATGCAAGCAGGTTGGTGGTGCAGGGGGGCATGAGGGCCAAGGACCACGCGTCCAAGTCCCTCAAGGAGGCCGCGTCTTCTGCCGCTGCTTCCTCTTCTTCTTCTTCGTCGTCGTCGTCGCGGCAGGTGAGGAAGCTGACGTCGGCGCTGGACTCGGCTTCGCTGAGGACGGTGGCCGCGGAGAAGCGGAGGAAGGCGGAGGAGTCGCTGAGGATCGTCATGTACTTGAGCTGCTGGGGACCCAACTGATGAGAAGAGGGATGATGGTCCGACGGTCGTCGACGAGAGGATGAGATTGCATAGATCTCTTCTCTGACTTATTTTTATTATTGTATATAATATTAGCGCAATAATGTGATGCTTCGATTCTTGGGAGCAAAGATTGTATAATATTATCTATATAGATGGTTGGCTTATGATTTGACTCTTCATTTCGAAGACGACCGTACATCTGAATGTTACGCATCATGTGCTTAATGGATTTTTGGATATTTTTAGCGAAATATGTTTGTAAAAATAAGTAGGGCGTTGGATTTTGATATTTGAATGTTTAGATGAGTTAAAATTATTTTATAAGATAAGGTAAAATAATTTTACGTGGTTTAGGTTGTAATTTACTTTCCAAACGCAGCCTCGGTGTTTATTTTTGCGTGTTCTTGTCTTTTTTGACGAACAATATCTTGGTGATCTGATTTCTCTTGAAGGCTTAATGAAGTCGCATGCGGTCCTTGGTCCTTGCCGTTTTGGATTTTAATCCTGCTTTTTGGGATGAAGTTAAAACATGCTGTTGGAAGATCAGATATCATTTTGGTCCTCTATTCTATGATGGGGATTTTTTACCTTGGCAATAAAGATTTTGGGTGAATTTTCATTTAAAGAATCATTGTGTAAAAATTGTCTAACTTATCCTTAGGCAGCGTTTGGGTGTGGGATTAGCGTAAGAATACATATTATTTGGTGGGTAAGGAAAATGAGTAAGGGTGAAGGTACATCAATTTCAAGAATTTTTTTTTTATATATATTTTCTTTTTTCTTACATCAAAATATATTAATATTTTTTTATATATAATTTAAAAAATATTTTTTAATAATTATAATTCATCACATCAAAATTTGTTAACTTTTTCTTTTCTTACAAAATCAAAATATCAATCGTTAACAAATTTACTAATCATTACAATTCCATTGATCATTATAATCTCACAAACTAAAATGTAACCTTAAGGTTACGTTTGACAGGAAAATAGTATTATATTGGAATAGAATAAAAGTGGAATAAGTATATAAATTATTTTGTTGGTGGGATTATAATGATTGGTCTGATTGTTAATAATTATTATGTTGATTTTGTAAGAGATGGAAGAGAGTTAGTAGATTTTGATGTGATGGATTGTAATTATTAGGTATTATTTTTTGAGTTATATTTGAAAAAAAAGAATATTAATAGGTTTTGAAGTGATAGAAAGGAAGAATATGTGGGAAGAGGGTTCTTTGAAACTCGTGATATTCCTATTCCATCCCAAGGTAGCCTAATTTGTCTAAATCAGAACATAGTCTTAAAAAGATGACATTTTGGTCCATGAGGGGCATAAAATTTGTTTATGGGTGTATTTCTACAAGCAAATAAATTTTTTTGAAAGGAAAATTTTTCACAAGACATTTTTGTACATCATTTTATACCCCTATATATCATGTGATATATTACGTATCACATGTCATGTTCTTTTCGTATGAAAATAAAACACATCAGCCTGATATAACATGTTGTGTGCTATATAATACTCCACATTGCAAGTTGTGTTCAAAATTATGTCTAAGTGATGTATATATATCATTACTCCTCTCAAAAAGGTGCTCAAGACCTAGGGTGAACTTTGTTTTTCCCAAAGAAAGTATTCTTTGTTTCAAGAGAGTGGGTGATTTATTCCCTGTTTGGTACCCTCAAACCTGGCATTGAAACAACTGGAGATTTAACTCATAAATCTAGGTTAGTTTCATCTCATTGGGGGAGGTTACCATTTCATCCCGGTGTAGGATTGAGTCATCTCTACACTATCCTATTCTAACTAATCAAATGAAGAATTAATTCCTCTATTTTCTTAATCTGATCTAAAAGTGTAAATAAATACAAAATTTATCACACTCATGAGATTATCTCACAATCTCACACATATAATTTACAATATCTTCGAATCAATCCCTTTGAAACAAATAAAATGGACAATTCTATCTCTGTCAAATGCAACAAATTGATGACAGAACAAATTCTCGAGACATATTCGTCGGCAAAAAGGAGGGCATACGTCACTTTTGCAGGTCAGTGAGAAGCCATCCCGAAAGCGGCTAATTAATCCTTGCAACGTTTTGAAAAGACTAATGGAAGATCAACTCCCCCTTTCAAGATTCACCCCCATCTTAACCTTCCATCTCCACCTCCCCTGCATACAAATGAGGAGTTGATTGGGGGGTGTAGGTTTTCTTTCTTTGTTTTTTTGTTTAATTGAAACCTCGTGCGTATTTTGATTTCCAGCGGTTCAGATTCGGTGATGATTTCCCCATGATGCCAATACTACATTGAAAGAAATCAAAACGTAAGACCTCTAATTCAAACAAACGGTGGATGGTGATGTTTTACATGTATATACCTCTGCTAACTTTAAAAAATTCATATATATATATATATATATATATATATATATATATATATATAATGTTGTAAATATTCTCGTAAATCATAATTTATTAGATTTTGTGTTCTTGAGAAAAGTTTTAAAAAAATTACATAATTTTTACTCCAAGTACCTTGATCTTGTACTTTCTTTTATTATTTAGTAATTAAGAATAGGAGTAGCATTGTTGTTGGAGTTGGGGCTGAGGGTGGTTAGGGTGGTGGTGGCCTCGTGGGTGTTGCGTTGGTTGAGGATGTCGTTAAAGGTGTGGTAGACCTTGGAGGTGAGGTTGGAGGGAAGTTTGTGGTCCTTGCACTCATGCTTCTCCACGTTCCAATAAGGACCTTCTGAGGGCACGTAGGACTCATAGGTGAGATTAGAGACAAGGTTGGGTTGTTGTTATTGGTTGGAGTTGATGAGAAGAGAGGAGTGAGGCTCGTACTGGATGATGATGATGAGGGTCTTGTGGATGATCTAATTGCTCTCGTAGTACTTGCACCCTAGTAAGGAGGATGAGGAGGAGAGGTTATGGGTGGTGTTGTTGAAGTAAATGCATATAAGAAATAAATAAATAAAAATATATATATTTTCAATGTTTTTGTATAGATCAAAAATATTAAATCAATAATACAAGTCAAATATGATTTTGTAAAATCCAGAATAAAATAAAGAATAAATAACATGCAATAATACAAATAAATAAAATAAGAATGGATTAGATTTTACTTCGATCGAAATGTATATTAAAGACTTTCCTTAGAGAAAGTATCGCCCCCAACAATATCGGTGTGTCGGGATTTGACGAACTCCTCTCAGGATACGATAATCCACCTCCAAGATTCGGTGCACTCTGATCTTGGACATCCTCGAAAACTACCTAAAAAGAACAGAGTTGAGGCAATTTGGTTTCCAACCAAATTTCCGATTGATCTACCAACTGAATGGTTTATTCAACTAAAAACTTCTCGTGGATCTCTCAATCTACTCATGCAGGATCGACAAAAGTGATTAGAGCTTTTTCTACCAATCTCACGTCGAACGAGCGCACCAAGAACAAGAGAGAGAGAGTGGAGAGAGCTTTTCTACTCTTGTTGTATGTCAAATGAGAGCCTTCTCCTGACCCTTATATAGAGCCAACGACTAGATGTTTAAGAAAATTTTTGTTTTATAAAAATACAGCAATTGATCGACAAATTAAGTTAATTAATCGATTAAAATAATTGGTCGACCAATTTTACATTTTGATCGACTAATCTAGGTCAAAATCGTGAGATTAAAAATCCGTAACAAAAAGAGTCTAAGTTTCAAGTTCCAAATTAATTCTCACCCGAGCTCAAGCTCGAGCCTAAGCCCGAGCCCGAGCCTGAGCCAGAGCTGGAGCGGAGCCGGGGTGGGGTGGGGTGCGTGTGCCTGCGTCGTCCCCAGCTCCAACTCTCAACATAAGTCATGGGAGGTAGAAGCCTTTTACATCCACCAGGAGGTTTGTCCACTTCCAGTATAAGACTAAAAACCTCTCCCAAATTTTACTGATTTCAACATGAATTCCCACGTCATCATATAACAATTGCATCCTAACTGATGTAATTAGGCTCTCAAATCCAACAGGTGCTGGAATAAGGGAGGGAAGATGGAGGGGGGTGGTACTGGAGGTGGGCTGTGGTGGTGGAGGGTGGCGAAGGGGGAGGTGGGCAGAGGCAGGGGACGTTGGAGGAGGTAGGGGGAAGTGGGAGAAGGGTATGGAGGAGAGGAAGTAGAAGGAGAGTCTTAGGAGGGGGATTGGAGGAGAGGGAACAGAGGTGGATGAGGAGGGGAAGGAAGGAGGTGAAGGACTTCTTGGTGAAAGAGAATGAAAGTAAAAAAGAGTTCTATATAAAAAATTCTTTCATGTGGGAATTGGAGGAGGAGGAGAGGTGGATGAGGAGGGGGGGTGAAGGAGGTGCATGACTTCTTGGTGAAAAGAGGAAGAAATAAAAGGGGTTCTATATAAAAAATTCATTCTTTTTTAGTCCTCAAAGTTCATAAGGGCATTTATATAAACAAATGGATATTTACGGGGGTATATAAGTAGCTACCAAAATAGTGGCGGTAAATACATCTTTTCCAAAGTTAGCCCCATCATTGTGAGACTTGAATTTAATGTTAAATTGACCTAAAAAATGTGGAGGCAACACTAAGAAGAGCTCTAGGAAACTTTTTATTGAATTCATATATAACTGTAATATGCTTGATTTGAGATTTTCGAGCCCAGCCTTTACTTGGTCAAATAAAAGATACAATGGTAAGGGATTAATCTTGTCAAGACTCAACAAAGCTTTAGCCAATGGTTTATGGTGTTATAAATATCCTCTACCTAGGGTGTTTCATCTACCTAGATTGAAGAGTAATCATTCACCCATCTTTATATATATAATTAGTTTTTAGCCCGTATTTTGCTGCAGGAGTCCATACCAGAGGGTAGCAAATATAGGTTTCCATACCTTCTCCATAAATTCTCCTTGAGAGCTACATCCTCTCTAACTTTCTTCCAAGCATTTTTTCAACCAAAGATAACCTATCAATGGCAAATAATCTTATTACTCTTTGCATTCCACTTGATCGCACACAATTCTTACTAACTTTGCATAATCCATCACAAACACCAATGCATAAACTCCACCTTCCAACCAAACCCATAAGACTTCAATTTACCACCCAAATCTGTTTCAAGGTTTCCCTAAAGGTTGCTAAAACCTAACACAAACCAAAGTCATTAGCACAAAATCATGCATCCCATGAAATAAGCAAGCAAGCATAGATAAACTCAAAAGCACCACACCATTTGAGGAACCTCTCCTAAGAAAACCAAAAAGCTTAATTGACCTTAATTGCTTTTGCAAAATTTTTCATGTCACTCTTTCGATTAAGTGCCACCCATTTCACTACTACCTTTTCATCCTTAAATGCTGCATCCATCAGCCCCCTGCTCTTCATCTTGCAGTTGGCTTGCTAACACACGTAGCTCTTCTTGCCTCTACAAAGACGTTGATTGATGAGAACCTCATCATAAACCCTAACTAGCACATTTTGACCTAAATAAGCATACAAAAACTTCTACAAAATCTAAGGAAAAGCCTAAATCAAAGAATTATAAAATTGAGTATAAAGCAATTCATAAGGGTAAAATTGTAATTTTACCAATGCAGTACATAAACGGAATTTCTAAGGATCTAAACACAGGTCAAATGGGATTAATAAGAAAGAAAGTGGGATGATTTGGTCTGAAAAGGGTTATAGCGACATTTAGGAATTAAATGACATTCTACAACCCTAAAAATAAACCTACTTTAATTCACGAAGTTTCAGGTAAGGTAAAAATCAATTAAACCTTCTAAAATTCATAAAAAAATATTCCCCAGGGTCTAGAATCTTCAATTTGGCCATTGGAACTTGTCTTGACCTAGATTGAGAACCATACCCAATTTTTAACCTAATCTGGGTTTTTATGCAAATTGACTGCTCAAACGTGGTCAAACCTAAAATCCAACTTCACCATTGGATTTCTTAGGTCTAAATTAGGGTTATATCAAAATTTGGACCTAAGGGAGGTTTTCCTTGACCTACTTTACAAATTAGTCCTCAGTAATTATTTTCTGACCCTTAACTTTTTGAACTATTACGTTCACCCCCTCAACTTTCCCTTCATTATCTTCATTTTGGTCCCTCTGCCACCCGCAGTAGTAGGCCATGCCTCCGGCGACTTTGCGTGGAGGATGGCGCCGCACAGGGTATGGGAGCCGACCCCAGAAACGAGAGGAGGGTCCCCTACGTTGTCCTCTTCCGCATGGACCTCCTCTCATGTCCTGCAGACACCCATACCTCTTGTGCAAACGTGCGAGAGGTACGGGTCTCTGACTGCCCACGTCTTCGGCGGGGATTTTCCCTCCATTCTCGCGCTCTGCCAGCCTGCCCTTACCTATTTAAGATGCAGCACGCCCCGCCGCTTCAAGCAAGCTTCGTTTGGCCTGAGTTTCCCCCTCCTCTTCGTCTCCTCCCAACTCCGGCCAACTGCCATAGCTTCCGGTGACTCTCCCTCTCCTCTCTCGTCGCCCTGCCACCATACCGGTGGTAGGGTTAACTTTGTCATCCTCTGCAGCGCCGCGCCATACCAACGGGCACTCTTCGACCCCTTCTCCTCGTCGCCGTTCTCTCCCCTGGCACCTTCGTCTCCGGTGACGGCAGCACCGGCCGCTCGCCACTTCTGCACCTCCCCCTTCACTCTGGACTCGTAGCTAAGTTTCTATTACTCTCTCCTTTATTTCCCCCCTGTTAATTTGTTGTTTCAACCCCTCGACATCCACTGTCCATCTCCACCTTCTCCACCTCCGGCCAGACCTTCGGCGAGGTGCTTCCATCATTCCACTCACCCATCCACCTCGCCAAACACCTCAGAAGCTACACCACCACCCACTAATCACCCTACGACCCTCCACTGACCGCACCAACCCCTATCGCCTTCCCCCGAACAAACCCATCCTCACGGCCATAGAACGACCTAGGCACGCACGCCTAAGCCGTCCCGTGGCCATCCAACCCCCGCCTCACCTTCGCCGTGATACGGCGAAGGTTTTCTGATGGTCTGCCAGAGCCACAAGGCAGCATTCTTGCTTTCAGGTTCTGAGTGATCTCCGCCATTGCTACCGAGCTTGGAGCAAGCTTGCTAGCAGCTCCAGGCCTCTGTAGTCCTAGGCTGGAGTCCCAGGCAGCGCGGAAAGGTCTCACGCACTATCCCAGGTCTCCAATCAAAGGTGCAAGTCTCGTGTGTTGCTGCAATCACGAGGATTCCTCCTGTTGGCGAAGGCGCGAAATTTAGGTGGGACATTTAGTCCCACCTCGGAAACCCTTGAAGTGCCACAGCCAAATAAATTGAAAAAGTGCACTTGCCTTATCGCCTTTTGATACACAGGGGTCAGGTCCCTCGCCTACGCAAGCGCAGCGCGCCACCCGCTAGCGCCTGCCTCGCCCACGCTCACACCCCGCGGGCCTGGGTCCAAACCCGATTACCTGACCAAGCACTCCTCGCGCACCACCCACGCCGATGCGCCTGGTCCCGGGTGCGTTACCCGACCCGCTTACCCAATTAAGGCTCTGGGAGTAAACCTTGGAGTGAATTTGAAAGAGAGAGAGAGACGTAGGGCGGGTAGGGGTTAGGTTTTGCTTAACCTTGTAATGTGTAGGGAAGCAGGAGAAGAAGAAAGGAGGAGGAGCGGCTGAGGACTTGCCGCACAGAGTAGCAGAAGTTGAAGAAGAAGGAAGAGGAGGGAGCACAGCAGAGAGAAGAAGAGAAGAAGCAGCCAAGAGCTGCAACAGAAGAAGGATTTGAAGAAGAAAGCCAAAGGAAAAGAGAAGAAAAGAGAAGGAGGGAAGCCTGCCGCACAGAGGAAAGAAAGAAGAAGAAGGCCGAACAGAGAAGAGAAGAAGAAGCCAAGAGGAGAAGAACCTGCAAAGGCACTGTAGCAAGAGGCAGATAAGGTGTCTGATTCAAAGAATCAGACATCTGAGAAAGAAAAGGGCAGAGAAAGAAGAGAAGGAAGAGAGAAGAGAAGAATGAAAAAGAAAAAAAAGAAGAAAAGGATTTTTGTTCACTCTCTCTCTTTAATTTTTGTAAAGTAGTATATTATAGTTAATTGTGAATTTTTATGCTTCTAGAATTAAGTTTGCTCCCTAAGTTCGACCTCGGAATATTTTAAATTTCGAGTAATAAATTGAAATAAACTGATAATCATTTTTCGTAGCATATTACAACGAATATATTTTTAAAACCAACGAAAGACGCCCATCATTGATGGAAAGACCAAAATTTTGGTGGCCAAATCTCATTGTTACGAAAAGTTGATCAAACCTGATACCAAAAACTCGAAAATTCAATATATCAACAAAGAAGCAAGTGAAGAATTAAAACTTCGAATATGTGTTGATTATAATAAGAATATACTAAATGCAATCATGTTTGATCCAATCCCCTCCATGATAGGATCCCTTTATCGAAGCCTCCCCTCAATCAATGGAATCTTTTCTTCCTCTATTTTGTCTTTTTTTTTTTCAAATCTCATTAACCAAATTCTTATGCAATATGATGAGTGGGAAAAAATAAAATAAATTGCATGTATATATTAATAACTACATCTTGACATTTTAGAAAAAGCCTTAAATGGATGGCCAATCTTCCTCCATTTCACATGTAGCATGAGATAAAAATGGCATCCACATGGAGAAGGAAAAACAAAACTACCAAGTTAATTATCATGCATTTCACCTAGTCATTTCTTACACTAATTTAACTATTTAATCTAAAAACTAAGGATCCCATTCCCCTCCGTGACAAATAAAAGAAGAATCATAATCCACAGTGGTTGAAGAACCAAAATTGCAAAATTTTACTCCCATTGAGAAAAAAACTATTGACAAATAAGAAGAATATTAAACAGCTTGCAAATACCAGATTTTAGCTCCCAAAAGATCAAAGCTCCATCTAAACTCAAATAGAATCGAGCAGGAAACACCAATTTCCTTTCTCCCTGACCTCATACCTCAGGAAGATTTGTCATCTGGCCATCAGCCCATTGTCAACCATTTCAAATATATCAGAATAAAGGAAGAAAAGAATTAAAAAGCAACAAAAAAAAAACACAAACAAATCCCATTGAATTGTGCCACTCATAGTAATATGATCTTATAAATCCACTTGGCCCTCTTCTTGGTCCCTGATGAGAACCTCATCATGAACCCTAACTAGCACAATCTAACCCAGTTATGTGAGAAAAAGCTCCTACATGATCCAAAGAAAGGCTTAACTCAGAGAATTCTGAGTTTAAGAATAAAATAAATCATAAGGGGTAAAACTGCAATTTCACCAATGCAGTTTGCAACAGGGTAATTAAGGGTCCAAACATAGGTTAAACAAGCTTAACAAGAAGGAAAGTGGGATGATCTGATCTAAAAAGGGTTATAGCAACTTCCAGGAATTAAATGACATTCTGTAACCCTAAAACAAATCCACTTCAATTCATAAGGTTCGAGGCAGGATAAAAATCAACTAAAACCTCTAAAATTCATAGAAAAATATTCTCCAGGGTTTAGAACCTTCAATTTGACCTTAGAAACCTATTTTGACTTAAAAAGAGAACCATACCCAATTAATAACTTAATTTGGGTTTTTACGCAAATTAGGTGATCAAACATGGTCCAACCTAGAATTTAAATTCACCATTAAAATCCTTAGGTTCAAATTAGTCTTGTATAAAACTTGAGCCTAAGAAGAGACCTCCTTGACTGACTTTACAATTTGGTCCTCTTCATTTACTTTTTAACCCCTATCTTTTGAAACCCTTGCATTTAGGTCCCCAACTTTTCATCGTTCTTTGCATAACGGTCCTCCCTGCAACTTCTGCGCAGCACCATACTCCGGCGACCTTGCGCGGAGCATGGCACCGCGCAGGGCAGGGCTACCGTCCTGCAAAGAAGAAGTGGGGTTCCCTGCGATGTCCTCCGTCGTAGGGACCCGCCCATGCCCTTTGCCGACCACCATACCTTCCGTGCGAACGCGCGGAAGGTATGGGTGTCCCTTCCGGCCATACTCCGGCAAGGCAGACCCCTTCGCACCTCACCCCTCTCTGCGCGCCGAACCCTTTATAAGGATCGGCAGACTTCGCCGGCTCCTTTAAGCTTTTCTTTGGCGGAGAAACACCTCCACTTCATCCCTTCCTCCTCCGTCAGAGGGCCCGAAGCTTCCGGCGAACTCCTCCTCTTCCTCCTCGTCGCTCTGCTACCCTACCTGCAGTAGGGTTTGCCTTGCTCCATCGTCTGCGCCGGGCTACTTCCTCGTCGCCGAACTCCTCCTCCAGGGCTTCTTCGTCTCCAGCTCCGGCAGATACGAGCCGGCTGCTCCGCCCTCCCCCTTCGTCTAATAATTAGGTAGATAGCTTTCTCTCTCTTTCCCTTATATTTTCCCTCTTTTAAACTGCCCTTTCGACCACCCGACCGCCACTGTCCAGACCACCCTCACCACCTCCGATCACCCCCTCTGGCGAGACCATCTCACGACCACAGACACTCCCGCACCTCGCCGACCATCTCACAAGCTCCCTCACACTCCACTCTATCGATTCCCCATCTTCATTCATTGCCAAACGCCACCCGACCACCCCCCGAACAAACCCACCTCTCCGGCCACAGTCTGACCTAGGTTAGCCTCTTCACGCACTCCCGCACCTCACCGACCACCGCACAAGCTTCGCCTCACTCCGGCATAGCTTCCTACGTATTCTGACTGGGCCAAGAGGTCGTTGTTGTGATTTCAGGTGTGCGCTCCTCGCCGCCATTGCCGACGAGCTGCAGCAGCTTCACCTGCAGCTGCAGGTGCCCTCTAGCCTAGGTGCCCGTCCCAGGTCACGTAGGCAGGAGTTGCGAAGACGCCCAGGACTGCAGCTGAGGCAAAGGCGTTGCAGGCTGCTTCAATTGGCCGCAAGTCACTCACCTACGGGCACCAATTTGGGAGGTGGGACTTTAGTCCCACCTCGAAAGTGCGTGGCCAAGCGCCTGCACTTAAATTGAAAAACTGCCTAAGGCTTATCGCCTTCGAACACAGGGGTTAGGTCCCTCTCCCGCACGTTGCGCTCCACACACTCGCTCGACCTCGCCCGCGCTCACGCCCCGCGGGTCTGGGTAGGATCCGATTACCCAAACCGCGCACTCCTCGCCCACCACCGCACGCCGGTGGGCCTGGTCCTGTGCGCGATACTCGCACTCGATTACCCGGCTCTGGGAGAGCAGTCCTAAGAGAGAAATCTGAGAAAGAGAGAGACGCGGGGAAGGGTAGGGGTAGGTTTTGCTCTAACCCTTGTGTGAGCGTGTAGGAACAGAAGAAGAAGGCAGGAAGGAAAAGAAGAAGGGAAACGGCCGAAGCCTTAGCCGCTCAAGGCAGCTGAAGAAGAAGTAAAGGAGAGAAACAGAAGAAGAAAAGAAGGAAGGCACTGTAGCAAAGCCACAGATAAGCTGTCTGAGCACAGCATCAGACGTCGGAATTACCACGGCTACAGAAGGCAGGAAGGAAAAGAAGAAGGAAAGTCGGCCAAGGAAGAAAAGAAAGAAAGAAAAGAAGAAAGAAGAAGGCAGGAAGAGAAGAAGAGAAGAAGAAGAAGAAGAAAAGAAAGAAGTCATAGCCACAAGCAAGGAAGGAAAAGAAAGAAAGAAAAAGAAGAGGAAAATCACCACTGCCGTAGAGAAGAAAAAGAGAAAAGAGAAGACAAGAACAGAAGAAAAGAAGAATCTGCAGAAGAAAGAAGAAAGAAAGAAAAAAAGAGAGAAGAAGAAGCCAAGAGAACTCTAGCCCCCCCTCTCTCTCTCTCTCTTATTTTTGTAACATAATAGAGAACTTAATTGGACTTCTAGAAGCATAATTGCTCTCTGAGTTCGACCTCGGGAAAACCTTGTTCCGAGTAAAAAATTTGTAATAGTAATCTGGTAGCTGTGTTGTCTTATACTATAACGACTGTACTTAAACTACACAGAACAGCGTTACTAGTCCCCTCAGAACTTATACCCTTTCATAACCATAAAGGAAGTCCTCTTTTTCCCTGGTCAATAGCAATACAAAGAACCTTGGAGAAACCCTCTAAAAGTGGAAAAAAGGAAATAAATGGTAGACATTATTTTGGTCGGAAAGGTTATGAGCTCTGTGCACCTTGTAAAGGTAATGAGCCGACTAATGTTCTTCAAGCTCAATAAGACTGTAAGAAGAATAATCATCTTACTTTTAGTTGGATTTTGGTGATATGTGTTGCATGCATTATCCATGAGAAAGTATATAGTAACTATTATTTTCATATCCAATCGTTATCCTTTAAATCCCCTTTTATCCATGAAAAAGCATATAGCAAGAATAGGTCAAACATGAAAACATAAGGCAAATGGAAACAAAAACAAAAAAAAACCAGATACTTAACGAAGTTCTTAGGCGAGGAGGAACCTCTTGCTTGTAAAAGTTCTCATCGTATGTGGCATCGTCACACCAATGCCGTGGAGTGGGATGGAGGCAACTGAGGAGGAAGTCAGAAGTTATCGATAGGTGTTGGAGGTGAATGACCAATCTAGAGGAACTTCATATCAATGCACTTTCATTAGAGAAGATAGAATTAAATGTGGTATTATTGTGTTGTTACATTGATTTTTCATTTTGATAATTCAGGTTATAGAGCTTTTCTATTTCAATTGATTAACATGCATGCATAAAGCTTCATACATGTTAACCTCAATTTCAATGTCACTTGTCAACTTCAAAAGGTGCCAATTACAATAATTAATGAAGTGAATTTTGATATACCTACCTATTATTCCTCTTCCCCTCTGGATACAATCTCGTTCTTGTCACCAGTGAGCTTCTTGCTAAAAAAGGCAGTTTGCAATCCTGAGGATTTGTGAAAGACCCAAGACATTGACTAAATCAAACACACAACAAAGCGTAAGAATTGGCACCTAACTTATGTTGATAGATAGTTTTGGGCCTATCATGTTGAATTGTAGAGAGCATCGTGTGGAAAGTTTAGTATATAAATCATTAGGTAGAAGGGTAGTTGAGATATGCTTTGCAGCAACTATCACGTAGAATGTTTGCTATATAAATCAGCAGGTAAAAGGTGCTCATACCTGTGAAGCATAGTTGCAAAATTCAGATGCCATGTTGCAAATAAATCCTTCATTGTTCCTTAACGTAGGATAAGCCAAAGAAAATAGGTAGGACAAAACTATAGTACTCTTTTGTCATAAGAAACCCCCATTGAATAAAATCCTCCACTCTTTGGTCAATCAAATTAGGAAATAAAATCAGCTCTTTGGTCTATCAAATTAGAAAAGAAAATTAGTCTAGCAATCATGACTCTCTCTATCTTGCAGACTTCAATAAGAAACACAATCGCCGCTAACTAAGCTGATAAAGAAAAAAGATGCGGGAATCTGCTAGAGAAGGGAGCAGGTGATGGTGGTTGTGGTTTGCAACATATAGGTGGGAGAGGAGGCGACGGAGGGCGTCGACTCGTGTGGGGAGAGGGGTGGAGTGGGAGGAGGAAAGGGAGAGGATGGAGTAGAGTAGGGAGAACCATTGGTAAATGGGAAGAAGGTGTGGGGGGCTGAGCAGGTAGTGATCCCAGTGGTTGAGATGGTGAGGTCGGTGAGAAAGAGATGAGGAGGCGATGGTAGAGAGAGTGGAAGCCAAGGTGGAGAGGGAGAGTGAGAGAGAGTGTGCTAAAACTACCAAATCGCTGGGATGGCTGCACGAAATCTCACCTCGGGAGGAGATGGCGAGGTAGCGGTGGCTATGCGAGGCCAATTCTATCCACCTTTGAGCAGAGGTGGGTGGTTTCGCGATGGAGGAGGGGAGAGAGGTGACGCAGGTCAAGGAGAAGGCGAGGTTGATGACCTCTCTCTCAGTATAGATGATAGAGAGAGGGACGAGGAACGAGAAGGGGAGAGATGGAGTAAAAGAGGTGTGATCTTTACAATTATTACATGTTCATGCCACTAAGAATAGTTGCCACAGTGGCATGAACAAGACCGGCTTCCACACTCTTTCAGGTATATTAAGGATGGGGGCGTGACTCTGTTATTGATCATATTAGGTACAATTTTTTTTTTTCAATCGTTCGTTGCAATAGGCACGTGGTTGCTCACTCTCTCTCTCGAGCACTTTCACTCTTCTGTTCTTTTTTTTTCTTATTTCTTTTTTCTTTTCATATTGTTTAACGCATACGTCCGATTTGAATTCTATCTCCACCATTAGCCTCCTCGTCTTGTACTCTTTCATTAGAAATTAATAATGAATATATTTCTACAAGAATATCAAATAATACATATACAAAAGGAGACCGTATTTTGACTTTTGATCGTTATTTTATTTTATTTTAATCAAAATTTTAACTTTAGTTTGAGATAGGAAAGTGAGAAATTAAAATACATCAGTTAAAAATTTTTAATTAATATGTTTTGATCTTTTACGAAGAAAATCAAAATAGATCGATTGACATCAGTAAAAAATTAAAATATATAGAAAATCAAAATACAATAATTACCATTGATAAAAAAATCAAAACATACCAAATATTTATTTATTTTTTTCTTAAAATTTTGTTTACGGCATAAATTTATTTATTTATTTATTTTTTAAGTTTCGTTTGGTGTGTTGTTTGAAAGTTACGTCATATTATTTTAATTTTTATTTCTGTTGACTTTTGTACTCCGCACGAGCTAAAAACTAATTTTATGAAAATCATCAAAATTATAATAGTTAGGGAGATTTAAGGCCATCAATAATAGTGGGAAAGAATTAGGGAGATTTGAGGCCACTTAGACAGATCACCAGGCCTTCCTTCAAGGAGAAAGTTGGGGAGATTTAGGAAGGTGTTGGAGATAGTTCTTCCTTAATTGTGAAATGTAAAATTATTAAAAGGGGTCTTAAGCAAAATGGAGTAAAAAGGAATTCTCTTCTAGATTGTCTGATGAGGGGGAGTTGATGCACACCATTTTGTTGGTGAAATCACATATTCGTATCATGGGATGTAGCATGCATAGGAGGGCATAACCTTCCTTTGTTTAGTATCTGCATGTTTTGGTGCAACTTTTGTTGGCTTCTGTCATTAGCATAAGGATAGAAGATAGTCTTCGAGCCCTGATCTCTGTGGGAGTATGTGTCATAAGTGATGCGTTAATTCTCAATGCAGTCAATTAAGTTAATTAGACTTAATTAATTATATAAGAATGTAATTTAGGTTAACTCGAATTAATATCGTGAATGTAGTATAGGGTCAAGTTAACCTAACATTTTAGATTTTTAAGTTCTTTTTAATTGGTTGAGTTTAGGTCGTTCACTGGGAGGTATAATTGTAAGCTTAATTTACCATTAATCTCTAAACATAAATTACTAACTACTTAATCCATCAGATTATAATTACTTACTTTAAGCATATGAATCTTGCACAAAAGATTGAACAAGTAAAAGCATGCAAAATTCCATTAGAAAGAAAACAAGTTTATAAAAGATATCTAACATTTAAAATCAAGTAAACATTATTTATTACAATCTCCTACAAGAATATAAGGCAAAGAATTGAAATTACAAGAGTTATCATGCCTATTACAACATTAAAAACTCGAAAACATAACAAATAACAACTTCAGCCCTGAAATCAGACGTCTGAAAAGAGAATTAGTCGACTTAAAGAAATAAATTGTACTTTTGAAGTTGGTATTCGACGTTTGACATCTTTACATTTCTTTTCTTTCATTTTCTTCCATCTCTCTGCCTTCTCTCATCTTATTCTCTCTCTTTCTCTTTACTTGTGCTCTCTCTCTCTTCTCGAGCTCTTTCTGTTCTTCTTGTTTAAAGCCTCTCTTCTTAAATTCTTTTCTTATTTTCCTTAGTCCTTTTTCTTCTCCTTTCTTCTTATTTTCTTAAGTTCTTTGTGCATGCCTTATGTCCACACTTAACCAAATTTTCACCAACTTAACCCATTTACTCTCTTCAATTATAAAAATTAGGTTTTGAATGGGTGACCCAAGCTCGTTCAGGGATACACAGCACCCTAATGGGTGGGACCAGACCCTACTTGAGCTCGGGTCTAGTTTATTTAAGGTGGATTTCATTTATTTTCATCAATGCACAGTACTAGGCCCACTCCAGGCCTTCTCACACTCAGGCCCATGCACGCACACAGGCGCACACACCCACGCACAGGCATGTGGCTATGCACGCACCCACCCACAGGACCAGTTTATTTCTCTCCTTGCGCTGACGACCGAGGGGGTCGTAGCGCAAAAACATGATATACCATGTTCCGTGCTCCAGAACTCCCGATGTGGGACCTTCCTTAGCAGTTCCAGACCGAACTTCAATCGCGAATTTCGGCCGACTCATTGAACCAAATTGATCGAGCTAAGGCTCGATCGAGAGCTGTTCAAATGCTCTATTAGATTGTAGCATCAATTTGATCTAAGAACATGAATGATCCATCGATTTGATGGATGAAGATGGCCATTTCGCATGGCCAAAATGGCCTACAGAGGTCTTCAGGTCTTTTGACCTGCAGGAGGAGGTGTTGCCCTCAACTGAGGGTCTGAATACCTTCAGTAGGGTATTCCGCACATATTGGAGAGAAAAAGAAGTCTGGAAGAGGCTCATTAAGCAGCAGAAGCTAAGAAGCTTCGTTCTGGAAGCACAGAGCTCAGAATTCATCCAACAGAGAGAAATCAATCTCAAGAAGAGGTCTGAATCAATTTTAGAGGTCCTAAATAAGAGATCTGGGTAGGATTTAAGTTTGAAACTCAACTAAAATACTGCGAACAGTGTTTGGGTTGTAAAACAACCCAAAATGCATAGTAGGTTGAATTGTCATTAAGCCTCAATTAATCATGTTCAAATCACTTATATCAGATTCTAAACCATTCCATGATCTTAATCGACTCATTAAATCATGAAATCAAGCTTAAATTCCTCATATTCAACTCAATTTTGACCTAATGGGCTTGAAGTTTGACTTTTTGCTCTAAGGCTTCATAGTTCCTATTTAAGTCCTGAATTGACTTAATTCCACCTCAGGAATTTGCTTAGCACCTTAAAATCATGTTTTGTTAAGTCTAGAGGTGTTCTCAGGCTGCCTGAGGAGAAAAGGAGGTTTGTTTGGTGGAGATTTCTAGAAGGGTTTAGACCTAATAAAGGCCATGGACGAACTTAGCATGTATCTCTCAAGCTTCTGGAATAGAATTCAAGAGCTTATTTCTAATGGATCTGCCTCTCCAACTTCGCCGGAGTTGGAGAAGATAAAGTTCCAATAAGAGCTTCGAACATTAAAACATACTTCTAGTTCCTAAAAATTAATCCCTAAGTCAAAAGTAATTAATCTGGAGTTTCCTAGGCTTGCCAAGGGTTGAAGCTCAAGCTTAACTCGCTGGAGCTCAGGTGAGTCCAGAAATACGAGAACGGAGTTCAATACTCCATGAAATTGTCCATAAAGGGTCTCAGAAGCTTCCTGAGGTCATAAGAAACCTCAGGAGCTTATCAATTATAGCAATTAAAGATCAATTCATAGGATAAGCTTCGAATTCAGTGAAGGTGCAATCTGAGTTCGCTAGAACTCAGATTGACTCCTCTCACTCAATTGAGTGAGAGGAATTGCTCATTAAGATATGGCAATGATGAAAACGTGATTAATTAGGTGAATAAACTCCTCTGAGCTCGCCATTGATAGTAGCTCAGAGGTTGAAATGTGAAATTGTGCATTTCTGATATAGGTGTTAATTGATCAAATTAATATGTCGAATGAAGCCCTTAGATGATGTTTAGGTGATGGAAGGCCCCAATGAGTGTGGTCTAAGCTCGGGGGCCTCCGTCATTGTTACGACCCGGTTCCTGAATCCCTACAGGACACGAGACCGGACCGACTCAACTGATCCCAAGACCCAGTCGTCCAACGAGAAAGTAACCAAAAAGCAAGAAAGTAAACCACATTCACCATGCTTAGCAACTAACAGTAGAAAGGTACAGCAGTAAAGAAGTAAAAACTGCTATAGTACATATCACCACCACAACAGTAGAAAGTAACGAGTACAGAAACATAAAGAACAGAATATAAAAGTACAAGAGTCTACTCACTACAACAGAAAGAAGTATAACAAGAAGCTACAACTACTGGGCTCTACTGGGCCCAGCACCCTCTGCAGCCGCAGGCTTTGGCTGCTCAACACGTGGACCTGAAAAGGGTTATGAGTACACAACGTCAGCGAACGCTGAGTAGAGTGGCAACCAACTAACTAAAGTAGTAAAAGTGGACAGGTAGCTATTGTTTTTCAATCACTTTTTTTAACTAATTATTCTTTTCACCACTTGGTTTATTTATCAGGTCTCTTTCTTGATCTAGAATGTTCCTCGTGGGAACGATCTTGATTACAGTCTTTTCTGAAGAGTAGAAGGTACACGTGGTGCTCTTTTGGTCGGGAGAGTCCCCCGTGGTGATCCTACACCCAGTCAACCACCCCAAGGTCACGAATAGACGTAACGGTGACTACGGCGCATGCGATAAGCTCACGGGTAGCTACCCTGCACTGACACGCGGTCAGTCGTTTCCATTAGTGGGTGCGCCCAAAGTACAGCATGAAACCAGTATAGGGCCTAGCCCTCTCAGTAACAGGGGTCTAGCCCCTAAGAACCAAACAGGGGTCTCGCTCCTCCACAGTCCGCGCACCCTCGACTGACTACCTTGGTTTGCCTAGTGGGCCTGACATGTCGGTGTAGGGCGGCTAGCTGAACCCCTGGCCCTGTGGGGTGGCTAGCTCTCTCCCTACACTAGTAGCTCTCCCCGGTATTGTGTACGCGAGGGCCAAGAAGTCGATACAGAGTGGCTAATCCTAACCCTGGGTCCTAACCCAAGGGCGGCTAGCTCCGCTCTACACTAAATAGGGGCACAGTCGCTCTCCTTAGTACTTCGTACTCAAGGGCCAGCTCACTTCCCCACTCATATTTCCAGATCCATTCCATTTATTTCCAGGAGCTCTACTCCTAATTCCCCGTAGGGTTCACGCTCATATTCCTCATGACAAGCCATACCAGGTTTCATCATTTCTATTTCCATTCTCAGGTTATACATATGCAACTCGTATTGCTATTGTTCACATTTCCATATACAGGTTATACATAGGTAGCTTGCATTTCCATCATTCACATTTCCATTCTCAATTTATATATATGCAGCTCGTATTATAACATTTAACATATACAACAGGAAATTTACATGCAACAGTTAGCTAGCACAAGTACTTCATATTTCACAGGCAGCTGTTATTTATTTACAAGCAATTGTTATCATTCTATCTACTCATTCAAGACTGCAATTCAATCATCCATTACAGACATTTCAAGTGTTTCTCATCCTAGGATTCATGCCATATCCTAAGTTCTAATCATTTATTCCATACATGCATTTAGGTTATAACTAAATTAGGAGGAAGCCACTCTACCAGTAAACCGAGGAGTATTGGGGGCTTGAACGGTAAGCTCACGTGCCTCAGCAAGCCCCGAACCCGCAACGGAATGAAGTCCTATCACAAGGAACAATCACAAGGGAACTATCAAAACAGTATGGAAAACCTTCTAACAAGTAGAGGAACTCACAAGGAACACATCGGTATCTTATTTGTATAAAACGAAACTCAAACAGATCCTAAACAGGTAAAAAATAGGGTTTCTGTCTCAAATCAGACATCTGGAACAATTTCCAGACGTCTTAAAAGTGCCCAGTAGCATACCTAAGTCTCTGCGCCAATCCTCAGACGTCTAGGAACTCTTCTGGACCGTCTGGACCCAGCTCCAGACGTCCGACCGCCTCTCCGGACATCTGGAAGTGCTTCCCGTCGTCTGATACATCACCCAGACATCTGAAATGTGTGGGAGGGCGTGTCCCGTGCCTTCCCAAAGCGAATCCTGCACGAAACCACGTAATCTTCTCAAAAGGGCATGCAACAAGGTATCAGCGGAGCGGCCTGCATGGCCGTATCCGCAAAGAGGATGTACCTTCGTGAAGCCCTTTCCTCAGACGTCTGAAAAGACTTCCAGATGTCTGCACTGTCGTTTAGAGGTCACTCCAGACGTCTGATTCTGGGAAAAAACCCAAATCGGAACCTGCTTCCACTGCTTTGGCACCGTGCATGGCTGCGCCACGCCCCCTCGCCTGCAGCTCCGGCTACAGTAGTGTCGGGGAGGTCCTCCCCGATGCACTCCTCCGCCTCGCGCACACGCCGCTCCGACCGTGCACTCACCGGTGAGCTCCCACACGAGCTCGTGAGCTTACTATCCTCCTCTCCTCACGCCACTCCTCGACGCCGCCCGCGCGCTCTCTCGCTCACGTTGCCTCTCTTGCTGGTGTGGAGAAGAAGAGGGGAAGGGGCTGGTGGCTGAGAAGTGAGGAGAAACGATAGAGGAGGAAGGGGTTTTATAGATCGGTGGGTTTAAGGTTTTGCTGGAGGCGGGGAGAGAGAGAAGAAGGGGAGGAAAAATGAGAGTATTGTCTACGCGTAACACGCGCGTAGATGCGAGCTCGTACTCAAATTTTTTGATTTCCAGACGTCTGAGAATGTGTCCAGACGTCTTAAAAGGCTCAAATAGCACGGGTCTTAACATCAGAACAAACTTAAAGGAAGTTTTATCCCCGAAACTTGGGTTAGCTAGGGTGCGAAAAAAGAACAACATACTCATAACAAATTTAAAGAGGACCGAAGCCAGTCCGAAAAGACATACCCTCAAAAAGCTCCGGGTACTGCTCTCGCATCGCCGCCTCAGGCTCCCAGGTAGCCTCCTCGTACCTCTGGCTCCTCCACAAGACCTTCACCAGGGGTACCTACTTCCGTCTCAAACTCCGGATGGCTCTGTCTAATATTTATACTGGTCGCTCGAGGTAGGTCAAGTCGTCGCCCACCTCGACACTCTCGTGGCTCATAACGTGACTGGGATCGGCGACGTACTTCTTGAGGTAGGACACGTGGAACACTTCGTGCACACTAGAAAGCTAGGGAGGAAGGGCAAGCCAGTAAGCAACAGGTCTTACCCGCTCCAGGACCTCAAAGAGCCCCATAAACCTTAGCGCGAACTTCCCTTTCACCGCAAAACGCTGCAGGCCCTTCATGGGAGAAACGCGTAGAAAGACGTGATCCTCAACCTTGAACTGCACCTCTCTGCGCTTCCGATCGGCATAACTCTTTTGTCTACTCCCGACAGTGCGAAGTCGTCTATGAATCTGCTCAACCACCTCTTGACTCTGTCGGATCAGCCTGGGGCCAACCTCCCACTTGGTCCCCACCTCAACCCAACTCAAGGGTGCAGTACACCTCTGTCCGTACAGAGCCTTGTACGATGCCATGCCGATGCTCGAGTGATAGCTGCTATTATATGCAAACTCTGCCAGGGGCAAGTGCTCCTCCCAAGAGCCCCTCCAGACCAGTATACAGGCACGCAAAAGGTCCTCAAGCGTCTGTATCGTGCACTCTGTCTGTCCGTTCGTCTGGGGGTGGTATGCTGTGCTGAACCTCAACCGTGTCCCTAAAGCCTGCTGAAACTCAGCCCAAAACTAGGATGTAAAATGGGTATCCCGGTCGAAAACAATCTCACGCGAAACTCCGTGCAGACTGCGTCGTGTCCCAAGGTGACTCAGATAGGCAAGAAACGTGCCGTCTTTGTCAATCTGTCTACAATCACCCAAACTACGTCGAGTCCTCACTGGGTAACGGGTAAGCCGACCACCAAGTCCATGGTGAAGCTCTCCCACTTCCACTCTGGCACTCGAAGTGGCTGCAACGGCCCTGTAGGTCTCTGTTGCTCGCCTTCACCTGCTGGCACACCAAACACTGCTGCATGAACTCACCTACATCTCGCTTCATCCCCCTCCACCAAAAGTCACGTCTCAGATCATGATACATCTTTGTGTTCCCGGGATGTATGGTGAACCTGGAACCGTGTGCCTCAGTTAGGAGCTCTCTCAACAACTCCTCATCCCTGGGAATGCACAAACGTCCCCTCATGCGCAGTACCTCGTCAGTAAAGGAGAAGTCTTCAGGGTCCCCTGACAGTACTCTATCATGCAATGACTGCAGGTACGGGTCTGTCACCTGTCCTGTGATGATGCGGTCTATCAGCTCTGGTCTCGTCTGCCGAGTCACAGTCACTACCCCACAGTGCCCCAGTAACTCTAGGGGTCACCAACTGCCTAACTCGTCCATGAGTCTCCAACTCTGTGCCTATAAACTGGCCAAGTGGGCAGGCGCCTTCCGGCTCAAGGCGTCAGCCACCACGTTGGCCTTCCTCGGATGGTCGGAGATGCTGCAGTCATAGTCCTTCAGGAGCTCTAACCAACGTCTCTGTCTCATGTTAAGCTCCTTCTGATCAAACAAATACCTGAGGCTCTTATGATCTGTGAATATCTCAAAAGTCTCACCGTACAGGTAGTGCCTCCATGTCTTCAGTGCGAAGATGACAGCTGCCAGCTCTAAGTCATGGGTAAGGTAGCTATGCTGATGGGGCTTCAGTTGCCACGAAGCATAAGCGACAACTTGACCCCGCTGCATGAGCAACCCCCTAACCCCTGCAAAGAAGCGTCCGTTTACACGACGAAACCGCCACTGCTGTCTGGGATGGTAAGCACAGGAGCCGAAGTCAGCCTCTCCTTTAACTCCTAAAAACACGCCTTACAAGCGTTTGTCCAGGTAAAGGGCATGTCCTTCTGGGTTAATTGTGTCATAGGACGTGCAATCTGCAAGAAACCCCTGATAAATCGCCGGTGGTAACCTGCCAGTCCCAAGAAACTGCGGATCTCTATCACTGTACGTGGTCTCTCCCATTGGAGCACTGCCTCTACCTTGGCTAGATCCACAGCCAAGCCATCCCCTAAAATCACATGACCTAAGAAGGTCACCTGCCTCAACCAGAACTCGCACTTGCTGTATTTGGAATACAGCCTACGTCATCTCAATGTGTCCAAAACCATCCGCAAGTGCTGTCCATGCTGTGCCTGATCCTGCGAGTAAATGAGCACATCATCAATAACTACCATCACAAACTGATCCAAATACGGTCTGAACACCCGGTTCATCAAATCAATGAAAGCATCAAGGGCGTTAGTCAGCCCAAACGGCATGACCAAAAACTCGTAGTGTCTGTACCGGGTGCGGAAAGCTGTCTTGGAGACGTCGGTCTCCTTGATCCTCAACTGTTGGTAGCTAGACCTCAAATCTATCTTGGAGAAAATCGTGGCACCTCGCAACAGGTCAAACAAATCATCAATCCTCGGCAGTGGATACCTGTTCTTGATGGTGACCTTATTCAGCTGTCTGTAGTCCACACAAAGGCGTAGGGTACCATCCTTTTTCACAAATAATACTGGGGCTCCCCACGGAGACGCACTGGGCCTCACAAAGCCCTTCTCCAGAAGGTCCTGCAACTGGGACTTGAGCTCTCGCAGCTCAAGTGGTGTCATCCCGTAAGGTGCTGTAGAAATGGGGCTGGTCCCCGGTACCAGTGAGATTTCTAACTCGATCTCACACTCAGGCGGTAGTCCTGGCAGCTCCTTTGGAAACACGTCAGGGTACTCTCTAACCACCAAGATGCTCTGAAAGTCTGCCACGGGGCTGGGCTCTGCCACTACACAAGCTAGAAAGCCCTCACACCCCTGGCCAAAAAGTCTCGCCGCCCGAAGTGCAGAAATGCACCTAAAGCCTTTGTCCACCAACTGTCCGTGAAACTCAAAAGAAGGTATCTCCGGTATGGAGATGACAATCTTCCTCTTAAAACAGTCCATCAAAGCGTGATAAGCGGACAGCCAATCCATCCCTAGAATCATGCCAAAGTCCTCCATCGGTATTACAATCAGATCAGCGGGGAGGCTGTGTCCCCCAACACTGACCTCACAGTCTGTGTAAACCTCCTCAACTACAAACAGCTGACCACCCGGGCCTCTTATCACAAAAGGATCCTCTAGCAACACACAGTCCTGTCCCAAACTGACAGTAAAACTAGCAGCAACAAACGAGTGCGTGGCGTCGGAATCAAAAAGTGTGTAAACTAGTCTGTCGGAAATTGCAACCATACCTGCCACCACTGAACCAGAAGCTCTGGCGTCTCTGTGTGTCAGGGTGTTGATACGCCCCTCAGCTCTCGCTGTGGAAGAAGCAGGCACACTCTGTGTCGGACGGGTAACCGCTGGACGGTACCCTCCCCGCGACTGCTGTCCTCCCCTACGCGCCTGGGAACCATGACCTCCTGCTCATCCTACAGCACTCGGTGCGGGGAGCATCTGCTGACCTCCGGCCCTAGACGGGCAGCCCCTCCTGATGTGGCCTGGCTGAACACACTGGTAGCAAAGGGGAACTCGACTCCTGCCCTTGGTAGGTCCCTGCTGATGGCTGGGCGGGGGTCCAGTGCTGGCAGCTGGCCCCTTTTAGGGGCCCCCAAAGGCTACTGACGGCCCTGCAAAGCGTGACGGCTCCCCTGCGGGCACCGTGTGCCTCCTCTCTCACCGGCCATGTGAGTATTCTGACTGGTAGGGCCTCTTCCATCCGCTGTCAGTGTCACATGCAGCCGGGTTGGTCTCCTCATAGGTCATAGCTGCCTCTACCACTCTTGAGAATGTGGGCGGCTCCATGGGTTTGACATACCCTCGAATAGTAGGCCAGAGCCCCTTGGTGAACCTCCACAAGCGCTCCTCCTCAGTAGCCACAGCTGTCGCAGCGAAACGAGACAGCTCCAGAAAACGCATACGATATGCGTTGACAGTCATCGTCCCTTGGCGGAGAGTGTGGAACTCCTGCCTCCGCTGATCCCACCACGTCTGTGGGAAGTACTGCTCGCAGAAGAGGGTGACAAACTGGTCCCATGTCGACTCTGCCCTCTCTTGACCTATGACTGCCCTCTCTTGACCTATGCCCGCCCTCCACGACCTGTGTGCCGTGCTCTTCAGCTGGTACGTGGCAAAGGCCACGCGGCACTCCGCAGGGGGAAAAGGGTGTTGAATACCTTCTTGATCTACTCTAACCAGTCCTCCGCCTCAGTTGAATCCTCATCCCCCTTGAAGGAGAGGGGCTTCAGCTTCCGGAACTTTTCGAAAAGCTCAGAATGTCGCTGAAGTGGGGAAACGGGCACGCCTCCAGGTAGGGAGGGCTCGTGCTCGGAAGTATCAGACGACGGTGGGGGCGGTGGAGGACCACCCCCTCCCCCACGTCCAGCACTGTGTCTATCTCGCGGTCCCACAGAGGACTCCCCCTCCATATACCCAGGGAGAGGCGCCCATGGAGGTGGGTGGAGCTCCTCTCGTACAATCTCCCGTATCAGCTGGGCGAGGTCCTGGGCCTGAACTCCCGGAAGAAGTGCTTGGTCCACTGAAACATTGGGCTCAACACGTCCGCCCCTCCGACCTCATCCATGGCCGCGTCTGTGGCCCGCCTCAATGATTTCACGTCGAGGCATCTCCTGCTAGGAGACGCGAACAACAGAACTGGAAGATGTCAATTTTAATGGACATTCAGCAAAAGAACCTCAGAACAGATGTCAAAAGGTATGTTGTGGTGGTTACTTTAGTTACAAGCATGTGAATTGGTTATTCTCAAGCTAGTTGGTTCACTTCTCGGGACGACCTTGCTTTGATACCATCTTGTTACGACCCGGTTCTCGAATCCCTACAGGACATAAGACCGGACCAACTCGATTGATCCCAAGACCCAATCGTCCAACAAGAAAATAACCAAAAAGCAGGAAAGTAAACCACATTCATCGTGCTAAGCAACTAACAATAGAAAGGTACAGCAGTAAAGAAGTAAAATCTGCTACAGTACATATCACCACCACAACAATAGAAAGTAACGAGTACAGAAACATAAAGAACCGAATATAAAGGTACAAGAGTCTACTCACTACAACAGAAAGAAGTACAAGAAGAAGCTAAAACTACTAGGCTCACACCCTCTGTAGCCGCAGGCTCTGACTGCTCAACACCTGGACTTGAAAAGGGTTATGAGTACATAACGTCAGCGAACGCTGAGTAGAGTGGCAACCAACTAACTAAAGCAGTAAAAGTGGATAGGTAGCTGTTATTTTTCAATCACTTTCTTTAACTAATTATTCTTTTTCACCACTTGGTTTATTTATCAGGTCTCTTTCTTGATCTCGAATGTTCCTTGTGGGAACGATCTTGATTGCACTCTTTTCCGAGAAGTAGAAGGTACACGTGGTGCTCTCCTGGCCGGGAGAGTCCCCCGTGGTGATCCTACACTTAGTCAACCACCGCAAGGTCACGGACAGACGTAACGGTGACTACGGCACGCGCGATAAGTGCAAGGGTAGCTGCCCCGCACTGACACGCGGTTAGTCGTTTCCGTTAGCGGGTGCACCCAAAGTACAGCACGAAACCAGTATAAGGCCCAGCCCTCTCAGTAACAGGGGTCTAGCCCCTAATAACTAAACAGGGGTCTTACCCTTCCACAGTCTGCGTACCCTCGCCTGACTAACCTGGTTTGCCCAGTGGGCCTAACAAGTTGGTGTAGGGCGGCTAGCTGAACCTCAGGCCCCGTGGGGTGGCTAGCTCTCTCCCTACACTAGTAGCTCTCCCCGGTACTGTGTACGCGAGGGCCAAGAAGTCGGTACAGAGTGGCCAATCCTAACCCTGGGTCCCAACCCAAGGGCGGTTAGCTCCGCTCTGCACTAAACAGGGGGACAGTCGCTCTCCTTAGTACTTCATACTCAAGGGCCAGCTCACTTCCCCACTCACATTTCCAGATCCATTCCATTTATTTCCAGGAGCTCTACTCCTAATTCTCCGTAGGGTTCATGCTCATATTCCTCATGCCAAGCCATACCAGGTTTCATCATTTCTATTTCCATTCTCAGGTTGTACATATGCAGCTCGTATTGCTATCGTTCATATTTCCATATACAGGTTATACACAGCCAGCTCGCATTTCCATCATTCACATTTCCATTCTCAATTTATATACATGCAGCTCGTATTATGTCATTTAACGTATACAACAGGAAATTTACATGCAACAGTTAGTTAGCACAAGTACTTCATATTTCACAGGCAGCTGCTATTTATTTACAGGCAATTGTTATCATTCTATCTACTCATTCAAGACTGCAATTCAATCATCCATTACAGACATTTCAAGTGTTTCTCGTCCTAGGATTCATGCCATATCTTAGGTTCTAATCATTCATTCCATACATGCATTTAGGTTATAATTAAATTAGGGGGAAGCCACTCTACCAGTAAACCGAGGAGTATTGGGGGCTTGAACGGTAGGCTCGCGTGCCTCAGCAAGCTCCGAACCTGCAACGAAATGAAGTCCTATCACAAGGAACAATCACAAGGGAACTATAAGAACAGTATGGAAAACCTTCTAACAAGTAAAGGAACTCACAAGGAACACATTGATATCATATTTGCATAAAATGGAACTCAAACGAACCCTAAACGGGTCAAAAATAGGGTTTCTGTCTCAAATCAGACGTCTGGAACAATTTCCAGACGTCTTTAAAGTGCCCAGTAGCATACCTAAGTCTTTGCGCCAATCCTCAGATGTCTAGGAACTGTTCTGGACCGTCTGGACCCAGCTCCAGATGTCCGACCTCCTCTCCGGACATCTGGAAGCGCTTCCTGTCGTTTGGTATGTCGCCCAGACATCTGAAATGTGTGGGAGGGCGTGTCCCGCGCCTTCCCGAAGTGAATCCTGCACGAAACCACGCAATCTTCTCAAAAGGGCACGCAACAAGGTATTAGCGGAGTGACCTGCATTGCCGTATCCGCAAAGAGGACGTACCTTCGCGAAGCCCTCTCCTCAAATGTCTGGAACCACCTCCAGACGTCCGCACCGTCATCTGGAGGTCACTCCAGACGTCTGATTATGGGAAAAAACCCAGAACTAGAACCTGCTTCCACTACTCTGGCGTCGCGCGTTGCCGCGTTGCGCTCCCTCGCCTGCAGCTCCGGCTGCAGTAGTGTCGGGGAGGACCTCCCCGATGCACTCCTCCGCCTCGCGCACGTGCCGCTCCGGCCGTGCGCTCACAGGTGAGCTCCTACACGAGCTCGCGAGCTCACTCTCCTCCTCCTCGTCTCACGCCGCTCCTCCTTGACACCGCCCGCGCGCTCTCTCGCTCGCGCTGCCTTTCTTGCTGGAGTGGAGAAGAAGAGGGGAAGTGCCTGGTGGCTGAGAGGAGAAACATGAGAGGAGGAGGGGGTTTTATAGATTGGTGGGTTTAGGGTTTTGCTGGAGGCGGGGAGAGAGAGAAGAAGGGGAGGAAAAATGAGAGTACTGTCTGCGTGTAGCATGCGCGCAGACGCAAGCTCGTAGTTAAAATTTTTGATTTCCAGACGTCTGGGAATGTGTCCAGACGTCTGATCCATAGTCCAGACGCCTTAAAAGGCTCAAACAGCATGGGTCTTAACTGTCATGGACAACGGAGGTCACTGGTTAAGGTGATGATGGACTAGGCGTTTTAGCTGGTATAAATGAGGGGAAAGAAGCAGAAAATGATCATGAGAAGTATAGTGTTGAACGGTATTTCGCGAATCGCTACGCTTACGAGATTGGTTTTGGAAAACCTGTCGTTGTAGTTCAAAAATTGAAGAATTCGTGTTCAACAAATAAAATTTATACCGAAAATAATTTCGGGTCGAACATAGGAAGGCTAGTTGATCTATATTCGTAATTATATTTTTTTTAGGATTTTTTTTATAAGTAGGGTGATATAATTACAATAGAGCTATCAAACTATAAGAGAGAGAGAGAGAGAGAGAGAGAGAGAGAAAGAGAGAAAGAGAGAGAGAGAACATGCATTCAATATTTCAATTGTTTATAAAAGTTACACTAGAAAGCGGAAAATAAATTACACTATAAAGCAGGAAAATTCTACACTAGAAAAGCTGTAAATAAGAATGGGAGAGAGAAATTATCCTCCTCGACGATTTCTTGGAGGACGAGTTGGACGGGACGACGCCTGGACGAAGGAGAATCAAGCAGGACGAAGCAGAAGAACGGGAACAGAGCAGCACGCCGTCGTCGTCGCGGGATCCACTTTCGAAGGGGAACGAAAATTGGACTTTATCTCACAAGAAGCATCCCAGGTGTGGGACAAGCTTCTTTTGAGCTTTGGAGGGGTAGAGAGGAGAAAGAAAGGATGAGAATTTCGTATGGAGGGGATCTCCTTTTATAGTTGCAAGGAGTGGGGGCAAAATGGACATTATAACTTCAAAATAATAAAAGAGGGGTCTTTAGTGATGGATAAATCCGTCACTAAAGCCCCGACGTGGGCGTCGCCTCCGTGCCCACGCGTGCCTCCTCGGCTGCCCGCTCCTCAACGCCCACGCACGTCCAGCGCTTTTCAGCCGTCCGATCGCGAGATCAGACGGCCTAAGATGCTTCCGCGCCCGCGCACTGCGCGCCTCCCTCACGTTTGATTGCGCGTCCAATCGCGCGTCGGCGCTATCGGGCGCGCGCGGCCGTCCGATCTCCATCCGAAGCTCCAATTGCTCGCGCCCGCCGCTCCTCGCCACGGCTCGAACCCGCGCCCCGCGCTCGCGATAGCGCGCTCGACTACTACACTATGGGGCGCGGATGGTCGAGCGGGCATTTTAAATGCGTGCGCCCACAGCCGTTGGATTAAGATCCAACGGCGAAAAGCAATCGGGCGCGGGGCTTTCACAAGATGCAAGCGGTCGTTTGGGCGGCTGAGATGGCGCCACGTGGCACTATCTTGGCCGTCCATCTTCTGGAAGTTGTAGATGGTGCCACGGATGTCGGATTGACTCGATTTTTGCGTCGTTGGGCTGCGATCGTCGATCCGAATTCATCCGTGCGGTCGGATTTATTATCTGAAGTGTGGATTTACACCATCCTGGCCCTTGATCTTCTAGGGTTCCCGGGTCACTATCTGATGCTACGGATGCCTGATTAGGGCGATCTTTGAGTCGTTGAACTCCAATCGTCGCCCTGATCACATCCATATGGTTGGATCTTTGATCCGAGGCCCCGATAAAATGTTTGCCCTGTCCAAGCACATAAAAGGAGACAATTAACCTCCATTTTATTCAAACTATTCTAAATGCAAGATGATGCATGTAATGCAATATTTATATCATGAAATGCAATCCTATGCTTAAGAACATGCATAAATAGACATCTTAAGTAGTGTAAATGTGTTTACATCATACCCCCATTCCTATCTTTTGCTAGTCCCTAGCAAAAACTATATGCTATTTATAAAAGAATTAGGTTAGATTATTTGGACTTGGGTTATTTTTCAATCATTAAGAAATTGTCTACTTAGGAACTGAACTTTCAAAGACACAACAGTGCCCGGGTATCAGCCAAAATGCAGACCGCTTCAAGCCCTTGCCTTATTAAAAGAAAAATTTCTTTTTCTCTTTTTCTCTTTTCTAATTTTTTTTTATTTTCAAATTTTTTTTTGGGTTTAAGAGTGGCTTTCTACGGCCATTTAACTAACCCAAAATTTGATGAGAACCCTAAGCTTTAAGCATCTTATTGTGATTGTGATAGACTCATTGACCGGCAATTAGAACGGACTTCGGATTTCTACGCCTCTAGGTGACCTAACCAGAATTCTACCTAAAAGTGTTTCTTTACAACCGGTAGCTTTCTCCCTACTTTTATTATTATTATTTTTTTTTACGGGGTCAACACAAGGGTGAATCCAGTGTATATCTCCCCGGTTTATTCTACTTCTCCGCTTCTTCCTAAGTGTTTTGGGAATTTTTAGTGCATTTTCTGAGCTGGGTTTTGGACAACCGGTCGATGAGCTGTTACCACCGACAACTTGCTAGTCATACTCGTGCGGCGAAGTGTGGCTTATTTCTTTTTGTTCTTTTCTCCTTTTTTTTTCTTATTTTTTTAAAGTAGGTGGCTTCCCTAGTCTAAGATTTACCTAAAGGCAGCAAACTAAGAAAGGTCTAGTTACTGGGCTCTGGATAACTTACCTATGGGCTGTTACCCACGATAACTTGCCAGCCATATCACCCTAGAAGGTTCATTAGCTACCCAATTTCCGTTAAAATCGCCGAACAACGAGTCAGTGCAAAGCAAGTGTGTAGATGCTTAAGACTTAAAATTCCCTCAAATCAGAAGGCGGGTTGATAAGTCGTGTACTTATCACCCAAACTTATTTACTCCAATTACGAAAGAATTAAGATGGCGAGGACTCAAAAACCAATCCACATTTTAGTGGATACACAGGCTAATTAGGTCCAAAAAGCTGAGGGGTCTTTGTGTTCAGATCTTAATGTAGTTTTTCTTAAGATTGAAAATTTTCTTAAACCCAAATTCTCTTTCTTAATTTCAATTTTTTTTTTAATAAAAGAAAACAAATCTACAGAGCTGACGATTGAATTCAGAGATAAATATCCACCCCCCCATGCCTATCTAATGCAATGTCCACATTGTATTAAAAAGACATAAAACAGAGTGGAAAAGAGAAGGAAGCACCTGAATTGCGTGAATGTCAAGTCCGCTCCGAGATGAAAAATTAAAAAGAACTGTATATGTGCTGAGTTTAGTGCCTTCAGCTAGGCACACTATACAAAGAAAAGAAATAAAGAATTCACAAGTGCAGGTCAGAATTAGAATAAATAGAAGAATCCTCCGACCTGTCAACAGAGGTCCACAGATGCGAACCAGATTGTGGTGCAGACCCACACCCCATAATCGAGAATATCTTAGGTTCTGGATAAAAATTACCCAAAACCTAAAATCAGAATGTAAGCGGGATCGGGCCTGCGATTTCTGAGGATGCAACCCAAGACCAAAAAGTCAGGTTACAGAGAATTGAATCTCAAAAGGATAATCGTTGAATGTGTGCTTGGGTTTGACATCCTCGAAACAAATGTCGTAAGGGTTATAATTTGATGGTTTCAGCTTAAAAGGAACCCTTCGACTCAATTTTCTCTTTCCTCCAAAATTGACTTCCCAAATCAGAACTTCCCAGCTCCTATTCTCCTCATTCAGCTTATCAAATTCCAGGACCTCTTGTAGATTCATCACCCCGTCTGAAATCTCCAAGTCTAAATGATGTGGCAGAATCAAAATTGACTTGGGTCTAATTATCTCAGAATTAGAATCATCAATAAGCTCAACAGGGTGTAACTGATAATCAGGGCATTGAATTAATTCCTCCAGAAAATATGATTCTGGACCCGTAATGTGTGCCCTAATAAGATCAGTTTCCTCAGTATTGGGCCATCAAATGATCTATCAGATTCCTCAGGCCCA
The DNA here is from genome assembly GCA_037157565.1 of Thalassia testudinum. Lineage (NCBI taxonomy): Eukaryota > Viridiplantae > Streptophyta > Magnoliopsida > Alismatales > Hydrocharitaceae > Thalassia > Thalassia testudinum. The sequence continues at coordinate 29,062,180 of JAZHRO010000031.1, read as the reverse complement.
ATTGTCTCACAGAAATTGTGTTCAGAAAACTCGTGTGGGACTTCACAACTTGAATCTTCACCATCAGGATCCGTATCAATGTATATCCCAAAATCAGTTGTCACTTTCTGTTCCAAGGAGACATACGTTTCCTCGTAACTCGGCTCAGGGATCTCAGGTGAAGAAATCAAATCATCCTTAATTGGTTGCTTTAATTCAATCTGGTCAGCCTCATAACACTTGTCCCCCCCAACAGGTGCCTGAGCAGGTTCTATCATTAGCTTTCCTGAAGAGGGTTCATCTTGGGAATTATTCCAAGATTGAATCAAAGCAACCACAAATCTCATCCTCAATTTCGCTAATTTCCCAAGTAGAAACTCACCCGGGTTCTTATCCTTAACATCCTGGAGCCAATCCAACAAAGACTTGTTTAAATCATTAATCATTTCAATCAGGGGCTCCAATCTCTCAATGCAAGGTATTGGCTGAACTTCTAAAGATTGAGTGATATTCCTCAAGTTAGCCAACACCTTATCTTGAACTTGATTAACCTAAACCAAATGAGTTGGTTCAGGGTTGGGCGGGTTTGACATCAATGCAGAGGAATTAACGAATTGAGATTCGTTATACCCTTCCTGATAATAGGTCATTTCAGATTGTTGAAAAGATGGTGATGACCTAAAGGCAGTGAAATCAGAGGATGGGTAAGGATCGGTGTATCCTTCTTGATTGTAGATCGTATTAGGTTGTGCATGAAAGGAAGACGATCTATAATCGATGTAGCTCTGAAAAGGATAGAAATCAGAATCAAAGTGTTCAGGGTTAGACCCTAAACCCGGGGGTTCGGAATTGTATCCCCAATCCGAATTATCCCAACTAACTGATGGTTGATTACAATACGAGTTGGGATAATCGTCATGTTGAGGATAATTCACAACAGGAGGGAAAGAGAAGGAATGTGTGAAATATGTGGAAGGATTCATGAGACACGGGAGGAAGAAAGGCGCCCTGCAATACAAACAATCAAACCTATCCTTAAATGGGTTAGCCTACAGACCTACAGACTCTCAAAACCCATCTTGAGATAATGGAACAATTTGATCTATTTCTGTCTGTTCAATCCAACCAGTTAGAAGGAGGGACTGGGGAGAAGGTTCTTCCTTCGGCTTACGCCTCTGGTTCCTAGTGTACCCCCCAGCCACGATCGTTTGACTCTGCTCCCCTAGCTAGACATCAGATTGAACAGTAGAAATAGACTAATCGAAAATAATCTTGTTCTGAGTTCTGAAGAGCGAGTCTAATCCTTAAGGCCAACGTCTACTCTGTTTTATTTAGGGCTAGGTTTGAATGTGCTTTGGAATGTAATGGGCCCTTTAAATGGGTTGTGCCCTTAATGATTGATTGATTCGTGTGTGAGTGCACAACCAGTGGTTTTCAAGCAAGATTATTTTTGATGTGGTGAATTTTAAGATTCAAATCTTGCTTAGTAGCTTTTAGGATTCAACTTTAGGTGTTTTCAATCAAGTTTCGTTGGCACACCAAGTTTTACAAGCACAGGTGAAGATGTTTTCCTTTAAAGCTTAAAAAGAATGTGGAGTGCCTGGTAAATCCCTAAGAGTTGAACCTAATTAGCAGCTACTTGATGAGTTTATTTTATTTGAAGTGGTGCGGCCCAATCAACTCAAACAATTGGCCACAAATGCACCACTAAGTTAGGCACTAAAAAATGGTTAACCTAGAATAATTTCTACTCTGTTATATGTTGCTTTGTGTGTACCGGTTCCACGGATCAGAACCCGGTTGAGTAGAAAACAAATCAAGTTGATCAAGTGTCTTGAATGTGGGTGTGTTGTGTGTTTGTTGAAAATTACCCCACAAGATTATCTTTTTGTTTGTTTGTTTTTTTTTTTTATGAATGAGGGTGGAATGAATGAGAGTGGAAATCCAAACAACCAAACTATTCCTAGGATTTATACAAACACCTAGGTTAATTGGGATTTGGATTTAATGTGGCGAATGAAATCTATGGAGGGGGAAAGAATGGGGGAGCACTTACAGTTGTCTTCAACTGCACTTTACTCCAGTCTACCGCTTGTTGATTCCTTGATGGAGGTCTCTGCAAAATAATAGACACAAGAGAAAGCTAGTTAGAAAACAAAAAAAGTGCAAGAAATGCAAAGAAAAGATCGGAAATCGTTGCCTCCCCGACAACGGCGCCAAAATGTTGAACGGTATTTCGCGAATCGCTATGCTTACGAGATTGGTTTTGGAAAACCTGTCGTTGTAGTTCAAAAAGCGAAGAATTCGTGTTCAACAAATAAAATTTATACCGAAAATAATTCCGGGTCGAACACAGGGAGGTTACGTTGATCTATAATCGCAATTGTATTATTTTTAGGATTTTTTTTTATAAGCAGGGCGATATAATTACAGTGGAGCTATCAAACTATAAGAGAGAGAGAGAGAGAAAGAGAACATGTATTCAATATTTCAATTGTTTATAAAAGTTACACTAGAAAGCGGAAAATCAATTACACTATAAAGCAGGAAAATTCTACACTAGAAAAGCTGTAAATAAGAATGGGAGAGAGAAATTATCCTCCTCGACGATTGCTTGGAGGACGAGCCGAATAGGACGACGCCTGGACGAAGGAGAACGAAGCAGGACGAAGGAGGACGAAGTAGAAGAACGGGAACGGAGCAGCACGCCGTCGTCGTCGCGGGATCCACTTTCGAAGAATGATGTAAACACATTTACACTACTTAAAATGTCTATTTATGCATGTTCTTAAGCATAGGATTGCATTTCATAATATAAATATTGCATAACATGTATCATCTTGCATTTAGAGTAGTTTGAATAAAATGGAGGTTAATTGTCTCCTTTTATGTACTTGGACAGGGCAAACATTTTATCGGGGCCTCGGATCAAAGATCCAACCGTATGGATGTGATCAGGGCGACGATTGGAGTTCAACGACTCCAAGATCGCCCTAATCAGGCATCCGTGGCATCAGATAGTGACCTGGGAACCCTAGAAGATCAAGGGCCATGACGGTGTAAATCCGCACTTCAGATGATAAATCCGACCACACGGATGAATTCGGATCGACGATCGTAGCCCAACGACGCAAAAATCGAGTCAATCCGACATCCGTGGCACCATCTACAACTTCCAGAAGATGGATGGCGAAGATAGCGCCACGTAGCGCCATCTCAGCCGCCCAAATGGCCGCTTCATCTTGTGAAGGCTCCGCGCCCGATCGCTCTCCGCCGTTGGATCTTAATCCAATGGCTGTGGGCGCTCGCATTTTAAAACGTGCGCTCGACCATCCGCGCCCCATAGCGCAGCGGTCGAGCGCACTATCGCGAGCGAGGGGCGTGGGTTCGATCCGCGGCGAGGCGCTGGAGGGCGCGATCAATTGAGGCGCGTGGATCGTCAGATGAAGATCGGACGGCCGCGCGCGCCCGATAGCGTCGACGCATGATTGGACGCGCAATTTGACGTGCGGGGGGCGCTCGGCGCGCGGGCGCGGACGCATCTTAAGCCGTCCGATCTCGCGATCGGACGGCTGAAAAGCGCTGGATGTTCGTGGACGTTGAGGGGCGGCAGCTGTGGAGGCGCGCGTGGGCGCGGAGGCGAAGCCCACGTCGGGGCTTTCGTGACGGATTTATTCGTCACTAAAGACCCCTCTTTTATTATTGTGAAGTTGTAATGTCCATTTTGCCCCCACTCCTTGCAACTATAAAAGGAGACCCCCTCCATACGAAATTCTCATCCCTTCTTTCTCCTCTCTACCCCTCCAAAGCTCAAAAGAAGCTTGTCCCACACCCGGGATGCTTCTTGCGAGATAAAGTCCAATTTTCGTTCCCCTTCGGAAGTGGATCCCGCGACGACGATGGCGTGCTGCTCCGTTCCCGTTCTTCTGCTTCGTCCTCCTTCGTCCTGCTTCGTTCTCCTTCATCTAGGCGTCGTCCCGTCCGGCTCGTCCTCCAAGCAATCGTCGAGGAGGATAACTTCTCTCTCCCATTCTTATTTACAGCTTTTCTAGTGTAGAATTTTCCTGCTTTGTAGTGTAATTGATTTTCCGCTTTCTAGTGTAACTTTTATAAACAATTGAAATATTGAATGCATGTTCTCTCTCTCTCTTTCTCTCTCTCTCGCTCATAGTTTGATAGCTCCATTGTAATTATATCGCCTTGCTTAACAAAAAAATCTTAAAAAAATATAATTGCGAATATAGATCAATGTAGCCTCCCTGTGTTCGACCCGGAATTCTTTTCGGTATAAATTTTATTTGTTGAACACGAATTCTTCGCTTTTTGAACTACAACGACAGGTTTTCCAAAACCAATCTCGTAAGCGTAGCGATTCGCGAAAAATACCGTTCAACATTTTGTAGGAAGGTGTACAGGTAATTGAATCGATGGATTGAGGTCCAACAAGGTTGGAATTGGCCTCGCCAGAGCTAGAAAAGAAAGTCTGGAAATCTAACTAAACTAAACTACTTGATCTACCTAAGCTAACCTAACTAAGCATAGCTAATCTATGCTTACCTGGACGAAGTGAGGGGGAGGGATCTCCGTCGATAGCTGCGTAACGGAGGACAAAATTAGAGGGTTCAGGGAAGATCTCCAGCGAGAAAGGAACCGGAGAGAGAGAGTGGTGGCGTGCTCCCAAGCCCTGTCACGGCTATGGGAGAGGTAGAGGGGGTGAGGGAGACGAACGCCTTTGGCGGAGATGCTCCGATAGAGAAGTGAGAGGTCGCCTGTGTTGGTTGGACGAATAGCCTATCATCGGCTCAGTGGGGGAAGAAGGAAGGGAACCGACCGCTCAAATCGAAGGTATGGCGGGCTATTTATAGGTTGCGGTGGTAGTTAAGGGGGGTGTACCTGGACGGGTATAGGTGTAGGTTCAAGGTAACCACCAACGTCGTCTTCGACGCTAGTGAGCTTAACTGCTAGACCTAAATAGGATTAAAGAGTCGTCTACACCGTTGGATGCGGAGGGGAGAGTGAGCCAAAGCTTTGCAAGCTTGGCGAAGGAGTTCTGATGGTGGATGGGCGATGATCAAGCAATGCGATGACCGGCTGTTGTCAGTCGTCCAGTGTAAGGAAGAAGAAGAAGAGAGGAAGAAGACACTGTGCTCACAGGTACCTATATGCAAGAGAACTTAAGGATTTAAAAATGCATAAAAGGACTCGATTGAAATGATTTCTAAGGACCAAAATGTAAACTGAGTCATTTTAAGTTAAATTTAATTTAATTCTTTTCCAACTTCTTATATATAATTATAAATTAGATAAATATTATATAAATGCCTTGAATTTACATTTTTGACCCATTTAGCTTAATTTAAATGATTAATTAAGTTACTTAAGTTCTTACATACTTTGATGTAAATATTTATAATGTTACATTAAATATTAATTAGGTAGCTAAATATTTATAATTTGAGTCCAAATTATTATTTAAATTATTAATAACATTAATTGACATTTAATTTAGCATTATTAACTTATTTTATGGTCCTTTAATATATTGTCCCTTATATCATAATTAGACCTTAATTAGACATATTCTTAACTAATTAATTGAGGAAACTAGTTAATTAGGGATATTTAGGAGCCATGATAAGTCTCTCATCAGTAAGCAAGCTGTGTGGCAGTGCCTCTTATATGTACCACTGGTCATTAATTAGAAGAGGTAAGCAATTTCCTTATTATTTCCTTGTCCCACGATACTGGCTCTTGTGGTAGTTGAGAGTGCCACCCACAACGACTCCGAGGAAGAACTCGTGTCCTTTCTCCTTGTTACGCCCGATCCTCCCGACTCGCTGCATCGAGTGGATCTAATAGGACTTGGCTAAAATTCAAAATAATTTGAACCCATCATAACATCAGTTGGAACTTCATGGAAAGTACAGTGCTAAATATGATCATCTACTCTCACTTGAAGAGAAATTTTGAGCATAGAGAGTCAAATGTAAATAGGTTAAATATGGAGATAAAAATAGAGTATTTTCATTTGAGAGCATGAACAACTTTATCTCTAGCTTTAAGCTTAATGATGGTTCAATTGTCATTGAACATGGATTTTTGACAGAAATGAAATTCTTTAGAGTTTGAATTCCTTCTTATGGAAAAAATTCTTGATGAATCTAAAGTTAAAAGGGTAGTTTTCTCAATGGGTACTCTCTCAAGTCCCCTAGACCTAATGGTCTTGCATCCATTTTCTTTCAACAATGTTGGGGCACCATTAAGGAAGATGTTGTCAATTTTGTTAGGGAAGCTTTTCATTGTGGTTTTATCCCACCCTTTGTTAAACACACCTTCATCACCTCAATACATAAGTCCAATGCTCCTCTAGAAACAAAGGATTATAGATCAATCAATCTAGCTAATACCTCCCATAAATAAAATTGTTGCAAAGATCTTAGCTAACAGAATCAAGGAGGTGCTTCCTAAGAGGACCTTGAAAGTTGCTATTTTGAAGAATACATTTGTAACGACCCGGGTCTAAACCTGAGTCTAATTGAGAAAAACTAGCTTTGATAACTTGTTGGGTGTGGGTCCCATAAACCTAACAACTACCAAAAATGCTTAAGCCCAAGTTGTTAAGTAGTAATTTTCAATTCTTATATCCTACCACTCACTTTCATAAGTTTCCGATGTGAGACTATTTTTTTAGGGTGTTACAACCTTCCTAACTTGAAATCCTGATATCCTTGTTAGGGTTCGATACTCCCAGTAGTAGTGGCGGCTCCACCTTATGATGCACTCTTAGGCTGTCCTAAGGGCAACCCTTTCCTACTACCTAGAATGAGTTTGGCTCTGATAAAGTTGTTAAGTAGTAATTCTCAATCCTTATATCCCACCACTCACTTTCATAAGTTTCCGATGTGGGAGTACTTTTTTGGGGTGTTACAACATGCATCTTGGATAACATTATCATTGCACATGAGATCATCCATTACATGAAGAGAAGAATTAAGAAAATAAAGAATGATCAAGGTTGCATTCTTATCAAAATTGAGACGAAAAAAGCCTTTGACAAATTGAGTTGGGAGTTTCTGAAGAATTTATTGTTGCAATTGACCTTTCCAGTGAGGATTATGTTGGATTTGAGAGCCTAATTGCATCAATTGGGATGCAATTATTATATGGTGACATGGAAATTCATGTTGAAATCAGTGAGATTTTGGAGAGGTTTTTAGTCCCATATTGGAAGTGGACAAATCTCTTGGTGGGTGTAAAAGGCTTCTACCTCCCATGGCTTATTGTTTATCGAAGCGAAATTGGGTTTAAAATGAATGCGTTGTAGTATAGCCAAAATCGCTTTGAAAACAAATGAAAGTTTATTACTCGAAAAATATGAATCCGAGGTCGAACACAGGGAGCAAATTAGGATTTAAAAATCAAGAATACAACTTTCAACTTTATAAAATGCAATGACCAATCAAAGTTATGAAGCAAAAATGATATCAATGTGTAGAGAAGCTCAAAAATATAAAGATGGACGTCTGATGTAAAAATAAGACGTCTTAAGATTTGATGCTACAGTGCAGTGCTTCTCTTTAGCTCTCTCTGTCTTTTGCTTTCTCTATTCTTCTTCTTCTTCTTTCTTCCTTCTCTGATTTCAGACTTTGGCTTCTTCTTTCTCTCTTCTTTCTCTTTCTTTGCTTCTGACTTCATCCGAGCCTTCTCAGATTCTGCTTATCTTCTTCTTCCTTTGGCTTTGAGGCTTCCTTCTCCTTCCTTCTTACTTCTTCTTCTTCTCTGCAACTTCACCCTTAGCTGCTGCTATGGCTTCCTTCTTCCTCTTCTTCCTTGGCTTCACCCTCTTTTTCCCTTGAGAGCAAAACCTAACCCCTACCCTCCCCGTGAACTCTCCTCTCTTTCTTCTCTCTTAGGCTCGCTCTTCCAGAGCCTACTCGGGTAAATGGGTAGCGCACCCGGGACCAGGCCCACCGGCGTGCGTGGTGGGCAAGGAGTGCGCGGGTAGTCAGGTCGAGCACTAGGTCCGCAGAGGCATGTGTCGTAGACAAGGCGTGGTGGGCAAGTGGGACCCACCTCGTGTCAGGAGGCGCTAAGCCCCTGGAACTTTTACAACTTCTACCGCTTCACCCGCTCACAAACTTCCGAGGTGGGACTAAATGTCCCACCTGCTTCTCGCGCGCGCCCGCAGCAGGTCTTCACTCAATCACTGAAGTTGTAGGGCTTTGGCTTCTAATTGATGGGCTGAAGTTGTTCGCGAAGAGGTTTCGTGCGCCTGGGACCTGGACTCCTGGCGCTTGGAGCTGAAGATGAAGCTTGCAAGCTCCTTTAAGCTCACTTTAATGGCGGACAGGGCACTTGTACCTGTTGACACGAAAAATTCCTCATGGCCTTGTTAGATCACTCAGAAGGCTTCGCCATGACACGGCGAAGGTAGTCTGGGTGTTGGCGTGGCGTGGGACGGCCTGGGCATGCGTGCCTAGGTCGTTCTGTGGTCGTGGAGTTGGGTGTGTTCGGGGGAAGTGTGTGGTGGGTGTGGCGATTAATGGAGAGGGGGAAAATGATCAGTGGGATGAGGTGATGCTTTTGAGGTGGTTGGCGAGGTGGGTGGGTGCGTGGAATGGTTGGAGCACCCCACCGGTGGTCTACCGGAGGTGGAGAAGGTGACTGTGATATGTGAGCGCCGGGGCGTGAAATTAGAAATAGATGAGGGGAAAAGAAAGAGTAGAGGAAGGGTGACGGAGAGAGTTTCGCTTATTTATGATAACACTAGAAGGATATGTCGTTGTAATTAATGTGGTGGAAATCTCTCAATCAAAACTAAATATCAATTTTAACCACAGTAAAGATGTCGTATCCACAGGGAGGAATAGACCAATAAATTCACAAGAAGAGAAATATAATATTCGTAGACACTTTCACGACTTTAATGCGAGGAATATGCTATTTTAAATGGATCTTGCAATATCTTTAAAAGTTCAGGGTTAGTTATGCAATTTTTACGTCAGGAATTAAGCTCCAAAAATATGCATATGAAGCATGTGTAATGGCATATCATATAAATTCAACTTGCATGCAAATTTGATTTGAAATTCAATGTAGAATCATGCACATAACACAAGTAAAGTAATTTCAGGAAAGTCTGAGTGCATCAATGAAATGTGGCCTGAATAAAATATGACTATATAATTGGCAATGGCATTGGATGTAATTATTAATGTAGACAAAAACAGAGGATTTCTTCTCTCTCTTCCTCGCGTGGGCGGCCGTGCACGGTTGGCGGAAAGAGTCAACGGGGAGGTGCGACTTGACGAGGGCTACGCAACGGTGATGATGCGGCGGCCGGCGGTGGCTGGACGGAGGAGGATGGCCACTGGCCTGTTGGAGGAGAAGGAGAACAGCCACACGTGGATGCGCGGGCACCCTGCTGCTGTAGCCCGCGCGGCTGCTCGTTGGGCACGCGTGCGCGCAAGGCATTCCGCAAGCCGCTTAGGCACGTGGGGTCTTGTGGTCGTGCGGCTACGGGGTGGCGTGAGGAGGTCTGAAGCAGCTCCTGCAAGGGTGCTAAGAGGGCAGCACACAGACGGGGGTACGCCGCATGCCTGCGGTGTAGCGCCTACAGGCTTGGTGAGGGCACGCGGTGTAGGCGTGGAGGCAGCGCCTACAGGCGGTGCTGGCTTGAGCGCCTGCGGGCGGGGGTTGGTGTTGCAAGGGCGCGCGTGCGCGTGGTGGACAGGCTGGCGTGTGGGCGCGCGAAGGCGCTGGAGGAGGGCTACGCCTACGGGCGCATGGCTGGAGGTGTGAGCACCTGCGGGCGTTGGTTGGAGTTGTTGGTTGGATGCAGGCATGAAGAGCGGTTAGGCTGGAAAGGTGAGGTGTGGGCACGCGAAGGCGCTAGAGGGTGCACTGCCTGTGGCCGCCTGCCAGTAGCGTGGGGATGGGCGCTTGGTGCAGGCTAATGTAGCGTTTGTAGTGTAGGCGGTGGGGGGCAGTGATGGTCCACAGTACAAGCAGTCTTCCCATAGTGCATGCTCCTCTCACAATTGGGTCCCCGCAAGGGGGAGAAGAAGATGACCCGAAGATCCTGATGCCCTTCCTCTCCTGTGCAAGTCCCCTCTTAACTCCTCTCCCCTGCACCTCAAGGGATTTTCAAAAATCCTTTTCTAATTTTGGCTAGTGGCTGTTGGGGGTGTTGAGGCCGTCGAAGATTGGGTGAGGCGGTTGTTGGGGTAAATTTCTTTCACCCCCTTTTGTTCTTTTCCAACTTTATACCTACAACAACAAAACATAAAATCATTACATATTAAGTTATAGAATGTGATAGAATAGATGTAAACTTAAATAATTGTTGAACGGTTACGAACCTCCGCTAACGAGATTGGTTTTGGAAAGCCTGTCGTTGTAGTTCAAAAAGCGAAGAATTCGTGTTCAACAAATAAAATTTATATCGAAAATAATTCCGGGTCGAACACAGGGAGGCTACGTTGATCTATTTTCGCAATTATATTTTTTTTAGGATTTTCTTTATAAGCAAGACGATATAATTACAATGGAGCTATCAAACTAAAAGAAAGAGAGAGAGAGAGAGAAAGAACATTCATTCAATATTTCAACTGTTTATAAAAGTTACACTAGCAAGAGGAAAATCAATTACAATATAAAGCAGGAAAATTCTACACTAGAAAAGCTGTAAATAAGAATGGGAGAGAGAAGTTATCCTCCTCGACGATTGCTTGGAGGACGAGCCGGACGGGACCACGCCTGGACGATGGAGAACGAAGCGGGACGAAGGAGGACGAAGTAGAAGAACGGGAACGAAGCAGCACACTGTCGTCGTCGCGGGATCAACTTCCGAAGGGGAACGAAAATTGGACTTTATCTCGCGAGAAGCATCCCGGGTGTGGGACAAGCTTATCTTGAGCTTTGGAGGGGTAGAGAGGAGAAAGAAGGGATGAGAATTTCGTATGGAGGGGGTCTCCTTTTATAGTTGCAAGGAGTGGGGGCAAAATGGACATTACATCTTCAAAATAATAAATAAGGGGTCTTTAGTGACAGATAAATCCGTCACTAAAGCCCCGACGTGGCCGTCGCCGCCACGCCCACGCGCGCCTCCTCGGTTGCCCGCTCCTCAACGCTCGCGCACGTCCAGCGCTTTTCAGCCGTCCGATCGCGAGATCGGACGGCTTAAATCGCGTCCGCGCCCGCTGCAACCCGCCCCCCTGCGCGTGCGATCGCGCGTTACGCGGGGCGTCCAATCGCGAGTCGGCGCTATCGGGCGCTCGCGACCGCACGATCTCCATCCGACGCTCCACGTGCCTCAATTACCCGCGCCTCCAATCCCCTCACCGCGGCTCGAACCCGCGCCCCGCGCTCGCGTAAGCGCGCTCGACCGCTGCGCTGCGGGGCGCGGATGGTCGAGCGCACGTTTTAAGCGCCGGGCGGCCACAGCTGTTGGATCTCCATCTGAAGGCGGAGAGTGATCGGGCGGGGGCCTTCACAAAAAGCCAGCGGCCGTTTAGGCGGCTGAGATGGCACCACGTGGCGCCATCATGGCTGTCCATCTTCTGGAAGTTGTAGATGGTGCCACGGATGTCGGATTGACTCGATTTTTGTGTCGTTGGGCTGCGATCGTCGATCCGAATTCATCCGTGCGATCGGATTTGTCATCTGAAGTGCGGATTTATACCATATTGGCCCTTGATCTTCTAGGGTTCCCCGGTCTCTATCTGATGCTACAGATGCCTGATTAGGGCGATCTTGGAGTCGTTGAACTCCAATCGTCGCCCTGATCATATCCATACGGTTGGATCTTTGATCTGAGGCCCCGATAAAATGTTTGCCCTGTCCAAGCACATAAAATGAGACAATTAACCTCCATTTTATTCAAACTACTCTAAATGCGAGATGATGCATGTTATGCAATATTTATATCATGAAATGCAATCCTATTATTAAGAACATGCATAAATAGACATTTTAAGTAATGTAAATGTGTTTACATCATACCCCCATGCCTATCTTTTGCTAGTCCCTAGCAAAAACTATATGCTATTTATAAAAGAATTAGGTTAGATTATTTGGACCTGAGTTATTTTCAATCATTAAGAAATTGTCTACTTAGGAACTGAACTTTCAAAGACACAACAGTGCCAAGGTATCAGCCAAAATGCAGACCGCCTCAAGCCCTCGCCTTATTCAAAGAAAAATTTCTTTTTCTCTTTTTACTCTTTTCTAATTTTTTTGGATTTTCAAATTTTAGGGTTTAAGAGTGGCTTTCTACGGCCATTCAACTCACCCAAGATTTGATGAGAACCCTAAGTTTTAAGCATCTTATTGTGATTGTGATAAACTCGTTGACCGGCAATTAGAACGGACTTTGGATTTCTACACCTCTAGGTGACCTCAAAAAGAATTCTGCCTAAAGGTGTATCTTTACAACCGGTAGCTTTCTCCCTACTTTTATTTTTTAACGGGGTCAACACAAGGGTGAATCCAGTGTATATCTCCCCGGTTTATTCTACTTCTCCGCTTCTTCCTAAGTGTTTTGGGAATTTTTAGTGCATTTTCTGAGCTGGGTTCTGGACAACCGGTCGATGAGCTGTTACCACCGACAACTTGCCAGCCATACTCGTGCGGCGAAGTGTGGCTTATTTCTTTTTGTTCTTTTCTCCTTTTTGATTTTTTTTTTCTTTTTGTAAGTAGGTGGCTTCCCTGGTCTAAGATTTACCTAAAGGCAGCAAAAAGAGAAAGGTCCAGTGACTGGGCTCTGGACAACCTACCTATGGGCTGTTACCCACGATAACTTGCCAACCATATCACTCTAGAAGGTTCATTAGCTACCCAATTTCCGTTAAAATCGTCGAACAACGAGTCATTGCAAAGAAAGTGTGTAGATGCTTAAGACTCAAAATTCCCTCACATCAGAGGGCGGGTTGATAAGTCGTGTACTTATCACCCAAACTTATTTACTCTTATTAAAATAAAATTCAAGTTGGCAAGAATTCGAAAAACAAATCCACATTTTAGTGGATACACGGGCTGATTAAGTTTAAAGACCTGAGGGGCCTTTGTGTTCAGATCTTAATGTAGTATTTCTTAAGATTGAAAATTTTCTTAAACCCAAATTCTCTTTCCTAATTCTGATTTTTTTTTTATATAAAAGAAAATAAAACAAATCTACGGAGCTGACAAATGAATTCAGAGATAAATATCCACCCCCCATGCCTATCTAATGCAATGTCCTCATTGTATTAAAAAGATATAAAACAGAGTGGAAAAGAGTAGAAAGCACCTGAATTGCGTGAATGTCATGTCCGCTCCGAGATGAAAACGAAAAAGAACTGTATATGTGCTGAGTTTAGTGCCTTCAGCTAGGCACACTATACAAAGAAAAGAAATGAAGAATTCACAAGTGCCGGTCAGAATTAATATAAACAGAAGAATCCTCTGACCTATCAACAGTGGTCCACAGATGTGGATCAGATTGTGGTGCAGACCCATCCCCCATAATCGAGAATATCTTAGGTTCTGGATAAAAATTACCCAAAACCTAAAATCAGAATGCAAGTGGGGTCGGGCCTGCGATTTATGAGGATGCAACCCAAGGCCAAAATGTCGGGTTATAGAGAATTGAAGCTCAAAAGGATAATCGTTGAATGTGTGCTTGAGTTGAACATCCTCGAAACAAATGTCGTAAGGGTTCTGATTTGATGGTTTCAGCTTAAAAGGAACCCTTCGACTCAATCTTCCATTTCCTCCAAAATTAATTTCCCAAATCAACACTTCCCAGCTCCTATCCTCCTCATTCAGCATATCAAATTCCAGGACCTCTTGTATATTCATCACCCCGTCAGAAATCTCTAAGTCTAAATGATGTGGCAGAATCAAAATTGACTTGGGTCTAATTATCTCAGAATTAGAATCATCAGTAAGCTCAACAGGGTGTAACTGATAATCAGGGCATTGAATTGATTCTTCCAGAAAATGCAATTCTGGATCCGTAATGTGTGCCCTAATAAGATCAGTTTCCTCAGTTATTGGGCTATCAAATGATCTATCAGATTCCTCAGGCCCAATTGTCTCACAGAAATTGTGTTCAGAAAACTCGCGTGGGACTTCGCAACTTGAATCTTCACCATCAGGATCCGTATCAATGTATATCCCAAAATCAGTTGTCACTTTCTGTTCCAAGGAGACATACGTTTCCTCGTAACCCGGCTCAGGGATCTCAGGTGAAGAAATCAAATCATCCTTAATTGGTTGCTTTAATTCAATCTGGTCAGCCTCATAACACTTGTCCCCCCCAACAGGTGCCTGAGCAGGTTCTATCATTAGCTTTCCTGAAGAGGGTTCATCTTGGGAATTATTCCAAGATTGAATCAAAGCAACCACAAATCTCATCCTCAATTTCGCTAATTTCCCAAGTAGAAACTCACCCGGGTTCTTATCCTTAACATCCTGGAGCCAATCCAACAAAGACTTGTTTAAATCATTAATCATTTCAATCAGGGGCTCCAATCTCTCAATGCAAGGTATTGGCTGAACTTCTAAAGATTGAATGATATTCCTCAAGTTAGCCAACACCTTATCTTGAACTTGATTAACCTGAACCAAATGAGTTGGTTCAGGGTTGGGCGGGTTTGACATCAATGCAGAGGAATTAACGAATTGAGATTCGTTATACCCTTCCTGATAATAGGTCATTTCAGATTGTTGAAAAGATGGTGATGACCTAAAGGCAGTGAAATCAGAGGATGGGTAAGGATCAGTGTATCCTTCTTGATTGTAGATCGTATTAGGTTGTGCATGAAAGGAAGATGATCTATAATCGATGTAGCTCTGAAAAGGATAGAAATCAGAATCAAAGTGTTCAGGGTTAGACCCTACACACGGGGGTTCGGAATTGTATCCCCAATCCGAATTATCCCAACTAACTGATGGTTGATTACAATACGAGTTGGGATAATCGTCATGTTGAGGATAATTCACAACAGGAGGGAAAGAGAAGGAATGTGTGAAATATGTGGAAGGATTCATGAGACACGGGAGGAAGAAAGGCGCCCTGCAATACAAACAATCAAACCTATCCTTAAATGGGTTAGCCTACAGACCTACAGACTCTCAAAACCCATCTTGAGATAAAGGAACGATTTGATCTATTTCTGTCTGTTCAATCCAACTAGTTAGAAGGAGGGACTGGGGAGAAGGTTCTTCCTTCGGCTTACGCCTCCGGTTCCTAGTGTACCCCCCAGCCACGATCGTTTGACTCTGCTCCCCTAGCTAGACATCAGATTGAATAGTAGAAACAGACTAATCGAAAATAATCTCGTTCTGAGTTCTGAAGAGCGAGTCTAATCCTTAAGGCCAACGTCTACTCTGTTTTATTTAGGGCTAGGTTTGAATGTGCTTTGGAATGTAATGGGCCCTTTAAATGGGTTGTGCCCTTAATGATTGATTGATTCGTGTGTGAGTGCACAACCAGTGGTTTTCAAGCAAGATTGTTTTTGATGTGGTGAATTTTAAGATTCAAATCTTGCTTAGTAGCTTTTAGGATTCAACTTTAGGTGTTTTCAATCAAGTTTTGTTGGCACACCAAGTTTTACAAGCACAGGTGAAGATGTTTTCCTTTAAAGCTTAAAAAGAATGTGGAGTGCCTGGTAAATCCCTAAGAGTTGAACCTAATTAGCAGCTACTTGATGAGTTGATTTTATTCGAGGTGGTGCGGCCCAAACAACTCAAACAACTGGCCACAAATGCACCACTAAGTTAGGCACACAAAGATGGTTAACCTAAAATGATTTCTACTCTTTTATGTGTTGCTTTATGTGTACCGGTTCCACAGATCATAATCCAGTTGAGTAGAAACAAATCAATTCGGTTAAGTGCCTTTAAATGTGGGTGTACATTTTGTATTTGTTGAAAATTGCCCCACAAAATTATCCTTTTGTTTTTTTTTTTTATGAAGGTGGAATGAATGTGAGTGAGAATCCAAACAACCAAACTATTCTTAAGATTTATGCAAACACCTAGGTTAATTGGAATTTGGATTCAATGTGGCGAATGAAATCTATGGAGGGGGAAAGAATGGGGGATAACTTATAAAACCTTCCACAGCACTTTACTCCAATCTACCGCTTTTGCTTGCCTCAAAAGAGTACCTGCAATTACAATAAGAAAGGAGAAAAGTGAGGTAAATGATTTGTAAGTTACAAAACGCGAAGAGAAATCAAAGATCGTTGCCTCCCCAGCAACGGCGCCAAAATGTTGGTCGTTGTAGTATAGTGGTGAGTATTCCCACCTGTCACGCGGGCGACCCGGGTTCGGTCCCCGGCAACGGCGCCAAAATGTTGAACGGTTACGAACCTACGCTAACGAGATTGGTTTTGGAAAACCTGTCGTTGTAGTTCAAAAAGGGAAGAATTCGTGTTCAACAAATAAAATTTATACCGAAAATAATTCCGGGTCGAACACAGGGAGGCTACGTTGATCTATTTTCGCAATTATATTTTTTTTAGGATTTTCTTTATAAGCAAGGCGATATAATTACAATGGAGCTATCAAATTAAGAGAGAGAGAGAGAGAGAAAGAACATTCATTCAATATTTCAACTGTTTATAAAAGTTACACTAGAAAGTGGAAAATCAATTACACTATAAAGTAGGAAAATTCTACACTAGAAAAGCTGTAAATAAGAATGGGAGAGAGAAGTTATCCTCCTCGACGATTGCTTGGAGGACGAGCCGGACAGGACGACGCCTGGACGAAGGAGAACGAAGCGGGACGAAGGAGGACAAAGCAGAAGAACGGGAACGAAGCAGCATGCCGTCGTCGTCGCGGGATCCACTTCCAAAGGGGAATGAAAATTGGACTTTATCTCGCGAGAAGCATCCCGGGTGTGGGACAAGCTTCTCTTGAGCTTTGGAGGGGTAGAGAGGAGAAAGAAGGGATGATAATTTCGTATGGAGGGGGTCTCCTTTTATAGTTGCAAGGAGTGGGGGCAAAATGGACATTACATCTTCAAAATAATAAATAAGGGGTCTTTAGTGACGGATAAATCCGTCACTAAAGCCCCGACGTGGCCGTCGCCGCCGCGCCCACGCGCGCCTCCTCGGCTGCTCGCTCCTCAATGCTCGCGCACGTCCAGCGCTTTTTAAAATCGCATCCACGCCCGCTGCAACCTGCCTGCCTGCGCGTGCGATCGCGCGTTACGCGGGGCGTCCAATCGCGCGTCGACGCTATCGGGTGCCCGCGACCGCACGATCTCCATTCGACGCTCCACGCGCCTCAATTACCCGCCCCTCCAATCCTCTCACCGCGGCTCGAACCCGCGCCCTGCGCTCGCGTAAGCGTGCTCGACCGCTGCGTTGCGGGGCGCGGATGGTCGAGCGCACGTTTTAAGCGCCGGGCGGCCACAGCCGTTGGATCTCCATCTGACGGCGGAGAGCGATCGGGCGGGGGCCTTCACAAAATGCCAGCGGCCATTTGGGCGACTGGGATGGCGCCACGTGGCGCCATCTTGGCCGTCCATCTTCTAGAAGTTGTAGATGGTGCCACGGATGTCGGATTGACTCGATTTTTGTGTCGTTGGGCTGCGATCGTCGATCCGAATTCATTCGTGTGGTCGGATTTGTCATCTGAAGTGCGAATTTACACCATCCTGGCCCTTGATCTTCTAGGATTCCCCGGTCTCTATCTGATGCTATGGATGCCTGATTAGGGCGATCTTGGAGTCGTTGAACTCCAATCGTTGCCCTGATCATATCCATACAGTTGGATCTTTGATCCGAGGCCCTGATAAAATGTTTTCCCTTTCCAAGCACATAAAAGGAGACAATTAACTTCCATTTTACTCAAACTACTCTAAATGCGAGATGATGCATGTTATGCAATATTTATATCATGAAATGCAATCCTATGCTTAAGAACATGCATAAATAGACATTTTAAGTAGTGTAAATGTGTTTACATCAATAATGATGCATGCAAACATTCTATAACTTAATGTAGTTATTAACAAACCTAAAAGGTAAGATTAAAGTTAACTTAGGCGTAACAATAGTCTATTAAAATGGGCTCATCAAAGGGGACTTATCTACGAGATGATAGACAAAGGGCGAGCAGAGGAGGCGGACGGCTCATATGTGCCATCGTCGGAGACGAAGACCCGAAGAGAGAGAGGTGGCGACGATGAGAGGGAGATAGGCGCGGGCGCAAGTGTGGCGTGACGTGGACGAAGGAGGTGGAGGCAACTCTGCCACTGGTATGGTGGTAGAGCGATGAGAAGGAGAGGGAGGAGTTGCCGGAGCATGTTGGGCTTTTTGGCCGGAGGGGAAGAGAAGAAGTTTGGGGTATTCTCAGGCCAAAACAAGCTTGAGATGAATGGGAGGATCTGGGGTCTCTTTTATAGTCGCAGGCAGAGGGCCTTGTGCTTGGAAGGCAAGCTTCCAAGCACAGCAACCTCGCTGGACTTGGAAGGTCGAGAGATACCCAAATCTCTCATGCGTTCGCATGAGAGATAGGGTGGAAATCAGAGCTCATGATTGGGTTCATATGAACGGGAATTCCTCAGAGAATCTCCCTTTCAAATTTGAGAGGGATTCTCTGAGCAATCAAGGAGATAACCCCCTCGAATCCTCGCCAGAGCAGGATTCCTTCGCTGTAATGGTGGAGGGACCTAATTGCAAAGAACGACGAGGAAGCTAGGGGGTTTCTGCAAGGGTTTTCAAAAGCTAGGGGCATAAATGTAATTGGGTTGGACTGCTTTGCAAAGTAGGTCAAGGTGAACTTCCCTGTTGAATGCACGAATTGCTACGCTAACGTGTTTGGTTTAGGGAAACCTGTCGTTGTAGCTTGAAAGTGAAGAATTCGTGCTCAACAAATAAAATTTATATCGAAAAGAATTCTGGGTCGAACACAGGGAGGCTACGTTGATCTATATTCACAATTATATTTTTTTAAAATTTTTGAAAAGCGAGGCGATATAATTACAATGGAGCTATCAGACTAAAAGAAAGAGAGAGAGAGAAAGAGAACATGCATTCAATATCTCAAAATGTTTTACAATCAAACTAAATAAAAGTTACACTAGAAAATGGAAAATCAGCTACACTAGAAAGTAGGAAAATTCTACACTAGAAAAGCTGTAAAGAAGAATGGGAGAGAGAAGTTATCCTCCTCGACGATCGCTTAGAGGACGAGCCGGATGGGACGATGCCTGGACGAAGGAGGACGAAGCAGAAGAACGGGAACGGAGCAGCACGCCGTCGTCATTGCGGGATCCACTTCCGAAGGGGGACGAAAATTTAGACTTTATCTCGCGAGGAGCATCCCGGGTGTGGGACAAGCTTCTCTTGAGCTTTGGAGACGTAGAGAAGAGATGGAAGGGATGAGAATTTCGTATGGAGGAGGTCTCCTTTTATAGTTGCAAGGAGTGGGGGCAAATTGGTCATTACATCTTTAAAACAATAAATGAGGGGTCTTTAGTGACGGATAAAACCGTTGCTAAAGCCCCAACGTGGGTGTAGTGGGCGCTCCCCACGAGCGCCTCCTCAGCTGCCCGCGTACAACGCCCGCCCACGTTCATCAAATCTCAGCCGTCCGGTCACGAGATTGGACGGCTTAGGATGCTCCTTCGCTCGCTGTTGTGCGCCCGCCTCAACGCATACGATGGCGCGTCCTCGCCGCGCGTGCAATAGCGCGTGAACGCTATCGGAGGATCTGAGCCGCCCGATGATGATCCAACGCCCACCCGCGCTCGCTTGCCCGCACCTTTCTCCCCTTCGCTGCGGCTCGAACCCGGGGCTGCAGCTCACGATAGTGCCTTCGACCGCTGCGCTACGAGGCGCGGATGGTCGTGCGGACACTTTTAGGCGCAGCTATCCACATCCATTGGATCAAGATCCAACGGCAGAGAGGGAGCGGGTGCAGAAGCTTCATTGGATGCATGCGGCCTGTTGAGCGCGAGAATCTACGCTAACGTGTTCGGTTTTGGAAAACCTGTCGTTGTAGTTCGAAAGCGAAGGATTCGTGTTCAACAAATAAAATTTATACCGAAATAAGAATTCCGGGTCGAACACAGGGAGGCGAACGTTTGATTTAAAAACTCCGCGTTTCTTTTTATTTTGTCACAAAGAAATTCAATTTAAACTATCTAAGTATCTACAACAAATAAAAGAGAGAGAGGGAGTAAGAGAGAGCGAAGAAATACTATACATGGAAATCAAAATGAGATGTAGAATAGACAAGGAATTTATCATAAAAGAGTTCTTTCATTACAACTAGAAAACATAAAACAATTACTCTAGAAAGCATTAAAAGAATGGAGGGAGAAATGTCCTCCTCGACGATCGCTCGGAGGACGAATAGACTACTCTAGAAAGCAGTAAATCTATACTAGAAAGCAGTAAAAAGAATAGGGAGAGAGAAATCCTCCTCGACGGTCGCTTGGAGGACGAGCCGGACGGGATGACGCCTGGACGAAGGAGAACGAGGCAGGACGAAGGAGGACGAAGCAGAAGAACGGGAACGAAGCAGCACGCCGTCGTCGTCGCGGGATCCACTTCCGAAGGGGGACGAAAATTTGGACTTTATCTCGTGAGAAGCATCCCGGGTGTGGGACAAGCTTCTCTTGAGCTTTGGAGAGGTAGAGAGGAGAAGGAAGGGATGAAAATTTCGTATGGAGGGGGTCTCCTTTTATAGTTGCAAGGAGTGGGGGCAAAATGGACATTATATCTTCAAAATAATAAATAAGGGGTCTTTAGTGACGGATAAAACCGTCGCTAAAGCCCCGCCGTCGCCGTCGCCGTCGCCGCCGCACCCACGCGCGCCCGCTCGGCTGGCCTGCGCGCGTAACGCAGACGCACGTCCGCGTCGTCTCAGCCGTCCGATCGCGAGATCGGACGGCTTAGATCGCGCCCGCGCCCGCTGCGTAGCGCGCCGCCCGCGTGCGATCGCGCGCCCACCAGGGCGTCCAATTGCGCGTCGGCGCTATCGGGCGCGCGCGGCCGTTGGATCTTCATCCGACGCTCGTGCGCGCCCGCTCGCCCGCGCCTTCGACCCCCTCTCCGCGGCTCGAACCCGCGACCTCCGCTTCGCCCGCAGCTGCGTAGCCGCTGCGCTACGCGGCGAAATGGTCGCGCGGACGTTTTTAAACGCGCGCGACCGCAGCCGTTGGATCGAGATCCAACGGCGGAGAGGAGACGTTGCGTGGTCTTCACAGGACTCCTGCGGCCGATTGGGCGGCTGGGATGGCGCCACGTGGCGCTATCTTGGCCGTCCATCTTCTGGAAGTTGTAGATGGTGCCACGGATGTCGGATTGACTTGATTTTTGTGTCGTTCGGCTGCGATCGTCGATCCGAATTCATCCGTGTGGTCGGATTTTCCATCTGAAGTGCGGATTTACACCATCCTGGCCCTTGATCTTCTAGGGTTCCCCGGTCTCTATCTGATGCTACGGATGCCTGATTAGGGCGATCTTGGAGTCGTTGAACTCCAATCGTCGCCCTGATCATATCCATACGGTTGGATCTTTGATCCGAGGCCCCGATAAAATATTTGCCCTGTCCAAGCACATAAAAGGAGACAATTAACCTCCATTTTATTCAAACTACTCTAAATGCAAGATGATGCATGTAATGCAATATTTATATCATGAAATGCAATCCTATGCTTAAGAACATGCATAAATAGACATTTTAAGTAGTGTAAATGTGTTTACATCATACCCCCATGCCTATCTTTTGCTAGTCCCTAGCAAAAACTATATGCTATTTATAAAAGAATTAGGTTAGATTATTTGGACCTGAGTTATTTTCAATCATTAAGAAATTGTCTACTTAAGAACTGAACTTTCAAAGACACAACAGTGCCCGGGTATCAGCCAAAATGCAGACCGCCTCAAGCCTCGCCTTATTCAAAGAAAAATTCCTTTTTCTGTTTTTACTCTCTTTTTTTTAGATTTTCAAATTTTAGGGTTTAAGAGTGGCTTTCTACGGCCATTCAACTCACCCAAGATTTGATGAGAACCCTAAGTTTTAAGCATCTTATTGTGATTGTGATAGACTCGTTGACCGGCAATTAAAACGGACTTCGGATTTCTACGCCTCTAGGTGACCTCAAAAAGAATTCTGCCTAAAGGTGTATCTTTACAACCGGTAGCTTTCTCCCTACTTTTATTTTTTAACGGGGTCAACACAAGGGTGAATCCAGTGTATATCTCCCCGGTTTATTCTACTTCTCCGCTTCTTCCTAAGTGTTTTGGGAATTTTTAGTGCATTTTCTGAGCTGGGTTCTGGACAACCGGTCGATGAGCTGTTACCACCGACAACTTGCCAGCCATACTCGTGCGGCGAAGTGTGGCTTATTTCTTTTTGTTCTTTTCTCCTTTTTGATTTTTTTTTTTTTTTTTTTTTTTTTTTTTTTTTTGAGTAGGTGGCTTCCCTGGTCTAAGATTTACCTAAAGGCAGCAAAAAGAGAAAGGTCCAATGACTGGGCTCTGGACAACCTACCTATGGGCTGTTACCCACGATAACTTGCCAGCCATATCACCCTAGAAGGTTCATTAGCTACCCAATTTCCGTTAAAATCGCCAAACAACGAGTCAGTGCAAAGAAAGTGTGTAGATGCTTAAGACTCAAAATTCCCTTAAATCAGAGGGTGGGTTGACAAGTCGTGTACTTATCACCCAACCTTATTTATTCCAATTATAATAGAATTAAGATGGCGAGAACTCAAAGACAAATCCACATTTTAGTAGATACACAGGCTAATTAAGTCCAAAGACCTGAGGGGTCTTTGTGTTCAGATCCTAATGTAAAATTTCTTAGGATTGAAAAGTCCTAATGTCCAACTAATCCTTCCTAATTTTCATTTTTTTTTTTTTTTTTTTTTTTTTTTTTTTTTTAGAAAGAGAGCAATTTATATGGATTTCACAAAGCTGACCAACTAATTCAAAAATGAATCCACCCCCCCATGCCTAGCTGATGCAATGTCCTCATTGAAAAAGAGACATGAAAGAAAGGGTAGAATATGAAAGATGTCACCTGGATATGAAGCTCGTATCAGCCTTGTGTTATATGTACAACTGCTGAGTTTAATGCCGTCAGCTAGGCGAAGTCCAGCCAAAGAAGTCACAGAATGGCTAGAGCAACAGAGTCTGAAACGGGTTCTGGAAGATTATGGTCAACAACAGGCTTCAGACGTTGACCGTTGACTTTAAAGGTGTTACCCGTCTTTGGGTCAGAAATCTGAATGGCACCATTTAGAAAAATCTGATCAATTATGAATGGGCCACTCCATTTAGATCTAAGTTTACCAGGAAAGAGCTTAAGTTTAGAATCGAATAACCAGACCTTCTGGTTTGGCTCAAAGCTCTTGCGGGAAATCATTTGATCATGTAGAGCTTTGGTCCGAGCCTTGTAGATCTTGGCGTTCTCATAAGCATCATTTCTAAGCTCCTCCAACTCAGATAATTGGAGTTTCCTGGTCTTCCCAGCTAGATTTAGATCTAGATTGCATTGTTTGATTGCCCAGAATGCCCTGTGTTCAATCTCTACGGGTAGATGACACGCCTTTCCATACACCAGACGGAATGGAGACATGCCGATAGGTGTTTTATACGCCGTACGGTAGGCCCAAAGAGCGTCCTCAAGCTTTTGAGTCCAATCCTTGCGATCGGGCCTAACCGTTTTTTGCAGAATGTTCTTGATCTCTCGATTAGAGATCTCGGCTTGTCCATTTGTTTGGGGATGGTAAGGTGTGGAAATTCGATGATTAACCCCGTATTTGGCCAATAAACTCCGGAATTGGGCATTAGTAAAATGAGTGCCACCATCACTGATGATAGCCCTCGGAATCCCGAATCTACTGAAGATATTTCTCTTGACAAAGTTGATGACCACCTTGTGATCATTGGTTCGGGTGGGAATTGCCTCAATCCATTTAGACACATAATCAACAGCGACAAGAATGTACTGATGTCCAAATGAAGGGATAAAGGGTCCCATGAAATCAATGCCCCAAACATCGAAAATTTCGACAGGAAGAATAGGGTTTAAGGGCATCATGTCTCTCTTAGTTATGCTCCCGAGTGCCTGGCATCGAGGGCATGACTGTGAGAACTCCTGGGCATCCTTGAATAAAGACGGCCAATAGAAGCCAGATTGCAAAATTTTTGCAGCCGTCTTTTTCCCGGAGAAATGTCCACCACACCCAGATGCATGGCAGAACTCAAGTATACTGTTGAATTCATTCTCCGGTATGCATCGGCGAATAATCTGATCAGAGCCGATGCGATACAGTTCAGGGTCCTCCCAAAAGTAGTATTTGGCCTCAGATTTGAGTCTATCCCGTTGTTGCTTGGTCCAATCCTGGGGGATTTGACCAACGGCCAAATAGTTAACAATGTCAGCAAACCATGGGGTGTGGACACCTAAAACTGTAAGAATGGTTTCGTCCGGAAAAGTGTCAGCAATCGGAATGTCCGGACAAGAAGAATCACCTAGGAGTCTCGACAAATGATCCGCCACCACATTTTGTACCCCGGTTTTATCCTTGATTTCAAGATCAAATTCTTGAAGAAGAAGAATCCAACGAATAAGCCGGGGTTTAGCATCCTTTTTAGCCAAGAGATGTCTCAAGGCCGAGTGGTCGGTATAAACAATAACATGAGACCCCAAGAGATAAGCCCTGAATTTTTCCAACGCAAATACTACAGCGAGTAATTCCTTTTCAGTAACAGTGTAATTCCTCTGGGCTTCATCCAAAGTTTTACTAGCGTAGTAAATGACAAAGGGCTTTCGATCAATTTTCTGACCCAGGACAGCCCCAACCGCGTAATCAGAAGCATCGGTCATGATCTCAAATGGGGTTGTCCAAATAGGTGGTTGCAAAATTGGCGCACAGGTGACTGCCGTTTTTAAGAAATCAAATGCCTTTTGGCATGATTCGTCAAAAATGAACGGTGTTTCTTTGGCAAGAAGATTGCTCAAAGGGCGGGCAACCTTCGAGAAGTCCTTGATGAATCTTCGATAAAATCCCACATGGCCAAGAAATGATCTGATTTGTTTAACTGATGTGGGAGGAGGAAGTTTAGCGATAGCATCAACCTTAGCTTTATCCACTTCAATTCCCCGTTCAGAGATTACATGACCCAAAACGATGCCCTCTTGGGTCATGAAATGACTCTTTTCCCAGCTAAGGACCAATCGTGTCTTGATACATCGCTTAAGAATCATTTCCAAATTAACCAAACAAGAGTCAAATGATTCTCCGAAAACGGAGAAATCATCCATGAAGACTTCCATAAACTCTCCCACCATGTCGGAAAATATGGCTAGCATACACCTTTGAAAAGTCGCAGGTGCATTGCATAACCCGAAAGGCATCCTACGAAAAGCAAAGGTTCCGTAGGGACAGGTGAAAGTAGTTTTTTCCTGATCCTCGGGATGGATAGGAACTTGGTTGTATCCCGAGTAACCATCAAGAAAACAGAAGTACTTCTGCCCGGCTAATTTTTCCAGGATTTGATCAATGAAGGGCAGGGGAAAATGATCCTTTTTAGTGGCAGTGTTCAGCTTCCTGTAATCAATACAAACTCTCCAAGATGAAGCTGAACGAGTTGTGACAGATTCTCCTTTCTCATTAGTCTCAACAGTAATCCCGGCTTTCTTTGGAACAATCTGAACGGGACTTACCCAGGGACTGTCAGAGATTGGATAAATAATTCCTGCATCGAGCCACTTGATGATTTCCTTTTTTACCACTTCTCGCATATTTGGATTCAATCTCCTCTGCATCTGGCGAGAAGGGCGGGATCCATCTTCCAAAAATATTCTATGATTGCAGTAAGATGGCTCGATCCCCCTAAGGTCATGAATGGTCCAACCAATTGCCTCCTTATGTTCCTTTAGAACCTTAATCAATTTAATCTCTTGCTCCTTTGTCAATTTAGCACTGATAATCACAGGGAGCGTATTCTGAGGTCCTAAAAATTGATATTTCAAATTCTCGGGCAATGGTTTCAATTCGAGCTGAGGTGGGGTGATGATTGATGGTCGGGTAGATGCTGAAGATTCAACAAGAGGGAGAGGTTGTGAGTGGACAAAATCAGTAACCTCTTCCGAAGATGTTAAGTCAGAGGGTTGCGGGTCAAATTCATCAACCAAAGAGGAACTTTCAATTGAAGAAACTGTCAAACAAGTTTCAATATTAATATTATCCTCATCAAGTTCCTCAATAACTCCACAATCCTCAAATTTATTGATCGCCTTAAAAATATCTAATTTCATACGTTGGTCCCCAAAGGCGATTTCCATGCTACCGCTTTCACAATTAATGTTGGCCTTTGCGGTAGCCAGGAACGGACGCCCCAGAATGATGGGCGTGTTCCTCAGATTATCTGGTACATCCATGTCAAGGACAAGGAAATCTACAGGAAAATAAAAATCCTTGACCTTAACTATAACATCTTCAATAACGCCTCGCGGGTTTGTGACCGAACGATCCGCTAACTGTAGCGTTACTGAAGTTGGCCGAAGTTCGCCTAACCGAAACTTCTCGTAAAGAGAAGTCGGAATTAGGTTGATGGATGCACCGAGATCCAAAAGTGCTCTATCAAATGTGTAATCTCCGATAACGCAAGAAATCAAAGGAGCACCAGGATCTCTCCTTTTCTGAGGGAGGTAGTGCAGGATAACAGAACTAGCCTGCTCGGAGAGTACCACCTTTCTCGGAACAGATTCTCTCGACTTACGCTTTTGTGTACATAATTCCTTTAAAAATCTTGCGTAAGTCGGTATGTGCTTGATAGCATCAAGGAGCGGGATATTGATCTCAACATTCTTAAATAAATTCAGAAGCTCCTCATTGCTATCAACAGACTTCTTCCTCTTTGCTTTGGTTAAGGCTTCAGGAAAAGGAACACGAGTCAGATCTTTGGAATCGGATTCCTGAGCCTTGATTTCTCCTTTAGAATTCTCTTCTCTCTCCTCAAATTCTTCAGGATTCAAAAGATTAGAATAATGTGGTTGTGGATCCTGAGTCTTCTTACCACTTCTCAAAGTGACAGAATTTGCAGAAGCGTAAGAATTTGGGTCTTGAGGAGGGTTAGGAAAGATTGGAGGGGCTTGATTGACCATGAATTGTTGATTTACAGAAGAAGAAGAGGAGGAACCCTGCTCAACCACCTGAGCATGCGCGTGTGGGTCCCTCTGATTTCCGTACCCTTGGGCTTGATTGCCCGAATTTGTAATGTTTCGTGGGTTGGGTACAGGTTGGGATGGTAGAGATCCGGGTTGGCGAGAGTTAGCAATGAGCCCGGATTGCAAGTTGTCCAGTGAGTTTTTCATTTGCTGCATGAGCTGGAGCATAGATCCTTGCATCTCTACTATTTGATGGTTCAAATCAGCCTGCCCTGCGGGTTGACGGGCATTCCAAGCTGGCTGATTGACCTGATTCGGAGGCAACTGAGTATATACTTGACCCTGACCCATTGGTCGTTGCGGAGCATAATTGCTGGGTCGGAATTGGGTCTGTTGCCCCGGATTTTTCCAAGAGAAGTTAGGGTGGTTTCTCCAACCTTGATTATAGGCATTCGAGTAGGGGTTGGATCTAGCATTCTCTTGTACAGCACAGACATCCTCATAAAGTGAGGATGGAGAGAAAGAAAAGGAAGGATTAGAAAAACTGGGATCAAAGGCCCCAGTTGGGAACCCATGGGGTTCCGAAAAATGCTGACTCATATGTTGAGTCGCATCAAGTTGATTCACGAACTCCCGTCCAGAAAGAGCTCGTGAAGAATGGAATCCCGAATTTTGGGATTGAGTGGATTGAGAGTTGTTCATAGAATTGCCAGCCATCCACTCTTCCATTCTTTTAGCAACCAAGTCCACTTTGTCAAGTTTATTACAAATCAATTCCATATCAAATGAATGAGAGTCATGGACTTCATTGACATTTGATCTGGGTTGTTGGGACCGGTTAAAAGTATCCATGGAGGCATGATTTATTGAATTCTCACTCATTTCCTCAAATAAATCATGTGCACTATCTGCATCTTTATTAAGGAAATTGCCTCCGCAAGAAGCATCCACATGGTTTCTGAGTTGTTCAGTCAACCCATGATAAAAAATCTGCACGAGTTGCCATTTCGGCACCTCGTGGTGTGGACACCTCCGCAATAAGTCCTGGAATCGCTCCCAGGCCACATGAAACTGCTCCCCCGGCCGCTGGGTAAAAGTAGTGATTGCCCGTCTTAAAGCATTGGTACGACCGACTGGGAAAAATTTCTTCAGAAAGGCCGATTTCAACTCATTCCAAGTTGTAATTGGTCTTCCTATTGTCCTATACCAATGCGCGGCCTTATCCCTAAGAGAGTGAGGGAAGAGCCTCATGATCATTTGCTCCTCGTTTACGTTTCGAGACTTGGTGGTCTGGACCAAAGTGGTCAAGTCCTCCAAGTGTTGAAACGGATCCTCGGAGCCAAGCCCATGATAATGTTTAATCAGGCTTAACACCTGGGGCTTGATTTCTACGTCACCGGCTGGAATCTGGACGCCGGGACGTTCCCCGTAATTTGAAGGATCATAAAAATCCTTCAAGGGCTGAACGCCCTGCATTCTCTGGAACCATTCTTGCATTCTTTGCATTTGTTCCAGCTGCCTTCGAAATTCTTCCTGTGGATTTCCAGGCAGAAGAGGCTGTTGTTCGGCCATGGGATCAAATTGACCAAAATCTAACTTGCGCCTCCTAGAATGTTCTAATGGTCCTTCTAATCTGGGATTCAATGACCGTCTTCCCAGCATAAACTAGGAGTAGGTCGGAAGGACCGGGGATAGGGACCCTGCAGTACAACAAAACAAGGCTGTCCTTAAGTGAGGTAGCCTAAGGATCTACTGACTCCCAATACCAGCCTTAAGACTGTAACTGATTTACTCTACTTGCGTCTGTATAATCCAACCAGTTAGAAGGAGGGACTGGGGAGAAGGTTCTTCCTTTGGCTTTCGCCTCCGGTTCCTAGTGTACCCCCCAGCCGCGGTCGTTTGACGCTACTCCCCTAGCTAGACATCAGATTAATCAGTACAAGTAGGTTAATCAAAAACAATCTCAGACTAGGCCTTGAAGAGCGAATCAAACCTTAGGGCCAACGTCTACTCAATTTTATTACAGCCTGGGATTGTGGTGCTTATGGAATGTGATGGGCCCTTATAATGGGTTGTGCCCTTAATGATTGATTGAAATTTGTGTAAGTGGGTGCACAACCAGGGTTTTCAAGCAAGATTATTTATAATGTGTGAATTTTAATGTTCAAATCCTGCTTAAGTAGCTTTTAGGGTTTCAAATTAGGTGAATTGCAATCAAATTTCTAGGCAAACCAAGTTGTAAAACACGGGTGAAGATAGTTTTCCTTTAAAATCAGAAAGAAAACGGAGTGCCTAGAATATACCTAGATTGAAAACCCTAAGGAGGAGCTACTTGATGAGTTGGTTTTAAATAAAGTGGTGCGGCCCAAACAACTCAAACAATTGGCCACAATTGCACCACTAAGTTAGGCACTCAAAGATGGTTAACCTAGAATGATTTCTACTCTGTTATGTGTTGCTCTGTGTGTACCGGTTCCACAGATCAGAACCCGGTTGAGTAGAAAACAAATCAAGTTAATCAAGTGCCTTGAATGTGGGTGTGTGTTGTGTGTTTGTTGAAAGTTACCCCACAAAATTATCTTTTTGTTATTATTATTTTTTTTTATGAATGAGGGTGAAATAAGTGTGAGTAGAAATCCAAACAACCAAACTATTCCTAGGATTTATGCAAACACCTAGGTTAATTGGAATTTGGATTTAATGTGGCGAATGAAATCTATGGAGGGGGAAAGAATGGGGGAGCACTTACAGTTGTCTTCAACTGCACTTTACTCCAGTCTACCGCTTGTTGATTCCTTGATGGAGGTCTCTGCAAAACAATAGACACAAGAGAAAGCTAGTTAGAAAACAAATAAAGTGCAAGAAATGCGAAGAAAAGATCGGAAATCGTTGCCTCCCCGGCAACGGCGCCAAAATGTTGAGCGCGAGGAATCTACGCTAACGTGTTCGGTTTTGGAAAACCTGTCGTTGTAGTTCGAAAGCGAAGGATTCGTGTTCAACAAATAAAATTTATACCGAAATAAGAATTCCGGGTCGAACACAGGGAGGCGAACGTTTGATTTAAAAACTCCGCGTTTCTTTTTATTTTGTCACAAAGAAATTCAATTTAAACTATCTAAGTATCTACAACAAATAAAAGAGAGAGAGGGAGTAAGAGAGAGCGAAGAAATACTATACATGGAAATCAAAATGAGATGTAGAATAGACAAGGAATTTATCATAAAAGAGTTCTTTCATTACAACTAGAAAACATAAAACAATTACTCTAGAAAGCATTAAAAGAATGGAGGGAGAAATGTCCTCCTCGACGATCGCTCGGAGGACGAATAGACTACTCTAGAAAGCAGTAAATCTATACTAGAAAGCAGTAAAAAGAATAGGGAGAGAGAAATCCTCCTCGACGGTCGCTTGGAGGACGAGCCGGACGGGATGACGCCTGGACGAAGGAGAACGAGGCAGGACGAAGGAGGACGAAGCAGAAGAACGGGAACGAAGCAGCACGCCGTCGTCGTCGCGGGATCCACTTCCGAAGGGGGACGAAAATTTGGACTTTATCTCGTGAGAAGCATCCCGGGTGTGGGACAAGCTTCTCTTGAGCTTTGGAGAGGTAGAGAGGAGAAGGAAGGGATGAAAATTTCGTATGGAGGGGGTCTCCTTTTATAGTTGCAAGGAGTGGGGGCAAAATGGACATTATATCTTCAAAATAATAAATAAGGGGTCTTTAGTGACGGATAAAACCGTCGCTAAAGCCCCGCCGTCGCCGTCGCCGTCGCCGCCGCACCCACGCGCGCCCGCTCGGCTGGCCTGCGCGCGTAACGCAGACGCACGTCCGCGTCGTCTCAGCCGTCCGATCGCGAGATCGGACGGCTTAGATCGCGCCCGCGCCCGCTGCGTAGCGCGCCGCCCGCGTGCGATCGCGCGCCCACCAGGGCGTCCAATTGCGCGTCGGCGCTATCGGGCGCGCGCGGCCGTTGGATCTTCATCCGACGCTCGTGCGCGCCCGCTCGCCCGCGCCTTCGACCCCCTCTCCGCGGCTCGAACCCGCGACCTCCGCTTCGCCCGCAGCTGCGTAGCCGCTGCGCTACGCGGCGAAATGGTCGCGCGGACGTTTTTAAACGCGCGCGACCGCAGCCGTTGGATCGAGATCCAACGGCGGAGAGGAGACGTTGCGTGGTCTTCACAGGACTCCTGCGGCCGATTGGGCGGCTGGGATGGCGCCACGTGGCGCTATCTTGGCCGTCCATCTTCTGGAAGTTGTAGATGGTGCCACGGATGTCGGATTGACTTGATTTTTGTGTCGTTCGGCTGCGATCGTCGATCCGAATTCATCCGTGTGGTCGGATTTTCCATCTGAAGTGCGGATTTACACCATCCTGGCCCTTGATCTTCTAGGGTTCCCCGGTCTCTATCTGATGCTACGGATGCCTGATTAGGGCGATCTTGGAGTCGTTGAACTCCAATCGTCGCCCTGATCATATCCATACGGTTGGATCTTTGATCCGAGGCCCCGATAAAATATTTGCCCTGTCCAAGCACATAAAAGGAGACAATTAACCTCCATTTTATTCAAACTACTCTAAATGCAAGATGATGCATGTAATGCAATATTTATATCATGAAATGCAATCCTATGCTTAAGAACATGCATAAATAGACATTTTAAGTAGTGTAAATGTGTTTACATCACGGCCGTTTGGGCGGCTGAGATGGCGCCACGTGGCGCCATCTTGGTCGTCCATCTTCTGGATGTTGTAGATGGTGCCACGGATGTCGGATTGACTCGATTTTTGCGTCGTTGGGCTGCGATCGTCGATCCGAATTCATCCGTGCGGTCGGATTTGTCATTTGAAGTGCAGATTTACACCATCCTGGCCCTTGATCTTCTAGGATTCCCCGATCACTATCTGATGCTACGGATGCTTGATTAGGGCGATCTTGGAGTCGTTGAACTCCAATTGTCGCCCTGATCACATCCATACGGTTGAATCTTTGATCCAAGGCCCCGATAAAATGTTTGCCCTGTCCAAGCGCATAAAAGGAGATAATTAATCTCCATTTTATTCAAATTACTCTAAATGAAAGATGATGCATGTTATGCAATATTTATATCATGAAATGCAATCCTATGCTTAAGAACATGCATAAATAGACATATTAAGTAGTGTAAATGTGTTTACATCATCTCCTTAGGTCCAAATTTTGGTATAAACCTAATTTGGATCTAAGAAATCCAATGGTGAAGTTGGACTTTAGGTTTGACCACGTTTGACTGGTCATTTTACATAAAAACCTAATTTAGGGAAAATATTTGACTAAGACAGCTATTTAGGTCAAAATAGGTTCCAAAGGCCAAATTGAAGGTTCTAAACCCTAGAAGATATTTTTCCATGAATTTTAGATGATTTAGTTGAATTTTATCATGACCAGAACCTTGTTAAATTAAGTGGATTTGTTTTAGGGTTACAAGAAGTCATTTAATTCCCAGATTTCACATTAACCCTTTTCTGATTGAACCAACCCACTTTTTATCTTGTTAGGACTATTTGACCTATGTTTAGCCCCTGAGAAATCCCGTTGTTGCATTGCAATGGTAAAATTGTAGTTTTACCCTTTGTTTCTTGCTCTTCTTTCAAACAAGTTATTCCTTGAGTTAGGCCCTTCACTTGGTTATGTTGGAGCTTTTATTCTCTTTTCTAGGTCAAAATGAGCTAGTTAGGTCTCATGATGGTGTTCCCATCACTTATGTAACAAAGAGTGAGAGGTGGGGCTAGGGACCACACACACACGCGCACGTGCCCCACCCTACCCTGGCTCCGGCTCGATCATGTGAGAATCAACTTAGAATTTGGACTCCTTTTGCTACAGATTTTTAATCTCATGATTTTGACCTGAATTGGTCGATCAAAATGTAAAATTGGTCGACCAATTGTTTTGGTCGATCAATGTATTTAGTTTGGTCGATCAATTGGTTTGGTCGACCAATTAGTGAGGTTTGATCGACCAAATTGTTTTGGTCGATCAATGAACTTAATTGGTCAATCAATTGCCGTGTTTCCATAAAATGGGAATTTCCTTAAACGTCTGGTCGTGGGTTCTATATAAGAGCCACAAGGGGGTTCTAATTTGACACACACCAAGAGTAGAAAAGCTCTCTTCACTCTCTCCCCCTCTCTCTTATTCTTGTCTGTCTTTCTTGGTGCATTCGTTCAACATGAGAATGGTAGAAAAATCTCCAATCACTTTTCTCGATCTTGCACAAGGAGATTGAGAAATCTATAAGAAGTTTTTGGTTGATCAAACTATTCAGTCGGTAGATCAATCGGGAATTGGTTGGAAACCAAATTACCTCGGCTTCGTTCTCCTGAGGTGGTTTTCAAGGATGTCCAAAATTGGAGTGCGTCAAATCTTGGAGGTGAATCATTATATCCTGTAAGGAGTTCGTCAGATCCCGACGCACCAGTATTGTGGGGGGTGATACCTTCTCTAAGGGAAGTCCTTAATGGGTGCTTCGATCAGAGTACAATCTAATTCCTTCTCGTTTTGTTTATTTGTGATATTACATATTATTTTTTCTTTAATTTATTTTGAATCTTGCCAAATCATATTTGACTTGCTTGATTTAATATTTTTGATCTATACAAAAATATTGAAAATGCATATATTTTTATTTATTTATTTTCTATATACATTATTTTTAACGGATTAATACTATCTTGTATTTCTTACATACTCAATCCTTGTCAATTGCGTTCTAATGGGGCTTATTAAACCTACTAGAGGACTTTGTCATGGCTGTCCTATGTCCCCCTTTCTATTTATTCTTGGTAGTGAATCACTTGAAAAATTAGTGGACAGAAATTTAAAGGCAAGCCTATTAAGTGGTATAAAATTAGCCGCCACCGCGCCCCCAACTTGTCACCTACCACACGCTGATGACACTCTTGTCTTCACGAAGACTAATGAATATGAGTCTTAACTTATCAAATGCATTCTCAATTACTAATTTGGTATTTCCAATCAGAAAATTAACTATGCCAAGCCTTCTATTCTGTTTAGTTCTAGCTGTCCTTTGAACAACAAAACATTATCAAGTCTATTCTGGGTATTCATAAAACCTTTGAGAAGGATCTTTATCATGGAGCTCCAATTGGTGGGAGTAACTACAACATTCAAGTTGCTAAGAAGATCTTAGTCAAGATGCAAAGAACCTTGCAGGGCTGGAAGATTAAGACACTTTCTAAAGCTGGAAGATCAATTTTGGTCAAGTCCATGTTAACCTCAATCCCTGTCTACTTGTTATCTACATCTATAATCTCAGAGAGTTATGCTAAAAAGCTTGATGAGTGTGTTTGTTCCTTTTGGTGGGGAGAAAATATTAATCAGAAGAAAATTCGAACTTTATCCTGGTATAAAATCTCTATTCCAAACCACTTAGGTGCCTTGGACATAAGGCTCACTCATATAAATAACTTAACCCTTTTTATGAAATTTTGGTTGGAGGTTATTAAAGGATGATGACTCTCTATTATTAGATTTTTCTAAGTCTAATTTTTGGTCTGCAAACTATAAGTTTTATCATTCCAAATTTTTGGAAGGGTATCTGTCATATCAAATCTTCCTTTATGATGGTCATATTTGGAAGGTTAGTGATGGATCAACCATTAAGTTATGGAGAGACGGTTGGATTCCAGACGGCAAGGCTCCTATTTTTTCCATGGGATATTTGCCTCGTAATATGTCTAATGTTAGCTCCTTAAGGCTGCAGACAGTAGAAGTTGGAATGAAGCTCTTATTTACAGTATCTTTGAAGATCAATTGGCAGATGCCATTATGAATGCTCCTATCAATTTAGACGAAGAAACTCCAGATTGTTGATAATGGCGGCCTAATAAGAAGGGGCTCTTCACAACTAAATCTTCCTATCAGTACCTGTTGAACATTTCGGATTGCATGCATACCTATGAAGACTCTATAACCAATATAGTCAGGAAGATCGAGGCTTCTAAAATTCTGCCTAGAATTAAACTTTTTCTGTGGAAATCGTCTCTAAATGCTCTCCTTGTTGGAGAAAACTTATGGAAGTTCGTTCGCAATGACATGGTTCTCTGCCCAATATGCAGATCTGTTATTGAATCTATTGATCATGTGTTCTATTCATGCCATATGGCAAGGATGTTATGGTTCCGCCTCGGCTGGAGATCCTCTGATGAGTTCGACTCCTTCCTTTACTTTATTATCAGTAATTATGATAAGAATCAGACATGAAGTTAGCTATATTTGTTCTTGATGCAATTTGGTCAGCCAGATGCAGTTTGATTTTTAACAAGCAGAAGATTGATATTGATAGAATTTATAAATAGGCGGTTGCTACGCTCAATTTTTATAGCACTAGAATACGTTTCAACTGGGAATGCTTGTTATCTAATTCTAATGTTCATATTCTTACTAATTCTGAAATGCTTCAGCATATTTATAATGTTTACAAATATATAGTTTTCGTTGATCCTGTTTGCACTAACTCCCACTCTTACGATGGCCATGGGGCTGTAGTGTGTTTAGAAAAGAGCTGAATACTATGGATCCAAACATGTAGATCCCACTCTCGCGATGCTACCATGGCTGAAGGTTTCTTTTTGCCAGAGTCATTGAAGAAGACCACAACTCTTATAGAAGAGGGTAGATTGATGAAAGATGAATCAACAGTCTTCCTCACCAACTCGAGAGCCTTTTACTAGGGTCTTCATGGAGATCTCTCAAACTATATTGGGAAGTCTTTAATATCCTATACAATAGTCCGATGTATTTGAACTCTCTATATGATGCTACATGTGTGTTGATCCCTAGATCCTTGAACATGTTAGCTCATTCTATTGTGCAGGCATGCAAAATTCAGAAGAAGCTAGGTTTTTGGTTTGATTATGATATTCCTAGTCTCTATGCTAACACTTGCAAGGAACTTTTATAACCAATGAATATGAATACATTTATTTATTTATTTATTTATTTATTTTAAAAGATTCTTACGTTCATTGCAACGTCTGCTGTTCATTTTTCATTTTTATTTCCAAATCTGAAAACTCCACAGAAACTCAAGTACATGACTATTTTCCTAGGAATCATCTTTGCTTTAAGATGGACGAGGACTACTACTGGAGATTAATTGTTGGAGTGACCCACTTAAATAGGAGGAGATGGAGATAGGGATAAAGGCGTGAGTGAGACTTAAGGAAAACAAGCAGAGACAGCACGTGGTTTTGTTTCCAAGTTGATAGCAGTGGTTATACATTTCCGGTCGGTTACAAGCAACCAATGTTCATTCTTCGGGCTCCCTGAAATGCCAAAAAGAGCGAGGGAGCTGACCCATGCATGTTTACACTTTGCTCCATTTTTAATTTGTCTTCAAAGGGTGATTTTTATACATACTTATACTTACGTTCCTGTGAAAAATCCCTCCACCCACTGAGATCAACTGAGCTCTGATTACCATGGACTGGATCCTGATTGCTGTATCAATGGACTGTCAATATATAGTATAATTTAGTCCAAGATATATAGTTATCTGGAGAGGTTAAAACAAATGGTTCTTGGTAGTGGATCCACACGTTGGAGCTATCTTGAGCAACCATTGGCGAAATCCATCCACACCACGTGCATGACACGCACACACATTGCATTATTGCTTCCCGACAAAAGAACAAAATACATGGGCACGAACCCACTGCCACCATCTTGGAACCGAAAACTAGATGCTGCCTTCTGCTGGTTTTTTTAGAAGTCACATCCCCATCCTTATCCATCATCCCTCCCTCCCTCCTTATTTAAGTGGTTTAACTCTCTCACTTCTCTCTCCAGAGAAACCAAGAAGCTCACAGCTTTTCACAAATTAACTATTCACCAATCTGAGAAGAGAGCATATATGAGTTCAACAAGCAGAGCATGGATAGCGGCTGCAAGTATTGGTGCGGTGGAGGCCCTCAAAGAATATGGCATCTGCAGAGGGAACTGCACGTTGAGGTCACTCCACCAACATGGCAAGGGAAATTTGGGGTCCTTGTCCCAAGCCCAGAGGTTCTCTTCTTCGGCTGGTAGATTGGAAGAGGCAGATCCTGAGATGGCCAACCAGTCTGAGGAATCATTCAGGAAGGTCATGTTCCTCAGTTGCTGGGGCCCTAACTAACAAGTTTTACGTTTCTTTTTTCCGTGGATGTAAATGGTTTACTGTTTGGAAATGTATAGGCATCCTTTTGTCGTAATGGACTCCAATCTTGTTCCCCATTCCTGTCTTGACGGTGAATATGTGGTTCGAGGGAATTGGTTATGCTTAGTCAAGAAAACGTACATGGGAAAGGTGGGGTTCCCCTGAAACTCCAACTAAAAAGACGTTTTCCCAAGGCCAATGCAGACGTAGATATATTCCAAATTAAGCAATCGTCGAGGTTCTAATAAGATGCGTCCAAGCCAAATTAGCCACTCAAATGAATTGGGTCAAGCTCATCTTGTTAACTTTGAAGGATAATTTGGAGGGCACTAATTGATGTTGATGGAAAAACAAAAATTAGGTATTCAACGTCACGTTCCAATTTGTGGAACTCTTGCTTAACTTACTCCAAAATGATTGATAGAGGCTCTAGAGTGCGAGATGATATCCTCTAGTTCCCACATGAATGTGAGTTACAAGTAGAAGTGTATATAGGTTGATTTCAACCTAAACCCAAGTCGATTAGGTTGGTTTAAGGTTTAACTAATCCAATCCAGCCTGCAAACTAATACAATGTGATTTATAATTTTTTACATACTTATATATATTATATGTATATAATATACATAGTACATACATTTATATATAATTATATGTATATAATACATAAGGGGAGCTAAATTCTCCCTCCATCATAGCCCAATCTCTCCTAAATTCCAATCACAACCTCTCATCTCTCCTACAATCTCACCTCTCAAATTCCTTCCAACCCTAAGCCCTTACACCTTCGACTTTACGGTCTTACTCCCACTTATCACCCCCTACTATTAGTGCTAATATATCACGATCTTTGATTTTGAGGATAACAAAATAAATGTTATATAACAATTTCATTTGAGTCTAGGATTTCAGGATAAATGCATTTGGAAGAAAGCTTGATGGAAGTTTAAACTCAAGCTCCATGAAAGAATGAAGGAGCTTCATGGGAAAAAGCATGGAAGAGTATGGGATGAAGGTTTAAAGCTTTGGGTTGAAGACTAAAAGCTTGGAGAAAGAAGAAATGAAGAATATGATAGATTTATTTTGTTGCATTCAATGTAACTTAACTTTTCGCTTTTATTTTTTTATATATTTGTTAAAGAGTCCTAATATAAAGTTAATAAGCTTAGTTAGTC
Source organism: Thalassia testudinum (assembly GCA_037157565.1). Taxonomy (NCBI): domain Eukaryota; kingdom Viridiplantae; phylum Streptophyta; class Magnoliopsida; order Alismatales; family Hydrocharitaceae; genus Thalassia; species Thalassia testudinum. Next base: position 29,023,693 of record JAZHRO010000031.1, on the reverse strand, counting down.
ATTAGGTTGCTAGGAAAATAACCTTAGTTAGTCGTTAGGTTGCTAGGAAAATCAAACCCAACACTAAAAGGCCCTAGAGCAGCTAAACTCAACATTGAGGCACTGACCAATTTCAATATGTGTCAACCAACTCTTATATAAGGCATCGACCTACCTTTGACCAAGGATCACCCAATGCCATAGTAACTCGTCGACCTATAGATTATTCCAAGGAATTAGAGCTTAGAAGCCCTTAGTAGACAAATGGCTGGGAGTCAACTTGCTTGTATAGTACTAGTTGATTGACCGTCATTCAACCAGTGAAGGCCCACTATGGCTACCCTCATCCATTGTAGGGTGTCAACCAATATTTCACGTTGGTCGACCAGCTAGTACTAGCCAACTGATCAAGTGTCAACTAACTTGTACTATTTGTTGGATCTGCTCGATTTTCCAGAAATCTGTTCCAACAGCAGAAATCCTTAATTGTTCTGACGGGAATATCTTGCCCTAAGTACCTCTAGAGTGGTCCTACTAGTTCTACAAAATACCTATGAATACTCCCTAGCTTTGTGACACATTAGAGAAAAGAAAAAGAGAGGGAAACCATTTGTGAGCCACTACTTCCTACTACCCTCATTGAGAGTGAGATTCAAATTGAGGCATTGTCCAAGCTACTCTACTAGCTAGTTAAGCAACATCCTAGAGCACTGATTTGCTGTGCACTCACGTTGATTCACTTTCATTTCAAGGAAGTTTTCTATTCTTATAGGAGCTTAGTTTAGCTTATATTTTAATCTCTATAAGTGGTTGTATTTTTTATTTTTGTTTAGGTATTCGCTTTGTGAATTCTCATCTTCATTAGAGACAAAATACTCTTCGTGAAGAAAAGTAGCTGTTAAGCTACACTACCCTCATCCAAAGTAGCGTAATTATATTGAGGTTATATCACCCTCATTTAGGGGATACATATATTACGGTTTGATTGACTCGATTGATCGTAAAATCCTAAATTGGGAAACTTAAGTGGTAGTTTTTATCCATGTTAGGTTCTCACCTAAGAATACCTTGTATAATTGTAGTGAATGCTTGTGTGATTGTTTATAATTTCATTTGATTATCATTTTTATTATTTCGCACTATTCACCCCCATCTAGTGCAATTTCGTCTATCTCTTCTACACCCTCACCAGCTCCAGGTGTAGGCAATGCCTTCTCCTCTCCCACCTCCATTGTCTCCAAGTGTAGGTTGTGCCCTCTCTCTTCCCACCTCAACCATCTCCAAGCGCAGGTGGTGCCCTCTCGTCTTCCACCTCCACTGTTCCAAGCATAGGCGATGCCCTCTCCTCTCCCACCTCCATCATCACCACGTGTATGTGACACACTCCTCTCTCCCACCTTCACCAGCTCCATGCACAAGCAACTCTCTCTCCTCTCCAACCTCCATTGGCTCCAAGCGTAGGCGGCACCCTCCCCTCTCAATTCCAAGCTCTCCTCGATGGCAGTTGGCGACACCTTGCTCTTCAGGTAACCCACCTCTCTTCTCCTCTTCTTTCTTGCAGTCGCAGGATCCTCTCTCTTAGCATCACCACTGATCCTCTCCACCCTCGACATCCCTCTCCCCACCAGCCACCACCATCAAATGATCACCTCTCCCTCACACCATCCATCATCCCCCGCCTTTCCCTCCTTTTAAGTGTCTATATTTTATTTATAAGTTTGTTTGAATAATGTGCTTATGTATTTGTTTTTGTTAGTTTGTGCGAGCAATGCACTTATATATTATTTGATTTTGTTAAATTTTATTTTTTTAGATGGATGATGAAGTCAAGGGAAGCAATGAACCTTATGTGCAAAATATTAATAACTAGTTAATAACCTGCACCCCCCCATAGGCTCCAGAATAGTTAACGCTTATACCTTGAAGTGGGGAATGGCACCCGTTCGAGGTGTCAACACGGTAAGTTAACTTGGGGGCTCTGTTGTGGGGTCAGTGTAGTCTCTCAGGGTTTACTTGGCTCCGATTGGGGTTCCTTGTCATAAAAAAAAAAAGGCAATAACCTACTCAATTCGCCTTGATTTTTATTGGTTTGGTCAATACTGTAACAGGTTGGGTTGTATTGGAAAGATCCCTACCTACAAATCATGAGTTAGGTTTGAATTGGATCCCAATCTGACACAACTTGGCCCTTGTGCACCCATAGTTGAAAGTGTGCGTATGCAATAAATTATGTTAAGAATACATATGCGCTTGTGCATCTTGACTGGCCTTCTCTCCGGAGGGAATTCCTCAAAAGGAATGCTTTGTGTGAATCTATACCAATATATAGCTTATATTTTGACGTTTTAACATAAATGACATCAAGAACTTCCAAAATTATTTTTTAACATAAATGACATTAATCTCCATATCAACCAAGATGAAATATGCAGTGTATTAATCATTGGGTCATTGTAAATCTAAGAGCATAAATGAATGATCCAAATTTCATCATTATTGGAATGGGATTTGACATCGGAATTGACATTTATATAAATGAAGTAAGGCTTTTTTATAATATTTATGTAAATATAAATTTTCTTATGACATTTAATTACTTTTTGAAGTTCTTTGTAGCATTTATGTAAAAATTTTCTATGTTCTTGCAACTGTGTTGGTGTAGTGTTTGTTTATTACAACAGATCTAGCCATGCAGAGATAAAGTGGGTGTGAATCTGCCATACTGGGAAATGCAAGGAAGGATGGAAAACATTACTCTAGGTAATGATCCAAGGATGATATTAGGAGGGAAAAAAATTTAAAAAGCCATGAGAGAGAGAGAGATTTCATCATTTTGGATAAAACGCATTCTTGGAGAATTCCTTATTCCATATTTTCTCTATTTTCTCCATTGACAACTCCACACATATAACTAATTAATGCAACCATTTCAAACTAGTGTCACTCATATGTCCAATGAAAATTATCACTATATATCATATCCATCTAAAAGCTAGTTGAATCATTACAAGAAAAGTATCAGGAGAGGCACTTGACCTTCCCACCCCTATCTTCCACCCTCACTTTGTTACAACTTACAACAGGTGAAGCATCAAAATTTATACAATTAATGTGGGAAACTGCCATGGGCTCCACCTTTTTTTCTTCCATAATAAGAGTAGGTTCTTGGATATAAAATGAGGTATGGGATTGTGATCTTATTAGATTTCAGTATGATAAGTTGGCATCCTAAGGATCATATATATATATATATATATATATATATATATACTTGTAAATTTAGTTTACTCTTCGTATTCATGCATGTAGTGGAAATATCCTATCTGTGGTGTTTATCCTTCAATTTAAATGAATTTACCAAAGTGGATCTCTAAATTTTATGATACGTGATCATTATCTTTCTTTGCTCATTCCTATCTAGTTTCCTACCCTCCCCTCCTCACCGGTAATTCTTCCCCTTTCTTACGTGTTCCACTTGAGAAAAAGGTTGAGCTATGTTATCATGAAATGATAAAAAAAAGGTTTCTAAGGTTCGATTCAGTTGTCCAACCACTGATTTGCAAAAGTGCATCCAACAAAGAGGAAAGGAACACCAAAAGAAAAAAAAAAAAAGGAAAGAATATTAATTTAATATTTGTCTAATAGCAAAACAAAATGCGTTGCCATCATCTGGGAACCAAAACCACGTTCAGCCGTTTGGTTTGTTTCCCATAATACGTCGCCATCCACTACCATCCTCCTCTATTTATGTGCGTATTCCACTCCTCCCATCCATTCGTCACCAACCAGAAACAAAACCCACGTCTCTCTCTTCTCCCTCTCTTCTTCAATTCGACACCAGTCTCCTGGATCTGATAACAAATTAAGATGAGTTCAACAAGTAGAGCATGTATGGTGGCAGCAAGCATGAGGGCAGTGGAGGCTCTCAAGAACAATGGCTTTGCTGGGTGGAATCACACCTCGAGGTCCCTCCACCAACATGCAAAGAGCAACCTCGCCTTGTTGTCGCAGACCCAGAGATTTGCTTGTTCCACTTGCTTAAACAAAGATGCAGATCTCAATAGCAAGGCCAAGCAATCAGAGGAGTCACTTAGGAAGGTCATGTACCTGAGTTGCTGGGGACCTAACTGATGATGGAGTCCTACACCTTTTCTTGTATATTGTACACTTTTTGTACACTTGTGGGCAATAGCTCAAAATTGGTATATAAATATAAATAGGCCAAGCTCTTTAATTTCCCCAATTCTTGCTCTCGGCATTTTAAATTCTTGGATCCTCTTGTGCACGGTACATGATGTTGAAATCTAGGGCTCTGTCAATACGTTCGGCTTTTGGGTGCAGTTTCTACTGGAGTTCCTGTTAATTAGTAGAGTAAATCCTAGAACAGGCAACATCGAGTGGAAGGTGATTGATTCGACGAATTCAAAGTCGTTGCCAGTGAAGACGCCTTGATTTGAGAGCAAGATCTATTCGATTTGGGAAGATTAACAAAGCAACGACTGGTCTTAAGATGCTCATGATAAAGGAAAACCATCCCCACATCCCTTCTTATACCCAAAATTCGATCCCCTAATTGAAAATAGGGGGTTCCACCTAAGCATCTTTCACATGGACATGTTCTCATGCCCTGGCTATTATTGCTGAAGGCTTGATCGTCGTGTTAGCAAGATTGTCTTTTGTGGCAATCTTCTTCAGTAAGATCTCACCTCAAGCAATTGTTTATTGTATGAAATGGTATGTAACACCCATGTACTTTATCCATTTATAATGCTCTTGATCCAATGCTGGGTGAGGGGTATATACTTGTAACTATTGCATGATTCCTTAGTCATCTTTTGCTTAGGCTGATAGCTACGAAAAAGGTCCCTAAATTATAGCACTTGATTCCTTTTGTTGTTGCCACATGCTCCTCACATGCTTGATTATGGGATAGAAGACTGAAAGATATCCTTCCAACTCACTGTGCATGCATCTGCTAATCAAGAAGACATATCCTAGAATGAAACTTATTCCATTGTTTCATGATAGTTTTTTTTTTTTTTATTACTCATAATTTGGTATCGTTCCTCTTGTAATAAGGCTTCCAATGACACTCATGTTTCATAAAAATTCAAGTTATGTTTCACAAATTGTACATGAAATATGTTTAACGAGGATATAGATGTACTTGTCAAAATATAAGTTCTAATTCATCTCGGAGGTGATTGCATCATTTCATATCCTTAATACTTGTAGAGGTTAGACTGAGTTAAAATATCTGATAATCCATAAAAAAAAATGTAATTATGATCAACTCCTAATCAAATCCATATACTGTTGAATTTCACTCGTCTTAAAATTTCCAACAATATTTATTTCATGTCAATTCAAGGATCGCAGTAAAAATTACGTGAGAAATACAATAAAAAAGTCTATTTGGGGTTGGTGGGGGAAGGCGGCATAGGGTCGTCATTTACTTCCCTAGGCGGTGTGCATCTCGAGAAATTGTGAGAGAGAAGAAAAGAGCGGAGAGAGGAAGTGCTTGGTAGCATTTTTTGTAAGTATTTTCAATATTCTTGCAATAGTGATGTAGTGTTTGTTTATTACAACACATATAACCAAGCAGATAAAAACTGGGTGTGAATCTGACATCCTGGGAAACCCAAGGAAGGATGAAGGAAATTAATCTTGGTAATGATCCAAGCGCGATATAAGAAAGGAAAAAATTTAAAAAAAGCCATGAGAGTCAGGGAGATTTCGCCATTTTCAATGAAATGCATCGTTGGAGAATTCCCTATTCTATGTATCCTCTATTTGCTCCACCGACGGCTCCACGCACGTAACTAATGCAACTATTTTAAACCAACATCACTCGTATGCCCAATGAAAATTTTCGCTAACATATCCATCTAAAAACTCGTTGCACCATTACAAGAAGAGTATCAAGGGAGATACTTGGCTTCTCATCCCTATATCCGACCTGAGATGCTGGAAAAAAAGTAAGGGAACACATACATGGACACGTTTTGAGACACGTGTGTCTCCACTCACGTTTTTAATGTCAAAAATAAATACATGAGACGGTTCACAAGCTAACGCAAGAGGTGTACATTAAGAAACAAAAAAATAAAAAAAAAGTAATCGTAGGGTTCATCATTATTAGAAAAAAAAAAAAAAATAATCGCACTATATAAAAGTTGAAAATACTAAGTTGCAACAGTAAAAAATTAAAATTATATCGATTTAAAATTAAAGTATAATAATTAAAAATTAAAATACATTATTTAAAAATAAATTTTATCTATAAAAAGTTATCCTTGACCTAAAAGTTAATTTTTCTCATATATTTTTGATGGAGTTTTCCCATTATTACGAAGAGTAACCTTTCTTTCGCAGGAACTAGTTTGGATTACTTTTTCTCCCTCTCCCATTTTGGGTTATAGGTTCTTCCCTTTCAAATAAATACTTATCCTTTGAAAAAAAAAATTCTTCACGTACAAATAAATGCTTATTCTTTTTTTTAAAAAAAAAGTTGGCATCCTTGGATCACACACACACACATATATATTCAGTTTGCTCTTCGTATTCATGCAGTGGAAATATCCTATCTGCTGTGTTTATCCTTCAATTTAAAGAGATTTATCAAGCAGGTCTCTAGATTTTATCTCTCTTTGCTCATTTGACAGGGTAATCCGCTGCAATTCTCAACACCTTTCCACTGTAGTTTCCTACCCTCCCCTCCTCAAGGGTAATTCTTCCCATTTCCTACGTGTTCCACCGGAGAAAAAGACTCTGTTATCATGAAATGAAAATAAAAGGTTTCTAAGGTCCGATTCAGCTGTCCAACCACGGATTTGCAATGCTGCGTCCAACGGAGAGGAAAAAGTACAAGAAAAGAATGTTAATTTAATATTTGTCTAACAACAGAACGAGATGTGTTGCCATCATCTGGGAACCAAAACCACGTTCAGCCCCCTGGTTTGATTCCCAAAACAAGTGGCCATCCACTACCACATGCATCCTCCTCTATTTATGTTGGTATTCTACTCCTCCCATCCCTTCATCATCACCGACTAAAAACAAAGCCCACATCTCCCTTTCTTCTCCCTCTCTTCTCCAATTCGACACCAGTCTCCTGAATCTGATAACAAAATTAAGATGAGTTCAACAAGCAGAGCGTGTATGGCGGCTGCAAGCATGAGGGCAGTGGAGGCTCTCAAGAACAATGGCTTTGCTCGGTGGAATCACACCTCGAGGTCCCTCCACCAACATGCAAAGGGCAACCTTGCCTTGTTGCCTCAGACCCAGAGATGTGCTTGTTCCACATGGTTAAACAAAGATGCAGATCTCAACAGCAAGGCCAAGCAATCAGAGGAGTCACTTAGGAAGGCCATGTACTTGAGTTGCTGGGGACCTACCTAACTGATGGTGGAGTCCTCGACCTTTTTGTATATTGTAGACTATTTGTACAATTGTATGGAGTAGCTCAAAAATACTATATATATAATATAATAGACCAAGCTCTTTAATTTCCCCAATTCTTGCTCTCGTCATTTTTAAGTTCTTGGATCCTCTTGTGGACGGCACATGATGTTGAAATCTAGGGCTATTTCAAAACGTCCGGCTATACGGGGGTGGTTTCTACCAGAATTCTTGCTAATTAATAGGGTAAATCCTAGAACGGAAAGTTTGTTCGTTACCCTTGGGACGTTGAAGGTCATTCAGATCAAGGCAGTCAACATCGAGTGATGATTCCATGATTTGAGAGCAATATTTATTCGATTCGGGAAGATGAACAAAGCAATGACCAGTCTCTCAGGATGCTTCCGATCGATCGATCGATAAAGGGAAAACCATCCCCATATCCCATCTTATACCCAAAAGCCGATCCCCTAATGGAATAATAGGGGTTTCCACGTAAACATCCTTCGCATGGACCTTTTCTCATGCCCTGGCTGTTGCCAAAGGCTTGATCATCGTGTTGGCAAGATTTGTCTTCTCCGTCCAACTTCTCCACTAGGATCTCGTCTCAAGGAATTGCCTATTGTCTTGGTCATCATGTTAGCAAGTTTGTCTTTTGTGTCAATCTTCTTCGGTAAGATCTCACCTCAAGCAATTGTCTATTGTATGAAATGGTACGTAACGCCCTATGTCCTTCATCCATTTATAATAATTGCACTTCATCCATTGCTAGGTGTGGGGCACGTAAGTAATTTAACTTAATTCCTCATGGTACCTTAATCGTCTTTAGCTTAGGCTGATATCTACAGAAAAGGCTCCAATCCATGGCACTTGATTCCTTTCGTTGTTTTCACATGCTGCTTACGTACTTGATTATGGGATACAAGACTGAAAGACATCATCCTTCCAACTCGTTGTGCATCCCCACTAAATCTAGAAGACATATGCTGGAATGATTTTCTCGCACAAATTGTGTTGAGTATCTCTACTTCTTTGAAACTGAAAAAGCTGTAATCCGAGGTATTGTAAGCTCATGTCACAATGTTCCGTTCAAAAACTTTCCATATCCTTTTGCTCGATGGGACATTTACTTACTAATGGCGCTGACTACATGAGTGAATGCCTCATCTGGCGCCATTTTACTTACTAATGACACTGACTACAATTGCATAACGATCCTGAATACGTCGTTTGATCTCATAGGCTGTTGCGAATCGATCTTGAAGTTCTTATCCATGATATCAGGCGGAGAAATCAAGTTCATTATGCGAATCTATTTGTATTTCAAATTATTCTATGTTTCCTCTGATATTATCATCGATGAGTCATCCTAAAGTTATAATAAAATGTTTTTATCAATGAAAGGGGAAAACATTTAAGTATGATTTAGAGTAAATTATCTCTCACCTTAAAACAATGGCAATGAATTTTAATTTTAAATCAAATATTATGATGATATTTTAGATATTTGAGTTTTTGAATCAAAATCATCGTTGATATTTTAATTATCACCTCAACAAGTCGTGTCTTAAAATGCAGGTTTTAGAGAGGGGGAGGTGTAAGCAATTAAAATGCCTAATGCCTACCTGAGTAAAAACATGACTTAGGAGTTATTAGCCAAGTTATATCTTAGAGACATGATTTAATTTGTCGTGTTTCCTTTCAAAGATAAAAAAAAAGTAAAGATATGTTTAAAAGATATAACTTAGTTTATATCAAAATAAGTTGTCTATTCTAGATACTACTTACCTTTGGTTAACAAAGTCGGATTTAAATGCATGACCTCATGTTAGTTGGGTAATTAATTTATTAAAATCAAAATTAACTAATTAATTTATTTTTAATATGTTCAGACAATTTTTTCCCCTTAACCTTGGTTTTTCCTTTGGCATTGGGCTAGTGTTGTCTCTTTTATTTGATCATGTTTCTTCATGGTTCATAACTTCACTTTTTTGTTTTTTAGACAAATAACGATTCATTACTAATTACCAAAGTAAGTATCTACTACTCTTTGGTAATAACCAGGGATGCCCTTCTAGAAGTCGTCGATATTGTCCATTTATGTGCCTGCAAAATTATATGCACCAACTTCACCAAATATTAGTAGCATTCATTGATGTTCTTTTGGATGGCCTTAATCGATAGTGCTGTGGGTGAGTCCATTTTCATCCCCTCGATCTACCTACTAATCGTAATCTTGTAAAGGTAGGATTTAACCTCCCATATTTTGGTTTAAAGTCCAATTATTATTAAATTATTGGGTCATTCAAGTGAGTTCAACTAGGAAATATAATTATTCCATACTAAGGATGCACATGGATTGAATTAGTCCTCAATTCAATCCAATTGGACTAGATTGAATTAGAGTTTTTATTCATATGGATTGAATTGGATTAGAAAAATTTTAATTTGTTTTAATTGAATTGGAATTAAGTTGAGACCTTTACCAATCTCATCTAATCCATAATCCTTTAAATTTATAATATATGGTGAAATTGATGGAGATGTTACATGTATAATTAAGGCAGGGTGATTGAAATGGAGGGGAACAATTGGTGTTCTATAAGATAAGACAATTTATTTGAAACTTAAAGGAAAGTATTCTAAGGTAGCCGTAAGACCTATCATGTTATATGTGGTTTTGAATGTTGGGCTGTCAACGATAAACATGTGAAGAAGATGTCTGTGGTATAAATGAAGATGTTAAGATGGACGTGTGGTTATATAAGAAAGGATTGTATTTCAAATGAGATTATTCGGGAGAAAGTTGGACTGGCATCTATAGAGGATACAATGAGAGAGATGCGTCTAAAGTAATTTGGACATTTGTAGAGAAGGTCGGTAAATGCCCCAGCTAAGAGATGTTGGGAGTTAAATGCTGAACCTACTAGAAGGAGATAAAGGAGATCAAAGACGTGATAGAATGAAACTATTAAGTATACTCTCAATTATTTCGAGTTTAGCTTAGAAATTGTTCAAAATAAATCTAATCAATAGAGGCAAAGAATTTATATAATTGACTCCGCTTGGTGTAGAAAAAAGCTTGATCATTTGTTTTTAATTTATGTAATTTATTGCAATCACATGTATGTAATCCATGAAAAAAATGACATTTACACACACAAACATTAAGAAGTAATAAATTACTATTAATCAAGAGCATGTAATACAAAAGTTAAAAAAAATTACCTCCACTCTACCTTCCATTAGTACCCCTCTCCTCAAATAACACCCCACGATACGTTTTTTGTGTTATTGTCTTAATAACACACATTACATGCAATAACACACATTACATGCAATAAGAAAAAAAATAAATCCCCAATAGTCAACAGCATGTGATACAAAAGTTTAAAAAGATCCCTCTGCTCTCCCGTCCACCAGTCCCCCTATCCCCAAACCACCCTACGGTCCTTTTTTTTGTGTCCTTGTGTTAATAGCCTAATAAGGAAAAAAACATCTAAATTTAAAACTTTACATTAACTAATAGAAAATCATACACAAACTATAAAATCATGTACAACTTCAAGAAAAATAAAATTAAATAATTCTATTCCAACATGAATCAATCCAAAATTTTATGGATTGAATTATATTGAATTAGACCTTAAAATAAATTAGATTGAATTATAAAAATCACAATTCAAAAAGAGCATTGGTTATGAATTTACTAAAATATGATCCAATCTGGTATGTGTACACTCCTATCCCACTATTTCGTATATATTTTTGGTTTCGAATGTAGATTAAATGTAATTTTTTCATACCATATCTTGATAAAATAAGAATTTGATTTGAATAAAAAATGGATAAAGATGTACATTGTATATTAAATAAGGTATAACTAATTTGGAGTAATATTAAATTAAAATATGAACATGTTAACCGTCTCAGTCATTCTATAAACATACTTACCTGTCAATATAACTTTTCAAGTTTAAATAAATAATAAACTAAGATAACTCATGTGCAAATTACCATTGAAAGGTACAAATAATTTGGGCCATTGAAATGCACAATATAAAGGTTTAGTTTGCTAGATATTCAAATGTAAGTTCGAATTTGAAATCGAATCCAATCTAACGTATAAATCTACATTTGACAGAAGTTAATAGGTTATTAGAATCCATAATCGCAAAAATATTCAAACTTAAAAATTTAAATCTGACCATACTAAGATATGGTCAATGGATATCTTAATTCACATCCAAATATTTTCGTTACTAGTTTCTATGGAGACAATAATGACACTTGTTACAACCAGTATGCATTCCTCTTACTACTAACATTAGGCATTGTCTTGACTATGTAATTTTGAGGTATGATTTCTTCATTTAAAATCTTGACATCCCTTATTAAAAATTTAAGCAATCATCAAGGGTCTAATAAGATGTGTGATGAGATGTGATTCATCATAACTAAAATGTCAAAGTTAAGTCAAAAAATAACGTTAACACACTATTAATTAACACAAGAAATGATTAAGTCTGGAATAATGGAAAATGACCTAAAATACTAATTTTGTGTTAAAAGTGCATAATTAGGTTAATTTTGAGAGATTATATACCTAACTATGTATATGAATGATTTAAATGTCAATTGAACACAATTTGAGTTTGAATGAACAAATCAATGGATGAAATATGTTCTTATATGTTCAAAATACATGCTATAAAAAGTTCATTGAGTTTTGAATGCATTAGGACTTTGGGATTGATGATTTTCATATAGGTCATTCTTTCATAACATTTCCTTCACAAAATGTACACTCAATAGTTTTTAGGGACCTTTATGCAAGCTTTTAGGGACCGTCCAGTAACTATTCTAGCCACTTATGGGTCTTGCTTAAACTCCACATTGTTTCACTATAAGGTCTCTGATGAAATTTCACCAATAGACTTGACATTGCTACTCACTAGAGTCATCCATTCCTTGATCAACCAGATCTACGGTGGATCTCTACCAAACTTGCTACGGTCAGTTTCCATGGCTTCTCGCCCAATTCTAGATTTGATCCTACGTCTTATCTTCATCCAAAACCCTCATGCACGCTCCCAATAGGCATCTTAGTCTTTCACACTGAATGACTTGACACCCTTGAATCTGGTTGCTCCATGCCCCATAGCCTATATAAGGAGCTCTACACCCTCACTTGAGCTCTTTATCGGCTCCCTTCCTACATCTCTTGAGTCGATCAGTTCCTCCCTTTCAGCTTCTCCTTTCCCTTTCATCCTCCGCCTGTGACAGAGGCGGAATTGTCCTTCCTCAAATCAGATCACGTTGAGTTGAATCACATAACTCCAGGGGACATCCCAGGAGTCTCACTAGTGGATTCTTCATCAGTTGGAGATCTTCCTCAATTCGTCACCACTGATCGCCGGTCATGGTCCTTGAGATCCCATTCATCTAGTAGAGTAGATTTAATGCTTTTTAGATAGATTTAATTGCTTTCTAGATTAGATAGGAGTAGTGTTCGATGATTAGATTGCAAATTCAATGTTAGATTAACTTAGAATTAGATGTAGATAGTAATTTCCCTCGAATGACCTCTCCGATCAATTCAGATCAGAGAGGTAATTTCACTTGTTCATCTCGACTCATGTTCCCCCCTCTCCATCTCCCAATCATGTTCATCGTCTTTCCTTGTTTTAATCGCCAGACCACCCCATCCATCAAAGTCAATTTGGATCTGAAGCTCTCTAGCTTCTAGATCTAAATTGTGCTAAATTCCACAAGTGGGTTATCTCAGTCACTTCATCTGATCACAATAACACTCCCTGCGTTTTGAATTGTGCAAATTTGAACAATTGCGTTTGATTGAATTTTTGGATTTGATTGAGAGATTTTTGATGCAACCATGTTTTTATCTGCTCTAATTGATCAAATTAAGCTAACATTTGTTAAATTGGATTTAATGCAAATGATCTGAGCTCTTTTAATGTGAGTTTTATTGCCTGATTGAGTTGCACCTAAATTTTATCTTAGGTATTGTTTTTGCTCTTCATTGAGAAAGCAGAGATCTGTGAAAATCCAAGCATGGATTTAAGGTTTCTATAATGATCTATTTGATCTTAAAGGATCGCCCAGAACACTTATACGCAAATCTATGGTTTGCAGGTCAGTCTAGGTGATCAAATCACCATGGTGGATCCAGATCAAATGCCTAGGTGGGCAACAATGTTTCAGGATAAATCTTGTTTTAATCTGCTGCTCAAGGCTTGAGAAAGGTTTGAAGGATTTCAATAAAGGTCAGAGAATGTATTCCAGTTAGTTTTAATGCCTAATTAGATCACCTCTTTCACGCTATCTATAATGTGAGAAGAGGAATCAATTAGGGTTTTGAGAGATCTTCAACTTGTGATCTAACTTGCATTGAATTTTAAATCTTTCAGAGAGAGTTTGTGACACTTAAAATTGAGATTTGAGTGTTTTAAATTTGATCTGGAAACCTAAGTTGTTCTACCTTCTCAAGTTGTTTATGGCAAAGAAGGAGAGCCAATTATGGTTTTTTGGTATCTGATTTTGATCTGTGTAAAGCCCAAACTATTCAGAGAACAATTGTGACAATTTGGAGTGAGTTTTTATTAGTTTGGGAAATAGTTTTGAGTGCTTTGTTAGTCCATCAGCTTCTATATGATCTGAATTGAGTTGTAATTATGGTTGTTCACTGGTTTTCAGATGACTTGGAGTTTGTGAATGAGTTACTAAATCCAATTTGTAAGGAATGAATTGTCTGATGTTTTTAGAAGATTACTATGCATGGATAAACTTCCGATTAAAGTCTAAAGCATTTTGACAGTAGCAGCCATTTCACTAATAGGATGAGTGTTAGATTTAAGTATTGATGAAGTGAAATGACCTGCTGCCATTTGGGTTGGATAAGACGTCTGGATTATCCATCAGATGTCTTTCCAGACGTTTGGATAGAGGGTCGGACATCTAAAAGTAGAAGAACCGTACCTTGCTTTCTTTTTCCGTGCGCATGCAACATGCACACACCCCTCTCTCCTCACCCCAAACCCTAACCCTTTCCTATTTAAACCCCCCCCCCCCCCATGCCCACGCCACTCTCTCCATCACCACTACCCACCACCTCCATCTTTTCCTTCTAGTCGGCTGCCACCTTCCTCCCAGCCTTTAGCACGGCGAGTGGAGAGGAAGAAGAGAGACGGGACGGGAAGGAGGAGGAGAGGGGAGCGAGAGCGTGAGAGGAGCTTGCGAGGGAGCTGTGGGAGCTCGTGTGGGAGGAGTCGAGGACGTGTGCGAGGAGAAGGAGCTCGTGAAGGTGAGCTTCGCGACCTCCTGAAGCTGCTGGTGTAGCAGCTGCGGGCAGTGTGGAGGGATCTGCATGAAGAAGAAGGCTTGCGTGAGTTTTGGGTACCGGATATTTTCCAGTATCATACATCTGGAACACATCCCAAACGTTTGGAGTAGCAGGGGGACATCCGGAGCTGAAGCCAGTTGTCTGAAAGCGCGCTAGTGCCAAGGTACGTGCTTTTGCATGGTTTCCGGCCATGCAGGCCTTATCGCAGGAGTTGTGTTTTGTCGGTTTTAGGTCTGCACGTGCGTACACAGGGGTAGAGCATTGGAAAGGCGCGGGGTATGCCCTTCGAGGTGTTTTTGGACGTCTGGACACATCGCCAAACGTCTGACCGTACCTCCAAACGACCGAAAGGAGAGTCTGATGTCTGGAACTCTTCTCAGACGATCGCGGAAGGATCCAGACATCCGAGGAAGCCGTAGGAAACCCAGGGTGAGTATTGACATCTAATTTTGGACAGTATGCGTGTTTTTGGCCCGTTTAGGCCCCAAACGGAATCAGATTTTCACAAACAAAGTACCGTTGTTTTTCGCTTGAGTTTCTCTACGAGTTAGTATCACTTGTATATGGTTTTGGAATCGTTTGATGTGGTTGATCAATTGTATACGCCTCCAACCAGTTGAGTACGTTGGACCCGCAGAGGCGACGGGATCTACGATCCGAGCCCCCATTCCTCCCGTGTATCCTGGTAGAGTGGTTTACATTAATATTATGATTTAAACAAATAAACTGCATGTTTAGAATAACTTGAATGAACCCTAGTGCATGAACAAATGAGTATAGTTTGAGCTACACTGTATACTTGAGATATATGTAAATCCCTAGGACGAGAATGAACCCTAGGGCAGGAACAAATGAATATGGTTTGAGCTACAGTGTATACTTGAGATACATGTAAAATCCTAGGATGAGAATGAATCCTAGGGCAGGAACAAATGAGTATGGTTGAGCTGCACTGTTTACTTGAGATGCATGTAAAACTCTAAATGCTAGCAAATGTATTGGTTTATTAATGTGATGCTTTCTCAGTTAGTAAATCACAAGCTGCCTATTTTAAGAATGAAACCGGTAATGTGGATAGAGAGATCGGAATGTTGGAAAATGAAACGAAAGAAATACTAGCATAAACCTTTCGGGGAATTAGGAGAACTCCTATAGACGGGAAGTGAGCTGGTCCTTGTGTATGCGGTACCAAGGAGAGCTGCTGTCTTTTAGTGTAGAAGGGAGCTAACCACCCCTTGGGTTGAGACCCGAGGTTAAGACTAGTCACTTTACACCGACTCCTGTTCGGCCCTCACATACGTGGTATCGAGGTGTGCTACTTAGTGTAGGGAGGGAGCTAGCCACCCCATGGGGCCCGGGGTTAGGACTAACCACCCTACATCGACTCTTGTTAAGCCCACTGGGCAAACCAGGATAGTCGGACGAGGGAACGCTGACTGTGGAGGGGCGAGACCCCAGTTATGAGAGGGCAAGGCCCTGTGCTGTACTTTGGGCGTACCCGCTAGTGGAAACGACTAACCGTGTATTAGTGCGAAATAGCTACCCGCGCTCTTATCACGCATGCCATAGTCACCGCTACGTTGCGACCATGACCTCAGGGTGGTTGACTAGGTGTACGATTACCACGGGGGACTCTCCTGGCCAGGAGAGCACCACGTGCACATCCTACATCATGGAAAAGACTGCAATCAAGATTGTTCTTGTGAGGAACAGGCCAGATCGAGAAATGATTAGGTGGATAAAGGAGCAACAAATTAGAACTACTTGGTTGAGCTAAATGAAAATGGATAGTTACTTAATTGCATAAATAAATTGCTTGTCTTAATTACATGTAAATGGCTGAATTACCACTCTACTCAACGTTCGTTGACTTCGGAAATTTTATAACATTATCCAGATCAAGGAGTTGAGCAGCCAGCACCACCGCCTGTAGAGGGAGCTGGGCCCAGTCGAGCCCAGCCTTAGTTGTGTTTTCTTGCTGTTTCCCTAGCTTCTGTTGTAGTAGTGAGTATTTTTGTTCTATGTAATACTGTTTCAGTTACTTTTCCGCTGTACTTTCCTCTGTCGTAGTTGTGATGGCTTGTAATATTGTGAGACTGTTCGTTCTGTTTCTTTACTGTCTCTTGATTTTCTTTCTGCTTAGCTACATTGCATGTGTGGTTGTGAAATATTTCCTACTTTTGGTTATTTCTCGTCGGACGACTAGGTCTTGGGATTAATCGAGGTGGGTCGGTCTCTGGTTCTATAGGGATCTGGGATCGGGTCGTAACAAGATGGTATCAAGGCAAGGTCGTCCTAAGAAATGAACCAAATGGCTGAAAAATAGCCACCCACATGCATGTAACTAGGATAGCCATCACAACGTATCGCTTTGATCTTTGCTTCGAGTTTTATCTCTTGATGTAATCTGTTATCATTGGCAGTTCTTGCTCTTTTCGTGCATCTCCTTGTAGGAGATGCTTCGTCAGGGAGTTCTCGAGGTAGGCCGCAGACATGGCTTTGGGCGGGGTCGATGGGGTGGACGTGTCAGACCTGAGGCACCAGCTGACCCACCTCTCCTTCCAGGCATCCAGGCTTAGGATCTCGCCCAACTGATCCAAGATATCGTACTGGAGGAGCTCAAGCAGCCTCCTCGGCCACCCCTCCCTGAGGACGTGGAGGGAGAGTCCTCCATGGGATAGGGGTACCGCCGCAGTGCTATATGAGCTGGAAGGGGAGGGGTGATCCTCCACCACCCCCACCACCCTCAGACACTTCTGAGCACGAGCCCTTCTTGCTTGAAGGCATACTTGTTCCCCCATTGCAGGTCTACCACGAGCTTTTTGGCCAGTTTCGGAAGCTGAAGCCCCCTCCTTCAAGGGGGATGAGAGCTCGTCTGAGGCAGAGGACTGGCTGGAGTAGATAGAAAAGGTATTCGACACCCTCCGCCCTCTTGCAGAGTGTCGCATGGCCTTTGTCACGTACCAGCTAGAGAGCACAGTTCACAGGTGGTGGAGGGCAGTCAGAGGCCAGGAGGGGAGAAAGCTGACATGGGACCAGTTCGTGGCTCTCTTTTGCGAGTAGTACTTTCCGCAGACCTGGAAGGACCAGAGGAGGTGGGAGTTCCACACTCTCCGTTAAGGAGCGATGACAGTTAGTGCGTATCGCACGCATTTCCTGGAGCTGTCACGCTTCGACCCTACAGCTGCATCTATTAAGGAAGAGCGCTTGTGGAGGTTTACTGAGGAGCTGCGACCTACGATCCAAGAGCATGTGAAGCCCTTGAAGTTGCCCACTTTCTCTCGTGTGGTTGAGGCGGCCATGACTTATGAGGATCAAGGAGACCGACGTCTCCAAGACAACTTTTCATACTCGGTATGGGCACTACGAGTTCTTGGTCATGTCGTTTGGGTTGACCAACGCCCCCGCTGCTTTCATAGACATGATGAACCGTGTTTTCAGACCGTATTTAGACCAGTTTGTGGTGGTGTTCATCGACGACGTCCTAGTCTACTCACGGGATCAGGTGTAGCATGGACAGTATTTACGTATGGTCCTGGTTACCTTGAGATGATGACGCAGGTTGTGTGCCAAGTACAGCAAGTGTGAGTTTTAGCTGAGATAAGTGACTTTCTTGAGCCGCGTGATTTTGGGAGATGGATTCGCTGTGGATCCAGCTAAGGTTAAGGCCGTGCTCAGGTAGGAGAGACCACGCACAGTGACAGAGGTACGTAGTTTTCTGGGACTGGCAGGCTACTATCGGAGGTTTATCAGAGGATTCTCTCAGATCGTGCATCCTATGACTCAGTTGACCCGGAAGGATGTGTCCTTTTCCTGGACTGACGAGTGCGAGGCGTGCTTTAAGGAGTTGAAGGAGAGACTGACTTCAACTCCTGTACTTACCATTCGAGATAGTAGTGGCGGGTTTGTGGTTTACACCGATGCATCATTGTAAGTGTTGGGGGGCATGCTCATGCAGAGAGGTCATGTTGTTGCATATGCTTCGCGGCAACTGAAGCCCCATGAGCATAACTACACCACTCATAACTTAGAGTTGGCAGTAATTGTCTTCGTGCTAAAGAGATGGAGGTACTACCTGTATGGTGAGACATCCGAGATCTTCACTTACCACAAGAGCCTCAGGTACCTATTTGGCTAGAAGGAGCGCAACCTGAGATAGAGGAGTTGGTTAGAGCTCCTGAAGGACTACGACTGCAACATTTCCTACCACCTAGGGAAAGCCAACGTGGTGGCTAACGCCTTGAGCTGGAAGGGGCCCGCCCACTTGGTCAGCTTGCAGGCACAGAGTTGGAGACTCATGGAGGAGGTGGACAGTTCGCGACCTCAGGAGTCACAAGGGTACTGCGGGGCAATCACAGTGACGCGACAGGCACGACCAAAGCTGATAGACCGCATCATTGCGGGACAGATGGTCGATCCGTACCTACAAACACTGTGAGACAGGGTGTTGACAGGGGACCTAGGAGACTTTTCCTTCTTAGGCGAGATATTACGCATGAGGGGATGCCTATGCGTTCCTAGAGACAAGGAGTTGTTAAGAGAGCTCATGATTGAGGCACACGGGTCCCAGTTCACCATATATCCCGGAAATACAAAGATGTACCATGATTTGCGACGTGACTTCTGGTGGAGAGGGATGAAGCGGGATGTTGGTGAGTTTGTTCAGCAGTGCTTAGTATGCCAGCAGGTGAAGGCTGGGCACCAGACGCCTGCAGAGCTGTTACAGCCACTTCCTGTGCCAAAGTGGAAGTGGGAGAGCATCACCATGGACTTAGTGGTGGGTCTACCAGTTACTTAGCGGGAACACAATGCAGTTTGGGTGATAGTAGATCGGTTAACGAAGACGGCATGGTTCTTGTCGATTCGAGTTACTTTTAGGCCAGCACAGCTAGAAAAGAGATACGTCATAGATGTGGTGCATCTGCACAAAGTCCCTCGCGAGATCATATCCGACAGGGATACTCGTTGTACTTCCCAATTCTGGGCAGAGTTTTGGCAGGCATTGGGGACCCGTCTGAGGTTCAGTATCGCATACCACCCGCAGACCAACAGGCAGTCAAAGCCCACCATACAGACACTCGAGGACCTCCTATGCACTTGTGTACTAGACTGGAGAGGCTCCTGGGAGGAGCATTTGCCCTTGGCAGAGTTTGCATACAATAACAGCTATCATTCGAGCATCGACATGATGCCTTACGAGGCTCTGTACGGTAGGAGGTGTACCGCACCCTTGAATTGGGTCGAGGTGGAGACCAAGTGGGAGGTTGGCCCCAAGCTGATCCGGTAGAGTCATGAACTCCGCACTGTCAGGAGTAGGCAGAAAAGTTACGCCGATAAGAAGCGCAGAGAGGTGCAGTTTGAGGTTGGGGATCACGTCTTCCTCCGTGTTTCGCCCATGAAGGGCTTGTGGCGTTTTGGGGTGAAAGGGAAGCTTACGCCGAGGTTTGTGGGACCCTTAGAGGTCTTGGAGTGGGTAGGACCCGTTGCTTACCAGCTTGCCCTTCCTCTACAGCTTTCTGGGGTGTACGACGTGTTCCACGTGTCCAACCTTAGGAAGTACGCCACTGATCCCAGCCACATTATGAGCCACGAGAGCATCGAGGTGGGGGACGACCTAACCTATCCCGAGAGGCCAGTACAGATATTAGAAAGAGCTATCCGGAGTCTGAGATGGAAGAAGGTATCACTGGTGAAAGTTCTATGGAGAAGCCAACGATACGAGGAGGCCACTTGGGAGCCTGAGGCAGCAGTACGAGAGCAGTACCTAGAGCTCTTTGAGGGTATGTCACTCCATATTTACTTTGATCCTCTTTAAGTTTGTTATGCGCTTTTACGCTTCTTTTTCCGCACCCTACTTGGCTCAAGTTTCGGGGACGAAACTTCATTTAAGTTTGTTATGTTGAGATGACTCGCTGCCATTTGGGTTGGATAAGACGTCTGTCTAGACGTCTTGATAGAGGGTTGGACTTCTGAAAGTAGAACCGTACCTTGTTTCCTTTTCCTACGTGCACGCAACAAGCTCATTTTGACCCAATTAAGTCAGTAAATGCTCATGAGCCATAACTAGCTCATTTTGACCCAATTAAGTCAGTAAATGCTCTTACATAATTGTCAGAGAGTCACAAGTCATTGCATAATCATTTTTAAGGAAAAATAAGAAACTAGGGTTAAAACTACAATTTTACCAGCTTATCATGAATGCAGCATAACCATGGGCTTTCTCAGGGGTTGAATGAAGGTCAAATGGTCTTAAAAAGATAACAAGGGGGACAGAATAATCAGAAAAGGATTTGCACGTGTTTTGAGAATTAAATGACTTTTTGAAACCCTAAAAATAGACCCACTTAATTAACTGAGGTTCTGATTAGGATAAAATTCATCTAAATCCTCTAAAATTCATAAAAAAATATTCTCTAGGGTCTAAAACCTTCAATTTGACCATCAGAACCTGTTTTGACCCAGAACAGAGTCACAGACAGACATTTGCCCTATTTTAAATTTTTGCATAAATTACCCAGTCAAACGTGGTCAAAACAAAAATCCATCTTCACCATTGGTTTCCTTGGGTCCAAATTAGGTTTCTACCAAAATTTGGACCGAAGATGTGTTTTTCTTGACCTAGTTTGCAAATTGGTTCTATCTAATTACATTTATACCCTTAACTTTCAAAATTTTTTAAATAGGCTCCTAACTTTGTTGTATTTCTCACAAAAAGGTCCCTACCGCCATTAAACCTATTTCTACTTGCTCCGATGACCTTAAAAAGGAAAGAACTCCCCGATTTCTTGACGAATCCCTTTCAAATTTGAAAGGCAAGTTCGTCAAGAAATTCCCCTCCTTTTGAACCCAATCCTAAGCCCTAAAACTTACCCAATCTCTCATGCGAACGCATGAGAGATTTGGGTATTAAGGAATTCCCAAACTCCGATGAGCTTTCTAGTGCGAGCGTGTTTTCGTCTTTATGTTATTATGGTTTATAAGCGTTGTAGTACATGACAAAATAGCTATCAGATTACTACAAGATTTTTACTCGGAATAACAAGTTTTCCCGAGGTCGAACTCAGGGAGCAACTAGTATTCTAGAAGTATAAAAGTTCTCAATTAGGTTACAAAAATAAGAGAGAGAGAGAGTTCTCTTGGCTTCTTCTTCTTCTCTCTTCCTCTTCTTTCCGTCCTTTTTCTTTCAGCTGATCTCCTTCTCTTTCTCTGCTTTCTCCTGCAGAGCCTTCCTTTCTTCTTCTTTCTTTTCTTTTCTTTTCTTTCTTCTTCTTCTTCTGCGGCTGTGGCGATCTTCTTCCTCTTCTCTGGCTTCTTCTTCTTTTCTTCTTGCCTTCTTCTGTTCTTTTCTTTAGTTGCGGCTGTGCCTTCTTCTTTTCTTCTTCTTCTTTGCTTCCTTCTTCTGTTCTTCTCTTTCTTTCTTTTTCTTCTCTGCTTCCTTCTTCTCTTTTCCTCTTCTTTTGGCTATTACCCTTCCGACGTCTGATGCAGTGCTCAAACGACTTATCTGTGCATTTGCTACAGTGCTATTCTTCCTTCTTCTTCAGCTGCCTAGTGCGGCTAAAGCTTCGGCCGCTCCTCCTCTCTTCTTCTTCCTTAGCTTGCTTCTTCTTCTTCTTTCTTTCTTCCCTGCATGCACACACAGTGGTCAGTGCAAAACCTACCCCTTCCCCGCGTCTCTCTCTTTCTCAGAATCTCTCTTAGGACTGCTCTCCCAAAGCCGGGTAATCGGGTTCGAGTAGCACGCCCGGGACCAGGCCCACCGGCATGTGGTGGTGGGAGAGGAGTGCGTGGTTGGGTAGTCGGATCCGGCCTAGACCTGCGGGGCGTGAGCGCGGGTGAGGACGAGCGAGCGCGTGGCGCGCTGTGTGCGGGTGAGAGGGACCTGACCCCTGTGTATCGAAGGCGATAAGCCCGATGCACTTTTTCAATATAAGTGTGGGCGCACAGCCGCACACTTATGTGTGTCTGCGGCTGAAGAAACCGCAGCCAATTGGGGTAGCAGCAAGGCTTGCGACCCAATTGCAGGCCTGGGTGTGTTTGTAGCAGCTGTCCGCGCTGTCTGGGACTCGCACCTGGGTTGGAGAATGCCTGGAGCTGCGAGCGAAGGAGCTGTAGTAGCTCAGCAATGGTGGCGAGGGGACTTGACTTGAAAGCAGAAAGACGGCCTCTCGGCCACATCAGAAAACGGGGGAAGCTTTGCCGGAGTGCGGGAAAGACAGTGTGAGGGTCGGCGAGGCGGGAGGGTGTGTGTGGAGGTAGCCCTAGGTCAGACTGTGTACGAGAAGATGGGTTTGTTCGAGGTGTGATTGGGCGGTGATTGGTAGTGAGTGGAGAGGGGGGATCGGTTGAGTGGAGTGAGGGGAAGCTTCTGAGGTAGTCGGCGAGGGGTGAGGAGGTCTGTGGAAGGGGGATGGACTCGCTGGAGAAGGTGATCGGAGACGGAGCAAGTGGAGGTGGAAGTCGCGTGCGGTGGAGTAAAAAGGTAAATTAAGAGAAGGAAAATGTGAAGGAGAGAGAGAGGAAACTCTGTACCTATTTACTCGACAAAGGGGAAGAGAGCAGCGCCCGGCTCGTGCCTGCCGGAGCTGGGGATGAAGATGCCCTAGAGGAGATATCGGCGACGAGGAGGCAGACGGAGGGCGCCAGCTGGTACAACCTAGCGCGAACGACAAGGCAGAGTAAACTCTACTGTAGGTAAGGCAGCAGAGCGACGAGGAGGAGGAGGAGATCGCTGGAGGCTTCGGGTGCTCTGACCGGAGGAGGAAGAGACGAAAGGTGGGGTGTTTCTCCGCCAGAGGAAGATTGAAGGAGTCGGCAGACCTTGCTGCTCCTTATATCGGTCTTGGCGCGGAGAGGGAAACGAGGAGGCGACGTGCCAGCCTCGCAGGAGAGTGGCCGGAGAGGATACCCATGCCTTTCGTGCGTTCGCACGAGAGGCATGGTTGATGGCAGAGGGCAGGGGAGGGTTCCTGCGACAGAGGACGTCGCAGGGAACCCCCCGTCTGTTCTAGAGGATGGCTGCCCTGCCCTACGTGGTGCCATCCTCTGCGCAAGGTTGCCGGAGGCATGGCACTGCATAGAAGTGGCAAGGAGGACCGTTCTGCAAGGAATGACGAGAAGTTGGGGCTCTAAATGCAAGGGTTTCAAAAGATAAGGGTCACAAAGTAAATAAAGAGGACCAATTTGTAAAGTCGATCAAGATGGTCTTTTCCTAGGCTCAAGTTTTTATACCAGACTAATTTGAACATAAGGATTTTAATGGTGAATTTTGATTTTAGGTTGGACCATGTTTGATCGATCAATTTGCGCAAAAACCCAAATTAAGTCATTAATTGGGCATGGTTCTCATTTTAGGTCAAAATAGGTTTCAAAGGCTAAATTGAAGGTTCTAAATCCTAGGGAATATTTTTATATGAATTTTAGAGGGTTTAGTTAATTTTTACCCTACTTCAAACCTCGTGAATTGAAGTGGGTTTGTTTTAGGGTTACTGAATGTTATTTAATTCATAGAAGTTGTGTTACGAACGTGCGGCTTCAGACGTCTTTTAAGACATTTGGGAGGTGGCCCAGACGTCGGACCAGATGTCTGGAACCCCTCCCAGACATCTGGGATTCGGTTACGGCGGCACGCGCGGTCGCGTCTGCGCGCCTGCGCACGCAGACCTACGGGTGCCCTTTTTTCCCTCTCCTCCGCAGGCGCTGCCCCCCTGTCCTGCTCTCTCTCTCCTCCCCGGGAGGCTTTAAAAAGCCTCGCCCTCTCCCTCACTATCACCACCTTTGCTTCTCCTTCTTCTTCTTCTAGCGAGTGCGAGCGCGAGCGAGCGGCGGTGGTGGCAGCCGCGGCGAGTGTGGGAGGAGGTGCTGCGCGAGAAGAGGAGGCTTCGGCTGGGAGGGCTCGAGCCTGCCGGGGCAGCGGGAGTCAGCCGGCAGGGGCGCAGCGGGCGCGGAGTGACGCGGGAGGCCTGCTGCAGCTCGAGCAGCAGGCGGACGAGGAGCGGCGCGGCCGTGCGTCGCGGGCGAAGGGCGAGTCGCGCCCTGGTTCTGGAAATTTTTCCAGAATCAGACGTCTGGGCTTCCAACCAAACGACGAGGAAGACGTCTGGAGGATTGTCCAGACGTCTGGTAAGTAAGTTATTTTCGTACCTTCTTCTTTCCTTCGACCGTCCGTACTGAGCACGAGGAATGGGTACGTGCAGGGTCTGAGATTCTCATCCAACGCGAATCAGACGTCTGGCAGTGGTGCCAGACGACGGGAGCGACTTCCAGACGTTCGGGGTTACCATCGGACGTCTGGGAACTAGGCCAGATGCCCCTGCAGGCTTCTGGACGTCTGAGAGACCACGCAGAGCAAAGGTAACCTCTGATCCACTTTTTAAGACGTCTGGAAGAGGTTCCAGACATCTGATTTTGCACTGTTTCATCGTTTTTGACCCATTTAGGGCCCGTTCGGAGTCCGTTTTCCGCATTTCGAGTTGCGTGCTTTTCGGAATTAAATCCTCTACCCGTGTACAGTAGTTGTATACTATTTTGAGAAACTCCTTGTGTTTGATCCTTGTGATAGGACCCTGTTCCGTTGCAGTCTCGGGGCTTGCGGAGGTACGTGGGATTCCCGATCACGCCCCCAGTACGCCTGTTGTAACCGGTAGAGTGGCTTTTAAGTTTATTAGTATAATCTGTTAAATTATGGAACCATAAATAGAACCTAGGACATTGCATGAATCCTAGGAATGAGAAACTAGAATGAATGGTAGATCCTAGGGTGTTGCATGAATCCTAGGGCTGGAAAACTAGATTGTATGATAGATCCTAGGGTATGGCATGAATCCTAGGATGGGAAGAACTAGTGGAATATATGAATACTGCAGTCTTGGAAAATGTGGAAAGGAAATAATAGCTACCTGTAAATTGGTTTGACAGTTGCCTGTTATGAATAAATGAGCATGTTTGAGAATATGGGATGTATGAACGTGAAACTGGAAAGGTGAAACCTGAATGTGCTGAGTTAAAAGAAATGGAACCCTACGGGGAATTAGGAGTGGAACTCCTGGAAAGAGAAAGGAATGGAACTGAGAAAGAAAGACGTGGTAGTGTGCTGTCTCTTGGGTACGTAGTACCAAGGGAAGTACCTGTACCTGTTTAGTGCAGAGTGGAGCCAGCCGCCCCAGGGACCTGGGGTCAGGACTGGCCACTTTGTACCGACTTGCTGGCCCTCGTGTACGTAGTACCGAGGAGAGCTACTAGTGTAGGGAGGTACTAGCTACCCCACGGGCCCCGGGGTTCTGCTAGCCTCCTACACCGACTTGTTAGGCCCACTGGGCAAACCAGGGTAGTTAGGCGAGGGTGCGCGGACTGTGGAGGGGCAAGGCCCCTGTTTGGTTATTGTGGAGGGGTTGGACCCCTGTTACTGAGAGGGCTCTGCCCTGTACTGGTTCCGTGCTGTGCTTTGGGCGCACCCGTTAACGGAAACGACTGACCGCGTGCCAGTGCGGGTTAGCTACCTGTGCGTTTATCGCACGTGCCGTAGTCACCGTTACGCCTGTCCGTGACCTTGGGGTGGTTGACTGAGAGTAGGATCACCACGGGGGACTCTCCCGGCCAGGAGAGCACCACGTGCTACTTCTACTGTTCGGAAAAGACTGCAATCAAGATCGTTCCCACGAGGAACATTCGAGATCAAGTGAAGGATATGAGAAATAGATAAATTTTGAAACAATAGAAAGACGTAAATAAAGGAAGAAATAAAATTAAAACAGCTACTGTACACTTTACTGTTTCTTTAGTTTAGCTGCCACTCTACTCAGCGTTTTGCTGACGTGTTACACTCGTTACCTTTCAGGACCAGGTGTTGAGCAGCCAGGGTCAGCGGCTGCAGAGGACGCTGGGCCGAATAGGGTCTAGTAGAGTTACCATTGTTCTCTTGTACCTCTTTTTGGTTCCACTGTGGTGAGTAGTTCTTGTTACCACTGTACTTTTCTTTACCTGCAGTTCATATTATGTTATGAATGTTGTTCTACTGTTGTGGTGGTATATACTGTAGTGGTTTCTTTCCTTACTGCTGTATTTTCTTACTATTAGTTATATTCATGCTGAATGTGATTTATTTTACTGCTCTTTTGGTTACTTCCTCGTTGGACGACCAGGTCTTGGGATTAGTCGAGTCGGTCCGGTTCTCGTGTCTCGTAGGGACTCGGGAATCGGGTCGTTACAAGTTGCTATAACCCTTTTCAGATCAGATCATCCCACTTCCCTCATTGTTAAGCTTGTTTGACCTGTGTTTGGATCCTGAATTACCCTGTTCGCATACTTCATTGGTGAAATTACAGTTTTACCCCTTATGATTTGTTTTATTCTTTAACTCAGAATTCTCTAAGTTAAGCCTCTCTTTGGGTTTCGTAGGAGCTTTTTCACACGTATTTGGATTAGATTGTGCTAGTTAGGGTTCATGATGAGGTTCTCATCATACCCCCATGCCTAGCTTTTGCTAGTCCCTTAGCAAAAAATTTTAAGGTTTCAACCCTTGTTCTAGACCATGAAGTTCTTAATGATTTCAGATAAGTGCTTTTTCTTTTGAAACCTAGATTAGGTCAAAATGCCAGCCATAGGCCTAAAAGGTACTCAAGTACCAATCAAGATCCAGATCTGTCTAGCCTCAACATCAGTCCTTAGCAAAGGTTTTTAAGGCCTACAAGAACTAACCTAAGGTTTATTGGACTTTGTGGTTAAAGCACCCGTGCTTAAGATAATTTTAGCCCTGACTTAGTTCGCAGTGCATTTTGTAAGAAAGAGAGGTAGAAGATTTATATGTTTGGAGAGTTTTCTCTCTCTTTTTCTTTTTAATTATAGCTTAGGATTGGCTTTTCAATACGGTCTGTATCAGATTCCTTGTCCCCATCATCAATCCTCAAGGGTTCTTGGCAATCGATGCTTCGAGATAGCTCCACCCATGGTAACCCCCAGAACCCTGGCTGTTGAGATTTCGAGATAATCCCATCCATGGTGTTCCGTGGTCGAATTCAAACCTTGGCAATTGACATTTCATGATAATGCCATCCATGGAATCTGAACTAGCAGAGTGCTTACATGCCCCCAGTAGGCTATGTAAATATCCTAAGAGACAAGCACCGAGGAGATGATATTTTGTTACGCATCTTCGAGGGGAATTTCCCACCTCTCCGCGTTGGGAACTCGTCCAAATCAACTTGTGTTGATCGGCCGTTCCTACACTAGGTATCATTTTCAGAATTTTTGCAACGCTTCTGCGTGATTTTGATTTTTATGCTTACTGAACCAGGCTGTGTGTGAAGTTAGGGTGCTTAGGTTACTGAGTCTCGTAAACCAAAAGTTAGTTAACGATCTTAATGGGTACTAAGAGTCTATCCAAGAATGCCTAAGATTCGCGTTCTTACTCATTTCACTGTGCACTTTCCATTTCTTTTCCTGAATGAGGTCTAGAACTTAGGTTAACTCCTTAATTTCTTACTAATGACTATCTCTTTTCTTTCATTTTGTGCTCCTTCTTTTCATTTTGTTCCTTTTTCTCCTCCTTTGTAGAGTCCACAAAATTTTCTTTCCTCCTCTCATTTTATTATTCTTTTTCCAAATTTCTTTTTTTATTTTTATGGTGTTTTTGGCATATGTGAATTTTTTTGTTTAAAACCTTTTCTTACAAGATTTGCATTTTCATACCCCCCATGCCTAAGATTTGTAATGTCCTCATTATTACTTAGGGGATTGTTTATTCAACTTAGTTCATACATTAGGACATATGTTTTTATGAGTGAATGGGTCGGGATGACTGTTGCGGACGATTTTTAATCTCAGGTGCAAGCACCTAAGGTGGAGTCGGCTGTCCTAAAGGGTGAACTTTAAGTGCAAAAAGGTGTCAAAAAAGGTTTCGGGGGGTTTTCAGAAAGAATGACGGGTTGCCTCCCGTTGAGCGCTAAATTCGACGCCTTCAGCCCAGCGGGAAATGGGATGAAGAGGGGATGGTCAAATCAGCAGATTTTAGATAACAAGAACCTTGATTAAGAGCCTGGTTGGTCCAACCAAGTGCTTGTTCAGATTAACAGGCTAATGATGCAGCCCAAACCCAATCAATCTGGTGTGTTGATAGATGTAGATCAAGAGGTGTGGAACCCACCATATACTATGAAGCTCAGATGGATGTGGAAATGTGAATGCGGGGTTTGGCTAAGTAGAATCAGCCTGGTCAGAGTAGGGACCCGTAAAATAATCAATGAATGACGCGGAAACCCTATAGGGATGATCAGAGAACGATGGAGCATGGGCTTTTGTCTGATTAGTGTTTACAACCCGGTGTGGAATTTCAATCGGCTCAGTGAGAGGTGAATCTGAATAGAAATTGAGTCTGGTTGCGGGTCGGGGTTGAGAAGAGGTTTTGATCAGTTCTGTGTGTGAAAGAGGTGGCTTCAATGAGAACTGTGTATGAGGGCTCTTCTAGAAACTAATGACAGGTGGTCTCCTGTAAAGAGTCCTTTGGGTAACTATCAAATGCCTGAAGAGTGTTTATAGGATGACGGAAATCTGAATTGAGAAAAGATTTGAATTCTGGGTTGCAATCACTCTTGGCATTTTCTATTTTTGGTTCCTGTGGATCGAAAAAAATGATTCTATGTCATTTCTATCCCAGATTAGATTCAAGATAGCCAAATCAGGGATTTCAAAGAGCTAATCAGGGAGCACTAAGCTGGAATTAAGGAGGGGAATGTAGCTGCTATGGTAGCACTTTACTCTGATTATGGGATTCAAAAACACAAAACCACAAATCACTCAATCAAATTATGATAAGGGTTTCAATTCGTATAGAAGAAAACATGCTCAAATGTTCAACGTAAAATCCAAGTTCCTTGTCACAAATATCACAACCAATCAATTCATAAAAACTGTTAATCTAACTCTTTCTAATGCTATAGACAGCATGTAGAAAGAGTTAGGATCAACACAAGAAATCCAAAAACTGAATCCCAGGATGTTACACATCTTAAGGGATATTGAGAATCCCTTAAGAGAGAATCAAACTCTCAGAAAAACCAAACAGATTAGAATCCCTAATAAAGCCTCAATCAACATGGTTGATCTTCCTTGGCTCTACAAGGCATCCGCACATTGGAATCCTCAAAAATAACAAATTAGATTATGGCTCTTCTGAGATGAATTCTGACATCAGAATCATCTCAGATTCCTCTTTAGTTTGCAAGATCAAAGCATTAAAAACCCAAATGAGTAAAAATCTTTGAAATCTAAATTCATAAAAAATCAGGCAAACTAATTCACTTTTTAGCTCAGATCAGGGGCTTTTGTGAACAAGATGGAGTGAGTGAGAAGCCCCTAATATGATTTTTGACACAAATTTCAGATCTGAAGTGGAGACCATTTAGATATGAAATTAGGTCTTATGAGTGGGTGGATTGCGAAATACAAATCAAGGAAAGCAGAAATGGGATGAAAACATGTAGAGGAAGAATAAAATGGATAATGATTAAGTAAATTTCTTCCCCTCTGATATGGGATGATCAGAGGAGGTGAGGGGGAGAATTTGCTATGCTAAAACTACTTCTAATGCTAAACTAATTAGAATAGCAAATTGACTATTAATTCTACATCTAATTCTACTCTAATCTATCTATCTAATGCTATAGCAAATTTAGAAAACTTTAAAACTACTCTAATAGGAAGAATGGGACCTGTGGGTCCTTAGTCGGTGGCTACGGAGGAAGAAGTGGAGGGGGAAAAGCTCCAGCGGAGTGAAAAGTCTGCTAGTGAGACTTCTGGGTCATCCTCAGGTGCTACGTGGTCCTTAGCGACGAGGAGAGTCGGAGAGAGGTCGGGGATTTCACAGCCGGTGGCTGTGAAATCAGGGAATTGGTGAGAAGACACTGGAGTGGAGGAATGATTGCTAAGAAGGTAGGAGAGAGCGATCCCTTGTGTGCGCGACCACTGAGGTGCTTAAGTAGCAATCTCAATGGCTCAGATCACTGTGCGGGTGAGGATAGGCGATGAGGGTACCGGTGACAAGGATGAGAGGAGAGGAGCGTGCGAGCTGCCAAATTGAAAACTGACCGTAGGATGGGATCTGGGGGTTGGGGTGAGCAAGCACGCCACTTTGCACGAAGCTTCGATTGAGATCGAGCCACAGATCAAGATCAAGGGAGAATGGACGGTTGAGATCCTCTATGCTCTACGCACGCACAGTGCGCACGCAGAGAATGCAGGTTGCTGGGGTCTAATGGAAAATTGCAGGGAGAGGCCCCTTATGAAGGGGTAGGACATTTATAGGCGAGCCCATAAGTGGTAGGAAATCATAATTGAATGGTCCTTAAGGGCTTTCAAAGAGGTCCCTACAGGTTACAAAAAGGCCCGGGAAGTTCTCTAATGAAGGAAATGTGATGCACAAAGGACCTAAATGTAAAATCTAAGTTTCAAGGCTTTAATGATGTCCAAATGCTTTCAAGTTTTTATATGTGCTTAATTGAAAATCTAAGAAGTTAATTATACTTTTGATTTGAACTTTTAAACTTGTTTGTGTGTTCAATTAACACTTGGATCACCATTTGACCTTTTTCTCAAGAATATCTCATTTTATGACCTAATTATGAAATTTTAACATAGAATTAAGGTTTTAGGTCTTTTTCTTTGATTCCCACACTTAACCCTTTTTATGTATTAATTTGGTATTATTTAACCCAGTTTCTAGCTTAACTATAGCTTTTTAGCTATGATGAGTAGCCACTCATCACTCACCGTCATCACGACTGAAATCGGAGAAGCCATACCGACTCGTATAGCAAACTTGTGGAGAGTCTGCATTGATTACAGAAGACTAAATTCCTCTATGAAGAAGGATCATTTCCCACTACCGTTCAATTATCAGATTCTCGAGAAACTAGCGAGAAATTGATTCTTCTGCTTTTTGGACGGGTACTCTGATTACAACCAGGTCGCAATCCATCCCAAGGACCAAGAAAAGACCACCTTCACCTGCCCCTTCGGAACTTACACATTTTGAAGGATGCCATTCGGTCTCTACAATGCACTCATTACTTTTCAGTGGTGCATGCTTGCCATATTCTCAGATATGGTAGGTGAATACCTTGAAGTCTTCATGGATGACTTCTCGGTATTTGGTGAATCATTTGATGATTGCCTCCTGCACTTGGTCTAGATCCTTAGGTGGTGCATCGACGTGAACTTGGTTCCTTCTTGGGAAAAGAGCCACTTCATGGTACATGAGGGAATTGTCCTGGGACATCTTATCTCTAAAAAGGGCATCCAGGTTGATCGAGCCAAGGTGAATTTGATTTCCAAACTCCTTATGCCTAACTCAGTTAAAGACATCCGATCCTTCCTGGGGCACGCTGATTTGTACCGTCGATTCATTCCCAATATCTCAAAAATAGCGCACCCCCTGACTAATCTTCTATCTAAGGATATCTGTTTTAAAATCACCAAGGAGTGTACTCAAACGTGATCAAGTTACCCAAGCACCTATCTTGCGGCCCCCTGATTGGTCTTAACCCTTTGAGATCATGTGCTATGCATCTGATTACACTGTGGGGGCGGTACTTGGGCAGAAAATAGATGGGAAACCCGTGGTCATTTACTACGCTAGCAAGACACTTGACGAGGCTCAGCATAACTATACAGTTATAGAGAAAGGGCTGCTAGCCGTTGTATTTGCCTGGAAAAATTCAGATCTTATCTTTTGCGTTCCCGTGTTATCGTTTACTCAGATTACATTGTTGTGAAGCATGTCCTTGCAAAGAAGGATGCAAAACCTCGACTAATTAGCTAGATCTTGTTGTTGCAAAAATTTGACCTTGAGATTCGAGATAAGGTGGGGAAACAGAATGTGGTAGTTGATCACTTATCTAGCCTTCCTTCTGACATTATCAACCCTTCCAAACCCATTACTGAATATTTCCCCGATGAGCACCTCCTGATTATCAGTGCAGGACTTCCAGGGTTTGCTGATCTAGTAAACTACTTAGCGTCACATCAGATCCCGTCTGATTGGCCAAAAGCCAAGAAGGACAAATTACTTTCCGATGCCAAGTACTACTTTTGGGAAGACCCGTATCTCTTCCACATTGGTGCTGATCAGATCATCTGACGATGTGTTCTGGAAGCGGAATTTCAGGACATTTTGTCCTTCTGCCTTGACTAGGCAAGCGGTGGACACTTCTCTGGTCATAAAATCGCAGCAAAAGTCCTCCAGTGCGGCTTCTATTGGCCCACATTTTTCAAAGACGCATGCAATCACTGTAATGCATGCACTCGTTGCTAGACCTTAGGTAACATGAGACACCATGATATGATGCCCTTACAACTGATTCTCGTATGCGAAATCTTTGATCTCTGGGGGATTGATTTTATGGGACCCTTCCCTAGTTTGAATAGCTTTGAATACATTCTTCTCGTTATTGACTACATGTTCAAATGGATTGAAGCCATTCTGACCCGACCCAACGATCATAAGGTGGTTATCAGATTCATCCGTCAGAACATCTTTTCTCGGTTCAGGATTCCACGTGCCATAATCTTCGATGGAGGGACTCATTTCACGAATATTCAGTTCAGATCACTGATGACCAAGTACGGGATGTCACATAGGATCTCGACTCCTTATCACCCTCAAACTAACGGTCTAGTTAAGTTATCGAATTGGGAGATCAAGAAAATCCTCCAAGTCACTGTTCGACCTGACAGGAAAGATTGGTCATCCTAACTTTCGAAAGCTTTGTGGGCTTATAGGACTGCCCACAAAACCCAATTAGGCATGTCTCCCTTCAGATTGGTGTATGGGAAGGCATGTCACCTTCTCGTCGAATTGGAGCATAAAGCTTATTGGGCAGTACGGAACTGCAATCTCAATCTTTCTAAGGCAGGAACCCACAGAAAGCTTCAAATGAGTGAGATCGATGAATTACGCCATGACGCATATGAGAACTTGTGAATTTACAAAGAGCGGGTTAAGGCCTTTCACGACAAGCACATATCCAGAAAGATTTTTTTCCTTGGTCAGAAAGTCCTACTCTTTAACGTTAAACTCAAATTGTTCCCAGGAAAACTCAGATCAAAATGGATTAGACCATACCTTGTCTGACGAATCTTTGGAAATGGAGCTGTCGAAATCAGTCAACTCAGCCATGATTTAGAACCTTTTGTCGTGAACGGTTAGAGATTCAAACCATTCATTGAACTCACCGATACAAATTTGGCTGAGGTATCTTTTACCCTCCACTCTCCCTGAGCTCATTGTGCTTGGCTGATGGCGTTTAACTCAGTACTTAACGGGAGGCAACCTGTCATTTTGAAAAACCCGAAACCCTTCCTGACACATCTTATGCTGAACTTTTTTTGCACTTTAGGGTTCATCCATTAGAACAGCCGACTCCACCTCTAGTACCCGTACCCGAGCTTGAAATCGTCTGCAACAGTCACCCCGACCCATTCACACACCGAACACATATTTTAATGAATGATCTAAGCTAAACTCGAACCCGCCTAATTTATAATGAGGTCATTGCAAAGTGTAGGCATGGGGGGTATTAAAGTGCAAAATGTCGTGAAAATCACTTCACAAGAAAGGGTTTCATAAAAAAAAATCACATATTCCAAAAATACCAAAAAATAATAAAAATTTTTTGAAAAAGAACAAAAATATGAGAGGAGAGGAAATTTTGATGGCATATCAGATTTTGAGGAGAAAAAGGGAGGAGATAAAAATGTCAAAAAGGAGCACAATTTGAAAAAAGAAAAAGAGATAGTCATTAGTAAAAGATTAAGGAATTGACTTAGTTCTAGACCAAATCAAAATAAAGAAAATGAAAGGCAAAAAGTGCTAGTGAAACAAAGAAGAGACTAGTAGGAACGGTTATTTTAGGCCTCTTGGGCTGCAATCCTAGGCTTAAAAATTCAAGTAGCGCTAAGATCTGGATAGTCCTCAAGAGGTTAGGGAAAATGTGAAGCTTAAGTATTAGGTCTAAGGCTTAGGGATTATTTGGCCTTGTTAACTGACCTCTGATTTGTGGGACTCGATAACCTAAGCACTCCAATCCACACACAGTCTGGTTTGGTGCGCTGAAGTATCAAAATCACGCAAAAAGAGTTAAATATGTTTTGAAAAAAGTTACCTAGATTAGGAGCGGCTGATCAACATAAGTTGATTTGGACGAGTTCCCAACGTGGAGAGGCAGGAAATTCCCCTCAAAGATGTGTAATAACATATCGTCTCCTTGGTGCTTGTCTCCTAGGATATCTACATATCCTACCGGGGGCATGTAAGCAGCTTGTGCTGGTTCAAATGCCATGGGCATCATTACCTCGAAATGTCAATTGCTAGGGTCT
This sequence comes from Thalassia testudinum, assembly GCA_037157565.1. NCBI lineage: Eukaryota > Viridiplantae > Streptophyta > Magnoliopsida > Alismatales > Hydrocharitaceae > Thalassia > Thalassia testudinum. The sequence continues at coordinate 28,988,583 of JAZHRO010000031.1, read as the reverse complement.
AGATTTAGCTACAGAATGCCATGGGTGGGATTATCTCGAAATCTCGAAAGCCAGGGTTCTGGGGTTGCCATGGGCAGTGCTATCTCGAAGCATCAATTGCTAAGGACCCTGCGAGGATTGATGGTGGGTACTAGGAATCTGATACAGACCGTGTTGTAAAGCTAATCTGAAGCTAGAAATAAAAGGAAAAGAGAGAGAAAACTCTCCAAAAACAAAGAAAAATTCCTCTATTTCTCTCTGACAAAAACGTACTATAAACTGAACCTGGGCTAAAACATGTTACAAGCACGGGTGCTTTAACCGTGGAGTTTAACGAACCTTAGGTGATGGGAACACCATCATGAGCCCTAACTAGCTCATTTTGACCTAGAAAAGAGAATAAAAGCTCCTACATAACTAGCTGGAGGTCCTAACTCAAGGAAAAACCCTTCTGAAAGAAAAGCAAGAAACAAGGGATAAAACTGCAATTTTACCATTGTAGTGCAACAAAAGAATTTCTCAGGGGCTAAACACAGGTCAAATTGTCTTAACAGGATAAAAAGTAGGTTGGTTTAAACAGAAAAGGGTTCATATAAAATCTAGGAATTAAATGACTTCTTATAACCCTAAAACAAGCCCACTTAATTTAACAAGGTTCTGGTCAGGATAAAATTTACCTAAACCCTTTGAAAATCATGGAAAAATATTCTTTAGGGTTTAGAACCTTCAATCTGGCCTTTAGAACCTATTTTGATCTAAATAGGGGTCTCGTTAATTGTTTGCCCTAAATTGGGTTTTTGTGTAAATTACCTAGTTAAATGTGGTCAAACCTAAAATCCAACTTCACCGGATTCCTTAGTTTCAAATTAGGTTTGTACCAAAATTTGGACCTAAGGAAATTCACCTTGACCTACTTTGCAAAACAGTCCAACCCAATTACATTTATACCCTAACTTTTGAAAACTCTTGCAGACACCCCCCTAGCTTCCTTGTCGTTCTTTGCAATTAGGTCCCTCCACCATTACAACGGAGGAAATCCTACTCCGACGAGGATTCAAGGGAAACAACTCCTTAATTCCTTAGAGAATCCCTCTCAAATTTGAAAGGGAGATTCTCTGAGGAATTCCCGTTCATGTGAACCCAATTTGGAGCTCCAATTCCTACCCAATCTCTCATGTGAACGCATGAGAGATTTGGGTCTTTTCGACCTTCCATCTCAGGTGACTTGCCCGTGCTTGGAAGCTTGCCTTCCAAGCACAAGGCCTTCTGTCGGAGGTTCTAAAAGCTTCCCCTAACCCTTCCGTAAATCCTAAGCTTGAATTGGCTGGAGACAACCCCCAATTTCCTTTCTTCCCCTTCGGCCAAATTCCCAGCAAGCTCCGGCGACTCCTATCTCCTCCTCTCGTTGCTCTACCACAATACCAATGGTAGAGTTACCTCTATCTCCCTCGTCCGCGTTGCTTCACACCTGCGCATGTGCCTGCCTCTTTCTTGTCGTTGCCATCCTCCTCTCACTGGGCCTTCGTCTCCAGCAATGGCACATACGAGCCGTCCGCCTCCTCTGCTCCCCCCTTCGTCTATTCCCTCTTAGATAAGTCCTCTCCCTCTACTCTTTATTTTTCCCTCACTTATTTCTGTTATCACGCCCCGACACTTGCACACCACCGTCACCTTCTCCACCTCCGGCAGACCACCGGCGAGGTGCTCCAGCCATTCCACACACCCATCCACCTCACCAACCACCTCAAAAGCTTCGCCACGTCACACTGATCATAACCCCTCTTCCCATTCACCGCCACACGCTCCCAACACTTCCCCCGAACACACCCATCTTCATAGCCATAGGGTAACCTAGGCACGCACGCCCAGGCTGCCCTGCACCACACCGACACCGAGACACCTTTGCCGTGCCAAGGTGAAGCCCCCTATGTGTTTTAACAAGGCCGTCAGGCCATTTTGCTTGTGGACAGGGTATAGGTCATGGCCGCCATTGGAGCAAGCTCGAAGAAGCTCACAATCTTCATCCAAGACCTCAGGCTGCAGGCGTTAGGTTCCAAGACATGCGGACCTCCTTCACGCACGATTCCAGCCAACAATTGGAGTCCCAGCCCCCTGCATCTACTGTAATTGAATGACCACCTGCTGCAGAAGCGTCTGCAAAGAAGGTGGGACATTTAGTCCCACCTCAGAGGATTTGAAGCAGGCGGTGTGATATAAGTGGAAAGTGTCAGGGGCTTATCGCCTCTTGACATGGGGTGAGGTCCCACTAATAACAATTTAGATGTTGGTGTGATGATTATCGCATGCTGGGATTGCGGTTTGTATAAAAAAGAAATGTCGTTGTTGTAGTATGTGTCACAAATACAAACCATTATCGTGTCAATTTTATTTAATTACCTAATTTTTACTGGTTTATTCCAGGTCGTTCGCTAGGAGGTAGTTATTAATATACATCACTCTCTAAGTCCAGGATTATTCTTTAATTCCAAAAAGAGAAGTTTTATGTCCAATAAAGAAAGAATGAATGAATGCATTGTTTAATTATGTACAAAAAGAATCAATTAAAATGCTTGCAAATACTAATTACAAACAAGCATCAAACACTTTATAGACATACTCTATATTATCTACTTATAAGTTATATTACTAATACCTACATATATATACAATACTGACTAATAATACATACCATACTTACTTAACTTAATATACTAACGTATACAGTAACATATACAGTAGCTACAGCGACAGATATAAACATTGCTGGACCCCAGAAAAACTATATACATACTCTAAAGTAGAAACTAGGGTCTATAGCGACATTTATTTCACCTTTAGTGATGTTTTATTCTGTCAGTAAAAATATGAAGTTACATATATACATATATATAAAGCTATACTGCTTATACATATACTTATTATTTACCTTATACTTATTTATTTACATATACTATCCATACAGATATACGTTATATATTATACATACACATATCTCCTTTAACTTCTCAAATCTCCTCTGTGTTCTTCTCTTTTTAACTTTCTCTACGGCTAACACTTAGTTGTTCTTCAGTTTACTCTCCTCTTCACTGTGTTTAAAGAGTCACTAGGGTCCTTAACAAAAATTGGTTTAATTTGCGGGCATGCCTTTCGAGGGATACACAGCACCCGAGGATTGGGTGGGACCAGACCTCTACTAAGTGTGCCCTAATTTCTTAATTAGGTTGCTTAAGTATGTTTTTGGCACAGATTTGGGCTTAACCAAGCCCTCACACAGCACACATTGGCCCTCAGCCCACACACAAAGCTTAGAAATGCTCAGTAAGATGTTCGGTTGTTCGAGTGCTCGATGCCTGTGACGACTGAAAGTCTTAAACAACAAAAATAATTTAAAGCGCTGAGAGCGCTTCTCAACAGACGATGTGGCGCTATTCTATTGCCTGCATAGCGTTGGAAATCCAGTGGCTGTGCACAAATTTGCGATTTTGGCCCTCAATTGGAGGGCCATAATTTATTATAAAATAAAAATAAATTATGGGATAAGAAAGTATTTACATATTACTACTTGATTGTACAATTAATTTAGATTTTTAAATGTATTTACTGTATAAATAAATTTCATAAAGTATATAGTTTATATAAACAGAATTGTAGGTTTTATTCCTTAATTACATATAAATTAGTTAATATATGGTCTAATTGACCTTATATAGAGTTAGTAAATATGTTAAAGTATTTAATATATATTTTTATTGTATTTTACAAGCTTTATTTCTATTTTATTTACATTTAAATAATTCAATTTTAGACTATTTTATGTATAAATTCATTTTACATAGTATTATACATTATAAATGACTTAAATTAGCTTAACTTACTGAAAATACATTAGTGTAAATATACAACATAGATTAACTTGGTTTTAACTTAATCTATTAATTTTTTTTAATTTAATCTAATAACTTAACTATTAACTTAATAAATTAATTATTTATTCTAGATATATAATTAAATTAAGGTACAGGGTTTAATATGTTTATTATATACATATAAATACGTATATACAATATCATAACTTAATATGGCTGTTTATAGTGTTTACTACTTTATATAACTTATTTGTACATATACATTAGTTAATTAATAATTAGTTATATAATTAAGATATATATAGTATAATCTAACTTAAATATTTAATTTACATACTACAATATATACATAAGTTATTTATCTTATAAATATGTATAATTTACATTATAGATAAGTAGGCTTACTATATAGCTTAAATATACACTTATATACATATTATACAAGGAATTTTTAGTATTTTTAGAGTTTTTTCACTTTTTATGATTTTTATATATGTGTTTGAGGTAGGAGATGAGAAGGAAGGAAATAGATGAGGAGAAAGAAATGTTTTTGCCCTTTTCAAGTTTAGTTCATTTTATTAAGTTTCATGCTATACAGAACCATCGATTGGTCAATTCTACCAAGTCGGGGGTTCGGGTTACCATGAAACTTGGTGAACATTTAAAGAAATACTTAATCTAAAATCAGACAGGCTTATTTCATTTCTTTTTAAATTTTTTAATCTAAATTTTATTAAATTCCAAATCTCACTCATTCTAAGCCTTTCAAATGGTTCCTAATGAGTCCTAAAGGCTTAGGATGAAACTTAAAGGGCTCTAAAAGGTAGTAAACTACCTCAACAGTCTCAACACAATATCTAGACGAGATACAAACAATATCAACATGGATTTTAGTTAATTGAGTTTATGGACAGTTAGGTTTTATAATCTAGCTGATAAAAGATTTAAAAGTAAAAATACAAGCATTCAAAGGATGTCAAAAATTCATTTAGTTTACATGAATGTTTGTACAGAAGTTGAACACAACATTATACATCAGGTAGCTATTTAAAACCTAAGCTATTGTCCATAGGGTTTATTCAAACATAGGACTTCTGCTGAACAACAGAAGCAAGCTAATAACAAATGCAATAGCAGATATCAGTAGAAGCTACTAAACTGGACCCAATCATCAAACCAAATCCTTCTTCAGATGTCTTAACTGCTGCTGCAATTAATTCATCTAAAGAGGAACATGTTTGTAGTAGGAAAAGGGGCTAATTCCAACTTGTATCTCCTGATTTGACCCTTTATATCCCAGATCAGATTATGGATAGCCTGATCAGGGATTTAAAAGAGCTAATCCAGAGAGAACTTGGCTGGAATTGAGGAGGGGAATGTAGCTGCTTCTGCAGTAGTTTACTATAAGTCTGGGATTTAAAACAAAACAGAAATCACTCTAAAGACAAAATTTGACAAGGGTTTAAATTCTCATAAAAATCACTCAGGAATACAACTCAAACTCAAGATCCCTTGTCAATAAAATCTCATCAATCAAAGCTGAAAGAGATCTGATCTAGCTCTTTCTAATGCTATAGACAGCATGTAGAAGGAGTTAGATCAGTCTATTTAAAATATAAACTTAAATCCCAGATATCTGAAACCTTAAGGAGTATTGAGAACTCCTTAGGTTGAAAATCAGAATTCTATTTTGCAAACAACTCATGAATACAGGATAGAACCTCAAATAGCCAAAGTGATTTTCCTTAGCTCTATCATGCATTCAAAGCATTAAAATCCTCATGAAAATCCAAATCAGATTATGGCTCATCTGAGGTGAATTCTAACTTCAGAATCACCTCAGATTCCTAGCCAAACAATGAATCCAATCAAAGATATCTCAGTTTGCTAGATCAAAACATTCAAAACCCAAATGACTAAAAATCCTTGAAATATGAATTCGTAAAACATCTGGCAAACTGATTCAATTTTTAAATTCAGATTAGGGGCTTTTGTGACAAAATGGAATGAATGGAAAGCCCCTAAAATGAATTTTGATGCTAATTTCAGATCTGAGGTTAGAAACCAAACAGATCTGAAATTAGGTCTAACGAGTAGGTGGATTGCAAAATACTCATCAAAGGAATCAGAAGTGAAATGGAAACATGGAGAGAAAGAACAAAATGAACAGTGATTAGGTGAATTTCTTCCCCTCTGATCTGAGATGATCAGAGGAGGTGAGAGGGAAAACATTGCTACGTTAAACCTACTCCTAATACTAAGCTAATCGGAACAGAAAATTGACTACCATTTCTACATCTAATTCTACTCTAATCTATTCTAATTTATCTATCTAATGCTACAACAAATTTAGAAAACATTAAAACTATTTTAATAGGAAGAATGGGACCTATGGGTCCTTAGCCGGTGGCTAAGGAGGAAGAAGGGAGGGAGGTGAGCTCTAGCGGAGTGAAAAGCTTGCTAGTGAGATTTCGGGGTCGTCCTCAGGTGCTATGTGGTCCTTAGCTATGAGGAGAGTCGGAGAGAAGTCGAGGATTTCACAGCCAGTGGCTGTGAAATCAGAGATTTGGTGAGGTGGGGGAACTGGAGTGGAGGAATGATCGCTAAGAAAGTAGGAGAGAGCGATCTCCTGCATGCGCGATCACTGAGGTGCTTAAATAGCAATCTCAATGGCTCAGATCACCACGCGGGTGAAGATAGATGTCAAGAGCACCGATGGCAAGGATGAGAGGAGAGAAGCGTGCGGGCTGCTAAAATGAAATTTGACCATAGGATAGGATTTGGGGGGTTGGGTGAGCATATGCGTCGCTTTGCACGAAGCTTCGATTCAAATTGAGCCGCAGATCAAGATCAAAGGAGAATGGACGGTCGGGATGCCGTGAGTTCTTCGCACGCACAGTGTGCGTGAAGAGGCTCCAGGTAGCCGGCTTCTAAAAGGGTAAATTGCAGGGAGACCCTTCTGTGAAGGGGTAGAACATTTATAGGCAAGTCCATAAGTGGTAAAGAATGATAGCTGAACGGACCCTAAGGGATTTCAAAGAGGTCCCTACGAGTTACAAATAGGTCCAGGAAAGTTTTCTAAAGAAGGAAATGTGATGTATAAAGGACCTAAATGTAAATTCTAAGTTTCAAGGCCTTAATGATGTCTAAGTGCCTTTAAGTTTTTATATGTGTTTAATTGAACATTTGAGAAGTTAATTATACTTTTAATTTGGACTTTTAAATTTGTTTGTGTGTGTAATTAATACTTGGATCACCATTTGACCTTTTTCTTAAGAATATCTCATTTTATGACCTAATTATGCAATTTTAACACAGAATTAAGGTTTTAGGTCTTTTTATTTGATTCCCACACTTAACCCTTTTTATGTGTTAATTTGATATTGTTTAACCCAGTTTCTAGCTTAACTTTAGCTTTTTAGCTATGATGAGTAGCCACTCATCATACCCTCATGCTTAGGTTTTGCTAGCCCTTTAGGAAGCAATTCATTAATGTGTAAAGCAATTTAAGTATCAGCAAGGTAAGTGTGATGAGATATCTTTTCTTCTTTTCATTTTCCTCGAACTTTTGAGTGTTTGAAGATGATCTTTAAGCTAAAAGATTTTCCAATAAACCAATTGTGTTTATGTTTGGACATTGTGAGAACCTTATTACTAAGGAAGACTAACCAGAACTGAAGACTTAAATGACATAGATCATCTCTCAACTAACAAAGACTCTTGATATTTAAGCCTTAAGTCGAATTCCAGAACTCAAGGGGTTTTACATAGACTCAGAATGCTACGAGGTTATGGCTGTGCTTTGTGAAAAGTCAGGACTAACCAAGTGAATTCTAAAACTCAATCCCGGGGTTTCACTACTTTTTAAGTCCAGGTTGGTCCTAGCTTCAGCTCATATTTTTGGATGACTCTTAAGAAATGAGGAATACTCAAACCCAACTCTTATTGTGTTTGTGGCTCAAAGAATTTTTGTTGGAAGAATAGGGCATTTGTATTGAACCTTGAAAACATTTTTGGTGGAATATTTTGTATTTACAGACTTGGAGAACATACTTGACTTATTCTAAAGAATTTTCTTGTTAGACTTTTTTTTTCTTTTTTTCTGTCAGTATGTCTCCGACAACTTTATTTGGTAAAGCACACCTTATTTGGTGGGTGAGTTCTTTGGTGGAAAGAGCTTCTCCTAGACACAAGACTAAAGTCTAGGACAAAGAGTCTACCTGCACGCACAGGTAAGGACTCCACCTTCCCTAATGAACACTAGGGTTGAATTTCATATTCACAAGGTCTTTCCTGACATTGTGTAGTGTAAGCCAAGGTTACTTAGACTCCTGAGTCAAAGCAAACCAGCGAATCCTGTATTTGTGTCTCAGGTACAAGAATACGTCCTAAAATTAGGAGAGACTATGGTCTATCTTGTCAAAGCTCAAAGTGTATTAAGCCAAAGCTTGAATGAGTCAAGCTACAGTGGCCCGGAAAGTCAAACCAGTAAAGGTTGAATGTCCATAAATACTTATTCTATTTTTGTTTTCAGCTAGAAGATCATAGTTAAACATTTTTTTTTCTTCTTTTAAAGCTTTTTTTTCTCTCTCAGAAATTTCTTTGGAGTTCTCCCTTAACAATAGAGTGTATGTCTCTTATTATATTTTTGGAGTTTTTGTGTTTTATCATTTTTTTTGTATTTTTGGCTTTGTAATATATATATTTATATTTTATTTTTATTTTTTTTCAAAATTTATCAATTTTTTTGTATTTTTTATAATACTATACTATAGGTGTGTCTACAGTTGCATTTCAGTAAATGTTTCACCATTTACACCCCCCCATGCTTAAATGTTGCAATGTCCTCATTGAATGAATAGGGTGGATGCAAATGCATGCTCTGCTTTTCACTATCTTAGACTGGGTGACGGAAGGAAGTCGGAATGAGGAGATAAAATCTTTGTATGGACGATTTCAAGTCTGATACAAGATCAGAGTGGAAAGTCAGGCTAGGAAGTAAAATGCATGACATATGTGTCAATGAATGTATGCTAAAAATGCAAAGGTAGACACCTAATGCAAATAAAGGTAGAAAGGTGAAAACAGCTATATACAAGGATAGGTTTTGCTAAGTTTAACGCCTTCAGCTAGGCGTAAACCCAGTCGGTAATTCAAAATGTAGGAGCGAAATGGTGGAATTGACAAGTTTGAGATCATGTGGCTCAATGAAGGGTTTTAGTCTTTGTCCATTGACGGTAAAAGGTTCAGATTTGTCAATCTCAGTGATCTCAACAGCTCCATTGTCAAATATTCTCATGATTTTGAAAGGTCCAGTCCATTTGGATCTTAGTTTCCTTGGGAAGAGTTTTAGTCTAGAGTCGAAGAGGACCTTTTGACCAGGGTGAAGTGATTTCCTATGAATGTGATGGTCATGGAAGGCCTTAAGTTTATCCTTATAAATCCTCGAGCTTTCATAAGATTCATTCCTTAACCCATCTAGCTCCAAAATTTGTAATCTTCTGTGATCATTGGCCTTCTTTAGGTCCAAGTTACACTTTCTGATAGCCAAGTAGGCTTTGTGCTCAAGTTCTACGGGAAGGTGACAGTGTTTCCCGTACACAAATCTAAAAGGAGACATGTCTAATGGGGTTTTGTGAGCTGTCCTATATGCCCACAATGCATTAGAAAGGCGGGAAGACCAATCTTTTCTATCAGGTCGGATGGTAGTCTGTAAAATCTTGTTGATCTCTCGGTTGGACAATTCAGTAAGTCCATTGGTTTGAGGGTGATAAGGAGTAGCAATCCTATGTGTCACCCCATACTTTTGAAGTAGGGATTGAAAATGTGTGTTTCTAAAGTGAGACCCTCCATCACTAATGATGGCTTTTAGTACCCCAAATCTAGAGAAGATGAAATCTTGAACAAATTGTGTCACAACTCTATGATTGTTAGTCCTCGAGGGGATGGCTTCTATCCATTTGGAAACATACTCAACTGCTAACAAGATGTACTTGAACCCATAAGATTTTGGAAAAGGTCCCATGAAGTCAATGCCCTAAATGTCAAAGATTTCGCACACTACGATTGGATTCAAGGGCATCATGTCTCAGCGGCCAATACTGCTAAGAGACTAATAGCGTGAACATGCCCTGCTATATTCGTGTGCATCTTTGAAGATCGTGGGCCAATAAAATCGCTTTGCAAAATCTTTACGGCAGTCTTTTTGCCAAAGAAATGACTGCCACACGCCTGATCATGGCAGAACAACAAGATGCTTTCTATCTCCTTATCAGGGACACACTTCCTAAGAATCTGGTCTTTGCAGTGCTTGAAAAGCCATGGTTCTTCCCAGTAATAGTGCTTGGCCTCGGATCTAAGTCTGTCCTTTTGATGTCGGACCCAATCAGTGGGAAGGATTCCAGAAGCCAGGTAGTTGACAATGTCAGCATACCAGGGAAGATCAGAATGAATGACCAGCAATTGCTCGTTAGGGAAGTGGTCAGAAATAGGCAAAGAAGGAGAAATCACTTCAGAAGGAAGGTGAGATAAGTGGTCAGCTACCACATTCTGCTTTCTAGCCTTGTCATGAATCTCTAAATCAAATTCCTGCAGAAGCAGGATCCATCTAATCAGAAGAGATTTGGCATCCTTCTTGGCGAGAAGATGTCGAACTGCAGTGTGGTCAGTGTATACTATAATGTGGGAACCTAAAAGATAAGGTCTGAATTTTTCTAGTGCAAATACTACAGCTAGCAATTCCTTTTCTGTGATAGTGTAATTCCTCTGAGCTTCATCTAAGGTCTTGCTAGCGTAATAGATGACTGTGGGTTTCCCGTTCAGTTTTTGACCAAGGACAACCCCTACTGCATAATCAGAGGCATCACACATGATCTCAAAAGGGTGAGACTAATCTGGAGGTTGCAGTATTGGTGCCTTAGTAACCAGATCACGAAGTGTCATATAGGCACGAACACAATCGTCAGAGATCTGGAAGTCTACATCCTTAGAGAGGAGATTGGTGAGAGGTCGAGCTATTTTCGAGAAATCCACTATAAAGCGACGATAAAAACCAACATGCCCGAGAAAAGATCTAATCTGTTTAACTGACGAAGGTAGTGGTAGTTCAGAAATCAGTTTTACCTTCGCACGATCAACCTCTATTCCTCTCTCAGAGATAAGGTGACCTAATACTAGTCCTTCTGGTACCATGAAATGTGATTTTTCCCAGAAAAGTACCAGATTCACATTTATGCATCTTTACAGGACCTTAGTCAGGTGGTCTAAGCATGCATCAAATGTGCTCCCGAAGACAGAGAAGTCATCCATGAAGACTTCTAAGCAATCACCTACCGGATCGGAAAAGATTGCAAACATACACCGCTGAAATGTAGTAGGTGCGTTTCACAATCCAAAAGGCATCCTACGAAATGCAAAGGTTCCATAGGGGTAGGTGAACGTCATTTTTTCCTGATCATCAGGGTGAATCGCCACCTGATTATATCCTGAATAGCCATCCAAAAAGCAAAAAAATCTATTTCCCGCCAGTCTTTCCAGTATCTGATCAATGAAGGGCAATGGGAAATGATCTTTCTTCGTGGCCTGGTTGAGTTTCCGGTAATCAATACATACTTGCCACGAACTAGCAATCCGTGTAGGGATGACTTCTCCAGAATTAGTGTTTATGATGGTAAGTTCGGCCTTCTTAGGCACAACCTGAACAAGACTTACCCATCTGCTGTCAGAAATGAGGAAGATAATTCTGTTGTCTAACCACTTAATCATCTCATTTTTCACCACCTCTTGAAGTGTAGGGTTCAATCTATGCTGGGGCTGTAAAGTAGGTCTAGATCCTTCTTTAGTGAAAATCCTACAGGAGCTGGTCTGTACCCTCCTCGTGACTGCTGTCCACCCCCACGTGCCTGGTGACCACGACCGCCAGCTCGACCTCCAGCGCTCGGTGCGGGGAGCATCTGCTATGCTCCAACCCTAGATGGGAAGTCCCTCCTGATGTGGCCCGGCTGGTCACACTGGTAGCGGAGGGGTACAAGACCTCCTCCCTCAGTAGGTCCCTGCTGGCGGTTGGGCGGGGGTCTGGTGATGGCAACTAGCCCCTGTCTGGGGCCCCCAAAGGCCACTGGTGACCTCGCAGAATGAGACGGCTCTCCTGCAGGAGCAGTGTGCCTCCTCTCTCGACGACCCTGTGAGTACTCTGGCTGGTAGGGCCTCTTTTGTTTGCCGTCAGTGTCTCGCGTGGCCGGGTTGGTCTCCTTGTAAGTCATGGCCGCCTCGACCATGCGAGAGAAGGTGGGTTGCTTCAGGGGTTTGACATACCCTCGAATTGTAGGTCGGAGCCCCTTTGTAAACCTCCACAAGCTCTCTTCCTCAGTAGACACAGCTGTCGGGGCGAAGCGTGATAACTCCAGGAAACACGTGCAGTACATGCTAACCGTCATCGCCCCCTGGTAGAGAGTGTGGAACTCCCGCCTCCTCTGGTCCTAGCAGGTCTGCAGAAAGTACTGCTCGCAGAAGAGAGCCACGAACTGGTCCCACATCACCTTTCTCCCCTCCTGGCCTCTAATTGCCCTCCACCACCTGTGTGCTACGCTCTCCAGCTAGTACGTGGCAAAGGCCACGCGGCACTCCGCAGGTGGGCGAAGGGTGTCGAACGCCTTCTTCATTTGCTCCAACCAGTCCTCTGCCTCAGACAGGCTCTCATCCCCCTTGAAGGAGGGGGGCTTCAGCTTTTGGAATTGACCGAAAAGCTTGTGGTGTAGTTGCAACGGAGGGACAGGCACGCCTCCAGGCAAGGAGGGCTCATGCTTGGAAGTGTCAGAGGGTAGTGGGGGTGGTGGAGGATCACCCCCTCCCCCTCCTGCTCGTCCGGCACTGCGACGGTCTTGCTGTCCCACCGAGGACTCCCCCTCCACGTCCTTAGGGAGAGGTGACCAAGGAGGCTGTCGGAGCTCCTCCTGCATGATGTCTTTGATCAGCTGGGTGAGATCCTGTGCCTTAATGCCCGGGAGGAGGGGTAGGTCAACTGGTGCCTTAGGTCTGGCATGTCCGCCCCTCTGACCTCCTCCACGGCCACGACCACTGCCTACCTAGGGAACTCCTTGACGAGGTATCTCCTGTAAGGAGATGCAAGAGATAGAACAAGAGTTGTCAACGATACCGGATTACATTAAGAAAAAGACTCGGAACCAAATATCAAAGTGATACATTGTGATGGCTATCCTAGTTATATGCATGTGAGTTGTTATTCTCGGACCAATTGGTTCATTTCTCGGGACGACCTTGCTTTGATACCATCTTGTTACGACCCGATTTCCGGATTCCTACAGGACCCGAGATCGGCTCGCCTTGACTAATCCCAAGACCTAGTCGTCCTACGAGAAATAACCAAAAATAGAAAATAAACCACAATCACACATGCAATATAACTGAGTAGAAGGAAAAACGAGACATAAAGGAACAATAGAGCTAAAAGTCTCAACAAGTAATACATGCCATCACAACAACAACAGTGGAAAAGAAGGCAGAAAGTAACAGAAATAGTAAAATAGATGTCTATTACTCACTACAATAGTAGAAAACTAAAGAGCTAGAAAGAAACGACTACGGCAGGGCCTACCACCCTCTGTAGCCGAAAACTTGGGCTGCTCAACTCTTGGTCCTAAACAGGGTTAAGAAAAGTCAAAGTCAGCGAACGCTGAGTAGAGTGGTGTTTACATTATTATGTGCAAGTAAAGTAAAATAAGCAATCGGGTTTTATTCTCATTTCTATTTATCTCATCTATGTATTTCAGGTTCATTTATTTCACAAAGGATAAAAGTATTTTTGGATCTTGCTTGTTCCTCGTGAGAACGATCTTGATTGCAGTCTTTTTCATGGAGTAGAAGGTACATGTGATGCTCTCCTGGTCGGGAGAGTCCCCTGCGGTAGTCCTACACCCAGTCAACCACCCCGAGGTCACTGTCGTGACATAGCGGTGACTATGGCACGAGTGATAAGCGTATGAGTAGCTACCCCGCACTGACACGCAGTCAGTCGTTTCCGCTAGCAGGTACGCCTAAAGTACAGCACGGAATAGTATAGGGCCTTGCTCTCTCAGAACAGGGGTCTCGCCTCTCCACAGTTCGCGTACCCTTGTCCGACTACCCCAGTTTGCCTAGAGGGCCTAAAAAGTCGAGGTAGGTTGGCTAGTTCTAACCCCGAGCCCCGTGGGGCGGCTAACTCCCTCCCTACACTAGTAGCACACGTCGGTACTACGTACGCGAGGACCAAACAGGAGTCGGTGTAGAGCGACTAGTCCTACCCTGGGTCTCAACCCAAGGGGTGGCTAGCTCCCCCTCTACACTAAAAGAGACAGTTGCTCTCCTTGGTACCATGTACACAAGGGCCAGCTCACTTCCCATCTACATACCAGATTCATTTCATACACAGGAGTTCTACTCCTAATTCCCCGTAGGGTTCATGTTCATATTCATCTCATTATCAATATCCGAATCACACTATCCAATTCTCAATTTTCCATCACATACAGGCAGCTCGTGTTTTCATGTCTAAAAATAGTATCTCATAATTACACTAATACCATTGCTAGCAATTTATTTTAACATGCACTCAAATAAATAATATAGCTCAAAACAGGCTTATACATTTCTACCCTAGGGTTCATTCCACATCCTAGAGTTCGATCTAATTATTTCAAACAAGCACATTCTTATTTCAATATTAACAACTAAATTAAACCACTCTACCAGGTTTCACGGGAGGAATGGGGGCCTGCACCGCAGATCTAGTCGTCTTGGCGGGCCCCAAACACGCCACCAGCTGGTAACTTGTACTAGCAACTAATTTACATCAGACGATCTCAAAACAGTAGGTACTCAATACTAACACGTAGAGAAACTTGAGTGGAAAACAACGGTACTTTGTTTAAGAAAATATGATTCTATTTGGGCCCTGAACGGGCCAAAAACACGGTTACTGTCCAAAATCAGATGTCTGGGACTTGTCCTAGATGTCTTAAAAGATGTCACATAATACCTCTCACTTCCTGCGATTGCCTCAGAAGTCCAAACTCCTCTGCAACTGTATGAAGAGAATTCCATACATCTGACCTTCCTTCCAGTTGTCTGGAAATGCCATTTGTTTACACACTTGATCTCTCCCGGCAACGGTGCCAAAATGTTATAACGCTCGATCGGGGATTTTAAATGATAAAAGCTATTGCGTCGCGTAGTAGTATAGGGGATCAAGCGTTGAAAACAAATAAGAAGTTTTTATTACTTGAAAACCTAAGTATCTGAGGTCGAACACATGGAGCAAATGGAATTTATTCACTAATCTCAATAATGTAATTTGAACACTTAAATCTACTCAAAATCTAATTCAGAATATCATGCAAGAGTTTATGAATTAAAATGTAAAAATATAAAGACATTGAAATAGATAGACCAAAAAGTCTGATTTCTCTTGTCTCTCTTCTTCTTCAGCTTCTCCTTTCTTCTTTCTTTTCTTCTTCAGCTTTGGTTCTTCTCTTTCTTCCCTCTCTAAATTAGCTTTCTCGACCCTTGATTTCTTTCTTTCTTCTTTCTTCCTCCTCCTTCCTTCTTCTTTCCTTAAGTTCTTGTTGAAGCTACGAGTTGCTACGCTAACGTATTTGGTTTTGAAAACCTATCGTTGTAGTTTGAAAGCGAAGAACTCATGTTCAACAGATAAAATTTATACCGGAATGGAAATTTCGGGTCGAACTCAGGGAGGCGGACGTTTAATTTAAAAATACGCGTTTGTTTTATTTGTCATGAAGTAGATTAAATGATTAGAAACTATCTATCTATTTACAATAAATAGAAGAGAGAGAGAGAGAGAATGAGAGAGAGAGAATATTACAACCAAAAACCAAAAAGAGATGTAGAATGAACATGGAATTCATTATCAAAAAAATTGTTCATTACACTAAACATTACGACTAGAAAGCAGAAAATGATTACACTAGAAAGCAGTAAATTTTATTCTAGAAAGTAGTAAATCTACTCTAAAAAGCAATAAAAAGAATGGGAAGAGAGATATCCTCCTCGACGGTCTCTTGGAGGACGAGTCGGACGGGACGACGCCTGGAAGATGGGGAACGGAGCAGGACGAAGGAGAATGAAGCGGGAATAATGGGAACGAAGCAGCACATCGTCGTCGTCGCAGGATCCGCTTTTAAAAGGGGGACGAAAATTTGACTTTATCTCTTGAGAAGCATCCCAGGTGTGGGATAAGCTTCTCTTGAGCTTTGGAGAGGTAGAGAAGAGAAGGAAGGGATGAAGATTTCATGTGGAGGAGGCCTCCTTTTATAGTTGCAAGGAATGAGGGCAATTTGGTCTTTTAAATCTCAAAACATTTAATTAGGGGTCTTTAGGGACGGATAAAACCGTCGCTAAAGCCCCATCGTGGGTGACGTGCACCGCCCGCTTGATGAGAACCTCATCATGAGCTATAACTAGCTAATTTTGACCTAATACAGAGAATAAAAGCTCCTACATAACCTTAGAAAGGCTTGGCTCAGAGAGATTCTGAGTTTGCAAAGAAAACATAAACTGAGGGGTAAAAATGCAATTTCACCAATCCAATCGGAAAATAGGGTAACTCAGGGTCCAAACATAGGTCAAAATAACCTAATAAGAAGAAAAGTGGGATGAGATGACTCAATAAGGGCTACAGCAATCCCAAAGAATTAAATGACAGCCTGTAACCCTACAAACAAACCCACTTCAATTCACGTGGTTCGAGGCAAGGTAAAAATCAACTAAATCCTCTAAAATTCATATAAAAATAATCTCTAGGGTTTAGGACTTTCAATTTGGCCTTAGGAACCCATTTTGACCTACATTGAGAACCATGCCCAATTAACAACTTAATTTGGGTTTTTGCGTAAATTGATCGGTCAAACAAGGTTTAAGCTAGAAATGAAATTCACCATCAGAATCCTTATGTCCTAATTAGTCATGCATAAAAACTTGGACCTAAGAAACCTTCTTGACCAATTTTACACTTTGGTCCTCATATAATTACTTTTTGGCCCTCAACTTTTGAACCCTCGCATTTTAGCCCCTAACTCTCCTTCGTTCCTTGCATTTAGGTCCCTCCTGCAAAACCTGCGCAGCACCATGCTTCGGCGACCTTGCGCGGAGCATGGCGCCGCGCAGGGTGAGGGAGGGGCCCTGGCAAGTCAATGGGGGGTACCCTGCGTCGTCAGCCACCGCAGGGACACCCCCCTGGGTACTGCGACCGCCCATACCGCCCGTGCGAACGCACGGACGGTATGGGTCTCCTTCCTCCGGCGTCCTCCGGCGAGGGAGACACGTCGTCTCCCTCCGCCCTCCTCTCTGATTCCGCCCCTATAAATACCCCCGTCGCTCCGCCGTTCTTAGTAGCTCGGATCTGACGGAGACACCCCCCTAAATTCCTCCCTTCCCACTCCGACAGACGCCCCCTTACTCCGGCGGCCATCTCCTCCTCCTCCTCGTCGCCCTGCCACACTACCAGCAGCAGGGTTACCTTCCCTCGATCCTTCCGCGTCACGCCGCACCCAGCTGGCGCCTCTCCGGTCCCTTCCTCGCCGCCGCCCCTTCCTCTGGGCAATTTCTTCTCCGGCGACAGTCGATACAACTGTCGCCTGTGCCAACCCCTCCTCGTCCAGCTTAGCAGGTAGAACTTCTCCTCTTCCTCCCCTCTTTCTTTTCCATACTGAAACCCTTACTGTCGACCCCGATTTCCCACCGATCACCCTCACCTTCTCCACCTCCGGCCAAACTCCGGCGAACCGCTCCCATCGCTCCAGCACCCCACACGGCTCGCCGACCTGTGCATAACCTTCACCTCGTCACCCTGATCCTCTTCCACCCCTCCTCTTCCCACCAAATGCCCTCTGCAGATCCACCAAACACACCCACTTCTCCGCCCGCAGTTTGACCTAGGGCGATCCGTTGGCTCCACCACGCCCACTGCAAACCATCCGACCACCTTCGCCGTGCCACGACGAAGGTCCCACGCCTGTCTGATTAGGCCGAGAGGCCGTTCTTCTGTGACCAGGTGACTCGCCCGCCGTCGCCATTACTGAGCAGGCAGAGCTCCTTTGCCTGCAGGTGCAGGCACGCCTTCGCCTAGGTTCGACTCCCAGGTTGCGCGGGGCGTCTCCGCGAAAATGTCCCAGGCTCGCAGTTGGGGCGAAGGCCGCGCGTGAAGCCACGATCGCCCACTGCTCCCTCCGCGACGGGCGCTCAATTGGGGTGGGACATTTAGTCCCACCTCGGAACTTCTCAGAGGCGCGCGGACGCATAAAGGCAAAAAGTGCCTTATGCTGTCTGCCTCCTGACCACGGGGTGAGGTCCCTCACACCCGACCCGGCCTCGTCCGTGACCACACTCCGCGGACCTGGCCCGACCCGATTAAACCGACCTGCACTCCTCGCCCACCACCGCACGCCGGTGGGCCTGGACCCGGGTGCGACTCGTACCCAATTACCCGGTTGCTCTGGGAGAGCTGTCCTAAGAGCGAACTTTGAGAGAAAGAGACGCGCGGGGGAGAGGGGTAGAGTAGGTTTTTCCCTGACTCTGAACTCTTGAGCGTGCAGGCACAGGTGAAGAAGAAGGAAGATCAGAGAGACACTGTAGCAACAAGAGGTTTAAGTCGTCTGATTTTCAAATCAGACGACATCCTGAAGACAGGTGAAGGCAAAGAAGAAGGAAGGTGAGGCAGAGGAAAGAGAGGAACATAGAGCTGCCAAGTGAAGACTCTACAGACATCAGAAGACAAAGAAGAAGAAGAAAAGAAGAGAGAAGGAGCAGCCAAGTGAAGAAACAGAAAGCAGAAGAAGAAGAGCACGGGAGGCAGATCTGAAGCAAGAAAAGAAGAAACAAAGAGAATAAAAAGAAGAAAACGACAAGATCGTCCAACCAAGAAATAGAGGAAGCAAGAAAAGAAGAAGAAGAAGAACAAGAAGAACAAAAACCAAAGACAGAGAAAGAAAGAAGAGAAGAAGAAAAAGCCAAACTTTCATCTCTCTCTCTCTCTATTTTTGTAATAAAACATGTATATCTCTAGAATACGACTTGCTCCCTGAGTTCGACCTCGGGAGAACTGTATTTTCCGAGTAACAAATATTAGCAAATGATGGAAATAACTATCTGTACTACAACGACTTAAGAAAAGCTAGTTGCTGCCACCGTTTCGCCACCGCTCATCTTCTGCACCACCCCTACCCTCTAAATCTCGGCCGTTTGATCGTGAGATAGAACGACTGAGAGCACTCCTTGCCGTGCCTCCTCTGCGCGCAATGCCCGCATCTGATGGCGCATCATGCGCGAGCGTGCGATAGAACTTGGGCTGGATTGAGCACCCGCAGTCGACCGATGACGATCCAACGATCCTCGCACCCGCTCGCCCACTCCTCGCGACTCGAATGCTCACCCGTGCTTCATGAAAGCGCGTTCGACCAACGCACTACAAGCGTGTTTGTGTCGCGCTTACAAATCGTGCGTGCGCGATTAGGACCGTTGGATTGAGAGATCCAACGGTCAAGATGGCTCTTTCAGGTGCGGCTTCAAAGGATGGGTGCACCGGTTGGGCGCAATCTCAACCGTTGGATCTTGATCCAATGGCGGAGATTCATGGTTGCTAGCATCTTCAGAAGTTGAGGGCGGTCGATTGGGCGGCCGAGATGGCGCCACGAGGCGCCATCTTGGCCGTCCATCTTTTGGATGATGTAGATGGTGTCACAGTTGTCGGATTGAGTCAATTTTCGCACCGTTAGGCTACGATCGTCGATCCGAATCCTTCCGTGCGGTCGGATTTGTCGTTTGAAGTGAGGATTCACACCATCTTGGCCCTTGATCTTCTAGGGTTCCCCAGTCTCTATCTGATGCTACAGATGTCTAATTTGGGCGATCTTGGAGTCGTTGAACTTCAATCGTTGCCCTGATCACATCTGTATGGTTGGATCTTCGATCCGAGGCCCCGTTAAAAAGTTTGCCCTGTCCCTGAACATAAAAGGAGTCAATTAACCTCCATTTTATTCAAACTAATCTAAATGCAAGATGATGCATGCTATGCAATATTTATAGTATGTAATGCAATCCTATACTTAAGAACATGCATAAAAAGACATCTTAAGTAGTGTAAACATATTTACATCAGTTCTTCTCTTTCTTCCCTCTTTGACTTAGCTTTCTCGTCCCTTGATTTCTTTCTTTCTTCTTTCTTCCTCCTCCTTCCGTCTTCTTTCCTTAAGCTTTTGCCTTCAGCTCTTTTCTTCAGCTGTGCCTCCTTTCTGCTACAGTGCCTTCTCTTTCCCTTGGCTTCTGCCTTCCTTGCTTTCTTCTTCCTTTCCTCTGCCTTAGCTTCTTCTTTAGCTCTCCTCTACGGCTATAGTGCCTTCTTCCTTCCTTGTCCTCTTCAGCTTCTGCTTCTAAGTCCTTCTCCTTCCTTCAGTTCTTCTGCTGCACCACTTCCTTCCTTCTTTTTCCTTAGCCTCTCTGTGGCCACAGCTTCTTTCCTCCTCAGCTTCTTCTTCCTGCTCATAGCGGACCAAAACCTACCCCTACCCTCCCCTACATACACTCTCTCTCTGTTTCTCTCTTGGGTTCGCTCTCCCAGAGTTGGGCCAGGTAATTGGGTCGGGTTTCACGTGCCCGGGTCCAGGAGCACCGGCGTGGGTGTGGTGCACGAGTGCGAGGGTTAACCAGGTCAGTCACGCCAGGTCCGCAGGGCATAGGTCGTGGACGAGGCGGGTGCGTGCATGGGCGAGGGACCTCACCCCATGTCATTTGAGGAAAACAACAGAGAACACAAATTCAATATAAATCACGCACCTTACTCCTGAGTTCACGAGGTGGGACTAAAAGTCCCACTCGCTTCACTTGCGCACCCGCAGGAGGCCTTCTCCCAATTGCTGCTGTTGCAGTCACTCGCTAAGCCTGCTCTCTGGCTGGATGCGTGCGTGAGACCCTCGAGCATCACCTGGGACTCTTATGCCTGGAGAGAAGCTTGTGAGCTCCGTGATTTTACGTCAATGGCGGAAGCGGGTCGACCTGCATTTCACTCAATACAGCCTGTCCACCCCATTAAAACACATGAGGAGCATCGCCGTGTCACGGCAAAGGTGAGGCGGTGGGTGGCAGGCTGCGGGGCAGCCTAGGCATGCGTGCCTAGGTCGCTCTGTGGTCGTGAAGGTGGGTTAGGTCGGTGGGCGTTTAAGGAAGTGATGGCGGTCAGTGAAGGGGGGAATGTGCTCAGTGGATGGTGGCAGAGGTGATGAAGTAGGTGGCGAGGTGTGTGGATGGGTGGAGCGATGGGAGCGCCTTCGCCGGTGGTCGATCGGAGGTGGAGAAGGTGGTGGTGGTTTGCGATGTCAAGGGATTGAAAGTAAAGATAGAGAGAGGGGAAATGAAGAGGGGAGAGAGAGGAAGAGTTTTGACCTAAATTAATGGACGAAGGGGGGTAGAAAGGTGGCTGGCCGTACTTGCCGCCGTCGGAGAAGAAATGTCCAGAGGAGGGAGAACGGCGATGACGACGGGGTTGGAGATGCGCGCGCGGGTATTGCGCGATGTGGAGGAAAGAGATGAAGATGGCTCTGCCATTGGTATTGTGGCAGAGCGATGAGAAAGAGGAGGACTCGCCGGAGCCTGTTGGACACTTGGTGTTCTAGCGGAGACTTGATCGTGTTTTAACAGATATCTCGTTGTAATATAGATGAACTCTTCGCGAAAACAAATAAAAATTTATAACTCAAAATTTAAAATATCCTGAGGTCGAACTCAGGGAGCATACTTTGATTCTAGAAGCATACAAATACACAATTCAATATACTACTTTTACAAAAATTAAAGAGAGAGAGTGAACAAAGATCCTTTTCTCTTTTTTTTCTTTTCTTTCTTTCTTTCTTCTTCTCTCTTCCTTCTCTTCTTTCTCTGCCTTTCCTTTCTCGAACATCTGATTCTTTGAATCAGACTTCTTATCTGCCCCTTTGCTACAGTGCCTTACAGGCTCTTCTTCTTCGGCTTCTTCTTCTTCTTGCACTGTGCTTTCTCCTTCTTCAGTTGGCTTCTCTCCTCTTTAGCTTCTGCCTTGCCTTTTCTTCTTTTTTCCTTCTGCGAGTCTTCTTCTTTCTTTAGTTTCTCTTCTTCATCTTCCTTTCTCTGCAGCTTCCTCCTTCTTGTCTTCTTTCTCTTTCTTCAGCTGCTCCTCTGCCTTAAGTTTCCTTCTTCTTTCTTCAGTAGCTACCTCTTCCTTCTTTCATCTGCGCTCTACGTGGCTAAGTCTCAACCATTCCTCCTCCTTTCTTCTTCTCCTGCTTCCCTGCACATTACATGGTTAGGAAAAACCTAACCCCTACTCTCCCCGCATCTTTCTCTCTATTTCTCTCTCAAAGGTTCGCTCCCAGAGCATTTGCGGGTACACGGATCGAGTAATGCGCCTGGGACCAGGCCCACCGACGTGCGGTGGTGGGAGAGGAGTGCATGGTAGGGTAATTGGGTTCGGACCCAGGCTCATGGGGCATGAGCGCAGGCGGGTGCGAGCACGTGGCGCGCTGCGTGCGTGGGCAAGGGACCTGACCCCTGTGTATCGAAGGCGATAAGCCTAATACACGTTTTCAATTTATGTAAAGTGCTGCGCCTAACCGTTTACGAGGTGGGACTAATGTCCCGCTCGCTGTTGCTCGCACGCCCGCAGGAGACCTTCCCTCCAATTGCCACATCCTCGATTGCCTGCTGAGCCAATTGCTTGGCTGTGTGGATTCGCGACGCCAATCCGCATGTCCTGGGACTCTGACACTTGGAGCGCATGGCTTGGAGCTCGCGAGCAAGCTTCTTCGTGCCCACGTCAATGGAGGAAGAGGGTCGAGACCTGAAATGCAGAAACACGACCTTGCGGCCCCATCAGATCAGAGGAAAACCTTCGCCGTATCACGGCGAAGGTGAAGCGGATGTTGGCTGGCCGCGGGGTGGCCTAGGCATGCGTGCCTAGGTTGCCCTGTGGCCGAGAGGATGGGTTTGTTCGGGGGGTAGTTGTGGTGGTGTAGGCGGTGTGTGGACGAGTGGAGGATGTTCAGTGGAGTGTGGCGGAGGTTGTGAGGTGGGTGGCGAGACGTGTGGGGTTGCAGAGTGACGGAAGCGTCTCGCCAGAGGGCGGCCGGAGATGGAGAAGGTGGCGATGGACAGTGGCGGTAGAAGGGTAGAAACAACAAATTAACAAGGGGAAAATAAAGGAGAGAGTAAGGGGAAGAGTTTTTACCTAGCTAACCGGACAAAAGGGAGGAGATGGCAATCGGCGCATCTTTGCCGTCGCAGGAGACGAAAGTGCCAGAGGAGGGGGCAGCGACGAAGAGAAGGGGTCGGAGAGTGCCAGCTGGTGCGGCCTGGCGCGGAGGAGAATGGTAGAGCAGGCTCTACCATTGGCATGGTGACAGAGCGACGAGAGGAGGGAGGAAGAGTCGCTGGAAGCGTCGGGCTGTTGGCCGGAGTGAAGAGGGGACGAATTTGGGGGAGTTCTCTGGCCAAATCGAGCTTGAAGCAACCAGCGGTCCCTACTGCTCCTTAAATAGATGTTGGCGAGGAGGAGATTTTGAGGAGGGAGTGTGGGCAGGCCGCCGAAGAATGGCCGGAGAAGAGACCCATGCCTCTTGCGCGTTCGCAGCCCCACACGCCTCCCCGTAATTAGGTCAGAACTATTCCCCATCTCCCCCTCTTTTTTTTCCTCACTGTCTTTCATTCGATTAAACCCTCGACCGCTCCTGTCCACCGTCACCTTCCTCGACTCCGGCCACCCTCCGGCGAGACTCTCCCATCTCTCCACAGCCCCACATGCCTCGCCGACCCTCACGTAACCTCCGCCTCATCACGCTGAACAACCTCCGCCCACCCACTGTCGCTCTACACCCTCTCATCGCTCCCCCGAACACACTCACACCTCCGGTCACAGGACGACCTAGGCACACATGCCTAGGCCGCCCCACGACCTGCTGCACCTCGCACCACCTTCGCCGTGCCATGGCGAAGGTCCCCTGCTAGTCTGATTAGGCCGAGAGGCCGTGCTTCTGTCTGACAGGGCTGTAGCCCCAGCTGCCATTAATGACAACTGAAGCAACTTCGAGGCGAGCTCTAGGCCCAGCAGCTTCAGGATCCCAGGTGCTGCAGGTTGGGGTGAAGTCTGCGGAGACTTCTGCCTCAGCATTTGGCACCGATAGTGGCTGCAGCTGAGCGGAGAGCAAGGCGGAATCGTCCTGCGGGCGCGCGCGAGAAGAGCGCAGAGGATAGTCCCACATCGTGAGTTTACCAAACCCCGCAGTAGTATAAGTTGATTTTGTGTTTTCTACTAGTCGCCTTCGAAAGCACTAGGGTGAGGTCCCTTAACTTACTCACGCTCGCCTCGTCCGCGGTTTCACCTTGCGGATCTGGGTGGATCCGACCCGACCCTATCTGAGCACACCTCGCGCATCACCCACACACCGGTGCGCCTGGTCACGGGCACGAAACCCGACCCGATTACCCGCGGCTCTGGGAGAGCGTCCTGTGAGTGGTTTACAGAGAGAGAGAGACGTGCGGGTAGAGGGACAGGGTAGGTTTTGCTCTTTGTGCAGGGACAGGGTATGAGGGAAGAAGAACACACTTGGCCAAAGGAAGAAGAAAGAAGGAGAAGGCCAAGGAACAAAGCAGAAGAAGATCGCAGAAGAAGAAGAAGGAGAAGCACAAAGGAAGCACTGTAGCAGACACTGCTTAAGCTGTCTGATTAAGAAATCAGATGATGGATGAAGCTCTATAGACAAAGCAAAGAAGAAGAAAAAGAAAAGAAAAGGTGCCGTAGCTGAAAGAAAAGAGAAGGAGGAAAGAAGAAGAAGAAAAGAGAAGAAGATAAAGAAAGAAGAAGAAGAACTGAAGAAGATCAAGAACTGTGAAGAAAGAGAAGAGAAGAGAAAGAAGAGAAAAAGAAGACAGGCAAAGAGAGAAAGAAGAGAAGAAGGAAAAACCAAGAAACAAAATCTACTTCTCCCTTTCTCTCTCTTTCCCTCTCTTATTTTTGTAATAAAGAAGCATTGTACTTCTAGAATTCTAGTAGCTCCCTGAGTTCGACCTCGGAAGAAAAACATTTCTGAGTAAAATTGTAATAGTGGCAATGACGACAAACCGTAGCTATTTTATCTGTACCACAACGACATTACTATAATAAGAACAAACAAAAGGCTAAGCTTTGGTGTCATCATCAGGCACTAAGTTCTTAGTAAAGCTTCCAAGCAAGCTTCGTGCTTCATCAATGGCGGAGGTGGATGGAGGCGTGGAGTGGCGAGAACACCTCGTCGGTGATCTGGCCGGAGGTGGAGAAGATGGTGGTGGTTTGCGAGCGTTGAGGCATATTTGCATAATCAAATGATGGAAAAAGGATGAGAAGAGAGAGGGGACTTAAATGAGGATGGATAGATGAAGGGGGATGTGGAGGACGCGGCCAGCTTGTACTGCCATCGTCGGAGATGAAGGACCCAGTGGGAGGAGGACGATGACGACGAGGGGGTTGTAGGGCCATCGGCTGGTGCGGCTCAACGCGGACGAAGGGGATAAAGGGAACCCTGCCACTGGTATTGTGGCAGAGCGACGAGAGAGAGAGAGAGAGAGAGAGAAGAGTCGCCGAAGCTTGCTGGGTGGTTGACCGGAGGGGAAGAGATGAATTGGGGGTATCTCAGGCCAATTTCAAGCTTGGGAGGTATGGAATGATCTAGGCAGGCTTTTATAGGCTCTGGTAGGAGGTCTTGTTGGCTTCCAAGCACGGCAACCTCGCCGGAGTTGGAAGGTCAAAGAGACCCAAATCTCTCATGCGTTCGCATGAGAGATTGGGTAGCAATTAGGGCTTGATAATGGGTTCACATGAGAGGAGATTTCTCAGAGAATCTCCCTTTCAAATTTGAAAGGGAATCTCTGAGGAATCAGGGAGTTCTTTCCCTCAATACCTCGCTGGAGTAGGATTCCCTCCACTGTAATGGCAGAGGGACCTAATTGCAAAGAACAACGAGGAAGTTAGGGGGTTTCTGCAAAAGTCTTCAAAAGTTAGGGGTAGAAATGTAATTAGGCTGGACTTGTTTGCAAAGTAGGTCAAGGTGACTTCCTTTTAGGTCCAAATTTTGGTACAAATTTAATTTGGACCTAAGGAATCCAATGGTGAAGTTAGATTTTAGGTTTGATCATGTTTAACTAGATAATTTACACAAAAATCCAATTTAGGGCAAACAATTAACGAGACCCCTATTTAGGTCAAAATAGGTTCTAAGGGATAAATTGAAGGTTCTACACCCTATAGGATATTTTTCCATGAATTTTAGAGGGTTTAGGTGAATTTTATACTTCCCAGAACCTTGTTAAATTAAGTGGGTCTGTTTTAAGGTTACAAGAAGTCATTTAATTCTCAGATTTCACATGAACCCTTTTCTGTTTGAACCAACCTACTTTTTATCTTGTTAAGACCATTTGACTTGTGTTTAAACCATGAGAAATCCCGTTATTGCACTGCAATGGTAAAATTGCAGTTTTACCCCTTATTTCTTGCTTTTCTTTCAGAAGGGTTATTCCTTGAGTTAGGACCTCCAGTTGGTTATATAGGAGCTTTTGTTCTCTTTTCTGGGTCAAAATGAGCTAGTTAGGGCTCATGATGGTGTTCCCATCATCCTCCGAGCTTCATCGAAGCTCCTCCAGCCTTGGTCCTCCCTTCATGTTCTTCCTCTGTTATGACCTGACATCAAATGTCGTTTAAGACGTCTGGGAGTTGGTCTAGGCATCTAGTCAGACGTCTGGAAGCCTTCCCATATGTCTGGAAATTAATTTTTTCGGTGTATGGGTTCGCGTCTGCGCGTGCATTTCTTCTTCTCTTTCCCTCCTCCCTGTAGGCGCAGACACCTTTTTCTCTCTCTCTCTCCCCATGGCAGCCTTCAACTACCCCCTCTCCTCTCCCTCACCCTCACTCCACCGCCTTCTTCTTCTTCTTCTTCCTGTCAACGAGAGAGTGAGCGGGCGAGGGCAGCTGCAGTGGCTGCTGTGAGTGCGTGGGGAGGAGGGGCTGCTGCGAGAGGGAGAGTGACAGAAATCCATTTTCGTGCATTTGAAAGTCGTCGGAAATCGTAGTATAGTCGCGCAAAAATGTTTGTCAAAAATTAATTTCTAAAGATAATGAGACTTGAGTTCCAGTCGTTCGTCTCTGGGAGGCGTTGCTTTTACTTTTGAAATCGATCTTTTTTTGCCGCTCTACTTTGTTTAGAATCGCATGCCAGTTCGTGATTATTACGTATCTACGTACGACATGCTTAGTTGCAAGAATATTAAGAGTTAGAAACAGGCAACATTAATCACGCAAAAGATAATAGCAATCATTAAGCTCATGGTGATTTCAAACAGATAGATATATATATAGATAAAAATGTGTTTTCATTCATTCATTTGGGAGTTGTTGCACAAGGAATCTAGAGGAAAGCTTGTACATAAATGCTTGAAAATTGAATCTAGCTACCAGAAAATGATCGCATACAAGAATCGATGGGGGGATTTCGCATGCATCATTAGGGGAGAAGTAAGACCACTACTAAGCAGTAAATAAAAGCATTAAATATACGAAGAGCATAATCTAAATCTAGCAGAATGGAAGGGCATTTAGGGGTGGTCCCGATGGCCTTTGAATGGTTGAGAGAAGAAGGAGGGGCAGTCAATGGAGCTTAGGCCGGCCCTTGGAGAGAGGTTGGGGAGCTAATCCAGCTTCTTGGCGTGGAGATGGTGGCCTCCATGGTGGTGCTCAACTCGTGGAGGTGGAGTGGAGATGGAAGTGGCTAGCCTAAGTGGAATGGATGCCAAGGAAGTGAATGGGTGCAAATGGCCACCCAAGGGGTCTTTTTATAGACCTAAGGGAAGCTCTCTAGAGAATTATGGAATTCTCTAGAGAGGCCTATGGTGAGAGCTCGTAGGAGAGTGAGAAAGAGAGGGTGGATGGTGGTTTTTAGATCCACCAAATGTGGATCTAAAAATTGAATGGTCTTGGTTGCTATTTTTGGCAACCAAGGCAACCACACATGGTAGAGAGTTCTAGAGAACTCTAGGCTAGGTATTTTCGTGTGGATGGTGTGTGTGGGTGTGTGTGGGTCGAAACTTAGGTGGCTAGGTTGATTAGGTTAGGTTCTAGTGGGTATAGGTCAAGGTATGTCTCAAATTAGGGTTATAAACCCTAATTCACTAAGGTAAAGTGAAATTAAACTTAATACAAGTTTAATTGGGTGTGTGAAAACTTAATTGAGAGTAAAACAACTCAATTAAGTCAGGTCTAGGTCAATTAGACTCTCACTGAGTCCAATTGGACAGTGTGTGCTGAGATCAGGGCTCAATTGGACTCAATGAGTCCAATTGAATAGGCTGATGGAATTGACTAAGATCCAAGTCAATTAGGTTTAGTGAGGATCTAATTAGGACCTTAGGGAGGTCTAGAGGTGGTGTACTAGGGTTAGGGCACCTTAATTTAGGTTCCTATGGGGTTGGAATTGGGTTTAGGGACCTAGAGATCCAAGATCAAGGCTTAAATCTCAAAACAGGAATTGGAGAGCAGTATCAGATGTCTAATAATAGAATTAGACGTCTTATACTCAAAATTCAGAAATCCAGACTTGTTGTCTGGAAGTCCAATCAGAGTCAGGAAGGATTTCGGGTTCTGTTTTGGGTATTTTGCAGAAATTGGACGTCTGACAAAGTGTCTGGACGTCCAATAACACTGCAGAAGTGGGTTTGAAGTGTGCGGGAGTTGGCTAAGGGTCCTGGACGTCTTAAACTTATCTAGACGTCCAGAGAAGGGTTGGAACTAGGGTTTTAGGGATTCCTAGGGTGTTGTGACCTAATCTAAGGGTGGCTAAGGCTTGGGGAAGTCTCTAAGCTGTCCTAGGGCTAGGATGGACCTAAGCTCTTCACATTTTACTGCTTTATTTCTACTTAATAGAATAGAAAACCTTTAACCCCCTTACATTATTATTCTTACATCTAAACTAGGCCTTCTGCTCCATCTCTGCTACAACTCCCGTTATTCCTGATCCAGCTCCTGATCAGTTTATTCTCTGCAATCAACATAATGTACTTAATCAGCGCATTATAACATTATTTTATGCATAGTTAAAGGAAAGCAGTAAAGATGTAGATAATGCGTATGCATGCATGAATAACCCTAAATTATGCTAAGTTATAGCTTAATCTAGGTCAATTAAGACCTATGATTGCTGCGCAATCAGAGAGAGAGCTTGATCGCGAGGTTGCGACCTCGCCGGAGCAGCCAGGGCCGGCCGGCGGGTGCGCGGTAGGCACGTGGTGCTGGGGAGGAGCTGCTGCAGCTCAGGCAGCAGGCGAGCGCGGCGCGGCACGGCCGTGCGCTGCGGGCTGAGGGCGAGGAGGTCCTGATCATGGGAAAATTTCCCAGAATCAGACATCTGGACATACGTCCAGACGGCACGAGAGACGTCTAGAGGAAGGTCCAGACGTTTGAAAGGTACGATATTTTTCACTCCTTTCTATTTTCGCGTGTACGGCCATGCAGCCGTCCTGCCAAGGTGTTCTGCTCATTTCGTGTTGAGGACGATCGCGTGTGCGTGCAGGT
This sequence comes from Thalassia testudinum, assembly GCA_037157565.1. Taxonomy (NCBI): domain Eukaryota; kingdom Viridiplantae; phylum Streptophyta; class Magnoliopsida; order Alismatales; family Hydrocharitaceae; genus Thalassia; species Thalassia testudinum. Next base: position 28,959,111 of record JAZHRO010000031.1, on the reverse strand, counting down.
CTCGTTCGGGAAGGCGCAAGGGCACGCCCTCCCATGCAAATCGGACGTCTGGGCACAGCACCAGACGACGGAGAGGGTCTCCAGACGTCCGAAGTGATAGTCGGACTTCTGGAAACTAAGTCCAGATGGTTCAGTGGGAGTTTGGACGTCTGAAGGACTGTGCAGGATCAAGGTATGACCTGAGCCACCATTTAAGACGTCTGGAAGATGTTCCAGACGTCTGATTTTGGGCAGACTTGTCATTTTTGACCCGTTTAGGGTCCGTTCGGAGTCCGTTTTCCGCGTTTCAAGTTCCGTTCTTCTCAGATTTAATTCCTCTACCTGTTTACAGTATTTGTATCCTGTTCTAAGTAGCTCCTTATAATTGATCCTTGTGTTAGGATCCCGTTCCGTTGCAACTCTAGGGGTTGCGGAGGCGCGCGGGCTTGCCAATCACACCCCCAGTACTCCCAATTTTGCGGGTAGAGTGGCCCTTTTAATTATTTATCAAAAATTATGCACTTGTGAAATAATTAATAGAGTCTAAGGTGTTGCATGAATCCTAGGACGGAAAAACTAGATTGAACGATAGATACTAGGGTATTGCATGAATCCTAAGACTGGAAAACTAGATTGAATGAAAGATCCTAGGATGTAACGACCCGATTCTCGAGTCCCTACGAGACACGAGAGCCGGACCGACTCGACTAATCCCAAGACCTGGTCGTCCAACGAGGAAGTAACCAAAAGAGCAGTAAAATAAACCACATTCAGCATGAATATAACTAACAGTAAGAAAATACAGTAGTAAGGAAAGAAACCACTACAGTATATACCACCACAACAGTAGAACAACATTCATAACATAATATGAAACTGCAGGTAAAGAAAAGTACAGCGGTAACAAGAACTACTCACTACAGTGGAACCAAAAAGGGGTACAAGAGAACAGTGGTAACTCTACTGGACCCTACTCGGCCCAGCGTCCTCTACAGCTGCTGACCGTGGCTACTCAACACCTGGTCCTGAAAGGTAACGAGTGTAACACGTCAGCAAAACGTTGAGTAGAGTGGCAGCTAAACTAAAGAAACAGTAAAGTATACAGTAGCTGTTTTAATTTTCTTTCTTCCTTTATTTACGTCTTTCTATTGTTTCAAAATTTATCTATTTCTCAGATCCTTCACTTGATCTCGAATGTTCCTCGTGAGAACGATCTTGATTGCAGTCTTTTCCAAAATGTAGAAGTAGCACGTTGTGCTCTCCTGGCCGGGAGAGTCCCCCGTGGTGATCCTACTCTCAGTCAACCACCCCAAGGTCACGGACAGGAGTAACGGTGACTGTGGCACGTGCGATAAATGCACAGGTAGCTAACCCGCACTGGCACGCGGTCAGTCGTTTCCGTTAACGGGTGCGCCCAAAGCACAACATGGAACCAGTACATGGCAGAGCCCTCTCAGTAACAGGGGTCCAACCCCTCCACAGTAACCAAACAGGGGCCTTGCCCCTCCACAGTCCGCGCACCCTCGCCTGACTACCCTGGTTTACCCAGTGGGCCTAACAAGTCGGTGTAGGAGGCTAGCAGAACCCTGGGGCCCGTGGGGTAGCTAGTACCTCCCTACACTAGTAGCTCTCCTCGGTACTACGTACACGAGGGCCAGCAAGTCGGTACAAAGTGGCCAGACCTAACCCCGGGTCCCTGGGGCGGCTGGCTCCGCTTTGCACTAAACAGGGGGACAGTCGCTCTCCTTGGTACTCCGTACTCAAGGGCCATCTCACTTCCCCAATTCTATTCCATTCACCTTCCAGGAGTTCTACTCCTAATTCCCCGTAGGGTTCCAACTCTTTTAACTCGGCACATTCAGGTTTCACCTTTCCAGTTTCACGTTCATACAATCCATGTTCTCAATCACGTGTATTTATTTATAACAGGCAGCTGTTAAACCAATTTACAGGTAGCGATTATTTCCTTTCCACATTTTCCAAGACTGCAGTATTCATATATGCCACTAGTTTTCCCATCCTAGGATTCATGTCATATCCTAGGATCTATCATACAATCTAGTTTTTCCAGCCCTAGGATTCATGCAACACCCTAGGATCTACCATTCATTCTAGTTTCTCATTCCTAGGATTCATGCAACACCCTAGGTTCTATTTATGGTCCCATAATTTAACGGATTATACTAATAAACTTAAAATCCACTCTACCGGTTACAACAGGCGTACTGGGGGCGTGGTCGGGAATCCCGCGTACCTCCGCAACCCCTGAGACTGCAACGGAACGGGGTCCTATCACAAGGATCAAATACAAGGAGTTTCTCAAAATAGTATACAACTACTGTAGACGGGTAGAGGATTTAATTCCGAAAAGCACGCAACTCGAAACGCGGAAAACGGACTCCGAACGGGCCCTAAACGGGTCGAAAATGACGAAACCGTGCAAAATCAGACGTCTGGAACCTCTTCCAGACGTCTTAAAAAGTGGATCAGAGGTTACATTTTCTCTGCGTGGTCTCTCAGACGTCCAGAAGCCTACGGGGGCATCTGGCCTAGTTCCCAGACGTCCGATGGTCACCCCGGATGTCTGGAAGTCGCTCCCGTCGTCTGGCACCACTGCCAGACGTCTGATTCGCGTTGGATGCAAATCTCAGAACCTGCGCGTACCCATTCCTTGTGCTTAGTACGAACGGTCGAAGGAAAGAAGAAGTTACGAAAATAACTTACTTACCAGACGTCTGGACAGTCCTCCAGACGTCTTCCCTGTCGTCTGGTTGGAAGCCCAGACGTCTGATTCTAGAAAAATTTCCAGAACCAGGGCGCGACTCGCCCTCCGCTCGCGACGCTCGGCCGCGCCGCGTCTCGTCCGCCTGTTGTTCGAGCTGCAGCAGGCCTCCCGCGTCACTCTGTGCCCGTTGCGCCCCCGCCGGCTGGCTCCCGCTGCCTTGGCAGGCTCAAGCCCTCACGGCCGACGCCTCCTCCCTCCCGTAGCACCTCCTCCCACACTCACCGCGGTTGTCGCTGCCGCCGCTCGCTCACGCTCGCACTCGCACACCGGCTGGAAGGAGAAGAGGAAGGGAGCGGAGGTGATGAGAGTGAGGGAGAGGGCATGGCTTCTTAGAGCCGCGTGGGGAGAGAGAGAGAGCGAGACGGAGGGGGCAGCGCCTGCGGAGGAGAGGGAAAAAGAGCATCTGCAGGTCTGCGCGCACAGGCGCGCAGACGAAACCGCGCGTGTCGCCGAAACCGAATCCCAGACTTCTGGAAGGGGTTCCAGACGTTTGGTCCGACGTCTGGGTCTCCTCCCAGACGTCTTAGAAGACGTCTGAAGCCCCGCGTTCGTAACAATATAACAAACTCAAAGGAAGTTTCGTCCCCGAAACTTGCGCTAACTAGGGTGGGGGAAAAACGTCATAGTAACCATAACAAACTCAAAGAGGACTGGAGCCGGTCCGAAAAGACGTACCCGCGAAGAGCTCCGGGTACCACTCCCGCATTGCCGCCTCAGGCTCCCAGGTAGCCTCCTCGTACCGCTGGCTCCTCCACAAAACCTTTACCAGGGGTACTTGCTTTCGTCTCAAACTGCGGACGGCTCGGTCTAGAATCTGCCCTGGCCGCTCGGGGTAGGTCAGGTCGTCACCCACCTCGACGCTCTCGTGACTCAGTACGTGACTGGGATCGGCTATGTACTTCCTGAGGTTGGACACGTGGAACACGTCGTGCACACTAGAAAGCTGGGGAGGGAGGGCAAGCCTCTAAGCAACTGGTCCAACCTGCTCCAGGACCTCAAAGGGCCCCACAAACCTCGACGCGAGCTTCCCTCTCACTCCAAACCGCTGCAGGCCCTTCATGGGCGAAACACGGAGAAAGACGTGGTCCCCAACCTCAAACTGCACCTCTCTGCGTCTCCGATCCGCGTAGCTCTTCTGTCTGCTCCTGACAGTGCGGAGTCGCCTGTGGATCTGCTCGACTACCTCCTGACTCTGCTGGATCAACCTAGGGCCAACCTCCCACTTGGTCCCCACCTCAACCCAACTCAAGGGTGCCGTACACCTCCGTCCGTACAGAGCCTCGTAGGGAGCCATGCCGATGCTCGAGCGATAACTGTTGTTGTATGCAAACTCCGCCAGGGGCAGGTGTTCCTCCCAAGAGCCCCTCCAGTCCAGTACACAGGCACGCAAAAGGTCCTCAAGTGTCTGTATCGTGCTCTTAGACTGTCCGTCCGTCTGGGGGTGGTAAGCTGTACTAAACCTCAACCGCGTCCCGAGGGCCTGCTGAAACTCAGCCCAAAACTGGGACGTAAAGCGGGCATCCCGGTCAGATACGATCTCCCGCGGAACTCCGTGTAGTCGCACCACATCGCGGATATACCTCTCTGCCAACTGTGCTGGTCCCAAAGTGACTCTGATCGGCAGGAATCGTGCCGTCTTCGTCAGTCTATCCACAATTACCCAGATAGCGTCGTGTCCTCGCTGGGTAACAGGTAAGCCCACCACCAAGTCCATGGTGATGCTCTCCCACTTCCACTCTAGCACTGGAAGCGGCTGTAGCGGCCTTGCAGGCCTCTGATGCTTGGCTTTCACCTGCTGGCACACTAAGCACTGCTGCACAAATTCACCCACATCCTCATTCATCCCCCTCCACCAAAACTCGCGCCTCAGGTCGTGGTACATCGTCGTGTTTCCGGGATGTATGGTGAATCTGGAACCGTGTGCCTCAGTCAGGAGCTCTCTCAACAGCTCCTTGTCTCTGGGAACGCACAACTGTCCCCTCAGGCGTAGCACCTGGTCTGTGAAAGAGAAGTCCCCTGGGTCTCCTGACAGTACTCTGTCGCGCAAGGACTGCAAGTACGGATCGACCATCTGTCCTGTGATGATGCGGTCTGTCAGCTCTGACCTAGTTTGTCATGTCATCGTCACTGCCCCCACAGTGCCCCTGTAACTTAGGGGTCGCCAACTGCCCACCTCCTCCAAAAGGCTCCAACTCTGCAACTGTAAACTGGCCAAGTGTGCGGGCGCCTTACGGCTTAAGGCGTCAGCCACCACATTGGCCTTTCCAGGGTGGTAGGAGATGCTACAGTCGTAGTCCTTCAGGAGCTCCAACCAACGTCTCTGTCTCATGTTGAGCTCCTTCTGATCAAAAAGGTATCTAAGTTTCTTGTGATCTGTGAAAATTTCGAAGGTCTCACCGTACAAGTAGTGCCTCCAAGTCTTCAGCGCGAAGACAACAGCTGCCAACTCTAGGTCATGGGTAGGGTAGGTATGCTCATGGGGCTTCAGTTGCCGCGAAGTGTAAGCGACAACGTGACCCTTCTGCATGAGCACACCTCCTAACCCCTGCAAGGAGGCGTCCGTGTACACAACGAACTCGCCACTACTGTCAGGGATGGTGAGCACGGGAGCCGAGGTCAACCTCTCCTTCAACTCCAGAAAACACGCCTCACAGGCGTCTGTCCAAGCGAAGGGCACGTCCTTTCGGGTCAACTGTGTCATAGGAAGAGCGATCTGTGAAAACCCTCTGATAAATCGTCTGTAGTAGCCTGCCAGTCCTAAGAAACTACGAATCTCAGTGACTGAACGCTGTCTCTCCCACCTGAGTACTGCCTCGACCTTGGCTGGGTCCACCGCCAAGCCGTCTCCAGAGATCACATGACCTAAGAAGGTCACCTCCCTCAACCAGAAGTCGCACTTGCTGTATTTGGCATACAGCCTATGTCGTCTCAGAGTGTCTAGAACCATCCGCAAGTGCTGTCCGTGCTGCGTCTGATCTCTAGAATAGATGAGTACATCATCTATGAAAACCACCACGAACTGGTCCAAGTACGGTCTAAACACCCGGTTCATCAAATCCATAAAAGCAGCGGGGGCATTGGTCAGCCCAAACGGCATGACCAAAAACTCGTAGTGTCCGTACCGGGTGCGGAAAGCTGTCTTGGAGACGTCGGTCTCCCTGATCCTCAACTGGTGGTATCTCGACCTCAAGTCGATCTTGGAGAACACCGTGGCACCCCGCAATTGGTCAAACAAGTCGTCGATCCTCGATAGAGGATATCTGTTCTTGATGGTGACCCTATTCAGCTGTCGGTAGTCCACACAAAGGCGTAGGGTACCATCCTTCTTTTTCACAAACAGTACCGGGGCTCCCCAGGGAGACGCACTGGGCCTCACGAAACCCTTCTCCAAAAGGTCCTGCAACTAAGACTTAAGCTCTCGTAGCTCAAACGGTGCCATCCTGTATGGCGCGGTGGAGATGGGACTGGTCCCTGGTACTAGCGAGATCTCAAACTCGATCTCGCGCTCGAGCGGTTATCCTGGTAACTTGTCTGGAAACATGTCAGGGTACTCTCTGACCACCGGGATGCTCTGGAAGTCTGCCACAGGGCTGGGCTCTGCCACCACACAAGCTAGGAAGCCCTCACGCCCCTGGCTCAAAAGTCTCACCGCCCGAAGTACTGAAATGCTCCTGAAGCCTCCGTCCACTGGCTGTCCGTGAAACTCGAAAGGAGGCAACTCCGGTATGGAGAAGACAATCTTCCTCTCAAAACAGTCCACTAAGGCGTGGTAAGCGGACAGCCAGTCCATCCCCAAAATTACGCCAAAGTCCTCCATCTGTATCATAATCAGGTCAGCTGGCAGGCTATGTCCCCCGACGCTAACCTCGCAATCCGTGTACACCTCTTCAGCTACAAACAACTGACCACTCGGACCTCTGATTACGAACGGATTTTCTAACAGTGTATAATCCTGGTCCAAACTAATTGCGAAACTGGCTGTGACAAACGAGTGCGTAGCGCCGGAATCGAAAATTGTGTAAACGAATCTGCCGGAAACTGAAACCATACCTGCCACTACCGAGCCCGAAGCTCTGGCATCCCTGTGTGTCAGGGCGTTGATACGCCCCTCAGCTCTAGGTGCAGATGAAGCAGCCACACTTTGCGTCGGACAGGCAGGTGCTGGCCGATACCCTCCTCGTGACTGCTGTCCTCCTCCTCGCGCCTGGTAATGCGGCCTCCTGCGTGCCCTCCAGTGCTCTGTGCGGGAAGTAACTTCTAACCTCCTGCCCTAGACGGGCAGTTCCTCCTGATGTGGCCCGGCTGGCCACACTGGTAACAAAGGGAAACTCGTCTCTCGCCCTCAGTGGGTCCCTGCTGTCGGCTGGGCGGGGGTCCGGTGCTGGCGACTGGCCCCTGTCGAGGGCCCCCAAAGGCCACTGATGGCCCTGCAAAACGTGACGGCTCTCCTGCAGACGCCACGTGTCTCCTCTCTCGCCGGCCCTGTGAAAAGTCTGGCTAAAACGGCCTCTTCCGCTCGCCGTCAGTGTCTCGCGCGGACGGGTTGATCTCCTCGTAAGTCATGGCTACCTCCACCACCCACGAAAATGTAGGCAGCTTCAGGGGTTTGACATACTCCCGAATCGCAGGCCGGAGCCCCTCGGTGAACCTCTAAAGGCGCTCCTCCTCAGTAGCTACCGCTGTCGCTGCAAAGCGGGACAGCTCCAGGAAACGCGTGCGGTACACGCTCACGGTCATCGTCCCTTGGCGGAGAGTGTGGAACTCCCGCCTCCTCTTGTCCTGCCACGTCTGGGGAAAGTACTGCTCGCAGAAGAGGGCGACGAACCGATCCCAGGTCGACTCGTCCCTCTCCTGTCCCCGGACCGCCCTCCACCACCTGTGTGCTGCACTCTCCAGCTGGTACGTGGAAAAGGCCACGCGGCACTCCACCGGGGGGCGAAGGGTGTCGAAAATCTTCTCTAGCTGCTCGAGCCAGTCCTCTGCCTCGGTCGGGTTCTCATCCCCCTTGAAGGAGGGGGGCTTCAGCTTCCGGAACTGCCCGAAGAGCTCGGAGTGGCGCTGCAGTGGGGATGCTGGTGCACCTCCAGGCAACGGTGCCTCGTGCACAGAAGTGTCGGAGGAAGGTCGGGGCTGCGGCGGCCCATCCCCTCCTCCGCGACCAGCGCCGCGTCCGTCGGGTGGTCCCACAGAGGACTCCCCCTCCGCAGCCCCAGGGGGAGGTGCTCGGGGCGGTGGGTACAGCTCCTCTCGCACAATATGCTGTATCAGCTGGGCGAGGTCCCGGGCCTGGACGCTCGGGAGTAGTGGCTGGTCCACTGAGGCGTCGGCAATGGCACGCCCACCTCGCCGACCTCGTCCTCGGCTGCGCCCGCGGCCCGCCTCACCAGTCCCACGACGAGGCATCTCCTGCAAGGAGACGCGAAACAAAATGGAACACGTGACTACTGAACGATACCGAACGGAAACGTCTAAGAGCTCATGTCAAAAGATATGTTGTGGTGGCTACTCTAGTTATAGACATGTGAATTGGTTATTTTCCAGTCAGTTGATTCATTTCTCAGGACGACCTTGCTCTGATACCATCTTGTAACGACCCGATTCCTGAGTCCCTACGAGGCACGAGAACCGGACCGACTCGACTAATCCCAAGACCTGGTCGTCCAACGAGGAAGTAACCAAACGAGCAGTAAAATAAACCACATTCAACATGAATATAACTAACAGTAAGAAAATACAGCAGTAAGGAAAGAAACCACTACAGTATATACCACCACAACAGTAGAACAACATTCATAACATAATATGAAACTGCAGGTAAAGAAAAGTACAGCGGTAACAAGAACTACTCACTACAGTGGAACCAAAAAGAGGTACAAGAGAACAGTGGTAACTCTACTGGACCCTACTCGGCCTAGTGTCCTCTGCAGCCGCTGACCCTGTCTGCTCAACACCTGTTCCTGAAAGGTAACGAGTGTAACACGTCAGCAAAATGCTGAGTAGAGTGGCAGCTAAACTAAAGAAACAGTAAAGTGTACAGTAGCTGTTTTAATTTTCTTTCTTCCTTTATTTACGTCTTTCTATTGTTTCAAAATTTATCTATTTCTCATATCCTTCACTTGATCTCGAATATTCCTCGTGGGAACGATCTTGATTGTAGTCTTTTCCAAAATGTAGAAGTAGCACATGGTGCTCTCTTGGCTGGGAGAGTCCCCCGTGGTGATCCTACTCTCAGTCAACCACCCTAAGGTCACGGACAGGCGTAACGGTGACTACGGCACGCGCGATAAATGCACAGGTAGCTAACTCGCATTGGCACGCGGTCAGTCATTTCCGTTAACGGGTGCGCCCAAAGCACAGCACGGAACCAGTACAGGGCAGAGCCCTCTTAGTAACAGGGGTCCAACCCCTCCACAATAACCAAACAGGGGCCTTGCCCCTCCACAGTCCGCGCACCCTCTCTTGACTACCCTGGTTTGCCCAGTGGGCCCAACAAGTCGGTGTAGGAGGCTAGCAGAACCCCGGGGCTCGTGGGGTAGCTAGTACCTCCCTACACTAGTAGCTCTCCTCGGTACTATGTACACGAGGGCCAGCAAGTCGGTACAAAGTGGCCAGACCTAACCCCGGGTCCTTGGGGCGGCTGGCTCCGCTCTGCACTAAACAGGGGGACAGTCGCTCTCCTTGGTACTCCGTACTCAAGGGCCAGCTCACTTCCCCAATTCTATTCCATTCACCTTCCAGGAGTTCTACTCCTAATTCCCCGTAGGGTTCCAACTCTTTTAACTCAGCACATTCAGGTTTCACCTTTCCAGTTTCACGTTCATACAATCCATGTTCTCAATCACGTGTATTTATTTATAATAGGCAGCTGTTAAACCAATTTACAGGTAGCGATTATTTCCTTTCCACATTTTCCAAGACTGCAGTATTCATATATCCCACTAGTTTTCCCATCCTAGGATTCATGCCATATCCTAGGATCTATCATACAAGCTAGTTTTTCCAGCCCTAGGATTCATGCAACACCCTAGGATCTACCATTCATTCTAGTTTCTCATTCCTAAGATTCATGCAACACCCTAGGTTCTATTTATGGTCCCATAATTTAACATATTATACTAATAAACTTAAAAGCCACTCTACTGGTTACAACAGGCGTACTGGGGGCGTGGTTGGGAATCCCGCGTACCTCCGCAACCCCCGAGACTGCAACGGAATGGGGTCCTATCACAAGGATCAAACACAAGGAGTTTCTCAAAATAGTATACAACTACTGTAGATGGATAGAGGATTTAATTCCGAAAAGCACGCAACTCGAAACGTGAAAAATGGACTCCGAACGGGCCCTAAACGGGTCGAAAACGACGAAACACTGCAAAATTAGACGTCTGGAACCTCTTCCAGACGTCTTAGAAAGTGGATCAGAGATTACCTTTGCTCTGCGTGGTCTCTCAGACGTCCAGAAGCCTGCGGGGGCGTCTGGCCTAGTTCCCAGACGTCCTATGGTCACCCTGGACGTCTAGAAGTTGCTCCCGTCGTCTGGCACCACTACCAGACGTCTGATTCGCGTTGGATGCGAATCTCAGAACCTGCGCGTACCCATTCCTCGTGCTTAGTACGGACGGTCGAAGGAAAGAAGAAGGTATGAAAATAACTTACTTACCAGACGTCTGAACAGTCCTCCAGACGTCTGATTTTGGAAAAATTTCCAGAACCAGGGCGCGACTCGCCCTCCGCTCGCGACGCTTGGCCGCGTCGCTTCTCGTCCGCCTGCTGCTCGAGTTGCAGCAGGCCTCCCGCGTCACTCCGTGCCCGCTGCGCCCCCACCGGCCGGCTCCCGCTGCCCCGGCAGGCTCGAGCCCTCATGGCCGACGCCTCCTCCCTCACGCAGCACCTCCTCCCGCACTCACTGCAGCTGTCGCCGTCGCCGCTCGCTCACGCTCGCACTCGTGCACCGGCTGGAAGGAGAAGAGGAAGGGAGCGGAGGTGATGAGAGTGAGGGAGAGGGCGTGGCTTTTTAAAGCCGTGCGGGGAGAGAGAGAGAGCGAGACGGAGGGGGCAGCACCTGCGAAGGAGAGGGAAAAAGAACATCTGTAGGTCTGCGCGCACAGGCACGCAGACGAAACCGCGCGTGCCGCCGAAACCGAATCCCAGACGTCTGGAAGGGGTTCCAGACGTTTGGTCCGACGTCTGGGTCACCTCCCAGACGTCTTAAAAGACATCTGAAGCTGCGCGTTCGTAACATAGGATATGACATGAATCCTAGGACTGGAAAACTAGATTAAATATATATACATTGCAGTCTTGGAAAAGTAGAAAGGAAATGATAACTGCCTGTAATTGGTTAGCAGATGCCTGTTTATGAATGGATAATTACTGTTGAGAACATGGGCTATATGAATATAAAGCTGAAATGATGAAACCTAAATTGGTTGAGTTAAAAGAGCATGAACCTTACGGGGAATTAGGAGTAGAACTCCTGGGAAGTGAATGGAATAGAATTGGGGAAGTGAGCTGGCCCTTGATTACGAAGTACCAAGGAGAGCGACTGCCCCCTTGTTTAGTGCAGAGCGGAGCTAGTCGCCCCAGGGACCTGGGGTTAGGTCTGGCCACTTTGTACCGAGTTTTGGCCCTCGTGTACACAGTACCGAGGAGAGCTACTAGTGTAGGGAGAGCACTAGCTACCCCACGGGCCCCGGGGTTCTGTTAGCTCTCCTACACCAACTTGTTAGGCCCACTAGGCAAACTAGGGTAGTCAGGAAAGGGTGCGCGGATTGTGGAGGGGTTGGACCCCTGTTACTGAGAGGGCTCTACCCTATACTGGTTCCATTCCGTGCTTTGGGGCGCACCCGTTAACGGAAATGACTGACCGTGTGCCAGTGCGGGGTAGCTACCCGTGCGTTTATCATGCATACCGTAGTCACCGTTATGTTTGTCAGTGACCTTGGGGTGGTTGATTGAGGGTAGGACCACCACGGGAGACTCTCCAGGCCAGGAGAGCACCACGTGTTACTTCTACTTTTCGGAAAAGACTGCAATCAAGATCGTTCCCACGAGGAACATTCAAGATCAAGAGAAGGATCTGAGGAATAATTCAGTGATTGAGTAAATGGAAAAATAAAGAAAGAGATTAAAAATATAATAGCTACTGTCCACCTTACTGTTTTTCTTAGCTTTTGGTTGCCACTCTACTCAGCGTTTCGCTGACGTGTCACCTTTGTCACCTTTTTCGGGCCAGGTGTCGAGCAGCCAGAGCTGGCAGCTGTAGAGGGTGCTGGGCCTAGTAGAGCCCAGTAGTTTTTACTTGTGTAGTACCCACTATATCTTTCCTTCTGTTGTAGTGAGTAGTTTCTGTTACCACTGTACTCTTTTATTGTAAGCATCATGTTTATATACCTGTTTATTTCTTTACTGTTGTGGTGGTGTATATTGTAGTAGTTCTTTTCTTTACTGCTGTATTTTGTTACTGCTAGTTATATACATGGTGAATGTGGTTTATTTTACTGCTCTTTTGGTTACTTTCTCGTTGGACGACTGGGTCTTGGGATTAGTCAAGTCGGTCCGATTCTCGTGTCTCGTAGGGATTCGGGAATCGAGTCATAACATCCTCTCTCTCCCTCACGTTCTCCCTCGCTCACCCTCTCTCTCCCTCGCTCTCCCTCCTAACCCTGGCCACGGCTACACAGGGACAACGGCTGGAGGTGGCGGTAGCTCGAGTGGTGGGGATGGTGTGTAAATGGGGGGGTTTAAATAAAGAAGCATTAGAGTTTCGAGTGAGAGGGTCGAGAGGAGAGAGAACGGTCCGCACGCCGCGCGCGCGTGGAGAAATGGTAAGTTTTGACTTTTCCTACTTTCGAACGTTCGGACCTATGTCCAGACGTTTGGACAGACGTCTGACTGACACTCCAGATGTCTTATCCGACTAAAAGGGTGACGGGTCATTTCAGTTTAACATCTCAAAGTGATTTCAATGTTATTTTCAAGCCTTGTCAGATTTTTAAAAGGTTTACTGTTGTGTTTTGAATCCTAATCCATCTAATTAAAGTGCTACTGCAGCAACTACATTTTCATGGGTTTTACAACCCTTAATTTGGTACAAATTGGTGTTAATTTAAAATCATGATATGAATTTGGATATGCTTAATCCCTGATCAGACTTTCTTAAGTCTGATCTGGGATAATTGTCTACTAAAATCCCAATCAGACTTGCTAAATTGAAGGATTCAAATTGAAGCAACTTAAAAAAAAATTGATTTTAAGACATTTGATTAATGGAATCACAGCTGATGTAGCCTCTGATGCAGCTACTGTTGCTGTCAATGCTTGCTACTGTAGTTGGTTTATTTTAGGGTCTAAAATTCATATGGCAGTGCTGTAATTGAAGTGTAAATTAGCTGACATGCTTTCAATGTTGTAAACATTATGTACAAGCTTTCATGTATAACTAAAGTCTTTAAACTTTATTTTGAATGCTTGTAATCAGAATTTTAAACTCTATTGTCAGCTAAATTTGTATATATCTGCCTAAATTTGAAAATGTGATGAGATTAAGATGAAATTCATGCTTATCTTTGTGCACACCTTTTATAAACTCAGTAGAACATATTTGAACCCTCCCACTGCTATTCTAGGCTTCAAACACTCATTTAGGCCTTAAGTTGTTCATTGAACATCTCTTGTAGGCCTAAAATTAGCTTTTGTAAATAAATAAAAACACCATAAAAGTTCTAAAATAAAATAAAATAAAGATGTAGCGAGTAGGATTAAGTATATTTTTAAGTGTATGCCAAGTTTCAAGGAATTCTGAACCCCCGACTTGGTAGAACATATCAGCCAATGGTTTAGTCTACCTTTAAACTTAATAAAAGAACTAAGCATTAAAAACAACAAAAACAACTTTATATTTCTCATCTCACTCTTTCTTTCTCACATCCTACCTCTATAAAACTTATAAAACCCTAAAAAGCAGAAAAACTTGAAAAACACCTAAAAATACTATGTATACTATGTATATACATGTATATATAAACTATATATTAAGCTATTAAGATATATAATGTAAAATATGTATATAATGTATACATATAACTTATGCTTGTATTTTATAGAATAAACTAAGTATTTAAGATAACTTAAATCATATATAACTTTATTATATAATTATTTATTAATTTAATTAACTTATATGTACTATAAGCTATATAATTATATAAACCCCTATAAATAAACTTATTTATCAATGATACTGTACATACATATTCATATGTATATAATGTACACTAGAATACCTACAAACTAATTTAATTATATATGTACAATAAATAATTAATTTATTAAGTTAGTAGGTAGTTTACTAAATTAAATTTAAAAAATTAGTAAATTAAGTTATTATTGGACTAATTTATAATGTATAGTTGTATTATATTATTTTAAGTAATTTAAACTAATTTAACCATATTTATACTATATTGTACTATTTATACCTAATTAATATGTATAACAGCCTGAAAATGCATATTTAAATATATATAAATTAAAATAAAACGTGTAAAATATCATTAAAATGTGTATTAAATAATTTAATATGTATATTGACACTGTACAATGTCAATTTGGTCATTAATTAAGTAATTTAAATGCTAATTAAGAAATAAACCTATAAATTAGTATGTATAAATTATAAAGTTTACCTAATTTATTTATATAGTAAAAATAATTATTTTTGTAAATAAATTAAATAATCATGTAGCCCTACATAATTTAAATTAAAATAAATTATGGCCCTCAATTCGAGGGCCAAAGTAAGCAAATCAAACAGACACTCGTGCGCACAGTAGCGCCTGAAGGGCTCTTCAGATAATCTCATATCAGAAGTTGAGGAGCACCCGCACTGTCATATATGTGTTTTGTGACATGGCCTTGCCAGTCGTCACATGTGCCGGGTGCAATACACAATACCCATTACCTCTGTCTCTCTGATACCGATACGAGCAATCGAGTATATGGTTAGGTGCGGTGCACTGGGCTGGGGGTCATTCACTGTGCGTGGGCTCATGTGGGCCTAATAACGAGCTATAAATCGGCTAAAATGCACCTAATAATCAACTAGGGTGACCCTAGTAGAGGTCTAGTTCAGCCCAGTAATGCGTGTTGTGTATCCCTCGAAATGGCCGCCTGCAAATTAAACAATTTTTGGTTAAAAGCTGGACCGAGCCAGTCTGAATCAGCTAAGAAGTTGAATGAAGAGGAGAAGAGATGAATTTGGCTAAGTGTTGAGCCTTGTTTGAGTGCCTAAGTGTTGAGTGTGTTATGTTAGTGTGAGCTTTGTGTGTTGAGTGACTTGAGTGTGTGCATATTTATGTGTGTGCACATCTATATATATGTATACGTATATATAATATATAATAAGTATAAATATAAATAGTATATAATATAAATAAGTAATGTATACTGATAGTGTATACTGTTTGAGCTCTTTTATGTATATATACAATACTAAGGGCTTTAGTGACAAATACATATGTCACTGTATGTATATATGTATGTTAGTATAAGTAATTTTTGCCTTAGGTAGTGTAAATATGTTACTAAGGTTACATTGATGTTTATATATGTCACTGTAAATAGCTATAGATGTCAGTAAAGATAAGTATTTTGCCTTAGGTTATGTAATATTTTACTGAGGTTTTAGCGACACTTATATATGTTACTATAGATGTTAATATGTTATAATGAGTTAGTATAGTAAATATTATTAACTATTTTTGTACCTATACTTAGGTATTAACTATATTAGTTGTAAATAACTAACATAGAGTAGTTGTACATAATTTTTAATGCTTGTGTGTGTACATTTGTTTCTAAGCATTGTAATGCGTTTTAATTCATTCCTTTGTACATAATTAATTAAATTCTTTTATTCATTGATTCTTTCATTCCTTCTTGTAAATGAAATCAACATGTTTGAAATTAAAGAATATTATTGGACTTAGAGATTGATGTATATTAATGATTGCCTCCCAGTGAACGACTTGGAATAAATCAGTAAAAGTTAAGTATATAAAAAAAATTTGACGCGACAACGGTTTGTATTTGTGACGTATATTACAACAACGACATTTAAAATCTTTTTCTTGTACGAACCAATAGTCGATCGATCATATTTTTGGCGCCGTTGCCGGGGATAAAAACTTGTCAACAACACTTTATTGTGATTGTTTGACGAATGTCGTAGAAAGATGATTACTAACCCTAAGCCCTTATGCCTCCGGGATCATAGTCTCACTCCCTTACCAAACCCTATCTCTCCTACACCTCCATCAACTTCAAGTGCAGGCAATTCCCTCTACTCTCCAACCTCCATTGACTCCAAGTGTAGGCGAAGCCCTCTCTTCTCCCACCTCCTCCATCTCCAACTGTAAGTGGTACCATCTCCTCTTCCACCTCTACCATCTCTAAGCACAATCGACTCCCTCTCCTTTCCCACCTCCATCGATTCCACGTGCAGGTGGTGCCCTCTTCTCTCCCACTTCCACCGATTCCACACACAAGCGACTCCCTGAAATGACCCTTCCTGAGGTCGTTTGGCGTTTCCATAACCTATGGGGTTTTTTTTGCAAATTTAAACACCTTATCTTTTGTTTTGGGGGTTTGTGAGGAGGGAGAGGGAAATTGCAGGGATGACCCTGCAATTTCCCCATCATCTCTCCTCATCGTATGTACACCCTCTCCTCCCCCCCTACTCTCACCCCACACACCTCACCTCTCCCCTTGCAGCAACCATTCCCCCCGACGCCATTCCCCTCACTCCCCTCCATGCCGCCTCCCATCCTCCTCAAGCTCCTTAAATACCCCCCTCCTCCTCCGTCTTTCTTCCCACACCACAGCCGAAAGGGGGAGGCGAAGGAGAGCAGGAGCAGCAGCTGGAGGATCCAGAGGGGTGGAGCTGCTGCGAGAGCTTGCAGCTGAGCAAGAGGAGGAGAGGGAGAGTTTTAGAGAGAAAAGGGTCGAAAATGGTTCTGTAGAATCATTTTTTTCCATAGAATTAGACGTTCGAAGTGATCTCCAGACATAGGGTTGGACGTCCGAACATAAATCTCAGACGTCTGATAGCACATGATTTTGTTTATTTTTCCTGCCAGATTTCTGACCATGAGCATACGTGTAACGAATGTGTGCCCCAAACGTCTTTTAAGACGTCTGGGAGGTGGCCCAGACGTCGGACCAGACGTCTGGGATCACAACCAGACGTCTGATAAGACGTCTGGGATCGTTTCCAGACGTCTGGAAATCCGTTATTTTCGGCACACGCGAGTCGCCTGCGCGCTTGAGCGCGCAGACCGCATATTCCCTCTTTTACTTCTGCGGCTGCAGACGCCTGCCGCGCCTTCTCTCTCTCCTCTCCGCGCGGCGTTAAAAGGGGCGCGCCTCCCCTCCCGTCTCCACCGTCTCCTCCTTCTTCTCCTTCCTGTGCGCGAGAGCGAGCGGACGCGAGGGCGGCAGCGGCGGCCACAGTGAGCGCGGAGGTGCGGCGTGCGAGGGCGGAGCTCTGCCGTGAGGGCGAGCTCGCCGGAGCGGCTTGGCCGGCCGACGGAGGGCGCAGGGGGCGCGGAGCGACGCGGAGAGGGACCTGCTACGGGCTGAGCAGCAGACGCGTGAGGTTCGACGCGGGCGGCGTCGCGAGCGGAGGCCGAGCAGGGCCCTGATTCTGGAAAAATTTCCAGAATCAGACGTCTGGGTTGATAGCCAGACGGCAAGGTCGACGTCTGTAAGATCATACAGACGTCTGAAAGGTGAGTTTTCCGCCTTCTTCTTCCTTCTTGTCGACTGACCGTACTGAGGGAGGGGGGTTGGCTGTGCGCAGGTTCGCTGATTCTCCATTCTTTGCGAATCAGACGTCTGGAAGTTTTACCAGATGGCGGGAGTGACCTCCAGACGTCCGGAGGGACAATCGGACGTCTGGGATCTAGGACAGACGTCCCCGCAGACTTCTGGACATCTGGGAAACCACGCTGAACAGGTAATTCTCTGATCCACCGTTTAAGACGTCTGGAGGGAGTTCCAGACGTCTGATTTTGCACAGTATCGTCTTTTTCGACTCGTTTAGGGCCCGTTCGGGCTCCGTTTTCCGCGATTCGAGTTGCGTTCTTTTCAGAATTAATTCCTCTACTCGTCTACAGTAGCTATACACTGTTTTGAGACACTCCTTGTGTTTGATCCTTGTGATAGGACCTCGTTCAGTTGCAGTCTTGAGAGTCGCGGAGGCACGCGGGATTCCTGATCACGCCCCCATTACTCCCATTGTACCTGGTAGAGTGGCTTAAGTTTATTAATAAAATCTGTTAAAGTATGGAACCATAACTAGAAGCTAGGACATTGCATGAATCCTAGGAATGAGAAATGTATGGAATGATAGCTCCTAGGTGATGCATGAATCCTAGGGCTGGAAAACTAGTTGTATGCTAGATCCTAGGATGTGACATGAACCCTAGGATGGAAGAACTAGTGGAATTTATAATACTGCAGTCTTGGAAAATGGGAAGGAATATAAAGCTGCCTGTAAATTGAATTAACAGCTGCCTGTTATGAATAAAAAAAAAACATGATTGAGATCATGGATTGTGAGAACGTGAAACTGGAAAGTGAAACATATGATGTTCTGAGATAAAGAGCTGGAACCCTACGGGGAATTAGGAGTGGAACTCCTGGAAAGAAAAAGGAATGGAACTGAGATGTAGTTTGTACTGTCTCTTGGGTACGCAGTACCAAGGGAAGTACCTGTACCTGTTTAGTGCAGAGTGGGGCCAGCCGCCCCAGGGACCCGGGGTTAGGATTGGCCGCTCTGTACCGACTTGTTGGCCCTCGTGTACTTAGTACCGAGGAGAGCTAGTAGTGTTAGGAGAGTACTAGCTACCCCACGGGCCCCGGGGTTCTGCTAGCCTCCTTCACCGACTTGTTAGGCCCACTAGGGCAAACCAGGGTAGTCAGGCGAGGGTGCGCGGACTGTGGAGGGGCAAGGCCCCGGTTTGGTTACTGTGGAGGGGTTGGACCCCTGTTACTGAGAGGGCTCTGCCCTGGTTCCGTGCTGTGCTTTGGGCGCACCCGTTAACGGAAACGACTGACCGCGTGCCAGTGCGGGCTAGCTACCTGTGCGTTTATCGCGCGTGCCGTAGTCACCGTTACGTCTGTCAGTGACCTTGGGGTGGTTGACTGAGGGTAGGATCACCACGGGGGACTCTCCCGGCCAGGAGAGCACCACGTGCTACTTCTACTTTTGGAAAGGACTGCAATCAAGATCGTTCCCACGAGGACATTCGAGATCAAGTAAAGGATCTGAGAAATAAATGAAATAGTGAGAAAAATTGAAAGATGTGAATAAAGGAAGTAATAGAACATAACAGCTACTGTACACTCTACTGTTGCCTTTAGTTAGTTTGCCACTCTACTCAGCGTTTTGCTGACGTGTTACACTCGTTACTTTTTTTCAGGACCAGGTGTTGAGCAGCCAGGGTCGGCGGCTGCAGAGGACGCTGGGCCGAGTAGGGTCCAGTAGAGTTTACCACAGTCTTTTGCACCTCTTTTGTTTCTGTTCTAGTGAGTAGTTTTGTTTCCGCTGTACTTTCCTTACCTGCAGTTCTTGTTATATGATAAATGTTGTTCTACTGTTGTGGTGGTACCTACTATAGTAGTTTCTTTCCTTACTGCTGTACTTTCTTACTGTTAGTTATATTCATGCTGAATGTGGTTTATTTTACTGTCTTTTGGTTACTTCCTCGTTGGACGACTAGGTCTTGGGATTAGTCGAGTCGGTCCGGTTCTCGTGTCTCGTAGGGACTCGGGAACCGGGTCGTTACAATACGTGTGTCAGTGGGTGGGGAAGTGCGCTGGTGCGAGGACCGAGGTAATTTCAGACCTTCGGAAGTGCCTCCAGAAGTCTGAAGCCACCCTCAGACATCCGCACGAGGTTCCAGACGCCTAGAGAAAGGCACCCCAAGTAAGGTGTGCCTGAGGTTTCGTTTAAGACGTCTGGGACTTTTCCTAGACATCTGATTTTGGTCAAAGTTGTGTTTTTGGGCTCGTTCAGGGCCCAAACGGTGTTGGTTTTCCACAAACGAAACATCCTTTGTTTCTGTTCGAGTTTCTTTACGTAATGATACCTTGTCTTTGACGTTCTAAGCTCATTTTGACATATGGGTCAATGTGATAGGTCATCCGTTCGTGGTGTGCATGGAACACGTAAGGATTGCAAGCTCCGTCGACTGTACCCCTACATCTCCCGATTATCCTGGTAGAGTGGTTCTCACCTAAATCTTGGAATTAATAAGTTGCATGTGTAGAATTAAATTAAACCTAGGATGTGAGATGAACCTTAGGAAGAGATAAATGCATGCTGCCATACAATATAGTCGATTGAACCCTAGGTTGTGATATGAACACTAGGGCTAGAAGAAATGCATGCGTAGTTAATAAATGTTTAGATCACCATGATAAAATCATGAACTACCTGAAATGAAATATGCCATGAATGAAAATGCATACTTGTACTAAATGAATGATAATGGAATTTGAGTTGCCAGTTTTTCGTACAATGAACCAGATATGAGAATAAGAAAGTCCATGTATGAACCCTAAAGGGAATTTAGAAAGAAACCAGTAATACGGTAGTATAGAAAACTTGCGGGTTTTGGGAACACGTCGCCTATGGTGGCTGTTCGGACTTGGTTAAGGGAAGTGAGTTGGCTCTCGTGTATGTAGTACCGAGGAGAGCAACTATCCCTTTTGAGTACAGGGGAGCTTGCCGCCCCTTGGGTTGAGACCCGAGGTGGGTTTGGCCATTCTATATAGACTCCTGTTTGGCCCTCGCGTACGTAATACTGAGGTGAGCTACTTAGTGTAGGGGGATCTAACCGCCCCAGGGGGCCCAGAGTTAGGTATGGCCACCCTACACCAACTCTTATTAGCCCGTTGGGCAAACCAAGATAGTCAGACGAGGATACGTGGACTGTGAGGGGTGAGACCCCTGTTTCTGAGGGGCGAGACCTCGGTTCTAAGAGGGCAAGTCCTGTACTGTTCTATGCTGTACGTTTGGGTGTACCGGTTAGCGGAAACAACTGACCATGTGCCAGTGTGGGGTAGCTACCCGTGCGTTTATCACATGTGCCGTAGTCACCGCTATGTCGCGATCGTGACCTCGGTGTAGTAGACCGGGTGTAGGATTACTACAGGAGACTCTTCCGGCCAGAAGAGTACCACATATACATCCTGCGTCATGGGAAAACTGCAAGCAATATTGTTCCCTTAGGGAATAAGAAGATTAAGAAATGTTATGGAACCTGTTTAGAATACTTGGATCGGAAAGATGATAATTGGGAATGGACGATAATGAATGAATTGTTAAATGCATGCTATCTACCTATTTAAATTATATGATTTAACCACCACTCTACTCAGCGTTAGCTGATCATAGAATTTTATAACCTTGTTCAGGTCAGGCATTTGAGCAGCCAGAGCCACCGGCTGCTAAGGGCGCTGGGCCTAATCGCATCAAGCTGTAGTTTCCTACCATTTCTTTTACAAGGTTTTTGTTAGTAGTGAGTATTTGTAGCTCATAGTTGTATTCAATTGTAATTTTCTACCAGTTGTGATGGCTATGTTCTATACTTTCCGCTGTATAGTGTGAGACACTAGTAGCTTGCTATTTTTCCTTTATTTTTAGTCGTATATTTATCTGCTAGGTTACATTACTCGTGTGGTTCTGGAATGATTATATCATTTGGTTCTTTCTCACTGAACGAATAGGTCATGGGGTTCGTCGAGGCAAGCCGTTCTCGGGTCCTGTAGGAAATGGGAG